>CM077317.1:5125428-10125428 GCA_039655065.1 Glossophaga mutica
ATTTACTGCTCTGAAATTTCAGCCTCCTTGCTTCTCCGTGGTTACCCTTTGGAGGAAGCACTCAGGGGCTAGAGTATCCCGACACTGGATAACTCATTTCTTAATAACCGTTGGATGGCTAAGGCTTTAGTGCGAAACGAAAGCCTTTCTCAAAGGTGGCATGTGTGGTGTGCGGGGGTGCTGGCCCTGATGTGCGGGATGTCCGAATGCAGGCCCCGAGGGTTAGGGGGCCTTAGACACGCACCCTTGGGAGAGGAGGTGGAGATGGCTCAGAAGAAGCTTCTGGGTTATACTGGTGCTCAGGAGACGAGAAGACTGAGAACTTGGAGCTCAGGGCAGTGAGAATCAAGGATTCTCATTACCTGTTGCTGAGAGGAAGGGCATCCACGTGAGGTCAGGCAGGTATGATGTTAAAATGGACAGAATTTATTTCCACCCAGATCGGCTCCTCGGTGACGAGCGAGGTTTGCTGAGAGAAGGCAGTCTTGCCCAGCGGGGTGAGGACGCGTGGGGAAGGCAGGACACCCGCCCCAGGTCACTGGGGCTCAGTCCGTGCTGGGGGCGGGGCCGCGCCTTCAGGGGGAAGTGACCCGCCCTGACCCGCTCCCGTGGGTGGGCCTTCGCCGTGAGTCACCCGGGCCAGCCTTACTGCTGCTGTGGTGACAGAGATGAAACGGCCCGAGCATCCGACGGGGCTTCCAGCCCGAAGGGGACAGGATCAGCGGGTGATAACAGCACAGTGTGGCGGGAGCTCATAGGACGTGAAGCGCAGGAGGACGGAGGAGCCGGGGGGGGGGCGGCCAGTGTGGGTGGCTCAGGCCGCATTCTCCAGAGGGGGGGGCCAAGAGGGGCAGTTTCAGTTACAAGGCCCAGCCAGGCCGAGGCCGAGGTGGGAAGGTGAGCCTGGGGCAGGGGGCAAGCGCCGACGGCCCGAAGGAACCGAGGTCCGGCCTGCGGGCCACGCGGATTCTGCGGTGGGGACAGAACGAGAGTTGAAGGACACCTGAAGGACACCGTGCGGCAGGCGCGGCTCAGCACCGCCACGGAGCTCCGGGACGGATCGCGCCTTGCGGAAATAGGCGAGGCTTCCTTTCATCACGAGGGGGAAACACGCAGCGTTGTCAGCACAAGAACAAAGACACAGAAGCCGATGGGGTGCGGAGTCCTGAGAAGGAGCTGGGGAAGGAAGCTGGGGGGGGACCCTTGGATGGCTGAGCTGTGAAAGGAGGACGGAGCTCTTTTTCACCCCTGTCGGGGCGTCGCTGGAAGATTCTGAGCCAGGAAGGACCAAGAAATGGAGTTTCGGGAAGAGCTTCATCAGCCTGCAAGCGAAAGAAAGTTAATTGGGACGCTGCCTCTGTAATTCTCCGAGCCAGAACAGAGAGGTGAGGCCTCAGGTTTCGTGGAAGTGTCGTTCCATAAATTTTCTCTCTGTCTGCGAAGGTAAATGGAATGTTCAAGGCCCCGGGCACCCGGCGGAGTGACCTCAGCGGTCCCCGGAGGTGTCAGAATTCTCGCAAGTCCCCGGAGGGCTTGTGTCCAAAGCTGGGAACGGAGCCCAGACCTCCCTCTCGGCCCCTTTTCATGCTGCAGGGTGGGCAGGCATCACCTGCCACTGTGTCACTTAGTCAGCCACCTTTTTACCAAAAATGCATTGCACGTGGCCCTCTCTGGTTTTACGGCACTCGGATTTCATCTTCCGATAAGGGTTGAAAAGGACGAGTTTTGCAGAAGGTCTGTGCGGAGACCTCGCTGCCATTCCCGTGTCTCTGAAGGCTGGGTGGCCAGCTGCCGTCCTGTGCCCAGGCGGTGCCCTGTGTTTTGTCTTACATAGTTCCCGGAGTGGCCTGTTCTCGCTCTCCTTTTTCTTCTCCCCTCGCTTGATGTCTTTTTCTGTCATGGTCCCTTGTGGAACTCAGCAGTGCTGAGGAAGACCAGGGGGAGGGGCCGTCAGCCCTCCCCTCAATGGCTTTCCCAGAATAGCTGGTGCCTTAGGGCCTGCAGATCACCTTTTACTGGAGAGTGGTCGTGGCGGATGTCTCTTTAAGGCTAGAAAAACACAGCCCGCTTTTGTTTGCAAACAGGGACCTTTAATAGAAACCTTTTGCATTTGCTTTGGAGAATTAAAAAAAAAAATGATGCCACAGGTAAACTGTATCAGCTGTGTTCAGCTCAGTGGAACCCAAAATGTTTTTGTAAGCCAAGGGTTGCATAGTGAGCATAACTTTGATCTTTGCCTCTCCTGGCGGATGGGCTAAGAGTTGTGTATCCAGGAGGAGATTCAGCGAAAGGTGGCCCTCGGCGTGATCTGCTAGTGTGAGGCCAGTCGTTCACTCTGCACGCTCGGTGTGGACTTCGCAACTCAGAGGATCAAAGGCGGGTAGGATTCTTTCCTCCGGCCCTGAAAGGCGTCCCGGAGGCCAGCAAGCCTGAGTGGGATCGCGTTCCTTTCTGTGCTTTTCGTGACAGGGTCCCTGGCTGGGACGTGCTAGGAAGCAGCTGTCTGCTGAGTTCCCAGACTTATCGTGGTTATTCCTAGTCCCAGGTCTGCTGCTCAAAGAAAAGGGTGACTTCTCCTTTGGAGACAAGAGGAAGAGTTGCATTTTGCTGTGGGTTACGTGTCCTTGCATGAAATAGCTTCTCCGTTATCTTGTGTTCCGTCAAATCCTCCCTCCACCAAAAACACTTCCCAGCCGACTCCGGCACAGGGGACCACCGGGCCTGGGAAGTCAGCCCTGCGTCTGCTCGGTGACCTCGCTGCTCCCTGCCCCTGCCACTGGACAGCTGGCACACAGGGCCACAGGGCATTTTCGATGGCACGCGAAATGTCCTAGGATTTCTATCAGTTTTATTGTCTCATCACAGGATCCATACTTAGGAATTTTTAACGTATCTCCTCAATTAGGTCAAAAGCTACCAGGAGGATACTTCGTAAGCTTCCTTCTTTCCTTCTGTTAGAAATTTGTAAAGACAATAATGGGTAGGAAGCGCTAAACCAATATAGGGGAGTAAAACAGTTTAGTGTGGGGACGGTCTTTGGGGACGAAGTCAGCCCTTCAGCAATAAGTGTGATATTTGCTCTCGGTATTTTTTGTGGATGACCTTTTCCAACGTGGGGACGTTCCCTTCCACTCCTACTTTGCCGAGTGCGTTTATCTCGAAGGGGTATCACAGTTCGTGAAAGGCTTTTCCTGCATCTATTGAGATGGTTGGACAGTTTTTCTTCTTTAGTCTATTAAAGCGGTGAATTACACTGATTGATTTTCTAACATGGAACGAAATGTGCATATTCCTAGGGTGAACGCCCTTGGTCATGATTTTTTTTTTTAAATCTTGCTGGACTCAAATTCCTCACATGCCGCTGAGGACTTTTGTCCCTCGGTGCGTGCGGGGCATTGCTCCGCAGATTTCTGTTCTTGTCGCATTTTCCCATTTGCATCTCAGGGAAATTCTGGCTTCATAACACGTCTTGGGGGAACGTTTCTTCCTCTCTTGTTCTCCGGAAAAGCTTGCGTAGAAGCGGCATTGTTTCGTCTTTAAATGCTCCGTAGAATTTCCCAGTGAAGCCATTGGGATCTGACGTTCTCTCTGTGGGAAAGATTCTTAACCACAATGTCAATGTCATGAATGTTTTTATACGGCCGCTGAGGTTATTCATGTCTTCATTTTGGTAGTTTGTGTCTTCCACGAAATTTGTGTATTCCTCCTCATTTCTCGGATTATTGGTGTAAGTTTTAAAAGTCTATTTATTATCTCGTCAGTGTCTGTAGGTTCTGCAGTGACATCCCCGGAGAGCTTTTTGTGTCCTGGGCCACATAGTCAATATTTCTGACCATTCAGGTCCCCGGTCTCTGCGTGGACTACTCCGCGCTCTCGTGACGGTGGAACGCGCCCGGGAAAGGAAAGCCACCCCAGCTTCCTCTGGGTTAGTGTTTAATGGCACGTGTTTTCCGCCCTGTGACTTTGTAAACACACTTCATACTTACAGTGTGTTTCTTAAAAGCAGCCTGTAATTGGGCTTTACTTTGTATTCCAATGCGACATATCTTGTAGTTGAGATGTTTAGACTAGTTACATTAAATGATCGCAGTCTCCCTTCAAATGACGTTACTGAAGCTCACGGAAGGTGTAAAACGTTGAAACAACATCCTGACAGTTCTTCGCTCTCCATTTTTCTTCGTGTTGCCATCAGACATTACTATAAACTCCAAATTAACAGTTACTGTTTTCTCCTTTGGTTGGTTATCTTTTAGAGCAGTTATGATGATGAAAAAAATTTTTTATGTTTACTGTAATTTTACACATTTCCAGACTTCATTGTATTTTGGGCACAATGTAATTTAGATTTGGTATCATATTTCTTCTGAGTGAAAAACCTCCTTTGATATTTCCTATGTCTACTGACCATAGAGACATCCACGTTTTTTTAAAGATTTTATTTATTTATTTTTTAGAGAGAGGGGAAGGGAGGGAGAAAGGGAGAGAAACATCCATGTGTGGTTGCCTCTCATGCACCCCCTACTGGGGACCTGGCCCACAATCCAGGCATGTGCCGTGACCAGGAATCAAACCGGCGACCTTTTGGTTTGCAGGCCGGCACTCAATCCACTGAGCTACACCAGCTAGGGCAAGACATCCAAGTTTTTGATTGCTTGTTGTGTTTGTTTTCTGAAAATGTATGTGTTTCATGTTAAGTTTTAAAATGTTTCTTTGCTGGGTATAAATATGTCAGTTAGGCCCTGGCTGGTGTAGCTCAGTGGATTGAGCGCTGGCCTGCAAACCAAAAGGTCGCTGGTTCGATTCCCAGTCAGGGCACATGCCTGGGTTGCAGGTCAGGCTCCCGGTGGGGGGCATGGGACAGGCCACCACACATTGATATTTCTCTCCTCTTTCTCCTTCTCTTCCCCTGTGTCTAAAAATAAATAAATAAAATGTTTTTAAAAATGTGGGTTGACTGTTTTCAGAATTTTAAAGATGTCACACATTCTTCTCCTGGGTTTCATTTTTCTGCTGAGAAATACGTTATGATTCTTACATTTTTTCCTTTGTATATAACGTGTCCTTTTGCCACTGGCGTCCTTCAATATTTTCTCTTTATCATTGGTTTTGGTCAGTTTGAAAAATATGTTTTCATGTTTAATTAGTCTGTTTTTTAAAATGGAAAAAATCCCTCTTGAAGATTCTCTATACTTCTTGGATCTATAGTTTGATATTTTTCATGATTTTTGGGGGAAAGTTTTGGTACTTATTTGTTCACATATATCCTCACTTCAAATTTTTCTCTTCTCTGTGTGTGGGAATATAATCACACACACTGTAGATGAACTGGTATTTGCATACAGCCTTAAAGGCCCTTTGACTTATTTTTCCTCTTTGTGCTTTTTGTTTGGGAAAATTTCTATTGACTTATCCTCACATTTATTGCATGTTTTCTTGGCTCATTTGAGACAGCTGATAAACCCATTCAAGTGATTCTTCATCCTTGATATAATACTTTCTAAATACGTACGGCGACATTTCCATTTGACTCATTTTGATAGTTTCCATTTCCCCGCTTCACTCTCCCGTCTGTCCCCACAGCTCATGTATGCGTTCCTAGATCCTTTGCTAGGACACACTGATCACGGAGATTTTACACGCAGTCCCAGCTCCTGGGTCATCTCGAAGTCTGATTGTGCTGGTGGCTTTGTTTCTTTAGAGCCGTGCTCTTCTCCTGGATGGTCTGCGTGGCAGCTCGTGCGGAGTGGACGGGACGAGGTCCCTCCCCACGCGGACGTGGGCCCCTCTCCCCGGGCGGTCTGTGTGGAGATCCAGTCAGCCTCCCCAGGAGCTGAGACAGGCTTGTTGTTGTTGTTGTTGTTATGGTGACTGCCGAGGCCCCACATTCCTCTGACTGGTTTTCCTGAAGTGGGGCCTGGGGCTTTCCTCAACGCCTGTGCCCACCCTTAGCGTCCAGCCGTCACTGCCTGTCTGTGCCACGGAGTGGGTGGCCCCCTCCTTTCCCCAGTCTGAGCTGGACGCTGCGTTTGCTTAGAACCTTAGCTTACTAGGGTGATAGTATTGATCAAAAAGGGTCTGTTCTGATTTGATCGTTTCTTACTTAGGGAGGCTACATCTCTAATGGTAGAGATGTAACGTAATGTAAAGGTACAGATCATTGGCATTTCTCCCGCCTTCTTGGCAGGTAGCAAAGCTACCTTCTGCCTGTGGTAGGTCTTTTGTGGGAGAGAGTTTCCCGACTTGCCCCCCGTGTAGGAGACCCCTACAGGCACCACTCGGGGCTCAGAACAGCCTGGGAGCCCTCCGCAGGGAAGGGAAAGATGCTGTTTTCTTTTCTTTCCTTCCCAATAGCAACAGCTCCCCTTCTGTGCTCTGGGGAAGACAGGCTGCTGCAATTCCGTCTCATGCACACAGCTCTTTGCCCCACGTGGCACAAGGGTCCGAGTGGGAGTCAGGGCTCCGTGGCTCGGCTGCCGTGGCTACCTGTCCTCTCCAGTTCCACGCCATTTTGCGAGGTTCCCTGCAGCTTCCTGCCCTGACTTCAGTCGTTCTTTCTCCTGTGGAAGCCCACGAAAAAGCGGCTGGGGACGGATGCCTGCTCTGTCTTCCTGCAGCTCCCGGGACTGTGGGGCCTACATGCCGGCCCACTTTGTCCGGTAGCAACCCCCTGGTGTTGCAACTCATATCTTCTTCCCGCCTCCATTGCACCTGCATCTCCCCCCATGCTTTAACAAAGAATTATGGATGTGATAACAAAAAAAACAACAACAACAAAAAACAATCCTTTCTGACCCAAGGTTTATCCATATCGCTCCGTTTGCCTTACAGAGGTTAGTCCGTGGAGGAGCAGGCGCGAAGGCAGGGAGACCACTTTGTCACATTCCAGCTGCGTGACGTGACATGGATGGGGGTGGAGGGGCGGCGGCAATGAGCAATGGTCGATTCGGGTGACACGGGAAGGGGGTGCCGACGGGGCTTGTCCATGGGAAACTCAGGATGAGAGAGAAATAAAAGAGTGAGGTGTCCGCCCTAGCCACTGGGTCCCTCAGCCAATCGCTACAGTTACTCTGCGAGGATGTGGACACAGATTTGTTTTACATGAAAAATTCCTTTTCTGCGCACACACGCACACACACACACACAGAGGCTGCGCAGGTCGGCTGAGACCACCTGAAATCAGGAAAACAACAAATCAGGAGAGGGACGCAGGCAGTGCATGGGGGAGTGGCCATCAGCACCTTACAAAGTCATTGCCTTCTCTTCACTGAGAAGGTCCTGTGTTGCGAGGGAAGAGAATGCAAAATGAAGTCGAGTGATTTATGGGGAATGTGTGTCTAAGCTTTTTATTATTATTATTATTAAACACTGGTGATTTAGAACTTTCTGTATTACAGATTGTTTTCATTTACTTTTGTGCATCCCTTAGCATTTGCATAAGAGACTCTTTCCTCTTGCATCTCATTTTTTATAATATATAATGTCCGGTCTTTAAAAAAAAAAAAAACCACGTATATACTAACAGCAAGGAAGAAAAGGAATACAACCATGAGGGGAGGGATAGAAGTGACGTTAACAAGTGCACTACCAGTACTTAACGCAATTGTAACTTGAACTTCACAGATCTGAGACCCTTTCCCAACGTTACTCTTTGTTTTCCCAGCAATGCCGTAAGCACCTGGGGCAGGCAGGGGGAGGGAGGGGGAGAGGCAGTGGACTTAGGGCTTCGTGACAAAACCGCCGTGTTGGGCTGGTGATGATAAGCCATTGGGCTGGCCAAAAACTTCATTATGTTCTTTCTGCATGATGGCTCTAGTAGTACTCAGCTGTCTTTAACTTCATTCCAAACAATTTTGTTAGATTGTATAGGACAAGCTGTCATACAAGTGTGCATTTTTTAAAGAAAAAAAAACTTACCAGAATTGGTGAATTTTTGTGCAGCCCTTTTAATATTGAAGATGGAGAAGATACTCAACATTTTCGGCGTATTATGCTTTATTATTTCAAGAAAGGTAGAAATGCAACTGAAATGCAAAAAAAAAAAAAAAAAAAAAAAAGATCCGTGCAGTGTATGGAGAAGGTGCTGTGACTGATCTAATGTGTCAGAAGTGGTTTGCGAAGCTTCTTGGCACCACTGACATTTTGGCCAACCAAAGAATTCTCTGCTGCGGGGCTGTCTCATGCACTGGAAGGTGTTTAGCAGCACCCCGGCCTCTACCCACTAGCAGCCAATAGCAGGAGGAGGCCAACATGCTCAAAAATACCCAAATCAATGAAGTTATTGGTAAAAATGAGTCTTTATTTTATGGAAAAGGCTGAACGGACTTCTTGGCCAGCCCAGTACTTTAGGGCGGCGACCCCTCCGAGTCTCACTCCTGCAGGTCCCAGCACCCTGACCTCCTGCATTCTGACCCAGAGTTCCTGGCCACAGCACAGAGGACAGAGGAGGTAGCACCGGGCTGCGTGATGGAGGGTGCGGGTTGTTCAGTGGGCAGGTGGCCGAGGGGAGCAGAGGGCTTCGTCCGAGACGGCAGGGCTCGCAGCCCCAGCCCAGGGGCCGATGTGCTCCGTGGCGGCCGGCACGGTCCTCCCAGGGCTGACGGCAGGAGTCACACCCCCTGTGGACATTGACCCAGCGCGTCCCGATGAAGAACTTGGCGGTTCGACTGCACCAAGTCTAGCGGAACCCTCGTTGAGTTGTTGAGTTAATATTTACCATGGACAATGCACTGGCGGCACAGTCTTTTCCTTTTTTAATGAAGACGTCGGATGTTTTATTCTTAAACTACCTTGTTTTCCTGCGAGGCTGCCACTTCTCTGTACAAAGGGAGCGCTAGTGAACTCCCTGGATTGCCGAGTTCAGACGCAGCGCCTGCCGTCCGACGCTGCGACGGCTAACGAACACTTTCCTCCACTGCCCGTTACTTCCGGCGGAAAGATCGTTACGTATTTTGACCCAAATCCAGATGCGGATGTAAGCAAGTTGCAATATTATGTAAGGCTTAACATGACGTTACCCTTGAATTGCATCATTTTTATAAATAGGTTTTTCCACGGGTAATTTCAGGGATTCTGCATGTTATCACTGGAGCCTGAGGGTCACAGCGCGTTGCAGAAAAGGTGTGAGTTGCGTTTATCTGAAATCGTTACAAAGCTAACGATGTGCAGGTATTTTCCCACCTGCATCGCTGTCGTTTATTTTTGCTTTGGTATTCCTCCAACTGCCTACCACTCACAAGGCCAGCGACGCCCGATTAGGTTGTTCCACGCTACCTTGGTGAGGGGGTGCCGCCGTCCCTCCTCCGTGGGCTGTACGTGCTTCTCACACGCTTCTCCACCCATTAGCTCCTCCGGCTCCGAGGCTGACCCGGGGCCGTATCCCCGCCCGCCATGTTCCTGACAAGGTTTGTGCACAAGTCCTGGATTTTCGGCAAGAGCTTCGTGAGTTCCTGTTACTTGTCCCGATTGGGGAGAATCGAGTCCACAACCAGCTTCCACACTTTCCAAAGCACCGGACTTTGTCCAGTTCTGTCCCCGTTTCAGGCAGACGGCAGTGAACAACGTCCCCCAGAGCTCCCTGTGCAAAACGGCTGTTGCAACCCGTGGTGAGGATGCAGGGCCTCCGCCTGTGGGTTCACGGCCCCGCCCAGCATCCAGATGGTGCCCATCCTCGGGCTCCTTCGCGGGCTGGGTGCAGTGGGTGCCGGCACAGAATCTTAAAGGACAGGAGCGGTCACCTCCAATATACACTGAGTCCGAAATGGCCTCACAGTGGTTGGAAGTCAGACTGAGTCTGGCCTTAAGCCTCTTACTTCTGGCTCAATAAGGAATTCCAAAGGGGCTCCTCCTCTTCGCACCAGGACCTGCCTTCGTTCGCACCTTGCTCGCAGCAGAACTTTCTAGAAGGGCTCTGTGCTCTGCTGGTCACCCTGGTCCCTGCTGAGGTACTTGGGGCCCAGACCAGCAGGGGGAGGCTCTGTACGCGGCGGGAGTACCCAGCTCGCTGCCCCAGGCGGCAGGCGGCAGGGCCCCTCCGTTCTGGCTGCGGCCCTGGGAGGATGCCCCTCTCTTGCTGTTCTCCCGCTCAGGCCTCCCGGTCAGGCTCCGCCCAGTGCTCCTCCCTCCCTGCTGCCCGTGCCTGGTTCTTGCCCTCCTCTGAACCACTCTCCCTCAGCAGGTCTCTGGTGCGTGCAAGCGTGCCCTCTGAGCGTGTCGTTTGTGGAGGTGGCTAGGTGGCGCTCCGGCCTGGTCTGACGTTGTCCACCGTCACCGGGTGTGTTGGTCCTGGGGCCTGTCAGGAGGTGCCGGCCAAGGCCAGCTGCTGCCTGGGCCCTTCTGCAGGGCCCCCTGGTTTGAGCGGCCGAGTGACCCGCAGATGGCTGCTGTGGTTTGTGCGGGGCCCGGAGGCATCTGGGAGTTGAGACCCGAGGCTGGCCGCCACCAGTGGTGGAGTTGGGGCTGCTTAGCTAGAGGTACGGGGGGCAGATGCTGCTTGTTTAGGATTTCCGAACCTTCAAGAGATGTTAGTAAAGTCCACCATGTGATCCGAGAGAGGCCGTTTGTATGGGGGGCGGCCGGGTTGGGCCCGCAGGCCGGGCTGGGCAGTGTTTGCCATGCAGATGCAGGTTCTGATGCGGCGCCCACCCACGCCTGCGGGCGAGGTCTCGGCAGAGGAACCTCGGCCTCCGCCAGCACTTGCGCCTGCCCCGAAGCCAGACAGTTCAGTTGCTCCCTCTGTGTCCTGGGTGCCTTTGCGGCTGCTGCCTCCATGCTGGAGCGCAGAGCCAGTGCGTCCGAGTACCTCAGCGTGCTGTAGGGGGACGCCCTTTAAGGGGGACGCCCTTTAAGAGGGACGCCCGGGACTCCAGAAGCCCTCACCTCTCTGTGCCACCATCCCCACTGGTGTTCCCAGACAGGACTTGTGGGGACTCCTCAGCCCCGGAACCCTGGGTGGGGAGGCCTGGTCTGGGGCTGGGACCTCTCCTCTTGGCAGGTGAAAACGTGCCCAGCAGAGATGTTCCACCGGTTGTCGGCCACCACGTGGGGGGTGTGGACCTGCCCGTTCCTAGTCCCCGCCCCTCCGACCGGTCTTGGCGGGACTACTCATTTCCTGCCTTACAGGATCGGTTCCCAGTGGCGGCCGCTCTGTAGTTTGGGTGTAACTTTGACATGGGTGTGGGAGGGGGTGAGGACCACCTTCACCTACACCCGTGTCTGGAGTGGAAGCTGACCTGTCTTCGGTTTCGGTGACAGAAGGTGAGACAGACATTTCTCCCCCTGCAGTCTTGTGCTACAAACAGCACTGCGGGGGTGGGGGTGGGGGGGGTGGGTTGGTTTGAGTCGTTCTCCTAAACACAGAGGTGAAGGGCGTTTTAACAAGGAGTAGCTTCCATAAAGCCGCCCAAGCGCGGCCCTCAGTGAACGAGAAACCCGAGGAGGCAGTGCGTTCGGGGCTGGGGCTGAGAGGAGGCCTAAGCCCCTGGACGCCGAGTCCCAAGTCGTTTCTGGTCTGGGCGTTTCTTTGATCAGACGAGAAAACGCGCCTTCCGACGGAGAGGGCAAAAGAAGGAAGGGGCGTCGAGTGCGAACGTGAAGATCGCCCTTGAACCCTCGAATTGCGGTAATGACAGGGGACTGTTCATGTGCTGTTCTGTCCCCGCAGTAAAAGCGATCCCTTCCCTAAACCACAGGAAGAGTTCAAGGGTTCCTCTTTGTTGTCCAGAGCCTCATTCTTTTTTATAACAGTAAGAGGTTCTAGTGACTGAAAGTCGCCTGTTGCCGATCATTTTCACGACCTAGTGAAGTAGGAATCTCCGCGCTCACTTTAAGAATGCTCAGCTGGTATGCAAGACCCCTCGACTTCCCAGCAGGCCCTTCTGGTGTCTCACCTGGTGCGCGGGCGGAATAGGTTTTCTGTTGGGATACAATCGTTAGCATCCTGGAGTTGGAGCAGCGGGAACCTGCGGACCCCTTGTCCTGAGCGCACCGTCGTGTAGAAGTTGCAGGACTGTGATATAATGCAAGAAGGGACCTACTTTTTATTTCCCTCGTGACGAGTGGCATTGCTCAGCCATTGCGTTTCATACCGAGAACCTCGGCTTCTGAAACGAGATTAGTTTTAGGCAGCCCCGTTCTGGAGCTGGGTGGGAAGGAGCTCCGGTAATGATCTGTGCATGAAAGATGACTCGCAGCGTAATGTGCTAATAGAATTCACAGTAAGACAGGGCCGCCTCGTGAACGCGGCTGGAGCAAGGCGCTGGACGCAGAGAAGGCAGCGTTGTCTTTATAATAATCTAATGCTGCTCGTACTTCAGCCCTCGTAACACTTCATCGGGCCCCGTTTTCCAGAGTGCGTGGGTGGCGGCTTGCTTAGGTGATGCGTGTCGTATTGTGTGTGCGCGCAGACGATGTTCTTTAGCGGCTGAAGCTGTCGAGTCCTGAGCGGTCCGGTGGGGGGGCGGTGAGCACGCTGTCTCCGCTTACCTTCCCAAGGTCTGGCCTGCGACCTTTTCTGTCGTCATTTCTCAAGGCTCCTGAGACAGTACATAAGATCGTAAGGCCTTTGCCGTTACATGTACCATCTGTTGACCTGTATATTTTTTCTCAGGTTAGATCACAGATATTACTTAGGGTTAGGCACAGATATAGGCACATAGACATTTGTGGCTGATTGTGTGAAAGGAAGCAAAGCTTCAATGTCAACCGGATTTCCCAGGGATACAATAAGAACTTGGAATTAGATTCCTGGCTAGCGGGCAAAAGGCCCAAATGTACTTCATTTTTTTTTTTTACAAGAAAAATGAGGACCAGCATTCATTTTATTTACTCGCCTGAAAATTATCCTTAATTTCGATGACGTTGGACGATGTGCTTTAAGTGACACTGAGAGAGGCCTGGTTGCGAAGGCGGTATCGTTCACACGTGTGCATTCTAGTCTGTGTGCCGTGGCAGCTGGGTCACCTCGCTGCTGTGCTGGCTGTTCCCGTGTGCGTTGTTAAAAACGTGTGCGTTGTTTATTTCTGGAACTTCCCGTTTAATATATTTGGACCACGGTCAAGGATAACCGAGACCACGGAAAGCGAAACTGCAGATGGGGGGAGCAGCAACGACTGCACGTCCTTCTAATTGTCCTTTCAGCGTCCTTGGGACACTCTTCCTCAGCTCCCCCCCTCTGCCCCATGTCTTTGCAACCGTGGTCCTCTCTGCCTCTTCGGTTTGGTGCTGATTCTGAGCTGCTTCAAGTCCACCCACCTTCCGTCCTTCCCTGTAGGGTTAGGTGAAAATGTCACATGCGTCAACGCGTGGCCTGGAGAGGTGGACGGACGCCGCAGAAGCCGCCCCCCAAGCGCTTCTCCACAGTCACGCCATCAGCATTCTGTCGGCCACAGCACGCTCCTTGACCTGTGGTCTCAAACAAACATTTCAGCTGGAGGACACACTCGCTGGTTTTCTTTCACCAGACACACAGTGAGTGAATATATTGCGTGACTAGCGTTGGAAAGACTTGCTGTTATCATCATGGGTTTTTGAACAAGCTCTTCAGCAATTTTGCATGAAAATGACGTCCCTTTCGTGGGCAGCACTCTCTTCTCAGCAACACCGGCTATTCTCATAGATATTTAAGGGTCTGTCTTTTCCTGTGTCCTCCTGAATGAATTTACTAAACTTGGGAGGATTTCAGCGTTTGCCGGTGGGAGGGGTAAGTGCAGACTGATTTGTATCTGTGTTCTGTCCGGGAGGCTGTTTAGAGCATCTGGTTGTTACTATTAGGTTTTGGAGACTGAAAAACGCCCATTAGCTATACCACCTCAGGTGCTGTTTTCAAACTGCTTGGTGGTCGGTTTCCTCATCTGTTAAATGGGGATAAAAGGAGGATGTGGCTCGCAATGTTCTTGATTTGCTTATACAAACTCAGTGTTTGCATCTTGAAAGTGCTCTGTAAGTGGTGATTTTTGTTACGGTCAAGCTCTCTTTGTTTGAGACATTGCTACATATTTTCAGAAAGGTTCCTAGGTGTTTGGAAACTACGCCCAGCATTGAATTATTTTCTCTCTCACACCTGGTATAGTTCCAAGTACCTAACAATTGTACAGAACATGCTATTTTAATATAAGGAAAAATATTTCAGGGATCAAAACCACAAACATGGGATCTGATTTAGGATGTCAGTTTAGCTACAGTAACAGAGAGAGAGTCCAGTTAACAGTTACATAAACAAGCAAGAATTTGTTTCTCTGCCACATAAAGGTCCAGGGAGATTCCTGGGCTGCTGAAGTGTTTCTACAGCCGCCAAGAACTCTGGCTGCCTCCATCTTGTTGCTCTAACACTCTTGTCCTATAGCTGCCCCTCATGGTCCTCGAGGGCTGCTGTAGCTCCTGCCATCACAGCTGCATTTCAGCCAGCAGCATGGGGGAAAGGAAAGGAGAGCAGCGTTGTATTGCTTCAAGGTACCCATAAGGTACAGACTCAAAATTAGATAGTTTACTTCTTGCAACCCTCTCCGATTGCCAGCCAGCTTCATGTGCAAAGAAATTGGTAAATGTACTTTTTAGCTAGGCAGCTTTTAGTCTATCAGAAAGACGGATCTACCGTGTTTCATATACAGATGGCTGGCAAAATGGCATGACACCTTCCTGAGGGGCCCGAGATGCCACGTGGAGCTGCTGTATTCAGGGGATAGCTCTGGTGTCTGAGATTTAAAAACAAACAAACAAACAAACAAACAAACACTGGTGCCCCAGCCGTTGCTCTGAAGGAAGAGATCCTAATTCATCTCTTTCAGTTAACGGCGTGATTTATCTTCCCATCGCCCAGACTGGCCTCCGTGGACCCTCCTCTCTCCCTGGACAGAAAAACCCAATAAGTTGCTTTGTCTCCTCGAATGCCTCCCACACGCATTTCCTCTTTTCCACTCTCCCTACCACCCTAATTTAGGACTAATTATGCATCACTCAGACAATCGCAATTACATCCAAATTGGTCTCCCTTCCCCCAGTTTCCGTGCTTTCCAATCCATTCCACGGTGTAACTGCCAAGTTAATCTCCCCTGAACACAGCTGCGATCATCTCTGCCCTGCTCCGAACCCGCCGATGGCTCCCCACTGCCCACTTCACGGAAGCTGAGTGCCCCCATCGCAGCTCCGCCGGCCTGGCGCGGGCCTCCCTTTCCAGCTGCGTTCCTCCTTCCCGCGGAAATCTCGCGGTCCGTGCACCGCTCCACACTTTCCTGCGTCTACCCTTCCTTGAAGAACCTTCCGCTCCTCCCCCAGCTCTCTGTGGGCTGGTACCGTTCCCCTCGGAGAGCTCATTCCCAACACCACCCTGGAGGCTGAGCCTCTTGCAGGGAAGAGCTAGCCGGCCCCCATGAACTCGCTGCTGGACTGATTTTGACGCAGTGTTGTGAAATGTCTTCATGCAGTTGCAAGGAAACGCGTGTGTGTAGACATCAATAGGTTTTCATAAGGTGAACATACTCCCAGAACCAGCACCCAGGTAAAGGGAGAGATAGCAGCCCATCAGGAGCCCTCTGCCACCCCCCTCTGTTATGTGACAACCTCCTTGTACCTACCCCGATGGGGACCACCTTCCTGACTTCCAACGCCACCGGTCCGTTCATCTTTGTATCTGACGTAAGGAGAGTTACAGTCATTAACCTTTTCTGCCTGTTGTCTGAGGATTGAACGCTTCGTTCTGGACATTCACTGATCTTGTTCCATAGCCCTGTAGGTCATTCACTGCCTTTGCCATATGACAGTCCCCTGGGTGAACACCCTACATTCTATCCCATCATGTTGCTGAAGGGTATCTGGGTGCAGTTTTCAAGTTGGGATTATTACCAATCGCGCTGCTGTGAATGGAACTGCGCATGGCAAATACTAGCTCGTGGGTGTCTTCTGCCCGATGCCACCAAAGAGTTTTCCAAGGTGCATTTACCAGCCGGCACGGCTGCCCGCGGAGAACTGAGGTTTCGGTTGCTCCGATCCCTGTCAGCACTTAGGAACTTCTGGATTCCAGCTATGGGCACCTGGGTGATTGGGTTCTTGCTAAAAATCTCTGGATGAGACATGATACATGAGTAGGCACCGATGAAGATGCCAATCATCAGTTGCCCTTACCTGTGGCCTTCTGAATCATCTGAATAGTTTCTTCAGGGAATATTCTAGCTTAACACAAAATTCGATACAGATTCATTGCTCTACTCGCTTAGTCATTTTGAACGAGATGGCCACACAGTGCACATGCTCACTCAGCAGCGCCTACCGCCCCCCACTGACCAGTACAGTGAAGTTGTCATTGTTCACACACGCGCATTCCAGTCCACTCTCCTTGGCAGCCACGTTACGCCGATGTTGCACAAACCATTCTTGTTATATTAACAATGGCTGGGCTTTTCCCAGACAGACCTGCTACATACGTATACACACGTATGCATATATTTTAAACTATTCTCTCTGCAGTGTCTGGCGTAGTACTTGCCCAGTAGTAGGTCCTCCGTAGACTGTTGCCAAGTGAATGGATGATTTCATAGCTGCCTACGATGCACAGACATTATTCAGACAAGGATCCTCGTTCACTTGCCTCACCCTGTCCTCACCCTGTACCCCACTCACGGTGGTCCTCCAACACAACTTTGTTAAGTAAGCGGTGCAGCCGCTCCCCCAACGAGGAGCAGGGCATTGTGGGGGAAGGTCTCCGGGATGAGGATCCGGTGACAGGGACCCAGTGGGGGCCCAGCAGGCTGGCTCCCTCCTGTTGCTGGTTTGAGGGCTTCCAAAACACCTTGCTTACACTTGAAAAAATAAACTGCCGTGGTTTTGCAGCCCATGGATAACTCCAACAGTAGGATTTTAAAAATGCAAAGTGCCCATATGCTCAGCTCGTTGGGAGAAATAGTCTCACGAGTAATTAAAAACAGTTACAGAAGCCATGAAGTTGTAACAATCGAAGTTATCATCACATACGTGTGCGCCGAACGAGAAAACCCCGGAATACCCAGTCGCCACGCGTTTCCGCGATTCTTTGGCGACACTGAGGGAGCGTCCTTAGTCGGGGCTGACATCTGAGAGGCCGTCGCACCCCAGAGCGCCCACCAGCGTCCCTCGCGCCCGAGTCTGTGTTTAAGCCGCGTGCTTTGCTCTCAGGGAAAGGCTTCGGGCTAGCGACTGTGGCTGTGTGCTTTTTACTGAGACTCGTACTCAGCCACAACAGTAATGAAGGCATCAGCACAGTCCCACGGTAGTGTCTCTTTTCTCGAGCAGGCGTGTGATTAAATATTTCTCTTTTTCTCGTTTTGATTTTTCACCCAGGCATTCGGAATAGAAATGAATAATACCGTGCATGCTGATCTCTGAGGCAGGTGGATTTAATTCTTGTACTCTGTCCTGCAAGTGGTTTTCCAGCCCGGTTACGACTCGGGAGGTAGGGGCCACGGAGGAGGGAGTGACGTCTGATTATAGTGCGGTCAGGAAAAGGCCGGCGTGGTCCTGCAGAGGAAGGAGCTGGATAGCACGGTGGGAAAGCACAAGTCTGTGCTCTAGATTGACGGGCAGTGTCTGTGAAGGCCAAGCGCCGCGATCTTCGTTGCTCCTACTCACCGTGCTGTGGTCGGTTACGCAGAAGCACAACCCACCCCTCAACGAGTGTGGCTCTGCTCCAGGGAGACTTGATTTACAGACACAGGCAGCGAGCCAGGCTTGGCCTGCGGGCCGTAGTTGGCTGACTCCTTCTCCAGACGACTCGGGTTTCAGTTCCGTGCTCGGTCGGTTGTGGCCTTTGCCTCTCCGTGACCTCATCGGTCATGTCAGCGGCGCTCCCAGGTCGCAGGCGGTAAGGGTGGCCTGAGCCTCTGGGAAAGGCCTTTCCAAACTCGTAAACTCCATAGCGCTGTGTACATGGTAAGTATTGAAACCAGACAATTTTAGAATCAGAAGGAGCCTCATTATTCATATGTCCTCCATCTTTGTTTTTGACGTAATAATTCAGAGAGAGCTTAGGAGAGATGCTAAAGGCCACACGGTTGGTTGGCAGCAGATTCTGCACAAAATGCCGTTGTCACGAGTAGGAGTGATAATGAAGAGACGGCGGCTCGCAGAGCTACCTTCCTAAGTCAGGCACCTTCGTGTCCCTTCCTCTGCGCCCCTGCGGGCGGCCAGTATCAGCTGTGTCCTCTCCTGCTTCAGAGCGGCCGCCGGGACCCAGGAGCCTTTGGGAAGAGTGTTTCCCGGGGCGTGTCTGAGCCCGACAGTGCTTTCATCTGCAGTTTGCCCGCCTCGGTCCCAGACCGGGCAGCGGTAGGGGAGAACGCCCAAGCAGGTGACTGGCCAGCTGCTCCCGGAGCGTCCTGGCTGCCTGCAAGTTGCAGAGCCATTCGAATGCAAGGAAGACCAGAGCAGAGCGTCCACGTGAGGTGGTCTCCGGGATCCTCCCCTGCTCTGAATCCATCCCAGCTGTTCAAAGGAAGTCGTCGGCCCCTCCAGGGCTCCCAGAGCACACGAGGCCCCACCGCTGCGGGACAAGCTTCCTTCTCAGGCAGCTGCTAGCGCCCTGGTCCTGCGCCGCGCCCACTCCCCTGAGCACCTCCTCTGACCGACCGCAGGGTGAGAGAGGGCGCCCGCCCCGCTCTGCGCCGGCCTGCCCATCAGGACGGATGGAGACTCTGGGGTTCGGGCACCGTGTTCTGGTGGGAAAAGGGGGTGGGGTAAAGCAACCAGCGTCAAGTCTTGGCTCCACCATCAAGCAGAGGTCAGGTCTTGTGCCTGCCTCGCCCCGCCTCGGGACCTCCGTGTCCCCAGCCGTGCAGCCAGACAGCTCGGCTAGGTGGCAGACGGACGTCCGCCCCAGCATCGTGTTTGTTCCTCTGTAAGCCGTATGACTGAGTTCTGTTAATGCCACTTCTCTTTATTTATTCATGCAGAGATACATTTTTATGGAGCACTCTGTCTGCGGGAGATTATCTGAGAAGTTTAAGTGACAGACGCTTTGGAAATGCCTGGAAGATGCTCGAGTTGACAGGCAGGCTTGACGGACAGCCAGTGCAGCCAAGGAGCACGTCCCATGGGGTGAGCTGGAAATCACGGTGGCCCGGAGAGGGCAGGAACTGCTTCTCGGAAGAGGCCAAACTTCATCCAGGGGAGAGTTTTGTCTCAGCGTTCAGGAACGAGTCAGAAGACGCTGCCCCTTTAAAGGCTGGTGGACCGTGGGCACGCTGGGTGCCGGGCGGGGCGCGGAGGGCGAGGCTGTCAATGGCCCAGAAGAGACACTCAGGGGGGAGAATGCAAGGCCAAGGGGAAGGATGTCCTTGAATCCTAAAAATACCCTTTTCCTCAACTCAGCAACCGGAGCATTTTTTGTGCAGACGGAGTGACAGTTTGACTGTTTCTCGCTCGTTTAAATAAATGGCAATAACCTTGTCTGGGATGATTCGACAGCGGCATGTCGAATGGATTGACAAAAGGAAACTTCTGTGAGTCAGGGGGTGTTTGGGCAGCTGCGGCCACCACGCAGGTGTGAGGTGAGAGGCGCTGGCGCGGTGAGGACACAGGGGCCTGAGAACCGTGACTGAGGAGGGGACAGGCCTGGCTGTCTTATCAGGCCGTGACTCGGGTCAAGGAAGAGAGTGACGCCGGGGTGTTCGATGGCAGCGACGCGATGGCCCTGCCTGCAGTTCCCTCATTTGGGGGGCGGGCCGGCGGCTCGTGTCCCATCCCCGGTGTCAATGTGGTGTGACATGGCACTTGCTCTGTCATCGTGGTGGGGTCATCGCCTACCGCCACCAGGAGGACAAGGAAGGGCTCCGGCGGGGTTTATTTCTCTGTAAAGACTTCTAATTCTAAACACGAACTGAATCATACCCATTTCTCGGGTGGTTAATTTCGAAGCCCTCCTTTCTCTGTCCTGACCGGAGCCCCACTAGTGTCTTCCGACCCTCCTTTATGGTGAGGTGACTTGGTCTGTGCCGTTTTTCCCCGTCGTTCTTTTAAAGCCACAATGTCCATTTTTCCCCCGATTCAGTGACTTTTAGTATACGCACAGACTCAAGGAACCAACGCATCACAATGGATGTTAGGGCCTTTTCATCACCTCTGTAAAAGCTTCGTAAGGGCCGGCAGTCACCTGCCCCAACCCTCCCGGCCCTAGGCCAGCACTCACCCAGTAAGATCCTGTCTCTGCGGCTTCGCCTGCTCCGAATGTCCCACCCACAGGTGGAACCACACACTACACGTGGTCTTTTGTGACCGCTTCTTTCGCTCAGCGCGATGCTTTCTAGGCTCCTCCACGTGGCGGCACGTAACGGCGCTTCATTTCTCGTTCTGGCCAAATAGCATTCGCTGCACGTATAGCTCTTCCGCGTTCATCCCGTCGTCAGCCGATTGTCATTCGGATAGTTTCCCCTCTTCGACGAGTGTGAACAAAGTGGTATTAAACTGCGTGTGCAAATCTTGTGTGCACACATGTTTTGATTTTTCCTGGGTATGCAGTTAGGAGTGTCGGGTCTCCCGGTACCTCTGAGTGTGGGCTCTGAGAGGCAGTGGACCGCTTTCCAAACTCGATGCTCTGCTCTCCGTTCCCGTCGGCACCGAGGGGGGTTCCAGCCGCTCCGTCTTCTCCCGGCGTCTGCGATGGCCTGTCTGGTCGGTTGTTTGTGGGCCGTAGCCGTCTTCCTGGGGGTGGAGGGGTCTCTCTGTGGTGTTCTGCTCGTTTCCCTGATGGCTGTGGTGGTGAGCGTGTTTCCATGGGCTTGGTGTCCGTGCCAGTCCTCTTCGGGAAGCGTCTGCTCAGATCTGTATGCGTTTTTAACTGTGGTGTTCGTTTTACTACCGTGGGGTTGAGGAAGTTCTTTATGTATCCGGGAGACGGATATGCGCTTTGCAAGCGTTTTTACGCATGGAGCTTTCGCTTGGTCGATGGTCTCATTTCAAACACAAAACATTTTAATGCTAGAGAAGTCCAAATTCTCAGTTTTTTTATTTCATCGCTTGCCTTCCTTGTGTCATAGCTAACAAGGCCTTGACTTATACTAGGTCCTAAAATGGACTCGTATTTATTTCTCTCCTAAGAGTTGTAGAGTTTCGGTTCTTAGATTTCCATCTACCATTCATTTGGGATGATGTTTTCCATATGGCAGGAGCGTCGAACTCACTTTCACCGGGGGCCACATCAGCCTCACACTTGCCTTCAAAGGGCCAAGTGTGATTTTAGGACCGTGTAAATGTAACTACTCCTGAACAGTTAAGCGAGAGCTTGGCGCTGCCGCTGGGTAGAAACCAGGTGCCAGGCTGGATAAAACCAGGTGCCGGGCCGGATGAAACCAGGTGGAGGGCCGGATTCAGCCCGCGGGCCTTGTGTTTGCCAGCTGTGGCATATGGCATGAGGTGTCAGTTTTGTATGTGGTGTGAGGGTTGATCCCAGGTTTGTCCCCTTAGGTGTGAATATCTAGCTTTCCCAGACTTTTCTTATCAAAAAGACTCCCCTTCCCCACTGAATCAGCTTGGCACCCTTGCCACAAATCAACTGACTGTCACGGTGACATGGTCTGTCTTTCATTTGCAACGTACAGTGTTTTAGGGATCTAGGGAAGTCCAGGTGACAAAACCCCGTCACACAGAGACCAAGGGGCAAGCCCAGGCTAGCTAGGCTGCCAGCATCCCAGAGCTACACAGCCCACAGCTGGCCTCGAGCTAGCCAGCGTGGGTTCCTCTTCCAGGCACCTAATGAACGGAACAACTAAAGCAAAGAGAGGTAATAACTCTGACGATAATAACAAGAGTAATAATAGCTGTAAATACGAAGCCCCTGGTAGACACCCTGGACCGTTGTAAGCATTGTCTCACGTAACCTGCACAGCCACCTCGCCCAGACGGGGCCTGTCGTGCACGGAAATGAACAAAATGTGTCGCAGAGAAAGCAAGGGATTTGCCCAAGGTCACGCAGCAAGAAATGGCAAAATGAGCTTCAAAGCTGGACAACGCAGCTATGGGAACTGGCCCATCTATCAGTGTTCTAGCCGTCCCTCAAAGAATTTAAAAAGTTCACCCATTTCCCCCACGTAATCCATTTGGGTTGGTTTCTCCATCGCGTAGACACGTGACTTCTCGCCACGTTGGGGCTCAGGTGAGGAGGAGCCAGGTGTTCAGGGCAACCGCCTCATCGTGGCCACAGAAAAGCCCTTTTTGCTGATGGCAGGACTGTGATTCCAGAAGATTCCAGGCTCCCCTCCTCACGGTTGCTGTCCAGGCAACAAGCAGAAGTTCCCAGCACAGCGCTGTGTGTGTAGAGACCGGGTCTGGATGCGTTTTGGGAAGACTGTGGCTTTTTGGAGTGGGGACGGTCACGAGTTCGATGTGCGACCGGGATGGGATCTTGGCCTCCGTGAACTCTCCTCTGTGGGTTGGAAATAATAAAACATTCAGGACCGCTGCGAGAATGTGCAGATACTGCAATGGCCTGGCACCATGCCTCCCTCATGGAAGAAGTTCTGCAAGAGCTGGTTTTGCTTTCGCCATGACAGCGTGCCTAGCAGTTCCCACACGTGCCCGAGAACATCACTCACTCCCACATGGGCTGGCGCCCAGGAAGCCCTTGCGTACCTTTCAGTTAAGCCGGGGAAGGCACCCTGCTTTCCTGAAGCTGCACCCCCCTTTCCGTCGTCTGCGTTATCTCCTAACTCGAATAGTTGGGCTCCCACAGCCCTTTCGCATTAAATTTTACACTGATTTTTATGACCTCGTTACTCCCCGTAACATCGGAGTGCTCCAACTCCCCGGCCCTCTCCGCCCCCCTCCCCGGTGTCGTAGAGAATGAAGTTCGCAGCAGCATTGTAATAGGTCGGCCAGAATTCAGACGTGGGGGTTACAGAGTCATCATCTGGAGGAGATTCCAAAAAATGTGTAGTTTTTACATCCGTCTATGAAAACTGTGCTGCATTTAGGCCAGGCCACATGTCCCAGACTGAGTTCTCAGAGCTCTCGGCTACATGATTCTGTCCTCTGCGTTCCCTTCTTCGCTTGGAAAAGGAAAACTAAACAGACCAGACAGGAAACCAGGGTCTTGGTCGGGTCCTGGTCCTCAAGAAAGATGGACTTCCTCCCTCCCTCCCTTCCTTCCTTCCTTCCTTCCTTCCTTGCTTCCTTCCTAGGGATGCTTTTCTCCGAAATGGGTGCCCATCTTCACTGGCGGCCTCCAGGACCGACATCTGCATCCCATCATGGTCCAAGCTTCGGCCCGTCTGTTTTGTGTATTAAACCCTCCGAGGCCTTTCAACAGGAGCTCACCTTAACATTAGGAAAGAACATCAGACTCACTTCTGCTCCTGGAAATGTCCAAAATTACCCACTCATCTGTCTTTCAGCCTCATGTACCCACCTCCTGTCCACGTGACCACATGGGCTGAGCAGGCATAACGTGGAGGCTCTGGACTCGCTGGCGGACTGAAGTTGGCAGGAAGCCGGAGGGCCAGCTCCGTCAGTGTCTATCCGCCAGAGACGCCTGTACACCCAGGGGAACCCGGAGCAGCCTACGGACACAGGCAGTTAGCAAAATTCCTAAGAACTGCCTTCCTCGTAACTCCCCTGCCCGTCAGCAGATGTGGTCAGCTACTTCCTAGAAGGGGGCGTCTTGTCTGCCGCAGGGGGACAGAGTTGTGACCTCGGGCACGGGCCTTTCCTCTCCTCTCCTTGGTCCCTCTGTACACCCCAAGAAGCCCTGGTGTTAGCGATTCCATCTGCTGGTTACTCCCTCCCAGCAGACCCCCAGGGCATTGTCTTTATCTCCACGTAGAACTCATCGCTCCCACGTGTTCAGGCCTCCGAGTACTTTGGCTCAGACCAGGCAAGGGGGTGCCCGTCCCAGCTCCCAGCTGGCTTCGGGGATGCGTCCTATGGGATGCGATGGGCCCTGTTCTGGGGCCTGGGGAGGCCGGGAGCACAGAACGATTCAACAAATGGGTGCTGTTAGATCGTATCACATGCTTCGGTGTTTTAATGTGCTGTAAAATGGCTCGTGTGGGGGGAAATGTGAATTTAAACTAGTTGTCCTAGTGGGTTTTCTTTTTAAAACACAATTCCCTTGCTCCGTCTTTTTTCAGCCCTTACACCCCCACGCCGATTCTTTTCCTTCCTGCCTCGCCCTCCTTCTCCCTTGCTTCCTCCCACCGGGCTTCAATTCAAGCCCACTGGTTCTGCCATTATTAATTGTGTGACTGTTTTTGACAAGCTTGTAAAACCCTCAGATTCCTTTTTTTCCCTAAAACTGGGATAATAATACCCATCTCATAAGGCTGTCGAGAGTTTTAAAGGAAGCACAGAATGTCAAAGACATAGTCTCTCATTGTTCCCGGTCTTCGCAGGTACTCCGTTGAAGTGAATCCTTTTCTTCTTCTCTTCCAAAAAGTGGCATGGCTGATGAGGGATGGGGACATCTGTGGCTTGATGCCTCAGCCCTTGTGGGACCGGAAATGAGGACGTCTACGTGGTGACTGTCCGTCTGCGCAGATGCCCCGCTGTTCCCCCTAAAGACTTCCCAGGACAGCGGAGGAGATGCTGAGTGTGGGGGCAATGGCACGGAATTCCCTTCAGGACAGCGAGGCCCACCAGAGTCACGGGCCAGACTCACGTGTGGAAGCCCTGGCCCTCAGACCTCAGAAGGTGACCGATTTGGGGGACAGGGCCTCGAGAGAAGCAGTTCAGTGACAGTTGTGTGTTAGGGTGGGCTCCATCCCAGCATAACCGGGGCCCTTCCAGCAAGAGGGGATCAGGACAGAGCAGCACAGCTCAGAGGGAAAGCCCCGTGGGGACCCGGGGACAAGCCCACCATCAAACCAGCCACGGAGGGAGGCCTGCAAAGAAACCCGAGTGGGGAGAAAATACATTTCTGTTGGCTAGGCTACCCAGGTGCGGGGCTGTGTGGGGGCTGCCCCCGCAAACTAGTACGACCCGGGACCCGTGGTCTGTGACTAGAAAGGGTAGGTTGGCCACAGGGAAAGGAAGCAGAAATACTGAGATTATGAGGGCGCTAGACTCTGGAAACCGGAGCGAGCAGGCCCGGGCAAAATGAGCTGTTCAACAACCAGGAAAGGGCTCGGCCGGCGGGCCTGGCTACCGGACGCAGGCTCGGCGCCTGGAGGCAAGGCGGGCCCCGACGGGAGGCCTGTGCTTGAGGCCTTTCTCGCAGCCTCGGAGCGTAATCTCTGCCTTTCCATCCGCCCATTTCGGAATGGTTTCCAGCAGATTATTCCTGAAAGCCCCGTGTAATTCATATCAATTATTTAGGTTGGCTGCTTTAGCCGCCGTCGGATTTTCCAGGACAGGACCAGACGTCATTCCCATTATTACTGCCGTTCAGAGAGCTCGTCTGACGATTGGACCTAAAAACGGGAAAGTCTGGGTTTTGTTATTGCAAGAGATTATGAGCAGGAAAAGTTGGAATCACCGCTCTGTATCGAAGGGTTAAATTTCTTGGGACTGTGGGGTGTGTGGGCTTTGGGGATAAACTGCCTGGTTCAGCCCCAGCTTCATCCTGTGCTCGCTACATAAAGTTGGCCACACACTGCTCTCATTTTGCATCTTTCCTGCGTCTATAAAAGGGGGTCAAGGTCAGGGTGCGCTTCCTGAGGTTGCTGTGAAGCGTAAACGGGTTGGTACGCGTAAAGCTGCAGAAGAAGCTTGGTGCGTAGTAATTCGCAAACACGCAAGAGAGATCATCCTCACCATTGTCGCTAATGCATTGTTACTAACACAGTGGGCAACTGCGTGGCGTGGTCCCCAGGAGTCCCCGGGCCAGCGGAGAGCTGACTCCCAGCTCCCAAGTGGCCCTGAGCAAAAGTCTCGCCCTCTCTGAGCCACAGTGCTCGGCCCCACTCCTGGGCCAGGTGCGTGATGGATAAGAACTGCGTGTAAGTACTGGACGCACGGGACTTCCCAGGCACTGTGCTGGAAACTTCACAGGGGTGTCCAGCCTGCAGCCCAGGGTGGCTACGAGTACGGCCCCACACAAAGTCGTGCATGTACCCCAAACATCACGAGATGTTTTTGTGATTCTGTGTCTCGATGTGTTTAAGACAACGCGGCTTCTTTCTGTGTGGTGCAGCGTGACAAGAGGTCGGGTACCCCGGTACCTTCTGTTAAGTCAACACTGTCTTCCAGTTGATGTGTGACGGGCTCGGTTGGTCTCATCTCTCCAACCAGAGCATAAGGGCCGGAGACAGTGTGAGATCCATCTCTCTCCGGCACTGGCAGGCCTGGGAAGACTGGTCCCCAGCCCCGAGCCTTGTGTTTATTGTCTGCAAGCAGCCTGCTTGGGCGGGTCTTTCGGGAGGCAGTTAATAACTGGATTTTATTTCAGTTTGAATGAGAACGAACCACCCCCTTCCTCGGGCACGAGTGAGTCGCTTCATTTAAGGAGGAAGACTTGGCGGGAATTCAGACTGACACGGCCTGTCCCTGTGAATGCTGGTGGGTGCTAACCACCGATGCCACTTGTCACATAACCACAGGGAGCGACTGAGGTGGGAGTCCGGAAAGGACCGGACCGGACTGGGAGGAGTTGTTCTTCATGGACGCTGATGTCAAGACACTCAAATCCAGGGATTTGCGGGGAGGAGCAGGGGAGGGGTAGAGAAAGGTCCGGAAGGGCAGGGAGCCTCAGGGAGGCCCTCGCCAGCTCTGTGCCTGTCACCAGCACGGCAGAGCGGTCCCTTTTGTTGTTCCAGCCAAGTGGAACAAAATGGGAAAGGAGAGACGTCAGCAAGACTTGCCAAAATAGCCCTGGCTGGGGTGGCTCAGTGGATTGAGTGCAGGCCTGCGAACCGCAGGGTCAGGGCACAGGCCTGGGTTGTGGGCCAGGTCCCCAGTAGGGGGCGTGCAAGAGGCGACCACACACGGATGTTTCTCTCCCTCTCTTTCCCTCCCTCCCCCTCTCTCACATAAATAAATAATTTTTAAAAAATTAAAAAAAAAAGATTTGCCCGAACAGCAGTTTTTGGTGACTTGGGAAAGGGCAAATTGTAATGGGCGGTAGGGACTGAAGCCGGAGGAGGGTGGACCGAGGGACTGGGCTGGAGACAGCGCGGGAAAACAACATGGGGGCATCTGGCTGGCCCGGAAGCGGGAGAGGACGCGCAGCTGGGTGGGGACGGTGATGGGGCCCGGTGAGGCAAGGTCACACTGGGACGAGGGAGCTTGTCTGGGCGCTGACCCAGGACAGCGGCGGCAGGGCACTGAGGGAGAGAATAGCTGAGACGCGGGAGGACTTGGCCATCCCGGTGGCTGCCCGGTGGCTGCCGGGAGTCCGGCCACCAGGCAACGCAGAGCCGTCGGTGCGCTTGTTGGGGAAATGGATTCACACAGGGAGTTGTGTTGCTGATCTGGGCTTGAGGTGCCCTAATTCCGGGCATCTCTGCCACATTTGCAGACCTTCCCATTGTCCCCCGAATTTTGACTTTTTGGAAAGGAGGAGGTTGCAAAATGATTGTGTATGCCCTTTGTTTATTATAACTGCTTATTATAAACCGTTTATTATACACTCATCATTTTCTTAGGGGGGAAATACGTTGCATTTTGTGTTTTCTAACACAGTGTCAACCAAGCAGGGCAGGGAGAATGTGGTCTCCAGAAGCGTATGCATCATCTTAAAATGCTAAAGTCCCATTTCCAGCTGAACAAATAAACCTCTACTTCTTGGATGCAAGTAGTCCTAATAAATGCAGATGCCAGGCTAGAAAATAAAGAACCCACTTTTGATTGCACAAAGCATCATTCACATGGAAAAAAAATTAAGTCATTATTTAAAAATTGCTCCATTAATGCGCCTTGAACAAAGAACAGTTAGCTCGAAAAGACCAAACAGCCAAAAGGAGCACTTTATTTTCAATGGGATTATAAACAAGTGTGGCATGAAACTCTTCAAACAGACAGAAAACTGGGATAGAATGGTAGACTGATTGTCTAGCAGAGCTGGTTCTGTTTGGATTCCTTAATGTGGCTGCAAGTGGTGGAGGTGTGGTTGGTGGTTTCAGTTGGGGAAAATGAAAAACAGGATGGAATTTTCTCAGAAAACTAAAAATGGATCTGCCTTTGGACCCAGCAATTCCACTGCTAGGATTATATCCTAAGAACCCTGAAACACCAATCCAAAAGAACCCGTGCACCCCAAAGTTCATAGCAGCACAACTGACAATAGCCAAGTGCTGGAAGCAACCTAGGTGCCCATCAGTCAATGAATGGATCCAAAAACTAGGTACATTTCCACAATGGAATTCTGTGCAGCAGAAAGAAAGAAGGAGTTCCTACCCTTTGCGACAGCATGGATGGAACTGGAAAGCATTATGCTAAGCGAAATAAGCCAGGTGGTGAAAGATAAATACCATATGATCTCACCTTTAACAGGAACCTAAACAACAAAAGAAACAAACAAGCAAAATATAACCCAAGACACTGAAATTGAGGACAGGCTGACAGTGGCCAGAGGGGAGAGGGGAGGGAATTTCAGGGCAAAAGGGGGAGGGTTTGCAGGAACAAGAATGGGGGACACATGGACAATAACTAGGGGTGGGTGGAAATGGGAGGGAGGTGGGAAGGGCTGAGGGGAGGGCTGGGATGGGGGTCAAAGACAGAAAACTGTACAAGAACAACAGTTAAAAAAAAAAAAGAAAGTGGACCAGTTGTGTGGGTGCTGTGTCTTCTGTACTTTCCAATGGGAGGGAGAGCCACAGTTGTTGCCCTGACCAGGACAGGAGAGGCTTGAAGGGAAAAAAGTCTGGGGCCACAGCAAAGAACCCCTTTTTATTCCTTCTCTCTATGACATTTACTGGGGTGACATTGGTTAAGAAGACCACACAGCTTTCAAGCGTACATTTCTATGATGCAGGATCTTCACACCGCATTGCATGCTCACCCCCCACCGCCAGGTCGAACCCTATTCATCACCAGATATTGGAGCCTCTTTCTCCTTTCTTACCCCCCAGCCCCCATCCCGTGGTGACCACCATACTGTGGTCTGTGTCTGTGAGTTGCTGTTTGTTCATTTGTTGCTTTCAGGATTTTCCTCCTACATATGACTGAAATCATACGGCTCTTCACTTTTTCTGCTGGACTTACTTCGCTTAGCGTGGTAGTCTCCAGATGCCATTTGCTGCAAACGGCGGCCCTTCATCAGGGATGTCTCTCCCAGACAATGACCAACCTGCTGCTAAATACGAAGCCACCGAGTCCTTTACAAAACGGCGGTGCCGCTCCTGGGAACCCTGTAAAGTTCCATCGGTCAGATTTCACCCCCTCTTTGGAGCCTATGTTTTTAAACACTCTTCTCAACTCGAGCCTTCCTCCCTCCGCCCTGGCACCGCCCTGCTCATGGGCAAAGGCGCACCGACTCGCTAAGGCCCGCCGGCCCGAGTGGGAACACTTCACGTCCGTCCAGGTGTGAGTCCCTCCGGATTATTCACACACTCTCGGAAATCTCATTCCCCAATCCCAGCCACTCCTTTTTTCACTTTTAACGGGTCACTTCGCATTTAGCCACAGCCACGCTGTTGAGGCCGTGGTAAGCAAACACGGCCTCCGTTTTCCTCAGGGTTTTAACTTCATCATTATTTTAACATTTTACCTTGGGCTGTGTTCCTTAGAAGGATGACAGCAGAATGCCCACGGAATCTTAAGAAAAGGAAAGACCAGACCCAGAGGGCACCCTGAGCCTCCTTGGGTGGCCTGGGGGTGGGGCCGCCCCAGCCAGCAAGGACCCCGCTGCCTGCCACAGCTCCCCGGTAAACATGGAAGCAGTAGACAAAGCCAATTACCCCAAAACAGCAGGCAATGATTAGTCATGTTAATTTCGTCCTCACTCCGAAAAAGGTCAGACTGTCAGCTCTTGGGAAAATTGAGCCTGCATGCCTTTTGGCTTGATTTCCTGTTCAAAGCCTCATTAGTCACCATTCATTGTTTAAAGCGGTAATTTTTTGTGATGGTGTTGCCTTCATTATCGTGGCAGCGTCATCCTGAATACAGTCACGGGGCGCTTCCCGTCCTTCTGAGCTGAGGAGCTAAGGGGGTTCCTGGAGCACCGCCGATCGGATCCAGGACGTCACGGAAGGCCGCTGCTTCCGGGTCAGAGCTGCGTGTCCCTCGCACTGCGTGACCGTGGCTGGCCCACCTCCCCTCTCAGATTGCAGCATCCCACCCCCCCCACCACCCCCGGTCTAACCCAGAGCTAAGCATGCCCACACCTCACCAGTCGTCATAAAAAAAAAATAACATTGAGCATCAGTGCTTCGCCCAGGGCCTGTCCTTCAGAAACTTCTCCACCACTGTTAGTGACAGGAAGGCCATTTCGGGGACAGTGACTCTCTCTGTGCTTTACACACGCAGGGTCTAAACGAGAACATTCCAAACAACCTACTCGGAGATCTTTAAAATTTACAACATTCTTTTACACGAAACGCATCCCTCGAACTTCCCGCTGGTTGATGAGCTACAGCACCCTGGGGACCAAAAGTGGCTTGGGCAAGGTTCCACAAGGAGCGAACGACCGAGCCGGGCCTCAGAGTCTAACTGTTGGAACCGAACTCGTTTTTAAAAAGATGTGCTCGCCCTCTGCCACGCACAACCCCTGGACCGTGTTGGTTAGCCTTGGCAACGGGCCACAGGCGGAACACCCACCCAGTAAAACACCCACCCGGTAAAACACCCAGGGAGCCGGGAAGCTGAGTAACGCAGTGTGTAATCCCGGCCCTCGGTGGAATTCTGGGGGGCTCCCTCTCACTACCCTCTGACCCGGACCTGCTCCCATCTGGGGTCCGACCGCCTGGGAGGAGGGAGCCGAATTTGCACCCGATGAGAATATCCATGCCCTGCTCGGTGGTTATCGATGTGACCGCCCTGTGCGAATGCACACCCGGGCCCCTAATGCAAAGCTTAAAAGCCCAAAATAACGGCGTACGAAAGAGCACAGTTTTGATTCGACACAAAAGGCAGCGTGGCTTAATAGCACCCATCAGCAGAGAAAGCCCACTCGATGCTGCCTGTCCGGGAGAAACCCCTCAGGAAAACAACAGAGCGGAGCATTAAAAAGGCTTTTTGTCAAATATAAAGGTCACCGAGGCAGTAAACCCCTTAAAGGGAAAGACGGTGCATTTCAGGCTTGAGGCGCTCGGCCTGAAACAGGACGTGGTGACCGTACAAACGGGTGACCCTGCCCGGGTGGACGCAGACTCGGAGTCACCATGTGCAGACCTCACGGCATACAAAGGCACCAGCAGAGAGAACGGGCGCGTTGGCGGCTGACCCACTCCAGACAAGTGTCCCTAAGAATCTCCACAAGTGGAAAAGGCTCTTCCGGAAGACCTTGCCAGTGGCCATGACCTGAACCTGGGGGCTTCCAGGGGCCAGGTGAAAGGCGCCCGGGCCAGGAGCTCCCCTGAGTCACACGGAAAACTGTCCCCTCCCCCAAGAGCAACAGCTGTGCTCCTGCCGGCTGGGCTGCCCCCCACTCTGGGCTCCGATCTCACTGATGAGACAATGCAGAGCAGAGGGGGCGCTCGCGCCAACCACCAGCCATCGTGGGGGCCAGCCCAGCAACCCGCTGGAGCAACTGGCCAGTCTGTTCATGGCTCTCCCCAGGCACCCCCCGCCCCAGGTGCCAAGGCATCAGACCACCCGCACACGCTGATCACGCCCGTGGACTAAGGGAACAGGGCTCCCGAAGGAAAACTGGTCACCTTGAAACTGCAGGCAGGGGGTCCCGGGACCCGATTTCCCTTCCCCGTGCTATTACAGTGACACCATCATAAGCCTCGAGCTTGCAGCTGCCCAGCGGTGTTCATGAAACCTGTGAACACAGCACCTAAACCTACAGACACACGAGCCGAGGGCCACCGTGTTCTGTACAGTTGCAGCTGGGTTTATACTAAGGAAGGGCCGTGAGCCGGATGCAGTGGCGCGGAAGGAATAGGGCAGCGAGCTACGCACACGCTGGCAGAGGGAAGGTGATTTACATCCAGGTTTTGCACGCCCTCCCCATGGATATGCAAGAGCAATTTGGGATGAGCGTGTCATTTCATCCTAGGAACTAGCTTTCCACCCCGAGGGGGAAGGGTACGTATTTCCCTGGCTCGGGGGTTGAGCTCCACAATGCCGCAGGTCCCCCCGCCCCCACCCTCGGCCACCTGCGCACCTATAAATGATGAACAAGCGCCTGGCCTCAAGCTGGACGGGCTCCATGTTAATAATGAGAAAATTCTTCTCCATCTTCTCCAAACCACAGGTCCCCACATTAGGTTACAGGTCTTTCCAGGAAGACATTTCTCTCAGTGACATTTTTGTGACCACGTAGGGAAGCCTGCGTTTCTGTGCATGATTACGGGCATTCTCTAAAAACAGCTCCAGCAAGAACCTTCCATGGTCTCGGTGCACTCTGAATAAACTCAGGGAACAGAATGGCCCAGCAAAGAGAAGCAAACTCACGCTCGCCGCCCGTGTAACGCTGGCGTCCTCTTGCACGCCACCTTCTAACTAACGACGCTGAAAAGGGTTTGGAGAGCTTGTGGGGACGAAGGAACCCTCGTTCACTGCTGCTGGGACTGTAACCTGGGCAGCCTCCAGACAAAACAGTGTGGACATTCCTCAAGAAATCAAAGTAGAGCTACCTAGCAACCCCCCTTCTGGGTGTCTGCCCCCCCCAATTTGAAAAGCCCTATATTCACTGCAGCGTTATTTACGGTGGCCGAGGCCGGGAAGTAACCGAAGGGCCCTTCCGCAGGGGCGTGGATAAAGAAGATGAGGCGCTTTTCCACACCTCCTTGCGGCTCCTTACCCACCCGCAGTGAGCCTTTCAGAGAGGTTTGCCGTGGCAGGGAAACTGAGGCAGCTTGACACAGTCCCAACAAAACAGCTGGTCAGATGGTCTAAAAATCAGTACTGCCTCTTTTGGCGCTGAATATTCCAGTTACTTTGCTGGGTCCTGAAGCAGGACAGAAATGGTGAAATCAAAATCAAGGAAAAAAATAAGGAATTTCGAGGAATCGCACGCTGTTAATTTGACTCTGCAGGCTAAAAGCCTTTCCTTTTCGCGCTGATGAGATTTGGTTTTTCTGAGTGCCTTTGACTCTGGAGTGACGTGGTAGTTGAGTGTTCACCGAGGACCAGGGGGCTGGACAACGAGCCCCGTTGGGTTTCTGCTCCTTGGCACGCGAGTGTCCCCCTGGTCTTTCCGTCTCTCGTGCTAGCCGTTCCCAAGACAGCCGCGTTGTCTGTCTGTCTGCGTGTCTCTGTGTGTCTGTGTGCATTTTCACAAGGACAGTTTTCTTACACTGCAATCCAGCCTTTCCTGGTACTGGGTGAAAAGTAACTACAGACACGCTGGAGAGGGCGTGCTCAGCAGCAATGCCCGGGTAGCAAAGTCACAGTGACCACACAACAAACACACGGATTGGGCGGCAGTCCGCGCTCGCCGCAGAGCCTGCTCAGAGCGAGGCCCTGAGCGCGCTCTCGGCACCTGGGCGTCGCCCAGCCCCTTCGGGAAGGGAGGCCGGTTCTGCCCCTTCTTCGGTGTGTCCTCACGTAGAGCCTGGTTCTCTAACCCTAAGTAAAGCACGTTATGTTCTGCAGGGAGGGTCCCTGGGGTGGGGTGGGGGGCCCACTGGACTGCACAGCCAGCCCAGGAGCTGCGGGGACGGCCCCTTTCTGGACCTCACGTGCACCCACGGGATAAATGTGTCGTTCCAGCCCAAGTTTGTTCTTCCTCGGTCTCAGGCCTCGCTGCTGTTACAGTCATCCAGGCCACGCATCCGCAGGACTCCAAAAGTGTTGCGACAAAAGGTAACAAGAGCTAGCAGGTGCTGAGCACCCACTAACCGGGCGCCTTGTGGGCATCATCTCAGCTACGTCTGTCCGCATCCTCAGGGGTGACGTGGTTACGGCCCCTGCTGCAGAGGAGGCTGGCGCTCAGGGAGGCCCCGTAGCTTTGCCCACGCTTTCCTTGCTCTTTGATAGCTTGTCCCAACTCTTGGTATGTCCAAGACCTTGGACTCTCTTGTTTTGATCATGTTATTGCCACTTCTTAGTTTTTGGTTATCACCTGGTCCGTTGAGCTCTTGGCTCTTAGCTCTCTGTCTCAAGGGCCCGCGCTCCTGTTGGGCCTCACAAGGAAGGCTGCCCCCTGCAGACCACTGCGGCTCCGGGGCCACGCTGAAGTGCGGAAGAGGTGCGGGCACAGGACGCGTTCCCCACGCTTCCCCTTCAGGCCTAGCCCTTTAGTGGCCCCGCTTCAGTGACCTTCGGATGAGTTTCTTCTGCCAGAGTGTCTTCCTCCCTTTGGTGGGAAAGGAAGTCCGAGGGGAACATTTTCCTCCGTGGCTCTGAGACAGGGTGTCCCCGTGCCGGGGCCCACGGGGTCCTGCCTACCCTCCACCCTGTGCAGGTTTGGGAGGTTCTTGGAGGTAAGTCCCACAGACGTGTGGCAGCCACCCTCGGCTTTTCAGTCTCCGTTTCGGCCACGCTCACCCTCCAGGAATTCATCCAAATGATTAGCCCAATGTGTCTACCGGTTTCTGCCTCCGGTGGTTCCGCTCGATACCCGAGGGTCTTGGCTGGGGCTCTCTGAATGCGCCTCTCTGGCAGGCTGGCGGTTGTCCACGCAAACTCATTTCTTCCATGAGTTTGAAGAAGGCATCAGTTTGCAGTCGCCTGGACTGGTCTTGTGAGAGTGGGAACGAAGATTTCACAGTTCCTCCTGTTAGAGCGACCGCTGGAAGCCTCTGTGTGTTCTTTAGAAGAGCCCAGGGCCTGCACCCTGCCGCCCTCTGCAGGCGGGGCTGAGAAGGACAGTTTTCACTCTGAAGAACCACCTGCGGCTGGACAGGAGCCATTCCTCCTGGGCTGGGCCAGCCTCCCGTGCGTAGGCTCCAGAGTCACGTCGACAGCTTTTCAAACATGGTGTGCCCTGGAGATACCTCTTTTCAACCTGATGCTTGAGAACAGAGGAGAGTAGGAGGCTCCATGGATGGGCCACAGTCAGCCCTGGCCGGGTAGCTCTGTTGGTTACAGTGTCTTCCCGATGCACCAGGTTTGGGGGTGCCATCCCTGGTCAGGGCACACACAACAAGCAACCAATGAGTGCACGAATGTGGGGAACAACGCATTGATGTCTCTCTCTCTCTCTCTCTCCCCACTTCCTTCCTCCTTCTCTCTCTTTCTCGAAAAAAACCCCAACAAATTAAAAAAATATTTTAAAGGCTGCCAGCACTAGCTTTGCATTTTGTGATTGTCCAGAGGAGGCTGGACTCCGTCGTAGCGGTCAATGTTCCACTCTCACCGCCCAGGGGAGTCCCTGGCCAGCGGCAGCCACAGCTCGTACCCTCAGCTGGAACTCCCTGTCACTCATTCCCCCGTGAGCCCGCCTCCAGCCAGGCAGAGAGGACGGTCCCCACAACTTCCTCCTCCCTACCCCTTCCAGCTGGAAAAAAAAGAGTGATAAAACGCTGTCCGAAATTTCAAAAATTCCAAAAGGATTCTAAATGTTCGCTCTTACAGCGCCCACATTTATACACAAAGAGGTGTGAAGGTTTTCTGATTTCAATTAAGATTATTATCTCGTCTGAGTGATGGTTCCTCCCCCCCCCCCCCCCCCAGAAATCCCTTCGGCTGATCAATTTTAAAGGAGCATCAGGGAGGGATAACTAAGCTCACGTGTATTCAGGCTCCTTTGCCTCAGGAACAAGTCCTGTTCCCTTTCCTGCTGAAGGGCGCCGGCTTGCAGTCAAGGACATGAGTCATGGTTGCTTCTTCTGTGAAAGATAAGCTCTGTGGCTTTTGTAGCAAAAAGTAGCGAAGATTCTAGAAGCCAGGTGGACGTCAGAGAGACCACTGAGGGCTGTGGAAAGCCCTTTATGATCTGAAGCAGAAGACCAAGTTCAAGTTCCTATCATGCCTGTTAGTACCTGTGTCTACCTGGTCCAGTCACCAAGCCTCTGAGCCTCCGCCTCCTTATCTTTCAAATGGGGGGAGCAGGAGTTATGGGGAGGGTCTCATGACAAACTCAATTAGCAGGTCTTCGAGAAGCTTCGAGCACACGAGTGTGTGTGTTGAATTCCCTTAGCAGCCGAGCACGGTAGCTCCTTCACTGTTCCGCAGGAAACCATGGATGATGCTTGGGGTGGGATGACAGCTCCATGCCCCTGTGACCCTCAGCGGACTGTGGGCCAGGTCATCACTGTGAAATGCCGTCCCCGGTACATACGGAGAGCAGCGAAAACCTTCTAGTCGAGGGGACCGTGACACATCCCAAGTCGTATGCTCCGCTTCCTGACGAAGGGTGTTCCCAAGGCAGAATGCTGCCTAGACTCCTGGGTTCTCCTGCAAGGGGACGGCATCGAAATCCACCATTTCACAGACACAGGTCCGTCATGATTTATGCAAGGGCCCAAGGCATCGCTCTCACCAAGTGTGACAATCAAGGCTCGCTGATGAGTAAAACGGTACCCGCCCTGTGTGTGGTTTTCAGGGCGAGGGATGTCCTCGGATGTTTGACCTTGTGCTACTTCTGGTGCCCAGCGCAGCTGTGAGCCTCCAGCAGCGGAAACCAGCCCGCTCTGACCCCGCCTTTCAGGCGCAGATAATGGAGTACGTACTTAGAATGCACGCGTGTGTCACACAACACGTATGCACACTCAGTATGCAGACCAGTGTTTCCAGATCGGGCCGCCTGACTGTAAATGTTACGGCGCTCGGAGAGGGTTTGCTTCCCCGGCTGTCCCCACCGGGGCACCTCCCCGACCGACGGCGCAGCCTGTGGCATCTCAGGCCCGCACGGCCGGCCCCCGTCCAGGGCACTTCACTGGAGATTGTTGACGTCCGAGCACGTGGACAGTGTCCTTGGGCTCGTCTGTCCCTAGCGCATCTGAGCGTCCGAGAGGTCCGTTTCTGGCTCGCTGAGCTTCTTCTCGTACACTGTCTTCTTTGTGCTCCCCGTCCTGTTACATTCGCCACAAAATGTTTGTCCATCACCGGATGTGACAACGCCCGCCCCCACCACCCCCCACATGCACACACGCGTGACCGCCGTGGAAGACCGAGCCCCAGAACGGACCGGCCATGGGCTCACTTCAAGTCACACATACCAGTGCCGACTTTGTACTCACACGCCCAGGGCTTCTACGGCCTCCGTGTTTTCTGCACGTTCGACGGGTTTGACCTGCAGCTTCTAACGGTGATTTCAGGAAACCGAAATGCACGCTGGCCCTCTCCCTCCCGTGGACCCCAGCACCGAGTCAGGCGTGGAACGTGCTCGACTTCCCAGCGGGGTGGCCTGTCGGTGAGACACTCTCCCAGCCCGAAGAATCTGAAGCTGGCCTCTCTTCCTCCTCCTCACTGGTGGGCTGCAACCGCATGAGAAGGCTTGCAAGGGCTCTTTTTACGGCTTCTGGTGAGTGCCCGTCGGCTCCTGAGGTGGGGTTTTTGAGCTTATGCTGTTGAGACCTGAAGTTAAATTAGTTTTGGAGCCCAGAATGCTTCCTCATGACCCATTCTAGTTAAACTGCATCCGAAACCACAGAGAGGTCGTTGCTTTCTGAAGGTGGATGTGTTGCTTGTTGCCTAATTTCTTTTGCCTATGCGTAGCCTCATGTTTTGGAGATTTACCCACATCATTCTATGTGCCAGTAGTTGATTCATTTTTGTGGCTGAGGAATACCCCACTGTCTAAATGTGCCGCAATGTGCTTATTCATGTACCTCTTTGGTTTCTGAACATTTCAGATGGCACCGTCTCAGCAAGTTTCAAACACACAACATCCACACAGCTCTCCAGGGCTCGTTTCGGCGTGAGGCTGTGAAAAAGGGAGGCTTTAAAGTGTCTTGCCGAAGTCTCGTGTGGATACATATTTTTATTTCTCTTGGGTACAGACTAGGATTAGAATTGTTGGGGAGTAAGTTTAATTTCATAAAAATAATTACCACAGAGTATACAGAAGCTACAATCATTTTGGCTGCTTTATTTCCTCCCCTACATTTGAAGTGTTCAGTCTTTTTATGTTTAGACATTCCAGAAGATATTAAATGGCTTTTCATTGCGGTTTTAATGAGCATTTCCCCAATGACTAATTGAGTGCCTTATTATAAGCGTACTGTCCATTTGTATGTTCTCCTTGGTAATTTCTCTGAGCCTCTTGTCCATTAGAAAGCTAGACAGTGTTTTTATTGTTGGTTTGTAGTAATCTTTATATATTCTGGATCCTACTTCCTTGTCTGCTACTATCGATCACAAACATTTTCTTGTCTGTAACCTAGCAGTCTGGTTGGTCAATGACGATTTTTTGATGAGTGTACACTTTTAATTTTGACGATGTCCTATCCATCATATTTTTCTTTTGTCATCGGCAATTCTTCTGTTCCGTTTGTGTGATGCAAATCTGTGAACATATTTTCCTATGATTTCCTTTAGAAACTTCGTGGTCCTGATTTTCCCAGTTAGGTCTCTGTTTCATCTCAGATTAATTTTCGTGTCCGAACTGAATCTGAGGTCACGGATTATCTCGTTCCTTTGGGCATTATTTGCGGCGACACCATTAGTGGGGAAGGATGCCCTCACCGCACTCAGGGTATTCGCCTCGGTGCCGGAATAGGTCCTCCCTCGCCTCAGGGAATGACGCGGCCGGGGCTCCGAGGGTTTTCAGAGGCATGCGGTGATGTCCCGTGCACCGCAGAGGTCTTGGACCCTCACCCCCTGCCTCTGCATCTTTTTTTCTTTTCCTTCAGTGCGACCCAGAACAGAGCTTCATAGTCTGAGAAGCCTCCGTGGTTTTCCCGCAGCGCGTGGCCCAGTGCTGCTTGGCGGTGTCCTCCAGCCCCTTCCGGATGCCTGTCTGACTGCGTGCTGATTTTCTCTGTATCTGACGGTCACACGGGAAGACAGTGATGTACTTGCAGACAGGCTCGTCATGCCTTCTCTGTCACCTCGGTGCTTAGCACGGGGACAGGAAAAACACGGGCACGACTCACTTCGTGACAGTAATGGACTCTGTCCTGGAGAGTCCACGGAAGCTGTGGACTAGCGTAGGCTTTGCAGTGAGATAATTATGATTTCAATTCTCATGTCTGCCGCGTGTTCGCTCTGTGAATTAGGGCATCTTATTGAATTACCCAATTTCAGGTTATTATTCTGTAACGCACAGGTACTTAGTCCTGCTTTGAGGATTTTTTCAATAATAAAAGACATACTATCCAGGGCGTAGTAGCATCTGAAGAAATTGAAGCTAACGTATTATCTCCTAGTCTTGAAAAGGCCAGTGAAAGGATTGTGTCTGAGCTCTGCTCGTCACCTGCCCTGATTCCTAGGGGCTCTGACGTGACAGGTAGGTAAGACGTGTTACCTCTGCTCCCACACAGAGTCCCACTGTGGACGTAGCAGCTGAGACGCTGTTTCGGAACGGAGCCCGCCTTGTACTTCTGTGCTGCAGCTCCGTCGTTACACCGAACACAGCGACACCTGCCGGCATCACAGCTTGGAATAACGATGTTCCATCAGATGGCCCTTTACCAAGGACAAATGGGTTCCCCTCTTCTGTACAGATGCCCTGGGAGCGTCATGCGTAGAAAAGTGAACTGCATCGTGGGAACCCCCGAATAGGGTCACGGCCCGAGTTCACAGCATTTCCAGGGGAGGCGCCCCAGGAAGTCCATGCCCAGGTGTGCGCTGCAGGACTCTCCCGTCTGACACCCTCCCCAGGTGATAGCGCCGGCTCCCACCTGTCCCACTTAGAGGCACTGCAGCAGCTTACAGTATGGCTGGATTTTCCCTCTGAAACGCTTTTAAGCACACTCCGTCCGTGTTTCCCAGCCTCACTCACTGCGTGTGCAAATCAGTCCCTCGCTCACGGGCGTTCACGCCTGGGAAGGCCTTTCGGAATGCACCGGGTACCTGTCACACCTGACGTGGACGGCGGAGATCTGAGGAATGTTTAATCACCGGGGCGTCGGGCTGCGTAAATCATAGCTCAGATGAGGGCTTTAAATTGCTGCGCTCTTTAATGAGTACTGCACTTGATTTAATAATCTATTTATTAAATACATTTTAAAAATTGGCAAATTGAGCGCTTGCCTCAGAGCAAGCAATTAGGGCTGTTTTCATTCCGTATTTACTTCCCCACGTCGAGGCGGTGTTTGTTGAGTGTCAAGCATGTTGAATAAATCTTCACTTGTTTTTTCCCCTCAATAAAACTGCAAATATTAAATCTGACTGTCGGTTACACCCAGCTCCTTGTGAAATGATGGAGTGCTAGCAAGCATGAAGGAAGATTTACTGATTTCGCAAAAACGAATCTCGACTCTCCAGTGAGTTTATAAAATCGGCGTAATATTTAGTAAATCTGGGCAGAGATCGGCTGAATCTCTGTCCCCTCTGTTCGCTCCTTGTGAGGAATGTGTTCAGGTGGCCAGGTCGTACTGAAGCAAAGTTGAAAACAATGCCTTATTTTTCCCCTCAAATCTCCTTAACTGGGCACACGTGGGTTTTGGATTTTCTTTATGTTCTCTTACTCGATTGCTGCATACTACTTGCATATTTATATGTAAAAAGTAGTTTTTCTTATTCCTAAGTCCTTTCTTCCGCTGGGCAAACTCCGCCCAGAAGCCCGCATGCCTGGCGGGAATCCCAGCGCCTTCCTCCCGGGGCTCCTTGGAGAAACCCTCGCATTCCCGGTCTGAGTTTCTGCCCTTCGTTTCCAAATCCTTGATGGAAAGGAACCCTTCACTCCACTCAGTGTATAAATCTCTTGCTCCAATACATCAAGACAAAGCGCATAGCTGACCGACCTTACTGGTGAGTCCTTACTCGTGTTACTAATAACATCTGACATCAGCCCTGAAACTGTTGTAAGAATCTCCTCCTCTCTGAGGAAGCCTGAACGATGGAACCAGGCCAGCCAGTTCCAATCAAGCAACAACTATTTATGAAGTTCCTACTAAGTGTTAAAATTGGTTCTCACGCACAAGAGTCTCTCTGCAAAGCATTACGATCTGTTAGGAAAATCCGTTCAATTCAACGGGGAGCGCCCGAGTACCCGCAGAGCACCGCGTAGTGATGGCCCGAAGAGAAGAAAGGGGTCAGCACCTCCCAGGGAACCAGCGCGGTCGATGTAGTGTGGGCCAGGGAGGTGGGAAGACACGTGTCAGGAAAGGAGAGGGGGGTTTATTTTCGTGAAAACGCAGAAAGCATGGAATTGAGAATACAGGAGGAATGGTCTGAGGTCGGATTTTATTTATTTTCCGGCTTTATTGACATACATTTAAAGTGTATGAAGTGATGCTTTGGTAAAAAGGACCCCCTCCCATGGCGGTGACACGGCAGTCCCCACCTCTCGCATTTGCCTTTCCTCTACCTGACATGCCACGAAGGAGAAGAGACCCATCCCCGAGTGTGCACGGAGGGAAAGTGGTGACCGCAGGGCAGGAGGCAAAGGGAGAGCGGCTCTAGAAGGTGGCTCTCCTGTGATCGGGGTCTGGGTGACCCTGGGGACAAGGCGGTGCAGGAAGGAGGCAGCCTGAGATGGAAGAACGGATGGCTTGTTTATCAGACCAAGCTGGAAATGCCGGAAGAAATAATTGACACGGAAGAGACCCAGAAGCAGTTGGAAATTGGGAGCGTAGCCATGTGGGGAGAGTAGAGGTGGCGGGGGCCCAGTCGTTCCGATGTCCTGCACGCACAGAGCTAAGAACCGGGCCGATAACCGTTAGCCGTGAGCACCGCCCTCCTCAGGGGAGGGGCTGGACCAGTACCGGGCAGGGCAGACGTGGGCTTACGGGCATAAGTGCATGAAACACAGCTCATTCTTGTATTACTGTTTATCAATTACTGTGTTATTTTCCGTACGAACAGCTGTAAACCCACTTTTGCCCCTCCCTGTAGAATAGACTGCCACTTTCTGAGAACTTGGCCCAGCCAAGATCAGCCAAGCCACGCGCTGACCCGCTGCTGAGAGCAGACGCGTGCCCGAGCCTGGGGAGCCAGCTTGGTTGTGGGGAGTTGCCCAGCCTGCCCGCGGTCTGGTGAGAAATGACATTACTAAGGCATGAAGTTTTCAGGAGTATTGTTAGGTAGGAATAGCTGACGTACGCAGTGTTCTCAGTTGGGGGGGGTTGTTTGTTTGTTTGTTTGTTTTGCTGTGTCTCTGCCATCCTCTATGGAGCCTTGTCCTGTGGTTTTGCCGAGCAGGGCAGCCTGGCTCCCTTCCTTCGCCTGTTCTTCCTTCTTTCCTTCCCTTGAAGATGCTGAGCAGGTCAGTCTCCAGTGAGCCTGCATTGTTCGCTCCTGTCTGGCGATGCTCAGCCGAAAACGCAGACGGAGATCAACGCTACGTGATAAAGGATTTTGGTTTCCTGTACTTTCTCAGCCATTGTAGTTCTCACGTCTCCCTAGCAGTTAGAGGGCGCAGACCTCTGTCACTGTTGGAGGTTCGTGCGGCTTCTCGGAGCTTTTACATGAATGTTCTACAAGTGCTGCGTTTGTTTGTTTGTTTTCACATCTGCGAGTTCGTTTTTAGGATGAATTCCCAGGAACGCTATTCCCGAGCCAAAGCCTATAAACGACTTCAAGGGTCTAAGAGTTATGCCAATTTATGTGCGCGCTGATGCGGGCTCTTTCATGAAGCATCACGTAATTGTAGAAAGCATGCTAATTAAGCTTTAGCTTGTGTGCTGTATTTGTTATTGTAGCAGAAGTGATAAGTAAACATTAACTTTTATTTGAGTAAAGATAGTGTCAGTCTTAAATGCAGAATGATGCCTTAAAGCCAAAGATGGCTCTGTGTTCCACAGGAAAGCTGGGTTCGTTCAGGCTTGAAAAGAAATGGGGCGGCTTTTCTTGAACTTGGAGACCCAGAACCACCAGACGCCTTCATCCGAGCCAGTGAATCCTCTCCGGGGTGGCCAACCTTCCGGCGTCTCTGGGCCACACTGGAAGAAGAAGAGTTGTCTTGGGCCACACATTCAATACTTGGCAACGTGTAATCACAACAAAAATCTCATCATGTTTCAAGTCAAGTTATGATTTTGCGTGGGGCTGCATTCACAGCCGTCCTGGGCTGCATGTGGCTTGCGGGCCGTAGGTCGGACACCCCCGCTCCTTCCAGGCACCCAGGTCTTCTTCCATTTAGAGGGAGAGGGTTGGGGCAGGTAGCCTCGCCGCGGTCGTTGATCTGAAAGAGCTTTGAATCTTACGTAATTTGAAAAAAGGAAAGTTTAAGCTCCCTTATCTCCTCCGGTATCTTTAGCTCAAAACGGGATTGAGTGAAGGCTACTATTAACCAGGTTTTACGGAAGTGGCGCACACACTGAATTGAACTTGAAAAGGAAGCACGTTTAGGGGGAAGAAGTCTGGGGCTTTCCTTGGTGTTATTTGCTGTAGTTACAAATATATCCGTCTCTATTTCTAGATCGACCTATTTGGATCTATACACATAGTTTCTACGGGAAAAAATAACAGCGACGTGGTCCCAGTCGGGACTGCTCTCTGTCCTAACGACCATGAAAAGGGTACTGTCAAAAAGGGTACTGTCGTACCTCACACAGTCCACTCACCCGAGCCCAGTGAGCGAGAAGGCAAGAGACTCTCCCCACTCCAAAGAAGAGCTCGAGGCAAGCCCGGCAGCTGGACGGGAGCCACCTGGGCTCGCAGGATGTGGCTGCGTGGGCGAGTGTCCCCATCCGCTCTGCTGGACGAGGCTAATGCTCACCCGCAAACCCCTTCAGATCTCAGGCCGATCTCTCGCCAGGCGGGAGTTCCATCACAAACGCCTCCCGGGATGCCTGCTACTGGTTCTTTGCGTGATATCCTGGGCAGATGAACGGAAAGCGTTCAATTACTAGAGTGAGTACATTCACAAAAAGAATGTGGTGGATATCAGAGACAGGAAACCAAGTCTCTTCCCAGTTGGTTTTTAAAACCTGACTGTGCGATCCTTGGGAATCTGTGCTTGTCCGCTTTTGAGCCCCTTGCCAAGCAGGCGTCTGCCCCGTCGGTGTTGTTCGCGCACAGGGAGGGGGGGCAGGAGCAGCGGGGCCGGTTCACGCTTAGCGGAGCCTTTCCTCACTTTGACAGCAGGAGCTGTGCCCCCAGAGGCCTGTGAGGTCTTTAAATATAAATATTTGGTTTCCCAGATACTTCAAAGTTCCAGCTACGAAGTCGGTTTTGTTTCTATGTGTGTTTTCTCTGCATAGTGCACTCCCGTGACCCATCGGCAATTCTTCTGTATTTTGTGTTCTCCATTGTGATTAAAACAGTAAACTCTAATGCTGGCTGGTGTGGCTCAGCGGATTGAGTGCGGGCCTGTGAACCAAAGGGTCGCCGGTTCGATTCCCAGTCCGGGCCCATGCCTGGGTTGCGGGCCAGGTCCACAGTTGGCCCCTGAGGGTGGTCTTGCATGGGTGGCGTGTGCTCACACTTGACCTCAACTAGGGCACACCTGTAGAGGGCGGAGAGGAAGTGGCGTCTGCGAGGGGCGGTAGGTTCCAGGACTGGTCCGGAGCTCTGTGCCCAGCTGGCCTGCGTGTGACGGCGGTGTCTTCATCATCCTGCTCTCGGAGGAAGCAAACATGGCTCCAGGGTTGGCGTGACTTCCCTGGAGGTGCTGAGGCCAGGGAATATTCTCAGGTCTCTAAGGTTTTTGGATAGACTGTATTAATCTACCCTAAACTATAAGGTTTTTGGATAGATTGGAGAGGTTGTTTGATGCCCAAACCACCCACGGTGAACTCAGGTCACAGCAGGGGTGAAAGACCAGTGTTGTACGAAGGGCCAGTCAGGAAAACGAGGCCAGCGTTCATTCCGGGTTCTGTAGTATGTAACCGCGTGAACACGAGCCAGGCGGTTCCTGGAGTGTGCCCTTGACCTAGTCCGTCTGCACCTCTGCCGTGTATCTGTGGAACTCAGAAACTGGTTTGGCACCCCCCTAAGTTTCAGGCACCGTGCGTTCGTTGCTCGTGTGTGTGCTAGCGCGGTGTTAGGAACATGTTGCACAAGATCAAAAGGAAGCGCGAGCGTGGTCTAAATCTGTGTTTTTTTTTTTTTCTTTTAGATTTTATTTATTTATCTTTAGAGGGGAAGGGAAGGAGAGAGGGAGAGAAACATCAATGTGCGGTTGCCTCTTGTATGTCCCCTGCCGGGAACTGGCCTGGCAACCCAGGCATGTGCCCTGACTGGGAATCGAACCGCGATCCTTCGGTTCGCAGGCCCGAGCTCAATCCACTGAGCTACACCAGCCAGGGCTAAATCTGTGGTTTTGGTGGCTGCTCTGAAGGAGAGGTTCAGGGCGCTGGGGGTCTGGACGGAAGGCTGCAAAAGCTTCTTAGAGACAGGGAGACGTACGCAGAGGGTAAGTGTGAACACTGCTGGGCAGGGTCGGGGGGCGGGGGGGTCTGACCCACGATGGGGAGCAGGGGCAGCGTGACTGCAGCCCGGGGGGGGGAGAGGAAGGAGGGCGGGGCCCGGCCCGTGTAGACAAGGTTCGCACGGCCCGTGGGGTGGGAGCAGACTGGGGCCCGGGGTTCCGACGTGACAGAGCGCTGGGCGCAGCCGAAGGAAGGGAGAGAATGAGGTTGAAGTGGAAGAAAGGGCCGCGCTCAGCGATGGGCACCTGGGAAGGCACCGAACGTAAGTAACCCTTCGAGGCCCCGGGAGACAGCGCCTGGAGCGTTCCGGACACGCCGGGAAGCAACCTAATCGAACGGTGCCTTCCGCGGGCTCCCACGGCAGATTTCCTAAGGCGGGGGGGGGGGGCATGTGAAAAAAGCCAACACGTGCAATCCACTTGTGCGTGGCTCTCTCCTTTCCGCAGGTCAGAATGTCGCACAAACAGAATGAGATTAAAGCTTCAGAGCCCTCTTCGGGACTGTGAGCGGCCACTTGCCGAGGGAGAGAGCGGGAGAGGAGAAAGGAGATGCCGCTTGTCCCCGTTCCAACAACCGCTGGTGCGCGTTCCACGGGTGCTCGGCCCGGCCCTCCCGAAGCCGCTGCGGTGTCACGGGTTCCGGCAGGGGACATGCCGGTGTAGCCCCGGCTGTTGGCAAGCCCGTGTTCGCTCAGACTCCTTCTGTTTGTTCCCATTCGGTTCTCGCCGCTCCGCTGGGCCCGGTAAAGGATGTAGGAGCCCTGACTGGAAGGAACCACTGGAACCCCTCTTCCCAAGTCCTGAGCACCGTTCCTCGGTGTTCAGAGAGCCCAGAGCCCGTCCTCCCGCTGAAGGAGTTCCCGGGAACTCTGGGCTCCAAGCGGCCGACAGACAGGTCCTTTGTGGTGCTCCCTGCTCTGTCCCTGCGGCCCACAGACGTGACGGGCAGGCAGACAGACACACAGCCGCCCAGTAGGAGCCTGGAGGAATGCTGGCTACAGGCAGGCAGGCTGGGACACGTGAGAAGCTATGGATGTTGCAAAGTTCTCGCGCCGAAAATGCATCAGAAGTAAAACCCAGGGGGCGTCTCAGCGCATAGTAGGGAAGGGAAGAGGTCCCGAAGGATTCCCTGGGGTCAGAGTGAGCAGGGTAGGGGGGCAATGGGGCGGCATTTTTAATGGAAGGAAAAGGCGTCCGGCCAGTCTTCATCAGCAGAAGCTGATGGTGCCCTCTTACTGCTACCAGGGCAGCGCCTGGTGACTCCTGGCCACCACAGGGACACAGAGCACTGGCTCCCGGGGTGAGAGGCTGGACACCCGGCCCCTCACCGCAGTCCCAGCTTCCGTGACCAGTGGCACCTCCCGAGGGAGATGCAGGCCGCGGACACTCGGAACAGAATCGTCACTGTCCTTCCGTAGCCGGTGCGCGAAGGCAGCACTTTGCCCACGTGGTTCTTCCGAGGCCGTAAGAGCAGCTACCGTCCTCGTACCTCTCCTGTGGACCATTTGGAAGTTAGGGATGGAGGGCGCGCCCGTGATGGCGGGTCTCTGTCCGCCACGTCAGAGCCGCCGACATCACGTCTCAGACAGAGTCTGGACTCCCCAGACCGGAACGGGAAGGCAGCCAGAAGAGCAGGCAGAAGCTGCGTTCCGCAGCAGCTCGCACCATGTCCATGCGACCTAGCGCAGGGCGGCGCGCCGCCTGTGTTTGAGGGTCTCTGCTCTTATTTGAAAACTGCTGTTTATTTCCACTCAACGGGTTTTGTGCAGGTGAGTAGTCAGTGATGAGTACTGACGCTGTCTTTAAAAAGAACTAAGTTCGCACGGAGTTACACATTAGAAATACCCACTCGATCTAACCGGACCCATTTCCATTTTGGAAGGCGGGGGCAGGGCCCCTTTCTCCTCCTAGGCCTCGCTCGACTCGGCCAACAGGCGGGGAGCGGTCGGTCTGTTTGCCTGCGGAGGAGATTTTTTTCCCGGGTTGTTGTATTTTTTTAGACCCTATTATGGCTTTTCTTCTGGGTCATCTTATTCCTTAAAAGACGGTTCCCTGTGGACAGAACCGTCTGCTCGGGCCTGCGGTGCGGGACCGGAAGGGCTGGGGGAGGCTGGCGCTCACCCTCGTCCGCAGCACCAGCCCCGCTGTCCGCCTGGGGACCGCCCGGCCGCTCTCACCGCGTTCCCTCCACCCACTGGGCAGCACGGCCCCCTAGTTACCCGATTAAAAACTGGATGTCAAGGTCATCCCCCTATTTAAAAACCTTTCGTGAAAACGGCGGATTGCCGATGTTCCCCATTGAAGGCGAATGCCTGCAATGTTTGCGTGTACAGCAACACCTACAAGGCCCATCTGAGAATTTCGGGGAGCCATAACTAGCATAGTAAACCACTCTTTGGCACGATAATATAGCATGTAACAAACATGAGGTGAGTGAAATTAATAGTATTTTATTACGTCTTCTTAATCAGGCTGCATTTGTACTACTAGCTGACGGCTTTAGGAGGAAATACGTACTTGGGACAGAGTGTATTCTTACCAACAGCAGATGTGCACATTTCGCAGTCTTCTCGATGCTCGGGAGTAGCTCTCGCTGCTGTCTTGTCGGAAGCGACTGTATTGTGGTGATTTTCGCCTCCTCGCGTGGCCGGGGAGCGGCTGCCGCTGCAGGCCTAGGGGGACCTGTCAGCCTTGCCTGCTTTGAATTACTCAGTTTTATTTGCCTTGTTCGTATTATCTCCAGTCTGCAGCTCTTGAGGAAGAAAAAATCTTCTTAAACAACTTGTCTACGTTATGATAGTTTAATTAAAGCCAGATAATTTAATACACCACTCGACTGGGCCCGCAGAAGCCCCAGCGTGTGGGCCTGCGCTTTAGCACACCAAGGAGAGGGCAGGGCTGCCCCACCCTGCAGGGCTGGGGCACCAGGATCTCCTGGCGGGGGGCCCCCGCATGCTGGCGGGGCGCGGGGCCGTCTCATGCGTGACCCATGCGAGGGCCCTGCTCATCGTCCACCGGGTAGTGTGAGGGAGAGTCGCTCGAGTCCTGTTGTTTCGAGAGTGCGTGGTAGGTTTGGCGGTGTGTTTTGTTTTGAGTGGGAGTGGAAGTCATTAACGTGTCTCCTCTGGTCGTCAGGTTCCACGGTGTGGGTCCTGAAGAACGGAGGAGGGGCCGTGAAGGAGGAAGATGATTATCGGGAGGAAGTGGTGGCTGAATCCTCTCCTCGGATGAAGTTTGTTGCTCTCAGTATGCCGTGGGTGGGTGAATTTTTTCATCTTCAGTGAACGTGTTGTGAGAGGGATGCGGATGACCTGGTTGTGGAATGTGCGGGGATGGTGGTTCCGAGTGCGTGTGCGGAGTGTGCGGAGTAGGTGTAGAAGTCCGTCCCTGCGGTGCTGTGCAGTCGTGTGTGCGGGAGTGTGGTGGTGGTGTGCGGTGCTGGGCGCCGTGTGCACCGGCAGCGTGCGGCGGTGTGCGGTGCGGGTAGGAGAGAGCTCCGGGGTGACCGTGGCGTTGTGTGTGGTGTGTTGGGTTTGTGGAGGGCGGGGGGTTATGCCTGCGCAGTTGTGGGGGTCGGTTCCGTAGTGACGAGGTCTAGGTCCAACATGTCCTTTTCGTTTAATGAGCAGGTTTCGGAACGAGTTCGTGGTGCGTCTGTGGGTTCATGTTTGTGTCCTCGTAGTCGGTGGCGGTTGTACGTACGATTCAATAAACAGTGTGCAAATGGTGTTCCTGTGTCCTGTGAGTGGTGACTTCGTTTTTCAGAGCGGTGCATGGGGTGGGGGGAGGGGTTGTCCGTGAAGTGGGCCCCCCCGCCCCGAGGTGACATCTGCCACTCCTGAATTATGAGTGGAGAGAAAGTGCCAGAGTTCTTAGCCGGTAAAGTTTGGGCCTGCTCGGAAGGCCTGCTTTGCCTCAGTGGGTTCCAAGCGGGGTGCGAACGGCTGAGAAGTGAAGGCAGCACGTCCGCTGTTGGATTCAGCTGTGTTCCGAGCCAAGCGAGCACAGCTGAAGGCAATGGGGAAGGGGTCTCGGGGAGTGGTTGAGAGAGGTAGTTAGCCTGTGTGCTGCCTCTCTGCGTCCTAGGGACCGGTCCGGAGCAGCGACCTGGGCGGTTGGCGGCCGTGGGCTCCGTGTGTGTGTCGTGGCAAGGACGAGTGGTGGCCACGGCAACCGTGGCCAGGCCAGTGGCCGGTGGGGACGGAAGGGCGGTACGAGCCCCCAGCGCTGAGCGGGAGTCAGTGAGTGGGAGTCTGTGTACCACATGGACTCCCACACGGTGCTCGGGGGGCCGCACCACCCCTCTGTCCCCGCCGGCCACTGGCCCGGCCACGGCCGCCACGGCCACTGCTCGTCCTTGCCACGACACACTCAGAGCCCACGGCCGCTGGCCACCTGGGTCGCCTCGCTTAGCCACTCCTTCCCAGACAGAATTAGCGAAGAGGCAGCTCTAATGGCCACACGAGAAAGAATGGGAGATTCCACTGGACTCCACAGACGGGCGTGCGGGGTCTCCCCCACTAGGCTGAACACCCAGCACCACTCCCAAATAAATGCCACCGCATGTCACCTGTATGAAAAGTGGACCCCCTGACACATAAAGGGAAGTCCCTGGCACCTGTCCTCGGAGATGGCATTCCTGCAATGCCTCCCTTTCCGGAGCAACACAGGGACACCGGGGACCTCTGGATGTCCCCTCTAAGACCGTGCCACTCGCTGCCCGACTACCTACCTACATATCCACCTGTCCCTGAGTTAGAGGAGTCCAACCTCGATTCCAGCCAACGTCTGCGTCCCTGTCCCCGTAAGGCCACCCAGCTGGACCTCACACGGCTGAACGTGCACTAGTGCCACCCTGGGCCCGGCATGGCCAGAGGGATGGACCGATCAACCAGTGTGCAAGCGGCTGCTTTTCCCAAGCGCAGCTGGACACATGGCACACGCCAGGGACCATGTCACCAAGCTGGTGGCCCAACAGAAAATCCCCTCACCGTCGCCAGAGACACCCGTGCGTGAACCCATTCTCCCACCCATCCACAGACATGCCCCATGCCAGGTCCGCCACAAACAAACAACGCCCGCCTGGTATGACAAAATGACAAGCGTGCTGTGACAACCACACAGTAGGACAACCACACAACGACAGCCACAGCAGTAGCACACTGAAGCACACTGCGGGCCATCCCAGGGGACACGGTCACAGGACAACTAGCCGCCACGCCTACTGGGAGCATGAAGGTCGGAAATGGCGGGAACTGTGCCGGATCCCAGCGTCACCTGTCTCCTGGCCTGCCGGCGGCCTCTGCCCTCTTTGGGACGTGGACGGTCCCCTGCCTGAAGAAGCAGAAAACCGCACTGTCCAAAAGAAGACCCGCGGCCCCGGCGATGCTGGCGTGGAGACGCCCCCGGCACCCATCACGCCCCACGTCTGGGGCCCTGAGGGCCAGGGAGGGACTGGACCGCCTGGCGGGCCTTTGCGTGTGGGGAAGGAAGGGCCCGTAGGGCGCCCACGGGCCAGGGTCCCTGCAGCCGCACCAGCCCGACGCTGGGAGACAAAGGAGGCATCTGAGCCCTAGCAGCCGTCCCTGCCACCCAGAGGACACGCGTGCGGCTGCTGCCCCCACCCACTGTCCGCAGCCCGCCGTGCGGGGCTGTCCTCCCCGGGCGCTCTCCCGCCGCGGGCTGCAGGGTCCAGATGCACAACGGACTCCGTCCCCAGCTCTGATGCGAGGCAGCGGCCATTGGAGGAGTAGGCCCAGCCCTGAAGGTGCCCGCAGAGAAGGAGTCCGCTGCCTGGCGTGTGCTTTTCCAACAAACATCACCCAACCCCCAAACGTCGGCACGAGGACGGACGAGGCGGGCTGGTTGGGGATGGGCCGTAGCGCACGAACCCGCCAGCGAGGCGGGGCCCAGGCCTTCCCCGCACCTTCGAGGGCAGCAGAGGCGCCTGGCCGAGGTGGCCGGACAGCCGGCTGATCCGGGGCGGCAGCCTGCCAAGCGCAGGCCCGGCGGTGGAAATCCCTCTGAGATCTTTACTGCTCTCCAACCCGAACCTCAGGGTCACGGCCAGGTGAGTTCTGACCCTGAATGAAGCGCCGTTCCGTACGCCAGCGACTATTTACTTTCTCCAAACTCGTAAGTGGCCCCCGATTCCATCACAAAGAAGAAAGTCCCCCCCACACACATATTTGCATCAGTTTGAGGAACACAGCGATCTCCTGTCTCTCCAGGAAGAACTGAACTTACTTATGATTCCGTGAGCAGTGATGATAAGCAATCACTCACGCACCCGGCAGGCACGCCCCACGATCGCGAAGGCGGTTTTCCCAGGGCGAGGCTCACCCACGGCGCTCTGGGGGTGCCGCCCCCCGTGACTTCCCCGCTGTGGGACGCTCGACTGCAGCGTTGGTGGCTGTGGGGTACCTCGTTTGTGCTCACCCCTGAAAAAAATAATATAACAGTAGGAATAAGTAAACATACCTAGTATCAAGGTTCCCCGTCTCCGGAGGTTGGGTCATGAAGTATAATCTCGGCCGCAACTCACACCTCAGGGCTCTTTCTCTGGAGGCAAAGGGCAGGTTGTGAGGACGGGACCGTCACACACCAAGGAGAGCCGTGGGCTCCCACTGGGGGACTGCGTGCCCGGGCATCCCCACTGCCTGACTTGGGACCCAGCACAGAGGAGCGAAAGAGGAGGGAGCGCACAGCTCTCCTGCGCTCCAACACTGAGACGCACCGCTTGGGAATGGGCTCCGATGAGGGCGGCCAGAAGCCGTGCTATGGACCCGCTTCATTTCCTCGTAGCGGCTAATTCTGAAATCCTCTGCTATACAACCATGAAGTCACAGTGTCCTTGGACGTATTCCCCGCGTCGCAGGCATCCGTTTCATCCACCACAAATCCCCAGCTCGCCACCGCTCAGGCCCCTGGGAAGAAAGAAGGCTCTTCCCAGACCCGCTGGGGTGGGAAGGGGTCCTGGGGCTGCTTCCGGCCAGTGAGCTGGGAGCAGGAGGGGAGGGTGCCGTCCAGCCTGGAGCTCCGGCCCTGCGGAGCGTTCTCTGCCCTCCGCCAGAGCTGCCCTCAGGGTTCCAGACGGAGGCTGCGCCGCCCACCCCTGTCTGGCATGAGCCCCCGGCTGAGCTGAGCCCCCGGCGCGATGGGAAATGAGTGCCGCCTCAAGCCTCGCGTGGCGGTGGCGTGTACGCACGGCACCATCCCACCTGTGCGCACCGACTCCACTCGGGGGATCGCTCGTCAGACTTTCAACGCAGCCTCGGTCGTGCCCGGAGATTCTATTTCTTTCTCCCACAGCCCCCTCTTTCTCCCACTGGACTTTCATGAGGAATCCGTTTACTTCCCGAAGGAAACCCATCATTTCAGCTATCAGAGAGATGCACGTGAAAATCACAAGGAGATACCCCTTCTCACCAGTCAGAATGGCCATCGTCAGCAAGGCAACAAACGACAAGTGTGGGAGAGGTGGTGGAGAAAAGGGAACCCTAGGCACTGTTGGTGGGAGTGCAGACTGGTCCAACTGCTGTGGAAAGCAGTACGGTACGAAGTTTCTCAGAAAACTAAAAATGGATCTGCCTTTGGACCCGGCAATTCCACTGCTAGGATTATATCCTAAGAACCCTCAAACACCAGTCCAAAAGAACCTATGCACCCCAATGTTCATAGCACTACAATTTACAATAGCCAAGTGTTAGAAGCAACCTAGGTGCCCATCAGTCAATGAATGGATCGAAAAACTGTGGTACATTTCCACAATGGAATTCTGTGCAGCAGAAAGAAAGAAGGAGCTCCTACCCTTTGCAACAGCATGGATGGAACTGGAGAGCATCATGCTAAGTGAAATAAGTCAGGTGGGGAAAGACAAATACCATATGATCTCACCTTTAACAGGAACCTCATCGATGAAACAAACAAGCCACATATAACCCAAGACACTGAAATTGAGAACAGGCTCACAGTGACCAGAGGGGAAAGGGGAGGGAATTTCAGGGGAAAAGGGAAAGGGTTTACAGAAACAAGTATAAAGGACACATGGACAAAAACTAGGGGGGTGTGGAAATGGGAGGGAGGTGGGGAGGGCTGGGGGTGGGCTGGGATGGGAGTCAAAGGCAGAAAACTGTACTTGAACAACAACTAAAATTAAAAACAAAAACAACTCGTACACTTTCAAAAGAAAAAAGAAAACCCATCATTTCCATATGAAAACTTCCCCCGCCCCCAGCAGTGACACAGGGAAGAACATCTCCCCCAGGAAATGAATCCCCTCTCTTTACATGGTCCGGGGTCCAGAGTGAACAAATGCTGCTTCGGAGACAGACTCGGGACCTGTCTGCTCGTCCTCCCGCTGCTCCTCCTGACCCCTGGCGGCTGGACTTCATCTTACCACTAAAACCCATCTCTGCCCTGTGTGCGCAGCACAGGCCCACAGGCCCTGGGAGTCCCCAGGGTGATGTCATAGTTACAGGACAGGCCGTGGGGACCGGAGCCCTCACCTCCCTCACCTCCAGACAGTTCATAGTACAGTGGGACCGAGGACCACAAATATAACACAAACAATCTTATCCAGGAAATGAGGGAGTCCTCCCTGCAGTGGAACCGGGACTCAAGAGCAGACACGGACCTTCGTTTCGCCAAGGCTAGAGGGGAAACAGGGGCGTCTGTCACCATCAGGACCGGCTGCAGTTAGATGGGAACAGAGGTGTCACCGCGGAATGAGACAGGCGGACTCTGTCCAAGCCACCTCAAATGCCGACTGTCACTGTCGCACCCGGACGCCCTGACCTGCCGGCTGCCTGTGGGCCGTGAGCGACCGGACGATGGGGATGCCTGTCCCTCCGGCACAGCCTCCCCAAACGGCTGCGCTCTGAACACCGCCAGGGACGGCTTTCCCTGGCAGCAACCTCCTCGGCGGGTCTCCTCTCCTTCCATTGCCGAGCCTGCCACCGCACGATTGCTGGTCAGAGAAGACACAGGAAGCCGGGAGAAGGGCCCGCTGTCCCCGAGCCACCGCGCAGCCCTGCTCTCGGCGGCTGGCTCGCTGCTGCCCGCTCCTCACACCCGCCCCCTGCCCCCAGCCTCTTCTAGAACACCGCGCTTCGGGCCACGCCTTCACCAACACCCTGAATGCACTGTCACCCCGGCTTACTGTGCTCAGGGTATTTGTTGGGATTACATTTATCTTAGTTTTGCCCTCTGATATTTTCCTAACTTAATTTTTGAGAGTCTTATTAGTATTTTTTTGGTGAAACATCAGTGTGATCCCAGGGACCGAATGAAACAAGACTGTCATGAAATGTGATGGATTTGAGGAGGTGGTTGCCATGGAAACCATTGCAAGTTTTTTTTTTTTTTTTTTTTTTTTTGAGGATAAAAGATGACGGCACATCTTCTGGAAAGAGCTTGAAGCTGTAAGGATACTTGATCCTTTCTACAGCACAGATCGCCAAGGACCGAGAACTGAGTTTCCAGACTGTACAACAGGAAAGCCTTCCCATTTCTCTCCGACGACACCCCGCCCCTGCATTTTAACACACACAATGACTCCCTGATCTCGATGCCATAGAAGTCCAGGGCTTGGGCGCACGGCAGCGAGGGGAGGAAAGGAAGCCTTTCAGAACGTGCTTCCTTGGGAGTGAGATTTCATCCGGGTCAGCCGGTCAAGAACAAGGGGTGCATAGGAGGGGTTCACAAGACTTCTGTCCGCTCATCTAGCTCCTCATCCTCTCAGCCTCTGCTACACTAGCCACTCTTAGAATGCGTCCAGCTTCCCGTTCATTTCAGGAGTTACCAGGGAAGCAAATGATGAATGGTTGAAAAAATGACAGAGTTAACTAGTCTTCAAATGTTCTCCTAAAGCAACGTGGGACCTTCCTCCTTTCCTCCGGTGGCTGTGAAGAACAGCTAGGGAAAAAAAAAAAACAGGCTATTTTTGTGCAAAAGGTCTGGAGGTTTCATAAGATTTGAAAACTCCATACCCTAAAAGTTGTTAGCCAGCTGGAGCTCTTTTCCTTTCTTTGCTCTGAGGCTAAATTGCTGTTTGATCTTGGACACAGCTATCGGCTGGGCTTGAAGTGCCCACGTGAAGGGCTTGCATCGAAGTCAAGTCAAGGGCACTTGCTACATTCTAGAGGTTATCAAATAAAGGTCAGCTGAGTTCTGCTTATAACCATGTGTATCTTTCTCATTAAACTACATTCCCGGTTATTCTTTCCCTCTGTAGTTGGCCCCTGGCTGAGCAGCAGTACCTGGTGCGTCTCCGGCAAAGACCAGCTTCCTTTGGATGTGACAAAGCCAATTGCACCGGACAAGGAGTGAGGAGCATGAATTCTTTGGGGGCTAAAACACCCCAGAGTGAAACAGGGTTTAAAAGGTTTACAAAGAGATTTCTATCCCCCAGGCCACTGCCAGATGAAAAACTGACTCCTAGAATCGATGTCCAGATCTCAAAAAATGATGCAGTTTCTCGCGATCTCCCTTTTGACAAAGCGAGGCACCCGGACGCAGCACTTGCTGGCGCGGACTCTGAGGGAGCCTGCCCCTCCAATGAGCTACCGACACGCCCGGGACTCCGCGGGTTCCCCTCAGAGAGGCACCACCACCCCCTCCACACCGCCACCCGGTCTCGTCGTCAAGGAGACCGATGTACGCTGGGCAAGGGCTGCGGTCCAGCCGGGGGTACAGTTTTCTGCAGCCGCCGTTCCTACAGAGTCACTCATACCACTAACGCATCGGTGAACACTTTGATCGTCATGCACCAACTGTGGGAATCCTGTAAGAGTATAAAAAAATACACACACTCACTTGCCTTACCCATCTGCCGGGAACTCAGTTGCCCTCGAAAGCCGTGAGCCATACCGCCCTCAGCCGGTGGGTGGTTCACCTTCTAAGTTCGGATACACTTTCCTCCACCACCTCACCAGGATGCAGCCGGGGGTGGGGGGGCGGGTGGCTGCCCCGATAAGTTTCCTCCGTGGAGACTGCCAGGAACCAGCGAGGCTCACCGACGAGGGCTGGGTCGATTCCCCAAGCTCCATTATTTTATGTCTCCCATTGAAAACCTAATTCGCAATTTCTCCTCACCGGCCAAATCGGCATCAGTCCTTCTTGGCATACGACCTGCTCTGACCTAGGAAAAGGCTCCTTCAAATCCCCCATTATTCGCATTGATCTAAGGTCTTCCATTAATTTTCAGGGTCTCGGAGGTAAGTCGCTCAGTCCCTAGGAACACGGTTCAGGATTTAAAAGGAAAATAAGGGGGTATCAGGGAGATTTAGACAAGAAAAACCTCAGCTTTGGAGACGGAAAAAGAAAGAAAGGCTCTTGCTTTCACAAAAAGGACTCTGAGGGCCGCTGTCAAAGCCGGGGTGTGACGCGCTCTGCACCCAGGGTGGCACGTCCCCCGACACGATGACGCAGCATCCGAAGATCACTGCGTGGATGTTTCAGAAGTCACGCCGGCCGCTCGGTGGAGGCCGCCAGAGCGTCATGGATGTTGACGTGCAGGGTCCTTGCTCCAGGCGAGTCCTGGAGTCTCCCAGCAGTTAGAGTCCAAAGGATGCGTCTGATTTCTGGGCGTGCAGATGGCCCAAGAGCCACAAAGGAGAGGTCCCCTGTTTTCCAGAACCCCCAAATCCTACCACCTCTGCACAGCTAAGATCTCAATGAAGTATAAGCGTCCAGTTGCCTCACTTAAGTGGCTTCTTCCAAGACTCGGAGAGGGAGCCTGCGTTTTTGGGCCTCGGTTGTGTCTCGTTTTCCAAACTCGCAGAGGGGAGCTATTCTAACACGCTGCATGCAGACCACGACCTCACTCCGCTCCAACACCCATTCCCCTCAGCATCTTTCTCCCTGTTGGATCGCCCGGGGTAGGCAGGCGCTGTGACTATGTAGCGAAGATTAGATTGGGCTTGTGGAGCAATTTTTTTCTGTTGCTTGTGGTCATGTCTACAGTTAGGTGTTCACTAGCCAGCTCGGCATAGACACGGCTTTGCGGACTCCCGCCCCTGCTCCCCATGTGGGCTCCCCCAGGCCTGGAGCTCAGATCAGTGGGGTGAGAGAGAAGGATCACGCCGTAATATGCTCCAAGGTGCTCGACACTGGCGTGGGCGGTGGACGATGAGAAAGAGTGTCCGACGTGAAGGGGCCAGAGGCTGGTCTGCGGATCACCAGACGGGCAGAACTAGAAGGGGACGAGAAGGTTGCCAGAGGGGGTGGGGACAAAGGGGGACTGTGGCGAAGGGGGAAGAGGTGTGGACTTGCAGTGACAGAGTCAGTCAGTCATGGGGACGTATGTGCAGCACAGGGAACACGGTCACACCCTAGTCGCTGTGTGCGGGGACAGATGATGTGTAGCGGGGAGCAGTCTGTGAAGTATGTGAGTGTCAGGTTGTGACGCTGTACACCTGACACTGATGACATGATACTGCCTGTCAACTACGCTCCATAAAAAAGTAGGTGCTAGGATGGCATGATAATCCAATTAATTAATGAAGAGAGGTGAACCGTTTGAACACACTGGCAGATAATTAAACATACTCTTTTCATATGACGTGAAATACTGACACAGACGAAGATAACCAAACTCATTTATACCATTACGACTGTGGCACCGACAAACCCATTTGTACCATTAGAACTCTAACATGATTACGACAAAATGCATAGTGAGGACAGCATTTCGCAGGCTATTCAAAGGATGTCACTAGACAAGTAGACAAGAAAACGAGAAACTCTCTAAAGTCTTACAGTTCACATGTGAAAGAATCCTAATAGAGGTTCCCCCAAACATTTCCATAATTCACATCTTCACAATATTTTTCAAACTTTTTCATAATTTTCATTTTCACACTATTTTCCAGAATGGTTTATGTGTCTGAAAAAAAGCAGAATTTGCAGACTTTAATTATAGCTATAGACAGAGATAAATTCATAGCTTCAAAGGCTACCATGATTACAAAAAGAAATTAAAATCAAATAGATCCTTCATCAAAAAGACTAAAGTACCTGGGAATACATTTCCCTAAGGAGGGGACAGGCCTGTACACTGAACACTGTAAGACACTGATAAAGAAAGTGGATGGAAATACAAATAAGTGGAAAGATAGAAATTCTGTGTTTACAGATGAGGAGATTTAATTATTGTTAGATGTTCACACCACCCAAACGATCTACAGATTCCATGTAAGCCCTATTGAACTTCCAACGGTATATTTTACAGAAATAGAACAAATGATCCCCACATTTGCATGAAACCACAACAAACCCCAAACAACCAAATCGGTTTTGAGAAGGAAAGAGGTGAGGAATCACACGTCCTGATTTCGAACTACTCCACTGCATACAAACTGACCCGCAGATCAATGGCCCGGCGCAGAGAGCCCAGAAATAAACCCACGCCCACGCGGTCAATTAATCTATGACAGGGAGGCAAGAGTCTGGGGAGAGTCTCTCCAACACATGCTGTTGGAAAAATAGCATTTTTCTGGTATCTGCACAGACACACAAAAAAGAATGAAAACAGGCCACTCTCTTACACCACACACCAAAATCAACCAAGACACGGATTAAAGATGTGAACGTAAGACCAGAAACCATAAAACTCCTCAAAGAAAACGTAATACAAAAGCTTCTACCCATCGGTGTCGTCCTGATCGTTCGCATTTCACATCGAAAGCAAAGGCAACAAACAGCGAGAAGAAACAAGTCCAGCAACATCAAACTACAAAGCTTCTGGACAGCAAGGGAACCATCCACAGAATAAAAAGACACCCTCCAGAAGGGAAGAAGCCATCTGCAAATTATGTATCTGAGAAGGGGTTAATGTCCTAAACAAACAAAGAACTCACACACTTCAGGAGAAAAATCAATCCAATTAACAAGCAGCAGAAGATCTGAATACACGTTTTTTTTTTCCACAGAACACATACTGGTGACGACGGGCACAGGAAAAGGTGCTCAGCATCACCAATCGGCAGGGACACGCAAACCACAATCACAGCCAGCTGGCACCTCACACCTGTTGGAGGGACTACCACCAAAAAGACAGACAGACAGACAGACAGATAGCAACGGCTGGTGAGCGTGCGGAGCAGAGAGAAGCCTTGAGCAGAGAGGAATGAAAATGGCTTCAGCCACTACAAAAAATAGTACAGAGTCTCCTCCAGTTATTACCAAATACAACCCCCCACGTGGCACACCGATTCGCCTTCGGTGCACGCAGCTAACCGAAGATGACGAAGTCACTCCGGCCAGTCGCCTTCGCTGCAGCCCTACGCACCACGGCCAAGCTGCGGAAACGACCTCTGTGTCCGTGCATGGATGAGCAGGTAAAGAAAGCGTGGTTACAGGCCTGTTTGTTCACAGACATGTTCCAGGTGTGTGGGAATCCCACCTTTGTGACCCCATGGATGGAACTGGAGGGGGCTGAGTGCAGCAAGTCGGAGAAAACCAGATACTGTGTGATCTGTCTCGCAGGGAGAATTTCAACCAGCAAAGAACTCCACAGATAGACAAACCGGTGATCGCTGGCAGCGGGGTGGGTGGTGCGCATGGGCAAAATGGGGGGAAAGTTACAAAAAGGATAAGTGAATTCTACGTATTAGATGAAGAGAAAAATCAAAATGTACTCCAAAAGTTTCTTTAGAACCTCATAAAACTGTTGTGAAAGTGGAAATTGGAGACAGCAAGAGAGTAATAAATACACGACATCCTAAGATTTCCTCTCTGAGTTCTCTGGCGGCTGGCGGATGCTGCCGGAGAACCATTTTTTCTACCTGTCGGAGCAAACGGACCACGATGCACCGTCTCGGCAGGCGCTGGAATCCTGCACTTGATAGATGGCGTCATGAGAACCCCCACATAGGAAATTTAGGATCAGGCTATTTGGGATGGAAGGGTCTGGCCGAGCTTGCGATAGAAATGAACTCTTCCTGTAAGCCAAGTTCCTTGAGGCTCTCCGAGTCACTTCAAACGTCAAGTCCCCAGTTTTTAAAGCAAACGAGAACTTGCCAGCGGCACTGGGGTTTTGGAAGCAGATTTCCGTCGTGACTGAAAAGGTACACAGTCACGGGAACCTCGGAGAGGGCAGTGAGCAGGCCACAAGCTGGACTCCAGGATTTCCACCCGTGGGTTGTTTTAGGGAATTGGAGGAAAGAAAGCCCAGCGTCCGAAGTCTGACCCACCGCTGTCCGCAGGTGGCTGCAGCTCTGGGAGGTGCGGCAGAGAATGTGGGTTGAACACGGGGAGTTATGCGGGAGACATTGCCTCCTGCGAGGCCACCGACCCCTCCTCCGCACGGCCAGGGGCAAGGAATTAGTGTTGCCACATTCAGAGGAGAGAATGGAGCGCTCACCGATGGGATACCTTCTCCCCTCCCTCACATCCCTAAATGGCAGCAGAACCAGGACTCTGACCCAGGCTGGCCGGACGCCAACAGCTTCCTCTTACTCTACCCCTGGCCCCCCAGCCCCTCCCAGGAGAGAGCTCGTGGCTTCTCCTCTGAGCTCAGGTCGGGGGTGGTCTCTACCGATGGCTTAGGAGCTGGAGGAGCGGCCAACAGCAGGGTCACAAAATCCATCCGAATCAGGTTTCGGGGATTCCAGTAGAATGAGGGCAGATTTATGGGGTCTAGAAACATTACATTCTTCCTTTCCTGGGGTTGAGGGGCCTTCTTGCTGCCAACCAAAAAAAAAAAAAAAAAAAAAAGTGGTTTCTCATCCTCTAAGGCTACATTTGGAAGCCCAGACTTCCCAGATGCAGGAAACACAGACGATCACAGTTCTCACAACGCAGAGCAGACTCACTCCCAACGGGCACGGTTCCCGGGCCCCCGGGCAACATCTGGAATTGGACTCAGAGGCTCAGGTGAGGGGATCAGATCATGGGGGAGGGGGGCACTCGCTGACTCATGGGCTCCTTCATTCAACCAATGTTCATTTTGGCAGGTGAGTGAAGGACTTGCTAAGAGCAGCTGAAATCTCCATTCCACTGCAAGCCGCAGGTTCTGTAAAGCTGAATGTGGCCTCCTGGCGTAAGACCAACGAGTTGTGAGCTAAGGCGGGGGGCTGCGGGGAAGGGGCGGCCGGGAGAAGGCGAACCTGTCCAGGCAGAGGGGCAGACTGAGGAGAATCAAGGACACGGACAAGACGGCAGGGGCAGGGGCAGATGACCGGAGTAGGGGCTTGAAGGACAGAGGTCAGAAGGAAGTGGACACTGAGCGGGGACTTTGTGAGGTTCAAAGACCGGCTTGTTTGTACAGTTCTCGTCTAGGACTCAGTCGATCCTTAGCATCTGTGCAAACTGGACGCCTGAGAGAAGACAGAAAGATTTGAAAAGGCTGAGTTGGGAAGAGAAAGGGGCAGCGAGCCAGACAGTCTGGGGGGACACGCAGACGGCACCCCCACAGCATCCAAACCCACACTCGGGGTTTTGGGTGGTCCGAGCTCACCTGTGCTGGCGACACAGGGAGGCGAATGGGCTTCTGTTGCACAAGGGTAAGCCCTCCTGAAAACTCACACCTCCCAGAGTGTCCTGAACCCCACACGGTGCCAGTCCAGACCAGCTTCCTCTTGCAAAGCACAACCAAAACTGTCTATTTTCTGAAATGGCCGAACACAGAGATTTGAAAGCAAACCCAACTTCAGAGATTTATTTCTGAGATGTACCAAGCCAGATACAATTACTTTTCACCCATTTTTCTTACTTGAGGTTGAACAGTTAGGAGCATTTTTTGTGCCTATACAGGTTACAGTTTTAAAACGTCACCATGCCCTAGGAATTGCAAAAAAAAAAAAAAAAAAAAAGTTAGAACCCCCGTCTTATTAATATACATAAATGAATGCAAGTGAATGTCCCTTCGGATGAATTGGACGTGAGCTGCTTCTGCAGCTGCCACGCACCCAGGAAGGTCTGAGCCAGAATCTCAGAGCCTCCAAGCACCTACCACAGGTGGGCACCCACGAAGCACCTTCTGTAACTTCCTCACTCTCTTTGCTTTTCCTTCCTTCTTTCTGTCCAGGGAGCATGTCCATTACAGTTGACATACAATGTTACAGAAGTCTCAGGTGTATGACGTAGTGATTAGACATGCATATGCCTTCTGAAGTGATCACCCAGGTAAATCTAGTAAAACAGTCACTAGTTGCCAACGACGTGGTACTATAGAGAGAGGACCCTAAAAAAAATCTACCACGAACACTATCAGCACCAGTCAATGAATTCAGTATGGTAGCAGGATACAAGATCAACATTCAGGACTCAGCTGCATTTTTATACACCAACAATGTCATCAGAAATAGAAATTAGGAAAACAATCTCATTTGCAATTGAAGAAGATGAAAATACCTAGTAATAAATGTAACCAAGGAGGTAAAAGACCTGTATTCAGAAAACTACAATATAAGGTGCTGAGGGAAAAAACTGAAAAAGCTACAGAGAAGTGGAAAAAGCGCCTGCCGTGTTCACGGATGGGCAGCATGGACAGTGGGACAATGCCCCCCGCCCCCAAGCAGTCTACAGGTCCAATGTGGTCCCTGCGGAAGGCCGCACGGGGAAGGTAAGCCAGAGTCACTTTCCTCGCAGGAGGGCACAAGCAATGAAGAACATGGACACCTCTGTGTAAGGAGAGGATGGCGGGGAGACTCAAGGACCCCAGTGGGGAAAAAGGAAGACAAGTCTCTTTCCTCCTTTCCATTCTTCCCTCTCTCTCCTCCTCTCCTACCACATTAGTTGGTAAGAACTGATCTGGTACCGTTTCAGTAGGTATTGAACAATAAATGACGAGTGTTTGGTTGCTGGGACAACAGAGGGGGTCAATGTCCTCTGGGAACTTGGTTTTAGTTAGGAGAAAATAAGGAAAGTGAACCTGCAATGGGTCAATTTGATAAGAAAAAAGTAATCAGGCATAGCACTGCGCTTCATGTGTCCCTGAAACTCACTGTCTGCTGGGCGAGTGGGTGAATAAATACTTGTGCATCTCAAGTATTTACTCTTCAGGTCACCTTGAGGTCAGGAGGGCACATGAAGCCCCCCGACCTGTCCCTCTGTGGTGGTCTCGGTCCCCCGGACCGCAGCCCCCATCATACTGCGGGCCCCCAGGAGGGAGTGTGCTTTGGAAGTCTGTGTGCTCCAGCGCCTGGCACGCAGTATGCCCGTAATAAAAGTTTATTGCACTCATTTTGCTGGGAGCCCCATTTCCTGGGACGACGTACTTCCAACCCCTGGACCTCATGCGTTAGGAATGGGGGCGGGAGCTCTCGTGCACCCTACTCAAGGGGCTGTCTGTCCGGCATGGGTAGGGCATACAATGACTGAGGTCATTTTAATAAAACTTCAATTCTGCCCTCCGGCTGTTGTGTGACCAGGTCTACATGGTTATATTGCCTGTTATCAGCGGATAAATCAGCTTCAGTGAGTCCGTAAATTTGTATTGTGGGTCACAAGAAGCTGGCCCCGACTGGGATGCTGGCTGTGCTGACTGACATCCAGGCCAGGGCTGAGTCTGCCTTTCTCATAATGACGTCCTTCCTACTGGGGGTGTTGTGTTCTGTTTTCTGAGTGATGCTTCTTCCGAACGGATCTGAATTTGCACCCTCGTAACTGAGGAACAAAATGCGACGTTCTGGCCTTTTCACCTGGTGGGAACACTCCGGAGACAGGCGGGTGGGGAGAGAACGCAGACCAGGGGGGATTGACCTGAACCGTGTGCGGCGCTCACTGCCGGCAGCTTTACGTATGTTGATGCCTGTCACGCTCAGCAAGCCCTGTGAGGCCCATGCTATGAGCCCCTTTGGGGTATAAGAAGCTGGCAACTGAAAAAGAGATTCTGATCAGCCCAAGGTGAGGCGAAAATGACAGCGTTTAGGATTTACGACCCTCAAGGATTCTCAACTCTAAAGGTCTTCTTTCCACTGGGAACCGAAGGCCAGCGGGCACGGCCAAATCACCCCGATTGAGCTGTCTCAGGGGCAGACACGTTATGAAGAGACCGTCTTGCACAGATACCCACGGGATTAGCTTATCGCATGAGGAACCCAGTGAGTGTGTCGGTCCTCATCAGCACGCGAGGGTCACCTCAGAGGGTCTGAGGGTGATCCAAAGTGAGGAACACTTGGACAGCCTGTGGGGGCGTGTTTAGGATAGAAGCATTTGGAGAAATGGTAGTTTTTGGAGTCTGGTTTGGTGACTGTAGTGAGAGATGAAGAGGGACTGAAAAGGGAGGCACAGATCACCTGTACGGAGAATGTGCACGCACGCGTGTGCACACACGCACACACAGGTATTCTTAGGAATAAATAAACTCCTTTTGCCTCCAATCCAGACTTTTCCGCAGCCCATCCCTGGCCCTGCTGAGCAATCACCACAGTCAAGGCAGTGAACATAACCTTGACCTGAGGAGATCCCTCCGGCGTCTTTGTATTCCCTCCCACTTGCACTCGCCCCAGCGGGGCGGTCGCTGATACGCTTGCTGTTACCTGGATGAGTCTGCATTTTCCAGACATTTGCACAAAGGGAACCACAGAGCTCATATCTCTTTGGCTCACACGAACAGTCGTGTGCACAAACACGCACACACATATCCCACCTTACACGGTTCCAGCTCCGACAAGGAGGCCTACCGTGATACCGGCTCCTGGGAGGTGCGCCCAGCCTCTGAGCTGCAGCCCTCGCTAGCACTCTCCCCTCTGCTCCCCTGGTCCAGGAGGGGTGGCTCCCTGCGACGGCCAACGTCTGGGTTGCCTACCTCCTCCTACTCGACCCCTCAGAACCCTCATGACCTGCGTAAATCCTGAATGAGCTTCCTTCCACTTAACTACTCGGACGGCATTTGGATCCCGGCAAGATCCCGCCGGCAAGAGTGACTGGCCAATTTTTCACATAAAAGTTGGCTACGCCTGGACTTGAACCCTGGGTATGTCTGACTGTAGAAACTGAGCTGTATCCAACACCCTGACACTTCCTTCAGATCTTGTCCCAGTTTTCGGACCCTCGATTGAAGCCGCCCTTCACGGCCCACTTAGAATGAATAATTAGAACTCCAGGACGCTGCAGGTCGGGCCACCGCGGGGACACCCGGGAGGTCCAAATGGAAGACCTCCGACCATCCGCCTTTGCCTGCAGTCGGAGAACGAAGATCACACGGGCTGCCTAGGACTCTTGCGCTAGAGGAGTATATGATCTTGCTGTGTCTAAAAATGGTGCCGTTTTATTTTTTTGGCCCCAAACGGAGACTAAAAATAATGCGCCATTACCATCAGCATAATAGTCTGCCTGACCCATTCTAGGCCCACACCCAGCTGTATTGGTTCCTGAATTAGAAATAAGTCCCGCAGTTACGCAGGGAATAGGAAATAATTACAGAGCACACACCTGCTCATCATTACCCTGGTTTTCGGGTCCCTTGTAACTCGTCACTCTCAGCTTTCTTTGGACACAAGTCTTACCGCGCTTTCCGTCTAGGCTGTCCCCGAGTTCAGACCCTGTCACTGTGCCCGGTTATTCCAAATCCCTGGCATTTCTTGTGCTTTGCCCTGTCTGATGCTCTGGTGATGGATAAAAAGGTCTCCTCCTACGAGGCCAGAGCTTGAAATTCCTGCTATAGGACGCCAGCATTTACTGCGAGGACCACATGGGGTTTACCTGCTTCTCACCCTCCTACCCACGGGGTCTGGGGGCTTGGGATGATGGGGATGTTGCTGAGTCAGCGAAAGGAAATCCGCCGTGCTTTTTTTTCTTGTAGGGAGCGAGAGAAACATCAATGTGTTGTTCTCATTATTTATGCATTCATCATTATTTATGCTTCCTGTATGTGCCCTGAACAGAGATGGAACCCGAAACCATGGCGTCTAGAATGATGCTCTCGCCAACTGAGCTACCTGGCCAGGCCAGCTGCACCTTACTGGTTTGACCGAAGAAATGTTTACAGATGGTGGGCTTGCCCTGACTCCATCACAGGCCCCAGGGCCTGCCCTCCAGCACCCCCCAAACAGCGGGGGATGTGTCTCAGCCCACATGCAAAGGGGTGGGCAAAACCCAGTCTGCCTGGATGGCCGAATTGCCCAGGTCCGCCTGAAACAGACGGCCCAGGTCCCGGACAAGGAGGAGCAGGCTTTTCCTCCTATTTTCCACACCGGAAGTATTAAGACAGGGAGACTTCAAGGGATGACACTGAACTAGGCCCCTGCAGGGGGAAGGGGCCCACCCACCCAAGGAGACACAGTCACTTCATTTTCTCAAGTTCACAGGAAGACCCAGTGGACCAACTTCTAGTACACTGTGTTCATCGGTGGCATTCTCCGTAGAGTTGAAATTATCTAACATTTTCCTGAAAAAAGAAATGGCCTAATTATACCAAGTTTTCTGCTTCTCAGTTACAATCACATAATCATCTTGTTTATTAGAGGCGACTTTCGCCCCGCTCCCACCATTAGTCCTAGTTGGCTGTTGACTGGACTGCTCTAGACTTGCTCTGGACTTGGCTGTTCCGTTCCCTAACATTGTGCTCTCTGCTCGCCATTGCGATGGGCAACATTGGGACAGAGAGCGGGACATGAGAGCAAACTCATATTCGCGTACACAGCGGTTGCTATTTTTCAAGGCATTTTCCATACTCATTCCCTCCATTCGTTCCAAAGCGACTTTTGGAGGCAGATCGATTATGATGATTTGACCCACCTATCCTTGATCCCCGTGGGCACGGGCACATTAGTTAGGTAGCATTCGCAGCGTCCCATACGGAATATCAAGCAAGGGCGTGGACTGGGGTGCAGGCTCTGAAGTGTAATGTTCATCCCATGACATCAACGAGTCGTATGCGCTGTGTCCACTAGCCCCACACTTTACATGCAAGTCCCTGCAGGAAGTGACTAAATTATGCCGGTTGTTTAGCCTCATGATGGACGGCTGCGAGGTTAACAGCAGCCTGAAGCTAGATGCCACGGGACTGCAAACGTTGCGATAAGGGCATTCCATGGTATTTGGGAAGCCCTCGGAGACAGCCACAATGGATGAGTTCCGAGATCAGAGATGTCCCTAAGGGAGGCGGTGGTAGCCGTGCTGAAAAGAAGGAGTTGGATGACACAGTGGAAGAGATTAAAAAGGAAAGCCACATTAGAAGGCCGCAGTCCAGGTGAGATGCCGAAGAATTAGCTGTGCTGTGCCATTGCAGTCAAGAGAGATTGTCAACCTTTCTCCTCTCACGGTACCCGGGAACGAACGGCTAAAATTCTGTGGCATACCAGAAACCATTTTGTTTTTTGCCAATCTGACAAAAAAAAAAATTAGGTATAGTTTTGATTCATTCACATCAGATGGCTACAACAGTCTTAGCTGTTGTAATTTTTTTTTAATTTGACAATTTAAAGGGGAAGACGTCACTGTCCCTGACTAAATAGCCGGCTACTGCGTGTTGTAAAAATTCTTGGAGCACAGCGGGTGACAATCTCGGGGACAGACTGTCATGGCGTCTCTGAATTTACGGCCATCCCCACACAGGGGATGAGACACAGAGGCCAGTGTCTCTGCCCTGTAGCTCACCTGATATGGTCAGGAATAAAAATAGCAACAGCAGTAATGACTGCGTACTTACTGAGTCTCAGGCCTTGTGCTACGTGTCTCCATTCATCAGCTCCACGCTGCCCTCAAACACTCCCTGCAGGTGTGGTATGCACCTGCTTTTGCAGGTGAGGACTTGAGCGCTCTGGGGCCTGAGTGACTCGCCCAGTTCTCACAGCCGCTGAGCAGCAGAGCTGGGGATGGAACTCAGGCCCCTGTGGGTCCACAGTCCACCCCCCTCATGACACGCTGTCCTGCTTCTGGGCCCTGCGAAGCGCTCATCCTCTGTGTGCAAGGGAAATGATAAGAAGGGAGCTTCTGTTGATAGTGGGGCAATGTCCTCTTTGAATGAAGGAGAAAAAAGACAATTCCAGCAAAAGGCTTTGTTTGGAAATGAGGAAAAGGCAGAAAAGTCACTTGTTAAGATAATATTTTACAATGCCTTGGCTAGACTGAGAGAGGAGGAGAGAAAAGGAGCCCTTTGGGCCAGGCCAAAGGGGGATACTGTAGGGGGGGTGTACCTGCGTGTGCCGAAGACAGTGCACGGAAGGGAGGGGCGGGGGCCCTGTCAGCCCCTCCCCCCCGTTTCTGGTTCTGCATGTGACACTCCTGAGCAGGGGACCCACCGGGGCTGGGTCTCTGAAGCCTCCCTGACACTAGTGTGAGGTGGGCGTCAGACACACAAGACTTGTCGACGCCCTGGGGACGACGGAGGGGAGTGGACATCGATGCTCAGGGTAGATCTGACGTCTGAGGGTGGAAATGAGGCCCCCCCCAACTGACTGTCCCGCTGAGTAGGAAGAACAGGTGCGGAGTGGTACTTGGGGATACAGTCAGCTGGGAGGCGGGGGCATCTGAAGAACAGGTTTCTATGCAACCAAACCCTGGAACCACAGCGGGTCAGTTCGAGTTGGGGTGCCTATGGGTGACCTTGCAATGAGGGCCTTGGAGGTCCCTGGAAGGTGGAAAGGAAGAGTCCGCCGAGGGGGGAATGTCTTACGTGAAATGCCTGCTTCAAAGCCTCAGCTTCCCCAGGGAGAGATTCTGCTGTGTGTGTGGCTTCCCCTTAGGAATGAGGAATTATTTACCAGGGGTTTGCTGATAACAAGAGCTCGATTATGTGGAGAAGATCTGTCCTTTTTGTGATAAAAATGCTCACTGCTGTGCATTAAGTTTGATGCTAAAACATCCTCATTAACACAGCTAATCTGGTAGATAATGAGTCTTAGGGACATGTTTTGTTAGTTAATAGTTAGGGCTTTTTAACAGAATGTTGGGATCTTGGTTGCAGAAATGAGACTCCCCCCCTCCCCCACACTAGTGAAACTGGTCACATAAGAGAATCATAAAATAAATCTCATATGTGAATGGCACTCTGCTTGCTAGGAAGGTTTGCTCTGCGCTCATCTCCACAGTTGGAGTTCCTCCTTGGTGCAACGGCAGAAAGAAGCGATGCCTCTCAGATCGTGGTGTGGCTGGGGCCAAGTAAACCCTGGTCTGGACCACTCTGCTCTTCAAGGGAGGCGACCAGGGCTGAGCGCCAATGCCAGCGGGCTGCGACCGGCGCAGATGCGCGAAGTCTCACCAGCCAAGGCTGCATCGGTGACCCCCAGGCACAGGTAACAAGAGTTGTTAGCTCCCGACCACTCCGACCTCGGGCCCCATGTGAACTGCCTTCAAGCCCCCGCCCCTCCCTGGGCCTTGGTGACGTCAATCATGTAAGAGCAGGGATTCCCAGACTTCCCATTTTGCTTAGTTGGGTTTACACAGACTGTGACAACCCACTGTGACTTTTGTTTCCGTCACTACTGTCGTCTCCACCCAATGGTGTTTTGTTAAACACGTTTTACGTGCTTCTAGCCACCTCTTGGACAAAATCGTTCAACGCAGCAGGACCAGAGGTTGAGCTTCGAGGCTCCGCTCCCGGAAGCCTTCCCTGCACTTCAGAGCCACCGACCTTTATCTGCCCATCCATTTAGTGCCCAACCAGTTACACCATCACAAAAACATGACATCATCTCAGTCTCAGTTCAGCCATGTTTTCTGCAAGTGCGGCACAGAGGTGACGTCCAACGGAATCACGAAGCTACCACGAGAATAGATCTAGCATTCTTTTCATTTTCTAAGCGAACTGAAAGAGAGAGAAAGTAAGAACGAACAAACACACGAATGAAAGGAAGAAGTCAGGAACTGAACTCGGCGGGACTCGCCATCCGGACCCCTGCGCGCGATGTCACAGCAGCTTTCTAAAGGCCCTCGGGCCGCCCGCCTGCCCGAGCCCCGCAGACCTGGGCTGCGCCCGGCCCCGCCTTACCCGGTTCCCCTTTCTCAGCTCAGTCCCATGCGCAGCACCGCCGACTTCGCCGACTTTTTCTCCTCGCCCTGCCTGTTCCCTTCCCAAACTTTGCCAGAATTGTTTGCACATTCAATTACATCGAATTATAAATTATAATGACATCTATTATAATTTAAAATTACATGTGTTACATTAGAACTGACTGTAATTGTTTGCGTTTCTTCAGTTGATCTGGAGTCTGTCCTATGAGGCATGGAGCCCTGGGGGAGCCGGGCCCCCGCCTGCCAAGGTTCGAACTCGGACCGAGTGGCTGGCCCTGCGAAGTAGCCCGCCCACCGGGAATAAGGCACCACCGAGGGCTCGTGGGGTTACAGGTGCACGGACCTGAGTTACAATTCTAGCTCCCCCGCTCAGTAGCTGCATTCCTTTAGGCAAGTCACATAATCTCACCGATCCTCCGATGCCTCCTGCTAACAAAGAATCATCCCGAAACCGAGAATGTGAACGTGCCCGCCATGCGGGAGGCTGTGACTGAGCACTCGTGTTCGTCCCTGTCACCCGTCTGTCTTTTGACACAGACCCCACTCTCCCCGAGTTCCCCAACATCACCTGCGTTGTCTCTGGCCCGTCAGAGGGTTTTATCAGCAGCACAGATTGCGACTTCCTTTTTTCGGCCTGAAGCCTGGGGCTCATCTAGACGACTCACTCGCTGCCTCATTTCTCGAGGACACCTGCTTCCTGTTTTCCAGTTGGACACCGTTCTTTTTGCCTCCAGAAACAGTCTTCGCATCCCCCACTTTATCACGCGTGATGACTTGCTAGGTAAGTGACTTAGGCACGCAGGTCATACTTCTGTGTCGGATGACAAGGACGCGCTGGCCGGTAAGTAAACTGGTATGTGTAGGCGTTGCATCTGGCCTGCGTGTCCTTCATTCCCTGTGTTTGGAGGCCGGTCTTAAAGGAGAAACTTTGGAACACAGCCAAGACGCTTAAGAGCTGTTTCTCCGGGGAGGCGATTTGGGTTTTGACGAACTCAAAATCTTAGAACTAAATACCAATCCTCCCCCACTTTTTGTTTAGAAGGCAAAGAAACCAAAGGGAAGGCAAATAAACTTTCCTAGTATGTTTAAACAAACGAGACCAAAAAACAACAAAAAAATTGAGAGTATATACCACATATCCAGATTTTAAGCCACTTCTGACTTTGAAAATTAAGCACTAGCTTTTGGTGAGTCGTTACCCTGTACCAATGAACTACTTCACAGAATCTTCATAATTAACTCTAGGCATTAAACTACCTTATTATCCCCATTTTACTTCTATCACCACTGAGGCTCATAGCATTTGTTTAATGTGGCCACGTTCCCCTCTTTCCATGCGTGGGGTCCATAACTGCTTAAAATACTCCAGCCAGTGTCTCAGTCTTAGAAACCACCCGGAAAAACAACCACTACCGGCTGTGCGGGCACCCACAACTTCTTCCTGCAGACTTGCGCTCTGATGCGATCCTCTCCGAGCCACTGTGAGATAAGAAAGCGACCTCTGCTTCTGGGTCAGATACTGAAGGTTGCATGTAGCAGGCCAACCCTCCCTCTCTTACAGATCAGGCAGTTAGGTCCATGAAAGGCCCTAACAAAACGTATCATTGGTAAACTATGTATTTGCTTGTTTTACAGGAACTTTGCAGTAGAGGCATTATATGTATTTTTTTTTAAATCAAGGAAATCGTGTTCGAGAGACAAGAAGCTTGTTCCAGTTAGTCAGTGAGAGAACTGAAATTGAAACCACGCAAGGCCTAGCCCAAGCCTGGCCTGTTCTATTATTCTCTGGAAGGTTGTGAAGTTAAAAAGACACAGACCAAGGTTCCAAGGACACATCTGTGTCCCTAAGCCCAGGGCCCCTCACTCTTCATCAAGCTGAGGTCTGAGAAGGAATGCCTTTTTTTTTTTTTTTTAAAGTAACCTCACTGGATTATTTGATGATAAATGCCTAACTGGGCAGGACAAGGTAGGAGCCACGCCCCAGATCTGTAACTTCTTTTATTTTTAATCATTAATTTTATTGTATTTTCTTGGTTATGCTATTACAGTTGTCCCCATTTTCCCTCCTTTCCACCTATCCTTTTCTGTTCTCAGATGACACTTTTTCCAGGTGTCGCCAGAACCAGAAGGGTCAGAAGCAAAGTGGGCAGTCGGTGGTAGCCCCTCTTTCGGATGCTGGTGGTTTGTCTGTCTTACAGGGACAGGAGAGGATGTTCCGCACCAGGACCCAGCCCAAAGGCAGAGCCCCCGACCCTGCACAGACGTGCTGCGTCTGCCCGGGCTCGGGTGGGTGTGAGTGGCGGGGGGAGTGGAGAAGTGACCCCTGATGGGAGCAGCAGCTGAGGGGCCTGGCAGGCTGGGTGTGAGTGAGGGGGGGAGTGGAGAAGTGACCCCTGATGGGAGCAGCAGCTGAGCGGCCTGGCAGAGCCGTCCCCGCACCACACACGGCCGCCACTCCCGAGCCTGCGTGATGCCCCAATTCCGAGGCCTGCTTTGCAGGAGACTTTCCCAAGCCACGCCACCGCCTTTTCAAAGCCTCGTTCGAGAAGACACAGCAAGAGGAAGAAAGCTGAGAGACCTAAGGGAGTCGGAGAAAACCAGAAATAGTCACACTTTTCGGACAGCTCCAAATTAACATCACAGTCAGCCTCTGAGGAAACAAATGCTAGTGGGGGCTGCGGGGTCCGGTTCAGACCCTCCTTCCAGCCGGAAGGTGCTCCAGTTCCGCAAGGAAAGTGACAGAACCGCCCCGCCGCGCGCTGCCCTGATCGACACTTCATTATCAATTTGTTATTGCTCGCAGGAACGTCCCCTTCGCACTCCTAACAGCCATCAGTACATCCGGCTGATCAGTGCAGCCTCCTGGGTCGCCATCCCCGGACTGGGTGCGATGGGCAGCCGTTTACGGACCTTCCCGAGTTCTCAGCCCAGATGCGAGCGAGCCCCCTGGGATGCTAAGGATGCCCACGGGCCCTCCACACGGAGCCCACGCAACCTGACACCTGAGCACCACCCTGCAGCCCTCTGCTGAGGAGAAAGTCACACAGCGCCTGGGGCATCAGGCTGTCAAGAAACCGGAAAGTAGGGAGAGAGGTTTTCCTGCTGAATTTCTTAAACCCATCCATTTGTTGACTGATTTAGGAAACAGGCCATGATTGGGACACGCAGTGGGGGAACAGGTACCTCGACCAGGCAGTAAGTTCCGCAGAAAAGTTGCAATGAAGGGATGACCTGCATAAACGGCAGGAGCCAGCCATGAGAAGAGAAGACCAAGGGAAATGTTCCAAATGGAAGACACACAACGGCAAACGTCCAAACTCAGGAAAGAGCTTGGCTGATTTCCAAGACAGGTCAATGACTGGAGATGTTTATTTCATGGAGAGTCTTGTTTTTACTATAATAAAAAAAAATCCTTCTTTTTGAAAAAAGCTGTGATTCCAAACATTTGTTAGGTCTTTGATGGATGAGAGGCAGACAGCAAAGGAACCTGCGTGCCCACGTGTCACCATGGAAACTGCCATCACGGGGCTGGACCGCAGGAAGGCAAGGTGGGCGCATTTGGAAAATTCCGCACTCATCTGGGAAGAGGGTGACCACATCCTCTGACTCACTCCAGAAACACTGATTACACACCCAGCACGTGCCAGAACCCGTTAACTCGTGAAGCCAGAGTGATGAATAAGAACGGTCAGGACCATATGGGACTCATTGCAGTCAAGTCTGCCTACGCCCTACACCGCCCCGGGGATAATATTTGAGAGGGGAGAAAATCCTTCATTTTGGGGGTACCGCTAGAGTCTGTGAGGGCACAGCAAAGGGCCCAACACGAGAATCAAGATGACTCAGGAGTCCTGACACCCTGTCACACCGGGTGGGAGCGAGTTCTGGCGAGACCAGGTCTACACATCGCGGTGAAGATGCTGTGCTGTTGAAGATGGTTCCGTGGCTCAGCTTCGACGCCGGCCGGCTTTCTACCACAGAAAACCACGGCCAAGACGTGCGCAGCGCCAAACCCCGAGGGGAGGAGTCCAGAGACAGGACAGCTTTCAGTTGTCACAACTCAGGGGGCCCGTCTTGGGACCGCTGAGTCCTGAGGCTTTCAGGACACTTCCTTGTGAATTCAGCCTGTTCGGGGTGTTTGGGACGCTTTCGCAGAAAAGGGGACTCCGGGGATGTCAGTGGTCTCTCGACGGGAATAAAATACAAGGAAGGACAAGAAAAGAAGTAGATGTTGTTTTCCAGAAACCTTTTTCACGTGTTGCTGATTGAAGGCCGTCTGTGACGCAATACACGGGAACCGGCGCTGTGACGTGCAGTTGGGCCTCCGTGCGGCTGCGCACTGCGCGCAGGTCCCCCTTCTCCGGGCCGGCAGGCTTGTATTTATCGCGCAGACACGCCAGAGCCTGGAAGTCCCTGCCTGTCCTGCTTCCCTCCTGTCACAGCGCACGGCGCCACGCCCTGACCCTTCGCTACACATCCTGTGTCTTCACTTCCACCCTGGACTCATCCACCTTCGCCTTTCCCCTTCACTTCTTTATTCGCATTTCACCTTTCCTCCGTACCTTCTTCTACGCCACCTTTGAGCATCTGGAAATGAAACACAGGAAAGAAAGAGGAGAGAAAGGGAGGGCAGACATGGCAGCGGGAGCAGCAAGAAAAACCCTGACACTTGGACGTAAATAAATGGTCTGTGTCTATTCAAATTATGTTTGCGGCGGAGCTGCAAAAATGTGATTGCAACAGATCAAGAATCAGGAAAGAGATGTTCAAGAAAGACAGAACATAAATACGTGTCGTTCCTCAGCGCGTGAGCAGCGATGCTACCCCAGAACCCGGACCTTTTGACGGTTAACAGTGGAGACAGTTCCATCTCGGCAAGAGCACATCTCGGTGTGCAACACCGTAGTTGGCTGTGGCATCGGAGCTCGTGGGCACCGCATGCTTCGGCCGTTCGGCTGCAGTCCGGACGCTGCCACAGAGGAGGAAAAGGCAGTGCCCAAGCGGGCACATAGAAGATACTAGATCAAAAAGATCTGCGTAAAGAGAGTACATACACCAGCTCCCAGGCATGTCAAATATTTATAATTCTCTACATATTTAATCTGGAAGAGTTCTTGAGATGCTGTGTTCGGAATGTGTTGGTAACACGCTCAGCTCAGCACCGATACTATCAAAGCCAAGGAAGAAACAGAAGCGGGGAGATGAAGGGAGTATCTGAAAAAGACAAAATAATCAAAGCGCCCACGGCAGCCCACGTGACTGAATGCACAGAAGGACAGAATTGACAGGGGCCTTGGAAATCCCACGTGTTTGCCTCAGGAAGAGAAGGCTAAGACGTACGGTGAGTTCCCAGCGTGTTCATGGTACTTAGAACGGTGTATCTTTGTGGATGGAGCTGTGGTGATTTGGACAAGCTGTGGTTTGCCAAAAATCACAAAATATTAACTCGAATGGCACAGGACCATCATGACATAAGCCGGCCGGACTAGTGGATACCTTTGTACTTCGGGGCAGGGAGGACTGTTAGCCACGCAGCACCGTCTGCTGTCCATCAGGAATGCACATCCTTGTTACGGGTTCCCCTGGGCATCACTCCATACTGGAGGGAGCGGGGAGAAAGGCAGGAGAAGCACTTGATGAGGATGCTGCCCCTGGCTTCAGAGAGCGTCCGTGTCCATCGGGAAGATGAGAGGAAATCACAGAGCAATGGAACAAACAATTCGAAACTGTCACCATCAGGCTATGCGGGCCGACACCTTGGAACCGCTTGCATGACACAGTTCCTCTCGTCCAGGGCCACTTCGCTGAAGACATATATCAAATCTCCTCTCTACAGCCTCGCAGGCGGTCATCCAGCACCTGCTTACTTTCTTGACCGACACGGACTTTCCCTGTGTAGCACATCCCATCTCAGAACTCTAAAGGGTAACACGCCCTGCACAGCGACCCAGGACGCCCCTCCCTGTTCAGTGTCCAGGGTCGCACAGGAGGGCCTTGTTTCTCCTTCTGTGTGGCAGTGCACAGGTATTTTAACATCCTCATCATGGCGTTCTTCCATCCCAACCCCGAATTCCTTCCACCCCCCGATGTCACACGGATCCGGGCCCCTCCTCGATGCGAGTGCCCCCCGGAACCAACCCAACACTCCAGGTGCGCTCTCGCTGACTCAGAAGGCAGCGGGCTGATTGCCTCTTGTTCTGAAAGGTTGATTCTATTTCTGGTCCTGGTGCCTAAAACTGCATTAGTATTTTGGCAAGTGCAGCCCACAGTTGACTCATCCTGAGCTTAAAGTCAGTGGAAACCCCTGTGCCTCTTCCACATGTGTTATTGATAAATCCCCCCCAATTATTCATGTGCGAAATCGTTGGTTGTTTTCATTTTTAAACTTAAAGTTGTGTCTGTTAAATTTCACGTTATGTTCGGTCCGTGGCTGCAGCTTTTGGAACTTAGTTCGGTCTTTTTTTTTTTTTTGGATTCTTTTTTGGCTGCATGTCACTCAGAGGTTAATTGGGCCTCCTGTGTCCTCATCCGAGTTGGGAACAAAAATGTTGATTAGGTGGAGGCCAAAGTCATGATTAAAGAATGATGAGGGTTTTATTGTGTTTTTTCCCCCCCAAGGTAAAGCCAGTCCACTAGTTAGGAGTCTTTGGGTCTTGTTATAGCGAAGATAGGCTTGGACACGAGGCAGCCTCGGACTGGACTACAGTGATCAGAGAGGAGTTCTCGGATTTGTGAAAAATGCTGGCGCCAAGCCGAGCTACATCTGTTCACTGAAGAGCGGGTCCTCCAGTGCTGAGGTGTCCTAGGGGTCCGTGTGAGCTTGCTGGGGAATGGGAACTGGCAAGAATGACCAGGATTCGGTTCAGCAAGTGAGAGCTGCGGCAGAACTCCGTTGCTGACGGAGGCTAGAGCGAAGCAGCAGAAAGATTAAAAAGGAAGAGGCGGGGGGAGCGGGTGCAGGGAGGGCGGCAGGGTCCACACGGTACTCAGCGAGTGTGCGCAGCGCAGCGGCGCCTGAGCCGCGAAGGCGGCGCGCTGTTCACGGCAGCCAGACAACGTGGCTGAACACGCGCGTCTGGTCGCTAAGGATGCAGGCGCGTGTGAGCTGCTCCCTGGGGCCCGGAAGCTCCACGTGCGGGCGGCTCGGGCAGCCGTTGGGAAGAGGAGCTCAATCAGGAGCTAATCCTCGGACCTCCATTCATAGTTCAGCCCACGTTTTCTACCAATTTTAATATAAACATTTATTGAATGCTATCTGGGTTGCTATAACAAAGTACCATGGACTGAGTGGCTTGGAAACAACAGAAATTTATTTCTCACGGTTCCGGGGGCCAGAGATCAGCAAGGTCAGGTTCCGTGAGCGCGCTTCCTGGCTGCGGACTGCAAACTTCTTGTTGTGTCATCACGTGGCAGGAAGGGGGCGCTAATCCCACTCACCAGGGCGCCACCCTCCCGACCTAATCACCTCCCAAAGGCTCCACCCCAAAGGCCTTCCCGTTGGGGATTAGATTTCAACACGTGCCATTTGTGTGACCAGAGATGCTGAGGTCTCCACGGCCTGTTCCCACTGCTGCCTTCCTGAGGACTAACGCCCTGGTGGAGATGAATGTTTAAAAGGCACTGGGGAGCAACCTGCGAGAGGAGGCGAAGCTCCCCTCATTCCCGCCACGCCCCTCTACAAACGCCGAGAGAGCTCAGCGTGGGGAAGAAGAAGACAGATAGGAAAGGAGGAGGGCGCACGCTGGTGTATTAGCGGGCCAGCTCGGCCCCGGCGATCCTCCGACCACAGTGGTTTCATCTGGTTCTGTCCGGCACGAGCAAGAGCACACCCTCTCCACTCCCGCTTCCCCCCGCCCCCCACCACCCACTCTCCAGGGCTCTAAACCAGAGCGAGAAACAGGACAGCGGTGGCCCCGTGTGGCATCGGAAGCCCTCGGCATCCCCCCCCCCCGCCCCCCCCAAGCGCGGTGCTGAGTGTTCACGCTGCTGTTACACGATCACGGACTTGACCGAAGGGTTCCTGTTCCTTTCGAGTCTTGCGTCTGCCTGGGGGAGGAGCGGTCCCTAAGGGAGCTGCCACCTTTCTGCCTCCGAGTCCTTCATCCAGCCTGAAATTATGACCGGCCTGCAGCGTCGGCGGATACCCTCATCTGCAAGTCAAGAGCGCTGGGCGCAGCACGGACGTTGGGAAGACTAACATTTCCATGGAGATACGTCCGAAAGAAAGCAGTGGGCTCAGGTCTGGGGTGGGGAAAGCGGCCCTCAGCAGGCTGAGACCTTTTCAGAGCTAGAAGGAGGTGGCCTTCTCCTTTCCGGCGGGTTTGGGGAGGCACTGCCGTGGCCAAAGGGGCACAGGCCTGAGGGCCGAGGTGGGGCCATGGCTCCGCCTTCCTGCAGCCGGTCCCCTGTGCCATCCCTGTGGACAACAGCAGCGAAGAGCAAACCCATCAGCAGGTTCCCGTGAAGCTCTGGGGCAGCGGCAGCCCTACTGTCCGCACCCCCTGCTGTGCGCTCATGCCAGGGCTCCGGAAGGCAGCCAGAGGGAGCGGCCCACACTGCTGGGCCCACTCATGTGACTTATTACTGAGATGGTCGTGAACTTGGGAAGGGACGAAAGGCAATGAGGGGGAGGTGACCCAAGCCATTGGTTGGCGATGGGTGACAGCCCAGTCCCTCACAGACAGGCCGTGGAGAGGAGGAGAAGAGGAAGGTCATGTCTCGGGTGTCTTTTCAGAAACTTGCGTACGCGGAACGGCTTCCATAGTCAGGGCATCCGCCCACGTGGCCTTAGGAAGCTACCCATGGCCAGACCCACAGGGGCCCTTTTCACGAGGAGACCGCCCGCCCTTGCTTATGACTGCTGCTTGGAGACCTGTTTGTATTTCCTTCCTGGTGCCTCTTTCAAGAGACTTGGGGCTAAGTCCGTGCTAAACCGGGACAAGTCGGCATCCAGGTCTGCCCAGCAGAGGGGGCAAGGTATTCCAAAGGAGAAGCATCCTCTCTGTCACCACTCAGCAAACGTCTGCTGAAGACCTGCTGTGTCCTAGGCACCGCTGCAGACGGGGACACAGTGGGTGACTCAGAAAGCCCCACATCGGTTGTTTCCATTCCTGCGGAGTTTACATTCGGGGTGCTGGGCGGGGGGGGGGCAGAAAATAAATCATGAGTAAACATGTAACTTTAGATGGGACGAAATGGGATCGTGATTAAGAACGGAGGTGTTTTAGATCATATGGTGCATGAACAGCTCTGTGAGTAGGTGATGTTTATACATATAAATTCTGCAATATATATTTTGCTAAGAGTCAGGTAGGCCAAGAGAAAATAGTATTCCTGGTATAAGGCAAAACAACTTAAAGACCCTAAGGTAGAAATGAACTTGGCCTTACGACAGTCGGCAACAAGACGAGAAGGGCTGGGAGCGGAGTGGGCAGCAGGCGTGGGGGTGGGCAGGGGGTCCGCCACGGGCCACGGCGAGGGTCCGAGACGTTGTTTTAAGGATGTGGGTAACTGCAGAATGCTTTTCACCAAACGGCTGGCTTGATCCGTCTACAAAAATTCATGCATGCACTTGTTAATTCAACCAGCGTTTTTCAAACACTTTGTACAAGACAATTGACATTTGGCTGATTCCTGGGGATACAGCGAATGGCATTGAGGACCTAAGGGTCATAAACCCACAGGGACGCTCCTGTATCTTGGAGTCTAGTGTAAGAGAGAGAAAAATACGCGGGAAGAAAGAGAAATTGTCGAAGGCAGCCCAGAAATATGGGAAATCTTCATCTGTTGGGGGTTATTTTTCGTCTTGCAAAGACCACTGCGCACAGGCTAAAGGCTGGACCCTGATTTGTGCTTTCCAAGTAGTTCTCGGGGTGTCAGTGGGCAAACGGCCAGATGGGCCTGCTAGAGAGGAACGCTGCTACCTATTCGAAGTGTCACTTCCTTCACACAAGTGTCTGTCTTCCCAAACTCACTAGAAACCTCTAGTAAAAGGTCCAGAACCTCTTTGCACGTCCATCCCTCATTACGGTTCTCGCAGCGAAATCTTTGCTGAGGCACCGGAATGCCCACCAGGGTGCCTCCTTCTACCTGACAGTCTACCGGTCACTGCCCGCAAACCCCACTCCCATTTGTTTACGGAAGTTCAAAACCATCCACCCCCCGACTTCACACAATGAATCTGGAAGGTTTCGATCGGACCCTGCTTAATTCGTCATCTGTGATCTCTCCCGTGCGCCATGCTGTTTCGGAAAAGGCCCTCCACCCTCAAAGAAGATCTAACTCACCGCAAAAACACTCCAGATTGTAGAAGCCTCCAGGAAGGACGTCAGGGAGAGTTCAGGAGCTAAGCGGGGCAGGGAGAGAAGATACATCCACGCGGCAAAGCAAGCAAAACGTTCGCCTGTCACAGTTCTCTTCTCCCGAAGCCCACTCGGTCCTCTCTGGGCCTTTTGTCCCCTACTCTGCCGTCCACTCAGCCGCCCCTTCCTCTTCCTCTCCAGTCCCTACTCCTCCACATCCCGCTGGGGTAAGCAATACGCTCACTCTCCGCACCTCAAAGCAGCCTCGTCTGCTTCCCTGAGGTCGGCCCCATCTGACACCCGGCCCCTGCCGTCTGTTCCTGGACCGTGTGTTCATCCAGACAGCCTTCCCACCAAAGAGGACCTGTCTCCCTGGGAGGAAGTCAGGTGCGGGGTGCTGAAGTTTTAGCTGCACCCCAGCAGAGGGGGCTCTGTAGAAGTCACCCCAACCGCCCTCTCCGCCCGCGTCTCCCGCCTTCCTGCCAGAACCTGTTCTTCCTAGTCGTTGCTAGGGGACACTTCTGTGCGTTTGCATAGCCTGGTTCCGAAGCCGGGGGACAACGACGTCCATGTTGCACACACAAATCCCACTGAATTTTACAATTGGCTTAAAAGGAGCCTCCTTTAAGAACTCCCTGTCACTGCGCAGTGTAACCCTCTGCCCCCAAGGGTGGGTACTTCTGTCACCCCTGTGTTGGCCTTATATCATTCGTATTTTACCCGTATGCCCACGGGCGCTCACTCCCTTTGGCTTCTGATAAAAAGAGGACAAAGTGCCTTTTACCTCTGTATTTTGTCTCCACACGTCGTGTGGGGTTCGTAAAATATGTTACCTTGTGGCAGACCCTTCTGCGTGGCGTGGGCCCAGCTCCCACTCGGAGATGCACAGGACCCACGCCCACAGATAGGTTCTCTCGTGGGGAATCAGATTTGCAGTCTACCTAGGCTGCTTTGGGTCTTGCTTGTTGCTGAAACCCCCTCATCCTGCAAGTGGTGACTGTAACTTCCTAAAATGCATCCTAAACCTTGCAGGGACCAGCGTAACCAGCTCCATCGACCACTTTTGCCTTTTCATTTGCTAATATCCTTCTTCTGTGATGTGATGAGGGGCATTGGCTCCTTTGTTGTAACCGGGGCATAGTGAGTGAGGACCATCTTGTAATGGGAGGAGAAATAAAATGAAGGCCTGTCATGGCGGAGGCCGCAGCTTTTGCTCCCCTGGAGAGAAAAGCCACGCTGTCGTCCTTTTTCCTCCGCCGCACTCGGCAGTCCGTGTGTATGTTTTATTTCATCCGTAATGACGCGGACCCTGCTAGCCGGTGCCCGCATCATTACCTAGCTACCGAATGAATGGAAGCATAAAATCAATGAACAAAGAAATGAAGGAATGAGCGTTAGGGAGTGTTCCCTCCGCGGTCTCTGTGATAACAATGCCTGTGTTTGGAGAGAGAGCCGCAAACGCAAGCACGACAGACGTAACGTGCTCTTGCGTTTCTTCTCGATGCTTTCAACTGCCACAGCTTTGACAGCAGTCGGATCGGTTGGTTGCAAACACTGCGATGTGTTTTGGCCCTTGAGTCCTATACATTATGGCATACGCAAAGAAGTCATCATTTCAAGATGATCATTTGAATCGGAACCAGATGGCATTTCAGTGGCGGAGCACGCAGATCCGCGAATTTGCAGGTCACGTTCCCCACCCCCCACCCCCACCCTCACCCCCACCCCCGGCCTGGGAAAATATTCCATTCGCCGCCTTCCTTCCTGCATTGCCCTATCCCCTCCGCTCGGGCCGAGTGTCTCATAATGAGGGCACTCGGAAATATCCGAGTAGCATTGGCCCGTCCTCGTGGTATTTAAAATGTGAGAAGTGACAACGTCTTCATCGTATTTCCAACATATGGCTCCGCAGGAGGAGGAAAGGAAGCTAGTGACAACGTCTGCACCGTGTTATTTTGAGAGGAGGTCACCGAGCAGGGAGGGGGCACCGTGTCGGGGTTTCGGACAACAGAAAGACGGACTTTTCTGGTTTAATCAAGGCAGCATGGTGCCCGATGCGGGTCTGATGGATGTTTTCCAGAGACAGCCCATCAGTGGGCAAAGCACCCATTTGCATTTGTAGAGGCAAAGATCCTGGGCCACCAGAGAGTCTGACTAGCTGCTTGCTACTCTAGAGAGCAAGGGAGGGCAAGGTCCCCCATCTGGTGCCCTGGGCGGGGTGATTCGGCTTTTCTGGGAGTATCTGCCTGGGGCTGGCCCCGGGGAGACTTGGCTGGGCTCGAATGCCTTGGCAGCAGGGGGAATATCAACAGGGAAGGTGATAAATAATAAACGGGCCCGTTTTTCCTGTTTGGATGGTGGGAAATGTTAATGGAGTTGGGGAAAGTTTGGCTGCCTCATTCCAAACAGCTACGCTTCGTCGATGTCAAGATTGACCATTCAGCCTCCCCGGGCGCTGGTGGGTATTTCTCTCTGCCAGAACGTAGGGAAGGGCTGGCCATGCTGGAGGGTCTGGGAGCCGAATTTTCTCTTAAAGGTTCGGCACTTACAGGTCCAGCTGGCTTCGGAAGTCCCCCTCGTCCTCGGAAAAGCTCCGTATACGTGCGAGCTGTGTTTCCACACTTCCACCTCCCCCCTCTCCCCTTTCATCTAAAAAACACAACAGTATCCGATCATGTGAGTACCCTCAGGGGGGTGCAGGAGTCTGAAGTGAGTGCTCAAAGCCAGTGGGGTGGCACAGTTCAACTCCAGTGGCATGCATTTCACTCCAATAACTGGACAAAACATGCCACTTTTGTAACAGATGTGAAAGGCATCAGAAGGCAGAAATTCACAGTAATTCCAGAAGCGAAACATAAGCACGAAAGTTAAAAGCATAAGCTTTCTCCTCGCGGCTAGGTCCTGAGGATACCTGCTCACTCTCCTCTGCCCGAGCTCCCCATCGGGGTGCTGAGGTGCACGAGGCACATGCAGCACCTGCAATACCAGCGGTTGTTGTACTGGCGTCAGGAAAGCAAATCACTGCTCACTCGTCATCTCCCTCATTTCCTGTTAAGGATGCGTAGTCCAGAAAGCACAAGGTGTTCCCAGTCTTCAAGGAACTGACACTCTTTTGGAATTGGAGCTGGGTGGTGGGGATTTGGGACCCCATGTGGAATCACTGAAGTATCTCTTGGACTCCCTGCTTACTAACGAGTGGTTTGAGGAGCCAGGGCTGCCTACCGGCTCAGAGAAATGAGTTCCTTCAGTGGCAATGGATGTAGTCAATGCGATATGTCACTGCTGATCACGCTCATTGGCTGCAAAGGTGGAGGCTGGGAAAAAAAAAAAAACCTGTATAGGTGCCTATTTGCTAAATCAACTAATGTCCCTCAGTTGAAAATTAATTGGGAAGAGTTAGCAAGAAAGGCAAGGAGCTTTGACTTTGAAAGATCCCGGTGCTAGTGAGGTACTTTGACTATAATATAGGCTCAATCAGTGTTTGTTCCGCGAGTGATTAGATTTTAATTTCCTAAGATAATACAACGTAAACTTGTAAGATGTTTATTAATATCACAAGCAGCATGCAATCCCTTACAGAATACATTGCTGGCTTTTCAGTGCTGCCTAGAAAAGAGATTAATTGCTTTGGGATAAAATAATCTGCATTGTAAGGAGAAGAAGCTTTAGGCACAGGACAAGAAACCAGCATCAATTCATACATAAAAAATTCCGAAAGAGAAATGCTGACCTCTGGAACAGACATACCAGCTTTTAGCCAAGTTCAAGGCCAGTTCACATCCTAGATATCTGTCAGGAATAATGTTGTTTTCACCATGAGAAGTGCCGAAGCCGGCCCTGGGCGCTCTCCCAAGTTTGAGCGAGCTCGGTTTCCATGGGGGCCTGGAATCTAGTTATGTGGTAAAATTCGCTGGCAGGTGGAGGGGGCTTGATATGGCAACTCATACTGGGGAGAGGCACTTACAACTCAGAATTTTCCCATTTTTCAGTGCTTGAAGACACCAGAAGTGTACCCTGAGGTTAATCACAGCTGATGATGCCAATAAATAAAATAAAAATGAACAGAAGATATTGCAAGGATAGGTTTCTTCCGACTTGGTACTTGTCTGTGCGTTCCAAATTGCAGAACCATGAGTGGAAACCAGAGACTTAAAACAACTGAATGTTCTGTGTAGACAGCTGTCGATTTCTCCCCAGCATTTCCACCTGAGTTGACCTCTCTGCACGCTAACACTGGCCGGGAACATCTGAGGGGCTGTCTGTCCATGGCAGTGTTCGTGAAGTCTGGGTGAACGAACACCTGAAGGACAAGGAATACACTGGTGGTGTCAGTAAGTGCTTTCATCCATGTAGGGTGTCACGTGTCACTTGTACCAGCGCTTCTGGCTCAGTTCAGGGTGGGACTCCGTGCAGAACAGAACCTTGGACACGACAGGCACTTCGTGCGTGGCTGCTGAGCAGGTGAGGGCGTGGGCGGCGGGCTGCGGCAATGTGGGGTGAGTGCGATGGGTCAGGGGCCACCGAGCCCAACCAGGGCTCCTGTCCCACAACACTCGACTGCAAGGGGACCAGGTGGGAGGCTGGACCAGCTGCCCATGGGTCGAATCCGTGTTCCAAGGCATCAGAGCTGGTCCTGCACAACGTATCATGTGGCGATCACCATGACCTTGTCCCTGTTCGTAGGCCTCTGGTTTCTTTTAGAAACGTGGTGGACTCTGTGTTGCCATGACACACAGCACGGCTAAAGGAACCGAAGGACGCCCGGGCAAGGTCCTCTAGCTCTCCGGGCAGCCAGATAACCGCCGCCCGAGCAACAGCGGCTCTCTCCGTAAACCAATTCCGACGTGGAAACGGGTTTGGGGAAAGACTTGGAATTGGCTAGATGTCGTATGTCCTGTCTGAGAAACAAAACATCCCAAGGACGACGGCAGAGGCTTCCCATCTCCCAAAGACTTGTCCACCCGAGACTGAGCCGCGCGATCAGCTGCGCTGGACTCGGGACCTGGAAACAGTCGCAGTCACGTGACTTCCCCGGTGGTGAAAACGTTTGGGAAGGCGACAAGATGATGGTGGCGCGGCCACAGGGACCCACGGGGAGCCGAGCGCTTAGACGGCTCCCTGTGCCTTTCAACGACAAGCCACACCATGGCTGTCTTTTCTCTGGGGATGTGGGAAGGCTCTCTAAACTTCCAGAGGGAGGTTCCCTGTCCGAGGGGAAGTGGCAAGTATGGCATGACTAATGCTCACAGAGCTCCGTGCTTCCCTGTGGATGAGAGAATGCACTTCTAGAAGGCCCGGCCATGGATGGAAGCTCTTCTCTCACAGTGGGGAAGCCAGTGCCCAGTTGCCGTGAAAACAGACAGGTGACCAAGTGCCTGGCACGGATGCACTGGATAAATACTGGTGTCCACCACGTGGTTTTTCCCCTTTAATTTTCTCTGTCCCTACTCTCTGCTTGCCCATTTTCTCCTCGTTTCTTCCACCTCATGTAGTAGGAACTAGATTCACAGCAGGCATTTGGGATGGCAGAGACCCACCGGAACCGCAGCCGGCGCGGTGGAATTTGAAGAACCGTTGCTGCAGGCAGGCGGGTTGAACAGGTACCGAGATGCTTCAATTAACGAAGGTAGCTTCCACGTCGTTGCATTTTAGCACCAACCTCAAAACCTCCCCCTTCCTGCGGCCACCGCTCTTTACGGAATACAATCACGTGCCACTTAACGTCGGGGATGTGTCCTGAGAGGCGCGACGTCGGGCGATTTCGCTGTGCGAACGGCACCGACGCGGAGCAGCCTCCTGCAGGTGCTGCGGCCTCCTGCTCCGGGCTACAGGCCGGCACGGCCCGTGACCGGGCAAAGCACCAGGAGGTTACATCAAACACGACAGAAAACAATGGGACTGAGGGACGCAGCGGACACGAGACGAGGGGTCTGCGGCCAGAACGTAACACGGCAGACTGTTGTTTTACAGCAAACTTCCCAGAAAAGACAAGAAGAAAGAGTACGCCCTAAAATAAGGAGGAAGCATAGTGTAGTAAACGCCCACGTCAGTCAGAGTCATTTATTACCACGATCGAGCGTGATGCACCGGACGGGACGTGGGTTCACTCACACCAGGGCCACCGCAGACACGGGAGTAAGGTGTCCCACCGTGACGGCAGGACGGCCACATCCCGACAGCAGGAACTTTCAGCTCCACGGTACTGTCACGGGGCCAACATCATACACGCGGCCCGCCGTCACCCACAGGAACGTTCTGCCTCGCACGCCTGCACAGAGGATCACGAATTGCTCTGGACGGCGAGATTTTAGGAGCATTTGTAGCCTCAGGATAACAATTCATGGGGTGCCTTTTGTGGGAAAAAAATTCTCACGAAGATTTGTGCAAGAAGTTGTATCCAATATTACGACAGTGACTGTCGTTGCCAGCCTTTTCCTACTGTGACGCTTTCCTACTGTCCGAATGATGCAGTCACCGCATTCTGCATCCAGGAGGCCAGAAAAGAGACTTCCCTATTTCCTTTCCCGTGACTCGTCTTCACAGACATCTACAGCACTACGCCCTCGAGTGGGGGTCTCCAGCTACTGCAGAACTCTTGTTGCTAGCGCTGTACGTTCGTGTGTTTTAACATTTCGAATTACACAGCTTTTTCCAGAAGAGGCACAAAATCCTACAGACAAAGAGCTTGGGAGAACACGAACACCCCCCGCCCAACCACGTGACCACAGACACGTGGACTCTAGGAGACAGGTAACGGTTTCTGGAGAACCCTGGTTGGAGTAAGCAGACTGAAATATGTCCTCCCAGTGTTTCACCCCGATTCCATCAGACCTTTCCTATCACCGAGGCCTTGCCCCAAACACCCTGACGAAGGAGGCCCGCTATCCCGGCTCCTCAGAGATGCCACCTGAGGCTCCCAGAGCGGAACAGTTTTCCCACCAGAGTTCATCAAGGGCCCAGCAGACCTGGGCGGACGTCTGTCTCGTAACCCCCCCCCCACACACACACCCCAAGTCGCCTGGGTGAAACTACATTTTTTTAATAAGACAGTGTCCTGCATCATCGATTCTATGAAGTCAGTCTCGAAATCAATCCATTGGGTTAGAAAACAAGCTGAGAAATGGAGCCTTTCACTGTTCCACTGCTCCGATGACTGTGCCTACGTAAACGCACCTCTCTGTAAATACATCCCTGCGCGGCCTCCCTGCGTAACCCCGGTTACTTATCCGCGTATAACTAACCCGACCCATGAAGGAGAGGCAAAGGAGAAAATGAAACAGTGAACAGAAGGCAACCCGAGGAGTGGTGAGACGGGGAAGCGGAGAAAAAAGCCCGTCTACGAAGGAAGGACATGGCACCGGGCAGCAGCGCCACCTGAGGTGTGTTAAGAGAAGGCCCGTAGAGCAGGTGGATGGAAAGGCTCACAGCGGGGGGTGGGGGGGGGCTCCGATGCTCATGATGGGAACTTGGCACCCCCAACCTGAGGACGTCAGCACCACCGTCCTCACTGCGTTCGAGAAGGTGAGAACGCGAGGCCAGGGCGTGTTAGCAACCGCCCCAAGGTCATGAAACAGTAAGAGGTGAAGGGAGGCTCTGACCCCAGCAGCACAGTGTGCGTGGGTCCGAGAAGGAGCCCAGGGGGTGCCTGGCAGACAGGGGATATCTATCTGCCAGCGGGGGCTCTGAAGGGGAACTAGGTTTTGTGCGCAGCAAGCGGTGGATACTCATCGAGCAGATTCCAGGTACCGAGGGGATTCGAGTAGTTGGAGTGCAGGTGCAGCAAACACAGGAAATGGGCTCGTGGAACATAAAGGTGGGGGCTGGGGGGTCAGTCAGAAGAAGAGAGAGAAGAAAAGAGTAATTTGGGACGCAAAAGCACTGAGTTTCACGGTGATGCCAGCCAGCCCCCCCTGGGCCGGAGCCAGTCCGCCCCACACCCAGTCTCAGGCGGGCCCACTGTCTCCGTGGGCAAGCCCCACACACGAGGGTGGTGGTGACACTCTGGGGGGGCCGGCAATCTCTGTGGAGGCTGAGCACTGCATCCGGCAGCAGGCAGACTCTCAGGAAGCTAGGGCCCCTGGCTCAGCGCGCCCAAGAACTACTAAGCGCTCGGTACCTGCTGTGGGTTAGGGAGCACCGGAGCAAACAGGGCACGATGCAGCAGGCTTTGTTTGGAGTGGGCCAGTTCAGAATCGGAAACCTCAGGTCGGCCGCTGACCGGTCCCGGACTCTTCCGCAAGTTTTCGTATGTTTCCTGTCACAGTGAGCTCTTCTCTGAGATGCTTCTGAGAGATGTACGTGTTAGTGTGCGCGCAGGGTCTGCAGCATCGCCAGGTGGCTCAGGAACTCTGAGCTGCAGAGATGTGTTCCCACTGCTAGGGAAGCGTGGGGGCACAGCCCTCGCCATGGAAGGGGCGCGCAGTTTGATGGGGACGAGGAACATGGACACAAGCTATCGCAGCACAGCCTGGCAGGTGTCCCAGGGAAGGCAGGTGTCAGCCTTAGAGGCAGGAGGCGTCCCCTGCACCTGTAGGTGGGAGACCTAGCCTCCCTCATTTTCAGGAAGCTGCACCCGGCAGGGAGGGGGATGGAGAAGGCCCAGGTGACAATTCGGCCGCCTCAGCAGGGGGTGAGAGGTGACAGAGAGATTTCTCTGGAGAGTTCAAACCCGACTCTCAAAGGGAGCACTGTCTGGTGGAGTCCAAACCCATCAGAAGCCTGGGAACTGTTCCTGAAGTTGGGGATTCAGGCCGCATACCTGGAAACCAGCCGTCAGACCAAGGACTCCCGCACAAAGCAGTTCCTCCCATGATTTGCATTCATTTATCACACTGTAATTATCCTATTAATCCAAATTAATCCTTATCTTAGGCTCACCACCCAGCGTGCGAACATAACAATTACTCAGGGGCTGAAAGGAGAGAGTGTTTCAGAAACAAGCCCCGTCGTGAGAGCAGACATCATGTTTTTTGGCAGCAAGAAAGAATTTCAATTTTAGAATGTCTATAAGAACGAAGATGCATGGGGATTATCTAAGAAATATGATAAATTGTGGGTTTTTAAAGGCCTTCGAAGTTCTTATAGGGTCTCAAGAGGCAAGCTGACTTAGTTACTGGGTGGATCAGAACCTTCTGGCACCACTTTCCAGAAGCTTCTATTTGGTTAACTACAGGCTCCTACAGGAGACCTTCCCTTAATACAGATCCAAAGGGCAACAGCAGGGACGTCCTTGGGCCCGACCCTCCAAGTGCTTCGTGAGAGTGGCTGGGACGCTGAGCCCGACGCTGGGGAATTCTACGGGGCGGGTCTGCAGGGAGCGCCAAGGGACGGGGTGGTCGACCCTCTGCAGGTGAGGCTGAGAGCTGAGAGCAAAGGGCAAAAGGCTCACCTGGCCCGATCGTGGGACCATGTGGGCTGTTAATTAAAAGTGCAGATCACCAGGCGCCCAGCTCCCTAGCGCCCAGACTCGCTGCGTCTGGAAGGCTGTGCTCTGGAACCAAGGACTCTGCCTGGACGGCCCGCGATCGGTCCTCGCTGCGGGCTCCGTGTGGGCGGGTGCATCGGGGCCGGACGTGGAAAAATCTGTTTTCTGACGTGATCCATCCGTGCGTAAGTGGAGAGAGGTCTGACTATTAATTCAGCTCCTTGACCTAGACGGGCGGCTGGACACTTCCTTAACCACCCAAGGTGTCTGACGGCCCCTCTGGGAAATGGCCACAGGTTACTGGGAAGATTAAACAGCAGGCAGTATGAAATCACTAGTAAAACAGCGGGTAGTAAGAAGTGAGTATTCATTTCTTCACACTGGGACTTCATTTTACCTAATATAAATACATATTCACAAATAAGGAGCCTAAAAATGAACATTTTGATCAAGAAACTGTGCAAAACAAAAGGTCCTATTTCGCTTTTGCTATAAAATAAAAATGAAAAACAATGATAATCTACTCACGCATTGCTATGGGCAATGTAAACCGGCCACGCCTTTTAAGCTCTGATATGCTTTTCAATTCTCAGACTTTTTGACTTGACCATTTCCTATGGAAATCGCCCCAAAGATGGAAAACACTATCTTCATAAAGATGTTCATTTAGGCATTACTCAAAATAGTGGAGAATTTAAAAATGGCCTGAATGTCCAACAAGATAGTTAAGACAAGGTACATCCATTTCTGTGCAATATTACGAAGCCACTAAAAGTAATATTTAAGATTACAGAGCAGAAAGAAGAGTGTCTGCCTGTGAAATGAGAAAATCAGGGCATAAAACTGTATTCTATGATTACACATGTAAAATATTTATGAATAGAAGACATGAAAATGAATAATTCACTTGTTATGGGACTGAGAAGTCGTGGTTTTTTTTTTCTTTTTATTTATACTGCTATTATTGATACAGTGTGTTCATGTCTAGTTTAAAATACTGCCCATTCTTTCTATTATTTAGAAGAAAAAGACAGCTCGTAGACACTGTTCCATCCCCAGAACATCCTGATATAAACCCTTGTTGCTCTCCCTCACAATTAAAGAGTTTAATTTATTTTTGAAGGCCACCCTGGTTAGTCAGTCACCCACGCCTGCAGCAGAAGGTCGGGATTCAGTGGCAGGAAGCCAACACAGAGGGAGGGACAAGGGGTGGGCCCAGCTGGATGCGGGAAAGGGAGTCGGGGGCCCAGGCGCCCAAAGGCGGCAGCGCACGCAGGCTGGGGCGGGAGTGGGAGTCCATCCGCAAGACCGCGTCCCCTGGAGGAACTCCGGGGGAGGGGCACTGTTCCCGGGCTCGTTCCCGTGGCGTGGAGGGAGTCACTGGCTCAAGAGTCCAAAGCAGAATCAGCAGACGTACATTTTCATTTCCATTCTTACAACAGTCCGAGTCACCAGCTGACCAGGCGCCCACGGGGTGAGCCCAAAGGGAGGATTCCTTGCTCCCCTGATCATTCCCCCTCCCCCGCACCCCGTTCCCGCTCTGCTCTGCGCCCACGGCACACCCTGCGGTATTGGCAGGCTGCTTCCGTTTGCTAGATAGGGCTGTCATAACACGCACCACGGACTGAGTGGCTTAAACAATAGATGCTTTTCCCGAGGCCGGGCCTCCTTTTCCTGTCGCTGGATTGGAGTAGTGACCGACGGTCTGCAGCTTTGTGCCCTCCGAATTCACAGGTTGACATGGCAACCTCCAGAAGTGCTGGTATCAGGAGGCTGGGGTCCTTGGGAGGTGACTAGGTTGCAAGGACAGAGCCCTGATGAACGGGATTAGTGGCTCACAAGAGACCTCCCAAAGGATTCCAGCTCTCCCTCCCACCTGTGGGGTTTGAGAAGGCCACGACCTGGGAGAAGGACCTCGCCCAGCCACACCGGTACCCTGACTTTGCACCTCCAGCCTCCATGAGAAGGACTTTTTTGTGGCCTGTGTGGTTGGTTTTGTTACGGCAGCCTGGGCAGACTAAGATACGGCCACTGCTCCCTCTGTGTGCAACGGTCTTCCCTTCGACGCTCACGTGGCAAACTCCCCCGCCCCCCGGTTGTCTCCCTGAGGCCGGCCCCGGTCATTTTATTTTAACTTGGAAGCCTTTACACCCCCCAGTTTTACGTCTGCGGTCTTCTGTGCTTCTTTTCTCCTCTCTACAGCAATCGCTGCATGCTAATATATTCTAAAATGTATTTACTTCCTGGACTTTGGCTTAGTGCCTGTCACCCTCCACTAAAATAGACACGAGACAGGATGTTTTTTATGTAGACCAAATTCCAAGAACAAAGTAGACACTCAGAAAAAGTCTATTGGATGGATGGATGGATGGATGGTCAGTCTATCAGGCCCAAGTCTGGGGCAATTAAGCACCACTTGAAATTTGCTCTAGCCTGCTTAGTTCCCCAAGAAGTGAGGATCAGAGTAAGAGAGAAAAAGGAAGAGAACGAGAGAAACATCTATTTGTTGTTCCACTTATTCATGCACTCATTGGTTGATTCTTGTACGTGTCCTGACCAGGGATCGAACCCATAACCTTGGTGCATTGGGATGACACTCTAACCAACTGAGCCACCCAACCAGGGCTTGGTTTGCTTCTTGGTCTTCTACATCGTATGAGCTCAAGAAACACAAGGATTATTTTTCTCCCTTCTCACTACCTGATACCATGCGTGGCCTCAGTCCGATAACCACGACTGCCTGGATGAATGAATGACAAAATGAATGAAATGCACGGTGTGACCTGTGGGCGAAGGCTCGAATTACATGAACTATACGCAGGTATACGCAGAGGGAACACACACGCCCCTGTTTCCTATCCCGACAAGAACAGGTCAAGGCCATGTGTAGGTTCTTAGAGCCGGGGCAGAAGAGGGCCGAGGACCATCGTGGGCTTCCGTTCTGTCGAGGATGGAGAGGCCGAGCGCCAGGACTTTCTGCGTAAGAGGACGTTCCTCCAGCACTCTGGGTGGGGGTGGCCAGGAAGAGGTAAAGGCAAAGATGTCCTGTCCCCCACAAGCTCCGGGGGGAGCCCTCGCTGTGCAGTGCGAATCCCAAGAGGAGGCCCATGCTGACGACCGCCTTTTGAAGAAGGTGGATCTATTTCTGCAAAAGTGAACTCCAGGTCTGTTCCCACGAACCTCCTGCTCGACGAGAATGGAGGGGTGTGCTGTTGATGGTTTCTGGTTGCTTGTGGGCTGATGTGACATGCGTGTGATAATTAGCTAATTAAATTGGTTCTGTTCTCCTGATTTTTTATACAAAACGGTTTGGTAGGGACAACTTCTGCACAATGATTTCTGGTCTAATTTCTCATGATCACCATCGACAAAAGAAAAACTGGTAACATTTTTCTCCCTGTTTGTTCTCCAGGGCATCTCTCCCACTCACGATTCCTGGACCCCGCCCCCAACCTGCCTGCGTGTGACTTGGGACAGACGTTAACCACCCAAATCCTGGGCGTGCCTCCCTCTTCTGGTGCCCTTTTGGATTACAGCACACGTGTGGCTGTGGGATTTCCTCTTGAACAGTCACAGATTAGCGGGGGTCCCCGCCCTGCCCAGGATGCTAAACTGCAGGGAGAAGCCTAACAGATTTACCGAGAGCTTCCTGCTACCGGAAGCAGCGTGAGTCTCCACCCCAACACATTCGCATCCCAGATGTGCGCGTGAGCCCGTCTCTGGAGCTGCCCATCTGTTCCACGTGCTGACCACCTGGTGATTATGCAGAACGAGCAGAATGCGGCTGTCTGGCCTGGCCTGGCTGTCAGGTTTCGGGGCCTTGCAGGTCCCCGCGTAGCCCACCTGCTCCGGAGAGGTCCCTGTCGGGTCTGCGCAGAGCGTTGTGTTGAGCAGTTTTAAATTAGTTGAATCTGCACCTCCTTCCTAGAGGCGGTTTCTTATTTTTGAGCAAATCAATACTGTGCAGCCTTATAAGAGGGCAAGCTTCTAGCTAATGTTGTGAATTTGATTACATGACTTCACCGAGCAGCATCTCAGCTACTTCAGCAAAATAAGATATTCTCTAGGGTTCAATTACCTGAAATGGGATAAAAATGGATGCTGGGTATGGTATATTAAGATTCAATGTCATACTAACTTGGTTACCACAGTATATACCTTTGAAGGCGGCCACAGAAACTTTGAGATTCCTTCCAATGACGGGCGGGCTCTAATTTCATCTCCTTTGATTTGGGCGGCCTTGCTGACCTACTTCACCACAAGAAGTGACCTTCTGAGACTTCTGAGAAGCCCCCTGGTCTGCCCGAGGCCCTGGCTGGAGGATGCCAGGCCCCTGTGGACTCGGCACGCCTCACACGACCCTGCCGTGAGAAGCCCACGGTCACCAGGTAAAAGGGCACGTGGAGAGAAAGGGAGATGCCAGCCGGCCTTCTGCTCCTCAAGCCACCTCGGCTCACACACCAGATGTGCGACCACAGGTGAGGCGCCCCAGAAGTCCAGCTCTGTGCTGGCCAGGCAACACTGGCCCCAGATACTCCCTAGAAAGCCCAAGCGAGGGCCACCCTGCTGAGCCCACCCCCTCACAAAGCCATGAGAGGTCACCATGAAGTGTGGTTTAAGCCACCAACTTTCAGGTCCTTTGTTCAGCGGCAGTAAGTAGTGGGACCACATGAGCAAGCGGCTCGGTTTCTTCACCTATAAAATGGACACACTGCTGTCTCTCTCACGTAAGTATTGGGAGGACTTGACTATACACAGGGAGGTCCTTAGCGCATCACCGTGCAAGGGGAGAATCGTAATAACGTTCCTTCGCCTTGCCTCCCGGTGCTAACGATCTCCAAATCTGTGGTGGCTCTGTCGTAGGTCTGAGCCTGGCTTCCCACATTCACCTGTCTGCAACATCCTCAGAAAAGGCGAATGCTTAAAATCCTCCATTTATTTCATCAATGATAGCTAAACGTTAGCCAGCTAGAAACGCACACGCAAACCGAATGATCTAGATGGTTAAATTTTGCAGAGAGCTCGGGGCACATTTTTGTAATTTTCAGAAGTCGTTAAGTATAACTCCGGAAGAGACGCAGCATAATTGTTTGTGAGAATTATCAGGAAACATAATATTGTTTCTTCTTCTCACCTACGGATCCCTCTCACTTTTCATTCTGCTTAAAGTTAAGTGGAAATGATTTGATATATTAGAAAATTCCATAAATATCATTCAGACATCCATCCTGTGTTCACAGCTCACAATTTTTACTAAATTTTTCTTTGCCTACTTTTTTTTAAAACAAAAGCTCTTTGCCAAGGTCTTCATTAAGCTTGAATTGTTCAAATGTTGGTTTTTCCTCTCATTCACTGGGAAGTACCCGGCCATTTTATTGTGAACCCTGGTCCAGCTTCAGCAATGAAGAGGCTGACGAGCCTGTTTATAGTTTTCGTTCCCGAAAGCTGTGGGTAACCCGGCTTCCTGGGAACTCGAACGGCGCCCCCGGCCACACGCCCTTCCCAGGAACCCTGATGCAGTGGATTCAAAGTGCCAGCAGAAACCGAACATCACGACGTCGATGCCTCTAACAAGCGGAGTTGAGAGCTAGGGATCTTCCCATTCTGTTTTATCCTGTGATGACGCAGAAAGAAGGGATACAGTGACTGCTGGCTTTGAGCTTCGGAAAATCTAATTATGATGATTTAAAAACTGCCCTTGTCACGGCAACACTCCCCTCCCCAAGGCTACGGCCGCAGAGATCTCAGGCAAAGGCAGGTCGAAGCTTTTAACAAAAGATGCTGTTTAGTTTTTTTCCCCCAGAACTTAATTATCCAGAGGAAAACAACATCTGGCTACTACCACGTGAAACAGGGAGGTGAAGAGAAAGGCCAGGTGAGGTATGTTTGTTGTTAATGAAGAAATTGAGAACTTTAGGAATTCAGAGGCCCAACTGAGGATGTCGCCAAACGGAAGTGGCCTTCTAGGACACAGAGACGGCGGAGGATACGTCTCGTCAAATTCTTCCGTGGAAGGAGTCAGGAAAGCGATCGGTTCCGCAGCGGTACGGTCAGGATTTTTAACCCTTTCATGCGATGCACCTCATGGGCCCACACCTGATCCATTAAGTTTCAGCTACTGTGTCCTGAGCCGACGGAAGCTGCACTTGTCCGGGTGTCTGTCTGGTTGCTCTGCGCACTGGCGCCCCCAACTGTACATGGTTATACTCAACGTCATAGCCACTCACTGGAGGCTGCTCTCCCCACTCCCCGACTCACGCCGTCCTAACTGACCAGGCCCTTGCGGTCGGGGCCAGTGAAGCTCTTCCCGGACAGCCTTTCCTCTAGTTGCACACCCAGACAGAGGCAGCCTGGTTCCTCTGTCTCTTTGTGTCTGAACAGTGCGCCCCACACCTTTGTCCACCTCGCAGGAACACCGCAGGTTGCCGACGGCTGACCACTCACATGCCAGGAACAACGGAGGCCGTTCTTTGCTTTACCCGCCAGTGTTTCCAGAGCGCTCCTCGTCCGGTCTGCATAGGCTGAGAGGGGTCGCAGGACTTTAGACCCACCCTCTCCCTGGGGCAGCCTCCCAGGGGGCGCCTCAGACCACTTCCCCCGGTGCAATCTCGGTCCGGGAGTGATGGAGAGGCCAGACCAATCTGCTGAGGACCATCGGGAGACCGGGATCAAAGGGAACGGGGATGTGACCGCCTGCATGCACGGGACTTCGTTCTCAGAGGGGAAAACTGGCGCTCAGGTAGGCACCTGCTGTCAAGATGCAGCGGACTTAATAGTGCCTGGTTCTCACCTGATACTGCGAGGCCAATGTTACCCCTGCAACCCGAGCGAAGGCACTGCAAGAAAATAAAACCACAGGTGAATAGCCCTTCTGCGTACGGACCCCAAAGTGCTCAGCAAAATACTAGCAAGAGGAATCTAGTGATCTATTTAAAGAATAAGATACCGTGAGTAAGTGGTCGTTTGTCCCTGGATGAAAAGGCTACTAGAACGCGCGGAAATCAGTTAGGTAAAACATTGCGTTGACAAGGAAGGACCAGAACAACGCCGTCATCTCAACAGAAGGAAACACTTCTTGACAAGATCCAGTTTCCTTTCACGCCGAAGGCGCCCGCGAGCTCGGAACCGAAGGGCAGCGCCTTCGGTGGGAAACCCGCAGCTAACGTTGCTCTCCATGCTGAGAAATGACCGAAACCCTCCCACCCCGCCGCTCTGACTCAGCACGGCCCTGGAGGGTCCAGCCAGGGTAACTGGACAAGAGAAAGAAGTAAAGCCATCACCATTTACAGACGGCAAGATCTCGCACTTATAAAAATCCGCAGGAACACCACCAGAAGTAAACCGTTCAGCCAGGTTACAGGATAAGCTATTGATAAGATGAAATTTTTATACCTTAGCGATACTCTAAAAATGAAAAATTATAATGGCACGGGAATATTAAACACTTAAAAACAAGTTGAACTAAAGAAGTCTAAGAATTGAACACTGAAAACTATAAAACACTGTTACACTATTAGAAACCTAAATGAATGGAAAGGTACCTCTTGCCGTAGATCAGAAGACTTAGTATTTTCGAAATGGCAATAGTACCCAAACTGATCCACAGATCCAACGACATTTGTATCAAAATGCCAGTTGACTTCCCCCACTACCCCCAGGAATTGACAAGCTGATCATAAAATTCATACAGAAATGAAAGGAATTGAAAATAGCCAAGTTAATCTTGAGACAGAAGAACAACATTGGAAGGTTTCGACTATCTCTTAAAACTTACGGCAGAACTCCATTGATTGCACTATACAGTGATCATACTGGACCCAAGATAGAGCCGTACAAACCAATAAACAGAACTGAAACTACAGAAATGCTGCCTCTCGTCTCACCCGGCTTCGTGGCTAGTGTACGATTCGAATTAAAAATCTGCTCGTCGGCACCACCTCCCCTGAGTCCAACACTTAAATCAGCGGCAGCAGCATTGTTGCATCTCCAAGTTACCAGCATGACCCGAAAGGCAATATAATCGGGCCTCATTTTCCTGCAGACGAGCCCTTGTTACCTCTTTTCTCATTTGCGTGGCTCGCTCAGACTTCCACTTTGACACAGTTACTCTGGCTGCACTGTGAGTCTATGCGTGTTCGTGTGTGTGTATGTGTAAGTACATGCGTGCACGGGCATGCGTGCTGGCCACAGCCACCTTTCCTTCTCAAACCAAACCTTTAGCAGCACTTCCTCATCTTAGCGGAGCCTGACGTCCACCACCGAAAGCCCCCAGATTGTGTAGAAAAACACGACACAATTCAAACACCTTTATTTACAAGCTGTGGGGAGGTCATTGTAATTCTAACTCACTGTGTTGCTCCTAGTCCAGTCGGAGGGCGCACGGGGATTGTGATGCGAGTGTGCGCAGTAGACCACCGGCCACGTGTTCTCACCTCCCTACGGGGAGAGTGGGGTCTGACTGAGCCTCGGGGCGGGGGGCGGGGGCGAGCTCTGCGTGCAAGGCGCCGCTTCTGCACCTCTGGGGGCAGCGGTGCAGTCCCGCTTACTTTCTCTTCCTTCTCGGCAAGGGCTCTGATCTCAGGTTGTTTTACAGGAATCCGAAGTAATCAGACAGCAACACGGGAGAGGTCCGTAGGGGCGGCTCCGGCAGGCAGGCAGGCCGGGCCTCTGTAATTCACAGATTCCAGCTCCTGGCTCACAGCCTGGGAAAGCAGCCTTCGCTGGGCTTGTCCCTGGGCTTCACGCGTCACCATTTACTCCTGTCATCTTCTTATAAGAGGGGGGAGAAGGATTTCTGGTCCGAGACGCAGAAGGGGCTCTGAGCCTCTTTTCCACGCAGGGCTGATCGCCGCCCACGATTCGAGTGATCCGTCACAGGGTCCTCCCAACCGCGCAGAAGCCCCAGGCCTGATTTCCAGGTCCTTGCCCAAGCAGGGTTTGGTCTCCCAGGTCCCGTTTTCTTCTCTCTCCCTCTCATTTGAAAGGAAAGGAAGCGTTATTGCTTAATTAAATCGAGGGTCAGTGTTATGAGCGGAATGTCTGCGCCGCCCTGAAACTCATTTGTTGAAGCCCCGACCTGGCGTCTGACGCTGTGTGGAGTTGGAGCCTCTGAGAGTTGGAGTGAGAAGAGGTCACGAAGGGGGGGTCTCACGATGAGCCTGCTATCCTTATGAGGAGAGAAGACACAGCAGAGGGGTGGGGGGAGAGAGGGAGAGAGCACAAGCGCGTGCGCTCTATGGGCACACCCGGAGGCTGCATGAGGAGGCTACGGGGAGGCGGAGACCAGCTCTGCAAGAACAGAGGAGGCCTCAGAAGGCCCCCTGCCTTGCTGACACCTTGGTCTTGGATTTCGACGCTCCAGAATGTGAGAAGGACAGTTCCGCTCTTAAAGCCACCCAGGCTACGGAGGTCATCTTGGTGCCCAAGATCACCACTTAAAGGTCACCACCCAGTGAAAAAGATGTAGAAAAGATGTCACTTTTGTGACCTGGCTACTTGATGAATCAGGTAAAAAGTCCTTTTATTGATCACCTCGGGAGGGTGGCGAGGGCCCAAGGGACGGGTTTTCTTCAGCTAGCACTTCTCTAGGTGGGGTGCCACCTCGCTTTCAAGCTGCACTTGAGTCAAAGCCCCCTTGGCCACCTAAATGACATCAGACGCCAGCAGGGTTCTGTCTGGCCCGGCATTGATTTTTGCCATTTTTAACCTACTGTAGTGGCAACTTCATTCTTAGTAATATCGGTTTCCATGTCATTCAGATCACCCAGGAAATAGAAGCTTGGGGCATGAGGGTAAATGGGCTGGGTACTTAGTCCCTTACAGTTAATTCCTGAGTCCATTCTTAAGCTCAGCTCTCTAAGAGTGTGAGGACAATTGGAACTGCAATACCCTTAGCTTGTGCTTTGGAGAGTATTCTGTTCTTTTCTTTTCGTTTGTGTTTTTTTTTAACCAGAGATGATTAGAGAATTCTAATCTTCCCTGGCCCTTGGACTTTGAGGAAACCTCAAGGTCCCAGAGTCGCCCAGCAATAAGAATTCAGTATCCCGGTCAAAATTTAAGGTGGTTATGTAACTCAGCCCTCACTCAGCCCTCGATTTTGGCAGAACTCAAGGCTTCATGTCTACAAAAGGAAAAGATCAAACAGTCTTGTGCCCAACCGTGTGTGTGGATGCTCTCGATGAAGTAAGTGGGACGCCCTCTCCATGCAGCCCAGCCTCCTATGACTTGGGAAAGGATTTTCAAAGGCATCTTTCTCAACAGAGGGGGTTCCCAAACCGCACATACACCTGCGGCATCACCCTCACCCGGGAAATGGTTGGAAATGCGGAACCTTAGTTCTCACCCAACACCCAGCAAATCAGACCCTCTGACGGGGGGGCCCTCCGGGAAATTTTGACGCATGCTCCACCTTGGGAACTGCTGCTCCACGCTGGCCAGTTTTTTGGTTTTTGTTTTGTTTTTTTAATGAACCCTACTTATAACAACGAGCAGCCAGGTAGTGTGATCTCGTCCCTCTTGCCAGAGCGATCGGCTCAGGTTGGTTCAATTGGTTTAAAGCCTGTAACTTTGGATCCATTTTTGGTGAACAAGATCTCGTTTCTCTCCCTTGGATGTAAACGAGTTAAGTGGAGGCTGGGCTGCTGCTGGGGGCCACCACGCCCGAGCAGGGCAGCCTGCCTCAGGACAAGGTCCAACACGGAGGGGGGAATACAAAAGAACTGCAGGGGGAAAGACCTAAAGTCTTCGGACAACACGCCTGAAGTCTGAACTGTCGCTGCATCCTCTCATTACGTAATCCAATGATTCCTCTGTCCGCCCCCACCAGCTGGTGAGAGTTGGGGTTTTCCTTATTTGCACCCAAAAGCACCCTAACAGTGATGATAGGAAGTCACCATTAGGACGCTACTGCCAAGCCCCGAAGGGTGCAGTGGGGGCTTAAGCAGGGTGCTGGAGTGGGAACGAAGAGTTTCTACATGGGATTAGGACAATGCAGGGCTTGGTTCCGAGTGGGAAAGAGGGTAGAGACGACCACAGGAAAACCAGGAGCAGAAATCAACGCCAGACCCTTTGACCTGGGAGACCTCACACTTGCTGCCCCCTCACAGACTCGGTTATTTCCCTAACCCCCTGCATACACTCTTTGTCTCCAGCACAATCCTCTTTCTTAATCTGTTTTCCACCTTCCTCTCTTGTCTTAACCTCGTCTTTTATCCAAGTCTGGCCCACAGTGTTTTGCTGCCTTTCTTTGATCAACCAGCTACCGTTAAAAATAGCCGAGCAAACACATATAAATAAAACTGTAACAATCGAAACGAAACGAAGCATCTTCAAGGGCAGAAGAACGTTTCTGATAAGTCTTTACCACAAAAACGATCATCGTGGACACCATCTGTGACCGCAGGGCTGAGTCTGCCGAAAGGAGAAAGAAGCGTCCTCAAGATTCTCCTGTGCAAGGCCAGGTGTCCATGACCTTTCCCTCTGGAGAGACAGACAGACGTTTTGTGCTGTGTGGGCCACAGCATCTCCATTGCAGCCACTCAACTCTGCTGTAGACAGGTGTACAGAAATGGGTGTGGCTGTGTCCCTGTCAAACGTCACTTACAAGAGCAGGCGTCCGGCGGGATTTGGCCCGCGACCCACACTCTGCTGACCCCCGGTCCAGACAGACGTCTAATGAGGAAACGACAACAGACACGCAGGGGGTGCATTGGGAGAATATGGCCAAAGTGAAGTGGGGATGCCCACCCTGCTGGGGGGCGCCATTGATGGGCTAATTCGGTGCCTCACGCTGACTCTCTGCGGACTCGCCCGCTGGTTCTGGACGCACTGCCGCCTCGCAGGGCGGCTCAGACGCCAGGCTTGTTAAGGTGACTAAGGAATGAGCCTGCCTAACTCTTCAGAAAGTATGAATTAAAAAGAACTCGCAAGAAAGCACCCTTTTTGTTATTTCTTACTTCATACAGTAGGAAATAGTGGAAGCAAATTGTCTTGACTCCCTGCTCGGAGTCTCCCTTTCCACTGTCCCACAAGGCCAAGGCCGTCCACTGCCCCTGACTTACCCGAACCCTAGAATGAGTTTATGGATGCGTTTCAGAAGAACGGAACTCATCACAACGCTGAACCTTTGTATCAATAAAAGATCCGCCTTTCCATTCCTTCAGTTCTTCTTTTATGCCTCTCGGTAGAGTTTTATCATTTTCTGCCAGCAGACACAACACATTTCTCCAGTTTATTGCCTGAGAGTTTATCATTTTTGTTGCTCTTGTAATGGAATTTTGCCTGCATTTGATTATTAACTTCACTGTTTGTGTCTAGGAAGCAACTGATTCTTGTATATTAATTTTTTAACCATACCATTTAAAAACTTCTCTTCTTGCTAAAAAGTTTTCCAGTTAATTCTATTTCCAAATATACGATCATATTATGTGATATATTAATAATCTGACTACATTTGTAAAAACTCTCAATACTTTAACTGAACTTTTCTTACTGCATTCATTTGTACTTTCAAAAATGAAGTAAAAGTTGCTTTGTTCTTTATTTTAGTGGTAACATTTCTCGTAATTCACTTTTCCATCATGATGTTTACCTTTGATTTTATGTATATTTATTGGACTAAAGATTTGCACATATATTTCTAATTTGTTGAATATTTATTGGCAAAAGTAAAAAAAAATCTAGAAATAGATCCCTGTATCTGTGTGAATTTAATATACCAATATTTATTTACCAAATCAGTGGGTACTGGTGGAATATTTAGTGAAAATTATCCATCAGAACAAAGTATATTTGGACTTCTTATTTTATAACATTTCTAGAGGAATTCCCAGTGAAATAAACACTTCAATGTAGAAAAAGTACAATATTTTTGGGGAAATATGCCATTAACCAAGTCAATAAATAATAAAAATATAGGGCGTGACAGAAGTAAGGCCTGCTTGAGTGTGGTTGGTAGGGTAATAATATGGGTATAATAATTTATAGTTTTAATTTGAACCTTTCACCTAAAATGTCATAGGTGTGCCTGAGTGTGAGATTGTTATGTTACAGAATTCCATGCTTATGATTTTGTGATACAATAGGGGCGTTACTTGTGCCAGAGCCTGTAGCTTTTTACTAAATTTTTTTCGGTGTAGATATCCAAAATAGCAGATCAAGGGTTCATGTTTATAATGCCCCAAGAATATATAAACTCTCTAGAAAAGTGGATAGAATCCAATAGAAAAAAATGGGCAAAAATCTATAAACGAGAAATAGGAGGCAGGAGGTGGGGGTCCTACTTGAGCCTATTCAGTTGACACTAAAGATCAAGGGCGTGACAGGAATTGGCGTGCTCACAGGACAGCCAGTTTGTCATTAAGGCCGGATGCTGGAGAATCTCCCTGTGAGGCCGAGAATCTGGAGAACACAGCACTCTCAGACTGGGGCTACCCGCAGACGTGGTGGGAGGGTTAGGGGCTGGGCCCCCGAATCAGACCTGGACGTTTCCAAGAACCAAGGGGAGTCCGGGTCACAGTGAATGGGGGAGGAGAACGGGCTTCTGCAGGTCAGCACGACTGGGCTTCCTTTCTCGGTCTGCACCCCATCACCCATTGTAACTATTTGGCTATTTTGTGCACAAAGAGTTACTTACGAGCATTTGATCTCTTACGCGTTTGTGCCTATTCTTTTCATAAAGCTCCCTTGCCGTTGATTGTTGTCTGGAACTGTGGTTAACGTCGTGACCTCTGATTTATGTCGTGTTTGTGTTTTCCTGGTGTGACTTTATCCCATCTCTCCACGCCCAGCCGTTCTGAGTCCGTCAGGTGCATCTCATCTATATGGCACGCAGTTGGGTTTTATTTTTTGATATAATCTGAGTCTTTTTCTTTTAATGGGTTAGTTTGTCCCACTGACATTTGTGGTTGTAACAGATGTTTTTGTCCTGAATTCTGTCATTTATGTCTCTCCATTTTTCTTAATGCCCTTTGTAGTATCTATGGTCTCTGTTTTCTTTCACTCTGTGTGCCTGAGTATGGTTTTATTTTCGTAGTTTTTAATGGTATAGACTATTTATTATACCATGGCCATTATAACTTTAAATACCATGATACACATAAATGTCCTTATTAATCTATCCATTTTAAGTAGTATCAAATAAACGATGAGAACGGTAATACTCTGACACTTGCTCCCAACCTGTCTTCATACAGAGCACTGAATTATAAAGTGATGTTATGGTTTTTAAATCGTCAAGATTAAAAAAAGACCAGTAGCCCGTTGCTGAGAAGTGTAGCACGTGGTCATCCGTGGTCATCCAGTTGTGCGTGTAAACAGAACGAATGCTTGCCCCCCTAGCCTTCACCTCGCTGCTCCTCCAACCCCGAGCTTTTCTTTCCTTTAACCATTTGCTTGCTACACTGTCACCGACCTTGTAAAACCACCCCAAACTTCCCCAGTCTGAAACCGGCAGGCTGAGCACAGAACCACAAAGCTCCGTTAACATCCATGCATCTGGGGAGGGCAGAGTTGATTTACGGGTGGTCTGCGGGGAACACTGAGGATGCACTTGAACCCTGTGGACTCGTCGGCATGACAGAAGTGACGGTTTTGTATGCCTGACGCCCGCTCTAGAGTGTTCCTGGGGGCACGGAGCGCATCTTCTTTATTTTTCTTTACAGCCAAGTTTTCCAGTAATTGCTAGTTACATTATGCACCCTAATGACTCCCTCAATGCCTAGTCTGGTTAATGCGTTAATTAATTTTCCATCAACTTAGTACGTGTTGGGAGCGAGGCTCTCCGCCAGAGAAACGGCATGACCTCGGGAAGATGCCCCCCGGCCCCCGCTGCCACCTGAGGTCGCCTGGGTGCCTCCCTCAGTTTTATAAACATGCCTTCGCTGGCAGGTGGTTAAGGCCTAAACATTTTGCAACGTGCGTGTCAAATCACCTTAAACACGGGCCATGTAATATGTCAATTACATCTCAATAAAGCCAGAAAAAAATAGTCAAAGCACAGCTACAAGAAAGAGAATAGATAAAACCAAAAGCCGATTCTTTCAAAGAATCAATAAATTTGATGACATCTTCAGCCAGACTGAGTAAGGTAAACAACAGGGAAGACAGATTTAAAATATCGAGAATGACAAGCAACGTCTTTACGGGTACTGCAGACATGAAGAACGGGTAATGAGGGAATAATATAACTTGGTGTATGCCCACTGCTACGGTCTGAATGGTTATGAGCCCCCTCCAAATGCTTGTGTTGAAATCCTAACCCCCAAAATTGGCTGTATTATTAGTAAGAGAAGACTTCAGTAGGTGCTCAAGCCTCGCAGCTGGAATCCCCACAGTGCCCGGGCCCCTCCAACACAGGAGAACGCAGCAGCCAGGCTGCGACCTGGCAGGCCTTGCCCACGCCACGCGGCCCCCCGACCTCAGACCGGCAGCCTCCCTCACCGGGAGAAAGACATTTCAATTGTTTCTAAGCAACCCAGACTGTGGTACTTCGGTGCAGGAGCCAAACAGACTAAGACACCCATACATTTGACAACTGAGATGAAATGAACCAATTCTTTAAAATACGTAAGCTGCCTAGAGCTCAGACACGAAATATGATAACCTGAACAGCCTGAAAAAACTCAAAGGTGGCAGAGGGGGCTGCTACCTGGCAATGGAAGGAGACAGGACCTGGGGTGGTGTATTACACACAGGATGCGTGTGTAATACAACACAGATGGTGTGTTACAGAGTTGTACGCTGAAATCCTATACGATTTTAATCAATGTCCCCCCAATAAATCCAGTAAAAATATAAACAAACAATAAATGTGTTCACAAACGTTCCAGTTCCAGGTAAACTCTACCAAACATTGAAGTAAGGAATAATACCGGAATATACAAACTCTTGCACAGAACTGAAGAGATCCCAAAATTTCCCAACTCATGTTACTATGGTAGGTATTACCATAGTACCCAAACCAAAGTCATTACAAGAAAAAAATTACACAGCAGTATTTCTTATGAACAGATGCCCAAGTCCTCAACAAAATACAGTAAATGAAATCCAAAAGTATATAATACAGTAGGGTTTATACTGGGAATGCAAGACGAAGGCAACATTCGAAAACAATCAACTGTTGTTAATGGATCGCTAGTGCCCGTTGAAACTGTTTCTTCTCTAATTTTTGAGATCAAGGAAGGTTTGAATAGACTGAGAAACATTCCTGAGCCCTGAGGGGCAAAGGCAAACATTTTCCTTTTTCAATTCCTTTCCAATTAATATATTATGACTATTTCGCAAGCTCACTAAAAATGTCAAGGGATATTTTTAGAGAGCATTCAAAATAATCTTAGAAGAACCTGTATTAATTTCCATAAGAAAAGAGAAAGAGTAACCATAGCAAAAGTTTGCCAATGCTTATTGATTTCAAATCAATAGGCATTGATTTTAAAGAGAGCGGAAGGGAGGGGGAGAAGGAGGGAGAGAAACATGGGGGTGGGAGAGAAACAGGTCCGTGGCCTCTCGCACACGCCCTGACCAAGGACTTAGCCCGCAAGCCAGGCATGTGCCCTGACTAGGAATTGAACCCACGACCTTCCACTCTATGGGATGATGCTCCACCCAACTGAGCCACACCGGCCAGAGCCAAAAATGTTTTTAAAGAATAAATATGCAATTTGGTACGGATACAGGAATCGACTCCCATAGCAGAGGAAGTCCATCAATTCTTCCAGATGGCTTAACAACACCCGCTGGTGACTCAGCATCCTCACACCGGGTTTAACACAAAGTCCACTTTGTTGGGGACGTTACTGTTCAGGGTCATGCTGTCTGAGATGCACAAGCGTATCACGATCTGCTTCCCAGTTCTGTTCTTTCTAGGTTCTTCTCTTTGGCTGAAGCATTACCTCCAGACAGTCTCTTCAAGAAAAAGAACCCATCAAATAGTGTTTTTGGAGGCCTTGCACATGGGAGCATGCTCGAAATTTGCACTCACATTTTACTTGCTTTTGATAGAGGTAGGATTCCAAGTTCAAAATCACCCTCCCTCAGTCCTTTGAAAATATGACTTCATTTTCTGGCACAGAGTGTGGCTGAAAGGACAGGCATGGTTTTTCCTTTTTCTATTTTCCTTTGTGAGAAACACTATTTCGCTTTTTATTTGTTTTATTATTGTCTGCATGGACGCTCTCTTTTCACCATTCTGGTACAGATGCAGCTAAATTTTTCCACTCATTCGACTTGGCAGTTGGGGGTCTTGCACTATGAACACTGCTTTCTTAACTCTGATATTGATTCTATCAATTCAATTACAATACAGTCAATAGACTATTGATTATATTCCCCATCCATAATCCTTTATTTTCTTTCTCAGAAAAGATTGTTTTATGAATGCTAATTCTCTCTCTTAGCTTATTTCTCAAATATCTTTTTCCTCTTGCTGAATGTTGATCTTTAAAAAAACATTTATTATTAAACAATTTACTCATCTTCGCCCTGGCTGGTGTAGCTCAGTGGATTGAGTGCGGGCTGTGAACCGAGGGTCACTGGTTTGATTCCCAGTCAAGGCACATGCCTGGGTTGCGGGCCAGGTCCCCAGTAGGGGCCACGAATAGGCAACCATACATTGATATTTCTCTCCCTCTCTTTCTCCTTCCCTCTCTCTAAAAAATAAAATATTAAAAAAATTTACTCATCTTCTAAATTAACTTTTAGCTTAAGTGGCATATTTTTATTTTTCTCTGTTACTTTTATTATAATATTCCATCTATTTTTATTATTTCTGCTTTAATCCCTCTGATGAAAATGTTTCTGTAAAGGTCTGTTCTATTGCCAAGTGATTGGTTTTTCCTCCAGGTGCAGGTGGTTTGTCTGTCCTAGTGAGGGCGTGGGGAGAGAGTGAGTGTGCGTGCATGCTTGCGTGTGTGTGTGTGTGTGTGTGTGTGTGTGTGTGAGAGAGAGAGAGAGAGAGAGAGAGAGAGAGAGAGAGAGAGAGCTAGGTCTTCTCCCTTACCTGTCTGGTGATCCGACTGACTGCTATTAGGAAAACTACTTACTTTTATATATTTACTTTCTATGTAACCTCATTAGTAAATCTTCCCAACCTAGAATAGTTTTCTTCTTTCTTTTAGGTTAAAAACTCAGTATCTGGGAATATTTTTTAAACCTCCCCTTTGCTAACTAATATTCCTCTTGTTTTTTATGCTCTATTCATTGAAACTTCTAGGAAATCTTTAAATGTAGTATGATTTATTTGTTTTTTCATTTTTTTAGTTTTCTAAGATATTACTTTGATTTATCTTTGTAATTTATCATATTCTCTCAAGTTATTTAGTGGTGGGCTTGGAGGGAAGGGGATTATTATTTCAAGAGCTAGTTTTCATTCTCCCACTTCAATAATTAATGAGTGTACTTCTAAAAACAGACTTTTCTTCCTCCTTTAAGTTTTCATATAGTTATTATTCTAGTTGGCATTAATATCAAAGACCGTAATTGGATATAGTACTTTGTCTTTGATCCTAGAGTTATTTAGAGAACTGTTTTCATCTTTTTTTTAAATTTCAAAGTTAGTACATATTTCCTAAACATTTTATAATGATCATATTTTTATTATTGGAGGACTTGAGTCTCATTTTTGGGTACTATTTCCCCTTCTTTTTTATTATGTTGAATAGTCAGTTATGTCCCCAGCCCTAAAAATTTCTAATATAAAATAATCTAGAAAATTAGATATTCAACTCACTACCTTAGTCTCTAAATTACAAAACTCAGGACAAAATTTAGGGTTTTTTGCCTGCTAAATTTCAGTGGTGAGGTCTAAATAAGAGCTCATAAAGTATTATTTGTTTTTCTTTTAAACAAGAACAAAAATTAACTTGTTTTCCTCATTGCAAAAATAAACTGTGATTCGAACAACTTTTCAGAAATCAAACCATTGGCACCCAAATTAACGTGGTTTCGTGAGGATAAATTCTCTCTGACGAGAGTCCTGCCCTTTGGCCCTTCGAAATGCCTGCACGATCAGAGGGGGGTGAGGCTCAGCGGAGGCTGGCAGAGGGGATTTTCCCACACGTCCCGAAGGCATTCAGGGCCAGTCCCTACTGTCTCCAGGGACTCCGTGTGTCGCCTGCCTTCTGACCTCTCAGTAAGAGCACGCTCATGCTCCCCACGACACACTCAGGCCTGGGAACCGGACGTCCCAGACAGCTGCTCTCGGGACCCCCTGTGGGTGACCCAGCAGACACCCGATTTCAGTTGGCGGTGCGCAGCTCAAAGTGGGGTTTTCCGTAGTGTCCCCGGTGCGGGAGGACGAGTGTGTGGGGTGAGTCCGAACCCGTGACTTCGGCAACGGAACAGGATTTGAGCCTTTACCAGATTAATCCCTGGAAAGCCCGACCCCAGATCCTTCCCTCTAGATTCCACCCCCCCCCACCTTGTCTCCTATCTGTGTCCAAGTGTCCGGAATCGCCTTTCTTCCCACCTCTTGGCATCCAGCCCGTTTCCTCTGTCTGCTCCTTGCCTTTCGGCCCCTGGTCCCTGAGGGAACGGCTCGGCTTTGGTTTGGGAACGCGTCTCCGCACGCCCAGTGCCTGCCCGTTGCTGCTTCTGTTTCTGTCTCATCGTCACTGCTGTTGGCACGAGCAGCCACATCTTTGCTCTGCAAACGCAGGGGGTACGTTTACCTGCTCAGAATCCCAGGAAAATTCCGTTTGAACCGCATCAAGAGATCGCGGTCCACTGTCGGACAGGTGCAAAGTCGGCGCGTGGCTTTTGTAAGTTCACAGGCAGCTCATGGACGTGGGATGCAGGGCTGGGATCTGACTTTCCCGGATTTAGTCCCGTGAGCTGCCTTCTCTAATGGGCGTTTTGCAAAGCCCTGAGTCAAAGAATAGAAAACCCAATAAAGAAAGCTCAATTAAAATAGATGCTGAAACAGAATAGAGAGCCCAGAATTACACCCCTGCCTGCATGGCCAATTAATCTATGACAAAGGAGGCGAAAATATACAATGGGGTAATGAGCCTCTTCAATAAACGGAGTTGGGAAAATTGGACAGGTAATAAATACGCAAACACTGAAACTAGACCACTTTTGTATACCATATACAAGAATAAACTCAAAATGGGTTGGAGATTTACATGTTAGACTCAAAGCCATAAAACTCCTAGAAGAAAACATAGACAATAAACTCTTTGTTACTGCTCACAGCAACCTCCCTCCCCCCTTTCCTTCCTTCCTTTTTTCCTTCCTTCCCCCCTCCCTGCTTTCTCTCTCTCTCTCTCTCTCTCTCTCTCTGGATACGTCTCCTTGGGCAAGGAAGACAGAAGAAAAAACAAACAAACTGGACCACATCTAACTAAAAATCTTTCCACAGCGAATCCTACTGAATGACAAGATATTGGCCAAAAATACATCTGATAAAGGGTTAATATCCAAAATACATAAGGAAATAAGACTACAGCTTAACATTAAAAAAACCCAAACAATACAATGTTAAAAATGAGTAGAGAACCTGAACAGACACTTCTCCTAAGGACACCTATGAGGTGGCCAAAGATGTTCAGTATCACTGATCAGCAGGGAAATGCAAATTAAAACCACAGTGAGATATCACCTCCCGCCTGTCAGAAGGGCTAGCATCAGTAAATCAATAAGCACCAAGTGTCGGCGAGGACGCAGAGAAAAGGGAGTTCAAGCGCACTGCTGGTAGGAACATGAACTGGTGTGGCCGCTACGTGAAACGGCGTGGAGACTCCTCCCGACATGACAGGGGGAATGATCACATGGCCCAGCAGCCCCGCTTCTGGGCGTTTACCGGAGAAACCGAACACAGTAACGCAAAAAGGCATCTGCGCCCGTGTGTTCGCTGCAGTGCTATTTACAGGGGCCAAGACGAGTGGATGAAGAGGGCCCATATGTACAATGGGACACCCCTCGGCCATAAACAGCAACGGAATCTTGCCATCTGCAACAACACGGATGAGCCTAGCAGGTACTGGCCTAAATGAAGTGAGTCGGAGAAAGAAAAATACCATGTGCTTTCACTTCCACGCAGAGCCGCAAAACCAAAACAAACGAAAGAGAACCAAACTCACGGACACAGAGAACAAGCTGCTGGGCGCCAGATGGGAGCGGGTGCTGGGGAGGTGAGTAACAAAGGGACAGGGACTAAAGCACAACCTGCCCGTGATGAAAACAGTCATGGGGATGTAAGGCACAGCATAGTCAATAATATTGTAATAACTGTGCAGTGCCCGATTTATTAGGGAGCTCACTTCACAAGTTGCATAAATGTCTAATCACGGGTGTACTCATGAAGCTAATATCCTATGACAACTGTAAGTGAAAAATTAAAAAAAAAAGAAATGCAATAAAATAATTGCTGGAAAACTAGACCTTGACCATCACAGCTTCATGCCTCCTCTCCTTCAGCGGCCCTGGAGCAAGCTTGCAGAGGCTGCATTGGGAAACCACTGCTCTGGGAAGCAAATGAAACCGCAAGGGCGCTTGTGAGTGCTGGATGGGGGAATGGGGACGAGATCTCACCACTGACGCCCAAGGCGAACGTCACCGAGAAGGCGACGTTTGAACAATGACTGAAGCAGGCGAGGGAGCGATCCCTGTGGACACCCGGTGGGAACAGCCCTGGCAGAGGGAACAGCCCTGGCAGAGGGAACAGCCCATGCAAACTCCTGAGGTGCATCTGGAAATGTAAGAGAGGACGGTTGAGCCTTCTAGCCACCCGGATCTCATGACAGAGCCCCGGTGACAGACAGATACTGCAGCTGTACCACCTTTCGTATCAAGTTCATCGACACACCAACCACTCCCAACCCCGTCGCTGGGCAAAGGCTTGTCCAACCTTAATCCCGTCACTGTGTGCATCTGTACAAATCCCATGTCCAAGAGCAGGAAGCCTGCCACCTGGCTGGTTCTCGATGTTGTCAGACACCTGTTCAGTCAGTGCTCGGGCGCCTATCGAACTGAGAACACGGAGCCTCCTAGACAAAAATATTGTATGCGTACGTCATAATCACATCCAGGCATGGGGCCTCCAAGGAAGTTGCTTCCACAGTAGGGGGAGCTGTTTTGGCGTCGGGGAAGCTGCGTCATTTCTCTGACCAGAGGTCCAGAGAGGCCTGTCCCAAGACCAGAGTGTGATCAAGCTGACCGCTGTTCCCCTCTGTCCCAGCCCGGACACCCAGTGCTCTTTGGTTAGCATGCTGGCCCTGCCTCCTCCGAAGCACACTTACATTCTCTCACGGCTGCAGAAGGTGCACGTTTTTTTTGTCTCGAACCAGACGGTGAGTTTGTCAAGGACACACGCTGACAACGGACTCCTTTCTGCACCCACGGGCTGAACTCAGTAGCCGATGCACAGTCAGCTCTCCACGGATGTGTAACGCGCAAACGTGTGAGTGAGTCACACTAGTTCAGTCCTGTGAGGCAGGTGCATGCTGTGTAAGCTAACAGTTTGGACATCCTCGCAGAGAATTTCTACGCTGAAAATCAAAGACTGAAATCTGCTGATGTCACTAGTCATTGGGATTATATTGAGAAGAAAATGTCCTTGGGCCTCAGCCAACACGAACCAGATTTGCATGGGACCATCTTTGGTAAGAGGCCATAGGTCTCGGAGACTAGAATAATCATCCTCATTCAGGAGATGAGATCCACATTTCAAAGAAATAATGCACCTCGCCAACGATGCACTAATTTATTATTCATTCCACATGTTGACTGAGCTGCAGGCACGGTGGTAGACACCTGACTACATCAGAGGGAAAATACAAAAAGGACCCGGACCTCTGCTACTATGGAGCCTGTGTTCCACCAGCAGTTAACAGAAATAATCCATCTCTGTCTTTTTAAACAGCAGAATAAGGGAAATCAGTCAGTGCAAGGGGTTAGGGAGCAGGTTTCAGTATTAACAGAGCAAATTGAGAAAGGGGACTTTTGAAGAGAGTGTTTAAGGACGAGAGCCCTCACGAGGAGTCCTGGCTCAGCGGGACGGAGCTCGGATCTAGCTCCGTGATCTAGGCCGCCGGTCGGTCGCAAGGAGCCCAAGGACCGGCCTCAGTAGCAGAGCAAACCCAGCAAACACCCTGGCGCCATTTGTTACGTTCTCCGAGTATCGGTAGCCTGCAGAAATGACATCCATAAAACATTCTAATAGCAGAGCCATCTCCAGGATGAATCGGTCCATGCATTTTAAAGATAGCAAGAACGTTTCCATCACCGTGGTGCTTTGCAAATATTTTTAAAGATCAAGGAAATTGGCCAATTTGGAAATGCTTAAAATGGAACATTTTTACATCACCTCGTATATTACGCACCCCTCAACGGCACATCCTGGGAAGCCTGCGGAAGGGGTCCGGCTGGGCCCCCGCTCTCCTGCCACCTCCTGGGAGGACAGGGCTGAATAACTGCCGTTGGTGACAGGCCCAGGGATGACGCATTCAGGACGCGCTCCCCTGAGGCCGCAGCGCCAAGGAGAGGCGGGCGCTCCGTTCCTTTGCGAGTTCCTATCAGACTTGGCCACTTGGAGGAAATTGACTTGGGCAGAGCTATCACTATTATTCCCATTATTTTATTCTGTCCAAAAAGCTGCTATTTCAAAGTTTGTTTCCTTCTGGATTGAAAAAAAAAAAAAAAACAGAATAATGAGCCCATTTTGATTTCCTGCGAGGCGGTGCTCATTTCCATTCACTTACTGTCTGGACTCCCCAGGCCTTAGAATTTGCACGGCACTTCTAGACCCAGGCACGCAGTCCTGGCAGAGAAGTGAGTCCCCAAGGCCTGGGCGCTTCAGGAGGCCTGGGCTGTGCTCATGTTAGCCTGGGGGTCCTAGTGCCCTCAGCACCGCAACCACACAGCTGTGCTGGGACACTGGAGGCAGAGCCATCTGGGCCCTTGCTTGTGGGAAGTCTCTGCTGGGTGGGGGGTGGGGGGACCCTGCCTCTCTGCTCACAAGCCTATTGGCACAGGCCAAGCACCACAGCGCTCTCTGCTGGATGGAATCTAGCAGGTCCCTGACTAGTCAGAATTTCTTTTTTAGTGGATTTGAGAGGGAGGGAGAAAGAGGGAAAGAGGGAGGGAGTTGGTGGCCTAGGGAGGGGGGCGGAGAGACAAGCATCAGTTTGTTGTTGTGCTTCTTTACGCATTCATTGGTTGCGCCCTAACCAGAGATCGAATCCACAACCTTGGCAGGTGGGGACAACGCTCTAACCCACTGACGGACACAGCCAGGGCCTTGTGGTCCTGTTGTGATAGGTTAGCGACGCTGACTTATATTTACATAGCACGAGTCGTCAGCCAGCCTCTGTGTCCCAGACCAAATCAGAGTGCAGACAAAACATGGCTCAGGTACAAGGTCGTATTTCTAGCCCTTCTCTGAGCCCATGCATTCCGAGGACCCAGGCCCGCAGCGCAGCGACCTTTGGGAATCTGTCTGTCTGCACAAGCTCCCGCAGAAGTTTCTTGCCCACTCGCCGCTGTGAGCCACGCTTTGCTTTTCTCCGCCACGTCCCCGTGCGGAGTTCCGTCAGCGGCGTAAGTCATCAGAGGGGCTGAAGGAGACAAGGACGGCTTCTGTCCAGGTTCTCTACTGCTGCCTAGCAAACAAACTAAAACTTGGGGGCTTCGAACGACCAGCATTTTATCTGCGGGTGACTCTAGTTTGCAAGCTGGGTTCAGCTGGTCTTTCGCCTGCGCCCTGCTGTGACCGTACTCGGTGGCGGGCCAGCTGGGAGCTGGGCTCAGCTGGAGGCTGGCATGGCATCTCTGCCCCCCGTGGTCTCAGAGCCTCTCCCGCTCCCTGTGAACCCTCCACTTTGTCTGTCCCGTGCTCTTGACAGCACCGTGGCTGGGCTTCTCGCGCAGACCCTCGGGCTCCCAAGAGCACACAAGCAGTGGCTTCCAGCAAGTCTGAGTGAGTGGATGCTGTGACTTTGTGTCCTAGGTACCTCTCTGGCCTGACCCTGCTCTGGCCCTGTTGAAAAACGGACCAGGGCATGACAATCATCAAGCAGCCAGGATTCCCTCGGGCCCACTGATAGAGAGAGAACTCCAGAGTTCAAGGTTTTAGCTTCAGTTATACTTGATAAGCTTACGTGACGAATGCACACTCAGAGCTGCCATTCCAGGAACTGGAATGCATGACCTACGTGACTCCGGGAGGTCCACACACAATCGGACTTGTGTGCCGTGGGGGGGGGGGGGGCGTTCCAAGGCACAGAGGTGGTCCTGAACCCTGTGTTCCAGGGAGGAAATGCCTGGGACGAAGATAGAGAATTGTTGGTCAACAGCTAAAGATGTCCTAGGAAAATCGCTGCTGAACTGAAACTCTTACCTGATTAACCCTTTTCCCTAACCCCTCACCTACCCTTTCTTCTCCTTATAAAAATGTCGGCTTGAGATGAGATGTTAAGAGGGTTTTCAGGGTACAACCTACCATCTTCTCAGATCGTCAGCATCTGAATAAAGCTCCCCTAAAGATTCAATCCTTGTCTCTACTTATTGGTTCTGCTCCTGACAGGCAGCACAAATGTCTCACCACCAAAGTAAGAGCACCCCAGTCCTGCCTCTGGTTCGTAACGACTCCTCCTCTGTCCCGTGCCGAACGGACCCGCCTCCTACCCACAGGAGCCCAAACCGCATGACCCACCGCTCCCCCGGGTGAGAGTGTTGCCCGAATGTCTCACTGAGACCTACCAGGGATGGCTTCTTCTCCAACCTGCGCTTTAAATTCTTCAGTACCTTTCCGGCCTCTGGAGACGAATGTCACATTGGCCATCAGGTGCCTACGCTCTACCGGGTCCCAAGGTCAATGTCACATACATTGGACATCCGTATGGCGGCACCCTATTTCAAGGTGCCCGGCTAAATGTTACATACTTGTCGCTGCAGAATACAGTGAGTCAACACAACGCCATTTCATTTTCTCATAATTCTGTGGGGTGGAATTTCCACAGGGGACTGCTGCGCCTCCTGGCGCTGGCGTGGGCCATTCCGCTCACGTGTGGGCTGGCTCCCAGATACGGGAGTGCCTTGCACGCATGCTCAGCCCTGGTGCCCCTTCTCACGACCCACCCTTTCTCTGTGGAGCGGCTGGGCTTCCTCGCAGTGTGGTCGTTTCCCAACAGTCACTCCTTTTACACAGCCGCTGTTTTCCAGAGGAAATGTTCCTGAGGCGAGGATAAAAGCTGCACATTCTTTAGACCCTGCGGGGGCCCCTGTCCTGAGCGCCAGATGTGGGGGGCTCCACCCACAGAGCCCCATCCCTCCGTCACGGATGAAAATAAAACTACCAAGACATGATCTGCTTGGGGAGGAAAGGGGTCAAACTCTCAGAGGAGAATGACCCAGAGCCCCTTCCTCACTAGGCTTTTATTGGGTTCCAATACACAGGAATACAGGTTTAACATGTCAAAGAAATCTGAGGGCTTAATCCGAGCCAGTGTTTGTCAGGAAGAGGGGTTGCCAAACTTTGGGAGACATACTCATTTCCTCCTGGGACACTTATCACCTAAGGGAGAGCACTCTTAGCAAAGCAGGTTTCACAGGACTTTAGGAATTCTTTCTTATGTCCGGATCACCCACGGAGCTGACCAGGCCAGGACAGGGCTTCACTGCTCACCCCCACAGTTTCAGGCTTTAAGGCAATTAGGAAGCAGGAGACATCTCCCAGACGTAAATGAGGACTCGGGCTATGTCAGAATAGCCGGGGGCGAGGGTCCATCACCCCCTCTTTGCTGCAGCCCCCCAGTCCTTCCATGAGGCCTCCCAAGTGGTCTTGTCTGGCTTAGGTTGCCCCTCCTATGAGGAGTCTTACCCGTCATTGACTGCCAACCAAGCATTGGGGCCAGAGATGGATGAGGCAGAAGCAGCACTCCTGCCAGGGAGATAAGCTTTGTCTCCTTAGTAGGTCACGTCCTCCTGACAGAACAGACCCAGATGAAGTGGGTCCCTTGGGCGCTTACACAGCCCACCATGGGGTGAGGGTTACACCTCCTGAAACCAGTCTGAATGATCCGCAACAAGACCCAACCTTGGAAATTACCCAGAATCACTTCTGCTGCAAGTGCAGCCACTCACAGGCCGGGCCCAGATGCACACGCGGAGGGCGACCCAAGGGCGACCACAGGGTGGGTACGGACCACGTGCCAGAGTATCACAGCTTCCCTCCGGCACCTGTCTTTGCTCTCTGTAGTGGGAGAGGCTGGCCTAGCGCCTCCTCTCTCCCTGATCAGTCCGCTGGGGCCACCGTGGCACTAAATGCGCTCCCACGGGTTCCTGCCACCACCCCGATGAGGAATCAGGTCCTTCTCTTCCCTTGTCACGCGGGCTGCAGAATCTTCTACCATGTCATTGAAAGGTCCTGTAGAGGTGGCACCGACTCAGTTCTCTAATGTCCTCCGTTGCAGCTCAGTCGTTTGCCCGCCTGTCCCTGGTTCTTGTGAGTTCACCAGAGCTGGGCTTAGGTGATCTCAGCAAAGGAAAATGAGCTGTTTTCAAAATTCCTGTGTATCTAATGTATCCTTCTATCTTTTCATCAACTTCATTAAAATCAACTCCATTGGAGTATTTAAATTGTATGTATTTAATGTAATTATTGATATAACAAGATTTAAATTTATTATACCCTTATTTGTTTTCTTATTGCCCCATTTATAATTTATCCCTTTTTGGCCTCTTTTACTTAATTCTTTTGGATTAACTGAGTATATTTTGATATCCTAACTTATCTCTGCTTTTGATTTATCAGATATACCTACTTTTTAATGGTTGCTTTATGTTTTAAAATAATATTTAAGCCACAGCATGATACCTTCCAATATTATATCGCTTCCTATATAATGAAAGAAACTTATAGTAGTATATCTCTATTTTCCCCACCTTTCCCTTGTACTACTGTTACTTTTTTTGTATATGTTATGAGCTTCACAATGCACCGTCATTATTTTTACTTTAAACCCTAAGACCCTGTTGAAAGACATTTCTGAAACAACAAGACGGTCTTTTCTATCACTCTCATTATTTTCCGCATCCCCCTGATTTCACGTGGCGTAATTTTTCTTCTGCGAGAAGAGCATCTTTGAGCGGTCCTCTCAGTCCTTCCCTCAGCCTTCCTTTGTCGGATGAAGTCATCATTCCATCTTCATGTCTGAAGACCACTTGCACTGTCTATAGAATTTTGTCTTTACAAAAAAAATTCTTTTAACAATTTTAGGTTGCTGGTCTTTTATCTTCCGCCTTGCTTTGTGACAAGATGTGTACATTCATCTTTATTTTCATCTCCCTGTACAAAATATGCCTTCCTCCCATCCCCCGCACCGGATGCTGTTCCTATTTTATCTTCATCGCTGATTTTCAGAATTTCAATCACGGTACCCTTTCGTGTAGCTTTCTTCGACTTTTCCTTCCGTGGGATTTGACAAGTTCCTTGAGTTAATGGAGAGGTACACGTATAGATAGATAGTTTTCAGAAATTTGGAAGAACTTCTTCCATTTCCCCCAGTGTTTTCCCTTCTGTCCTCTTCTTCTGAGACTCCAGCGGAACGTCCGGGGCCTGACAGTGTCTGCAGGTCACTCAGTCACTTTTTCCGTCCTTCCCTCTGGATTCCGGCTCCGTTTCCCTCGCTCTGTTTTCAGACCGACTTCCCTTCTCCCCCTCAGTGTTCACTCTCTTGTTGATCGCTTGCTAACCAGTGAAAACTTTGCGGGGGTCTGATTTCAATCATTCTGGCCTCTGCGTTGAGCATCAACTCCAGGGCAACAGCGGATTACCGCGGATCATCGTTGTCACGGTCCAGCCAGCGGAGTCTGTTTCCTGGTCCTGCTGTACCCACAATGGCAGGACAGCCTCACGTGTTGTGACCAAGTCCCCCAAAGCCTGGTCCACGGGGTCCCCTGGTCTGGGTGTCGGCACAGTGAACGTCAGCATTGCTTCCATCGGCCCTCGGCCAGCTGGCCTCCCAGGGCCGCACGGGCAGAATTCCCTGTCCGCAGCCTCCGCTCGGCCGGATTCACTGCGTCTGTGTGCGGAGGTGCCCCTTGTTCTCGCTGGTTCAGATCCCTTGGGTTGCAAGCAACTTAATAAAGATAAGGGATTTCTTTCCGTGTGCCGTCGTATTTCAGCAAACCCAAGTGCAAAGACGGAGCTAAGCCTCAGGAGGAGCTGGAATCAGGAGCTGAAAAGCCACTGAGAATACTGGTAATCCTCAAGAAAGTGAACGGGACTGGACCGGTTTGGGTCAAATTATCCGATTTTAATTAGCTCTATCCAACTGGATAGTCACACTGTGGTGAGGTAGCCATCGGGGGCCCCCTGGTGGAAGGAGGTGGAGTATGTTTAGAAAAGGGAAGAGAGTCTATTGTATACTACATAATGCACAACAACTTATTTCCAGCTTAACATATTAATTTTGATGACTATACCACTTGGTAAAAGCCCAAAGGATCAGCTCCATAAACCAGCTAGATCTGTGCTGCCTGATGGAGCAGCCCCTAGCAGCTTACGGCTGCAGAGCCCTGGAGAGGAGCCGAGTCCAAAGGGAGGTGCTCACTGAGTGCACAGCGCACAGTGGGTTGTGAAGACCCAGCACAAAGCAGACTCAAAATTCTGCACTAGTATTTCCCATCAGCCACACGCCTGGGTACATCGCAAAAAGGGAACACAGAAGACCAAAATTCATTTTTATCCGTTCCTTTTTTATCTTTCTTTCACGGGGCTGCTGGAAAATTTTGTCCACACACCTAGGTCACATTGTATTTCTACCGGACCGCACTGACGGAGAGTCCTGGCACCTTCTCACGCGGAAGGTGGGGCGTGAAGAACGCGGCAGGTGCTGTGAGCGGGACACTCGGCACTGGGAACGCTGCCTGTGCCGAGTTCTCTCCGCCAACCCTCTGCCGTGTCTGTGCGTTTACTTCCATGCTCTGTGCACTCTGCTTTCCTCTTTGCATGCCTGCCTTTCGGCTGCGGCTGCCCCTCCCCCCGCATGCCCGGGAGCCACAGGCCCTCCAGTGCGCTGAGAGCCAACGGTTGACCGCGATAGCTTTTCACGGTAAGCCCAGCGCCCAGTCTTCTAAATTTGGACAGACTGCAAGGTGCAAACTATACCCCAGAGCTGCCCACAAAATCGGGCCCAGATCTGACTCTGCCTGAAACCACGCCCTCGACGCCCCTCCCAGGAGCACCGCCCCCCTGACCCCCCTGCCAGCGGGCCCTGCCTCCGACTCTGCTCCAGGGAGCCCAACCAAAGTCCCGCAGTGACTTCCTCCGAGCGGCAGCTGGGCGGATGTCAGTACCAGGCGTGACTCCCAGTGAGCCACATTCGCTCCTAGGTGGCGAGACTGTGTGGCTGAGACACGTGGCATCCACAGAAACTGCCACTGCAGGGTCTGCATCAACATCTGCTCTCGAGTGAGTGCCGATCGGTGCGTGCACACAACCCTGAAGGACCCTAAGTGTGAAAAGCCTGAGAAAATAACTTTTTCTTTCCCACAGAAGATCAAACGGATCTGGAAACTTACCCTCGGACCTACAGAAAAGTGCATTTGGGTGGTTCTTTAGGTGCCACATGGGGACACGTGTAGGACACGTGGGGCGAGCCAGGGACATCCTTGACTAATTGGGTAAGTACCCGGGACTCGCCAGGACCGTTGGTCAGACTAAATACAGAGCACTCCCTGACCGCAACGCCGGCCAGAATGAAACAGAGCGGCAAAACGACAGCCCCCGAAACAGCTGTGGGGGGGTCAGCCGGAGGAGACCTGGAGATGCAGGTGTCTGCGAACGACACCTGGTCTCCTGCACCGGGCCGTTTTTACCGACGGCAGGGACCGTGCTGTGTTTGTTCTTGTATCTCTGGGCCCTGGTGCAGGGGATACCCGGTGTGGCGGACGGATGTTGCATCCGTCACAGGGCTTGGCGGGGACTGAAGTGGGGGACCCAAGAGCCGTCACTCCCACAGTGCTGCTCTGGCCTGCACCTTGTCACAGAGGGAAGGGAACCCCTCCAAGCAGGCGGCTGATAGGGGATGCGAGCCAAGAAGGGAAGTGGGTGTGGTATTTGGGGCAAGCGCCCTTGTTCACAATAACTTCCCTGCCAAGAGCGTTCAGGAGTGAGACTCCAGTCACAGTGGGGTGCTTTTCCGCACCTCACCTGGGTCTGCCTTTGTCGCAGACATTTGAATCACATACCCGCTAACCCAAACCCTTCAGAGGTGATCATATAACTCGCCCAGCTCCCACGTTGCAGAGAAACACTTTCTGGCCTTAGGATACAGATTCGCTCGAGTTATTAAAGTCCAATTACATCATGTTTTCATCCGAGGAAGGACAAGCGCTCGAGGGACAGCACTGCAGTCACCCTCGCTCGCGTCCTGGAAGTAATTTACACAGACACAGCCGAGACACCGCACACAACGCACCCCCCCCCTTCCTTTCTGAGGAGCTGGGAGAGGGCGCCGGGGTGCCGAACAGCGCACAGTAGGATTCCTCAGGGAACGCCAGGAAGAGAACCACCACGCTCTCTTTTCCACGAGCTGATACATGTCGCCTTCCTTGGGAGAACGGGAGATCCGTACCTTGTGCTCGGAGATGGACGAGAAACTACCACATCGGGTGGGCAAGCAAACCTCAATAAAGCGAATCAAGCACGGTTTCTCAACCTAATCTCAGAGCTAAAGGTGACTCATATCTCGAGCAACAGCCTCAAACCAAGCAGCCTACTAAAAATAATAATGAGCCCTGGCTGGTGGGGCTCAGTGGATTGAGCACCAGCCTGCGAACCAAAGGGTCGCCTGTTGGATTCCCAGTCAGGGCCCATGCCTGGTTGCGGGCCAGGTCCCCAGTAGGGGGCACTTGAGAGGCAACCGCACATTGATTGGAGTGTGGTTGCCTCTCTCTCTCCCCCCCTCCCTTCCCCTCTCTCTAAAAATAAATAAATAAAATGGTTACAATAATAATAGTGAGAAGTGGTGATAACAGTGTTTATTACTTATTATAATAAGTAATAGTATCGCTTATTATATTTTGGGTGGATTAGGGGCATTTTTATAGGATCAATAGCAGTCTCTGTAAGGTAGATGTTACTTTTCTCTTTAGGGACCTCACAGATGCTACTATTATGTGGAAGGTCATGTGGGAGCGGAGCGGGGGGGGGGGGCGCTCCCAGAACTGAAATCAGCGTGTCACTTCCAACGTCCAAGACCTCCCCGCTAACCCACGCTGCTCTGTGATACTTGAGCGGCGACGTCAGCAGAACTCTGTTTTGTTGGGTCTGAATAAGTCACTTGATAGATCACTGAGCGGAACTCTTCAAATGAAGATAGCACAAAAGAAAAATCAGCTTAAAAATAAAAGAAAAATCAGCTTGTCCTTTGCCGCAACGTCGCTGAAGTGCTCTCAATGCGGTTGAAAGGTCCAAGCCACCTCTAAACAGCAGCCATGTCTGCTATTGTCGCAAATAAAGTGAATCCCAGTGAGCAGAGAGCAGTGAGCTCCACCCCCAAGACCCGGGATGCGTTCGCACCGATGGAGCATCTGCTGAGAAAGAACAAAGACAGAGGGCAGCGGGCGGAGGCCCAGGCCGCCCCTGCGTCGGGCCAAACCTTTCAGATCACGGAGCACACACATTTACATGGGAAAGGCACTTTTTATGATTATTGAATAAAATGGGGATGAAGGAAGCAAATAACCGTTGAGAAGCACCATTTAGTTTCCCAGGCTGCCCTGAGAGACACAGCGTGGAGGGAAGCTGCTGCAATTCCTTGGCAAGTCACTGTCAGAAGCACTGAACGAGTTCCGGCTGCAGGGAAGCAGCCCGCACGCAGTCCCGTGGGGCAGGTGCCCCCGGCCCTGGCCGGGACATAAACGTCGTAGCCACCGCGCACACGGCTAGGGTGGAAGACGAAAAACTCCGCGCCGAGGCGAAATATCCAGCCACTTGCCCCCCAGCTCGGAATATTCTAGCATCCCGTGCAGGGCTGGGGGAGGGCTTGAGCCCTGCCTCAGGGTGCTCGGCTCCGTCCAGGGGAGAATGCATCTCAGTCATACCGAACCGATGGGTTTGGACGGGTTTCTCATTCCAAGTTCCGCTTTTTCCTTAGCTTCTAGCTCCTCATCCGGCTTGCTCTCTGGCTCCAAATGTCAACGCGATTTTTTTTCATTGACCACACCGACCGTGTTCAGGGCGGGATTGGAAAGTGGGTCCTCCCTGTCTGAACACTCACATTGGAAGGGAGGCTTGTTAGGGTGCTGCCCCCGGTGCAGGGGCGGGCCCCCCGCTTCCCAACCCCCCGCCGGCCCTGTGCATCCTGGGCCTCCACACGCCGACGGCCAGCGGTGTCCTGCCAGGGGAGACGCGGCCGTCCCCATGTGGCGTCTCTGCCCTCTGACCCACGGAACAGACAGTGACTGCGGTTGAAAGAGCACCTAAGTAGTAGAGTGCTGTCACCTGCAGAGTCATTGCGACCCCCTCCCCCACTGGGAAGAAGGCACCCCAGAAAACTAGTTGAGGCGGAAATGAGAGAAATCAAGAAATTATCTTTCTGTTACCATATTCGTATGGGAGTTTTTCCTTTGCTTGAGCTGCCTACTGAAGCATTCATATATATATAAGACAAATCTATACGTTTATGTACACGCACACACAGGGACAGTAAGAAAGGAACAGGAAAAGGTCACCTTGATTTAAGACAGCAACCCCGAGTCCGTTCTTCTCCGCATTTGCATCTCCAAATAGGAGTATTTCTTAAAAATTGGAGACAGTAGCCTGTGTTGGGTCTTTTATAAACCTCCACTGAAGAAAATTAAATTGGCCATTGTTTTTCGAAAAAGGGTTTCATGGAGAGACAGCCCTCTGTAAAGCGAATGGAACATGTACCGGCTTGTTCTCATCGGGACCACTTGGACGACTGTTTTATAGATTTTTCTGCAAAGGAATTAAGGTCCAATTAATTGGAAAAATACACACAATGGGCATGCTGAATATTCTATTTCCAACGGAAACAAGCTTTATCGCCTTAAACGAGTGGCTAAGCCAATGGTGCCAGTGCTTAAATTCTGAGCTCCCCAGCAAGTATTTCAGAAAACCCACTCCCACATCGTGGTGGCTACAAACAGCGCCCCCTGCAGGGCAGAGGCACCCGCCCCCTCTTGGGGGCGATCACAGTGTGCTCAGTTGGGGTGGCCTGCTGGTACCCCTTTTGCGTCTAACGGCTCTCCACCAAAATCATGCTGTGAGTACAGTGATCGCAAATGGACAGAAGTTACCACTGACAGGAACCCCAGGGGATCATTCCTCCGGGATAAAAAGTTTACCAAGTAATTTATCTGTTGTTCTCTAATTAGACTGTCACATCCTCCCCATACATCAATTCAGCTGCGGGTCCCCAAGGCCCCCCTTCTTCAGCTAATGTTCTACTTGCACGTAATTCTGGCTGCACTTGCAACTTTGTGTTCTGGGTGGATTAACGCAGGACAGGTCTCTTTTCCATTGTGGTTCCACTGGAGACAGGATGGGCGTGGCCCTGTGCTGGGGGAGGGACTCAGGCTCCTGCTGGGTGCTGTTCCTCAAAAACGCAGTTGGGGGTCCCCCTGACATAACCCAGCTGGCAGGTGGAGGGGGGTAGGGAGCACACAGCGAAGGCACATTTTTGCATAACTTGCCACCATCTGAAAAAAAAGCCATTGCTTCCCGTCACTGCCTACTGGCCAGAACGGCTCACACGGGCTCTTACACGCCGAGGGGCGGCACGCCGAGGGGCGGGCCACGTCGTTGATTTGCACTTACAGGAAGAGGAAACGGTTTGGGGGGCATCTAGCCAGACCTCTGCAACATTGTTCAGGCTTTGCCTCTGTTTGGCCTTTTCTGTCTCCCCTCCCAGCTTTCTTTCCTTCACCAAAGAAACCTGGCCCTAGAAGGTGATAATCCGAATATGTTCCTTACGACCTTCATTCTTCTAGGAAGGCAACCCAGGTGCGGCGTCAGCGTCCACAGACGGCATTCAGAGACTGCTCCGAGGCAAGCGTGAGGCAGGGAGACGACCATCCGCATCAGGCCACTTAATACAGACAGACGCTACGACCCGAGTTTGAGATGACACACCGGAGGCCCGGGCACTGACCTAGCGCACGCGAGAAGTAGTAATCAATAGAAGTAGTAATCAATCGTGAATCGATGGATTCATGCAACTGACCGAGCTGACGCTTTCACCAGGAGGCATTTTGCGATGTTTTGGTACCCAGTTGTTTCCTCAATTCCTTTCTGATTCTTACTCTCCCGTCAACTTTTTATCTTGTTACCTCGGAACGAAAAACCTTCCCGCTCTGCGCCCCCACTCAGGGCCATCAGATCGGTGCAGCGAGAGCGAAATCAGAATGAACAACACAAAGCCAGTGCCGTCAATTTTTAAAGCGCTCACGAGAGCCCAGAATCCCAGAAATCTCCCATTAGAACTAAGTTTCTGAGGAAATAATTTAGTTGAGGAATTTCTTTTTCTGCCTTACTGGGTTCTTCTTGCTGCTGCTGTCGAGTGTGTTTCATGCCCAGATTCTGATGTTCCGTTGCTTTCATTACAGACGCACAGTATTTCGGCCGTATTCCTGCGGCGACTGCTTCCCCGGAAAAATTTGCTCCGTATTTCAAATGACCACCAAAATATTTCTTGCACTATTTTTTTTTTTCAAAGAATGGACATCGTCTCTGTGGCTCGATTCTGAATTCTTTTTGTAACTTTGTAACTTTGGGGAACTGCTTGTTACCCAATACGAAGACTTTAAATGAACTCTCCACCTTCCCCAGAGTGTCATTTACGTAGATGGTGACTCAGATCCTTCCTGACATTATTTCCTCTTGTGTTTGGGGGCCACCAACACCCATTCTACCTAAAGCTCAATCGCTGTCTCGTTGCTGACTCATGAAACCAAGACTCACATCTCGGCCTTCCCTTGCCCCCTCTTCCCATTCTTCACGGGATTCGTCTGGGTTTCAGAAGCTGGGCGCTGTGCGACCTTGGGCAGGCTGGGCTCATTCCTCCGAACCGCTTTTCCATCCATCTGCAACTCGGAGTCACGACTATATCCCAGCCGCAGCCCTACCTTGCAGAACAGTTAAGACCGGATGAGATTCTATACATCGGGGCCCTCTCTTCCAAGGTCCAGTACAGACCTGGCACCCCACACATGAGATCTTCCTGTGTTAATCCACTATTGCTACACAGCAAAGCATAACAAACTTCGTGGCTTAAAACAACGCACACTTATCACCTGCTTTCTGGGGAGCAGTGTCTGGGCATGCCTTCACTGGGTCCTTTGTTTGGGGGTCTCTGAGAGGCTACGATGAAGGAAGTGGTCAGGTCTGGCACCTCCTGTGAAGGCAGACGGGAGGAGAACCCATTTCCAAGCTGATGTGGTTGCTGGCGGAATTCAGTTAGTCCTGTGTGGGCTTGCACTCTTGTGGCCTCAGGTCCCACGTGGCAGTGAGTGGCCGCCCTCAATTCTCTGCCTCCTCGAGCTGACAGTTCGCTTTCTGAAAGTCAGCACGGGGACGGTCCAGCAAAATGGAACTTGCAGTCTCCAGTCACCGATCCATGAGGTGACATCCCATCACCTTTGTTATATTCCGTTACTTAGAAGCAAGGCCCTGGGCCAGCCCATCCCAGGGAGGAGTGAGTGCACAGACGAGGGGTGTCTCAAGGTGGAGGTCATTAGAGGTCACCTGAGAAGCTGCCAGACACACTTTTCGACCACAGTTTCCCTACTTACCGCGGCAGCTCGACGTTGAGCTTGTACTATGGCTTCGCCAATACATTGGGTATTTGGTCACAAAGGAACTCACAGTCCAGGGGCTTCTATTACTTTTTCTATTAAGCCTCTTTTTAAAAAGGAGCAAAGATATTAAGACTGAGGTCTTTATAAACAGGCTTAATGGCTTTCTCTGTGCAACTTAATAATGGAGTATTGGGAACCCTTGAGAAAAGAAAAATCTAGCAAGTCAATCAATCATAAAAATCATAGACTCTGAGCCTGGAGGAGACAGGCAATCAACCAATCAGTCAATATCTATTGTGCACTTTCTGTTTGCAAAAGCCTTTGCTAGTTGCCAAAGTCCACAGTCTGAAGGGGAATAAAAGCTGCAACAATTGAAAAGGAGCTTGATAAATTGAAACGGAGAATTAATTTATCCTTCAATTATTTTTACATATAAACAAATGTGGAAGAAGGCTCCTTAGGGGCGGTAGAAATTGAGGGAGAGGATCCTTCAGGGAGAGGGATGGGACAAAAACCATAAACTGAAAGAATGCGAGGAGGAGAGTTTGCTGCCAGGAGACCGTGGGGAACGGGGGACTCTAATTAGGGAAGGTGGCCACGCATCCGGTTATCTCTGAGATCCCATGGATGGAAATCCAGGCACTCACAGGCAGGCTGGGGGTGCTGCGGGAGCAGAAGAAGTGACTGGCCCACACACAAATCATTTAGGTTCAGAAGGAGGCTGGTGGATGAGGGACTAGGTTCATTCAAGATGCATAATTGAACAAATACAAATTAAAAACAGCAAGAAAGAAAACAATCGGCTATGGGATTCTATTTTTCTTTCATTTTTTTTCAACTGCAGCTCTATAGAGATGATAAATAAAGATTTTAGAAAACCATGTTTAATAATGAATTGTTTCTGTACTTGACTTTCTGAAGTCAAGTTGAAAGCTGAATGTCCATTGAAGTATTAAGAGGGAATCAAAAGAAACAGTCAATGTTTACAAGTCCTTTGAGGACTTTTTCCATCTGGGAAACAAATGAAAAAAAAAAAAAACAAACCAGCATTGGGGATGAGATCAGGTGAATAGGAAGGGTGGGGCCTGGGGGGTCACGCCGTCTTTGGTCCGAAACAGCTGAACACTCGGTGCGGTGCGGGCAGGTGCGCTGATAAATCCCCCATCATGGAATGGGCAAATGCACTGAAAGAGTCTTCAAAAAACACTCAGTGGAGCCGAAAGCAGCCTCTCACAACAACACCAGCTGGTGCGCTGATTCAGCTGGGTTCCTAGGACACTCACCTAGCAGGGGAAGCCTGTGCTACAAGGGGCCCACCCTCCAGAAGGTCATTCCAATTTTGGGGGGGGTACCTTCTCACACATACTAGACACAAACCCGGCAAAACCAGTATGCTGTTTGTTAGGGGTCAGGGCATCAGATGTTACTGGGAAGGGGTTAGGGACAGAAGACCCAGAAGGTGGGTCTTAGAGCTGTCTGGTAATATCTTGACTCAACACCAGACAGGCAAAACCTTGAAGACATGTCACCCAAGACGTTTCGGAGATGGCGCGTAAGCATGTGGAAAGACACGGCATTGCGCATTCAGAAAAAGGCAGATCAGAACTACCCTACGGTGTCGGAGCACGCGCGCCGGTGTGCGGGTTCCAAAGGCCCACAATGCCGTGCGCCGGGCAGACAAGGAGCAGCTGCCGCCCTCCCCTGCGTCGCCGCCAGGGGCACACGAGGCTGCAGCCGCCGCGAGAACGTCGTCCGTCAGCTCCCGAGGTGAACGTCACCTACCGCAGGGGCCGGCCCTGCCACCCCGAGACCTTCAGCCCAGGGGCGCACACCGTGAGTCGCGCCTGCGCACTCCTCACGCCTTTGCTAGTGACAAGACCCCGAGGCCACCTCGATGCCGGCCAACGAGGGAACGTCTGGCAGCGGGATGCCATTTCACACCACAAAGCAGGAAAGTGCCACGGCCGGGAACGACCCGGCGGAGTGCTCTGCGGGCAAAACACCGTGCTTCCATTGGTGCAAAACACAGGGCATGCGACCTCGCCTGTTTTGGCAGAAGGCGGATCGGGGTGCCTGTGATCAGCCAGGCAAGAAGCGCGAAGAAAAAGACAACTCTCGGTCATGGCAGAAGGTTCTTTTTAAAAAAATATTTTACTTATTTATTTTTAGAGAGAGGGGAAGGGAGGGAGAAGGGGAGGGACTTGTGTGGTTGCCTCTTGGCGCCCCCCACTGGGCAACCTGGTCCACAACCCAGGCATGTGCCCTGACTGGGAGTCCAACCAGAGACCCTTTGGTACGTTTCTCGTGGGGGAGGTTTAACAGGTGGATGCAGCTGTCAAAACCGGTCACGTGTGCACCTTAAACAGATGCTGCTTATTGTGTGTAGGTCACACTTCAATAAACTTGACCAAAACGGCATCGCTAAGAAAATGGATGTGCACGCCACTGCCCGGTAAGACTACTTCTAGTACATGCCTGTGCACAAAACTCGTGTCCAGAATATGTGAAGGACGCTTTTAACTCAACAATGAAGAGTCAACTGAATTTGAAAAAAAAAAAAAAAAAACAACGAACATTGATGGACAAGGTAACAAAACGATATGTGTGAATTACGGCCAAGCCCAAGGAGAGAGCCTCTTCAACATTAGTCGCCAAGGAGCCCAGATTAAAATGACAGGGCCTAAGGGTTTAAAAATAAACCCAGCCTGCATCCTGGGTATGGATTAAAGGAAGCATTAAATGAAACACCCATGCATTTCTGGCGCAAAGGTAACATAGCACAAACGTATTGGAAATATGAAACACAGACTTACATGTAACGATGATGTCCAATTTTTAGATACGACCCAAGAATTTCTCCTTTAGGTGCATCTCCAAGATACATACAGGCGTATGCCCATACAGAATGCCCACAAGTATTTACTGCAGCTTTCTTAATAATTGCTAAAAAGAAACAGCTCAACTGTCCGTCGACAAAAGAGTGGGTATGCAAATTGTGGTATACTTCCGAATGCTACTCAAAACTAAAAAGAAACTATCTTCCCAGATAGGCAACAACGTGGATAAATCTCAACAACACCAAGGACACACTTACAATGCAAGATTACATTTACGTGAAATTTGAGAACCCTCAAGACTAATCTATGGTGACAGTTTAGACAGTTTATTTAGGGCATGGGGTTAGGAGAAGGGCTATTGATTACCAAGAGCACATGAGAACACTTTGGGGATAATGAATATGCTCTATATCTTGATTACGGGCACATCAACTTGTCAAAGAATAGCAAACTGTGCACTCAAAATGCATGCATTTTATTGTATGTAATTACATCTTAATAAAGTTGAGTTCGAAAAATTCACAAGTGTGTTTATTGTCGGAAGGAGGAACGGGCAAGACAGGGCCTCAAAGGCAGCGCTGATATTTCCGCTGCCAGGTGATACAGTGTGAGTTCAATACCAGGGTTTGTATTGTTCTATTTTACGCCCTATGGATACATAATTACTCTTTGTATGGATGAAAGACGTCATAAATAAATAAAACAACCATCTCCAGGAGATGGTTGTGGCTATACATATAACTGACAGATATTAATATACTGACGATATTAAAAATTTCTGCAAGTCAATAAGCAAAGATAAACAATCCAATAAAATTGGGCAAGATGTATGAGTCAGCAATACATATCAGAGGAAATGTGAAAGTCAATATACACATTAAAAAAAGCTCCATGCAATAATAATAATCACGGAAATGCAAATGAAAACCATAAGAAGACATCAGTTATCACCAGCAGAACCCCAGCAATAAAACAGTGTGGTGCTAATAAATTCTGATGAGGAATAGGAATGCAAACTGGTAGAAGCAGGCCGGAAAGCAAGTTTCAAGCCCAGCTGGAAAAGGAGCACCTTCTGATCTAGAGAAACTTACCCGTAGGCGCTGGCGGATACGTATGGATGTTCTTTTTTTTTTTTTTAAGATTTTTTTTCCTTTTTTTAGATTTTATTTATTTATCTTTAGAGGGGAAGGGAAGGAGAGAGGGAGAGAAGCATCAATGTGCGGTTGCCTCTTGTATGTCCCCTGACGGGAACTGGCCTGGCAACCCAGGCATGTGCCCTGACTGGGAATCGAACCGCGATCCTTCGGTTCGCAGGCCCGCGCTCAATCCACTGAGCTACACCAGCCAGGGCTACGTATGGATGTTCTTACCGGTGATGTTCATAACAGCACCAAGTCAAGGAAGGAGGCAAGCTAAATGCCCACCAACACCATTCATGTAACAGAATCCTCTAAAACAAAGATAAATGCAGGTGGATCTCAAACAATGTTTGGCAAAAGGTAGAACAATTTTGGGCTCAGTAGAAAGTAGGTGTTTTTTTAATGGGGAGTCAAAGAAAAAATCAATTAAGAACAATCATTTCAAATTCACAAAAATGTGTTTAGACTGAAAGCTTCGTGTCCTACAGGGATGTGTCTAACAACACAGAATCAAAATCCGTGACAAAAGTTGATACCGTAACTATGTCAGGAACACTTTCAAGTTATAGAGAAAAAACTGATATGAAGATAACACGGACAAAGACAATAACAAATATTTATAACGTAGACACAAAGAGCTAAGAAACATGTACAAGTCTTTCTTAGAAGTAATTACTAAATTGCAAATTAAATAAAAATCAGCTTTTCTATCCATCCAAGAGACAAATGTTACAAAAGAATCTATATAATTTTGCACACGGTTCGGTAAGAATGATACCCTCCAATGTGGCTAACTGATCAACTCTTTCTGGAAAGCACGTTGTTAAAAATACATTAATGGTTTTAAATATTCATGTGTCCTGGTCACGTAATTAATATTGTAGAATATAACCTAGAAAGACAGTAAGGGATGTGAACAAAGATTTGTTTGCTTCTGAGTCTAACTTGCATGTTACATGCTTTTAAAAATCATGGATGTATTTTCAGAAAATGGTCAGGAAAAAATGTAGAAGACAGCTAGGTAGAAATTAAAACATTTCAAAAAGGCCTGCTCCTTTGTAGGGAAATATTCAAAAGGAAATGGAGAACATAAATTTATGAAGAAGTTTTTAAAGTATTATTTATAAGACGAATAAGTACATAAAGCTTCAATGTTCATTACGGAAGTAAATTATGTTTATCTAGCCATTGTGTTTTTAAAATAGTATTCTATATTGTATAATTTTGTATTTTAAAATAAATGGATCACTTGAGGGATGAGTAAGGTCACAAAGTATTTAATCAAAGAAGCTTACTGTTAGACCTTGCATCTAGGACGGTATCGAGGGGGTGAAATCTGTCTGTCTGTACACGGGGGAAAAAACAGGGCACACGTACTTCTTAAACAGGTCACTCCACTATCTCTGTCTCACTTCACAATTGAGGAGAGAAGTTTATGACCTCCCAGGAGGCATGTAAGTTGCTCTTCAAACATCATTGTCAGAAGATTGGGCTTCAGGGGGAAGCTGCCCTCGCTGGATTTTCTGGGTCATTTCTCCTTCACATTTTTTGGAGCTCTTTTGCGATTTAACTGCCTTTGACTTTCACAGACACAGCAACCAACCAGTTTTCTGAACTGCTCCCCCAGGTGGCAAAATCTCCCCTTCAAATAGCCCATTAAATGGAGTTTAAAATCATGGTAGCAGAAAAAAAGCCAGCAGCGCACAGCTCTGACTCCTGGCCATCCCCTACAAAACAGGTGGTTAAATTCTGGTACCAACCACTTTCTCAAAGGATATTGGCTACAATACCACGTCTGGCTTAAGAGTAGGATCGTGTTATTGAGTTGGGCTGCTCTGGGGAGGTGGAAAATTCAAGATGTAGGATAAAGACAGGTTTAGTATAGGTTTCTTTCTTTTAAGGAATCCCAGGCAACTTCAATCCCAGCCATTGTTCAAGCCATATTTGAAAATAGGGGCATTAAAGGAGAAAAAAGGGAAAGAGAAATTACCATAGTCTTAACTGTTAAGGCGAGTTAATGGATTCCAGTGAAAAGCTCTGAGAAGCCATGCCTGTTGGCTTGGAGTGCAAGAGTGGGAGAGAGGGGTGTGTATAGGAGGGAGGGAGGGGGGTAGTCCTTCACTGTAAGCCGCTAAGACGGTTTCAAGTTCTTCTACACAGTGCCACTGTGTTGCTTTTCATTACTGGCTCACTTACCTGTGTGTTTACAAATCATCTTGACGACACAGTTCCTCTAAAATTGCCTCGTATATTACATGTATTAAGATGACTTGGTAATTTGAGGCCATTTGGGAAAATAGATGGGCTTCGTATTGTGAATACTCATATTACTCCATCAGAAGCAAGCTGTCCCTGTGTGTACGTCTGCATTTTGAACCCTGCCCTTCATTTTCCATATTGCCAAAAGGAAGTTTTCTTAAAGAGAAGCCTAGGCGTCGTGATTTTACATTTCAGTGGCTCCAATGAAGCTACGTCTTTGCATTCTGGTAGCTCAAGACCAAGTGACCACAATTTAACGACAGGTTCGATGGCAGTAACACCCAGCACCGCAAGCAGGATTTCGCCGCCCAGGGCTTTGGGCCAATGGACGGGACCAAGGTTCCCCAGGCCCAGGGGCTCCCCCTGCGCAGCCTCCTGGCTGCGCGGCACCAGCCGGGCAGGAGGGCTCGTGGGAGGAACCCGTTGCCCGCAGGTCAGGCGGGCTGTCTGACACTGCGTAGGAAATGACGTGAAGCCAGTTGGAATTGCCACCCTAGTCCAAATGCCCTTTCGAGTAATTATACGTAAAGCAGACTTCTCGCCGTCGAGAAGCTTCCACTGTTGGTGGCACAGCCACGAGCAACAGTTGGTGAAGTCACAAAAGTCAGCCCAGGTCTCAGGGGCTACAGTCGTCAGGGGCCGATGCTGCTCACGCACCACGCTGCTGTCCACGTGGTAATGTAACGCCACGGGAGGGCAAGGGAAACAGCTTGCAGACGCCGCGTGCTCACGAGTGGGACTGCTGAGCACGCCTGGTCGCTGTTTCACGTGGCTTCACGCCACGCACGTGGCGTTGTTAACACGCCCGCTGCGTTAACACCACAGCAGGACAAGGGAGTCAGAGAAGGTCTGGCGCTTCCCCGAGGGCCACACTCCGGGGAACGTGCAAAACGGGATGCGCCTGATTCACAGTCTTCGCTCTCAACCTTTTGGCTACGCTGCCGATGGCTACGTAACCGTGAACGCAGAGATCGGTGCTCCGGAAAGCTGGTTCCGGGTGGACTTTACAAAGACACTGGATACATCCATGTCCAGGAAAGAAAGAAAGAAGGGGAGGGAGGTGGTAGTGGTGACAGCGGTGGAGGAGGAGGGGGACGACATCAGCAACCACCACCGCCACGGACGTTAGACGTAGGGTTGGGCACAATGAAGTTTAAAAAAGGAAAATTGCAAGCTATCGCCGTAGAACACAAGGGAGAAGTCTTCTAGCTTTGGTAAAACAGACGACTCCCATCAGCCTGGTCAGGACACTGCCCCCCTGTAGGGAAGTGGAAGCAAAGCAAATACACCAACGTCTGGCGCTCCTGGATTCAGAGAGACGCAAACGAGTTTTGTGATCACTTAATGGCACGTGGCCACACGCCCAGGCCTCCGTGCCTGCAGTGAGCCAGCCCCCACGGTCAGACCCGTGGGTCCGAGCTCAGTGGACGGGCCTCCCTATTTCGCAACAGAGGCGATGTATTTAGTAATACGCGTAAGACGAAAGTGCTTTCACTGAAACGAGCATCTGCATTTCCAGCAGACCGTCCCCCACCTAAGCTGGGATGGAATCTAAGCCCTGGTCTGGAGCCACAGCAAAGGGGGTCACCACCTAGAGGGAGGGGCCCTTCGTCCTGGGCGGGGCCGCTCCTCCTGCCTTGGGGGTGCCCGCTGCTGCAGCTGCGGGGCCGCCTCCCCCTTCTCTCCTTGGGCGAAGAGCCGATGCCAGAGCCAGCAAGGAGGGCTCCTGGAGTGGCCGTCACGTGCCAGCCCTGGCCTGGGGACACGCGGGGAGAAGGACTCAGAGGAACAACCCAGGGCGACCGCAAACCGTCGGGCTCAGAGGTGCCCCCGCCCGGAGTGCCGGAGTGCCGGCGTGCCATCTCAGAACTCACAGGGAAGCCTCATAAACTAACGTACGTCATTTCGGTTAGACGGGTAAGAGGAAAGATCATGTATTTTATTTTCTTGGTAACGAACTTGAGGCTGGGATACCAGCAATTTCTATTTTGTCTTCCACCTTTCCAGTGATGGACATGAGGGAGGACTGAGCACCGACGTCCAGCGGCGACCTGTCTGAACAAGCACGGCTTCTCCTATCCCGAGGTGACCGTGACCGCAGGTGACGATTTGCCTCTGCTTGATGGTTCAGAGGATCCCAGGGCTGGGTCCCCTTAGAACCAGACCCACAGCAGACTGGCCCCAAACGGCAAGGCAATCGGGATGGATCCGCTGAGATCCGATGTCTTATGCGAAGGGAGCAGTAAAGGGGCTTCCGGACTCAAAGAGCAGAGGAACAGGGGGACGCCTTGGAGCGCACAGAGAGCACAGGAATGGGCGTGACAGGCGGGAAGCACGCCTGCCCTCCGAGAACGGAAAACCTCACTGGGGTGTCGCCGGCTGGCTTCCCGGCCAACGGGAGCTCCTCCTCCTCCTCTTTTCCCTCTCTTGTCTTTCTCGTTCTCCTCTTTACCTTCCTCCTGTGACTTCCTCTCCTTCTCCCTGTCCATCCTGGCAATCACGCCTTGATCCCAAGGAGTTACAATGCTGACAATCCCTCGTACCAAAAGTCTCAGTCTCTTCCTGACCTGCAGCCTGAATGCCGACGTCCTGGCGATTCCGGCAAATGAAGCTACAGCATCTCAAAGAGAAATCAGGAAACCTTGGGCGTCTCCGTGCTGGACTCCAGCCTAGCTTGAGAAGACCTGGCCCGATGCTTCCCCCATCCTGTTTTCTCTGGGTTTACTCTCTTGGTTTCCCAGAACGAAGGGCTTCCCCAACACAGAAGTCGGCCGAGACCTTAAAGTCGATGCGACAAAATAGTGTATTCTCCATCCCCACGGGTCTTAAGAAGTTCCTTCTGTTCACCATCAGAGCCGCCTTATGTTCTTGCAAACACGTTCCTGTCCTTCACGCTGTCCCACGACGCCACGTATTCCAGCACACTCAGCCACGATGGTCACATCCACCCGCTTCTTCACCTCCACGGGGAGCTCCCTGGTTTCCTCTACCCTCACCCCCTCCCCTGGGGTTACTGCCGCAGTCTCTCCTGCGTTGTAGACGCCATTTTCTACGTTTCTAAAAATAACGCCGAGGCTTCCGAACACACAGACGGTGCACACGGTAAGTCTCCCTATGCAAATCTCCCGTTAGCCTGAGTGCTTGCAAAGCTCCGTTTCTCTTCCGAAATGATGCCAACGCTTTAGCCTTGAGTCACTCACAATTCTTTCTTCAAGACCCCTTATGCCCCGCGTTGCTTGTCTGCATTCGGGCGCAGCCCTGGACTGGGTAGGGCTGGGAGCAGTCAGACGGTCGTCCACTGGGAAGCGCGCATCTCCGGAGAATCCCTGCTCAGAAAATCAGTGACCAAGGGGTTCCGTGAGGGAGGCAGTGGGTTGAAAGGGGCCAGCACAGACCTGGGAGAAACAAAATTTTACTCCGCTGTCTAACCTGCACCCTATACGAAGTGCCCACTAACTAACTCCAAGGGTGGTATGAGGATGCGTGGTCCATAACAACGTACGGATTTCTGCAGCCCCTGATCCTGCTCTGGTCGCTAGGACAATTTTCAAGTATGTTCCCCGTGTATGGAACTCCTTCCTATAACTTTGTTGCACGCATGCTTTCCACGTGGCGAGCTCTTTACAACCCAGCTCATACATTAGGTCACGTGTTCCTCCACGGGGCAGCGTGCGTGTTACTGATCTGAGGAGAGCGCTAGAGCTAAAGACAGCCAGCGCTCGTAAAACGGGAACCAGTGGGCTGAGTCAATGAACACACGCGAAGATAGGTCCCTCCAAGTCATTAGGATGTTCCCAAACCCAACGGCGGGCCCTGTGGCAGAGGGCGATTTAAATGAGGACTCGGCGTGTGACGTGTCAGCGTGACGACAGCGCGTGCATGATGCTCAACGCCTTTCCTGTTTCACCGCCAGGCTGTCCGCAATCCCAGCCAGGCGAGAGGGTGGCTGCTCTCTGGGTTCCCCTCCACTCGTGACACAGGCTGGCCCAGTCACTCTGATCCGCGTCCAATGCTGAGTGTGCTCATTCACGTTGGCGACCTGCTCGGGGCTTACCTATGTTAATGTGATTATTCGCGTTCTCATAAAATTGTTCAATGCCCATATTTTAAAAGATAAATATTAACCTTCTTATATGGTCACAGTTTTCTTTCTGTTTGCCTGCAGAAATGCACAAAGTCCATATACCGTCGTAGGTGTGAGTCTCCTGGAATCGTCTTCCTCAGACCTTCTGTGCACCTGAATCACCAGGGTATCTTGCAGATGATGCGAGACCCGGGTCCCACAGCTCTGGGGAAGGACCAGGGCTCTGCTGGTGAGGACAACTCGGCTGTTCCAAGAACCGCGCTTTGAAAGCAAGGTCCTAAACAGGACTGCCTCAAAATACGTTTTGTAAATGTCTAAGGCTTTTCACGGGAAGAGATCGTCTTGAGATGGGAGTCTCACCTTTAACCGTATGTCCTCCAAAATGCGAAACTTCCTCTGCATCACCATTTGCCCAAAGCAAGCTGGGTGAGACAGAAGTTCTGAGCCCTGTTAGTAAGAATTCTTAACGGAAAGTACTTTTGTGGTCAAATAAACATGGGGAACGCTAAACAGATGAAAGTACAAACGGAGTTGAAGGGCTGGGGGCGTTTTCGATGGATCAGCACACCTTACGAATACCCCTGGGAACGAGGGGGGTACGCAACGTTCCCCAAGCGTAAGCGAACGTTAAAGAGTGGGACCCTCGTGGGGGATCGTGTTGGATGCTGTTTCGGAGAACACACGCAGCCAGAGTGTGCCTTCTGAGTGGCCCCCAGACGTCCTCTCCCCACCCCTCCCCGGCCCGGAGCTGGGAACTCTCCGTTTTCAGTTTGCTGAGGCTCCTGGGCAGTGGGTTTGCCTTTGCGTGTGTTTATAAACTTGAGTGTTACTTGCCCTCCTTTTCAGAAACTGCTAAACTGATTGGTTGGCTGTGGCTAGGATAATTGAATTTGAGAATTGAATTTGCAGTTTGTAATAGAAACGGTAACACGGTATGACTGCAAATAAGGACCCGCCAACACATGGCGAGCGTTTCACGGAGGCGCACAGATGATGGCTGACCCTCTCGCCCGGGCTGCCCGAACACTCCTCCATACGGCGGGCGTCAGGTCCTTCACGCAGCCAAGGTCGTTCTGGGACCTCTGCTGCCGTCTCCGGGAGCCACCTCGGTCTCCATGGTGATAGGCCTGCCTTTGGACCGACCGATCCTCTGTGAACTGCACCGTGGAGCTGCGGTGTGGATGCTCATTGGCTCCACGTCACTTCTCAGAGGGAGGAAGGGAGCTCAGACTCTTGGTGGGCCTGTTGGTCCCTCACATGGCCATGGCCTTGTCTGTGTCGTCCCAAGGTGAGCCCAGCTGGTGCCCTGGGCAAACCAGGCTTCTATTGCCTGAGAGAGTGGTGCGCTTGGTTCATTTCACGAAGAAAATCGCACTTCTCAGTAACACGGGGTCGCCTGCAGTTTGCAGATCCGAGTGGGTAAACCTGGACACAAAACACGCAAACACGCAGGCCTCCTGCGTGCTGTGGCTGCATCTATTTAATGACTAGGAAGGTATTGAATCAGACTAGGAGGAAGGCAAGATAAAATAATACCCTGTATTTTTCACTTTTGTTTTACTTGTTTTCATTTCAACACGGAAAGATTAAGGAAGTAGGAGGCCTCCTACCGAATTAAATTCGCTTTGATATACTGTCCACTATGTATTTCTCTGGAACTTTGCAAGAGTTCTTGTATATCTTTAGAGATGACGCAGTTAGTGCGGAATTGACCCCGTGTCCCCTGAACAAGACAGAAGAAAGCGGTACGGGAGAACAGGTGTGGCTGCCTAAACATCTGATCGGTGACCACTGGTGACGCTAAATCTGTCCTGGAAACGGAGAAGCGGGGAGAGACCCCGATAAGAATAACATACATCATTATTTTGCCTTTGAAGACAAGGCTGGTGGAAGGACATTAAAGCGGATGAGAACAGCCGTGAATGTGTTGGGATGCGGAGGGAAATACAGGGACGGGTGAGGAGGAAGAGGAGAGAGACCGGCACAGACTTTTCAGGCTCCCGTAATACAGAACTCAAATTCTCCTTCGCCCCTGCTAGACAGGCACGGAGGGAACCAAAAGCCGGCTCTGAATACAGTTTGTAAGGACGATCTCGTAAGTAAGTCTTTGCAAAGCAAGGGGGAGAAAGTCCATATGCCCGGTCCCATCAGCACACGTTGGGGGATGCGGGGACTGTGTTGGCAAATTTGGTGACCACCCTGTCCCCAGGCATGGCCAAGTCTCTAAGACAAGGTTGTCAAGTTTCAGGACTAGAAGTTATGCAGATGTGAGCAACTTGTCCCTCAACTCTGCGATCACTCAAGGCAATTATTAAAATACAGAATCAAGTGGCTGCCCGCCCCCAAGAAAATGCATAGTAGGCAGGAACCCGGAAGCTGACTCATTAAAATAAGCAAGGGGAAACATCTATCAGGTATTTACCCCATCAATCTTTCCCGTCACCCTTTCCAAATTTAGCATTTAATTTCCAAAGAAACAGCAGTGGGGGATCTTTGTGTTTCCAGCTGATTAACTCAGCGTTCCCTGGCTGGGTGTGAGCGTGGCCGGGAAGGAGTCCCTGGAAGAATTGAAAGCCCAAAGGAGGAGATGCCATACTGATTTCTGAGTCATAAGCAGAGTGTGTGCAAAATGTTGAATAAAGGCTTAGCTCTCTTTCCCCCTCCCCATCAAACCTATCAATAAATGAGCAGAAGGCTTATAGTCTCATGTCTTAATACATGGAAAGAAGAAACTAAGTTAGTGCTTTAAACTATGTAACCAGCCTTGGAATAAATTCCAAGATGGAAGAAAAGAAACCCCGAAATGTTACATCCTTTAAAAGTCAGTGAAGTCTTCGAATCACGGGGATCAAGTTTGAATTTTTATTAATTTCAGTGTTTTAATTTTCTGGTCATCAGGCAACAAGACCCAGCCTGCTAAGCACATCACTTATGCGTATGAAGTTGCAAGACCGATTTTCCAGACACTCCTTCCAACCAAATAGTGCGACCTTAGCACTCTCCCTCACAAAATTCAGGGTCACAACTAGTAACCCAGGATGATGCTATGGGCAGCTACTTTAGAAAATAAATTTGAACTTGAAGTCAGGAGAGGTGAGACAGAATTCTAAGAAACGTCCCTTCAAAATATCTGCTGGACTTGAGGCGGTTAGGTTAGTTTTGCGGAAAGTCTGACTCTGAAGCTGTAAAGTGAGAGTGGTAATGCCCATCTACTACTGCTGAGCAGATCAAGCCAGATACTGCGCAGGGAAGCACTTTCAAGCGAAAGTGATATACATTTGGGGAGAATTATTATTCTTTGACCCTGAGCTGCCTGCCCTTCAGCGGGACCCACCTGTAAGCACCTCGGTGAGGTCCAGCAGTAACTGTTCACACTGCACCTCCCTAGACTGCTGACCGGTAAGAATGAATCAAGCTAGAAAATGTAAGTAAAAACACACACACATACACACACCAGCAGCTGTACACTCAGCATCCAGGTTAAACAATTTTAATATGCTATAGCCATTTTTCACTATCTTCCCCCCCACACTATGAGTGGAAAGATATTGTTAAACTTTTTTTTCCACATCTTGACACATGGTGAATTCTCTCCATTGCATTAAATCTTTATAACATTATTTTAGCAGCTGCTCACTATGCATCATTTTACATGAGACTTATAACACCTATCTGTCTGCGTATTGCTCTTATTTGTTTATTTACTCTTCCATTGTAAAGAGTAATGGGACGCATTTCACCGTGTTCTCGCAGACATTTCGTGATAGCAGGCGTCCCTGGGTGCCCGGGACAGAACCGGTTTTCCACGGCTGTCCTGCTGTAGTTATTTATAACGTATTCTTTCACTCGCCAAACTGCCACCCCAGTTTGGTCAATAACTGATGATGTCACTCCATCTTACTGATCCATGCTCAGCACCCCGAGAAACACTCCCGAAAGCGAACTGGCTGAGTGAGAGATAATGATGCATTACGCCCGCTTTCTGAGTCACAGGAAACACGCATCCATCTCTTAAAAAAGAAAAGGCATCGCAGATGCTCTGATCACGTATATAGCAGGGATTATGTGTTCTCGGAAGATCTCAAACGCTGTACCTCTGGCTCTTCCTGTTTCACGAATTCCACATGCCCTCAATGTAGCTAAAGCCCCGGGCGAAGAGAAGTCCAACCGAACGATATCTTGGGACATATGTGTCTCCACCACCATCAAGAACGACTTCAGCCCTGGCCGGGTGGGCCTGTCAATTGCGTTGTCTACATTGTTGTCTTCGCCAGCTTCCTTGTGAAGCACCGAGAGACCCTCTAGTCCATCTCAGGAGCCACACAAGACATGAGGAGGGGGCAGAAGGATTGGACGGAGGGGTCTGGAGAGCCGGTGGGAACACCAGCTGAGTTCATTGTCATGCCCATAATAGAAAAACAAATCTTTTTCCGGCCCGGAGGATTATAAAATAGGGCCAGACCAATGTGACCCTGGCTGCAGTGTAAATGTGCTCTCTGCCTTTTACATTTTAACTGACACCCCGTGTTTGTCCAATTTATTAGACCACAATTTGGGAGACGGGAAGGGTGTGTCCAAGAGAATGGTGGAGTGCACTGTATTCCACTGGCCAGCGTGCTCCAACCCAGGGTTCTACGCATACTGACTGACGTACGCAGAGCTTACTCTGGTTGTCCATGAAGACAGAAGCCTTATTATTCCCCTTATCTTGCACCTGGTGCCCAGCAGGCACCGGCAACAACGACTAACAATGGTGTTAAAGGCAACATTCGTTGTGTGCGACCCAGGACTCGGGTGCTGCTGCTTCAGGTGCAGTGTGACCTGGCCCCAGTGGTTGCGGGGGTAACCAGCACACTACTCCGAGCCCCCAACTCGTGGGTATCACGGAGCAGGCGTTCAACAAGTGCTCCTTTGAGCTCTGCATGACTCAGAGCGCATTCCAAGAGCTTTGGGGGTGGTTCCTTTCTTCTGCCACCTCCTTTTGACCTGCGTGCAGTTTAAAACAGGAGACCAATGGCACAGACGCAGACAAGCTGCAGGCCACGTGCGGGTGTCCTCAGTCCGACGGAGGATTCAGACTCTGGTCTACTGCCCCAAATGGGGGCCCCCCAAAGACCGACTTGTTCTTAGGCAATGAGGAGGTGGGGGACTCCTCCTTATTTCACAGCTTTCTAGAGAGGTGGAGAGAGGTCACAAGGAATACAGGGTTCGATGCCCCTGTGTCATCATGTAAACACTGGGTTCACACCCCGCCCCAGCTGCAGACACCTTCGAAGGGGTTACCGGAGCGGGAGTCTCCTTCCAGGGGTGAACGATGTTCTTCCTCCCACTGGCTGACAGCAGCTCTCAGCTGCAATTCACAGTCCTGGCCTTTGCACTCGGACTTGAAAGAAGAATGGATGGAAAACTGTCTATTAAAAATACAGAGCGGGGAAATAGCAGTCCAGTCTGACGATGTTCTCACTTTGTTTCTGCAACTGAGATCCATCCCCGAATCCACAGACGAAGGGCATTGGAAATGATCTTGCCAGCCCTGCTCAGTTTTTAGACGGAAAACCGGAGAGGTCAGCAAGTGCAAAGTCAGTCTGTGGAGCTCACTTCTGCCCGTTAGAGAGCCCGGCTTCTTTCCAGGGCAGTGGCCCCTCGGTCCAGAGGGCCTAGGCATCCCCGTGCGATACGAGGAATTACAAGGAGACGGCATCAGGGAAGGGACCGGGGGCCTGTGGAATAGACCGCACACCCAGAGCACGGACGGAGTGAAAGGCAACAGAGACAGGCGGCTGGGACACCAAGACTGAGCAAAAGACACATGCCTGAAGGTCATGTTTGGAGACCAACTTGAAGGCCAGTGAGGAAGCAGTCCGTGGAAAGTCGCAAACACCAGAATTCAAGGCAACCGGGTATTGTTGATTATTCTATTATTATCCATTTAATTGCATTCACGAATTACGCCTCAATATTTAGAAGATCAATTCGAACGTGTCTTTAAAAAAATCACCATGGAGACCACAGCTGACTAACAATTCTGTTTCCACCAGGAAAGCCCTCAGAGTCAAGCCTACTGCATTTTTCTGAGCACTTAAATACAAACTAACTGAAAAAAAAAAGATCTTCTCATCAGAAAAAAAATCAGCCTGGATTCATGGAACTCGACTTAACGGAGTGAAATTTCTTTACAAGATTCATATCTGCCTTCTGCAAAACTCTCCCAATGGCCATCGGATGGTAGTGAACGGTGGGACGGAATGAGGCGCTTGATGCTGCTGACGTCACCGCAAGGCGATTTTGGGAGAAACCGCCACCTCAGGCAGGCCCAGCCCACCCAGGGCAGTGCTGCCCTGGCCTCGGGGGCTCGCCCCACGCCGGCCGTGTGACGGGTTTCCTCTCAAGGCTGGCGACTGGACGGATTCGCAGCCACTCTTCATTTCTGACAGTTCCCTGGCCTCCCCTCCCACGCGAATCTCCAAACACCGCTTCCTGTTAGCGCTATGCTATCAAATCGGCTCCTTGTCCACACGCTTGGTATTATGGACTAGGTGACTGGAGTGATGGCTCAATATCCCCTCCCCACTTTTCAATGTGTGGACGGAGGCTGAAGGTAATGGTCAGGTGCCTTCTTGTTGCGACACTGTGCTCAGAAAATTACTTGGCTGTTCAAACGCGTGTTCGGGACTTTACATGGCCCATTAGCGGTAGCTGATGTACATGGATCTTGGGGCGGGTGAGCTGGAGGCAGGTCTGTGCCGGGGGAGGGGGGAGACCAGGCTGAGCCCTGGCTCCTCGTAGCTCAGTGACCTCGCAGCTCAGTGACCTCGCAGCTCAGTGACCTCACAGCTCAGTGACCTCGCAGCTCAGTGACCTCGCAGCTCAGTGACCTCGCAGCTCAGCCGCTCTGGCCTCGCCTCCTCCATCAGGAAAGTGCGCGAGCCAGACAAGACACACTTGCAATTCCTCCCCGCTTTATAGTTCTATAATTCCACAGTCACATTTATTTTGTCCTTTACAATACCAAGCACAACCATAAACAGGCATTTAATAAACATCGTTACATAGCATTACACGATTTTTTTTTTTTTACTGCTCGTATGCCTTCCCCCAAACCATTCTGGATTTTTTAAGTACTCGGCTAAAGATTCTGCAAATTGTATGTTTCATTTTTGTTTATATATTTAGGCAACCGTGATGCCTTCCGGGTTATGGTTATAAATGATGGCATTGGCTTGTTTAAGAAGCAAATAACTCCAGGAAAATGTGTCCCAATGGAATTCCAAGTGTTCCCCCCAAAGTCTTCCCCCACCCCGACCACACACACGTACTTGGAAGTGTCAAAATGTGTAAAATGAAAAAGTCCTGTTAGCATAGAAAGATTGTAACCAAAGAGCAACATAAAACAACCACCATTCATTGCGATGCTACATTTTTAATACTTTTTTATGTGGAGGCCTCCTTTGCTTTGCGGTAATTACATTCCGTCACTGGCCCAGGCCAGGCCCCCCCCCCTTCTCACAGTCTTACCCAATGCCGTTACACACGGTGCCACACGCACCATTTCATGTGTTGGCAGTTGCCCCGTGTGGAAGGCAGGACCAGGTTTTTATCTTCACTCTAGAGAGTTTGTAGAGAGTTTATTACTTGCTAAAGCCACACTACCAGCAATTCAACCCGGAAAGCAACCTGAGTTTCCTAATCCCCACCCCAGGGGTGTGTGCGCTGTCCTCCGTGGGGTGAGGAAGAGTGAGCCACCGAGTGTATTTTTTTTTTAAGATTTTATTTATTTATTTTTAGAGAGGGGAAGGGAGGGAGAAAGAGAGAGAAACATCAATGCGTGGTTGCCTCTTGCATGGACCCACTGGGGACCTGGCCCACAACCCAGGCGTGTGCCCTGACTGGGAATCGAACCTGCGACACTTTGGTTCGCAGTCCGCCGAGTGTATTTTTTTCAGCATTTGTGTGTGCCTGTGTTAGACCAGAATTTAGAGCAGGACAAACACAAGGTTCATGGTGTGTGGTCCCCGGTCAGGCAGGCACGGCAGAGAAGGAGAACAAAAGGGCGGACGCACCACAGAAACCTTTGTCTTCCCGTCTACCAAAGCGTTAGCCGGCTGAGGGGCGTTGGTAAACTCGGGGAAAGGCGCGCAGACGGTACCAAGGAGAGGCGCCTTCTGGTTTACACTCCGTGTCTCCACGAATATAGCACGCCCAGGACGTCCGCCGAACTCTGGGGGTGAGTGGCCGTCACCCGAAAGATGGCGGGGGTGGGGTGGGCCAGTTTCACGCTAAGTTGAAACGCGGGCTCTCTGCAGAGCCCACATCCCTCCAAAGGTCGCCGGGCTGATGGGTAACACCCAGCAGCTCTGAGATTGAAGAAACTGCGGGGGTTGCGCTGGTTATGGGAAAGCAGCCTCCGGCCGCTGCTCTCGTATAATTATGGACTTCTCGGCCCGGGGATGTGGTGGCTGGGCTGCTGGGCGTTCGTGTTCCTCGGACGCTCTTCCCTGAGAAGCGGCCCTGGAGGCCGCGGAGGTGGAAGTTCCTGGACAGAGTCAGACCTCTAGGCTGGTATTTGAGGAGTGTGACCAGGTGCAAGGATTATGACACTTAATTATTATTCCATTTTGCATACTGTCTAGAGGCCTAGGGAAGGGTAGTGTGAAACTCCTTCCTTAATCAGAATGTTGGGGTTTGCTTTTTGTTTGTTTGTTTGTTTTTCGGTCCAGAAGCTCTTGAAAGAGTATCTCCACAAAGAATTTTCCCTGCTTATAATAATACTGGATCCTGTTCGCCTGCTGATTCATGTACATGAGATATTTTCTTACTAAAGAAAATGGTTCCGGACCTGCTCCGAGCACCATGGACAGCGGCAGACGCCTCGAAGTAGGAAAGACTGGAAGGAAGCCAAAGGCCAGCAGAGGAAGAGGAGGGTGGAGGAAGAGGAGGGCGTGGCCAACGGGGGGTTGGGGGGGTGCTGTGAGCAGAGACGCAGGCTACGCTGGCGCGCAGACACTCCTAAAATGACCATCAGCAGGTCAGACAGAAGTGAAAACTTCATTGAGTTCATTCGTTCCAGACAAACGTCTTACTGCCGGGCACACTGATGAGAAGAGGCTGGACCAGACGAGAGACCAGGGCACAGTCTAAACTGTGGGCGGGAGGCTGCAGCTCACGCACACGCACACACATGCACACACGCGCACGGAACGTGGGAGAGGGGCGCGGAGACCGGGGACAGAGCGCGGCCCTCTTGCCCATCTCCGTGAACGTCCGCCAAGGCCCCGTGAGACATGCTGTGCCCTGCAGGCAGCAGCGGAGCCGTCCGGCCCCGACTCAAACAACTGCTCCCTCCGTCCGCGCCAGCGGAAGACCTCGGGCGGCCGGCCGGCATGGCGGAGCCTCCAGGACGTGCACTAAAACTGGGCGAGAACAATCTCCCCAGGCGTCTCCGGGCCCAGCCTCTCCCGCACCCCACAGCGGGAGCTGGGGGCTCCCCCTCTTTGCTTGTCCCGTCCCTCGGACCCATCTGTCCTCAGCGCCGTAGATTCTGCCAGCACAGGGGCGACCTTCACACCGCCAGTCCACCTGTCATCCTGCGAGGCCACCGTTTGGGTTTGGGGCTTCTCAAAACTTCTGTTCCCCGGGGCAATTACATCAGCGTCACACCACCAGTTTAAAAGGCCTGTACGGGGACCAGACGGGCCTAGTTTGTCCCCCTTTTTAGTTTGTTTTTTAGGTGTGTTTCTATCTTAGGAGATGTAACTTACATTAAAAAATGTGTCACTTTTAAGTGGCCACCCTAGACATGTATTTCCAGGTCTCTATCCGAGACTGGAATTTGCTGTCTTTGAAGTAGCTGCTCGCTCTAGGTCTGAGGAAGGTAACGGACAGGTGGGGTCAGGTCAGAAGACAACACCGCAACCGAGACTTCTCCTTGTCCCTGCAGCTCTGAGAGCAGCAGTGGCCCCGGCCGTCTGTGACAGCGGGCAGGCACGGTGGCCGGCATTTCCTCCGGTTTGGGGACGTGTATTTCTTCCGTGGCCGCCACTGATCGTGAGTATCAATCCCAGATTATACTACGGGCCTTTCACTTATAGCCTTTTGTCTAGCTCTCAGTCTGAAATATCTTTACTTCTTATTTGTAAGTGAAGTCCACCGAGGCAGAAGAGACAGAGATTCTTAGTTTCTCTCAAGCAGTTTCTTGTAAGAGTATACGACCAGGCCTCCCGGAGCGTGGAGCCTCGCTCAGGTCACGGCGGCAGGTCTCAAAGTCCAACCGCTGCTGCGAAGGCACAGAGAGACTCCAATTTCTGCCTCAGTGGGTGGGCAGCCCCTCACCTCTGCTTCTGTTGTTAGCGCGGCTTCTGCAGAAGCAGGCTGCACGCGTCTCGGTCCACCTCTTCAACCAGGAGCCACTGGAACAGTTTGGAAAGCGGCCATCGAGTCAAGGGCCCTCTTCTGGGGCAGACTTCATGCCAAGTCGCCCCTTCCGTCTGTGGAGTGCCTACAGACGGTCCGGCTCCTCTGCGGTCAGGAGTCCAGTCCACTGGCTGCAGGGCCACGATGCCGCCGGGCACAAACACGGCGACCTATGCACGTTGAATGCCTTAGGAAGAGGCTGCGCCCAGGGCCAGTGTCCTAAGCTAGTCAAAAAACGGTCATCGTGGCTGGCAAACCAGGGGCTTGACCCAAACGGCTCAGAGTCCAGACCAATTCCTAGGATCAAAACTAATGGCCTTCATTTTGCTCAGGGAAGAAAGAAAGACATGCTGAGGATAAAACGAGAGGAAATGAACTCATGAAGATGGAAGTTGGCGAAGCACCATGGTGAACTCATCCACGTCAGCCTCTGCGGGAGGGAGGGGGCAGAGGGACTCACACGCCCCCTCGAGAGAAGAAAGCCAAGGGGACAAAGTCACAGCAGAGAAACACAAGAGGCGCAGGAGGGTGGAGGGGACGCAGAGGAAAGGGGAAGGAGAAGGTGACGGAAGGACGCAGAAAGCAGCAGATACCAGAGCTCTTCGCCTCTCCTAGGTTGGAGTTCTTCTGTTCTCCCTGGTCCAGGGACGACGGGCACCTGTCCTCTCAAGAAAGAAGGGCTCCCGTCCACGACAGCAAGCCTGTCAGCACCGGCCTGGTGGACAACCCCTGAGCTCCAGGAGCCCGAGGCGGGAGACAGGCTGCGGAAGCATCCAGAGAGGTGCTCTCTGCGGGTGCAGGGACACAAGAGAAAGCACTGGAACCGGAATGGAAGGAAGTACCCAAGATGGGCTGGAGGACAGACAAGCTTCCTGACTTTTAGGATCATGATTCGTTTTCCTGAAGGGACCGGAAGTTCCTACTTTCTATGATCACACACCATGGCTGTTAGGAGAGTGGTTCTCAAACTGCGCTTCCTGGGCTGGTTGTATCAACATCCCTGGGGATCTTCCTAAAGATGCAAATCGCTATAGGTTGTGGGTTTGGACCCCATCCGGGCACACACCGTCCCAGGTCCGGGCAGGTACTGGAGGCAACCAATTGATGCTTCTCTCTCGCACCAATGTTTCTCACTTTTCCTTCCCCTCTCTCTAAAGAATAATAATAATAAAAAATGTCCTCAGGTGGAAAAAATAAGTGAATTGTTAGACCTCACCATAGTCCTGGTGAATGGAAATCTCCAGGAGTGGGGCCCAGAACTCGTGTGTGAGTGTGTGAGTGTGTGTGTGTGTGTTTACGTGACAGCCACACACCAGGGAAATGCTGTGATTCTCGCCCTCTGCACACGGTAACACCGTACTCCCGGAGGCGAAGTCGTGCCATCCAGCGAACCTGTCAACAATCAGGTCTGCTTTCCTCCCCAGGCCCCCGTCTCCCTGCCGGGCTCCTGCCACCTGTCCAAGCTAGTAGGCTTCGGGGATGCCGGGCTCCCCTGCACCGAACGGGGAACAAACAAAAACCCGCAGTGACCAACATGCCCGCTGAGCACTCACCTGGTTCATGACGCTTCCCTGGATTCTGACTACGAGATGAATGGACACCTTGCTTCCCAATACAGGAGGCTTTCAAAGCCAATTTCACAGCTAACAGGGCTCGGCTTCAAATTTATACGCCGGCCATACACCTAATGAATAAGCTCTGGGCACGGCCGCAATGAACTTGAGCCTTCAAGCACCCCGCTAAGTTGACGCACCCTCCTGCCCTATATGGGGTTCCAAGTTCTTCATGTTTCTGCCCATGAAGCCCGTCCGCCGTGCCACCGTGAACCTGTGTGCAGCGCCCATCACGGTGTGCCTCCCTGCGTGTATGTGTGTGCAGGTACGAGAGACTTCCCAGGCATTCAGTCTTAATTTGGCATCAGACTTAATTTGGGGAGTCCAGACCCCTGCTGCGGTCATAAAGATTGTGTGGAAGTTCAGTACAGTAATTGAAATATACTTAGGGACACCCTCTTCTGCACTGGCAAATGTTGTATTTCTTTTAGGGGTATTAGCTGGACACTGGGTTCAGGGGGCGTGACGATGCCATGGCCTCATCAGGGAACGTAGGGGATTTCTGACCACCTCACACGATTCCCGTTTTGACTCTGCCTCTTACTAGCTGCGCAGTGTATTGTAGGTTTCGGATCGTCTCCAAGCCTCACTGATCTAGTCCGTGCAGTGAAAGCAACAACCCAGACTCGGAAGCCTTTTACGAGATGATGATATTGACAAGCAGACTGAGGTGAGAGGGCGCTACACAGTACGTGGTGTTACACACAGGCGTGGCCCGGCTCCCAGGAGCCAAGAGCACACTTGCACAGAAAAGGCAGGTGCGTGTGAAGTCTCAGACCACAGCCGAAGAGATAAATAGCAATTAGTGGGTCAGGAAAGGACGCGGCTAATTGCATAATAGGAGCGTTAAGGGGTCAGGGATGGAAGGCTAGGGACGGCGGGAGGTACCGACCGGAGCACATATTATACCCAGAGCTGGAGCGATTGGAACTGTGCCCTGAGGAGGGGAGGCAGAGGAGAGAAGGTGCACTGGACAGACCCGGGAGAGGGCCGGGAGGCCCCCTTGCCTCCAAGCTGGCCGGGGGACCGTGTGTGTCTGAACATAAGCCTGGAAGGGCAGGCGGGGGTGGACAGAATTGCAGAGGCCTTTGAATGCCAAGCTAACGCCTCGTACGGACAAGTAAACAAGGCGGTCTTTCCAACTCACTTCCATCTGTCCTAAGCCCACAGAACTCAACAGATCTAGTTGCCCCCTGTCCTTAGCCATCATGTCTTCATGATGTTGCCGGGTGCAGGAGGGGGACACAGGGTGAGGGAGGAGGCGTGGCCACGTCCCCTCGTCACTGACGTTCCGCTCTGGAGGCTGCATCTTCGTGGCCCTCGTCCCGCAGTCATGACGCCCGGGGCTCTGTCCTGCGGCGGAGCCCTGGTCACTTTCGGTCTTTTCCCTTCTCGTGGGCTTCGGTCACGTTTCCCTGGTGACACTGAAAACGTGTCCCCCCTGCTAGGGAGTCCTCCCTCACGGCTACGTGGATGAACCGCTCACACAACGCCCTGGACCGGCCGCTCTCCACCTCGGTTTTCCCCTTTGGAATTCTTCCCACTGATGATGGTGCTCTAGAAATTTTTACTCTGCCCCCTTTTCACTCTCGGCTGTGTCAGGATGAAACTTTTTTATTTAGTTTTACACAAGGAGAGAAAATAGTGTCAGATTCCCTGTTGGGTCTTAGTTGATACCCTGTGTCACTTGGAGCTACAGCTGAGCATTGGCATTTATAACGGCCGTGATTAAACGTTGTCGGTCTTCTGTTCCGTTTCTACTTTTTATAAATCTCCGGGTTTTGTTTTCTGTATTCTTCATGCTACACGCTGCATTCTTTCACTGCGATTTGATTGGTGAATTTCCAATGAAAAGTCTATTACTTATTAAATTAAGGCATTCCAAAACAAAATACTAGAAAATCAACTTTATTTCATGTTTATTATCTTTTTTTTCTTGCTAATTTCTGATTCTGAACTCCCTGCATTTTTATGGGTTTATTTACATCTCCTGTCTCGGCCGAAATCCTGTAAACCAGCCCACGGAAGGCTGAAAACTTATAATAACAGTATCTTCGTTTCCCCTCTGCAACTGAGGACTTTCCAATAAGCTCCACATGCACCAACCAGTGGTTTATTAGGTCACTTTTCTGCGTTGGCCCGAGACCCTGCACAGCCCTGAGCGCAGGTGGGAGGAGCCCCAGGGGGTTGGAGGTGGGAAGGCTGCCTCGTGGTTTCCTCTGTGCCTCACACCCCTCCGCAAACAGCATTACAGCCACGGCTTCCGGAGGACACGTGGGGCGGACGTGTCCACACCGTGGACGGCCCGCACTCTCCGCCTGGACGCTTGGACTGTGAGACGGGGAGCCCGGCAGGGGCGGGCACGCCGGCCTGGACTAAGGCCCGGGCTGTGGGCGGGGTCTGCCGCCTCCCTCCCACCTGCACCATTCTGTCCCCTACGCAGCTCCAGCCTCGTGCTCACACGCAAGCCGGGATGGAAGGACAAAACCAGGTCTAAGAGGATGCGCTTTTGATAAGTCCATGGAACTGTGCTTAAGACACCTGGCACAAACCTGGATCCCTGTTTCTTGGGTTCAAATCTCCGCTCAACCACATACTAGCTGGGGGCACGTCCTCCACACTCTGTGCCTCAGTTTCCTCAAATGTGCAATGGGGACAGTCGAGGCGCCTACGTCATAAGGTGGTTGTGCAGATTCAGTGACTTAATGTGCGGAAACTGCTCGCACCTGGAGGATGTTATATAATATTTGCTACTATCACTATTTGTGGTCAGCAGAAGTGTACAAATGAACCCAATGAATCTTTCCCTTATATAATCCACTTCCTTTTTGATCGTGGGTAGAACCTGTGAATACGAGGAAACGTTCTAAGCCAAAAAGGAAGATAAGGATGAGGCTAATCTAATCACGGGAGCCTTTGAAAACAGTTTCCTCCAACTGATCGCAAAGAAAATCTCGGAGATTCTAAGCTTGGGGCGTTCGACACACTGTTGCTGGCCCCGAGGTGCCAGAGACCAAGGCGCGCAGGCAGCCTCCAGGAGCTGAGGACGGTCCTCAGCTATCAGACACCCAGGACATGGGGGTCTCGATCCTGCAGCCCCAGGGAACTAAACTCGTCCAGCAGCTTGACCAAGCTGGGAGGCGAACTCTTCCCGTGAGCTGCCCGATCGGATCCCCGGCTGGCCAGCAGTGCCTGGGTTTCAGCTTGGAGGCGCCTTGAACACGCAGCCCAACGCACCGTCCCTGTCTGCAGAACGGCGCGGTGACGCGGCATTACGCCACAACACGGAGTATCACTAGGACTTCAGTCCTTTCATCTGAAAAATGGGGCTCATGAGAGTCACTAACCTCCCCAGGGTCTTGTGACTCATGAACAGCTCCCCAAACTGGTACATGGTGGGTGTTCGTGGTCGCCTGATTAATAAGATTATTACCATGATTATTACCTAATTTTCACGTCCAAATGAAAGGGCTGGAACTTCCCTGCTGTACTGTGGGAAGTGTAATGCCCTGGAATCAAACTTTGCCCATTTCCTCTTTTTGCTGAATTCTCTTCGGCAGCCTCTAGCCATAGACTTTTTATCCAAAATGGACACTCTCACCTTCCATTTACGTAAAATATTACTGGAACCGAGCCATGTGGGGTCACAGACTATGTGGGGTCACTGAGGATTCCGGGGCAGAAGGATGGGGTGAAATGAGACCCCACAGGGCCGGGGATAGCTTGAACATCATTTTTTTTTAATGCATCAGGGTTTCTGGCAACCCTCTTTTTGCCTTGGATTCGGGCCCTTGGCCACGTTGAAAAGTCCTGTCCATCTTTCTCTTCTCCCCCTTTTCTGCCAAAGCACACCCCACACTGTCACTGTTTAAGGCACAGAGAGCAGCTCTCGGGGCTTCACCCCGACGATGCCCACGTTCACGGATCCCCAATTCTGCTGAACCGCCTCCATGAACCCTCAGCAACTGCGACCACAGCAACGACCAGACTGCAGAGGGGATTCCCAGGCGCCGGCCGGCGCTGCGGTCGCTCAGCGACTGCTCCACCCCCTCGCCCGTGGCAGGAACGCCCACGGCCCAGTGGCTGGAGCCGGAAAGCGCCCTTTCCCTGCCGAACCCTCTCGCCGCGGCCGCCCCAGATCGACGGATCGAATGGTCATTCTGATCGAAATCCTGAGGGTGTGGGAAGCAGAGGCAGGGCCCCGAAGGCCGAGACCGGGCCGAGGAGGGCAGCTGGACCAGGCCCACGCGGAGGTCCCAGGACGGGAGAGAGACTGTTCAAGAGCTCTCTTCTCGGGACAACCGACAGAGAGTCAGTGCCAAGTGGGCGGGTCCACGTGCGGCAGAGGATCGGAGGCGGAGGAAGGGTCCCGCCCCTGCTGCATCGGACACGCCCCCCTCCTGCGTCCAGGGCGGTTCCAGGGCCACCGCCCAGCCACCCAGTCACACCCAGCGGCCCTGACTGCAGGTAAAAACAGGTCAGACTCTCCTCCCACCACCCCCAAGTTCGCTGACTCAACTCACCACCCACCCCTCACATCGGGGTCTTCCTGTTTAGGTCAACATTTGGTTCTATTATTTCTTTTTAGCCTTGACTTTGGAAGCTTTTATTCTCCGGGGCATTGGCACGATACCAACGGAATCAGCCTGGGCTCTGAAAAGATTATTGTGCAGGCCTGGCCTCGGTTCCCTCGGGGGACAGAGCGCTAGTGTGAGCCACCCGACGCCACCTCCTCACCCGCCTGGCCGGCCCAGGGCTGGGTGGCCTTCCCCACAGGCTGGGCAGCGAGGTGCAAATATTAGAAATGGACGTGGACTTACGTTTTATCTGGCCCAGCCCCGTACTCTGGAATGGAGAAACCGAGGCCTAGAGCAACGAAGGATCATCTGCAAAGTCACACATGAAAGTCACAGAACCAGGCGGACTCTGCAATTCTTGGCTAAAGCCCTTTCCTAGTCACTAGAGGGTGACTTCCTGCATTTCAAGATAGACGCCTCCTCCTCTTGCATTTTTCCCGCTGGATTCCGAATGCACTTATGTACAAGGAAAAAACCCCGAAGTCCAGAACATGAGTGGGAACCCCTCTCATTGCACGAACACACACTTCATTTCCTTTAAGAAACACAAAAACAGTTTCTGCAGACAGGCCGGCTCAGCGAGCTGGTGCGGCCCGCCCCCTGGGACTGGCTGGCTGCACCAGCAATGGTGAAGGCGCATTCTTCGGTTCCCAGGACCGTGGCCCCTTCGACTCGGAATGCGCCCAAGCAGAATCGCAAGAGTGCAAGAACTCACAGGCCTGGAGTCCATCCCAAGTTGTTTTACACTCTGTCGTACTGAATTCAATGTGTTTCCATTCCTACGCGTGGCACCTAGGTTTGCGTAATTGTAGACACTCAGGGCGAATGCTAACAGAGACTGAGGCCAGTCCTGGGCTGGAAATCAAGGCCCTTTTCTGACCTCTACAGGCCGTTTGGAGGAAGAAAGGAAGTCACCTCTGGGAGGTCACAGAGCGGCGGGCACCGCAGACCAGGGGACTCTGAGGAAGACGTCCCCTGGATGCTTCCTTGTGGCCCTGAGTGCACCGGACACAGGTGTGGCCCACTTTCCCACAGCTCTGCTCTCTACGTTCAATAGGTTACTGAGGCCACGGGTGGGCGGTTGTTCTGCGGGGGCCTCTGGAGGGAGAATTCAGGTCTGCATCCTGCAGCACATGCTGAACAGAGGTCCACCATGTGAACAAAACCATCTCTGCTCCCCAAGAATGGACAGTCGGTGGGGGGCAGGGGACGGAACCATAAAGTCCACAGGCAGCACCATGGAACAAAACATATGATAGGGTTCCTACAAGCTGCTGGGGAGACTCAGCGTCAAATCATGGAGGAGTACCTGGAGGAGGAGACCTTCCCACACGAGATGCATGGAATTACAGACACGAGTGGAACTGAGGGAGCAAAAGAGTGGCTGCTATGGGAAGGGCCCGAGTGCTGGGTTCCGTGTGCATTTTATCCTTAGGGCCCCCGGGAGGCCACTGAGCAGCAGAAATAGAAACAGATTTTTGTTCCAAATATTACCTGGCAGCATGGGGAAGAAAGGGCGGAAAAAAGGCCAAAACGAAAGGCAAGGAACGCGGCAGGGAGACTACTGCTGAAACGCAGGGGAGAAGCCAGCCGGGAAGAAGTGGAGGACGGATTTGAGGCAAAGCGAAGATGAGGCTTGACAAGATGGGCGGACGCGTCCGAGTGGTGAATATGTAATCGCCTGCCTTGATCACAACTGGACCGTGCGTCGGGCTCACAGAGAAACCAGACCACAAGGACTGCCATTCGAATGATCCAGCGTAGGAGTGTGGAGGCAGGGACTTTGGTGGGAGGATACAACGCGGACCTGACCTTGAACCTGTTGAGTTTGCAAGTGGGCTGTCAGGCACAGGGGCTGTTCCGCAGGGATGTTCGGTTGCATCTGGTCGGCTCTAGGACTGGAAACCACGTCCTGTCCCCCAGAGACAGGGAGGGGCCTGTGTCCTCCAAACGCCCTTGCAAATCCGTGAAGAGACACTTTCCCGTGGAGGGCAGGCTCGGGCGCCAGCCAGTCCGTGTTAAACTCGTGATCCTGATTGTTTCCTCGCTGCATAATCGTAGGCGAGCCCTGCCTCCCAAACCCCTCGGCATCCTCGCCCAGGGCGGGAGCACAGGAGGGCTTACTCTAGAGGGCTGGGTGGCGAGGCCTCAGCGTGCAAATACGTGCAAGGGTCTGGGACTCTTGTATTTGGTGCCGTTCACATTTGGCACAGTTTTCTCCGTGACCGGCAGGTGTGAAACACACAGGTGCTGATGGCCGGTTCCCGTCACGGGCTGGGGAAGGGGTCTACCCCGAAGGCCTCCAGTATCTGTGTGTGACGGTATAGCATACAGTCGCACCTAGCTACCCCTGCCTTCACAAACATGCGCCCGGTAATACATACACCTTCCCTCACCTGCTTTCTTTTCTCGCTTAAAGACTTGGACCTACTGTGTGTGCGTGATAGGGAACTCAAGCTCAATTTCAACTCCACTGTGTTGGAATGTGTGTAATAGACGATTTTAAGTTGTATACAATTGTATTTTTTTAGTGTTATGCACTGGAAGGTTATAATATAGTCCTTTTTGTCTTAAAAAATTCTTTTACCCATCGTTTTTTCTAAATAGCCCATTTTTATCAGGAATCAGTGGGGCACACGTGAAGCCACACTGTCACACAAACAAGGGGACGTCCGCTGGGAGGGCGGCCACAGGCTCCAGGCTTCGGGGACTGTTCTGGCCTGAGAACGCTCTCTCGGGGAGCACTCAGACGACCCTCTGCCTGCCTCTCCCAGACTGGGGGCGTCAGGGGGCTGGAGCGGGTAGTCCCGCAGGGCAAGAGGAATCCACCACCCTGATACACACGAGACGGTCCCGACCCACCGCACAGGTGTCCCGAGTCCCCAGCATGGATGACCGATGCCAGCCATCTCAGGAAGCACCTTCTTCTGGCAAAGGCTCCCCAGGAACCTGAAATCAGCACGCAGCCCGTCACCCAGGTTGGAGAGTGGAAGCCGCACCTGAGAACTTCCCCGCGTGGGAGAGGGAGGCAGCCTGGCCGTGTCGGCAACCTGCCACGTCAGCTGTAAACTCAAGCATCGGGTTATTTTCAAGAGCTCTTTGCGGCTCGGTCTCCTGCGCTGGAGGCCCCGAGGAAACTGAGACGGACGCATGGGGCCCTTGGGTTCCCACCGACAGACAGGACCGCACGAAGCTGGCCACATGCGCACGGGCACACGCCTGCCCTCCCCGAGGGGAGCCCACGGCCCAGAGCTCCCAGGCGGGGGGTGTTCTGCAGCCACGGGAGACTCTCCCACGTTCGGCCCCTCCGTTCTCACCGCTGTGCCTGAACATTTGCATGGTCCAGGCAAGGACAAGGCCACCCTGCTCCTTGTCAAGCTCTCCTCGCACGGGGAATGTCCTTCCATGGCAACCACCAGCTTGAGAGGCTGGGCTGTCCTTCCGCCGGGTGTCCCCTGATGGAAACCAACTGCCCTTCTGCCACGCAAACAGATTTGCGATGGAAAATGGAGGGACTTTGTGGAGATACATGGGCTTTCGCTACAACGCTGGGTGTTCAGGTTGGAGGCTAGGAAGAAGACGCCCTTCTGAGCACCTTCCCTGTGCCGAGGGGTGGGGACAGAGAGAGAGAGAGAGAGAGAGAGAGAGAGAGAGAGAGAGAGAGAGAACTGCAGGTCGGGGCATCACAGAGCTCTCTGCTGTTGACTGGCCGTGGGGCGGGGCTGTAAACAGCACGTGAAGCGAGCTGTACACTGCAGGCTCTAAAAGGGGAGGTGCGAACAGTGCAACAGGGGCCCGTAAGGACGTGAGAGGACGGGGCTGGGCGACGAGGAAAGGTCGGACAGAAGGAAGGGGCTGTTTGAACGGGGTCCTGCCACCCCCGAACGATGGAATGGGAGAGGCCGGCCAGACACAGAGGAAGATGCGTGATGGCGTGAAAATCGAGAGGACGTTCGGGCTCAAGAACGGTGTGCGCACGCACGCTCACGCATGTGCCTGAGTGTGACGAGATGAAATGAGGCCACGTCCCAGGGAACACCGAAGAGGCGGGGGAAGAGCGGAACTCGCGTCTGCCGCGGAGACCGGGGACTGACCCTCGCTCCTGCAGGCAATGGGGGGCCAACCGCCTTGCCCCGGGGGCGGGGCGGGTCAGGAACCGTCAGCAGGTCCCGCCCTCAGGGGGTCGAGGAAGCGTGGATCTCGGCGGATCACAGAAAGACCTGTGTTTGTTCACGCACATCAGGGCCATCTTAGGGGTCACAAGGCGACCTCCCCACCTTGGCCCACCCAAGAAGGCGCCCAAGGCTGCCCCAGGGCACAGCGGCCCCTCCGTCCCCCGGCCTTGTCACACAGAGCACCAGACACCGGCTGGGACAGGACAGCTGTGCACGTGGCCTGGCCCAGCGTCACGCCCCTAGACTCTCATCCCCTCTGCACACTTCGAACCACACCTGCTTCCCATGACAGCCGGCAGCCTCCGGAAATTCCCGTGCCATTTCATTTGGCTCTGAGTTTGGTAGAAGTCATGTTTCAGAACGCTTCACCGTAGTGTGGTTTGGCCACCAAGAGATGCGTCTGGCTGGGCTGGAAGAGCCGCTCCTGGAACTACCTGGAGCTGACTGGCGTGGGGGCCTCCCCACGCCTGGACGTAAGACGGATGGGGTGTGACGCAGAGCGGCCTCCAACCCGGAGGGAAAGGACGGGAGTCTGTCCTCTCGCCCACCCTGCTGTCCCTTCCAAGCAATGCCTTCTCAGCTGACCCCAGCTCACTCAGTACCTCTTTCCTTTTTCTACGTCTCTTCCTGATGTGCCTCTGGCTTTGGGGAGTCCTCCCCATCGGGACACCTGGTTGGCCCCCAGTATTCAACATGACCTCGAACCCTACTCACCTCTCATTTCAGCACAAACCTACTGCTCTTCAGATAGGGTAGTGCCACACCCAAGGTAGTCCTCAGACCGATGGGTAGCCAGTGTGGCAAGGATGCCCATCAGTCATAAACAATCGGGCACCGATACTGATACCAGTCTGCTGACGTCAGGCCTGGACAGGCCTCTGCTGGAAAGTCCGTCTCCCCAGCCCTGACGGAGTCCAGTCCAGTCTTGTCGTCAAGGCATGTCAAACGCTGCTGGACCAATTCGATGTCCATCTTCTCCGTTTCAACGCCCGTCACCCCCCCTTTCCCCACTTGCAGATACATCTTTTAAACCAGTCACACTACATAGTTATTCCTGGCTCTAACCTCATCACAAGGCATGTGCACAAATTCTCTCCAGTTCCTAACATGATTCTTTCCAACCAGGAAACTCTTTACACATCCTTCAAGAATCACCTCACTTATCACATTCTCTCGGGAAGCTTCCCCCCGTTAGGTCAGCTGATCCTGTGTTACCCTCCGGCCGGCTCCGCAGTCACCGGAGCTGCTGTGTTAGAATAAATGTTTCGTTGTGCCCCTCCCACTGAACCGTGAGCAGCTTGAGGACATAAGGTGGGTCTTTTTTCTCTGTATCTTCAGAGCTTAGTAAAATGCATGACACAAGGGAAGGGCATAATATTTATTTGTCACATAGATGGATCAATACAGAGTCCCTGCTCCAGGCTTTTGCTGACCATGCCCCCTAGAAATTTACCTGTGCCGGCTCCTCTCTCTCAGAAATACACTAGATGACTAGAAGGTAATACCACAAACTAATTGGAGCTGAGGCGCGAACTGGTGACCACGAATTAGCATTATTATGTCTCTCCCTCTCAGAATTTATATTTTTAACAATATTAGCTTCTTGATTTTATGAGTCAATGAATAAACAGAAGCGTTACGCTACTTTCTGTGCAAGAGTGGCCATCAGGTATATGCGATAAGTTAAGGGACGCTGTCAGCTTGGATTCGAACTGTGTTATTTCCCTTCAGCCTCTTATGTATGTTAGAGAAATGTGAATGTCTTCATAATACAAAGGACGGAGGCGTGACTTCTGAACTACAGCAAAGAAGTCTGGACAAGAGCTGGAAAAGGAAGTACCGCCCACCGTGACAGCAATAACCGTGCACATCCAGACCCGTGCCTTGATGCTGGGCGTTGGGGCTAAACCATGACCAAGTTCGGTTCTGTGAACTCTGTGTGGGAAAGAACATAGTTACAAAGTAGCCAGCTTTGCCTACGGAAACCGGAACAAAGTCTGGACGCAGGGACGCCGAGAACAATCTCACGTGGGCTGGCTTCCTGCACCGACACTGCCGGGCGTGTCTGGCGGGGAAGAAGCAGCGTGGCCGCTAGTCCAGTGACTGCAGACCTGGGACGCGCCGTGCCCCTCGGGGCTACGAGGCGGCTCTCCTTCCCTGTCCCGGGCCCTCCTCCTCTTCCTCAGCCTCGTCCTGGTGGGAGGCCCACTCGCGGATCTGCCGGTCCAGCTCGGAGGCACGGCCCTCCTGGTCCGAGCTGCTGTCGGCACTGTAGTCAATCTCCTCCATGCACGGCGGCTCGTCGTCCAGCTCTGCGGTGACGCTGCTGCTCCTGCCTCTGCCGTGGGTCGGTCCGCGTGACACATGGACAAGAAAGAAAGGAGAAGAAGGAAGGGAAGGAAACACGAAGGAGACATACAGAGGGGAGGGGGCACAGAAAAGGGACGTGGAGAGAGGAAGAGGAAATGAAAAGTTACCCACAGGCAGGAACAGTTAAAGGAAGTTAGAAAGAAGGAGAGTGGGCTCGTCTTCTCTGGGTGTGGAGCTCGAGAGTCCCGGCTCCTGTAACCGCGTGGCACGCACAGCGTCCTGTTCTCGACCACTACCTCGAACGGAGGAAGGGACTCACACAAAATCGATCGGGGCTTCCTTCTTTCTTTGCCAGCGGAGTCTGCACTTCTAAGTCCAAGCGGGAGATTTGCGGTCAGGAGATGTGGACGCATCTTCAGGGTCCTTGCGGCTCAAAGCGGGGGATGGAAGGCAGCCCCCAGGCAAGGTCTGACGTGACCACGTCAGCCACTCCTGGGGGGCGGTGGGACTGGGATTTGGGCAGGGAGGACTCAAAACTCCCTCATGTCTCCCACGCTCGCAGCATGAGGAGTCACGTTGCACAGCTTTCCTTCATCGTGGTGGACGGTTTATTGGGGTTAGGAAATTAATCCAGGTTGAAAGTAAACAAGACTGCAGGCAGGAAAAGAGCGTTCTCTGCTGCGATTGTGCTCCCCCCACGCCCTCTCCCGCTCCCTTCAGCTTATGCACCAAAGGAAGAAGAGCGGGGGTTGCTCAGCAAGAGACCTAAGGGGCCCAGAGGATGGGCAACAGACCTTGACCGCAGATCGTGAACAAGGCAGCTCTCCTTGCAAGGGACTGTGCATGTCCCTCATTCGTACAAGGCCCCCTCTTTCCTGAACACATTCTAATCACTTCTCACTTAGGACTTAACCAATTAGGATAAACAGCACGCTGGGTTCCTACTCCCTGATTTATAGATGACGAGCGCTTCATAAATCAGGCAGAGCTGTTCATCCACCTGCCGCGCCATGAACAACGAAAACGGGTCATCAGGGGCGCAGATGCGCGTTAGCTCGGGAAGGGAACCGGGGCCGGTTTCTTCGTTGTCTAGTGACGGACGGGAGCTGCCTCTACCCTCCTCAGACCCCAGACCCTAAAGGGAAGGTCTGGTGGGTCCCTGCCTGAATGGAGAGGAAGGGGAAGTGATGTGCATCTTGTTTCCATGGCAACAGGGCGTTAAATCATCCTCCTGCCCAGGCTGCCTTGTGGGTGGCAAAGAAACTGAGCAAAGGAAGGTAAGAGCTGCCTCAGCTGCTGCACGAGCTCAAATCAGCAAGAACACTGAGCGCCCGAGGCTTCGCTGTCACCACGCTGGGCCCGGAGCTGACATTGTTGAGCAATGCCAAGGACCTGAGAACAAGTTCTGGCTGCAGGACCTTGGAGACGCCCCACTACCTCCCTCCGAGAGAGGCAATTATAATCCCTCGGGAGCTGGCAACACTTGGTAAGAAAACACAGGATGCCATCAAGCAGAGTGTCCCTGAAATAAAGGCGCCCGGTACATTTTATGCCCACCGCTCTACTGCGGATACTGAAGACGGTTAACAGGGTGTTGAGGGGAACACGCATCGTGGCTTGCTGCTTCACACCTGGTTATTGCAATAACGACCACGAACATCCAAACTGGCACCGCTAATAATCTCCCTAAACCGTAATTTTTATTCTACTGCTTCTAGACTCGGAACTGGCAGTGATTCTCCTGGCCTGTGAATGCAATGGGAGCAGCGGAGGGTGGGGTGTCCCTAGCGGGTCCAGCTGGCAGGAGCACCTGAGCAAACAAGAGGCCAGTCTTTCCCAGCCCTGCCTTTCCCCCGCGGTGGACTTGGCGCCACTCACGTGTGGACTTGAACCTGCCCCACTACAGACACCCTGTCAGGCTGTTCTTGTGATCGTTCAAACTCAACAGGCTACATTTTTTTCTAAGCCTTTATTCATGTAACTGATTTCTTCTATCAAAAATGATCTTCCAACTCTTTAACATGCAACGAAATGAAGCCTATTTTTTTTGAGAGCGCATCTTAATTTCAATCAAAGGACTGTTTGGATACCTTCATCTCTTACTGAAATTTTCTTCCTCTAAATAGCAATCTTCACATAGTCCCTTAATTTGTTTTGATCCTTAATAATGTTTATAGCTTTATTGTGAATAATACCCATGATTCTGTCTGATTTGTATACACAGCATCTTATAGAACACCTAGGACGTGTTGAGAACAGAATAGGCCCACAATAAACAGTTGCCAAACTGCGTGTTTAATGGGTACGTACACAGGAGAATCTATATTTTGGGCCATCTTGTGAGGAATTAATTTTTGATGCCATTTTCAAAGGTTTTCTATATGAATTAAACCATAATTATCATGTTAGTGCATTTTGGAGATTGAATCAAATATGGTTTCCTTTATCATTAAGGTAATAAATAAATGTAATGTATAATATAGTGTATAAACTATGATATGTAATAAATACTTAGAACATAACAGTGCATAATGTTATAAAGCTATATGCTATACATGCTACGTAGACACATGTGCGTATATGTCCATGTGTGCACATGTCTATTGCTATTATTACATATACACACATGTATGCATGCTCGTATCTTTACACAGAGCCATGCACTATACAATAGCATTTTGGTCACAGACGGCACATGTGCCTGAGGTCTCAAAACATTATAATGGAGCCGAACAATGGCTATCAGCTGCTGACATCGTAGCCACTGGAACCTCATAGCACAACGCATCACTCACGTGTGTGGTGGTGTTGGTATAAATAAACTTTAACGTGGTCACCGGGACAAAGGAAGTGACCGGGACATAGCAGTATATACAGGGTGGGCAAAAGTAGGTTTACAGTTGTTCGCATGGAACATGCAATAATGAATGAAAAATAGCACAAGAATAAACTGTGTTTGGCAAACTCACAACTGCAAGCCTACGTTTGCCCCACTCCATCGGACGATAAAGACGTCACTCCATCAGCAAGTCAGAGCAGGCCTGGGTGTGTGCCCCAGGCAGAGCCTTGAAGTGTGGGGAGCGAAAACGGATAGAACCGAAAGAAGAATTAAAGGAAGCTATGATTACAACTCAGGACTTCGACACTCCTTCTCAGCAGACGATTAAACAGCGGGACAGAAAGCAGCAACAACACCATCAACCAACAAGACAGAACTGACGTTGGTAGGGTGTTCCACCCGACAACGGCAGGGTCCGTAGCGTCCCAACGCACGTGGAAAGTACGCCAGGGCAGACCAGATCCGGAGCCGTAAACGAGCCTCAACAGATGTAGCAGTGAAATCACGCAGAGCGTGTTCTCCGACCGCAAAGGAGCCAAGCTAAAAATCAAAACCGAAAAGACAAAAAAGAGAATTTCCTCGAGCTTGGAAAGTAAATAAAAAACACTTCTAAATAATTCCTGAGGTCAAAGAGGGCAGCTTACAGGAAGGTTAAAACACACGCACGCACACACACACACACACACACACAATGTACTGAGTGGAAAGCAAAATATAGCATCCAAATCTGCGGGACACAGAGCCATGTGGTAAGACGGACATTCACAGCAGGAAATGTTTAGCCTAGAAAAGTCGTGCAAGTTAAAACCGCAGCTAGTCCCTCAAGGAAATAGGTAAAAGAAGAGAGAATCATACCAAAACAAGAAAAGGAAAGACACTAATAAAGATAAGAGCGAAAACCAATGCCATTAAAATGGAAAAACAGTAGAGAAATTCAATGAAGCAAAGAGTTGAAAAGGTCTATAAAGCCGGCCAACCTCTAACAAGACGTCAAAGACAAAAGGAAGGCGCTGATTCCTAACGTCGGCCATGAGACAGGCCCCGCCCACCCGCGCCCCTGTTGCTGTCAGCAACGCGAGGGGCGCCACCCACAACTCTGAACGCACACGTTCCACGGCTGACGGGGTCCGGACCCACGCCTGGGAAAGCAGGAATTGCCGCGCCCGCTCAGCACGAAGGAGAGCACTTCCATCGCCCTGCACCTCCCGAGGAAACTGAATTCGTGACGTAAAACTCTCAGAAAAGGGGTCTAGGCCCAGGTATTTCCGCTGCAGAATTCTGCGACAGGATTAAAGAAGAACTAACACCAATTCCAAACACTCTCCTCCACAAAATGAAAGAGGGAATGCTTGCCATTCCTTTTATGAGTCAAGTGTTGCCTCGATCCTAAAACCAAGCGAAGACAGTAAAACCAAACTACAGATCAATGCCCCTCGTGAATATAAATGTAACGTCCTTCCCAAACTACTAGCAAATTGAATTCGCCATTATGATGTGACCACAATTATGCACCCTGACCAAGTGGAGTTAATTCCAGGGATGCGAGACTTGTCCCCTATTCACAGACCAGTCAAAGCAAGCCACCAGATTAACATAATCAAATAAATTATGCAGCAAATAAATTTGAAAAAAATTTTGACACGCATTAATAATAAAAGCTCTCAGAAAAGATAATAATAGAAGGGGCCTGTCTCTGCTTGATAAAGAACATTTGACAAAACCTATAGCTAATACTATATTTAATGGTAAAAACTGAATGCTTTGCCCTTATGACTGGGAACAAGTCAAAAATGTCTACTCTCGCCGTTGCTATTATTCGCAGGGCACTGGCAGCTCCAGCCAGCACGGCCAGACGAGAAGAGAATATAAAAGGATACAGATAGGAAAGCAAAACATAAGACTCAATCTATCTGAGAATGTACAAGACCGATAATAAAACAGTTCAATAAAGGACAACTCCTAGAACTATCAGTGAGGTCAATGAGGTCACGGTTACAAGATGAACAGAAAAAAAATCAATTGTACTTCACAATGACCAGGTTAAAATCGCTAAGCACTTATAACCATTAAACAAGAAGGAAATGCTTAGGGGTTAACAGAACAACACATACGCCACACTTGTATCCTCAGAAGTATAAAAAGCCGATGGTAAAAATCAAAGGAAATTTAAATAAACGGAGAAACATCCCTGGCCTAGAGGACTCAACCGTGCAAAGTGTCGATGCCCCCAAACTGATACACAAATTTAACACGATCCCCATCAAACCTCAAAAGCAGACTTCTGTGGATCCAGACAAGACCCCCCTAAAACTTACATGGAAAGCGGAAGGAAGGAAACACAGCTGAAATCATTTTGAGAACAAGAACACAGCGGGAGGGGTCTCGCCACCCAGCCGTACGTAGGACCGATGACACCGCGACGCGAAACGAGGCCGTGTGGTCCTGGCCCAGGGACGGACGGACGGACCTGTCAGTCTGGAGGGTGGAACAGACAGCCCGCAAGCACCACACACCAGCGAGCCAACGGATTTCTGACAAACGTTGAACGGCACCTCCACCACTGGGAATGCTGGGGGGGGCCGAGGGGAGGAAAAATGGACTCGCGGGCACAGTGTGCCCCCGCAGCCCGGTGGCACTGCAGGGGGAGCCGGCACCCCCGGTTTCCCGCGACACAAACCACTCACCCCGACGAGCTGTCCTCAGGGAGGGCGGGTTGGAAGAGAGCGCAAATCCATGGATGCGCAGCTGTTTAGGAGTTGGAGCAGAGTGGCGGACATAACTGCTCCATCGCCGAGCAAAGAAGACTCGGGACAAGCTTTTTGTTTCTTCCGGCATTCTGCCCATCCCCATTCATTCATTCATTCATTCATTCATTCAATTATTGAGTGATCAACTATTTAGTTGGCGCCTACTAGATGAAAGATAAGAGTACATTTTTAGAGCTCAACAAATAAATGAAAGGTGATGAAAAGTTATAGACACCATAATCCCATTTAAGCAATAAAAATTAGGATAGAAACTACTAAAAAAAAAAGGAAGAAAAGGGGATGGATATCGAAAAAAAATGAACGGCTGGCAGCGAGTGTCCCTGTCGAGGGGTCAGGGAGGCTCTAGACGCTGCCACCACTCGGTGTATTGTCTTACTGCCTTTGAACAGAACTGCTCAGGTCCAGCAAAATGCAGCCCAATTGCCTGGACACCCCTGCCAATCCTTCCCATCCTGAAGGCAAAGCCAGCATCCCACCTCTGTAACATCTTCCAAGAACAGTCAAGCTCATTTCCTTCCTTTCCTTGGTTCAAGGGACATCTTCCAACACTCTCTTGGACTTTGACATGTTACTTATTTTCGTCTAACGTCACTGCCTGCGGAAATAAGGAGTTCTACGTGCGCTGACCTCCACTGGCCGTAAGACTGCTGGCTGTCCTGCCCTCCTGCCCGGGCAGTGAGGAGTATCTGACGGGAACCGTGCTGGCCCCACTTATTAGCCGTCTGCTCACGCCAGGTAATCCCCGCCCTCGTACAGCACCAGCCCGCAGGCTCGCCCGGCGGACCGGAGGGGCAAACACAGGCCTGGGGTCCGGGGAGAACGTGCTTCCCAGGGCAGGGAGGGGTCTCCCGTTTCTGAAACAAAACTGCCGGCATCACGCGGAGCTGCCCTCTGCCGATGAGAGGGGCAGCCCCCTCGGGGCCATGAGCAGAGTAGCAGCCGCGTCACCGGTACCAGGGCACCTGCTCTTCTCCCTCTTGGTCCTTCTCGCTCTTTTTGTCCGAAAACGATGAATTCGGTAACAGGAAATCACCGTGCGCCACTTATGTATAACTACCATGCGGAAAGCAAACTCTGCTTCCCACCCCAGGGCCCTTTCCGGAGGACCGTTTGACATCCTGCAGCTGCATGTTCTCGACTGGCTCTGGGGGCTGTTGGGGAGCCGCGTGGGCAGGGGGCACTGGACGTCGGGAACCAAACATACGCTTGACGTCAAACAGCTGAGGTTTCGAGTCCTGGCTGCAAAGTCTGAGTGAGAAGCAGGAATTTACCTTCTCTGAGTGTCATTTGTGAAAGGGGCGTGTTCCTGGCTTGGAACGACACGAAGGAAAACAAATGTCAGAGCACAGAAGATGACACATTAGCTCAGGTAAGATCCGTATTCCCCTTTCCTCTTCCCAGCGGCTGGAGACAGGCGTGGGAATGTGTCCATCCGGCCGGTCCACCAGCCTCACCTTCTCACATACGCCCATCCATGGGGCTTCCTGTTTCTAAGCGAAGTCATTAAGAAGCCTCCATCCCTTGCAATTCCTCCTCCTAGCTGGCCAGAACAGCAATTTGCAACTTTATGATGTGATAAATAGAATTCCTTTGTTTTGCTTTTCCATTTGCATATTTATTGAGAGATGACGCTCTTAATTAGTTCTGCTTTCTTTGTTTTGCTTGTTTTCTTGGCTGGGGAAAGATGGCTTTCTGTAGTGCGAAATAATTCTGCATGCTAACAGGGTGAACAAAGCCAGCCTGTGGCACACACCTTGATGCTGAAATGCAGCTTTAAGGCGTCTCTCTTTCCCTTGTTTTCTTTACAGGCTGAGGGGGATGCTCAAGACTTGGGTGAATGTCAGGCCTCAAGAGGTAGCCCCGCTGAGGAGCCAGAGGACACTTAAAATGCCAGACACTCATGCACACCCAAGGAGCTCTTTCTTCCCTGCCAGCCTACCGTCCAACTCCCTCCTGAAATAGCTGGGCCCCTCCTCAGCCCTCTTCCCAAAGACATGCAGCCGCGGTACATCCTGGCTTTTGTGCAGGAGAAATAGCAACTGTGAAGCCCCTGAGTGGCTGCCTCCCAGGGGCGTGTTTGGACCAGCCGTTCACGCAGTGCTCTTCCTCCTGGACCCTCCAGTCACCTTCTGCAGGAGCAGAGCCCTGGGGATGCTGGGCCCAGCAGCCTACTAAACGGTGCGCAGATTCGGGGGGCTGTCCAGCCATCGGGGCATGCCCACTAGGACCACTTCACCACGATCGCCCAGAACGATTAGCTGGTTCCCTAGTGCTTCCTAACTGCAAAGATCTTCATGCCATCACTCATTCAACACTTCTAAGAGGAACAACATAATATGACCCCCCCCTTTTTTTTAACTCCAGTAATGGAGAGTTTCCTAGGTCCTCTTGGTAAAGGAGAAGAACTAACATTGCCAATCGTCTGCTGTGCGCCAGGGGCTTGGAATTTGCTCTTCTGTCATTTAAAATACAGAACAATGAACAAATCTATGGGGTGATAGTATCATTCCTATTTTACAGGGCAAGGAGACACTTTGGGTATTTAGATAATGTTCTTGGTATTTGAATGGTATGTGTGGCATAGAAATACGATAATCAGATAACACCAAGGGGTCTTGTTCCCCTTAATTCCATTAACACGTGTCAATGTATAAAAATCTACCTTGCTTAAGGAAGCCCTGAGATGGATGTTAATTCAGCCAAAAGTCATGGACTCAGACATGAGATGTGGAAGAAGTCCAAGATCACTCTCACCCCCCAAAACACAGACATGAACGAGAGACTCCATTACAGTGCGGGGACGTGCGGCCAGAAACACAGAACAGAAGACAGTGAGAATGGGGGCCAGCAGGGCAGTGAGAACGAATAAGGGTACGGTGAGGGAGGGAGAACGGGCGGGAGGGACGAGAGGGACCTGTTCCACAGACGTGTGCAGGTTTGATTCGGGTGCTGTCCCACCTCCACCCCCACCTCCTCGCTGGACTCAGGATGCCTGTGCCTATGAGGAACCCCAAACCTTGTCTGAGACCACAGCAGACTCCAGCCAGGGGCAAGTCTGGAGTAACAGGTGTTAGCTGAGCAAAAGCCCTGGGGTGCACGGTGCTGGCGGCCAGCGACCCGGCTTTAAGCCATGTGGCTATTACGGAAGGCATCTGTCTTTCAAGCCAAGAATTACAGCTCCAAGGACAGGAAACTTGGAAGCAGGGTGTCCAGCCTTTTGGCGGCTCTGGGCTGGAAGAAGAGTTTTTGTCTTGGGCCACACATTAAATACATGGCGACACGTCATCACCAAAAAATCTCGTAAAGTTTTCAGTAAATTCACGATTTTGCATGGGGCCACATTCACAGCCGTCCTGGGCTGCATGCGGCCTGTGGGCAGCAGGTTGGACAGCCCTACGAAGGAACCAAGTAGCTAGATGGATAGACAGAGAGGCATACGGACATACATATCTGTCCACAGATGTATCTTACCATTTCTATTTCTTTTCATACATTACTTATACAAAGCAGAATCTTTATATAAGCAGTTTAACTGAAAATTACTTCGCATCATTATCTTAAACGCCCGTAAGTGAAGCCCTTCACCGTGAGCCCTTGGTCACCTCTCAGCAAATCTCAGTCACCTTCCCCAACCCTTCACTTAACAGAGTTGTAGCTCATATCCCCTTCCCTCTTGCCCGCACATCTGGGGCCGGGTGCGAGGAGGAAGGCGCTTCCGCGATCTGATCTCGGCTACTTCACCCAAGCTTTCTAACTCTGTTCTCCTACATAATAATCCCTCCATCCACGGGAACTTGGTCTCTCGCCTTGGCTCAAACCCGCTCCGGGCTTTGGAGCTTCTCCGAGTCAGCCCCACGCAGACTCTACCCACAACGTCTTCCTTCTGGCCACTGGTAACTTAAACCCCAGGTGTGTTAAGATCCAGTCCAGACGTTCTTTCCTTTGGAAAAGCATCCACAATTATGCAGACTGGAAATAACGACTCGTTGGATTTGAGTGTACTTATTCACTGTGCTTTCCCCCTGCAGGTGGGATTAACTTGAAACTCTCAGAACTCTTAGCTCTTGCCATACACGCAGAAAATGCTCCAACCAAATACCCAGGAAGGAACGAGAGAACACTCCCTCTACTGAGCCCAAGAAAAATACACTCTGTGCCCAGATTGCAGGTAACCCTATGTCTCCCTGATTTCTGCCAGCCTCACAGGGAAATTGAAGAGGTGAGGTGTTTAAGAGAATTCATACTTTCAATTTTGGGCTGTTTCTTTACAAGATCATTGGCTAAAACTTGGACGTAAATGGTGGTTTTATGTGAGATTCTAGTTCGCTTGCATAGTGGGTGTTCCTGTTCTCTGTCCTAGGAGTGAAAGAAGTACCAAACACTAGAATACGACGTTTCCAGTGAAGATGAAACAGGCAGAAAGGATCGAAGACTGACATTTGCAGGAGGCGGTAGAATCAGCGCCGCTAACTTAAAGACTCTTTTTTGTTATCCTGGGCGCTGTCTCCCAAATTCAGTGTTTCCATTAGGCTCTCGGGTTTCCAGTGAAAGGATTTTGTATTGCTATTGTTACAGACTAAAAGAATTCTTTACACAGGCCTTTCTGTTGTAAGAGCAGAGTCCAATCTCCTCGCCTTCAGAAACACCCAGGGATTTTGAGCAGTTTACAGAGCAGTGGCTTCTCATCTCGGTGGGAGGAAGAAAGCGAGCTGTCTCTTGGTTTCACCACACACAATCCTATCCACTGCCACCCACCCCTGGGTCTGGGCTAAAAACCACCACTGTGTAGATGTCCTATTCTGTTGTGGTGAGAAGTAACACGTGCACGGATCTCTTTAGGTGGCCACTGCAATCACACACGTTTTCCCTGACAATAAAGTTGAACGAGTCCTCAGTAGGAGAAATCTCTGGGTAAAGAGGCAGAGAACGACGCAGACATGGTTCTCAGATACGATACGACGTACAGAGCCGTGATCCTCTTTGCCAAGGAGATGATCCGTACATGGTATCCGAAGAGTTACGAAGTGCTCAGCACAGACCCCCGGGGGAGGCACGCAGACCACTGAGCAGTCTCTGGGGGAGGTACGTGAGAGGGGGCCGGCTGCACCTTCAGAGGGAGGTCATGCCGGCTCCAAAGATGCCCATGTGAGTTTACCCCACATTCCGCTCTAAGGGAACTTCCTTAGTCGGGTGTTACAGAATCAATCGCACTATAAACATGACTGATGACCTTCAAGAAAGTACTTTGATTGGAGTGGTTACCTGGGCACAGCTTGAATGAATGAAGACGAGTTAGAATTTGAGGTGTAGTAACTCAGTAGAACGTGGCCTCTGAGGACCAGAACCGGCCGCGGCAGGGACGGAAGAGACTGTGCACACTCTGCCCAGGAACAGACCGGAGAAGGTCTGTCCCGAGGAGTGAACAGGCGAATAATCACCCCAGGAGGGGCTGTGATGATTTTTTATAAGCATCATAATAAAATACATTATGCGGTATACGGTATGATAATAAAATTTAATGCGATGTAGAATACACCACGTAATTTGGCCAAAGGCAAGAGCAAATAGATACCGTTTATCAAACCTTGATGCTGCATTATGAGAATTCTAACGAAGGGGAGATTATCTGTAAGTAAAGTTAACTTATAAATTACATAAATTCAATCATGTGCGTAATTACGACAACGTCTTTCAAAAGCTTCTTCGATGCACATGAAAATAGCTTTCCTAAGTGGATGTGTTAGCAGCATCTGGTAGCTCGCACTGGCTGGTTTTTCTGTTTAGTGATGAATGAGTGACCTGTCGCGATCACAACATGACGTTATCTGCTGTATCTGGGAGCTTACCGAGAGGCAGTTGCTACATAACTCTAAGTGAGTGACCTCACTTAACTCAATGGCATCGCTTCATACTTGGTTGTTGACTTTTTAAAACCCAACTATGCTATTTCTGCTTTGATTTTCCATTCACCTAAACTGTATAAATTCCACATTCACTAAAATGCTTAGAATTACGAATTCATTGAACCCATTGATTCATTTAGAACTATATATCGATTGTCTATGGGTTACCTTTTGCTCACTTATCTGTTCATTAATTTAGAAAGAAAAGGGGGAAAAACAGCTTTTCGTCCCCCTCGTATGGGCTGCAGGCTCTTGCCGGGGGAGGGAATGAAGAAGACCCAGGCGGGAGGGAACCGGGGGAGAGCCGGTGAGAGGCAATTACGGCTTGTTCACTGGATGCTGCAGGCCGGCAGCAGGCGGGGCACCTGGGAGCTCAGCGGACGGAGTGAGTGACTCGTCAAAGGCAAAGCGGCGAGGAGACGACACCCCAGGATGAGAAGTAACTGCGCAAAATGAGGGAGACGACGGTAGCATGGACGGTCTGTGTCCGAGCCCCTTGGCGTGTAGGGAGCAGAGTCTGCACGTGGTCAGGGACCCGGCAAGAAGCTGGGGGAGGGCAGAGGCTCGGGGGCCAAGGGAAGGAAGTCCGACTTTATTTTATAGGCCGTTGTTTTGTTCATGAGGAAGATGCAGGGCACACTCTATCCCATTATCATTACACATAATTATTTAAATTTAACTTGTGGGAGATTAGCTGTTGTTTAATTTAAAAAATGTAACTGGAGCAATGTATTAAGTAACATTTGACATCATTAACGAGGGTATAATTATGCGTGCTATTTAAAAATTAGTGCAATACCAATATTTTCTCACCAAATGAGGCAAAAATTAACTACGAAGCACCTTGACTAAATTCATTCTGGAATTTACGTCCCTGACGATAATCACTCAAATTGAAAAAAAATCCATTTAAGATTTTCTCATGTACGTGTAAGAAAAATGTAGCAACATTTTCACAGGGAATTTTTTGAAAGGAGGGGCTACATGTAATTTTAACAAAGGCCACCCCCTCCTCGCAGACTGAGGATGGGTAGAAAACGGTCCCGAGAGTTGCCATTCATCTGTAGAACAGCCCACGGGACGAGGAGTGGTCTGCCCCGAACGCTGACCTTGCATGGGTCCCGGGAGTTCAGTGCTGTTATTAACACGCCTGACTTTTCTATAGAGAAGAGTGGAAAACTTTGGTGGCTTGTGCAAGGTCGTCCAGCCAGCAACGCGTGGCCCCAGGGCTGGCGCTGAGCGACGCTCCTACGCTGGGAGAAGCTGAGGACCGACGTCAGGAAGCAGACAGCTCAGCTGGGAAGGAAGGGGGACACACGTGGCCGTCTGACGTGGACGCTGCATTTTGATGGTGTGTGTCCACGCTTCCCTGCCGCTCTCTATCGGGACGCATCTGCCGGGAGCCAGGGTCGGGAATCCCACTCCAGCTTATTTGATTCTGGGAAATAAACTGGATACGGAGAGCACAAGCTCCCCTTCAAAACAGGACTGTTGTCTCGGGGTCCCAACCCAGACTTGTGAACTGCATGGTGGCACTGGCCATTTCTTCCAGGTCAAGACATGTTCCTGGGAGACAGTTTCCTGTGTTTGAACTTGATACGATCTTAGATCTATCGAAAGGTCACCTGGGCAAGGTGCGCAGAATGCAGTGGGGGGACAGAACAGGCAGACAAGTGCCTTTTTACAAAAGCGGTGACTGAGGAACAGCCTCCGTCATCTGCAGACTAAACTGACAGACAGCCCAGGACAGACGAGGAGGGACAGAGTGACAACCGTCAAGGAGACACTGAGATTTTCAGGGAAAGAAGCTGAGGGCACTCTATGACGTAAGGTTTCTATCAGTCAAGAATTACAGAGTTTCTTCTACACCTCATGCTTGATCCCATGCTAGCTGCAGAAACACATTTCTGTTCTAAAAACATGCAAAGAAATGACAAGCCCCTGACTCCCCAAACTGCAAAGTTGAACGCAGCAGCACTTCTGGGAAAAGAGGAGGTAAGATGGGTCTGCTGGCTGCACCCACACTCCGCTGCCAGGTTAACTAGGGGAAGCGCTACGCCTGAGCTCGGCAGGTGTTTACTACCACGAGGCGGGCTGAGAGCCGGGTGCTGGGCGTCCGCCTCCTCCGCCCCGCCCGGTGTCCAGCGGACGATCACACCAAGAACAAGCGTGCTGTCTCGGGCAAGGCGGGGCAGAGGCTGAAGGGGGTAGGGGGCCCTACCTGACCTGGCGTGCCCTGGCACCCCCAACACACACAGGCACACAGACACAGGCAGTGAGGTGCACTGCACACACCCAAACTCATCCACGCACCTACAAATGCACATGGCGCACATGAGCATGTGATCCAAATCTACACTCTCATGCACATGTTTGCACACGTGTGTGTACGCACATGCCATACCCGTGCACGCAGAAACGCCCGACCACCGCCCACACATAGGGCACCCCAAATAGGAGCCTTCTCCCCGTTGTCCAGGTTCAAAGAACTTTTCCTTCTGTCACCACCCCTGGCCTTCCTGACATTCCAGAAATTGCCCCCCAAATTTCTCCATCTCCCAATGCCAGGCTTTGAATGTCCCACAGCTTTTCACCCGGTTCCCCTCCCCTCCTTGGGGCCTGAGAGTCACATGGGCAGTTCCGAAGAAGAGATGGCGCTTCCCATGGAGGGCAGCAGCTCTGAGTGAGGGGTCTCCACCTGAGAGGGGGTGAGCCCTTCGCAGGGGCAGATGTCCTATTCTTATTACTGATGTGATCCAGAGTCCGCTTTCCATTTGCACACTCGGTCAAGAGAAGACTTTCTCGGTACCCCAAGCGGAGACTCGGCCACCTCTGAAATTCCATCATCTGTTTTCACCAGGGAGGAAAAACCGAGAAAGCCCGACTCCGGAGTCTCTCCTCTGAAGTTCCTCCCTGTAGCGGAAAGACTGCACGGACTCCCACAGCTGTCCTGTGATGTCGCCCAGCACGGCCCCAGGGGATCGTCCCTGGCAGGCCGCACTTCCCTCTTTCTCTGCCTCCTCGGAAGCGCCCACCGCAACACGAAGCCAAAGGAAAGGGGTACTTTGTGGTGGGGCTGCATATTAATTAGTTTTCAGGAGTTCCTCGGGTGATTACAACCTGTACCGTTTGTGATTGATTTGACCAGATTAAAAATGGACGCTGTGGTGCATCAGTGAAATCAGCAGGAGGCCAAGGAGAAGGGGAGGGGGAAAGGTCTCACCGAGGAGATGAGGGGCAACTAGCCTCGGGCCAAGCCGCAGACGACACCTTCTCTGCAGCCAAAGTCACAGCCGGCATCGAACACCGTGCGCTCGGCAGGTGAGCTTCACCCCCCTCTCCACCTGAGACCATCGGGGTGGGCGGCCAAATGTCGCCCGAGCTGTGTTTTCACAACTGGAAGAGTGGTCCCAAGGAGCTTGTGAAGTCCCATGTGGAGCTCAGCCCCGGCCAGATGCTGGTCTGGCCAAGAAGTCACAGAGGGAAGCCGAGGGAGTGGCCATGGGGCCCTGCCCTGGAGCAGAGAGAAGTGTGGGAGCGGACAGCTGACCTGCATGCCCCGTCCCAGATGGACCTGGGAGGACTTTCGTACACCCAGTGAGGGAGATGAGGGGGTAGAGTGTCCCTGAACGCCCGCTCCCAGCCCAGCACTGGGAAATTGATATTCATCGTGACAACAAGGATTGCATCACTATTCTTAGTGCTACTACTGTACCAGGCCCTGTGCCGCAGGCCTCTGCTCATTCGGACCTTTCAACAACCTTTAGAAACGAGGAAACGGGGGCTCAGGGAGCCCAGAGACACATTCTCGTACACAGCAGCGGATGCTGGCTGGTCAGCACCCAGGACTGGCGGCGACTGTTGCCGAGGGGGGCTGCCTCCCACACGGAGGGAAGGTCCAGGAGGAGCTGGCCCTTACACCTGGAGCACCTGGCCCAAACATGGCGGCAGCCCACACCAGCATCGCTTCTGGCTCCTGGGGACCCCTGGTCCTAACACCCACTCTGATTCCCCGTGAGGCCTGGAGGCCCGCCCGGCATCACGGACCAGCTCACTGGGATGTGACCTTTCCGCCTGCCCCCATGGCGCCTTACCTGTGCTTGCACCCCTGCCTCTCTTGAGGTTCTCACCTCCGGGGTTGGGACTTGAATCCAAGACTCCAGCTCCGCACGCACTGAAGCTCAGTGTCCTGCCTCTCAGCCTCTTCCTCTCACTGCTGGCCTGCATCACACTGACGCTGGCTCCTCTCTCAAGGGGACCCCAGTATTTACGGCAAATAAAACCCTGTGTTCTCTCTGACAAAGCTGCTAGGATGCTTCCAGAGTCCAGGGACCGCTTCTTTCTCTACCAATTGCCTGTCGGTCTGTATGAGCTGGCTAATGGTGGAGGACAGTGAAGAGAAGGAAGTGGGCCACCCTGCCCAGGTTAAATAGCATATCGGCCTGGACTCTCCAGCCCGGATTTCCCTCCCCTCCACCCTGTGCTCTGTGGTAACTGCCCCCCCCCCCACTGGAATCCCTTTCTAATCTCTACCTTTAATCCAGCCTTTGAATGCAAAAACCAGAAGTTAAGGGAAGCCGGGGGCTCGATAGTCTTGGCGATCGTTAATTTCTTTCTCACAGAAAACAAATCTATATGTCAGTGCTCTCTAACATTGCATCCCGAACTCCACAGCAGTCACTGCAGGCCAATAAGCACCCACAAAACAAGCTGACTCGAGCAGAAGCAAGGCGGACCCTAAAAACAAAGCTACGAGGCTCAGTGCTCACCCCAACCACAAACTCGTCCCCTCGCCTTCCATGGAAACTCCTGTTTTAAAAAAAACAGTTCTAAATGCCAACTAAATGGTGACAAGGAAGAAACACGCTGTGTGTCTCGGGGAAGCTGGCACACCTGCTGACCACGCTCTGGGCACAGAGATGGCATTTGGCTCTGGGCTGGTCCCACACAGCAGGAGCATTTGTGAGACCTTATCGTTCTCAGGGTGGCCAAGGCAGGTCCGGATGAAGTGGATGCCATGAGCCGGGGCGGGGGTGGGAGTGGGCAGGCAAGATTGATTTCATGCTTTTATTGCTAGTAAAGAATTCTTAGCATTGAGGCTCAAGGAAATTATGGTACGTTTTTCCTTGGAGTCATTAAGAGAAAGTTCAAGAAAAAAGAAAGGTGTATCTTTTTTTTTTCTATTTTGCATTTTTTTCTCTTCTAAGTTCGTAGCTCTGGTTATGATGAGCAAAGCAGTGCCAGCTGGCTCCGGCACCGGTCAGCCGGGGGCTTCTTAGGAAGGGACAGATGAAGCTCTGGTCTTGCGGGTCATGCCTGGAGAGCCTCTGAAGCAGCCTTTTTAAACCGCGAGATGACTGCCCCTCCGTCGGTCCTAAAATCTTACTGTTGGAGGTCACAGGATGAGCGGACCAGACAGTGGCATACACTGTGAACAGTAAAATGCAAGGGGACTTGGCGGCAATGCCTGGCTGCTGCTTGTGATTTAAACAAGCCCAGTAAACGTAGGGCTTACCTCTTCACGCTTTTTGTCTTTGATTGGATGTGCGTACGTGTGCCCAGGTCACTTCATAAATGTACTTTACAGTGTGCGTTGCATTTTTTCAAAAATTTGAAAAAATCTGCTCTAAAGGCGAAGGCTAGGCCAGCGATGGGCCCATTTCCTTTCCTCCTTGGGGTTTATCCCATCTATGCGGGTTTTCCTGATCCGGGCGGATCTGTCCCTGAATCAGCTGCTGGAGTGCCCAGCTGCCCCTCTAGCTAGGGCCCTGAGTCCACCCGACTAAGCCCCAGGGCTGTTCTCAGACCCGGAGGAAGCCAGATTGAACAGCCGGTGAAGCGAGAAGGAACTATCGTGAATGTAGCGCTTTCTCCCTGTTGGTTATTGGCCCCAAAGCATTAATGTATAATATAGGGATGTCTCAACAGTCCTGGGGCAGGTATTTGATTTGTTTTTGCACATAAGGAAATTGAAGTTGAGACACATACCACCCTAATTTTCCAAAAGATCTTAATGCCTAAGAAATTTTCAATTAGCTTTTCCTCTGTTAAAGTAACTGCCGACCTACGACCACGCCCTGCAGAAACACTGGCCAAACTGTGGCGCCCCAGGAAGCCACGCTACATCGCTTTGCAGGAAGTGCTGGGGGCAGGAATACCTGGCTTCGCAATTCACAAATCACCTCCACACTCCCACCTGACTTGACCTCCCCCGCACACCTGCCAGGTGGGCAGGAGATGTGTTGGTCCCACCTCGGAAACGGGAAACTGACAACGAGGAGGGCAAACAACCCACGTGTCTAACAGGAGACGGAGCCCAATCTGGGACCCAGGTCTTCCTTCCAAGTCCACTGTCCCTTTTTCTACGACCGAGGCTTCATGAGATCACAAGACCCTTGCGTTTGGATTTTTGCTGGAGGCAAAAATAAACTAGACATTCTCGCAACCATGGAGTGGAGCTTCTTCAAACATCTTTAAAAGCCCTGAACAAAAGCAGATTCCTAACATTTGTACTCTCCTTAGGAATATCTTCTGGCGCTCGATGGTAACTAACCAGATTACTAACTCCTTTGCAAACATTAGGAGAATTTGGTTCATAAATCAGCTCCTCTGTCTCAGCAGGAAATAGGAAAGACCAGCACGCCTCGGCTCCCCCACAGCACCCGCCAAGCTCTCAGATTGAAAAGCACAAGATAAGGGTTTTCTCCGTCGTTTTAAACAGGGCAAATTAATTGCTCCTGCAGAGATGAAAAATTTATGTTTGAATTAAAAAACCCAGCGCAAAAGGCTTCTTTCTCCTGGTCGCCCCTGTGGAGACCAAGGGTTTGGCAGCGAGTTGGAGCTTATAAAGCACAGTCCCACAGACGAACACCAGACCCCTTCCTAGTTGGGAAGTGGGCCATCTGGCCGACACTGTGGCTGAAGTCTGACAGTGGGTGGAGGGGACAGGAGATGAGAGGTGTGACGTCCTCGTGTTTGAGAACCGGTGTCTTCACATCCGTCGCGTACAGACAGCTCGGTCTGCGGGGTCAGCCGCAGAGGCAGAGCGAGTACTGAAAGTTAAGCAGACAAGCCTTGCCGATCCCGTGGTGGCGGATCTGCAACCAGCACGGGGGCACTTCTCTGTATTTTGACACTTTCTCTGTAACAATGGTGAACAGGCTTCCAGTGCCACTCGTGGCAGATTCCTATGCATTAAGTCACGAAAGCAGAAAGCGTGGCCTGGGGGTGAGTGCGGCCCTGAGACACAGGACGTGGGCCTCCTATTTTCCGTTTCCTAACGGAGCTGTTTTAGTCAAATCAGTCCATCTGTGTATGTCCATTTGCTTCATCTGAAAAAATGGGAGGTGGGCGTAGTGCCCTCTTTGACTTTAAAACAGTCTACGGAGGAGAGACATGCAAGGGGACTTGGTGGGAATTCCTAGCTGCCGCTATTGATTTACACAAGGAACTGCTCTGTCCCGGGAATCTAATCGTTGCAGTGGCCTTGGCAGCACGTTGGATGCATTTGGACTGCAGGGCAGCTCGGGGTCTGCTCTTTGGGTTCTAGGTGCAGGTCTGCGTGACACGAACGTGAGAAATCCATTTCAGCATCACTTACGCCGCTTTCCCATCCGAATGAGGAGACTGGGAGGTGAGTGTGTCAGGGTGGGTGGTACTATCAGACGTGAAGCGTAGGGACCCAGTACTCAGTAACCACAGCAGTATTTCAAAACTGAATGCATCAGCTGGCCTTCGTTCAAATAAACAGCCTGGCCAATCAATCACTCTGTCCGCTGAAAGAAAACGTCTTTCTCCGTAGAAAGAGGTGTTCGAACTCTCTCCTGGCACAAGCGGGGGCTCTAGGGCTTTAACGGGGCGGGGGGAGCGCGTGAAATCGGTAAGCTGGGACCACAGGCACGGAGGAAGCCCAGAGCTGGATGTTATCTTGAAGAACAAGAAGGCCAAGGCCATCTAACAGTCCAGGTGGACCCAAGGACCCCAGCACTGGAAGAGGGTGCTGGGGCAGCTGGGGACCTCAAGTTCAGGACACAGGGGAGCAGGGACAAGAACAGGGTCCTGAAGGACCGCAGGCATGGCAGCCTCTTCCCGAGGAGCCCGTGGGAAGGACGGAGGAATCGTGGGAAGCCAGTTTGCTCTGTCTGCACGGATTTAATAATCCCACCGGTCTGGCAAGCCGAGGAGCTTACGCAGGCTTGTTACATGAATGTGCAACGTCACCGTGCTGGAAGAACAGTTGTCAAGTTGAGGTGTCGCCTGACCCCTCTGACGCCCTGGCCCTCTCTCTGAGAAGAGGCTGTCTCTAGGAACCGTGGAAACCAGAGTCACATTATTCTCTGTCCCCAATCCCTACTCATAGGTCATTTTAAAAAAATAAGATGACAATGACTTTCCTTGCCTTGATTTCTTGAGCTGGCTCCCTGGTAAACCCAGTCAAGGAGCTTAGGTGTACACCTAGCCAAACAGCTGCTGGGCTCTGAACTTAGACAGTCTCTCTGTCAAGCAGCGAAGGGAATCCATATTTTAGATTTCACTTGAGATTAAAAAAAAAAAAAAAAACACACCAACTTTGTTTGCAAACTTCCGATTTCACTTCCTACAGCCAACTGGCCGCATCGAAAGATCCGATCCAATATCATCTTTGAGGAAGCAGTGATCTCAGTACATCTGATGTATTCCCTACAGTGCAGACAGCACCAGCCTGCTAGCTTCTTCCGCAGGGATCGGGCTGTGATTATACTGCATCCTTACTCATGGATTCTCCCACGCGCTTGTTCATCAGATGCTTTATCCTTTTTTTTTTTGCCTCCTCTCCCATTTTTACACTCCATATATGCTTTTGAAATAAGTCTGAAATCAGCCCCAAGTCTCCTGAGACAGTTCCTGCCCGTGTGAACATGTATACAACATCCACCCTCATGTTGCCGCACAAGCGTGTTTAAATGCCACCAGGTTCTCATCGGTTTTTGCTCCCTTTTGGGCAGACACGGGTTTTTCTTTTAAACGGCGATTCCGAGGCAGAAAGAGGTCATGGCAAAGCTTCCGTCCTGGCTCTGCCCCTCACTCCCTATTTGACCTTCCACGTGTGACTTGAATTCTGTAAGCCTCGGATGTCTTCCTCGTAAACTGAGGATGAAAGTAAGACAGAGTGACAGAATCGCACTTAGACAATAAAGAACGCTGGAGAGAAGTGACTATAAATCGATTTCCTTTCCCTGCCTTTCTGCTTAGATGATCTTAAGGCGAGTTAAGGTCATGCTGTTCAATTATAAACACGAATCTCTTGAAAAATCCAAGCTGTTTGTGTGTTAGGCGAGGGAGGTCCCTCCAGCGCCGTGGTCTGAGCAGGAGGGCGTAGACCCAGCGGAAGGAAGGGGACGTCACTTTGCTGCCATCGTTAGAAAAGCAGGGAACCATGAGCAGTGAGTGGGCGGTCTGTTTCCCAGGTGTTGGGGCACAAGCCCAGGTGAGCAGCCAGAGACGGTCAGGTCCAAAAGGGATGCTGGGCTCTCCTTCATGAGCAACCTGGGGACGTTAAGGAGGCGATCTGATACGGCTCTAGAGCTGCGAAGGACTCGAGACATGACGGAGCTCAGACGTGGGCCACCCGGGAGGAGGCATGCCGCGTGCTCAGCACAGAGCCAGCCGGGTCAGTGTTGGTGACAGCTGGCGCAGGACAGACGGGTGCTGTCGTGCTGCTGCTGCTGCTGCTGTGACTGGAAGAACCTGTCTGGAATCGAATGAAGGCCCGGTTTGGTAGCAAACCTTCTTTTCTGTCTCCTGTTCCCACCTCCGCACCAGGCCTCTGAGGTCCGAATCATCAATCTACCAAGGCGGCCTCTCAGGGTTTTTGGACTGGCCTTCAGGGTCTCCAAACAGCCGAACGCGATGCCGCATAACGAGTACTTTCTCGTTCAGCTTTATCACCTCTTCCACCGCCCTGTCTACCAACTCACTTCTAAAGACGGAGAGGGAAGGCTGGAAAGTGCTCGTGATCGCTGAGCCAAGGGCGCGCACAGGCTCAGACGCTGCAGGACAGCCCAGCGCTGGAGTCCATGGTGAGCAGGTGCGGCCACGTTGCCACGGCGTGGTGGGGCGGGTCATAACACGGACCCCTGGGGAGATGCAGTGGCTGGCTTTTGGGTAGCTGTGCCCTGACCCCCAAATTCCCCTCCAGTGTTTCTCCTGGCACCCCTGACTTCTCCCACGGGGAGCTTGGGAAACAGATTGTTAGAAAACTGAAGTACTGTTTCATTGAGAGTTCGCTAAACGTGAATTCAGAAGCATTTATCACCCTGCCACGAAGGCGGTTGACAGCTAGGATACAGATGCTCTAAAAATCCTTTTGGAAATTACGCATTCGCTTGGTGCTTGTCACTGTACGATTTAGAAGGCTTGCACTCGGAGCGTCCCGAACTACGGGCCACGGCGGCTGTGCCACTTTCTGTTCTTCTCTGCTGGTAACCGCATAGTCCGTTTAGTGAGCACGTATTTTTTCCCTCTTCTTCTCCTTCCTGTTTTGAGATTGCTTTTTTCCCAACATCTGCTTCTTGTCACCATTCCATTAATTGATGTCGCCCCACCCATATCCACTAATGGTTCACAGGCCTATTTTTTAGCCATTTTACTGGGCATCTGCCCAGATACAAAACAGGCAGTGTGAAGTCAAAAAAATAAAATAAAAAGCTCTTTGTTTTTTTTTTAATGAACACCCAGGGTGAGCTGGAATCAATTTATTATTATCATAGTCCCTCCCAACTTCCTCTGCATGATGTCCTGACATGCCCGCATTTCTGACTACTAGCTTATAAAGTACTGAGACTTCTGTGTGAGCTGGGTTTGCTCCAGGTGCCACACCCTCTTGGGGACCTGGGCTCTTGTCCTAAATCTGAAAGAGCTCCCCGGGCTCAGTGCTAGTGAGAAAAGCCATAAAAGCCTTGCTCACTGCTTTAGAAACAAGAGTCTCATCTGAAAAGACCCCGAGAGGCTGCCGTCCTGTGGTGCTAGTTAGCCGCCGGTCTTGCTGCCACAGGCCACTCCCCTCCGGCGACGTCACAGCGCTTGAGGCTTCTCCCCGGACCCGCTGAGCAAAACCACCCGCATGTCATTTCCACACCTGCTCCTTTGCTGCTGTGCGTTTGTGTGCGTGTTTACCTTTTCTGCCTCTCCTGATGCTGTGTCCTAACTTCCCTCTGTGATCATGCGCTGCATTAGCCACAGTTACAGCTCGCCACACTGACAAGTTTCAGGCATACGCCATCCGACACCGCTTAGGTAGCATCCCAACAGCACGATCCGGATCGAGGCGTTTTTGGAACACCAAGATACGTTCTCGCCTTTCCGGGGTGGCTGTGACTTCCTGTTTCCTACCAGAAAAGACTCCCGGACACTGTGTGGTTGTCATTCAATGCGAAGCTTGGATAGGCAGACCAAAGGGGAGAAATTAGTTCCTCCGATCTTTAACTTCAGTCTTATCCATCATCGCCTCGGCTTTAAATTACATCTGCTAATTTATTTCCTTCTGTTTTCACATCAACACATAACCTGCTTCTTTGCAATCGCCTGTTCATTTCCGCACGACGGCATGAAGGATGGAACCGAGCCTGCAAGTCCTGGCACCAAAGCCCGACCCCGCCACCCGCGCCCTGCCCTCTGGTCACTCTCCCGTGTTTCGGAGGCCGCCCCCTTCCACAGCGCCCCCCCCCCCCCGCCCACCGCACGGCCCCAGCTCGCGTCAGTCACGGCATTCTCTTCATCACAGTATCCAAGCCCGTTACTGAAAGTAAGACCAACAGTGCCAGATCCAGTGTGGCACTGGAGTTGATTTTTTAACTGTTTTCTTCTCTTGCCACATCCTGGAGTCTCCATTCCTAGAGTGCTGGTGAGTTCACCATGTGTCATGAAACTCAGAAAGTTATTCCCACCTACCTCGTAGGAGAGCGGACTTGGAAACTACGGAGTGAGCCTGTGGCCAGCTCCGAGCAAGAGGCAAATGGAGAGCTGAGTCGAAGTCCAGTTAAGCCTGTAAGCGTAATGGCCTTTGATGGCTGGGGAGCAGAACGGACCCACCCGGAGTGATGCTAGAACCCGAATCCTCACAGCCTGACACGCCAGTTGTACGACGTGAGCCTCCTGTCCCGTCACTCGGTCCATGCCCAACTGCGCCTCACGGGACACTGATAAGCAAACGTCTCCAAGAGCATCTCTCCCGCCCCCAGCTCTCTGCAGACACTGGTTCACCCAACGGGGGGCTCTGTTCTCCCCCCTACCTAGCATTGATCCATCCTTCCGAACGCCCTCCTGGTTTGACGGGAACGCAGTTGAGCCATCAGTTGTGCTGTCGAGCGTTGGCCTCGCATGATGCTGTCTACCTTTGCCCTGCCGTAAAGCTTTCTCTCCAATAAATTCCTCGAGACCAGAGACAGCGTTCTATTTCTCGTGGGTTCGCCGGCGTTTAGCATAATGCCTTCCGTGGCAGGTAGCGCGTGGTCCGCGGTCACCTGCGGAAGGACGTGCGAAAGAGGTGGGGGGCTTGCGCTGGCCGCGGCTGCCCTGCCCGGTTGTGTCTGCGCAGACGCGAGCCCAGCGCGCTCGCCCCCTTTGAGGGAGCCTTCCGGGCCGTGTGATACAAAGTAAGTATTGCTGGGGCCGTCGGGGGCATTTGGGACTGAGGTCCAAGGAACAGTTCAGGAAAAGAGAGGCAGGGATCCCGATCACTCAAATAAAAAAATCGATTGCCCTTGATCCGACGAAGGTGACCTTTCTAATTCTTTCAATGGGATGTTTATTTTGAGCCCTGTTCCAGGGCTGAGAAGGTCAACGGTCTTGTCCTTCTAGTTAGAGCTACAGTGAAAGGAAACTGTGGTTTGGGCATTTAGGAGGGAGAGGAAGAGGACGGCAGGGTGGGGAGGCGTGTTTGCTGCTGCGCACCCCTGGGGGGAGGGGCGGATGGCGGGGGAAGGTCATGCGGATGTTAAAGCAACAATCACCCTAAAAACAGTAACGATTAGCAGCCCAGGGTTACCAAACACCTGGGCACATGCCAGCCCCAGACTGAGCGCTTCACAGACACCAACGTGTTTAATCTTCTCGTGACCTTGTGAAGGGTTTGAGCGCAGGGAGGAAAAGGAACTCACCCCAAAGCTGCACAGGAAGAAAGAGGCAGAGCTGGGGTGTGAGCCAGCAGGCTCGTGACTTTGGGTGGGCGCCTGGGGGACAGCGAGGTGCAGGGGGAACAAGACTGTGGCACCCTGGTGAGTGTGACACGCGGAGAGGTGAGGTTTTCACGGATGGAGCCAGGGTGTGGCTTTGGGAGGAAAGGCAATGGTTAGCTGGGCATCTAGGGTTTTTTCTCTTCGTTGTAATGGAACAAGGGAAACTAAGCTCGGTTTATCTGAACCTGGCTGTCCACCTCTGCTGTCCCGTTCCGTGTGTGTCTTGGGACCACCACGGGACTCAGAGCACACTGACTCCATTCCCCAGTACAGTGAGTCCCCGAGGTCGTCAGTAGGCTCTGTGACTTTAAGCCAAACAACACACAACAAAACCAAGCTTACCACAGGCTAATTGATAGAAACCGGAGCCGAGTTATTCGGGGACCTGCTGTAGTCACATCTGCGGCCCGATTACGTTAAGTGCCTCTGTCTGTGAAATGCTCAGTGCGCTCAGGGGCACCCCCGAAACGTCGCCACTTCATCTGTTGTGTGGCCCGGCAAGAAGTGGGAAGCTTTGCACGACTCTGGATAATTCAAGTGACCCCTCTGATGCTCTGATTCCTCTTCTGTAAAAACAGGAGGAACGCTGGCTCTCCCACGGGGCTGCTGCTGACTATCAGAGAGGATGTGAGAGGATCTGCAAGCATTTTCTACACCTCGGGGAGGTGCTGCGAGGCGTTACGCTAGGGTTTATCGCGGTTGCGTTCACTCCCTGGTCGCTCCGCAGATTGACGCGGCTCTGCGCCAGCTCGCCGGTGGGGGCTGGGGATCCTGCATGGACCAGTCAGCCAGACCCCTGCTCCAGGGAGAAAACTGCCAAGGGACGGTGGACAGGAGAGAGGCAATAAGCAAATGTCACCGTTTCCCATTCCAAGGGCTACGAAAAGTCAGCACGCGGAGACATTTTTGGTAGCTTCCGCTACATCACGTGCCGGCTGCTGGCACGGACCCAACCCTTCACGCGTATTTACAGGAATCTTTTATGCGGGGTCCCCGTGCGCCTTCCCGGCTCCCCCATTTATTGGCGGCGTCCTCTGCTGCCACGCAGCACCCACGCGTCCGCACACTCCAATGCTACGCGGGGCTCGAATGGTTTCAAATCGCGAGCTGGCGGGTGCAGTAACTCGCCTCCTGCTGGATGCCAGCACGGGCTTCCGAGAGACACCCAGGCCTGCCTGCTGCAAGCCTGTTGGCGACTCCTCTGTCTGTCCGTTCGCAGTTCCTCCCCACGCCGATCAGCAGCTCATTTGTTTCTGACGGATGCGGGGCTCTCGGCCTCACACCGCACATTCTCCCCATGCACCTTCCCTGTCCTTTTCCCGAGGACCCTTCTGTGACTGTCTGCGTGACCGTACGTCCTCAGCACAGCCAACCGATCGTCACTACCCGACGCTTCCGGCAGAAAACCGTGAAAAGAGCATTTCCTTTAGATTGGGAGGTGCGAGTTTAGACCAAGTACCCACCTTTATAGATTACTTAAGTCTCCTCATATGCAGGCCCTGATTAGCAGTGCTAGTCTCATGTATTCTTTTTGAAAGATAAGTTCTGTGATCTGCCTGTAAACGCTGGTTCTTTGCACAACAGCCTTTCTCAAGGACCGACTTACACAAAAACATTTCCTAAGCACTCACTCTGTGCAGGGGACTTAGTTTATGATTTGGAACTCCCTTCATTCCCAAATCCCAACGGTATAAAATGAGAAAACCGCATCCCACAGATGCTGGTATCATGCACAAGAACACCAGTGAAGTGAGACTCCGATACTCATTGTTCTAAGCCCGAAGTGCCACCTAGACTGAGCTGCCATGTCCGCGCACCTAGGACAGGACCCAGCTCTGCAGGTTGCCGTCACATCCAGGAGCTGCTGCTGTCTTTGCAGTTACTTTGTATTTGTTTTCTGTGATACTTAACGATGTGTCACTGGCTCAGCCGTGGGGGTAAACCTGACGCTTATGTCGTGAGTGTCATCAACGCTTCAGAGATGGCCATTTCAAACATGTAAATCTCCTCAGGAATACTGGTGGCATACGGAGGACACTGACGAAGCTACAGTAAATAAGAGCTAACATTTTGGGGGTGCTTGCAACGTATCAGCACACGACACTAAATACTTAATATATACGAATATCACCTTTGCTGCCTGCGACTGCCCTAGGAGGTAGATAACACTGTTAATCCAATTGTGGAAATAGGGACAGTAAGTAACAGAGAAGTTTAAGTAACTCGTTCCAACTCGCATTGAGAGTAACCGTTCGAGTCAGGGTTTAAACTCGGGCATTCTATCTCCAAAGCCTCCTTAGAGTCGAGCTAGTTACTAAACCACTTCAGCTTCATTTCTGGTCTCGATGTAATGGGAACGGTACGATTACATAATTCAAGGGGGAATGAGAATTAAATGAGATACTTTGTTCATGAGACCGTCCTCAGCCCCGAGAAAGGCAAACTCAGTACCATTTGATCATTATTATTATTAGCAGCTGCTAGATTTCAAGCTCCCCAAAGATAGATATCCCAGAGCACCCCGACAGTGTGTTGCTGCCGCCTACGGTTGGAGCATCGTAAGCACCTGCGAATGGCGTGGGCATCGGCCAGTGAGGTGCAGATTCCCCAGGGGGAATTCAGGAGCAGCGGCCTTTAGGAGTTCCCAGGGGCTTGGGAACAAACAGTGGGGCTGCAAGTCCCCTTCCATCTGCACAGTGAAACCAGTGAGCCCCACTGCTCAGAAGCCCCATCTCTTGTGGGGAGTTTCACTGGCTTCCCCCAGGTCAGCAGCAAGACGGGTAGGTACAGCTTCCTACCTCCCACTGCCCTCCGAACGGGCTGGCTGGAGGGACAGGCGCAGCTCGGAGGCCACGGGGTAGGTACCCAACTCATTCCACTTCATTACTGACGCCTACCCACAGAGACGCAGGCAGAGCCCAGATTGTCTTGGAGGCAGGTGGCGGGACCATTAACACACCCGGAAGCACAGAAGAGTGTATGTCTACACGCATTTACGCCAACACACGCACAGAGCACAGGACAGATTGCTGACGGCAGAGACTACCGACCGAATAGCAGCTCCCTGGCTTGGGGGTTGGGCACCCCCACCCCCGACTGCTGCAGAGCCAGGACCAAAGCATCCTTTGCAGTCGTGGAGAGCCAACCTGCCTGGCAGCATGAAACACTTATAAATCAGACCCTAATGAACAGGCTCTGCGCTTTACGACCGCATTTAACTCTTTCTCACTTCGCTGCTGGTAGGAAGCAGGGAGAAATAAAAAGTATACTGGGAGGGGAACCACATTCCTACACAATTCCACTTGCAGAGAGGGGTGGAGGGAGAGAGGCCATGTTGCCGCAGCTGTGGCGTTAATCACAACGACGTCTACCGTGCGTCGAGAGCGCTCGACATGCTGGGGCCTGAGATCAGAGCGGTAAACATGCCGCAGCAGCTGTAAAATCGGGGCACTGGGGGCCGTCGTCGTTCCCCATGTAAGGCTACAAAACTGAGGTTCAGAGAGGCTTGCTCACTCGTTCGCCCAAATATCACAGCTGGTGAGTCACAAAACCAGGTCTGCAACCCCCAAACTAATCGTTAAGATGCAGCCGAAAGACCAAAACTGGGCAAAACTCCGAAGTGGATACATGATCAAGTTCAACTGGTTCCCCCTCCAGGTTTAATCTTTTGATGATCCTGAGGAGGGGTCGGGGGGGGGCGGTGATACAGGGACGGAGAGAGGGTTTATTCCACGGAGTGACTTATCTCTGGAGGTCGAACCTCCGCAAGGTCCTTACTAATCCCCGGCTCCTGGGCTATGGAGCCTGCCAGGAGGGCTGAGTCACATTTTCATTCTAGCTCATCAGGCCCTCTCATCCATCACGAGCTGCTGAGGAAGAGATGGGATGAAGTGCTCTGGGGCTTCTGAGCAGGGGTCCCGGGCAAGGGGGGACTCTTGGCGAGGCCCTCCTGCCCCAGTGGGTGTTGCCACCTTCCCCTTGGCAGCTGGCGTGGAGGGGAAACACAGACTGAGTGAGCACAGGAAGATGACGGGGTCTGTGTCTGATAAGGTTATGATTAAATCAAGGTTTTTGCTCTAATTATACTGCATTTAAATAGATCCAGCCTGGTAAGTAATTGATGTGCAATTAAACATGTATTTATATCACCACTGCCTTTCTCCCTGCAGCTGTCTCTTCCCTGTGGCTCGGGGACACTGGCATCTCACTGATGCTCAGCTGCAGGTACCTGGTCCCAGTGGTTCAGCAGGAGCTTGGGGACAGAGGGAACAGGAGGTGAGATGCTTAACCCCCTATTTTGGAAAGGTCAACTGAGAAGACCCACACAGGTCACTTAGATCCTTGGCACGCAAGGATGCTCTCAGAACGCACATGCCTTCTGACCTCCTGGGCTCGTGTCTTGAGCTCCTTTGGCATCCATCCCCAGACTGCTTAGGCCTCCGTGCCTGGCCCCGTGTGACACACAGTAGCCACCCACGTACTTCAGAGAACAAACTTGGAACACCATGAACGTGAAGCCGCCCATGACTTGATACACTTTACTCTTCATAAATACAAATAGAGCTGGCACAAGGTGAACAGAATGACTTTGTTGCTGAATTTGTGATTTAGATCTTGACCTTTTATGGGGCAAAGGGGTGAAGGTGACGTAGTGACAAGGACACCGTGACACCACATTCTTCGCCCCCATTTCTCTCTATATTCTGCGTGTCCCCCACCTTTGGGTGGAGGACACTTTTTTTTTAAATGTTCTCTTTGGACCAGGGGGACCATTAAACATGGACACGGTGTAGGAAGGGGTGAGGCAGATCACAACTAAGAAAGACACCATGGGACTCACCGAAAGCAGCCCATGGGTCTTGGAGATGCTAGGTGGAAGGTCTGAGAATGTCTAGGACCTGAATACTGAGGGGTAGAGAAGGAGGGACAGGTAAGAAACTCCACGGCGACACACACCCTTTTTAAACGTCAGCAAACATCTATGGATGCTAGTAGCTGGAATGCATCGCGAGGCTACAGAAGCCACACCTTGGGATGTTCACAGTCTTAGCTACACACCAGAAAAGGCAAACAATGACAACAAGAACGGACACAAAAGGAGGCTGGGGGCACTAATGCTGAGCTCAGCGCTGCTGACAAGGACCTGGATGGAGACCACAGACCTTTGGCCTCCTTCCGCCGCAGAGCGCTCATTAAGGGGCCAGAGGTAAACCACGGTCCACCTCAAAGGTGTCCTTTGTCCTCTGGCTAAAGGGACGCCAGGCATCTCCCTGACAGCTGGTCGTTACAGGAGCGTGTGGGGCCCCCTGGGCTTCCTCCAGGGACAGCTGGACGCCAAGCCGAGCTGGCAGCTGCACCGGTGCTCGGGAGGAATGCACACCGTCGGGGGCCGCGACGGCCGGTGCAGGTTTACCCCGAAGGAGCGTGGTGAGGCAGCGGCCGCGACGGCACCAGGGTGCTGGTCGAGGAGAACACAGGCGTCACTGCGTGTGTGTGAGCGAGGTTCAGGTCCAAGGCACTAGGACGGCGCAAGATGGCTTTCAGCACGTCAGAAAGAAAGAAAGAAAAAAAGAAAGAAAGAAAGGAAGGAAGGAAGGAAGGAAGGAAGGAAGGAAGGAAGGAAGGAAGGAAGAGAGAGAAAAACCAGGGTACTTTCCATGTTCTCAGTTCCTCTTAGTTACCAAGCACTTCTTTATGCAGTTTTCTATTTGACTTTATTATCTCTACATTTTCAAACACTGACACCCAGAGAGATGAACAAAGTCTTCAAGGTCAGAGGTTGATGCGAGAGACCGGGTTGGGAGTCGAACCCAGGCTGCCGGGTTTCCAGTCCCCTGTTCCTTGAAAAAGAGTCAAGTACACGGGCACGAGGGATCTTTTAGGGATCACTGAAATGTTTTAAAACTGGATGTGGGGATGGCTGCGACACTCTGTGCGTTTTCCACCGATGGTTGCACACTTGAAACACATGGACCTTCTGATACGCAGGTTATGTTTCGGTCAGCTCTGAAAAAATAAAGGCAGCTGAGTGCAGGCGGCCAGCCCGCGGGGGCTCTGGTGTCATTCTGACGCCGTCCAGGTCCTGATGCCAGCTTGCGCGTCCCGGGCGACCGTGCGCAGGTTGCTTAATTTCTTTAAATGTCAACTCACATCTCTAAAACTGGAAGAATATTCTCTCCTTCTCATGACTGCTGTGAGAATCTGGCATTAAAGCAGTCAGAGGTCCTTTTATTTCTGCTACTTCCAATGCCCAGGAATCGTAGTAGAAGAAATTAAGGGAATTAGCTCTCCACTGATGCTTATTCATGTGCAGGCCAAACCTTGTATGAACAGCAGGCACATGACACTGTTTTGGTCAAGGCCCCGAATCAGTGCTTTTAATTGGTATTTTGCTAGCAAATAACAGTGGTCCGGCATACCGGGGCACACACTTCCTCTCCTCTTAAACCGCTGGTCCTCAGACCTGGCTGTCACTGAGGTCATCTGGGGAGTGGTAAGGATGTGGATGATGGGTCACACCTCAGGGAATCTGATTTACATGGTATGAAGCGTGGCCGGACTTTGGGATTTCTGAAATCTCCCCATGTGATTCTCATGGCAGCAAAGTTAGAGAACCACAGCTCACTGGTTTGCAACTCAAATGACAGTATGACCACCCCACCCCTGCCATGCCCAGGGAGCTTAACGAAGATCAAGCCTGAGCCTCATCACACCCAGAGATTCTGGTTAAATGGGTCCAGGGTGAGGTGTGAGCATCTGTACGTGTTACAAGTCCCGGGCGTGATTTAACGCACAGCTGGGGCTGAGGACCCACCCCTGCTCCAAACCTTCTCAATAGACAAGATGCCTCCCAGGTGGTGGATCGACTTCCCGGCACCCCACCGTGTTCCTCCAGCGTGAAAGGGGCCTTGGCGGGGTGGCTACTGCTCTTCGAGTCCCTTGGTCCACGTGGTACGTGGGTGGTGGAGGTGGATGGGAGACAGTTTCCAGGAAGTGTGAGAAGTTGTGTGGTACTCCAGGAGACTCCCGGGAAAAGACAGACCGTGCGTTCGCCCATTCCACAAACATACGCGGTCGCCCCACAGTAGTAGGCGCTGTGACGATGATGAGACTTTTCCGAACTTTACGATAAGAATGAAAACTCCTTCTGCTGCAGGCAAATCGGTCACCAGAACGGGTCTGAGCCGCCGCCATCTCTTCCTTGGAGTGAACCCATACCTCTGTCGGACACCCCAGCCGCTCCACCAGAACGGCTCCCGCGCCCCCACGCGTGAATGCCTGTCACAAGCCCCACTGCTCGCTGTCCCTGGGCTGGGCTCAATGTGAAGCCTGGCCCTTCCTCCTGCTACTGGCCTGCCCAGACCCTCACCGCTCAAGGTGGTCTCCACTCTGAAGACCCACGAGGAGGGAGGAACTGGGGGTGGAGGGAGCCTGTGAGTCAGGTGGAACTAAGACCCAGATCTGGTGAAAAAACAAAACAAAACAAAAACTCACGTTCTTATAAAGGAGTTTGAAAAAAAAAAAAACAACCAAAAACCGTAGGAAGACCAAGTTTCACTCAATGAACAGGTTCGGTACGTATCTTCTCCCCGCAACCAGAGGTCTAGCCGTCAGCGCCTAGGGCAGGGCAGCAGGGCCTCGTCCCTGACGAGGTGATGGGCCTTTCCGTCTACACCAAGCACCCCAACGGAGTCAGGTGCGGCCCCTTCCTCCACAGGCAGGCGGGCACAGTGGGTCAGCGCTGGGAGACTTAGCCGGGAGATGAGATCGGCTTTTGCCCCAGATCCCGGTGGTTTGGATTCTCAGGAACAAGAGAACCCCCGGGTCTGGCTCTCAATTTTCCCTCCAGGCTTCCCATTGGCACTCCTTCCTTCCACGTCTTGCCTCCTCCCCCGACATGGTGGACGAGGGCGATGCTCTCGGAAAGGCACTTAGGACCACCGCAGCGATCCGGGACTTCACGCTCCCTGCATCAGATGGCCCGCAGTACCTGACAGATCTCATCCCACCAACTGACCAAAAGCCCCTCCAAACACATTGCAGAGGAGATGTCAGGGAACTTACTGATTTTTCATAGCCCAGTCCCTTATCGATAAAACAAACGTGGCAATAATGAATGAAATAAGGTGCTTCTCATGGTATCTAATTAACATAAATAATACCTATTATTCAGATTTCTGCTGACCAAAAAAATATATAATTTTTAAAAGATTTTGCAATATTTCCATGACATGAAGAGTAATTAAGGAGTGTTTGCCATGCGGTATGTATCATTTTAACCACTTTACTTGTATTGTCTTATGTAAGCCTTACCATGCTATCGGGGGTGTATTCTTATCATTCCTACCTTATAGTTGCGGGAATGACCACAGGGAACTTAAGCAACCACCCCAGTAATTACCCTCCGTGTTACTAAAACTTGCGGCAGATTCCAGAGGAAATGAGAAGGAAGACGTGTGTAGATGGAGGAAGAATGAGCTGAAGCAAGCGCAAACAGAGCAGAGAGGCCACGTGGCCAGTGGCACAGCCGTGGTTTTGCGGCCGCAGGTGCTCGGCTCTTCGGCCAAGTGAAATTCCGTTCACAAAAATAACCTGTGATAGCTAGTGTAGGAGTGGATGGAAAATGGGGGATGGAAATGACAGACGGAGACGTGGAAGTGAAATAAGGCAATAAAAATGCCCTCTGCGTGTTGGTAATGCCTTTGACATTCAGTCCAGGCCAGATGCAGACACTGTTTGATGGAATAACGGAGGAAGCAATAAATAAGTAAGGTCCACAGCCTAAGGCGGCCACTGTGGTAACATCCTGCTACTTGCCAAGCCCTGGAGATGACTGTGTTTCGAATCCAGGTACCAGTGCATTTCAGCCTGCGCTTAAACAGGTGTCTCGCACGTGGCGTACAGTCTAACAAAGTCTCCGTGCTCTTTCGGGTGAGCTCGGCTGGGTTGAGGTAGACTGAGCGCCTCGGCCGCACACAGGTAGGTAAGTTCATGCCGTGAAAACTACAGAGCAACCACGTGAGGTCTCCAGGGCCTAAACGACTGGCTGGAGATGCAATGGCAAGAATGACAAGCCCTTCTTTACTTTAAAAACTGTGAGAAGATTGAAAAGAGAAGCCCCTTCTACACCGTCTCATTGAAGTGACAACATATCGTGGACAGAGGCCCCACCCGCTTGTTTTCTGAAGCAGGGGGAAGTCCTTCTGTCCTTGGAGAAGGGAGACTCCCCCAATATTTGGAAATTTGAGAAACTCACATCTCAATAACTCATATGTAAACAAAGAGATCCCTCCACAAAATTAGAAAAGGAAAACAATGTAGCCCAATTTATAGCATGCAGTTAAAGCAATGATTTAATGACTACATTAGGAAAATCAGAGGAGTCTCAAAATCAGTACCTTAAACCCCCACCATAATAATCTCGAAAAATACAAATAGACTAGTGGAAATTAACAGAAAACAGAAAAACAGAGAAAGTCAAGTGTGCCAAAAAATTGTGCTTTGTAAAGATTCACAAAATTGGCAAATAATGATGCTGTTGAGGCAAATTACTCAAATCATGAATAAAAAAGCTTTAAAAAATAGACAGGTGTTATGTAAAGAAAAAAAGAGATACCAACAATTTAGATAAAATAAACAGATTTCTAGAAAGACTCAATTTACTAAAACTGACTCAAGAAGTAATGTAAATTTTGGATAGACCTACAGAAAGTCAAAATAAAAAAATAGTAATTACAAAAATTACTTCTAAGAAAAGTCTGGGCCCAGATGGCTCTACTGGCATTCTATCAAAACAGATGAAATGATACTAATCTTTCATAAAATCTCTCAGATGATGAAGAAGGAGAGCACGTTTCCCAACACGCTGGGTGAGCCAGTATTACTGTGATGTCAAAGCCAGGCAAAGACACTACAAGGAAAATAAAAATCAAACTACAGATTAGTATTTTTCATGAACATTAACACGAACTCCTTAACACATATCAGCAAGCTAAATCCAGACACAGTATAAAAAAGAAGCTTACTCCATGCCCAAGCGAGATTCACCGTAAGAATACGAGATCGTAAAAACGAAAATACAAGGTTGACTTCAGGTTCACAAAGCAACGAAACGCACAATACAGTGTATTGTGCACGGTGTACAGCACAAAGGGACGAGAGCACGGAAGTCTCAATAGCTTCGTGAAAACAGGATTGAGCAAAACCCAACACCCATTAATTAGAAAACTCTCAACCAACTGGGAAGAGAACTCCCTCATCCTGAGAAAGGGCATTTATGAAAAGCCCAAAGCTAGCACCACATTTAATTGTTCAACACTGAATGTTTTCCCTCAAGAACAAGGCGAGGATGCCTGCACTGTGCCCTCCCAGTGAACAAAACTAGCTCAGTAAGGAACGTAAAAACACATCTGGATTGGAAGGAAGGAAGGAAGGAAGGAAGGAAGGAAGGAAGGAAGGAAGGAAGGAAGATTGCCTTTGTCCGCAGATGGCAGGATCTTATGCACGGAAAACTCTAAGGAATCTGCACACAGACACCCAGAGCAAATCTCCCGGAATGAATGGCTTCAGTGAGCTCAGCAAGGTCACAGGATACCATAGGCAAAACTCACGTCCATGTACTGCCAATGAATGATGTACCCCGCCTTGTCAAAGAGACAGGGAGGAAGAGAGGGGGGAAAGCCCAGCCGAAGGTGGTCTGCTTTAAACTCTAAAGGTGCCCACAGGAGGGCCATCCAGCTCTCCCCGGGCCCAGTGAAGCTCACTGATCCCACAGGCTCCTCCGTCAGAAGCGCTGGGCTGTGTGGGTACAGCCCTATGCTCTCCTTTTTTGCCTGTTAAGGACATTGTTACTACTTACTCATTGACAGCTTTGAGTCAGAGGCTCAAACACTTGCTCTTTGCTTGCTCAGCAAGTCAGCACTTGCTCTTTGCTTGGAAAACTACCCCCAACATCACTCTCCCTAGGCCCCTCCCAGTCATGAGCCCTCGCTGCTCCAAGGGGTGACATCAGACCTGTTTCCATAGCCCTAAACCCTATTCTGGGGACTTGCAAACATTTGGCAGATGGGACTCGCCAGGCCTCAGAGTAGACGGGAATTCTGTGCTTCAGGCTGAATGTAAGGAAAGAATGTATTCATTCTCTTGTGGACTGCTTGGAGAATTGGAAGAATTAAGGAAAGAATACATTGTTTCATTTGGACCCAGTGCTAATTGGAATGAGCCGAATAATCAGCTCACCAGCATGAAGCAGAGCTCTGCCTTTCCAGGCAGTCAGGAACGCTTCCCTGTCTAATGAGTCCCCGTGGCCCCTCCATCAACAGCGAGATTGCTTGCTCCTCCAGAGTACCCTGTGGGATGCTCCTGGACCATTTCCTCCAGCCAGTTTCTGATTTGGCAAGACAGAGCCTCCTAATTACATGGAAATAGAAGCGGAAGACCAGCCCTGTGGCTAGGCTGGGCTCTGCCCCGCCACGGAGCTCTCAGGCAGAGGCATCTGCAGTATCACAGAGCAAGTTTGAAAGGTTTGATTCATTACAGAGAAACCCATGTTTCTGAGGTGCTCCGGGTCCAGAACACAGTTCTTAGGCAATTCCTGCACCACCGCCTCAATAAAAGCCTTCCACTTCTTAAGAGCAAAAGCACTCAAGGCAGCTGAAGTTACACTTTCTTCATTACTGACAGCAGAGGTCTTAGGCCCTTCCTGAAGAACACTTACTGTATTTTTCAGTCCATAAGACGCACTTAGGTTTTAGAGGGAAATAGGAAAAATATTTTTTGAAGCAAAACATGTGGTAAAATATTTAATAACATAAATAACATAATATTTCACCAATCGAATTGTAAACAGAACTCAACAGCAGCATTAACAACCATTATTCCTCCCAAATTTGGTGGGGGGGGCAGCTGTGTCTTATAGTCTGAAAAATACAGTAATGTTTTCACTTGTCCATGAGAGCTAACAAAACAAAGATGTTTGCTTTGTAGAACAGTTCTGATATATCCAGAGCTTCAGAATCTTCCACGTACCCACCCAAATATCTGTTCATCCTTCCTGTCTTTGAGCGTCTAACATGAGCCAGGTTCTATTAATTGATCACTTTTGCTTTATAGGTGAAAAAATGGAGTGTCACAATAATTTAAGGACTTGTTCAAGTCTCGTAACTAATATGTTGGTGGAGCTAGTATTTAAGTCTCACTTGTCTCTCCCTGGAGCCAAAGTCCTGATACGTACACTGAAAATGTCAAGTTTCAGAGACCAACTGATTCAAACAAATTTGAAAATAACGAATGAAAAGTAAAACTTTTTAAAACAAAGCATACATCAGCTATAGAAGTCACCGACGTCACAGCAAAACATCCTCTAAAATTCTCACCTTCGTTCAGCGTGCACACACATTCTTCCCCATAGAGTTTTCTACCTACTGCATTATTTTTTCTGCCCTAAATCCTGTACATAGCTCACATTTAAATTATTCTCCTCTTCCAATGAAAAATATAATACTCAGTATAACGGAGCAAAATTTTCTGTTTAGATACTATGAACTTCCTGGCCAAGAAGAGGAGAAAATTGGGGCTTGCTTGGGAAGACAGTGAAGCACACAGACACCTCGTCCAGGAAAGAAGCCTGAGCTGAGGTCTGCCGTCCTCAAACACCTTGACTGTGGCAGAGGGAGCCTCGGGGGATAAAAGCAGGATGGTCAGTGCATGCCACATGCGAGACACTGCTGGCGGGGCTGGGTCGAAGGCTTTTGCCCTCGATTCTCGAAAAGCAGCAGGAGGAATCTTCTCTTCCTTTCACCCACCCACCAACAGCGGTTCTCAGCCAGAGGCAGCGCTGGCCCCAGGAGACAGTTAGCAGTGTCTGGGAACACGTCAACACTTCGCCGTCACAAGCGAGGGAGCGGGCGTGAGGAGACGCCAGGGATGCTGTTGCACTTCCTGCGAGGCCCAGGCCAGCCCCTCGCAACAGAATATCGTCCAGGCCAACACGGCCGTGGGGCCGAGGCCGAGGGGCCCCTGTGGAATACGGAGAGTGTAAAGAGTCTGCAGCGAGACACTCTGGGACTTTGTGAGTCCAACTGATCATTGTACCACTTCAACATGCAGGGGATCAAATAAGACACATGCGTTAGGGGGGTCAGCATCCCTGTAGCAAAACGCAGAAAGAGTGGGATTTCAGGGAGCAATCGATCGTCTGACAAGGTCTAAGGCAAGAAGGTTTCGATACAATGCAGGCAGAATATCGGCTTTGCGAAGGCCAACGCTGGGCGTATTCATCCAGGATTTTCTAGAGAATAAGGTGCTTTGACGCGCAGTGTTGTTTTTTGCTTGTTTGCTTGCCCTTTGAAGTGAGTTCCTAAATGGCAGATGGATGCGGCAGGGCATCCATTGCCTGCTACGTTATCGCCTACCCGCCGCCTCTCCCGTCTGCTTGAAGTCTGTGCTCGCCAATCTTATTACCGTTCGAATTCTCCTGTAGCTCACCCTACAGGGACATAGTGGGCTGACTAAAGAGATATGTGTCGTCTCATGTCCTAGGCTGCCACAGCTCTCATGCTGATTTGCTGAATGGACATCTCGATTCCTTTATTGGCTAAAACCTTGGGGAACTGGTGCAAGTCGGTCCTGTGGGAGGTACCCCAACACCTGAGGATCAACTACAGGCCAGAGGGAACCCTCAAGGATGCTCCACAAGGAGCACAGTGGGCCAAACATGAGCCCTGGGCAATGCCTCTTCCTTAGCCTAAAAACTGCAGCACTGGGAAGATCAAAGGGCTGAAAAGAACTAGTGTAATACTCAGCTCTTTCACACTTAAAAAAAAATTGATCTAAAGAGAAGCTAAGGAAAAGAATAAGGGTTTACTTTGCAAACATTCTATATAGCCTTTTATGTGAGAAATTCAGCATATACTACACTATGCTGTAGGTTAGTGATTTGTCTTTTTATATGAAGAGTACCTTGTTCAGCGTAGGAAAAGAATGTAAAATGTTTCAAAGGGGAAATATGAAAGTAAGATTTTGTTTTTAGGGCAGAACAGGGAAATTAGGGCTGCGCTGGTCGATCGGCCCAAAAAATTCCCACGTGGTACGGTGAGCTCCTATGGGAATGCCTTGAGGTAAAGCCAATTCAATTAGATTCTGCAGCCCAGCTCTCAGGGCCCCCACACCCGGTGAAGTAACGAGCGGATTAAAACCCGTAACTGTGATCTGACGGAGGAAGCCATCCGTCAGGAAGATGGCAGCGTGCCCTCCGCTGCGGACGGCACGCAGAGGAGACGCTGACCACGGCGGGCCTGGGCCTCCCGTGGCCTGCAGAACTACAGTCTCTTAACAAGGGCGTACAAAACTAGCCTGGAATGGGAGCTTGGGCTGCGTCCAGCCAACTTCTGATTTCTGGCCTCGGTTTCTCTCGAGTGCACCCCCGTCCAAGACCATGTCGAGGCCGCACTTCTCATGTGATCACTAGCAAACCTCTTGGACTGCACCCAAAGCAAACACAAGTCCAGGGCTCTCGGTTTTCCCCTGAGACTGAGCAGGTCTTTTTCTCATGCCGTTTCTATCTTTGAACACAAGGTCCTTTGTATCAAGGGTCAATTTTTTTTTTCTGTAAAGAAAGAAATAGTAAAAATGTTTGGCTTTGAGGGGGCTCGCACTCACTCTGTGGCGCTTTCTCAACTCTGCTGTTGTGTCCCCAAAGCAGACGTAGAAAACAGACACAGATGGGTGTGGCTGTGAGCCGATACCACTTTCCTTACAAATACACGTGGGGCATCAAATCCGACCACTTTGCAATTTGCTGTCCCGTGCCCTGTATACACAATAGCAACTAAGGTAACATGTAAGGCAAATTAATAAATAAACAGCCAGCGCGCCGTAACTTCCTTAATGTATTAACGGACGTGGGAGTTCTTTTTTGTGCTCAATGGCACGTTCTTCTGATAGTTAAGAAGACTTTTGGGTGAGCCTGTCAGAGAAGCACCGATCAGTGCAGGAATCCTGGGAGTAAGCAGGCCATGCAATGAATCAAACATCCATTGTTTCATTATTTCTTCCGTTCTCTCATCCACTCGCCCGCGGAGTCACTCACTCACTCCACAGTGTTTGCGTGGCTCCCTGCTCTGAGCACTTTTCTAGCTTCTCTGGATGTGACCACAAATAAGACAAAAGTGGTTCACGCTCTTTCGGAGATCACGTTCTAATATGAGCAGGCATGCAGTGAACAGGTGAATACGTAAGGATGTAATTTCAGACCGAAAATTAGTAGGAACAACATCAAACTGTGACGTGACCAGATGTCGGAGGGATGCCTAGGACTATACAGTTGGGAAGTTGGAGAAAGTCCCTCGGAGGTGACCCTTTAAGCTGGGACCTGCTGATGACCTGCCCCCCCAAAAAAGGATTCGGGGAACGAAATAAGAAATGCTGGAATGGCTGGAGCGAGCAGAAGTAGGAGGTGACAGGGGTAGGCTGGGCCAGGTCACGCACGCCTTGGGACCAGGTCTAAGAGTCTGAACGTTATTTCTCACGTCTGGGGGAGGAGATGACACACTCTAACTGGCTTCCCTAAAGGGCAGCTCTTCCTGGGGTGTGGTAGCGCACTATGACAAGGGTGCAGGAGAGAGGCGACAAGGAGGTAAGTCGGCGTGACAACGGCTTGGTGCAGAGAGTCTCTTTCTCACCCATTTCCACTGTGCTCCTTTTGTTTACATTGAAATCTTGGTAGAAGTCGGTATTTTAAGGCCCATTGCATTTGAAGAAATTACCTTGACCCAAAAGACCAAGGTCTGGGCCTGCCGAGAACTGGTCCTTTTGTTACCTTAACTGTTACACCATTCACGTGCTACACGAATGCCCTTGACCTCATCCGTGTCCGTTGTGAAGGTCAACCATGTGGCCTATTGAACAAATGGGCTACTGGATTTCAGAATACGGTCCCCAGTATTTTTACCAGTGAATATACTTTTAATCCAGTCCTAATTTCCAGATTAAAAAACAAACAAAAACGTTTTCTGTCTAGCAGTATAAAATTGAACTCCCATCTCACGCGTTCAAGGTCACGAGTGAGTTCCACTGTACCGCAAAAGAATAAAGTATACACCTAGGTTAGCCAAGAAATAAGCTAGAAGAAGCCTGTTTTTGCTCAACGGCAGCCTGAAAAATTAGAAATGTTTTCCCCTTCACTTTGCAGGCAGGATCTGGACTGCACGTCTGTGCCAGAGAACGTGGACTCTTCCTGACGTGATCCAGACGGCACCTGGGTAATGCACGCGCCCACGCATGGACACGGATCCAGCTCTGGCGTCCGCTCCGCACACACACCGCTGCGAGGTCACGTCCACCACCCCTCTGCCGCCTGCCCAGGCCTCTCAGCGTCGTCATTCATACCCCGATTCCTGTAGACTTGCAGTTAATGTATGCTACTTATTCACAACTCTTACCCTCGCGGTGCATTTCACCCGCGCACATCTTAATTTTTTCCTTCCTCTCCGTCCTCCTTATCTTCTCTGTCCTCACTTAAAAAACAAACAAACAAACAAACCCTGCTTACCAAAGGCACCTTTCCCTTCCCTTCCAGAACGTTCATTTCCATTCTGCAGAACACTACGCTGGCCTCCCCCCACGAGAAGGAGCTGGCCTGTGGGTGCACATTTCCCCGTTCTCACAGCGCGTCTCCTCTGCGAAACGCCTGGAAGACGTCCTGTTTCGACGGCTCCGACCAACGCCTCGTCCCCACGGTCCCGCCCTGTCTCCTCGCCGTGGGCCCAGCCCACATTTCGGGCTGAAAATAAAAACGACTCTCCAGCGCTTGAAATACAGGCAGGCGCACGGCTGCCACCTCCGACTCAACGGGTCTACGCCATCAGCAACAAACTCGCCGCTTTTCGCTTCCTCGCTGTATGCTTCGCCAGACCCTCCGCACCGCTCCGCGTGGTCTCGAGCCTCGGGGAGGGTGCTGGACTACCTCGGACTGTCCGCTTCTGTCTCCAAACCTTTCACGGAGCTTTGCGATGCATGGCCGCCGGCTCTGTCCTCCATCTGGACCCCCCACACCTGAGGCCCTTGTCTCCTGGGTGTCTGTCTTGCCCCTTTGCTCCAATGAGGGGCCTCCTCTGCCTCGGCGGCCCCTGGGAGGGAACCCGCCGTCTTCATCAAGGTAGTGACCCTGCATGATTTGCTCAACAAGCTCACCTTCTCCGAAGTGACTGGCCTCGGTCATCCGTCTCCCGGATTTTTCCTCCCCAAGTCCTTACAGTCGGAAGGAGTATCGAAGCACAGGTTGCAAAGGAAGATGCCAATGCCACGACAGGCGTGGACCCTATTAATTCCTGTTCGCTGAACTAGCCCAGCCCGCCTCGTTTACTTGAATATTCCCAATTCGAAAATTAACAGAGTCAAAGTTGCAAATAGCTCCTAAATCATCCAATCAATAAACATTTCTTGAGTCTCCGCTGAGTGCAAGGTACTTAGATGATTACTTCGGGGAGATTAAAGTAAAAGGCAGTTTCGGAGTCCATTACCTCAGGAATAAACATCAGTTATTTACCGGTGCACAAGCTGTTATGTCACAGCGCCCCATAACTCTTCCCCTGGAGGCTCGCTAGCGGCCCACTGCCACTCAGCCAGCACCCCGCTTCCCTGACCGTGTGTCCAGCGTCGAGTGCACGGGACACAGGAAAGGAAAAGGAAGAAGACGGCCGACGTTCCTTTGCAGGTGGCTGCCACCAAGGTGTGGGCACTCTGCTGGGGACGCGAATGCATTTAACGAGGTAACCTCGGCCAGAGCATGGTTGGTAACTTTGTATATCCATTTGACAGAGGAAATAAAAGTTTGAAGGCATCAAAAATCCCCAAGAGTGAACTTCTACAATAAGTCGGCGAAAACTGGTTGTTGGCCAGGTGGGTCTTGGGACATGAGGACGGGAACCCAGAGACCCCCTCTGCCCTGGTGGGACACAGACACTCACGGTGCGACCGAATCAGACTGGAATCGGATCACCTGGGTGCCAGAATCCTAACTCCTCCTCTAAGTACCACTTTCTCCTCTTCCGTTTCTTTTTTAACCCCCGGACTAGGAGGGGTCGTCTCCTCCAGGCTCCAGAGCGTGCGTGTCTAGGACTCGGTCCCTTCTGCTGGCGAGTGCCTGTGTGTGTCTGAGGCCCGTGGATGGGCGGAGTTCCACTTGACCTTCCTACACGGGTTCAGTCCTCTCTGAGGGACGCCCCGCTTCCCAGCAGTCTGGTCTCCGCCTTCCCAGACCGTGAGCCAAGGCGGGCTGGAGCCGCTGTCAGGTGAGACAGGAACCTAGCCTCAGGTCCCCGGTCCTGAGTCTGATAGGCATTCACGCACAGTCGGGGCCCGGGGCCAGTCCCGGCGGGGCCAGGAGGAGGCTGTTCCTCCCCACGTCTTACAGCAGGTGCGTGGTTCCGAGGGCTGGGATGAGGTCCTCGGATCGCAGCTTGGCTGATCAGTTTTCTCCGGAACTGGGGCTCCGCTCTGAATCTCCTGGGGTCTGAGTAGCCCCAAAGCCTCTGCGTCTTCATTACAAGCTCCCTTCCCACTCCCCCCCCGCCCCACACCTGGAGTGGTGTTTCTTGTCCAATAACTGGTGGAGGGCTTATTTTAATCGGAATAGATTTCCTCAGAACAAAGACTCGGACACCCACAAAAGCCACAAAAGCTGGGTGCGGACTACAGAGGCTTCGAGGGTCAGCACTGGAGGGCAGAGGGGTGCTGGATGACGGCCTGCAGTGTTGTCTGCTTTGGAAGGACCGAGGCTCCAGAACACGGTTACGGCTCTTTGTACAAGGAGGAGAAAGGAGCCAGAACCACTTCCATCAGAACACTGATTCTGGCCCAGAAATGGTGTTAGGGCTATTTCGCGAGTTTGTGCATATTTAAAAACATTCACATCCATTTTAACTCACATAACTTTAAGAACATTGAAAACACCACTGGGGAATGAGGATGGAGAGCCGCACCGCGTGTTGACAACAGCGCAGCCGAGCTCCGCGGCCTGACGGCTAAGGTCCTGTCCGCGCCTGCTGGCCCCACTGGGGAAGGCCTCACTCCCTCTGACTGCACTGAGCCCCAGCCTCCCCACGGCTGTTTGTAACCCTTGCAGATGCTCCCCCCTCTTCCAAGGATACCTTCCAAGCAGCTCCTTGCTCTCTGTTCCTTTTTTCGGCTTGGAAATGTCATCTTCTTTTTTTTATTTTAATACACATTTTTTAATTGATCGGAGAGAGAGAAACGGAAGGGCAGGGAGAGGGTGAGAGGGAGGGAGAGAGACATCAGTTTGTGCCTCCACTCACCTGTATATTCACTGGTTGATTTTTCATGTGTCCTGACTGGGGATCAAACCTGCGACCTTGGTGGTTTGACTGGGACGATGCTCTAACCAGCCGAGCAACCTGGGCTGCCTCCACTCTAAAGCTGTTTCGTCCCTACCCCCCACCAACAAAGGCCTCCTCCCCGCTTCTCACACTTGCGGACTTTCACACCTGTGTGTCACTGCAGATACCACATCCTTGTTAGGTTCACAGCGCTGTGAGGCGTGGCTGTGAGGCAGAGGTGAGTCGGGTGTGTTTACACGTGCAGAACGACAATGATACCGTAGGAATTTTAGGGATTCATAGGCCTGAGACTGTGGGAACCAGCGGTGTGAATGAACCACATCTCAGAATCACTTCTGGCCGTGTAGCTAAGTCCACGTCACTGGATTCAATCACCCGGAGAACGTGAACTTCAGAACACCCTGATGCTGGAGGCCCTTGGCAGGGCTTGGACACCAGAACTTTTTCAAAGATCTCATGCTAAAGCCAAGGTGAGGATTCTATGAGCCATTTTCAAGAAGCAGCTTCACCAGTCCTTTTTCTCTTCACAGATCTTTCTAAGGTAAACGTCAGCCCTGTTACTGATTAAATTGTTATAGGGACCAAATAGAGGGGTTAGAATTAGGAAGGGAGTAAAATAGTGTGTGTGTGTGTGTGCGTGCGCACGTGTGTGACCTATGACAATGTTGGCTTGCTATGGGAAAAAGGACCTGGGCTCACTATTTTTCAACTGAATGAGGAACGCAGAGAAAATAGGTGTAAATGTGGACAGACTAGTAGGTTAGGGTAGAAGCCAGGAGACCTGGGTTTTTATCTTGGCTCTGTTATTAATCACCCACTTGCTTTTAGACATTATAACGAAAGCCATTTACTCTGAGCGTACACTGAAGTTTACGAAGTTTTGGCGTGTGTTGACTGACCTGCGAAGCAAGCCAGACAGCTAGTCCCTCATTTTTCAGAGCTTGGGAGTGGATAAGTGGTGTGAACATGGGTGGAGCCCATGAGCGAGAGTTACCAGGCATCGGGAAGAGAGGACCAACTCTAAGTCAGAGACTTAACGTATATGGCGTCCGTAACCCCTTCCAAACTGAAGGATGTGACTTGCTGGGTTCATTTCAGGGGACTCACTCAGAGCAGTTGCCACATCTTATATCAACTTATAATTCTCTGTTGGGCTTCCATTCTTCCCACACGCATTCCCAGCATGGCGGAATTTGGGAGCGACCCCGCTGACATCCCAGGGGCCTACGCCTGTCCCATGGTGATGGACAGAGTGACAAGATTAAACATGCAGCTGTATTTCAGTAAGACAGAGGGCAGTTTGCAGGGTCTTCTAATGCCGGGCCTGAGAAGGCCCAGAAAGCTTGTTAGAGCACGGGGAATACGTGTCCATTAAAGAGAGCTGCCTTTACCTTCACGTGAAAGAAAACGCTTCAGAGCCACGAGGGAGGAACGTGTCTGCAGCAGGAGCGCAGTCACATCTAAGGCCTCAGATGCCACCGCCCCTGTTACTGCGGAGCTACCCGCCCCCGCCCCCCCCCCCGCAGCAGCCTCAGGACCGCCCGCCCCTCTTTCGCGTCCCTCCGGGCTCCATACTCTCACTCTGCGAGAGCGACGCGCGACAGCTCGGTTCTGCCACCTCGTGCCCAGCGGTGCCCCGCTACCTACAGGACAAAGAACGAGCTCCTTCGCCTGTCACAGGTGACGCGTCTTTACTGACCCGGTCTCGATATTCCTCCTTTTCCACCCCCGCACCTGACCGCCTACTCTAGACACGCTGAATCCCGTCAGCTCCGGTTGTGCTCCCACAGCGGTTCCTGTACCTGCGCATTTGTTGTTGTCCTCTCTGCTTACAGTGGAGAGGCCCTTCCTCGGCCCGTGTGCTGGGCAAACAAAAGCCAGTCCTGGGAGGTCTGACCACTGCGCTGCCTGCTCTGAGCCTCAAGACAAAGGTAAGCACTTGACTCCCAGGAAGTATCCCTTCCTGAGGGGACGTCCAGGTGCCACCCTGCTGGGTCCTCGCCAGCCCCAGGCAGCGTGTCTTGCACCGATCAGTAGTGCATTTCTTGATCAAATGAGCATTTTCGAGACAAGGGGTGCAGTTGAAGAGTGAGGATACTTCTCTGGCAAAGAGAGAGCAGCAATGAGAGAAAAACTCCTCCTCTGAGCTGGCCGCTCACAAGCTTCAGGACAAAAGGGAATCTTAAGACTTCCGAGGAATGGGGCTCATGAATCACAGCAGCGCTGGAGGCCGAGGTGGCTTCAGGTCCCTGAGCGCTGCCGGGACCGGGCTGCTCTGAACGGTGTATTCCCACTGTCCGAGCCTGCCATGCTGTAAGTATTCCCAGCGATGGGGCCTTCCAGCGCTGGGACCGGCAGGGTTTAACGTAAGCCTGCAAGCGGACAGCTGTATGACAAGGAGACGGGGAGAGAGACGGCCGTGCGGTGTCCTTGAGTCCAGAAGGCGAAACGGTTGTTCCATCCGTGTAAGCCGTGTGTGGGGCAGTCGGGCAGGGACACCTGAGGCCGTCTGGTAACCCACGTGGGAAAGCCCCTCCCGGCTCAGAGGGGGTGCCTGGGACTCGGGCATCCGAGACGGCAGTGTCTCTCCCGGGGCTGGGGGCTGCACCCTTGCTCACTGCAGCAGAACTGAAAACCCACCCAGTCACGAGGAAGAGGCATCTGGTAGGTTCTTTCCTTCCTTTCTCTCTTTCTTTTTTTTTTTTTAACAAAATCTTCCCACTTTTGAACTCGCTGGGGACACTCCCAGCCGGACCGCCGCATCGCTTCAAGATGGAGCGCACCCAGGGCTGAGTCGACGTGGCGTTTTAATAGGCCAAACCACAACAATGACACCCAGAGCTTAGTGTTTCCATTCCAAGCATTTTTTTTCTTGTGGAAGGCAATTATTTATGGGGTTAAAAACCAACGGATGCAACCCAGCCTTGGCCAGTCAAACAACATGCAAAACCTCATAGCAAGGAAACACGAAAGTCAGATCCATAGTTCTTTGTCCTAGTAGAAATTTTCCAATCTTGCTTGGGTGGCCCAAATTTTAATAATCACACTGAAAATGTGGGGGCTAACAAACTTCTGTAGCTTGCTGGGTCTGTGAAACACTGTCCATTCTAGTCAACGAGACCCCGGTGTTGACTGGCAATGCCCCGAGTCCACACATTCTGTGATTCCCTCCTGTAACCGCCTGGGTCTCTCAGCTGCAGCCCTTGCGGATGAAGACGATGTCTCTGGAATGTTCCAGAAGTAGCAGCAATAGGAGAGGCTACTCACGGCTTAGCCCACAGGATTACTGTGACAAATGAGCTAGTTTTGAGTAAGAATGTGAAGGAATGGGGCAAATATCAGGCACCTCTAGCCTGGGAGGAAGACTGCCGGTCACGGCGTGGCTCAGAGCATGTATATGGGGAGGGTGGCTTTTAAAGGCGTTGACTGTTGACAGGTGGAGGACAGACAGGGACCGTTCTGGGGAGAAGTAATCACCAAAGTGAGACTCTTGCAACCTCGTAATTTGCCCAGGGAAAATGTTAATAGCAAAGACTTCCAAGTAACCAGTTCTAAGTGGAGAAAAATGAGAACATGAACTATTCCACATTATAACGAACCATCGTGCTTTCGTGAAGCGGATCTTAAATGGAATCATGAATCTATCCCTTTGTAGCCAGTGACCTCAGGCAAGCTAATTATTTTTCCTAATCCTTATGTGTATGGGGACGGAATGAGATGATGTTAGGCAGCAAGCCTCTCTTTTCTCTGTGTTTCATACATAATTTTTTTTGAACAGAGAAGAGTGATTCATTAAAGAAGTCAAAAGATTACACCTTTGTTCTCTGCATCGTTATCTCAAACAGTGTCTGGTCCAATTGGGGGTGATCAATAAATATTCACTTAGTATGGTATTGAATGAATTCTCCAAAGCACAGAGAAAAATTCGTCCGTGATGATTGATAAAGGACAGAGACAACTACCGTTGAAGCCAAGAAGAATTAAGAGGAGCAGAGACACTATAATTCTGATGATAAGCGAATGATCTAAATAAACAGTGGAAAGGAGGGGAGGGCGGGAAAGGAGGAGGGAGTTTTGTGCCTGCTCAGCCTGCCGAGGACTGATGTGGGAGAGTCCTTTTGGGCAGCTGCGACCATGGCTCCAGGTTCTAGTGTAAGCCAACTGACCTAGAACAAGACCGCATTCTCATCATCTGAGACGCCCATCACAAAATACCCAATGCTACCATAGTGGGCTCTCCCTCGTTCCAAGGCTCCGGAACGTGTCTTTGTGTTTCCAGAGCCCCACCCACCCACCCTTCCTTTGGATCCCTAGTCCCCCACGGTCGCCCCCCTGCCCCCTCTCTGACTCGCAATCAGTAGAGCCAAGCAATGAATACGCTGGGCCTTGAGCTGCGATGAGTTCTCAGCGGGAAGCCTTCCCGGGGAAGGAGACACTCAACGCACACCCGAGTGGCGTCTTCCAGCATCCAAGGGGCGGCCCGGCCCCGACTCCAGCACCACGGACTGTCTCGGTTTTTCCTGCTGCTGCGAGCCTGTCAAGAACCGATCAGGACTCGCACAGTGAGGGAGGACTTTGGGGAGTTACAAGTGGGTTGTAAGGTAAAAGGGTCAGTGAGCTACAGTTGGTTGTGGGAGCCCTTCCAGTGCCTTCCCCGTGCATTTAGAGCAAAGTCAGCATTTCATTCGGAAGAACGTACTTCGTTTCATCAAGAAGCTGCATGTGTGTGTGTATGGGAGGGAGGCTAGGCCTCCAGAGAACGGCGAGCAAGTCAGCAAGCGTGTCCCGCCAGCCCCAGAGGTCCTTCGTTTCTTCGTCACAACTGAAAACCATCCCAAGCGATTCCCACTCATCTTCTAGGTGCCGCATTCCCAGCCAGCTTCCTCGTGAGCACGTGTCCACATCACGGAGGCCCCCACGTTTTAAGCAGCTGCCCTGCTCGCAGGCTCAGCAGAGAGGGTCAGAGGTCGGGGGACTCTCAGCATGAGGACCTCCCTCCTCGCCCCAAACAGGGGTGCTGTGCGGGGGAGACTCGGAAAGGAAGGCTTGCAGGATTCCAGCAGAATTCGAAGAGGAGGTTCCTGCCCTGCTTTGGTCCTGGGAGACAACGGAAAATTTCAGCCTCCAGGGTCCATTTGTCTGGGGCTCTCTTAGAGACACAAAATTTATTTTGAGAAAAAGAAAGAAGAAACCCTTCTTTGTCCTTTTTTTTTTTTTTTTTTTTTTTGGAGGGGGTGGTAAAAATAATGGATTGTTACCATTAGTCCCTGGCCCTTGGGTGAGACAGCTCTGCCCGGCTCTCCCCTGGGGCCAGAAAAGACCGTGTGAGTCCTCTGCAATCATTTTCTCGAATGTGCAGCAGAAGCTCGGCTGCAGGAGTCCTCCAGCCGCTCCCGTGGGACCCTGCTCGTTCCCCGGCGGCTCCGTCCCAACAGCATTCCCCTTGCTGGCTGATCTACACTTTTCCTGCCTGAGCTCTGAGCTTAGAGCCTTTGGCTCACCGTCCATGGTTTCGGGCTGCTGGTGCTGCCTGAAAACAATTTGTCCGAAGGGGCTTTGCTCCTTAGATCCTCCAGGCCTTTCTTTCCATGGGGACATGAGAACTCAGGACCTTGCCTTCCACGCCCCCTGCTACACGTTTTCCTCCCTGTCCCCTGCTCCGCCTTCGAAAGCAGGATCGCCACGTTGCGTTCTCTCACGTTACAACGTGGGTCTGCTGTGTGATTTAAGGAGGGGCTGCAACGGATGCGTGGCTGCGTTTAGTCACTTACCCACTGAAGGCACAGCAGGGGGAGGCCACTTACTGAGTGTCCTCCGAGCGTCAGGCTCTGTGCTAGACTCTGGGGCACGAGTGTGGGTCAGCTGATGCAGCCTCTGCCATTGTGAATTTCCGTTTATTGACCATTGAAAGATTTGAAACACTCAAGAGGAGAGCATCTGGTTCATTCGAGAATGAACACAGGACAGCCGAGACTAAAACGCTGTAATTTAAGGTGGAGAGCTAGTGAGTTAAACCTGGTTTAAAAAAAAAAAGAAAGAAAACAAAACAGATGCTGCCCTCGGTTTGGTTCTGTACAGGGAACAGGTCAAGGAGACACATGAACTTGGTGTTCCTGCAGAGCCACAAAAGAGAACCTGGCCAATTTAAATCCCTCATTATCATCAAAAATGTTTTCAGGATGTATTCCCCCCATCGAAGGAGCTATTTAACCTCCAAAGGAAATAAAGTTTAATTCTTCCAAAGCTGAATAGCATCCATGGGCTGTAGGCAGGGCTTAACCATTCCTCATATTTAGCATCAACTGTCAGGATTGCAACGATCCCACGCGCAAGCCCTGGGCGTCCTCTGGGCGGTAACAGCTGCGATGGTCCTTCCACTCACTGGGTGTTGTTGTTTCACCCAGAGCACGTCAGCTGCTTTAATCCCAAAGCCATCACACCTTCGTGTGACAGGTACGGGTAGAGACCCTACATCTCCGCTGTGAGGGAGGGAGCTCTAAGATAAAGGCTAAAAAAAATGTGCGTAGAGAGGCGGATGCAGACAGAGGCGCACACCAGGGGTTCTTGGGAGTATGGTGCTGTACACTCGGAGAGGTGTCGGAGGAGGGGACACCTCACAAAGGAAAAGAAGTGTGATGTAATGTTCTCGGGGACTGGTGTCTGAGGCAGACAAAATAAACTGGAACTGGCCCGTCAGGAGGTGACAGGGCGACATTCAGACAGGCAGGGTGGGAGCGAACTTGTGAAGGCTGTCATGGGGTTTTGTAGCTGTGCGTGTTGAGTAAGGGGAAGTTATTGAGGGTTTCAAGCCAAGGAAACGCGCACTTACTTCTTTTTTCTGCGTCTCCCCAACATTTTTCCAAGAAAGAGTTCTGCTCCCACACAGAATTGGGAAAAGGTACGTAAGAGAAGTCAGCGAGCCGTGGAGACTGTTCCAACAGCAGGAAGAGACCTCGGAAGGGGGAGGCGGTGAATGTGAGGTTCACGGTCAGGCTGGGCCCCCGACAGGCGTCACACGTAAAAGTTCCCTTTCCTTCTTCTGTCTGACGACAAGCCAGTACCAAGAAGAGACATCAATTGCACACTAAATGGCCCTCTGTTGAAGAAAGCTGCTTTCCAAAGTTTCCCAACATTCATCTTTAGATGGTATTTCACTTTATCTCACGTCTTAAAATATCACCTTCTATAACCTAACTCCAAAACTGCTGCTGCTGAGGGGAAATTATTGTCTCCAAGCAGATAAATTCGGTTCTCTCTTTCCGGCCAGTCTCCCTCCCTTATACCAACCTCTCCCTTCTAAGTGACCTTTTTTCACAATCGGCCAGGTAACGGTGGAACAAATATTTCCCGGCAGGGTAGACAGCAGGCCCAAAGCGTTTTCAAACAAACGTGCCAGGTGGTGGCTGCTAACATATGGCTCCTGCTTAAATCGGGCCCGGCCTGCCAACTTCCATTTTTAAAGTGTCTCATTTAAAAACATAAAATCCCTAAAAGCATGAAGAGGCCGGTTTTCTAAGCCAAACTTCTAAACCAGGTAGGTGGAATAAGAACAGGTGTAACAGGAAACACGTGAGGGAAAGGGTTAAAGGCTAAGTTTGGTTCGGGAAAAAATGCCCTTGAGTTCCGGATTTCGGGTTTCCCTCTGTCCCAGCGGCTCTCAGAGGAAATGACAACGCAGGCTAGTCCCTGTCTTCAGGGTGCACTACGTGCCAGGACACAGAAGGAGTGAGAAGACGAAATTAAAAACATGTTTTTAAAACCTTGATTCAAATGGTATGTCCATAAGCCCGGAAGTCTCTGTACATGATTTCAAACATTATGTAGATCTGCGACACACACTTTTCAGGGGGGCCACCTAAGGTCCACAAAAATGTCCCAAAATACCGGGTGGGGCAAAAGTAGGTTTACAGTTGTTCTTATGAAAAATAGTATAATAGCTGATATAATAAGAATAACACAAGAATAAACTCTAGTTCACGTACTCACAACTGTAAACCTACTTCTGCTCCACCCCTTGTGTGTGTGAATAGCAAGAGTGAATTAATGGCTAGGATCATGATGAACATAATGATAAGTTATCAAATGATATCACTCCAACTATTTCATGATGGTGCCGGTGTTTGCTGAAGGGAAAGTGTCTGTCACCTGAGGATTCGTAAACAAGCGTGATATTGGCTACTATATGACAAGATATACAAATAATGAAACATTATTTGACTTTCTCCGAAGGCTTCTGCTATCTTGGGAAGCCCGTACTATCTGGATGTAGGAAGCTGCCTTTTCTACCTGGGTAATTATATGGATACGCTTCTGTTCTTCACTGGAACCTTAATTTTCTGATCCAAACACTGCCAGTTACGTGGCAATTAATCTTTGAGCTTTTTGATGACTTCGAGTATTATTAAGCAGTAATTTGCAGAACGATTTCATTTCAAGGTAATGATTAGCTGTACAGGCAATCCCCGAGCACTTTCCAGCCAAGAATTTCAAAATGGCTTACCGTTTCAAGCTGAAGTTGTTGGGCCTTTATTTATTTATTTATTCATTTATTTACTGTCTAAAGTCAACAAAACATTGAAATGAAGGTCAAAGTCCTCCTTGCATTTCCCCATCTGCCTGCAGCCCGCAGGCCCAGCTCCAGCGCAAGAACTCTGGAACTCGGCTGATTCAATTGCAGCATCAGAAGACTTTAAAAAAAACCCAGAACCATTGAGCTACTCTAAGACAACCGAGGGTGTTAAAAGAATCAGTGTTTGTGGAAAGAGGGTGTAGGTGAACCATCTCAGCACCAAGAGGAGAGAATGTGGCCATTTGTGCAACTGCTCAAATTAGTCTCTCCGCCCACGGCCCACCCTCCGGACCGGCCATTTCTACATGGTCGTGCACTGTGGAGGCAATCAGAGAGAGAATTTTCAGTGAGGGGGAACCTGAATCAAAACTTCTACCCATAGCCCTGGCTGGTGAGGCTCAGTGGATTGAGCACTGGCCTGGGAACCAAAAGGTCACCAGTTCAATTCCCAGGCAGGGCCCATGCCTGGGTTGCGGGCCAGGTCCCCAGTAGGGGGTGTGCAAGAGGCAACCGATGTTTCTCTCCCTCTCTTTCTTAAATTAAAAACAATAACAACAAAAACCCCACAACTTGCGCCCATAACAAGAGGATCCTGAGAGTTGTAAGTGCACTGAGATGTCAACAAAAGAAATCAATCAGAGATTCAAACTAGACGGAACTCAGGACCCAGATTCTGGCTACCAGCTGCTGTCCGGGCACTGAGTGCTGGTAACACAGCCTGGTGTAGAGCTTTTCCCCAAAAGGAAAGCTCGCCGTAGGGAAATGCATTCGTTTACTTTTCCCTGTCATCCCAAACGAAGATCACCAAGCAAAGGAGCTTCTTCGCCAGCTCCTTGTAATTCCTCAAAGCTGCCCCCTTCAGAAGGCTTACTTAAAATAACAATAAAAACACGAAAGAGCAACAATAACAGCAAAAAAACACTAGCACCGCCCACTGAGTATCTGATCTCCTAACTGCTATTTTTCCCCAGCTTTCCAAGAAATGTGAGACCCTGGGCTTCGCAAGCCAGCCATCTAGGTTCGCACCCTGCACATCCAGGCATACCACGGGGCACGTATGTGGTGTAAACAGGCCAAGTTACTTAAACTGTCTCCTTCCGTTTCCCAAGGCTAACTGGGAATAAACAGCATTTACCGCACGAGGTTGTTCCAGGCCTAGAGAATGGCGTGTGAAGTCTGACTCATCACTACTGCACGGCAGGAGCCCGCTCAGTGGGAAGTAACCCGTAACAGAGGAATGCAGGGTCCTCTCGATTCCAATTGCCAAGGGTGTCCAGGGATCGAGAATCCTCCTGGGATCCGGTCACAGATTGCTTGCACACCCCGTGTAACTTTTCTATGCAACCTTTAAAATGTAATCTAAGTTTAATAGATATGCAAAGACCGACTCAGTGAACTTGACCCTGACACTCTTGGGGCCTGCACCCCACGTGACTTAACACTGGACAGCTGAAGTCTAAATTTCCCAGGCTCCCTTGCAGTTAGGGCTACACGGTCCCTCGGGACTTTGTTAGGCAGGTGACACAGTGAGGCAGTGGCTGCCTGGACCTTCTGGCTATCAACTGGTTGGGGCCGTTGCTTTTTCTGTGGGAAGAGCAGAAGTTCAATTCCATGGCCGGTACTCAGATGGTTACCGAGGAACTCCGGTGACAGCCCCAGGGTTTTGACCGGAGGGGTCCAACAGACAAGATGGGCGTTTGTCCTGCCTGCACTGCTCATGGCTGCAAAGCACCCAAGCTTTGGTATGTGAGCCTCCAAGAAATTCTGGTTAACTGTCTTCCCCTAACAAATCTCTTTCTGCTTGAACTGGAACCCTGACTGGTACAAGAGCAAAGTGTCATTTGACAACCAGATCACAGGAAAAAAAAAAAAAGCTTTGCCTCACATCCAACTTCTGATCGTGAGCCAGGCACCCCCATCACCCACTGGCCCAGGTTTCTGTCTCAGTCCATTCAGCTGATGGGTCTTTTCCATGGCTCTGCTTAAACAGGATGCGGAGCTCTCACCTGAACGCCCTCGCCTCTAAGAATGGGTTGTGTGCGTGTGTGTGTGCGTGTGTATGTGCAGACACCCTGCCATAACAATACTTCAAGGGGGACCCTTTGTCCCGACCCATCTCAATTCTGATTAGCTGGAAGGACCATCAGGAACCTGAGATGGTGGAGCCGCAGGGAGGGATCGATAAGGAGGGAGAGATCAGTAAATAGCAATTGCCTGGTGCATTTTTTATTCATCCGAGTGAGCAAGTTGAGATGCCTGCAGGATAGCATGTCTTTGGCAGGAGAAAAGACAAAAGAAAAGAAGAGGCAATTCTGCTACTTTTTAAAAACGACTCTGCCTTTCCATTCCAGTCTCAGAGCTTCAGGGCACTCAGCCCCCAGCAGGCCAGCATCACTGGAATGTAAAAAGCAACCTGACATCTTAGCACACCACCCCAGGGAGAGTGGAAGCTGGGGTGAGCACCTCCACAATGCCAGTTCAACTGAGGCCTTCCGGATGCGGAGATACGGTCTTGGGAGAGTCGTAGAGCACGCGCCATTTCATGGGACACTCCTGGCACTCAGCTGGGTGCTGTAAATATCCCATTCTAACTTAATCTTCCGATAGCCTTCGAGGTAAGAACAACTACAAGCACTTCGTGAGGATGGATGAGGAAATTCAGAGTAGTTGAGCAACTTCCCTAAGCGTGCACAGCGAGAAAGCTGTTTCAATTTAAAGGGCAGGTTTTCCGATGACCCGGCACAATTCACCTTTATTGCCCCTGGGAATTATATTTTGTAGTGAGAGGGCACTAGAAGGCTCTTCCCTCCTGACCCATAACACTGGCCTTGAAAACTTATTTCTGCGAAGGACCAAGTAGCCAGTATTTTAGGCTTTGTGGACAACACAGTGTCGGGTGCAACCACCCGGCTCAGCCTGGAAGCACAGAAGCCTCCCCAGACGGCCTGTGCATTAGTAGGGGCGGCTGTGTGCCAATGAAGCTTTATCTACAAGAAATAGGCAGGGCGCTGGACTTGACCCTCGAGCCACAGTTTGTGGACGTTTTCTGCAAAAGGAGGCAAAGCCTGTCAGTGTTGCATGAGCTGCTAAGTGGCGTGAACCAGGGGACACGATAGCTCTGAGCCAGAGCTAAATCTCTGGCCGTTCTCAATTCCTGTCATGCCCTGGATGTGAGGTGCCTGCGGTCAGAGGCACGGCGGGCGGTGGCACGCAAGAGGCAGGGCACACAGCTTTCATCCCTGTGCCTTGCACGGGCGGGGACGGGCCCCGCAGGTGCTCAGGGAGTTCACGTGTGTGCTCTTGGAACTCAGAGGCGACCCTTCAGGACGGAGATGAAAGGACAGAGCACATTATGTTCCAAGTCAGATGACATTGAAGTTCCTGACAGACCAAACATCCAGTCGGCCACTTGTCTCTTTACTTTTCCCAACGTGAGGGAGAACAGATGTGGCCTTTCGGATCAGAGAGAATCGAGAGAAGAGTGGTTTTCACAGGTGCTTTTTGTGTGTGACCTTGGGCAAGCCCTTCCGTAAGAGAACAGGTGTCTGAGCTGGGAGACGAGAACGCCATTCGGTGCCTCCCAGGGTTGATGGGAAGGCGGAGTTGTTTAACGTGTGAGAAGACTGCCGTGCAGTCCTGGGCGCGGGCTGCACACGTGCTATTTTCTTGACCCAGCGAGAAGGAGAGGCCGCATCTTCGGGAGAGTAGTCTGTTGTTTCCTTCAGCCACTGAGCTTCCTTTGGGGCCACAGGGCCAAGAAGGCAGGCTGCTCAGCAGGCGGCTGCGGGAGCCAGGGGCGGGGCGAGGGGGGCGTGGGGGCAGGGGGAGGAAGGCTGTGCCTGACACAAGGGAAAGTGGAGCTCCCGAACACCGCACCGGAGCTAAACCTCCAGGAAGCAATTGCACCACCGTCCTGGTCCTCAGCCCCCGTAACGGGAGCCCCCGGGAACGCTCCCGAAGCCTTTCTCTCACGGAGAAGCATCTCTGAGTGCCCCACAAAATTCCAGTCCCTCTCCTAAGGCCCCAAAGGCTTTGTAAAAGATGGGCCGTCCGCTATCACCACGGGCCTCCACCAACCAACCTTCCCCTAGGCAGTGATTTGTCTCCCCGATTTCCCCTTCACACCAGCCCGGGAGCCGGGCCAGAACACGCCACCGATGGGAAGGGATGAGCCGACAGGGAAAGCGGAGGATTCCGATTGCAAGGGAAGTGCCAGGGCTGGGCCCAGCAGCCGCCCGAGCTGCGGGGACTCCGTGTCAAATTCCGAGGGCCCTCTCCTCCGTCTGACCTGGGGCAGATGGCCCTGAGCACCCGGGCCCTGAGGCTCACTGGTGGACTGGCCCTCGGGTGTGGAGCCCGCCCTGCTCCTCCTGTGGCCATTTCCTTGCTCTTGGGCCGTTGCCGGCCCACAGGCGGCCCTGCGATTAGGCACTTTCTGTGACGCGATGACGCAGCTGTTCCCATCCACTTCAGGACTCCGCACAGCTAGCGAAGCCGCAAAACTAGGCGCTCAGTCGCCTGGGTCCAGCCGTGCGCAGGGTCGAAAGACTGGTGCTACCCGCAGTCGCCTGCTACGGGGGTAAGCGAAACACTCCCCCCCACGGAAGATCAGCAGGTGTGTATCTAAGGGCTGTCCCATTTCAGAAACCCACTGCCTGGGGGTGGGGGTGGGGGTGCGGGAGGGGGTGTCAGTGTGGCAGTGGTAACTGGAAACCCACGTTTTTGCCTTTTTTCCCCCATTGAGGTAAAATTCGCATACCGTTAAAAATGACCATCTTGATCACCTTAAAGTGTATGATTAAGTGGCGTTTAGTGCTTCAAAAGGTCGAGCAGCTGTCGTCACTCTCTCCTTCCAGAACCTCAGCCCCAAAAGAAGCGCCCTCCCCTTAGGCAGTCACTCCCCATTCGCCCTTCCCCACAATAACCTGCGGTCACTACCAGGCAGAGATCCCGAAACCCACTGGCACGATGCAGCTCTCTCCCCCTCCCCCTCCCTCCCCTCCCCCTCCCCATCCCTCGGCTGTTGAAGTTAATACACCAGGCGAACTCCTTTCCTGAGGCTGACGGTCACCAAGTGTGATGGCATAACATCTATCGCATCTTCCTTCTGGGAAGAGCCAGTGCTTCCCCCACCCCCTCCCCCGTGAAACTTACGGGAGCTCTGTGATTAGGGGGTGATTGCCCAGTGCCCACGGCAGCTCTGTTACCTCCTTCCGAAGGTTCTGCGTTCCCTTGGGTGAGAATGAGGTAACGAGAATGGCTCAGAATGTACTGAAAACAACGACAAAAACGTGTGTGTCTTTAAACAATGCCTAACCTTAAGACATCAGGTGAAAGAGGAAGGGAAGGCAGCAGAAATCAGGAACGATTGTGTGTTTCGGACTGAGAGGCATGGTGTCCCTGAGTCTCCCAGGGGCTGTTTGCGTCCGAGGCGACTATTCACGTGACTGGCGTCATTGAAGCGGAACTGCGAGGCGCAGGGATGGGTCTGAGAAGACCCCCCAGAGTTGCTGCCAGGGAGGGATGGAAGACCCTCGGCCCCTCTCATCCAGCAGCAGGTCCCTGGTCAAGTGACTATTTCTAGTCCTTCAAAAGCCACAGCGGGTGTCTCTAAGTCTCACGAGGACTACCAGCACTCACCCCCAGTGCGTCGCTCTCCCCCAGGGGCCACGCTGAGAGCCACTAGACTCGGCACCACTGGGAGTTCAGGCGGTGGGAGCGGGCGGCAGCTTTGCACAGACCTGGGGCATTGGCCGCGAGGCGTGCCTTAAAGGCCCCCTGCTTGCTGCCCGCAGCCTCCTGAGAGGATGGAGTCAGGCCCATCCGCATTCAGCTGTTTGTCCCCCAAAATGAGATCATCTATAAACCACACAAGATCTATCCAGCCAAGAAAATTTAAGCAACCCAGCAGCAACTATCGAAGCTCAGGCAAGATGCAGGCTTCTTTGTTCTCTTACTTGGCCTTTTACTTTGGAGGAGGCGAGCCCCCCAAAAGATACCGCACAGTCTAAGAGGTGTCTCCTGTGCAATGAAGCAGAGAAGATTAGGGTCCAGAATATGCAAGGGACTCCTTGAAATCAATATTGAAAGAGGGGGGAAAATCAAAACAGAAATAGGCATCAGATATTGATAGAAAATTCTTGGAAGAGAAAACCGGAACGGCCCAACCTCGGGAGTAATCGAGAAAATGCAAATTAAAGCCACAACAGGTAACACCTATCAAATATCCAGCTGGTATTAATGAGAAAGCCAGTCGGTACCAGCATCGGCACAGAGGTGCAGCCCCGAGAGCTCACGCTGTCTGGGGAGCTCGAACTGGTACAACCCTTGGAGACCAGTTTACCAACGTCTACAAGATACAGTGTGCCCAGTACGGTATGGGCCCACCTTCTCCATTCCTGGGAGAACAGCTGTATGCGGTCCTGGGAGGCGCGTTCGATGCAGCCTAGCGTTTAATAACAAATGGGTACCCTGTGGTATATTTATACTCCAAGAAAATCAAAGGGCTCGACCTACATTTATTAATAAGTGTACATCTCAAAAACATACACTGAATGAAAATGGAAGGAGCGGAACGATACACAAAGCATGACAACAATTACATGAGATAAAATATGAAAACATCCTGCAACTATAGTTTATGGACACACAGCAGCAGTAAAGGCGTAAGCCGGGCCTTGGAATGGTCAAAGCTAATTCAACACAGCAGTCACCTCGGGTCGTGAAGAGGAAGACGTATTAGGGGACAGGAAGACAGAGGACATCCATTTTTTGTGATATTTCTTACTGTTCAAGATTGATAATGAGTTCATGCGTGCCTGTTATATTTTATATATATATTATATACCCTAAATATTATGTTAAAAAATTACTGTCCTTAGAACAAACTCGTAGATACGGAGAACGAACTGATGGTTGCCAGGGATGAGGGGCGGGGGGCTGGGCGCCAAAGGGGAAGGGGTCGGAAGTACGAAGTCCCGGATATAAAACAAGCCAGAGAGTATGATGCACGGCGTGGGGAATACAGTCAATAATCCCGTAATATCTGTGCACAGTGACAGACGGCTACCAGGCTTGCTGTGGTGACCACTTCATAAGTAAGCAAATGCCGAATCGCTGTGATCTCAGCCTGACAGGAGTATCACACTGTATGTCAACTACTGTTTTTAAGTAAAAAATAAATTAAAAAGCGCTGGACCTGCTGGCCTGCGTGCCTGTTGTCCCCTGTCCCGTGTCTCAGGCCAGGAAGTGAGGCTCAGACAAGAGCCTGGCCTCACCCTGTCCCACCACCGACGCGGACGCACTGCCCCCTTCCCGGGACACACAGAGCAGAGGACAGTTCTGGGGGACGGCCTGGCGCTAGCCCTCTCCGACCATCTTCTCCTCCTGCAGCGCAGAGCCCCTGGCAGCCATGAATCTGCGGAACCGAGGAAGCCAGCTTCCTCAGGCAGCACAATTAGTCCGAACCAAAGTCCAGTGCAGCGGCCTTTACGGGGAGCCGATGGAATCATGCAGGTCACTCTGCAAATGAAGCGGCACCCCGACCTCAGAGGCAACCTCAGGAAAACCTCTAAGGATGGAACCTAGGCTTCCGTGTCTGTAACGCACTTCCTGGGCATTTTACTCTGAGTAAGACTTGCAAACCCCTGGGGCAGTGAGTACACTCGGCCGAGCTGAAATAAGTGTTAGCCACTACTCCTGGAATTTGCATAGCCCCTTCTCCTGTTTGCAGTCAGCTTGCTCACAAAGCACATTAACTTTCTGGCCACATTTTTCCTGAATCCCACCCGTGGGTTGCCTCTGCGAGGAACAGCACTTTCTCGGCTGCAGCATTATTAATATCATAATTAATATTTCACGTGGCATTAGGAGCTGATAGTGTACCAGCTCTGTCCTTAACACTTTGTGTAAGTTACCTCATTTAAAATGAACAACGGCCCTGTATGGCAAGTAGTGTGCGCAAGTTACAGATGGGGAACTGAGGCTGGAGACTGCGCGCGAGAGCGCGGCACGCAAATATGCGGTCGGAGGTTCAAAATTATGCCACTCAGACCTCAAAATCCGCGTTCTTCTCTCTCCCCCAGCACTGTCCTCAGTGTCATTTCCTCAGCGAGTGGGTCAGAGCCGCCCCCACTGAACCTCACGGTGGATACCTCTAATGTAATTTTTAGCTTGGGAAAAAAAAAAGCCTTATTGTGGTATAATTAGCAAATAAATTGTATATATTAAAAGTATAAACATGTTTTGACATATGGATACATTGTGATTACCACAATTTAGCTAATTAGCATATCTATCACCTATAATAGTCACAATTTGTTTTTTGCATGCGGTGAAAACACTCAAAATCTGCTCTCTTAGTAAATTTCGAGCAGGCGGTAGGGGATTACTCACCGCAGTCCCCACGCTGCGCGCTGCGCCTGCACCACGGAGGCCTGCGCCCTCTGGCCAGCACCGTCCCCTCCCCCTCTGATGGAGGCTTACAAGGGAGGTTCTAGAAAAGCTGGCGGCCGGGAGCCCTGAGCCTTGAAGGCAGAACCAGGCTGCCACGGATGCAGAGCCGCCGTTCACTCGATCTTCGCAGTTAGCAAAGCCACGCAGGAAAGGGAGACTATCTCTACCACAAACGGGAAAGAAAAAGGAAAAAGTAAATAGAGAAGTCGGTTTCAGATGGTGAAGTTTCTTTCTAGAGAGCGTCAGGCCTTAGAGAACTCCAGAGCAGTGGACCGACCGACAGGAACAGAAGATGGAAGGACAGCCCAGGGGAAGCCCAGAAGTCGGTCTCAGCACCCTCGGGAGGAGAACGCCAGCGCGCCCGAAGGGGCTGATGAGCAGGAGGTGGCCGTGGGGACAGGAAGGGGGTCCCAGCGGGGATACCAATGAAAACAATGGCGTTCAGCGGGAGAACTCCCTTACGGAACTGGAAAGCCTAGCAATTTGGAAAGAACAAAGCCGCCTCACGCACACGGACTCCCTGGGGAGCCGGCCGCTCTCCTCGTTACGCACGCCGTCAGAGGCGCAGAGCGCCACTTGGAGGAAACCAACAGCCAAGTGGCCAAGGAGCGTGGTCACAGCAAGTGGAGACCAATTTCCCTTCCACCAAAAGCCGACGTGGGACGTCGTTAACGTTAGGGCTTGTAGCAAGTTTAGCAAAGATCCCTCTGTCTTTAGATCTTAGAGCATTTCATTGCTGACGTTCGAGAGCGTGAAATGTCTGCTTCGCTGTCTGTAAGGCCAAGTTCCAGGGGCTCGCAACATGTATAGGAATGCTTTCTACAGTGCAAGGTGGTTTTTTCTTACCGACTGTCCCCTCTTAGTCAAGCCTGACTTGGCCTGACCTCCCCACACCGGATGCCGGGATGGGAGCAGGGGCCAACATGAGCTTCCCTCGCAGGTCAGTCTCTAGAAAGACGTGTCATCTTTCAGCTCATGACATCGTTCAAACCCCCACGCCTAACAAGGAAATAGTTGTTCGTGGAGTTTGCTTTCAGTTCCTTAAACATCAAAATTGACTAGGTCAAATTTCAAACAAATGCTTAAAAATGGGAAGTAGTACAATCTTCCTGTCTCCCCTGTAGAGCTGACCTCTGAACTCTCCTGTCTGCCTTTGCAAAAATATATATATATCTTGGAATGAGGGATCATATCTACCAGTTAGCTCTGAGTCTAATGAGGCAGACATTATGCCCCAAAGGTGTGTAAGTACTGACAGATAACCCTCAAACAACAAAATAATAAAGACTCCCAAGTGCGTCGAGGCCCTTTGCTGTATTCCCAGATTACGTCGGGAATGAATGGGGTTATGAGCTGGTGAGTGTAAAGTCAGGCGGTTTGAGGATTGAAGTGGCCGTGAGGTCCAAGATCTTCTGTTCTGGTCCTCCGCCCGAGCCACCCCAGAACCCTGGCTGGGAGCATCATGGGAGCCAGGGGAAACTCGGCCGTGGAAAGGAAACGGCGCAGTTCGGTTAACGAACTAAAGCTCCCCAATCAAACACTTTCTTCTGGGGGCAGAAACCCCTTTGTGCTTGTCCTTCCCAGCAGATGGAGAGGGCACCTCTGAGTGGGACTTCAAGGCCACGTGTAGGTGGGTAGGAGAAGCCTGTGTGGGCACGCGCGGCCTGCACTGTCTTTGGAAGCCGTTCTGTGTGCGGTCACTCCCGGTGTTTCCGTGACACAGCTCCGTTCTCACGATGAAAGTGACTCACACGTCCAAGTCCTTCAGCTGGTCCACGTTTCATGCCCAGTCCTAGGCAGGTATGTATCGTGTGGCCGACAGAGATACACGCTGAGTGACTTTTGAGTTTTGATAGTACCTCTAAAAATCAAAGTAATACTTATACTGATAATTACCATTTTTGCATGCATATTTTGGGCTATGCGCTCAGAATACATGGCCTCATTATCTCTACTAAATTCTCACATCAACTCCCGTGATGAAGGTATTGCATTGAAATATTAGGGGGTATCGATATAAGAACAAAAGTGTTGCGGACCGTTCAGCCTGGTTTCAGGAGTTGTAACCCTCACCCCATGGTGGGCTGTGTAAGAGCCCAAGGGACCCACTTCATCTGGGTCTGTTCTGTCACAAGGACGTGACCTACTAAGGAGACAAAGCTTATCTCCCTGGCAGGAGCACTGCTTCTGCCTCACCCATCTCTGGCCCCAGTGCTTGGTCGGTTAGTCAATGACGGGTAAGACTCCTCATGGGAGGGGCAACCTAAGCCAGACACGACCACTTGGGAGGCCTCATGGAAGGACTCGGGGGGGGGGAGGGTTGCAGCAAAGAGGATGTGATGGACCCTCGCCACCCACCCCCCCGGCTATTCTGACATAGCCCAAGTCCTCATTTCCATCTGGGAGATGTCTCCTGCTTCCTAATTGCCTTAAAGCCTGAAACTGTGGGGGTGAGTGGTGCAGCCCTGTACTGGGCAGGACGGCTCCCTGGGTGATCCGGACATAAGAAAGAATTCCTAAAGTCCTGTGAAACCTGCTTTGCTGAGAGTGCTCTTCCTGAGGTGACAAGTGTCCCAGGAGGAAATGAGCATGTCTCCCAAAGTCTGGCAACCCCCCTTCCTGACAAACACTGGCTCAGATTAAGCCCTCAGATTGCTTTGAAATGTTAACCATTGTTTGATCCTTGTCGCTTGACAAACCTGTATTCCCGTGTATTTGAGCCCAATAAAAGCCTAGTGAGGATGGGGCTCTAGGTCATTCTCCTCTGAGAGTTTGACCCCTTTCCTCCCCAAGCAGAAGATGTCTTGGTAGTTTTTATTTTTATCCGTGATGGAGAGATGGGGCTCTGCGGGCGGAGCCCCCCCACATCTGGCACCAGGGACAGGGTCCCCCGCACAAAAGCATATTGTCCACCTTCCAAAATAGTACGGAGTAAACCTGAGTACGTGAAATTGATCAACACGACGGAAGGCGGAGAACAGGGAGGCACAAGTGAATTCAACACCAGTTGTGCGTAAACTCAAAATAGACGGAAGAAAATAAGTAAGCACACATCAGTAACACGGACAGAGAGAGATGCCAGCTTGAGAAAAAGTGAGCTCGATGCTACTCAAAGCAGATACGAAACGTAACACGGCATGAACAAAGAAATAATTTTTAGAAGACACTGAATATCCTAAAATACCAAATGTCTATAAGTTAAGTTAATGAGAGTTGTACAAGACTTCTGAAATGAGAATTTTTTTTAATTACTGGGAGGCGTTTAAAAGGATGCATTTATTTGGAAGGATGTTGTCTGTTCATAGAATGGAAGATTTCATCCTGTGAGGTTGCACATTCTCCCCCAGAATGTACTTTTTGTGTAACTTTACAAGTAAATTCTAAATTTTTATATGAAAAGACAAATGTCCAAGAACAGGCAAGGTTATCTTGAAGAAGAGCAACAGAATCAAAGGGCATACCGAAGAAGATCTCAAGGCCTAATATAAAGCTACAACATGATAGTGTGATATTGACCAAAATAGGTGAGACGAGGAGAAGAAGAGAGTCCAGAAATGATCTCGAACTCACATGGTCGTCTTGTTTACGAGGAAGGTGACACTTCGGTGTCGGAAGGGCAGGGGCAGCCTTGTCAATAAACGACACTGTGCCGGTTAAACATCCAAAGGGGAGGAAAATGTACCTTGGCCCCTCCATCACACTCTGCAGGGAGAATAACTAGACATGGACCCTAGAGCTTAGATGTGAAAGGCGAGATCATAAAGTTTTATGATGAAGACAGAGGAGAATAGCTTCGTGACCCTGGAGTAGGGAAATATTTCTTTAAAAGGACACAAATAGCACCAGCCATAAAGGGAAAATGGTAAGTCCTACTCCATCAGATTAACACAAGTTTCCACAATCGTTAAGAAAAAAACAGAGAGATAAATAACACATAGAAAAACAGACAAAGCTTATTGATAGGTGACTTGTAGCAGAAAAAAACTCAAACAGCTAACAAAATATGGGAGGAAAATTCTCAACCTAATTATTAAAAATGGATGTTAAAAGAACAATGTGACCAAATTCAACTGCAAGACTGTCAGAAATAACTACGTGGGTATCAGCAGGTTTGATAAGGAGACACTTGCTCACACAGAGAAACTCTTGTACCAGGTAAGCGCAGAGAGCAAGTCACCGCCTCTGAACAAAGGAGGTGGGTATGTGAAGCCCGATTTTCCATGCGGTGGGGTATGCACAGCTATTAGAATAAATGAACTGAATCCAATTTTACCAACATAGAGAAATCAAGAGGGCAACATTTTGAATGAAGAAAAGCCAGAAAATGATTGAGTATGATACCACGTAAGCTTTTAAAATAAACTATGTGTTGTTTCGGGATGCATTTATATCTAGTGCATGTACAAGTATATGGAATAATATTCACTGACTTAGATCGATTTCATTATACCGACCATGCTTAAGAAAGATATCTAAAACAAAGGCGATGCAAAGTTAACTTTCCAAAATACTAGTGATGGCTACATATTAGGTATGCTATATTATTTTCTGCATGCTTTTATGCATTTGAAATATTCATCATTAAAATTTTAATATAGAACCTGCTGGTACGAGTTAAAAATAGAAGAAGAATCTGCCAGTGAAGCTCTGGCCCATGAAAAGGCCCAAATACGAAATTTTGAATGGACTCAGGCATCTTCTGCACACGAGCCTTCCTCCCGGCAGCCGCCCAGGAATCAGCTACCTCGGGCGGATGCCGAGGCCAGGATGGGATGTGGACAGCGCTTTCCAAGCAGCAGCGGGGCCTTGGCTCTGTATGCCCCCTCTCCCCACAGCAGGGGCTCACTCTGAGGTACATGAGGGATCTGCAAAGTGTGAGCGGCATCCTAGTTCATGCAAGTTAGGATGCTTCTTGCATCCTAGTTCACGCACTTGATCTCACTGTCCTGGGACCTCGGCGTCTCTCCCAGCTCTGGATTTCACTCCTCCTGACCCCGTGCAGCCTCGGTGGAAGCCACTGCCATCCCTCGTCTGGTTTACAGCCTCAGGACTCCGTGATATCCCCCAGCCTGGAGCCTCCCTGTCTTTGTGCTCCGCACTGACACCCCGCTGACCCTCCGAATCATTGGCGTAACGTCGGTCTCATAAGCTCTACCAGGGCAGGGGTCACGCCTGCTTCGCACACCACTGTGCACCCCGCGCTCAGCATAGGTTCTGGCATACGGCAGAGGCGTAAAAAGTACACCCCCAGCTTAGTAAGTTCATTCATCTCAGCCCTCTAAAGCCCAAGCTGTCAGTCATTCAGCAAGTACGCTCATGTCTCCTGGCCCTGACACATCAGCCCGTCATGCAGCACCATCCGCTCCTTTGTCCTCAACACGAACCTGTTTTCTTTACTCGTTACCCTCCCCCCACCCCATCAGCCTCCCGTGACACCTCGAAGGTTGGGCACCTACCTCTTCTCCCGCTTCTCTGCCTTGGAGCTCCCTGCCCTTACGGCTCCCTGCCCTGCGGTGGTGATTCCCACACTGCACTGAAATGCCTGTGTGGGTCTCAAGCAGATGTTAAGGTGTCCGGCACAGATACTCTGTTTCGTTCAATCAAGTGCCCCCATCTACAGAAAATGCTACAGAAGATTTGCTCGCTGAGTGAACCAATGGAACGGATGAAACCAAAGGCGAACCGCGAGTGTGTGCAAAGCTCTTCGGTACCTATCCCCCCCCACCCCGGTCTGTAATGTCCGTGAAACGTTGTTGAACATCCTCACTGAGGCCATCCCTCGCTGGTGGTCACGTGCCAGGTGAGGAGGCCAGTCAGGTTGAAGTTTCCCTTTTGGCGACCTGTCGGGCTGTCAGAAGCTGCTCCCCTGGGGGCGCGGGGACAGAGGCACAGATGAGAGCGTGGGGCTCCGGGTCAGCCTCTTCTCTCGCTGTTGCGCACATCGCTGAGGCTTCCTGCACTCGAAGCGCGTTCTCAGGACTGAAGCGGCAGGTGCTCTTGGTTACTGTTGCCAGGCAAAGCCTTCTGGGATGGAATCACCTGCTCTAACACGCAAATATTTCTGCGTGTGGGCCGCCGGGTCCCGCCAACACGCCCACCTTCCTGCGACTGTGTGTTCCTGTCAGCGCCCATCTATTCCTTTTCTGGGGCTTGTTAAGGAGCTTTCCACCCGTCAGCGGCTTCCCTGTGGAGCTGGTGGATTTGATTTTGAAACCCCCATGGAGATGAGCAACAGATGAGATTCTTTCCGATACTTATCTCTTGGCTGTGCCTTTTCCTCGTTCAGTGGGTGCAGAGCCCCTAGTGGCGGTGAGGCTGCGTTGCAAGGATGAGTCACCTGACCTCTAGTTTTCTGTATATTTATTCCATTAGGCGCATGAAGGTTAGCTCTACTGCCATCTTTTTTTTTTTTTTTAAATGAATGGCTTCATGCATGTTACATTTCCAAAGAGATAAACTTAAATCCTTCATAGCCTTCAAGACACAGGTCGGCTGCACCTCTTCCGGGAGGCCTTGGCTGGTCCCTCCCCCGGGAGCCGCCCCTCTGTATCCCTCCGCCGTATCACCGGGTCGAACGCCGGTCCTGCCTTTGCAAGTCCCTCTCCCCATCCGGATCATCAGTTCCGCAAAGCCAAATACCACGCCTTGCTCAACTCTATTGCCCAGACCCTAAAGCAGGGAACATACTTAATAATTTTGGTTCCCCATAACTGACCCACAGACAAAGAACCAAGCATAAATGTGCTCTTGATTCTGAGAAACCTAGGCAAATCTAACCCCAAATTTCAACTTGGCAAGCATGCGTCTAGCTGATGCCGGTTTATTTTTGCATGTGGAGGGCTTACGGCTTCAAAGCATGGTTTATTATAACCCGTCTCCATTTCCTCCCGCCTCGCTCACACTTCCACCCCCTTCACCCGATATCTGCTCTGATCACTCCGTTGAAACAGCTCCTAAGGTCACCGACGGCATGCCAACTGTAGCTACCGACAGTTGCTAAATCTGATTAGTATTTCCCAGTTCTCGGCTCATTAAACCTGCCAGCAGCAATCAACGATGCTGACCACAGCATCCTCAAACACGCTGCTCCCATCCCAGTCGGCACAGGGCCTCTTCGACTTTCCTTCTTTTCTCCATTGTGGCTGGGGACATTCGCAAGCGACGGGGACGGAGACCAGGGATGGGTCAAGTCTGGGTCTGATGCTCAGTCTGAGAAGTGGGGGTGGTGCTCAGCCACGACTCCAAGCACCGAGAAGCAGGACAGGTGGTTTCCCAGAGAGCGGCTGATCAGACAGAAAGCCCAGACCACCGCAGGTCCTCTCCAGCCTCCCTTCTCACACTTTGAGAGCCTGTGGTCTTCCAAATGCACCATCCCAAAGACCCCCAGCTGCCCACCTCAGCCTCTCACCTCGCCCCTATCCATACAAGAGCTGCACATGGAAGGACAGGGAAGCATTCATTTCCTTAACGCCGATGTTGGGCTACCGGTGACGTTCCCCTCCCAGCATCCCTGGGGACCAATAAACTCTGGCTGGGAAATGAGATGCGGCTTCCAGCAGCTGAGAGAGGCAGAAGGACCTTCGCTGCATGTACATTTTCAGTTCATTACAGAAGAAAAGAAACGTTGCCAGCCTCCCTAATTGTGAAGTTCTGTTCTCATCCGCCTGTGAGTGTCCGACAGGCAGGGTACCACTCGGGTGCCAGCCGTTGCTCCTTACAGACACGTTCCTTCCTTCTCGTGGTGGGTTGAGTATCCCAAGTGAGGAGGACGCCACACTGGTACCGCACACCAGACGTGCAAAAGCGAGCGGAAGCTGTTGCTCCCCGCTAAGCCAGGGGCAATAGAGAAGGAAGCACATCTCTACAGAGACTCCTTCCCTTGAAAAAGCCACCCACGGTCACTCCAACCAGCGTTTGCCAAGGAAACACGGGCAGCCAGTCAGCACGTGGGAAAGGGCGTGCATTTACCAGCTGGTGTCACTCAGCCACCGGGAGGCCTTCTCGTCTTGGGTTCACAACACGGACAGCAGCGCCCGTGTTGCAAGGTCATCGGAAGGATTAGGGATAACAGACCTAAAGTTCCCAGTACTCTCAGTATTGATGAAGGTGGTGCTTCTTACTATAACAGGTGAACTCTGAAATCTCAGGGATGTGATGCAAACTGGGTTCTTGCTCAAGAGCAGTCCAGAGTGCGGTCTTCATCCTCCCCGCACTGACTCAGGGACCAGCCCCTTCCATCCACTGGCCCCTCCATCCTCAGGAACTACCCGTCCTTCGCTTCCAGCCAGGGGGGCGAGGGGACCGGAGCGACAGGCCTTATGGGTGGGCACCTCACTCCCGCCCACAGCCAGGGCTGCGCCCAGTCCCATGGCCACACCTCCCTGCGAGTGCAGCCAAAGCGGGCACCCTGGCCGCGTGCCCGAGAGGAGCAGAAAACGGGCTCGAGAAGCGCTGGCCAGTCTGTTCGTCGTGATGTGACTGATACACAACAGGCTCTGGAACAAGGCACGTATGTTATTGCTCTCGGAAAGGCCCGAGGCCCAGGCCCGACCCAGTGCTTCAAAGGTTTCCAGGAGGGACAGACCCTGGCCTTGCCCTGAACTTCCCGTGCCCCGCCTCGGTGTGCTCCGCAGCGTCCGCGAAGGCCTGGAAGTTCTCTGGCCAGAACACAGCGCCATCCATCCATCCACCCCAGCCCTTGAGAACCTGCCCCCAGGACAGCCAGCACACCCGCACGGAAAACCCCGAATTAGCCTGCAGGAGGCAGCTCAGAGCTCAGCCCTCTGAACAGAGAGGGTCTCTGCGGTCCTCCGCTGAGTGATTCCGGCCTCCGCCTCTGTGCGGTCGCCATGCCTTTCTCGCTTTCGAGGCGGCCCTGCGACCCCCCGCAGGTCCCTAAACCTCGGCGGTACCGGCGTCTTGGACTGGGTGCTTCCTGGTTGTGGGAGGGCCTTGTGAACTGTAGGATGGGTCGCAGCACCCCTAGCCAGGACAATCAGACACCTTCCCCCGACCGTGACAGTCAGATACGTCCGGACATTACGAATGTTTCTCGGAGGCGGGCAGACAAAATTAATCCCAGATCAGAACCTCTGCTGAGCCGTAGTTCGCTGCCTCACCTAGAGGGACCCTGTCGGACCGCAGTCCAAACTTGCCTCCGCCCTACATCAGGTCCCTCTCCACCACGCCGGCCTGCGTGGTTCCCTCTGCAGACGCTGTCGGCACCCGCCAGCCAGCTCCTTAGTGGGCTGAGACCTGTTTACTGCTCACCTAACCCCTGGAATGGAACGGGAGCCCCTCAAGTCAGGGCCTCGCCGTGTCACCAGCTGCTGTGTCCAGGCTCCGAGGAGCCTCTCGGGGACAAGAGGTGCTCTTTAAAGATGGCGGGATAGGTGGGAGCTCGACTTTCGGCGGGGAGCCCGATGGAGTGCGCGCAGACGCCGATGTGAAATGCTGCAACTCCCGAAACTCACCTGATGGTACGAACCAATGTTCCCTCAACACGAAGACAGATTAGAAAAACGTAAATAAAAAAGCCACTGGACGAGGGAACGGCTGAGGAGATGAAACACGTAAAACGCGGGGTCACGTCAAGACGCTGTGAAGGACACCAGAGTGTCACCCACCTGCCAGACGACAGGAGACCTGCCGGTCAGAGACGAGGGCAGTTTGTTACTCCCAGCTGAAGCAGCCAGCCACCAGAGCGACGTGTCATGTCCGCTCCCAGGGACCAGTCCCCAGGGGCCGTGAGGGCTGCAGGGCTGCGGCGCACACAGCCCGTCCCTTCCAGGAGCGGGGCCTCGGAGTTCAGCTGCCCGTCCCCCCCTCCTGAGGGAGGGGGGAGTGTGGGGGAGGGGAGGGCAGGAGGCGGGGCCAGAGGCGGGGCTAACAAGTGTCCTCTGCATTTATTATCAGGGGACCTAACAACAAGCGTATGTTACAGTGCCTACGGTCGAGAGGAATGCAGTAAAGCAAAGAGGAGAAGAAAAGGGATCTTTCTCTAGCTTCGCTTTACTTATTTCAGAGTAATTTATAATTCATAGTGACACAAGACACAGGTCAACGAGTCCATGTCCATGCCTTCACATGCTCTGACCGCATTGCTCCTACCCGTGCGGCGGCCAAAGGTTAGTTTGGGGCACCTCTTTCCCTAGATTTTCAGGATGCATCTCTGTATGGTACTCTACATATCTATATCTATATATCTATATATCTGAACGTCCTTACATTGTTACGTTTTTAAAGGACTGACCCCTGTCAGTGACAAACAGTTCGAGGGAAGCAAGCATTTGAATCCACTGGACACCGTGTTGCTCATTCTTCAACAAGCCTGCTGTTTGATACGACACGTCCCCTACTTAAATTTTAATAATCCTTTTTACCGACTTACCCCAAATCCTCATATCAGAGTTCTAGTGCCTTTTCCTACTCTACCTAGCCCAAGTTTTTTTTTTTTTTTTTTTTTTTTTTTACAATTTTCGAAAAGGTGGATTGTCAGAGCAGAGTCCTTAGTGTGTGTGTTAAATTTTTTTGGCTAAGATTTTTCTTTGAAGAAAAGATTGTTTCTTAAAAAAAAATTCTCGTCATCTCTGATCATTTGATTTCACAGTCGTGGCTTAACCAGATAAAAGAGAGCTGCATTCGCCATGCTTCCTGATCCTCGCCACCGTGGCAGAAATAGGAATTTGCTTAGGCCCAGTGGACTGAGAAATCTTTGCGGGTTAGGAACATGTCTTTCTGACTTTGTATCTCTAGCACACGAGCAGTGTCCAGCATAGTTAACATCCCATAAATTTTTGATGAGTGAATGGATGGATGGATGGATAAATAAGGGAATCTCTGCACTGAAATATAAATCACTGTGACTGGTCCTCCTATATTAGACACACTGTTATATGACCATCTATCTTTTCATATAAATTTTGTATCTCTTACAATGGATGACTCTAAGATGAAGTAAAAATGTTGAAGGAAGTAATTTTACTATGTGTGTTTAATGATGACCTCAATTATTAACATGTCCAAGACACAGAGTGAGACTTGTAAAATCCTCAGGTTAGACATCAGCAATTTTATAAAAAACAAAACAAAACAGTATCTGGTGTAAAGGAAACAAATGATACACAACATGCGTACAATGATGCAACCAAAAACAGTCAACGTCCTTGTAAATGGAATCGTGGCGTGGTCTTACTCCAAGAGGTGGCTCCGTCTGGGAGCGAGAGACCTACAAAGTGTAACTTGGGGGTCCTTCCTTTCCCTCCTGCCCCGTGCCCCCACCCCCTCACCCCCCTCCAGTGCACTGACTGTCTTTCTTAGCTCCACTTCCTCACTAGACTGACTGCCAGGGCCCTGATGAAAGTATCTGGGTTGAGTGTATCTCTCTGTGTCCCAGAACATGATACTTATCAGCAACAAAATGATTCTGGGGGGTGGGGTGGGGAACAGCATGGGGGAATAGGACAAGGGAACTGGATACAAAGAATCCCAGCTGTCGGAACAATACCAGTCACCTGCTTTCCTGCCCCTGGGTCTCTGTCATCTTCCACTGTGGAAGCCACCCCTGCAGTCCCAGCAGGACCTGCGTCGTGCTGTGGGGCAGAAGCCCTGGGGGCCTCGCCGAGCCTCCAGTTTCTCCTAGGCACACAAGCCCACCCCCACCTCCATCTTCCCACCGGCAACGGAAACACCTGTCTTGGGGGATCAAAGGCTTCCTAGCGCAACTGATTACGGAGGTACAGCGCTCTTCATCATCGTCTGGAAATAGGTTCATTAGAGTGGAGACTAATCAGATGTCTTCTGTATAATCTACATTCACCCAGCTCGAAGAGGGCCCAAATTAACATAAAAAGTCACATTTCATGTTCACCTGCAAATCTTCAAATTCGTCCTGTTCCTAAATGGTTTCGACGCGTCACCTCCTAATGACCTCAGTGACGGGGGCAAAGCAACCTGAAGAAATTCAAGTCACACAGTAAAGTCTTTGCAGAGCATATTATCAAATCGACACTATTGTCATCATTCTTGTAACTTACGAATGGTGCACTGTTGTGTTTTTAAATTTTATTTTAAAATAGTCGATGTCAATTTTTATTTTTGAAATAAGTCCTATAAAAAAGGAGCACGGAAGGTTTATAACAGGCACCCGCATTCCCCTTTGATAGATGTAACCCCGGCTAGCATTTCACACGCTCGTCTCGGATCCTTTGTACATGCGCATGCGCGCGCACACAACATCAGCCGTACTCGGTTCAGTGTGCCCACCGACGCCCTCACCCCCGTGCCTCTAGCCTGCCTCCCTGGGAACCTCATCTGGCAACAGTGTGCTCCTCTCTTGTCCATGATTTACAGCGTTTACTTCGTGCAGTGGGACCATAAACAGCGCGTACGATCCCACCTTGTACGGGCCTGTACACCAGACAGGCGCTTTACTCAGCTCAGCCCCGGCGCCCAGAGGCTGGTGCTCCCCGGTATGGCAGCCTCCGCTACTTGCGTCTTTCTGCCTTTATCCACGCCCCGATCCCACTCCGCCTCGGCTTGTTTCCGGAAACAAGCACATTGTGGGGCTCAGCGGTTACAAGCAGCAGCGGCCGCGCTCGCTTTCGAAGCCAGCCCGCGTTCTCACTCCTCGGAGGGACCGCGCGCAGCCACCCCTCCCCGGCAGGTAAGTTCCATCGCGGGTCCTCACGCTGACCGCTCTGAGCTTGCTGCCCGCTCATTTCTCACCGTAGACAATCTCTGCCCTCACTTCCTCTCACGTTCGACCCACCTCCTGAGAAGTGGTGACGATCTTGGCCGAGAAAGGGGAGAGCGTGTTAGGCATTCACCGCCGCCGCCAACAAGGGAACCACACGGGCTCGGAAGTAAAACCGGAATGAAGAAGCAGGGACCACACGCTCTAACGCCCTGGGGACCCCCGAGAAGTTGACCTTTAAATTCCAGTCACTTCACCTCTCTCCCAACCCTCTTTAAATATATATGTGATTTTTTTTATTAAAATAGCATAATTATACACTTGTTATTTTTCTAACTTGTTGAGCCCAAAGGATCACATTAGCAGCACTTTCTGCTGCTATTTATTAAGAATAAGAAATCCTCAGCCACTGTGCGAGTGCAACAGCTCTTTGGTGATATATCCTCAGAATCTGCAAATAATCCAGAATATTTTTCCTGTGGGAAAAAAACATTTAGGAGATTGCCTGAGCGAACCACGCCCTGAGTGTCCACAGACATAGAACCTCGGTCTCACAGTCCATACATATCTGGAGAGTTACTGTGACGGCCGCTGCTGCTGTTATCGATGAAATGCAGGCAAAGGAGGGGGACACAGCACAAAAAGGCACCCATGCTCCCGCAAACTCGAACATCGCACGCCCGGCTGCTGCGGCATCTTCTGCTGCTCACCCTCGCTTTCCGTTTGCACACAGTCACGGGACCCTGGACTGCACTCGGGCAGGTGGACACTGGACCCTATTTTTAGACATGTGGCAGTTTTTATTGCGCCCTGGTTTCTGTCTCACTCATCCTAACCAAATCGCCTTCACCTTCTCCCTTCTCTCTGCACTTTGCTCGGATGAAGGGCAGGAATTCCCTTTGAAACAAGGTCAGCTGTGCCTTGACTGCTGTGGCTTAGTCAGTTGGGTGATGTCGACAAAGCAAAAGGTTGCCGGTTCGATTCCCAGTCAGGGCACATGCCTGGGTTGTGCCTGCCAGAGGCAGCTGATCAGTGTTTCTCTCACACATGGACGTTTCTCTCCCTCTCTCTCACTCCTTTCCCCTCTCTCTAAAAAATAATAAAATCTGAAAACAAAAAAATAAAACATGCTCAACTCTGCCATAAATATTCAACAAGAGGTTATGTGGACGCTACTATGTTGAGTCAGAGTCACAGAATTCCACAGCTACCGTAAAACTCTAATTTCACAGCTGAAGAAACAAAATCTAACTTTCCCAAAGTCACACAGCTCAGTAATGTTAGCACCGGGGCTAGAACCCAGGGCCCTCCAACTCCCATTTCCATCCCCTGTCCATGAACTCGGCTCTGTTGCAGAGACAGATGTCCAGGACCCACCAGTCATGGCTCCTTCCCTCCAAGCTTTGCGATAAGACATGTCCAGGATTCCCTTTTCACCCTCCCCTAAGCTGTCCAACGTCCCTTAAAATCGCTGCTTCCTCCCCGACCCCTGAACTCAAACCATCAGGGCACCCAGCTTTCCTATGTGCAGAAAGTCACTGCGGACAGATCACGGTAGGAGCCGATCAGATCAGCCTCTTCCACAACCAGCTGAACTGGACTTGGGTTCATGCTGGAGCAGCCGATGCCACCGCCGAGGCGCCCCGCACTTTCCCAGGCCCCTTCAGCCGCCCTTCACCAAAACCGGCATGAATTTCTTTTCCCAAAGGGCTCGTCATATAGTACAATGTTCAGGGCCCAACGAACTTGGACCTTTCCTGTTTAAGCTACATGCACCTAGGAAAACCACTACTGCTAACACCAGGGTTTTTTTTTTTTTTTTCCCCATTAAATTAGGAAACTAATCCTTACTTTATAGCTCAGCTGTGCAAATTAACTCGGTTAGTGTGTGTGTGGGTCAGGGTCCTCATTCCGGCACTTGAGACGGAGTGCATGCTCAGTGGACATGTTCTTGCTATTGCGGGCCTCCCGGCCTCAGACAGGGCAGATGAGGGCTTCTGAGTCCCATGATCACAATTAATCGGTGACTCAAAGGTAAAGACCAGGGCACTTGGCTGTGAAAAAACCCAAAACCTGAAATCGCTTTGCATTCATGCATCGCAATCAACAAGCACATGGCAGAAGTGGAAGACAAGGCTAGAATCCTTCTTCCTCCTGAAAATCACCCAACGAAGCTGTCTACACATCACAGTTAAATCAGCTTTTTTTCTTTTGTTTTTAAAGGGTGGTCAACCGGTGCGTTTGCTCAGTCAATGAGCCGGTTCAGTTTTCCTGAACGTCCCGCCTGACTCACTGTAGACCCTCCAGAATTTCCAGTGGGGGCTTCCCCTCTCTGGGATGGGGGGCAGCCAACCTGGGGAGACCCAGTTAACTTCCCCAAGCCAGCGGTCTTCCACTAACCACCCGACTGCGTCCATCACGTGGCTGTGACAACAAAGAAAGGCAACCGTGGGCACTCACCGCCCAAGGAAGTGCACCTGGCCGCAGCCGGGTTATTTATTTCACGGAGGGAAGGAGGCAGCAAGAGGCAAAGGCTTCTTGCTAGCATCTGGCCTGCCTCGGTATCGATCATCCTGTTCTTCCATGGGTCCATTTACATTCGCAGGAGCAGGAGGCGAGAGGCAGCGGCATCCCTCAGTTCTGCGTCTCCGTAACATCCCTCCATCCCTCACCCCCTTCTGGGGTTTTTCTCTGCATTTAGAAAGTCGTTGAGAAATGCTAACGGTCTGAGGGAAATCCAGCAACTGGGGGATGACGAATGGGCCAGGAGTGGAATGAGGGTGCGAAGCTAGCTAATGATTTCCCGCAAGTGATGATTAAACGCCGCTCCTCCATTCCTGGGCACCTCGCGTTCCCCGAGGCTGATTTATGGAAGACACCAAACGCCCGGTTCCTGCAGTTTTGTTAGCCAGGAACAATTTAGCCACCGAGAGGTAGTCAGCGCTGCTTCTCATTTTCCCCCAGCCCAAGAACAAAGAGATGATGAAACGTAAGGAACGCCCAGGGCCTCATTCTCTGAAGACTAAAAAGACAAAACGTCACAACACAAAGGCCACTAAAGAGGTAGGTGATCATCGTCGGGGCGACGCTGACGATGGCGGAGCCAGTGCTTCGTGGGAGCGATTTTGTCTTCCCAGACACGGAAGGTTCCTGCAGTCCCTAGAAACAGAAACCTCCTGCTTCTATCTCGGTCGTCGGTCTAAAAATAGCCGCGCACAGTGCGGCTATTTTTCCAAACGTCACAGTGCGCGCCCCGCCTCCTTTAGGAAAGGTTGTAAGGTTGCCCTGGGTACCCGGGCATCATGCGGGGGTGGCTGCGATTTTCAACAGTGGTGACAGAAAGCGTTCCCACTGCAGATGCCGGGAAATTGGAATCCCGAGAAGTTCCTGGAGAAGAAGGCGGCGTCACCAAGCTTTCTCCCTCCCCGAAAGAGCCGGCGAGGCTGTTTTCTGTCCACGACGGTGGCCCCTTTCAAGAGTCCACGTCCCCATCTCCGATGAATGTCTGTCGACAATGTTACCTGGAACAGAGAGCATCCTGACGGCTGCTGCAGGGGAGGGGGCCTGGGGAGGACGGGTGAGAGGGACGAGGGGACAGAGAGCAGCGCAGACTGGGCGTCCCGGAACAGTCAGCAGGACACGACGCAGGCACAGGGCTCAGGGTCAGGGCCCGCAGTGCCTACGCCCAGGGCCGGTGGGGGCTGGGGTTACTGGGGTGCTCTCTCTGTGAGCCGTATGCACGTCTAATCCCTGTGGTGTACCCCTGAAACAAATATACTGTAGTGCGTCAACTGTAATTAAAACATAGAAACCTTATTAAAGAAAAAATAAATAAAACATCCTCCAGCATCCTGACTTTCTGATAGGACTGTCGCAAAAGGGGACTGGGTTCGTGATTTTCAGAGGAATGACAAAGCAAGCCAGTTAATATTTATTCCCTCCTTAATAATTTAATCACGTATATTAACCCTTTAATTATGTAAGAGCTAACAGTTATTGGACACTTATTCGATGCAAAGATTATATTGGTTTATCCTTATCACGCTCAGGTGGACGTTTCCATTATTATTTCTGTCTCCACGAGAGGACACGAACATAGAGGAAAACTAAATAATTCACACAAGGTCACACGCCGCTCAGCGGCGTCCGATGGGAAGAAGTCGGGTGCTGCCGCCTGGGCCTCGGGCCATCAGAGTTGCACTAATTCTCCGTCGGCTCCCCCTGGACACTTGCCTTCCCCTGGCCGACGAACTTCAGTGAGCCTGCATTAATCCCCTGGGAGTTCAGAATTAAACATGAATCCTGCGACATTTTAGATTCAATACAGAGCTCTGAACGGATGGGAATGCAAACACAGGTCCATATGACGATACAATTTAAAACTCCTTTAAATTTAGAGAAGCCTATACCCAACTGGGTCATGCCCAACTGTCCAGACCCACGCATTTAGTTTAAATTCTCGCGGACGTGGGCCCTTGACATTGAGGTCAGAACAATTCAAAGGGCCAGGGGGGGCGCCCCTTGTGAAATCCAAGCACTCACTCCAATGTCTAGCAGATGCCTGTGGGGCACCTGCCTCTGCACTCCAAGGTGACAAGGGTGCCCCAAACCAGGCTCAGTCTGCACGAGGCTCACAGTCCACGTGACAGAGACTCGATTCTAATCTTTATTATGTCTGTCCACTGAGTGAGACAGACATAACAATCACACCAAACGCAAGTACGTACGACCACTGTTAGAAAGAGATCGTACAAGACCCTGTGGATTGCAACAGAGCAATCCTCTTATTCTAGTACAGGGGCTTGAAACGCATCCTGGATGAAGAAGCTGCCCCATGACTGACAGAAGAATGTGCCGGTGTTACCTAGAGGGCTGTAAGAGGCTTCCTGGCAAAGAGAGACTGTGCAAGGCTCTTGCAGCAGAAAGGAGCTGGGAGCGTTTGAAAATCAAAAGCAAGGCCAGTGGGGCTGGAACACAAGAAACAAAAGGCCTTTTGATACCCAACGAGGCAGCGGGAGGGGCCGGGGCATGGACCTCCCACCGGGATGGTTCTGGAGGCCAAAACAGAGTTCCTGGTTTTAACCCTAAGAGCCTGGGGAAGCCACGGGGATGCTGATATGTGGGTTAAGAGGTCCCACACTTTAAGTGAGGAGGGAGGGTGCCAGTCCCTGCATCAGATGGGGCCAGACGCCTCCAGGAAGTGCAAGGAAATGCCCAGAATCCCTTGTCTTCCAGCTCGAGATCCGAGTCGTGAAGAGAATTCATCGTTTCTGAAATTCAGAACAATGTTGCTTTCCTTCCTGAAAGAGCAAAGAGGTACCTGTGGCAGAAACACTCATGTTTTGAAACTAGAAAGGGCAGGTCAGCTTTGAGGCCTAATGGGACAGAGGAAGAAACCCAGAGGGGACGGGTGGGGTGGGGATGAGCAGACGAGAAAGCCTGAGGGACTAGGAGGACAGAGCCGAGCCAACTTTCAGGAAGGGAGAAAAGGACCAAAAAAAAAGGAGAGAGCTGAGACCATTTAAAGCCAACGTGTCCATTTCCTTTTCCGGTTACCACGGGGACTCCAGAGCTATGTGAGCACTGGACAAGTTGCTCAACGCCACTGAGCTTCGGCATGCTCCTCTGTAATGAATAAACCCTGCCCAACAGGGGACCAAAAGGAGCGGCGGAGAGAGGTGCCTGTCACTTTGGCAGTTGTTTGGTGGAAACTAGGACAGCCCTCCAACTCGTAGCGGGACATCCCAGCTGCTAGCTCAGAAAGTGGTCCGTTTTCTCAGGTGCGAGAACCAGAATGCCAACACTCCCTGCTCGTCTGACCTGAAGCCACGCGGTGAAGTTCAGGTGGGAGAAGGCGGAGGGACCCCAGTCGCTCTGTCTGATCCAGCAAGGACAGCCGCAAAGGCTCAGGTGAGGAATACGCCAGGGGAGACGAGGCTTCCTCTCTGCCATTTCAGAAGCCAGGCAATTTTCTTGCTTAAAACCCTCCAGTGGCTTCCAATTAACCCCTTGGTAAAGTCTAAAATCCTTACCATTTTTTGTAAGAATAAATTTGCCTAGACACCCGGGAACGATATGAATTTACAAATGCAGGGCCAATTTTGTCCCATTGATATGTATCAATAAATTCTAGGCCTAACGGACCATTTCTGAAAGTCTAAGATACGAGACTCTCTGAGAAGCTGCTGTTGCGTAATTAGTCACAGCAGAATAAATGGAGGATGGAGGGGAAAAAGGACGTAATTGGATCCCTAGTTGGTCCACTTGCCTTGGACCAAACTACAGCCAAAGGAAGCTATCGGAACTGTTCATTTTCTTGCTTAAACTCCCAGGGGCTTCCAATTACCCCCCCCACCCATAAAGTCTCAACTGCTTACATTTTTTACAAGATGAACTTCTGCCTCTTGCCCAGTTTCGAGACTCCTACCTTCTGCTGTCCACCCTGCGAGATGCCACCACAGTGACCGGCTCCCCTTCCATGCACCAGTCACCATGCCAACTTGAAATTGACCCTGTCGCTTTCACGTATTTCTGGGTGTTCCTGCGGGCTCCCCACTGAGAACACCCAGGGCACCCGGGCCCTTGGCTCAACGGGGTGGCAAAATCCCAGCCCCCGGCCACTCCTCTTTCAGCGTCATTTTGTAGAGTCATGTCTCTGGAAAGAAGTCCAGAGCGTCAGGACTGGCTGATCCCCACCGACGGGTCCTTCTCCTGCATGGTGCCCCTTCCGTCCTCAGTAAGGACAGAGTTCTGTGTCATACAGAAAAGCCCATCAGAGAAAAGCTGGCGTGCACAGCAGCAAGTCAGGCAAGAGCTGGGAAGAGCTGAGAGCAAAATAAAAGCTCAAAACAGCCCTGGTCGGTGTGGCTCAGTGGATTGAGTACCGGCCTGAGAACCAAAGGGTCACTGGTTCGATTCCCAGTCAGGGCACATGCTTGAGTTTACAGGCCAGGTCCCCAGTAAGGGGCACATGAGAGGCAACCACACAATGTTTCTTTCCCTCTCTCTCTCCCTCTCTTCTCCTCTCTAAAAATAAATAAATAAAATCTTTTTTTTTTTAAAGCTAAAAATCAAAGCATTCAGTGTCTGCCTTCTACAGGCAGGGAGTTGGAGGAGCATAAAAAGAAATGGAGGCGCTATTTTGCAACCACCAATTCGAACTTCATCATCCCCTCCCCTTTCACCGAGCCTCCCAACCCCTGTCCCGCCTGGCAACCCTCAGTCTGTTTTCTGTATCTGTGAGTCTCTTACGTTGCCCATTTGTTTCGCTCTTTAGTTCCCACATACAAATGAAATCATAAGGTGTTTCTCTTTCTCTGCATGAGCATAATACCCTCTATGTCCATCCGTGCTGTTGCAGATGGTAACATTTCATTCTGTTCCGTGGCCAAGTGGTATTCCATTGTGTAAATGTACCACAGCCTTTTTACCCGCTCCTCTGCTGGTGGCACTTAGGTGGCCGTATCCTGGCTGTTGTCGGTGATGCCGCAGTGAACATCAGGATGCAGATACTTTTTTCCGAATTAGTATTCTGGGTTTCTTCGGAGGCACACCCAGAAGCGCTGTCACGGGGGATGTAAAGTACAGCATGGGGACTCGAGTCAGTAACATTATAATGGCTACGTACGGCCCCAGGCCGGGACCTGAAATACCCGGGAGGGGGAGACATCGTACGCAGACTATGGTTGTCCGGTCACTACTAATGTCTGGTCACATTGGTACTTGTGGCACTAATATTACAAAATAATATTGTACTGTGAACTGGGACTGAAAAACAAAGTCAAAGCAAATAAAACAAAGCAAAAAAGAAACAGAAGCACAAGAGAAGAGGCTAACAGGCACAGAAAGGTAGGACGAGGGGCCCGTAAGCACGGCGGGACGCGGAGGATGGGGCGGTCAATGCAGGGAGACTGCCTGGAGGACGGGGATTCTGAGGTCAGTCTATAAAACAAGTGGCGATTTATCTCTGAAAACAAAGGGTCTTTAAGAAATGGCACTGGTGCCCGTTGCCCCTTAGAGGAGAGCCACCAAGATCTGTTCTGGGATTTAGACCTTTTCTGGGTGACGTCTACGTCTTTTGGGCTCCCTTTAAACCCAGAAAGAAAAGGCTCACCCTCGTGCGGACTCTCCAGGCTACCAGTTGCTCTGCCCCTCAGCTGTGACGATGACCTGGGCATGACAGGAGACAGGGGACTGGATTTTCTGCGCACCATTCTGTGGTGTGCCGAGCGCTGTCACTCCAGTCTGAACAGGGACAGGATGGAGTGACTTCTTGTGTTTCCCAGAGAGGCGCCCCAGGGACGCGGGTCACCGCTCCTCACTGGTATTTGCCTTTCATCTTTCCCCTCCTTTCCTTTTTCACTTCTGTCTTCCCCAAGGAGCAGACTCCAGCATAAAAGTCCACCAAGGTGTATCTCCTCCATCTGGGCCTCTTCTTCAGACAGACACCCAGATGATGCAACGCCCATGTCGTCCTTCCGCAGTGGAAGGAAGGTTTCCCCTAGATCTCAAGCTCTGTGGCATACCGCCCCGGTTCTCTTTGGCGGGGAGGTTCCCCGTGTGCTGCAGGGGAGACAAGGAGAAGTCGAGAAGGGGAACAGAGGGTGTAAGCGACGGATGGAGGGCAAGGGGGACGGCCGCAGTCACGAGGTAAAGGGAAGGGCAGGCTGCTTCCTCTTGAGCCTGGCGAGGCAGGGACAGAAAAGGTCAGCCCTGCAGAAGGAGCGCTAGACAGGGAGGGGGGGGAGGGAACAAAGACGGCACTTCATGCAGGATAGTCATGCCACCAGCAGCAGTGAAAGGACACAGCACCACTGACCCCGGAGTGAGAGGCGGCCCTGGGGGCAGGCTGGCTGATGCCTCCGGGATGTGAGAACGCTTGTGCGATCGAGAGGGGCGTGCACGTCAAAACCCCCCAGGAACGTCAGCCAAGAACCCACAGGGTCAGGAGTCCTCCGGACCCAAGAACAAACAGAATAGAGTCGAAATGTGTGCCTTCTCCCTGCCAACAGCCCCACCACAGGGCACCACTGTCTCGATCCATAAATGACTGCAGAGCAAAAAACAAACAACCCAAAACACCCAGGTGCAGCACACATTGCAGACAGTACCAGTAACCAATCAGCTCCATCCACGCCTCCCTCCGGCACCAGGATTTCAAAATCCTGTGAGCTGAGGAACCGGCCTTTAAGACTCTTGCAGCCTAGCTGGGCGAGTAAGACAGGCAGGCGGTAAATAAAAACAGATGTCAGTATGAGTTAAGGCCATGTTTCTCAAACTGGGAGTCAGCACAAATCCCTTTTAAAGATAAACGCTTCCTTCAAGCTGTTGACTTAATTTCAAAAATAATAGTGTTTGCGTCTGCGCACACACGGAGCACGATGTTCAGAGGTCTCGCACGAGGGAAGCAAGAACATCTGGACTCACCGTCACAGTTCAGTGTGATGGGCATCGCCGTGTGCTGGAGCGAAGCCAGCGATGTCGTGCGGGTTCCCCTGGTGGGGAGGGCGGCGGCCGTGGTCACAGCACGAGGCGTGAGGGGCAGTCTCGGCCGGATGCCGCCAGGAGGGACGGCAGGCCTCGCTCTCCGGTGGTTCCTGCCGGGCAGCCGAGGGCAAGCGGGCTCCCCCCCTGAGCAGGCTTCAGGACGCGGGGGCTGTGCCGGGCCCCGACGCTCGGCGCTCCCCACGCACAAGTGTTCTCAGGAGGAGAAAGCCACACCCGCCCCCCTCGCCTCGGCAAAGGCTCCCCAGACACAATCTGCACTGAGGAAAGCTGCCCGGCTGCCTGCCTCCAACCACTCTTCTGTGTCCCTAAGCAAGTTTGCGGCGCATGAAACTCCTTGGAATTGACCTAGACGTTTATCTGGTGCCTCAGTATTGGCCAGACTCCTTGGCGAGCGCAGCTCGGACGGAGATGGGGTCGGAAGAGCCCTGTTCTGGGGCTACCGGGGGGGGGGGCACCCTGAGACCCTATAATACACTCACATAGCATCTATGTCACACAGATCCATAGACATTCTCTAACGCATTTAGTCTCTGCGCCTAACGGATTTGCACACAAGGGCAGACAAGCAACGTGGCTTTAAACGGAAGGTCTTGGCAGGGAGGAGCGGAGAGAAGAGTCCCCCACACGCAGCGGCTTCATGTTGGAAGGACTGCAGGAAGGAAGGGGAGAGGAAGGGGGAGAAGAATGCTAGGCAGTTATTCTGGCCTTAGGAGGTTTCTTACATGTGAGTGTTACCAACTCGCGCATGTAAATGTTGTCATATTCTGGCCCGTTAATTTTGCCAATTCACTGTCCCTTATCTAATCACATGCCCTTGGTGTTTGGTTCAGAAAACGTCCTCCCTGACAAAAAGTAGCACGGATACAACCGCTCCTCATAAAACACAAAAGGGAGCTGGGTTTCTCGTTCCCTTTCGCCCCGAACACACTTTCCAACACATGTGTGCCTTGGAAGCTGGGTGAAGGCTGTCCCCTGTAAGGCCAGGCTCTCAGGAAGAATATCCGTCAGATGGTGGCCTGCGGGGCACCGGAACCTCCCTGCCTGGACTGAGCCCTGCACACGGGAGGGGAGGGGCCCGGGAGGGTCCCCAGAGCAGGGATTCCCGCAAGGCGGTGCCCGGGGACGGAATGTTCTGCCTTCCTCTCCGGTCACCGTGTTGTTGGACCCACACACATCCCCTGAGGGAGTGCTGGGGAATCCCTCTCGCACCAGATGGACGACGAATACCCTCGGCTCAAACACCTGGCCAGCTGAAGACACAGCTCAGAAACAGACTGGGTCTGCATCAGCACCCAGCACACCACACCCCGTGGGCTACAAACAGCCGTCCAAGGAGAGCGGCACGATGGATCCGCAGAAAGCCAGGAAAACTGGACCAGGCGAGGCGGCGAGGACAGAGCGCCGAGCTGATGGAGTGAGCACCGTGTGGATGTAAGGGGGCGCCTCGCCTTCGAGCCTCCATCAAGGCCGCACCCCGCACACGGAGATCAGCGCGGGGCCCGGAACGCCCGCCTACAGTACATAACCTGCTCCCCGCGATGGGCCGCTGTGCGGTGCGGTGATTCTCAGACGGCGCGTGGCGGCAGTTAGCGTACTCCATACCATGAACGTACCGAACCGAGGTAATAAAGTGCTGCCTGAGAAACATCATTACAGAACCTCTTAGATAAGTACACAAGGGTGCTTTGCAAATAGCTTATCAGTCTTTCAACGTCAAATGGACGTTTCTAAAATTCCAGGACCTGCGATTAAAATGTGTTTTTTTTTTTTTTTGAAAAGGTCTTTTCATTGTCTGTATACTCCTGTCTGTATCTCAATTTGCTTAAAAGTTTTTAAAAAGCTATTGTCTGTAGTCGATGCCAAGGCAGCATCCCACGATGCGTGCGTACCAATGAACAAAAAAAGACGTGTAACTGTGCAACGGTAAAATGGTATTTAAATGACACATGAGCTGTGAGACTCCACCATGTCAGCCCTCAGATTAGCCAGCGCTCAGCTCGGCTGGGGCAGCTGCTGGAAAGGACTCTGCTCCAGTGCTGACCCATGTGGCACGGAGTGTAATTCAGCAGCAAACTCTTACGGAGTCTAAGGTTCTCATGAGCCTTACCCCCAATCCTACTGCTTTACATTTATTTTGCAGCTCCACGGGAAGAATGTTTGTAATTGATTGAATAATGAAAGAGAGAGAGAGAGAGAAACAACGATTTCTTGTGCACTGACGGATGCATTCATTGGTTGCTTCTTGTATGTGTCCTGACCGGGGACTGAACCTGCGACCTTGGCGTATCGGGAAGACCCTCTAACCAATGGAGCTACCCAGCCAGAAGGATGTTAATGAATGTCCCTGCCAGCGTTGTTTTTAAAAGTGAAAACAAGAACAAACGCAGCTGGGAAGCAACCCTCAGGTGAATCCGTGGGGCGAGAGTTGGAGAAATGTCGTCACGGCCATGAAACAGGACACTACAGAGCTGACGCAAGGCACTGGGTTGGTCCGTGCTGGCACGGAGAACGGACGAGGTGACACGGTTCAAGGACAAAGAAAATGCAAACTGGTGTGCACGGTACCAGCAACTCTCCAGAAAATGGAGCCCTGCCATTATCGTTTTTTTAAAAAACACTTTTTATAAAGTATCGAATCAATAGCATTGAAGCAGGAAAAACCCAAGAAGAACCGTGTCTTGCAGGGTCCGGCATCCGTCACGTGAAGAAGGACGTGGACTGAACTCCGTCTTTTCAGGAGGGGTGGACGCAGCCGGGTGCATTTCAGAAAACCCTCGTTACCCCGAGGGCAGAGGTGAACTTCGGGCGGAGGGAGGAGAGGCGGGGGAGGGTTAACTATTTACTAGTGAGAGCAGTAACCAGACCAGGGCCCAGCGGGGACCAAATCAGCAAAGGAGAGAGAGCCCCATGCTCTGATCAAAAAAGAGGCACCCAAGCCCTGGACGGCGCGGCTCAGCGGGCTGGGCGTCCGTCACCCCGCAGAGCGAAAGACCGCAGGTTCGGAGCACACCTGGGCTGTGCGTTTGATCCCCAGTGAGGACGTGACCGATCCAGGCTTCTCTGCTTCCCTCCTAAAAACCAAGGTGGGGTGCGGGGGGAGAAGAAAAAGCCCCTGCGTCCGTCCTTTCTGGGAGAGAGGAAGGCAGATGTGCTCTGGTGAGCAGCGTGGACCGTGGGCGCCTGCCCCAGATCCACTGTTGAGTCCTGGCGTGACGAGAGCAGGCAGCCCGGAGTCCTCCAGGTCGGACAGGAGGGATGACGTAAATGGGTGTGGCGGTCCCAAACGAGATGATTGATTGGCCTCACATAAAAGACGACGAGCCATCAATTCGAGGAAGAGGCTTAGAAAGACCGCAGACCTGAGCTGCAGCTTCGGCTCAGCTGGGGACACATCCCTTCCCCTTCCTGCCTCAGTTTCCTTCCAGGGGACATGGGGAGGGCGGGGAGAGTCCAGTGTGATTGCTAAAATCCGACCTGCATGAGGACAATCTCCAAATACCAAGCTCTCAGGCCATCTCACCTGGACTAAGATTTTAGCCCAAATGACTGGTTCCCACACCAGGTGCAGACAAAAACGGAGTCGCCTGTGAGGGCAGGTTCTGACCCTCCAGGGCCCCTTGGTGGGCCATTTATGACTCTCCATCCCAGGGCACAGGTGTGTGTTTAAAAGAACAGGCTGGGGGCCAGACAGCCTGAAGGAAAATCCGCTTCACTGAGTATTGTAGCTTCCTCGCATGGGTGGCCCAGGGCAGGCCGCTTAAACTGACAGAACCTCTGCATCAGCATCCGTAAAATGGGTCTAATAACATTGCTCTTTAAGGGCAGATATATTTAGGAAGATGAGGTATCATGCCTGACACACAGATCTCAGTAAACGGCAGTTACTCTCAAGATTCTATATGATTATTGTTTTTTCTCCGTTTTTTTTATTGATACTATTGCCGATGTCCCCCTGTGCCCCCTGTGCCCCCTTCCCCCCAGCCCCTGCTCCCTCTTCCCTCTGGCCATCACCACGCCCCTGTCTGTGTCCACAGCTTGTACATATGTGCACTTTGACTAATTTCATCCAGCCCCCTCCTGCCCTGTCCCCTCTGACAGCTGCCAGCCTGTTCCCTCTGTCTCAACGCTTCTGTCTCTACCTGTTCCTCAGTTTATTTTGTTCATTAGATTCCACACAGAAGTGAGGCCACAGGGTACTTGTCTTTCTCTGCCTGGCTTATCTCACGCAGCGTAATGTTCTCCAGGTCCGCCCGTGCCGTCACAAAACACAAGATTCCCTTGTTTGTTACGGCCGTGTGTGTTCCCTTGTGTAAAGGCACCACAGCCCTTTCATCCGCTCATCGACTGGAACCGGACATCACCCCCTGAGTCAGACATACCCCCCCCCCCGTCCTTGCTGTCCTTGGTATATTAGGAAGCTATATAAGTAACCAACGGTAAGCAGCAGCAGGCGCAGGGCCGAGATGCCCCGTGACGCGTCTGCGCCAGGTGGTGTTCCTGGCCCGTGGCACCTGGTGCCCCCACTTCCAGCCCCATTCCTAACACCACTGGCCTCGGCAGAGACCAATGGCTACGGACGAAGGTGCGGAACAGAGCAGGACCGCTCTGCACAACCACAGACGCCTTCGGAACCACCCCCACCTGGCGCCTGCAGCGAGTAGACAGCCCCGGATTAAAGTGCTCTAACGGCGACAAGCAGAACCCTTCTCAAAACTCCGTGTTAGCTCCATCACCAGAAAATAACAGCCAGGGAAACATCCTGTAATGGTGTGCTGTTCTCCCGGATTCGTTCCAGGACTCAGAGAAAGGTGGGAGCAGGAGGAGGGGCTCCATTTTGACCCCGCCCCCTTCTGGGGAGGCGAATGCCCCCCATCTCCTCTTAGTCTGAAGCTGATACCTAGGGAAAGGTCCCTCTGCCCTTTGCTTTTGGAACTGATGCTCTTGGGATTCCGCCGTCACCGCCCTGGCTCCCGGAAAGGTCCCTGGATTCACTCCCTTTACGTTAGAAAGCCGTGTCTGCTCATTATCTAGGAAGGTCACTGGAGGGGAGCGGTTTCTCCCGGCTTCCGGAGCAGACCCGCTGGCCTTTCCTTCTTCATCTCCCCGGGCAGGGCAGGGGCCGGTGGGGATGGGGGAGGCGGAAGGAACGATGAAGGCGCCTGTGTCCCTGAGCGGAAAGCGTAATGCAAGGGCCGGGCGGAATGTATGAGTATGCAAAGCAGGCTCCTCAGCTAGTGTCCTGGGTTTCTACTTCAACCTTTATGTCCAAGGCTAACTATTCGTGTCAAGAGGAAGGCCTTGCCTCCACCACTGAGGGGTGGGAACCATCAGTCCCTGGGAGTCTGTGCGTTCTAGCCCAGGCTGGAGTTTCCCATTCCCTGCGTGTCCCCAGCACGGTCCCAGGTGCAGCTGACACTGTCAAGAGTGGGTACAGAGATGTAAGAGGGCGCAGCCGGGGGGGCCCAAAAGCAGGATTTGGAATGGGGTCCAGAACTCAGGGTGTCCAGGAAATACTAAAACATGGGATGTCCTCACCGCCACGAGTCTGAGCTGGGGGATGGGATACAGGAAGCAGGGCCATTGAGATAGGCTTTGCAGCTAACCTCTGGAACGGTCATTTACATACCTATGACCTTTAACTGGTTCCATAGGTATGCGAAATAGCTTTGAGCCAGGGAGAAGGGAGTGACTTCCAATCCACCCAAGATGTAACTGGGAGGCAACGCCTCCTGGTTCCGGAGCCTGCGTGAGAGCTTGGAGATGATTGGCTCCACGCCACGGGGCCACGCCTGCCCACACTTACCATGGCGGCCCGGAAAAGAACCACACGCGGTTGGCAGAGTGGGGACCCCCGCAGCCATGTGCGGGAGAATCACCATGCGGCAGAGAGAATCACGCAGCTCTAGCAGAGAACCGCCACGCAGCTTTGCTGGGGGAGAACTACGCGGCTTTGCCAGAGTGGGGACCCTGCGGCATTGGCGAGAGTGAGGACCCCACGGCTTTGGGGTGCTCCCTTTGGCCACATGGCTTAGGAAGCAGGAGAGACTTTGCTTGGAAGAAAAAGGAAAAAGGACTTTTACCAATGGGCCATGAGAAAGTGCCACATGACTTTGGATTAATTGGGGATCCCCGCAACACAGCTGAGGGTGCCCGAACCCAGGGAGGCCTACCAGCCGAGCACGGATTACCGGGAAGAACTGGGGGCTGCCTGAGCCACAGACTTCTATTTCTTTTCCTGAGATATGGTGCCCCAGACCGGGCAAAGGGGGGAGGAAGTACTGTGTGCGTTTGTGGGTGTTTTAAGGGACTTTGGGATTTTGATGAAGGCATTAAGTCATTACTCTTAAGTCTGTATAATTCAAATAAATAATTCCTTTCCTTTTCACCAATCTCTGACATGGAGAGCTATAAGTCTCTGGTGATGGGAAAGGCAAACTTGGTACAGGGGGACCCCCTTCCCTGGCGGCCAATCAGGGAGAATCATGGGAGACCACATGTGCAGTAGCTTCAAAGTAATACAACTACGTGTACATGCGCAGTAAAAGCCACCAAAACTAGCCAGGAAGCATCCGCCCTACAAGAATAGAGTCCCCCCAGCCCATGAGGTCAATCTCTGCTTGGAGTTGGCCTTCTCCCATGTTCTCTGCTATAAACTCTGGGTGTTTGGTTCAATTCTTTGTCCCGATCACCAAGAACCTGGTTACCTGTGCCCACCCGTGGCAGATAGGCATATCTACATGTGCATACATATGTGTACATATATATACACACACAACATATGGCATGATTATAAAAATTATTTTTACAAGGGGATTCTAAGTATTCAACTTCTAAGTCACTTTTCCTTACGTATCCATCTGATACTTATACCTTTTGGGGGGTCAAGAATAAAGAGTGGTTGTGTCTTTAATTAGACGCATTAGCAGGGCCACGTTATGCAGATAAAAGCAGAACTGCTGGGACCAATAAAGCCAACATTTCTGACCCAGAACCCTTCCCATGCGGCTGTAGGCACATTTAGAGTCTCTCAGAATAGCCGCACCAGAATCCCCTGGGGCGCTGTTCACACCGCAGCTGCTTGGGCCTGCTCTAGCCCTCCTGAGCCGAGCACCTCACAGGCGGAACCCAGGAATCTGCACTTGAAACACTCTCGGGTTTCAGATCCACTGGGCTGCTCAGGTAAGAATTTGCAAGTTATGTGTGTAACTAACTGTGTGGGGCCCTCCCTTCGTTCCACAGCCTGGCAGTAGGGGGCGCCCTCCGGCCAGCAGCCCCGCCTCCTAAGAGAAAAAATAGCCCAAGGGCTTTTTCTGAGACCAAGTGAATTTGCAAGAAAGCGCTGTTCTCTGGGTTCCCAGGGGAGTTACAGCTTGATGCTAACCTTTAACCTCTGGCGCCACTAGAGAGTCCATCTTCCTTTCAGTATGACAAAAGCCGGGTCAAGAATAAATGCAACATCAATGATAATGCACTTAAATGGATGAATTTTATGATATGTAAATTACACCTCCACAGAGCTGCTCAACTAAATGGAAAAATAATTTTTAAAAAATGGAATGTAACTTGAGTGTGAATGTCTTTGGGGGCCAATGTGTCCCCCCCTCTACTGTTTCCATAACGAAATTCTCTGGGCCTCCGCAAAATGCATCCACTCACCCAACTAATAACGGCTGAGTCCTGCTCCAGGCACAGTGTAGGACTAGGCGGCACAAAACAGAATTTAAAAATCTTTGACATGTGTATGTTATTACCTCCACAGCGTCCACGGAATATTCTGTATAACCAGCATCGGAGTATGTTGATTTTCCGTTTGGCTTCCTCATTATTGGCTAAACGAAGCTGCCTGACCCTTTCCAAGGCAGAATTTAATTTGGTGACCAAGAGGCCAAAGCAGAGAGAGCGGCGGGGCCCATTCAATCTGCATAAGGAGACTCATGTTCACCGTGGCTCTGCCTGTCACAGGGGCTGAGGGGGCACTGCAGAGAAGGGCTGCTTTCCTGGGACATTCATCGCTGACGGCACCCAAGTCAGGGCCCAGCTCCGTCGCTGCGACAATCTGGGCAGATGCCTGGGAAAGACACAGCATGGAGAGTCTCCAGGGACAAGACTGGACAGGCTGGGGCCATCGGCAGGACAAGCAGAAGATCGGGGTAGGAGCTTCCTTTCCCTTCCCGGAATCCCCCAGCTGCATCGCGTGAAATGCCAAACCCACGGGAACACCCTCAGAAGACGTCACTGGTGAGTAACTACGAGGCCACATGGCCCAAGCAGCAACTCCGGCTTTTGTAAGGTGCGAGGGGAGATGGGTCCCGTCAGCCCTGCCATTCTGAGGAGTCTGGAAAAGCTGGACACTCGCTCCATGAACAGGGGCCCATGAAGAGTGACAAATGGAAACTCTCGGGGACAGGCGTGTGGCACACCAGCGCTCTGTGGCCTGAGCCATTTCCCCGCATCTCCACCCGATTTCTAACCGGGAGAACGCCCCTGTCCTCAGCGAGCACAGACTGCCCAGCGCTGCTGCGGCTTCTACGTCCGCCGGCCTCTCAGCCCTCCGGTCCATTCACAGAGCGTTAACCCTGCCTTTCATCGAGTTTAAGCCTGGCATGAGTTTTAAAACTACCCATCGTTCCAAAAAAGATTCCAGCTCATAAAGAAAATCAGTGTGAACCTAAGTGTAAAGAAGATCGGGGGAAATTACCATTTATAAAGCAGGAAGCATACGCTGACCACTACAGCAGACTGTAACACTCTAGTATAGCATTAACCCTCAAAACAAGTCTTAGATGTAAACATCGCCCCTCTGTTTTATAGATTAAGTAACCAAAGCCAAGAGGAGCTTAAATAAAATGCGTCCCGGCCAACATGAAAGCCAGACTTGAAACGTGAACCTGACCTCTTTTCCATCAAGCTGTGGCGTTTCAACATTCAAGAGAACCAAATTCTTTCCTTGAATGTCAATTAGCACAGTGTGTAAAGTTTCTTTACAGTTCTGCTCAGTTGCCCGCGGATCTAAAATTTAAGAGGCTCCATCAGCACGCAGAACGATGATGCCTTACCGCACGTCAAGACTTAACACGATCCCTGTCATCGTGGCTAACAATCCATTGCCGACGTCTTCCTTACATTTCCTATGTACAGTGCTGTTCTCTTCCGAGTCACTCATCATTTCCTCGAATTTCAAAGCCCTGCCTAACATGGCCAAATTCTTCCTTTTCAGCCATGCCCTAGACCCCTGTCCACCCTAGGCAGGGGGTGCTCTTCACAATGTCAGTGCTTCGGTCCTCACTTCCCCACACCTGGCCTGCCACCTTGCACTAGCGGTTTTCAAGACATCTTCCTTGGTAGGGGGCCTTTTCCTGATAATATAAGACAGGCTGCCTGCAGCCCCCGGAGCCACACATTGTGTGAACTCCGAGACCCCATCCCTGGGCAAAGTGGACGAGACCCCCTGCGCCCCTGACTGCGGGGGGAGTCAACAGTAGGCAGGTCGGTGGTGAAAGATGCGAGAAGGGTTCCGCCCGCAGAGACAGGATCGTCGTCAAGGCAGGCCTGTGGCTGCCACGTGGGCGGGGCCCAGGCAAAAGAGAGAACTAGCTCCGAGAGAAGGGACAGACATTCTCGATCTATAAACAGGGTTCCAAGCATCCACGGACGCTGGGACGTGTCACCTCTGGATCCCGAAGAATTTCATTTCTCAGTTTCTATTCATGTCATATGTGGTGGATTTTCTGTCTCTGTCTAAAATTTGCAAAATTAGCTTGTCCGTGTAATGAAACTTTATTTTTACTTGGGATACCGTCAGTCAGTTCCTTTCCTTGCCAGTGAAAGAACCCTGGTGAGACACCTTCTTTTTACTGACCCATCCAGCCCTCATCCAACGGCCCACCCGCCTCCCTGTGAAGCCATTTCTGAACGAAAGCCGCCGTTCTGCCGGCTACGCCCCTACACGCACGAGCAACACTAGGCCATCATCGCCTCTCCAGTCCACGCCGACGGACTGTGTCCCCTGTTAGCTACCGCCTTAAACCCCGAGACAACTGTGGATCGACCTGGATCTCCTTGAATGTTAGCAGAATCCCCAGTCGTACTCTCCCGTCGGATGCTCGGAACAAAAGGTGACGATAGTGGGAACTACACCCAGTGCTGCTTCCTCACAGAAGGACAGGCCGGCCGTGCTGGGCCGCTCAGGACAGTCGGTGGTCACTCGGCTAATGAGGGTCATCCTGGACTCTCACATCTGGAGGGTCTGGGGTCACCCAAATACGGCAAATCCACACAGGGAGTTTCATCCTTTATTCTTTCTAATGACAGGGACAAAGCTACCCCTCTCTTCACCGACAGATGACTGTCCAGGCCACAGTGAGACACACCGCCAGGGCTTCTATTTCCTCAATGACTAAGGCTCTGGCCAGGGCGATTTTAGTCTTTTAATGATAAAAAAAAAAAAAGTAATGCCTTTTTAAAGCTAGGTTATTTTTACAGCAATAGAACTCTTGGAACGGTAAACAGGAGCAAATGTGTGAGGCTTTAAAGGTGAAAGGGGTTATTTAAGAGTGTTATCAGAACTAGCCAGCTGCAAACAAACCGAGTATCAGAAACCATAAGCCTTCCCCTTCGTAGTTGGGCTCAATTATTCGGTCGGCCACCCTGCTGTTGCGGGGGCGGGGATGGTGTGCCGGGCAGGTTTTTATGAACTTGGTGTCGGGCACCTTTGAAACGAGCAGCCCTCTCTGCCCCCCTGCTGGACAGATCAAGGAGTGAAACTTCCCCCTGCCGCTGGCTGAGTGCCAGGGCAGGTCTGTCTTGCTCCTGGGGAAGGAGAAAGCAAGCAAGAGGCGCAGCTAGGAACGGAACCCAGGTTTGGGGACGGCAACCCATGCTTTTAACCCCGTTCTCTGATATGTCTCACCTCTCCTGCCCAAGTAACACTCATTTTGATTGACCTGTGGGAAATTGTTTTATAAAAAATAAGGAAGAGGGACTTCATGGTCCAATTATCTCCCCGTAGCTTCTACTTTTGGGGGCTTTACAATCAACTCGAACATAGCAGAGGTAGTGAGAAAGTCTGCAACAGAACTGTTTGCCTTTCTTGCGTAACTCGGGTCCCCCAGATCACCAGACTTTTGGAACCCCATTTCACGTCACACGAGACAAGATTCTACTGCAAGGACACCTCTCAGAGGCATGCCAAATACAGCCTTGGTGAGCAGAGCTGGAAAACCGCACACGGCTAAAAATAAAATCTCCCTTTCCTAATGGAGAAATACAAAGGGGGCGGAGCAGAAGCAGGGGGACCCTCCCCGTGTGAAGTCCACTTCATGCTCGGCCGCGCGCTTTCTCCCAGGGTCAGTCTGAAACGTCGCCCACTGCAGCTCCGTGTACAAGGGACCCAGAGCTCGGTGCTCGCAGTGCAGCTGGTTACAGTGAGGACCAGCCGGCTTCCGTGTCTGGCTCCCACACGCACGGAGGTGTCACAGGGGCTTGGTTGGAAAGCCCGGTTTTCTCCAAACTCCAACGCAGCGACTTGAAAGAAGCTCTGCTTTGCGGAGACATTACGATAACTAGAAACCATGTGTTTTCCCAGACCCTCCCATTCCCACACCACTCACCCCAGGGTGTCGGTCCCCTCGTGCATGTCTGTCTTCTCTAGGAGACCACCAGCTCTTTGAGGACAAGGCGTGGGCCGCAAATCCAACATCTTCTACACACAGTGCCAAGCACGGCGCAGGGCATTTAAATGCTCAATAAATATTATGAAAAAGGAGGTCTAAGGGGAAAGTGTCATCAACTATATTCTTGCCTGCAGAGCATAAGCCTTCTACTCAGAAGCAAATGCATGTATCAGAAATGGCCTGTGACCAATCAAAATCATGAATGGTATCAAATGGACAGTATAGTCTAGTAGCCACGTGTAAATATTATCGGCCTGCTCACACTCGCCACTTGCGCACTTATTATGCACTCATTCCACAAGGAGACAGCGCCCGATTTTATATGAACATGAAGAAGAAATAACGGGTGAATTGGTGTAGTTTACGGTCATTAGAAGAGCCACATGCTCTAAAAATAAGGAGGACATTAGCTGTGGCCTTACAGGGACATGACCTTGAATTCCAGTGATGTCACTTAATGTCTTGGTGGCACTGGGAAAGCTAGTCAAGCTCTCTTCGCTTTCCCCTCAGGAAAAAAAAAACTGCTAATGGAGTTAAAAAGATGTTCATGGAATTAAACAGGAGAAAATGAAAACCTCAAAATGCGCGGAGCAGCGTGCCCAGCGCAGGAGAAGTACTTGGTCTGTTTCTTCTATTAACAACGAGCGGCCAGCCTCTCCGTGGGAATCTGCCTCCAAACCGCCAAGCCCTGCACCACGCACATACTAGCGGCTGCACATGGGTCTGCTGCTCCATTAAATGAGCAAACAATGGGAATCAAGAACACATGAAAACGTGAAATACCTTCCCAATCACCCATCACCCCCTTTTCTTGAAATTCGGGCCACCACCCCTGCACCCTAGGGCGCTGCTGCTATCGTTCGCCTAGCTGGGCTACGGGCCAGACATCCTGTGTTTAAACGCACACCACATTGATGCCAAGCATTTTCACCCATTTTTTAAAGATTTACTCTCATTTGACGAAATAAGACACCCCCGAAAAACAGAGAGGCAAGTATGCGAACAGGAAGTACGTATGAGGTGTTTTGTAAAAAGAAATACACACTTTTTGTGTAAGTGTCTATTGCATACATACCTACAAAACAAAGTATTCGTAGCAGTAAAAGGTATGGGTATGAGTAGGGTATTATATATTATATAAAATATATTTTCTTAATCATGTTTAATATATGTGTACATTTTCCTTTTCAGTCTGCGCACTCACCATTACTTTTTTTTTTTAAGTTGTGTGTGTGAAACAGCTTTAATAGAGTTATCAGCCACGGAAAAATGTCCTTCTTTCAGACTGAATGTGAAGTCAGGGCAATTCACCCCGCCGTGCATCTGCGACATGGAGTAACACTATGACCTCCTGGTAAGACTGTTACGTAACATTTCCTCTCCGTCTCGACAGGACAGCCAGGGAGAGCAGAGGGGCTGAGGAGGACTACCCCTGAGGACCGTCCATCACTGGGGTGAGCGTGGGAAAGGAGAGTGGGCTGGAAACAGGATGGTAACAGGCTGCGAGGCTTCCCCCTCATTCGGCCCAACGGCTAAACCAGCGTGCTGGACCACATTTCTGACGCTCATTGCCCCGCTAAGAGTCTCCTATCCCCGCTTCCAAACCCGCTGCCTTACCCACAAGCAACCTTGACTTCAAAGGCATCCAGACAAACTCAGGCTACTTCAGGTGGCCTCAGGCCGATGATGTCCCTCCCACCCCCAACTCCAAAGTCAGTCTCACTGTGCGGGGAAAATTCTTGTGTGAAAATAATAGCTTCCTCCTCTGTATCTTTGCTTCTTGCTGGCTTTCACCTGCCGGAATTATAGGAGGAAAGAAAACCAACAAGATTCCCTTTCCATCGGCCTTGCAGGATCGGACAGGACCCCAAAAGAACAAAGCTGGAGACTTTGCTGCTTAGCAAAGCACCGCCTGAGCCATCAGCTAGAATCTCACTGCAGAGTATTTACTGCTGGTGATAATAAGAGGCGGAATGCTCACACCATGACTTGGGGATCCCCGGTGGCTACTGCTGCTTTCAGTGAGGGCCAGAGACACTCCAGCCTCTGCATCCGAGAGTAAGAGAATCGGACAGAGTCCCCCCTGCCCTCCAGGAAGTACTTCCGGGGGAGCCTCTTAGGCATGCGTGCCTTCATGCCGGCTCAGCTGGTGTGGGAAAGAAAGCCCTGTGAACCCAGTGTCACTCCAGAAAGGCCACCGACACGACTCTGCAATTTGGGGCCCAAAATCCCATCTTCCCTCTTTTTTACCCTCATTGTGCTTACATACAAGTACAAATCCGAAGATTCTTGCTTTTGAAGAGAACCGGTAATCACACAGTCTTAAATCCGTGCTACCTTCGCCCCTTAGAAAAAGTCCACGGTCCGGTCTTTTTATCTGTGCCTTATCCAACTGTCAAACCTTCATCACGGCCAGATGGGGAGTAAAGAATTTTCTGTTCGCAAACCTGGGGAAACTCGACGAAGGCTAGCGCGTGAGCTTCGCTGCAGTTAAAACCCAGGATTTCGGTGGATTGTTTTACAAGCACCACCGTCTTGTTTATCTGCTTAGAAGACTTGAGCGGCCAGCCAAGATGGACCACTCAGCCCTCAAAGACCTGCCAGCACTTTGTTACGGGCCCATGACACGCTAATGGAAAGAGCTTAAATGAGATGTCAGGACAGAAATAATAAAAACTGGCAGTGTTTTACTGCATGTATTCATGTGATCAACAGATATTAATGGTGCTCCTTCATCCTGCTAAGCCTGTACTAAACTTTGTGGAACAAAATCCACAGAATCCCTGTCCGAGTGAAGCTCACATTCATGACGGCTTGAGTCCACTTCTTACTGCAAACTAACTCTGGAGGTGCAGGTTAGAGTCCTCTGGAAGATAGGTGTTAGGTACCAATCTTTATTTTAATTTTGACGTAATGAACCCAAAGGCTACAGGATGCCAAGAGAAGCATGGAATTGTATCCAATCTAGAATCCCAGGCACAAAACTATTATTTATCCTGATTGCACTCACTAATCAGGATAAATAATATCTTAATGCAACATTCTTTAAAATGAAAATTAATGCAAAAAATCAATAGGCTTTATGATTTTCCATCTTAAAAAATTAAAATTAATGCAAAACATCAATCTCAATAGCAGCCGGCACACGCTTGTACTACCCCGCAGTGTAACTACTGTGGAAATTTTAAATGAAGGCAAAGTTTTCCCCTGGCCTCAGGCTTTCCTGTGACTGACTCCTTGGGGCTCTGGAAAGGGACGAGCAGCTGAAAGGGGGCGGGAAGGCAAGCCCTACCAGCACCTGGGGCTCGCCTGTCTGGCCAAGGCCCCTGACAGCACCTGCTAACCCTGACCCTGACCCTGACCCTGGGGGTTGCAGATGAGCAGCCACCAAGAACCCGGTTGACATTTGCAAATGTAATTGTTTGAGATGTTCAGCTCCTCTTGCAAGTGACGAGGAGCTAATCTGGTCCACTCCAGTTTGCGTGACAGACTGAAAGGACTTTAACAGCAGGAAGCCAAGGGCCCCCCATTCCCAGCACCACGCCTGTCCTGTGACACCGTGGTGTCAGTGACGGGGTCTGCTTGGGCCTCCTGTGTCACGGCCGTAACATGGGCACATCCTTGTCAGCTGGGCAAGTCGGTCAGGCAGACCCTGACCGACTTGCCCAGCTGAGGTTTCCCAGAAACAGGACGGGTATCTAAAGCTTTATAATACCCGTAGAACCAAAAACACAGTCGATTTTGTCCAGGTTCAGCGACCATTTGCGGCCAAGTCCCCCTTATTTAATTTTTATACAGGGAAACTGACGAACTTGCCTACTGCAAAAGGTCCGCCGGTGGGGACAGAGTGAGTCTGTGTAGGAGCTGAGCATGCGCCCAGCTTCCTTGTCCCGCGTGGTCTTCTTCTGGTGCCATCCAGTGACCTCGCCGGACAACCTCGGGCCAGTCCTAGAACCTCCCTGATGAAGTAAGAGAACGGACTTCACGATCTGTGGGGCCTCACTCAATGGCTCTTTGAGTCTATCAAGTGATTGCGCCTTAGCGTCCTTACACTGGGAAATCAGAAGCAAGCCTCTGCCCCAATGCAGAAAAAAAAATCCCATCATTATTATTCAACAGATTGTATTTTATTTTTCCAGTTTCCTCGGCACTGGGCCCCAAGGAGCTTCCTTCACTTTTTTGTTTTCCAAGATACTGACTCCAAAAACAACTAGTGAATTTGCCGTGAGAAATGAGAACAAGGTCTTGGGGAAGTGTTATCTCCGTGTTCTTCTCTCATCCAGTAACGACCTTTCCCCTCCATTGATAGTTTATTTTCGGGGTGGTAAGACACAGGAACTACGCTGGAAAGAAATTTTTTTAAAATGACATCTCCTTCCGAAGGCGCCTCCTTCAGAGCTGCAGCGTCTGTGACGGCTCATGTGATGTAGGGCTGTTGTCCATGGCACCTCGCCGGCACCTGTGAATTTACACTGCCCGCCAGTCTCAAGGCCCGAGAGTCTTCCCGAGTCTCAACTCCAGTGGCACCGTGGTGGTGTGGAAGGCCCCCGGGTACGGCAGGACGTCTCACCCCTACCTACCCAGGTTTCTCCCTCAGGAAACATTTGAATCGTGCAGTTACATGCCCCTCTGGGGCCCCTGTTTCATCGATTCTGCATCTTGGGACTCAGCGTCATTGTCGCTGGTGTCCCCGTCATTCCCGGCCCTGCCTGAGCCCTTCCCTCCCTTCTATTGGATGCAGCGCAACCTAGAAGGCAGGTCTACGGCTTCACATCCTTTCTCTCCAAGTGCAGTTTTAACTGCATCCCACGTGCATCAGGCCAATGAGAGAAGCCACGTTTGCACCATTTATTGTACGCCTGACACAGACCAAACAGGAGGGAGGAGGAGGAGGAGGAGAAGAGGGAGGGGGGGAGGGGTGGAGGAGGAGGGTTTTTTCTTGAATGCTTACTGTTGCACCAAGCATGGCACATGTTATCTTGCAAAACCCCAATTGAAAGCTCATGCACTGATTGTAACTACGCTCTTGTTACAGATGAAGAAACCCGTGCAGAAGTGTGTGAACATGCCCAAGGTCACCCGACTCGTGGAGCCAGAGCTGAGAGCTAGACCAAGCTGTGCCCGCCTCCGAGGCCCCCTCTCCGGCAGCCGCGCCGCACTGCGAGCCCAGCTCTCTGATGCAGGCAACGTGCCTCCTGCCTCTCTTGTTGCTACGACCACCACGTCTTCTCCAGATGGTGCACTGAGCACAGAATCACGGTCGGAGAACCAGAGATCCCTCCAGCCCCACCTCTTGCAAGTGTCACCTGTGACTTGACTGTCTCACTTATTAATAGAGACACTGTTTTTTACTAAAAGCGGTTGATCAACAGGCCCTGTAACTCAGGAATAGCTGAGATCGGATAAGTCAATGTTTTTAAAAGTCTTGAAATCTACTAAGCACAGTGTACTCTTCTGGCTGGTTCTATGTTTCATTACAGTGTCGCTGAGTGATTTCTCCTGTTTCTCTGCCCCTGGGATTCATGGGTGGCAGCCGAATGAAACACCACCCAGGGGTCTTTGAGTCCATGCTCCGGGCCAGATGCCGAGCCAGGTGCTGGGAGCCCGATGGCGAATAAGATGTGGTTCAACCCTTCAAGTCCAACCACAGCTATACTTAGAAGGGCTTTGGTGACATCTGCAAGGGTTACGGCTGTGTGCGTGCACCTGCCTTTGTCCTTAGGGCTGATTCATCCAACGTGTCACGTTGGTGTCCGAGCTGGTGGTAGCTCAGACCACCCTCATGGGAAGGGGAGCACTCACTTACCAAAGAACGAATCTGAAAGAGGGTAGCGGGATCCAACGAACAGGACCGCACAGGAAAAGGTGCCCGATGTGTTCACACAGGCACCCGGGCAGATACACATGTGAACATAATACACGCCAATGGCTACGGCTACCCAGAGATTCGCCCCTGTGTCTGCTGGCGCAACGTGGGTGAAGAGACGGCCACAACGCCTAGGACTGGTACGACGCGATGCTCGCGTGGGAGACTGGACCCAGGCTGTCTCCCCCTCCAGCCGGACCTCCCAGCTAGCACTTCCTAACCCTCTGACTGTTCCTTCCCCTGAGACACCGCCCCCCGGCCTGTCCCGGGGCTCCCCACCCCTCTGCAAGTGTTACTTCCTCTTCTCCGTGTTCCTGGAACACCCCAAACGTGTCTCTGCTCCTTTAAGCTGACATTATTTCCTTTCCCCTTTATCCTGCCGGTATGCCGCAGTCCAGAAGAAATGCAGTAATAGTTCCGTTCACTCGCTCATTGATTCAACCCACATGTAACCTTTCGTCCTATTGACTAACCTTCAAGGACGTGCGTGGCTTCCTCACAGCACCCCGATAACGGCTGCCGCTGCTGCCCTCCCATCCCCTCCCCCCTGAGCCCACCAGTGGGGAAGATTCCCTCCTTGCTCCTCAGCACCAGCCCCAGGCCGCTGTCCCTTCTTCCAGCCTAAGCTGCACCCCACCCCCAGACCATGGGTGTGAGGCTTCCACTGCGGACACCCCGCCACAGTTGTGCCGCCGCCTCGCTCCAGGTCACCTCTCCTCCTCCTGGGACATTTCAGCACCGAATCAGTGCCAAACCCGCCGGGATTCTTGAGGACTTCAGTGGCCACATGCATGACTCCTCCCACAGCACAGGGTCCCTGCCTCCCTTGGGTTCCTGACCTCCCATGGCATCGGTCCTTAATCCCATCTCTTCACTCCCAAGGCATTTGTTAAATGTCATCATCTCAACGTTCCATAATCTCATCCTCAAGCTTTTTTTTGAAGTGTTTTTCCGGCAGCCAGCGGAAGCGCCCGGACTCCAGCAACTCTGAACTCTACCAGAAGCCCCGCGCCACTGGTTGTGCCGCCCTCCCGCCCCTCCCCTCTTTCACGCCCTCCCTCCCCTTCCCGCCCAGCACCTGCTCCCTGGCCCCTCATCGCGATTGCCCCTGACCTTCACCCGCAGCAACTCTGCAGCCCCTTCCTCCCTCACGCTGGTCTGGGAAACCCCTGGGTATAGGTAACTAGCGCCCCCTGCTGGCGCGACCCCAGCAGCGATGCAGAGTGGAGAGCCCTGTCACCTGTTGCCTTCGTGACCACGTATCGAGAACCAGCCCTGGGGGAGGAAAGTCGGCGCTTCTCACAGGACGTGCTCCAAGTTACCTGCCAGGGAGTGGGCACAGCGAACCCTTCGCAGCAGGAGGAGAGAATCCGTAGTTCGGAACTTGAATACAACCGACAGTGGTAGCAGTAAAAATTAAGCAGGTTGTTTCAAGAAATATTTTGATGGTCGAAATAACAGGAAGAAAACATAAAGGAAGGAAGAAATAAAAAAAAAAGACGTTCTTGTTTGGAGCTATTATTTATGTAGCTTAAAAAATAACTGAGGAGAAATAGGTACAAAGTCGGGAGGTAAACAAAGAGGTCTTCATCACTGTTGGTTAAGCCAAGTCTGAGTTCCCTAAGGGAGGTGGTCACAGAGGTGACTGGCCATGTGAGCGTATGAGGCTTTGGGGAGAAGGCAGGGCTAGAGGTATTAATTTGATTGTAATCTCTGTGTATTTCTAATTTGAACCTGATAGGATGCCTTCAGGATAGAATATAGATAAGCAAAAGCTGAGGGCTCCGGCTCAAGCCCTAAGGCAGCCTGGTATTTAGAGGTTAGGTAAGAAAGCCAGTGAAAGAGTCCGCCAAGGAGCTTGAGGATCAGGGACCGGAGTGGCTGGAAGGTGGTGTCCGCCAGACATTTGACGAACACCCGCTGGTCCCCAGGCTTCCTGGAGTAGGTACGATTTAGTATTTCCACCGAAAGGGGGGGACACACCAAGCACTGGAAAGACCGGTGACCGCACCCAAGCTCACACACGTGGTGCATTTTAGTGCATCACGTTGGTGATGAGACGGAAGGTGGCGAACTTCGAAGTTCCTGTGCCTCCTGTTATACGCCATCGTCTTCACTGAGGACAAAAGGGGAGGGAGGGAGGGAGGGAGGGAGGGAGGGAGGGAGAGTTCGGGAGGCGAGGTGGGGAGAAGGGATGACTGGGGAAATGAATCCTCATGGTCAGAGAAGAAAGGTTCAAGACGGACCGTTTTAACTGGGAATTCACCAAACTCCACAAGCAAAGAAAGGGACGCAAAGAAGATGTCACTCACAAAGAATGCCGACCACCCTTATAAAAAAATGCTTTGCATTTTTTTTAAAGATCGGTGGATTTTCCCATCCCATCCTTGGCACAATGGCCAACTCAGGGCTGATACTAATTATCTTAACACATGCAAAGTGTTTGGAGGCCAGTAGAGCACTACACAGGTCTAAAAATGCAGTCGTCTCTAATGTCACTGCTGCTGGCTTCCCCACCCACTGTTCTCGTGTTGGCCTGGGGGGTGGGGAAAGGTTGTGTCGTGTATCGTGAATGGGGGCCAATTTCTCCCTCCAGTTTGGCTTGCTGATCACTACTCCTCTATTCTCAAACGCTTATGGGTATTTTTCACATTATTTTTATTCCATCACACACTACGTATTGATGTTAGCGTTCCCAGAAAGTCATTTCCATTGACTTACTTTTTTTTTGTTGCTGTTCTTTGGAGACAACAGGGAACTACGGTCTATTTTTATTATTGTTTATTGTTTATTTCATTAGGCAGTTAGCCGAGACAACAAGCCTTTTAAGAGCATCAGACACGGGGACTCTGGCTGATTCAGAAATGCTTAGATTTAAGAGACTCAGGGCTCACAGTTATTTTGGTGAGATCATCATTGTTTTCTCGTCGCCCCTCCCCCAAAGACTGACTTCATTTGTTTTTTTTTGTCCAAAAGGTAGATTCACACAATAGAATTTACAAAGAAAAACATCATTTCCTGGTTTCCAGTGGTCCCCTGGGTCTGCATTAACTTCACCTCAGATTATTCAGGCGCCGTTCCCCCTCAAAGCCCTAACTAGCCAACACTTACCCATCTTTCTCCCCATTTTCACTTGGTCTGGGTGCGGTTTTTCTTCTGAATGCTAATCATTACGCTGCCCCATCCGGCTGCCTCTGTGTGATCACAAGCTGGTTTGCAGCTAAACCTTTATCCACCTGACTTCAGAGATGGGTCCCCGGTCCCGGCTGAGGCCACGTCTGCACCTCTGGGGAAGGTTCTGGGGAAGGTCTACAGAACAGGTGGCGAACCTCACACTGAGGGGGCAGTAAGGATTGCGACTGAGGGACCTTACGGTCCCTGAGCGTGTTACGCTCACAATGACCGAGAAGTCACGGCTTCCGGTCTCGTCGGCGCCCTTCCCTGATGGATCCCAGGGTGCATGCGCTTCGTTCACCCTACGGATCCATCTGCGGCGCATTCTCCCGAGGTTAATGACTGGAACTGGAGAATCTGTCGGGTTTCACATGCCCGTCTTAACCCCCAGCTTTGGCCTTGACAGATGAGTTTATTTGCAAAACTGGAGGCTATAAAATAGAAGACAGTGCTTCTCATTCACAGTGCTCTCCTCTGTTCTTGCATTCCCCTCAACTTCTCCGCACCCTGCTGTTCCCTCCCCTGGGGACTTCTTCATTCTGAACCATCCTGTCAGCTCAGGCATCTCGCCTTAATACTAATAATTAATATTTGAGCATTTGCCACATGCGACGCAAGTGCCTCAAGCACTTCACATAAATTATTTCACAAAATGTTCCTTGAGTTAGGTTATATTATTATTGCTACCTTACAGGTAAGAACAAAACAAAACACAAAAACACCACGAAGCACCGAGAGAGAAAACACCCCATCCCAAATCACACCCCAAGCGAACGAATTCCGACACAGGCCTGCCGACCTCCGAGTCGATGCGAGTAACCTACTGAGTTCATTCCCGGTCTTGGAGTGGTTCCCAGAATGGGTAGACTGAGACATTCCCAGTCTGCCCATGAGGTCTCGGTGGTTTACCTAAGATGTAACAATCTGTAGACAAAAATAAGTTTGGTTTATGCATCTATGCCAAACATCAGCCCGACTGGCCCTAGGACGGTTGAGATTTTAAATTTTAAACTCTGGATCAAATTTCTTGATGGCTTCAGCTCTGGGTGTCTTTTCTGCTCTTATCTCTGGCAGCTACAGTGTTTTGTGGGGATATCCAGGGACCCCTAGTTCCGCCAACCTTCCCATCTGCCTCCCCTTTCCAAGTCTTGCTTTTTCGCAGCTTTCGTGAGGACTAACCGACATACTCCACCGCACGTACTGCGCTCAACCTGATGCGTCCGGCACACGCATACGCCCACCCCACCACCACCACCACCACCACCGCGGTGAAAACTCAGCCTCCTCACCTCCCGAAGCTTCCTTGCGCCCTTCCGTTTTTGTTTGATTTGCGGTGAAACCACGTGACTCGAGGTCTGCCCTCAACACGTTTACACGTACGACACAGCACCTTCAACTGCAGTCCCTGTGGTGCGCAGACTTCGAGAAATCACTCATCTTGCAAAGCTGAAACGTTTTCCAGTCTTGAGGAGCTGTTTATTTACTTTGAATCTCTGTCTGGGATCATCCAAGTGACCAAAGACATCAACAGCAGTATTTCGTGATGATACCCTCAGCACAAGTATAAATGAACACGGGCAGAATGGCCCACGAAACGGGGGTGACATGATGCGTGCGTAGTTCTGGGAGAGATGAGCCGTGCGTCTGGCAACCCTCACAGCAACTTCGGTGCGAACCTCTTGAGAAAGGCCTGGCCTGAGGAGGGCGCTGAGCATCCAGATGTGGGGGGAATCCCTTGCTCGTGCGTGGAAGGAAGTACCACTGCGGGGCCCTGTTCATAGCATCGGGGGTTATAGAGGAGTTCTCACAGGCAATGCGCTTACGGACAACCCCCTGGAGAAAATACTTAGAGGACTGCATTCCAGAAGACTAAAGGGAAAATAAAAATTACTCTTCATTGTTAGGTAGTAGGCGCTTCCAAGCATAAGGTTATTATTACCGCCAGCTAGCAAAGTAGGATGCAAGAGAGATAATAACTGATTTCTTTCTGATTCAAAGAACCACCAGCCAATCATATAAAACCCATCAAACAGACTTTTCCCTCTGCTGTTCTTCCCTCTTCCTTCTCTTGTCTTAAGTTCTGATTGTCACTCACACTCAGGAATACAGCCTTGCCAATGAAGTTCTGATTGTCACTCACACTCAGGAATACAGCCTTGCCAATGAAGTTCCGATTGTCACTCACACTCAGGAATACAGCCTTGCCAATGAAGTTCCGATTGTCACTCACACTCAGGAATACAGCCCTGCCAATGAAGCCGCCAAGCCATCCTCTCTCCCAAAAGACTTCAGAGAAGGAGGTGAAGACAATTTTCAGTCCTGATCATCAGCGCCCCATCAACCAGTAATTATTTTGGGTGCTACAGACCGGAAGAAGGGTTAAGTGGAAACGAATCTCACACACAAACACACACACACCAGTTTTACTATGTGCTAGAAAACGGAAACTCTCATTCTCCAGCATTAAATCCCAGGTTTAAACCCTCCTTCTTGGGGGACCCCAGGTCGCAGCTGGGAGCGGGGTGCAGGCTGAAACAGCAGCCCGGCCGAGCAGCTCTCCTCGGGGCTTCTCTGCGGCGCCAGCAATAAGGGCGATTGCCCTGATAGGGATTCCGAACGGCAACAATACCAAGTGCACGCAGGTCTCCGGCGCTAATTCCCTGTGCGGGATTTAGACTATTTCCCCCCATTCTCTGGTGTGAGAACGGGCAGGACAACTCCATTCCGAGCATTTGGCTTTTCCAGGCTTAGATCAGGCGTGTCGCTGGGTCAGGTCAATTCCCCGCACCTCCTTTCGTGAAAGCGAATGAAGTTCATGGTTCCAGACCAACGGCAGCACTGAGGGGAGTGCACACACAGGGCAGAGGTGGAGGCTGGGCCCTAGGGACCGCCCCCAAAGTACTTCACTCTTTCTGAGTGACCCTAGTCACTTCAGTAATCCAAAAGTTTCCAGTGGTGAGCATGGAGCTTAAAACATTTGGAGAGCATGCTACCCGCACGCTGGCCAGGAAATCTCAGACGAGGTGCCTCCCACACCCAAAGGTTCCTGCTCAGGTCCTGAGAGAGGGTCCTTTAGGTCTTGGTCGTCTCGGGGAGGCAGGAGCCCCAAGAACGTTGGTTGATGAGAGATGCAGTCTCTTTGCATCACCTGTCCTGACTTCCAGTGGCCCCTGGACAACACGGGGATGGCCCCTGTCCACAGCAGGGAGAGGACTGTGGAAGCTGACCCACGCCTGCTCCAGATGGCTACCACCAGCATTTGCGGGCAGCGGGCTACCTGGGAATCTCAGTTTCTTACAGACCCCACCACTCCCTCTGGTCTCTCACTCATCGGGCCTCTGGGTCTCCACACAAACCGACGGCTTCGACAAGACCGCCAGACCCACACCGCTTCGGTCCCTCTCATCTGCCACAGCCGAGGTACCTGGGCTCTCCATCCGAGTCTGGGCTGTGCTTCCCATTCTGTCTCCTGCGAACGGGGCTTCTGCCCGCTGACATCCGACCACAGTTCAGGGTCTGATTCCGGTGAATATCGTCTGATGCTCGAAATCCTTCATCCCTGTCGTCACTGAAATGCACCCGCCCCCTGCAGATGCCACGGGGTCTGGGCCGCATTCCTCGGGCACCTGACCGTTGCTTCGCAATGAATTCTGTGTTTGCAGACCCCTCCTCTTCCCCCACTCTCCGTGCCTCCGCGAAGCTCGTTGGAGTATTTACCACTTCTGTGCCTCCTCACCAGCATTCAGTGTAAATCTGCTGACTAGAAAGAGTACCAATTCGGCGACTGACTTAGGTTATTGTTCTCCGCCGTTGCAGACGCCTCCAGCTCCCGTGACGTGTGCGCTCAAGGAAAGGCACCCCTGGGCGCGCCCTGCGTGATCCTGCTCTCCCGCAGGGCAGGGGCGGGCTACACGGGGGCAGATGCTAATTCTTTGCAAACTCTCCACTAATCTGTGTCTGCTTTACAGCTCTTTCACGATTGATCGAATCCTAGTGGATATTTTTCAGTAGTTCCAGAGTAACAAAAGGAAAACAAAAAACCCCGTTTCTGCGCTGTTCGCCTCCGTTCTCGCCTCTTGGTGGGCTGCGCCGCGCGCTGAAGGGGCAACGCGTTTGGCGTCCACACCTCATTTGGCGCGCTGATTCGGAGTGTCCAGGAGAATGCCGTCTCCTATCAGACACTCTTCCTCTGTGGTTGGCACCACCCTGTTCCCCCTCTTGGTCGTTCGCTTTTTCAAAAGGCTCTTCAATCTCCAGAACTTCATAGCTCGACATCGGGCACTGGGAATACCGGGGTGATGCTGATAATTCTAATAACCCCTGCAGTCCAGACCGAGAGTGGGGTCGTGTTTAAAGAAATGCACTTCAATTCCTGCAAGTGAAAAGCAGCTTAACCTGTGGGTTTAGTTTCGAAAGTACACGGGCCCCCCTCCTAAGTCACTGCGGTGCTCCATAAGCACACGCTCTCCCCTCATTCCACCGGTCCCCTCCGCTGCACGCCCACCATCCCTCGGCAGGAACGCTCTGGAAGCAAGCTGCCCGAACTTCCCGTCTTTGCCCTTCCCCACTCTCTTTCATAATTAATGGCGTCGCTATACTTAGCCTCTCTCCCTCCCTCCCTCCCGAAGAGGAAGAGAAGAAAGAAAATCAAAGGGCAACAAGGAGATTCTGCACAGAAGGGAGGGGCCTGCAGGGCCCAGTGCCGCACACACGTAAGCAAGATAAAGACCCGACCTCCAGGAGCTGACCTCCCTGGGCGGAGGCAGACACTCGAGCACGACTGCACCTTTTGCATGAGGGGCTGTAGTACACGTCATCACCGCACTGCAGGGTAGTGTCTGTTAGGACCCGGCCACGCACCTGGGACCGAGCGCATCTGATGAGTACAGGGCCACAGCGTAAAACGAGGCTGGAGAGGGCAGGAGGCCTGTCCCAGTGTGTCCCTGGGGCTCTTGTTCATGGGGCTCAGCTTTGTGAAGCTCCGGCCCTTCCTGCGATCTTTACTCCCTGTCTTCAAACCCTTGGCAATCATTTCTAGTTCCTGGAAATAGACTTCCCAACCCTTTTGTTCCCTAATGAGTCCGGCATTGGACCAGAGGCCTCCGAGTGTTCCAATCAATCCTTACAAAAGGCCCGGCACCCCAGGACTAATAGCACGGCCCTCAGCAGAGAAGCTGACAGCACGCTGGCCCTCCCCACCGCCCCCGCACACTGCCCCCAGCGTGGAGACGCTCATTCTCTGGGCTCACCGGGCTCTTTCTTCTCCGCCACAGTAACTAATTAAGCGCCATTTGAGCTGTACGTAGCCTGGGCAGTATTCCCACCCAAGTGCATCGCTTTCGCTGCGTTAAATTTCATATCCCACTTGGAGGACTGTTTCCCTAATCTCTCCGAGTTTATCCTGTGAAATGATTCTATCTCGGTTTCTTAATATTCATTCCCTCTACTTTAACGTTAGTGTTAAGCATAAAAAATGTGCGCATCACTTCAATAATCCCTCCTATTAAAAACAAGTAAAACAAGAAAGAAATACAATGAAAAGAAAGTGACAGTTCACGGCCACCAAACTGAAACCGAGGCTGGGACACTTTATTTTGTTTTGTTTTGGGTGCTTTTTTTAAAAAAAGCATTTCCACCCTAAGCCCATGAAAGAAAAGAAAATGGAGGCACTGAGAAGGTAAAGGACTTTCTCAGGTCACTTACAAGGCCCAGGGTGAAAATGTCCGTAGCTCAGGTGGTACGAAGATCCGAGGCTGGGAGGGGCTCAGGAGGGGTGGATCCCTGCTCAGGCAGGTGGGAGCGCTCTGTCCTTAGAGAAGCGACTGCCCTGAGTGCTAGCTTCCTCATCTGCAAGACCGAGGAGGACACACCCTGCGAGGGCTCTTAGGAGACCAAATAAAAGCACCTGAAATGTCTAGTCCACATGAGGCCTCTTTGAGGCTTGCTCTGACGATGATGGTGATAACATCACATTATGGATTCCCATCTTCTAAACTAGGAGTGGAGCGCTTTTTCCTCTGAAGTCCCCAGGAGTCAATATTTGGACTTTGTGGATCAAAAGGCTGCACATTCTGCTACCAGAGCAGGAAACCAGACACAGGCACTATATGAGTGAATGAGGCTAGCCTGGTTTTTTCTAGGATGTTCAAAGCAGCTGGCCCGCAGAACTCGGCTGATGGGCCATGGTTTGCTGACTCCTATTCTAGACCATCAGTTATTACTTCCCATAAAAAAATGTACGTGGCCCCGGCCCCAGTCCTGGCCCCGGTGTCGCTTTGCGTCGCAGCCACAGCTGACTGCGCGTTCACGACCCGCTGGGTGCCGTGCCCCCCGCCACTGCTACGAACACCCGCCACGCGAGCCCAGAGGACCCGATGAACACACGGCACGCAGCCTCCCGAGCCGGCCAGACAACTCCCAGATGAACTACCGCTGTCCCACGGCCTCTTCCGGCCCCAGCTCTCTTGCGTTGCTCAGGGTGAGAATGGGAAGACTGTGGGGTGTGTCCTGGCCAAGACGGAGATGATGTGCCCCATGGACACACCGCCCCCTGGCTGTGAAGCGCCCCCACCAAGGCCTTGGCCTGCCTCAGAAGCTGATGGACCAGGCCTCCCGGACCACTTTCAAGAACTTCAGTGCCAACCGAATGCGTTTCCCTGCATGTCAGGGAGAGTCACCGGTCCGCCCGGCACCTCTGTGCCGACACCCTCAACTTTCAGATCAGGGAAGTGGAGCCCAGACACTACGCAGATGGGGAAGATGCGTACGCAGGGAAGGGGACGCTCACCCAGGTGGCCGAGGAGCTGAGGCGGCACCTGGAGTTGGAGGAGAAGGGCAGGCACACGGGGCCGGGCGCCATCGGGAACAAGGCAGAGAGCAGGGGCAACGCGCTGCCCAGCTCCGGAGAGCCCTGTCACGAGGAGAGGGGCCTCGCTGCAGAGGACAGCAGCGGGGACAGCAAGGACCTCAGCCAGGTCAGGGAGACCACAGGGAGCACCGCCATCAGGGACAGCTCTGAGGCCTCCGACGCGGCCTCCTGGAGCCGGCACGGGCTCACCTCCCTACTCTGCGCTGCCCACCCCATCCTCACCTGAGGTTCGCAACGAACTTCACCCAGTAGCCAAAAAAAAAAATTATGTGGGTGCCTACAAGGAACTAGCAACACTAAAGGCTGGAAGGAAGACAGAAACGAATCTTACTCTCAAAGGGCCTACCTACGTTCCTGGGAGAGGAGGCAGAGAATACGCAAACGCACAAGGGAAGTGAACAGGAAAAGCCTCCCAACGGTGCAAAGGCCACGCAGAGAATTATTAACAAGAGTGGCGTGGTGGGTGCACGCGGCTGCTTGCCCTACCTCCCCACGGAGCACTCTTGCGGAGTACTACTACAGAAGTCATTTCCTCAAAGGCTTCCATTGATCCTGTTGGAGCTTTTATCTTAGGATTCTTTGCAAAGATTTTCAAGTTTCTGGTTGCCAAAGAACTAAGCTGGGCTTTGCTGTGGCGGTCTCTTGAACAGGTGTTTACAGAGAGGGAAACACTTGAAATACATATAAGGTGCCAGGAGCTCAAAGACACAGCCGTGGACCTTAACATTACCCCGGAGTGTCCCCTGGAACCTGAAAGCGGTCTGTCCCCCAAACTTCCTGGAGTCCCGTGTGATGAGGGGAAGCCATGCTATCGTAACACACTTAGAAGTCGGTGGGAAATAGGACATGCAGACTGCTACAGGTCAGGCCCTGGGCTGCCTCTTTAAACACATCTAATTTGCTCTTCTCCACAGCCCTGGAAGAAAACTACGATGATCTTCATTTTATAGATGAGAAAACTGAAGCTCAGAAAGGTTGCGCGTGACGCATCGTAAAGCCAGTAACCGGCGGTGCCAATATTTGACCTCGAGTCTGTCTGCCTCTGAAGCCCTCCGCTTCTGGCACCTCCTTGCCTTCCCGGCCAGTCCCAAAAGTTGCTGTTTCTTTCTAGATCCTCACCCCGGCACCCGCTGTCTACTGCCACTTGCCTGTTTACTCGTAAACCAATCTGGAACTAATCCGTATGCTTAACACCGATAAGAAGAACTGCCAGGCAATTGTACCGAATTTCCTCGTTTCCTCTTCTGTCTTGTCCAATGGCAATTTAATTTTCAAAAGTAATCAAATGTGTTTGACATGATTTATTTTCACACATCTATGCTGTCTCACACCAATTAAATTTTGCGCTTCTGAATGCAATGCTGGGCAAAGACTTGAAAGTATCAGCTCAACTCATCCTCTCGTTGGAAATAATAGGAGTGCCTCGGTCCACAGTCATTCACTCTTTATTTCAAAAAAAATAATAATAGGGTGTTATTTTCTGTTTTTATAATTGCTCATCATCTCTTTTGACTCAGTCCTAAAAATAGGGGTAGTAGGTGTTACTAACTGAAACGATGAATTCTCTCGTTAGGTACGTCGTGCCAAGATACAATCCATCAACGCCAGGTGTGCTGCCTCACCCTGTCCGTCACAAAGCATTGTCACGCACTCACGGGCTGTCTCCTATTTTCTCTTTAAGTTGAGCAAATACACTGCTTCCTGTAGGGCAAATGAGTTTGATGGAAAGTGATTGTACACAGCATTTCTATTCACTAATATCTTTGCTACGGTCCCTATTCCCCCCGCCCCTTTATTTCCCCTCTTTGCCCCAAAGCCAGGCTAGGGATCAGGTGTAGAACAGTGTTGCATACTGCTCATCTTTGGAGCAGAAACAGACACGGAAAGAGTGCGGGTGAAGACAGCAAGGCTGTCTACGCAGTGATACCCAGTGACCGTGAAGAGCCGTTAAGAGATTCTTTAGCATTTGCTACAAGCCAGGCTCCTAAGCAGGGAAACTAAGGTGGAGAAGAGCTAAGTAACTTCCTGTGGGAGTACGGTGAGGAAGCAGATGGAGATGAGATGCAAACTCAGCACTGCCCAGAGTCCACGTGGCTTTTATCACGCCAAGTGGGCTTCCTAGGTACTCCATTCAACGCCCGCTGTCGGAATTATTTGTGAGCAAAGATGAGACTGTGTTGCATACTTTCTTGTTTTGCGAGCACACAAAAATAATACCATTACACATCCAATCAACTGATCTCCCATGTAAGTGTCTATGAAGGGTTGGATTCAGCTATAAAAAACCTGAAAGAGAAAGAATATGTTCTTCTCCAATGACATTTCAAGTTCGTATTACAGAGTCTTGGTCACAGCGAGTAACCAGTAACTGCTTCTTGGTTAGTAGATTTGTTGGTTGGTGTGTTAAATATTTGAACCGTGCATTTAAGAAATTTTCTTTTTTAAACGTTTTTGAAAAGGAAAGTCCTCACAAACGTAGGGCAGTTCTGGGAGAACATACGACCACAGAGTAAGAAGGTAGCGCAGTGTAAGTAAGACACTCACACAAGCGCGTGTGCAGGGCGAGGAACGAAGACGGGGAAAGCTCCAGCAAATTAAGTAGGTATTTCTGATGTTTCACAACAAATCAGCGTGAAGTGCCTGGATCTCAATCAGGGCTGGGGGAAATGCATATTCCACAGAATATGCTGATTTCGTGGAGTCCTCAAACACGGGTTATCATAAAGTATACCCAGAAGCAGCGGGAACACACTGTGAGACGGGACGGGGCTGGGATGCCAGGCAGGGCGGTAGGCGGCAGACGTCTGAACTGCCTGTGGGGGCCACGTGCCAAAGTTTTAAGACCTTCTATTGCAGAACCAATTATGAGCTTTAAGTCCTTGTGATCAACAGCATGTTTTCCAGAGCGAACTCGAGGCTTTCCTGAAGAAGATGCTGTCTAGGAGGTGATCGTGGGGTGCAGAAGAGTTCGGGGTGATTAGCACAGCTGAGTACTGTACATAACCAAACTCCAAAGGCATGCACTCTAACTCTTGCCATCCCCAAATTAGCAGCCCAGGTCTAAGATTTGGAGTTCTGTCACTATGATCATCACTTAAAGAGAGCTTTCTCCAGCCATTTCTCTCCTCACGAGCTCACTTCGTAAGCATACACAATTTTGTAAAAATATCTCAATAACTTTCCAAATATTTTGCGAAGGTTTAGCATGACCATAAAAAGTGAATCGGGGTGAAAACGGTACTTTCTGTCTGACTGCTGCTGTGTGGCATAGTACAACGTGAAATTAGCTTGTCAGAGCGGTCCGGAAAACTGCTACACCACACAGACACCGTTTGCACGGTGTGAAGAGACGGCACCTGATGTCTAGGCGAGGAGATGGCATACTGACCGGCGCGACCGCAGGCATCACGGCACTTGGCTGTGCCATCAAATCATGTTGTGCGCCTTCGCCGTCTGCAATTTTTATTTAAAAATGCGGCAACGCAGACTGATAGGAGGGCAGCCAGAGGAGATGCCAGGAAAGAAAAGCGTGAAGGAAAATGAAAGGGAGAAGCGTTTTTAAAAGTCCAGGAGGCGCTGAACTGCCGCTCTTGATGGGAAGAGGAAAGTACCAGAAGGACTTACAAGGAAACAATGGATTTGGCAGCAGCGTGTTACCTGTTACCAAACAGAAACAGACTCCTAGATGCAGAGAACAAACTGATGGCTTTACCCCATGGGAGAGCAACAGGGGGATGGTGAAAAGGGGGAAGAGATGAAGATGGGCAAATTGCCAGTTACAAAAGCAGCCCTGGGGATGTAAAGCACAGCGCAAAGGACGGAGTCAATAATTTTGTAATTGTGTGTGGTGCCAGGTGGGTCCTAAAGTCATCAGGGTGATCACTCTGTAAGGTATATAAATGTCTAATCACTATGCTGTACACATAAAACTAATGTAACATTGTATGGCAACTGTAATTGAAAAATAAATTTTTCAGAATTGGAAAAGAATAAAGCAGTTCCCAAAGAGGGGTGGTAGGGTGAGTTAAGGAGTTTATGGTAAAGAGAAGGAAGTGGAGTTCACTATAGTTTTGCAAAAGAGAAGAAAGGATAATAAATGATGATAAAAAGTATACACACTTCGTTCATCTATCCATTGAGCATCCATTGAGCATCTAGAACTAGACAAGGGACTGGGTGCAAAACACTGAACAAAACAAAAAGATAAGCCTGTCTTCTTACAGCTCCACTCCATTGAATTGGATAACAGTAAATATTTTTATTACTCTGCGAGGGGTAATCATGTGTGTAAGACATATGGTCTGTTTCTTCTTTATTATAGTAGTTCTGTATCTGTCCTAGTGCATTTACTGTAACCTAAGTTTCCGAAATTTAAAAAAAAAAAACAAACCCGTAGCTCACTTTATTCATTTCTATTTTTCTCTCTTCAACACGCATTGATATTCAAATTTTTTATATGAACTATGGATCGGAGGAGGGAAACAGGATCTGTTGGTCATTTGCCGCGGCAGATTAAAGAAAGGAAACGGAACAAGAAGGAGAGCAAACGAGGAGAGGAGAGACTGGGGTTTCTCGGCTCTGCCTGGTTCTCTTCCCCTGCTCTGCGCCCCATCTGCTCCTTGGCCCCTTCCTGAGACAAGGCAACTTCCAGCCCTTGAGTCTTAGCCTCTTGTTTCATGGAGTCAACCTGCTTTACCCAGGATTCTGAGGACATACATCCTAGCACACACCCAGAACGATTCCGCTTGGTCGCATTGAACGACAAAATGTTTTTTCCTCTGTTTAAGAGAATCCTCAGAATATTTCCAGAATCATTAGCAACTCCTGGCTCATTGTGCATGCACAAAACCGGAATCACTGCTATCCTCCAGCTCTTTACCTCAGTACAACCTCCCCACATAAACGTGCTCGCGCACGCGCACACACACACACACACACACACACGCGTGCGCACTCGCACACACGTGTACTTCCTAAAAACACCGAATGTGAAACACATACCCTCTCTTTTCCCTTCTCAGTGATAATGATGCTACTTCCTTGCTTTTTATAAAGAGTAAACAGGCTAAAATCGTCTCAACAGAATGTCATCATCTGCTTTCCAAAGCAGGCACAGAATTAAGAAGCACTGCGGGCGATGCAATGCGAATGATGCCAGGCTGACACGCCCGCAACAAAGTTAAACTGCCGATGTGCACCTGGCATTCCTCTGGGGAGTGAGCATGGGACTCAGGTCAGAGCGCCTCATCCCACATCTCATCCCCCCGGGGGGGTGGGGGAGGGCATGGGGTGTGGGAAGGATGTCCCAATTCACAGCACACTTCATCCCCGGGGATTCCGAAGCCAGTTGACTCAGACTGTGCCTTGGGACTGTACTTAAAAGCAGATAAACACTCTATCAAACACACGTGTTTTCACTTGCACCAATCGACTGAACCGAAAGGTGAGTACAAAGTTTGGTGACATCAAGTGACATGAGGTTTTTGGTGATGCGCTGGACCCCAGCAGAAATTCCTTCCTTGGAGGACAAGGAGGGCGGGGCGGGAAAGTGGGAGGACTCGAGTCGAGGGGGGCGGTGCGCCAAGGCAGCGGCACGCCTGATCCACACCCCTGGCGCACCACTTACTCCCTTTGTGGGGTTTTTAGTCCAGCTTTCCACCGGCTGAAAATTGCGATTATGCCTGAAAGGCAGTTATTGCCCAATGTTTGTGTATTTTCTAAAGAAAGGCTCCATGTTGCTTCTTAAAGTGCTGCTTGTCAACAGGAAGACCACTTTAAGAAAGGCGTGTGTGTGTGTGCGTGTGTGTGTGAGCCTAGGCTGCTAAGAGAGTAATATGCAGAACTAACATTTTTCCTTTTTACCTAACATTCAGATTTGAAAATCTACAATTACTTCGATTTTAGTGTCTAGACACCACTTTCCAAACAGGACCAGAGCCCCTGGGGAAAACGGTGACTCCAGGGATGGATCAGGAGAAGCACAAAACACACTCGGAACACGCTGTGCCGGAGGTGGAGACGGGCTCCGAGAAAGACGGGGGCATTTCCAAGGGCGTGGGAGCCCTCGTGAGGGCACTTCCACTATCCGAATCCAAGACGACTGGAGCACCAAGATAAATCATGATTGTAGTGCATTATAACTCACTGAGAAAACAATAACAATCAATGAACCCAAAGAAATGTAAATTAAGTCACGAAGAAGGAACACTCTTCCTCACAGTAGAATGCCAGCTAATAAATACAGAAGGTACAACGGAACTAGGGAAATAACCGTTCAGCTTCCACTATCATAGTAATTTTTTCAGGCAAAAATCAGTGGATACTAAAACTGATGGGTGAGTGTCTAATGAAAACAAAACACATATATTCTCAGGGCGACTTCCGCGCAACAGGCTTATCAACGGAAAGGGGGAGAGCGGTAAAACTTCACGGAGGAGAAACTTGCGTAAAACAAGTGACGAGAGCACTCCACCCCCCAGTGACAGGACGAGCGGCTCTCCCCGGTGTCCTGGCAGGGGGCGCAGACAAACACAGACCGCCATGTCGGCCGAATACGGCCTGTAAGCGCATGTCCCAAATGCAGTCAGCAGGAGGCATCCGGCAGACCCAGACTGAGAGACATCCTCCGGAATAACCGGCCTGAAATCTTTACAACAGTCTGAAGGTCATGGAAAATAAGGGAGGCCAAGCGCACTCACGAGACTCGACAACTAAATGAGCCTTTTTATTCTAAATTGGACCCTTCACTCAATTTTTTTTTCATTTTGCTGTAAAGGGCATTACTAAAACCATTAAACATGTTTGAATCGGATCTGCAGATTATTTTTGCAGTATCGGTTACCGTTGATGTTCATAATTGCACTGCGGTTTCACACAGGAACAGCCTCGTTTTGAGGAAACGGACACTGAGGGATTTCGGGGTGAGGCCACATTACGACTGCAACTTATTTGCCAATAACCCAGGGAAAAATGGCAGCGTGCGGGCGCGCACGCGCCTCCAAGAGGGAGGGAGAGCGAACCTGGCAAAATGGTTCACACCTGAGGAATAGCAAGGAAAGGTATGGATGTCTTCGCATCTGTTTTTTGAAAGTCTGAAGTTATTTACAGATCAAAGGCTATAAGGAAAACAGGGACAGACGATGTATGAGAGACCTGTCCCAAGCATGGAGACGCTAGGACCGTTGATCTGATCCCCGAGAGGGCTGCTGAGTGACCACGGGGTAGGGACGGCTGTCTACGGGGCGGAGACCCTGGACTGATTCCACGCCTGGCCCAGCAGCATCCTGATGGAGCAGGAAAGCGTGGGAGGCTGTCTTTCCACTCAGGACAGTGCATCATTTAAAACCTGTCAACGGCTCTGTCTGGAATTTTCCATTTAATATTTCTGGACGGTGGTTGACTGTGGGTAGTTGAAACCGTGGAAAAGGAAACTGCAGATAAGGTGGAGCCACTCTGAAGAGCACATTAAATATGAACCTACTCATCTTTTCAGCACAAGGGCCACAGGAATGCAAATGGGCGAGTGGACTAGTTTCACTACAACGAGAGTCCCAAAGCACGAGAGTAGGGATGCTGGTGAGTCAGACTCACCGCACAGAAGCTAGAAAGCGCTTCCTCGAAGTGACAAAGTGGAAGCGAGAGTGCAGCAAGGAAAGAAAATCCCGGCAGGCTAAGGTTGCTAAGTTCTAGGGTAGGAACATCATCTTCTGTCCAGTAAATTGTGGAGAAGGAAACATTAATTTGCACTAGTTTACTGAGAGAGAGTCCATATTCACGTAATTCTTATTACAGTATGTTGTTGTAACTATTTTATATATTATTAGTCACTGCTGTTAATTTCTTACTGTGCCAAATTTATGAATTAAACCTTATCATAGTTGTGTACGTGTAGGAGAAAAACATCGTATATATAATATAGGATTTTGTACTACCCACGGCTTCAGGCATTCACTGGGGTGTCTTGGCACAGATCCCCCACGGCCCCCCATGGATAAGGGGGAGCTACTGGATTAAGGATTAGCAATAATGCTCCTTAATATTTTCTACAATAGCCTCAGACAAAAACGGAGGGAGGGAAGGAGCACAGTGGGTTTAATACAGTAAAACTCTATGGTTATTGCCCTTCCAGAGGGATTTCGGGTCTAGGATCTAATTTGCTTTCTCAGTTTCCACTTCAATAGATTGTAAAACGTCTGAAACCACCTTCATTTGCTCCTTGTTGTTGGCAGTCCCCCGTCTCCTGCATCAAGCATCTGGGAGCACTTTGCAAGGCTTTCCTGTAACCTGCCAAACTCTGCTCGCACGTATCTTTTCCAGGAGTCCAATTTTCTCCAGCAAGTAATTGGCCAATGCAGAGAAACAAAGTATCATTTTATTTTACATAATGGCACTATGTAAAATGATTCACTAATTCAGTGCTGAAAAATAATAATCGCAAGTTGGAAGGTTTTAAAACCACATGCGAGAAGAGAGCACCCAGGGAAATCTAGGCTCTCGGAGCTTACACAAGCTCACTCTTGCCCCCTGCAGTTTGCTGAGTGACAAAAGACTACTTTGTAATTAGCCTTGTGTTTTTGCTTGCAAACTTTAGCTGGATTGTTCATTTGCCTTATAAGGAGCTGTCAGGACCTCCAGGAATACACCACACAACACTATTATTTAGAAGTGATTTTGCTTCCATATCACGTAACATACCTCTGTTCTTCCTCTGTCTCCACTTCCCGTTAATAGAGGAAATTGTCTTAAAAAATGCAGGCTACAACTTAATATGGATTACTATGTCGTGTACTTCTTGCAATTTAAAATGTGTGTCTACAGAAAAGAAAGATACAGCAATGTCAAATGAGTTTCCCTGGGTAATAATACAGTTTTGAGAAACAGAAAGCTTATCTCATTGCTGGCAGTTTCATTTTACTAATGAGGTTGCTGAGAAAGCTTCCCTTCGAGTCCTACAATTCAGCACCCGTGCTGCTGGACAGCACCCTCTCTGCACCCTTATGTTGAGCATCTACATAAAACCACTCAGCTGAATGTACACTGAGGAATTAAGAATGATTTTCTGTGGTGACTCTGAGCTCCATAAACCAAAGACTCTCTATACCTTACAAACTACTCTTTTCTGGCTTGCAAAAAAATTCTTTGTTCCCTAATGGCTCAAAATAGAATTTCGAATAAATCCTTGCCAAGCAGCCACTCTTCAAACCAACCTCTGCAGTGGAATCAATAAGGAATTTAGGGCCCCAGCCAGGTATCTCAATTGGTTAGCGCATCATTGCAATGCACCAAGGTTGTAAGTTCAATCCCTGGTCAGGGCACATACAAGAATCAACCAATGAATGCACGGATAAGTGGAACAACAAATCGATGTCTCTGTCTCTAAAAATCAATAGGTAAAAATTTTTTTAAATAAGAAACTTAGAAAAGAATTCAGGGTTTCATCTATTTGAAAAGGTGAATGGATTAAATCCTATCCTAAATAAATTAAATGAAAATGAATAATTTTCTTTATTAATATTATGATACATTTTCATTTGTATCTCAGAACTGTTATGGATTCTAAACACACTTCATCCAAGTAACAATTCACATTCTCAAGTCTGTCCTGCGAAATCGATTCCAAATGCTATATGCACCTAAAGTCACGGAGAGCTCATTCTACCTTTGGGGATCTCTGACCATCTGATAGCTCTTCTTGAGCAAAGTAGGTGGTGTCAGATATTAACAGATATTATCTCCATGCTTCAAGTCAAATGAGAACTAGCTTTATTTTTTTTTCATTAGGGAATGATTTGAAAACAGCTGACAGAATAAATAAACACTGTCCATTCCTTCTACCATTCACTATATGCTATACTCTGCATTATTCTTCTTACCACTCTGTATGCAACCTACTGAACCCATGGCCGTTTTTATAACTTAGGAATGAACTATCATACTCTAGGTTTTATGTTGACAAAAGCAAAGAAGAAGGAAACCCTTTCCTATCGAACTCTGGTCTTTGTATTTCTACCGAAGCCACTGAGCTGCCATTGGAACGCTCGAAGACTCAGCCCCCTGAGCCTGATCGATGACGCTCACTCCCAACCGCAACCTCCATGGTGCGCTCTTCCAAGGGGTGGGTGTGCTCTTGGGTGGGGGCTCCTGGAGCTGAGTTCATTCTTACCTAGTTTCCCGTTTTAGTGTCATCTGTTATTTCAATTTGTAAATATATTTTAGAATATCAACTATCATTAGGTATTGTAGTTTCACATAATACAGGAAAAAATAATCAATAATTACAGCCAAGTGCTTTGTTATTTATTTCATTATTTCTATTCTCCATTTTTTGTTTGCTTTAATCCCTTCGTATATTTTACCCAGCCTCCCCTACCCACTGCTTTTTTTAAAAAATGTGTAAACACTGTGGAACAGGACAGAACTTAAGTTAAAGCCATGAATATAAATCCCCATTCAGGTTGAAAAATAGCCCTTAGCATAATTTGAATGTATTCCTTAAACTGATAACGTCTGCATTGTATTATACTATTATTCAGCTCATAGGTCTCCACATTTTCCCCTAAACATGAGATGAAATGCTTGGCAAAGATTTGTTGGTTCATTTATTTATTGCATCAGGCATTGTTCTCGGTGCCTGGAATACAGCTGTAAATGAGACAGATCAAGTTCCTTCTCTCCTGGATTGTACATTTTAGCGGGAGAGCCAGGTGATATCAAATGAGAAGTGTCACAGTAGTAGTGAGTAGGAACGCTACTTCAGGCAAGGTGGTCACCAAAAGTCTAGCTGAACTGGTGAAATTTAAGCTGAGGTTATGACATTTAAGCTGACACTTGAATGTCAAGGAGGGGTCAGCTATGCAGCAATCTATAAGAAATGCATACCAGGCAGAAGGAATAACTAGAAAAAAATGTAAGTTAAGACTGATGTGTTTCACAGGTTGTTAGAGAAACAGAATCTCTGGTTGAAGAACAAGTGAACAGTGTCTTCCGTGTTTCTCTGATTTACCGGCTAGTAACCATACACAAAATAAAATAAAATCACAGTGGGCCATGCATAAATCTCAAAATCATTATGCTCAGCGGAAAAAAATTCAAAGGGAGGAAAACATAGGCAGACCGATATTTAGGGACAGAAGGCAAAGCAGTGGCTGTCTGGGTGAGAGATGGAATGCGAAGGGATTCGAGGATATCTGGGGCGAGGAGGATGGGAACAACGGTAATTCTGATGGTTTTCTGTGTGTGTGTACATACGCCGAAACTCCGTATTCTAAATACGTGTGGGCTACTGTACATAAATTACACCTTGATAAAACTATAGTAAAATCAAATTAGGCACTTTTTTCATGGGGAATATTTGGTAGTTTCTAGTCACACTCAGTTCATTTCCTAGGCACTTAACAGATTTGCCTCAATAAGCCACCGCAGGCCTTCCTGACACCGGCCTCACACTCCTTTGCCTGTGCTGGAGAGACAGTACCTCTTTCTCAGTTTGGGTCGGTAAAACTATTTGCCAAAATTCAGCGTGCAAATGTCTCCACGGTGCTCATCAGTGGAGACAGGAGCTCGCGCCTCTCTGAGGGGTACTCCCAGCTCGCTGCACTGACTCCAAGTCCTTAAACTACAGCTCAGACTGGAAGGCAAACCGTCCCCACGTCCTGGGTGCTTCCCTGGCGGGAGAGCGCCAATCGACTCCTCCAGGCCCCGTTCCAAAAGGCGAAATCAATCCTTCCTCAGGCAAACCTTCGACAGCCGATGTTCGGCGGACCCACAAAGTAAACTGCGTATTCCTTCTTTAGAACGAGGAAGAGACACTCCTCTGACTTCTTCCAGGTTCCTGTCCAGTGACTCCATGTATGAACAAGAACAACAGCAGAGCTGGGCGAGCTCGCTGGGCCTCCTGGCCTCGGTCGAGGCTGGGAATGTGGGGGCTTTGCGGTGTGGTTCCTGACCTCGGGGGAGGTTCCCACCTTTGTACTGAACTCAGAGAAGCCAGTTCTCTGGCTTGGAACATGTATTTACACAGATCACTGTCCACAGACCTAGTGTTCTGCTTTGTATTGGAAACTACTTTATGGATATGTATATTTTTAGGCTAATTCACAACACATGTTTGAATTCAGCAACCTGTGCTTGAATCCCACATCAGCCATTACAGCCATTACTTAGGATGACTCGGCTCTTATCATACCCTCAACATCCTGAGTCTCCGTGGCTTCATCCTCCATATAACAATTAATAATAATAACGACTTCCTAGGGCTGGCTTTATTTAAGATAACCAGTGTCAAATACTCATCACACCTCCAGACACATGGTATTCTACTATCATTATTCCACCTTTTCATTGCTTATTTTGTCACACAGGGAGCTTGTCAGCATCCCCGGCTCAAAGCCACAAAACTCAATGATGAATACTAAGTCATCACGGACGTATTAGCTCTAATACAGTTGTCATTCCCATCATACTGAAACAATGTTGGCTGATGCTCAGTTATCTCCACTTTCCAACAGACTCATCTCTCACTAATAACGGAATCAGTACGTCTTCGAGGAGCTATCACGCGACTGAAGACTTTTTTCCTTACGAGGACATACTTGCGGCCTGAGCTGGACAAAGGCGTCTCAAGGAGTCCAGGTGCCCAGGAAGTAAGTCCCAACTGCGTTCCCCTGAGGCAACGCCCTCTAGAGGAGACCGCATGCACTGCAGTTCCTGGGGAGAGTATTTAAGGCTCCTCCTCAAGGGTCATCTTGTACCGGATCCTAGTTCTGACGCTGGATCGGTGGTTTGACACCCTTCCCCCACAATTTTTCACATCCCCTTCCGAACATGCCCTTTTTCCTTTCCTTTCCTTTCCTTTCCTTTCCTTTCCTTTCCTTTCCTTTCCTTTCCTTTCCTTCCCTTCCCTTCCCTTCCCTTCCCTTCCCTTCCCTTCCCTTCCCTTTCCTTTCCTTTCCTTTCCTTTCTTTTCCTTTCCTTTCCTTTCCCTCTGTTCTGTTACTCAGGTGCTATTAAGCTTCTGAACTATCATCATCTACTCAGCAGACATCGAGGAACAGTTTAATTTCTATTCAGTCAAATGTGAACTTTGTGCCACTTGCCATGCCTTTGTGCTTGGAATTCAGGGTTGCAACCTTACCGCCCAGGCTGGAATGTAAGGATGGAGCCTTGAGAATAAACAGGGGGTATCAGAGCTGAAGGAAATCTAAAGGACTGCAGTTTGAAAGCCAAGAAATCTGGGAGTACACCAGTTAGGCCACCGCCCCAGGGCCTCAGCACCAGCTGGCGACAGGAATACTTGGAACCAGAGGGAGGTGCTGTGAATCCGAGCCCCGGGCCCGGTAGGATGGGGAGCGAAAGCTGCGCTGGGCGGATAAGTCGGGGCGGCCTGGCGGTTGGAGAGACGGTTCCATCCTGAGTGCGGTGAGCGTGTCCAGGCCGCTTCACTTTAGTCCTGTTGAAGAGAGAGGAGCTGGACAACTGCACAGGACAAAGAGGTCGGGCCAGACTGGAAATGTGCAGGGAGGCTGCGGAGCAATCCTTTCGCCCCCACGCGGGCATCATCTGTGTCCAGGGTCTTACAAACCAGGAAGGTGATTTTCTGTAATTCTCGTTATCCTTCCAAGAACACCCCAGTTTGAATCTCGTGCCCTTGATCTCTCCTCCTGCAAAGCAAGGTCCCTTCTTCCCCTTGGCTTTCCTTTCCTTCCTTTATCTCGGCCGTATCCATAGTTTGGGTACAACATCTGGCAAACGAACTCTTACAGGTGAAAGAAATGGCTTCAAACCCTGATACTAGAGGCCCACAAGGAGTCATGGGGTTGCTTACTATAAAGGAAGTCAATATTAAACATAAAAAGAAAAAAGCACTACTCTGAAAATTCATGAGAAGCTATTAATGAACTTGGATCCTCCATGCCAGGCAGCCTCCTTAAATAAAGCATCCTGTTTGGGGAAACGTCAAAGGCTTTCTACCTGCCTTGCGTTTGTGGAATTGACAACCACAGAACACCAGCACGGCAAGAGGCCGCAGCGGGTGGACAGAGTAGGAAGCGCAGCTTCCTTATTGAAGCCCTTCCCAGGGACGGGCAGCCAGTTCCGTTTTCCGGTGTTTACACAGTCATAGGCAAGGGAGCCGCCACTCACCTGGTTCAGCCCGAGGCAAGGGGCCAAAGATCCCCAGTGCTGGCTGGTAATGGGTAAATCCCTCCCCTGCACCCAGCAAAGTCGCTTGGGCTCCCTGGGCTCCCACGGAATCACTTAAGCAATAGGAATTCTGGTAGGTTCCCTTGCAAGGTTGTTACTTGCTGGTAACATTTTGCAAACAGCAAGCTCGATGTGAAGAAAACGCACTTGAACTCCTCCTGTCTGCCATGTCTTTCCTCCTCCTCTTTTGAATTCTCATCTCCATTGGGTTGGGATGCGTTCAGCTTGTGGTGACATCTGTTCCACCTAGGACACTATATACCGACCTTGCCCAAACAGCATTGAATCAACGAAGGGATATTTCTGGGCCAAAATGCACCGAAGTCATCCAGATTTTAAAACTCACAAACACACTCAGGCACGTAGTCACCCAACACATACTTTAAAGAACTGTACAGAGAAACTAACAACATCAGTCTTAAACTATACACACTTAATGACCCTCATCCCTGTCAGTGTGACTGCAAACTGCTAAAGTTGCAATCAGCATGTGCGTGCCATTAATTATTCTGCTTTTTTTATTTATTACTTGAAAGGCCAACTGTCATAACAAATACGAACTTGCACCTTGGAGTCAGATGGAACGGGACTGGAAAGCCAGCAGTCTCTTACTAGAATCATGACGTTCGGCAGACACCCTGACCTCCATAAAACTTAATTTCCTTGTTTGTAAGCAGCAATGCTAAAAATAGCATCTATTCCACAGAATTATTTATATGATTAAGTGAGACAATACTTGTAAAATTCTTAGCACAGCGTCTGGTTCATGGTGAGGTTCTAATGAATGTTTCTATTATTATTATTTTACATACACATTACAATACTTTTTATTTTTATGGTTTCATAGTATTCTAGAAAATTAATCAACAATGCCCTTTTTTTCTTGTTATTACTGCTAGGAGTTGGAGTTGTTTAAGTTTATTTGGGGATATATGCCTCATTGCTACAAATATCTACATATCAAATATTGTTTTCTGCTAAGTTGGTTTTCTGGAGGGATATTCAAGTGGGAAGCACAGGATGAAATAGGCAGTTTTTATGAACCTTCTTGCAAGTTGCCAAATTCCTCTCCAGAGGAAACTAAACCAATTTACTGATGGCTGTATGATATTATTAAACTTCTTCCCTCACAGACACACTAATTTGGGGTTTTCATTACTTTTATTTACTTATTGTAGGAAATCAGCATAAAAGGCAGACCCAAAATAGTCAAATTTGCCTTTGTGTAACTAATTCAACTGGGTGTGCATGGGGAACCTTCAAACCATCTTCACAATTGTCCTGTGAACCTTGAACTGCAGCGAGATCATAAACTCTATTAAGATGGAGGGAGGAAAAAAACAGTGTTTACAAAGAATTTAGAAAGAACTCCTAAACAGTGGTTAAAGGGATTACATATCAGTTTATTCAGAGGTGACAAAATCATCTAATTCCACCAAACCACTGACAATGGTTCTTAACAGGTGGTGGGATTATCGGAGATTAAAGACAAGGATGGGGCGATCTTTTGGTTCCTGTCATATTTTCTCTCTCAGAAAGACAAAGCTGCATTTTTAAAAAAACAGAGATCGTTATCTTTTTCATTATTAACAATGCGACTGCTTTCTCGCGTCCATGAAACTTTGGTGTGTGAGTGTTGTCATATCGAACTCAGGAGAGGACTAACAACTCACCCTGCTGCTGAGGACAGCTCTGGTTAATTTGGTACCCTCACTTGGGAGAATAAGCAAGATATTGAGCTACTGCAAAGGGACAACTGGAAACTTTGAGGTTTCTCTTGTTCTTTCTGTTTTAAAAATTGATTTCAGAGAGAGAGGAAGGGGTAGAGGGAGGGAGGGTGGGTGAGGGGGAGAGGCGGGAAGAGAGAGAAACGTCCATGAGTTGTTCCATTTATGGATGCACTCATTGGTGGCTTCCTGTGTGTGCCCTGACCAGGGATTGAACCCACAAGCTTGGCGCATGCGGACGATGCTCTAACCCAAGGAGCTGCCCGGACAGGGACTCTCGTTCTTACTGGAGGGACAAATGGAGATAGGGAGCTCGGCTGAGAAGACCAGAAGCAACGGAGGGATACAAATCAAGATGAACAGCAGCTGACGTGGCAAAACTGTTACATGACTGTGCAAAAGACCTGTCACAACGGGTAAAGGATGCTGCCTGAAGAAGCAGCTTAGAATTCCTGCAGTGCGCGCGCAGTCAGTTCCAGGGGTAAGACCGAGAGGAAGGAGGAAAAAAGAGGAAAGGAAAGATCAAAAGACGCCTTAATGGATCTGAAGCCGTTTCTTAAATGAGCAACTGGGAAGGAGGGACGAGAAAGGAAAACCGGAATAAAGCGTGAGCGCACTTCACCGTACGCTTCCGCCGCTGGGCCAGCGCCCGCTCCCTCCGGCGGGTGATGACGAACAGGGAGCTGCTCTGTGGATGCTAACCATGCTCTAATTGTTTTTACGGTAAACAAGGCGTGAAACCTGCTGTCAAAAACAGGGTACAGCCGCACTGTCCCTTCCCAGCAGACCCCGCCCAGGGCTAACGTCCATGGGGCCGAAAGACTCAGCACGCCATGGCCTCATGTCCCTTTAAGGCCGACTTTTAGGTAAGAGCCACCCCCGCAGCACCCCCTTTGTTCTGGGCAAAAAGCAAATCTTTGTGAATTATGTACCCGGCACACGGACTGATGGCATCACACCCGAGGAGGAGGCGGAGGGGAGGGGTGGGCGGAAGCCTCTCTCCTCTTTCAGTTCAGCCCGTGGACAGTTACGCGGACAAGCGCTAGTGATGCCCTGTGTGTGATCGTGAGAACTCCGCTGCGAACAGAATCCGGCACTGGATCTGCTGATCGCTGCATCTCACGACTTGGTCCTCTTCAAAACCTGGCCAGAGGGCACTCGAAGAGCCACTGCTGGTTCAAACCGGCGGACTGCATTTCATCAATGAACGAACGTACAGGGTGGGGCAAAGGCAGGTTCTCCGTTGTTCGCACGGAGGACAACGCGATAACTAGTAAGTAATAATACGAGGATGAAGTCTGCCTCACCTCCTCACAACTGTAACCTACTTTGGTCCTGCCCTGTGCACTCAGTGGCTGGGGTAGTTTCTGGGGCGAGACACCTTCAGGGTGATCTTCCTCTCAGCCGGGCAGTTTTCAGGTCCCGTGGGCAGGACCCACAATCTGTTCTGGCCAAGTGCCCCAAAGAACACAAAACTACGGGACGATCCAGATGTCCGGGCGAAACAGACAGCTCCATCCTGCCGCTCTCTCCAGACCCCGTGCCTCTCCAGTTGAACTCAGATCTACCCAAACACGCATATTAATCACAGCCTTCCTGTAGGCACCCTGCCCCTAAGAAGCTGCACCAGCCCACGAGGACATGGAAGACCCCAAGCCTCCCTCTCCTCGGGCTGGTTCCAGCGGACAAGTGAATAGTCGGTTGCGTGGGACGGCACGAAAGGCAGGGAACGCTGTGTCCTTATGATAACCCGCACGGCAGCCATGGTATTTGGAGGCTGACACCGAATTCTTTAGACCCGAATTAGAAAAGGCACTTCTTTGATAGATTTCTTCTTGTTCCAGTTTACAAGCAACTAATCCTCCCTGCATTGGATCAAACAGACGGGCACAATCAATTCAGGGAAAGCAAGCAATGCCAGGTCCGCTCAATCTTCCCGCAAGGAACAGCGCTAGGGAGGAGGGGGGGCAGAGGCAAGGAGAGAGAGAAAATTCAGGCACGCCCGCACCCAAGACAGCGTAGCGAAGGCCGAGATGAAAAGACCGGTTGAAATATGTATCCTGGCAGGTGGAAGCTCTAGCTGTCAGGGGCAGAGGCTGCAACACCGCAAGGATACCAAACACGCCCCTGCCTTGGGGTGTTGCGGGTGCTGACGGGAGCAGGGGGAGTGGTTAGGATGTCAAAACGAAAGAAATTGGGGGCAACAACGCCAGGCAGGACAGAGGTCTGCGTTTACGTAAGGTCCCATAGTCTGTGATCTGTAGCGCAGTGTGAGGGGCAAGTTCATTACTGCACTTAGGCAATTAAGCCTCAGAGAAACTAGTGCCTTCCAAAGCAGTATTAATTTATGCTGCTAGACTGTTTTAGGCTCGACAGGCGATTTGGTGAAAAGTTTCACTGGGAGGTGGCCCGACGGTGGCAGGAGAAAAAGCAATGAAAATGGTCCAGAAACGAGATGGCCCTGGCATTCACAGCTGCCTCTCCGCCTTCACAGCAAGTGCCCGCAGAGATTCTGCCCTCGTTTATCCGTAGGCACTGCCTCCCCCAGCAACGTGGTGACGCCATCCATCCCTCGCTCAGAATGTGACCGATGTCTTAGCCTTGATTTCTCTGTTTCTGATCCCTTCTTTGCTTGCGTGACCTTTATGTCATCCCGTCCTGCCCCTAAATCTGTTCTGGTCAAGTCTAAAGCATGTGTGTATGGTAAACACATCAAAAGGGCTTATCTGGAGGATGGCTCCCCCCAGACATCCGTCCGTCCGTCTCTCCCTGCCGCAGCTCAGCCAGCCTCTCCAGGCCAGGGTGTTCATCATCTTTCTGCGGTTCTCTCCTGTTCACATCACATCCCCCTCCTTTTTTTTTTTTTTTTTTTTTTTTTTTTTTTTTTTTTTTGCTAAGTAGTGGCTCCAAAATGATATCTGTTATATATATACCTATATATAAACATATCTGGCAAACTGGCAAATATAACCTATGTAGCACCAAGCAGCACCTTCTTTCCATAAGCAAAACGGATTAAAAACACATATTTACAAATACAAATAGCTTTACACTTGCATTTACGTGTACACATACACGGCCTCCTCTTTGTTTTCAGCAAGAAGTGAGGACGTCCAGCGTCTTGCTCCCATAAAGGACCGAGGTCTCTTCCTTCAGCTGGTGCCCCCCCACCCAGATTTTTCCACTGTCAAAGAACTCTAGGTCCACTTGACTTTCCTTTCCGAGACCTTCTCCCACAGGAACACAACAGGCCCCGTTTCCCCACACCCCGTGAGCACCCTACCTCTGGAGGTGGTGGTCCAGAGCGTCGTCCTCAGCATTCAGCAGGGCGGCCGCGCGGGTCAGGAGCTGGCGGCTGCAGCTGACGGACTTCAGCTCCAAGACGAGGAGGCCCAGGCAGAACATGGCTCCCATCTCCTCCAGCTCCCGGGTGCCAAACTGGAGACCCTGCCAGGTAGACCAAGCACCAGCAGTGAGGATGCTGAGTGCGCACAAGGTGCAAAAGGGAGGAAGGTCTCCTGGGCACACGCCCATCCCAGATACTGGGTGTTAACAGTACTTATCGGTCACAGTTCCAGGGGTTTGGCTGGGTCCTTCGTGGACTGGTGGGTCTCAGGCTGCATTACCTTGACATCTGGAGTTTCAGAGAAGCACCCCAAAAGCACAAGGGTGCGTGAGGAAGCAAAAGCCACCCCCACTTCAGTCAAAGTGGCCACACTTCATCTGTATTTTCAAAGGGTTTCACTGCTGAAAGCCAAGTTCGTAAACAATCTTACGAGGCGGTACCCTCTTTTCTCCCAGACACTTATCAACCAGTGGAGAAAATAAAGGAGGATCCTTCACAGGTAAAAAAATAAAAGTTGCAGTCACCTTGTAGCTGCTACAATAATGTGTGAACACAAAGCCACGGCGCGTACTCTGTGCTAGGGAGTAACGGACAGTACAAACCACCATGTTACTGAGCGTCACCATGTGCCAGGTACTGCTCTGAGCCCTTGACATGCGTTAACTCAGCAGTTCCTCCCCAAAGCCCATGGGGTGGCTATTGGCATTGTCTGCATTCCCCAGAGAAAGACACTCGGACCCACGGAGCTTACACTTTATCCACAGCCTCCCAGGGCGTAGCAGAGGCTAGTCAGGGCATCGTGACCGGACTGACTACGCAGCAGAAAGTGCTACCCCGGGACCAGGAGGGACCCGACTACATGGCAAAGTAGACAGTGCCCGTCAGCTCGAAGGAGACAGGAACTGGGTTTGCGTCCTCATTTCACTGTGTTCTGAATGCGTAATCTTGGACTTCACGAACTCTATGACCTTGGATTTTTCTCATCAGTAAAACAGGACACTAATTCTTTCCCTTACATACTCAGGCACGTAGTTATGAGGAACATTTCAAAGTCCTCACAATATTAACATTAGTGCAATTTCTCTTCTTCTTCCTAGTAACCATGTTAAAGATGGCAGACTTCAATGCGGTCCTGAGGTCTTTGTGTTTATAAAGCACATAAACACAAAGTTGTGCCAAGAATAAAGTTTTGCTTAAATGAATAAAAATCAATAGTTGAATAATATTCTTTAAATGGATTTTCACATCCAAAATGATACAATGTAAAGAAGAGAAATAGGACAGTAACAGTTTTTAAAGACTGGTCATCAGGATCCCAAGGGAAAAAACCAAGATCCAAACGGGAAAACCATAAGCCTCACAAAAGGATTTCTAGGCAAAGGGATAAAGGAAAGGGGGTCCCCAAGGTCATTCATCCTTCTGAAAATGTGATTCGCCGCATGTTCACGCACCTGTTTCCCTAAAGAAAGACGCCACCGCTACTTTGGAGTTAAGGAAGTCTTTCCCTCTGTAAACAGCAGCGGTGGGAGGGGGGAAACAGATGTTTAACAAGTTGTTTTTCTTAAGTAAATAGGGAGAAAATCACTCTTTAAAGGGAGAGGGAAATCTCAGCACCTCTTTACAAGTGCCGGAGCGCTATGGTCTGATGCTCGTCCTCCGCCCTGCATCCCTGACTGCGTTCCCACATTCTCGAGTGGCCCGCTCGGCTGAGGGAAACGAGATGACGCTCACACGCTCCTCCTCAGCCACTCTGAACGGTGGCAAGGGAGAGAGGACAAGGGAAACCTGAGTAAGGTTCCGCTTACACCATGACATGCCGGAGACAGTGAAGCACCAAGCAGGGGACTGAGGAGAACATGGTGCGCCTCAAAGATGCTGTTGACGTGTCAGGGTCCCGGGAGGACAGACCCAGACGAGAGGATGCTCTGAACGCACGCACCACAGAAAGTTTCACAGCTTCTTCTTAAAATGTCAGCGTGATCCTGTTATTTATCATAGCCAAGACCTAGAAGCATCCTGGTATCCATTAGCGGATGGATGAAGACAGAAAACGCGGTGCATGTAAAATATGATTTCGTGACAAAAAAGGAAACCCTGCCATTTGCAACGACAGGGCTGGACCTCAAGCACACCGTGCTAAGTGAAGTCAGACAGACACAGAGCCAAATACCGCACGATCTCACTTATACGTAGAATCAAAAAAAAGATACAAATTCACAGATACAGAGGACAGATGGATGTTTCCTAGCTGGGTCGAAAGGTGCAAGCCTTCAGTTATCCAATAGGTAAGTCCTGGAGAATATCATGTACAGCACGGTGGCTACAGCTTGTAATACTAGGCGATAATATATGTGAAATTTGCTATGTGAGTAATCTTAAAAGTTCTCAGCACAAGAAAAAAAAATTGTAATTGTGTGGTGATGGATGTTAGCAAGATGGACGTAATTGTTGCGATAATTCCATGATCAATACCTATATTGAATCATTATGTTGTATACCTGAAGCTAATATAATGTTATATGTCAATTACAACTCAATAAAATAATGGAGGGAAAATATTAGCATAACCCTAATACAAAAAAACTAATCATTATAGCACCTAAGGCAGCAAGCCAACCTCATTCATATATATGCACACATACTCATACACACACACACACATACATACATACACACATATCCCAGAATTTTTAAAGTTCTGTATGTTAAGAAATAGAAATATATCAAAACAATTAGACAACATGATCTATGGAGTATTTTTCTAAGAATGGCAGGGGAAGGACACCATTAGGAAATCTGCTAACGTAAGTGTTAAATACATAAGGAAACCAAGAGGCAGAGGAGGGAAAGCCCAGGGACTTCTGGATGATGCGTCCGTGTCTGACTCGGGCCGCAGTGCGCAAGCCCAACAGGACTCCCTCTGCCCCGGCAAGCTACATCCCAGGCTCAGTGTAAACACGGGCCCCGGGCCCAGACCGCTCGGGTCTCGCTCCCCGAGCTGCCCCTTCCTGCTGTCTTGTCACGGGGGCAGTTATTTAACCTATCAGTGCCTTAATTTTCCCATCTGTGTAACGGGAATAATAATAATAATATCTATCTCATGGAGCTGCTGAGATCATTCATTGAGTACACACACACACACACGTATTTAGATTAGTACTTAGCTGATTGCAAATTATCCAAGTTTTTACTGTCGCATCATCCAAGTTCTGTATTTATTATCACTAATAACAGCAAATAAATGCTTACATAAAGCCAACAGGCAAAATCATACTTGATATACACAGTCTCTCTTAAAACTATGGTCTGCTCTCACTGCTATCATTTATCATTATTTGACAAGTATCAAACAATTCAATAAGAAAAAATGAGTTATAAATATTAGGGAAAAAATCACATCATCGTTATTTGAAGACTGATTATGTACTAAAACCAAAGGAATGAAGTGAAACAGAAAATCTATTAGCTATAAGGCAAGAACTGAGTAAGTAGACAGGTTACAAATTAAATATCCAAAAATCAATTCTCTTTCTATTAACCAGCAAAATAAATTATTAAGTATAATAAAAATCCCATTCACAATAGCAACACAACTATAAAATGCCTAGGAATGGAATTAGGAGTAAATACCCTGAGGGCTGTATGATGAACCCTGGAGATTACCGAGAGATAACAAGGAAAATTTAAATGAGTGGGGAAATAGGGTGATTCGGAGAGAGCCGGGCCGAATGCCATCCATTATCAGTTCTCCTCCTGTTAGTGTATAAAAGTAGAGCAAATCGCAACACCGAAGGGGATTTTCAGCCTCGGCCCACGAAATCCACTTTAGAAGACTACATGGCAAACATATCCAGAAATACTCTCAGAATAAAGAGTAAAAAGTAAGAGTGGGATTTTGCCTCACGGAGAGGCAGAAGACCTGACACTCTGACAGTGATTAAATGCTATGGTACTGAGGCAAAACATGGCAGGCAGGTCAAGGCAAGAATCCGGGCGACGCCGAAGACCACAGAATGAGCGAAGGTTCACCTCAGATATAGGAGCCTTTCAAGGTACCAGGAAATGAACTGGGATGGAGCTAAGACAAACAAAAAACGCGATGAATGTTTCAGGGAAGAATGGATCCACAAAAACAAAATTATTCCATTCTGGTTAAAGGATCAGATGTTTTTTTTTAACAATGCATGATTAGAGAAATAATAAAATACAGATTTGTATGTTTTGTCATCTCCAAACCAGAAGGTCAATGAATGCACATCCTCCAATAAGAACAATAAGGGAAAATATTAGTGATTGCATAAATAAAATTTAAGTGTATCCAAATAACCTGAAATACCACAGGCTAAACTAAAAAGGGAAATGAACTGAATTACGGGAAAGGGGAAAATACCGTAACTTCGCTTGGTGTAAAATGCAAATTAATGCAGCGGGAAAAGAGCATGATTTGCTTCTCAATTCATTTTTACCCTCTGTCCCCAAGTCACAATGGTCTGTGGTGAAGGGCGGAAAACACGAGTATCCCAGTCTGTTACTGGTGGAAGTATGCGTGTATTACCGAAGTGTTTCCAAAGGACAACTGGGTAATACAGTTCAAAAGCCTTCAAAATGCTTAGGTGCCTGCAGGGAATTCAGATTCCAGAAATGATTCTTAAGATGAATGATGGTGAGGTAACAACAGAGAAAATCCCAGGGCGTTACTAACCAAACAACCTCAGCTGTGCTCATGTCACGGGTTACTGTTATCACGACCTGTTTGGAACAGGCAGCACTGGGGGGCGGGGGGGGGATGCATGCGAGCATCGAAGTGCAACCAGCTGACTGCAGCAGGGCCTGTCCACCGCGATCCCCCCACGGATTTTTTAAAGATTTACACGCACTACGATGTTAACCGACTATGCGCCGTGAGGGCGCATCCCTTCAATTTTCTTTTTTTCCAATCATGAAAAGTAAGTAATTGCTTTTTGCCACTCGTATTTATGTAAACGACGCATGTTAGCCTGCAAAGAGTAGCCTATCCGAATTAACATGCCCTTTTACATATAATGTGTGATTTTAAATTTAGAGGTAAAATTGAATTTAAAATTCACTTTTATAAATTGCTAGTCAAAGTAAACTGAAATGGAGGATTGTAACTTAAACGCTGGAAACCGACCACAGGCAAAGTCAGAGCTGGCCAGACCCATGGAGGGGGTGTCCTGGGCACCTGCTCCCGCTGTTGCGTGTGCCTCCCGGTGTCCCCCAGGTCCCCCTCAATTTCTTTGGGTTACGGGACTGTGCCTACGACTGCTAGCATCCTCCAGCTAAAGGTCTGGTGAAGATGAAGCAACAAGAAATCCATTCCTTTGACATCACGCCCAGAAGCACCGTGTCTTTACAGAGCGCCAGCGTGAGTTGAGAGACAGTGAACTCTAGAGTTTTAACCAAGGCTGGGGAGTCTGGGAACTGAATTAAGTTCATGCTTCCTCCACCTTGACACGCACCCAGCAGCGGAGTCGAACTAAGCCAGTCCAGCCTTGCGGATCTGCAAATACTTAATGGGGGGCAGAGGAGAGAGAGAGAAGACGGGGTGGGGGGCGCCAAGGCTTCCCCCGCACATCGACTCCCTCGAATGCACTCCAATGCTTTCCCACTGAGGACAGAATCGGTCGCTGAGCAGGTCGATGTCTCTGCCGGCGTCCCTGGGCTGCTCTCTCCACAAAGCGAGTCTGTGCCCAAGGCTTCCTAATCCTCTCCTGATGAGTGTTTCCTTAGTAACTGCAGAAAGGCCCGAGAGTCACGGGAACCGCAGGGCGGGGGGTGTGGGCTGGGTTTCAGATGCGCCCTCTGTTCCTGCGCGGGACCTCCCCTGGGTCCTTGACTGTTGCCCTGGGCCTGAGCCATGGGTGACGCGGCGCACGGCTAAGCCCTCTGTGAGCACCTTTTCGTGTGTATCTGGGCACGCGCAGGAGGATGAGTAGGCACCCGAGCCTGAGAACGTGAGCACTGGGAGGAATCTCGGCAGGCTTGACTCTTCCTCTGCACAAACTGGCAAAGCCTCAGTCAGGACCACGCAGCTAAGGCCCACAGAGCCAGAGTTACCAAGAATGTGCCTCGGACACTGATCAAAAGTTCCCATCAATACGTGAGCCTTGAAACTCCATGGGTTTAGTAAAAACCCACGAGGATTCGGAGATCCGGAGTTCTTCTCTCCTTACAGGTTACGTGCCCCCGTAAGTCCTACCTATGCAAATCTTCCTTTCCCCTTCTCACCAGGAAACTGGAAGGCTCACCCAACACAGGTGGCTTAGTGTGGCTTAGTGGATTGAGTACCAGCCTGCGAACTAGAGAGTCACTGGTTCGATTCCCAGTCAGGGCACATGCCTGGGTTGCAGTCCAGGTCCCCAGATGGGGACACGCAAGAGGCAATCACACAATGATGCTTCTCATTGGGACATGCACACACCCAGCGCCCCTGCCCCGCTGTCCAGGCTGCAGAGCTAACATTTCCTGTGGAGAGCCTTCTCCTTCCTGTGGGCGGGAGTGCAGACACCTCTGGTTCTGTTTACCGAACAAGGAGAACATGCTGCCGACGTTCACCCAAGAGCTGCCGAGTGGTGACTGCAAACGGTAGGCCCGTGGCTCCGTGATTCCCCAAGGTGCGTGCCTGTGTAGCGAGACCTTCCAATTCAACGAGTACTAAACTAATAATAGTAATAAAAACAGGAACAGAGCTGAGCTCTGTCAGGTTGTAATCACTCTTGGCAACGGAGCAAACAGACGTACCACGGACCACGTGGCTTTGATACCTGAGTGCGCAGGAGGAAACAGCTGGAAATCTCAGCAAGCAAGACAGGTACGACAAGTCTTTGTTCACTTCAAACGGGGAGAAATATTTTCCTTTCTAATGGACCTCGTTCCGATCAGCCCTGTATTCTTCCTCCCTGCCTCCAGCCTCGTTCAGCTGCCTCATTCTCACAGAAGAGGGAGGGCACCGGTGAGAGCCTGTTGTTGGCAAAAGAACTAGGATGCACTGTCAGGGGAAAAGGCTCAGAAGCTCAGGACGGAGCAGCAGGTAGCAGAAGACGGGGGCCCCAGCTGCAGTTCCTCTAAGACGGCCCGGAGGCTGCGCACGGGAGAAGCCGGGCAGGGGCCGTGTACCTGAGGGGGTCCCAGACGCACCTGCAGGTCTGGACCCACAGGACCGCACCTTCGGAATCCTGAACATTGGGCGGGGTCTGACTTCAAGGAAATCCAAAATCGCCCTGCTCCAGATCATCTCCCCTATATCCACCTCACAATTTCTCAGACGTCTCTCAGGAGTAAAAATTTAAAATGACGTCCATTAATAAGCAAGCAACACCAGGCCTTACACTGTTTATTGATGCATTGCTGCTGCCTGGCCATTTGGTGGGGGTCTGGGGCTGGAAGGAATGCGGCAGAATGGGTAAATTCTGGAAAAAGGATCGGGAGTCTGGAACCCTTTAGGCCTTCTGGGACCCTTTCGAGGGTCGGGGTGGGCGGAAAAGTTAGCAATAAATGAGGCAGGGATTAGTTTAAGAATTCTGGCTTCCCTCTGTCCTTAGAAACACCCCCACTTGTTTTCTGTGCGCTCCAAACAGCCCACCGGCGTACGCTCTGTTTGTTCGTGTCCCCTTCACTGGCCCTGCACGATGCCTGGGATTCCGCCCCAGACACCATCTTACCCAGATCCATTCCCTGAACACAGCTCTTCTCTTATTCCAGAATGTGCCTGCATGCAGATCTCATGGCTTTCAGCTCCCACGGGACAGAAGTTCAAACCAGAAACAGCCTGTGATGTGTAAATGGACATTTCATCTGTAGGCAAAGGCGAGGCTTAGTTGAGGTTGGCAGTGAACTGGCAACTTGACTGAGGCTGGGATTCTGCGGGGAGGTATGAAGTGGTCCTTTCTTCAAACTATTGCCATTTCGGGTGCCTCTAGTCTTAGACCTAAAGGAGAGGTCCCAAGGAGGAAAGATCCAGTCTCGGGGGGGTAGGTGAGGTTACCCCCGGAGGTGGAGACCATCGCGGGGTGGGGCATGAAAGTACAATTGCTGTCCTCGAGAATTTCCTCTAGAAGGGTGTTCTCACTTCTCACTTTCTTGACATGGACAGAAAGGTCTCCACACCCTGCAGATGCTCAAGGAGATGAAGCCTGAGACGGACCCTTGTTTTTCCCTCTGACACCAGCCGCCCATCCCTGGGCTCCAGGGAACATGTCTGAGTCCTTTGCCCAGAGACGGGATCCCAAACTAACAAGGCCTACAGGCCACCATCAACCGCTTATCCTCTAGATCTGGGTGGGACTCCAAACTCCAGGCGTCCCACGGCAGGCTATTCCGGGGGTCCCACTGAGGCTGGGAAATGGGAAATCACGGCATTCTATCCTTACCAACCTTTCTACGCTGGCCTCGGCCTGCATTCTGGATCTGGCTAAAGGGTCAAAAGTCAAGTTATAATAAAGGGTCAAGTTCCTTTTTGAAAGAGCTGACAGTTCTGCGGACGAATACAGGTATAAACACTGCATTTTAAAACCCGCGCCTGATGACAATGTGGACCACTCGGGAGACTACAGAAGGGGGGCCCCTTTTCATCATTTCCTCAGTTTCCAAACTGGGTTCATTAGGTAGGTCCCTCTGTTTCTTCTTTCTCGACTCAGACAAAGTGGGACCTTCCTGAGGAAGGGGGCTCCGCCCTGTGAATGTGTCTGTGCCTGGCCGCTTCCTCAGACTCTGCAGTGACCAGACATTGATCAGTAGCTGCTGAATGAACAGTGAGGTACATGCTGAACATCTCCCTTCAGGCATTTTGCTAAGAACCTAGCAGTATCTCTAGAACTCAGCTCAGCCCTGTAAAGGATGATGGTAACATCCCCGTTTTCACTGCGGATGAGACTGGCTCTCGGAGCAAGCACACATCAGTTCAGGATCTCTCATTTGGCAAACAAGAGACCGGGGATTTCAACCCACACTGCCGGGCTCTGAGGCCGTACAGCCTCACAACAAGGCATGAGTCCTTCACGGTCGATTTTGGTATCGGGTATTTCACCAGCGCACACATCTGGAAGATGTGTTCCTACTACAGTTCATTTATTTACTCGTTATTTGTTTATTTCTCCAGGTCTTCGCCACACTGCTACTGAGCACTACAGCGGATTCTGGAGGGTCCAATCCCACACAGCAGACGAATTCATTCTCAGCTTTGGCACAGTCTCAGGATCGATCGCTCCGCCTGGAATGTCTGAAAGCAGCCCAGTCCCAGCTAGACACTGCAAAACCGACAAGGGAAGGGGAAAACGCTGTAAAACAGGCAGCGAACAGCAGCGCTCTTGCGATGGAACTGAGTTAACGGCAGGACGCGCCATTCGGAGTCTGAAGGTGAAACTCCTGCCTAGCCCGCCGAAGCTAGAGCAAAACTTAGGTGTCACGGCACAGGCAAGAGACCCCCGTGCTCCCGCTGGAGGGAGGTGGAGGGAGGGGGAGAGGGCTGTTTCAGTTTTGGCGCCCCCAGTTGCCGAGCTCCGGGCCCCCACGCCCTCCCTGCAGGTCGGGCCCACAGGCTCCACGTCGTGGCCAGTACCAGCCGCTGGACAGGGACGGCTGGCTGTGCCCGCTGGCAGCATCTTTAGGCTCCACCACCAACTACTCCGGAGTCCCACGCGTGGCACTCCCACAGGACCGAGGAAGCGGGATGCATTCTTCCCGCAAGCCCGGCCTGGCGTGAGGCCATCGGGGACTCTTCCTCCAGCCCCAGCCAGGCTGCCGTCCTGTTCTTGGAGTGCAGGTGTGGTGTGCGGAGCAGTGGGCTGGACTCTGACTCCCGAGAAGGAATCTGTTCCCCGGGAGCTTGTTTAAAGAACGGAGTGTTTCCCGACCGTGCGGTCTGCTAGCCGCAACCCCAAAGTTTAGGGGAAGTCGCCATCAAAACTGTTCCGCTCTGAACCCTCGGCAAACGGGAGAGCTGGAGCCCCAATCCAGACTTCTGACCCGCACTCCGAGCGCCCCCACCAGGACATCACAGCTGCTAGCCGCCCCCCCCCAGGTCCCTGTTCTGTTTTCCTTTGGGGGGTGCCCCAGGCCAGTGGCCCCTTTTGTCAATCCCGGAAACCGGAAACTTCATGAAGATGTCTCCTTGCCTGTGATGTAAGGTCAGGCTACAACCTTCAGTTCAGGCAGAACAAATCCCCACACAAGGACGCTGGGATTACCCACACAGAACAAAGCGTTTCTGACCTGCATTTAGCAATAACACCAAGTCTTTCTCTGGCATTTTTATATCCTACTCTTAGTCACTTTTCCAACCCATGGGGCAATGGATTTCCACTCTAAACATCACCCCTAATCAATATGTGTATATATATACACACAGAGAGTATTTTCTGCATCTTACAGCTTTATACACGAGCACAGGTTCTGCCCTGAGGCTGGGTATAAATAATCTGGCAGCCTGGCTTCCCACCCGGGCCACCAGAGAACGCTCTTTTGGAATGCTAATCAGAAGCCCTCAGGAGGTGAGCAAAGCCTGTGTGTCGAGATGCAGGAGAACACCAGCACTTCCTGGGGCCAGGAAACCAATTAGCCAGAAGGGGCTCCGTTGGCCTTTAGGACTTGTGCAACCGCTGTATTCTTGCTCAGCTTCTCATTCTCGAATACTTCTGGGGGCCCAGAGACAGGGCTGCTAAGCGTGTAGGATGGAGAACACAGCAAAAGACACCAAACCAACGAGTGAGGAGGGTCAGGGTGTCAGGAGCAATGACAGTCGGTATGAGAGAAACCAGGTGACCTTCGAAAGAAAGGAAAGCCCGGGAACCATCGTGGCCGAGGCAGGAGAGAGAGCTGGGGGAATAGATTTAAAAAGCAAAGGCAAAGGGAAACAGGATTTCGTAAAGGAAGGGAGACGAGAAACCAAAAGTCTACAGCATAAAAAAGGTTTCTCGGTTGACTTGTGTTTCGAACCTTGCGTGGAAAGGTGGCATTTTCCCACCTCTCTCTGTCCTACTCTGTCCTACAGGTAGGGCTCATGCAAAAGAAAGGACCCTTCTAACGCAGTTGCCCCTTGGACCACAGAGGTTCTACGCAGAGTTTTTCCCACAAACACCCGCACTGTTCTCTATCTGCAGTTGGGAGTCCGTGATGCAGACAACTGCATGCACTGATCGACAGCATTTTATCTGGAGGACTTGAGCCCCTACACGTTGTGGACCGTTCAGCCTGGTCTCAGGAGCTGTAACCCTCACCCCATGGTGGGCTGTGTAAGAGCCCAAGGGACCCACTTCATCTGGGTCTGTTCTGTCACAAGGACGTGACCTACTAAGGAGACAAAGCTTATCTCCCTGGCAGGAGCGCTGCTTCTGCCTCATCCATCTCTGGCCCCAATGCTTGGTTGGTTAGTCAATGACAGGCAAGACTCCTCGAGGGAGGGGCAACCTAAGCCAGACATGACCACTTGGGAGGCCCTCATGGAAGGACTCAGGGGGCTGCAGCAAAGAGGGGGTGATGGACCCTCACCCCCGGCTATTCTGACATAGCCTGAGTCCCCATTTCCATCAGGAGATGTCTTCTGCTTCCTGGACCTAATTGGCTTAAAGCCTGAAACTATGACGACGAGCGGTGCAGCCCTGTGCCGGCCAGGATGGCTCCCTGGGTGATCGGGCATAAGAAAGAATTCCTAAAGTCCTGTGAAACCTGCTTTGCTAAGAGTGCTCTTCCTGAGGTGACAAGTGTCCCAGGAAGAAATGAGCATGTCTCCCAAAGTTTGGCAACCCCCTTTCCGGACAGACACTGACTCAGATTAAGCCCTCAGATTTCTTTGACATGTTAAACCTGTATTCCTGTGTACTTTAACCCAATAAAAGCCTAGTGAGGAAGGGGCTCTGGGTCATTCTCCTCTGAGAGTTTGACCCCTTTCCTCCCCAAGCAGAAGATGTCTTGGTAGTTTTTACTTTCATCCGTGACGGAGGGATGGGGCTCTGAGGGCAGAGCCCCCCACATCTGGTGCCCAGGACAGGGGCCCTCGCACCTACAGACTTTGGTATCTGCATGGGTCCCAGAACCAATCTCCAGCAGATACTGAGGGACTAAAATTTGGGGGAAGTATAGGAGGTGAATGCCCCTAAAACCCTCAGGTAGTTCAAGGGTCAGCTGTATTCACCAAGGAGGCAAAAGCGCCCCAGAGAACATTTGACTCTAAGAGGTTCAGCCGTACGAAAGCAGGAGGCTATGTTTTATGTGCTGTAAACCCACTGCCACCTCCAGCCCCCAGTTTCGTTCCCAGCACTGTCCGCTGGGTGTTGGAGAACGCATTGTGGAGCGGCAGCTTCACAGGAGCTGAGGCAGGAGAAGGCGGGATCGGCAACGAGCAACGGGAAGGGGCAGGAGAGCCCAGCAGTGCCCTTCCCGGGGACGACCGCATCTCCAGAGACTGGGATCCGCCCGATCTGCCCCCCACCCCCCGACGCCCCTGCACTGATGGTGCCTAGGGATCCAATGAGCCCTTCCCTCACCTCCCTCGGGGAGGAATGTCCCCCCTTCCCTGGCCGTGAGGGGGAGTTCTGGTTAGCACAAGCCTTCCTCCCACCGCTCTTGTGTTCTGCTGCCCCGGAAAGCAGGAGCTGCTGGGAAGATGTTACATCCCAACAGAGCAAGACCAGACCGAGAGCGTTGCCAGGGCGGCCGTCATGCATATCTGATCGGATGGCTCCGGGCGTCTTCAGTGAAGGGAATCTCTGTTTCTCCGTGGCTGGCTGACGTGGCGGGGCTGGGGCATCTGGGAAGCCTTACCATGAAGGGGACTGGGAGGTCAATGACCACTGCTCTCCTGCAAGGAGAACTGTAGTGGCACCTAGAAGAGAGGCTTGAAAAGAGGGGTGCCCACGAGTCACCCTGGTACCCGCCATCTGCTGCCTTCTAGGAATGCATGTGGGGCCTAAGGCAAAGTTTAAAAAAAAAAAGAAAGCCAGCACTCTGATGTACTCTGCTGCCTCGATCAGGGCCCTGGGACTCATGGACGTCGAGCTATTTCTTTTCTAGAGGGTACACTGACTACAAGCCCATGGGCAGAGAGTGGAGTCCAGGCGGGCAGCCCGCAGCTGGATGCAGCCCCCAACTGTGCTTTAGTGTGTTTGGTGTTCACCCCCACAATACTTTTCTAAATGGAATTACCCATGTTATAGAAATTAGAGTTGTGCCCTGGCTGGTGTAGCTCAGTGGATTGAGCGCGGGCCTGCGAACCGAAGGATCGCGGTTCGATTCCCAGTCAGGGCACATGCCTGCGTTGCCAGGCCAGTTCCCGGCAGGGGACATACAAGAGGCAACCGCACATTGATGTTTCTCTCCCTCTTTCCTTCCCTTCCCCTCTAAAGATAAATAAATAAAATCTAAAAGGAAAAAAAAGTACTTAAAAAAAAAGTTAGAGTTGTTTGCATTCTGCGTAAGTATTTATTAAGTATCTTTGAAAGCTGGGGAGATCCACAAACACATTTCTACTGGCCGATAACTTGGGGGAGCTGCTGGGCGAGGGACGGAGGCTGTAACGAAGGCGTGGATTCCCATGACCAAAGACCCTCCCACAGCATCCTCCCCACGCCCCCTCCTTTTCATTCATTTACAGCATCCGTCCGGCCCCTTGGGACAGCTGAGCTTATGGCTCGGAACAAAACGGGGTGCTGTGATTGTAAGCGTGGTTCCTCGCACCCCCGTGTGGCGGTGCGCTTTCGATCGAATGACTCACGTCCCTCAGTGCTCACCTGCTTTCCTCTATAGCACAGACCAATTGCAGCGCCTTCGTCAAGTAGGAGTTAGGAAACACAGCTCACCAAAAACCGAGCTTTGCAATTAATTTTGCCGCGCGTTCTGTCTCTGGGAGCGTGAGGCATGGGCCCATGATGGCCCAAGGTGACGATGGCACTTAGTTCTCTGCAGCTCTGAGCATGGAAGGGGAGAGTCACCGCGGAAGTCACGCTCGAAATGAGTTCCCGAGGTGCCGCCTTGGCTCTCACCTGCCTGGGGGCCGAGACGGAGCTCACGGTCACTGTGGTGTGGCGTGGGGCGGGTGAGACAACTCATCAGGAACAACAAAGGCAAAACCCTGGTTCTCTTATTGCCTTGGATTTGTGCTGCTCTCAGGGCTCAAGTGTGGGGTTTATAAAAAAGAAGCAAAAAGTTATAGATTGTCCACTGCTCGTCTCTATGTTTTATATCCGATGTCTGTAAAGCTTTTATTGGATTATTGGCAGCATGTTTATTGGCCTGAACACAACAAGTCCTGCGAGGCCTTGACAAGAATAGGCAGAGAGAAGGGGCTTTGTAATACGACCGGATTTGGGAGGAAGCCTGCACCTAACCGTCCAGCGGCAGGGAAAGGGAAAATGAGAGGCCACGGAAAACACAGTGTTTGGACCCCAATTGAAGAGGAGGCCACTGAAGAGATGGGGGGTGCCCGTCACGCCACAGCTAATTGTGATCCCCTGGGGTATTAACACCGAGTTAACTCATTTTGGTTGGGGAGGGGGGACTATGGGAGGGCAATGCAGAAAGGCCACTTGGCAATATCCCAGCGGGTTGGCAGGTGAACCAGCTTTTCGTGAAGGAAAATGCACGCACGATGTGACAGGCGGAGTCTTTGTAAGTTCCCGCACCGGAGGTTCTGTGCCTAAGCACGGCCGGCATTTGGGCTGCACAACCCGTGGTTGTGGTGACTGTCCTGTGCACTGCAGGGCGTTTAGCAACATCTCTGGCCTCCACCCCCCCACATGCCAGTAATATCGTCACCCCACGTGTCTGTAGGCAGGACCACATGCCCCTGGTGGGGGCGGGCGGTGCGCAGTGGCCCGCTGCGGACCCAACGGCTCTCCCTGCACTACAATGCGTGTGTTGGGGTGGGGGAGGTAGTGAACTTATTCATACAATTGAAAGAGAAACCCCCAACACAATCGCTATAATTAAATTTAATGCCATCAAAATGAGTCCCGGAATGGGGTCCCAGAAGTTAAAGTTGGGACATTCTCAAGACAGAAACACACACAGGAATAAAACAAGACCTTTCCAAATGCTAGTCTGCAAGAGACTTGCTTCAGATCGAAAGACACACACAGGCTAACAGGGAGAGGACGGAAAAAAGATGTTTTACAAAAATGGAAAAGAACGAATGAATGAACAGGAAGAGCTGGGGGAGCAACAGTATACCAGACAAAACAGCCTTCAGAGCAAAGGCGGTACCACGAGAGACAGAGAGGCACCCAGTAACTCCGCTTCTGGGTCTTTATCCAAAGAAACTCAAAACACTGAACCAAAAAGACGCACACACGTATATGTTCGCCGCGGCATCATGCACAACAGCCAAGATGCGGACGAACCCCAAGTGCCGATCGATCGACGAGGGGATAAAGAAGAAGCGGCGCATACCTGCAATGGAGTATGACTCAGCCGTGAAGAGAGAATGACATCTTGCCATCTGTGACAACGTGGATGGCCTGAGATGGTACTGAGCTCAGTGAAGCCAGTCAGAGAAGGAAAGATGCCATGTGACTTCACTTACACGTGGACTCTAAAAAACAAACTGAAGGAACAGGCAAAACAGGAAGACTCCCAGATACAGAGAGCATTCTGACGGTTGCCAGAAGGGAGGGGGGTTGGGAGTGAGTGAAAAAGGGAAGGGGATTAAGAAGTACCCGCCGCGGGTAGTTGCGGAACAGTCACAGCGCAGTTTAAAGCACAGCTCGGTGAATGCAGTCAGCAGCAATCTTAGAGCTACTGAGTGGTGGGAGCTGAGCCCCAGACTGATGGCACTGACCACGTCAGTGACCACACACTGTCAGTCAGTGGGCTGTGCACCTCAGAAAGAAGACGGCGTGCGCACTATAATTAAAAAAATAAAACATTATGTCAAGTGAAAAAATAAAGAGAACACACACACACACACTCGTGGTTCACTCCTCATAAGAATGGGATCATTTGAATTAGGACAAGAAAGAGAAGAGCAGCAGGATGGCCAGGAGAGTGCTCGTGTCGGGCAGGCGTCCGCCCGTGAATGCCGCCCTCCCCAGCCTGAGGACGGAACGCACGCGGCTACGAAGCACGAAGCATTTAAACCACATTTCGGTGTCTTTCTATGGAACCTGGAACAACATCCTCCTAGAAGCTGTTAAGCAAGGAGAAAAAACGCTAGTTAGGCCAGAAAAATGTTTTGTTTTGTTTTGTTTTTAAATTCCGCTCTCACCATGAAAGCCTGTTTCTCCCACTTACCAGCACCACCAACAAAATGGGCATGAACGGTGCTCCCTGGTTCAGCAAGCGGGAGTCACGTTACAGCTGCCGAAGTCCCCCAAGTTGCTGGAGTTGAACAGGACACACAGGAGAACTAATCTGCCTCAATATTTTCTGCCGATCTTTGGATTCCAAAATAACATTCAAATCGCAGGGTGCTCAGCTCTGAGCACAGGTATCGGAGGAGGGGAAATGGGGAAAACTGGGGAGAGCATCCATTTGTTAGATGATCTCAGACGAGGAAGCCGCTCTCAGCACTTGGATCTCGGCCGAACTGGAGATATCAGGACCCACGGAGGCCTCTCTGTAACTTCTCACTGCTCCGAGCAGCGCCCGCCTTGGAGAAATGAACGATCTTGAGCCTCATCCCCAAACCCACCCAATTAGGAACCCCAGGGCTGCGGTCTGATGAGATGCATTTTTGTTACCATCGTTTTACGCCCATTAAAACTTGAGAACTACTTAATTAAGTTGTATATTGGAGGGATATAAGAAATAGAGGAAAAGAAGTCTTGAAAACACTTGAGTGAGTAATATCGGAATTTCCTTCTCAGCGGCAAGCCAATTTGAAGATTTGAACCAAGAACTGACGGGGGATTTGCTAACTACAGAGCTTTCCACCCCCTTCCCCCCAAGAATCACCGCTCTCTCAATGAACTGCGAAATCAATGAAATCCCCTAATCAAGACTTTCAGGGATTTGTCCTTGGCAGAGAGCAGCATGGGTGAGACTAGCTGTAGGCTACAGAAAATGATACGAGACCTTTACGCATGCTCGGAACCCACAGATCTGAGAGGCGAGGGAGCTGGGCAGGAAGAGTCCAGTTAGCGCACTAACACTGCGCGCCCGCCAGTTCGCGATTCACCTGTAGTTACTGGAGGGCAGCAAATCTGAACTGCAGGAGTATCTCCCCTCTCGGCTTTTCAAGTGGGTTTTTCTTTGCCCTTTTTAAAATAACGCCTTTTTGTTTTTCTCGTAATTATAACCTTTTCCTTCATTGTATTTTTTCCATTACCATTCGGCCCCCTTACACTCACCTTCCCCACCCCCCGAAATCACCACACTGCTGTCCATGTCTATGAGTCCTTTGTCCTTTTTGCTCTGTCCCTGCACCCCCTAACTAAGCCCTAAGAGCTGTCAGCCTGCTCTCTACGAGTCTGTCTCTGGTTTCCTTCTTAGTTCAGTTTGTTCATTAGATTCCACATACGAGTGAAATCATATTGCTCGTAGTTTTAGATAGTCTTATGTGGACTAAAGAGAAAAAAAGAAATGGATGCTCGACATACCAAAAAAAAAAAAAGGTACGCTGAACTTTTATATCATGAAATAGCCACAATTCATCTGTGAGCTCCCCACACCCCAAAATCCCACAATGACACTGGCTTATAAAAGAAGTTATTTCTCATTCGTAGTCATTGTGGCCAGAGGAATTACCCCACGGTGTCAGAGACCCAGGTTCCCTCCATCACGTAGCTTAGATAGCTTCCACTGCCAAGGTCATGGCCCCAGATGGCTGACACATGACATGCACTTCCTTCTGATTGGGCAAACATGGTCACGCAGCCGTCCTCAGCTACACGGAAGCCGGCAAACAGTCTGTATTTCAGGTGGTCATGCATTAAGCTAACACTTGGAGGAGGGAGTCTATTACTATTAAACAATGTGAGAATATTTGAGGAAAACTAGCAGCCTCTTTCACGAAACTAAATACCCCTCGAAGAGAAACAAGTCTATACAACCTATGAGGAAACTAGAGTATGTTAAAATGCCCATGAAGGACTACTGAATGGAGAGACCCAATCTAGGATAATTATTTTTTAAGAACCCAACTTGTCTTGTGCATGAAAAGATAGGAGGAAGTGCCACAAAGTGTTAATTCCGAAGACACCCGTGTTTCTCGGACCATAAGACGCACCTAGGTTTTAGAGGAGGAAAATAAATAGGGGGGGAAATTGAAGCAAAAAATGTGGTAAAACATTTAGTAACGTAAATAACAATATTTCAGCAGGGTAAATGTAAACGGAACTCTACAGCAGCATTAACAGCCATGATCCCTCCCGCAGCGGGGCGGCGGAGGGTGCGGCTTAGGATCCGAAAACTGCGGTGCCTCTTCTCCTCGCCTCGTCTAAACCTCATCCATCGTCAGCCATTGTAATCATCCCCGAGACCTGTGCTCCTGATCGCTGACTCCACCCCTTCTTCCCAGTCCCTGAGGGCAGGATGGGGGAAGCACACCGCCCTGCCGGCTGCTGTAACTTTAAATTCACGGCCAGGAATGCATAGTGAGCCCGTAATGCTGCCCAGCAACCACAGCGTGTTTCTCCAGCCTATTTGCTCTCTCGGGCTCTTCTCGAACCTTTTCTCATCTTTCACCTTCTTCTCAATCCCTCAACAACTCCCTCATCCTTATCTGCATTCTCAGTAGATGTTCTACCAATTTCACAGGTAAAATTAAAGCCATCAAAGGAAATCCTCTCAAAACTCTCAAGATCCTGCTACCCATCTTCCAGAATCCCTTTTCGTGCATTCTGCCATGTTACTAGGAATAAACCACACGTGACCCTCTCTTAGGCTGGTCCCCCCATGTACGCAGGAGGGGCCCCCCTTTTCCCCACGCAGGGACTTCCATTCTGCTACGTTATCAGGTCTTTCCTCTTGACTAGATCATTCTTATCAGCGTATAAACACAGTATCAATTCTCCATCTTAAATTTTTTTTTTAATCTGATGTTGCCTTGACGTGTGTGGCTCAGCGAGTTGGGCATCATCCTGCAAACCAGAAGGTCACTCACTAGTTTGATTCCAGGTCAGGACACGTGCCTGGGCTGCGGGCCAGGTCCCGGGCTGGGGGCACGCGGGAGCCAAGTGATCTACGTGTCTCTCGCACGTGGATGTTTCTCTCCCTCTCCTCTCTCTCCCCCGCCCTTCCCCCTCAAAGACAGATAGTAAACTCTCTTAAAACTAAGATCAAAATAAAAATAAAAATCTGTTGATGTTACCCGTTGCTACAACCACAGCCCTATTTCTGTTCCTCTTTGCAACAAAAATGTCAATTCCTTGTCTAGTCTGTCCCACCCGTCACTCCCCCCAAACTTCTCACGCCCGAATCATCAGCCTGCACTCCCTGGAGCCCCTTGGCTGATTGCTACTCCTTGTCTATCCCGCCTCACGTACTCGCTGCTGGGCTTCTGGGCCAGCACAGGCCTGGCTGCCCTCATTTTCCTCCGACCTTGTCCCTCCGCCTCCCCTGCTGGTCGCTGTCCTTCGGACTCAGTGGCAGATTCCCCAGGACAAAGTCACATTCATTTAGATCTCCCCAGACCTCTCCCCCGAGCTCCTGAGTCACAATCGGACTACCTCCTGGACATTGCTGCTTACGTACGTATCTAATGGAAATGCCAAAGTAAACATTTATAAAACGGAATTGTTTCTATTTCCCTGACCTGTTCCAAACTGTTCAGGCCACAGTTTTCCCATCTCAATTGATGGCAAGCCCATCCTTGCAATGGGTCAGGCCAAAAACCTAGGAGCCTCCAATGATTCTCACTTTCCCTCCTCCACCGCATCCAACCCATCACCAAATCCAGGTGGCTCTACCTTCAAAATGCATCTAGAATCTGACTACCACCCTCTCGGTTCTAGCACCCTGGACAAGACACCATTAAGCCTCTGGAATAAATGCAAGTTAGCATTTTGGCTTCCACTCTTATCCATTCCCTTCTATCCTCCCTCCAATCCCTAGCAGTGGTCTCAAAACAGCAGTGACAGTGAGCCCTACAAAATGTAAGTCCCATCACGTCACAGAAAAAAAAATCCAAAGTCCCCATCACCTACCACAGCTGACATGATCTGCACCCGAGCTGATCCCTGACTATTTTCTCCAACTCTGCTCACTGCTTAGAATGCTCCAGTCACAATGGCCATCTTGATATTCCTCGGGAATGCCAGACAAGCTCCCACCATTGCACTGACACCTCTTTCTGGAATGTTCTTCCGTCCCATATCTGCATGACGCACTGTCTCACATTGTGCAATCAACACTCAAATGTCACCTTCTCAATGATACTCCACTCCACTCCAGGTGACCCAGAACCCTCTTTCCTTATTATTTCAGTAACATTTATCACTCTCATAGGCAGTATGATTCATTTATTACATGTATTCATGTGTTCATATAGACTATATGCTGTGTATTGAAAATTATACAGATTATAATGACAGCATAAGAATTTTTGTCTATTTTGTTCATCGATATAGTCTTGACCCTTAAAACAATGATTATTTCATATTTTAAGTATCTACCACTTTACAAATTATTTTTAAAGCATCATTTTGCTAGCTATGTATTCATTAATATTCATTAAGATGTTTAAACTTAGTTTTACTTCTAGCTCAAACACCAGACTTTAAATATTAGATAAATCAATTAACTTGAGGTCCTTTTTTATTTAAAAAAATACTACTTTTGATCATTTGAGTTGAAGAAAATCCTGCGAGAGAAGGCAAAAAAAAACTGTGTGTCATGAAGTCACAGCAGTATGAACGGCTGTTACGATGCTTTGCTATTAAATGAAACGGCAAAACCCCAACTACTTTTGGATAATTAACGGTCGATATTTAAAATACATCCTTAGAGTGCGCTTTCATATTTTAATTTAAGAACACACAGGTAAAACCTAACTCCTTACCGCCTGTCAAGCACACATGAAGGCCTCTTTCCACTTACTCAGGGTCCATTCTTTAGCGATGCCATCGCCAGCCCGTTTCCAAGCCCAGAGCTGTCCCCGAAACACCAGGCAGGACCCTACAGGGGTCTCTCTCCTTGGTGACGCAGACAACGCTGTAGCGGAAGCGCTTTCATTAACTTCAGAAAGACTCGCCCAGCTCAAGGCTCCAGAGTCTGACTGTGGGAAGGCAATGCCAGAAACACCCCTTTTCTCCCCAGAAAGCCAAGGAAAAGTAAATAGCAAGACGTGGGTAATGGAAGCAAGGAAGTTGAAAATAAAACCTTTTCTACGTGAGGAGGGTGAGACTGGGTAATACACTCAAGTTCAAGAGGCCTCTCAGGGGTCCAACAGAACCTACTTCCGAGCAGCCAGGTAAGAGCCACCAAGCTGAAGTTAACAAAGCCCGACATCAGGAAGCCTTCCGTCGGGGTTTTTACTGCCACCAGGCAGATCAGCACAGCTCTCTGCGGCATGATGCACAAGGAATTACCCAAAATGCTGGATGCCACGTTACCTGCGGCCCCGATGCACATTCTCCTGACAACACTGAGTCTCTGTCAAATGGGAAAGTAAATGACTCAGCAAGCCGGTGATGTTGGATGTTGCGGACCGTTCAGCCTGGTTTCAGGAGTTGTAACCCTCACCCCATGGTGGGCTGTGTAAGCGCCCAAGGAACCCACTTCATCTGGGTCTGTTCTGTCACAAGGACATGACCTACTAAGGAGACAAAGCTTATCTCCCTGGCAGGAGCGCTGCTTCTGCCTCATCCATCTCTGGCCCTGATGCTTGGTTGGCAGTCAATGACGGGTAAGACTCCTCATGGGAGGGGCAACCTAAGCCAGACACAACCACTTGGGAGGCCCTCATTGAAGGACTTGGGGGGCTGCAACAAAGAGGATGTGATGGACCCTCGCCCCCCAGCTATTCTGACATAGCCCGAGTCCTCATTTCCAGCTGGGAGATGTCTCCTGCTTCCTAATTGCCTTAAAGCCTGAAACTGTGGGGGTGAGCGGTGCAGCCCTGTGCTGGGCAGGACGGCTCCCTGGGTGATCCGGACATAAGAAAGAATTCCTAAAGTCCTGTGAAACCTGCTTTGCTAAGAGTGCTCTTCCTGAGGTGACAAGTGTCCCAGGAGGAAATGAGTATGTCTCCCAAAGTCTGGCAACCCCCCTTCCTGACAAACACTGGCTCAGATTAAGCCCTCAGATTGCTTTGAAATGTTAACCATTGTTTGATCCTTGTCGCCTGACATACCTGTATTCCCGTGTATTTGAGCCCAATAAAAGCCTAGTGAGGATGGGGCTCTAGGTCATTCTCCTCTGAGAGTTTGACCCCTTTCCTCCCCAAGCAGAAGATGTCTTGGTAGTTTTTACTTTCATCCGTGACGGAGGGATGGGGCTCTGCGGGTGGAGCCCCCCCACATCTGGCGCCCAGGACAAGGTCCCCCGCAGTCGGACAAGAACATAAACACTCAGGAATTCCGCTGCACGCCAAGATACCCTCTGAACCTGGCTGGCCGTGGAGAGCAAGCGAGGGCAGTACGCATTCCCAGGAGTTCAGTGAAATGTTCCCAACTCAGGCAGTAAATCAATAGTGCCTGACTAACATGTGGCCAGAAGTCACATATAAACCTGAAAATCAAGTGGAAGATACTTTGAATTTTTTGGCTTTGGGATTTTTTTTTTTAAACATTGTTGTCCTAATGGTTCAGAACCCAGAATGTTTTCCTGCAAGAAACAGGTTTTTGGTAGTGCCGTGAAAATAATGTTGGTCTAAAAAAAAATTAGAAGACTGAGATTGTAATGCAAATTCTGACTTCCCTTATTCATGGTGCCAACTTGGACCAAATACTTGACCCCTCTTCACAGTTTCTAAGATTAGAGTATCCGATTAGCTGATAACTATTTTAGCTACTATAAAATGCCAGTATGTCTTACAGCTTTCATTTTTCGGAACCTCAGTCAGCGGGATCCTTATGGCTTGTTACACAAGGGTAAGAGGTGGTCAGAGGACATGCTCAATCCTCTAGGCAATTCCCCGAAGTCCTTCAGCCTCTGCTTCCTCATATGCTACATGAAATTACTATGGAAAATCTGTATTTCAAATTTTAAAAGTGAGCATTACATCACAATGCATGCTTATTATTTCCCAGTTTTTTCAGTTTTAAAAAATTCAGCTCCATGGAAAAGTTGGTAGAAGTATACAACAGAAACCAATGTATCCTATGCCAGTGATTACATTTCCTTGACATCTTTCTGTGCATACCTACCTGCACGCACATATTTACACGCTCAAGGGTGTATATATGTATGTAACTTTTACTGAACTATGTTACAGTAACTGTCAGACCCTATAATATTTGACTCATAAATACATTTTGTCCTAAGAACAATAAAATGGTTTTAAAAAGCAAGGAGACATTGTTCTGTGCACAAGACCATCTCACACTCAAAGCGTTTGACAATGATAAAGTAGTAATAACTAATATACATTTCATATTCAAATTTCTCCAATTTCACCATCCATTTGATTCCCATAGCTTCTTATTCTCCTTTAGTGTAGAAGAGACCTTCAGTGTTTTTGTTTGTTTGTTTGTTTGTTTATTTGCTTTTCTGGTATCTCATGATATTGGTTTTTTCTTTTTTCTTTTTTTTAAACAATCAGGCCAATGGTTTTATAAACCACCAAAAAAAATTATGAACAATTCTCACAAATATACAAGAGGCTAGACATGCTAGATTGCAAAAACAAACAAGACTTCTCGCTGCTGTGAGAAGCAAGGATAGCGGTTCCAACACATGGGGTTAGTGACGGCATCCGCAAGGAACAGGGAAGCCTTGAGTTGATTGAATTACGGACAAGCCACCTAATCCAATCATGATAATTAAGAACTGTTGGCTTGATTAATTAAAAAAAAAAAAACAACGACGAGAGCCTCACCTTGGAAATACGGGTCAGACTACTTACGAGAGCTACTGCTGGCAATGAGGGAAGCTACAGTGCTGAACTGAGTTTACTGGGACACCGACCAGCAATAACTTCCCCAGAGTAGACACTGTAGTTATTTTACATTATTTGTTCGAGATTCAGTGGGAATAAAAGTTTCAAAATAGCTTCATAAGCTCTAATTGTAGAAATTAAAAGCTGCTATTAAAAGCCTATTGAGTCAAAGAGTAAATGCATAATAAAATAGTAGACTATTTAGAAACTTTCTTAAATGAGAATATTACAAATTTAGATAATAAATATAAGTAGACGTAAATTCAGATTCTTAATACTTCCTTATTAAATATTATTTTAATTATCAAGAATTTAGAAAAAGAATATAAAGCCAGTCTCAAGGAGAAAATGATGAAATGCAGCAAAAATTAATTATTGCAAAACATGAACACACAGACATGAGTAAATCTAAGAATTCATTTAAAAAAATAAATAATAACCAAGAATTTTAACAAGCCTTACAAAGTTAATTAAGAAAAAGAGAGCAATTAGAAATAACATATGTAAAACTTTCACAGTACCTAAACCACGTTAAATTCTCAATATTATGATTATTCAGTACGAACATCAAGGATATGCTCATTGATAAAGGGGCACCTGGGAGGTTAAAAGAGGTAAGAACCTCGTACGAAAGCTCAGTGGGCACTTTACAGTCAGGACAAGATGAATCACACCCTTGGAAAAGATACACAGCATAGAACAGCCTCAACGGAACATTGGAAACCTTCACTGATCAATAAGCAACAAAAAGCAGGGACACATATGCCACACCCCTACTGGACGCCTAAATGTTTTTAAAGGTAGATGATGTCATAGTTATGAAAGGCCTTCTTTTCAATGATACTGACTGATGTTGTCTTTCTAACGCCCCCCGCCCCACTGCCAATCCCCACGTCAGTGGTCTCACCTGCGTGTCCTGGGGTCGAGGGGGAGGGTTCTGGTTGTTTTAAGGAATGGCAAACAGCAGCTTAAAAATGATGGTAATGTAATTGTCAAAAGGTTCGAAGACATTATTAAAGAGACTCTAATTAAGAAGCAAAACTTCAAGATTCCGAAGCCAAGTGCGCAATAGTCACAAATAAATCATTCATAGAATAAACACAAATGACCAAACAACATAAGGGAAAACATTCCTCTTGGTAATTCAAAAATATAATTGAAAGAAAATAAAAGTATATTTCTATCAAGACATCAGAGATGTAAAACTGGTATTTCCTGAATTTGGGCATTGGGAGAGAGAGAGGCAATTTATAGGCTCCTCGAAGAATGTAAGCTGGCAAAGAAGAATGCTTTTGCCAAATTTTTAAAAAATATTTTAAAAATATTTAAATACCGTTGATCTAATAATTCAACTTCAAAGACTCCAAAGGCAATAACTAGAGTTGTAGACAACGGCCAAATATTACCAAATCACCTTATTACCGAATATTAACTGGAACTTTATATCAGGAATGAGGTAGAAATTGAAATCTCTAAAAAATAGACAGGTGGTTAAACACGTCATGACTTACAGCTGAATGGAATACCATGTCGCCAGTGAACTAATATTTTACGTGTATTCGATGCTGTAGAAAATTGTTCATGACAGAGTATAAATTCAACAAGACATGAACTCTCTCTATATAACTATACACACATATCTGGGTGTACATACACAGTCCAGGCACCTCAACGTACATATGGATGTACACACACGCACACACACGCACACACACACACGCACAAAGCCTGGAAAGAAACACTGGAAAATGTTCATAGTTTCTTCCATTTCATGGTCTCATTTTTTTCTCAATTCTATACACGAAACCCAAAAATGTGTTGGCTGTTGTCATTTTTTTAATTTGACAGTCTAAGGGAAAAGAGGTCAGTGCCCCCAGCTAAATAGTGAGATATTGCTTGTTTTCAAAATCTGGTAGTGCACTGGTTGAAAATCGCTGCTGTAAGCCAGTGTGATGAGATTTAAAATTTCTGACTCACGATGACTCGGTAATCTAATAATATTCCCACAGTGAGGACATTATGATGGATTTCTGCATTTTTTTCAAAATGTATTTTATGAGAGAGAAAAAAGTTTTCATCTCTTTCCTAGTGATAATTTTTTTTTGCTTAAAGGTAGGGGATATTCTAGGGAAAACAGCTTCATAGATTCGAGAATACATGTCTTATGCCGCCCTTTCTTCTGCATTCCTTCTATTTCCATTGCAATGTTTCAAAATGTCCTATGAACGTGTTCCTGCAAAGTTGCCCAGCTAAAATAAGGAAAATATATTTATTGGAACAGACATCTGCAAAATGTCTCTGAAAAGAGGGAGTCAGTGGAGACATATTTACCACGAAGCTAAAGAAGCTTAAGCTTCAAGACCCCTCAGTAACAGGGGTGTTAGTAAATTGTTGTAAAACTCGCAGAGATGGGAACTTGAACAGCAGTGGGCTAACAGTGCCCTCTGTCCCCTCTGATAATGCCACTCCCCCACTCCGCTTCCCGACCTCTTCCCTCATGTGGTGTGGTCTGGGGGTGCCCAAGGCACTTGGGGCACCACCTTCAGGAGGAACTGAGCTGGGGGTGTATTTAGTTCCCGGGTGCCGGCACCCACCGATGAGGTTCACTGTGAACCCCATGTGTCGCTGAGTCACTGCTGCCACCCCAGTGTAAAGGGCAGGCCCGGGAATTCTCCCGGTCCCATCCATGCTGCCTCGCCCCAGGACATGGCATGAAGTTCAAGGCCAGTTCCGCTGCGTTCCAAATCCATCTCAGCACTGGGAGGTGGGAGGATGGGGAGACATGGTATCAAATCACTTACATTTTTGGATTTTGTCAGGGTGGGATTTGGCAGCATTTTTACCTGTATGACTCATTAGGGGGGTTTTTTGGTGACTCTAATATTCACTTTTGTAACTAATTTTATACTTAGGTGTCCTCTTCTTCTTGCAGAGAACCCCCCAAATTCAGGTGATGTCCCCACAGAAGCTGGATTGACTCCCAGCACCTGCACACTCCTACCGCACGACCTTGCCCAGAGCAAGAACTCGGGTAACGCTCAAAGGACCACTCTCGCAAGAAGGGCCCGGGGTAGGCTGGTTCCGTCATGCCCTCCAGCCAGTGAGCTTCAAGGATGCCTTCTACCTGTTATTTACGCTGCCTCCACAGCAACCTGAATAACAATTCCAGCCAACACTATTTTGCCCTTGATAATTACTCAGAAATAATTTTTTAAAGGTAATACCCCTTGCAATCAAAAAATACGGCAAGAAGTAGAATTATGGCCCTGGCCAGGTGGCTGACGGTGGCTCCGTTGCTTGGAACATCTTCCCATACACCGAAAAGGTTGTGGGTTCAATCCCCAGTGGGAGCATGTACAGGAGGCAACCAACCGATGTTTCTCTCTCTCTCTCTCTCTCAAATCAATAAACATACCCTCAGGTGAGGGTTATAAAAACAAAAACGAAATAGAAACATAGAATTATGGGTAAACTTGGGAGTCTTTAGGGTTAAACTGAAGAAAATGTGAAGAAACGCTTTTCTCCAGAGTCCCTTAAATGAAAACGGATTACAAAGCTGATAAAAATGCTTTTCTGCTAATTCACAGAACAATTGCATCCGTCTGGTTTACGCGGCGTGGCCTAACTCCCCAACGCACACCCAGCGTGGTCCCTTTCGGAACAGCGCGAGAACACACAAAAGGCTAAAGCCTGCTAAATCATACAACACGCTAAATCGATGCTTACGGGAATAATTGAAAGACAAACAACTTCTAGAGGTTGTGAAGAGAGGGAAAACGTGGCAACTTCACACGAATGGAACTGAACGGGATTGTCCTCAGGGCCTCCTCAGTCACCCCGGCTTCCCGGTTTGGGTGAGTCTGTCTAAAGCCGTGGTTCTCAGACGTGGTTTCCGTTTTTCACACATAAGCATCTGTAGTTTAGTGCCAGAGCTGTGCAACCCTCGCCTCGCCCCGTTTTAGAACACCTTCCTCGCCCCAAAGAGAAACGCCACACTCCTTCAGCAGCCGGCTCCAGGCGGACGTGAACCTACTCTCTGTCTCCCCAGGTTGGACCGCTCCGGACCCAATTCCACGGGATCGTGGACCACGTGACCCTGCGCGGTTGGCTCCTCTCACCTGGTGTCATTTTGTGCAGGTCGGTTCGTGCGGCGGCACCTGACAGCCCCCTTTCCTGTCCAGGATGTTCACTGTATGGATGTAACACATGTAGCCTCCCACTGGTTATACAGATGTGGGGTTATTCCTACTTGCTGGCTCTCCTGAAAAATGCTTCCATGACTATCCATGTAGAAGTTTTAGTGTGGACACGTGTTTTCAGTTTCTTTGCACCACACCCAGGGGTGGACATGCCGGGTCCTATGGGAGCTCTGTGTTTAGCAATTTAAAGAATTACCAGACAGTTTTCCCAAGTGACTGCACCATTTCACATTTGTACCGCCTGTATACGAGGGCTCCAGTTTCTCCACATCCTTGTCAACATTTGCTATCATCTGTTGTTACTAATGGTAGTTACTTTAACAAGCATGAGTGGTATCTCCTACTGGTACTGATTTGCAGTCCAAATACTTTTGATTTTGCACACCTATGAGCGTTTCAGCGTTTTCCCCACTTGGGGTGTGCTGGACAATGTATGAAGTCATACATGTACAGGGTAGTACAACCGTAGCCTGTGTCGTATGAAACATCCACTAAAAATACAAGTTTTAACACAAGAAAGATTATCTAAGGTCTTCCAAAATATCACAGAATAGTCCTTTTTACTCTCCTGAAGTTAACTCATGCCACTTGGAAACTGTCTGTCTAAAGGACCCAGATTTTTTTTCGCCCTGGCTGGCGTAGCTCAGTGGATTGAGCGCGGGCTGCGAACCAAAGGGTCGCAGGTTCGATTCCCAGTCAGGGCACATGCCTGGGTTGCAGGCCAGGCCCCTAGTGGGGGCCACGTGAGAGGCAACCGCACACTGATGTTTCTCTCCCTCTCTTTCTCCCTCTCTTCCCCCTTCTCTTCCCCTCTCTAAAAATAAATAAATAAAATCTTAAAAAAAAATTAAAAAAGTGTTTAAAAAAATAAAGATAAAACATCTTTAAAAAAAATAAATAAAAAAAATAAAGGACCCAGATTTTTAAATAAGAATACTGCTAAAGATCTATCTTTTCTCTCTAGTTGCATTCAAGATATTTCCTTTATCTTTATTGTTCTGAGTTTTTACTACAATGTGCCTAAGTATAGATTTATTTTTATTTATTTCATAAAAATTAATTATTATTAATTGATTATGCCTACCTGATGTTAAGTTTCATAATGTTCATAAAACCCAAAAAGTTCTTATCTTTAAATATAGCTTCTGGTTTGGGGTTGGCTCTTTTTGTTTTTTTCTGGTATGCTTTTTTGTTAATAATTGAACAATGCAAAGTGGGCCCTTTGAAGAAGCAAAAATAAGAATAAAAAAGAAATCGGCAATAAAAATAGTGAAATCTCTTTTTCATTTAACTGTGAACACTAATGATGCTGTGGAAGTCACCCCTCACATTACGCGTGCATCTCCAGAGCAGTGCAAATGAAGATGCTTATTCAGGTTCCTTTACCTTCTAGGCGGCCCCACCTGCGGAGCATCATGGGCTAGTTGAGCTCCCAAGGGAGGCAGCCCTTGTGCAAACAGATGATGGAAACGAGTGATCGCCGTGCTTGTGCAGGTGGGAATGCGGTAGCCTGGACACTCAGGAGCAAGAAAGTAAGCAATCTGAACGTTCGCTTGGTCCACCTAACTTCTTCCCTTTTTCAGAGGGCAACTATGCAAATCCAATGGACCGAATCAACTTTATAAACTACTAGAAAAAAGCCAGGAACCCCTTGGGAACGAGGGAGGACCGATAGTTTCGGGAAACCATCAGCAAAGGAAGAAGGAAGAGGGGTGAAGGTAGACGCAGGAGAAAAAGATACCCGTTCTTTGGAAGGACAGCAGTTCGGAGAGGAAGAGATCCAGGACCCAGGTCAGGTGGGAGAGGCCACTGGACCCTTCGACAGCCTTCTGTGCATCTGCCCGGGGGCTCTTGTGAGACCGGGGAGCCTCCCATCATCCCATGAGGGACGGGTGCTCGCGCTTCCAGCGGGTTCTGCTATTCGGGCTGTTGGCTGTACCTCACGGGAAATGGCCAAGAGATAAATAAAAGATACCAGAACACCTCACTTCAAACTATGAGTCTCAAAGAATGAATAAATCAGGAAGAGCACTTTTTTATTTTTTTAAAAAATAACTAAAGGAACATGGGCTGTAGGTCTTCCTAGTAAACTTGGCTCTGGGTGAGTCACTCAATTTCTCTGAATCTCTCTAAGCCCCTCTGAATTCCTTTATCCTTGATCTATGTTATTACCAACCTGTTAAGGCTGTTGCTAAGAGGAAAACCTGAAATGTTTGTTCAGCTTAGCACAAAGGGTGCTCAATAAATGTGACTCCTTTTCTCCTCCCCAAACCCCGGTCTCCCCCTCCTTTCTGCTGGGAGCCAGCAACAGGAGGGAGCCATTTCTAAAAATAAGTAACTAGGGTTAGAATGCGCAGCGAGGCAAACTCTGTTGCTATCGCTACATAATTCATCCTATTTCATTCTCCCCCTGGCTTCTACATCATGAAAAAAAAAATCAAGGTGTTTTCCTTTGTGATGCCAACCTTGCAGAGTTTTTTTGTTTGTTTTTTTCTAAACTTTGAAAGAAAATCTGTGTGTTTCTCTGGAGCTCCCTGAGCAGAGCTGTAGTTATTTCTGTCACAGAAGGCGGGTTAAACGGAAGAAGCCGAACCTCATCACAGGTCAGGGCAAGAGAAGAAAGTGCCAGGGCAACCCGAAGCCTGTGTGGTTCAGGGACCCGGGACATTTGCATCCGAACGGCTTCTTAACAGAACCCCGGGCGGTTCCCGCACAGACCGAAGTCTGAGGAGCCCTGCACCCCGTCTCTCCCCGTGGTACTGATGCTCCTGATCTCCCTCCCCTCCGTCTGGGAGACCAGAGCGTCTTCTCTGCACTCCACGTCTCCGTCTTAGCCCCACGTTGGTGGCACAGCTGCCCGGCAGTCCCCGGCAGTGCAGAGACACAGCCCATCGGAGCTCAAGTTCGCAGACCGCCACGGAACAGGGCGGTCGGTCCTCTCTGTCAGTGCTCGTCCCACCGTCTCGCCCATGGTGAAGAGAACAAGATAAGGGTGTGAGTGATCTGGTTTCGTAAAGCCCACGGCCCACACGCAAACCACGGTCACGTGCCCGACACACAGAGGCAGCGGGACAGACACACGGCCGCTCCCGATCACCCTGCGACCTGCGTCCTGACCACACTGAAGGGGGATCCACAAAAGAAGAAACTTGTAGTCCCCTAAAAGCACCAAACTGAAATTTTAAAGATGCTGGACTGAATAAGTGAGGGATGGCGGTGTATTTGCCGCCGCAGTGAGTGTCTGCCTTGGTTGCCCCACCCCCTGGTCCTGTAATTACTGACTCAATGCTAACTGGGTCTCCTGATGAGAGGTAGAGCGAGCGGAGTGGCCAGAGCCCCGCCCGCACAAATTCTTCTTATTCCTCTGTGCTCTCTCCCTCCCCCTTTCTTTCTTTTTCTCCTTTTAGCAATGAATTGATTAGGGCCTGAAATGAAGGAAATGCAATCTCTGTCAACTCGCTATAAATACAGACGGGAAATTCTGAGAGGGCTTCTTCTTTTTTTTTTTTTTTTTCCTTTCTGTTTCTCTGGCATTTGTCTCAATGCTGTGTGGATTTATTCAGAAACGAGCTGGGAAGCCAGTACTGTAAAAATGACTAAACACGTACAAACGTATAAAATTAAACCTTTGTACCTTGGACAAATCTGATGGTTATCCAGCTGCAGCCTCATCTCCATTTTTATTGGAAGCAAATTACAGATCTATGTGTGATTCACAGGCGCTGCTTGTTCCGCTCCCCTCGCGTCTCGTCTGCATGTGTGTGGTTAACTTCGTTCAAGCAAGATGATGAAGCTTGCTTCGGGGCTCACAGGTCCTATCCTGCTCGTGCGGACAGACTGACGGACACCTATGACTCATGCCAGCTCTGAAATCATCTGCTATTTCACAGAGATCAGTTGATTCGGACCAAATCTTTTGCCTACAAACAGGCACAGATCTCTCCGTTTCTTAAGCAGGCAAAATAAAAATATTTGTCTCCTCTCTGCTCCCTTCTCAAGCTCCAACTGGTCTCTGCCTTAATCAACAACTGGAAGTTCAGCAAATATGCTTTAGGTGCAGCTGTGAGACGGATCTCACTTCATGTGTCGGTCACCCCGCACTGTTGGCACAGTCCTCATCGGAAGCAGGCCGGAAGTCCAACAGCACCTGAGAGAGAGTCGGGATTCAGTCCTGGTCTTCCAACTTGAACCTTTCCACCACTTCAGTGGTCTCAAAGTGTCGCCACTGGGAGAGCAGCATCAGCCACAACCGCCACCCCCAGACCTCAGCAGGCCACCCAACAAGCCCGCAGGTGGCTGGCCTTGCAGTGCGCCATGCAGTTGGGGACCCGCTGCAGTGGCCCGAGCTGCCCCTGGCCCGCCCTTCAGAACCGCCTGCCGAGTCTGCCCGCAGCCTGCTCTTGCTCAGAAGGCACTCCCTCTTCCACAAGTGTTTCCACGACCACGGCTTCCTCTCAGCACTGAGCATTTTCCTCTCCCCACTCGGCAAACACTCATCGAACAACGTGTTCGGTGGGCGCGACACTGGGTTGGAGGCTCGGACTATCCAGGCTCAGGGAACAGGGCGTCTGTGTGTTCCGAGGAAACCAGGGCGATGTTGAAGCAGCATCGCTGGAAGGCCCTCCCGACCTTCTCAGGAGCACTGCCGGACTTGGCCTCTGTTCTCCTTCACCCCCTTCCTACACCTCCCACTGCATCACAAGCCCTCCCAGGGTGACATTCGTGGCACCTTCTTTCCTCTTTCCATACTTCCTCCTGCTACTTTTCTCAAAGCTTCCCACTCCTCCTGCATCGGCCACTGCTTTGCCCCATCTCCGAAACCTCAGACCTGTATTTAATCGGCAGCAAGTCCTGAAGTCAGTACCTCGTTGGTGGGGGTCTCTAACATCTCTTCGTTTGCATTCCCACTGCTACCAGGGTAGTTCAGGCCCTCCTGCTCTCTCTACCAAAGATGATTCCACCCCCTACCCCCTGGACTTCCCCACTCCTGTCTCCAGAATCCACCCCGACACAATCCGGTATCCAGAACTCTTCCTAGTTCCTCCTTGCCCGCCAAGCTCAACATTGCATTGAAGAAGACTTTCCACAACATGGTTCCAAGTGAACTTTCCCAGGCCTACCCCGTGATGTGCTCCATAACGTCGATAAAACAGACCACCAATCAAACTTTTCCAAATGCAACCCTTTCATTTCCACTTCTGTGCATGCGTGAGTTTCTCTGCATTATGATTCATAAGACCCCAGTGCCACCACACCTCCTCCGTGACGCTGTCCTGGGTTGGCCAGCGAGACGCTTCCCTGTCCGCTGGATTCCAGCGGGACTTGGCTTGCCTTCCAGGTGCTCCATTACCGTCCTTGGCGCGTGGGTGTTGGAATGGCCTGATTGTTGCTTGCCCTTGAGAGCTGCGTGTCTTTTGCTGCCCAAGCCAGCACCTCTCTCAAAGGCAAAACTCATTCAATATTGGTTGAATGCGATTAAATTTGTTTTCCTTCTTCCGTTTCTCCTTTACACACCAGCAATATATGGTCCTGTTTTCCTCTTAACATTTTGTTCACAAATCAAATTTAGTTTCTGTCCCAAAGATACAGCACTTACCTTTCCCAGCGTCTAATTCAAATATATTGTCTGCACCTTTTATCTCAGACTGTTTTATGTTCAGTTCCCAGGACTCACAAGAAAGAAGTGGGTGTGGCTTGCAAATGAACATCTTCCTTAGGGTGGATTGAAATGTCCACCCTGTACGACCTTCCCATTGCCCTTTGCTACTCTGTCAGACACTCAGTTTCTGAAAAAGGGGCGAACTCTTCCTCCCTTGGAGGCTGTCAAGGTCAAACAGGACAATGACATCGAAAGGTCCGGCACAGGAACACAAGCCAGAGGATGCGGTAAGGTTTTGGAGTGGAAACGATTCACTTTCCTTCTACAGACAAAGACACCGAGGCCCAGCCCTGCGGTCACCGGCTTGAAGAAAGCAGCGCCAACACCCAAAGCATTGCCTCTTGACTCCCTGCCAGCCCTTTGTCTGGACAAACGACACGGACCCCTCAGTGGCGAGCTGCGTCTGAGGACCTGGCCCCCTGAGGGAGCTGCCCCTCCCCCACGGATGAAAGCCACCAGCCTCTGGACATCCTGGGACCCAGGGAGCCTCACAAGGCCCGGGGAGCAACTCGGGAGGCGTTCCGGCAGGCCTGGTCGCGGTGACAGTGACGGCTTGGATCACTTTTGCAGCTGCTGGGCTGACTCAGGGCTGACTCACTCAGCAGTGCGGGCAGGCGTGACGGCTCTAAGCCATTGGTGTCTGACCTTCCAGACCTTGTCTGCGCGTGTGCCCGGGTGTCTGGGGCAGTTGTGACACCCTGTGGCCAGGTTGGCTCATCACAGCGGAGCATCCTTAGTAAAAACAGGATCTAGGACTGGGGTGCGGGGGGAGTAAGAGCTGCCCGCCTGAGCACGCGGACTCTACTGCCTTTCTGCGGTAGCTCACGCTCACCGAGCCTCCACTGCCCGGCCCCACTTGCATTAGATTAGATTTGTGGGTGACCACTTTGAGTTTGCTTAATCTAGAATGCTACCAAGACAGAGGAGGTGAAAAGAAGGTTAGAGGTAAAGACCACCGAAAATGACTCCACATCAAATCAAATGCTTCCAGAGGGCAGGACCCGCACCTTGCTCTCCATAGCTCCCTACCCAGCCCATCAAGCACACGGTATACTGTAGGCGGTTAATAAGTGGTGCTGCCTGTTACACGTGTCTCGTGCCCAGCAGCTTGGTCAAGGGCTGACAACTGCTGTACTTGCTGCTGTATTAACTCTGACCTGTCCACAGAAGTTACTCTCATACTTCCAACAGACGACCTTAGATTTGACTTGCTCTTGCTACACAGTGAGCTTCAAAGGGCAGGAGCCAGGAAGCTTCACCTCTCGCTGCCTCCTGAGAGAAGATCAGAAGACGGGACTTTGCACGAGCGTGCTGATGTAGGGAGATGCGACCCGCCACCACCAGACCGTGGCAGCACGCGGGTCCTGGCTTGGCTTCCTCTCCCTCTGTCTCCTTCCTCCCGGGACTCAACCTCCCTTCCCTCGCATTTGCAGTGGCCCCTAGTCTCCGTTTTATCTTTCCATGCTTGCTCTTATCCTTTGGGAAAATAGGTTTTTATTCAATGATGGAGCACCGCAGAATGGGAGACTGGAAGGAGATTAACTCCAACCGTGGCCTCTTCTGGGCGAGCCGCACAGCGGTACACAGCAGGGTGCGGCTCCCGCCGAGGAGCAGACGGCAGCGGCTGTCAGCCTAAGTAAACTCACTCAGGACTTGTCATCGTACGAAGTAATTTAGACAGGCGCGATCGAGTCACTGGCACTGGAGGAACTGACAGACCGAACGCGCCTTTTGTCATACGCTGATTTCTGCAAGTATCTTGGACTATAACCATCGATTTCCATTAGATGGTAAGTATAGAACAAGATGGAGAGAGCAAGAGCACACATCCACGGATGGTGAGGGGCCTGTGCCCACACGGTTTGTGCAGAAAAGAAAGGCTGCAGTTGGAGAAGGAGGGCAAACTGCCCCCGTGTCGGGAGAACCAGCTGTGGCGCCCTCCACACGGCTGGCTGCCTGTCTGAACCGTGGCCAGTGGTCGCTGTCCCAACTGTCTGCGGTCCCACCGGATCTTAGCCAGCCCTTGGCAGATCCAGCCTCAGCCCTGGCTCACCGGGCACTGCACGATCTGATGCCCGCCCTACATCCCACTGCTTTAGATACGATGCTGTCCTGTTGGTCCTCCATCTGCCTCAGGGCCTTTGCACTTGCTGAGCCCCCTGCTAAGAATGCGTCTCCCAGCCCCCTGCATGGAACGGGCTCTCATTGCATTCAGAACTCGCCTGGAACGCTGCCTTTTCAAAGCGCACTCAGCTTCTTGTCCTACATCATCCTCTGTCTCGCTTTCTTGTTTTACTTTTCTCTATTTTTTATAGCTACCTGGAATTACATTTCATATTTACTGTTATAATTCATAATTTATGTTTCCATGCAGCCTGGGCGCTTGTGTCCTCTAGCCAGTGTTCAGTGCTTAGCACTTGCTCAGTAAATATTTATTGACCGAAAGAATCAGGCCTGCCTTGCTTTTGAACGAACCCCTTCCTCTCCAAAATTTCCAATTTATCTCACAGATAAATCGTAGGGGGAAACTTATTCCTCGACCTTATATAGCAACAGAGCAATAGATCTGTGAAAATTAACTTTTCGGTCCATATAATGAGATCACATCTGTTCTCTAAAGTGTTGTGCCACAGCAGTAACTGGAATTTTGGAAAAGGGCACTTGCTAATCGTTCACTGTATGCCCACCACATTGCCAAGAACTTTCCAAACATTTAGTGTTTTATTTCCCTCCACAACTACTCTGGTTGGTGATATTATCCCTATTGCATAGATGAGGAAACTGAGGCTCAGAGAGAAAAAACATAACTTGACCAAGGTCGGCGCAGTACCTGTGGATGTAACCTTACCTGGAAATAGGATCTTTCGGTACATAATTAAGTTACGGATCTCAGGATGGTATCCTTACGAGAAGAGAACGCAGAGACACACGGAGGAGACAGCCTCGAGAAGATGAAGGCGAGACTGGAGGGGTGGGTGTGCCCGCAAGGCAAGGAACACCCAGGCTGGCCGGCAGCCCCCAGGGCCCAGGAGAGGGGCCTGACACAGGTTCTCCCTCCGAGACTCCAGAAGGAACCGACCCTCGATTTTGGTTGTTTTAACTACTGTGAGAGAAGAAACTTCTGTTGACTTAGGCCGCTTAGTTTGTGGTCACTTACAACCCACTGAGCTAAGAGAACATCTTGACTGGTCGGTGACAGAGCAAGGCGTCGGACCTGGGCCTGTTGACCCCAAAGCCGGACGCGTTCCACTCTCCCAGCTGACGTCCCCAAATGACACAGCTGGGAGGCCACCCCTGCCTGACACGTGAGAGCGGAACAGAAAGATCTGAATGAAAGTGGAGCCCCAAAACCAAATGAAACCTGCCAGCTTGCTGGCTACCTTTGGTCACACTGTCATCTATATTCACGCCCAACGTGCAAAAGAGGACCTCACACGAAGGAAGCTCTCGGGTGATTCCAAATTGAAAGAGCTGCAAATGCCAGGAAAGAAAAGAAGTCACATGCCGGGAAACTTAGGAGCAACAGCAATGAGCGTAGAGAATAACGAAGAGAGATTTCACTGGAGGGAAAGAACAGCAGCTGCCTTTGAAGAGAAATATTCAAAGTACAGAGCCAACTTGAAAAGGAGTCGTGGGGGAAAAAGCTGCGCAGGCAGCAGGTCGGACTCAGACCGGTCAGGCAGTACAGTAGCGGGGGGGGGGCGGGGGGGGGGGAGAGAGCGCCTATCCTTTCGAAGGTCACTTTCAGAGGTGGAAAACCACACAGCCGGCGGGTTGCAATGTCCCTTTTTACGAGGCTCTAATGAGAAGACACACGATTTCCTACTCACTGAACACCAGAAGGTAGAAATGCTCCACAGGCAGGTAGGAAAGGGTTAAAAGAAAGCGAGGCGTGCAGGGGCTGCCTGGAATTCTGGGGCCCAAGGGAGGCCAGGAGGGCTGGCTCCGAGAAGCCCACGGGCAAGCCGTGGGAGCGGATCCCAGGAGAGGGGGCAGCTCGGACTGCCTAGCAGCCGGAGGGTGATGGCCTCCCTGCTTTGCCCCCATTGCAAGTGACCTCTCGCCGCGGGTCCGCCGGCGAAGTCATCTCCTCTGAGGAAAGGCGCTCCGCAAATGTAAACGTGGAAGTGTTTCGGGACCCGGGGCTGGAAGATAAACACATCCTGCGAGCCTCCGGCTCCATCCTCAGGAGACAGACTAGCTGCGACCTCCTCGGTCTTTCCTTTCATCTTCTGTTTACGGCAATTGTGCCTGACACCGCCAATTTGCTGGACCCTGTCCACCTGGGGAAGGCACAAGTCAGTGCTGTTGTGGAGCCCACGGCGTTTTAATAAAAACGCTCTGAGGTCAGGTGCGAGCCAGCTCGTCTGGAAGAACGGTTATGTGCCTGATGCTGGTGAGTCTGGAAAATCCTTGCTCGGGGAAGACTGGGTGCTGACATGACACATGCGACTTCGCTCTGTACGGAAGCATTGAGGAGGAGACTTCTGCAGAAATTAGGAGTGTGCCCATGTTCTTGGCCTGTGCACTTTCATCCCGGTTCCTTTGCACAGGCGACGTCCGGTGTCTGAGTCGGCCTCCTTCGCATCCCTTGGCAAAAGCCTGGTCGTAAACCCTTAGGAGGCTCACTCCAGGGCTTCCCTCCCCGGAGAAGCCCTCCCCGAGTCAAAGGCCAGGATGAGCCCTCTCTGCTCACATGCGATACCTCTGTTTTAGTGCCCGCCGCTGTCTGGCCCCTTCTTTCTGCTGGCCTCCGCAGCCCCGGGCCTGCAAACCAAGGGCAGAGGGATGGCAGCCGTGCTCCACCTCTGTTTGGCCCACACGACTGACCGCAATTACCAGCAGCATCTAATTACCTATAAATAACACAGACACGTAGGGTGATTTTCTCCTGGCTGCGAATGCGAATTAACTGAAAAGGTCACCCCAAAATGTGATTTCTCTCCCTAAGGAACAGCGACATCAAAAGCTAATGAAATCTGAACTTTATCATTCCCCTCTGAACTTTTCCTTCTGTTTCAGGATATCCAGAGAGCCGGAGAGACGCAGGTAGGCGGGGCAGGAGTGGGGGTCGGCGGTGAGGCCCTCGGAGGCTCCTCTGTTTGGAAGTGACCTTGGATATCAGGCCCGACAGGAAGTGCCACCGTGTCATCTATAAACTGAAGACACTGTAGGCTTGGTGGAGACTGTCGAGTACCTAGTATATGCCTGACACTGTCATTGACAACGAACAGCTCTCGGGCCTAGCACAGTGCCTTGCCCACAGTAGGCAGTCAGTACGTGTGAGCTTTGGAATGAATAAACACACCAATGAAGAGGTTTCAACTAGATCAGTGCTTCCTCTGGCCACAGATCCCTGGGGAGTGCTAACTACGGAAGGGCCCGCCAAGTTTTCTGACACTTGAAAGTCACGCCTCTTCATCTTTCCGGACCTAACTGGTCTCCAATGACATTCACCGCCCCCGTCTGTTCTCAGTTCTGCAGGGAGGCGTGCTTCCACGATAAAACAGGGGCAGCCCAGGGGCAGCCCGGGGAGGGGGTCGACGTCAGGGGTTCTTGCACAGGAGGACATGCCGGGTGCAGCAGGGTCCCCAGAAAGAGGCAGGATCCCTGAGAACAAAATAAGGGCCCTTCGCACAAACTCCAGACTCTTCGCTGAAGGTCGCAACGATCCCGACATGATCCAGTTCCCCATTTTTCTGGCGGACGAATGCAAGTTCAGTGTCAAATAAACCTGTATGTCTTCTTCATGCCACACTCTGGTTTGGCGGCTCCCTAATGCAGGGCATCTTGAGGATTAGCTGTAACATTTGCGGGCCAGTGTTAATATTCGTTTATACAGCACTTGCTAAATGCCAGGCTTTTGGAAAAGGCAGTTAAAATACAGATTCCATGGCTCCATCCTAAGGATTCTCACCGAGCAGGTCGGAAGCTGGAGCCCAGAAATGTGTATTTTTAACAAAAGCCCCAAGTTGGAGCAGAGCAGTCTTGCTTTTTAAGCTTTAACAGACCTGCCCGTGTCATTGTAAATTTAATGAGCTGTACCAGGAGTGAGGAAGGGCCTTTTATTTTATGTATTTACTTTCCTTACCCTAGGGCATTTTCTATTATCGATTGGAGAAAGAGAGGGAGGGTGAGAGGGGGAGTGGGGGAGAGAGAGAACGACAGAGAGAAACCTTGGTCATTTTTCTCCCAGACGTGCCCCGTCTGGAGATCAACCCCACACCCTTCTGGTGTATGGGACAATGCTCAACCGACTGAGCCACCCACCAGGACGAGGAACAGTCTTTTAAACCCCCTCCGCCTAATCTTCACAGTTCACAAATGGGAAAACTATAGCACAAAGAAGTCCGTAGTTCCTAACCAGAATTGCAGTTACAGGCAAGACGATGCAAACGTATTTTGTTGTGTTTTTATCTCTGTTTCTTTACTGAAAGTCTCTTCTCTGGCATCAGACTCAGCCACGAAAACAGTCTGGAATTCAAGAGTAATTCTGTGACTCATAATTGGCCCCTTTATTGAATGTTCTGTGAAAACCCAGTTTCCGAGATACAGGTATCAGACACTGTGTCTTCGGTGGAAGCGCGCTGTAGCGGTGAGCCCGGCTCAACGGATTTTCAGTTTTATGACGTGCGTTCCCTCTTTCTGAGCTGCCCCTTCAACAGGAGGGTTAAAAGGCTTAGCTCTCAGAAATGGCAGGATTCAATCAAGTATTTAAAATGACTGACCCCACAGGAAGTCCTCCTCCATTTACATTAGCTTCACTAATATTACATCACCATCGATCCAATGGTAAGAACATGTTTTGTTCTGTAACTTATTTTTATCTCATCTGAAGACATTTCTCATTGCTTTTAGAGAGAGAGGAAGGGAGAGGGAAGAACATCGGTCAGTTGCCTCTCGTCCGTGCCTGGACCAGGGATCGAACCTGCAACCTAGGCACGTGCCCTGTCCGGGAATCGAACCCGCAACCTTCCACTTTGCAGGACCCTGCTCCAACCCAGCCACACAGGCCGCTGCTACATGTTTTGCTTTTTAAATGGCAGATCCACATTTTACTATCAAAATCCTGTTGCCCAATACTTGTATTTGAGACAGTAACTCTGTTTCTCATTCTCTTTCTCGTCATTTCAATTTGAACCGCACGCCAGTGATGTTAACAGCCATTTTCAATCTATGAAAACAGCAATTTCGTACAATTCCACCTAATATATAAAATGAGCCTACGATCATGATTTTGATGACACCGTATTCTCACCAATGGAACTAAAATCTAACAATGCGACTTGGAGCTCTGATTGTCAGAGTGTAATGTAAATTACAGGATATCAAATCAGCGTTCACGCAGTCACTAGACAGACAGAATTTCATGCAATGTCTCCTGCTCATCGCTCCTCTGGAGAGCTGTGTATTTTCCGCAGGAAGCCTTTCTTCCTGTAGTCAGAGGCGGCTTTGCCCCACTGTCAAAGCCAGTTCTTGGGCAGTCCTTTCAAATCTCCCCTGTCCGGTCCTCAAAGTGAAAGAAAACCCACTGTAACTCGGAAAGATCACAAGGAGTATTGTCCTCCGCCGTCAACGCTGAGATCCAAACGGCTGTCAGATTTCAGGAAACATCAGTCCTGTCGAATGTCACTAGCCCGAATTCCCGCCAAAGGGTCAACAGATCGAGTGAAGCAGGGCCCTTGCGGAACGCAATCAGCAGGCCCAGTCGCAACGCCAGGGCCGGCCGCAAGCAGGTCACCCTGGCTGGGAACGGAGATGATGCTCCGATCTGAGCGGAGACAGATTAAAGGAGGCAGCGCTTACACTGGAAAGGTGATTATGATGCTTCTTAATCGTAAAGAATGACAACATGAGTTCTCTCCTACCGGCCAGCACGTGCTCCTGGTGACGGAGAAGGTGGAAGAGACAGGCCGAGTAGCACAGGTGATTTTTCACAACGAAAGGGCTAAAGACGGACGACCAGCCCTTCCACTTTTCTCTCCTTTGCTTTCTTTATCAAATCAACTTTAAGCATAATTTACAAGGAGATGGGAAAATTGGTGTAGAGATGGACAGACAATATAAATGTCCGCCATGTGACCAGTTTGTAACCGAATGGTGAAAATTAATCAATGAACTTGGATTTGTTTTCCATATAAAACCAAGATTGAGAACACTCCCCAATCTATGAATCTGGAGAAACAGTGGATGATCTGACATTATGTAAACACAGGGCCAACAGCAAAGTCGCGTCAGTCACAATGCAAGACACTGTCCTCTCCTCGTCCGCTCCGGCCTTGTCTCCCATTTACCACTCAACCCACCCACCGCCCCGCACTTGGCGCGTTCCAGACACTGCAGACACGGCTCCCGACAGCCACCACCTGGACCCAATGGCCAGCTTCCGTCCTCCCCTGCTGTACGGCGGTCGTCCAATCGCCCATCAACCTCACCTCGCTGTTCCCGCCTCCAGAAGCTCTTCTGTGGTTTACTCCTCACTTTCCTGAAAGCAGTTTCTCTTTCCTGTGGATAGATTTTCCTTGACTAACACACCACTTACTTATTTAGTTATGTATTTAATCCTCACGTGAGGACACTTTTTAAATTGTTTTAGAGAGAAAGGACAGGAGAGAGAGAAAAACATCGGTTGCTTGCCTTCTCGTACACACCCTGACCAGGAACCCACAACCTGGGCATGTGCCCTGACCGGGAATCGAACCCACGACCTTCCGTTTACAGGACGACGCCCCAACCAACGGAGCCACACCAGCCAGGGCTCACACGCCTTTAGAATGCATGTCCATCCTTACCGATTTCACCGATGCCTCCTCTTCAGCATCCCTCTGCTCGACGACTTCGAACCCTATTTGTTGTGCGTTGACCTCTCAACATTAAACCCACACGTCCCGCTCTGTGGTTGTGAGTCATCTGAGCATGCCGGTCGGTGTCTGGACACCGGCTCCAGCTGCCGGATGTGACCCGGGGCCCCACGGCCCTGTCGGGCCCGCCACAGCCACCTCCGCGCCCACCGAGCGCGGACCGCACTGCCGCCTCGTGCTGCACTGGTTGCAGATCGCTGACCTCGGGGTCACGCCCCGTTCCGAGTCCCGCCGAGCGAGGCTGCTCCCTGGTCTCCCGTCGGAAAACTGCCCACGCGCGGCGCCCGTCACGCTCCCTCGACTCAGGCAGAGGAAGAGGCTCGCTACCTCCTCACCAGCCACACTGTCTCCTCTCACCTCGCTCCTGTTTAAGGAGGAGGAAAAGCATTCCTCCCGCTTCATTCTTCATGCGGTCTCTCCCCGTCTGTCCCGGGAGCCAACTTCGCATCCAACACTGCTCTAGGAGCAAACAGCAATGACCACGACAGGCCAGTCCCTGCTCAGCTGGGGAGACAAACAGGAAACGAACACACACACGCGCGCCAGCTGCGGTTGAGCGTGAGGAAGAAGAGGGAGTGAGCAGAGGGCACCGTGACAGGGGCGGGGGTGTTCTTTGGAACCGGAAGACCAGGGACGCGTGGGCAGGGACTGGAGCAAGGACTGTCCCCGCTCCTCTCACACTCCGTTCCGGGGCTTCGTTTGCATGTTTCAAGGCTTTTGAAGGTGACGTGGCTTCCTTGTCAAAGGCACAATCTTCAGAGTCTCTGCCTCCCTTCCTCAACTCCAGAGGACTTTCCAAGCAAGAAAGAACACAGTGAAGAGGATGGTGAGCCTTCTCTCTTTCCCTCCTCCTCAGAAGGCAGAGCCCCTTAAATTCCTCAAAAGAGCAAGACTCGGAACAGAACGCAAGCCTCCGGGTGGGTCCCGACATCCACCTGCAGAGCACAGCAGCACCGGCCGCTCGGGAACGCGGCACAGGATCAAAGGAACCGCCCGGTGGGCTGTGTTCTGCGGACTCACTCTGAGTTCTCGGCAAACTCCTGCCTCGGGGCCCTTGCGAGGAGCTGCGGCTTTCCCGGTATCTTATACATAGGCTTGCTCTCTGGCCGCGGTAGGCAGCCTGCTGAATGCCAGGCTTTAAAAATAATATAATAATGAAGATCCCAGAGAAATGTACACTGACTTTCTGAGCAGACTGCCAGGGGGTGGGGGACACCTTGGCAGAAGGGGCCGCCGTGGAGCAGCAAAGGTGCCCACACCCTGTGGGACACCCACAGGCGCCTCCCAGCACCTGCGACGGACTGTGTCCCCCTAGTGGTGAGAATGCCTTGTCCATCCCTCCGCTGGGTTCTGGCTGGGTTCAGATTCTACGGCCTAGCACACAGGGACGGGCTTCCAAACGGATGCAACTATTGAAAGGGTGTTTCAATTAACTGCTGCACAGAAAGCCCCGCAAAGGGACCTGGGATTTTCTCCTGTTCGCTGTGACCAATGAGCAGTGGCCGGAGCACCTGCTCCTTTAGGAAGGACCATGTGACACGAACAGGTGACTGTGCAGATGACAATCCTTGCGAGAGAAGAAGAGAATGAAGTTGACGTGTCACGGAAGTTCTTCTGAAACGTGACTTGTCTTGTTTTTCCCCCTCCTTCCCATTCTGTGCACACTTGTGTTGTACACGCTCGTACAATACTGTGCACACTCGTGTTGTACAATGGACTCCAATGATGCCCATGCTGTTTCCGTCACCAAACTGTAAGCCACCAAGGGCAGTCACCTGTCCCAATCAATTTTCCAGTCCAGACGAGCTGCTCTCATATCCGTGTGTGTGAGAGCATCTCCGGGGGCCGGTGGAAGCGCAGATGGCGGGGCCCCACCCCGGAGAGTCTGATTCAGGGGGTCTGCAGGGGACCTCTCCCCCTGCATTCCCACCAAGTTCCCAGGTGAGGCTGCCGGTCCAGGCGCCCCCCACCCCCTTGGAGAACCGCTTGTTGAGAGTGCAGTAAGGTGTCTATTTGACATCCTGACCTCTACCAACATTTAATGAAATGCAAACAAGCAAGAGACAGGAGGGAAGGGAGAAGCAAGCGTGCCAATACTGGAGGCCTCTTGGAATGTCTCGAACGAGTGTGAAGAGGAGCTGGATATCACAGTCGAAATCAGAGATCTTTTCTCCCCTCTCACAGATTCGCTGGAAAAGGTTTAGGAGCCAGACTCCAGTGCCTCCCACTTTAAACACGACTGACAGTGGGGGCGGGAAGTCCAAGACTCGACTCCGAGAGGCAGAAGTTTCATTTAACGGAAAAACAAGCTGCGTTGCTCAGCAAGTCTAGGAAACTTCATCAATGTACCTTCTCCTCTCTAGGGCCAAACAGGCCCATTTTCCTAACGCTCACCACCGCACACGCCTGGCTCCCATTGAGCCAAGCGCCTCTTCACACCCGAGGACTGAGGCAGACGCCCCGACGCCATCTGCTACATTGGAACGTGTGCGTCTTCCTTGCGGCGTGAACGATGCTCGATCCTGACCTTGTGTGGGGCATCCTGCGGACCGGAGGACCCTCGGGGTGACGGAATTTTCCTCTTTCCCAGCCGCTGTGCTGCACCGGTGTTTGCCTCGCGCTGACCCAACAGCGTGGTGCTGCTGAGACGCACCCGCCCCCGTTTTGCAGGACCGCCGCTCTGTCACGGTGAAAGCGGCACAATGATTGCCCTCCACTGAGCTGGCTGTGCTCCAGAAAGCAGAGGGCGCCTGGTTACTAAGTCAGCAGCCTGAGTTCCTAATGGAAAAAAATGCGTGCGCCCCCAAAGGACACTATAGGTTCGCTGTGTCACTGGAGCGGGCAGGGACACGCACGGTCTGTATTGATGTATAGGTCTGTCACTCGTTAGCTTTGTGAGCATGCGCACTGACACTTGGTGTTGAGTGGAAAATGGTACGATCACGTCAAAATGAAATTTGAGATATCGCTTGTTAAAGAGAACTCGAACACCAGCATACTGTTGGCATTTAATAAGTGTTTGAGGGGAAACTGGGTGAGTTGGTAGGGTCTCCAGCGGGTGCCCAGGTTACTGTTTTATTTCGCTTTGCTCTGTTTTTTTCTATAAGCATCTGCCGCTGAAATTTCCTCTTCCTCACCGAGTTCTTTAAAAGGATATGAATTCATTGTCAGTATTTGAAAATTAGGAGACTTCGTATTAAAATCAGGTTTGTGGCTTTCCTTGGAAAAAACAGGAGGTTAGGCTCAGGACTAGGCTGAAGAGCAGGCGCCCTTCCTGGGGGGGATGCTGCCTGGTTTGCCGCCGTCCCGGGCTTGGGGTCCTGCCGGGTCCCGGCCGTGACTCCTGCCCCCCAGCCTCGTGTCACTGCGCAGTGCACAGTCTCAGGGAGGGCCGTTCGAGGCCCCCTTGGCTCTCGCTCCACCTCTTCCACAGGCCCCGGGGCCCCAGGATTTTACTTGCCAACGAGAACTTACAAGAGCACAGCCGGAGCCACGCTTCCAGGTCTGGAGTCTTGTCAGCAGGGAAAGCAAAGACAAGGCTGTGTTCGGGCAAACACTTCCCCTGGCTCATGCACTCCCTGACTTTTATAAATCTGGGATTGAGGAGTGATTCGAGGGCAGGACCGAGAGCTGCCCCCCCACGTAGCCCCCCCGCAGACCACCACGTGGCTATATATAGATCGGTACACCGGCTGATCCCGTGCGTGCTTATCTCGCGGTTTACAGACAAAATCTCGACTGGCACAGTAACCCGTAAATGGCTGACGGCAGCCTCTCACTACCTGAATCTTGTTTGCCCTGGTTGGAGAAACATGAAGTTTGCATAACAGCAGCCACAGTCATCGGTTTCAGAGCTCATCAAACCCTGTGTACTCATCATATTTTGACGAGAAGAAAATGTTTCAGCACAGGGCGCTGACCTGGCACTCATTGCACTTGGTAGAACTTGTACCAGCCACGCTGCCGCCGGCAAGAAAAAATGCTCATGGAGAAAATTCGTTTGGTATTTGTCAGTTTCGGCACTCGTCCCAAATTCTGGAACGAATTTACAATGTGTACCGAGGTACCACTGTATTTCTCTGTGTAGGACACTTCCTTTGAGACATCAGCAATCAAAAGCCAAGCACATCTTGAAACTCAACGACAAGAAGACAACCCGATTATAAAAAGGGCAAAACATCCGCACAGACATCTCACCGAAGAAGACACACGACTGGCGAAGAGGCATGTAAAAAGATGCTCCACATTCTATGTCATCAGGGAGTCACAGTTAGAGCCGCAATGAGACAGTACTCCTTGCTGTAAAAGTGGCCAAAATCCACAGCACAGACAACACCAAATGCTGACAAGGAGGCGGGGCAACAGGAAATCCCGTTCACTGCCAGTGGGAGTGCATCAGGAGACGGCCGTGAGCAAACACTCTCACTGAGCAACACAGTGACTGTGCTCTTTGGTACTTACTCACGTTAATCAAAATTCAACATTCACACAAAAATCTGCACCTGAGTGTGTAAGACAGCTTTATTCATAACTTGCCAAAACCTGGAAGCAACCAAGATGCCCGTTAGTGGGGGATGAATAAATAAGCTGTGGCCCATCCAGACAATGGAACTTGAGTCAGTGCTGGAAGGAAACGCGTTACCAAGCCATGAGAAGACACGGAGGAAGCTTGCACACACCTTTCTAAGAGAAAGAAGCCACCCGGAAAGGAACGCACACAGTATGGCTGCAACCGCATCGCATTCTGGAAAAGGCGGGACTAGGGGAACAGGAGAACGATGAGTGGTTGCCAGGGGAGAGAGGGATGGACAGGCAGAGCAGGGAGTGTTTCCAGGGACTGAAACTATTCTGTGTGCTACCGGAGTGTTACATACTTTTGTCCAAACCCATGAATGAGCAACATAAAGAACAAACTCTACTGCAAACTGTGGCCTTCATTCAGTTCGTGACAGTGTACCACTATTGGCTCAGCCGTTTTCACAAACGTAGTACGTAATAGAAGACTAAATAACAAAGGAGACCGGAGGGGAAGCGGACCAAGTATATGACAACCACTTACACTCTGCCCAATTTTTTTGTAAACTTAAACGGCTCAAAAATGTATTAATTTGAAAAAATACAGACCACGCTAATTTCAAGTTGATTAGAGAGGAAGAGCCAAGGGCTGGTTCAAAGTCTTGTCCCCAAACACTGTTTTATCTCACTTCATTCTCCACAAGATTTAAGGTCAACACGAGGCCAGTGCCATCACACAAGTGGGTCGCTCTGGGCTGCGTCGGACACTCGGATACAGCCTCTTCATGCCCTTCCCCCAAGTCTTAACACGGTGGAGAGAACCGTGGCCATCTCTGTCTTTAATGAACACTTTATCCAGATTAATTCCTTAATTCACACAGAAAACCCAGTACCGCACCACACACACACACACACACACACACACACACACACACACACACACCAGCAACCGCTGAGCCCTGCTCAGTACAATACGAACTTTTTAACACACGCTGCAAAATTAAAACCCGGGCTTCAACTACAGGCTGATACTGGACTAGCAAAGACCAGCATCTTAGCATCTAACGGCAATTTCTATGCCCCATCTGATGTTGGGAGGGAGGAGACCAGGCATGTCAAAGGTTTGCGAAGAGCAAAGGCCTTGAAACGGAACGTCGCTGGCTTCCAATCCCCAGCTTCCGCCAGCGTCCTGCGAAGCATTCTCCCCAGCGCACGCGTTCATGCCTTGTGTCCGCACAGCATCAAAGGATGAGTTGTAGCTGCTCCATCCATTTGTGCAGTAGATGCGCAAAAAGCAAGATTTAATAAGGAAGAGACATAAGGAATCAAAAAGCGAATCATGCTGATTTCACAGGGAACTGAAAGAAAAATGGGAGATCCTTTTTTGGCTCTTTAAAAGGGTCACCAAGACAGAAAGCCTACAATGGCCCATGCGTCAGGAAACGAACTTTGCTTTGTACGAAGGAAAGGCTTGCCACTAAAAGCTTAAAGAAGGTTAGCTTGCTTTCTTTCAAGCAATGCTGTTTACTGTCTTCAGCCTCCAACTTAGTTCTTTGAAATAAACATATTATCTCTATGTTACCAGTTTCGACTGCATGACAGAAAAGGTGGACAGGAGCCATTATTGCAATCCATTGATTATTCATACATCATTTCAACTGCTGGGTTCCATCACCGGCCCACTCCACCTGCTAGCAAGGGGCAGAGGTAGGCTTGCTTCCTCTCCCTTTGGGTGGGTAGATGTCAGCCCAGGAATGCAGGTGCTGCGGAAAGGTAAAACACCGGGAACTATGCCGCCCGGAGAGAAAGGGCATCTAAAGAAAGCACTGGCAGTCTGCGAGCTCGATCAGCCTCCGAGGATTGCGAGTTAGCTGAGACAGGCATGCTATTGCCTGATCTTGGGATCCAAAGACATGGATTGAAATTTCAGCCCCCTTCTCTCTCTCTTTTTTTTTAACTATTGATTTTTTAGGGAGGGGGACAGAGAGACAGAGAGGAACACTGACCTGTTTTTCCATGGATCCATGCATTCATTGGCTGATTCTTACATGTACCCTGACTGGGGACTGAACCTGCAACCTCGGCGTGTTGGGACGATGCTCTAACCAACTGAGCTACCTGGCGAGGGCACTTCTGCCTGCTTCTCTATTAGTTGGGTGACATTGGCTTTCTTTGAACCCGTTGAATGGGAATATTGTCTTTTCCCACAGGGTTGTTGTACTCATCATAAGACACATAAAATATGTAGACTGGACATATGGTACACCCTTGAAACCTCTTTCTTTAATGATCATGTTAATTGCTATCTAATCCCCTATGCTTTCACATGCTAATTCTCTAATTTTTGTTTCTTTGCTTGTGTAAGTTTTTGCTGCACCCTTCCCGCACCAAAGTTAAAAATCACCTCTTTTCATACCTGCTGAGGTGGACCCCGAGGGGTTAGTTAATGACGGATGTGACTGTAATACAATTTGTACGGGGGGGGGGTGCAGTTGACACGGTGAGCTCATGGAATCTGTCCACTCCCAGCGCACCTGAAGTCTCCGGTTGTACGGACCTCAATGTAGAAACGTTTGAGGTTAGCTCCCCAGACCTGTATCTGGTGGCAGAATCCGAAACACCCTTTTGAATTCTCTAAGGAACAATACGTCCTCAATTCTTGGAAAGGAAAAGTGGAAATTTGTTACTTGGAGGCTGAAGAAGAAAAGAGAGGGGGGAAAAAACCCAAATGGCAAGCCGACAGCTGCGGTGTCCACAGGGCCCTGCGGGTTCCTTCCACGAAAGGATAAGCTTTCACATGTTTTTGGCACTTTCAGTAGAAGTAATTAAACTTTGGCAACTTCCAAACCTCTCTGTTTCTCTCTTCTTCCAGATGGAGAGGGTGGGAAGAGAGGGAAGGGGTCAGGCTCCTCTTCTGAGAGACTTGATCCAGCACTTCCCTCTGCAAACAATTCCCTTTCTGCGGGCTGCTGTGCCAGCTCGATGCCGCTCTGGGGCGGAACGCCCGTGTGGGAAGGAAAACGGATGGAAATGAGGAAGCGGGGACCGGGAAGAGAAGAGGCCTGTGTCCTTGCAACACTGCACTACGCCAGTGCCCAGATTCTGGAGGTGTGGGAGTGCGGGGCGGGGGGTGGGGGGAAGCGGCTCGCAAGGTCAAGAGAAATCTTAAATGGATGTAACATCCCTATCCCTAAGTCAGCTTCCAACTACGTGTTAAACCATATACAGGGGATGTTAAATGCACATCGGAGACTGGGTCTCCTCGAGGGGAAGGTTTATGCTGTAACTGTATTTGGAAGGAAGCTGTCAGGAAGGTCTACGAAGCCAAGTGGGGAAACGGCTGCTGGGGATGGATGAGCACTGAGGAGCAGAGCGATCTCCCGTTCCGAGAACACGCGGAAACCCACTCTGCGGGCTGAGCGATGCCCGAAATCGCCGTACATTCATTCCACGGGGCTGCGGTCCTGTGTGGTTTCCACCCTCTCGCCGACTCTCACGGAACTGCAGCTGAACCTCTGCAGGTTCCTATCCTGCATAGGGGATAGGGGCCTGGATAGGGGCTTCCTATCCAGCTCCAAGCGGGGGCCACACCCCACGGTGCAGTGCGTCAGCAGCCCCCAGAGAAGCCTGATTTAGGACGTGTCCGCGCTGTGAGGAGGGGCCCCGCTGGTCGACTGCGGCGGGGCAGATTTCTCAGGGCTCCACGGGGAGGGAGCACTTTTGATGTTGACTCCAGGAGACGGAAATCGTGACTTAAAGTCTCCCTCCCCCCCGACTCTCTTTCTTTTTCCTACTCATGTATTTAACACCAGCAATCTCACTTTCACATTCATGCTTCAGGCAAGGCCTGATCGTTAAATAATTCCCATCATATCGATACCATGACGGCTACCCAGTTCAGTGAGCCTCGAGGAGGCCACCAGCATATCGGTAACTCGGTCCCCCATGCATCCCCCCAGCGGCGCAGTTTTCAACCTGTTATACGTCTGTTCGCACGCAAGGAAGATGCTGAAATTGACTGGGATTTGGCCAGGAAGGACCCTAACCAACAGACACAACTGAACCTCAACTCACGGCTGTATAGTCAGCGATTCCATTGCCATCCCTAGAAGTGCAGATGGATTTTTGTCTTTTTTTTTTTTTTTTTTAAGAAATGTGTCAACTGCACTGTTGCTGGGTGAGCATGGCACCCCCATGCCAGGGCCGCTACCGTCGGTTGAGTACCTCCATCTCACACCACGCGAGAAGCTGTGCTGAGCACTTTCCGTGGCGTTTAATCCTCAGAACCATGCCATGAAGGAGTTATTTTTATACCCACCCTACTTCCCCCATACTCACGGAATGAATTAAGAATGTAGAGCTCAGGGTTACTGTTTTTAAGTGTGCGCTTGGGAATTGGTTGGTTATTCAAAGCCAAACACATATATTTATTTCTTTTTTTTTTTTTTTTTTAAAGATTTATTTATTTATTTATTTATCTTTAGAGGGGAAGGGTAGGAGAGAGGGAGAGGGAGAGAAATATCAATGTACGGTTGCCTCTCATGCGTCCCCTGCTGGGAACTGGCCTGCAACCCAGGCATGTGCCCTGACTGGGAATCGAACCGCGATCCTCTGGTTCGCAGGCCCGCACTCAATCCACTGAGCTACACCAGCCAGGGCCATATATTTATTTCTTTAGAATTTAAAGCCTGAGGATGGAAAGTTCGGAGAAGCCCGAAGGGGTCCCTTGGACAGAGACTACTAACATTAACTAAGGCCAAGGCGTTACCAAGAAGGAAAAGCAAAAATCAAGAAAAGCCTGGCTGGTGGAGCTCAGTGGACTAAGCGCGGGCCTGCGAACCGAAGGATCACGGTTCGATTCCCAGTCAGGGCACATGCCTGGGTTGCAGGCCAGTTCCCAGTAGGGGACACACGAGAGGCAACCGCACATTGATATTTGTCTCCCTCTCTCCTTCCCTTCCCCTCTAAAGATAAATAAATAAAATATTTAAAATAATTAAAAAAGAAAGGGAGGGGAGGAGAGAGAAAGAATGGAAGGGAAGGAAGGAAGGAGGGGCCCAGACACAATGATCATTTTTGCCATATAATGCACACTTTTTGCCCACATTTTTGAGGGAAAAATAAGGATGTGCATTATACATGGGTGATACCAATTCTGTACCTATATAAATTTTGTTAATTTTTAAATTTATGCTTATGTGTTAAAAATGTAACTCTAGAAAGCAATAACAATATCTGTATGCAAAATAATACCCTGGGATATGATCATCAGGTTTATTTCTAAGTATAAATAACTAAGTAATTGAATTTCACAATTAAAATGAAAGGGGTTTTTTTTTTCCTCAAAGTTTGGGCCCAAAATGTGGGTGCGCAGTATACGCAGCAAAGTGCGGTAGCTGCTGGTGGCTCAGACTGGATGGAGAGCACTCTTGCACCTGAGTGGCCAGGTGATCCAGCGGAAGGAGCACTGGCCGAGCCCAGAGGCCGGGCCCTGGCTCCAGCCCATCCGTTAGCCAGCTGCGTGATTTAAAGTGCATCTGTGTCCTGCCTGTCTCCGTGTCTTTCTTCGGGGACTGGAATAATCGTGATAATTTGCTTAAACCTCCTCACAATAACATGATATGGTCAATGTAGAGGACTCCGGACAATTCAAACTGCTATGAAGTGAAATACATTACTACTGGCGATTCTGTGTGAAATGCCAGTGAAAATACTTCCCTTTCTTTCCTTTTGTTCCAAATATACGCCATTCATGTCTTCTCCTTAATTAGCCGGGCAGAAATTTGTCTGTCCTTCCACAGACAGAAAGAACCTTAATGACGTTTTTTTCCAAAGGAAAGACATTTCCTTTGGAAAAATGAAATTCATTTATTCATTCATTGTATGAATTATCCACTTGTGCTCAACTAAAGCAGGACCGAGGCTTAAGTTTACAAATTTTTGCCTAGTGTACTTCATGCTTTCAAGCTTTTAATTCTAATTTTTAAAAAATGCAGGTTTAAATAAATGCAAATTAATTGTATTATGACAGCATATTAAAAGGTTAATACACTTTTTTTAAAAAACTCAAATAATGTGTTGCCCAGCTACTCTCACAATACCTGGTGAATAAGGGGTTGGTCGTCCTGGGCTGAGTGCGGGCTGTCCACAGAAGACGCTCACCCGCAATCAACCCTACGCACCCCTCGTGCCGCCACACGGCTGCCTGCGGCAGGCCCAGCGCCCTCGCTGCCCCCGCCATCCCCTCTGACGAATGGGCCCTCGTGCCAGGCTGGCCGTTCCACGTGGTCTGGAGGAAAGCGAATGTAAATACTCGGCGGGGAAGGAACGGTTTTGGTTACCACCGACCCCACGGTATTTTGACACCCAGCGGAGGATCGCGAAAGGAGAAGTTGCGGGCATCACACACGAAGGCAGGCTGGCTCTGAACCCTCGGAGGCTGTCAGCACCTACCGGGAACCCTGTCGGAGGCTCCCTCCTCTGTCTCGGTCCTGATGACGCTGGCATCCGCTGCCCCTGCTCTACTCCTGGGGGTCCAGAAGGTTTGAGATGTGCACGCAGTTCCTTGGGGCGATGCAAGTCGGCTCCATCTGCCTCTTTTACATTCTTTCATCGCGACACTGCTCAGTGACGACAGCAGGCCCCAGAGTTGCTTTGGGGGTGAGGGCGGGGGTATTAGAGATGGTGCAGCCCACCCTCTTGAGTCAGCGCCCTATCCTCGGCACCGGCTCCCAATCCACCCACAAAGGTGCCTGCGGCAGGAACACGAAAATCAGGCTGCGTGACGGCTGGAAGGCAGCCCAGTGCTGTGAGGGGAGGGCTTGCCCTACAGCACCATGTAGGGGGCGAGCACAGAGGGGCCCGACAGTCAGGGACACAGGGCAGCTGCAGAAACCACATCAGAGAGACCGTTCATTTACCACATCTTTTGGAACCTTTGGGGCCCCTCGTGAAGTGCATTCTGGCAGGATGAACGTGCGCCGCAGGTATGGGTGTGTTCATGCTTCTGGAAGGCTTTGTTCACGTCTGAACTTGAGTGGACAGTGGACAAGGTCAGGTCCATATTTGAAAGAAGAGACCATCCAGTTTGCAGTAATCACTTCTCAGGTGAAGCATACACAGGTCCTGCGATGATAAATGATGTGCCTCCCAAACCCCTTGCCGACCTGCCGGCTTCCTCTGAACCCTCTTCGGTGTTTTGGTGTCCTTCCCCAAGGACGTGACCCGGAACTGAACACAGCCTTCTAGACATGCTCAGACCAGCAACACCTGGAGGGAGGCCATCACTTTTCACTATTACAGAAAAAATGCAGAGTTCAATCTAACAAAGATGTTAGAATCAATGCACCATCGTTGTGGAACCCGAGGTATGGCCCTTTAAGAATGGGTGCTATTCTTCTGAGCTTTGCTTTCAACCTGTGACTTACATTGTAGGAAGTGCCTTCTCACACTTATCCAGCACCCACTGAACCCTAATGACAATACTGTCAACCGACTTGCTATTACCCAGCTGGAATCCATGGCTAACCCCCACCGTTCACCATAGGAACCGGACTAGGGCTGATGATTATCCAATGGGAGCCTGTCTGAAGACAAAACGACGCTTGGGTGCTGGACGATGGGGGGCATGGCTTGCGGTGACGGAGACTGGCAGCTTCCCAGGTCGTCAGGGAACAAGGCCATGTCACTACTTACTCTCACTTCCCCAAAGGAGCACCGATCTGCCAGTCACGGTACATACATCCACTTATCCATCCATTCGTCCATTTCCCAGCTCATTTCACAAAGGATCTGAGGTCCTCACAGGAACACAGAATAAAAGTAAATTCCAAATAAAAATAAAGAGTCGAGACAATGCCATTCGGAACAGGGGACCGAGACCAGAGGGCAAAAGAGCATCAACACAGAGGCAGTCTGAACCTGCACCATTAAAGTGCCATTAAACCTGAAAGTTTGCCCCTGGGTTTCATGCCAGACTGACAGAAAGATGGAAGCATCTTCAGTTACACGAGTCACACAGTCTTTAAAGAAAAAATACACCAAATTATTGGGGGAAGAACATACGACTATAAACTACTCTGTACAGCAGATGAAACGGCATCAGGCCAGTAAATTTCCCTTTATAACTCTGGCTCAGAGACTAAGCAAAAAGTCAGCTCAGTGTTAAACCAATCTCCATCTCCTTTAAATTATTACTCTAAAATAAGTCATTTTCCTATTCCTACAGCCGTTAGTCATTAATCAGCATCTCTCAAGAAGCATTCGGAGTCATAGACTCTTAGCACTGAAAGAAGCATTAAAGTTAATCTATTTCAACCTCCCATTCAAAGGCAGACCATTAGGCGCCATTCCGAAGACATTCCTGCAATGCGAATGGCTGTTAGAGAGCGTTCGAGAGCGAGAAGCCGACTGTGTTCCCGAGGCAGCCCGCTCCGTCTGCACGGTCCTGCTTAACGCCGAAGGCATCCTCGCACTGACATCCGACAACGCGCCATGGCTCCGCTGCCTGAAGAGCAACATGATCCAGGTTGACTTTTTATGTTCAAATACTACGAACAGGTCTCAACAAATCATCTCAAAATAATATGCTCAGTCTAGATGCTGCTGTGTTTTCAACGGACCCACTGCTTATGAGAACAGCCGGAGCAGTGCTCCAAAGCGTGGGAGGCCCACGCACAGGAATAAAAACTGTGAAAACCTTATCACTAACTCTGGCAGAGGTCGTCAGGGAGACTCCGTCCGCCCTAGATGGAATACGGATGGACTCACTCATCGCTGAGAGCAGCGGAACTCAGTCACACTGCTCTACCATCCTCGTGAGCTGGTCACATGGCTCCTCCGTCATTGCTGATACTTTTTGGGGGAACTGATACTTGGTTCGCAAGACAGGCTGTACTTGGCACCAAGGCTACTTAGAGCTAAGGGTGATTTCCCCTAGCCTCTGGGATTGGAATTCTTGGCACTTGGGGTTCTTGGGTGCAAGCACTTCACAGGATGCTTGTCTCAATGGCAATGACATTGGTCCATTGCATCCTACCCAGAGTTTTAAACGCTTCTGCACAAACGCACTCTCGTGAAGATGGTCCCCACAATACTACAAGAACAAACAGGTGCAGAAGCCCTCATAATGCAGTTACAGTGGTGACGGTCCCTGAGGAGTGGAACTGTAGCCTCCCTTGTATCGGTCAACCTCTCCCGAAACAGAGAATGACCAAAACAAAGGTCCCAGAGACTGAACACGCAACCGGGTGACGGCCGGCCAGACCAGCTCTGGGAATAGAAGGACCCCGATCCACGTTAGGAGCCCAGAAAGGCGCACCACCTGCTCCGCAGCCCTGCAGCTGCGTCAGCAACGGCCCATTCCCCGGCTGCTGCTCTTTTCTCCAGGACAAGCCAGGCAAGGCCAGCCATCCCCCCCGGGCCCATCACACAAACCACCCCACTTCCACTTACCCACTTTCCTCCCACCGACAACCTCCAACCTGAAGCCCTTACACCTTTTTCACCATGAAGCTTTCGAACGGCCTCTGAGTCTCTGCCAAGCACAGTGATGTGGCTGAGCTCTGTCGTCCAATCCAGCTCTGAATGAAATAGCCTCCCGGCCCTCTTGCGGCTATTCCTCGTTTATTTCCACAAACCACCGATCCTGCAGGAGTCCACTGTAGGCGCAACACCGAGTTCTACGAAACCCTGGACTTCGGAACCATGTGCTTAGGAGCTCAAACGCTTGATGGCAGGAGATGAGCTGTCCACTTCCCACAGTGCCACACTGCCGCTGGGGTTGGGGGCTGATGGGAAAAGTCGTGAATCCAAACAGATTTGAATTTCTATGGGTAAACACTCTGACCATGGCCCATGTCAAGCAATGGATCTCTGGTTTAACAACTGGCTTGTAAAACTCCTGAATATTTAAGAACCGGTGTTAGCAAGATGGTGTGAGTAGCTCCAGCACATCGCAGTATATTTCTCGGTGTGTTCCCCGTGTCTGTCTGTACCCAACACAGAGTAAACGCCCCCAAACAAACATGAAAAATCGCACATCCAGAGGTACAGGGATACAGAGACGGATACGGACAAGCAGATGATGGATGGAAGGACGCATGATAGATAGATCTGTCTTATTCTGGAAAATGGGAGCAGTCTGCCCAAATCAACCACTCGATGTGAATTAATTAAATATCTACTATGTGTCAGTTTGTTTTAGGTGCACGATATATTAGTGAGCCTAACAGACAAAGATCTCTGCTCTCGAGGAGATTAAATTTTAACAGGATTACAGACGATAAATAATACATATAATAAATAAGTGATTTTTCACAATATTAGAAGGTGCTGAGCGAAATGGAGTCCGGGACAGCTGCGTCAATGGCGCTGGGCACTTGGAGGGGGAGGCGGTAGGCACTGAAAGATTTGAACAGGGAGGGGGAGGCCGAATGCATCAGGCAGGTAAGAGCTGGGTGACGACTGGAGGGCGGCAGTTGGCGGTGTAGGTCTGTGTGGAAAGATGGGACGGCGAGGGCGAAGCGCGAAGACGGGGGCGCACCAGGGATTGCGGAGGAGCGCGGGGAAACCGCAGTCCTTGCGCTGGAACCGTGAAAGGGGAAGCCGTGCCGCAGGGAGCAGACGGCGCGGGGAGCTGCCCGCTCTTGTGGGGGGACTGGAAACCCTCCACGCTGGGGAGGCGCAGCCGCGCTCCGAGTAGAGGCGGGACACGACTGCACTGCGGCTTGTAAAAGATCCCAGGACGAATGTCAGAGGAGCTTTGCAGTGGAGAGATTTTAGTAATAATCCAAGAAAGAGACGATGGTGACACAGACCCAGAGCGGGGTGGAAGAGGTGACGAAAATGATCTCTGGTCACAGCTGCAGTGCAATGGCGCCGTGGAGAGGGATTCGACTCTGGATTTATTGGGCGAGTAAAGCCAGGCGGATTCGGACTTCTATCGTACGGAAGAAATAGAGTCCCCATAGAATCCAGGTATTCTGGACTGGATAACCAGGAAGATGGAGCTGACATCGACTGACATTAGAAAGGCCACGGCGGGGAACCAGGTGAGGAGAACTCAACACAGCTCACAACGGGTAGGAGATGCTGTCCAACTTGTGGAGTTAGAAGGTCTGCGCTCCAGGTATAAATATGCAACGACCATAGAGGCGGAGGTGAGTTATGGGACTGGTCGTGATCATGGGGGGTGTAGGGAGAGGGTAACTAAGAGCAGAGCCTTAGGTTACTCAACATCTACCTTAGGTCCCTTCGGTTCAGGTAGACGAAGCAGAACCAGCAACAGACATTGAACAGTAGCAACCAAAGAGGAACGGGAAGGCCAAGAGGGTGGGGTCCTGCAAACCAAGTGAAGGAGGCGTTTCAAGGACACAGCGATCAGCTGAGCCAAATGCTGCTGATGGGTCGAGTGATGCAGGGGCTCAGAACTTACCGTGGGAGTTCGCAGTGCGGAGGGGGTTACTACACTTGGCATTGGAAGTGGGCCTGGGGTAGGCATAAAGGGCTCCAAGGGAGCAGTTTAAAGAAAATGAGTGTGAGTGTAAAAGTGGAGAAATCAGGTAAATAAGTTGCTATGCATGCATAGAATGAAAATACTTGACGGTACTCGTGTATTTACCGATGTAGAAATATATTCCAACGTACTGTTGAGTTTTAAAAATCAGATTTTTCTTTGTTATCCTTCTGGTAATGTATGTATCATACTACATACCTGCCACCAGACTATAAATTTCAATATTAGAATAAATTTAAAAAATACGTATTTGAAGATACTGAAGAACCCAAAAGCTTTACATCATTATAAAAGAAGCATTAGAACCAAGAAAATCAAAGGCCCATATATCATTGGTGAATTCTATCAAGTATGTGAGGAATGAATAATACCAATAGTCTCCAAGTTATTTAATGAAATATTGGAAGAAATAACACTTTCTACCACATTTTTATGAGACCGGCATTATTACCATGTGTGCAAAATTTAATGAAGACAATACGAGAGATAAATTTAAAAAATATATATACCTAAAAAATATAGACGCACAAATCTTTAATAAATATTTTCAAAATGACTCTAGAAGCATGAAAAAATAAAATAAATCATAAGCAACTATGGTTTCTCCCAGCAACACAAGGTTGGTTTGTTATTCAAAAAACAATCAATGTCACACAAGAGGAAGAATCTCAAAAGCATCGTGCTGGGTAAATAAAGCAGAAACAGGAGCACATGCTCTATGAATCCAGTTACATGAAGTTCCAGCAATGACAAGTATAAGTTATGGTGACAAAGACGAGACCAGTGGGTGCCTAGAGCTGACTGCAGATAAGGAAATGGGGACTCAGGTAGGGGACACCAAACCTCTGTAGGAAAGTAATGGTTCTCAGTGATGGGCGGTTCTGCCCCGCAAGGGGAGAGCTGGCAGTGTCTGCACAGGGTCTTGGCTGTCACGACTGCAGAGAGGTATTACTGACATCTAGTGAGTAGAGACCAGGGATGCTGCCAAACGTCCTACAATGCACAGGCCAGTCCCCCCAACAAAGTATCATCCAGCCCTGAGTGTTGACAGTACTGAGGTGGACAAAGTCTGAGCCAGAGAGACCATCCTTACTTCAGGAATCCTTTCTGTGTCTTTAACCCCGACATATGCCCACAATCACTTCCTAAGAACCTCACAGTGCAAGTTCAAACTCATACCCTGTGCCCTTGATGAGGAAAAGAAGACCGTTGGTTCCCATTTTATCCCCTTCCTTGGAAATCCCTACAAATGGTCTTATTTCTGGGCTGACGTTGGGCTTGTGAGGAAGGATGAACCTCAGGGAGATTTGGGGGAGAGGAAAATCTTATTTCTAGGCTATATTTTGGGGTTGATCACTAGCAGCTGTTCTCAACCCATTTGTGGGTGACTGAGGAGCATCCGAGGAGTGTGAGAACACAAAAAGTGGTTTGTGATGGTTGCTGGCAATGACTGACAGCAGTCGATGAGATTTCAAATGAATGATGAATTGGTGATCTACTTGGAAGTCACCCTGATGGCTGCTTCCATGGCCCCTTTCGGGATGTCATTTCACAAACGCTGGAAAACAGATTGACACACCCGTGAATTGCTTTCTATGACCATCTATATGAATCAGAAAACCTACAAGCTATGTAGCCACTTCATCTTGCCATTAGCTTCTCTGGGGAGAAAAAAAAGTAAAAAGAATCCTATTAAAATTAAGAGAGAACAAAAATTGAGAAAAGTAGTTAAAATAATTGCCTATTCCCTTTCTATTCGGCCTTCCTTCCTATCCTTAGTTGCCCGTCATTCAGCTTAAATGTGCTGTACACAGGGTGGGGGGAAAGTAGGTCTACAGTTCTGAGTACATGAAACAGGTAGTTTATTCTTGTGTTATTATTAATTTTTTAATTTTAAAAACCCACTTTTACCCCATCCTATGTACGGTTAAACTAAAAAGTTCAAGTGGAAATACAACTTCTCACACTGACCAGGAGCAAGGGGTCAAGGCCACTGCAGGTTTTAAGGTGGTGAACTCTATTTTTCTAATATTAAGTTCCATAATGTTTAAAAAAAAAACCAAAACAATTTGATCCAGCAACTCCCCTCTGGGATTCTAACCTATTAATTGGAAATATTGGTGATGGGCTGGAAAAAGTTTATCCATGAAGTTATTATCCCTAGGGTTGCATAAAACAGCAAAAAGTTGGGAAGCCACCTAAATTTTAACAATTTTCAGTAAACTCTGCTTATAATTGTAAAAGTAAGTTTACTTAAAGTTCTAACAATTTTAAGTAAATTGTATTGCAATAAATGCAATGTTGGGAAAAAACGCAATTGTTAGACACATGAAGTCTTCAGAGAGATATGGGAAATTCTTAGAATACAACATTATTTTAAAAATGAATAATCCATAAATACACACTGATTGACCGGTCTGTAAAAAGCACACCTCTGACCAAAGTCTAGAGAGGCGCATCCAAATGACAAAGCGGTAGCAGACACAGGCCCACACATTTATGGGCTATACAGCTTTTCGTGCTTTTCCCCCTGAACTTTTCCGTAATATGGTTAGGGGGGAAACATATACATATTTATAAGTGCCCATATCTATACAGTATTTGCATATAAATAGAGAGAGAGATACAGCCGCACATAAGACAGGAAATGTGAGAAATCATCGTGTGGGCGTGGTGAAAGAACCGAGTTTGGCCCGAGCTCCCCGTTCTTCAGTCAAAATAATACCGAAAGCACAGATTTGCATTAGGAAGGCAGGAGCAATAAGGAAACCTATAAGAAGGGTTTTGGCGTGCACAGAAGAACAGGCATTGGGATTTACGTGAGACTAGAAAGAGGCTAAGGCCATTTGCCTCGAAGCCGTGATGACTGCATCGTTAGCAAGTCCCTCGTGAGGTTAACGCGGCAACTTCCCACCCCTTCCATTAACGGTCTGATCGCAGAATCAGGCGTTTCACGGAGGGAATTGGCCGCGGGACTGAGCCGCCAAGGCAAACTCTGCTTCGACGGTTTCTTCCTTCACATCCAGGGAAGTCGTCTCCCCGCCTCTGCCTCGCTCCCCCATGCGTACGTTCATCTTTTCTCTCTAACACACACCCGCAAGAAGATCTCTCTCTCTTCTTACGGTACTTCCAGTCCCGAGTCCGGTCCAGAAAGCTGGGAGCCATCCCTCACTACCTTGTCCACCCCGTCATCGGCTCTGGTCCAACCACCCCCTGAATAGCTCTCGAATCGTCTTTCCTGTCTGCTTCCAAAACCTCTGCCTCCTTCCAACCAAGGACGGCTCCAACGGCCTCTGCCTGCTCTCCCTGTTGCCAGGCCCATCGCAGCTGTCAGGAGACAGAAATGACCCCATTCCTTCCCTCTTCAAATCATCCTGACGGACACCTGGTATCTTTGAAAACCAACTCCATCTTGCTTATAGCGCAACAGGCTCCTTCCGCCTGACCAGGGCACGTTTCGACTACAATTCTCCCACAGGTGCCCGGAAATCAAGTCACATTACTGAAGGGAGCAAATCTCTCCGAGCACAATTAGAGTGAGTTGGGAAAAGCAGAAGCACCAGCTTTCTCATTCTAAGCATTATTAAGATAATTTTCACGTAATCTAATATCACATTCACATTTTAACAGCCCTGGTTCACATTTTAATCATATTACATTACCAGTAGGTAAAAACCCCTAAATATTTTTCATGAACCTTGTACTTGAGTGATTTTTTTTTGTTTTAATCAAATGCAGCATTCCCGATTATCCTTATTAAGTTCCTCTTTGGATTTTCTTGGCCAAGATTACATTTTGCTAAGATCTTTTCAGACGCAAACCCTGTAACACAATAACCGCTTGCCCCAGCTTGGCGACACCTGAAAGCTCCGTAAACACGAGGCAATGTGGCGTAACCAAGGAACGGAGGGTTCCAACTGGAGCGCAGCTTGAATTCCAATCCCACCACGGACCGGTTGCCAAGCATTCGGAATGCCACTCAAGTGGTTCTCCATCTCTAGGCTGAGTATCACCATAAATAACAAAGAGAGATGCTAGTCAGGATGATGCTGGTGCTGAGACGTGTCAGACGCTGTGTTTAATGCTGTACACACCGGCACGCTGAGAAGGGCACAGTCACTGTCCCCCCGGTTCTGAGGACTACACTAAAGGTTAAAAAGAATAAGTCATTGACCCGGAACACAGTGGATACGTGACGGAACTAACTCACAGAAGTGCTAAAGGCCACGTGAGTCGACCGGCACCTTCCTCCTCGGGGGTCATCCCTTGCTCAGACAGACAATTGTTAGTCTTACCGATCCCCTAGCGATGGGGATTAAGGTGGTTTCTCCTCTCTCATTAATAAGCAGCGACGTCCTTGTGCATATATCTTTGCGTACTTTTGGAATTAAATTTCTAGAAGTGGACCTTTAGGTTCAGAAGTTATGCATATTTTTGTTGAATATTATTAGCTTGTGCTATAGCATTTATAATTAAAATAGTAAAAGATTTTCTTGGAAGTTGATAGGATGTATGTTAGGCACCCCAGGTGACATCAGCCCCTGGAGACATCTGCGCCCCAAAGGCTTTCCCTCAGGTGCCCCCAGCTCTGCCTGGGCCCCAGGGTTCTGAAACTGGGGCTGACCGGGCGCATGCCTGGGGGAGGCTTCTTTCCAGGGCAGCTCGCCTCGCACCTTGAGTTTCTGGCTTCTCCCGGCCTCGGGGCCGGACTTGGACGCGTGGCTGCAGACGGCGCAACCTGTGCACATGCGTCTGTCTCTCTAGGGACACACTTTGACCAACGGGAAAGAGGAAGGGCCTGTGGACAGCAGGCAGGGGATTTCTCCCTCTTCCTTCTCAACGGCTTCTCCAAGCAGTGGCTCCGCATGCAGCTCGCAAAGCCCAGCAAGCCTGCCTGGCCGCTCGGCCCTGCACAGTCACGTGACACGTTGCTCGCTCTCCATCTCGTCCCACTTTCCCTCCCCCACCGGGCCTGCGGCGACCTGCTGACTCGCCTGAGGTGACGAAGTGTGTGAAAGTGCTTTGCGCATTATCCACCAACTCTGCCACGAGAGAGAAGGCATCCTCGTGACTGTGACTTTTATTGTTTTAATAAATAAACCGTCGTAAAGGAAGCAGGATTACTCTTTCATACATTTCATTAGTTGTTACCAGTCTAAGAAGGCTTACGAAATACGTTTGAGCTCTCTGATTCTGCGTGTGCCTTCGGGGAAGGGTAGTTAACTGTGAGCTCAGAGGCGGAGTTACTGCGGAGCTCCACAGAAACACTGGCACGCATGTACACTCCAGTGTACCCCTAAGGAGGGCGCGTGGGAAAATGTGCGCGGGCGCCCGGCGCACTCCACGCTGCCCGACGCTCACCCCAGGGTGGGCATCCACGGGAGACTGAGGAGCAGGAGGAAAAATCCGCGACTCCCTAACCCTACCCTCCATTCCAATAATTCTCCGCTACGTCCCCAGTTTCACACATACACACGCACAACAGGGCGTGGACAGTTCACGGTCAGCGCACCCAACACGTGGTGGCGAAGGCCTCCACCGCCGCGTCTGCCTTCTTTTTCGGCACCCGGATGCTTCCATATCACTCCGCTGTTACTGCTTAATTAACGACCCTTCTGGCTGAACTGTAAACTCGGGGAGAGTCGGGAGCCGTCAGCTCCACTCTCTGTCATGTTCTTGGCACCTAGCGTGCAGCCCGAATTTTTTAAAAAATGTTCATGGAGTGATGAATGAAAGAAAGAATGAATGACGAATGAAGATAGATCGACCCCCTGTCTGGACTGCGCTAAGTGTTTTGAGGTTTCTGCCAGAAACTTCAGCTTCGGACAAAGGAGATCCTCTAATAAATGCGTTAACTGATTAATAAAACAATTATAACTTTATATAAAAATATCCAACGCCTGCCTTCTCACAACAGGGTTCAAAGCATTCCAAAGTATTCTCTTCTCATTTGCATTCAGGGAGCAGGGCCAGATAAAGAGAATTCCTGCCTGGTTTCTAAAACCAGAAATCGTTGCGGCTTCTCCACTGGAGCGCGGACATGGCAGAGAATATTAAAAATTCGGCTGGGGGAATGGAACTGTCGCCTGCTGCTCACAGTCCAGGAGGGTGCTGTGGTGCGGGGTCTGTTTCATTTCAAAGGGGGAGAAGACCCTGCGGTGACTGTTGCATACCCGGGACCCTGCTCTTCTCCGCGAGTTTGTCGCAGGACACTACTCCAAGCAACGCAGTCACGCACCGGGAGTCCAAGACCTTTCTCTCACGTGCGGCTGGGCCTTCTCCCTTGCTGCAACTACATAAAGCCCTGGATTAGATCGGTCCTTTCTTTGGTTTCCTTTCTCTTCTTTCAGGGTAGCTTGTGTATTGCATTTACACTGATCACATGGGGAGAGTAAGATTCACACACATAAGCCATCTCTTCCTCTTCTGGGTCCTTGGAAGCCAAATTATTTTTAAAGAACCAGAGGCCATTGGAGGCTCATTGGATTACTTTTGATACAAGGAACCACCTTCTACAAGGGCATTTACAATCCACAGTTCGAGAGCTGTAGCCAGCCCGGGAAAGGCCCCTGCTGGCAGCCTTGTGAGCATCTTTGCCTCTTGGTTTTTACTGAATTCTGTTTCATATTCTATCACAAGGCTGACAGACATTACAGAACAGAGGGCTACAGAAGCCGGGTCATATTTCAGCACCTCGTTCAGCCTGCAGCGGGCTAAATGGGGCTCATAATGTGCTTTGAAATAATATAAGAAAGTAGCTAAAAAAAACAAAAACAGAAACAAAAAACCTTGCTGAACCACAGTAAGAAAGGAAAGGGTATTGCCCTGAATGGTTCAGAGCGTGGTCCATGCAAAAATGATGGACTAGGATCCGGATTTCATGTTTGTATCTACGAGGAAATGACGTGGCATTTGGATGGAAAAACAGGCATTTGGAAAATTGCCCTCTTTTCTAAACCCTGGAAAAGAGAAGGTAATTGAAGAATATGAATATAAGCGGGGAGGGGGGGAAGAAGCTCATCTAGCATTAAAATGTGGGCTCAAATCAGGCCCTGGCCAGGGAGCTCGGGTGGTTCGAGCATCACCGCAATACGCCGTGGTCGCTGGGTCAATCCCTGGTCAGAGCGCAAACGAGAAGCAGCCAGCGGATGCGTGAGTAAGTGCCACAGCAAATCCGTGTCTCTCTCCCTCCCTCTCTCTCTCTCTCTCTAAAATCATTCAATCAAAAAAAAAGTTACAACACACTGAAATTCCACATCTCCTTCTAGCTCAAAGACATTCTGGGAACAATGCCCTTGCCCTTCCAGAAAAGCCGGAGCTCCCCAATCTCCCTCTCATGACCTCTAACCCCTTCTCACCACCCTGTCCACCAAGGTGACTCTAAATCAGTGCTTGTCGATCTTTCCTAGGATTGAGGATCACGTGCGGGTCTTGTCCAAATTCGGATTCTGACCTGGTGGCCTGAGAGTCTACTCCTAACAAATCCCGGGCAACACGGATGCGGCTCTCTCTGCCTAAACATCGCTCTTGTGCTAACTGGGAAGTAGGCAGAAACAGTCAGCGGTTTGCGGACTCTGCTTGATTTTCACCAAGTCAGGCCAGGCACTCCGAGAGCTGATTTAAGAGTGGAAACTGGAAGCCATGAAGGGCCTTCCAGGAAACTGGGATTCGATAAACAAAAGCATGCGCCCTTCATCTTTGGGGGAGGTCTCCTATCCCTACAAGAATAGCTTAAAAACTACAGATCCTCCCCCGAGAAAGGGCTCATACAGGCACACTCCTGTATGTAATTATATCTATTCCTAGACTCTTTTGTTCTACAGGCAATTTAAGAAATCGTGACCAAAGGGGACCCCGGGAGTTACAAACAAACACACACACACAAAAATGCGTGTGTCTTTAAACTCTCATCGGGATATTGAACAGTTTTTAAAATACAAAGTCGATGACCTGAAAAGCACAGGTGTTCTAAGAAAATCTCAAATTTTTCATTTTCTTGACCATGAGCTAAACAGAAAGCCAGGCCTGTTGATAATTTGTGTAGGGCTTCACGACATGGTGCTATGAAGACAGAAACACAAAGGCTCCTTTCGGTGCCTGGGTCTAAACATTCCGTACCTCCTTGCTTGACCTAATGTACTCGGGTGTATGGTGTATCCCCAAAATGCGTGTCCTTCCCAGCACCTCGGAACGTGACCTTCTTCAGCAACAGGGTCTTTGCGGATGCAGTTAGCGACAATCACGTCCTACTGGAGTCGTGACACACTCGCTGTGAACAGTGTTCTGAGGAGGATCGGGGGGACAGGGGAGGAGACGGGGAAGTGGGGGCACACCGCGGACAAGGCCGTGGACGACACAGGGAGAGACTGGAGGGATGAGTCTACAAGCCAAGGAACACCAAGGTTGTCTGGGAAGACCACAGACCAAGAGAGAGACACGACTCTGATCCCCCACGAAGCCTCCAGAGAGAACGCAGCATCGCTGACACCCTGACTCTGGACTTCCGGCTTCCAGAACTGGGAGAGGATAAACTGATGCTGTCTCGGCGCCTGGTCTGTGCTCATCCGAGAGGGCAGCTACAGGGGACAGCCCACCCAGCCTCCCTTCCGGACCCCAGCAGCGGGGCGAGAGGCCCTGCACCCAGCTCCAGTCTCTCGTCCTCTGGGGGGCCTCGTCCCCTGGACAGTCTGCAAGGAGCAGAGTGTGAAGGAGACAACTCGGGGGGCCTTGAAAGCCGAGCTCAGATGAGTTCATTTCTCCTGTAAAATTCATCCCTATCCAACCCTCTTCAGTAGCTTCCGTGCTTAGTTCCCTAATCCATATTCCGTAATCTAGGCCTATTTAAATGCTGCCATACGTTGTTGTGCAGAAGGATTTTTCAGGTGTGCTTGCTGCCACACCTCTGAGTGGCGAGGAGAGAGCTGGGCAGAGGAGGAAGTTGAATCACTTCCTCCAGGTAATTGCAACACAGGCCCCAGCCGACTGACTCTTTAAAGAAAGAGCTCACCAATAGCCTTTTGGAGTTTGCCCAGCTGAGGCTCAGAGGCCAAGCCGCTGCATCCCCCAGCCCCGAGACCAGCCACTGGCTGCAGGCTGCTCTCACGGAGGACCCACAGCTTTGGCAAGCCAGCTTCCATCAGCTACAATTTCCGGTGATGGATGCAGGGGTAGCGAGTGCCTGGGCCCTGCGGAGGGATCTAGAAGGTGGGCTGTAGCACCCCTGCCCGGCAGGTCCTGTGGACGCTTTTCTGTCTAATCAGCATCTGTTCTGAGAGTGTGGCCACGCGAGATTCCACACCTGGGCTGGAACCGTCTTACGCTGGGCAAGAATCCATCAGATGTCCCAAATCACATATACGGTGACACGTCTGAAGGGTCTCAGCGCTGGGATCTCACGCGTTTCCCTCGCCCCCACCCCACGTTTCCCAACCCCACCCTTCAACACTCCACTCAGAACGGCTCCCACCCCATTTGGGCCACCGTGATGCTCCTTCTCTGTTACCCGCAGGCTGAGAGGGCACTGCCTGCAAGTCCCCGATCAGCCGCTCGCTCACTTATTCATTCACCCACGCATCAGTCATCACGCATCTTTAACGCCTACTTTCTATTAAATGAGGTACGGAAAATTAAAAACCGAACGAGGAGATTGTAAAAGGCCTACATGTCACGAGAAGGGGTTGGGTTTCATCTGGACATAGTGAAGACATTTGGGAGGATTAGGCGTGGTTCTGAGCCTGGAATAGGTTGGTGGCAGGAAGATGGATTGCCGCCGGACCCCCATGCAAGGGGGTGCAGGCAGGGAATTTAAACGCCAGCTGACTCACCCACCTTCTGTCCTTCCTCTAAGACCAAGCCCCACTGGGCCGCCACGCAAGTGAGCGGCGTTGCTAAGAAGCATGTCAGCAGCCTTCTTGGGTGGGAGTTCCTCATGTTACTGTCTGAAGCCACAGGCAGCCCACGGGGCCCAGTCACATGCCTTCGTATGTGCGAACACACCACGTAGGTGACCCCAGACCGCGAGCGCTCGGTGTGAAGCACGCAGCTGTCCACACAGGCTGGACGCCTCTAAGAAGCGTGCCCCCAAAGGATACATCATTCCGTTTTCGCTTTTTCCCTCAACAGCCTCGACAGCTTTGGACCAGTCTCTGATAGCTACAGTAAATCTCTCCGTGGGTGGGACTTCCCCATTCAGTACAAATTATGGCCCTAAGCACATAACCTAGCAAAAGAGACTATATCCCAAAGAAACAAAAGCAGGATTTTTTTTAAATAGCCAACTATAGACTAGAAAGTAGAAGAGAAAATATCATATTAATAATAATTATTTGAAGGTAATAGCGTATGTTCTTTAATGCAGTTCCAACATAAATGTCACTGTAAGGAATGATATTTCATTTCAATACTAACAAATCAGGTACTTCATGTGCTGAGGAGAAACCACTGGAACGACTTTAAAGCCACGTTAACCAGACGAACTGCAAAAATATTTATATTCTTATGAGGGAAGGAAGGAATGCCTCTCGTGGGTATATTTGAGTGTCCTCCATCTTTGGGATAAATGGTAATGCTAAACAAAGAATGGAAAGATGACCTTACAATAATAACCTCAGGACTCAGCTGGGAGTCAGCTTCTCCTTGTACAAAAGCCATTTGCAATATGTTCAGGATGGAAATTTCTACACTGTTTTATAGCTCACAGAGTTCACTATATTCCTCAAACAAAAATCACCGCAACACCCAACTCTGAGCCAGCTTCCTTCCTGGGGGGTCGCCCCCCAAATGTAAATATAACATTACTCGGCATCCTCTCTCTTGCCCACTCTCCGCAGTTCTGCTCAGTTACTCAACCACGTTGGGAAGTACAGAAAAACAAAGGGAGGGAGAAAACCAGCGCATGTGGAGAGGCGTTTAGTATGGAGAACGGGACCATTAAGGCGGAACAGCGTCTAGCTCTGGGAGGGCTTCCTTCAGCCAGTTCCTTCTCCATGTAGAAAACATCTCAGGGCAGATGCTCCACTTGAAACCTGAAAGCCGTCCCATTGGGCAAGACTCGTCCAGCCTCTGTCCTTTCCCACAGCCGCTATGTGGAAGGCGGAGAGTTGATGAGCACCTAGCCCTGTGAGTCGCTTAGGTTTCAAAGAACAGCTGCAAAGGACTTGGAGTTTCCAGCTGCATTACCGTGACTGGCACTGATACTGACGGCACTAGAAGCTGGGAGCCTGAACTGGCGCTTGGAGGAACGAAGTCCATGAAAGTCACCAATCCAATCAGTCTGTGATGGATACACGGAGCTGGCTTTTAAACAAGCAGCTGGCCCCTTTCCACCATGAGGTGTACAGCTAGACAGGTACAAGTCTACAGCCTTAAGGTCTTAGAGACGCCATATTCCAGGGTTATTCTTTCTGCAATCCTATGGGCTTTAAACATCAAGAGAGTAAACAGATTCCTGATCGCATGATCTCCAAGGACATGCATATATGCATCTCTTTTGGCCTTTACGAAAACCTTGCATAGTACGGAGGAGAGGAACCTTTGTTAATAGCTGCACTTGGTGTGGGAACCACCTACAGGCAAGCGGCTTGCAGCCCTGCTGGGAGGCTGGAGAATGAGGTCTTTGGACACCCAATCCCACGACCCTCCCATGATCTCTCTCTTCTCATTCTGCATCAACGTAAATGCGGGCAAGTAAGGATTACTATGGTTGAGTGATTCCGTCGAATGACTAATTAATAAAAAACGAATCTTTCAAGCAACTGGTGAGACTAACTGGCTGCACAACAGAATTAACGGCTCCAAATGGGGGGCTCAGTAGCTCTGGGCCGAAAACACCCTTTGGCCAGGTGGAAAGTCAGACTGTGTTCATCGCCTGCCGCTCCCTGAGGCCCTTTGATAGCGAACAGATTTCCGCAAGCACGGGGCTGCGTCCGCGCCAAGAATTTCCTGGCTGCTCCAGGAGAGTATCGAAGCCAACACAATGAGCTTCGAGGCAAGCGAATCCCAGGTATTCTGGGGGCTGAATGGAAGTCAGCAAGGAGCAGCCTGTCGGTTTGCCTAACAAATTTTTTAAAAGCCTACCAGGCCAACACTGGCACGGCATCCCCTGTGTACCTCCCCTGGCGGGCGGGCGGGCCGAGCGGCTGGACCGGCCCGCTGCAGCAGGGCCCCGGCTGCCTGCGCCGTTCACGGGGCTGTGGAAGGAACGTGATTCACACGAGCCCTCTCGCTCGACACTAGTTCACACGTCCCGGAGCCGCTCGTCTTGGGGAGACGCTGTGGAGATAGATGCGCATCGCACACACGCTTCCCTGTGCCGTGGGGACGGAAGGTCCCCGACCTTCTGCCGACTGGGAGGAGCACCTCGGACAGAGAAACACGGTCCTTGGATACATCGACAACAGCGATATGCCGACCTACGTCCTTCGTGACGCGCGGGGGACTAGTCTACTTGTTGTAAAACGTTCCGGTGCACGTAACGGCGCCGGGCGGTGGCTCCATAAAAGCTGGGGGTGCACGTCAGCGGGGGGCACCCTGCCGCTTGTTGGCAGAGGCCGATGACTGACAGACAAAATCAGCAGGCATGCCCGATTTGCTTCCAGGATCAACACAGACGGCGCTGCCCCTGAAAGCAGCCACGGAACCAGTTCTTCTGCAAGATCAGAGAGCAGGGCCAGAGAGCCCCGCCCACCACCGCCACCACCCCGCCCCCTGATGGAGTGCCACGCTGCTGGACAGAAAGACCGGTCTCCCGAGGCCCCGCCTACCTTGTAGGGGCCCTGGTTGCAGCCGCAGTAGCTGCTCTCCATGGTGTAGCTTCGGGACACCCCCATCTCTCTCCACACCACGACCCGGGCAGTGGAGGCTCGAGATTTCTCCACGACGAAGCTGCAGCTGCTCATTGTGAAGGCTGGTGCTAGCTTATCCAGGATTTTGGGGAGAGTCTACAATTAAAAACAAACAAGTCAAATTACCGCGAGCTGCAGGTGACTGGGGATAGGCCATCGTAAAAACCGACTTCTCAACATTTATTCAGCATCTCAGCACAGCAGACACTCAACGTGCGCTACCGCAGATCTGATATCAAGCCTAGGACATGAATATCATTTTAAAAATCATTTTACAGACGAGGTCACTGACTCCTAAAGGGGCTGGAAAGAAACAGCTACCCAGTGGTCTGGCCAACACCAGAGACGAGGATCTTTCAGCTTTGTCTTCCTGCATCGCTGTGGACAAGTGCTGCAAACCTCTGTCCGGCCTCATACACGGCAGACCTGAGCCCACTGGAAAGCACTGACTTCACAGGGACCCGATGTTTACAGCCTCGCTGTGTTCGAGCTCTAAGGGCCCAACGAAGAACTGGGCACCCGCCTCAGTCACGTGGGCTCTTGATGACTCTTGCACGGAAACACTTGTTTCCCTCCCGAGAGGGTGCAGCGGCCAGACTGAGCTCTTCGGTCTCGTCCTCGGGTCCATCAGTCTCGAGCTGGACCAACCATAAAACTCCTAAAAATCCATTACTCTTTGAATTCATGTATACCTTTTTTGTCCTCCCTAGGATAGAAAGCTTTGGCTGAGACCACTCAATCTCCATTTAGAAGGCATCGGGCCTAGCTGGGTGGCTCAGTTGGTGAGAGCATCGTCCCGATAGGCCAAGTTTTCAGGTTCAATCCCTAGTCAGGGCACATGCAAGAAGCAACCATTGAATGCATAAATAAATGAACCAACACATCAATGTTTCTCTTCCTCTTCCTCTCTCACTCCCCCCTCCTTCCTCTCTCTCTCTCAAATCAATTTTTTAAAAAGGCATCTGCACGGCCTCGCCGCTCCCAGAACGACAGAGGGGGGCCGCCGCCAGAGGACCTCCCCTCCCCGTGGCGTTGGCACACCGAGACGTTGGGTCAGCACAAGTCCTGCACCGGGACAGCCTGACACGCCTGTGACAGTGACAGGAAGGGCTCTCACACTTCAGCGCTGACAGGATCTCCACAAACGAGCATGTGTTATACAGTTACGCACATTAGAAAACAAACAGAGGAACTTCGGGGTTTGGGACAGATTGCGGGAAGAGGGTAGAAGAAGAGAACATACTCATGACCACGTAAATGAACAAATTTTTTTAAAGAAATGCAGTTTTGTTCATTTCTAGGACACTGAGCAAAGCCCTTAATATCTCTGGTTCTTCCTGTCCTCGTGCTTAAAAGAAGCGTGCTAATTATACTGATATAAAAATGAGTATAATTGTTAATTAGAGTAATATAAAGGTTAATATAATGGTTAATTCTATCAATGTAAAGATTAATGCAATCGTTAACTAGACTATAAAGCACATGTGACAGATAAGCACACATTAGCGTAATGACTGGCAGAGTTTACTGTGATCTCCGAGTTCCCGCACCCCCCGGGCCCACAGCGTCATCTGAACAAGGGGAGTGAGGCGCTCACCCCTGCATCCGAGTCTCTGCAGCTGCCTCCTCATTGACTTCTTCCGTCCACTCTCGTCCCCTTTCGTGTGACCTCACTGCCCCAGCTCCCCTTCCAAATGCTCATTGCAACTCCCGTTCAATCACTGTTTACGTGACTACGTGTCTATGTTCTGCCTTGCAGCCCGGATGCTCTGTGAGGGCAGGTCTTTGCCTTGTTCCCATGAGGTCTCTGCACGTGAGCCACGCTGCTCAGGACGGCACACCCAGATCCCGAGGGGACTGGTTAACAGACGTAAATAAACTATCCATAGATACTGCTTCTTTGAAACCGCACGGGTAGGCCTGCAGACTACTACGCTAAGTGAAATGAGCTGGTCAGAGAAAGACAAATACCATGGGACAGATACCAATATATTATTCTTTGAAATTATTACATACATATCCCCCCAAAAACTCACTTCTTCTTGTGGCTCTTGTTGTGTTTCTAAAAGTAGCCTTCAGAACCCTGGTTAAAGACTGCTCAGGAGCAGACAGCTGGAACTGTGTCCCAGAACCCTGCCTAGACACGCAACGCCACGCATCCAAAGACAGGGGTCACAGGGCCCGACAGGTCAGGGTCAAGATCTGGTTCCTCCACGTACCTGCTGAGTGACCGCAAAGAAACTCCTGGGCCCCCCCGAGCCGTAGGGCCCCTCGCCTGTAAATGGGAGGGTTCGCACCTCCCTGCTGTGAGAGTTCTTACAAGGAATGGACAGCAGGATGCGTATCTAGGGTGTTGACGCAACGGAGGCCCCGAGAACGAATCGTCTGCATCCCGAGAGACCCCGAAACCCGTCTGTCCAACACAGTGGAATCAGTCGCAGCCGTAACGGGCGGGGGGGAAGGATGCCGATTCAATAATTCTGCTTTCAAGGCACCTTGTAGAAGCCCGGATGGCCTTTTAATTCATCTGCTCTTGCAGGCTCTTGTCAGGCCTGTCTGGCTTCCCATATTCAAAAGAGATGACTGTGGTTAGAGCTTTGAAATCATGTAAGTATTACAATCGTGTAAGGTAAATCTTTATTCTTCTCTTGTAAAATCTCCTTGGCAATTCTAATTCTTCTGCCTTTTCACATAATATCAACAAAACTGCCTGCTGAGATTTTGATAGAAATTGTATTCAATCTAAGGAAAAATTCACTAAGAATGACCACCTTTAAAACATCGCGTCTTCCAACCCACAAACTTGGTATATTTCTCTACATATTTAGGTCTCTTTAAATTCCTCCCAATAATGTTTCATAGTTTTCAGCGTATTTTTCTGTTTATTTCTAATTGACTTAATCTTTTCAATATTATGGCAAACGGATTTTTTTGGTCTTAATTTCATTTCTGGATCATTCATTGCTAGTACACAAATAAAATCAGCTTTTATATTGACCCCGATAAACTGGCTTATTAACCCTAGCAGGTGATTTTCTAGATCACTAAGAATGTTCTAAATAAAATACTATATCACCTGTGAATAAAGACAATTCTCCTTTTTTCCCAATCTTTCTCTTTTTAATATTTTTGTGTCTTATCGAACTGGGTAGAACATCCAGTAAAATGAACAGAAATGGTAAAAGCATTCTTGCCTTGTTCCTGATCTTATGGGGGAAACAGTCAGTCTATGAGGTATTTCTAGATGCTGAATTCTAGATTCTTCATCCATTTCTAGATGAAGAATTCCCTTTCTGTTCCTAGTCTACTGTGAGATTTTATTTTGAACGAACATTTAACTTTGTCAAATGCTTTTTGTAATCTATCGAGATAATGATGCAGTTTTTTCCACTTGTTTATTCACAAGGAGTGGAAGAGTATTTGATTTTTTATGTTAACATAATCTTACATTCATGACATACACCCTACTCTGTCACAGTGGGTAATGATTTTTGTATGCTGCTGGGCCGACTTGCTAATACTTTGTAAAGGATTTTTAGATAGCTGTTTGTGAAAGATATTGGCTTTATTTCCTGGTGATACCTTTTCTGGCTTTAATATCAGAGTAATTCAGGACTCAGAAAATGAGTTGGGAACTGTTTCTATGCTTGCTTGAAATAATTTCTCTATAATCAGTATTAGTTATTTCTTGAGGATTTTGATAGAATCCATTGCCAAGTCATTTGGCCGCATTGTATCTTAATTACTGACATAATTACTGATATAATTCACTCATCATACTAACAATGGGTTGTATTGGATATTAGGTCTTCTTGAGTCAGTTTTGGTTATGTGTGCCTTCTTCAGAAGCTATCCATTTGTTGGCATAGACATTATTAACATATTCTTTTATATTTTGGAAGGTGGGTAGCAATGTCCCCTTTCATTCCTAATCTTGGCAACTTGTGTCTCCTTTCTTTCCTTAGACATAGATTAACTGAAGGGTTATCATTTTTTTTTTAACCCCTTCAAGAAGCCAAACTTGGATTCATGGATTCTCTATAGTGTGCACGTCCTATGTTATGGATACAGCTCCGATTTTTTCCCTTTCTTTCCATCAAGATAGGCACCTCAGACCCACCCGGTAGCCGACGTCTTCCAAGAGAGCGGAGGCGCCCACAGCGGACTCTGCCTGCCACAAGGTCTCCTTGATGCTGCAGCCATAGAGGAACACGTTCTTCTTTTGGGAGTGGCCGTGGAAGTCACAGAAGACCTGCCAAGGCCAAACGAAGAAAACAGTCAGTGCAGGTGCCATCTATCGATTTCCTGGGAGTTTAAAGTGTCACCGTTCTCAGGTAGATACTGTTCACCGGGCAGAATCAACCACAGTGGCATCATTCGGGACTTTGGTAAGAGTTGTGTTGGTCACGTTATTGGGGAAAAGGTTAGATGGGAAGAGGTTTGGGATTGAACAGGATGTGAGGAAACACACTTGTGGCAGGAGAAGAAACAGGGTTAAAACTAGAAGAGGAAATAGAAACAAATGCTTTTTTAAAAAGATTTTATTTATTTACTTTGAGAGAGAGAGAGGATGAAAAACATCGATATGACAGAGGAACTTCGATTGGGCACCTCTTGTACCCATCCCCAACCTCAGACCAAACCCGCCACCCGGGCTTGTGCCCTGCCTGGGAACCGGGAACCGGTGACCTTTCACTTTGCAGGACGATGCCCAACCCACCGAGCCACACCTGTCAGGGTGGGCCAAAAGCTTGTTCAAAAAATGAGCATTTTACATAATTTTAAAAGTCCACAGGAAATATGCACTTAAAATCTTTAGAATGTTCACTCTTACGAACGAAGCCAGCCAAGTCTAGTGTTACGTTCTGCCCTCACTGACACTTTAACATGCCTGGAACTCATTCCCACACGCGTTGCCCAGGTTCCGATGATATATGTTAGCAAAGTCTTGCACTTTCTTTGGTGTGCAAACCACTTCCCGCTGAGTCAGAGTGTATACTTATCTTCTAGGGTCACACTTATCTTTGATCCTACTTATGAGATCTGGGGACAAATAGGGTAGTTCTGACAAATCTTTAAAAAAAAAAAGCATCCTCTTTCAAGGCATTTGCCCGAGTGAGTTTGTCACAGGGCGTTTAAGCAGCGGAGGACTGGTGTCCCCAGACAGTGTGTCACGGCTAAGTGAGGCGCCAATGACTCAGGGTTCCAGATGGGTTCCAGACTGTCAGTTCCATTTCGGCACGATCACATGCCCCCATTCCAAGTTCCGGATCTCGATATTTACAAGTCAGCTCCTAACATTCCTGTGAGACCCTGTGATTGTCAGTTTAATTGATGCTCACCAATACCAGGCCCTATGATCATAGGAAAGCGGATATTATGTTATGGCTGCCACGGACGTTCTTTCATTCTCACACAACACATTGAGTTGAAAGTTTAAGAAAAGCTCATCTTGCCATTTTCTTTCTGTAACCACTCAAATGAATTAAAAAATCTAAGGGCTTATAGTCCTCATTACTGCCATAATGATCAGTTGTAGTAGCCACTGGGCGCCCGAGGCACTTGCCGAATTGACATTTCATTCAAATCAGCCACGGATGGCAGCTTAATTAATTGTGATGTCATTGCATAGCATGCATTACCGGCACCCCATTCACCAGTGGCCAGTGCTGATCCCAAGAACATGATCAAACTCATGGCCCAATCCCATCTTTCTAAATACATCAACGCAGAAGAGAGAGGTGACCCAATTTTTAAATAGGCAAAAGAACTGGAATCAACATTTTACAAAAGAGAATGTCCAAATGGCTATCAAGCAAATGAAAATGGACAACTCGACCTCATTAACATCAGGGAAACATAATTTAAACACCACGACGTACTGCCACTCACAGGACTGATAAAATCACAGAGGCGGACAGCGCCGAATGCTGACATGATGGGCAGCAAGGGGAGCTCCTGGACCCAGCTCGGGGGGCTAGCAGCTTATGCCACTTCTCTGGAGAACAAATTGGGAGTGTCTTCTGATGCTGAATATATCCATTTTCTAGAACCCTTCCAGCAGAAATGGTCCCAGAAGATGTCAAGAATGTACCTACAAGCACCACCGTTATTAGGCTAAGACTGTAAACAGCAGGATGGATCAGTTAGCGGTGGCATCGCGATTCAACAGAACGCTCTCTGGCACTGTAAATGAAAGAACAAGCTACACAGAAAAGACGACGTTTACATGATTTCCTCTACATGATGTTCAAAACGAGGCAAAATGAATATGGTGACAGAAATTAGGGGCGCACTTATGTATTGGGGGGTAGTATTGCCTGGTGTCTCTGGGCAGCCAATAGTGTTCTTTTTCTTAATTGGGTTGGGGATCACATGGCCGGTTCAGTTCCCAAGACTGTCGAGCTGCGTGGCTGTGACTCATACATGAAACGTACACATGCTACGACGCATTTGTGCGCCTTGCAGAGAGTGAGGCCCTAGTATTTTAATGAGATATTTCCTCATGTTTGTTCCTCAGCCGCTACAAGTACAGCCTTTGTGTGTTAAGTGAAGGGCAAAGGTGCTCGTCAAAGACACTGACTGTATAGAACGAAGGACCAGTGGGAGCAGAGTAAACCCACTGGAGTGGAAATTAGAAGTGGCAAAAGGAACAGAATGAGCAGGACCAGAAACGCTTGAGTGGGAGGAAGCTAACGTCCTCCAGTTCGGTTCAAGGAGGGGCACGGGGAAGGGCAGAGACGTAAACACGGAACCGAGAAGCAGATTTGGAATGAAAGAGCCAAAGGTTTTCCAAGGTGGTCTGTTCAGAATGAGTCAGTGGCCACAGACGTCAAAAATTAATCCGATTAATCCAATCATAAATTGCCTCTGCAGAAGTGATGTCGTATATATTAAGAGAATAGTCAGTCCCGTGTACCTCACTCCGGTCCATTTATATCCAACACAGTGCTTTCCACTCGTGAGTGTGACACCAAAGAACAAACTAGGACACCGCAGTGCGGCGGAGCCAGAAAGCCACGAGAAGTAAGAATATCTGTGAACCAAGAACAGCTCACGACACCTGATGACCCTGGAGATGTGCATCCTAGAAAAAAGAAGGCTCCAGGGATCCTCACAGCATTCCCTCCCAATTTCCAAATTCGTGCCATCTGGAATGTGTAGATGGATTTGCTACCATCTCAAAGAGCAGAGGAAGACCAAGAAAAGGGATAAGAGGCACATCGATTCCAGCTCCATATTAAATGCAATAGTTGTGGAGTATCTATTACTGGCAAGAAAAAACTTTCTATGGTCATAGCTGCCTTGCGGTTCTGTGCCACTCTTTAAAGCACTTTTGTTTCTGGAACTGTCTCAGCAAAAGCGAGCTGCACCGCCCTCCGTGATGCTGCTGGCAGAGCGGTCAGCCTTAGACCAGGCGGGGCCTACTTTCTGGCATTCGATAAAGTCCTGCAGCTCCTTCATTAACCAGGAAGCTGTTGGCAGCAGGCATGGAGCCCAGGACAACCCGGGTGCATGCGGGGAGTCATAAAAAAAACCAGGTCAGGGGAAAAGGAAAGGACAAATATGTGGAAGGTCTGCCCGGGCAGAACAGGAGAAGGCCAAGACCAAGTCTTCAGGCGCAAACGGGCCGGCCAGCCCCGCTGCTCCGCTGGGGGACGAGCATGAGCAGGAAGGCCTCGTGGACGTCAGGGCCGGTTTCTGGAATCTCGGTGCTTGCGGACAGGAACACTGACTTGAGCAGAGCAGAGCAGGTCGGTGTTTGGACAGACAAGTATCTGTGAGATGAGGTTTCAAGGACTAACGGACTCGAAATTGTTCTCTCTGCTTACCTCGCTGCCCCCTTCTCTCAATTGCCATTAGTAGTGAACTACTGTTACATTTGGGGGAATTTTTTAATTACATTGTAAATTGTCCATGAGCAGGAAAGTATTTTTCAAGCATATTTTCTCTTCAGTAAAAAAAAAAAAAAAAATGAACACAGTTTATTTTATGTGGTATTCTTAAGTCATAGTTTTAAGTCAAAATCATATGAGGAAATAAGTCTCCCCAGCCTCCCACGACCACTGAGTCCTGGGTGTTGGAGCTGACGTGGTATGTGGGGTTGGGAGCAGGGCGTTGGTCCAGGGACCAGTCAAACCACACGGAAGACAAATAGTGGAAGTGCGGACACAGTGAAGGAGCGGAATGAGTTGTTCTGTGAAGGGTGGATAGTTCAGCAAATGCGCAGAGAAAAAGCAGAAAGCAGAAAATACGGCCACGGAAAGAGGAAGAAGAGACACGGAAAGGACCGTCTGGGATTTTGGTGCTTTGCAGTTTCTGCAAGGCCTTCTGGACTTCCTCCCTTCAAAACTCTGCTCCTTACTACTTGGGTTGCTTGAGTGGGATTCTGTTCTTTCCAATAAATACACCCCCAGGCCACTGCGACTGCATCCGTCTGCGCACTGGAATGTCCCGAGGAGACTTTAAAAGTATCTAGGCCTGGGGCCCACCTCCGGAGATTTTGATGTAATTGGTCTGCAGTCCTGCCAGGACCGTGGGATTTTAACCTGTTTTCCAGGTGGTTCTAACGTAGGGCCAGGGCTAAGAACCGCTCTTCTGATCTGGAGTCTAGATCAGCGGGTCTCACGTGCGATCACCTGGCGAAGTAGGTTGGCAGAGTACGTTGGAGGACTTGTTAACTTATGGATGGTGAGCTACTCCCCTGAACTCTGTGAACTGGGTAAGTCTGGGTTAGGCCCGGGAATGTGAACGTCAAACAATCCCCAGGGGTGAGGAGGTGCCTGCTCCCAGGACCGTGCTCTGCAAGCCTCCAGTCTAGAGGAACCAAGGAAATGCTTGAGGATTGATCCTCTACCATCAGGAAGTCTCCACCCACCTGCCTCTCTTCCCTCTGTTGCTCTTGGTGAATTTAGCAACTACCATTCGTAGGAAAAGTGTGCAAACAAATTAAGGCCATGTCTTAGCAACGGATTTCTCAATAAAGCCAGAAGCTACACCAGTGTAGCGATAGGTGCTCCTTGAATGCTGAACTCAAATGGGAAGCAAGAGTTTTGGGGTTTTTCCTGATCCTTACAGACTCTGAAAGCTGAGGTGAATGACGAACGGCAGACCTAGTCACCTGCGAGCACGATCGTGGCTTCGCCCAGGCAGCTCCGGTGGCCTCTGAGGATTCAAAATACAGGGGGTGAGGCATTGTTGTGCTTGCTGCTCAAATGACATCCCTAAAAATAAATGCCCGTTAATTATATAAAACATGTGTTCCTCTGAATTGTAGGAGGCAATTACAAGACAAATTATCAAGTTATTTCAGTTGACAAAGCTTTTTCTTTCCTGCTGGAAGATGTAACACATATTTCCTTTCTGTAAAATTTCCTGCCAGGTAAGTATAAAATGAGCCCAGTTAAGGCACTTCAGTAGCCACAGGTTACGACCAATGATCTTCTGTTGCTTATTCATGAATTGGTTGAACAAATATTTGTTGTCTCCCTGCTGTTTGGCAGGGGAAAATTAAAACTTGAATCCCACGTAGTATTGCCCTTCATAACAATGGCACCAGTAGTTACTTTCCTGAAGATGCTTCAGATACGGTGCTAAAAAGTGTCTACAGATGATCTCACAATGAAGTAGGTGCTACCCTTATCCCCATTTTGTAGCCGAGAAAACGGGATTTCGGATAAAATAAGTCACTAGCCCAGGCTTACCCAAGTTTGCACTGCCGTTAGTATGTAAGTGCACTTCTCAATCCCAGTTTGCGCTAATCCAGAATCCTCGTTTTGAAACGTCTGGCATTTCTCTTTGCCTCTTTCGGGAGCCGTTTAGTTGGGATTGATCCCAAGTCAAGAAGAAATCGTTTGCATGCCGAGAGAAGAGTGGAGGCCGAGGTAAGTTCGGGGCTCTCCGGGAGATCAGTAAGAGCAGGCCGCAGGAGTCTAACAGCTTCCTCCACAGTTTGCTCCAACGGAAGCGGCAACCTGAAGGCCTGGGACGCGGTGGTCCCAGCACTCCCTGGGGGTCGTCCCAAGTGCTGCAGAGTGAGAGCCATCCGAGGACGTGGAAAACGAGGGAGAGACGGCTCTGGGCCGGAGGGTTGCAGCCACTCAGCATAAGGCAATCGAGGGAAAGGAGCATGAATCTCACTCAGGCACCTGCAGAAGTGGGCAATGAGCAGCGGGCAGATCGTTAGCGCACCAGGGTGTCTGGTCCTTTTGCTGAAGGTGGTGAAGGAGCCACTGGACGGTTCAAGTGAGGAGAAGCCACGTGACCGGATCATGGGGACGGGCTGGTGACAAGGGATTGAAGGGACTGAGACCAGGCACGAGAGAGGACCAGGACCTTGCTTAAGGCAGCAGATGTAAGTATAAGAAGAACAGGTGTTCCGTGAGGGAGTACGGAAGCAAAATCCCTACGAGTTGGAGGCTGAATAGTTGTGGGGCTCAAGGAGGAGGAGGTTACGTTTATAAGGCCTGGATTTCCAGATAAGGTGGACGGACAATATGACGGTACTTTTCCCCAACGCAAGGAACGCAGGAAGAGATGCAGATTTAAAAGTCCTGTTTAAGGTTTGCGTTCTTTGAGCTGCAGTGGTTAGACTTGATCTTGTTCACCCCGGGCTACATGGATTCCCGTGTCTATTTCTTCCTCAGCGAATTGTGCGGTGTGGATGGGACTGAAAGCAGGCTCTTCGCATCTCCCTAGTCCCTTTTCCGGTGGATTCTTGTCTGAGCCAACTCCAAGGTTCATTTAATTCATGCGAACGTGGGTTTCTATCCCTTCTTGCTCAGCAAAGAGGCTGTTCACAGCCACATCACTATGCTTCTCACATGCCTCCCCCTCTCTTCCCCTGCATTCCTTGGTCTCATTCCAGCTCCTCTGTAAATTAATTGGGCCCCTTGTTCATGGGGTTACCTCCCTCAGTCTCAAACACACCTCCCCTGGCCAGTCCTGCTCCTCGTGGCTGACCCATCCGTGTGTTTACGGCTCAGCTTCCCAGCCTGAAGCTGCTGCGTCTTCCATTCCTGACATCTGGGTCTCGTTCCTGCTTCTCAGCAGTGAGACCTCTGCATTATTTATACCACTGCCACGGGAAAGTGAGGGCGAGGCTGGAGCCGGGAAGAGGCACATGCTGCGGCCCGTGCTGGAAACCCAAAACAGCCACGCTTCCAATTACGCCGACCCAGGCCCACGAAAGCCCTGGAGATCCCAGCTTGTGTACAATGTTTTGCGGCCGGCATTCAGCCCAAGGTCCCGAGTGGAGCGAATAAGCATCTCTATGAAGGGAATGGTAGCAGCAGCATAGTCAATTATTCTCTGAGAGCCCTGTTCACGAGACTCATTTCCCAGTGGCGGCTGAGGTTGGCCATGGGGGCAGCTGCGGAATGGATTCCTGTAACTACCTGTAAGGGGAGTGTGTGCTCGGCGCCCTTTCCTAACGCCAGAGACTTCCACTTAAATCGGGCCATTGCGGGCCAGAGTTCCAGCATGGCCTTAGAGAGGCGGCCTTGGCTCACAAAGGAATTTCGACCCCTTCCGATGGCTAACTGGAGTGGAAATTTTCACATTAAACTCAGTGGAGTTTAATGCATGACTAAGCACAGTGGGAACCTCGATTATGTTAGGAAATACCGGAGAAGGTTTCCTGTCCTCCTGGTGTTATGTATTATGATGTCCTTCTTCCCAAAATATTTCAATTACATTGAAAGTACCCCTGTAGCCCTGGCTGGGCGGTGAGGGGGCGCTCAGTGGGTGGAGTATTGTCCCATATGCCAAAGGATTGTGGGCTTGACTCCCAGTCGGGGCACACGCCTAGGTTGCGGGTTTGATTCCCAGTCGGGAATCAAATGAACATGTCCCTGAGTGAAGATTTTTAAAAGAGAGAGAGAAGAAAAATACGGTGCAGATAAAATAAATGCTGGGCATGAAACCCTTGGAGGTTAGGCTCTAGGAGGGGACATGCCATCCCGTCTGCCCCTTCCATTTGTGCCTCTTTGAAAAGAAGTTGATTAACTAAAACCTTTTGCCAGAGGGACAAAAGAAGGCCAGGGAAAAGTAGCTTAAAATTCTGTTCCATGTGGCCCCAGAGAAAGACAGACCCAAATCTGCCCACCCTGTGCCTTGATGGAAAGCAGCCCGGTTTGGGCGACTTGGAAACAGACATCGATGAGCTCTTCCGAGAGCCTTCCTTTCCCAGCACGCTCTCACAGAGTGAGGGCCAAGGCGGTGGGGACCCACGCCTGTCCTGGTTCTGAAGCCCAGATGCTTTGCAGTGGCACAGAGGCCAAGGTCGGCTGCAACGCAGCAGCTCAGAAAGAGGCTGTTGGCCCTGCTTCCCGGGAGCCTTTGAGCTTCCTCCCAGGCCCCCAGGCTGTGCCTGACCGGCCCTCCGGCCGCCTGCCTCCTGCCCTCCTTGCCCACCAAGCGCAGCCTATTCGATGCCTCCTCCTAGCTAATCGTTGCGCATGTCTGCTTCTCCGGGCTTCTCCGCTTGCCTGCCTTTTCTCTGGCTGCACCCAGACAGATCTTATCGGGCAGCCTTTCTAGTCTGTTCTACAAAAGATGTCTCCTTGGGCTTAAACCGCATGTCTCTGTGGGGTCCGCCTCATTTGGGACGCCCGCCTCTGTCTCCTAGTTGCATCTCAAAGCTCAGCGACTTTGCTTTAATTTATTGATGTTTAATTCTCCGCATTTAGGTTAAGCGTGCACCTTTGGTGAAACGCACAGATCAATGAGTTCTGGTGTAACTGCCTCTTCAATCAAACTATAGAACAACATTTCCACTGACCTGGAAAGCTCCCTCCCGGCCCCAATCACTTACTCTCTTCGAGAGGCAAACACTGTTCTGAATTTCTGTCTTCACGGGTTTCCTGATCTTGAACTTTACATGTGGAGTTGGTCCTCTTTAGTGCCTAGCACACTTACTCCACATGGTTCCGAAACCCTTCCACACCGTTGAGTATACTGGCACTTACTGTTGGTGCTGTCATTTTAATTTTTATTGTTCGCTAGTGTTCCCGTGTACAAATATATCAGTCTTGACTATGTGTCTGGGCTTCTGGATCCAACATCTGGAGTAGTTTCCCGAGCCTCTCACAAACAAAAGAGACAAAATTGAGGTTCAAAGAGAACAGGAAAGGGACCATCGGGTCAGTGTGATATCAGATGAGTCTCTCCCATCAGCTAATGGAAGGCTCCCTTTCGTCTATCCTATCCAGTGACCCCGAGCATAGAAAACTCGCCAGAACTCCAGTTTCTCAAGGCGAGGGCTCAAAAGATCCTGGCCATGACTGCACACCCTCTGAGCAAAGTAAAATTCTCTGCCTCACTGTAACAAAAGCCAAGCAGAACTCTTATTCAGCCTCCACATCCAGCTCCAATGGCACCTCCAGTCTCTAGATTTTTCCATACGCTTCAGGGAAAATGACTCAACAACTCATACGAGTCTTTGTTACAGTTTTTAACATTTGCATTCATTGGTTTCTTCACAGACATGACTCCACTTTCTTACCAAAGTAAACTACGGACTCCTCGAAGAAAAGGACAAGCTGTTTAAAATTAAAAACTGGATCTGCACCCCCAGAACCTAGCACAATGATTACACACATGTGGTGTAAATGAGCGGACAGATGGATGCCTGTCCAGAGGGTGAGTGGATGGATGGATGGATGGATAAGTGGGTGGGTGGGTGGATAGATGGATGGATGGATAGGTGGGTGGGCAAGTGGATAGATGGGTAGATGGATGGGTGGATGGGCAGGTGGACAGATGGATGGATAGATGGATGGATAGATGGATGGATGGATAGGTGGGTGGGTGGATGGGCAGGTGGACAGATGGATGGATGGATGGATGGGTGGGTGGGTGGGTGGGTGGATGGGTGGGTGGATGAATGGTCAGTCAGATGCATGAAGGAAAGAATACGTCAATATTGCTGTACTGCTTATTGTCTGGTCTTTGTCAACTCTGTCTCACATTCCCATTGGCCCTGGAGTTTATATCATTCTGTCCACAAACAGACAAATGCCTGAGTCCCACCTCGAACAGGTGGAACCTCCAAGCTACCAGAAGAGGCTTCCCACTGCTTCAGGAGATATTTTGCTAAGTGTCAGAGGCTGGGCAGAATCACAGTTCACCTGCAACCGTGTCGCCGCAGGGTCGATCCTGGCACAGCGGAAACCTTCCCGGAACAGAACGGGCCTGAGTCCGGAACGAGCGGCAGGGCTCTGCTGTCAGCGGGCAGCTGGCTGAGCACAGCCTCGTCGTTAACAAAGAGGTGAGGCTGAGCCCACCAGAGAGTCTGCAACGCTGCGAACAGCACTTCGAGCTCAGCTGTTCCTTGCCCACCTCTCAGATGGCCCCAGCAGGAAACAAGCCTGTGGCTGCCATGTTCACAGTTACTTCACGTTTATTTCTATTCTTAACAAGAGTTTCACCTGTCACACTTGAAAATAGATGTTCTGCTCTTCAGGGAGAGGTCGTCAGTGCAGAGAAGAATCCTGTTTGTGCCGAGCTGAGTGTGTGTGTTTACATGTGCGTCCGGCAGGGACCTCTTTCCTGTGACTCTCTCTTCTCCCAGAGGCTAAGGCTTCCTCCTCAGAAAGCACTTGCTCCCCAAGCCGTGACCATGAGGCTGGGGCTCTGCTCTGCGGGCCATGAACTTGCTTCTGGAGGGCAGACAGCACGGCCCACGGTACCTCTTGGATGCGAAGGTGAGGGTTACGATCTGACCAAGTGCAGAACGAGGACTCTTCAGGGAAAAGGGTGCGCTTTGCTCTCTGCACAACACACAGCTTCCTGGACACGTCCGAAGTGCTCTAACGCTGCGAAGTCCAAGGACAGGTCTGGTCCCCGGGAGAGGGCCTTGACATCCTCCAACTATTCCACGGATGGGAGCATCTCTACCTGGGGCCTGGGGCCATGACACACGGTTGACATTGACCTGTGATTTATGGTGGGGGTCTTGGGCTGCAGAGTGTCCATTTGACCCCTGAAGGGGCTGGAGCCTGAGTAAACAAGATGAGCCACATGGGGTGTCCACAAGCTCACCCCCAATAAAAATCCTGGATACCGATGCTCCTCTCAGAGGGCGTCCCAGGCTGGCCCCACTCCACACGTCATCACACGTCATCACACGCCATCACACACCATCACACATCATCACACGTCATCACACGCCATCACACACCATCACACATCATCACACGTCATCACACGGCACTGCGGAGACCTAAGCACTGTCCACACAATGGGCTGGGAGCAAACACCTGGAGACAAGGGTGCCTGTCACCTCCGCTGACTTAAATTTGCACCCTGTCCCTGAAATAAATGGCAACCGGGAGCACAAGCGCTGTTCTGAGTTCTGGGACCCTTTCTAGGGAGTCCCTGGACCTGAGGAGAGTCTTGGGGACTCCCCACACACCTCACCGAAGAGCAGCGCTGGAGGAAGTCAGGGCTGCAGGAGAGAAAAACCAGTCAGCTCTGACTCCCAACTCCAGGGAGATCACTTGACCTCTGAATCATTCCGAGATTTAAATAACATCCTGTATCAGATATCGAGCCACTGTTTCAGTAGACACTGAAATGCCACGTTACGTAGGATCAAAAGGTGGCTAACGGTAGAGGTGACTGCGGTGGCTCACCTGCCAGCTCCTCCACATCACGTCAAGTTCCTTTGCACTGAAAATCTGGGTCTAGGAGCCTCCACAATTTTGCAGACAGATATGCACAGTTTTTAGTCAATAAATGATTGTTTCAATACCATCATTGGGCCACCATTGCCTCTTTCCTTATCTTGAGCCTAAGCCTCTGGTTTCGAATAGTCTGTTCTTCATCCATCGCACAGTTGCTATAGGCTTGGGCGAAAAACTAATACGTGAAATATGCCTGGGACGTCGCCAGAACCATCTTCAGATTTTAGTGAGACATCCCTCCTGATTTTTCAGTCAATCCACGTGGGTGAGGGACCAGCCTGTTCCGTGTCTCTGCGCCTCCTGCCAGTCCTGACGTGTGTCTCCTATAAATTCCTAGTTAGAAGGCTTCTGTTCAGCTAGACCTCAGGAGGTCCTCTGTGCTGGCTGTTCCGTGGTTGAGTCGTGATTGTGATGCGGGCGTGGAAGGAGGCGAGCGAGCGCAGCATTCACCTGCTCTGCCCTCTAGACCCGAAGCCTCACTGATGAGACTTAACGCACAAGGGCTGCCGCTGTTGTGGGTTACAGCGTGTCCCTACCCCTCGAAACTGCTGAAGCTCTAATTCCCAGCACCTGTGAAAGGAACCTTATTTGGAAATGTGGTCTTTGTGCATGTCCTGAATTAGAGTGGACATGAGCCCAGGGACTTCTGTCCCTGTAAAAAGAGGAACATTTGCACACAGACACACACAGGGGGAAGAGACAATAAAGTATTCTTCCCTGGAGCCTTCAGGGAGCTCCTGGCCCGTGACACCTTAATTTCAGACCCCAAGCCTTTGGAAATGTGAGAGGATACATTTCGGTCCTTTGAAGCCCCCACCCCATTTGTGGCGCTGTTGTACGGCAGCCCTGAGACATGAGCGTCTAGCCCTCAGCAGAGCTGGTCACACACAGGTGCTGGGCTTCCGGCTGGTTTTCTGGCCTTAACAAAAGCACCCTGCCTCCTGCAAGGTGGCAGGAACCAGCCAGGAATGTGGAGGCAGAAGGCAGTGACTCACCTCGGGACTGTGGCCGATGCTGCTCAGGTAGTAGAGGAGGCCTTTGGCGTGGTAGATGGTGGGCTGGCGCTGGGCGCTGGGCGCGAGCCACTGCCTGTTCAGGTCCTCACCTCGCAGCGAGCACCTGTGGCTGCAGGGACAAACGACAAGCAAACAAGCCTCCCTTAGAAGAGAACAACTTGGGGAGAGTAATACCAACCAGACACCCACTTAAACCAACGGACCCAACTGCCTTCTGATATCTGCCCAGGTGGCTTCAACTGCAGGTGTCCCGAAAGCTGCGGAACTGTCCTCTAAACTTCCCCAGAGCTGTGACTACTCTCACAGCCCCCAAAGAATGGGGAACCTTATTTAGCTTGGCACTGGGCTATGAAAGTGTTAAGATGAAGTTTGGGAAATGCAGTTCCTTACTCTGTAGATGCACAGGGAAGGCGTTTTGTAAATGTCTCTAGACTCTGGGACCTTCAGTTCTACAAACAGCTCAATCTATTACGCTGGGGGGGTGGGGGTGAGACAGGGTGTTTCCAGCTGGCCCTGAAACTCCGCCAGGTGGGTATTCCTGCCCCCCCATGAAGAGACTGCACTGACTGGGAGGCCCAAGATCCCATCACTAAGAGCTAAGGTTTCTCTCCAGGTCTGTTTGCCTCTAAAAAGTAGAAGGTGCTTTCTCCTACCCCACTGCTTCCTGTCGCCCTCACAGAGGACCGAGAAAGGCTGGCATTTGCCCAGAGAACCAGAGTGTCGTGGAATGTTACTGCTAGAAATAAGCTCGAAATCATCCGTTCCCTCATTTGGGAAACAGAGATGCTCATCATGAAAGCAGCAAGTTGGTTCACAGAGGTGACACAGCTGGTCAGTGGCAGCACCGGCCGCAATTTGGAGGGAAGGAAACGGAGGCGCTGAGCCACAGGGAAGGTCACCCCAAGAGCCCACGATCGCCGGGTTCGCCCGCACAGCCCACACTGGGGGAGGCTCCTGACAGCGCCCCCCCCCCAAGATGCCCTTGGCTCACTGGGGCGGATGAGTAGGATGCGGCAGGTTGGGAAAAGCTGTGGAGCCTCCCCGCCTTGCAGTCCTGCCCCACTTCCGGCCCCCTGGCCCGTCCGCAACCCAGCCCCAGTGCACTGCTCTGAGTCCCCTCTGAGCGACCGTGTCTGCTGTCTCGGGACTCCCCTGGGCTCCATCCATTCCCACCTCGTCAGCTCTGCAGAGACACCTTCCCTGACCCCTAGGCCATCGCATTCTGCTCCGGATGCTGCAGAAGCATCCAGAGGTTCCCTCTGAGTTCTTATAAAACCACTGTGAATGGTTTACCTCTCTATCGAGGTATCTTTCTTGCATCCATCTATATCCATCTATGCAAGAACTCCTTTTTTAAAAAGATTTTATTTATTTAGAGAGGGGAAGGGAGTGAGAAAGAGGGAGAGAAACATGGATGTGTGAGAGCTACACCAATCAGTTGCCTCTTGCACACACACACACACACACCCCCCCGGGGACCTGGCTGGCAACCCAGGCATGCACCCTGACTGGGAATCGAACCAGCAACCCTTTGGTTTGCAGGCTGGCACTTAATCCACTGAACCACAGCAGCCAGGGCTATTTTTGCAACTCTTGTCTTCCCTATTCAGCCGTGAGCTTCCTAGAGACGGGAACAGTTCTTTGTTACCATCAAAACCCTTGTACACTGAATGTGTTGGGGCCGGTATTCAGTACATAGTCTGGAATAAATAACTGCATTAGCATTTATATGTAGAATCAGATATATTTCCTGCTTTTTAATACCCTTTTCAATAAATCTTGGAGGTGGAAGAAAAAAAAGTTCAGCTTCCTCCTCCTTTTACCACCTTTTTCATCTTCATGTTTCTGGAATTATCTTTAAATATTAGTTTCCTGCTGCTTGTCAGCTCTATAAATGGAAAAATCTTTAGATTAATCATGGATGATGATGACACCATTAAAATATTTTGACTTGAGAAAATGGTAGGGCTTTGTGCATCTTCCTGTCTGACTTTTTTCCCTGCTCTTTCCTTGCTTTACCCCCCCTTCCTCATTTTATCATCAGTGACATCCGGAAACAGGGCGTATCTGGTCCGCCAGGCCGCGGAGGATGCGGCAAAATTTGACGCAGACCTTGAATGCAGACAGGCGCAGGAAGACGCAGGCATCCCAGACCTGCTCCTGGGTGTAACTGCTGTGTTTCAACAGTTTCTTCTCTCAAACCCAGGTACTCTCAGGCACAGCCTCCGAGCGCCTCCCGACTCTCTTTAAAATGCTCTCTTTCCCCTAGCCTTGACCTGGATTTGCACCAACACTGGGGACGGGTTTTTCCTTTGTAACATCGACAGTGATGAAATCCTTTGAGGCCCCTTAGAAGCACACGCAGGTACCAACGAGAATGTGGGCCTTGCGGGTGTCCAGGGCGGGCAGGTCCACTTGCCGGCCTCCTCTGTCCCCAGGCTCCCTGGGAAACTAGGTCAGGGCAGTGTCCACACGGCAGGAACACCATCCTGGATCACGAGGCCCCGAAATTAAAACAAAGGTTTGTGCTGCGATCAGAATAAGCTCAGGTTTTGGTAGAAAAGGATCTAAAGTTCTGTCATTAGGGATGGGGAGGTGAGGACTCTTTTTTTTCTTTTTTTTTTCAATCCTCACTGTAGGGTGTGTTTATTGATTTTGGAAAGAGAGGAAGAGGGAAAGAGAGACAGAGACAGAGAAACATCGAAATGCTTCACGTAGATGCCCTGACCAGGGATCAAACCCACAACCTAGGAATGTGCCCTGACTGGGAATCGAACCCACCACCTCTTGGATGATGCTTCAAGCAGCTGAGCACCTGGCCAGGGCTACGGGGACTCTTTGAAAGTTAATATTCTCATAGGTGAAAAAATAGAGGTTTGCTTCACCGGCCTTCTAGGATCACTGTGAAGGTGAAAGGAAAGGACCCTTTAGATCTCTCCATGCAGAGCTACCCACAATGCCCTACTTCTGCCTGTGTCCACACCCATGTCATGTCCACACCTGTATCGCATGTGCACCCCAGCAGTATCTGTATCCACACTCCCATGCACACCCATGATGCTCAGAGACGCAGAGCACCGCTTGGACGACGTTCACTGGTTCCCTACTTCACCCTAATTCTTTCCCTCCTGAGGAGTAACCACGGCGCTACCTGCAGGCTGATCGCAAGGGAGAAGAATCCTGACCAGGGACCCAGACCAGAGGCTGTGGGCAGTTTTAAGCACCACTTGCCTTGAGGACAGTGAAGGGCGGAGCAGTGGGACCACAGGGCGGGAAAACAAATCACCTCAAAGGAAGAAACCGGTATAAATTGTTGATTGGATTTCGGGCTGTTAAACGGTGCAAAGGGAAGGATGGAATCTGAGATCATCTAAGTAGCTGAATCTGGAGGGCAGCTGGGCCGATGTGACCCTTAGGGGAGCTGCTGGTTTGCGGTGAACCAACCGTGCCTGGTCTGCAGCCCTGCGGCAGGGAGGCCGTGTGGGCTGGGGAACCTCAGACGTCGGTGCTGGCGTTCTCAGAGCGTGTGCCCAGCATTCCGCCAGTCCGTCTGTCTCTGGAATTGCAGATCCATCCCCATGATGGGCGCTGCACCGACCTCGAGCGCTTCTCCTTTGAAAGCGGATTCATTTGCTTACAATCCCCAAACCCATTTGCCATTTTGCGTAACAGCATCAGAGATGCGTGCGGTCGAAGGAGCTGCCGCTGCTCTTCCCAGGGATTCGTTTCAAGCATCGGAAGAGAAAACGCGACGCCTCTTGTCATCCGCTGCGGCGTTTCTGACACGACAGCTGCTCCCTCCACATGAAGAGAATTAGCAGGTGGACAAACAGGACTGGCTGGCAATAAATGCAGTGCCTCTAATTTCTGAAAAAGAGGTCATCCTTCAGATAGTTGGAAGTCCTGCTTCGCTTACAAAACAATAAAATGGTACGTGTCGCTATCTCTTCCCACTGAGAACTGCAAACTTACGGCGGGGAGGGGTGGAGTGCACTTCCGTATGGTTTTTGTGATTGACACCAGTTGATGTAACTGGCCATCATTTACAAATAAAAAAAGCTTTAGTTTACAGTCCACTTCAAGACAAAGCTTATTTGCACGATGTGTGCCAGCTCTACAGGACCGATTGCCCAGTCTGTCCAGCAGTGTTGCGGTTTTAGCCTCGAGACGCCTCCTTTCCAAGACACCCCCAGTCCCTGGCAAACTGAGACAGTTAGTGCCCTGAAGGCTAGGTCCCAAATTCTGAGAGGCGTTTCACAGGGAGGATTCCTGAGCAAAGTCGAGCCTCACCGTCTCCCATTGACACTGAGTGTTTCAGAGGGGACGTGCCCTTCCCCCTGCCTCACACAGAGGTCCCTAGTGTGACCTCTGATCGTTCCGCCGCTACACAGTATACTATCTGCAGTTCTTTTTAGGCATGGGCGGAACACGTCTAAAAAGTCTCTAAGCACCAAACCTGCAGCTGTTGGTGGATCGTACTCCTTTATGATCGATTCATGACCAAACAAATGCATCGAGGCTGAAATGATCAAACAGTCACTTCCTAAAAGAGAATCCACGAAGCTGCGGTTGGACAATAAAATGATTCGAAAAGCTCCCATTCATCCGTGACCGGGAAATGGAGACAGGGAGGCCATCAGACTGAATCAAGGATGCGAGAGGCTTGGACGTGTCAGCGCCTCCAGCTCGGGAGTCTAAAGACAGGCAGCGTGTTGGAGGTTGAGCAAGCGGCCTCACCATGCACTGCCCGTCCTGGGCCCAGGAGGCGGCACGGGTGCAGGGGGAGACTGTTGATACAGGCAAAGCTGCGCTGAAGCCACGGGAACAGGACAGAACGGCACGAGGCACCACGGGCGGACACCGCACCCAGGGCTGTCCGTGTGAGCGTCGCTTGAGTGCACAGAGGGAGGAGTGGGGGGAAAGAAAGGACAGCACTTTCATCTCCAGGCCCCGTCTCAAAGCTCAAAACAATCAGGATTACCAGGGTCATAGTATTAGGATGTTTTTTTTGTCACTTAAATGTTCAGAGAGTCAATAATCTAAAGGGCAGGGGAAGAAAAGAGACCAACCCAAGTGTCCTGCAAACATGGAATGAGTGGATGCACCTGGAGAATATTATGCCAGGTGAAATAACCACGTCCGGGAAAGACAAGTACCTGATGATTTCTCTTCTGTGGAATCTAATGAACAAAACAAACTTACAGACAGAACAAAGACTCACAGATACAGAGAACAGACTGACAGCTGTCAGAGGGGCGTGGGTAGGGGATAGAGGGGAGGGGGCTAGGTGAGGGAACTAAGCAAAAAAAAAAAAAAAAACCTCATAGATACAGACAACAGCACGGTGATGACCAGAGGGAAGGGGGGCAGGGGGATGTGGACGAGGATAAAGGGGGGTAAATGGGGATGGAAGGAGACTTGACTTGGGGTGATGAACACACAATACAACGTACAGATGATGTGATGTACAACTGTATCCCCGAAACCTATATAATTTCATTAACCAGTGTCACCCCAATAAATTCAGTAAAAATATAGGAGTGAAGCAAAAGAATAATGTTATCATTTGGCAAACATCCCAGGAATTGTGGCAAACCACCATCGGTGGATGCTAAAATTAGAGGATGAAGGTATGATGGGCAACCAAACATCGACGTTACTCAGAGTGTCTCTCCACAGGATACTGACCAACGCCAAAGGGAAACACAGTAACTCTGGGGGGAAGAAACAGGGCAAGCAGCACCTCAGCCACGACATCCAAGTTCACAGCACCGTTAGAGACTCGGCCTCAGTGTGCGCACTGAAACCGGGAACCGAGAAGGGCAGGGCACGACCTACCGCGCTCTTGACAGAAACGCAAAATCTGAAGTCAGCCACAAAGATACATTTGACAAGCGTACACAGCGGCAATTCTGGGGGAAAACAGTATTATTGGCACAACTGGCAAAATCTGAATAATGTCTGCAGAGTAAACACCAGTGTGTTACTTTTAATTTCCTGGCTTTGATCATGTTACTATGGACGTGTAACATGTGAGCATCTGGGGAGGCTAAGTGAAAGAGACATATAACTTTTTTTTTACAATTACTACAACTTTTTGATGTATAAATTATTTCAAAATAAACACTTAAAAGATTTGTACAACTTACAATTTTAAGGGGAAACATTCTATCATGCATGAAAGAACAACATATGTAAAAACTGGAAAAACTCAGAAATGATGTAACAACTCAAAAAATGATTAGAAAAAGAAATTATCCTTCAGTTAATAAAACCCAGGCTGGAAGAACTCAAGAGAAAAATGTGAAAAGAAAAATATTTTTTAATCCTAAGGAAATAACAGAGATAAAAAGGACTCAAGAGAAAGTGACAAATGTTGAGGATAGGCAAACAACTTCCAATATGCTAATAAAAAAAAAAAAAGCAACGATCAGAATAAATGCTAAAACCTATATTACGAAAACACTCATAAAATAGTCAAACAGTTCAGAGCTACATATTGAAATAGTTACGTATCTGAGAATATTGATCCAGAACAACCAGCACTGAGACATAATCTGGTAATAATTGTGGATTTTAAAGGGAAAAAAATTCCCTGGGAATCTAGGCAATAAAAGCATGTGACTTAAAAAGGAATAACTGTACTAACCACTTTGGACAGCTATGCTTCCAATGACAGAACAATAGTGACATTCAAAGTATTCAATAAGACATTTAAAGAAAGAAAATAACTAGACATAGATTTTGCATCCAGCAAAACCAATCTCCAAGTACAAGCAGGGATGGACACCTGCTACCCATATTCAAGAACCCAGGAAATAATATTCCCATGAGCCTAGCCATAGAAATACAGCACATAAAAACTCAGACAAAGAAAATGACCTGGGAGATATGGACATTTTCATTCTTTTAGAAAAGTAGCCCGAGGATATTTCTGCCACGGAACTGATCTTGCTGCATGATCACAGTTCTCCCCACCGTCGGCCAGCCCCGGGGAGACAAGACTACGTCTCATCCCCTCTCTCAGTCCCCAGAGCCTGGAAGAGCCCCTGACCCACTGGAACTGTTTAATCGATGCAGAGTGACATCGATAAAGTGCCATTCAGTTATGTAACCTGAGATGGCCTAAATGACATGTCCTTTGTAAGTGTTTATTAACTCAAAATCAACAGCAAAGCAACCGTTTCTGGACTTCAAACGCTTTTTGACACCACAGAAGCAAAACCACGTTATTCTCCATGGTTATGCTCCCCTCGGTTGTCATGTCTGTGATGTCAAATAAAATGCATAATTATTATATGTATTTACTATTGACAGAGTCGATCACCATGTGACAAGCGAATGAGGTCCACTTGTATCTTTTTGTTTCAGGACAGATGACTATGAAAACGCTGTACTTCTCCTCGCCGCCACCACCATCATCGACATCACCGTCATCACCAGCATCATCATCATCATCACCATCGCGTTATCACCGTTACAGATTTCATTCACGGAGTCCTTATTTTGTACCAGTCTTCTGCTAATGGCTTAGATGTGTTATCCCCATCAGTCTCCACAATAACCCTACAGACATTTGTTATTATAATTCCCGATTTTCGGATGAGGAATTAAAGGTTTAGAGACGTTAACTGATCTGTTTAAGGACACACAGGGAGATTAGCTTCTGAGTCCAGCAGGAACTAAGCAACGGTCACTACCAGATGCCCCGAAGTCTTCCCCGCCAAATCAGCACATCAGTCGCAGGTCCGCAAGGGGCGGGGGCTGGGAACAAACCTTCTGCAACGGAGGGCCTGCCTCCGCCTGCCTCCCACAGCTACGCGCGCCCGTGTGTCTTAGCTTCTTTCTGAACTGCACATTGAACTTGGAGTCAGACGTTGTTTAAAGAAAGAATTTCCCTGCTTAATGTTTTAATAATTGATGGCTCGTGAGTCTAATGCCATGACTTCATCACTAGCTGTCGAGGTCTTTCGGCATTTTAGTCTCCAGGTTTCTCACAGGTAAAATGAATATTCTCCTTCATACTCAGCAAGTTGGTGAATACAATTTTGAATAAAATTGTATTCAAAAGACAGATGTGGTGTATAAAAAGATATACTATTGATTAGTTCCCCAAGTATTTATTGCTACCACAACTGCTAGATGTCAGATGCTGTTCTTATTCTGAGTAACACAGTGCTGAACAAGCCCTACGAGAAATTCCCATTCTGGGGAGTATCATCAAGGAGCTCAAGGCAAACACTATGCCCATGTCATTCTGCTAAATTCTCTGCCCCAACCCAGCAGCGCGACCCCCAGGTGATAGGCAACTAATTCATCGTTATCCGAGGGACACAAAATCCCAGCTCCCCATTCTACTGCTGCCCGAGTATTTCTTCCCTGGGCAGCCAATATCTAAATCAAAACTGTGACTTCCTTTTTTTACTGTTAATTCAACAGATTTAATTATAGGATAGTGATTTTTCCTGATCATCTACAGGCTTGTGTACTGCTGGGGTCTGCTTTGGATTAAAACTCACTGTACTTTCCTCGTCAGAGAGAAACTTTTGATTAAAAAAAAATATTCCATGCAAAGCTCAAAAGCATTAACAATGAGAAAAAAAGAAATGCCTTTTTATAACACGGCCATGGGGGCTCCACCCGCTTCTCCCTAACGGAAGAGCTGATAAAGGAGCTTTCAGCTGACATCTCCCGAAGGAACTCATGAGGGTCCTTCCGTGGGACCCTGAGACCCAGTCGCACCCAAGGGTGGATAAAGGCATCTTGGGCTTCCTTTCGCTCTCTTCCAGGGTGAAAGGAACTCACAGCTCTTCTGGTCCCCCTTTTCTATGCCTCAGAGTGTTCTTTCAGAGTAGGGTGGTTTTTCCTTACGGGCCAGAAAGCAGGTCGGATACGCATATCCACCCTGGCGAGTTCATCCAGCCCAGAGGTGTCTCTAGAGAGGAACGACCCTGCCCTTCCCTGCGAACCAGCAGAGGCCGCACGGAGGGGGACTGACTGCTTCCTCCCGAGGACCGCAGGCTGTTTTCCTCCGGTGCAGAATGTGAACCCGTTGAGAACACGGGTGTAGAGAAACGTTGGTGCTGATGGGGGTTTCAGTGGCGAGGAGACATTCACTCCGTCCCCTGGAGGCGGCAGTGACTTCCAGCCCCATTCTAACTAAAGGAAGGGATGGAGCCACCGCGAACTCTGGAGTGCCTTTTCCTTGACGTCCCGGCTGGGGAAAGTGAGAAGACAAGAGTGAAAACACTTGCAGCGCTGAAGAGAAAATCGGGAAACAAACGGAGTTCTAGTTTTGGTTTGCGCACTTGCTACCATGTGATCTTAGGCAAATTCCCTCATTGTGTGTGGCTCGGGGCAGTCCCTGGTTTATTAAAAAACAAAAAAAAATCAGGAGACATGATCTCTATCCAAGGTGCCTTTATCCTTTAAAAAATGCATAATTCTAGAGAAAGACTTTCAAAACAAAAGAGAAAGATGGGGCCCTGGCTGGTGTAGCTCAGTGGATTGAGTGCAGGCCTGCGAACCAAAGGATCGCGGTTCGATTCCCAGTCAGGGCACATGCCTGGGTTGCAGGCCAGGTCCTAGCAGGGAACACACGAGAGGCAACCGCACATTGATATTTCTCTCCCTCTCTCCTACCCTTCCCCTCTAAAGATAAATAAATAAATAAATAAATAAATAAATAAATAAATAAATAAAGAGAGAAAGATGGGGATGTGGGCCATATGCTTCTACTCTCTGAAACGCACATTCATAGAGAGAAAAACTACCCAAGGCAGATGACCTCATTTCTGAAGTATGGTCGTCGCTGCTTACTGGGGGTCTCGTCTCCTATGCCCTTTTTTTTTATTGTTGTTCAGCTACGGTTGTCCCCATTCCCCTGCATTGCTCCATCTCCTAGTTCTCATAACGTTTCTCTTCCAACGTAACGTAATTCCAAAACAATAATGAAATTCTTCCAGTGGCTTCTCATTGCCTAAAGGAGGTGTGTGAACTACCTCGGCTGGCACTCAAGGTCTTCTGCAAACTGCTCTCAGCCCCCAGACCAACTTAACCTCTCACTGTTGTGCCGCCACAACACGAACCCACGGCCACGAGCAAGTCAGATTTCCTGGCTGTTCCCAAATTCTCTCAAAGGCTGATGGGACCACGTCTGAAATTCCATCCTTTTCTTCGCTCTTCCTTAGTCTACCCATCTTTCAGAAAACTTCTCAAGCTCTGCCCCTTTTAGGACACTTCGGTTGACTACTCCAATCCATAGCAAAGCTCATGGTCACTGAAGCCACACTGGGTGCATCCAAGTCTGGTTCTACCACTTGCTACGTGAATTTGGCCAAATTACTTAACTTGACTAAGTTTACTATCAGATGAGGGCTACTTCTGCCTCTCAACTTCTACCTAAAGGCAATGCTGGTATCTAACTCACAGGATTTCATTTCTTTGTTTCTTAGAGTTAAGTGACATAATACCCTGAAGGTACTTAGCAAAATGCTTAGTACCTAATTAGGGATCCACAAATGTCTAGATTTTTAAAAAGCAATTCTTCACAGCATCCACATTGGCATCATCATCAAATGCTGTCCTGAGTTCTCATTTAACTAAACTGCATAGTTAGATTACAAATCACTCGAGGATAAACTAATTTTGTGTATTCATTGAATCTGCTTCAACCCTCCGCACCATGCCCTGCATTCGCTGGCTCTCAATAACTGCTTGTTCAAAAGCTTAGAGACAAATTAGACTATCAATACACAGCCGTTTTCCTTTTCTGAGACTTTCAGTAAAGCATAGGAAGGAAATGAAAATAAGATGGTGAAAAGCTATACTTATCATGTAATCCTCAAATCAGGGTCCATTTCATAGCTGAAGAAACTGCAACTCAAGGTCCATGGGACTATCCACAGTCACGTAGTCCAAGCGAGAATGCAAACGCTGGGTCTTCGCTGAACTGGAAAGAGGCAGCCTGGAGGGAGTCTGACACTTTCTTCACCTAAAGCCCAATCTTCTAACATCTTCTTTTCTTTCTTCTCATTTGTTCCCATTCTTTCCTGACGTACTGCACACCACGTTCCTTTAGAGGTTTTGTGTTGGCTGGAGTCTTATCACACTGCCCTGCAGCCCATTTGTACCATTCAGGTGAATCTCCCCGTCTCTGCCTTTCTCAGGCGCGCACCCACACAATTGCAGGCATTCAAAAAGGCAAAGGAACGATTTATTAGGCATCGTATGCAAAGAGCGCACCGACTACTTCTCTGTATTCTCGGTAAATGGCTGCCCACCTCACTCCTTTGGTTGCTCGGACCAAATATCTTACAATCACCTTTGACGCTTCTTAATTCACACCCCTAATCTCGTTCACCAGCAAACCTTCCGGACACTGCCTTCAATGTGTATGTACATTGAAGAAACCGACCCTCCCCCCAGCACCCGCCCATGCCCCCGTCACCTCTTACCTGGCCCCTGCAGGGGCCTTCCACCCGCTTCCGCTCCTGACCACCCTCACCGCCTGTCTCACAGTCTGCTGTGCCCACGACAGCCGGAGATTCCTCCACTTTTTCTGCTCAAAATTCTTCAGTGCCCTCCAACCGCATTCCGAACTGCATCCATCCTGGAAAGGTTTGCTCTCCTCCTCTGTGTCACTTCATGCACCCCGAGCTCCTTCCTTCATGCTCCAGGCACCCACCACCCGCAGGGCGTTTGCCTTGCGGTGCGTCCGCCGGGCTGTTTCTGTCCCAGCTACCCCATGATGTCTCTCTTTGGTTTGCGCTTCTACGCCATCTTATCAGATAGACTCTTCTCCCCTCAAACCGTGCAACCTTGCTGCCCTCTGCTCTCCTGCTTACTGTATTTCCTTCATTGCACTTACACCTGTCAGTCGGTGTAGCACGTGACCGTTCTTAGCCCTGTTGCATCTTCCCGCCAGAGCACAGACTCAGAAGCAAGGGCTGCGAAGCCGGCATCCTCAGCAGCAGGAGCAACTGCTGACAGATAGCAGGGACCAAATCAGGTGGTGATGGATGGGTGGGAGAATAAACAGATTCTCCAACCCTAGTTCCTGGGAAGTGTATTTGTGCGGTCCAAGTCTGTCTTCCTCGCAGCATAGGTATGGCTGAGTATGGACTCGGCATCAACGATTCTTCCCAGAAGTGGGCAGACCCCATCTTTGCACTAATGGGGACGCTCCGTCCTTCTCTGTGGTCTGGCTCCCTCCAAGATATGGCACAAAAAGGTTGGAATTACTTTGGTTCACTTCCCTTGTGACCCAGAAGAGTATCAGATGTGTTTGTCATTAGTAACTTGGTGCATTCTTTTATTCAGGAAGTTATTTTAGAAGTATGAAAAATCAAAACATCCTTCTAGCCAGGTCTCATGAATCAGAAAAAAAATAGTTATCTTTGAAATACTGCATATTTTATGCTAAAATATACCCTTCAAGCTGAACATAATTAACATGACTTTTACATCTCGACCAAAGAGAATAACTGTTAACATAATATTTCACAGGAAAAAACTCTCCTAGAGAAGATAATGCCTGTTTTCTGTCTTCCATGACGGTGAGAAAATCTCAAATAAAACTTGACGAACTGAAATGGTGACTGTTTGTTTCTTCCACACCAAGACAAGCAGCAGCCCCGCAGACACACTGGCTGCCCCCGACCCCCGACCCGGGACCTAGATCGAGTAGCCACAGCCACGAGGAAGGTATTGCTTTCTCCTTTCACTCTGCCATCGAGTCTGAATTAGCATTTTACTGGGCTCTGACAGGGACTGGGTGGCAGATGGCAACTGAAATCTAATTAATGATGTCTTCCAAGTGGTGTCAAGATTCTTCTGCGAGGTTGCCTTGTTGCAAAGCTGCTGATGCGTGTTAGCTCTGCTCCCTGGTCGGAAGCCACGGAACACAGCCCTGGTTTTCGTTTTATCTAACTCAGACCTTGCCGCGTGGAAAGAGCCCTTTTCTCTGGGAAATTTGTCAAAGCCAATCACAGGCATTGCTGAACCTCACGGCCGCCTGAGGCAGCAAACAGCAGGTGGGCAGAAACAACGGACCAAGCACAGAATTTCTAACTAAGAGCTAGGGAGGGAAGTGCCCACAGGAGGACTGGAGAAGCTCCTGCCTGTTCCTGGGAGCACACGTTCACAGGACGACCCGGCCCGGGTGCATGCTCCGGAGAGCCCTGACCGGTCCCGGTCTGCACTGTGACTAGCCGTGAGGATCTACACAAGCGGGAAGGACGGCGAAGGCAGGGCTGTGAGCCACCTGGCTGCGTACCGAGGGAAGGCCTCCCCGTGCCCGCCCTCCCGCCTCCAAGCAGAGGCTGCGGGGCTCATTCATCCCGGGCAACGCGGAAAACCTCCATCTAATAATCAGACGGCCACAGGCTGGCCCGGCAGAGGCCTGAGTGGCCACACATGAAAAATCTGTAGACGTTACAGAACCAGTTCCATATAAAGTTACTGAACAAAAAATAACCAATGGGGAAGAACCTGATTTCTGTAACTACAACATTACGTCATTTAAAATTTCCAGTTGTCAGCAAAAAAATTATGAGACATGCAAAAATACAAGAAAGCATGGCCCATATACTGGAAATAAAGCAATTAATAAAATCCATCCACGTGGAAGCCCAGACACTGAATTTACTGACAAAGACTTAAGTCAGTGATTGTAGATGCATTGAAAGAACTAAAGAGACCTACATCTAAGGAACTAAAGGAAAGTAGGAAAACCATGTCTCAACAAATAATCATCAGCAAAGAGACAGAAATTATGTAAAAGAACCAAACAGAAATAGGAAAGTTGACCAATACAATCACCGAAATGAAAAAGTCACCAGACGTACTCGACAGAAGTGAGCAGAGGACACATTTGGCAAACATCACACGCCAGGCCACGTGCCTCCAAGTCCACGCCTGGATGCATCACACTCAAAAACATCGAAAGGCAATTTTGAAAGCAGTGAGAGAGAAACAATTAATCCCATACAAGAGATCCACGATGAGATTAACAACTGATTTCTCATCGGAAACAATTTATTAAGTGAGGTTTTATTCTATCAACATACTTCTACCTATTTATACGCTGAAGCTTGGAATAATCTGTCTTCAGATTTTTTTAAATATAGCTCAAATTTCTAGGCATTAATAATCTATTGGAAACAAAATGTGGAGGAACTTCATGAAGAATGTTAAAACTTCTGAAGCTATGCAGCTTGCTGCCCAAATGTTCTCATGTCTACCGAAGTCATAACAACAATATATTTAAACACATCTAACATGAAATACATGGAAGGACATTAGTTTATATATGGTGTTTCTATGTGTTTATTTAGGGCCTTGCTTACATTAATGTGGGTGTTTGGACCTGTTCTCAACTTTCCTGCCCATTGTGTGAATCACCAACAGCCTGTTTCAGAGGCTGGTCCTGCCGCGTAGGTAGGTTAGACCCCTGAAACCTCATGGTGATCAGGAACCCACGAGACAAAGGCAGGGCCTTCCTCCCCTAACCCACGCAGCTTTCCGGGGATTTCCAGGGCTTTAACCAGTAGCTGGCCCCCAGATGCTCGGCAGTCTCACCTGCGAGGTGGGTGTTTAACTGCCGGTTCACTCTCCTCAGCTCCCCATGGCGGCTGGGAAGTCAGCCACGAACCCTGTGATTATTCAGTTTTTTTCGTAACAGACATAAAAATAGTTCGGAGTGGTGAGTGAGAAGTTCTTTAGATACCTAGGGGACTCACACCTGCAAAGCTGCTAGGTACCAGCACACGACACCCTGATGCTCTGATGTGATGTCATGATGTTAATTAATTTGATCTCTCTGAAGGGGAAGCACCACTCCTTCACTGTTTACGTTGAATGTTTCTGCTCTGACTGGGAATTTGCACCTTCCTGCCGCTAAGCAGGTCAGGGCTGCTGCCGAACACTTTGTCGGCAGTATAGGATGGCAGAATGATTTATTTACAACCTTAGCTTCCTGTAATGCATTTAAAATGCACACTTCCTACCAGCTAAATCCAAGTCTAAAGCCTCCTTCTGGACTAGTGGAGAACCAAACTGTAGTACTGATTACTGGAGGTTGCACTGCTTTCTACGTTTGACATTTTAAAATAAATGGAGTTCCATTCGATGTTTGTTCTTGTTCTACAGGATTTTAGTCTGAATCGGCACTTTTTCTAAAGCTCCCACCCGGCAATCTTGCTCTGGGACCTTTTCCCTCAATTCTCAAAACATTCCCTTGCGTAATCTCAGCCTCGCTGCTTTTATTTCACTTTGTTCTACATTATGTGTATAGCCACTGACCCCCCACAAAACAACAACGACAAAACAGGCCCCCTGCTTCTTTTAGGACAGATCAGACAGTGCTCGGAATGAACAACAGCACATGGTTCTGGGCAAAAAGGGTCATTACTCCTTTGACTGACAACTATCGGTTGTGAACTATTCTGGGGGCGAGAACTTGTAGGGAGACCCGTAATTGTGTCTAACCGTCTGTACCAAAGCACGATGCTGTTTCCTGCATGTAAAGAGAAAAATTGCAGACTTCTTCACCCTCTGCATGTAACATATTTGAGGACACAAGCTCGACGCTGGGACTCTCTCTGGTGGGCAGTGGCATTAGGGGAAGCGGTGGGTCCACGTGTCTGCGAGGGCAGGGGCTCTAGTGCGCAGGCCTGAGGAGGGAGACAGGCCTGCCCAAGCCCTTTCCCATTTCCCTGCAAGAAGCAGGCCTGAGAACGGCCTCATGGCGATGCTCTTTACGGACAGAGGAGAATAGGGGAGTTCAGGCTTGCACCTGGCAACGGGCATTTATGATGGCCTCTTCATAAAACCCTTCCCGGGTCCCTGCCTTCGCTTTCCACAGTTTTACAGAAAATGATGTTAAATAGGGAATGTTCTTTTCATGTTCCAAAATTGATGATTATCCCCACCAGTATCTTTTGTCCTTTGAAAGAATAAACGAGAACAGAATAAAATACACTCATAATTCTCCAGTACTGCAGAGATGTAAAAGGATTAAAACATGTATATACGGGTAGGAAACACCTCACACAATGAAAGAGTTATACAAACATAAAGTCATATTGTTATTTCATCATTACTTGAAGTTTTAATCTGCTCACAATGCCGGCTCCCAAACCCAATCATCAATCAAACCGTGTAACAGGCCTGGGAGGAGAGTTGGGGAACAAAGCGAACATCTGGTTCCCATTTCTCGCCAACGGGTGAGCAATACTCTTGTCACAACCGAAAGTTCTGGTGTTAGTGCTGATTCTAAATCATTCGCTTTCATGGAAGAAGCGATGAGGGGGCAGCCCCTTCGTACCGCGCGCCGTGGCGGGAACTACGGACGCTCAAGCGCAGAAGCGCCTTCAGCTTCACCCCAACTGCTTCCCAGCCCAGTCGCTGAGCCCCGCTGACCAAAACCATACACACGTGAAGGAGATAATAACAGGGATATGGAAGCAATTATTTCTGAATCGGGGGTCAATTATGAAGAGGGAAGCATAACAGCCATTTATAATTATAAGTTAATGTGTTATGTCTCCCTGGGATTTTTCTAATTATGAAATGGAGGACTCTATCTTCTGTTAATAGAATTTCTAATGTCTGTCAAATCTTAATGGGAAGGATTTTTGCTTAAACACAGAAGATTGAATATATGCATTCATCCATTGTAACTTCAGGAACCCCCTCCAGAATTACTGCAAAGACTTAAAAAATACTTACAAGTCCTCAGATACAGAGAAAGTAGAAGAGGCAAAGACATCAGACAAGAACTATCTAAATATTGAGAAACCCAAAGCAGATGGTCTAGTGGTGGGTGATTTAGCGGATCAGAGACCCCTAGAGGCGAAAACCCCTTTTCTGGCCAGGACCAGATAGGATACGTCTTAGGTTTGCAGGCTCCTCCTGAGAAAGCCACAGACGTCGTGCAGCAAAGGAGCGTGGCTGTGTCCTGGTAAAACTCTACTCACACGCGTGGCCCCCAGGCTGTGGTTTGCTGGCCTCTACCCCAGACCCCGACAGGCCAGACAAGCGATGTAGCCAGTCATCCACGCCACTTCTCCTTCTCGTTAAATTTTCTACTTCCAATCGACTGTTTATTTTTATGCTTTCTGGCTCATTCATGAAAGTGCAGCAAAAAGTGACAACGCACTGATAGTCACATCAAGCAAAATGATCTATGTTGTGACACTTTGGAAGATGTTACAAAGGGGGGGCATGGTGATTAGCACCAACAGATTCAACCAGATTGGACTGGATCTCACTCATGCACTGTTCATTGCGCAAGCATTTATTTTTAAGCGGGTGTCAGATGTCAGGCGCTCTGGGAAACCCTGAAGATACAAACAGAAAAAAATAAAAGGCCCCTTCTTCTAAGAAGCTTTTGGTCTAGTACAAAAAAAGCCAACAAGCCAGGGCGGTATGAGCCAGGGGTCCCCAAATGCAGCAAGCCAAGCCTTCACACCAACCCAGATGTCCCTTCCTTTCTTTTCACACCTCCTGTTCCCCTGGCCCCTCGTCCCGCGGCCCTGCCATGCACACCAGTCAGCAGAGCAGGTTGCGAGCACAAAGCGGGTGAGCTCCAGGGAACCAAAGCGCAAAGAGACCGCTCAGCTTTTAAATCCGCAGGGAAACAGCCATCTTGGAAGCCAAATTTCAAGCAGAAGAAAATTAACTATAAAAGTTGGGTTGTTATTCCCCCCCCCCAAATCAAGAACGAGTGCTTGGAAGACACAGGATGGAGGCAGAAGGATGGGTCTCTGACATAAGGGAGATTTCTGCTGTAACAGAAGAAGAACACCCTCTCCATGTTTGGGAGTGAATTCAAGGGAGACGAATGCTCTACCACCCTTGGGAGAGGCCCAGCAGGGGAGGGTGATGAGTTGCAGCACTTGTTGGAAGAAAGGGGAGCAGGTTGTCGAAAGGGGGAAAAATGGGAAAGAGGGAAGCAGGAGAGGGAGGGGCGTGGGGGAAAGCTGGAGGGGAGGGGAGGCGTGCGCTCAGCATCTTGTTGGCGCCGCAGGCGGTGCTGGACGTGTGGACCGGGAGGCTGCCGCTGCTGTGACCCCCTCCCCCCTCCCCCGGATCTCGTCTTAGGCCTGCATCTGAGTCTTATTTCCTGGTATTACCTTATCGGCGCAACCCCCTCCAACTTCAGCTGCTGGCTTAATCCTTTGCTGGGTTTGCGAATCTAGAGCTGGGTCAGCTCCTTACTGAGGAGGGAACGGAGCGTTCAGGCTGGAAAAAGACTTCACGTTTCTGGCAGCTGACTTGGGGGCGAGGAGGTAAGGGAAGTGCTGTTCAGGTGGGGTGCAGAGCATGATTGCTGGATGACAACACGGCACATAGATCTTCTGGTGACTTCCCAGCTGCAGGATCCTGGCTGCAATTAGAAAACTCTCTGCCTAGTCATTTTATCATTTTTATACATTTCGGAGCTCAAGTGCTTGCTCCGGCAGGCTGCAGCTGGCTTGCTGTCAACTCCCAGCTGTTGTTTAGCTGAAACGCCACAGCTAAAATGGTGGGTCAGTACAACCAGAAACCAAATTGGGGGCTGAATAAAGAAGCCCAGGACCAGTTAATGATGCACACTGCTCTCATTCTGTGCTTCGACCGGAGGAAACCCACTCCTTTAGAAGAAAGCCGAGGAGGGGAACTCGAGGCCCATCCAGATACTTTCGGGACCCTTCCCGTTCCGGGAACGGACTCTCACCTCGGTGGTCCCTCAGGGATGATGCAAGTCCAACACAAGCCACTCCGTTCGGGGGGGCTTCTGGTGTGCTCCGTTTTCTGGGGGCCACCACCTCAGAGACTTAACTCCGAAGAAGTCTGGCTGCCTAGAGAGAAGGCGAACTGGACATTTGACACTCGGGCCAGGGCTGCTGGGCGGGTCCTTGGACAACTGCCGGAAAAATACTACTCATCAGGCAGCTGGGTCTTCTACGGACGAGACCGAGGGGCTGCCTGGAAGCACCGGCGTTGGCTTTCCGACACGGGTCTGGGCCGACTGACACCTCGTCTCCCTTGAGATCGAAGCCACTTCCCTTTGAAACAACCAAGGGCCTTTCCTTTCCAACTTTTTAGCTCGTTTCATTACCGAGGGCACCGGGTATCTGAGAAGGGCCGTGAGGAGACACATATTCTGCACCGGCCCAGCCCGGTAGTAGATGCCCCTGGTGAGACCCTGGTGCCACCTCGTTTCTTAGCTGTTATTTTCTGTTCGCTGAGTTAGACACGGGTAAGAGACGACTGAACTGATGTGGGAAGGTGTGGGAATAGGACGTGTCTGGTACTGAAGATGGACCTTTCGGAGTCATCTTCATAGAAGTCAAGTTCAAAGAGACAAGCATCAATTGGCTATCTACGTGCCAGACTGTAGAGATGAGAGATCAAGGTTGACATAAGACCCATTTCCTGGCCACGAAAGGCGAGGAGGCAGGAGTTCTTAACCTGAGGGTCACAGACCCTCCATGCTGGTTAACGGCCTCAAGAAGTTGTACGCACAAAAATGTTTGTGTACATGCCTTTTTCTAGGCTGACATCACTGATTCCATGAGATTCTTGATGAGATCCCTGTTCCAACAGAAACTGAGGACCACAGATTTAAAGCCTGGCTGTGTAAAAAGTAATGAATGCTTCCTAGCTATACACTGTAATAGATCCTGAAAAATGATACTCGTATTTGTGAGTTCTTTGTGCAGACCTGTGTGAGAATGGATGTCAATTATTAAGGCACAAAATCTCTGATTTCCGCGTGGCTGTTGAAGGAGTAACACATCATTTTAATTGTGGCCCAAAGACATAACTCTTATGGTTTTGATTTAACTTGGAAGTTGCATTTTCACACAAAACTGCAAATTATAACCATCTTTGGCGAAGCTGGAGAGAAGAGGCGAGTGAAAGAGAGAAACAAGCGGAACAGTGCGGCAGTGACGTGAAAACAGACGATTCTTTAAAGAAAAGGACGAAATGTTACAGAGCATGTGAAACGTCAGACAGAAGCTCCCCAGATGCGATTCACACGGAGTTTCTTGTTTAATTCTCACAGCGATTCTTCGAGATAAGAACTCAATTTTCTCCATATTCTTGAGGAGAAAACCGAGGCACGAGGATTTAATGCGCACGCCCAACGTCACCCAGTGGGAAGGCAGAGTTTGTCCCCAGCGTTCTGACCCCGGAGCCTGTATTTGCTCAGCCACATCCCCCCACCGTAGGGCCCGCCCCAGACACACACAGACCGAAGCAGCCCGAGCCCACGAACCACCTACATGAGACCGATGCAAGAGCAATGAGAGCATCCTCTAACCAGCGCCGCTCAGACGCGCCCTGCGGCCAGGAGCACCAGCCACCCCTGCAGTCTGTCTCAAACGCACAATCTCAGGCCGCACCCCTGGCCAGCCACACTCAAACCTGCACTTTAACTGAGCCCCCAGGCACCTCTGTGCGACGTTTGAGGGGCGCCGCTCCAAGTCTGCATCTGAACAACGGTGAGACAACCACGGCCAATTCCAGAGCATTTCAACGTACGACTCTTACTGTTTATACATAAAAATGAGGCTTGCTTTTTATGCATGTCAGGAGTGAAACAAACTCCCTGTCAAGGACCAGAGTCAGGATTTTAAACACAGTAAACGTCACAGCCTGGACGGTCTCCGTTACGACTGTCCGACTCTGTCACTGTCTTGGGAGAGGCCGCCACCAACAGTGCCCATCCAAATGGGCGTGGCTACACACCAGCGAGACTGTTTTTGCCGACAACGGATTTTAAATTGCGTATAGCTTTCCTGTATCACAAGACGTTTGTCTCCTTCCAATTGTCTTTCAACCACGCAAAAATGCAGAAGCTGTTCTCACCTGGGGAGCAACGCGGACACAGACGATGGGTTAGATGTGGCCCGTGGGCCACAGTTTGCCAACTCCTGGTACATGTTAATCTGTGTTTAATTTTCATCCCGTGTGCAGATTCGATCACTCAGAATTAATCCTTACCCTGCTTTTCCAGGACAGAAGTCAATAACCCCGCAGAGTGGTTTTGTAAGAGCACAGAGGACATGCAGTGAGGGCTGCAGAGGTTCCTTTATCCAGAACGAACAGAGAAATAAATCTTTTCCCAAAATGCCCACAAAGTTCTTGGGGGAGTCCTTTGAGAATTACTTTAAGCCACCCCCCAAATCTGCTCTACTCTGTACGCCTTTCCAGGGGGCAGCCTGCAAGGTGGACTATGCAGAAACGGAAAGGTTTGTCCCCTGGCCCCAGGTAGCTCTGAAGAAGATCTCATCTGCAGAGCCTGAGGCCGCCGTTGCTACTCCCTGCCGGTCCCTCACCTGGTCCCTGGGCCCTTCCTGCTGCCTTTACCAGACCCCCTCACCCCCCCGCACCAGGTGTTGATCCCAGCACGCTCACCAGGAAACTTCCTGCCCGCACATCTGTCCCGGCGTCTGGTTCTCAGGGAACCCAACCAAAGGCAGCGGCTGCTTGGGGTCCACCCTTCTTTACTTCTTCACATGTGACACGGTCTCTTCCCAACTCAGGGCCTTTGAAAGTGCTCTTCCATTGCATGGGGCTGTCTCTGTCCCCTTCTCATTCCTCATATGTCCATTCGCAAGTTCCCTTGTGGGAGAGGAGTGAGTGTCCACCAGAAACCATTCCCATTATACGGAGAGTCCAGAGACGCATGAAAAGATGCTCAGTATCGCTAGGCATCAGAGAGATGCAAATCAAAACCACGATGAGATACCACTTCTCACCGGTCAGAATGGCCATCGTAAACAAAGCAACAAACGACAAGTGTGGGAGAGGTTGTGGAGAAAAGGGGACCCTGTGCACTGTTGGTGGGAGTGCAGACTGGTGCAGCCACTGTGGGAAAACAGTATGGAATTTTCTCAGAAAACTAAAAATGGATCCGCCTTTTCACCTAGTAATTCCACTGCTAGGATTATATCCTAAGAACCCTGAAACACCAATCCAAAAGAACCTATGCACCCCAATGTTCATAGCAGCACAATTTACAGTAGCCAAGTGTTGGAAGCAACCTAGGTACCCATCAGTCAATGAATGGATCCAAACACTAGGGTACATTTCCACAATGGAATTCTATGCAGCAGAAAGAAAGAAGGAGCTCCTACCCTTTAAGACAACATGGATGAACTGGAGAGCATCATGCTAAGCAAAATAAGCCAGGTGGTGAAAGACAAATAACATATGATTTCACCTTTAACAGGAACCTCATCAACAAAACAAACAAACAAGCAAAATACAACCAAAGACACCAAAATTGAGAACAGGCTCACAGTGACTAGAGGGGCAAGGGGAGGGAACTTCAGGGGGGAAGAGTGAATGGTTTGCAGGAACAAGTATAAAGGACACATGGACAATAACAAGGGGGGTGGAAATGGGAGGGAGGTGGGTGGGGAGGGCTGGGGGTGGGCTGGAATGGGAGTAAAAGGCAGAATACTGTACTCGAACAACAATTAAAATTAAAAAAATAAAACAAGACAAAACAAAAAAGAAACCATTCCCATTAACTTCAAGACACCTGTTTTATTTTCTATGAAGGAAAGTCTACGTCAGTGCACTTCACCATCACATCCTGGATTCACAGCTAAGTCCCTGGCATTCAGTAAGCATTTGTGGATCACTGGATCTAACACCTCCTCTAATCACATTAAAACCGACGTAAGAGGAAATGCGAAACTGCCATCCCAACTTTCTAGAATATCATTATTTCCCTGCGTTTGTCCTTAGCTGCTGTCATCAGGTCTAATCAAGAGGTGACAGGGTCTGCCCCGTGTGGTGTGGCTCAGCTGGCTGGGCATCGTCCACAAAGCCAAAGGTCCCAGGTTTGATTCCCAGTCAGGAGACATGCCTGGGTTGCAGGTTCGGTCCCCAGCCAGGGCACGTGCAAGAAGCAACCGATCGATGTTTCCCTCCCTCTCTCTCTCTCTCCCTCCCTTCCCTTCTCTCTAGAATCAATTAAAAAAAAGAAAGAAAACTTAAAAATAAAAGGAGTTGACAGATCTTCAGTATATTAGCCAGCACCTTGCTTAGGAGGCTCTGACTGTAGCACCTGGCAGAGTCCATGTTGCCTGTTGCTTTGCCTGTGGACTCTCTTCTTTGAGACAATTTCTTGGAGGCCACTGAGGTTCAAGTTCATGGCCTTACGGCTTCACAAGCCAATAGCAGGTGGAAACTCAGATGGCAGAGGTGGGGGATGTGGAGAAGGTAGGACAGAATGCAACCATCTAGGAAACTTCTCAAACTTTCTCAATCACCTGCATGAATTCTTTTTTTTCTCTTCATTTTTTAATCTTCACCCAAGGATACATTTTTTAAAAACTGGTTTCAGAGAGAGACAGAGAGAGAGCGAAACATCAATGTGAGAGAGAAACATCAGTCGGGTGCCTCCCATATGCACCCCAACCAGGGATCCAATGCACAACCTAGCCTTGTGTCCTGACTGGAGATCGAACCCACGAAGTTTCTGGTGTACAGGACAACGCTCCAACCAACTGACTCACCTAGCCATGGCCCCTCCACTGATTCTTGTCTGGCCTCACCCAAAGCTTTGCAAACACTCAGAGAACCACTTCTACAGCATCCTTCTTGGTCGAGTAGCACAGTCATAAAGTTTGGGAGAAATAGATCCCCCAAAGAGGAGAGAAAACATTTGGAATTTCTTGAGAGGATATGGAATAAATTGATAATAAGCTGTCCTTTCAATTGCCTCTTCGACTCAGGCAACAGCATCCCAGTGCGTGAAGGGAAGCGTGTTTGCACAGAAGTGCAGAAGCAGTAAACCAATTTCTTTTTCAGCTTGCCACAGGCCTCCTTAAGAATAAATGTGGGCTCAGGGGAGATTTAGTCGGAATCAAAACAATGCCTCCCAAGTTCATAACTGATCCCTCGCATATTCGGTTTGGGAAAAGATGAAGGTTTCTTCATGTCGCCCTCGCTTTCATCTAACAAGAAAGTGGCACAGGCATCGCGGGACGCGTGTTACGGCAAGTTCTCTGCAGATGCACAGACGGCGCTGCACCTTTGATCTCCTCGGTGCGTGGCTGTCCCCGCTTCCTCATCTCCTCTCCCCACTTTCCCTCCTGGCTTCTACTGAAGCCTGTGCATTTCTTGCAGTTACAGGTTCTCAATTACACACACTTGCGACTTGCTCCAGGGGACAGAAAGTGTGCTTCCTCTTTTGGCAGCTGTCCCAGCCAGATGTTACAACTGGTGAGCTCTGATTGGCCGGCAGATAAAACAGGATGACTCTTCCCGGATACACAAGTGCAGGGATGTAAACAAACCCATTTCAGCCCTGAATCAGCAGGCCCTCGTTAACCTGATTGGAAGTGTCCTTCACATTTCTACTGGAACACAGGGAGGGCATTGTCACAAGATCATTCAGCCGAACGTCCATGGCTTCCTCTCTGGCGAAAATAGCCAAGAAGCTCCATTTGGAGACATCATCATGGCATTGAGGATGAGCTGGGAGTCTTTGAAGCGGCATCTGCACTGGCGAGCAATAATTGCAGGGATGAGGAAGTTTGTTTATTTTTACAGCTAAATGTTTGTATCTTGAAAACCAATGATACTTTTCTGTAATCACTTTTCAGATGCACTTGAACCATCCCATCGGCCCAAACCCTTCCAGTGTGTTTCTTGGCCAATGACAATAGACAGTGATTGGGGCAGAGTTAGGCAGACACCAGTGTGCCCCGTGCCTCCTTGGGGCGAGTGTGAAACTGAGGAACCGTATTTCAGCTCAGGTGCCGTGGCTCCCACTGGCATGGCTAAGATCATTTAAAATACGGTGATTGGTTTATTTTTTTAAAAATTTTAAAATCATTCATTCATTCATTCATTTATTGAGAGGGGGAAGGGAGGGAGGGAGAGAGGGAGAGAAACATCACTGCGTGGTTGCCTCTTATGCGCCCCCAACTGGGGACCTGGTCCACAACCCAGGCATGTGCCCTGACTGGGAATGGAACCGGCAACCCTTTGGTTCGCAGGCCGGCACTGAGCAACACCAGCCAGGGGTAACATACAGTGATTGATTTTAAACAATAGTGATTGGGGCTGACTGTTCACAGACCTAGTGTAAGATGTTCTGGGCGGCAAGAGCTGGCCCACTGGACACCAAGTAGGCAAAACATGCCATAGGCAAACAAAACGGCTCCCCGACCCACTTTTCCTCTTGTTGTGTTACATGGGGATACAGATCCACGAGGTTGCCCCCCACTCCTGCCCGCAGGTCCAGCCAGGGTTTCAGGGCAGTCTGCTTCCACTACAGCTCCCAGGAGTTACCAGCTGAAATAGGAGAGGGGGTGGGGAAGCAGCTCATTCAGAACAGATTATGGAAAATCATTTTTTTAATCCAATATTGAGTTAATCCGTCTAAGGGATTAGACATTTATTGTGCACTGGACTGGCACATGCAGCTGCTCTCCGGGGACAAAACACGGCGGAGACCATCCATCTCCGTGACTCCGGGCAGGAGTCGATAATAATAATAATTAATAACCACTTGTGTTCTCTCCCTTCAGCTGGGATCACAAAATATTTTACTAACACAAATTCATTAAGCCTCAAGCCACACCTGGGCATTCAAGAAGTGCTTGAAGGTTAGTTCTGTTATTATTTTATATTCATATTGCATCTTCCCTCCAAGGAGCTCAGAAGAATTATAAATATACTACCAAAGTAGGTTAACTCATCACGGTTATGAGTCAGGAGTCCACCCCTGCTTTCTCCTGAGCACAGGAGTTCCTAAGCCGAGTACAACGCAGCAGGCACTTGGGCTTAGTTCTGGCGCTCTCTGCATATCACTCTCCATTGCCTGTTTGACCTCTCTCGAAGCACACGTGACTTCCCTCTTCCATTTCGCTCCCCCACTGCATTAGATGATGCTTTCACGTTTGATGCGGTCAGGCTCTGAAGCAGAAAATGTCTGCGATGCCTGCCGGGTGGGGATTTCGGTCGAGGGCGCAAGGAGTGGGATGACCACTGAAGTCCCACCTCGTTCGTTGTAAAGTGATGGTTTGGTGGGATCTGCAGGAAATAATATGCTAAACAGGTACCTCTGCTGGGCGTTCACTGAGTACGGCAGCCCCAGCCCACCCTGCCCTGGGGCTCAGAGAGGAGCTAATTAAGAGAACCAGGAAAGTGTGCTCAGTCTTCACGGCCGAGCGGTCGTGAGGACAAGGGACCTGGAAGAAACCGATGGAAGTGTTATTCCCAGCCCCACACACTGGTCCCCCAGAGACATGCAAATTAAAATCACATGATGTCCATTTCTCTGATTCTGTTCCTGTTCTGCAGGAATAGTGGGGGAAAGGTACAGGGAAGAAGCATGGTTAGTAGGCATAAAATAGACAGGGAAAGATAAAAATGGTATAGGAAACCGAGGACTCAAAGAACTTATATGTGCAACCCATGGACATGAACTAAGGGGGAGAGAGGGGAATGCTGGAGAGTTGGGGGACGGGGGAAGGGGGATAATGGGGGAAAATTGGGAAAACTGTAATAGCATAATCAACAAAAAATACTTAAAAAAATAAAACTACAAGAGTCAGCACCTCACATTTGTCAGAATGGCCACCATCAACTCATCCACAAACAACAAGTGTGGGTGAGGATGTGGAGAAGAGGGGACCCTCGTGCACTGTCGGTGGGAGTGCAAGTGGTACAACCACCGGGGACACAGTGTGGAGACGTCTCAGAGAAACGAGAACCAGAACTACCTTACGACCCAGTGATCGCACTGCTGGGTGTGGATCCAAAGAAATCCAAAACACCGATGGAAAAGACATGCGCACCCCTGTGTTCACCAGGACCTCCTAACCCTCCATGCCCCCCTCCCACCTGTTGTGCATTGCAGGGCTCTAATACCGCTACCACTGAATTATCACGGAGCAATAAGGCATCTACAAACCCTGCTCCTTCTTCCCTGGTGATGAGCTGCCACGAACACAAACGCTGCGATTTGGAAGAAATAAACACAGGGCCTCATTGCGAGCACTTCAGCCCGACTCAGAGCCCGTCAGGACGGAAGCTGCTTTTCCAAAACGAGATCATTCAGGACTCTGTACTGGACTGTGGAGGGATTCTCCCCTCAGAAGAGAAACGACCGCAAACCTGTAACAGTGTCCATCACAGAGGTTGCCTAGCCCCGCTGCGGGGAGCGCGGCCTGGCCCTGGCATTCACCTGAACCACGGCCAGGCAGCCAGGGGCCCAGGGCGCAGACTCACACAGCGCGGCCTCAGAAACTGTGCCGCGCCCGCCCCCCTCGCCCGTCACCAGCACTGCCCTTCCCTAGAAAAACGCGACACTTGGAGCTTCAGCTGGACAAATTTTCTGCACTAAACAGAGCTTCTAGGTATCCATTCTAAAAGCCAGACCTGGTAAGGTTTTGTAAAGATCCAATTTAAGACGAGGTAGAAAAAGGCGGCTAAGGCCTGAGCACCCTGTGGGATGCTTCCTTCCCACGCAGCAAGCAAAGACACTGCCTAGTAAGAGGCCTCGGCTCCCTGCCTGCCCCGCACTTTCATGATATAACTGTGTGTCTGGCAGGAGGGATACGGTGACTTAAATCTCCCATCCCTACCCTCCTCCAGGGGGCACAAACAAGTGGAAATGGTGCAATAGGAAAACAAGTCATGAGATCCCCCTGCAGGAGTCAGAAAAGATCTTTCAAAAGAGAAAGAGCTTCGGCTAAAAGTTGAAGGCTTGGCAGCATCATTGATGAATGACGGCCGGAGGAACCTCACTTACGGAGCGCCAGGCACACCGCACTCCACACAACACACAATGATCTCGGTCCTCAGGAGAACTCCACGGAAGAGGCTCAGCGTGGTCCTACACTTGGAAAACGGGACCCTGGCCAGGTAGCCCGGTTGACTGGAGCTCCATCCCTAGGGGCCAAGGTTATAGGTTCGATTCCCACTCAGGGCATATACATGATCAACCAATGAATGCATGAATAAGTGGAACAACAAATCAATGTTTCTGTGTGTGTGTGTCTCTCTCTAGAAAACCTTAAAGAAAGAAAATGATAGAATTCGACCCCAGATCTGTCTGGCCCCTCAGGATATATTCTCCACTCCTACAGGACACTCTTTTGAAATAGATGCTCACAGTTCGGCCACCATTATTCACGACCCTGTTGACGGAGCGCCTCAGAGGGTAGGCAACTGCCTAGAAGGAAATACCAGGTGCAGAGACGCCGTGTGGGCGACGTGAGGCGGGGAGGGCCTGTACGTGCAGATCTCGGGCAGCGGAGGCTGCCACAGTGAGACTGGGCGGGGCGCCTGCCCCCAGGAGCACAGGAGAAGTGGGCAGACACGGCCAGGACACGAACCAGGAGCGCAGCCGCGGGAATTGGAGCAATCAAGAGAGATGGAAATTCTCGCAAGGGGAAAGAGAAAGAAATACTGGGCACTAGGCAGTAAAGGCAGGCGTTGAAAAGAAATGCTGATAAATGAAACCACATGTGTGTTTTATATATGTTACATGGATAACACCTGTTCTACACGTGCATATATACATAAAAGGTTATAGGATGTAAATATTAAGTTAGAACATCACATGGCATTATGTGTATTTTTAAAACAGTGTTTTCAACATTTGTATATTGGTGCGATACTCCTGTGAAATCTTAAATTAGAAAACCCGTGGGGATTAATGGGATTTTTAAGCAAGTCTGAGTGGTAGGCGCGCTCCCACGAGACAAGTGCTATGTAAACAGCAGATACTGCAACAGGTCCTTCTCAGATGGGGTTGGGAAGGACCGCAGCTAGGTGTAAGAGGGGTTCGTTGTGGATTCTTCTCTCCTAGCAAAGGGTTTGGGCAGCAATGTGCTACGTGGGTGGATTCCTGCAGAGGTGGCTCGGAGGTCCCCCTCGTGAAGGCACAGCTGGTCGGACACCTGGCTCCCCGGCCCTGCGGGCGGTGCAGGGGTGGCAGCGCCCCCAGAGCGGTGGGTCTCTCCCAGGCTGCGTGGGAGAGGCACTGGAGCCTGTGGAGATGGCCATGCCCAGGCCAGGGGAGAGAGGGTAATGTGCAAAGCTCCCCAGGAGATCCCATCCAAGGTCAAGGTCGAGGGACCTGGAATACAGTTGCTTAGCACGCTTATCCCAAAATAAACTAAGAAAACAAGATCATATCACCCATGATGCTCTGAGGCTGGAAGTGGTTTGCCCGGGCACTGAACGGCCAACTCCCCCACGTGGGTCAAAATGACAGAAACAAAACCCCGGGCTAGTTGTAGACAGCAAGTGGCTTTGACCCAGGAGGCAGGGTGGTGGGCAGGCAAGAGCTCGAGAGGATGCTGTGGGTCCGAGTGAGTAGAGGTGCTGCTGGTGGAAAGAGGACAAGGACCCACACGGGGAACCCAGGACACGGCGTCACCCGCGGCCCAGAGGAGTCCAGGAGGAGTTAGAACTGATGGCTGTGGAACACGCTTCCAACGTTACCTCTTTTCTACTGGCAGAAAGGGAGCTTTCATCTTGAACTTTCCAAAAGGGGCTAATTTATATAATCTGTTGACACACCCCTTAAGCCACCAAACCTGCAAAATTCCACATAAATGGCCGGTGGAGTTTCCAGGAGGTAAGAGCGCTTTCCGACAGAAGGCTCGGCAGCTGGAGGATCTGGATGAGAACAGACTGTAAACATGAGTTCGTTTTGTTTTGTTTTCACTTCAAATCAATGCTATTGAGGTTTCATTTACATACAGTAAAATTTACTCACTTGAAGGGCATCGTTTGATGCATTTTTACAAATACAGATGTCCATGCGATCACCGCCACAATGGAAATGTGGAACATTTTCTTCACCTCGAAAGTCCCTTGCTCTGCTTTGAGGACAACAGCCCCTCCCAGTCCCCGGGCAAGCGCACTGGGCGTTAGCCCTGCCTGTTCAATGGTCTTATCCAGCCGTGAGTGCCACGCTGTGCGCAGTCCTTTTTGTGCCTGTCCCCCTTCACGGCGCGTAACGGGGCCTACCCAGGGCATAGCACGCGTCAGCCTTTGCTCCTGTTTGTTGCTGATACCATTTCAGTGCAGGGTTCCGCCTCGGCGTGTTCATCTGTCCACCTTGATGGTGGACTGTTTCCAGTCCCGGGTGACCAAGAGTGAGGCTGCTGGGAACCGAGATGCGGACACGAGTTTGCGTTTCCCATGGGTAGCCACCTAGGAGGGGGAGGGATCGCCTCGCCGTGTGATAAGTGTGTACTTTTTACTTTAAAGAATCTTTGAAAACGTTTCCCAAAGTGGGTGTGCCTCTGCACACGCCTACAGCAAGGCAGGGGCGTTCCAACGGCTCTGGATTCTTTCCCGCGCCTGGGCTCCTTTTCAGCGGCAGGATTCCCTGTGCCAAGGCCGGCTGGATCGCCACGTGCACAGGACCTGGAAGGACTCCACAGTCCTCTCTCTGTGTGCTCTTACAAGGGGACTTGTCTGAGGTTTGCCCTGTGGACTCGGAAATCACAAAAAGCCTTTGGTACTGAGTGAGAAAGCAAGCAAAGAGGCAGAGGTGGGTGGGAGAAATTGAGAAAAATAAGAAAAAGAGCAAAAAGGAGCAGACGATTCTACGAAAGGCAAGGGGCACTAATCAGCTACCAGCATGGGTGGAAAGAGAAGCTCCAGAAAAAAAATTTTTTTAAATGAATTGTCTCTTCACAAAACCGGTAGGATGTTTAAAAACACGCTACACCAAAACCTGGCTCCAGTGTGTTAGACTGGGCGGGTTTCGAGGCTGCCGTTAGCAGGGTCCGCTCAGACATCTGCGGCCTGGAGGGAGCTGCCGGGGCCTCTTCATTAACTTGCGACTCGGGATGTAAACACCGAAATCAGTTATTTTAGGGTCAGGCACTGGAAAAGATTCTAATAAAATAAATTGACCGGCTTCCTACAGATGAGAAAACTCTAACACGTGACGGCTCTTTGCAAGTAATTGCGGCAGTAAATCCAGGCAATCCTGGAAAGATGGCAGGCTGCTTTCCGGGATAAAGTGCCTCCATCAAGCTCCCCAAATGTTATTAAGACGGGTAAGAGATTGCCGGGGGGGAAGGTGCTCAGGCCCCTCCCGCTCCCGCTCCATCTCCTTCACAGAGTGATGCCAGACAGCGTGCATTTTGTATTATTAATACCTTGGTGCCGGCATTGGGTTTGAAGGTTCAGGAGCACGCATCTATATTTAATTGAGGTGTCTGTCTGTTTACATGAAGAGGGGAACATGGACGGCTGGGGGGATCGATCCCCGTATTGGGTAATACTGAACGCAGCCGCTGCGCTTGGTCTCGGTTCCCTGCATCTTCCTGTCCCTTCAGCCCACATTTGCCTGTTAGACAACCCGTCACTGCGTGTGCCGGGGCACTGCTCTAGAGGCTGGGGACAGAGCAGCAGATGAGATGAACGAAGTCCCTGCCCTCACGGCCCTACAGAGCAGCGAGGAAAGACCGAGCTCAGCATCACTGGACGACGCGTCAGGCAGGAAGGTGCGAAGCGCTGTGGAAACGGAGAAGAAGGGGAAGGCGAGCAGGCAGCACCGCACAGGACGGCGCCCGGTGTCCGAGTCGGTCAGGAGGGCTTCCCGCAGGGTGACGCGGGAGCGCAGGCGTCTGAGCGGAGCGAGCTCCGCAGACACCACGGGCAGAGCTCCTGAGCGTGGGCAGCAGCCAGGGCGAAGAGGGGAGCCTGAGATGAGCCTGGTGTGTCCCCCAAAAGGGCAAGGAAGTCCACGTGACAGATGCAGGACGACGAGAGGGTCAGGGAACGCATGAGGAGGTGAGGACAGAAAGACCAGGCCGTGGGGGGGGGGGGCATTTTGCGGAAAGTTCTGTCCCATTCCGTGAGAACACCGGTGTTGACTGGGAGTTCGGTGGCGCCGCTGAAGGATTACAAATCCACTCTGTTGCCCGTTAACTGCTCAAGGGTGGGAAGCTGGGCCCTTAGCTTCCACAAGTCACGTGGACAATGAATTCATCCCCGTCCTCGGACCAGTTACCTACCCGTGGCTCAGCCCTCCGTGGTGCCAGCTGGCTCAACTCAAGAATGGCAGGCGGTACCTGCTCAGACGGAGGCCGTCTCCACCTTATCTTCTTCGCGGGCACAGGAGGTGCCCAGGAACAGCCCAGTGATCGCTGGATGGCTCTTGGGAGCCGAGAGAGACGAGGTCGAACGGTACCTCCTGTACCCTATGGCCTCCTTTGAGGCACAGATGGTGCTTTTCTCTTTGCACTCCACGTGGTCTCATCTGACTAGCTCGTCTCTCGAAGGGCATACGTCCCTCTCTTCCCTTGGCCAGCTCCTGGAAGAGAAGACCTGGACTTTGCAACTCTTGATAGTCCACACAGGTCCAGACATGGGCCTGGCAGGTGGTATCAGTAGCTCAACTGTGCGGTTGATGATGATTTTGGATTCTCTGCCTGTTTGGAAGGAATTCAGAGCAGGGCTTCCTAAATTTGGCGATGCGTATCAGGTAGGACTGTTTGGGTTCTGAGTGATTGAGAACTCAGCTGGTACAGGCGGAAGCACTTCAGCTGATATTACCGAAATACGGAGACATCAATTTCAAGTCAGACGAGCCTGATCAAGAAGCTCGATCGATTCATCGCGTTGCTGGCCACCGGCCCACTCCGATTTCCAGGGCGTCAGCTTCGTTTTCGGGCTGCACACGGCAGCCCCCGCAGCTTAAGGCTTTCCCCGGCTGTAGAGCAAATAAACACGCCACACAGTTCCAGGGCACGCATCTCCATCCACTGCCTTCAGAGCAAAAGGGTGCTCTAGGTCTCAGCACCCGCCCTTCCCCATCGGCCTGAACGGTGGAAGGAAGGGCAGGTCTCTCTCACCAAATCCCCGAACAGTGGAGAAAGGTCTGGGATAAACACACAGAGAGGACCGGTGGCCAGAGAAGGAGAAAACCAATGTTTAGGTCGCAACCAATATGTCCCCTGTGCTGATCACTAGAACCAAGCGGACAAACGTTTCCAAGTTCAGATTCACAGACCTCAACTCAAAACTTCCAGATCAGAATCCAGCTCCGGAGCCTGGGGTTTGCGTTTTATACAACCGCCCCAGGTGAGCCCAGGTGCGGGGGTCCAAGCATCTCACTCCTGTTCCTGCCTTTCTTTACTATGAGAACACCGCCAAGTAATCCAGATGTATGTTAAAAAGGCATTAAATAATACTCGGGAAGAAATATGAGCCCCAAGGAGGGTGACTCTGCAAATACGTAAGTGTCGTTATTTTCAGTAAGCGTCCCTGCCTCTGATCACGTCCCTGCCTCTGATCGCAGCGAACATAAAAGCACGTGGGCTCCCAGGACGTCTGGGTGTGATGTATCAGAGTCGCTAATGCAGATGTGCGCTCTCAGACAACGAGAGGAGCAGTTGCGTCTCTGAAGGCAGTAAGGGATCCATTCACCCTCCTGGGCACCTCCGGCCCCATCTCGGGAAAGCTGCCTACAGAACATCACCAAGAGAAATGCACAACGCAGGGGCGGTTCCTCCCAGGACACAAAATAATCGGAAACCTGTCATCCAAATAGGAAAGACGGGTGTTTGCATTACTAGCATAGGAAGAAACGTTAGAAGGACGGAGTGCTAAGAATTCTGAAGTGAACATCCCCTCCTGGCATGAAATCTGCTGGCCGACTCGGGCCGGCCTCCGAGTTTTCACCTGGACGATGCTAGCACCGTCTGGCGTGCCGATGAGGTTGCGCGATGCTCGACGGAGTCTGCCTGGCCCCGCAGAGATCCCAGGTACCTCCAGGGCGGTGTGTCTGGGGAGTGAAAGGAACAGCACCTCCGCACAGCCAGCCCCCACCCCTCCCCAGCCTGCGTGACGGTTTCATTCGTTCAACTCGCAGCTGAGTGAACTTTTAAAACATAACGGGGGCCGGGGGGGACTCTGGCTAGCTCTCTCCCTGAATCACTCTGGCTCTCCTCGGGTTCGCAGGTTAATGTCCTGTCTTCTTGCGGGCGTGTGGGGTCTAACTGCCTCTCAATTCACCGACCTCTCGGACCCCTCCCTGTGCCTGTCTCTCGCCCCCACTTTACCCCAAGTGTTCCGAGGACGCTGGCGTGATGGATAACAGATGCTCTCTGACATATTGTGTCATTTATCACGCCGCAGCCCCAATCGCACTAACAGGGCCTTTCCATACGTCACTGTCGCCTTCTCCCCAGCCCCAACGCATCAAGAAGAAACAGTTTAACGCCATGTGCTGTGATGCCCGAGTCACAGCTCGGCGGAAGGGTTTGGGGTGGTAAGTTTCCTCTCCTTTCCACCTTATTTGTTTCAACTGGCTCCTGTTCCTGATAGATGGACGAATGAACTCGCCGGAGGCCAGAGGGAGGGGGACATGGACCGCAGGAGTGCGCTCCAGGTTGGAAGGAAAAGAGGAGGATGGCCTGGAGCGGGGGCAGACCGCAGGGGCTCTGCTGCGCCCGCATGCTGCCCGGCCGGATGCTGCTTATTTTCCCCAGGGTCCAGCGTCCACCCTGTCCGACCATGAGGAGCATTCGGCGGTGAAGACCTAGGCATCCAGCTGACACGGGGGCGAGCTGCTGTGTCCCCAGAGGGAAGAGAGTCGGCCGCATCGGCAGAGGCTTCCCCGACCAAGCCTCACGACGGCTGTCCCTGCTCTGCCAAAAGGGTTTCCAGGTATTTCCTGTTAGCGTTCGCTCACCCCAGAAGTATCTCCATAGCAACGAGTCCCATCTAGGTAAGCACAAGTTCACATGCTTTACGGATTTTAGCTTCTCCAGATCCCTGTGGCAGACTTGAAGCTTATAGTCAGCCTGCCATGGGTCACATTGCCCAGAGTGATGGACTTGAACTCAGGGAGCACCAGTGTGATTGTACTTGACCCCACCCATCCCCCCACCCCCCCAGGCTTTAGATTCAATGCACACCCTCTTCCGTGGGAAGCAGGCAGGATGACACTCCCAGTAACAATGAAGCTCACAGGACAGAGTCACAAATTTGTTCACATCCCAGCTCATGCACACAAAGACAACGTGTCCTCCTCCTTTCCTCCTAAAGAGACACTCCCCCTAGCCCCCTCCCACTGGATAAGGAATATCTTTAATTTTCAGTTTGGGGTATCTCAATTTTTGCTGGTTTAAATCGTCTTTGGGGGGTTTAAAACAACTCTATTGGGGAAGAAAACTCAGTCAATTCAGAATTTAGCTCGCTATTAGCATTCTTCTCCTTTTCTCTCCTTTTCCCCAAGAACTCATCTGGTTGCAGGGGACCAGAAAGACACAGGGAGCAGGAGGCGTCTGATCGTGTCCCCTGCAGGGACACACGTGAAGGCCAGGCTGCAGGGCGTTCCGGAGGACCCTCGTTGCCACTGTGGTTCTCAGGCCTTGGGCCGGATGGCCTGCCCCCCACCCACCCCCCCACCCCCCGCTAGCTTTGATCCCAGGCTCGCCCTCCCTGAGGGCAGCCAACCTTTCTGGCAAACCCTCCAGCTAGATGCTTAGGGACTTTCCGTTCCCTAAGAGACACGCAGAAATTTGTAAATCCTTCCCCACCCCGTGGAGGCAGAGAAAGGTCAGAGAAAGCAGAGTCCCTGGCAAGGCTTCTTATCTGACTGGCTGACAGGGGTGGTGAGTCTTTGGAGAAAAGCAGAGCGAGGGAAGGCAGAGAGAGCAGGGAAGGAGCTGGCAAGAATGTGGTGTCATGATCATTCTTCTCCAGTCCACACCAGGGGCAGGACCACCACCGTGTCGGTGTAGCCTCTGATGACAGACTCTTCATCACAATTTCAATGTCTCTGTTCTCGATGACCTGGACGATTTTTATACAGATATCCACTTTCGAGTAGAGCCAAAGAATGCATGAACCCATCCTGAGTGTGTTATGTGCTTTTCAGCATTTCTGCAGCTGGGTAGATTTCCTTCTTTTTTTTTCTTTCCCTTAAATTACTCTACGCATCCCCTATGAAAAGAGCATTAAATTTCCTAACCCAAAATGCCTCAGATCCCAATGAATGGTTTTCAAAATATTATTTGCTCTTTTACTGTCATTATTATGCAGCCTGCAAACAGTGTTTGCATTTCATAAAAATATAATATGGTTGCATAGGAATCACAGGCAAATTACGGTGAGAAATCAGTCAGTAAAATTTTATTATACCGGTCCTTAATGTTTTTATTAATATTGAGGAACTTAAAATTAATTTCTTTCCAGAGCAAGATTTACTGCTGAGACTCCAGAGGTACAGCTGGGGAGGGCACCTGCTAGAGGTCCCTTCAGCCTCTTACCGGCGCTCCTCAACTGTGCTGGACGCGTCCACACCAGGTCCTCCCTAAGTAACCTGGCTATGCTTCTGTCTATACGACCAGCCTCTCTGCCACAAGCCACTTGAGCAAATCAGGCCCGAGGAACGCAGCTGTTGTGGAAAGGACTTCACTCATTTCACAAAGCCTGAAAAAGGTGTGTGAGTAGAGCCACATCCTAATAACATCGATAGATCGCTCTCTGGTCATGGCTTCAAAAACTATAGATTTCTGTGCTTTGCTCAGTATTGCTTAAAAAAAAAAAAAACCCTCTGATTCATGGACCTATAGATAATTGTAGTGAAATCTGGCTAAACCAAAATGTGTTTATTCATTTATGCACTCACCCATTTATTCCTTCTTTCAGCTGATAATGCATCGAATACTAAGCCCTGGAGAATCAAAGATGAAAATTGCCCTCCCTATCTTGGACTTTACCGTCTTCTCGGAAAAATCAAAATCTACCATTAAGGGCAGCAAATACTGAGCTACCAGAACGGGGCTGCCCATGGAGTTCAGCTTAGAGGATGCCCATCCTAACGCGGGCTGGCTATCAGGGAGGGTTGATATGGGGGACAAAGGAATTATTGTGGCCAGAGTTTTCGCATTGGTGACCCATGGATAATGATTAAAATACTTAACTAATCCCAACATTTCAATATTGGCAGGTAATACATACTTCATTTTTTAAATTTCCAGCTCCTCTTGAAAATCAGTCATATCTAGCAACTCGAGTTCCATGTTCCATGTAGAAACAACCGGATGGAGATAAGATGCCTTTCCAGATACATCCACCTCCCTGGACCCCTTTTGTGGGTCAGCACGGCCACCGCCGGGCCACTACAGAGATCACTACACCCCAGTGAGAATTCAAATAACAGACAGGGTTTCCCAAGGCAGAAGAGAGGGCCAGAGGGAGGCGGTGGCAAGATGAAATACAGACTCTCCATTCACTGAATTTCAGATAAGGAGATAAAATTTTAGGAAAAAAGGCTATCTCATTAAATATTGCATGAGACATATTTTTAAAAACTCTCTGTCATTTAGCTGAAATTCAAATTTAAGTGGGTGCCGTGCAGTTTTACTCACTAAATGTGGTAACCACAGATAATTTAGGAAGTGGTAGTCGCAAGGGGAGTGAGAAGGTCATTTTTGATGAAATGAATGGTATAAAAAGGCAAGGAAAAGACAAAGTGAGTTCCTGAGTGAGGGAGTGTTCTAACCTGCTGAGAGCATGTGACTGGGAAATACTGGGAGATAAGAAAATAAAAAAATAAGAACGTGGCTATTTTGAGTGTTTTGCATGGAAGACAGTTTACCTAGATTAGCTTATATTTTTCTCATGACCCAGCTATTATAATGTAGGTCAAAACACCAAGGTACTTAGAATTTCAACCGTGACAGCAATATTTATAACCAATGTTTCGTATTTAACCTCTCTGCTCCTATGTTAACACGCATACTCGGTGTCCTCAAATCCAGCTAATTTATCAAATAATGAAAATCATAATTCATTCAGTTTCCCTCTCTGCTGATAGCAGGTAAGGAAAAGGATACTTTCGTGATGGTTTTTATGGAAAATCACTATGAAGTTTGAAGCCATTACATGGAAAAATAAAAAACTTGCTAAGACCCTTCTGAATGAAGATGGCTTATTGCAAGATTTATCAAAGCAGGTTTCTTTTCTTTTGGCAGAGTTATAGAGTTTGGGAAAACTTAGGAGAAGTCCTAGCTTCGGTGATGATTTATTCTTTATTCCCCAGAACTATCAGAGGACTTCTGGTAGTCTCTCTGAAAAGGAGTCACACGCCCCTTCCTCAGTCTTTCCTTGGCTGATTTATTAACAGTAATTAACTATGGGCAGCTGCTCCTTATTATCCGCTCCTGCCCTGCTTGATTTGTAAGAGAATCATTTGGAGAGCATGGTTGTCAACTAATGTTAATAATTACTCATCTAACTCTTTCCGTTAACTCGGTGTAGCGGCCATCATCGCAGCAGAGGCCTGCGCGACACGCGTCACTTTGATGAGCACAGGGTGGGGACGCACTGAACGGATGGAAACGCACTCGACCCCCTGACCTGCACCCTCGTCTTGCGCAGGAAGGCAGCCCTAGACAAGGCCATCTTTCTCAACAAGAACCGTGTTCCCACAGACCCAATGCACACACTTTTCCCATTTTATGTCTATTTTTTTTTCTTAAACTTAATCACATGGTTCTCCGTATTGACCTATTTTGGTGACTTATTTTGGTCTCCGCTTCAGCCCACCCCTTCTCCTCTGCCCAGCGGACTCCAGGGACGCTCAGCTCCGGGCAGGAGACGGAACCTCCACCGAGTTTAGTCCCAGTAGGATGCCCCTAGACTCCCTCCCCCAGACCCACTCTTTCGACCCCCGCAGATGGGTAAGTGAACAGTGGTCCATGTGCGTGTGAGGCTGAGCACTAAGGACTCTGGTAGGACATGGACCAGCCCAAGGGCGAGAGGGAAGGGCTAGAGAAAAAGGTGAAAAGCTTTCACTGAGGTGGTCACCCCAGGGAGACACGGAGAGGACCATCTTAGGGGAAGAGACTGAATTTCAACATCTCCTTAGACTCTGATGAACCACACTGAGGATAAACTTGAGCTAAAATAAGAAGCCGATATACAGAGTCTGGCACAAATAACACCCCCATTTTAAAATTACAAAATCTTTTATTACAAAACCACAGGCGTGTCAATCTGTAACATAACAATGCCACACTCCAGCACACCACAGGACATTGTAGGTGACATGTTCAAATTAAAACTATAAATGATGGCACCCATAACATCACCCTACCAGCCTCACTTCTGCCAGACCCTGCAGTTGCTAACAGGTGATCACGTACTGTTGTTGACATTAACTGTAACAAATACAGCCCCGAAATGCACAGAGCATTTCTTACACACCAGGCTGGGGGCTAAGCGCTCTATCCGATTATCTCACTCCATCGACAGGTTCTGCTACCTCGTCCACCGATGGGGCATCTGAGCCTCGGGGACGGAAGCCAATGCGCCCAAGGTTACCAGCAGTTCGGGGATCTCAGAATTCTGGCTCCAGCCTCCATGTGTCCATCTCTGGTCCTCACACTAGGTGAGGAGCAACCTGAAAGATAACTTGCCACATTCCAAATTCTAAAGAAGTTAGACGTTCTGAGAAGAACCACTGAGTCGGGCCATCGGTACTTCTCCGCCCTGCCCGGCAGGCACGTCGACGGAAGGAGTGCACAGTAGCCCGAGGCCCTTTCAGCCCGCGCATCCCAGCAAGAAGATCACTACTCCACGCAGAGCCCCACGCCTAAGCTCTGCTTCGTCATGGAGGCTGGGGGAACAAAGCAAACCCAACACAACAGGACTTACAAACCCTGAGTGCTATTTTATCTCAGTTGCATTTGTTTCCACTGCCATTTAGTCTCCTTGTACCGCCCCCACCCCAGCCATCGCCGCACTGGAAACCCCGAATGGTGTGTGTTCGCGTCTTCAGCATCAACGAAAGCGGAACTGCGGACCACGTCTGGGAGGGAGCCACGGCCCGGTCATCAGGCTTTGCATGCCGCCCTTTGCATGCTTGCTACAATCACTGTCCGATGGGCCCAGGAACACGTCAGATGACAGCTGTCGCCGTGGAAATGATGCGGTTCCCCTGCTCAAATCTGACTTTCTCTGGCGTGGGATATTTTGGCAGCAGGCAGAAAAGTAGAGGAGATGGACCTGGATTCTTATTCTTTTTAAGAGCTTTTGATAGAAAGGTTGACTGGCCCACGACTGATTTTGTTCTTTGTGCTTAAATGTTAGTCAGTCAATTTGAATGTTAATTAGCCATAATGACAAGGAGTGTCTCCTTCTATGGTTCTTTTAAAATGCATCCAGGGGCTAAGAAGCAATGGGCGCCTCCCATAAATAGAATCGGTAAATAAACCAGCATCCGTTCATTTCAGTGCAAGCAAACTGCATTGCGGGGCCTGTCCTAGGCTCCCCCCGTGTTTCGGTGGTTTCCCCCTCAGCATCGCTTCTCTGCACCTCATCAATTTCACAGCCCGCACAAGGCACCCCACCGCTGCGGAGCAAGGCCGGATGTCATCGGATTTGGTACAAAGCCAGAGGACCTTTTCTCACTTTTTAGATGCATGCTGTCCGATCACTGGGCACTTAGAATAAAGGTCAAAGGGAAACGAGACTCATAAAACTCTGTGTCTGTGAATAACTGGTTTCAGGGCGGCGATTAACCCAGATGGGTAGCACCATCCTCAAAAAGGTTAATTTGGCCAAGTAACTACCCAGATTCCGTTCTGTTGAAATGTTGAGATGAGCGGGTAAGTGAACGATCAAATGTTACAGGTCTTACGTGCCTGGAGAATCCCTTGCGTTTCTGGAAAAAAAAACAGTCAGGAAAACCTAGCACTCTGGGTCCCACTGCTTACATTTCAGTGAACCCCTGTCTGTTAGGGCAAAGGGCTGCAGAAGGTAATTCTAGAGAGAAGGGAAGGGAGAGAGTCACCCAAGAAAGATGCTCTCTGTATGTCCCCACCCTTCCACCCTCCTTCACTGAACACTGGTGTTTGGATGCTCTTAGCGGGCACACGAACGAAATCACCCAGCCTAACGGAGGAAGGCTGAAGCTTGGAGACCGAGTGGCTGTTGTTGCTGGAGCTTAGGCTGAGGGGTGTCCCCCTTGGAGGTGCCGCACACCAGACCATTACGCCCGAGTTCTTGGAGAGCACACCGCACCCACCCACCTTGAATGGAGTGAGCCCTCCCTCTCCAAGGCTGTGCATCACAATTGGAGCGGCTGATCTGTGTGTGCATCCAGGGGAAGGTTTGGGAGCAGCTGATTCCCTCTGACCACCACGGCCGTATTCCATGGAATGTTTCCCTGGGAGCCGCTCCCCCTACAAACTCTGACTTCCCTTCCACGGAACAGCCCCGGACAGACCGAGCTGCTGCCCCCTCCTTCCACGAGGAGCTAACCGTGCTGTCAGAATGAGGCTCTCTGTCCTGACTCCGGTCAGCACTCGTCTGCTCATCCATTAAGTATGTGGCCAATGGCCAAAACGAGAGCTGAAGGAGCTCCATTTTCTTTCAAGGAATTCACTCAGCTGAGTCGGGCTCCCTCTACCAGGCTGCTGGCCACCAGCAGCAGCTGATGCCTACCAGACTGCCCGGCAGGCGCCACGGCGGGGCCACGCTTGGCCACTTTGCTCCGAGCGGCTCGTTAAGGTGAAAGCCAGCGCTCATGTCACCACCAGGACTGGCCCCAGCATAGCACCCTGCAAGAGTGTGGGGACAGGGTCCCTCCAGTCACGGGACCTGTCCCTGCACCAACATACTGGCCTACACCCACCTTCCAGGGATCTGCTCCTCACTGCTCTCAAAGAAAAATTGTCTTTTTTTTTCCTTTTGCTGCTGGATCCAGGAAAAAAAATTAAACCCAAAACAGAATAGCCTCAGGCTTTTGATCCGCTGACCTCCGGCTTTTATCTCAATTCCTCTTCATCTCTGCTCTCCTCGGTGGGGACCCGACGTATTGAAGTGAAAAGGTGGGTCAGAAAGAGAGCAGTGTAGGAACGTCCGCGGCTGCGGAGCGACCCGGCCAGCGCCAGCTCAGCCAGGTCGCAGGCCGGCAGCAACAGGGCAGGTCTCGTCGACAGCGGGCTCCCTTCACGGGATGAGATGACAACAGCTTCTTACCTCTGTGCTCTGCGCTCAGCCCCCCAACCCAGGTCTAGTTACGAGAAACATCAGACGAAGCCCAGTGAAGGGATATGTTGCAACGCATCTGACCAGTGGGATCACGGTCACCAAAACAAAGGAAGGCTGAGCAACTCACGGCCAAGGGGAGCCTGAGGAGCTAGGACTGGGGAACGCAGTGCGGTGTCGTGCGGGGGGAAGGGTCCCGGGACCAGAGAAGAAAAAGAAGCGCATTAGATAAAAGCCAAGGACGTCCGGACAAAGTGTGGGCTCCGGTGACTAACAGTGCATTTGACCCTGGTTTCTCTCGGTTGCAAATTGCTCACACACGTGGTTGTTTACCGGGAGGCCGGGTGTGAGGACGAGCTGCGCTCAAGCCTCTGAGTTGGCTGCGGGGCCAACAGAATCCTGAGCCACCGGCCGAAGCCCAGTTCTGGGAGCTGGGGCGCTGAGCAGCTCTGAGGACCCCAACTTCGGGGGAAGAGCTGGGGGGAAGAGGTGAGAGTATGAGGTGAGCCCCAGGGGTCCCAGGGCCGGCTAGTGGGAAAGGGGGCTCCAGCGCTCAGCCCTGCAGCTCCAGGACCTGCAGATCAGCTGGAGGGGGGAGCATTTAAGGCTGCCCCCCACCCCGAGTCAGGGCAACCAGGAGCCTCCACTGAGTGGCGTCATGAAAGGCAGGCTCCGGAGAGTGGGGCGGGGGTCTGAGCCGCCAGCACCGTGGCCGGGCCCTAACAGAATCGCCACAGTCCAGTGCACGAGCTGGTGCAGCTGCTGACACTGCGACCTGCGGGCCAGGTTTCCCTCGCTCGTCAGACACGGCACACACTCCCAGGACGAGGGAGGAAGCAAGCCCACGTCTCAGTAACCCAGACGAAGCAGGGCGGAGTGGGTCTGGGTTACAGACCCTTCTCACATGCAGTTCTCACTTTCTGGTGCTGACGCACAAGCGCACTTTGAGGATGGCTTTCGTGGAAGGGCTGGGATCATCTGAATTGCTCCATTGCAAATTATTCAGAAATGTATACAGTGGGCGACACCGTCCCGAACCCCTCCTTACTTCCTGGGCACTGTGCTAAGCCCCGCCCCCATGTGCCATTTCCTTTAATCCTGTAACTACTGCGTAAGGGAGGAGTCGCTGTGTTCATTTGACAGGTGGAGAGACAGGGCTCTCCGTGCCACTGAGCCCCTGGGCTCCCAGTCAGGTTCCCGCTCTCCTGGCACTGCGTCGGGCCCAGTTCTGGAAAGGGGACTCACATCCGGTTGGCTAATGAATCAGATCATCGTTCATAAGCAAATGGACCCCATTACCATACTGATGGTTTAAACATGCTGAGTTTCTCCACTGCAGAGTTGTCAAGGAGTCAGAGAGACCAGGTTCAAATCCCCGCTCTGTCACTCGGTGGCTGTGGGACGTTGAGCAAGTTCCTTAGCCCCTCTGAGCCTCAGGTCTCTTACCTGCATGAGGGGTTTCAATGTCACCTCTCCCATAGGGCTGTCACCAGAACGGAATGGGACTGTGTCACATTAAGTGCAACCACCCACTTCAAGAACCCTTTTATTAAAACAGGTAACACAAAGTTCAACTAATCCAACCTTACTTCCTCACAAAGCCTAGAAAGGCTCATTTGAAGTCCCGCTTAACCCCCCATGACCACCTGTCGATGGATCTTGTGCTGCTCCTCCAAAGCAGAGTCAGTTCTCTGTGGGCCTTTCCTTTGCGCCCACAACCACTCAGGATGCATCTGTTAAGACTCATATCACCAGATGCGGTCTCATGGGCTTCTCTGAGCCTGTCTCCCAGGCTTGACTCTGTGTGTGTGTGTGTGTGTGTGCATGTTGAGGACAAGATTATTTCTCTGCTTCCCTAAGATGTAGAATAGCATTTGGGGAAAAAAAAAAAAAAACATTTTTTCTTTCTATCACTAAATCCTGACTTGAGGTGCTGAGTAAATCCCGCGTTAAGAAAATCCCACGGATTATAACTCAAAGGCGTGCACTGAGGTAACGGCTTGCGTTTTCAGAGCATTCTCCCGATGTGCAAGAGCATCCGTATTATGCTTTGGTTTGCGGTGTCCTGGAAATGCAAAGGTTGGAGAAGTCAAAGCAGACACTTTCTTTCCAAGGACAAAAGGCTGGGGTTGAACAAGGCTACATTTCCTTGTCTCAACCGCCCAGAAGAGCAGCCCCGACCTGGCCTCGGTTACTGAAGGCTGAAGGGCAGACGGAGCAGGCGGCCCGCGTGGGCAAGAGGAAAGCATATTCACGCAAGCCGATGTGCGGTTGCTGTTCGCTGCCACATGGAGTTTCCCGTTGTGTTTCTATGTATGTGTCTGGCTGCCCTGGCATTACACCCAGCGAAGCTCACAGGCAATGATAAGGGGTGTCTGACTGTACAAACAACACGTCCTGTGAGGAATTCATTTGCCTAAAATAGGAAGACAAATGGAGGCCTGGTTCAAAGTCATACTTGCCCACACGGCGAGAACAGAGCCTGAAATTACAGAGCCGTGAGGGCCCGGCGTGGGAGACCTTTCGCCTGGTTCCTCGGAGATGGACTGGAGTCACGGACCCGGCGGCGTTTGTTCCACGCGTGGCGGAGGCCCTGCCTGTCGGATTTATGTTGCGAGTCTGCTGGGCCCGTCTACAATTTTCAGTTCCAGAGGGTGGCTGACAGTCCATTATGGGCAACGTATTCTGTAACAACTTTTACTTTCAAAGAAAAATCACGGATTTCTGGTTCTTTCCTACTAATCATACATGCGTTGCAAAGGTGGTGTTTTGGAGGGCGTTCCCCCCCCCCAAATTCAGCATAGCGGAATGCGCCCACCCCATAAAGCTTTGCCACACAGCTGGCTCTGGAGACTGCAAGCCCCACATCTGATGGGTTGTGAGCCATGACTCAGAGATACAAGTGCGTATGCTTCCTCGTGCTCTTGAAGTGAGACAGACACCCCCCAACAGAGAGAGCTCCCGGCATCCTATCCCACACCGAAGGGCCTCTCTCGTGGCCTGGTGACCCTGGGAGTGGGTCCCCTGCGCACTGCCTTGGTGAGGACGCACGGTGAAGCAGAGGGACCCTGTCTGTGGGCCACCACAACCCTCATGAAGTCGTCAGCCGTATCCCCCCCCCCATGTCTATTCTGTTGCTCCAACTCCCCTTGTCCGTAGCATTGTTCTCAGAGAGACTCACCAGGTCCTCTGTAAAACACTGAGCAACCCGGAACTCCGGGGGGGGGGGGATGGATGAACCTTTCAACGCCTTTTTCTTCCAGTGATTGCTGAGAATATGAGTCACCGAAAGGGCCGAAATTATTTAATCTCAAGGCAGGAAAGGGCTTCGGGTAGCTCTCTGCTTTTTGAAAGACTTAGCTCACCCCTGACTCGTGTCAGGCAGGCAGGGGTCCAAGGTGTTGCTGCTACTGACCTCCAGGTATCAGTCCGACAGCCCTGCCGCGAGCCCGCCCCCACGACTCACAGCTCCAGCGAACACAGGCCTTCCTTCCTGTGGCCGCCTTCCCCACGCCAGCCTCTCCTGCTTGGTTGTCTCTGAGGAGCGGCAGAATCCCAATCAACTCATAAAGCAACCACCACGCACGTATTAAAAACACACAGCGCATCTGCTCCTGCAGACGGTCCCTGAACGGGACACTGAGAGGTAGGCTGTTTCTCACCGCAGCAGTTGAAGAACTTAGGGTTCACAGAAAACAGGTGCGGAGGAAAACAGAGGGTGGCAACGGCAGCTCTGATTCCCACCTTCCCTGGAGGACTTAGGGCATCTCCCATATTTTGGGTGCTTAATTGCGCTGTAACAGACAGGGTGCGTCCAGCCAGGACACTGCCTTGGTCCTGGAGGCCGCCAGTCCCACTTTTTGTCCTACTCTCTGTTTCATCGACTTTCCACCCAAAGCCGCCCTTGATCGAAGTCCCAAACGTCCAGAGTTTGCAGTGGATTCATCTACATTCTACCACCATGTTGGTTCAGTGTTTCATAGCCCTCCCTTTTAATGAGCTTGTTCGAGACCCTGTTTGTGTGCTGCTGGAACGGAAAAGCATTCTGGGATGGGAAACGGGATACTCGCCGGCTTCAGGCAACACCCTGGAGCCCCAGGCTCAGTGTCTGCACAGCAGAGAGCAGAGCTCCCTGGGGTGCTACGTCAGATCCCTTCTCCTTTGTACTTCTCTCTCCAAGGTCAGGAAGAAGAAAGGACAAGCGGGAAGGTCTCTGTCTTGGTGCCTTGCCAGCCTCTATTGTTACGTTCAGCACATTCGGACCCAAAGAGGAGTCTGGGAAGCTGAGCGTCGATGCCTGGGGAAGACGGGGCTGGGAATAAGCCCCGTCGATTGCAGGATGTGACAACTGCTAGAGTTAAAGTCGGATAAGTTGTGACTCTGCGGATCCTGTTTAGGGAGCCACAGGATGTACCATTCTCACTTTTGAAAATAAAAGGGTATACGGCTGAATAGTGACACCGAGAAGCCAGATATAAACTGAGATGGTCCCATAAAGACTGCTAAAAATTGTCAAAATGATACAAATCGTCAATCTTGGGAAATGCCAGTAGGTATTTTCTTAAAACCACGCACGAAGAATTGCAGAGCATTTTAATGATAAATTACGGGTCTAAATGCTTAATACAGACTGGGGAAAAAAAACAACATAGAAGACATGAAATGGCAGCATCAAGCGGAAAATGTCATTTAGGACCCTGGAGATGCCCTAGCTTCAAACTCATAGAAATATCGCCCAATTAATGACATCCAGTATGTCCGAAATACCCTGTGAGAGACACTCACGTTCATCCCCAGGCAATTTCTGTTTCTTGGCTATGGATATTACGAAAAGGTCTGGTGCATTTGTCATCGCCCTTGTAAAATCAAACTTTTATAACCTCATTGCACGAGCTGTGCCTCTTTCCCTCTTCCCAGGAACACGATTTCTACCCAGTGTCTCCCCGTGATGATTTATTGGTTCAGTCAAAGACGAAGGAATTCAGTGACTAAGAGAAACATGTGGCGAGTGCCTTTCCTTGAACGCTCACCATCCCATTCAAACGAAATAAAATAAACACAGAGCACATCACAAAACAGACAAAATAAATAACTGAGCAGCCCTTCCCAGGCAGCTGAGGAGCAGGACCCACCGGGGGTTTGAACCGGAGTGTGCATGTCTACTGGGCTGCGTTCCCAGGGCACAACAGGCCTCCTGCAGGCTGCCCATGGCTGGAGTGCAGCCCCTGTCCCCTGCTCGCCCTGGACACAGTATTCAAGGCTTCGGTGTCAGCTGGTTCCAGCTGGCTGGTTCATACCACCTGAGAGGACCCTTTTAATGAGGACCAAAGCAATGCAGGTGATGGTGTTCAGCTTGAGTTTGCTTAAGCAAGTGGCTGTTGGTATATAGTATATATACCATACCATATACATGCATATTAATGTATGTGTGTACGTACATGTGTATATGCACATATATGCACATATACACATTAATATACATATAGATATGGTGTGTGTGAGTGCATATATACCTATATTTATATTACATGTATGTACATATATTTACATGTATTGAGTACATATGTGTGCATATATTAATATATGTGCACACGTTGCATATATTTATACATATATATTAATATATGTACACATATGCATATATGTACGTATATATGATATTAATACAGGGTGGGGCAAAATTTATTTTTGTATTATTATTTATCATATTATCTTTTGTTTTACAACCGTAAATCTACTTTTGTCCCACCCTGTATATGTATTATACATGCTGTTATATATAGCAATAGTTTATATATGACATACACATTATATATACATTATTATAATATATAACATGTAATGTTCTGTGGAATATATACTTATGCTATATATGTGTTATATGTTATATATGATGGATATTTGACGCACAATAATATAATTCTCCAACCGGGATGACCTTCCGTCCCACTCTACAAAGGAACAGGCAAACTCCTTTAACGGATCTAAGGAGCCTTCCTGCACCCTGTATCTGACGGACCCCCTCTTTGGCGACACTGAAGTTGGCCCTAGGTTGTCCGCTACCCATTTTGCGCCCTGCGCAGATGCGTCCCACACCCGCTGAACGTGGGCGTTGACATTTATTGCGGAGCGCTCTCAGTCTTTCCGTTCACAAACCTTCAGCGTCAGAGTGATGAGCAGAGTCCTGGCTAGCTTTATTCCTCTCCTGGTTCCCCGTTTCTGCTTCACGTTCTACGCTGTAGCGCACATGTGGCAAAACTCATCTCGAGTGGATGCTTTGAAGAAACAAAGTTTGCTCCTCACCTGGAAAGGGCCTCCTCCTGTTTCTCTTGGTGAAGTTCTTTCCATAGGCGTCATTTTCCCGCTTGCTCTCTCTCCCTCTCACTCTCACCCGTGTGCGTACCCGCGCTCACAACCTCTGCCCGCAATCCTCTGAACATGTGGTGGTAAGAAAGATGAGAGACCCAGGCAGCAAACCGCGGGCTATTTGCAAACTATCTCGCGTACTGAAAATACAGACTCTTAGACCTTCCTGGCCCCCTTCCCTTAACGGAAACAAGAATCTCTAGAAGGGCAACCCTGGACTCTGTGCTTTTAGAAAGTTCTTCAGGGAATTCTGACGGTCGACCATAGTTGAAACTCACTGATAGAAGTGACTGGAGATTTAACTGAAGGAGGAAACACTCGTGTGGAGAAAGGTTTCTCCCATTATGCCAGAATCCTTGACTTTCAATGGTTCCCCAAGGAACATTCACAGTCTGGAACTCCGCTCTCCGACTCCTTCACGCTCCCCACGCGTGGACATTGGCACGCAAGAAAGCACCTAAGACACGCAGGATGCAGTTTCACAATGTGCTGCACCATCGAAAAGCGCTCAGACACATCTCTGCCGTCCACAACCTAACCGTACCCAGGAGAGAACTCCACCGGATCCCAACAGTGTTAAGCCAACAGAGTGAAATAATCGGATTAGTGTCACAAAGAATCTCCTGGACTGAAACGCCTGCAGCCACAGTGATCTCTGATCTGGGGGGACCCCATCGGCTCAGCGACCGAGGTTCGGAGACAGGCGGCTCTCCCAGCCCTGGACTAACTCAACCTGACGAGCTTGGTGAATGACCTGGTCTGCAAGCTCCGGGTTAGGACGGGGGCCTGCACAAGTCTGAGTCACCCTAAGTCTGGAGCTGAGGTCCCTCTTCACGCTTCAGAGCCTCTGGCTGGGCCCACCCTTTACTTGGGATCATGTCAGTGAACTACAGAGAATTCTGAACAAGGCTGGAGAGGAACACATGCCCCACCCCCCACTATTTTTGAAAAGAGGAAAATGGCAGATGAAATCAGTGAACTCGACACTGATCTTCAGCCAAATTCCGGAACATATTAACAGGGAAGTGTGTGGCCCCTCGAAAAGGAAGCAGAAATCGTAGAGAACAGCTCAGGAGTCGCTCAGCTGGGCCGGCCCAACGTCATTTCACACTCTGACAGGTTATTAGCTAACGAGATGGAGTTTAACAGGCCTTCAGCGAGGAATCTGCAAGAGGCTTGCGAGATATCCTTGCATGTTTTATAAAGAAAGATGGGCTCAATGGCAGGCCTAAAATAGATTAGAAAGTGGTTGAATAATCACAACTAAATGGATCTGTGACTTCGGTGGAACGAGTTCCAGTATATTGCTCTTGGCTCACTCAAGTTCAACACGGTGTCAGTGACGCAGTGAAAAGATGAAAGAGACTCTCGTCAACACCGAAGGCTCCATGTGCATCGGGAAAGGGCCCGATGGAAGGCACGGCAGAGTCAAAGTCCAGAGTGGCCTCCTAAGAAGGGAATCCAATCAGCTGGAACTGGGATACGTGTGAGTTCAAGCACTTGGTCCGCCCAAATTAACTGCACACGAGCCAACATTCACGCCAGTGGCACTGACTGTAAAAACAGACTTGGGGACTTGACATTGAATGGAGAAATGAGTGAGTGGTACGATCGGGCCATCAGAAGAGCACGAGAGTTCATGCTTTGGGCTTCATGAAGAGCAGGTGGGTTTCTAGAATGGAAAGGGGTCACCCAGGAATCTACCTTCATAGAGACCTAGGTGTTCTTGGACACTCCTCGCATCTGCGTTTCCTCGGTAGAAATCTCTGACACCTCCAGGTCTCTCTTCCCTCAGATCTCAATGGAGACGCCACAGGAAGCTGTCCTGGACCCCAGGATTAAGTAGGGCACCCCTCCTCCAGCATCCCTTCGAACCCTGTGCGACACTGTAACGGCCTAACTCCACCTCGGTGCTGTGAACAGCTTGCTTTGTTCTTCATTATAGCCATGGATTTACCAAGGTCTCTTATCACGTGTTCAATGAGCTTTTATCTGGTAAGTGAGGCAATTCAGGGAGTAATTAGGACAGTGGAAGGATCCAAAAACACATCGCAGGACCATTGGGAGCAGGAGCCAGAGATGCTCACCGTGAGAAAGGAAGACTCCTGGCTGAGATACAAAAGGAGTCTCTAATTACACAGAAGGTCCAAGGAGCAGTGGTTCAACTTACTCTGCATGGCGTCAAGGGTAGAAGTTTCAAGAAGAGCGATTTCAGCGATGGTGCAAGGGACGACCTCCCAAGGGACTACCGACGATGGAAATGTTCCCATGAGAGAACATAAATTCACCCACTACACTCGGCTATTCGAAAGTGCAGACCACCTATATGGCAGGAAGGCCATCAGGACATTCCCAGCGCAGGACGGGGAGCTGGACTCGATGCCAAGGTCCCTAGGATTCCATCTGGTATGACCAAGCCGCAGAAATGCATTTGTCTACAGCACACACTATCTTCCTCTGCGGAATAATCCATTAGGGATAAAACATCTGCCCAAGAGAAATCCATTCCTTGGAGTTTTATCAGTAGGATGCACGAGTCTGATGCCTTTTAATCTCATCTATGCTAGGGAACTGGGCAAACACTGACAAGTAGCCTCGAATCTCAAAGCTTATTTCTTGATCTGCACAATGAAATACTGGCTTGAACCTAATAATTCTAAATACTCTTCCAGATATATAATCTATTTAATGCTACGCAATGTGTTTAAATGATCTACCCAAGGAAAATAAGTTGTTTTTCAGAGGATATTTATTACATTACATGCATTATATGCTAAGCCTCTCGGTGGCCAAGTCCAGTGAGTTAGAACATCCAATAACTCAGTGTCAGGATGGCTAGATTAATAGCTAGATGCTGAATTACATTTTCAAAAAAGTCTTCCCCACATTAGATCAGATGGATTTCAATGGCCTTGATTACAGTTGAAGAGAGTCCTGCTGTCTGAATTTCCAGAATTACAACTACAAATGACAGGCATTAACGAGCCGCAGTCTCCTTCTGGAGGCAGGCCCAGCCTCATCAGGACTCACAAACATCGGAATTCTTTGCCGTGACATTGGAAAGCACAGGCCGCGCTTCGCACACTCAGGCTGCACTTAGAGAACAATGCTCCTCTCGCATTGTTTTAGGACAAGCCATCTCTTCGATGGATACAGTTCTTTGTAAATCAGGCCAACATCATAATCAAGTTTTTAGGCTGCTGTCATCTATCTAGTCATTTCTATTCAACTTGCACCTTGGCCTGGATTCAATGCTGTGTTCTTCAGCAGGATGCACGCACTGTCTCGGGGAGTGCCTTCCGAAGGACTGGACCGCGGTCGTCGCAGAGATTTACGTTACTGGGGAAAGAAAGCATCCAAAGATGCGGGGGCAGCCTCCTTGTCTCAGGCCACAAAAGCTATGGCGTAAATATATGGTGACGTGTCGGCACTAAAATTGTTTTTCATTCCCTAGGAGGAAAAAATATATATATTCTCTTCATTCTTTCCATTTCCATTGGTTTACCTATGACTGTGAATTCCATAATGAACACTTGCTATGTATCTGAAGTATTTTTGTCTTAATTATTTTAACACAAATAGCTCCAGTCAATACCAAGCACATTGTACAGGAACTCATTTAACTCAAAATGGCGTCATTGGGAAGCTATTGCTATTATCGCCCTTGTTCAGGGGAGGGGAGTCGAGCCATGGAACCCCCTTTTGGGCTGAAGAACTCGTCCCTCAGCTGCTGTTGGTGGCTGAGGCTTGTGGCTAAGTTCCTCCCCAGCGAATGACCCTCAGCCAAAGGGGCCTTCCTTGGCCAAGGTTGCACCCCACCCCTGAAAGCAGCCCACAGAAAATGATGGGTCACCGGTGGGGTGGACAAAAGACACGCTCTTTCTGCTCTCTTAACTCAGGACACAAGAGGCCATCCCAGCGGCGGAGTTCTCCAGGAAACAACCATCACAGCTCAGCTCTGCGCTACGCCCGACCCAGATTCCTCCATTCCCTCACCGGGGTTCTCCCCAAGAACGTGCCACCATGAACCTTGTGCAGCAAGCTGACGTCTCAGAGCCTGGCTCCCACGTTTCTGGTTCAAGGTCACACAGCTCACAAGTGGCAGACCCAAGCAACCCAGCTCCAGAATCCACGTTCTCAGCCCCTGTGCTAACGGGCTTCTTTATAACTGGCCTTCATTTCATGTCTGCCTGTCAGTGAAAAGCCTGGAGCGGCATCTCCCAGGGTGAAGAATCACCAATATTCCTCTAGATCATCTGGGGAAACATCAAAAAACATGGCCCTGTGCCAGTGAGTTCAGTAAATGCCATATTTCGTCACCCCCTATTGGGGAGTCTCCGTGCATGTTAACGTGGCAGTAGAACTGGTAAGTTCTGCAATAAAGAAATTTATTCACATGAAATCTGAATATGTGTTCCAACCATAGTATCCTCTTTTACAAAAACACCCTCGAGCACCCATCTGCGGGTGCTGTTCAGATCCAGTTCGGGAAGTACCGGGGCATCTTCCCTCTCCGTCCACGGGCCCTTGGCCTCCGGTTCCTGATTTCCCTTTGGTATCTGGCCACTTCCAGGAAGCCGTCTCAGACAGGCTGGGGGACTTCTAACATTTTCATTCTTTTCCGTGCAAAGCCCTGCCTTCTCTGTCCCAAGAGCATACCTTTGCCTTACATGCCCGAATGTCACAGGACATTCCTGTGCATAGGATCGGGGTCTGCACGGGGTGCGAGTGAGTGTGTTACCCCGTCGCATGCAAAGGACTCGCAGTGGGGATGTCTGCGGGCCTGGCCTCTAAGTGCAGCTCTGACACTGTGAGGGCTTAAACACCTACTGGACCTTACTGGGAACTCTTTTCTCTTGTATAAAGAGAGGGTGGGGCTGGACTCGTTGAAAAGCAAGCTGTTGCGGCCCGTTCAGCCCAGTTTCGGGAGTTGTAACCCTCACCCCATGGTGGGCTGTGTAAGAGCCCAAGGGACCCACTTCATCTGGGTCTGTTCTGTCACGAGGACGTGACCTACTAAGGAGACAAAGCTTATCTCCCTGGCAGGAGCGCTGCTTCTGCCTCATCCATCTCTGGCCCCCAATGCTTGGTTGGCAGTCAATGACGGGTAAGACTCCTCATGGGAGGGGCAACCTAAGCCAGACGTGACCACTTGGGAGGCCTCATGGAAGGACTCGGGGGGTTGCAGCAAAGAGGATGTGATGGACCCTCGCCCCCAGCTATTCTGACATAGCCCGAGTCCTCATTTCCGTCTGGGAGATGTCTCCTGCTTCCTAATCGGCTTAAAGCCTGAAACTGTGGGGGTGAGCGGTGCAGCCCTGTGCTGGCCAGGATGGCTCCCTGAGTGATTGACATAAGAAAGAATTCCTAAAGTCCTGTGAAACCTGCTTTGCTAAGAGTGCTCTTCCTGAGGTGACAAGTGTCCCAGGAGGAAATGAGCATGTCTCCCAAAGTCTGGCAACCCCCCTTCCTCACAAACACTGACTCAGATTAAGCCCTCAGATTTCTTTGACATGTTAAATCTGTATTCCTGTGTATTTGAGCCCAATAAAAGCCTAGTGAGGATGGGGCTCTGGGTCATTCTCCTCTGAGAATTTGACCACCTTTCCTCCCCAAGCAGTCATGTCTTGGTAGTTTTTACTTTCATCCGTGACGGAGGGATGGGGCTCTGCGGGCGGAGCCCCCCCCCCACATCTGGCGCCCAGGACAGGGGCCCCCGCAGCAAGCATCCTTCCAACACCCACATTACAGAGTTTAATTGACTTCTGATCTCATGCACCACGTAGTGGTACGTGGAGAGGTTCCGGTAACTCACGCACCTGAACTCAAGAACTTCTTCATTTGATTCCTCCCTGTGTCCTGTGCACCCTTCGCCCCTAAAGTATTAGTTTCCTCCTGAGGAAGGCCATGTTAGTCCTTACCCCAGAAGGTTGCCATGAGGATTAAAAGACACAACACATATAAACAGTTCAGCAACGCCAAGCACGTGTTAAATAATCGTTCATCGTTTTCTCATCACTGAGGTCGGCTGTGACTGTGGAGGTGGCGGCGGTGGTGGCGGCTGAGAGCGGTACGATATCTTCTGAAACTGTGCGTGTGTCCTGCGTCTGAAACGTGCGGGAGACTGAGGCGGGGTCGAAAAACCGCGTGCAGAGGCATGGCGAAGCTGTCAGGCCCTGCCTCATCTGCCTCCCGCACCCAAGGGGAACTTGGAGACAAAGAAGGAAACCAAACAGTGGCAATCATAATTTTTAAAAGGCCGCAAGATGGGACTAAACAGACCACGGATGACTCAAGGTAAGGAAGAGAAGTGACTCGGATACCAAAAGGACTGGGGAAAGACAGCTGTGTGCTAAATAAAACAATAGTCACGGTCCATGAAGTGAAGTAACTGTTCCCCATCCCCACTGCAGACCAGCAAGAGCGAACGGACACAAACCACTTTCCCATAAAATGAGATGGTTGGAAGGAGACACACTTTGAGGATCGGTCGTTTCCAGCGTGGTCCGGAAAGCAATGCGCTGCGACCCGTCCGTGGGGACTCGCACACCACAGGGGGAACACCCACCGGCTGGACGGTCAAGGGGAAGATTACCGACGTCAGAGGGAAGGGTGCCGAGTTATTCCCGGCCGCTCCGGGCTCTGATGATTACACGGTTCAACACGCTAAGCGCTGCTGTTCCCGGCGTGGGGCTGCTGCTAACAGGGAACTTTCTCCGGGGATTCCTTGGGCCAAATTTCCCCTTTAAAGACCCAACGTGAAAGCCAGCCAGGGGTGGGTATCTTCAAAGAGCCATAATGACACTCTCTAATTAGACACCGTCTCCTAAGCCAGGCACCAAGACAGCAGTGAGGCTGGTGCTAGCGAATTAAATTTTAAAAATCCTGGTGCAATCACTCCCCGGACACGCTCCCTTCCTCAAGCTCCACTCTCGGTTACTTTTTTATTTATTGTAATTACTTTAGTAATAAGATTTGTTTTCTTGTTATTATATATATTGCTGTGCAGCATAACCAAAAAAAAATAATAATAATAGCCCAAAAGAGTTATGCTTCTTATTTATCTCCTTGGCCGTTATTGGGCCGCAGGGAGGGGTGGGGCGCAGGGAGAAGCTGTAAATGGAAAGGGAAGCGTTTCCTGCGGAGTGAAGATGCGTAGGAGCGAGGAGGAGGCGGCAGGGCAGTGAAGGAGGAAGGCTAATAATTCAAAAGAGCTGGATGACGCAGGGAGATAAACAGCGAAGGAAAAGGCGACCTAGGAGCCAGGGTGGGGAGGGCGGCTCCGCCTCACCAAGGATTCTACGCGGCCTTTGGCCATCTGTTTACAGCCTCTGTCCTGCTGGGCAGGAGCATCCAGAGCTGGAGCGCAGGAGGTGCCCTCGCACCCAGCGCCGGCCCTGGCAGGGAGATTCCCCCCGGTTCCTGCGGGGGCGCACTTTCCGAAGGGCCCTGGGTTCCGTGGCTGTGGGGATGGGAAGGCGGTCACCACGCTGAGGCTGGATGCGCCGGGGAGGCGGTCCGGCTCCTCCGCTGGGAAGACAGGCTCCCCCAGCCTCAGACACTGCTCCTTCCAGACCCCCCCATAAAAATGCTCTTAGACAAACCCCAATAGAAACGGAAGCTGATTCTAGGCTGGCGTCTCAAAGACAGGAAGCCCGGTTTTGTTCATTCCAACGAGACAGCTAAATCTGTTTATTTAAAGAGGAAGCATGGGGAAGGAAAAAGGCATTAGCTGAATTCCTCCAGTTGCAAGGCGCTTCTCTACGGCCATACATTTTACGGAACGTATTCAATCCTACACCCACTCCGTTATGTTTAAATCGCAATCACACCAAGGCTTCTGGTAAGGCAGATATAAATAATACGAAATGTAAGATATGTTTTAATTGTGCATTATACACAGATATGTATGTTATACACATAACAAATATAACTACACCTGCGTACCATGAAGGAGCCTTCCTCACCTTCGACCTTTCCCTCCCTCTGCAGAATTCCCACCCCACCGCCACACCTTACCTCTCCTCCGTCTCTCTGACAGACCGAGAAGTAGAAGCAGGAAAGAGACTGCTCAGCCTGCGTGGCCCGGCCACGGGGAAGAGCCGTGCGTGGCCCGCCCCTGAGATGCACGTGTCGGAGGAGCACTCGCAGGGGAGCTCTGGCTCCTGCCTTTTCTTCCAGTGCTGAGCCGTTTCCCAGCACATGGGTATTGGGGCACGATACCGGCCGGGTAGGATGTGGTGGTTGCCCCTTAACAAGCTGAAAAAGCAGGACTGCAGAGGTTACGGGACTGGTCCACGGCCACGTGGCTGGACAGAAGCTAATTCTGCCGGGAGCTCGGATCTTCTCAGGTCCTGGAGGGAATCCCCCGGAGGCAAAACAAGAGCGTGAGGGAGAACGAGACACAGGACACATTGTTTCCTTTGAGAAGGGCAATAAGATCTTATTACAGCTCCAAGAACAGGGGCCGGCGGCCTCTCTTCTGGCACAAAAGCAGAGCACTCCCGAGAGTAAATAAAGGACGGGAGACGGAGCGCCCCCCACGTGGGGCAGGGCTGGCCGGGCTGTGCTTCCTATTCGGCAGGTGCGGACTTTCGGGTAGTTTAGGGAGCCACGCAGCCCGCATCGCTGGCTACCTGGGAGATGCCACGGGAACCGAGAAGTAACACGCGTGTGTTATACTGGAGGGGTTGCTCTGTAAGGACACCTAAGGGTCTACTGAAATGAGGAGTTAGGAGTGGGGGCACAGAGAAGGGAGATGATTAAGGGCAAACTGGGGGAGAACAGCCCAACCCCCCTCTCTTCCTGCCTGCATCCCTGTCTTCCTCTTCCCCTCGAGAGGAAGGAACGCAGAAGCCGGGGAGTGCAGGCAGAGAGCAGACGTCGCCCGGCCAGTGAGGGAACTGAGCATTTAACAAAACTAGCGCCTTTCCCCAAGAGCCTCAGCCTCTACTTGATCAATGATTCTGCAGCACTGAATCATTTTTAATTTGATGCTTCTGGGAAGTGAGGGGGGACCCGTCAACGGGAGGCACAGTCGGCCAGGGCTGGCGATTAGCATTTGGCAGCATTTATTATTATTGCTGTTTATGGCGGCATAAATTAGGTTTATGCTGATGTAATTAATAACCCTAAATTTAGGAATAATAAATAGTGGTATTCATTCGGAACCGCGATGTCTGAGGAAGGCGGGTCTCTCTGCCTGCGCGCCGGCTGCGGTGGGACCCGGGGTGGCAGCCGGGGAGCCCTGGGGAACCTGCGCCCAGAACTCCCAGCCCTGCACCCCACGCCATTTACCACGATGCAAACGGCTTAGCAGCAGGACCGTGAGCGTTCCCAGAGCAAAGGATTTTCATTCCGATCCCTACGAACAAGTTTGTCAGCAAGATTGCGTGTGCCACCCTTCCCTCCGAAGCCAGGCCCCTTGAATGTCCTCACAGCCCCGAAGACCCCTGTGGGGGCGGCTGCGCCCAGAGCTCCTGGGCCCAGAGACACGCAGACCCCAACCGACCTTTCTATCCAACAGCCGACCCTTGCCCCAGGTCCACAAATTTAAATTACCCAAAAAACAAACGAAGCAAAAATACCCATTCTCGGATAGCTCCCCTCTGCTCCAACCACTACCAGACAGCTAAACGCCTTCGGTTTTCGAAGTACATGGTGGCGAGTTTGCGTTCGCTGGTCAGCTCACCGCAGGAAGGGCGGTTGAGCTCCCCGTTGCGGGAACACGGGATGAGCGCCGGCTGACCCGCGGCGGCTACGAAATGCGGTTCCTGGCCCACAGACGTCCTGCAGGGGGCTCCCACAGCGGAGCTCTGTTTGCCCCGGGCCTCGCTGAAACTGTGGAATGAGCGTTCAAAAGGGTGCTACCCGCACCCCGTGTCATGCCGTGCCACGGTGACCAGCGGCCTCATTTCTGCGGACAGTCTGACCCCAGTCACACAACCTCCCACAGCGCACAGGCCATGGGGCACAGGCCCCTCCGGGGATCGGCGCGTGATCAGGGAAGCCGTCAGAGACCGAGACGGGGCGGGGGGGCGGGGGCACATGTGCCTTGCTGAACGTGTGTGTCGGGGGAGGGAGGTCTGCTGGGAGGCTGGCCCTCTGACAGCTGGCCAGGCTCCCTCGTTTCTCCTGCCCCTCCATCTCCTCCCGCAAACGGGGGAGAAGTTCTCACCGCACCCAAGCCCTCGTCCCTGCGTACTGAAGTTGTTTTTTCATACAGAAATTGGACAGAGGAAGACCTCCATTTGGTGGGCCATAGTTAGGATTCGCTAAGCAAACACAAGTTCAAGAACGGAGTTCCTGTATGTCCTGTAAAAGGTGCTGAAAACGTTTTTTAGATAGAGTCCGCGATGCTCTTTCAGAGTACAACAGAGCCCTCGCAGCCCACCATGGAGTGGAAGACCATTGCACTAACTGGAAATGGTTCCAAACAGTGAAAGTTGTAAGATTTTTAAATCTGATTTTCAGAGATTCCTTTGTTTCCACTGCAACGTTCAGCTGTGACTTCCTAACACCTTGGCGTGTTTACGCAGATAGAGTATGTACGTCCTTTGCTCTTAACTGTTCTTTGTTTCTGTTCCACAATGGCCCTGGGAAAAGACAATCCAGTTTGTAAAACTGTGCGTCTACTAAGCATTAAAACACTCTGATTCTCCTGGGAATACGTTGGGCTGTGCGTTGCCTTTATGAAAATTATTCTGTCACCACCTGGCACCCGACAAGCAAAGCCCAAATACCGGGGGGGAAGCGGGACTGCTTTCTCTCCCTCACTTACAGGCAGTGCCGACCTTTCGTTAAGCAGTTCTGGGAAAAGCCGCCTTCTCCCCACCCCGCACTCCAGGCAACCCACTCGCTCCAACCGAGTTTCACCCAACGTCCGGAAGAACTGGGAGTCCAGGGACCACCGCGCTGCTTCTCCCACTCGCAGCTCAGCCCAGCTCAAGACAGACGGCCAGGCTTGCAACAGGGAAGGCTGTTTCTTTTGGAAACTGTCTTCGTATTTTATTTCCCTGTTACAGACACGTGTTGCTAAGAGATCTTTGGCTTGGCAAGACCCACTGTATTTTTGCTGGAAGATCCTGGCTTGGTCTCCACGACCACTATTGGCAAAACCTCCCTGGCATCCTTAGGGGCCCCATTACCGTCACCACGAAAGGGACAGACTCCACTTTTACACATTCCCGCAAATTCCACGAAGGCCCATGATTACTTGTGAAAGAAAATGTCAGTCTAGCTCCTTAAGGGGCCATTGAAAGTTTAGGCTCTGGAATCTTTATGCAAACATTGCCTCTTTGCTGGTCAGACCACATACAAGGCAATTCTGTTACCTTTAAGAAAGCCTATTACTAGGAAGGAGTCCAGAGAGAAACCAGTGAAGGTCAGACCGACATTCTGACCTTCCGAACATCTGACCCAACATCACATAAGCAATGCTGAAGGGGACCACATCCCATGTGGGGCGGACTTGACATGCGGAAGCCACGGCAGGTGAAGGAAGGGTCAGATCTTATCCGGGGGCTACCCCGAGGTGAGGCTGCCTACAATGTGCGAAGCTCCCAGGCCAAAGGTCAAAACCAGAAAAAACTCAAATCCACCTAATCAGGCCCCACAGACAGGGGATGCCCTAGAACGGAACCTCACTCAGAGGAAGAGTTCACAGGAAGCTGCACAAAACCACACGTCAGGTGGGTCATAGGAAGAGTTCATGAGCGGAGACCGCTCCGCCCTTTTGCTGCGCAATGGGACGCACCCGTGGAAGTCTCCGGGTGACGATGTGCCATGGCCTCTGGATTTTCCTGTCTGCACAACAACAGGAGCACCCGTCCAGCCAAAACTGTGTGGGTGGTCCGAGCACCCTCCCAAAGAAGCCTGCTGCGTAAATGAAACGGTGATTCCAGTGCTCATCCGCAGACGAAGGGCAGAGTCACCGAGAAGAAGCTGGCCATCCAGCAGGGAGTCCAAGGCAACCAGCTGTGGGCTGCAACCACCGTGCCGGCGCCAGGAGGGTGCTCAGTGACTGAGGCCACAGGAACCTACCGACCACAGCCCTGGACCAAACCTCTGATTTGGAGGTGTGAGCAATGGGAAAAGAGGAAGGAGCAATGCTCACCCGTGAGCTTGAAGACTGCCTTGGGCCTACGAGACCTCCTCCCCAGACAGGTCGGCCGGGAGCACGCTAGCATCCTCTTTCGACAGAAGAGAAAACTGGAGGTCGCGGGAAGAACCAAAATTCCAAGGAGAGTTAGGACTCGCACCAGAGCACTCGGCATTGTCTACCAGCCCCCAGACAGGTTCGTGAAGGAGGAACTTCAGGAAAGGGCCAACGTGGAGGAGAAAATGTTGAAACAGACCACGTCTCCCAACACGCCGTACTCAGCTGCGTGCCACCCATGCAGGCCGAGAAGGCGTGCAGTAAACTCCTGGGGCCCTGGAGCAGGGAGGGGCCCTGGAGGGGGCTCCAGGCCAGCTCCTGGGAGCTGGAGGAGCACGCAGCCGCTGAGTTCTGCTGGGCCAGGGGACCACACCGTGCAGCTTCAGGGCTAAGAAGCCTCGTTGCTGCCGGGGCCCTTGGCCCGCGGCCCTCGGGAGCCCACCGAGCAGTCACCGCAGCGAAGGGGAAGAGCCCTGCTCTCCGTGGGCAGACACCCTGCCCCTGAACAAGTGGCCCTGGGGGCCGTGCGCCCAGGAGGCTCGTTAGGAACACACGCCTACCCAGCTTACCTACCGCCTTGCTTTCTTGTTGGATCTATTAAAATTTTAATTTTACAGTGTGCAGCCTGGACTTGGATTCGGGCATTGTTTCACGTGTTTTATGCTTTGCGATTTATTCTGATCCTCATTTTATATATTGTCATCTTTGTATTGTTAACCTTTTTAACTTAACAATGTTCTTGGTGCTTATCCTTTGAAGCTAGTCTATCCTCAGTTGTTTAACATTTACTTGGTTTTTTTCTTCTTAAAAAATGGCTGTTTTATCTTTCTTGAAACGTTCCCTTAATTATTTTAAGTCATTTTAATTTTATCTCATTGAAATGTAGTTATTCTTGTTCGTATTTCTTTGTAATTCTTATCTCTTCTGATTAACCTTTTTAATAGTGCTGTATTTTCTCGGTTTTCTAAACTTGTGCTTTAGCTTCTTTGCTAGGGACATTATAAATTGCAGATCCTTTTTCATTTTTAGCTTTTGCAATGATTTTTCTTTCAATTTTTGTTTACCTTGGGCTGTTCCCCCCCATAGGACACCAATTCCCATTCCTGTAGTAAAAATAAAAGTCATCTACTTCCTGTAGGAAGCGGCTTCAGCCTCTTTCAGCAAGTGTGAGACGGGTGTTCGTGAGTGTGAGTCCTGCCACCCCCACCCACTGACCATGTGACCTGGGCTGCGGACCTGGAGGGGCCGCTCTGACCCCGGGCCTCAGCTCACCGACTCTGAAACTCGGACCCGTTTACGCCTACCTCATCCGACGCTGGGCTCCGTGTCCCCCGTAACCCGTCCCACAGGCGGGGAGCGCTGCCCCGCCTTCTCCCGCCCAGCCAACCCTTTCTCCTGATCTCCCTCTCGACCATCCCACAGCCACTTCATCCCCCTCAGCCTTCCCGTGGAGAGAAGGGGACTCCCGTTTCACAGCCGTGCCCAAGTCCCGTAAGACACACCGAGAGCAAAGACGTCTCTGCCGCAAATACGGCGAGCGAATGAAGAAAGCACCGTCGTAACTGCAGGGACATTTCACAGTCCCAGCCCGGACGTGGCACTCGCCCACCGTGGGAGCGGGACGAGTGACTACATTGCCCTGCACGCCAACTCTCTCCCTTTCAATAGGAGAGTGTTGAACTCTACATTATTTCTCAGGCCCCCTCTGGTATTTACTGCCTATGAATCTATACCTTTCTATTAAAAAAGCTACGAGGCCGACATCGATGAGGAGTACGTTGTTCCTGGAGCTAGTCAACAAGCCCGAGAGAGCTTTCTCCTGCCAGAGTGCCGGGGCCTCTCCAATCACGCCCTCTCCCGCTGGGTCGGCACAGCCCTGCGTTACTATGGCAACACAAATGCAGTTCGAGCGGGCAGGTGGCCAACATACTTGCCATTGATGACACCATCTGGGTTGAGCATGGGGATGATCTTGAAAATGAAGTTTTCCCTCAAGAGCCTGGCCACAGGGTCCCTGCTGACCAGGAACTCCAAGGCCCCCTTCATCACCCAGCTGGAGTTGCTTTCGCCTGGGTGAACGCGGGCAGTGATCACCTGGTACGGCCGCTGCCCTGTCGAAACAAGACACAGGGAAATTAAACCTAAATACGCTTTCCACTTCCACCAAGATAACCTCCAGCCGGCCGCCGGGAGGAGGACACCGGACCGGCACGAAGTCGGAAATGAGTCGACTGGTCCAACGCACAAGTGATCTGCATTCCTGCATTTTCTACCTGCCTCTGCGGTCTGCGAGGCTCGGGAGCATGTGAAGCTAAGGCTCAAGGCTGTTGCGGAAAACACAAATACTCACAGGCACGAAAAGAAGCCAAGAAGCAGACTTAGCAAGACCACCAAGAATGAAGAACTCCCTGGAGTCTAACAGCGAGAGACTGGTTATCTTCATCCCTATCTGAGGCCATTTTACCACCTATAACGTGGGGACCAGCACACTGACCTCGTGTGGTTGTTACAAAAACAGAAGGGCACACACAGACAGCCCCGGGCACGCTGGCTGCCATTTAGCACACAGCTCTGGGCGAGATGGTCCCCTCTCACTCCTCGGTAGAATGGAGTCAAGTACACTGCGCGGTGGGCAGTTATGAAGGTAGGTAGGATGCTGCACCCAGCCCTTGAGAGAGATAAGGGTGAAGCACCTGGAAGCTGAATCTTAGGTCGTCACACTTCCTGCGGTTTGCAAAGGGCCTAGGGAACACACTCTCCGCCCAGTCAGGGAGCAGTGACCTGAGCAGACCTCACAGAGGGTGCACCAGCGAGAGGAGGAGAGACTCCCTTCCTTTGCTGGCAGAAAGCGTCTAGAGCGTCTCAGAGTTGAGATGTATTCTGAAACCACCTCTGGGGTCAGGTGGGGAACGTGTTTTGATTGACTAGTGATGTCTGTCACCGCACACCTGGAGAAGTGGGGGTGACGGGGAGAGGTGGCCTCATACCAGCCATTCGCTGTGTCTGCCTAACCCCTGGTCCGAGTGAGTGTCCATGGCTTTCTGTCCGACTCGCTCTTCTTCCTGTATCCCGGCCCAATTCCTTAGCAGTCCTAAACCTGCCCCAATGACAAGAACTAAGTGTTTCCCAAGTATAAATACCCCAGCCCTTTAAACAGCCTAAAAGTTACACCAGTCATTCATTTCCATGTCATTCAAACCACTGTGACTCAGACGTGGCTTTTCTTCCCTTAAACCATTGCCTTTTTGAGGAAACAAACTGTGTCTGTAATTCTATGTAAAGAAAGACAAAACCAAACTCCCAATAGGAGATTCAAAGAACACGTCCTTGAAGACACAAAGAGACAAACTTTTAAATCATATCGCCAAATTACACGGCTATTATCAGTCAAGACAAAAACACTGCGCCTGTCGACACCCCCCGGGATGCTGTAGAGGTGTTCACTGTGCCGAGGGCAGGCCACTTCAGTCCCTCGTGGACTGCTTACACGCTGGGGATAACATTCCGCTGTGTGTGTCCTTAAGCAGATGTCTTGAGCAGATCCCAGGAGTGGCAGGCGGCACCGGGTAGAAGAAACAGTCGAGCAGAAATTAAAGCTCTTACTCTGTGCGCGGCCACAGCACCCGTCAGCTGCGACAAACACGCAGTCACACGGGCAAGGGGGCTCGTGGAGGGCATGTCAAGCGCCCAGAATCAGGAAGAACGTTTCCAGAGACGTGACACCGTTGGGACTGGGCCTCGCAGGGTAAGCATCGTCTCCCCAGAGACAGAAGGGAAGAGAGGCTCTCCTACGCCGTGGAGAAGACGCACGCACGGAGCTCAGAGGGGCGAGCGTCGGTGCATTCAAGAACAAAGAAGAGCGGTGGGTGGCTGACGCGGAGGGCTGAGGAGGGTGGCACAGGAGCTCACCAAGGCAGGCGATGCCACGCTGGTGCGATTCATATACGTGTGTGTGTGTGTGTGTGTATTTTTTTAAGGGACCTGGACTTTATTCTATAGGTCAGTAGCTCTCAGCCATAGAGTTAGCATCTCATCGGAAAGCTGTGATTAGTAATGAGGTCTCTTGAATAACCATCAGCTACTAATAAAAATATAAATGTCTGCCTATACCATATATGTATACATATATCCTACATACATCCAGCAGTCCCCCCCTCATTTGCAATTTCGATTTCCGTGGCTCAGATACTGGCGGTCAACCATGGTCCAAAAATATTCGGAGGAAAATTCCAGAAATGAACCATTTATACGCTTAAACCACATGCCATTCTGAGGAGCGCGATGAAGTCTCACACGGCCCCACTCCATTCCCCACGGATGTCAATCATCCCTTTGCCTGGCGTCTCCACGCTGTACACGGCCCCTGCTCCGTGGTCACTTAGCAAGCATCTCGGTTATCAGATCAACAGCCACGGTGCCGCGGTGCCTGAGTGCCAGTCGCCCGTATTGATTTCCTAACGGCCCCAAAGCAGTGATGCCGGCAAGTCCGACACACCACAGAGAAGCTGGAGAGTGTTTCCTTTGAGGGGAAAAATAAGTACAGGACACTCCTTTGAGAGAAAGGCCACCTTCACATAACTTTTGTCGCAGGACATTGTTATAATTGTGCTATCTTATTAGTTGTTGGTTTCCTGGTGTGCAAACTTTATAAGCTCAAGTCTATCAGAGGTACGTACAGATAGGAAAACCATAGCATGCACGGACTTCAGGATTACCCGTGGTTTCGGGCACCCACCGGGGGTCTTGGAACGTGTTTCCCATGGATACAGGGGACGACTGTGTATGTTGAACAGGTTTCGCATCATCCCTGCAACAACGGCACCGTGAAGGGCATGCATGAGGCGTGCTTTCTGGACTGGGGGGAAAAGAGGAGAGGAGAGACTTCTAAGGAGAAGGCTCGGTAGGCACGCCCCGGAAAAGAACGGCAGGGAACCACTGCTTTCAGAGATACAGCCAATCACCGCTTTCCAGCAGAAAAAAACCCACACCGAAGACTGCCTCTGAAGAACGACTCTGACACCCTGCTCATCCACCGTTTGTCTGATCAGAGACAGTGCGGCCTGACAGAGCGGAGCACAGCCTTCGGGGCCCTGTTTCCGGAGCGCGAGTTCCAGCCCCACCCCTCCCACCTGTGCTGAGAGCCACACACATTTCCAGAGAAGCTGTGTATTGAACCGGGCGTTCCCCACGTAAAGCCAGTGCTTTGCTAACTGGAATTACCCAGTAAGCATGGTGGGGGTGGGGGAGACAGTGAGCTAGCTGAGCACAGTTGAAGTTCACTGGGGGTCAGCTCTCCCACTCTCTCGTTTGCCCACGATCGCTCGTCACGCCTTCCGCAGCAAGCTGCGTTGGCACTCCAATGAGAAGCCTGTCGGGGATAAAGAGGCTTGATGAATTTGTGCCCAATCAGTAGCCTATTTTGGGTTCTATAATTCCATAGCACTCGCCTGGTGGTTTTTGAACTATGTTCATTTACAGCACATTGAACAACAATAGTAAGTGCTCCCCCTCAGCAAGAAGAAATAAAAAATAGCTTAAGCTCTTGTAAATTTTCAGTTCAACTGACCGCTCTCATTGTTTGCGCCATTTGCCTCCCGGTGCATTAGTCAATAAGCCAAATGCTGCCCTTGCAAATAGACAGCAACAATTACTGCTCCTTTGGAGGGTCAGGTTGGTAATCTGCTACATTGTAGCACACTGCAAGACCTAGCCGGCTGCTCTGAGGTCCTGAAGAAGCAAAAGGAGAGAAATCATAGGTTCTCACGAAGGTACGAGCAGCGTTTTAGCTGCTTCCAGTGGATTTTCCTCTCTTCCTCTCTTTGATTTAAGACAATTTTGTGGTCATAGTGGTGAGTTAAACTTATGGGACCGTTCAGTTGTAGCAGCGAACGGTGCCCGGGAGAACCCCTAACACACAACAGCTATAAATAGTGTGCAACACACGTACCATGAGCTTTTTTTTTCCTGGTAATTGACAGTTTCAGTTTTAATAACTCATCTCCACTTAGGGTAGGACAAAACGTGTCAGGCATCTGCATTTTTTCCCTCTGCAATTGATAAAATGTATTTCAGAAGCCACCAGCATCTAAGGCAAGAGTCATGGTTTGGCAATATTCTGACGCCTTTTTGAAAACATGCCAATGCTTAAAGCTGAGTATTGGATTTGTGTCCATGGTAATGAGATCTCTGGAAAGCGGTTAGAAATGGCAGAGGGCTGCGGAAGGCCTAGGAGAGATCAGGCTCCAGGCCAACGGGAACTGGGGACACAGGCAATGATGCCCACGTGTACCCCACTCTGCAAACGTCCATTCATTTCTTCCAACGATACACATGAAGCTCCTACTGGCACTCGGCAAGGCTCTGGAGACTCCAAGAGAAGTGACAGTGTTTGCCCTCAGGGAACTAATCATCGTCCGGTGGGACAGACAGGCGCACGGATAATTGTGATCCCGTGTGATCAGGGACATCTGCGGAGACAGTTTCCAAGCACAGCGGAACGCTCATTAGGAAATTATTTACAATCAGGTGAGGAACTGGAAACGGCCTGAATGTGCATCCACAGGAAACCAGTGGAGACGATGATACGTAAAACAGAATATTCTGCAATCATTAAAAATAGCACACAGCTCTGTTTCTGTTGACGGATGTGGCTGTGACACTTCCTCACGACATCTAGACACAAAGACAGCTCTGCGCTGCGAGGTCATCTGCGTGATATTTGTGTCTCCTTCACCCCATCTAGAATGCTTGCCAATTCAGAAAATACTAACCGTAAGTCGTTTCCCTGGAGGCAGACAGTTGCAAGTGGCAGTAACCCACAGAAGAGAAGGAGGGAAAAAATGAACCTTCGTAGAAGAGGTGACACCAGATCTGGTTCAACCAGTGTAAGAGTTTGCTGAGGAAGAAGAGGAAGGTGGGAGGTGACCGAAAGGAGGAGGTGTATTTTGGGAACTGATGAGGTCATAAAGCCAAGTGACTTCCTGCGAGTGAAGGGAAGAATGGAAGTGAAGCAACAAAGCTACCTTTTTGTAAAGATTTTATTTATTTGCTTTTTAGAGCAAGGGGAAGAGAGGGAGAAAGAGAGCGAGAGAAACATCAACGTGCAAGAAATACACTGATGTTTCTCTTGTTGATGGTTGCCTCTTGTGCGCCCCCTACTTCGGACCTGGCCCACAACCCAGGCCTGTGCCCTGACTGGGAATTGAACTGGCGACCCTTTGGTTCACAGGCCAGCACTCAACCCACTGAGCCCCACCAGCCAGGGCACAAAGCTACCTTTGTAGCCCACGCTAAGGAAATCACAAAACAATTGTAGAAAATCGTTAGCCAAGACGGGAGTTCCCGTGGGGCTGAAGCCTCAGAGAGTGGGGTGAAGGTGTAGGACCAACACAAAAAAGAGTGCATGGTATGGTCTATTTTCTTCCTTGTCTCTATGCGAATGGATTGGGTCTTTTCACCATTGTTCCTGATGTCTCTGTTAGCTTGGTAGTCATACATCCTGTAACTTTTCCGGAAGTAGTTACCTTAGGGATTACGTTACGTATCTTTGACTCATAGTAGTATAATGTAATCTACTATATTGTAATTCCCCCATACATCTTAAAATTCACAAAAAATATAGTTGTAAATTCAATGCTAATTTAGACTGAGTCATATATTTGCCCTTCTAATTACTCCTCACTCCCCACAGCATCTGAAGTTTCCATCAGATTTCATTTTCTCCTGCCTGAAAAATCGCCTGTTAGTATTCTTCTAGAATGGGTCTGCTCATCGTGAACACTCTCCCTTTTCGTTTGCCTGAAAATGAATTCATCTCGTCTTCAGTTTTGAAAGATACTTTTTGCTGAGTGAGGACCACATCAGCCACCCTGAACTCTCTGCCTTCTCGTTCTTCCCCAACTTAGCTCCTTTTAGCATCCCTTGCAAATACTCAGAACTGTGTCTTTTTATTTTGGAGAAATGGGAGTGTGTGTTTTGGTTTTCAATGATACGTGTTCTTTTTACGTGGTTTCCATAGAAGGGAGAATATTTTGAATGGGATTTCGAAGTTCTTGAACTTTCGTATGCTCTTTTTAAAAAAACGTTTTGGTTGGTTGTGTTGAAATTTCCAGGTAGACAATCCTAACATCTGCAAATAATGAAGCCTTTCTCTCCGAGGGTGATAGCATTTATTCCTGATCCATTTTGGATTTCTTGGAGTTTCCTCAATGTTATGAAATAAAGAAGAATTAAACCCGTTCATCGTTGTCTCCACTGCTGGGGACCTGGGACATGAACAGGCAGCCTGGCCAGCGCTGTGACCCGTGAGGGATGACAGGATGCACGCTAAGGGCGTCTCCGTAAGAACCTTACAGCAGAGAAGACTCTTCCCCACCTACACGGCTCCTCCCGAGTGCATCCCTGAGCTCGGCAAGACAGGCAGTACTGTCTTCTGGTTCGCACGGGCCGGCAAGGAGAGAAAGCAAGAGAAACATCCCTTCCTTTGATCGTGCGTTGTTCTGAGTGCGTGCCTACGAGGAGGCCTGGAACGAATGGGACTGAGACCAGACGCGATGGTATGCGGCAGAGAGAGCAAGCGCCGTGGAAATGACTGACGGTGCAGGTGCATTGGGTTGCAGGCCTGGTTCTGCCCCTTACTAAGAGACTGGATTTGGGGAAATGAGTCTCTTTTGAAATCTCGGTTCCTGACCTATAAAGTGAGGCTCTCTCAGGTCTTTGCAACAGGAAATTCAGTGATTATCAATGGCAATGTGAAATGTGGGAGATAAAAATGAAACTTTTTAGCCAAGGGTTTTAATCTCCTTTGATCCTATTATATTCTCCTGTATTCTTTTGATAGAGCTGCTAACAAGAAGCAAAATTATGTAGAGTTTCATCTCTTTTTTCCTCTTTTTCCCAATATTCAGATGCAAATGCTAACAAGCAGTAAAGTGGTCAAAAGTCAGGCGGCGGCAGCAGAAAACCGTGCTTGACATCAGCTTCCGAACATGTCCGCATTGCTGGCCGCCCCTGACAGTGAGGGCCCACCCCCTCCCGGGCGAGCAGGGTCTGTCTGCTCGCAGGCCCCCCCATTCACGTTCACCAATGCTCTGAGCTTTCCAGGCCGTGTACAGGAGTCCCCGCCCCAGCCTTGGTTTCAGGCACCCGTGGTCAATGGCGGTCTGCGAACATTAAATGGAAAATTCCAGGAATACACAATTTGTACGACTGAAACTGCATGCTGTTCTGAGTAATGCGATTCATCTTCCCACGGCATCCTGCCCAGGACACGAATTATCTCCTTGTCCGGCACATCCACGCTGTGTACTCTACCCGCCTGCTCTCTGAATCTGCTATCGGATCGATGGCTGCAGTATCGCAGGGCTCAGGAGCCTGACCCCACCTCACCTCACGACGCCTGCATCTTCCATCCCGCTGCATAGCATCACGGAGGTCTGGGGTCATAGCACAGCGTCATTGATGGGTGAGCACCAGATAAGAAGGTAATTTGAGAGAAACTGTCTTCCCGTCACTTATTGCAGTACATTATTGCAATTGTTCTATTTCATCAGTCATGAACGCTAATCTCTTACCGAGCCTAATTTGTTCAACTTTATGGTAAGTATGAATGTACAGGAAAAGATGGTGTATATAGAGTTCAGGACCATCGGCACGGGGGGGTCTTGGAGCGTGCCCCTACCCATGAGGGCGGACGGCTGTAGCACCAGAATAAGAAACCCACCGGGCTGCAGTTTCCAAACTGTCCTCATTTGTGTTTCTTCCAAATGCTGAAGGAAAACCCTCAGTTTTCCCCAAATTGCTCATCTTCGCCCCTACCCCTCTGGAGGATCAAGAAGCAGCTTCACATCTTGCCCCTCCCAGAATTTCGCACTCTGCCGTCCCTTCAAAGTCTGATGTGTGGTCTCAAGTGTGCGCCGCACCCCCCACCCCATCCCGAATGAGTGTCGTGTAGCCTGAGAGGCCCTGACTTTTCTCTGTGAAGAGACTTCTTGGTGCCGGTGGAGAGATGCAGGGCTCACGCTCTGGTTGGGGGTGGGGGGCGAGGTGGGCAGAAGAAGCTGAGTGTGGATTCTCAGGGCAGCAGGGGGGAAGCCCCGCGTCAAGGCCAACTGTGATCCCCGCAGCGCTGGCGAGCTCTAGAAACTGACGAGCAGATTACGGTCTTCCTGTAGGCAGCCATGAATCTTTTCCTTCAGCCTTCTAAACTTCTCCACAAAGTGTAAGTAACACACAGAGCAGGGAGGGAAGTTTTGAAGTAGAAGGTGTTTCCTCCTAAAGCCCAGGATCTTCAGGCCCCAGCGCCTCTCTTCCTCCTTTCTCAATCACATACCCTCCTACTTCTTTTTTTAATCTTCGCCCAAGGACATGTTTATTGATGTTAGAGAAGGAGGAAGGGAGGGACGGAGAGAAAAACACTGACTGGTTGCCTCCCATTCAGATATGTGCCTTGACCTGGAACAGAACCTGCCACCTTCTGCTGCATAGGACAATATTCCAACTAACTGAGCCACCAGGCCAGGACCCCTCCCGCTTCTTAAACACAAGCCTACCGCCTCTTCCTCATCATTCGGTCCAGCCACACAGCCCCCCGAGGGAGCTAAAAAGCAAACAGGAAAACCCACGTCTGGCTGGAACAGAGTCTGCTCATCGAGTCCTCCTTGGAAGTCCCAACCATGGCCGTGGCCACACTGTCGGTCTCATGTCCTGTCACTCCTGAGCCAAATAGTCTTCACTCTGCTTTTCATGGCTCCCGAAACCCAGCGTGCCGTTTCCCTTCCATGGCCCTGGGGGGCCGTCCATGCTGTCCCCTCCGTGCGGAAGTCCTCCCCCGCTTCTCTGCCTGCCGAAACCCGAACCTCCCCCCGACTCCCCCAGGCAGACGGAACGGCCCCCTTCTCTGACGGCCACCGCACATCATTCGCGCGTCTGTGTCCGACCCCCCCAGTGCGCTCAGAACCCACTTCCTTGTTGGGCCTCTCCCCCATCTCGTCTGCCTCCCGCGCCTATTTCTCTATCCTAACACTGCGTGCACTGGAAACTTGGCTAAGTAGATGCATGTCATTAATAGTAGTTAGCTCCTGTTATTAACCCCTCCATGCCCAGTTGCGTCAGAATGTGTTGATTCACCAATATTTTCGAACCCACTCATTCATCCATTCGTTCAGTATTTACTGAGTTCTTACGACGCGCCAGGCCCTATAAGAGAGAGTGGAGATCTAACAGTGGAAGAGTCAATGCCCTGACCATCAGGAGTTTGCCTTCCAGTGGGAAAGGCAAAGAGTAACATCATGTAAGTACCACGAAGAAACATCAAGCAGACAGGCCGCAGAGCCTTCAGAGCAGGGCTGGGGCCATGGTGTCAGAGAAGATGGTCAGCTCCGAGGGGTGGACCTAGTAGATCAAAAATGTCACCGTTTCAATATGCAGTCAATACCAAAAATGACCAATGAAACATTTCACGTTTTCTTTTGCACTAAGTCATCAGAAGTGTGGTACTTTGTAATTCCAATGCATCTCAATTTGGACTCATCACTTTTCTCTGCCCAGTAGCCTTCCATGGCCTCTGACCATGACAGTGAACACGCCAGCCCTAGATGTCTATCGGCGCTAACTGAGACCCTTTACCACACTTCATGGTAAAGGTTTATTACAACCCAATGGAATATAGCTGAGACACTGAGGAAATGAATAAAAGGATAAAGCTCCCCGCTAAAGCCCCCCCCCAAATTTCTGTTTCACTGCCTTCCTTCTCATGAAGCAGTCCAATTTTGAAAAATTACAAACACATATTTCTTTGCAAAGCTCAACGTCGCCTTCTTATTCTGCACCCTCTGTCTCTCCACTATGAGCAAGTGGGTTTGGATAATTCGCATAAATGAAAAGGAAATCAGGAAGTCTATTCCTGAGCAATTTTCAGATCACCAAGAGGAAGTGGTGCAATCGAGGCTGAGATAACAATTTTAGACTCGGCATAAATGCGAGCAAATTCATCTGCATCTCCTCATCTGTGCCAAACTGTACAGATTTTTCTGAAGATTTTGTTATATGATAATATGGTGGAAGTAAAAAAGAATGCATCTGTGCTATAATGACACATAATGTCTACAGTATGATAATGTAGTATTTGGATTGGGTTTGAAAAATTTCCCTACACAGAAATGACAGTCACTTGGGAGAAGTGGGTAATCGCATCAGGGAAATTGCAAACAGATGCCGTTGCACCCCTCGCCCTACCGTCCCCGCCCCGGAGTTTGTCGGCGGATCTCAGTGAGGGGTGCTTGCGGTTCTGCCGGGACCTGCTGGTTCTCTGGGACTCAGGACCCAGCCCCTTTGCCCCGACCTCCCCGGAAGAACTACTGCTGCCCAGAGGAAAGCCTGAGCTCATTTCCTCGAGCTCCAGGGCTTCTCAGGATGGCTCCGGCACCTGCGGACCGCCAAGGCTGGGGCCGAACCACCTCCACCATTTCTGAATGGATGCCTTCCATAGACAGAGCCACGGCTCAGGCTCCCTGCGGCCAAGAGCTGCTGGCCGGAGCTCTGTGCCCACAGAGCCACGCATCACAGCAACCTTGAGAAATACAGGTGACCGAAGTGACACGAGACCTCTTCATGCTCCGTGCAGACTCATCCAGCGTGGTGCCTGGTGGCCACTAGACCTAGCAAGGGGATCTCTGAGTAAAGTATATAAATGTGCGATCATCAGGCTGTATCCCTGAAACTCACTCAATAGGGAATGTCAACTGTAACTGGAAAATTAAAATATATTTTTTTAAAAACCCTTATTCTACACTGCATTTGACCACATTCAGGCATCCAGAAAGCACCAAAAGAGAACCTTGAAGAAAGAGACTAAAGAATTACAGGCTCTGCTCAGAAAACTGAAACATTCTCAGTGAATCACTCTGCTCTCAGGTCACATACAACAGATTGCTTGCTTGACTCTTCCCCACATCATTGGCCTGGACGTGTCTGAACACAGAAAGACTCCACAGTCCTGGAGGGAGCAGGCTCTGGGTACCGGAGGCAGAGCTTCCTGGGAAGCCAAGCGCTCGCCCCCGAGGTGTCGCAGTGGGGGGCGGGGTAGCCACAGCACAGGATGCTCTCACACGGCCATGAAGAAGGGAGGGAAAAAACGAGGGTGAGAAAATAAGATGGGGTCTCTAGTGTCATGAACATTTTGCAACGGGTGACTGGGATGGTTCTTTTGGAGACAAAAGCCTGCTCCTTGCAGGGCCGTACCTTTCAGAAATCTTCACCTTCCCCCAAACCCTTCCAGTTCCAGCCACCCCTCCCCAGGTTAGGGCCCAATTTTTTTAAGTTGTCTTTATGCCACTTTGCGTTTATGAAAGACTTACGTTACTATCTGTTTTAGCTTACCAAAAAAAAAAAAAAAAAATCTGACTAGGATTTTCAATTTTATGAATAGAAAATGAAAATAGTGTTTTGCGTTTGTTTTGCAGCCAGTCGATACTGAGGCAGCCTGCACCCCGCCAAGCTCCTTCCCCAGAAACCACACTCGCATCTCGGCGCCGCGCCCCAGAGCTCCGAGCTGCGTCTGCGGGCATCTGGGCTTCACCTCCATTCTCCAGTGCGCGCCTTACCACGCTGCGCCCTCCCATAACCGCCTTGTCCTTTGCACCATGAGAGCTTCCAAAAGGTTTCATAGGAGCCCTCTGCCTTCAGAGAGGGCGGCAAGCCTGTACTTAACATAGTGGAAAACCACTCTGAAAAACACACGATGCGTGAACTACAGGCTGGAGTCACAAGGACCCAGAAGGCAGGGGGGATGAAATGTAAGAGTCTTGAGCCCACAACCTATGTCACCACCTGACACAGGAGCGGTGAGAGCAGTTTACAGCTGAAACCCCGCCGGGACATTTCAACAGCTGCGTTCCTCGCTTGCCACGGGGAAGTTTTTCCCGTTGCAAGGGGGGGCGTGGAACAGCTTGGCCGAGGAGCCTGGAGGTGTGTAAGGAGTGGGTGCAACCGGCAACTGAGAAGTAACCTTGGTGCTTAGTTATTCCAGAAACACAACCAAGAGCTGCTCCAGACTCAGGAGGGTTGAAAAGGAGTTGTTATTTTTTTAATTAAGGCTACGCTGCTGGTTTAGGGGAAGAGAGGAAAAAGGAGGGAGCAAGGGAAGAAATGAGAGGAAAAGGAAGTGAGAGGGTTGCTGCTGCTGCTGCTGCTGCTGCTCCAATCCAAATGACTACGGGTGACCCGCCGGTTTTCCCCTTACATAACCGACAAGGGTATTTCGGATGCCCTGTTGCTTGGCAACCTGCCTTTTATGTTTAAGCCATTTAAATGTATTCACCTACTGAATTAGGGATATTCACAGATGACTGGGCAACAAGAAAGAGCCCCTGGCAGGCCAAGAGCTCCTAGGATGTGTGGAATCAACAGAGGGTGTGTGGGGTGGGGCTGGTCAGAGAGCCTGACGGAGAATATTAGTGACACATTTAAGCCCGAAAATGAGAAAATGAGATCAGCATGCAAAGCGGTTCACCGCCGCCAAACCGAGCTTCTGTCGGGATCCAAGACTGACTTCTGGCCTTCCTGAAACCCTCGCTGCCAGCAGCTACCAGGAGACCTGCCTGGGGCCGACAGGGGCCCCCTGCACGCGGGCCTTCGTCCACAGCTGTCCCTGGGGCCCACCACTGCCCTGCGGGGCTCGAGATGGTCCCAGTGCCTCGTTTCAGCCAGCGGGACTGGAAACGGGGAGGCCTCACCTGCCACTCACGTCACGGAGTTACCCCACGTGCCGAGTTACCGAGTCCCCCTGCCTCCAAAATACCGTGCTGCGTGCGGACGATCCGCTCTCCCCACCCCTTCCCATTCAAAACACCCAGCGTCTCCGCCCCCACTGCTCTCGGGATAACATGAAGACTCACTGGGGCACAAGGCCTTTGGTGGCTTGCTTTCCCGACGGGGACACGTTCACCCCGTGCCGCCCCTGTGCGGGCACCCCGCGGGCACCCACAGAGCACACCTGGCAGCCCCTGGTCCACGGGCCCTGTTCTGCTCCACAGCTGTGTCCAGGCTCCTCCTCCTGCGGGGACGCCGGTCACGCCCCCTCTGGACTTCAGATGGACGTCAGGGTCAGCCCCGGTCTCTCTCATTTCAGGGCAGCCTCCCTCTGACCTCCGTCCGTCGGACCTGCCCCCTGCGCCGGTGCCCCGTGCGAGCAGGCACATTGGTCCACCGCGGGGGGCATCGCAGGCGCGCGCCCGGCCTTGCATTCCCGCTTCCCCTCTCTGCGTCTCCGCGCTGAGACGCAGGTCAAGGGGGAAGGACGCGCCGCCGGGCCCGGAGCCAACGGGCTCGGTCGGAACTCAGACAAGGGCGCACGGCCTGAAAGCACGTATACTACGTCGGCTCCACACTCTGGAAAGGATCTACGAAGCTGAAATAAATGTTTAATTGCCCTCAAATTAGAATGTAACATCAACTTCATCAGTTGTGAAATTTAGTATTCATAAAAATTTTATTACCTTTGGAAGTAATATCCAGTTGCAGGAATATCTGATTATAGACAATGATGGCTCACAGCCAACCATAAATGAAGGGTCCCCCATAGCCGAGTAATTGCAAAAGCAAACATGAAATTATTTCAAATTCAGTAAAAAAAAAAAAGATACTTAATGTGGGACATGAGTATATTTTATTACGTTTAATATCATATGTGATGGGGCCTCCAGCTCTTGAAGTGCCTCAGGCCTAACAAGACTTTAAAATGGCCCTGAGTGTGTACATTTAATTCAATTTGGTCTCCCCAGGAACTAGGGAACCAGCTCTGTGACTGGCACTCGCCAGCACGCACACTCACGTGCGTGAACGCACACTCGATTGCACAGGCTTCTTTTTGGAAACACGCATTGGAAGAGCAAAGACCAGCGACAATCTAGCAGGCGTGGAAAACGAGAATCTCCAAGGTTGTGCTGGACAGCCATTGAGACGTGACTCCAAAGTGGACGGATGATGGGAATGAGCAGCCTTCGAAAACCACGGCTGGAAAGCTGGGGCTTAATAAAATAGATTCGTAAACCACGCACGTGCATGGTTGGCCTTCAAAATTAAGGGGAATTTAATGAAGGATTTATTTTCCTCGTCTGGGGTTTAGAGAGAGAGACAGAGAGAGAGAGAGACAGAGAGAGAGAGAGAGAGAGAGACAGAGAGAGAGACAAGCACGCAAAGAAACAGACAGAAAGACACAGAGATGCTGAGGAATGTGCCCGAAGTATAAAGATTCTGTCGTGTGAGAATCCTGGGTCATTGGTTTTCCTGAGCAGCATATGGATTGAAAGGTCCCCAGAAAGCTATTTAACACAAGCCCAATGGCATCCCACCAGGGCCGGCCTTAACACAACCCTCTAAGCCATACCGAGGGAGCGTGTCAGAGGTGGGCCTCGCAGACTGCACGTAAAGGGATATTTTAAAACATCAAGTCAGCCCTTAAACTGACTTCGAGAGCTCTCAATTTTGAAGCTACCTGCTATGAATCTTTTTGAAAAGTTAGCAGCCTCACAGTTATTTTTTTGAAACGAGACACAAGGTACATGGGGAAGGCTGGCCTGCTGCAAAGCACTTGAAGACTGCCCTGCGCCCTGGCCGCGTGGCCCTGTTGGTTAGGGCATCATCCCGATTCACCAAGGTTGCAGGTTCGATCCCTGGTCAGGGCACGAAAGTACTCTGAGTGAGCCTCAGGGCCTTGTTTGATAAGCGGGGAGTAACAGTGCCCTGTGATAGAAGTTAACGAACCTTATTGTGGTTATCATTGGGCAACATATACATGTACCAAATCATCATTTGTACACCTAAAACTCTTGTAATATTGTTTATTAATCATATTTCAATAAAGGTGGAAAAAAACAGTACTTCTCTCATTGGGTTATTGCCCAAATTAAACATGAAAATGAATGTAAAGTGTTTTCCAAAGTATAAGGTACATATTATTGTTCAATAAATGTAATTAATTAAGTTGTATAGTTTTTAATTAAGGAGAATTGTATTATTATTCAAGCTATAGTGAATGGAATGAATGAATCAATAAATTATTGGCGTGGCCACATCTGGCTCAAATGAGAACCATTTGAATGTAAGAAAATCCATTTAAAACCGTTTGTCTAAAACACAGCCCAGAACACGGGAGGGAGAAGGGCCTGCATTGTTGTACTGACTCATGTAATATTATGACATTAAATCCCGCTCCATGCCAGAGCAGCAGTGCCCGTAACAGTTAAGAAAAAGGGCCTCCCGCCCCTCAAACTGACCGGAATCTACACCAGGGCAGCTGGCCACCCTGACTTGCCCAAGACCGCCCAAGTCTCAGCGCTAACAGCTGCATCACCCATGCAAACCCTCCGTCCTAGCCCCGCCATTTCCCTTGCAACGTGACTTTGGATCAGTGGTTCACAGCCAGCTTCGATGTCTGCAGCTGTCCAGTGAGGGTAAGGAGAACCGTCACCCCACCTCCGTGTGTGGCTGGGAGAACTACAGAAGATGAGACGAAGACTGTGGTCCAAGCCAGACACGCGGTAAGTGCTCAGTGAATCACTGTTCTCGAGCTTCGGCAAAGCCAGCCTGTCTCTCGACGGCCAAACTGGAAGCTCAGACCACTCAGAACTTCGGCAAAACCCAGCACTGAGGCTACCCGGGTTGGCAGAAGTCCCCAGGAGACCGATCCCCAAAGAGCGAGGCAGGAGGAGGAGGCTGATGAGAAGGGGAACGATTTTCCCTGACACAGAAATATCTTCCATGGTAATCAGCATTGACGGGAAAGGGAAATAAGGGGAATTTATGTGACAGTTTAATAGGGTTTTGTGAAATACGATATTATTTGAAAGTTTGCCTGCGTAGGGCAGACAGCACATTAGGGTGACGCCAACTCTGACAAGATGATGCTACTGTATTCTAAACTCTGAAATGCGCCCCGCCATTTCTTTGCTGTGCTATGTTACGTGTTTGTATTGTACATGCATGTGCACAATATCGTTACATAGTGATCACATCTCAATAAAGGTAGAGAAAATAACACGTATCTCCGTGGGTTATTGGCTAAATCAAACATGAAAATGAATGTAATGCATTCCGCAAAGTATAAGGTACGCACCAATTTCCCCTTAAATGTGATTAATTAGGTTGCATGCAAAGTCTACCCATAGACAAAGTGAAGCATGAAGTCCAGGTGTGTGCAGCCTGGATATTACCTGATAATTTGAAATTCCTACCAAGAAAGAGCAGTTTTGCTTTCTTACCATTATTTTTTTTCATGGTCTGTTTTCTATCATGGGAAGAAGAGGGTTACTGAGCATGAGTTTCCCCCCACCCCGAGGGGGAAGTTATACAAAGCATTCACCTGCCCTTGTAACTAAGGAGAAGGAGCGTGGTGGATGCAAAGTTGGGCTCCAAACATCAAATCCTGAAATCTGCGGGGGGAACCAGCAAGCATGGCAGCCCCCTGCTGGACGGAAGTGGTACTAACCCATGCCCCGGGCTCAGCAGAGAGATTAACAGTCCAGGAACCATCTACTCTGCGATGTCACTTAAATTAAAAAGGCTTGTAAATTATAATACAAAATAATTTAATGAGAGAAGGCCTTGGGACCTGATAAGAAATAATGAAAAGGGAGAGCTGGAAATTCAGGACTCGTCAGCAGTGGCCAGGAGAAATGGTATTCTCATTTTGGGAGCGCCTGGCACAGTTATTTAGACCTAAAATGCCGCTAGAGAGAAGGCCAGTCCATCAGGCCGTGAGAACCAGCATCATCTTTAATGCCCAGCTCCCTCAGCTGATTCCTCCTGGGGTGCCTTCTGGTGCTCTGAGCGGATGCGCTTTCCTGCCACTTTCCCCACAGTGTTTAAATTGATGCAGTTTAATCCATTCCGCTCTTTTCTTTTTCTATTAGTTTCCAAATTATAGATTTTTATGTCTGTGTTTTCAGTGGTTATCTCTACGCTATAAATCTTGTGAACAACTTTTAAAGTTCCTCATAATGCATTTCCTCCTCCCAAACATGACAGGAATTTTGGCATATTTTAAGTACCCATTAAATACTGTCCTCCATCCTGTTTTTATTGTCTAGACTTTATCTTATTAATCAATACATTAGTTTTTGCAGCCAGTCCTCATTGTCGTTTTCCTATAAAATGTATTAACTCCTATGATCCTTTCTCCAATAGCAGGCCGCCCGTATCCTGCTTACTATTCTTTCTGAGGTACACCTGCAAAATGGTCTTCTATTGGGGGTACTGCTGGTAAAGTCTCTTCATACTTTATTGAGTTGAAATATTTCTAGTTCCTTTATTCTCTTTTAAAACACTGGGTTTTGTTGCTGACCTGCCTCTTTCAGTCCAATCATGGTTTTCAAAGCCATCTGTCTTTTTTCCCTTGGATAGATTTTTTTAAATATTTTATTTCTTTATTTTTAGAGAGAGGGGAAGGGAGGGAGAAACAGAGGGAGAGAAACATCAATGTGTGGTTGCCTCTCTCGTGGCCCCCACTGAGGACCTGGCCCACAACCCAGGCATGTGCCCTGACTGAGAATCGAACCAGCAACCCTTTGGCTCACAGCCCGCGCTCAATCCACTGAGCCACACCAGCCAACGCAGATTTTTTTTTTTCATTTTAAATGTTTTTACACCCTGTCGTCCTCCTCTTTCAATACGGTGTGAGGAAATGTAGGTTTCCCTTTATTCTCCCGTGTGGTATTCAGACTGCGCTTCTGAAAGCCTCAAGCCTTTCTTCTCTTCTGCAAATTCTAAGCTATTATTTCTTCAAATATTGTTTCTCCACCACTCCCTTCCTTCTCTCCTGGAAGTCTTATTAGAAATATGTTTGTAAAAAGCCGTGTGAGCGTATATTAAGTAAGTACCGATTTGCCCCACTCTGGCCTTAACCGAGTTTCAACGGGCTCGCTGCGAAGGCTGGTTCTCAGACACGGTCCCAGGCTTCTCGGTCGCCCTCAACTAAGGAAACGAGCTGGACGACAGAAGTGGCGGAGGCGTGTGGCCCTGCCGTGGTTTGATACGGTTCTGGAGGGACCAGCGACAAGACCTGACAGCGACACATGAAGCCAAGAATCTGAGCAAGTTCATGGAAATTCCAGCTGCCGGACTGGGGGGTGCGCAGACCTGGGAGGAATATGAGGTGACTTTTTTTACAAGCTGCATGGGGTGTGCTCCGCTTCGATTCAGGCTCCTCTAGGGGAAGAGAAGGGCTTTTTCTTTCCTGAAGATTATGAAAAGGCACCTCGATCAGAGTTTTCCATTATCCCAGGGATAAAATATCAATTTTTGTCAGGATAAAACGAAGCTCTGATTGGTCCCGATAGAGAAAATTAAATTTCGGGCCTCCGCTTGATTTGATATTTATCACTCCTTTACCCCAGAAACGTTCTGTCATAAAACACTTAAAAGTTTTATTCACAACACACCAAACAAACTTAAAGGCTCTTGGAAAGCAGTACTGACAAGTAACGGGTGTGACCGAGAGAAAATCGAAGGACCGAGGGAGAAAAGGCAATAAAAAATCAGAAATACAAACCATCCCGGCCAGTTCTGCAGAGGGAAGAAGCAGCGTAGAGACACCGCAGACCTGAGTTTCATGTATGAGAGGCAAACATTCCCACAGCCTCCCTCAGCCCCGGGACTGCCCAAGTGGCCAGGGTCGACTCCCTCCCACAGACAGTTGCCAGGGCAACAGCACCATCCACCTGGGGAGCTGAGGCGCAGATCAGGGGCAAAGGGCCGAGCTCTCACCAGGTCCCCCGTGTTGGGTTTCTCCACTCAAGCTTTGGGGGTCAGGGAATTCAGAGAACTCAAAGTCAGTTCCTCGGAACAAACTCAGTCCAACAGTTCAGACTGTGCCCGGTGGCTCGGGAGGCTGAGCATAATTCTGCAAAGCGGAAGGTCTCTGGTTCGAGGTCAGGACACCTGCCTAGGTTGCAGGCTTGGTCCCTGGTCCTGGCACATTCGAGAGGCAACCAAGTGCTGTTTCCCTATCATGCCAGTGTTTCTCTCCCTCTCTTTCTCCCCCCTTCCCCTCTCTCAAAAATAAGTTAAATAAAGTCCTTTAAAAACAAAGTTCAGGCCACTGCATGTGGACTTGAATAGCTCAGCTAAATCTCTTCTGTCTGATATAAAAGATCATCATTAGGCTATTAAGCCTAATTAATCAATTTTTTTACATTTCAATCCATTTGGACATTGGTGTGGCCCCTGTTTCAGGTCTTATCACTTGCTCTTAGAAAAAGGGAACCCCCCCTTAGAAGGGCAGTTCTTGCCCTATAAATAAATCAATTATATACATATACCTGCGACATATCAATAGACGAGGCTGCCCCAGGCTGTCCGAACACTAGTGCTAGAGGTGATGGTCACAGCAGCATAAAAGGGGCACCCTACTGAAGGAGGACCAGACCTGCTACCTAGTTAGTGTGCCACCGGCCAGTTCAATGTGAACGAGGCCCTTACTCAGTGACTAGAAGAACCAAAAAAAGGTGATTGACAGACAGTCCGTGTCTTTAGTGAGATAATAAATATCAGAGCTATGAAGGTAGGGATACAATTACTATAAAAAAAGTGTTTTCCAAGAAGTTGAATATAAAAGTACAAAGTAAATAACATGGGATTTCAAATAAAGGGCAGGAATCAGTCAAGAGTCCTTGGATGAAAAAAACAACAACAAAAAAAAAAACCATTCCCATCAGAAGGAGGGGCCGGTGCACCAGAATTCCAGGTTCCAGCCGCCTGCGGTGCGAGCAGCAATAAGCCAACAGGGCGTGAGAGCCGTCCCGCTGTCACCCACCCTCTCTGTGGCCCAATGCACAGTCCTCAGAGTGCGATAGCTACTTTGCGGGGTCAGCAAAACCACGTAGCGCCAGGCCTAACCCAGAGGAAGCACTCTGCGTGCTCACTGTTATTGACAGCTACCACTAGTGATGGTTAAGACATGCAGACCTCGAACTGCAGACTGTTTTTAATTCTGTCGGTGAGAGGAGGCCAAGGATGGTGTCTGAAGAGAAGAATCAGGTCGGAGGACGAGGGTTCTGGTTGGAGAGGACAGACTCTGTCGGCGTGGAGGTCGAGGTTAATGCACTGCGAAGGCTAAGACGACAGGCATTACCTCCTCACTGACCACAGCAGAGGCGGTGGGAACAGGAAAGGAGGAACTGCCTTGAAAGGCGTCCCTGCTCGGACGTGCAGGCCGGGCACTGACTGGAGAGTGAGAGGAAGGAGAACCGGGGCTGATCACAGTACTTGGGACCTGAAGAGCTTGGGTCCTGGGGGAACCGGGAAGAGTAATCGAGGAGTGAACTGGAGAAGAGAGGGCTTCCGGAAGGTGGTGGAAGGCCACGCCTGTGCCCAGGGCTCATGCAGAATTAATTCATGGAGGCCAAAGACTGGGAAGATGCTGCTGGATTCGGCAGCTAGGAGGTCTTGGGGAACGTTTTAACATTTTTTTTATTTAAAGAAAAACGTTTTTTGGAAGTGGAGGCAGCAAGTGTGAACAAATTGTTGTTTCATAAAAAGATTCAGAATGGAAATGTGAAAGGTAGTTCGGTTACAGGACTGTCATTTTAGGGTACAAAAGCCATGGGGTATTCAGGTAAGAATGTGCCATTGGAGAACAAGGTGGATGAAAGAGCACCAGAGAAAAAGAGATAAATTCATGAGTACCATAAAAGAGATAAATTGAATAAGTAAGGAGATAAATCCAAGAGAAATAAGAGTAGGATAGAGCCCAGAAAGGGAACTTGGACTTTACTAACCAAAAGTTCTCTCTTCATCTCATGTAGTTATCAAAACTTAGATGGAGAACAGAAATGGGGAATAAATTTGAAACATAGGGAAGTAAGAAATTCAATAAAGAAAATCAAGTGAAATAGTTATAAATTTGAGGGAAACAATACATTTCAAGATTTGCGTTATCAAGCACAAACCGACTCCCATCTCATGCCAGTTCTATAAATGTTCCGTATAGCAGCATCCCTGGCAAACAACCTTCCCGCCTGGACTTAATTACCTCAGGAGACAGAGAACTCATTATCACATAAATCAGTTAATTCCATTTTTGGACTGCTCAAATTGGATGAAAGTTCTTCCTTCTCCTGGGTTGAAATCTGCTTTCTGTAGCAGCTCCACTTCAATCCTGCACCTGCTCTCTGGGACCACATGAACTTGGGTAAATCCTGCTTGTACATGACTCTCTAACAAATATCTGAAGATAGCAACCATGCCCCAAGTGAGCTGCTTGGCTCTAGCTAAAATAATCCCTGAGTCCTCAAATGTTCTCTCACCCATGAACAAGCTCTACACTGATATTCTCAATGTTTGCTCACAGAAAAAAAAAAAAAAAAAAAAAAAAAACAGGAAACACAGTAGTCCTCTGGGAATACGGAAAGGAAAACAGGTGTTTAGGACTCCAGAAAAATGAAGACTATTGTAGTCTGTGCTTGTGGGTACTGCTAAGTGTGTGACATGGGACAATCGGAGTGTCCACCCAGAACTAGGCTGCTTCAAATGTACAACGAGAATCGGTATCACCTTACTTCTCCATCATCCTCCACAGAAGAGACCACAAAACAAAATGCCAGAGAAATCGCCAGAAGGAACGACACATCATTTGCTCAGAACAAAGTCAGCCCCGACACTTGCTCCAGCCCAAGACCTGGGTCTTGAGAACTGTAGCCCTGCTGCTCACACCCTCCCAGCGCAGCCTCAGGGTGAAACCCCTCGGAAGACACGGGACAGCCCAGGCTCTATGCCGAGTCCATACGATTCACCCGGAGAGACAACTTGGGTTCAGCTTCTAAGCTCCACCTGGGTCCTAGAAGAGCCGGCAGGCTGGCTCCTTACTGCCCCCCACCGTCAGAGAAACAAAGGCCACCCTCATCATTCCTGAGACAGAAACCCAAGGTTTGGATGTTAATGGATCTTCCATGAAGGCATTGGACTCCCTGAACTCCTCGTTTTCTTTTTCTGTTCCCTATTATTTTTTAAAAGATTTTATTCATTTATTTTTAGAGAGAGGGGGAGGGAGAAAGAGAAACACTGACGTGAGAGAGAAACATCGATTGGTTGTCTCCCGTACACCGGGACTGAAGCCACAACCCAGGCACGTTCCAGGTCAGGGAATCCAACCGAAGACCCTTGACTTTGCAGGACGATGCCCAATCAACTGAGCTGAACTGCGCGGGGCTCTTCCCTATTATTTACCCAAGAAAAAAGGCTTCGTCTAGCAGCCTAGATACATACATCTGCATGATTTTCCAGGTTAGTCCATTCAAGTCCCCTTCTGGGTTAACGCTAAAGAATTCTACTCTGACCTCCGGTTTTCTTCCCAACGAGTCTCTGTGTTTCTCGCTTCTTTTCCCTTTTCCCTTCCCAGCCTCAGCACGCGGCCCCTCCCTCTGCTGCTGTGCTTCCTGTCATCCCAGCCCTTGCTGATCATCCATCCACCAGCGTTCTCCTGTCCCCACACCTGGTTTTAAACCCCAAAGGCCCCTCTGGTGACCACCTGACTGTGGAGCGGCCCAGCCACCCGGGGCGCTGTCCACGCCTGCTGGTGCTGAAGAGTAGCGCCTCCCCGGAGACCAGAATGTTTAAGAAAGGAGCCGGAGCTTTCTTCTCCGCATAAACTCATGGGTGAGCTTTCAAAACACGGGGCATCACAAATACGGCGCTCCTGCAAGACATGCCACTGTGACAACAGGACAGGCTTAGTGCTGACAGAGAACAAATGCTCACACCCTCCTGCACCTGCTAAGCCCCGTCCACAGGAAGCAGAGGTCTCCATGAGCAGGGCTAAACTCTGGGTCAGTTCTCAATGCAATAGAAATATTTAATACATAGATGCATACATATACATACATATTCCTGGTTATGCATACACTATGCACACATAAATACACAGACACATAAATCTATGCATCTACATTGGCTGGAAAAGTTATCTATCCAATTGGGCAAAGATGTGAGTAAGGGTGAAGCTGAGTTTGAATTTCTGCCAATTTTTGTGAGCCAGCAGCTCTCAAAAGCAGATAGCAGGATAACCTCACACACAGAGTCTCTTTCTTTAATTAATCAGCAAGGACGTTAACAATGTCCGTGGTGCATCCCACACCCAGGACCCGCCCTTGACAGCGAGGGCCAGAGCCTTTACCCACAAGGCCGCACACACCCTCCCACTGTACTTATTCCAGGATGCTGTGTCGCACATGGCACCTTCCCTGAGATATTCGTTGTGTACATGCATTAAAACATGATACATCTATCTATGTAATTGTACACGAGAGAATGTATTACTCTTTCTATTACTACCGTGACAAATTACCGCAACCTTTGAGGCTTAAAACAAAAGCAATTTGTCTCACAGTCCCCAGTTAGAAACTCAGCGTGAGTCTCACTAGGCCAAAATCAACGTGTCACCCGCTCAGAGCTCCCATCTGGAGGCTCAGAAGGAGAGTCTGCCTCCAAGCTTGTTCCGCAGAAGTCTGTTTTCTCTCTGGGTGGGGGCCCAGGTCCTGACCCCTTGTAGGCTGTCATCCAGGGGCCACTGCGGCCCCTCCCGAGAGGTTCCTTCCTCCATCTTCAAAGGCTGCAGCAGCCAGGTCACGTTCTCTTCCGTCCGGTCTTTCTGGCTCCTTCCGCCTCCTCTTCCACATCTGATTCCAGCCACAGAAAGGTCTCCCCTCTTCAGGGCCCAAGTGAGCAGACTGGGCCCACCTTAATTACCAGGGTAATCTCTCTATTTTAGGACCTGTCATCTTAATGACATCTGCAGGGTTCCTTGGCTGTGTAAAGTAACCTATTCACCAGATACAGGGATTAGGGCAAAGACACCTTTGAGGGGCCATTATCTGGCGTACTCCAGGGACTGTGCCAGCCACATTCTTTTCATAATAAACTTAACAGCCATTTTAAAAATGTTAGGGGATTATCCTGAACTTTGCAGGTCACTTTAAGATGTCTCTATTCTTTGCTACTACTATGCTTCCATGCTTGTAAGCGCACTTAACATTATCTAGCCCTTGGCTATCCCACCGACGACTTCTGAGTTCCTGAGCTGTCTCCACAGTGGCAAAGGCCAAAGCCCTGCAGGGCAGTCCCACCCACACCAGTGGGCTGTGGCCATCGCCTACCCCTCCTTCAGGACATCGAACACTCGTCTCCACATGCCACCCACTGTCAAGGGTCTAACCACAAATGATCTAAGGCCTTCGACAATCCGGTGCTTCCACCAGATGACTGTACTGGCCCTCCCCTGGGTTCTTCCTGTTTTCACCAATCACCAAATGCACTTCCTTCTTCCTTGTGCCTGCACGAACCACACCTCCGAGTGATTTTACCTTAACTCGCAGTCCACCTGGACGCCCCTCGGGGACCAGCCTCAGGGAAATGGGGCAGATTCTGCTGCTCTAGGTGCCAGGGCAGGGCAGACCCCAGCTCGAGCCTGTGGAGGCCACGACAGCCTTGCAGGTCAGCGTCTGGCTCTCTGGGGACGTTAAGTGCAGATCCCCTGCGTCATTAATGCCCTCCACACAGAGATGCTCACTCATAAGCACCATTCGGTGATAGAAAGCACACTCTGTCTTGAGCCGTGCATGAAAGGAAAAAAAAAAAAAAGCAGCCGCTTTGCCAAGGGCACATCAAGTTTACGGTAACAACCACAACAACCGTCACTTCCCCTCACCCAGCCCAATTCCACAGTCCAGTTCTCGTATGTGCTGGGACACCGAATCCTCATTCTCTAACTTTACCTCCCTGCTGCCCTAAACGTCTGGATGCTGCTCGAGGATGGCCTGTCCCTCAAACCTTTCCCCTGTGACCGCGGAGACATTTCTCCCTCCCACTCAAAATTCGATTCCAATGGCTTTCCGCCAGATGACACGTCTCGTACTTTCCAAGACAAGCCAGCCTCTCTTATGCTGGTATTTCTCTGCCACTTTCATTGTTTCCCTTTTATCCTTCAAATGATTTTATCATAAAATCACACACGCTGCAGAATAATTGGCAAAGCTTTCCAAATGCGAAGAAAGGAGAGTGACATTTATTTCTTCCTCCTGGCAAGCCGAAGCCGTCCATTTTGGGAATGGTGATGGGTTTCATTAATGTCCTCCACTGTCCTTGCCTCTCCTTTCATTAGGAAATGAAGCCTGACCTCCAGCCGGCCTCGGTGGCAGCCCATCAGCTGCGTCCGCACAGGCAGGAACGCTGCTGTGTGCGGGTGGTCTCTGTTTAGAAGCACGCACCCAGGCTGGAGCGGCATCACTGCCCTGCTCCTGGCCAATTCAATTTCACAAACAGAGTTTTGTGGAACTCAGCTTCACTCTCTTCCTGGCAACAGCCTGCACATTTTCAAATAGCCCACTGCCCAGCCCATTCCCCCACTCAGCTCTTCTGCAAAGCATGGTGGGGGAGCTACGGTGGGACACGTCTTATTGGACCTACGAGCAGTTACTGAAAATCACATGCGAACCTTTTGGGTCAACCACCTCTGCATCTCCCTGGTACACCCTGCAACAGATGCTTCACAAAAAGAACGATGTAAGGGAGGGAAAATTAACATGTCTTTTTTAAATCATTAAAACAAAAACTTTGCATTTTTTCTGACACAGTTATAGAACAGAGTCCAGTGTGCAATGTTGTTATGGCCACAAAGCCACTTTCTTTCAACGTAAGAGGCGTGTCCCAGCCTGGGGTGCAGAACACAGAGAGCCTTGGGTAAGAACTAAAGCGCTTCCCACAAGGAGAGATGCGAAGCAATGAGAATGCTGCGTAACCACCGCATTGGTCTGCTTGAGCTACCATCACAAAGCCGACACAAAAGACGTTTCCTCATTATTCTAAAGGCTAGAAGTCCCCGACCAAGGAACCTACAAGTCTGCTTTCGGTTGAGGGCTCTCTTCCTGGCTTGCACCCAGCCGCCCTCTTGCTGTGTTCACATACATCCTCTGCACTCGTGTCTCTTCCTGTACTTACAAGGGCACAGGTCCTACCGGATCATAGCCTGGCCCTCAGGACCTCATTCAACCTATACTGCCTCCCTCAAGGCCCTATCGCCAAATACAGTTAGGGCTGCAACACATGGTCAGGGGAGGGGGTGCCATTCGGTTCCTGACCCCCAGGTGGGCTCCCAGCCTTCCATGGATGGAAAGAACAGGTGACCTGGCATGTGGGGTGTCTACAGTCAACGAGAGGGAGGCATGGGACACACCTCCCTTTCCATTACAACAACCACCTCCCTCCTTCACCTCACAGGGCACGAAACCCTCCTCCGCATCTTAGTTGCTTTAGTGGCTTGGGACGCCATAACCGCACCTTTCTTGTGGAGTGTCATCCAGGTCCAGAAGTGTCTGGAAGAACCATGAACCCCAGGCCTGCTGCTGGGGTGACTGAGGGTGGGGGCCTGCCCTTCCCACACAAGTGACTGGTCAGTCTGCAGTGGCAGCCATGTGTCCAGGAGCTGGGCAGTCCCTCCCGCAGGAAGAAGGCAGGGGGTGTGAGGGGCTTGCACGCTGTGGGTCCAACAATAGAGCTGACTTCCACTATGAGTTAAAGACGCAAGGACCACCCTTCATGGGTCTCTTGTCAAAACGAGATGAGCCAGAAAGTATAAAACTATTTCTGATGTCAGTCGTGCACACAGACATAAATGGCGTCCTCTTGGAGAGAAGGGGAGGGTGTCGCAAAGGAAGGGGGAGGAATCCCAAAGCCACTGGCCCCCAGCGGAAGTGCACTTAGAAGCATACGAGCTGCACGAGGAAAGCTGCACCCCGGAAAGCCCAGATCACAGCCTGCGCCCGTGCGTCAGGAGCGGCCTTCAACCTCCGGGGGCGCCAGCGACACCAGGGTGCAGACGGCCAGGCTTCCGGTAGGACACACATTTCCTGGAGAGCAAGTCGGGTGCGGCTGTGCAGAAAACGCCTCGCTCGGGTAAGTGGAACAGAAGACTAACTTTCCTTTCTATTGGTTCTGGTCTCACGTACAGGAAATCATTCACTCGGGTATCACTGAAAACGTACTGACGTGCTCTTTGCTTTTTCTTTGAAATGTTCTGTGGAAAACCTTTCCAGGGACCCCCATATTCTTTCCCATCAGGACACAGCCTGCCAGGACGCAGACAGCCTCGCAGAGTGGCAGTCAGGGCATGAATTCCTAACGCGACGCGTGGTCATCCGCCACGTTACAGCCAGCAGGTCTGGAGTCTTCCTCTGCGCTGCCAGTCCACACCGAGTGTCTCGTCCCAGACCACCAGCCTCGTCCTGCTTTAGCTCGGAGACCCACCAACTCAGAGATGGCTCTAGGCGACTCCCGAGCCCCGGGCTTATCATGGTCTGGCCCAGGGCGGTAGACAACACTATTAGCCTTCGCCTAACATGCTGCAGGGGGAGGCTGGAGGCCACGCAGCGAGCGGCCAGCACTAACTTGCCAGGAGTGTCAGAGAAAAGCAACCCAGGTACCTGGCACAGCGAGCGTGAGCCCGGAACGCTGCCTCACACGGAGGCGATGCCTGTACGCACGTTACTTCCTTCCGCTCCCACGCTACACGGGCTCGTCGCCTTCCTTTCATTTACCAGACAAGCCCTCGGGACCGTTCCCAGAAGCTTGGCAGGCAGCACGTGGTGCAGTTAAAATAACTTGGGCTTCGAAATCAAACCTGAGTCTGCCGCTGCTGATGGTGGCTCTGTGAGCTTCCGCTCCCTGATTCCACACAGAGAATGGCAACGGCCACCCCACTGGGGTGCCCTGAGAACTGAATGAGAGGGCGCGGAAATGCCCAGCACGCAGGAGATACTCAGCACCAAGTATCCCTTCTTTCCCCGTGTTTTCTGCTTCCCAGGCCAACCTCAGGGCCCTGTCGTGCACACATTTCCATCTCCCGATTGAGCCTCTTTGCTGGAGCAGGAAAGCGTGCTTGTCCTAGCGGTTGCATGCATAAAAATAAAAAATAAAAAACAGCTCTTTGGTGCCCTTGTCAGGCCCCCCACTGCGTGGCCTGCTGAACCCGCACAGCAGCCGGACACGCTGCAGTAGGTGCCACTAACCTCATTTTACAGACGGCAGTTGTCGGCTCAGAGAGAATACGTGAGATGTCTCAAGAGTGGAACTCCAACCCCTCTCCTGTCTTCCACGAGACCACGCTCTGTCCACATCCCACCCCCTGGGCTGGCAGGTTCCACCTGGACTCCTCGGACTCAAGGGACGTCAGTCGCATCCGAGGAACGTGCGACCCCCAGATCTCGGGATACGTTCTAGTGACGGGCGTGGGGACAGGTGCCACCGCAACTGCGCCGTGTCCTGACAACCTCTGTGCACTCATTCGGGATGCGTTCACCGCGCTCCTGCCCTTGCACGGCCACGAGCTACGAAGAACGCAGAGAAGAAGAGGCGTGCCCCGGCCGTCCGAGGGTTAGCGAGCAGTCGCGTGCTGACACACCCAGGCGCCACGCGGGACAGAGCACTCGGGAGCATTCCGGACACGGAAACCGTCTCAGAGCGCGTCTCGAAAACAAGTGCTACGTGAGAGCCGCAGAGCTCCGCGCGCCTCCACGGAGTTTCTCAGTCTGGACGCTCACGACGGTTTGGGCCGTCCGACCCATTGCTGCCGTGGGGTGTCCTGTGCGTTGCAGGGGTTATTTATTTTTATGGTTTGTTAACTTTGGGGGGTTTCATTCTATTGTAGGATCTCTAACCATACCCTTAACTAGAGCTGCTATACTAATACATCACAAAATAAGTGGGTGACAGCACAGAAACGCATCCCCTCCTCGCTGTAAAGGCTCGGAGCCTCAAATCAAGGAGTCGGCAAGGCGTGCTCCCTCTGAAGTCTCGAGAGAAGAGCCCTCCCTGGCCTTGTGCCAGCTCCTGGTGACTCCGGGCAGTCTTTGGCCCCGCCCGCTTTACGGAGGCACGACTTTGACCTCTGCCCCCATCCTCACATGGCAGTCTGAGCTCTGTGTCCTGGTTTTTCTTTCCTTATAGCAGCTCCAGTCATTGGATTAGGGCCCGCTCTAATCCAGTGTGACCTCGCCTTAACTGTGTTACACCTGCAAAGGCCTGATGTCCAATAAGGTTATAGTCGTGGGTCCCAGGTGGACGCAAATTTTGAGGAACGCTGTTCAGCCCTGTGCACCTGTTCTAGACCCACAACATGGGCCCCCACCCCCATTTATGGCCACTGCAAATGTCCCCAGACGCTGCCAACATCCTCTGGGGGGAAAATCATCGGCTACAATTGAGAGCCACTGCTCTGAAGAGATCAGAAAAGAGAGAAATTAACATGAGCCGAGTTCAAGTAACGGCTTTAACAGACAAGTCCAGGGCGCCCGGTTTCTCTGGCTTCTCAGAGACGTCCTTCCCTCTTCAGGCCCTTTCCCTCATCATAGCTGTTGCTCCTCCTCTCCATTTGCCCTGCCATCCTCTCTGTCCCCTTTTCTCATGTCCCCCGTTCCTCCCAGTCCCTGCCAGCCCCTTCCTGTCCCCTTCCTTACGGGGACTCTGCGGGCAAGCGTCAGGAGGAAAGGTGCCGTGGAAGTCACCAGGTCCCAGCTGGTAGGTGACAGAGAGGTAAGGGGCAGACCGGCAAAGAAGGGGACACACTAAGCTCCCTTTCGTTGTCAGTTTGCGAGGAATGACTCTTGCCCAGGCTTCTCTCTTTCCGGGGCTTATTAAATGCATTCAGTGAGAAAAAGAAGAAACGTAGAAGGAATTATGAAGTCTTGAGGAAAATTACTTTTTTAAGGGTAAGGAGCGTGACAATGGCAGCTGACAGCGCAAATTAACTTCCACCGGCACCAGTGAGTTGATAGATGCCGTCCTGCGCAGCGTCACCGAGAGAACGCCTTTCCGGGAGGCCAACCTCAAGTGCAGAACAAGCGCCTGCCAGTGCCCCCTCCGATTCGATCGGGTGGAATTCATGAACGTAAGAGAAAAAGGGTCGAGTGGAAAATGGAAATTTGTAAAACATACGCAGCGCGTCGTCGTAGAAAACGTACAAGCAACATCTCTGGGATACTATGGATTTATTCAATCCTGGGTCTAAAAATAAGAAAAAGTACGTATCACTTTCACATCCTGAACAGGCATCGCAGTAGCTTGAAGTACACGGTTCATTCTTACGATGTTTGAGAACCACGCGCAAACGATGCTTTGTCTCCCGGAACGCGACACGAAACTTGCAGGAGCTCTCGCAGCCCAGGAACATGCACTCACTCACTTGGACGTGGTCCTGCTGTCATGGGTGGCAAGACAAAGCCAGGAACGATCGCAATTACTCTGTGCCGGTCCTGCACACCAAAGGCAACTGCCAGCCGGGCTTTCCAGTAACCACCTAGTTATCCTTCTAAAAAAATGAGGCAAGTGGGTGCTCTGAAACGTTCTCCATGAAATAGTCATCCCCCATTTAGTAGATCACTTCTCCAAAGGCAGGGCTGGTTAAAAGAGCTCCAAAATCTTATTTTGCCTACATGCGAGCAAGCGAGTCTGCCTCATTAGTGATCAATTACCAGCCAGGTCTGCCCTAATAAGTCATTAATACATACCTCGTACTGTCAAATCCCAAAACTGGGCACCACATGTCCAATAACCCACCAGATGCTGTTATTAATGAAGTCCTCGAAGGCCCACCAGGATTCGAGTTGTGTAAGCGAGACACCGAGTGGGGCACTTTTTCACTGCCCTCCCACCTGGCCGCCCATAGATCAATGCAAACCAGCTGGAGCTCGGACCCGAAGGCAGAGGCTCACTGTATCGTTGGCATCGATCATCGAGGCTTCCAATAGCAGCAGTGTCTTGTCTTCCATGGATTCATGCCTGAGTTATAACTAACTTAAAGAAGCCCCTGCTTCCTCTTCTTTGATGGGCAAGATTGCTCTTCAAAGGGCAGGAAAGAATGAGATCACATCCTTTGTCAATTACATGCTCTTTAAAGGAAGAAGCTATCCATAGCCAGTGGAAGCGGGGGAGGTGAAGGGGAGAAGAAGAAGGAAGAAGAAGGAGGAAGGAAGGAAGGAAGGAAGGAAGGAAGGAAGGAAGGAAGGAAGGAAGGAAGGAAGGAAGGAGAAGAAGAAGAGGAAGAAAGGAAGGAGGAAGAAGAAAGAAGGAGGGGGAGGAGGAGGAAAAAGAAGAGAGGAAGAGGAAGAAGGAAGAAGGAAGGAAGAAGGGAGGCTTGAAGAGAGAAACTACAGCAGCCGGAAAAGGGCAAAGGTGTAAGGTCAGGGACTAGCTTCCTGTTCTCAGCCCGTGGAGATCCCAATGGCCCTAATCCAGAGAATCTTGCAGGGTTTTTTCCTACTACCGATTCTATTCATTCATACGCACATTCATTCAATGCTGCTCATTCCATCATCTGATGAACATTTGTAAAGCTAACCAATCATCAGGCTTCGTGCCAGACCGTCGAGTGGAAAAAGACTGCTTTGAACACCAGCCCCATGTCTTCACCCTTCCAGGAAGGGTTAGATTTCAGAACCTGCCCCCCTTCCACCTGCCGCCCACCTGCTACTGGAAGGCATCGCCCCCACCTCAGCTTCTACATCCCTTTCTCGGGAAAGCCTGCCCTGCCTGCTCCCTCCCCACTGTACGGGTCGTAGCATTCCGCACTGCTTTGCGCGGTCCCCAGCATTTCGGTCTTTGCTTTTGAACTTCCTTTAATGTCTGTATTTCTTATGACGCTGTAAATGTCGGATGTGCACTGTGCCCAGCACAGCACCTGGAACATGGCAGGTATGCAGTTAACTGCTGCTGATTGGCTGTCAGCGCCACAGACTGCTGGGCGCAACCACTAATGAAGGCTTGGCAGCTCGGAGTTCCAAAGAAGGGAGCTAAGAGTCACGGTCTTTGACTACTAATTCTCGTTCTAGTGTCCATAAAAAGTCTCCCCTCCCCCTTCTTCATTTTCTCTCCCTCTCTTTCTCCTTCCTCCTCCGTATCTAACCCTGTGTCTATGTCTGTAGCTACATCTATAGCTAGATCTCTATCTGTCACCACTAATGTTTTCTCTGTTCACATCTGCTCCCCAGAGCCCAGAACGATGCCTGGGAAAGAGGAGATGATTCATATGCTTTGAATAAACGGACAGATTCGAATAAATGGTTGACTGACTGTGGGACAGTGATGCTCTTCCGTGCTCACCGATGATGATGCTGTGTGACTGAAGGGAAGCAGGGAAGCCCAGCACAAGCCGAGGACCGCAGAGAGGGCAAGGCGGGTCGGGTCCCCTCCGCGTTCTCCCAGTGCCCATTGCCACCTCTGGCCGTGGTGGGGCCTGGGCCCCACTGAAAGGCTGCATTTTAAATAACGGTGCACGAGTAGCTAACTTTTAGGAAGTGCTTATCACGCTGAGCAATGTGCCGTACGGGCATGACCTGGCTTCACACTCAAAGCCACACACGGAGGTGTTGTTTTACTATTCTTAAAGTGAAGACGCTGGTGCTCAGCAAATGGAAGAGCCGCGTCCCAGAGCCGGCCACGGGCAGGGAGGAGGTTTGTGCTTCGCTGTGGCCACTGGGCTCCGCCACCCCCTTCCAGACGCAGGCACCGTGAACCCAGGGCCCCCTCGTGCGGGGCCCAGCCCGTACGCTGCACACCAGCGGGCTCCCGTCCCGCAGGTCATGGTGCGAACAGCGTGGTGGTATCAGTGTCACACTGTAGCGATGGTCACACTGGAGGTGATACGGCCACCTGACACCGAGCTATCAGCTTGACCCCTGGCGGAGGTTCAACACTCGGCTCCCAAAGGAGGCCTGACAAGAGAGTCCCTGCCGTTGTCCCGTCACAGCACCCCAGTGGGCACTCAGGGGACAACACCAGGGATGCTAAGGCCCGTGGTACAGCTCCGCTCTTCGGTGCCAATCCCCCTGGCACAGGAGCCGTGCCCCCTCCCTGGGCTAGGCCTATCGTACCCATTCAAATAGACTTCATCCGCTGCAGCGGTCCTCTGGTTAATTTACACAGTGCCAAACTGACCTTCCCAAACGTGTCCCACGGCACGGCGGGAGTGAGGAGAATTTACTGCCCGAACCAAAAATGTGCTGCCCTGTGACGTATGGGCTTCTTCGCGGCTCCGTGTGAACTTCGTATCAGAAACCGAGGAGCCGTTCAATGATCTTTCACCATTCGGGGAAGGGAAAAGGCAGTCCGGGGGCCCCCGGGGGCTGTATTTCACAGCCCGCCGCACGCTCACGTGGGTGATGGAGGGCCTGCTGGCCACAGTCTGGAGAAAGACGGATTTCTCCGAGCGGGAAGAAACCTAAGAACACGCGGGCGCTGAAAACGCCGGTGCAAATTTCCCCAGTGAATTCTTTGGAGAAGGAGAAGTTCTCCAAGTTTCCCTCCCTCTCGCCATCTTTGGTTCTTCCATGAAAATCCATCAAGGCCCCTTCAGTCTACGCTTTCCTGGGCTCAGCCGTGACTTCGTCCATGTCTGGGTGTGTCCCCCGTGAGGCGTCCACCCTGGGAGGAGACGCAGCAGCAAGAACAGTGTCCGCAAAGACCAGGGCGTCGGGAAGAGCGTTGCCAGGAAAGAGCACGGACAACTGAAGGGGATGAGAGGGGGGTGGTACAGGACCCCGGGGCTAGCTGCGACCACCCGCAGGCCTGAGAGCTCCAGGCGGGGGCTACCTAGAAAGGGCCACGGTATCCTGTGACCTTCAGTGGAAGGAGGCAGCCAGCCCACAGCCCGGGAGGAAGCTGGGAGAAGAGCACCTTTAATCTCACTCTCCTCCCATTTTCCAGTCTTTTGCTGGGTCTTCTACTGGCCAAGCCCCACCAAAGCCGCTCCAGAAAAGGGCCCCATTGGTACGGACCATAAAGATGAGCCTCCCGATTTGCAAGGTCTCTCTCCAGGGCTAGAGAGTAGCTACAGGATGCTAGAGGGGCTCGTGCACACTGTCCATCACACCAAGAACATTCTTAAAACCCGCCTCCGCCCTCGAGCACCTGCCCTCCCTCTGAGCAAGGACGATGCGCTCAGTGCGCAGGAGCACGCTACGACTGGGCCGCACAGCCCACAGCTAGTGGTGCGCGTTTTCCTTGAATCCACAAAATGGTGCTCTCTCAGGAGCGTGTAAAACTTTCCCCACTACTTTGAGCACATCCCTTCCTTTCTACCACAGTACAAACTCCTGGGGGGCAGGAAGGCGTGGCTTGTTAACAACCAACAGGGGCTGAGCATCTCCTCACACCAGGTACACCCTGTACCTTTGCTCTTTCACTTCGTCACCATGACACACACGCACAGACGACGAAAGCGAAGCTCAGAGAAAGGGAGTTTCACAACGTGAAACAGCTCAGATGGGACAGATCCAAGATCTAAACTCAATCCTTTCTTAACCCTGAAGTTCGTTTCCCACCACCCTGTCACTGTGTCTCTTACTCATTTCTGAAATCACTACAATTCTTAGTGAGGTGCCTCGTACACAGCGGGCCTCTGTACGCTTGTCTGTTGGATGGATGGACAGACGAACATTGTCTGGTTGAATAAAAACGTCATTCTCTGTCTCCTTCACTACACCCCGGCCACATGGACCTCCTCCTTCCTTCACTCATTTACTGGGCCTGCAATTTCTTAACCACCCCACCAGGTGGAAAGGAAGCAGGAGACACAGCCCTGGGCCTCACACGGTGTACAATGCCGCCGGAACGGGCAGGACACGGGAGTCAAGGAGCACAGTGGAGCTCATAACCAAACAGCTGTGCGCGCTGCGCAAAGAATGGCCGGACCTCAGCTATTTCTCAAATGCTCGTCCTGAGAAAAGCTGGAACAACGCTCAGGAACACAGTGAGAGCTGGGCCGACGGAGATACGGCAGTAAAGCAAGGATGTCAGATGACAGGGAGAGAGCAAAACTGGAAAGGGACCGGTCTGAGGTCCTCCGTTCGTACAAGACGCGCGTGCAGGAGGAAGGGACACTGGCCCGCGGCCTTTCAAAACCAGGATTTCAACAGTAATCGCAGAGCTTAACATCTGCGTTCACGAAAACACTCATCTAAACTGGGGAACATTTTATTCACACTGGATGGATTAGCTTCCCTAAGAAATTCTATGGGTAAGAGAATTCTAAAATGAAGGCTCTCTTTTTTCTTAAAAAAGAAAATGAATGAATCCCCCTTTCTCCTTAAAGCAATGACCAAGTGGCCCACTCACAAGTAAAGGTGAAGGAAATTTCTGACCTAAATTTCGTTAAGGTCCACGGTCCTTCTAAGTCTGGGGGAATTGGTCGGGCTAAGCGTTCGTAATTACAGTTCTGATCCAACAGGATCTCTGCAGGGCCTGCTGAGGAGGCCAGGAAAAGGCACCGAATGCACATTTTACAAGCTGGCCAGAGGGAAGGAGGAAGAATCTGAACAGGGCGCACGAGGGCTCCCCTTCTGGGAATCCACGACAGGCACAGCCTTCCCTGTTCCTGCTGCCCCTGAGGACAGCAAAACTCTCGGGTCCCTGTGCATAAAACAAACGGAAGACTAAAAAGGAGGGAGAATAAGGTGGATCAAGTAAGGACCTCAGGACCCAAGGAAGGACATGGGGACGTTCCCTGGGTTGTCTCTTGGCTCCCAAACTTGGAGCCCAACAAGTAAGCGACCAAAAACCTCAGGCACAGGCAGAAGCACCCCGACAAAAACCTGCTGTGACTACCAGAATGATCGAGACAGGGGCAGCCCAGCAGGTCAAAAAAGAAGTTTCAGTAATAGCCGCTCCTCTCCGGCCAAACGCCACCAGAGAAACCGTTGCCCCACCCACCCAGCAAACGCTGAGTGGGAAGCCTGGCCTTGCACCCTGGACCGGCCCTCGTAGGCACCCCAGGCCCCTTTCCCTCTGCAGGGGTGTGTCAGGGAGCAAGCCTGCGGGGTCAGCCCCCTTCCACCCCTCTCTCCTCCCAAGGCAGTGGCCAGGCTGACGATCACTTTCGGAACGATGAGACACCCCCGTCAGGTCTCTGCCCCAAGGGGTTCGGGGTGTAAGCTTTCCTCTGTCTACAGGGCCCTGAGAACGGGCCGAGTGCTGCCCGCTGCTCCTAGCTCGGCATAAACTGCAAGTCAGAGATGGAGGGTGTCCTGAGAATGCAGCAGGCCCGCGCTAACCCCCACCTTCTGTCCCTGGGGAAGCCAGACCAGACCCCCGGGGCGCAAAAGCACCAGCGGACGCCAAGCCGCTCGCAACAGTTGTTATTCCAGACAAGCGCCTCATTCCAGGCAGCCCAAGAAGTGGTGAAGATGATTCATTTAGCTCTCAATGCAATTTGTTTTCTGAACTCGTTTCAGTTGGATTCTCTCATGTTTTATGCTCCATAATAAGTTTATACTCTGTTCTACTTGAATCGGCGAAACCTCAGGGGCGTCTCTTGCAAGGTGCAGAGAGCGATGATGAGCAGCTCGAAACAGAAGCGTGTTCAAGACTTCCAAAAACGGAAACCCGCCCCCACGGGAAACACGCAGCTGAGAGAAGAGGCTGGAGCAGATGGAGCGAGAGTGCTCGGTCGGAGAGATCGGCTGGGCACCCGGGCTCTGTGCAAACCACCCCTTCGCTGATTGCAAAGCTTCGGCAGCACCCAAACATCTGGGACGGAGGTGGAGGCCAGTTTGGGCCTTTTTCTTGACTCCTGGCTGTCCTCACCCTTTCTCCCCGCGTACAAGAAAAAAAAGTATGTATCATGAGCTTCATTTTTGCAGGGAAAACTGAGGCTGAGAAACAAAGGCTTTCTCAAGCCCACGAACCACCCAGGCAGGACTCATCAGCATGCCCCTCCGTCCTTCAGAGCAGACCACCCACGGCTCCCCGCGGGCGCAGACCACAGCGCGCCCCGTCTGACAGCCGCCGAGGCATCTCACGTCAAATGACGGGAGTGTAAATAAATTAGGTGTTTTGCTTTTTTCCCATCAGCAACTAATTAGGCAAGTCACACCTGCCGGAGGTTCATCGTAGATACATTCTGGCTCCTTTATGAGTTTTGTACCTGTCTCTGCTGGCAATTAACAGACTCAGCTGAATCCTCTATGGCTTACCTCGGAACGCCATATGCTCACAAAGGTACGTGTGTGGAACAAGCAGCCGCCGCCTCAAGGAAAACATAAGCAAACACGAAGTATACAAACATTTCTGCTGGGGACATATGCCTACGCTTTATCTTCTTTTATGTGGCTCCCGTCACCCCTTGGAGTAAGTAAACGAAAATAAACTAATTTCTGGTGACATCTACATTCAGACCGGAATGTCTGCATCCAAAGAACAGAATCCAGTGCCAGAGAGGGAGTCGGAGGTGGGCTCACCCCCCCGCTTTCTAAGCAAAGGACGCCACGTCCAGCCGTCCGCACTGAGAGCGAAACCGGGCTCCAGTGTTTGGAGTATCTCAAGCGTGTCAGATAAGAACCCCCGGAGCCCTAAGTCCATGAACCCGTGAGCGCAGGCTGTCTGCGTCCTTCTACTCCCCAGCCTTCCCCCTCCCTAGTCCCCCGCACCCTCGATGGTGGGCCGTCCGTCCAGCAAGGTCCTCGGCGCCCCCAGACCTGCTCGCGCTGCTGGGGAGGAGTACTGGACGCGTCCACATGGAATGGAGCCGTGCGAACCCAGTGTCCCCCACCGCTGACCTTGAAGCCACTCTCCGCCACCCAACTGTAAATCGCTGGTCAGGTTTGTCTCCCAGTCCCCGGAACGATCGCTTCCACTGTCACTGTTCTCCTCGATGACTCTCCCACCGCCCCACGCACCGGCGAATGCTCTGCCTTTCTCCACACGGACATCAAGGCTATGTGCAGTGGGGGTGGGAGTGGGGGGATGGAGGGGCGCCTTCTTCCTACATCCTGCTCCCTGTGTCCATAACCGCGTTTCATTTCCTTCGAAATCCCATCTCCAGTCCTTCCAGCTCCAGTCAGAGGCTCCGTGGCAGTTGCTCCCGGCTGACCTATCGTCATCTTCTTCCGGATGCTCTGGGATGTTCACCATCAGCTGCCCCAGTGAGGGCCGAGCTTTCAAATCTTTGCTTCATCTCAAAGCCAGCTTCCATTCTAGCCATCACTTTTTAGAAGCTTCACTCAAACACTTCAGTCTTTAAATAAAATAAGCAAAAAAAAAAATAGATCGACGAAAGGTCAGTGCACACCTCCCTCCATCCTAAGCCCTCTGTGATTGTTGCCCTAACGGTCTCTTCCCCTTCACAATTACGTGTCTCAAAGGGTCTTCATTCCCATCAGCCCACCTTCCCGGGCAAGGAAACGGATCGCCTCTGTTTTTGCATCCTCAGCCTTGCTGCAGGGTTTACTTATTTACCTTGCAGAATAAACTAAAAACCATCTTCTGTGTGCCTCTCCCTTCTGTTTGGAAGAAAAGAAGTAGATGAAAAAAAAAGAACAAATTCTTTCCACCCACCCCACGTGGCTAGGAGAGAGACCCCTCAGTTAGTGTAGCCGACAATTCTGTGTTTCTGGCTTCAGAAGGAGGCAAGAAAACACCTTCTTGGCTGAAGGGGTGTCCACTGCTCACAGGAGACAGGACTGTGTTGTCCTGACAAAAAAGAAGGCAAGAAAGGAACACGTTGACCTTGGTAATGAGGGCTGTCTTCCTCGGCAGCAGTGAGGAGCGCTGACGGACAGAGGGATGCAGAACACCGCTGTCACTCGTGGCACAGGGCTGCAGGACTCTCGCTAGACCTAAGGACAGCCCTGCAGCATCTGTCTGGGTCCACGCGACCAAGTCTGGGAGATGCGCAGTGCGGGGAGGGGTCGAGGGAACACAACGCCCGGCTCGTGTGGGAAGGGCTGGAATTGTCTCAAGAAGTGAGTGGGGTCCTGCCTTTGGGGACTTGAGGGAGGAGGTCCAGGGGAAAACTGGAGGGAATTAAGAAGTGACATTGAAAGAAAGGGACCCTTCCCGTGAGGCACCACCGTTTTAAAGGCAAAAGTCTGTGACCTGCTTCCCAGCCTGACCCCAGGGAGCGACCAAAGCAAACAAGCTCCCTTGGGACTATGTTTCAACTCGCAGATGAAGGACTGAATGAGACGCGCCACGACTCTAGTTTTTCTCATAACGCGCGAGCCGTCCTAGTGTGGAAAACGATCGGGTGATCCTCTCGGAGCGCATCGCCGCCCGTTACCTGGGTGCCGAGATGAACAACAGTGCGACATGCAGGTCAACACCTGGCAAACTGCATCCCTTCCCCGAAGCACGCCACGGCAGGCTGCACAGGGAAAAGGAGAACCGTCGTGAAGCAGGGGCACTGGTAAGTCCATCCCATTTGCAAAGTGCTGCGCGAGCGAAACTGAGCACCAATGGTCCGTGGCCTCAGACAGCTTCAGAGGTCACAGTAAGATGGAGTCGGAGGCGTGGGCTTTCAGAGATTCATCTTACACCTGGACGAGGAGCACCGCTGTTAAACCCCGAGGCTCACGCACGTCCAGTGCGGAGGTCCGAGCAGGGTTTCGCGTGGGCTGGTGTCTAACGTGCAACGCCCTGCCCTCTGGCCAGGCTGCTCGGGGCTCCGCCTGCGGGTCAGACGACTCTCTGTCCTGACAGTGGACGAAACTCCACCCTGTGGATCCTCAACGGGACAACTGGGACGTCAACACTCACGCAGCCACCGGACCGTGAAGTGAGGCGATCCGATGTTTCTTCTGGGCATGGCGTCTATCTCACATGCTTTACACCGATTGCCGATGTTAGTCAGGTGTTTACATAACCACGGAAACGCCGGACATTTTACTGTTTCTGAAGTGGCTGGACACGTACATATTCTTGGTCCCCACAACCACCCTGACAATAAGACATAATATGTGTCAAACGGACCTCGGATTCTGGAAATGGAGTGGATGGGACACCCTCAATTCAACCTGCCCACAGAAGCAAACGAACAGGCAGATAAAACGCCAAGCGTCCGCGTGGTGGCCGGAGAAAGGAAGTGAGCTGAGCTTCAAAGCCAAGGACAAGTAGAAAGCCTGGAGCACAGGGGAGCATCGACGTCATCCTTCACCCTGAGAGCTTCCTGCCAATCCCCAAGGAGCCTGGGTTTCTGCTCTGCTAAAGGCACAGGGTCCAGGAGACAGACAGATCCCAAGGCCTAGCCAAGGCGAGGAAAGTGATTGGGGGCCACTGCACAGAGCTCACACTGGGTGGGGTTGTGTGCATGGCACAGAGGCGGACCGGAAACCACACGCTTCCACGGAGGGAGAGCAAGCGAACCCGCCTGACTGGCTCTGGTGCCGCTGTGGGACGGTATCCGTGGACAGCCAGTTTTCAGTCCACACTCCCACAACCTCTGTAGTTAAAAAGGCAGCCAAAGCCGAGAATTTCACTGAAGGTGGACCCAGGCTGAGAGTGTGCGGCTGGGTGAGTGACAGAAATTCCCGGAGAAAGAAGCTCGACTCGGATTACAAAGACTTCCCCCAGACACCAATGTAGTCTTTCGGCATCTCACACTCAGTATTTATAAAGAGTACAAGCAACAGGATGCTACAAAGTAAAACCAGCAGAAGCAACTGGCATTAAAAAAAAAAAAAAGACTCCAAATACATACACTTTTGGAAATAGATACACCAGTTAAAACTTCAGAAGATTCAAAGAACTATTACTACGAGGCAAAATTCTCTTTAAGACCACTGAGATCAAGAAATTAGCACACAGTAACCAATGTTTCAATTAATTAGGAAGCTACAATATAATTCTAAACGTATACGCAACATAGCCTCCAAACAGGTAAAGCAACATTTGTTAAGTGAACAAGGAAAAATTAACAGCTCCATCACTGCAATGGGAAATGTTAGCACAATTCTCTCGAAAATGACAGGTGACGCAGTCGAAGAAGTGATTAGGGACAGAGATTCCACAGGACTCGCAGCGAGCGGTGTGCCCACGGCTGAAGAACACACTTTCTTCTGCGCACACGTGAGGAATCTGTAAGACACAACCGGGCATCAGGCCGTACACAGAGCCCCCGCAGTTACCGAAGGGTGAGTGGCAGGCAGATGACATTTTCTGTTCATAATAAAGTTAATTTAATATCGAAATTAACTTTAGGTGTCTAGACAAACACTATCTGTTTGAAAAAATTTTAAAAACTATTAACTCATGCGTCAACAATGAGTCATAGAGGATATTAGAAAAATCTTAGCACTGACAGAAAATTAACAGCACGCAAAAATGCCAGCCGCATAGGACGGACGTGGTTTTCAAAGGGAAACGATTGCCTTAAATGCTGGTATCAAATAAGGTGCGAGCGATATTAACAGTGAAAATAAAGCTGCAACTACACAGTAGAAGAACATATGGCCAAAGTTAGGCCACAAATGTTTAAAACCGAGATTAAACAGACACATTACTGGGGGGGGGGAGACGTCTCACCAAACTTTTCTTAAAAAGCAGCTGGTGGGGGGAGGTGGGAGAGGACGGAGTGGGGACAAATGGTGATGGAAGGAGACTTGACTCGGGGCAGTGAGCGCACCACGCCCTGCACAGGGGACGTGTGTTTAGAACCGTACCCTTGAAACCGACACGATTTTATTAACCATGTCGCCCCAAGAAATCAATAAATAACAAACGTGACATTAAAAGAAAGAAACCGGAAAACCAAAACACATTGTGGAGCCAATAAAGGAACTGAATGCAATAAAGGTTAAAAACTTCTCACAAGAACGCACCAGACCCAGAGAAACCGAGAGGCAGATTCCCCCAAACACACGCGGAAGAGGCCCCGGTGAGGCCGCACAGACTCGCCCAGGGAGCAGGAACGGACGGACAACGCTGGAATGCGCCCTCGACTTCTTCTACGGGACACCCACAGCTCAGATACGAAACCCAAAGACAGCAAAGGAGAACAGAATCACACGCCTCTCTCAGAGCTGGGGACGGATGTGCAAATCTTACGTAAAATAAGATCAGATGTAATCAAGCAATGTGTAAAAAAGATAATATATTATGACAGATGGGTTTACACCAGAACTCCAAGTTTAGTTTAATATTAGAAAATCATTCACATGATTTATCTCAATAACGTATTAAGGGGGAAAACTACCTGATAATCATTATAGATGGGGAAAGAAGCATCTAATATAACTCAACATCAATTTATATTAAAAATCTTTTAGCACATGGGGAATAGAGAGGCGCCTCTTTAACCTCATAAATAAAAAATACACATCACTTCAGTAAATGTCGTTCCTCATGGTGAGGTGTTGAAAGCATTTCTTTCAAGATCGAGAACAACACAAAAATACTGTCACCGTTTCTCCTAACCGTTGATCTAAAAGCCCAAGCCAAAGTATTAAAAACAAGAAAAAATAAATAAGTAAAAGATAAAATATTAGAGGTGAACAGGAAATCCCTATCATTTGCAAATGATGTGATTATTCACATAGAAAACCCTACATACAAAAAATTATTAAAATGTAAAAAGCATTCAATATTTTGAATACAAACTTTATAGAGAATGATAAATCTCATTTCTTTTTACCAGTAGCAATCCTTTTAAAAGAATTTTTTTTTAAATCTATTATTTACAATAGCCCATAAATATGTAAAGTATTCAAGAATAAAACTGACATATAAGCAAGCACTTTATACAAAAATCTTTATGAAAACTACTGAAGAACCTTATCTAAATGGAGAAAGGTAACTTGCTCTTGGAAACTTCTTGGACAGAAGCATCCGATATCATGAAAATGTCAGCTTTTTCCTGCAGGTATATAAATTTCAATAAAATCCCAATAAAAATCCCACGAAGTGAGTTTCTATTTTTGTTTTCCAATTAAACTGATACAGGTTTCCCCTGCTTTTCAAAAAGCTCACCTAATGCCATTTCACTTTTATAACAGGGCCACATTAGCAACACGTGTTTTGGGCTAACCCAAAGCCCTCTGAGCGGACTTCTGCTTTGACGAAGAAAGGCTGAAGGCCAAAGCAGCGTTCGGCCCTGACTCGGCGGTGAAGCACAGCAGAGGCAGCGTGCACCGTGCACCTGGAGAGAGCGGCCCGCCCAGCTCCTTCCCTCTCGGCGCCGCGCCCCAGAGCACCGAGCTGCGTCTGCGGGCATCTGGGCTTCACCTCCATTCTCCAGTGCGCCCCTTACCACGCTGCGCCCTCCTGTAACCGCCTTGTCCTTTGCACCATGAGAGCTTCCAAAAGGTTTCACGGGACCGCCCTGCCTTCAGGTAGTGGAGGAGGCCTGGACTAAAATTTATTTAGATCTCAAAAAGGCCAAGAACAGTTGCAATGCTCTTGAAGAAGCAAAACAAAGTGCAGGGCTTCCCTGTTAGATACCACAATTTATTTAAAAAGACAGAGATGAAAGCAACATGATGCGGTACAGAGATGGACAAATGGAGCGATGAGTTGGAAATAAAGGACCAGAAACAGACCCACATACCGGAAACGAACGTGAGATATCAGAGAGCTGGCATCGCCCTTCAGTGGAGGAAAGGATCCGCGTAGAATGCGGGGCGGGGTGGGGGGGTGGGGGCAGGACAAAGCAATAGCAAAATGAAGGCAAATAGGTGCTTCGCAAAAGAGGAAGTCCAAAGGGCCCACAGAAACATTTGGGAAAAAAATTCAACCTTGTTTATCAAAGAAACACCAGTCAAAACTGTGGGAGTTCATCACGCACTCATCGGATTGGCAGGAGACAGGAGGCTGGACAACTTAGGGTGTTGGCCAGCGTGTGTGTGCAGCTCAGTAACTCTGACCTGCAGCAGGCAGGAAGGTAACTTGGTATAGCCACCACTACGCTACGTACCTGTGTCGGGATGCACAGCCCAGCACCCGTGAGTCCTCTTCCAGGGACACACCCACACTAGAGAAACCCATACACACATCAAGAACGTGCATTGCAACAGTTTGTAACAGCAAGTACCCAGGAACAATCCAGATGTATCAACAGTAGAATGGGGGAGTACTGCAACACTGTATAGTGATGCAAATAAACCACAGTGATAGTTTATTTTAACATACCTTCTGGCAGCAAAGGTGTAAGTAAAGGGGAAACTGATCATTGAGAAACCACAACTTACAGAATGTACCCTGACTCACAGGAAAGATAAACTGTGTCCAACTGATCCAGGCTGAGCATTACAAATCATAGAAGCTCAAACTCGTTTAATACCAGTTTATGCAGGCCCATACATTCCAAGATGAAACCACAGACAAAACAATCTAACAGCATCTCTGCAGGAACTCGCACTTTCTCAAGACGCAACCGCTGACTGGTCCGGCGGCCCTGTTTACAGACTCTGACCAGTCCCTGCTGGCATCATCTGTGACCAACCCCAGCCTCCAAGCCCCATACGCAACCTCCCGTAATTCCGGTTTTGAGATGCCAGTGCCTCTCCATTTATGAGTTTGCTGCAAAGTTGTAAATGTAACATCGTCTGACCACAGGTCTGGCTCCAGGGGTATTCGGCCCCCACGGTTTCATCAACAGCCACATGCATCTGTGTGCAGGAATCACTCCTAACAGGCACATGTCAGAGAAAAGTACTACCGCATGGCTTCAGGAACTAAAAAATCAGAGAGGCGAAGAAGCCACGTATTTTTATGAACGTGCATATGTGATCGAACTATGAAGAAAAGCAGAGAAATAACACAAAATTCTGAAAGAAAAGAGAAGAAATGAGACTTGGAAAAAACACTCAGGGGACATTGTTGGTATCGGTACCTACTCTTTAAATGGGTGGTGAGCAAATAGCTGTTTATTTTATTCTTTTACGCTCTACTTATGCGTACTAGCGATTGCACAGTACACAGAATGTAGCTCACGGCTTAAAAAAAATAATTTTTCAAATGAGAAAACTGGGCTGATGTTGGCTAAACAGTTTGCCCAAGCTAGCACAGCTAATTAGAACATAAAGACGTTGATGACAGAGCTGTGTGTGCTGCCGCGTCCCCAGCGCCCAGAACAGACTATCTCACGAAGCGGATCCGCAACAACTGTTTGCTGAGTAAATGGAGGAGCGGGGACCCATCCACTCAATCAGTCTCGTTTTCCCACTCACGACACCATCGTGCACGAACCAGTGGGTCCCAGGAAGAAGTCTGATGTCAGTAACATCATGAAGGGCCTTTCCATTTAAATGGGGGGCTTGCAGTCTGCGATCCTCCACTTCAAAATGTACTTCCAGGGCCAAATCCGGCCCGTCTCTTGTTTTTATAAATCAAGTTTCATGGGGACACAACCACACCCGTTTGTTTTTCTGCTGTGGCTGGAGCTGTTTTTGCATTACAAAGTCAGAGCTGAATAACTGAAACAGAGACCCTCTTCCCACACATGTAGTATCTGTCCCTTTGCAAAAGAATGCGGGCGGACCCGGCTCTCTTGCAGTAAGAATACCAACTCAACCCTCCTCTCAAAGCGAGCTGGCGCACGCCTCTGGCAAGCTGCTGCACCTCTTGAGCCTGAACTTCCCCACCCCGCAGGCAGTCCGCCACCCAGGAGTGCTGTGTTTCATCCTTCAAGCCTGCAGGGAACAGACACTGCTCACAGGTTGCTAATTTCCACCCTCGATTTCCCCATGCTGCTTGCAAACAAGTCTCTCTCATTGCTTCTTTATTTATGTCTGTGCAGAGAGGATCATGCTTTCCTTTTCTTTTCTTTTTTTTTTTCCCAAAAGCCCACCTGCTCTCTTGCCACCTAATTCCCACCTCAAGTCATGGCCCTCTGTTTGTGACACTGTTACCGGTTGCTATGGAAACAGATGAGCTAGAAACTCGGTTGCCTTCAAGGGTTCTGTGGACACTTCCCTTAAGAAAAGTACTGAGTGCCTGAATTCCTGGGAGTCTCCTTGGAAAGAAAACGTCGTCGAGAGGAAGGAGAAGCCAGAAACGCCGAGAGGCCAAAGGTGCTGACCTGCGCGCTGACAAAGGCTGTCAGCCCGGCAACCGTGAAGGATGGCGGCCTTGGGGGCTGAGGTCTTCTGCTGGCCGGGTCGGGCGGCCACATCATCCTGGCAGGTCTCAGCCTCCCCAGGGGAAGAACAGGAAGCCAGCGGTCAGGGCCCGGGACCCAGTGGAGGGCGGGGAGGTCACGGTGACTCGGCCAAGCTGAGATGCACGGCGTAGAGCTCGGGCCGCGGTGGTCAGCGCGGTGAAGGAAGAGAGGGAGACTGCGCTCCTGTCACCTGCACACCCTGTGACACACCAGGTCCTTTCCAGGGACGCGCTCCCAGCGTCCCGGACAGGAAGATCACAGTGGCTGCAGAGGGCTCCGCTCCTCAAGTCCTCCGAACCCGGGGTGCCTCCAGGGAGACCCCCTCTACACCACTCAGAGGCGGAGGCACTTGGGTTCCTTGAATTTCGAAGGGAGGAGAGCTGGCCTGAGTGTCACAGCCCACCCTCTGCCTCCCCGCGTTCGACGGCTCGGGCCCGAGCACCCACAGCGTGGGTGAGCGTGGCTGCTTGGCAAATCCTGTGCGAGGGGGAAAGAAGGAGAAATCCGGCGGAAACGGATCGGGTGGGACTCAAAGAAATAAAGTTCTGGGGAATTATCTGGGGCCTCTAGAGAAACCCCACAGTCCAAGATGAACGGAGATTCACTTCAACTTGGAAACAGAGGCTGAGTCGATCAAGACCGTTTCTGCACAATCTTGGCATTCTCGGGACAGCCCTCCCTGTAATTTCCTCTAAACTCTTTACAAGAATATAATGAGACTCGGTCAGGCACTCTCTGCAGGTTCGCCCCAGCGGACGAGCCAGGCATCATGGCGGACGAGCCAGGCATCAAGAAACACAGGGCGGTGTGTTGTGCGTGAGCAAACTGGATATGCTCGGGTTCGCTCCGAAAACACCAACCAGGTAATGCCTCGGTCTCTGCCGAAAGGTATCCTTAACTTGGAGTATGAAAAACGAGCAAGTTTTGCTCTGTTCTCCCGGGAGCTTTGGGCTGCCCGCGGGTGTTGCGCTTGCACATGGGAAAGGCTGCACTCTCCTCTTCGGCCGTTGCCGCTCGGGGGCCCGAGTGAGTGAGGGGGAGGGGGAGCAGTGACTTGCACCGGGCACCTACTAGGTCCCTGGTACGGAGCTCTCCGTGCACGGATTCTTTTCCACTGGACCGTATGGAAAGAGCTGGTCAACGTCGATGTTTTTACAATAGTCCCCTGTGAGGGGAAGCCCTGCTGTGAGTGTGGACCTTTGGGGAGCAGCCAGCGTCCCCCAACTCAGAAAGCTGTGGGCCCCGAGTGTTAACATGGCGCCAAATAAACCGGGCGATCCCACTTCAGCTGGGAACATACCAGCAGGGTGCAGTGAGAGAGTATGTGCGTGCGTGAGCATTCCACAAGCACCCTCCCCTAGACGCCGTGTTAGGAAGGTGCCCTTTGCCACAGCAACCCTCGCCAGGACCTTCCGAAGGCGATATGATCCCCACCGGACAGAACAGAGACCTCAGGGTCAGAGAGCGTAAGCCACCTTCCAGCATTCGCAGAGAAAATCCTGGATCCCACCCAGCTCCGCTGGCAAGCCCGCTTTCCCCCTCTACCAAGGTGCCCAGGCCCTGGACACCACCGAGCAACGTTCAACGGAATTCACTGAAAACTGAGGGCGGAACCGGAGGAAGAGGTCCTGCTGCTTGCTCTGCCGGCCTCCGGGCCGGGTGCTGGCGACGGATCAGGGGCAGCCCCCGGGGGAAGCCCCTCCCAGCACCGTCAGCAGCTCTTCTGAGTGGGAGCCCCCCAGCGTCCTGCAGGAGGGGTCCCTCGGAGCTGAGAAGCGCCACGCGTGGAGACGGTGGTGCGTCCGTGGTGCATCCGTGGTGCGTCCGTGGTGCGTGCAGGGCTGCCAAGCCCAGCCCCTTCCAGGAAGGCTGGGGGAGAGACTCACAGTGGAGGAAGGGGCACGGGGCTGCTCCACGCTGGGGCTTGCCTCCCGAATTTCACCCTCCCTGTCGGCACGAGCCCCGAGCTCACAGCACCGCCGTGCCCATGCTGGCCGGGTGAATACTGCCCCGCTCCTGGCCGGCTTGGCCTCGAGTGTGGACTCACGGCCAGCTCCTTTCCGGACCGCTCTGGCCTGGCCGACGGCAGGCGGAGGCTCTGAGGCAGGGTTTTACTGACCAGCAGAAATGACCCAATGGAGCTGGGCGCGGGAAGCAGCATGCCGAGAATTAGCCTGGCCACGGGGGCGACACCTCTGCTTCAGCCCAAGGCCCTCGCCCTAAATCACTCCTCCTGCCCTGTCCATCTCCAGCCAGGACAGGCCCCGCCTCTCCCCTAGAACCCCCCACCACCCTGGGCACAGCCACACCTCCAGGACGAACACACTGCACTCCAGGAGGGCAGGCCCGGCATCTGCACACCCGGGCCTGGCTCAGCGGCACGGTATCCTATGGTACCCAGGACAAGGTCGTCCCCAGTGTCAGTCAGTGATTGGCTCACTCATTCCTTTGATGTTGGAAGTCCCAAAGAGGTGTTCCTCTCCCTAGATTTAAGGGTCAGCTTTCACACTGCCAACTGGGCCTTCTTCCCCTATGAGGACCCATCTCTTGCCCCGTACAAGCGACAAGGAGAGCGCCTTCGAGTGAGACCCCAGTCCCTCCTGGCCAAGGCATGGCCTTGTTCTACAAGCAGAACCCACCGGCTGACGGCGCGGACAGCAGGCACGGCACCCTCCAGCTCTGCCTTGTCATCCATGCCCCCGTTATTGAACAGCACAGGGTTGAGAAAGCCTAGCTCATTCTGACTGGCTCTGAACTAAAGACAATCCTGTTTCATTTCAAAAACAAAAACAAACAACCATCCATTTTGGAGCGAAAGTTATTCCAAGAAGAGTGCTCGAGCAGTTCATAATTAGCATGTGGGAGCAGGTGCTTGTGAACAAAGCCGGCTCCGTCATAATAACCTGAAGTCCATAATTCACAAACAATAACGTATTATTAATCAATTATTGGGGCCGAAACAACACTTAATGCGATTAAGCCGATCGCCACAGCGAACTGTTGGATACACACTGATTTCGTCACGGTGCTTAATTAAACTCCGTATGTCACCGACCGATCACTGCAGCACAGCTTCCTCGTGCCCTAGGAATTGGTGTAGATTGAAAAGAAATTAAGATAAGGATGCTTGCTTTTCATAACAACTTATGAACCTACCAGATGATGTGGCTACATTCCTTTCTAATCATAAGAACAAACGCAGTCTGCATAAGAATTGTTTTTCTCCAAAGAGTTCAGAATCTTAATAAACAGGCCTCCATCATATAGTAAAGAAGGGAGAGAATTGCTTACAACTTTCCATTGTGAAGACCAAAAAATTGAACCTCAAAGAAAGGAGAAAGCCTTGCAAAATATTGAGATGAATAATAATTCAAAGAATGTTTACTCCTATCCCAGAGATATGTCTATCCGTTTTAGAGAGAGGAAGGAGGGGAGAAAGGGAGACAGACAGACAGACAGACACCAATCAGTTGCCTCCCATATGTGCCCTGACCAGGGATCGAACCTGCAACTTTTTTGGTGTACGGAATGATGCTTCAACCAACTGAGCAACCCAGCCAGGGCACGGTGACTCAGACTCGCGCCCTCCATCCTTTTCCCAAACTAAAGTGTTCCCCAGACCTTGAATTAAGCTTCCGCCTACCGAAAACAAGAGAGGCCTGCTCGTTGAACTCTGCGAGTTTCCCGTAGCAGCTTCTAGAAACAGAACGCCGCTTCCCCGGCAGCTGAAATGTTGCGGAGTCATTCATCACAACCGCCATGCATAAATCCTTGTCCTCTGACACGCAGGTCCCCCTTCCCCTTGTCACGCACGTCGCTGATGATGGGAGGTATTTACGCTGAGCGTTGAACCAAGTGGCTTTTGCTCAGTGTCCCAGCCCGATGCTCCTGCCCGAGGGGAGACAGCCGCAGCTCTGTCGCAGCATCCCGGGGCAGAGGGAGCCCTGCTGGTCCTTCTCAGTAAAGCTTCACCTGTCAGTTTCCGGAAGAGCCGCTGCCAACCTGGTCGCACGTCACTGCGTGTTGGAGGATGTCCTTGCCCTGCAAAGCTCTGGGATGTCAAAATCCACCGCTGCCCCAGGAACTCGACGCTCAAGAGGCCGCAGAGAATCAGCTTCGGGGACGGTGCACACAGAACATGGGCACCCCCCCTCCCTCCCAGCGGAGGCAGGCAAGCTCCTGATGCACCTGTCTGGGCCCCGCCTCCAGGGGAGAACGCCATCATTCGGTCATCACCAAGGTGGCCATGGACGTGTATTTTAATTGCAGCATTTCAGGCTGCCGTTAATGTGTCCTGTGACTCAGCCCATGATCCTCAATCTCTCCTGGGTACTGGAATCAGTGAGCTCCCGGCTGTGGCCTCGAGAGGCTCCGGTTTGCAAAAACCTATCTGTTCGAATGACGCCCTTCACACAACTCAGGGAGGACGGGGGGAGGAATCGCCACGAACGAATTGGGAAATGACGTACTGTTGGCGCCCGTTTCCCTCAGTAAATCCAATCCCTGTGCCAGGAAGGAGGAGGAGGGTGCTGTGATAGAACGCTCTGTAAAACAGGCTTGTGCTGGGACTGCGCTTTCTCTGGGAGTAGGAGGAGGTGCCGGCTGTCATAACCCCCCATCACTCACCTCTAAGACAGTGGCATGAGGGGCCCCTTAGGCCCAGGAACGGTCATTTTGGAGGAACGGCTAGGATCCATCGGCAGGCCCTGCCCCTTCCCTCTGCCCTGGCTTCCTGAGCTCATGGGCCGCAGTGACCAGCTACGCAGGGATCGCGCACTGCCCCAAACACCCGAAGCACAGCTGCCCCACGAATCACAACTCAGAAGCCCCACTCGGGGGACCAAGGGAATCTCTACCGGCTACAAGGGAGTGAGGAGCTCCGCCCACGGCCGCCGGGCCTCGAGCAAGCCTCACACAACAGAGCTGGGGCCGTGGGATTCAGTGATGTCTTGTTGAGGTTGCTGGTGTTGCTAGCAGACGGCGGAGGTACCGCCGGGGGAATTGATGGTCATCTCCAAGGCAAAAAAAAAAAAAAAAAAAAAAAAACACCACTCTCCTGCGGAGATATCTGATGTCAAGGAACACAGGCAAGAAGCAACGGAGAAAACCTGGCCCTCAGCTGGAGTCTTCATTTGGAGATTGCAACACCCCTCTTCACTGAAACTCTCTCCTGCGTGGGGTGGGGTGGGGTGGGGGAAGTATTCCAAGAATCAAAGGGACGCATACTCTTTCAGCTTACTGAAAAGCACTGATGTCCATTGTAAATAGAGAAGACCAGGTACGCTATCTCAGGTTCACAGACTCTCAAATTCACATTATCCATGGTAGTAAACAAAAAAAAAAAACAGACTTCCATTTTCCTTCCTAATGGGAAGAAGCGGCGTGGAAAGTGGAGAGAGCGTGGAGCAAAACCTCCGTCTCCAGCAAAATAATAGACTCAGATGCTGAGCAATCCCGCCAACGAAACAACCGACATGTTAAAATAAAAGGGTTTTTTCAAAAATCATTTTTAATGCATTGCTGATCTGGTCTGAAGAGATGCCCCCAAAAACTGAAGTGAGGCCAAAAAACACCCTGGAAGGTGAGCAAGCATCAAAGCCTCCTCTCCCCCCTGTGGTTCCAGCCCAGCCCTGGAGACGAAGAGCTTCTGCTTTGAAGGCTGCAGGAGACCCAGGGAACTGAGAGAATTCTGGGCTCACCCACAGCGGCGTCCAAGAGGAGATCCGAGCACGATGCTGAGACCTCAAAGGCCGTCACGCTTGGTGCGCAGAAAGGGAAAGCAAGAATAACTTTTTATCTCAAATCTTCCCCAAGCATGCATAACGATGAGCAAATCCTCATGCATTTTTTATTAAAGTCATGCTCAGGCCAGCCAGGCAGTCTGGGTTGGGCCGTCTGGGGACCTGGCAGGCCAGTGATGGCCCACCCTCCAGAGCAAGTGCTGGGAGGTACGGAAGCCGAGTCGTCTGGGTCAGGATTCCGTGTCTCGGGAGCAGGGACCCAGAGAGAGAGAGACGCCTGGACCACAAAGGCACAGGCTGCAGCTGGTCTCTCCCCAGCTGTCAGGAGGGAGCAGTTTTCACAGGAACCTGGGGAGACCCTGGGGCGCAGAGTTTCCGAGGGGCTAGCCCCGTCTTTACGGGGATCCCGCAGCTCTCTGAAAACCCAGCAAGGGCTGTGCAAGGCCCTTTCCGCAGCGGCAGGGACAGCTGGCAACCACCAAGAGAAGCCCAAGCGTCAGGGAAGGATGGAGTGGCCCGTGAGTGGTGACTGCAGCCAGTGGTTCCTTAATGAGCCCATTCGGAGCTGCCCTTGGGCACCCCGAGGAACACCTAGGAAAGAAGTAACTTTTCAAGAGAGGTTAAAGGCCCTGCATTATTGGGGAGAGCAAGAATAGGTGGAAATTTCACCTACTTGTTCAGGAACTGTTTAGTGGGTTGCTCGTTTAGTGCAAGAAAATGTCAGTTCCTGGAGACACGAAGGTGAGGAAACCCAGCCTGCAGTCTGGGGTCTCGTAGAGCTCCATAACGGGGCCTCGGAGGAGGCAGAACCAAGCCATGTGACAGAGAGGTTCTCAGTGGCCGGACATGAGACACGGTGGTCCGGGAAGGCTTCCTTAGCCTGAGCCGGGGTAACATCTGGCCAGGAGAACTCAGCCAGGCCCAGCCTCAGGGGGAGAGTGCTCCGCTCTCAGGAGAACAGCAAGCGCAGACGCCCAGGGGGGTGGTGTGGCTGCGAGTTCAAGGAGCAGACAGAAGACTAGTGGGCGCAGGGCGCTGAGCGGCCAAGTGGGGAAGGCGTGCAGCGCCTTGTAGAGGCCGTAAAACTTAGACTTCACTAAGACTGCAAGGGCTCACCACGTTAACAGGACCACCTATGCACTCACGCGTTGGAGAAGCCCAGTGCATGTGACCTGTACTCTGAATAATTACTTTTACGTTTAGGGAACTGGGTCTTGAAGGCAAAAGCTTTTCTCTGCCTGTTGCACAGCTCAAAGGGTCAGGGTGCGCGGCCAAGGGTCACGGGAGGTGAGACTCGCCGTTTTGGGACAAATCAGAGCTCTAGCTCTTCCTAATCCTATGACTTTCTCAGGACATGACCTCAATTTTATCACCTAAAAATGGAGATAGTGAATGTGATTCTTTTTTTTTTTTCATTACCTTACAGAGCTGTTGCATGGAGCGATTAATCATTTGTAAACACTCTGTAAACAGTTAATTACCTCAAAAGATATAAATTATTACATCTCGTGAACATATTTATAGGATAGAGCGTTGCAGAATTGATTCTGATGAAACATGTTTCTGCTATGGTACCCAGGTAGAGCCAACTTTTAGTATCCCTGCTAATTGAGAAGATTATTCAGGCAATGCAAAGTTTGCTTTATTTCCCTATGAAATAGATTATATTTTATAGCATATTGGCTTTGTAATTAAGTGTAGCCTGAGTTCTTATATAATTTGCAGGCCTCTGAAAATGCACGCTGCCAAAACCGAACCCACACTTCCTCCACAAGAGTCTTGCTCTGGCCTACACCCTTCGCTGGCCTGTGTCACCCAACACGCAGCTAGGGCAGCTCCTCACCCTCTACCCCGACTCACCATCCATCACCAGGACCTCGCACTTCTAACGTGGACGGGTCTCCTAAACTTGGACCCTTCCCTCCCGTCTCCGTAGACTTATCCTCCTGGGAGCCTCACCTTCCTTGCAGATGACTAACAGCTGCTGCTACTTCTTAACAAACACTCGCTGCGCGCCAGGCACTGTCCTAAGTCCTCACGATCTTCAGACCCCACCCGTGAAGAAGGGACCATTATTCTCCGCAATGTAGAGATGGGGAAACGGAAGCCCGGGATGCTGCGTACGCATCTTCTCTAAGGTGTTGAAGCTGGTAAGTGGCAGAGCTGAGATCAGAACCCCAGGGAGTCTGGAACTGGCGGTCACTGGACTCCAGAGACCCAGGGTTCCCCGTGCGGTGGGCTTCCCTTCACCGGGCTGCCAGGGACTCTCCCTCCAAACAGGGTCCCCGCTCGTCACCTCTGCCTCTAATGACATCCTCCGGGCTCGTTGCTGCCTCTAGGAGAAACTGCCTACGACAAAAACAAGGTCCCTGACCCCTGAGCCCAAGGTACCATCCCACCGGCTCCTCGGACCCCTTAACCATCCCCTGTCCCGTAGACCAGGCCCCTGAGATTTTCACAGCGTCGTGCCCAGGCCACTGAATCCACAAAGGCTGTTTTTCTTCTGAAAAGACACCCCCTTCTCCATTTCTCTGCCTGGAGCAAGCTGACCTCACAACACAGACGAAGTGGCATTGGCCTGGAATCCCAGCTTCATCGCTATCAAACGGGCACCATAATTATTTTCTTCCTCAACTCACAAGGGAACGAACTACGAGGACCAAGTGATGTTACGTAGAAACTCTGCAGGAGTGAATTATACAGTGGGGTACAGGAAAAGCTGCTCAGCTACAGGCGTCCCTCCCACCAGCCTGGGAAGGAGGAAGGATGCTTAGTCTTTCTTTCCTGGCGTGGCCAGGCCAAAAAGGAGAAGCAGAAAGGAGATACCCAGCCAGTCGAAATGTCACAGATCTGAGGGTTCGTACAGAAAAAAGGTGGGATGATTGTGAACCAGCACTTACATACAGGAAGGCTGACAAGAGTAAAACAGATGAGGAAAATCAAATCTAAGGTGGTTCGGATGTGTTTGGTATGTACGCTCTTCCTTTGATGTCTCCCCAAGAAAGAACCGGACTGTCCCTCAGCTCGCTTTTGGATTTGAGGCTGAGATTTCTTTGAAAGACAGGCAGTGTCAGTGCAGGACCACCGTGAGGTTTGCACAGCTCACCCTTCAGGGCCACGCCCTTGGATTCAAATGCCCTGGCAGGCGTGGCTCCGTGGGTCGGGCAGCCGCCCACAAAGCGAAAGGTCGCCTGTTCGATTACTGGTCACAGCCTGTGCCTGGGTTGCAAGTGTGGTCCCTGGTTGGGGCGCTTACAAGAGGCAACTGATGGACACTTGTCTCTCACACCAATGTTTCTCTCCTCCGTCTCCCTCCCATCCCCGCTCTCTGAAAATAAAGTGTTTCTTTAAAAGCACGCTGTCACCCCTGTGCTCCCACTGGTCTCCGTCTGTCCGCCACCTGGGTGCAGCGCGCTGTATTCTAATGACCCGTCATCGTGAATTTCCCACTCGCACCCCCTGCAGATTGTGAGTGACAAGGATTAAATGATGTTTGTCTTTGTATTCCTAATATCTACCGTGGCTCCTGCCCTCGGTGCCTGCAAGACGGGAATCCCACGGCAAAGCGGGGCACAGTTCGGTTTCTGTGATGCTAAACCCTTTTACTAAACATCTCCATCGAGAGAAGTCTCTATGCTCCTGTCGTTCTTTTTTTCTTCTTTCAGCTACAATATTTGTCAGAAGCAGTGCTTTACAGAAAAAAAAAAAAGATAATTTAACCTGGAGACAAGAGCGATGGGGGGCGGGCGGGGGGCAAAAAACCACAGAGAGCTGCAGTCCTCGCTGGAGCCTGTTTTCCTGGGAGCACCGCTGTCATTTCCGGATGGCTCAGAGGAAAAGTCTCAGCTCACCATACCTGATCAGGTGCCTCAGAAAGAGACCAGCACCAGAGAGGATGGGAAATGATTTGCAAAGAAGCCAAAAGGTGAACTCTGTAACTGTGTATTTTTCCACTCTGTTCAGATTCAAAACCACTTACCAGTTACAACTCCCAACGCCCCCCCCCCCCCCGCAGGTGCTGCGTGGTGGCTCATTACACCCTGGGGACCTGCGTAAATCTTTTTTCTGAGAAGGGCTATTGTCTTCCAAGGAAAAGCTTTTAGCATAATGGCAGGCTGAATAGAACACTGCTTTTGTAAGAATAGTTTTAAGAAAAGGAAAACAAGAGAGGTACTCTTTAGCAACTGCAAATGCAGCCTGGGGCTCCCCCTCTCCTCCGCGCCCCCCCCCAGGAAAGAACAGTGCATGGACCCAGGAGACCAGGCGGGGGGAGGGAGGCTGCCTCGCCTCCGCTGAGCCTCCTCCTGCGGGTGACAGTCGCAGCAGGCTGGACGGAGTTTTCCGCATCAAAAACCAGAGAGCTGCCCCCCACCCCATCCACCCCTGTTGTTTCTTAGCTTCTCTCCAGTGAGTTGGTGACTGGGAGAATGAGAGTTTCTTGTAAGAACATGACATTGTCCCTCAGGAAAGTCCCACAGATGAGGTCCTCCTCTCAGCTCCTGAGGACAGCTGAGACCAGACGGCTATGGAGTCTGAAGACACAAGGGTCCCCAAAAAGGGAACATTTAGCAATAAGGCTGCTGAGAAAAATGAGGCACTCAACATGCAGAGTGCATTTTCCCCAAAACAGAAAGAGACCCAGCTTCCTCTGGGCTGAAATGGCCATTCAGAAGGTGCGGCTAGGGGGAAATGCAGCGAAAACGGGGGACATTAACGAAATGATGGGAGTCTTTAATAGGCAGCCTGTTTTGATCACGTGCATTTCTGGGGAACTTCCTAGTGATGGCTGAGCTTGCGGGGCTGGGGAGGGGAACATCCCCAAACTGCCCTGGGGTCCTCCCTGAGCACCCACTAACTACCCCCGTGGCCCCAGCTGGCCGTTGACCTTGAGGGAGCCTTCACTTTGCATCTGCAAACTGGAACCCGGACAAGTGCAGGAAGTCCCATGGCGGCCAAGGCAAGAATCAGAGAGCAGGCGTGGTTCAGGGAAGGGCTGCACCTTGGAAAAGGTCGACGCACGCCCCTCCCTGGGTTTCTCAGCCCCTTCCTCCAGGGCTGGGGTGAACAGTGACCCCCTGCCCCCAAGACTTCCTTGACACGCTGATTTGCTCTCTAGTTGTGCTTAAACATGGCATCTTCTCTCGGTGCACATCCAAACGTCAGACAGCGCACACGCCATCCCCGAGGAGTTCACACACGGAAGAAAATAGGACTTGTCAGCCCTCTACTTGGAAGGTGCACGTACAACGGGTCTGCTCATCGAAGTACCCATGACGTGGAATGGGTGCCAGGGCTCAGCCAGGCCACGTGTCATGGTGCCCAAACACCACCCACCAACGGTGCAGTCTGGTCTCAGAAAGCCCTGGAAACTGCGTCTAGCATTGATCTTGCTACCAGCCCTGCCTGGAGGAAGCCCTCTGCTCCAGCCTGTGGGAGCTTCAGCCCCCACTCATCCACACCCACTCTCCCTCACTCCGCAGCCCCCGACGTCCCGGGCTCCGCTGCAGGGCCCGGACCTGCCCCACGGCCCCGGCCACTGAGACTCTCTGAAGTTAGAATAAGCTGTTTTCCCTTCTCCTTTTGCCGCCAAGTTCTCCCCAAGCTTGTCTCTTCCACAGTGGCTTCCGTGACAACTTCTCACGGCACTTCCCTGTTCACTGCCTCACTGAAAAGGGCAGAGGGTGACTCTTCTCTTGGAGATCTCCAGCAGTTCCACTCTGAGGGCTCGGATCTCAAGGTGCGTGAGGCAGGAGCCCCGTGAGCAGGGGCCCCCATTCAGCGCTCCAAATGGCAATTGCATGGACACCCGGCAACCCTGGCTGCTACCGAGCCAAAAAGAGGACGTGAGAAGAGAGCAAGGTTACCTATTTTATAAAATACTTTTGAAAAAACAAAGCAAACCAAATGAACGCTTTTAGGAGACTCTCTGGAGCCCAGACCCTGAGAAGGATTCAATCGATAAATTGTCCCCGATACTCCCCAGGTCTGGGAATTGAGGCCAGACCCCCCAGAGAACCATCCGAGCAGGGAGTTCCCACCAGGTCCCCACAGCCACACTCTTACTTCTTGGGTTTCTGAAATGAAACGGAAGTAATCCCCCCACATGGTGGAAAGCAAGTCTTTCGGGGCACAGTGCCTCCTTAAGACGGGTGAACGGCAGCCACAGAACCAGAAACTGGCCTGGTCACAGCTAGGCACAACCCCAGCCTAAGGCCAACCTAGGTCCTTCGGGTGGGGGGGTGGAAGGGGGAGAACTGACCTCCACCTGCCGGGGGCGAGTCTGGAGCTGCTGGCTCAGTTGCTCTCCTAAATCAGTACATGACATTTTGTGGTTCAGAAGAAATTAAATAGCTTTATTTCTGATTTACAGCATAGTTCATTGCATTTAGGATGGGAGGTGTATATACTGTGCTGGTTTGTTTGTTTGTTTTTTCTCTTTTAGACACATAGCAATGGCCTGTGTTCATGTATATATATACACATTGCAACCTGCCAAGCCGACCTTCACTCCGTAGCCCATCGGAGATGACACCCCAGCACCGCAGCCCAGGCTACGGCTTCTCGGCTCCACGCTGGAATCAGAGGGTCTAAACGTGCTCTCCCCGCTCCTTCCCGCCACTGTGTCCAAAATATCCGCCCTGAAAACGCTTTCAGTGCGTTAGCAAAGGAAAACAAAACTCATCCTGAGCAGGAAGGAGTAACCCATTTACTGGTGGCCACAGTGGTGTGAGTTGCTTTAGCAAGGAAGCTGGCTTCTAGGAATGTCGGGACACAGACCGGGGCCGCAGGGAGGTGTGTCCTCGCAGAGGGGAGCCCACACGGGGAACAGATCACCTATTCGGAGGACGACAACCCAGCAGCCTCACAAGCCACCCAAACAATCTGTTCGGTGTCCCAGCAGACAGACGGGAACTCTTCCTGCACGACCAGGACACAGAACAGCAGTGCTACACTTTGTAGCTCTTTGAGCTTCGCTTGGGCCCAGGGCCAGCTATGGAAATGCGGAGCCCATGGCAGAGTGAAAATGCTTGCAAGGCCCCTTGTTCCAAACTGTTTCGAGAATTTCAAGACGGAGACACAAGAGCGTCAGACAAAGGGCCAGGCCCTCCCGGCACGGGACCTGGTGGCTGTACCTAGGGAGACCGTCCAAGTTAGTGTGTTTGCCAGGGCGGAGCCCGGGCTTCCCCCGACCCAGCCCCACGACTGTCTCTCTCTCACGCAGCTACCGCGTCACACAGAGAACGAACAGCATTCGCCTGACCACTGAAAGGGCCCTCTGCTCCACCCAGGACACCGTTCAACATACTAGCACGTGTTCGCGAGAGAAAGCCGTACTGATTCACGCGAGCGTATGTTTGTCACAACTGATCTCACAGAGCAGCGAAACCAGTCTCCTCTGATGCACAGAAGGGAGTACGAAGAGATCTCCGAATCGAAGATGTCCCCGCCGTCTCGTCTCCCCGGCCGTCCGCAGTTTATTCCTTCTCCCGTCAACAACACAGCGACTTCATCAGCATGCACCGCTGCGTCATGCCAAGAAGCGCGGACCAGCCCCCAGCCCTTCCCGGGGCTTCCGGCCGCAAAGGGACAGAGCGTTTCCAAGGCTCCGAGACGGCCCGCCCACCACACCGTCCTGGCAGAGGGCGCTCGCTCTACTCACGGAACTGCTCCAGGTGGTCAGCGCTGGTGGACTCGGGCACGGCTGTGATGGTCACCAGTGGACACGGGTTCCCCCCTAGCGTCTGGCACAGAACCTCCTGCCGGAAGTATACCTTTCTGGGGTTGACGCTTTTTTCCAGGATAGCAAGGTGGGTCTGGAGCAGAAACAAAACAGAAGTGTATACGGCTTGCATTCTGGACAACAGCAACAATGACAGAGAACCGCAACAAAGCTTACGTTTGTGTGACGCCTCGCAGGGGTGTCCCGCCCAGGGCCTGCGGGCCACACTCGGCCCAGGATGGCTATGAAGGCAGCCCAACGCAAAATCGTAAAGTTACTTAAGACATTCTGAGATTTTGCGTGTGTGCGATTACGTGTCGCGCTGCATTTCACACGTGGCCCAAGACAACTCTTCTTCTTCCGGTGTGGCCCAGAGACGCCAAAGGCTGGACACCCCGGCCTCAGAGCTCACAAGTGATTGTGTGAACTTGACCTGCCTGATGCTGGGTATGAAGCGATGGAAAGGGAGGCTATGTCCACTACCTGGGGGCAGATCAGTGGGGCAGAAGGACGGGACGCATCGTCCTCGCACACGTCCGCAGAATGAAATACCCGCTTTCGCCTGGCACCTTAAGCAAGGGGACAGGGCACGCAGCACCGTCCCATCGCTGAGGCAGATGAAGAAGGCGGTTGCCTGGGTGTGCCGTGGAGAGAGACCACACCCAGGGCGCTGGAGAACGTGGGACCGAGCGCTTCTGCCGCACACAGTTCATCCTTTAGAACAAGCCGTAGAAGGAGGGTTGTGAGCATACATACCAAAGGAGAATAGAACGCAACTCTACTGGGTGGGACCCCAGGCAAAGAGAACAACCGACTGGTAGCAACCAACTCTGCCTCCTCCTCCTCCCCCGCCATGGGCACGAGGACTCCTGGCCAACAATCTTGAAGATCTCTGAAGATATTTCCACTCACCCACACACGGGGATTAGTCCTAAAGACGTTCAGAGATTTCCTCCCACGTGACAAGCCCTGGTAACAGGGACACTGTGACCTCAGTCACTGGACAGGCTGCCTCTCTCTAGCACAAAGACGTCGGCACATGAAAATCAGCCTTTGAGTTCAAGACCCAAAGTCTCCACCACAATCAAGCAGGTATCCATCCACAGGGCCAAGGAGAAGCTGCCCGCCTTGCTTTGGACAAATAAGCCTGCTAGATAAATGGAAACAAAATTCCAAAAACCCCTGAGAAAACAGGCATACGCTATATTATGAAAGGGGAGTAGTGCCCTCAAAAGGGAGAGGACATGTTCGCACGTGAAAAGTCTTTGCTACTGAAAGAGCAGGCAGGATAACGGCTCGTCGAAACGCATCACAACCCGCAGAATTGCCACGCTGCCCGGCACAAGGGCCCGGCAGACAGGCCGCAGGTGAAGAGGGTCCACTTGGGACAGGGAGAGGATCCTGCATTGCCCACCTGCAGCCAGCCTGGTTGCCCACGCTGGAAAGCAGAGCGCTCTGCCCAGCTGCAGAGGTCCGGAGAGAAGGCAGCGGGAGTGGGACCCAGCCTGCCATTGCTGGCTTTGAAGACAGACGCAGGGGTCAAAGGCTAATGAAGGTGCTGTCCTTGAAAAGCTGGAAAAAGCGAGGAAATGGGCGTCTCCTCCACGAACCTCTCCAATAAACGCAGCCCCACCACCCCGAAACCCCTTCTAACTTAAACATCTCCAAGAAAAAATAGTGTCTAAGCCACCAAGTCTGTGATCAGTTGTTACAGCAGCAATAGAAAACTGGTCTATCAGGAAACAAGAAAAGGAATTCCCTCAGCGAACTAAAAGTCTAGAATTGAGGTAGACATCAACTAAAACCTGCTTGATTGAAATAGTCGCAAGGAAAAGGCCCCCCAACCCAAAGGAAGAGAGCATCAGAAAGTTCTGTGGCCTTTTCTTTAACCCCAGGGACACCAGAAAATGTCACCGTGAGTCACGGCCTCCTTGCAACTGAGGCTCAGACTCGTCTCCCCTGACTCAGCCCGCTGCGCAGGTTAACGTGGCTTTATTACCCCCTGTCCACAGCAGCATCCCTTCACCATTTCAGAAAACCCTTCCCAGAAAAACAGCAATTGCAAATAAGTGCATGGCTCATCCCGGGAACATCTGAACCCTGCCATGAAAAGAACAACTGACTCTTTAAACCAAGGCCCTTTGAACCCATCTCCTCAAAGCTCCTGCCTGACAGCGCCCACCAATCTTAAACCCTCATGCCCGGTCTTTACCCAACGCTAATCAAGCCCCCACATCAAAATACCTGCCTTTCAACAAGTCTCTAACATCTTAACAAACATCCCAGCTCCGCCCCTCCCGCTGTGAGACGCTGTCCAGGCCCTGTCATATTCTCCCTTGTCAAGTGCAAGAGTTTCCTCCCATCGCCGCAAGACGTTTCCACGAAGGTAGTGGATGGAGGCAACCCAGATTCACTGTCCTGCGGTACTGGACACGCGAAGTCCACGGTGGGTCTCCCTGGGCAAACATCAAGGTGTTCGGAAGACTGCGTCTACACTCCTTGTGGCGGCTCCAGAAACACTCCATCTTCTTGCCCTTTCCAGCTTCCAGAGGCCGCCGGCATTCCTTACCATATGTCGCTTTCCCTCACCTTAAAAGCCAGCATTTAACCTTGGCTGGTGTGGCTCAGTGGACTGAGCGTGGGTCTGTGAGCCAAAGGGTACAGGTCCATTCCCAGGCAGGGCACAAGCCCAGGTGGTGGGCCAGGCCCCCAGTAGGGGGTGCTTGAGAGGCAACCCCACACGGATGTTTCTCTTTCTCTCTTTCTCCCTCCCTTTCCCTGCCTCCAAAAAATAAAATGAAAATGAAATCTTTATTTCACAAAAGCCAGCACTCACATCATGGCCACATCTCCTGTCTGACCCTAACCCTTCCATCTCATTCTTTCACTTATAAGGACCCCCGAGATTACATTGAACCCAATACAATAATCCAGGATAGTCGCTCCATCTCAAGACCCTGTACTTAATCACAGCTTCGAAGTCCCCTGTGCCATGTAAAGTAACATCCTCACAGGTTCCGGGGATCAGGACATGCACATCCTCGGGCACCAATAGCTGCCTGCCACACCAAGGTACGCAATAAACTCAAGTCTGTCTTAGAAACGGAGTGTCCTGGGAATATTTCTGGAAGGCGCATTGCTAAGAAATTGGAAGGAGCGCCTTTCCCAGATTCCAGATGAGAACTCAGCTGAGGGCCACGTATCCAACCAAACCTTCGTACTTTACTCTTGTGACTGCCTGAGTGACGAGCACCAAGCACTGTTGGGGCACACCTGCACGGAGGATGGGGAGGCCACCACCTGCGCAGCATCGGTCTCTGGGCGAGGAGTCCAGAGACCTTCGCCAGGCCCTGTCCGTGCGCCCTGTGTTACCGCTTGGCCCGCGTTCCTCCTCAGGGATAAGCGAACCTGCTCAGGGTGAAGCCTGGTTCTGCGTGTTCGGTTGGCCATCTGAACCCAACACCACTGAGCAGAATGGGGGTTGCACCCCACCACCGAGGTTATTTTTAAAAAGTGATTCCGTGTGTGGGTGCACATGGATAAACTTACACATGTACATGTATGCACACACAAAACATCATTCTTGGGTCTTCATACTTGCTCAGCAACACCAGGCACCAGAGGAAATGAAGGACTGCTCGGGGTTCAAAAGCAGAAAGGATTTTCGTCCAGTAACCCTCTCATCGACCACAGTTTTGAGTCAGGTAGCCTCCATGCCCAGACGTAAAAGAACTCAGAAATGTACGGCCTGACCTTCACCAAAAGCACGAGTTCGGAGACACAGTTCAGCTGCTCCGGAATCAAATGCAAGAGCACTATGAACGGGAAGTCCAGTGAAACTGGTGTAAACCTAAATGCCTCCTGAAAACACGGTCACCACACTAGACAAACGTTGGAAACTACTTTGTGGGGATAAAAGTACGTATTCTCAAACTTTAATGCCATGATCCGGGGCTACAGTGAAATTTAAAAGTGTGTGAAGAAGAAATAAAGCAAAACAAAATACTAACTTTTTCAACTTACAGTAACGGACAGAGTAATGTTATTTAATTCTTGCAAATGGCAAAGCAGGGTACGCATACATAGCAAGACGGCTAACCGGGCGGGCTCTGGACTCAAGCTGCCTGAGTTGCAATTTTGGCTGCAGATCCTGGGAAAATTATGTAAATGCTGTAGTTAACCTCTCTGTGACTCAATTTTCTCATCTTTAAAATGTATATAAAAACACCATTACCTACCGCACTGAGTGGCTGCTATAATTTAGCCATATATTCTATGTGGAAAGTGCCTGTCACATATGAAACCCTCAATTTTAACTGTCATTACTGATAGAGAAATACAGATTCAAATATTTTTTAAGAACCGAAAGGGAAGCACTAGTGGAATTATAAACACTTAAGGGAAAAATACAACTCAAAGGATATACAGTTGGTCCACTTTGCGGAAGGGGGGGGCAGGGAAGGAGGGAGGGAAAAAGCAAAGAAGCAGGGGAGGGAGCAGAGACTCCAAACGACAGGAGTGACACCAAAATCGCTGTGAGCACCAACAGGGTAAACACCCTATTAAATGACAAGATTTTTTAGATCGGTCTTTATAAATCTCAGCACATCTTGTGTATAAGAGATGCTTTTAAAGAGAGGAGGGAAAAAAACATGATGTATATGACAACACACCTGAATTATCTCTTTACTTTGTTTGCTTCTATGAAAATATTTTAAGAGAGAAATGCAGAAACAAAAAGGACAAGCAAACATGAGTTAAGGCGGGCGTGGCAATCGCAATCTGCGACAAAGTCATATTCAAGAACAAGTGCATTAAATGGGACTTAAAAATCTTATTCTGACAAAGGGCACAATTCACAACGAACATATAAAACTCATAAATCTTAAGAATCAAATAACACAGGATTTGAAATATGCAGTGCAAGAATGGCAGAAGAGGGAAAAATGTACTAGGAGTGGGAGAGTTTAAGACAGTCCCTCAGCCTTAAATAAATCAACTGCACAAAAATAATGATATACTGTATTTGAACAATATTGTTTTTATAGATATATGTCAAACTTTTTCTTTATAGAAACCATCCTTTTTTCTCCCTCCAGCATCCATGGAACTATAACAAAAAGTAATCATATACACGGCCATAAAAATTCAATACATTTTCAAAGGAATCAGAAATTGTACAAATCACGTTTTCTGATAACAAATGAAGTTAGACTTAGATAAAAATAGTCTTAAAATCAGCAAAAGTAAAAAAAAAAAAATTAGGAAATAGAAAAACATCCTCCCAGAAGAAGGTCGCTGAAGAAATTCATGTATTAAAGAGAAAATCAATATTAAATCAGTGTAATTAAAGCTCTGATAGAAGGGGACATCTGGTATCCCCCGAGAGATGGCATAGGACAATAAAAATGTCCCCATCAGAGTGTCAGCCATCTTCGTAAAAAAAAAAAATGGCATCTTAGTTATGAGAATGAACACAGTCCAGGATTCAAATGATACTCTCTATGATCATACACAAATTATTTTAACTGCTCTCCTAAAAATTCTTGCTGGAAGCTGCTCCCCACATTGTTTGTTATTAAAACCCTACCTCATGATTACTGTCAAGATTGTGGGTTCTCGAAACTAGAAAAGCAATACTCTCGCAGCCTTCCCCAAAATGCACTTGCTCCGCAGGACGGCAGGAAGTGGCCAGGGAGGTAGAGGGTGGGCCACTCACAGCCAAAGCACCAGGACCAGGCGAGGCAGAGCAAAGGGAAACGTTTCATGGCTGCAGAGATTTTCAGACTCCTTAGCACGCTGATTCTTTGATATGCATTGCAAACGCTCAGAAGAAAGACTGGCACACAGCACTAGGAATAGCACTTCACCAACTGAGGTGCCCAACCAACCCTTTTACTCTCAAGCTCGTAGGACACCGGAGGGCTGTAGAATAAGCTTCAGGAAACGCTGTCTTCGAGGAATTGTTTTTATGTGTTTTTTTGTTTTGTGTTTGTTTTCTGAACCCAAAGCTGCCTGTTGTACATTTTTATCGTGGCTACAAGGGCCCTTACAAGAGGGGTGGTGGGGGAGGGGTGCTGTCCTCGAGGACAGCAATGACCGTCATTCTGTGATGTCACACAGTTACAAAGAGGCCACAGCTCTTTGGTGTCTGATACCAAATCTTAAAAAAAATAATAATAAAATCTAGATTTTACACATCAGACACAGGGAGCAGGTTTAGAGACAGGTTTGTCTACAGAAGGCGTCAAGCACACTTCTTGGAGAAGGACAGAAAAAAGTCAAAAAAAGCCCACTGCATGTTGTCCTTCGAACAGCATCACCTCAGCCAGCTCCCTAGCAGCGAAAGCGCGAGGAAGCAAGGGTTGAGGTTTTCTTCTCCTATGAATTCTCTGCTCATTATTACCAGAACCATTGTAATGATTAAATATATTACCACTTGGCCCTGGCTGGGTAGCTCAGTTGGTTAGAGCATCGCCCCAATACGCCAAGGATGCGGGTTCGATCCCAGACCGGAGCTCACGCAGGAAGCCACCAGTGACTGCATAAATGAGTGGAACAACAAATAGACATTTCTTTCTCCTCCTCCTCTCCTCTAAAAAAATCAGTAACTTAAAGAATAATAGGAAAAGGTACAGAGAATAAGTAGCATAGACGGTGGGTAGAAAATAGACGGGGGGGAGGGCAAGAACAGGGTGGGAAATGTAGAAGCTAAAGAACTTATGACACATGGACATGAACTAAACGGGGGAATGTGGGTGGGAGGGGGTGTGCAGGGGGAGGGGGTGTGCAGGGTGGAGGGGAATGATGGGGGAGAAACGGGACAACTGTAACAGCATAATCAGTAAAATAGATTTAAAAAAGAATAATAGTATTACAACCCGATAAATCCTACCACCGTTCAGTGTAAGCTCGTTTTCTGCACACCCTTTGTGCAGCTCCCTCCCGCAGCCCTCAGCGAACGCTCTGTCCCAGGCCGCCCGCCCCCAAATCCGTCCTAACGCCCCCACGCTTCGGGCCTTAGTCCGGCTCAGCATACAGACGACTTCCAGAAGGAAAGCAATTACGAACTTCTGCAGAATTTCCTCTCACCGAACGGCTTTGCATTCTTCTCCTGAAAGTGATTTCCAAGCGAGTGCGGCCGTCTCAGGCCCAGCGAGGCCGTGTCTAATTGGACATTGTCGGGGTCGCCGGGGAGAGAAGCAGGGTGCCTGGTGCACGCGCCAACAACCGGCAGTGATGACTGCGCCTCGGACGCCACCGGGGTGGGTGTCTTTGTAAAAACGGGAATCCATTCAAGGCGATTATGGAAACCCCCAGCGAGGTCACCTTTGTAAGAGAAAATTCCGCCTCTCCATGAAAGATATCTGGCTGACGAGCTCGCCGCGGCCTCCGTGGGGCCTCTCCAGAGGAGTTTGTGCCCCGCTCCTTTATCGGCTACTCCCTTCGAACTTCCATAAAAGACTCAGCGGCTTACCCTGCTGAGGGCCACTGATGGCGGGAAGTGCTGCGCACTTAGAAATCGTTTCTCATTGTTACCCTCCAATCTGCTGTACTCTCTGCCCCCTAATTCAGGAGAAAGCTCGCCCCTAAAGCGATGGCCTGTTTGACTTGTGTGCTGCCTAGTTCTCAGTCGTCACTTAAATACACCCATCAGAAAATCGAAGGCTTCTGGTCACAGAAGAACAAACGATATCTTCAAAGTAAACAAAAGCAACAGAGCGTGCTGTCCACGGATTCTACTGGGCTTCCTAAAACTGCCCCTCTGCCAACACCGCTCCTGCTACATTAAACAGACTCACTTTAAAGTAAGAGAAACAGCCCTGGCTGGGGTGGCTCAGTGGCCTGAGTGCCAGCCTGCGAACCCAGAGAACCAACGGATGCCCACTCAGGGCACGTGCCCAGGTTGCAGGCCAGGTCCCCAGTAGGGGGTGCTCAAGAGGCAACCGCACATTGATGTTTCTCTCCCTTTCTCCCTCCCTTCTCCTCTCTAAAAATAAATAAATGAAATCTTTTTTAAAAAAAGAGAGAGAAATAATTAGTCTCTAGGTGTCGACTCACGGATTTGCCGGTTAGAAAAAAAAGATGATTTTAATATCCTTTTTCCATTAAAAATAAATGCAGTTATATTGCTGATGATTTGGAAAAGAGAGTAAAGAAAAAATAATTATCATCAACTGCCTTAAGACAACTACCACGAACCACTGTATTTATTTCTTTTTGGGTTATTTGGATTTTTTTAGTACCATCAGTAGCATTTATATTGATTTCTCTTTGGTCCTCGATTTGGATTTTTTGTCTCACCTTAATTTTTTGTGAGTTATAGAATGGGTATCTTCCAATCAGCCCAACATAGAGAATAATCATGTCATCATAAAAAAAAACAGAATAAACAGTCAAACTGTCACCATCCAGTCTGACTTACGTGACACAGACCCCTAGCTACACTTCCCACGCATCCCTAGCGAACTCCCCAGACAATCCAGTGCGGTAACTGCTTTTGCGTTTCTGAGTTTGCAGACGAGAAAGCTGAGGCTCTAAGAGGGCAAACAGCTTGCCCAGGGCCACGCGGCAAGAGCTTGGATTCAAACCCGGCCTGTCCGGCTCCACGACTTGTTCCTCATTTGTGCTCAAGACCCTGGAGTTCAGGGGTCCTGGGGGTCAAGGGCGTCACCATTCATACGGGTCTCGGCTCCTTTGGAGAGGCCTTTCCGCTCACCCCCTCCACATCAGGGCCCCTGACTGGCGCCTGTCCTTCGTCCCAGCTCGTGCAAAGACAGGTCTCTGCCTATCGATTACCCGACAGCACTGACTGATGACTTGCTCGTTGCATCTTTGGTCTAGTTCACATACGTCAGCTTTTCCCATCTGGCACATTTTTGAGCTCTTGATTTTGTGCCGGGCCCTTTGTAAGAGGCTATGCATACGGCATTCTATGCTCCCTTTTCTCTGCTCTTCGCTCTCCGTCTCTCCCCTCCCCTGCCTACAGCACAGGGCAGTTCATCTCTCAAGACAGTTCCCCACAGCAGGGGGGATGCCCTGTGAAAACCCTGCTCCGCCCTGTAAGAGCCCAGGCTCTTCCAACCTGTGGGTTCTACTTGCAATCATGTTCCTCGTCGTTCCCACCCCATACAGTTGTAAGGTCGCCGTGTGACCCCATTTTCTTACCCTTAAAATGTCCATCGGAAATCCTTTCCAGTTCCTTATTTTCAAGCAATACTATAGGCTTCCCATGGGGAAATCCATAACATAATCCAAATACTTTAACAAGTACAGCTAGCAGCACTTTGAGAATTATTGCAATTATTGATCGCTTGATATGGATGACTACAATAGAACTCCTTTTGCTTGTTTCATAATTACAATAACATTCTATTTCTTTCTTTTAGCTTTAATACTCTAATTTGGATAATTATCCAACAGAGTTCCTGGCAAGCATCTGGAAGATATCAATTTGAAAGAACCAAATACTAATTCTCTTGTTATAAGAGAATAATAAAATTTTTTAAAGTTGCCAAATTATATTCATGTTGAAAAACATCCAGCACACATGTCCCCTCTGCTATAAAAACGTCTGTCCTTATTAGACGTAATCCATATTCCGAGAGATTTACAAATTGTGAATTCCACCTAGAAATGTATTTTCTAACCCTCTGCATAATCCCCAAGTATCATACAGCTAATTCTGCCCTCAGGGGCATCATTCGCATTTAATTTATCACTGATCTGCTGGAAGGAAAACTGTTTCTTCTAGGACGTGTCCAAAACTAAAAAAGACTAGTGTGCATTACAGAGGGTACTCCTTCTATCTGTGATGGGAGGAGCGGTTTTTAAGAGAAGTCACAGAGTCCATCATCGTTCCACACCCAGGGAGGACAAGACCACACGTTACTGGAAATGCAACACCTTGAACAAGTGTGTGCATTCTTCACTTTCAAATAACTAAGTGTCTTTCTTATCCTGTTCTATTCGTTTAGGAGAAATAGAAAGGCATCTCTTTTCCCAGCTCTTTCTCATTAACTCTCCTCACACTTCCCTAGTGGGAAGAGATTCACAGTCCGCAGGCTGAGTAACAACCCAAGAAGCATCCATTAGTAAGGGTGCTCTCTCCTCACAGAGGCCAACTGACACGGGGAAGAAGAGCCCTCTTTTCTCGTGGTTTTATCCCCCATTAAGATGACATTACCCCACACCGGCCCCAAGGCTCCTAAGCTATTTGTTGGCCGTGAACTTCAGACCCTGTACTCTGTCTGGTCTGACAAGCCCACAGAGCTAAGGTACAATAGGTACTGCAGCTTCGGTCCACCTGTAGAGGCACACGGAGTCTTCGAGTTACGTGAGTCTATCATCTCTGTTGGCTGAGCCCAAGTAATCACGACTTTTACCTACAACACTAAGTGCTTTGGATATAGTTTAGCTGGACGGTGCTTTCCCCCAACCACGGTCCCAGCCTTTCCCCTGGATGGGTTCTTGCTAAGTGCCTGTGCACTGATTCAAAATCTGAAATTCTGAATAAGCAGCCAGATGCAGTCAAGGCCTGGCTGAAGGCGTGTCAGACTGTGAGTCGGCGTGTAGGCACCCAGCCAAGGCAGAGCATCCTGGGGGAGAATGAGTCCATGTTTCAGAAACCTCACCATCCGGATGCACCTCACCACCCGGATGAGCCACATCCACGGTGCTCGGCGTTACAGAAAATGCCAGGCAGCCGTGAGCTGCACCATCAGAGGTTACACAATCACACAGCTCGGGGACCACCTGTACCTGTACCAGTGGGCTGCGTCACAGCAGCTATTCCCTGTCACAGCAAGCAGGGACACTGCACTGGTCTGGTCCCAGAGCAGGACTTTAAATGCCTCTCCGTTCTTCTAAGTAAAGAGAACGGACAGAAAGGCCAGTGCCGTTCCCTGCTGCGCCACTAGCCAGACGTGGGATTTGTAGACCTTGTGGTTTGCCTCTGTAAAGGACAGGCATGAATTAGACAATGTCCCAAACTGCTTTGCATGCTAAAGTTTTATTCTAACTGCCCCTGAGAATCTCAGCAGGGAGTAAGGCATTCTAACAAGTGACGAGAACGGGCTCCTGGACCCACGCATCATGCCCCCACCGGAAAAGGCAAACACGCAAGGAGAATGGAGTCTCCCTCCCCAGGCGGCCTGCGCGGGCAGGGCCGCCCAGGTGAGACAAAGGGAAATGCTACTGAAGGGGATTATGAACATCACCCCTTCCGGGACCCCAAAGGCAACAAGCGTGTTTTATAACAAACACGCCTTGTCACAGCCTCGCCTGTGACGCACGCTTCTTGGATTGACTCCTCGAGATGTCTGAGTGCGATACACAAATAATACCAGTTGTGCCTCTCTCGCCATCTGGAAAACAGTAGAACGCTCCCTTCAGGCAAGACAGCACATGGAGAGAAGGGCGGGCCATGTAGCCAAGGGGATTAGGACCCGCCTTCTCAGAGGAGGGAAGAAGTTTCAGTTGCACCTGAACCCGCCTTTTGGAGGCAAAGCTGTTCTTGGTTATTATCTTTTCCAACTCCTTATCACGGACTTAAAATGAAAATGCTCGTCCTTCAGGCAAAGTGATATATGCACTCATACATACACATATTATTATAAATATGCTAATAACATTTTGCATTAACACAGGAGATGAAAGTGCTCTACAGAAGATGCTTTAGCTCATTAATCCTCAGGATATCCGTGAAATAGCTAGGGGAAAGGGACAGCGTGCCAGCTTTTTCAAACGACAGAAAGCTGCACGGTTTAAGCAGTCTGCTCGAATCCGTCTCGTGGACCTTCCGCAGGGCCCGAGAAGATGCAGAGAGCTAACCTCCGGTCGGACTGGCTCACACTCCACTCCTCTCGTAAAAAGGCCAGCGGCCTCGGCGCAGGAATTCGGCGTTTCATTCTGTGCTCACCTGGCCTGCCCTGGACCCTCCGAGCACTGGGAGCCCGTGGCCAGGGGAACCACCCGAAAAGCTAAACGGCTGTTTGCCCTCGGCGGACTCAGGGAGGGTCTGCAAGGTTCATCTTCCCGATGTCTGCTCCGCTCCCCACAGCGGGTCCACATCCTTCACGCCTGCATCTCGGCTTGCCCTTTGCTTGTACCCCATTTCGATTTGGCGATCACCTCCCCACCCCACCGCTTCAAGTTTTCACTTGAGGGCTTCGTGAAGCTACAGCCCCTAGAATTCCCCACCTCGCACACTGCACCTGCCGATGGGAGGCTCAGCACGGCACCTGGGCTTGAAGAACATCCCTGGTCATGACCTCAGCCTCGGGCTCTTTCCAAGGGAAGAGATGGGACAAATCTCAAGGCACTAAGTCGGTGACCACAAACCCTGGCCCCCCAGGGATCGGGGTCTCCTGAACGTTTCCAGAACAACCTCAGACAGGCCCCTCCGTCCTGCCGGGGCCACGCGGTAGGAGGAAGTTACCATGAGGGCGGTGTAGGTGTAGGGGTAGTGGTAGGCCAGGTAGCAGACATCCTCATTGTGCGGGAAGGTGACGGCAAAGGTGAGGGTGTAGTAACACTTCCTAGACGCTCCCCCTGCGACGGCTGCACTCCCGCGATAATGATTCCTGAAAGAGAAAGGAGAAGAGAGGAGAATGAGGGAGACAGGAGGGAATCAGCCATTTAAGGGGCTGGGTGCCGTAAATCTCTCCTGTCGTACGACAGCAAAACGGTCACTCGACACACTTCGCGGGTGACGTTGAGAAACAGAGACATGTACAGGGACCTCACTGCCAGGTCGTGAGCCAATGCAGCCACGTCCAGGCCGGTCCGCCTGCCTCCTACCTGTGGCAGTTATGCCGCAGGCCTTTCCTGGCTGTGTCTGCAGAGGAGGCTACAGAGTCACCGAGAAACAAAACAGAGGAAACTATGAACCACTCTGCTTTTCCTGGGATTCCACTGCAGACATGCACTTTTTACCCGAATTTGGGTTCCCCCGCTTTTACCCAGAGCACAGCCCTTCCTCTCCCTTCCACCTGCCAAGTGGTGCACTAGCTATCACTACGAAATCCTGAGTTCCGACGCCAAGCTGAACATGTATCATTTTCGGTTAACGCTGCCATAGCCCATTGTCCAAAGCCAGCGAGGGGGCATTTCGGGGCGCGAGCCCAGACCTGTCGGTCTGCGAAGCCTTTGTTCTACCCACTATACAGCACTCTCCTCCCAAAGGAACACATCCCTCACCGCGAATGCGGTACGGCTTCTTCTATCTTGAGAGCGCGTGTTTCCCTTTGTCAAAGATGAAGAACCAATTTTGAGACTTCAGAGAACAACATCAAAGGCAACGGCCCCCAGAAGTGCGTTTCGGAACCGCATTTTCCGCACGTGCCGCCGGCCACACGCTGGCCTTGCCTGCTGATGCTGAGACAGCTGCGCGGGCCTTGCTGAGGAACGCTCTCGCCAAGGCTGCGCTGCAATGCAAACTGCGCCCAGGCACCAGGAGACGTACCGTTTCACCTTGCAACAGTTAGTTACACGGTTGGTTTGCCTGCGCGTTGTGCTCTGGGGTTTTCTTGGGTGAAAGGATGGGGAGAGGGAAAAATAGGTAATTATTCTGGGTGTGCTTGCAGAGTACAAAAAGACACAGATCATTATTTTCTGCCTTTTGACTGCTTCCACGCCCCCTTCCACTAAAGGAAAAAAGAAAAAGAAAACAGGAAAGAGAAAAATCAAGCCAGCAAGGAAGGGTGAAAGAGGAAATCTCTGGTCTCCTTTCTTGTGGTTCTGTGTGTGCGTGTGTGTGTGCGCGCATGTATATGTGTAACACTAGAAATGGGAGTGAGAGAAGTTGGGAGTCTCAGGAACTGTGGCCTGACACACCTCCTGCCTCAGTTTCTCCCCACATGGCACCTTGGTCCTTCTAAGGAAGGCAGGGCCCTCCTAAGGAGGGAAGGCCCAAGTGCCCACCGCTTTTCCGCGCCGTGTTACCAGGGCCGTTTCCTTCGGACGACGGCACAGATGCCCTCTGAGTCTTAATCCCTGATTGAGTCTCCTTTACCCAAAGTTCTGTAGCTTCTCCCGGCTAAAAAGCCCAGGTTATGAAACTATTCAGCGAGGCAGCTGTTCGCTCAGACAGCATGCAGGCCACACAGGCCCCGCCTTTTGTCCTCCATCTGACTCCGCGCGTAGAGGCCGCACTGCAAACGGATGTTCTGCCTACCCCGCGAGGAAAGAGTCGGCAGCGCCTTTCTACAGTGAAGTGAAACGAGGCTGTCCAAATAGTCCAAGTTCTGACCACCAATCGAAATGTGGAGGAGAGTCTCACACACGCAGGATCATGAATGGAAAGGCGAATAGGAACACACACCTCATGCCTCACCATCCCCAGTTCTTGACCCACAAACAATAGAGGCTGTCTGCAGTTCTCTGTAGATTAACTGAGGCCCCTGATGGCTGGTGCGGGGCAGGGGGGTCTCGTTTGGCATGAGCCTTGCTTCTGGTGAGGTCTCCCACCGTGCAATCGTAACTACGCTGAAACCACAGGCACATTCGCCCGAAGCAAACTCAACCTCACCACCCCAGCCATGGGAAAGAGCCAGACAGGGAGAGGAGGTGAGGCCATGAAACCTCCATCACTGGGCTCTTTCCACCACTCCAACCCAACCTGGACTCCGGGGGAGGAACAGCGTGGCGAAATGGGAAGAGAAATAAAATGGGATCATTCTTGGCCTTCAAGCTTCTGGGGGTCCAGGTCCTAGTGATCTGAGGGAAGTATAAGGAATTCAAATGGTGGCTTTATTTTTTTTCCTCTTTCAGGAAGCCTTCCCTGATAGCCACCTTTTTATATAATTCTTACCACACTGTGTCTCACCCTCGCTGCCAGCACTTCGTGGCGGGAATGATGCCTTCTCATTTCTGCATCTTCATGCTTGGCAGAGGACCAGAACCTCGCAGCTCCTCAGTTCCAGTTTGTGGAATTAAATAGACCTAAGGCTCCAGGAGTAATAATTCGAAGCTTCACATATTTTATTTCTAACCCTCATGACCTCTTTTGAAAGCATTATTATACACCTCTGCCGACGGAGACATTGAGGCTCATAGATGTTAAGTGTCTGGAGCAACTCCTTATAACAGGCCACTTAGGAAGCTGGATTTGACGCCAGGTGGGGGCTTACTTCAACACCGAGACTTTTTTTTTTTTTTTATCATATCACCTTTCTCTTGGGAATGGATGGAAGGCCAAGAGGACTTTGGGCTGACCTCATCGTCAGAATTCGAAGCTTCAGTCTTCATAAATCTGAGCTGCCTGTAAAGTCTGAAGCACTCCAGAAAAGAGCCGGTGAAAACGGCCCGTGTCACTGTCATTCTTCGTGTCCTTGGTGTCTGATGCCCGCGTGGCTTCGCTGCAGTTAATCATGCCTGCGGACACTCGTGAGCACCTCCTGCTCTCCAGACGCTGCCCAGAGCTCTCCACGTGCTTTATCTCACTTCATCTACCTTTCAGAATCCCCCCGCCAGGTACACATTATTTATCCCCAGTTTACAGATGCGGAGGCTGAGGCTGGGAAGGGCTGGAATAATGTGTAAAGGTCACACCATTGATGACTGGTAGAAGTTTGATTCCAAGAACTCTCTCTCCTTCACCTGTTCTCCTCGGTGGACAAGAAGCATGGCGAAATCCAGTGTGCACGTGGACTTGTCAGATCCCAGGTAAGCCCTCCTGGGTTAGAGAGGAGGTTGGAGAGTCCAGCCACTCAACAGTTAAGAGCTACCCCCTTGCTTTTCTATTCCCTGGACCGTTTATCTTCGGAAGGATCTGCACTTTTATAATCATAAAGCCTTCAATGAAGCAAGGAGCAAAGTACACATGCATAGTTATAAACTCAATCTATTTCCATTTGTACTTAAAAATGTGCTGGGAAGTCATTTTTTTCCCTGTGTGTGCACAAAATGAGCAAATGCTGATCTCGCAACGACGAAGGCTCGGTTTAACGAGGGCGCATCATTTCATCCCGTTTAGCGGGATCTGACCAGGCAGAGCAGCCTGGTCGCCAGGTGGCCCCGGGTCTGCGGCGATCCTGATGTCCTCCATGATACCCAGTCTCTCTCCTGAGGTCCTCGGAAGGCAGCCCGGCGGCAGAGCCCGGTGTGACATCCATCTTCATGAGTGAGCGGCGCCCGCTCCTCTCCCCAGCGGAGATAAATGTCAGAAGAGATCAGCCATCGCGTATTACACAGCCTCTGAGCCGGCCACCCCCACCCGCTGCCCGTCAGCACCACAATGACTTCATACCAGCGCTGGGAGAGCACCTGAGAAGGTGTGTGGCTGTGCGCAGGAGAGGGAGAAGCCGACTGCAGGGAAGGAGCCAGACCGTCCCTGCTGATACCAGAGGCGCGAAGAAATGATGCTGTCCGTTAACGCCGCTCCCTCTTGAGGGTCACTTTTTATTTTCTGGCCTAGTGGTCCGCAGGGTGGGTGTGGGGGGGGGTGGTCCCTCAGAGGGGAAGGAAGTCCTCAGGGGACGGGCCAGAGGACCCACGGAGCACAGGGAGAAAGTGTTAGAACTTCTCTTCAGATTCACTATGAGCCAGGTAGTGAGAAAGAGATTAAGCTGTCTGGGGTTCAACCTGGGGGCTGCGAGGGCCGCCCTTACTCAGTGTGAGTCAACGCCCTGCGGTGAGGGATTGCAAACCCCCAGACTGCGTGCGATACAGCCATCCTCCCCGCTCTTCTCCGCGGCCGCCTGGCACGGAACGGGGAGGGGGGCGCGGGGCGGGGGGTGCATTGCACCGGCCCTCTGCGCTGTGTGCAGGTCAGGGAGCTCAGCGGAGACTGCTGCAGAGGCGGCCAGCTGAGGGAGGAGCGGGGACGGCTCACCGCTCACCGCGTGCAGCTTCCGCAACGGCATCTCGGTTGGCAGAGGCCTGCACGAGTGGGTGTACAGATTGTAGGATCTGAAGTACCCGAAACCTCACAATAAAAGCAATTCAGTGTTTCTTTGAAAAAAGTCTGCTTAGAAGCCGTAGCATGATGATAGTATCGAATTTCAGACAGAAATGACCAAGAAAATGGAAGAATAGATATGGCCTACCTCCTACCCTTAATACTAGCTCCTAGGAACCCTTGTGTGCATAGAAATAATCTACTTAGACCTGGAAGTTAACCAAAGTGTTTCAGAATCATCCGAAAGACTGTGCACAGGACACTTTGGGTGTTGAGTCCTAAGCGTGTAGCAGGCCCTAAGTTATCCGGAGAGTGAAAACACAGTTGACCTTGAATGACATGGGTTTGAACTTCTGCGTAGTCTTTTCCATAAATGCTTCAAGTACATTTTCTCTTCTTTATTACTTTCTTAATTTCCTAGCTTATCTTATTGTAAGAATACCGTATAAGACACATATAACATACACAATAAGTTTAAATTGACCGTCTATGCTAGCGATAAAGCTTCCGGCATCCGTCAGCTATCGGTAGTTAAGTGCTGCGGGAGTCGGAGATCATGCATGGATTTCAATTACTGTGCAGGGGGTGGCGGCATCAGCACCCCTAACCCCCGGTGCCCAAGGGTGAACTGAGTGAATGAGGCGGACAGTTAAAATGATCATTTGTTTCGTCTTGTTCTCTTCACTGAAAATTCTTAACTTGCTGCATGTTTTCTAATGTGCATAATATGTGAGTGCAGTAATGTGCGTCTGATTGATTACAAATGATCTACGAACAGATCTATATCGGAAGCACATGCATAAACATGTCCTATCAAAAGAGCGGGGAGACCACGTTCTCACTGACGACGAGAGGACCCACAGCCCGCCTCCTCAGCAGGTCTTCAAGGCCGTCACTCTGCGCAGGGGTGGAAGATTGTATCACTCCCGTGAGTCTTTCTCTCTCTGACCCTTTCCCCTCACACGCTCGGGCACTGTGACTCGTGATTCTCTCCGGAACGAGCACCCTGTCGCCCCCTCTACAACATGCCACCGAATCTGAGAATTTAACAGCAGGACAGAAATAGAACTTCTGAGTCCCTGAGGACCTACGGAGGACAAAGAAATGAGGAGGCAAAGGTCTCCCAATCAAGGCACTAGGCAGAATAAAGACAGAGATGAAGAAAAAGTATCTTCTACAAGCAGGTGGACCCGAGGATTACGACGTGCAGAAGTGGGGGAATACACTGTAAGCTGCAAGGCCTTCTCTGCCAGGGAGCAGTGTTCTGTCTTGTTGAACACGGATACACCCATCCATCCTGTTTTCAGATCGCATTATTGGAAATATGTTAACATAACGTGGTGAATAATTGTCAAACAAACTGCACTGCGACGTAGCAATCAGCCACTTATCTCTGTTGTATTCATGACTGGAGAGTGAAAAATGAATTGCATTATACATTCACGGTTTTCATGTTACCTCTCTAATCACATAACAATGGTCTTGTTAATGAATCTAAAAGCTATTAACATGAACGCGGGCTTTCCTCAGGCCAGGGCTGTGCTCTTGGATGTGTGGCTTCTTCCTTCTCTTGGCAGATAGATAGATGCTCAGTCCCCCGAAGCCTGCTCCTTGCTCTCCACCCACAAAGCGGCAGGCTCCAGCGGGAGCTGTGCACCGGGAGAGGATGCTGAATGTTGTCGTTCGGTCTCACACCAAAACTAAGCTCCGGATCCGGGCTGGCAGCGAGCTGGGCCTCTCACGCTTAGTACGGGCTATCATTATCAGAGAACGCTAAAAGCTGTTCCGGACACCCGAAGGTCCAAAGGTAGGCTTTTGTTATTTTTCCCTGCAGCTGGGAAAAATATTACCCTGAGGTGATCTTCAGTCGAAATAAACTCTTTGGACCACAGAACGATCCTGAGAGTCTCTGGGTGGATGGGCCAGAGGGGAGTTGCTATGCAGGTGAAGGGAAAAGCCAACCCAAACGACCACTTTGGCTGTTGTTCTAAAGAGTATAATGGACATCCTACCCGGGTCCACGTCCTCACACATCAAGGCCTGGACACAGCCGACTCTCTTATCAGGAGCTGTCAATCAGCCCAGCTCTGGGCTGTGCAGACTACTGATGTCTCTGCGGACACTTCCGATCGAGCAACAACACCCTCGCCTCTCCTGTCCTCACGGTCTCACGGGCCAAGGGGCCTGAGTGTGCAACACACTCTTCCTTCCGGACACTGACAGCAACCTAAACTCTAGAATGTCTGGTTACAGTTCTTAAGGGGCCTCCTGTACTCTCAGAAAAAAAGGTAAGACTCGCTTTATTCAAGAAAATAAGTACTCGCCTATCAATTTTTATTTTTCAAAAATAGCAATGAGAATTAATGATATAGTTTCTACCTGTTCTAATAATGCCTATCCTTTTTTTCTTAAGAATTTGTATTTTATTTTCCTACTCCCAAATGCATAAATAAGCAAGTCATGGGGTCTGGAAGTCTTTTATCAAAAGCTATAGAAAATTTAAATTTCATTACAATTCTTTACAGTATAAACTGATGAAAATGGTTAGTAGTCGAGGGTTGAAAATGAATTTTGAAGATCCTCCTTTTGTTTTTTCTAAAAAAAAAAAACTACCTTTCTACGTATTTGTCACCTATTCACTCTCATCTACTTGGTAAAACTGAAGGATAAGATGGGTAAGAAGAGGCTAGAATCGCTCAGACTTTCTGCTCACTGAGAAAAACAACGGACAGAGGTAAAGGGCTAAAGCCTGATGCACCAATCACAGGGCGCGTCGGTGCAACTTCTAACAAATACCCAACACGGTCTGCAGGTGCTCGCGTGCCCACGTGAGGACAGGCCACGGTCAGCAGACCAAAAGCCATTTCTTGCGGTCCACTGAGGGTGCCTCCTGCTTCTGAAGGGCCGGGCACTTGCCGGAGGGACATTGACAAGTAGAGCGGACCAGCACGGATTGCTGAGGTTTGTACGAGCCGCAGGGAGAAGCAGGAGGAAACGAACAGTGTCCTAACTCACTTGTAATAACAGATTTCATGGCCCGTCCGTCTCCAGGTGGGTCTGCCAAGAAGAGCCTCCTTCACAGAATACATAGTTGGCTGCATCCCTGCACGAAACAAAGGCAGGATTAAAACACTGGGGAAGGGGGAAAGGGGCAAAAGAGTTGCAGCAGGCTGCACCATGGCCCTCAGCGACACCCAGGTCTTAATCCGGGAACCCGGGAGTGCTACCTCACATGGCAAGGGGCCCTGAGATGGGAGGCTTACCCTGGGGGGCCCCAAATGCAATCACAAATGTCTTTTTTTTAATTGATTTTAGAAAGAGGATGGGAGAGGGGGAAACAACAATTTGTCGTTCCATTTATTTATACGTTCATTGGTTGATCCTTGTATGTGCCCTGACCAGGGATTGAACCCACAACCTTGCTGTGTTGTGATAACGCTCTCACCAACTGCACTACCTGGCCAAGGCCATCACCAATGTCTTTATGGGCGGGGGCGGGGGGGGAGCTTAAGGAGGTTCAACTACAGAGAAGAAGCGATGCAACTGGACCACGGAGACATTCGCAGAGGCTACGCTGCTGGCCTTGAAGTTCAAGGAAGGGGCCACGAGCCAAGGAACACAAGGAACAGAGCTCTGAAAGGTGGAAAGAGACACGGAAAACCCGCTGGCATCTCCAGCGGGAGTGTGGCCTTTCTAACGCCTTGGCTAAGCCCAGGGAAACCCCAGAACTGTGAGAATAAATCTGTCTGGATGGAGGCCGCGAAGCCTGTGCCATTTGTTACCGCGGTCACACGGCGTGGAGACGGAAGTCAGGGATCATATTTCCTGTTTCTCTACCAGCAGGGGTCTATTTTTAGTATCAAACGGAGACAGTATCCTGAGCTCGGACCTGGAGAAATGGGAATATTTATCCCTTACTCAAAGCCACTCAATAAATCAGCGTGCGAGCCAGCAATAACAGTCAGGATTTCCCATTCCTGCAAAGGTCCGAAATAAATCTGGGCCACTAGTCAGTGCTCCTCGGAGTGTCTCCTCTGAAACTGGCACGGGTGTTCGGGAGAATTTAAACTTTCTCGGGAGTTTCCTGAGCAAAATCGCTGCTGGGCTGTACTGTGTGCCCGTCTGGAACAGACGGGTCCATGCCTTTGCTACTGTGGGGTTTGGGGGACAGAAGGCACGGGGAGAGGGCCGGCCGGGCTCAGAACGCTCCGGGCAGGGCAAGTCTGAGCATCTTGTGGGGCAGTAACACCCCACAGCAGACTGGGGATCTCCGGCTTCCTCTCCCACAGTAGCCACGTGTTGGCCACCGTCTCGCCACACCTCGCCGCCAAACTGTGTCAACCCAGCTTCAAATCCTGCGGGAAGCCAGCAGGGCTTCTGGTAATAAGCTGGATGCTCACAGAGTGACATCACCCCCGGCATTACCCAGAGAGCCTCTGTGCCCAGGAGCTCCTACCGTAATTGAACTGGCTGTTGGGCTTCTCGCAGTTGATGATGTTGAAGCGGTAAGGGATGGCGGCCCTCATACCGCCCACCTTGAAGTTGAACCACTGCTGGTACTGGGTGCTGTTCACATCAGTATTGACCAACAAGTCATACTCGAACCTGCAAGGGCGGAAGCGGGATTGGAGGATTAAATGTCTTTAAGGTACCTGCCGGCACCGAGAGCCTGTACATCTCACAGATCTAAGACCGAGGGTCTCAGATGGCAGATAAGTGATACTTCTCATCCAGAGCTCACAATATGGGCACAGGCAGCAGACCAGAGGGGAGTCGGTTCTTGGTATTAGAAGAGTCAGCTACACAACTGTAGCATTTATATATTTTTAAACTGTGACAAAGTTTCTATCTAGCTGGAAAAACGCAAGTGTGCGATTTCCCAGAGAAAATGTGATCACGTTTGGCTGGATGTGCTGTTACTATTTAAAGCTAGACATTACTTTTGAGCCTCAGTCTCCTCGTAAGGAAAAGGAAAATAGCATGTAAACTTGCAGGGCTGTTTGTAAAGATTAATTAACATAGCGTATGCAAATCCCCAGCAAAGCTACAAACATGAGCCAGGCTTGCAACACGCAGGGGTTGTTTATTCATTTCCCCCTTTTAAATTGATACAACGTACGTGCAAGACATACAGTGCGTGAATCTTAAGTGTATAATGCGGTAACTTTAAACAAATTCATCTGTAGACACCCATCCGACAACCACCCAGATCAAGACAGAGGGCCCCAGGAGGCTCTAGGGTGTCCCTTCCCAGCCATCATGTCCCCAAAGGTAATTAATTTCTTGAGCTTTGAGTTTCAGCAACAGAATTAGCAATGCAAATCTGACTTTAAACATTATAAGGGCATTTCATTTTCAAAAACATTGGTGTCACACCCCCTTGGCATGTTCCTTGAGTTGCTCTTTTAATTTTTTTATCCTCATCTGAGGATACATGTGTTTGTTTTTTACTGTTTTGAGAGAGAGAGGAAGAGAGAGAGAAATATCGATCCATCGCCTACTGTATGTGCCCCAACCAAGGATCAAACTTGCAGCCTAAGTATGTGCCTGACTGGGAACTGAACCCACCACCTTTGGTGTACGTGACGTTGCTCCAACCAGCGGAGCCACCCGGCCAGAGCTTGAACTGGCTCTGATCTGTTCATCCTCCCCACCTCCGGAGTCCCGGTGATGGCCATTCTGCAGGGAGATTTGGGGAAGGGCAGAGCTTTGGATGAGGCCCAGCAGAGCAGAGCAGAGCAGAGCTAACTGACAGATCCCCACTCTCCACTCCAACCACTGAGGCCGGCGTGGCTCACCGAGCGGCACCCACGGGAAGGACTCCGTAGAGCCTGTGTCCCTGAGATGGTCTGTCAGGCCCACCACGCTGTCTCTGAAAAGTAACCATGAAAACTCCTTGCCCGTAAGGAGGCTTGTTTTCCGTCATTGGACCATTCTCCTGACCACAGCGGATTCATTTCGGACCCTACACTCTGGCCGAAGGCAGCTACGCGGAGAGGGAGACCTGTGCAAGGCCAGCAGCTCGGCCACATCCTAGACCAGTCCCTGTCCCACTAGCAGACTCCTAAGGAGGCCTCCTCTCCTGGGTCCTCAGGACACAACGATGGAGAGGAGGAATAGCAAAGGCAGGAGCCACAGGAAGCAGCCGAAGCTGAGCTGGCAGACAAGAAGGAGGAGGCTGCTGGGAAGGATTCTCAACAGGATGGTCTTGCCCATCTTCAGTCCAAGGTGCTGAGCTTGTACTTGTTTTCTTGTTGGGCTTTCTGGAAATAACGCATGTACGAGAAAAAAAAAAAAACCCACAAAACATCACCATTCATCTCCTCTCCAAAACATGAAAACTTCAGAAGGGACTCCCTGGGTGGACACAGAACAGGTCCGGCCCCGGCACTGTGCGCATGGCCCCTGAGCAGGGGCGAACGCCGACGCAGCACAAGGTCTGGGAGGGGCCGTGCGCCGGGGCTGCTCTCAGGGCCTGGGGCGCTCGCTCCCCTGTCTCTACGACGTGGCGGCTCTCCCTGTCCCCTCCGTGGGTCAGGACATGCATCCACGCAGCGAGTTAGGGGCTCGCTCCAAGTCTGTGACCACCACACGGTGACCTGCTCTGGACTGATGCTTCGGATGGCGACGGAGGGTGGGTGGTGACGGGTCCTGCCTTTTGTGAGTGACGCGTGGAGCCTGCACGGCGGTGGCGGAGAGCATCACAGCCCGAAGAAGCAACGCCTCTGCCGCTGGAAGTTTCGGCTTCATTTCCCTCCTCCGGGCTCTCCGTGCCTGCGGAACCCTCTCCGGGCGCTCCCTGGTGGGCTCTGGCGCAGACACGGCGCTGAGCGCTCTCTCTGAGGACGGGGGGCTCTCCTCTCTCTGGGGGGCCCAAGGTCTCTGCCTCCCAAGTCCACAGCTATGGGAGCTGCAAACATGGAAAGACACAGGAGTGGGGACCCTGGTGCCAGTGGAAGTATAAAGGCCCCCGGGAAAGCGTGTCACGCCACCATATGGACCCGTTCTCTGGAACACAGGTGTATCCCTAACCGGCCGCTTCTGGTCTCCACCTGGCTATGACATCCGTTTGTGACATGCTGGACAATGTGTCCCAATGGACTCTCAGCCTTCATTTGTGGTGTTCACCGCTTTGCATGGTGTAAACACCGCCATCGTGGTGATGTCGAGCTACCCGTCAGCGTGAGGTTGCTACAAGGGGAGGGGAAGAGGTGGTCCCAGCCGCAGTCTTGAGCTCCCCAGGACGGCTTTCCTTACTTACTCACGCACTTGGATGGCCTTGCGAAGATTTCCTGACTCGAACTTGGAGGAGAACCACAAGCAGTTGGAAGCAGTGTCCTGCCTGCAACGAAAGAGGGACCGTGCAAACTCGGTGTTACTGCCGTTCTGGGGTACGGGGGTGGGGGGCATCTCTGAGAGAGAAGCTTTCTCTCATAGACTTTCAACCCCAGTGTTCACCGGGCTGACTTTGGGAGTAGGGATGGATTACTAACAGGAAACGGTCAAGCTCAGACTTCTCCCTGCTGCCCCCACCCGTCTGCCGCCCACTGGTGTTCAAGGCCACCTACCCAGGCTCGTCTAAACTGAAGACGACTTTGTTGAAAACATCACTGGGCTGGATGAACCTCCGGATATCCTCAAATATCTTGATCCTGAAAGGGAAAATTAGAAATGTTTTCAAGGTTGACCCTCGCTCCTTCCCCACTCGTCCTGTGGCCGCCTGCGAGAGGCCCGGGGAGTCATCAGAGAAGTAGGGAAGTTTAATAGTGCCCCAAGCCTGAGCTGAATGAGCAAAGTGATACTGCTCCTCCTTCCTTCTCTTCTTCCGCAGTAAGAAAACCGCACTGGGTTCAGGAAGGCAGGAAGTGGCGAGGCTAGATTTTAGCACAAGTATCCCGACTGGAAGGGGAGTTTTGTCCAGAGTGTTCGGGTAAAGGGATGTTTGAGGTCTCTGGTCGTGTGACTAAGAGGGTCCTGAGCACTGGCCATTCCGAGGGGATGCTGGGGTTATGGACCGCAAGCATCCTAAGGCCGGGAGGCTCCAAGGTGCCTTTGGACCCTGTGTCACTCATGTTCCTTGGGTTCTGTCTGCTCCAGAGATTGGGGTTGACCTTCTTTCTGAGAAACACCAATATCTAGGGGATTTAAGAAAAATGGAGAAAAGAAACTTAAGGGGTCTTTCTGATTGTCTCCTTGAATTTCCAGTCCGAGTCTCTGGGGTAGGAGAAAGGGGAAGGGGAGGCGGACGTGAGGCCTGGATGCAGGGGAAGATGTTCGGTCCAGGGGGAAGCTGTTGCCGGGCCAGCCCTGAGGGCGTGTCTCTCAGGAACCTGACCCTGACCGAGAACCTGCAGGGGCTGAGGCCGGAGATGTCAGCCAGGAGCCCCAGTGGGAGCAGCTCTTGGGCTCCGCCATCGATTTGCTAATGAGACGGAAAACAAGTTAATGAAACTTTCCGGTACGCACACTTTGCCCCATTGACTGAGTGCATGCATACTCGATTTTTTTTTTCAGGGAAAATAATTTTTTCCCTTGGCTTTAGTCATTTTCATTTGAACCTCACTTTGCTGAGCCAAAGGCAAAGCTGCCGCTCCTGGATTCCGGGAACAATCCATCACCCAGGGTTTCTTCCCCGAGAATGCGTTGTTTTCATGCAATCCTCGGTGATGCGGGGAACTATTCTCCAAGCCACGCCAAGCGCTATGCGGGGGGACTGTGAGATGAAGGTGCACACCTCCCATTAACAAAGGACCAGACGCCAGTTTGCAATGAACACGAAAGAAGACCCCAGACAGCCCCCGCTTGTTTTTTCCTAGCACCTCCCTGAGCAATGACACCGGCGTTGGCAGAAACTGGCTTATCCTGTGTAGCAGCTTGCCAGGCACGTGGGGTGAGGGGCTGCACAGCATCATGCAAGGGGCTCTCTTTCGGGAAACGCAAGCCTCCCACGACCCCCCTCCAGTTCTGAAATGCCCTAGAAGACCAGCAAGCTTGTGCGTCCGGCCAACACTTCCCAAATGGCTTTAACACACTTCCAACTCACGCTCACTTTTCTACAGAGAGCAGAACTACTGTGCACGCCATTCCTCCCACAAATATGTTAAAGAAGGGAAAAAAACACAGCTCTCGAACCAGCAGCCGCATCACCTTTGGATTCCACGTTTGCGCTCCAACATGGGCTCCGGAGAGGGAGGGGGGCGATGCCCCCAGAGGTCAGGAAACGCCACCGTCTGGAAGTCAGCCACGGACCGGGTTCCTCGGGCTTTGGCCATATAAACACAGGGGTCGTGGAACGGGATGTGCTGGGGATGCGTCTGCAGAAGCTCATCTATTGCTTCAACAGCTTCTCTAGACCTGGTGGAACTGGAACCGGAGGTGCTTATCCTCGGGCGGGAAATCACGTCCATGTCCCAAGCATCCTCTGTGAGGAGGGCCTGGATGTCCACGATTTCATTCCCGGAAGAATCCGTCCCCAGCCCGTTGGGTTGGGCCTTTTGGTGTGGGTTCCCGCCAGGTCCCGTTTTGGAGGCTAGATGCACGGAGGACTGCTGCCTCTTCACCATGCTCAGAAGGGGAGTCTGGACTGCGTCTTCCCTTTCCTGCCCCCGGGAGCTTTGGTCCTTATTCGAGCAACGCTGCTTCGGGGAGGCAGTGGTTGGAATGTGGTGGTGGTTGGTGAACTCGGTCTCTTCAGAGTTCGGATCGTCTCCAGGTTTGGGCTCCAGTTCCTTCAGGTTTAAAGTGCAAAAGGGTACATCAGTATTCGCTTCCGGGTAGAGAGTACCAGTGATCCCCCTCCTCACTCTCTGGGCTCAGGGCTCAGCATAGACCTCACGAACTTGGGCTTTTTCCAAGGTCAGCCACAGAGAGCCCAAGCCTTGAGAGTCTAGTAAGTGGCAGACCCACAGAGACACTCTCATCTGTGAGGGGTGTTCGGTGAGTCTAGTATAATCCTATCAAGCACAGGAAGGCCTTCTGCAACACCCCCAGTAAGGCAGTTGGGTTGAAGAACCGCATTTATTGGGTCTTCACAGCACCCCAAAGTGGTGACTTTTATTTGAGGATCATTCTGATTGTTTACATAAAGCGTTCTTCGCACTGAGCTGAAATTTCCTCCCTGAGATTTCCACCTGCCAACCGCTTTCTGCTTTCTAGACTGAGGTGACTCTAACTCCCTTCAACCCAAGACTGAGTTTGAACCATCAGGTAGGGCCACAGTCATGACTGATTGAGAGTCACTGGCAAATAGCCGAGGTCAAAGGGCAGGTCCACAATACGGGTGGCAGCAACAGCAGTAGCAGCGGCGACCAGCCCCCCGGGGTCCGCATCAGCAGATGTAAGGTTCTCAGTTCGCCCCCACTGACAAAGCAAGGCCGGCCACTCTCTTGCAGAAAGCCATCTGGTACAGCACACCCGCTTCGACAAGGCAGTAATTACATCACGGAGAATTTTCACTTGCTTTTTCAGCGTGCAGGGGCAGGGCACCCCGCCCCCCAGACAACCAACGGGCAGCAATGTGTCCCTTCATCCTGTCTTTCTGTCCTCAGTGTCGGGTGTTAGGCTGTAGGACTCTGGCCTGCACCCTAAGCTTGGCCACCTTTTCCATCTCCTTGCTTAGCCATCTGCGTCACTCTCGGAAGGGCCCCGGAAGCAGATGGCTAACGACGAGCCAGGCTTTCCACCCGGAGACCTCTGTCCGGCCCCGGCTCTGCAGAGAGCCCACCGTGCAATCCCACCCCACCCCGGAGCAGAACCACGGCAGATGGCCCACCTCGAAGCGGCAGGAGAGCTCCAGACACATCGCCTCGTACTGGGTCAGCTCCTCCTCGGGCCGGTCAAGTCCAGGTTTGGAGCTCAGCTTGTTCACATCTGTTTCCAAGTCATCGTCCTACAAGGAAGAGTCACAGACCACATTACAACTAAGAAAGCCACGCTGAGAAGCGTCGAGCCGAGCTACGGTTGTGATCCTTCACAGACCTGGGACATGGTCTACGCACAGGGCAATTTAATACGTCAGGTTGTGTTTGTAAAATAAGAGATACTGAGGTATTTATCATTACCAGCCCACCTCGTAAACAGATAGTATTTTATATGAAATGAACTATGGAAACAATAAAGCACAACGGAAATTTTTACCTCATCACCACTGCTATTAACATAATCGTAATTATTGTACCTATTCATCTCTCCACCTTTGCCACTTAGGTCCTTCATTTGTTTTGTTAATTCCTACTTCAGGATGTGTTTACTGATTTCAGAGAGAAAGGAAGAGGGGGAGAGGGAGAGGGAGGGGAGGAAAGAGAGAGAGATGTTGATCAGTGGCCTCCTACCCACACCCGACCAGGGATCAAACCCGCAGCCCAGGTACGTGCCCTAACCAGGCATCAAACACGCAACCTTCTGGTGCTCGGGACGATGCTCCAACTGACGGAGCCACCCGGCCGGGGCGGTCCTTCACTCTTTTCACAAATGTTTAATGAGCAGCTGCTGTGAGCAGCTGGTCTGGTAGCAACTAAAGATCGGGTGATAATGGAATAGCGAAAGGTCCATGCACCCACGGAATTTGCCTTTTTGTAAGAGAAGGAAGAGAGGCAACAAGAACATCAATAAATGAAAAAGCAATTTCAGGCAGTGATAAGCACCACGGACGTCACGAAAGGGGGCGATGTGACTGTGGTGGGGACCGGGGTGCGGGAAGCTGCTCAGACTGGCTGACCTGAGAAAGCTTTGCTGAGGAGGTGACACTTTTGGGTCTAGATGACGATCATCTGTGACTAGGCAAAGACTTGGGGCACGGGGTCACTGGCAGAAGGAACCAGGTAAATCCGCTTACAGAACAACGGCAGCTGAAGGACAGAGAACAAGAGGAAGGTCCGAGAAGCAGGTGTCCTGCTGAGCTTCCGCTGCACCTGGGACTGCATTTGGAACCTCGGCGACACCTTTATCCCTTTGGACGCGTCAAAGTTGACCAAGTCGCCACTAATCTTTCCTTCTTTGGGTTGAATAATCCCAGACTTTATTTTTTTTCTACTAGACCATCGTTTCATGAGTTTAACAGTGACGGCGCCTCTTCTCCAAATGCTTCTGTATTTTTCAAAGGTTACAGACTCGTACCCAGAAAGGACTCCAGGAATCAAATCATCCCGTCTTCACATCTTTCCATGTCCTCCTGCATCCAGCTTCCCTAAGCGAAACAGGGGAGCGAAATCTGCCTTGTGTTTTAGGGCTATGTTGGGTTGATTAAGGAAAAAGTTGGCAGTCCTGAAGACCTAGAGTATTCTCCCCTAAATCAAATAAATGTGGAAAGTGTTTATATTCCTGATCCAGGGGAAAAAAGCAAATGCAATATTCCATCCATCTTTCGCAATCTTCCTCCAAATTTGAGATTAAAAGACAAATAGACCCACGCGGCTGACTTAATGAAGTTTTCAGATACACTACACACCAGGCCCAAACTCGTTAGCCTGGGGGTGGAGATCCCGGCTCTCCCTCTCTGTCCCTCCAGGCCTCCTGCATCTCGGCGGTAGCCGCGGCCGCAGCCGCAGCCGGCCCCGGGCTGGTGCCAACGGAAACGCACAGGGAAGTCGGTTGGCACGTCGGGAGCGAGGAGTGCCGTGTAACCTGTGTGATCCGTGAGCTGCTGCCTCTCTGGTCCCCCAGGTGGTTAGGTCCATGAAGAAAAGTAACACGGCCGGCACCTGGTCTGTGCTCAAGCTTCTCTCTTCCTGCGTTGGCACCGATAGCTTTGATCAGCCTTTCCACTCTGAGGACCCTTCACAAATCAAAGGTTCCTTTTAATCTCGGGTCCCCTTGCTCTTGCGAAGCCCCAGGACCCTGCCCCCAATGCTCCTCTGCTTCTGCAGCTCACGCTCGTGCCACTGGGCTCTCATTGTCTCGGCTCAAAGGCTTGAACGAGTAGCTTCCGGGCCTTCCCAACTGGATGTGCTTTCGGTTCCACTCACCCCGGCCCACCATCCTCTGAAACGTGGGGACGAGGGGGGATGTCTGAGCCTCCCCGATGCTGTGGGAAACTAGGAACTGGCTTCAGCTTGTCCTTCCACACGATTTTCAAGAGGTGACTGACACTCTGCATGAGACGCTTGGTTATCAAAGAGCGAGCTGGAGGGGAGGGGGAAGTGGCATTGATGAATGACTGCCGCAGCGCAATATTATTCAAATAATTCAGCAAGGGCTCCAAGTCCTGCACAGCCAAGTTACAGCCAAGAACCAATTTTCTCTACTGATGACTTCAGAAATGGTTCTATTTATCAACAAAACCCTGAGAACTCCGGAGTATCAACAGCGGTCTTAACCCAGAGACCTGGCCAAGAGGTAGTGCCTGTCCGTCTGCCACGCTCCTCAGCAAGGTGAGTGATTACGGTGACAGAACTCAAAAGGTCGCTTTCTCTCTAGACAGACAGGTAGGCAGGTGAACAGGTAAGAAAAAAGGAGGGGAGGAAGGGAGAGAGGGAGATGGATGGATAGATGGATGGATGGATGGATGGACGGACGCACAGATGGACGGATATTTTAAAATTCAGGTTTCATGTCCAGGAATGTCATAAAAAGTAGCATGTACTTCTCCATCATATTTCCTCAATGACACAATTAAGGAAGTGTAACTTGAAAGGGCTTGTCCAAGTTCATGCTTACCAGCAGAATTGAAGACTCAATTATAGCGCATAGATAAAGTTACTGTTATTCTAGAGTAGTGGTTCTCAGTCAGGGGTGACTCTGCCACCCCCACCCGCACCCCCGGACACGTGGCACTTCCTGGAAACATTTCTGGCTCCTGACTGGGGAGGGAGGGTGGGAAGGAGCGGGTGCTGCTGGCGTCGAGCGGGTGAAGGCCAGGGATGCCGCTCAACACCCGGCAACAGCCAGACAGCCCCACCACTCGGAACGGCCCAGTCAAAATGCCAGCGGCACCGAGGTTCAGAAGGTCTTCTCCAGAAACACAGTCGGCACACTCCGTGCTGCTGCCTGTCCCTGGTGTTGGGTTTTACTGGCACAGAGCCATACCTTCCTGCTCAGGTGTTATCTGTAGGTGCTTTTGTGCTGGTGACAGAGACTGTCTGGTGCACAGAGCCCCAGGTAGCTCCTATCTGACCTCTTGTAGAAGGTGTGCTGACCCCTGTTTACCGCACAGGTCACCACGGGCGAGAGGCCAGAGGGCGCCGCTGCCCTGTGGGCCGGACGGTGGACACCACGCAACTCCAGGCGGCGCGACCCGCCCAGCCCCCCAAGGGGCGGGAACTGCATGGCTCACTCGTCCTGGGCTGAAAGGGCAGGAAGAGGGACTCAGGGAGGATGGTGGGATCTCCTAGAAAAAGTGTCCTAGAGACTCCTTCCTGGGTGGGTCTCTGTGCCTGAACGTCTACCGCACATCACGTGCACCAACCCTAAGCCCTGAGTGTCCACCCAGGGTCATCGTGACAAAACATGAGGTGTCTTCACAATGGGCAGCCTCCGACTTCACAGTGAAACGCCGTGCGGGGCTGACCCAGAGGCAGCAACCTGGAGGTCAAGAGCAGCAACTGGCGCTGACTCCGCGTACCTATCTGCCAGGTGCTGGGGAGGGAAAAGTCAGTGCTCAAAATTCACGCCGGTATTTGCTAAACAGAGAAAATGGTTATCTTCCTCTGTCCAGTAGGAACATGGGGACCATTAGAAGCAAGGGCCGGTGTACCTACTTCCTCTTTCGCATCTTCAGAATCGGGGTCTTTGTCCTCCTCTTCATCACCGTCGTCGTCTTCGAAATCCTCTGGGTGGGGAAAAGGAGGGGGCGTGAGTGAGGCTTCCCCTCTGTCTTGGGTTTGGATTAGCCCTTCGCCCTCTCACCCATAAGGAAGGCGCTGATCATCAAGTGCGTGCGTGACACGCCACGGCACGCTGGCGCCCACGTAAGGCACGGGAAACCGTGTGCACGTAGGCCCGTGGGGACGCCGTGTCGGGGAGTCTGAACTGCTCCCCACAGAATGCCAAATGAGTGCAGCACAGAGTGACGCACAGCCACCACTCGGGCCTCTCCCCACCCACCCACCCACCCCCCCACCCAGGAAGAGCTCCTGCAGCCAGCACAGCCAAAGGCCAGAGGTCACGTACACACAGAATCCGCTGCACTCGGACTGCCTCCCTGACTTTGGTAATGAAGGACACTATCTGAAACAAACTAACAGACACATCCAGTTCCACCGTGGCGAGAGGATGCCTCAGGAAAAATCCGTCCCACGGAAGGAGGGTGGGATTGGAAAGCCCCAGAAGCTTTTGACAACAAACTTGAAGATCGGGTAATCATACTTTCAAATATTCTACTAGGACTAGCATGAGGTTCTAAATAGCAGAAGTTTTATTTCAATTTTATCCTTGGGGCAAATTAATTCCAGAACTAGTCAGTACGGTGGAGGGACTCCATCTCGGGCCTGTGAATAGATGGTTTTTAATTAGCCGAGATCACCGTGCAGGCATTCAATAGCCACCAGGCAAAGTGGCAACAGTTAATAATCACAGACAAAACAAGTGAACTTGGCGTTTGTTCACTCGGTGTATGAAAAACTTGCCTTTTCATACATATTTCTAATTAGCTTATTGGATAATCATGGTTGGCCTGCAAAGAACTGCGTTTCACTTTCATCTGCATGCCTAGGAAACATTGCCAAGATGCGGAAACTCACTTGCAAGCTCACAGATGCCCACTTCCTTTACCTTCAGCGAGAGCAGGCGGAGGGCCGGAGGGGGTGTTCCCGGCGGCCGGGAAGGCGTAGGCGCTGCCGGCCGCGGCCAGGGGAAGGGGGCTCCTCGGGGCGCACTGCCTCAGGACCTGCAGCGCGACGCACGTGACGGGCTCCGAGCCCGGGTCGTCCAGGCGGTTCTGTGCAAAGGGCAGAGCGTGTCAGAGCCTGCGTCTCACGCAGGGCCCCTGGGTGACAAACGGCACGCGGGCTGCGAGGACCGGGAGCACCCTTCCCGCCGCAGGAGGTCGAATTTGAACACTGTGGCGGAGAGCGTCCTCTAAGGTAGAACCTGCTTTGGCCCAGGGTACGGTCTGAATCATTTCTCTTTCCCGGCTCATGTGTCATTGGAAGGGATTTAAGTTTAGTCTGAATAGGGGCGTGAAGTCTTCCAGGGGATGGGGCAGCTAAAGGGCCTCGCAGTGCGGGATGGCTGGGGGGGGAGGGGAGGGCCTCTTCGTCACCCACCACGGCCCCTGTGAATGACCGCCCACACCAGAGAACGGGCGGCTGAGGGGACGGAAGTCTTGCTTCCCTCTGTCAGCTGTCGTCCAAAGAGAAAAAGTAAATAAAGGAAAGGGATAAAATAGGAAATCAGAAGAACGGGCAACGTGAATTCCAAGCCCCTAAATTACATCACAGGCCTCTTCTCGAAGCCCCCGCCGCATCGGTCCCTCTCGGAGCCCACCCAGAACAAGGAGAGCTTGGGTTTCACAGACGGAACATTTCGTTACTGAGGAAACGTGCCGAGCCCCTTCCTTTCAGGCACCATGAAAAAGGTGAGAACGAGCTTACTAAATTGGGAGGGGAGATGGGAGTTGTTTGGTTATCTCTTTGGGGGACGGGGCGCGGAATGGCCATTTGCTTCAGTCTCCTAGTGAGTGTTCTGTCTGCTGGCTTGGTCCAGAAAGTGGACTGGTGTGGGCCTCCGGGGTGGCATTCCTAAGGGGTTTCCGACCAGCTCTGCGGCCGACAAGTCACGGATGGAGATACAGAGGGTGCCGAGCCCCGGCCGCAGGGTGGGCAGACTGTCCCCGGTGCAGTCACACCGTGGGGTCTTCGGGCCCGCATCACGGATGGCTCCACGTGAAAGAACGGGAAGAAAAACCATTTAACAACAATTAAGCCGTGAGCTCCAGCTGTCTGAATGACTCTAAAATATGGTAGGAGTAAGCCAACTGTCCGAGCAGAGGTGTGTTGATAGGATCGAGAATGCTGTCTCCGCTTCTGTGTGCTCACGCGGTCCCAATCAGGTGTCCTGAACCACGGGCCAGAGAGTGGGCTGGTGCTGGGGAACGTCAGATGATTTCAAGTGCTCGCTGAGAAAGCTCTAGTGTTTGGAAGACCAGAGGACTGAGTGGGGGGAGGAAGAAAGGAGGGGAGGCAGACGGCCGATCACAGGTAACGTGTCGACCTTCAGTCGCAGGAGGCAGAGAACCATCTGCCGTTACCCACTTTCGCCTGCAGTGACCCTGCCTCCGAATCAGGAGCCACCTCGAACTGCGGCACAGTGCCCTTGGAGGAGCTCCTTCCGGCCTTAAGTTCCCATTGCCATCCTTCCTCCTCCTTCCTCATACCGACAAGATCCCATCACACGGCACAGCACCCTGACCGCATCCAGGATGATCAGATCCCCTCAGCTGGGATCCTTGGGGGATTGGGCACGAACATGACCCAGGAAACAAAGCGCTGGGGTCATTAAGAGACAGACCTGAGATCGGCGGCCTCCACAGAGGCAGAGGACACCACAATGAGCAGAGACTGTGGGAAAGGACTCAAAACTCGTTCTTTCTCCTGCCCAGTGGGTTTGCAGTTACACCGTAAACACCGACAGAAATAGCTCAGGACAGCGGTTTTCAAAGTGTGATTCCCAGACCAGCAGCATCAGCATCGCCAGGGAACTTGCTAGGAATGCAAATTCCCCGGCTGCACCCCAGACCCGCTGCATCAGAAACTCTGGGGATGGGGCCCTTGCAGCCCTCCAGGTGGCCCTGCGGCACACTCTGCTCCTGCCCTGGGCAGAAGCAGGGACCTCGAGGAAGGCCACCGGTTTCAAATCCCCAAAAATGCTGAAATCAGAGAGTCTGTGGAAAATGCGGAGCCAGCATAAGGCCACAGTAAGCACTCAATACAAATCTCTCCTCCTCTTCCTCCTCCTCCTCTTCCTTCATCATCAGTGACAAGACCATCACCACCACCACCATCATCATCAGCTGGAACAGTAGCCGCCGCAGCAGACTTTGCAACAGCCACTGAAATGACGTGACTGCATCCAAGGTTCTCGAGTCGGCCATCCTGTGATTTTCGAGCCTTCTCTGGTGGGAGAGGGGAGAGGGTGGAGAGGCAGCTCTGATGTCAGCACAGCCGCAGTGACGCAGGGGCCGGGAGGCTCTGCAGCTGGGGAGACCCGGCTGCAAAGAGCAGGGACTGCCTCCACTCACATCCCGCTGCCGCTCCAAGGAGCCACGGGGGGCTGGGCACCTGTCGGCCTGCCTGGCCAGGCCGCTGAGGTCTTCCCTGACCCGCTGAGGAGCTGCTTCTGAGATCCCAGCCCCCTCTGCGCCTGGGCTTCCCTGGGGAGTTTCGTCCTACCACAGACATGTACCTGTGGGATCATCACCTTCTTCTGCTGCCCTGCGAGGCAGCTTTTAACACCAGGCAGAGAAACAGCCAGTGCTGCAGAGGACAGAGGGGCTGGCGTGGGGGGCGGCGCTTCCCCAGGGCCGGGAGAGATTAGAGACTTGGGGGGCCCGAGCGTGCCAAGTGCGGCGACGCCTGGACAAATGCACAGCGTTCCTCGCCCAGAGGAACAGAGTCTAAAACACAGCTATTGCATGACTGAGGAGCTCCGAAATCGGCAACGATGGAGAGAAACCCGGAGGTGAACGCGGAGAGAAAATTGGATATTGCTTTGCAGAGTGATATTATGTTATTATTTGGGGGGGGGAGCTATTCCTTTAAATGGGGAAAGAGTACAGGCACCCTGGTTGGAAAACAACACTCTCGCCGACTGCCTCACTCCCTCGGATGCTGCTGAGCAGAGACGACCTGGAGGCTGTGCCGAGAAAAGCAAAAAGACTGATGGAGGGAGAGCAGACTCCCAGGGGGACAGAGAGCGAAGAGCTCAACGTGTGTGGGTCACAGCTGCCTCACCCCTGGAATGGGCGGTGGGCAGACAGCACACCCTGGAAAGAGGGTCCGGTCGTCAGTAGAGAGGGCGACTATGGCCTCGCACGGCGGCGTGGAAATTAGCCCTTGTCGAGGGACATTAAGGAGTTTGTCAGCTGGGTTGGAATCCAGGAAACCCTAAACACACCCCCCGCTGGGGTGCAGGTCAGCAACGATCACCCTCATGAAACTCTGAGCTTCCGTACATCGTGTCCGGCTCTCCCACTAAAGGTTCGCCCCAGGAAGTCGGAAGTCCTGTCTGCTGTAGTCCCCACTAGAGTCCACGGCGCTAATTATATCTCACTGAGTGCTCACACCCATAGAGCAGCCTTGTCACACCAACAAGGAGGAGGAGGAGGGGAAGAAAAAAAGGAACAAAAAGGAAGAAGAAAGGGAAGGAAGGAGTGGGGGGAGAGAAGGGGGAGGGAGGGGAGGGAGGAGGAGGGGGGAGAAAAAAGGAACAAAAAGGAAGAAGGAAGGGAGGGAAGGAAGGAAGGAGGGAGGGAGGGGGAGGAGCAGAAACTTGAGGCCCAGAGGATCTGGGCAGCTTCAAAGTTCCACAGCTGCAGGTGCTGGGATTTGAACCCAGGCTCTCCGGCTTTAAAGTCTACGCTCTTGGCCACTGCACCATAGTGTGTGCCCAGTAAATACGGACTGAACAGATGAAGGAATGCATGAGTGAATCAATGAGTGAGGATCTGGGCCCGGAACAGCTCCCCACAGCAAGCCACAAGAACTGAGCTGAGGTTTTCCCAGCTCTGTTCCGGACGATTCCGGAAGGACGGCCTGCGGGAATCACCCAGGGGTCATCCGAGGCAGAGGGGGCCCCCATGCTGATTACCTGCGTGCTGCTGAAGAGGATCTCCATGCCCTGAGCTGCCAGGAAGGCCTCCCTGCCAGACCGGAGGCTGGCGATGTGCTTGAGGCAGAGCAGAAGCGCCCGGCGGATCGGCACAAAGGCATTGGCCGCGTCGTGGCTGTGCCAGTCCTGATGCAGCCTGAGCAGGCTGGTGACGTAGCCTCTGTTCACCGCCCGGCGGCTGTTCGACTCTGCAATCAATGGGGAAAGGGAACGTCAGGCTCTCCCGGGGGCCCCGCCTGAGGGTGTCCCGGTGTACTTCCTGAGATACTTGTGAACTCTAAAGGGAAGAGCAATAACTTCCCGGGGGGAAGACTGGCAGGTGTCACTTTAATCGAGTGATCAGAGCACATCACCAGATACGACGCACCTCGAAAGACACGGCATCGCTTCAACGGCATTCCTGGACAAACTCGGGGCTTAACCACTCGAGACATCGGCAAACCCCACACGAGGGACCTGCTGCAAAATACCTGGCCTATACTCCTCAAACATGTCAAGGTCATGAAAGGCCAAAAAAAAAAAAAACCAAGCAAACAAACAAAAAAGACGGAGGCGCTGAGCTAAAAGACACTAAAAGGACCTGACACCTTTTAGAACAACATAATTATCATTTATATCCTGGCCTAGAAAGCGGTGGTGAAATTCGAGTAAGGCCTGCAGATTAACCAACAGGACTGCATCGGTGTATGCTAGATTTAGATAAACAGCAATTATGTAAGAGAATGTCACTATTTTCAGGAAATTCAGAACTGGTGCAGGGAAACGTTGGTGGCTTATTCTGAAACAGTTTAGAAACATTATAATAGTGCGTGGGGGGAGCGAGAGGGAAAGGGTTGCCAGGGAGAAAGAGATTTCATTGTTTCCTATGCCTCAGTCAGCTTAGGGTATTGCCCTTGGGTTGAGCGGACTCCAAGGGGGGCGTTGGGAGGGAAAAGACACTGAATGAGACATAGTGTCTGAAAGGTTGTCACGTGTCGGAGATGCACTGGATGTCTTTGCTAACTGAACAGAAGCCCATTCCTGAAGAGCCCAGGGTCAGACACAGTTGCAGACAGCAAGCCTTCTGCAGTCAGGGCTGCCCACCAAGGGCAGGCATGGCCTCTGTGTGCCGTGAGCTGAGCAGCGAGGCACCGAACGGGCACTGAACAGGCAGAGGACGGCAATGCACCCCGCAGGGATGTGGTCCGGGCTTTCCCACGCCGGCTGGGGAGCAGGCGCAGCGCGCTTCTGCGGTGCCCTCTGCCTCTTTACCGCCATCATTTGTTTCTCTCCGTTAGCTGAACGCTCTTGGTTGAGCCGTCTCATGAGACCCATCTCGTGGGATAAATGGATCATTTCTTAGCTTTCCCAAGACATAGTTTAAATTCTCTTTGGAGAAACAGAGGGAGAAGAAGAGCTTAAGATACCCCTCTCAACCGCTAACATCTGCCCCTTTCCATGTTCAACTCCGCAGGCCGCAGGGTCGGTGGGCCAGCGTGTTCCCACTCAGATTCACGCAGTGGGTGCCTGGTCATCTGGAGCATCTCACCAGCTGACTCTCCGGCACAAACGCCCAAACCCTGCAGCTCTGCCCTCTGGGTACTGTATTTCTCCATTGCCCAATCCACTCACACTGGTTTATGAGACAATACACGCTTCTGGCAGAGGGTGCATAAGCGAGATCCCCTGAGCTGTAATTGGATAGGCACGAACATCAGCTCAGAGTCAGACTTTTCCTTCAGACCATGTACGTGCACATGTGGGGGGAAAAAAGCATGAAAATTCAGTGCTTTATTCCAGAAGGTTTTTCTCATCATATTAATGAAATTCTCTTTTTTTTTCCCCCTGCTTGTTTGTCAAATTCTAAATTGTCAGGCTCGACTGAGCCCCAATGAGATTTTTGACCCATTTCTTCAGTTGGTTTTCCTTTTTTGTTTTTTTTTACACATTTTTCATCATTTCAGTCAGCCATGACCTGGAACTGAGAGTGATGAGCTTTATTCACTCGGTGATATGTTTGTGGATGGTTTAAATCGCCTTCATTACCTCCTTTAATGAATTATTCTTCTGTATCAAAAATCTCTCTCTCCTTGGCTAGTCCCGGCCACAAAGCACTAGAGTTCTTTACTGCCTAAATGAGGCTCCAGCCTCTCCAATATCTGATGTTTAAAAGAAAATTGAGGATTAAGTAGGAGGTATTAAAGAAAAGACTCGCCTGCTGAAAAGATGCCAAAGTGGCAAAAACAGTTCACAGGGGCCCTGTGGGCAGTTCGAGGTCGGGGACTTGTGTCTTTTATCTGTTGTCTTATCCTAATGACCTTCATACTTTAGGGGGGCCGGGAGGGGGGTAGTGGAAAGAATCTTTCATTATCTGAGAGGAAAAGCCCCTTATCAAATCCCAATGACTCTATTCATGATTTTCTGTTAATCCTCAATAAACCATCAGGTTTACTAACATCTAAAACAGCTACACCTCCGTCCCCCACCCCCGCCCTTGTACGGGTCGATCTTTCTCGGAGAAGGGCTTGGGGAGTTACGCAGAAGTGTACACTTGTCTAAAACCTGACAAGAGGGCCTTCATCAAACTGCGCAGAGCAAATGCACGAAAGGCCGGGGGTGAACAAGGGTCACCGAGAGCAGAGATTTGGAGGGATTCTAGGACATTTGAGAGGAAGACAGGGCTTCTCCAGGGGAGCCCAAATAGGGAGGAACAGATGGGAGGTTTCTGGCACTGTTTTTTGGGTGAGCTCAGGGACTGGGGGTGGCAGAGGGCTCCCAGCCCCACAACGCTTTTCAGAACAGACCAACCAACGGCACTTTGGTTTGCTTCCAGCAATGTCTTCTTCCTGAGATTTTCGGGCAGGGGGCAGGTGGATCCCACTTCTTAATTTGGGAGGGGGGACTTTAATTTTTAAAAATTTCCTAAGTAGATTGGTTTGCCTGAAACTAGTTGGCGATGGGGGTGGGCTGGCCAGAGAGGACTTCTGAGGGTCTTCGAGACCCCACCCCCAGCTCCATGCCATCTCAAAAGCATTCTCAGTGGCCGGTCTCCAGCAGCCCCGCCCTGGGGGCAGCCTGGTGGAGGTCTCACCTGTGACCTGATCCTTGTCCTGACCTCCAACTTGCCCTGATATAGTCGACTACTTCTACCTCCCTCTCCAGATCACACCTTCCCGGGGTCTTATCTGTAACTAATTCTCAGTCTGAAATGTGATCTAGTGGTATCCTTCGTTTTACCCTGAGTATTTTTCCACTGAGGTTTAAATGTGTTCCTTCCCTGTGGACCCTACCGATGCTGCATACCTTCAGAGCCAGGTAAAAAGAAAAAAAAAAAAAAACCCGGCAGGGAATGTCTCAAGATGGCAACCGTACTTATGACGGAGGAGGATGCTGGTGGTTCAATCTGCTGTAGAGCGTTTGCGTGTGATTTGAGCTCTCTGGAGCTCCTCTTCCTCTCGTATTGGACAATGAACGTCGCTTCGTCACAGAGGAAACGTGGGAGCCGCAACTCTGGGAGTGAGACCCACAGGCGAGCGCAGACCTCTGACCTTCCCCGGACTCCGGTGCCCCTCGGGGCCTTGTTGGGCCTGCACCAGGACAGACCCAACAGCTTCCTTCCTGGAACCCCTGCACACGGCCCTGAGCTCAATCACCTTCCAGCTGCATAACCTCGAATGTGTTACTTCCCAGCTCCATCCCTCAAGTCCTTCTTGGAAAAACAGCCACGCAGAATCGCTTCCTCCTGGAGTTGAGAACGTTAAATGAGATAATACATATAATCAGGCAGCTTGATGCCAGGCACATGATAAACACTCCATACCTGCTGCCTGTTATAATTGCCATCTGTGTACGGTTCCAACTTCCCTCTATTATTATAGACGTCAAAAGACCAAATGCTCAGATTGTGAACATGCTCCTTGTGACAGACCCACGCAAGTCCAGGGTCGCCTAGCTGCTGATTTGAACCTCGGCTCTCCCACTTTCTAGCTGCGGAAGCTTGCTGAGCGAGTCACTTAGCCATTCTGGACTGTATCTCCGTCATCCTCCAGCCTGGTTAGGGCCCTAGGATCCTCTCGACGATAGACAACGGTCACGTGTTTGGCAGCCCGGCCTCGCTGTCGGGAAGGCACACAGGAGTAAGAACACATACAAGGGCTTCAGGCCCCCAGCATTCCCGCGGACAGAAACCGTCTTCAGCCACACGGCGTACGTTCACTGCTGTCCCAAGGAACTCTTGCCCAGGAAGATTAACAGCATGACCGTTAGTTTTAGGAACTTTATGCCGATCCACTCATACGAACTGCTGGCAACTCAGGGAATCCTTTTCAGGACAGTAGCCCCTTCCCAGGACAGAAGACCTCTTGGCAGGGCTCACCGAGCTCCCAAGCGAAGACCCACTTGGAACCACAGCACCCACCCTCTAGAACATTGCACCCTAGAACTGCCCCTTTGGAGACGTTACTAACTTTCAAGACAGTGGCGACTGCAACTTCATGAAGCAATACACTTGCTACGCTTTCCCACAGGTTATTTCAGTGGCCTTTCCAGGACTCAGCAGAGAAGGTCCCTTTGGACACAGCAGACTTTCACCGAGACTTCTAAGGCGTGTCGTGCGGACAGGCAGCAGCCTGCGTTGCCCTCACAGCACCAGTCACCATTACAGAGGGTTTCTTTACTGGGCGTTCCCTGTGTGCTCAGCACCGGGCTCCCCATTTTACACGAGCGTCTCTCTCGGCTCACGGAAATGCTTTCAGATAAGCAACAGTTTCCTCCCTTCACCGAGGCAGACAGAGAGGCGGAGAGAAGTTAAACAACTTGCAGTCCCAAGAGCTTAGCAGGGGCATATCCTGGATTCAGATGGAATCCCCGTCTGCCTCCAAGCTGACTTCCCAGGTTGTCATCCCCAAAGCTCTTTGTGCTGGTTAGCAGAGTCGACACGTTTCTGCATCCAGATTAAGACCCTGAGCTGTCAGCAGGAGAACCAGCTTCCTGAGGAAGGTTTCCGAAAGGCTGATGGAGAGAAAGCCAGTGGAAAACCAAAGGCGCCAGAGGCTCGAAGGGAGAGGCAGCCCAGATGAACTTGGCCCCATCCCTCCCTCACCCCGCCTCCCTCATCCATTCTCCCTGCCCCTCCCAGGCCTCTGAAATGGCCGGGAGGGCTGATTTTTTAATAGGAAACTCAAGAAGCCTTGAAGGTTCAAATACACGGCTTGTGGTTCTTCCGGTCCCTGGTGGAGATGGAGAGGAGTCTCGTGGACATCCAGCCTGAGATTGCAGGAGGCCAGGAAGTCCTGCCCCAGCGACGTGAGCGCCACGCCACCGGGAAGGAGAGAATGACTCAGCCCTCGCTGCGCCCTCCCCCGCAGCCGCAGCGGTGGCCCCTACACAAAGAAGCAGCAGCAGCAGCATCCCGAGTGAAGTACAACTAATCCTAATGTCACTGGTAATGGAAATTACACTCGATTATTATTAGCTCAAATAAGAATAATGATATGGAATTAGCTTGCAGGTATTTTTCCCCCTCTTTGTGGAATGGATGCATTTCAGTAAACGTGGCTATAAAGTAAATTTAGGTTTCAAGCAAATCTTATTTTCCCATTGACTGCCTTCATAAAATTAAAGATGCTTTCCTAAGCTCCGGAAATAGCGGCTGAGAAGGCTGAGATGATCTATCCTTCGGAGCACTGTTTTAAATCTAGGCTCATCTTCCATTTTTTTTAAATCACTAACTCCTTTTAATGCCTTTCCACGGATACATTCCCAAACCATAGGAATGTGTCCACTCTCAGGAAAGCCTCGGGGGCCACCACCTTTTCCTCCTCTGCACACCCCGGTTCGTCCTCCAGTCCTCGGGGCGTCTGCTGCCATACCACACACTCCAGACTCCGGCCTCCGAGTCTCACCTTGCACCTGATCAGTTCTAAGGCATGTACTCTGCCACATGTTAGCATTTCCAAAATGAAGATGCTTCTTACCAACCAACGATGGTATTTCAATGACAGCTGGCAGGGTTTTCTCACTCTTTGTGACAAATAAAAAATAGTGCCCCTTCTAGTCAGCGACTAGAAGTTACATCTTGGGAAGCATCGATTTTTACAATATTGGTAGTTGGAAAATTCTCTAAAATGAGTTATTTTGCAGCAAGAGGTGATCACTTACTAGGTGTGCTCTGTATATGCAAATAAGCAGAAACGGTCCTAAAAGCCAGATCCTGCCACGGCTGAGCATGCAGTGAAATTGTCACCTTAGACAAAACCCAGGGTACCACCATTAATTCATTCAGTCCGCACTTACTTAGCAACTGCTTTGTGCTAGCATGTGCCAGCATGTACCAGGGACTATCGTAGGCACTGGGGGACAGCAGGGGATAGGACAGGCAAAGTCTCTGCTATTAGGGGGGGAATGCACTTGCTAGGCCACTGTCCCTTCTGAGACCCTGCGGAAAACCTTCCACCTGGTTCCACTGTGCCGTTTCCACTGTGAACTCATCATAAGATGACACGTGACGAAGGAAGCCAGGAGTTACACAGGAAGGAGGAAAACAGAGCCCTTCCCCTCCTGCCTTTCTTGTCTGTGGGTGGCATGTCCGGCCTCCGGCCGGAACACAGACCAGCAATGCAGACCACAGGGAGACAGATCAGCACGGCTCTGCAAACCTCACCTGCAAACCGGCTCCTGCTGCATGACGCCTGCAGACCCTGCGGGCGCGCAGAGGAAGGCCACGAGCCTCCGCCTCTGAGCTGCTGGCCTGCTGCCCACGCCACTCGAGAGCAGAATGCCACACAATCAGAGCCCTGAGCTTCCTCGTTTCAACTCGGCTCCTCACCGTGACCCCTGCAGTCCTCTCCCACCACCTGGACGGGGCCAGGGACACCTCCCCCTCCCCCGGGCCCCTCTGCCCCCGGCTCCCTTCCGTTGCCCAACACATCCGATTAAGGCACAGCTCGATTAAGGCACAGCTCGGGTTCTGTCATCCCATCAGGCTCCAGGGAGACCTGGAGGGTCTGCAGGGGCCGGGGGTGGGGGGCCAGGTGTTCTCTGGGTCTCACTGTATGGGGGTAGGGGGCTACGGAAGACGCCAGCAGCATCTCCAACCCCCACCACCTCCCAGAGCAGCTGCACGGACCTCTGTTTACATGCACTGTCTCTGCAAAGGATTTCATTTAAAAATTAAAACGGTTTTGTTTCTTTTAAAAAAACAGTAAAAGATTTAAAACCCTCTGGCAGTGAAGTGAAGGGGTGGATTTCAGTCCCAATGTGCCAAGGACATTTTGTACCACCTCATGCAAGTCAGACCACCTCTTGGAGCCACAGTATCTCCTCCACAGAACAGTTCTGCGACCTTGCACTGTTGACGGCTAGCGCTCGATATTATTTCTTAGGGCAGGTGGGGGGAGAGTGCTGTCCCGTGCATTGTAGCGCATTGAGCAGCATCCTGGCTTCTACCCACTTGATGCTGGGAGCACCCTCACCCCCGCAAACATGGCAACCGGGCCTTGCTAAATGTTCCCTTGGCAGCACAATTGCTCATGCCCAGAACCACTGCTACACAATAGCTAAATATTTACCTGTCTTGCAGGACTCCAGCGAAGATTCAGTGAGATAATATATAAGAGGTACACTGTAAACTGCTATAATTAGAACACCCAGCTTACATCCTGACATGCACAAATAATAAACCGTCAGCCCCGAATGTGATGAGGAAGCGACCGGGCACCGTCGGGGCCGGGAGTTGTTTATCTTTTTGTCTATCTCTTTAAATCTTTGGGATACTTTATCTTTGTCAGTCCATAGCCAGTCATTCATTATGCCAGGATGGTACACGTTCTAAAATCGAAAACAGTTAGAGCTCAGCAGTCCTGGAGGTTAACTCCCGAAGCCCCGGAATGAAAACAAAGTAAGAGTGTGCGAGTCACCTCCCTAGACGGATTCTGCTACATCCATTTATTTCCTTTCTCCTGTTGAGGAAAAAGCTCTCCGAAGACACACAGATGCTGAAGACAACTATGTACCATTCAGTGCCCAGAGAGTGTCATTCGCACTGCAGGAGGATTCATGCCCCTGTGCGGCCAATTCCTGAGCTGCCCTGGACTTTCCAAGGCGTGGCAATAACATGAGAATTGTTCTTTACAGAGATTTCCTAAGATCCAGCACGAAACCCCCTTGCGTGGGCATCACCTGGTCTCCATCTCCCTCATGATCCTCGGAAGACATCCTCTCCCCTGCTCTGCTGATGAGGACACGACAGCGTAGCATCGAGGAGTGCACCAGCGCCGAGACCGCGGTGCAAACGCTGTTCTCCACCGTGTCTTATCCCTTCAGAGGGCAAGAGGTCTGAGCTTTCAGCAAACACACACCGCCTTCACACATGACCCTGAGCCTCCCTGAACACAGTCACGCTGTTGCCAAAGCAACGCTGTGGCCGAAATCTGCAGGCAGTTAGTCAGGGAACTGGGTCAGCTGGTGACCCAGCAGGCTGCTGGGGCCAAAGAGCCAGGACTGATCCCCTCTCACTACGATGTTGCATGTGGCCACGTTTTGTGTTGAGCAGGTGAAACTCAGCACCGCTGCCCACAGCTCCGCATGGGCGTCTCAGAAGGCCCTGGCCATCCTGAGAAGGCGGGCCAGCGTCCTGCCCACCATTCTAACCCCACTGGAAGATGACTCCTCGTCTGACTAGGGCCTGTTTCATTAAGCACCTTAGCCCAGGACACTCCACATTTATTTCATTACAGCCTGAGGATGAATACAATGTTTTGGATCTTTTCTTCTGAGCTAAACTTCACTAGCTTTTCAATCCACCTAGAAGAGGTGTCTGCCCATCTTTAAAATCTCAGAGAACAACAGACTGAGCTCCGAAAGCATCCTGTGAGACCAGCTCAGAGGTTTTCAAATTGGAGTACTCGGAGCCCCAAGGAACTTCTGCGGAAGTGTCTCAGTGTCAGTCAAGAGCCGGGAGACAGGAGGTGGCCCAGGAAACACACGCTGTCACCCACCAGGGTCTCCCACATCCGTTCCCATTCTATCAGTCTTGAGTGTGTCATTTCCTCATAAGACTTCATTTTTCTATCAGTTTTGAATGTATCATTTCCTCATAAGTCTTCATTTTCTTTTTTTTTTAAGTTTCTTCTAAGACACATTTCTCAAACTACTCATCTTACGTTGTGCTCTACTTTTAGAAAAATCAAACTGAAGTCAGGTGCCATGACGAAGAACTAATTCGAAGTCACACAGCCCAGCGGCGTCCAGGGCTCCTGGCTCCCTGTGGACAGTGGGGATCATCTCTGAAATTTGAAGAGTTTCTGCTTTGCAGGCAGTCACAACCGCATCCCAACTTTAGCGGTCCACTTAGCATTTGTGGGAGGTTGGGAAAGTCATTAACCTCCCTTAGTACACCTTCCTGGTATGCAAATTGGCAAGTGCCGATGATCTGTAATTAATAGTCACGATCACTATTTACTGAAGGTGCCCTAATAAACAGTCATTTTCTTCCCACCCCACTCTCCTTCCCACTTCCTGAGGGCTTGCAGGAAGCAGCCATGAAACATACTGCGGGGAATGAGGGCTGCGTGTGGACTGCAGGGGGGCAGACAGGCCTGGAAGTGCTGCCTTTGACCTTGGCGGTGAAGGTGAGGAACTTGCAGTTATCAGAAATGGGAGAGGGAGTCGGGGAAAGGTAACTACAAAACTTGCTGCTGTTGACCAGAGGCAGGGCTCCCAAAAGCTGGTGCCGGGGGAAGCTCTCTGCCCTCCGCCCCCCACCATCCCTGGTCCATCATGGTAACAGCCCTGGGAATACAACAAATTCCCGAGGCTTTTCCAACGCCCCCCCCTCCAAAACCCTGCCTCCTCCCCACTCCCTTAAATAATGGCTGAGCAAATGCCTCCGGGACCATCTCCCGCTAATTTCCTTCAAGATATGCAAGCTGCTAATGCTGGGAAGCACAGATAGTGTGGAACAGCAAAATATGGCCAACATTAGATTAAAATAACCTCCTGATAAACAAATTACTCACCTAAAATAAATATTGGACTAGCGCAGCCAAGATAACTAAAGGAACAGCACCACCACATGGCAGGGAGAGGAACTACATGGGCTGCTGCCTGGCCAGACCCAGTCCCACAAAGGGGGCAGGGAGAAGCATCCAGGGGGATAAGTGGCAGTCTTCAGCCTGCACTCTTAAAGGCATTGTATGTACTTATGCAAAAGACAAAAATATTCGGCGGAGAGGTCAGCACTGTCAGCCACGGGGAAAAAGCCGCGTTCCGAGCGTAGCAGTGGCTGGCATGATAGGAGCCTGTGATTCCGCCCGCCCCGTTCCCTGCCGGCTCTCCTTCACCCACCCATGGGCACCAGCTGCGTCTGGCGCCCCGCCTCGCCGCCGCCGCAGACTCTGCCACCTGGGGTGCGAGCACCTCCTGCTGGGTCCCGTTCAGACGCTTACACGGGGTGGACTCCCTAAGGCTCTTTGCAAAAGAACTAAATAGCAGATGCTCCTGCTCCCTAAGCCCCCAAATCCTTCTCATACTTCGAAAGTATGTATTTAGCTTCCTTTCAGCTTTTGGTCTTATCTTCTTTAGGGGAAACAAACAAACAAACTCCTCTCATGAATCCCTTCTTGGTACGCACAGGGCTCAGGTCCCAGAGACCCAGAGACCCGCAGGTCAACGGCCGTCCACGAGCTGCGCGCACTTCTCACGCCCCCCAAACCTCAGACCCCACGCCTGTAAGACGGGGGTCACAATGTCTCCGTGACAGACCGAACGCATGCACAGTGGCCAGCGTACTAGGAACTCACTAAGCAGAGGCTCCCGTGTTGTGATCTCGGCCCCGCCGCAGCGTGACGGGTGGAGCCTCCGTCCTGCACGTATACGGACTCGATCACAGCGGCCCATCTCGGTGCGGCGAAGGCAAAAATCTATCAATATTAGCTGAAGCGGATTTTTGGCTCATCCCAGAAATAGATCGCAGGCTTCTCCCCCGAAGTGGCGGTGGAAGAAGAGTCGTCGGTCTATAATCACACCGTAATTTGATTCTTTCCAGGGACAGGAATTGGGCTGGCCCCTTCAATAAGGCAGATTGAAAGCCAATGTGTGAAGCTTAAGTCAGGAAGCCGGAAGCCTTCCTTAGTCAAAAGGACTGTGTCAGCAGCTTCCCTGGGCGCAGCCCAACGTGAGGTGTGGGGGCTCCTTCGGGGACCCCAGGCCTTGGGAGCTATACCCAGTAGGAAACACAAATGTGTGCGTACAGCAAAATGTGCACGTACATACACTTATGCAAACATTCGAGAATCACTGACTTCAGCATGGTTAGCTTTTAGAAGTATAAACGGAGGGATCTGTGAAAGGCTTGACAGGAACCCTACTCCTGAGCAGAGGTCGGGGGTCAGGCGGTATTCGGAGAAAACCTTTGTCAGAGATGCTTACGCTGAGACTTAAGGAAGAAGGAGCCAGTGTTCGCTGGACAGGAAACGTTCGGAGATCTGGGTGGGGTGGGCCCTCCCCTCCCCTCCCCTCCCCTCCCCTCCCCTCCCCTCCCCTCCCCTCCCCTCCCCTCCCCTCCCTTCTCTGATCTTCAGGGTCCCCGTGTGAAACTGAGGGGGAAGTGGTAAGGTCAGCGGGTTGCTGGGACAGAGACGACAATATCGCATTATAATCGTCAAACACGCTAAGCGTCTACATCTTCATCACTCCCACCACTAAGAAGTGGCAGTTAAGTGACCTGATAGAGGTGCTAATTATCGCTAAATGGCAGTCGTATCACAATACCTAATGGTATCAAATCAACAAGGGCTGCATTTATGCAATGTTACATATCAAATATGTCTGCCTTTTTAAAAGGTCGATGGTTTCCTGGGGTCTCAGGAGCCCTGTATTTTTGCGAACGTCTCAGAGGCCACGATGCAGGAAGATCGACGGGAGGTGGACAGCCAGGGCCCCGACCTCTGCATTAAAGAAAGTGTGAATGCCGCTGCCCTGAGCGACCTTGGAGCCCTCTGCCAGCTCTGACGGTCTGACTCCGTGCCCCCCCACCCCCGGAAACTGAAGGGCAGAGGGACACGCACGGTGGGGGCGGAACCCGGACGCCCGCCGGACAGATGCCGGGCCCGGTGGACACACAGTTTGCACGGGGGTGTCCCATGCGCCCTGCGCTGACCCACACGACTTGTGCACACTCGTAAGGTTCCAGGAATCACGACGCCAACCACGCTGGACCGTAACGCTACCACTCTGAGAACTCCTCGGAGCACCTGGAACTCCTGCCGAAGTCTCGGGGTTGGGGGACATTTCAAAAACGGCCCCTTCCCTGACACCGTGCAGGAGAGCAAGTGCCCCCTCACGGCACTGCTGATCGCCGAGCCAGGCTGACAGCTGTCCCCGTGAGCCAGCCAGCCAGAGCATTTACTCGGACGGTCCGTGAGAAGCCTCCTGTTCCTGCCAAACTTCCCATTAGCTCTCTTGAATCTGCCTCTCCTTCCTTTCTTCTGTGTCCCTTCCTTCACGAACCTACTTTCCTATTCTCAGCACTCTCCCCATGCCCCAGCTTCTGCAAACCTCCAGACTCCTCTAAATGCTAATTCTGAAACTGGAGAACAGCCTGAAATAAACCCGTCACCCCCTTATTAAGATCCAGGGTCTGATCCAGGAGGTGTGGTCGGGTGTTTTCCTTGTTGCATGACTGTGACCTGTAAATCTGGGCAAGGTCAATACCAAGGCACTTTGTAAAGATTCATCATGGGAGCCCGAACAAATCAGGAGTGACCTCACCATAGCGTGCTCGTTCAAATCTTGCAAGTGCCAGTACCCAGTGTACTTCAAACACTGCCTTTATACCTAATGCTCGTGGGAGGGGTGTGGGGGGTGAAAAGAGAGAGGGAGAGGTGGAGGGGCCAAGGATAAAAGGAGGAGAGGATGGGGGGTCAGATAGAGGTCGAGGTACAGAGAAGGGAAAAGCGGAATGGAGGCGGAGAGCAAGACGCGTGGAAAGAGTATGGCGTTTTCATTTTGTCAGAGAAAAAAATGGCATGCACTATTTCTTCACCAAAGCTTTAGATTTTGCTAATCAAAAGCTAAATGCTTTTGCAGAGGATAAAGCATCAGCAGGCCAAACCGCGAATGCAGGAGACGGAAGTGGGATGCGTGCATGAGGGAGTGCAGAGAAGGACCGGGTGCAGCGGAAGGGCATGGGGTTGGCTTAGGCACCCGAGTGCAGGCGCCCAGGAAAAAGACCCTTGACGGAGCGGTGATTTTTAAGGTCCTGCACAGCGGAGACAAGGGGCAATGAGGCCTCAGAACGCCGAGCTTCCTGTGCCTGCTAGGGCTCGGGAAGGGAAGGGAAGGGAAGAGGGGTGCCCTTGGGTCATCTTCCCCTTGCTGCCCCCCACCCACCCGCTGGCTTCTCCTGTCGTAGCCACCTGACGGAGTCCAACCTCAGACTCCGGAGCCCAGCCTTGCTCGTTGTCGCAGGAACTCTGACCGTCCCCAAGGTCACAGCTGTGTCCTTCTGCCTTTGTTCGGACCTGGGAACGCTCTCCTTTGGTGATGCAACCACAGAGGTCCGCTCCAACAGCCGACGTTGACACTGAGAAGCAGGCGTCCAGGCCCACGCCGTCACCAGCTACAAGGGCTGTGCCTTCAGGAGCCAGAGGTTCACAGACACGTTCCTAGACAGCAGTGCCAGACGGCGAGGTTTTGGTTTTTAGTCAGAAACTGACGTTCTGCATCTGGGCTCGGCTGACACGAACTCAACTGGGATCCCAACTGGCATTGCACGTCAGGCCTTAACCGTGCATGAAGACCACAGAGTGACCAGAGTCTCCCGTGCAGCCACCCCAGACTAGGGGGCGACGCCATCCGTCCCCAGGCCCCCCGCCAGGCAATACTCTGGTTAGGCTGCGGGCAGGCGCCTGGTGTGCTGTTGCAGCTCCTCCCCAAAGCCGAGAAGACTGGGCTGTTTCAACACAGCTACGACCTGAGCATCGCTCCACCCACACGTGGGAGCTGGCGCTGGTAGGAAACCTACTTCCTCTCCCGTTCTGAGGTGCTGTAGCTCTCCAAACCCACCGCCTCTGCACTTGTTCACGACAACTTTCTGCCATCAGCGTCCTCCCCTGTTCTGAACCCACACGAACGACACGGGTGCAGGGGAAGGTAAGACCCGTTCCGCAAGGAGGGCATTATCTCTACGTAAGGCCAATGCAAGTATCGGGGGGAGGGGGCTTCCGAGACCCTGAATGAGCGCCAGCTCGCGGATGGTCCAGTGCACATCAGTGATTCTCGACAGGAGGAGATTTTGGCCTCCCGGGGCGCGTTTAGCAGAGGCCAGAGACCACTGTGTTCACGGCGACGGGCGTCTGGTGAGTCGACACCAGGGATGCGGCTAAACACCCGGAGAGGCGCAGTCCAGGCCTCAACCACGAAGGACAATGCCGCGCAAAACGCCGGAGCGTCAAGGCGGAGAAGCCCTACGAAACGTTAAGGCTGAGTGTTTGTTTAGTGGTGCGAAGGATGGAGAAGCTCTCCTCCAGCAACTCTCTCACGTTGCAAAGAACTGAAGACCCAGACAAGGGTCCGTACGGGCAGCTCAGCGGAATTAGCAGATCACCTTCTACCTCCTTCTGGGACAGCAGGCCTGCTTCCCACGCAGAGGACGGCCGGCCCGCAGGCCCCTGACGGTCTGAGGGCAGAGCCGGAGAGAGACGGGGACGATGAAGGTTAAGATTACTGAGTCCATGCTTGGGAGCTCGGATTCAGGTAGTAACAGGGTGATGCTGCAGGTAGACATTAGAAATCACTCACTCACGTAAAAGTTTAGTCCATCACTACTTATTCCAGGCTTCTGATTGTGCTGATGACAGTAACACAAAGGCCAGCAGAGACGATCCTTTCCTGCAAGGTCCGCGGTCAGCTGGGAGGGAAGGACGGCAATTCCAACGCAGTGTAAGCAACGTGGAGATGGGAGGGCCCGGGGGAGCCGAGAGGGGCGGCGAACCTGGCCTTGGCAGCCACGGAGATGACAAGCCCGTCAAATCTCAGAGGAAACGACGCCCGAGCTGAGCTCTGGTGGGAAACCCGGACAGCGGAGGCCCTGGCACAGCAGGCTGCGTTGCTCAGCACGGCGTCGGTGCTGAAATAGCCAGGACTCGCACTGGCCGCTGCAGGTTTCTCCGGCCCCGTGCACCACCACGTTTCAGATGGAAACAGTAACTGGCACGGGACTACTTTCAGATTTTTGCACGTGGTAGATACATTGTAAATCAGGATACGCAGCTCTGAGCCCATGGCCGAGAGAGGTGTTTTACTTCCCTTGGAATCTCACAGCCTCCGCTGCCCAGCCCAGGCTGGGGCGCAGGAGGAATTCACTTTCCCACGGCTCTGCATTTCCAGGCTGGCTTACCCGGCTCTTCTCGGCACCTTTACTTCCTGCAGTCCGAGAACGCCCTCACCTCGCTGCCCCAAACACCTGGAGTTACGGGGGGAGCAACAGAGGGAGCAGGGGCATGGTGAGAACCCAGACGTCGAACCTCAGGCGAGCCCAGTCTGAAGGAGGACCTGCTCTCTCCCCGTAACCCTCGGGGAGAGCTAACGTTTCTATCCCCTCTGTCTCAAGGGCTGCCTTCTCGACTCCTGGCTCCCCCACCCTCTTCTAAGCACCTTCACTCTGCCTGCAGGTCCGCAAGCTGGGGGAAGACTTGGGCATTGTGTCCGGTTCCAATAAGCCACATGCACTCAAGCTTCATTGTTTCCCCCTCCAGTCTACAAAGGGAATCACTGTGGGATAAGGGTCTCCTCTCTCCGTGCTCACAGTTAACAGGGATATGTGGCTGGGGAAAGAAGGTGTTTTTAATTTATTTATTTATAAGTTTTATTAAAGTTCACCTCTTACCCACAGGCCTTGGGCTCCCTACAGAGAAACAAACAGCACAATCGAAGCAGCTGGTTTCTAAGCTGCCAAATTAAAACAGATGAAGAGGTAAGGAGGAGGGAAAATAAAAACATTAAGCTCAGGCTTCTGCACTCCCAAGTGCGTGGTGCCTTCTATTGTACTCCACACACGAAATCGACTCCCAATGTAATTAGACTAGTGCTACCAGGCAAGAAAAAAAAAACCCTCAAATTATTCAGACCCCCAGAGTCATTCTTCTGCAATTACTCAAGTAACTCAGAAAAGAGCCAAGTTTTCAGTACAAATTTGTTACCAGCATCTACATGCTTCCAGCCACGGCCAACACCCCACCTGCCCCAAATTGCAGAGTCGGGAGCTGAGCTGGGAACTGACCCCGAGTACCCTGCCTCCCACCCACTGCCCTCGCCGCTTCTTCTCCAGCACAGTCTCACTGGGACCTGGAGCCCATGCCCACAGTCCTCACGGGCTGCTGCGCCTGCCGCAAGGAGCTAGAGTTCTTCAGGCCCCTCAGACAAAGCGCTCCCTTGGGAATCCGCAGTCTCAGCAGCACCATACGCAGGCATGCCTGCAGGGAGGGATATCAGCTCTCTCTGCCGCCCTGAGTCCGGCTTAGCCATCACATTCTCCCTCTCGCCCCCAAGGACCCCAGAATGGCCCTCCCACCCTCGGGGGAGGAAATGAGCCACAGGGACAGAAGCCCATCGTTCACCGAACCGGGAGGGGAGAGAAATAACCACTATTCAAGAGAGGTGCTTACTGGATTTCAGCAGCGCTGCCAGAACTTCAGTGGCTGCCCTGGGGAAAGAAAGAGAAAGAAAAGTGGAAAAGTCAATGTACAACGGTCTTTCTGCCAGACCATGGGTCCCACAGCCCGGGTGCTCGTGGCGGCCCCATCATTAACCAGGTAGCAGGCGTCCTATTGATTCCACCGCCGGCCAGTAAAGAGGTGTAAATGCACAAATCACACTGAGTGGGGTGTCCGTCTTGCAAATGGGTCTCAGGAGCCCCCTCTGGGGCTGAAATCTCCTCCCCGCCTCCTCTTACCTCCCACCTCCCATCCACTTCCAGACACTGGGCTCCTCCTTTCTGTGCTGCTCATACCCAGGACTCCTGATTTATTCCTGCCAACACCGGGGACTCTGGGAAGGGGGTGGGAGCGGTGGGCCCTGCAGACGGAGGGAGCGAGGCTGGTTCCTTAGGGTGGAAAGTGGTTCTGTCCTGCTTTCCACCCAAACGGTTTTCTTCCATGGAGGACTTCCACAGTCTTTGCAGAGGCAATCGGCACACGGAACGAAAACGCCTTCGGCCCAGGCCCCGGTGATCTTTCCGTCCGTTCCCGGAGCCTGGGAAGGCCCCACAAACACGCTCTCACCGGGCAGGAGAAAAGCTCCAGGCGCTGAGGGCACAGCAGTGCGATGCTGGGAGGGAGAGTCTGTGTTGCTTTTTTTTTTTTTTTTAATAAGAGGGATTTTGCATGCTTCCAGTAACTTCTCCTTAAGGCCTGTTAACCAGATACGCTCCCACCCTGACTCTGAGGGCTGTGGAGCAGGTCAGAGGCCGGGTCACCCTCCCAAGGCGACCCACGGACACGGGGTAGAACCGGGACCCCAGACCCAGGAGCCTCACTTCCCTGCCTGTCTTTCTGCAGAGTCTCGCGCTGGGCCTGCCCTGCCCGGCTGATGGGAGACAGCCCTCTTTGCGATGTATCATCCAATACTGAGCAATTGAACCAGCAGGAAAAAAAAATGATAACAACAAATGGATAAGAATAAGCTAAAATAAAACAGAAACACCGAACTTGAGGCACCGCTGCTTCCCCCGTAACCTCCAAGGCGCCCTGCGATAGCAGTGGCCTGTGACCCTCGGGCCACAGTGCACACCCACAGCTGGACCACCCTCAGCGCGGACCACCCTCAGCGCGGCGGCCGAGGAGGCGAGAGGTTCGCTGGCAGGGCTGGGCCGAGTCTTCGTCCTTCCCACCACGCTGCCCTCCCATTGCCTCTCAGCCCCTTCAGTCCTATTCTTGGAGCCCCGCACGGCTGGGCCACAGAGCACTTAAGAAGGAACACATCGAAGGCGCTGCTGGGAATCCGCCCCCTGCGGAAAAGGTAAGTGCTCAGGTGTACGGGGCCTGGCTGGGACTGGGGCAAAATGGAACCCGGTCAGTCAGTCGTCTGGGGGAAGGCGGAGTAGCCAAATTAGCTCACCCAAGGGGTTAGTAGAGAAGAGGGGCAGCCACAGGAGCACGAAAGGAAGGAATGGGGATGTTCCGAGCAAAGCCTGTCCCTGCTCGCAGGGTGGGGCTCACAGGGTCCCTGGTGGGGGGGCCTGCGTTTCCGCCCTGCACGGCCCTTTCATTCGGGGCGCTCAGCACTGGTTACTCCGGAGGTAAGAGTGTGTCGAGAAGGACAGACAGACAGTGGGGAGAGATAGGCCGCAGGCAGGCCAGTCGGGAGGGTCCGAGGTGACAAGGGCACCGACCAAGGGACAAGGAGGAAGAAGGGGAGAGGAAGGGGCTGGAGGGAAGTTCGAGGGAAGCTACTCAAAGCCCCAGAGCAGCCCCGCATTTCCGGGGAGCTCAGTAGAAATGCGGACCCCCCCTTTCCGTCCTCGCTGGGTCAACCTCCATTCCAACAGATCACGCCTAAGCAGGTGAGGGCCTCCGTACGGCTCGGTGACTCTGATGCCGAGGGGAGGACGGAAGGTGAGCCCCAGATCCCAGCCCTTCAGAAAGCACCTGACAGCGTGATAGCGTAACGCACCTAAACCCAAACAGTGACGCCGCGTGGCAGGAACCTCGTGGTAGGTGTCCTGTCAGTCACACGGGGACACTAATACCTGCACGACCAGACAAGATTCCTTCCTCCCCAGCTCCTGACTGGGAGCTGCCCAGGGCAGGGTCCGGGCAAAGATGGACGTAAGCGTTGAGGCCGTAGCTGAGGAGCCTCAAGAGTTCAGATTCCATTCTATAGGTAACAGAAAACCACTCTATTTTTTTTTAATCAACAGGATACATTGGCAAGGATGGAAACGTGAGCTGAAGCCAAGAATTAACAAGACGGATGATGGGCTAGTTATGGACGACAAAGGAAGGCATTTGTCAGCGAAGGCCTGGCATGGCCAGCCAGGGTGGAGAGGGGAAGGAAGCCGCTAACAGAGCAAGGAGGGAAACTGAGGCATTCGGACAAGATACTGATTCCGATTCAGGATGTGCCGAGGTCAAGACAATGGGGATGAAGCTACACGGAACTCTCCAGAACGCTGCTGGAGTCGGGGGGCGGGGATATGGCAGAGGTGGGACTGTGTGTGTTTACACAGCACTGCAGCAGCAGCAGGAGCTGCAGCCCCGGGCCAGGTGGTCTCTGCGAGGAAACCCTGTCAGGGCAAAGCCGGGGCCGGCCCCGGAAAGCGCCCACACCGGAGGGAAGGGGACCGGGAGGGTGAGAGCATGTGGCCGGGACAGTAAGTAGGAGGAGCTCTGGGGGACCGGGGGACTTCGTTTTGAAACTGAAGCTGCTAGATCTTCTAGGCAGAGTTGTTTCCCCAGCCTCAGGCTGTGACCCCCAGCGGACTGTCAAGTATGTGTACCAGGCATTGACCAGCCTCGCGCGTGGAGCAGAATAAATGGGGATGGAAGAGGATGCATCGGGGCCGTTCCACGGAGCCGAGGTCGGCAGCAACCTGGGAAGCTTGTTTCCGTGCACGTACACACAGATGCGCGCCTACTGGAAAGGTGACGTGTTTTCCTGGGGGAAAAGAAGTCCCGTGAAGCTCCTGTTTAACGAGAAGCATCCACGCAAGACCTGAACAGGAACAAGCACCTGGAAACGAGTAATGAGCTAATGAACAACCAGAACGCATTTCATCTCACACCTGGTCCTGGGATCCAGGCTCCGGGCCGCTCACCGTGAGGGTCACTAAGAGGCTCTTTATTTTTGGTCTAGTTGGTGGACACGCGTCTGGAGTTTGAGTCCACCGTCTGAGCGCCGAGCTTGGCTTCTCTCCTGCTCCCCAGTGTAACACTGAGGTTGCCCATCAGCACTGAGACAACCCATGGCTCACCCTACAAAACGCAAAAATTTAAGCAGCTCAAACTTAAACAGATTACAAAATATTCAGTTACTTCCTCTCCTGGATGCAAAGCCCACTGCGTTGAATGCATGAACTAGGGTCCCCATGTTAGTACCTCTGGGTGCTAGACTGCCCCCTGCTGGACACGGACATCCAGCAGCTGCGGTTCTTGTTCCCCTGATTCTGCAGAACAGGACTTTCTGAGAGGGTACTATTTTCTTGAAGTTCAAACCCATACCATCATTCCCTATTGTGTGAGCTTCCCAGTGGGATGTCCGTGGGAGACTGAAAGTAGAAATGCCAAAACATCCTCCTCCATCAACTTTTCCTGAGTTTGCATCACGGGGTGGGTCATTTAATAAATGTTTGCAGAACAGCCTACTCTAAGAAAGGTTCAATACCATCCAAAGACAAAGCTGAATGGCCTTCACCCTACAGAACTTCTCAATGTAGGGAGACAACTCAGTCAAGATTCTAGAGGTCACAGGTCACTTCTGCTCTCCTCTGAGGGAGAGCTAAGCTCAAACCACTGGCAGGAGGACCAAGGCATGGCACACGGCCGGCAAAGCCCAGCGCCGGGAACACCGTCAGGTGCAGTCCTGGCCTCCTGCCTGACTTGAGAGGGACTAGCAAATGGAGAAAAGCACACGTGTACACACGCACATGCATACACACAAACACACGCACAGGCAAGGCTGGGTTACCAAGGAAAACGGATGACAAATGGGTCTTGCTTATCACCGACTTCAAGGGAGAGAGGAAGAAACGGACACGGAAACTGAGATGGGGAAGAAAAGCCATGAACATCCGGTGCAAAGGGTGACCCAGATCCCGTGCCCAGCCCGGCACTCGTTCATTTTCCTCCGGAAGGAAAGCGGCAGCAGCCCCCGCCCTGCCCACCAGCTCTATCCAGACCCTGTCGGAGCTGGCTGTGGGAGCCGTTACCATCATCGCGGGAGGTTTGATCCGAGAGTGGAGAGCCAGACCACAGGCCGGGCCCGTCAGCAGCACTCAGCAGGCTGTGGGACTCGGGGCGGGGTGGGGGGTGGCTGCTGCCAGGAGCAGACACTGCAGACCATCAAGGCTGGGAGGACCTCCCGACTCGCCCCCTCGGGCTTGCGCACCACCTCATGCTACGTCCACACCCACGGCCAGCAACATGAGAGGAAGCTTCTGAGAACTCCCCAGACCAGAATGGGAAAGGCTTAGGCGCCGGGAGGTGGCTGGGAGCAGAGTGGGGAAGCCAATAGGCTCTCACAGACCGAGGGGTCTCTGTCCACACAGGGGTGGGACCCTCGAGGTAGCACTTAAGACAAAAGTTACGCTTGAGTTTCCTTAAATGATTCATAAAGTTCAACGTACATGGAAGCGTGACTGCAATCCTATACTTTATATGTATAGATAAATGTAATGAGTACAGTGCATAATGGCACATATATATGCAAAATAAAATGTTACAGAATGTTTGCTATGTTACTGTGATCGAACAGTTGGTGCAGCACACATTTAGTGAGATTCTTAGGAGTTAAACGCATGTGTGATACAATCTGGTCCTGAAATACCTGGAAGCACAAAAGGAGATCTGCTCTCTGATCACATGGCACAGAGCAGGCAGACAACCGCTGACTCAGGAAATGAATGGAAATGTACCTGATTTTGCCCTTTTAGCTAAAGGGCAAGGAAAAAAACATTATTTGGCCTGTGTTGCTGAGGTGTAACAGGGCTCCCCACCCACCCTGCCCCATACTTGGTACCAAGGAGTAGAGCCTCAAGCACTAAAGCAACCAGCACTTCAAACAGTTGTCATTCACAAAGGCAAATATTATGTGATTCTTGGATGGATAGAAGGAAGCATGAGAGGTACAGGTTTCTCATTCAATGGAAACTGGTAACATGAATTCACTTTCCTTCCTCCCCAAGCTTCATTAATTTCATCGTAGAAATGCAAAACTAATTTTATAACAGCAGAGGTAATAGGAAGGGTGAGTCATCAGGCAATCAAAGGTTTTAACACATTTTTGGAAGACAAAAATGGAGGAAGTCAACTGACAAATTAAACAGCGTGGTGGGAGCCACGGGGAAGAGGCAGGTGTGATGATGGCGCAGCAAAGGATGCTCGGGTGCACACGGGGGTCGATCCGTCAGTCAGAAACCCAACCATCCGCCCTCCCCTGAAACGCTGCAGTTTCTTTTTCTCGAGCAATGTAAAAATACCTTACAAAGGAAAACAATATTCAGATTGCCAGTTTGGGAAACAAGGATCTGAGAGGCTATGACAATATTTTCAAGTCTAAGTTGTCGCTTAAAAGACAAGTTTTGCCTTCAGTGTGCCTTAGTCACAGTGAGTGATGTTTAAATGCCACCACTTTAAAGTTCAATGACTATGATTGCTTTTTGGAGAAGACGATTATTTTGTAAAACCAACAGAGGAGTAGGATTTGGGGTTGTTTGTTTTTTAGGGGTGCGTATGCTTCAGTTCATTTCCCCCTGTGATTTCTCTTCTTCATGCCCTTGATATCATAATGCATACAGAAAATTATAGTCTGCTTAAACACAATTTTCTAAAAAGACAAGTTTTGTATATGTCTTAGGTAAGAGAGTGCATTGTGACTTTCAGGAGGAAGCTTCTGTTTTTTAACTGTGTCACACGCTCGGACTCTTGAAAATACGTTGACTCTTGATTGGCTCACACAGAGATATACCATAATATCTTTCCTGACCCTCAAATCCAGGTATGAGCTCCTCACCACTGTATCCCCTCAGCATCTTGCCCCCTTGGTGGTGATTATTAAAGAGTAATATTTGCACTTGCCTCTCAGACCCCTGAGGCGATTTTAATCCTCCTTAAGGAAGGGCTGTACCTCAGTAACTCTTGCAACACCTAGCACTGAAGCTCGGCGTGTGGTAGTTCTCCACGGATGTCATCTTGACCAGAATTTCCCGCCCTCCCAAGCGTGTGGAGTAGAGAGCGATTTTCCCAGCAGGATGGGCCAGCCTCTGTACTTGGGTTCTCAGAAACATGGTAGGAAATAAGACTTTGAGCCTTTCATTTCAAAACCATGAAGTGTTATGCCAACAAAACAGAAGGTCCTTCCCTGTTTTGACAGGAGATGGACAGTCTGTGGAATCCACTGAGTGTTCGCAATGTGGCTGGCTCCGTGCCAAGCCCCTACTTCCTCATTTCACATTTTTTCCAACAGCTCTGAGATCATTGCCTTTTACTATGAAGATACTGAGATTGGGGAGATGGACTAACGTTCTCAGAGCAGAGACGGAAGCCCAGGGCTTCAGATTCCAAGCACGGTGCCGGTTCTATGCCACCATGACTTTCTTCTAAGAAACCAATTAAGAAAGAAAAATAGAGAGCACGAAAAGGTGAGGACACAGGTCATGTGACCGGGCTTTGTCTTTGGTGAACTTTTGCGATTGAGTTAAGGCGATGGACCCAAAGTGGCCTTCACCTGCCCCGACATGCGCCCGGACCATCTGTCTCCGTGTGAGTTCCCCTCAGAGACTCTCAGAAGAGGAGGAGCTTCTCACCCTTCTGGGCCCACGCCGCCTTCTCAAGTAGCAGAGAGGACCTATTCAAGGTTGCCAACGCTACACGTAAACAATTTTGGCAACGAGAGGAACGGCCAAGGCTCCCACGGCGGCCCAGGAGCTGGCCACATTGTGCATTTGCAGACGGAAATCTTGATATTCTCCAAAGCTTTCCGGTGCCATGCCTCTGCGCGCTCTTCCCTGGCCTCCCTCCCGCCAGGATGACACTAGCAGCCACCACCCGGTCCGCGGGCAAAGTTTTCCCAGTGAAGATGGACCGTGGGGGCCACGGGCTGACAGAGATTGGCTCTGTCAGCGCTCTGAGTCACAGCCCTTGTGGGACAGCATCAGTTCTGTGGCGTGAAAGATTCTAAACGGCATCGTCCATTTCGGGCAGATCCTGCTCCGGGCTCGACCATTTCAGACACGGCGGAAGGAGACGGTGTGTGCCTGTTAGCTACGTTCAGATTAAAAGATTGAACTGATAATAGTCGAATGACACCTTGAATCAACACCTCACTGGGCAGCATTCCTGGATATGGGAACCTGAGAAACCGTTCCTCTGCCTAGACGCGCAGAGATGAAGGACAGAGGTGATTCGGAAAATGTCATCGTATCTCCACAGAACTCCCCAACGTCTTACCTCGTCTTTGCTGACCCACGGACGAGTGGGAGATCTGTAGACTACACTATGCCTACATCTTATCACACTTATATTAATCACGTAGATTGTGACGGTAATAATAGACATGCACTTTTAAATCTTGTATAAGTCATCATACGTGCTGTATGTAATTGAAAGTGTACTCTAAAATACTTTTGATTATAGGTAGTCATATAATCATACTTATTTTACCATTATTACATGACATGCATTTTTATATAATAGCATTTGGATCAGAGTCTGAATAAGAAGACTTTTTCTTCTAATTTAAAGAATTCATGATTTTTTAAGGCAACATCATATGGGAGTTAATGAGAAAATTGGTGGCTATGACTGTAGAAAAATAATATAATAGAACTAAAAAGTGCTATTAAAAGAAAGAAAGAAAAAAAAAAAAAACACCTTTACACAGCAAAGCCTGAAAACTGTCTGAGCCTCCGGCATCTGAAGTGTGGGTAACTTTTACACCACCTTGTCCAGAAAGACACCGCAGATGACATAAATGAGGTGCTAAAGATTAAGTGGACTTGGGAAAGATGTTTTTGCTTATAATATTCTGAAATCAAGGGAAAAAGTTCATTTAAAAGTTTAAGTCTCTGATCCATCAATTTAATGACCCCGGTTCTTTTTCTCTTCCTTTGCTTATGTGTGCTGTCGTCTAAAATAGATCCACGCCAATACGAGGCCTTAAAAATGAAGACATGAAAAGCTCCCTTGTTTGACAAGCCTTCCAGAACACCACAGCTGGACCTTCAAGCAACTGAGTCAACAAACCAAGATGTGTGCGCAGCGATTAACAGCATTTGTATGGGAAATGGATTTGCAGAATAATCTTTCTGTTGGAAGCCAATCCAATCCCCTAGGGAAGGTCATCTTTTGTCTACGACAAACTCAACAATATCTTGGCTCTTGCAAACCAGGCAGTTGTGTAAATTCCCAGACGTGTTCGAGTCACGGTGCTTACTTTAACAACCCCGCTAATAGGATTAAGTGGGTTTAAAGATTAAACGACTTTACCAGGGCGGGTTTCCTACATTTACAGAGTGTTTGTTGATAAATAAAATTAGAATCAAATAACACAAATTACGAGAAATAATTTTTCGTGTCAACATTAAAGTTTTAAAACTTTTCTAGGGAGGCCAGAATCTTGTATGCAGGCAAAACCCTGCCTGTAAATTCATTCGTCAGATTTGCTGCACTCAGAGCTGGAAGGAGAGTCTGTCCAAAATGGAGTAAGTCGGCTGTGGAGCGATGTCGTAGTTTCCGTAACACACAGCATCGTGCAGGAAAGAAGAAAGCGCATGGTCCCCCAGGGAACGGGACGTCACCACGTGTGACGCCCAGGAGCCACACGCGCATTCAGCAGCGCCGTGTCATGGCTGCACCCTCGGGTGCCTTCCGCCAACTACGTTCTGCGATGGTCCGATGTCCCGAGAGCCTCACGAAGTTAAGTCATCTTCAAAAGCGACAAACACACAGAGAGAACCTGTAGTTCCAGATCAGCAGGTTGTGCTGAACACAAGCCCCGTGCTCGGGTCAGCGTGGGAGCCACTTCTCACAGCCACGCTGACCGAGACGGCTGGAGAGGGCGTGACGGTGCACCTGCGCAGCCCTTGCAAGGAACGAGGTCAGGCGACGGGTTTTGTTGAGTAAACACACACAACTTGTGCAACAGCAAGTAATACGTCAAGGGTAAAAAAGAGAGAGTGAATATCGCCCTGGCTGGTGTGGCCCGGTGGACTGAAGGCTGGACTTGGAAGCAGAGGGTCTCAGGTTCGATTCCCAGTCAGGGCACACGCCTGGGTTGCAGGCCAGGTCCCCAGGAGGGGGTGGGCGAGAGGCAACCACACATTGATGTTTCTCTCTCTCCCTTCCCCCGCTCTAAAAATAAATACATAAAATCTTTTTTAAAAAAGTAAATATCAAACAAGTATGTGTGCGCAGTGATATATATGTATATGCGCATGAATACTCACACACACACACACACACACACACACACACACTGGGTCACCATTAAAAAGACTAGAAAAGTATACCACCACCTGTGTTTAGCGGGAATCTCCAGGAATGAAACTGGCAAACAAGAGGAGCATGTCTCCATTTTTCTAGAAACTTCTGTATTATTTTCATGTCTTATCCCATCGGTGTGTGCATTAGTTGGCTCAGGCTGCCACAGCAAGTCATCATAGATTGGGCGGCTTCACGACAGAAATTTGTTTTGCTGCCATTCTGGAGACAGGAAGTCTGAGATCAAGGCCTGGCAGGGCTGGTTGCCGGTCAACATTCCCTTTCTGCCTTGCAAACAGCTGCCGTCCTGCGGTGTCCTCACCTGCCTTCTCCTCGGGGTGCCCGTGCTCTCTGTCTCTCTCCTTCTTAGAAGGCCACCAGGCTTACCAGATCACAGCCCTGCCCTGACCACCGCATTTGACCTTAATCACTTCCTAAAGACCCTGTCTCCCAATATAGTCACACGGAGGGTTACGGCTGCAACTTACCGATTTGGGGAGGGTCACGATTCAGTCCTGCACTGTCTTTCTTAGCACTCAGCGTTTCCAACCACTCAGCAGTGTTTCTTACACGAACGTCATTAATGGCCTGCCCAGCACTTCTTCCCACCTAGCTCCCCCCAAACAGAACCTCAGTTTGGTGCGGGTATCTATGTATCCTCTGTGTAGCCCTGTGCTTGAGAGAGGGTACCACCATCCTCCTTGCCACAGATTAGTTCCGGAACAAAGCTAAGACCCGATTCCAGTCAGAGACACGGGAGAGAGCCAATCGGGAGATGCTGGAATGAGTCTCTTCCCTCTAAGAAAAACGCCCTAGACAGAAATGGTCATGTCTCAAGGAAGCTGCCGGTCTAGCTTTGGGGTCCGCACCTGCCGCAGCCGCGCCGCTAGCAGTCTGAGCACGAATCAACGCTGAACGTGGCCTAGACGAACCTGAGCCCCTGGGTGCTGCCACCGAGCCCAGGAACCAACCCTCCTGCACCCGAACTTCCAGTCGCCTGAAACGAGGGCATTGCTTGTTGCTACCATCGTTGGAAGCCGGAGCGTGCGCTACATGGAGCTGAAGTCATCGTAAATAATCCGATTTCGGAGAAATATTTAAAATAGATCTTTTTAAAGACTGTTCAAAATCACTCCCTTAGAAATTTACAACAGGTATTAGTATATTAAAGACTCAGAGAATGCCTGCCCTGTTGTATATGAATCCGAGTGCCCCCAATTTATTGGATAATGGGCTCCTTTATTTTCTCTCCACTAAATCCTATTATTCTCAACAAAGGAAGGTGGCTGTTGAAGGAGGCCCCCAGGGCACAGCTGGGACCAACCGGCTCAGAGGTAGGAGAAAATGACAAAGCCTGAAATGAAGGAAAAAAGCAGCAAACTCCTCTAGGGGAGAAAAAGCTCGAGGGGCTTTTTGAATTCCGGGATGTTCGATGTCAATTTCTTTTCTCCGCTGTGCCACCCCCCATCTCCACCACCGCTGCCCGAGTCCTCAGCAAGACTGCGGGGAACGCTTGCTGCTGACTGCTGGGCGGGCAGGAAAGGGGTGTGGTTCCCCCACCCCAAGTGGAGTCGCATTTCACCGCACCCCGAAGAGCCTCGGATCCCAACAAGCTGCCCACGTAAGGCAGTATTCTGAACATTTTCTAGGCATCGTTTTGGTGGGGGAATTGTGTCTGGGGACTTTTCATCCGATGGATCTGATGAAGTAAACAATGCTAAGTAGGTACTCAGGGCAAATAAAAACTACCAAATGCCATGAAAAATAGACATTGCCACAGGACCTCCCCTGCGGAGCAGCCACAGGGAAAGGCACGTTTGTCGATGTGTGTCTCGCTTGGTCCAAGATGACCGCAAGCAGCTCCAGCCAAGGAGAACTCCAGAACGCCCACGTGTCCTTCCCAGAGGCACCCTTCAACTACTCCTAGTTGTTACTGCGATTTTACCAGCATCTGTGGGACACCGTGGTCAGTGTCGATCTTTCCCTATCAACTTATAAAACCCATCAGGACAGAAGCAACAGCTACTTGTAATCACCCTCCCACCCCCAGCGCCTACTCAGCACCCAAGCTGAGGGACTTGTGATGAAAGAATGAATCCGTCAGTGAATGAGACGTTTAAAAACCCTCATCGATCAACTGACGAAGTGAATCACTCATGCTTAGTGACTATAATAAAGAATAAATTTATTCCCCTCGTAAAATAATGTCTACCAGTGGAAGGGGATATGTCAAAGACAGTATATTCGTAGCGGGTTCTGCAGAAAGACCTGAATGACAAATTATAGAAATACAGACCTCTTTCCATACGCATGCCTCCTGCCTAAGGCTTTGCTAGCGTTTTTCTCTAGTGCCTGTTTTGACGGCCTTGGAACCATGATTAAACCGCCATCGGGTGGCTTTTCCGCCTCTGGCACTTCCATAGGAACAGAGGGCTGCCGGTTCCGTGCTCAAGTGCGGGCGGATTTTCCCTTCACGCTAACTGTCCTACATGAAGTCAGAAATGTGTTCTGTAATTCATCTTGTCCCATGGGTTATCACTAAGGTGATCACAGGTTAATGAGTTGTAAAATCGCTCCAGGAAGCGAGGTCTTCCAGCGTCTGGGGACATAAACACAGAGAGTATCGATTTCTAGAACGCTCTTCTTCTAGAACCGTCATCACAGAAATCCAAAAAGCACATTAAATTGAACAATCTTCTCTCTTAGATACTGAAAGTGAGGCTATAACCTGTCAGGGCACACAGATACGGGGAAAAGATCCCAAGATTACAGCCAAGGAGACACTGCACCCTCTTTCTTTTTCTTCCAAATGCCAAAAGAAAAAAAGAAAAGAAAGAGTATGTATTCCTCGTTTTTCTTTTTTCGCAAATGCCAAACCATAGACCCAGACAGTTTGACAAATGAGTAAGGTCATGGAGAACCCCGAGGAAGAGGATAAAGGGAGTGGAATAACTGATACACAAGGAGAGAGGTTTCTGAAAAATCTCATTATGAAGCGACCCAGCCAGTCAACGACTTTGCCGAGAAGGTGCAGACATACTTCTGCTTTGCACTCAGAAGCAAACCCCAAAGCAGCTTCGGAACAAAATGAGTTGTTCCAACAGGATGTGAGTAGAAGTGAAAGGAAAAAATTAAGATTGGAAAAGTCCAGACCCACTGTCAGGACAAAATTCCTCGCAGGAGAAGGCGGTGTTACTCTGTAAAGACTTTCCCCGGTGCCCAGCAATCTCCTCTCCAGACACAGGACTTGGGAGCAGGCCCATGTGACTCCCTACTGGGCCCTCCCTCCATCCGGCAGGCTGGCCAGCGAGCCCCGGTACTTCCAATTAGTGTGTGTGACTGCTAAAGGCAAACAGCTTTTCTGTTTTGGGGAAGGGTATCATTAGAATAAACATAGTATATGTTCCAAAATTACAGGTTTTGAACAACCTTCAGCACCTGGCTACACAGTGATGTGCACTTGGGAGGGTGCGTCCAGCGGCGTCCTTTACACACCAGTCTCCCCCCGCCCCCCCCCCACCGTGCTGAGAGACACAGCCCCGTATTCTAGTGTCCAACTACTCTGCCGCGTGGCCAGGGCCCCAGCACCCTGAGTGACAGACTCACACAGCCGGTCCCACGCGTCCGGGTCTTCAGCACCTCATCTCTGCCATGAAGCAAAACCTACTCAGAAGGCAAAGGTGGTCTGGTGCGCTGCAGGGTCAAAATAAAAAGTAAAAAGCCAGAAGGGGCCAGAGAGACACCTTGACACCTTCAGTTTGCCACCTTCAATTCAGGAAGGCAACTTTTGGGTTCTAACAACAACAGAAATAATAATAATAATAGTAATAGTAGTAGTAGTAGTAGTAGTAATAGTACATTGAATTCCTTAAAAAGTTATTTTCTCTTAGTGCCTTGGAAATAACACCCCTACAAATACCAGGTGATCTCAGTATAACCCTGTACGACCAGTACCTGAAGAAATGCATGCCAGCTTGTAGGTGAGGCGACTTGAAGCTGTGATACCCGTGACTACCAAGAGATGGCGCTGGGCCACGCCCCGGCTCGGGATTGCAGGGTCGCTGCCACCTGGACCTGCCCTGGCTGTTTCTCCGCCTCGTGGACTCTTGATCTTGCTTTGGAAACGCTGTCTTCCTCCACTGCCGTTGCCTGACCACTGCCCACGTTCCCTCTGACCCTGTGTTAGCACAATGCTGCCACTGCCTAATTTAACTTCCTCACAGCCTCGTGCAATTGGGGACCTTCGTATTAACTCCGAAAAGCATTTGGGGGGATTCGTTTGGCCAGGAACATGCCACATAAAATGGGATTGCATTATGTGGGATGATGATTACTATGATTAGGGTAGGCCATTTTCGAAGACAAATTATTTCAGCCTGCAGGAAACACAGGCCTGAGGCTGCCTCTTTCCATTTTCGAGCCCTCCGGCTCTAGTAAAACTGTCCACTGCACATGTTTTATTTATTCATTCCAGTCATTTAATCATTTCTGCTTTTAAATACTGAGGGGAAAAGTTTCCGTGCTGCAGCGTGGTGTGGAGAAGAGGGACTGCGATACTCTTACCAGGAGAACTGGAATCTGACCTTACCTCTTCTACCTGCCACCTCTGCGATTACAGGAAATCACCTACTTGGGACTCAAAGTCTCTGTCAAATGAACACAACCAAAGGAGTGCCTTCCTACTTTTCCTTCCGCATAAAACGTAAAGATTCTGTGGAAATTAAGAGCTTACTGCTATGTCACGGAGCGTACCATTGTTTTACCCTTTAAAAAGTATTGTAGAAATATTCCCCCCTTAATTCCCCTCCACCCTGCACACCCCCTCCCACCCACATCCCCCTCCTTTAGTTCATGTCCATGGGTCCTAAGTTCTTTAGCTTCTACATTTCCCACACTATTCTTGCCCTCCCCCTGTCTATTTTCTACCCACCGTCTATGCTACTTGTTCTCTGTACCTTTTCCCCCCTCTCTCCTCCCACTCCCCTGGTGCTAACCCTCCATATGATCTCCATTTCTGTGGTTCTGTTCCTGTTTTAGTTGTTGGCTTAGTTTGTTTTTGCTTTTGTTTTAGGTGTGGTTGCTAATAACTGTCAGTTTGCTGTCGTTCCACTGTTCATATTTTTTATCTTCTTTTTCTTAGATAAGTCCCTTTAACATTTCATATAATAAGGGCTTGGTGATGATGAATGCCTTGAACTTGACATTATCTGAGAAGGACTTTATCTCCCTTTCCATTTTAAATGACAGCTTCACTGGATAGAGCAATCTTGGATGTAGGTCCTTGACGTTCATGACTTAGAATACTTCTTTCCAGCCCCTTCTTGCCTGTGAGGTCTCTTTTGAGAAATCAGCTGACAGTCTGATGGGAACTCCTTTGTAGGTGAATGTCCCATTATCTCTTGCTGCTTCTAGAATTCCCCTCTTCATTGTAATCTTGGCTAATGTAATTATGATGTGCCTTGGTGTGTTCCTCCTTGAATCCAACTTCTTTGGGACTCTCTGAGCTTCCTGGACTTCCTGGAAGTCTATTTCCTTTGCCAGATTGGGGAAGTTCTCCTTTATTATTTGCTCCAGTAAGTTTTCCACTTGGTGCTCTGCCTCTTCCCCTTCTGGTACCCCTATAATTCAGATATTGGGATGTTTAAAGATGTCCTGGAGGTTCCTAAGCCTCTCCTCATTTTTTTGAATTCTTGTTTCGTCATTCTCTTCTGTTTGGCTGTTTCTTTCTTCCTTTTGGTCCACTCCATTGATTTGAGTCCCAGTTTTCTTCTCATCACTATGGTTCCCTGTGCATTTTCCTTCATTTCACTTATAGTGGCCTTCATTTTTTCATCTAATTTTCGACCAAAATCAACCAATTCTGTGAGCATCCTGATGGCCAGGGCTTTGAACTGTGCATCTGATAGGTTGGCTATCTCTTTGTCACTTAGATGTATTTGCTCTGGGGCTTTGATCTGTTCTTCCATTTGGGCCACTTTTGGGGTGGGGGGTTTGGTCGCACCTGTTAGGTATGAAGGGTGGAGCTTTAGGTGTTCACCAGGGTGGGGCAGCCCAGTCGCTGCATTGTGATGCTGTATGTAGGGGTGGGGTCAGAGAGGGAACAATGGTGCTTGCTCAGCTCCCTCTCGGATTCTGGTCCCCTCCGCCACTTCCCACAAGCAAATTTGGCCCTTCTAGTGCTGATTCCCAGGTGGATGGGTCTGTGCATGCTCTAGGACCCTGTGGGTCTCTCCAACGAACTCCCCTGTGAGGCTGGGAGTCCCTCCCGGCACCTCAACCCCCACAGGTGTTTTTGATCAGTGTTTTCAGGCCTTACTTCCCTGTGCTGGGGCCCCAGGTTGCGCAGTCTGTCCCGCTCCCCAACTTCACCTGGTTTATCTGCACACAAATGTGTGACTGTGGTCAGCCAGCCACCTTGCGTGCCTCACTGGGTCTGCCCGTTGCCACCCCGCGCCCAGGTCCACCAGCCACCGCATTTTCCTGCTGTGACCCCTCTCCGGCAGCCACCGACTCCGCCCCTCTTACCGGTCTGGATGAATGTGTCTACTTCATCTCCTTGGTTGTTGGACTTCCGTACAGTTCAATTTTCCGTCAGTTCTGATTTTTTTTTGTTTCTAAATTTTTGTTGTCCTTAATTTTGGTTGTGCGAGGAGGCACCGTGTGTCTACCTACGCCTCCATCTTGTATTGTAGAAATATTTAAGTTGCAAAAATTGTGGCAATACTGAACAACAGGGATGATGATATCCCATTACCACCTATCTCAAAATTCACCCATATTTAATACCCAGCTAACTGTTACCCCAATCAAACCAGTTTGCTTCTTGCTGTTATACATGCTCTAATTCTTTTCTTTCTGCCAGAACACCACCTCTGCTCTGTGCCCTCACTCCCCATCCCCAACACTCACAGGCTAAGCTGTCCTCATCGATCAGACCTCAATTCCTTTTTGAATGAATGGATAAATGAACAATCTAATGGTCGATGATAGTGTTCTTAGTTCCAATGCCTGTTATCTGTAGCCTAACCATCAAAATAGTGTGTAGACTGGACACTATTTTCAGTTCACTTTAATTTTTAAATTATCAAAGTAAAGCCTAGTCATTAGAGAAATCATTTTAAAGTTTAATTCATAGTCCTGCCACTCAGAAATAACTAGAGTTATTGATGTCCTTCTTTCAGTATTTTACCATGTATAGTTTTTTAGGCAAAGGGACCACTTTTTTTTTTGGAATTGATGTTTTGAGATATAATTGGTGTGCATTACATTATACACATTTGAAGTGCACAATAGTAAGATTTGACCTATGCATGCACCTTGAACCGCACCACAGTCAAGATAAGGAACGATCTACAACCCCCGTCGTTTCCTCTTGCTTCGTTGTGAATTGTCCCTCCCACCCCTTCTTCACCCCCAGCCCCGCCCCCAGATGGCCACTCGTCCGCTTTCTCTCGCAATATCGTATTAGAATTTTACATCAATGGAATCGTACAGCCTGCACTTCTTAGCCTGGCTCCTTTCACTCGGTATAATCATTTGGAGATTTCCTCATGTTGTAGCACATACCCATAGATTCATCTTTTCCTTGCTGAGTGTATTACATCATATGGAAATATGAGACTTCATTTATTTAGTCACCAGTTAATGAACATTACGGCGGTTTTCCGTTTGGGGCTATCACAAATAAAGCTGCTATGAACATTCGTACACATCTTTGTAAGGATATATTCTATCATTTCTATGGGGTAAATACATAAAAAGGGAATAATCACATTTTAGGTGTATGTTCAATTTTTAAAAACTGCCAGACTGTTTTCCAAAGTGACTGTACCATTTTTACATTTCCACAAGGAGAGTGTATGAGTTTCAACTTGTCCACATCTTTGTCAATGCTTATGATGGTCAATCATTTTAATGTAACTATTATAAGTGTAAAGTGGTTTATCACCTTGTGGTTTTAATATGCATTTCCCTGAATATTAATGTTGACCATGTTTTATATGCATATTTGCCTGTATATCTTATTTGGTGACGTATCTGTTTAAATCTTTTGCCCACTTTTTATTGAACTGTTCATTTTCTTACTACTGAATTTCAACGGTACTTTACATATGCAGGATAAAACTCCTCGACGATATAGATGACTGAAAAATATTGTCTTCCAATCCGTGTCCTGTATCTTCATTCCCTTCATAGTGCATTTACCAGAAATTTTTAATTGTGATGAAGTACATCCTATTCACTCACTCCACACTTTATGGATTACCCTTTTAATGTTGCATCTAGAAAATTTCTGCCTAGCCGAAGGTCACAAAGGCTTCCCGTATGTTTTCTTCCAGAAATTTTATAGCTGCAGACTGCATGTTTAAATCTATCATCCCTTTAATGATCATCTTTGTTTATGGTGAGAAGCACAAGCTGAATTAATCTTTGGATATCAAGTTTTTCAATAACCATATATTGACCAGACTATTGCTTCTCTATGGAATTTGCCTATGCCAAAAATCAATTGTCCCTACATGTGTGGGTTTATTTCTAAACTGTCTATTCTATTTTATTAATCTATTTGTCAGTCTTGACATCAATACCACACTGTCTTGATTACTCTCGCTTTAAAATAAGTCTTGAAATATAGTATTATTAATCTTTAACTTTGTTCTTCTTTTTTTCCCCCAAAACTGCATTTGCTATTCTAGGTCTTCTGCATTTCCATAGGAATTTTAGAATCAACTTGTCTATTTCTATCCAAAAAAAAAAAAAAAAAAACCTCACAACTTTGGGAATGCATTTAACCTATAAATCAATTGAAGCAAAATGCACACCTTAATGACATCGAGCTTTCTGAGTCATGAACTCAATTTCTCTACTTATTCAAGTCTTCAGTAATTTGTTTCAGCAATATTCTGTAGTTTGTAGTGTACAGATCTTTTGCATATTTTGTCAGATGTGCCCCTATTTCATATCTTGTTATTGTAAATTATATTTTGAAAAATTTACTTTTGAATGGTTTGTTGCACTACACGGAAATAAAATTCATTTTCGTATATTGATTTTGCATCCTGGAACTTTGGTAAATTCAATTCATAGTCCTTGTAGCTCATATATGTGTGTAGATTCCATCAGAACTTCTACATAGACAACCATATATATCATCTGCCAATAAAAAGGTTTACTTCTTGTTTACCCACTGAATGTCTCTCCCTTCTTGCCTCCTCGCCCTGATTAGAATCTCCAGTACAATCCTGAACAGGACTGGTGAGAGTGGACACTCTAGTCTCTCGTCTGATCCTGGGGAAAACATTCTGGCTTTCATCGTTAAGTCTGATGTTACCTGATGGTTTTCATGGATATGATCTATTGAGGAAGTCTCACTTGCTGAATTTTTATCAGGACATGATGTTGAATTTTGTCAAATGCTTTTTCTGTGTCTACTGAGATAATCATATCTTTTTTCCATTTTTACGTGATAAATTATGTGCAATAATTTCTGCATGTGAAACTAATCTTGCATTCCTGGGATAAATCCTAATTAGTCTTGATTAATTGATATGAATTTTCTAAAACTGGGTTAAAGATATTTGCATCTCGGTTCCTAAGAAATGTTAGCTGGTAGCTTTCTTTCCTGGTAAAGTCTTTTATCTGGGTAATGCTGGCCTCACAGAAAAAGTGGGGAAGTATTTCCTCATCCTCAATTTTCTGGAAGAGTTTGTGTGGAATTGCTAATATTTATTCTTTCGGTGTTTGGTACCACCGCAAGTAAAGCCATTTGAATCTGGATTTTTGTTGGGATGCATTCAATTCATTTAATAAACACAGGCTTCCTTTGGTTATCAGTTTTCTCTTGAATAAGTTTTGGGAGCTCATGTCTGTCAAGGAATTTTTTCCACTGCATCTCCGTTGTCAAATTTATTGGCACAAAGTGGATCATAATATTCTCATCTTACCCTTTCCACATCTTGTGGAGCTTGTAGCAATTCTGTCTCTCATTTCTGATCATGGTAATCTGTATCTTCTCTCTCTTTTTCCCTGATCAATGTGGATAGAAAGTTTGTCAATTTTATTGATCTTCTTAAATGATAAACTTTTGATTAGACTAATTTTTCTCTATTGCTTTTCTTTTGCTGTTTCACTGATCTCTGTTCCAATCTTTCTTATTCTCTTTCTTTCACTTACTTTGGGTTTTGATCTTTTTTAAAGATGAAATTTGATATCATTAATTAGATATCTTTCCACCTTTCTTTTATTCTAACACACAGTTTGTAACACATAGTTTATAAATTTCCCCCAAGTCTGTGGCATCCCAGAGATTTTAAAATGCTGTATTTCATTTTCATTTGGCTCAAAATATTTTCTATTTTCTTTTCTGATTTCTTCTTCAACCCATGGGTTCTTTGGAAGTATGTTATTTAATTTCTAAAAGGTGGGGGCCCTTCCAGAGACCTTTCTCTTATTGATTTCTAGTTTAATTTCATTGTGGTCAGAGAACATACTTTATACCACCTTAACGCTTATAAATTTATTTGAACTGGTTTTATGGCCTATAATATTGTCTATCTTGGTGACTATTTCATGTACACTTGAAAATAATGTATATTCTGCTGTTTCTCTCTACTAGCAATTGTTGACAGAGGGTTATTACAATCCTCAACTTCAATTACAGATACACCTCCTGCTCCCCTCAGTCACACCAGTGTTCGCTTCCCTTCGAAGCTCTGCTTTTAGATGCGTAACATATAGCATTTCATACTTTTCAGATGACGCCCCACTGCTTTTTCATTTGCATTATTTCCAAAGAGAAATCTGTTGTATTGTTATCTTGGTTCCGGTGTCCATGATGTGTCTTTTTTTTTCTTTTCCTGGCTGCTTTTAAGATGTCTTCCTTTATCACTGGTTGTGAGCAATTTGATTTTGATTTGTCTTGGAGGAATTTTCTTCGCGTGTCTTGTGGTCTACTGAGGCCGTTATTTCCTCCTCAGTTTTCCGTCCCCACCTGGGTCCTCTCGCCAGGGAGTCTAATTGCATATATGTACGACAGGCTGTTTGAACTCGTCCCATGATTCACTGGGGCTCCTTCCCCTTCTTTGCTTTTCCTTTATTCTGTTTCCTCTGTGCTTCGTGTTGGAAATTTTCTGTTCCCACGCCTGTGAGTTTACTTATCTTTTCTTCTGCCACGTCTAACTTGCTTCACTGCAACCCATTTTACTAACATCTCACACACTGTGGCTTTCATCTCTAGAAGACCAACTTGGGTCTTTTTTAGTATCTTCTCTTTCTTTACTTAAACTCTGAACATATGAAATATAGTTAGGATAACTTTTTAATGTTCTTGCCTGATAATTCAAACATCTGTTCCAGTTCCGGGCTGTTTCTGATGTGATGATTTATCTCCTCACTATGGGTAGCATTACCCTGTTTCTTTGCATGCCTCATAACTTTTTATTGGATTCTAGATATTGTGACTTTTACTTTATTGAGTGCTAAATATTTTTGCATTCCTATAAATGTTCTGAAACTCTATTCTAAGATGCAGTTAAGCTTCTTGGAAACTGTTTTTATCTGGCCAGGTCTTGCGGTTAATATGTGATAGGCAGGACCAGAGCAGTGTTCAGTTTACAGCTAACTGTTCCCCGCTACTGAAGCAAGATTCTTCCGTGTGTTTTTCTGTGTTCTCTGCCCCACATGCCGTGAAGATTCCCAGCCCGCCTTGCAGAGCCACGCATTATTCCGAGCCCAGTGTGAGCGCCAGGCATGGCTCCCTCGGGTCCTTGAAGGCGGTCTTTCCCTGGCTTTGGGTTGTCTCCCTATAAGTGCGCACTGATGGGTATTCAGCTAAATCAGTACTTGAAGGGGAACCTCTGCGGATCTCCAGAACTTTCTGTCGCTGTGCAGCTGTCTTCCTCACCACGGCACCCTATCCTACCAAGTCTAAGCACCTTGGCTTCTCCAGACTCTGCTCTATCCCCTCACCTCCATCCCCTCAACTCAGGCCAACCACGAGGCTGTGCCCAGGGTGCCCCTGCCTGCACTTCAACCCGGGCTCTCCTAGGACAGTAGCCCTGAAGGTCAAAGGCTCACCTCTCAGTGGTCACCGTCCTTCATTGCCTGAGGGCATCTTTAAAAATATTTCTCACATATGTTTATCTGTAGCTCTATTTTTTTTTTTCAGGTAGGAAGATAAATCTTTCCCCAGTTCTTCCATCTTGGCCTGAAGCAGAAGTCGTGTGTATATTTTTAAATAGTCGAGATCACACTGCACTTTGAACTTTTGAGCCTTACTTTTTCTATTCAATGTTTTATCATAAGCTATTACCACTGGCAAACATCATTCCTAGTCTTTTTTTGTGTGTTGCTACATAATATATAAACCTACTGCTTTTACTATGCATTCCCTGTTACCAAACTTTTTCTGGTTCTAATATTTCCAATTATAAATAAAACAATGATCATACTATTTTTTGTGCATAGATCTCCATCCACCTTTCTCAATGATTCTTTCAGACAGGTTTCGAAAGTGGTGAAATCAGGTTAAGGAATGAGAACTTTAAGACAAAATCCGGACACACACCACGTTGTTGTCACGAAGGCGTGACCGAGCCATGTTCCGAGCCGCGTGCGTGAGTGCTCGCCGTACTGAATCCTCCCCAACGACAGATAGTGTCACTCTCCTAAATCTTTGCTCCTCCGACTTATGAGACTGGTCTCTTGATCTAAACTGCGTTTCTCTGATTACTGGCTAATTGGATATTTTTATGAATTTGTGAGTTTTTCTAGCCCCTAGTTGCCAACCACGCATTCCCATTCTTCTACTGCCTGTGAGATAGATATTAGAACGTTCCAGACCAATTTGTGGGAGCACCCTAACCCTTCCTCCTTTGTCACATCCTCCAGCCACTCAGGCACCCACTACTTTTATTCTCGTTTGGTTTTTTACTTTTGCTTCTCCCTCTGCCTGGAAGGTGATCCTTTTACGACCTTAACGCAGAAACTCCTTCCCCATTCCAAACCAAAAGCTGCCTTCTCACTCAGCCTCTGCCGGCCAGTTCCTGGGTGGACGGACACCCTCCTTCTTGGGACCCCTGCCGTGGTGGCACTTTTCTTACCAGTGTACATGCTGGTGCGTGCACACATCTGTGAACTCCACGAGGGCAAAGCTGCCGTATTTCCATCTCAAAGCCCACACACCTCTGCTGCTAAGAAGTGCCCTGAAGATTTACTAAATGAATAAATATTTAAAGGAGTGTAACTCAGACAAGCCAAAACGACTGTTCATTCATTAAACTGGCATTTATGGAATACCTACTGTGTACTACCTGAAAGAAATCCAAACCCGATCTATAAGAATTCTCTTCTTTTAGAAGGCACTCTATTGTCTCCAGCCATTTTCCTCACTGGCTCTGATGAACATAATTAATGACCACAGGAGACTAATATTAAACCAGCACTGTAATTGGACTTAGACAGAGAGCCTCCCATCCGTCTCCACCCCGCACTGTCTGTCTAAATCCCCCAAAGCAGCGCGCTTCCAATGGCCACCCGTCCGCACAGCGGCTTCCTTTCCACCCCTTCCTTTCCAGCGACTTGAGTTGGCTCATCTCTGCTGAGCAGGCGCACGCCTGGACACCACAGCCCCACCACAGCCCCACCGGAAAAGCCGTGCATTCCCCTCCCCGCACACTTTATGTTTTGCGACGTGTGAGTGTGGAATCAGACCCCGAAGAATTTGGAGGAGCATCGCCTTCCTGAAAGCAAAGGGTGAAGGTCACAACGGAATCTCCTGATAAGGGTCTTTCCGCACCTCTACCCAGTTCTCCGAATCTCCTGTCCCGCATGCTTGTGGGCAGGAAATACGGTGAGGAGGGTCTGATTCACAGGAAGATGTGCACTTCTTTGAACAGCTCTGTGCTGAGTCGGGCTGGGCCAGAAGATTCACTTCTATGGCAACTGAAAATCCGAAAGGCCTGCCTCCAGATTCCGGAGTAAAGCTGGGGGCAAATCCGTAGAGGAGTATGGGCCATGCAGGCGTCAGCAGGTAAAGACGGAAATGGAGTATTTCTGCAGAAACCTCACCGGGCCCTGGCTCGTGGGGCTCAGTGGGCTGGGCTGGACTGTCACCCGCAAACCGAAATGTTGCAGGCTCCGTTTCTGGTCCGGGAGCTTCTGAGAGGCGACCGACTGATTTGTCTCTCCCCCCCCCTCCCTCTCCATCCCATCCTCTCTCTCTAGAATCAATGAGCAAGTCCTCCGGGGAGGACGAAAATAAAACTAAACCAGAAAGAGCCCTCACTGGGCAGGTGGCAGTGCACGCGGGGCCACCTCAGGATGTGAAGGGCCCAGGAAGTTCTGTCGGGGTGTTTCTGGAGCCTCTGCCTCTCCAAACAGTTCGCTAAAAATCAGCATGGCAGCCACACCCTGTCTGCCCCGTCTCGCCTTGTGCTCAGGAGGCAAGGGCTCTCCAGACAGCGGCAGCGACCTGACCGCCGGGCCATCTTCCTCGGACCAGGCCCTGGCCACGGGGTCTCAAGACGTCCGTATGAGGAGCAGCACTCCTCTCCCTGACTGAGGGGAGCCAGATGTCCCCCTCAATCAGGTGGCAGGAGGTCAGAGAGCACCCCGAAGTGGGAGGAACAAGAGCCAGAAGCCCCATCTAGAAGGCACGGCCAGCCCCAGCCCATCTCGGCCAACCGAAGAGAACTTCATGCTTTTCAAGGAAATCGCTCCTCAGTGGGGGGGCCCCCTGAGGTCCCAGGCCCAGAGCGAAGCCCTTCCTGCTGGGCTTTGAGGGCCTCCCTGGACAAAGGCATTCATGAGGACATTTCCACAGAACAGGACCCCGGCCCACTTCGCGAGCCCACCCCGGGGTCCGCATGGGCCTCCCACCGTTCTGCACTGTTACTGCCCCCGTGCGCTGTCAGCGGCACGGGGGCAGGGCACTCCTCCTGTCTGCGAGGCCCCACACCTGGCACCCAGGCAGCACGGAGAACGTCGTCAGGGAAATGTTAAACATCCTAGTTCAGCGCATGTTCATTTTGCATCATCTGGTAGAGCAACTTAGGGAAACAAATGTTTTGAAATTAGGGCGGAAGGCTTGGTCTGACCTCGCCGGGTTTCAGTGACTCATTGTAAGATGAAGAAGTTGGACCAGCAGACCCCTAAGGAGCTTCCACTTTTAGATGCTGTGACTCAAATATCTATGACTGGCTCTAATCAGGGGGAGATCACTGGCTTCCCATAAAGATGAAAGGGATTTAAACCAACAAACCTTGTTGCCAAGGTTTAATACATGTAGGAAACTATTCATTCCGCCATCAGCTACAAGCTCGGAGTCAGGTGGCAAACACACTAATCACTGTCGGTAAGCTGAGCCTGGGTTGTACACTCGCAGTGTCAGCACTTGGGCAGCCGGACTGGAATTTTTTTGTTCCTGTTCCAAGGTATTTGAGACCAAGTGATCTGGAGCACACAGCCTCTGAATCCCCAACGTGAGCCCATGCCCCGGAGCTCACAGAGTCTAATTATACTGAACAGGGAGCAGCAAAGTCACCAAGCCATTAATGAGGGTGAGGAGGGGAAAATGAATGCCCAGGGAGGGATTCAGAAGCTATTCTGAGAAAGGGGAAAATGTGCTTCTTTGTCTCGGTGACAAAGCAGCTGAGTCATCCAATCGCTCACGATCTCGGGGAACCCATTAGCTTTGCTTGAGTCTCCACTCATCTGTCAACTACTAGAATCAGAGGAAGGAGAACAGAGCGATGGTCGGAGAAAGCCCAGAAGGCCCAGCTTTGGGAAAACACAGCGATTTGGAGGGGAGGGAAAGAAGGAACAGGACATTGTGTATAGCTTGTAAATCGAAGATGAAATCGCCGTAAGGAGTTGCCAATGAAGCCGGGCCCAGTAATCCCGCACTTAGGCAAAGCTCAGATGGCAGAGCTGCCCTGAGTCGGGGCTTTGAAAGGAGAAGGTCATCTAACACTATTCTAAGCTCAAGGAGCTGTTGGGACAGATGACGGGAGACTAAGCTGAAGAATTTGCTTATGAGGCTTACTTCGACCCAACAGATCCATCTCCGCCCGCTGCCAAGGTGTTTGAACCCAGGGGAGCACACAGCCTCCAACTCCACGGCCCCGTAGTAACCCAGAGCCCCCGGAGCCCCCGACCCGAAACAGTAGAAATCGCAGCATGAGGATCCTGCTGAAAACCTGAGAGGACCCTGGGGGGGGCGGGGGGTGAGAATCCACAGATCCCTCCTCAGCAAGGTCCTGAACGACACGCTTCCCGACCGCTGGTGGCCTCAGGAAAGCTGCAGAGAGGACCAAGGTGAGGCACAACGGTGCGGCCCCAGCAGCTTGCATGCAGTCCTGCATTCTCCCAGTGAGTGCTGCAGTGTCAGGGAATACGAAGGTGTTCAGGGGCCAGCCTCTGCCAGGAATGACAACCCATTGCTGACTGCGTCTGATGTTTCTGAAGGCCAGGCAGCAGGGTTTTAAGTCCTGGGTGATATACTAATGGTAACAGCAGGAACCCAGCTCCCAAAGGTTGGGTGAAGAATTACAGTGTGAGGATCCAACAGGATCTGCGGGGAGGTGGAAACAGGCAGGTAGGCAGACGGTGGACGTGGCTGTTACCATTACCAAAATCCTCAGGCCCCTCCTAGAAATGAGAGAACAAGGGTGCCGCTCCAACGGAAGGTGCCGAGCCACAAAACAAACACAGCTTTTCTAAGGTCACAAGGCAAGTTAGCCACAGACAAGCCATCCATCTTTGTCTCAATAAATTTCCTCACTTAGTGATGGGAACAAAGACAGTTGTAGTGGCAATAAACAAACTTGTCTGCAGCACAACCAGCTACCGAGAGCTGGCTCACCTTGGCCCAGTATCATTCCTCCCCCTCTCGTTCTATAAAAAGCTCCCCCCTCCCTAAGCTTCTAGAGCCCCAGCTGAACTGGTCACCGAACCAAGTCCTGGGAGCCTATCTCCAACAGCAAACAAAGGGTTAACGTGAACGCTGCCCCTGGCCGCCCCCAAACCCAGATCGTTCCCTTCGGCCAATCTTGTCGGTTCCCCAAACAATAGTGACTCAGGGGTGGAAGAGTCCGCATCCTTCCTTCCCTGCACTGAGTGACACTCACGCTCTGGGAACGAGCTCCCAGAGGCACCTGAGACCCTCCCGTGAGAGAGCGCTCTGGGCACGCCCGGGACATCACTTCCCAGACGTGCTGGGACGTGGTGGAGCCCACGTCTGACATCAGCATGGGGTCCAGGAAGAGCAAGAAGATCAAAATGAAGGACCTACTGCAGTAGCCACTCAGCAAGTGCTAGCTTTGCTTTTCTGTTAAGATTTTATTTATTTTTAGAGAAGGAGGAAGGGAGGGAGGAAGAGAGGGAACGTCAACGTGAGAGAGAAATACCGATCAGTGGCCTCGTGTACGCGCCCCAGCTGGGGACCAAACTTGCAGCCCAGGCCTGTGCCCAGACCGGGAATCAAACCCACACTGGCCACCTTTCACTCTGCGGGACGATGCCCAACCAACGGAGCCACACCAGTCAGGGCGGCCTTTCTTCGTCATTAGAGAGCTGATTCACAGAAAAATATTTTCTGAGTTGAAGAATTTCTTTTGAATTGAATGAAGCCGACCATACAGGCCCTTGGGTAGGCCCTACGGAGAACAGAAAGATAAACACAACTTGATTTCAACCTTCAGAAAACTGAGAATTCAGAGGGAGAGGTGACACGCAGACCAACGTAGCGCCGAGTTGAATCGATGTGGTGAATGGAAAAGGGGAACACAGTGCGGGGGTTAGCGCGGGGCGGGGGCAGGGTGTGGTGGGGGGGGCACGCAGCAGGGAAGGCTCCCGTCTGGTGGGCGGAGCAGGCACCCTGGGTGGGGCCTGAGGAGCCGGGAGAGCATCACCAGTCTGCGGGCAGCAGAGCCGCTTCTCAGGAGGGGAAGCCGATGAGGCAAGAACTGGGGACGCGCAGGGCCTGCCGCAGGCGGGCAGAATGAGCTAGAAAGGGGGATGAGAAGGGGAACAAACGACGAGGATGGACGGAGACGGGGACACGTGCGTGAGTGCTCGGAAGGAAGCGCGGTAGTCCGACCAAAACCGCTCAGACCAAGGTGACGGTCATGAGGAAGCAGGCGCAAGCCAACCCCAACGCCTGCCAGTGAAACTGCCAGCAGGGGGGGGATTTGGGGTGTGAGCAAGGCCTGGGCCAGCGCCTCGCTGGGAGGGAGGGCTGGCACGAGGCCACGGAGGGTCAGGGACACTGCTCCGCGTGCCCCTTCCCTGGGAAGGCGTGCGCTGTGCGCCGCGGCCGTAAATCTTGCCCTGAGTATGATCTGGAGACAGGGCCCCGTCGGGGGACAGCTGCAGGACTAATTTTAGGCCTGTGCCGGGGAAGTGGGGCAGGCCCAACCCGCAGGGCAGGGCGGAAACATGGCACACACTGGGCATCGCTTCCTGCACCCGCGTCCCGGGAAAACGCCGCAGCCTGCTGCCCTCGGAGCGGGGCGCTCCAGAGAGCCATCCGTGTCTCCTGGCACGGGACCTCACCCTGCTCCCGGAGGCCCCTCAAACCCACTGGTTCCGGCACCCAGGTGGAGCTCAGGAGAACCCCCTGGGCGCATCCTAGTTGTTCTTCGGGGGTGGGGTTCGGGGGAGAAGGGGAGCACTGGCCGAAAGGTCCCACCTTCACATTCTCCCCCAGCTCTGCTGCCTCATCCGAAGCAGTCGGCCGAGGCTCCAGTAGTATTTGTACTAACAATTAACGATACTACGCGCATCAAAGGTCACAACGTTTTACACCTTGTTTCTTAACACCCCAACCAACCCAGGAGTTCCGACTTGCTATTCCTACTTTGAGGGTGATCTAGAAAGACCGCTACAGTGCAGGTCTTCCGATCTGAACACCTTTGTTCGTATCGTGCTGTTGGGGGTCAAGGGCAAGGTGGGAACCAAGGCAGCTCTGAGAGAGAATTCAAAAGCAGAGGGACAGCACATTTATTTAGCCTTTGAGAGGAAATAGCCATTCAATCGAGCAGAAAGGCTCTTCTATCATTAAGCAAATTGCTCCAGGAGTATGAGCCTTTTAGACAGCAACAGGAATTTGAACAAACTTTAACAGCTTATGATTGTCTTACATACGGTGGTTTAGAAATAAAATGCTGGAAATAGATTGTGTAAGACACTCGGGTGGTGGTTTAAGTGCTAAAGACTCCTGTATCAGACAGGGTTTAAATTCCAGCGCTTTTGCTTAAATCCTAGCATGTTACTTAACTTCTTTCACCTTCAATTTTTTTTTTTTTTTTTTTTTTTTTGCCTGTACAATTGGGGACGGTAATAGCACCTGCCTCAGCAGAGTAGAGAATCCAATGAGATAAGGCGCACTAAGAGTTTAGCATGGGGCAGGGCACACAATGCCAGAGCAATGATGGCTCCATTGTCACAGGCGGTGACAAACTTGTCTTCCACAGGGGCTTCGTCTTAGTTTGTCATTTGGCTCAGGAAGGGGAAGCCACCCCCGCCCCGGATCCTGGTGACCACTGGTCTGTTCTCTGCCACTGCAAACTAACTTTGCCTGATCTAGAACTTCGACCAAAGGGAAAGGTGAAATGCGCACGCTCGTATGTCTTGCTTCCATCCACCCAGGGCAGCATTTTAGGATCCCATCTATGTTGCTGCTCCGGGCAATGGCTTATCCTTTTTATTGCTGATCAGTTTTTACTTTAGAGATACACCACAGTTCGTTTATCCATTCATTTGTTGATGAACATTGAGGTTGTTTCCAGTTTTTTCAATATTAGAAATGAAGCTTTTATGAACATTCTTTAAAGAATAAGTGTGGGGGAGTGGGGATCGTGCTGCCCAAATTTTACAGGGAAAAAAAGGAAAGAAATGTGGAAATAGGCCTGAGGTCCCTGAAGGTGGCTTTTGTCACTGGAAACAGCCCTGGTGTCACTTGCCCACCTTCCCAAGGCACCTGGGTCACATCTGCGGGTGAATTCAACTCTGCCAGAAAGGAAGAGCAATAAAGTAACAAGCTTGACTCTCTGAGAAGGGGACTTCGGTGCTTGGTCGCTTACTCCCGCCTGCTGCCTGAACGGGGAAGACAATGGGGACGAAAAAGGAGCCACGCACCACACCTGACCACTTCCAGGGAGGCCCTTGTGGCAGCCCCACGAACTCGGAGACCGAAAGCAACCACACAGGATGGTCTGAACACGAAAATCTCTAACAAACTCGAGGCGTGGTGGGCAGTGGAGTCCTCGGCCCGTAGCTTCCTGGGCGAAGGTCAATCTTTACCTTAAGTGAGCCTGTCCATCGAATTTTTGCCTCTACGACAACACACCCTTGAAATGTCAGAGGACTCTCCCTGTCCAGACCCCTAAGAGCCCAGTCTGCCCCCAGAATACGAGACCGAAGAGCCGCTCCTGGTTACCCGGCCCCCCACATGCGTCCTCTGCGTGCTGCGGACATTGCTGTTAACCAACCACCCTGCACCCACCAACGTGAAAGAAGTACGTGTCTCCGCATACTTCCTGTCCAATCCCAGAGAGTTCCCTGATCGGCGCTCTCCCACCCGCTAACCTAACACCAGTGGATTTCATGTAACCCCCCTTCCATCTCCTTTCGTTCTCCTAGAGAAAGTAAGTGGCAAATTGCCATTCTCTGGGGCATGTTCTCAGTCCATTGAGATTTCGCTTCCTGGCCATTGTTGTCGGTTTGGCCCAAATAAACGCATAAAAGTGTTCTACAGGCTTGGACGTCTCTTACATGGATGACAATAAAAGGTGAGAGGGCCCTAGAAGGAAGGGGCCTGGTGCCAAGCTTGGCCAGGAAGGGCTTCCCGGAGAACAACGCAGCGCCCAGGTGGGCAGAGAAGAGGTGAGCGAACAAGACGCGCGCAGGCATGGGCCCAGCAGACGCCCCGCAGATTTTTCACATGATGTAGGGGAAGCGACCGCACATTCCTGAGCTGCCCAACAGATGAGCGGAAACAGCGGCAGGTCAGAGGAGGCTGTGGGAATAGCACTGAAGGTTCACGGACTGGCGGCCAAGGGGCGGCAGGTGAAGACTGCAGAGGCCAGCAGTAAAGACCCACGTACAATGATAAAAACCCGGCGCATCCAGAGCCAAGTGAGACCTCTGCCCAGGGACAAGGACGGACGTTTAAGATGGAAAGGAAGTACAGTCGCAGGACAGTCGCAAGTTCATTGTTGTTGTTGTTACTGAGTTTGTGACCCGGAAGTGTAACTTGGTGGAATTTAGTGGAATCCCGGTTTGCAAGACATTTGCACTTTGATGAGAGGTTTCTAAAATGAGGTACGTAGAACGCTGACTCCCAAGAAAAGGTAGCCTCCGAGCAAAAATAGTTTCCTGGCCAACTCAGTTTTAGAACAGGGAACACTACAGACCCACCTCAGATATTCTGAGTGTGTGCTGGCTTGACGAGGGCTTGGAGAAGTCTTACAGTACAGAAATCGACCAAACTTTGTCTTACCCAGCACTTCTCAATACATTTGATGAGGATTTTTTTTTTTTGCTGAGATATAATGTATTTCACTCTAGGAAATGCTGGTGTGGAGAGCTGCAGGTGAGAATGGATGATAATGGCATTCCTGTGGTGACCCCACGAGAAAAATATGCGGGTGAACAGGAGCCTAAGATTGATGCTGGGTTGGGGAGAATATCATAGCTGGGCATGGAAATGCGCCTTTGCCGAGCGACCCCATATATCTTGAAAATTGGCTGAATCGCTTCTAATATTCTTTCAAGGTCCTTGCTGAGTCACTCCCAGAAATGATGGCTCTTAATGGCTCTAAATATCTCTAGCGCCTTCATGTCTAACCATCTTCCTTTTTAAGTCGGTGATTCACTCCAGTCTAGCACGCCAGAGAGAATGGTAGAGTTTCATTTTCCAATCATAAAACACATCTGAGAAGCAGCCCGCAACCGTGATAGACGACTCTAAGGCCCAGAAATTTAACTGGCTGGCCCCTGAGGAATGTCACCTTTCCCCGTCATTTCTGGACCGTCTTTTAAGGATTAGACTCGCTACGGCAGAGCTGCTGTGAGTAAAGAACCAAAGTCTCCAGGCAGAAACCCTAGGCTTTGGAGTCGGAAAGGTCTGGTTACACACCCCGGCTCTGCCTTTCATAGCGCTGTGACCTCGGATGAGGCCCTTCCCACATTTTCGTTTCCCCGTGTGAAAATGAGGATGACCATATGCCCACTCGGGTCGTTGCCAGGATTAGAAGAAATGACACGTGGGCCAGGGCGGGGGGCACCTTGCGATGGGTGACACAAAGTCACTGTACAACATCTACAAGGCGGGGGAGTCACCCCCCCAGAGCGCGGGAAGCGCTGCGAGCACATACATGGGGCCGCCCCACCATCTCCACCTCTGCGGCCGTCACCCACAGACGGCAGAAGTGCTCCCCGAAGCGCTCTGTACCTGATTATTCGGGTGTGCTTCCTGGTGTAAGGGGCGATGACCTTGAAGAGCAGCTCCATTGCCCCGTTAATGCCCAGCATGGCTCCCGTGGTGACTGGGGAGGACAAAAGCACAGCGGTTACTGAGCGGTCTGAACCACGCATCGTTCTCAGCGTGACCGAGTGAACCTCGGAGATAGGGGAGGTGCATCACCTTCCCGCCCAGAGGTGGCTGAAAAGCAGAGAGACACTCCGGTCTTTTCATCCCAAGCTGGAAGTAAAGATCACCTACACCGCCCACACTACCTTCTTCCCAAAGGGGGTCCAAGCCATCACATTATACTTCTCATTCTCTGACAGTCCCTCGCGCTTCCCCACTGTATCCTGAATCAGCATGGTTCAGGCAATCGCTGAACAGAAGATTTTTCTGTAAGTGGACCTGTGGGTTTCTGGCAATGACTTCAGTTCAAGCTGTTTCACCGCCCACCAACTTCCCCTAAGATACACGCATGCATGTGCACACACAGGTAGGTAGGCACACACACAGGTCTGCACACAGGTAGGCACACTCAAAGGTCATCCCAGTGGCTCCGACACAAACTCCTTGGATGTCCCTTTCACCCCCAATGATCTCCTAGTCTCCCTGCGACATTCCCAGCACCCCAGGCCACACAGCTCACTTTAGGAGGGCTCTGGTCATGCCAAAAAAAAATGTTTCATAAAAAGGGAATCTACAGGATACAAAATTGAATTGGTTTGGCAGGAGGCAGAAGTTTCAGTGGGAGAAAGAAGAAGGTTATCTTCTAGGGTATGACGCAGCTTCCGCTTCCCTCCACGCACTGGTGTGGTAAAACAGAGCCAGCCTTGTTCCGAGGAACACGGGAGGAACCAGGGGGCCATGGAGAGGCAGTGACAATGAGGGAGGCTCATACTGGCGTGCTCCAAGCCTCGGGGAAGGAGAATACGTGGACATTTGAAGGCGCTAACGAAAGTCATCTCAGAGAGACACTGAGGCTGATGTCTCAGCTCTGCAAAGAACGTGCATTCCTGGAAGGTCCTCCGTGCACACATCCCTCCCGGGGCTGGTGCAGGCGGCAACGGCCTGGATCAGACCTCAGGGACTGAACGTCTTCGCCCTGCCTGTCTGTCTTCCACTCTCACGGCTACCATTTCCAAACCGGGAAAACGTGCTCGAGCAACCTCTTGGCAAAGACTCCAGCAACATGCTAGTACTAAGGAGAGTGAAGGAGAGGAAGAGTGTTAAGAGCAGAACTTCTGACACAGACGACGTGAGACTCGGAATTAGGGGAGGATAACAATAAGAAATCTTCGCTGAGCTCCCCCATGCCGGACGCCTGCCCAAGGTCCGACCTCTGACAGCTCTATAAATATCCCCATTGGCCGTCTGAGAGGTGCCAAAGGCTTCTCTGGCTGTCACAGACTCGTTCTGCTTCCAGCCAATTCCTTCCACAGATAGGAGCTGTTTAGAAAGCTTGCTGGGACATTCAAGAGTGGCTAACAATTCACCAAAGAGACAGCCATCCGTGGGCTGGATGAGCTCTGCCTGCCTCTCATCAATAAAGTCAATGTATAGAGACCGGTAGTACAACTTTTTAAATATTTGATGAAACCGTTCATCGGTACACTACACGCAGTCCTAGAATATGGGACAAGTGGCCACCTCCTCACAGCCACGGGCAAATCACAGCATTTGTCAGATCTCCCCGCTGAAGGGATTCTCTACCACCGGTACATACAGTAAGGAAGCTAAGTCGTCCAGCCTGATTATTCCTTAGGAAAACAAAATGAGGTGCTTGAAATCATTGTTGGCGAGCTCCAAGTCGGGGAGGCACCCCTTCTGGCTACCCGTTAACGAGAGCTGTCCTGTAGTCTAAGCCATAGCTCCTCACGCCCATTTTCCTTCATCAGAGATGGGTTTGTGCAGATCTGTTCAGCCCTTCCCAAATATTCTGACTTTCTGCAAGTACGAGTGAAACACACATGTGAGTGAAACACACATGTGAGTGAAACACGTATGAGTCAAAGTGCAAGTTCTGTCGGTGAGCACGGAGTCAAGAGTCTATCTTGTTATTCCCTAGAAATATTTTCTCACCACAGGTTCTCCATGCTTACTAATAGAATTAACAGATGAAATATGTACCTACTATTACAGTAGTTCTGAGCACAGTCAGGGAAAAAGGCACCTACTGCGCTCCCCATGTGTGTGTTCTTCCTATTATTTCAGAGGACAAAGACAAGAATAGGGCAGGACAGGGAAACCAATGCTTCCTGAGCGACTGCTATGTGACAAGCGTACCTGCGAACGTATCTCACCCATCCCACCTACGGAGTCGGCGAGCTCTCGTCGCCACTACACTGTTTCAGAGGAAGAGCACGCACAGGCCGAACTCGTTAAGTGCCCGCGCCGTACCGCTCTCAGGCGATGAATCAGAGGCAGACCGAGGTCTTCCTGTACCTAAGCCCACAGTCCTTCCTCCAGAGAGCATTACATCTAAATAATTGTCCCTTTCCTTCTCCACGGAAGGGGCTCAGAAAGGTGAAATAAAAGTCTATGCTCATTATATGTGTGATAGGAGGTACAGTATCTAGTCTACTAATAAGAACTGTCTCCACATGGAGAGCAGAAGAAACACGACTTTGGAGTCAGAACCTCAGCCGCGATGACTTATCCGTACAAACTCAAGCAATGCTTCAGTCTTCTCAGCGTCATTGTTTTTCCTGGCTGTAGAATGGTAAGTCTAAATATAGGATTGTTATGACTATCAGAAATCATCCAAATCAGCGGATGGCATATAAGGATGTTTCACGGGCGGTGATGTATCTGGTTACCTTAAGGACTGTGTTGAGACGCACCAGGAGACGAAATTTGGTAAAGGATATTGTGACCCCTGAATAACTTCGGGGATGTGGTGGGGAGCCTTGCGAAGGGAGGGTCATTCCTGACAGGCGCGCCGCCTGGCACTGTGCCTTGCGTGTGATAAGGGCGGAACAAAGCCTGCCGTCTCCCGCCACGGGGCTTGTGCACCTTGTAGCACCAACGGAGGGAGAGGCCTGGGGCGAGGATCATGCGTGGTTCACAACAGAAAGCACCTGGACATCTAACTTCAGGAACAGGCCCAGGAGCTCTACCTAGCAGTAGAGGAGATGAAGAAAAAACTTCTCGCCACCAGAACATGAGGCTCCTCATGGTTAATCTTTGTGGGACCACATGTGTTCTCTACCCACACCCTCCTTCCAGCCACACCCCCGAGTGGCCTCCAGGTGTCCCAGCCCAGGTTCGGAAGCCCCCCACCCAGGAGGCCACAGCTGAGTCGCTTACCACTCGAGGCAAACACGCGCAGAGCCCAGAGACAGTGGAGGAGGTTCTGGCTGTGGGACAGGTTTTTCCTCGTCAGAATCAAGGTCACATCCAGTGCTTCCAATTCCAGTGCCTTCTGCCCAAACTTTTTATCTGTGAACACACATCACTCCATCTTAGTGGTGTTGCACATTAATTCTGAAGGTTGTACGGTGTGTGGGGAACAGAGAAGCAAAGATGATGGTAGGAAAAAGATAATCATAGCCGATGAGACTGCTCAGATCTAGTAGAATGCTACTAAGTATGTCCCCACTGGAACCAGGTGGCTCAGAAAAGCTAGTTCAGGGCACACATACGGTCCACTATTCCATTCACATTCACGTGAAGTGTTGTGGGTGGTCTGACTCACAACCCTTCTACGAAAGATGTCTCTGGCTATCCCCAGACATGAGTGAGTTTAGTAGGACACAGACTCCTTCCTTTAAGACATTTCTAGAGTTAAGGAGACTTAAGTTACATTTAAATACAATGCGTGGACCAAGATTGGATTCTTCTCTGAACATGTCTATGAAAGACATTGCTGGGAACATTTGGAGAAACTGAAACGAGTCTGAATTATTCATTCATTGCTAATTTTGCTAGATTTGAAATCGTGGTGTTGTGATGACATAGGAAAATGTCTTTTTTCAAAGAAATGCACTTGCAAAATATTGAGGAGCAAAATGCTATCTATAATTTTCCCTAAAATATTTCAAATAAAAATAAAGAAAGAAAATATGGCAAAATGTGAACAGTGGTTAGATCTAAGTAATGGGTAGATGTGGTCATCTTTCTATATGATAGAGAATTTTACAATAAAAAGTGAGAACGCACTTCTAAGAAAATAACATATACTCCCCACACTTCTCTAAATTATTGATCCACATAACCTGATATTTAGTGTTGCAGGTTAGGCATCATGATTTTAGTAATTAGTGAATAAGAATAGAAATAAGGGGAAAGTCCCTTTTATTCCACAACGTGTTCCTGGCCCTCACATTTGTCGATGTCCTTCCCAAACCGCAAGGCGCAAATCGTCATATCTGTTTTTGCAAGAATACAATCACCATCAGATTCATCACAAGTGAAAATGCATGAAACTGAGGAAATACCCTAAAGCTGGTCTGCCAACATTTAGCTCTGGACCAAAGGACAACAGCGTAGAGATCCAGACCAAACTCATCGGACCCGCCCGCCCCCCGCACTAGACAAAGAGTTCTATCTGCCCTCCCCCTGCCCCCCATGAGTACACAACCTGCTGTCTGCTCGGGCCCCATCGGTCAGGCCGAGGCAGCTTGCTTGTCAATGTCAAGGGCTGCACTTTCTTGGGGACAGAAGCTGTGTCGATGTGCTTATGAGAATAGTGACATCAAGGTCTATCTCCTGAAAACCAGGGCCCTGCCGTCCCTCCTCCCCTTCCCTGGGAAACCTACGTGACTCGTTTGCCAGGCCTCTTCACCCACATGCTCAACACACGACGTACAGAACCTCTCTCAGCCCTAACGGCAACCCTGGAATTAAGCGCAGATGCCTCCACTGTGTAGATGAGGACCTCACGGCTCAGAACGTTTACGTAACTTGCCCAAGGTCACACAGCTACTAAGCATCAGGGCCAGATACGAGCCCCGGATCTGACCTCCTGGCTTATGTTCCTTACGATGAGGGCATGCAGCAGTGTCTTTGCAGTGTTTTCCAAGAGTTCACTTGGCCCGCTCTTCCCCTTGCTGACTTCTCATCCCTCCAGTTCGTGCTCCAACGCCACCTTTCCCCAGCCACACCTCGCAGGGCCACATCGCCGGTCGCCTTACCGCCATCAGCTGGTCAGTTCGTGTTTACTGTGTGCCCTCCCCCAGCTGAACATAGCTCCACGAGAGAGGGTCCCCTGTCTGTCTTGGCCGCTGTGCTACTCCCACCATCACCCTCGGGTATCTAGGACCCTCCTGCTGCTTCCTCCCTGCGCTTCCCCACAAGAGCTTCCCAAACTCTCATAGGAACACACACAGAAGTGCCATCCTGCCACCGTCGGGTCTGGGGGTGTGGGTACCTTGCAGGCCGACTTTGGCCAGCAGTCGGAAGAGGGGCAGAAGGATGTCATAGTCCGGAGACGCTGTCCTTGCTGTGTTCACCAGGGTCTGCAGAAGGGCTTCGCTGCCCCCCTTGCTGATCATGTAGCGAATCCTCCTGTCTGTGCCTGCGGGGAAAGCAGAGGAGACCTGAGCCACCCAAAATCATTCGCATCTCCCTGGGGCGAGAAGCAGAGCAAGGATCGATTCATTTCACCCCGAACACCAAAACTGTGTAGTTCTTGAATCAACTTGCGTTCAAGTCGTGCTATTAGGTCAGGGGCTGGAGGAGGTGGGGGAGGAGGAGATGTAGAAATAATGGAATACTTAAGTACCTAGGTGTATTGACCTGTAGCACCTGTAAAAAGGAAGCCTACAATCCACTTTCCTAAGGATCTGTGGAGCTGTCAACGCACGTATGCATTTGTGTCTGAGTGTACATAAACATGCATACAGGCTTATGTATAACCATACAGTTTAACAGAAGAGGAAGTACAGTACCCGCTGCTACAGGTTTGAATCATCTGGAACAGGGATTGGGATGGCAGCTTATCTAGAACAGTATTATCTGTTCTAGTAACAGTTCAGTAACTGATGGCAGGAAAAGATGGAAACTGGGGTAACCCTTTGAGAGACAAATGTCCAATTATCTCATCTAAGTATGGGACTCGGATGAAGTATATTGATCTTGGTACCTAAGAAGAATTTTGAACAGGGACCCCCTCTCCCAACACACACACACACACACACACACACACACACTGTACCAGGAGAAGCTCGAAAGCAGTGATTACATTTCAAGTTGGAAGGGGTCCTGGGTGATGCTCTATGCACTGGGCATGGTCGCCCCAACTGAGGTGGCCCACAGGATGGGACATTACCAGCAAAGAAGACCGTCTGGGTTTTCACCCTAATGAAAGGCAGCCCCTCTAGTAATGGAACAATACTCAGTGCCTGGATCCGAAGGAGAACTGCAAGGTTTCATTCTAAGAGTTCCAGATCCTGCCAGACCAGTTAAAGGCAGCACTATCGCAAAGACAGGAGGGCACCTCACTCAGAAGACTGCAGGGAAGTCACCCCGCCAGTGGAGGGCAGCACACACTATGGGAACACCTCCCTATGGATGGATCCTTCCTCTTGGAACTGTAGCCTGAGGCTCTGAGGCTTTGGAGGGTCGTCCATTTGGGGATGGATGTTTGGTATCGATATGTCTTCCTGACGCAATGCGGCTGGCACACAGAGAATGGAAACCGAGAGAGTGACTGCCGGAACATCCCAAACCTGTGTTTTCCAGGACTCTCGCGTGGATATGAGCTCACACAAACCTGCCCCAGTTAACTTGGTTGATTCCAACGTAGCCGCCTCTGTCGTCTTATCTCTAAAAACCTGATAGCTAACCAACTGCTAGGTCCAGCTCCTGCCTCAGGTTTCTGTCTCCAGTGACGCATGGTAGGAGCTGCCAATACCCGGCTCTAAGCCGGGCCACAGCGCGGGAAGCAGCGGGAAGAGAGAGCTCAGACTGCTAAGGGCTGAGAAGAGCGGCAGACGCCCGGAGGTCCTCGGTCTCGGGGAGGAGAGGCCATAGAATAGCCACCCAGAGTTTCATCTCCTCCTGTGTCTGGGCCACCGTAGGGTGAGCGACAAGACTGAAGAGCTCAAAGTACAACGAGCCCCGTTGACACCAGCACCTATCAACCTCAGTGAGAAAGAAAGGTGGGTGGGTGATTCTGTCCCACAGAGAAACCGGAGCCAAACCCCAGCCCCATGCCCCCACGCCCCCACGCCCCCCCCCCCCAGGAGGGACGACGGCACGGCCTACTCACCCACAGAGAGCAGGTCTCCGAGCACCTGGAGGATGGTCAGGACGGACGCCCTGTCAGAGGAGTTCTGCAAGGAGAACACACGCAGCTTTCACTGGAAGTGCGGGGTGGGGGGGCACAGTCGGGGGTGCGCATTGAAATGACAGGACTGTGTGCTCCCTCCCATTGAGAGAGACTTCTGGTAACAGTGAATCCCTGGGGCGAGGCCCTGGCCGGGTAGCTCATCTGGTTGGAGCACCACCCCAAGGTGCTAAGTGAGGTGGCAGGTTCGACCTGCAGTCAGGGCGCATACCAGAAGCAACCAATGAAAGCACAACTGAGCGAAACAGCAAGATCGATGTTTCTCTCTCTAAAATAAATAAATAATTTTTTTGAGAAAATATCTGGAGGGGCACTCCCTAAACAATGTCAGTAAGGGAGCTTACTGAGATGACGGTGCCAGGTACTCCGCTTCCTTATTTCACCTTAAGGACCCCGCCCCCCCCGAGGACCCATTCTGTAGTAGTAAGATGGGCAAAAAAATAAGCATTGAGGACTTATGCAGAAACAGCAAAGGAAAGGGGGCTTTTTGGGGTGAAGGCAGCACAGTTCTATTATCTCAGAAGGTTCAGGGGTGTGCGACTTTTTGGCATGTCTGGGCCACACTGGAAGAAGAGGTATCGTGGGTCACACATTAAATACACTGCAACACATAATCACAAAAAACTCTCATAATATTTTAAACAAATGTATGATTTTGTTTTGGGCTGCATTCATAGCCATCTTGGGCCACATGCAGCCCATCGGCTGCGGGCTGGACAACTCTGGTTTAGATTCTTTTTAAGTGCAGAGCAGAGAGCAGAAACAGAAATCCAATAAAGTGTTCTGATAGAAAAACATCCCCAACTGATAAGGAAGAATTTTTATTTTGTCAAGAGTAACTTAGGGACCAAATCTCATTATGTAGATATTCTACGGGATTCTTGCAAAACAGAAGTGATATCACACAATATTCATCTTTCTCTGTCTGACTTATCTCACTTAGCATAATGCCCTCAAGTCCCACTCCCATGGTCACAAATGGCAGGATTTCCTTCTTTCTCGTGGCTCAATAATATTCCAGGGTGTGTGCGTGTGCACGTGTGTGTTCTTTATCCACTCACGAAGGGGTCAGTCCTCCAAGACTGCAACCCCTGCCCCCAAACCGCAGGCTCCCGTCACAACTCCAGGTTGTCAACTATACTTCCGATCAGCTGGCTACCAATGGAAGGCTGTCACAGCATCCTCAGCGGGGTCTGCTACTTCGCTTGAGCAGCTCGCAGAACCCAGAGAAACATGTTATTACTACAGTAGCAGTTTCTAATGAAAAGATGTCACTCAGGAACCAGCAGATGGAAGAGATGCACAGGGCAGGGTCGGTGTGAAGCCCTCCCCAGCACGGCAGCACCCACCCAGAAGCCCTGTGAACCCTGACCTTTGGGGTTTCTGAGGAGGTTCCATTACAGTCGGCCCCCCTTATCCATGGGCGATAAGTTTCAAGACACCCAGTGGATGCCTAAAATTGCACATAATACCAATCCATACATACACTATTTTTTCTATACATACATACTTATGGTAAAGTTCAATTTATAAATTAGGCACAGTAAGAAGTTAACAATAACTAATAATAAAACAATTATGACATTGTATAATAAGTCATGCTAATGTACTCTCCACAAAATATCTTATTTCACCTATAGAAAACTCGTTCTTAACACAGATCTTAGCAACCTCAGCATACTTTTTTTTTCTCTGTCGCTATTAAATTGAGCACTTTTACCTGTTCGCGTAAAGGAAGCACTTCGCAGCCTGCCTTCCACATGCTGGTATGGCCAGCATCACTACCTTTGTGCTTTGAGGCCATCATTAAGTAAAAGTAAAAGTAAGTAACACAAGTCCAGAGTTACACACACCACAGTCGCCTGATCAGCAAAGGGGCTGCTACTACGTGATGTCAGGAAGTGCCGCAGCGCAGAGATGCGTCCAGGATGCAGACAATCAGCGACAGGAGCATCGCACGCCAGGCGACCCAGTGGATTTGCGAGAGCTCACGCTACTCCAAACGGCACGCAGTTTAAAACGATTTTTTTTACTTCTGGAGTTTTACATTTAATATTTTCAAACCGGGGTTGACTGTGGGTAACCGAAATCACGGAAAGTAAACCAGAGAGTAAGCGGGCACAGTTGTGCGCAGTGGAAGGATTCAGCCTGGTGGGAGTCGGGGGAGGGGGGGCGGTGCGAGAAGGGTGGGTGCCTGAAAGTTCCAGCCCTCTAACCAGGTCCCTGGTGACCCTGGAAACCAGCCCCCATCCATCCCTAGGGGGTGTCCCCAAGTCCCCTCACTAACATAACAAAAGACACTTCCATCACTTAGGAAACAGCAAAGGTGTCGGAGCTCTGGGCCATAAACTGGAATGAAGAAATGTGTATTTCTCATTACAAATCACAATATCACAGCGGGACTTAGGCTCTTTGAAAGTGGACCCAAAGACTGCTGCTGCTCACGGTAGGAAACCAAGGCCCTGCAATGGGGTCTGGGATTAACACTGATGTTTCCGGGTCAGCCTCCAGCACCTCCAATAATTGCACTTCTTTCTGAGAAGAGGGGAAGAGGTGAAAGGTAAAAGCAAGTCTGTGCAAAGCTGTATAACTTGTAAAAGCCCAGATTCATTGCATATGTATAATGAATACCTTGAATGTAATGTATTAGTTAACTATGAATTGTGAGCAAAGAAAAGGAAAAGAAGAAAGGAAATGGAGAGATGAGAAAAAAAAGGAAAAAACAAAAAGAGAAAAACTAATTAGGTGGAAACTGATTAAAGGGGAGAAAAAGATCCAGCTTTAATTTCCTGTCATTTAATTATTCATGCATTCATCCCACAAACGTGCACTGGAAACCATTTATGTTCCAGTCACCGGGTTAGGCAGCAAAGATACAAACTGATTGAAACCCAACCTGCCTTCATAGGTGAGCAGCTGGTGGATGATGAGGCCCCCGGATGGTAAGGGCTGGGACAAAGGGGAGCATCAATGCTGGGAAAAGGCGCATGTAACCCAGTCAGGTCTGCGATTGGAACCATGCAGAAACATGTGTGTTTTTTTGGGGGGGGGTTCTAGCTCGGCCGTAGCCCTGTGTGCAAAGCATTATAGAGCTTGGGGACCCTGGGGGTCACATCACTCCCAGTGTGACCAGATGCAATAAAGCAGTGAGTTGGTGAAGGGAATGCAACTTTCTGCAGGCAAAAACTAGGTCTTATTCATCTCTGCAGTCTCATTTCCTAGGGTGTAACAGATAATCCGTGTATTTTATTACATTAATTTCTCGTGTCAAGGAGCTGCCTGCTTTATTACAGTGTCCACTAAGACTCCCTGAGAACAAGCATTGTCTCATGTGCTTCTTCTGCACCTGCCCGAAGGGATGGAGAGCTGGGCAAAGGGATATCCTGGATCACCACCATTGGGAAGAAGGCTGCGCACCGGGAACATCCCTGTGTTTCCGGTCTGGGGCAGGAGCAGATGATGGTTCTGTCCCCTGCCCTGGGAAGCAGCCCCAGTTCATCTCCCCTAAGCCTTTCTGCTGACCATGCGATTGGTTTCCAGGAGCTCAAATCTGCATAAGAAAACCTGAGCAGAAAAGTGGGTGAGAGATTCAAGAAAAGATTTTTCTCTGGGAATTAAGGAAAAACATTGAAAACAAAGCAAAAAAAAACAAAAAAAGCCCAATTCTCTTTAAATGTGTTCAGTGAAATAAGTCAGATGGAAAAAGTCAACAACCATATGACTTCACACATATGTGGCATACAAAACTGAAAGCAACAAATGAACACACAAGACAAACAAACAAACAGAAACGCATAGGCACAGACAACAGTGTGGTGGTTAGAGGGGAAGGGGGGTTGGAGGGCAATAGAAGAAGGTAAAGGGGGTCAAATATAGGGGTCAAATATATGGTGACAGGGGAGATTTGACTTTGGGGGGGGCGGACGGACACAATGCAGTATACAGATGATGTGTTACAGAACTGTATGTTTGAAACCTACGTCATTTATTCACCAGTGTCAGCCCCAAAAAATTCAATAAAACGTAAAAACAACTCTTTTCTGTCTTTGGACATTGCCATCTTCAGGACATAATCCTGGGCCACCGGTGACGTTCTTAAGCCACTGAACCAACTCTGTGGAAGCACCTACCTCCCTGTGGACTTTCGGGTACATAAAATAATACATATGCTCACTGATAAAGCTACTTCCATTTGGATAGTGTGTTACGGAATTTTGGTGCGATGGGCAAAAAAGAAAATTTCACACCTCCATGTGCCTTCTCCTTAAGCACTATGTTCTTAATAAACAGAAAAAAAAAAATGATTTCACAAGCAAGCTACAGGACGAGCCCACCAGGAGAATCCTGCCATCCCACAGGAACCGAGAGACAGCATCGTCACGCAGATGTTGACTTCATGATGCTCTCAAGTCTGAGCCAGAACAGATCAACACAATATTGTTTTTCTCTAAGTACAAATTACAGCCATCCATGGAGAAAAAACAAGCTCCACAAAATCTCGACGGGCATTAATTTCTGCACTGCTATGTTCACCAATAAATACTTTACACTATTTCGAAGAGTAATGCAAAGTGTTATCTCACCCACTGTAATAATAAATGAGCGATTAAAGAAGGCAGGCTACGACAGGCCTCCATTTTCCGTTAACGATTCTTTTAAATGAATCACTGAGCGATCCCCTGTTGTTTAAGACTTTCCTATAAAAAGTATGGATCTGCCAAGTTCTCAGGGAGAGGCAGCCAGTCGGAAGAACAAACAGTGTCTTTTACCGTCTGTGGGGTTTTGAACTGCAGTCTTCTCGAATACTGTTTCGAACCCGCTGCTGCCCGCTCTGAGATTTTCTGTCTTTCTGTGGCCTGCCTCCCCCTGACTCGTCAGGATGGCATGTCAGCGAGACTCTGCCCATCACTCGGCCTTTGGAGGCCCATCTCCAGCCACGCCCCCCACCCCAGTCCTGCGCCTGGCGACCACGCAGGACCCGTTACGGCGCCCCAAGATGCTGGGGGAGCCTGTGCCTTCCAAGCTTTGCTCCCCATGCTGCTGCCGCGGCTGCAGTACGATTTCGCCTGCTGCTTCCTTCCCATGGAACCTGCTTATATTTCAGCTCCAAGCTCGAATGCCCTCTCTGTGTCGTTCTCCCAACTAACCTGCCTTCCCCGCACCCATTACCCAAAGCTGCCGCAGGTCTGCGCACCCTGGGCATCCGTCCGCGAAGACCGACACCGGAACGGAGCCCCTGCGGCGGGGCATGCAGCGGCCTGGCCTCTCTAAGGAGAGGATTGCTGGTCTCCATCTGGTTTCCCACAACCCACTTTGCACAATGCGCACCTTTATTAGACGCCTTACTAGACCCTGGTGGTTTTCCTACCTCCCTGCTCGGGTTGTCCGTCTGCAGGGCGACAAACAACACCAACATAGAAGGGCTTAAAACAACAGCCTTTTTCCTCATTTATTACGTGGGTAGGGACTTTGGGCCGGGCGTGGCTGGGAGATCCGGTGGCTTTCCGTGGTGTCCAGGGAGGTGCCCGGGCAGCACCCAGCTGGCAGATGGGCCAGCCAGTCTGGAGGGTCTTTGATGGCTTCCCTTGCGTATCTGGCGCCACGGCAGTGATGGTGTCGCCTTGGCAGGTGGGGGACTGGGCCCACCATGGACGGTGACCAGGTGGCCTGCAGGTGGTCTTTCCAGCATGACCGTCATGAGGTGCTTGGATTTCTCACATGACAGCCGCTTCCCCAGAACAAGCATTCCAAGAGAACCGGTGCAACCTGCAAGGCCTCTTTCGACTTTAGCGACTCATTCCAACTGCCCCCAGTCATTCAAATCACTGGTGATGGGCTAGGGTCAGGTGGGGGGGAGGGGTAAGGCTCCGCCTCCTGGTGGGAGACTAGAAAAGAGTTTCCAGCGGGTGTTCATCTTCCATAGCCCTTCAAACGGGAGCCCTTCCGGAGCAGGCAGTTTGCCTCGTTCCTCTTGGCATCCCCAGACCCTAGCATGGGGCCGAGCACAGAGTAGGTGCTCAGCAAACTGTGGAGTGGGGTGAGGTGCAACGGGATGAGAGGGAATGCAATGGGGCGTGATGCGCGACCTGCTGGAGCCTTTGATGACAGGACTCACCTCAAAGCGTGTTCCACCGGGAACGCTGTCACCGACGCTTGCACGTTCCACAGCTGCACGGTCCCGCCAGTCCGGCCACTAGGCCAGCAAACACGGAAGGCCTGCGATGTGCCAGGCACTGTGTTAGCAGACAGAACATCGAGGCCATCGCAGGCTTGAAGTGGAGGGAGAAGGCCCAGTGTTGCCAAACAAGGAGCGAAGAGCCCATCCACGACCCGTTTGGGGGTACAGCCCTGATGTCACGAAATGGAGTGCGTACGCTCTGCCCCTCTGTTTGCACAGACTGAACGAACAAGCCCGTGAAATTCCAATTCCTGGTCTCCGAAGGACAAGGCAGAATCTCTCCCGAACTCACGAGCCAAGAGCCCAGGACACCGCTCATAGCCCAAGAAAACCATATTGCCAAACCTGAATTTGTTCTTCCCGTCATGCAGCTTGCACACTCACTAGAGACGGCCCATTGGTCCAACGAGAGACATTATTAAATTTGGAGTTGGTAATGAACGACGGGAGGGAGCCCTGATCAAAAACTCCAATTACGAAAAAACGGTTACGGCGCCGAGAATGACGACCAGCAGCTTTCTGCCTTCACACCAGAGGGGACAGGCCGATGCTGCATCGTTACAAATTCAGTTTGGGCAGCAGAGCAACTTCCTGTCAAGGCTGAAATGAATTTCAAAAGGAAGAGGCGCTTTACAAGGTGTGGATGGAGATATCTGCGAATGAAGTAGAATGAGATTTGTTTCAGCGTGAGGGGTGGGAGTGGAAACAGCAGAGCGTACAACGGAGACGTTCGTTGTCATGTGGTGCTGCGCCCCACGACTGTGCCTGACGACGGAGACGTTCGTTGTCATGTGGTGCTGCGCCCCACGACCGTGCCTGACGACGGAGACGTTCGTTGTTATCTGGTGCTGCGCCCCACGACTGTGCCTGACGACGGAGACGTTCGTTGTCATGTGGTGCTGCGCCCCACGACCGTGCCTGACGACGGAGACGTTCATTGTCATGTGGTGCTGCGCCCCACGACCGTGCCTGACGACGGAGACGTTCGTTGTTATCTGGTGCTGCGCCCCACGACCGTGCCTGACGACGGAGACGTTCGTTGTTATCTGGTGCTGCGCCCCACGACTGTGCCTGACGACGGAGACGTTCGTTGTCATGTGGTGCTGCGCCCCACGACTGTGCCTGACGACGGAGACGTTCGTTGCTATGTGGTGCTGCGCCCCACGACTGTGCCTGACGACGGAGACGTTCGTTGCTATGTGGCGCTGCGCCCCACGACTGTGCCTGACGACGGAGACGTTCGTTGTCATGTGGTGCTGCGCCCCACGACTGTGCCTGACGACGGAGACGTTCGTTGTCATGCGGTGCTGCGCCCCACGACCGTGCCTGACGACGGAGACGTTCGTTGTTATGCGGTGCTGCGCCCCACGACTGTGCCTGACGACGGAGACGTTCGTTGTCATGTGGTGCTGCGCCCCACGACCGTGCCTGACGACGGAGACGTTCGTTGTCATGCGGTGCTGCGCCCCACGACTGTGCCTGACGACGGAGACGTTCGTTGCTATGTGGTGCTGCGCCCCACGACTGTGCCTGACGACAGGCCAACAATCTTCCCGAAACTCGTCTCCACCCGGACCATCGCGTCCCCAACTTAGCAGAATACTCCGAAGGAAGAGCGGGGAACAGAACCCCCCAAAACACAAAACTTGTGGAAACAGTGCGGCTGTGTCCTCTGGGCGGAAACGACAGGGAATGCTGTGCCTAGTCGATGGCCCTGACACGCTTGTGTCATTAAGTAAATGGTGAAGAACTGCAGTCACCATACAAATGGCAGCCATCGGCGGCGTCACATCCCTGAAAAGTTCCCTGATTTCTTTTAAACGACGCTCAGTGGAGAACAGGGTTCATCTCTGTTTGTGAGAAGAATGTGATTGTCTCTCCACAGCACAGCTGACTACTCAGAGCACAGAACACGCAGGTTAGAGTTAAGGATTACTGGAAAGGAGGGCCACACGGTTTTCGGCTTCTCCGGAGGGATGCTAGACGCAGCAGACAAGGAACCCTTCCAGGGGCCTGCACCCACCGCTCGGCGCTGAGCCGGCCAGCCGCTGCCTGTCACGGCCTTGACCCTCTCTGAGTCCATCGACCTCTGGAACGCACAGCAGAGATGAAAGGTACCCGGGACGGGAAGGCCCAGCCCCACCTCGGCGAGGTTACTGAGCCCGCCAGTTGCCAAACACACGAAGGGGAGGCCCTTTTTCAGGCGCCCTGCCCGGCTGCTTCCTAGCGAGCTGGCCTAACCCAGAATTATTAAAAAGGGAAAGTTCGTCTCTGGTGTCCTGTGTCTCTCATTTCAGGGACCCCAGGTGTCACAGCTGTCACAGCTTTGCTCCACCACGTGGGTACTCTCTGCACTAGTAAGGAATGCCCAGTCCCGTTCTGAAAAGCTGCTTCTCGGAGATACTCTGTACAACCAGGCGGTTAAGAAATAGGCATCAGGCTGTGAGTTAACTGGCTTCCCACGCAGCCAACGCCACCATGATTTTTACCCCCGAGGGGCCCCTTTGCTTCAGATATCATTCACTGCTTAAGCCTCAAAACTGTCTTGCGATTGAAATATCAATATTCCTAGTGGGCTGATGAGGAGACCGAGGCCAAAAGAAGTTGTATAATTTGCTCAAGCGCAAAAGTCACCACCAAGAGGTGGAACTGATGAACCCTGGCCAAGTGACTCTCTGAATTACCAAAGAGAATGCAGCAGAAGTGACACTTCTTAGCTTCCAAGTTCAGGCCGCACAAAGCTACGCACTTGCGGCCTAACCCCCTGGGCCCCCGATGCGGATGCCCAAGCCACCATGTGAGAGCGCTGACTACCCTAAAGCGGCCATGCTCGAAGGAAGCCCGGGCCACACGGAAAGACCCACACAGTGCTCCGGTAGGGAGCCCCAAGCAAGCTCTCAACTTAGCTGGGATCCGCTGGCATCAGCTGTGAACTGCAAGACTGAGCCATCTTGAACGTCCAAAGCAGCCGACCCTGCAGAGAACGGCGGCCCCAGCCAACTTCCAGTGTGACAGCACAAGAGACATCAAGCAAGAGACCCCCTGCCAAGTCCTCTCCGAATCATGAGAAAAATACAACAGTCATTTTAAGCCACTGAGATCGAGATGATTCCTTACACAGAAATAGTAACTGAAATGCAAACCAATCTCAAAGCCGATCAATTACAAAGCATCGAAACTTTGATTTCTATAAACTGAATTTGAAACGCACGACAGTAAAACACAGACAAAGCACCAAGGATCCAGACCAACCGTTTACACTGCAAAATATCCCGAAGATTTTACTGAGTTTCTCTCTTATTGATTTTTGCAGAAGACAACAAGACGGAGAGGAGACAAAGCAGCGGACTTGGAGGCAATAAACCTCGTTCTAACCCAATTTTTTCATTACGACTTTAGATGACTTTAGATAAATCATTTAACTTCTCTGGCCCCAACTTGTTTTCCTCATGCTGCAACTAAGGAAATAAAAAGCAATGACTTCTCAGGCCCCTTCCAGTTCGATAACCCTGTGGCACCCGATGATGTCACTCTGGGGTCAATAGAAGACCTCACGCTAAGAGGTCAACTTTCTAATTTTGGTATCGTGGGCCAGAGGCTACCTAGTGGGTGTGATTTCTAGATACGTGATCAAGTAGATTTTCTCTCTCTCATACACATACACACTCACATGGTTAAGGAACAGACTGGTTGAACTTAGCAGATTTTGTTCCATAGTTATGTCCACCATTCACTCAATGGCTTGAAAATAAACCAACAATCAAGAATTAAATTAAGGGTGTGGCTTTGGTCTAGCGTAAGACATGACATCTACTTTGGAATGATTAGTAACTTAACTTCCCTCTGCAGCAACTCGTTCTGTTATATTGAAGGAGAGCATCTGGCACATTCCAGAAGGTAAAGACTAATAACATTTATTCTTTGTTTCAGTGCCAATCGTCGGCCTGTGATTGCTCAGTTATTGAAAGCACTGAGTCAATATAATGGGAAAATATGTACTGGGTGTCTGCTCCATGTCAGGCAGTAGTAACCAAGTCAGTCAAGTCTCAGCTCTCACAGGTCTCAGTCTGGGGAGCGTCTGTTATCTAAAGTTTTGGTAACAGTAAGAGTAGCAGAGATCATTATAATATGCACCAGTTCCCTTTCTTTTGCTACATAAATATTCACTGCTTCTCCAGCTCTAGTGGATGATCTCTTTTCACTTATTAAAAAAATGAGGCAGAGATAAAGAGAGAAACAAGGAAAGGGCATGTGGATGAGTTAGCATCACCTATACAGAAACTTGTGGTCTTCATTAATACAATGAGAAAGCCCAAACCCTATAGGGTGGAGCTGGGGGCAGAGCTGGGGATAACTACACCAAGAGGGGCGGCTAAAGCTGGAGGTGGGTTCTCTGCTCCTGAGGAATCCAGCTTCCTCCCAAGCTACTCAGATAGCAAATTACAGGACCAGGACCTGACTTTGCTCACGGCTCCAGCTGCTGTGTTACTAGAAGAAGAGGTGGGTTTGGTAGATGGTTGGCTCGGTTTTGACGGGGTAGCACTCCCGTGTCTTCCACCGAGGGTTTCTCAAGAGGTCTGATTTTCCACTGTACCCTTGGCCAGCCTCCTTCCGGTGGGTGGCTCCTTTTCTGCGCTACCCAGGGTCACCTTTCATTATGTCTAGACTTGCCAAACTCTACGCCAAAGGAAGCAAGATCAGGAGACACTGGATTTACCATCCCAACATCTATGGCAATTTTCCAAGTTCTCATTTTCTGTGTAAGAACCTACTGCATTCATGAAAGATTTACTCTGGTACTGAATACACCTTTCAGGAGGATCCTAACCTTCAACCTCAAAAATAAGCAGAATATTATATATGGGAAAACTCAAACAGTAACAAGAAGGCGTCAGTATATTATACGGCCTAAGGCCAAGGTTGAAAACACAAAGCTGTTATACTTCTAGATGAGTTATTTCATATACACATAGTCAATAGCAGCTCAGGACAAAGACACCAAGGACTGGACATTAGAAATCCCTTCCTTCTTTGAAGGCCAGTGGGCTGGTGAGCTCCTCAGAAAAATTCTCGTCCATACTCAGCTGTGAGTTTCTACGAGAAGAGATCACTCGTCCTGTCTGGACACCATGCCCCTTCATCTCACCAGGCACATCTCAGAAGCACTTCGAGCCACATCGCGTGCCTGGCGGACCATGTGGCCTGCACCCGCCGCCTCTGAGGAGCCTCAGCGGGGATTTCTAGCCCCATTCTCGTCTTCAAAGCCAAATATTTCCAACCACTACATCCGACAATCTCAGGGAGATGTGGCCAGTTCCAACAGGAATTTATTACATGATTTATTCGATGAATTAGAACCACAATGCAAACGATAAGCAGAAAGCAGTTTGGAAGTAAATTAGTTGTCCTGCTCATGTCCTAATACCCTAGCAGGGGTGTCCAACCCGTGGTCCGCAGGCTGCGGGCAGCCCAGGATGGCTATGAATGCAGCCCAACGCAAAATGGTAAATTTACTCAAAACATTATGAGATTTTTTTTTTGTGATTATGTGTCGCCACATATTTAATGTGTGGCCCAAGACAACTCTCCTTCCAGTGTGGCCCAGAGATGCCAGAAGGTTGGACACCCCTGCTCTATAGCTTCATTTCCAGGTCACTCAAAGACCAAAGACTTAGTTAGTTAATCACATATTTTCACCTCTGTCTCTGTAACAGGCTGCTCCTTTCTGTAGTGAAGGGGTTCAAAACGTAATCATCACCAGGTAACAGGTGTGGGTGGGAACATATGGAAAACAGCCCCCTCCCAGAGAAGGCTCACCTCTCCCCAGCAGGAACTTCTGTTTAATGCATTGCGAAATTCACACGGAGCTACCGTCTACTCGTGCATGTCCTGATGCCCCTTCGGAAATGCGAACACCCCACACTGGGCCCATAAAGATCCCCGGATGTCACAGGAGAACTCTATAGGGACACTGGGCCTACTGGAAGTAGATTCCTTTTGGTTATTGATCATTTCACACCAGGCTCTTCAAGCACCTACGCTGTATTTCATCAAGCAGGGGAAGCAGGAAAGAGAAAGTTAGATAAAGATAATTTTTAATACGAACTGATGACATTTTATCTTTTTTAGAGTTCATGCTCAAGAAAACCAGGAGATTCCAGAAAATCGGTGTTAGCAGGCTGAGATAAAATGGACGAGAGTTGAGAGGTTAAATAAATGGGATAAGATAATAGAAAAAAAGAGCTTCAGAGGGTGCGGGTGGCAGTTCCAATATGGATCAAGGCTTCAAGGGTCAGAGATTATAATGGGACAGGGGGAGGAAAAATAGCCTATTACAAGATCCAGCAATCAAGCCCTGAATGTTTGGCGGTTCGCCCGCTAAGTCACAATTTTAATAGCCCAGAAAAGTGTCTCCAGCTGTGTAGGATCACATGACCCGTAAAGAGGACATCAGGCAACTCTCCTCCAACTGGCAGGGCTCAGGTCCAAGAACTCAGGAGACACTCAGTTGCTTGATGGCTGTTAATACCTAAAGAATATATAAGGAGGACTCAAAGGATGCCACCAGTCTGGAAGTTCTCCGTGCAGCTGCTAAACAACCCAAAGAGAACACAAAAATACCGACAAGTCCAAGCTTATTTTAATATATGAAAATGGTTCCTGGGAAGTCCAGGAGAGAGCAACTGTAACCCTGAGAAGCATCATCATGCAAATAGAGTTAATAGAGAGGGACAAGGAGGAAGTGGGGTTTTCTTTCCAAATAGAGGTGGCCGTTACTTGGGTCAAGCAGAGCTATCCCAATTTCCAGATGGAAACCTCCTTTAAAAGCCTTGTGAATTATTTCTGGCTTTGTCGTCAAGTCTGGTTCCCATCTTCTTGAAGGAGGTCAACCAGCCATGTAAATAAAACACCAGATTCACCACGGCTAAACAATCAACGTTCTTCCCTCTTGCCAGGTAGATGTGAATTAGCCAAATGAGCAAAAAAAAAAAAAAAAAAAAGCAGGAGCCCTCGGTCAGTGGGGATGCTGCAAAGTCATCGTTTCACTTCGGAGGGACGGCTCATCAGACTGGTTCTAAAGCCTTTTTTACTCACTCCCCCACGAAATATAGCCTACCCTTTAAACATCAGCCCGTTTTATGTCCATTCACCAGGGATAATTACAACTGTGTCGTGCGATTATAGGGACTATTGTGAGTGACTCCAGACCTGATTAGGTTAGCATTAAGAGCCTCCTCTTTTCCGAGTCTCTGTGGTCAACTGCCAGGCAGTAGGCGAAGAATGATTGCTCTAACCTTTCACTCTCAAGAAATGCAATTCCGAAGTCTGGGGTCGGAGCCGCGGGACTGGGAATGCAGACGCCCTTTGTAAGAAACAAGCTGATGCTCTCAGAACGGCCTGAGGGGTCAGTGTCCGAGGCCGGGCCAAGCCCCCTAGTGAAATGGAAGAGGGATCTCTCACCGGGGGAAAAGAAAGCACACCCCTGGAAAAGGGGAACGAACTCTTCACCTAGAACAATCGTAGATCGCCACGAGAGGTGTGAGGATTCCTGCGGCCCGGTTTCTCCGCTGTCACCACCTTACGGCAGGCAGCGCGTTTGTCCGAACCAAGACACCGACGTTGTTTTGGCACATTGTTATTAACTAAACTCCAGAGTGCCTTGGATTTCACCAGGGTGTCCCAGCAACGTCCTCGTTTTGTTCCAAATGCCCGTCTCGGGCCGCACAATGCGTGCACCTCCCCGATCTCCTCCGACCTGTGACAGTTTCGCAGTCTTTCGTTTGACCGTCCTCAGCATCGATGCACCGGTGTCCTGCAGAATGGCCCGTGGTGTGGGTGTGTCCGATTCTTTTCCTCCTCATGAGCCTGCGGTACGAATCTTTCCAGGGGAAGTGCCCTTCCTGCCACTTATCATGGGTGCGGGACACCCACAGGGCATCACGGATGATGTCATCACCTGGTTCAACTCTCTGCGGAGTGACATGGGCTGGTTTTTCTCCAGGGCAACGGTACTATTGTTCGATTTCCATCCTCGGGTGTTTGGAAGCAAGCTGCTGTGTCTGGCCTACGCCGGAGCAGGAGGGATGGAATTAAGCTCCACCTCTCGGGGCATTAGGGGGAAATAGCTACATATATTCTTTAAACCCTTCGCACTGGAGGGAGAAGTACATTTAGTTGAGTCCGCTTTCCTGAGAGCATTTACGTTCTCTCCCACCCTGTTGTTCATAATCGCATAATCCCATTTGCTCGCTTGGAACAGGACTTCCCACCACACTCCGTCTGTCTGTACTTCCCACCATCGTGTCGGGAAACGGACAATATCAGGTTGTTCCGGTGGCTGCTGCCATCGGCGGTGGATTCTGGCTGCTGAGAGGTGAAGTGGAGGGAACATGGAGACAGACCCTTGGAGGGAGAGCTCACATTCAAAGGCAAATCCGTGCAATAATTCGGTGTGAAGGGCTGTAACTTCCCGACTCCTTTTTACAAAGTAAATTGCATTTGGAGTTGAAATGTTCCTTCCTTTCCAGTTTGGCCCTGTGCGAAAGCCCCCCTTTCCAAAAAGCCCAATGTGTTTCATTCTATCCTATAACTAATTTAATGCTGCTTGCGCAATGGCTGCATGAGGCATCGCCAGACCCGCGGTGGAACAACACTCACCTGTCAACCTGAGAAGTGTACGCAGGCCTGAGAGAGTGTTCGAAGATTACATCCGACAGGCCGCCTCGGAGCTCTGTGCTGGCGAAGACAGGGCTGAAGAACACTCTGTATCTTGGCTCCCGACACAGCGGACGCTTTTAGAAACATAGGTTCCCGTTGGAATCCACGAGAATTCCCCTAATGGATCAGAATCTCAGACTTCAGAAGTTTCCTAATCCTGGTATTGTCCAGCACATGCAAACAAGCAAGTTTCTAATAATTCTGTTTTAAATACATACAAGGTAGGGAACTCAGCATCTCCCGAGGAGGTGCAATGTTCGAAACTCTCATTTTTAAGGTTATGCCAAGGCCTGCCTATTTCTTTGTTATTTACATATCTGCCTAATCTTAAAAAATAGCCCACAGTGACGTATACTTTTTGCATAGAAAAATATCTGAGGGCCCTGGCTGGTGTAGCTCAGTGGATTGAGCTCGGGCCTGCAAACCAAAGGATAGCAGTTCGATTCCCAGTCAGGGCACATGCCTGGGTTGCAGGCCAGTTCCCAGCATGGGACACACAAGAGGAAACCATACATTGATATTTCTCTCCCTCTTCCTCTCTCCTACCCTTCCCCTCTAAAGGTAAATAAATAAAAATCTTTTAAAAAAAAGAAGAAAAGAAAAAGAAAAATATCTGAGGAAGCAGATGTTCATGCTTGTTATTCCTGAGGAGTGGATTTACAAATTGTTTTTGCTTATCCAACTTTCTCATTTTCCTTAAATGACCATAGATTGCTCCTATAATGAAAATTATCACAGGTAAATAAGGACACAAGAAAAGGAAGTGGAGAGTGAAAAGCACATGAGCCCCAAACCACCTAATATTCTTGGGGCAGGGTCCACACCTGTATTCAGGAGATATCACTACTGCACTTAACGTTCCTGCCTTAGAGTCATCCAGGCCTTGTGTTTTAGTCACTTTTGCATTGATTCAACAGCTGTTTATTGAGGACCTACAATACGCCAAGAGTTTTACGGGGCACTAAGCAGTTAGTGAGACATAGTTTGTCACAATTCTGGAGTCAGACATGCAACCAGGGGGGTGAAGCTACTCCCCAGCGAAGGTGGGTCATAGTCGCTGGCTCCCATCGGGAAGCTTATGCTGTTCTCAGTGGCTCTAGGTCCAAGGGCCTTGTTCACCACGCAGTCAGCTCAGCCCTGCAGACCGACTATTACAATTTTCCAGCACGTGACGATCAAGTGTCTCCAGGAGGGGACACCTTCTCCTCATGGGCACACAGGCACCTCATAGGCTACTGGCAGGCCCCCCGAGTATTACGGGAGCACCGCTTAGCCGTGCTCTGAGGGCCAGGGAGAGTGTCGCAGAGGAGAAATTAGGGAGAGAATACCGAACGGTGCCTGGAAGCCAGCTGACGTCCATTTGGGAAGCAAACAGGGCGAAGGGCAGCGTGACAGGCCCCAGAGCCTCCAGCCCAACGTGGTGGGAAGTCAGACGTCTGCGAAAGCAAGTGAGCCCTGCCTGGGGGCTTGGATTTTATCCTGCTGACCAAGGCGGGCTTTTGCCTTTAGGCCTTGCTTCTCAGCCTCAGAATGTTGGATGGAAAATGTGCGATGGAGGGAACAAATGGAGGAGTGGGTGAGTGGATGAAAAATGCGCGTGGAAGTGAAGGAACAGGAAGCCCGTTGGTGAATGAGTGAGCCGAGGTGCAGAGAAAGGCAAAACTAGGGACCGCCTGCCTCCCCTTCACCCAGGAGACGCAGACCCACCTTCGGGCCCCGAGAGAAACCTCTGTAATGAATTCCCTTCTATGTGCAAGCTGGAGTTGAGTATAAGTTACTTTTATTAAAGCCATAGTATGGATTGCATTGTGCCGATGGAATCCGGAAGTGGACTTCATTTCCTTGCAACCCCATGAGCTATCATTAAGCCACCTGTCTCAGGTGCCACCTGGAGAAAGGAGGAGACCCGGGGCCCTGTGGGTCTAGAGCCGGGTCCTGTCATTTCGTGGCTACGTGTGCCTTTGTGGGCCTCTCGGGGACTCCCAGAGCACCACGCAACCCCCACCCCCAGTCCTGCTGGGGGGACCAGAAAGCGTGGGTGCAAGGTGCCTGGTCACCGGCACTAAACAAGTGGGAGTTGCCATTATTATTTTATGTAGGAAACCCTTTTTTAATCCTCGCTCCAGGATACATTTATTGATTTTCAGAGAGATAGGAAGGGAGGGAGAGAGAGAGAAACATCAGTGTGAGAGAAACATTGATGTTAAGAGAGAAACATCGATTGGTTGCCTCCTGGACGCACCCCAACCAGGGGTGAACCTGCAACCCCAAGCGTGTGCTCTGACTGGGAATTGAACCCACAACCTTCCGGTGTACAGAACAACGCTCCAACCAACACAGCCACCCAGCCAGGGCCAGGAGACTTTTTTAACAGGTTTTTTTTTTAACTCTCTGAATTCATGAGAGACTGAGAAGCTCCCAGTGGGTTGTGAGTACAAATCTGCTTTCTGCCTCCACCAAACAGATCAGACACACACTTCAGTCCTCCGTGTGCTCCTTTAGCTGCTCTGTGCACCGAATCCAAGAGATGAATGAGCTCCCGTGCCCAACCCCCATCTCCTCCCTTCGCGTCCGGGCCTCCAAGGAAATGTTCACATTCACAACAGGTATGACAGCAATCGAGGCGCTGGCTTCTTGCTTTTGTCGAGTGTATTTTTAACCTCTGCACCTGCTCTCCAGCCCTGAACTTACACAGGCACCCCCAGAGCAACCCAGTGAAGGATATTTAAAATGCAGCTTCTCGCTGCCTTTGTTTTCCAAGCGTAATTACAATGTTGTCATTGGCGCTGATTTGCAGAGGGCCCACAGCGTACGTGGTGCCGCAGTCCTTGCGAAGCCAGCCTTTGTCAGCATAAACACAGGGGAGATACGCCTGGAATATTGCTTATGTTCTCTGAAATCCAAGCTGCCGATACAGAGCCTTTACACATGTCTGCTCGTTCCCCCCTGCCAGGCTTCACCCCAGAGAGAAGCAAAGGGGAGAAGGAAAGGCCAGAGGAAGTGACGCATCCCTGCACCCCGCAGGAGAGCAGCCCTTACGGAGCGTGGGCAGCACCTGTAACGACGGACCGGAGCCCAGGGCAGATCCGACAGGGAGTTCCTGAGGGGGAGCCTGGGCAGAAGACCACAATGCCACACCCGAGAAGGGTGGGAACAATGTCAGTGAGGCTATTTAATGCGACACACAAGCGCTGGGATGGGCAAGGACTTTTTTTTTTTAATCCAAGATGCTGCCATAGTAAGGCCAGCGGAACATTTCTACAAGTTATTCCCCCGTGCCAGAAGGGTACACCATGGAGATGTATATGGACTTTTTAAGCTACGGGTTTCTCAAACCCGGTCAGACCTGCTAAATCACAAGTCCCGAGGGTTGGGCTTCAGACACATGTTTGTTCGTCTTTTTAAAGCCCTATGATATTCTCCCATCACCTCTAATCACACCGAACTTGGGTTTTCTTTCATGAAAGAAAACGGTGAAAACTTCAACAATGGAAAGAACAAAAGACAAAGGCTCCCATTTGACCGTCAGGAGGAGCACTTGGGATTAAAACGGGGTGAAGAAGAGTTAGCACGCTGCCTGAAGTGTCCGTCACTGCATGTCACATGCTGTTGGACACATTCTGGGCCTTGGTTTTCTCACCTGTAAAATAGACATAGCATCTCTTTGGGGGGCTTTAGCGGGAATTAAGTGAGAAGATTGCATAAAGCACCCACCTTACAGAGGTCACACGACTTGCCCCACCTAACAAAGCTAGTCACAGGGGCAGTGGGAAGTACCGCCAGTTCAATCTGATGCCAGGCCGACCTGACCCGGCTTTATTCTTTTATACACTCCGACCCCCGCTGTGGGGAGAAGAAGTCGAATAATGCCGCTTTCTCCCCTCCTTCCTCAGTAACAGACCCACGCTTAGGAGGGCCTCCCTGCAGCCACCTTGGAACATGGGAGGGCCTGGAGGAAGACACCCTGGATTTCAACATCGGAGCGGACAGAACACCGGCGTCACGAGTATGGGGTCCCCTGAGAGCTCAGGGCTGCCCACCTCCAGGCTTCTGCATGTGAGGAAGACTGAGATGGCGATCTTCCGTGTTCTGTTATCCATGGCCACATCTGTTCTGAACCAATACAGTCAGTCATCCGGGGAAAGTCTTCAACGAGACCGATGATGACAATTGGTAAATCATTAGGCAAAGGGCTCTCGGAACACAGAAACCTCTAAGAACGTGCTCCTGAGGCCGGATGGAGAAAGAGGACTGGTTCCAAGGAAGTGACGGGGAAGAACCCAACAGGTCACCCGTGGGCGCCAGCACTCGAGAGAACAAAGGCTCACATCCAGCTTCAACACTTCAGTAAGTGTTAGCGACGTGTGAGAACACACACGTCATTTTCACCGTCCTGGGCCTCGTGTTTCTGGTTTATTGGTTTGCTTGCGTGGTTTCGCTCTGCTTTAGCTGGAATGAACTGGAGTGATGCCCACGACGACGGAGATGAGATGAAGCTGAAATTAAATAACAGGGCGAATGCAAATAATCCAGCACAAGGACACTCAATCCACTCTGGTGCCCCTGCTTATTTTAGTGGCACGGCAAATTCTGTTATTGTTGCCAGTTATTTACTTCCTTTCTTGCAGGAGGATTTTAGGCAAGGAAGCGCCCTGCTCTGATTAAATGTCAACCTGATTACTATGCGAGGAACGGATTGTACGATCTGTCCAAGTAAGAGATGACTGTGGCTGAAACGGGGTGGTAGCGGAGGAAGGAGAAGTGAGGAGAGGCGGGGTGCACTTTGCATGTAAAGCCTGTAGAGTTTATGGACTCATTAGATCAGAGAAATCAAGTAATCAAGGAAAAGGACGAGATAACTGGTGGATATTGATGCCATTACCTGGGAAGAAATATGGGACTTGGATTTTTTTTAAAAATGCGTTTCAGACACTGTGATTGGAATGCCTGCAGATAGTCAAGCGAAGAGGTCAAGTTTCCAGGCACGCGCAGGATTACGTAACCGGGACCTTCACCCTGCAGATAGGGGTCTGCAGTTTGAAGGCAAGGTCAGGACCAGAGACCCCGCGGAGGGCGTCCTTCACAAACGGATGGCACGTGACTGAGGAAAGTCGTCTGGGAAGAGTATCCCGAGAGAAAAAAGGAGGGAGGAGCCCCAGACGGAGCCTTGAGCTTTCCCAGTGTTGCTCAAGGAAGCAGGAAGCAAGTGAGGAGCAGGTAAGAAAACGGAGGAGAAATGCGGTCCTCGCCCCAGGACACCCGATGCTGGGGGTGGTGACTAAGTGGTCTCTAGGCAGCGGAGGAAATCATTCTGAGCGTAACTGCCTCGGGCCTTAACAAACCCACAACAGAGTCACTCAAAGGGTCTTGATTTCAAAGGACAGTGATGGCAATGGCTTTTCTGATATGATCTTTGAAGGCACCCGAGAGCAGAAGAATTGAATTTTTTCTTAAAGGAAACAATGAAAGAAAGAGCCGGCAGAGTGCAGCTCGGCTGTGCCTGTACTGCAGCGCAGCCTAGTGGCCATGCGTTGAACAGGCAGGTCTCGGAGAGGATGGTGCAGACCTCGGCGCCAACATTCCGTCCTTCAGTCTCAGGCCGCCGCGCCCCCTGTGACCTCACGGCGCTCCTCAGGATCCTGAGATTAGCAGTAAGATGGAGGTCACAGCACCACCTAGAGAATGACTTGAGCACCTTTCCAGAACAATATTTTCAGGAAAACAAAAGCGGCTTCATTGTGTCATTCGGAGATAGCTGTTTCTTAGTAGCTAAGGCATTACCCCAGGTCTTCTTTATGCCCCTCATTCCGTATGCCAGGCACATAATCCAACGGTGAACAGGAGCAAAAAAAAAAAAAAAAAAAAAAAAAAACCCGCAGCAAGAATGTTTCCTACCCTTCTCACACTAGAGGATCATGGAGATCAATAAAAGAGCCACAGTCACTGCAAGCAAAGGCCAGCCTGACCCATGCCTCCCACCAGGACAAGGTCCCAGCGAATTCACGGAGAAAGGGAGTCACCGAAGGGCCGCAGCATTGCTAAGACAGGCGACAGAATAAATCAGCACACTCGGCCAGTTCTGAAGTGGGCAGGCAAGAGCTCGGCCAGCCCACAGGGACCTTCCTGGCCACATTCCAGTCCCTGGGACCCCAAGCCAGCGAGTGCAGCAGCTTCAACAAGCCTCCAATGCAGGACGTTGACTGTGGCCTCAGCGGAAAGCACAGATCCTTCCGGAACCCCTCGACCTTCTCCGTGGCTAGCAGTCCAGCTCGCAGACCAGGAGCTCTCGCTGTGCAAGGGAGACTACCTCCACGATGCTGGGCTCAGGTCAGCACGGGGGTCACAGCACACTGCACTGCCGTTGCTTCTCGCAGAAGCAGAGCTCCGAGAACCCCACTGGACCACCACCGGGGAGCGTCTCCTGCAGGCTGAGCGACGATCGCTGACTGCGGTTCAGCTGGGAACGCCACCTCGAGCGCCTTCTCCCGGATCCCTGACGAGGCAGAGTGTGAGCGCACCTCCGCCCCCAGCCCACCACGCCCCAGCCTGAACAGACAGAACCACTGCCAAAGAACCAGGCTCCTACTTCAAGTATAACATTGCCGTGACATTTCGCATGGAAAAGTGGCACGCGTGTTCTACAGAAAGAGTAACTTAATTGGATTGTTCAACAAGAGTAGAAACAGTATTGGATTCCCATTTCGGCCAAGTTGGTAACTAATGTCAATTTGTCAAGCCTTGGTTATTAGCAAATACAGTCCTTGAAATGTCAGTGGAACACACACATTTTATTTCAAGTGTAGTTAATGACTTGCGTGCAGAGTGCTCTTAATTGTTTTTTCAGTGCTACGATAATTTTCAGCATTTTCCAGAACCGGTGTAACAGACCTTATGTGTAAATATTACCAGCCCTTCCTTTTGGATATTAGAACGAGGAGCACTATCAACTTGGGCCATTTTTTGAACACTATGCAGCAAGTTTGAAGAAGGACTAGAAAATTCAAAATCTGCTGGAATTAACTGGCACTCCTGGGAAGCAGCATTATCTCTTTATTGCTCCCACATTGGGTAGCACCTGTGATGAACAAGAAACATTCCTTGTCTGTTAGGAGCTTAAAACCTAGAACGGCAGAGGGTAATGCCTCATCTATCACCAATTAGATGATGTAAACTATACGATATAAACTACATAGAATAAACTATACTGTGTAATATGAAATATACTACATTATATATACAATACTTATTTGACGTAGATTCTCAAATATCTAGACTGTAAGGAGGCCTTTGGTTAGCCCTCTAAAAGACACGTAAGCTACCATACGGCCATTAACCTGAGAGGCAACTCTAAGGTAAGAACTAGTCGTTGAGACAAGAAGCCTAAATTCTGTCCCCAGACCCATTGCTGATGGACGCACCACTTGGTAAAGGGACACCAGGCCCCCCTTTCAGATGGCCTCTTCGTTTTTCCAACGGGAGGCATATTTTTGAAGTATGAGAACAAAAGACAGTTTTATAAATCTGATCCTAGTATCTTAGGGGAGGGTTTCCTGCAGTGAAAGATTCTCTTGCCCCAAAGAAATAAACTGGCAATTTACAAAAGCAGAAATGCAAATGACTAACAGGCTTATAAAACAAATGCTCAATCACATTAGTAATCAAAGGAATGCAAATTGAAACAAATTACCATCTTTCCCCACTCAAATGGGCAAAGATTTAAAAGCATGATAAAATCTAGCCCTAGCCAGGGTGAGAGGCAACAGGCATTCTTCCGCACTGCTACAGAGAGCGTAAATCGCTACAACTCTTCTGGATGGGCAATTTAGAAACACTTAATCAAAAGCCTTTAAAACGCACAGACCCTTTGACCCAGCGATTTTCAAATGGTGTGCCGCAGGAGGTTTTAAAACGTGCCAGACTTGACTGTTTAATCCGGGGCACTAACCTCTTTTCCTTTAGATTGTCAAATAAAATTTTTAAAAAATGGCAACAGCCAACACAACAGTAGTTGTCCAGTGTAAATGAATCCAAATTATACCTTTTTTTGTCAGATCAGAATTAAAAATAATTGTTAGTGTGCTGCGGAATTTCAGTGACTGGTTACACGAGCCACGAGATGGACAAGGCTCAGTGTCGCTGCTGCGATCCGACAATGCTGCGCAGTTATTCTCAAGGGACGGAGACGGACACCTGTCTGCCATGATCTTCCTTCTCCCATCACCACTGCTAGCCGTGAAAAATGAAAAACGCTCGACATGTCTGACATTAAACAAAACTGCCGTCATACAGTGGGATAGCATTCATCGATAATAATAATGTTGCGGGACTTGTATTAAATGTATGACATGCCTTCACAGCACGCCTGTTTCTGTACAAACATGCAGATATGGGGATAAAGGCACAGAACAAGATCTGAAATAACGTAAAGACCTGTCGGTACATGGCCCGCAGGCTTTCTATCCACGGGCCGTCCGCATTGGCCTGGGTGGGACAATTCCGCACATGCCTTTGGCTCCTCTACAGGTGGGGTTGCTCACCTGCGCGCATCAGAGCCCGATCAAAGCCAATAACTAGAACAGGAACAGAACCACAGAAATGGAGATCACATGGAGGGTTAGCAACAGGGGAGTGGGAGAAGCAGAGAGGGGGAAAAGGTACAGAGAATGAGTAGCATAGACGGTGGGTAGAAAATAGACAGGGGGAGGGCAAGAATAGTGTGGGAAATGTAGAAGCTAAAGAACTTAGGACACATGGACATGAACTAAAGGGGGGAATGTGGGTGGGAGGGGGTGTGCAGGGTGGAGGGGAATGATGGGGGAGAAATGGGACAACTGTAATAGCATAATCAATAAAATATGTTTTTTAAAAAAAGAACACAAACAGGAGTTTGCAGCCAAGGAAGTAAAGGAAATGCTAGCTTGAAAATTCACACCTGTAAAAATCTTAAAAGTCTCTCAAAAATATTAGCAAAAGGTTTTAAACATCTAAACAGGTGATCTTAACTCACTCCATCTACCGGAAGCACCATTTGGAGCCAACTGGGTTTTTATGAACTAGCGAGTTTTGCGTCTCCATGCCTGTCTCATGGCTAAAACTTTAAGACACAGGCCACAGGCCTCTGTTTATGTTTGTCTGCACGTCTACGAATGGGTGATTTGTTTCCTTCCTCCAGATGACATTAATTTGCAAAAATCTCTATTTAATCAGCTTAATGACAAACAAGCATTATATAAATCGAGTTCAGTCTCAAATGTAAAAACTAACCCAAAAGTTCTTCAAGTGCACATCACGTAGAAGACTCTTTGGTAAACAAAAGCACGTTTGTTGGTTTTAAAACGGGTATGGAAAGGTTCTTTAGAGTCATAGCATACATATAATTCTTTTATTCTACCTAGGTTTACTAAAAGTCCAATAAACTCATATTTCCCCTGTTACAGAACTGGTCAGCAAGAAAGATCACTGAAGATATGTTAACTCTTTAATGTCTTATAAAATTTTCATGAGTAATCTAAATAAATGTTAAAAGAAAGGAAAATAAATAGATGTAAGATAAAAGTTTATAAATGAGTTCTTCAACAATAGTTATATTTTATGGTATGTCTACCTAAAAAAAAACAATAGTTTCCAAAATCTTGTTGGTATCTCGAAGCCTTAAAGATATACTGAGGTAAATTAAATACGAGCATCCACTGACTGCATCATTTCCAAATAAGGTACCGTACTGAAACATCAATTACTGAACACAGGCTTATCGACTTTTGGCTTCCTTTGATGAAGGAACTAAAGATATTTTGGTTGATTAGTAAATATGTTTTGTGCCGCATTGGAAATTTTACTATGAGGAAACACATACTTTAGAAATTATGAAATTTATAAATTTCCCAATCCACCGGATTCCAGTATATTAGGCAGGCCCAATTGCTTACTTTTTAGTTTTTGCTAGGAATAAAGGATTCTAAGTGTGGAGAATTCTAATCAGTATCTGTCATTAAAACTAGTCAGAAATAATAAGGGTGGAAGGAAAAAATATATATGCAAAGTAGGTAAGGAAAATCCAAGGACTGGTTGTTCCAAAATGAGGAAAAGAAAGAAAACGCAGCACAAAATCTGAATGGAAATGAAACTGAATGGACATGACCACAGGTGATTCGTGGAAGAGGAATCTCGGGCAAGAAATTTTGCGTGTGGTCAAGCTGGCTAAGACTGGAATGGATTTAGCTGGGTTTTTTTTTTTTTTTTAATGTGTTTTAATATCAGAAGTACATTCAACGTATATACATCTTGCCCCAGCAGGAGGCGCCGCCACCCACCCCCTCCCAAAGTTCATCATCCAAGGAGAGAAACCAAAGGTCCAGCGGGTGAAGAGAGAAGGCCCTGGAGCCGCTCGGACTTGCCATGGACCGGACTCCTGGGCTCCCTGAAAAACAAGGGGCGCCCAGGAACTGGCCATGGAACTGCCTCCCAGACAGTCCTCCTCTGCCCGCCCCGGGTGCCTTTCATTTGGCAGGGCAAGCCCGGCTAAGTCATTCTGATGGCTCCCTTCACTCCCCATGTCTCGCTCCCCGGCACATAAAAGATAGACCTGTCACCGCCAGTAATTGAAGCAATACTCAGAGGGGCAGAGTTTGCACAGCTCGGCTGTGCTGGGGAAACTGGGGCTTGTTTGCTAAGCAAACCCCTGCTGGGGATCCTCAGGGCAGTAGCTGCTCCTTCCTGCTCTTCCCCACCCGCCTGCCCCCGCCAGGCCTGCTCGGGAACAGCTCCCAGAGGGGCCCACCGCTGTGGGCAGCAGGAACCTCACACCTCGCCAAGGTCAAGCGAGCCACTTTGAAAATGGGAGAGCAAGGCGCCTAAGAAAGGAGTGATTTACCGGAGGCCTCACAGCCAGTTCCCAGGCACGCTGGTGGCCTGAGTCTACTAATTCTCTTCTCAGAGCTGTTTGTTATGATCGGAGGCTGACTGAGCTGTAAAAGGTGAGGCGTTACTATCACAAGCCTCTGGAACGGGAGCCCGCGGAGCCCGCGGAGCCCGCGTGGCTGTGTGAGGCTCTGACAGACCCTGAGAAGACAAATCAGCAGCCAGTCTGTTCCTAGGGATTCTTGTTTCCGGACCACAGAGGAGACCTGGACCGAGTGTTTGCCATCCTCCTCCTGCCCCCTTCTCCGCTCCCTGAGCCCTGCCAACGACAGAAGAGGAGAGGCCGCTGGTGGAGTGGGAACAGCACAGCGAAGGCAGTAAGCCAACTTCTGTCCCCACCGGGGGATGCTGGAGTGCGGCTTGCGCTCTGATGTACATCCAAAATGCTTCCAAGAGAGCGCTTCAGAGAAGCTCGGCGCTCTGGTGGGATGGGGGGCCTGAGCGCTGCTCCAGGGGCAGGCTGGAAAGAGGTACCTGAAAACGCACCAAGCACCTGAGCTCACACAGTCACAACAGCCGCCTCCGGTGGCCTTCACAGCAGGTAGGTACCATCTCCCTCACTTTGCAGATGAGGAATCTGAGGTTGAAAGGATCCAGGCCTGGGAGCAATCCCATACCGGGCCAGGTACAATGCACAGCCCCATTTCTGGCCCAAACTTCCAGAAAAAATCTTTCATTTTAATTTTTTAATTCAATTGTTTATTTATATTTAGAAACCAAACCGATTGTCATATTCCAGAGTATTACTTTGCATACGGATATTGTTATTGCTTTCTAGAGCTACACTTTCAACGCGTAAGCATAAATAAAAGAATTAAAAAACAAATAGATACAGAATTAGTACAATCCATGTATAATGTGCATTCTTATTTTTCCCTCAAAACTTTGGGCAAAAAGTGTGCCTTGTACACGGTGAAATATGGTAGTGTGTGCATGCTCGAACTAGAGTGGAAACTCAGCTCTGTCTGGAGCTACGTCCAATGTGTGGTGACTACGGACCAAAATTAACCTCTCCACTCTTCTGCCAGGACGCAGAAGAAATCAGAACAAGACAGACGTCATGGAGGACCACCGCTGTGTGCAAAATTCTCCAATTTCACCTCGTCCCGTGTTTTCTTACGGGCTTGCGAGCCAGGGGGCCCTGCGTCCACCTTCATTCTTTGGCGGGTCTGGACCTTGGCATACACACATCGCTTGCTCAATGATTTGGAGGCTCGAATGCTTCCCACAGTGTGTTCTGTTTTCCATGAACTCTAATTGGTCTCCTCTCCTTTGTGAATTACAATACTCCTGCCCTCCAGGCATGAGCCATTCACAGAGTCCAACAGTTCCTCTGGCCTCGGAAACACATCGAAGCAAAGCAAAGCATCAGTGACAATGGGTTCTCCTGGCTCTGCAGCATACTCCGGGGGGGGGGGGGGGGGGGGGAGAGAGGGCAGCCAGGAGGAGGTGGCTCTGAGAGAAAATGTTTGTCCCGGGACCCACTAGCCTGGTTCTTCCGTGAGTGACCCCAACACCTAGCCAGTAGGGCATCACTGTCTCTCTCTCAGGGGAAGTATCACTTGGACAGAATCACACTGTGCTCTCTGGTATTGTGCCATCTTAAATTTCAGTCTAGATTAGCAAAATGAATAACGGGCTGGACGAAGAGAGGAGATCTCTAATCTTGGCACTACGGACATTTTGGGCTGGGTAGCTCTTTATTGGGGCAGCGGGAGGGATGCGGTGAGTTGCAGGACATTTGGCAGCCGGAGGATGCTAAGCGTGACAGGATGTTCAGCCAGCAGCATCCCCTGCAGTTACGACAAAGGAACATTGTCTGCAGACACTGCCCAACGTCTGCGAGGACCGAGCTGCACCAGGCTACTCAAGGAAGGAGTGTCTACCTTCAGTGAAACGCTCCTCCTTCCAGGGGGACGGGAGGAATGAAGGATTCCCGTTGCTTGTGGCAAAATTATCCCTAGTTGACAACCACCGGAATCGAGTGAAAAGACACGTATTGACCCGAAGTCAGACGGAGCTTTCCTCGCTCTGATTAGGACTCAAGGCAGGTCCAGGGTCAGCGTCACATCAGCCCCCCACCCTCAGGCACCCTCAGCACATTATGCTTGAGAAGCGCTTCCATCGTGGGAGCCTTGGGTGCATCCAAATGGATGTACGTACGTCCTAAGTAATGGGGACTTAGCCTCCCTGAAAGCAATCTTACAGAGACCAGGCTGCACCGTGTACGCGCCACAGGCACTGGATGGGGAACCATCCAGTTCCCTCTGCACGTCCAAGCGCTTGACAACTAAAGACAACAGGACGCTAGGCCACAGTGCGCCGGACAAGTTACCTACACACCAGACCGAACACACATGTGTTGGCACATTGATGCTCGTGTGCATTGTGTCTCGGTGCCATTTCCGGAATTAAATAACAGCACAGGGAGGAAGCGATCTGGAAGGAAAGAGAGAAGCCATTCTCAGCTGAGATGTGAAAAGATGGAGGACCGAGCATCTTTTTGGCAGGTCACTCTGCAAATACTGGCCCAACATCAGGTGCTCCGTGTGATGTGTGAGTCACACCACAGAAAGCTGTCTGTGTGAAACCCACCCATTTCCACAAAGCTTGTTGAACTGGGCCCGAGAACTCTCTGCGTGCCAAGAAGAGATAGAGCCACAAGAAGAACTGAGAGCGGGTTGGTCCAGAAGAGAACAAGAGACACTAGTTTGCTGAGTCGCCCTGAGCTCTAAACTTGAGGGACCAATTCATCCACAGAGGCGTGTGTACCCCGAGGCCGCCGGCCCCGCGCCTGCGGGAGGCAGAGCAGAGGGCCTGGAACGCAGTCCGCGCTCAGTAAAAGCCTCTCCTTTCTCCTTCTCTCCTCTTTCCCTCCTCTTCTTGCGCCTTCTCCTCTTTCTCTTTACCTTCGTCCTCCTCTGCTGTTTGGATGGTAACTTAGCCGTTATCATCATTATTTATATCCCGGTTTTATGATAGAGGCAAAGAGGCCTCATGGGTCTTAATTCCTGAGGAATATTCAGCATCTCTGGCCAAGTCGAACCTGCAGTTAAACCAAGCCACTGAGTTCTTCGTTTTGCTTTTTTCTTTGTTTGTTTTTCCGTCAAAAATTTTCCATTTCATTTGTTGTCAAACCTTCTAGGTCAGTTTTTACAGATTATAGTTCACCGCTAACGTGTGGCCCACATACTGGGGAACTGCGGTATGCCGGAGAAGCTCCGTGCAGCCACAAGACTTAAGAAGAAAGAGAACAGTATGGAATTAAATTTAAATATCATTAAACATAAGAGTTAGATCATGGGGAAAAAATACCTTGTGGCCAAAAATAATGCATAAAAAAAAAGGTTGGATAGCGTCGACTATTAAAATATAACTTATGTAACATCAAAAAATAAAAATAAAAGCAAAGTCACATTCAAGTGAAACACTACAAGAAAACGCACTTCTGTTTATTTAAATTATGGTTCATGCATATACTGAACTGCTGTATTATTACCACAAAAGAATAAGCTGGGGTTTGAAAGATGTTTAACTCTATGTTGGAAAAGCAACTTCAGTGATAGTGTGTTGAAATGACATAGATACCGATGCAGTTATATAGCAGTGGAAATATATATATGTACACACTGCTGTGGGTATATAGACCTCTAACAGAACATGCGGCAGACCTTGTGTGTTTGTCTCAGGGAGCAGGATTTGACCGGGGAAATTTTACTCCCTATAATTTATATCTATAGAGTCATTAGCTTTTTTATCATAACAATGTGTATTCCTTCTTTAATCAGAAAAAAAAAGTTGAGTGGTGAAAAGGACAAGGAGCAGGAAAAGCGACCCCGAAGCTCGACGAGTCATGGCAGTCGGAAGTGAGACCGTGCCTGGGCACACACCCTGATTCTGTCACTTAAAGGCTGTGTGACCTTGAGCAAGGGTCTTGGGTTCTTCGTCTGCAGAATGACATAACTCACGGGAGTGGCGTGAGGACTGCGTGCAATAATACACATAAAATGCTTCGAGTATGTCCTGGCACCTAGCAAGTGCTCAACAATTGTGAGCAGCTCCCAGTAAAAACACTCCTCGAATCTTAATACTCATTTGCCCTCAAATATTACCATCTTTGCCTCTTGCTCAGACCAAGATTTTAGCTGCCCTTTGGAGAATTTTTTCTCCTTTAGGACATATAACAGGTATGTTCTGCTACATACCTGTATGTGTGAGGATGCAGAATATACATTTCATCATTAAATACTGAAAGTCAAGGAGAAAATGGGATTTGTGTGTAGTCTCTTCATGTAGCTACTGTGAAAAGTAAGAGATACCTGTGTTGTCAAAGGAGCTGCTTGGATTAATTAGAGTCTGAAGAGGGATGGGACGAAGATGCCTCGGGGTCTGACATACAGGGCACTGAGCTCTCCTGATTGGTGGGAACCAGAGATAAGGGATGTGAACACCACTGGGGCTTTCTTTTTCGGTGGGGGAGGGATGCAGAGAGAATTCATTACTGACATTTATTGGAGACGCTGCCTTCTCTCCCGGTCCCTCCGGGGAAGTTGCATCAGATACCCGAAGTGTGAAATCCAACCCTGCTTTTCATCTGAAACCCGAGGCTGAAGCTGTCCTTATCGCCATCTGGCCTCTTGATCAAAAGCAGAATGGCTCTCTTAAGCCTTTAGAAGAGCCTCTTTCAAAACCTCCACATCTGTCCTTATAGTCTTTCTTACAGTCGAGTAGGAACCAGAATTCATGCCGATGCAAAGCTCACAGGAAGGGTGAAGAATCCTCGAACAGCGGAATTCACCAAGCAGAATGACCCGAGATCTCCAATAGCACTAATTTTGCATCCATTCAGATCAGAATAGTTTCAACATGCCATTGGTCAGTTTTTCAACCAGGAGAAATTCAGCCCCCATGCACAGCAGCAATTGAGGACGACGCCGGCCTGTAACCATTGTCTCCACGGATCTGGAATGTCCTGTGTGATACCAGTGGGGTTTTGCCAGAAAAATTATCCCATCTCCTAGATGGCTTGGAAACGCTATATATTATATCCCCACCTTACCCTACCATGCACATTCATCTTATTACTCAATCAACAAATCTTTACTGAGCACCTCCTAAGTGCTGGATAGCGCTTTAGGAAAAGGGGTAAATAAGACGGACGCGGTTCCGACCCTGGTGGACGAAGGGAGGGAGGACAGACGCAAACAGGACCAGAGAATAAATTCTGTGCAGGACTCAAAAGAGAGGCAAGGCCCAGAGTGCGGAGCTCACGGCTGCCAGGGACGTCCCCTCCAAGTAAAACACGTTTAAACTGACAGCTTAAAGCCGTAGACGTTTGAAAAGATCGATGCTCTTTCAGTAGAGGAATCTAGCAAATGTATTTACCCTGACATTCCAACCCGTCTGTCCCTAAGACCTTTGCGAGTGGGACACCCGTCGGCACTCCAGAGAACCCAGTGTGAGAAGTGCTGCTTTGACCGCAAGCCAGGCTGGTGCCGCTGCCGAAAGCAGACACCTGCAGGACGGTCGCCTATCACACTGGTGACGGCTGCCGAAATGATCCGCAAGCCCACCCCGCAGGGCTGATGGACACCAGAGCTGTCTCTCTCCACCTGCAACGTTGCAGGAGGCCGCCGCAGACCTGACTCAGGAGAGGACCCCCCGGCCCCTGCGTCCCAGGTCCTGTAAGCCTCTCTTCCCATCCCATCACCCACCCTTACGCCAGGCTTGTGCCGTAAAGGCCTCCGGGCCACGGATCAGCAAACTACCTCTCGCTGGCCTAGTCCTGCCCACTGCCCGAGTTTGCACGTGAAGTTTTACTGGAATGTAGCCTCGCCCACTCATCTGCATATTGTCGACAGCTACAGTGGCAGGGCTGAGCAGCTGAGACAGAGATCCTGAGGCAGGAAAGCCTAAAATATATGCTCTCTGTCAGGGCGTGCCGACCCCTGCTGTGGGTGCCAGCTCTCTGCCCTCTTGGCCAGGCCTTGCAGACCGGTGGGGTCAGCCGCCATCCCACCTGGATGTCCCCAGTGGGGGTGGTCTCCACTGTCCCCAGCAGACACTTACCCCCCGGGAAAATCTGTTCAGAACCTCCTCTCCAAGCCTCTCCTTCTCCTCAGAGAGTTAACACACCTGGCGCGCGTACGGCCCTGGGTGTCAGGTTCTCTCTGCTCAGATGCCAGCTACGCGGCTCACTGTGTGACCTTGGGAATTTGTTAACTCTCCAATCTTGCATTTTAGAGCTTTAAAATGGGGGTGACAGCACTACCGGCCTCACAGGGCTGTTGTGAGGATTAAAGGACAGGAAGCCTGACTTGCAGGAACTGTTTAATAATTGTTTGTAATGTTTTTCACTATTTTATGAACACATAAAACATGAATCTGACAAAGTCTCTCCATGCAAAGAATCTCAGGTCACTTTGAACTGATAAACATGAAAGTACTGAGCATCCAGCACTTTCACAAGTGAATGGTATTTATATGGCTAATAAGTGTTTATTTTGGAGTGACCGCTTTTGAAAGGTGTCATTACCTACTAAAGCTGACCACTGGTGCCCCTGTGGCCACTCAGCTCCACTCCTGGGTATACGCCAGTAGACACGCACATGTGTGTCCACAAGAACATGCATGCGAATATCCACAGCAGCGCTGCCCCGAATACCATCAGTCTAGAATGACCAAGTCCATATTGGGATAGTCACACAACGGAATGCCCGTCAGCAACAAGAATGTCCACAGTCTACAACCACGTGCGACAATATGGCAGAACTGTGAGATGCTGAGACCAAGAAGCCAGATGCACGGGGGGGGCGGGGGAGCTGGCTATGGGCTTCCATTTACGGGATGCACAAAGCACGCAGGACTGACGTGGGGTGTAAGAATCAGGGGAGCGGTCACCCTGGGGGAGCAGTGACTGCACGTGGACGCAACAGGGGTCTTCTGGGATGCTGAGCGTCTGCTCATCTGGATGCTGATTATGAGGATGTGTTTGCTTTGCAAAACATTTTTTTTAAAAAGGGAAAGAAACAAGGGAGAGAAGGAAGTAGAAGGGAAGGGAGAGAGGGAGGGAGGTAGAGAGAGAGGGAGGGAGGAGAGAAGGAGAAAATGAGCACTGAGCACGCACCCTGGGCCATTCCATTTTCTTCCACACCCTTTGCTCTGCTCGTTCTTTTCTTCCTAGCACCTCTGCTCCTGACCTCTCCCTCACCCTACACGCTTCCCTCTAATGAGCACCTGGTTTGCGAACCTGTGCTTTGCAGGCGCCACGCGGTACTCACTCTGTTAAAAAGCCCAGGGCTCGCAAACCCTCAACTTCCTCCACTCCAGGACGGGCCAAAGGGCATGGCGGTCACGCGCGAGAGGACGCGTTTCCGGGCGTGCGTTTCTGAAACACGAAGGGGCGCCCAGTCTGTTTGATTCACAGCCGCTTGTCCCACGCTTACACGTAACTGGAAACCTGGACCAACTTCTCTTCTTGGTTGCATACTTTCCCAGCTCCCCGGGCTCGCTCGGAGACTATGTTTGGCTTTCGTAAGAGTGGTTCCAGTTTTAGTAACTGAGTAAATCGTGGAGGAAATGTTGCCACGTTATGGATTTCCACTGTGGACGTGGGTCTTTCTGTTGCCCGTCTGCCCCAACATGTCACCAGCAATGCCACATATCTAATTAGACCTCAGAGCAGTGGTGGCCCTTTGTCCCCCGCCCCCTGCCCTGCGCAGGGTGGGGTGTCCAGGCACAGAGTCAGACCCAGAATCTGAGCTCGAGGATGGAAATGCCAACTGCTCTCAGTTCCCAAGTGAGGATGGGACTTTTCGCCTCGATATTCCTCAGTGTGATGCGGTCATCTTATCGGAGCTGCTTTGGCACAAGGACACTTCAATGCTGCCTCTAAAATAATCTGCACTTCTTCCAAATTAAAAACGGAGGTTAAAACGGTAACAGTTGAAACAAAAGGCAGGTCCGGGACGGGGGTTGCGGGGAGTGGATCACATTACTCGACCAGAAAAAAAAACAGTGATGTAGTCCTGTCAGATGTCCCCAGTCCACGCAGCTTGACAACGGTCACCTTGGCTGAATGTCCTGCAGCCCCCATCAGCCACGGCTGGGGCTGGGCAGCCACCCCCCAGGACGCGGCTGGGTCCGAAGCTTGCCACTGAAGACTCCACAACACATGCACAGACTCCGGTCTGCCCTCCTTTCCTCCCCTCCGTGGACGGTCTGCTCTAACCAAAGTCCGCTCCACGGCAACCCCTGAATGCCCGCCAGGCTTTTCAGACTTGGGGAAGCTCACGGGGCACGCTCCTCGTTCTGGTAACCATGCCTTCCCTCGCTGAAACCCGACCGGCTTTCTAAGGCCCTCCCTGCATCTCCAGCCAGGAGGAGTTTCTTCTCCCAACCGCCACAAGAAGTTTCTCCCGATGGTTACCTATGCCACGGCTCTCGGGACAGGCAAACTTGATCTACAAATATTTTTGTCTCCTCCCCTGAACCGTTCACATTGTAGTTTCATGAAGGCGGGGGCTGTGTTTAATCACCTTACTGTTCATTGGGACACAAACTACGCTTACCTTTCTACATGCCTTTTTCTCTAAACATAATAAGAAGCCCATGAGTAGGTATTATAATTCTCATTGTGTGGATAAAAAATTCTCAGTAGTAAGGAGTTCAAGAGTTTGTTCTGAGTCATGTATGTTTTGAGTGGCTGAGTCACAGTTCAAAAGACTTTGCTCTTCTTGACACATCATCCTACACAACAGTCTTCTCGGAATCTTTTCCAGTACACAGAAAGTGGTGGATAGATGGATACCGAAAGTATCCAATTGACCCAAATCAAAAGTGTTACCTTCCTTTATCAAGAGTTTGTTAAACCATGTACCAAAATAGCATGCGGAACATTCTTTTAATTCTAAGTAAGCCTCCTCCCCTCCATTACGGAGAATCCATACCGCTCAAAGCAAAGAATTAGTGGGTACTGCCTGTGTAAGCAACGCGGACCAGTGGAAAGACTTTGGAGTGGCAAGATCCATTTCACATCCCTCTAGGAATTTACTAGGAATTTATCAGGTTTCTGCCATTGAGTCCTGAGCAGCTGAGCCTTCCCTGGAGGGCTCGAGGGCTCCCCGTCCTAGTCTGTAAAGCACAACAGCCACGCCTCCCTCCCAGGTGGCGGAGTGAGCGATGTTAGGGGCTGGGTGTGAACACCCGGCATAGAGTGGGCCCTCAGGAAATGCTCACTTTTTCCCATCACTAATTCCAAGGAACTTCAGACACTGTGAAAGCAGCCAAATATTAAAAACACAAAACACCAGATAACAGGCTTCTCCTCACTTCCAGCGCAGCGCACACCTGCCCCTCGCCCCCTTCGCTCTCCAGTCTGACCGGCGCCACGTCCCTTCTTGGACTGCGACAGGTACGATTTCTCGGCAAGGTTGTCCCTTTTCCATTTGGCTTGTCCTTATGGGGTTTTTCTTTGTCTTGATTCTACTGCTGCTTGAAATTAGGACCAATTTCAGTTTGCTTGTATGTTTGCATCGTGGTTGAAATGGGAGTCTAAAAAAAAAACCTCCCAAAGCCTCAAACTTCACCAAAGAGAAATCCTATGATCTTTAAAGAGCCTACACAGCGTCTGCTATCTAAGAGGAAAATTCTTCTCTTGATGTGGCCAAACCTTCCTGTTCCCGTCCAAGGAGAAAGCGCTATTTCCGCTCCACCTGGCCCTATAGATGTGCGATAGATGGATATTCCCACATCCTCCACGGAGATTTCTGTGGAGGAAAATTTCAAGCACGTGTCTCGGAAACAAATCTCCCAAGTGCTATGAATGAAACATATCAGTCATCATTTCTCTGCCCATCTCTTTTCTGCAGCCCAGGGGCTGTGCTCACCTGTTGTCTTTGGAAATAACCGTTGGAGAAATAAGTCCAAGGGGATGCGTGGGGTGGTCACCCCACCCTGGTTCTCTATTATCTAAGTTCAATGCTAACTCCAGACAGGAAGCCCGGCAGCCTGCAGCCTCATTCACAATCCATAATAGATGATCTTCCCGGAGCCCACGTTGAGAAAAGGAGTTGGCTGTGCACATTTTGGCAAAGGCACAGACCTGGGATTTCATCTGAGCAGCTGTAACAACGTAAAACAACACAGTACAAATGCAAACAGCAAAAATGGGCGCCTGTTCCAGCTCCAAGTGTGCCGGAGCTGGCCACATAATTCCAGACCCTTCCTATTGTGAACAGGAACTTAACTGGCATTTTGTGGGGTGCCACGGGGTGAGGGTTGGCACTGAGCCCCCCCTTCTGCTCCCCGGGAAGCTCCCCCTCCTCCCCCATTAGTTCAAAGCACGTAGGGAGATGAGCACAGGACAGAATGAGACACCTTTTTTTTTTTTTTTTCTGAGCGCACTGGAGTCCACCCAGGAAAAAAGCAGGGCAGGTCGATGAAAAGTGCAGGCAAGTGTTCCCAGTCTTCCCACTGTGTGCTCTACCGGGGAAAGCATGAAGCCGCGGTCATCGGAACAGCCGTTTGTAAGCCGTTTATGGCTTACACACACTTTACAAATGGAGTCTCTTAATCCTCGTGCGAAGCGCCAAGGAACGTGTTTTTCCTGCCCCTTGTACAGACATAGAAATGAAGGCTCCGAGAGCTTGAGAGCCTTGCCTAAGGATACGCCGCCGGTAGGTGCCAAGAACCGGCGAGACACCTGTGCCGGAGGCAGCCTCCCCTCTCCCCGGGCCCCCAAGAGTCAGTCTGATTTTCTGCCCCAAATCCAAGCTGTAAAAGTGAGGACTTAGAAAATGTCTGGGTAGAAATCGGATTTGCGTACTTTCAGGACAGACATGATGCTGAGTTTAAATTGAGAGGGGGAAAAAATCACCTAATACCTTTCCCATTTGCACAGGAAAAGGCAATACGCTGAAAACGGATAGTTTACAATGCCCTGGTTTATTGTGTCACTGTGCCCCAAGGAGGCAGGAGTGGTGATGTTCTGTGATGAGGGGACTTCTATCATATCACTGGGAGATCTGTCATCCTTTGGGTTGATTTTTCTGGTCTTCTGTTCTTTTTTCCTCCCTTCCGTTGTCCATGTTCTGGGGAACTTGTACCTGAGCTCGCATTCCGTTCAGACTTACCCACTGTCTTCCCCAGAGGTTTGAGGAGCAATACAAAGCCTTCTATGGCCTTTGTGCACAAGGAAAAGAGAGCCCGGCTTGAATTAGTGATCTCCAATCACAAGTGTTTCCGCTAACCCTTCTCAGAAACGCTGGGCTCTCCTAGCCCGTGGAGGCTGGGGAGAGAGCCTCAATCCTGCCGTGAAATATCGTTCCACTAAATACCTGCTCTGAGTCCTTTCTCTCTCTCTCTCTCTCTCTAAGTTACGTCAGAGTTCTGACTGGCACTATCAAGACAGAAACGGGAATCGTGGGGGCGCTTTTGGGGCTGACTCAAGGCTGGGTCAGGGACCCAAGTAATTCTACCACCAGATTCTGACCAACTAGAGTGCACAGGAAAAGCATGTTCCGGTTATTTTAATGTTCTGGTTAATTGGGGACTAAGTAGGGTATATGGAACATAATTAAATCTTTCTTTGATTGAGAATCTTGCAGTGCCCTGGAGCGATCATTCTAAATATCAATTATAAATCCCCACTGGTGGGAATTCAAGAGATTGAGCTCAACCAGTGGCGGCTTCCAAGGCAACGGCAGGTTTATTCCGAGGTTCACTCCCACTCCCAGCACTCTTAGCCCAGATGCTTTCTTGTCTTTTAACGCACTGGGTAAGTCAACCGGACCTGTTTTTTTAAATCCTCACCCAAGGATTTGTTTATTGATTTTTAGAGAGAGAAAAAAGGGAGAGAGAAAGACAGAGAGAGATCTCTAAGAGAGAGAAAGATCGATCGGTCGCCTCCCACCTGCACCCCAGACCGGGGATAAAGCCTGCAATCCAGGTATGTGCCTTGACCGCAAATCGAGCCCGGAACCTTTTAGGACAGCGCTTCAACCACCTGAGCCACCCGGCCAGGGCTAAGTCCACGGGATCTTGAGATTGATTGGTGCTAGTCCCCGTTCCCCATGAAGTAGTTACATGACCTTGGCGAGGCCTTTTCATTTCTGAGACTCCATTTCCTTATGTCTACACTGGCAGGCTAGACTTATTCATTCTGTAACTTTTCAGGGATATAGATCTCCTTAACAATCGGAGGAAAATGAAGGCAGTTTTTCACAGCAGGGGCAAGTGAACGCAAGCACAAAGTGTTTACATTCTAAATCGGTGGTATGAGAAGTCCATCTTCCGTGACCCCTGTTCATGGGCTCCAGATTTAGACGACCCCTTGGGCCCCTCCGAGGCCTGGCATTCTCTGCCTCCGGTTAAGCTCAAGCTTCTATCCCCCCAGGTCTACTAGCCCGGGTTCTTGGCCTTAGCTGCACATTGAGACGATCTGGGGAGTTTTCAAAATTTCAACGCCCAGGTTGCTCCCAGACCAATCGAATCTGAGTTTTGGTGGGCGGGTCCCCAGATGATTCCAGGGCACAGACAAGTTTGCTCCAGGACAAGAGTTCTCAAAATTAGCAATGAACAGAATCACCCCGTGGGGCATCAGACTCCCAGGTCCCTGCCCCTGGAGATTCTGGGCCAGTTCCCACCTGGGAAGAGGCACTGTTAGCAGGCAATCCCGGGCAGTTCGAATGCAGACCACTCTGTGGGAGCCCAGGAACAGACATTTAGCAAGAGAAGCCCAGAGAAGGCCACTTCCCTGCTGGCCCTTTCCTCCGGGGCTACGTGCTCCCGCAGGGGTTCTGCCGTGAAGCTCCGGGAGCAGCTTCACCACGCACGTCCTCATTTGCCAGAGAGGCTTTTTCTCCAGCTTTCCCGTCTCCGGTGAACCTGAATCTTTTAGCCTGAGCCTCTGATCCCACCAGGTTCAATAATTTAAGCAGAGCACTCGTCAACATCGTCCCGTTAAATATTTAAACACCAGAGCATCCCTTAGGTCAGCCTCAAGGTGAGAGCTGCTGCTGACTCCTGAGCTATTATTACCGGTGAGCAAACCAGCCCCCGGTGCTGGAGGGGCCTGCGGGAGCCAAGGCAGGCCCGGCTCGCAGAGACCCAGCCCGCCGGGTCGGGCGCCCCTCTACCTCTTCCTACCTGAAGCGTGTGCAGCAGGACCTGCAGCCCGCTGCCTTCTTGTTCTGCCATCCCTCCTAGCGTCCTGGGGAACCGGCTGCCTGCGGCCAGGTCGGGGTGGAGAAGCAGCGGCTGCCAAGCTGACCTCGCTGCCCGCCTTGCGGGACACTGCTGCACCGAGGCCTCAGCTGCACATGCTGCTGCGTGTGACGTCACCGCGGTGCAACCCTAGACCTCAGCACAGGCGCAGGTGCCCCCCGACTCCCACTGTGGGGATTAGGTGAGCCCGGGCCTGGGGAGGGCTGAGCATTTGGGCGTGGGGGCGGAGAGGCGCCAGCGCGAGTCACTCTCCCACCTCCGGGCCCATGCAGGAGCCACCCTGGACGGCTGACAGGCATTCCCAGCTGACCCGGTCAGACTCCCTGCGGAGGCCCGGCCCTCCCCGCCGTCCCCCCTTCCTTTATTTTGGTTTGTTGCCGGCTCCTGGGTAACAAGAGACCCAAGAGCGCTTGCACAACTGCGGCAGGCAGGGCACAGACGCCCAGGCCCCCTGAGGTCCCAGGCACAGGAGCGCTGGCTGAGAAGGAAAAGAACGGCTGTGGGCGTTTCCTGCGCACCGGGCCCCTTACATAACCTTTCGGCGTCCGCAGTACCCCTGCAGCGGTCGTGGGACTGCTACCACGCCGCCCACCCGTTTCCCAGAGGAGGAAACCCAGGCGCGGAGATGTTAGGCCCCGAGCACAGAGCCTCGGAGCACATGCCAGGCCTCAGGCAGGCCGACCGGCACCAAAGCGCAGCACTCACCACGGCACACGCTGCCTCCTGCTGCCGCGGGCACGCCCAGAGGGGTCTCGCCGGCCTGGACCCCGTCGCGTCCCCTCCAGACCCCGGCAGGCAGGGTCTGTGATCTCCTCCTTTGCTCTCTCCTCTGCGTGTCAACACCTAAGTGCCCCGTTTTCCTCCAGGCGCTGCTTCTCTGAGTCCCTTGGGGGGCACCCCGTGGGAGCTTGCTCAGCCCAACCCCAGAGCTCCCGAACCCGAACCTGCATGTCCACCACGTCCCCAGGGACTCGCAGCTGGTCGACAAACCCACCAGGGGACTGAACTTTGGGAAGCCCCGATGTGGACCCTGTGGACGACATTGCCACCGCCAGCCCGTGTGACCGATGCCTGATGATTTCTGGGTGGATCGCTAGTGCCTGCCCGGAGCACGGTGTTAGTTTGTAAAAATGGAGCGTGAGCCCCTGCCGTTGGTGACCCGCCAAGAGCTCCCCTACACAGGAGGGCCCCGGCTCACAGCCAGCACCCCTGTGCAGGGTTTGGGGAGCACCTCAGGTACTGCCTCTCAAAACCAGGCCTGCCTGCCCCAGCCCTCAAATTCTAAGACTCAGTCATGTGGTCAGTGCCCTCTGGACACTTCCCCTCTTAACGGCTTTAAATGGAGCAGCTCCCACGCTGGGAACCTGAGTTCCTCCCATTCACCGAGCTGCTCCGGCTCCCCCAGGCCCCGCTCCACCTGAGGGCAGGAGGGAAGAAACAAAGGCCCCCTGAGCATCTCCACCTTCCGTGAGGGGTGGGGCTTTCAGGACACGGGTCCTCTGACCCTCTAAGGTCCAGGGACGCAGGGAAGACTGAGCTGTCCCACACGATCGTCTCAGGGGAAGATCACGCCATGCTCCTTGGCTACAGAATAAGGAAAAGAGAGAGTGGGGAGGGAAAGTAAATGCACCCCTCCCAACATACACCTGAAGGATGAGAATTCACAAACAGGACCTCGGAGGGCAAGTCTACAGGAGTTTTGCTCGCTGGGATGACGTAGGGCAGAGGAGAGAGAAAAACCTTCCGCACGAAGGGGCCGCTCTTGTCCACACAGCGAGGCCTTTCCCCGCAGCACCGCGAATGTTGGTTTCAGGTAGCCCCCGTGGAATAAGGCAAGGAATGCATCCCTCTTTCTTTGGTCACACGCCTGTCGCCCAGGCCCAGCTTGGATGGTCCTCCCACCCCCCACCCCCAAAAGCTCCACCCCTGGGAGTGACGGCCCACTAGCCGGTGCAGAGGCACACGAACGCCAGACCAGGACAAAGTGCTGGTCTTGTCCTCTGACGTTCTCACAGAACTACGGTGCCTGCCCCCCGAGCTCATTTCAGCTCTCCATCACATCCGTCACAAGTTCCTCTTCTGCTCCCCCAGGCCTGACCCCCCAGCACTGCTCTGCAGGGACCCCAGCAGCCCCGCCACGCCCTCTCGCAGCAGCTTCTCCCCTCTCAGAGTGAAACCCCGGCCGGGCCCCCCCGCACACCCACTCTCTTGGATTCCACCCCGGTGAGACGCCAGCTCTGGGACTGGGGCAGAAGTTCCGGCTGCAGCACAGCCGCTGAGTGTGCCCTCCCCCACCCGTGTGTGAACTTCAGCCTCAGGGACAGAGAAGGGAGCGCAGCCCTGCACAATCAGGAGGACTCGACAGCGAGCAGAATGTCCGCACGAAAACAGCAGTGATTAATGAATCGACGCCGACGGAGCGGGAGTCGTCTGACAGCGTCCAGAGAATGCAGTCCCCTGGCTCTTCACTGCTCGCCATTTTTATCAATGACTTGGCTGGAAATAAAGGCTGCCTGCTTATCAAATTTTCTGACGACGCCCCGTTGAGAAAGAAAGAAATATGTCAGATGACACAGGTGGGATCCAAAAAAATTTCAGCAGCCTTGAGTGATGGGCCAGGGCCTGCAAGATGAGACGTAAGAGCCCAGTGGAAGCTCCTTCCCCCGGATGCTCAAAACGGACCAGGAAGACACAGTGGGGAGCCTCAGTGGGACGTGGCAAAGGCGTGGGTGCCGGCCAGCGGTGAGGGCCGTGTGAGTGTCAGCACATCTTTCAGGGCAACGTTTGCACAGATACAAATGTTGGCCCTGTGACCCGGATGGCGGTGAGGCTGCGCCGAGGTCCCACCTGTGCAGGGCTCAGCACGGCGCCCGCGCAGAGGAAGTGTGCGTCGATGAGAGCTGCGTGCCGCTATTACGACTCCACAGCCGAGGAGAACCTGTCCTGCTCAACATGCCTCAGCCTCCAGAGGCCCAGGACAGCTGTCCCCGAGGATGGTTTCTAAAGGTGAGGATGAGGAGCCCGCCTGGAACGGGTGCGGGACCGTCCTAAGCTTGTGCAGGCTGCCGCTGTCCTCAGGTGGCATTGAATGCTCCCTTTTCTGTGTCTCTAGACCGAAGGCACATAGAACATAGCACTGACTGTCATCAACACCTTCCACTTCTGTGAAGACCTGCCCCGTTACCTTCTGAGTCCCTCAAAGGCCAGAGGGGCCCGCTATGTCCCTAACACGCAGCTCGGTGCCAGGCACATAGTATCTGGCAGAAAATACTGGGTTCCAATGGCCTCTCGTGAAAGGGGAGAGCTCACCTTTGGGCTAGCCACATGCCAGTATCGCCAGCCTTGTCAGCAAGTGGCAGCCCAAAGGTCACTATATCCTTGGCCCTATGAGGCAAAGGGCCAACTCTCTGCTCAACTTGGGGCTTTGTTGTCATGGACACCTGACACAGTTCCTAAGCGAGGGCCAAGACCTGCTCATCCTGGTCCCGTCAGAGGCCAGACCTGGGGTGCTGACAGGTGTGGAACGTCCATCAGGCCCTTGCAGCTGGGCTAGCCCAGAGGCTTGCGGCCGCTGGGCCCCAAAGCTGAAGTATCAGGTCACCAACAAACTGGAACAAAGGGCTCCTAAGGTCAGCTTCCCAGCGTGGGGCGGGGGGAGAGATGGAAAGATGGGCCCTCAAGGCTGCCAACCCAGATGCGTCCTTCTGCTTCAATGAAGGCCGCGGAGACTCCCAGCCAGGACCACGGGGACCCGGAGCCAAACCGAACAGGGGCGTGGCTTCGGGGGGGAGGGGCTCCGAGGACGAGGCCTCGCGCCAGTCCGTGACATACTCGTTCAGTCATTCACTTCGCAAACACGTGTTAATCGCAGTTCTGGAGCGAGGAGGAGGCATAACACCATAGCATAGGAGCTCGGGGCCGAAGCTCCGGAAGCAGACGACTTAGATTCACGTCCAGGGTCCGCCCATCCTGGTGGTGTGACTTGTCACAAGTTACCTACACGCTCGGGGCCTCCGTCTCCCATCACTAACACAGGGGTCGTAACTGACGACACAAAGGGTCGTTTTTACTGAAATGAGTAATGCACGTGAGAAGTATAACTCAGGGTCTGACATGTAATAAAGGCTCGATTGAAATCAACAGTTAGCATCCTCGAACCCTGGGGTGGCATCGAGGAGATTAGGGTGAAAAAAATACAGTTCCTGCCCTTAAGTCACAGGAAGCAGTGGAAGAGACAGACCTACACGTGAGCTTTTCCGGAGGGATCCGACCGTAGCAGCTGCAACATGGGAGACACGAGAAGGAAGACCTTTTCCTGACTAGAGAAGCTGGAGAAAGTTCCCGGAGAAGCTGGTCCTTGCACTTGACCTCAGAGAAGTCTTATTTCCCATCACGGGGAATGGGACCGCACCGGAAACGGGCCAGCAGGGAAGGGACAAGGTTAAGTTCACGTTTGTGTTTTGATTTCCTCCCCCTCCACGGACACACGCGCGATCTGCCACCCCACAGGCCACGGAAGGTGAAACCATGAACGGGGATGCCCCGGACTCCGGGGACACGTGAGGGACTCGGGACTTTCCGTCTGAGGCGCGATGGCCGCCGCTTCTGCTGAGCCGTCTGAACAGAGCTGAAACTCCGACGGCCCGGCTGCCTGTGAGCAGGAAGCAAGATCCACGGGAATGACAAAGCCCCTTGCCCCGCTTGGTCATTTTTACCCCGCCCCCCCCCCGGGGTGGGACCTTCCCTCTTCGCTAACCTGCCTCCTTTCCCACGCCAAGAAACGACGATCTGCAGTGAGCCACGGTCACCATGGTGACCAGCGGGGATGAGGCACCTCAGAGAAGCGTGTGACATTTCAGGCTTCTTCTACCTTCTGTCATCTGATAGCAACAAAGACCTCAGCACATTTTAGAGAATTATTGAACACCCGAAGTGCTGAGAATATCTGAAGGGTAAGAAGGACTGACTCTCAGCAGATGTCCTTCCCAGGTGACTCGAAAGTTGACATCAGTTAACCCTTTCAGAATGCTTGGGAGCGGAGTTTGTGAGTCACAGTATGACAGACGGACTCCAAGTGACTCCCCCAACCCCCAACCCAGGATTTCCACCTCCAGGTGTTCATGCCCTTGAAGGTCACTTGCTTCTAACCAACAGAAAACAGCAAAAGGGATGAGCTGTCACTCACTCGATTCCATTACATTAGGTGACTCCACTCTGCTAGCAGGCTAGCTGTAGAGACACCTGGAGATAGGAAGTGGCCAAGCTAGAAAAGCCCTGTGGCTGGGAACCAGGAGTGGCCTCCGGAGGACAGCCAGCAAGAAGCCAGAGCCCTCCGTCCCGCCGCTGCAGCCCGACTCCAGCTCCCCAAAGGCCTGCGGAGGACTACACTGAAGCCATGGAGCCCAGGGGTCTCCGGGCTGTCCTTGGTTTCCTTCCCCGCCCAGCCGCGCCCTCCGGCCCCCTTCTCCTTCCTCACGGGGATCCAGGGGAAATCACTTGCGTGCCTGCGAAGCGCTCCCACCGGAAATCAAGGGAGCAAGAAGACAGAAGCCTCGGAGTCCGATCTGCCTGGTTGAGACCAGTTCTCATTCCAGCGATTTACAGGAATGGGAGCTCAAATTTGCATATTTTTCTCTGTTTAAGATGAACTTGTGTGCGTTTTCATTTGATTCCACCCTGAAATTCTTCATGGAAGTTGAGCCTCCATGGTTTGCTTTCCCAAGTAACAAACCTTTAAAGCAAAAATTAAAAGACCTGCCACGTCCGAAGAATGTCTTCAAAGTCCCTCACTTCTGAGGGACGGGGGAGCAGGTACCCTTAGCGTGCTCCCTCAACAGTACCGGGGGGCAGCTGCAAAGATCGATACTCACGCAGACGCTTCTCTGAATAAGAAATAGGGTTTTAATCGTGAGCTCCTCGGATCCCTGGGCAAGAGCTGGAGTCACACCTGTTCTCCTGTAACCCCTGCCAAGACCTGCCAAAAGGTGGTTCTGGGGTCTGTCATTTGCCACCGGCAGAAAGAAAACCTGCCTCTGGGATTAGGCCACGCTTGTCTACCAGACGTTGAGAGGCAAAACCGGGATGGGCATGTCCCGCCGCCTGGCCCCTGTCGAGTCCAGCAGGACTTTGTATAAGGACCAGCGCAGAAGATTCCTCACCCTGGAGAATGATCGGGAAGAGCAGGTTCTGCGAGCGGCGCTAGTACGCTGCGTCTTTCGTGTGATTGATCCATCTCAGGAAAACGACTTGAAGAGCCAATTAAAGGCAGTTTCGAGCAGTTCTTCCGAGTTGTGCCTTTATTCCGTTTCTGGCGACAACGGTGCCTGTTGGGAAAGCTGGGAGGAGCTAGCTACTTCTGCAGCTGGAATTTTCAGAGGCAAGTCAGAACGGCTGCCCGGGAGATGAGGGGGGGTGTCCGTTTCTGAGTGGCAATCCCCATTGCCCACAGGGATGGAGGCCTTTGAGCTGTGTGGCTTCCGGCTCCAGGTGATACGTTCCTGAGTCCTCCTCGCCCCTCTGAGTGACCTTCTGCTTGGGGACAGGGGACATAAAAGCCACCCCCTCTAAGCACAGATGAAGCAAACACATTCCATCCCAGAAGAAAATCTCTCATCACGACCCAGAAGGAGGAGGAGGAGAAATGCTTCCTATATATCAAATAAAATTATTTTCCTGGTTTAAAATGGTAAGCACTGAGAGGCAAATGAGCAAAACGGGGGTTCGCTTCAAAGACTTGACCTCCCTGTCACCAACTCTGTGTCTAAGTTGGTAACAAAGCATATTCGTAGGAGGAAACCCAAATCCGGTAGCCCTTCCACTTAATGCTTTTCCAGAAAACAGCAGGAAAGAGTTAAACTGGAGAAAAAGAACAAAAAGAACAGCCCCCCCCCCCTGCACTGAAGGCCAGGCAGGTGGATGCTCAGAGAAGCAGGCCCACGATGCCAGAGGAGCAGGATAAACACCCGGAGCCTGGACCAGCTGGGTCCTCCTGGTTGCTACGGTTAGTGCTACTGAGCTGAGGGCCAGGAGGTCATCGGGAAGGGAAAGGGCTGGTTCAGCCACTCGGGTTCCGTCCCTTCGGTCAGGACCCAGGCTCAGGGCTCTGGGGGCGGCCAGCGCCAGAGAGAGCCCAAGCTGGGCAGTCGTCGGTCAGCTCCGCTCTGCGGGCCCCTGAGCGGTTCTGCTGGAACGACAGGCACTTTCCAAGCCAGACTGGCTTCCACCGACACCGTGGCCTGGTGCAGGGGTGCCGGGGCCCGTGGAACCTCACCTGGGCCAGCCAGGCTGGGGAACCAATCCGTGCCATGCAGCCCCACTGTGTGCCTATAGGAACACGCACAATTGAAATGGGTCTCAGGAAGGCCATGTCTTAACTCCAGCCTGCCCTTGCCAGGCGGGAAACTTCTGGCCCCAGGAAAGCATCACTCACTCCCCGATTCCCTGGCCCAAAGCCCCATCACTAACGCCCCCACTCGTAACCACGTGCCCACGCAGACACGCTCCCGTCTCCTCTGCACCTACAAAGCTCCCCCAGGAGCCAGCCCAAAATGCAACTCCTGCACAGTGCAGTCCCAGGGCCTCCTCTGGGGCCGAATCTCTGTTTCCTCCCGTGGCTCAGAAGCGCGCCTGACTCCACGGTACAACTGACCGCTCTCCCCCACGTCAGACTGAGCCCAGACCAGATGGCCCTCATCTGCGCATCTCCGACGCCCAGCTCAGGACCTGGAGCAACAGACATGCCCAGGAGATGTGCATAGAGGAAAGAAGAGAGCAGAGGCGGAGAGGACCAGAAGACTCACGGTCCTCGGGATGCCAGAGACAAAGGAGAAGGTCGGGAAAAGAGCTAACATTTACTAAAGGCATCTACGTATTTGGCATTACTCTAAGTGCTTTATTTTCTTCCCCCAGTTATATTTTATATATGGAAAAGTGGAGGATCAGAGCAGTGAAGTAACTTTCCCAAGGGCACACAGCTCATGAGGCTCAGAAATGTAGTCATTCTGAATCCAGCCCATCTGACTGTGGAGCAAGAACTCGTTTTCTTACCACAGTGTCTTCTTAGGTGTGTAAAACATTATGATCAGAAAGGGCCTTAGAGGTAAGTTAGTCTGAACCATCTGAGGCCCAGAGAGGTTAAGCCACTTGCCGCAGGTCACTCAGCTGGTCTGTGGCAGAGGCAAGAACTCATTTCTCCCAACTCCCCTTCCAGCACTTTTGGCATCACCCAGCTGCTCAGAGGAACTATAACCGTGTGCGATATTATCCTATAAAATCAAGTCATTAAGAAACAGAGCAAAGGATGTGGGAAACAAGGTTAGTGAGCATGTTTTGTCTTCCCAAAGTAGCTGCAGGTGCAGAAATACACTTGAGAAGCCAGCTCTGCAGACACCCAGACGCTCCTCAGCCCACAGCGGAGTCTGTACCTGGAGGGGCAGGACCCCGGGAGAGTTTCCATTAAGCCCGTCAAAACCTGCCCTCCAGAGCGGAGGATTAACTGAGTCCGATAACGAGACTCTCATTGCCATCCTTGTGAAAGAATTCATCCAAAGCCTCTGGTGAGCGTGTCTTCACACCTCAGTAGATTTATTGCCCATAAGCACCTCTCCATCATCCTGCTCGGTGGGCTGTTTTGCAGTCAGCATTTTCAGGATGGCCAGATGGACGCTCAGAGAAGAGAAGATGCTTTGACAGGACCTTTAAGGGCCACACAGATCTGCCGTCCTGGCCTGCAAGCCACTGGGCTGGACCAAGAATGGGCAGCTTGGTTCATGTCCCTCCTGGACGAATGTTCCTTTTGCCTCTCCCTCACCTGTGCTCTTGTTGCTCCTCCCTCTACTCTGTACCCTCGCCTGCGACCTTCTCTGGGCCCATCCAGCTCCTCACCGGAAGACCCACTGGATTTCCGGAAAGAAGGCATCTCGTTGGACAGAGAAGCGTGTGTGGCCCAGGAGGAGGTGGACAGGCACCCAGAGCTGCTTTGACAGCCAGTGCTGTTCGAGCTCCAGCGTGAGGCCGGAGTTCTTGGCGTGACTCTCTTCCGTTTCGGAAAACGAGGGAGACATTCACGGTCTCTCTCAACTAGGACATGTTGTGATTTACCCCATGGCACTCTGGCTGGTCCGCTTGCTAACCTCCAGCACGGCGTAGCATTTCTGCACAACTTAGGAATTCATTACACAGCCACCTGACACAATAATTGCTTCCCACAAACAGTCTCCTCTCCCTAATAAATGTGTGACTTCTCGAAGGCACGACATAGGTTAATGCTTCTGGTTTCTTCTCTGCAGCGCTTCATATAACGATGAAGAAACATTTGGCACTTGGAAGAGCAATTAGATTAATTAATTGGTTTCATTCGAAAAGGTCTAGCCTCGATGGCACCCACCACCAGCTTGTAGGAAAGCAGAACAGCAAGGTCCCTGCTGCCCCCATCCTCATTTTGCATCATGTACCCACCTGGCCAGAAGTTAGGGGGTGGACCCGAGAGTTCCCACCCTCCCATCACACCCAGTCCCTCCGGCAACCAGGCCCCATCCTGAAGCTGCCATGTCCCCACTACGAGCTACCGCCTTACTGTAAACTCAGGTGTGGCCGGAAAACAGCTTATAAAGAATAACAAAAGACACTCTCACCACTCAAGACATTCTAAGGCTTGTGGTGATTCTGCCAGGAACCAGGGACAAAACCAAATGTTTCTTTTTTGTCATATCACAGCAATACGCCAACCTGTGTTGAAGCCTAAACCTCTACAGGATGGTGCGTGGTGGCGGAGGCTCTGGGAGGCGATTAAATCACTAGGGTGGGGCCCTCATGACAGGGCTTAGTGTCCTTGTGAAAGAGGCTCCACAGAGCTCCCTTCGGCCGTGTGAGGACACAGTGAGCGGACAGCTCTCTACGGACCACAGGGAGGGCTCTCAGCAGACGCTGCACCTGCCAGCACCTCCTTCTCAGACTCCCAGCCTCCAGAACTGTGAGCAAAAGATGTCTGCTGTGTATAAGCCGCCCAGTCTATGGTATTCTGTTGCAGCAGCATGAACGGACTAAGACATATGGACGCACAGTCCTCCATAAAGACGGCAAACCAATCTGATTTTCCTGAGCACCCACTCAGCGCTAAGGGAAGCGTCTACACTGTGGGAGAACGCACTCCCTAGTGGCCACACGTTGCAAACGCCACAGTGAAAGCGGCGTTGAAACCCACCTCTGCGGGGTGCTTCCTTGCAGGGCACCCGGCCGGCCCCATCAGACGCTTCCTTCCACGCGGGTGCCTGTCAGTGCAGGGTGTGTGGTAGGCAACAAGAGGGCTGATTTTTTTTTCCAGTTCAGCTTTCCTTTCCAAAGCCAGTCTCCTCCATCAATTTTATGTGCCGTCTGAATAGAGACAAAAGCAGAGAATCATTTTTGGACAAAAGCTCCGTGAGGAAACGGTGTGACTTGTTCTTTGAATCCTTAGCGTTAGTGTAATAGCTGAAAAAGAGTTGGTGCCCCATACAAGTTTGTCCATTGAATTAGACTGACTTGAGACAAATCAATGAATTGCATTTCACATCTAATGTAACCCACATGACCCTTTCATCAGCTTCAGGGACAGGCGAGGCCACTTCTGTTATCCCAACTAACACTTTAATATCTGACTGCAGTCTGCCTAGATGTAAAGCCTGGTCCAAAACCTTAACAGCTGGATGACTTTGGGCAAATTACTTAACCTCTCTGTACCTCCAATTACTCATCTGTTAAATAGGAATGATGCCCTGGCTGGTGTGACTCAGTTGATTGGAGCATCATCCTGTAGACCAAAAGGGTGCAAGTTTGATTCCTGGTCGGGGCACATAACCAAGTTACAAGTTCGATCCCCAATTGGGACATGCACAAGAAGGCAACCAATCAATGTTTTTCCTTCACATCTTCACATCGATGTTTCTCTCTCTCTCTCTCTCTCTCTCCCACACACACACACACACAGCAATGAAAAAATAATATCCTCAGGTAAGGATTTAAAAAAATGGAAATGGGAACGATGATGGTACCTCCTTAAAGAATGTGTTTTAAGGATTACATGTCTAGTATCTGGAATCAAGTCTGCAAATACTTTTCACAGAAAATCAGTCTCTTAACACACATCCATGCCACTGCCCATGAACCATCTGAGAAGCCAGGAGCTTATTCGGTCCAGAGGAGTCGGTCCTTGTTCCAAACGCAGGGAAATAAGCAGTCAGTGGTCACTGGAAGTTCAGTGAATGGATGAGAGTTTTCCCACTGGAAGGTGTCGATTTGGGGTGGCCCTTTCTATGGTTTCTGAACAGTCAGTGTCACTGTCCAGGAAGAACTACTGTTCCTCATGCTGTCACCGTTGCAACATGGTGTTCTGGGGTCCATCCAAAGAATCTATAATAGTCCCAGACTTGCATATCCAAGATGACAGCTTTTCAGTTCACAGCTTTCAAAAGTACGTGTTCAGCCATTGAGCTCAAAACAGCATCACCTCCTCAGGGAGGCTAAGGCCCGAAGAGCTCCAGGCTTCAAACTCACCCTCTGGAACAATCGTCTAGGCCCTACCACCGCAAACCGCCAGCCCGGAACCTCCTCCTCCTCTCATGATAAGTTGGGGACCTGACTCTTTTCCTTGCAACAACCTCTGCAGAGACATTTCCAAGCCGACAGAGATGTCGTACAATTGCAGAGCCTCCCGAGACAGGAGTCGTACCCCCGGCCCCCGCTTCTCCCTAGAGGACCCGTGGGTCCCACGCATCCCTGCCCCCCTGCCCCCCAGACCAGCCCTGTTTCCTGAAGGCACTGAGGGGGGCAGTCTTCATCAGACCCATCCACCTGCGTAACAGACACTCAAGAGTCAGGCTGGACGCCAAGGAGAGCCACCAGTTTGAGACGGGGCTCTAACTGGAATAGAGGCTTCCTATGGAGTATCTGCATCTGTTAGTTATTTTTCAGTCTGCCTCACCACCCTCTAGCTAGCCTTATTTTCCTCCTGAAATGGGATGCATTGTGTAAGGAGCTAGGATGTTTCACCTGCCTACAAGATCCGCTCATCATGATCCTCTGTGGGGACTTTTGCCAGGTCACAGGGCCGTGTCACCTTGCTGTCTATATTTCCAACTCTTCACACACTTCTGTACCCCAACAAAATGAAATTCAATTGTCCACGCTCCTGAGGTGTGCCTGAAGTTCCCCGAAAGTCCTCTTCATGAAATGCCTGAGAACATCTCAGATTTCTCTGGAGGACTTTGTACTACACGTTGCATTCAGGCACCTACGCAACTATGATTAAAGCCCTGGGAGATGCTCGAACTCACTTTCTGCTTCTCAGAAAACTTTCATTCCTCCACTAAACATTGGCTGCCTGGCAGAGGTCAGCACGACAAGCACAGGGAGCTCGTAGTTCTGGTGGGAGAGACAGATAAAAAACCAACAATTACAACAATGGGTCCTAAGAGGTATAGAAGTCAGAATCTGAATAGTTTCGGAAGGCAGGTGGAAGGCGAACCTACTCCTGCCAGACGGTGGGGAGGAATAAGGCAAGAAGGCTGGTTCAAAGAAGGTAGATCTTGAGGAGCATCCTGAGGTCAAGGGTTCAGCCGAAGAGGAGAGGAGACTATTCCAGGCTGAGGTGCCACGCAAGGCACCCACTGGGTGCAGCGACTCGCAAAGGGTGTGATGGGGGAGTGCGGGCGGGGGTCAGGGCAGTTGAGTCTGCACAGCTGGGAAAGAGTTCCGCACGCCAACATGGGAACGTCGGCTGTGACTGCACAGCACACAGGTTGAAAAGTGATGACCCGTGGATTCACAGTTCTCCTTCGCAACATGCCTCCCATTCTGTTTCTCGTTAGAGGATGTACCTGTCAGCGTATGCACAGTAACGCGTGATCTTAGCGGTGTTTAAGATAAGTGGTGTTGTAACAACAACATTTCTTTCTTGCTCATGTTCATGTCTGCTGTGGGTTGAGCCCCGCTTTACGCCGCAGCCTGTGCGTTTGACGCAGAGGTGGAGGAAGCAGGTACTGGCCGGGGCGCCAACTCTTGCAGAAGAAGGAAAGAAAAGATGGCAGGACCGTGCAGCGGCTCCCGCCCTCATGTCATTGGTCAAAACGTGTCACGAAACGAACCCTGGGTCAGTTCACATGATTCCTCCTGCAGCTTGGGCCTGGTAGTGATGGTGGCTGGTTTTTTTTTGTTTTTTTTTTTTTTAATTTTTTTTCTTTTAGATTTTATTTTATTTATCTTCAGAAGGGAAGGGAAGGAGAGAGGGAGAGAAACATCAATGTGCGGTTGCCTCTCGTGTGTCCCCTGCCGGGAACTGGCCTGGCAACCCAGGCATGTGCCCTGACTGGGAATCGAACCGCGATCCTTCGGTTCGCAGGCCCGCGCTCAATCCACTGAGCTACACCAGCCAGGGCGATGGTGGCTGTTTTGAACAAACTGTTTTATCTACCAAAGTAGCCAGTATTTGAAACTTGACAGATTTCACGGAGAGATCAGGATGGCCAGGCTCTCTCGAAAAAAAAAAAAAAATCAAAGTAAGCGGCAACCTGGGGCTGGGTGTCCACACGTCAGCACTGGGCCGCACCTGACCTTCACCCACGCCTTGTCGTTACCTGCAAGAAGCAGGCAGCCGCTGGAGAGATGAAGGAGAGGGTGACTGGGCCAGATCCCCTCTGCAGAGACTTCCATTTGAGGGTCTCAAGGTAAGGGACAGCCCAGAACATGGCTGGGAACACCAGGGAGAAGGTGTTCCCTAATCTAGGGAACAATCCCTAATCTAGTAAAGAATGTACTTTTAAAAAGCAGAGACCAGCCCTGGCGAAGTTTTTTGGGTGTCGTGCTGCAAACCGAAAGGTCGTGGGTTCATTTCGGGGTCAGGGCACATGCCTAGGTTGCGGGGTGCATGTGAAAGGCAACCAACCTACGTATAGATGTTTCTCTCCCTCTCCTTCTGCCTCCCTTCCTCTCTCCAAAATCAATACGCATGTCCTCCGGTGAGAATTAAGAAAGAGAGAGACCGAAGGCTCTACTCACTCTTACAAACGGCCATCAGCTGGAGCCAAGAGAAGGAAGGACGCTTCTGCCAGTTGCCCGAGGGAACGAAGGCGTCTGGGAGCCAGAATAAAAAGTGCCACTGGGCAAGAAGGGGCTGGAAGGAAGTATTTGAAGTCTTTTTTTTTTTTTTTAATTTATCTTTAGAGGGGAAGGGAAGGAGAGAGGGAGAGAAACATCAATGTGTGGTTGCCTCTCGTGTGTCCCCTGCCGGGAACTGGCCTGGCAACCCAGGCATGTGCCCTGACTGGGAATCGAACCGCGATCCTTCGGTTCGCAGGCCCGCGCTCAATCCACTGAGCTACACCAGCCAGGGCGTATTTGAAGTCTTGAAAGGCAGGGACCTACATCCAAACTTGTTCTATCCAGCAAAGCTGTCATTTAGAATGGAAGGGAAGATAAAGTGCTTCTCAGATAAGGTCAAGTTCAAAGAGTTCATCAGCACCAAGCCCTTATTATATGAAATGTTAAAGGGACTTATCTAAGAAAAAGAAGATAAAAAATAGGACAGTAAAAAGACAACAAACTCACAGCTATTAACAACCACACCTAAAACAAAAGCAAACAACTAGAACAGGAACAGAACCACAGAAATGGAGATCACATGGAGGGTTAGCAACAGGGGAGTGGGAGGAGGAGAGAGGGGGAAAAGGTACAGAGAACAAGTAGCATAGAGGGTGGGTAGAAAATAGACAGGGGGAGGGCAAGAATAGTGTGGGAAATGTAGAAGCTAAAGAACTTACGACCCATGGACATGAACTAAAGGGGGGAATGTGGGTGGGAGGGGGTGTGCAGGGTGGAGGGGAATGATGGGGGAGAAATGGGACAACTGTAATAGCATAATCAATTAAATATATTAAAAAATAATAAAAAAATGTTTAAAGTACCACTGGAAAGCCTGGGTTTAAAGAGTGATGGATCGGCACCCCACCCCCCTCCGAAAAGAAAAACCTCCCCGGTCCTCAGGGAAGAAGCTGGACCCCAAAGGTGCCTCTGTCAGTGCTGGCGGGAAGGGGTCCATTCTAACAGGTGTGAGCCAACAGCCACTTCCCCGTCCGGCCGTCTCCATCCCCTCCCTCCCCGGCCCCCCACTCGCCCTCCCCCAGCCCACTGTTGGCCTAAATTAAGTTTTCAAAAGGCAGAGGCTCTGCACAGATTTTTGCTGAAGAGCACTGAATTCAATAAAGCATAATTATTGATTTAATTAAAATAGTCGCTCTGTGAGAAGCGGAGCTTTTTTAATAGCCAGCAGAGACAGAAGAGCCTTCATTCATTCTAGTGTAGCCTCTGAAACAAATTGGGCCGCTTTTTTTTTTTAATAGGCCATTTCTAAGTGTGGCTTTGAAATGAATCCTCCAGCCATTCATGCACTAATTCAACCAGCGAATAAGGTGCCTTTCTCATTGGCTGCCTTTCCGGACAAAAAGAGGAGGTGCTAGGAGCCCCAAGCCCAGACTAGGAGATGAATAATTCATGGCCCTTCCTGGGGGTCGGGGGAGTGGGGCTCTGTGTGCCTTTCTGCCTCCTTGTACTTCCACTTGAAAGGGAACACAGGGCTGGAGACTCTCGCTGCCACCCCTGCCGTGCCCCCTTCCCCCGGGGCCCACACCCTCTCTTGAACTAGTTGGATAGGAGCTGCCCTGCAGGGCCAGCAGCCTTCTCAGGCCTCGGGACCCTGGCTCCCCACCGCTGTGCAGGGTGGGCTCCTGATGGGGCTGAGCTTGGAAAATGGCACCAGGAGAGCATGCAGACACGTGCACTCCCCATCACGTTGAAACAGGACCCACGGGGCCAGACGAAGCCAGGCCTCCCTCCCCGTATCCCCCCTTCTGCAACGACCGCCCCAGGCAGGCGTGTGGGCCTTGAGTGCGCACACGGACGTCACTTCTATGAACGAAGGAGGATAATGACGCCGTACATCCTCGGAGAAGACAGCACTGAGGCGATGACACATTTTTAATTAAATGCCTATGTCCGTTATTAGTCCCTTCCGCCTGGAAAGACGGGGCCAGGTTGTAAACAGGTTGAGACAAGGCAGTGCATGTCTGAAACGTGTGTGCTTGCACACGCACTCGCACGCACTCACACGCACTCGCCCCCTTTCCTCAGACCCTGGTAAGGCTCCTCCAAGCCCACTGCAGCCCGCACCGGGGATCGAAAGTTGCCTTTCCTCACGGCCTCAGTGCTCATCTCAGAATCCCTGCTGCCTCGGGATTCAAGCCTGCACCCCAGACAGTGGCGTGAGAGCATTCCCTCCGCACCCACGTGGCCACGCTTCAACGTGGGGCCACGGAGTGGAGGTTTTCGGAAGTTTCAACGATGGTTTCAAGAGGTCCCTGGGCTAGAGGTGACACGCAGAGGTAGCCCATTGGCAGACTGCGGGAGGCGCCGCCCAGCAGAAGGCGCTCACGTCACAGCACCCGCCCCAGCCGCCCCTGCTCCCTGCCAGGCCTTCCTTCCCAGGCAGCTGCAGCCACTCCCGGGTCTGAGGCAGGCTGCTGGTGCCTCCTCGCTGGGCTCCCAGGGTCTTGTAACAACCTCCTGGTGTCACCACTGGATGCTGCCAACATGCCCTTAGATTTTTTTCTCAAGTGAAATTAAAGCAATCTTATTAAGTCTTAAATAAAACTAGTATTTACTGAGTACTTACGGGCCAGGCACTACCTAAACACAGAGCACATATTATCTTGGCTGATCCTCCCCCCTTTACAGATCAAATAATCTGTTCAGGGTCCAGAAGTAGCAGCCGGCAAAGATAAAATCCAAATGCTGTTCTGTTCGGCCTCATCGAGTTGCTTGCTTAGGACTTTCTTACACTAAACCTATGTTATTATCTGAAAACGAGAAAACCAACGCACAGAGAGGTTAATTGGTCTACGGTGCCACAACAAGGAAGTAAAAGGTGGGATCTGAACCCAAACTCCAGGGTCCAGAGTCTACGCACACACCCCCCACACTCTGTTGAGAGCAGGGAAGCAAGTATTCACAGTGCACCCACGTGCCTGTGCGGTAGACCAGAAGGCTGTATGTTCCCAGTCATTTCCGCCGTGGATAAATCGCGCTATTGGTAGAGACACAGGGTGTCGTGCTTTCCTGCGAGACCCAATCGCCATTTTAGGAACAAGTTTCCATTTTTCTTCATCACTTAAACTTTACCCTGGGCTCTCGGCCCTCACGTCTTATCCCAAAGCTCCTTTGGAAACAAGAAGGTATTCTGCTTCCTTCTAAGGAGTCTGCAGTCATCACACGGAACAAGGACACTGACCACCGGAAGGCACATGTGCTTTTCTGCTCTACAAAAGCCAAATGCTCACCCACCTACTCATACTTTATCAAAAAAAAGTAACCAGTGAAGTGGAGGACAGCTCTTCCAACATTCTGAAAGCTTCATGGGGTGCAGCAAGCATGCCACGGCCAGCAGGAGGCGCTGTGGAGACTGTCATCCCAGATCCTACTGGGCTAATGGTATCATTTTTGTACACAGGAAACCGTATGCAATGAGACTCGGGAGCAAGCATTATTTCCTCTGTAAAAAGAACTGTGTCAACAACTTTAAATGACTTCTGGCCTTTTCTCCTTCAACCAAGTTGTCCTGTGTAGGAAAGACACCCCGAAATGATTCTCCATCGAGGCCAGAAGACAGTAAAAGCACCTCCCACATGTGTAGCCCTGGAGCATCTACATGAGACTAGTCCCCTGAAGCCATGACAGGTGTTAGTAAAAACTGGAAATGAACTTCACAAAGAATCATTTCCTGTTTCACCGTCTGCCCAGCCGCACCCTCTAAGGCTACTTACGAAATGGGTCGTTACCTTATTTAGGTCATACATCAAATATTGGAATCGACGGCACTGCTATTTTCCTTTACAAAAGCTTGAGCTGCTGCCGGGATTTCCTGAACCGGTCATGTTATCCCCAGAGTGCTGTGTACACTCACCTCTGCACTATGCTGTGAAACCAAGCTAATTAGATTAAAGTGTTGGGTCCCTCCGTCCGTATAGTGTCGGAGTTTCCAGGAAAGCCGCATCGCCATGGATGCCTGAGGAACACAGCAAACATGGTTGCTGATGACTCCGCCGAAAGAGCCCCTCCGGGGCCTGGGTCTGGTGCTCCAGCTGGCACACGTCGGGGCTTCCTGCTTGTGGGAAAGAACAGAGATCCATGTTTCCACGTCCAGCCCGGCTGAAGCAGAATTCCACGGTTATTCTCCCCATCGGTCCTACTGAGAATTTGAGGAAATGATGTTCCCCTGGCCCCCAAATGAGGGAAAACCAATTAAAGCACAAGTCATTATTATAGTCTAAATATGGGCCACGCTGGGTCCCCTGAAACCTATTAGCCTATTAACTGCATGCACTAGAAATTCACTGTCGCACAGGCCCCCCGGAAAGTGAGGCTTCCTGGAAGTGGAGTGGACAAGGGGGGTCACGAGGCCGTGGTCGGGGTCCTGCAAGTGGGGAAGGGTCAGTGAGCTCTGATGCATGGGGAAATGCAAAAGAAGGCCGCTGAGGAGCTCTTGCTGTAAGATCCGCATTATTTAAAAAAAAAAAAGTAAGAAGAAAAGAAAGACAAATTAGGATAAAGTAGAAGAAAACAGAGGAAGAACAGAAAGTGGGAAAGAACACACTGGGTTCCAACGACAAGCCAGGCATCGCCCTGCTTTGCCCAGGGAATGTGACCCCATCTGCATTGCCACGCCCGTTTCACAGAAGACTGCGCCCGTGGATGTTCCGGACTCTCCCGAGGTCACGCAAACTGGAAAGTAGCTGGACTCCGAAGTCTCCTCACTTTTCGCTTTGACCACCGAGGGACAGAGCTTGTTAACGGCTGTCTTTACAGAGCGGGTAGTGTCTTCGGTTTGTGTGGGGGGCGGGGCTGATCCTTAGGCATCCCAACTGCATGACCCACACCCCCACTGTTCCTTACAGCTGGTAGAAGAAGGGACAGCTGTCTCTGGGACTCATCGACGTGAAGAAGGGGGTGGTCAGGTTGCCCAGCAGAGCGCCTGGGCTTCTGACCCCTGGGGTTGAGCCTCAGGCTGCAGTCAGGAACAGCCGCTGGCGAATTCTGCATTGCCAGAAGGGGCGATGCCCTCATGGAACGTACAGCCCAGTGGAGGTCAGTACACTGTTACTACAGTGGGTACAGAGTGCTACAAAGAACACACGCAGGGTCACAAGCTACGGAGTAACTGGTGGGGAGTCATCTGAACTAGTCGAAAGAGACCAAGAATACCTGGCAAAGAAGATTCTGGGCAGAGGGAAGGGCACAGGTAAACAGGGAATTTGCTTGGCCCAGGGAGAATCGAGAGAGCTGCCGTGCCCGGCATGATGAGTGAAGGGCTGTTTTGACCGTGAACTCCAGGCCCTGCCTGTCTGTGCGAACTGGCTACGTGAGCACCAAACTTACTTCTGTGCACACAGTGAAACCACATCTCCCAGCGTCTCTGACCGCTGGGCGTGGCCATGCGACTGAGTCACGGATGACAGATTGTGAGCTAAAGTGTGTGCACTTTCCTCTTCCTCCCACCACCCTGCAGCAACTGTCCCGGTCCTCTCCCATCTGCCAGCTGGATGAAGTCACACCCAGTGAGCGTGGAAGCCAGGTAGGTGTTCAAGACGGTGAAGGCACAAGGCAGAAGGAGTGTGGCTGATGGAGGCCCACCACTCTGAGTAATCAGGACCTTTAAAGGTTCCTAACTGAACGGCACTTCAGACAGAATAACGCACACCCTTCCTCCTGATTCTGCAGCACCTCATGCGGCCACGCTGACGCCGCCTTACATGTGTTGCAAACTTCACCCAGAAAAAATGATGTGTTGTGCGCTTTCCCTGTGCTAGGCAAAGGGAGAGACACCGAAGATGTAAAAATCTGCACGTCAAAGCTCCCGCCCTCCCAGTTCTCACAGTGGGAGTTAGAGAAATAAAGACGAGAGTTTCACTGTGGGGTGTACATGATCACCACCCTCCCTGGAAAACGGCAAATCAGGATGGGGGCATGAAAGACGTCAGGGACTCTGCCTGGGAGGGGTCCAGGAAGTCTTCGGAGAGCAGAGAACATTTGGTTTGGTTCCTGAGGGATGAGCAGGAGTTGTGTAGGCAGAAAAAGAGAGGCAGGACGATGCAGCAGAGGAAATGGCGCAACCATAGATCGTAAATCTGTATCCGTGAAACACCAGGAAGCCAGTGGACAACTGTATCATACACACAGTTAATGTTTAACATCCACAGCGATGCCTTAAGCTTCTAGAAAGTAAAAGGTGCCTTTGGCTTCTTCTGTATTTCTTAAGTTGTATGCATGTGGTAAGACGAGAGAGCGTAAAGGAGGAAAAGAGGGAGGGGGACCGATGGAGAAAGGGTAAGTGATGTAGTACAAATGCCTGCAGGCTGTACGCCCAAGGCTGCCCCCCTGCTGGAAGGAAACACTCAGGATTCATTTGAGTTTTATTTACTCTGTGTCTGTGTTCATTTCGCACCATCTGACAGCTGTTTGAGGCCATTTCACTCGCCATTGGAAGCAAGATCAGGCCTGAAATACAAGCCGCAAATGGTGCACGCTGCGTAGTGGAGTTGGATTTAATGCACGGTCCATTATATTAACGTTGCGACATCGACTGCGTATGGAGAGCTGTCACTGATTTTTATTAAAAAGGGCATTTTCATTACAAGTACATGATGACAGCAAAATAAAACCCTCCCCCTGCCAGAGCGAATTTGGGTTAACTTCCCGAAAGTGCTGGTGGAAAGCCCTGGGGTTGACCTCGCCCCAGTGACGCCCTACCCACGCACCTCTGCGAGAAGGACTGGAAGGAGAAACAGAGCATCCTCACCTGGACGGGGACGGATGCCAGAGAAACCCAGAGCGTTTCTGGGCCATTATTTCATTTTTGACCAAAAAACTAACGAAGTCGTTCCAGCTGCAAGTCAGCTAACAGGTCAGACTATGGAAGAGCCTTTCAGATGCCGTCGCTCTATTTCCTCCCTCCCAGTTTGCACCTACAGGAGCAGCCCAGACCTGGCACCCGCTGAAGAGTTTCCGGCTGCCACAGTTGTCTTCCAAACTACCACCGGGCGCAGCAAATGTTATTCCCTCCAATCTCCCCCGTCTTTCCCCTGGACCCACAACACTGTTCCTTACAGTTTGGCGATAACAGAGCGCACTACCCAATGTGGTAGCTAATAGCCACATGCGCCCATTTAAATTTGATGACAAATTTTTTAAATTAAAAATTCAGGTCCTCAGCCCCATTAGCCCCATTTCCAGTACTTGAGAGTCACATATGGCTAATGGCTGCCGTACGGACAATGTAAACACGGGACGGCAGACAGAGGTGCCCATGTTGCCCGCACAGCACGTCCTGTGTCCGCCGGTTTTTCTCCCGTTCCACAGCGATTTCTACGATTCACACCGCCGCCTTGTGTTTGGTTTCTCCGGCCTCTTCCCCTGAGGCTAATCCCTTCCAGCTCCCTGCCTGTAGTTAGCTGCAGACACTTTCCTTCACAATCATTTCTTCCTTCATTTATTGATTCACTCATTCATTCATGCACTGACTATTTAATAAGTAGCACTTGTTTGCTAGGTGCTAGGGATGCAAAAGCAAAGAAGACTCCCCATTGCTTACCCTCGAGGGCATCACAATCCAAAAGAGAGGCCCTGGCCGGGTGGCTCAGTGGGTTGGAGCATCATCCCACACACCAAAAGGTGGCAGGCTCCACGCCTGGTTGGGGCACATACCTAGGCTGCGGGTTTGACTCCTGACTGGGGCAATGTTTCTTCTCTCCCTGCCTCTCCCTCCGAAATCATTAAGCACATCCTTGAGTGAGGATTAAAAAAAGAAAAAAAAACTGCCCTTGTCAGAAGAGGGGCAAGGAGAGCTGTTGAACTATCTTGTCCCCGCCGACCTGTGAATTTTGTTTTGTTTTGTTTTCAACAAAGCACAGTTTATCTATTTTTTTTGTACAGGGGAATATTGCAAGTTAGTTTTTCGCTAAGGACAAATAAAGATGTTACATTTCATTGGGGAGTGTACTTGTTAGTCGTGTCAGTGTTATTATTTGAAACTATTTTATGGCATATTGTATACATATTTTTTACTCAGTATGTGTTAGTTTTATTAAGTTTTTAGAAGTATTTTTATTGATTATGCTATTACAGTTTCCCCAATTTTCCCCCCTTATCCCCCCTTCCCTCTGACCCCCAACCCTCCAGCATCCCTCCCTCCCCCTTAGTTCATGTCCATGGGTTGCACATATAAGTTCTTTGAGTCCCCGGTTTCCTATACCATTTTTTATCTTTCCCTGTCTATTTTATGCCTACTAATTATGCTTCTTCTTCCTTGTACCTTTTCCCATCTATTCCTCCCTTCCCCCTCCCCACTGAACTACCTCCATGTGATGTTCATTTCTCTGATTCTGTTCCTGTTCTGGATGTTTGCTTAGTTTTTGTTTTCATTGTTTTTCTTTTCTTTTGGTTTCATTTGTTGATAGTTACGAGTTTGTTGTCATTTTATTGTTCATATTTTTTATCTTCTTTTTCTTAGATAAGTCCCTTTAATGTTTCATATAGTAAGGGCTTGGTGATGATGAACTCCTTTAACTTGACCTTATCTGAGAAGCGCTTTGTCTGCCCTTCCATTCTAAATGATAGCTTTGCTGGATAGAGCAATCTTGGATGTAGGTCCTTGCCTTTCATGACTTCAAATACTTCTTTCCAGCCCCTTCTTGCCTGTAAGGTCTCTTTTGAGAAATCAGCTGACAGTCTGATGGGAACTCCTTTGTAGGTAGCTGTCTTCTCTTGCTGCTCTTAGGATTTTCTCTTTGTCTTTAATCTTGGGTAACTTAATGATGCTGTTCTTGGTGTGTTCCTCTTTAGGTCCAACTTCTTTGGGACTTTCTGGGCTTCCTGGACTTCCTGGAAGTCTATTTCCTTCTCCAAATTGGGGAAGTTTTCTTTCATTATTTGTTCAAATAAGGTTTCAATTTTCTGCTATTGCTCTTCTCCTTCTGGCACCCCTATGATTCAGATGTTGGAACGTTTCATGTTGTCTCAGAGAGTCCTCAGCCTCTCTTCATTTTTTTGGATTCTTGTTTCTTCATTCTGATCCAGTTGGATGTTTATTTCTTCCTTTTGTTCCAAGTCATTGCTTTGAATCCTTGTTTCCTTCTTGTCACTGTTGGTTCCCTGAATATTTTGCTTTATTTCATTTTGGGTATCTTCCACTTGTTCTTTCATTTTTCGAACAAGCTCAATCAGTTCTGTGAGCATTGTGCTTACGAGGGCTTTAAATTCTCCATCAGTTAGGTTGACTATGTCCTCATCAATTAGTTCTGAGGTTTTGCTGGGTTCTTTCATCTGGGCCATATTTCTTTGTCTTGGTACACCAGTCTGGTTGTTCTGGTTGATTTTTTTCTTTAATTCCTTGGTTGTTGGAGTTCCATGCAGTTTGATTTTCTGGTGCTTCTGGTTGTTTATTGACTTTAGATTGGTTGTTATCCTCCTTTTGGTTGTGAGAGGAAGCGAAGGGTTTCTACCTATGCCTCCATCTTGGCCAGAACTCCCCGACCAGTGAGTTTTAAGTTTTGAAAACGACAGAGGCTGCATGAAAATACAACGCCTGTGTTGATGGAGACTGAGAATTAATTTGGTGATGGCTGCATCACTGTGTTCCTATAGGGTCCAGGTGGTCAGCCACGTAATCCAGGCTCTAGACCAAACACCACCTGCTCACTGTGCCCCGTCCCCTGTCCAGGAATGGGTTCTCCCCACAGGGAGGCAAGTTCTGACCCCTTCTGGCACAAAGCCAGGAGTCTGACTCAGACTCTACCCATCTCTTAGGTGCCCAGACTATTGTGCTAGAAAGAGGGAAGGGGCGGATGCAGGCTGAGAAGCCCCTCTATCTCCCACAGGGACCACCCTTCCTCTGGGGCTTGGGGGCAGGCCACACACCCAGATGAGCACCGGAACTCACACTCAGAGGGAAGAAGGGATTTGCTCTCTTGCTTCCAACGCTTTGCTGGTTATGTTTATGGGCCTGTTAATTATCTGTCTGTGTCTTGTAACAGTCTCGGTCCTGGAAGAAAGCTGTAGACGATGGCTCCAATGTGACTTTTCAGGGTGATGGAAATTATGACGGTGTCCAGCCCTGGAGAGCGTCAGGCGGTACAACAAGGTTCTAATGCAAGGCACAGAGCAATTAGCAGGGAGATTTACTTCCCTGTCCTAAAAGCATTTTTATTACTTAATCAATCACAAGCAGTTTCTAAACAAGGCTGGGGTTTTACAAGGAGCCATAAATCTTTCCCATTTGCTTCCAGGAGAAAGGACGGGAGAAACAGACATGACATTCCAGAAGGGGTATTATGTCAAAATAAAAATGGAACCCAAGTCACTTGGGAGACAGGCAGGGGACAAGGGGCAGCCACAGGGTCACAGAGGGCTGGGTAGGAGCGGTCGGTCAGGGCAAGTGTTGGTTCCGAGCACAGGTCCATGTTCAGTTCCATCTCTCAGCCCAGAAACATGGAGGAAGGACGAGCAAAGGACACGAAATGAAAAAGTGCCCAGAAGTAACCAAGCGCCGTCTCTGCATTTCATTTCATGACACATGACTTCTGTGCAGTAGCCTTTCTCAGGGCCTCAGTGTCCCGCCCTGTAAGTTGGGAGGATTCGGACTGGATTCCATCCGAGTGATTCTCAGTCCCCACAGCTTTTCAGAATCACCAGGGAAGAAGTTTGAAAACACAGTTGCCAGGTTCTTTCCGAGACCAATGAAATCAGACTGTCTGAGGCTGACCGAATGGTCTGTAACCTTATCTCCATGCAGAGAATCTTATTTTGAAAATAAGAGATCTGCTCAGTGGCGAGCTCAGCAACTAATGACAGAGACATTCAGCCTGTGTCCACGTATTCTTTCTCCTTCATTCAGCAGACTTCCCCTGAAGTTCTCCGTCCTGGGCTGGGCCCGTGGATATGGGTCTCACTGCCCATCACAGTGCTCCAATGAGAAATGCCCCACCAACATTTTTCGACCAGAGAAGTGTCTCCTGGGGGCCTCGGTTAACAGGTGTGGAGGTTGGGAACCACTGTCCACACCCAAATTGTCAATGCCAGACAAACACCACATGATTTCACCGACATGTGGAATCCAAAGAGCAAAATAAATGAACAAACAAAATAGAAACAGACTCACGGATACGGAGAACAGACTGATGGTTGCCAGAGAGGACTGGGGGCGGGGGAGGGGCTGGGTGAAAAGGAGGAAGGGATTCAGAAGTTAAATCGGTGGTCACAGGACTGTCACAGGCATCTAAGGCACAGCATGGGAACAGAGTCAATAATATTCTAATAATGATGCACGGGGCCAGATGGGCACTGGGAACATCGGGGGAACACTTGGGAAACTGTGATTGTCTCGCCACTATGCCTGTACACCTGAAACTAATACAAAATAACATGCAATGCAAATTATAATTTGAAAAAAATTTAAAAAGACAAATTGCGAATGCCTATCGGTGGTATTGATTTCTTACTCCCTGATCCTGAAGACCTCTCTGCAGCGCAGTGCAGAGTAACATGTCTCCCCTCACAGGGTGGTCCCGGGCAGACGCGGCCCCCACAGCCTAACCCAACCCTCCCACTGGTTCCAGATGCAACCGATGCCAGGCGACTGCGAGAGCTGAGAAAGTGAACCCGCCTGAGCTGATGATGAACCTGCCTTAGACGTTGTCTTGGGCCCATGATGATGCACCTGTTCCTGAAGTCACCACCGAAGACAGTGACACCTGGGTCCCTCCAGAGCAGTGGCCTGAAGCAAACCTGTACGTGGCCCGCTCCTGTCATAGCCCAAAGTCACCCTCCTGTCTTCAGGTGATTAAAAATTATCATTCACCTCCCAAACTCAACCTGACATATGCTGGGTTTGCTGTCTTTGTCCCGCTAATTTTACCGGAGACCTCAGATTTGGAGGAGAAAAATGCGTTTGCTTCTCTTAGTCCTACGGAGTTAAGATCAAGGTCAAATGCTTCCATCTGTATAAGATTTTCCTTTTATTTTCTGAATTCTGCTGGGATTTATCTACCTCTTCTACGGAATATATTCCATCAGGACTTTGATGATCATGTTTGTGCCATGTATTTTCTCTGCTGGACCGGTTCTCTAGGGCAGTAGGCAGCTCCAGCTTTCAGGGTCCCGCAGGTGGACCCCAGCCCCAGTCCTTACAGGGAGATGCACAGGAAGCCATCTCCCTACAAAGGGAAGACAGTGAGACCTACTCACAGCGGTGCGGTGCCGCAGGGCTAAGAGGAGAGAGCACACACTGAGTCTCTAAGTTTACCAACGTCCCGCTCAGAGGACTGCGTTCAGAACCGGCCAAGGCCCCGGGCTACAGTCCAGGGACCACAGAGCACAGGACGGCGCTCTGGGCAATGAGATAAAGGAGAGGCAGCCTCTTCGCTCGGGGTCGCCAGGCATGCGGAGGCAAGCCGGGTTCCAGCTTCGCAGGTGCGGGGGGCCCGCACACGGGGAGGGCCTGCGGCGCACAGGCTGTGGGCCGCGCAGGCGCAGTGGGAAGGCTCCCGCCTGTGCGGACGCGCTTCACGCATTTCCCACGGTCAGGCCGCCAGGCGGCTTCCTCTGGCAACACTGCTCAGCAACAGGCATGTCTATCATCCTGGTTCAAGTTCAGAAAACTTCCTAAACTGCTCAGGGAGAATGACTACTCCTCTGGTCCTCCGGATATGCACACCCACATGCGTTCGCGTGTGAACACACATGTGCACATACATGTGTGCGTGCACACAGGCACACGTGCGCGGAGACATGCACGTGCGGGTTCACGCACACATCGCACATGAAACCTGGCGGCTAAGCAGCTGCAGCTGTACAGAGCCCCTCTGCTTGGCGTGCAGTCCGCTGACCGCCTCCCCGCCCAGCGCCCACCGCGGCGGCAGCAGATGACAATCGGAGAGGCAGCCTTCCCGGAGCACCAAGCCGCCCCCACAGAGGGAGGGGGGCAGAGCACAGAGTCGCCCCCAGGCCCCCCAGCTCCAACGCAGGGGTCGGAGCACTTTCTCCAAACCGTCGGATAGTAAACAACTCCCGTGTCGGGCCGATGGGCCTCTGCCGCAGCAGAGCCCGGCCGGTAACGCGCAAAAGCAGTAACCAAGAGCACGTCCACGAAAGGGCAGGGCTGTGTTCCCGTGAGACCGGCTGACGAAAACAGCCCCCGGGCAGCAGTCTGCCGGCTCCTGGTCTCAGGTCTGAGCCCTTAACCACGGGACTCTGAAAGCTGAACCGGTTTTCTTAACTTAATACACAGTTCCCTCGATGTATTATTAACCTGTACCAAACGTCTTAAACGTCTCTATGCCTCTCGAACTCCTAATAATATCACTTCTAGGAATTCCTCTTACAAATGATCAGCGGTGGCCCTGACCAGTGTGGCTCAGTGGGTTGGGTGTCGTCGGGCAAAATGAAAGGTCACCGGTTCAATTCCCAGTCAGGGCACATGCCTGGGTTGCAGGTTTGGTCCCTGGTTGGGGTGCCTACGAAAAGCAACCAATGGAGGTTTCTCACTCACATTGATGTTTCTCTCCCTCTCTTTCTCCCTCCCTTCCCCTCTCTCTAAAAATAAATAAAATATTTTGGAAAATGATCCACTGTTACTGATCATTTTATACTCAGTACCTACATAATCTTCCCAGGAGATGAGCTGAGTCCATTTTTGTCTCCATTTTGCAGATGGGAACACCGAGGCACAGAGATGTTAAGTGACTTCCCCCTGGACCCATAGCTGGTAAGTGATAAAGCTGGGCTCTGAGGAAAGGCCATGACTTCTAACTCTTAAATGGGGGGAAAAAAACCCACGCAAAATTGGGTGAGTGCACAAAAATTCCTGTTTCTGCACAAAGGCCATGACAGCATCAGAGGAGATCATCTAAACATCCAGTAAGGACAATGGGCAAAAACTGCGGGACAGTGCACTGAAAAGCCTGCTTTCGAACGCCAGGGAAGAAAGAATGTTGACCTCCTGTCCGCCGCTCTCCTCATCCCTGCACACACGCTCCTTTACGGTGTCAGGTCGCTGCTCTTCCCGGCGAAGTCAGAGCCTACTTCCCTTCCGTGGAATGTGGGTTGGCCCTGTGCCTTGTTTGACCAATGCAATAAGGAGAAAGGGATGTCGTGTGACCTCCAATGCCTTCCCCTTGGCCCTTTCGAAATGCTGCCCTAAGCGCCCCACGTCAAGAAGTCCCATCCACCTTTCCAACCGGATTGCATCCAGTGCCCAGTTTCAATTATCCACACACGGGAGGAGAAGAGAGACCAGGCGGAGCTGAAGAAGACAGCAAATTCAAGGTAAATAAAAGTCAGTCTGCAAATAATAGGCTAGGAGGATCATCTGTATTTGGATAATTGAGCTATGACCATAAGCAAGACATTTTTCAACAAACTTTGAATGTGCAAACCAGGACTCCAATTTATTAATTTACTGCTAGAAATGAATGCACTGTCACGCGGCCCAGACATTCACATCCATCTGACAGAACCGGCATTTGCTCTGTTGGTGGCAGCTACCAGGGACGTCAGATTGCCAAAAGGTTGCTTGCTGAGCGTGGAATCTGTACAAGAGAAGCAAGCTTTCTCATTTAAATTCAGCAAAAAATGTACTGAGCTTTGTATGTCCGGGATCGTGCTGGGTAAAGAGGGCGCCAAGAGGTGATGCCCAGCTTTGCAGACTTTGCAGCCACACCGAGAAGGCTGGATAGCTGGTCATTCAACGTGGTCCACGTTATAGCAGAGATTACAGACACACGGGCAGGGATCCCAGAGACCTGGAAAAGCATCACCTTCCTGCTGGACCTCACCTTCGATGCTCCCACAGCAGCCGGGAGCTCAGCCCCTCTGTACCTTCAGACCTTCACGTTGCCTGTTCCGAAAGTTAAAATATGTATAGACCTTCCCCAGAAAACAGATCCTGAACACCCCAGTCCTGTATTTCCCTGGACAGACACCGTGAGTCCACTGTAGACTCTCTTTGTTTCAATCCCCTGCACTAGTACTGTCAGCTGCTGGGATCCTATATATTTTGTGGGCTAAGTAGGGCGGTAGCTTCTTCCAAATGCATGTGGCCAGTAGCCTTCCAATTGTCCTTTCTGCAACTGAGCTCCTGAGCCCAAGGTCCTCCTTCTTCTCTGCTGGAGAGTGACTTCGAGTCCCATCTTCCCTGCCTCAGAGTCTTGAGGGAGCTCTTCCCCAACAGGGATCACAGGGCCCATTAGATGGGGTCTTGGTTCTTTTCTCAGGTGTAAAAGGAAGCCTGACCTTTTGATAGGTGGCAGGCAGGGGTGGCTGGTGGGCACGCCTCTCCTCCTTTCCAGCAATACAACCTGCGGGCTATGCACGGTGAAAATCCAGTGAGGAAAACGATGGATGTGTGAACGAACAAACCAGGACAGCTGAAAGAAGAATGCGTTTGAAATGACAAGATTATATAATATATTTAAAAATTTCATCAATGAATCTCTCAGTTTCTCTTTTCTTCAAAATTGTGGCTTTCCCCCAAGTACCCACAATTTTCTTTTCTCTAAGCCTACCTCCCTTCTCCCCATTTTCCTCTGATGTACCCGCTTTTTCTCCATCTTTCTCTGGTCTGCCTGCTCAGTATCACGGAAGGTAATTGCTGCCATAGTCTTCTTGTCCACCCAGGTGAAGAAATTCAACTCGATGATGCTGACATGAGAAAGTGCAAATTCACGTTGAACAGCTAGTGAATCCCGAGACATTTCATAAGATAATTACTGCATGAAAATAAATTTGCTTGGAGGAAGAAAAATAATGAAGGTGAAATGACTGAACTTTTCAACTGGACAAACCTGTTCACCATGAGCTACCATGGAAGCAAAGACCTCGAGAAGCTGAGCTGCCATGTACCAAGGGATTTCACTGTAAGAGCCAGATTCGCCAGGGTTAGTGTCTTTCCTGTGCTTCAGTGTCTTCACTCTGCCGTCCCACACACCACCTCGAGCCAAGGGTGCCGTGAAGCTGTCCCAGCTCCTAGTACGGAGGCTGAAGTATAACTTGTATTTCTAGTGTTCCTCTTCCCTCTCTTATTTGCCCTGACTTCCTTTCCCATGGCTGTGTAGATGAATAAGCCAACAATGCCACAAACAAACAGGCTTGTGCCCAGACCATCCAAGTGTGAGCTCCATGAGAGCAGAGCCAAGCTGCCCTCTCTGAAGTCCGAGTCTCGCTTTACTCCTCTGGCTCTCACCAGGCACACCCAGTGCATCTGAAGTCACGAGGCCCAAAACACACCCCACATCTCTCCACTCCTTTCCCCCTACCCTTGCGCCCATTCTTGCCCCTCTACAATCGATCCCAGCCAGGGAGACCTTTGGGAAATGTAAGGCCGGTATGTCATCCCTTCTTCAAACCACCCAGTGGCTCCCGTTTTAATGGTGTGGCTCTCAGAACAGCACTGGAGCCAAGTCCTGGGTCCTGATCTCAGTTCAAATCTCAACTCCCTTGTGCCTCAGTTTCCTGCTCCATAAAACGAAGTTAATAACTGCACCTATCTTGTAAAATTTTTGCGAGGATCAGATGAGTTACTACTCTATGCCAAGCAGCAGAGAGTAAGTGTTCAGTGATGTTAGGTTGTATTAAAATAAAATCCAATCTCTTTGGAGATTTACTATATTTACTTATAGTAAAGAGATTGGCTATGTAGGCTGCTGACTCTATCTCTGACTTCAGTCTGCCCCACTTTGCCTCGCTGACCCTGACCTTTAAACACACCAAGTTCATTTCATGCTCAGGACTTCTGTCTTTGCTGCTGTCTTCTCCGGGCACCTCCTCCACACGCCTGGCTCCCTCTCATCACTCAGACAGAAGCAGAAATGTCACCACCTACTCCCCATTTGCATCCCTGCACCCATCACTTACACATACACACCCCCAATCACACTCGCAGTTACCCAACTGGTGGTCTTCATAGCGTTTACCATTGTTAGCATTTATATTATTGATGCATTGGTCTCCTTATTTATTATTCACCATCCCCCAGGTAGAAGGAAAGCTTCATGGTGTGCGAACAGGTAGAACAGTGTCTGACACATGGAAGGGACGGAGAACATATGTCCTGGGTGAGTGGATGACTCAGCGAATGACTCAGGGAACGAGTGAATGAATTCGTGCAGTTAACGCCCCGCAAGTGTGTCCTGAACACACCGCAGTAAGCTCCGACCACGCCTGGACACAGAGACAAACCAAAGTCGCGGGAAACAGCCCCGGCCATGTGTGATCGCTCGTGTGACAGATGTGAAGCTCCCCCACCATGTGATCCAATTAGCATCGCTCTTGAAAGGGCATTATTCTCGGATATGATTACACCATCTGTCCCCAAAGCTTTCATGATTCATGATCAGATAAGCACCGAACCCCATTTGGCAGGTCTTACAAAGTGACTCCACTCTCTCGGCTGGGTTCTGGCCATGCGTGGGCAGTATTTTGACATTTTAAATGAAACATGAGCTTCAATGAAAAACACATAAAGCAGTCAGATGATAGGGGCCCGGGAAGAATATTGCACTCCGTAAATTCTCCGAGCCTGACCAGGATGGGGAGTGGATGAATTGGGTCTAGAAAAATGTGGAGAAATGTGGCCCAGTGGGAAACTTTATGAAACTAGTTTCATCTCGCCGAAGGAACTGCTGGAGGCACTAACGCAGATGACCGCGCACACCCCCTCCCTGTTGCAAGCGGCCGTAGAGTAACCGGGAAACCAGCTCAGAATGGTCCTGTTCTGTTTGACAAGCCGCCGAGTCGTTTCTCAGAGACAGCAGACCAGAACCTCAAGGCCTGCGGCCAAGTCATGTTCAGACGAGAGAACGCTGGCCTCCAGCTGTACCCAGAACCAAAGTCTCACCTCCTCCTGCCCCCATCCCCACACACAGAACCTAAGAACCAGGACAGAACCAGAACTTGGACGCCAGAACCCTTTCAGAAGCCACGGTCCACTGTCCGGGAAGATCTGGTGTTGAGGCCCGTCTCCCATAATGGCCCAGTTCCGAGTCCTCGGGTGGAAACTCAGCACCTCCGCACTCCTGTCCCCAGACGGGGGTGAGGCTCCACCTGGGCTCTCACCTTCTCAGTGGGCGCTTTCCTGATCAACAAGCCTCCCCTTCCCCCAAACCCTGACTCCGTTCGGAGTTGCGGCCTTTCGAAGTGTCGGGCACGCAGACTTTGTTCCGGCACCAGCCTGTCACTGCGCGCTGTCTGCACGGCTGACACTGCACAGTCCGCTCCACTTCCCGAACAAAGCTCAGCCACCGTGCCGAGGAAGAGGAAGATGCTCTCTCTTTCCCTCGGAGGCAAGCGTCCTGGGAACGGAACTTCCGTAATCTATCTGAAATGCCACCCCAATAAATTCACTTAAAAATGTTTTTTAACTGACAAAAAATAAAATGTCAGCTGCTTGCTCTTTTCTGTCTAATTTCCTCTTATCTCTCTAAAGTAAATTATAACATCCTCTGGCAAGGATCCTATCTTAGACACTTGAGTGTCTCCTTCCACCTCCAACACTGTGTCTTACGCGCAAAGAAAGCCGATGAACAAACAGCTGACTCGTTCAGGACCTTTTTCTTGTCTAGCTTGATTCCATCATCTCTGTCTCTGTCTGGATCCAGCGCCTCCAAGCCTAACATTCGGAAGTCCTTTTCGGGGCCTTATTTAACTTCCCTGAGACGCTTGTTTCCACAGATGTTGGTCACATGTGTTGTACTGATTGGCTGTGAAATCAACCTTGTTTAAGATCAGCTCCCCCCTCATTTAAAATAAAATGGCAGCTGGGAAGAAGATCTATAAATGAGCAAGAGCAGCAGAAGAAAAGCTAGAAATAGAGGGTGTCGGGGTGTCCAGGAGAGGGGAGGCAGGGTTGGGGAGGGAGGCGCACAGCCCTGGGCTGGGTGTTCTGAACCTAATGAAAGAACGTGACAGCAAGGACAGAAGTGGGGGTGAAGCCTTCCTGCTGTGACTCCTCCAGGGTCACCCAGTGGGAGGTGCTCGCTGGTTGAGCCGGCGCACCCCGCCCAGCTTGTGACGTGGAACAGCAAGCAATCGCCACTCGGCCCCAGGGGCCAGAGAAGAGAGGACACAGCTGCAGGCCCAGAGCCAGAAAGAAAAGTTTCCCCAGGGGTCCGTGGGCCCCTGGGGGCTGGGGACCTGGTTAGATGAGCCCTTTCTTCCCTACCAGGCCACAGCCCACCCTCTTCCGGCTCAGACGCACCGCCGGCTGTTGATTCTTCGCTGGTGGTGGCGCAAAGACGAAGGCTGCACACCGACAAGTTCGAGCGTTCAGCTGGGACGACAGGGACCGCGTTGGAGGGTTTAACAGCTCACCGCTCCTTCCTCCACCCCCAACCTCACTGTCACCCCGTTCCCGCCCACCCCAATGACATTTCTGTCCCGTTCTCTGCCCGCCTGTCCTCCCACGCCGCACCGACCCCTCCCGCAGCACACAGGTGGACGTTAAAAGCCAGGGTGGCGATGCTGGACCGCATACAATGCAGTTGGAAATAAACCGAAACAAGCAAGCGGCAGCAACATGACAGGGCCCTGTGCCCAGGGCCTGACGAGCCACCCACGCCGGCTCTTTCCGCTGCTGACAATGTGTTATGATTGCATAGCTGAGTCACCTCCGCCAGATGATAGTAATTCAGCCCCATCGTGACAGCGATCAAAACCGAGCAGCCAGCAGCACAGGCTCACTCACCTGTTGGGGCCGCCCGCTGACACGCTGCCGGCAGGAAAGGTCGTGGAAGGTGGGAGGGTTACGAGGAGGTCATGGGTGGAGGGACGGCCCGACGTGGCAGATGGTCGGAAGACAGGCTCCGGCAAAATCTCCCTTCGTTCTCCTCTCCATCCATTACCGTAAACCTCTAAAGTGTGAAACAAACCATGTGCTCCTGCCGTTTTCCTCCAATGCCCTTGGGGAAGGTGCAGGGCAGCGCGCACCGAAGACGGCTTCGCAGCGGAACCTGCACTTTCAGGTATGGCTGGTGAGAGGGCAAACTGATACGATTCGGGGAAAGCACTCTGACATTAATGTATGGAGACTTTTTTAATTGTCCGAGCTGTTTCTCAGCTGAGGGACCCCTCTCCTACCTTTGTATCATAAGGAAATAATCAGCGATGAGCACAAACATTAATGTTGCAAGAACATTTACATCAGCATTATTTAAGCAAAATAAAAGGAGGAAGGCAGGCAGGAAGGAAGGAGATGCAAGGAAAGGAAGAGAGAGATTTTCAAATATTCAACAATAAAACAAATGATGGCCACACATCCAATTTACTAGAAGACAGCCACTAGAAGCCATGCCTTCAAAGACAATCTAATGACATGGGAAATGTTTATGATATAACTATATATGCAGAGTAAGCCATAAAACTTTATATGTATAATGTGAAATGTATCATGTGGAACCATATATAAAATTCCCTTTTATATAGGGTCACAGTGGCTGACTGTCATCAATTTCACAAGTCGAAGGAGAAAAAAATACTATAGTGGAAAAAATTAAAATTTCAACTCGTGGCTTACTCCGTTGAGGGTTTTTTTTTTTAAACCTCTCTTTCTCTCTTTGGTCCAATGTTCTACAACTGGCCCTTGGAAAGAAGAGGGAAAAAATTAATTTAAAAAGCAAAAAAAGTGAAGTTTCAAGAGACCACCCTCAGCAGAGCCTGTCCCCGCTCGGCCGGGGGTGTGACAAGCTGGACCCAGCTGGTAGTGGCTCAGAGTGTGCTGGGCACTTTTCCCAGCTGTTCATATGAGGACATCATGTCAAGTTGGAATTGGAAATTGGTCATGGTGGCCATATTTACACTACAGGAATTGGCATACAACTACAGACTGAGGCCTTTATTGACAATCATTTCCCAGTACACCACTGGATCAGGGGTTTTGCTGGTGTAAGAGCAGGACCTTTCCAGTTCCAGGGTATTCCGAATCCCTGCCATGGGGCTGAATGGGCCAAACAACTCAGCCACCTGACCTCTGCACTTGGACTCCAGGTTCTGAGCTCATGCTCACCAAGCAAACTTCTGATTCAAATGGGTTCTCATGGATCCTGCCCCATAGGGGCAAGTCTGGGTGATAGGCAGGTCCATCGGGTAAGAGATGGACAGGATGCGGTTACATTTCTCACTGCAATTCAACAAAGTAACTTATTAAATGGAGGGAGGGGATTGCTTCTGAGACAGATTCAGGCTCTACATACCACGGAGTCACCTCTCAAAGCCAACGATGCGAAGGTAAGGTCATGGGCTGTGCTACATCCACAGTCGGCCCCTAGGCTGCCCCTTGGCTGACCGTCTGCCTCTGCCCTTACAGCCACACTTACTGCAAGCTTCTTGTCCTGGGTGTTTCCACATTTGTTACCAATAGTCAATAATACTAAGAACTAGCGTGTACTGCTTGCTTACTGCTCCAGGCACCAAGATAAGTGCTTCATATACATTGTCTCATTTAGTCCTCACAAGAACCCGATAAGCTACTTTGGAGAGATCCTAGTCATGTTTTTGGCACTCAACACCTCCAATGCCTTTTTTCTTTGTTTGGGGTCTTCCCTGCTTTCTAAGAACTCTCCTCCCCGCCTCTGGAGCACTGGAGCTCACCTTGCAGCCTCCCCTGCCAGTGGGGCACCGGCGTGTGACCCAACTCTGCCGATCAGGTGCACCCAAAAGATTTTCTTTGGGTAGCTTGTGGCCCACAACGCAAAAGCCACTGTAGCAAGGATGACATTGGGAATACATCCCGACCAGTGGCAGGGATGCGGGTGACCATGCCCAGGACCAGCCTGGCAGGCTGCGGTGCCCCAGCCCGTGGTGGTGGAGGGGTATCTGTCTCCACGGGAGCAGAGCTGGGGTGTAAGGCAGGCTCCAGGCCGTGAGCATGCCTTCCTAGCCTGCCTCTCTAGCCCTCCCGAGAAAGCCAGGTGCTCCTGAATATCCTTGAACAAATTTCTCGAAGACTTGACCTCCGGAATACATTTCTGTGATGCTCAAGAACATTAAGAAACTGGACAGATTTACAGGTGAAAGTATTACAATGTATAATTCACTATTAATATACCTGTTCTATAAACGAGAACGCGAAGGCTCAGAGAAATTAGGTTATTTGCCCAAGGTCACATAATTACTGGGATTTAACCCTGGTCTCCCGGACTCCGAAACACCAGCCCTTCTGTTAAAATACTGCTGCAGTGTACCATGCCAGCACCCTCGGGGTCCGCACTATTGCCTTCATTCCACGGACACTCTGAGCTTCTGAGAAGGCGCGCGCAGTCACAGGGCCAGCTGGGTGCTGGAATTCATCACGTCCCTGTTCAGTACACACCTTTCCAGGTCCCCCAAATGACAGAACCACAAAGGCATGTTGCTGGTACTTCTTCTCCCTTACGACTCCGTCCTATGGCACCGTGCAACCTACTGACTGGTGTTCCTTTCTTATTTCACCCTGTAAGAGCTTCACATTTTCTGCAGGCAGACCTGTCTCCCTGACCTTGATCTCCCCCCAGCACTTGGCCAGTAGGTCGGCAAAGCGGAAAGTCTCCGCAGGTCTGCTGATTTGAGGTAAAGAGTGTCTTTCTCGCTGGCTCAATCGGTTAGCCAATGGCCCGTAAGGAAAGGGAAGAACCAGCCCTCCAGTCTCCGTCTGTACGTCTGTACGGAAGGAAGCCGCCTCTTCCCAGCAATCATCATAACATCACGTATACTTTTTCCTGCTGCGGTTCAGCTATTTACATATTAAAGTGGTTATTAGAGGAGAGAATTCGCTCATGCAAATTTGACATTCAGATGTCAGCCACTCCATAAATAAGGTCAACTGTGATGAGGACACATGTTAGTCTCCAATTAGAATCTCTTAATGTCTAAATAATGCTAATGCGAGGCATCTGCCAGCCCCCGCAACACTCATAAACAAGGGTCCTGACGGGAGTCGCCGCAGCCCAGTGCTGCTCCCGCCGCTGCTTCGTGGCTCTCGGCTCCCAGGAAATGAGCTCGCCCTCCCTCCCGCCCTGGGAACGGCTCTCGTCAGTCAGCAGACACCACCGCCAAGGTCTGGCAATATAACCCCCAGGCTCCACGGACCTCCAGAGCCGAGAGCCGCTTAGCATCATTCTTCCCGTACATGAGGTCAGTGCCCCCAGGACATGTTTTCTCCAAAAAAAAAAAAAAAAAAAAAAAAGTCCATTTTATCCAATGATTTGGTTACAGCAAAGAAAAGATAATTAGAGTGTTTTTTACCCCCTGGTAATTTTAAGCATTATTTGCTACTAAAGCAGATATGACTATAAAATGTAAAATTCACATCGTTTTCAAATAAACATAAAAACATTCGGAGAAATGTCATGCTTGAATCGGACTGCGCTGGGTTCTTCCCAGTGGGTGGTACCTCTGATGGGCACGTCTGAGGAACGCTGACTTATGGGACATTCTTCCAAGGCCAGGGCAGCCTTCGACGAATCGTGTGCAAATCAGGGTGGGAGGGAAGGCCAGCTTCACTCCTGAGGAAGTCCTCTCCGCGCCCAGGGGACATGCCTTCCTTTGCAGATGCTCCAGAGTCAACCCCATTTCCTCACTGTCCCACAACCACTGCAGTGACCCTGGTCACTTCCTCATGGCAGGTCTTGACTTTAATTCCAATTATTTGAACTCTAGATCCCTCCCCGCCCCAACATGGTTTGGATGACGAGGTCAAACTCAGGTGCCCGCTCCGAAAGCCATGGGCGCCGCGGGTGAGCAGTGTGCTGCCCCGTCCCCTGTGGTCTGTCCCAAGGGACCGGACGGGCTGGCCCTCCGCCTGCCCTGCCTTCCTCCTCCATGCAGAGAAGGCAACTGAGCGTGACCCATGAAAATGCCTAACGGAGCAAAACCATCTTTCTAATCTCTCACCCCCATGCCAAAATTACGTGACCTTTACTCACAGGCTGAATTCCTGTGCCAAACCTGCAGCTCAGCAAATCAAGTTGCAACGCTTTAGCCTGACAGCTGGGGCCAAGGCTCGGAGAGCAGTCGGGACAGTCCCCTGCGACAAACGGGGTCTCTGCTGCGGTCTGAGGCGGGCGTCCTGCCCTGCACCCCATTCGATCTTCAGTGCAGCCTGTCTCCCTCCCTCTCGTTCCTTCCCTCCCGCCAGCCCCATGCTTTCTGCTCTGGAGTGCCCTCGACATCCAGTTCCAGGACCTGGCATGTAGTCTTCCACTCCGTTGACATCTCTCTATGGAGAGCTGGCGTGAGCCAGGCCCATCCTGGGCGTGGCGTACGAGACACACTAGGTATTGCTCTCGCGGGCGTCATGCTGCAAGGAAGTACTGGAAGAAAATACCCAGAGATGGCATGAGCGAGGAGGGAAAGAAAGAAAACACGGCCCAGATCGTAGGCGCAATGGGCAGCTCCAGTGACTTGGAAAGGCTCTCTGAGACCTGCGAGGAGAGAACCTCGTGCTATTCTGAAAGAAAAGCAGTTTGAGGGGAGGAAGCATGGAGAAGCAAAGGCTTAGAGCATGGACAAGCAGGGGCCGGGCCGGAGAAACTGCAGGACTGCGAGGGGGGACCAACCGAGGCGCCCATCATTGCCTCTGGCCCTCAGCTTCCTGCTGGGTGACTGGCCAATCCGATAAACTAATCAAGACACGCTATCAGGCATTATTTCCTGAACCCCTCATGGGGGCACACAGGATGTCTCCTCTTGAATCAACTTGACATTGCAATATTAATAGCTGTTAATTGTTTAATTTGCTCATCCTTCCCAAGGGCGATTGCATTTTCCCTGGCGCCCAGACACTCCCAGGAATGCACGTCTCCGGGAAGTGATTTCAAGGTGTGACAGGATGACAGAGGAGAGCTATTTGGGCCTCCTCTGTGCCCTTCACAGCTCGTGACAAAGGGGATTACCCACCTTTCATCCCAGGTCGGCCCTGGTGTGAGGCTGAAGACACTTCGAGGGAACAAAAGCCATGTGGAGCGGAGGCTGGCAGCGCCTGCTGCAGGCTCCGGGGCCGAACAAAGGGCCGGTGTCACCTGAACGGCCCAAAAGAGCGCCGCTGACTTGGGGTCTGTCAATCAGACGTGGTCCAGCGGCATAACTGAGCTGCCGCTATATGTCAGGTCGGCGCAGAAACGACCGCTGGGCCCCGAGAGAATCGATGCCCAACACAAAGCACTGCAAAGGCTCTCGCGCGTCCCTTTCTTCCCCTGACTGCGCCGCTGCGAGACTTCTCCAGCCCAACACACAAAAGGAACTATTAACTACTTCTCCCGGACAAAGACCCTTTCCCTCTGCTGCCACAGACAACGAGGCAGTCAGCCCGTCTGTCTGTTCCGCCCTCAAAGAAAAGGCTGGTCCCGCGCAATCTGCCATTCAGTAGGTAGGGCTCCCCAACTCTGCTAGCGCCTGGCCCCTTTTAGCATGCAAGGTACAGAAACTCCACACGCCTCTCAATTGCCCTGGTGCAATTATTGTATTGATTTGATGTGGCATTAGCTCCACGTTTAAGGGGGTTTATGTGTTTTAATTTGCAATTAAATCAAATGATGTCTCTTTGCTAAGATGGTTGACACTTGTTTATATTCCGCAGCAAGCAGTGAAGGCGACTTTTATGCAGCATCCTAAAACACGCAGGGTGGGGGGCTGGAAATTTCAAGCAACTCAATTCCTTGCCTGGCTCTTCAGCCTACTTCACACACCAAAAAAAACTAACTGCATATTCATCTATTGTAAAAATGGTACAAGTAACATGGATGCTTCATAGCGATAATCTAACCAATATGAGCAAGCAACATTAGAAGGCTGTGATGGAATGTTTGTGTTTCTGCCTGTCCAAAGTTCTATGTTAAAGCCTAACCCCCATTGTGATGGTATTTGCTGGAGGTGGAGCTTTTGGGAGCTCAGATGAGCTCCCAAAAGCTCAGGGTCAGATGAGGTCATGAAGGTGGGCCCCTCATGATCGGATTAGTGTTCACACAAGAAGAGGAAGAGAGAGAGAGATCTACACACACACACACACACACACAAGGCTGTGTGAGCGCACAGCAAGAAGGTAGCCATCTACAAACCAGGAGGAGAGCCCTCACCCAGGATCAAATCTGCCAGCACCTTGACCTTGGACTTCCCAGGCTCCAAGACTGTGAGAAAATAAATGTCTGTTGTTGCCGCACCCTGAGCTCTCCATAACGAATCCTAACTGGAGGAGCAGCGAGAATGATTGGTCATTCGGTCACCTCCTCATTTCTGGATGATCGCCAAGCACTTGGTCTCTTTCCAACCTCTGCTACACAGCGGCACCGTCTCCTGCTGTTGCATCCTGTCTCAACATCAACTTCAGAATCCTTCTTCCCCTAGGAACAGGCAAGGCAGTAGTTGACAGGAGTTCAAGTGGCATGAGCGAATCCCTTCATCCCAGGATCAGAGCAGTATCAGCAGTCACTGAGAACCTCATCTGAGAACTCGGAAGTGTCCTTGAAGGCCTTTAAACACGGTGTACCCACAAACTCGCCACACAGGAATTGACACGTAAATAGCAGCAGCGTAACATAATGCCTATTTTTTTCAACCATCCCAACGTTTAGCAACTCTGCAAAGGAGCTTGAGCCTGCCACGGAGATGGAGGAGGGGGCGGAGGAAAAGAATATCACAGAAGATAAAGAAAGAGCGTGTTCCAAGCACATCCATCACTGCTGAGAGGCTGCAGGGAAGGTGGAAATGGCCGGTTCCGACGTCAGGTGGCACTCAGGTGACTTCAGTGATAACTATTCTGGTAGAGTGACAGGGCTTTTCAGAGGAATGAAGAGCTGTCACTCTGCAAGGGGAATCCTTCCTTGCTCTGCACACACCAGTGACCAAGGCTGTCACCACCCAGGGAAGATCCCTCCATTTAAGTGCCCCCCTTTAGCAGTATCCAAAGGATGCTTCTGATGCTACAACGCTCACCGCTACAGGACGGACAGCAGACCATTTACTAAACTACTCACTGAAATGCTGACTTACACAAAAACATACAAGTGATACAGATGATAAGGAGGCGTTTCCACATGGGCGTGGGTTTGCTGTTTAGTGCCCCTCGCCATCTCTCAGGTGTTGATTAAATCCAAGCAGGTGAAGCTCGGGGAGCAACTCTGTGCTGGCTCTGGTCTGCATTTTCTCCCCACTTTGTAGCCCACTGGCTTCGTCATTCCCGCCCCGTTTCTGTGTCCTGTGCAAGTCCGACATCATTGCAGGTCCATGACAATCTGCTAGACCAGCCACTTGCTCGCACCATTCACCAGCAGTCCCGTCTCTATAGAACTATCTCTACACAGCTTTGGACGTTTTGGTAACAGTAGGGTTTTGCTGTCTGGTCCCACGCAAATGCTAAAGCACCAAGAGGGGGAGGGGGAGGCTCTGCGAACACTTTCCAGAGAATGCCTATGAAAGGGTCCTACAGGTACCATTTCTAGCTGCGATGGGTGGGGAGGGGGATGGCTGGTTTTCATGGGGAAAAAAGTCTTAAGCGACACTGCCACCTGGAAGCCCCTCCCTGGTTGCCCCATTAGCAACTGGCAATGCTGTCTTCCACACAGCCCAGCTGGCAGATGGAGGAACAAGTGTGCAGAATTCCACGTGCAACTGAGCAGAGAGCTTGTTACAAGAATGAGGAGGGCTATGGGAGCAAATGACTCAAAACCTGTAAAAATAAAGCCGACTTCATTTGCAATAAGGACCCAAGAGGCCTCCCGAAGAATGGTTTGTGTTATTTTTATTTAGTGAGGGTCTTTTCAACCCTTTACTTGTTAATCCTTCTATTGGCTGGGTAGCTCCTCTCTGCAGGATCGTAAAGCTAAGTGCAACCTCAGATGGGCTATTTGGGGGCCTTATTCTCTGCCTCCATGTGCCTGTTTACCTACACCTGAATGCCCAAGGTACCCCAGGCATTTATCCAGGGTAGCCAATTGCTATGCCTTCCACAACTGGGAGCTCGTGGTAGGGGGTGGGAAAGAAGGCAACAGAGGGCAAGGGGCGGGGGGCAGCCGAAGAAGCTGCAGGTGGGGGGGTTGGCGGGGGGAGGACCGTGCAATTAGAAGCAAGCTGGTTAAGAACTGTGGGGAGGCCCTGCAGCTGCCAACATCAGTTTGCTCCTGCCACATCTGTTTAATGGTCTGTGATGAAGCCATTTACAAATATCTATGAAGAGTTCATCATGACACAGGAAACACTCATTTCACACTGCCCTGTACCTTCGGCAGAGAAATAACAGCTAGTCTTGACTGATCGGAAGCTCCCGCTCCTTATTTTAAGGATATTATCTCACTAAATCAGCAGCCTACAGCGTATGTTTCCGTACCCAGCCTGGGAGACGGAGGAGCTGCGACCTGGGGACAGTCAGTCGCGGCCCAGTGGCTGAGGGGTGGAGCCTGGTTGTCAACCCTGCCAGTCTGGCCCCAAAGCCTTCCCCTCCATGGTCTCCACTGTGCCGAACGAGCAGCTGTGGCTAACAGAAAAGATGGGAAGGAAATAGAACTTGGTGATTATATCTGATCTCTGGGAGTTTGGGCCTATTTTTAATGTTTTGCGTTTGTCCAGGAGGATCATAAGTTTCCCTCAGAGTGAAGAACATTGGATGTGTCGCTGTAAACCCCCTTTCCAGGGGGCGTCGGGCAAACACAGGAGGCCTCAGGCACGCCTGGAGGCGGGGCCTGGCTGCCTGCCGCCTGGGGTCTCTGGCTGACAGCGGTGACGGCCCCTCTCTGGGGTCAGCAGAGGCTGCAGGTTCAACACACGAGACGATGCTCGACACTCGAGTGGTGGTTTTTCTTCTCTGTCTGGTCTCCGGCTCCAGCAGAACCGGCACCGGGAGGAAGGACCGGAAGCCAGGGGTTCCTGCTGCGCTATTGTCCCTATAGGCTGTATTAAACTCCTGCGGCCGCCACGCCAAATGACCGCAAACCGGGTGCCCCAACCAACCAGGAGCTGGGCGTCTGAAATCAAGGGGTCAGCAGGGCTGGGCTCCCTCCAGAGGCTCCAGGGGAGACTGTTTGGGAGTCTTTCAGCCTCTGGCGGCTCCAGGTGTTGTGGCTGTTGTTTCTTAATCTCCACCTCCCTCTTCACGGGGCTCCTCTCTTGGGTCTGGGGCTCCTCTTTGCCTTCTAAGGACACTTGCCAATGGACCGAGGGCCCACCTGGATAATCCAGGGCCATCTCATCTTAAGATCCTTAACTTTACGACATTTACAAAGACCCTATTTCCAAATAAGGTCCCATTCACAGGTCCCAGGTGTTAAAACAGGGACATGTCTTTGGGGGAGTTACCCATAATCAATTGATTTCTAGCCCTGGGCTCAGAACAAGAGGCGATGGAGGCTGAGGCTGGACCACATCTAGTGATGTCCTTGGTGTCAAGTTTCAGCATCAGCTATTGAACTGCCCACATCGGATAAGAAAAACTTGGCTCCCAGTTGGAAAAGGGTGGCTTGGAGGCTCCTCTCTCCGTCCGCTCCCTGCCCCAGCCACACCTCTCGAACAACAGGTACTGACTGATTAAAATGGAGCAGAGTCCCTTTAAGTTCCTGAGGCCCCAAATCTTGAAATCTCTCTTTAATTGTATGGTAACATTAAGGGCTTTGTCAGAGACGGATGACAGGGGTAATCACCCGAGAACAGATTTCTAGGTAATTTATACTTAGTCAATCCAAACCTAATTCCTGAGTGACCTATACTGTGCCTAAGGAGGCTGAAATAATCATGTATTTACCCTTTACCCTGAAATTAGATGGTACTTACTATGTAATTACCCAGCCGCTAAGTGACAATCGCCGTGTAATTAAATGGTCAGTGGGCACCGTATTATTAAATAGCACTGACATGATATTCGTTCCACCGAACCCTGCACTGTCACCACAGAATTAAGCTCCCCACCAAGAAATTACAGCCCTTCCTGGGAAGTTCTTGCTTGGACGGCTTTCGACTTGGCAGAAACTCCCGGCACCGTGTGCCTCCGTGGGAGCCAGGGAACGGCCCAACCTGGACGCAGACGCAGCACGCCCTCCAGGTCAGGGCCTCTTGCCAGGCTGGGGAGCACCTCTGCAGCCCGGCTCCAGGCCAGCGCAAGGGCACCTGGGCCCGTGCCTCCACCCTTCCCCAAGACCACGCCGCGGCGGCTGGCAGACCTCATCCTCCTTCCCTCCGGGTGCGGTGCCTCTCCGGGGGCACAGCATGCTGGGAGAGCTGGAAGCCCTAAGTGAGGCCGGAGCGCCACTGCAGCCTGTGACAAATGTCACTGAATCATCGACAGAGGCACAAGCGGCCTCGTAAGTTCCGTGAGGACAGCATCTCTCTCTCTCTCTCTCTCTCTCAGCCTTGTTTATCGCCCTATCCCACCATTGCTGGTGCACAGTAGGTGCTCAATAAATATTAGTTGGATTTTCACCCATGCATTCATTGGTACACAGCTACTACACGCCAGCCACCACGACTGGAACCTGGTGAGGAGGACACTGTGAGGTCCCAAGGAGCCTCGGAAAGGCAGACTTGCTGCCCAAGCTCATTGTACGACTAGTCCGGGGCAGACGCAGGAGCAAAGACGGGCCTCGCTGACGCCAGAGGCTATGCTCTCCCTGTAACGTCCGGGCCACACGCAGCCTCAAACCCCCTGGGACGCGAAGGAGGACTGAGAAAAGGTAACGGCTTCCCAGGGTTGAACCGCTTTGGGGCTCCAACCTTCTTTATGCAGAGCAGCCATAATAGTTTACATAAAGTGTTACTTAGATTTAGTAGATGATGAAAGTGAGACTCCTCAGGCTTGAACTTGGCCTCAGAAACCATTTGTCTGTCTGATGTAACCAGGGAGAGAGACAGACGGCTTGCCTCAGGTTCTCGCGTTTTTTAATGTTATGCTTTTGGGTCAGCACTGTTTCTAGACGTTTCTACTAAAATGTAGCATGTCACGAGCACTCTCTAATATCCTGGATCAAATTACCTAGCCTCCAAGGAGGAAAAACAGACCAGATGGGGATGCAGAGAGCTTGAGGTTCCAAAGAAGAAAAGATTCGGGTGGCGAATAACAAATAGGTCTCATCTTAAAGTCAACTCCGGTCACCCGGTAAGAACTGCCCACAGCACTGCATCGTGACGCCCTCCGAGGCTGCAGTAGTATCCTGACTGATTAATACGTCTGCCCAGGGAACTGCAGAGGGCATGGCTGAACGTCAGCCCCATGGTTGCCATTTCTTTTTTAAAGGATTTTCTTTATTTCCCCTTAGAGAGAGAGGGGAAGGGAGGGAGAAAGAGAGGGAGAGAAACATCCGTGTGCGGTTGCCTCTCCAGCACCCCCTACTGGGGACCTGGCCTGCAACCCAGCCATGCACCCTGAGTGGGGATTGACCCAGTTTGCAGGCTAGCACTCCATCCACTGAGCCACACCAGCCAAGGCGCCATTTCCGATCTGGATGGTGGAATTCTGTGTAATAAGCTCAGGCTCAAAAATTGTCAGGTAGGGAGAAAGCAATGAATGAGGCCAGAAGATAACTAATAAAGTGAGCAGACAAAGACATTCTTTTCCTCAAATGCAGGTGCTCAAAGAAGAAAGTGGAAAATATCAGTAAAATGGTCCTGACAGGAGTGGCTCAGTGGTCGAGTGCCAGCCTGGGAATCAAAGGGTCGCCAGTTCGATTCCCAGTCTAGGGCACATGCCAGGTCCCCAGGGCGGGGCGTGCGTGAGAGGCAACCACACGCTGGTGTTTCTCTTCCTCTCTTTCCCTCTCCCTTCCCCTCTCTAAAAAATAAATAAAGTCTTTTTAAAAATTCACATGTCAAAAAAAATACGTATCAGTAAAATAAAAACTAGAAGTCAGGAAGCCTTGCTTCTGCGGTGAGTTAACTCCTTCTCTGCCCCTTTCTGGGTCCCCGTTTCCTGTAAAGTGAAGGTATTTGAGTGGCAAATCCCCAAACCACGTCCAATTCCAGGATTCTAAAGTCTATAGTGCTTGATACTGAACCAGTTTAAAAAAAAAAAAAAAAAAAAAGGCTGATCAAATACTTAGCCTCTGTTGTTCTCTGTTGAAGAGGGATCAGATACAAAGCAGGAATCAATACTTCCATTGTGACCATATTGAGTTTTAGCGCGAATCTGACATCCAAGTAGAAATGTCAAATAGGCAACTGAATGTGGAAGTCTGGAACTCAAGGGAAATGCTTGGGTACCCGAAATAAACTCCAGACTCATCGATAAACAGTCGGGCTGATGAAGATGCCCTGGGGAACGACTCACTAGAGAAGAGAGCTGAAGGGTGTTCCAACATTTAGAATCCGGGTAGACAGGGAGGAGCCGACAGAGATGGAGGAGGGGTGTCCGGGGAGGTGGGAGAGAACCACGTCGCTGCCACCGAAGCCCAGGATGAACGTCTTCAAGGAGACAGCGGGGCCCCGTGCTGCTGAGAGATGGAGCTACGTGAGGAAGGGGAATCGGCTCGGCAAGCTGCGTCCCTGGTGACCTCGATAAAGACTGTTCAGAGGCAGTGATGGGCACAAAACCCGACTGGAATGACTAGCAGAGACGCTGGGAGATGAGGAAGCAGGGACAGCAGTGTCGACAAAAGGCCTGAGCTCGAGGGTCCCATGGCCCACAGCTCTGAGTGGCTTGCGAAGTTCTTGCGAGAACGTGTGTGAAGGTCTGCCCTAGCACTCGCCGCCGAGGGTGCTCGAAACTACAAATCCTGGCCCCTGTCAACGCCCTGCAGCGACCTGCTCTGCCATTTTCCAGAGAGACGGCTTTCTGACAGCTTGTCAGGGCTCCCTGTCAGATTCTAGTATTAAAGGCCTTTTATCCTGACCTTGCCCTGGGGGAAAACGAGAGACCTGTCAGGCCTGCCTGCCCATCCTTCCACCTCCCACGGTCCTGTGACGTGGATGTCCCCTCAGGCCGGCCACTGCGAAGGCCGGGGGACACCTGTCCAAGGAGAGGAAATGGATCGGGTACAAACGACTTCCAAAGAAACGCTGTCAGGGAGGGAACAGGACGGGCTCCTATTCCTCTGTAAACGCTGCAGTAAGGCCGTCCCGCCAGCCACAAGTTCTACTGACGTCCCTGCAGGAGCTTTAGAGTCGACGACGCCCTGACGCCACTACCCAACAGCCGTGGTTACCAACCAGTCCATCCGTCAGTCACCCCACTTTCCTGCAAGAGGCCGTAGACCGTCCACGGTAACTGGTGATGTTCACACCCACCGATCCATCCGCCCACCCATCTGTCAACTTCTTCAACACACTCTTTCTGAACACCCGTCTGCAGGGCAATAGATTCCATGCTGTGAGATACGCAACAAAGTATAGGCATTTGTGCAAGACTGCTTCTTAAAAGTTCCCTGGCATCTACTATGTGCCAGGGTCCTCAGCTCTGAGGTTCAGGAGTGAACAGGACGAAGCAAAATCCAGCCTTAATAGGGTTTCTATCCTACTAGTTCTGGGACCAGCAGTCTTATAAAGCAGGTAAGGGGAAGGGTAACGACCAGCGTGAAGAATGAAATCCCTGCGGACCAGGGGTTTCTGTCCAAAGGTTCCGGTGCTGAGGGCATCGGGGCCACTTCAAGGTGTGATTTCCCAGGCCCGGAAGACTTCCCAGAGGAGGTGGGACTGGAAAAGAGCCTAAAAGGTGAGAAGCTTTTGACCGAGGAGGATGCGTGGTAGGGTTTTTCCGGGAGGGCAGACTGAGGAGGCGCAAGATGGAGATCAGTCAGGATGCCCAAGATACACGAGGGGGAGAAAGCAGAAGGAGAGAGTGAAGAACAAGTATGGAGAACCTTGAGAGTCTTCAGGCCAAATTCAGCCTTTGTCGATTGTCTTCACCCCCTTCCAAGTAAAACGATCCAGTTCAGCCTCACGCGGCCTTGAGCTGCCATCTCTCCTCCGCCTCCCGCCCTCCGAGGCCGTCCCTCGGTCCTCGCAGCCCCTCCCTTGCATCTCCCCAAATACCCGCTGTGCAGGAGAGGCCACTGAGGCTCGGGGAGGCTGACTCGCAAGCCTGGGGTGTCTCGGTGGTAGAGCTGTAACGTGTGTGGGCGTCCGAAGACCAGCATCTGACCTGGAAAGCGAGCCGTTGGGAGCCGTTCCAGGGAAGGCAGCGTGAGGCTGGGAGGAACCAGTCCCAGGCCATGGCAACAGAGGGGGAGCGAGGAAAGCGGAGGCGAGGGGCCACACCAAGGAAGAGCCCACTGGGGATCGCTTTCTTGATTGGCTGAAGACCTGCCGATGTCTCAAAGGTGAGGAGAAGGGAGCTTTTCTTCCCCGGGATGGGTGGACTGGGCTAGAAAGAACCAGGTGCAGGGAAGAAGGAAGAACAGGGTGAGTGGGGGCCAGTGCCCTGGCCTGACTGTATCAGAGCCGAGGTGGGGAATTTCTGGAACCTCAACCGTCTTCCAGGATCGCAGGGCTCAGGCAACACCCAGCACCGTCGCAACAAGACACCCATGTGTCACCTCTGTGAGCCTCCGTCTCCTCCTGCGCAGAGGGGTGGTTACTTCCCAGCCCTATGGTGCAGATTAAATGAGACATGGATGCACCATGAGCGCCAAATGTCATTCATTTTTTTAATGCTGCGTAGCCACTGCGTGCCACACACTGTGCTCAGCATCGCAAAGAGTGAAAACTAGCTTGCAGATTCTGTGGGGCGGAGACAAAAAAAAGGTCAGAAGTAATTGAGCATCTAGGCTTACGCCCTCGTAAGCTGTTACAGAGACTCGAGTCCCCGGGCCCTTCCTCCCTACCGGTGCTGGACCAACACCTCGGCTGCAGAACTCACCATCCTTACCAAGCCCACCAGCCAGCCAGAGCAGCCGTCCCTGAGGCCCCTTCCTCCGACATCCCTGGGCCCAGAGATCTCTGTGGCGCCTTGCTGAGAACACGGTAGTGCCTACTGTGTCCTCAAGGCCCTTCTCTAGGCAGTGAGAGGAGGCAAGTGTGGTCATCTCTGCTGTTCCTGGGCTGCACAACTCTAAGCCACAGGCAGCCGGAAACAAGCACCACCTGGTGTGCGGTGAAATCCCAGCAGCCCCATCAGTCTTCCTAGGACGGGATACGGGCACCGCACTGACTGCCGGGCTTGGACTGGAGGCTGGACACGTTCTCCGAGTCTGCCTGTCCTGCAGATGGCTGACTGCTGGGCGGGGCAGTGTGCAAACGCTCCTTCCTGGGAACCCAGCAGGGGACCAGCAGCCCCAGGCAGCCCAGGCGCCCTTCACTCAGCTCGTCCCCTAGGGCTGCAGAGCAGCACAGATCCAGATCCCTCGGGACAACCAGCAGAGCCCTGCAGCCGACATTCCCACATCCCATTAACACAGACTCTTCGCATGCTCCTGGGTTTACGACTCAGCACCCAAGGGCTCTGGGAAGCAGGACCACGCTGCATTTCCGTGGTTTGCTTCCCGCCATCTCGGCTTCGCAGACAGCATCTCTAAGGAACGCCTCCTTTCTGAGAGCTGCGAACGCCTCTGGACCTGACCTGGGCCTGGCAGTGCACGCTCTGGGTGGGGGTGCCTGGGGAAGGGAGGGCGCTCAGCTCCCAAGAGGCCTGAGGCACATGAGCCTGAAGCTGAAGTCATAGGAACACAAGCTTTTGGACTGGTGCCTTTTGCCATGGAAAACGGGACTCGGAATAAAAACAAAATAAAACAAAAAGGCAAATAATACAAAATGACCCACTTGCTTGTGGGTGGTGTCTGCCGTTGAGACAGGCCTGACCCCAGATCGGCTCTTGGCTTCTCTCTGTCCTGATCAGCAACCCCAGCCCAGCTCACAGCCGGGCAAACACGGCTGGGTCAGTCTGGGCCTCCATCTAACTCCTTCTACCTCCAGGGGTGTCTCTGCGGAGCTTGGCAAACCTCAGTCTACAAGCCACATCCAGCCTGCAGACAGATTTATTTGCTTCACCCACTGGTGGCCTGCACATTTTAACTTTGTCAAGATTTTTTAAACCTGGAGATTTCACTGGAAAAAGAAATAAGATTTCTGGGTTTCCTCAGAAATACTGATGACACGGAGCCCACATTTCTACCTGGCAAAACCGACCGGCGCTCAGCTGCCGTCGGACAGGCATTCACTTACTGACCACAGTTACCCAGTGCCTACACGAGGCCCCTGTCCCAGGTCCTGCTGACACAGGGGAGAACAAGGACGCTCGGGAAGGGCGACCGCTGGCATTCATCACCACACAGCCAATAAAAACTGCCACCCCTCAAACCAAGTGGTCACCTGCACGCGTCACCACTTCCCTGCTTCGTGGCATCTCACTGGTTGACATCAAGTCAACCAGAGGACGGGGCAAGAATCGAGTGAAAGGGAAAACAGCAAGCCAGCCTCAGCTGAGTACTCGCTGTGTGCTCAGCGCTCTGGTCCCATCGCCTCCTTAGGACTCCCGCCAAACCAGTGAGGACGACGCTTCCCTTACTCTCCATTTGAGATGTGGAGACACTGGGACTTGGAGGATTTCGCAGTCCGTCTCTGGTCACACAGCCAGGCCTGGCGAGGCGCAGGGACTGGAATCCGGGTTGACTGAATTCCTGAGGCTACGTCTTTCCCCACTACACCAGCCTCACACGAGACGATGTCTACACGCTGAGCAGTCTCAGCAAACACCTTGGGGGGTGGAGTTTACAGACAGTAATCAAAATGAGGCTCCCCGAGTCTCTGTGAAGTTACACTTTCTTCTGATCCCTGCCCCTCCTACTAACTCCCATCGTCGTAACAGATGGAGAAGGGACAAGATCTTAGTTTTGTTTAGTTTTGTTTTTTCAAGGAAATGCTAAAGCTGCCTTCCTGATGCCTCGTAACCCCGGGCGATGATCAGAGCGCTAGAGGACAGCAGGATCTGGGCACGCCGATCCTAAAACGAGAGTCCGAAGAGTCAACCTTTTTAATCTCAACTTCTTATTGTGGAAAAGTTCAAATACATGCAAAAGTAGACAGATCAGCGTAACGAATCCCTAGTACCCACGACCCAACTTCAACAGTTATCAACTCATGGCCGTTCCGAGTTCCTCTACACCCCAGCCCCTTCCGCCTCCCTGTAGTATTTTGATGCATATCCCAGACCTCAAAATGTGGACCACGGACTCCTGGGGGTCCCTAAGACCCCTTTGGGAATCCATGAGGACAAATCCATTTTTATTATAACACTAAAGCATCATCTGCTATTTTCACTGTATCAACCCTTGCATTAATGTTGCAAAAGCAGCAGTGGACACCTTAGCATGAGTCAAGGCAGTGTGGCAACATTGTGTTCTTTACTGCCACCTGCTCATGAAAATATATACCCCTTGTACTGGAGATGTCCTTAAGGAAGTAGTAACTGGGCAGTAACTGAGTAGTAATTCAGTAGTTACTGAATTCCGAATGCACGTCTTTTTAACGTTGCGGATGGCAAAACGGAAGTACACACAATGCGCTTAATGCCGCTCGGCAAAGCGTAACCGTGGGCTCAAGGGAAAGCATTCGGCCCATGTCTGAGCGACCAGCTACACTAGCTGCTGCTCTTCTCATGGAACACAATTCTTCTTTGACCGTTTGACTAATAAACTCCAGTTATTCAGACTCAGGTATTTGAGGCACATTTTCCTCAAAAATAAAGTGAGCCTTGTCATTTCACAGAAAAACAACTGCCAGTATGTGTTGCCCAAGATAAAATTCAAACTTAAAGCAAAAATTAAGAATTTGGGCCCTGGCTGGTGTAGCTCAGTGGATTGAGTGCGGGCCTGCGGACCAAAGGATCGCGGTTCGATTCCCAGTCAGGGCACATGCCTGGGTTGCAGGCCAGTTCCCAGCAGGGGACACACAAGAGGCAACCATACATTGATGTTTCTCTCCCTCTCTCTCTTTCTACCCTTCTCCTCTAAAGATAAATAAATAAAAAGAAAAATAAATAAAATATTTTAAAAAATAAAAAAAAAAACAAGCAGAGGAAAAAAAAAAGAATTTGGGGGGAAGCATGTATCTGCCACCAGTGAGTTTGATTGAGAGCTTTCAGGTCAGTGATGATTTTAACAAACGTGGAATTTTCAAATACTATGCAATGGAACATACTAATGTTTGGAAGACTTGCACGCGTCATAAACCCATATTTGCAAATGACCAATAAAGTTAATACCAGGATCTCACATGGCAAAAGACCCGTGTCAAGTGTAAGACAGAGCAGTGGGTTATGACGTGACAGGGGACAGAAAGCTCAGTGAGATGACTGCCCCTTTTGAGGGGGTGGCAAAGAAGAGCATCCTCCATCAACTGAGAAAGGCTAGCAAACACTCCCTCCTTTACCAACTAACTACATGTTTGTAGAAGGTCCAATTTCTGAAAGAAATTGGAAAAGCATATTACAACGGATTAAACTCAGAAGCCACTATAAGAATCCAGCCATTGTTCTCTGAAGACAGAATATCAAAGAGAGTTGCATGAATGTAAAATAATGATGCTCTTCTGATTGTTTTAAAGTCATTTTTCATAAAAATGTCATGTGTAAGTAAATTAATATGAATAAATGCTATTAATTAAATATTTTTAATTTTTTGAAGTTTTCATTTCAAATATAGTAAATATCAACAGCCACAACTCACACTCAAAAATACCCTTTGGGGTCTTCAACGATTTTGAGGTAGGTAGATATCCCGAGACCAAAGCATTTGTGAACTGCGGATTTGTACTCTCGATAGTTCAATCTGTATCTCTAAAAGATCAGGAGGCTTTTTTCCCCCTAAACATAATTGCCGCCACGCTCCTAAAACGAACAGCTGGCAGCAAAGCTGTTGAGGAGAATTTAGAATTGAAACAGAAGCCACAACTTGCAAAATGTACCCTGCCTTACAAACAGATCATCGACGGTGCCGCACCAAGCCACGGAGGGCAGCCCAGACTCCTGAACGCATGAACTCTTTCCACGCCAGCTCGTGCAGACCCCATATTCCAGGTAAGAGCAGACAGCTGATCCTAGAGACAAGCAACACTGTCTGTATACAAATTCGTGAGCTCCAAAGATAAGGCCACTCCCTGCCTGAAGTAGCTTCCAAGACAAAAAAGACCATCGAGGGTAAACTCCAGCCCTCCAAACCTTCTAAGTACCTTTTCCAAATGCTCTGGTTTCAGGGTTCCCCATGGTGCGCAGGCCCCTCGCTGCACCAGGTGATAAATCTACCTTTCCTTAACACCGCTGTGCTCCTGCGGTGACTGACAGCTGCTGATGGGAGCACACGACTCTATATTCAAGACATCACCTTCTGCTGCACAACCACTGCAACAGCCTGCTGCCTGTGCCCCCGTTTCTGGTGCTGCGTTAACAGCTTATCCTCACACTCAGCAGCCTAAAGCAAGCACCTTAATTTGCTCACTGTTCTGTTGATTGGGACTTTGGACTGATGATGTCTTGAGGGCTGGGAGCTAGAATCATCTGAAAGCGTGTTGTTCACGCACGCGCCTGGCACCCGGGTCTGCGCGCGGGAGCCACTACAGGAGCCTCTCCCCGTGTTTCGGCCTTCTTGCAGCATGCCAGCTGCCGGGGGCAGGGGCGCCAGGCCTCCCCACTGTTCTAACAGTTACCAGAAGCTTCCGCCTGCCTCGGTGCTGGGGAGGGCACTCAGCCCTCATCTCCTGATGGAAGCTTCGAAGGTCCTAGAAAAACAGATGGGGTTGTTGGTGGCCGTATTTGGAAAACACATCTGACCTTTCAGTTTTATTTCTCCACAGACCTTCTTCCGTTCGGTGTATGTCACATCCTGGCTGGGAGACTTTCGAGGGCTTCTCATCACACTGGGGGATACACCCAGACATGCGGCCACAGCCTCAGCCCAGAAGTCCAGTCCAGTTCCTGCCTCCGCCTCTGCGGTGGGCTTGCTCACAACACCCTTCCAGCCTCCATGTCCCTTCCCTGCTCTTCAACAGGCGGGCTTCAAGCTTCAGCTTCAACGCGACCTCCTCAGAGAGGCCCCCTTAACCGAGCCTTCCGACACAGCCCCAGACTCTGAGTTAGAGGAAGTGACCGATGGATGCATGGAAAGCAGTACAAACAGCAGAGGCGTGGCTGCTGCAGAAGTCAGGATTCTCCAAGGGCCCCCGAACTTGGGGTCTGTGGAACATCAGCTTAGCCAGATGTTCAATGGGCACTATTTAAAACTGTGAATCCGTAGTGCATAGCCTTATAAAAACTGGAGTGGCACAAAGGTACGGCGTTTTCTGTGCAGCATGGCGATTCCAAGTCTGCGCGGTGGGCGGCCAGGAGAAGGATGGAACAGACATCGGTCCTCAACTTGGCGACCACAAAATCCTGTTTTCAGGTGGCATCACCTGGCTCCGCCTTGCAAAACTCTTCTCCAACAGTTATGTCCCTAGGTTTTCAAAGCCAGAGAAACTAGAGTCCCAGCAGGTTGTTCTACCTGAGTCCCTGGCCCATGTCCTCCAAGTGACTTCGCCTAACAGGAAGCCTGTGGAAGGTCCACTTCTTCTGGGAAGAGCCTGATTGGCTGGAACTGAGGTCATACTTTTGACTAATGATCTGGATTGGCTATAAGTAACATTCCCCTCATTGTTGCAACAGTGTCCAGCAAGTATAGAAGAATCTAGACATGTGAATTATATTCCTCAGAGTCAGGAGGCCAGGCTGTCCTCAGGACTGTGTTTTTTATTGGGCCAAGAACCTCGAGGCTGGCTGCAGGCCGGCTCCGGTATAGAAGCAGCTTCCCAGAAGCAGGCTGGCTCGCCCTGGGGACGGGGGAATGGGCTCCCCAAGGGGCTGTAACCTGCCAAGTTCACAGGAGGAGATTTGTGTCTGATGTCCCAACACCCAGTTCCCAGAATACATCTCTAAAACTATCAGGAAAAAAAAAAAAAAAAAAAAGACTGCATTTTTCAGTAACTGCAAGTCTCAGGTGATGCTTGCCGGAAATTCTTTGGGAGGCGATTTTATCAGAAAATTAAAAACAAAATATTGTTACAACTTAATTAAAGTTCACCCTCTCCCCTATTCACTCACTAAATCATTCACCAAGGAACGTCAGCTGGACACAAACCCTTCAGGCCTAACGATGAACTCGGCACACCTTCACAGTGCCAAGGACAGCTGACACACAAGCCCTGCTGCGGGCCAGGCACTGTGGAAGGCGCTTCACAGGCAGTTCCTCTTCATAGCCACCCTGTGAGGCAGGCGTACTATTGTTCCCATTTCACAGATAAGAAAACCAAGGCACCAAGAGGCTGCTGACTTGCCCGGTGCCTCACAACTAATAGCACAAGAGCCAGGGTTTGAATCCAGGTTTAGCTGACCTCAGATCCGTGCGTTTAACCACTCCATGGTACTGAACCAGCATGACAGGCTCAGCAAAGCTGCTGGCCAGCTCCCACCTGCTAGGGACACGGGATCTAACACGGCTCCTCAGCCTTCACGATGCACCCGAATCACCTGGGGATCCTACGGAAATGCAGAGGCTGACTCGGTCTAGGGTAGGGCCCGAGACGCTGCATTTCTAGCAGGTTCCCGGCGGATGCTGGGTGCTGGCTCACTGGCCACACTCCGAGGCTCTGAGACAAGCGTTCCCAAGTTTTGCTGCACGTCACAGTCACCAGAGGAGCTTTCAAGAGTCCTGATGCCCAGACCTCATCCCACACCAAATAAACCCAAGTCTCCCGGGGTGGCCCTGGGGTCGGTAGTCTTCTACACTCCCAGGTGATTCTAGGTGTGGGCAAGGTGGAAAACACTGAGCTGGGTCAGGAGAGGCCCTGAGGATAGTTAGGATGGGGAAGCCAGGTCTCTAGCACCCACCAGGTAAGCCATTAGCACCTACAAAATCACAGTGGACTGACACCTCTCAAGGTAGCCCCCTGGCATAAGCCCAGATGTCAAATGACTTCGGTTGTCCACTGTCCCCATGCTCTCCCCTCCCCCACCACACACGTACACTCCGATCGCCACTTCCACTCCCTGGATCTCAGCAATGTGACCGTGACCTTGACCTTGAAGAAGGCCATTCCCTCCGTGGTCCACCCCACCCGCAAAGGCTCAGAACAGCGAGCTGCTTCCCTGAACACCCACTCCGCTGGTCGGACGGAAAGTGTGAACGTAAACACCCTGGTGTTACTGAAGCAGCGAAGGCTGCACCAGCTGTCTCTTTCTCGTGAGTCCAACCGAAATGCTCCCAGCTGACGAGCGAAAGGAAGAGGCAGGGAGTGTGTCAAAGTTAAAGGCTTTGAGAAAAAGGAAAGAATGAGGGCAAGGGAAGGATGCCAAACAGCCTTACGATTCAGACGTGGGCTCCGCTCGCGCGAAGCCTGCTCCTCTGTGTGCGTGCGCGCGCCTCCCAGCCTGCTGGGTTCCCTGCGCGCGCACGTCCGGGAGACTCGGTCGGGTTTCTCTCTACCTCCTCCCCCCCCCCACGCCGGGGCTTTTCTCCCAAGACCCCCTCTTCCTCCGCGCTCAGTTCCTCGCCCTGGTACTCTTGCCGAAACTGTGCTTACTCCTCCCCCAGCCCTTGTCACACTGCAGAGAAAGCACAGGTTCACTGATCTGTCTTCCCTGCCCCTCCCCACAGAGAGTGAGGGCCCCCGGAGGCTGGAACGTGTTTTGATCCTCCTCCCTGGCCCAGGAGGAGCAGGTGCCTGGGAGGTCGGGGGCTGTGCCCTCATCAGTCACCCCGGCAGACCACGTGCGGAGGGCACAGGGCACAGGATGCGTCACCAAACACTTGCCCGGTGCATGCTGATTGGATTAAGTGATGATCATTCGGTTTGATCTGGGACTTCCTAGTACAGAATCCAAACACTCTTTTATTAATTGAAACACATCTTAAAAGTGCTCTCTCGCTCGCTCGCTCTTCAGTAAACTTTTTAAAAGAGATTGGATCAAAGATAAGTGACTATGACAAACCAAACTCATTGTGTGGAATTGTCTGAACTGTCCCTAGCGTCTGAGTCCCCACCTTAATTTGGCTTCCCCTCGGGACAAGTGCAAACTCACATGCACTGTCTTCCTAATGATTCCATGGTGTGCTTTCATGACCACGGGCAAAAGGAGTCAACGAAATAGACATTTTTTTTTAAATAGGCATGTTTTACAAACCTACTATGAGCAGAACAGTGTGCGAGGTAGTCTATGAAAATACGAATAAGATCAATAACTGTTTTCAAGGGCTTTACAACCAGAAGATAAGACAAGACGTGTCTAATAACTACAACATACAGAAAACGGTTTCCATGACGAGAGCGCAGGGTACTAGGGGAGGACGCAGACAAATGAGAGGCAACTTCTGGCTGGGCAGAGGCATGCTTTGATGGCAGAAGCTCTTAATCTTGACTACCTGCTGGGTGAGTAGGATTTCGACAGACGGGGTGGGAGGAAGGCATTCACCCGGGAAGAAAGAACAACAGAGGGTGCAGAGGTCGAAGGTGAAGGGCAGCATGCTTTTGCAGGTTCTGCGTGTGCAGTGAGACACCGTGCAGAGAACAGTCCTGGACTGGTGAGGTGAGGGGGCCAGACACTGCAGAACTGGAGGCCAGGCTGGGCATAGACACGAAATTGTGCCGGCCGTAGAGGAACGCGATACCTGCAGGGCTTGCAGGGTTGTTTGTACACAGAAAATGTCTTGCCTTTTTCCTGTGGCACAGTCACCCAGCTCAGTGACACCCCTGAGACAAGAAAGGACTTCTTACCACTTTCCCAAAGGTTCACGTGCGCCTGGCCTAGAGGACCAGTGGGATTTGAGACTCGGTGCCACTCAGCAGTGAGCATCCAGAAAGGGAGGAGTGGTTCTCAAGTGCCTGTGAGTCTCTTAAGTTTTATGTAAAAACTCTTCCTTCCTTTCTCCAATTTCCTTGCTCCTTTATAGGGTCTTTCCAAGCCATCGCTTGAGCATCACTCAAGAGGAAGCAAAAAATATTTGTCATAAAAAACGGGCTGCCACCAATCTAATGCCAACAGGAGACCCCATCTGGGGCGCAGTAAAAGGAGAAACTTTATTCAGGCAAAGAGACTGCTGTTTGGGGAAATGCAGCCTCCAGTGACAACCGGAAGTGCACTCCCCAGTGACAAAGGGGAGTTCCACTTGTACAGAGAAAGTGCCCACCCTGGTCCCTGGTTGGTCCGTTTTTATGGAAATGAGGAATCCAAATTTGCACAGTTGGATTGGTTCAAATAGCACTGTTCTGATTGGTCAGGATCACGCATTCTGATTGGTCTTTATGGAACCGCTGATTGGTTAGCAAATATGCAATTTAAGATATAGCTGGGCAGCTCCGATTGGATGAGACAGGTGAAAATTCGATTCTGGGAACTCCTTTACTAAGGGTTGTTGGCTCAGAGGGCAGAAACTCAATGCAGGAGGCTTCTCGGCTAAGTCTGTAGCTTTTTCACGACATGGCAGGCCTCTGTAAACAATAGCTGCTAGACTCTGATTATGCATTTGGGCCCTGTTGGCCACAGGAGTCCTTCTTCACAAGGATATTCCTTCTCAGGGTCAACACAATGTAAAGGATCCTGGCGGTATTTGCCCTTCGGATTGGCACTGAAGTCAGCCCGTGAGCACATAAGCTCCAGCTGAGGTAACAGCAGCTGGTCTGCCCACTCAGTGCCTGCACTGTTGCTCTTTGCTCCATAAAGCTTTTGAGCATGCTTAGAAAGGATGAAAGGAAAAAACAAGTGTTACAGTCAGAGGGGGCTCGGCTGGAACTGAAGCTATGCTCACTTGGGCTTCAAACAGAACTTGGAGAGTCTGGGGAGCAGGAAAGGAAGCATCTCCAGACCTACATCAAGGGCTAAGGAGCCTCCTAGAAGACCTTAGCCTCAGAGAGGAGAGTGAGCTGGCACACAGGCTGGGCAAGAATCAAAGAAAGAAATGCTTGAAATCTTCTTCAGACTGGGCCACTCAAAAGGTGTGTGGTCCCACCCCCAGATCGAAGCCTGGGCCACAGAGCACAAGGGCGGCAGTGACAAGGTGTGGGAAGCAGGGAGAACGGCTTCTTTTATCTCTCTGTGAAGATCAGCCTCAGAGAGGCCTCCGTTGCTGTGAGAGGCAACAAGTTCATGCCTTCCATGGACATCAGCAGGAAAGGGGGAAAATGCTGGGTGCCTTCAGGAATCAAGCAAAGATCTTTGCAGGATACATGTGGGCACCCCAAGAATTTCTTTTGACCCCTTGGAAGGAATCCGAGAGGAGCCGACTATTCCATTTAGCAGAAGAAGACAGATTCCAGAGAATACTGTTTGAAAACACAGTTGCGACCCTATTTTAACCTTAGGCTGTGGTTCCCTGGGAAAATCTCTGTATCTGGTATCTGATCCTTCTTTTCCCCCCAGCAAGCAAGCCTCTCTCCCACCCTTTGCAACTTCTTCTCTCACTGACCCCGTTCACTCGGAATGACACCATAAAAAAGAATCCAAAAAGAAGCTTAGCTCTTACATAAGCTTTAAAGAATGTGCTTAACATCTTGCTTTAGCATGATAAGCTCTAGCAGATATAAAAAATATCTGAAGTAAAGGGTTCAATTAAAATCATTTGCTTTAGTACTCAAAGTCTTTTCCACCCCGATGCCTAAATGGAAGGAAGATCGTCCTTCCATTTTTCTAAGCAATAGTATCGCTTGGCATCTCTCTGGCTTTTCTCCTCTCCTGTCCCTAAAACTTTCCATTGGTTTCATGTGATTAATGGTGATTAGAGAGAAGAGTTTTAACAAACATGGGCAGCCTGGCCCATTTGGACTTGAAGCCCAGAATCCTGGGAAGGATTTTCTACTGATTACCATCAGAGATCATGTGGAGACAACCCCTGATCTTTGGCTTCTACATGTCCCAGAAGATCGACCAAAATAATCTTGGTCGCTTGCTACCACAGTAGGAGAGGGTTGGTTCTCTGTGCACACAGTGGGGAGACAATCACAGAAAAATAAAATAATTATGAAAACCTACAAGTGGGAATGGCTAGCAAGACAGTACTAACCAGTCTTTTAGTATTTGTTTAGTCCATCAGTCTTTAAAACCGTTTAAATCTTCAGACATTTCTCCAAAGATGCTATATCCAGCAAATCGGCCACTGCTCTCGATGCCCCTCCACCTCGCCTAGACCCGTTCTTGCGCCCAAAGCACCATCCTGAGCTGACGCCAGTTGACCAGCAAAGGGTTAGAACGCCGGGCAGGACAAAGAGCTGCTCAGCAACAGCACCGCAGCCCAAGCGCAGACACTGGCAGTCCTTCTGCAATGGATGCAAATAACCCCAGGGGCCCGCAGGCAGCCTCTCCTGGCCCCCACCGAGGCGGCCATCTGGAAGCACCTTCTCACTGGAAGAAGCAGGTCTTAAATTGAAGCTAGACCAAATCTTTTTTTTTTTTCTTTTTTGCCCTTGTCCTCTGGGCAACTGCAAGCTTTATAGATGCCTGCCTGTCACCCCCGAAGACCTGAACATGAGGCGAGAGGACTCCATGTTGCAGACGAGGTGAGCATCCTGCCTGGCTTCTTGCAGCAGGAGGAAAGGAAAACTCATTTGCACTAGGAACAGCGCTATGCCCTTTGTGTCATGCTATTAAGAGTTAACATCTAGGGACACTTCCGGTGGGTCATGCTTACATGCACTATCTCATTTAATCTACTCAACAACCTCCCCTGATAAGGACTATTACTGCCTCCACCATTACAGATGCCGAAATCGAAGTTTATGACTTTTGACTTACTTTCTGGGATTTCAGACCCAGGATACCAGCTCCAAAGTCTCAATTCTTAACATCACACCTCCCCACCTACAGTACTTGACCTGCCCCCTGCCCCAGTCCAGTGTTCCTGTTTCCAGAATCATCCCTGAGCCCTGTGCAATGCAGGAGCGGAGGTGGGCGTTTTACAGGACTTGGTCTTTTTCACTCCTCTTCCCGCGAGAAGCAGCCCTGCGTACCCATCAGTATTCCACAAACATTCTCTCAGATGAAGCCCCGTGCGCCTTCCTGCTGCAGAATCCCACAGGCGGATGCAACAGTACCACGTCTCCAAGGAGCGATAAACTAGAACATTTGGGCAGAAGTTCTGGAATCGACGCTACTTCTCACTACCTGCCATAGCAAACGCTTTCAGCCTGCGTTTCTTCTTCATCGGAAACGGAGATGATGAGGCAACCAGGAACGGTCGGTGAGAGCGAGAAGGGAAAGGCCGTGAGACCAGAGTCCCCAGGTTCAGACGCTGGCAGGAGACCAGACACTGAGAGCGCCCAGAAGACGGGTTGGCACCTGGGCCACAGCCTAAGGTCTTCCACAGAGGAGCGGAGTTGGGAGTGGGGCGACTTCAAGGTCTTACGCACTGTGCTACGCCGCAGGGGTTGTTGTGAGCCAGGGTGGCTTTATGGGAAGAGGGCGGGGCGCAGGCAGGGCCCTGCAGCTGCCTGGGCAGGACCACGTGCAGGCTGAGGAGCCTGACTGCCTCGTGCAGCTCCTGGTGCGGCCACACACCCACTGTGTGGCTCGGGGCACGTTTTTCAACGTCTCTGAAGCTCAGTTTCATCATCGGAGAAATGAAGAAAAACTACTTCGTGGTCAGGATGAACCAAGACAGCTCCCGACATGCGGTGGGTTCTCAGCAAACGGTCTTTGTGGGAGCGTGAAAGCACATGGCTTGGTGGGCAGAGATCGCAACGGGCACAGGGATGATGTGAAGAGGGGGAGGCGCTCTTGTTCACAGAGGTCACCCAACATGGCAGCGGGCACATAGTAGGTGCTTGTATGAATTCATGGGGTAGTTGTTTGGCTGATGGGGTGACACTTCAGAAATCTTTGAAAGGCTTTAAGCAGAGGAAGAACGTGATCGATCAGATTTAAATTTTGAGAGTGCCGCTCTAGACGAGGGAGGGGGGAGGTGTGGGAGCAGGAAGTCCACCCTGTTTCTGTCTTCCAGGACAAAGGCAATTGGGCAGGACACCCGGATCCAGCGGAAGAATCGTGGCGGCAGGATTCTGAGCAAGCTGAAAGGGTCAGAGATCAGGATGTTTAGAACTAAGGCGTCCCGCAAGGTGCTTTTTCTGGGGGTGATGAGATGTCGGATGCTACAGAGAAGGGGGAGTGAGAGTCTCGCCATGAAAGGCTGGTGACGATTGGAAGGCAGAGAAGCTGGACGCCAGGGAGAGGATGCGATGCCCGTCACGGGCAGTGTCTGATTTCCTTCCGGAGGCAAAGCTGCAGCGTCGGCGGGATCGCCCCTCCTCTAACAGACGATGAAGCGGAGGCGCGGAGGTTAAGTGACAGGCCAAGGGCAGGGAAGTCACAGAGCTGGGTTTCTACCCGGGGAGGTCTGACTTTACAATGACCGTGGGTTTCTTTCCCCTGTGAGTCTGCGGCCCGTGGGCTTTAGCGGGGACCTGCACCCCGTCAGACTTCACTCTGCCCAGATCGCATCTCGTGGTTTGCCTTCCTCTGATGTTTTGCTGCAGTGGCTGCCCTGAAAATGCCTCATGAGCTGGAAAGCAAAAGGGAGGATGCGGCAGAATTACAAAGACGCAAGGTCACGGGAGGGCTACAGCACAGCAGGCGCTGGCCGTGGCTGCTCCGGAGGAGGGCCGTCCTGCCCCTTCCGACCCGAGGGCGGGCGTGCCTCTCCACCTGCCACCGGCCCCTGCAAATCGAAGCCCCGGGCACTGCCCCGGCATCAGTCATTCTCCAAATACCGCGCTAAACGGTGTGTCTGGCCCACAGCTACTGTGTAAGCACTTTGCAAACGGGTTCACTGTTGTCCCCTTCCATTCTTTTTCTACACCATTACCTACTCTGACCGTTGAGAGCAAACCGTTCGAGAAACAGCAGGGCCCACAGCGCGCCTTAGCCTCTCTTGCGCTGTCTGTTTCTCGGAAGACTTGGCAGGGGACAGTGGGAAGATGGGGGCAGATACCTGCCGTCCACGGATCTGCCCGCACTCACGCAGGTCCAGCCCGCCCGGCCAGCCTGTGCCCGAGCGGAACTTAGCAGGCTCCACGCGAGCCTCGCTGTGGCCGCTGGGCACCTGTTACGAACCAGGGGTTGAGAGCTTCCTGACAGAAGGGGACCGGATGACTCCCTTGGACAGCCGGCTCTGCCTGGGGGCTTCTTCGTAACACTCACCCGCACTGCTGGGCCAGAGGGCCCCACACCAGAGAAACTGTGCCCACCCGCACCCTTTGGGTGCCTCGGGGGTCCAACCTGAAGCCGGAGGGCTGCATGTGTCCAGGATGGCTGTGAATGGGGCTCGGCACAAAGTCATAAATTTACTTGCCATATAATGAGACTTTTTTCGTGATTAGCGCCCCAATATATTTCACGTGCTGCCCAAGACAACCCTTCTTCTTCCAGTGGGGCCCAGAGACACCCTAAGTTCGGACACCCCTGGAACAGAATGCTGGCCGCCCCAAATCCATCACAGAACTGCAGATACAACCCAGCTGAAGTTTGGAGAGGCTTCAGAGGTACAGCCTAGGAAAGGAAGGGGCCTGGGAGGTGGCCAATGTCTCAATTAACTCCATTAGCATTGGAATTCCAGGTTCCGGTGCCTTTATACCCTAATACAGGGAATTTCTTTGTGGGAGGCTGGATTAGCATGTGGAGCACTGGCCTCCTGCTGGAACAGGAGGTCCGTGAAACATCTGTTTCGAGGCATCAGAGAGCAGCCCAGGCGGCACGAACTGGAGGGGCCCAGAGCCCAGGGTGAAGGGAGGCTCGGGGGTGAGCTGTCATTCAAGACCGCTTCTAATTCCCACGCACGATGGCCAAGGACCAAAAAGCTGGATAAAACTGGGCAATGTAAGAGCTTCAAAGGAGAAAAGCTGGCATCCAGAGCCCACCACGCGGGCTTCTGTTGGCTCCCAAAGGCAGCCTTCTGTTCACCGAGTCCCTTGCAGCCGGCTCCAGCCACGGTCTTTCCCTCAGCAGATTCCCCAATAAGACAAGGACACCAGTGCCCTGTGGCTTTCGAGAACCAGGGGATACACGCCAAGCTCTTCGGAATGCCATTAACATTCCTCTCAAGAGACTTTGGAGCCGAAAGAAAATAACCCCTGGTCCTCCACCAAGAAGGCTAAGAATCACCGCACAATACTTTCCAAAGCAATTCTCCAACTGCCAATGACCCCTCTCCACGTTTCCAACATTTTAGGTCCTGTTCTTCGTAACCCCCCTTTTAACACCCTCCCGCGGTTACGCAAACCGGCCTTCACCCGCCCCCTTTAAGGCGAGTCCTCCCTCGCCGCGCTTTGCCGTATGGAAATGGCCGGCCTTTATGATCTTAGAACTTCAGCGGAAACCGAGCCAAGTCCCATTTTAATATCTTTTTGAGAGAAGGAGAGTTCGTGAGCAAAAAAGCACCTGCTTAGTATAAATACTTCAAAGAACATAGCCTGGGAACCTAACCGAACGGCTGTAATTACTCCCCGAGTTCAGGGCTGAGGGAAGACGGATATTTCTTCTTCACCGGGAGACCACTGCCTTGCCAGCAGACGCAGGCGGCGGGGAGCATTGGAGCTCATGCTGAATCTAAACGGGAACACTTCCACCGGCTGCCTGCTCACGTCCCTTAGAGGCCAAGTTCATTATCCTTTGAAAAGCTGGCCTCCTCATGCAGAGGAACTTGGCAGACCGAGCGTCTGTGGTTCTTTGCTTATCACCTATTGCGTTCCCCAGAACTTACTCTCCAGCCCAGGGCAGCTCCCGCCTGTGCGGGTGGTGAAGGTGGCGTTGCTCTCCCCTCTTCCGGGGTCCACCTGCCTCCCGAGAGGGGCCTGAATGTCAGACACCCTACCTGCCAATTCTGGCTTTCCCACACACCAGCACTGAGCCCGCCAGGGAGTTACATGACTTCTGTAGACCTCAGCTTCCTGCCCTGTGAAATGGAAGGTATGGCTCCTTCTCTGAGACTCTGGTGCACATATGATATTACACTGTATACAAAGTATACAGCAGGCCGCACGAAACAAAGTGGAGGCTCAGACACGCCATTCCCTTTCCGCTGGAGTACGCTCCCATCCATGATTTCTGGTACACTCTTCCTCCCAGGGGTCTTAATATCATGTCCGTGCCAGTAGTGACAAAAAGTTAAAGTATTGTCCTACAGCGGAACAACACACACTAATAATTGCCTTCATCTGCATTCGAGGGGACACAAAATGCAGGGACTGGCAGGGCCGTGTAGAGGACTGGACCAAAAACACCTTTCCATTTCACGGATGAGGACTCCAGGGACAGAGGGGACGCGTGAGTTAGTCCCCAGAGGCACTGCATTTAAGATCTGGCCCAGAAGTCAGGCTTCCCACCTAACTTGGGACTGGGCACCTGACCACCCTGTTTCTGGGAGTGGCCGGGCACAGCCGGACTAACCACAGTGGAAGGAAGGGGCAGCGTGGAAGGCGCCAGCAGCAGGCTAATAAGCCAGAGCAGAAGAGATGCGGAAGGGAGAAAGTCGGGGATGATGCGGACAGCAGACGGCTCGTCACTCCTGGGGGTTCACTGCCTGCCCACCCTGAGCTACACGCCCTCCCAGAAGCCAAGGGTGTAAGGAAACGGGCTTATTCCGTGGCAGCAGTAATGCGAGTTACCATTTGGAGAGCATTCGCAGTGCGCGAGTCCGAGGAACAGAGCGCCCTTAGAATCTCAGTTTCCTCGTCTGCAAAGGAAGGACAGTGGTATCGCCCAGCTGCACAGTTTTGGGGTTGGGGTGTGGGGTTTTGCCTTGCTTTTCTTCAGGAAACATTTGTTGGACGACCCACTTTGCGCCGGGGCTGCGTTTCTATTGCTATCACACACGCTCGCTGTAACTGCCCGATGAACTCGGACAGCACCCAGCACCCAGCTAGGCAAAGCGCCAGCTCCTCGCATGTGCATTCTCTCCCCGTTCACTCAGCTCATTGGATCTTTCCCGAGACCGCGTCCTCACCCGCTTTCCCAGCCTGCGTCTTTGGCAGCCGTTCAGTCTCCCTTCTGCCACCCCGCCCCGAGTCTAGTCCACCGTGGGAAGCACCCAATGTCAGCACCGCTCCCCGACGGGCAGGGCTCCCAGCAGCCCCAGCCCCGCCCTGCCAGAGCGACCCAGACAGGGTGGCAGGCTGGGGGACTGGAGACAGGAGGAACTTGTCACGTCCGCGCTATTGAATTAGGTCCAGTAAAACTTTTAGCTGCCTCTGATGCTGCGGAGTTCTTGGGAACCACTTGAATAAGCGGCACTTTCTTTTCTCATTCCTGGCAAGGCTGGCCCACAAAGAGGGCGCCCTCAGACACTCCCTGGGGGGCGGGAGGGGGCCTGTGATAGGCTAGAGGGGCTTCCCACTCCTCAGCCATTAGCAACACCCATCCTTTTTTTTCTGTCACATTGTCTTAGTTTCCACTTCTGACGAAGGAATCCCATTAATTTTCTGTGATGTGCATTCCAAATGACATCAGTTCTTTGAAATTCAAAGAGCTGGATTAACGGACCACAAAACTCAAGCAAATTGGCTACGTAATCCATCACGTTTGATCGCAGCTTTGCCACGGCCTCCAGTTCCAAAGGATGGCAGACCGTTCCCAGGCCGCCTTTGAAAAGGCACGGAGAGGCAGCGGCCTGCCCGGCATTCTTCCCTTCTGGAGCTGTGTCTTCTGCGTGCCGGCAATTAAAGAGTCTCACCGTCCGCCCAGTATTTTACTGATAGGAATTTAACCTGTTCAAATGTTATATTAAATTCCAATCCCTTCCAGAATAATCTGCATTTAATTCCTCATTCCACCAATCTATTGAAAATCTTGGCAGCCCTTCCGAAAAGCTATGTATGAATTGCAAACTCTACGAGACTGTGGTGAAGTCCTGAGAACCCCGCTTATCCACGTATTAAGCTGAGGCCCTTTTGTTCCCCCAACTTCTTTCATATAATGTCAGAGCCACAAAAACCAGGAGCAGTGACTGGGTACAGCCATTCACCTTTCCTTCCTCGCCGAAAATGGCATTAACATTCGCAAGGGAAAAACTATATGTCAAACTAATTACCTCCTTTTCTTCCAAAGTAAAAGACACTCCAACCCAATTCTTTTCGACATCATGCCATTTATTTCACGTGAGGGGGTTTTTGTGTGCTGGAAAAAGATGGTGTTTGATATGTGCAAATCGAAACCCGGACTAGTTAATGAACGGATGTGTCTGAGAAAGAAATGAAGAACCAGCATGCTGTGCACCTGAAACATGCGGGGGAAATGACCTGCCAGGTGAGACTCGTTTGCATGGGCCAGAATTTCCCTGCCAGTGAAACAAAAGATGCTCCCCGCCACCGCCCCCCGCTAAAAGCACAAGAGAATAAAACTGGTTAGCTGGAATGGTCAAGAAATGAATCGTTTTCCAGAGAGCTGAAAGTAAGTTCTTTAAGTAGCAAAACTTTTTGTTTCTCTTAACCATTTCCCTATGAAACAGCCATTGCTTGCTCATCCAAAGTCACCCCTGTGAACACCAAAAAGTTATTTGCTGAGGGCCTAAGGGCTCGACGAATCGTGCGGAGTTATTTGTCCCTTCATTAAGTCACCCCGAACTGTGTGGGATGGGCCTGAGGGGGACCCCTAACCTGAATTCTCCATTTCCTGGCTCTCAGGTGGGCTCTGGAAGGCAGGTGACATGACGCTGGGGACAAAGTCGAAGGTGCCGCCTCTGATGACACAGCATCCGCCTTCCCCCAAATCTCCAACCCTTGGTGAGAACAGGTTAAGACATTCATCAGGTAGAATTTATCCAACCTAAGGGCTCCAACCACGTTCTTTTTTTGCAGGAAGAAACCAAGACAGAGGTCATTTCTTTGAGTCCTGGTCACGTCTAGGATGGAACGGGGACATCCATTGTAAATGGATCCAATCTTGAGTTTAGAGAAGGACAGAAATTAGATTCTTGAGCAGTGCTGGCTGGCTGCGCCAGTCAAATGCCTCACTGAAAATTCTAGAAAACGGCCGAGAAGATCCAAGCCGACAGAGAGAATAGGCAGCATTAATCTCACTGAATTGTTACCAGATAATTCTCCAAGATAAATCCATCCATTAATTTCATCACTGCTGTGACATCTCTGCCTTTCTGGTTTGTAAAATTTTGGGGAGTACCAAGTTATAAACATTTATACCTGTACTTCGATGCACATAAATCTTCCAGCAACTTGAAGCTGCCTAAAGTGATTACAAAGTCTGTATTTTTCCCATTGCATGTGGAAGTCAGCATGTTCCCAAACATACCGTGTGGCTTCTTGCCTGTGTAACCAAGGAGGCAGGAGCTCAATTATTCTGCGTGTCACACTCTTGCCTGCACGCTTCCAGTAAGGGGACAGAGTTCCCCAGGGTTTCCTCCCCACAGCTCGGTGACTGAGGAACATTTCTTAATATTTCTTTTCTTAATTTATTTATTTGAGAGAGAGAGAAGCATCGATTTGTCGTTCTATTTATTGGTGCATTCACTGGATGATTCTTGTATGTGCCCTGACCTCGGGTTCGAACCTGTAACCTTGGCATATCGGGACGACACTCTACCCAACTGGAAGGGGCCAAGGCTTAACACAGGACATACTAGTGTGCTCCTCATATGGTTGACGCGATAAAGAAATGAGGCCAGGCAAGTGCACAGACCAGAGTGTGCATTCCCTGCAGGAAGAGGGTCTCCTCCCCTTCGCCTGATCCAGGATTCTGTGCCTTCTCTCGTCCTGGTTTTTGCTTCTCCTTTTTCTTCTGTTTTCCACTTGACCCTGTCACTGTCGTCCATCCTTTCCATGGTTCCAAACTGCCCGTTCTCGCTAATTTTGTTTCAGGTTTTCTGTGGGTTGCCAAAATAAAATGGAGCTTCACAGAACGGTGTGTAAGGCGAGGGAAAATAGGGCCTGAACAGGGGTCTCGACCCTGCCCCAAAATCCTTCCTGAGAGGCTCTGGGACACTGTGTCCAGTGAACGTCCACAGCCCCCTTTCCTTAGCCAGCAGCAGCGTCCTGCACGGCTGTGACCTCAGTGTCCGAAAGGGCCTCGTCCCCATGTCATATTCTCAAAACATTCCTCGCGTTATAGGTTTTGTCCAAGAACTAGGACTCAGAAAACAATGCACGTTTATGAAATGGGATTTTTCTAAAATGCGGCAGGTGGAAGAAAGCACACAACTTTACGCATGACGTTTTTTCAAGTAACTGAATCTCGTTAAACTTCCAGCCCTCACTCTTTGGTATAGAAGGGCAACCAGCACAGACTGGAAAAGGTGTAAGAGCCGGATCAACCAAATACAGTGTGAAGACACTTTTTAAGATCTGATCTGAAGACTCTAACCAAAAGGATAGATTTGAGACCATCAGGGGATGTTAAACATGAAAGATGTACCCCCTGAGACTAGGGCATAATTGTTATTTTTACTGCGGTGCTGATGTTGCGGTTATACATTTTTTAAACCTTTATCTATTGGATATACAAACATGTGCATTTATGGGTGAACTACATGATGTTTGGAATCTCCTTTCTAGCCTGCCAGCCAAAAAGTGTGTGGGTGCATGTATAAGGGGACAAACAAAAATAACAGAGTATTAATGAGTACTGAAGCCGGGAAAGGACACCTAGGGGTTTATTATACACTGTTCTCTAGGCCTTTTGTAAGTTTGAAAGTTTTCCAACAGAGTCTTTAAATTTATAGGCTGATACATTTTTAGAATGTCATTTTAGCGAACCCATTAAAGCACCATGCGCCCTGGGATGAAAGGCGAACGGAAACCACCATCAATCCAGCCAGCCCACAGCACTCATTGAGCACCTACTGTGTGCCCAGCCAGGCGGCCACAGCCTGAGAGGTTGAGCTTATTAGCAGGCTGTCCTGATGCGGCCTTTGACACTTGAATACATTTATGTTCATCTAATCAACTTTGCAAAATCACGGTGATAATGAGAGTCTCATTTGGAGTTAGCACAATTGGACAGACAATTCAATGTGTCATCCTGACCTTTTACCAAATCTCAAGTCTTATTAATTAATATATAGAAGCGTATTAAGGTGGCATCAATTATTATCATCCAAGTTAATGGAAATTTATACAATGAAACAGCTCGCTTGTCTCTGTCTTCTTTGGCCTCAGTTCCTTTGGTCTTTCAAATTTCTTAAGTACTGCTGAGGCTATTTTTGGAATCCCCCATTACTTTCAAATGAAGAGGCTCGGTTCTCTAATAATTTGAGTCTAGCAAAAAAAAAAAAAAGAATGTGCCCGAGGATGAGGAGACAGGATCTAAGGCCCCAGACTCTGTCAGGATGAAGTGTGTGACTTGAGACAGTCACTTTTCTGCTGAGTCTTGGGCTCCCCATGTCAGGGAACAAGGCTAACTGTAACTATCACACATTTTATAGCAATGACACAAAATTATACCTGCCCCCAGGTTACAGGGATTATGCAAAAATACACAGGACAAGGGGGAACATGCGCAATAATTTGAGCAGCAGGAACTGAGTAAGTCCAAGACACCTGCATCCTCCATTCAAGCCTTTTCCCTCTTTCGGGAGCCAAAACACACCCTGGGCGCAACCCTTGCCTGGTTCACCGGGATGGTGGAGTGCATTTGCTCTCGTGCCTAAAACCACGGTGAGGTGTGGAAATGGTGCGGGATGTCCTAGAGGCTCCTGGAGTGACGCACAGATGGCCTGGCCCCCGGCGAACCCCAGACGCAGCTAATCAATGTTTCTCAGCTGCATTCTCTACCCGTCCATCCACTGCAGCCCAGTGACTCAGCGACGCACGCACCTCGCCGGGCAGGACTCATCAGAATCTTCCCAGGTGTCTTTTTTTAAATAAGCTCCCACTTCTCTAGGATTTCCTTTATTGGGTTACCCTAATATACCTGCTGCCCAATGTCCAGGAAACAAAATCCTTCACCAAGTGTATGGTAGCAACAGACATTCAAGCAAGCATTCACCCCAGGACCGTGGTCCAGAATTGTGGGGCGGGGCATGAATGTCTTCTCTAACAGAATCATTAAAACTTTGGAAGTGGCCCCTAGGACAGGAGGAGAGTGAAAATGAATAGAATGTCATACGAAGATGAAAGGTGGCCATCCCTGCAGGCTTGAGCTACCGCTGCAGGGGCCGGGAGTCACCATCGCTGGTCACTCGAAAGCTCGGCCTTCCAATCCAGGCACTCACGGGGCCCAGGTGGCCTCACCTGCCGGCCATGGGTCCCGAGTCGGTGCCAGTGCCTCAGAGGCTGGTGACACCAGTCTGAGGGCGCTCCAGTTTGTGCACCCACAGGCCGCCCCCCTGCCCGGCGCCCCCAGCCCCTACACAACCATCCAGCTTCCCCGCCCCCTTTCCCAGCACGCCTGTTGGAGCCAGGCCTCTGAGATCGAAGAACTTCCTTCCACTGGCATGACTCTGAGTTCCATTATTTCCAATAGTCGGGAGCAAATCTCCACCCGCCGGGCCTGCCCCTTCCCGTTCTCCTTGTGAATGAGACTTAGAACACCGCCAAGCTTGGGGGTCTCTAAGGGAGCGGGTGATCTCTTCTGTCCCGTGGTTCTGTTCTGCCCAGATCCTGGGTAAACATGGCACCGCCCCCACCCCAAATGTCAGCAACTCCATTTGTACCCTGGTGGGCCTCCAAATGCTTCTGTTCAGCTTCGCTCCCTGGATTTCGGGTACGCGCTGAGCAGGGTTGAAAATACCTCGGTGACAGCTGCGACCAAGCATTTGGAGAACTCCAGGTTCCGCAACGCAAGAGGGGGCTGCGGACGGCCTGAAAATAGAGCCCATCTGATGAGCTGGAACGGGAGACGCAGGCTCTCAGGTGGCACAGGCAGCCTCCCAGCTGCAGCGGGACAGAACTCCGCCGTCAGATCCGAGGTGCGAGCAGGCTTCTGCTCCGACTCGCCTGGGGCCGACTTCTGCCCGGACAGCCCGAAGGCATGTCACCTGGAGGAGACCCTCGGCCAGGTTTCGGGTGCTGGGCACACAGCCGGTAGGAGGCGTATCCAATGCAAAGTGAACGTGGAACACGGGCAGGTGCTGCAGAATGAGGGTCCAGGGCCTCCCCTCCTGATCCAGCTCGGACATCTGAGCACTCACCTAGCCGCCCCCTCGCTTCAGGACGAGAATCATCGGCCGGTAGAGTTCATTACAGGGAGAGCTTGGGGCTGCTGCCTGTGCCGCCTCTTCCGACTAAAACGTCTCTGTGGAAGCAAAAGGCTGCCACAGCACTTCGCTGCTGCGGCTATTAACAGAAGGCTTCTCGCTGCGGGACGTGGCATACGTGACCCAGTCCCTGTGGTCCCCAGGGCCCTACCTGCACCCCTGACCAGTTTCTCATCAGAATGCCAGTCAATATGTTTCCACGGAGAAATCATCTTGAATCTACTTCAATTTATTGAAAAATTCATAAGCATCGATTCTTTCACTATTGTTGTAAGGAAGTACTTGAGACCCACTCCATGGTGTAAAGATGATGCATCTTCTTTAAAAGTATTCATTGGGGGCAGGGGGGCAGGGAGAGAGAAAGAGAGGGAGAGAAACATTGATGTGAAAGAGAAACATTGATTGGTTGTCTCTCGCACACACCCCAACCAGGACCGAACCTGCAACCCAGACATGTGCCCCGACTGGGAATCAAACCGGTGACCTTTCAGTCTGTGGGATGCCATCCAACCCTTGGAGCCACACTGGTCAAAGGAAGACACTGTGTCTTTGGAGACACAATCCCACCTGTCCACTCGGGGATCAAACTCCCTGGCCATGCTCCTACCTCCGACCCTAATAGGGAGACGCTTAGGCCCCATCCTATTCTGAGCACGCCCCGGACCTCAGTCATTTTCTGACTTCCCTCCTCCTGGAAAGACAGGTCCCCGGCACTGTGCCCTCCCCGCCCAGCCTCGACATTCTGGCTCCATGGACCCACTTCCCTGATCAAAATCAATGGCTTCCTTCTGTTAACCCACTTAACGGAACTGGTCCCAACGGCTCCACATACCCGCCTCGCATAGGGATTGCATGGCAGAAAATCTTCACGATGTGCCGTACCGACTATGTATTCGATGTCTTCCACGACACGGCCGTTCATCCAAAGGGTAAGGACAGCGACGGCACAGGGAGAGGAAGGCACCAGAACCGAGACGCAGGCGCTCCACCACCACTCGGGAGGCCGAAGGGGAAGGCAGGTCAACGCTAGCGTTGACGGCGGAATGCACACGGGCTGGAGGCTCCCGCTCGCTGCGCCTTCCCTGGGGGCAGCCCAGCCCAGCGCGCTTCCCCGGACGCTTCATCGCCCGGCCCCACGTTCTCCTATTTCACGCGGCGAGTGCTCACTTTGCTCCCCGGACAGAAGCAGCTGCGCGAACGAGGCACGGCCCCGTCCCCCTTGTGCGCACACCTTGACCACTTCCACAAGGCTCTGCCCGAACCAGCGGACGATGCTGCTCGCCTCCCCACAGCTCCAGCCGCACTTAGAAGCCCCACGGGGAAAAAACCAAAAACAGGATCCCCTAGTAGGAGGAGTCTGCTTCCCAGGAAAGCCATGGCCTTGGGGCTTGGCCTTCAAGTTGCAATTTCTTTCCAGAAGGAAATTGGAAATAGACAAGTAGGAGGAATGTAAGAAGTTTCAGCCATCATTAATGTTATTTCACTCTTGTGGGCAAGAGCAGCCTGGGATAAAATTACTAAACGTTCACAAGGCACGTGGATGCAATGACCTCATCATCCCAATGACAGTGACCGCTGAATGTACTTCAGGGGCAGGAGGACAGAGAATCTGAATTCAGGGAGGGGCTGGGGGGTCTGTTTTCTGAGCACTTGTCCCTACCCATTACCTAGGGAGAAATGTCAAGGCACAGCCGTTACTGTCATCTTCGCTCAGCCACTGTATTGACACTTCAGGTCTCCGCCTCTCACAGACTTCAAAGGAGGAAGCCGTGTGCACTCACACCCCAAACTGTATAATTCGTAGCTCAAAATCCGTCTTGCTTCCCCTTCATTTATCGATGTTTACGTCTAGGCAGATTTTCCACACGCTCTTCAACTTGCATCTGAATCGTGGAGTCTGAGACCCAACCAGGTGACAACAGGGACAGAGAGTCACACACCAAGTTACGAAGCTGCTGGGTCGCATCCTACCCACTTGGCAAGAGGCTGTGTCCACTCGCTAATGAGGGAAGAGGTGTCTCTTGCAGGACCACACCGCCCAGAACATTACAACTAAGGTGTTTGCTTAACCATGAGACAAAGGTAAGTGAACTCAGAGGGGACACTGGGTTCATGATTAGACCTTAGAGATAAGATTCTCAGTGTCATTTGGCAGATGAGTAAACGGGGTCAGAGAGGGAAGCAGGATGCTCTTGTGCGAGTCAAGGACCCGTGAAGAGGTGGCATGCCCTGCACTCCTGCCCCGTCTTGCTGCAACGCCCCTTAGTCACCCTCCATGCGCGTGGTATTTATTAGGCACCTACCTGTGCACCAGGCCAGGGTAACCATGACGGGGTTGCTGTTGGGAAAGTTGCGGGACTGACGGGGGAGGGAAACACAAAACTGCCAGCCCTGCGAGGAGAGGACCACGGCTTTGAGCCCAGCAGACCCCAGCAAGGAACCCGGATGCCTGCTGTAGTGACCCCTGAAACAGGGTGAAGGGCTCCGCCACCGAGCTGATCACCCCACGAGAGAAGAGGGGATGGATTCAAGGAGTATTTAGCAAGTAAAATCAGCAGCGTTGCTCAGGGGTGTTGTGCGTGCGAGGTAGCACACGGGGGAGTTCTGAATGCCTCCTCATGTTTTGTTTTTGTCTTGAGTGACTGGTAACCAAAATAAGAAAGGTGACGTGGCAAGGAAAATGCACAAGTTATCCAGCATGCAAGTTAGAATGGGAAAAGGAGGAGAAAGCCGCATACGAGTGCCCTGAACGCAGCGGGAAGGAGACAGTTGCTCCAACTGGGAGAACTGGGAAGCCTTCCTGATGGGGGGACAGAAGGAAGCCCGGCGAAACCAGTAGGGTTTGAAGAGGTGAAAGGGGGAGGGCAAGGCATCCTGGGTAAAGGGCCTAAAAGGAACACAGCAAGAGGAAGAAGGTTTGGGGAACAGAGAGTCACCCAATGTGGCTGAAACAGAGGATGGGGAGGGATGGACGGGGGCGGGGTGAATAACCAGATAGGTGGCCCACTTCCCAGATAGAGCCTTGAATGCCATGAGCAAGGGTTTGGATTGTCCCCTCGGGCAGAGGGAGAGAGTGAAGGCTTTGAGGGGCCCGAGAAGATCAAAGCAAAACCTTAGAAGACCTTTCCCCAAGGTTTTCAGAGTTATTGAGTCTTATCTTCCCGAGCCAAACCCAAAAGCACAGGAGTTCATTCTACTGCTTTGGAGACTCGAAAATGAATAAAAAGGAAATTAAATAAAATCCTTTTCACATTCCTCTGGCTGGCACCTCTCCAAGAAGGGCAGATGGGAAGAGGTGGGCAGGGGTAATGCTTGCCCTTTTACATTGAACGATGACCAAGCTGCCCCACAGAGATTCCGAGGTGAGTCTCAGAGCATCTGATGGATACCGAGGAGTGCTTAATGACCAGAGAAAATGTGCGCCCCAGGGGGAAGAGAGAGCTTTCCGGAGAAGCTGAGTGAGAAGTGGGACTCTGCGGCAGTCCTCTCGCACGGGGGGACACGCAGGTGGAAAGAGGGCAGGGGACTAAGGGACCCACCGCCTGGCTCCCGGCAGACCTGGCTCCCTCTCCGGCAGGAACTGGCCCGCAGACGGGTGCCCGAGGGGGCTGAGCAGCCTGTCTCCACTGCCCGCCGCATCCTCACGGCACTGAGTTGGACCCAGCCAGGTGGCACTGGTTTTGTGCAAGTGAGACGCAGGGTTCCGAAGGAAGGAAATGAAACACGGAGGAGGAGAGAAGCCCCAGGAATCCTGCAGAAACCACCACTCACACCCTGGAGCCAGCAGCCCCTGGTGCTCCGGCACAGGCCCCACCCCCACAGTCGGGCATCTGCGAGGTCGCAGCCTCATGGGTCAACCCGCTCGCACATCGGTCTCCCTTCCTCAATTCGGGACTCGCTAAGGACAAGGGCTACCGAGACTCACTCCTGGACTCGGTCTTGGTGTCAGAAGCTAGCACAGGACCTGCTATGTAACCGAGCAGAAGACAGACAGGCGGGCTGATGCCAACAGGGAACAGAGTGTGAGAGCCTCGAACGAGTGAAGAAGGGGTTTTCATTCGGGTCTTCCAACGTGCACAGCCCCCGGGCCTTCCCGGCTCCCCTTGATGACGCCCTTTTCGTTCTAGGAGCAGCTGGTTTGATTGCACAGAAGGGACTGGAAGGGGCCAGCAGCGGAGAGCGCGCCCTGGGCCGAGTCGTGGCCAGGCCCAGGCCCGCCCCTCCAGCTCAGCCAGGATGGAGTCGGGGCAAGGCCCCCGCCGCCGCTCTGGGAAACAGAAGGCACTCAGGAATGGGTCGAGACTCCTCCAGCCTAACGTGCTTCTAACGGCTCCTTCGCACTGCGGTCATCTGTCAGTGGCACATACAGAAAATCATTTGGGAAAGAAGAGAGGCAGTCTCCACAGTCAAGTGTTTGTTTGCACGTGGCATTCGGCACATACATTACACTCAACAACAGAAGCTAGCCTAACAGACTTGCCCATCACCTGGGGAGGGTTTGGAGCCTGTCAAAGGTGGTTCAATCAAACTGTCTCCTTTGATAAATGAGAACACTGACATCCGGAGGGGGTCTTGACTAACGTCAGAATAAGGACTAGAACTCGGGTCTCCTGAATCTCAAACCACTTCCCTTCCCACTGATCCACCCCTACAAGCACCCGCCCCCCACCAAGTCCTATATGCTGCCTATTACGTTGACGTCTTTTTTACTCCTGTCCTACAAATGACAAATCTCAGACAAAGCACACATTAACTCTCATTCCTCCTTCCATCTCTCCATCATTTCTATTTTGTCAGCCCCTCCTTAGTTTGAACCACCAGCCAGATCGCCCTGCCCTTTGTCCGGGCAGCTGCTGGGCCCCACGGTAACACGCCTGTTTGGAAGTATGGAGTCATTCAGGAGTGGCTGGGGCAGCAGGGAAGCCAGCAGAGAAGGGAGCAGGGCTGGTTCAAGGGCAAAGGAACAGCTGGCACTTCATGCGGCCCCTGCCAGCATGCGAGGGCAAAGCAGGCCCTGGGGAACGAGAGGGCAGGGACAGCTGGCCGTAGCTCTGCAGCAGCCAGCCGGAGCCGGAGCCTGACAAGGCTTAACTGTCCCAGAAGTGCTCTGATTGGGATGAACAGGTGTTCTCACAGCTGATTGGGCGGCTCAGCTCCTCCCAGGGCCGTGGGGTGGGGCAGACTGGGAAGGGAACAGCCGAACTGCAAGGACTAAGACAGAGCCGGGCCCTGGCAAAGCACCTGAGGTTAGCAGCCTGGGATGGAGGTACCTATTCCTAGGGGGATAGAAAGACTTGACTTTCAGCCAGTCGGAGGCTAAAGGCCATCCTGCTCAAAGGTGGTCCTGACGTGAACAGCATCAGCATCCGCGCATTCTCAGGCCCCACACACGCCTGAATCAGAACCTGCATTTTAACAAGATTCCCAGATGATTCCCATGCACATTAAAGTTTAAGAAACATTGGCCTAGAACAGTAGGTCTCAAAGTGTGGTTTGCAGACCAGTACGAGAAGCATCTGAGAATTTGTTGGACATGTGAATGTCTGGCCTTATTCACGGACCTCAGGGACGGGGCTCAGCAAACCCATTATCCAGCCATCCAGGTAGTTCCAAGGCATGCTGAAGTTTGAGGAGCACTAATTTGGGGTACAGCGTATGCATGTTGGAGCAAGGCAGTTAGGATGAATCTCAAGGAAGATGTCCCAACCGCAGCTGGAAGGGGGACCCAGGACATGGCTCCAGCCTCCGACACACTTACCCTCAGCAATCAGACCCAGAATTTACACTTCCCCCACGAGCCCCAGGATTCCCCCATTTCTGAGCTGGTCAATGTCAGTGCGCTAGTGCACCTTACTCAGCTAAGCCGGACCCCAAATGAAAACAGAGAAGCCGAGATATAGAAGCTAGTCACCAGCTGGGTCGCCCTGCCCTTAAGGACAAGATTTGATCCAGTACACCCTGGCCAGGTAGCTCAACCGGCTAGAGCATCGTCTGGATACACCAAGGTTGTAGGTTCGATCCCCGGTCAGGGCACATACAAGAATCATCCAGTCAATGCATCAATAAGTGGAACAACAAATCGATATTTCTCTCTCTCAGATCAATTTCTTTAAAACATTGTAAAAGATATGACCCACTACAAACTCACTCCTTGATCTGTGGAAATCCGGGATTCTCCCCCAGGAGTTCTGGGTGCTCCTGGAAAGTTTATAATCTCAGCGTCCCTTCCAGGTTCCAGTTCTTGTAGCCGAATAAGGTTGATAGAGGAATAATGTCACCCGCCATTACCTGTGGTCTCCCTCCCTATGGCATCAGGCTGGGCAGGGACCCAGCATACTGGTGTTTTGTCTGTGTCTGTTTAACACACACACACACACACACACACACACACACACACACGCCTCTCATTGGAATTCTGGAGGCAGCATATTTCCAAAAGGTACTGGGAGATGGGACTACGTCACAGACATGTAAATCCTTTCCAACTGAGAAACCTCATTCCCTTTCGTAAAGGCCGATAATGCTCGAGCACTCTCTCCCCCCTTTCCCACCTCCCCCATCTTCTCTCTGCTCCCCTCTTATTTATAATCACTGTCGCCAAAGTGCTACATGTTTATAATGTGGACAAATCTGTTTCTCGACTCTCACTAAAGTATGCCACCAACATCTCATCTTCCAGACCAAGCAGGATATTTTGCTAAATAAAATATTTCCTTTCCTAAGAGTAATTCCAGCGTCCACGGAAGCAGGCAGGCAGGCAGGCAGACGGGACGGATTGTGGCTCCCCCGACGCACACAGCCCCCCCTCCTTCCCAACCACCCCTTTGAAGAGGCTGCTCATCCCTTTGTCCCATTTTCTCAATCTAACTCGTCTTTCATTTATAATAATTCAGGTTATTTTCTCTCCTTCCTTTGAGGCCCAAACCTCCTTCCTGGGACTTCTGTTTTGCACAAAGCTAACCATCACTCACATCGCGGCCTGGAATTACGCACCACTTATCTGTGGGTCCTTTCCCGGGCAGCCGGAAGCTTTGTAGAGAAGTTGAAATCTGGATGTCCTTAACGTAAAGGCTGCAGTTCCCCACTTCTAATGTCTGGGGGCTTGGGAATCCCAAAGGGAGAGGGACTCTGTAACCGCAACTCAGCTCTCCTTTCTGTTCCCCAAACCAGCACCTGGGGTTTGCACGCTCACTGTCCTGGCCTTGACTATGACCACGGTGTCATGAGCACTGTCCTCGATTTGGTCCCCAGCTATCCAGTCAACCCCACCCCGCCTCCCCACCCCCAGGCACCCCGCTCTCCACCCACGGTCAGCCTCCGGCTCACAAGTCTCAGAGACTCCCGGTGCTCACAGGCGGCACCAGCCTGCCCCAGCTCAGGCCTCCTGCTGACATGAGAATGGAGCAGGAGGAGGACGGAAAGAACAGAAAGCCGGGAGGAGGAGGCGATGGCACGGATGCCTCCGTGTGGCGGGAGGAAGGGGCGGAGCTGGTATCCCTGCCAGGCAGTAGAACTTGGGGCGTCAGCCGTAGGGATGACCGACCCACCGGAGAAGGGCTAGAGACATGTGGAGCCACCTCGTCCATCACTTGCTGACACGTGGCTCCGATGTCCGACCTCTGGACACACTGGCTACGGAAAACGCCTGAATAAGAGGACAGGTAGGACAGATGGCACACAGGGGGCATTTGGGGAACTAAGCCGGGTCGAGGGCCAGTTTGCGAATTAGATAGGAGCTCTCTGATGCAATGGTTGTGGTTGGTCTTGCTGTGCTTGCCTGAGACAGAGGACTGTGCGAATGCCCAGCTGCGGGACAGTGTTAACCCCATTCAGTTCGCTCCTTCGCCTGGACACACTGTGAGGGCGAAATACACCTTTGTATTTCCCGGGTGCATCCGGGCAGCCTTTCACTCGGTTGCCCACTTGCGGCCTGTGCCTTGGGATCCACGCTGCCCTAGATAGAAAGCTCTAGTGGTTAAACGACAGCCCATGAGCTATGTAGCATCGCTTTGATTTTGCTAATTTTGGGGATAAAGGGCTGGGAGCAGTCCCAGGAACCGCTGCAGGGGCTGCCAGATGCGAGTGAAGAGCTTCGCCCCTTGGCCGCCTGCAATGAGACAGGGTGTGCCCTGCGTTCGGAGAGCAAACCGAGCTCCAGCGGGAATCTGGGGAGGTGACGGTGGACAGGCACAGATGAGACGGACAGGGAGTCACAGCCAGCGGACCCCGTCCGCCCCGCAGGCATTTGGAGGAGCGGCAAAGCTGGGGTGGTTGCAGCGCCGTGGGAGGGGGAGAAGTACCGCCCCGGGGGGGCTGGGAGGCGGCAAGGGGCTCCGCAGGCGGGAACAGACATGGGGCCCGGTTTGGATTCAGAAAGACCTGAAATCCCTACTCTTCTTAGTCACCGGATTATTGGCTAGTTCAATGCGATCTAAGTCTCAGTTTCCTCATGCGTGAAATGGGGATCAAAGGACTTACCCCAAAGTATTTTTGGAAGAATAAAATAAAACATGGAAATGTCAAATATCTGGCCCACGATCGAAACGTGCTGTTTCCTTCCACCCAGCCCTCATTTCCCTCCTCATGACCTTCTCTCAATCCAATAACCAAGCTCTTAAAAGACACTGCACTGGAAATGAAATAAAACCAGAAGGACATCACTAGTGAACTCTGACAAATATCTGAGTACCCGTGGCCCCGGTCGGGTATCTCAGTCGGTTAGAGTGCCGTCCTGATATGCCTAGTTGCGGGTTTGATCCCACATACAAGAATCAATCAATGAATGCATCAATATGCAGAACTAATTGATGTCCCTCTCTTTCTGTCCCTCTCTTTCTCTCTCTCCGTCCCTCCCTCTTTTTCTAAAAACAAATCAATAAAAAAAAGAAAAGAGAAGATGTGAATACCTACAAGTAACCCTCCAGGAAGTATCCAGGGTGAAGAGAAAGATCACTGAGAAACCAATTGCATCCTCAGCTTCCGAGGGATCACAAGAGCGGTATGGAGTAAGTATCTAAAGATGACCAAGGTTACAATAGCCCCACACGTTGACCAGAATTTTTGCAGATGCTCAGAGATATTCCCCAAATCACAGATCATTCCTCTCCCCTCAAGAAAAATACTTTCTGATCATGTGTGAAATGATGTTGCCACCGCCTTGAAAAAAACATGGCACCCACTGGGCTCCCCAGAAATACCGCAGGAACACCCTTCACAGCAATTCAGAGAAGAGGGAAGGAGGCTTTGCCTGCAACCTGTCAGGGGCCCGGAGGCGGCTGTGCCAGGTCTTGGCAATGGCTGCAGTGGTTTACGATAGAACTCCCCAGACAAACAGGGGCCCCATGAGGCCGGGCCATCCCCCGACTTCCAGATGCTTCTACCGCACAGGTCTTGACTGAGAGTTCGCTTTTCTGCAGACAGGGGAACAGCTTCACCACCAGGAAAAGCACAGTGTCAGCATCTGGCAAAGCACAGACTCCCACGGGGCGCCTCATGGACCCCTAGGTAACTTGCAGAGCAAAACGTCACCTCCGGAATCCCCACATCGCTCTGGCCAGCTGGCTCTGCTCTCTCCGAAATCTCAGATCCTGACTGGCTCTTCCGTGAGACCGCCACCAGGGGCCACCAGGTGTGCCAGCCTCTGGATTCGTGCCTCACTGTCCACACACAGGTGAGCCAGTGCTGTCAGACACGGAGCAGTATGACCGTCCACATGGCCATCGTAGGCTCGGGAAATGACTAGGGAATGAAGCGGCTGCCCTAGAAGGACACATTTTGTTATGTCGGACATAATTGATTCTGATCGGTAAACCCATCCAGCGCTGACCTGAAATCGCCATCCTGGGGAACTCTAGCAAATAGGGTCATTGTGGCCAAAAGAGTGGGCGGAGGGCCCCTGCTGTCCTGGGGGCCTGTGGTCTGTGCGCTTTCTTGCCCGGTTGCTCCAGACAGAGGCGGGCGTGGCCGAGGATCCGACGCAGCCTGGCTGGTGCGACGCTGACTAACACCAGGATGCGCGGGTTACGCAGAATCGGGACAACCGGACTAGGACGATGGCAGACAAGCTGGAAATTAGTTCAGGAAGATGGTTTAACTTTCAGCTGGACTCGTCGAAGTTTTTCGTGTTTTGTTTCTGTTTTCCTATCCTCACCCGAGGATATGTTTTCATTGATTTTTAGAAAGACAGGAGACGAGAGAGAATCATCGATGTGAGAGAGAAACATTGATCGGCTGTCCCCCGTACGCGCCCCCACTGAGGATTAAACCTGCGGCCTTCTGGTGTACCGGACAACACTCCAACCAACGGAGCCACCCGGAGAGGGAATAGACTTGTTTTTTATCTATCGGCCCAAATACGACCGGCGTTTCTGGAGCGCGGAGAAGACCACGCAAGAAAGGGAGTAAGCTCTGGAACCGAGATAGGCCCCCCTCCACCGCAGCTTCTCACCGGCAGAGTGGGCGCAGTGCCGTGTCCAGCGCCCGGAGTTGGCGTCGGGAGGAGACGCCCGGCTGCGGTGTGCACGGCTGCCTGTCGACAGTTCTTGCTCGTCTTTGCCATGTGACTCTGAGGCTCCCATGTCCCCATTTACTACCCAGGTTTGGCCACGTCACTTCCTTTGACTGGCTGAATGAGGTGACACTGTACCAGTCCCTAGCATAGGCCATAAGAGCACTTCGCTGTTCCCACTGGGTCTCTTGAGCCTCTGACATAACTAAGGGAAGATCACGCCTGGGCTGGACTTCTGGTCCCAGGAAGACAAGAGACCCCTGGCCCAGAGTCACCTCAATGACTTAGCTGGTGCTAAGTCTCAGACTGACTGTAAGAAGAACTACCCAAGCCAGCTAAGCCTGGCCCAACTCAGATCAGCCAAACCCCAAACGAAATGAACAATAATAAGGGATTGAGGCTTGTTTAATATCCTGAGTTTGGGGGTGGTTTGTTACACAGCATTATTGTTGCACTAGCTAACCAACACACTTGTAGTTATATACACATACACCTGCATAAACCATCTCCTATGCGACCAAGTATATAGTAGATGCTCATTAAATAGTAATGTCTTTCTCTCTGCCTCCTACAATCTAGGTACAGTGCTACATGCTGGAAATACTGAGGCAAATAAACCCCAGATGCTCAAGGAACTTTCAGGTTGGTCGAATAAGAATCAGTTCGAGTCCCACATCCATCATAGAAAATTCACGAAAGGTATGGAAAAGTAATGAACCATTCTCCCTAAAATGTGATAAAATAGATATTGTCCCCAAACAGACATTTCCTTTCTATTTCTCAAGACCCTATCCCTCAGATACTTTTGTGCATCGAGAAAGAAAGACTTAAAGATGGGGAGTGCTTTCAGAGTTGAGCCCGCCCTTTGCCTTACACTAAATTTCTGTTTGAGACGCCTCAGGGACCAGCCTGGTTTGGGTGGAGCCAGAGAATACTACAAATCCAGCCAACTTGAGCTCAAGCAGAAAAGGCCTTCAGGGAAGATGAAAGGGCTTTTTCTTTTATCCATGTTGAAGAAAGTAGTTCAAAAGTGGACCTATTTTTCTGAAGACAAAAGTGCACTCTCCGCAGCTGCCTACCCCTGCGAAGGGGAGCAGCTCTTGGTGGGGACTTTGCCTGCAAGGAAGCAGCAAATCCGCAGGAGAGGAGGCGCAGGACAAAGATACGGAGCGTTTTACCACCATCGGCAGCCATGTAACGCCTGTCACTGAACATGCATCCAGGGTTGGTACAGCCCAGTACAGCCCTCCGAGTCCTTCAGCCTCTCCTGTCGGGGGAGCTCGAAGGCTGCTTGCTAGTCTTTCCCCTTTGAAATGACCATGCGATGGTGCGCTGTGAGAGGCGTCCAGGCCTGACCGAGGAGGACTGGTTTTTCCCTCGTCAGTTCAGAGGAAAGATCTTTGTGATGCCCCGAGGCGGCTGGCGGACAAAAAGGCACCGGGATGTGAAGCATGGAGCCCAGAGGGACGGTGTTGTTCAGAATACACTCAGGCCTCAGCTCCAGCGAGGGATGGGACGCGGTGTTAGGGGAAAGGACTGGAAAATGCGGGTGCAGGACCAGCCCCCGTCCGGGGGAAATCAGAGCGACGGGCGGCACTGGGCCTCTGATAAACAGAAGTCCCTTCCCTCTGGGCGGCTCCAGCGTCTTCCTCCTTCGGGCATGCCAGTCTGTATAGCCTTCTGGGTCCGGCTTCTTCCCCTCAGCACCACACACTTGGAACCCACCCAGGCTGTGGTATGTCTCAGCAGTCTCTTCCTTTTTGTCGATGAGCGCCATGTCCCGGCACCGATTCACCACATGATCTAGTGTCCGTTCGCCAGCAGACGGACCGACCACTGGGCGGCTTCCAGTTTGGGGTGGTCACTGTTAAAACCGCTACCAACACCTGCGTACAGGTCGGTTACGTGCATAAACGATGCGTACATCTGCTTGGGTGTGCGTTTTCATGTGTCTCGGGTCAATACCTAGGAGTGGGACCTCTGGGCCCTAAAATCAATGCATCTAACTTTATAAGAAACGGCCAAACTATTTTCCAAGGTGACGGTGCCACTTTGTGTCCCAACAGCAGCATGCGTGACATCCACCAGCCCTGGCGTTGTCACACTGAGCGGGGGGATGGGTCACCTTGCTAACAGGTATGGAGTGTTGTCTGACTGTGGTTTGAATGTATGGATGTTCATCTGATAACGTCTAGTGCTGAGCACCTTTCCTCACGCTCACTTTCCATGTATATATCTTCCTCAGCCAAGTGTCTGCTCGAGTCTTTGCTCATATTTTTGTTTAAACTGGGTGATTTGCTTTCTTGTCATTGAATTGTGAGAATTCTTCTTTTTTTTAAGATTTTTTTTTTAATTTATCTTTAGAGGGGAAGGGTAGGAGAGGGGGAGAGGGAGAGAAATATATCAATGTACGGTTGCCTCTTGTGTGTCCCATGCTGGGAACTGGCCTGCAACCCAGGCATGTGCCCTGACTGGGAATCGAACCTCGATCCTCTGGTTCGCAGGCCCGCGCTCAATCCACTGAGCTACACCAGCCAGGGCGAATTGTGAGAATTCTTTATTCACATAGTTAATGTCTGGACACTGGTCCCTGATCAGACATGTGTATTGCAAACATTTTTTCCATACCTGTCTTGTCTTTTCCTTTCCTTAAACAGAGTCTTTTGAAGATCTTTTAAAATGTTTAAATTTTGATAGAGTTCAATTTATTTTTTTTTCTGTTTTATGGTTCTTGTAAGAAATTTTTGCCTAACTCAAGCTCATGAAGATGTCCTCCTATGCTTTTTTCAGGAAGTTTTACAGTATTAGGTTTTGGGGGGGTTAAATATATTTTATTGATTATGCTATTGCAGTTGTCCCATTTCTCCCCCATCACTCCCCTCCACCCTGCACACCCTCTCCCACCCACATTCCCCCCCTTTAGTTCATGTCCATGTGTCATAAGTTCTTTAGCTTCTACACTTCCCACACTATTCTTGCCCTCCCCCTATTTTCTACCCACCATCTATGCTACTTGTTCTCTGTACCTTTTCCCCCTCTCTCCTCCTCCCACTCCCCTGTTGCTAACCCTCCATGTGATCTCCATTTCTGTGGTTCTGTTCCTGGTCTAGTTGTTGGCTTAGTTTGCTTTTGTTTTAGGTGTGGTTGTTAATATCTGTGAGTTTTCCAAGTCATGAAAGTCAAGGACCTACATCCAAGATTGCTCTATCCAGTGAAACTGTCATTTAGAATGGAAGGAAAGATAAAGTGCTTCTCAGATAAGGTCAAGTTGAAGGAGTTCATCATCACCAAGCCATTATTCTATGAAATGTTAAAGGCACTTATCTAAGAAAAAGAACATAAAAAATATGACAGTAAAAAGACAGCAAACTCACAGCTATTAGGTTTTAAATTTAGGTCTACGGTGGGTTTTGAGTTCATTTCTGCATAGGGCTAAGGTCTGGTTCCAGGTGTTTGTTTGGTTGCTTGTTTGTTTGTTTTGCACATACATACCCGACGGCTCCAGCATCGTCTGTGGAAAAGACCACCCTTTCTCCACTGAACTGCTCTGACATCTCTGTCGAAACCAACTGACCACGTACGCACGTGCGTGCGGCCGGTTTCCGGACCCCATCCCGCTCCGCCGACCTGCGCCTCTGCTCCCTTTCCCACGGCAGGTGGTCTTCATCACGGTGGCTTCGTGCTTGGGGTTGTTGCTTCTGTTTCCAAAACTGTGTCTGGCTGTTCCAGCCCCTTTGCTTTTTTATAGACATTTTAGAACCAGTCTGTTGATTTCTATAAATAGGCCCGATGAGAGAGCGACTTGTCCAAGGTCACAGAGTTAATGGGCCTCCGAGTCAGCTTGCTCTCCCACCGTTTTTACGAGTCCAAGTTCACAATCTGACCGCACAGAGTAACTTCACAATGGCAGACTGTCCGAGGCCGATCCTGCAGAGCTCGCCAGGGGTCAGGAATGCTGGCGCTCGGTACCCTGGGAATGACACCGAGCCTGCCTCCAGCCCCCAGCCCTGCCTCGCCCCATCGGGGCACAGAGGATAACTGGGCACGGTCGGGAACAAACCCCACAAAGACCAGCGCCTGGGAGCCCAGGCGGAGCCCTGGCACCTCAGGGAGCCTCGATTCCAGCTTTAACAACAACCCCTGTCCTGGTGCAAAGTCCGCTCAGCAAGCCTCTGGCTCTGGGTCCCGATGGGCCTCGGCAGTCGCCCCGGAGAAGGAAGCCCAGCTCGCAAGCCTCTCTGCTGGTGCGGGGACACCACGCGGTGCCCTTGCCTGTCCTCCCCACCGGTCCCTGCACCCGAAGCACCGAGTGTTCGCAGCAGAGCCCTGGTGCCTGTGCCCCACCAGCTGGGCTGTTGCTCTCGCCTCCGCCCCCTTCCCGAACCCAGCCCAGCGACATTCTTCCCCAGTGCACAGCTTCGGGAAACCACCCCTTCCAGCTGGGAAGTGGACCAGGGAGCCGTCAGCAATTCCGGTGCCGGGACTTAGCACCAGACAGAGCTCCGCTTCATCCCGACTCTGTGCTTTTGGCCAAGGTGGGTGATGTCCTGAGCCTCGTTTCCCTTGTTTATAAGATGCCCCACAGGGCTGCCGGGGAAACCAAGTGAAACCCCACGGCGCTGGGAGTGGCCGGCACATACCTGTGGACCTCAGCACCTCTGCGTCCCCGGACCCGACCCCACGCCCAGGGCCGCACCCCCTTTCCCCCCAGCCCACACCACTGGGAAGGCGGCCGGACCCCCGTGGAAGCCCAGCACACTCGGGTTTTCCCCAGACAGCTGCGTGGAGAGATTGGGCTGCCGGAAATTCAGTAAACCCTCCATCACGAGAGGAGCAAGCCCTCCTGCTAGGCGCCGAGGCTGACGTGATGGAAGAGAAAGGGGCATTGGTATTCCATGACCCTGGAAAGGAAAAGCCCTTCCGCACTCAGAGAAAGGAGCTTGAGCCCTAAGATGTCACTCTGTTGAGAGTCTCATTCACTTTTAATGGTGAGAGAGCGCGTCTCCGTCCAAGTGATGAGTTTTCTGATTTTCCAGCTCACAGCAGAGCCCAATCAGAAGCCGCCCTTCGTTCCTGAAGATGGTGCCACTGGCCTGTGAACAGAGACGCTCCAGGCGGTGACGGACCGAGCTGCTCCACCCCGCCCGCAGGCCCCTCCCCCGGACCAGACCGAGGTGGCCGGGTTTGGACCGAAGCTCAGTCCAGGGATGGAGTGCTGCATGGGACATTCAGCACGTGCTCGCCGAGCTGCAACCGCAGGGCGGCAGGCGTGGGGCCCACCCGCGGAAGGCACCAGCCTGGTCCTCTCTGGGCCTTGCAGGGGAGTGAGCGCTGAAACACCTCGGGCCCGAGAAGCAAAACCAGGGATGGCGCACAAGTCTCGTCGTGCACGCGCAGCGTGAAGGAGGCCAGGGCCCGCGGGTGTGCCGCTCGGCGTGCCAGAGGAGCACCGGGCCGGTGGGACGCGCGTGCAGACCCCGACCTGGGCTCGCTCCCTTTCTGCCCACCGCCCGCGCCCGCCCTCCCTCCTACCGCATCCCTCCAGCGGGACACGAAACAAGTCGAGCGGCTGGCCAAGTCCAGCCCTCTCGCCGTCACAGGGTCCCCACGGGAGCTGAACGCCACAGGGGTCACCGATCCACTGGACGGACGAGGTGAGAGAGGCACGAAGGACAGAGGTTCGTCCAGAGTCGCCTGCTCACAGACAGCAGAACTTGGTCTCGGACAATACCGGAGTCCCCGGGATCTGACCGTGCGTGAGCTCAAACCCTTTCTTCTTTCTACAGACGGGAGACAGGACGCTGGGGGATGATGGGCGGGGTCAGGCGCCCGGTCTGAGGTCACGCAGCTCAGACCCGGAGTCTGGGTCGTCTGCCTCCCACAGCTCCACGGCGCCACCGCAGCATCTTAAGGGAAAATCTGTGCCAGGAGCATACCAGATCGCCCAGGAAGGAGTCTCGCCAAAGTATTTCACGTCGATCAAATCAGAAACAACCAGACAAATCCAGAGCGTCAGATGTGCTACGAAACAACTGAACTGTGCTGTTAAGAAATATCAGTCCTGCCATGACTGGCGTGGCTCAGTGGACTGAGCACCGGCCTGCAATCCTGAAGGTCGCTGGTTCGATTCCCAGTCAGGGCACATGCCTGGGTTGCAGCCCAGTCCCCAGTAGGGGGCATGTGAGAGGCAACTGATGTTTCTCTCACACATCGATCTTTCTCACCCCCCCTTCCCCTCTCTCTAAAAGTAAATAAATAAAATCCTTTAAAACTTTTTTAGAAAAAGAAATATCAGTCCCGAAAGAAAGCCCTCTGCAAAAACCAGAGGGCAGCTCTAGAGAACACCGGTGACTGGCCATCGAATGCCGTTTATGATTCTCGAACGGATTCCAGAGGGGGATTGAAAACTCCTACGAACATTCCTAAAGCTAATGGCGCAATTTAAAATGGACTGCGTATTACAGAACATTAACGCACCGGTGCTAAACGCTTTGAGTGTGATCACGATGTTGTGCTTGTGTATAAAAAACATCTTTGTCGTTAGTGACAGGGGACTCAAGGCTTGGAAAATTTAAACAGTAAAAACTTGTAAGTCTAGCAAGTCATGTGTATGTTAAAGCTTTTGTTTCAGAAACTACCGATAAGGCCTGTCTTGGCTCCTGGGAAAACAGCCGGCCTCCTGGGGCACTGCTAGAGATTCCCGCCTGGGGACAAGTTGGAGGTATCCGGGCCTTTGTGTCCAGGGAGAGACAGACAACCACGGCCCCTGGGAACAGCTAACTGCCCAGGGCAGGAATGCTGCAGCTTCTGAATCTCAAAGCCCTCACCCACCTTGTTTATTGCCTCCCTGCTCCCCGACCCCTCCCCCCTTATAAAATGTCTGGCCTGGAAAGAGAAGACAAGATGGTCTGTTAGGGTATGAACCCAGCATCTTCTCAGATCGCGGGCCATCTGAATAGAGCGCCCATAAAGATTCGATCCCTGTCTCTGCCTATCGGGTTTGGGAGCGACAGGCAGCCCGAACGCTGGTGTCTTTTCCAGTTTCACCAGGAGACACAAGCTGAACTACTGAGGGGTGATGTGTCAGGGTGTCTGCAACGCACTTCAAACCATTTTATCCAAAACCAGGGAGAAGCGAGAGAGGAAGCAAATGCGGCTTCGTGTCATCAACAGATTGTCAACAGACGGAGCCGAGTGAGGAGCAAGCAGGTGCTCATCGTCCCGCTTGTCCACAGGTTTGAATTTTTCAGAATAAAAAACTGGGAGAAGGGGGCACAAGCAAATAAATAATCGGCAGAGTGAACGCATGGGATCTGGGGAGCTCCTTTCCCTCCGAGCTTTGTGAGTGGTCTGCTCCCACTGTCCCGGACACGTGGACGTTTCTGGAAGGACAAGGAGCAGCACTAGAAGGGATGATCTTTGCAGGTCTCCTGACTGCAGATTTTTTTTCACTGAGCAGCAGGGAAATGTGTGTGATGCCTTAGTGGCTGCTGCCATCTAGTGGCTCTCCGAGTGTCTGCAAGGAAGAAGCTGACATTCCGGGTCACCGGATGCTAATGAGCTGCCGTCCTCCGCCGGGTGGCTAACACCGCGGGGCTGAAGTTCTCTGCACTTTTGCTAATTTCCTTCCAGTGTGAGCAACGGTGACACGCAGCCTCCACCCTTCCACCAGCTCCCTGGAAGCCCAGCGTCCTTTGCATTTGAAATCACCAGGCCTACCAGGCCCTTCATTGATTTTTACTCTACAAAATTGGAGCCAGGGAGCCATTGAGTGGAATTTTACTGCCATTTGCGCATAATATTGACTTGCTGGCATTCTTCACTTATTTATTTATTTATTTATTTATTTATTTATTTATTTATTCACAGAGGCTATTAAAAATAATTTGGGGCACTTCTGAAAAGGCCGCTTCAAACTTCTAATTTGCTCCCAGACAAAACGGAGAAAGCAGATTTGGGAGGGTCCCCTTGACCAGAAGGGGACAAGGAGGTGGGGTGGACGCTGGGATTGGTGGAAATAAAAATGGACAGCCCACGAGCGTCGGGGGCTGATGGGACGGACACCACCACACACTCCCGGTGAGGCGGCCCGTTGCTGGTCCACAAACCGCACTCTGAGTAACCAAAGCCAGCTGGGCAGCGAGGAAGTGATTTGCCACTCCCGCAGGTAACAGGGACGTGGGGACCAGGCAAGGCACTGCTAGGGAGGGAGCCCACGGCGCCCCACTCGCTCTGCCCTCAGCACCCCGTTCTGAGCAGAGAAGGTGTCAAAGGGCCCCCTCTCGTGCCCCGCTCTCTCCATCAGCCAGCTCTGGGCCTCGGGGAGCAGCGCCCTGTCCTATGTCCTGGCTGCCTCCACCAGCTGTGAACCCCCCGATGGAAAAGAGACCTGAGAGTGTTTGCAAAATCGAAAAACAGCGTGCAAACGGAGGCCTCAGAACCACGGCCTTCAAAAGCTCAGAGGTTTAGGACAAGGCGCTGTCCCCTGGCACTCTCACAGGGACCTTCTCAGCAGCAGCTGGGCGGGTCCCTTACAGCCTCGGGCTACATTTCTGACCCGGGGGAGTCCCTCACACTCCGTTTAGGGCCCTGCTGTGCACCCGGCCTGGGACCCCCACCCACGTGGTCATCCCTGAAGCAAGAGGCTTTCGGGAGGGATGCCAGGTGCCTCTTGGGCTTCAAGTCCCTGTTTTTCATCCTTCAGCCCCTAAGGAGGTTATGGGGAAAGTATGTCCCTTTCAACTTGGGGACACTGAGGCAATTAAAGTATCACCGTCTCCATTTGATAGGTAAGGGAACAGAAGGGCTAGACGCGAAGGGCCCGTAGGAAGGAATGTCATCATCCTGCAGGACGTAGGAACACGTGGGCGCAGTTCCTACACCCCGCCCCCTTCGCCCCATCAGCAGCACGCACACGCGGAGACCCTGGAGGGGTGGGGGGCTGTCGGTCGGCAGAAACGGTGATGAATCAAAGGAGAAGAATAACGCATTCCTTCTCTCCAGAAACTTAAAACTGGATGTAGAGATGTGTTATACTAAAAGCAAAAACCACAATAAAAGAGAGACTATGCCAAATGCCAAGCCAGATTTCCAGAAGCCGAATGCGAAGGCGTTTCTGACCTGCGGTTGCTATCGTGGGAAAAGGGGAAATCGTAACCATGGCAGTTGTAGGAGCTGGGGTCACAATTGTCCTGTGGCAGCTAGTTTGTTGAAGGCTCTGCACCACAGGGGACGGGCAGGAGGAGTAGGGCGATACTGCCCCCTAGAGGTCAACTGGGAATTGACACTGAATGTTGGAGACCCAAGCCAGGGGTAGGTAGGCAGGCACCCTCTGGGAAAGATTTGAGCTCATCCCATATTTGGGGTCCAGATATGTGCAGATCTTTTGCTAGGCTGGGGACCCCCCAAGGTGAGGCCTGAGGGAAAAATCAGCCCACCTGAACAAGATATCTGGCTGAGAGCCAGGAAGCTGGAGTGGGCAGACCAGGCACCACCATCACGGTCCCCACCTGCACCCTCGGTGACCGACAGTCTCGGGAGAAGGGACCGGGTTCCAAGGAAAACACCGGCTCTTTCTCCACCTGCCAGAGGGAAGGAAGGGTGAGGCCCAGAGGTCCGTGGGCAGAGCCCACAGTCCCCACAACCCCAGGGACTCCACGAGCTGAAGCCATGCTCACCACACACCTGTCTGCTCACTGGTCCTGAAGTGAGGAAAGGGCTGTTCCCGCCACCTCCCCACCCCCCACATGCAAGGAAACCTGATGGTCAGAAAGACTCTCCGTCTCCCAGAGCGACGGGTGTCACCAGAGGCCAAGCCACAGCCCGGGCCTGCGGCTCCACCCACGTATTCCCAGGGTGGAGCAAGGTGGGTCAGGGCAGGACTCTCGCTCAGGGGCGCATACGACCGGAGAAAACACACCACACCAGGGGACTCCTGATCGGAAACCAAAGGGGCAGCTGAGACACGCCTGAGTTCTGAATGTGCGGCAAATCGCCCTCCCGCCGGTGAGCCCAGGGCACCCCTAAAACCGCACCTTCGAGGTGCTCCTGAGGCCAGACAGATGCCGGCCTGCCAGCCTGCCGCCCTGTGCTTGCATTCACCCTGCTGGGTCGAAAGGAAGGAGCTGAATTCTTGTCCCGGAGCTCGGGAGGGGGGCAGGCTTCCTGGACTGGCGGCTGTACAGTGACGATAGGATAGTAAGAAAAAGCTGGGCGGTCAGCTCGGATATGCAGACTTTCCAGGCACGGAAGGAAGAGCCAAATGTCCGCTTATAAATATTTCATTTATTCACCTAACTGCTAAATGTCCTGCGTGTTCTGCAGTGGCGTGACTCGAACTTCTGCATCATGTATTTTTAATGTCAGTCTGAAGCTGGAGCACAGCTCCTTCACGGCCCGAAGTTCACCTGCCAATCACAGCTTCCTTTGCAGCCACTTACTCTGGGGGGTGACGGCATCTCTCTTAGGTCCAGACTTTCTCACCGAAAGAAGGGCAAGGGTGTATGTGCAAAAAATACAAAACATAGGGGAGATTCATGGAATTAGCCAGTCGATTTTTTTCTGGATTTCATTTTGTAAAGTTTTATAGAATCAGGAATTTTGAAGAAAATTACACATCAACATTATGAATTGTTTAGAGATGTCACTGCAGAATATCTCAGCAATGGTTGGGAAAACATATTTCCAATAGCACTGTTTCTTAAAAATGGCTTTTTTAACATCATCTCATTATTTGAAAATAATAAAACAGAATTTCTGACCTCCAGTTACTGTGAAGAAGGTTTTTTTTTCCTCAAGTATTGCATTTCTGGTGGAAACACAGACCCGCCCGCCTACTTTCCAGGCTGGGGAAGTTTGTGGGTTCTAACGTGTTGCCGACTAAACCCAAGGAAGAAAGCTCCAGTTAGAACACCGAGGAATACAGTGTAGCACCCAACGAGGACCATATTTCTCCAGAGGACTGTGCTGAGTGGGGAAAAAAGTCAACCCAAAAGGTTACGTAATCTGAGACTCCATTTATACACCATTTTTGAAATGACAAAATTATAGAAATGGAGCACAGATTCGTGGCTGACGGGGGTTCAGGAGCCGACGGGGAGGGAAGGTGCAGGTGTGGCTTTAAAAACGGCGACGGGAGGGACACCTGTGGGGACGGAAATGTCTGTGTGTCCACTGCATCGAGGCCAGGCCCCTGGCTGTGATGCTGGACTAGAGTTTCCTGAGATGTTGCCAGTGGGGATTATGGGTAATGAGTACATGTTATCTCCCTCTTATCACTGTGTGGGAATCTACAACCATCTCAAAATAAAAACTTTAAGAAGCAGTTACAGAACTTGTAGGTTGATGTTTACAATGGCTGAACAAGTTGAGGTGATGAACAGTCTTTAGACATTTATACTCCGACCAGTTTGTGGCCCAAATCTAAGAAAACCAAAAACACATCCTCACGTATTTTTAATACTCTTGATGTAAAAGAATCCCTTCGGTGGATGGGGAAATTGCGTATGCAGCTTCATCGGCCAGGCCCTGTGGTTTATTAAACATTATCTCACTTACCCTCAGACTGACTTTCCGAGGACCAAATCATTATCGATGCCTCACGAGGGAAAGTTCTGCTCAGAGAGGTGAAGCAATGGCCCCGAGGCTCACGGCTAGAAAGTGGCAGGTCTGGGGTTTGAGGGCAGGTTTGTGTGGATTTATCAACTTTCCATCGTGGATCGGCTGGCCGTTTAAGGACCCATGAGGATTCCCAGGAAGAGAAAGCGTGTCAGCTGCAAGCCACTGACCAGCAGGAGCAAGGAAAGGAAAACACGAATAAAATCAAGGACTGCCGTCAAGTAGAAAGCAACCTGGGTAATTTTTACGTATGCATAACAACTAAATGTGGTAGGTGACACGGGACCGGCTCCCAAACTGCCAAAAACTGTCCTTACGATATGAAAGACACCTGCAGGACAACTAACGCGATTTCATTGAAGTCTATCCGTTAAATAGCATCGCACCGGTGTGTCCTGCTTTGGCCCGATTGTGCAGTGGCCGGGAGAGAGAATGCGCTTGTTTTTAGGGAGTGCGGAATGACGTATTTAGAGATGAATTGATGTCATATCTGCAACTTTCCTGAAAAGGATTAGAAAAACATTACACATCTATATTATGACAGGGAACAAAATTGAGGGACAGCGCGTGAAAGGCACGTGGCAATTCTTTGCACGACTCTTACAACTCTTCTCCAACTCTGAAATTATTTTGAAACCTTTTCCATTTTAAAAACTATAGTAGGAAACGTCCAGAACAGCTATTTTAGGTAAAAAATGCCCGTGATGAACACATTCTTGCAAACTGGAATTAAGAATGACTTTCCCCACTGAATGGGCTGGACTGCCTGAAGAGCAAACACCAGGACGAGGTCCTCAGGTACAACCGGTGTGGCACCTGAGCGGACAGGACCCACGCAGAGCCACTTCCGGAAGCCCCCCACCCACCCACCCACAGCTCAGAAGTAGGATTCAGTCAGAGTGAGTGGTTTCTCCAGAGGGGCGCGGCGAGGTGCCTCTGCGCCCCTGCCGGTGACAGGGCCACCCCCACAGCGAGTATGGAGCGCCCAGCACCCAGCAGGGAGGGAGCTGGGCTTCCGATCAAGCGAGAGAGAGGCCAAGGGCCAGCAGAAGCCCACTCTGGAAACACTGCGCACACAGCGTGGGGCGCCCACACTGCAGAGAGAGCGATCCTAAGTGTGGATACTGGTCACTGCACGCCCGGGCTTACTACGTGGCCTTTTCCCTCACCACATCCCTCGGACACCCGCCACTCGGGGGCCCCAGCTCCCCCAGGCTGGGCTGCTGCCGTGGCGTCCTGCGCAAAAGCCGATGCAGCCCGCAGCCCACCTCGGGCTCCCCGCAGCCGGCATTAGAGACCACAAGGACCCGCGGGCCCAGCGAAGGGCGCAAGCAATGGCGTGATAGGGGCCGTTTTCTCGCTCTCCCCCGCTCCGCAGTCCGTGCGCGGTATGAGAACGTTTCCTTGACCGCCTGTCTCTTTTTTGTGTGCTGATTTTAGAGAGAGGAAGGAGGCCCAGACAGACAGACAGGCCGACATCAACCTGCTGTTCCGCCCACCCGTGGACGCTTTGGCTGATGTCCGCGGAGATCAATCAATCCGCACAAGGCTCCAGCCAACTCGGGGCTTTCCCTCTCTCCTCGCTGCACACCAGCAGCTCCTGCTGCACAGCGCTGGCTTTTCCGAACATGCAAAGACGACTCCGCATCCCCGCACGTCCACGCAGGACAAGGCCAATTCTGCCGGTAATTTGTACACTTGTTACCATAGAGACAGGCTCCCTCCCGGGCCTGCAAACGTGGATCACCAGCGCCACCTGGTGGGGTGTTGGTTACCCTGCGTCCTCAACCCGCACAGCATTGTGGGAGAGGGGACCCCTTTTTTTCCCTTTTCTTTCTTTCTTTTTCAGCTACCTGGTGTTACTCAGTATTTCCAGGGTTCTGGCCGCCCGTAGCTACTTCAGCCAAGTTTTACGTGAGGCTCTCTGCCCACCTGCAGAAATAAAGTTCCATCTCATTTGTGGGATGCTCTGCCCGATGGCCCCATCCCTAGCTCTGCACAACTCAGGAACCGCCGTGGGTACCACGCACAATGACGAAAAGAAGCTAACGCTTGACCTGCAGGAGCATAGGACGCGTGGGGGATTGCAAATAAGTATGACCCTCCTTCATCATTTCGTTCGCTTGTTCCCACAGCGTGACTTCTGCTCCGCGAAAACACCGATGGCAGAAGCACACGTTCCCTGTCGTCTATACACGAAGGTGCCCGTTCCATCAGGAAGCAGGGTGTTGCCATCAGCAAATTTGGGGTCTCCTGCCCTCACTTCATCCAAGTGCGAGGGTACTCGTGTGGCATTGCGTCTGGGGGCAGGGCGGGTCCTCAGGGTCTTCATTACCATCTGCCCGCTCATCCCAGACCATGACCCCAGGGCCCAGCACGCTGCGGCAGCCGTGTGGGGCAGGGGGAGGTGCTCCTGGCGAAAGCCACCCCCGTGGTGCCCTCACCCTGTTGCCCTCAGTGAAGAATTCCACAAACTAATCCGTCAACCAGTATCAGTCACAGTTATGGGCATGACCTGTTTGAGGGTCACAGTACATACGGATGGAAACAGTCCCCTTGCCTTAAGCTCATGGGCTGCAGGGCGGCAGACGTGGCCACACAGCCCGGGAACGCCCCAGGCGCTGGCTGCGGGAGGCACACAGCTCCACCACCCCCGAATCTAAGCGCGCGGGACAGACGGGTTTGGGAATGCTGAGTCCGCCAGATTCTAGGAAGGCACCCGATCTACAAATGATACATTTCGGAATCTCTCTCCTGTCGTCAGTCCTACCCATATTTCTGCAGCCCAGCTCAGGACGGATAAAGTGAAATGAATGAAGGCGATCAAAAACTCATGCCACGTCAAGTGAGAGTTAGCCCCAAAAAGGGATTTTTTTTTTTTCTTTTCATAATTTGGGTTGGAGCCGAGACCTGCAAGTGAGAGCTGACCAAGTGGCCACCAGGTGGCAGGTGGAGGGAACCCAGCACAGGGACCCAGCCAGGGAGAGGCCTGAATGTTCCGGGAGCCCCAACCCATTCAGTGGGCTGGACACACCAAACCTGACTCTTCAGTCTCTCAACATCCCCGCCTCTGCCTCAAAGCTCTGCCTTTGCAGGAAGCCTCCCCGACGGCACAGCCTTCCCTATACCCACTGCGCCAGCATTCCGGAAAGTTCTGTGTTTTTTTGAAGATCACTGGAGATCCAAAATTCCTTCAGTGCGGACCTTATCTTTGCTCTTTGGTACAATCTGCTAACCCCTATTCAAGGTTTTCTATCACAGCCATTCACCCCCCTACAGCTACAACCACACTGCAAGTAGCAATAAAAAAGCAACATATTCTTAAAGAATGGGGGAGGGGGGTGCAGTCAAAAGGGTGGCATTAGCCTTGGTTGTGGAAAGGAGTGGAATCCCTCAGTGGTCGTGCGAGCTGTGTTTTCTTGCCTCATCCTCCACTCAGGAACAAAAAGAGGTCTCCTCCTTCACCAGGAGACAGAACCTTTTCCTGCACATGAATTCTCAGATCAGTGAAATTTCCAGTGTAGCAGTGTAAGTATCCAGGCAATGAGCAAGGGGAGGCAGATGGAGTGGTCGTCACAGTTATTTCCGCTTGTCTGTCAAAATATTTAGCTGGTGTATAAATCTTCTCAAACACATTAATGGGGCATTGCAGGCAACCCTTTCCATGAACACGCACCAGCCCTCGACTGCTAACGGCGGCCCCCATCGCAGCGTTTCTTCAGCACTTACCAAGGACAGCTGGACCCCACGCCCGGAATGCGAGACCCAGCAGCGCCTTGCCTGGACTAAGGGACAGGCCCGCCCCCTGCCCAGGCTGGCGGGTCTTCCCCTGCCCTCCCAGCCCACCCAGACCAGCAGGCAAAGCCTCCCCTTGTTGTAAAAGGCGCCGAGGCAACTCTGAGAGCCGGGAAGACGGCGGGCAGAGTGTGGTATTTCTGGAACGTGTCTATTCTCTGGGGCTACATACATCAGCCTGAACTGCTCTGCGCTGTATTTCCTGCAAATGGTGGGAATGCAAAGCTGTATCCCTGGTTCGGAGCTGTGCACCATGGGATTTTTTTCTCAGTTTTTGAAGACACTCGCAGCATGAAACCAAATATATTTTTAATGCGCTGGAAGCGTGCAGCGGATTTTAATGGCAGCGATGAGCCCTAGGAAAGGAAAGCGGGGTAATACGGAGGAGGAAGGTCAGTCTGTGTCGCTGCCTCCCCGGCTGGGAAGGAGTCTGTGATGGCAAGTTCAGGGGCACAGGGCCATGACCCATCGCTGCCCCCTGGGGCTCACAGCAAAGCTTCTGAGCAAGGAGACTCAAGCTATATGTATTCCCCTCAGTTCGGCAAAACCACCTGCAGACCTACCGCGCACTCAGCGCACTCAGCCTTGTGTTAGGCACGCCGATGAAACAATGAGTTCCATTCTGGCTGGGCCATCAAGACAAGATTCCGTCCAAAGCGAGATACTTAAGCAGCCTAGGCTGACACGCAGGTCGGCTGTGCAGGACGCCTCGCAGTTAGGCCTGAGGCTTGAGACCAGGCAGGGCTGTGACCGCCAGAGGGCGCACCTGCGCATCCCCGAACTCAAAAAGCCAAGTGCGCTGCCCATTGGGGACCGGGCCCTGGGACACTCCGCCTCTGCAATTACCTGCAGAAAACAGCTGTTCAGTAAGGACAGTCTGGGAGTCAGCGCCTCCGGTCTGTCCCAGCAGAGACTCAGATGAAGATAAGAAGGGGGTGAGGGAGGGAGGGAAGCGATGTGCCCTGAGCGAGTACCAGGCTTTGCTAAATGCTTTCACATCGCTCAGTGCATGTTTTACTTAGGAAGCAGTCCGAAAATAGGACAGGAGCTCACGTACAAAGGAAATACGTTTCATCCTGGCAGAGACTGTCCAAATGGGAGCCCTCCCTGAAGTTCCCGCTGCAGGGCAGGGATGGGCCTCAGCGCCGAACCCCGCACCCAGGCTCATTTCTGCCCACGGAGTCTCCGCCTAGGGGAGCCCCCCGGCCCCTGGATCCTGCGAGAAGAGCCCCCAACCCCAGAGTGGGCTGTAAAACGGAGAATTGGATCCCCAGATCGTATGGCCTCGTCGGGTCCTGCCCTTGTCTTGCGCCCTCAGGCCCCGCCGCCCACAGTGCTGGAGGGGCTTCAGGCGGCCTCGACCTCTAGTTGCCAGCCTTCTTCTCTCTCGCCCGCTCAACTGCCTGCTGCTCCTCTGGGCCTCCAACTCCCTGCCTCAGCCCTGGAATCTATCCGATGCACGCTTTTCTCTTCCTGGCCATGAGCGGCTTCCTCTTGGCCGCAACTCACGCTCCAGTACTACATCCACAGGTGGCCACAGGTAACCCTTCTCCCAGTTCCCAGAAGTCCCTGGTGCCTTCCTGTTTCCCAAGGACCATTCCTTCAAGGCCATCCCAGCCAGCGGTGCCTCGCTGGTGAGAGCTCCCCGCCGGGCAGGCCACTTGTTTTTCCAGTAGTGGCCACCAGAGGGCGCCCGTTCATCTCCTATCCCGTTCCCCTCCGTCTTCCCTGGGCAATGCCTTCTGCTAACTCTTGCGCCCACAGGCTATCCATCCCCTACATCAGGGACCCCCTCAGCCTGTCTCCCCGACCAGTAGGCTAGGTCTCCCCTAGCCTTTGTCTTCCATCACATGATTGCCCCCTGTGTCCCATTCCCTTGGGACCTGACATGGGCTTTGTGGTCTAGGTACGTGACTCTTGCCCTGTGAACTCCAGGCTTCTTAAATGCGAATTTGGGGTGCACACACCCACAACATTGGCTGCTAGGATGATTCCATGAGATAACAAATAGAAAAGCCCTCTTTTCCTTTCCTGAGTGGCAGGAAGCTCCAGGATGAGACGAAGCCTGGGACAAGTTTCTCGCCCCACCCCCTGCCCCAAATAACTGCCCCACCCCAGTCCAGAGGCCAACGCAGATCACAGAACACTGGAGCTGAGCCTCCCCTTGTAAACACTGGGTTCGAGGACAATCGCTTCCTGCCGCCTGCGCGCGGCGGCTCCCAGCTGAGGCAACAAGTCCCAGGGGACCATCGCCCAGACTCATTTAGAGCCTGAAGCTGCTGGACGGAGGCTGGCCGCAAAGAACAGGCGGCTTTGCTGAGTCTCCGCACTGACCAGTGGCTTAGCACTTGGTGGCACGCAGCTAAACCTGCTGCAGCTTGGAACCCCCCTCTCAGGCCCTTCTCCCAGGGGAAAAGCTGGTGAATGGGATTCTTTGCTGTGGGGCCCCCATGGAGGCATCTGAAGGGGCCTGGCCAAGAAATCCAGCTGCGGACAGTAGTGAGAGAAGAGAAAGAAGAGGTAGGAGGGAGAGCACAGAGGAGAGAGAGAGGAGGGTACAGAGACAGAGGAGAGAGTGAAGAGAACGGAGAGAGACAGACAGACAGACAGACAGACAGAGAGACCTAAAATGTCTGGTGGAGGAGCCTTCCGATCATTTGCGATTTTGGATACACAGGTTTGCCAGGTGTTGACCCTGCTGGTTACCCACCTGACGTGCGTTTCTCACCCACCTCCTCTCCTCCTCTCTTCAGAACCCATCGCCCGACCCCCTCCCCTCGGCCGTGTGCTCCAAGGGGGTTCATCGCAGTTCCAGCCCAAGGGGTGAGCCCTGGCAGGTCCAAGCCAGTCACGGGAACGTGGCGTATTTCTGGCCGATGAGACGTGAGGAGAAGTCTGCTGGGTGACTCCTGGGAAAGCTTTCCTTGCTGTTAAAAAGAGACCTCAGGAGGAGCTGGCCCCTGCCTGACCCGGGGCCTTGCTGTAACTGAATAGGGTGCCTGGACCTCCTCCAGCCGCCTTGTAACCATGCCGGAATTGCAGCCTAGAAGTGGGCTGGACACACGGCCAGTGCAGCGCCCGGAGACACAGAGAGGTCGAGCGGGGTCTGGAGCGCCCGTGCGAGCCCGGCCCGTGGCCTTCGGTCAGGCTGGCTTCCTGGAAGTGGGCCATGCCCGCCCTGTGTGCTTACGTGCTTGGCCAAGTCCCTGTGGGCCTCATTTTTGACAACGCAGCAAAACAGTGTGCTTTCCTCAAGCCACCCTGCAAGGAACCCTTCCGTGCTTGATTAACATGGCACCCACCCATACTAGGGCGCACAGGAAAAGATCTTAATACTTTCCCCAGAGTGGCAGCTAAGAGAAGTGTAGCACTGGTGTTCTGTATTATTTCATACAAGGTGGAAATTATTTTGTAATTCTGTACCACTCACTCAACTTGAACTAGGCTTAAACAGGAAGAGAATTTATTGGAAGGATAGAGGTGTGGTTTGGAACACCCAGAGCTTGGAGTAGTGGTTTGGTCTGGCGAACACACGGGAATCCAGGTTCCAGGTGACACCAGGCCACCCCGCTCTGTGCTGCGTCGAGCAGTGTCCCCAAAGGGTCGGGTCTGTCTGGAACCTCAGGACGTGACTTGACTTGGAGACAGGGTTTGTGTGGATGTTCGACTGAAATAAGGCCGCACCGGCCTCAGTCGAACTGGTGGCCCTCTAAGAGGTGCGGAGAGCCGGACACGGAGCCGACGGTGCGGGGACACGCAGGAAAGAACGCCATGTGACGAGAGAGGGGGGACACTGAAGCCTGTCTGCCAGCCACGAAACGCGGACAGCCCCCGGAGCTGGAAGGGAGGCGAGGCCCCCCCCCCCACGGAGCTTTTGGAGGGCGGGGGCCCGGCCGACAGCTTGCCTTCCGAAGACTTCCAAGCCCAGCTCTGTGAGAAAACCCATTTCAGTTGTGCGGAGCCCCCCAGTCGGTGGAACTTGGTCCCGGGGAGCCCTGGGAAACGAAGACGCCTTCTACTCCTTTGGGTGAGTGAGACCAGCTCCTCTCTGCCCCCTGGCTGCAAACTGAGCCCTGCACGCCTTGACCCACAGAGCTTGCTGATCTGAGACCTGTCAATCACGCTTCGAAAAGGAGGGGCGGGACTTTCTGCCTCCCCTGTCGAAGACGCTCTGGCCAATTAGGGAAAGACCTCTAATGGGCCCAGTTACCTTGGCAGATAGACATGGACCAATCGCCTGTGGCCACAGGGCCAGTGACGTGGCACCGGGATGGCAGTTCCCACGGCAGCACGTGGGTGAGAAAAGGGGGACAAAAAAGGAATCTGCGGAGTGACAGAGGTCGCAGCAGGTGTCCTTCAGTCATTATTCCGTAAATACTGGCTTCCCCTGGACTGTGATGGCCCATCCTTTTGTATTTTCGTGCATATTTATCAATAAACAACGGGGTAAAGAAGGAGAAAGAAAACAATCTGAAAAAGCCAGAAATCCGGCCTGACCGGTGAGAAACATAGATAATGGGCACAGCCACAGCGAGGATGGGCGGCCAGGTCACTAGAACTACTCACGGCACAACCGTAAGTGAATAATTCGATTGTCCTTACCTCACGCTGTCTGCCTGGAATCGCGAGTTGAAGGCATTCGGCCCTGTGTGAAGGGCACGTCAAGAAGTGGTCAGACAAAACCACCGGCTCCGGTCTTCGTCTCTGCCGACACCCTCTTCTTCTGAGCTGCGGCGGGGAAACCGAGGCAGCTTATCTGGGGTTTCAGTAGCAAACGGCCTTTGTCCCATTTCCTGGCAAAGACAAAACCACATGATAAAAAGTTAATAAGTACAGTTAGAAAACACCCAAAATACACCTACACTTGCTCTATAAATAATAAGCTGCATGTGAATAGAAATGGCTGAGCAAGTCTTGAGAGGCTAATTAATATGTTTGTAAGGGGAGTCCCCTGGGACAGGCTGAGCAGCAAGAGGCTTGCGGTGACGTGTGGGCCACTTGCGTGGGCCACTGAGAAAGTGCCCATGCACACATTTCGTGATCTCAACTACGGAGCCGTTATCACAAATGTTTGTGTCTGGCAAACCACGCTGCTTATAAACAACGGGTGTAGTGCATCGATGGCTGGGGGAGGGGTTTGAGATAGGATGAGAACTACCTGCGGTCCTCTTGAAAAGCCAGATCATTCCCTAGGTCTGTCCCTGCATCATCAGTGAGGTTTCCACGTTTCATGTATTTTCCTACCGTTAAAAATAACCAGTCCCCACTAAGAGCATTGTTCGAGTTCTGCCCCAAGTGGGGTACTGAGGAGTGGCTGAGGTCCTGCATCGCGCTTTGAAATGACACACACGGGGGTTCACCTCTGTGCTCCCATTGACCTGAGCATGAACTTGGAGAAGGTAGATAGATGCTCCATCTCCAGAAATGTTTCTTATACCAAAACATACATTTTGCCCTTCCACTGACTACGTTTTACAGAGTGCCATGTCTCCGCAGGACTTCGCTGGGCCTTTCTGAACGCATTTCCAAGGGTCAGGCTGTTATAACAGACCCGGACTGGATGCCCCAGCCTGCCCCGAGCTGGTAACCGGAAAAGGCCCAGGAACATTAGGGAGCGTGCGCTTTCTCTGCTCCGAGCAAGTGTTCCAGACAGCATCGCACAAGCCGGCAGAGCCTCTGGTTTCAGAGATGAGGAGCAGAGTAACCCCCCTGTCGCCGAACAAACTCATCGAGTTTGTTCTCCACCATGGCACTTCCCATAGCTGACCCGGACAGCTGACGAAACCCCTGGCTGGCTGCTTGGATCCAGCCAGCCAGCTCTGCAGCAGAATCGGGAATGTCCCGCACCAGGCTATTATTCGCTTCACATCAGGAACGAGCAGGAAGTTGCTCCCGAATGTTTGGCATGGGAGGGCCTCCCCCATCATTTAACCTCCCCCCTCACTTTTAAAAATGGAGAAACCCCAGAAAGGGTTAAGGGGCTTAACAGAAAGAAAATACAGAAAGGGGGAGGAGACACAGGACTTTTGGGACCAGGTCCAGACACATTTCCCTATTTCGTGTGGCTGCCGCACAAAGATCCAAGTGCCTCGTGAGTCTCCAAGTTGTCTCTTCTCAGGAGCCCAGCCAATTTTCTCTGCATGGCTTCAGTTTTAATACGCACACTGCCAAAGCGAGCATGTGCAAAAATGCGCATTGTTTGCAGCGGCAATTACATCCTGGACCCATCCGTGTGTTCCCCGGCCCCGGCACACATCACATCATTCTGCAGCACTGTCTCTCCGCCGGCCCATCCCCCCTCCCTCCTCCGCAGACCGTAAATTCCTGGACAACAGGGACTGTCTCCGTCCCAGGTCCCAGCACAGCTCCCGACCTGAGTCTGGGCCTGGGGAGATGGTACAAGTGACATTCACTTCGTATCTTAGTCTCAGAAGAAGGAAGGCATCTGAGAGAACTTATGGCACAGGCGAGGGTCCCAGGAAATTGTCAGAAGCATAGCAGAATTCTGCAGGTGACTTGTGGGGGTTTTTTTATTTGTTTGTTTTGTTTTACTGGTTTACAATAAAATTAAAGCCTCATACGTACGTCAGGAAGCAGGTAGGTGAATCAAATATTTTAGCATATCCCAAATGTTAGGCATAAGATCTGCTTTATTTTCCCAATTAACTCAGTCGTGTATTGATCCTTTATGTGTAGAGAACCTGGGTGGCCCAGCCACAGATACACCCACCTGACAAGCAAAATCAATGTTTTGAGGGAAAGAGAAAGAAAAAGGGGAAGTGGGGCAAGGGAAGGGGAGAGAGAGAGACATTCATTTGTTCCACTTGTCCATGCATTCATTGGTTGCTTCTTGTACGTGCCCTGACCAGGGACACGAACCTGCAACCTTGGTGTGCTGGGACGATGCTCTAACCAACTGAGCTACCCAGTCAGGGCCAAAGTCAGTTTCAAAATAAGCCAAATCCTTCACTCGTGTTTCTCAAAAACCGTCCAGAGGTCCGGAGGAGCCCTTATTAAAAAGGCTTTATCGTTCCTAACCATTTCCTTCACGCTCTGCAGGGGCTTCAGTGTTTTCTACACTTTCTTGGCACATTTCTGGATCAACATGATGGAGTGACATGACAGATTTATCTCCTCTCCAACCTTAAACCCCCCAAACAGTCCTGCATGGATACAAAAGGCTGAAGGCTCCATGCGGAAGAGAGTAAGAGGGGGACACAAGGAGGGAAGAGACGGCAGCCAAGTTCTGCAAGGCCCTGACCCCACACAGACACGAAATAACTTCTGAGTGAGCAGAAGTCCCAACCGAGAGTGACGCAGCCGGCATTACACTCTGCGAGGATCTCAGCCTGGCTGGCAGGCAGACAGAGGCCTGGGATCCAGAAACGCCTGGGGAAAGTGAAATGTGAGGCTGAAATGGAAAATGAGAGAAGATGGACGTACGGAACAAGGGCGCTCGCAGCCACTATCCCCAGAGCACCCCGCCTCACACACACGTGTGGAAACAGACACCTGGAAGTGATCCGTATTCCCTCCAGGCAGACACCCAGACAACTTCTCCTTAACGCAACGGACTGTTCCAGGGAAAAGAACCCTGAGTTCTGGTACTGGGGGCCCAGGGTAATGGGCGGCAGCCCACCGGATCTCGCCAAGGCGGAACCTTTCATCTGGGAGGCCCCCCTGCCCTGTGAAATGCACAAGGGTGCAATGCCAAGAAGGGAAATTCAGCAGTCCGGACCCAAATCTCGCATGCATCTGTTCTCTAACCAGCGAGTGCACTTCCATGAATCCGTGCAAACGATACACCGGCAATAATGCGAAAAAGGCATACGCGCAAGGCTTTTCCCTGCGGCTGCATTTTTTTATAATGAAAGACAGGACCTGAACGCCATCAGCAGGAATGAGCTGAACAAGCACTGAGGTGTCCAGACAAAGGAGAGCTCAGCAACTATGAAGACACGAGGAGGCTGCGTACCAACTGATAGGAGTCTCTCTCCATGACGCGCCCTTTACAGCGAGCGATCCATGGATTGTGTAGCCGTGTGCTCATTAGACACACAAAGATTTCTGCTTGTTTTCCCATTACTGATCGCTAGTCTGAGTCCATTATGGTCGGAACACACGCACTATTTGATGTTTCTCTTTTATTCTTCCTTCCTTTCCTCTTTTTCTGGCTGTTGAAGGATTTTTTTTGCTTTTTGTTTTCTTTTTCCCCCTAAGATATACTCCATCTTGGTGAACGTCTCAAGGGCACTTAAAAACAACGCACAGGCTAACAGTTGGGAGCACACGAAACAGAGCTGATAAAGCTGCTGTGATAATCACGCCCCACAGGTCCTTTTCCACACGGACAACGGTCACCCTGCTTTTGCCCACCCCTGTGTATTCTGTTGTTGGGTGAGGCGTCTTGGAGGTTTTCTATTTTATTTGTAACATTTTAATTTTCCCTTTATTCTATTTTTTTACATTACTTTTTAGTCCCTTTACGCCCCCTCCCCCTAGCAACCCCCACACTGCTGTCCACCTGTATGTCCCCAGAAAATCTCCGGTATCATTGAGGTTCTCGAAATGTTGTTACACTGAAGCATATTCTGTGTCTATGTATACAGGGTGTTTTTATGTTTATAAAATAAAAATCATCCGAAACAGTGTATGTATTATAGTATCACTTCATAAGATTTTACAAGGTATACAAATACGATCTTACTCCATGTATCTGTTTGGGAATTGCTTTTCCAATTCAGCACCGTCATTGCTTTTAACTGTCCTGAGTCAGCCTTTGTGTGACGAACATTGACAGGAGTCCGCCATTCTCTCCCCCTTCCCTGAAGGCTTCTCACCTCTCCCCACCCCCACCCCGCCCCACCCCTAACCGAAACTCCCTACTCCTCCCAGGGGCTCCTCTCCTTCTCCGGAATCTCCCCCTGCAATTTTCCTATTGCAAGTCTTTCTTGGTATCCCGGCAAGCTTTCTCTACACCTTTTGGATTTTGCTCACCCAGCAAAGCCCAGCACAAACGCTGCCCGCAAAGTCACCCTTCCCTCCGCAGCTCTCCGCCGCAGCATTTTATGTGACTCTCTAGCATGCTGGGTTTTATTTCGCACATTGTGTCTTCTCTGCACCATCAGGCATGAATCGCGCTATTTTTAAGGATAAGGGCTACAGTTTATTCACCTCTGTGCCCCGTCTCCCTCTGGATCTACAGAACTCCCAGTACGGTGCCCGGAACAAGCTCAGCGTTTGATAAAAATCTTCAAATCAAGGCACCGATGTGCAAAGCCTGGGGCCTCTAAGCAATTCCTAGATAACATTCCCACCCAGCTCCGCAGGGACTCAACGAGCATGGAACAAAATTCCACAGAGCACACTGTTTCCCTAGAGAAGCTTTTCTGGGGCCGGGCCCAGGAACCCTGTAGTCCGCCCTGGCTACACCTCCCCCCATAAACCAGGAGAGATCAGAGCTCTAACAGGGACAGATTTTCGGGGTGGCAATGAGACAGGGGCGGCAGGGTGACAGAGCGCCTGCCCCTGCAGCTGGGGAGTTGCGAGAGATCACTTCCAAAGTTATGAGCTCGCAAAAAATAATCAGAATTAATTTATCACTTAGGATCAGTGACCCAGGGACTCTCCGTGGCATGGTACAAACATTTACCATAACTGCAGAAGCTGGTATTTTGGGGGTTTATTAGGCCTAAGGCTTGGGCTAAGTGTTCTACACATTTTTTTTTGTCTTAATTTCACCTATTCATGAACCTTATGAAGTAGGAACCATAATCGGCAGTAGTGTTGGTATTATTGGTATTACCACCCTCATCTCACCAACAGAGAAACTGAGGCTCAGAGAGGCAAAACAGCCTCTTGCTGTCACACAGTAAATGGCAGAGCCAGGATACAGACCCGGGTTTTTCTGAAAATGCCATTTCTCTTCCTTCTTTTCCTCCATCCTTCCTTATTTTTAAACATTATTTTTAATTATTCAAAGAAAACCTGAACACATTTTTTAAAAAATCCAGACCATACAGAATCTGAATCTCCCTTATCCTTCCTCGCCCGCATCCTAACCTGTACATAGAAATATATAGTTTTATTTCACCCTTTAAAGCCTCTGGCTTGACTTTAAAATTATTTTGTGAATAAGTGACAGATTCCATGGCTGAGAAATCGAACTGTCCCACTGCCCAGTGCTGTCCTCACCTCTGTCCCCACCAGTCCCTCCTCACTCACAGGGGACCATGGGGTTGATTTTCTCATTCATTTTTCTTTTCCTGTCTTTTTGCGTGTGGGGGTGGGGGGGTGGGGGGGTTCATTTCCTGATTGTTTTCATGGTGTGTCTTCCCCGACACGCCTGCATTTACAAGTATACCTTCTGATTTTCCCCTCCTTTGGCCCCAAAGGTAGCACGCTATACCCACTGTTCTGCACCTCAACGGCCATTTATTAACCAGTTTTCCTCACGGCGTCTTGCCTTCTGGATTCTGGGGAGGAAGGGAGCGGGGCAGGCCCCGGCCAACGTTTCTAAAAGGAGGCGTTTGTTCTGTGACGTTCTCTTATCTGCCTTCCTGCAGCCCATTCTCCCCCCCGGCCCCCCCAGCCCGGCCCCTCCACAGCTGGCATGGCTCCCTGTCCGCCGGTGCCCACCCACAGCTGCACCGACCCCGGCAGCCGCCCGCCCGCTCAGCCCTCTCGTACGGCCGGCATGCGCTGCAGGGCGCAGAGCACGAACTCATTTTCTCCATCAAGTCCAGGCCTCCTGGCTTTTCCCCGGGGGCAGGGGCTTCATGGACACCGCTAGAGTGCGGACCACTGAGTAGCTACAGCCTCTTGGGGTAGGAGCAGCGAGGTCAGAAGGGTTCCCTCCTCACAGGGTCCCCGCACGGTCCCCAGGCGAAGGCAGGACACCCTCTCGCCCCTGCGGACTCTGTCCCTGCCAGGCCCAGCCTGGTCCCTGCTCCTTTGAGCGCCCAACGCAGAAGCGGTGGCTCACCAGTGACCTTGATCCCAGCTGCACCCCCACAATGGCAACCACCCGGCCCATTCCTCGGGACCTGAAGCTGACAAGGCCTCACCTGACCAGGGGTTCTATCTTTTGGGAGCTTAATCAAAAATCGAAGACTTGGCTGAATGTATCCAATCGGGAGGCTGGAACCTACTTACTGAATGGCAGCTAACCCTGCTCCTGAAGCTATACTCAATTCATTCTAAACGCATCAAATAAGTATTTATGGGGAGGTACTGTGTGCCAGCCAGGTCTGGAAATACAGCAGGGAGCAAAACAAAGCCCCTGCTCTCAGGGAACTTGCGTTCCGGGAGAGGAGACAGCCAATTCAACCCCCAACCACGGGTAAAATGTACGGGTGTATTCGTATTGTCAATATCTGTGTATTTGTACTGCCAACCAGGAACCCTGTAGATCAGCAATTTGGGTTTATTTTTTGTTGCAGTGAGGGAGACCACACGCCATGGGGGCCCCAAGGGGCATCTGGGTACCAGGGGATTAGAAAGAACCTATAATGGGATTTGGCTTTGGTTGAGTGCTTTGGGAGAGGGCTGAAGGAAGTGGAGATTTGCTCTAAATACGGGGCTTTCAGAAAGTAGGATGTAAATGGAAGTATCATGTGAGACTTCCGCGTGCAGCCTGCTTAAACGGAGCTGATGCAGTTGGAAGGCATCTAACTGCTCTTCAGCTCTACAGAGTCCTTCCTCCTGCCTGAAGAATGGACGTTAGAGGCGGCGCTCCAGCAGCCATCTTGGGCCGTAAGGCAAATGTGCACGTGGAAACCACGCATTAAGGGTGGTGGAATGGAAACAGAGGAGGCCACGTTCCTGATCACGCTGGAGTTGCCAAACTGTCATGGGTTACTTAATTTTAGATGGACTTTGCATGGGCAATAAGCAAACTGCTGTGTTTTTAACAGTCACTTATTTGGGGTCTTCTGTCTTACGCAGCACATGTAAATACTGACTGGTATAAGATGTATTCAAACTATTTCAACAGTGTCTAAAACTTGTGGGAGGAGCCAAGGACTTAGTGACGTCATGGCCCCTCCCTTCTCAGAACGCCCTTTGCAGTGAGAGGCCTCACAAGGAAGTGGGCCATGAAAACACAGGCAGGTAAAGGCTGAGAGAGTGGTTATGCTCCAGGGTCTACAGCAGGGCTGTCAAACTCATTTTCACCAGGAGCCACATCAGCCTCGAGGTTGCCTTCAAAGGGCCGAATGTAATTTTAGGGCTGTGTAAATGTAACTCCTCCTTAAGTAGGGACAAGGAGCTCAGCGCTGCTGCCAGGTAGAAACAAGGTGCCGGGCCAGATAAAACAAGGTGGAGGGCGGGATTCGGCCCGAGGGCCTGGTGTTTGCCACCTGTGGTCTACAGGAAGGACAGAGCCCTATGGCCAAGCAAGCCTCCTCTCCTCTTTTCCTTCCAACCCATATCTAAAGTCAATAACTCAACCCGTGTCCCCGTTTGGATTTCATTCCATTGCCTATACTTTATTTTAATATATTTCAGCACCTAATTTAAGCACTGGAGTTGAGGCGTGGGGGATGATAATGTGGCTCTGATTTTAGATGGCTGGCACTTACAACTCACAGACAACCTGAGTGGAATAATAAGCAACGGTTACGAACTTGCTACAAATCAATTTTGTACGTGAAGCTTCATCCAACCAACAATTATATAAACACTGTAGCTCCCGAAAATTGGCCAGATGCTAAAACGACAAATGCAATCTGTGTCATTTCTTTAATGGACCAATTACTTTGCAGCTGCCTTTTTCCCATTGCAGGCACCTTAACAGCACCTTGGCCGGCTCTTGCCTCTGGCCAAGACTGCTCTTAAATAGCTAAACTCTCAGGGCTTAAAAGTCTCCAGCTCCGGGCCAAATGGACACAAATGTATACAAAGCACTTTCTAAGGTGATACACTCATTATACATGTTCTCTTCTTTAATCTTTACAGTAAGCCTGCAAGATAGTTTCTAGGATCTTCCCTTCACCTGTAAGAGTTTGACGTGCACAAGCGTAAGCAATTTGCCCTGGCTCAGCTGGTTAGTGTTGTCTGGATATGCCAAGGCTGTGGGTTCGATCCCCGGTCAGGGCACACATAAGCATCAACTAATGAATGCATCAACAAGTGGAACAACAGATCGATGTTTCTCTCTCGCAAATCAAGAAACAAACTTCTAAAAAAATTTTAAAAATTCAAAAATAGGAGCCTGAGTTAAAAAAAAAAAAAAGAAGAAGAAGAAGAAGACTGGAGGCCTGCCTCCAGTCCTACACAGCATCTGCGGGCTCGCCCCAAGATCTCAGGCTGCTTGCCTCCGCACCGGACTGGTCCCCGCGCCCCCCACCACCACACACAGATGTCCTCCCTGGCGGTGTCTTCCCCATCATCTCACAGCCTTGTGAGCCTGGAATCTCTCTTGTCCCGTCTAAGCAGCTCCCTACCCTTGGGCTCTCCTTCCCCATTGGTACCCGTCAGCATCCTGCCCCTCCTCCCGATCTTTTCGGCACCTCCTCCTTGTCCTTGACCTCCCATGTTCACACGTTGTTACAGGGGGCAGCCAAGAGGGGGGCCCCAACTAGGGATTTGGAATGGGGTCCAGGACTCAAGGGGTCCAGGAAATAGTAGAAAGATATCCAGGATGGCCTCGCCCTGCCACAGGTGTGAGTTGGGGGAAGGGACACATGGAACAGGGTCATTGAGCTGTTTTGAACAGCAACAGTTTTGCAGCTAGCCTCTGGCACGGTCATTTAACACATCTATAGCCTTTAACTGGTTTCATGGATATGCTAAATAGCTGTGGCCATGCTTTGAGCCAGGGAGAAGGGAGTGGCTTCCACCCAAGACGTAACTGGGAGGCAACGCCCCCAGGTTACAGCACCTGTGTGAGAGTTTGCAGATGATTGGCTCCACACCACGGGGCCACACCTGCCCAGACCCACCATGGCAGCCCAGCAAAGCTGGAAGGATACGGGAATGCTCGCAGGTGTAGCAGATTGTGGGAGGAGTCGGAAATGGGGCTGCCGAGGAAGACTGGCGCGGGTATTTAAACCCAGACGCAGCAGCCATTGAGTGGAGACACTCTCACAGCTTTGCCGGGGGAGCCACGCTGCTTGGGCAGAGTGGAGACCTCCCCGCAGCCTTGGTGACGAGAGGACCACGTAGCTGCTGGGAGCCTGAATCACGGGCTTATACTTCTTTTCCTGAGATACGGTACCCCAGTTTAGGGCAGAGGGAGAAGGAAGCACTGTGGGCGTCCGTGGGTACCCAAAAGGACTTTGATATTTTAATGAAGACATTAGGTCACTACTTTAAGTCTGTATAGCTTTAAATAAACGTTTCCTTTCCTTTTCACAAATCTCTGGCATTGAGAGACGTCTTTCCTCTGGCGGCAGACAACTCGAACCTAGTGAGGCGTCCTTTCGGTAATAATAGTATATCGGCCCCCTGGACCTGTGTTCTGTAACAATGTGGCCTGTGGGGCCTGCTCTTCCTGGGAGCTTTCCCCACCCCATGCTCAGCTCTTACAGCTTTTTATACTTTACCGTTACCCTCTGCGTCCTCAACCTACGGGAGTCCCCCATTTCCAGTAGGAGGGACCAAAGAATGGACGCTTATTGCGCACTTACTTGTCGCAGGAGTTTGTCTCCATTAGTCTCGAAAATAATTCTATGAGGACTTTGCCCCTGCCACATGTTAACTGATGGCGTTGGTGCCCATTCAGTGCCAAGAGGGACCCCCAATTCGGGGTTCGGCGAAGAACATTCTATTCATCGCAAACTGCGCAAGCGTGAACAACATGGCGGGGAGTCAGCGAGGGGGTGCGTGCAGCAGAGGCGCCCCCCTCCGGAAAGGAGGTCCAGCTGCAAGGTGCTCCTCTCCTCCCAACATGGTTGGGGATGTCCTCTCCTCACAGAACCTCACAGCACCCCCGGCAGGGCAGCTGGGTGGGGGGCAGGCCCCAGGTCCCAACAGGAGTGCAAACACAGTCGCCAGTTTAAAGGGAAAGTACACTCCCCCGCCATAGGCGCTGACTTATATATCCGGAAGTTCCCGCCCTGGTCCCCAATTGGCTCATCCTCATGCAAATAAAGGCTCCTAATGCCAGTGTTTGATTGGTCCAAAAAAGCACTATCCTGATTGGTCAAAATGAAGCTGCTCTGATTGGTCAGGAAGATGCTGAGAGGGAGGAGAATAAAGCTGTGTACATTTTTTCCTTTTTTCTTTTTAAAGATTTTATTTATTTATCCTTTAGAGAAAGGGGAAGGGAGGGAGAAAGAGAGGGAAAGAAACATCCATGTGTGGTTGTCCTTCGCATGCCCCCTACGGGGGACCTGGCCCGGCAACCCAGGCATGTGCCCTGACTGGGAATCAAACCCGCGACCCTTTGGTTCACAGGCTGGCAGTCAATCCACTGAGCCACACCAGCCCGGTCTGTGTGCATTTCCAATTGGTTGGGAAAATTCTCAGTCCTATAGGTTGAAGTAGGATTTCAGGAATTCTTTTATAAGGGATGGCTCAGACATCAGAAATGTAGTTCAGGGCAACAGTTCAGTGTCGCCGGTGGGCAGTTTAAGTGCAGGCTTCTGAAGCCTGGCTTGCTTGAGAGGCCTCGGTTTAAAAAGGGCTGCTAGGCTGTTTTTAAATTGGAGCTCAGTGAGCCACCAGGAGCCATTCTTGGTGGGTATCTTCTTACTCAGGGTCAACACACCCTGTACAGATGAAGAAACCTGATACCCAGCAACCTGAAATGGTGGAAGGAGATGAAAATCCAGAGGTAAGGAGAGGCTGCAGATCATCCCTGCCACCAGACTAGCACGTCCCTCAGGCGTTTGTGGAATGAGTTAATGAATGGATGAAGGACTGAGTCTTTAAAGGTCTACTTACAAAAGAAACTTAGAAATGACACAGGTGGGAGCGCTTCAGTACCTGAAAAATACACACATATTCCAGATATAGGCAGGGTTAGGGGCTGCAGAAAATCCCAAGCACTGAAACAAGCCCAGAGTAAAAAGAAAACGTTTCCTCAACACCTTCGCAAATAAAAATATAGCTCTGCAGATCAGTGGCAGAAGGGACTTCTGCAATTTATAAAGCTCCCACTTTCAGAAAGGTCTAGAACACCGCTGGGTTTTGTTTCCAAACTTCCTGGGCGCATTGGAGGGGGCGGGGAACAGACGCCTGTCCCTTTAAGAATCCGGTCGAAGTCCTCCTCTCCCTGCCCCGCCCCCTCACGGTACCGGTGCGTTGGGGGAGCCCATCCCTTTATCCTCCTGCGGACTGAACTACGGGTTCGCACGCCCATCCGTCACAGAGGTGCCGCCTCTGATTGGCTGGTGCGCTTCGGGCCGGGAGGCGGGGCGGGAAGGCCGGAGTAACTAGTTTGTTGGTGGCGCCCGGGCTGTACCGCAGCAGCGGCAGCGGCTCTGGAGCTGTGGGGAGCGGGGGAGGGAAGCGGCGGCGGCGGCGGCAGCAGCGGTGGCAGCAGCGAGGGGGCTCTGGCAGCCAGGGCTCTCTGATCGCGGCGACGGGCCCGGGGCCGAAAGGGCGGCTGTGGTGGCGCCCCGAGCGGTGAGTACCTGGGCCGGGCTGAGGGCACAACCTTGGGCCTGGGGAGCTGCGAGCCGGGCCGCCGGCGTCGGCGCTTGTCACGACCCCCGCCCCGAGTCCTGCGCGGTCCCCCGAGGGAGCCCCGAGCCGAGTGAGCTTGTGCGGGGCCGGGCTCCCGAAGAAGCCGTGCGGGCAACGGCGGGATCGGGGCGGGGGTGGCTGGAGTCGGGGACAATGGTGGGGGGTGGGGTGGGACTGCGGTTCGCCGCCCGGTCCCCAGCGCCGGCTCTTGCTGCGTGCCTGGGGACCCGGCGAGGGCATTTGCGGAGAGCTCCGGGAGAGGGAATGAATTGTTTTGTAAATGGATGTTGCGCGCGGGAGCAGCAGCTGTTCCCCTTGGGAGCGGTTGATTGATTCAGTCCGCGGACTCTCTTTTTCAAAAATCACTATCGATCCTGGAAAGAGGAGGCTGCGCCCGGGCCGGGCGAAGTCCCCACGCGCTGGACACCGAGGGCCAGGTGGCCGCCTGCCTGGTGCAGGGGGGTCTAGCCAGGGACGCGCCCGCCGCCGCCGGGACCCGGGACCCCGGCCGTTTGCGTCCCACTTGACGGGGCCCCTTGTCCTTGTTGAGAGAGCTGCGGAGCCACAGAGAAAAAGTCTCACGCCCCAAGTCCCCCCCACTTGCCCACCGGGCGGTGGCCACCCTCCAGCCCGCTGCCCTCTTCCTCCCGTCTTGCTCCGGCCCCAGGACGCCACGCACTGGGGCACGGCCCCCACGGTTCCGTTCAACCCTCGTGGTTGCTTGAGAAGCGTTTCCTTGGCGAGACTGTACCTCCAGAGGCACCGGGCCCTTTGGTGCTGCTGCTTCAGACCCCCAAATGTCATCGCCATTATCTTTTTGAGCAAAGGAAAACTTTGTCCAGGACTGATCAAAGGGGATGGGGTGGGGGCAGGTGCAGGCCCAGGCCCCTGAAGGTGGGGTCTGGCTGTTCTTGGGGCCCGCTGCGTCGCTGGGAGCAGGGTGAGGGCCCCCTGAGTTCAGGCCGTCCCTGGGGAGTCAGGACAGAGAAGCCGGCTGCCTGGACCTTTGGGTTTCACTCTGGCAGTGGGACAGAAGGAGGGGGAGTTGTGGGTAGCACTGGGAGGAGAGGCGGAACCCCATTTTCTTATCGTGGACCAGGGGCCACGACTGGGATTTGGGTCAGCTCCTTCAGGACCCTGGGCCTCACTCTCCCCATTCACAGGTGGGACTGATGGGCCCCGGAGTGCTGTGAGGATTCCTGGGGGATGTTGGTGAAGGCTGGCATTTGGGGACTGGGGACAGGTGAGACACACGGTCCACCCCACAGGGTCCAATTTGGTGTCCTAAGACCGGGCAAGCGTCCTTGGGTCCCCAAGCTGGACCTGTGGGGGGTTGACGGAGTCAGCCTTGGCAGACGCTACCAGAGTTTCCGTCTCTGGTAATTCCGTTTGTCAGGAAGTGACTTCAGGGAGTTTGTGGAAAGGGAGGTAGAGAGAAATGGTAGAAGCCTTCACCCTGGGGCTAGGGCCGGATCCGCCTGTGGTGCAGAGAGGGGAGATGTGGGCGGGGTGCAGGCTCCGCATCATGCCCCTTAATAGCTTTGTAAACCAAGCTGCGGGAACTCGGGGTGGGCAGAGGAGAGCAGGAAGGAACGAGGGAGACTGCTCGGGCCCGGGAGGGCCTGATCTGCCTGGAAGAGGCCCAGTTCTCTCCATTTATTGCTAGCATGCATCGTAGAGTGTTCCTCAGTGGGTGGCTTGTTCATCTATCCATCCATTCACTCATTGTCTGAAGGGTCTTCATTGGAACCCTGCCTTCAGGGAGCTCCTAGGCGAGGGTGTACTGGCCTGTGGATTAGGGGCCCTGACACACAGAGGTGTGTGTACACACAGTTCCTCAGTGGTGAGGGGAGCGGAGGGCGCACAGGAGGGGCACAGGTGGTGAAGACTTTCTGGAGAGGATGCCTGGATTAGGTAAAGATCAGAAAGGCATGCCGAGCCCATCTTCCAGGCTCTCGGTGGCTGCTTTCTTCCACCACCCCGGGCAGGTGCAGGTTGAGGTTGGAGAGAATGCAGGCAGAAGGTGATGGAAAGGTCCCTTGGGGATTGTGGTGGCCTACGGAGTGCAGTTCCCAGGAAGATGGATGGCTTCTGGACACAGCCCTTCTGCTCAGGGGGTCCTGGGAGAACCTCCCCCGCCCCACCCCAGTCCCAAAGACGGGCCCATTGCCTGAGCCCCTGGTCCCTCTGGACCAGCTGGCAGAGTGGGTGTGGCTGGCCAGGGAGGGGGCCGGCTGAGCTGGCAGGAGAAAACGGAGTGGCCAGACACAAGCCAACCGCTGGGCTGATTGAGATGCTAGTTTTCATTTAATGTGCTAAATTTCATAAGTGCATTGCTTTAGGCAGCCAGGACTGTCGGAGCATTTTCCCAGCCAGAAAACACTTAGTTGGAACAACCAGCGGTGGGCAGAACGTGCCCAACCCCTGCTTTTACTTCCAGCTTCTTGGCAGGACTTCCCCTTGGTAATCTGGGTCTGCCCGCAGGCGAGGGACATCGGCTGGGTGTCCACAGCAGGTTCCAACCCCTTCCCTGGACCCTCATCCTAGTCCAAAGGTAGCCAAAGTGATACCTGTCACTTTCAGGCACCCACCCTGCCAGACCAACTCCAAGTCCTTCAGCTGTTAGGACCGGGAGGGAGGTGGTGTGGCGGGGAGGCCAGAGAGAGGACTCGGGGACCAAGGGCTCTGTTCCGTCTCTTTGGCACCAGAGCATGGGCTGGGGAACTGCACCTGGGTTCACCTAGTTACCTGTGCGTCTGCGACCGGCCCTCTCCTGGGGCCCCAGCTACGGGCCCCTACTGCTGTCCTGGCATCTGCAGACTGCCCTTGCGCACTGCCGAATCCTTCCTTCCAAGCCCTGTCGGTGCCTTTTTCATGCAAAAGGACGAGCATTTGTGACTCCTTGAACTGCTCCTCAAATTGCCAGCTCTGTGGTCAGAACCCCCACACCTGGGACCTGTGGGCAGAAAGAGCGCTTAAGTGGGGGGCTGGGAGTCCTTCTCTGCCCCTGCCTGGCTGTATGATTTCAGGTAGGTCCCCTTAACTTCGGGAGCCTGAGTTTCTTCCTCTTCTGTAAGATGGGTGGATGCTCTTCTGTGCCATGCTTCCAGCAAATGTTTTGCTGTGAAATCTCTAAAGTTCTTGCAGCATCTGGTGCTAAATAGTTTTATAAGCCTTGAGTTATTGCGTTAACTTTTGTGGGCAGGAAAGGTTTGAGAAGCAGCAGCCAGCAGGGTGAGGGCATGCTGAATCAGAATCAGGAGTTCTAGTTCCAGCTCTGCCTCTGATGTGTTGTGGGGCTTTGGGCACATCACTGTCCCTCTCTGGGACCCCTTTTCTTTCTCACCTGTAGAATGAGGGGTGCAATAGGCCAGCTCCCCGCTTCTTTTCCTTTCTTGGTGAGTGGAAACTGAGTCAGACTTCCCCATAACTCAAGAGCTACAGGGCGGTCCTCCCTCAGTCCCCTGCTTCTGCCCACTGCATCTGGGGTCCCCCTGTGAGGCACCTGCAGACACTGGGTGTACCTGCGGGTGAGGGGCTGGTGAAGCCAGGGGACTGGGTGAAGGGTCGGACAACCTGGGCCCAAAGGAAGGTGGATTGTTTCCCAAGGTTGCTGTTAACTGGTCCTGGATAGGGAGCTGAGCAGACGATGTGGGGGAGCCGTTAGGGTAACCCCACTCCTGCCCCCCAGAACAGATGGAGTGGGACCTAGCCTGTGCGGTTTCTCCTGGGCATAGAGCCTCAGGCCACCTCTGAGAAGACAGATGGACAGAGAGCTCCCAGAAGCAAGAGAGACCGAAGAGATTTCTGCCCTCTTAAGGAGGTGCCTGCAAGACCAGTTGGATGGCTCCTCCCACGAGGAGGCGGGGCACTGGGCGCATGCTGCCCTGAGGGAGGGGCACTGTGCCTAGGCGTCACTCCCCACCCACCTCTGTCGGCAGTGAAGACACCTACTGTCAGCAGATCCCTCAGAGTAGGACACGGACTGGGGGGGGACCGATAGCCTCACTCATTTTCTGCCTGCTCCTTGGGTCCCCAAGGAGAACTCCCCACAGATCAATCAAGGCTGAATGGAATTAATTTCCTAATTCAGATAAGAGAAGCTTTGCTCCTTGGATGAGCTGCCTGGCAGGTTTGCCCTCAGCCAGGCCAGATGGGTCTGGGCGGGAGCGAGGCCCGAGACGGGAGCTCTTCTTCTAGAAAAGCCGTGGCGCTTGCATGCGGCATCCAGAGTTCAAGTGCTGCTGTGTCCTCGCTGGCCTTGTGAGGCCCCGGATCCAAACGCCACCCCTTGCCCTGCCTGGTGGCGTTGGGCTCGCCACACCGTGCCGTGGGGGAGCTAACTGCCCCCCCTCTCCAGGTCCGGTGCCCTGCCCTGTAAAATGCGGATGGTCTTTGCACCTGAGGCCGTGCGGGGGCTTAGCACAGGGAGCGCTCGGAAGGGTGCCTAGTACACTGGGAGCACGCAGTAGCTCTACTTAGGTTTAGTAGTACTGTCGTTACCATCCATCCCCGAGCTGTTGTTTTCTTACTTGCGAATTACAGAAATAGAGGGACATATGCTCCTGTTGCACTTCTGGCCCTCCCGTGGGTGGGTGAAGTCATGTGACTGGTTTTGGCCAATTAGATGGGAGGAGAAGCAATGTGCGTCCTTCCGAGCCAAGCGCTGCATTGTCTGCGCCACACTTTCCAGAGAGCTCTTCCTCTCTTCTCCTTGGCACGGTGGCCACTGTGTCATCTGGGTGCCTGGGAGTGACAGTGATGAGACACTCCCCCCTCCCCCCACTGCAACCATGATGCAGGTAGTACGAGCAAGAAATAAATCTCTGTCCTCTAAAGCCACTGAAGTCTGGGGGTGTTCGCTGCTGGGGTCCCATGTAGCCCTCCCTGAGCAAAATGGTCAGAGCCTTGTCAGACTTGATTGCGAGGATTAAAGGGTTCAGTCTGGTGTGAGATGGTCCATGGTGGTCATGGGTTTGCTTTGGCTTCCTTCCCTGCCCGAAGCCACAAGTGTTGCTTCATCATTGAGTAGGGTGTCACAGGTCTTGACCCCTTACCTTTTTGGGAAAGCCGAGTTGGTCGTTCTGGGCAAGGCTGGCGCAATGCGTGGCCTGAACCCTTCCTCCAGGAGCGACGCGGCCGCACACCTATGGCTTTGCAGGGCTACCTCTAGCTCCCCAACCACCAGAGGCTGCCGCCAGCCTGGGACTTTCTGTCCATCATGGAAGCTGAAGTATTAGGCTGCCCTTCCTGAAGTGCGCTTAACACCTTGGGTGCATTAAGCAGAAAGGCTAGAACACGTGGACGAGGCACTGAAGCATTTGCCCACCCCTCTGGGTCTGCTGGGGTCTCCCCTCCCCGCCCAGGCTGTGGTGCAGGCAGATGGGCAGGCACGCGTAGGGTAACCTCAGGGCTCCTTGCCTGGCAGGGACTGTGTGGTGGCACTGTTTGTTGGCCGTGAGCTGAGCTGGTCATCTCCTGCAGGTGGGAACCAGGTTGCAAGCGCTTTGTCAGGGTGGGAGGTCTTGGGACTCTGCCCTGGGGGCGGAGCTCAGGGGTAAGCTGGCCCGTCCGCCTGCCTACCCTTTGTGGGGAACTGTCTGGTGTAGGGGCATGTTGTTACTACCTGAACAGGAACGCCATTTATTACCAAGCAGTGTATGAAGCAACATCCTCACCCTGCCCTGAGCTTTGTTCTGCCCTGGGCTAGCCGCCATAGCCAGCCTGTCCCCTGCAGGAGAACCGGGGATGGAGGTGAGGCAAGGATGGGGTGGGGCCGAGGGCTGGGGTGGGGCGCAGGGGCAACCAGCAGACTAACCACATGAAAGCAGAAGGCGCATATTATATAATCCTTGTAACAGTACTGCCGGTGTGAAATCTTTCACAATAAAAAGCTGGAAAACAAAATCAAAGTAAATACACAACAAAAATATAAACCATTCTAATCCATTGCATTTTAAATTAAAAACAGGGTACATATAACTTTTAAAAAGTATGTACCTTTTTTCTTTGGGGGGGTGTAAAGAAAGGGCTATTGAAAGGCAGAAACATCTAGAGAAAGGACTCTTTGTCCGATAATTCACTTGTATCTGGAATGATCTGTGGCCCTGATTCAGTTACAGTGGTCATACTAATTTTCCTTTCAATTAACAGTTAGATTTATCTGCTTAATAGGACGCTTAGTTTGCTTTCCACTTGAAAATTGGAAGGTTGCATGCCTGCACCCCATGGGCTCCCTGAGGTGCTCCCAGACACCGGGGTTGGGTCAGCACGTGAGCCGCAGCATCGCGGTGTGTCTGCCACCTGCAGCCTGCACGTGCGTGACGTGTGACATGTGACGTGTGACAGTCATGCCTAAGTCCTTTGCCATTACCGCTGTAGGACTAACCCAGACCACTCGGCTTGACAAGAACCATCAGTGTTTTTCCTGATTATAAAGACACTACACCCTCATGAACAAATCAAAGCACTTGAAGATGAGCAGACAGTGAAAATGCCCTTCATTCAAAGGGGAGGCTAGGGACGGAGTAGCAGACGGGAATGTCTGCTGTGTTCCTTCTTCAGCCACAGCGGTAACAACAGCAAGAATAAACAGCGGACGGAGGAAGCATGCGTGATAGGCCTGGGGCATCACCTACTCCTCGCCTGCTCCTCGCCTACTGTCTCATTTAATTCTCACAACAGCCCGGTAAAGTAGTGATCGTTTGCATCATTATTTTTGGTTGGGGGGTAAAAAAAGTAGACCCAGAGAGGCGAATTAACTTTGCCAAGGTCACACAGCAACAGGTAGGCTGTCTTCAGGGGCCCCGTTCCTAACCCCTGGCCCGGAGGAACCGGGACCTTTCCTCAGGGCTGCTGTCATCGTCTCTGATGCCTTTTTCTCTCAGAAGAGAGGCCTTTGGCTTTCAGTTGCTGGAATCTTGGGAGGGCATGGAGAGTTTTTCCGAAGGGCTTACCGGTTAGCCACTGTTTCCCTGGCCACTCAGTTAACTTCCAAGGAGGGGGAGGAGTGAGCTGGGCACATGGTTATTCGGTGCACCTACTGACTCCCTGGGCTGGTGTGTGTGACTGGTACTGATCGCTGGCCATCAGCGCATGAAACCCAGTCCCTCGGTGTCTGGGCGGCCTCCCTGCAGGTGGAGAGGGTAGAGGGACCTACGCAGCTAAGACCCCTTATCAAGGAGAGCGGCCCTGACCTCTGAATCTGGTGAGTCCTTGTACTATTTGCGAACCTTGGTGGCAAGTGACAGAAACCCCTCTCGAGCAGCCAAAAAGGACATCTGGGGCAGACGGGCTCAGACTGAGCAGGGACCGGAGGCCCCGCTCCGCCTCGCCCTGCAGCTCCCCTCGCTGGCAGCGTCTGCTCCTGCTCCCGGCCTCTGTCCAGCCCTGTCTGCAGCCCTGGGAGCCGAGCCCGCCCCCTGCCCTGCAGTTCACCAAACATCGTGGACGGGAGTCTCCTTGCCCCGTCCTGGGTGCCAGGCCCATCGTGGTGGCTGGGAGGATGGCACCGGCTGATCGGTGGGCCGGGGTCTCATTCAGCCGACCCTCGGGGCCCAGCGGTGCGCCCGGGCCAAACGCCCAACGTGGGACCTGCATCCGAGCGGGTGCAGCGGGGGTTCCTGAGGACAGTCAGGGTGTCAGCGCAGGCGTTGTGCCGGCTCGCGTGGGGGAGCCGCTACACTCGCCCACCGTGGAAGCCGTCTCTGCAGCACCAGCCACCGCCACCGTCCCAGCCTTCGTCCTCTCTCAGGTCTGCGTGCAGCCAGCACTTGAGTTCGATGCCCTCCCCTCGGAGGTGCCTGGGCTGACGGTCCTCTCCGGTGGGAACCTGACGGCGTGGCGCTGGCTCTTCGCCCGTGTGGGAGGCTTGTGCCAGCCGGCAGACATCTCGGTGCTGACCGAGACACCGGGCAGTCCAGGGCCCCGGGCTGGCCGAGCAGTGTTGGCCTTGGACAGGTCGCCCCGTGCCCTCAACTGCAGGGCAGACACGGCTGCTCTGTGCCGGTGGGCCCTCCTTCCTGGTGCTTCCTCGGTCTTCGTCTTGATTTGCCCCACCCTCTCCCCATCCAGAAGGAGTCCCCACCTAGACCCCTCACAGGGCAGCCCTGTCGGCAACACCCCAGAGGGAGCCGGGGTCCAGCTCACACCCCACAGCCCCAGCCGCCTCACGTGTAGACCCAGGACCCCCTCCCGGGGGGACCAGGATGGAGGGAGCGAGCATGCCGCCCAGGGCCAGGAGCCCAGGGGGGCCTCTGCCTGGCGGGCGCAGAGGGTATGCATGTCCACATGTGAGCATGCAGGAAAGGCAGAGGATGGCCACTCTGGCCAGCCAGGGGCCAGGTCCTGTGAGCGTCCGTGGAGCCCGCTCCCCTGGGAGCAGGTTCTGACGACACAGGCCCTGGTTACAGGCCGGTGGTTAATAAGGCGGAGAGCTGGCACTGCAGCCCAGGGCTGCCTGTAAATGGGGAGTCCAAGAGGACTCCGGCACCACAGACGGTGTCCAGGCCCTCCACGCATTCACGGCCGCATCCAGTTCAAGCTCAGCAATGCCTTCGCTCCCTGGCTGGGCTCAGGGTCAGCTGTGGGGCAGGTGCAGTGAGGTGCTCAGGGACCCAGAGCAGGCGGGGACCTGGGCGACGCAGGTGCCTGAGAGCGGAGCTGAAGCAGAGCCTCCGCGTCAGAGGCCCTCCTCATGCCTAGGCACGGTGGGGACAGGATGGCTGAGTCACCCGGTGACTGGCCACGTTTTGGAAAGTGTCTGATGATTACGCCAGGACGAGGATTTAGCAATCCGAGCAAGACTGGAGGAAACTCGTTGCAAGGTCCGGAATTCCCGTGGGGCAATTGAGCTCTGTGTGGGACGCATCCCACGGGCCAGGCCAGTGCAGCCCCTTGTCTCCATGACACTGGTCCCAGGGTTAGTGCCCTGCAATTGCCGACGAGTGGGTGACACCCAGAAGTCTGAGCAGGACAGGGACTTCACTTTACAGAAGGGAAGGCTGAGGTGCAGAGGAAAGGGGAGGTGCCCCATGGCCGGTGGTGGGGTGGGGACCATGGTGTCCTGCCCTCGCCGTCATGCTGCTTGCACACATCACCCCACACCGAGGGCCAACCCCTTGACCCCAGAGCCCAGTGGCCCGTGGTGCCTGGAGCTTGGGGGCCAGAACAGCAAGGCCAGGCCCAACCCCTGTGCCTTCTCTGCCCAGGCAGCTCTGACCTCATCAGCTTGTGGCTTCTCTGGTTCTCTGACAGGGAAGGGGTGAGTGAGAGAGAGAACACACCTGGACACTCATTCCCAATTTCCCTGAAGCGTGAAATTGCTTCTTTCCTTTACCAGATCAGTGCTCAAGTAGAAAACTGACTTGGAGTGGAGAGAGGGAGCTACAGACTTTAGAAAATGATTCGCGAAAATGTGGATCCAAGATGGCAGCACAGTAGGTGGATGTTACACTCACCTCCTCCCAGGACCAAATTGGGATTATAACTAAGATATAGGGCAAGCCAGTTGAATAGCTAACTGAAGACTAGCTGAAGAGAAGTCCTATCAGCAAGGATTTACAGAAGGAGCCACACTGAGACTGGCAGGAAGGGCGGAGATGCGAAAAGAGCTGGCCATCAGACGAGGCATCCGAATTGGAAAAAGAAAGAAGTAAAACTCTCATTATTTGCAGATGACATGCTTCTGTATATGGAGAACCCTAAAGATTCCCTCTGAAAAACTACTAAAACTGATAGATGAATTCAGTAAAGTAGCAGGACACAGAATAAATATCCAGAAATCAGTTGCATTTTCATATACTGATGGTGAACTGTCAGAAAGGGAAATTAAGAAAATAATCCCATTTACAATTGCATCAACAAATAAAATACTGAGGAATAAATTTAACCAAGGATGTAAATGACCTGTACTCAGAAAAGTCTAACACACTGAAAAAAGAAAATGAAAAAGATACAAATAAGTGGAAGCATATACCATGTTCATGGAAAGGGAAAAAATTAATATCATTAAAGTGTGCATAATGCCAAGCATTCTGTAGATTCAACACAATTTCTATCAAATACCAATGGCATATTTCACAGAACTAGAACAAATATCCTAAAAATTTATATGGCACCATAAAAGACCCCGAATAGCCACAGCAATCTTGAGAAAGAAGAACAAAGTTGGAGGAATCACACTAGTTAGTATCAAATGGTACTACAAGGCTATAATAATCAAAAGCATGATACTGGCATAAAAACAGACACATAGATCAGTGGAATAGAATAGGGAGCCCAGAAATGACCCACACCTATATGATGAATTAACATTTGACAAAGGAGGTGAGAACATACAGTGGGGAGCAGATGGGCTATTCGATAAATGGTGCTGGGAAAACTGAACAGATACAGAAAAAATCAGACCACTTTCCTACACCACACACATGAATGAATTCAAAATGGATCAAAGGTGTAAATGTTAGACTCAACTATAAAAATCCTGGAAGAAAATATAGCTAGGAAAATCTCAGACATTTTTATAGCAATATTTTTTTCTGATACATCTCCTTGGGCAAGGGAAATGAAAGAAAAAAATTAACAAATGGGACTATATCAAACTAAACAGTTTTTGCACAGCAAAGGAAACCATCAACAAAATTAAACCCCACTGAAGGGGAGAACATATTTGCCCATGATACATCTGATAAGGGGTAATGTCCAAAATTTATGAAAAGCTTATAATACTCACCACCAAAGAAAGAGAATCCAATTTAAGAATGGGCGAAGGACTTGAATAGATACTTCTCCAAAGACATACAGATGGCCAATAGACATATGAAAAGATGCTCAGTGTCACTTATCATCAGAGAAACACAAATCAAAATCACAATGAGATAACACCTCACACCTGTCAGAATGGCCATCCTCAATAAATCAAGTGCTGGCGAGGATGTGGAGGAAGGGAAACCCTCACGCACCATTGGTGGGAATGCAGAGGAATGCAGCCACTGTGGAAAGCAGCGTGGACATACCTCAGAATATTAAAAATTGGATCTGTCCTATGACCCAGCTCTTCCATTTCTGGGAACATAATGAAGAAACCCAAACACTAATTTAAAAGACTATATGTACCCCTATATTCATTGCGGCATTATTTACAATAGCTAAGATTTGGAAGAGCAAGTGCCCATCAGTAGATGAGTGGCAGAAAATGCCGTGGTACATTTATACAGTGGAATACCATTCAGCTATAGAAAAGGGCATCGTAGCTTTTGTGACAGCATGGACGGACCTGGAGAGTATTATACTAAGGGAAATAAGCCAAAGACAAGTACCATATGATTTCACTTACACGTAAGAACCTCATGAACAAAATAAACTTTAACAAACAAAACAGAAACAGACTCGTAGGTACAGAGAACAGACCCCCAGCTGTCAGAGGGGGGGTGGGGAGTGGGTAAAAAAGGTGAACGGATGAGCCAAACGCCCCCCACAAAACTCAGAGACAACAGTATGGCGATTGCGAGAGCATCGGTGGGATGGGGGAGGTGGGAGAGGGTGAAGGGGCGATAGTGATGGAAGGAGACTGGAATTGGGGTGGTGAACACACAAGACAGTAAAACGGTGTCCCCCGATAAATCCAATAAAATTTTAAAAAGAAAAGAAAAAGTGGGGGGTTTTGTGGGGTTTTTTTTCTTCCTCGTTACTAACAGGAAGACATCACAGGCACTGGGAGTCGGGACACTGAATTCAGTTTGCTTTCCGGCCACTGTTTTTTGAAACGTGTGGTTTTGCCTGCCTGGCTGAGCCTCTCGTTCCCACAGCACTGCGGTAGGGCCTTGGGTCGTCCCGTTGGCTGGACTTTCAATTAAAGTGCTTTGGACTCTCCCAGATTCTAATGGGTGACAAGATCGTGTCTGTTCACGGGGCCCAGCGCGCTGAGCCTTGTCCCAGCTGGGCAGAGGACGACAGACGGGCTCCCCCAGGGGAAGCGCTAGAAATGGCCCGGGAGGCTGGGGCCCTCTGTCAGGTTGGTGGCTGCAGTGGCCAGTTTCTTCTGCCCCTTTGTTGAGGCAAATCTGGATTGCGTCACTGTTCGGTCTGTGCCGCTGTCACCTGGGCCTTTGCCTCGGCTTCCCGTTGGGACCTCCGAACTGAGCCGGTGTGAGTCAGTGGTCAGCAGGCCTCAGCCCCACGCCTCCAGTTGGGTCAAGAGGTCTCAGAGACCCGGGATGCTGGAAATGTCTCCACACTGAGCGCTTGCTTGGGCTGTGACAGCACCTCTCCAGGATCTTTCCAAGGGAAGGGCCCCGGGGTGTAACGGGGGGGCGGGGGGCGCCTGGCCAGTGCTGCTTGGAGCCCAGCGTACGGCAGGGCCTGCTGGGAGCCCCAGGGGTGTGAGGATGTGCTTGGAGGTGCGCCTGTCCTTGAAGACATCATTCCGAGTGTCCCCGCAGGATCGGCCCCCTTGGGCCGGTGGAGGGTAGAGACCGGGCGCGGCACCGGACAGCCCACACGGAACCTGCTCCAGCCCCTCGGGCAGCTGCCTCGCCTCTCGGAGCCTTCCTCCCCTGCGGTGGGGCAGGGCCACGTGAGCAGCGTCCCCAGAGGCCGGAATGCCATCAAGCGCACATTCTACTTAGCGGCGCCCTGACGCAGGCTTCACCAGGCCGGGGACACCACGTGCGCGTTCTGGTCACCGTGGGAGGCAGCACGGCTTGTACTCGCCCCGGGGTGGTTCGTGTCCACGCCAGAGGTGTTTGGTGCCAGAGCGGATGCAAACTCGGCAGAGCAAAACCGGTTCGCCAGGGGCAGGGGTGAGGGCCAGCCTCTGCTGCCTGTGCGGTCCTCGGCGACGCGGCCGGTTGACCTGAGGGACGGCTCGGGGCGGGGAGGTGTGGGAGAGGGCCGGGCAGCAGGGGAGCCGGGGCCCGTGCCGTCACTGTGTCAGCAGTGGCCCCTCTCACCCGTGTCTCCGTCCCCTGCAGGTTGGCTCAGCATGTCGGTCAGCGTCCACGAGACCCGCAAGTCGCGGAGCAGCACCGGGTCCATGAACATCACGCTCTTCCACAAGGCGTCGCACCCCGACTGCGTGCTGGCCCACCTCAACACGCTGCGCAAGCACCGCATGTTCACCGACGTCACGCTCTGGGCCGGGGACCGCGCCTTCCCCTGCCACCGCGCCGTGCTGGCCGCCTCCAGCCGTTACTTCGAGGCCATGTTCAGCCACGGCCTGCGTGAGAGCCGGGACGACACGGTCAACTTCCAGGACAACCTGCACCCCGAGGTGCTGGAGCTGCTGCTGGACTTCGCCTACTCGTCCCGCATCGCCATCAACGAGGAGAACGCCGAGTCCCTGCTGGAGGCCGGCGACATGCTGCAGTTCCACGACGTGCGGGACGCGGCCGCCGAGTTCCTGGAGAAGAACCTCTTCCCCTCCAACTGCCTGGGCATGATGCTGCTGTCGGACGCCCACCAGTGCCGCCGGCTCTACGAGTTCTCCTGGCGCATGTGTCTGGTGCACTTCGAGACGGTGCGGCGGAGCGAGGACTTCAACAGCCTGTCCAAGGACATGCTGCTGGACCTCATCTCCAGCGACGAGCTGGAGACGGAGGACGAGCGGGGGGTCTTCGAGGCCATCCTGCAGTGGGTGAAGCACGACCTCGAAGGGCGCAAGGCCCACCTGCCCGAGCTCCTCCGGAGCGTGCGGCTGGCCCTGCTGCCGTCCGACTGCCTGAAGGAGGCCGTGTCCAGCGAGGCCCTGCTCACGGCGGACGAGCGCACCAGGCTCATCGTCGACGAGGCGCTCCACTGCAAGACCAAGATCCTGCAGAACGACGGGGTGGTCACCAGCCCCTGCGCCCGGCCGCGCAAGGCCGGCCACACGCTCCTCATCCTGGGCGGCCAGACCTTCATGTGCGACAAGATCTACCAGGTGGACCACAAGGCCAAGGAGATCATCCCCAAGGCGGACCTGCCCAGCCCCCGGAAGGAGTTCAGTGCCTCCGCCATCGGCTGCAAGGTGTACGTGACCGGGGGCCGGGGCTCCGAAAACGGCGTCTCCAAGGACGTGTGGGTGTACGACACCGTGCACGAGGAGTGGTCCAAGGCGGCCCCCATGCTGATCGCCCGCTTCGGCCACGGCTCAGCCGAGCTGGAGAACTGCCTGTACGTGGTGGGGGGCCACACGTCCCTGGCAGGCGTCTTCCCGGCCTCCCCTTCCGTCTCCTTGAAGCAGGTGGAGAAGTACGACCCCGGGGCGAACAAGTGGACGATGGTGGCCCCGTTGAGGGATGGCGTCAGCAACGCGGCCGTGGTGAGCGCCAAGCTGAAGCTGTTCGTGTTCGGGGGGACCAGCATCCACCGGGACATGGTGTCCAAGGTCCAGTGCTACGACCCCTCGGAGAACCGGTGGACCATCAAGGCCGAGTGCCCCCAGCCGTGGCGGTACACGGGCGCTGCCGTGCTGGGCAGCCAGATCTTCATCATGGGCGGTGACACGGAGTTCACGGCCGCCTCCGCCTACCGCTTCGACTGCGAGACCAACCAGTGGACGCGGATCGGGGACATGACCGCCAAGCGCATGTCCTGCCACGCGCTGGCCTCGGGCAACAAGCTCTACGTGGTGGGGGGCTACTTCGGGACCCAGAGGTGTAAGACCCTGGACTGCTACGACCCCACTGCGGACACGTGGAGCTGCGTCACCACCGTGCCCTACTCGCTCATCCCCACGGCCTTCGTCAGCACCTGGAAGCACCTGCCTGCGTGAGGGCCCCGGGGCCAGGTGAGCGCCGGGGCCCGCTCCCGCGCCGGGTGAAGGTCACGGTCTTCCAGGGCCAGCCGGTTGGGTGGCGGGGACTGGGGGGCTCTGGGACCCTCTCTCAGAGCCAAAGCCTTGCTCTGCCCCTTCCTGGCAGTTGACCTTGGGCAAAGCAGACAACCCTTCTGCCCAACGGAGAGACAGCCAGACATGGCCGCACATCAGAGGCACCAGGGGTCTCCTGACACTTCCGTGAGGCGTTCGTGCCAACCTGCAAAGTCTGAGGCACAGTCTCCGTGCGACAGTGTCCTCACTTCTGACACCAGCTGCAGGGCAGGGGCCCCCAGGACCACCACAGACTCACCTGTCCCTGCAGGGCCTCCCAGAATGCACTGAGGCTGGCATGTCCACGGTGGTGGTTTAGTGCAGGGAGATGGTACGGATTAAGGTCAGCCACGGGCAGAGACGCGTGGGGGTGCGGGGCGGTCAAAACGGAAGGCGTCCGCATGAGCACCGCGTCCTCCCCCTGCGGGGTAGGGCAGCGCCCCTCTCCTGGCATCAGTGAGTGACGACGGCACGCACGGAGCGTGGCCAACCGGGGACGCTCACCGAAGCCCTTGTATCCAGAATGGTCACCAGGGCCTCGGGACTCAGGCCAGATCACCTGATGGCCCACGTGGTTACTCTCAGTCTCCAGGTCAACTGGGACAAAGTGACCCAGAGCCCCCACCCTAGGTCACATGATGTCCCCACCCCAGCCCGAGCCAACCCACTCCTATCAGGTGCGAGGCAGGACGCCTCCCAGAAGCCAGGGCAAAGGCCAGACCTCTGCTTGGACAAGGCCGAATTCTCTCCCCACAGATGGCCGCACCCAGGCCGCAGGTCTGCGCGGGTCCAGGGTGCAGCTGCCGGGACACCCCACCCCAGGCCCCTGTGCTGGTGCTGCGGGCCTGGGTGACACTGGAGGCAGCGGGTGGTACCCGGCCTTCGGGAGCAGGTGCCCAGGACTGCGTGGCCTCTTACCTGCTGGGTGAGTGGAGATGCAGGTTGTCTGGAGAGCTCAGGCTGCCCGTGCGGAGAGCTCGCTTCTCTCTCCCTTTCGGAGTCACTGGGAGACGCTGCTCGGGCATCTGTCAGGGTGGGCAGGACTCCCACTCTCTCTCTCTCTCTCTGTTGCCCCGCAGGCTCTGCATGTTTCTCCCTGTCCCCGGCTGCAGCCCTCCCTGTCACAGAGTGGCCCTGCCCCTGCCCGCCACAGCCGGAAGCTCCGCCCTCCAGGTGGCCGGCGGCATTGGTCTTGGGGATATCCCGAGCTTAGACAAGAGAAGTCATCTCCAGCGGCGTGTCTGCCTGAGGCTTTTTCCACCTCGCAGTGGTCTGGGGGGAGGGGACCCCCCATGGGGCGTGCAGGGATGCCAGGACGCCCTCAGCCTCCCGGAGGAGGACAGGTGTGCGGAGCTTTGAGGTCACAGGTTTCAGCAAGTCCGGGATGGGGCCGGGCGTGGAGTGGGGGTGGGCAGCACCTAGGACCCAGCTTTGTTGACTCAGGGCTGCCCTGTGGGCGTTGTCATGTCACCGGCAGAGGACGTCCCAGGCCTCGGGTCCAGCAGGACTGCGAGCAGACGGTACCAAGGGGAAAACCGAGGCCGCAGTTTGTAAGGGGCAGAACCTGCAGGGTGGTCTCAGTGGCATCCACGCAGCCTCACTAGCGGATGACGCACAGACCGTAGGTTACAGAGGAAATCTCCCGCGGCTCCTCCGTGGAGGTGGGCTTCCCTCGGTGCCTTCGCCGCCTCCCCCAGGCCAGCCACGCCCCAGGTGCAGACACCGATGTCCTGCCAGTCACACGGCAGGACCCAGGGCCTTGAGAGCCACATGCTGCTAGACAAGGATCGCCTCCCCTGCGCAAGCAGCAGCAGTGACCGCGTGTCCTGATGGGCCCACGCTGGTCTGCGGGTTGTGGCCCTCCCCTTCAAGACAAGCAGCTGGTGGGACCTGGGGACCCAGAGGGACTCCAGGGTGCCCCCTGTAGATCCCACAGTGCTGGGCGCATCTCAGGGTAGAGGCCAGCAACGAGGTCACCACCCCTGACCCCAGCCAGCTCCCACTGGTCTCTGGTGTCCAGGCTTTCCAGCTGGTGACTGGATTTGGCCCCTCTGCCCTGAGCTCACAAAGTGACCACGGTCCCAAGAGAACTGCGACATTTGTTCATTTTTTTCCACCTTCCAAGTCGTTGGGACCCCCTCATCAGCCTCTCCCTAGCACCTGGGGTTCTGGAGAGATCAGCTCCTCCCAGCGGCCACCCTGACACCCAGGGTCACAGTTTCCGGCTCATCGTGCGCTCACCCCAGTGTGCCATTCACTGGAGCTGGGGGTGACCCTCGTGCCTCGGCCAGGACCTGTGGCTCCCGCCTGCCCTCCGTGCAGTGCTGCCTGGCGGTTTGGGGCGAGGCGCCAAAGTGAGGCCACGTCACAGGCCAGCTGCCTTCGTAACTCGGCCCTGCCCCTCCCAGGACCTCCGTGCGGGCACTAGCCCTTCGGCTTCTTGCGGACTCGGACCTTGTCAGGTTCACCGGCTGATGAACACCAGCTGCCACGTGGGAACCTTCTGGAGAAGGCGCATCTCTCATCTTCAGACAGCACACACCCCCTGGGCCAGGGCCAGCCTCTGCTGCGGTGCTCCCTCAGCCACCCTGGCGCCGCGGGCGCTGGTCCCGGGTCCCAGGAGATGGCCCTGCTCCTGGGGCCTGGGGCAGCTCTGCGGGAGCCCCTGACCCTGTCGGGCTGCTGAGCTGAGCTGAGCACACTTCTCATCAGCACAAAGGACCTCATGGTGCTTTCCTCAAACGTTGATACCTTGTTCCGTTTCTAACTTAATAAATGAATTGAGAACATTCCTGCTTTCTGTGGGCTCTGGAGCCTTTCTTGGGGGACAGAGTCCAGGACTGAGTTGTCTTTACCCCACCATCCCGGGCTCAGGGTCTGCCCCTCCGGTGAATGTGGGGAGACCCATCCCCTTCATTCAGATGATTTCAGCAGCTTGGAAACCTTCAAATGGATTCTCCTGTAGAATCCTGTGTTTCCCATTCTCCTGAGAGTCATTCTTTCCTGGAAAACCCGTGTCGTGAGCTCGCGGTTGAAAATGCCTTCCATTCATCTCTGCACGCCTGTCTGTGCACTGGGAGCTCCCAGTTGGTACTCATTGGTGCAGAAATAACAAGCGTGTTAAGGCGGGTGCAGTGACCCTGGAAGCGGGCACCAGTCACCGCGGCACGGCCCCCGGAAGGCTGGTTCACCTGCCCCCTTCCGGGAACTCGAGCACGTGTGCACTTCCTCCAGGAGTGTCCACCTCCTTTGTCCCATCACTGTGTGACTTTCCCGCTGAGCAGCTGAGTGTGAGAAAAGTTAACTGGGAGGAGAAAGCGTTCCAGGTTTGCGGGGGAGTCAAAGGAAACCCCATTAGAAACACGTTTTGCGCTTAGCCCTGGCTGCTGGGGAACAAAGAGCTGAAGGTGAGTTTCGGCACCGGGGCTGCGGCTTCCCCGTGGCACGCCTGCTTCCTTCTCCTCCCAGGGCCTGGATTTCCACGTCGCGAGCCACCCTGTGGACGTGGTTACAGCAGTCGGAGGTCCTCAGCTCCTGCTCAGAAAGTGCAGTCTGAATGAAGAAAGGTGCCTTGGCTTCCTGGCGGTGAGTTTTTGAGAGGTCGGACGCACCTGGGGGTCTCCCAGCCTCTGTCCACAGCCCCTCTCGAAGTGGGACCCCCCCCCCCGAAGTGGGACCCTCTGAGCACACTCCAAAGCTCCTCACCCCAGCCGGACTCCTGTAGGGCCAGTGTCCCCTCCTTCGGACGCAGACAGAGCAACGCTGGGTAGAACAAGGTTGTCCAGGCAACTGCCCCGCTCCAGCTCTGAAGCTGGGGGTGGGGTGGGAAGTTCAGGGACCCCCCAAGGGAAGGGGCAGCTCCGGAGGGAGAACAAAGCAGGCCTGGCGTCCAGCTGGTCTGCTCCCAGGGGCCACTTCGCACTCCTCTCCCCCAGTCAGCTCCCCCACGGAGGCCTTCCTGGGCCCCTCCCGCCTCGGCCCCTCCAGATACAGTTTCCCAGGAACAAGGCAAGTTCCACAAAGGCGCCAGGAGGGAGGAGCGGCCCCAGCTTCAGTGGGGACTATTTCGAGCTGTGCAGAGCAGCAATTAGCATGTGAAAGGAGGCCGAGCGGCCTGGGCAGCGGCCAGGCTGTAACGTGGATCCCAAAGGCGGCTGGAGACGGGTGGGGGTGGGGAGGCCAGTGGGGCCCTGCAGCCCCCATTCCCTGAATCTGGGGTGCACACAACCCCTCCCAAGCCCAACTCCCCTTCCCGCTGCGCCCCCCGCCCCCGTCAGGACACCCACAGGGTGGCAGAGCACCTCAGCATCCTGTAGGTGACCAGGAGGCCCCTGAAGAAATGGGGGCAACTGCCTAAGCATCCTTCTCACTGACAAGGCATCCAGGACCCGAGGCTGCCCGGGGACGAGGTGACTGGTCCCCCAGCAACAGCAGCTCCCAATCTCAGTTCTGAGCCTCTACAGCCCGGCGGCCCTCGGTCCTGCTCGTTCCTGCTTCTGGGGAAAAACGCAACCTGCGCACCGCACTCCCTCCCTCCCTCCCGGGCAGGCCCTATTCTGGCCCCGCTGGCACCTCCTGCAGTCCTGACTCAGATTTCTGTCCCGGGGCATTAGTTACCACACTTTCTGTCCGGACAGGGCCTCTGCTGCAACATCCCCCCCGCCCCTTCCATCTAGTGAGGCCGTTTGCAGAGCACGGCTCTCCCTTGGGCACGGTGATCCGCCAGCCGAGAAACGGCGCTTTTATGTAAGGCACTCGGTGGCCAGGTCTGCCCTGTGGCGGAGGCTCCGGGCACAGCGCTCCCCCTCGGGAGCGGGAGGGGGCCAGCCACCCCGCAGGGCCGCTGGCCCGTGTGCCCGAGCCCTGAGCATTTCCTGAGCATTTCCTGCGTCTGCAGTTCTGGAGGAAGGATGGAGCCTCCTCACTCTCCTTCCCTCCCAGGCAGAGCCCGGCCCTGGCCCAGACCCAAGGGCCGTGGGAGGCCCTGGGAACTGCCCTTCTGGCTCTGCTGAGGCGTCTTCGTGGGACGGGCATTCGGGAGGGCAGGGGACTGCTGCAGCTGTGGTGACAGCCAAGGACAGTGAGGGGGCGAGAAGGCACCCGTGTGCCACTGGCTGGTAGGAAGGCAGCTACTGCCAAGGCCAGAGAAGCCTCTTAAGGAATCGGTGCACTTCCAAGTTCACTGAGAAAGGGGAGACACTTGGCACGGGGGCAGGACTTTCTTTTCCATTGCTGGGCGACGAGCTTGCAAGTGGCAATGCCCAGATCCCAGGCCCCTCTGCTTGACACCATATGGCGCAGTCCCCAGGGTCCAGGGGACGGAGGGGCCCGTTAAAGGGGCAGGCACAGCTCCTCGGGTGTGTTTCGCGATTGCTCAGTGGAGCCCCCAGCGTTCTGCGATCGCATCCAGTGGATCCCTGCGGGGCTCGCTCCAGGCAAATAAGACTTTTCTTCCTGAATTAGGTTTGGGCAGTTGCCCTGTTTGGGGGATGGGAAGGGGCGATGAAAGTCGGCAAAAAAAAAAAAAAAAAAAAAAAGGCAATATAACGTTAATCTTCTCACAGCGTAGAATCTACAGCAAAGGATGGTTTAACGTCATTAACTGGGAAGAGTTCTAACACTCAGCGCCCTGAGGGGTTTCGGTCCCGGCTGTAGGAAAGAGTGGGGGTCCCCACAGAGACCCTTAGTGCTTCAGGATCTCCTCCTGCTTTCTGTCCCCAAATAAAGAAACAGCGTTCACTGGGGAAAAGGCTCCCGTGACAGTTGGAGAAGGGGCTACCCCTTTCTACAAGGAGCCCAGAGTATCTTGAGACCCCCCCCACCCCAGAAGCCCAGACGGACAGGCACACAGCAGCCACAGTGAAGACTCAGAGGGCATTTATTTTTTTGGAAAGGCCAAGAACAACTTTACAAGAATCTGTGGCCCGTAACTAGATAGGAAGATAAATAAAATACAAAGCCCGTATGTCATGGTAAAATTCCAGAAAACACTGAAAAAAAAATCTTTATAGTTTAAAACGGCTTTACTTTATACATAATTACAAAGTACTGTACAGCATCTTGGTTTTGACCACTTCTCATTTAATAGGATCTAGCACAGAAGTGCTCACCTAGCATCTAAAACAACGAGCAGAAGCGGAGGTACGAGGTGTGTGCAATCACCCTCCCGCACATCCTGGCGCCGCCCTGCGCCCCCGACGGGGTGAGGGGGTACGTGACCCCCAGGAAACCACAGGCTGGACATGCCCACAGGGCGGGTCCCCGTCGGAGCGCTCTGGCTGCCCTCCTGCCAGGCGGCTGCGAAGGCAGAGGCGTCCAAGCAGGGTGAGGACCTGGGGGCGCAGACCCTCTGGCTCCCGAGCGGGGAGGCCCCGGCACAGGCCGGCCCAGACGGGGCGTGTGCAGCAGGTCTGCACGGTCTGCGGTGGGAGAGAGGTGAACCACTGGGGTTTGCCCATCTTTCAACCTTGGCGAGATGGAGAACTGATTCAAGGCCTGTCATCTTTTTGACGAAATAAATTGGGCCAGGAGGCCACGGAAAGAAGCCTTTGTTTTGTTTTTTCCTTTTATGGCAGCATTAAACTATTTCTCATTTTACAACCTGGCCAGCAGGCAGTAGATTCTAAACTCCGGTTAACTGGGAATGTTAGACTGTGTTGAAGGAAAGAGGAGGAGCCAAACCGAAACGAATTCTTCGCCCCCGTCCTCGTCTCTGAGGGCCGGTCGGAAGCGCAAACAGACTGGCACCCGGCCAGTCGGGACCTCGGCCCTGCTGCGGGCGGGCGCACCTCTCCCCCCACCTCGGCCCACCTCCGCGCTCGGCCGGCGCCCTTCTGGCTCCGCGCTGCACGGGCATCCAAGCACAGGGGCGGCGGGGGGCCGGGAGCGATGCTGGTGCCCTTCTGCAGTGTCCCCTCCAAGCCATCCTCTTATGGCCACGGGAGCCCACTCACCAGGACCCTCTCTCTAACCACGCCCCCCAGGCTTGGCTGTCCCCTGGGCACAACTGGCCACCCATGGACACCAAAGTAAACTGCTGCTCCCACGTCCGCTCCAAAACCCTCGGGAAGAAAGAAACGGCTGCAGATAAAGAACCCGGAAACAAAAGGGTGAAACAGGAACCAGCGCTGTGAACTGAAACTTCTGGATCGGGGTCTGGCCTCTCAGAGTGGGGCTCCAACTGCTACTTCAGGCACAGCCTCTGTCACGAAAGCCCTCCGCTCCAAGAAGGGTCCAACAAACCCAAGGCTCTTGCACATCTGTGCTCACTGCCACTCACGTGGGGGCGGGGGGGGGGGAGGCGGGGGGAACGAAGGGAACGAAGGGAGCAGACGACCGAAGGGACGACCTTCAGTGGCATTACCCTGAGACGTAAGAGGAAGAAAGCTAAGGTTCGTACCTTTCCAAAAACAATCTTGATACAGATCTCTTGCCCACAGAGAGCCCTTGTGAGGGTAGAAGATGGCGTGTTGGCAAAGGCTGAATTATAGCAATTTCCATGTTTTTAACCCTCTCCATGTTCAAAGAAGAAACCAGTCAACATAGCTGTCACAACAATGAAGCCAACTGCTGACGGCATGTAAAGTGCCCATGTCACCCAACCAGGATGACAATTACTGAGATGATACAACTGAGAGAAGACACACTCTTCTTCCAGAAAATTTGCTAGGTTCTGAAAATCTGGGGACTCTGGGAGGTGTCTCCCTCCACCCTCCCAAAACTTAAACTCGATCTGGAGCCTGATGGAAGAATCACAGCCTTCTCACGTGAGACGCCCACGGGGAACCGAATCTGAGCCGCCCTAGAAGACAGGCGCTCGTCACAGGGAAGACACCCAGACAGGGCTCAGCCTGGCTGGCCGGAGCAGTTCTCGGGGTCAGAAGCACAAGTGCGGCGTCCGAAGCCCCGGGCTCCACATCCAAGGGGAGACACCACGGGGGTGCAGAGCATGGGTCTGTGCGGCCTGGTCCAGTGCTCAGAGCCCGCAGCGCCTCCGTGAGGGGCACGCGTGCCGGCCCACCTCTGGGGCACGAAGCCCGTCCTGTCCGCGGCCCGGAGCGAGGTGGCGCGGCCCACGCCGACCCCAAGGAAGGAGGTTGGCCAGAGCCCTTCCTAGCAGAGCGCGTCCCCCTGGGAACATGAAGCCGCAGGGCTGCCTCCAGCAAGTGACACAGACAGACAACGGAGCTCCGCGAGGCCCCCAGGCCAGCCAGCGCACGGCGCAGCCATGCCTGTGACCCCACGCCGGGGGGCCGGGCGGAAGGAAGCAAGCAACATCGCTTTTGCTGTTTGGGGTCTTTGGGTGGAGGGGCGGGGGTATTACACCATGATTTCAAGAGAAAACTCGGTTTCTTCCCTAAAGTCTATTCCTGAAAGGCAAGACATTTCAATGACCGAAACAGGCAAATGTCCCTCAGAGGCGGCCAGTTTCTTAACTCTCAAGCAGGAAGACATCCCTTGATCAAAGAGTGGGGTGGGGTGGGAGGAGGGAAGGAAAGGGGCCGCCCCTCCCCCAATCCTAATTTCTTTTGGGCCTTCAAGGCACTTTGACAGATGCTGAGGAGAAAGCAGCCAGGCCGCCGTTCCTTCGCCGTAGTGATCAGATGGCTGAAACCGTTGGGATAGTACGTTCACCTCACCACACACACAGACACACACAGACACACACAATAAATAAAACGAATCTATGCTAGCAATTAATTTTAAACCAGACCTCTTTCAAATAAACTGAAAGATAAATATCTCCGTCTGCAAGGCCCGCTTGCAATTCATCAACGAGCACCAAGTTACAGATTTTTTTGTTTTTAAAAAGGATGGTCAAAGACCCAGCCCCCAAGGGGCGAAAGCAGGAATCAAAGGCCACATTTAAAGCAGAGCATTTCCCCGTCTCGCCCCCCGGGAGCTACCAGCGTGGCAGGTGCGTGGGGCCTCGGAGGGAAGCGTCACCCCTGAACCGTCCTGCACCTGCCAGCCGGTGGCCAGGTGAAAACAGACGCAGATGCCGATGCAGAAGGAAAAGGAGGAGAAGGAAGAACGTAAAACACAGGTGGCACGTGAGGCATCATCAAGGGTCCGAGTGCAAGAACCAACAGACCTTTACATTTAAAAAATCTTTTTTTAAGAAATTAGATTCTGCCAAGGCCCCGTGACACAGAATGAGACCCTTCGCAAACCACGCCTGGACCAGCTCTTCTCTCTGCACCAGTGGAGAGCACTATGTAGACGCTAACACCTTCGCTGATCCTCCTCCTCGGCCAGCTGTCCTAGTACGGGGTGGGGACAAGCTCCCCCCTGCAGGGGGAGCACGCAGTCCCTATGGGTGGAACGTCGAGGGGACCGCTGTCTCCCACAAGGAGGGTCAGGCACGAACAACTGCTCTGGGGGAGCACCCCACGAGGTCTCAGGAATACTGCCAGCAGGCCGTGGCCATTTCTGAATGGTCAGTGACAACCAAAAAGTGTCACGCTGCAAGGGTAACAGTGAGGAGGCCTCTCCACTTCATCTGTGCCGGGAACACGCGGCACACACCTTGGAAAGCCAGTGCAGAATGCCTTCCGGAACTGACTGATGAACTCGCTAGAGGCTGGGACTGCAATTCCGAAACCGAGGTGGTGCGGATCTCACGGTCTGGAAACCCACCAGGTCCACGCGCGCTGGTTTTCACAAACGTCTGTCATCCCTTCTGACGTGAAACGAGAAACACACGTCCACAGGGGTGAGGTGGGTGGGGGACGACACCGCCTCAAAGGCCGGGCGGGTGGGAGGCCGAGCCCCCGCGAGCCCCCCGCGCAGTATCTGGGAGAGGAGGCGCACGTCCTGCCGCACCCCCGCGTCCGTGCAGACGGCGACCACCTAGGCGCACACAGAAGTCCACACTGCCTGCGTCCGATGTTCAGCTGTGTCCCCCGAAACGAAAGGACGCCGGCACGCACACCTCATCTGCAAACGTTCTTCCAGCCTCTGGGAATTGCTGACACGTCCAGAACCAGCGCCTGGACTCCTGAGGACACTACTCCCCGCGAACATCCTCAGGAAGGCCGGCTCCGCCCCGAGGGTCGTGGGCAGTGACCTGGGTGGGGAAGTCCGGGGCCACCTTGCCCACCCTGACGCTCGGGACCACTCGTTCCTCAGTCCATGGGCGGGGGCGGCGCGGAGCAGCAGACGCGACGGAGCCCCGCGTCGACGGGACAGAGTGGGCGCGCAGGGGCGCGGGAGGGCGGGGCCGGTGACATTGCTGGCGGAGGAATGGGGTCAACAGAAGATCTCTTCACCCTCTGCGGGCGCCTCTGACGCAGGGCCATCTGGAAATGGAGGAACGAGGAGGGAAAAAGTCAGAAAAAAAGGGACCCCCTCTTTCCATCCCCAAACACAAGTCTTCGGAGGTGCAGACAGATGACAGGGACCGGTGGGCCGTCAACCGCCCGCCTGGGGGCTCCCTAACCGGTTCCGTGAATGAGGTCGGCGGGGCCCACCCCTCCCCACCGCTCCCTTTAACTCTGAAGCAGCACTGGGCTTCCTGTTCATAAACGGGCCAGCAAACCAACCCCTCTTTGACCCCACATGGAGGGAGCGTGCCATCATTTTGGGGGGTGAGGATGGGGATGCCCGGCTGAGCGGTCAGGCACACAGTTACTCCCCGAGCTGCAGGCCCGTGTTGGAGCCAGCCCCGCCTCCTCCCCTCAGTCCCTTCAAGGGGTCCCCGTGGTCTCGGAAGGCTCACAGAGTGCGCGTTACTATCATCCATCGCCGGACCAGGCGGACACAGGAAGGCGGGCAAGACTGAAAGTGCTCCCCGTAGGAGGGTTCGCATCCCTTAATTAGATAATCAACGGTGGAAAACGAAGCGTGCCCTCCGCTCTGCACGCATGTGCGGCAGAGTAGGCTCCGAGAGGCTTGCTGCATTAGTGCCTCGGTCCTTCGCGGGCAGAGCAAGTGGCTTTGGCGAGAAGTAAGGCGACTGGGCTTTTGTACACCTGAGCAGCCCTTTCATCAGCCTGTCCCATGCCCGGAATGTCCCCCCCACCCTCAGAATCCAGGACAAGACGGCCACAGGGAGACAGGCCTGTGACTCACCACGGGGCTGCGAGCGGTCTCCTTTGCTTTTCTTCTTCTTCTCCTTCTTGTCCTTTGTCTTTGGTAACCCAAACAGGCGTGTGGCGGAGGAGGAGGTGGACGCCGGGGTCTGGCTCGGACCCTCTGGGACTTTGCTGGTCTGGCTGGTGGAACTCAGTATGTGAAAAGGCCCCTTATCTTTCTGTGTCCGAGAAATGCTGTTCCTTTTGGGGGACACCGAGAGGTCTGAGTCCAACGAGCCCGATTTGGCTATCGAAGGTGCGGACGGCAAGGGGGACTCCTCGGGACTGGGGAGGAAGGACGGGATCTTCAGCAGCTTGGTGTGTCGATGTGAAACCTGCACATGTGCGGAGAAGGGGTTACCGAGAGGCCGCGGCGCCCGGGGCCCAGTGGGTGGGTGCTGGCCCAGGGCAGCTGGTGGGTCAGCGCGGTGCGACCCGCCTCCCTGGGCTCCAGGGTCCTCAATGTAAAACGATGCAGAACTCCTTTGCTGCCCTCCCCCACGGAGTGTCTGCGAAAATGTTAAAAATGTCGCTGTGCACCACTCTCACTATGTTTACTACACGCACTTAACATCAGCATCATAAAGAACCAACAGGACCTTGGAGGAGGCAGCTTAAACAAGAACTCCCACTCCCTGAAGAAACGGGCGCTGCGGATCTGAACGCTGACGTCCACAGGGACGTAAAGCCAAGCGGAAGTGACAGGAAGACGCACAGCCCACCACGCACTCGCCCTGGCCTGCGGAAGCCCCGCTGACAGGACTGGGGGGGGGGCCGAGCCCGTCCTGTGCCACAGGGAGCAGTGCACAGCCGCTGGCTGCTCCCACCGTTCGAGTGACAGAGGACCTCTGAGGACAGCAGACAGCAGAACTGCGCCTCCTACAAGATGCGAGCGTCATTTTCTTTCCCGGTCCAAGGTCAGTCAGCCCACCAAACGGCAACGTGACCTGAGTATCCAGACAGGCGACCTGTGTGCTCAGGCTTTTCACCTGCCACGAGTGTCCGTGTCCGAGAACCGCCACCGAGTCTCACGCGAAGGAGAGTGGGTGCCAGTGGCTGCGGAGGGAAAAGCCTCCTTCCCATGGGAGGGGCAGCCACAGGGAAAGGAAGTCTTCACCCGCACCCCCAAGCAGGGGCACCCCTCCACGCAACAGCAGTTGCCTCTCTGTGGGGGGGGGGGTGCTCTTCCCCGTAACTGACACCCCCTGAACCCACCACCTGCCCTATGGTGACCCACGCATCAGAGCCACTTACTGCCACCGGGTGCTCACAGGCACTGCGTGGCCCCCGGTCCGTGCGGTGCACCCCTCACCCCGCCCCGCCCCGCCTGCTGCAGGTCCCTTCAGGGGGTGAAAGTTCCGATTTCTTCCACGGCATAGAGCAGAGCGATGGCCCCGAAACTGTCTCAGACGCGCTGCGCAAGTGCCCGTCAGCTCTGAGTCTCTGACAACCTCCTGACCGGATCCCCAGCATGTCCCCTCTCAGATGGAAAAGGGGGAGAAAGACCCACGCCCTCGCCGGCCCCTTTCAGTGTGAAAGGTGCTCTCCAGAAACAGCCTTTGTTTCTTGACTTCCTTCCTCCCGGTGCCCCACACACAGAGGGCTCCTCCCTGCATCCGCGACAGGCGCGGCGAACCCCTTCCACTCACGGTGCTCTCACCTGACAGGTGTCGCGGTCCCCCGGCCTCTGGCTGAGCCGCTCCGCGTCCCGTTTCAGCTGCTCCTGCTCCCTCTCGAGCTGTTTCTGGGCCAGGCGCAGCCTCTCCAGGTCGTACTGGTAGGCGCCCTTCTTCTGCTGGAGCTCGTCCCGGTCCCGCTCCAGGTCCTGCTGCGCCCGCTGCACCTCCTCCTCGCGCTGGGCCAGCCGGGCCTCGCGCTCCTGCAGGGCCCGCTCCCGCGCCTCCCACTCGCGCTCCCGCCTGCGCTTCTCCTCCAGGTGCTGCGCCTGCTGCTTCTGCAGGTTGGCCAGGTCCTGGCGCTGCTTCTCCAGGCTGCGCTGCTTCTCCTGCTCGATGAGCGAGCTGGGGCGGGACAGGCTGCGGGTGAGCGCCCTCTCAGCCAGCAGCAGCTTCTGGTCCTCGATGTAGCTGTCCTGCTGCAGCACCACCCCCTGGGGGAGACACCGGGAGGAGACAGAGACAGATGCACCTCTGGCCAGGAGGACAGCGAGCTGCCTGCCCCCGCCCCCGATCCAGTCCCCGGGGGGGCACTAGTCACTAGGCAGAGTACACTCTGCTCTCATTTGAAGCTGGTCTGGGAAAAAGACTCCAGGAGAACCGTGGGCAGTTAGTCAGTCATGAGACAGGGACGCCGACGGCACAGGAACTTGGTGTTCTGTCAGACTCGGTCATGTGCTGTCCGCAGGCACCAGCGTTGGTGGGGAGTGTGCTTTGCAGGTGGGGGCAGACAGGATGGGTTACTTAGATCTTAAAGATCAGAAGCGAGCAGAATTGGAAGATGTTCCCGGGAAGCGTAAAAAATGGCTGTTTCCAAAGGGCCCTGCTATCCAAACGGCACGGAGAGAAATGGGACAGGGAAACTCATAGCCCTACCGAAGCCCCTCTGGACACGGTGGCCCGAGAGCATGCGGGCGCCTCCCGGGGCGTGGCTGCTGCAGAACCACCATCCACCAGCTGCAGCCTGCGAGGGCAGACGGCACCCTGACCACTGCGTCCCGCGACCCCCTCCTCATTGCGAGAGCCACTCTTCTCTAGACCGAGGGCCCCGGACACGCCTAAGGAACCTACAGACTCAAAATCCAGGCCAGCGTACCCTCTTTACCGTCTCCGTGGAAAGACAGAAGTGAGGCGGGGAGAGGGAGAGGCACGCACCTGCAGAGTGCTGAGGAGTTCGTGGAGATGGACGATGCTCTGGACCACCTGCTGTGGAGGGAACACAGGGACACGTCTGGTCAGGACTGAGCCGCCCGCCCGCCACCCATCGGTCAGCTGACCAGGGAACCTCCCCCACGGCACGGCAAGGTGCTCGCACTGGAACAAAGTATTTTGAAACTGAAAGCACCAAGAGAAAAAGCAGGTCCGGTGAGCCAAGAAAAACAAAACAAGGCCAAACACATGACTATGCATGTAGGAGGGACATCAGCACACAGTATTATAAAGAAAGCTCCAATTATTTAAAGTGACGGGCACAAAAAAATGATGTGTGTACCCATCGAACAGAACAGAAAGCCCGGAAGCGAATCAGAAGAGTTTCGTTTACGATAGAAGGAGCATCTGTAAATCCACGGAGAATATTCAATGAATTTTTTCTGAGACAATTGGCTACATCATTGTAAAAAACCAAGTCTGAATCCTGGCTCACACACACAAAAAAACATTCCAACACTGAAATGCCAAGTACTGGAAAACGGACCATAAAGGAGCTATGAGAAAACAGGAGAAACGGAATGCAATGGAAGAAACTGCACATACACCCAAAAATCTTCAACTTCCACTATGTAAAACATACAATTAAAAGGCAAAAAAGACAAACTGACCAGAAAGTCAAACAAAAAATCCTTGACTTAAAGAAGCTTCCATAGATCGGTAAGAACGAATACTCTCCTCATAGGGAAGCAGGCCAGGAATGCAGAGCAGCAATTTATGAAAGAACTACAAATGGTCAACTGTACAACGTATTCCAAACGGTTCCGCTTTACTGGAAACCGTACCAACGCCAAATAAAGAGCTACCACCTGAACACCTCAAACCAACAAAAGGTCAACTGAAAAATGAAAATCCCCGACATCCGTGAAGAAAGGCGGGGAGGAGCCTGGGCCCCAACGGCGGGGCTGCGGTCTGCAGCACCTCCTTCCCAGGGAGCAGCGCGCACGCCGGAGGGGCGGACGCCTGGACGGACGCCTGGACGGACCAGGGGCTCTGGGCCGCGTCACGCAGAAAGCGGCGCAGCAGAGACAGAACCGATCGCCCCTGGAGAGGCTACGCGAGTTCTGGGGCGCGACGTCGCAGCGCGCCCCCGTGACCGAGCGGGTCCGAGTAAACGTGCTCGGGGAGGAAGTGCTGCTTCCAGCGTGCGTCAGAAAAACGCTGCAGGCCAGGATGGCCCGGGGAGCGGTGACACAAGCCGTGTAACCCCACTTCTACGCCAGCCACCCTCACACAGACTCAGACACATCGACGTGTGTTACGCAGAAGGGAAGGCTGGAGAGAGAGGCACTGAACGTCTAGGCCCAGTTACTTCTCAGTGGCGAGGCTACGTTTCCCTGCTTTGTTTTGTGTATGTTATCGGACAGTTTTCAAATATTCTGCCGTGTTCCTTTTCCAATACTTAAGACACACACAAAGTCCTTCTCAGGCTCCAGCGAACCTGCGAATACTTGCAAGCCCTCACTCACGCCTACGGTTAACCGCAGAGGGCGCGGGGCGGCACGGAGGAGCGGCGGACGTGGGCTGGGCGCCCGCAGCGCACAGCGCAGGCCGAAATGCCCGGAGGACGCTGGTCCTGTTCGGTCTCCGACCTGCCCCTTCTCACAAAATACAGGGGCAGGAGCCGCCCAACGGAAACGTCAGCAAAACAGAGAGCTGACGTTCAAGCAGCAGATGCCACGAGCAGCAGGCTGTGCGGGAGCAGGTTGGTCCCACTGAAGGGGAGACCTGGCAGGGCCTTCCTCCAGGGCCACGGTGTGGGGGTTCCCATGCCCACGGAGAGGAAACAACACCCCTCTGTGCTTCAGAAGAAAAAAAGAGCGGTCCTATTAACTCAGAATTTAAAAATAATGCCTCTCAGGAATTTAGGGTCTAGCGAGAGAGCAAAGAAGAAATGCAAAGAAGGCCCCGAGAGGCACAGCCCCCAGGGGCCACTGACCACTGTCATGCGAGGAGTTCAGGTCCGCGGACACACAGAACCACACATGCAGAGGACACGGAGCCTGGAGAGCACGGAGGCCTCGAGGAGGACTCTGAGACTCTGCGACAGCACGGGGGGCGGGGGGCAGCCAGGGAAAGGGGTGCAGTTGCCCCGCAGGATCGGCAGGCCTCAGCTGAAGGAAGGTGGGAAGGACTCGAACCACCGGAGTCCACTCTCTAGCGAGCAGGACACTGAGGCCACTTTCAGAGCGACACGTGTGTTACGCGGAAAGCAGGGCTCCAGGAAGGACGCGCCGCGTGAGGCCCTGCAGGGTAAGAAGTGACTGCGCAGAGCTGCCCACAGATTCATCCCCACACTGCAGGCGAGTGGCTCTTGTGGCCCAGGCTCGTGTTGCAGGAAAGGCGGCTACAGACAGGACTCGGGGTGTCTGGACTGGAGATGCCTCTGAGGAGGCTGCGCAGCCGGTGGACGGGGAACGCGAGAGGCCCCCGCGGAGCAGAGAGGCGGAGGCCACGTCAGCAGGCAGCGCTGCGGCGTGGCGCCCAGGCCACGCCCTGGGCTGGGAGCAGGCAGGCCGTGACACCCGCACGGTGAAGCGTGCAGGGCACGGCCAGGAGTCGGCCTGTTTACACCAGCAAAACGACAGCGAGCCTTCCTAACCTAGCAATTATAATACAACCCTGCCCTTAAATAGCTCGTAACATCCTTACCTCATTGTTCCTTTTCAGGATAAATGCCAGGTTAGCATTTCCACCCTGTAACACAAAAACCACGCATTTTAAAAATACGAAGCCCCTGAGCTGGAGCTGTATCTCAAGTGTCCAGGGCGCGCTGTGGCGCCCCGCATTGGTCCTCTTCTACCCCAGCCTCCCGCTGCAGGGGGTGAGCGTTTGACGCTGAGCTGATGCTCAAGCCTTGTCCAGAGTCCAGGTTGGCTTGGGCATTTAAACAAACCTCCTGACGAGACTGGTCCCACCAGGGCCCTGGTCGGGCTGTGGGTGTATGCATGAAGCTCTAAGCCAGAGAGGCCCAGTGGCCAGCAATAGGGGGACTCTCAACTGCACTACGTGTTTAAAAATGCGCTTTCCTCTTAAAATAAAGCAGGAAATAAAAACAGCAAGTCAGGCATGCAAAACTAGATCAAAGTGGATGAATTTCACAGACTGTGAACTCAGCAGGAAGTGCTAAGAAGGTCTTAGTGTATTTTAGGGGCAAAAAAATACCTTTTTCAGACCACTGTCCGATTCTGTTCTCCTAAGATCTTGGCCATCATCTCCCTCTTCCTTCTCACCTCCTGAACAAAGAAATAAATTTGTGTTTAAAGGCTGTGAAACAGATAAGCCAAGAAAAGAATAGAAGATATACAGCTGAGGGATGTGATGTTTCTGAATCCTACAAAAGCCAAGAACGGGAAGCCACCTGGTGGCAGCTAAGTGATTATCAATTTTTATTGATACAGAGCAACTAGAAGCAACGAGACAAGTATTGCTGCTCCTCTGACTACAGCTTAGCTGAGATCCCAGGAACGAACGAGTCTTTGTTACTCAAAACGAACACGGTGCTGATAAGAGGTTCTTGAGTGTTTTAGCAGCTAGATACTTAGGAGGATCTCAGGAAAATATTTACCGCAGATGAGACGGAGCCCCTCGAGGCAGACCATTTTTACTTCTGCGGGACAGTCGAGGGCCGAGTGTAGGAGGACATGCCTTCCAAGTCACTCACCTTTCGAAGCGCTCATCTGATGGCTATCAAACCCGCCGAAGGTCTCTGCTCTCCGGGGCAAGGACACGGGGCCGACCGTGCCTTCCGGCCCAGCGGGGCTGCCGACGGCCTGCCCGAGCGGGCCTCCCAGGCCCCCACTCACGAGGTTCTGAAGGATCTCCACTGCAGAAAGACAACACAAAACTCTATGCATTAAAAAGCCCAGCTCTCTCAAAGTTAAATTGTGGGGAAAAGAATGGGATGGGGGGAACTATAAATTAAACTTCAGCTATTAAAAAGCAGGAGCAAGGCTGCACTAGAGTGTTTATGAAGAGGTCCCTGGCCACAAATCCATAAAGAAATGTAAGTGCTTACTGTAAAAGTCACAATATGTGTTCTTCTTTGGAGGGATGGAGGGAGGGAGCTTTGATGGGGCCAGGACACGTGGAAGGGATAGAGTGGCCACATTTTAGTTCTTGACCTGGGCAGTGGCAACAAGATGCTACCTGAGAACTCACAAAGCTGAAGTGTCTGTTTTCTGTGTTTGTGCTTTGTTTTACAGTAAGAAGTAATAGTCGTGTACAAACCACACTGGGAGGTGCTGCAGAAGGGGCAACACTGAACGGAAATTACCCTCGTTTATTGCACTTTTCATTAAAGGGCCTCCCTTGAGAGCCTCTTCAGTGTTGGCGCGGAAGAGGGTTCTAGAGCTCTGAGTTGGGGAGCATTCCTCTGGCAAAGGGGTGCTGCACTCAGTCATGTCCCGGAAGATCATCTCCTTTTCCTCCAGTAAGAGTAGAATCTGCTGGTCCTTTTGCTGAAGTTGCTCTGCAGGGTGGACAGAGAACAGGTCTGGTGATTTGACTGCTAAGACCCATGCGCCACCTTGTGGTACTTTATGGCACAGCGCAGAGGGTACCAGTAAGTTTTTTTCCCCTTTATTTCTCATCCTGAAGGCTGCACGAAGTCTTCATTCTGTAATTTCTACCTGGTAAACTATCCTGAGCCTTTCTGGGCCGACATCGGAATTTCTGACACCACGCACTGCACTGTTGTTTTCACGTCCCTGCTTCCTGCCAGGTTCTCACCGCCCCTCCCCCACCTTCTCGGGCTTCTGCCCGTCACTGCGCCCCCTCCTCCCGAGGCTGCCCTTCCTCGAGGAACCTAAGGAGGTCTTTCGTGGCACCCTTTCCAGCACGGATGACTCCCCCCTCCTCTTTAACCTGTTTTCCTCCCTCCTTTGAGGACCGACATCATTGGTCCCCTTCCTAAAATCCTCTCTCAGCGCAGAACTGTCATCTGCCATGGAACCCCTGGGGTTCCCCTGGCTCCATCTGGGCTGCTGTTTGTCCCCAACGCACTTCCCCCTTGGGGATCTCCCTCCCTCCCACGGCTTCAATTACTTCAGGGGTGCTGACGGCCCATGGAGAGTGTCCCAAATCCTGCCCTCCTTCTTGAGCATCAGCTCAACGTGCCCCACTGTCAAGCTGCGACCGCCACTTAGAAGCCCCGTCTCACTCTCGTCCTCCCACCGCCTCCCTGCAGCCTGCGACCTCTTCCTCAGCCACTAAGTCCCCGCCCTGTAGCTCACGTGCGCTGGAGTCCTGGGACAGCTCTCACCTGCTCGCTCTCCCGGTCACAGGGGTCCTTACCTCTTACTCAGGTCCACCCCCTCCAGCCCTCTTCTCACTGAGCCTTTCCCCAGTCTCCCTGTCGGTCTTTCTACTCCCAGACTCCCTCAAGCAAGTCTCCCAATTGGCTTCAATACGAATTAAAAAATTTAAGTTTAAATTTTGCTAAAGGCATTGTATCATTCCCTTGTTGCCTTCCGAGACCTGCTGCCTGAGTCTCCCATCCCCTGGCCGCGACCCCCCAGACAGCCCTACCCCGCCATTCCCTGGCGGGGACGGTGAGGCCTTCCCCACAGCCCCCGGGCCTCGCCGGGGGTGTGCACTCGGCGGCACATCACTCACGTGCGCCTCCCTGGCGAGAGCGTGGGCTTCCCAACCCAGGGCCTCTGCTCTAGGCGTCTTCGCATCCCTCCCACCCGGCAGAGTGCCTGGCCAGGTGCTTCTTTCACGTTAAAAGCAGTTCATCCCTGTCATCCTCATCACAAGCCAACGCATCTGATGCAACTGGCTCAGGCCTCAGTCCGCCCATCTCCCCCCGCCCCCGCCCCACCCCGAAGCAGAACGTTATCATTTGTCCAGCTGTCAGTGTTAAGTGAACTCCCTGGGTGCTCCCATTTGTTTGACTCTACCCAAAGCGCAGTGCTTACTTCAGAACATTAAATAAGCACTAGCAAACAGGTGAGCATCGGGCTCTGCTGTTCAGGAACAGGGAGCAAAAGCCTGGCTCTGCCACCGGCGGTGGATGGGCCCTGGCCTGCCCGGCCTTTCTGGGCCTCAGCTTCCTCAGCTGCACAACGGGCATGAGAGTCCAGGTCTTGCGGGGTGTTGACAGGACTGCACAGAACAGCGGGGGCTTACTAAGCAGTGGTCAAGCACAATCGCCGGGCACACTCTCCCCGGACCGCCTCCCAACTCACTTGTGAGCGTCCAGCACCGTTAACCCAGGTAACTGACATAAAAGCGGATTAACTGGCAGATTCTTTTCCTCAAGTACCTGCCCTTCCTGTTTTTGTCTTAGATGTGCCCATGATTTTTGAAAATTCTTCTGCGACAAGGGGCCAAGAACACTGATACTGAGACAAGAGAATCAATATTTCCTCCATCTAGGGTTCAACACATTATTATAGCTGTCCGGTACCAGGACCGTGTCGGCTCAGACTGGGTTCTCCTTTGTTAAAAGCTCTCCATCTCCCTGTTCCCGGGGGCCTGCCGGGGCAGCTCCGGGACCCAGGCCCTGGGAGGAACCACGGTCTCCTGCGACAGCAGACAGTCCACGGACGAGGGTCCCAGAGCCCTTCCAACAGCTTTACCTTTTAACTCCCGGGCTTTGGTGTCCAGCATTTTCTTTTCTTCCTCATTTTCACTAGGGATTCCTTCATCTTCATCTCTGTTCCTAAAACCACCAAAATAAAACAGAACAAAAGAGTCCTGAGACATCCTTGACTCTGGGGGCCGCCCAGTTGACTCTGAAGCCACAGAGGCACGAGGCGGCCGGGCCGGGGGGCGGGGGGGGAGCTTACAAGGCGTTCATCGTGTCCTGGATGATCTGAATCCAGCTGTTCCGCTCCTCCTTGGAGCTGGCATGGACCTCCACCATCTCCGGGTCCTTCATCCCTATGCTGATCAGGAACAAGCCTTTCTCCTCGTGTGCTACCTCCCTCACGATCAGCTTCTTTAGGGAGATCACCGTGGATTTCTGGTCCTGGGAGAGGGGAGGGGGCAGAAGTCAGAGGCATACACAGCCTCCTAACGCGTGAGGACAACTTCAATCTCAGGGGACACCGGACGCCTTTTAAAAGCATGTGTTCTAGCAGACAGCGGCAGGAGTAGGATAATGAGAGAGATCTCACGATTTCACTTAGATTTTTGTCAAACAGAAAAAGAATTCTGTAAAGGAAATGACAGTTTACGGCCATAAAGGTTCTAGTCGTGTTTTGTACACGATGAACCCTTGCGCATTCTCACAGAATCTGAGCGGCAGCATTCTCAATTAACACAATTTGCGGGGCATAACGTGTGAGAAATGCCCCAGTGATCACGTGCCTGAGGCTCTCAAAAGGACTGCAGGGAAACAGAAAATAATTTTGGGGGGGATGCTGAGGGGGCAGAGAGAAAATGTTGAGTGTACAAGAAACTGTTCAGAGGAATTTGTCCTGAGCCAGGTAATTCTGAGTGGGCGGGAGACCAACAACACAGTGTTCCATTTACGTTCAATAGGTGCCTCTAGCTGTTCTGAATACCGTTCTCAACTACAATCAGAGGAGACCACCAACAGTTCCGCTTACCAAGGACGCAAAGACGTATTTCTGGTCTTTTTCTTGAAGGAAAACCAGGATGTCAGTCAGCAGAACTGCTTGAACCTCTGTCGTGTCCGGGCAGGGAAGAGAGAACAGTGACTAGTTAGCTGTTTGGTGCCACCAGGGCCCTGTTAGTAGTAATTCAGAGCAGAACGGGTCAGAGCTGACTCTCCTCCGAGGCAGCTGTTTTATTTACATCCGGCCACCACCCACGTCTGTTGGTTAGAGTTTTCAGAGGCACTTTACACCTTGATCTTTACCACCAATGCCTTGTCGTGGAAAAGGATAAGTATCTAGTTCCGGAGAGACAGATCCCGCAAGGCAGGACTGCAAGGATAAACTACTCGAAGAACGCAACCCAAGAGCAGGACTTGCACAGATGCTCCGCAGCAACACAGCCCGCCAAACGCTCAGGCCACAGTGCTTCTCCTCTTGCGACCGACCGCAGCGATGGGAAAGGCGTGGGACAGCAGACAGGGCAGCTGCCAAAAGGCCACGCGGAAGGCTGCCTGAGCTAACGAGAGGCGGACCTCACAGGCCCCAGAGAACGGGGCGGGCCGCCCCCGCCCTGACGCTGCAGGCTCGTGGGCGCAGTGGCGTCAGGTCCAGTCAACCTCAGCCCCTCCGGGCCACGGAGAGAGCCTTGTCTGCTTCTCATCACGTGCAATAAAGGAAAACCCAAATGCGCATCTCTAGCCGGATCTAGGAATTGAAAGAATGCCACAAACTCTTGCTCCGATTCTCTAGGAGCACCAAGTGACACCTTTCCCCATTCCCTTAAGGACAAAGTCTGACATCTCTGGAGCCGAGACAGCTCCTGAGCTCTGAGAGCCTGGCCCGGCTGGAAAGGGCAGCCTAGGATTCCCCGGGAAAAGAATAGAACTGACGCAGGCAACCCCCTCTCCCACCCCAGGCCCGGGGCGGCGGCAGGGTGGGGGTGGAGGGGGGGCGGGTCAGGCCCCTCCGGCCTTTTCCACCGCTTCTGCCACCACTGGAGGCCCCGCTCCGTGGAACTCCCTGCAAAGCCCTGAAGAAAACAGAAGCAAACAGGCCTGATTTCTAGGCAGGCCGAGTTTTTCAGCCTAGATGAGTAATTTTCCATGCACTAGCATTAGTTCCATTTTTTTTTTTTTTTTTTTAAGCTTACTTTTAAGTAACTCAGGTGCCTGCCAAAAAAAAAAAAAAAAGTTCTAAAACACAACTTTCACCTCACTGGATCTTGAAGCTGCTAGGATGGGTGCCGGGGGATGGGAGAAGCCCGTCCCTTCACAGGGCGCCCTGCACGGTACTGGCTGTCCCTGGCGCGCGTTCACAGGGGTGAGAATGACGCGACACCAGCCCCCTCCCCGCTGGCGGCCTTTCAGGCCCGAAAACCCAGCGCTCCGCCGTGGGCTTGACCACAGCGTCATTCCAACAGCTGGAATCTATTAGTTTTTATTTTGGGAATGGATAAACAAAGTGCTTTAGAAAGGAAAGAGAACAAGGAGCGAGCTCCGGGCACCAGTTGGCTCTAGAAAACTCAGCTCCTTACGGGGCGGGGCAGGTGTGGCTGAGCCCCCCGCCCCCGCCCCCACCCCGCCCCATCTGCCTGCCGCAGACGGTCGCAGACGGACAGCGGGAGGGCGCCCTGCACCAGGCCCTGAGAACGCCAGGGAGAGCCCTGCTGGAGAGCAGGCTCTTCATTCTGTTCCCCGCCTCGACGTGATGGCGGAGCGGGCAGGGGCGGAGGGTCCTGCTTCGTTCACCTTTGAACCCGTCTGACGCCTGGACTTCCCTGTGTGGTCTCAGCATGGGCAGACTCTAGCTAAGGACCCTGCGTCCTCTCTGACCGCAGCGCCTAGCGCACCACTCCCACCCCGGAGAGGACAGAGGTACCCATTCCACCCCCTCGGTCTCGTGCCCTCGGGGCTGGCGGCCCATGGCCCGCCTGCTTCCTCGGTGCACAGCGACTGAGGAAGGGGGTGCACTCCGGGCCACTGGGGAAGTCAGAGCTGCCACACAGGCCCAGAGAGTACAGGTTTGATGAGAAGAATTACTTTTTAAAAAATCAAATGTGCAGGTGAATTCACAAACCTCGTGTCTTCCTTTACTTGTTGCAGCCGACCATTTGCAAACTAAAAATTAAAACCAAATTCAATGCAAATGTGTTTCATGATCCCTTTTCTTTCAAGAGAAAAGGCACAAACACCATCAAGTTTAATAAATGTAGCTGATGAGTTAGTAACTACATTTCTGCGAGGTCTCGGGAGCTGCAAGTCCCTCTGACGTGTCTTTAGAGCGAAGGATGCACGCACAGTTCTACCCTCGCAGACTCTGTGAGCTGGCTGATGGCGCCCACGCTTTGCCAGAGCCCCCACCCCAAACCTGCCGCCCTTCCCTCGTAGGCCAACGCACCTCCTCACCACCTGAGTTTCCGGGTCAGTCTTTCCCCTTGCTTTGTTTCTTAAAATCCCCTTTTCCATTCGACCCGACTGCATTTCCTTGTAAACTTGCCGTATTTTACGACTCGATAAGCTACCTTAAACCAGTCCTTTCTGAGGCCAGATTACGAGCAGTTAAATGACAGCTGCTGCTGCTGCTGCGTGATGTGTGGATGTGGGCTCCCCAGGAACCACCTGCTGGTGAGCTTGCGACAGCAACCTTTGGATTCCGCCTGCTGCCGTCCGGCGCCCGCTCAGACTCGGAGCCAGCGTGAGCCTTACCTTTCAACCTTCCCGCCGCGTTCTTCAGAAACACGCTCCCGTCCCGCACTAGCTTCTTCCGCTTCAAATCCTCCTTGGCAAACATCTGACCGCTCTTCATTCTCATGATCGACTTGCTGTCCGTCTTCGTGTAGATCTCGTGGAGACGCACTTTCTTTTCGTAACTGGCCACTTTGCTGTCCACAGCTCCGATCACACCCTTCACCAGGCTCAGGGAGTGAGCCAGGTCTTCCTGCTCCGCTTCGTTGTCTTAGAAGGAAAGCATATTTCTGTTTCGCAGATGCGCGCGGGAGGAGGGGAACCCTACCTCTTCCTTCGTGCCACCACCCTCCCTCTGTGGGCACGCGCTCAAAGCTCCGCCCATGTGTCCGAGGCATGTCGCCTTCCCTCGCTCAGACGTAAGTTAAATTCTAAACAAAGTCCGACAATTTCAGGGACACAGATAACATGCAATGACATCCCATGTTCTCAGGTAGTAGGAACAAAACATTTTTTTAAGGAGAAAGAGGAGCAACCATTTATTTGTCTTTGTTTTACTAATCTTTAAATGTAACTGCCTATGAGCAGGATTGGCCAAAAGAGAAACCAGCAAGCACCGAGGAAATAAGAAACCGCAGCAGTTCTAGCCCTTACGGGGAAAACTGGTGGGAATTCGCTCTCAGCCTAGTGACGAGGGAGCAGTTACTCAGGCCCCTGAACTCTCGATGGGGTCAGTCAGTGGTTCCTTCCCTTCTTGCTGTCATCCGCCCTGAGTCCGCCCACATAGTATTTCAAGTGTGCATTCAAACCAACGGTTTTTAGGTAAAACCCAGGGTCTCTTCACTTCAGATGCGCTGAAGCGGGGAAGAGCTCCCCCGCGGGGTCCCTGTGGGGTGCAGAGGGGCGCAGGGCACGGGCACATGGGGCTGAACGAGGAGGCGGCTCACCTTTGGTGCACTGCAGCATCCTTTGGAACAGAACGGGGTACTTCGTGATGCGCTGTGTCACCAGCAGTATGCACTCGGGGATTCCGAGCCTCCGCACGACTGAGCTGCTCATCTTCTTCTGCAAGGGAGGAAACCAACAGTCAGGAGCGACCCGAGGAGGACGAAGGCTCCACTGAATCGGAGGGTGCGCGACGCCCCGGACGACGACGGGCATGCTCGTGTTTCCCTTCGATACCTTTACAAACGCCTGGAAACGCTTATCCTTGGTGTACAGGTCTTTGAAGTAGTTCACGGACTGGTTGTGCTGCCCACAGAACCTGCCGTATGTCTTCTTTAAGCGTTCTGCGTTCTCCCCTGAGAACTGCAGAGGGAAGAGAGCAGAAGGTAGGCTGCAACACAGGTGCTAAACTTGTATTACCATTTCCTACAGAGTTGCCAGTCTGTCTGTAAAAGCCAAGAGGGCTTCCTCAAAAATTGTTCCAGAAGATTAAAACGGTGTGGTAGCTTTGGAAAGAAGTGTGGCAGTTCCTCAAGAGGCGAACTAACCAAGCAATTTCACTCCTAGACATAAAACCATATGGCCACATGAAAACTTACATACGAATGCTCATTACTCATTATTCAGAACAGCCCCAAAGTGGAAATAACCCAAATATGCATCAAAGGAAATACGGATGAATAAAATGTGGGGTGTGAATACATAGACACACATATGTTTATATGATGGAATATTAGCCACAAAAGGAAAAGAAATCCTGATTTCACACTTGCTACAATACTGATGAACCTTGAAAGCATTATTCCAAATAAAAAAGCCAATCATAAACAGCCACATATTGTTTTATTTTATTTCTGTGAAATGTCCAGAATAGGCACATTCGCAGAGACGGAAAGCAGACTGGTGGTTGCCTAGGGCTGTAACACTTGGTGGTGGTGGGGGCATAAAAAACGTTCCGAGACTGTCTGTGGTAATGGTTGCACAATTCTGTGAATATACTAAAAACCACTGAATTGCACCCCTTCCAAGGGTGGGTTATATGGCATCTGAACTGTGTTTCCATAAAGCTGTTATGTATATTTTTATAACAATGAACACAAACATCTACGTACCATGTACATAGGAAATGCAAAATGTGTTCTGTGTCGGAATCGTAGCAATAGAACGAGGAAAACTCACTAGAAGGTTTTCATGAGATAGTCAGTCTTCAAAATTTCACCTTGGTAAGTTAAGACACTAGAACATCCATCATTACCCAGGGATCTGTTTCTCGTGCTGCGCTCAGGACAGCCGCCCTTAAATCGCTCCCAGATGTGTGCAATCCCCACGCTTCCTCTGAACATCGGCTCGCTTTGGGGCAAACCGATGAGGGGCTCCATGCTAAGCATCGATTCCCACCGCACTAAAACTCTCTGTGGGCAACAAAGGCCGATCCGTCCCGAAAACCTTGCGGGGAGCTGCTCCTCCTCCCCTTTACCAACAGAGCAGCCGGGGCGGCGAGCTCTGAGTGTGCTGATCCCACCACCAAGCACGTGCCCCACAGGTGATTCGGGCCCCGCACCCGGCGGGGCAGAGGTGTGAGTCCTGCCACCAAAGAACTTACTAGAGGACACGCACAGGCCCAAGGCGCCACAGCACCACGAGTCCAGGTGCGACGAGGCACCTGTGCAGGCCTGAGGGCAGAGGGATGTCTGAGGAGAGAAGGTCTCGCTCGCGGAACTGACGACCCCCGCTTTGAGGGCCTACCTGTTGCAGATACCTGTGCTAAATATTTGGATTTATTGTATGACGTGCCTATTTTTACTTCTAGAGCACTTGAGGCAGAGTTCTAAGGCATATTTAGCTTTGTGGTTCCAAGTAGCATTTAGTAGGTGCCCAGTAAATACTGGAGAAAAATGACTGAATGATTGCATGAGGTGAGGGGTCGGACTCCTGAACACAGGGGAAGGACAAAACTTCCACTTCCCAGGCAACTGTTCCAGCAACTAAGCCGCTGCTTCCACACTGAGGCACAGATGCTCTGGGGAAAAAGAGCTAGTCAGGTGAGACAGGACGCCCCTCAGCCTGTAAAGGTTATACTGGGAACATTTAAAAAAAAAAAAAAACCCAAAAGTTTTAAAAAGAAACATTAAAAACTGTCTATGATAAACACATATAAAAGTATCAAAATAACTTTTAGCCAAATTGTTTTTGGAGTAAGACTGAAACCGTACCACACCTTGATGAACATATCAGTAAGGTGTATCTTATGAGGTGTTTTACAGATAGTTCCTCATTCAACTTTCTATGCGCAGGTGGCTTTCAGGTGAGGGAGGTCCTTTGGATTTGAGGCAGAGGGGAAGCAGACACTTCCAGTAAACATGTTTTTGATTGGTTAAGCTACACTGTTTTCTCATGGGATAGACTCTGAGGAAGAAAAACTTTTATTGAGTATCTACTGTATATGCTAGGTACTTTGCACATTTATTTATATACGTATATAAAATACATATACGTATATAAAACATACGTATACGTATATAAAAGCTCTAGGAGAGAAATGCTGCTGCCCTCATTTATGGAAAAGGAGGTCCAGGCTGGCCGAGAGCAACACCTTGCCCAGGTGCGCAGAGGTGGGAGCGGGACCGCCGGGATGCGCGTGCACGGTGGCCGCGCCCCGAAGCGCCCCTCCTCCCCATGGCTCACCTGGTTCACAAGCACATCCCCTATCCTCTTGATGAGAAAGTTCTTCTCGCTTTTATCCACCAGGGAGTCCTTCTTCCGCTCCAGGATCCTCTGAAAGAACTGGCTGTGGATGCTGATCAGCTCGTCCAAACCCGGGAAGAGCTTTTCCACCATCTGCTGCTCGAAGAGCAGATCCGTCATCATCCCCCGGCTGTACACGTCACTCATGATCTTGAGCGTGCGGACGTGGTGCAGCTCCGTCTGCATCAGCTCTGCCGGGGGGACAAAGCTCAGCGGTCAGGAAGACCAGGCTACAAGGATTCTCCTCCCAGGACCGCCTGCCGCTACGAAGAGCCCCATCAGTCTTTCGGCCTCTGAAAGCCCAATTTAAACACTAAAACTGGGTCGATAGCTGTCTTTTCCCTAAAGTGGTCTCATCTTCTTTTTCCTCCATTTTTCAGTGGCCAACCACAGCGATATTGGATTACATCACTTTTTAGTGATTTCCACACTGGTCTTCACTGGAATTGAAACCTTTCACAATTTCCACGTCCCTATTTCCTAGAAATGACTGTTTAGTGTCTAGTCCTCAGTGGGGTGGAGGAATTAAACTGTCACAAGAGATTTCTTTGGAGGCCTCTTGCATAAATAAGCACGCATATTAAATAAATGTTCAATAAAATGAAGGAAAATAATTTTAAATAGAAAAAAAGGATAGAAGTAAGATCACGTCTCTATACCTCAAAGAAAACCTCTGAGATGCTACACACTTGGCAACTAACTTGCCAGAAGCCAGCACATCGCCGGATAAAAAGTCCCGACCGTGCAACCAAACGTCAGCAGAGCAAGCGAAGGCTCTCACCGTAGATCACTTCCTGCCGCTTCACCACGTCCTTCTTCTGCTGCTTCAGGAACTTGCTGTCCACTATCCGGCTCCAGGACTCTGCTTCCAGCTGTTTGGACTCCATCTCAAAGTCGCCCATCAGTTGGCCTTCATTCATATCTGTCCCTACTCCTCAAAACATCAGAAAAACCAACATCAGGACCGTGGTCCGTGACCTCTGAAAAGCCTATGCTGGACTTTTCTTGGTGTGATGATTTCCTAAGACACACCCACTCTCGTTAATCCAGGGGATATTCACAGAACCATATTCCAGTGCGAGAAAAGAACCATTTCCTGTTTGGGAGTGCCACGCTCTACACTCAAGGCTTTGGCTGAGAGTGAAAACCATCACGCAAAGGAGATGTGATTAAGACGTGATTCCTATGTGAAGCAGCAATTGGAAGGAACCTGGGAACTTTACTTGTTTAAGGGAGCAAGCTCTCAACTGTGACAGGAGAGGCGAACCAAAGTCTGGGGGGAAAGGAGTGTACTAGCATACGGCCCTGTTATAAGCAATGACGTCCTTCCGTGGACATCTATCTAACAACTGGGCGGGTCTGACCACCAATTTATTATAAAGCACAAGATGCTTTACAGACAATTTAGAGAATCTTCGCAGTACGGCAGAGGCAGACACTATTATTCCATCAACGCTTGCATTCTACGTAAAGAAATAACACATTCTCAACAGAAAACAGAGGCCGTAACTTCCTCTTACCCTCATCAGTAAGTGATTCTGTGGACTCATTGACCTTGACAATTTTATTCAGCGAGTCTGTGGAATGAGACAGGAATTTCCAGGTGTTCGATATGTTCTCGTCATTGCCAACTCTGGGGACAAAGAGAAGCACGTCAAATACATTCTGAGGAGCTGTGGTTAGCTGGCTGGAGGTACCGTCACGAGTGCAGACAAATCACTTAGGTCAGGAACTCAGCAGTGAGAACTGACAATCAAAGGCATTCAGCATTGCTGCAAACTTAAACTTTTTGAACCTCGGATTTTTTTAAATGATAGGAAGGAGGGCCCTCTCCCCCCAGACTACATACACATTACAGAGGAAACTTCTCTTTTTGAAACGCATTGCCTAACCGCTACACGCCTCCTCCTGTGCGCTAAATAACTACAGAGGATTCTTTTATGTAAAAAAAAATTAAATTTACAAGGGTAACATGGGTTATTCTTTTACGCTCTTGACCCCAACACATCAGCTGGCGGGCAGGCACCCGGTAGTGTTTGTGATGTGCCATACAAGCAAGCCAGAGTCGTGTGCAACTTCGAATTGAACATAAAGACCAACTTCACGGTCACGATGCAAACACTGGTAACAACTTTGAAAAGAAGGCCTTTGGATGATGATAATGCGAGGACAAAAAATAAAAATACTGGGAACTGTGTTTTGCTTGAGGAGGAGGAAACATCAGCCAGCGCAGAGGCTTCAGAAAATACAGACAAAAATAGAGTCGCACTGTTCAGGTAAGAAGTCTCCTCCAGCCAAGGGTGAGAGAGACGTCAGAGATGTTTTGAGGCCTGCAAGTCAAGCATCTCACCCCAAATAACCAGTGACACCAGGATCAGCCCTGGGCCTCCACATTCAGGGGGTCACAGCAACTTCCGCAGGGATCACGAAAGGAAGCCAGTGCCACCGAGTGGGCGGGAACCTCACCGTAATGACCGGCCCACTATTCCCTCCCATGAAAACCACTGAAGAGGCAAGGTTGGAAAACAAGTTATAATAGAAACAGACAGACCAGGGTCATCAACCCATCGAGAAGTATGACACCTAAAATATACAAGTGGTTGCAACCAACAATTCGGAATGTGATCATCTTTGCCCCTCCTGCTTCCTGTTTCGATTTAGAAATCTTCCTTTTCGAATGCGGGGTCTTCAGGAGCAGGCCATCGGGGCACAGAAGTGCAGGGCAACCTAGCACGACGACGGGGTTGAAAGGGGACCCTTGTCGCAAAGCGGCAGCCATGACGGCGCATCAAAATGTAATCCTCACGCTCATCGGAATCACTCGGTTGTGCACCAGCCCATGAGCTTACATTTTTAAAAATATAAGCGGCATCTTTCTGCCAAACGATGTGATTACTGTGCTCCTGTCGCTTGGATGTCAGCTGTGCTCTCTCTCAGTGCCCACTTACCCAGCAATGTTCTGTATGGAGACGCTTTTGGACAGTGACACGCTCTGCTGGGACCGCCGGTGAGGAAACAAGGGGACCGAGGAAGTTTCATCGGCCAGGAGGACCGCGGACCGAGGGCGCTCCTTGGGCTGCGAGGCTGCAAAGGGAGAGAAGGCAGTGATGAAGCGCCGCTGAGCCAGGCCCACCAGCCCCGATTCATCCGACAAATGCCAAGGGAAGCAAACTGCAGAAGGACAGATTTGCCCTGGGAGCGTGAAAGGGTCCCAAAACACCATGGAGGACAACATGGCAACATCTGTTAAAACTGTAAATGCGTAAGCACTTGGATGCAGCAATTCCATTTCAGAATATGTTTATTCCGTAGATACCCTTGTTTGTGCTTGAAGTGACACATGTCCAAAGCTATTCAATGCAACACTGCTGGTAAAAGCAAAATACTGGCAATGGCGCAATGAGCATCAAAAGATCAATTAATAAATTATGGTACGCTAGGCAATGGAATAGTATGTAGTTTTAAGAAATAAGGACACCCTCCACGAATCGACACAGATCTTGAAGGCAATATAGTAAGGGGGGAAATAAATCAAGGTGTGGAATAAAATGCAGGACAGTCATAATTTTTTAAAGAAAAATTCATAAGCCAATAAAAATTTTTAACAAAGAAAATTGAAGAAGGTAAGTATAAAACTAAAAAGAGTGATTACTTGTAGGGTGGGTGGAAACCAGTCAACAAGAATTAAGAATTGCATGAAAACATTACGTCTGCCCACATTCACACTAAATCAAAGCAAAACGAGACTGAACGTCTGGCAGGACGGAAGGACTGCAGAGACAGCGGAGGCCGGCGGAGTGCCTGGCAGGGCACGGCTGCGGTGCTGGCTGGATGTGCAAAGGGCCGGCCCTCCCGCCGGTCGGGGGTGGGCCCAGGGAGGTTTGCACGCTGTATGAGCTCCCGAGATTCCTCTGCATGCTGCCTGAGACCACGGATCTTGACCAATTCCTTTAATTTGCAGATGAGGAAGATGCAAGGCTTGTGTATGATGCCACACAGCTCGTTTGTCCTCAAACTGCGTATTTCTCCTGAACACGACCAAAGAGGAACCTGGAGCCCTAATTTTATGCTAACGTGCTCACACTGGCATTTGCGTAGGAAATTATTCTTCCTTGGTAAGCAAGCTCCTGCCCCAGACATGAACTGCATTATCGGTCCATCCCCAGGAGCTGAAGGAAATTAAGACTGGGATGGCTGTTACGACTTCACAGTATTATCAGGATGTTTCTGCCTTAATAAAATTCCATAAAACCATTAATCTCCAATTCCAATTCTATTTAGAAGAAGGTCAGACAATAAAACACCAGAAACACGCCACGCTACAGCACGGCCAGACCCTTCCTGCAGGAAGCACACCAGGAGCATGAGATGGGGGCCTGACCCAACAGAGGCTCCAGGCGGCTCAGAGAAACAAGAATGCACCCAAGGGCGCAGGAGCCGGGCGCAGCCTCAGCGTCAGGGCGGAGCGTGTGGATGAGATCTGATGGAGGAAGCCGCACTGGATACTGACGGGCGTGAGGACCTGGACACGTCAGAAGGAGAGAGGACATCGTGCTGGGGAGAGCTGTGTGGATGAAGGCAGTCGTGATCGCGCAGTATGAGAGCACGGAGGTGGAGGGGTAAGTACAAGAGGGAGCCAGTAGGGTGTGTGAAAGGGATCGGTGAAGGGCTGGAGAAGCAGAGTGAAGTTCGATAGGCACGATCGCATTTGATTCATTCAAGTGTGAGGCATTGCAAACAAATGTAATTGTCAACTCCCTCAAGCGGGATTTCAAGATGCACAGGGGCCAGCTGCTTAAATACACAGGACCACAGTGCTGTCTTTTAAGCTAATACGCTAACTAGAAACCTTTCGAGAAAGTTTCACGGTAGAATGTTAAGATTTTGGTCAAAGAATCTGCAGCCTCCTACAACTTGCCACAAAATGGGTACTCAAATCTCGATGAATAACGAACAAATACGATACAGGTCTCGAACCAGAGAGTGAACGAGAACCAGGAGAGGGGCTGAGCCACTTACGCTTGTTCCTCATGATGACTGTGGGCAGCGAAGACGTGTCCTGCGCCTGTAGGCTCCCTTTGGGCTGCTGGGAGAAAAGGAAACAGCTTGTGAAGACTGCATCCACGATCTCTCTTCTGTCAGGTTTCAAGGAGCCCAGAGTAGGAGGACAGCCAGGTGCCCCTACCTTCCGGCTCGCTCCCCTGCCAGTGGTCCTCAGCACCCTCTGCCCCAGCCAGTCGCCCCCACTGCCTGTCCTCTGAACCCGCCACGCACGCCGATGCCACACACACTGTGTCTTCTGCCTGCAGTCACCTTGCCCTCCCCGGCCAGACAGTCTTCTCTCGCGCAACCGTTACCCGAGCACTGCCTCTCTGGCAAAGCCGTCCTACTCTCTGCTCCTCGCCCGAGACGGTGCCCGGCATCTTGCTAGGATGCTGCGTGCCCCTCCACTTAGTGTCTTCCTCATCTGTGGTCATCGTCTGCCTGCCCACCTGCCCCACCAGCACGCTGGTCCCCGAACACCTGCTGTGCCTTCCGCATTCGATTTCTCCAGTGACTAGCACGTATCAGGTGCTAAATAATTCCTCCGTGAAGTGCTATTTACAGTGAGGACTTTCGCTGCAGCATGCAAGAGCCTCACTTTGTGTGAGAAATCGCAGACTGCAGCAGCTAGTCTGGGATAACTCGTTAGTGGAAAACAAGTCACTTCCAATTGAAAATGGGACTTCCCTTTTAGGTTCCACTCTCTTATACAGGGGACACTGTATGTCACTATTTTCCCACGGAACCTGGTACATAATAAATTCACAATAGTGATGAGTCTCCTCAGAGATCACACACACAAACCCAGTTCAATAGGCAAGATCTCATTCGATTCACTCAAAGCCAGGCAGGGAGCAAATGACAGGCAAGGTGTGGGGGGGTGGGGGGAGAGGCCACCTGGAAATGTACTTCCCACCTGCAGGAGGCAGCAGCCGCCCGTCTCTCCGACACTGACAGACCCACAAGCCAGGCCCCCTGCTGGGTGCTTAGGACCCAACTGTGGGTCCAACACACACTCCTGACCAACGACTGCTTGGCAAGTTTGCACTTACGTTCCCGTGGGGGAAGGGACAGCCCATAAAAAAACAAATGTAATAAACACAGACTATTAAACATAGGCTCTGAGAAGGTGATTAGGAGTATAGAAAAAAAGGGAAAAGAACAAAGCTGAGAATTGGGAATGCTGGGTAAGGGGGAGTAAGATTTTAAATAACTGCATTAACTGAAATGAGAAAATACTTCATGAGCCACACGGATGTATGTCCACGGGCTAAGTAAGATCCGGGCTTCCCTTCCCCTGCCCTTCCCCTGGTTCGCTGCGTCTGCAGTGTGGTCCTCGGACTAGCGGCATCAGCACTGCCTAGGACTCATCAGAAATGCTGACCCTGGGCTCCAACCTGGAATGTGAACCTCTGACCGTGGGGCCCAGTGAGCCCGTGAGGTGGTGCTGATGGTGGTTCAAGTATGTAAATGTGTCTGGTTACCGACGAGCATACAGCACCTGAGTGGGCATTTGTGTAGGTGCAGCTAGAAGCACAGGGACAAAAAGACACTCTGGGGGACCAAGACACAGGCTCCCTGAAAGGTACGCCCCCAAATCCGTACTCTTTTCTTAAGGGCTGCCTGGGCAGCGGTGCACGCCAGGTGCCGCCACGCGGCTGCCACGCCCCATCTTTGTGTCATCTGATCAGAGCCACTGACACGGACTGAGGAAGAAGTGCTGCCAGACAAGCATCTAAGCTGACCCTCCACAGCCCTCCGGCCTCCACAGCCCCCGGCCCCCGCTGCTGGCCTCGGGGGCTCCAACGAGGCAGTGGGCGTGCGAACCGCTGGCAGAGAGGTCCGCAGATGCAGTTACCAGGGGCACAAAGAGAACCCCAGAGAAAGGTCCGTTTAACGTGGAGAAGATTGGAATCCATTTCCCCAAAGCCACAAATTCCCAAGTGGGTTAATTAGAAAAAGAATCAATTAGGAGGAAAAAAAAGTTTTTTTTTTTGGTTAGTCTGGTCTCAAAGTTGGTACCAAACGAGTAAAAAAACAAAACCTACAACTCTCCCAGCTCCGAAGATTTTATTGCTTTAGCCAGAAACGTCTTACCTTCATCTTGACCTTTGCGCAGGAGGCCAGACTTTCTCTGCAGCCTTTGTGGACAAAAGCACTGCAGTCTGCAAGGAAAGCAACAAACCCAAGGTGACGTTACCGAAACAAAGAGACCCCAGAGCCCGCCGCCCTGCCTCAGCAGCCCACGGACTTCCAAGGGAGCTCATTCCCACGTCAGAATGCGACTGAATGGAAGCACAGATTGCAGCCTGCTTCTCGGAAGCAGGCGTGTGACGTCACTCGGAGGAGAAGGAGCAAGAGCAGATGTGATTTCTGATTAACAGAGACTAGAAGTCTGGAACTTTCCGGGCAAGAAGCTGAACGGTGACCAAAACCAAAACTAAAAGTGTCTGCCATCAAAACGTAAGTCTAAGTCACCAGCAAATTCATGAATAATGCCCCTTCACAGGGGTTGTGAACCGTGCGTGACCGTGTCAAAGGTAGAGCATGCATCTGACCATCTGCCTCTGTCCTTGTGCCTGGGGTCTGACCTGCCCTGAGCTTTCCGCAACCTGCCCCGAGTCCAGAGCCACAGGAGAAAGGTCATGAGAATGACCCGAAGCACCTCTGGGAGGCCTGACTCAAGAAGAAGCGGGCGGCTTCCTGGATGATGCAGCAGAGACCGCAATCTGCCAAGGGCAATTTCATCTGAACTCCTCTGTGTCACTCTCTTGGCCAGACAGGGCCAGCGATGTGGAAGCCCAGCCCTGTGTGCCTCGGAAGGGTCGGCACCGCACTCACTGCTGCCATGAAGTCAGAGCCCGGCGCTGAGCCAGAAGGCCGGAGGTGAAGCGGAAACCAGTCCAGTGTCCGTCTGCGGGGACACACGATGACATCGGCCTCTCCAGGGAACAGGCTCCCTGAGAAAGTCCGCCAGATGCCCTTCGTTAGGCAGCGCTTCCCACAGACTCAGGAGGCGCCGCGGCTCCCGCCTGTGTCAGCTGCCTGCTTCTGTTCTCTCAGCTCACGCATGGGGGGGTGGGGGGAGTGACGATAGGGAGGGGACGACTCTAGGATGGAAGCTGCCAGAGCCCTAGACCCCAAGGCCTTCTCCCGTTTCTTCCTCAGCAGTTGCTCCTCGGCGCCTACTTGGTCCACGGCCCTCTCCCCCAACACCAGCGCTCCCTGTGCGGTGATCAGCCCGGGTGCCCCCGCAGGCGGGGCAGGGGCCCTTCGCCTCCCCCTGAGTCTTCAGTAGGGCTCTCTGGTGCAGGGCCTGGCAGACACCCACTCGGATGTCTGCTCGCCCCAAAAGCCAGCCGCCCCGCCACAACCTTGATTACAGTAAGTGGAACACCCACAACTTTTTCGAAGGAGTACAAGAAGAACAGCTGTGAAACTACGTGTGATTTAGGTCCCGACTCTGCTAATTATTAGTTCACGTGACCCCACGCAAGGCCTTTCTCTGCTGGCCTGTTTCCTCACCTATAAAATGAAAGACCACATTTCCCCCAAGTTCCTTCTGTCTGTGATTCTGTAAGACTCTCTGCAACATCTCTTGAAGAAAGGGATACTTTTTCCAAGTAGATCCCACTAGACTGCCCCATGAGGTTCTCGATACAGGAGGATCCTCACCCTCCGAGTCATCAGAATTATCACCAGGAAAGGCCCATCCTTCAGGGTGTGGAGATCTGAGTAGCTCTGAATCTCCTTTTGTCAGCAGAGGGGTGGGGGGCGGGGTGAGGGTTTGTTCCGGGCCTTTTACTCCCAGGCATAGTGATAGCTCCGATCTAGCTAGTGTCCTCTAGTTCCAGCCCATGTGAAATTCACAGTCTGGTCATTCTCCTGATGTTAATTAGCCAAAAGAGACATCCAAGGTCATGTAGCAATGACCGCATGAGGGACTCTCCTCGGGGAGGCTCACTCAGGAGCGCTACAAGAGGAGGAGCCTGGGAGGTTTTATCTCAGCCAAACTCTCTTCTTGCTGCAACTATTTCCTTCTCCAGGAATGAACTGCCAGGGAGCTGTACGGATTTCTTTATACACATTTCCTTATTCTTAAAAAAAAAATAATCACGTTTATGATAAATTAAAACAACTTTCAATTAGGTTTTATTGTCTTATATTCCACTCACAAAAGAGCATTTTCTCTTTCATTTTAATGAAGATCGATGCCATTTTAAGCATCTGTGGGCAACACAGGAAGTGGTGGATTTACTTGAAAACTTGCCACTAATTCCGAGGTACACAAGTGGCTGCCCAGCACACTGTAAGCAGAGCCTGCAGTCAAGCTGCATCTGTTTCCTTCCTCCCAAGGAGTCCCATCGTCTTACAGCGAATTAATTAGCTGATGACAATTTCTGAGGGAGTGGTGCTAGTACTTTTAAACAGACTTCAGCAACATTCAAGTTCTCAGGCCAACGTCAGAGCCTTAAAAGACAACTCCTACTGATGAATCACCAAAGCAGAAGTCATGTTTAAAGTGTGCTTCTAGTAAACAACTTCTCATACAAACTCATTTTTTGGAGACATGTCCCCGAACCCATCGCTTAGGAGAAATTTTAATACGTTCTGTAACATGGTCACAAATCTTAGGGATAAAGACTTGGCATGGACATCTGCTTAACGTAGTCAAGTACCTACTTGAAAGCCACTCAACTTGTTTCCCAGTTGCCCTGGACTTAGCTCACAGCGGCGGTTTTACGTGGTGTGTGGGGGTGACCTGGAAGCTTCGGCCCCGCTGACAGCAGCCAAACTCATGAGGCTAAAACCTTATTCTCTGTTTTGGAAAAGAGACCAATTACCAAGAACACAAGACTCGAAGACAAATTTAACACATTTTCGAGCTCTCTGCCCCAGACCATACCATGTTGTTAGGGAGGGCAAAGAATTGTTTAGCCTCTTATTTATTTTTGAAGAAGAAGATTTCCTAACAGCACTAAACAACATGCCTTCATCCAAAGAGGTCTTGGCACAGAGGTTTGTGCGAACAGGGCCGACCCCCAATTAGATTTCTCCCAAGTTAAAGAGCAAACAGCCCAGACTTCAATTTATTTTGTCGCTATGAGGCGGCAACAGACACAAGAAAAGAAGGGAAACCCCAGAGGACTGGGACTACCATCTATCTGTTGTGGCTGTTTTCTCTTTAACCTCTGCCATCAACCAGCTCGAATCTTCGGTGAACTATCGTATACTGTACATTCTTCCTCCTGCAGCAGAAAAAATACCACCACCCTTTTCAGAGAGACTAGCTTAAGAAAATCAGCTTTATGAGAGTTAAGGGGGGTGGCCAGGCCAACCCGAACTGAAATTACAGACTGGCATGAATAAGCAAGAACTGCCCACCAAGGGAAGGATTCCCCCGAGTTCTCCACAGTCAGAGCTCTGAAGTATTTTCTGATACCTCAGTCCACTGATCACCAGGCCGCATGCTCGAAAGTTCTGATTCCTCTGCTCACTAGACACAGATCCGAGCAGCAACACCGACCTGGTGAAAAATCTGACCCTTCTTAAGGATACAGGTTAAAGAATTACTTTATTTCAGGACAGAAAGAGGTGACTCCTTCCTACCCTTTCACTCCTCACCAAGCGAACTAAAACAGCAGAGACAACAAAAACCACTGAACTATGAGCAATCTAGATAAACATGTTCCCAAGTTCTTTTTTGCGACTTCTTGTTAAACATCTCTGGGGTGTGGGGCAAGGCCTGGTCTGGACCGACAGCGTCAGATACCAGGGCATGCAAGATTTCTCGGTAACTGGTACTATAACCACGGTGCCGATGTGCAGAGCAAGAGGAAAGCCACAAAAAAGAGCCAAATCATCTTCGCTGAAGTGCTCACATAACAGTATTTTTCAAAAGAACCTGGTAAACAAAAATCACACAAAATGCTGGCGTGAGACGAAACACGCAGACACACTTATTTTTCCTGTCTTACTGTGGCTCGGGACCATAGTCAAGGTCAGATACGAAGACTTCAACCTGCATTTTTATATTTGGTATATTTGAAAAAACATAAATGCAATTCAGTTAATTAGCACAAAACAAAATAAAACTGCCCTCTCTGCCTAAATAAGAATTAACTTTATTGATTGGACTCTGCTTTCATCTTCTTTTTCCCTGAACAACAAACTTCTTTTCTTCAATTATATGTACCTTACTATCTCATATGAGGGATGTACTTTACGCGGTCAGAAAACATCTATCTAGAGAGCTGTCCTTCCAGGTGAAACCGAAAGCAAAACCCAAACATCACACACACTTTAAACTCTTATGTTTCCTACTTAGGCTGCAGCTGGTCTACTTGTTTATTTTTTTTTAATCAAGACAAACAGCCATCCCCAAAAGTACTCAGAAGCTGCTAACACAACAGAAAGTGAATCAACAATAATCTTCATATCATCTTACATCTGTTTAAAGCAAACAGAACGGAACCACTGGCCAGACCCAAAAACCCAAACAGAACAGATTGCTGCGAGGGACTCCAGCGAGCATTCCAAAGACCACACTGTGTGCGGCAGCTGGAAGGAGCAGCCGACTGCTCAAGGGCAGCTTGCCAGAACTGAAGACAGAGGGACTGGAAAGACTCTCCTCCCCTTTCCCCATTAAAGCGCCCCGATCCTACAAGGACCTGCCAGTGTTCTCCTGAATTAAATCACTCGAGGTGGTCCTGAGGGGGGTTCTGTCTTTGTATTCACTGTTGTCCCCCACACTCCCAGGAATAGGCTACAAGGGACCTGTATTGGAGGCTCTGCTGCTTGCTATTCCTAGGCTCTGTGACCATGACCGTCTCTATCCAGGCCTCAGAAGAGACTCAGCTTTTGACTCCAGTGGAGTCAATGCTGATTTGCTTTACAATATTCTATCCTATTAAATCTCTTAGGGTTTGCATGCAGGAGGGTCAAGGAAAGTGACTGAAGACATTTGGAAGGAGGTGCCGATCAACACCGGCCATCACAAAATGTCACCACGAGGGACACTACGTGCCTGATCTTCCTAAACCAGGAGTCAAAACAGGCTGAGCAGCTGCTTGGGGTCCCAGGCTCAGGGGCCAGAAAGCAGAAGTGTTCAACCACAGGGGAGGCTAAGAGCACGAGGGAGGCGAACGATTACCTGGAGGGATGCTGCGCTTACTGAGACCCCTGGGAAGGTCCTGAACACTACGGGGGATGGAGGGAAGGGAAGAAGATTCTGAGTCCTCCAGTTACTCATATTTTCCACTTCCGGCCAAGATAACAGATGGGGCTTCACACACACAAATACTCACTGCGGGCTCTGTTCTTCAGGAAGCTGGAGAGAATCAGCCAATTACCTTAGCACTTTTGCTTCTTTGGGAAGATGACCCTATGTTTTTCCTCTCCCCTCAAGCCTGGATATTTCCCCTCTCCTTTCTGTAAGTGGCAGGCCGAGCACACTGTCCTACACACACTGAAAGCCACTCTCCGGCATTACAGTGCGGTTTCGCTGTCTGATAAACCAACCCCACGCCAGCGGCAGGTTTAATTCTGAATCGATAACTGGACTAACACCTAATACAGCCGAGGAGGGTAAAATTCAACCATTTTAACGTAGAAAAAAATGAACGCAGAAAAACCGATGGCCGGTCTAAGGCGAAACACACTAACATAAATGAGACAGTTCTTTCCAACCCGAATTTACATTGAAAAGCTGCCTGGAGCTAGTCATGGGGAGAGTCATCCACTCACCATTACTATACATCCATGGTTCGTACACCCCCTGCTCTCAGCAGCACAGAGAAAACCATTCTTTAGGTCGTGCGGAAAGGTTTTCCACCTCTTTCGTCCCTAAACCTCCTCTAACACATCAGGACCCAGGGTCAGCAGAATCAGCTCCACTGCTTCCTGCTCAGGAGGAGCGGTCAGGGACCGGGACAGGGACGGCCACACAGCAAACCCTCCTCACAGCTCTGCCAGGCTGACTCTTTGCCAGGGATAATTCTGCTCCCCGTCCACTAAGTTGCAGAGTCAGAGACCAGCGGAAAACCTTCGAAACCATCAGGGAGCCAAGGCTTGCATTTGTTTTTACTCACACAAACAACATGTAAGGACCGTGTCAATTCAAATGACCCAGAATTATAAAACGAAAACTTGGTCCCCTTCAATCTCTGCTCTCCTAATCCTCCTCCTTCAAAGTGTTAACAGTTTGGTATACATCCTTTGGGACAGTCTTGTATATTTACTCAAACGAACACCGTTTACTTGTTTTCTACAAAGTGGAATACATACAGTATTTATGGCCTTCTCCACTCACCCACATGTCTAGGACACCTGTCTGCATCTGCAGATCCAACCCCAGTGGCTGGCAGGGTATAGTCTGCGGGCCACGTCCAGCCCACCTCCATTTGTGAGCACAGCCACGTTCGCTTCTCGTCTCGCCTGGGGCTGCTTGCCTGCCACAAGCCCAACACACCGCTGTCAGCTCCTTCTCCAGAACGTCTGCCGACCCCGATCCACCCTGTGCTCCTCCGAGTCAGCCCAGGGCTCCATCTGACCTAATGAATATGACCTAATGAGTAGGTCATATTTTTCCACATTACGAATAATGCTGCAATGAGTAAGTACCAAGGATTATACGTTGAGACCTTTTTTATAAGCCGCTGTGTAAGCAGCCTGAGAAAGGAGCCTCTAATTATTGCAACCACTAAAAAGGAAGGTTAACCACGGGATGTGGGAGGGGTGCTCAACACAGCTGCAGTGGCCATCAGATTACCTTGTATAAACGTATCAAATTAATATGTTGCACACCTTAAATTTACACAGTGCTATATGTCACCTACCCTCAAAAAGGAATGAAAGGTGCCAGGAGTACATGGCTGCTCAATAAATATTTGCTAACAGACCACCTCTGAATGAATCACAATACCAACCACAGTACCTTGAAGAGTTCAGGAAACTGATCTTTACTGAGTAACTTCATTTACGATTAAAAAACCTCAAGGGCCTAACTATTGATAATTAAATGTAAAAACACAAACCTCCTCCGAAGTCATCAGGGTTCCCTGGTTTATGCACCCAGCTTTCCCCAAACTAACCCAAGTGACCCAGGAAAAGCCATTTCCTCCTTTTCTAGAAGAATGTGCATCACGACAACCCACCGATGAAGTGGGACACTGAAATTCTGTGAGAGATCTCCATGAAGACCCTTCAAGGACTTGCTTTGATTCTTCCAGTTTTATTCAGTCACTGTTTCAACCTCCGCCTCGGCTGTACGACGCCCTTTCATTGGGGAGTCTGTTCGTTTTAACCTTTTAATAATGCTCAACCTCTTCTCTCGCTGGGCCCTGCTAACCCTCCCTCACGGCAGTGCACCTCGGTGAGTGGTGCCCAGGCAGTTTTCCTCGCAGGCCCAGCTCCAGCTCTCTAGGGCTGTTCCCCTCCCACGGCACCCCCGATGCCCGGTTCTGTCGAGCGACCCTGCGGTGCAGTCCTGTGTTTGCTGCAGCTGGGAGCCCTCAGGGTTCCTCCATTCCTGGACTGGGATTCCATGAAACCTCTGGTGAAAATTTCTGAGCTTGGGGTTCCAGCGCAAATGGAGGGTGCAAGTTTGAACCCCAGATTTCCTGTGTGGTGCAGAATTCTCACTCAGGGTCCTGCTGCCTTGCTGCTTCTGAACAGCCGGGGAGGGGGGGTGGTTTTTCTAGGACCTTCGGTGTGAATGTGAGTCTTTAAAACTCTCGGTTTATTCAGGGGCTCAGTTCCAGCCCCCACTGTGTGACCTGTCCTATCCCCAGGTGAGGGGGGTGCTCTCTGTCGCTATGATTCTGAGTTCCCTCAGGTACTTTCCTTTCTGCGGGCTCAGTTCGTTATTAGGTTTAGTTAAAAGAATGTATTTTATCAAACTTTTCTTCCGTTTTATAGCAGAAAGCAGGTGTTCAGTCCGCTTTACTGATGAAACTCCTTGACTATCAAGTTCACACTGCCAATCAAGAAATACGATCCCGCCCTGTTTTTCTCCGAGACCAGAGGTCCGCCCACAAAGAACGGGCACTTGGCAGGAGGGATTCACAAAGTGATTCTTTGGAAGACAGGAGGAACATTTTCCAGCTCTCGTTCACACTGACTGAAAAGAGAAATGGGGTAAAGGCACAGACGGACACGCAGGGGCGCCTCCCTCAGCCTGTATGTCAGGCAGCTTCACTCCACCTGTGACATGAGAGTTTCTGGAGGGAAGAAGAGACTGACACAAAGAAACTACAACTCTAGGACAGTAAGTATAAATAACCATCTTAATAACTAACCAGAGAACAAGAAAATGGCAAATCTGACTTCTCTCAGTCCCAGAATGAGCTCTCTGTCAGTACCGTACAGGGCACCTATGTAATTTTTTTGTTAAATATATAAACCCTGCATGAGCTGGTTAAACATATGTTAATGGCAGACAAGCAGACAAGTGCTTGCCGAGACTGCCCTAGGCAACCAAGTTATCCCACCATCGAGAGGTGGGCTGTGCCCAGCTGCGAAGTAACTACCCTGGAGACACGCGACGGGTGTCCTCGGCATGGTCCTACCAGAAGCGGGGCTCCACAACAAACACACTGACAGCGACAGTCTCTTGTTCCCTGGAGGGCACACAAAACTTATTGCGCTGGAGTTCTCAGCTTGTTGGTGAGTCACACGTGAAGGAGGACAAGCGTGCGTGATACCTGCCCACAAGGATGCGTCAAGATTTAGATGACGGTTCCCAAGAGGTTTTGTTTTTAAATAGGACAGTAAAACACAGAGGGCTGCAGACAACATCTGGGGTACAACATGTCCACGAAAGTCGTTTTACAAGAGTACGGTGACACAGCCCGTCCTTCAGAAAGTCACAACAGCCGCAGCACAGATAAGACGGGCTGCGGGCATTGTGGTAGCTGTCACTCCACTCTTGCCTTCTAGTCGAGAGAGCAGAGGCTGGAAACTATTATTGTAGTAACTTCCAATCTGCTCAAATAAGCTTGTAAGAATCTCCAATCCCCAAAAGGGAACTATTCCCAGTAACCAATCACTGGGATACTCCACACAAGGACTGAACAGGAGATGACGCCGTGACATCATGGTCTGAGAGGCGCTCCTTGGAGCCTGAATCACGCACTAGTCAGTCTGCGCTGGGTACAGGCATAACCTGATGCTAACGGCCACAGCCCTGGGGGCGACTCAGCTGGGCCTGGGGGGCCGATCTGCAGACTCTGCACACGTCTGACCCCAGAAGCCTCCTCGATTTGCCTTGGTGTGTGCGACAAAGATGGCCACTTTCTATCTGCACGACAAAATTTCCAGATGTTATGTCTTGGAACAGGTGTCTGCAAATCAGTGCCTGGGGGTCAAAGCTGGCCTGTGGCCTACTTTCGTATGGCCCACGAGCTACCAATATTTTTAAATGGTTGAAAAAATTAAAAAAATTAATAGGCCATGACACCTGGAAATGACACGGAGTGCAGATTTCAGTGTCCACAAGTGAAGTCTCTCCACCTCCTCACACGAGCATGGAACAGTCGCACGTGTCAGTTACGCCCTGCCTCTGGCGGCTTTCGCACTAGCCCGGCAGAGTTAACTCTGGCCACGAGGTCTAAGGCATCTGCTATCTGGCCGAGGACAGAAACGGCCCGCTGACCTCTGTCTTGGGGGAGTGTCTTATCAAAGCCAGGAACCGCGCTCAGCTAACAGACGCGGCTTTCAGGCCGTTTCAGCGGTAGTTCAACGCGGAACACCCCTGCGTGTGACGGTCCTCTCCCTTGGCGGGCCGCACGACCCGATCGTGATGGACGGCTTAGGCACACACCCAAGTGCCAGAAAGAAAAGTGAGCGCACGTGACCTGACATGGGCCCGCTGGGGGGCCTCGAGGTTTGTGGCCCCAGAGATGGTTCTGACACGGACACAGACTTCCGGGACAGGCTTCGGGACAAGCAGTGGAATGTCTGAAAGTGGAATCTCTGAAACAACACAGGCTCCATGCTCTGCATCGAGAATGCTCTTCCTCATGGTGTTTAAGGAAGGAGATAATCAAAAGGACTGCTTCCCCCCCAAACGAGGAAGAGATAAGGGGGCGGGATGGGCAGGAAACGAGAAATGGGCTTCCCTGAGCCGACAGAGGAAGCCGCACGGCTCTTACTTGCACAAGCGTAGGCATCTCTGTTGGTGAAAGGCCTGGCGCACTGGCTGCAGCTGACTGGGCCCACGACAGGCATGGAGCTGAAAGCGTGGCCGTTGAGGTTCTTCTTGTCCTTCTCCTTCTCTTTAGAATCTTTCTCCTTCTCCTTAAGTTTATCTTTCTCTTTTTCCTTTTCCTGTCAAAGAAAAAATGATCAACAGTTCACTGAACGCCAGCACGTCTTCCCTTGCCCTGTGCAACCCGGGCAGCATGCGGTCAGCAGCAGGGGCTGCGCACGGCTTCGGACAAAAGTGAGGAGGACGCTGGTGCACTAGACACCAGAAAGAGGCTTCTAATGTTAGCGCAGGACATGTCTGGAGTGGCCAAGAGTCCTCCTCAGTGAGCCAAGGCCCAGCCCGCACGGCAAATGGGCAAGGAGCTCAGGGCCAGCTGCAGGCAGGGGCAGATGAAGGGCCGGCTGCGATTCTGGGAGCGGCCTGAGCAAGAGGAGAGGTGATCGAGCAGCAGGAGAAAGAAATCACACCCATCACGCATCTCGAGTGAGGGCGCGCCTCTGAGGTTTTCTCCCTCACTCTGGCCAGAAATGTTACATGCCCCCCACGTATACAAGCTCAGTTGTTACTAATTGGAATTGCAAGGTTCACACATGTTAACTTTGGTCCAATTTTCCAACTGGGAGGAGGAATTTAAACTCTGAAAACTTAATAAATAGTGCTGAGTGCTAGATCCTAAACCAAACATCTAAGGCAGTCAGGGACATTGCCGGGGCGCACTGCTCTTGGGAGGCTGGGATTGCGGGGTGTAACCGTGCCTGCCATGAATGGTTCTTGAAGGCAGAGGATTTGGCTCATTGATCAATATCAACGGAATGATTTCCTTTCAAACCAATGGACCACGAACTACAATTCGCAGAATGCATTTAAGCAGCTGTCATAATCACTAATGGTGGGGTACCCATTTTTTAGGGAATATGACCACCACTGTAGCACTCTAGAATTTCCTGGAAAACAAGTGCCCCAGAGTCAGTGATAATGACGACTACTAACGAATTGCCTTAACATTCTAAATCAATGCCTTGCACATACATTATTTCACCTGATCCAACAACTCTGAAGTAGATAGAGTGGGCATTAAACGTCCCATTTTACAACTGAGAAGATAAAAATCATAACAGCTACATTTTTTGAATAGTTACTATGTGCCAAGCACTGTCATAAGCAACTCACATGCATTTTCTTGCATCAACCCCATGAAGTAGTGAGTACTGGTTATTATCTCTACTTTACATCTGAGGAGTTTGAGGCTTAGCGATGTCTTATACTGCATTCGAGGCCACACACCAGTAACTGCCTGAGCTGGAATTACGATCCAGAGCTGGCCAACTCTACAGCTCGGCTCCCCTTCATGTTGTTCTACTGCCAAGAACTGGAGAGGTTTGTTGACTCACGAAAGCTCACACAGCAAATGATGAGCAGATCCTAGTTCTTCTGACTCCCTACTCAGAACTGAAACGGCAAATGTTTGCTAAGTCTATGATTCAGTAAGTCTGCGATTCACGTAAAGTTCTTTCTAGTAGAAGGTGCATGAAAATCTAAGCACTGAATCGACACTTTAGAAGTATACAAAAGTAACGAGAGGAAGGGAGAAAACCTAATGTACTTCTCTTCACGAAAGCTCACACAGCAAATGATGAGCAGATCCTAGCTCTTCTGACTCCCTACTCAGAACTGAAATGGCAAATGTTTGCTAAGTCTATGATTCAGTAAGTCTGTGATTCATGTAAAGTTCTTTCTAGTAGAAGGTGCATGAAAATCTAAGCACTGAATTGACACTTTAGAAGTATAAAAAAGTAACAAGAGAGGAAGGGAGAAAACCTAATGTACTTCTCTTTACAAAACAGGAAGCTGTTCTCAGTGGAAATTAGTAACCGCTAAAGTACATAAAACTCTAATAAACATCAATAACCAAAATTGAGTTTTTCAAGGAACTTTTCTTTTAAATAGATTTTGCTGAAGGCTTTTCCATAGGCAAGAGGTTCAACTGAAAAGCATCTGACTTTTTGCTCGAGAAAGCTCCTGCACGCTCCACGGGCAAAGCAAATCCACGGCAACTCCTCCTCTCAAACCTCGCAACCATCTTCAAGTCTGAACGCATCATAAATACCATCCTCCTCCTCTGCAACAGCCCGACACAGTCCTTCTGAGAATAAAATCTAAACTGAACAGTAAGCTCCAGTGTCTGCCTCTCTCCACGTATTAGAATTCGGTGCTTTAAAGAAGCCGAGCTCTTACCTCGCCATGTTTCGGTCCTACGAATCGCACAGTTATGAGGGGCACCTCGTGAAACCGACCCCATTTTACCGACATGACGGACCCCCATGCCAGGAAGTGTGCGCTCACGGAAGGAGGGGCTCATGCGGGCAGGGCAGAGCCCGGCAGCTGTGCGCTGCCATTAGAGAACCCTCGGAGAGGCTGGCGGAGGAAGCCAGAGACCGGTTGAGAAAGGGAAGGAGGGAGGAGGGCTGAGGCTGCCTGCTTCCGCAAGACGAGCTCAACTGTTCGCATGCTGCCGGTGAAGCCGGCCACCCTCGTTACAGAGGACACAGGAAACGAAACAGAACTAATTCCCCAAAATGTGTGCGCGGTGCTGAAGCTGCAAGATGGGAACGCTGGTGAGGACTGAAGCCGCTTTTCGAACACTGGAAGCGAGGGAACACATCTCGCCTCTTGAAAAACACACACCGCATTTTAGAAAAAGCACCACGTTTCCTAAGAAGCTTTTTAGTGAAGTCGCCTGTGGTAAGTAGCGATGGGCTGTTTCCTGAAATTTGACTTTCCCCTGTTTAACAACTGACAAAAAGCTTTCGCCACGTGCTGGGAAATGGAAGCTAGGAGTGTTTAAAGGGGAAGGTGCAGACAACAACTACACTAGGATACTATGGAGAAAAATAATTTTTCATCCTTCTAAAGTCTACCAATTTAGACAAGCAATTAAAACGTGAAACACGCTGTGGTTATGCAACTGTCATGCTGCAGAATTCCCATCAAAGAAGGAACGAGTGAGGTTAAGAACTTGCTAAAATATTTCTAACCATCTCCTAGTTGTCTGCAGAGGGGAGAGCCTAGGAAAAAGAAAAAGGAAAAGGAGAAAGGATAGAAAGAGAAAATCAGCGTGCGAGGCTGCTTTGCAGAGGGCCCCGCCACACTCCCTCCCGCAGGAGAACATCCTGCTTACTGCTGTCTGAACACTGGGGCAAGCAAACTCACTTCGCAGGAAACAGTCCCCTCTCTCAAAGGTGCAACACTCGACAGAAGCAGAAACTGTCAGTCTTCCTGCGGTACTTCCTGTTTAGGCTCTCCGCTTCAAAAACACACCCAACATGTTTACCTGTTAACTCATGCCAGGTATTGGTTAATTCTTAAAAGGACACATGAAGGATTAGTCTCAATTTCTCAAACCCTACACATCTGCAGCCCAATGCTACAGACGAACAGGATTATCCAGGAAGGTGACCCATGTGCCACCTCGTGGCTGGCTTTGGGCTCCTCTGAATATAATTTAACAATTGTTTATCATCCCATATTATAAACGAACCTAACAGCATGTCGATTGTATCTCGGTTAATAACTGCAAATTACTTTATTGTGTGTTACTATATAGTGTGCTTAATTGTAAGGGAAGCAGAAATTTCCAAACCATTCTTAAAGACTTTAAGAATTAGAGGTGGTGATTTAATATAATCTGCAGCAAATGCTGAAACTTACGGTTACACTGTACAATAAATGAATTAAAAGCAGATTAGATGAGATCTAATAGCATCTCTTTAAAAAATAATTTAAACCGCAAAAAGTAAATCATCTTCGTAACATCAGCATTCCCAACTTTTAACATTATGGAGAAGTAACATCATTCAGGAGCTGTGAAGTCAGCTGAGCTAGAGTGGTCTCACTAAGAAAACGCTCACTCATTTGTGAGTCTGTCCGTCGTTCAGAGAATGAAGCGCTTCTGCACGGCGACTCTCTGGGCGGCACGGCGATACATAAATACAGGGCATTCACCGTAATTTAAAATGTGCCACTTCGGTATTTCCTGTACTTCTTACTATCTTCTGGTGCACTGGCAGAAGCCAAGCTATCCTGCTGGAGGTTCTAAAAAAATGTCATTTAAAGTTAGCTAGGAAGTTACGAAAGGTGACTCTTACACGTCTTAATGTATTTGGTCGCCGGGGGACTCGAAACACCTGACAACATGCAACAGATTGCAATCTAGGCTTAGAGGTCTGTCGTTTTTTTTTGAGTTTCCATTGCTAGAGATAGCACCAGCCCCCAAAGGTCAACTCGTGAAGCCAAGAGGGAAAGAGGAACCAGCTCATTGCAAAAGAATGTTGTCGTTCTGATAAGAGCTCCGCCGACCCTGCTTCTGCCAGTGATGACAGACCTCTCTCTCACACAAATTACCTTCTTTTCTCCTGCCCTTTCTCTTCACCCTCCCAGGAGCAAAACACTAGTCCTCTGCTTATTAAAAGAGTCGCAAAGAAAAAGATACTTTCAGTAGCAGATTTTGCTTAAGGGGGAAGGAGGGAAGGGTCCTTCCTGCTGGAAGTGAGACCTCGCGAGGCTCTACCTTAATGTTAGCTAGTTCTGTGACCTGCAGCATGCTGCTCCGGGCTGCAGGTCACACAGCAGGGAGGCCGGGATGACTTTTAAAGGTCAGGTTCCAGGACCTAAGTTCACGCTTACATCACCCTACTCATGTCTGTCTGTTAGCTCAGTAATGCCATGGCCGGTGAACTTGCTGCTGTGCCTGCAAGTTGGGGTCGCCGCGGGGCTGACGGGCGGGGTGGGGCGGGGGGCAACCTCCACTTAGCTACTGGTCTTCCAATTATCCTTTTGTTTGAAGGAGATATTCCAGTTTAAAAACATTTTGAAAGCGTATGAACAGATCCCACAATTTTTCAAGGGACTGCGTGTTAGCACCCGGCAGAACAGAGACTACAGAAGTCACTGTAACATTTGGCTGATATGTAGTGACCTTTCCAAGGACACTTTCTTTTGCTGATGCCAACGAGGGTCCGAGCCAGCAGTGATAAGTAAAATACACACGGCTCTGTTTTAAGCCTTGCTGCCTGTATGCGGAACACCACTAAGCATTCCGCCCTCTTTAACCTTATTTTTGACTTATAAAACAAAGCTACGAAGTTAATACTTCTATGTAGTTATTCTAGACACCACTTGCTAGATTCTCTGCACTGTCTTCTAATTTTCTGACGGCCCCATTCCTGTCCATCCTGCACTTGAACCACAGAAGTGAAGAGAGAAACCAACTCTGGTGGCAGGTTGTATGGAAAAACTCCTCTGACTGTCGAGCAAACCTAGTGTTGTCTAAAAGAGATCCTATTTGCAAAACCCAGGAAAATACATCAGCTATATTTCGACCACCCCACTTAACTGAGGGCCTCGGAAGCCTGTGGTTTGGTTTTGGGGGCGGGGCGGAAGGCTTGTGGGGAGGTATGTGTTTACAGCAGGACCCTTGAGCATTTACTCCCCTACTTCTGAGTGTGTCTGTGTGCACCTGTGTATGTTCCCCCCCCGGGACAAACACAACGTGTACATAGTGGTTCCTTGGCAGGAGCTCTTTAACTGATTTCCAGTATTTTTCACTTTTTTCTTATTTTGTTGGAGGCTGGCCGGGGGGATAAATGCAGGGCCGCAGCAGTGGGAGGCTGAAAGTTTTTCCCCAGCACTGGGCATTGATATGTTATCTCCTCTTCTTTTTTTCTCTTTAAAATACAGTTTAAAGGGCCACTGGTTCAATTCCTAGTCAAGGCACATGCCTGGGACTCCCAGTAGGGGGTGCATGAGAGGCAACTGCACAGTGATGTTTCTCTTCCTCTCTTTCTCCTCCCTTTCCCTCTCTCTAAAACTAAATAAATAAATAAATAAGAGAAAAAATGAAATACAGTTTAAAAGCAGATTGGAAGAGCAGTTATCTCGGTGCGGACTTATTCCAAGTGATTTTTATTTTCTTATTTTTATGTTTTAATTATTCTTATAATGAGCATGGAAAACTTAACAACTGTACGAAAACATGCACACGTTATCCGAACCTCAGGCACTACAGAGGATGTACTGCAGCATGCTCCTGGTTAGGAAGAGATCCAAGAATTCACGTTTGTCTTAAAAGTTCTTGCTATTTTCTGTGGGACCATCTTTCTGATCTCTACACCCAAATGTAAGTAAGTATTTTCTGTCCCCGGATCTCGGCATAACCCCCTGCAGCTGCTCTGATGACCTGATGACCCACTGCGGCACCTGGACCTCCGGTTCCACATCGGGGCCACACACGCACCCAGACACGGACATGTGAGATGATGTGTGAAAATTTCTTAGCATGTGGTGACTACTCAGTTAGTGGTATTGCCTCTTGTTATTTTTCTTCCATCGACACGCGACCTCAGAGTGTTTCTCTGAATCTACGCCCATGCGCCCTCACCCCGCATTCGTTCGCGGGTGCGGGCAGGCTGTGAGAGTGACAGGAGCCTCCGGTGGCTGACCGAGAGGTCACGCGAGGAACGCCCACGGCGGTACTCACTTTGCTCTTTTTACTGCTGGACATTTTATTCTTGATGTAGCTGAAGGTGCGGCTGACTTTCGTGCCGCTCTTCCCCTCGAAGTCCTTCTTGGAGGGGCTCTGCGGCAGGAAACCGTAGTTCTCTTCTGTTATGCTACAGAAACACAAAAAGACCGCCTTAAAAAAGAGACTACACAAGTTGTTTTCTAAAAATTCAAACGTCTTCCACAAAATGCTTTGTGACCGTTCCCGTCCCACATTCCTGTTCCTCCGAGTCAGCCACCTGACACCCTCACGGAGAACGGGAGGCAGAGTGAGAGATGGACGGAGGGCGCTGAACGGTGCGCCGCGACGTCGTCTGAGAAGAGCGCAGCCCAGCGACGCCCCGTTCTGTCGCCAAAGGCGCTGCACCGTCCCGCATCAGCACAGGAAGGGGGGGTTCGGTGTGGTTTAGAGACTCTGAGAAAGATCTCGCTCATGCAACTTCCCTCCCAATATGTTGTTATAACTACACAATTTCATTACTTATTGTGAACCTCTTCCTGTGCACAATTTATACACTAAACTCTATTATTCATATGTGCAGAAAAAATATATAGTACATATAGAGGTGAGTACCGTCCACAGTTTCAGGCACCCACGGAGGGTTTTAGAGCATGGCCCTAGAGGACCAGGGGGCGCGCGCACACACACACACACACACACACACACAATGAAACGAACTGTTGTTAGACTTACGAATTAAAACCCCCATAAGCAAAGAGTACAAACGTTCATAAAGTCGAACAGAAATGTTTCTTATGCGAATAAATGCACACAATAACCTTCATCATTCGAAAGAGTAACGACAGTGGGAAAGCACTGAAGACATTCAGAAACGGCACAGTCTTCATTACCAACCCCTTCTAACCATCATTCCGGGCTTATCGCTCCAGAAAGTGAGAATCCCAGGAACCCCACGAACTTAGTTCACTTAGTTAAACGCCACAGCACAGGCTGGATCTTTCCTTCATTTCCCTTCGGGAAAAAGAGTAACAAACAAACAAACGTCCGGTACCTCTCTGTCAGGTTAGCACTGGTGCTGTGGAAAGGCCGGGAATCTAGAAGACAAAAACAGCAGAGAAATGTTAGAACCAAAGGGCTGCACCCGAAGGACAGAGAAAACGTCTAAAACGTTTACAATGACACAGATAAAGCAGAGACAGCATTTGAACGTCCGTGCATGGCGCCTTCTCCTCCTCAGGGTTTGGTAGAAGAAAAATGAAACCCGAAACCCTCGAATCAGAATTGTGATGGGGAGCGAATTTCCCAACAAAGAAGTTTAATCCAGGATTCAAGTAACTGAACAAACCCCAAATCAAGACTTTTTCCTAATGTTCAAACTAAGATAAGAAGTATTTAATTCTTGTTCTTATCAAATGTTCAGTTCCCACGGGTCATCGTTCTGACATGATATCACAGGAAGAACACAAAATGGGAAACTGAGTATCATATTCTGTTAATTTCGCTCTCAGGTAGTTCTTTCTACACCGAAAATCTAGCTAACACGTATCTGGTATGTTCCTGAACATTCCAGGAAGGGGAGTCCGAGCCGGCTTCCATGGTCTGGGGCATGCCACCAATCCGTCCCCGCTCCCACAACCGCCAGGCCATACACTGAAGCGGGTGATTAAAACTAAGGCCAAGTCAGACAGCAGGGCAATACTAAGTAGAACGAACAGAAGGAATACCACTCTTTTTAACCCTTAAACTCCCAAATCGTTCTAGATTCTGAACGGAAATGCAAAACTGTAGTTATTGCTAAGTAGCTAACAGGTGGGAACAATGCATAAGAAACTTAAACTCTAAGTCTTCAAAAAGACTGCTTTCTATATAGTTTGTCTTTTACCTACTTGGGGTTCTTCTTCTATTTCACTGATCGTGCATGGTAACAGCCAGGTGAGAGGGGCAGATGAGCCCATTAAGCATAAGATCCGGGACCTGCCCCCCAGTTTGGCATGGTCTAGGTGTGAAATCATCAGCAGCATGTTAACCTCAGGAGGCCGTAGTTTAAACACACCACCACCACCACCACCAACAACAACAACAAAAACCCAAAGTAGGGTTTAGAGCAGCGGCTTTAAAACTTTTTCCACCCAATGGAGCCTTGAACCTCACAAGCAGCGTTAAGCTCTCTCAGGCTGCTGGGACTCTGCTGTACACTTACGCAATTACCTGGTAAGTTAGCACAGTAGTGATACGAACAAACTGAAAATGAAATCTATAAAAATACCAACCAGCACAGAGCCTGGCCAAAGACAGGCTAACAGCAGATTTGGGCTGACTGAATTAAAAACTGTAGAAACAGTACATAACTGAACACTGGGAGAATCCATGGCTCCTAGAACAGTTTCCAACTCTGTCATTGCTGGAAATTTTTATTTCATTTACTCTGAGCTTTTGGATGTGGTTTTTGAAAAGTCATTAGTCCACCGTGGCTCTGGCAGTCCTAGTGTGGTCAGGTTTTCAGAGCATCTAAGGCACAGGTGGCAAACACAAGGCCCGCAGGCCACATCCGGCCCTCCACCTTGTTGCTACCCGGCGGCAGCGCCGAGCTCTCGCTTAACTGTTAAGGAGTAGTTACATTTATACAGTACTGAAATCCCACTCGGCCCTTTGAAGGCAACCTCGAGGCTGATGTGGCCCCGGTGAAAGTGAGTGTGACGCCTCTGGAAGGGAGGGAAGAGCCGGTGCGACCTCCATGCTGTAAGTACTCGCAGAAGCAACAAAACCTGCCATCAAAGTGCACCTGTTCCTCGGTCTGTGAACACAGCGCAGTGGACACTGCCCTGCAAATTCGCAACGTCCACGTCACCATTTGAAAAGTGCTTCAGCCCGTTTCCTAAATTTACGTGACCCTACCACCACCTCTTCTGGTTCTTCCTCTGCCCCCTGACCCCAATTCTCACTGGTAGTTCTGAGTTTAAGGAACACATTTTGAGGAAGGTGGGATACGATTCAAAGGTGTCCTCAGAGCCCCTACACTTTGACAAGTCCGCCGTAATTTTCTGTTAGAGGCAGAAGAAATTTGCTGGGAACTTTGTCTTCTTCTGCCACCTGACCCGTTTTCTACAGCATCATCAATACGCTGAGATGGAAGAGCCTCGAGAATTTCTGAACCCGCAAAGTTGTAAGTGGATTCTCACAACTTCCCTCTTACGACTGGTAAAAAGTGGTGTCTTACTGTCTGCCTATTTACCAAAGCCCTTTTAATTGTGAAAAAGTACTGAACACCTAAGACCTGCACTAAAAGGAAATTAACTACGCTCTGTGTTTCTGTGTATAAGGTACTTTAAGAAGAATGCAAAAATGTCACCTGAGCTTAATAGTGCTTAAATATTAAACTGTAATAATATTTAAACATTAAAAGATTAAATAAATATTGCTGAAACCCAGGGTCAGCAAGCAGTCGAGAATTAGCTACGCAATCATGTGGATATTATAAGTGTATGGGACTCATTAGTTATATGAAATGAAGGCAATTCACTATTTAACTTTATACTAGAAATAATTTTCCATTAAAAATAATAATCCTGGAATACTGTAGAAATCTGGCACAATTGAAAACAGTTACTTTTCATGAAAGGAGGGATTCATTTCCTTTCCAAGTTTACTAAAACGGACACCTTGTAAAGTTTTTAGACTAGGTATCGCCAAGTAAGGACATATTCATCTGAAACCCACAGTGTAGAAAAAGGACTGAAAAAAAAAAAAAGTTGCAAGGAAAGAAAATAGGAGGAAAAGGTGAGAAGAAAAAAAATTAGCATTAGGTGGCAAACAGCACAGGTGGGCATCTAGAGATCTGTCCCACGAGACAACCTAAGTGAAACAAGGAATGGCGAAGACCACATCGCCAAACGGAAAGCTTTGTGAAATCGGCACTCGGTATCACGGAGGGCGCCAGGTGGGATGGGAACACAGCACTGGTGCCTGGGAAGGCGTTTGTGTCCCGGGACGGAATCTCGTGCCCTGCAATCAGGCCACCGGATTAACCAGTGTACGCAGTGTACAGAAGACCAAAACTGTCTCACCAAATTAATTTCCAAAGCAAAGCATGGCGACAAATGGTTTAGACATGAGGGCATGCAGCGGGGCAAAGGCCCCCAAACAACTTCTTAGTGCCAAGCCCAGAGCATTCTCAGTGCCTGTCAGGCGCAGGAGAGCAGCCCCGGGGTCCCAGGGTTGCTTACTTACACTGTAACTCCTCCTCCTCATCGCTGGAGTGAGAAGAGCCCAGAGAAAAGAGCGTTCTAGACTTAAGGAGGAGCGGAGAGATGCTGATGGAGAAGGAAATCTGCCTCGTGGGCGGCGGCGGCGGCGGGGCTGAGAAGTGGGTTAACGGGGGTCATTAGAACTGGCGCAGATTACACCAGGACGACGCAGGAGGCACCTCCGTCCCATGCGGGACAGAGCAGTGTCACTGGCCTGTATGGTTCCCAGAGAGGCTGCCTGGACGGACAACGCAACTTGTTCCCATTTTCATCTTTATTTCTGAACGTGTAGGATTCTAACGCAGCTTTAAAAAATTCATTCAACAAATATGAACTTGTTAGATTATGAAACAGGAGCTACATTTTTTTAAAAGATCTTATTTATTTTATTTTTAGACAGAGGGAAAGCAAGGGAGAAAGAGAGGGAGAGAAACATCCAAGTGTGACTGCCTTTCAGGTGCCCCCAACTAGGGACTTTGCCTGCAACCCAGGTGCCTGTGTGCCCTGACTCAAATCAGTGACCCTCTGGTCCGCAGGCTGGCACTCAACCCACGGAGCCACACCAGCCAGGGCAAGACCTAAATTATTCTTAATGGTTATGATTTACAGCTGGAGTTTTTCCTTTCTTCCTTCAGCGTAAAACTGCATCTGGCTCTCTGTCTCCTCACCCCGAATTCCTCCTTCACTCCTGCCTCCTCCCTGCAGTCTGCACACGACATGTACCGGCGACTCAGCACTTCTGCCTGCAGGCCAGGCCTGCCTCATGAGCTCACAAGGACCGGTTCGCCTCACTGCTCAGCTGGGGTGGGAGTCCCATGGGCAGCCCAAACGGAGCAAGTACCTAAGAAAACCTACCTTTCCTCTGGACCCGCTCCTCCGCCTATGACCGACCCTCCGCTTGGCGGAGAGGTACCCAAATCGAACTCACTATTCAGAACAGAGATGGGAATCCTTCCATCAGAGCGCACTCAGTCCTTCGGATTTAGTCTTCTCGAATGTTCTCAACACCCACTTCTCCCTGCTGCCACTACTCCAGGCCCTGGTTCAGGCCACCAACTCTCCCATCTGCATCCCGCAACAGCTCTGTCCCGCCCTGCCCGCCTCTCCTACCTAATATGCTCTCCAGTGTGGTCTGTATGAGGTGTTTCACTCCACTAATAAATCAATTTACTCAACTTACAGCACTCCACTGCCCTCAGGTAACAAGCCCAAAGCCCCCAGTCCTGCTTCCCACGTACTAATTCACTGAGCAAATCCCTCACATTCTTTTGGTCTCAATGTTGATATTACTTATCCCCAAATTAAAATGTGTATGTATGTAACATATGCAGTATATCACATACTTCATAACCATGTATATATTCTGCAATTCAACCAAAAGGCCAATGGAAAAACTCCATCTGCCTGACTCAGTTTATGCCCTAACGTATCTGTCCGTGTCACCTTTTCCAACTAGAAGCACTGCAAGAAAATACATGTATTCCAATACATTCTCATCCCACTGGCCAGTTTAAAGAGAGAGAGGAAATTAGCAGAGAAAGCAGAGATAAAATACCCTCATCAGCACTGATGCCGAACTTCCCCAGAGGCTCACCCTGCTCTTTGGCCCCGCGGAGTGTTTATCTTTTCTGACCGGGTGCTTATCACACAAGTGAATGGCACAGTGCGGCTCTCCAGACGGACTTCACCGCCACTGTCTGATGACGCCTTCCGGTCACAAGCCAGGGTCCCCATCAAGGCACACATAAGGAGCCTGGCCAATTCCCACACATGCAGCAAGGGCATACGACTGACCCCGAGGACAAGTGCCCCTGGTGACAACCAAGCAAAATGAAGGGGAAAAAGAAATTCACGAAAGAAGCCTGCGAAGGTAAAACATCTCACAGGTACGACGCTCCTTGCGACATTACCCCCGCCAACGTGCTAGGGTTCTTCCAGGGATAGACTCGATCGAGCAGCTTCTCTGCAGTTTGTATGCACAAGTTTTTAAACCTGTCATTGCTGGGTACGAGCAATGACAAGTTTAAAAACTGAATTCTTCTGTACAGCAAAAATGAACTTGACTCTTTAAATTCTAAGTGGAAACCACGTACGTCTCTGGCAGGCTGGGAGCCTCCACCCAGTCCTCTCTGATGCAAGAAGGAGTGATGCAAACACGCCTCCGGGAGCGGATGGTGAGGCCAAGCCCTCCTGGCGTCCTTCCCACATGACACAGGCAGCGCCGGGCTACCTTGATTCTCCAGAAGGAGCCAGCAAGATGCTCCATCACGTTCCTCCCACCAGCACAGCAAATCCAAGACGTGAGTCAGGAAGCTTTCCCACCCACTGTGGTCCCCCCATAAGCTGTCGCCAATCTACCTGACACCCCAGAAAACGAGAGAGAAATATTTGAGTCACCACCTTTACTCAGTATTTTCCTCCACATCGATGGATTTTTGCAACAGATCCCAGCTTAGAAATAGTGCTAGGGGTTTGTCTGTTTTTCTCATCTAGAGACTGACACAAGATATTCCAGACAGCAGCCAGTCCACTCTCAGAAATGTGTTAGTGTGCAAGACTGGGAGGAGCAGCTCATTTCTTTAAGGAAGATGGACCAAGGGAGCAAGCTGGATAGCAGTGAGCGAAGGTGATTTCAGAAAGCACTTTGCTCCTAGACACGGGTGTTCCTTAGACACAGCCGGTCAAAGAACATGAGGGACGCTGTCCTCGTTTCTTTCATGCTGCTGAAGCGGGGCAGAGAGAAGCAGGCCTGGGATCTGTTTTGGGCACTGGGAACTAACTCACTCCCTAACAACAACGAGTACTTATTGTAAGGTAGGAAACCTGCTAAGGACTTCAAATACATTCACCACATTTAAGCCACATCACATTATTATCCCTGTTTAAGAGTTCAAATAATCGAGGCAAAGTGTTTCAGTACCTAGCCCAACGTCCCAAAGGCACTAAGTGGGCCTGCGATAAAGCGCGAGTTAAAAAATGCGAAGTGTACCAAACACTTGAGGCGGTAAAATCACTGTGTGCGCAGTGATCATGACCGTTTCAGCTAGGAAGACCGTCGCCAAGGATGGCTCATGCAGCACTCAAACGATCTACAATTGGTGAGCTGAGTCTGTGGCAAATCTAGAACTATCTACCCAGTTACGCTGATGCTCAAAAGCACAGCACATGAAACAGAAGTTTGAGTCTCCTGTTCAACAGCCCAGCTTTTTACACCTGTTTGTAAAGAATGTACCATGTTTCTGGTGCAACATACAAAAATACGGTTGGGAAAATTAACTTAATTGTGCAAGGGGAGGGACTCAGGAGAAACAGCGTCATTAGAGGTGACTGTCTTCCACTTAGAGTACATGCTGACTCAGGGAAGGAGGTGGGGCTAGCCAACGCCTTCCCGACCCCCACCCCCTCCACACCTGCATGCAAAGAGCACTGTAAATTGGGATGAAGATGCCCTCTTTTAACAAAAGGACTGAACGCTTACTTGGAGCCCTGCTCCGGCAGCTGTCAGTCTCTCTCAGCGAGCTAAGCACCAACATCCTGGCCACAAGAGGCCAAGGTCCGTGAGCCAGCCCCTCTGGCACTCGAGGACCGTGTTTCTTGGGAGTCAGCCACATTATTTATAGTGTTTGGCTAGCAGCTGAAAACACAGTAAAAAACCACCTTGCTTTTGGGCGGGGGGATAATGAAATATGTCATGTCCAAGGGCAGAGAACGTGTGACAAAATATAGGAAGAAGATCTCTCTTTGGGACACAATCTGCTGGTGCTGGGTGTTTGCTGCCATTGGGATAAAGTCTCCACCAGGCCACCACCCTGGCTAGTCCTGGAAGGAGCCTACGGAGGGCTGGCCCGTCTCACCCAAGGGCCCTTTCTTGTCTGTCTTTGGCACACCAGGCCCATCAAATCCACTATCAACTAGTTTCTTAACATAATTTCCATTCTATACCAGCAAAACCGCTAAACCAAAGCCCAATCAAAACAAAACCCAAACCCCAACAACAAAAGCAGTTAAAGCTGTTTCTGTTACAGTTCTGTGAGGTTATGCCTGTATCTTTGAGAGTAAGTGATATTAGGCACCTTTACTCGAATAGGCCAGATTTGTCTTTGAAGTAGTAGTTGCATGAAAAGGAGCACAAAGTTAAGAGAACTGGCCAACAGGTCTTAACTCCGCTGTGGAGTTAAACCCAGAAGTCCTGGCTGGAGACAGGGCATCCAATGAACCCAGGGCAGCCACCTCTTCCCCAACCTTTTAACGGGGGCTTTGCCAGGGGACGCTGAAGAAGCACCCGAAACAGCAGTCTATTTACTCCCTTTGCTTCAGCCTCCGGGGTTTTTGCTCTTTTAGCGAGGAATGCAATGCATCACTCTGCCTCTGCTGAGAATGTAAGTCTTTACATCAAAACCTCACTCTGGCAACTCATTTAAAAAGAAAAATCCGTGTTTTAAAAATAATACAAAAAAAGTGGGGGTTCCCAAAGAGCAAGTTGCCTTTCTGCGACGAACATTTGCATCCAATGCAAATACATTTTTGAGCATCTTTCGTTTGCAAAGGCTCTGTGCTGATGGCCGCCAGACATCTCTCTGTAACCTCATAGCCAGTGGACATTAATTTGCATGCAGTGGCATTAATCAGTTTCCGATGTAATCCCCTTGGCACTCACTTAACTAAAACTCTATTTCAGTCTTTCTTTGTCCTTCATGAATTTGACATTTTTGAAGAGCTCAGAAAAATAACAGTGGATAAAATGTGAATGATGGCTCTGTGGTAGAATAAGAGAGCATCCTTGAGACATAAGAGCATCATGTGTCTTAACATTTGGGGACCCAGGTGAAGAATATATGGTAATTCTTTGTATTGTTTTTGCAACTAATTTTAAAGTCTAACATTATTACAAAATAAAGTTTTAAAAAATATGTCAGGTTTAGGCCCCCCAAAATATATAAATTTATTAATGTATTAAGGAGGTTTTTAGGCAGCAAGAAAAGGAAAACCACAGAACTGAATTCTATCCTACTTTGTCTATTTAAATGATGAGCCACTCATTCAGAGGAAAAGGCAAGGAAATTTTTGAAGGTCATGCTACCGGGTCTTAAGGTAAGAAAATTGACAGAAAAAGTATTTAAAGTATATTTAATTTTTTACAAAAGTAGTATACTCACTGTCCAACCCAGGATGGCTGATCGTCATTAACGAGATGGATTTTGTCAACGTAGAAGAAATGGCTGGTGTACGGTAATTAAATCCCTGTGGTTTAGACCCATGACATGTCTGTAAAGTACAAAAGTGAAGAACAGGTTCTAAGTACATGCTCTTATATTTCCAGATAAGCACGGAACTGTACACTCCAGCCCAAGCTGGGAATGAGGCAGCACACAGGCCTAAGCGCGGCAGTCAGACAGCCTTGGACCAAAGTCAGCCCCTGCCGCAGCTGCTCAACTGCTGAGACCTGCTCCGCATTTGTGAGCCTCAGCTTTCTCCCCCGTAAGCGGCGGGTAACTCGGGTGTGCCTCTTTCACAGTGGTTTTGTATCCCTGACAGTACCTAACAATGTTTCAAACTTAGTGAGTGCTTAATTAACGTCTGTTGCATGCACAACCAGATAAAAATAATTTCATTTGTGGAAGTGCAGTAATAACGTTCTGATCTTAAAGAGTTGGAAACAGAGATCTAAGTAAAAACGTTTCAAGACCACAAGCAAAGCAGCCCTGTGTCTGGAAAGAAGCCTAAATCTCTTCCATTTCCTCTTCTAAGATTAGACTGCCTGCTTCTCTGCATGAGGGTGACTGCAACTTGATAACTTAACTCCCCAGTAAGCTCACAGCGGCTTCCAGGCCTTGTAATCCAACCAGCTGCAGAAGGTCCTGCAACGGCACCCAGTGTTTACCAGGCCGTATCTGCCGTTTTGAGAGCCCATCCTAGTCCTTAACTAACTTTAATTCTGATAAGTCCCCTCCCTTCATGGTAGCTAAAATCTGCCCCTCTGTGACTTGCACACGTTGAAAGGGAAGCGATGAAAATCCGTTACTAGCCTAAGCACCACTGGCCTGCACTGAAGACTTCTGATTATTTAGGACTTGTTTCCTGTGTAACCATGGAGCCTGACGCACAGTTGCTCTGTTTCCAATACAACTGTGAGGTCTGAAAAATGACCTCAGGGAAAGGCAGAGACTGGCAACAGGAAGTTGGCTGCAGGCAATGTGTCCAGATCAGAGATACAAGTCCCCCCCCCAACCCCACCCCGCCCCTGCCCCCGGCTCTGAGGTGACACACAAGATAAAAAGCTCTAGGTGAACAGAGTTCCTGGAAGGTGAGGCACAGCAAAATCTCCTTCGGCCCTCTATTCGATTTTTTTTAAGTCTATTTTCTTGATTATGCTATTGTAGTTGTCCCATTTCTTTTCCTTCCCTTTATCCCCCCGACCCTGCATGCCCTCCCCCCAGCCTTTCCCCCTCCTTAGTTCCTGTTCCTGGGTAAGCTCTTTGGCTTCTCCACTTCCTCAACTGTTCTTCTCATTAGGCCTTCGCAGGACTGTTAAGTGGATGCACTCATTACTAAGGGGGTCCCCTGGTGCCAAACGTACATTTGGGCACGTCACTGCTGTGTAGTAGGGTGAAATAAAAATGAAATTTCCGCACAAAACCTCAGTCACCTATTCAAAGTACAGGCTGTTCAACATTTTTGTCTCCTTGTTTAATTAGAAATGCTTTGGGGGAGGGGAGGTGGAAGAGGGTACGGGGTGGCAAACGGTGACGGAAGAAGCTTGACTTGGGGTGGTGAATGCACAATACAATATACAGATGAATTAGTGCAGAATTGTGTATCTGAAACCTTTATAATTAGCCAATGTCACCCCAATAAATAAAAAAAGGGAAAAAAATGTTTCACTATATTTCTACCTAAAACGCTAGTCACCTATACAGATGGGTATTTAACTTTTTTGTTCGTTTAGTTCGAAATGTTTCATTTGCATACGTATCCTGGAACCCTCCCAGAAATTAATCCCAAGTCTCCTTTGCCCAAGAAAGAGGATGGGGGCTCTCAACTCAACAGCTCGCAGAGGGACTGTCAGAAGGGGCGAGTGTGAACGCAGGGCGAGAGGATGAGAACTCAGCAAAGGTCACTTGCTTTGGCAGATGAGGAAATCCGTGACCTTCAGGAGAGGACCTCCCAGACAGTGACAGCGGTGGACACTGGGGGGAGAAGAAGGCAGGGGGTGCAGATGTTCTTGCAAGAATTCTGGCAGTGACAGGATGGGGAAAATAACTCGTCCTTTCCTAGACAACGTGATGAGATAAAGAATAGGGGATTTTTTCCCCAGGAAGGAGAAACCTGTGACATGGTTTTGAAAATGGGGAAATTTAATAATGGTATGTAACACACCTCCAGGCTCATTTTACTATTGGGGTGGTAAAAGAAGTCCTCAGAAAAGAAGAAAACACTCAATTTAACATCCTTGGTACTTTCGTAATTTAAAAAGAAGTTGCTTTGATGGAGTATTTAAATGTATGCAGATTAATCATATTCTTTAATTAATATTAAGTGCTAAAAACTTATTTTGCGCTAGACTGAGTAGATTATGTAATGAGTAAGTAATCGTAGCTGCTAGCCTCATATTAACACGAGGACACATTTAGGGAGATAAAATGAAGGTTTTCCAAATTAGCTCCATGTCCACATTTCAGCCTTACCTGTTGACCAAACATCCTATGTTCTCTCTGGCCTGATTCCAGATCCTCTTCCGAAAGGGACACCAAAGAGTCACCCCGCTCCTCACCACCGAAAGGGTGCCTGAGCTCCTTGGTGTTCGCAGAGCTGACCTCCAGAGATGAGGACGGCTTGTTTCCGACACCATCTCCTCCTGCCAAGCCTTCTAGGCTGAAACTGAGCGCAGAGCGTGAGCGTTAGTCCACCCTCTCTCCGAGTCCCGAAGGAAAGGAGGATGCAATACCCCTTCCGTGGTGTCTCCCTCACACGTCCATAACCTCTGCCGCACCCGGCAAGGCTGTCTGCCAAGGCACGGCACACGCGAGCACCGCCTGCCTTCCCCGCGCAGGTCCGGGTACGCTGAGAAAGAGTGCTGCGCGGAGATTTTCTTGCCTAACTCAGCGCGTGCAGATGTTGAACCGTCTAAGCTCACTTTTTCATGTTTTTTTCAATGTATCATATGCACAGACCATATGATCTTATTCATCTTTCATTCATGTGTTTTTCCCTTGATCTTTTGCCTACATCTAACTCTGCTGCCGCCAAATAACTATAAGGCATGAGAAAAATAGGAGTGTAAGTAACTTTCAGAAGGCAAACCGGGAGACTGGGACTTGCCCCCGGAAGCCATGGAGCGGACCTTCACAGCTTTAAGTTCCGGGACAGGTTAGTTGGGCTTCGTCGCTTCACGGCTACGTGCCCGCCCAGAAAACCCAAGTGCTACTGCGAGCGCCACCGTCTGGGCACACCTGCCCAGGCAACGCCGGCTCGCCAGGTGTCCTGGGAACTGTTAGTTGCAGGCAGGCACGTAGGACACCTCGAAGAACAAAAGCTGAAAAGCTGCTGAGTGTAAGAGTTCTAATTTTTTGTCCCGATACTGACAAAGCAGGGGAAAAAGGCAATCTTAGGGTTTAGTATCCAAAACGGGATCCCTGGAGTAAAGAATTTTGTGGTTTCCAGAGTAAAAAGCATTTTTCTATAAGCAAGTGGCTAGAGAGAGATGTTAGCGTCTATCCCTTTTGGGGTTGCTAGGCAGAATGACTTATATTTGCTACAATTGCAGGGGAAGCTTCTTTAAAATAAGCAAGACCTCAAAATATAGCTGTAACGGACCATGTCCTCAGCTACGAAAGCTGAATTGTGTTCAAAGCTGTTTACTTATTTTTGCGCAAACTGTACATTAATTACTACAAACAATTCACAAATACCAGTCTAAAAAGGCTTGTATTTGTGTTTTTTTAATTTCACAAATTACTATAAATTAAAACTGTATTGAACAATTCATTTGGTTCTTTTTTTATTTCAATATGAGAACCGAAATCATGACTAGCTACAAGTAATGTCTCCGTAAAAGTCTTTTTAATACCAGGGACAGGAAGACAGGCTAATGAAGAAGAAATTTCGTTTTCTACTGTGAATGATCTGTAAAACCTAAGGAAACCCTAGCTATGCTTTCCACAAAACTTAATCCTGCAAATGTTTTAGTGATCAAATCTGGCCGCTTAGTAGAAGAACATGAAATGAAGACTGTGTGCATTTGGACTCGAAAGCGATTGGTGGACGTGGTACCGTTGTAGAAATAAGGGCAGCTCACGAGCTGCCTTGCTTCTGTCAATGTCTTCCTCAGGCCGGGGGAATCCCTAGGACGGGAATTAGGGCAGACTAAACAAACAGAGGCGTGGGCTAGCGCACCACGCAGACAAGCGCGCAGGAAACACCCCGTCTACAGCCACCTGAGACACACAGGATGACGCGTCGGGGCACACCACCAGCCGCTCGGGTGCGCCCCTTCAACGGCATCAGCGACACCAACAGGAGAGGCAGTGGGACGGGTGCTCACACGCAAAGCAGGCCGCCATATGCAATCCAGCCACAGAGAAGCCAGCTCCAAGCCAAAGCCCACATGCCCTATATGCCAGGACTTCCCCTTCGGGCGGCTGGACACGGAACAGTACCATACCTTCTGTAATTAAAGTCAGCGCTCAGGGCAGCAGAGTACTGCACACCAGAGGGACACCAGCTCATACTGGGGATGACATCAACGACAGAAATAGGAATGGAGGGAGAAAAGAGGGAACAGGGATGGGGTTATTGGGTTTAAAAAGAAAAGGGCACAGTTAGCGACAGATGGACTTATATGAACATCAAAAAACTAGAAATGCAACACTGGTTTACAAAAAGGCGAGAACAAATACCACGGCATCTTAAAATTGTTCTACTGATGCCTATCTACACGATGTGTTAGAAACGACTAAGTGAGCTCTTAACAGCGTAGCAAATCCAATCTGAAACCCAGTTCCTTCTAGAGAACCCTGCACCGAGAGCCCACCTACGCGTGGCCCCCTCTGCAGGCCCCTCAGGGAGGTGTTCGCCTCTGTTACTGGGGACAACTTCTCCATGAATCCCACCACCCCCACACCTCCCACCACTTCCACAGCGTAACTAGAAGGAACTGTGACACACTACACTGGTGGCAGGCTCACTGAGTCATCAGCATTTGTCATGTGTTTCCAGGAAGGCTCCATCCACGCTGGACAATCCATCAACCTCCGTAAAAACGGTGTCCAGTCAAGAACCACATCCATCCTCAAACCCTGCTCTCACAGCTCTTATGCTGAAGATGAACTACACAACAACGGCCACACTTCCTCCCATTTTAATGATAACAAAGGGTTTCTCTTTCTTTCTTTCTTTCTTTTTTTTTAAAGAAATTCTATCATACTCAGAAATTGTTTTTTTTAGTTTTCCAACCAAAATTTAAAAATCCATTTGTTCATCTACTTCCATGACTATCTGTCAAGCAGCAGGGACAGAAAACCTGGGGTTGAAAAGGCCAAGGAAATATAAACAGCCGAAAAATAACCCATTCAAAATATCAGTTACTCTGGGAAGAGAACTGCATAGATAGGTCAGGACTTTTGACTAAGAAAAGCTACCCCTTAAAAATACGCTGCTACTATTTGGGCCTCAGAAGTCCTAAGTGACAGTCCCGTTTCCGGAAGGGGGCCAGCGGTGAAACCGCAGCCCCCCGCTGACTCTCAGAACTGCGAGGTTCAGCAGACATCCGAAGGCCCCCTGTCTTGAACGCAGTAGTGTTCCCCCTCATCCGCAGTTTTGGTTTCTAAGGCTTCAGTTACCCAAAGTTTAAAAATATTAAATGGAAAATTCCAGAAATAAGTTTTAAAGTAGTTTTTCAAACTTCGAAAAACTTTATTTCAAGTTTTAAACTTCAATGGAGTTTTAAGGCACGACGTCTCCCCCGTCCCACTCGATCCCATCGCACCTGGAGGTGCATTCGTCCCGTTGTCCAGCTCTCCACGCTGGGCTCGTTCCCCGCCCGTCAGTCCGCTACTTAGGAGCGGACTCGGTTATTATCAGACTGCTTGTCTGGGCATCACCGCGCTTGTGTGCAGGTGACCCTGATTTCACTTAATAACGGCTTCGAGGCCACTCACGTCACATAACTTCTACTGCAGTATATTGTCATTACTGTTCTATTGTATTACTGGTTATTGTTAGTCTCTCGATGTGCCTAATTTATAAGTTAAACTTTATCATAGGCTTGTACACAGAGGAAAAAAGACAGTGCATACAGGGTTTTGGTGCTGTCATTTTAGGCATCCATTGGGGGTCTTGCAACAGACTCCCCCTGGATAACTGAGCACTTACTATACGCCTAACACGTTTTTTCAGTTGACAAACAGGGGTTTTCGAGATGAAGACAAAGGAAATGGTGGGAGAATAACTGTAAGAGCTACCCCTATGACTCTGCTGAAAGTAAATCTTCAATATCATTTCAAAATACTTTAAATTGTAAGACATTTTAAGTCAGATTAAATAGTGTAAAGCTCCCCAGTGAAGCAGCAGAAATACACAGCTGAGGCGTGTCTCCCGTCTGCACGGGGAGACCAGACTGACTCGTGAGAAGTAAGACTCGATATAATTTACAAGCAAGTGCACATAAGACTCACAAGTTCATTCGTTAAAATATTAACTCGGCCCTGGCCGGCATGGCTCAGTTGGTTGGGTGTCATCTCACGAACAAAAGGTTGATGGTTCAATTCCCAGTCAGGGCACAAGGCTGGGTTTCAGGGCTGGTCCTTGGTTGGGGTGCATGTAAGATGGATGTTTTTTTTTTTCTCTCTCTCTCCCTGCTCCACCCAACATTCCCCTCTCTCTAAATAAATAAAATCTTTCAAAATAAAAACATAAAATGAAATTATTAACTATAAATCTCTAAACTGTTCATAAAAATGCAGATTATACCTAAATATCCAACTTCTTACTAAAAAACAGAATGTGGTTAATCAGGAACTAAACACACACTGTCAAATTATAAGTTATATATAATTTTATTATATTAAAAAAAAATCTCCTCCTGACTTAAACATCCCTTTCCTCCCCCAAATATGTGGGAGACCGGGATGGAATTTGAGGTGGAGGGGCTGAAGAGCACCCGGAAGCACGTGCTGCTGTCCAGGGACCAGGAAGCTGGAGACGGTCCCGCAGTAGCAGAACCACCACCCTTCCTTGCGGCAGAAAACTTCTTCCGCAACTAAGGGCATTCCTGAGAGCACCCTCATGTCCCCAGTTCCTCAGTTAGTGGGCGGGGCGGGGGGAAGTCACATTTCATGGCTCTTTGGCTTTGTTTTCAAATTTAGGAAGTTCTACATTTAAAAAACAAAAACCTATCTGCCTCCACCTTTTAATACTTGTTGGAATGTTTCGATTTTACTAGTTAGGACTGAGTACAAGACGTAAAAGTGTGCCTCTTCTTCTTCCTACGGAGTATGACTACGGGTGAAACTCTCGCTTGACGTGGCCAGGACGGCTGTATCTATACGCTGACTTGGACTGCACCCAGCAGTTCCTCATCTTCCAGAGTCTTTAAGTGCAGGGTTTCCATAAGTTCACATTAAAAGAGTTTTAATAGAGAGCCAGGCACTTAACTCTGGAATTAAAGGAAGCAGCCACTTAAAGGGCACAGTGGAAAAGATCACCACTTGCCTGCTTCTCAACAAACACCTTCAGCTAATGTTAAAAATACCTCTTTATAAATGTCTCCTCCTAGGAGAGGCTAACCGAAATCTAACAGTCATTTCTGGATTGGTCAATGTTTTTCCAGGCAATGGCAGAAAAGGCCACTAAGGACGTCTGCACGATGAAACAGAATTCAGCCTTTGAAAAATTTAAAGCAAATCAGTACTTTTTGAGTAGAAATGACTTTTCAGCTTATCATTAATTTTCGGCTTCAAAATGTTACCTAACAGAACAGTCAAGGAATCGAACAGTGAGAGGCCCTGAGAGGCCAGCAGGTACGTCTGCTGTGATGAGGAGAGACCACATCGCCCAGGGAAAGGGGACAGCGGGCAGCCCAGGGACACAGACTTCCAGCGAGTCACTGAAGAACGCGTCAAAAATATTTTAGGGGCTGTGTGTACAAGGCGCACACGTATTTCTGCTGCTTCTCCACCCAACTTTTTTTTTTTTTTTTTTTTTTTTTTGGAAAGGAAGAAAAAGTCCTCCCTAGGGTATTATAGAGGCACAACATAAACATTTCTTCAAATTCTTCTGGAGAAAGCTGGGGAGACCCTGTCATCAAAACCTCAGATTCCAGAAACCATTTCCTAGGGAATGGACCATCAGCAGTTAAGTGCCTACATGCTATTTGCTCGAAGCAGACGTAACATTCGTTCAGAACAGCTGTTTAATCATGGAATAAGCAGAATAATGAGATGCTCGTTAGTATTTGCTCAGAGGCAACGTGGTTAGTCCAGCAAGTTAGTGAACTCTGTACCTTCTCCTATGAATGGGAGGCCTCCTGACATCCCCCAGCACACGCATTGAACTGAAAATGAATGGTGGGAGAGGTCAGTGTCGCGGTGAAACATGATGGACACGAACGCATGACACATGCAGACATCACCCTGGGAAGGGACACAGCCCCCGAGGAGAAACCGTACAGTCACTCAGAGGACAGGCAGCCAGGTTCACTAAATTATCCAAGTACGGGGATAAGGAGAAAGAAAGGCCATTCACAACTTTCCAAGAGTTTTCGTAGCACTTGAAGTTTCAGCTTACACCGTACGCGGGTAATACCGTACGCGGGTAATACCGTAAGAGTTAGTCAAACCAGTTAACGTGATGGCTGACTCTCCTCCCATTATCTGCAGAGGCATTGTGGCAGTGGTGTGGGGTAACCCCAGTGCTACGCTCCAACAGCGGGTACCATGACAGTAATACATGGAAAATATAAATGACTCAGATGATCTAGTCTTGGTGCACTCAAAACAGCATCATGTAATTAATCCTGGGCAAACCATTTAATCTGAGCTTCAACATCCTCATCTGAGCTAAATGATCCATAAAATCTCATCCAGCTCTGAAATCAAGGTCCTGACAAAGGGATCTCTCCTGGGTTAAAAAGAAAACTGGTTCACATACAAAATATAGCCTTGTTTCTGTGGACACTGTTATCACCTACGGCAAGAATGTCCTGCCGTAAGGACCATTCCCTACATCCTTATTTTTCCTATTGGTGTGAATGCTTTAAAGACAAGACAAAAAAAAAAAAAAAAAAAAAAAAAAAAAGCATGAATAAAGCTGAAAATAAAAAGCTTTTATAAGTTGCTTTTTTTAGTAATCTAGGTGGTCAAATGTAAACAAAAACTTCCCAGCAGATAAAGCAAGCCGTGCTTTTTAAGGTAAGCATTCCAAACTCCACCCGAGAATGAGTAATCAACCTGGAATCACAGAAAGAGCACGTGATCTGGACACCAGAAAGCAGGGTCCTACGGACCTTGGGAAGGTGCGACAAACTACATGCCCCGGTCCCACCTGCAAAAACGGGGTGAAATGACGTGCATGAGATAACACGTTATTAAAAGCGGCTGCAAAGAGCGGCAACTGGGGAAGTGAAAGGCGTTCCTGTGAGCTCCATGAACGCAGGAACCCGGTCTCGCGCCCCTCTGCGTATCCAGAACACAGAAACGCCCGGCATGCGGAGCACGCACAACAGAGGCTGGCTGAGTAGAAGAATGAGTAATATCATCGGATTACATGGACTTACAGAGTCAGAGCCCAAATACTGTAAAAGGTCAAAAAGTTTTTATAAAGCAGTAATTGCTCCAGGGGTGCTGTCCATGTGAAGTGTGAAAACAAGTGTCCGCCTCCGCCACTAGCTGCTTTCCCCGTTAAGAAGGGCTCTGGGGTAAGCACACCTCTGCACACCCAGCGGGACCACGGCATGTGCTCTTCAGAGCTAAAACCATGTGCTGAAATTCACCCAGGCAGCCAATGGTGAGAGGCCAAATCCCACCTCTCTCCCACAGACTGCTTCCAAAGCGAAGGTCGGGAGGTCTGTGGCTGGCTCACACTCGTGAAAGTCCCCAAAGACTGGATGACACACGGAAAAGCACAATAACCTAATGATATTCAACGATTCCGATGTTCTGTTGAGGACATACTCATAATCTAGGCTTTGTCAAAACTTTCTGCATTAGAAAGAGATGGCAATTCCTGTGAAGCATTTTTAAAACTTAGATGTGTTCAAACCATATGATTTCATGTTTATTTTTTTAATTTAAAACTGACAAATTATTCTCTCCAATATTTTGTAATCTATGCATTTCATTAGCAAGCCTAGCCTGAATACATGTTACTACTTATTAAATACCTGCTATCTGACAGACATGTTTTACTTGTAGTATTTATTACAAATACTCAGAGTGGCAGGTGTTTTACAGATGAGAAAATTAAAGCTCAGAGGGGTCAAGTAATTTGCCCAAGGATATCTACAAAGAAAGGTTTAGAGCTTGAGTCTGAACAGACTCCTTCGGAGTCCAAGGGCTATACCACTTTGCCTCCTCAAATCCGGTACCAATGATAACCCCACATCAGACACCTCTCAAGAACAAGCAGGCCGAGGGAGTAAACACGCAGCCTGGCGTCTCACCTCCGGTGGTTCATTTCGCCATCGCTGGCTGCGTTCTTGCCAGGCCCCCAGCTGTGCCTCCGGAAAGGGGACAGAGAGCGCATGGAGCTCCTCAGCACAGAGCAGTTCGCGGGCACCTCGGTGATGCTGTCCATCTCCTCCTCTTCCATCTCACCTGAGCCAGCAGGTTCACTCTCACTCTCCCGACCCTCGGCCCCCATCCCAGGGCTGGAGGAGCCATCGAGAGACTGCTGGTCCCTGGCCCTGCTCACACTCGATATCTGGGGGAGGGACACATCGCTGCCGTGAGACGAATGTCGGTCCAGGGAAGCTGTGTCATCGGTGGAGGAACTGGATCCGGTGATGTCACAGACCGACTGCTCCTCCTCGGGCTGTCATGGGGAGAAAGCACAGCTGGTTGGAAAGCAGGACCAAGCAGAACGCCTCCGTTATGCCTGACTGAGCCGATGGCTGGAAGTGCAATAGTGTTCCTTTTCTTATGGAGGGAAAAAAATCTCATTCAGCTCAGCGCCCCCAGTCAATACCACCAACTGAAATGAAGGGATTATCATTTGGCCATCTGCTTCAACACTAGAAGTGTGTGCGTCTGTGCGCACCTGACTCTGGGGATGCAGCCCAGGGAAACATGGTAACGATCGTGAAGAGACACCTGCGCTTCCATGCTCAGAGCATTACTCACAGTAGCTGAGATACGGAAACATCCTAAGTATCCGTCTACAGATGACTAGATAAAGAAAATATTAGTCAGTCTTCAAAAAAGAAGGAAATCCTGCCACTGGCGATAACATGGATGGCGCTGGAGGGCATCGTGCCAAGTGAAGTAAGCCAGACACGGAAAGACAAATGCACATGTTCTTACCTATACGTGGAATCTAAAAATGTCAAACTCATAGCAACAGTGAGCGGAATGCTGGCTGGAGGGTGGGGGAAACGGGGAGATGTCAGTCAAAGGGAACACACTTTCAGTTCTGAGATGAGTAAGTTCTGGAGACCTGACGCACAGCACGGTGGCTCCAGCGACTGATAACTCGGCGAACCTGGACTCTCCTGAGTGCGTCTCAGGTGCTCGCACCGCACACCGCCCAAGGGTGACCACGGGCTTTATCTTGCCTCTGGGGAAACAGGCAGCACCTCCTGGTGTTTTCTAGGGGCTTCAGTTAGCCCTTTGGATAACATGGTGGCCCAGGTCATATATTTTATGATCATACTTTCTTACTGCCCAGAGAATCTCAGGATCTCTTTTTCGCCTTAAAAACAAAATCTCTATTTTATGCGCTGAGATCTTAGAAACGAGCCAATACCCTTAAGAAGAAACATGAAGCTCACAACACTCAACAAAACGTCACAGAGTTTACCAGGACAGAGAATGAATGAAAGTACCAGGTTAAGGCCAACAGTTCGGGACCAACGCTGCAGGCTGTTTTACGGGGACCGGGGACCGGGGACTGCTGCGGAGCCAGCCCCACCCACGGCGGCAGGAAGCGACCCAGCACTCCACCCATGCCGCGGTGGCGTTCCTACGGACTGTATTTCAGAGAGGGGAGCGGAGGGCTGGAGCCAGGCAGAAACTCGGGGGCAGGCTGCTGTGGCACCGCATGCACGTGGATGCCCAGCGAGCAAGGCTTCTAAGGAAGGTGCCGATGGCCCGTCCGCCCCTTCTGTATAAATCGCTGGCTACTGCGGCAGGCGTTGGGAGACGGAAGGCAAAATCACAGCAAATGAACAGATTTCCTCTGTTTCCTCAGGAGTGTCATGAGGATGAACACACCCACCTTATAAGGTTGCCCCGATCATAAATGAGATCACGCATGCAGAAAACTCGGTTCAGTGCCCAGTATACAGTAAATACTTTGGAAATAAACCTCTGTCTGTCTCTCGCCTCCTTTTGTATGTAAACCCTTGGTTTTAATAATGCCAGAGAAAACAGTTACTGCAAACCCTCTGTCGGTCCCAAACTTTGGGAGAGAGGCACCCTCCAGGTCTCCCTCCGAGAGGCCAGCGGACATTCTGGCTGAGGGCACGCCAAGGTCGACGTGCGCCACCGTTTCCGGTTTTCCTGAGGCAGGCTGCTGCGGAATGTCGGTGAGACTTAATTTGAGGAGTAAAAAAATTGTATCTAGTCATCCTGAGGGGGAAAAAAATGCCCAATCTAGCGCTGGCCACCGATATGAACAATCTTGTGAGTGCTTTTGGCGGCCTGAACAAGCAGATGAAGCAGAGCAAGTTCTGACTCTGCAGAGCTAGGAAGACCCTCCCGTCCAGTGGGCAGACGCAGCGGTCAGTGCAGAGAGAACACCCAGAGACGAGGCGCCACGCACGCACCAGGGAGCAGCCGGCGTTTCTTAGTGAAGACGTCTCCAGTTTTTAAAAGCTTTTTACTATGAAAATTTTCAAACGTACAGAAATGTTTACCAAAACACTACGTCGGTATCCATGACACGGATGACTCAAACTTAAAGCAGCCACTCACAGATAATATCTAACCTATTTATCTCAGACAAAACTGATTTACTTTCAGAGCTGAACCTCTGCAGAATGGCATTCCCCTAGGGGTGGGTGGCGGGGGTGGGGGGAGATTTTAGAAGTCTTCACAAATAAAAACCTCAAAATCACAGAGGTAATTACCCAAGTTCTGTTACATTAAAAGAAAAAAATCCGATTGCTTTCCCTCTTCCTAATTACTTCAGAGAAGACACACCTTCCCAGCGTGTGGATTTTTTACTCTACGGAATCCCTTGAGTCAACAGGTCCACAGTCCGAGATGAGTGACGGTGACGGGAATCCTGATGCTCCACAATCTCTCCAGGGGCCGCCAGGAGACAACGAGCACAAGGAAGAGGCACAAGGCGGAGAAGGGCTGGGGAAGGCCAAATGGACACACGAGAGCCACCGGGACAAAGACGTGTTTGAAGGTGCATCCGCAGGGACTCAAATACACTCTGGACCAGAACCCAGCACCTTAAGCCTCCTTCCATCGTGACTGTGCAACACAGCATCGTCCCATGGTCCTTGGGAAATGGAATCATCCACGAACACAGCTGCTCCCCAGCTGCCACAACGCACCTGCCCCTGCCCCCTCCTACTAAGACACCCACCTGGGGCGAAGAACTGAGTATTACTTCTGACCCTGTGGTGGGAAAGCCTTCTAGTTTTCTTAGGAAACAAAGCAGAACTCCTTGCAACTGGGTGCGAACATGAGCAAACCGCCCCCATGTCCTGGCCTCTTACAGGGCCTCAAATTATACAAAAAACACGAGGTGATTCATGTGCATGTGCTTGGCCTCTCCCCAGCAAGAAAGCTTGGGCTCCCTAGCAGAGCTCTCGAAAGTTCCAATTAAGCAGCGTGACATCACCAAGCTCAACAGTGAGCTTCACGCCGAAACACATTCATCAGAAATGACTCTGTGGTTAGTTTACACACATGACATCACACAGTCTGAGCCATGGTCCTTCCTGCCCACTGAAAAGCACTCATTGTCATCTGATTTAATTCACTTCCACTTCTTTAGTCTTCCAAGTGAGCGGCAAAACCTGCATGTAACCAGCCATGACTCTGCAGAAAATGAAGGCCAATGCCTGTTTCTAAGCCCCCTGGGAACCTGGAGCATCCTGCTCTGAAAGGGAGCTTTGGCGCCTCTCTCAGATCAGCTAAGAGCCAGAGAGAAGCCCTGTGAGGCTGGCGGGATGACGACTCCTGGCAGGAGTGACGGACGTAACTACCTTGGAGAAGACGATGTTGTCCACTTCTTCAGTGGGCGAGTGGAAGAGGTCAGAATCACTCCCAGATTCTCTTTTAAGTGCGCCTTGTTTGGGGGCGCACGCCCTGCCCAGCCCAACATCCAGGAAGTTCTCACATTCTGAAAAAGAAAATTTATTCATTAAAAAAAAATCAGTTTTTTTTTTCATTCCAGCAATCAGCCTTTTAAGTCTACTAACCAACCTTCCTCCCACACCCCTTCTTTACTAAGAAGCTGTAAAGGATACAGTCAAATTAGCAGCTTTCAACTCTGGAACTCTGGTTCTAGGTTCATACCGTTACTACACGGCAACCCTGAGTCTGTCGTGTAAATGACAGGTACGAAAAGATAGAATGATTTAGAACCACAGTTCCATCTCTAATTAGGTATTCGCATGGGAATCTTTTCCTCCTGGTAGTTAAGAGGTTTCCATTTCTTTGGGTATCAAAATCGGAAACTACGTGACAGGGTTTGTGGCCAATTTGTTTTGGGTTGTTTCTGGAAACTTGCTACTTTATCAAAACACTGAGATAAAAGAGGAGAAGCCTATCTAATAAACATATCAGTGTATTAAACTACGGCTTCGAATGAGTAAGAACAGAAATGTAATTACTTGATTTCTTGTACCGAAACAGACCGGCAGCGGGAATAATACGCTGAAGAAGAAAATGTGTCATCTAGCTTCTGTTTCCAGTTCAGGGACTAGGACAGGGACCGGAGAGCCCGACGGCGGGGCTCCCACAGAAATGCTACACTGGTGCGCCCAGGGATTCTAAAGACGGACCGTATTAAAATCAGCAAGGTATTTAACCCATTCTCTCCTATGACCTTTGTAAACGAACGGACATGTGACCTGTCAGCACCAGGGTCACAACCACTTGGACATGATGAAACCAAAAACCCAAAGGAAGTCAGAAGTGGGCAGATACCAACCTCCTTCAAGAAGTTTTGAAAAGCGAAACATCATCTAGTTAGCGTGTGTGTGTGTGTGCTTTGGACAGACACATGCATGTTCATCGAACTGTAGGTGATGCTGTGACGAGGCGCGGGGGAGATCGCCCGGCTACCGAGCGGACAATGCCAGGTGACGGCAAACAAACGACACTCATCATTTTAGGCTCCATTACCAGACCCAAATCCAAAAGGAGGGAAGGTCTGCCACCGTGCGATGATGGCTGCACCGCACCCACAGAATTGGGCTTGTTCCTAGCTAATGCTGAAATTACAGCACACACAGAAGTGCGTGCGTGGGAATGAGGTCACAGCAGTGCAAACACGAACCCTGCCCGCCCGCTGCTAGAGGAGCGGGAAGACACGCGTCTGAGGATGCTGCTGCTGCTGCTGCTGCTCCCCGGGCAGAACAGATCCCGCAGATGGGAAGGCGCAGGGCCTCACTGTGACGGGGCTGCTGGGCAAGGGGCTGGGCCTCGTAAAGTCACGAGTGTCGCTGCACCAGAGGGTCTGGAGCAAAGGCTCAGTGACGGTGTCAAGAGGTTTCAGTGGAGAAGGGAAGCGCGGCGTGGACCAGACTGCCCCCAGTGTCTCTCTTAATCCTCTGAGGGCATGCGAGGACAGTAAGTGTGTGCGTGCGCACAAGCTAAGGAGGAGAGGAAGTTGTCCTTACCTAAATTGACTAACAGTTGATCGTTAGCAAATTACTTGCTCTGGATTAGTCAGGAATCTTAAAGGAAGGGATCAAAGAGGCACCATATTGGGAGAGGTCATGAATCGCCTGGCAATAAAATTACCTTTTCCATTAGTTAGGCATTTGACTATGCATTGGGGAATGTCCAAAATAAGAGGGGTTCAGTGTGTGTGTGTGTGTGTGTGTGTGTGTCTACAATCTCGTAGTGGCCATGGACCTAGTAAGAGGTAATTTCAACACAAATCCACAGGGGGATGCCATGGGAGGTAAAGCTGGGCCCACAGATTGATCTGACAATGTTTCGGAGAAAGACCAAAATGACATTAGCTCCTTCTAATCTTGGTGTCCAAACTGTGTCTGAGTGTGCTGTTTCCATGGAGACAGCCCTGCCTTTTCCCACTGGACGTCGTGGGCATCCTGAGTGTCCTCTCCCACACGCATTTCAGAGGATGCACCGCCTCGGGTGGAGCTGGTGCGTACGAGCTTTCCACTTCTTCCACACTCGGAAAAACCAAAAACTCCGCTCTGCGGCTGAGGGGAAAATAGGGGACTGGCCAAGGACAGAAAAGGCTGTCGCGGCAACTGTGCCGAGCCCCAGCAGCCAGCTGGCAGGCCGACAGACCACGTCCAGATTCCGACGGGAACACACACCAGCTCAAGACATTTGCATGGAAAATTCACAAGGAACATCCAGACTCGGCCCTCGCAGGGAAAGCCTCACCCAGAAAAGAAGTGCAAGGGCCACCCCAACCGAGTGTGGGATGAGGGGCTGCTGCATGACAGAAAGGTGACTGCTGAGACGGGGAGGAAGAAGAGATCACGGAAACCAGGGAGACGGGGAAGCGAAGGGCTTTCAACCATTCTGAACCCCCCCAAACAAGGGTGGGGGAGGGCAAAGACAAAGCTAACCTGCACGCCAGCTCTCGTGTGCTAGGACGTTTTCAAAACTAATAAAGTCTTTCCTTTCTTTCTGTTGAATAAGAGAGAGAGCAGCATAAGAAGGGAGAGACAAGGCTGGGCACTAGCCTCAGACTTCAGACCGTGGTGACTTAATTCTAGGCCTGATTACTGATCAGCAGGAACATCCCAGGGAAGAAGTAACATTTGCCCCGCGAGGTCTCCATGCCGTGTCCATACCCGTGAAAGGAGGTGACGAGCGCCTCCCTCACACAGTCGCGGTGACAGTCAGAAATAATCTGTGCAGACAGCACTGGAACCCTGCTCCTCAGCACAGAGCGGGCGTATGACGGACACGCCTAACGACGGGAAGGCTTCATTAACCCCTGCCGTGTGCCGTGTGCCCCCACCAGCATCCAGTCAGGACGTTACCTTGAGGCGTGGCAGGCCTGGTTTATGACCCATAACTAAATGTCAGGAACTTCTTTGACCCGAGCCATTAGTTTTTTAACAGCTGGCAAAACGTGTACTTGTACAGATGCTATCTAGTCATTTAGGCATAAAAGTACACGCATGCAAACAGAGTATCGTTGGGGAAGGGCAGGAACATGCCAGCAGCACTCACGGGCTTTGCCGAACCCTGCTTATCATAATGTAATCTTGTATTTATTTATCCAGAACCTAAAAATATACGAAGTAATTTTAAAAGACGTTCTTTCATTGGGCCTGACACTACTGCTGTCCTAAGCTGTGTTCAAGAAGTACAAGAAGGAAACTTTTCTAGAATTCACAGAAAATAACGCCTGAAATAAAAAACCTTACGTCTGACGTTCGGAAGCATAACGCAGATATTGGACTTTGTTAAATGGAGGGTCAGAAAGAATCGCTCTAAAACCGCCAAAGGGGTTATGTTCGGGGGTTGGAATATGGAGGGGGTCAACAGAGTTCAAGGTTATGCCCTGGGAAAGGCTCAGGGGCTCAGAAATGCACTTATTTCACGAGCGAAACAAACTGCACCAAGTGGGAAAACATCCTGTGAGCATTCAAATGGTGAGACAACCCACTCAACCTCACAGAGCAGGCAGTGTTATTGCCTGGGAGGTTGGGAATAACTAGACTTTTAGAAAAAGTCCCAGCTTAAGGAATAAAACAAGTAAATGTTTTAAAGTAAAGGATTCCAGGGGGCTGGATGGGGGGAGGGTCTCGGCCAAATCCGGGAGCGGGTCAATCGTAGTACGTGGAGACCCTAAAGACAACTAGCGCATGTTCACAGCCTTCAACCGCTTCCTCCACGTGCGGCGGAAGCAGAGAAAAACACTTTTCGCATGTTTCCAGCGCTTCCTACAGAGTAGAGTCAGAGAGCTGAGACTCCGTGAGAAACCGCTCTGGAGACAGAGGACCTGAGGTTTGTCTTTCAATTTAACGCCACTGCAGCAGGGTCACAGCTAAACTACTTCCAGAAAGACCAGTAAAGGAGGACTCGGTGATGAACTCTACAGCAGTTAAAATTTGGGAAGGTGAACAGGAGGTGTTTTCGTTGGGGGAAGTGGACATAAGAGCCCAGAATGCAGACGGATGGTGTTCCCGTGGCAGCAGCAGGGACAGGCAGTGGGACTCACAGTCACTCACCGCGGCATGCAGACGACACCCGCTGGTGAGAAAGGCTTTGGAGATCAGAGACAACGGAGCACAAGACACGAGGGGCCACGTCTTTGTCCCAGTGAATTAGTGACTAAACCTCGTAAGCGGCTGGAACACCTAACTCACCACTAGCCACGTGCTGTGTTACTACCAAGCAAGGTCTTAAGAGCATTTTACCCTCCTCTGTTGTTACTAAGACCTCATGGGCACTTAGGGAAAGACTCAATTCCTGACAATCCTCCCGAAGCTTGTGGCTCTTAATGGCTGGCTGTGCAGGAGAGGAACCAAAGGAGCTTTTAAAGAGCTTGATGCCCAGGCCACACCCCCAGCCCGATGACATCAGGATCTCTGGGGGCAGGACCCAGGCATCAGTGTATCTTAAAGCTCCCAAGACACGTTCCTTAAAAAATTTTCATTCTGGAATGTAAAGCTCTTTTTCATTATATTTGATATAAAATATTATGTTACTTTCAATGTACGATGATTTGATATTTACAGACCTTACGAAGCAACGGCCACGAGAAGCCCAGTAACCAGAGTTACTGCAATAGTGACCTTATTCCCTCTGCTGTACATGACATCCCCGTGACTGACTTATGTTACAGCTCTGAGTTTGCACCTCTTAATCCCCTTCACCTTTTGCACCCCCGCATCGCCCTACCCTGCCAAGGTGCTTTCAAAGCCAAAATGGACAGCCACGGTTTAGTCCTGCACAGTACGTATTTATGGTTTTACCAGATTAGACAGTGCTATTGTATATGTACATGCACAGAGGCCTTCACGGATGAATTAACAGATCGCAAAGTCCCATGTGAGGCATCCCTACTAACTCAGGTAATTGCCTGTGCTCACTGTCCATCGAGAGACCGCATGCCTACACACCCAAACCACACCCCCCGCCTCTGCTTTTACTGCATGTCATGCTGAGGAAGGACAGACCCCCAACCCAACAGTCTGCTATGAGAGTGGGGCTGCGGCTCTAGAGCAGAGATGTCCTGGACACAGGGGTCTGGGCAAACCGAAGTGGGCACACCCCGCTTACCTGGGCTCTGCGTGGGAGCCAAGAGAGACGGCGCGTGCGCACAGGGCTCTATCGTGCACCAGCTTTCTCGGTTTATCTGAGGACGAAGAAAAACAGACGGGGTCAGACAGAGAAGTACTGTGCGATGACTGCCAGCCACTGCGAGTGTGTCTACTACACCGCCGCTCCATTTTCTTCTTCAAAATTTTATCGAAAAGTGGGTAAAATTATTTTAAGAAAAAATACCTTTTCACAATTAAATTAAGGTAATTCACAATGCTTTCAGGAGACTCAATAAAAGTGAGGCGTATAAAAGCAATTTTTATTGCATTTAATGTAATTTTTTAAATTATCATTAGAGATTTTTGATAGTCTTCTCTCAGTAATTGACAGAACAAGCAGACACAAAATCGGTAACGATATAGAAAACTTGAAAAACATTATCAGCCAATTTGATGCAACAAACACATACAGAACACTCCACCCCAAAACAGCAGAATAAACTTTCCTTTCGAATACACATGAAAGACCATATTCTGTGGCATAAAATGAGTCTCAGATTTGAGGATTAAAATCATACAAAGCATGGTCTTTAGTTTAAACAGTACTAAATTTAGAAATCAAAATCAAAAAGATATCTGAAAAAAAAAAAGCCAAATATTTTAAAAGTTAAAAAAGAACTTAAAATTCCATGATCAAAGAAGAAATCTTAAGGAAGCATTGGATATTAGTTAAATAGTAGAAAATATTTTGAACTGAATAAAAATAAAACATTATCTATAAAATTTGAGATACAGCTAAGACAGTGCTTAGAGCAAACTTTATAATACTAAATGCCTGTATCAGAAAAAAAGGTCTCAAACCAATAATACCAATCACACGTTAAAAACTAGAGCCCTGACCGGAGTGGCTCAGTTGGTTGGGCGTCCTCCCGCAAAGCAAAAGGTCGCTGGTTCAATCCCCAGTCAGGGCACATGCCTGAGTTGTGGGTTTGACCACCAGTCAGGGCATGTATGAGAGGTAACCAACTGATGTTTCTCTCCCTCTCTTTCTCATTCCCTTCCCCTCTCTCTACAACTACATAAAATCCTTAAAACAAAACAAACAAACAAAAAAAAACACCTAGAAAAGGGAGAATAACCAGCAGCAAATAGGATTTAAGAAAAATACAAAGAGCAGAAATCAATGCAATGGAAAACAGAGGAATAATAAAATCAGTAAAATCAAAACATGGTTTCCTTGAAAAGATCAATGATATCAGTAAAACTCCAGATAGACTGCCCAAGAAGAAAAGTCACAAATTATCAGTATCAGGAAGTAAAGGGGGCATTATTAGCGATCCCACGGACAACGAAAAGATCACACAGGACTATTCTGAACAACTTTGCTGCCTATCAGTCTAACCCAGACTAGAGACCTTTTCCTAGGATGTTTCCGGAGGGGTGGGCGGGCACAGAAAGCCCACAGGGGCACAAACTGAGGAAAGAAGAATGGCCCTGATTAGGGACACGGTGGTGAGGCATCTGCTCTCAGGTCACTCTCTCTTCTCGAAAAAAATGACCCCTAAGACTGAGGCATTTACACTGATAAAGAAGCAGGTTCTTTGTACTATCAGCATGCTTCTTCACCAGCTCCGAGACCAGGCTTGGCAAAAGATTCTGATCAGCCCTGGCAGGTGTAGCTCAGTGGATTGAGCGCAGCCTGTGAACCAAAGGGTCTCGGTTCGATTCCCAGTCCGGGCACATGCCTGGGTTGCAGGCCGGGTTCCCAGTGGGAACCACGTGAGAGGCAACCACACACTGATGTTTCTCTCCCTCTCTCCTTCCCTTCCCCTCTCTCTAAAAATAAAGTTAAAAAAAAAAAAGATTCTGATCGTCCAATTAGGATTAAGAGACAAAAGAGGAAGAAACGATAGTGTTGAGACTGCTGATAACTTGAGTTTTAAGAGGAAAACACAGATGAGAATTGTGAGCCCCTCTATCCAGATTTCCCCCTGACAGTCTGTGTTAGTCAAATGCAGGGTCAGCCAATAACTGAATGGGTGAGGGAGAGAACAGTTCGAGATGAGTCACAAATTTTGTGTAACAAGTAGCTCAAAACAGGGAAAACAGAAACTCTGACATTAAACATCCACATCTTTTGGAGGGATAAGTTACCAAAACAGACTTTCTGGCTCGGGCCACATTCAGGAATCTTCAGCCAAAAAACAAAGCTCGTCTTCTGGCCACGGACACTGCAGGTATTCTACACCCCCAGTTCTGGTGGGGCGCACTGCCTGTGCCACAGGGGATGAGAGGAGCTGCTTCCGAAGAAATGCCAGGCCCCCGCCCCAATACTGCGTTTCATTCCCTGGGACCCCTTGTGGTCACACAAACCACACCCACGCCGTGTTCCCATCAGTCTGAAAATAGAGCTGTACATATTTTCAGTGCGCAGGGAGCTGCCTTTTGTTTTTGGCAGTGTTTCTGCTCCTGTTTATATCCGAACATCCTAATAACACAGCTCAGGGTTACACCCAGCCTTCCCAGCCATTGCCCGTATTTACTTCCTCTGCAACTGTCTCAGGAGATCCAGCCCGTGTTCCAAGGCTGAACAAAAGGAAGCAAAAACCCACCATCCGGACATAAAAGCCAACATTTGAGTCAAAGTCATTTCAGGGAATCAGACTGTAAGTGAGCAAATGGTGTAGTTGTCTTCCATTCTCAGCCTCCTTATCTTTGGATACAATGTGGAAGTCTCTTAGAGCACGCAAACTTTTCAAGGAAGGACGTGTATTTCTCTGGAAAATAACAATGAAGTTGATGGCAAGCTGCTACTCCTGAGCTTTAGGGAACGAGGTGACGTGGCCTGCCCAAACTTCGTGAATGGGGTGGGGGAGGAGGGGGTGGTCCTCCTCTACAAATACTTTCATTTTGTGCACAAGAAACATGGTTGCAAATCTTTTAACCACTTATCTGATACTCTGAACTACTAGCTACAAAGTGTACTCTTAATAAATCATTAGTAACATGAGAAAACCGGTACCCCAAATTATAAGAAACGGCTCCCTGTACTAAAATCAGTCTAAATCAGCAGTTAATCCTAGATTCTGACCCTCTTCTTCTTGGGATGCTAGTTTTACCAAATTCCTGATCCTTGCTATCCTCTTGTGTGAAGAATGGTCTCGGCAACGCTTATGACGAGCTACCTAGTGAACCGCATGAGGAGAAAGGTCCTGTCACTCACCAACTTGGGAGGTCTGTACTAGCTTAGTGAAGGGTGTGGAGGGCAACAGGCTAACAAAACCCTTCCATATCCCATTTGAGCATGCGATTCATCATTACCAACCACTCATGCTAAGAGCCAAAAGCCACGCACGCACTAGGAGAGAGTATAACCAAGGGAATGCCGTGTAGTGAAGAAGAGGAATGACGTGTGTGTACTTTGGCAGTATGGAAGGGTAGGCAACGAGGAATATGATCAACTTACTGTGTTACTACTTAGAAAAAAATCCAGAGAGGAGGTGAGATTTGGGGGGTGTTGAGGGCTGACGATGGGAAGCAAGAGCCAATCTGAAGACAGAGATCAATGTATGCAGCCTGAGGAAAATCTTAAGGCCTTGATGCAGAAGAACTACCGTGCAACCAGCTATACAGACCTGGCAACAAAGGGACCAGATCAGAATGCAGAACAGGGCGACAAAGTGTGGGTGCATAACACAGGATGGGAATTTCGGGGCTAATCTTCAGGGGATTGTTAGGATGCCAGTGGGCGGGACTGAGTCGTAAGTGTGGAATACCAAAGCAACAGCTTCAGAATCTCGATTCTGTTGATTGCTGTCATATTCACCTCTGTGATCTTGCACCAGCCTCACCAGTGCATCGCGTACAGTTTATATAACAGGATGTGTATGAATGCACACTCACAAAGCCTAGAAGATTAACTCACTCAATTAACAAACGCTCATTGAGTATTTAATATGAATTAGGCACCTTGCTCTGAGTGCTTAGATATAGTTAATGAACTTGGGAAAAAGTTACAAACTCCTTCATAGAAAAAGCCAACTTCCACCAATAACAGTGGAGTGAGAACATATACATGAGAATTCAAGTGGCAAACACCCCAAACCATTATTTTTTAAAAACACTGATTAAAGATACTGAAATTCAAAATGAAAGATAATTGGAGAATACTTCTGAACAATTTTTAAGAAAGAATTGCAGGGGAAAGCTGGTGTACATTATGTGACAAACGGAAATTACAAGAGATCGTGCACCTGTCCAAAGTTTTAGAGAAGAAATTCCTTCACCGAGAAAGAAGTGATTAACTTCTAAGGCTTTTTCTAACATAAAATGTTTAAGATAGAAAAAAAATACATTCGTATATGTAAATAAAAATCGATATACATATTCATGGACTATAAGGAACTGGTCGGCTCAAAGGGAAGGCCTACAATAGCAAGAAAACACATGCGCTTGGAAAACCACCGGACCTGGGGCTGCATCCTCTCAGCTATTATGCACGAGCGATGGGGAACTGCTGACTACCTGAATCTGTTCTTTCAGATGTAAAATGAGTGTAGGAATGTAAAAATTTGACGCTGGTATCTCATGCGCATCCACTTCTTCCCACAAAACCATCTAAGCGTGCCTGGACCACCACAATGGTGGCAGCCTGGCGGGCTCCCACGCTGCCAGAGGGCCCCTGTGTCAACAGGAGCTGAGACGCAACCTGCCCGCACAAAGCAAACCCTCGCCCTGGCTGTGAAGACCCTGCTGTTCTAGGTCCCCCTTCTGCCTCCAGCCTTCCCTTCGCCTCCCCACGGACTCAGGATGCTCCTGCCACAATGGCTCTGTCCATTCTTTCCCATCTCAGGGCCTTGTATTTGCTGTTCGTTCTTTCCCTTGGGAGAGCAAGCATATTCTTATCCTGTAGAGATCAGTATTTTTAGATGTCAGCACCTGAGAAAGATTTTATCTAAAATAGGTCTTCCCGCTATTTCTCACACAGCTCGTTGCTCATTTCTGTCGAACCACTCACAATAAATCGGACTTTATTTCTCCCTTCACTGCCTGTTCTTCAGCGACATGAGGATTTTAAAGAATCACGTGTCCCTTGGACTTAGCACTACATCTGACACCCAACAGTCATTCACCCTGAGCCAGTGCTGGAAATAGGTTGTTTTCTGGGCTCCTTGTGTCTACTTATTTATTTAAAACAAAAAGCCTACTGTCTGAGAAGTGAAGTTTTCCCTATTGAAAATCTTGTATTACGTAGCAGGCAGTTTGGTATAAACCAAGATTCATCTAAAAAACTAACGATATCCTCCATGAGCTGAGGCCTTAGGAGAAGAACCACATGTTTGTCGCTCAGGTCGTTTCCACTCACCACGGCCCCCAGAACCCCTGAGTTCTTCACATGAAAACGGGGGAACCAGCGGCCGCTGGACAGTCCCCAGGGAGGAAGGGCCTGTGGAAGTGTTTTGTTGCAACCGGGGAAGAGCGTGTGCGAGGCCAGTCCGCCTGCACGACGCAGCCCCTCAGACGGGCTTCCCCGCCCGGTCGGGGCACGGGGTCCTGCACGCTGCAGCGCTTCAAAGTGCACAGTGTTCCTCACGACGCCGGGACTGAGGTTTTCTGGCTCCCCTCCCTCTTCTCCTGCCCCCCCTAGACAGGTAAAATCACTGCCGGGCATATAAAGGTCCTAAAAATTTGGCTCTCCTAGATCTACGAGGACAAAACTTTCAGAACAGTGTGATTTCACAAAGGTATCACGTTTCGGAGAACTAAAATGAGTAATGTCATGGAACCAGTTCGAAATGCCAAGTTGCCAATGGCTGCCGGTCTAGGCCTGGCAAGTCCAACCACCGTCCAACAGTGAGGGCAGAGGGGTAAGGACACCACCCCCCCACCAATCACAGCTCCTGGGCCAAGCCCCTCGTCCAGAGTGCTCTTCACTGGCTCCGTGGTCTAGCCTTCTGGGCCCATTCCTTGGCCTCGATGGACCAATGAAAAAAATCAGGGGGTCTCTAGTAATAAACTGAAGTGATAAATCAGTAAAACAGCCCCACTACTTCCTTGACCAGGGCGATGCAGTACCACGTTGCCTGCACTTCCCCAGTTCCATACGCTCCCCAGTTCGGGTACTGAGGTTCTTTGCAGCATCTCTGAAGCACTTGGTAGGCCTCCAATTTCCCCTGCTTTTGCCAGAAAACTGCTAAACTTCCAAAAAGCAGTCCTAAGTCATCCAATATTCCCAGACTCCCATCCTATGACTGGAGGAGTTCTTACTAATTTTAGGCTCAAGGATGCCTCCTTGAGCAATGAGCTGCCCTGAGTCTCCGCCCTCATCCTGCCTAGACACCTAACGCTGGGAAAACAAACACAGCTATCAACAGAGCCCGGGCCAGACGCGACAGCCACGCACCCCAAGCCGAAAGGACCCCTTGGCCACTTTAAGACACAGACTGACTGGGGAAACTTCCAAAGGAAATAAATGCAGTCTATCTTTCCCCTAAAGAGCTAGGAGTGAAGAAACAACAGAAACGGCTCAGACAACAGACAGAGAGACCGAGAGCCAGGGGCAGCACGAGAGAGACACGGTCGGAGAAACACACCCACGCAGAGGGGTCTCGGGTGGGAGGGGAGTGGGCGGGGACGACGGGGACAGAGGGGCAGGCAGAGCAACTTCCAAGATGAATTTCCCCCTCCAAGATTTCCGAGCGTATGAGATTCTCCTGAGCATAAGAAAGCATTTTAAAGAATGTAAAACGACATTTAAGCAGTAAGCGGCTCAGTGCCGACTCCCAAGCCCCACTGCTTTTGTTCAGGTGTCCCTTTAAGACGTCACCGATCCAACCACCACCGTCCCGCAATGCTCACCTAGGCTTCTCAGCCCTTCTCTCAGCGCAGGTGGCCAGGGACCAGCTGTCGGACTGAAGAGAAAAGCAAGCGCGGCAACCTGCCGAGTGCGCCCCTTACCTTCAGCAGCACCACGTCCACAGTCCTGTCCACCTTGGAGATGTCACAGAGGCTGTACCGTCTCCTGTGCCTTTCATACATTTTGACCAAGTGCAGGCGAGAGGGAGCAAACCTCAGCGGAGGTGCCCACTGGGAACTCGGGGGGCCGGCGCACTCGCGCTAGTCCGGAGTTCCAAAGTTCTCAGGGCGAGCTGCAGGAGACCTGTGCCTTCCAGACTCCTGTCCCTATTAAACTCTCAAAGCGTCCAAAAAGGAATTAAAGAGAAACCAAGCAGGATCCAACGCCTCGAACTGAGCGAGAATTTTCTGACAACTTCAGAGCACTGGGATGATGAATTTAGAATTCATGATATAAACAGTAAATGCCTCCTGATGCTATACTTGTGTGCAGAGCTTGACTGAAGGAGAAGCGCACGCCACTTCCATCACTGGCGGTAACTCCAGCAGAAAAAGAAAGAATGAACTGGCTGGGCATAACGGCCGGCGCACGTGGGGCAAAACCAAAGCAGGCAATAAAAATCCGCTACGGACTTCATCAGGAAGAGAGGGAAAAAAGGGAAGACAACTCTACTTCAGAGGCATGGCATTTTAAAAAATCCCATTAAATTCTGCTCTTGCATTAAAAAAAAAAGAAGACAAGGAAAATCAATTTTTTTCTTTACAGGAAAAAAAAAAGCAGCAGCAGCAGCAGCAGCAGCAGCAGCAGCTTAGAGATTCTGTCTGAAGTAAAGAGCCTTTCCAGTCTGTCTTGCTCACCAGGCAGTCGGGCTTGGTTCTGATTTAAGTTGCAAATATGTAATGACAGCAGAGGAAAAGGAGGAAAAAAAGGCCCCTCCTCCTGCCCTCCTCCCTCCCTCCTAGGGCGCTGGCCCTGCCCAACCCCAGCCCCCTCCCCCCCTTCCCCTCACTCTCAAGAACGTCAGGACTTGCCCTTTCAGCTCTGGACCAACAGCCTTGGAGCTCTGAAAACCTAATTGCAGTGGTGGGAACATGATTCACCCACGATGGAAGAGGAGAAAAACAAGGCTTCCTTTTCCAACCCGTTTCCTCCTCCGCCTCCTCCTCCAACTGCCCCCATGAAAAAGGCTCTGTCAGGAGTCCCCAGATGCAAAGAGTGCTTTGATGTCAGGGCAGCATGGTAACAAAGGGAGGGGGATGTCACCCTAAACACCACAGGCACAGACAACACGCTTATCTGTCCCACCAAGTACAGAAAATCGAAACTACTCAAGGCACACACTGTGTCTCCTTGCCAAACGCAAACCAATGATTTAACATGGGAAAAATGTTAGCCAAGTATTTCAGGATTGTGTCTCTAGGATCCAGAATGTCTACAAAGGTGTCTGACAAGGTTTGAAAATCGTTCAGCTTTTTCTTGGGGAGTGGGCGAGGGGGGGAGAGTGAGTGATGAATGGAAGGGGGCTTTAAAGAAAATTAAAGAGGAAAGGAGTAAAATGAATGGGTACGTGTTTGTGACTAAGAAAGTCACCTGGCTGGGACTTCGACCCCTTCAAAGCCTCCATTCACAGGAACTGAGCTCTGTATGCCCCTGTTACTTCAGGTGCCTGTTTTCTGCTATTTTGAGCCCCTACTGGAACATTCTCAGGTGCCAGGCCTGCTCCAGACTTCATTCTCTCACTTCGGACTTCCTCTCACTCGGGTTGAAAATTATTTGGGTGAGAAAAGAGGAACAGAGGGAAGCAAAGCGGGGAAAGAGTGCAGAAAGAAAAAAATAAATAGGAAGATTTTTCCCCGAGGAGCATGAGGCTGCTGGTTTTCCTCAAGCGGCCAGGAGTTCTGGCCGGGCCTGGAGAGTGTGAATGAGGGGCTCCAAGACCAGGACAGAAAGGAAGGAAAGAGACAGAGTACCTGAGTTTTAGGCCGACACTGCGAGCAGAGTCAGAGAGAAGGGTGCTCAGGACCTGCGTATGCAAGGGGAGTCGAGGGTCTGATGAGTCACCGTTTCCGCAGGCCAGGCGTTCAAGCTGCTAACTAGCCCAAAGGGGAGAGCCGCAGCCAGTCCTGCTCCAACGCAAGCATTTTCCTCCTCTGGCTGTTCACACCACAGCTACAGCTCCAACCCACCCAGGGCCTGATTCCCCACCCCTCACTGTTTCACCAGCGTGGACAGCCTCAGCCTCCCCCTTCCCCACATGGCCCCAGGGAGCCTCCGCCGGTGACGGTGACGTTACCAACACCTACAGTGAAACAGGGGCTGCTTTTCATTATGGTGCCGGTGACGGTGGAAACCAGCAGAAACAAGAGGACTAGAGAAACATTCAAGAGTTGTAAATACAATTCTTGCTCAGCCTTACCAAAAGGGTGGGGAACCTGGCTAGCAATTTACAAATACTTTGAAACTCTGTGGTCTAAGGCACAAATCAAAAGACCCTGCAGGCTGCAGCATATAGAAAAAGTAATAATTTATTATCGTTTCTGTAGGAACTGTCACCAAGCTGTAATTCAGACCGCTCCCTCCTCCCCGCACGGGCACCAAGCTGCCTCCCCTCCGCGCTCCTATGGTTTATCCCTCACCGCCGCTCCCTCCTGTCTTAATTGGATTCGGATGTTTCCTGCTTCCAAGGTTCCCAAGCATCTCTCTAGGGATCAGATGCTTTCATCACAATACAGCCTTTCTATGCCCGACCTCCTCCGACTGTTGACTTCAATGTACATAATCTATATTGATTTTAACAGCTATTTTGTGCCTTGCAGTGAGAGCAAACAAAATAACAAAGTCTCTGTCCTCAAGAAATGTATGTAATTGGAGAGGAATCTGTTTCATCGTGATATAATGACCCGAGACGGCCTAGATGACTGTTTCGAGACATACAGATTAACCTATCTCACTCCTGACTGCCTGCTGGCTTTGTGCTACAGGGCTGCAAATGTAGACTTCTGGCTTTTTCTGGGCACACAAACATATTTAAATGATTCAGAACTGTCCTTACGTATTCTGTTCCTTCTTGGAGAACAAAATGCTCTGGGTGGGGAAAAAAGTCTGCTTTTCTTTCCCCTCTGGATCTGCTCACCACTCCCCGACAGAAGACAGACTCCGTAGTCCTGTGCTTTTGCTGCTGATGTGACAATTCCAAGTTTTTATCAAAAACATCTGGAACCACTGAACAGTTATTCTGCTAGAATTTTGAAACACCGCAACCAATCGTTTTAAATCCAAACTAGAGCTGAGAGTCACAAATTTTCATTTTGAGAATGTTTCCTCTTTCCCTTAATTTTGGGAACTTGTAGTAAAAATATGTGTGTGTGTGTGTGTGTGTGTGTAATATATGCTATTCACAACCCCTTACAATAGCAGTTATTTAAGAAATTAATTGCATCTTCCTTCTCTCTGTGTCCTCCATCCACAACAAGGGGTCCCAAATTCTAAACAGAAGCAACCAGTACTTTTAGTCTGTTCATAGCACAGGCCCAACAAGTTCTTAAAATTCCAGAAAATGAAGGACACAAATATATATGCATTATAATTGAACTACAGCATTTCTGTTCATGAATTAAATTTTCTCTTGGTTTATCTGATTACAAGATCGAACACCTGACCCAAATTATTTAACATTCTTACAGGTCGCGTCTATTTGGCTCCTTTTGTTCCAGTTAGGGCAGAACCCTGCCCAAAGTCCCGGAGCAAAGTTTCTGAGTTAGGACGCCACCTAGTGGGTATGCTGAAGATCCCAACAGAACACTCAAGGCTGGGGAACAAAACAGCAACCCTTTTACTGGGCACTGGTTAAGTGACTCACCACTGATTAATTTAGTCTCTGCAGGGAACACCAGGTAGTAGGGTGAAAATCAGGGATTCTTTCCATTCCTGGGTGTGCCACTATCTCCCTAGTAACCTGGGATAATTACTTTGACCCTTTGGAGCTAGGTTTTCGAAACTGAAAAACGAGAGGGTATGGACACTGGGTCATACCTGAAATTCCTTCTTGATCTGATACCATCGGGCTGTGACTCAGAAATCTTTACCACCTGCCGTACAGCTCATAGGATGCAGGTAGATTCAGAAGAAGAAAAAAAAAAAAGGAATTGAGAATTTGCTCAAAACCTGGTGTAGAAACACGCAGTAGAATTCTTGCATAATTATATCTGCCATCTCCACTTTTCACATGCAATGAGAAGGAAAGGTCTACCACAGTTGACAATCTTCCTTAATCTATGATTTCATTAACTGAAGAACTGTGAATCACCCTGGGTTACACATCTGTTGCCAAAGTGACTAGAATATAGGTGAAACACCAGCTTCCACGTGAGCAACTCGTCTGCTTAGAATAAAAGAATGCGTGATGCCGTGAAAAAAAAAATGCTTCAAATATGATGTTGGAGTCCTTGAAAGGGGAAAGAAGAAAGTTATTTACAATGACTGCAAAGTCACGGTTTCCATCAGGGTTTCCTTTTTTAATTTCGGCGCAGGTGTTCAAGCACTACTACTGGTCCTGGCATTTCGTTGACTCACAGATTTGGAGGTCCCAAGAAGGTTAAAAGAGTTAAAGAAGAAGAGGAAGACCTAAAGCGTGAGCGACCAGATGCTCCTGTCAAATCAGCAGTAGACAGCAGCAAGCAACTCCACCGCTTTAACCCTTCATTGCCTTTGCAAGAAGAAAACTTAAGAAAATTTAGCTGGGAGCTAACAATGGCAAAAAGAAAAAAGAAAAGGAAAGAAAGAAAGAAAAGAAAGAAAGAAAGAAAAAGGGAAAAAACCACAAAGCTTTGAAAAGGTCTCTTTCCAAACTTGTGCTCCTTACAGGAAATAGATCTCATGGAACGAGCCCACAAATGTTAATAAACTTTACTAAAATTACCAACAGCTTGGTGACATAGAAGGAGGGAGGAGAGAAGAAAGGGAGGCAGCAGAATCATCGTTTCAGTAGAAAAAGTAGTGACAGGATAGTTTAATGTCTAGCAAAGGTCTTCTGGGGCCAGAATATCAAAAACAACATTTGCTGAGTTCTTCCTGTTCGTAAGGTACCCCCATGTACACAATTTCATTGACTCCCCATGAAAAGCTGTAAGGTGAACACTGCTGCCTGCAAATGAGGAAAGGCCCAGAGCTTACGTCAGCTGCGCAAGGTCACACAACGCACGAACCCAGTCTGCACTACCTTCAGTTTTGTAAATCTATCTTTCCACTCACTACACACGTCTTATTTTACCAAACTTAAAAAGATAAAATAAAATAAAGCTATCATGGAGAAAATACAAGTTAAAATTTAAGAAAAGAAAACTTAGAATTCATTACTCACATCATCAGTATTCTTGTATTTGATTTTATACAAATGTCAAAGGACAGAAAGGGATGTTTAGTTTTTCAACACAAATGACAAGGGGTTCTTAATTTGAGAACGCACAGAAAGTGTGTCACTCAACACACTCAGCCCCTTTGTCAACATTTCATCACCTGAGACTTCAGTTTTCTAACAGCTTCTGCGTCTAGGGATGCGTTAACACTGTGCGGTCCCTCGGTGCTGCGCGCTGGTCAGACTCCAAGGAGAGGGCAATGCGGGCATTTCTCCCGTTGCTCTCGCAGAGTGCCCCCCACACCCCAAGGTGCTGTGGATGACCAGTTGATTACATACTCATCGTCATTCATAACCAATCCTAATCCTGACCAGATGCAGTTATTAAACGAGAGAAAATTTTTGTCAGTGTTAACATATGCAAAAGGCAAGTAGCCTAAAAGGAGTTTCTAAATTTAAAGGCTAGAGGTCCTGGCTAGACATGAAAACTCATGCTCAAAATAACCCTGTCCTAAGGGAAATCCCATATAAAATAAAAATGTATTACTTTAGGAAATTACTTCACTTGTTCTTGTTATTTTTGACTTCATGGCAAAAAGAATAGCTCTGAGCACAGTCGGTCAGACAAGCCAAAAAATGACTCAGTTTCCCATGGACAATGTCCTCCATCCTCTAGGCGAACACACAGCACCGTACAGTCATGCCTTCCAAGAAATGCAGAGGACAGCTTACTCTGTTTATCAACTGTCCCAAAGACAAGGCAAAGGAACAGAGAAAAATTCTTGAAAACAACAACAAAAAAACACCCACTTTTTTACACACTGCCTCCAGTTCAATGTTGGCATTCATGCATCCCCCAAAAGTTAAATCTGGTTTTGCTCATTTATTTTTTAGAAGATTTTATTCATTTATTTTGAGAGAGAGGAGAAGAGAGGGAGATGGAGAAGAGAAACATCATTGCCTAGTTGCCTTTCACGCGCCCCCTACTGGGGACCTGGCCCGCAACCCAGGCAGGTGCCCTGACTGGGAATCGAACCAGCAAGCAACCCTTTGGTTCGCAGGCCGGCACTCAATCACTGAGCTACACCAGCCAGGGCTGGTTTTGTTCATTTAGAGACCACTATTTGGAACTTGTATTTGATCACTTCACTCAAGAATTACTAAATTCAAATTCAATCATTTTGTTCAATCTGATGTTTTAAAAAAATTTAAGGAAGTACAACACAACTGTGTTTACCTCAGGTTAAATGTCAGAATTTGTTTTGGAAGAGTTGTTACCGAAAAATATGTGGAAGACAAGGGAGAGGGGAGGGAGAAATGCCCCTTTCCTTGAACACATACCAGGGAGATGTCCCCGACAGGGCATGTCACGTGCAGGGATGACTGACTGCATAAGGACTCCATTTACCAGCCCAGCAGTTAGGAGGAGGGACTTTGGAGCCCGTCTGCCTTGGGCAAGTTACACAACCTTTCTGCTCCTTCGTTTCTCGCCTGTAAGATGGGAACGAAAATATTAGAGGCAAACAGTAAAAGAAAGAATGTTGTTATGAGGAATGAATGAGTTATTACAGGTGAAGTACTTTGGATAGAGCCTATGACATTAAGTCCTGCAAGTGTGGTTATTCTATTTTTTCATTATCATCATTACATGTCTGCCTTACTTAAAAAGAGAGATATTTAAATCAGCTTGTAAGGGTACATGAGAGAAAATGAAGTCACTGAAATTCTGACTTTAGTTTGAGCTGAAATAAAACACCTTTGCTTCAAAACCAAACTACTACGTTCCCTCTGATGATATTTCCTATCGGGACGATGATGAGGCAGAAAGAGAGAAAAGTTAGGTTTTCTTTTCTCTGTGAGTACAGAAGGCAGGGAGCGTCCCCAGAAGCGAAGACTGCAGGAGCTATCAAGCATCCGAGTGCCAAACTGTTTCATGGAGCAGTACTTTTATAAAGGTCAGCACAGGACTGGGAACACAGACCGAAGAGTCAGCCTTGGGAAAAAGAAGAAAAAAGCCTCTTCATCTGAGGCAAAGGGAAAGAAGTAATATAAGACAGATATATTTATAGATTTTTTTCCTGGCCAATCCCCAAGTGCCTAATTTGAGTCGAACTTCTAGTGTCCTGAACTCTCCCCACGCAGAAGGCTAAAATCCCAGTACGACCCACTGGGGTAAAGAGCATTTATCTGGCTCTCACACGTGACTCTGGGAGAGACGCCCAGCTCTGCGACAGCCTCTTCATGGTCTCTGCCCTCCCCTCTCCTTCCGAGACTGCGCCACTGCAGTCCACACGAGTCCAATTGGTGTGTTCAGTCTACACCCCACACCTGGCTGCCTCCGCATCCCTGATCCTGCCCTTAGCACTCCGATGACATGCGGAGCATCCACTGATCGCCAGTTATCTGGGTATCTGCTGTACGAGACTCTTGGAGCAAGGCATCTCCTATTTCCCTGGGTTTCCTACAGGCTCTTGGCCTTAGCATTCAACAAGTGGCTCCTGTGTGAATGCGCAGATAGCCATCTCGGTCTGAAAAGAATCTTTCAGGTAAGGCGATACATCTCAGGACTAGATCTAACTAGTGCAGGCCATCTAGATTCAGAAGCTCCTTTATTCATAACTTTCAACAACCCACGGGTGTTCTTGTACAGAGATAAGGACTAGAGGAAAAGGGCATCCACCTACTCTGCTCACTGCAAACGGATGACGTGAGGAGTCAGGCATTATCAATAAACAGGAACAGCAGAGATTAACCAACAAGTGGAAGAACTTCTCTGCCTACCCTGAATGCTTTTTTGAAATATAAATGCCAGTTTGTGTTGGTTCTGTAAGGTCATTCCACTCTGAAGACTGTATTTATGACCTCATGTGAAGACTAACGAAGTATCACAGAAAACTGTCAGCTAACTAGAAATCAGTCTTGTTGAAGTTCTTCCCGTGTTCGTCTGCTCTCAAGATACTCGCCACGCATCCAACACTGTAGGCGCCCATCACGTGTGAGATAGTGTGCAAGATCCCGGTGCACGAAAACAGGGCCAAGGCAGCAGAGTCCCCTGTGCGCAGGGCACACGGTTCACGCCACGGTGCCACGCTCTGTGCTCCAGCGCGGGGAGGAGAAGAGCGCGCAGGAGGCTGAGTGAGTGAAGGGCACACACAGCGCAGGGTGGGGCAGCACACCCGCACAGGGGCTTGAAGAACGGAAGAGTGCCCAGGTAGGCTCCCGGGATGCATTTCAGGCAGAAAGGACCCATGAGCTAGTGCAGCAATGGATCTGAACGGAAACAAGGAGTCTGGTGTGGGTGGCCGCTGGACTGGAGCCTGGAACAGCTTAGCTGGGGGGCGGGGGGGGGGGGCGTACATGCAGCCTCGGGAGGCAGACTGTAAAGTTCATGTACGCCACACCACCAAGTTTAAGAACTGAAGAGCTATTTCATTTGCTTTCAGCAAGAATCCGCAACCTGAGATAAAGCAGTCGTTCTCAAGGTATGGTCCACAGAACCATGGGGTCCCAGACACCTTCTCAGGGCATCTGTGGGGTCACAACTACTTTGACAGTGATGCTAAGATGTTACTGGCCCTTTGTGCTGTTTTGACTTCTGCACTCTCGGGCCTTAGCATGAATCGAATATTAGCAAAGGGAATCAGTAGGCATATTCTCCACTGCCACACACTCACAGTTGGAAACAAAAACATCTTCACACAGAATGTCCTTGATGAAGCCGTAAAGATTAACTTCACTATATTCCAACCTTTAGGTAGACATCTTTTTAATACTCTGTGCGACAAATGGGAAGTAGTGACAAAATACTTCTGCACGCAAGGTATGATAGTCACCTTGAGGAAGCTCACTTGAGCAAGTGTTTTAAGCTGTAAGCTGAGCCAGCCACTTTTTCATGGAACATTTTAACTTAAAAAGAGGAGTGACAAGCAAACGGTGCTTATTCAGAGCTTGGGTATTTTCTTAAAAATGAGCAAAGTGAACCTGTCTTCTAAGGTAAACAACTGGCGGTATTTCTCGCTGATGGTGAAATTTAGACTTTCAAGTGAAAATGAGAATTTTGGAAAACTTGCATTTGCCACTGTGAACTTGCTGATTTACCAATACAATGAAGACATTTCTGACTAGACTGGTGGTGATATTAACAAATGAGATTTTCTGATATTGCAGAATTTAAAAAATTCAACATTTGGAAGAGTTGGGTTACTCAGTACATCAATATTTCCTAAATGACTGACAAATTATGTTAGAAAATCATGCATGATGAAAGATCCATTGGAAGTACGAGACAGACCCATGGACTTCGGTGTACCAGAGTATAAAAAGTTCTATGATAGGCTTTCAGATTCCACATTACGAATGCCTTTTAAGAGCCTACCATTTGTGGATTCTGATCTAGTATCGAAACATCACAATTATCTGAGAAAACTATTAAAATACTCTTCCTTTTTCCAAGCATGCATCTGCATTAGGCTGGATTTTCTTCACATACTTCAGCCAAAACAAATGCAACAGGTTGGCTCCATAAAGCTTTAAGAGTCTGTTTTCTATTAAGACAGAAGTTAGACTAAAACAATGCCACTCTTCTAATTTTGTTATGAAAAATTGTTCATAAAAAATGCTCTTTATAGTAACAAGCAATGGGTTTATTATTGTTTTTATAGATGAGTTAATGTTTTTTAAATGTCTCAGTTTTCATTTCTAATAGTGATACATATTTGTAGATAGGATCCACGTAAACAAAAGTTCTCTGGAATTCCTAAAAGCTTGAAAACTACAAAGGGATCTGGAAACCAAAAAATTTGAGAACTGCTGGTTCTTAGGCAGAAAGAGATTACTGGTAAGGACACCAATGAATGCAGGTGAGAGGAGCTGAGGGCACGAACCCTTCACATCGGAGTTTAAAGAGGTAAGTTAAATATCACAGGGCAAATCTGGGAGGAGGGAGAAGGCTCTCTCACTAGGAGACCGCAGTGACGAAAGCCAGTGCTTCACTTGTATGTGAAGCGAGGCCCAAACAATTTCGTAACATTCTGAATGAGGCTGATGAATTAAGAGTAACTGTAGCAGGAATGAGAGCGAAGACAGTTTTCTGAGGGGGGGAAATGAATAAAATTCTTTAAGAAAAGACTTTTTCCACAATCTCTGTCCAAATGAATTTAGCGGAAAGGCACTTCCTAAGAGACCAGAGGGCTGGATATGTCCCCTTCCATTTTTGAGAGGTTGGGGCAAACGACCAACAGGTAAGCGGACTGGAGAGATTCTTTAATGCAAGTTCCCGTGCTACTAGTAGGACTGGTGTCCACCGATGCTCATCTCCATGAACTAGCAGTCGGTGATGGCCACCACGACCCTTCTCATGCACCCAGGGGAGGAGACAATTTGCTCGGTGTTCAACAAGCCAGACAAGCACACAGATGCTTTAGAAACATTCCACAGCACAGACTTCCAAGTCACAGCTCCAGCACTTAAGGGTTTACCTTCAGCTACCTGAAAACTCTGCCAGTCCCCAAGGAATCGTGTTCCAAGGTTCCATGGAGAGGAACTGCTCTGATCTCATTATAACGTGGTTTCCTCCTGGAGCAGCTAACATGGAGACTCACAGGCCACAGGAATGGAAGTTGAAAAGATGAAGAAGACTTCATATACTTCCTATTTCCCTATCAAAGCGGAGGTCTCTCTCAGCTCAGCTACTCCTTGTGGTCATCAGAGTTTATTTGCTTTGGGCAAGAAGGAATAATATGTTTCTTTTACAAGCTTGATTTGTTAAATTGTGAAAATAAATGGCATGAATTTGTCAAATGTTTTAATTAGTTTGTTTATAAAAAAATAACTTCCTAAAGGGCCATTCGCTTTATGAAAATAAATGCCGATATTGAAAGTCCTGTCTTTTACATCATCAATGGTCTAGCAGTGCCTCCGCCTAGCAGCGGCTGTTGAAACTTCCTGAGTGGTTATGTATATTTAAAAGCAAGAGCTTTGCTTTTTAAAATATCTGACAATTTCCACTTTTTCACTTATACAGAGATTTGTATAACTATCTCCCTGCATCGTACTGAATCAGTTATGTGATATAATCCTTTTCACAGGAAGAAGAGTCAATTAGCCCTTTCTCCCTTTATTAAAATCTCATTTTACAAACAGTCCCATCCTCCCCACTCTATGCTGGACAGTAAGTTGCAAGAAGTTAAATGAACAACTGCTGGAAGAAGAATCAGACAACTTGGGTCTATCACAGCTGTCCTACTTTATGCTTTCACAACTTGGTGACTTGCAGATGCTCTGTAGAGACTTATTTTTAGTTACCCGCTGCTTCCCTAACCCCGCCAACTTCCCTTTTCTTTCTGGAACCTCCCTCCTCCCTGCTCCAAGCCCCCACTACCTAGAGCTTTAAGGAGGAAGATTCAAGGCAACTTTTCACACCGTCAGGGAAACTGCATGTTTATCCACTAATCAATGGCTGGCATTAGATAACACACAGAGTAAGTCTAAGCTTTAAAGAACATAAGGTTGATTCAGAGATCATATTCTTAAAAGGGCATGCATTACTTTGCTTTCTTTTTAACCCCACTCCTTCCCAGAGGGCCATGCCAAGGAACGGACACCGGACAGTGCGGACACTGCCGCTAACAGGAATAAAACAGAGATAAGAAAACACGGCATTACTAAGCACTGATGAGCCTGCGCCCCTTCCTCTCTTCCAGGGACTGTGAGCAGGTACACATGGCTGTATACTTGGGACACTAAGCAGTAGATGCCAATCATCTGAACTCACCGCGCCCCCCAGGCTTTTCGCAGAAGCCTGGGGGATTATGAGGCCTGGAGAGGGGCGTGCTGGGGGCAAACCGCTTCTCTGCATCTACAGGACACAGTCTTTTGATTTGAAAAGCAGATCTGAGAGCACCGTGCACCTTTTATTATATGCTGATCTTTAAACAGTATTTCTTCCCACAGCTCCAGGTGCTCCTTTTAATATGTTTAGCTGTGACAGCAATTGCATTAGAGTTCCATGCCAGGAGAGCCAGAATGTAAGTCCTTTTTCTGAGTCGAGGAGGAAAGAACAGTCTCAGGCAAGGGGACAAACAATCCACGCAGCCTGACGTGAGGCAGACGCGGCACCAGGTTCCGGTGCCGTGAGGGAGGAGGGCCAGAGCGCTATCTTCCTCCCTGGACCGTTCCCTTAGGGAGACCTAACGACTCCTAAGGAAGGAACACAGCCCATCGTGTTGTGTGTGTGATGGTGACCGGGCCGGGAGCTGCTCCATGGCAACACGATCATGACCCACGCATCAGTTTCTGGAACTGGAATAAAAAGATCAACTTCCTCTTTTAAGGCCAGCAATGCTATCAGCGGGGAAAAATCCCTTGAGGGAAACATTTGGTGATGCCCCAAGGCCTGATGCTGCGATGCCACCACAAGTAAACAGTAGAGAGAACGCCGGTGGAGATCGGCCTGAACAACAGGTAATTGCTCCGAAGATCCCATGACACAGGTGTCACCTCCCGGCTCAGTACTTTGCCTCTCTCGACAGAAAGACCTTCTCTAGGGATGTTCCTTAGTCATTCTACCTTTCACGGCATTCCCAGGTTCTAGTACAATGTTCGACGCGCAAACCGGTATACGTCTGAAAAGTAAAGGCTCGGTTGGTTACTTTTGGAAACGCACGACAGTAACTTCCACAGGCAGGGAATCCCTTCTAACAGCCTACTTTATTTTGGAATCTTCGTTAAGTGTTTAAAGTAAGGAACTCATGCATGGATGAATGTGTGCTCTCTCCCCTGCTGACGAGGCACTCCGTAGCTCCCACCATCCCTGGCCTCACAGGGGGGATTAAGAGAAAACACCTCTCAGCCTCTTAGAACGAATGCCCTGATGCCTGCAAAGCTGTCACACATCATATGGAGGACTGGTGCTTCCTCTTCCGCACCCTCTTCCAGGTGGATCCAGGCCCTGGTCCGATCTCAAGGCCTGCAGCTGAGGCACCCTCAGAATAAACAGAAAGGGACATGGTAACTTCCCTGAGTACCAGTGTGACCCGCTACAGATGGTTAATTTCTTCCCAGACTATTTTAACCATCACCTATCGAAAACCATTCATCCATAGACCCTTAAGAGGGGGCCTGGTAATTCTGAGTTAATTTAAAATGAGATCAGAATCACACCTACTGCATACAAAATGCCTATCATGTGCCAGGCAGTATACCAGCACTAGTACAAGCAACCTTTGAAGTAGACATCATTACCCCAAATTTATAGATGAGAAAACTGAGCGTCCAAAGAAAGAGTTCCAAATGGCAGGTCAATGGGCAGAACTGAGATTAAAACTGTGGTTCCCTGGACTCCATGTTTTCATTCCACCTCATTTCTGTCTCTGGCCGTCCATATGATGAGATAAGGATGATCAAAAGTTCAACCACTTAGGGCAAGAATTCGCTCGCAAAGTGGGCAAAGAGGAAATGTACCCCAACATAACGAAGGCCATATATGATGAGCCCACAGCTAACATCACACTCGATGATGAAAAGCTCCAAGTTTTTCCTCTAAGATCGGGAACAAAGCAAGGATACCTACCTCGCCAGTTTTACTGAACATGGTATTGAAAGTCCAAGCCAGAGCAATTAGGAAAAAAAAATCTATATTAGAAAGGAAGAAGTAAAACGGTCACTGTTTCCAGATGACATGATAGTATACATAGAAAACACGAAAGACGCCATCAAAAAACCATTTGAATAAACAAATTAAACAGTTACAGGATATAAAACCAATACTCAAATATATATTGCATTTATATACACGAATAAACCACCATTAGAAAGAGAAACTAAGAAAACAACCCCATTTACAATTGCATCAAAAAGAATAAAATATTTAGGAATAAATTTAATCAAGGAAGTGAAAGCCCCCCATATTGGAAAGTATAAGATATTAATGAAAGAAAGTGAAAGCTATTCTGTGGCCATGAATTGGAAAAAAAATTAATGTTGTTTAAAAAGTCCATACTGCCCAAAGCAACACAGAGATTCAATGCAATCTCCATCAAAATACCAATGGCATATTTCTCAGAAATAGAACCAAAAAAATCCTAAAATTTGTATGGAACAATAAAAGACCTCAAATACTCTAAAAAGCAACCTTGATGAAAAAAGAACAAGGCTGGAGGTATTATAGTCCCTGATTTCAAACACATTACAAAGATACAGTAATTAAAACAGTGTGGTACTGGCATGAAAATTAACAGAGACATGAATGGAACAGGACAGAGAGACCAAAGATAAGCCCATGCATACACGATCAATTAATTTATGACAAAGGAGCCAAGAAGATGCAATGAGGAAAGGGTGGTCTCTCCAATAAATGGTGTTGATAAAAGTAAACAGCCACATGCAAAAGAATTAAACTATACCACTATTTTACACTATACAAAAATTAACTCAAAATGGGTTAAAGACTTGAACATAAGACCTGAAACTATAAAACTCCTAGAAGAAAACAGAGGCAGTAAGCTCCTTGACATAGGTCTTAACAATTTTTAATCTGATGCCAAATGCAAAGCAACAAAAGCAAAAATAAATGAGAGGGACTACATCAACTTAAAAAGCTTCTGTGCAGCAAGGAAAACCATCAAGAATATGAACTGGAGAAAATAATTGTGAAGCATATCCCTGATCAGGGGCTAATAGCCAACATATATGAAGAACTCATGAAACTCAATAACGATAACAAACAGCCCCAAACAGTCTGATCAAAAAATAAGCAGAAGATGTAAATAAAGATTTTCCCAAAGAAGACATACAGAGAGCCAACAGGTACATGAAAAGATGCTCTATGTCATCAATCGTCAGGGAGATGCAAATCAAAACCACAATGAGATATTACCTCACACCTGTTAGAATGGCTACTGTCAAAAAGACTAGAAATAACACGTGTTGGCGAGGACGCGGAGAAAAGGAAACCCTCGTGCACTGTTGGCGGGAATGTAAATTGGTGCGGCCACTGTGGGAAACAGTATGGAGGTTCCTCAACCAATTAAACGCAGAGTGACCATATCACCCAGCAATTCCACTTCTGGGTATTTATCCAAAGAAAACAACACAAAAACACTAACTCAAAAAGGTACATGAACCCCCATGTTCATTGCAGCATTATTTACAACAGTCAAGGTATGGGAACGACCTAAGTGTCCATCAATGGATGCATGGATAAAAGAAACTGTGATGTACAGAGATATGTAGACATATCACACAGGGGGTGGGTGGGGGGCAAAAGCAGGGTTACAGCTGTTCATATGGAAAATAACAAAGTTTTTTTTTTTTTTTTTTTAGTTTTTTTTTTTTTAATCAGTATTTTTTAATTGTTGATATTGTACAGTTTTCTGTCTTTTACCCCGCCCCAGCCCACCACCCCAGCCCTCCCCACCTTCCTCCCATTTCCACCCCCCCATAGTTTTTGTCCATGAGTCCTTTATACTTGTTGCTCTGGAAAATAACAAAGTTTTAATAAATACTTTAATAATACAAAAATAATTCTGTGTTTTGCATTCTCTCTGTAAACCTACTTTTGGCTGCACCCTATACCGCAGATAGACACACACTCAGGAATATCGCTCGGCTACAAAAAAGAATGCGTTCTTGCCATTTCCAACAACATGGACAGACCTCAAGGGCATTATGCTACATGCAATAAGTCAGACAAAGACAAATACTGTGTATGTGTGTCTCTGGGTCGAACATATATATATCAAACTCATGGACACACAGAATCGGTGGTTGTCACGGGCAGGGGTAAGGGAAGAAAAATGGCTGAACTGTTTTTTGTTTTGTTTAAATAAATTGTATTTTTTTAACAAAATGAACAAAGGTGAAATGAGAAGTGGAAAAAAAAAAAAAAGAGTGGAATGAGTGATAAGAATCAGATTTGGTTCTTTTGTCCCAAAAGGAGGGTAAAAGGTACATATATCCCTCCAAAATGAACCTATGACATACAATAAAACAGTTTTTTGAAAGAAAAAAGTAGAGTATTAATATAATTTAAGACTCCAGGGGAAAAAAACACCTTGGAAAATGTTCATTACAAAGTGATTAGTTACGAATTTGGCTGTTAAAGAAAGCGGAATTTCAAAAAGGTCCATCCTAACTGTCTGCTTGGTCCAATACATAAAATACACATCCCAACATTTATGAATTTATTCCAATCATTTTAGAACCATACAGTGATCAAAACTTAAGGTCTGCAAGGAACTTTAGAGATTACCTAGCCACTGTCAAAGAAGAAAATAGAGGCCAACCAGAGACATTAAATAGCTCAAGGTCACTTAAAAACATGTAGCCTGAAGATTAAATTACAGCCTTACACATATTACCTAAGGTTATATTTTTACACTAAGGTTACAGTCTTTCTGCTCGTGGCTCTATGGTCTGGTGGTGTTTTTGACACACTGCTGTTTCGCAACTATCTACTCTAGAGGAGTATGTGCGGACATTTTCTGGAAACTCCATTTCAGAGGAGTCGTAAGGAAAGCGTATCTCCCAAAAGGTGGTCTGGGAAAGCTGAGGAGTAGGTTTCCCTGTGGCTGAGCTAGCTCCAGCTCTGGACGCCACACGGGTAATTAGGGGGCGTCCTACCGGCACTCACAGAGAGGCCCCTTTGCCTTTTCCTAGGTGACACATACGCCACAACACTACGCATGGAAATATGACAGCTGGGACGTTTCCAAAAGGGCTTAAAAAAAAACCAAAAAAACCCTAAAAACTGTTAAGTAAGAGGGTAGGGCGGGTAAGCTGTTTTGAACGGCAGTGCTGCGGCTTGTCAAGTCAGCTGCCCAGCGGCCTGGGAGCTGCCATATTACCTATCCCCTGGTGGCTGAGCCAGACGAGCTGCACAAAACAAAAGCTTTTATCCAGACTCTTGGTCCAGGGATGGAAATGCAAGCTCGCCCCCTTGAGACAAGAGAAAGGAAACTGAAAATAATAAAAGTGTGGACGGAATTCAGGAGAAGATAATAACTGGAAATTGTCCAACCCTGCCTTTCCACAACCCAGGAGAGACAAATATTAATATTGCTGTAAAAATGATTAGGAATAAAAGTTCAGTCACTTTGTTTGGCTGAGCAGCTATCGAAAAGGGGAGCAGGATCCTCGATCGAAGAGCGTGCTTTTCCTTCAATGAAGAGCAGATTTTCCCAGTAACTGAATACTCACGCAACACGCAGGATACTAGGGTTGAGCGTGAACATACTTGCTCCTGCGTATTTGGGGGCCAGCACCATGGGCACCCTGACAAGAGAAATGGGCTTGCTGAACTGAGTATTTCACGTGGCTGATAAGCTTATGCAGTGAGCATCTGGAAAAGGAATCATTGCAGAGCCACCTCAATGAACTGAGAGCCGGGGGTGGGGGGGCGGTGGGGCACAGGGAGGCAAGTTCCTGCTAATGAACACGGCCACGTGCCAAAGAGAGGACCCACTCGGGACGTGGGGCATGCTGGTCTGCAGCGTGGGGCGGGGAAGCAGGCGTGGGAATCCGTTTCTGGCCACCACGGAGCACATTCCCAAGGGGCATGATCCACAAAGGCTTCCCTTCAGGACTAGAGGATGCAACGTCCTCTCTATACCTAGTCATACCATTCTTTAGAAAATAAAAGGCGGATCTGGAAAATCAGTCATTTCTGCACCGAAAACAAACTCTTTAGACAAATACCATCCTGGTGGTATTTTGCTGAAGGTAAATAGGTTATAAGAACACGAGACTTATTTTAAAGTGCATTAGCTTTGGTCAAAATGGCCAATGGAATTTCTCCAACTATCAGTGCATCAGAGGGTAATGTCCTGGCTTTAGAATCTTGGTGTGTACAAGCATCAGTCAGGGGTATTTGTTTAAAATGCTGAAACCCACCGAGTGAACTGGATTCCCCAGAAGTGTAACCTTGGGATGACTGTTCTTAAAGCCACACTACGTATAGTGGAAACATTACTGACACAGAAGTCAGGTTCTAGTCGAGCTTTTACAGCGTTAACTAGGGAAACGAGGCAAGTCATTTAGCCATGCTGCATTCATTTCTCTACTTTAAAGTAAAGGTGCTGAACGTCAGCTAATCTTCAAGGCTCACTGAAATTCTAAATGTCCGAGGTAAGACAAGCTTCAAGTATCTCATCTTAAATTAAGGCCTGATGCCATTCCTGAAGCTTTTATAATAATGTTCAACAGCCCTGGCTGGTGTGGGTCATTGGACTGAGTGACCGCCTGCAAACCAAAGGGCTGCCGGTTCAATTCCGTCAGGGTGCATGCCCGAGTTGCAGGCCAGGTCCCCAGTAGGGGGCGTGCAATAGGGCAACCACACATTGATCTCTCCAACTAACTAACTTTCTCTCTCTCTCTCTCTCTCTCTCTGTGTCTCCTTCCCTTCTCCTCTCTAAAAATAAGTACATGAAATCTTTTTAAAAATCTTTAAAAAAATTATAATTCTGCTGTTCAAGCAGCAGAAACTGAGTCTGGATTGTTTTAGGAACCACCATATGCCACTGGTTACTGAAATGACTGAAAAGAATACTGGAATCTGAGTTATGACACTAATTAATAATAATAACGCTAAGCTGTACTTACTGTGTGCCAAGCTCTGTTCTAAGTGCTTGACGTATATTAACTCAATGAGGGGGTAAAAAGAAGGTAACAGAGGCAATCTGAGAATCTTGAAACCAGTGACATGTGTAAGAGGAGATAATGTTGAATATAAAATTGTAACTTAAGATTAACCCTGTGGCAATACTTAATAACAAACCACAACCATAAAACGCTGATAGAATGACTAATGGGAATGGAATATATTGTGTGTGAACTAAATAACCTGGACTCCTAAACTGTGAACAACTTCCAACCTAGTGAAGAAGTATCTGTTAGGCCCATCTATCCCCTATGAAGAAACCTATAGCAGTTAATGTGTAAGTGTGTTTTCTCTGAAAATATAAGCAAGCAGTAATCTTGATACTGACTAACTCCTTCATCCATCATGATTTTAAGCATTATTAACCTCTAAGGTTAGGGCTTATTTACAGCACAACACAGCAAGTAGTTTAAGGAATGAAAAATCACTCCCCAGTTTGTGTGACAGATGTCTGACTGCTGGACTAAAGAAAACAGGAACCCAAATGTGGTTTTCTTTAAATATTTAGGTGTGCCACACTCAACAGAGGTCCCTACACACTGACAATAAATATGTTTAGAGAAGGTTAACAAGCAGGAAGACTCCTAAATGAATATACGATTCTTTATTTATGTCTACTAGAAAACTGTCATAAATGCATCACTGTTTTAGGTTTTCAAGAGAGCGGCAAGGCAGTAAGATATACAAATTCTTTCCATTTTACCTTTGAAGGGGATGACTCAGAGAAACAATGATTCGATGAAGCAACGACTGGCCTATTCCCAAGGCCAACACAGGGACTGGGCATGTGTCAGAAAGATTGGATTAAATAATATTACACAAACGCCACTCCACCCTCAGCTACAACCACAAGCTCAAGTAACCCTCTTCCGACTGCACACACAGATTCCAGAGGTTAAAGCCAGAAGATAAATAGAGATGAGGCCACTGAACTTTGGAGGAGCTAAGTTGAAAATCCAGTTTGGAGAGGCAGAGAGCTGGAACTCTCTGCCTCCTAACTTGCAGTTGATAACCACAGCCCCCACTGCAAACCCAGTAACACGATTTAGAAAACAAGTCCCTTGCTGCTTCTTTCTTTTCATCCACTGATGCACTCAGTACCCTCCAGGCCAGGGGCCCGCCGACTACGGCCAGGGGCCCGCCGCCTGTTTTTGTGCAGCCTGTGATAAAACCTAAAAGTGGATTTCACATTTTTAAATGACTAAAAAAAAGTTACCCAAACAAGAGTATTTCATAACATATGAATGTTATATGAAATCTAAATTTTAGTGTCTACCAATAAAGTTTTATTGGTACACAATCACACTCTTATTTACATACAGCCTATGGCTGCTTTCATGTTGTAACAGCAAAGTTGACTAGTTGTTACGAAGACTAGACGACTATGTCCCCAAAAGCCTAAAACATTTACGCTCTGCCCCTTACAAAGAGAGTTTGCGGACTTCTCTCCCCTGACCTAGTGAATCCGGCGCGTGGAGAGTTACATGGGGAGGAGGGAGAAAGTGGAATGCAGGAAGAAACTAACGCGTATGTCCATGCCTTGTCCTTTTAGTTTGGAGCCAATGGGGCAAGCCTGGCAAACAGGCAGGGGAGCTAAGTGGTCAGAGTTCACGTCATGACAGCGCTGTGAACACAGAAATCTCCACTATTGAGACCGGACAATCTTCAAGAACGAAAAATTCCTCCACATATGCTTCCTCCAATGATATAAAGTGGCAGCAGACACAGAGCTTGAGGCACAGCTCGCCCCCATCAGCGAGTTCCAATGCTCTCACCTCCTGCCACCCATCTCAGAGCCCGGCGTGACAGTCAAGAGGAAATGTGCCCTGTTGTGGGAGTCCTAGGCTAGAAACCAGGCCCCGCGGTCTCACTGTAGCTGGGCCTGGCTGGAGCTAGTCATGTGACTCTCTGAATGTCTAATTCTTTTATCTATAAAACGAGGCGCGCTGACCGACCAGACCAGAGGAGCATTATCTCTCTCAACGCCTACAACTAGAGGAAAAAAAGAGAACAGGGAAGAGATGAGGGACTTTTTATTTTAAAAAAATGTTTTGTTTTCTTCTTTGTCAGAGACAAGATGCAGTCATGATAGAGATAGCTCTCCTCGGAAAGCAAAGGGTCCGTGGCTGAGCATCCGGCTGTGCTCAGTGACACTAACCCCCGCCCAGTGGAGGTGGAGGGCTGAGAAACAGAGGCACTTGAATTCAAGGATGTGAGTCTGTTCCTTCTCTTTTTTTAGGGGCTTCTGGAAACAAAGACACATGTACCCATGCAGGGTGTGTTCCCTTCTCTTGCCCGAGCAGCAAAAGCAACATTTGTCTGAATGGTGCCTGCTCCCCAAGTAGCCGCCCAGACATTACTCATGAGTGGCATCTCATGAGTAACATGAGTGGCATTACTCACGAGTGGCATCTGTAACAAGGAGGGGGTCGCGGCAGGTAGCCCTGCCCTGCCGCTGCGCTCCAATACAACGAGGCTGGGATCACAGCTCATACACGTGAACCAGTCTGGGAGGGTACAGTGCTGTTTACCTACAGGGGTAACTTTAAGAAAATACACCGCCTAGCCCTCTGAAGAACAAAAACAGTGCACCATCTAGTCCAGACAAGGCGGGCTGATTTTTTGAGAGGCAACATGATTTAGTCCAGTAAATTGATTTTCAGCTTCTAATAGGTTTTTTTTTTCCTTCATTTTTAACCAGCGTGGAATCTGAAATTGAAAACAATGTTTCTCTCTACAAGTTAAAGTTTCCTTGCTTTAAAAGAGAAGACAAGTAATTTCAAGAAACGTAAAACCATTTTTTAAAACTTACTGAATGTTAAACACAGAATCACCATATGATGTAGGAAACCCACTACTAGGTGTATGAAAACGTATTTCCATACAAACTGGTATACAAGTATTCAAAGCAATATTATTCGCAATGGCCAAAAAACAATCCAAACGTACAATACAATGTGGTATATCTATACAATGGAATATTAGCTAACGATAATAAGAAATGACATACTGATCAATGTCACAACACAGGTGAACCTGGACACAGTATGCTAAGTGAATGAAACCAGTCGCAGATGGCCACATACTGTAAAACTCCACTTATGTGCAGTCCCACAATGGGCGAATCCACAGAGACAGATCAGTGATCTCCAGGAGCCAGCGGGGTAGGAGCAGTGAACTGGTAACAAACGTGGGGTTTCTTTTGTGGGGTGATGGTCATGTTCTACAGTTAGACCGTAAATCTATTGGAAACTTTACTTGAAGGGTGCATTTTATGGTATGTGAATTACAGCTCAATAAAGCTGTTAGGAAAAAAACCTACTAAGCATTTCCGCCATCTTTCAATAGGACACACTTCATCCATCTTGTACACGGATAATGTCGAACTATAAGTTAAAATCTCATTTGTAATGGTATCAGTTTCTTTCTTTTTTTTTTTTTTGTCTTTAGAGGGGTAGGGGAGAGGGAGAGAAATATCAATGTATGGTTGCCTCTTGTGTGTCCCCTGCTGGGAACTGGCCTGCAACCCAGGCATGTGCCCTGACTGGGAATCGAACCGTGATCCTCTGGTTCACAGGCCTGAGCTCAATCCACTGAGCTATACCAGCCAGGGCTGGTATCAGTTTCTATAGAAAGAAAAAGAAGTCAGCTTCCTCTGGTGGTAATTCTCATTTTGTGACACATTAAACTGGATGACAAACTGAAAGTCTTGTGATCAGAGGGAACATTTTTTTCATTACCATCTCCTAGGGATCCGTTCAGAAAGACCCACCAGGGAACTCTTGCCCTGTGGTGCGCACCATTTATGAAAGCTTAACTGTAACAACGTACCCAGGTTTATATGTAATAAAACAAGAGAGAAGGGAAAAATATTACCGTGGAAAAAAATCCCCCAAACAAAAAAACAAGGACGGAAATCAGACGCACCAGCCCAGACTAACCACAGTTTGCGCTGCCACAGACTTGAGGCCACTTACCGCCTGGGTCTTCGGGCCTTGCCTGGCTAGGGTAGGCGTAGTGGCTGTGTCGCCTACCGCCACCTCTTCAGAAACCGAACTCCCCCTGGTGTCCCTCAGAAAATCCACTTCATCATCAGCTTTTGTGTCTGGCATTTCTGAAGAGAACACGGGGGTTACAAAATACAAGTGAAAAACTGATCTCCGTGCCTATTTATACAACACACTCGAGGCTTCCTGCATTTTGTTTGTTTTTGCTTTGGGGCTAAATGGAAAAATAATGCTTTTGCTTTCAAGAACTGGTGTCGTCTCTGACCTTCATCCCATGGTTGTGTGGTTTCCCTAGCCTTCCTATGGGTCTTGCAGCCAAGGGAAGGTCCGATGCAATGCCTGCTGAACTTCCATTTTCACTGCTGGCTTCTCATGACAGATCTGAGTGCGGCACTGACCGACACAGGGAAAGCACAGGCCCAGGCTCCCAGGTAACAGAGTAACAGCTGAAGCTGGGTGGTCCATTCTGACCATCATCAAGGAGGCAAGAGATGTCTGTGTGCCTTTGTATAGGACGGGAAAGGACGGGTCACTGAGGATGAGATCAAGGCTGTGGGACGAGTCTTTCTTTAAAAAATACTGCATACGCTCATTTACGCAAAACTGGTCTAGTAAGTTATTTTTTTTGTTTTAACTTTTGTTTCTTCCCAAACCAAGACACAACCACAAACTAGCAGTTCCTTTTTTTTTTTTTTAAGAAAAAAATTTTACGTGTCTTCTTTAGAATTAAGCTTCACACAGACCAAACAGTGGTGGTTCTTGTTACCTGACCACCATATGGTCAAGCAAATACAGGAAGGAAGTGATAAAATAATGTCCGAAGCAAATTTAGGCCTTGGCATTTCTTGGAAGGGGGACTGGTGACTTACCAGCCAAATTCACCTTGATCATACACTTACGAATGGAACTACTGTCTCGATTCCATGTGCACACTTTTCTGTTATTAATGCCACTGCTCTGGCAGAAAAACTGTCACCTACACCAAAAAGCAAAGAGGTTGCTTTCACCAAAGAATAAATTATGTGAAGATTCTGTTCTAAGAGCACATTGTGACATGTGCTCTTAGGTCGACTTTCGATTTAGGAAAGTTACATTTCTATAATCAAACTATCTTTCTTTGGTCTTTTATAACCTCACTAGTAGTTTGAAAATAAGCAAGAAAACCAAGGAACCAAAATCTGTCCTAAAAAATGTGATTACATTTTGAAAATCTGACCAAGGGATACTCTGACCAAGCAATACCCTTGGAAGTATTCCTTGATGAAGAGAATTCAAAGTGAGTCCGAGTATTTTTCTTTTATTGTTTTGAGTTTCATTTTGTTTATTTGGGGAAGTGATTTTTGGCATAACCTTGCTATCCTTTACCCACCGACTGATAATACGTATGTTTGGCAAGCAGCAACCAGTCGCAGTGGTAAACAGTGATTACCAAGACCTGACCGGTGCTGGCAGCCTCTGCGATCGATGCTCTCCGTGGGTGAGGGGCCACATGCCCTCTCTCTGACTGCAGGCTGTGCCTGCCCATTCCCTCTGCCTTGGTCTACAGCAGCGTACAGAAGCAGAAGCCAGGGCCACGGGGCTCCTTCCAAACCAGCCATTAAAGGCATGTCTCTCCATTCACACAACAGGATGGTTATACTCATGATGGAATATACACTTCCTAGAAAAATACCCTGCTGCTCTGAGATCACACTCAGATGCTCTTCTCCAGGGCAATGTGACCAGGGACTTTCCCCAATCCAGGCTACTTTCGGAACAAAGCACAGATTTTCACCACCGGCTGGGAGACCATGAGCCCTGAGCACAGATGACTCCTATCAGCAGCAGGACAAGAAGCCCACCCACACATATCAACAAACCCCAAACACAGAAATACAGCTGAAATGCCGTTTACCTCGTTTCCTTCCTAAAACCCTACAATTTAAAAAACCGTTTCTTAGCATCTTCACTGTCTTCGCATACTAATAATAACTATCAAAGTCTGACATTCTTCGTAGTATCTAACTTGCTCATAGGGCCCTAGTGACACAAAGCTCGCCCAGTCCTCACTTGCTTGGGTTAAGTCCTGATTACTAATTCCAGCCCATGTGGCCGCAGACGCAGCACCCGAGTGAAAGGAACACAGGCAGGCATCAGCTTACAGCCCTTCCCATTCTTCTGAAATGTCAACCTGCCAGGGCCCCCAAAATAGACTTGTTGTTGTATCTTGTTTTAAAAATTAGAGACCTTCTCACTTAAATTCTGAGATGGCAGCAAACAAAGTTCTATCACTAACAACACAAAACATTAATACACCGAAATCACCAAAAAAAAAAAAAAAACCCCAAAAACAACAACAACAACAAAAAAACTACCGCAGGTTTCTTAAATCCCTCAGTTGGGGCGGGAGGTGGTGATAATAAACGGCTAAAAAAAGATTAATCGGCGAAAATGACCAATGTGTTTGCACTGCTCCATTTCCTCAGCAACTTCTCTTCTTGTTCTATTTGTTCAATTGTCTACACAACCCACCCCCGCACTCTTAACACGTACTACACATAAAGGGATTCTCAAAAATTAGCAAAACCACAAGCAAACAACAAAAATAAAACAGGCTAGTTCTTACCTACAAAAGCCTGGGGACCAGCATGGAGACGGGTCCTCGGTCTACATCTGGTAACAGGTGGTGGTATCAAAGTGAACCAACCTGACCTTGAAAGGCTTCAGGAGTAAAACCGACCCTGACCCCAGTTTCAGCTTCGGCCTCCACCCCCAGCGAGAAGCTCTACTCAGAGCGCTGACTGCCACCGAGCCGTGGTGGTTTCCCTTTGCTCTCTCTGGACATGGCTGCCCACAGATGGAACCGGCTGCAGCGTGAGCAATCAGCTCGGTGCAGCTGCTTCACCAAGATAAGCAGACAGCACGCCGGCCCTGTGACAGCAGCTCGCAGACTGGGCTGGGGCGGAAATCCTGCATCCTATCCCTGCACAGTGCAGGGTCCTGCGTTCCCAGACTGCTGCCCCGAAGCAGCAGGCCACGGGATGGGAGGTCTGCTCCTCGAGCAGGAAAAGGAGGGAGTTGCCTTCCCCCAACCCTCACCGATGACCTCATACTACCATTTGGGATGCTGGGCCACTAGCTTAGAACGACACTTACAGATATTCGTGAAACCGCTCTGACTCTAAATTTGCTCAGAACACAGACTAGGATGACACGGAGAGGAAGGAGTTTTAGGCTTGCAAGTAAAACACTTTTCTAGCACTGTTTTTGATGGCTCTAGAGAATAGGACTGAGCCACGAGAATTAAGACACCTGCTCAATCCCTTCATCATTTTAGAGCACCAGGGAGCTAGGTCAGGAAGGCTGCAACTGCCCCGGCGTGACAAACGAGCTTCAACAGACCTCAGCGATCAAGCCAGGAGTGTGTACCAGGAAGCAAAATCTGTTCGGCCCTGAGGTGGTGTGCCTCTCCTGACTGTGGCGACTATTAACTTTGGCAACCTACCCAAGGAACACAAGACCTTGGACAACAAAGACACCTGTATTTCCACCAGCATATCGCAGAGACTGTTAAGGGAATTTGGCTCCCAAGTCGTGGATTTTGTATTATGCTTTGCTCACCTGTTGCCGGCTCAGGTCCTTGACCAGGCTGGATTTTCTTCTCCGGCTCCTCCTTTCCAGCAATACCTTCTGCGGGGTTCCCAGGAGCTTCTTCATGCAAACTGCCCGTGTGGGAGCTCTCCTCAGACAGGAGAGTGATCTCCTTCCCCGCAGACGTGCTCTCCAGCTGTTCAGTCCCTGGACCTGACTTTGAAGGACTGGGCGGTGACACGTGACTGATTTCCCCCTCTGCGAGCAGGGTGCCCGAGGCCCTGACCCGTTCTATGACGGCATCCACTATACGGCTGGCAGCCTCCTCGATCGAGTCTGCTCTCTTAGGCAGCTGCCCGGCTTCAGCAGACGCAGCGTAAGGTGCAGGGGGAGCCCCCCTGTCCCTGCATGCGGACGTGTCGTCACTGGTTGAGAGCCCTGTCCCTGCGGGGAGCTGTCTGGCAACGGGCTGGGGTAGGACGTGGCGTGTGTCATCGCTCATTTGCGCACCCTCGGCGTCGCCCATGCTGCAGCTGAGGCTGGCTCCCTCCCGCTTCCCTTTCTCCCAACCAAGAGTCGCCACCTCTGGGGGTGCAGCAACCAGGAGGTCAGTCTCACCTTTGTCTGGTAAAGCGACTGGCAAACCCTGGATCACACTGTTTTCCTGGCTCAACGAGACTCCTGCGATCAGGAGGTCTTGTGCGTGGTGTGATAAATCCCTTCTTCTGGCTTCCACAGTTCCTTGCAGAGCATTAACCACGGCAACATCCAATGCCATATTCACAGTCGCCTCACAAGCGGTGGTCTTCCCCTGGGCGTGAGTGCTTTTCACGCCAACGTCCAGAGCAAAAGCTCCATTGCAATGAAGAGCCTCAGACCTACCTGGCAACAGGCCTGGCAGCAGAGGTGAGCTGCTCTGCCCTGTACCCAAGGCTTCCTGGCTTGAGTCCGCGGCCAGACTTGCTCCCGGTGGCACTGGGCTCTGTGCAGCCCCACCTTCAGTCAGCAGTGAGACTGGTGGGGCCACTTCCTTGTTATGTTTAGTTTCTGCGTTCAGACAGGCTGAGGGTGTGTCCCGTGAATTACTGTGTTCACGCGCTTGTTCCTCGGCACAGGCAGCTGAGCTAGGGTCTCCATGGACTCCTGGTAACTGCTGTCCAGGAGGAGGGTCTGTTCTCTGCTCTTCTCGCAACGCTCCGGAAGGGAAAGTATCTTCCTTAATGGAGGAACAAATCACTGCTTTGAACTTGTCATCTTGTCCCTGAGCTGCAGGGTGTTCTGGAACCACAAGCTTTCTTCCTTCTTCAGTCAAACTAGAATCAGAGGCCAAAGGGGCCTTACCCCTAGGTAGCCCGGGAGAGTCCGTGTCCCCCTCGATGTTCAGAACTTCTGGGGCTGCTGAGAGGCAGGGAGCCTCCTGCTCCCCACCAAATCCTACAGGGCTGGTGTTCCCCATGCTGGGCTGACGATCCAGGGCAGTGGGTGTGGGCAGGCCTGCCACCCTGTCTTCTAGCAGCTGCTTATCTGGATCACTCGAATCTCCGCCATCTCTACGATCTGTAGCGGTACGTGGGTCAGGAGTTGCTGTTCCCTTTTCTTTCTGGGAGGGGACAAGTGCGTCATCTTTGGTTACTGATTCACTGCCTGGACTCCCAGCCAGAGAGAAAGTCCTGCCTGATGACACGGCCTGCTCTGGCACTGATTCTGCCTCTGCTTTGGGGAAAATGGCATGTGGATGTGGAACCACCTCAAGCCTATTTGGTAAAGATGTTTTTAAGTTCGAACCTCCTGCTTGGCCCTCTTTATCTGCAACTTCAAGAGGACTAAAACCCACATCTTCCTGGGTGCCTCTTACAGAGTCAGGGGTGGCTGTGTTAGGCTGTGGGACTTCTGAGAAGACAGCAGTGGGTGCGTGCTGTGCATCGGGCGGTCCTGTGGTGGCGCTTTCAGGCTGGGTAACTACGTCATCACAGTGCTTCGAAGCCAACGCACCCACAGAGGTCACTGTGTCCTGTCGATGCGCAGAGGCAGCGCACAGTTTATCGTCACCAGTTGCAGAGCAGATGGGTGGTCTGCCGTTCTGGCTCTGAACATGAGACGAATTCGTTTCTGATTTCTGGCTGGGCGTAACATCTTTTTGTGGCCCAGGGAAGGTTGAATCAGAGAGCGACACTGTCCCGCACGTGTTTGCCAAGGGAGCGTCTGGTTGGAAGCCATCTGCAATCTTGTCATTTGCAGCAGCTGGAATGATGAGCGGGTTCTGATCTGCGGCAGCACCCGCGCCCCCTTCGCAACGTCTCGAAGTTTCACTTTCCGCAGTTTTTTCGATGGAGGTGTCTCCATTACTCAATGCAAGAAAAGACTCAGCAGGTTTGTCGCCACCCAGGTCCCTGGTGGCAGAAACACAGTTTGAAACAATGGCTTTATCCACAGGTTTGTGCGTGCCGTTTACATCAGAGGCTCCAGCGGTGCTGGCACTAGAGTTCTCAAGTCTCTCCTCCGTACCTCGCCCAACTTCGAGCACCTTCTTCTGGGTGGTGGTACCCGGGTTCACAAGACCATGTTCCGTGTCCCCTGCAGCCTCTGGGACACCAGCACCTACTGCTGCACTGACAACTACCAGTTCACCTCCGGGGAAATGCTGGGCTGTCCCTGATTCCATGACTGTGCCTCCTGGCAGGACACCCTCTCCACTGCTCCGAGACTCCTGGGCTGCGGCCACTGCAGCAGATTCGGTTCTAGTTTCTTCACTTCTGATTTCACAGGCTGGAAGGCCTTCTGCCCCCTCCCCTCCACAATCCGACATGCTCTGAAGGCAGCGGTCGGGATCAGACACAGTTTCAGAGTCCACAGTAGGTGCTGGCCGCGTCTCTTCGTCTCTTCTCTCCATGCCTTGATTTTTCTTCCTGCGGGAACAGTCTGTGTTCTCTTCCTTAGCCACACTGGGTAAATCGGAGGAACACGCCACCTGCCCCGCAGTGCTCCCTGGGCAGCCTGGGGAGCTCGCAGCATCTGCAGGAGAAGAAAGCTGCTGGCTGTCCGTGGGCGTGGATGCGCAAGGTCCAAGTGAGCCATCTGTGTCTTGGGCCGTGGGCGGACCTGAAGGGTCCTGTGCTGTCACCATTAAGGGCATAAGATTGTCCATCTGCTTGAGGTTTGTTTTCTGAGAGGAAAGGAAAGATAGTTTTTAAAAAACTGTTCACGGTAAAAGATGTCAGTGACACCTATAAACACAAACCCTGCTGGACAGAACTCGCTGCCACCCCAGCCCTTCTTAGGTCACGCAATAAGCTGATCCAAATAAATACGAATAAAGTTACTCTGGTTCCTGATATCATTTTCCTCCCTTGTAGCCACATAGCCACTGGAATGATAAAAATGGTCAAAAATATACAAGATGACTATTTTCTGTGTTACAAACTTATTTTGGAAAGCAGCTTAAAAACTGAGCATCGAAAACCTTCTTTTTCAAAGCGCAGTGACTATCTTCAAATGAGCAATTGAGAAAGACAATTTCTATCAAGTCTTTGGAGGTGGCTTCCATCCTGTCTCACATGTAAGTGAAAGCAAACCTAACCAGCCTGGTAGACGTTCTATAGTCACAAGGCCCGGGCAGAAGCTCTGCGCCCCAAACTCTTACTGAGGAGATACAGTGTCCTTTAAGCCTCAGAATATGATCCAGTCCATCTAGCCCAACGATTTTAGTTCTGTGTCTTAATTTCAAGAACAGTGGCATGGCAGATACTCTTTTATTTTCTGATAACATCAGTTCCTCTGTGGTCTAATACTAAATAAATAATATCAAACTAATAATGCCTAAATCTTGATTATTCTTAGATAGTTCTGTGGCTTCAGAATATTCTAGGTCATCTCAAAAATAGTTTCTGCAACTTTAAAGAATTTTTTAAAGTGTAAACAGATATAAACACTCCATGGTAATGGTTAAAATAATCACGGGTGATCAAACTGATGGAAAATGCTATGCCATATAGAAATATTAACTATGAAGACCGAAGTGAATCAGAGAAAAATAATTGTAACATAATGTGGGGAAAAATTAAATCCTTGATCCAAGGTTATAATTATGCAGAAATCACATACACATGTAGACAAGGCTTAGAAAAAATGGAGAATAAAACAACTACAGATGATCTTTAAGGCGAGTGTGCCTTTATATCACAATTTCAGGAATTCTTATAATAACCCTGTTTCTTCGGTTCACAAAAATTATTGTTAAAACAGCCGGTTTGCTCTTAACTCATTAGGTGATGTTCTGCAGTAATTTCACGCACAGGTACCACCCACTGTCCTCTCATCCGTTTCCCCACTCAGGAACTGTACCGAGCACTTTCGGGACGCCACCGCTGCTAGAAGAACATCAGAATGCTGCTCCTGCCCACACACCAGGCCTGAGGTAAGAGGTCACACACACATGTGTAAAATGGGTTCTGCTCACTGAAGTCTTTCCAGTTGAGACAGTCCCAGAAAAACGGATTTCTCCTGAAAGCGTCTGTGCTGCGCTCCTCGGCATATTCAAAATTAGCTTGCTGCCGTTCCTGCTAAGAGTATAACAGTTTCCTAAAAATTACGAAAGCAGTTCATTCAATTTAATAAAGGGTGAACGTTCTAGAAGAGCGGTTTGGAGAAAAGAGTGGTGTTTCTTGAGAAATGGTAGTCGCTCCTAACACACGTATCATCTGACAGCTTTCGTTTGTCATGATTTCTTGTCCCGTAGCTTGCAGGTACCTTTGACACCTGCAAACGGGTATTTTCAATTGGACTGTGACTTTTCTAGTAAGAAAAGCTCTGCAGGGAACTCTGAGTCCCTGGGAGTCAGAGGAAAACAAAAGGACCCCTGCCCTGGAGCAAGCACGAGTCGGAAGGGCCGAGGCAGCTCCCAGAGCAGCCCCACCACGAAGTACAAGTACGTCAGCCCGGTCCCAGGAACAATGCCTGCTCCCAAAGAGGCCTCTGGCACTGAGCTGACCCTGGATGACCTTAAATGAAATTACTGTCAAGCTTTTTCCAAATCAAATCATCTCTGAAATAAACTGGCTGGAAAAACGATCTAAACTTAGCCTTTCAGATGTTATGGCCAGGAGAGACGTATCCATGTGACGTTTATATTACCCACAATAAATACTATCGGGGGACTGTAATGTTTTTATGTCTGGCAACAACTTCATCTTGAAGGTTTTGAGTGGATTATAAAATCTTTATTTTTTTAGTGCTCTTTTTACCATACAACTATCGATTTCAGTATAGCAGCGTTATCATCATTCACTGACAGAGTTGTGAGAAGGCTTTTTTCTGAGTAGATCTGGTTCTTGTTCTTTAGCAACAATATCAGAAGCTACCTTCTTCGCTAGGCTTTATAAAGTTAAACCAACAAATTTATAAAATTAAACAGGCAGATTTCCCTTCATGCCAGGAACATTTAGCTCTGGCGGTTACATAGCTCTGTATCTACAAGGTGTCTGTGTATCTCTGTCAGTATTTCAGGAATCTGGCAACAAGCCAATGAAAAGCTCCCGCAGCCCCTTCTGCCACAACCGCAATGCCAGTTCTGCATCCACAAGTGGTCGCATTGAGTAGGGCTAGAACGGCTTTCCTTACAGGTTTCACAATCTCGGAGGGGAGCATTTTCACTTTAATTGTAGCAAGGTTCATTGGGGGAAGGAGTGAGGGCACAGAAGCCTGCAAACGGAGATTGTCTTCCTCACCATTAGCTGCTGCTGGATGTCCATAAGTTTAAAAATGTGCTCAGAGCAACTGTCTGCAGGAAATGGGGGCGCAGGATGTGACGGGGACTCTGAGGTTAATGTGTAGACGTCCAGCTCTCGGTGATGCCTCACAGAACAGTCTCCGCACGGGATTTCGTAGGATAAACTGCTCCAGGAGTCCGGTTCTCCAGCATTCTCCCTGCAAGCAAGCAATCTCCGGTTAATACAGACGCCTCCTGCCTCCCAGGCACGGGTTTAACCCTCCAAGTCTTACGTCAATTGCCAGCCCAACTGCTCTTTGAGGCTCTGCAAGGAGGAGCTGGGTCTGGACAGTTCCCCGGTGATTTGGGCGCATAACTCATTTTTCCATCCTCCTCACAAGAGGTCATAAATGGGTTAAATAAAAACTATTTAACCATCCTCCCTGAGGATTCTGACCAAGACAAAAAGAAGTCTGCGATCTTAAAATACTTAATATTATGCTAACCACCAAATAATGAGGAAATGTAAGGAGAATGAATAGCTCTAGCCTCGTTTTCAATAGAAGCAAGGCTTATCATTAGGTGTTTCTCTTAAAACGGGTTACATCATACACTAACTACAGTCCATTCCACTGGGAAGGGAAGAACCAGCACTCCATGCGTGCAGGGCAAGGGCACGCCAACTTCTGTTCACCTTCAAAATTCTCAAAGTCATCTACGTAGAGAAAAGTGGCCGCAATGCCGCGTCATGTTATACTTGTCAATATAATCATCAAACCCTATTTCAAGTGAAGAACTTCGGTTCCAAAACTTCGGGTTAAATTTATTTCTTTAAAAGACAGACTTCACTCAACTCGTATCATTAGAAACACAACTTCAGTACAAATAAAGCCCATAAACGCACAGGTATGTTAGGAAAAAAAGTCCGAGATACGTCTCAAAACATGAAATCGCTTTGTGGTCCAGAGATTCTGGAGAAGGAGGAAGATTATGTTTGAGATCATGAGCATATTTGAAATGGAAGAAGCTAAAGAATTAAGAAATAAACATGTTACCCACTGACAAATATGAGAGTGAATCATTCCTTCAACTCTCTTTCCAATTGGTATGATTTTGTAGAGAAAACACTGTCACTAACAATTCACCGGAGAGTAAGTGGGAGTTGAAGGCTCAAAATCTGCCAGATCGGAAAAGCCATAGCAAACGGAAGAACCATGAGGGTAACAGTTCCGGCAGCCCCCAAAGAAACCGCCCTAGTGTGCACGCCCAAGAGGGACTCCCCAACAGCGGCTTGCAGTGAAGTCAGAGCATGATACGCTGCATGTTTCATGTATTTACCAAGCGGCTGCACTCTGAATAAAGCGCCCTCCAACAGAAAAGTTCCTGTAAAACAGTCACTTACAAGTTCAACTGAATGACTCACTTAAGAAGTCAATCAGCTCTACCATAGGTGGGGGGGGCAGCAGCTTCTCTGGAAACTCGACTTTGAAGCTTAGCTTGCCATTGTCACTGACTCTGCTTAATTAACTGTCTGACCAACATCACTGGCATGTCTGCTTGCTTAGATTCACACGTGTAGCCACACTCCAGTAAGAAAAGGCCTTTGACAGCGAAACGTGATTCGCATACCACGGTTCAGCGTGAGCCAAATACAAGCTCAGAAGGGGCTGCGTGTCAAGGCATAAAACAATGAAAAAGTGATACAGTCCATTCCCAGCAAAATTAAGTTTTCTCCCAACCTTGCCACCATTAATTCTCAAGCCTTTCCCTTTCTAACATCTAAACCTCGGGAAGCTCCCTGCTCTAACAACCCACTTACCATCTCTCTCTCCCACGCTCTCCCCTCCAGAGGAATGTGCTTCTGTGGCCACAATTACCTTCAAGTGCTAACAACCCTTCGGCCTCCTAATCCACTATCCCTGTGGATTTTCGTTGCTTCCTAGGTGGTCTGGAAGCAATGAACTGACTAAAGACTATTCACCGCAATTGTTCTCCCACTGACTTCCATGAATACTGACACTCGTCCGACCCATCTCGTCCACAGGGGTGGGCAAACCCCACCATTCTGCAAATATTTACATGCCAGGCACTACTCTAGGTGCTGGTGATACAAACAAAATCCTCGTGTACCCTTAGCAAGGGAGGTAAGAGCATTCAAGTTCAATAAAACGCCTAGTATTTTGGAAGACAGAGAAAGCTGCACAGAAAAATAAAGCTACACAGAAAAATAAAGCAGATACGAGGGTAGCAGTTTTAAATGTGGTGCGTCCGTGAAGGCCTCACGGAGGCGACATCGGAGCCGATACTGTGCGAAGCCAATTCTGCTCTGCGTGAAGGCCGTATAAAACCTTTACTGGGCCCACTCATAAAACCTGGCAAAGCTTTATGCATAAGAATGTCTACTGCAAGTTTAAGTATAATAGCATTAAAAATCAGAAACTCCCTACCCAAGTCAGTAATTAGAGGGCCGATCGTTAAAACTAAAGAACAGATCTACAAACTATCATGTGGCCATTAAAAATAATTGAAGTAACAGTTCAATAACATCAAAATCTATGATATTCAATAAAATAAGTAAAATTAAAAGGGTTTAAAACGTAGGCAAGTCTAGATAGTAAAATGCACAAATAAACCAATAGTGTCAGGGGAGTTGGCTTATAGGTTTTCTTCCTCCTCAAGGTTTTAGTTAACGTTTTTAATAATTTTTTAAAGTCCCTATTCAGCAAGGCCTCACTGCTGCTCAAGTTTTTACTTGCTTCTGTGTTGATGCAGCAATTTTTCAACCTTTTTCATCTCATGGCACAGATAATTAAAGTTCTGCTGCACACCAAAAAGGTGTATTTTTGATTCATTCACATCCAATGGCTACTGTCGTGTGGGTTATTACTGTTTTATTTGTCAATCTAATGGAAGAGAGGTCAGTGCCCCGACTCAGGTATTACAGGTTTGAAAAATTCTCGCAGCAGCACACCCCTGAAAATCGCTATGTTGATTCACCCCCACAGGGGTCACTTCAACTTTCTGTAATTTCCTCGAAGGCCCAAGTTTTACCCTGCCTCCTTCTTCTCAGGTGACCTTTTCTCCCCTCCTAGTGAGAAGCTTGGGGCCTCTAACGGGAGCTAAAACGATCTTCATATACTAAATGATGCCTCTGCCCATTCCTCCTAAGTTCAAGGATGCCTCTTCCAAACAGGAAGAGAGTGGGTCTGCTCTGTCGGCTCCTGTCCTCCTCAGGTACCTGCTGCAGGAATCATCCCTGATGCCCATAGTCTTCCACCTGCGTCTGGACCGGCTCCTTCCCCATGCACCTAAAGAATGATTAAAACCTCAGCAGTAGATCGGGCAGCAGTAATTTACTGACATGACTCCCTCAAGGAAACGTAAAATACTGGAAACTAATCATAGGATGGAAGTAAAATAGTACACTGTAAAGCAGTATCTAGTTTTTCAACGCGCTTTCATCATGAACATCATTTCTTATCTTCCAAGTAACAAGGTTGACGTTCTATGGATAGACGGAGAACAAAGTCTAAGCAAACCACCCAAGGTTTTATACAACTAAGAGCTACATGAGCGCTAAAATAGGAAGTTCTTAATTCATTCTAAGCAATCTATCCCTAAGCAATTTAGTACAGTAACTTCTGTGGATTAATGAGCTTAAAGAAATGCTACAAGCAAAATGTTTCTTTAAATTTTTTTACAAAGGTACTAAGAGGTAGTCTACCGAACATGTCTATCTTAACCATTAAAATGATTTTTCAGATTAATGGTTATAATCACATTAGCACCCATCCCTAAATGGGTGTTCATATACAAAAGACTCCAGAAGACAGGTATAGCCTAAGCATACAGAGACTCTTAACTTACGCTGTGTAAGCTTAAAACGCAATTCTACACCCTATGAAATAGAAGGGAACTGTGTCTACACAAGGCAATTACCAAAATACTATTTCTCAGCACACAAACATGTATTGGGTTCTCTATGAATGCTTGCTTTAAAATGTTCACATGGGTATTTTTCTATTATTGGTAAAATGTCTCCAAAGGTCATTAAAAAATAACACTACAGATCGTGTGCCATTGCATTAAAAACGCATTCTATCAGGCATCTGGTCTTCTCTATGTTGTTCTTAAGTTCATACTTTAAGATATCCCAAAATATCTCAATTCCAGAAAATGAATTATCTAGGTTATAATCTTATCTATTCAAACATTCAACAAATACTCATGTAGTTATCCACTGTGCTCCTAGATGCTAGAAATATGCCAGCAAATAAATAAGACAGCCAAGGTACCTACTATAGTGGAGCTAATATTACAGTGGGCTATAATTACAAGTAGAAGGAAGTGCCTGAAAGAAAATAAATCAGGGTGCTTATGTAGAAAATTCCTTAGAGTGGAATGGCTGCTTTACATTGGTGGTCAGGAAAACCTCTGAGGAAATATGACACCTGATCTGAATCCTATGAAAGAGTCGGCATATGAGCTACTGGGACAGGATGTGTCTGGAAACAGGTGCAGCAAGTGCAAAGGTCCTGCGGTAGCAACCAGATGGCCAGTGCGGCTAGGGCACTGCAGCTATCCAGAAAAAGCAACAGGAATGAGGGGAATGTAAAACAAAATAATGGCTCTAAAATATTAACTATTAGTATCCCTTGCAACAACTTTGATGCGGTTGTCAGTGTATTTCCATTTTCACACAGGAAAACTGAGGCTTAAGGGACAATTTGCCCAGGTGCACAGCTGGTACCTGAAAAGGCCAGAACTGGTACCCAGGCTTTCCGCTTCCATGGCAATAGCTGCCCTGTAACAGTTTCAAACTCTGACCACATTCAAATAATACAAACTGTAATTCTAATATAGTATTCATGAGAAGCTAATCAGGTATATTAAGTAGGTTTCATTATCGTAAATTTAATAGGATCAAAAGCAAGTTTTCAACTGTAAAAAACACAAATTAAGAGGCCATTCCTCAGAGATGGGTTATAGCATCCAAACTGAGTATCCACAGCTAGCCCCCAAACTCAAGATTTATGTATGTGGTACAACAACATTCATGAAGCCCAGAGTGAATGTCCACTAATTCCCAGTGTTCCAGCCGCTACGCAGCAATCAATAACTAATCCACCTCTGCTTCTTACATTGTCCAGCATGTTGCAACTCACAAAGAAAGTGCAGGTCGGATGCTAACATACTGTAAAACCCTGTCAAATCAACTGCAGAGAAAACCATGTTTCCGGTACTAACAACACTAGTCATGCGGGGGCGAGGGAGGAGTTACAAATACATCTTGTTGAGGTACAACAAAAAGTCACATCCAATGTCAGAGACTAAACAAGGAAGATCAAGGAGACGTCAGTCTGTACTCACTTATGGCTGCCCAAGCACCATGAATATCGCAAACCCATCCTACTCGGGTCTGGGCTTCATACTGCAGCTTTACCAGGTCGGTCCTGCCCCAAGGCGTGTTTCGCTGAGTCTGCCTGTGACAGGAAGTGCAGCACCTAGTTCCTTATTTGAGGGCCAGTGCAGTATCTTCCTTGAAACCACATCGCCGAAACAGTGCCAAACATCAAGGACCCTACACACTCAAGCACAGCTCCGCCAAAATGGAACTGGAGAGGCGCAATGCAGAAAAAGAGGGGAGATGACTGCTCCACCGCAAAATGAACAGGAGGCTACTCTCTATCTTAGGTGTTTGTAGGGAACTCAGTGCTAGACGAGTTATGCCTTAATGCGCACATGCAAATTCACTACACATTTTAGCACTGCTATTCTTAGTTTCTCTCTTCCTTTTGGGGGGCGCAGGGGGCGGGAGGCGGGCACAGTTACTTACATTTCTCTGAAGCTCAATTGCCTCATCTGTAAACTGGGAATGCCAGCTTTGTTCTGAGATCAAATGAACACAAATGCAAAGTGTTGGGATAGTGTCTGGCTCTCCCAAAGTGTTCAATAAACTGTGCCCACATGGGGTATACCATTGGGCTGGTGCCGTTCTAGTGAACAAAAAAGAAGGAAGTTTCTGAGAATGAGACAAACCAAAAGGACAGGAACCTTGCCTGTGGGGTAACTGTCAAGCAACTACCCCCACATCACCCTACCACTCTTTACTCCCCGCAAATCTGAGGAAAATGGGGCTCTAATTCCCTCATGTTTCAAGGGAGAGTGTTACAGCTGTGGGGTGGGGCTGACCAGGAAAAAGTCCATCGGAAAGTGGACGGTGGCACCGACATGTCACACTCAGATAAGGCTGAGTGGTCACCTTATTTCCAGCGAATCTTCTCTCCTACTTCTCCCAAAAAAGGGGCATGCTAAGTTTCTGAGGACTTCACAAGCATGTTCTCATTTAATCCTAACAGGCCTATGAGGTACACGCTGTCACTTCTCATTTTATAGATGAGGAAACAGAGGCTCCTAGATGGTAAACAATAGGATGCACTCAAGTTCAGCTTCGCCCTTTTTCAGGCCTGACGTTTAAGGCCTAACAAAACACATATACATGATCGATGGTCAAGAGACTGCAGAGACTACCATTGTATCAGTGCAGCAATATCGCCGATATAAACAGTATTGTGAAAGTAAGGAGTATTCTGTAAACACTCCCTGCCAAATTTAAAGTGCAAATCTCCTCACATGCTTTTTATGCAGAAATTCTGCTGGTCAGTTAAAGCATAAATGTGTATGTAGTATAAGAGCAAAATGCTACAATAATTAGTGATTGTGAAAACTGTTAATGCTATGCATAAAAACAAGAGTTTGCAAATGATTAAATTATTAGAGAAATAAGTTGAGAGTTAATACATATGAATATTCAGAGTGCACTGGCTCTATAATTTTCAGAACATTATATTTCTTTTAAGCCTATTAAATGTTCATTAAAATAAATGATAAAAGAATTATACATATTATATATTGTACAAACTAATTTTGATAAACATTTTGTTAACTATTAATTATACAAAATACGCATTAATTTTTTAAAATTTTATATATATATATATCATCTCATTTATGCCATGTGTCTTTTCAGAAATATTCTATCTGCAAATTATTCGTATCCTATAAGAAAAAAATTAAAAGAATGGCACCACTGCTACCTGCAAATTTTACAAGAAGGAAAAATAGCCAAATTCATGTATAACAACTATGATAAGTCATTCTCAATCCAGAGTTAAATGTATGAAGAAATGTGTTAGGAACATAACGAGGTACCACAAATACATTTTGTTTTCACTAATCAAATGTCAAAACAATGGACTTCACTAGCTATAGGTGTATATGGACAAAACCTTGTCAAAATGATTGTTTCCAAATGCTACACAACTTTAACAACTAAACCATCCTTGAGATTCACTAAACCAAGAATCCTAAGTACAACATTCCTTCCAGAAGACATGCTCCTGAAAAACCCCCCTGAAGGCGTTTTCTGTCACCGAACTACATGGAAATACCACTGTTGGGCCGGTGACACCCAGTAGGAAGTGAGCGCTGAATGAATCAAGAGCAAAGCAGAAGCTGGTGATGCTCAGAAACTCTTGTTCATCCACGACAAGGTCAAAGTTCTACAACAGAACTATTTCATTGTAGGATTAGTTATATTTTTACTTTTTCACATTTATTCTCAACACACACAACTTCCTTCCATGCTGATAATATTCCGATTTGGTCAAATACTGAAAGTGTCCAAGTCATTCTTTATATTTGTATGTGCCTTTAAGGAAAGTTCAAAACTGACCAAATAAAAATAATGTGTAATGGTTACTGAAGGTTTGTTTTTTAGAGGGAGGAAGGCACCAACTGGTCCTTCATTTGCTTACATGCAAATATCAAGTCCTCTACTCTACGTTCATGTTTTCTTCCACTAAGATCTATAGTAAGTCAGAAAACTTTTCCTTATTTTTCTAAAAGTTAACTTATTTGGTGATTTTTAGAAAGAGAGAGGAGGGGAGGGAGGGGGAGAGAAACATCAATTTGTTGTTCTGCTTATTGATGCATTCATTAGTTGATTTTTTTTTTAGATTTTTTAAAAATATATTTTATTGATTATGCTATTACAATTGTCCCATTTTTTTCCCTCTTTGCGCCCCTCCACCCAATATCCCTCTTCCCTCCAGCAATCCTCCCTTTAGTTCACATCCATGGGTCATACAGATAAGTTCTTTGGCTTCTCCATTTCCTTTACTATTTTTAACATCTCCCCTATCTATTTTTTGTACCTCTAATTATGTTTCTTAATCCCTACACCATTTCCCCTATCCTTCTCCTTCTTCTTCCCAGATGATAACCCTCCAGATGATCTCCATATCTAGGATTCTATGATTATATTCCTGTCCTGGTTGTTTGCTAGTTTGTTTTCTTACATTTCAGTTGCTGATAGTTGTGAATTTGTTGCCATTTTAATGTTCCTAGTTTTGATCTTCTTTTTCTTTCTTTCTTTCTTTTTTTTTTTTTTTAAGGTTCTTGATTGATTCTTGTATGTGCCCTGACCTGAAATCAAACCCATAACCTTGGCGTATCAGGGCAGTGCTCTAACCAACTGAGCTACCCGTCAAGCACCAGTCAGAAAAATTTTCAAAACCACATGCTGTTACCATAGAGTATGTGTTATCACAGGCTAAGATGTGTAACTTCACAACCCTGAAAAAAACTCTCAGGCCTAAATGTTCATAGGCTGGGGCCATTTGCCTGCATAGAGCAGGGAGGGAAAAGAGGCGGACAGAAGGAAACACAATACCTATGGAATGGTGTCATTACAGCCAACTTCCAACAGCAATTCATGTTCTTACAAAGTCCCAGGCAAAACAAACAAACAGTAACAAATAGTAGGTGTAACTGGAAGCTAATTTGTACTAGTGGGTTATCTCACTAGAGCCACGGATACAGAAACTGTACTGTTCTTACTGAAAAAGAGCATACCATTAACATTAAACTTAAATTAAAAAAAAAAAAACTAAATTTAAAATACAAAGAAAAAAAAAGGTCCTACCAGTGTAAAAATTCATGGGCATGGTAGTTACAAGCTCGTTCCAATTACTGCTCCATTACTTACCAGCTATGGGGGTCACCTGCTGAAGTCAAGATAAAATGCCCACCCCGAAAATGTTGGGGAGAGGATAAAATATATGAGAATTCATGCAAAATGCCTAGCACAAACACAATAAATGGCACCTGGTGTTACAGTTATATAAATACAAATATTTTCCTGAGAAAGTGCATTTTGCAATTGTCCAGCAAGTTGCCAGATAGGGAAATCAGAAACTACTATTTGAATGGTGAGGGAAAAAAACAAACAAAAAACCCCTATGAAACATCAAAATTCTTAAAATGTTTCAGTGGAAATTTTACACCCCTCCCCCCAAAAAAGTCACTGAAAACCAGATCTATTATGAATCATCGTAATCAAATTAGTTGGTTGAAAGACTGACAATATCACCAAACATGACTCCTCATAAAATTCTATCAATAAAGTTTAAAAACAGGCTTCCCAATAATGGCAACTGTTGACGACAGAGCCTTGGGCAAGGTATTTGGCCTCTCTGTCTGTTTTCTCATCTGTAGAAAAATACAGTACTGACCATACAAATCTGACCACACCTGAGACGTTTGCTGAGCAATTTTAAATGAGAACACATGTAAAGCAACAATGCAGCACATTCAATATTTAATGTTACTGTCCTTCCTCCTCTTTCTAGTTTCCACTCAGTTCTACCATCTTATCTTTACCAAAACACAAAGGCCTGATCACATAGTGGGAAAGGAGGACAGGAACACGGATGGATGGACGGACAGATGGACAAATGGATGGGGCTTAAGCCAGGTGAAGTAACAAAACATCCTGGCTATCACTTTGAAGGTATGTTTGTACATTTACTTCATTCTTTCCACTCTAAGCAAAAGCAAAGGCTCCAAACTTGTTTTGCACCAGATGAGTTACTGAGGACCCACCTGTCAAGTCCTTGAAGGGGACTCGAAAAGGCAATCATTATGTTAACTGAACATCTTGCTCAATTGTGCTCAGCTCCATTGTGAAATATGTACACTTGAGTAGTGACTCTACCCTCTGACCCTGGACCCAGGTTTCAAGTGCACGTATGTCAAAAGAAGGACTTGAGAACCTACAGACACAAACTCTTTGACAGGGGCCGACCGCGCCCACTATAAGAAGCCACGCCTGACAGCCGTGTTTGCCAGCCTGGTCTGCGCCCTGCATGTGCGCATGTGTCATCTCAGCCTGGACAGGTGACTGGACTCGGGGCCTGAGCCTGGGTCCATTACTCTGCAGCCTATGACACTGGCAACTCACTTCACCTCTGTGGTCTGTTTCCTCAATTGCAAAACAAGGATAACAACATCTGCCCTACTCTCTCATTAGGCTGTCATGCGGATGAAATGTAGAAAGATGGCATAATGTCACCAGCAATACTTTTAAACCCATTATCATGGGTAGTAGCAACATCAGGTTAGGGTGCTGACAATCTTGTTTTCCTCAGGAAAGCAGAGCCTGGAACTAAAAGGCAAGCTGAGAGCCCTTTCCTAAGTAAGTACTAGTCATCTGCATCCCGGTGGACTCTTCCTGAGTGCTCCTGCAACTGTCAGATTTTTGCAGAGGGAAGAATACGGGCCTCAGAACCCACAGGTGTGCTTGCAACGGCAGCTCGGCCACTCTGCTGCAAAGACAGACCTAGTACTTTCGTTCTCTGAGCCTCCATACTTCATCACTAAAACATGGGCAATGTCTTTTTCATAAAGATTATCTTAAGTCGAAATGGAATATTATTTATAACATACCAATAATGCATTGCAAAGCCTTCAATAAAGATTTGTTAAACTGGTATCAAAAATGAGATAAAGTTATGAGGACAAGTATTTTTGTACTCATTCTTTGGACAAATGAAATATTCCACCACTTTTACGTCAATACTCCACAGTTTAAATCCTTAGAAGAAGTACTCTTTCTGTAAGGGTGGCAGCATTGTGTAATTCCTTTACAATCTAAAATTCCCTGCTCCATTAACCAGACGCATTGACATCACGGCAAGTGCCAGACAGCCAAACTATTCTTTTATTTTTTAAAGATTTTATTTATTTAGTTTCAGAGGGAAAGGGAGGGAGAAAGAGGGAGGGAGAAAGAGGGAGAGAAACATCACTGTGTGGTTGCCTCTCGAGGGCCCCCCACTGGGGACTTTGCCCACAACCCAGGCATGCACCCTTGACTGGGAATCAAACCAGCAACGCTTTGAATCGCAGACTGGCGCTCAGTCCACTGAGCCACACCAGCCAGGGCCAGACTAATTCTTTTAAAGTGTATCTATTACATTTGGGAAGAATTTCAAACTCTTGTCAAGTAGAGACATCCAAATGCTGCCTGAAAATATTTCAAGATTTTGGAAAAATTTCCTTAACGGGATGAGACACTAATACAGGCCCAGCAGGAAAGGAACATTCAGGAAAGGGCAATAAGAGGTAACATTTTGGCCAGTCCCTGTGCTATGCACTCTCCATGTATTCTTTCCTTTATTTAACAAAGCAACCCACCCTTCGTACTTGAAATTCTAGCAAAGTCTACTCCTATCACAGTAAGACTCGGAGACTTAGTAAAATCACCCCTTACCTTTTTTAAATTGCTAATTATGTATAACCCAGAGCTCTTTCTCCAGGTTGCAGAACAGTAAACTGGAAGAACAGCCAGAGGAACCCAAGTTCAAGGCTGGATCTGCAGCCCCGTGCTCATGCGCTCCTCTTACAGCCCTCTACTTGGAGATTTCTGGGTTCCCTTCAAACGGAGATGAGTGGTTTTCCCACATGTCACAGAGGTGGTACTATGAAGCAAGCCAAAAACTCTTCTCCAAGAACAAATACTCTAGTTTCCTTACAGCTGTGCCGCAATGAGTCTTGTGACATCCTCACCAAGGATATAAAGAAGCTGTTGTAATCGCTTTATTTCCCCATTTGCATGGCAAGCCTTAACCAACTCTGCTTCCCGGCAAAAACTCTGAGCTCTAAGATCACATTTAGAGGAACTGCATTCGAGCCCTGCGATACTTATACTGAGTTAGGTATTTCAACTTCTGGAACAAGGCCTGTGTTCCTCAGTCCAGGACGAGAACGGCAGAGGGAATCCAATCACCAGCCAGATGGGAAGTACGAAGGAATGGAGCCTATCACCCTCTGGAATGCTGTCATAGGAGGGCTCGAGTATCAGAAGCTCATTTGAGACGAAGAGCGTCCCTCCCACTGTCACTGTATCTGCAGCGCCCATCCCCATGCTTTCTGCAAAGAACCTTCAGTCTGGCTCGGCTGGGAAAATCATAAGCTTGGCAGGTAAAGCAAAAACAAACAGAACAAAACACCTGTGGATATAACGTATCGTTCCATTCTGAGATCTCTTCTTGGCCTGTTCAGAGCACCCTACACTCACAGCTAAAAATGATAAAATATAAATCGCCACTAAATTAAGTCTAATATGAGCAAAACATGTGAGGATTTGGGAATAATGACTTAATTTATAAGGGCCCCTTACATGCTAAAGAACACAGATACAGGAAGGTTTATTCTTTAGGTAACAGAAAGATGACAATGATCACAAAACAACAAAAAATACATTAAATAAGAAAAACTATACTTGTAATTTCTGCCTATGTAAATATTCCAATGAAAAATGTTGCCTGTTATGAATACGTTTACTTCTCTGTTGACACAAGAAAAAAAGATTCTGCAAATGTTTTGACTAACAGCCTTCCTTCAGAAGACTCTCTGAAGAGTCAGACTGTGTAACAATTCTACCCACAGACACACAGACAGGATTTCCTACTGCCCATCTCCAGGACAACTCGGTTGCTTGTTACTGCTACTCAGATGAAGAAACCATTGCTCTTGATTTCATTCACAGAAATTACATTCAAACAAACCTCAGTGGTGCAGTATATTTTCTGCATGCAATTATTACTTTACAGTATTCATTGCTAATGAACGCTTTCAAGTCTCTAAGACATACCAGAAAAAAGGTACGGCCCAAGAAAACCGTTTCCCCTTGTACTGAACTGGCATAAACTGGATACATGGTAATGGAATGCCAGCCTCACAGACAAGACTTATCCTACTGTTGTAACAGGCAAGGAGCGGAGCAGGCAGGGAGGCAGGGGAGAGAGAAAACGGTGATGGGACTTACGTATGTCACTCGCAGGCAGGGAAGCGGTAAGCAGGAGCAGGCTCACGAGCTTCCGGCAGAAGGCAAGGCAGAGAGCTGAGGTTCTAATTTGTGGCAAACACACACTGAGATGCCAAGTGGGTGGAACTACCACGAACCAGGGGTGGGGCTGGTGGGGAGGGCAGGGACAAAGGGAGAAGGAGCACTCACTCCGTCAGAAGCTTGTGCAACTGGTGATAACCCCGCTCCAAGGCCAGGCTCACAGGTGTCGCTCCTTCCTGGTTGTGGATGCTGAGAGCTCTGCGGCCGCCCGGCTTCTGCAACAGGAACCACACCAACCTCAGCAGCCCCAGCCGCACGGCAAAGTGCATCAACGTCTCGCGGGGGCCGCCATCTGCAGATGGGAGAGAGCACAAGAATAAGGGAGAAGAGAATGCGAAAGCAAAAAGCAAACCAACAAAAAAAGTTAGGCAAACACCACTCACTGCCTCCAAGTACCTAAGACTCCGAAGTTAAGGCCACAACATCAACGTGAACAATTTTATTGTGGCCGAGGAGAAACAGCTCTCAGGTAAACACAAAGTAAAGCTAGGAAAAAGTATGAGAAGCAACATCTCCAACAGGAGACAGTCCCCCAAGAGAATCAAGCCATTTCTGTATTTTGATTGAATGCATTTGTCCAATGAATTGATACAGGCAGATTCATAAGGGCGACTCCACACACACGCCCTTTTCCTTAAAAAACAAAACAAAACAAACAAAAACAAACAAACAAACAAACAAAAAACAAAGCAAAAGGAGATGTAGCCTCACAACACAGAGATCCAAAGGGAAGAGTTGTTGGGGCTTATAAGGCTCAGATGGGTGTATCGTAAAGACTGTAATTACTTTAAAAAAATAACACCCAGACTGGAGTTGGCCAGTTGAACAGTGAAAACAGGTTCTGCTTATTAAGGACACACAAGTTTTTTTATTCCCCCATATTAAGGGCAAATGAAATTGCTGGCTCTACCAGCTCTTTTGTTTGTTTGGTTAAAGAAAGAAACGCATCTCCAGGCATAATAGGAAAGACTAACTCTAAGATAATGTACTAGTAAGTTCAGGGGAAAAGCGTGTGTTTGGGCTTCTGTCAGTTGAAGGGAAGGTTCCTTGCTGCTAGGAGGAGTCACTCTGAAAGTGGTGGGGAGAGGACAAATCTGGGCTCAGGTTTGGCATTCACCATCCGCGGGGCTGGGCAGAACCCATCTGACCTCTCTGAGCTTCACCTTCTTCGTTCCCAGAGTGGGATGCCAGCACCTCCTCCCAGGGCTGCAGTAACAAATGGGTGGAGGTAGGTGAGATGCTAGCGTGACGACTGGCTGTAGTAGATGCTCATTAAATGCCCATTACTTCCCTTTCCCTGCTCTCTTCTGTCTTTATGGGCTTCTGGCTACATTCTAGCAACACTGGCTCTCTTCCTCAGGCGCCCTCCCTCCCTCCTGCGTGCCACCCGGGATGTCAGGGCCTGACGCCGCTGCAGGGCTGCAGCGTGCAGCCCCACAGGCTGCCTCTCCCAGCTCTGGGTGGACCACTCGGGGCCTGCAATGGAATGGCGCCCCGGAGCCGTGAGAGCTGGCTTCACCAACATCTCTCTTTCTCCACGGCCTCCCTCGGGCCTCAACTTCTTCACTGAGCAGTCTCAGACCTCTCGGAACCCACCGTGTCTCCTTGCACTGAGGTCCGCACTGCTTCTCCATGTGAACGACACAATGAGAATGAAGGCACCTTTGGACCTTTGATTTACACTGAACTGCATTGTCTTCTCATGTCACATGTGTGTTGGTTTAGTCTCCTCATTGCCAAGGTAAATTTTCTTGGACGCAAATGCTACCTTTCCCATTTTGTTTTCCCTGCAGAACTATGCACGCTGACTAATTCGGGATTTACAGGGCTCAGCAGAGGGTCATGACTGGAAAGAAATCAACAACCAGAAGAAACCACTGCAGGAGGAGGCACAGATTTTAATAATCGACACCTCACAGCAGATGGCCAGGCAGGCAAAAGAACAGAAAGACCCCTCAGAAAAGATCAAATACCACCATCTGACTCATGCCTAAAGAGGTTCGCAAGCACTCTGACATCCTTGTCAAGTACAAAAAAGCTAATGAGGCACCGACCAAAAACTATGTGATTTTTTTTACTGTTTAATTCCAACCTCACTAGGTGACACATCCTTAAAGCAATTTTCTCTCCATCCCCACCCTTTCTGATCCCTTAGTTGCTCTGAGTCAGCTCAGCATGTAAGAGTAGAGTTCTGACCACCATACACCTGCTCAAAGCTGGCACCCCAATTCCAGCACCTGTATCCTCCCCAAATCTCAGTCCATATTCCTTAGCAGCAGGTACCGTGTCTGCTCTTAGGTCACCCCTGTTCTGCAGTCAACAGGCTACGCAAAGTAACACATGAGGAGGGCCTGCTGAGTACCCTTATGCTGGGCTAAGGGGTTGCACTGGCTTATCCCTTCTCACAACAGCCCTACGACAAGGTCTCACCTCATTCTGCAGAAGATCTGTCTTGAGCCTAAAAACCATACCCTTTCCATTGTTCCACCCTGACTCTATTTGGACAAGCCAGCATAATGTTGTGGTGTAAAATGCGTCCTGTCATACGTTTTCCTCCAATAAGAAACATTTTACCCATTGTAGCTTCCATCATTGTTTCTGTTCCTTTGCATCAGTTTAAACTCCAGAGGGCCCGCAATTTGGATCAATCTTTGTTCTCTCCTCCCTGTATCTATATATTTTTTTCATCCGATGAGTATTTAGTATCTATCTTTTATCCTAAGAGTTACTCAGCTGTGTTTTTCAGATCGCTAACTGCACTTCCTGTGATGTCAACTGGGTCCTTTGTCCCTGTTTGAATTCGATTAGGCCCTGGATTCTGGATGTCCTTGCATCACTGCAGCCAACTCCCTTCCCCTCTTCGCCCTCATTGTGAGGGCTCTTCCGCAGATGTAATTAAAGCCCCTAATCAGCTGATTTAATAAGGAAGATTACCCCGGATAATCTGGGTGGGCCTGAATCCGCTGCAGGCTTTAAAGGCAGGGCCCCCCGTTTCCCCTGGAGGGAGAAGTCGGCCAGTGGAGGACAGCCTGTGTCCGTGCCGGAGCAGCCCGTCCGGCTCGGGGCCTCTCCCTCCTACTCGGAGGACGGCAGCTCTGGATCACGCTGGTGGGTACGAGCTTGCCCGCGACCTTCTGTTCTTGCCCTACAAATTCGGGGCTGGTTTAGCCAGCGCCCACAATCGTGCAAGCCATTCCGTGTGATAAATCTTAATACACATTTATTCCTCCTCCTGGTTCTGATTCTCTGGGTAAAACCTGACTGACACGCTCATTAAACCTATTTTCTCCTTGCTGCTTCCTTCTCTAATTTCATTACAGGTCAGCCCTCTTCCATTTTTTTAAAAGGATAAATGGAAAATCTCTTCTAAATTTTTCTTTGGTTTCTTAAGACAATTATACTCAGAGCGCCTTGCATCTGAATGCTCACGATACTTCTCCATTTCCTTTACGCTGTAATGTTACTGCACAGGCCATAGGCTGGCTGGTTGGCTTTCCTGGTTAGCCATGCCCAGCTGGAAAAACCCCTATGTGGCCCCAGCTCCTGCCCATGGGGAGGGTAGCAGGAACTATCTTAAGCCCCACTCGCCATCTGCTTACAGGCTGGGAGCACCGCCCATGCATTCGCCCAGCTCTTCAGAGAGAGCTGTGTGCCCGGTGGGCATGCGGCCGTGATGAGATGCGGGATGGCTGCTGCTTCTCCAAACGGGCAGACTTTCTGACCAAGCAAAACGCTCGAAGTTCTGTGAACAGTGCAGTGATCCAGGACCATGTGCACTTTTCTCACCCCGTCGATCCACCCGGAGGCCCTGCTCACAGCAGTTTGGGAATCTCTAAGATCCCCGAGCCTCCATCCTTCCGACTCCTCGGTACCGCCACACTCAGGTCCACCTGAGGTCCCACAGGACGCAGGGACTCTCACACCCCATGGGGACGGAGGACAAGAGGCCGGTGCGAGAAACGGGCTTCGGAAAAACGATACGTGTGATCTTGGGACAGAGTCAAGGTTTGACGGGCAACGAAAGCTTGTGGAGCTCAAGTCCTGCTATTACTAGAAACTGCTTGTCTTGGAGTCAAGATAGTAATCCTCGGCGAAGGAAAAAAATCCCTTAGTCGTCTTCTTATATTTTTTTTTTATCAGCTACAATAGCTGGAAAAATACACAAACACTAGTGAGTGCAGCGAAGAAAAAACTTCCATGAAAAGCTATGGAACAATTTGGAAGGGGCATGGAAACTAGAAGGGCAAATCCTTACAGCTGAGGCTCCACTACCCAACACCAGGCGCACTACCCAACACCAGGCGCGCAGAGCTGAGACGCACAGGCTGTTTTCAGCATTCTTAAACCTGCTTCATCCTTCTCTCCACCCGATTTTCTCTTAGTGGGGAGAGAGCCCACCCCCAAAGAGGATCAGATCTTTTCACTTAGTCACACAATACCATGACTAAGTAAGAATGCGACTTCCCTAGGGCTGTTTCTCCTCCTGTTTTCCTTCAGAGGAAGTCCTCAGTGGGCCCAACCTGTTACCCGAGAGGTATGCTGACGGCCACTGTGCCAGGTTCTTTCAGGGGGAAAAAGTCTTAACCCATCATTTTCACTAACCACCAAGACACTAAAAAAAGCTGAAACAACCAAGTGAGACTTGGTAACTGAGAGGGAAGGTATCTTTACCCACCATCAACCCTCCACCCAGACGAACCCGTACTGCATGTAAGGTGGAACTAAGGCAGAGAGACCAGTGTAGAGGCTGTTTCACGTAGCGAAAGATGAGAGAACTCCCGTCAGAACTAACAGACAAACTCCCTCTCGCTCATGTTAAAGTGAGGCTTAACTTGAGAAGTTAAGTGGAAGCAAAAGAAACACAGTCTCGTCAAAGTGCCCTTCCTTTTCCTGCTGTCCTGTTTTCATCCTCTGATAAGACACGTTCCTTTCCCTCATCAGTCCTCCAAGTTTTGTCTCTGCAAGGTCACTGTGTATCGGTCCAGGTATGTTCAGAATGACTAGCTTTGCGAACTGGCACACACTATCCAAATATATTTTCCTCCATTTCATTCGTGAACAAATTGAGAAACGGAGAGGTGAGCATTTTGCACAAACTCTTGCACCGAAGCCAGGATATAAACAAACTGCCTCTGCTGCCTATGTTCTTTCCATTTTACAGTATCATACCCAAACCAGGGGTGAAGGTCAGGTTCACTCCGACAGCTCAAGAAGGCCATGAATCCCTGAAATTACGTGTACACTTTTGCAGGCCTGTAGGTATTTTCTCCATAGGAGAAATATGAGCTATTTGCAAAGGAGCCACTATCCTGAGGGAAAAAAAAAATTAAAACGCTCTGCATCTGAACAATTAGTGTGGGGATTAAACATACATCTTACGTGATTCCTTTGTACAAGCATTAGGCTGGAACACCTGTAAACATCCTCACTTTCCACAGCAAGTAGTCCCTGTTATGAAACAAGGTGTCCTATTTACCCGCAGTATTATCCCAGGCAAGAGCTTACTTCATACCTTTCTCCTTCAAGTACCTTTTAAAAGTATTTGATGTACAATGCAATGTGAGCACAACATTCCTCTACATCCCCCCCTCAAGAGCACGCAAGCGCCTCTACCTGAAGCTTCTCTGCCCTTAAAATCCTCGGTGTTTATAGACTCTAATCCACAAATGCAGTTAGAACTGCAAAATGTGAAGCTAGCCCTTGAAATCAGATTCCTCGTCCCAGGGGTTGACTCAACGGCCGGTATAATAATCAAGACCCTTTCATGCATTTCACCTTGCAAAGTATACATCTAACTTGTTCATTTTTCTTTTGTTCTTTTAATCGTTTTTAAGTTACGCACACGATTCACCTTTGTGGGGTGTTCAACCCTATGATCTGGAACATAGGCAGAGGTTCTCATGTATGTGTCGCACCAAAACGCAAACCCGTTCCAACACCCAGAGAATTCCCTCATGATACCCCTGTTCTGTCAGCCCTTCCTCCACCCCCAGACTTGGCAGCTACTGATCTAGTTTCTGTGCCTGTCATTGTGCCCTTGCCAGAATATCTCGTAAGTGAAGTCATATACTAAATACCCTTTGAAAACTGAGTTCTTTTACTTAGCACAATGCATTTCAGACGCATCCAAGTTTTTCGAAATAGAAAACCATTGCACAGGTCAATAATTCTTCATGCTGGGTAACATTCAACTGTGCGGATGAACCACAGCTTGTTTACACATCCGCCCAGAGAGAGAGATCTGGCTTAGTCCCAGGTTTTGGTGACTATAAATAGCGCTGCCATAGGCACGTAAGTGCAAAGATTCTTTTGAGTTAATTTAAGAACCTAGGATTAATATCCAAAAGTAGGATTCCTGGGTCACACAGTAAACGTACATTTAACTTGACAAGCAACTGCCAAACTGCCTTCTAGAGTGGCGGTGTCCTTCTGCGGCCCCCACGGCAGTATGGGAGATGGTCTGCATCCGTGCCAGCGCTTGGTATTTTTAACCTTAGCTTGCCTCGTAGGTACGTAATGGTACCTTACTGTGCTTTTAATGCATTTCCCTAGGTGTCCAAGTTTGATTTGGCCTGTGCTAGCACCGCTTGGGCATTTTTATACAACAGAAACTTAAGAGGCACATGGAAAGTCCACAAAAATATTAAAGCTGGCCAGTTCCCTATTACACACAAGGAAGCTAAAGCCAGAGAGGGGAAGTGATATGCCGAAAGTTCCAGACCTGTGCTTTTTCTAACATAGCTGCCCTACAAACAACAGGGGGATGGGGCACCAACTGCCCACACAGCCAGCCTTCTGCGTATGTGGACTCCCAGCCATGGACCGAAGATGCGTGTGTGAGTGGATCTACGCAGTTCAAAGCCGTGTTGTTCAACGGTGAACTGCGTTTCTTGTTAACCACGGCAGCATAAAGAAACTATCCAACTCCTGTGCCTTCTTTAAACAAACACAAACAAAAGCAAAACCCATGAAAGCTCCACAAATAACTAATGCAATCCACCTTGACCACTTCATAAACAGCAATCAGAACAGCCATTCCTGCACGAACACAGAAACAGTGGGGCGGAGGGAGAGAGCCCCATCCGTAGGTTTCCGGAACGGCGCTCGTGCCCCATATGATGGCAAACTCTGCGATCTCCAGGTCTTAGCAGTGCAGAAGGTCTGTGGACACTGTAACAGCAAGAAAAGGACAAATGCTCCCCCCGCCCCCCCGACTTTAGAGTCTGCACTTTCTTCCACAGTCACCCGGGCAGGAGACTGCTTCGGTACTGTTAAATTCGGTGGGCGTAAGCGAAGCAAAGGTGGCCAATACCCCTGCGCCAATCTCCCACGGGGAAGACCATGTTCACTCGGTGGGTCCGTGGGAGCAGACACTGAGCACGCCCTCCGGGCGCTTCTCCTCCGGACCTGCTGCCCGCAGGCACGGTGCCTTCTGGTCCGCTCTCCCTAAATACACAGTGACCAGAGCTGGGTGGACGTGGAAGGGAAGTCCTGTGATCGTCCAGCTCTTTAGAAAAGACAGCAGATCTTCGAGTAGGAGGCCTAATGTCAGTCTTCCAATGTAGTTTTCATCAGTAACAGAAAAACATTTTCATCTCTAACTCCTAAATCTTTCAACCGCATTTGAACTCAGGAGGCAAAGAGGATGTTATTTATGGACTCCAGGTATAAACTGTTTCATTGAAATATGTGTATGTATGTATGTATGTATGCATGCATACAAAAAACCATGACATACAGTAGATGTCATCTGCCACGAGAAAAATTATGTGGGAAAACCCCTCTCTGACTCAGAGGGACACAAATAGATCCTATTACATCAGTGTTTTCAAAAAGTGGACGCCTTCCTTCAGTGACCTCTCGTGGAGAGCCGGTAAATAAGCAAGAGTGAAAATAACCTGGTAAAAAATGTCAGTTTAAAAATAAAAATTAAAAACAATAATAATAAAACAAAGAAACCACACACACACACACACGTGCGCACGCGCACACACACAAAATAAAAAAAGAAAACAAACAGAAGTGCCGGGTGTCTCAGAGCTCAGCCCGCCCTCCTGCCCGCACCCCCCCACTCCCCACATTCCTTTCCTCCAGCTCCATGGACTCTGTAGAGAACTTCAGAATACCTGTCTTTGATCAACGAACACCAAAAAAGGCACGAAGAGTCATCCTTCTGCTCTCCTCATGAAGGAGGGGTCACTTGCCACCCTCAGAGATCCGCCTGAAACCGGACCCACAGAAAAGGCGCCCTGCGCTCCCCCTTGCAGGGAGCAAGGGGTGCGGCCACAGCAGCCCTCTCGGGTCACTGGCCTGCAGGAGCAGGTTTAACAGCTGAGCTGAAGAGCCCAGAAGAAACGCCATCAGGGCCACTTGGCTACAGTAACTGAGAGATTTATTCAGCCACTGGGGAAGACTTGATGGCGGTGGCTATATAAAAAAGCAGCCCCATAAAAAAATGTACATATTCCAAACTCCACATATGCCTGTGGGTCTTTTAAGTTCCTACCATGCAAGGTCCGGTCTGTTCCCAGGACATTCCACTCTGCTGGCAGTTTCAGGTGCCGGAAGGCCAGGGCCACCTTCTCGTCAAGGGAATTCACATCTGTAGATGGGGGTCCGGACCGATCCAGAAAGCGGGTGAAGTTCAGGGCCTGCTGATTCCCAGCACTGGTTGCCAGGAACTGGGCTGCATCGTAAGCCTCATCCTGGATGAACTCAAAGTCTTCTTCGGCCACCACGAACACGGGAAGGCCCTCTTTGGAAGCACACAGCTGCACCTTCACAGTCTCACAGCAGTCATGACCTAGAGAAGTCACAGGGGGCAAAGAAGACAGATCAGAGTCCTCCGAGCAAAAGGACCACTTGTGGGTCCTCTCCGCTCTTCTTGTAGGCCGCGCAAGTTCCCCTTCCTACAGGAAGCCCCTCCTTTCTCTTAGCTCTGACAGCAGTCTTCCAAAGCTTAAAGCTCCCGTTTCCAGCTCTATGGTTTGCAAATACGAAGTAGTTCCCTTACCAAAGAGCAGACAACTTCATGTCTCAGTTGTCACCACGTGTGCAGCACAGCATTTGGCACTGAATAGTCTCCGAATGTTGCAACGTATACTGAACTATAGCTGTTCGATTCGAGCAAACTACAAGAATGGCAGCTCAAGGAATTTGTAAGGTTTGTATACAATAGGAAGTCTAATACACACTAACTGAATTTTAGATCCGAAAACACAACAGAGTTAAAGGTCGCTCATACAGGTTACACGAGAGGAATTTTTCAGGCTCCTCGGCACTTGCTTTACAATCAGAACACAATCGATCAAATACAGCACCTTGGAAAGTACAGAACTACTTGATTTCATTCAACTGTTACTAGCAAGCCGCGGCCAAGAAAACAAGTTCTGCTCCCAGGTACAGCTTCTTTGCCACAAGGTAAGGAGGACGTCAGCGCAATCCCTGGCTCACAGAGGGACGGCACAACGCCGTGGCCTGCGGCGCAGCAGGCCTGCCAACGACGGCGGTGTCCACGGTACCGACGGGTAGGGACCTCGTGACCTGCGGCAGGAGGCGGTGACCTGCACGCCACCCCAAGGAGCTCCACCTGAGTAAAACCAGAAAGCTCTCACAACGCTGTTTCTGTGGGTGAGGCCTTGTTGGGGAATCAGACTCTCTTGTGCATTTTTATCCTCACAAAGTTAAGTATTCCCAATATGCCGAACATATTGACTGAAACAGTTTTCTCTCAGCTTTCAGACACCGATCTCGACCAGAACATTGCTAACATCATCATTCTTCTTCTGTAACGTATCTTTCTCATGAGAAGAAAATAAAATGGAACCGATGTTTCTGCTGCTTTGCCTGGTGAGCCATAGGCACCCATGCACCACAGCTCCACCGAATTCACCCACACGTGGGGGCTGCCAGTCCACGGCAGAGCGAGGCCCTGGGAATGTTCTCTGTGGCCTGTGACACCGGCTTCCCGTACCTCGGGGACAGGCCAACGGAGATTTCAGACTTGGGCAGAACAAACTAAGCTTTCTGCTGTCTTTATAAGAGAAAACAGTATTTTTTCCCCATGTTTCCAATAAGAATAAGTAGTAAACTGATTTTCCACGTGCTTTTCTGCCAGCAGCCTCCACAAGCCCTTTACCCTGTAACAAAAGAAACCTCTCGCTGCTGTGTCATTTTAGAGTGGTAACAGGTATTTACTAACCAGTACCTATGACATACCAGGCATTTTCTCTACACAGTCAATTCAGAAGGTAGGTACTGTCCTCACATAATGGACCAGAGAACTGAGGCTTCACGGTTACACAGGTTAAGAAGCAGGGTCCATTATTCAAGTCTGATGCCAAAGGACAGGGCCCGTTATATTACGATAGAAGAGTTTTGTGCCACACAGCTTGTAAACAAAAGAGGAAGAGAGAGCTTTGTTCCTGCCTGAAAGGAGCCCAATACTTGGAATGAGAAGCCCAAATGACTATTAGGCAAAAATAACGAAGAATAACAGGTTCATGAACCACTGAGATCAGTCTCCATGCAAACACGCAACTCTACCAGACACTCCCACTGCCTTCCCAGCCGAATTATTTCCATGAAGGCTGTAAGAAACTGAAGCACCCTGTGTGTGTGTGTGTGTGTGTGTGTGTGTACACACCCCGTATGCATTTCGACTCAATACACATTTTGAATTAAGCCCTGACCAGTGTGGTTCAGTTGATGGGGCACCATCCTGAAAAGGCCATCAGTTCCACTCCCAGTCAGGGCACACGCCTGTGTTGTGGGTTCAGTCCCCAGTCAGTGTATCAAGGTCCCAGGTCAGGGCACACTTGACAGGCCATCTACTGATGTTTCTCTCTCACATCAATGTATCTCTCCCTCTCTCCTTCCCTTCCCCTCCTATAAAGAAATGAATGAATATATAAATACTATATATGAAAATATTTATGGTATGAATTTACATAATATATGCAGGAAAATTAGAAAAAGCTCTTCATCGTCCTTGCAAGGCAGCCAGCCAAAGTACCTAAGACAACCGTGTCAGCGGCGGAAATAAGGCAACTGGTCCAGGTCGTCGTGGGCTTGGGTATGTTTCCGGCAGAAAGGGAGTGCTTTTTCCGACTCTTCTATAACATCGAACAACAGCTAGATACCTGCCGAACACTGATCTCAACTAGAACCATGATCTCAACTAGAACCATGCTAACGTCAAGCCCCGGGAACTGTGACTGGAAGGTAAAGGTGGAGACAGGAAGAGTGTCAGCCCTCAGGGGCTGACGGTCTGTAAGGGGAATCAAGCGAGCTGCAGAAACTGCAGAGCACCTGAGAATGGAACGGGGTCTGTGAGAAACACACACAGCGCTGCTGGTGGGGAGGAGCAGTGCGTCTCACCTGCGGGCAGAAGTGGGAGGATGTCGCAAAGGTCCTCCTGCTCCCAGGGGCATGTCACCGCGAGCCTCGGAACGGAGATGCACAGGCTCCGTCTTACCTAACCTGACAAACACACAGTACTTGCCCTGGGCCCAGCACTCTTCTCAGGGCTTTCCAAATAACAGTTCATTTACTCCTCAGTGACAACCCTTCCCGGCAGATACTATGATCTTCCCCATTTGCTAGATAAGGAAACCAAGGCACAAAAATATTAAGTAATCTGCCCAACGTTATAAATCTCTTAAAAGGCGGGATTAGAATTTGTGCCCATTGCCTTGCTCCAGAGTCCCCCTCTGCCCCCAGTGTTTACGGTAGAGGAAGAGCTCAAAAGGAACTATGGGGAGCATGGATGAATCAAGAGGACAGGAATAAAAACACGATATTCCATCCTGGCTAAAGGCTCCTGAGCTATGTGACCTCAGGTCACCTCTGCCGCCCTGAGCAGAGCAAGCAGCCTCTACAGGCTCCACGGCCTGTCCCGCAGTAGAAGCCGGTGCGCTTCACCAGGCAGAAGATGAGAAGGGGGAAGAAGTTAAGAAGAAATCCCAGTAACAGGAAAGTTTCAAAAAGAAAAAAATGGAAGCAGAAGGTCAGCCCAAGGGATGAAATAATTCCCGCGACACAGTTTCAGGAAGATATTAACCTGGCTATGTCCAGAGGCTTAGTGGTAGGAAAGATGGGAGTTTAAATCTGTTTTCTTCCCTATTAGCTATGCGGCCTGAGGTATATGGCGACCTCTCCACCACTTTTAAATCTGGATTGTCTCATAGTCTCCTAAGGGAAGAGCTGTAACTCAGAAGATTCCCCCAAATTCTTGAACTCTCTTTCCCAAAATAACAGGCATAATAGCCTCATGTGATTTTCAGGTAAATCACATCAGTAGTTAGCTAGATAGTAGGTAGGTGAGTAAGCAGGTAGGTAGGTAGGAAGATAGATAGGTAGATAGTTGTAGCAACATGCACTTCGGTCAGAAAAGTTAATGTAAAGTCAAAATGTTGTTTTCACTTATGAATCTAACCAGTAATTATCGCATTTTCCCATTTATTCAGGATTAAATTAATTTATAAATTCCTGCCAGTCCTTTGAGGTAGACGTAAGTAAATGTCAATAAAAGCAAAAACCTCAGGTTTCTCAACTCAACAGTAACAATGCGAGTAACCTGGGATCCAAATTAACTCTTTTCAAAACTCAAACCTGAGCGCCTTACAAGAGATACTACACTAACCTAAAGTCATACTGCCTGTTGCCCCTGCCTATCTAAACGGCCCAGATTCTTTCTTACCAGTCTCCTTCCCCAAGCTCGTGCAAAGGTGAGAAATCTGAAACCTCGAACCCGAAAGGGAGCTGCAATGTCACTACAAGTGGATCCCCTTCGCGGCACCATCGCCTTCTGGATAGACACACAGTCCGCACCGTATCCCAGTTCTTCAACATCATCAGACAGACAGACAGACAGACACACAGAGCAAAAAGCCATGGTGAAGCAACACAACCTAACTCGAAACTAAAAAGTACAGAAGCAAGGTGTCTGCACAGAATCTATCCGGAATCGCTGAAACGGCTGTTTCCTTGGCCAGCATGGGGTGGGGACAAAAAGGGGGAGAGAAACGGAAGACGAGGGTTATTATATGTGTGTACAAGCCCAAGCGTTTAGCAGCATAGGCACACATACCTCTTTCTGCTGCTTTAGCAGAAGAACTTGTTAGAAAGTGGGTGGGGGAATGGGTGAACTACCAACGGCTCTGTTTTGTGTAAAGTGCAAACAAAACTGTGCATTAGAAGAGGCAGAATGTCAGGAAAGGCCGTGAAATAGATACGCAGGAGGAGCTATCCTGCGGTCGGCCCAATATTTCCCCTTCAGACATGAACTCGCAATCTAAAGGAGAAACCATGAAATCTGGGATCTGATATGATTATAGGCTTCTTTTTCAAAAAAGGTAGAAAAACTGAGGATTAAAAGAGGAGTGGAGCACTGAGGGTTTCTTGGATTAGTCTTTATTAAACCTAGAGTCCGCTGGAAGAGTTACTACTGATCAAGACCAAAATGCCTCGCTCTGCAGTCTGGAAATCGACCACCCAAGGCTGGCTGGGCTCCTCTCTCACGGTAATGTTTTTACTAGGCCCAATGATTAAGATTATTTGTGAATCCTTACAACCTTTCAGATTAAGCACCTAGAGGAGGAAAAAAAAAAAAAAATCAACGTTTTAAAAACAAGGCTCCACAGCATGGACTCAGCCAGAGAACCGAAATCACTGCGTGTGCACTCCTAAGTCCGCGTGCTGCCATAAATCAGCGCTGGGGACACGGCTCCCTGCAGGGGCCGTCAGCCTTGTGACCGCCTGCCTTGTGCAGACAGAGTGCAAGGTGTGAGCGGTGTCGACATCCACGCTGCAAGGCCACGAGACGGGGAGCCACGTCCAGTTCAGTACGATCACCACCACTGAGCTGCTTTTTATGTGAAAACAGAAGCTGCAATGGAGAGATAAGCAGCCAGGTTTTCAGCCAATTCCATGGTGTTTTCCTTCCCACTCAATTTTCTGGTAACAAAGGAAAATAAAAATCACAAGTCTTTTTTAAAAAGGGAAGTTCTGAAAAAACTGGCTGAGCTTCTTCTGAAGGAGGTACGCCCAGGGAATTTAGAGAGGGGGGAAAAGAGAGATAAACTGTTAAAGAAACATGACCTGAACTTTACTTCCAATTTTTAAATTGCCTTCCGAATTTATCCCACAATCAGGTCCAGTTGAATTAAAACACAGATGAAGTAAATTACGGGGTGAGAGAGGTCTGTTCCTGATTGACCGGAGTAGACGTGGAGGGTCCCACAGCAGGCCGGCAGGCAGCTGGAGGGTCCGAAAACACCAGGTCTGAGTCTCACCCTCCGCTGCAGGCCGTCTGGGTCTTCCTGGAAAAGTCACAGCCTAATGAAGCCTGCTGGCTTGTGCACGAAAGCACACCACCCCCCAGCAGCCGTCCGGATCATTAGAACGATTAGAGATGCCAGTACACAAAGCACTTGGCATAACACAGGCATCTAGAACTTTTAGTTGTTACTAGTATCAGCTATTAAATGCATCTGTTCAGCTCACTGGAGGAAAACAGATCCCTAATATTCCACAAAGAGCTTCCGCAGCACGGCCCAGCGATACTTCTGAGCTGAACGCTGCAGATCCGAAAAAATTAAGGGAAGGGGGGACAAATGAAGAATAAGCAGAAACAGAACAAGGGGCACGTTGGTGAGAAACAAAAAATTAACTGCTGATGGGCCTCTTCAAAGCATCTAATCCAAACCTTTTTTAAGCCTGCAGGTCAGGAGGTGTGCTCTGAGGTTGACAGAGCTTTTCCACAGGCTCCTTATCACTCTATGAAGCACCCATTCCCATGGAAACAAAATATTGCTACAGATAAACAAGACTGCTGAAGCATGACCCAAGAATTACTTCATTTCCTATTAGGCTAAAAGTGGCACACATCCTATCCCGGCCTTCTCTTTTGAGGACGAAACAATTGGGACTTTGTTCAACTGGCTCTCCAAGCAGCAGCCCCGCGAGTGCCTGCTGGGCCCGCCCGGCCCCGTCCCCCTCAGGCCACCACCTTCCAACAGAAAGGCTGCATGAGCAGTTAGTGGCGGAAAATGCAAAAACACCGTATTTCACTACTTCAGTTTGCCCCCAAAGTACGGTGTAAGGATTCAGCGTCTTTTTCTTTTCCAGTCTTCAGACCCAGACTCTACCAGGAGAGGGGATTATGTGCCGATGTGTGCGCCTACTGCAGGTTTCTGGCGGCCGAAGGATAGATGTGCGGATATGCTGTGTGTGTGTGAAACATCTCTGTTCGTATGTGAGCATTTACGCAAGGCGGGAGAGCAGGCACAGGAATCTCACTGTGTATGTTTCGGCTGATCAATGCTAAATGTCTGATCACTAAATTCCAGCCTCTACGCTAAAGCAGTGTTTCTCAACCTTTTTACTCAGTGTCGTCCACCCAAAAGAGGCTTTTAGACAATGTTCTCTATCTGCCCCATCCCACAAAATTTTAATACCACAGACATACCATGTATTTGGGGATGTCTATCTGTGCCTTACATACAAAGAGTACACTTTTGCCAGGAACAGAGCTTGGGTCACAAAAATGGAGAGACACTGAGATATAACCGGGACCCCTTGTTGAGACTAGGCAGGGAGCCCTGATTTTCAATTATGCCCAAAACACTTCTGATCATGGTAAGTACATTTTTTTCTTCTTTAAATGAAAGACTACTTTATGTAGCATCTTCCCAAAAGAAAAATACAAAAGAACGAAGTCGAATTTTGCGTCAGTGAGTGTTTGTAGCTCTCCTGCCACACAGGAGAACCCTTGCTGTGAATTCTAAAAGTATTTAATGGACACGCTGAGAAAAGATGTCGTTGTATAACATAAGTCTGCCCAAGGCCTTTCACAGCAATAGTACGCAGCACCCGCCAAACAGCCTGTCTCGCTTTCCATTCTAAATTATCCTCCAAGAACACTCAGGTTTGTTTACATTACTTACCAGTCCCATGTTGGTCTTAAACAAAAAAAATCGCAGCTTCATCTATAGAGGAACATCACTGTTCAGTTAAAATGAGATTTGGAGTTGGATTTGTTTTGTTTGTTTTACATGAAGGAAAAAAACTGAGATATTTTCATTTACACCAGGGCAGCACCTTTGCTTTTAGAGACGTATTTCCATTTCAGGCTGCATTTCAGGCAGTTCATGAGTACTCTGAATGTTGATTTTTTTGAAAAATAAAACTTGGTTGTCCTTGTCTAGTGTTAATTAGTACAAAGATAACCTTATTTTCAAAAGAAAGAACATTGTTTTCAAACAGTCTTCAAAACGTTTTTACTAAAAATTACTACATATGTTAAAAGTAACATGCTCACTATAAAGCATTCAAACAACTCGAAGGCAGATAAAGTAGAAAAACAAAGTCCCCACCTAACTATCCCCTAATAGGTTACTATTCTGAATACACTGTGTTAAGAAGGGGGAATCGTATGATGTCTTCAGCCTCTCGATGGCATAAGTCAAGAAAAGATTACTTTTAAAAGCCTTTACAACTCCTTCATAATTAAACACGTACACAATTCATTATAAGCTTCTCACAAGAAAAAAAGCAAAACAGTGAGAAAATAGAAGAAATAATAATCTCAGTATCGGAAGTCAAAGAAGCATTTTTTTTCAAGGAGATAATTTAGAAATGTGTCGTTCTAGCCTCCAAATAAAAGGTTACAGACTAACATCAATAAGCAGCTGCCTTTGGAAGGTCAAACAATCATCTGGTTTTAGTAAAATCTACAATATTGCAAAACACTGACAGCAAAACACATACAAAACTCAAATGAAAACCAGAGTCCGCAGACAAGAACGAGACACAAAGCCGTCTTCCTCCCCGCAGTCGGCCCCAGTGACCAGGAACAGCAGAGCTGGTCCCGCACCCGAGCGGTGAGGTTGTAGAGACACCCCTCTCGGCGGCGGCTGCCACAGCAGCTACAGACAAAATGCACATCTGTCCAGCAACGGGGATGGCCAGAGAAAGGACAGGCTTCCCATGAAGGACCCTGGCTGATGCGACACTGCTCCCAGCAGACAGGAAACCTGAGGCCATCACCGCAGCTGACTGACACACAGGCATCACCACAGGCGGCTCTGGAGGGTGGCCGCAGACTGCTGCCCAGGCCAGGAACTCACTTCGCGAGGCAGAGCCGCCTCCTGCATTTTTCAAAAGAAAGAGGGTGCAGACGAGTGCATGTGGACCTGTGTGCCCACACACGTGCACGACCTTTCTAGAAGAGTGGCTTCTGAGAACTCGAGGTAAATTTGGACACAGTGGAAATCTTGCTCCATCTCACGACAGGGATTCCTGGAACGAGCCTTCTTAGCATACCCCGGTGAGCGCAACAGGCAAACATCCATGCCCGCATGAAGGTGATACTTTAGTCGAGGTTGATAAGAAACAAGATAAATAAAATACGTCATGTGGCAGAAGTTGGTAAGCGCATGGAGAAAACCACAGCAGAAGAAGGGATAAGGAATACAGAGAAGGGGGAGTTGTACATTTAGAAGGGGGACGGGAAAGGCCTGGTTGAGAAAGTGATACCTGAGTAGACCTGAAGGAAGGTAAGGACCAAGTATAAGACATCCATAAAATAGGCTTAAGGCAGTTTAAGTGCAGACCAAGATATTAATGCCATGATATGAACGAGAAATTCAAAACTAACTTAACACCCCAAATGCCCCATCCCTACCCTCTCGCAAATTACTGTAGCAGGTGTAGCAGCTCAGAGAGACAAGCGAATAGGAAAACCTCATACATGAGGAGCAAAGCAAGGGAGTCCACTCGGAAATCGCCTGGGCTTACACAGTTAACACAGCTGATTCACCGACGAGGGGCCTCAGAGGCACATGTCACCATGCTGCCTTACTCTTCACCTGTACAAGGTCCTTCAGGGATTCTAACCCTCTGTCACCTCTGCTGTGAAGGCATCTCAGAGCAGCAGCCTGACCGAACCTAGGTGGGTAGCTGCATGTCCCGGACAACCGGGGGGCCCAGGGGACATGCTGTTGGGCCTATAGCAAGACAGAGAATGGGGGAAGTGGGTAAGATCATAATTAAAGGGGAGGAGAGTTGATTGTCAGAAAACGAAGGAGAGGGCAGGGATTACGCTAGGGCTTGGGGTCCGAGGCAAATGGATCAGGGATGATTTCTGAGGATTTGGATCCAATTAGAGGGAAGCAGCAGAGTATAGTAACCATTCAGGTTGGCTGGGGTTGGCAGGATAAGGGAACAAGAGTCCCCAAGTACAAAAAGGACCCTGAGATACAGGCTGAAAAAGACCGGGTCCTGAGACCTATCGAACAGGTGTCAGAACCAAAGTCAGAGAAGACGCAGGAGCTGGAGCTCGGAAAGGCGGGCTGGAGGCAGCACCCAGGCGTCAGGCACGCAGCAAGAGTTCCAGGCTGTCGTACAAGCACAGCGGGTTTGTAAATCCGAGGGGACCGAGTGCCTGCAGCCCACCCTAACATAAGCACCTGGTCAGCGGTGAAGGAGCTACGGGGGCGCACCCCTCCACCAAGAGGCGGGGCTCTGCTGCTACCTGTGACCGAGGATCAGAGCCAGGGCTCATCTGCCCTTTCTCTCACGGCTACTTGAATCCACCTCACAGATGATCCTTGCTTGCTCTCCCCTCCCCTGCCCCCCCACCTGCACGCACACTGTCTCCCTCCCTCCCTCCCCCCCCTAAAAATGAACTCCAAAAGTGTTTAAAACTCTGGAAGGAGTAATTTTATAAAACCTTCCTGCTTCTCCTTCCTAAGCAGAGCCCAGATGCCACCCAGCTGAGGAGCTGCCCCGGACCCTCAGCCCCCATAATAAACGTATGTTCAGCGCCGCGATACCGCAGGCACCTGCGGGAGAGCAGCCCTCGCCTCCAGACCAGCCTTCTGGCCCGATCTGCATCACAGGAAACGAGATGACTGCGGCTTCCGGTTACAGAGATGGGCACTTAATCCTCGTTAGAAAAGAAATCAGTATCCACCCTGAAGTCCTTGTCAAATTTCCTACCCCTTAAAATTTGAGGTAGGATAGTCACAGAATTGCCAAGAATCTCTGAATCCTGTATTTTGAAAAAGTAGAAGGATAAAGACAGGTTTCAATTGTCCTAATCCCAGTTCTTGAATGTGGCATAATTTCCAGAATTTGGCAGGTATCAGATACGAAGTTAATTTATATAAAATGGCAGAGTGAGAAAAACTGGCAATGTGATCCAATACTGGCGAGACCAGATACTGAATAATTTTTTACATCATCTATTTTAATAAAGTGGAACCAGTATTATAGAAAAACATTAGTAAAGAAACGTTGCAATAAAAATTAAATCCATTTCATGCTCTAAAGAAAAACAGTTCAACGGTCAACACTTTTTAGGGGTTCCCCCTAAATGCGCCTCTCTTGCATTCTGATGAAAATCTGTCAACTGTGAAGCAAGCTCGATTAAGGAAAGAAGCCCATCTCCAAACACGAATCAGGGCACTTCAGATGCAGAGGTCAAGAGACAGCCATTACCTTATCAGCCATTTCTGTGGTACAGCAATAATTTAATGGCATTGTAAAAAAAATTTAACAAGGAAACAGTTTCCTTCTAACTGTTAAACTTACAACTGCAACAGGGAGTAAGTACTCATTCCACCGTGAACTGCAACTTGCTAATTTACGGGAAGTTTGGCTTTTATGGAGATTGTCAGTCTTCCCCTCACGGATGCTGAGGGACAGGCACTGGCTGCCCTGGCCCTGCCCCACCGCCGCCCTGGTGTGCAGAATCGGACACGCAGCCCCACCACGGCAAACAGGAGAGCACTCGTCTTCTGCCCGAGCTGCGCTCTTCCCCAAGTGTCCACGTTAGTATTTCTGCTGAGCCAGATTGGATCTTTTAACTTACAACACCACTTTATTTCATTTATTTCTAGCTGGGTTCAGGTTTTGTGGAACAAGCAAGGTATGAACAAACTACAGTACTTAATTTTAAAATGTGTTTAAAAATAAAGATATGACCATAATTCTAGCATCCTGATTCATTCTTCCCATCACCCCACACGAACGAACACAAAGTAAAAGTGTTCAGTAACTGGTAAAGGTTTGGAAAGGTTCACATACTCACCGGGAGTAATGGTCTCCAGCGTATCAGAACTGACCTTCCGAGTACTGGTACAGTGATGGAGGGTAGAACCCGAAAACACCAAGTAAAACACTACATCATCCTCAACTTTGTCCTCTTCAGCGAGCAGAACAGTGACAACACAATCGCCCTGGGGAGGGAAAGGTGGAGCAAGGCTGCGTTAGTCAGGGTCCTCTTGCAAAGTTATCTTCACTCAACATCCACTTTACGGGAAAATCAAATGTATCATTAAACTGTGCCACATTCCAGGAGGTTTATACAAATACAAACACTGACTGAGCACTTACATACCAGGAAGTATTCTAGGCACTGAGAATACAAAATGACCCCCAAACAAGATTTCTGTCCTCTTTAAGCTTACATTTTATTGCAGGTGGTTAGATAAGCAAGTAAACTAACAAGATAACAGATGGTATATTTCCTTGATGAATGGGGGGGAAAGGGAGAACTCAAGGAAAACCCAATAAAAAGGCCGAAGATGGGGGAGCTATACTTATGAGTGACAGCCTAGACTCAGAATTTCCTTAACTTCTGTGTTCCAGTTGCAGCAATAATTCTCTAGATTCTACACCCTAGAAAGCCGCGCTCATCTACCCCTTCTCCAGCAAGGGGAGGGGGGCACCTCTAACAGAGCAGGCCTGGCACTGGTGCAAAGAACACACGCTGGGGCACACACATGAAGGTGATCCCCTCTCTCCTTACAGCTGACACCGGGTGGGGGAAAGGAGATCTTCAGTCCTGAGTACACCAAACACAGAGTCCTCGTGTATTATATTTATTGATTATTGTATTCGTTTCCACAGGAACAACAGTAAACCTATTTTTGTCCACCATGTACGTGAAACTCTTGGACCATGCGCAGCTTTATGATAATATTCTTAATCTCTCAGGATGGGAGGGACGCTTTTCTCACAATTTGTGTTTCCTGATCATCTGGAATCCCTCCTCCCCTTTACCCTCCCTACCACTAAACCCTCGAATCCCAGCAAAAATGTTGGGCCGGTAACTTTGTCCATGGCTCTGCAATTATTTGGAAATATTCTTTTAGCAGTTTTCTATGTTAATTTTTTAATTGAACATATTCTATGAAATACAGTCCTAACTACCATTCTCCCAATCATAAACATCACATAATTCTTGTAACCATAAACAAAACATTTTAAAGTAATGAGGTTCAGTACTGTGTAAATCTTAACAATGCACTATGGAGACACCAATTCAGAGAAAGCCGTGCCATTTCGGCATTAAGTGGGGAGAGAATTCTCAGCACTTGCAAGTGTGCCTTTCCCTGTCCACTTCAGCAGCAAGGGAGCTAGGCCAGGAAGAGAACCATGCCACCCTGTGGCCACCACTTACTCAGCCCGGATGCATAACTGAGCAGCAGGCAGTGTTTTACCGGACGCTGAAAACAGAACACCTTCCAGTCAAACCCAGGACCAGGTCCAGGAACAGAAATGCTCCAATAGGCTGATTGTGGAAACAGAGTCCAAAATGTTTCCCAAAGCCCTATACGCGGTCGCGGTCGGCGCCTACATCCACCGAGGGCAGCAGCACGGAAGAAGTGGGTCTGAATGGCGCAGAGGCTGTAACTTACTACAAACGCTGGGCTGGAAAGCGCCAAAGCACCCTCGCACAAGGAAGAGCACAGAATCCGGTCATTAGAGTTACACTTTAGATCTGTACGAAGTCCCTTTCTTGGAAACATTTTTGAAAAACTTCGGCTGGTGAACACTTTTTACTATCCTTTGGCATGACAAACCATGACCGGTTACAAGTCTGCAGCACAGGAGAAGAGCCAATTTCTGAAGGCACTGAAATACCCCTACAACCTGACACGAAGGTGTCACCGCCGTTCTAAGGCGTCATCCTCTGGGGCACAGACAGGCTGGCTAACTAGGACCTGTGGGCCACATCCAGCCCTCTGCCTGTTTTCCTATGGCTCCCAGCGGGGAAAGGATCTCACATTTTTGGATGTTTGGGAAAAAAACCAAAACAGAGATATCTTTAATGTGCAAATATTATATGACATTCAGATTTCAGTGTTAATAAATAAAGTTTTATTGAAAACCAGAGTCACACCCATTTGCTTACACAGTGTCTATGGTGAGAATGGGCAAGACAGAGCACAGGTGAGTGGTTGCTACAAAGACTGTACGGCCCTCAAACATAAATGATGTATGATGTGGACTTTTACAGAAAAAAAGCTTTTTTTCAACTTAGGTATCTAACCTGGAATTCTAAGAACAGATCTTTCTTTTTTAGATCAAGGATTTCCTCTCTGGGGCCTTCTTTTAATTGGGGGTAGGGGAAATGGCTAATAGGCAAGTGAAATCCTTTTAACAAAGTTCTCAACATCAACCTCTTTTTTCATTCCCAAGACAAAAGTACCTAAGTTGCAAATTGCTTTCATAGCTCTATTCAATAGTTTCTTTTCTTTCTTTCTTTTTTTTACATTAAGTCAAACTACCCAACATGCAAAGTACAATAGAATGGAACACAGAAGGCCCAATCACTTTAAAGTCACTTGAGATTTAGATTCTAGAGGCACTTGGAATCAAAGTACCTCTTTTCCCTGGAGTATTCTCTGCATTCCGGTAAAGGCACTAAGAGCAAACAACAAAAATTATTCCCCTGCATTTCCCCCGCAGGACTCTGATGTTACTGCACAAGTGCCAGGCACCTAGTATTACTTGAGCTGGCTTTGAAAGATTAAGCAAGTGGAGTGGTGATTAAAAAATAAAAATGAAAAGCTGAGCTAAGTAATAAGTTTTGCTGAGGCAGTTGCACTGATTACACCCTCCTTGGGGGATATCCTTGGTAAATGATTCTGCTGCCCAACGGAGGGACCAGCCCTACCCAACACAAGGTAAATCAATCTGACTGCCCAATTAAAAAGTCTGTCGTGTTTCTAAGCACAACTGCTAGACTTATTAACAAGGGCAATTTTCAAGACGTTTTTGATTAAAATTTTAGTTTGACCCAACCCCAGAAGAGAATGCATCTACGCCTCTATGTCCCCAATAATCTAACCTCAGGAAACTGTGTGCTATCCTTACAAAGATGTTCCATGTTTCCTCACTAATAAATAAGGTATCCTTGAACCTGGCAATTCTGTCAGGGTCTTAATTAGTTCTGCTGACAGGTGATACAAAACAAACAAAAGAAAATCTACATTAGGCCCCATCTTACAAGTATGGGTGATCCCCAAAATAGAACACTGTAGTCCTAAATGCCACCAATCAATTACTTATTTGCCAGTAAAAACAGTTTTAAATGGTAACCAGGGTCTCAGTTTTCCCATTTTAACTCATTTATATGACACAATATATAGTATTAAGAATACTATAATTACCTTTATATATATACTTGTTAAGTAAAACAAGGTAAGTGAAAAGAAATTTTTTCCCACTTACATATCTAACCTAGATTCTAAGAATAGATCTTCCTTTCTTAGACTGAGCATTTCTTCTTGCCAGGAGGCCCAACTTCCTGCTGGTAGACTCTCCATGCCCCAAGATGCGAGTTATGTCTGAGGCCTTCCCTTAGCTGGAGACAGCACTTAGCGAGGGATAAATAAAATGGCAAAGAGAAAGGCATCCGAGGGATGGGAGAAAGTGAACCACACACGGTGTGGGGGTGAGCGGAAGAGAGAATGCCTGGGACCCAAGATGTTAGACGGAGATGAGGGAAAGGAGATCGGAAGTGTTGTGAGAGGAATGCTAACAGAAGGGCCAGCGCTGATGTCTCAGATGGCATCGCAGGGCCAGCCCTCAGGTGTTGAGGGTGGACCCCGCCCCCCATGCGCGGCAGCATAATCGCGGTGGGATGCGGGACCCGGCCTGCACAGGGTGCTGAGAGGTGATCTTTGTGTTTTCAGGGATTCTGAAAGCCGGGTGGTAAATGCAGCCATCATTTAAAATTAAATTACATAAGCTTGCAATGAGACTGTTGAACGCAGAAGTAGTAAATACTCCGAACTCGTCACTTCTTCATTACTCTTGCACAGCTGCCGCGTCTGCACGGCCGGCGTTCTATCCCCATGGCGCACGGCCTCTACCGACACGCATCTCTGCCTTCAGTGACGCGGCATCGGCAGCCTGGAGTCAGCCATCATGGGGCCTTTGTATCAGTGAAATCGGCAGACGTTACAAACGAGAGCCTCCCCACCCCTTCAGCACCATCATTTCATTACAACAGGTCAGCAGATGGTGGGGTTTGCCACAGCAGGCCCGATCAGCAGGGTCCGATCAGCCTCTGCTCAGGAGGCATGAAAGTGAGGGTCCGCCATCGAACAGAAGAGAGCAAACCCCAGGCAGGTACAGAGCAGCTCAGGCGACGGAAAGCCATGCTGCCACAGTTCTGCTCACAGATGCCCAGTGCTATCTGGTTAAGGTCACCACCTCAAGTCAGTCTGTTTTCTAACTCTCCAGCTGGGCTTGTGACTTGTTCGCACACCGCAGTGGTTAACAGGAGGGTCTCTGCCTGCGTCACAGGGTGGCACATCACTGTGCAGCTGTTTAACCTGGGCTCTGTCAAATTCTCTGTGCCCTAGAAGAAGACAACAATCATACTCACCCCATCGGGCTATTTAAGAATTACGTGGTTGATAACAGTAAAGCACCGATGGCAGTGCAGGGCACGTAATAAATGCTCAGTAAATGTGAGTTCTCGTAGATGCAATGTGTAATAGATGCAATAGTGCAGCTCAGTGACTACAGGTTTAACTGGTTAAGAACACCGTATGGCATACTTGAAAGTTGCTGAGAGAGATCTTAAAAGATCTCACCACAATAAAAAAAAAGTTGTAATTGTATGTGGTGATGGACATGTTAACTAAACTTGCTGTGGTGAGCATTTCAAGGTATATGTATATACCAAATCATTATGCTGTATACCTAAAACAAATTCAAGGTATTTGTATATACCAAGGTAAATGTATTTCAAGGTATAAGTATATACCAAATCATTATGCTGTATACCTAAAACAAATACAATGTTATCCATCAATTATATCTCAATAAATAAATAAATAGATAGATAGATAACTTATGATCAGAATGTAAGCCCCATGACAGCATGCTGTATTCACTGAAATAGCCCCTTTGTCTAGAATGAGTAGCAGCCACTCAAAACACACAAGTACAGCTTTGTGTGATATAATGTTGGGAGAAAATTGGGGGGAGAGGGGTAGAGCATGACATGTTAAAAGCAGCAAACACTCTGGAAAGGTTTATCTCACAACAGCATCCTAAAAAGGAAAAAGAGAAAGAGACAAGGAAACCATTTGGGGAAAATACCACAAAAACATGGTGTAAGGTAACAAAACAAACTGCTACGGTAGCAAGAGGATCTAAGAGGAAATAAATGGGAGAAAGGCATTCAGTTGAAAATAATTTGATGCGGTATGGTAGGAGAGCGTATGGGGATGGGACAAAGACATAACAGGAGTAAACACGAGGCCACATTAACAGAGCAGGTGGCTTCTCACTAAGGGAAACGGATAGGGAATGAGTTGTGAGAAAGAGGACAACAGCCTTTAAATGTCAGTGTTCCTATCCAGCAGGATGGGACACTGTAAACAGTCTGTACCCAACAGGTAGTTAGCAGGACGGGCTGTCAGAAGAGTTCTGGGCTGGTGAGGCCCCTGTGACAGTCAGGCTGCACCAAGTGAAGAAGCCTTGGGAGTAGATGGGTTCTCCATGGTAACAGCGGGCCAAGGACTAGACGTGGGATTCCCACAGGGCAGGGGAAGAGGAAGAGACTGATTTGCAGAAGCAGACCAACAAGGAAACGCCAGCCAAGGGAAAGGAGAAGGCAGAGAAGAGAGGACCAGCAGCACTGGCGGGGCAAGGGTTCAAGGACTTGCAGCCCTGAGAGGACTGATCTTTAAGAGGCAGTGGAGGATAGAGCTGAAGACAGAAAAGCAGCAGCAAACTCAAGCACCATTTCATTTCTCCGCGGCCTTTATGTAGGTCTTTTCACAACGTACTATTTATCTACTCCAGGGCCTCAACCCCAGATTATGAGATTTACCATATTTCTGTTAAAAATTGGCAGCCACTGTTGAGGCCTCTGCCACCAAAAAATTAATATTTACTTTCTCATTCTGAGTCTTCCACAGAGCTCATTTGCTAACCTAAAAAAAAAAAAATCACATCCTAGAGTCACGATCCAGTTAATTCACCACCAGGTAAAACATTTCAGATTTCTCTTTATTTTATTGTTTTAAAGATTTTATTTATTTATTTTTAGAGAGAGGAAAAGGGATGGAGAAAGAGAGGGAGGGAAACATCAAGGTGTGGTTGCCTCTCATTTTCCCCCTGCTGGGACCTGGCCTGCAACCCAGGCATTTGCCCTGACTGGAGATCGAACTGCAACCTGTTCGTTCGCAGGCCCCTGCTCAGTCCACTGAGCCACACCAGCCAGGGCCAGATTTCTCTTTATTTTAACCATCTTGTTCATACGTCAGTAACTACAAAAGCCTTAGGGGAAAGTACAGTCGAAGCGAAGTATAATTGTTAATCTTAACTAATTAGGTAGAAAGCTAGACTGGATTAACGAAAGTTAAAGAACTTTCAAAGGATTTATTGGTACCAAATATATTTGAAAATAACAGTAATATGGTAAACATTAATTTTGGTAAGTCAATGAGCCTTGAAATATTTAAAATATTTTATTACTTTAGCCCTAGCTGTTGTGGCTTAGTGGACTGAGTGCCAGCCTACGAACCAAAGGGTCACCAGTTCAATTCCCAGTCAGGGCACATGCCTGGGTTGTGGGACAGGTCCCACCCAAGTAGGGGTGCACGAGAGAGGCAACCACACACTGCTGTTTAAATGAATGAATGAATGAATAAATAGATAGATAGATAAATAGATAGATATTTTAGTCCTTTAAACATTTTCATTTAGTATTATTTACTCTATTATTTCATTATTTTCTTACTGGTAGTATAAAACTTTTATTCCACCCCATCAAGCAGGTTAATTACTGCATTTGTTACCTCCCTTTCTACTGTGTTCCCACTACCAGAACCTTAGGTCGTTCACCCATTCGGGCTCAGCAAGCATGCCTTTTGTTTAATACAGTTTATCTCTGCCATCAACCAGGTACTAGAAGTACTTCCAAGTGCCGGCCCTCCCGGAGCCTGGACTGACATGCGCCTGAACAGGGTGCCCAGAGATACGCGCTACATACAATGAGCATCAACACCAGCATCTCTAGGTGCACAGGAGATGGACGCTCAAATCCGTCCTTGAAGGGTTGGACCAAGAGAGCTTCTGTGGCAGAAGCGGCTACACGCGATATGCTCAGAGCTCAGGACAGATCTCCTTGGGGAGGAGCACACATTCGGAAAGCCTTGCCTTTATGGAGAAGCTGGGGAAGAGGCTGAACCTCGTTCAGAACTCTCAGCATCTCTTCAAAGGGCCTGATACATGCAAGTGCTCAATTAATGTTTGTGAAGCTGAAACAAAAACATTTCATCCTTTTTAGAGCAGAAACCTTAAAATGCTACATGTAAGCAAAATGCTCGGTTTGTCTTGCTTGTCATTCCTTCACTTGACTGAACTGCCTGAGGAAACTTGGGTGGGGTACTACGGTTGATACTGAGGTTGCGCGGTAAGACACTTCTTGCCCTCTGGAGGCTCACAATCTTTCAAGGAGAAAGACACCCACTAAGCAACAATCGCAGCTGTGTGAAAGGCAAGGATCAAGTACCATAGGAATGAGAGGAGACACTGGATGCCGTTCTGAGCAAAAGTCAGGGGAGGAGGCTTAACACGGCGTCATCTCAAAGACAGGGCATTGGAAGGGGCCAGAGGAACAAGAATTCGCTCTCACCTGATTTCAAACTCTGTTTGAAACAGATTACAGTCGCAGTGAGCATTGACAGGGATGGCGTCTGGGAAGAGGGGAGAGGCTGCAAATCGAATCCAGTATCGTTGAGGAAACAGCTGTCAGATCTGAATGGTATTAAACCCTGGATACAATGGAACTAACGAAATACCGTATAATACTAACAAACCTCAAAGAAGTATCAATCTTCATGCCTTTCTATCCTTGTGAGCACCCAGAAGGGCCATTTCTTGGCCTTCTTTACATTGGAATTCATCCCGAAAGGAGAAGATCACAACTTTAATTACCAGAAGACACTTGAGTTACATCTGCGCTGCCTAATCTACTGGAGTGTTCTGGAAAAATAAAAGGCAAATTTATAAGGCACAGTTGTAGCAAAGCAGTACCCTAAGCACTTTTAGGATAAGAGCTGACATAAATATATGATGTTGTTGCCATTAGGCTAGAAAACAGAAGGCCTACCAGAAGAAAATAAATAAAGCCCCAAATCATTGGACAAGGCTACTCAGTTCTTTTGTTTTGTTTTGTTTTTAATATCCCTTCTTGTATGAAGTAGCTTGTATGGTTCTCACAGTATCTTGGTTTTTCTGGGCAATTACCACCATTACAAAGTGTGTAAGAGTGGCTGTGTGCGTGTGCATGCCCCACATACACATTTTCACTGTTCTTTAGCACCCACTGTTTCTCAAATGCAGCATGCCACTCACGGATGGAGTACTTGCCACCACACAGCACAACGATGTAGGAAAAAACATGGGCTCAGAAATAAGAACAGAATCGGTCACTTAATAGCTATAGACCTGACAATAACCACCAATAACTCATTTGATTCGCAAAACGGAATTTTTAATACAATATTTACTGATCATCAAACATGTGTCAAGCACTGTTAAGAATGAGGTAATAAAAATGAAAGCGACAAGGCTCCTGGCCCTCATACAGCTTATCTTTTTTTACCAGGTAAGACAATCAAATTATAAAAGGTAGCATCAAGGGAAAAGTTCTGTTGCACAGAGTAAGACAGGGTAAGGGGTTACAGTGTGTCTGAAGTAGTCACGGTAGGTTGTTTGAGATAAGGTGGTCTCCCCCTTAAGTGGAAAAATACTCAGATACTCTTCGCTCCCCTCAGAATAAAACCAACTCTCCAGACCACCCAGCAAAGTCTTTTCCAGAAAGCTTTCTTTAAAATGCCACAAAGTAGCGCTGTGAACATGAACAGAAATCCACTGAGCAATGTCTTGATCCTTGGCATAAACTAAATTCATTCCACATACACAGACCAGTTGCTTTCGATGTTAGAAAATATGTAGTATGTCAGTTACCTTTTATTTCAGCCAGGTTAACCTTCTATGACCTGCCTTCTTCATTTGTAATCTCCTGTCTGTAAGCCAGCCCAAAGCATCGCCTTTCCCAATGCTAATACAAAATGATTATTTTAAACACTATCACTAACAATAATCAACATTTATATTGCCTTCCAGCTTCATAATCTGTAACATTAAGGTATATGCAAATTGTTACAGATTTCCAAGCACCACCTATTTGGTCCATTAAAATAACACCAGCAGATGGCGCTCAAAAATCTGATGCGTTCTGTGTGGTTTTAGAGACCATTCTCCCTAATGGGGAAGAATCTTGAAACTTCAGCTGGAAAAGGAATCAAATTACAAAAAGTTTGGAAATAATTTAATTCATGGTATCCTTAAAGGAAAAGTTCCTTTAAAAAAAAGAGAGTTTTTAAAAATCCTAAGAGTCTAAGCTTTTTGTTTCAGTGTACAACCCTGTTGCTCCGTCTATTCTTGTTATGCAAACTAAATTGGTTGGAGGGTGTTGGCTGGTGGCTTCAAAAAAAAAAACAAAAACAAAAAAAACCAGCCACTCCCTCCCACAAATGTTTCACAACTGTCTGGAACTGCTAGAATAATTAGGTCAACACTTAAAGAGACAGTCTCCCCTTTGCTAGTGGGACCAGATATTTGGTTAAAATGTGGAGAACATACAATTTTTATTCTTTTTTAAAATTTTTATTCTTTTTTAAATTTTTATTTTTTATTTTAGAGAGAGTGTAAAAGAGGGAGAAATAGAGAGACGGAAATATCGATGTGAGAGAGAAATATGGATTGGCTGCCTTACAAATGTGCCCCAACTGGGGACCAAACCGGCAACCCAGGCATGTGCCCTGACCAGGAATCAAACTGGTGACTTTCTGGTTTGTGGGCCGATGCCCAACCAACCGAGCCACACTGGCCAGACAATTTTTATTAATTCTTGATAAGAACTTAATGAAAGAATTAGAAGTGATGAAATACATCCATCTCCCTTCCCCCCTCCCCTCCCAAAGAACAACAGCTGGCTGAAATGGGGTTCTGCTCTCACCCATCTTGCACTTACTCACCTAGCTTCCTCGGTCAGCTCCCTTGGCTTTCCTCTCAACATCGTTCCTGAAACTGGCTCCCCCAGGCTTCTAGGTTAGCCCCCCATACACTAGGACGCAACAGAAGACTCTAAAATACAATGGAAGTTGCTCCCCTGAGCTTCTGGGATGGACAACAGGACACCATGCTAACTCCTGAGCATGTCCCTTCAATCCGCGGCAAAAACGGCCCTCCACAGCGGGGCCCTTGCTTCCCTCTCCAGCCTCCTTGCCCTCCAGGAGCCTCCTCGAACACTCACTGCTCACTAAGGTACACCACAGCACTGATGGTTCGGAACACACCACCGTGTTTAAGGCTCACTCTTCCTACTGGTCTCACTGCTTGGCCACGCTGCTCCCTTTACCTGTTGCATCCTCCTCTCACCCGACCGATGGTGACAGCAGGACAGGAAAGCATGAAACAATGCCTTCCCTTTCTGAGTGAACACCTGCCCCCCCCCACCCCCCTGGCTGCCCAATTGAGGGTAACCCCCAGGGGGTTAGTGCTGAATCCCTGAACAACCACACAAAAGTGCTGGTGTTTCAATAAGGTAAGTCAAGTATCCAGCAAACAACAGGCACAAAATAAATGTTCCCATCCATTCCCAGGTAAATTAAAATATTCCACATTTCAGAATTTCCATGTCTTCACTTTCCTCAAAGTGTCTTAAGAGTAGCACACGTTATTTCTCAAATGAAGCTGAATAAAGTAACAAATCTTACTATATTTTGGTTTCACCTAAATACGCATGAAGAATTTTCAGGAGATGGCAAGATTGGCTGTATGAAACTCTGAAAAGCAGTGGTAAGGGAGTGGAGAAAGAGTTAAAAACTGATTCATTTTTAAGGTAAATTATACAGCTTTCTTAGGGCCGGCTAATCTTTCTAATTGATAACAAATAGCCATGCCGGCATTAAACAATCCACAGTACTTAAAACCCTGGGGGTAGTGAGAAGAACTAGTGTATCATTTCAGAGCACAGTAAAATTTTTTCTATCCAGCACTGCTGATAAAATCACTTCACATCGATATCCAGGGTTTCGAAAGTTTTCCTTCTAAAGTGTCCATTTTTTAAAAAGAAGTAAACCAGCTTTATGAAAAGTCTGATCTACATGTGGCGCATTCTCACACAAGGGCAGGGCAGGGCAGGGCAGGGACACGGGGCGCCCGCCGCGGCAGGGTCTAGCTGCTGACGAGTGGAGGGGATACATGAGCGGCTCTTCTCAGAGTGCCTGTGCTTAGTAAGTACTCAGTGAATGCTGGATGTGGTCGCTTTAGCATCATAGATAACCCTCACAAAGAACCTCTAACACAGGTATCACCGCTCTGAGTTTTACAGATGGAGGGTCTCGGGCTCCCACAGCTGGCTCCGTGCTAGCGCAGGGCTGCCACGCCACGTCCACTGGACTCCTGGGCCCCCTGCCTCTGCTCTACACAGGGTCTCACCATGCGGTTGGTCCCCGACCAGCAGCATCACATCCTACCCCTGGGGAACTGACTAGGAAATGTATATTTTCAGCCCATTTTTGGCTCAAGGGGAAGGAGAAAATCCACCTTTAATTCTCAGACGTACTAAAATATGAACAACATATAATCATACCCTGTGTCAAGGACAAAACAGCCCATTTCAAAGCGATCTGGGAAACAGGGATGTGTGGAGGAAGCTCCTGGCAGGACAGACACCAGAGCAACAGCTTCTTAACATCACGCTGCCGCGATCCCTTCCCCACACGCGCTAGGACGAACTAGACAATGTCAGCCAAACCGAATAGCTGAAGCAGAATTCAGAGATGCGAGAGGTGACCGAGAGGGGACTCATATTCAGAGGGTAGGGTAAGATCACCCCTGGCCTGTAACCGGTGTGAAATGATGACAGGAATGGGAGCGAACGAGCCCACCGTCAGACTGGTGGGTCCGTCCCATGGACCTAAAAAGGAGTGTAACATTGCCTGAGTAGTGAGATAAAACTCTCATTTCCTTCTGTGGACATAACAAAGGGAGACAGCTGAGAATTCCACCCCGGCTGCCAGATGCTCCGTATATCACACGGGGTCAGCACTTAATCCAAACACAGAGCTTCGTGAAGGACTCCGAGGATGAGCAAGGGCCGTGAGCTCTTTCTCACTTTGAAAAGGACTGAACAAACACGCGCAACTCTGAGAGTACAGAGGATGCTTTCTGAACTGAGGACAGGGACCTTACCCTCCCCGCATAAAAGGAAACAATCACAATCTCTGGGGAAGAAACGTGTAGGAATGAGAAAAAGTACTAAAGGTGTGCAACACTAGTCCATTAATCAATAAATTAGTGTACCTTTCAAAAATGTGATTTCTACAAATATGCCTCATGTTCTACTTGGATGGAGCTAATATGGATTTCTGGATTACAGATTCAGTAGCTGAATTTATGAATCTACTGAACAGTCTCATCTCAAATGACACGGCAAATTCCAAAGAGGGCAATGAAAATCTTTAGTCTTATAATGAACAGACTGGAAGTTTATAAATCTTGCCGTCTCCGTTTCCCCATCTAAAATAAGAAAACAATTCCTACTAATTCATAGAACAATAAAATGAGGTTAACAGAGAAAGAAGCAAACACAGAAAGTTCTAAGTGTACAGCCCATACACAACTCAGAAGTATTAAACGATTTGGGTTGAAATTCGTTTTTTTTTTTTTTTTTTTTTTTTTTTAACCAACTATCAGTCCCAAGTTTTCCTAGAGTCTCCATGTCAGGGGTCAAGGCAAAGCAACACTTCTGTCACTGGTTCCAGGTCACAAAGCCCCTGTGTGGGTTCCTCTCTTGACTCATGATTTACAGTGGCCTTCCCTTGGGGGTATAAATCTTACCCTAAACCTCTCCTCTTTGGCCAATCAGACATTTATTTATAACCATCCACGCACGGGGCAAAGGCCTTCCTGCAGCAGCAGCTTTAATTCCATGTAATCGAACACGCTGAGCACCTGTTATATGTGCGACGTGCTATGACTGAAGGTGAAATTTAAAGGAAAGCAATTAAAACGATTCAAATATAAAATCTCCACCCTCGAGATTCACACGGCAGAGTAAATGGGGAAAGGCATGCAAACAAAAGTCCGCGCGTGTGCAGCGTCTGAGGTGCTAGAGCGAAGGCTGTGCGGAGTACCTGGGGCGTGGGGGGAGGAGCGAGGGATTCCGCAGGAGGTCAAAGTTCAGGAGGACCGGCTCCATGGAAACAAGGGACAGAAAATGAATCCTGTAAGACGAACGGTTCTGTGTGTGTGTGAGGTTACCGTGTGTCAGAGAGAAGAAGACATGGGAAACCTACTGCACATGACTGAAGGCCTGGCACACGTCACACGCAGAGCTGGAACGGGCCGACCACTCACTCACCATGGGGCCCGTAGCTACAGAGTTTTAAACTCCCAACTGCTGGCTTCAAAATGTCGTTTCTATTTATGCTATGCAAAAACACGTTACAAAGGCCGATCTACCTACAACCCCATGCCAAAACCCTAACGCTCTCATCAGTTCCATCAGCATCATGGCCTGCGCTAACTAACTACAAAGCAGGACTGGATTTAATTATTCCTGGTAACACGAGGGAGAACTCATGAGAAATCTGAAATGACATAAAAACTTTTGTGAAAAATAGCATGAAGCATCAGCTCCCTTAACTGACCACTGCAAATCATTACTACTTCCTAATAAAGAGATAACCAGGCCTGTGTTTGATTGTACACATCCTGCTACTGTCTCTAGTCAATAATCTGGTAATAATTCACTTGGAAGTCTAGCCTGAAAAAAGAAGTCCAGATCTGCTCTTTTGAAATAACATCCTACTTAAGGCGTATGATTTCCCATGTATCTTCACAGTCTCCCGCAGCTGAAGGGTTAATAGTCAGCCATGCTGAAAGTCCTCTGTCTACCCAAACTGCTCCAATTCAATGCATAAGAAAGGGACTTTCAAAACTATCCCTTTTATCCATTTGGTTCACGCTTCAGCTCTAGGGTGCATCAGGAATCAGCCGAAGGGATTATTAAAAAATGGCTGGTTGGCCCCAACCCCAGGCACTCATTCGGGAGGTCTGAGTGGGGCCTGAAATTTTTCAACCCTAACAAGTTCCTAGTGATGCTCATGCTGCTGGTTAGGGGCCACACTTTGGGAACTAGCATTTCTAGAACAATCCAGTTGGAAGTTGAGTCACCCCACACACCAATTGCTGCTGTGAGCATACAACTTTTATGGGATCTATATTTTCACATGTGGAGAAGGAATGGCAGGTGGAATTCAATGCTGAAGATACCCACTAAATGCCAATGTGATATAAGCATCAGGCTTCAAGTTACCAGGTCAAGAGAAGGTGCTGTCAACTCCAGGGACTGACAGTGAGACCAGCCTCCTCGCAGAGACTGGACAGAAAGAGCAGGGGTTTGCAGTCCCAATCGCTGCTTCACCTCTGCTGCTCGGCCCCTTCCTCTACAATACGGGCCGCGCAAGGGTGAGGAGATAATGCATGGAAGTCGCCCGACGTGGAAGGTACTCAGTACATGGCAGTTCCCCTCCTGTTTCTACGGGAAGGGAACAAGGGAAAGAGCTGCGAACACACATGCAACCACATGCAGAAGACAGAAGAGGAAGCCACACAGTAGGATGTTGCTATGCTTTCACACTGTGTCAAAATAAAGGAGAGGGGTCTCTTTAAAGATGCTTTTTAAGTTTCGACCTGCCACCTGTGCGACGTGTTTCACAGATTACCCTTCCCTGGATGCCCGCCACCACCTCCGAAGTGGCTGTGCAGACAGGATTGCTCTCCCTCCGGCTTCCCAGGCAGCTCCTTCGCCTCCATTCTCCCTCTGCCTCCACATGGGCATCCTCAGGGGTCCCCCTGCGGCTCTCTGATGCTTCCCGACCCTACCAGACGGCGTCCCTGTGCTCTTCCTGTGGGGCAGCGCCGTCACCCGCACATCCCACCCGGCATGCCAGAGCAGTGCCGTGACAGGCCTGCGCACGCGGCAGCCCCCCGCTGCTCTCCCTCTGCTCTCCACCTCTCCACCAGGGTCCTTCGGGTACGTCTGTCAGCAAGCCGCCCTTTCTTATTCTGCGTGGGCAACAGTTCCCCAGGTGCTCGCCCCGCCTTACTGTGTAACACCCCGAATTCCCCGCATCGGTGCTGGCCAACCGAACTTTCTGCAATGATGGAAATTGTCTGTATCTGCACTAAAATCGTAGCCACTAGCCATGAGTGGCAACGAAGCTCATCGCAATAGAGAAACTGAATTTTTATTTGAGTTCATTTTAAGTGATTTAAATAGTCACTGTGGCTAGTGACTGCGATCACGACCAGAGCAACCCTCTATACGTAATCTCATCTCCAAGTGTTCTCCAGGGTGAACTGCCCTCCCCGGTCAAGCCGGATCCCTCACCACCCCGGCTAACGCGCACCCCTGCCTGCCTGACCTCCAGGGCTGGATTCGCTTCTTTCACTCTGCTCTTTGCTCTCCCCACAGCCGGACTACCCAGGCCAGTGGAGGCTCCGTCTTTCCTGCAGGCTTCCCAGCCATTTCCACCGATATCTCATTTCTCACTCTGCTATGGACCGGCACTGACTATCCACATACGGCTCACCTCGCTCTTGGACATGTATTGCTTGTGCTGTCATTGAACACCTCCTGTATCCGAGCCCCTGTGAAAGAATCTATTCCTTGAAGAACAGATCTTCCATTGGCTTAATGGGTGCTTCACAAATACTGAATGAATGAATTAAAGGTACAAGAGTATTACATTTTGGTCTTCCTAGGATGGTAAGACTTCTCTAGGACCAAATGGAAGTGTTAACTCCCACTCTGCTTCCCACAATTTTTCAGATGCTTGAGAAACACCTGTTACTGTATAAGCATCCTGTAGACGGGCCCTGATCTTCATCTGCTCTGAAAATGCCAAGGAAAAATAAGGGAATGCTACCTGCAAATGCAAAATATATTAACTTCCAAACAAATTTCTGGAAACTGATTAAAAAGTCCCACAAAAGGAAACTGAAGTTCTTGGTTTATAAAATCATCAAAAGCTAAATTGAGGAACACTTGATTTCCTTATTTCTTTTGGCACTGGTGATAAAAGTGTCCTTATTTAAACACAGTCTGCGGATCTGGCTGGAAAGAGCCACCAGTCTGCGCAATGTTGGAGCTGACCCATCAGACAAGTATTGTTAAGGCAATGGCAGGTGATTCATTTAAGAGATCGGCAGGCTGATAAAGCTCTCTTTGTGAGAGCGCGCTGTGTAGCCTAACAGCCAAGCAAGAGACCTAGCCAGGTTACTTCAACTCCGGCTAAGGAAACACATTTCGTAAGAAGAGTGATAAAAAGTAAGGGAAAATGACTTTTGGCTTTCTAGAGGGACACCCAGAGATGTGTTCAATGGACTACAAGTCTTCGGGACATAGAAAACAAATTTATACCTGAAGAATCTGAAAAATGCACCCCAAGTTTTCTCTCTTTCAGCATATTCTTATGGACATTTTAGTTAGCGAATCATCAGCAATATAAACCTTCTCAGTCAGTGTCACCACGGCCATCCGCTCTGGGAGTAACATTAGCCACAAAGTGCCTAGTGCCCACGGAAACCAGGAAAGAACATTATTCTAATACAGAAAAGCATCTCAGAGCTGCAGCAACTGTGATGTGAGAGAAAAATGCTTTTCTGTTATAAGGCCATGACAGGTACTGTATGTGTCTTATTTTATGGGGTGATGAATGTGTGCACAGTGAACGATCTAACATGTGGAGACAGATGTAAAAACAGCTACAGGTGTGTGTGGTCCCTCCCCACCCCCCCCCACACACATTAGTTATCAACTGCTTAACATAACAAACTGCCTCCAAAACTTAGTGGCTTAACACAACCAACATTTGACGCAGAGATTCCACTCCTGGGAATACATCCGAAGAAATCAGAAACACAGATTCAAAAAACTATGCACCCCCATGCTCACTGCAGTGTTATTTCCAATAGCCAAGATTTGAAAGTAGCCCAAGAGCCCATCAGTAGATGAGTGGATAAAAAAGCCGTGGTACAAAAATCTCACCTTTTGCAACAGCATGGATGGACTGGCTAAGTGAAATAAGGCAGTCAGAGAAAGACAAGCACCTTATGATTTCACTTACATGTGGGAGTTAATGAACAAAATAAACTAACAAACGAAACAGAAACAGACAGATACAGAGAACAGACTGACAGCTGTCAAAGGGGAGAAGGGTCCGGGGGACTGGGTGAAAAAGGTGAAGGATTAATAAGCAAAGAAAAAAACTAAAAAAACTCATGCTCACACATGCAAAAAACAATATACAATTTATTTTGACTCCTTTTTCCACTAAACAGGAATTCCAAGTAGTATCTGTAAACTATTCTCCAATGTGTCTATAGCCCATAAAGACACTACCTGTTGACTATTCTGAAAAAGGAGATCACTGTTATCGTTTCAAATGTTCCTTTTTTCTTCCAATCTTCCCTTTGCTACTATCTTCCTGTTACCTAGCTCATTTATTAAGTCTTCAAGCCAACTAACAACCTGCCTCCTGTAACACTCGCTAAGCTCTTCATTTGCAGATTCTGCTACCTGACCAGATCTATCACAACCCCCATGAAACTTTAGGCAAATCCTTCAATCGGTCTGTAGCTCAGTTTCTTCACTTTTCCAGAACACGGGGCTCAACCACCCGGAAAGCAAGTGATTCCCACAACCCATCAAACTGTTCCCACGCATAGACCTGACGGCTGAACACTCAGCGGGTCACACGTCACGGCTTTCCCTCCAGAACAACGACGACGGGAGAAAGGAAGGGCTGCCTTTGGCATGTGAAGTATGGGATTAATCCAGGCCTCTTTATTCTCAACACCTACTGTACCTTTTGGAGCGCAGGTGAGGCCTCTACGATCTCTTCTAGAATAAACCTGGAGCCTAAGATAAGAGGCATCCAGAGACCCTTTCCTCTTCCTTCCCCTCCCCTCCCCTCGGAAGTTTAAAAATCTTGCTTCCTTTTCAGCTGTTCGTCTGGGGGAGGATTTGTTTACTGTTGCTAGTGTCCAGTTGGTAGGTTGCTAGGTCAGTAGAGCTCAGTGTGTGGGTGGTGCAGGGCCTATTTTGTTTGCTTTATAAATAAATACCAACATTTGTTTCATGCGCCTGGCTTTTTCTTTTATCATCTGACAGCAGTCCTCATCCCTGCCCCTTCTGGGAAAAGTCTGTGCTTTTATCTTGACAGTGAGAAGGGGTATGGAGCCAAAGGGCACATGTACTGTGTTCATAAAAACATATTAGCTGTCACGTAAACAAGTGGCTCAGACCACAAGTCCCATTAGGACTTGAGGTAGTAATTCAGGACTCAAGAGAAAATAGGCACTATTTCTAGGATGACTTCAATTTGCTAACGACAAGGTAAGAGATTGGTTATCTGTACAACAACTCTATCAGACATGATGTACAGATTTCCTTACAACTGTAAAGGGGAAGCTACCCACGCACAATAAAGACGTCATTATCACATTTATTTCCTGGTCAGCAACACCTTCAATCACAGAGATGGCACCACTAACTATGCTGGGCCCACATACAGTAATTAATAAAGAAAACTGGGAAACAAACAAGCAACTTTAAGAAAAGCAGGTGTTCTGTTAATAAGAAGGTCAGCTTACTAATATTTTATATAGCCTTATGTAAACTGTATTTCATTCATTCACTTGACAAATGTTCACTGAGTGGCTACTATGTTCCATATTAAATATGGCTGCACCCGCTTAGTTAAGAATTACATCTGTTCAAAAACCCTGTGTGTACCCACAAGGGTAGAGACAACATTCTGTTCAAACCTCAGGCAATGAATCACTCATGATGCGCTCTCTGCTCACGTATGCCCTTTCACTTATATTCAAGGGCACACCTTGGAACAGCGGTGTCCCCGTGTTAAGAAAATCCAATGCACGAAAGGTACTTCCAAACCAGAAATGACCTGACTTGAAATCTGAAGTTTAAGCATTGAAGGGGGGAAGTGAACAATCACAGCTTCTCCTTTAAATGTCCATTGCCACTGAACAGGTAAATTCAACTCTGCAAAAGCAACACCACAATAACCGAAGGATCAATACAATACACCAATGAGGGCATCGTTTATGTAGCATTCCTGCCAAAATTAGGAGAAAACACCATACAAACCGAAACTGCTACGAAGTAACTGGACTGTAATATTCCAAAATAGTCAAGGTGACGAAAGAGAAGCAGAGGAACTGCTCCCAATTAAGAGACTGAAAAGACATAAATACAATGTGGAATCATGGACCAAATCCTGGGTTGGGGACGGGGTGGGAAGAGGATGCTATAAAGGACATTATTGGGATAATCACAGAAATCTGGATGTGGACTTACATCACGTAACAGTATTACACCAACGTTAGAATTCCTGTTTTTGTTCACCGTACTGTGGTTACGAAAGAGAAATGTCCTAGTTCTTAGGAAATACATGCTGAAATATTTAGGGGAATAGGGTATGATGTCTGCAACTTTCAAACGATTCAAAAAATATGTAATACAGAGAATGATAACCCAATGTGACTAAATGTTAATAAGAGATGAACAGAGGTGAGTTGTGCTCCTGCAACTTTTCTGTAAATCTGAACTTATTTCAAGTGAGACATTTAAAAATTTTAAAACATGTGAAATGGAAAATTAAACTTGGGTTATTTAGTTTTAAAAAGGCCTTTATGCAAGTCTCTATCATTAAGTGCTATGAGATTTGGAGGGGGGCCGGTATATTTCTCAGGATCCAGTCTTTTTCCTTATTTACTAATAGTTTTCTCGTTCTTGCTGATGATACCCTCAGCAGGTTCAAAGTATAAACTGGAAGAAAAACTTCAACACACTCTTTTTGGGTTTTCGTGCATTACGTGTTTCTCTAAGAACAGAGAATTAAACACCTCACCCATGGACTGTCACTTAACAGTTACTTTTCTTCATCAGAACAGCCTAAGTCCCTGTGACTTGCCTGACTTCAGAAGGTACACCAGCTTTTTCACTCACTCCTAGCATCAATAACAGAGCACCACCTAGCTGCAACACAGAGTAACGCACACAGGCAGTAGGAAGATCACGCTACCTTTACAGAAATGCACTGTAAGTAAAAGCCACAAAATCATTTTGCGGAGCAATGCAATTGCTTTACATGTGCATCTTACTGCCCTGACTAGCTCAGCTCGCAGTCTTGCAGGTATTATATGCTTTGTACTCAGCTCAGAACCAGGCACATATTAGTTACTTACTATTTACTAACTCAAATTCAATTTCTGAAGTTTGTTATGCCAATAAATTCATGTGTACATGGTCAAAAATTCCTCTGATAAGAACATGACAGCATAATGGGCTTTATTTTAACAAGTAAACAGGGTAAGTACGTACAAAATGAAAAGAAATTTCATGATTTACTCACATATAGTGGAGCTTGCTGTGGATTAAGTTTCATGACCCAGGACCCTGAAACAGAAAAGGGAGAAGAAATAAGTAAGAATAAAATTAGAAGTTATCGCCGAAAATGTAAAAGCCACCTAAAGTCCTAGATGCCCAGCATGGCTGCCTGAGCACAATCAGAAGCCTGAGATCTCTGGATGCCCAGCCAGCTTTGGTCAGAGGTTTGGGAAGGCATGAAGGTCAAGGATTGCAAAACTCCTTGTAGCCCAGATTCAATCTTTTCAAGTGGGGATAAAATGTTTCCAATTGGGAAAAAAATAAAGAAAGAAAAAAGATTTCACTGTCATCAAAGCCGTTCCAACGACCAACAGGGTATTAAAAGCAATTTATCACTACAGTAAAAACAGTGTATGTCCAGTTGGGCTTTTGCATAATCCCTCACTCACCCAATGCTGCTCCCAGCCCTACCAGGGAGCATGGGGAAAAGAAGGTGGCAACTGTTATTTAAAAAACAAAAACAAAAACAAAAACCCTGGCCAGACAGTTCAGTTGGTTAGAGCATCACCCCGATATGCCAAGGTCATGGGTTCAATCCCTGGTCAAGGCACATACAAGAATCTACCAATGAATATACAGGTGAGTGGAACAACGAGTTGATGTTTCTCTCTCCCTCAAATCAATAACTAGAAAAGAAAGAAAAAGAAAGGAAGGAGGGTGGCAGGGGACCACTAGAGCTCTCTTCTTCTCTGCCCTACTCGCAGGAAAGGGAGGCGACAGCTGGCTTCCAACAACTTAAAGTTGCTGTCCTCTTTAAAATTAATAGCTAAATCCCCTATCATTAGCTTCACTAACTGAATTCTCCCAAAAATCTTATGAAGAACTTGAAAGTAAACTTCCAAGATTGTATAATACATTCCTGAATATTAAGAATAGCATGTTCTTCAAAGTTTAACTTTGTGATTCATCTAAGCTAAAATATTACGGTCCAGAATCGTGGACTGCAGAAGGACAGGTCCTTTGCCAAACACCCTAAATCTGAGAATAGGCTGTTTCCATCCTCGTAAGAGTCAGAGAAGCAGACCCAAGTAATTTCATTGTAATTTGATCTAAAGAAGTGTCTTACCCATCTGTAACAGGTAACTGAATTAAATTAAAGCACATACTAACCAGCAATATAAACAGCACAGAAATGTACAATAATTCATATATGCAAAAAAAAAAAAGATAAAATCCCACACTTTGTGTTCTACCAGATCACAAAATAGCACTGACAATTCACTGAAATCCAAACAGAATAAATAGGTTATCAATGGCCCAATGTTTAGAATAAAGGGCATTGTCTTAGGGATACCGTATAGTTCAAAGAATAAAATCCTCTCAATTTTAAAATCTTCACAGGTCTTCCAGTTTGGTCAGGATGTTTATGCCCAAGATTAAGACTAACCTAAAAAGTAGTTAACATACTTAGGGAAAAAAAAACAAACCATAACCAGGCTCCTATACCACGGACCTCCAATGGCGAGTGGGCTTCAATGTGAGCCGCTGGACAAAGGCAGGAGGGTGCTGGCAGGAGGGTGGCTTCCCCCACCCGCACTGACTGACGGACCACGTCTGCACCGGCCCCAGGTCATTCTCTGGTGCACCCCACACACTGCAACAGACTTCCCGGTTCAGCACTCTCCTTCCTTCCTGTCTGCCTCCATTTAGTAATTTTGTATTCTTAGGTGTCAAAATCACCTGCAGAAATCCACAATGAATGTCAAGCTTGAGAAATGCAGCAATAACCAACTCTTGTAGTAGGAAAAGAACTATTTCCAGGCCATTAGATTCAAGCATGGATTAAAAAGAGAGATTGAAGCACTTGAGTACTTTCTCAGTGCATTAAAATCCATTTAATTTGAAATTAAGCTCAGCGTGCTCACTGGCCTTTTAATCAGCTTTCCTGGTCCTGTTCAGACTTGCCTGGGACAAAGGTTTGAAAAAAAATCCATAAATTTATGAACCAATATGCCTGAACTAAAGTATTCTTGTCATTACAAGCAGAAGAAATATTAGTGGAAACTGAAACATGAATTAAAACCTTGGTAATCCCCATAGGATTGGAGAAATCTGTGGAGACATACTTGTGACTTACTGGTCGTCTGATGTTTCTTCATTTGCCAAGGAATTTAAGATGACCATGTGTGGAAGGACCACAGACATCAACTTCTCTGAGTGGCTCCCACTGCATTTGTGCAAAAGAGCTGATGAAACTCAACTGGCTCTAAAGAAAGGCTGATGCTACCTGATCGGTTTGGAATAGTAAACTCTTTAAACTCTCTAAACTCTCTAAATCAGGTAAGTTGTTCTGATATCAGGATTAGACAGGAATGACAATGTGCCTGTCCTCCCACACTGCTCAAGGGGACAGGTCACTCTTGTGCTGGCAATGCAGGCTGTTGAAAGAATAAATCTGTCGCCCTGCCTGGTGTGGCTCAATAGGTTGGGGGCCATCCTGCAAACCAAAAGGTCGCTGGTTTGAGTCCCAGTCAGGGCACATGCCTGGGTTGCGGGCCAGGTCCCCGGTTGAGGGTGTGCAAGGGGCAGCCGATCAATGTTTCTCTCGCACATCAATGTTCTTTCCCTCTCTTTTTCCCTCCCCTTCTCTCTAAAAATAAAGAAATGAAATCTTTTTTAAAAATTTTAAAAGAAAAAATCTGTCATTCAGTAGTAACCAGCTAGAGTTCTGAGGAGTCATAAATCTGAGGGCTGTGAAACTAACAATCACAGTAATTAAGTATTTTTATTCTTCCCACATTCTCCATTTTTCAAACTGCTGAAAGAAAACAAATTTAATAGCTTACTGTTGTATAAAACCAACAAATTCACTTGGTGTCAAAAGAAGACTCATCCAATTTTTTAAAATGTTCCCATATTTCTTTCTTTTCTTTGTTTTTATTCTCACCCAAGGACTTTTTTTTATTAATGCTTTTAGAGAGGAAGGGAGAGAGAGAAACACTAATGTGAGAGAGAAGCACCAATTGGTTGCCTCCACATGCGCCTGGATCTGGATCGAACCCTCAACCTAAGTACAGGCCCTGACCAGGAATCAAACCTGCAGCCTTTCCATTACAGGATAACGCTCCAATCAACTAAGCCACACTGGCCAGGGCAAGAGTCACCCAACTTTAATGCAACTATCACACAGCTACTTAAATCTGCATCCCCCCATAACACCCATGTGTAAGAAGTCTCAGGGTGCTGCTGCTTAGAGAAGCAAAGACTGGCTATAATCTCTTCCTGCACTTTAATATCAACTATCATTGGCCTATTTTCACAGAGTGCAATGGGCCAGGATTGGCCAGCATTATGTGTGCAGTGTTTTACAAAGGTTAACAGTAGCGAAGTTTGGGGATTTTTGTGTAATTCACATTATCTGCAAAGGACTATGTAGAAATGCATTCACTACACGGGATCACGCAAAAAGTTAGGGATGAAGTGATATGGCAGTTTGACTAGTTTGGGAGAAGAAAGCACTTCCAACCACCAAAGCGTCTGGAAAAAAAAAATTACACACCTAAGTAACAATTGGTGTCCACAGCAGGGTCAACAAACATTTTCTGTAAAGAGCCAGAAGGTAATTATTTCAGGCTTTGCAGGTCAGATAGTCTTTTGCAATATGTAAATGAATGGGTGTGGCCATGTTCTAAGAAAACTTTATTTACAAAAAGGACATCAGGCTAGATTCAGCCACTGGGTCATGAAATACCAACTTCTGGTCAAAAACTAACAAGCTACCTAGCTCTGACTGATGCAGCTTAGTTGGCTGGGCATCATCCGACAAAGCTGGTTAGGTTTGCTGGTTCTATTCCCAACCAGGGAACATGCCTGGGGTGCAGGACCAGTCCCAGGTCAGGGGTGCATAAAAGGCAACCGAGCAACGTTCCTCATATCAATGTTTCTCTCCCTCTCCTCCCTCCCTTCTCTTCTCTCTAAAAACAAGTAAATAACATTTTTTAAAAAACTAATAAGCTACTTCTTAAGTCAAAGAAGCAGTGTGTCCTCATTCAACAGGTGTATACATCTCAAAAAAATTTACTTTCCATTAAAATACACTTTTCAATTCAGGAAAGGCATGAGGTGCTACACCATATTCCCCAGACAAGAAGTCTAATTAAATGGGCAGGCATCCCAAGTTCTTCTCGCTGATTAACTTTGAGCAAGTCACTTAACTCGCCTGCCTCTTCCTCTTCATGTGTATAAAGAGACAGTAACTCCTGCCTATGCTGTGAAGCTGGTGAAAAACTAAGAGATAATCCAAGGGAAATGCTTGAGCACACTGCCAGGCACGGAGTAGAAGCCACAGTTTCTTCTCCTTGCAGAGCTGCTGGGTCTCAGTGGGGACTACCAAGTAAAATACACTGAAAACCACAAATGGTTAAATGAAAGGCTTCAGGCACACCAGAGACATGTTTCTTTCCTAAAATACCTTGGTGGGTAAAATACGCTTCAAATATATAACAAGATAATCGTAGAAAAGAATCTGAAGGAACAAATACCAAAATGTTAAGTATACATGTTTCTGGGAATTACAAGGAATTTTCCATCCCCAAATTATCGGTTTCTTAATCACAACTATTCAAACAATAAACAGATAGGACTTCTGTAATCAGGAAGAAAAGATTACGCACAGCACATCTGTTTTAAGTCCTCAGCCATTCAATGTATCACAACTGAACTAAAAATGAGTAAAAAGACATTTCCCCTACATGTGCAAACTGAAGAAATATACCATTAATGGCCCCCAAAGCTAATAAAATAAAGGCAATTAAAACAAAAATGCCTGTCCCAAACTCACTATTCTTTGGCCATACCCACATATTATACTAGAAAAGACTTTAATAGGAACTCCACAATTAATGAAAAGTCCATGGTTGGGGCGGAGGGGGTGGGGGGCGCGGATCACAGGCTCCCAACACTGTACCAGTAATTACACTGCAAACTGCAAACTCTCTTGACCTGTTAGCTCAGCAATCTCTACCCATTTCCTAAGAACCAGCTGTCCAGGTCTGACAAACCGATCTCTTCGGCGGACATGGTTTTTGTCATCCACAGCAGGGAAGTTTCCAAATGCACAAAAAAAGACGTGCAAACCCCCTTTTGCACCAACACCCCCCGTCTCAATATGAGGAGTGCAGCTGTCTGGGATCCAGCCAAATTTTAAGCAGAAAACTTCTACCTACAGGATACCTGCATGGCAGACTGTGCTCCAAACAGATTCCCACGACCAGGGCCCCTGCTACAACTGGGCTGCAGTACATCCTTCGAAACCCACAAACACTTGGGGTGAGGGCTGACATGAAAATGACAACGCGTACTCTGAATTCTTGTACGACAGTGTTCGGCAGTTCCTCCCGGGAACTCACAGGCTCCGAAGACTCCTTCATTCCTGAGAAGCCTGGGCTGGTGGCTGCACACGTTAGGTAGTAGTGGTTGGGGGTGGGAGCAGGGAATTCTGAGCTGCGGAAGGAGAAGCAGGGTCCAAGGGCAAACAGGCTTTCCTGGTGCGGAGGTCAGGTTCTACAGAAAGTGTGAAAGACTACATGTACCAAGCATCTCCTAAGTAAGGGACTGAGGAGACCATGCAGGAGCCTCATGAGTGTCTGACTCCCTCTGCATCCACGAGGCCTTGCAGACCCAGCCACACCAGAGCTTCCCGGGCCGGCCACCATCGCCCACTGTGTCTGACATCGCTGCCAAGGGCGGGCCCCTGGGGTGCATCTCCTTCAAGCTGTTTGCAGACACACTTCCAAAGACAGCAGAAAACTTCTGTGCTGTGAGCACGGGGGGAGAAAGGATTTGGTTGTAACAGTTCCTGCTTTCACAGAATTGTCCCGGGATTCATGCGCCAGGGTGGTGACTTCACACAGCACAGGGGCACAGGCGGCAAGTCCATCTAAGGGAAGACATTTTGACGATGAGATTTTCACCCTGAAGTGCACGGGTCCTGGCATCTGTCCACGGCAGACACTGGACCCAGCACAACGGTTCCCAGTTTTTCACCTGCACTGCCAAGACTGAGTGGCCAGATGACAAGCATGTGGTCTTCGGCCAGGTGAAGGATGGCACGGGTGTTATGACAGTCACGGAGTGCTCTGGGTCCAGGAATGACAAGACCAGCAAGAAAATCACTGCTGCTGACTGTGGACCGCCTCAATAAATCTGACTCGAGTTTCATCTTAACCACCAGGCCATTCCTTTGGTAGCCCAAGAGAGTACCCCTTTACCCCCATCTGCTGGAACATTCTACAGTCTTCAGGCTCTCGCCACAGTTCATTGGGTTCTATATTTTCCTTACCTTTTCCAAGTCTAGCTGGATTGCAGGATTAAGTTTATGGTTATGAAATAAAAGGTAGAGAACAACTGTCAAAACACTGTATTAATTAATAACTGAGCTTTAGCATGATTCTCAAACCTTGGTGCCCCTGAGCATCATCTGGAGATCCCGTTAAGTAACGGCAATTCTTTTTCCGCCCCACCCCCTCCAAGTGCGAAGACCAGACCTGGCGATGTTTCTGCTTTGGACTCCCGGCCCACACTCCAGTGAACGGTGGTGCTGAGACCCATTACATGTCTTGTTTCTCTGATGGCACAGTTAGCCTTGCTCTGCCCCAGGATCACAGGACACAGTACTCACTAATCACCAAGGAAGAAGTAAAGCACTGGTCACAAGAAGTACCGTGAGACAGGGAAGGGGGCCTCCAGCAGGTGAGCAGGACAGGAAGAGAATAAAGAGTCCCATACAGGACAACATGCACAGTAGAACGAAAGAACACAGCAAATTTAAAAACAAAACAAAACAACAAAAACACTAACCACCACATTCACTCTTTATTTTTTATTCTTTATCGGTGCTGGATTACTCAATAGGCAGAACGATCCTAAACTTAGGGCAAACATACACACGCAAATAATCAAAATAATTATCGTGGAATAAAAAAATCGGAACTCTTCTCATGATAATTGAGAGAAATTTAATATAATTTAAAAAATCAGAAACCTGACTCTCTCACACTCATCTTAGAGCTCACTTTGAAAGGGGAGAGTAGACCACAACCTTTTCCGTGCCTAGGGCCTCCTTCTCTTTATACATGCGCATGATATCTGCCTCTCGCTAGGTAACTTCGTGACTATGAGCCCCAAGAATATTGTATGTACACAGCCAGTTGCTGAGCTTTCGGGATAAATACTACCTGGCACCTACCAACTTAATAAGGAACGTACACATGTAAACAGATAGTTATATTATAGTATGATAAGTATAACAATAAAACTTTTACAGGAATCAGGAAGGAGCAATAAACTCTCTGGAAGGTGGAGGCCCGGACAGAGCTTACTGGAAGAGGCCAACCCCGAGGCAAGTTCCACCAAGAGGACACAAAAAGAGAAGCACAGTGCAGAAGGAACAGCAGCACAGCACCGTGAGTTTAATGCAGAAGGAACAACAGCATAGCGCCCTGAGTTATTTAAGTTTTTTAATTGCATTTTTTCCGTTACCACGTAACCTCTTATATCCCCCTCCCCCTGCAAGCACCACACTGTTGTCCACGTCCATGAGTGGTTTTTCCTTTTTGCTCGATCCCTCCCCCCTCCAACCGCCCCCCCCCCTTGCCAATTGTTAAGATCTATACAAAAGAATGAGAAATGCAAACAGGGGACAACGGGAAAGCAGTCAGGAGAGGCACCCCTGTGAATTCACATACCTCAAAAGCTGCGTGGCCTTAGAAGGCAAAGAAGGAAGACGGAAGAAAATATACAAACCACTGTGTACAGATCTACCCTCAAGAAATCACAGCCAAACAACAGCTATGGCATTGCTCAACAATTCTCCGCTTTTTTCTTTTGTAAGCTCAGCTCCAATTTTCATCCATTCTCAAGTGCAGGTTCAAATTCATGATAGGTTGCACTGGAAGAAGTTTGTAATGACGCAGCCTGAGCTCAAACGCAGAGGGAGCAATGGATCCGCTGTGTGTTACAAACAGTAAGGCCAGCGGGGGACCCCACCGCAGCTCCCCTGAGGTACTGCGAGGGAAGACTGGCTTCCCAATCAATTTCCACAGGCCTTGGGGTCTGCATCCTAAACACTGACCAAATCCCATCAGCCACAGAACTTTCGAATGAGAAGGGGTCTCAGAGGCGCCCACAGCATCCTTCTTCCCCAAAGTGGACTCACCGCCAGTCGGCCTGCCTCTGCTTGCAAACTTGAGTGCCAGGACCTTATCAGCCTGAGAAAATCTCCGCGTGCTCCATCGGCACCTCTGACTCAACCTTCCTAAGTGCTATTTACATTCTGCGGCTCCCCCTCAGCCACCGCAGTAGTAAACGATCTTTGAGAGAGGCTCTTTGGGGGGTACCAACCTGTGTTCCTTAGGAAGTTCTAGGAGACGGCACTAAGATCTGCCGCCAGTCAAGACAGGGAGAGAGGCTTAAAACTAAAATGTGGTTACAGTTTTGGGGACACATTAACCCGTCTTAGTTATTCGAGAGCTTCCAACCTCCCAGGCCGAAAGGTGGAGCCCTGCACCCGGGGCTCCTAAGCCCAGACCCTCCATCCACACACACACACATGTGCATCTGGAGATTAAGCTCGATACCTCTCCCCTGTAAAAAGTTCAGGATTGCATTTGCTTTACACCCACTCTCTGCAGGCCACTCTGATGGGTCATGAAGATACCAGAGGAGCAGACGAGTGCAGGGTCCTCATGCAGCTTGTAATCCTCGTAACCGTCTAGCATCTAAGAATTCCTAACAAGCCTTAGCAGGAGAATGTAAAGATAAAAATGAAAATGGCAATATAATTCTGAGAAGGACACGGACTTGGATTTCAGTTGTAACTGACTGTATTACTGGGACAAGTTACTTAAGTGCCGAGCTTTATTCCCATCCGTAAAATGGGTGAAAAATAGAATAAAAGATGTGTGTAAAGCGTTTAACACAGTGGCAGGCAGTAAGAAAATCCTCAGTGAGTTCCTGTGCTTAGTGCCTGGTAGGAGCACGAACCTGCTATCACATGCAACCGCCACATGTCCTGCACCACCCTAGCTGCTGTGCTGGCCCCTAATTCTAAAGAAAGGGTACTGATGGGGGAGACGCAGACCCCACCCCGCCCAGACGCAGTGCTCATTAAAGGTGCCCTATAACTCCGGCAAGCTCTCAGAAGCCATCCAGGCTCCCCGCGCCCCCTTCTGCTGTCTGTGCCCAGTGCTCAGGGCATCGTCTATGCAGCCGCATTAGCACTCCACTCCCCTCCTGCACCTTCCACCCAGCTTCTGCACACGAGCGGCACGCACCGTGCTCGGTCCTGTCCTCACCCCTCGGTTCAGGACAATGCCGTCCACCCTTGCTGACTTTGGCATTAGGATTATTGCTAACAGTCTAACCCACGCAAGCCACAATAAGTCACATAATGTGTTACATTTCTTTTCTCTTTTTATTTCTGTGTCCGCCTTTCCTTCTTAACTTGTTTATTTTAGTCCGCCACACTGCAGATGTCTCTAGCACTCCACACCCCTGCTGCTCCTGCTGCAGCATCTGGAACAAGCTGAGCACCCAGTGAGTACTAAAGAAATACCTGACTGATGTGAACAGCAGAAACAGAAAATAATCAGCACTTTTCTGTACCATCTGATGGCAAAGGATCCACAGCTATCAAAATCAAAATCACAATGTCTGAGGTCCATCTAGTGCCAGAAGTTTCATCTATCTAGTAGCTCATTAAAGGCAGTCGGTATGGATCCTGCCAAGTGTTAAGAACCCAGCCTGCTCAATGTGCCGAGTGGGCCAGAGAGGTGGAACCGGAACCAGCGTGGGGGACTCCGCAGCACCTGACTGGGCAGCCTCAGAGCAGAGGGCAGGGCCGAGAGCTGCTCGGCACCGTGCTCAGGCGCGCCCACGATGGCTGCTGCCTCTGGGAAGAGGAACACAGGCACCTGTTATCTCAGTGCTCCTTCAACACAGGCTTGGGTTTCCTGCGAAAATGGTTTATGCTGCTTTGCAAAGACCTATGTGGAGAAGAAAACTCCAAATGGAGGCTGGTCCACAGGTGAGAATTTTGCCCCCAGCTGTATCCTGTTGGCCAAAGGAAACGGAACTGCAGGCTGCCAGGAGGTGCACCACAGGAGAGCAAGGCCGGAACTTCAGCGAGTGCTGACACTCTCATCCCTATGGTAACAAGAGTAAGAGACTCGAAGTTTAGAAAAAGTCATACACAGCTGGGCTTTATGTAAATTAACTTCAGAGAGGGTTAAAATAGATATCCGGTAAAGACACCGTCAAATTCAAGCTTTTACAGGTCCTTCACCCTCCAAAAAGCAAGCAGCCCAATGGATTAACCCAGGTGATTATAAATCGTTTGGAAAGTCTAAATATAGGCACAAATGTGGCCACTCCTGAGCTGAATGACCTCACCTGGACAAAGCCCAGGGCCTGGAGTGGCTACTCTGTTGGGAATTACAGCAGTGACACACAGCCCACCTTCTGGACACATTACGGGACAAAAGCACTATCAGATTATCCTCCTAAGTGGCACGCAGAAGAGGTGTTAGAAACAAGTAACAGAAATGTTTCAATGTTTTCAATTGTTAAAATAGTTACTTTGTCACAGGAATTTCGAGACATTGTCTTCAACGAAACAGTCCCTTTCTCCACCTCTCAGCAACTGGTGCTGCGGGAACCCCAACCCGCACTACTCAGAAGCACACACAGGGGAGGAAGAAGAGGACGTTCGTATGCATTTTGAAAATGATGATTGACAAGAGCTGTGGCTTATTCTGCTTGGCTATTAATAAAGATAATTCACTTTCAATTCTGACATACTGCTTCGCAAAACAAACACAATGTGTGACAATACTAAGATAGTGGGTAAGATTAGATCTCACCTGAGTTTAAAACAGACTCTAGGTTTTCAAAAATCATATTCAGCACTTTCTCCTGCCTTGAGCAATTCGTTGAAAATGGTTTTAAAAGAATGATTAAAAAGGCGGTTTTTCATCAAATTATTAAAAAGTTACTGCCAGTCTGCATTTGGGTGGTACTATACCTGCTGTGGAATTAGAAATAACTGATGCAGGAGAAACTTTAGAGATCTCCCTGAATTTCAAACTGTCGGAATTCCTCTGAATAGGAAACCCTTAGGGGGGGCACATATGTTAATGACTTACCAAACAATGCAGAGATGGAAAATTAATTTCCCCAGTTGAACTAAGTTAAAAGAAATAAAGTTGTCATGAGAAAGACAAACCCGTTGCTTTAAAACATCTGAGCACCTCTTGCTGTGTGTGAGAAGATAAATGGCAGACCTGCACAGTGACTGCCGTTTTTGGTGAAAGCAGAAGCAGGTCCTACAACTGTGCGCGTGAGATGCTGACCGTGTAACATGTTTAAGGGAGAAACAGGCCTGTGCTACACAGTACCCTTTCCTCTAGGTTACATCACTTCGAAATTCAGAAAAGGTGCTTTCATAAAATCCATGGTACAGTTGAAAGACCCAAGGGTCATAAAGTGCAGTTCAAATGAATACTTTTTCTGAGAAGCTTTACAATATATGTATTTTTTAATTTAGGGAAAAAGACTGAAGATCTTCAAGCGCACTGTCCTAAAAGGAAAGCTGTCCCCTTGCAGGTTTTGCTCCCTGGGAGTGAGGGCAGCAGTGAGCAGCAGGCGCCTGTGTCTTCAAGGGCGCCCAGGCCATCCAGAAAGCAATTCAAAGTGGCAGGGGAGGGGAAGAGGCGGAAAGCGTGCAAACAAGGGATGTATGAAAAGCAATAAAGGGGACTCATCCAACTCAACGAGCACTTGAGTGTGCGCACCAGAGAGAGACTATGGACGGAACAACAAACTATAAATAGTCCAAATAAACTCTCCGGAGAGCTGAGAACTTGGCTGACTCGACACATAAATTAAACGGGCCCCACAGCGGACCGCCACTGCCCCCCACACACAGCACACAGCACACAGCTGGCTCAGTGTAGGACAGTCATTCATGGTTAGAAGACGGCCAAAATCCAGACTGACCTGGAAGATGGAAGAACAGGTTGCTCCAAAAATCTGTGTTGCGCCTTGACCATCCAGTGCCAACTGATGGAAGGGTGGACTGCCGTGGCCACTGCAGGTCGGCGATGTGGAAGACGGGAACCCAGTCCAGCCCCTCGCTAGCTCTAGGGCCCCTCTCCCCGGTCGGAAACTCAGTGAACCGAGCACTGGCCTCTGAGAACCGCCGTAGGTCAACTCTGCGCAGCGCTGCCGGGGTGCAGGGGAGACACCGCGGAGACGTGTTGCAGGCTTTGTCTGGCACTGACAGCAGCCCAGCGAGCAGGCACACCTCGCTCAGGACACCCAGCAAGGAAAAAAAAACAGCCACGCAAGATGGGAAACCAGGAAACAGAGTCCTTGCTCCTTACTTGCCCAGCCACAGCAGAATCCTTAGCAAGTGAGATCCCACTCGAATAAAGCACCGCTTTGGAAGCTGAAAGTTAAAACCTCAGTAATACCAATTCTCTGTCTAAGAGGAAAACGGTGTTTTCAACTATCAAACTTGGGCTCCAAACAGCTGTCTTTGTGGCTGGCTCTCCAGCAGCAGGAAGCAGAATGGTAAAAACCACAGGCCAACCCAGTCTCGGCCCCTACCCCATGAGATGAAACTTCATAGGTCAACTTGTTTCACAGTTTTAAAAAACGTATTTCTGATTCCTCTTTCTTTCCCTTTGTTCCCCTCCCCAAAATGCTGGTACAACCACACTGAAGATCACATTCTGAAAGCTTTAAACCTCTGGAAGCTTTAAACGGAACGCAACTGCTCCAGTACCTACTGCAGGACAACGCTAAGCCAAGAAGAAGGCTACAGCCTGCCTGCTGGCTCCGTCCCGCCTTCTCCTCACCCTGGGCGCCTCCCTCCCCAGCCTGGCACGTGACATTTCTATGGAGAGACCTGGTCATTTTCTATCTCATCTGCTCGTACAGAAATAGGGACACTGTAAATGTTCAGAGAACAGAGTACACGGATTAGCGACAAGCTCCAATTATACTAACTGATCTCACCCACTTGTCACAAGCTGTCCCCTGGCATGTAAAATTCATTTCTGAAACTTAAGGGCATTTAAAAAAAATACGCCCCACCCTCCACTCTCTCTTTCTCAAGCACACACTGGAAACGTACCAGGTGGTAAACATATGTATCCACTGGCTTTTGGAACTCATATCCCTCAAGAACCACACAATATACGTGTAACTAACTGACAGATAAGTTGTAGCCTCTTGTCTCACTCACTAGGTGTTCTCGTTGGTTCATCCAAAAAGTGAACACTCTAATTCTACAGTTCTGACATCTTACGGCTTAACAACTACAAAGACTTAACTACCAACATCATCTTCATGGGCACTTACTCTGTTCCAGGCACCTACTAATCCTCACATCAATCCTTTTACAAAAGAAGAGGCTCACGATTAACGTTACCCTTATAAAGTCACACAGCTTGTAAATGGTGAGAGCCAAAATGCGAACCCAGATCCGACTCAAAAGCCCATGCTCTTAACCTCTGACTACTACATCACTGCCTCTAGTTTGCAGTGAGGCCCCTGACCTCCAGTTCTCATACTGTGAACGGAAGGAGCTGGACTGTGTGTAGTTGTGAAAGTTCCTCCTATCTCAAACACGGCATGATGGCACACACAGAATACTGGCTACCTTAGGCACACAAACAAATGAGGCAGGGCGACTTCGTGAGTTGGGGACTGAAACAGTAGGTCAAGAAGCAAGAGAAGTTCTCGTTCATTTCAATGGAAAAGTCTTGGTGGAGGACGTAGTATTTCACTCATTAAAAGACTGAAGGAAGAAGAGGAAGGCAGAGACGTGAGCTTGTTTAAGGCCTCCTGGCAGACTATTCATCTGCTTCATCTCCCCCCAAACTTACCATTGTGGACTAACTTACAGATGTAGCCTGTTCTGTTTTTCCAAAGTAGAAGACAATGGCCTACGGAAAAGTCAGCTGCATAGTTACCCAACAAGTAAAGCAACTCCACACACCAACATGTTCCTACCCACATTCAAATGGAAATGTTTACAGGCCTGAGCATCAGCTGGACTCCCTTCCACACAAACACAGGCGAACATCCGCCAGCTGCAATCTGCTGCCCCCAAAACTAAGTTGTTGTTATATAAGCAACAGGAACTTCTGAGAATGTTTTCCCCCCAATGTGTGTAAAATTCTGGGATAATCGAGCTTCAAAACCAGTAGCCAAGGTTAAAGAGAATGAACACAGAGTCTTTCATGTTCAAAATCGCAGTGAAAGGCAAGGATACTGTTTTTATCAATACTAGTATCAGTACTATTGATTATAATACAATAATATTAATATCAATACTATTAAATTTCACAAACTGTAATAAGGAGTAGGCCAGCCTATCATGGCATGGCATATACTGAAAAGGACATTGACTTTTCATGCAGGAAATTAGCAGTCTCGAAGTTGGCTACAAAGCTGAAGAGAAAAATCACAAAACAAACCAATCACAAAGCAAGATGGACAGACTAAAGACACGTATACCACGACCTTTCGTTATAGACCCCGATCACATATACCACGACCTTTCCTTATAGACCCCGATCACTATCCTAGGTTGGAGCAAGGAGCAAATAAAGCAAGCAGATAAGGGAAAAAAAAAATACCCCAGAGCTGGGAATCTAAAGACTCAGTTATGAAGTCTCCAAGGAGACACTGCTTCGTTAAAATTCAGATACGGGGAGCAACGGCCTCACCACTTTACTAGATGTACAATCTTGGGACCTCTGAGCTTCACTCTTCACTCCGTACAGAAACATGACTGAGAAACTACCGGTTTTCAACTCCCTCTGCAAAATCCATTCCTTCAGACAGAATAGCCCACGTGCAAAATTAGAAATGATCTGAAATAATTGGTTATGATGAAACCATAAGGAAATCAAAGGAATAAATAATTATGTAGAAGGCTTATTACCATACAGATTTTTTTTTTTTAAGGTTCAAAACCTCCTGGGAAGTAGCTATTATCCCCGTTCTACAAGAAAATGGACACTGGATTCAAAGAACTTGTGTACGGACACCCTGCTCCAGAGTGACAGACTCTGCGGGCACCTGGACTCCAAAGCTGTCTCTTTGTTAACGCTCGACTGTGCTACTTCCCAGACTCTGTAACCGGACCCTGACTCCTGTGTAGGACACGCCCTGGTGCACACACATGGATGGGCACAGGCACAGGAGGGACAGGCGAGGGGGAAGTCTGCATATTGATGGTTGCTGGTCTGGGGAAGCCGAATACACAGAATTTAACAATCAGCGTGCCTCACCAGTGCACACTAGTTGTGGGTGAGCGTGCAAGCATGCCTTTGTAAAAGGGCTGAGGTCAGAATCGGAGGACTCTGGCTGCTGTCTTTCATCCGAGGCACATTAACGACGACTCATTGCCAAGTGACTCCCAGCAGTGCCACCAACATCATCTGGGAGAGAAAAGCAGAGACCCAACAAAAGCCTCCCCAGAGGCTGCTCTCTGCCAAAGCTGATTCGGGTGTCAATAGAACTCACTGCCTTTGATGTAGCCAGTCCAGCTCAAATGCATCAGCCTCCCTTTTGCCCTTTCTCAGAAACAAGAAGAGGGTAGCAGGGAAGGAAAGCAAAGAAGAAAGGCGAAGGGAAAAGCAGCACACACAAAAAGGGCCAGTGTTCGCTGCAGACCTCCAAAGGAAACCAGCCCTGGCACGTTTCAAAAACCACCATATTCTACCATTTTGTGCAGTTTAGTCTTGGCTGCAACTTAATCTCCCGACCTCGTAACAGTGTGATCTCTAAGGCCCAGAGAGGGACACTACAGGGGTGGAAATCGGTCAGGCTTGTGAAGACCAGGCATTTGGGGGAAAGTAGGCCATTCGAGCCTCAATTCTTCCCAGGCCCTACACTCATCCTCTTCGCTCTTCTTGTTGTAAACAACGTCAAACAGCAATGATTTCTGTACTTAACTCCTTCACTACGTTTAGGAAATGTGTATCCCAGTTCCTTCACAGATTTTTTTCTGTCCCATTCGCCCTCTCTCCTCCCTCTCGAACTTCAATTACACGCATGCTGCAGACCTTTGTAAAACTGTCCCGCAGGTCTCTGGGTTCTGCTCATCTTTGTTCACTCTCTTGCCTCTCTTCCCATTAGATCATTCTTACTGAGCTAAAAGGTCAGTGATTTCTTTTTTTCCTGTCATCTCAGTTCTGTCAAGCATATCCTGTAAAGATTTTACCTCAGATCATTTATTTCTTGTTTCACACTTTTATTTCTGTGCCAAAATTGTGTAGCTTTTCATTACCAGCAGTTCTTCCTAAGTACAGTAAATACTAGCTGAGTATAGTAAATACTAGGATATAGTAAATCCTTATCCGTCAATCCAAAACTTGGTCATCCTGGGATCGATCTCCATTGCGTTATCTTCAGAATGGGCCACATTTTCCTATTTCCCCATAATCCAAACAATTGTACACTGTACCCTGGATATTGTGGTGACTCTGGACTATTCTATTCCTCCAAAGGACCTTAATTTTTGCTTGTTTTAGCAGGCAGTTAACTGAGCTCACATGGCAAACTTCTGGCTCTTAGATGGCAGCCAATCTCCATTTGGATAAAGCCATAAATTTGCCGTCCCATTCATGTACAGACAGCTTGAAGGTTCAATGATTATTCCTGGAAGGTGAGATTCTGGGTGATTTCTATTTTTCTACTTCAAGTTCTAAAATGTCCATAATGAGTTAAGTTTTACATATTTTAGAATTTCCATAATAAGCATGAGTTACTAAAAGTCAGGATAAAGAGGACACTTTTACTTTGAAGGGATACTTAACGGTTAGTGGGTTTTGTTTTTTCCCCCCATAACTGCTTAAAGCAGAGGCCTTGCCCCTTGAAGGGACCTACTTCTACCTGGCAAACACTCAAACCTCTTTTCATGACATATTGACTCAGAAAGGTCTAGTAGGGCATTCATTAAAATGAAGCAATGAAGTCACAACTCAAAGTCATCCTTGACCCGGGGCTCCAGTTCTGTATTGAAGGCAGACATAGTAAATGGATGACCCTAATATGAAAGCAAATCATTTTGTCTGTTACCACGCAACAGAGGTCCGCACTGGACAAGCCTCAGGAGAGAACTATGTCCAGGCAGAGGGACATTCCGATCACAAAGGAGCCAGGGATGCCAACGAGACACACCACGGCGCTGACTCAGCTAATGCCCACCCACTTCTACTGTGGCTCCAAGTCTGCACACAGATGACCAGCTTCACCCCACTGCTTCCCAAAAGAATGAAAGGCCCTGTCTTCTAAGGCACTCTTAACGGGCTCCCCCTACTCTTTTTGGTAAGCCTTTCAAGGTCGAGAATGTATTTTCTTTAACTTCCTAGTCTGTAAAGCACCTGGCACAGTACCACACCACAACAGGCCCACAATAGCAGCGAGAAAAATCACTCACTTTCGAGGTCAAATAGACCTACGTTAGAATTCTAGGTGTGCCTCTTACTATTTTAGATAAATTGCTGGTGAAGATTGATAAAAATGCCAATATCAATTATTTCTATGAGCTCTGAAGTAATTCACTTAACTTCTCTAAGCTTCAGGTTCCTGGTCAGTCAAAAAAAAAAAAAAAAAAAAAACAGATTGTCCAAAAAAAAAAACATCGTGCTTTCTTACAAGAGTTTCAGGAGGATTAAGCAGAAAATGTAAGTAGAAGCTTAGCTACAGTCAGTGCCTGGCACCCTGTAGATAATAAATCACGGTTATTGTTATAGGTGGTGACTGGAATGAGAAATACCTCTGCAGAGCCATAACCTCGCGGACCTTCCAGGGAAGGTCCGTGAGCTCCGGAAGAGCTCACAGCCAGTAACTCCCGGTGCGGTGACCAGACTCACTCTGGCAGCAACAAGCGGCAGACCTGAGCCGCACGAAAGCAGAAAGTGGGGGCAGCGCGTTTCCTGCGCCCTCTGAGGCACTGCCGTCCTTATAACTCGGATGCTGATTGACAAGGAGTGGTCCGGGTTCGTTTCCATCTCTAACACCTTATTAAGAGTCATCTCCGACCCAAAGCAGAAAGGCCTGTTTAACTAAAATGTTCAGTATGTATATCCGAGTGACTAAACAATTAGACACTTTTGATTCTGAGAACTTAGTTTAGAATGGAAAGGCAGAAGGGTATGATGCTATACTCCAAAAATGACCTGAAAGCTTAGAAAAGTGTCATGGACCACAAAAAGGGCTTTTCTATTCTCCTAGGTGTGAAGCACGACAAAACAAGTAAGGAAGATCTAAAACCTAATGATCAGGTGGTAGCGTACAAAAGAGAGTACATCAAAGAAGTCTTTATCTATTTTATTTCCTCCTTTCCCACCAATGAGAATGAACTTCAGGCTACATGAACTATAAGAAATAACAGCAAAGAAAACTTTAACAGCCCAAGATATGAAAAAAGTGTCAGCGTCTGACTTAAAGGAGTTTGTTACAGGCCAGAGAAAGATACTTTCTGAGTCCTAAAAGATTATTTAAGAGCCCTGGCTGGTGTAGCTCAGTGGATTGAGCGCGGGCCTGCGAACCGAAGGATCGTGGTTCGATTCCCAGTCAGGGCACATGCCTGGGTTGCCAGGCCAGTTCCCGTCAGGGGACATACAAGAGGCAACCGCACATTGATGTTTCTCTCCCTCTCTCCTTCCCTTCCCCTCTAAAGATAAATAAATAAAATCTAAAAAAAAAAAAAAGATTATTTAAGAATACAAGTTGGAAGATTAGTTTGCAGTAAAAAGAAAAAAATAGATTCCATAAACGGTAAGGAACTGAGTTCATCTGAGTATCAGACACAAACTGGCGAATGGCTGGTCTGTGAGCCCCAGAAAGGGAAGCAAGAATTGAAAACCAGCATACAGTGACAAAGGAGACACGCCGGAGTTCCGCTTTTTCTTAGCAACTTTTTTCATCCACTGGACTGATAGTGTGTCTAAATTTCAACAAACACCTCCCATGATACCCAAATCTCCCATGATATTCTTGGGAGCAAAAGTGAAGAAATCTGGTGGCCTCCAATATATGACTAAAATTTAGATTTTAGTATGACCAAAATTCTCTGTCCTCCAGCACACACTTCCGTCTGTGCTTCTGAAGCCACAGGCTGTGCCTCTGGGTTAAAGCAGGTATTGTTTGAGGTCTGGGGAAGCACTGCAGGAGGAGGAGACTGTGCCCCAACTCCCAGTGCGGCCCGTTCCCACCCCTGTAATGGTTTCAGCAACCAAGGAAAACGAGTAACTGATAGATATTTATAGGAAACAAGGTTTTCATCATATGTGAATGCATCTCTTCCCCATCCCACCTCTGTCCAAGACAGAGGAGCACTTTACCGAGGTCTAGTAATATCTAATGACAACATATAATCTATATGGTTATCTACATGATTACATATAGACTATCTAAGAGCCATTAAGCATTCTAATATACTGAAAGTTAGAATGAAGATCCAAAATCCCTGAGTGGCTAAAAGGAGATACACAAGAGGCCAAAGGTACCAAGATGAAATATGGACACAAATGAATCCAACACCGCTCCATCAAAACACCCAAGTGAACAAAGAGAAGAGGGAAGACACCTATCACGTCAGCATACATAGAACAAGACCTATGACTTTTGGTAGCCAGCAATCTCTCCTCCGTAATGAGATGAATCAAGGTTCTTGGGTCAAAGAAGGGGATAATCTGGCTCAATTTCTTGATAGCTGTTAAGAGACCAAATGGAAAAAAGTGAATTTGCGCTTCAGAGAGCTTAGGTGAGTTATTCAAGATAAAACAGTTATTAAATGCTCGTGTGAAGATAATGGCTCGGAGTGGAAGGTGTGATGATAAAATTGTACAATCAATGTGGTGACTGTTACAGAACTCTGAATACACTAAAAGGCTGTGAATTGTGTGCTTAACACAGCTGTTTAAAAGAGAGTTAAGAATCATCAAACCAAGGTCCATACCCTTTTCCATTTTACTGAAGGGCTTTTTCTTTATCAATTGATTATTTTAAAAAGCAAAGCAGAGGCTCTGCCATTTTCTGACTACACATCCCTCGTTTCAGCTACCCCTTTTGCCCACTTCTTCCTTACAGTTCGGAAAGCAGAATCAAGAACATAAAGTCCTGTCAAGCAGCACAACAAAAGCCAATGAAATCACAGAAACTATGGCTCAAGCCTCTTCCCACACGTTGTTTGATTTGGCCTTGACTTTGCTCACAAATAAGAAGGAACTCTCATTTACCTGACTTGCATTTCCAAGGGTTTGAGCAACTTGCAGGGTCTATAATAACAGTATCCAACACATCCGGCACATAAGTTCAATGCCATCAGTCCCCACTATTCTGCAACTCCATTTTTCTGTCTTCCTTACAGAATTATGGCTACTTCTATCCAGGTCGCACAGCTTTGTACTTTATACATATTAGAGTGGCACTTCTGTGCCCTCTAATTACCTAAAGCCCACAGTCACTTAACATACAATCAGAGCTCCTGCCACATGCTAGGAGACATACTAGGTCCAGTGGAGACAATGCTGAGTCTTCTGAAGGTTCACCTATATTCTCAGAGGGCGCAGAGTCCACTGAGGGACAAACACCAAACAGTCACACTGATAAATACAGAGGTGCAACAATATGTCAAAGCGGAGGTCCCTGGACTTGTGGAAACAAGCGACAGGAGTTTCACTGTTTGGGGAAGTCAAGGGAAAGCTTCCCTGAGAAAGTGACTGTTGGGGCTGAGGGCTAAGAAACAAGTAGCAATCAAAGAGAAGAATCTTCCAGGTACCAAGAACCTAGCAAAAGAGAGTAGGTGAATGTGAAGGATTAAAAGAAAAGAAACATGGCGAAAACAAAGAGAACAGGAGGGAATACCGTGAAATGAGGCTGGAAGAGTGCAGGGGCCAGACCATTTAGGGCCTACTAGACCCCATCAACTACTTTGGTCCTTCCTTTAAAAAGAGGAGTCATGATTACATTTCTATTGTAAAAGAATCGCTTATTTACCTAATGGGTAGTACAAGGAACGAAGGCAGAAAGGGACTGGATACAGGGATTCCAGCTAGAAAGCGGTGGCAATAATTCAAGTAAGGGGGTACGGCTAGGGCTGGGGTGAGAGTGATGACGATGGAAGAAGGGGGCGGACGACAGACAGCGAGGATGTTCAACGCAAAACCATTTGCTGATAAACGTGTAACTACGGGAAGTGGGAAGAAAGGCGTATGAAGGATGACTTCCAGGGTTCTGCCTTGCACGACGCAGGCCGGCAGTGGTGCCTTTTACTGAGAGTGGAAAGGTGAGCATCGTGGGTTCACGGATGCCGGACTCTTCCCCCAGCAGGACTCTCGGTTCTACGATGGTCACACAGTGGATCCCCAATACTAGTTAACAGATTACTCGCACACACTGGTGAAAGCTCTGTCTAAATGACCTCCCTCTTGAGTCAATTTTCTGAAAAAGTCCAGCTAAGCAACAGAAAAACAGTTTTCATGAAAACCACTGTAAAACTTGGCTAAAGGAGAGTGACTATCACACATTCCAGTTTAGAAGGCATGCCTCAAAAACCCTATGCTAAAAAAACCAGGTGGAGCCCCCCCAAACGCCAGAGTGCTGTGATGGGTTACATGCCGGATTTCTGCTCCCAGTACCATACCCTTTCTTAAAACCTCTTCTTTCCTGCATTAAATAATCAAGATATTGTAACATTCCCCGATAAAAATGGTAAAACACCAATTATCTTACTTTAATGTTGTTTTGTATACTTATTGCTAGGATACACTTAGCTTCTGAGACCTGTTTCTAGGAAAGACAGTATCAAAGCTTAAAGGAAATGCTGATAAGAGCGTTTGGTCTTCCTCTACCTCACAGAAAAGGGCAGTGGGGCCCTAAGAAGTAACTCGCTCAGTGGTGGACCAGACTGGGATTCAACCCCTGACTATCTGCCCTCCCGTTGCTGCCATGAAAGGTTTTTCCAACATAAAATATTTTCACTTATTTGACCCTTTCTGAAAATTTCTAATGATTACCTGATGCAATGGATTTTAAATTCAATTCTCTTCTTCAGAGCCCAGAGCATTAGAAAGGGCTGAGCAGAGTGCGGAGGAAGAAAAAGGCACATTTATAACTGGCCAGACAACCTAGGCAACTTACATTTGTTCATCCCATTCCCTCAGCTTCAACCATCACTTTACATGCAGATTGCTCTTGACATGTTCTGCGCCAGCTGCATCTTCTACACTCCCAGGCTCTGTCCCTCATCCTCATTAATGGTCTCTTCAAGCTCTCAGGCAACTGTTGCCTTCTCCTCAACCTCAACAAACCCTGTGTATTTTACCTCTACACTGTCTCCTGACCTGTCCCTGCGACCCAAGTCCTCACCCACTCCCTTAGACTGTAGCTTCCCTACGGTTCTCCCCGCCTCTGGGCGAAACCTGTCCTCCACCTCACTCAACACAAGGTTCTCTTGCACAATCTGGGTATGACTTGTGCGGCCATTCTCTGATCGAATCCCTCGAAGGAGCCCTTGCGTTTTCACAATAATGCCAAACTCTCCAGCCCCAAAGTACCGTCTGCATCGTTACTTCTGGCTGCCATCACACCTCTAGCAACAGCAGGCTGCTCACCCACCATGGCACTTGTACAAATAAGTCTAAATACTCAGAAGGAAAAATGTCGGGTGCGGTGGCATTACAATGAGAGAGATGCAAATAAGGTTTGGCTCTCCACAACCCTAGCTTAATTTCCACAACCCTAGCTTAATTTCATTAACTGACTGAATTTCATTAATGATCTTCCTCCCTAATCAGCACACAGGTAAGGACTATAAATAATAAAGGTAAGTTGCAGTCTATGGGAGCCTGAAGGAAGATGCAATTAAATGAATTCTCATCATGACAAGCAGAGAAAGCAGAATTAGATATTTCAGCACAGCACATCCTAAATAACAAATTTCTTCCTTCGATGATCATGAAAAAGCCTAAGATGAATCCGTTTACCTTTCCGTCTTCCGAAGTAGAACATGTGGGTCGGTTTTCTCTGGGCTGACTGGTAGGGACGCCACCTCAGCCTGCCACTCTCCCTGGGAGCTCTTTCCGTGGCAAAGTGCCAGGTGATCCCCACTTTCCTTGGTATCCTCCAGGCCTCAAAAGCAAGGCCCACAACTGTGCCGAGTAGTCCTTAAAATTATCTATCATCTTTTAAAAAAACACAAATAACCCCAAGGCAGTTCATTCCCTAGAACTGCTTGATCAGATAATGTCCTGGTACACAGAGAGATCAGGGGACAAGGACTCTGATTGAGTAAGCATATGAAGGTGAGGGAAAAGAAGAAGTCATCTGAAGTCTTAAATATTTTAGGGAAAAAAAGTTTAATAATAAAGTCCTAATGGATTTTAGGAGAAGACATTAAATGGAAAAACAATAGACATGACCATGTGCAAATTCTCTCTACCTTCATTCCCTCAGCTGTAAAACAGTTTTCAAAACAGCTATGATGACTGTACCAGATGAAGAGTTAATGTCTTCTTCATGGTGAAAGAATACTCCAGGCAAAGCAGCCGGGAGGGAAGCCTCCAGGAAGTAAGACATCCCACCGGGAAAGCAGAAGGCCACCTGGAACAAAATCCACTCACCAGGAGGTGTTGCTGGGACCCTGGGGTTAACCTCAATGAATCGTAAGTAACCTACGTGGCCTTGTCTTCTCAAAAAGGTTAAAAACTGGCTCAGTAGTCCCCACCTAGATATTCTAAAAGGATTACGGTTTGTTGGTTACTTTTTCACTCAACCACTCACAGCTTTTCTTTCCAATTTTTCTGAACAAGTGAAAAGCAAAAATATCAATTCTCAAAGTAAAGGTTTTCCTCTATAAACAACTCCTTACTCCTGTGTGGATTTCTTCTGCAACCAAGTCAAAGAAAGGTTTGTTGGCACTTACTAGAGTAAAAGATGAAAATAATCCACTTTGTATTTTCCTTTCAGGTTTCTTTTGCATACCTCCTAAACCACTTTGTATCACTCTGCATGCTGATTAACTGGTCCAAATGTGTTACGATGATCATTGGAAACTGTGAATTTTGGTTGTTTTCTGTTTTGTTTGTTTTTAATGCACTTGGTGTAGCAGCAAGAAGCTCCACTCTGAACTGAGTTCTAATGCTCAGCAGAAACAAAGGATTCATCAGGAATAAATACAATTTATATAACAAGTAGTTGGCTCAAGTGGAAAGCCCTGAATCGCTGAGCAACACAGCTTAGTGATTAACGAGTAAGTTGGGTTAATATAAAGAATTCTTCTTTTAACTGTCCAGAGTCCAAACGCTCCACCCTCCCTCTGCACTCATTACACCCTCAAGTCTTGGCCTGAATCATCAGGTAAAAAAAAAAAAAATCTGCTGGCAAATGTCAATGAGGTAGAAAAAGAAAATTTGCTTGCCTGTACAAATATATTGGCCACCTTTCTGTTTCAAGACAGGATACTATGGCAACAGCAAAACCAACAGATTAGAGTAAATCATGCTGTTTGATAAAGTGGGGACATCAACAGTGGCAGCCCAAATGGGGAAGCCCTGGCTGCCAAGAAGGCCCTCGCTGTCAAACACCTCCTCCAGGAAGGAGGAAAAAAGTAGGCACCAGGATAACAAACATCCTCTCCTCTCCTCTCCCCCGCCCCCCAGAAAAGGCAGACTACAGTACAATTGATGCTTCTTACCCACTAATGCAATGCAAATGACTTCATGATTTAGGGGTGCTTAGGAGAAGACAGAGGTTTTTAAACACTGGTCCCTACGGCAGATATGTCTGACCATACCACAGACACTTATTTCATAGTTCCACTAACACAAGAAATCAGGAGTGCTGGTATACCACGGAAGGATCTTTGTGGAGGGCTAGTCCATTTCACAGATGAGGAAACTAAGTGGCTTGCCTACTGATCCACAGCTAGCTATTAGTTGGTGCTCAATACGTTAAAATTGCTGATGGACTCAATCCGATCAAAGGACATTTGCTTGTTAAGAACCCCAGCGCTCTCCTTTACCTTTCTGTTCCGCTAACACACACCACAGCCAAAACTAAGGCTCTCCAAGTTGAAAGCACAGCACTGAAAGAAGGGAAACAATCCTTAATTTGAGCAAGACATAGGGGATCTTGGAACTTCTAATTTTGAGAAGTTAGAGAATAAAAGGGAGGCCAGGCCACATGAGCCAGAAAAGAAACAAAAGGAGAACTACTTGATCCTTTCTTCTTCTAAAGCCTTTGAAACCATTAAAAAAAAAAACAAACAAAAAAACAGGGTAACCATTTTAACCAAAAGATGCTTAAATTCTCCCCCAGATTTTCAGATTATCACTCACTAGGATGAATGACAGTGGGCAAATTATTTCACCCAAGCCTCTGAAAGAGAAGGGGGGAGGTAGGAAGGCTAGAGAGAGAGATAATTTTTAAATAGTATTTTAATATAATTTTAATACTTCATAGAACTCTGTGAAGTATGAGGCCTGGCTTAAAACAGATGCTCATCAAATATTAGCACCTAACCTTTTTTTCTCTTCCACACACACACAAAAAAAAAACAGGCCTGAATCCATCAGTAAACCCAGATATTGTTCCAAGGAACTGTGCTCTCCAGAGCCCCAACACCAACCCCACAGAACTCCAAGTGCTGCTGTGCCAAGAAGGCAGGGGTGGGGGAAGAAAGCTTTCCTTTACACTTCGGTAATTTCGAGAAGCTTCTCTAATAAATATCTTTTACTTTTATGGTTAGAAATAACTGTTTGGAAAAAGAAAATGTCTTAAGAAGGGTTTCATCATTCTTGTGTTAGAACTATTTTTAACAAATGTTCAAGTTAGCTTAAACTATCCTGGGCTTAGCTGACCTGAACTATGTGTTCAAATACGATTTCATAATTGCCCTCCAAGAAGAAGATAACAGAGCAATTTCTTAACTAAATCCAAGCTGGCTAAAACTCTACTCATTGTTTATAAAAACTCTGTAGACGTCTTCTTAACAGGACCAGAACCAAACAAAGCAAACTATGGGGCGAGGCCTCCCTACGGTAAGGCGAAGACCCAAGACCACCCTTTCCCCTCTCTCCCCACTCTCCCCACTCAGAGAAGAGGGGCTGCTGCTCATTAGCATACCTAAGACTGACAGGTAGTAAGTAGTAAGAGAGCTTAAAGGAAAAGAACAGCAAATGGTAGCAGAACAAGTGGCTATCCACATGGTTAAAAAGATAATAATAAAAATAATTTCTAAAAAACCTCTTGGCTCACACACACCACACATAAAAATAACCCAAACATGGATCACAGACAAACAGTAAGAGCTAAAACTGAAGACGGAATTAAGGAAAGGAAAAGACAAGCCAGTGACCAGGAGAAAGTATCTGCAAATCCAGTATCTGATAAAAGGTGTGCATCCAGAAGACGTCAGTCCCCAGAGAGAAGGTGGCAGTGCGACAACGAAGACAGAGCCTGGAGGGACGCACCGACAAGCCGAGGACACCAAGGCAGCTGAGGCCAGGAAGGCTCTTCCTGTACGAGTTGAAGAGGGAGAAGGGGGCCTACGGGCACCTTGGTTTTGTTGCACATCCGATCTCCAGAGCCATGAGACGATGCGTTAGTGTTGTTCTAACCCACCCAGTTTCGTAGAGTTTTGCCACAGCAACCCTAGGAACCTGATAAAGACTCTGAAACACCTAATTTGAATTTCTGATAATTTGGACAAAATGTGTGATGCATTTCATGTTAAAATTTTTCATTAAATATACTTTAAAATATATATGTATACACACATATATGGCTCTTATAACTGCTATATCAACTGCTTTAGTGAAATCCAACTAGAGAGTTTAAACCACTCTAGATTTTTGTTAATTTCCACCACACTAATCCACGCCCAGATTTACTTTTTGGCTTTTGAATGGTCATGATCAGTCTCTTAGAGGCCAGGAAAAGAGACAGCTACACTTCTTCAAACTGCACACCTGGTAACACAGAATGGCTCTGAGAAAGGCGTTTCCTAGGAAATGGAAAAGTGTGTGGGAGCTCTGATGTGCCATCCAGATGACATCTTCGTGACTCAGAGCTTGGACTCTCCCCTCCCTTTTGGGTACCGGGCTGACCGCAGGATAAGTGGCAGCTGGTTGAAGAACAGACTTACCATGGCAACACCAGAGAGAACAATTTCTCCCTACGAATCATAAGCGGCTCTGTCACCTGTATGACAACTGCCTGTTTAAGATCTGCATCAGCTCCCCCTTCACTATCGAAGTCAGGCCCCTCCTGTTAGGGTCCATGAGTTTACAGTAAGGTCCATAACAGTAACAGCAGCATTCCAGAACACACAAATAATTCCCAGAAAAAGAAAACTATAGCTTAAGAAAATGTTGCACCTACGAAACAGAAATATGGCCAATAAATGTGGAGCTGAAGATGCCTACACAAGTCCGTAACCTGTAAACTAGCCGAGAACCTGCTGGTGATGGTCAAAAGACAGGGCCACGGGGAGGAGATGACCCAGCTGTCTGCTTTGATGAGGGGAAGGTGAGAATGCTCCGGACTGGTTCTTCTGGAGGCACAAACTGGTCCAGCCACAGTAATTGCTACATATATAGAGGATGGGCAGACACCACCATAAACATGGATAGCTTTGTTGGGTGTTCTTCCTCCACGGGGAATTTCCAGATGCTTGCTTAACTATCAATGACAACCTGGTTTTAATAAAAGCCCTCCAGATCTGGTTTAACACAAACATTCACGTATTTAGGAAGCTTAGCTAATACTTATAAAGGATGGTCACGAAGTCCCAGAATTGGGTTCAGACTAAACAAAGGCCGAGGAGCTTATGCATTGACTAGGCGGTCACAGCCTTTCTGAGACAGGTATAATCTCACTGTAGTTTTCCCCCTATAAATCAAGGAAGGGGAGGGGGGTGAAATCGCCCACTGCTGGCAAAGATGTGGCAAAATACTCCATACTCAGATGACAGGCCTAAAATATAAAGTGGTCATAAACATTTTAGATAAAATTTAACAAATTTAACAATCTGTATAAAGAAACTTGAAAATGCTCAAACTTTAACCACATAAGTTTATTATACGCAAATAATGATGGAATTGAAGGGGAAAACTTGAAAAGTTTTGAAGGGGAAATATTGAAAAAATATTAAATATCTACTAATAGAGAATTAGTTAAAACTGATAGCTCCAAGCAACAGAATTATGCTACCCCTTACAGTAACTTTCAAAAACTGTATAACACGAGGACATTCTTCAATTAAAACAAAACCCCACAAAATTGCATATAAATCTGATCTTCTCAACTATGTATCTTTTTTTACATATATAAATTTATTTATTTACTTTTAGAGAGAAGGAAAGGGGGGTAGTGAGAGAGGGGGGAAGAAACATCAATGTGTGTGTGGTTACGTCTCAGGTGCCTCCAGAGGGACCTGGCCCACAGCCCAGGCATGTGCCATGACTAGGAATCAAACCAGCGACCCGTTGCTTCACAGGCCTGTGCTCCATCCACTGAGCTTCCTAAATTTGTAAGAAATGTCCTTCTAAACAATGCTGTTGTCCTAGGCTGAGCATGAGCCTCTACACCACCGATCGCATCCCCCAGGGCTCTACTATGTATTTCTGAAACCATATATAAGGGAGACATGGCGAGAGTGATACCAAAATGTTAACCATCTCTAGGTAGTGCGATTACAGGTAATTACTTTCTCTTTTATATATCTGCCAAATTTTATGTATCACCTGTATAACTGGGCAGGGCAGGGGGAGGAGATAACCCCACCCCCAGTACCTTATAAAAATATGGGAGCAGATTCGTTCAGCCATGAGAAACAAAGCTGCCAGAAATCTGCTCAGGGCCCCTCTCAGCCAGTTTCTGCTCTTTCGGAATAATGTGACTCTACATGACAGAGGTTCGGACGCCTGTGACAATATTGGCAGGTCACAGATCCTTTTTCTCCACCTTCTAACAGCTTACTAAAGTCCAATTCCGCAAAGCGAAGTGAATAAAAATCTAGTCATATAACGAGGTTTATATTAACCTAGGTCTTTTTCAAATAACAAAGTAAGTTTTCCTGGTTTCTATACTGAAGCCCAAATTCTTAACAGACTCCTTCTAAACCTAGAACTTTCCCGGAATAGTGAAGACATCAACAGTGATCTCTGTTATCACCAGCAAGCTGCTACTGAATGATGTCTTCAGAGAGACTTCAGTAGAAACCTCCCACATTGTACAAACCACTCCTACATAAAAAATGTTGCAGCTATCCTCAAACTCAGCCAACTTTTTTTTTTTTTTTTTTTTTTTGGAGGACTGGCAGAGGCATGAACAGAGCTCAAGAGGTTAGGAAAATAATGGGGGGAAAGATAATCCAAAATAAGTATGTGATAGCTTGCATTTTTTCCCCTCACCAAAGGAAAAATACATTTTTATAACGGATAAAAAGTGGGCAGAATTTTGCAGCCAAAGCAAACTATAAAGTTAGGCAAAGCTAGGAATGAGGTTAGAATGAGTTGAGACAGCTAAAAGAGAAAGCTGTTTTCTATTGTTCTTAGGCTCAAGTACACAGTCCACTGGAAAGGAAGAAATAAGAACTAATCTGGTATGTAACACTCAGCATTCACAAACGCAGGATCCCAGAAAAAGCTGGAGACAGCCACTCATCTCAACCGCCTCTCCCTGACGTTCAGAAGTCATCAGTAAAAGAAGGATTTTTATCAGTTGAAGAACTTCTGAAATGTTTTCTCAAGCGCTCAGCTGTTATTTCAGTCATTATTATAGTACTATCGGATGGTAACAAGGAATCATAAAATCTCAGACCTGGAAAAACTCTTCGAAGTCACCAGCTCCTGATTATGCCCTGATCCAGACGCAACCAGAGGAGGAGGACATTCCTGCTGTGGTTGCAGAACGTGCAGGACCAGCTTAAGTACAGAAGGACTGAGGATGGGGGTGGCATGGTGCGCAGTCACGTTTTGGTGCAGGGAAGATACCGAACACACGTCCCCGCACAGAAACGCCCCCCCCCCCCCGGGTTTCCAACCACCTGGCCTGCACACCGCGCTCTCCACCGCCCTCTCTCTGCCCCGACCACAGTAGACAACAGAAGCATGCTGCCCCTCAGCAATGTTGAGCAGTCTGTGGTCACGACCTCAAAAACAAACAATGGCTAATTAAATCATTTATTCAGAAGATCCTACAAGGAAGTTTTTGCACAGTTCTGAGCCCTTGTTAAAAAAAATAAATGGCTTCCCACCTCCACCTTACGCAGTAAGTTTTCCTTAATGGCTTTCTCTTGAAAACTTGGGATGAGTTTAAATATTATAGAAAAAAAAATAAACAAAACAGGGTTTGGTTAAATAAATGTTATTTCTTAAAGGTCATTTTAACATTAAAGGCATCTTCTTCATACACCAACCCCCAGATCTGCAGGATTATACCAAACCTTCCTTCTCAACGTAAACTACCACCTGACACCTCTTTTGCCTGCTTCCACACAACCAAACATACCACGCAAGCACACACATCTCCGCCTCATATTTTCAAGTCCCATCTACCCGAAGGCGTGTCTGCTAAGAAAATGTGGTAATCAATTTTCTTACCGTCTAATGCACTTTCATATTACCTACAAGCAAAAATATTTTGAAACATACACCACTTTGAAATGCTTAAAAGTATTTCTGAATTTAGAATTCTTATATTTCTAAAGTATATTTATATTGCCTAAAGGCTGGACCCAGACCTTAGCATCACCAACCCAGGTCTGCTCAACACCAAGAGGCAAAGTAATGAGCACCCCATCACCTGACCACCTCCACTTGGAGTATCTATATAAGCTTTACATTGAATACGGCCATAACTATCCTACTGACTCACAATAGTAAGGCAACACTTCAACCGTACTAAGCAGAAAATACTCTGCTAAGTACTTCACATTGTCTTATTGCATCCTCCTCTCTCTTTGAGGAAGATCCAGGTACGCTCCTTGTTTGACACGTGAGAAAACTGAGGACTGGGAAGTTATTGCCCTGGGGCCACAGAGCTGGCAGAGCTAAGGGATGAATGTAAACAGCTCCCAGCCTCCGCTCTTAATCACTACACTGGCAAAAGCAAAGGTATCTTAGATTTTTCTGATACACTGGTTCCTGAATCTATAACAAACGTCCTTCTAAACAATGCTGTTGCCCTAGGCTGAGCATGGGCCTCTACACCGTCAGTGTGAACGTCTGGGAGGTAACACACTCATGGTTATTCCGTTCCCCGGAGTCACATTCCCCAGTGATCCTAAAAAATGCTGACTGACTAGTCACTGACTGTGACCTTTGCCTCTCAGTGTCACCAGGAGAACCCGGTTGAAGCTCTGGCCTGGTCCTGGCACAGCAAAGTTCAAGTATGGGTTCTGAAGGCAGACATGGATTTGCATTTGGGCTCTTTAATTTGTTAGCTCTAAGACCTCAGGCAAAATTTTAAGCCTTAAAAAAAAAAAAAAAACCCTTCCATTTTCCTATATGCAAAATATGGTAACAACAGTACCACTCACATAGGCCTTATTATAAAGACTAAGCTAAGAAGTGTAAAGCTGTCAAGCATGATGCCTGGTATACAGAAACGTACCCCAGAAAGATATACATATAAATGAAGTCTACTTTACTAGGTTCTACAATGAACGCCCAGAAAGACGATTTACTTCCACATCGGAAATTCTGGTTAAGTCAATCACTGATTACATGAGCAGACCTAACTAGACCAAAGGCACTCCAAGTTCAACTACTGCCACTTCACAGTAGGCTAGGGAACACGCAAAGGCCTATTCAGAAGATAAAAACAAACCTGCTTCTGAGACCTAATATAAAAGGCTCCCCTTGACGGCATAAATCCCGGTGCCTGTCAGAACCCCGGATTCCTGCCCCACCCCAGACCTAGCGAATTGGAGGCTCCCCAGGACACTCTGAATCCAAGCCAGGAGCCACCCAGCCCCCTTGCAGTAACTTCATGCACGTTTGCTCCCTCCTCCTCTAATCGGAGAGCAGTGTGTTTGGTTTGGGTTGGTTTTGGTTGGTTGGTTGGTTGGTTGGTTAGAAAATCCATGGCCTTGTGACACTTATCACAATGCCAACTGTGCATACTTTAACTCCCAAACCAACTCCTAAATTTCCTGAGGGCCAAAAGAGAGGTTGCTGTTTTCCTGGGCACCCAGCACCGCATCTTGTCAGCAACAGCACTCCAGTAGACGGTCAACCAGTGAAGTAAATTAGTCCAATAAAAACAAAATATTAAGAAACAGCTTAGGGAATTACCTCCCATGCTTTGCTCTTCCCTGACCTGAAAAACAACTCCCAGATGGACCATTAGTCATGTGAGGGAGAGAGGAAGGGGGACGATCATCTGGGGAAACTCTAGAAGGAGCACATGATGCTAAGTTAGAAATGCAAGGAAATGAAGAGCTCAAGAAAATCCCCTAGGGAAAAAGGGAAAAAACAAGAGATCAAGGGCCTGAGAAGTATGAAAGTAAATAAGTAGGTAGAAAAGAATCGGTGGTTGTTAGACCATTTTGAACAAAAGAAATGCAGTCTCTTCTCTGGTCATAAAATAAATGTCATACAAGATCTTTTGAGCCAAGACACAACTGAATTCAAATTCCAGTTCCACTGGCTAATAACAATACTTCATTCATGTGCCATAGTTTCCTCATCTTATCCTACAGTGAGAACAGTACTATAAAGTGAGGAAAAATGAGATAGTTATAAAGCCTGGCTCACCAGCTGATACATCCTGGGCGTTAAATAAAAATTAGTTCCCTTCCTCCTCAAGCGCAAACTTGTAAGATAATAAAAACAATGATCGCCTAGCAGAAAAGAGCAACTGGTCGTTCTTGCGCCGCGTTTGACGGTGTGCTTTCTCAGGTGTTCACCGGCTTTCCCATTCCGGTAGGTGCGCCAGCCCTCTGTGCTACCCTCGAGCTCCCATCCCTGAGATGCAGGATGGCGGGGAAGCTAAAAAGTGTTTGCAATGCCCAGAAATCTTTTAAGTCCCTTTTAGACGCAAGACCTTGTGGGGACACACCCACAAATAGCCACTGAAACCTGCCTGCCACCCTGGGAAAAAAAGGAGACACATCACCTTTACTGAGGCTCAGGGCCTGACTTTGCAAGAGACTGAGACACAACAACTTCTGATCTTCACAGCTTTAAATAAGGGTACCATGCCCTGAGCGCGGACTTCTAGGAAAGGAAAAGGTGCTACTGTGATCTTTACACAGGAGGAAAGGCAAGAGAAGCATGTTGAGGAAAAGCAGTAAAAAGCCAGACTTGCTCATGTGGGTAGGAACAAGGCCTGAAGTCAGTCACGGTGAGCTGGTTCTGCAGAAGCACCTGGGGAACCTGGCCGGGGCGTCTGCTTTCAAACTGTGCTCAGGAGTATCAGCTGAACGGTCAGACAAACTCACTTATCAACGCGCCTCCGAAAACTGACAACCCAAGACTAAACCCGTTACACTCCAAATCTGGGACGGTCCCCCTCTCCGCCAACCGGCCGTCAATGTCCTCTTCTTTTGACACTAAACTTGTATTGCTGCAATTCAAGATCAATTTAGCAATTCTGACACACACATACCGCTCAGACTAAAATATGCTTATTAAGGTCAACTAAGGCTCTAATTAAACCAAGACTCTGTCAGTGACAAACATCTGCGCCTGTCATACGCTGCTGCTAAGTGTCACTGCCTGAGGGTTATTAGCAGGGCAGTGACAAGGGAAACTGCGCAACTCATTTTCTCCCTGGAGTCGCGAAGGGCGAAGAGGACGGGAGAAAGAAGACCCATCTTTCGGATCTTACGTCATTTCTCGATGGCTTCAGAGCGTCTAACCCTTGAAACAACACTCTTACGGAGCAGTGGCTGCTTCAAGATGCCGTCTGCTGTCACTCTCGCTTTTATGAAGATCTGCACAACGGCTTCTCGGAAAAGCTGTCCCGTGACTTTGGAAACAACCGACTGCCGGGCCCTTTATCCCCGTCTATCACCCTTCCCACTTAAAGGACGGACGGGATGCAGATGGGGGCGGTGGGAGGGGGCGAACGGTGAAGGAGACTGGACTCGGGTGGTGAACACGCGATGTACAGATGGCGTGTGACAGAACCGTACCCTTGAAACCTCGATCATTTCATTAGCCAAGGTCGCTCCGATACATGCAATTCAAAATACGGACAGACACAGAGTAGCTATGTTTGTGTCCAGTATGAAGACCACTGCCCGGCTATTTGTAAAGCAAGCAGTGGGCCATCTCTTGAGATGGAAAAGACAGATACAAGTTCAAAGTTGATATGATTAAAAGTAATTCCCTAACTGGGATATAGAGGGGAATACTTTATTTCACCAGAACACAATGCCAGAAAATTTTGCTGCGGGTAGAATGTAGGAACCAGAGGTACACTCTGAAGGAGGCCAGGAGCTAGCTATGTTATGTGAGAAAAGCTACCTGAAAGCTATGCAATCTCCAAGTCCAAAACCTACTGGAAGCTCACCTGGTATATAGTCAAAAGAAGCTTGGCTCCCATCTAGGAGAACTATATTAATATCTCCAATATCAATCTAGATTTTAATATCAATCAGTAAAAGATAAAAAGCAAGAAAAAAATTACCTTTTGTTCCTTAGTTAGCAAACTTAGAAGGAAAACTGAATGTAAAAACCAGTTCAAGTTAAGCATCAATCTTCTGAAAAGGAACCGAGGAAGACCGTTAAACTGACAGGTGAACAAAATCCTGTATTTCCTACTGAAACACAGCACAGTTCCACGACTCTAACACATCAACCCCCACGACAGATAACAAATGTCAGTTCGTAAGTATGGGACCCTTTGTGGATGGGACCTCTTTCAGGTCACAATACAATTTTAAGGGAGCATGCGTGTAGGATGCCTAAAATTTACTACCTTTTAATGGACAGGAAAACTGTGGCCTCGTGAGGGTGGAGCAGAGTGAACATACTGGTGTTCGGAAGGGTTCATTTTTGCGGAATGACCCTGACACCAGCTCCAATGTTCAAGCATACACCAAAAGTCCCATAATCCCAATAGGTGCAACTGGACACTTTACATGTCCAGCATGTTAAAGCAAATTATCCACCTTCTCTCAAATTTCCTTTTCTCCACTAAAAACTAGTTAGCTGACTTCCGACCAAGATGGAGGCGGAGGTGGACACACTGTGCCTCCTCTCACAACCAAAATTAAGGACAACAAATATTTAGAAACAAGAAAACAACCAGAATTGATAGAAAATTGAACTGTACGGAAGTCCAACAACCATTCATCCAGACTGGTAAGAGGGGCGGATTCGAGGCAGGGAGAAGTGGAGGTGCAGACCTGGGCACGCAGGCAGCAGTGACTGGCAGTTCCCAGGAGTGCAGGCAGTGGCTAGCAAACCCCAGGTGCACAGGAGGCAGCTGGCAGACCCCGGGGAACGGGGTGGCAACTGTGCAGACCCAGTGAGGCTGAGAAAGGCAGCTAGCTGACCAGGTAGTCCTACATTCGCACACAGATAATCCAGGTGAAGGGGAAGCAGCGGAATGGACTAGAATCCAAGAAAGAGCAGAGCAAGCACCATTGTTCCCTCTTGGACCCTGCCCCCACATACAGCATCACAACTCAGTGACTCGGCTGCCCCATACTGGGGAACACGCTCCACCCCTCACTACGTAATAGCCACAACCATATCAAAAAAATAAACAAACAAGAAAACACCAAAAATGGCTCAAATTAAAGCCCCAGAGCCAATTCCTCTAGGCCACAAAGAGATAGCCAACCTATCAGACACTCAGTTGAAAGCCCTGGTGATCAGGATGCTCACAGTATTGGTTGATTTTGCTTACAAATTAGATGAAAAAATGCAGGCTACAATATGTGAAATGAAGGAGGACGCATGGGGAACCAATAGAGATGGGAGGAAAACTGGGACTCAGGTCGGTGGAGTGGACCAGAAGGAAGAAAGAAACAACCAAACAGAAAACAAGGAAGAAACAAGAATTCAAAAAAATGAGGAGAGGCTTAGGAACCTCCAGGACATCTTTAAATGTCCCAACATCCGATTTATTGGGGTACCAAAAGGGGAAGAAGAAGAGCAACAAGTGGAAAACTTCTTTGAACAAATAATAAAGGAGAACTTCCCCAATCTGGCAAAGGAAATAGACTACCAGGAAGTCCAGGAAGCTCAGAGAGTCCCAAAGAAGGTGGACCCAAGGAGCAACACGCCAAGGCACATCATAATTCCATTAGCCAAGATTCAAATGAAGGAGAGAATTCTAGAAGCAGCAAAAGATAAGGGGACAGTCACCTACAAAGGAGTTCCCATCAGACTGCCAGCTGACTTCTCAAAAGAGACCTTCCAGGCAAGAAGGGGCTGGAAAGAACTATTTGAAGTCTTGAAAGGCAAGGACCTACATCCAAGATTGCTCTATCCAGCAAAGCTGTCATTTAGAATGGAAGGGCAGATAAAGTGCTTCTCAGATAAAGTCAAGTTCAAGGAGTTCATCATCACCAAGCCCTTATTATATGAAATGTTAAAGGGACTTATCTAAGAAAAAGAAGATAAAAAATAGGACAGTGAAAAGACAACAAACTCACAGCTATTAACAACCACACCTAAAACAAAAGCAAACAACTAGGACAGGAACAGAACCACAGAAATGGAGATCAAATGGAGGGTTAGCAACAGGGGAGTGGGAGGAGGAGAGGAGGGAAAAGGTACAGAGAATAAGTAGCATAGATGGTGGGTAGAAAATAGACAGGGGGAGGGCAAGAATAGTGTGGGAAACGTAGAAGCTAAAGAACTTATGACATATGGACATGAACTAAAGGGGGAAATGTGGGTGGGAGAGGGTGTGCAGGGTGGAGGGGAATGATGGAGGAGAAATGGGACAACTGCAATAGCATAATCAATAAAATATATTTTTTAAAAAACTAGTTAGCTGTAGAAGAAATTAAGCACCCTGGATGTACTCATTAACCACTGGAGTCCCCGGAATTATTGTGGCTATCAGTCATGCCCACGGGTACTATGGGGGAGAGGCATAAGGTATGACTGTACATTAATGAGATGGACAATTTCCAAGTGGCTTAAAAGCAGGGAGGGGGGAAAATAAACACAATGAAGAAAAAGGTGCAAGCCTGCCATAGTGCCTGGCTACCCACAGCTGAGTCTCCAACCAATTACTCAAGCTGCTCACAAAGCACACCTCTAAAATGACTCAGGTGGGAGCACATATTAGCTTTTTTAACTTCTTCCCCAAGCACATAGTACAGGGCTAAACATAAACTGCACAATGAGTGGAGTTGCTTAGACTAACTCTTAAGTGTCCACTTACGTAAATAGGCAGTCCAGCAAACCCTGAGTTTACAGAAGGGTAATCCCACCCCATTCTTCATTTAATGTTCTCAGGGTTTCAGAACGCCCTTCCCTCCCCAACTCCTCATGGCAGATACTGCTGCTCTATCATGTTTCCACCTCCCTTTGTTCACATGTTTTTGTTCAGATTGTTCTACTGACATTTACCATGCTGACAACACGTTTCCGTTGACAAATCTGCCTTGATCCGTGAATGCTAAGCTCACGAAAAGAGTTACTGCACATGCTGAACTACGGAGCTGAAACCTCCTGTCACTTCTTAGCCACTAGTAATCAATATGCTTATCTCACTTTAAAAAGTCACTTCTCTGTGAAATCTCAGCAGACTATAACCAAAGGAAAATTAACAAGTTTCGAGAGTAACTTGACCACCAGCCCCAAACTGAAAGTAAAATCTAACGAGCAAAACACTCCACCCCGAGAGAACCAAAAAGCCTCACGCAGGCACTGCTGTCACACTCTGAGATTCCGGGGTTTCCCCCAGCATGAGGTTGCCATTTCCCGTGACACAGGCGCAGCATCGACTTCAGAAAAGGGAACACTGAGCATCCTCCAAGACCATTCTCGGTGCCTCCAGTCACATACTTCCCAAACACAATGGCAAGACTGAAAGAAGGAGAAGTCTCAAGCAGATGCCAACAGTCTCAGAGTAAGGACATCTTTTCAATTTGCTGTTTGCTCAAAGACAGGCATTGAAAAACAGCAAGAACAAATTAACCATTCATCTTGGAAATGCATCCACACCAAGAGAAGGCATTCTGATGTCACAATTAACAAAACATGTAGCCCACCAACTTGTTTATCCAATTTTGGAGCTCCCTTTCTTTACAAATTGCTCAATAAAAGAAAACTCTCTACCTGTAACATTTGTATTAAGTCTACTTCCCAACGTCATTCTGTACATCACCATCTATCTCACTGCATTTCTATTTATGTAGGGGTATCTTTTTGGTTAATTATCATCAGAATAAAAGCTATTGACTATTTTAGAGAAAGAAAAAGCAAAATGATCGTGTTCCTCTTCTATATTTTTACTGTGCAACTATTTGTTAAGTTCTCGTTTTTGTTTTCCCCTCATTTTAAAGCTCCTTTGCACAATTAGTAATTCAAGTCTACCACAAAATACAGTTTTAGAAAGGAAAGGCAACTTTACAATGGTTTAAATATGCCCCCTGTCAAAGTCTATTTACATAATACAAATCTGAAAGGCAAGTTCCAATTATACTGCAGCAACGCTGCGTGAAAGGAAGCCTGGTATTGACAGCACAGTGAGCAAGGCAGAGAGAAATCTGGGAATAAAGATTAACCTAATCAAGACCAAATATAAAAGAATTACACCTCCCTTCCCTGCTTCTTGGGCTAAAACAGGTACTCGTATTTCCATGTCCACTGAGGCGGTAAAAATGAAAGAGAAAATAATGAGTTTAATGATTATAATAAAGTATAATAAATATATATATACACTCTTTAGTAAAGAGGTATAATGTGTAATGTAAATAAAGGTATGCATATAATTTCAAAACGAGTTTGCAAAGACAATGTTAAACCATCTTAGCAGTAGAAGCTTAAGTTGCTTAAGCATGTAGGAGACTGAAAATACAAACACTTGCAAGGTTCTCCAGGTCAGCAAAGCACCAAGCAGAACGTGACATGTTCTGCGCAAGATTCCCAATGAGAGGGCCTGACAACATGCGCTGCTATTCTCACCACCCAGGGATGAAACTGTGGCAAATCATGTTCCTATGCAAGGTCAAGGGCTGCCCCCTTGCTTAGCCGGTGCTCGCACACTTGCTTTCTTCTCAGTAGCCTGACGCACTCAGTAGAATAACCCAAGAGCCTGAGATGAGACAGGCAGTGCTAGACACTTCCACGTGACTTCAATGCCACTCCCATTTCCGCTTCTCCCAATGGGAAAACGTCTTTCTGATCCAAAATAATACTTTCAGATGATCTAAGGATTCTGCATCCCTGAATGAAATCAAGAAGGGTGACTAACACAAGCAGTGGCCTCTGACCTAAAACCATCCTAGAAATCTCCCCAACCCTGAGCTACATTTATGCTACATTACCTACTACTAATTAATCTATGAGAAATTAAGGCTACAGACTCCCAGTAAAGGCCTGTTCTGAAGTTCTGCTCACCTTCAACTCAACAAAAGTACAAACACCACAATTACAACAGGCAAAGAAGCTGAACAACAGGCACTCTTCCAAATGACCAATAAACATATGAAAAGGAGCTCAATATCACTAATCATTAGAGCAATGTAAATCCAAATCACAACGAGATACCACCTTGCCCCCATTAGGATGACGACTATTTTAAAAAATTACAACTATTGGACAGGACGTGGAGAAATTGGAACTCCTGTGCACTGCTCATGGGAATGTAAAATGGTGTAGCCACTCCAGAAAACAACACGGTTGTTCCTCAAAAAAATTGAAAGTAGAATTCCTATATGACCCCCCAGTCATTGGCTCTTTCAGGACCTCGCCCATATTGTGCTGTTTCAACTGTTTGCTGAACAGAATCCCAAAGAATTGAAAGAAGGGACTTGAAGAGATATTGCAAACCCATGTTCACAGCAGCATTATTCACAACAGCTGGTGGGTCAAGTCATTCAAGTCTCCATCCACGGGTGAATGAATAAACAAAATGTGGTGTACGAGGTCTGTTTGGAAAAAGCCCAGCCATCGTTAATATAATGAGAATGGTTTGCATGACATCAATGTAACCTGGCGGCCAAGGAGAGTGGACTGGAATGCACACGCGTGAACAATGAGGACTTCACTGTATTAGTCACTGGGGGTGGCAGATGCCACTGAGTGAGGTGTACTGTGCAGCCGTCACCTCCAAAATGACTGAGTAGAGCAATGAATTTACATCAAATTTTGTGTTAAACTTGAACATTCCTCTGCAGAAACTGTTTGGATGATTCAGAAGGCCGCAGCTTTGGGCGGACTGGTGACTGCCAGCTTCATCATGACAGCACGCCCACTCATGCATCACGTCTCTTGTGTGGAGTCTTTTGGTAAAACATCAAGTCACCCAGGTGACTCAGCCCCCCTCCCGTCCAGATTTGGCACCCTGCAACTCTGGCTCTTCCCAAAAATAAACTCATCTTTGAAAGGGAAGAGATTTCAGACCATCAATGAGATTCAGGAAAATACAAAGGGGCAGCTGATGGCAACTGGGAGAATTGTGTGAGGTCCCAAGGTGCCTACTTTGAAGGGGACTGAGGCATCATCGTCCTATGTACAGGGTTTCTTGTATCTTGTATCCTCTTCAGTAAATGTCTCTATTTTTCATACTACATGGCTGGATACCTTCTGGACAGACTTCACATACACACAGTGTTAATACTATTCATCTTAACAGGAAAGGATATTCCGACGCACACATGAACCTTGAAAACATTATACTAAATGAAATAAGCCACTCACAAAACACTGTATGATTGCACTTACATAAGGTACCTAGAAGAGCCAGATTCTTAGAGAAAGAAAGTACTCGTCGACATAGTGGGTGCCAGGGGCCAGTGGCAGATGTTGTTTAATGGGCACCAAGTTTCGGTTCTGAAGACAGATGATGGTGACGGTTGCACGACAATATGAATGTGCTTAATACTACTGACCTGTCCACTTAAAAATGATTCAGATGGTTGGTAAATTCCATTACATGCATTTCACCAAAATTAATTGTTTACTTAAAAAATGAAGATTACTGGCGTACAGTAAGCAGGTGATGTTTTCTGCATGACGAGATGCACTCTAGAACAGATTGTGGGCAAAACCAAGAAGCGGCTGTAAAGCCTCTATTTCCCCGCCTACAGCACAGTTAACTCCAGCTCCTTCACAAGACCACCCCAGAGGTACGTGTGATAATGTACCTAAAACACTCCAAGGCAGACAGATGCTCAAAAAAAGTGGCAGGTGGTACAAATGTTTTGATAAGCAAGGAATATATTTTTTTTACCTTTTTATTAGGAGAAATAAAAAGCACTTTAATTTCTAATAGTTTAGTTGAGAAACAGCTCATAGGCAGTTGACATCAGGACACACCCAAGGAGTCAGCCACCACAATTACCCATTGTGCTGCACAGTTACTTTGAAACTGAGTCAGTACTTCCCTAACCCTGAGAGAATTATACCCGAAACAAAGACAAGGGGTGGGTATTCATTAACACCAAATCTTAGCATCAAAAGGCAATTTCAAGATGTTTCAGTCTAGATGTTTCTAAACTGATTTCTGGCAATGGGACTTTCTTGAAAGAAAATTACAGGAAACCCACAAAAGTAAAACAGAAAAAAAGTAGAGCTGCTCTGTGGGGGACAAGTTGGTCTCTATCCTCAGGCCCTTCCCAACCCCATTTTGCACCCTAATGTAATTCTAATGAACCCCAGGGCTTGAGAATACCTTTGGGGGGGACTAAGCAAAAGAAATAAACAAAAGTGGATGCAGTTCACTTTTAATGGCAGAATTTGGGGGTGGAGGGAGTCTAAGTGACTTGCCCAAGGTCATTAGCATCAAACTAAGTCTAGAACTCAAACCGACTGAATCCTAACCCCATGTCTGACCACCAACAATCAACTCTGTCCTAGGCGACAAAATGCTCTTCATCAGAACGTACCCTTATCATCTTTAACATAGACAGTGAGTTTCAACTCTCCAATTTAATCTGGCATCCCTACTTTCTTATTATTCTCTTACTACTCTCACATTATTCATTCTCTTACTACTTTGCTCCCCATTAGTCTTGTCAAATGTGTCTCAGAACAGCTGCAGGGAAACATTTCACTCCTAACAGATTCGCCAAGCCTGTTATGCTTATGCCCAGATCCATAAGACAGGAAAAAGAAAGTGATGACACTCAAAGAGAAAAACTCTCTGAAATATCAGAGGCTGAAATCCTATTTCTTGCCTGACCTGCTAAAAATGTTATTACTACATTTTCTGTATCTCCAAGAGGGCAGATTCTCAGGAGAATGTTGGGATAAAAATGACAAGCTTCTTTGGCAAACAGATCATAGCTCACATTACCAGAGGGAAGAAAGAGTGAGAAAGCAGGATGGCACACTTCTGAGGTTCAAGTCCAAATAATGCAGCTGTAACAGGAAAAAAAGTAAATAAAAGCGCTCACCTGACCACCCTGCCGCCAAAAAAAAGAGCTTGCCTGATTTCCAAAACAGAGGTCCTTTGGGCCATCCCAAGAGGATATCCTCAAACATCACATAGAGGGCTCCTACCTCACCAAAGTAACACCCAGACAGATCAATGAAACCTGAACAGTTCAAGAATCAGGTACGCTGCGTAAAAAACTGGGACATTCCAAGAGGATCACAAAGTCCTCTCGCAATTGAATAACCACCTACCCGGTCCAGGACAACATTATCACAGTCATCATAAATCACTTCTACTTCTGGTGATACAATTCATGTACCAAACCAGCTCTTTCTCTAACCAGGAACAGGCTCAAGATCTGCAAGCTAATACTCTTAATAATGCCCAGCAGAACAGAAACACTAGAGGGTACCACCACCTGTCTGACTTATAATTTGCTATGTAACTAACCGACTCTTCCTACCTGCAATACAGACAGCCTTGACAAACATAACCCGACTGAAAATCATTGCTATCACCGCAGATACCAATGACCGCATCCCGGTCTCACGGAAAAATGTTTGGCTGTATTAATATTCATAAGTCAAGAGTTCAGTCCAATGTTTAATTCGCTTATTCTCTTGATTATTTAAACCGTAATGTCAACACATGACTGTGATTTGGAGAACATATATGGATTATGCATGTTCATAACTAAATTAAATGTGACATTAATTTTAAAAGCTTCTCATATGCATTTGGATGTGCAAGAGAATGGCCACAGATCATCTCTTATGGAACACTCTAGGTAGAAGGAAACCTTCTTGCTACAAATCTCACCTAAACACTTCCCTACGGAGTGAATGCGGACTGACAAGGAGTAGATCAAAAACACACAACATCAGTGACTCTCTTTATTTGCAAGTTTTCTCCATGTGCCTTTTAACATTAAGAACGGATCTTAGAATCTACTCTCAGTGCTTAAGAGTAGTGACTTTGGCCCTGGCTTGTGTAGCTCAGTGGACTGAGTGCCAGCCTGTGAACCGAAAGGCTGCCAGTTCGATTCCCAGTCAGGCACATGCCTGGGTTGCAGGCCAGGTTCCCAGCTGGGGGCATTCAAGAAGCAAAAGATTGATATAGTTCTCACAAATTGATGTTTCTCTCCCTCTCTTTCTCTTTCCCCTCCCTTCTAAAAATCAACAAATAAAGTATATTTTTAAAAATGAGTAGTGACTTCACTTATTTTTTTAAAAAAGAGTCGTGACTTCACTTCATGAGTTTCTTCATATTCTTTTAGAAATACCAAATTCTTTCATTTGTAATTGGTGGCTAGTACTCCATCAAGTCTACCAGTAATCCCAGTATGGTATTTAAAACTTCCTTTTAAAATACTCAATTTTTAAAAACTTCCTAAAGCTATGGAGAAATAGTAAACAGGCACTCATATTCTACCAGCTGGTAGAGTAAAGGATATAAGCTTTCTGTAGCAACTCGACAGTATCTATCAAAAGCTGCTGAAATGTACAGCCTTTGCCCTAGCAATTCCATTTCCGTGAGAAAGAGGTAAACCAGGAAAAAAGATTATGTACACAGTTGCTCATCACAGCAATGTTCATTACAACAGAAAGAAAAAAGGGAAAGAGGGAGGGAGGGTGGGAGGGAAAGAATGAAAATACAATCTAATATTCAAAAAGAGGAAACTTAGTCAACTGAAGGTGATTCCAAAACCATACAATGAAATACTATATAGCTATTAAAATAATTATGTAGGTTACTTGATAGCATATAAAGGGATAGTCATGGAATGGTTTATAATCATACTATAAATTATATAGAATATGATGGCATATATATATATAATACACACATATCCCTCTAAAATTTTCAAGTATGAAAATAAAAATCCAAAATTGTACCCCAAAAAGTTTAGGTAGTATCATTTATTCTTATGTGCACTTTTTTTGGTATATGTGTAATTACTGAATTTCTAGAGGGACTGCTAATATAAATATGACCAAAAAATATCTTTCATGAAAACTACATGATGACTTCTAGAATAAGAGATTATACAGTAGAAAGTTAACCATAAAAATAAATAAATCTACTGGCAAACTCAAAGTTACATGAAGTTCTGCCAAACAACTCACAATGGCTGTCCCTTCACACAGTCATTTATTTCAGCTGTTGCTAGAAATGTTCTTGATGCATGTTTTAAATAAAAAAAAAAAAAAAAAAAGAGTCTGGGCCCTAGAGTTAGACCCATGTTCAAATCACAGTCCTGTCACACACCGTGGGACCCTGAGTGAGTTAGCTAGCCTCCACGAGTCCCAGTCTCCTCACCCGTAAGGTAAGGATAATAACAGACCCCGCCTCTTAAGGAGTTCTGAGGGGATTAAAATGAAGTAAGTGCATAGAGAGCACATAGTACAAAGTTTGGCACACAGAAAGCAATAATGTGATGGCAGTTATTCCTATTACTATGGTCACCATCCTATTAATCAAAATCAAACTCCTCAGTGCTTCAAGGGCAGTGACCATGTCTTCCTTGCATCCATCCCTGGATCCCTGACACCGACCAGTGTTCAGAACACACAGCAGGCCTTCACGACATGTTTGCTGGATGAAGCCCACCTAAACTTAATCACTTCAGCTCTTTGCACCCCAATTTCCTCTCCTGGCAAAATCATAAAAACACCTTGCAGAGGTGAGAATTGATCAATATAAGACGCCAAGTTCAACTGAGGTCCCCAATAAATGAGAGCTCCTGTATCCATGAACGTGTCCCTGTAGATTTCAACAGGCATCAGATCACGGCTGGAGGGAGAGAACAGTTGTAATATTCCCTCTGAATTTCCTTTAGTCTTTGGGTCCTGAGGTATCACTCGGATGAACCATTACTTGTGTTTGGACTCAGGACAGAAAACTCTCCACTTACGGGCACACATCCCGGTGAGCTCACTATTAAAGTGGTACTCTTTAGGCTGCCACAGGCACTTTTGGCAAAGCAGCCAAAATAGTACTTTACCACAGAGAGGGTGAAAAAAAGTGTGGTATTTCAGGGAATCCATGAGCTTAGGACCTAATATATACAAGTGGGGCCATGAAAAACAATGGATCGATTCTTCTTGGGGCTTCTTGTAAAAGCATGAAGGCTTTTACAGATGATGATCTGAATTAGGAAGCAACGTTTTTTATATACATTGCCGAATGAATTATTAAGGAAATACAAAATTTATAAAGGTATTCAATTACCTGAAGGTATTTTCTTCACCAAAATCAAAATAAACGGGAATGCATTTCAAGAAGAAAAACAGATCCTCGGTGGGAAAAAAGAGATCACTAAATTCTATGCGGGGGAAGGAGGGGAGGTGAAAAAATCTACTGACATGAAACCAAACATAATGTTTTATAAATCATAACATTCTTGTACTAACATTTAAGAGAAAAAGTCATCTGAAAAAAACCCAAAAAGCCTAAACTTACAGGGGAACTCAAAAACTGCAAGATCAGTAATTTGTGCAGCTTTGTTTAATTTTCCATGTCTGATTTGACAGAAACCTCAAATTTCATATAAAAGTGCTTAATATGAGGTTTATGGTCCTATTCCTGTAATGATTCTGTTGAAAGGAAAAAAGACTACTCAGCACTCATTTGCTCTGAGTTACAGTTGTCTGAGTTGTACCCTGGAAATGCACCAGGCCATGATTTACAGACATTTCCTGGTTTACAGTATTTTACACTGGAGTAGAAATGTCATGTTAAAATCACTACTGAGAAGATAATAGTTGGTAGTGACTCTCAAGACAACCAGAGTAAATATAGTAAAGTGAAGTAGGAATAGCCCTGGCCGGATAGCTCCGTTAGTTGGAGCGTTGTCAAGTATGCCAAGATTGTGGGTTCGATCCCCAGTCACGGCACTTGCAGTGGGATTTTAAAAAAAAAAAAATGAAACAGGTAAATTTTATCATATATGAATTATATCTCAATAAAACTATTATTTTTAAAAAATGACTTGCAGAGAATGGCAACATCTTACTGGTTCTCTACAATTTGGGTAATGGGTATATAAGGATCAATTCTACTGTTCTATTTTGAGTAAGTTTTAAATCGTAAACATTGTTTTAATTAAATAAGCCACACCCACATTCTCATGGTAATCACCCATACATCCATGATGAAGCTGCTGAACAGGTTAACATGTAAAGTGACAGATACCTACGTTCCCAAGCACAAAACCCAGCAAGAGCTACAGAGATTTCACCACCAGACTTGGTCAACACTGGCCAACCTTCCATTGAACATGGGCATCTCTTCCCCAGAAGGGATGATTTCACTCACCAGAATCAAACTGCAATGATTCTCGGAGAAAAAACTAAAATCTGTTTCTTCTCAGTAGGACTGACTTTATTAACAGTCTAATAATATGTGCATACTATTAATTAGACACGGTTCTGTCACAAATTCACTCTGCCATACATCAATCCAAGGATTTCCCGAAGCAACTAACACACTACGCACAACGCTGGGCACTGGGAAAACAGCCACAAAAGCAGATGAAAATCTGCCCTCCGGGAATTTATAACGTAGGACAGCTTTTCCAACCTTTTTCATCGTGTGGCACGCACACTCATAACTAAAATTCTGTGGCACACCAAAAACTATGTTTTTTGCCAATCTGACCAAAAAATAGGCGTAATTTTGATTCCTTCACACCAGATAGATTGTGTTGGCTGTTGTTGTTGTTTTTATTTGACAATCTAAGGGAAAAGAGGTCAGTGCCCCTGACTAAACAGTCAGGTATTGCATGTTTTAAACATTCTTGTGGCGCACTGGTTGGCAGTCGCTGCTCCAGGAGAAACTGCAGACATACAGTATACCTTATCCCCACCTAGTCAGTGGGCAAGGTGACAAATGAATCCCACTGAGTTAAGTGGAAGGGAGGAAATGACAGTGGGGAAAGACAATACGAAAAAATTAACGAGGTGACTAAGAACGCACGTCCCAAGACACCTAACTTACATAGCAAAAACAATCATTCATGCTAGTTGCTGGCATAATATCTTTTTTAAATATATTTTATTGATTATGCTATTGCAGTTGTCCCATTTCCCCCCTTCATTCCCCTCCACCCTGCACACCCTCTCCCACCCATATTCCCCCCCTTTAGTTCATGTCCGTGTGTCATAAGTTCTTTAGCTTCTACATTTCCCACACTATTCTTGCCCTCCCCCTGTCTATTTTCTACCTACCATTTATGCTACTTGTTCTCTGTATCTTCCCCCCTACTCCTCCCACTCCCGTTGCTAACCCTCCATATGATCTCCATTTCTGTGGTTCTGTTCCTGTCCTAGTTGTTTGCTTTTGTTTTAGGTGTGGTTGTTAATAGCTGTGAATTTGCTGTCTTTTTACTGTCCTATTTTTTATCTTCTTTTTCTTAGATGAGTCCCTTTAACATTTCATATAATAACGGCTTGGTGATGATGAACTCCTTGAACGTCACCTTATCTGAGAAGCACTTTATCTGCCCTTCCATTCTAAATGAAAGCTTTGCTGGATAGCGCAATCTTGGATGTAGGTCCTTGACTTTCATGACTTGCAATACTTCTTTCCAGCCCCTTCTTGCCTGCAAGGTCTCTTTTGAGAAATCAGCTGACAGTCTGATGGGAACTCCTTTGTAGGTGACTGTCCCCTTATCCCTTGCTGCTTCTAGAATTCTCTCCTTCCTTTTAATCTTGGCTAATGTAATTATGATGTGCCTTGGTGTGTTCCTACTTGGGTCAAACTTCTTTGGGACTCTCTGCGCTTCCTGGACTTCCTGGAAGTCTATTTCCTTTGCCAGATTGGGGAAGTTCTCCTTTATTATTTGTTCAAAGAAGTTTTCCACTTGTTGCTCTTCCTCTTCCCCTTCTGGTACCCCTATAAATCGGATGTTGGGATGTTTAAAGATGTCCTGAAGGTTTCTAAGCCTCTCCTCATTTTTTTGAATTCTTCTCTCTTCCTTCTTTTCTGTTTGTTTCTTTCTTCCTTCTGGTCCACTCCATTGATTTGAGTCCCAGTTTTCTCCCATCTCTATTGGTTCCCTGTGCGTTTTCCTTCATTTCACTTATTGTAGCCTGCATTTTTTCATCTAATTTGTGAGCAAAATCAACCAATTCTGTCAGCATCCTGATCACCAGTGCTTTGAACTGTGCATCTGATAGGCTGGCTATCTCCTGGTCGCTTAGATGAATTGGCTCTGGGGCTGTGATTTGTCCTCCCGTTTGAGCCATTTTTTGTTTTTTTGTTTTGTTTTGTTTTGTTTTTTGGTCTGGTCAAGGCTGTTATGCAGTGAGAGGCGGAGCCTTAGGTGTTCCCCAGGGTGGTGTAGCCTGGTTGCTGGGTAGTGACGCTGTATGTGGGGGCGGGTCCGAGAGGGAACAATGGCACTTGCTCCTCCCTCCCTCTCTCTCTCTCTCTCTCTCTCTCTCTCTCGGATTCCAGTCCCTTCTGTCACTTCCCCTTCACCTGGATTATTCACGCGCGGATGTGGGACCACCTGGTCAGCCAGACGCCTTGCGCGGCCTCACTGGGTCTACACCATTGCCACCCATGCCTGGCGTCTGCTAGCTGCCACCTGCAAGCCTGGGATCTGCCAGCCACTGCTGCCTGCACGCCCAGGTCCACCAACCTGCCTTGACTCCGCCCCTCTTACTGGTCTGGATGAATGGTTGTTGGACTTCCATACAGTTCAATTTTCTATCAGTTCTGGCTGTTTTCTTGTTTCTAAATCTTTGTTGTCCTTAATTTTGGTTGTGCGAGGAGGCACAGTGTGTCCACCTGCGCCTCCATCTTGGCTGGAAGTCCCTGCTGGCATAATATCTTTAAAGAATCCATTTAAAAGGAATTAAGCAAAAACAAAACAAAACCCTCATAGGTAGACAGACAAGAGTATGGTCACTATGGTGATTCCAAAGGGAAATGGGAGGTAAGGGAGAGGCAAAAGACGGTGCAGGGGGGATAAACGGTGATGCAGGGAGACATGGCCTGGAGTGGTGAGCACACAGTACAGTGTACGGAGGATGCTTTATAGAATGTACCCTTAAATCTATATAATTTTATTAACCAATGTAACCACAATAAATTCAATTTAAAAAATCCATTTATTTCTGTAGCTTATAACTGCCATAAACAACTAGGTGTTTTCAAAAGAAAACTTCTATTGTGTCTAATTTATATACATAATTTACCCTGGCCAAAAAACAACAACAAAAAAAACCTCTTCTTTTTCAAAAGTAAATAAATGTTCCCTACAGACAACCTTTCGTATAAAAGGTTGTTTAGTATAGTATGTTTAGTATAACATTTCAGTAAGTCATTATCAATTATTCATAGTTCACATATAGCATTATTCAAGGTCAGCTGTAAAACAATCATTCAAGTTACCATAAATCTTGATAGAGAAGGATTAAAAGCTGAAACCTGGGTGTGTTTAATGTTACAAAAAGGTTCAAAAGCCATCTCATCACACTTTTAAGTTTTCAGATTTTCAAGAAGTGAAGAAAAGGTGCGGGGGAGACTTGATAAAGGGAAAAGTTCAGGACCCAGCTGGACCCATTAAAAGAGCAGATCACCATTCATGATAAAGATTTAATTAAATATACATGCCAAGTTCTGAGAATTCTTCTCCTTTCTGCCGTCACTTACTAAGAATTCTCTGGCAAGGTCAGTCAGACCAAGATTCATGAGCAGGTTCCTCTCAATGCCCGAGCTACATGCAATGATAAAAAGGAACCTGCATGTCCTGTCTCAGGAAGTCACCCAGACTCAGTATTTATTAAATAGTTCTATTTATTGCTCTGTATTAGAAAAAGAAAGATGTTTAAAGTATAGTAGTATGGTTGGCAACAACAGTAAGAAAATAAATCACTTATTCCAAAGTAGGAAGGAAGACGTCGATGCAACTTTAAGGAATCCTCACTCATGTGAGAACTTCCTCTGTCCCATTTCACGTCCAAGATCATAGGTTCATATCCTTCTTGGGCCACCCTTCTGGGATGCAATGCAAAGTGAGTCATTAACACATTATTTCACAGAACAAAAGAATTCAAGGGTAGAGGAGAAGCAGTAACCTGCTCAAGGTCACACAGCTGAACTGGGACCAGTGTCTCCTTCCCAATCCTTTTCTAACTAAGAAACCTTGCCAAGTAAAAGCCATTTTACTGGGGGTGCAGGGGGGAGGAGATGGCATCAGGTGACAAATGGTGGTGAGGAAACAAGCAAAGTACTCAGTTACAGTTATTATCTCCTAAACCAGGAGTGCAAAAGAAAAGAATGTTTCCCCAGAAATGAGCATGTGTAACAACTCTGTTCATTTGCCAAGAGTCTGCACCAATCACTTTCTGACCCTCAAAACCCTCACAGGAATTAATAAAGGACAATTCGCATGGACGGAGGCACAGAAAAGAAAGCCGCAGCACAGTTCACTGAACCACCCAAATCTTTCCCCGTTACCCTGAACCAGGTGTCTGTCTTTCAGTCCACAAGATTCCATCCCCTTTGCATGAAGCAAAGGTACACACCCTGCCCCCTAAAAAACGCATGATGTAATAAGCTAGATTGGGCACAAAGCTAGAGACTGAGAAAAGATACTTAATATTGTACGGTGTGTACCTGCATTTTTCTCACTCCTTATCCCCCTAACACTTCAGTACTGCTAAAATGAACCTAAAAAACTGGTTTTTCAACTTCCAAAACAGGTTAAACATGAACTAATTAACTGTTTGGAAAAACACTTTGAAGATGTGAAAGAGTGTGTAAATGTTAATTATTAATGTTGATCTACAAAGCTCCTGCATGTGGAAATACAATTCTATACTGGCAAGTTTCTGCTACTTTCAAGGGACAAACACAAAAGGCCTGCAGGTTTTTAAGGATTCTAGGAAAACTTGAAGGGCAAACCGCAATGGTTTCCTACTTAAAACAATAAAAAGCTGGAATTTTAAACTGGCTGTTTTGGATACAGTTATGTCAGTGGGGGGGATGTGACTTAAGGCATGTACAATAAAACTAGAGTACAGTGATAATCACAGAGCCTTGGATGAAAACTGACCGGAGAGGAGCAAACTAAAATCTCCGAACCCCAGTTTTCTCATCCAAATGGGGGAGACTATTTTATAGAGTTATTGTAAGGAATTAAGATAATGTAAATGAACACACGATACGCAGGTAGGCGGGCACCCAGCAAGAGTTTCTTCTTCCGTTTAGTGACTCCCCTTTCTAGAAAACACCTTTCAGGAAAGAGCCTGTCTCAAAAGGTCTGCCAGGACTGGGAAAGTCTTTTAAATACACGCTATCTTGTGTTCTCAGCAGACGTACAGCCCCATTTTGGCAGGAGGGCCCAGGCAAAAGCTTAGGTCATTCCTGTCCACTGACCCACATACATCCTTAATCCTCAAACAGAGAGAGAACCTCAGCTGGGCCCCAAAGGCCTCATGTGACCAAATACACAGTGAGAACTCTCCTTCTCCACTTGGTGCCTCATTTTTTCCCTACATAACTATCACACTGCCAGGTCACATCCAGAGTTTCTGGGTGTTATTCTCAGCCCGGACACTCTGTGCACAAAATATCCAAAGAGGTTGAAAAACCATTTTCTTCCATCTTATAAAAGGTAACAAAGTATTTCCCTACAATGCCACCATCTTCTCCAGACTGGGCTACTACTGCAAAAACTCTGGACTAGTCTCCGTTTCCACCCCTGCTCGCTCTGTTCCCAGTGAAACTTAACATCTAAATCGCTCCTTGCTCAAACGCTTCAGTTCTTCCCATCATACTTAACAGCCTGTTAGACTGGCTTCTGCCTACTCACACTACATTATCTCCTTCAGTTCTCCTTCCTCACCGAGTCCCAGCCACACTAGCCTACCCATTCATATCCCGCCTGAAGCCCTCTGAACTTGATGTTCCTTCTTGGAACATCCAGAGATCTTCAAGGAGCTTGCCCCTACACTTCCTTCAGATCTCTGCTCAATTCTACCTCCTCCAAAACACTTTGTCTGACCCCCGCCTCCCCAATTCCTGCTAATACTCTTCGTATGAAGTCTTCCTAAAATTATCACCACCAGACATCACCGAAACTCTCTGTTCACTCGTTTATTTTCTGCTTCCCTGGCTGGAACAGCAGTTCTTTGATGGCAGCAATGACCTCTTATTTGTCACTGAATCCCCACCATCTAGGACAGCATGCAATGTACAGAGGGCACCCAAATATATACTGACTAAAATAACAAGCAACCCTACATACAACAAATGTCATATGCCCATTTTACAAAAGAGAAAACTGAACTTCAGAGGCAAAGAACTTACCCAAAGCCACAGAGCAAAATGTCACCAAATGCATTTGAAAAAGCCAATACTTGGCCCAATGACATTTTGTGCCTTAAAATGGAATTTTACATGTATGCTAAGAAATAAAAATGTAAAAAAAACCCCTGGCTGGTGTGGCTCAGTAGATTGAGCGCGGGCCTGCGAATCGAAGGATCGCGGTTCGATTCCCAGTCAGGGCACATGCCTGGGTTGCCAGGCCAGTTCCCGGCAGGGGACATACAAGAGGCAACCGCACATTGATGTTTCTCTCCCTCTCTCCTTCCCTTCCCCTCTAAAAAGATAAATAAAATCTAAAAGGAAAAAAAAATGTAAAAAAAAATATATCATTTCTATAGGAAAATATTAGACCACAGTGATCTTTCTTTCTGTTCACCATCAGACCATTTCATATGTTTGATTAATCATATGTATGTACTGTGTGAGTACCTCTTCAACTGGAAGATATCTACTTTTTTGGTAATCCCCAGAGAACAAGGGCTGAGCTACACATAGCAGACATTTAACAAATGTTCCTTTGATGTTTATCCCCCAAAGATTTAACGAATCCTGTAACAAGACTTTCAGCCCCACCAGTGAAGTATGCTTTATTGGGACTTCAGTTTCCAACCACCATGAAGTAACTGAACCCAGATTTATCCTGCCACACCCCTCCCTGCAACAACTAGGGAAATGGATAAAATATATGAGGCAACATCTTGAAGCCACTGGGCAACCAGCAGAACAGGACTGCAATCCCTAATAGAGGGGGACGGATGAGAGGAGCCCCAGCTTTCTCAGCCTGGAGGCACACACCGGACCTCTGTACAGCGAGGATCGCATGCGCACAGGGCAGTCTAGTAGAACTGAGAATCGGATGTAAGAGTTTGGGAAGGCAGAGGAATCTAAAAACTGCAGGGTACCAAAAAGTAGAAAGCTACATGAAGGCACTCCAGAAGTCAGCACAGAGGCCTCCTTGAGTCAGCGACTAGGAAGTCATGCACGCATACTGTAAAAAATCTCTGAGGGCAGGCAAAGAATGACCCAAGAACTGTAAGCTAAACAATCTCAGAGCTCCCATGGGGCTGGGGAACATTCATATTCTGACCAGTCAGAGCAGAGAACATCCAGTTCTTCAATGAAACTAAGGAGGCTTTCATGCCCTTAGTAATGGGGCGAAACAAGCTTAGACTACAAGCTATTCTAGGCCAGTCTGGAAAAGTTTAAAACTAAGCCTCAGACCCTGTATGAAATAAACAGCCATATGTGATTTAAAAAATAATTTTTTTAAACAAGCCTCAGAAGTATCAAGTGAATAACCTGTCAATACAAAATCCAATACTCTTTAAAGCAGTGGTTCTCATTCATATCCGGGATGATTTTGTTCCCCCTCCCCCTCCCTCAGGATAGCTAGCATTATCTGTAGTCATTTTGGGTTGTCACAACTGTGGGTGGTACTACTGGCATCTACTGCGCAGAGGGATACTGTTAAACTTCCTACAGTGCACAGCACAGCGCCCCACAACACAGAGTAATCTGGCCCAAAACGTCAATAAGACCAAAGTTGAGAAACCCTGCTTTAAAAGAATACAAAATCCCACCATGAGCTTAAAAGTCGTCATTTCCAGAATCCAATGAGAAATCATCAAACATGCAAAGAAGAAAGAAAATGTGACCCATAGTGAGAGAAAAATCATCCATGAACATAGAAATAATGGTTAACAGACAAGGACTTTAACAAATATGATGAGTATTATACATATGATCAAAAATTTATTTTAATGAACCTAAATAGGAGACAAATGGAAGAAATAAAAAAGATTCAGTAGCAAATTAAATCCAACGATATATAAAGACTATATCATGGCCAACTGAGGATTATCACAAGAAAGCAAGGCTACTTTAGCATCCAAGACTTAGTGCAATTCACTATATCAACAGAGTAAATAAGAAAAAAACATAGGATCATCTCAATAGATGTAGAAAAACCATGGCAACACTGAACAACCATTCATGATGAAAACTCTCAACAAACTAGAAATAGAACAGAACTTCCTCAAATTAATAAAGGACATCTACAAACAAACAAACTATAAATAACATCGTATTACTGGTGGAACACTGAATGTTTTCCCCTTAATCAGGAAAGGCTGTCCTCCCTCAAAACTCCTATTCAACATCATAAGGAGGGGCCTGGCCAGTTCAATAAAGTAAGGGGGGAAAAAGAAAGAAATAAAAGGCATACAGACTGCAAAGGAAGAAATCAAACTGCCTGAATTTGTCAAAGACATTATTATCTACATAGAAAATCCCAAAGAATCTATGAGAAGGCTTTTAGAACTGTTGTAAAAGTGAGTTTAGCAAGGCTGTAAGATACAACGTTGGCATCCAAAATTCAATCTTATTTCTATATATCAGCAATGAACAATCAGAAAACTGAAGTTTTAAAAGAATCACAACTACACTATCTTTTTTTGTGCTCTTGTGAAATATTCTGACATGCTTTGCTCAGTTTATGGTGGTTTCACCTGACTTCAAGCACTGGTGTCCAATGTCAGTTCCTGAGATTTCACAGTAACTTGGGTCTATCAGCAAGCACTGTGAACTAAAACTTCTTTAGAGTTTCTAGAAAAACATTTCATGACAAAATATGTTGTGAAAGGAAATACGAGAAGTGCCAAAAGTAAAAAGTATCAATTTATCCCAGCAAGAAGGATGGCAATAGAAATTGTATAATATTTTAATTTTATAAAGAAAACCCAATAAAGTTAGCTGGATGTTTTTCCCTTTTAGACTAGGACTTGAATTTTATCCAAACCAGTGTCCAACCAATAAAATTACAAAACAACGTAGTATTTGTTTAGTGATTTATCCCATGTGTTTTTTGCAGCAGCAGCACGTAGCAGACTTTATTTTATAACTAAGGATAGTAAGTCTGAGGCGGATGAAGTGGCTCGTTCAAGGACCCAGGGTCAACAAGTCTGGATGTGAAGTCAGGTATGCGGCTCCGCATCATGAGCTTTCAGCTGCCATCACCATCAAGAATCACCTGGGTCCTGTGGAATTCTCTACATAACCTCTAGGAGTTCTTCCCTAACGTGACATCTTTAGTTGTCTAAAAGACAAACTAACTACAGTGTGACATACTGTTCAGGAATAACTGGCCATCGGGGTGGGAAAGGCTATCGACAAATAGGGGCGTATGATGTCATCTGAAGTCAGAATTGAAAAGGGCTGATTTCTAACAGAAGAGCGTACAGAGTGAAATAAATCATGAATCCCTCACATCTTTTCCTTCCCTACCCCCCCATACCCATATCACACAAACACACTGACATCCACCTTCCCCACCGCCTTCTACTTATTAGGTCCCAATCGATCTGCACTACGAGACCATAAATCAGAGGACATAGGAATGAAACAAACTTTCTCCCACTAACAGCTTCCTCATCTCTCTCCATTCACAGTGTGGGAATAGCCTGACAGCAAGTGACCAAGGAGCGCTGTCTCCGAATGGACCCCTGTCCCGACCAGTAATAACCAAGTCTGCTCAAGTGAGCGCAAGTGTTAACTTTCAAAAAGGGGACTATCAAAATTCCAAGTCTGTTCATCTGGCTTTGTCAAGAATGTTTTCCCCCTCAATCTGTGAGTGAGGGGGAAATCTCTATAAAAATCTAGAGATTTTTATCTATAAATCTATAGCTATATAGATTTTTATATCTATAAAATATTTTATATTTTATATAGATTTTTATCTACAGATATATAGATTTATAGATCTATAAAATCTATCTATAAAAGTACAATTTTAAAAGGCTTATTATAATCCTTCATAGTTAAAATCCTTACTTTATAAAACTAATGGATAACCTTATGTTTTAAAAAATCCTTATTTATAAGATACAAAGTAAACATAAAATCCTTATTTTATAAGAAAACTAATGGGCCCTGACTGATATAGCTCAGTGGATTGAGTGCAGGCTGTGAACCGGGTCGCCAGTTCGATTCCCAGTCAGGGCACGTGCCAGGGTTGCGGGCCAGGTCCCCAGTGGGGGTGTGCAACAGGCAACCACACATTGATGTTTCTCTCCCTTTCTTTCTCCTTCCCTTCCCCTCTCTCTAAAAATAAGTAAAATATTTTTAAAAAAAGAAAGAAAACTGATGGAAATATGAGATTCGATATACAAAAATGTCCGCTGCGGGTTAGTATTTCCAGAATGTATAGCTTCCATTTGGTTTTCTGAATATTGTAAACTGAGCTGGTGTGACTCATTCAAATCACTGCTTCCTTCCGTAAAAGGTGGCACCTTTGAAAAATGTTATCTTGAAGGGGAAGTGAGTGATTTGTTCATGTCTCTGAACTGTACTAACAACACTATATTAACCCTCACTCCAGTTCTGTCTTAAGCAAGTTTGAGAAATGCAGTCATAATCCGTATCTATTACTTTTCAAAACTAAGGTAAAATAAGGAAGGAAAGCTGGCACTGTCTAAACAACTGAGATATCCTATTACAAATGTTGAAAACATTCCATTTCCTAAACACTAAATGTATGGAGTTCTACCCAACCAAGCCACTCTGCAAGCCCCACTCAAAGACTGACAAGTGACTGAGAAAGCAGAAGTTGTTTCTATTAACACTGAGTCCAAGTAACACCTTAAAAAAACTGCATTTAATTAAGACTCAATTTTCAGGATTCCTTACTTGTGAAACGGCTAAACTCCATCACTCAAAGCATCAGACTTTTAAAAATGCATTTTAAGTCATATAAAATGTATCAAAATTATTATTACAGCAACCAGGTAACAGACACCTACTTAATGGTAAGCACACAATTCCATTTATTCCTAAAAACACAGCTACTACACCTTCCATGACAGAAAAGCCAAGCTCTGAGAAGTTAAATGACCTGCTGAAGGCTACACTAGTCAGTGTAAGTATGGGGATTTGAACTCAAATTTACCTACCTTCAAAGAAGGTCTGTTCTTCTAAACTGTGAGGAATACAGAGTGCGAATCAAGTTGTCCAGCAGTCTTAATCATTTCACCAAAAAACAGGGACAAAATTTCTAAATCAGAACCACTTTCTGAAATCCATAGTGCACTATATAAAACCTCCCAGCTCTTCAAGAATTAACAGAGTGAAAGGAAAAGCCAGAAACCTTTTTAAGTAAATTCTATCAGAGATCTACAAGTGAACTGTCACTCTGGACAAGTCCCCACAGTTAGTGGTTCTATGTGCACTACCACTAGTGAGCACAAAGCACTTCACCCAATTCAAACACATACTGAACACCTGCAATGTGTTAAGATTCCTTCCTGGCAAAGAGGGTACACAGTTAAATAGTAAGGCCCATCACAAGCCTCATGGAATCAGACTAGAGGAGGAATTTTCTTCTACCACATATATAGTTACCATCAGTTAGGCAAATAAATGAAGTGTGAGAAACCCTAAAACAAAAGTATGTACAGCACACTATCACAGTTGAGAGAAGGAAAGCAACTGGCCTATTTGTCACATTATGTTGTAATAGTGCGTGTTTACATTTTGTCCTTCCCTGACAGCTCCTTCCAACCCTGTCAACCTCATGCCCCACAATCCCCCTGCACAAGGTGCACACAACCAAACAGGAAAACCTTAAAAGCAAGGACCGTGACTCCTACAAGTGACCTTATTGTTCTAGTTCAAAAGTACAATGCTTATTATTTGTTGATATATGCATTATACTTGATATAAGCATTAAAGAAAAAGGTACAATGCTTGTGACATAAGGACATTAATTTTTCTTTGGCTTTCTCAGGTGAAGAAAGTTGGCTTTTTGAAAGCAAAATGAGCCAACCAACCAGAAAAACCCAGAACACTTCTCTACATTACTCATTTACCATGAGAAATAAATCAAAGCAAACTTACACATTCTCTCTCTCTCTCTCTCTCTCTCTCTCATTTCTTTTTAATTTAGTAGATGGCAGAGAGATGTAACAACTGATACTAACAATCGTGGTCATTTTGTTCCACTACGAATTCGATTGACATTTAAGCCAGTTCCAGTTGGAGTATTTAAACACAATTATTCTCACATGATAAGCTACGTAAACCAAATTCAGCAGAATCATGCACTTAAAACTTAACAACAAGGCTTGTACTTAATGCAGTCTGCAAATCCCAAAGAGACCAGGAAGGGCTGCAAGAACTGTTAACAGTGATTTATCTCAGCTGATCCTAACTCCTTTACAAACTCGAAAAGAAAATCATCTTTCAAAAACAGCAGTATTTGTCCTGATCTGGGCAACCCAATGCTTTAGAAAAACAGAATAAGTTGCTTCTTCCGAAAATAAAGGGACGAGGGAATTTTTTTTTTAAAGGGCACACTGCTTTTTCTTTTAGTTCTATATGCCTGGGGCAATAAGCTCTCAAAATAATTTCGCTGAATGCAAAAGCTGAGAATGAACACCAGAAATACAATCCAACTTGTACTGTGAATCCTAAGTTCACAGTAAGGTAAATGTGATGGAACCATTTTGCTCCAAGAACTATTTACAAAAATCAAAAATTAAACAAAATATATTGCTTCTTCTGATGAAAAAAATTTTGATGGTTTTCCCCATATTGTTTTTAAGCTCTTCACATACTCGCTGACTTGAAAAAGAAGTGTCCGTAAGCCATACTGACAAAAAATAAAAGTTTTTGGTTGGTCTCAAAACAAGGCTGCAGTTTAAGTCGGTATACAGTGGAGCCCGTTGCACGGGTATCCCCTCGGCCGCATGCCTCCGACTCGCAAGGATCCCCGGCCGCGCCCCCTGGAGCGGGCTCCAAAAGCGCCCCCCGAAGGCGGGTGCGGCGGGGCATATTTACCTTCCGCGCTAGAGACCTGCTCCCTCGCGTCCCTAGCACTTGCAAGCGGACTCGGTCGAACCAGAGAGACCTACGGGTCAGCCGACGCTCCCTGAACCCAGCGGAGGCGCAGGGGGAAACGTAGGGTCCAGGTCTGAAAAGGATGTGTGGAACGCCTCCGAAGTTGGGCTGCTGGCCCCGCACGGCGCGCGGTGGCCACCAAGCAGACAATGCGGGAGGTGGGACGCGGCGGGAGGAGGGGGCCGCAGAGCCGGGGGGTGGGGCGGAGGCGCTCCGCCACCGCCCATTCATCCCAGCCCGCCCGCTCCAGCGCCCCCTCCCCGCCCCCGCAGTCCCTTTTCCCCTCCCCCGCCCCGAGCAGCGGTCGCAGGGGAGGGGCTGGCGCTCTCCGCCCGACCCCTCCTCAAATCACAAAACTTCCCCCAACTCCGCCAACTAAGTTGCACTCTCACCGTGCGGCGCCCGTGGATCCCCCACGGGCCGATTCGGAGCAGCTCCGCACCTTCGCTGCAGAGAAAGACAATAGGCGGCCACTCCCCCGGCGGCGACGGCTTGAGACTGTGGCGGCGGAGGCAAGGAGCAAGAACCGCGGTCTCCGCGGAGCCCAGGAGCTTGTCTGCAGCTGCTGCTCAGGCTCCGCGCTGCCCCCGCATACAGCCCGAGTCCGCCCGCGCATGCGCCGCCAGCCGCTCGGGGATGGGCAGGCTACCAGGGGAGGGCAGCAACGCCGACGAGCCCTCCCGTCAGTAAGCACCGAGCCAAGGATTTACAGCTGGGATTGCACAGCAAAGCTGCCCGTCAAGCTCCATGAGACCAATAGAGAAGCACCTGGGCGGTGCGCACAGGTTGCTAAGGAAAGCTGAGGTTACTCGCCGCGGCTGTGCGGCTGCAAAGTGACAGCAAAGTGATCGAAATGGGGTGGTTGGCTGGGGCTGCCCTGGAAAATGCCAACCCACCCTCTCGTCTCCGCCCTCCTGAGACCGCCGTCCCTCTGTGTGCTGGCACTTACCTGCACTCTCCGCACATACTGAAATGATTTACTCTTCTCTTTCCCTCCACTTAACATCAGAAGGTGGGGTTTAGTGTGCTCTGTGTCCAGTGCCTAGTAGAGCCGTTGCTGGGTATTCAACAAGTGTTTTACATGGATGGATGGATGGATCTATAACCGCATCAGGATTGTGACAATGTATTCCAAGAACTTTAGGCTACTCAATCTCCACAAAATCGTACAGCCTTCGAGTTGCAAAGGACCTCAAAAATCTGGTGGCATTTGAGAAACAAAATGTGGTCTGTTGGTACAGGAAGAAACTAATTCGTCAAATACAAAGTTATTTAAAAAAATGAGTCTACTTAAAGACAAATATTATGGAAAAGTGGAAACACGCAGTTCAAGGACTTGCAAACTGATAGTTATTGAAGTATGTATTTCAATATTATTGAAGTGTTTAGGGGCGGGAAGGGTTATTGACAGGGTAGGGTGCTGGAAGGGTTCTGTATTTTGATCTGAATGATGGATAACAAAAATATAGACATGTGAAAATTCATCCAGCTGTACACCTAAAATTAGTGTACTTCACATGTACTTATACATGTATTTTTATGTCAGCTTTTTAAAAATTGCGGTATAGGGTATGGCCCCCAAAATGCAAAGATGCAAATGACTGCCATTTCGGAAACCCTGATCCAGGCAAGCACCCTACCAGTGACTGAATACTTGAGTGGGGGGTATTGTGAACACTCGCTGTGTATGCCAGGCACTTGCATTTTTAAGTAGCTCGAAACCTCAGATATGACAGTAGCCTTGAGCTGAAATTTGCTTCCCTGCAAGTGGCCCTGGTTCCCACAGAGATTTTGTTAGTTCACCCTCACAGAATGAAAAACCAATACCAAACATTTCCAGGGCTTCATGTGAAATTTTCCCAACCATCTCAGGGTGCTGCTCACCCTCCTCCACACTCACTCTAACCTGTCCTTGTCAATATTTAGAAGGTGGCACAGATAGAGAGGACTCCTAGACCCCTAGATCCTCAACTCTGCCACGAAGGAGCTCCTCAAAGAACCCCAGTCTCCTGTAAAATAAGAGAGCTCTCCTAGGAAATGGCTTAGACGGCAACTTGTGATAATACTGAGGTCTTAAGAGTCTGGCTGGTCTATTACAGAGGCAGCAGCAAATGTCACCTTGCCATCTTTCTAAGGACTGCTGACAGCGCCATTCTCTGCTTCCTGCCTCATTCCGGAATGTACACCTTTCCAGTGGGGTACAGAAAGGGTCAAGAGCCCAGCCCTTCTCAGGGTTCACCGTGCCCACAAACCACCTGGGAGATTCTGTTAAATGTAGATTCTGACTCAGGAGGCCTGGGGTGGAATCTGGGAGTCTCCATTTCCATCACACTCCTGGCTGGTAGTGCTGCTGCTGGTCTGGGACCCCACCTCGAGGAGCAGCTGAAACAGCTGAGCCCTCATCTTCTTTGGGAAAGTCCTGTCTGCGTGGCTGGCACTTTCTCATCGTTCAGGCATCAGCTCTGATGTCCCTTTTCAGAAAAACATCCCCAGCCAGCCTCACTAAAATAAGCCACTCTCACTCAGTCCCTTTCATTCACATTTTTCAATTTTTTTCATAGCATTTATCCCAATCTGAAAGTATCTTATTTATTTTGTGTTAGTTGACTATCTCCCCCTCGATAATGTAAGCTCCCTGAAGTCTGTTTTGTTTACAGGTTCTATCTATCTGTCTGTCTGTCTGTCTGTCTATCTATCTATCTATCTGTCTGTCTATCTGTCTATCTACAATAGTGCCTGTAGGAACAGTAGGAACTCAATTAAGTTTTGCATGAATGAATTTGTACAGAAAGAGCTACTATGAGATGCCCTCAAACTGAGGGTCCCTGAGAGTTAAGATTTGTTCTTCCAAAGTACACCAAATACCCCAGTGTGCCCCATTTCACCACAAAGAGATATGGGGTGTAGTAAATTCCTCACTTTTGGTAAGTTTACAAATTAGGAAAGATGCCAAGGCCTTAACAAACAGATTTTGTATCTCTGAACTATCTCTCTAGTTGACTTATATCTCTCGAATTCATATACATGGGTTATAATACCTAAAAATATCACAAGGATAAACCCCATTTTACAGAGAGCGCCTGGAAATGCCACACAAGGGAAAAACAAAATCAATACCGTTGTGAGAACATAAATTTCTCTGGAGACCCATGGTCCCTAAACTGTCCACTTTTGTAGAAGCAGCAGCATCGGAACAAACTTGTCCCAAGGCTCTTCTTTCACAACAGTGACCGTGTTATTGCTTTTATGGTACAAACAGTTCCCTGATGTTACTTTGAGGGAGCTTCCCCTCTTAGCCCCTTGCTTGGGTGAGGTCAAATTTACTGAGACCTCAATTCCAATTCCATAGCTTCAGTACCTGATCACACCTGAGCCAATCAATTCATCTTATCTACAGGCAACAATGATTAGTTGATTAGTTGGGCATAAGACCCCAAATAGGCCGGTCAGTGTTAAGAGAAGTAAATTCTACTCTCTGAACTCTCAAAGTAGATGACTCATTTTTAACTGGAACATGCAAGGATATGCTTCTCAGCCATCTTTTTTTAGATTGTATTTATTTGTTTTTAGAGGGGAAGGAAGAAAGAGAGGGAAATAGCAATGTGTGGTCACCTCTTGTGGGCCCCCTACTGGGGACCTGGCCTGCAACCCAGACATGTGCTCTGACTGGGAATCAAACCAGCGACCCTTTAGTTCTCAGGCCAGCACTCAGTCCACTGAGCCACACCAGCCAGGCCTCAGCCATCTTCTTACCTTGAGGAAAGAATCTCTTCGAATGGAGCCAGCACAGTGGAAAGGTTGAGAGATAAATAAAAACAATATTTTGGTGACACCTACCGAACCACTGAATCCAGCAATACCTGAAGCTTCAACAGCACATAGACTTTTCAATCAAGGAAGCCAGTAAAGCCAGAGTGGGAGTGTCTGTCGCTTCCATCCACAACAGTTCTAACTGACACATGATCCGTGAGCTGATGATTCCTGGTCAGTCCCCTGACCAGCTTCTCTATTCGATTAGCAAATAGCTTTTGAGAGTTTTCTGTGTCCCAGGCCTTAGGGCTGGTCCTGGCATTAGAGACCAAGGGCAAGGTTCCTGCCTTGAAGGGACTCACAGTCACGTAAGGGAAACAGTCAGGGAAACCAGCGAGACATCAGAAATGCAAGTGCCCCTCACAGTGGGAAAGGTAGGAGGTGAGGGGCACAAAGAGGAGGATACATACTCAGAGGATGAAAGTTCAAGGGCAGCATCTCAGAGGACATGACAGATACAGTAGGTCTTGGAAGACAACCCAGTAAAGAACAGTGGAGGAGTGTAGAATCCTTGGGTATATGTGTGCACAAGCAGCAGAAGACCTTTCCAGAAAAAGGAAGAGCAAATGCAAACATATAGACTATGTTGGAAATGCAACACACACAAGAAACTGGAGAGAAACAGGTAGCAGGTGAAACTGAAGGAAGGAAGGCAAAGCCAGGTTACACTGCCTTGCTAAGGAGTGCAGTGTTCGTTCCAAAAGGCCAGGAGAACCCTCAGAAGATGTAAGCAGTCTGTTGAGAACAGATCTTCATCTTAGATCACGCTAGCAGCATGTACTTAGCCTGCATTTAAGTGGGGGGTGAGGATGAGGGTGGGGGACAGAGGAATCTCTGAGAGATACCTGGCTCCAGGTAGGAGGTTTTGCAGTCCAGAGCAACGTTTTCACTTCTTAAGTGGCAGAGGAAAACCTTCTTTCCTCAGTGTCAAGACCAATGCTGTCCAGTAGAAATATATGGTGAATCACATATGTGATTTAAATTTTTCTAGTAGCCACATTTAAAAAGTAAAAAAAAAAAAAAAAAAAGTAAAATGAATTTTAAGGATATTTTATTGCATGAAATATACATTAAATGTTATCTTTTTAACATGTAATCCATATAAAATATATTGAGAAATTTTACATTCTTTTTATCATACTAGTCCTCAAAATAATCCAGTGGGTATTTGACGCTGACAGCACGTCTCAATTCAGAATAGCCATATTCTAAATGCTCAAAAGCCACAGGTGGCTGGTGGCTGCCATACAGGTCAGCTCTCCTGGTCGATTGATTCTGGTACAGCCTCGATCTTGGAGTTGGTTTCAAACCACAGCATGTGTCTGGGGCCATGATTTCCACACTATGCCTCCTTCACTTGCATGAACTCATTTTTTACAACCCTGGACTGATGCTATCTATCCCACTTTTTAAATTCATTAAAAGACACTGAATTTGAGAACAGTCTGACAGTGACCAGAGGGGGAGGGGAGGGAATTTCAGGGGAAAAGGGGAACGGTTTAGAGCAACAAGTATAAAGGACTCATGGACAAAAACTATGGGGGGTGGAAATGGGAGGAAGGTGGGGAGGGCTGGGGTGGTGGGCTGGGGCAGGGTAAAAGACAGAAAACTGTACAATATCAACAATTAAAAAATACTGATTAAAAATAAAATAAAAAAATGGAAAAAAAATAAAGTAATTCATTAAGTAATCTTCTCCAAATCACATAGCCACCTGATTGGCACAGTTTATCTTCCAAGGGTTGAAAACTAAGGGAAAGACACTAAATCCAATTAAAAATAGCACACTGGCTAGGTCTTCCCTCACTGGGGCTCTCCTTCTGCATTCAAAATTCTAAGTGCTCAGCCTGTCCACAGTAGATGCTCAGTAAAGGGCTAAACCAATCCCTTGTTTAGAATATATTCCTATAATACATTTCAGAAATTCTGCAGCACAAATGAAACAACGTCGAAGAAAAGAACTAGAATTATAGGCTGGGTCACAGATAAATGTGTAGTAAATGGCATTTATTATCCTGATTATTACCAGATCTGACAATATTAACATGTTTAGGGACCTTGATGTATATTCATTTCAAACAGTCATCCAGAATGGTTATGTTGGTTTATGTCCTTGCTGTTAGGGTGTCAGAGTACTTAACCTCTCTGATTTAAGTTCTTCTGGTATTAGACAGAAAGGCCAGAGCTCTAAAAGCAGCCAGGGCTGGGTTTGGACCCTGGATTCTCAGGTTCATTGTTTGTAAAGTGATCACTCCCATCTAATGGCCATGCAATGACAAATACATAAAACGACATGTGCGTAACGCTTATCATATTGCTTGGCACAAAGTCCAGGTATTGATCCGATTATACAGAAAAAGTGCTGTTAGAGAAATGTCAGAAAACATGGACTCTTCCACAGCTGTAATAGAGAATTTCCAACAAGAAGTACGTGTTGTCATATACTGACGCCCCCAATAGATAGGGCAGCCACCTCGCCTCCTGCTCTCAAGGGGGTTCCCTAGCCTTTAATTAATATACGCCAGATGTACCACTTAGTGATGGAACAATTTATTTAACTTCTGAAACCCTTGCTTTTCTCCATGATGGCCTTTTCCAGTAATGGGTTTGCTTTAAATCTGCTCACGGGATCAAATTAAGCTTCTAAAGTCATTATATTTCCAATGGTAGAAGAGTTAGGGGCTGTGGGGTTGATGAAAGGAAGGGAATCACCAAAGCCTCAGGACTAAGGAAACACCCTGACCTCAAAAACAAGTTATTGCCATATTTCTCGGTTGGCAGTGGAGGGAATTCAATTTTAGGATGTAGAAGAGTCCAGAGACTTCCTCCCAATTCACATTTTGGGGGAACATTATTTTTTTATTTTGTCAGGTTGGGCTCGCTGTTTACTTTAAGTGGAGGCTCCAATGGAGAAGATGGGGGCTGTTACTCTGATTCCGGAGAGATTTATGGGCTGGCTCCAGGACTTCACATTTCATCCGATTGCTTTTCTCTTTATGCCCAGCCTTTTCCAGTTTACTCAGCTGTTCTCATAATTATCCCCAATTATTTATAATGGTAGGTTTCTGAAGCTGGAGTTAAAGAAACACCATGTTTTTTGAACCCTAAACCCTCTTTAATGGAAATGGACTCCAACAACTCGTGTGAGCCCTGAACTCGGGTTTTCTTGGGCAGATTTTGAAAATTTTTTGTTTTCATCTCTAATACAGTATTTTATCCCAAAATTATGTGGAGCTTGCAATATTAAAGAACAGAAGTCCTTATATGCACATAACTGTTACCGATAACTACAATTTCAGTACAGCTTAAATTAGCTTTTCTTTTTTTCTTTTTTTAAATCAATGGAACAAATATAGCAATTTGTTTGTTTGTTTTACAATATATAAACTCCCAGATATGTAAGTAGCTCAGGAAATAGCTGGTCAATTAGAATATAATTGAGTCAGAATCTTATTTTTTCCTAATTTTTATTATCCAATGTACAGTTCATATGCAAACATCACCATTTGTCCCAATAAGGATCTTTAGGGATGTGCTTGTTTTTCTCCTAAAGGAGCTCATCAAGGCCCATGGATTGCATTTATTAATAATGTCTATTTAGACTCCTTCAATTTAGAAAGGTTTCCTTATCATTTCCCCTTTTTTTTCTTTTGGTCTTCCATGACATTGACTTAGTCTAGTCAATTGTCTTGTAATTTGTTGTACTGTACAACCTGAATTTGTTTGATTGGTCCATCACTGGTAGAATCAGGTTAATTTTTTTTTTTGGCAATAATACTACGTAGGTGACATTATATCCTTTACATCACATCATAAAAGAAGCGTTTGTTTGGCCCGTATTAGTTTCTTTTAAGGTGTTTTCCTTGAAACATTAGTTTCTGTAGATGTTCTTTAGAAAAGCATTATCTGTTTAAGGGAATATAAAAATGCTTTTACTCTACATTCCTTCCTTGCTGTGCATAGTATCATCACATATTAATGCTCTGGGAAGAACTACATTAAAAAAACTGCTTAGTTTTGTCAATTCCATATTTGTCAGACTTGTTTGATCATGACACCAGTTTCTCTTGGAAAGTGCGTTAGTATCGCATGGAGGAAAACTGAAGTACTGTGGACAGAAGCAGGTGGGAGTATGCTGGGAAGGCGAAATCCACAGATGCTCGTCTCCATCACCTTCCCTCCCAAGTGCATTTCTTTTTTTTAATTTTATTTATTTATTTTTAGAAAGAGGGGAAGGGAGGAAGAAAAAGGAGAGAAACATCGATGTGTGAGAGATACATCAATTGGTTGCCTCTTGCATGTCCCCAACTAGGGAGCTGGCCCGCAACCCAGGCATGTGCCCCAGGCATGGGAATCGAACCTGCGACCTTTCAGTTTGCAGGCCAGCACGCAATCCACTGAGCCAATCCAGTCAGGGCCCACATTCATTTCTTTTGCTAATTTCCACCCTTCAGTAAAGGTTACCAGGTGGGCTAAAACCTGCAAGACCTCTGACACCTCCCTCTTCCCTGCCGCAAGCAACAAGACTGGAGCGAATGCTTTTGATTCTCTAGCTTCGCATGGGAAAACATGTCCTCTGGCTTCTTCTCTCCTGCCCCTGTTGATACGCTTACCTGTGCCCAGAAAATACCTCCCATTGCATCTCCTCCTGGCTGATTCCGCAGGGCCTGAAAGCCAGCTCAAGAATATCACACCATGAAGCTCCCAACTTAGGAGGAGTCAGGTTAGTCACCAGCTTACAGGAAGATAGTTTTGTGTCTCACTTTCATTTGAGAGCTGCTCTCACAGTCAGATACAGCTCTAAATCAAGACCTTTGAAGCCTAGGACATCATGAAAGACGCAGGCTGGAAGGTGGCCCTGCACGTCTCTCCTTCCTCCGTCTACACATTCCTGTCCCCTCATGCAAAGCGAGTGCCTTGCCAATGCCAAAATTGCCTAAATGCAGAAACCTATTCATCCACAACTTTGGCATCAAGGAATGTTTTTAAGATTTTATACCTGGCCCTGGCTGGGTAGCTCAGTTGGTTAGAGCATCATTCCGATTGGCCAACGTAGCGAGTTCGATCCCCAATCAGGGCACATACGAGAAAGAACCAATGAATGCATAGATAAGTGGAACAAGTTAATGTTTCTCTCTCTCTTAAATTTTCAAAAATTTCACATCTGCATCTCAGTTTGTGAAACTTCACTGAAGTTTATAAAAGAGCTATTTGATTTTGTTTTCTTTCCCCTTTCTGGCTTCAGTTGGATGGGTCTCTGTCACATTAGCTTGAGGAGCCCCTCTGTTAATGCACTTAAATCTTGACCTGCAGACCCCAGTGGGTGTATAATTCCCAGCTGAGCTACAACTGGAGAGCCATGTGGGGAGGCCTTGGCCTCAGCATACATTAAGGACAAAGCTGTGACACAAGACACTCTTTAGCTGGGGTAATTTTAGCTGGCTTCTTGAAGTGGATATCAGGTCTATTTGCAAATCTGCTTTACTTCTCTTTTTCTCTCAAAGATCTGCGTCTCTCGCTTTTCTTTTAAGATTAACACTACCTCCTGGTTTTCTACTTTAAGTATTCAGTGACAGAAAGACAGCAGCTGTGTAAAACACAGGCACACACACTCACACAAGGAGACCGATTTTAATGTAAGCCCAGGCCTGTCTCACTTCGGCAGGGTTGCCAAGACACAGAGGAGCCTTCAAAATAACTTTTGTGTTGGGACCTTGGCTTGTCTGTGCTGACAGTTACACATTCCAGCTTGTCATTTGTCTCTGACTTGCTTTCCCAAATGTTTCCATTGAGTTATGCCACTTATCACCTGCTTAGTATGTGACACTTTATCTGCCAAGACAAATGTCATATTAGAAAAGCCTTCTGGTGAATGAGGGCAAGACAGGATTGCAACACAGAAAGTTTGGGCTTTTTCTTTTAATCCACTTTCGAAGTCAGCTTTCCAGATCTTGCCTGTTGCTGGTCTTAGTGGGGTTTTTATTAGATGCCAGCGTGGTGTGTTTAGGTCAGAGACAGAGCCCCAGATAAATGGATCCTGATTGGTAGGACAAAGCGCCCTTGAAACTCCAAAACCCTGACGGTAAATTTGATCAAAAGAAGTGGCAGTGATTAAAAACAAATGTTCACCAATGTTGTGGAGCTACCCAAAAATGAGGTCATCAGATTTTCAGAGCACTTCTATAGGCTTTTCACAATCATAATATCTTTTTAATTAAATAAACGAAATGCTTTTGAAAGTGAGAAGCTGACAGCTTTGGTGAGGGCCAGAAATAGAAGGCAAGCAGCAGGGTGACTTAACAGCAAGGCTTTATAGTCCTACACTGCTTCTACTAATAAATTTCAGGGCTGGGTTACAGCCCTCATGCCCTCTCATGCCCGAGAGGCCTCCGAGAACCTGTTTGCCAGAGCGAAAATCATTGTCCCCAGATCAGGTAAAAATCTCGGAGCTCCAGTGCACGTCACGACAGCCACAGGTTTGGCTCTGCGGGTGAAAAGACAGCCAGACGACTGAATCGCAATGTTGATACTTCTCTTCAGATCCGATCCCCCTCAGCCCTAACAAAGAAAACCTAAACCCATCCAGCGTGAAGTCTTTGACCATTTTAATTTTTGAAGATGTAACTTTCTCTTTGCCATGGGGGCTGGGGGTAAGGGTTAGGTAGTGTCCTGACTTCATGAAAACAAGTCCCATCTGTGGACCCAAATTTTCATGGAAATTTTAAAAAGCGAATTTGACCATGTTACCCTCCCACTTGGACTGCTTCAAAGACTCTACACATTTTATGTTAAAGCCCAAATTGCATAACTTAGCTCTCTCTGACCTCCAAGCACCTCCCCAGCCTCTGCTTTGATGCCCCCTTCCCCCACAAGCCCTCGGGTCCTGCAGGTCAGAACCAAGGGTGACTGGACACTGTGTCTGGGCATGTGTTGTTCTGTCCGTGGGCAGAGGCGATCTCCACCTTCCCTCCTCACTGGCTCTACTCCTGCTTGCCTTTCAGGCTCTCAAACACCCCCCCGCTTCCCTTCACACCTTACTCCCCAGCAAAACACGCCCCTTGAGAATTTCCTGAGCATCCCATTTAGATACTCTTTCTGGGATGTGCACAGCAGTCTACTTTTGCCCTTATGGATCTTACAACAATAGTCCTATTTGTCTGTTTCCCTCTCTAAGTTGAGACCCACAACTCATTTATGTATTCCCCAGTTCTTGGTTCGGTCTCTGACACAGAAAACGTGCTTATCATTTTTATTTCATCAGAGAAAAATGGAATTACCCATTCTGGTTTTGGGACGCAGTGTATCCCAGAATGCCCTGCATTGCATTTCTGATCAATGAGTCCTATGTTAGGAAGAAGAGAAAGTGCCAGGGCTCTCAAAAGAACTTGATAGGAGAGAAAGAAGTACAGGTCGGTCCAGGAGATTGGGTGACCCAGATACAATCAACTATGAGTCAAACACTGTCCGGCACACTTTAAACACGCATTAGCTCATTTAACGTTCTCAACACCTTTCCAGTATAAGTCTTCAGTTTTGTTATAGGTGAAAAAGCTGCCCAAGGCCCATGCATCCAGGAAGTATCAGGGGTGGGATTCATTTATAGATCTTTATGATTCTAACAACAACCTCGTCTTTCTGTAGGAGAGAGAGTCTGTGTAAGGTGGACATTTCCTAATTTCTGTCTTTCGAAAGAAAGAAGTGCATACTATTGAGACCTACAGGAGCCTAGGTCTGTCTGGAGTACAAGGTGTTCCTGATACCCTCTTACACACACCCCTGCCCCAGATTTACTCACAAAGTTCAGGTTCAGAAAGACACGTGGACATGGAGATGACGGGTGGACCTGAACAAAGGACAAACCTGCGCAAACCTTTCTCATTTCACTTATGTCTCTACAAACCCATGGCCTTGTTTTTACTATAGCATGCGGTCAATTGTAATGACATTTTATTTTTGGCTAGTTCACATGGCAGATAGTGTCTAACAACCTGTGCTTCCATTTTGGATGAATTAGACACACTTTCACTGAGGGCCTGGTACAGTGAAGAGCAGAACTGAGCTGGCGCGCTTTTACCTGCGTGACTGTAAGAGTGTCTTTTGCCATGGTGGTACCAATAATGTTTAGTCAACTACTGCAGCTCCAGTGACCTGCCCAGGGCACCTCCCTCAGGCCCAGGGGAATTGCCCTTTCTCTCCAGGGCAGTCCATTCCAGTCCCCTGGAGTTGTGAAACCAGCTGTACCTTGGCAAGCCCTGGCCTGGGATTAACTTGGCCCAAGGTTATTCAGAGACTTCTCTGACTCATAACTTTGGGGCGAACTCCGAGCGCCAAGCCCCAGCCTTGCCCTCTCTTGCTTTTTCTCTGTGCTGATTCACACTGGGTTGGGATTTTATTGTCAGCGGTCATAATTGTGCATGGGTAGAACTTGGATTTGAAAGATGACAGGAGGCCAAGAGGAGGGTTCTGCTAGCTTTGTTATTTACTGTGTCATTTTTCTTAATTGAAAAGAGGAAGGAAAGAAGGGAGGAGAGGAGGTAGGGAGGGAAGAAGGAAGAAAAAAAAAGAAATATTCCACCAGCCCTCTTCCACCTTGTATATATTTTCTCCAAGCCCTTGGAAAGCCTTGTCCTGGATTTGATTCGCAAGAGAGGAAGCCAAGTACAATGGAAAAGTATAGATTTTGAAGTCAGCATGTCTGAATAAGTATGTGATGGTAGTGAAGTTATTCAACCTCTTTGAACCTCTGATTTCTCACCTGTGGACAAGCAATAATAATGCTCATCTTGTAGGGTTGTCATGAGGACTAGGAATATTCTATATAAAGTGGCTGGCATGTTAGAAAACATTTCATAAGTGATGAATATACTTGTTAGAGCTATTTCTATCAAGTGGCCCCTTGAAGCAGTGAGAATGTGGCTTTGAAGAGTAGACTGCACATATAAATTTCATTCCTGTGAGATTGTGGCAGTTTGTTGTAGGCCCCCTTTGAGTGTGGCCCCGGTGTGTCCAATGTCATGGTGGTGGTATCCCAGGGACTGACTCAAGCTGTGAGAACCCTAAAGCAGTCAGTACAGGGGAGAATCAGGCAACAGAAAGAGGATGAAGAGTTCCCTCTGGCTCTGTGCTCAGTAGCTGTCCCGCTAATTATTGGAATAATCTTGGCCATCGTGCTTAAATCACTATGACTTGGTTCTCTTATGCGTATTTATCTCTTTGGGTTGTCTTAAGGATTAGAGGAGATCACCCATCTAAAGTGCTCAGAGCAATGAAAGTGGTTAATAAAAAATTGTGTTAGGTATTAGGAAGAGACAAGTTGAAATTTATAAAGTTCAAGCGAAGTATGGCATAGACTTTGGAAAAATGCTGCCTGGTGCCGGTCTGAGTTCCACTACTGTCCGTCTCATGTTCTCATCTGTAACATGGGTATAACCGTAACTTCCTTATCTGTGCTTATCACACATGTTTGTTACAAAAGATAAATGAGTTAATATTATATAAAGCGTTCAGAATATTACTTGATATAGGGCCAAATACTATATAAGTACTTATTAAATAGATAAATAGAGGGGTCAGTAATGAAACAAGGACCAAAGACAAAGCCAAAGTGGGAAACAACGTTGGTCGGCCCTGGACCAGAAAGAAGCATAAAGCAAAAGAGAAGTGCCCTGGCCAGGTAGCTCCGGTGGTTGAGCTTTGTCCCAATAATCCAAGGTTATGGGTTTGATTCCCAGACTGGGCATGCACAGGAATCAACCAGTGAATGCGTAAATAAGTGGAACAAGAAGCTGATGTTTCTTTCTCGCTCACTCCCTCTCCCTTTCTCTCTCTCTAATATCAATTGTTTAAAACAGAACAGATGAACTGGTGAAATAAGAACTTATAAGACAATTGTCCTAAGTGGAGCCGAGAGATTCATGTTCAAGACAATTTTTGCAACATGTGGCCCTTTACCACATCTTTAAGATATCACAAAAACGTCAGGGAATCATCTGGCATCTTGCTGTTTCTACAGCAGAACAACCTAGGTTTTATTTATCAGCCTGCTGAACTGTTCCTTTTTCAGAAACATAGGAACCATCCAAAAACTTTTTGATATCCTTGTTTTTAGCTGTTGTGGCTTGCTGAATCAAAGCGCCCGAACTGGATACAAATTCAACGTCATTTCCTTCAACTAGAAACTCAGCTTTCTGGGCTTGAGATAGTGACCTTATCTGAACTCTGTGGATGATGTATCCGCCCCCGGCCCCGCCCCCCCCCGAAATTCCGGATTTCAACAAGAGAACCACTCTCCTGAATTACAACACTGATGCAGAAGTGAGCATGCACAGTCCTCATCTTGGAATGGAAGCCCGTTGTAACCCCCTGCAGATAGTGCCAACAATAGCCAGTTCCTTCGCATTTCTCCACCACGTGTCAACCTGGAGCCTCTTCCACTTCCCATGGAAAATGACTTCTATATTGATGTGATTGAAGTCCCTCTGCAGGGTGCCCCTGGGGCCCTTCACAATAACTGTGTGCCCCTTCCGAGTGATGTTGGTATATGTTGGAATGTCAGTCTGATTGCTGATCATGGTGTTTATCTTTGAAGTATATGCACCAAAACAAAACCAAACCCAACTTCTTTTAAAAATCAGCAGCAGTCAGTGAAGTGTGAGGGTATGTTTAGCTTTGGGTGGGTGGGAGATCTTGGTGGATACAGTTCTTCCAACTAGCCATGGACTCCAGGAGAATGGCATAGTATCACTGTAATAGCAGGTTCTGCTTCCTTAGCTCCCCAAGCCTGGTACCTGAGAAAAGTGACTCCAAACCTTTTCAGGGAGTTGGGCAGGGCCAACGAGGCAGGGGAGGGGGAGGGTACAGGGGTTGGGGAATGGGCTTGCTCAGGGAAAGCCTGCTCCTCAAGGAAGGGCCAGGACCACTTCCAAGGCCAACTTGTGAGTTGATAGAAAACTGTGGCCACTTCTGCACCTTCTGCTGTCTGACTTTGGTGTACAAGCAGGACGTAAAATATTTAAATTCCAGTGATGGAGCCAACTGTGCAAACTCCTGACAGGCAAATTGAGTCCCATTATCTGTAATTACAGTTGCCTGAATTCCATACCAGAGAGACCCTGTTTTCCAGCCATCAGTAATCACAGCTGCTGCTCTGGGGCCGAATGCAGCCCGAGCAAGTCCCAAGAACGGAGAAGAGCAGCCCTAACAGGGCATTCCTGGCAGCTGCTGTCAAGAAACCCAAATCTCTCCTTACAACCTTCAAATGGCTCCCGTAGCTCTCAGGATAAACGCTTTGGTTAGGCCTGTCAGCACCTGGTCCATCTCTCTCTTGAACTTTTTCTCCCCTTCTTCACTTAAGCCATTCCGAATTACTTGTTTCTCATGAACAACCTGGGAAGATTTCAGTGTCTCTGGAATGCCTTCTTGTCCCAATATTCACTCACTCACTGAGCCAATATGCACTGAGCTCCTACCATGTTCCAGGCCCTGTGTACTCAATGGAGATACGGTAATGAAGACAACAGACCCCCCAAACTCTGCTTTTATGACTTACTTTTCGTGGATGGGAGACAGATATTAAACAAAACAAATAAGCAGGATAACTAGTATATTACATGGTGACAAGTATGTAAAAAACATAGCAGGGGAGAGGGACAAGGCTTCCTGGGTTGAGAAAATCACAGGTGAACATGCATTGGTCAGAAATGACCTTACAGAGGTGACAGTTAAAGCAAAGACAGGAAAAGGTTAGTTTTATCAGACTGTCATTAACTCTGAGGCAGGTCCCAAAGGCTCAAGGGAGAGTGACTTTTCCTGAAAAGCCATTGTGTCAGGATGATCTCCCTTGCAAATGATACAACAATCGAGACACAAATGGGCTTAAGCAAAAGTGGGAACTTACTATATCAGGGCATTGAAAAGTACAAGCGAGGCTGGATTCAGGGGTCAGAAAATGTCATTAGTATACAAGCGCCTTCATTTTATGTCTGTCTTACTCCATGTGGGCTGCTGTCTAAAAAAAATAGCATAGACGTGGTGGCTTATAAAGCAACCATCTGTTTCTCCAAGTTCTGGAGGCTGGAAGTCCAAGATCAGGGTGCCGGCAGATTCAGTGTCTGATGGGGACTGGCTTCCTCGTCCCTAGCCTGCTGTCTTCTCACTGTGTCCGTACACGGCAGGAGTAGTGAGAGAGCTCTCCAGGGTCTCCTTCGCAAAGGCACTAAACTCCACTGATAAGGGAGCCACCCTTATGACGTAATCACCTCCCAAAGTTCCTACCAACACCATCCCATCGGGGTTAGGATTTCAACATGCGAACTTTGGAGAACGCAGATATTCAGTCCAGACCAATCTCTCTGCTTTCCTCTGTGATGAGTTTATTTTTTAGCTTTTCACAGAGGTACAAAGGCTGCTGGTAACTCCAGGCCCACATCATGCCAGAAGGGAATGATGCAGAAGGGAAGATAGTGGCCGTCTACCTACAGTCCGGGCAGAAGTCTCATTGAATGTCTCTGGGTTGCATGCTCATCTGGACACACTACCGGGATTGGGGACATATGGCTCTGATTGGCGGCATCTGGTCACCTACCTACTCTGGGAGTCAGAAGGAGAATCAATGTACCAACAGCAGGGGAGAGTGGGGCTCAAAGGAAATTCAGGGTATTTCCAGGAGGAGACCAATGACGGCGGAGTGAGAAAGGAACGAGTTTCCACAACCCCTCTGCTCTAAAAGCTTTTTTTTTTAATCCACCGGGTGCAGCGTTGATTCAGGGCGCTCCATTCCCAGAGGATGGTTAAGCACAGGTTTCTCCCTCAGAGATTATCTGCGGAGAGGAAGCTTGTTCCGTGGGACTGGCGGTTTCTAGGGTCTCCTGTCAGCATGCAGAATGTACGAGCAGCGCATTCATAGGCAATCAGCCCCTGGAGGATGGCTGAATGTGTAGTTTTGGCCTGCGACCTCTTGTGTTTCCTCCATGGGCTCCAGTGAGCTACATCACAAGTGTCTGACATCACCAATGTCAAAAGTTCATGGCTTTTAGAGTCTTGTTCCATTCATACTGACAAATTACCCAGTGAGCCTGATAACATGTGAAGGCCACAGTCCTAAATTCTGAAAACAGAGCCTACTGCATTACTGGAATGCCACTATTTTTCTAGGAAGACCCATGCTTGTACTTTGGTACTAGATGGTCCTAGGGCTGAATCCTGACCCCACCACTTACTTGCTGTGCAACCGTAAGCAAGTCACATGTCTTTCTGAGCCTTGTTTTTCTCATATGCATGATGATACATTAAGAAGTGTAAATAAATGACCTTCAAAAGGAAGCTAGCATACAGCCTGACATACAGTGGAAGGCTCAGAAAATTTTGTTCATTTTTCTTCTTCCCTGATCCCTTTGCTCATGAGTTTACTATCCATCTCCCTTGGAGTCCACGTTATACAAAGTGCAGGTAAAACTGTCATATACAAAGAAAAGGAACGAAAGGGACAGGATGGGGAAGGAAAGCCTGGGATGGAACCTGAGGGCTGTGCTGCTGAGTGGGACATCACAGGCTTTGGAATTAGCCTGGGTTTCGAATCCAGAAGGCCTTGGGAAAATGACTTAACAGCCTAGAGTCGTTTTTCTCATCTCCACAATGAGAAAAACATGTATTGCTATTTATGGTTGTGAGAAGTAATTGAAATGATATATGTAAGGAAGTTGGCCTAGAAGTCTTCAGTGAGTCTTAGTTCTGCTTGTTTTCAAAAGTAATCAATGCCTGAGTGACATCTGATTGACAATCAAGAAACCCGCATGAGAATTCCCAGAGAGAATTCTCTATTTTTCGGAAGACAGGCAAATTCAGACCTCTGCCTAATTCTCCTTCCTTTTTGCCTGTGCATGTTCTTCCTCATGTTGGAGGCTTGGCAGAGGAAGTAAAAGTCAGTCAACAAAGGTGTGCCGACGCGTGTTGCGCATGAAGAGAATGCTATGTGTTACATATGGGTGGGAAGCCAAATGAGCAAAAGACATGATCCTTGTCCTTGACTTAATGAAGGGAAATAAAACATGCAAAACATGTCAGTTAACACACTCATGAGCAAAATAATATAGCCCATTTGCCAAATGCCAAGGTAGACCATGAAGGTATGAGCGGAGATGGGTGTGAAAAGTCAGGAAGGTTCTTGAAGGCAGAGATTAGCAGGGAGCAGAGGCCTCAGCAGAAGCCCAGAAGTGGAAAGAACAATCTCCTGGTGGGGGATGGTAGCCTCCCCAACATCTGCACACCAGGAAGGCATTGTGTGGAGGATATGAGATAAGTCAAGAGACTCTTGGGCAATTGAATGAGGTCAATCGCAAGTTGGTGTTATTACTTGTTACTGTTGGCACTGGTAGCAAAAACAAATTCAAACCATCTCTGCAGGCTGACCGGTTGGTAGGAGAGTTGAAACTCTCATCCACACAAGGTGGGGACCATCCCTGTTATCATAGTTTTATCTCTGTGTGAACTTTCTGGCAATTCCTCTAGAGTGGCATGGCTACTTTTCTCTGGGTAGGGCTGCACTGCGCAAGAACTGGAACTCCCTCAGACGCCCCACGTCAGCACAGAACAAGTCACGGTGCCACCTCTTACTGGAGCTTACTTAGATCACTGGATCTGCTGCCTCCACAGCTGAGGACAGAGGACGCTGAACATTGGTCTGCAGTTTCAATCTCCCAAGCCTACCTGAGCTTTTGAACAGAAAACCTTCTTCTGTGCTATTCTCTACAGCTGGGTGAAGTCGTAGCATGGCAGTTACGGACATGGCTCTGTCTCTTACTTGCTGGGTGGAACTGAGCTAGCTAAATATAAAGATGATGCTAATAATGGTAATTCTCTCCTATGACTGCTGGGAGGCAATTAATTTAAAAGGCACACAAGTGTCTAGCACACAGCAATCACTTACTAAATAGTAACTTTAAAAAAAAAAAAGATTTTATTTATTTTTAGAGAGAGGGAAAGGGAGGGAGAAAGAGAGAGAAACATCGGTGTGAGAGAAAAACATTGATCAGTTGCTTCCTGTACACACCCTGGTCAGGGACTGAACTTGGAACCTAGGCACGTGCTCTGACCAGGGATGGAACTGGAGACCTTTCACTTTTCGGGATGATGCCAAACCAACAGAAACACACTGGTCAGGGCTAAATAGTAACTTTTTGTTATTGTAAATTAGTTTGGAGTTTGGTGATATTGGGATACTATTTTTCTGTATAGTACAAAGGGCAGGTTTATGTGGCCCAGAATGCATTGGAGCTCAAGTTAAATCCAGATGTGATTCTAGCAAAGTGGAATGAAGAGTCTTCTGCCTTTAATTTTATGGTGATTTCAGTGATTGAAACATTCTTCAGTAGAAAGTTTCAAGGAAAGTCTCAGTGAAACAGAGGCCTGAGTGCATGCTAACTTTTTTTTTACTATGCAAAGTGCAGTTACTTTTTCAAGGTATTGCTTAGAAATGGACATTATGTGTATGTTTGTTAGGCCTTAAGTAATATATACATATAGCTTATACATGTACATAAACTACACATAATCTTCAGTATGATGGGGCAGGTGGCTCCCAGAAGCAGAATAACACAACGGCTTCCCCACTTGCTGAATATGTGATCTGGAGAAAGTTATCTCTTGCCTCAGCTTCCTCAACTGTACATTGTAGATAAAGTATCTAAATCAGAGGACTAAATGGGACACCAAATAGAGTGCGCCTGGCACGTAGCAGTATGTATGTATGGATGGATGGATGAATGGATGGATTTAATATTTTTTCTTTCTCTTCTTTTTTTTTTTTAAAGATTTATTTATTTATTTATTTATCTTTAGAGGGGAAGGGTAGGAGAGAGGGAGAGGGAGAGAAATATCAATGTACGGTTGCCTCTCATGCGTCCTCTGCTGGGAACTGGGCTGCAACCCAGGCATGTGCCCTGACTGGGAATCGAACCGTGATCCTCTGGTTCGCAGGCCCGCGCTCAATCCACTGAGCTACACCAGCCAGGGCTTGAATGGATGGATTTATTTATTTCAGATGTTAAATAAAAGTTAAACTGGGATATAAAACATGGTCAACAAAGGCTTAGCATCTTACCCAGCTCCTTTATGCTCTAGGACAGTTTGGAGAAAATTATACATAAGAGAGAGCCTGCTTGGGGAAGACTTGGTCAGGAAGAGAACTGGACGGGTGAACATATTTGATTCTTGATGCAATTTTAATGAATGTAATGACAACCGGAACTTTCTTCAGACAGATAATGATGTCATGCAGCCTATCTTGGTAGGAGGTTTCAAAACGATTTGCCTTGGCAGTGGAACTAGGTTGTTTGGATAGCAGATTGCATTTATGACCTAGATCCACCCTCTCTCCGGACCGCAGCTGATAAATGGAAGCATCTGGATTCTCAAGGTTGGGAGGCTGAGAGGGTGGAGTTGTGTAACCCAGAGCTGGGAGTGAAGACACCTGAGTTCTGGTTCCACTCACTGCTCACCCATGGACATATCACTTCATTTCTGGATCGCAGCTTCCGTGAGCTCCAACTGACATTCTCTAAATTCCTTCCAAGTTCTAGTGTTTTATAATTTCACGAATGTGTAACTTGTTTCCTGGCTGAAGAATATGGTCTTAATGGACAAAAGCAATGCCAAAATGAAATTGCTTCATTCTGTTATGAAATGTCTCTGGCTTTCTAAAAGGGACCGGGAAGAGTTCAGCCAGATTAATAATGAGGATGAGAAAATATGTCACTAAATCCAGGAACTGGAGTCTGGTCTTTAATGACTCAGAGGTACCCTCTGCTGCTTCTAATACCCTACCCCTATGGTTGGATTTCTCCTGGTTGGGAAGAATTTTTTTTTACTCTCTGGCCAACACTGTTCTCTTGTCTTCTGAGCTGGTTTTCAAGTCCACGTCATGTCAGAGAGGTTTCCCTCTGCTCAGATCCCAAGCTGGGGCTGCCCACGACTTCCTGGGATGGTGGATGGATGTGTCAGAGCAAGTCAAGTCATGGGGAAAGCATGAGCTCTTCTCTGTGCTTCCCAAACAGGTCCCCCAAGGCTGTTGTCCCTGGACTCAGGCTCAGTGATTTGACAGTCTTGAAACAGAGAGTCTCTAAATACCATGAGGACTGTCTGTTCCCAGGTAAAGTACTTCAGTTGTGTTTATAAAATCGATAGCCCTCTTCTGAGAGAAGCCACCCACAGAGTGGTGAGAACTGCCATCCACAATATAACTGGGCATTTTCTAGCGTAGGCAGATATAATCTACCATTTTTACATTCTTTTAAAGCTTGACCATTGCTGAAGAAACTTTTTTACATGCCTTGTATTACCTCACTGCAGCAATTTTAACTGGTGTGCCACAACAATTTTTAAATATGCAATACCTGACATTTAGTCAGGGGCACTGACTTCTATTCCCTTAAATCGTCCAACAAAAAAGTGTCAACAGCCAACGCAATAGCTGTCCGGAGTGAATAAATCAAAATAAACCTAATTTTTGTCACATTGGCAAAGAATATAACATATTTTTTTGGTGTGCTGAAGAATTTTAATAATTACCTTAAGTGTGCCAGGAGATGAAAAAGGTTGAAAAATTTCTGTCTTTCTGACAACCCAACATCACTATCTGGTAGGTTATTATTAAACCCATTTAACGGATGACAAAAGTGAAGATGAGGGAGTCTTGGTTTTGTTCAAATTCACATAACAAAGAAAGAGCAAATCTGGGCACCTAAAGCCAAGTCTTCTAATCCTGAGTTCAGTGTTTTTACCATGAATACACCCAAACCAGGAAGCTGATGCAAATCCACATCCCCCCTTGAGCAGGGAGAATTCTGTGAACTTTTCTCAGTCACTGATCTCATGACTCATCGGCCCAACTTGTTTGCCAATATCATTTTCATCATAGTTTGGTCATTTTCCTGACATCTCTATCTCGTACAGAACAACATGACGTAGATTAGATAACGGGGCCACTCATACGATGGTTGCCGTATATTCCAGAGAAACAATCCAAGGGAGAAAACAATGCTTTATGTTTTTTTTGTTTAATAAAGAATAAAAGGCAAGAGTCCGGCCAAGATGGAGGCGTAGGCGGACACACTGTGCCTCCTCTCACAACCAAAATTAAGGACAACAAATATTTAGAAACAAGAAAAGAACCAGAACGTATAGAAAATTGAACTGTACGGAAGTCCAACAACCATTCATCCAGACCGGTAAGAGGGGCGGAGTCGCGGTAGGAAAAAGTGGAGGTGCGGACCCAGGAATGCAAGTAGCAGCGGCTCGCAGTTCCCAGGTGCACAGGCGGCAGCTGGTGGACCCCGGGCACAGGGGGGCAACTGTGCAGACCCAGTGAGGACGCACAAGGTGGCTGGCTGACCAGGGGGTCCCACATTCGCGCACGCAGACGGTCCAGGCAGAGGGGAAGTGGCGGAAGGGACTGAATCCAGGAGAGAGCGGAGCAGGCGCCATTGTTCCCTCTCAGACCCCGCCCCCACATACAGCGTCACAACTCAGCGACTGGGCTGCCCCACACTGGGGAGCGCCTGAGGCTCCACCCCTCACTACGTAACAGCACGCGCGCGCGTGCCCAGCTAATCCAGGTGAAGGGGAAGCGGCGGAAGGGACCGGAGTCCAGAAGAGAGCGGAACAAGCGCCATTGTTCCCTCTTGGACCCCGCCCCCACCAACAGCATCACAACCCAGCGACGGGGCTACCCCGCCCTGAGGAACAACTCAGGCTCCACCCCTCATACGTAATAGCTGCGACCAGACTAAAACCAAAACAAAACAAAACAAAAAACCCCACCAAAAATGGCTCAAACCGGAGAAAAAATGAAAACCCCAGAGTCAATTCCTCTAAGCTGTGAAGAGATAGCCAACCTATCAGATGCACAGTTCAAAGCACTGGTCATCAAAATGCTCACAGAATTGGTTGATTTTGCTCATAAATTAGATGAGAAAATGCAGGCTACAATACATGAAATGAAGGAAGACACATGGGGAACCGATAGAGATGGAAGGAAAACTGGGACTCAAATCAATGGAGTGAACCACAAGGAAGAAACGAACAACCAAACAGAAAACGAGGAAGAAACAAGAATTCAAAAAAAGGAGGAGAGGCTTAGGAACTTCCGGGACATCGTTAAACGTCCCAACATCTGAATTATAGGGGTCCCAGAAGGGGAAGAAGAGCAACAAGTAGAAAACTTATTTGAACAAATAATAAAGGAGAACTTCCCCAATATGGCAAAGGAAATAGACTACCAGGACGTCCAGGAAGCTCAGAGAGTCCCAAAGAAGTTGGACCCAAGGAGGAACACATCAAAGCACGTTGTAATTACATTAGCCAAGATTAAAATGAAGCAGAGAATTCTAGAAGCAGCAAGGGATAAGGGGACAGTCATCTACAAAGGAGTTTCCATCAGACTGTCAGCTGATTTCTCAAAAGAGACCTTCCAGGCAAGAAGGGGCTGGAAAGAAATATTTGAAATCTTGAAAAGCAGGGACCTACATCCAAAATTGCTCTTTCCAGCAAAGCTGTCATTTAGAATGGAAGGACAGATAAAGCGCTTCTCAGATAAGGTCACGTTCAAGGAGTTCATCATCACCAAGCTCTTATTTTATGAAATGTTAAAGGAATTTATCTAAGAAAAAGAAGATAAAAAATATGACAATGAAAAGACAGCAAACTCACAGCTATTAAGAACCACACCTAAAACAAAAGCAAACTAAGCAAACAGCTAGAACAGGAACAGAACCACAGAAATGGAGATCATATGGAGGGTTAGCAACAGGGGCGTGGGAGGAGGGGGGAAGGTACAGAGAATGAGTAGCATAGATAGTGGGTAGAAAATAGACAGGGGCAGGGTAAGAATAGTATGGGAAATGTAGAAGCTAAAGAACTTATGACACAAGGACATGAACTAAAGCGGGGAATGTGGGTGGGAGAGGGTGTGCAGGGTGGGGGGAATGATGGGGGAGAAACGGGACAACTGTAATAGCATAATCAATAAAATATATTAAAAAAATAAATAAATAAAATAGAACATAAGGAATATGCAAAAAAAAAAAAAAAAAAGAAGAAGAAAAGGCAAGAGACTAAAAAAAAATGTTCTAGGCAAAAAATGTTCCATGAGGCAAGTTGAAGTCATCATTACATTTTTATATTAATCAAATATTAGCTAAGCATCTATTACGTGTCAAGCTCTCTATTAGCAACTGGGAATACAATGATGAATAAGACTAAGTTCCCACCATCAAGTACCTGATAGCTCCAGGGAGGAGAGGGAAACATCGTCAGGTCATTGCAGGCCTTGGCTGAGTAGATCAGCTGATTAGAGCGCTGTCCCAATAATCCAAGGCTGTAGGTTTGATCCTGGGTCAGGGCACATACAAGAATCAACCAATGAATGCATAAAATAAGTGGAACAATAAATCTATGTTTCTCTCTCTCTCTCTCATCAATCAATAAAAATTTAAAAAAAAACAACAACAAAAATAACAAGTCATTGCAATAGGCTGTGATAAGAGCTTCAGGAGAGGCATATGTATAAAGTTTTGTGGTTACACTGAGTCAGAAAAAGCCTGGCAGAGGAGGTAATGTTTTAGCCAAATTGTAAAGGATTAACATAATCTTGCCAAATAAATAAGGGGGAAATGATCACTTCAGAAAATTATTGTCATCATCAGTATTACCCGATTACCATATAATTACTTCCTGTATGTCAGACACCGCTCTCTGATCCTCACAATAAACCACAAGGAGGTTTTGTAATTACTCCCATTTTTCAGAGGAGGAAAATGGGCAGAGAGATTAAATGACTTAGCCAAAGTCATCCAGCTGGTAAGTGGCAGAGTCAGGATTTGAACCTGGGCCACCCAACTCCGAAGACCAGAGTGATGCTTACAACGGAAAGAACAACTGCTGTAAAATCAGGTGTGCCTGGGTGTTTGGAGCATAGCCCACAAATTGTTCTGCCTTGGTTGCTCTTCCACTGAATCGTCGGTGCCACTTCTCCCATTTTCTCAACATACTCGTCATGTAGTACCATTTTAAACTCATAGCTTTAGTTTTTGAACCATACCAGTGATGCAGATCTAGACTGCTAATACGCAAAAGTGCTGGCCCATGGTTATAATCTCCTAAAGACAGGTTTTCTTTCTTTTCTTTTCTCCTAACTCAGTTTAGCACCAAGACCTGGCTCCCGGCAGTGCCATGGGGATGTTGTGGGAAGGGCAGTTTATTTCTGTTTCACACATACTCGAAAAAGTGCCTGGGGAAATCCTGGCAACCAGCTGGATTTGACTTCTGCTCCCCCTTGTCCTGAGACTCCATCAAAACCGCTGGTAAATTTATAAATCAGATAATACAGAATTATAAATGCCTTCAGAGGAAAAGTGGTTTTGATATTCTGCTTACTTCCTTGCGTTCTTGCTTTCTTTTAGATTTAGGCTCAGAATAATAATAATAATTATTATTATTATTATTTCATCAGTTCTTTGATGCTTTTATGAAGATGAAAAGAAAAATGATCCAGTATGCTTAATTATTTTAAGCAGAAGGGCCAAATTATTAGCCCTTCAGCTACAGGAAACTCAAAGTTCTAAGACTCGTCCAACTTTTGCAGCAACCCTATGATGTAGGCCCAATTAACCTGATTTTTCCAATGAGGCAAATGTGATTCAGGGAGTTTAATGAACTTGCAAAAGGTCACACAGCTCATAGATGATGGGGCCAAGATTCCAATCCAAGTTTCCCTACATTTAGGCCTTACATTTCTCCCTCCACGTTCCGAGGTTCACCACCACTAGCTGTCTGACCTTGGGAAAATCATGTAACCTCTCCGTGTTGAATTTCTTCATTTACATGAAGATCACAAATGAATCCACATTAAAGGGTTGTACAGATGAAATGAGGTAATACATGGAAAGATTTATGGCTATGTCTTCCATATAGATAGAACTTAATAAATGTTTGTAGTTATTATTATAAGTTTCTAGGAAAATCAGGCTTCTTTGGAAGCTAATGACTTGTTTAGAGTAGAATACTTTTCTCCTGTCTCAATTTAGCACCAAGACCTGGCTCTCTGTAGTGCCATGGGGATGTTGTGGGAAGGGCATAATGTCTCTCAAATTCTCTCGAATTGTCATTCATTCTCTCTCTCTCGCCCCTCCTTCTCTGTTCTCGCTCTTTCATTCACCATTTCACCATTCACAGGCCACCTCTAGCATAGCGCTCCTAGGCAGGCTACATTTAGGCCTTCCCAAGCTTTGGGCCAAGGCCGTGGGTGTCTCCCAGCTCTGGGAGTCTTATTTTCCAAAGGGAGGAGTTACTTCCTTTCTGGTCTCCAGGATAAGAGAGGAGGCCGTTCTGAGCAAACGTTTTGTAGTGACAGTATTTGTTGATCTCCTTTCCTATTTTCTTCTGTTTCTTTCAGCTTCCAGATAGATAGTGGATACATTCTAAAACAGGGATATACTACAGTGAAACTTCTGCCACCAGGCCTTCTTCCCTCTCAGACTGCAGGAACCCTAAAGCTTTAGTTAATTGGCTCCTTTTTTTTGCAAGCTTTAGCAACCTCTCCAGAGACTACCAGGCCCTTTCTGAAAGAAGAGAGGCAAAACCCAGCAGAGCCAGAGAATCATCTATGAAGTGAATAGTTGACTAACCACGAACATCTCTCCTGTACTTCCCATGAGCGAGGTCTTCTATGTTGGCATCGTATAGAATATGACGGTACCATGATGCACTCCTGGGACAAGGTAGAGCACTGTAGACCAGAAATAATAGTTTTCTGTATTTACAGGAGAAGATGGTCATGGGGCAGTATTTAGATGCAAGGTGAATTGAACACCACCTGGTCTGAGTGCAGGGGATTCTGAAGGGAAAGAGGGAAGCCTGTGTGTGTGTGTTTTGTTACTGGTGTTAGGGTCACCATTGGAGGCAACTTCCACCTGGAACCCTTCACTTCCTGCCCTTGAGGATAGGAAAGTGAAAGACTTGCTACTTCGGAGACCTACTAGACCATAAAAGCAGAAGCGTCAGATTCTGGTCATTCAAAAGAAATGGAACGTAACCTCTGTTCTGGCCCTGGAATCCTAAATTTAGTCCACTTGTTTCTGCTCTCATACTATTTCCCCCTGTATCCTCACTCCCCTGGATGTGGTCTTGCCCCTGACTTTTGGACCTGGATGAAATGAAGCATAAGAAAGGAAATAAAGAATGGTTAAGAACTAAGATCAAGAAAACCATTCCCTCTAGATGGTATCTGGCATGTGCTGCAGAAATGGGCATGGCTTCTTTGAAGTGTTCACTGGTTTGGGTCATTAGTGAGTGTAAAATGTCATAAAATAGTATTGATATATTTATCATTTTAAAATTTTATCAAGATGTAATTTTTGTTGAGGTATAAATGACATACAAGATTATATTAGTTTCAGGTGTAAAACATAATGACTTGATATTTGCATATATTAAAAAATGATCACTGCAATAAGTCAAGTTAATATCTGTTGTCATAGTTACAAGTTTTTTTTTCTTGTGATGAATAGATTTTTTTTTCTTGTGATGAATAGATTTTAAGATCTATTCTCTTAGCATTTCAAATATGCAATACATTGTTGTCAACTATAGTCACCATGCTGCACATGACATCCCTAGGACTTATTTATTTATAACTAGAAGTTTGTACCTTTTGACCCTCTTCGCCCATTTCAGCCATGCCCATACACTCACCTCTGACAACCACCAATCTGTTCTGTTCTCTGTAGCTATAAATTTGGGGTTGTTTTTTTTTTTGTTTGTTTGTTTGTTTAGATTTCACAAGTAAATCAGCATTTTCTTTCTGTCTCACTTATTTCACTTCACATGATGCCCTCACATGATGTCTATCCTTGGAAACAGTAAGAGTTCATTTTTTATGGCTGAATAATATTTATACTTATATATCACATTTTCTTTATCCATTCATCTGTTGATGAACACTTTGTTTCTATGTCTTGGCTATTGTAAACAATGCTACAATGAACAGGGGTATGCATATATCTTTTCCAATTAGTGTTTCTGTTTTCTTCAGATAAATACCAAGAAGTGGAATTGCTGGGTCATATGGTACTTCTATTTTTTATTGTTTTGAGTAGTCTCCATTTTGTTTCCATAAGTGGCTGCATCAATTTACATTCCCACCAACAGGGCACAAGGGTTCCCTTTTTTCCACATCCTTACCAACACTTGTTATTTCTATCAAGATGTAATTTTATTGAAGTTTTTAATACTAATAATTTCCATCATTCTATTTTATATTTATGTATCAGTTTGTATAAAACACAAATACTGTTACATATCTATTGTTGTATATTTCTTAATCTTAATGCCTCCAGTCAAGTGGTTTGATGCGTATTCAAGGCACTTCTTTCTTGTCTTACTTTGAGAGAAGGGACAAGGGAACAGAAATAGCAGGATGAGCAATGGAAAAAGAAGGTAGTGGGGTTTCAACCTTGGTCCCCAAGAGGCAGCAAAGGAAAAACAACACAAAGCGAATGAGAAATCCAGAAAGTCATTGAAAGGAGGGGGGAACGCCTCAGGAAATGCAAGAGAAAGCAAAGGCGGAGGAGTAGGAAATAGACAGAGACTGACAGTCCCAGGCATGGGCACTAAAGGAAGTGGGTATTCCCAGTTGGAGATGGAGGCGTTTTCCCGAAAGATGACAGCCCGTCACTGCTGGAAACAAAAAGGGGGTTGGAAGCAAAGAGTGTGATGTGGTGACCGCTCTGCCATGGGCCACGTTCTGGATGCCAGCTGAGGTCAGATTGTGTAAGTAGGAGCTGCTCCTTCTACATGGGCAGACACAGGCTGCAGGGCCTGGGAATAATCCCAACACGGATCACTGGAGAAAAACAAAAAACCAAAAACCCACCAAGTGACATATGGAAGTGGATTTCCAACAGTTTACTAGGTGTTCGGGATCGAGTTGGGAGTCCCTATAGACTCACGTGGAGAAGCCCTCTGACCACAAGGGAGACGGGTGCGGTCGTTTGCTGAGCGGCACGACCCTGCTGTGAAAGGGATGCTGTTATCTCCACTTTACAGGTGAGCACAGGGATCGGGTATAAAGTGACAATGTATTATTCATCCGTCCCCAAGGTCACTCGGCTGGCAAGTTCGAAGCTGTGATTCAAACCCCAGCCTTTGCAGGCCCAAGCTTCACGGCTTATATCATCCTGAGCGTTGTTTCATTTTTGGAACTCTCACCTAGGGCCAAGTTCTTTATACACTTTCTCTGAGCTATAACAGGATCCAGCCATGTGCTTAAGTGTGGGCATGTCAGCATTTCAAAAACCTGCCGCTTCCCGTGACCCTCACACCGAGAGCTAAAATTGAACAGGCTCTCAGAGCCCAAGCGTTTCTTTCCTTTCCTGATGATTTCATGGGCATGGGGGTGAGGCAGGAAGCTCTGAGTGGGTACGGTCCACATTAGGAAATATGTCCTTAATGAACACTCGGGCTTACCCTCGTATGTTCTTTTCTTATACTCAGAGCCTTGTTTAAGAAATATAGACCCCCAAAGAGGAAATACAGTCCATAGATTTTCTTTCCGTTCTTTGGAGGAATGATGTCTATGATTACTTTGTACCTTTATTGAAAACACTGTTACTAGGTTTTCTGTCTTGAATTACTTGAAAATAGAAGCATTTAAATTAAAAAAAAAACAACAACTGAGGTTCAGAGACATTACAAAAATAGTAGGTGGCAGAGCTGGGATTTGAACCAAGGACATGAATTTTGGATTTCAGAGAGAAGTCTGGGGATTAAAGGAGATAAGACCTAGAAGAAGCGAGCTGTAAGGAGCTTTATTATTGGAAGACCATCTGTGAAATCACCTCTGAAGAGAGTCCCTCGTAAATTTGTTTCTCAGCCACGTCTGGCACGTCGACTCTTACCAGGAGATACCAGGTGGCCATTATTCTGATGATGACACCGGCACATTACGTCTTAAGCTTTCCTGCGTCTCCGTTCTGGGGGGAAAAGGGCTGCTGCTGTCATATGAGTTTCCAGAAGGCTGTTGACCTGTCTTTTCTTATTTTTTAATGGATTTTTTTTCAAGAGAGAGACAGACAGACATCGATGTGTTGTTCCACTTATCTATACCCTCATTGGTGGATTCCTGTACGTGCCCTGGCCAGGGAACAAACCCACAATCTTGACGCGTGGGGGCGATGCCCTCGCAAACTGAGCCAGCCGGCCAGGGCTGGTTTGTCCTTTCACAGTCAACAGCTGGAAGGAAAGATACAGGAATTGTATCAGTTCAGGGTGCTGGTGGCAACGTGAAAAAGGCAAACTCAGGTCTTCCTTGCGATGAACGGAAAACAGCCACAGGTCAGAGATAAGAGACAGGAGGGCAGAGGCAGTTGAGAGAGGTTTGCCTGGAACTCTGTCTGCTTGATATGTCCCCGAGGTTGGAGAAAAGGATGGGGGCGGGCTTATGACAGAAGCCAATCCAATGAATTCAAGAACGGAGGAATGGCTAACATTTAAGGACTGTGGAATCAAATTCAAATTTACTTAGTTTTCCTCTTTAAAACTTGCTCCATGTGGGCTACTAGCTTGTTGTTCAAGTTTTGGAGTGTTTAAAAAATAAGTTACACTTCGGTCATAGCAGCCTGCACTATTTCCCAGGCTGGGCCTTTGTCTGCACTGCTTTCTCCTTTTTCTTGTCTGCCTGAGCGCCTCCTGCTGCCTTTCAGGGCTGGCTTCAGCGTAATTGTCTCCCAAATGCCTTGCTGAACTGACCACCCCACTTCTCTCTTCCCCCACTGTGGGCTAAGTACCCCCTCTCTGAGTGAGATGAGACCCTGGGCTCACTTCCGCACCTATATTATAGCTCGTATCACTTCGACTTTATCTTTTTCTCTGCATTGAAACTATTTGGTGTGTGTCTGAATCTCCTTTTGGACAGTAGCACCTGGGCCTTCTGTCATTCATCAACATAGTGACTGGTGTGCGGTAAGCGCTCAAGAATGAGGATTTAAACTGAACAGCATCCAAAACAGAGCAAACAAACCTCTAAGCTAACCATGCAGATGGTAGTTGGAATCACGTGCTTAAAAAATAGGTGACCTTCACCCCCCACACCAAGTATTCCTTCTAATTGCTGAATCCTGTTCTGAGAAATAAAAAGATGTCTTGAAGAGCTAATCCAAAAATCTAAGTATAAAAGAGATGACAAAAACGACCACAGGTGACAAGGATGAAAGCTTGGGTGATGCATTTTATCTTTCCCAGAGGGTAGACTTCCCTGGGGCTGCCTGACGTGTTGCCTCCAGTCATTTAGTGTTACTTTAGGTCGACCACCAGAAATGGAGGTAGATGCTGGCTTCCGCAGATGCGGGCTGCTCCGTCTCCTCCTTCTCCAGCTCTACGCTGGGATCTAAGCCTGGTCTAGGCTGGGTTTGAGCTTCCCTAGCCTACGTATGAAACTGTGATCCGACTGGTAGCAGAAATTCCATGTTTATGCAGAACCACATCTGCAGATTTTATCTCCAGCATGGCCCAGTTATAGTCACTCTTGGTATTTAAAGAATGAAGTGAAGCAACCACAGAAAGAGATAAAATGGCAAGTACTCTCTGTCCGGAGTCTCTGTAGCTGTTTCACATACGAGTAGGCTTCATAACTAGAAAAGGAAAATAGAAAGAATGAGGGGTGAGGGGAAGACAGAGATATGGCCATTTATCTACCAGAGCTGACTTATATAGCCAGTCCTGTGTTAGCTTTGGAGTAAAGGGAACAAACTATTCAGAGCTAGAAAGATGTGGCTCCTGGCTCTGGCATGTACAAAATGATGTAAGTTCAAAGCTATTCACTGTAACATTGTTTATAGTAACAAAAGATTGTAAACAACCCAATATCCAACAATAGAGCACTGGTTAAAGTATCGTTTGCCCACATACAATGGAATGCTGGGTAGCTATAAAAATAAAAGAATGAGGAAGTTCTTAATGTGCTGATATGGAATGATCTACAAGATATCTTAGGTGAAAAAAGCAAGGCACAGAGCAGTATGTATAGAATGCCCTGTTTTGTGTAAAAATGAAGGAAAAGTAAGTACATTCTTACTAACTGGTAAATGCGTACAGAAACGCTAAAAGTTTACAACATGGGGCAAATGATGGTAGATACCTGTGTATGTGGCAAAGCAGGTGAGAGATGAAGAAAACTGGATATTTGGGGGTCAGTGGGGACAAGAGACTTTTGAATTGTGTTCCTTTCCATGCCTTGTGATTTTTGAAACATGCAACTCTATTATCTATTCACAAATAAATCACAGAAAGATGAATCTTAGCTCTGCCACTTTGTTACCACCTGGCCCGGAAAATTACTTCACATCTCCCAGTTGCAGTTTCCACACCAGAGAGATGGGGATAGTTATACTTGCTCCACTGGCTGGTTAGGTCACTGAACAATAGAACGTAGAAAGGACTAAGTGCACACCTGGGAAGGTGCTTACGAATGCTGGGTGACTTCCCTGTGACAGCGTCAGGGTCTCCTGCCTTGGGCAGGATTGTGATCCATTGGTTCAGAATTTCTCCAGAACATTTTAGGAGCAACTTTCTCCTGCTTGTCTTGTCAAGACTTTATCTGAATCCGCATTCCACAGTTAAAAATGTCCAGTGACCTAAAGAGCGCAGCTGCCTCTGAACACTTACTTCTCTTTCAGGCTGGGCAGCCTCTGGAAACCTCTGCTTCACTTCCCTCCTTGATTGATTTCTTCCAAATCAGGTCCTCAGAGAGCCGGTGTTAGGAAACAATCCAGCGCTGGGGGCTGAACAAAGCCCGCAGCAAACCTCCTCGGGCCCTTTGGTTTCCTCGGTGAGGGGAACAAGCGCGGCCTCTAGCGGCCTCTCCTAGATCTGCTCTTCTGAGTCTTCACACTTGGGGACTGTTCATCTCATGCTAGGCCACAGCTCCCTAGCCCTGGGAAAGATGCTCAGGACTGCAGGACGTTTTCCTCGGAAAACCTTGGCCAGGGAGAGGTGTGGCCCGTCCTGCAAATGTGTGTCAGACTGGACCTGCCCCTTCTCCCCCTCCCCCTCCCCGTGGCTTGGGTTGGGTTCCCTGGCGAGCCCAGCTCCTCCAGATCCGCAGTCCTCCCCTCTCCTCCCTCAGCTCTGTCCCCTTTCCACCTCAATTATCAGGGGCTGCCTGCACACTTAACCTCAGGCAGCGGTTCGCAGCCCTGGTTGCTGCCTTCCTTGCAGCTCTCCGCACACATTCTGGGGCCTTATACTGAATGAATATATGAAGTCAAGCCAGTTTGGGTAAGTTGGGAGAGGACCTGAAATTGAACCTGACTCATTCACTTTACTCTATGTCCTAGGTTATTTAAAAACACAACATTGACTCTTTTTTTTCCCCTTGTTATAAAATTGCAATATTGTGAAATGCTGTACTGAAAATACCAATCGAATTAATTTCTCTGATTTCATAGGTCAGTATAAGCTCCACTTTGTTCCCTATTGAAATAAAAAAACAACGCACAAACACTTGAGCACTCACTGGACACATGAAACTGATTTAGGAGCTAGGCACTACACTTCCGCTGCCCCGAGGTGGGCCCCTTTAGGACAATTAAAAAGGATATGACATGGCGTTAGCTTTTTGCACATATCCCTTCAAATTTCTGTTTTCTATATTACAAGCTACTGTCCACAGAGGGTCATAAATTCCCCTGAGAAGTCATCTGTTAGCCCACGTGATTAAGCATTGCATCTGTTTTGCAGCTGTTCACTTTGCAGCTTTATTTTGCCTTTTGGAAACCCTAGAGCAGGCCTTCTCAAACATGAATGTGCATACGAATCACTTGGGGATCTTTTTAAAATGCAGATTTTGAGTCAGGAGGCCTACAGAGGTCTGAGACCTTACAGTTCTAAGGAGATGCCAGGTGGTGCCAATTCCGCTGCTCTGGACAGCATAAGTAGAGTCTTAAGGCTGTTAAAAAGTAGGAAGAAAAGGATTGTGAGCGTTTGTGTTGATGTGCACCCACAGAGAGGCAGTCTGGCTGTGAGGGGTGTTTTCGTTGGTGATTCTGGCCTTCTCTTCCCCTCCCACATTCATTTTCCTCTTTCTTTTAAATATTCTTTACTGTTGCTTTGAGCGAAGAGAAACTGCAAGAAAGAAGCCAGGGTTCATGTTTGGCACCTTGTGTTTCTTCAGGTCATCTGGTCAGGAAGAAAACAAAAGCATCCTGCAGCCAGCTGTAAGTGAAACCGGTGTGACCTCTGCAATATGTGTGTGAACCAGAAACGGTGGCTTCAGTTCCCTCAACTTTCTTTCTCTAACATGAGAGAAGCAGCAGGCATCTGCAAAGAGCTGAGCTGCTCCCTCCTTATCCTGTGATGTGAGTGACGGCAGTGTTTCTGAACTGTGGCACCACTGCTATTTTGGGCTGGCTAATTGCTTGCTGTGGGTCAGGCTGAGTGTCCTGTGCATTGAAGGATGTTTAGCAGCATCCTTGGATTCTACCCATTAGATACCAGTAGCACTGCCCAGTTGTGACAACGAAAAATGTCTCCAGGCATTCCCAGACACCAACTTGGGGGCCAAAATTGCCGCTGGTTGAGAAGCACTGATCAGGGATAAGGTAGATAATCTGTCAGTCCTACTGAGTGACCACCTTCCCCAACATTATCTATCTACCTGTTCAAATCCCATCTTACTTTCCACTTTCTAGGTGGAATGTTTCTAAGTGGGATACCACATCCACTTTCTAGGTGGAATGTTTCTAAGTGGGATACCACAAAATGAAATTTCCAAATAAGTGAAGCTAAAGCATATGGGATTGTACTCTGTGCCTATTGAAACTGATTAGTGTTGGCTACTAGAGACACTCGGTTGAAGAGGAGCCTGAGGATTCCATGTGCAGCAGGAAAGGACATTGTCTGTCTTGTGCACGGGTGTTGGGTAAAGGGCCACTACGTTTATCATGGGTCTGTCTTGTTTAACACTGTACCTTGCCTTCTTTCCTTATAGCCCAAACATTCAGTTTGTTCTCAGTGGGTCAGTAGCTGTGGTGTAATGGAAAGCATGTTGGCCTTGAGATCTGAAGATCTGAGTTGGAATCCCAGCTATGTCATTTACTAAATATGACCTTGAATGAGTGGGCCATTTAATCTCCTCATCTTGGAATAGAAGCTATTTATTCCTAGCTCATAAGGTGGGTGTGAGGATTACGGGAGATATATGAAAGTTCATGAGTAATTTATTCTTGGTTTATGGGGAGTGCTGAGTAATATATGTGTGTCCATATATTATTTATTCATTCATTAAATAAATAAATGATACAAATTTAAGGCCAGGGGAAATGATCCCATACTGAATGTTTGGAAAATTTCTGAAGATGAAAACAGGGTTCTGAAAGGGCTTGTCCAGAAGGAGAAAGGAAAGGGCTGGGAAGATTGGGCCAATCGTCCTCTCAAAGTGAAGGCTTATTTGGAAGCCTTCGAACTGGTCCCCACTCAGAGAGTAATTTGAAAGAAGAAAGAAATGTCTGTATTTGTAGAGATGACTCATCAGGGAAGCTCTATAAAGAGTGTTCAAAGTGTGATTCCTGGCCCAGCTTTACCTGGGAGCTTGTCAGGAATTAAGTAATAAAGGCTGGACCCTAAAGCTTCTTTGATTCATAGGTAAGAAAGTCAGACCCTCACTCAGAGTTGTTTTCTTTCAGTCCTGTTTCTTACAAAGGATGAATTTTCTAATTCACAGTGGAGTGGAAACAGCAACTTAGAAGAGGTGAAGCTGGAACAATAAAGGCAAAAATAAGGTGGCAACTGAAACCCCCCAAATAATTAGACCGGACCTGGGTTCTTGAATGTGGCGTCAACATCCACATACTCTGCCATATGTCCTGCAGTCATTACTTCATATTCTAAAAGTAGATACCAATGTTGGCCTAGAATCATCAAGAAATGTTTAAACCATGTTTTATGGTACAGGTCTCAGAAATATTTTAAAAGATAAAACGTGCAGGTCAAATAAATAAAGGTTCTGTACTTGAAGGAGTTAGCTCTTACTTGGGAGTTGCACGTGTGACACCCTTCCTTCCCCACGAAACTGACCGTGAGGCCCCACGCTAACTTGTCAGAGGTCGAGAGCCATGCCCCTCACTTTCCCCACACCTACGTGAGCACACTGTTAGAGCTCAATAAATGCGTGTTGCACCTAGTACAGAGCTTCGCACAAAGAGGCCCTTCCTTATTTTGTTTAGGCACCAGAGGTGTTTCTACGTAGAGTATGCGTCTTCCTCTAGGAACAACATTTAGTGCTCACAACCAAATGTATCTGAAATGTTAACATTAGCATTATACTCTAGGCATATTATGGGTTAAAAACAAGCCTCACAGGCTTTTGTGTGCTGACCTGGGAGCTGATTTGTCCATTTATTTCTTCATTTAGTCATCCCTCTAAAAAGCACAATACAATTTCCCTGTGGGGAAATATAGTCCAAATTCCAAAAACGTAATTTTACACATGGCTTTTGGACATGCTCTGCTTCACTAGATGTTTCCAGGCACAGATTATATCTTTGATGTAATGTAGATAGTCAAACTCAGGGAGCCTCAGGGGTTTGGAAGCTCCATAAAATGAGTGTCCTTCTTCAATACTAATAAATTGCTTTGCAATTAAGTACAATTCAAAGGACAGCACAGTTGTGACTTGTTTCTCGTGCTGACTATGCTAGGTTCAAACAAAGAAGTCAGACGTTACGACAAAGCATAGAGCAAAGTGGAAACTGTTGGGCATCTGTTTGGCCATGAAGTTACAATCGTTGACTTCAGAATAAGTTCTCACTGTGCATCCTGTTAACTCAGTGACCACATCATATGGTGGCTTTAATGTTAGAGTTCAAGGGCAAGAGCTCCAGATCCTTGAAATGAACTGCTCATATTTTTTGCATAACAGCAAAGGCACAAATTGTGAGACAAGATCTCAATTTTTGTTCAGGGTCAATAAGTTTTTTCTGACTTGAAATTGCTCTGTGAAAATCTAAGTAGATATGTCCCAAGGTGACCATTCATTTATTTAATTTAGGGTGATATAGTAGATAGTGGTGCTTCGGGGGTAGAATATGTGGATTATAGCACTGGCCTTACTTGTTGCATACGATCTGATTTTACAGGGGTGCCCAACCTTTGGCATCTCTCGGCCACACTGGAAGAAGAGTTGTCTTGGGCCACACATTAAATACACAAACACTCATGAAAACTAATGAGCAAAAAAAAAAAAAAAAAAAAAAGGTTTGAAGTGAATTTACAATTTTGTGTTGGGCCGCCCAACACAAAATTCGTAGCCATCCTGCACCGCAGGTTGGATACCTGTTTGACAATCATGCAACCTTTCTGAGCCTAAGTTTTCACTTCTGTAAGAGGGGTGTGATAATAATAACAACAATACTCAACCTTCCTAAATTCACAGACTATTGTTATCAGAAAGAAATGATTTATATGAACATTTGAACCATGGCTACGTGGGCACGGAATATCTGGCCAGAAGAATCCCTAGAGAGGCAGCAACCACTTGTAACTATAGGAAAACTTTTTAATGGCAGAAAGAACAGGAAGAAACTTCAGATGGAATGGACTTGAGTAAAAGGAGAGGTTCTTCAAGACAACCTTTAACATAGGGATTTCTCTTTTCTTATTTAGAGCCAAAGACTCTCTAGCCCCTTCACCCCAACTGGAGAAAGTGTTCACAGACATTTCTCACAAGTGTTTTTAGGGGTGTTTCTACAGAGGGCATTTGCAGAAGACCTGAATTTAAACACATCAACCACATTTCAGCATTTGTGAGGAGCTTTGCCGCGGTCAGTGGGGACCAATAAACTAGAGCAATAGAAATGTAGTTGAAGAATCTGAGCTCCATAAACTGTCAACAGGAAAGCCGTGTGGTCCTGCCATCTGTGATCTGCCCTTTGTCCACTCTGGCAGGGTCAGTCTCTGAAAGGATAGGACAGGAGGCCTCTGGACGGGGGACTTCAGACATATTTGTAGGGGTGGGCACTTTTCTATGCCAAAGCTGTACCCAAAACAGAGAGATTGAGTGACCACATGTACTAAATTCAGAATGAAGGGACCCTTGCCCTCTTCCTCTGGTTGGCTCCCAGACCACCAACACCGACACCGGGGCAGGAGATCAGAAAGCTCTTCTTTGAGAAATTGAGCAGCTCAAGAGGAAAGACCTATTGATACCGAGGTCAGGGTTTTGCTCCAAAAGGTACCACCCATATAATCCTACAGTGAAGTTCAAAGTCCATAAAGCTTATCATATGCTCAGTTTCCAATCAACATTTCTTTTTTTTACTGTTTATTATGAGTAGATGGCTAAAAAAGTACTTCACATGTGAGAAAAGTTTCTATTATAATAAATTGAGATTTTTTTAAAAAAAGCAAATAAATAAACAACAGCAACTTTGAACATACAGAGACAAACTAGGGAGACAAAATTAGTGGCATAAAAAATAATAACAACCACCACAACAAAAGCCACCTGTCATTAAAATCCTCAGAAGGAAAGAGGAACATACCGTGACTATGAGAAACACGCCATCTTTGAAAAAGAGGCTATTAAAAAAAGAGAAACATTCAGAGGATAAAAATGTGCTTCTGGAAATTACAGACTCAACAGAAGAAAAGGAAATCATCCAGAAAATAGAAGAAAAAATATGGAGATGGAAACTGGAATAAAAACAAAAGAAAATTAAAGGATCAGTTCAGGAGATCTAATAGCTAAATAACGTGAGTTTCCAGAATGAGAGAACAGAGAAAACAAATGGGGCAGAAACATCAAAGAAATAATTTAAGAAGATTTCCCTGAATTGAGGAACGTAAATTGCCAGATTGAAAGTTTCTGTTGAATGTAAAGCAAATGGATAAAAGTAGACTTACAACAAAGCATGTTTTGGGAAATTTCAGAACACTGGTAACAAATGGAAATTTCTACAAGCTTCCAAAGACCAAAAAAAAAAAAAAAAAAGGTAAATAAAAAGAATTGGGAACAAAAATGGGTTTCAGCTTTTCAAAAGTAACCTTGAAAGCAAGAAGATAACAGAGCAGTGCCTTCAAAATTCTGAAGAGAAACTATTTCTATTTTAGAATTCTATACCCAAACTAGCATTTAAGTTGGAGAGTTGAAAAACTCCATTTTCAGGCATGTACAGTCTCAAAACCTTTATGTCTTATGCAGCCTTTCTCAGGAAGCTCATCTCAAGTAGGATGTACTCCACCCAAAAGGAGGGAACCAACCGAGAGAGACATGAGCACAGAAATTAGGAGATCCAGTTAGAAAAGATGAGGAGTTCCGTGGAGGACAGAAAAAGAAGATTCCAGAGCGAGAGCTGTGCTTGCACAGTGGGCGACTGTGCAGGTTGGAGAAGTGAACTTGAGAGGCTGAGTGGGGCCATCAGCAAGTTCCCCTTGCCATTTACTTTTCTTTCACCTTGAGAACAGCTCATCTGAGTTTCACACTAGTTCCTCAACATGGCTTATGTTGACCAAGGACGGATGCACTCCTGTTTAGATGTGCCGAGGACACTTCACCCCACAGATTTTCCTGTTTACACTTAACTCCCGAGAGCTCGCTATAAATCACCAGTTTCCAAGCAGATAATACTCAATGGTCCACTTAGAACACTGGACATCCTGTGCCTGGCTCACACTGCAGCTCTGCCTGGTGCCCCAAATACGGCAAACTCTGTGTTTCTGAGGTCTCACTCGCATGACCTGGCCCTACCATCTTCTCCAGAATGGGTGGAAGTGGAAGGCAGACTGCGACTCAGAGACTCTTCAGCTTTTCTGGTGTGGGAGCCTTCATCTAAAAGGGACGATATTGCTCATTCCTTTCATGGTTAGGGATGTGTTTATTACTGAGGTTTTAGAAATGAAATAACATATCGTTTAGGGACACATACATTTGTACTACAGCTATTTCTTGAAAAAATGCGAAGGGATGCTTAGCATTAAAGTCAGGGCAGTGATTCATTCTCTGGGGCGTGATGGGAAACAAGAAGCAATTGGGAGGGGCACACAGTGGACTTTCACATGACAGAGCGTTTTTCTTAATGCAGGTGGTGGGTGCATTGTGGCTTTATTATTACTTTAAAGTGTGCATAAATATACCTTGTATACACTCTTCTCTATGCATTGTACGTATATAAAGTAATAACACTCTTGAAATAATAGTGGACCTAAAGTCCAGCAGATGGGGAATGCCTGGAGAGGGTGCCTGAGTTGCATTGAGCCCAGCATGAAAGAGCTAAGGCAGAATTATTGACTGATAGAGAGGAGGAAATTCCCAATTACTTAAACATTAAGCTCTCCTAGGAAGCTTTCTTCCTGACTTGCAGGGGCCTGTTCCTCAGGAATTGAGTCACTGGAAACATCAAGGAAGACGTGGTTACTTCTTTGCCAACCGCTGGGCTATGCTTATGCTCTCTGCCTTCATTCAGATATTACTGGAGGGAAAAGCCCCTAATTATAGTCAGTTACTGACTCATAACCATACTTTGATCATGGTTATTTCCTCTAAGAAGAAGGTATGTGGCATTTTTGCCTAACTTGGGTTACATGACCTTCAGCCATAGGGCGGGCCTTCCTAGGAGCTCTCTAAGTCAGCTCCAGCTGTGTGCAAAGCTGTTGGATTGCTTTAACAGACACTCCCAGGACATGGGTGTGGCTTTGAAATGCCCAGCTCTCCTGAGTGTCATTGCACACTACCTGCTGTGGTCAGTAGTAACTGAACAGGATGTGGAAACTGACCTATTTCTCTGTACTAGTCAGGACTCTTTAAGATGCAAGGGGCAGAAACCCCATCCATAGGCTTAAACACAAAAAGATTAATAGGCTTACTTAACTCCATAGCATAAGAGGATATTCAGGTACAGCTGGGTCCAAATGCTCTAACAGAATTATTGGCATCTGTTTCTATCTGCGTTCTTCTGTGCTGGCTTCTTTACCAGGCAGGGCATCCCTAATGTGGTGGCCTGGAGCCACTACAGCTTGTATTTTACCTGCTTAGCGAGGCCAGTATGAAAGGACCTTGTTCTCACTAATTCTAGCCAAAGTTTGGGGTTCTTATTGGCCAAGCTACAACCATGTGACCATCCCACTGGCATCACATTGGCTAGGATGACAGAGCGGCCTCACTGACAGTGCTCACATGTCCACCCCTTTTCCTGGGGAGGGTCTTAGATTCTCTACATGACATAGACTAAGAAGAAAGGAAGTTTTCATTACAGCAGCTACTCGTACATAGAAACTACCCCAGAGTTTATTTTGAATAACTAATTTTTAAATTTAGTTATGCCTGAAACGATACATTGTGGGGCTAACTTATGAACTACCGTTATCTTCTGACCTAGTCATAGTTTATGAATTTTCTCCGTTAATGAAAACACATTTTAAAAACAGAGATTTCCAATTCAGCTGCGTAGAGAGAGTGTCTCTTAACTAAAGACGTTTCACAGCAGTAGAGAACAGAAGAAACCTGCTGTTTCCAAATGATCTCAGAGCGTTGTTTAAAAGGGGCCTTCCGTTCAATTTGATTTATCAGCTCATGGTTTGGGGTTGGTTCAAAGGCATGTACATTCAGACTTCTTACTGAAGGCATTTCTAACACAGAACCTGGACAAAGAAAGTACTTTTAGAGCTAAAGTGTTTATTCCAAAATCTCTCCTTCATTAAAAGAAGACACATTTCTGACTTCATTTTTTGCTTCCTCACTGGGGGCTTATGTTATTCTCTGTCATTGCGCAGTGGACAAGATGTACTTTGGAGAGCTACCAGTTGCTTTCAAATCCCTTACTAACTCTGTGACTTTGCTTCTCTGTGCTTCCATTTTTTCATCTGTATAAACCTCCTTCATGGGATTGCCAACATAAACGTCTTAGGACAGTGCCTGGCACATAGTGAGTCTTTTCTGGATATTTGCTACCATTCTTGTTATTTCAAGAACTCTCAAAGCACCAGACCATGGGCCTGTTTTACTTCTGATTAAGTTGGAAGCCAGGAGGGCGGAGGGCAGATGCCTGAAGCTCGGCCGCATATTAAAAGTAGAATAGAAATAAATGAGAGGAAACCCAAGCCCTTTTCTCCTCAGATAGCTATCAAACCATGCTCTACTGAAGACTCCGGGCTTGGGTATGGCCAGAGGTCAAAGGCTGTCTTATGAACAGTGACATTTCAGAGCACAGGGCTTAGTTATAAAACTCTTGAATGGGAGGTTTTGGCACTTGGAACAGCTTGGGATAGAAAGGCAGGGTTTTTATAGGCAATTCACGGAACTGCTTATGCTGGTGGCGAGTCCAGACTGTTATGACTCACTTGTCTCTTTATTGCTTTGGACCAAGAACTGTCGTTCCTTTTGAAGTCCATCTGTAGGAGCTGAGCTACAGCTGCGGGTCAAGATAACTCTTGCAGAAAGACAGCGTAGTTTCAGTGAGTGTGAGCAGGAATACCCCTTTGTTGGGCTCTGGGTCAAGCTCACTAGACAAGCAGAAGAAGGATTTTATTTTTACCAGGGGCAGAATTTCTTTTGGAAACTGGCAGCATCCTTAATGCTTCTTTAACATCACACGGGTTTTCCTTTTGTCCGCCTGCTATTCTTATTTTCTGAAAGCACAGCCTAAATTTAATTATGTGACAAGTAGAGGACAGTAGAGCAACTTTGGAAAGTAGAAATCAGTGAGTCTGGGTGGAACTAGGGATAGAAGATGGGGCCATTTGGACTCTGGTTTGCCTGAGGTCCTGCTAGGCCTCCTGGGAAAAAGTGGAAAGAATTTTTGAACTCGTGGTAAGACCCAGTGGTGGGAGGACTTCTAGGATAACGCCAATGTTCTCTATCTCCTGGTACTTACTCCTTTGTGATCTCTCCTCCTCTTGTGTTTGGGCTAAAACTAGTGACCTTCTTCTCATGAATAGAATATGACAAAAGTTATGGGATGTCGCTTCCACATCTAGGTTGCAAAAGACTGTGATTTCTACCTTGCTAGGACTCCGTCACTTGCTGCCACTTTCTTGTTCTTTCTCTTGCATTCTCAGCTTGCATGCTTTGATGAAACCAGGTGCCATGTTAGAGAGGGACACATGCTAGAAATGCAAGGGTAGCTTCCGGGCAACATTCTGCAGAAAACTGAGACCTCCAGTCCAATGTCTGAGGACCTTCTAACAACCACTGGGTGAGTTGGGAAGTACATCCTGCCCCAGCTGAGCCTTGAGTTCAACCCCATGTGTCACCTAATTCCTGTCTTGTGAGAGGCACTGAAGCTGAGGACGCCAACTAAGCAGTACCTGGATTCCTGATCTCTTAAAACTGGGAGGTAATAAATGTGTATTGTTTTAATCTGCATTTTATCACCTGGGATAACATAAGAAGGCACTGTGAAAAGTAAAATAATAACAGTGATAATTTTTTAAGTTTATAGGCCTTCTTTGCTGTAGATGAAAAGATTGATTAGGTGAGCTTCTCTACGTCCCTGGCCTACCGCATCACAAATTTGTCTTGAGCGTGAATGGCTGGCAACTTCTTGATGAAAAGGGATTGTGGTTGGCATACACAGAAAGACCTACCTACTCTCCTAAAATCTCATGCCCCCCAAATCTTATGATACCCTGATGGTATCAATTGTGCTTTCAGATTTATTTATTCGTACTCAATTGATTTTGATCGTGTGCTGCCCCGTACCAAGAAGGGTGCCCCGAAATGGGGACAGATTATTGAACAAGAGAGTCCTCATCTTCAAGGAGCTTACAGGAGCCAGGGACAAATACACAAACCTAGAAGGATGAAATATGGCAAATGCTAGGAAGATGGAATTAGTACTGTGGGGTACCCAGGATTATCCACCCCAATCTTGTACTGTCAAAGATAGTTTCTCAAATTAACTAACATCTAACCTGACACCTCAAGGATAAACACTAGTTAGACAGATTAAAGAAAATAGCTGGTCAGAGGGAATGAGTTTTAGTTTTAAGGCATTCTATGTAGAGCGGACGACAACTTGGCCAAAGACCATTAAGGGATGAAAAAGCATTTGGGAAGCTGATAAATAATCTCCTGGGTTGATGTATAGATGGCAGGGAAGAGGGGGTGAGATGAGGCAGGAGAAGAAAGTAGAGGTCAGCTCAGAAAAGATCTTATACAGAATATCAGGGAACGGGTGTTATGAGGTCAGTGAAGAGCCATTAAATCTTTATAAGCAGATGGTGTATAATATAATCACATTAGCATTTTAGACAGATTACCCTGCGGATGAACTTGAAATAAGTAAGACTAGAAGGAGTTCTCTTGGAGGTTGTCGGACTGGACTTGGGTGGATACGGTACTGCTGAAGAGATGGGGCCACAGCAAAAAGATGGCATAAAGCAGGCAACCTGAAGCTGGCGGCCAGTCAGATTCCTGTGATGCTGTCATTATAGGACAGCCCTGCGAAATGTAAATTGTCATTTCTTGTTTGAGTTTAGCTAGGCTGTGAACTCTCTGGAATATTTTGTGTTCATCTATCTCAAGTATGTAGGAGATGCTCAGTGAATGACTATTCTTGAGTAAGTGAATCTCAGTGGCATAGTATTTTTGATACAGTGGTTATCCGCCTGACTTTTCAGATCACCTTTGTTAGGGAAGTTCACTATCGATTGTGAAGTCGGTATCTAGAGCTATTATCAGACTGAGCGTTAAGGTGTTACTGCTTCATCTGGGTTCAATGCATATTGAAATGCCCAGGCAGCCTTTTCTTGACTCAGTTTTCTTCTGCCATCTGCTGGGATAAGCATTCATAGCATCCCAAAGCAAGATAGCCAGGGAAGACAAGCCTAAAAGCTTGGTAACTTGAGTGGAGAAACAAGTGTTACACCCATACTATCTCCATTTTCAGCTAATCTTCAATATTTTCCAAAGACAAAATCTCCCTTTCTATTTTTTTGTGCAGACTATCTTAAGAGTCTGTATTTCCCTTTGAGATTTTGCAACCCTGTAATAACAATCATTATTATTGTTATTAGTTTTCACATGAGGAAACAGAAGCTCAGACAGTTCAATAAAATGCTGACTTCAAACTGTAAATAAGTGGCCAAGTCAGGTCTGAAGTTTCCTTTACTTCCAGTTCCACACTTTCCTCAGTAAACATGTTAAAATAAGGAAAAAATTGAGAGGGACTGAGCTGAACCGCTCATTGGTGGCATGAACAGGGCAGGTCTAGCATGAAGGTGAAGAAGGCTGGCGGCTCCTCAAGGTTCAGCACTTAAAACTCAATGTGTTGGGGTGGAGGTGAGGGTGCGGGTGGCACCAGAAACAATTCTCCCACATTATATGTCCCCCAAAAGACACGTCCAGGTGATGTCCCTGGGCGGGGGGGGATTTTTGTAAGTCTATGAAAAGTGACAGAACTTGAACCAAGATAGAACCTAAAACCTTTAGTAGATGTCAAATGAATAGATACTGTTGGTTTTGGTTAACATACATGGTTAAGACAAAGAATGTAGTGCGCCACCCTTTTATCATTTAAACACATGATTCATATCTAAATATAGGCTTAGATAAATACATAAATATTCTCAGTTTTAAAAAGCCCAAATATCCACGGGAAGCTAAAATTCTCTTTTACTTCCCCTAAAGACAACCACAGTCAGTGGTACGCTTCCAGATCTTTTTCTATGTGTTTACACAAACATGTGTCCCTAAGAAAACCTAGAGTATTGTTTCCTGTTTTATCCACCTGCTTGAATGATCCCCTGCTGTGCTAAACAGCCCTGTGTCTCCAAACAAGGGGCCTACACTCCCCTGACTTATAGGATGTGCAGTTTGGTTTGCACAAGGCCCCATCCAGTTCATCCAAACAACAAACGAAAGGGTTATAAGTCTTAACCCACCCCTCTCCACCTTGGTGCCAATCTCCAGAAGGAAATGACTCTTTCAACTTTAGTTCTCTAAAAAGTTAATGAGTTTTAATTTGCTTCTCCAAATAGTAAACCGGTGCCACTACACAACTCATCCAGTAGAGTATTATCTATTGGTTTCTGCTTTGGTAGAATTGAGTTTGCCTCCGATGCCACCCAATTTTCCTGGCCCCCATCGGTTCCCATCCTTCACCCTTCTCTATCTCTATGCCCATTGACGTGTGGCTTTGCAGATCTTCCCACCTCCGCACTTCACTTTTTCACCTTGGGCTCAGCCATGTGAAATGCCTTGGCTAACAGGATGTTTGAAGACATGATGCAAACAGGGGTTAGGAAAAAAAGTGTTTGTGCAGCAGGCTGTGCCCTCTTGTACCTCAGCCATCGCCTGGCCATTGGTCTCAGGAGAAGGACAAACTATGTGGGTCAAAGCCATCCCAGTTGACTTATAGACTCTCAGAGAGAAGCAGAGCCATCTAGCCAGACCCAGCCTAGATCAGCTGGACTCCAGTTCATCTGCACATGGGCGAATGATAACAAGTGATTGTATTAAACTGAGTATTGGGGTAGTTTGTTACACAGCAAATAGCTAACTAACCAATACACGCCACCCTCTACCTTCCCTGTGCCCTTCTCCTACAGTTACACTATCACTTTTTTGTCCCTCTATTGTTATCAATTAATCATTTTTTATTCCATTAACTGCTAATATTATCATTTCTCCCCCCATTTTGTATAACATCCTCACTCTTCTTCTTTCCACCTCTTGATTTTCATTAGCTATGCCTTAGCTTCTACATTTACACATTGGATTTCATTAATGTTTGTAAAAAAATTTGGAAACTTGTTGCCTTCCAAGTTCACATAGCCCCATGGAAGAAAATGGAGAAAGACTCATTTTAGAGCAAATTCACAATATCCCCTGAATTAGTTTTCTGTGTTTTTCTTTCTCGCAACCAAATGATCCCAGATCAACATACCCCTAGTCACATGAAAGCTTTTGGGGACAAAAATGTAAGGATGTGGAGTGTTGATGGTCAGGATGAGATTTCTTTGCATTGAGTTATGTTGGGCCATTAGTGAGGATAGTAGGAAATAAAATGTGTCCTCAGAGACAACTCTTTCCATTGTCACACACATTTGTGCTTATAGCAGATGGCTGGGTCACATCGATTTAATATAGCTATTGTACTTTATAAAGTTCTATCCTATTTCATAAAGATAAATTAAGTCAAGTTGTGCCCAGGCAATCAATGTGACACACTATAGTAAGAAAAATTCTGTCTATTGATACACTCGAGCAGACACAGTGAGAAATTGAGGGTGAAAATGTGTTGATATTTCGTAAGGTTTGGACTAGAGATAGTGATGTTAAAAACTGAAATTCTCAACTGGTAGGAAGGTTATTCTTGGGCTGTCAAACCTCTTAGACCTTCCCTGACCCCTCCACACCCACAGGGGTCAGAGGATGTAATAAAGGATTCCTTTCTTCCCTCCTGGGGGCATTGGCTCCTTTTATTTCCTCCTTATTGTCTGGAACAGGAAGAGAGCATAGACTTTGGAGTAGAGAGTTTTAGGTATAAACAGCCACTTTATCGTATCACAGCAAGTACAAAACGGCCAAATTCCTTAACTTTTCTGACCTTTCAGTTTCTTCAGATAATGACAAATGCCTGCATCATAGGTTTTGATGTGAAGAGTAGATGAAATGATATATGCGAAGTACCTCAGAGAGGGACATGCCATGGAGTCACATGCCTGACTCACAGAGGATACTTAACAAAAGGTTTCGGTCTTTGTTATCATTCTATTATCCAGCAGTCTGAGATATATATTAATTTTAGTATTTAGCTTAAGTCATTCCATTAACCAATACCACTAAGAGTGAGAATATATTTTTCCTTTTCTTGTTACCCACTCCCCTGTGGTAACAAGAGCCCTTCTCCCACCAGTGGTACTCTGAGTCGTGCATACTATTGTCTACAGCAGAAAAAACTGGAGAACTGTGGGGTCCAGAATTTTTGACTGTTGTTGCTGATTCTGCCACACAGTGTCGCTGTTGACACAGGCAGCCTGGCCTGTCTATGCTCAGTGATCCTAGGGAACAAGACAGGCAACCTCCAGTGGGATGTAGTGAGCCAAGAGCAGCTGCTGTATCCCATTCCAGTCTTCTGGAGAGATTGCCTCTATTTAAGTACTTCTTGTGTTGGAAACAAAGGTATGAGGGGACCACATGTATACTCATGACTCAAATAAATGAGTTTGGATTCTATAAAACTTCATTGTGTGATCTTATCAAAGTCACTTTCCAACTAGCAATGAATTGCAAGAAACAGGTCATTTGGAGTTAACTCGGAAGAAGGTTGAGATTCAGATCAAGCATACTAGAGCTTCCCACTTGAACTTACACAAGCCATCGATTGACAGACATTGCATCTCCTTGACAGAGTGCTGACATAGTAACCAGACCTATATCTATTCATCACCAAATTCTTTTGAATGGAAAAAATCCTCATGGATTACAGAGAACATCAAACGTAATGTGTCTCCAAGTGTTATTAGTATAATTAAACACTCTTGTGTGTAAGATGTAGCTGCATTTCTAAAACACTAGTGTTGGAATTTTTAATTGCTTCAGCCATTTGGAGAACAAGTTGACATCATAAAATCGAAAATACAGGCATCTATGACACCACACCTCCATCAGTGCCACCGATAAGGATTTGTTTCCTGGTCAGCAACCCCAGACAACCAAATAGTAGTGAAAACAATGGCATATAAAAGGACTTCCTGTGGTTTCATTTTTCAACAAGATGACAACTGAAGAGCAGGGAAAAAATTGACAAAGTTCTTATGAGAGAGAAATGGATGCTTTTTGAATGCTGCTGTCATTAGCTGAAAATGCACATTGGCAGCAAGTTCCTAAATGATGGAGACCATCATGCTGTTTGCCTCACAGACATTTTCCGAACAATCCTGTTTGAGAGTCAGAATTTGAACAGTAAAGATAGCTGTGCAAAGAAAAATCAATGAACTATTATTATCGCAAAGTAGTTCTAACAGGTATATGGGAAGCTATATGAGAAGGAATCAAATTTTACAGTAACATTTTTTTGCAACCCTCATGTGAGTATATTCTTGATGTTAGAGAGAGAGGAAGGGAGGAAGGAATGGGGGAGGGGAGGGGAGAGAGAGAGAGGGAGGGAGAGAGAGAGAGAGACATGGATCAGTTGCCTCCAGTACGTGCCTAGCCTGGGGACAGATCTGCAACATTTTGGTGCACAGGACAAAGCTCCAACCAACTTAGCAACCTGACCAGGGCTACAGTAACATTTTAACTAGTTTTTTAAAATTATTAACAGAAATATTGATTCAGGAAGAATGGAAACAGTGTAGAATTTATCTGCTGTAGGTAAGTGGAGATTTATAGATAATGATTGGCTTTGCAAATGAACTATTCCAGTAACATGATAAGAGCATAGGTGACCACCATAGTGGCATATGTAGAAATATTTTTTTGTTTGATCACTTATTTGAGGACCTCAGTTCTTCAGAATTTCCTGGAAATATAAGTGTAGATAAAATTAAATAGGTCTCTGGGTAAAAAAAAATGTCACAGATTTTATGGGCTAAAGCTCGCATATTTTACAATAGTGGTTTTCTTACAGTATCACTCAGAACTTATTTAATTTTGTGTTTTTGCTTAATACTCCTGGGTGCTATTTCCTCCTTTAAACAGCACTGTAAGAAGGAACAAATTAGAAGGGTGCATGTGTGTGTCCACCTAGAACAGTGGTTCCTCACTGGGGGTGGTTTTGCCTCTTCTTCCTCCAGTAGGGGACATTTGGCAGTGTCCGGAGATGTTTTTGATTGTCATGACTGAGGAGGATGGGGAGGATGTCATTGGCATCTAGAAAATGAGACCAGGGAAGCTGATACATATCCTAAATTATACAGTCCAACCCCTCCATCCAAACAAGAATTATCTGGCCCCAAATGCCAATAGTGTTGCCCTAGAAACAAGGATAAAAACATCTGCAAAATGTATGTGGTAGTTTATAATCTAAAAGTAAGGTAGGAGGCAGGAAAATGATAAAAACAGACAGAGGAATTTAAAAATTAAATTCACAAAAGCATGTCAGTGTGGGATGGTTTAGCAAGAAGGTAAAGAACTCTATGCAAGTCGCCCTGGCTGGTGTAGCTCAGTGGATTGAGCGCGGGCCTGCGAACCGAAAGATCGCGGTTCGATTCCCAGTCAGGGCACATGCCTGGGTTGCCAGGCCAGTTCCCATCAGGGGACATACAAGAGGCAACCGCACATCGATGTTTCTCTCCCTCTCTCCTTCCCTTCCCCTCTAAAGATAAATAAATAAAATCTAAAAGGAAAAAAAATTATAAAAAAAAAGAACTCTATGCAAGTCAATAACCCCTGAGGCTATCTCTGTATCAGAACTCTTAGTGGTAATGGCTGCTCAAATAATGTTAATATATTCAGTTTAATAAAATAGGTAGGAGATCTTTTTTTACTTGCAGCTAAGGGGAAATGCAGATGGCAGAGACTGACACATGTGACAAACAGATACTTCTGAACTCTGCCTGGAGCTAAGAGACTGCCCCCCAGGGTGTTGGGTGCAGAATTTATGTGGGAAGTACATGTATTTAGGCATTCCAGTTCTGTCATTGTGTGACCTTGGAAAATTTTTAAATCTGAGTCTTTATAGGGATTATAATGTCTGCCACTCTGAGAGCTATGAAGATTCTATAAATAAAAATATTTGTAAAGTGCCTGATACACTATGTATAATGAAACAGGTGATGGCATTTAGAGACTATCTGAATCATCGAGGATAATCACCTTATCTCAAATCACAGCTGCAAAACTTTCTCAGGTAAGGTAACACCCTGAATTCCAGGGGTTAGGGTGCCTTCCGTGGGTGCCCCAACCAGGGATCGATATTTTGGAGTGGCCACCCTTCAGACTACTGTAGGAGAACAGTGGGAATTCCCGAGGTATGCATATGAAGAGGCGCACGATGATTTTTTATTCTATCTGTCCCCGAAATTGCATGTTGCAAGAGGAAAGATTTTAAAAATGTAATCAGTAATACTTTGTGGGCCATGATGGAGACTTTAGTAGGGTTATTGGGAAAAATATTGATGGAGCACCAGCTAATTTACAGCAAGAAAGAACTTTGTCACATGAATCAAAGAGGTGGCCCTTGAGTGTCAAACCACAAAATGCTTTCTCACAAAGAATAATTGGTACTTAACTGTAAGCCTCCTAATCTTCATTTTGCATTGAGGGAAATACTGAAAACTGTGAATAAGAACAAGTTGTGACCTCGACATGTACATCTTTTCATGCTGATGGAGGAAATACGAGGTTAGGGCAACACTGCTTTTCCACAGTGAATACAGTATTTTGGGGAATGGTACATGTTCATCTCTGGAATGAGGGATGGAATTAAAATTAATTTTTATAATGCGGCTTATGCCCTAATTAATAAATCTCAGTATCTCAAATAGTGTAAACTAGGGGTGTAGGGGCCTAAGCTCTCTTACTAGGGGCAAAGTACTTTTATCATGTACATTTGGGACAAGATATCAGGATTTCTTCAGTAGTCTGAACTGTGGTGCATAGTTTGATTGCTAGGAGTTTTTTTTCCCCCCAATAGTTAATGATTTTCCTTACTTGTTAGAGAAACAAATGAAGAAAAACAAAATACAGCATTATATATGAAAGAAATCCACATCCACATCCAACAGAATATGAAATGATACTTTCTTAGATTCATAGTCAATGAAAGCGTGAAAAGGCCTGGATTCAAGGTCATCTTCAAAGCAGAAACATTTACCCTTTGGCCTCAGATATGACTGCTGGTCAATGTCAGGTCTAAAAGGGAAGTGGAAGTAGTATTCATGAGAAACCACTTCATATATTTTGAATTTTTTTTTTTAATTTTTTTTAGAATTTTTTTTTTCCCTTTTAGATTTTTATTTATTTATCTTTAGAGGGGAAGGGAAGGAGAGAGGGAGAGAAACATCAATGTGCGGTTGCCTCTTGTATGTCCCCTGATGGGAACTGGCCTGGCAACCTAGGCATGTGCCCTGACTGGGAATCGAACCGCGATCCTTCGGTTCGCAGGCCCGAGCTCAATCCACTGAGCTACACCAGCCAGGGCTACACTTCATATATTTTTAATTAAATTACAATTATTTTTGAAACCATTTCACAGAGATATGATTGACATGTAAAAAGTTCAGTGAGTTTGGGGGTAAATCTACACCTGTGAAATCATCACCAGCATCAAGGCATAAACCTACCGATCACCTTCCACAGAGAAACCACTTCATTTTCTATTTGATTCCTCAAATTTATAAAAAAGAGACATCAAACAATTACTGCCATTCCTAGTGATCTGGACTCTGTGTTGGGATTTTTGAATTTAGTAAAAATACAGAGGAGGAAAGTAAACTATAAGAGGAAGAAAGACATGATACAGAACCTGACCGATGGCTCAAACGATAGGACCCTGCGCCAAATGTGGTGACATTGGTAAAGATCGCGAAGGATATTGTTTCTATAGCTGATAAAATGTTTCTATTCATGTTAATTTTAAATATTTATTCCTGTATTTTTAATTAATTTATTTTTTGAGAAAGGGGAAAGTAGAAACAAAGAGAGGGAAACACCAATACGAGAGAGAAATGTCGATCGGTTGCCTTCCGTAGGCACCCCAACCGGAACCGAACCTGCAACCCAGGCGTGTGCCCTGACTGGGAACTGAACCGATGACCTTCTGCTTTGAGGGATGATGTCCAACCAACTGAGTCACACTGGTCAGGGCTGAAATATTTATTTTTATGATTTGAAAATATATTTATTCATTTATAATATAATAATGCTAGTATTACTTTAAAAATACTTTTATAATTCATTTTTGTCTACCAATTCTATTCTCTATTTCTCTCCTCCATCAATTATTTGTCACTGATAAAATGTTATTCCTCTTAATCTCAGTAACATTTTATTTTTAATAAACATATTTTAATATTTAATACTAATTACATCTGATCTACTTAAACTCAGTGGTCCACATTCGTGCTGTACAAGCATTAAGCTCTCCGCATGTGGAAACATTTGAGAAAAACTTCCCCATCTAATTCTACTCCAAGCTAGGCACTGGGGAAAAGAAGATGAACAGAACGTGATCTTCATGATATCAACTATGTGAAATCTAAATGGGAAGTGAGATGAGCATATGCATAAATTAATATAGCCATTTTTTATTTTTATGAGTACAGTGTAACTGTATTATAAATGCCTTCAACTTGAGCAAATTCAACTGTAAGTATGTGATTATAGTGCTTATTTTTTATGCAGCATGGACTTTATTTTTTTTTTAATTTTTATTTATTTATCTTTAGAGGGGAAGGGTAGGAGAAAGGGAGAGGGAGAGAAATATCAATGTAGAGTTGTCTCTCGCGTGTCCCCTGCTGGGAACTGGCCTGCAACCCAGGCATGTGCCCTGACTGGGAATCGAACCGCGATCCTCTGGTTCGCAGGCCCACGCTCAATCCACTGAGCTACACCAGCCAGGGCTGCAGCGTGGACTTTAAATACAAGGTGACTTCCTCATCTGGTGCTTAGTTGAAGAAATAGGTATCTATTTCAATACCACAGAAAGTACTGCGTGGATTGATCAATGTATGTCTGACTGCTGTATTTATTTATTTAAGGATAAAAAATATTTTATGTGATTGTGTTACTCTCCATCTTCTGTCCAATGTTGATTTTTAAAGTATTAACTAAAATATTTTTTACAAGTGTTCAGCAGTATTACATTTTTTTTTTTTTTTTGGTTTTCAACAAGTATCATTATCTGCCAATAAAATGTTAATTCTCTTTGGTCATTTCATTTCAAGCCTTTGGAAATCTTTTATTCTTTAAATTAACTTTATTGAGGTATAATTTACAAAGAATGAACTGCATCCATACTAACCATACAATTTGTTGAGGGTTTATTTTTATTATGAATATATATGTCTCTTTAATGGCTGTCTAGTATTCAATATACAACAATTTCTTTTTTATTGAGCTTATTGGGGTGAATACTGTATTTAGCAGACAATTAAAGGAATTTACTTTGGACTATGTATGATTTTTCACATCACATTGGTAGCTAATATATAAAATACAGTTCTATTTTAATATACATATTAATTGCAGAGAATTTGAAAATATAGCAGCAGAAGCTAAAACTCATCTCTCATCCCTCTACATGGAGATAATGATTATGATGATTGTTAAGGGTATATAGCTCTCTAATATTATTCTATGCACATATTTATGCAGTAGGATCCACATTTAAGATATTATTCCAGGTACTTTCCCCCACTGTATTCTCTTGTGCTCTATAGTGGGGTCACCCCTCACCCCCATTCACGCCATCACTTCTTAAAAGTTCAACATTGTGTTGCGCAACCTATGTGAGAATTAAGAGCCTTGCATTTCAAGCTCTGGGATGTGAATATTTTGAAAGTTCATGCTCCAGTGAGTTCAGTGCACAGAAGGGAAGAGGAGCCAGGAGAAGAGGAATCCCCAGCCCGGGGGAAGGTACTAGGAGGACACAGAGCACTTGCCAAGGAAGGGACTATGTAGCCCTGAGGGGACCCAGCCACGAACTGCTGCCCAGCCTCTGCCTGAGCAAGCACCATCTGTTGCTGGCAATGGAGAGCCATGAGGGAGCTGCGTCAGGCCCTGCTGACCACCGTATCCCACAGGAGAAAGCATTTGTACTACCGGTGCCAAGGAACTAAGTTGGTGTTCTCTCCCTACCGTTGCACTAGGAACACCCATGGAGATCAGCTAGTGGATTTCTGGCACGCTGATCAACAGGCATGAGTGTTGTCCATCTGTTCCCTAAGACACTGCTAGTCTCCATCTGAATTACCTTGTGTGGCCTGGCCTGCTTCTTTGGTCAATAACAGTTGTGAGCCCAGCTGGAGCCTGGGCTCTGGACACCTGGAGTGGCAGTGGTGAGGTCATACAGACAGACGCTGTCACGCCTCTTTGGCGCAACGGCGTGAAAACAGCTCTCTGAAGCACCCACTCAACCTTTAGACTTTTGAAATCAGGATCACATTGTATGGCCTATCTGGAGACCCTCCTTTTCCAGTATAATCTGATCATGTGATCTTCTCCCAGAGTAATTTTAACAGCTTCAGAGCGTGTGCAAATACCATGATTTACTTTTAAAATGCATTCTTGTTGGATATTAAGGTAATTCCTAGTGCTTTGCGACTACAAATAATTTAACAATGACTTTCCATGTGAAATCTTTGTGAATGTCTCCAAATTGAAAACAGGTTCTTAAATAATGGCGAGCAATCACGAGATAAGTACTGTGAACATTATTGTCTGGGTTTTGGCCTAACTTTCCAGGATTATTAGCAGCCCACAAAGCAGCTGAGGCCCCAGCTGCACTGCAGATGGGCAAAGCCCACAGAGGCTCAGTATGGACTTAACACACTGGATGGAGAAAGAAAGGCAGGCACAGGAATATGATTGCCATGGAAACATGCTTCCTGGCTAAAAACACATCTTGGTATCTAACCCATGTCTCCGAATCTTTGATGGCCTATGTACATGAAATGAGATCCTACTTTGCACTCAGCAGTTTCAGAGGAGACTCTGTGGTCCCCAATAGCCTTTGCCATCTCCATGTGACTCAGGAAGTCCAGTCTGAGTGTCCTAACACATGAACAGAAAAGCCATGAAATATTAATGTTTTGTTATTGGCTTTTCTGTGAACACTTAGAGAGCATCAGTTCCTCTAAAATCAATAAAGCTTTGCATTATGCATAAGAGAGCCACAAAGCACACATCACTGTCTTTTGGGTTATAGGGTAGGAGGACTAGGAGCACAGACCCAGCTGGATGCCAATACCGGAAGGTTGCAATCCTCTTTTTCAATATTTTTAATGCAGAACAAGTTCAACCAGTGCCACAGAACAGGAGAGCACAACCATCACAAACTCAAGACTTGTAAGCCTAATGTTTGAAATAAGCCCAATAGGTCAGTTTGATTTTCCCCCTCTTTGATTGTAGAAAAAAGGGAATGGTAGAATGTCAACATATTTTATCTTTCTTTACCTAGGAGGAAACCATACTCATAATAGTAAAGTTGGAGAATGCGGAGATATTAAAAGCAAACATTTTTCTCTTTTGAAGAGACTTTGTTTTCAGAATAGTTTTAGGTTCACAGCAAAATTGAGCTCGGAAGTTTGCAAAGTTCCCATCTATCCTCTAACCCCACATGTGCGTAGCCTCCCCCATGATCAATAACCCCCACCAGACTGGTACATTTCTTAAAATCAGTGAACCTATACTGGCACATCATTATCACCCACTCTTGATGCTGAACACTCTATGGGTTTGGACAAATGCATATTGACACATATCCACCATCCGCACCTATCACACAAAATAATTTCGCTGTCCTAAAAACCCTGTGTGCTTCATCTATTCACCCCTTTTAATCTATTTGTGTCTTTATATTTAAAGTGGGTTTCTTGTGGATGACATAGAGTTGACACTTGCTTTTTGATACAAAAAACATTTTGTATCAAATGCCTATCATTTTGGTATCATTTTGTCAACGCCTGTCTTTTAATTGTTGTATTTATACCATTGACATTTAAAGCGATTATTGATATAGTTGCACTAATACATACTACGTTTGTGTTTATTTTCTTTCTTTTTTTATTATTTTTTTCTTCTTTTTTAAAGATTTTTTATTTATCTTTAGAAGGGAAGGGAAGGAGAGATGGAGAGAAATATCAATGTATGGTTGCTTTTTGTGCGTCCCCTGCTAAGAACTGTCGCTGGGAACTGTCCTGCAACCCAGGCATGTGCCCTGACTGGGAATCGAACCACAATCCTTTAGTTCCCAGGCCCGCGCTCAATCCACTGAGCTACACCAGCCAGGGCTGTGTTTATTTTCTATTCGTTGTCCTTGTTCTTTGTTCCTTTTTTGGTTTTCAGTCTTTCTCTTTCTGGCATTTGTGGTTTTGAGCATTCTACGTGCTTCAATTTTCTCTCCTTTCTTAGAATATCAGTCACGTGTATTTACTATTTTTAGTAGTTTAGACAGAGTTTACAATATATATCCAGCTAATCCAAGTCCATTTTCAAATAACAGTACAGTGCTTCACCGGTAGTGCGAGTACCTTATAAAAACAAAATATTCCCAATTCCTTCCTCCTGTCCCTCGCTTGTAACCTGGTATCATTACTGTCAGTCATCTCACTTATACATACATACATATACTATACTTACATATGCTATTGCTTATCTATTAAATATATACTTCTGCACTTATATAATAATAAATAAGCATATGTAACAAATATCTTGTTGGCATTATTTTAAACAAGCTGTTATCACTAAGATCAATACAAAATAAGGAAAATGAAAGGTTTTGATTTACCTTCATTCATTCTTTCTCCAACGCTCTTCCTTTCTTTACCTACGTCAGAACTTCTGGCTGCCGGCGGCCCCGCCAGCTGGACGTGGACAATCGAGCTGCGCCTGGACGATGCAGGCTCCTTACTTCCTCCCCTGCCCCTGGATTGCACGCTGTGCTCACCACTCCCACCGCGGGGGTCGTTTTCAAGGATGCAGCCCCGACGGAGCAATGGGCCGTTGAGACCCTCTGGACCGCCGGTGACCGAACCCCGCGCAGGCGGGCGTCCAGACAAACTGTGAAGATTCCGGTGGGCACGTGCGCAGAGCTACTCCTGTTGTGGCGCCCAAGACGGTCCTCACCCGTGAGTCCCCGGCTTCTTACAGCCGCCGACCAGCCCGGAACGGCCCGCACCTGCCCCTGCCTCCACCCGCCGCGCGCGGCGCCACGTGCGGATTTCACCCGGAAGCTCCCGAAGGTTCAGACCCACACCTTCTCGCCGAAGAACTTCTGATACGTATTTCGTGCAAGGCAAGTCTACTGGCAACACGTGTCCTCTGGTTTTGCTTGTCTGAGAAACTATGTTTTATTTACTTTTGCAGGATAACTCCTCAGGTTGGCTCTTTTCTTTCTTTCTTTTTTTCCCCCTTCTCAACATTTCTTATATTTCCCTCTCTTCTTGCTTTGCCTGGCTTCTGAGAAGTTGGATGGAAGTTTAACTTTGTTCCTGAACAGGTTGAAGTATTTTCCACCCTCGGGTTTCTTTCAAGATGTTTTCTTTCGTTTTGTTTTTCCGTCGTTTTGCATACGATATGCCTGTAAACAAATACAAAAGGCACTGGAGTAAAAAGGAGAAACTTTATTCCCATTAACAGTTGTCACATCGGGCGGTCGAAGAAACCAACAGTGTGCTTCCCTGAGAAATAGGGGCGTTTGCGCTGTCAAAAAAAGTTCCCGCCCAGGTGCCTGATAGGACCGGATTTATGCAAATCACGCAGCGAAGTTCATTCTGATTGGCTCGAATTGTGCTGTCCTGATTGGTCAGTGTTATGCATCCTGATTGGTCATTAAGGAGCAGTTCTGATTGGACAGGGCAGGGCTCAGTCTCTAAGCAGAAAGTGGAAGATTTAGGTGGCGCGAAGGAGCGGGGAAATCACAGAAAGCTGACGGTTCGGTCTAAGATTGTTCCCGGTACACAGAGCACGTGAGAAGCCCTTGTCCGCAGATGGCTGCTACATTCTCATACATTTTGGGCTCTGGGTGGACCACGGGGAGGCCATCTCAGTAGATAAATTCGTTTTGGGGGTTCACCTCAAATGAATTTGCCTTCGCAGGGTCCCCATGGCGAAGGGTAGATTTTTCCCTGTATTTATTTCGCCTGTTCTCTAAACTTCCTGAGTCTGTGGTTTGGTGACATTAATTTGGGAAAGCGCTCAGTCATTATTTCTTTGAGTATTTCTTTTGTTCTCTCTTCTCTAGGTATTCCCGTTACTTGCATGTTATACCTTTTGTAGTTGTCCCATAGTTCTTGGATATTCTGTTCCTATTTTTTCAGCCTTTTTTCCTCTTCGCTTTTTCAGTTTTGCAAGTTGCTTTTGATGTATCCCCAAACTCAGGGATCCCCTCCACAACCTAGTCCAAGGTACTAAGTACTAATCAGCCCTTCAAAGGAAGGCATTCTTCATTTCTGTTATAGTGTTTTTCATTTCTAGTATTTTTTATTCTTTCTTAAAATTTCCATCTCTGCTTACATTATTCACCTGTTCTTTTTCCACTAGGGGCAGTTGCATATCCATCACAGTTGTTTTGAATTCACAATTCAACTATGGGCAGTTGCACTAGGGGCAGTTGCATATCCATCACAGTTGTTTTGAATTCACAATTCAACTAGGGGCAGTTGCACTAGGGGCAGTTGCATATTCATCACAGTTGTTTTGAATTCACAATGTGATCATTTCCACACCTTGCCATAATTGAGTGTGATTCTGTCTCTTCGAACTGTACTTTTGCCTTTTAATATTATGCCTTCTAATTTTGTTGTTGTTGAAAGCTGGACATGATGTACTGAATAAAAGAAACTGCAGTAAATAAAGAGGCTTTTTAAGATGTGGTGGAGAGGTGGGGAGGGAGGAGACCCGTTCTCTTGTCCTATGGGTAGGCATCAGTCTTTTAGCGAGCCTGTGATCCATGGCTATGAACTTCACCAGTCCCTCTCAGTGCCCTCCCCCGATATGGGATAGGATAACTGGAAGGGGCTGGGGTTCTCCCTGCCACCCCACTTTCCCATTGTTGGTTAGGCTCTGACAAAATCCTTGTAAATTATTTTGCTTTGACAAAATAGTTTATCTTGAGGGAAGGCTTTGTAAGAAAGAGTAGAATGCTCTGGCATATTTCAAAATGGCCACATTTTCTTCTCCACTTTCCGGAAGCATAAGGATACTTTTCCTGTCGTCTTCCCCGTGTGACTTGGCTGAGCCTCTAAAGAAAAAACTTACAAAAGCATGGGGTCCCCTGATAACTGGGTCCTCCTGCAATTTTTATCTCACAGACTCGTCTACACTGAGCTTCCAGCAAGTGGTCAGTCACAGTCCAGGCTTTCCTGGTCTGGCGCTGGTTCCTGTGGAGGTTTCCACTCTCGAGATTCTGCTCTGGTACGTGGTGATGCTCTGTATTTGCCTGTCTGTCTCTCCAGTTTTGGGAGTAGTGGTCTGCCCTGTGACCTCTCTTTTCATGTGGATCAAAGAAGGCCTGTTGATTTTTCAGGGTTTTTTTTTTTCAGTTGGAATTCTCAAATACTGCAGGTGGGGCTGTAAATTTTGGCAGTGGCTACTAAAACAAAACATGTACTTGCTCTGCAACCTAGCAATTCTACTCCTAGTTACGCACTCAAGAGAAAAGAATGCATATGTCCATTAAATATTCACAGTGGCTTTATTCTAACAGCTACAAACTGGAAGCAAGAAGAATTTATCTCTACCTCCAGGAAAGAGATAAATAAATTGTGTTGTATTCACACAATGAAGTGCTATACAGCAATAAAAATAGAATTAACTATTGATTTGTGTAAAAGTATGACTGAATCTCGTAGATATTATTTTGAGGAAAAGGAACCATACACAAAAGAATACATACTATATGATTCCATTTAGGTGTAGTTCAAGAACAAGCATGATACTGAAAGACGTGAGAGTAGTGGTTACATCTGGGAGGTGAGTGCTTATGGCCTGGGAAGGAGCATAAAGAAACCTCTGGATGACAGAACTGTTCTGCATGTTAATCTGGATGGTGGCTGTACTAAGGTGTACTGACCAAGCAGACACTACATGCTGTGTATCCTGTGCGCACTTGGCAGGTAAGAGGGACATGCTCACATTTCAGTGAGGAAGACAGACGTTAGTCAGCTAACTTCAGTGACATGTGTTGGGTGTGTTGGTAGAGGAAACAGTGGTGGCTTTAGGCACATGGAACAGAGAGAACTCAGTTATTGTGGGGATGAGGGGAGACTTCCTGGAGCAAGAGATGGCACAGCTGAGAACCATTAGGCATTGGGAAGGGATGAGAAGATTGGGAGGAAGAGAACATTCTAGGAGGTATTGGGAACAATATGTACAAAGGCATGAGGGTGAGAGAATGAGGCACGTGCAAGTAATTACAAGTTTGGAGTACAGGGGAAAAGATGGTGATGGAGAGGTGAGGCTGTGGGGTTCCGCAGGGGCCTGCTCTTTGGGGATGAAATGAGGTGTGTTAAAAGACTTTTGGCTTTTCTGAGGGCATTGAGAAGCGAATGCATAGTCTTAGGTAGGAAAGAGTTAAGGTCACATTGACATTTTAAGAAATGAGTCTAGAGGCTGAGTAGTTGAAGCACTTGAGGTGATCCAGGGGAGAGATGATGGAGCCGGAAGCAGGGAGGGGACGGAGGACAGGGCCAGCAGTGTGCTGGCTGCGGAGGGAACATGGAGGCGGAAACGAAGACCTTGTCATGGAGGGTTGTGCTGGGTGGGGAAGAAGGAAGAGTCATTCAGGACCTGGTTCCATTTCAGCGCTATTGAAAAGGAATGTGGTTCCATACCCTAGAGGAGGCCAGGAACCTGAGGCATGTTGTTTGATTTCACCTCTGAGTTTAGGGTCACTTCATTGCTTCTCGCTGTCTCCTAGGAGGAGCCTTGTTCCTAAAAGGATCCTTTCTGTTGAATTTGCTGGCCACTTTTGTGGGTGGTTTGTGGGCGGAGGGGTGGAGGTGGGGCAGGGGATTAGAAGGTTGGACCGGTGGAGGGCTTTGCTTAATGCATTAAGCCCTCCACATCTTCCTCCTTCCCTCTACTCTACAAGTAGGTTATTTTCAGTTCCCTTATGGGCTAACAAGGACAAAGAAATTTAACTACTTCTGTGATGGAAGATACTTTGGGGATGGGGCCATCAGAGGACTCTCCTTCCCAGGAGTGTGAGTTCTGTTTTCTGAGATGTCCTAGTTTGGAGCTGGTGAATGCAATCCCCTCACCCCGGCGAGGTGACTGCCATAATCAGCTGTGTACGGAAATTCTTGAAACTCAGAGGGATAAGAAGTTTAACATTCACTGGTCTGCAAATCCAACGCCTGGGACCCTGGTAGGTCCCTTTCCCACCAAGCAGTCCCAAACACTCCACCTGGAATCAGAAGGGCATTTAGAAGCAAAGGACCGGCTGCAGCGAGTTTCTTTAATGCCCAGGCTGGGAAGAAAGCCGGTTAGGATTTGATCCCGAAGAACAGGAGCCTCAGGAGCCTCCCGCCCTCTGTGCTCGGCGTGGCGGGGGCGCGCTGCCGCGCTGCGCCAGGAGGGGCGGGCAGCGGGCAGCGGCGGTGTGGGCGCAGTGTTGCAGGTGTGTGACACCCGCGGTCTCCTGCCTCTGCCGGGATCGCCGGGGAAGACGCTGCTCTACCGGCACTTGGTGGCCGCCGTCCGAGGATTTTTGCCCACGGATTTCCCAGCCAGGTAGGGGATGGTGCTGCTCGCTCCGGTGCGTGCAGACCCGCGGGGGCGCGGACCAGGGGCTCCCAGTCGCGCTCGCCGGAGCTGAAACATACCCACTGGCACCTCTGAATGTTGGTAGTAAATGGCATAAAAGACGCGAGAATCTTGGAAAAGCAAGGACTTGCCCTCCGCCCAGGGCTGCGCGCTTTTCTGAAGGTGGTGTCTCCAAGGGCTGTTTCAAACACCCTGTTTGAACTGTTACCTCCATATATACAGTTTTGCAACTTAGTCTACTGATATTTTTAACTCCGCTTCTCTAAGCCACCGCTTTTAGTTTCTATTCTATTCCTATGAGATGAAATTTGTTGTTGTTGTTCGTTTGTTCTGAGAGAACATCTGAAAAACATTCTAACACCCTGTGGCTCTGGGTTGGGGTTTGTGAGTGTGCATTTCTTCTGTATGCGGAGGGCGCCCTCCGCGGGAATGGGAGCGGTTTCTTAGGGACACTGAGGATTTGTTTGTAGATGGATTTCAGCGCAAGGAAAAGAACATGATTTGTTCTGCGGGGATGGGTGAGCAAATGCATTTAGCCAAGGAGGAGCGAAGCACTGCTGTTGGTTCCGCGGACGGGTATTAGATATCTCTGCTGTCCAGGGTTCAGCGGGCTGCTGAACCACGATCCTTTAACCAGAAACCACAGATGCAAACTAGCTCTGTTTACAGGTAACTTACCTGCGTCCTGGGCTCTGATGCGGTGAGGTAGAGCACTGGGGAATACCTGCTAGGTTTTTGTGTTTTAAAAAGCCTGCTGGGAGGTAAATGTGGGTGGCTTTGAGGTTGAGGGAGTGGCAGGTGAGGGATGAGAGGTGTGTGTGCATGAGGGAGAATTGGGCACCGTCTCCAGTTCAGTGGTTCTGCTAGTCTGCAGTGGTTTCTTCTATGTTTCTGCTTCCTGCCCTTTTCAGAAGAGGTGACCTGTCCCGTTTGCTCCAGCTGATGCAGCAGATACAGTACAGGCTCATTTTCCATCTTCCTTGAGTCAGCAAATACTTACCGGGCACCTGGTATATGTTAGAGGCCGATTAATCCTTGGGGGTGCAGCGGTGAAAAGAACACAGTCCAGACTCCCAGCATCTCACTCTTGGTGGAGGGAAAAACACCTGTAATAAGGAAGTGTGATAAGTTCAGTAATGCAGGTGTGAAAAGAGAGTGGTGTGAGCAGAGAGGAAGCAGGAATTAATTGTGGCAGTGATTATTTTAAAAGTGAAGCCCTCATCAAGGAGACATGACATGGATTTCAGTAAGGGCTGGGTCCCCTCCCTTGGTCCCTTATCCGTGACTGTCCCACCATCATCCTCCCATCCATCAGCATCACTGCCACTGGATGGGCAGAGCGTTACAGGTCACGGCAGGGCTGTCATTTACAGTGTGTGACGAGACCCCAGGAGGCACAGACACGGGCTGACACCAAAGGAGGAATACATCCTATATGCCAGGCAGGGATTCTGGAAAATTCTGAGGCAGTCTCGGAGCAGACGAACTTCTGCTTTTCCCCCGCTCAGGTCCCTGACCTGTCTGCTTGTCCCAGCCCGGTTCAGAAGAAAAGCGCTGACCAACCTGATCTCTAAAAGGGTGGAATAACAGAAAATTAGAGCCGTCAGTACTGATCTTTTCTGGGAGATGAAAATCCAGCGTCATGCATGTTTGCCACAGATGTGTAGCACATGCATTTTGTCACATGACCGTCAAGGTATTTGAAAAGCAGCCTGGCCCACCGCAAGGAGGGTGGGCTTTGGTGATTAGACAGACCTAGACTAGTGTCTTGGACAAGTTACTCAGCATCTCTTTCTACTTTGGTTTCCTGATCTATAAAATAGAGATAGCTTATATAAAGGTGTTAGAATAATGACATAGAAGTTATTTAAAAATATTTGTTCATCGTGAGATGATTGTCATATATAAATTGCTTGGCACAAGTAGGTGCTTAAGAAATGGCAGTTCACTTGTTGACTGCCTAATACGTGTTAGGTGCTGCCCTATGTGAGGGGAATACAGAATTGAATTAATAAAGCCCCTCAAAGGGCTTAACTTGTGTGTATGTGTAAGATAATGGACAAATAAATAAGTAACTAGATAGTGTATCAGCCGATGATGTATTATAATGAAGAGAAATAAAGTACGGTAAAAGGAATTGGGAGTACCGCCAAAGGGCAGGGTAAGGATTGTTGTTTTTTTATGAAGCTTGGTCAGGGATGGCTTTGCTGATGAGTGACATTTGACCAGACCCCTGGGGAAGTGAGGGAGTGACCCAGGCAGATGTCTGAGGAAGAGCATTCTGGGCATTTTGAATCTTATGGCATGTTCGTTTCCTTCCCCCCATGATGAAAGAAAGGGTCAGTTTATTGAACAGTCTTGCAGATATTTTCCTTTTCTGCAGATAATAGTCTTGCAGAAAGAGGAGTAGTTAGTACCTCTTTTTCTCTGAGAACAATAGCAGTTTCTATGGTTAAGGGAAGGGGTTGGAATCAACTGGAAGTGCACAGACCTTTGGTGTACCACGGGATGCATTTATATAAATGATATGATGGATTTGTTTGAGGCTCCTATGTTGCAGGCTTGATATGGAGGTCAGTTCACTGCTCTGCCCCTTTGAGACTTTGCTCCCCTGAACAGCATCGTTTTGGGATTTGAGAGCTCCATCCCACAGGATAGATCCTGCATCCTGCATCCTGCATTCTTGGTGCAGTGGGGCTACTGCAGTGCTTCATGGACAGAAATAGGGCTGGATGCTTGAGAACTTGGTCAGAGTTTCTGTGAAATAGCATGTGGTGAAGCTGGGTCATGGTCAGGGTGGCTGGCTGGTTGTCGTCCCCTAAGTCACCTCAGAAGATGACATTTACCTCTGTGAATTTCCCCCATCTAAGGTTTGACTTTTAGTCTTGCTGCCTCCGAAACTTGATCTGTCTCTGGGTCACATGACAGTGACCTTGCTCACCTGCATGCCAGTCCACTGGTTTGCAATGGCTGAGACATTGTGTGGCGTGGCTGGTGTGCCCTCTTCCTGCAGGTTTCCCTTCATGAGAATAAACCACAAGGAAAAAGTTTCCTTGATGAACATGTACTGAGGGCAGAGAGCTTAGATGCCTACTCTAGGAACTGATCACACACTGGGGGTGAGCTTGCTAATGGGACCATGGAGCAAACCACCCCAAAACTTAGGGGCTTAAGGCAACAACCATTTTTTTTAAAACTTTCTCACGTGTTTGGGTTGTGCTTGGTTGGTCTCACCTGGATTTGCGCATGTGATTTTGATCTGCTGATGGTGTGGCCGAGGGCTGGCTGTTTCAGGATGGCCTCAGCTGGGATGAGTCAACTCCGCTCCATGTGGTCTCTCAGCCTCCACAAGGAGAGCCCAGCGTGTTCACATGGTAGGTCAGGAGTCCAAGACAGAGTGGACACTTACATGGCCTCTCGAGGTCTGGACTTGTACCTGGCACACTGTTACTTCGTCCTTGTCTACTGACATAAGTCACAAGGCCAGCCCAGAGCGAAGAAGTAGGGAACACACCCCACGCCTTGATGAGAGGAGCTACATAGTCACATTACAAAGAACATGGGTCCAGGGAGGGGAAGAACTGGGGATATTTTTGCAATCTCTCTGCCATAGGGACCTTAATATTTAAAGCCCCCTTGGCTAAGGCTCCTTTTTTCCTGGGCTCTGCTTGAATGGGCAATGCCTGCACTTCTTTTTCTTTTCTGTGTTTCCATGGCTGACCTACTTTAGACCTATATATGTTTAGATAGTCATTTATTTACCAAATATTTGTTGAGTGTTCTCCATGTGCCAGGCATGCTATAGGCAGGGATACAGCAGTAAAAAATAACATGATCCATCCTTGTGAAGCATTCTTGTTAGCTGGGGGAGACAAATAATATGTGAGTAAACGAGTAATGTGTAATGTCGGGTGATGAAGGATCATCAGAGAGAGAAAGGAAGACGGGGAGTGCCTGGTGGAGAGGGAGTGGGGAAGTAGGATGGAGTTGGGGGTGGGCGTTTCGTATAATGCATATCTGGGGGAAAGACACTTCCAGGCAGAGGAAGTAGGTGCAAAGGTTCTGAGACAGCAGAGTACCAGCATGTTCTGAGAACAGCAAGAAGCCTCGTGTAGAAGCACCTGAGAGAGGAGGAGCGTGATAGAAGATGAGATCAGACAATCAGCAGGGAGCTAGGTAATAGTAATAGAGAGGCTGGTGGGGCCTTGTATGGATTTTGGCTTTTATTCTTAGTGAGACAGGAAGCCATTGGGGAATTTTGAGCCCAGGCTGTCATTACTTGATTTATGTTTTATAGTGATCACTTGAGTTTTAGAACTTAGAGTAGACTCTAGGGGGTCAAGGGTGAATACAGGGAGATCAATCATGAAGCTACTGTGGAGATCCAGGTGAGAGATGATGGCAGTTTGGACCAGGGTCAGTAGTGGCTGAGATGGTGAGAAGTGGCCAAATTCTGGATATATTTGATGATAGAGAAGATAGGACTTGCTGATGGGTTAGATTTAGGGTATAAGAGAAAGAAAGGAGTCAAGGATGACTTTACATATTTTGACCTGAGCAACTGAAAGGCATTGCCCTTTACTGAGATGGAGAAGGAAGAGTTAGAGGGTTTCAATAAGACACCCAATCTGTATGTGTGAGTTCAGTTTCTAAACCAGAGTCCCAAGAAGGAGATATATGTTTGAGTATCATCAGAATGATATTTATTTGTTGCTTCACGAGGGTGCCCAGTGCCCAGAATATTGCCTGGCGCATACATAGTATGTGCTTAATGAATTTTTATTGACTGAATGAATGGAACCATTTAATCATTGGAGGGGACTGCAAATCTTTGCTTCTGTGGCTCTTACAGTGTAACTCCCTGAAGTTATTCCCTTTCTTTCCAAGGTCTTTTGGGAACCTTATTGTGGATCTCATGGTCTAAAAACAGCCTTTAAATGTGAAGGCTCCAATCACTTATATCTTACAGAAAGCAATGTGTGGTGACAAGACAGAGAAATGAGTGGAAGCCAAAAAAATAGCTCATGCTTTCAAAAAAGGAGACAAAATCCTCTGGAGAGAGGTGGCTGAAATTCAGGGGTGTGATGTTCTTGGTTTATTATTGTACTGCTCTTAATTTAAGATGGAGCAGGAGCAAGGAAGGATCTTGAAAAAAGGAGACTTTTATTTAAATCGGTTTTATGCAAAGTAGAAGCGTATCATCCATCAGCTTGCCTGAAAAAAAAGTCCCATATCTACAGTATCTTGCATAATGTGTTCCTATTTATGAAAGGAGAGAGGTAGGCAATATAGCCTTGTAGGAAAAGGGGAGGGCTGGCATGGCTTCAATCTCAGACTTTGAGGTGTTGTTCATTTCCTCTCCATGGTGTGCTGAACACGGTGAGCGAGACTTTCGTTTGCAACGATATCAGCAGAGGGCAGTTGCAAGTAGTCTCCTCTGTGTGTGGGCAATAGTGGAAAAACATAAGTGAAGCCCAGAAGGAAGTACGAGAGAGATTGCAAATTGGCCTCCGTTTTTCCGTGTGGGTTTCCCTACTAGGCCTACCATGTAGGGCATAGGGTGGAGCAGTGGGTTTGATATCAGACAGAACTCGGTTTGAACTCAAACTTCATTACTTTATAGATGCATAAGATGAGTAAGTGTTTTAATATCTCTGAGTCTTGGTTTCCTCAGTTGTAAGGTGATGATCGTGATGATGATGATGATGACAATGATGATGACGATGATTATGGTGGTGGTAGTAATAATACTCGAGTACTCTTCAGTTCCCTTCATGCTCCTGGACTTGGAAATATGTTAGTCTAAACGTTAATTAAGGGACAAACATGCTTGCTGAGGGACTTAAAGATTCTGTGTGAAGAAGAATTGAGCAACTGCCATATAGTGTCACCAGTGCTGTTGAGGTGATTTGATGGGACCCATGATGTTCAAAATGAGACAAGTGGATGATAATCAGCCCTCTGTTCTCTGCAATAAGCCAACCCATTAGCTCAGCTCTGCAATGTCCCATGGTTTGTTGGAATTTTATGTGAAAATTTCTGAGTCAGTCTGCCCCATGGTGTCTTCTGTTGCAAAAGTCCGCTGTCCTCCCTGTTCCAGGGGCATATCAGGCACATGATAGATACTGGCTCCATGAATGAACAAATGTCACTATGACGGCTCTATTGCTCAAGCCTCTTCCTAGTTATTCCTCACTGGCCTGGGTAAGAAATGAGAGTTAAAGTGACAGTGATAAGCTAAGTCTTCAGCACAGTAGGTACTCAGCAGCTAACGGTTTCTGTTCCCACCTCCCTTCCATGCCTTTGCTGTCATTTCAGCCTCCTCTAGACCAAAGAGCATCCACCCAACTTACCCTTGGAGCATTCAGATACCTCCGCAGCAAAGGTTAAATCTCCCTTGCTGTCCTGACTGTTGATTACAGCCCACTCAACAATGTTTCCTGCTCTAGCAATGAAGAGCTACACTGTGGATTCCTTCCTTCAACTCACCGTGCAGTAGCCTGTGGTCCTAGTAACTCTTCCTGTTTCCTATAACTCCTGTTCCACCCACTTCCTGTTCCCTTCAGTAGTTAGCACTTGCTTCTGTCCTGAGCGGCAGCAGAGACAGTGGCAGGCATTAACTTTTTTCCCCAAAGGGCAATTGAAAATTCTCCCCTAAGCAGTGACTGTGTAATCTCTCAGAAACAGAGTTGACCTGAACTTCTTTTAGAAGCGAGATCAACATAGGCCACGTCCTTTCTCTCATTTCCATTTTATAGATGGGAAGCCTGGGGCCAGAGAAATCACAGATAAAAGCACCCTAGGAGAAATGGATGCACACCCTCATTTCTTTTGCTTCTAGCTTTTCATAGATGCAAGAGAAGGTAACTTTGCCAGACCTCTGGGGCCTTCCTGAATCACAGATATCTGGGTCTGGAAGTTGGATCTTCAAGCTGGGAGCTGCCTGTGTCGACTCCAGATGATACATATGTCGGCAGAAGTCCTGGGTTCTAGAACTCGCCTAAGCAGGGATAGTACAAGTTTTCAACGTCTTTCCATGACAGAAACCTGCAAATGAATATTGCTAAGGAGAAGGAACAGAACGTGTCCCTGGGTAAATGCGCCATCCATCATCATTCCTGAGTGTGCAGGTTTTGGTTGCACAATTATTTCATGGACAGGTTCCTTTTCAGGCCCAGAACAAATTCAAGGCAATGGAAGGACTTACTTGAAATGTAGGGGGTCTCAGTGTTTCAGAGCTGAAAGGACCTTGTAAAGCAGGAATCTAAATTCCTCAGTAAGCAAAGGAGGGAGCTGAATCTAGAGAAGGAAACAACTCAGCTGCGGCCCTGCAGTAAGTTAACGACAGGGAGGATCAGAGCTCGAATCAGGGCTGCAGCAGTGTGAGGTTGTCTGAGGGTAGAGGTCAAGAGAGAACAGGAAAACAGGGCTTGGGTCCGCTTTCTTATTATGCTTAGAAATTCAGAACTCATTTTCACAGGCACGTGAGAGCCCTGCCAGGCCCCTCAGCGGCTTCCTCTGAAAAGTCCTGTAGGGTTTCCTCTGCTGGCTCCCAAAGCCTAGGCCCAGGTAGGTTGCTCTTGTTTAGCTTGCGGCCCCTGCTCTCCTGCCATGCGTAGAATCCGACTGTGGCCTCTGTCCTGATCCTGGGTGCAGCAGATGGCACCGAGGAATGGAGCCCAGCTGGCATGCAGGCGGCTCTGGAGAGAGGAAATGGCCTTCAGGGACGGCCTGCTCTGGGCAGAGTGCTGGGCCCAGGGGTGGGGCTGGAGGGGTCATGGCAATGTCAGGAGTTCCTGACCTTGGCCCTGAAGGGTGCAAGGGACTCAGTCCCACCCCTACCCCAATGATAATATGGGGTGAATGCGTCCCACCCGTGGTCACTGAAAGGTCCATGGTTAAATGTAAACACTTATTTTTTTTACAAGTAAAACATTAAAATTAAGTTTTAAGGAAAGGGAAGCTATAGGAAAGCAATGTAAAAGCCGTAGCTTAAAAATTAAAGTAATAGAAGATAAACTCAAGAAGAACAAAGGAGAGATGGATTAGAAAGGGTTAGAAGCAATGTGGAAATGGTGGGGTGCTGAGCTATGTTCTCCTCTCACTCCCCGTGATGAGTGACTGTTTGGTTTTTGTTTTTTTTTTCTTTTTTGGGTGGTGCTGGCCAGTCTCTGGCCGATAAGCTGTGCTGGCCTCCAGTTTTCACAGTGGCCTTAGTTTCCTCATCTGTAAAATGGCTATAATGAGGCCTACTTCCTGGGTTTGTTGAGGGGCATTTATTGAAGAGATGATGGTTGTCTGGTGCTTAGAAGGGTACATGGTACTTGAAGATGCTTTTCCGCTGGACCGAAACTCCCTGAGAGCTGGGACTGTGTTGTCTTGTCTACTGCTGCAGCTCTGGTGTCTAACACAGTCCCTGGCACACAGTAGGGTCTCCATAGTTAGTTATTTGTCAGACTTGGAGCACCTTAAAGATATCTGCACATTTCAAAGGAGAAGCCCTGGAGTGGAGAACAGAGAAAGGTGGAGGGATGCAGGGAGGGTCTATAGCACCTTGACTTCGGGTGCTGGCGAGTTCGTCCATCAGCTCACCAAGAGAGTGACAGGACAAAAACTGGCAAAAGAAGGTGGAGATGCTTCGTGTTTCTAATACTGTGCTTGGGATTGCTCTATGTTTGGATGATGACTCCCGTCTGAGGGTTAATCCTCTTTGTCTGAACCATCTAGCCAGGGGATTAAGTTCTTTAAACTCCAAGCCTCACCAGCTCTGACAGTATGAGCTTTGTGTTGCCAAGGCCCAGGGCTTCCAGGGGTCAATTTCTATTGATTCAACACACAAGGCTCCTTTGTCCCTATTTACTCCCAGCCCCTCCATACTGTGGAGGGGAGGTCACTTATTTCCTGTGGCAGATGTGCGAGCAGGACCTCTGCTTCCAGCTTGGAATTCTTCCCTCTGCTCTTGCTAGTCTCCAGTGAAGGGTTCAGGGAAAGAAGTTGGACTGAAGGAGCAAAACAACGACTCAGTGGGAGTGCCCCAGGACTGATGATAAGTCCACGCGTGTTCTGGGGAAAGTCTGCAGTCTGTCTGTGAAAAGTCCAGCTTGCTCCCTTGCTAACAGATAGGCTATTTAGAAACACCCCCAAAGGGGCTGAGTCCCCCAACCATTTTCTGGATTTGGGTGCTCAGCCTAAGATTCACATTCTTGAATGGGAGAAATCTGCGTGGCCCAGCTGGGGTCACATACCCCTCCCTGAGGCCATCCCCACTACGAGTCCTACATTCGGTGAGGGAAGAGGGGTTCCTCCACGGAAAATGGGGGACTTGTTAGTAAAAGAAGGAGACATGTTTGCTGGGTGGGCAAAGCCCACGGAGCTCACCACGCACACTGAGCTGGCTTTCCTTGCTGAAGCAAATATTACAAAGCGTTAGCTTTCTTGGTGAGTGTGAAAGACTTTTTAAGTCTGGCTGTCTGTCCATCTTTTCTTCATTTTTTAAGGGGTTCCAGTTTTCATAACCCTGTCCTGGCTTGCCCTAACCTTGTATTTTAAGAATGAAAATATGTATGCAAAATTCAAAGATTGAGTCTCCATTCCCCTTAAAACCCTTTACATCGATTTATTCAGCAAATATTTATTCACTGCCCACTGTGCTAGGCATTAAAGTGGTAAGTAAAGAAGACCTGGTCCTTGCCCTCAGAATTGTGAGCTTGTTTATAACTTTGACACCTGTAAGCCCCACTGCTGCCCATCACGGGTACCAACTTTGGCTAAAGAAAACAGTGTGTTGTTCAATTACGTTGATGAGTTTGTTCTGCCAAAGAACATGACTTCGCATTCTCCCTGTGCACAGAACATCTTGGAAGCTGAAGAGTAAAACATCTTGGGACTAAACTGCCTGCTACTCTGTTCTCTTGAAACTGGGAGCACGTGGGTGGCTTTCATTTGCCGGCTGTGAATGAGAACTGGCACCCTCAGCTGCTCCGTTTTGTGTGGTGTGTTTGAACGCCGGACAGCATATTGCTTTGCTATTATCAGGTTATTTGTATAATCCCAGCAGCTGGCAATTGTGAAATAATATAATATTCAAAAGAAACATCCAGAGATATTTGCTTAGAGAGAGTGAAAATAGGCAGAGAATGACGTGCAGAACATTGGATGAGTGCACTTCACAAAGGCAGGCTTGTTCCTTGGGTAGAATTCCCCATGGAGCATCCCCTCCTCAAAGTTCAGAGAAGGGTCATGCATTCTGGAAGGCAAGCCTGTCTCATTTTTCTGACAGAGCTGGAAAAATGGCCTCAGCTCTTGGGATCTGGCCAGGCTTTTGTCGGTAGGGAGCTCATAAGCGCCATTGTGGCTTTGTGCTCAAGGTCAACACCAGAGTGCAGACTGAGAAGAACACAGCTACACCTTTCTCTCCTTCTGTTTTATGTTCCCTGATGGTTAGGTGGTGGGCTCTGGAGTCAGGTTATTGGAATAGAAGCTTATACTAAATGTGCTCAAATGCTCTGTGCCTCATTTTCTTTATCTGTAAAACAAAGGTAATATTAATAGTGCTCTATAGCATACAGTTGCTAAGATAAATAAATAGAGATCATATAGTGTTCAGCAAAATGTTGGGCATAGAGCAAATGTATTAGGTAGCTATTACTGCATAGTACTAATGCTGCATAACAGACAGCCCCAGATATCTCAGTGGCTCCCACAACGGACATTATTTCTCTCACTCATGAATTTTACAGTCAGCTGTAGAGATTCTTCTTCATTTTGTAAGTCAGGTTCAGGTCTGCTCCACATGTCTCTTATCCAGCTACTAGGCTGCTACTAAGGACGTGTTCCTCTCACGGTAAATGACAAGAGGCCAGGGAGGATGCTAAACTGTGCTCACACATTTAAAGCCTCTGTGTTTATCATGCTTGCTAACATTCATTGCCCAAGTTCAATCACATGGCCAAACCCAACACCAGTGAGGTGGGAAGTATATTCTCACAGTGGGAAAGATTTCAGTGTTGCATGGCTAGGAATGTGGATTATAATCATATTACATGGGGGGAGAAGAACTGGAAATGATAATTTGATCTATCAAAGCAAGTTAACTACGTAATGGGGTGGGACTTTTCTCTTATCTGAGAATGAACATCCAGAGTGTAAATCTGAAAGTAAAAAGACTTAGGCACTCTGCTTTTTAAAGCGAGCCACACATAACAGGGGTCCCTCATGAGTTACCAAGAAGTGACAACACTGACCTTAGAACCCTCAACTCTAAGCTCCCAGGTCCATATAAGTGTACAGAGGGAAAGGGAAACGAGAATCTTTGGAATCTTGGCCTACTGGAAGTACTTGCTTGAGGTGGAAGACTTTTTGCTGCTCACAAAGTCCAATGAAGGGGCTACCAGAGACTCCCTCAAGTAGATTGGGGATTCTCTCAAGGAGGGGTGCAGTGGCGTCTTGTACCTTGCTGTTTGCTGACCTGCAAGCCAGCAGACACTCTCCTCCCCTGTGATACTAATGGACTGGACTGGACTATGGGAGGGAGCTCTTTGGAGGGCTTAACAAGTACCCTGGGGTTTGGGGAATATGAAGACATAGAACCTGGTGCCTGCTCTGGTCTGGAAATTTTGGCAGACAAGAAGAGGTTTAATGGAGCATTCTGTACCATCAGGGAAAGATGGACAGCAGTACAGTGCCAAGGGAAGAACTTTTTTTTTTGTTCTATTCATTGAGAGCTTAAGAAAGTGCAGAAGGCTCCCTAGGAGGAAGCATAAAGCATAGGGAAGGAACAGGAGCCCAGGGCTGTTCAGGCAGTAGCGGGATCATGACAGGGGCCATCTACCTGAAGAAATAGCTGGATGCATGGACAGCTAGTGGGTCTGGAGGGGTCCCTCTCTGAGCGGTTCCTTAGTTAGCACTGGAGGGGACCGAAGTGGGGCTGAACACGGCTTTAGAAAACTGCATATGCAGAAGCCACTAGCTTCAGAGGGGCCAGTCTAAACCAGAGCAATTCCAGGGAGGAACATTAGCATCATCATCAGCATCATCATCATCATCATCAGCAGCAGCAGCAGCAGCATTGTTGTTGTTACACTTCACACACATTCCAGGTTGAATAAACAAAATTCATCTACTTCTTTCCTTTACTTCTGGCTCCTCTCATAGCTCCTTCGCTCCTCCCTTCAGCTCTGTTTGGTGGCCTCCCAAATTTTATGCACTGGGTGATGAGCTCTCTCTGCAGGAGGCCAGGCCTGGGGGCGTGAGCATGCTGGCTGATCCGCTTGGGGCTCCAGCTTTTACTTCTAATCCTCAGCTTCTGTCTGGCCAGCAGCAGATGGAATCCTCTGCAGGATGCTCGTCCAACTTGCTCCACTTTTTAGACTAAGGCGGGGTCCAGAATACATAAATAAAATGCTGGCATACAGCAAAGTGTTGCAAGGAGCAAAGGGTTGGCATTTCTAAGGGAACAAGCTTTTCCCAGTGGTAAGAGCTATCTTTGAAAAGATGCATCTTTTTCCAATTGGACAATCCCTCCACTTTCAGGGAGGGATTAAATGGCTAAAAGTGGATTAGGAAAGAAGGTGAGCAGTGCCTAAGGTACCCTGTCATTTGAGATGCGAGTACAGAGCTGCAGCGAGCAATTCACTTGTTCTCATGGTTCAATCTGGGCCACTTGGTGACCTGCCTGAATTTAGCAAGTGACAAATTTCCCTCCTGGTTCTGGCTGTTACAAACTAATACAATACACAAATTATGACTTATTCTAAGCCTTGGATTTGCAAGGGAATTTGAAATTACCCAAATTTATTGGTGTAATTAGTGAATATTTAAAACCGAAACGCTAGGGAAAGGGCTGGGAAATTAAATTTTTTGAAGATACTGCCAATGCTCGTAATGTGCAGTGAAGGGTTGAAAGCCAGTGACAGAGTAAACCTCCAATCTTGATGTTTGTTTCTAGGGTTTTATTTGCCTTCTAGAGTCGCCCATAATTCTTTCTACCTGTGTCTCTCATGGCTATTATATTCTCTCATAATTTCATCATTTTATATATATTTTTTATGCTTGCTGAAGAGGGAGTCAGCAGGTGGGTGAACCAAATAGGGGACCCACTTACTGGAAGGGAAGAGAGAGGAGTTGGCTTAAAAAAATGGAAACAAATGAGAGCAGAACATGAGCTCTCTTGCACCACGGGGTCCTCATTCCAACAGGGGGATCCGCTCCTCTACACTACTCACTTCCCTTCTGCACCCACCTCAAGAAAGCAACTATTTATATTAATCCTATTTTAAATGTAGCGCTTGCCCATTGATTCCAGGAGTCTGACTACACAGACTTTGGACCCAGTGTCTGCTCTACAGTCTCTGTTCAGCAAACTCCCACTGTGTCAGGTCTCAGAAACATGTTTCACTGGTGTATTTCCCATTAGGCCAGGGATGCTGTGGATGCAGGTGAGACAAGAAGAGAGCCTGATTCAGAGTACGTGTTTACCAAATCTGTCCTTTCTCCTTCTGTAGAGACTTAAGTTCATGGTGCTCACAGATGGGGTCCCCAGACATCCTCCTGGGGAATCGTGTGGGAACGCAGGGGTGCTTAGGATTAATTTCGCCGTCAGAATCATTTTGAACCACTCAGCTTTCTCCTGCTGGGCTGACGCTGCCCTGGCCTTATGCCTTGTGAGCCTCTGGTGCACCAGTCGGCTGCGTGCTCATGCCAGCCCACTTGCCGAAGCGCCAGCGCCTCCAGTCCTGGTTCCCTCCCTGTCCTTTCTGCTGCTTTTCTGGTGGCTTGTTTTGTCTCTCTGAGTCATTTCACAAAATTGGATGTCCCAGTTAAGATACTTAGCATCTGGGGCTCATCTTCTCCAACCTTTTGTCTGCTCTTCATCTCGTACTTTCCAACAGATGTATTGAAGTAAGAGCCTGACAGTGTGGGAGGGCCGTAAAACCAGAGAACCTGCATTTATTTACCAGGAATGACCTAGAAAGCCCAGAGCCACGCAGTGTTCCCTCATGGGCCCCCCATGCCCACCACGCTATTTGGGGGCACCACGGGGAGTGATTTGCATTTGTCGAATGCCAGTTACTTGCCTACCGTTTTCTAAGGAGGGAACCTTGTTTGCTCTTTCCAACAAATCCTGCAAGGTAGGAAGTGTTATCCCCACCTGGCAGAGAAGCTACATCGCTCATCTGATGTCTCACGGTCGGTGTGTGGTCATGATCCTTTGGACTCCTCGCCCAGTGCTATTTTCTCTCCCCTGGGCATGTCTTCTCTGAAGGCCTCCAGAGACGAGTGAGGAGAGAGTAATTGGGAACAGGCTGGATTGGCCGGGAACAAGCAATCTCCAGGGGAGATGGTTTTGACCTCTGAGCGCACTTGTTCTCTGTCCCCTGAAAGTCTGTAAGTTACCCCTTTACCCAGAAATCACCTGGGCCTTGTAAGGACTGTCGCCCCATGAGGGGCCCAGAAGATGTGCATAGGGAAAATAGGGTGCATCGTATGGCGCTGGATGCCACCCCATTGCAACGTGTTCATCTTTGCCAGTTCAGAGGGTATGCTGTAAATCCTTGAGAGATAATTTGTCCATGTAACCTTGTGCCCCTCCTTATGGGGAAATCATCCTGGGCCAACACCAGGGTGGGCAAACTGTGTTTTGGCTTGCTGGTGTTGCTTTGCTATTCTTTTCTTACCACATTCATTAAGTTATCAAAATGTTATTTATTAACATTTAAATGAAACCTCCTGGTTTCAGGGCCCATCTGTTCTTGCTATTTATTCCCTCAGGGAAGTCACGAATCTGTCATTTGTGATTTTACAGTTTTTTGTATCCGCAGTGCCAATGGTGTTTCCTCTGTGAGGCTCCGATGCATGACTGTGCATGCGGGCCTCTTGGGGGGACTGTGAAGCTAATGCACCCACTTCCTCAGGAAGCGAGAAACCCTCTCCTGAGTGCCAGGCACAGCAGCCAAGTCCTGGTGGGAAAACGTGCGTTCTTCCCTCACAAAACTGACTTTTCAGGCCCACAGAAGGGTTGGGGACCTCTGTTAAGTCATGTGACAGCTTTCTGATGTTCAGAGATACCAAAAAATCTGTTCTTGAAAGGAGAGTATATTCGTTTTCTGGGGATGCCAAACAACTGGCTGAATTGTTCTCACATTTCTGGAGGCTGGAAGTCCAAGATCGAAGTGGCACCAGGTTCGCTTCCTCTGAGGCCTCTCTCCTTGGCTCGTAGATGGCGGCCTGCCGGCCCTTCTTCCCATGGTCATCCCTCTGTGCGCGCATCCCTGGTGCCTCTGTGTGTGTCCTCCTCTTTTTATAAGGACATCAGTTAGACTGGGTTGGGGGCCTCCCTAAGGGCCTCATGTAACCCAGTCACCTGTTCAAAGGCTCTGTCTCCAAATACAGTCACTTTCTGAGCCCTGGGCGGGGGTGGGGGGTGGGGTGAGGACTTCAACATGCGAATTCTGAGGGGACCCAAATCAGCCCGTCACGGAGAGGGAATGAGTGAGAATTTAAGCACTTGATGCATTTCCGTTCTACACCAAGCACTATGCTCACGGCTTCACGTGCGTTTGCTGAGTTATTGAAACATCCTACAGATCATCCATTGCGCAGTCAGTGAAGGGGGTGAGGGAGAAGCTGGACATTTAACACCAGGGCGTAAAGAGCAGAGTGGTAAAATAGCATCACCTTAAAGGAAGAAAAGGGCCCCCGGATACCACACTTGAATATAACGAGACTGAATATATTAATAATAATGATGATGATAATAACTGACATTAGTTGAGTGCCTATTTTTGGCTGGGCCTGTGTTCTAAGCGCTTTAAATGTATTTTTTTCATAGTCACAATTCTAAAGAAAGAGCAGATCTAACACCCATAGGTGTTGGTCAGCCAAGTATGCATAGAGAAAGGAACTTCTTTGAATGCCACGTTGCCAGTCCCTTCCAAAACCTGCCTGAGAGAGAGCATGGTAATCAAGAGACTCAGGTATGCCAGTTCCCTTGACAAGGCTGTGCCTGTAACCGGAAAAGACACCGGCGTTCGGGCTGCCTGTCACTCCCAAACCCGATAGGCAGAGACAGGGATCGAATCTTTATGGGCGGTCTGAGAAGATGCCAGGTTCATACCCTAACAGACCATCTTGTCTTTTCTTTCCAGGCCAGACCTTTTATAAGGGGGGGTGGGGGAGCAGGGAGGCAATAAACAAGGTGGGTGAGGGCTTTGAGATTCAGAAGCTGCAGCATTCCTGCCCTGGGCAGTTAGCTGTTCCCAGGGGCCGGTGGTTGTCTGTCTCTCCCTGGACACAAAGGCCCGGATACCTCCAACTTGTCCCCAGGCGGGAATTTCTAGCAGTGCCCCAGGAGGCCAGCTGTTTTCCCAGGAGCCAGGTCAGGCCTTATCAGTAGTTTCTGAAACAAAAGCTTTCACATACGCATGACTTGCTAGACTTATAACTTTTTACCTTCAGCTAAAATTTTCCAAGTCTCGAGTCCCCTGTCATGCTCACTTGGGGCAAGAGTGCTTCGGGCTCTGAGCTGGAGCCCAGGAGCAGGGTGACTCATCTGCCTCTGCTTCCTCCAATACGGTGCTCACCAGCATCCTTCCAAGTGTGGGTGGGCTTCCTATTCTGGTCTGCCTGTTGGGAGAAGGGGTGCTGGTCACGCCAAAATGGGGTTTCAGTCTTACAGGTAGATTCCTCCTTGCAGATAAGCCAAGTGGCTTTCTGGGTGATAGTCAGCCTAGAAGAGTTGGGGAATGGAACCTGATTTAGGGCAAGAGCGAGACCTTGCGCTTAGTTTGTTCCCTATGGCTGCTGCAAGGTACCACAAGCTTAGTGCCTTAAGAGAACACACGTTTATCATGCTACAGTTCTGGCGATCCGAGCTCAAATAAGTCTCACTGGGCTAAAACTCAGGCGACGGCAGGGCTGCACTCCGTCTGGAGGCCCTAGGAGGGAACCTGTTCTTTGCCGTGTCCAGTTCGTTGAGTCCACCTGCATCCCTAGGCTTGTGGTCCTGTTCTCCATCTTCAACACCAGCCGCCTAACATTTTCCATTTCTCTCTGACTCTGACCCTCCCACCTTCTTCTTTTAGTTGTGAGGATCCTTATGATTACAGAGGGTCCACTCAGGTAACCCAGCGTAGTCTTCCCATGTCAAGATTCTTAACTTAGTCGTGCCTGCAAGCCTTGTAAAATAACATAGTTACAGATTCTGGGGATCAGGACATGGGCATCTTTGGGAGGCCGGTATTCAGCAGGCCACAATAATCCTCCCTGAGATGTAAGGTATACATCTTTGGGAATACTTTGGGATGATGGCCACCTTAGTTACACTGAAGCTTAACATTGGCTGCACACTTTAATTTTTTTTTTTGATCCTTACCTGAGGACATGCTTACTGATTCTTGAGAGAAGGGAAGGGAGGGAGAGAGATGGAGAGAGAAACTACAGTCCATTGCCTCTCGTACATGCTCGGACTGGAGACCAAACCCACAATCCAGCCATGTGCCCTGACTGGGAATCGAACCTGCAATGTTTGGGTTCATGGGACAATGCTGCAACCCAGTGAGGCATACCAGCAAGGGCTGCACAGCCTAATTTTTGAAGTTGATCTTCCTCCACTTCATGAGGCAAGAAGGAGGGTATTATTACTCTGTGTGAAAAGCAAGGAAGCTCAGCATCACAAAGGCTGCGTAGTAGTTGTCTGGGGATGGAGCAAGTCCTGGCCAGCAGCCCTGACAGTTTCATTATGCCACGCTTCCTTTCCAATTGCTCTCTCCACTGCGAAAGCTAACATTTCTTGGTCACTGGTGCCACTCTGAATTTGGTTTTATCATAAAACTTAATCAGCCTATCAGGTTACAAACCACCTCAAGAAGGAAACATCTCTTATTTTATTACACTGTTCATTATGAATGCATTCATTCATTCTTTTTATCACCTATGGAGGGCCCTTTCTTTGGTTAGTGCTGTGGGAAATAGAGAGATGTTTAAGGCTTGCCTCTTGTTCTCAAGGAGTTTCCAGTCAAGCAGTTCATTCTGGTCCTTTGTCCTATAGGTCACATAGTGTGGCCTTTGGAATCAAAACACTTGGACTCTAATGCTAGATCCATCAGTCACTAGCTGTGTGATGTTGGGTAAGTTGCTTAAGCTCTCTGAGCTTGCCTCGGTTCCTCCTTCTATGCAATGGGATAATGACTATGTGTACCCTGGAGTGTCTTTGTAAATGTCAATGTCCAGCTCTGAGCTAGACTTGTGGTAGATGCTCATGAGATGTTCTCTACCCTTCCTTGCCCTGGTTGCTGGCTTTATCTTGAGAGAAAAGAGAAAAGTATAGAGGAGATGGTATGGGGAGTGTGGAAGGTGAATTTAAGCATTTCTGGGATGTTCTAACTAAGCGGCAGAGGCCAGGCTGGAAACAGATGCACTGCGCGCACTTCGTGTGGCCATTGCAGAGCAAGCTCATTAGGCCATACCCGATGTTTGAGGCTGCGGGAAAGGCTTTCTGTTCTCCGGACACACATGCCCACAGCCCTGGCCAGCGGCTCTTATTGCATCCTCTGGCAGAAAGACTCAGTGGGTGTTTAGAAAGCAGATTATCCACCTTGTCCTCCTTTTTTCAGGGGGGAGGGGAAGAAGCTCTTTTTATGGAACAATAGCTTCTTGGATGACAGAGAAAAGAAATACCCTGGAGGCATAACAGGCACAGCACAGGCCCAGGGACAACCCATAAGGGTGTTTCATGGGGTAGGGAGCTGAGAGGCCAGTGGGGAGTTGGGATGGATGGAGAGGAAGGATCAGTGAGGCATTTGGTCTAAGCACTCCGCTGGGCTCCGGCACAATGCTTCGATAAGCCTAGTTCAGATTTTAACTCGTGCATATTGAGACACAGCAGTAGTGCAGTAGTCCCAGGGGTTTATCAGGATTTCTGTGTTAACTCTGACAACCTTAGCAGATTCAGGAGTTGTTCTTTGAGCTCTTCTTTTCCTCATTATAAGCGTTAAAATGACATGTATCTTTATGGACTGCAAGGAGTCTTGGGAGGAGGTAGTGAATAATGACATTTGGTGCTCTGCAGAGAAAAGTGTCCCCCAGGCATTTGAGCATATTCCATGGAAAGAAAAGGAGCCGACACCTGTGAGACTTATCTTTCTCAGGTTCCTCCCAAGGGCTCAAATCCAACCTGAGATTGGGCAGATACTGCCTTTCCATTCTCTGGGGGAAAATCGCATCACCAGCCCTATTCTGTTATCTGGCAGGGATCCTCGGCCCCCTTCCAGGAGCTGTTTTCATCTTCTCCCACCAGTGAGTCATCCTCAGAGGCTGTTCTTCGGGAAGGTGGGATGGGAGAGCAGGAGGAGGTGTCAGAATGCGAAAGCTGTTCTGTTCCTTCCCTGAAAACTAACTTTGCAGCTTGTAAGTGGTGGTTTTATTTTTGTTGTTGGTTTTTTTTTTGTTTTTTTTTTCATGGAGTCAGAACCAGTGAGGGGATCAAGTAGTGAGTGACCCAGGGCCTGGAACCCCCACCTACCCATCACCTGATTGTTGTGTTGTCATGTGCGAGTCTTTTGTCCTGCCACTTTCAAACAGGGGTACAATCATCCTAGTGACAGTATATGTGAGATCCTCAGGGTCAAGTCATTTCAGAAATATTTAACAGGCATGACATATACAGCAATGAGTATATTGAGGGTCTTAGCCCTTCAATACTCAGAGTTATTGGCAAAATAAATATAGTAGTTCCTTCCTATCTGCAGGGGATATGTTCCAAGACCCCCAGCAGATGTCTAAAACTAAGCATGGTACCAAACCCTAAATACACTATGTTTTTCTTCCTATATATACATACCTATGATCAAGTTTAGTTTATAAATTAGGCACAGTAAGGGATTAACAACAATAACTAATAGTAAAACAGAATAATTATGACCATATACTTACTGTATTGAAATTATGTGAATGGTTTGGGGGGCATTATTAAATAAAACAAGGGTTACTGGTTGACAAGGGTTAAATCCTCTTACTGGACTACTCCCTTAAAAGTTAAGGGCCACTTGGACACAAGCACCGTGGCACCTCGACAGTCGATCTGGTCAGTGAGATGGCTACCAGTGAGTGACCGGCGAGGAGCGTCACAGTGCGGGAGACAGAGGAGAGGCAGAAGAGAAAAGTGCCGTGTCCAGAGCCATAGTGGACGTCACCACTTCAAATGCAGGTGTGGGACAAGAAGCCTGTGAGGGAGGCTACGATATCACTCGCAGTTTCCAGGTGGAGAAGCTGCGGGTCGGAAGAGTTAAGTGACTGGCCTACAGTGAGTGACACACAGAATAGGTGGTGATGGTGGACGTGGGTGCCTGTGACTAGGGAAGAGCTAGGCATTTGCTCCCACGTGCTGTGCATGCAGCACAGACTTGATTTCAGGGCTGATGAGCCAGGAAAGGGCAGCATTTCCTCCTGGGTCAAATGCACCAGTGAGCCCGGGGCTTCGACTCTGGAGGAAAAGCCGTACCATTGGACCACCACATTCCTGAGCCACTGCACTCAGGCAACATGTGTGGGAGCTTTTCCTCCCCCTACCAAGTTTTCTCCTTTTTTTGAGGTTGTCTACTGAAATGCATGGGAATCGACAGATTCTTAAGATAGTCTGTTCTGAAGGGAGTGTTAAATTATTCAGACACAGCCACGAACAGAATGTCTCCAGCAGTCTGAACTTCCTGCTTGAACCTGCAGATGGCAATTTGCCGAGCCCCTCGAGGGTCTGCAAAGGACGCCTGGCCAGGGGGCAGGAGGCAGAGCTTTTAACTCCTGCCCAGTGGGCTAGTGCTTGCAGGCTGTTCTCTGCAGCCTGCAAATACATGCCCTACTGTTTCCAGTCCCAGGCTGCAGGGTCCCTGGGCAAGGCTTTGCACCATGGCAACCAGACCCTGGCCAGAGCTTCCTCGGGCTCCTCTTCCCCACCTCCGTGTGGGTGTCCCTCACTCTCCCAGGTTTGTGTTCCACTGGAAGCTGGGATGGCTGCAGTGAGCTTCCCTGGGGATCACACCTGGGGGCTTGCCTTTCTCTGAGCTCCGAAAGGTCCGCATGTGCCTCGGGGCTTTTTGCAAAGTGAGGCACTTCTTAACATGGAACTCCCCTCATGCCTCTCTGCCACTTTCTTTCCATCATTCATCCTCCTGTCCTCCAGGGACATCTTTGCCTTCTCTGATGAAAACATTGCTGCAAGAGGTCATTCGGGTTTGCTCTGATCCTAGACCCTTCCTGAAGAAATACCTGGAGGGCTGAATTCAGAGCATATCTGTTATTAAAGACAAAGGAGAACCAATTATAATGTATAGAGCTCATCCGAATCATGCTTTGAGCATCCTTGTGCAGTGGCCATGCTAATCTTCCCTGTATGTGTGCTGCTGAAGTGAGCACAGCTTTTGGCGTTTTATGTAAATATTTTCTATTCCAAAGGTCTGGTGATTCTCCCAGAGAAGCCGAACAAAAATGTCACCTTCATACCCAGGTGTATGCCTCTCCTGAGTTCTCCGAGTTCTCACACACTTCTGGCCGGAGCTGAGCCCGAGCTAGCACTGGCTTGTTTACGCTGTTCCTGTCCGTTCTCTTGATCTCCTCCAACAGAAACAGAGACCATGGCTGATGTTCCTCTGGTCTTTCCCCTCTGAGCTTCCTGAACTAACCAGACTAGGTGCGGGGCACGCACCAGCTATTTCTGTGCCTCCAAACACCCTCTGCTGCCAAAGCGTGTGTGCCCTTGTCCTAAACAAGTTTCTGACTTGCCTCAGTGACTGCTGGTCACCTCCGTATTAAGCACAATAGAATGGATTCCTCATTAATCATAGCCTTGCTGGATGTTGACAAACATGAAGACATATGTCTCTCTGCTCTGTTAATGGCCACAGGCACCAAACAGAAGCCCAAAGAGCCTTGGATGAACATATGTTAATGCTAAGATTCCCCACACCTCCCCCAACTTTTCTTAAAAATAGAGCTGTTATGGTGATGGAAGCTAGAAGTGCTATAAGTATTAGGGTGGTACTTTTTGTACCTAAAGAGTAGCAAGAATCACAATGTTTTTCTTTCTTTCTTTTTTTTGTCTTCACCTGAGGACACGCTTGTTTATTTTTAAAGAGAGGGGTATGGAGGTTTGATGCAAAAGGATGACATACAAATTTATGATGCATTCTATATTTTTAAGAAAATGCTAAGAGGCATTTTTATTATGTTAAAATCCTTCTTAATGGATAACTGCTGGATGATGTTTTTTAAAAAGATTTTTATTTATGTATTTATTTTTCAAGAGAACGGAAGGGAGGGAGAAAGAGAGAGAGAAACATCCTTGTGAGAAACATGGATTGGTTGCCTTTTATACACACCCTGACTAGGGACCAAACCCACAGCCTAGGCATGTGCCCTGACTGGGAACTGAACTTGTGACTTTTTGGTCTGTGGGACAACACCCAACCAAATGAGCCACACTGGCCAGGGCCACAGTGATTTTTAAACCCTACTTCTGGAACTGAGGACCTTTTAAAAATTAGTCTTTTTTTGCACCCTATTTCTAAAAGAATTTACTTTAGCATGTCTACACTGATACTCGAGAAACTGCAATTTTGGTAGATTTTGCAAGTGTGGAACTGCTGATGAAGAATCAGGTATTCTAGGAATGGCCTGAAGTTTTGTGAGATCTTTTGCTGGTGCCATCTAGGGTTTTTTGCAGACTGGGGACATGCTCTTCTTCAGGAAGAGCTGATCTTTTCAGGAGCATCTTTGCAGTTTGGTGTCCCACGCCTAGTCTCCATCCATGTGAGGGGTGGGTCCATGTGTTGCCCAGTCAGGTGCACTGGCAGGTCCCAGCACAGACAAGGTAAAGGCAAAATGTATCCATCATAGGGACCATAAGGTTCATCCTAGAATGGTGGTTAGTTCAATTCTTATTGCAATCTCATTAACTATGAGAACATTTCTGATAAAATAAAGTTTAGGACATATGAGTATCCTTTATCATAGCTTGCAATGTGACTCTTCCTTCATATGGTTTCTTAGGTGAAAGCGACAAAAATATGCTCCCTCCTAATTGTAGCTGAGGCTTCTCTTCCTTATATGTCAGGTAGGGCCAGTGGTTGGGAGTTCCCAACAGGCAGTGCCACCCAGGGGCAGTCTGGGTTGGCGTTGAGGCAAAGGCTGTAGGACCACTTAGTTGGGATGTTGTTCTGGGTATTCTGACTTGGATGAGAGATTCCCAAATAGGGCTGTCCATCAGGATCACTTGGAGAAGGCATGTTGAAATTCACGTGCCTGGGTCTTATTACAGGTGACTCAGCATGTCTGAGATAGCTCAGAGTCCTTTCAAATATACTCCCAAATGATTCTGATGTACACCCAGGCTTGGTGACTATTGAAATAGGTTGCCATTAAAGTCCCCTCTGTCACAAGATTCTGTGAATTCTACCTACTGTTATGGGACAGAGAGTCATGTTATAGGACAGAGAGTCACGGTCTTCCCTGTCCTGTGTTCCTTAAAAAACCCAGTGTTCTCTTCACGGAGGCAGTGACAACTGGTCCAACATTGTATATACTTTATTCTTGGAGAAGGTAAAGTACTGAGCTGCTTCAAAATGTCTGGTTGCACATTCTCTTTGTGATGAAAAGTATTATTTACTCCGGGAGTACTTCTTGGCGATGCCGGCAGACCACACACATCTCATTTGGATGAAGCCACATAATGCTTGTACACCTGCAGGAACTAGCTGGAGGGATCAACATGAGATTCTTGGCTGATGTATTTATTTTAGGGGATGGAAGGGTAAACACAGGACTGAGGTGGTTTGGGGAATGTAGCTTACTTCAGTACACTTTTCCTCGGCATGCTTCAAGTAGAAAAAGAAAACTCAGAGACTTTGGTGGTCAGTGTATACTTTCTGACTGTGGTGAATATGCTACCCAATAGCTCTCTAGTTCCTAAGTTGAAGCTTCCATGGATTTTTTAAAAAAGCATCAGCTCATTCTTCCCCAAATGGATGGATGCTGGTGATAATAAAAAAACGCTGAATGCTGGAAAAATGGCATGCAATTTTTCCTTCCCCCTCAATATAAGCCTTTCTTAATAATTGATGCACACAGCTTGTCTAATGGCAAAGGGCCTTTCCATAGGGAGATGCAATGTGGACATGACTGAGAGAGGCTTTCTGAGCCCGTGGCCATCTCCCAGGCATTGACCGTAAACCTTCCGCTTCTCAATGGAGGGTTGTCTTTCAGGCAGAGGCACAGGGAGAGAGGGGGCACTTTTCTCCACTTTTCTCACTTTATTCCCTGATGCTGAGCCTTCTTTGGCAGCTGGCCTGTTTCTCATTTTTTAAACTAGGAAGCCACTGTAATTAACTCAAGTCTATTTCTGCTGTGTTAATTAATGTGTGCATACAGGAGGTTACTGGTTTCCCTTAAGCTGTGATGAATAGGATGGGCTTTCATGGAAGTCACCTAGAGCTTCAGCAGATGTAGCAATTGGCTTTGGGAAACATTCACACTGAATACCAACAAACAACTAATTCCACTTGATAAAGTCTACCAGGGCGTAGGGACTAAAGACTGGTCCGCAGGTTCTTCTAGGCTTTCTGTGGGGATTTGAGGATGATGAGCAGAGTGGAAGGGGCCTGTTTACAGAAATCACTCAGACCTGGGTCTTAATGCCACTGAATGGGTGCTATAAAGCACATTGTCAACAGTTCACAAGACTAGCTTTGTATCATTATTTCTGAGTGCAGAGATTTTGGGTGCCTGGGCTTTGGAGCTGGTGGGAGTACCAGGCTGGTGGCGTAGAATGTCTTGAATGTCTGGGCCAGGCCGTCTTTCTGCCACTGCAGCAACTCTGGCAGCAGCCCAGGCCTGTGCAATAGACTGCAGTTGATGTCAGACAATTTCGACTCCCCTGGTCTGCTGGTTTGGGTCATGCGTCAAGTTGGCAGCTAATTTTCTCAGGGCATTCACTTGGAGTGGGACTCAGAGGCTGCGCCCGAGTCATAAAGCACACTGATTCGGCTGCAGGGGCCACCATCCCTCCTGGCGATGCACGTGGGTCGCTGCAGCTTTGGCGAGAGCCATCTCTTCTCTCCTGAAAAACCCTGTGCTCAGCGCACACAGACCAGTGCTGCTTTTTGTGCTTTCTTCTCTTTTGCCATTTCGACAGAACCTGTGAACGAACAGTGTTCCAGGGAGTGCTTGGCTGCTTATGAATCTGTGTAGCTTCCTGGATCGAAAACTGAGATGGCAGAAGATATGGCCCCGTTGAGCAGCCCCCTCTCCAAATCATCTCTCCACAATACCAGTCTGATCGCGCCCCTCTTTTGCTTTAAAAATCTTCAGCAATGAGGAAACCTCTGTGTGGGGGAGGGGGTGGGTGATAGAAATCCCGATGATCGTGATTGTGGTGGTGGTTAAATGTCCAAACTCATCAAACTGTGCATTAACATGGCATCCTTGCAATGGGCGCGATGCATTCTGTGTGTGTTACAGACCAATAAAATAAAGAAGAAGCAGGGGAGAGTCTGAACTCGCTCAGCGGGCATTCAGAGCTGGGCACTAGTGCCGCGAAGACAGGAGAGAGAGCTCAGCCTCTCCAGGTCACACCGAGCAAGCCTAGTCCCTCCTCTCACAGGGCGTGGCTGTCCCCAGTGAATCTTTTCTTGTTTCTTCCTGTGGCACGTGGGAGCTTCGGAACAGAGGGAATGGAGGGGAGGCATAAACGGGTAGGAGGGCCTGAAACTAGGATTCCCGAAGCTTCTATTTTGTGCGTCCTTCCAATAAGTCTCCTGCCCTCCATCTAACAAACAGAAGCGAGGGGACAGAGCAGTTAAGAATTCAGACTCTGCAGACAGTCTGTCCCTGCTCTAGTCCATTTTAGCTGTGTGACTTCAGGCAATTTACCAAACTTCTCTGTAACTTGGTTTCATATCTGTAAGATAGTGAGGATAATAATTGTTTCCACCCCAAAGGAATAAGTGGGTTAATATATGTGAAGCACCAAAGGTGGTACCTGGCCCAAAGTAAAGGTTATATAAGTATTGCTATTTTGATAGTTATTATTGTCCACCAAATGTACTGAGATGATTAAGAGGCCTCCTTGAAGGGGCATTGTGTTCTGGTGGAGAAGTGCCGGCAGCTAGCAGTGGAGCAAATCAATACCAAGATCATACCACACTGTGATGACTGCTGTGAAAGGCCCTCCTACTTTCCTTCAGATTCCCATTAAATAGTGTTCTTCGTTAGACAGGATCCAGCATTCAGTGAGCTGCTGGCCATCTCAGGCAGTTTATAGTGTGGGGAGGAGTCCGTGCAGGAGATTTTAATTCAGGGCAAATGGAATCTTAACTGTAGTGATAATGGAAGAGAAGCTTTTTCTAAAATAGCTCTCCAAATCTGTGACGTTTCTATGTGGCTCGTTAAAAGATGGCTCAGGCCGCTCCTGAGTTGGCCAGTCCCTCAGCACAAAGCCATTTGTGCCAATTGGTGTCTTCAGTGTAGGATTCAGCGTGAGTTGAATACACTGAGCAGAAGGAAGGTGAGCTGAGACCCAGCATCTCCACCTGGAGGTGGCGGAGACCTTTCCCACCCTGTAGTTCAAAAAAAGATGACAAGGGGCAATGGATTTCCGGGAAGTTCTTTGCATTCACTGCATCAGAGAGGGTGAGGATAATATGGGGTAGGGTCCCTCGGAGCACAGATATACGGAGTCCCCTCTGTCGGCTTTGTAGCTACGTTGCTACAGGGTCGCACGCTTCAGACACATGAATATGTAGTGCATTGTTCTGGCATGAAGGAAGCAAGTCTGGAAAAAAGTAACTTTCCAATAAAGTATTTGGGTTATCAAAAGTAGCTGCTCCCCTGTTACTTTTCTCCTCCTAATAAGCAAAACATCAGCGACATGTCAGTGAAATTCCCTATCACTGATGTGTCACAAACTGATGTGTTGGGTGTTTTAAGCAGAGGAAAGAGAATGAACATTTTCTTACTTCCTAGTAAGTGCTGACATTTTATGTGTGGGATCCGATTTGCTTCTCGCCTTATCCCCGTGATGCAGGTGATAATTATCTCCACTTGATAGATGAGGAATCTAAGGTTTAGAAAATTTAAGCCATTTGCTCAGGGTCATGTCCCTAGGAAATAGAGGTCAGGATTCAAAAATCTCGTCTGACTCCAGAGACCAGGAATTTCCACTCACTTTTCCTACTGATGATGGGCATTTTGGCATGTTGCTTTCATGTTCATGTGCTTTAGGGGGCTTTATTTAACAGGACTTTGGACAAGTCTATGCTGAATATGGGGCCACAGAGATAAATAAGACACATTTTCAAGTCTCTCTTATGCATTATGAGTTTACAATGTTGTGAATGTTAAGTGTTCTAGATACTTCATAAAAGATGAAAGTAGGTACAGTATCTTCTTAACAATGTCAGCAATTAAATAAGTCCCAAAGGGATTGCAGTTATAATTTTTTTGGCCCCAGGCACTTATCCAGGGTGTTAAGCAAGTTGTGAAAGTAAGACATGTTGAAATGATGAGCAGATGAAAATGTCAACATTTTCAAAGGCCAGAAGGAAAATTCAATTTGCGTTCCATCCTGTCCTTGGCAAATAGTCAGTTTCCTCCCCCTCTGTTTTTCTGTTAATCACAAGCGAATGTCATCTTTATTTCTTTGATCAGTTCACTCATTGACATTCATACAGCTTTGGGACTGGAGCTCTCATTTGCTTTGTCATCTTGATGAATGTCTGGGCCATTACACAGCAAAATGATTGTGAAGAGCAATAAAAGTGATTCAACAGTGGAACTGAGTCTATGGGGAAGGCTAGATGACATCTTACAAGCAAGGAAACAACCTATAATGAAATCTGCAATGTGGTGTGAGGAGTTTTGGAGGACTGTGCCTCAAAGTTTTGACCTACGACAAGTCTGATCTTGACCTGGATATTAAAACCGGATGTAAGTGTACCAACTGAGGTGGAGAACCCAATCAGCTGTATATACAGTTCCTATCTAATTACTATTCATGAAGTGTGTATATAATTAAGGTAAAAATATTTTTCTGGCCAATTGCTTTGATTCCCTACTGGATCGTTCACTAGTTCATAACAGAAAATGAACTTGTAGTACCTGGGTAGTTCAAGTGAAGACCAACTGTCCCAGTGGTTATCTAGGTAATTTAATCCAAATTTGTATGGAACTGGGATTATATGGTGATCACAGCTATTTGTTAGCTAATTTTCAGCCTTCGACTCTCATCTCAAAGGCCACCTCCTTAGAGAAGTCTTTCTTGAGGATGAGGTAAAGTCCTTGGTAAGTTACTCCAAATGCTGCCTTCTCCTTTGCTTTTATATGATTGTGTATTTGTAGTCTCTCTCTTGCCTAGAATAGGGACTCCGTGAGTGCAGAATCTGTAGCAACCCTCTCCAGCCTTGTCACAGTGCCTAGCACATAGTAGGCACTCCATAGAAGCTGCTGAATGAGTAAACATTAAGCAACAGTACAAATGTTAGGGCTCCTGGATATACAGATGAATGACAATTCTCTGCGACGATTTCCAAACTTGACAGTTCAGTATTCTCTGGGCCTGGTTTGTGGTTAATTGCTATATAGCAGAATTGTGGGTTTTCCCCCTTCATAGATGGCATTTTAAAAGGTGGTAGGGACAGAAAAATTGAGAGGAACACCTTAAAATGAAAGACCCAAAGAGGTGCTCCTGTCCTCTACCATCAGAACAGGGAGCTGGACTTGTTTATCCAGCTGTGACTCAGCACTGGCCCATTTTACCTGATGCCCTTGTGGTCAGTGGCACGAATGTGACAGGTGGCCCAGCTGGGCCTTGGCACGATGTGGTGGCTCAGAATAACCAAAGCTGGGTGGCCTCCAAGAGACTCAAGTTCACGAATATGTCCTGAATAGTATCAGCAATGCTATCATCATCATCAATAGACACTTTTGAGGCAGGAACATCTAGTTTTTGAGTTTTTTGAGATACCTTCTATTCAGTTATTCATGTATTGTGTACACTCAACAAACATTAATTGAGCACGTACTATGTGCCTGCCACAATGCAAGGCACTAAATTTAGGGCAGAACCTGAAGTAAAGCCAGTGTTCTATCATAGTGATTAGATGGATGGTCTTGTGTCTTGAGAGGTTTCTAAAAGAAAAGCACTTGAACTGATCTCTGCTTTAAATCAGTCAGAGGAGAAACAACCTTCTGCTTTATCCAAGCCTGTTCTAATTGAGTTTATTTTGAAGTGTCAGTATGCTTTTAATTTGAATGCATTTTTAAAATCAGCACACCGGTCATAAAATGTGGTTCTAGACAACCTTACATTTGAGATGTGTAAGTATTCAAAACGAAAGAAGAAAGTGCAGCCCTGGCTGATGTGGCTCAGTGGATTGAGCACCAGACTACGAAGGAAAGGATTGTTAGTTCGATTCCTGGTCAGAGCACATGCCTGGGTTGCAGGCCAGGTCCCCAATAGGGCACCCGTGAGGGGCAACTACACATTGATATTTCTCTCCCTCTCTTCCCCTCTCTCTAATAAATAAATAAAGTTGGTTTTTTTTTTTTTTTTAAAGAGCATGAGCTCTGAGTCACATTTCCAGGTTCACACCTGGGCGTCACCACTGATTTGTGATGTGTCCTTAGGCAAGCTATTTAATTTCTTAGAGCTTTTGTTTTCTCTTGTGACAAATGGCAGTAACAGTGGTTCCCATCTCCAAGGGTTAGGGAATGCTTGTAAAATGCTTAGCCCAATGCTTGGCACATAGTGACTTTTCAATAAATACTTCCTATTGATACCTTAACCTGGGCATCACAAGCAGTGGACATCAGGTATTGTGAAATTTGATGAATAGGTATGAGTTATTTCTTGGGGGAAAATGTTGGCTTTGGTAACACTCTCTAAAATGTCTATTTTTTTGTAGAGTTTTCCTGAAGGTCCCGCTATTGGAGCCTACACTGGCTTGTGATTCATCACCCCAGGCCTTTCTGTTCCCCAGTTTCTTTCTTCTTTAGCTTGTTTTTTTCCACTGCTTGTCGGCTGCTTCTTCCTTTGTGAGTTTGAGAAGTGCTGACTCATGACTTATCTATTACTTCAAAGCCATATGTTCCAATTTATCGTTGGCATCCAACTTCTCTATCTGACCTTCACCACTTTATTCAGAATTCAAGCAGTCAGAAGCAATTGCCTTTCATCTCCTCAAATGTTTGCTTAAAAACTCAAAGTCAAAGTGTCACCATGGTGCCTTCCGATTTCTCAGACTATTTTGCATCAATGTACCCAAGAGAATAGACACGTGCACTTGGTCTATTAATGTTAATACAACAAAATTATTTTGAGTCCACTTAAGATAAATATTTATAAAAGTTGCTTTCATTTTAAAAGAGAGATGATATTGGAATTTATTCTATCCTCTCCTTGGAGCTTTTTTCTGAGACAGATGTTCTGTCCATCCAGTTGAATTATCAACTCAAAGACATTTAGGAAAAAAAATAACCTCTTTGACATCGAATATATTTTTATTTCTAAGTCACAAAAATGTGAAGTACATTTCTGGGTTGTTATTTATTTATTTATTTATTTATTTATTTATTTGACTTCTGATGTAGTGTTTTTGTTCGTTTGTTTGTTTTGTTTTGACATGGTAAGGTGTGCCGCTGTCTCTTGCACACTGGAGAGAAGCCCTGGTCTCTTTGGTCCAGAGCTTATATTCTGGTTCCTCCAGCAAAGCACATGTAAATAAATGGGATGAAGCAGAAATGTTTCTGCTCTTCACACCCTGAGGGCAGTGTCCTTTGAAGTTTCCTGGGGAAAAGAGGACTGAGCATTTTCAAAGGTGAAGTTGATGAATTGCAAAAGTGACTAGCATTATGGCCCTGGCAAGCATTTGTCCCACCCCCACTCTAAAGCCAGTAACTCATTGCACTCTCACAATATCTTGCCAGAGAGCTCATTGTCCTCTTTTTCCAGGTGAGGAACTTAAAGCTCAGGGAGGTTAAGGAACTTGCCCAAGGCCCTGTTGCTGTGGCCTGACTCCAGATTCCACCGCATCTCCACTAGGCTGCTTGATGGGGGTAACCCATGTTTTATCATCACTTTGTCTTGACACCCCAATGGCGGGGGGCACTAGGCCTTTCTTGATATGGGCTCCTGCCTGTCTGAGGCTGTCCCTGGACCCCAGCCCCTTCTCTCTTCTGTCTTCATCATTATAAACAGGAGGAGCCTTTATTAGGGATTATTACACTATTTTCTTCTTTGAATAAGAATGGGTTTATCATGGGAGGACCTACTTAATGTCTTCTTACAAAATATGCCTTGGCCACTCTGGATATTTATCAGTGAAATAAGGAATGGAAGAAGTCTGAGATGAATTTCTTTTATTACATCCAAAGGTAGTAACTACAAGTTCTCAAGAGAACTGTTTGGCAACTCACTGTCATAAACATAATTTTTTAAAGAAAAATTATGTAAGTAGAACTAATGATACAGTTTATTTCTTTATGTTTCATTATGAGATAAACCATTGAGCAGAAATTATTTGTAAGGCATACCACAGAGAAGCAATATCGTGGTCAACAGTAAAACTTTACACATGGAGTTGGTCAAAGCTAGTACCAAGATCCAGCTCCACAATCTACTTGCTGGGTGTTCTGTAGCAAATCAACTGACCTGTCTGAGACCTGGTTTTCTAATGTTTAAGAGGAAGTCATCACACTACCAGCAGAGTTATTGAACAAGTTGTAGATATGTGAAAAGATCCTAGATGCTTACTGAACTTCAAAAAAAAAATGAGACACATCTTTCATAGGCAGTTAATGTGGAAACATGATATATCGACCAGTGGCACAAAAGAGATTTATTTTGGAGCTTGTTTGTCTTTTAAAAGTAGACTTATTTATTTATTTATTTAGCATTACAGAAAGATGTTTGAGTACTCCCTCTTCTTATATTATTTGGTGCAGGAGAAGACCAGAATCATGCACAAGGCACATTTTAAAGAAAAAACTGACCGGCACTAACCTCTCCCAGCCATTTATCCCTGGATGCATGAACACAGCATTAAAAAAAGAAAACACTGCCGTTACACTTTGGGGCATATTGTTGGAGGCGAATCATTTATCTGGTGTGACTGCTTGAGGAAATATTTCTCCATATTTGCAAGTGGATTCTTCTCTCTCATTTCTCGGTAGATTTATTCATGGGTAAATAAAGTCTATAATGCTCTTAGATGTTCCTCAGTAAAAGATGCATTCAGAGGCTCATGTTTAATCCATAGTTTTGTACTTGACTGCAGCTAGGAGAGCATTCCAACCTGCTGGCTCATCAGCCTCAGAAAACAGCAGATTGAAAGGTCGCTGTCCATTGTGCTGAAAGCCGCTGTTGCATGTGAAACAAGTGACCCTGGGTTTATTTTCTGGAAGGCACCTCCTTCTGTTATGTAACCCAACATTTAAAAATACTTCACAGTATTTAAAGTCAATTTCTTGTGGCTTGTAGAATAATATCTTTCAAATACTGTTTCGTTGGCTAGAAAAACTGTAGTAATCTTGAAATAATTTGATTTTTTAAATTGTGGCAATAAATAACAATTTCTCTTTCCTACAAAAGTAAGTGGATTTGAATAATTTTTATTGAGCGTAAATTATAGCTAATTTAATATTTTCCTACATTCTTTTACTAGGAAGTAGCATTTGGGATTTTTGGCTTTTCATCTTTAGAAAACACTGTTTCTTTCTTTTTTTTTTTTAAATATATTTTATTGATTATGCTATTACAGTTGTCCCATTTCTCCCCCATCATTCCCCTCCACCCTACCTACCCTCTCCCACCCACATTCCCCCCTTTAGTTCATGTCCATGGGTCATAAGTTTTCTAGCTTCTACATTTCCCATACTATTCTTGCCCTCCCCCTGTCTATTTTTTCCCCATTATCTATGCTACTCATTCTCTGTACCTTTTCCCCCTCTCTCCTCCTCCCATGCCCCTGTTGCTAACCCTCCATATGATCTCCATTTCTGTGTTTCTGTTCCTGTTCTAGCTGTTTGCTTAGTTTGCTTTTGTTTTAGATGTGGTTCTTGATAGCTATGAGTTTGTTGTCTTTTCACTGTCATAGTTTTATCTTCTTTTTCTTAGATAAGTCCCTTTAACATTTCATATAATAAGGGCTTGGTGATGATGAACTCCTTGAACTTGACCTTATCTGAGAAGCACTTTATCTTCCCTTCCATTCTAAATGACAGCTTTGCTGGATAGAGCAATTTTGGATGTAGGTCCCTGCTTTTCAAGATTTCAAATATTTCTTTCCAGCCCCTTCTTGCCTGTAAAGTCTCTTTGGAGAAATCAGCTGACAGTCTGATGGGAACTCCCTTGTAGGTGACTGTCCCCTTATCCCTTGCTGCTTCTAGAATTCTCTGCTTAATTTTAATCTTGGCTAATGTAATTACAATGTGCCTTGGTGTGTTCCTCCTTGGGTCCAACTTCTTTGGGACTCTCTGAGCTTCCTGGACGTCCTGGTAGTCTATTTCCTTTGCCAGATTGGGGAAGTTCTCCTTTATTATTTGTTCAAATAAGTTTTCCACTCGTTGCTGTTCTTCTTCCCCTTCTGGGACCCCTATAATTCGGATGTTGGGACGTTTAAAGATGTCCCGGAGGTTTCTAAGCCTCTCCTCATTTTTTTGAATTCTTGTTTCTTCCTTGTCTTCTGTTTGGTTGTTAGTTTCTTCCTTCTGGTCCACTCCATTGATTTGAGTCCCAGTTTTCCTTCCATCTCTATCGGTTCCCCATGCATCTTCCTTCATTTCACGGATTGTAGCCTGCATTTTTTCATCTAGTTTGTGAGCAAAATCAACCAATTCTGTGAGCATTTTGATGACCAGTGCTTTGAACTGTGCATCTGACAGGTTGGCTATCTCTTCACTGCTTAGAGGAATTGGCTCTGGGGCTTTTATTTGTTTTCCGGTTTGAGCCATTTTTGGTGGGTTTTTTTTGTTGTTGTTCAAAACACTGTTTCTTTTGAAGCTAGTGTTTAGATGCTTACAGCTTTTGAAGAAGAACAGAAACACAAAATTGAAAGTTAGGTTAGCTTCGACTCACTATATTTGGATTTAATTTAAAACTATAATACCATACTACTACTACAACTACTACTACTAATAATAATAATAACAATAACAATACAACTATCTTGTTCTTTGCTGTAGGTTTTTGGTAACCAGTGTTTATAGTTATACTTACTTGAGGGCTTTCTCTTTTATTTAGTTCCAAGTATCTTGAACTTCTATTTTATTTCATCTTTCTGTCAGAGACAGAATATTTGTTACTTTTCAGACACATACTGTTGATTTTTAATTTTATTACTTTGTAATCAGAAACCAATATGTTTGAGGCTTCTGTTGTGATCTGGTACATTGTAAATTTTTGCAAATGTTTCATATGTATCAACACACCTCTACACATAAACTTTCTTAGTTCTTCTACAATATGACTTTTTTTATCTGCTTGATTTTTTTCTGGAAAGGAAGTTTTAAAATCTCTGGCACAGTGGTTGATTTATCCACTTTTCTGTGATTCTATCAGTGGTGCATCAAACATTTTGATCTGGTATTATTTAGAACATTATGTTTATGACTGTTACAGTTTATTAATCTAGCATGTTTTCTACCAGTATATGTTGCCTTTATGCATATAATAATTTGTACTGTAAATTCTATGTAGTTTGATATTAAGGTTGGTACTCTGAATTTCTTTTGGTTCATATTGTTTTATTTTCAACTGACAATGACTCCCTCCTTGTCCAAACTTTTGTCCAGATCCTCTCAACCCTCTTCTTGAGTGGACCTTGACCTTGGCCTGCTAGTCTTTGTAAATATGACTCCTTGAGTTGGTGTTTCCACAATAAAGTCTACCATCAGTCTTAAAAGTGACATTTGGCCTCTCCAAGCTTCAAGTTGCTCATATAAAATGAGATAATATCAATATGTATTTCACAATGGATATGATAAGAAGTTAATGAAATTGTGTATGAGAACATGTGACATTCTTGATGTATTTCTGTATAAGAGGATAGTTACTGAATTGCTCCTACCATGGTTCTAAAATTTTTGGCAATTCCTTTTCCTTTTACAAAAGGAATGGAAGACAAGGGGAGAGCAAGGGATATTTTCTTCTATTTTGCAAAAATCATGGGAAGTTTTTCTCACTGTGGATAGACTATTTTGACTTTCAGCAGCTTCTCTTTATGGGACGGGCCATAGGGACCAGCGTGTGAGTCCTAGCTAGAAACCAAGCTGTGCTGTTTGCCAAGTACCTGCTGTGCAGGAGCCTGAGGCCAGCAGGATGGATGCGGTGAGTTGGCCTCTTCAAACCTGTCACTTTCAGGCTTGTGGCTGTTCTCACATCAAACATTTTCACCTCCATTTTTCCTCCCTGAAGAAAAAAAAGAAAAAAAGACAGACAGAAACAAAAAATCCGGTCTCTCTTTTTTTTTTTTCTGTCTGTTAATACATGGTGATTACTTGTACTCTGTGAGGCATCTGCTTCTTAGGCATCTGTGTTTACTAATGTGCCCTGTTCAGCTCTTCAAAGTGCATGAGTGGGAGAGTCAGGAGAGGTGAGCCTGAGAAGGCCGCGAGATGGAAGGAACCCTGCAGGTGCTGTGGGAAGGGAACCTGTCTAGGGAGTGTTTGCCATGCCTGGCTGGTGCCCCGCCTTGTGGTAGTACTCAGCATCGGGTTGTTGAAAATGTACCTACTGAGTTGACATGTGCAATTAGCCTCTCATGTCCAAGGAAGCTGGGCTAACTTTGCTCTGCCCTGATATTTTCCAAACTGAGTATTAAAAAAAAAAAGGAAAAGAAAAACAACGTCAGAGCCGGGGAACCCCCTTAGGAAGACCCAGACCGTCTGTGCCCCCTGCTCTTCCTAGGAGCAGAGCAGATGGTGACTTCCCTTGCCAGGTCTAAGCAAGGAGAGGCAGATCCAAGGGTGGGCCCCCACCATGCATTTAAAACATTTCAAGGCCTTTGAAGAAATCTAAATATGTGAGGAAAGCACAAGGGTGTCTTGCCAACAAAGAATAAAAGCAGCTTTCATCTTCTCAAAGTTGTCTCACATCCTAGTTCTCAAAAGCACTCAACTTTAACAGGAGATTAAAGTTGTCCACTGATATTAACAGGAGAACAACTTCTCCAGTGAAGTCCATGTAAAATGACCACCAAAGGGGTCACTAGACTAGATGTGAATGAAATGCATGTGCTTATCATCTCAGAGACAGCCTGATTATGTAGGTATCAAACCTAAATTGTAACCATGAGGACCCACAGAATTTTCCCTCTTTTTTTAGTGTACATGGGGAAATTGTAGCCCATGTTTGTGGTAGGTAACTAACTCTCAGGGTCTAGACAAATCAGAGAGCTTCACTCTTATAGGAACCCAGCCAGGGCACAGGGATGCTGGAGCGTTGGGCCCGTGCAGGACAGAGTTGAATTTAGGCCAAGTCAGCTGGGATCAGTCACGGGCAGTTTTGTTTATTGTCTTGTGTGAGAGAGAGAAGACAATGTTTCAGGGACACAGACGTCGTAGGATAGACAAGCAGGAAGCTCTGGCTCAGTGACTCAAGCGGTGACAGATATTGACACAGCGATGCACAAGGTGTGGGGGAATGCTTGGTTTACCCCTTCTGCTCTGCCTTGCAAACATGTGACCCTGGGCTGACCCACTCCCATCTCTGTACCTCATGAACTTCATTTCTTGTTTTGATAAAGTTGGGATAATGCCTTTGAGCAGTTGGGTTGCCTCCAGTATGGGGTGATTGTAAATAAAGCCACAGTGAACACTCCCAGATGTAGCCAGCACATATGCCTTGGATAAACACCAGAGGTAGAGAAGAAGGAAAATCAGCAAAGTTTTGAGTTGCTCTATAGTTCCATATCAAGGAATGCTTTTTGTCTGCTGAACCAAGTGTGCCCAGAGAGGCTCGTTGACCTGAAATTGCACTAAAACGTGTGCCGTGCCATTTGCGACTGTTAATGAGCAGAAGTGTCACTATGGGATGAGTCTACAGGGCAGACCAAGGAGGGGACAATGGGGATTCTCCCCAAGCACAGGGTCAGGCACATCATAAGAACGACGGGCTTACTGCTTCCAGGCTGGCGTGGCAGCCTGCAGGCTGAGTTTGCTTTTCTCTGAGGACTAGATGGGGCTGGGCTTGTGGGCTGAGGGGCTGCAGGTGGGTGACCCAGCCAGCCAGGCGGGTCTGACAGCTCACAGTCTGGCTTTCTTCTTCACTATTTGTGGCCTTTGGTTCCTACTTTCCATATTCATGTATCCAAAGTACATAAAAATTCAGGAAGTGCCTTGATCCCACGCAAGTTTGAGCCTCTCCTACTGTTTATGGAAGTTGCGATATTTAATAATTCCCCGAGCAGTAAGGTTTCTGCTGAGGGAGTCAGTGCCTTACTTCTGTGTGCGGTCCGTGTGGCCCATTTCGCTGAGATCCAGGCAGAATCGATCTGCCTGCCAGAGTCAGGCTTCTGACCTTTGGAATGTTATTTCTCCCGCAGAATTGATAAGAACAGTCAGGTAGAGAGTTTAAGGATATTTATTGAGCCATATGGCCCTGAAGCCTGTTCAAATATAATTAGAAGAAAGGTAAATGCCAGTTCCTGTTGACTACTTTTTGAACACTCTTCCTGGAGGGTAAGGAGGGTAAGGAAAGAAGCTTCAGGGCTGTCCGCAGGCACTGCCGGGCAGCCTTCGGGAACACCAGTCTGTCAGCATGGGGTTCCGGTGGGCAGTGGTGACAGCCCACCACTCGGTGAAGACAGCTGCTTGGCCAGGTCAGGTGGCCTGCACTGGGGTGTATTTACTTTGCGCAAATAAATTGCAAGCCTTTCTCCTTCCCTTTGGACCTATCATGGACTCCCCAGTCTCAGAGAGAAGGGTGGATGCAATAAAACCAGTTCATGTTTGGCTTTTATTACTTATTGGCTCTATTTTGGGGGAAATGGTCCTGTGGGCCCCTCTGTCTTGGGTTCTCTTCCACTGTATCCATCTGTCTACCTCCTGTTCACCTTTCAAAGTCAAGCTCAGGTTTCACCTCCTCTGGGAAGCAAGTCTTCAGATGCAGTGAATCACCCTTCCCAGGCACCAACGTATACCTACTGGGGTTCAGGACACGTTGCCCCCAATATTGAAACTTGGCATGTTGAATATTTTAAGCTGAAGGAGTTTGAGAAATGACAGGATCAGGGAGGTCACTCTGGCATCTTGTCTTCTCTGGCCCTTGTCCTTTTCCCCTGAAATAGGCCACGAAACCCTCGTACGAGAGGTGCCCTCCCCAGGCCTGGCAGGCTCTTTTCTCTGAAGACAAACACTGGGAAGAATCCCAACTCACAGGCCTTGCTCAGTTCCCCCCAGTTTACTACACTTTCCTCAATTCTTTATCAAATCTAACGGGAGTATCCTCAGGTCTAACTGTTTCCCTGTGTCTTCATTTCCTTGTGGAAGCTGCTGTGTCACGTAAAACTTACAGTAACTAAATTGGTATGTTTTCCCCCTCTTTACCCACCTTTGATTTTCATTTTCAGGACCAGCCAGGGACCCTACGAGGGTCCAGGAAAACTTTCTCCTCCCCTACATACTGTACATGAATTCTTTAGTTCGATCTCAATCCGGAGCCTGGTGTTTGTTTTTCACTAATGTGGTGCATATTGTGTGAGAACCACTATGGTCAGCATTTCTAAGTCAAGCTCAAGTTTTGTGTATATATTTTTACTCATTTAAGTGCCATCGCAACCATATGAAGTAAGTATAAATATTCTCCCTATTGTACAGATAAGAGTAACGAAGCCCAGAGAGGTACAGTATCTTGCCCAAGGTCACACAGCTAAGAGTAGTAGAACTGAGACTCAACTCCAAGTGGTCTGGCCATGGTATCTGTGTCCATAACCACATGCCATACTGTCCCTCCCTGATGCTGCCACCTAATATTGGCTAAGTTGCACCAATCCACGTCTTCCCATCCTGCCCCATTTTAGCCAAAGCTGCTCCACCCACAGGTTTTTCATACCAGTTCACGGCTAGTCCAGCCTTCCAATGTCTCAGGCCTCAAATCTTGGAGTCACCACTTCATCTGTAAAACAAGGACAATAACAGTAATTACCTCTAAGAGTTAAGTACACATAAATCCTGAGAACAGTGCTTGGCACGTAGTACCTGTTGCAGGCGAATTCCCTGGGAAGCAGAGGGGGATTAGCACACAGGATGAGTGCTCTTGGGAGCAATACCTGTGTCACGTAAGATGCAGGATTGGCCTGAGGGAGAAGGTGGGCTGAGTGTCATTTTGGGGTGTGGGAGCAGGATGGGGGTGCTGGAGCTGGAAAGGCCCAGTAGAGCTGGCCATGTTGGGGCAAGGGGGCTTGGTCTTTGTATCCCTGCATCTCTCAGTCACTGGCTTTGTGGTGCTCTAGGAAGGACCTGGCCTTGGGTGAGGCCACGCCCTTTGGTCCCAGGCAGCCTATAGGGAGGACTCAGAGCCCTCCACACTCACAGCAGCTGAGGAACAAGAGCCTCAGTTCGGGTGCAGCAAGCCAGCACCCACTACAGTAAGCTTTAGTCAGTGCTTGGGATCGCACCTTCTTACTGGATTGTTTCTTTAACAGGATACTGGCGTGGGCTTCTGGTTTGTCAACTATTATTCTCATAAGAATATGAATGTTAGATGTAGTACCTTTTCATCTTTCCTCTTGGCTTGATTCTTTTACAAAAAGAGCAAGTTTAAAGTCAGGGATGTCCAGAGAAGGGAAAATGGGACCTCTGATCAATTTAGAAGTTTGAAAGTCTGGTGTTCTGAGGTTAGGATCCCTTGTTTAGCTACATCATTCCCCCAGGATTGCGATCCAGCCGCAAGGATGTCTTCCAGAGAGGCCCAGATGGGGCCATGGGCCAGATGATAACTATGAGACGTGGAACTGAACCATGAGTGGTTTTCTGTAAACCATTTTTCTGCTGAATACTTAAAAAGGTGTGGCTGAAGAACCTCTGTGTGGAAAGCGCTCTGAGTCAAGAGCAAAAAACGGGCTCAGCGAGGAAATCCTTCTAGTCCCTGTAACTGAAAGTGGCCTCCTTGGTTAGGCGCCCAATGAGGCGGTGACTCGTCCAGTTCATGCAAACAAAGGGCATGTCCACCACGTCTGCCTGGTCAGCTGGAACCGCAGTCTGGCCGCGGTAGCTGAGCCCGGCGGAAGCAGTGGCAGCTTTTCCAGTGTAGCTGAGGCTTACCGGTGTCTGAGCAGCTGGCTTCAGATCCCCCAGCAGACACCACTCCTTGTTGAGAAAAAAGTTGTGTGTCTACATTTCTATTTATATGCACAACAGCTTGCAAAGTACCCTTTTTTCCCTTAGATCCCTAGGGGGAATCATTACTACGTGGTTCCTAATGAAAAGTATCGTTTTTCCCTTTGAAAAGAAAACAACACCGGGTTAGTTGATTTTCAGAGGTGGAAGTTTCCAAAAATCATTTTGCTCGTGACAGTCGCATATTCAGGAACACAGAGGGCATCGTGAATTCGGTTCCAGGGCTCCCGGTGACAGCAGCGGGCAGCTCTGGGGGTGGACCCCGGACACGCCCGAGCGGGAGTTGTCCTTCATGCAGCTTGCTGCTGGGCTGTGCCATCTGTTTCTAGGGTGATTCTCGTAGCAGTTGAGACGCCCGTGAAAATGTCCCTGCTGGGTCTTCTGAATCTTTCCCCCTCCTTGTGTATGACAAGCCTCTGTAATAAAGTGATTTGGGAATAGGAGGGCAATGAAAACACACGCCTTAGAAAAATGATCTTCTTCCTGTCATCCAGTCTGGCACTCTCCTGCCTTCTATTCCGCTCAGGACTCGGAAACATAGCTGCCTCAGACTTCCCTTGCGTATCCAAGGACAAGCCACAGGATGCTGTGATGGGTTATGGGGCTTCCACTGCTCCAGACTTCAGCTGGGCAGGAGCCTAATCTTCTCTTTGTTTCTCTCCTGCGGCAGCATACCCACTCGGTGCCTGTGCATGCAGAGTCCTGCTGCCTGCTACCTGGGGGACAAAGACTGGTGGGAGACTTGCAGTCTGCCCTCAAGCTGCTTACAACCCAGGCAGCCAGCTGCAACAGCGATGGTGGCACGTGAATGCTGCCTGGCGGGCTTACGCAGAGGTTTGGTTTCTTTGGAAATGCTGACATCGTTTGACATTTTTCCTTGCCAAATACGTAGGAGTGATTGCAACAGGAAAGAGCCACGCTGTGGAAAGAAGCCTGCCGAGGAATTCTGTCACCCAGCTAGCTGAGCCCGTCAGGTGCCAGCCAGAGATAGCATGTGAGGTTCTGTGGTATCTGGGTAGGGAAACCCGGAGACCTCGGCAGGGCAGTACGGTCGGTATAGACCTGGGTTTGAACCCGGCTCTGCTTCTCCCCAGGTGTGTGACCTTGGGCATTTGTGTCAGCCTCTTGGAGCTCCTGTCACCCAAACCCGCCTCCCAGGTCTTTGGGAGGATTAAATGAGATTGTGTGAGAAAGCTCCAGAGGACACAATCAAGCTCATAAAGGGGTTTTTTCCTTTCCCCATTTCTTTTGCTGTTACTCTAGGATTTGGAGCGGAGCCCAGAACTGTACATGTACAAAATGCTAGGCTCTCTCTCACACACGAAGATCTGCATTCTTGGCAACATTTTAGCCCTTTTTAATTACAAAGTTTATACTTTGCCAAAGCTCAATTAGAGGCGAGATGGAGAGAAGGAGGGGACTAATTATAGAGACGTAATACGTGAAGAGTTGGGGGGCCACAGGGTCAGTTGTGCCCGGAGGCTGAGTAATTCCAGGGACTAGGAGATGCAGATAGGAATTGGAACATCCTAGAGTGGGTTGTTTAACAAAGGTACTATTTCAAGGACAACGTGAGACTTGTGCTGAGAAGACAGAGGCGGTGTGCTGATTTAAACACATGCGGGTAGTGACCTGCTGAAGGAGGGGACATGTCACCGACACAGTGCTCACAGGTAGTGCCCGCAGCATCCAAGCTCCCGCTCTGAGGAAGTGAAACACCCACAGGGCCATTCTGATGGAAGGAGCCATTGCACCCACGTAGTAGAAGTACAGTCACTAGTGCTTCCATATAGATCTGAGAAACGGGTTCAGGGAGTAGGGGTCCCCCACAGGGAGTTGGGGGGAGAGCAGCCCTCTGTCGCTAGTCACAAGGGAGCAGGGGACGACGAGCAGCGTGGAAGCACCTGAGGATGGCATGGAAGGCTGGTCTCTGGACCTTATTTCTTTGGCACAGAGGGGATTCAGAACAAGGCCCCGCCGAGTGGGGGACTGACAACCCAGAGGTTCTCCTCTAAGAAGCCTGCGGATTGGCTGTTTGTGGGGTGAGAGGAAGGCTCTTGTTGGCTCTGGTTTTCATTAATGCAGAGGTTAGTGAGTACACAGAAATATGTATCTGTTTGTGGTGCATTTTATAATGCTAGCTATTTTTACTGAGCTCTTTCTTGGTGATAGACACTGTACCAAGCTTTTTGAAAGTATTACCTCATTTAATTCTTATAACAATGCAATGAATGCAAACTTATATTCTCCACATTTTATGTGTGAAGATACTGAAGTCTAAAGGTCAAACAAGTTACGCTGATTATCCGAGCTTGAAGTGGCAGAGCTGGTGTCTGTCTGTGCCATGGACACAGGGGACAAGAATTTGCTTTACAACATCACATAAAGGCATTAGAAGCATCCGTTTTTCTTCATCAGGTTGCAGTGGGGTTGGTAAGATGGCCACTCTCAGTCACTCTCAGGGCCTCCTCCCGCACTCCACTGGACCACTGAAGTCATCCCCCAAACAGAGGGGGTGCCTGCTTAGTCCATGGCTGCAGCCACAGGGATTCTGCTCGTCCTCTCTGCTACTCTGTGCTGCCTGCAGGAGCAGGTTCGCCGTCATCCGCTGGGCAGCTCTGGTTTGGATGAATGCAGTGACCCTCTCAATGATTCTTGATTCTGTTTATGGGTGGTGCTGGGGGTGGGACCCTGTTGCTGATGCCAGGCCCACAGCATGACGAGCCTCTGTCAGAGCTTCAAAGCTGTCCCTCATTCAGGATGCTGCTGTGATAGGGACAGCATTCTGTCCCCTCTCAGGGAACTCACACTCTCCTCCCACGAGTCCCCTTCCCCCAGGGTTTGGGTACCACCCCTGCAAGTCAAAGCACAGGTCCCTTTCTTTCTAGCTCAGCTCCTGGAAGGGTCTGGTTTGTCTGAGGACTTGCTTCGCCTTGCCCTTGAATCCCTAAGAAATTATTTACTGCTTGCTGGAGGAGGAAGAGCATGGGTCAGAGCTTCTTGACTTTGAGTGAGTGCAAGAAGTACCTGAAGAGCTTGCGAATAAAGCAGATTTCTGTCCCCCTTCTGTTTCAAAAGGTGTGGAACGGGGTCCAGGAATCTTTATGGAACTGGCACTAAGGGAGTCTCCCACAGGTACAAGGGTCACACTGCGGACAACACAGGCCTGGCTTGGGGACCCAGAGGAGCAGGGAGGGAGAAAATGAGCATTTCAGAGACTCCTGCCAGAGATATTTGCATAATGTAAATACATTTATATAACATCTTAGAAACTTGGTATAATGAGATCAATGTGTGATTTATCTGGTATTTTTACCTATTATAGTATGATCATTTTCTTTTTTAAAAAGTAAAGTAGTTTAAAAAACCATGGCTTTTATATCACCATAATACTCAACTGTGTAAGTATGCTAACATTTATTACCTAGCCTCTGTGGTGGAGTCTGTGGGTTGTTTTCCAGGTTTGATTTTTCTAAATAATGCTTTGATGAACTTCTCCATACATTATCTTGCTTTTGTATTTTAAAACAAAGAATAATCCTGAACATGCCAATTAAGGCAGGCATTAATTCAAAAGAGTGAACACGGTGTTGAAGTATTTCTTTTTTTCCTCCAACAAAAGATCACATGGTTTGGTTCTCATTTAATAATCAACTGTTTCTCACACCTGGGAAACTAGATTTCTGTTTTAATACAATAGATGACTCAGCTAAGATTCCTCAGCTAAGGAATCTTTTTTCCTCCCCTCTTTTTAAACATGGAATATATTTGACACTCTATTATACTTGTTTCAGGCATACGACGCAATGATGCTTTAGGTATACACCTTCGGAAGGGAGAGGTACTTCTGATGTCATGCTAATGGGCAAACACTGATGGCTAGAAGCCTCAGGAACACTGTCTCCCTGTACCAGCCAGATAATTCCTGGTGGTCTCAGCCCACGGGTTGATGGAGCCCACCCAGGACCATCAGGCAGTGCATTTCAGGAGGTACAGATAACAGGTGGTTAAGATATATTTTATAGTCAGGAAGTTGGTAACAAATAAGTCAAGCAGTCCTTAGAAACCTCAGACCCCACAGTCGCAGTTGGGAGCTTGATGTTCCAAGAAGGCCAGCAGGGGAGGGAGAGTGAAAGGTGGGGTTTTCAGTATGTCCGCTGACCAGGCTTCTAAAGCGAAAGTAAGCCGGTTGGCCTGAGCGCAGCACAGGCAGGAGCAGTCTGGCTCCTGGGCCACGTCTGACCGACTTTCGGTCAGGCACCGAATAACCGTTAACCTCCTTCGTTGGGCAAGCATTTTCACAGACCCGCTGTGTTGAAAGACTCTGTGTTTGGTGCTGGGGTTCAAAACTAAGCAGAATCCCCTGCTTTAGCTCTCCTGGAATTGCTCAAATCTGCCGGCAGAGAGACGCCAACATAATGACAATATAAAGTGATCATGGAGATGTGTATAGTGCCACGGGGTCTCTTGGAACAATTCTAAACATCTAAAGATGATCAGATTGCCAAAAATGGGTAATCAGTTTGTAAATGTTGCGCTTGCAATGTGTTTAGCATTTTAAGAAACTGCCAAACTGTTTCCCAAAGTGGCTAAACCACTTTACCTTCCTCACTGCAACGTCTGAGAGTCCCGGTTCTTCACATCATAGCCGTTGTCTGACTTTCGATTGCAGCGTTCAGAGGGCGTGTTGCGGTAGCTTGTTGTGGTGTGAAGGAGGTTTTACTCAGCTCCTCTCACGGTCTTCACTATAGCAACGTGCATTATGAATCTCCAAAAGAGAATGAGGAGTAGAGTATCCAAGGTTTCCGCAACTTGGAATTCTTTTTTTCTTCCCATTTAGTGAACCTGTTAAAGGCCTACTGATCTACGGAACAGATTTTGGGGAAGCATGACATCATTTAATGATAATATTATTTTTAGCTTTGTTCTTTGTGATATTTAATCAGGAGCAAGTGTTTACCACACAGTGGTTTTGAATCAAATAGCATAGATTCAGAGGTTAATAGGATGTAAGAGAGGAGGATGCTTAACAGATTAGCACTAGAACATTTTTGAAAGGCGGTTGTTTTCATGTGTAACTAAATGTCAGTTTGTTTTTCTCTGTGCTTGGTTCCCCAGCCCAGCCCGGATGGGCCCCAAGTCTCAAGCACAGAGAGTCTGGGCTCAAGCTGAGATCCTGGCTACATTTTACCAATCAACGCTCATTCAGATGATAATACTAATGCCAATGAGAAACATGATAATAAGTACAAATTTGTACGGATCATGTCTGTGCCAGGCACTGTGCTGTAAGCGCTTTTCACGGATTATCACACTAAATCCTCACAATGACCCTACAATGTGGGTACTGTTATAATCATTTTACAGATGAGGAAACTGAGGCCCAGAGTGGTCTGTAGCTTGTACACAGGTAGTAGGGAAGTAGTGGAGTCAGCACTTGAACCTGGGGTCAGCCAGGGTTGTTGTCCAAGTTAAAAGATGTAAAGCCCATGATAAACTTGGTATAGGGCCTGGAACCAGGCCGCAAGGCAAGTAGTCAATGAATGAAAGATAACGTTATTAATGATTAAGATTGTCTTTTTTTTTTTTTTTTTTTTTTATTACTGCATGGTGCTTTGTATTGTTTTACTGTCTCCTGAGAGGTAGACCTCTTGAGAAGGGAGATCAAGCCATGTCATGTCTATTGCAATGCCTCTATCACCAATGGTCCCAGGGAATGTTTGTTGAGGTTGGGTGAACATTACCTGGGAGTCAGAACCTCAATGTCAATCTTAGCTCTTCAGGAACTCAGCTTGTGACCTTGACTTGGCTCAAGGACAAGAGAGATTGGGAGAGAGTCCCAATCTCTTTCACTGTACATCACCCCTCACTTTTTGTTTTTTGAACTCGGCTTCAAATCAAACCCTAAGATTAATTCTCTGTGTTAATTTGAGCACATTCTTTAGTCATCTTACCCCTCAGTTTCTTCATCTGTGAAATGGGAACAACAGCCTTGCTGCCCGATTGGCTATGAGAATACATAAGGCTCTGCTTGTCAAGTGCTCACCTTAGTGCTCAGTGAGTAGTTAAGCTTCTGGATGTGTCATTATTGCTCTTTGGTTGGTACATTCGAGGCTTCTTAATGTTGTCGAATGTATTAGTTTTCTGGGGCTGCCATAACAACATACTACAAATTGAGTGGCTTAAACAACAGAAATTTATTGTCTCTACAGTTTTGAAGGCTGGCAATGTAAACTCCGTATGTTGGCAGGGCTGGCCCCTTTTGAGGGCTGTGGGGGAGAATCGTTTCCATGCCTCTCTGGTAGCTTCTGGTAGGTAGCCTCAGGCGTTCCTTGGCTTGTGGATGGTGGCTTCCCATCATCTCCCCTCTATATTAGTGTCTGTCTCTGCTTTTCAATTTCCCCTTTTTAGAGAGGCACCACCCATTTTGGATTACAGCCCGCCCTCATGACCTCGATTAACTGGATTACCTCTATAAAGACCACATATCTAAATAAGTTCCCAATTCTGAGGTTCTGGGGATAAGGACTTCAACTTATCTTCCTGGGGTGGTCACAGTGCAGCTCGTAACACTGGAAATGATTAATAGTTGTGTGCTCTAGAAAATGCCGAGAACAGAACTTGGCATTTCTCAGTGAAAGAGAAAGAATGAACAGTAACATTGAGCAGAAATGCCTTCTTCCTCCACTGCACTTGGCATTCACAGCTATTTCTTGAACTGGATCAGGTGAGTAGTGTCAGTTTTGAGGAAGATCAACTTCTTCCTGCAGGGCGGAGTCCCAAGACCTTTGCCCTGTGTGGTATTTTCCTCACGTGCCTTTGGAATCACAACTCTCCCAATTCAGGTTCATGACATTTTCGAAGAGCCCCCCGAATGGAAATAACACACCAGTTCTCTGGCAGCTGGCATTCTTTCTCCATTTTTTATAGCTCTCTGCAAAACTCTCATGCTGTTTACATGTGATTTATATTCCTCCTGTGGTCCCTAAGTGGATATAATAAAAACAGATTTAGAATATTAATCTGACATGGCCCGGGCCAGCATGGTCAAATACAAATTATTTACTGGGGATGATGGAAAATTGAAAAGAGTAAAGCAGGAATCAGTTCCTAGCAAATATTTCTCGCTCGCTCTCACAGCACTGTTTCTCGAAGCACGGTGTCCTGGATTCCTCACGGTGCTTTGGGGAAGTGCAGGTGTCCATGTCCCACACCCACTCTGTAGATTCAGAGTCTCTGGGGCCGCTGGGGCGTGGGGAGGGGAGGATTTGCATTTCTAACGAGTTCTCCCCATATCCTGAGTGGTTCTGGCCCACTTTGCACTGGAGGACCATTGATCTTGGGCATATCACCGAAAGAAATGCGTCGTGTTATTTGAAAGCACAAATGCATTGTGATCGTCTGAACTGGAATCTCTTTAGGACTGAGGGTGAGCAGGGCCAGGCAGGCAGGTGTGGGGCAGGGACTCAGGGATGTGCCAGGGGCAGGGGGAGGAGTCCAGCTTCCATGGCAAGGACAAGTGTGTCCAGTCCGTTGTGAGGTGACACCTGCTGAGCTTGATGAAATGACAGTGCAGATTTGAGGTGTGACAGGGAGACCTGTAAAGGTTGATGGCATATGTACACTTTGGCAGGTGGATTTTGCTGGGGATTGGGCAACTCCAAAGAAGAGATCTCAGCATCCACCTGTGTCCGAGGGTCTGGCAGCAGGGAGAGTTGGAGGGGGGCAAGGAAGGTAGGAGGTGCCTGGCCTCCACTCCTGGGGCACTGCAGCTGGGCCTCATAGCCTCTTGGGGAACCGTGGGAAAACTCAGATTTCTGAGCTTGAACCCAGGTAATCAAAAGGAGCAGTACCTTAGAACAGCATTTGGGAAGCATTGGGGCTATGAAGAAAACTGACTTTGGGATCACTGGACCTAGCTCAGTGGCCTTGACCTAACTAACTCCATCTGAACCACAGTTCCTTTGTCTGTAAGATAAAGATGCAAATACCTTTTTCTTCCTCTTCTGCATGTTGTAAGAATTAGGGATAAGAGATGTGACACGCTTAGCATAGTCGGCAATATTAATTGGTGGCTCCAAACCTAGTGAGAACTGGGGTTCTGGGAAGGTATTTAGGGCAAGGTGTGCCTGGCTGCTGGACATACAGGAGTTCAGGGAAACCCAGTGATTAGAATCGGGGTACAGGGTCTTGGCTCTGACAGCACTGGGTCCTGATTTCCAGAACTGGAACTGGAAATATAAGGAGAAACCATAATAAAGTTTAAATAGCATTTAGCATGCAGGTCTTAGCACTGTTCCAGCACTTTTATGCACGACTTTAGGAGTTAAGCACTATTGTTATCTCCGTTTTAGAGAGCAGGAAAGTGAGGCTCAGAAAGGCACAGCAATTATGTGGCAGAGTCAAGTTTCAGACTCAGGCTCTCTGGCTCTGGGTCTTCAGCAGGGGGTCCTGCCTGTTTAAGCCCAAGTGCAAGGTCACAGCGGCCCTCAAAACACAAGGCTGAGTTTTAAAAGTAAGGTGGGCCCTGCAGAACATGGTCCTGGATATCTCTTTGCCACCCATTTCTAGATGCAAAATTTTCCCTCCCCTTTATGACAAAGTAAGAAAAGCTGGCATTTTCCTAACAGCAGCTGGGCTGTGGTAAACCTGTGTCATCGCCAAAGGCTTGAAAATTTTTAACAGAAAATCTGCAACACAATTATCTTGCATTGAAATTCCTTTGCCTGCTTTTTGTTTTATTGTTGGGTAAGACTTGACTCCTTTGATGGGTAAATCAACACTTCAAAGACCTCTCTGACCCTCTTCTTTCTCCCCCTATTCTTTGTCTCACTGATTCAAGCCTCCTTTGTTCACTACAAATCCAAATGTCTCATCTTTGTCAGGGTTTCCTTGCACATGAAGTGCTGGCATTAGTAAACATATTTGTTTAATTCTGAGAGTGTTTGCTGGGATTTTGTCCGTTGGTAATCCTCTTCTCTTTTTCTTCTCTGTACTCCCAGGGCATAACCTTCAGTAACAGAACACGTCAGGCCAGCCAGCAAGCTGCTGCGTCCTGCCGGCGCCTTGTCAAGGAACGCAGCTGGACCCATCTCTAATCAACATCTCCCAACATAAGATCTCTGGGTCACTGAAGGAGACTAGAGCAGAATTTGAAATTTTCCAGAGATTCCCAATACACACGGACAGCAAAAGGACACTTAGGTTGCCTTCACACAACTCTGCTCTATTTGAGAGACATTGGGAGAAAATACAGGTGTCACTTCTATCCAAGAAGTCACACAAACAAGTTCCACATTTAAACTTCTGCACAGAAAATGGATGATGGTAATTGAAACAGCCCAAACCGGTACCACGGTGTGCAAGATATAGCTCAAGAGGCAACCAGGCGGTCCCAGCATTGAGGAATGGATGACTACAAATACCAGGGCAACTACGAGGGCTATGCCCACAACGATGGCTATTATCGTGGCAATGAGTCCAACCCAGAAGAGGACGCACAGAGTGATGTCACCGAAGGCCATGATGAGGAGGATGAGATCTATGAGGGCGAGTACCAGGGCATCCCTCACCCAGATGATGTCAAGGTCAAGAAGACCAAGATGGCGCCCTCCCGGGCAGACGGCCTGCGGGGCCAGGCAGACCTGATGGCCGAAAGGATGGAAGATGAGGAGCAGCTGGCTCACCAGTACGAGACCATCATCGATGAGTGTGGCCATGGGCGCTTCCAGTGGACCCTCTTTTTCGTCTTGGGTTTGGCCCTGATGGCTGATGGGGTAGAGGTGTTTGTGGTGAGCTTTGCCCTGCCGAGTGCAGAGAAGGACATGTGTCTGTCCAGTTCCAAGAAAGGAATGCTTGGTAAGTGGAAATTTCCAGAGATCATTCTCTGCATGGCAGTGAAATGTGAAAGGGAAAGAGCAGTACATTGATACAGCACTTGTCACTGTTACGCACCTTAAAGCTACCACAATTCCCTTTCAGTGTTACCATTTTACATACAATTTGCCTTTAAGGTGTTTTTAATCTTAGAGGAATTCAGTCATTGGCTCAAGTTTACACAGTTGGTGAGTATTGGAGCTTGGATTTCTACTACCTTGGAGGTCTGTCTGACTCTCAAGCTTGTATTTCTTTTTCCAAATCTTGTGGCCTCCTTGAGAGTCTGATTTCTCTCTTCTTCCTATTAAACCATCTTTGATATCCAAGTGACAGATGCATTTTGTGAGTGGCAGGCCAGGGGTCTCTTCCCCTCAGTATTTTCTCTGTGTCCTTCCAGAATCTGATCTGTCCCTGGTTTGTCCTGCATATAAGTGTCTGTGGGCCGAATGCCCGTGTGTCTTGGGGATGAATGCCAGGCTAAGCACACCCATGGAGCCCCTGCAGGCTTTTGGGAACCACATCGTGAAGCACAGATGGATTCTGCAGGGTGGAGGACCAGCTTTGCAAACCAGTGATGAGACTAGCACCCTCAGAGCCAAACATCAGCTATCAGGGCTTGACGCAGAGAGGATTTTGTGAAGTTAGAGAAAGGATGGGCACCAGTAGTGTGGCAGAGAAGAGATTCATTATAACATAGACAAGGATTTGTCTTGGTCATTGATTGTCCTGTAAAACACATCCATTCTCTACGTGTAGAGTCTGTGCATTTGATTGTTTAGCAAACCCACAGTTATTGAGAACTTCCTGTGAGTCAGGTTCCAACTCAAGGTAGAAACATACTTAATGGCCCTCAACAACTCAAAGTCTATCTAGCAACTTAGTTTATTCATTCAACAAATATTTGTTACTTGTATCCTCTGTGCTAGTCTTTGTGTTTAGCCCCTGGGGACAAAATAATGAACTAGATAAAGTCCTTAGCTCTCAAAGAACATATCTCTAGCAGGACAAACAGATACTAACAGACAGACTTATTTAATTACTGTAGGGATACATGCTATGAAATACCTTGTGCTATTCTGGTCCCCAGTGCTTGCTTTCCAGCAAGGGTTGGCAAACATTGTTTCCAATGGCTCAGATAGTAAATATTTTAGGCTTTGTGGGCCCAGATGGTCTCTGTCACCACTAATCAGCTCTGCTTCTGTAGCACAAAAGCGGCCATAGACAATGCGTAAACAAATGGGCATGACTGTGTTCTAATAATACTTTTTTACAGAGAAAGGCCATGGGCAGGATTTAGCCTATAGACTTAGTGTGCGAGTCAGTATAAATAAAATCGGAATGGAAACATTTTAAAAATCTGTGTTAAGAATTATCCCTGGTGGGAGGGGTTAAAAATGGTTTTATCCATTCCTGCTTAACTATAAGGACCATTTAAAATGATTGGAACTGTGTCAATATGACTGGTAGGAAAAACTGAAAGAGACCGAGTATACACAAACAGAAGCAATGACTTCAGAAGCAAAGCTGTCACCCGGAGTTTTTAAACACCCGCAGAACTGTAGTAGAATTTTTAAATTATTAAAAAAAATTCTGCTAGGTGACTAAGTTTGAATAGATGTTTTTAAAAGGACCCAAAACCCAATGCAAAGCAAACTTCCCGTTGATCTAACCACTCCCAAGATGTTAATTTGTTTTGTGGTCTTCTCACTGAAACCTTGGGTCTCTGTTGGTCCCAGTTGGCAATGTCAGTAACGATTTCATGCCCTCTTGGTCTCCCTGCCACCCTGGTGCCTGGCAGCCTCATTAATAGAGCAGCGGCTTGGCTGACGCTTCTGCTGGCTCCCAGGGCAAATGCTGGGAGTTAAGGGAACACGGTCTTAATCTGGGGAGCCCACTTCTGTGTGATTTTGCTTTCAGTGTTTGCCAAGAAGATGGTATGTCTCAGCCCAAGATGGAGAGGCAGGCCATCTGAGCAAAGATAGATTTTGTGCACTACTGGGGCCCCACTTGTAGTCAACAAAATGAATGTCTAAGTGGACCAGGGAAGTGGATGATTGAAGGGTGTCATGAGGCCAGCAGAAGCATTTCTCATGTAAGCCTTCATAGTCACTGTGGTGGTTAGAGGACTTTTATCTCATTTCATCCTCTGCCTGTATTTAGTAAATTAACACCAACATCTTCCCATAATTGTAAAAATACCTCTTACCGGAACTAGGGGGCTAGTCCTGTTTTCATGTTGACCAAAGGAAGGACAACCCACTTTCAAGCAAGAATTCCATTTTTGCATTCAGAATTTGATTTCCTGGAAGGGTCTTGTCACTTGGGGTGTATTTTATTGGCTATTAGTTTTTCTTACCATTTGCAGTGGGAAGGCACAGGGAGTCCTATGCTTCAGATAGTGATACAGAACTTAACAGGGGACCCCGGGGGCAGTATCTGTGGAGGACCCTGAGGATGTCAGCTGGGTGGGTTCATTAGAACCCATTGTGAGTTGAATTTGCATAGCTGTTCTGAGATGGATGCGTTACTCTGCTGTCACAAAAGATTATTCTTTCATTGTTTCACATGCAAATTTGAGATGAGCATCAGGGCAGAACCTTTGATTTATGAGCCACTTTTTCTTTAGCTTTGAATTCACAGTGTCAGTTCCTGGGCGGAGGGGTCGCTCGGTGCTCCAAGGGCCGGGCAAAAAATATGTGCTCAGTAAATACGTCAGGAGTGTTGTTTCCTGTACATTCCATTTGTTGAGGCCATCGTAAAGATCTTTCGCATTCCAGGGAGAGGGAAATAGACTCCATGTCTTGATGGGGGAGTGAGAAGTTTCTGGAGAGCCGGTGGAACCAGAGATATTGCTGAGCCATTTCATACAGCACAGTCAGCTACCCACTTTCCTTTTAACTTTAAAAAAAAAGATTTTATTTATTTTTAGAGAGAGGGTAAGGGAGGAGGAAGAGAGAGAGGGAGACATTGATGTGAGAGAAACATCGATCAGCTGCCTCTTGCACATGCCCCAGTGGGGGACCAAGCCAGCAACCCAGGCTTGTGCCCCGACCGGGAATTGAACCCATGACCTTTTGCTTTGTGGGATGATGGCCAACCAACAGAGCTACAGCAGTTGGGGCTGCTGACTTCCTTTTACACGAGTCCTGCATGCGGCCTCTCTCAACAGCATGCACTAATGACATTTGCTCTGGGGTCCTGTTCTGTTCCTTGTCGGATATGCGGCAGCCTTCCTGGCCTCCCACTGGATGCCTGCAGCATCCAGCTCCCAGCAATGACGCCAAAAATGTCTCTGGGTCTTGGCTAATGTCCTCGGGGGCACAGAATGACCTGTCTGTGAAACCATTGCTTTAGATGAGTGCTCTCAACCCTGCCTGCCCATTAGAGTGCTGAAGAGCTGTTACACGTGCGCGCGCGGGCGCGCACACACACACGCGCGCACACACATCCTGCTCTAGAGTAATTAAGCCTGAATAATTAAGTGAGGTGTGGCCCTTGGCATTTTTTAAACAGCTCCCTGGTGATTCTGTTGTGCAGCCAGGTGGAGAAGTAGGTGGTTTACACAGAAAGCCAGGGCCAGTCAGAGCTGCTGAGATGTCAGGGTTTTTGTTTATCCTGCCGAGAAGGAGCTCTCCCCAAACGGCTTCCTTTTTGGGTTCGTGGAGGTGGCAGGGATATTTGCACCCATTTTGACCAGCATGAAAAAAAAGGAGGTTGTATCTAAAAGTCTTGCTTTCCTCTGCATGGCCCATGACTGGTTTTCAGTGGTTGACGTGGAGGCTGTCATTTGATCTCTAAGTGACCCCATGAGATGGTCAGAGTGATGACCCCCAGGGTAGGTGACAAGGGAACTGTTTGCTCAGAGACCTTAAGAAATGCGTGCTGGGCTGCAATTCCTCTCATTGCCTCTCCCTGGTACTTGTGTTCAGCGTGGGCTACTTTATAGCACTGAGGGTTGGGAGGTTTGTTTTCTCACATGTTGATTCTTCATAGAAAGGAAAGAAAGTGATGCTGAAGAGTCAGCCATTTCCCTGTGCCTGGTGCAGCCTCTCACCGTTCCTTAAAGCAAAGTATCATGATTACACCACCACCACCAGGAGTTACAATTTGATGAACTCTTCTTACCTTGCATCCATCTTATTATACTAGCCATTTTTAAAAAGATTTTATTTATTTATTTTCAGACAGAGGGGAAGGGAGGGAGAAAGAGAGGGAGAGAAACATCAGTGTGTGGTTGCCTCTAAAGTGCCCCCCACTGGGGAACCCAGCCCACAACCCAGGCAGGTGCCCTGACTGGGAACTGAACCAGTAACCTCTTGGTTCACAGGCTGGCGCTCAATCCACTGAGCCACACCAGCCAGGGCTATACTAGACATTTTACAAGTAAAATATTTATTCCCTGGTCCTTTACAGAAAAAGTCGGTTGAGCCCTAGTTTGAAACATCACAGATGCCTCTCTCTAGAAGTGACATTTAATCTGGGCATTTAAGAAATCTAAATAAGAGTTAGCAAAAAATTTAGAAAAGTTTTTTTCCCCAAAAAAGTCTTGTTAGAGAAAACTTGAAAACTATTTTAGTCAAAAAGAGCTTTTTATTGGAATCTGGCTTCGTCAGGTAAGGAGCGAGGGAGATACATTTAAAGGGCATGCCGCTATAAATAAGTTTCTTCTGTTGGTCTCTCTCCTCTTTCTTCAAATTCCTTTAATATATGGTTGGTTCGATTTTAAAATACCACCAACTTACTTTTATTTTTCTAATCCCGTGTCTTTCTCAGGTCACAGCCAATTCTAAAAGAGCAATAGCAACTTTTACCTAATTGTGCATTTACTTTTATGGCAGGCATCCTGCTAGAAGCTTTCAGCCCACTGTCCTATATAATCCTAAGAGCTCTGCAAGTGAGCACCATTATCTGAATTTTACAAAGCAGGAGCCTCGATCACAGGAGCTGGATGGGTTGGTTGCCCATGGTCACCCTGCGGGATTGTGACCCAGATGCTCTCTCTAGACCAGCCTCTGCCTTTCAGGGCACCTTCAGTGTGGGTCCTCCCTCTTCCTGGGATGGGTACTTCATTCCCTTTGTGGCGTCCTCACCAATTAAAAGCCCTTCCCACCACGTCACCTCCTCCTCCTCACTCCCATCCTCCCTATGCTGCAAGTAGCTACCATGGTTTTTAATTTCCTTAAAAAAGCTCGAGAGTATTAGGAGGACCTCGCCCTGCTGTGCCACTGCTTTTTGAGTGGAACTGAAGAACTGATATGCTTTCTAGCTTTCTTATTTGCCTAGTCCCTTATTTGCTTCTTGCTAATGTAATTTTTGATAACTCCATTGCACTCTAATTTTCCAAATTTATTGTCTTAATTCCTTTCACTCAAGACAGATTTTAAATGAGTTTAATAGCCCAGCCATTTCAGAGGCATCGCTGTTTCACCAATTCTCTTCTTTGTGGACTGGCCCATCTTTTCAACTCCTTCTCCCTTTTCATAACCTCCAAAGACAGCTCAGGGGAGGAAACACTTCTTCCCTCTATGTCCTAGTTTCCATGGATGAGGGCCCTTTGAATTAAATTGACAAAAGACTGATTGCCAAAAGAATGACAGAGTCGATTAACAGGTACAGCGCACATACACAGGGGTAACTCGGAGGATGGTTAGAACTTGGGCTCAGGTAGCACAGAGAATAATACCTCTGGAGAGATAAAGGAAAAAGATTTTTGCCCTTCCCGGGTGGCAGACTGTGGGAAGGTGAACAAATGAGGCAAACTAATGGAAGATAAGGTTGTTTTCCTGAGTTTCTTATGCAGATTCCTCTTGGTGCTGTGTCTGGGCTGATAAGAGTCCGGTGACTGAGTTTAAGTCTGCTCTTAGGGGCAGGCCTCAAAACAATCCTTTACAAGTGCGATATTTTGGGGCAGCACATCCTGGTCCTCTACAACAGCATTCTGAGAAGCATTTGGGGTTCCTCTAGCTCCTCCCAGTCAGGTTTGGGAGCAAAACCACCAGGCTTGGAGCCAGGAGACACAAAGGGCCGTGTATAAGGATCCTGGGCCAGGGGCTAGGTGCTGGGAGAGTGACTGCCTTTCTCTGGAGCTCAGCTGCCTCATCCAGTGAAGCTAAGGGGTTGGACTTAAAGCTAACCTCTAAGATTCATCCGTTTCTCTATGTGTCCGATGGGTCAGGGTGTATTTAGGAGCCAGAAATCATCATGCCAGTTATTCGAACAGATAGATTTAATATAAAAATTATTAACTGGACAAGTGAAATTTTTTTTTTTTAGAAGTCTACTGAGGTCTTGAATGCAGAGAGCCGCTGCCACCTCTAGGGGTAGGGGAATAAAGAGAAGAGACTAGAATTATTATGACTTAGAAGCTCAGAGAGGGGGCCTCAAGGAGCTCTGGCTCAGGTCTCTGGAGAGGGGGCCCTGGCAGGCTGGTGCTGGTGTGGGCGAGGACAGAAGGGCAGGGTGTGGCCAATTCTGCTAACCGGATTCAGCTGCTGCATTGTTGCTGTGGGGTGAAGAAGTGTGACTCCTGTGAAATTTATGAAACCCAGAGCACAGGCCCTTTCTTCCTTCGCTAGCTGTTAATGCCTGTGTCTAGCGCTCCCTAGTGGACGGCCTAGCAGGGAGTGGCTGGCAAAGCACACATGGGATTTGTGGACAAAGCAGGGGCCGGAAGGGTGGCTGTGGAGCTGAGAGACTGTAGCTTAGTAACTGGCACAATGTTTGTTGCCAACACTGCAAACTGGTGCTCTAGAACAGGGGTCCCCAGTCTGCTAGGAACCGGGCCACATAGCAGGGATGAGCTTGAATGAAATGCGCTTGTATCATCGTGAAACCATCCCCTCCCCACCCCTGGCCATGGAAAAATCATCATCCACGAAATCAATTCCAGGTGCCCAAAAGGTTGGGGACCACTGGCCTAGAAGGTTCACTCAGACTTTCTTGCTGGAGATGGGTCATATGGCAGCTGAAGATGGTTTTAAGATAACCTCCTCAGTGTGCAAGGCCGTGGTCCTGCTAAATGTAACTTGCGATGGCTCAGAACTGAGCAAGATTCCGTGTGCAGGGAACCAGATGTTGGAAACCCTTGGCTGGTCAGAGCTGGATTGAGCTGATCAACTCACAGTGTAGCAGGGAACACCGATCCCCACGTTATTACCATACAGCGTGACACATTTTATGAGTTGGATTTGCAAATCATGATTCATTTTCTCAAACACGAATGTCAGCGACCTAATGTAATGGGAAATTGTTCTGTGCATCTTCCAAGCTCAGGGCTGAGGAAGTGGCGAGGAAGCAGGGAGAAGGGGTAATCCTCGCTGCGTGTCCTCCGAGTGAGCTCTGTGGGTCTTCCAAGTACACAGAGAAGCCTCCCCAGGGGACAGCCCAGGAGCGCAGGCTCAGCAATTTCCCCTGGACATCCCCATGTTCAGCTTCACTTAGGTCTTAGCCCAAATAGCCCATTTTGGTGAAAACTTCCTGATTTGCCTTATTTTTAATTGCCGCTTTCCACCCTGGCTCTCCCTATTTCCCTCCCCTGTATTATTTTTTGTAACACCAGCAGTCCACTTACTATATATTTTACTCACTTCTTTATCTCTTTTTTCCCAACTAGAGTGTAAGCTCCACAGAGGCAGGGATATTCTTGTGTTTGCACCTTACCATATCCCCAGTAACTCAAATGCCGCCTACCTAATAACAGGCATGTAATAAATATGTGTAGACTTATAGGCGTATTTCATGAAGTAATATATATGAAAAGAAAAAGAAAATAACGTATTTTGTGACTTTGAGCAATTTAGAGGGTGAAGAGTTACAATGCAGGTGAATGAAGAAAATCCTAGTTTATAAAAATCGTTGACAGTACCTAGTTGTCATTTCTTTTCATTTAGTAGAATAAAATTATGAAAGAAGGAACCTGGCTGGTGTAGCTCAGTGGACTGAGTGCAGGCCTGGGAACCAAAGGGTCACTGGTTCGATTCCCAGTCAGGGCATATGCTGGCCAGGTCCCCAGTAGGGGGCACATGAGAGAGGCAACCACACATTGATGTTTCTGTCCCTCTCTTTCTCCTTCCTTTCCCTTCTCTCTAAAAATAAGTAAAATCCTAAAAAAAGAACCCTTATCTTAAAAAAGTAAATAAAAGAAGGAAATACGGCACCCCATGTTTATTGCAGCATTATTTACAATAGCCAAAATATTGGAACAACCCAGATGTTCATCCCTTGAGAAATGGAATATTATTCAGCCATAACAGAATGAGATCTTGCTATTTGTAGCAACTTGGTGGGCTTTGAGGGTATTATGTTTGTCAAGTGTAATAAGTCAGGCAGAATAAAATAAATACCATGTGATTTCACTTATATGTGGAATCTTAAAATAAAACAAAACACCAAGCTCATAGGCACAAAGCACATGTTGTTTGCCAGAGGCAGTGGTAGGTAGGTGGCTGAAGGGAGTAACTAGGTACAAACATCCAGTTACAAGATAAATAAGTCATGAGGCAGTAATGTACAGCATGATGTCCACAGTTAATAACACTATTTTGCATTTTTGCAGTTTGCTAAGAGAGTAGATCTTCAAAGGTCTCATCATAAGAAAAGAAAATTCTGTAACTGTATGGTGATGGATGTTAACTAGACTCCTTTGGGATACCATTTCACAATATAAACAAATATTGAATCATTCTGTTGTACACCTGAAACTATTAATATGCTGCACGTCAATGAACTCTTAATAAAAAAATAAAAATAAGTAAAATGAAGCCAATCTGTCATTGGGAAGGGAAAGCACAGCATAGTTCAGTTTCTCCTTTTGGGGACCTATCTTCAACGTGCTGAACTAGCTAACTGCAGCTTTTTGCTCCTTGTGGGTCCTTCCGGGCATGCATCTGCATAAATAAAACATTGGCAGTCCTTTCTGTGGAAGACAATTTGCATCCATTGCTTGATTTACAGTCAAGGCTGGGCCAAGGGATACTCGGAAAACTTGTATGCACCATTTTCTCTGCATGAAAGACATGGCGTGAAGTTTCCTCCAGGGGTTTAGTCAGTACCGTATACACTTAGCCTGGTCATCGGTGATTGGTAAGCCCTCAGTATTTAATAGGAAGGATTATTCACGTGCTTCTGGGGATTTGCCACCTCTGTAAGGATGCTGGCTTCCCCTGGAATACCATCCAAGTGCCTACAACAATATATTTATATGAAAGCTTGAGTGAACTGATTGTATTCTAAGGCAAGTAGTAGTTAAATGCATTTGAGAAAGAACAGCTCATTTCTACTCTCTTCTGCATTCCTGAAAGAAATATGAAAACTGGCTGTAGCTAGGAGAGGTCCTTTTTGGGTATTTAATAAAATTTGGGTGTTTTAATAAAGCAGCTGGTCTTGTTGGCAATTGTTTTTCATTTGTACCATTTTCTTTCTTCCCAGTGTTCTCCATACCCGCCCGCTTTGCCACTCCACTTCCCCCTGGACATTCTCTCTCTCTCTCTCTCTCTTTACAGTTTTTAAACTTAAAAAAAATTTGCCCTGGCTGGTGTGGTTCAATGGATTGAGCACCAACTTGGGAACCAAAGGGTCACCAGTTCAATTCCCAGTCAGAGCCCATGCCTGGGTTGCAGACCAGGCCCGCAGTAGGCGGACACGCGAGAGGCAATCACACGTTGGCGTTTCTCTCCCTCTCTTTCTCACTCCCTTCCCCTCTCTCTAAAAATAAACAAATACATTTTGTTTACATTTGAAATTGTTTTGTACTAGTTTTGGGTGTACAGCATAGTGGTCGGGCAATCATATACTTACAGTGTCCCCCTGATGCTTCCAGTGCCCACCTGGGACCAGAGCTATTACAGTATTAATTGCTACATTTCCTAAACTGTGCTAGAACTTCTCTCTTCAGATATGACCCCACAGGTAAGGAGACTTGCAGTACTTCTTCCCATTTAAAAATGAAATCACGGCATTTCCTTTTTCTGCGTGTTAGGCGTCTGGAAGAGTAGCATTTAAGAAAGGAACATCAAACCCAGCAGTGGTTGCCTTTGTTAGTATCTATACAGATGTAGAAACCCGTGAGACTATTTTTTGAATAGCATTCCCAAGAAGTTGAATTCGTAGAGAACTTCTAATTTGCCGTGAACATCTGTCGCATCCACCTTTTATGTTGGTGATATGGAATTTCTAGGATGCATGAAAGTAGGCGTCGGGCTTTCTAGAACACTGCGTGGTCTCTCATGTCTTGTCTTCTCTCTCCTCCCTCTCCCTTCTCCTTCCCAACAGGGCTGATAGTCTACCTGGGAATGATGGCGGGGGCCTTCATCCTGGGGGGCCTGGCCGATAAGCTGGGGAGGAAGAGAGTTCTCAGCATGTCTCTGGCCCTCAACGCCTCCTTCGCCTCCCTCTCCTCCTTCGTGCAGGGTTATGGAGCCTTCCTCTTCTGCCGGCTCATCTCGGGCATAGGGTATGTAGTCTCAGAGCTTCAGCTGGACTCCCCTAGACCAATGGTCCACCCATTGGTCTAGGGGGGTGGTCCAGCGCTGAGTGGTACCTCCAGAAAACCCTGAACTGGGTTCTTGTTTGACTTCCAAGATACTATACTAAAGTATAGTATCTATACTTGACTTCCAAGATACTATACTGAAGTATAGTATCAACTGTAGAAAGGGGTTAGGTTGTACAGTCAGTGCGTAGAAGGTCAATGTAATCTGGCACTGCCTTGGCCAGTCTTTGAAATTCACTTGGTAATTTTGCCCCAGAGCCTAAGGGTTGGGTATAGGCAACTTGGTTTCTGCTATGACCATTTTCAGTGTGTGACTTGACTCTTTGTTTCTGGCAAATCCCCCCCTACAGTATTGGCGGAGCTCTGCCCATTGTTTTTGCCTATTTCTCCGAATTCTTGTCTCGGGAGAAGCGAGGAGAGCACCTCAGCTGGCTGGGCATCTTCTGGATGACAGGGGGCATCTATGCATCTGCCATGGCCTGGAGCATCATCCCACACTACGGTGAGCACGTGGCTCAAAATAGCCCATTGGACTTGTTACTATGGCACCCGCCTCCCAGGGATACTTTCTGTCCTCAGCCTTATTCTCCTTATTCACACAGTTCCTCTGTATGATTTTGATCTTTCTAAAAAAAAAAAAAAAAAAAAAAAAAAAAAAAAAAACTTCCACCACTGGAGACACATTGCTAATTTCAGTACCCGGGTTTCAGGAAATAATACAGTCTGTTTCCCCATCTCCCACCCCACCTTCCTCCTCCCTAATTCTCTCTTTTCCTTTCTTCTTTTTATTTGAAAGGATTTCACCTATTTCCTCAGCCCTCCACCCCACAACAAGTTAGGCTTTGGTAACCCCATCTTAGAGATGAGGTAACAGAAGCCAATCAAAGCTGGTGCTTTGGCCAAGGTCACGGCACTGGCATGACCTTGAATCCTGTTGCTCCCCCTACCACCCCCAGCTGCTTTGCAGTACTCTTGAAGACTGCAGAAGTGGAGCAGCCCCTACAGACAAGGTCTTGGTTTCAGCCAGGACAATTTTATTATCCTGGATAATTGTAAAAGTAGATTTTCTAGACAGAGACCTGGCAATGTAAACTTTCACTGTGGGTTTTCTGAAAAGTAAAGTAGGGAGGAGGCAGCGGTTTGAATTTGACTATGACTTCTCAGTATCCCAGGCAAGAAATACCACCAGCATCCTTCAGAGTCAGTTTCGGAAAACCGCCGATTATGGATATAGGCTTTGCCGTGATTTAGAACCTGCGGAAGGATGGGGGTAGCAGACTCCCGCTCCTGAAACTAACCTCCTGTTCTCTACTCATTCACCTTCTTGGTGTCCTTGTTTTAAATGTGGTCCTGCATGTGTTCTGAGCTAACAGAGGCTCCATCTATATACTTTAAAGAAGTTTTAGTGTAGACAATGCCTCCTCTATTAGTTCAGGTGAAGCTGGGGTTATTAGCCTGATAACCCTCTAAACCCTGAAGTCTTAGTGGTTTAGCACAATAGATATTTTTCCTTCCTGTAAAATCTGGCGGATATCTCTGATCTGCAGGTAGCAAAGAAAGCATTTAAGTGGGGAGCATGTTGACCCCATGGCAGAGGGGTGCATGGCTGCTGACTGACCTCTACTGGGCAAGAGCAGGGCTCCTGGTTAGATATTTTCCCCAGAATGAACAAGGTGATTTTTATTTGTCTGCCTGTATGAAAATCTCTGACCTTTGTCTGCCTGTATGAAATCTTGCATTTAAAAATACAAGCCTCTTACAAAGAGTTGAGGGAAGAGAAGCAAGAATAAAGGAGGAAATGGGTGGTCAAGAGCAGGCAGTGCAGCACTGGGAGCAGGGAACGGAGGAAGATGGGGAGAAAAGGGGAGATGCGAAAATAGACTGCTGCGCGTGACGTCAGTCCTTGGCAGTGCCAGAGAACTAGAGTGAAAATTTAAACTGCTCACTGAGTTCTAAGCCACGTGAGAGTAACTACAGCGTCCACCCCATTCTGAGCACAGGGGTGGAATGTAATAGACACTTAACGCACTTGTTGAATAAGTAAAACAAACAAACAAACACACACCAGTAAGCCTCTTAGATGATCTGGCTCAGTTGACGCAGGCGTTACCTCGGGGGAAGTCCGTCCTAGAACTGTGGAAGACGTGAATCGCAGCGAAACGGGAGTGATGATTTATTTTAAGCCTCCTTTTACCAGGACCAGATGTTTTGACCGCAGCGAAGCAGACATTTGACGGTATTTCTCAACACGCCTCAGACATTAATCCTCTCACCGCGCCCCCGCCCCACGCCCATGGCGGGACGAACGCAGGGGTCACTAGGGAAAGGAGGCTGATGTTTGTGCACGGCTTGCGCAACCCCCTTAATTGCTTTTGCAGGAACGAAGTGATGGGAGGTCTTGGCCCCAGGAACTGGGTGACTGAGTCATTGAGAAAGAGAATTGCAAAACTCAGAATGTTTTTCTGGGAACTCAGGAGAAAAAGAAATGTATATATTATGGAAGAGTAATTGTCATTGTAGTCAGCTCCACCAGCTGTTTGTGAAATCCCGACGCAGAAAATTAGGGCAAGCTTGAAAGACCAGTGAGCAGAGCAACCTGTCTCCAAATGAATGGCCGTCCCGTGTATCGGGGCAGGGGCGGTTCAGTACTTCATTTCATTAATTTAAGGCCCCGAGGGTGTGCCTCATAAACGTGGTAAGTGCAGATTACTAAAATCACCATAAAGCCATAGGGGCATGAAGGGATATTGGATTTTGGATCATTTAAACATATTACCACTAAAAAAATCTTTCTAAGGGCAGGATACTTCATAAACACAGGAGCTCCTGCCCTTCCCTTGTTATCTCGCTCAGATTGGCTCCTATGTCTTTGGTCCATTTTACTTCTAATTCTGCCAGAATAGTTTTTGGATGTGAGTAATAAATACTGCTGTGGTTTTATCCTTCCAGTATTACTCTCAGGAGAAAGGAAAGGCTTCTTAATTAAAACGAAGGCAGACAGCCCAGCCCCAGCGAGACGGGAGGGAGAAGAGGCGGCTCCGCACGAGAGGTTTGATGGCGAATGTTGGATGACGTGCGTGCTGTGTGTCAAACCACCACGGCTCCACCTGGCCCCGCCTGGGGTTCCCTCTGACCCGTCCTTCAGTTGTACGGACAGAGTCAGGAGTGTCTGCCGAAACAGTAGATGTTGGTTAGCAGTCCACAGCAAGAAGAACAGCAGCTCAAAGCTCAATGGGGGTTAACAGAGAATTCAAGATATCAGCTGTCCACTGCAGTTGGTCTTGTGGGATATTTTTTAAGTCAGTGGGATAGTGATTTTTACAGTCAAATAATGATTACCTTCTTAACTTCAGGAATCAATATATTTATTTATAAAGTTTTGTTTTTTGAAAAAAATGCTGCTAGAATGGTCTTCAGAGATACTTTGGGTGGCATGAGAAAATCAATCTCTTTAGTTTATAACCTGGTTAAAAACAAAACAACAACAACAAAACAAAACCAACCCAATTCTTTTACTGATCTCTGCTGATATTCACCAATTTTGCTCAATATCTTTGGCACGAAATGTCAAGTAGCTATTTCTAAAGAAATCGGAGCTGCCTTGCAAGCAGGTGAAAATTAGCTGCTGGAAGTGTTCCCACTCGGCACATCTGCGCAGGTATCAATCATCACCTGCCTTTTACAGCTGCGAAAACCCACCCACGCAGCAACAATGTGAGAAAATCAGAATTCGAACTCTCATCTATGGGACCGCAAAACTGCAGGCTCTTTCCTCCATGTGACCAGTCCCTATCAAGGGAAATTTGCGACCCACGAGGATATTTGAAGAATGTTTTATGCCCCTGTCTGGTGTGGCACAGTGGATAGAGCGCCAGCCTATGAAGTGAAGGGTTTCTGGTTCAATTCCCAGTCAGGGCACAGGCCTGGGTTGCAGGCCAGGACCCCAGTAGAGGGTGCGTAAGAGGCAACCACACATTGATGTTTCTCTCCCTTTTTCTCCCTTCCTAGCCCTCTCTCTAAAAATAAATAACATCTTTACATTAAAAAAATAATGTTTTGTGGGTCCTTAAAACAATTTCCGAAAATGAATTTTGGAAATACTTTGAATAATGAAAGCAGAATAGGACCCAGTCACCGCTTCACTTCAACAATGGTAGAATTTATTTGAAAATAGAAGCTCCGTTTCCTTTAAATAACAAAAGCAATGTAATGAACGACAATGGTTTCCGAAGTGCGTTCTTGAACCTTGTGTGCTGAAATCACCTAGACCTGATGCTGCCCTTCGGCCCTAGTAAGAGGAACCGTCTGTCGAAACCTTGGGTCACATAAGGCCATGCTCTGGCTTTCCTGCTGCTGCCCCTTCCCATGAAGCAAGGGGTCTGCGAGGCCAGACCCCACAACATCTGATCCTTCTGTGGGGTCTCAGGACCCAGGAATTTCCACTAAAATCAAGGGGTCATGGCAAGGATGCCCGTTGTCACCATGGGGGTGTGTGCAGTGTGTCCACACATATGAGCACAGGCCCCTCATTCTGTAGGAAGGGGCAGGGAGGAGAAATAAGGGGGTCCCACAAGGCTGGGCCCTGTGCAGTGCTCGATGGCAGGAGTAGAACATCTGTTATGGAATAGGTTGTGAACTTGAATTTCGATGACTATGGAGGAATTGGGATATTTCCTCTGTTTGCGCTCTCACTGAAGGCTCATGAATGTCAGCCCAGGCGCACTAGGGGCTTGCCAGGATGCAGACTCAGAAGCTTTGGGGGTGCAGCAGGAAGTCTGCCTTTGAACCTGCTTTCCAGAGGGTGCCCTGCAGTTGCAGAGCCAGTGCGCTTCCAGGTCACCCTAGGATGGTGTCTGAGGTCCTCCGGTTTCCTCCCGGCAGGCTGGGGCTTCAGCATGGGCACCCACTACCACTACCACAGCTGGAGAGTGTTTGTCATCGTCTGTGCTCTGCCCTGCACCGTGTCCATGGTGGCCCTGCGGTTCCTGCCCGAGAGCCCGCGGTTCCTGCTAGAGGTGAGTCCGTGCTCCGGCCGCAAGGGAGAGCCGTGGACAGCGGCAGGAGCCAGCTCCGCGTCCTCAGCCCCGCAGACGTTGTAGGTGGACATTGCTACATGTCCACCTCCCTTCGCCTCAGACTCGGGTATGCGCACTAACCAGCAAAGGGCTTTTCACGTCTCCTTCCTTGCTTTTACCAGATGGGCAAGCATGACGAAGCTTGGATGATTCTCAAGCAAGTTCATGACACCAACATGAGAGCTAAGGGGACCCCGGAGAAGGTGTTCACGGTGAGCGTGCGGTGCCAACAAGAGGGGTCCTCTCCCCTTTCCTGGTTCGGCTTGCTGAGAAATAATTTTTTTCTACAAGCGCATCACAGAAAATGTGTCACGGGATGAATGAAACTTCTGACATTCTTATCACTGTGTTGTAATTAATTCTTTGCATTTTGATGGTTATCCTTCTTAGTACTGATAATTATTCAACAAGGGAAGGAAGCTAGCTGTATTCATGAGGGAATAACATAATTACATGTATTTACAGACACATTGTACTTAAGAGCTCTCATAAGCATTCTATACGTTGTCTCCTAGTGTTCATAACCACCCTTTTAATGAACATTAATAGTAGGAGCATCAACACAATTTTTCTAAACATGTCCCTAAAAAGTTAGAGATCGATTTCTTCCGTTTTATTTTCTTCTTCCTGTAGATGTTGCCGCAGTGAGCCTTCTCGCACATGCGGTTCCTTCCCCTTTCTTTATGTTCTGGGTTTGTTTTCTAAGCGTCGATGCCTAGAAATAAAATGACTGGTTGCAAGAGCTTGAGTATTTTTATAGCTCTTGAGATAATGTTGCAAATTATATTTCAAGAAGGTTCTCCCAGCCTACAAAGCCACAAGCAATAGGTTACCTGTTCTATACCCATTTCTTATCCCCATTGGCTGTTAGCCTGAATTTTGTTTCCTGCTAGTTTATGAAGTTCAAAAATTACTAAATGGTAGTTTCCGTGAAGATGTCCTGTTAGTTACCACGATCTGTTTTCCTTCCCACCAAGCTCTCCGGCCAACCGTGGGAAATGCCCGCTGCAGGCATCTCTGTGCCCCCGTTGGCATAAGTTCCTTTGACCCAAGCTCAAATCCATTTCCTCCAGGAAGCCTTCCGGGATTAACTCCCCCACCTACATGGGGGTGCATATATATTTTTGAATTGATGTTTTTTTTGTTTTATTTGAATAAATACCCAAAATAGAATGCTAGATCGTATGGTGGTTTTAATTTTAATTGTTTGAGGAACCTCCATACTGTTTTCCACAGTGGCCACACCAGTTTACATTCCCACCAACAGTGCACGAGGGTCTCCTTACCTCCTCATCCTCTCCAACGCTTGTATTTTTTTTTAATAATAGTCACAGGTGTGAGGTGATATCTCATTATGATTTTGATTTGCATTTCCCTGATGATAAGTGATGCTGAGCACCTTTTTTTCTGTGCCTATTGTCTGTCTGTGTGTCCTTTGTTTGGAAAAATGCTTATTTAGATCCTCTGCCTATTTTTATCAATTCTTTTTTTTTTTTTTTTGCCTTTGAGTTGTATGAGTTCTTCATGTATTTGGGTATTAACTAGTTATCAGATACATGATTTGCAAATATTTTTCCCATTCAGTAGGTTGCCTTTTCATTTTGTTGATGGTTTCCCTTGCTGTACAGAAGGAAGACATACTTTCTCTTAACCTGTTGTATTTTTAAAAGGTCCTACATAACAAATCCCATTTCCCCAACGTGCACACGCATGCACGTGCACACATACACACAATTTCCTGCATAGGTTCTAGACTTCTGTGATGTTAATTCCCACTGAGGATAGACTTGTGAATTTTAAGGCAGCATCAGCCCTACTGTGAGAAAATCAGATATAAATGGGAATTCAGTGAATCATGGCCCACTAACTTCCCAAAGGCATGACGGCGGGGTGAAAAGACTGGTTCATTTTTTACTACAGTGGGATAAATACCCCCAAAGAGATGCTACGTACATCTTTGGTCAAGAGTCACCAAACTGCAGGGTCATCTCTCGCCCTCAACAATTTAATAAAGTCAGTTCCATTTAACCGACAATGGAAAGGTCTGATACAAAGTGGGGTTAAGGTTCTCTCACTTGTCTTTGCTTTACAGGTCTCCCACATCAAAACTCCCAAGCAGATGGATGAATTCATTGAGATCCAAAGTTCAACAGGAACTTGGTACCAGCGCTGGCTGGTCAGATTCAAGACCATTTTCAAGCAGGTATGACTGGGGATATGGGGTGGATGAGCAGGGGGCTCTATGGAAACCTATAACCTCAGGGGATGAAGAATAGAAGCCTTGAACACCCCCCATCAACCTAAGCCAGTGCAATGGGGAAGAAGCGCCCTGCACAGGGATGTTTGGGTGCGAGCCCCTTGGCCCCCCCTCTCACTTGCTGTGAGCCCTTGAGCTGGGAACTCTGTAAACCTTAGTCTCCTCTCTTTGCTCTTCGTTTCCAAGGCAGAGATTTTGAATGTAGGTAAAATGTCTAGTCTGAGTAAACATCTCTTGTGAGCATCTTCTTTTTAAATAATCTATAGGAAGACAGGAGTGAGTGAAATAAATGGCCCCTCGAGGTTTGCTAGTGGTTTCTGAGAAAGTCTTCATGAAGGGCAAGGCCGTTTCTGCAGAGCAGTGGCTCCTGCAGGCCAGTTGGCTGTTGTACACCGAGGCAGCTGATGGCCAGAGTCTGCCGAGGCTGGATGGCCTGGGGGTGTGGTCGGGCAGTGTTTAGAATAGCAGCCCATTCCCACAGGCCAGGGGCAGAACTCAGTGCTCAAGCTTGTCCAGTGCCTTGAAACCCCACTCACATACATGGAATATTGTGGTGTTCCTAGGGAAGATGCTATAGGACTTTTAGAGGTCAAGGCCAGCCAGTAAGAAGAGAAAAGGCTTTCCTTGGAATAGAATTGCTAATTCTGGGAGACAATGGTTGCCCATTCTCTCCATGACGTCCTAGACAACTCATCAAAAAACTTGAGAAATGAGGTTCTTTTAACAGCCCTTCTCCGGTGTGGATTATAGGTCTGGGATAATGCTCTGTACTGTGTGCTGGGACCCTACCGGATGAACACGCTGATTCTGGCCGTGGTCTGGTTCACCATGGCTTTAAGGTAAGTTCTCACTTAAGTTCACTAACTTCTCTGTGCTTCTCATGCCCCCCCTATAAATCGAGGATTATGATTGGTTCTGACTCATGGCGTCTGTATCAGATTGGATGCTTTGGGCTGCAAGTAACAGGCAAGCCATTCTAGGTATGTCTGTCACGAGGAAATTTTTTACTCTTGTAACAAGAATTCCTCAGGCTGCAGGAGGAGTTTCAGCCTCTGGTTAGTTCTCATTGTGAGTGCAAGAAGCATTCTGTCACACGGACTGTCTGCAGAGCCACCTTTTAAACACTGAGGAAACCATTCTCAGGAGATGTGTGCCACACACCCAGGGCTAAACCAATGATTTCCATCCAGTGTGCAGCAAGAAATTTTAAAACATGCAACCCCTGACTATTTAGTCAGGGGCATGGACCTCTTTTCCCTTAGATTGTCAAATTAAAAAAATGACAACAGCCAACACAACAATGGCCATCCAATGTGAATGAATCAAAATTATACCTATATTTTTTGGTCAGATCGGCAAAAAATATACATTTTTTTGGTGTGCCGCAGAATTTTAGTAATTAGTTTATGTGTGCCAGAAGAAGAAAAAAATGGATAATCACTGGACTAAAATAATCGCTGCAAAGGCATGTGATTTCCCAGCGATTCTAGACTCATCAGGATTTGCCTCTGAGCTGACAATCTCATTACTCTTCTTGAGGGTTGATAGAAAATGAAGTGTCTCTTCCCAAAGAAGAAGTGAGGAGTGAGTGCTGAGGAGGCAGCCATCAGCACCACTGTGAATGTTAAGTAGGGAAAATGGGGAAACTCTGCAATAATAGGCTCTGTAATATGGAAAATAAAACATACTATGATCGGTGACTAGCTGGCTCTTCTCCCAAATGACAGGCTCTCACCTCAGTCATTTCATTCACCTCCAAATAACTCGACTCTTCTTTCTGTGCAAGATTCGGGGCCCACTTACAGCAGCAGGAGGCTGTTTAATTGTATGTAGTAGTGCCTGCAGTAGCTTCTGGCACATCATAAGTGCTCAGTAAGTTACTGTCATCAACTAGGAACTTCCAGTGAGATTTTAAATTCCCATCAGTGATATTGCTTTGTTGCCAGCCACCCATGACCAAAGACACATTCCCTGGGCCCAAAAAATGAACTCGACTCTAATGACCTCTACATATTCCCCTTTGCCTCTTATATGCAATCATCTTTTATTTCCTACTTACCATCCCAGTGCTTATTTTTGAAAATTTAAGCCAATATGTATGCTTATTTGGTCCTCATTTTCTTACTCAAAGGAACATGTTGGTGCATCTGCTTTTTGAACTCCATAACATATTCTGGTGACCTCTCCTACAAACAAATGGAGATTTTTCTCAGTCTTTACAGCAGCACAGTGCAGGTGCACCACGCTCCACAGAAAAGTTCCTCACTTCTTTCAACCAGGGAGTTATTCTAGACTCTCAGGGAGTTTTCAGACTTTTGCTGTTGCAGATAGTGCCACAGCGAGGAACTGAATTTGAGGCTACTTTGTTCCATGCGAGTTCATCAATGGGATAGATTCCTAGAGATGGATTATGGATTCAAATGAGGAAAATCCATAAGCAATTTTTTAGACATTGACCAATCATCCTCCATATGTTATTGTACGATTCTGTCCTTTTTCCAGCAATGCAAGAGACACCTCTTTACCTATAGCCTCACCACCAGGATGTTTTGGCAAAATCTGGGGTGTTGACAATCTGGTAGGTGAGAATGGTAACACAGTGTAGTTTTAATTTGCATTTTTCTTATTATGAGTGGGATTGAGCATCTTTTTATATGTCCAATGACCTTTTTTTCTGAGTTGGTTATCTTGGATTTTCCTGGTATAAAATCATATCGCCTACAGATAGAGGTAGTTTCACCTCTTGCTTTTTTAGGTTTCTATGGTCTTCCTCTTGTCTAACTGAGTTGGCTAAGACCTGCAATATAGTGTTCAGTAGTGGCGGTCACAATGGGTGTCCTTGTCTTGTTTCTGACGTTAGTGGGAATGTCTTTAGTGTTTCCGCATTGGTAAGAACTTGCCTTTTGAGCTGCGATATGTATTTTCCTACATGTTAAGGAAGTGTCCATCAATTCCTAACCTATTGGTACTTTTATCAGGAATGAATGTTGTTTTTTCATCAAATGCCTTTTCTGCACCTATAGAAATGACTGTGATTCTTTTTCCTCAGATCTGTTAATATGACTGTGTTATATGATGAGATTTTCTAACAATGAACCACATTAACCCATTTAAAATGAGTATCCTCTACCTCCAATCAGGAATGCAGACTCTGCACTTGAAGGGGTACAGCTGCTCAAATGCTCTGTCTTCTCTCTTGCAGTTACTACGGACTGACAGTTTGGTTCCCCGACATGATCCGGTATTTTCAAGATGAAGAATACAAGTCCAAAATGAAGGTGTTTTTCGGTGAGCGCGTGTATGGTGCCACAATCAACTTCACGATGGAAAATCAGATTCACCAACATGGGAAGCTGGTGAATGATAAGTACGTGAAACTGTAGACCTTCCCTAGATCAGGGTCAGAGGCCTTGGGGACCATTCTTGGGAGAGAGCCATCAGAAAGACAAGAAGACAATAGGTGGCAGCAGAACTTATAGAGACACAGGAATTCCCCTGTCTGCATTGACAGAGCCACCTCTCGTCAGGCCTGGCCTGGCCTGGCCTCCCGTCATGCCTGGCTGTAGCTGATGTGGCCAAGGATGCAGGCATTGTGGAGGGCCACTCAGACCCTCCTCCCTGCGACTCACACCTTTCATAGAGATACGCAGGGAGCTGTGGCCCTTTAATGCCACCAGAGCTCATGCTGCTGAGGTCCCTGCACCAACCCACTGCCTGGTTGTCAAGCTTTTTCTTTGATTCTGGACACTTTTTCAGGCTAACCTGACACTATCTTCTGTTATTCCTCTACCCAGTGTTACCTTCAAGGACAGATCCGCCTGGACTGTCTTCCTCCATAGTGTTGTCTTTTGGGGGAACAATGAGTAAAGTATTAGAAGAGTTTTGCCTACATTTAAACAATATTTTTGTTAAAGATTATTTACTTATTTAATTTTAGAGAGAAGGGAAGGGAGGGAGAAAGAGAAACATGGACTGGTTGCCTATCACACGCCCCTAATGGGGCACCTGTTCTGCAACCCAGGCATGTGCCCGACCGGGAAGTGAACCAGCAACCTTTCGCTTTGCAGGACGACCCCCAACCAACTGAGCCACACCAGTCAGGGCTCACATATATGTTTTTAACCAGTGGATACCAAAATTACAACTACTTGAAGCCCATAATTTTTCCTCCAGCAAATTGTTGAGTAGAAAGGGTGTTTTTCTCCTTGGACTATGAGGAACCTTTGAAATTGAAGTAAGGGATAAACAAGCCTGTTTTGTTTTGTTTTGTTTTGTTTTGTTTTTTTCCTGAGTTATGCTGCCATCTGCTGTTCTTCAGCTAGAAAGCGCCCCATCTTTGAAAACCTCAAGCCTCTTTGGAAAGTTAAATAGGTGTTCTGCTTAGGTGGGTAGTTTTCCCTTTGTTACCAGTATCCCTTCCTTGATTTTATCCACACTTCTCTGATTTAAAATTTAGGTAAAAGTTATGTACTTTAGTGACTGTTGCACTTGGGAGGAAATGCCTTTGTGTATAAAGGACTTCCAACCTGACCCCGAGATTTTGTCAATAAAGGAGATCCGACTGAAACCTAAATTTCAGCCTCTTGTGGGACCCCAGGAAGGAACAAAAGTACACAGACGAGTTTGACCTGCTCCACAAGCACCGTCTGCAGCCTCCCTGGGCATCTCATGTGATCAGGTGGTTCTGAGTCCTCAGGCTGCTTTTGCTTCAGAACTCTGAGTTTTGGGGAAATGCCAGAAAGACAAAAGAAAAAGTTGGTATTTGAAACCCTGAACAAAAATGTCAGGCCAGCCTTTTTCTTTTTTCATTGTTAATTAAAAACAGGATAGCTTTTCATCCCAGAGCATGCATTAACTGAGTAATCTATTCACTTAGCCTCTCCCTTTAGGAAGAACTTTCTCCTTGGCAGGGATGGGTTCTGCGAGGGTCAGGAGGGGAGAAGGAGTGTAGTGGATTCCAGCCTCCCTGGATGACAGGCGAATGTGCCTGCTTCCTGTTCGTGAGAACTCAGGACCCAGGAAGTAATGTGATAACTCCGAATCTTCCTCACAGCTCCAAGGGAAGTTGCTGTGTTCTGCTCAGGGTTAGAAGCGCAAATGGCAAGGACTAATCATCACACAAGACTAGGGGCCAGCGGAAAGTAGGGGAAGAGCTCTCATAAGTTCTCGTTGAAGGCCTGGGGGGAGGGGGCGAATAGCTCAGGGTGAAAACTAGATTTGTACAATTTAAATCCAAAATGAGGAACGGCATCTATAGGATGGCACAGGGAGAGCGGAGAGGCAAAGAAGGCAAACACACACCTGGAAAAGAAGTGGCTGATTTCACGCAAGAGGCTGAAATGTTATGCACTGTTAAGAGCTCCTTTTACTGGGGCGCCACTAAGAACTTTCCTGGAGGTGGTGGGCCTGGTTCAGTACAGTAGAGCCAAAGGTGGGAGGTGTATATGTGTGCCTTCTGGGTTCTAGGTCTGAGGAAGTAGCCATGACTGGAGGTATTGGGTATTCGGTGTTCCGGTTTCCACATCCATGCTTGTTCATGGGCCTTGCTTATTTTATTTATTGGATTATCATTTTCATATTAATTTGCTTGATGTTTTACTCTGTTCAGGCTACTGTAACAAAATACGACAGGTGGAAAGGCTTACACACAACAAAAATTTATTTCTCCCAGTTTTGGAGGGTGGAGGTCGAAGGTCAAGGCACTTCTCTGTGGGGCCTCTTTTATGAGGGCACTAATCCCATTGACCAGGGCTCCAGCCTCATGACCCAACCTCCTCCCAAAGGCCCTGCCTCCTAACACCATCACATTGAGGGTTAGGTTTCAACAGATGAATTTTGGATAGTTTCTAGCAGGGAGTTCTTTAAAATGAGGCATAGAAAGCAGTAGTCAATTATGTGTTTAAAATTTTTCTGACAGTGTTTTTTTTTTTTAATAAACCTTTAATTTCAGAACAGTTTTAGATTCACAGAGGAATTGCAAAGATAGTGCAGAAAGTTTTTATCTACCCCACACCTAGGTTTTCCTTATTAATATCTTATGTTGCTATGGTACATGTGTTACAATTAATGAACCAATACCAATGCATTACTATTAACTACAGTCCATACTGTATTCAGATGTTTTTCATTTTTACCCAGTTTCTTTTTCTGTTCCAAGAACCCATCCAAGACACCATGTCACACTTAGCAGTCGTATCTCCTTAGCCTCCCCTTGGCTGTGACAGTCTGTGACTTCTTTCTAAATTCTGCTTTATGGAATCCTTTCTCTTGCAGATTTTTTTTTAAATGCCAAATTTGTCATCTTTCCCTTAAAGGTTCATGCCTTTTGGGTCTTATTTCAGAAATCTTTCACATTCGAAGTCATAAAGTCAGTTTCCATGCTTTTAATCTACGTTTTAAGCTTGCCTTTCCACATTTAGGTCCTTAATTTTTTTGGAGGTGGCCTCTGTATACAAGACAAGAACTAATGTGGTTCTCTTCCTCCCATACAAGTAGCAAACCGTCTCTACAACATTTATGAAATTGCCTGTCTTTTCCCTAACGATATACAATAACGCTTTTATCATATGTCGGATTTCTTTCTTTTTTTTTTTTTTTAATCAGTATTTTTTAATTGTTGATATTGTACAGTTTTCTGTCTTTTACCCCACCCCCAGCCCACCACCCCAGCCCTCCCCACCTTCCTCCCATTTCCACCCCCCATAGTTTTTGTCCATGAGTCCTTTATACTTGTTGCTCTAAACCGTTCCCCTTTTCCCCCGAAATTCCCTCCCCTCCCACTCTGGACATTGTCAGACTGTTCTCAAATTCAGTGTCTTTGTTTATATTATGCTTGTTTGTTTGTTTTGTTGATTAGCTTCCTGTTAAAGGTGAGATCATATGGTATTTGTCTGTGCTCTGGTCCATGGGTTCGTTTGTCTTTTCTTTTACCAAAACCACACAGACTTATTTGCCATAACTTTCTGCTTAGCTGTATTTCCGGGAGGATTAGATTCTTCCCCCTAGTGATTAACATTTTTCTTGGCCGGTTTTGCCCCTGCGCTCTTCCACGTGAATTTCAGGATCAACTTCTAAAATTCCATTCTAAACAGCTGGTTGGGGTTTTGACTGGAATTGCATAGAATGTCTGCATTCATTTGGAGACATCTTTATACTGTAGAATCTTCAATCGTTAAATGTTGCATTTCTCTCTACTTAGTTTTATCTCTTCCTTTCTTATAATTTTACTCTTTTTGCTTCCTCTTGCATTGTCTTGTTCATGTCGAGTTCAGGGTTGGATAGAAGCAGTGCTAATGGGAATTCTGACTTCAGTGGGGTGCTTTTGGTGTCTGACCTTTAAGTATAACATCTATGTTTTGGTTGACATCCTTTATACAGTTAAGGGAAGGTTCTTTTATTTTTGTCCTTCAGAATCAGTCATCTCGTATTTTTCCCAACCAAATCACATGTGCCCATTCTGAAGTAACTTTATAGCATACCTCTATCTTGATAATTATCACTAACTCGAAATGGTCAGTTTTCTTGTTTATTTCTTTAATTAGACCAAGTTTCTTGAGGGTGACACCATCAAGGTGACTAAATAGATGTGACTTTTGGCATAGTTTAGATCGTTTGGTGGACAAGCACTGGCTGGGCCTAAGGGTAACGGAAGTATAATGTCCATAATAATAATTCTGCCATAGACTCTGGATTGTCAGTGGCTTCAGCTTCCTTACAAGAAAAGTTCCGCATGATACTTTTGCTAACTTTTTTCCAACCTTTTTTTCAAGGGTCCTGAATGAAAATTCGTGGACCAGTTCAGTATATAATTTAGAGATTGGAAGAGATGATTTATATAGAGACTCATAAAATAGACCTTGGCCCTCTCTCCTTTTATCTCTTTCTTTATAACTTAGGCTTTTTATATAACTCACTTGGAGATAAGTTTTAAGGTCTGCCTGCATTATGATTAATGGCACTGCTTCCTACCTACTTTTGCTGGAATATTAAAATATCACAGAAGGCCACATCAGCAGCCTATTGCTATATTAAAGAGAAAGATATATTAAGAAAGGCAGACAATCTTTAGAAACAGCCTCCCCGAGTAAATACATCCAGCGTACAAGTTACATTTACTTTGAAATCAGAGGCCTCTTCCTGTAACAAAAGGCAACCAATTAGTTTTTCCGTGGAAATCCAAAGAGTTCAGCAATAGCTTTTGGAAGTCTCTTTTTTAATGTCTGTAGTAAATTCGACCCTAATAAAAATTATCCAAAATAATCTGACTTTCTAGATCAATGACTCTCATATTTTTTTAGAGTATAATCAGCTGGTATGGGACTCTGGGGACTGTTGTTCCAGAGGGTGCACTAGGAGACTGCCTCTCTCACAGTAGCCTCCCGTGTTGGTCTGGCGCAGGTGGTCTGGGCACCTCTGAGAAGCACTTGCCCAGGTCTTTTCCTGGGTGGGAGGTCTTTTCTCAGAAGCTTCCAATCAGTGGCTCTGGTCAGGGTTCTGAGCAGACCGCCGTACAGCATGAAGGCTAAGGGAGCTGGCCGCTGTACATGGTCTTGAACCCAATTATCTGGCAGCCCTGAAAAGGAGCAGTGACCCTCAGTGCCCTGTGCTCCTTCTGCCGCTATGACTCCCGCTGCCTTACGGCTGCCTGTTCACTTTTCGTCCCTATGCGACTTGCGGGCGGGGCCCGTGTCTTTCCTCTCTGTGCTCACAGTACCTTGTACCGTGCTCAGTAAGTGTTTGCTGAAGACCGGACATGGAAATGGATAGATGAATGATCATTCATGGGTTAAATGATGGACTGTAATTGTTTGCATCGGAAAACATATCCAAAGCTTTCTGGATTACAAGTTTGGCCAAGCTGAGGGCATTTAACCAATGGAAGGTGATGTCAGCGTTTCTCAAGTGCATGTTTTTTAAGTGCAATATTGTTCTTTCCTCTTCAGTTGATGCTGGAGTTGCGGTGCGGTTGCTCCCAAAGGTGGCTGCACCTTTTAATCACCTGGGGGCTTCCTCCCATTCAGTGTTTTATGTTTAAGTGAAAGAGTAATATATACACTGAGTACAAAGGACAAATTAACTTTATTTCTTTTCTTTTTTAAGAAAAAGATTTTATTCATATATCTTTAGAGAGAGGAAAGGGAGGGAGAAAGAGAGGGAGAGAAACATCAATGTGTAGTTGCCTCTCATACACCCCCAACTGGGGACCTGGCTTGCAACCCAGGCATGAGCTCTGACTGGGAATTGAACTGGAGACCTTCCGGTTCACAGGCCGGCACACAGTCCACTGAGCCACCCCAGCCAGGGCAGGTTTGTTTCATTCTTAACCCCCGTCGCACTTCCCCAGGTCCATGGCATCTACGGGTTCCTTGTGTAACTTTCCAGATGTAGTCCCTGCTTTTGGACACATGCGTGTCATATCCTTTCTTCCCCCATGAAAGGTCACATGCTGTGAATGCTACATTGCACTTGATATTTTTTGGTTAATAATACGTCTTGAAGGTTCTTGCATGTTAAGACATATAGCTCTGCCTAATAACTGTAATTGGCCATGTGGCGTTCCACTGTATGGTATCTGTCTGTCTACCTCTCATCTATCGCATAGTCACTTCTTGTCGTAAGAAATGCTGCAATGAGCATCAGCCAACGTATCTCTTTGAATGTATGAGCACGTACATGCAGGATAAATTATTAGAGGTGATTATTCTTAGGTCAAAGGGGTTGTGCCCTGAAAATTTTGCAAAATGTTGCTTTCCAAACAGGCTGCACCAATTAGATTCTATTAATGATGTGAATGGAAGGGCCTATTTCCCCACATCTCTGTTGGGGCTATTTTAAAAATGAAGATTCTCGTAAATCTATTGCTTTTAAACTTACTAAGACCAGCTGGGGGGCCTGCAGGTTTTTAAAACTCCTCATAAAGTGAGATGCTGTGAATATTTTTATTTCACTGTGTTCACCTTTCTATGATTCCAATGCAGAAGGTCCGTCAGCCTGATGCACAGACCCCCGCCCCTTGCACCTGCACTGGACACCAACTTCCGCACTTCTGACGCCTTCCTCATTGACAAAACCAGCAGCTCAGAAAAAGGGAACTAGTCTAGGTTAAAAATAGCATGTCAGTACATTTTGGTCTGCAGTTCTCCTTTTTCTGCCTTTCTCTGTGTTTCATTTTGCTCTCAAGCCTCCTTTTTTCTTGGATGGACCACTCAGGCACAAACATCTTTTCCACAGGTTCACAAAGATGTACTTTAAACATGTTCTCTTTGAAGACACGTTCTTTGACGAGTGCTATTTTGAAGACGTTACATCCACTGATACCTATTTCAAAAACTGCACCATTGAATCTACCATCTTTTATAACACAGGTAAGAGCATGGACAGAGTGCGGAGATTGTCAGGGGTTGGACTAATCTTGTTTAAGAACCAAAAACTCAGCCATAAGCTTTAGGAGCAGTAAAATATTCACAGAGAGAGAAGCGCTGAGGCTTAGGATGGGTTCTCATCCCGGGTATGGCGCAGGTGAGTTGCACAGTCTCACCAAGGCATTTCAGTTTTGGGTGCATGTCCTGATCTCAGCGAGACTGATACTCTATGCAAATGGTCTTAGAACGAAGTATGACACAGATGAAATGCCATTCCAAGAAGGCTGTGTTTTATCCACAAAGTACTTTCTTGAAGGCCTTGCCTCATCTGAAACTTGCAAAATGCAAGGCTCATGGTATCACAGCAGTAAATGAGAAGAGAAAGATGACATGTGTTCAAGCTTCCTGCATGAAGTGAAAGAAAGGATCAGAATATTTTAAAATCACAAAGCCATGATTAAAAAATCACAAAACCTCACCCATTCCACACTCCTTGTTATTCTTACTACTCTCATCATATGTTAGTATCACACCAAGTAGACTCGGGATATAAGGAACTAACTGAGCATCACCAGCGGTTTCACCTCCATTGTCTTAAGTGAGAACTGTCCCAGCAGCTCCATCTCACAGCTAAGGAAAACTGGGGCTGAGTCCCTTGCCCAAGGCCACATGTAACGAGTCGATGGAGCTTGGATTCATTTCTCAACAGTTTGGCTCTAAAGTTTGTGATGTTCCCCCCGAACTACGTGCGCTATGTCCAGATCAGCGCTTTCTCCCTGGCATCAGCACCGAGGGATGGTTATGTAACATCTTTTTCTTCCATGATGTCAGCTTCAAAGGCTCAACATCTGGTCTCCACATATCCTTGTCTCTGAATAATGTACCATGGGACTTAGCCTTCCTAAATGATTTTTTTAGCCAGAACTTAAAAAAAATAATAATAATAGTTCTATGCATTCCTATTTATCATGGAAACCTGGTGTATCTTTTCTTCTTTCAAGTTGTAATGATGCCTCTTTGTCTGCAAACAGTTGTAGTCCTGAGACGTCAGAGCTGGGAAGCCATGGAAATAACAGGGTACTCCTCCAGTTTTGTAGGTTCAGGGGGATTGAAGAAGGTCAGTGCCTTAAACCCAGGTTTCCTGGGAACCTACTTAATGTTACTTCTGCCGGAATAGCTGGTGTTAGAAGGTGTCTGAAGACCTGCAACTGATTCCAAGGCAAATGGTTCCTATTTTTTAAGACTTTTTTTCGAGAAGTTTTAGATTTACAGCAGAATTAGAAGGAAGGTAGAGATGTCCATAAACCTGCACCCCCATAGTTTGCCTCCCCTGTGTCAGCGTCCCCACCAGAGCGGCACATTCGTTACAGTCGATGAACCTACACTGACACATCATTGTCACCCAAAGTCCCTAGTTTACGTTAGGATTCATTCTTGGTGTTGTACGCTGTGTCCTTGGTGTTACACATCATGCACTCGGTGGTGTACATTGGCTTGGACAAATGTATAATGTGTCCACCATTGTAGATCTTAAAGAGAATTTTCGCCGCTCTAAAAAATCCTCTATTCTCTCCCCTGTTCATCTCCCCTGCTCCGGTGCCCTCCATCCCCGCCCTGGAAGCCACTGGCCCAATTATTTCTATTTTGAAGAATGTTCAGTTTTCTGTGTGGGCTCTGGAGTGTTTGACTCAATCTGGACCTAATTCTCCTGTCTTCAGCTTCGATAAGCTGGGTCACCTGGGAGGACTGGTATGTGGCTTGAAAGATGATGTATTTCAACAAGCCTCTCAGTGAATGTTTCATTTTCCCTCGCTGGTCAGAAGTGGAACAGGTCATTACATTGGTAGCGGTTTCTTGCTTTATCCCTTGGCAAACGTCACGTTGACTTTGAGACTCTCCGATCGCCGAAGGCTGGTGCAGCCTGCCTCTGGATGGGGCATAACTTCATCCTGACTCTGCCTGACTCCCCTTAACTCCCCCTCCATGTTACATGAACCCGAGGTTTTCTTCTCTCCCCAGACCTTTACGAGCATAAATTCATCAACTGCCGCTTTATCAACTCCACGTTTCTGGAGCAGAAGGAGGGCTGTCACATGGACTTCGAGCAAGATAACGACTTCCTGATTTACCTGGTCAGCTTCCTGGGCAGCCTGTCCGTGTTGCCCGGGAACATCATCTCTGCCCTGCTCATGGATAGAGTGGGAAGGCTCAAGATGATCGGTGAGTTGACAGGGATGCCACCTCTGTTCTCCTGGGGGTCCAGGCGGTGACTCAAAGTGTTCAGTGCAATTTCTCAGTTCCTTAAAGAGATCTGGCTCAGGAAACTGCACAGGTGAGATGGAATCTGCTGGCGTCGAGTCAAGGAGGCATGTCAACCGAATCTCAGGGCCCCATGGAGGCCATCTGAGGCCTCTGTCCTGGTTCAGGCCAGCGGCATGTCTCCATATCCTGACTGAACAATTCTGTGACAGTCACTTATTTTATTAGCACTTTGGTAGGGATATTAAATATGTCCACTCTACATGCTTTGTGAGGCTATTTCCAGAAAATATATAAACTGCTCTTTCTTAAATGAGCATTGGTTTTATCTGATGATTTTAAATGTTGCATATTATTTAATAGTGATAACACTTCGGGTTTGGGAGTCAGACAGGACTTGCGTAGGAATTCTATCACCTACAGGCTGTTTGATTTTGAACATGACCTTTTACTTTCCCTGGCCTCAGTTTTCTTATCTATAAGATGGGGATGCCCCTAACTAGCTGGTCGGTGTTTGTGAGGATTGAATGTGATGTGTTCAAAGCATCTTGTAGTACTTGGTGTATCTCAGGTTCTCAAAAAAGGTAGCTATATTTGTGTGTGTCTTGCTTTACTCTGCCAGGATTTAGAGCAGTTTATTATAGAAACTCATGCCACCCACAGTGAGCAGGAAGCAAAGTGTATACACCCAGGGCCAGAGGAAATGTATATTAGAATATGAGTCAGGGCCAGGGGTGGGGAAGCAGAGGGCACACTAATAAATGTGCCATAAGATCTGACCTAGGGATGTAGTTGCTCAGTAAAATTAGTTCCAAGATTCCTAGCAACGAAGCTCAAAGGGAAACAGAATAAATCACATAGTCATTTTGTCAGGAAAGAAAATCGGTCAGGTCTCTATGGGAAGGCAATTTTTTTCCCGGTGTTGGGCTCCTGTTGAAAATTATTATTATAAATAGCATCATGAATATTCAGAATGGTGAGCCCAAGAAATGCTTGTGATTTTAGCTTTTTAACCTTACGGTAGGGGTGGCATCATCTCTTAGGCATGGCGGATCGAGCGGCGTCCTCCGTTAGAGGCAGTGCCCTGGGCAGACCGGAAGCCCATGGGGTGGGGGGTGGGAAGGCAGTGGCTTGTTGACTCCTGTACTGCCCGTGCCCAGCCCCTTGCCTGCCACACCACTGCCTCTTAACAGTGCTGCTGAATCTGGCCAGAACCCGTGAAAATGGCCTCTTTCCTAGATTAGTCTGAAGCACCCAGCTTTCTAGCAGACGGTGCTACAGGATGGCATCGTGTACGAGGCCGTGGTGGGGAGTCAGGTGGCCATCTCCTCTGACCTTCACCTTGCGAGTCTGCCCAACTTCCTTTCCTTGTCTGAGCTTCTGTCTCGTAACCGTTACAAATAGCACTTCTGCTTGCTCCCATGAGATAAGGTATGTGAGAGTAGACCTGTGACACTTCGCCATTCTGTCACTGGCCTTTCTTTTTTCTTTTTTTAATATACTGTATTGATTATGCTATGTCCCATTTCTCCCCCATCATTCCCCTCCACCCTGCACACCCCTCCCACCCACATTCCCCCCTTTAGTTTGTATCCATGTGTCATGAGTTCTTTAGTTTCTACATTTCCCACACTATTCTTGCCCTCCCCCTGTCTATTTTCTACCCACCCTCTATGCTACTTGTTCTCTGTACCTTTTCCCCCTCTCTCCTCCTCCCACGCCACTGTTGCTAACCCTCCATATGATCTCCATTTCTGTGGTTCTGTTCCTGTTCTAGTTGTTTGCTTTTGTTTTAGGTGTGGTTGTTAATAGCTGTGAGTTTGCTGTCTTTTTACTGTCATATTTTTACCTTCTTTTTCTTAGATAAGTCCCTTTAACATTTCATATAATAAGGGCTTGGTGATGATGAATTCCTTGAACTTGACCTTATCTGAGAAGCACTTTATCTTCCCTTCCATTCTAAATGACAGCTTTGCTGGATAGAGAAATTTTGAATGTAGGTCCCTGCCTTTCAAGACTTCAAATACTTCTTTCCAGCCCCTTCTTGCCTGGAAGGTCTCTTTTGAGAAATCAGCTGACAGTCTGATGAGAACTCCTTTGTAGGTGACTGTCCCCTTATCCCTTGCTGCTTCCAGAATTCTCTCCTTCATTTTAACCTTGGCTAATGTAATTCTGATGTGCCTTGGTGTGTTCCTCCTTGGGTCCAACTTCTTTGGGACTCTGAGCTTCTGGACTTCCTGGTAGTCTATTTCCTTTGCCAGATTGGGGAAGTTCTCCTTCATTATTTGTTCAAATAAGTTTTCCACTTGTTGCTCTTCTTCTTCTTCCCCTTATGGTAGCCCTATAATTTGGATGTTGGGACATTTAACGATGTCCCAGAGGTTCCTAAGCCTCTCCTCGTTTTTTTTTGAATTCTTGTTTCTTCCTTGTTTTCTGTTTGGTTGTTTGTTTCTTCCTTCTGGTCCACTCCATTGATTTGAGTCCCAGTTTTCCTCCCATCTCTATTGGTTCCCCATGCGTCTTCCTTCATTTCACGTATTGTAGCCTGCATTTTTTCATCTAATTTGTGAGCAAAATCAACCAATTCTGTGAGCATCCTGATCACCAGGGCTTTGAACTGTGCATCTAATAGGTTGGCTATCTCTTCGTCATTTAGAGGAATTGGCTCTGGGGATTTCATTTGTTCTCCTGTTTGAGTCATTTTGGATATCTTTTTTTTTGTTGTTGTTCTTGGTCTGGTAGCATCTGTTACGTAGTGAGGAGTGGAGCCTTAGGTGTTCCCCAGTGCGGGGCAGCCCAGTCGCTGAGTTGTGACGCTGTATGTGGGGGCGGGGTCTGAGAAGGAACAATGGTGCTTGCTCCACTCTCTCCTGGATTCCAGTCCCTTCCACTGCTTCCCCTTCACCTGGATTATCTGTGAGCAAATGTGGGACCGCCTGGTCAGCCAGCCTCCTTGCTCAGCCTCACTGGGTCTGCACAATTGCCACCCCGTGCCCGGGGTCTGCTAGCCACCGCCTGCATGCCTGGGAACTGCCAGCAGCTGCTGCCTGCGTGCCCGGGTCCACCAACCTCCACTTTTTCCTGCCATAACTCTGCCCCTCTTACCGGTCTGGATGAATGGTTGTTGGACTTCCGTACAGTTCAATTTTCTATCAGTTCTGATTGTTTTCTTGTTTCTAAATATTTGTTGTCCTTAATTTTGGTTGTGAGAGGAGGCACAGTGTGTCCACCTACGCCTCCATCTTGGCCGGAAGTCTGTCACTGGCCTTTCTGAGTTCCAGGGTCTAACAGTGAAGTCTGTGGTCAGGTGCTGGCATAGCTGAGGAAGTTCTTTGGAGAGAGACGTGTACAAGGGGTGGGGCGCACCTGTAAAGAAGAATGGCCGAATTTCCCACGTGAACACAGAGGGAAGCCTGGGCGCAGGAAGCAGGCAGGTCAGGGAAGAGAATGACCATCTTTTCCTCACCTCTGAAGCCCTTCTTGTCACTGTGCATATACCCTTGATTTCTATAATGCCAAACAAAGCCACACTCCCTGAACTGGATGTCCAGAGCCAGAGCTAATATACAACCATTCTTTAGCTCTCTTTTACTAATGCATGTCTTTTGTTTCTGATCTAGATTGTTAAGAACTAAATGGCAAACCAGTTAAGAGCCCTTTCTGTGTCCCTCTGTCTTTAGCGAGATTCTAGGTGGCACGCAGTGGACCAACTGGCATCCTTGGTGCACAGTGAATAGTGGATGCTCAGTGGCTGTCTCGGTGGGGTGTGGGCGATCTGTTCTGAAATAGCCTCGTCCATGGTCCTCACGACTCCCACTGTGGAATCTGCCGGAGCGTCCTCTGTCCTGCCCGCTCTGCCGCACTCTTTCCTGGGCAGCAGCGGTGTCTTGTTAACAACGGAAGAGAAGTTCCCCTGATGAGGCTGTTACTCCTCATTTATTCATTCAATAAACATTAATTTATGCAGCACTTACCCTCTGCTGGCCTGTGCAGTCAGCGATGGGAGTGCAGCGGTAATTGAGACAGACAGCATCCCTGTGCTTAGGGAGCAAATGATCTGTTGAGAGAGACAGGCGTAAACTGGAAATTTCCTTTAACTAACACCTATGAAGTGCTTATTATAGGTCAGCCTATGTTCCAAGCATTTTGTAAATATTAACACATCTAACCTTCGCAATAGCCCTGTGAGGTTGGTACTATTTTTTATCAGTATTTTACAAATGGGGAAAATGACTCAGCACAGAGAGGTTAAATGACTGCCCTGAGGTCACAGAGGTAAGGCTGGGATTTGAACTCGGACTTCTCAATCACAAGAGGAACAAGAATTATGAGAGCAACAGTACAATGGGCCAGGGAGACCAGTAAGAGGAAGACTTTACAGAGTTGAAGGGTCAGTTCCCCGACTAGCATTTGATTTATTTGATGATGATGTTTGTCCTCAACAAACATTTGTCAGCATTTCTCGTACGCCAGGCCCCACAGCTGGCCATTTGAGGGATGCGGGAATGCAGTTGGTTCGTGGGTTAGCCAACGCCAGTCTCCTCTCATTCTAGTTTTCCCCTAGCTGTGTGGAAAGGCTACCAGACCACCTGGTCACAGCCCTGCCCCTTCTAAGAAACAGCACAGTTGAGGTGGACAGTTACCGTGTCCCAGCTGACCAGCAGGGCTTAGCACTAGTTTTGGGCGCTCTAGGTGGAGGGCGAGTTTCCCAGCAGAGGTGCCCCCAGGAGGCACTTGTTAGTGAGGCCAGCCCTCTGGCTTCTCATCAACCGGAAGTCCTCCCTCCTGCAGGCTGCTGATGCCTGGAGGAGACTCCTGCCCGAAATCCCAGTTTGTGGTTTGGGACCAGCTTTTTTACCTCCTTGGGGCACAGAGTGGGGCTGAGAATGGCAGATGTTTGGGGTGGGATGGGCGTAGATGGAGAAGAAGCAGGTTTACTTTCCATGGCCCATTTACAGTTATGTTGTCACTAGAATGTAAGTTCCACAAGAAGACTTTTAAAAAAAAATATAATAACATGTTTCAAGCATATAGAAGAATGTCTGGCATACAATAGACTGTTAACTAGCCCACACCCCTGCCTTGTCCCTATTTATTCTGAGCTGGAAACGCAGAGTGACAATTTTGAAATTCTTCCCATAGGCTACGTCTGGTGATATGACCCATGCAGAGAGCTCTAATTCCGTGGCCAGGGTACCATGTGAGGGTCCAAGCTGTGCTCTCTGAGGAGACACGGACCTTTTGCTTACGGTAACCTGTTACTTCAGGTGTACCTGTGAGGATGGAAGATGGGGCAAGACCTGTGGCTAACAGCCTTGCATGCAGCAGGGGCTTCATGTTCCTTTCCAACCTTGACCTCCCTCCACAGGTGGCTCCATGCTGATCTCGGCAGTCTGCTGCTTTTTCCTGTTTTTTGGCAACAGCGAGTCCGCGATGATTGGCTGGCAGTGCCTCTTCTGCGGGACCAGCATCGCTGCCTGGAATGCTCTGGATGTGATCACGGTGGAGCTGTATCCCACCAACCAAAGGTCAGTTCTTCCTTGGGCTCCTCGCTGGGACTTGTCTGGACTTGAGCCAGAAATCTACCTGCTCTAAGATCTTGCACCATGGTGACCTTGATCTTCCTGGAGATCCATGGTGTCTCTTGGGATTTTGAGTGGGAGCCGGCACAGACCTCCAAGTGGGTAGCCTAAGGCTTAATAGGATGCGGCGAATGGCAAGATGCAAAGGATGAGAGTAAACCATGTCCAGGAGAGAAAATAAGAGGGCAATACCATATGTATCACGCAGTCAACAAGAGGTGAGAACCATCCTTCCCATGGGAAATGAAGTGAGAAGGTGAAGAGCTAGGGAAGCACAGGATTGGGGAGAGGTGGGGGGAAGCAAAGGTGGATGTGGCATGGTGGTCTGGGGCATTTGCAGAGAGTGTGACGGGCTGCCTAGGATTTAATTTTATCTTGCACAAGCCATGTGAGAAGGGACCTGGTTTAAAGGCATTGGGGCAAGGCCTTTACTTAGCAGTTATTTCTGTTCACAGAGGAGGATATGGGAATTTTAACAATAGCACACAAAGGGAACCTGTGGTCAGAAAGGACCGTGAAGTGTGTGGAAGGCAGGCAAATGGAATTCTGCAAAAAAGAAAAATAGAAATAAATAAAAAGCCCTATATTGGTGACAGAGTTACTGGGATGCAGGTTGCTATGGAAAAGCACAGCATACCACCCCCTGAACCAAATAACTCCTGAGTTTTACAAAAAGAGGAAGAGAAATGATCGTTATTAGCATGGGATGGGATTTTACATGTAAGAACCCCAAGAGAATTAACTAAAGAAAATACTAGAAACAATAAAGGAACTTAGTAAGGTGGTCAGTAATAGAACAAGCTGAATAATGTGTAGACTTTGAAATATATTTAAAAATCAAAAATAAAATTGAAATCCATTTAATAACAGCAGGAATCATAAAATACCTGGGAATCATCGAACTGATGAGAAAGGTGAAGCATTTATTGAAGAAAACTATAAAGCTTTACTGAGAGATATAAAAGAAGACTTGGATATATGTCAGGATATACCTTACAGAATTCTAAGATTTAATCTTACAAAAGTGTCAAGTCTTCTTCACATTTTCTCTAACTTAAAAATGCCCATTCAAAATTTTATGAAGCCCCCTCTCAACCCCAAAGAACTTGAAAAAATTCATCTGGAGCTTACTTGGAAAAGAGAAAATTGTAAAAACATCCAAGAATATTCTGCAAACAAAAGACTAGAAAGGCAGCTAGTGATTGTAAAGGTCTAGTGTGGTACACGTACCTAAAAGAAAATGCAAAAAAGAACGTAAAGTATAAGTACTTAGCCACATTTTTAATAAACTCGTGGTCTGAAAAAGAACCATTTTATTTCGGTTGGGGAGGGAGAGTACAGGAATATTGTGTCTGCGTACAGATGGAGTGAAGGAAGGACAGAAGGACAATAATAGTTACCCCTGGGAAGTGGGACTGAGGGACGATAATTAGGGTTAGGTTCTGCCATGGGTGACAGAAGCCCCCCAAAACCTGTAGCCTTAGGAAGGTGGATATTTTATTTTCCTCTCCTGGAAACATCCAGAGCAGGCACTGCAGGCTCTTTCTGTCTTACTCTCCCTTTCATGATCTCGGCCACGGTCCCAGGTGACACCAGGTACCTGCCAGGAAGTGGAATGGAAGGAAAAAGGAGGGAAGAGAAGAGGGCAAAAGGCCCACTCATGACATCTCTAAGGAAGTTTCTCAGGAGTCCTCACTTACATCCCATTGGCCAAAACCTAATCACATGACCGTACACAGCAGCAAAGGAGTCTGGGGAATGTAATCTTACACTTGGAGGAATGCTATTTAGGGACAGTAAGTGTCTAATTTATGAGGGTCAAGAGTAGGGGGAACATTTACACTTTCTGTGTCATCCTTCATCCTTTAGATAAGACTCCAGTAATACCTGTGAATATATTTGAAAAGAAAAAGAAACAAGTTTGAAGGGAATACTCCAGAATGTTAATAGTCGTGATTGCTTTTCAGTGGTGAGGTTATATACCCTTGCATCTTCATGTTAGTCTTTATTTTCTAATTTGACTGAAATGAGAATGTGTTACTTTTATATTTAAGGAAAAAAATCTTCAGTATACCTTCCTCCACAATGAAAAGAAAGAACCCAGTCCTATTCATCCAATAAAGCCTAGTTGGCCTCTTTCAGAACCTACTTTCTTCTTTTACAGGGCAACGGCCTTTGGCATTCTCAATGGATTATGCAAATTTGGAGCCATTCTGGGAAACACCATCTTTGCTTCTTTTGTTGGAATAACCAAAGTGGTCCCCATCCTTCTGGCTGCCACCTCTCTCGTCGGGGGCGGCCTGATTGCTCTTCGCCTGCCAGAGACTCGAGAGCAGGTCCTGATGTGAGCCACCTGTGGGGAGAGGAAATCTTGGAAGAACCTTTTCCAGGAACCTTCAATGCGTCCACACTTCTATCACCGTCCAGAGGACTTTGGATAGCACCGGAGGAGAGACTGATTTTGTGACCCGTAGTTTTAGGACCCATTTCAGCTTCAAGATGTTTGTAACTCAGGTGACTGATTTGGGGGGTCATGAGCCACCCGGATAATCAGAGAGCTGTGTGCTTGGTTTTAGGTCTCCCCAGCCCAAGGCAGGGGAGGAGAACTAACCCCCTCCAGTGGGTGCACATGCTGAGCAAGGAGCGTGCATTGCCTCAGGCGAGGTGCAAGGACCTGCTTGCATTTCAAAAGGAGTTTGAGCTGGAGAACACTCAAGCTCTTTCAAAAAGGTCCTCGGAGCCCAATGGCCCACCAAATTGACTTGAGAAGAAGTGAGAGTGAGCCTATGAATGTTGGGCTTGAAGTATAAAACACATATATTTTTGCATTTAAAAGAATCGCCTATCACATTTTCCATTTGAAAATTGGCCCAATAGTGGTGAAGATACTCTGATATAGAAAACCAAATATCTGTGCATTACCTATAGCAACCTCCTACCCTCCCACCAAGTGTCCTGAGCTCTTCAGGATGATTAGATGATAAAATTTAAGAACGATATTTATTCCTATTTTGATCTATTCAATGAAACTTATTGGGGTAGGTATTCTGTAAACTAACTTTGTACATACTGTATTTGGGTTTAATTTGCAGAAATAGGATCTGCAAATCTTTGCCAACATTATAGCCATATTTCGGGAGGACTTGGTGTTTGAGGTCCCAGGAAACTGGGTGATTGAAGGGAATGCAAGCACAATTTCCTATAGCCATTTAACTTGCTGTGGGGAGGAGGCGCTCAGCAAGCTCCCATCGTGCAGTTCATTTAATCCAGGCACTTCTCTTCGTGTAGGTGGAGAGCTTTCCCCTCTTACACAGATCACTTGAGAAAGCCCAGCTCCACTGTCTGCAGTACTGGCATTTGACTTTGCTGCTTGCCCCGAAACAACCCAGGAAGTGTTCAGTAGCCTCTGGCACTGTCTTTGTAGGTGAGAATCAAACAGGGTGGACAACGTGTGGGATGGAGGGAGGGGTGGGGAAGCGTAGCTGCAGTTCTTCAAAGTGGAAATGCTTCCTGTTCCTTTTGGCAGCAAAACATGATCCACATTTATTGCAATGGTCAGGTCCCACGAGAAATCCATGCTACGGGTCTGGGTTCAGGATTTTGGAGTCAGATGTCATTGGCAAGGGAGTAGGGAGTCTTGTGGATGCCACATATACTTTCCTTGAGTGCTCTAAGGAGACTCTTTCCTGAGGTCCAGTTTGGAACATGAGTTGGGGGCGGGTGGAGGAATCTAGGACAAACTACTTTGGCCAGGGTCAGCCGCAAGCCGAAGTCTTCTATGACTTTCTACTAAGTAGATCTTTCTACTCTGTAGAAAAGGCTCAACATTTTATCCGTCAGAACTGTTCTGCGTGGAAGGGACAGGGAGCTGGGAACATGCGACACTGGCAGGGAACTTACCTGGACCAGGCGACCATCCGCCTGCGGGAACTCGGGCTTTGAGGCTTTGAGCTGATGAGCAGCACTCTCAATGCCGAAAAGTGCCACACTGCCTGTACCAGAAGTCTCCAAAGTCGAAAACAGAATAATGATGGCTCTGCTGAGTGTTTTCTCGGTTTTAGAGAAACACCTAGGTCCCATTATAGCTTCAGGCCATCTTTCTGTTGTTCCCTCGAGTAACAGGCAGACGGGGAAAGAGTAAATTCTGCGGTACCTCTCTACCCTCAAGCTGAGATCAATTTTAATGGTTAACGTGTTTACTCTGCTTCTCTTGTCTCTCACCTCTTTATTTACCCCTTTTTTTCCTGTACATCAAAGACACATCTACTCTGATTTGACATCCTGGTAATCCCAAATATATAAATAGACCACCGTGTATTAATGTTTCTCTCAGTGCTTTATTGGAAGCGTCCTAACAGAAACACTATGTCGATAATGAGAGACCCAATGTAATATAGCTGTAATATACCTGCCACAGTCTTAAGATGTGAAATATAGTGGCTAGTTCACACAAGAGAGCTGTGTGAACCAGGATGACTGCGTCCCTTACAGCATCGGTTCAAAGAGCAGCTATCACATAAGGAATTGACAAGGCAGTTAGAGTCTGCGTATCTAGTGAAGGTGGATCTTGTAAATCTAAAACATGATTGATATTTTAGTGTTGGGGGACTACAGTAATTTGGAGGGGGGTAAACTCCTTTTGATTTCCAAGTGCTAACTTGTGTGTTACCTTCCTGGCTTGGCACACCACCCACCGACACAACCAAGGGCAATTCTCATCTCACCCATGGTCTGTAGGCTTTCGCCACGGAAGGCTGTCTGGCACGGGAACAGCCTACTTCTCAAATGCTGTCACTGCTGTTGAGATAAGTGCTTCTTTGAATATAGCCTCAGTGGCAGGACATTGAGGGGTGTAATACACAGCATTCCTGGCCATGCACTTCTTTTTCATTTTGCGTTCTAACCAGAGAAGCTCCCAATAGCCTTTGTGGAGAAGTAAAGGAATGAGGTTCTCCCTCATTGAGCGAATCTGTTCACAGTTCACGATATATTTTATGTCTGGATTGGGAGTAGTTACTTTTAACACACTTAACTGTATTGTGTCCTTTTCTGATGTTGATTTTCGCTTTCGTTTCATTGAGAATAATTGGTGAAAGGGGTGTGTCAATTTGTGAAGTCTTTCGCACACGAGCCCTGAGGTCATGTTATAAGTCACCCTGTTCCTAGGGTCTCCTGCTACCTTGTGTTAGTTCATTAAAAAATAATAAAAATAATTGTAAACAAACTTTGAAGAACTGAGGCTAGAGATTATTTTCAGATGCTAAGGTCTCTCCCGGTTTCCTACATTGATCTAATCAGCTAGGAGGAGCATTGAGAATCATTTCCTCTTCTTTTATTTTGCGTAGGGGGACCTGGAAAAGTTAATGTGTCCAAGGTGAGGCGTAGCACTAGGAGTGGGTTACGAGGCTTGTGCTCTCTCTATGAGTCTGAGCTGATTTGCCAGTCACTGACGCCCTACTGCAGGGTGGCCCACAGAGGCTTTGGGGAATGGGACAGTTGACCAACCCTAACCTTCCATTTCCTGAGGCCAGTCATTGAAACCTCATTTGATTGGTTGACCTAAAATCAATGGAAGGGCCAGAAAAATCAGTATTCGTTCATTCAACAAGTCCACTTAGACCTCATCCAACATGTGTTTTCAGAATGGCTACCATACATCTTGTGTTATATTAGGTCCCTGCCTCTAAGTGGCTTTCTTAAGCTTAGAGGCAGGGACCTAATCTAAGTGGACTGAAGCTTCGTGCTTCTGTTGGTAGCAGTGTTGTATTTACTCACGGACCTAAGAACAATTTGGGAATAAATCACACAGAGCCTTTGCCTTCGAGACACACTGAACGGCCATTGTTTTTCATTTGCAGAGGCATGGTGGGGAAATTTAGATGCATGACTTTTGCGCCAGCAGTGAGGTTTCCAAAAAGGTAAATGATGAAATGAAGCCGAGGCCAGACCTATCCACAGAGGTTAAGTGGAGAAATACGAGTGGTTATAGTTAGTGCTAATTATAGACTGGACGGGGGACCTCCTTGGCAGGCCCATAACGCATTCCCTACCCTCAGAACATTCAAGATGTGAACCAGGGAATGAGCATCTCACCTGAAAATACAGGCTTAGCTTTTCATTTACCTCTGGTCCTGGTGGCTTAAAATATCATATAATTTTAGAGACCAGAAATATCTATTCCTTTAGAAAGCAAAGGTCTTTTAGGATGTGTCTTCCACCAAATTCATGTGGGGGCCTTATTCACAGTGACCATGGCTCAGAAGAGCATGCCACTCAAAACCAGCTGTCACGCCCCCCACTTCCCATGTACGTATGTAATCTTAGAAATTCAGATTTCTCTAAATCAGCATGTGTGATTTCAGTAGGGTAGGAACAAAGGCCAGTGAAAATGGCATTCTGGGAAAATTAGACTTTGGACTGTATTGCAAAGGATTACTTGAAAATGCTCAGAAAAACAACTGGTAAGCAGTCGATGAACAATTATGACTCTTATTCATGAAAGTGCTTCTCCCAAATAATTGCAAAACAAATCCTTTCAATCTCAAATATATTTGAATGTGATAAAACTCTACCTCTTCAAAATGTGTCTTACGATATAGCTTTTTTTTTTTCCAGTTTGGAGTCCGTCTGGGTGAGTTAAGAAATCCCAAGTTTAACAAATGTTTGGAGTAGACTGCTAATAGCTCGTTTGCAGGTATTCATCCTAATGATTTTAATAAGGGTAATTTTCAGAAACCTGCACCGTGTGCAGTTTACTGTGGAATGACCGGACTGTAAGCTGCAGATTTGCAATCAGAACACAGACAGCGCGTTGCTGAGATGGGGGACAGACCTGAGGTTGTGACAAGGAAGGCAGGAAAGGGGTATTTTGTGGGTAGTCCTGAACAGACGTGGGCATCCAGCAAGTTTAATAGATGGTTTCGAAAGGTAGCTCAGCTACTGAAAATGGGAGTAAGATGGAGGTATTTGTGACATATAATAATAAAAAATATATACCCCACAGCATATAGATTGCCATGAAAACTATTTTACTGTTTACAATACATGTCATGGATTAGTCAGTTTTCACTTGGGCCCTTCTTCGCATAAGGCATAAAAGACTAAAAAATATTTGAAAATTTGAAAGTGAAATATTTATAAGTATTTAAACACAGATTTGTCAATTCTGCTACATTTCCAATGGGTTGAATATTAAAATAACTGACCTGTGCATTTCAGGTTTCAGGGATAGAGGAGAATTTAAGGTTATTTTTCTGCTTGAGCTTAAGGTCCCAGATTTTCGGTCCATCTGAACCCTGGGGGTCCCCAAACCGAACAGACTGAGAGAGTGTCCGTGTCATTTGTTCCTCTACTTCTCTGTTCTCGATGTGATGGGTGAGACAGGTAATGCAGGTTGAGGCATGAAGAAGAGCTCTTCTTAAAGTTTGCTGCTCCTTTTTTTCTGTACTGATTTATACTTACAAATATTTAAAAATTTTTTCTATTCCAAAGCTGTAAGCTAAACTCAGGAAGTGCAGACTAGGCTTTTGGGTCTCAATGAGCAGTCACGTGGGGTTAGAGGGTTTATTCCTTCTGGTGGGCAGGGAGCCTAGAGATGTGCCTATTTTGGTGGGGGGTGGGGGGGAGTGGAGAGAATCCAGATGTGGCTGCCTACTCATAGTCTTCCCTGAATGTTTCATCAGTGGTTTTGAATTTTTCCTTAGCATCACCGCTACAGAAGTGGCTGTCTCAGTCCCTTGACTACAGGGGACACTTGCAGCTTTTCAGGCGTGCGAGGCTGAGTAGTGGTGATGACGTAGCCTTATCGCGAAACAGAGGGAACGAAGACCACGTCACCAGCTTTCCGTCGTGGTCCTGGGAAGTGCTGTACGATTTGCAAAGAATACTTTGTAGGGATGGCAGGCATTTGTAGTGTTATGGCTGTTGATGAAGTGGGCTGACGCACAGCCAGGGGAGGAAGGAGATGCTGAGAAGGGAGCGCGTAGGTGATTCGCAAAGGGACCCATTCCCGGGTTTGCAGAGCCTTGACAACTGGTTGGATTAAATCTTGACCATGCGCCCATCTGGAGCTGCTCGGATGAGTCTGTAAAGAAGACCACGCCCAGTGGATATAGCCACTGCGTGATTAAGCTCATGCTGTGAGTGTGAAGTGACCGAAGAAGTCATCTTTGTTTTCTCGTCATGTTTTTCATGCTCTAGTTTCCCTGTCCCTTGAAGTGTTTTTCCATCGGACTGTCCCTGGAAAGTGGGATTGCTATGCCTCTTTGTACTTTAGTGTGCAAAAATAGCAGGAACGTTTGGTTTGGTGATTGGTAAATAAAAATTTTAACCTTTAATACCTTGTGATTCAAACTAGCAAACACTTGTTGGAAACTTTTGCTGTATGATGAGGGCCGCGGTAAAGACTTTTGAACTCTCTTCTTTATTTCTTAGAATGACTTAGTGATATGTTACTTCTTCCCTTTAGCGATGGGGAACCTAAAACGTAGAAAGGTAAAGTAACTCGCCAGAGACCATGAAAGCTGAGAAGAGGTGAAGCTGGGCCTTCATCACCAGGCATGTACTGCAACGCACTCACCCCACCAAACTTCCTCCCAGAGAAGCCTGGGTGTAGACTAGTCATTGTCTGCTAATGTTTCCAGGCCACGGGGACAATATTAACTAAATTAAATGCCATCTTAAGTGTGGACGGTTCCACAGGACCGTGATCTTACAAACCTTTCTTTTTTCCCGTGTGTTGTGACTCACCCAGTGTCTGGGACGTTAAGTCTTGATAAATGACGAATAGAAAGATGAATAAACACCGTAGCTGAATGGCAAGGGGCGATTAAAATGTCACATCCTAAAGATTTAATCACTGGGTTGATCCCAACACTGACCTCACGCTGTAGCCACGGCCCTGGGGCGGGGTCTCGGAGGCCGGTGCTTTGCTGAGCTTTAAGGCTGTGGTTATTGGATGGTGGAGATCCCAGGAGTGGGGGGGCTCAGGGAGGGTCCTGGTTCTTGACTGGTGGTGGAGGTACTCAGGGGACTTCCGGCAGTGGCTTTTTGCCAATTGGTATGGAAGCGTTTCAGTGTTTTAACAGGGATGGGTGTGCCAGTGTGAATTCGCTGAATGGAAACCTTAGGAGAACAAGTTCTCAACCCCAGTGCAGCATCCTTGTCTGGTAGTGGTTTCCAAGGACCTACCAAGGCTGTTGAGACATCATTAATTGAAAAACTTGGTGAGGTTGGATTTAGAATCTACCCGGTACAGGGTTTGCTTTACATTTACAACACTAGAGGGCAGCAGCTACCTTAGAAAAACAGGTCTGCACTGGGGCGGGGGTGGGGGGGTAGCCTCTGCCCCGGTTTCTGCCAAGTGACATGAGACAGCTTTTGCAAAATACCGAATATTTTCCCCTCTCTTCTTGAGAGGCATGTGAGTGTGGAGATGATTCCAGAAGACATTTGTTGGAGGGACCAACCTGTCCTTCAACCATCATTATATGCTCGGGCCTGAAATAGATTTTCCTCATCTTTGGGGACAATTGTCTAGATTCCGTTTCAGCATACATTTATTAAATGCTCAGGTGGACACACCTGGCACCATCTTGGCAGACAGCTGGCATTTAAGCCCTGCTTATTTTACCAGTCCCTCATCACTTACCGTTGCTGGGTAATTGCATGTAGGTAAAAACCTCTGGGTGTGCCTGGGAATTTGTGAAGATTAAGTGTTATAAACAAGGAAACCAGAGTGAGTGGTGCTTTGTGTATTCACAATGTGTCCATGCAAAAATCAAACTCTTCCACATATGGAAGATGGCTCATGACTTTAACTATATTTAAATACACTGCTCTATCCGAGCTCACAGGAGCAAGTCTTTCCAGCAAGCTGACCCATGGAATGGTGGTCAGATACACCGGGAGAAGCTTCATTTGGGAACCCAGAGGTTCCTGGCTCCACGCCTAACTTGTGTGATCTGGGAAAAGGCTGTGAGGTCTTGAGCTGGTTGCTTAACCCCCATTTTCCTCATCTTTAAAATGGAAGAGGTGGGCGCACGGCTGTGAGGTCCCTCCAAGTTTTGACTTTCCACAGTGAGAACAATGTCCAGGAGGGAATGAGGCATGTAAAGCCAAGTGCGGAAATAGGACTTTCTGCGTGTGAGTCTTGCTAGAATGAAGGAAAGAAAATGCATGTGATATTACATATGTTTCCTTTTGAGATGCTTGCGAAGGTGTACTTTGCTTGTTCTCGACCGGTGGCTTCTGCTGAAAGGAAATAAGTGGTGGGCGATCTGTACGTGTCATAGTGAGAACAGTCTGGGCTCAGGGCTACCTTAAAGGAAAAGAGGAAGTACTCGTAGTGAGGATGAATTTTAGTTTTATATTCATTTCTGGGCTGAGAGACCCACAAAGAGTGACAAGAAACTTCTTTGAGCCCCACCAGTGGAGGCTATGAAGGAAGGTAATCAGAGAGACCAGGGCTTGTGGTGGGGGGAGGGGGAAGAGAGAGCAAGAGAGAGAAGAAGAAGAAAGTGGAGGGAGAGGGGCTGGAAAAATGTTCAGGAGGAGAAGGAGAGGAGAGAGGGTTGTTTTGTAGCCACATACTTCCAAGGTTCGATCATTTATTTGATGGTTAAGCTAAGGCAAGTGAGGGACCTCTCCGTGCCTTCTTTTGCCATCTGATGTCTGTAGATGTTAGTTGCTTCTCCAGCCCTTTGCCTTTCCCTGAATCTGTAGTTCCAAGGGGGAGAATAGTGTTTCATGTTTCATCTGCTCAGTACAGATAGTTCTGCTTGAAGCCAGATGGGTAGAAAGGGACCAGTAAGTGCAGCCGAGAAATCACATACACTAAGTCTGGCCAGAAGGAACCGTGCCATTCCAGAATGGCCCGCAGCTATGGGGGAACGCGCGGAGAAAGGAGACCAGAAAAGACAGCGGGGCGAAGGGTCTGGAAATGGATCTGTGTGAGTCCTGCGTGTTCCACGAAGTGGACCTTCCTGGCGTTAGTTTGCACGGCAGAATCCTGGAGAAGCGTGGAGCCCAGATGCGTGCACCATGCCTGGAGGAGGGAAGGGGAGGGAAGACGACGTTGCTCAGCGATGAGTCACTGGCCACCTCCCTGCACTTGTAAGGAATCCCTGCCGCAGTGGAGGCTGTGGGACTGGGAGTAGGGCAGCAGCCCCAACAGGGGCAACAGTGAAGAAAGGCTTTAAGGAGGGCACTGAACACCCAAGGGGGGCACCACTGAAGCAGGCAGAGAACGGGAGGAAAGCACATGTGCAGACATGTGGCATTCCTCGTGAACTTTCAGAGAGAACCAGGTGAAACTCTTAATAGGGTCGGAAATCCCACGTGAACAGCCTGGAGAAAACCTTAAGAAACGTGGAAGATTTCTATGCCTGTGATCCAGTTTATAGGAACCTTAGAAATATACAGAAAACTTACAAACGTAGCCCATGCACCGCAGAAAGACTGACTGAGGGAAATTTGGGCTTCTTAACGTGCAAAAGATACATAGGACGACTGGGCGAGGTTTCGCAGAAATCACGTCTTTTCCCAAATGCTGGCGTTAAGGTTTTATTAGGTCTGAAAGCAATGTTTGCAACACCAATAGAGCTCTTTAGAATCATCACCTTTTCATGATTCGATCATTAAGTATTTACTTTTTTCCTGGCCTGCCTCAAATTCAAGAATTTCTACTTCACAGTCTATTATTATTTGGCAAGCAAAATTATAGACTATCCACAATTTATATAAGCTTGCTTAAAAATCAATATTGCATTTGTGTCAAGCTCTCAGATGTAATTCACACTGCACACAGGATTTTTTTTTTTTTTCCCAGAGAAGCCAGCCTGGAAGAAAGAGGAAAGAAGAGGGGAGGGAGAATGAATTAGGTGATGGGGTCTGCAGAGCACAGAAGGGGAGGAGGAGGCAGGACATGGAACAAGGCCAGGTCAGACGGGGACGGCAGGTGGTGCCCACAGAGCAAGAAAGGGGTCATCAGGAGAGGTTCTAGGAACCAAGGAGAGTATGTTCAGGATCCTGGTTCCTCCAGCAGGGGGCGACAGAACAGGTGCAGAATCTCGGATGAAAGGGAGACAGGACACGTGTCTGAGGGTGTGGGCAGTTTCTGATAGATGGGAATCCAGCACAGCGCAGTAGTTGGAGAAGATTCTAGAGAGGGAAATGGGGCACTGTATTGCCGAGTCAGAAATGGAGAGTCAGATCTTCACTTCCACACACCTAAGGAATGGTGGGGGATTTGAGAACGGCGTCCGCCTGCCCTCTGCCTGGACTGTTGCTTTGTGATGGGGGGACTGCATACCCCCGAGGCTCCACGGCAGACCCTCGTGGCCTCTCCTCTCACTTCAGGCACTGCTGCTGTAGCACTCACTCCCCACAGGCTTTGACAAGCTTCCTTCCCTCAGGCCCGTGTTGGGGACTCTTTGCTTGCCTTGCACATTTTTGAACCCCATATGCCACACCCAAAGAACAGCTCACAGATGCTCAACTCAGAAATGGAAGGGGGGCAGCTCATGTCCTGGGGGAGAGGCCCTGGGCCCACATGGGGCAGGAGCCCAGGGACCAATGCTTTTCCCTCACTGACTCCAGACAGGTGGTTCAGAGACACATTTCATATGTGATTAAGGGGCCCAAGAGTGAGGGCCAGTTAGACAATAGTTAGACAATGCGGATACATCTTTGCATTGGCTTTTCCTCCTCTTTTTGCCTCTCCCTGTCCCTCAGTGCCTAGAATTACCACCCCTCCCCCAAAACAAACAAACAGAAAAACAACTGCTCTCACATAAGCCTTTATCTGTGGGCTACCCCTAGGAAAAAAATCCACAGAGAGTGAGAAGCAGACAGGACTCACTCACTGGGAGGGCTTCTTGCACAAGACATTTTACCGTAGGGAGCAGGGTGCAGGGGGCGCGGACCTCAGCACAAGTAGTGAGGACGCCGCCTCCATCCTTTGCTTTGGGGGAGTGGCCGGTGCTTGGGTCAGGTATCTCCCTGGTTAAGGATGCCTCTTGCTCTTCACAGGTGATTTCACATAAAATACAGACTTTAAGATTTAAAATTCTACACACTTCTGCAGATCCAAGACTCTGAGTTTCTCCAGGGCTTGGTTTTCAGACATGATTCATAGACCTGCTTGTGGATGTGGTCTCCTGCCCCTGCAGGCGGATCTGCTCATCACCGCGACACTGCTCTCCTGAGCGCTGGACACCCACCAGGCTGGCCCGACTAAAGCAAACGTAGGGGGAATTCTTCTTGGTCAGATAATTGGTACCTGGGTTGTAGAACGCAGGTCTTCAATTTCAGGAAATTCAATTATAGTGTTGGAAGTACTAATTATGTGCTTTTAAAACCAACATTATTAGCCAAGAATAATTATTACTGCAAGGAAAGGGAAAACAAGTGTGAATGAGCAGATTTTTTAAAGCCGCCTTCAAAGTCAGCCTTTCTCCTGGTGAAGAGGGGAAGGTACCGATGCTCTGCTCTCTGTCTATGAACATGGAAGAGCCCCGCCCCAAGCAATCTGCTACTGGATCCCACTTAGAGATTTTTTTTTTACCTTCAATGTGAATAGTAATTAGACATAGTGACAAAAACACTGCATGTGGAGGTTCATACAGCTTCGGTATTTGTTATTTTAAGCTCATTTTCAGGATATAAATGATTTTTGGAGTTTGAGTGGGTTATGGATTGCGGGCAAAGTGTGTGAAGTGTGTGTGTGCGTGAGCGGTAGGGTGGCGGTGAGTAGCGTAGTGAGGCTTCGTGGTTACCATGGCTACACCACGAAACTTCCCCTGACAACTTGAACTGTATGGGCAAAAAGGGAGTTTGAAAAATCATAGCAATGAAATCAGAGGGGGTTACAAATCCCCAAACTGGAAAATGGTATTTCCTTAAATATCGCTACCATCTGGGCACATTCTCTTTTTAAGATCCTGTACTCCAGATGCATTTTTGTCAAACAAAGCAGAGTTATCTTTAGTAACACAAGATTTAAGAAGCAATGACTGAAGGCGGCAATTCTAAGGAAACCTGGGAACTGGCTACGCAGGGATGTTTGATTTAGCTGGCATTGTTGGGGTCTCTGGGCCACATAAATAAAGTGTCCCCACTGTGGGAGCTGAACTGGGGAGGGTGAGTGGGGCAGCATGAGGATTCTCAATGTCTCCCCTTACTGTGCACCTGCCACATCTTTTCTGGGTCTGCCTGGGCTCCCCAGGGTGCCGCAGCTTCAGGGAGAGATAACACAAGAAAGGATGCTGGGGATGGGCCACTTGACTTTGGGCCTCAGTTTCTACATTTATAAATAATCAGGTTTGGAATACAATATCCTCCAGATCTTTTGCTTTTTCATTCGTTACCAATGCTAAGGTTGGTTGATGGGATGAGTTCAGCATGACAGCAAGAGGTACTCTGCTGATCCACTCACCAGCGAAACTGGTGAATACTATTCTTTTTTTTAAAAAAAACCCAACCATTTACAGCCTTTGGAAATAGCCTTCAAGACAAACAATGAGTGTGTGTGTGTGTGTGTGTGTGTGAGAGAGAGAGAGAGAGAAACTTATTCAAGAAAATCTGTGAAAATTTGGTAAGAAAGGGGAGAGTTTGTAGCATTTGAACCAAGACCAAAGTGGAGACTCCATTGCAGATGACTGTGGTCAGGCACCCAGGGCTCCCTCTCTGCTTCCAGTTGGAGGGCTTTTCCCATGAAGAGCAGGACTCCAGCGGTTTGCATCTTGCAGCCAAGTGTCTGCTGCTAAGGATCAATCCGAGCCAGTGTGGTTGGGAGGTGGGAGCTCCCTTGTTCTGTGCCAATGTCAACAGACACTGCTTGTGAGAGTGACCACATGTCAGATTTAACAGCAAACAACTTCAAAAGAGCCACTACACATGCATTCCCAGAACGGAAGGAAACCTGGATTAAAGAAGCAAAGGACGGTGTGGTGGCAGTGCCACACGAAAGAGGGAATACTCCAGAAATCAAAAGTATAACACAGTGCCAAGTGGGAATTCTGGGATTGCAAGGTAAATAACTGAAATAAACACTTCACTAGAGGGGCTCAAGTGTTGACGTGGCAGAAGAAAAGAATGATGAAACAATGCAAGATGAGAAATAGAAAAAAGAATGGAGAAAAATGAAGAGAGTCTCAGAGAAAGGTAGGCAACTATCAAGTGCATCACGTATGTATAATGGGAGAACGAGGGGAGAGGAGAAGAGAATATTCAGAGACACGATGGCTTCACAGTTACGTGACAGCTGTAACAAGCAGAGCGACATAAAGATGTATAAATGACATGCTGGGGACCTTTCTCTCACATCTGTGTCCCCGTCCACCATGGTAACCAGTGCAACAGCTTGGTGTGTATCCTTCCACACTTTCCTCTGTCATCATGAAACTATAATAAAATATGCATGTATATATTTAGCTTTTTTCTATATAAAGTAGAGGGATAATATTCCATTGTTGGAGTGTACCACAATTTATTTAGCCATTTCCCTTTCCAATTGTTTCTCTGCTAGATCTTTAACAAGTATGACTTTCTTTCTCTAATAGCAGATGTCCGGATGTAAAATTTATTTCCAACCATGTCCAGTCCCATGTCAGAAGTTCAGGCAATTCTTGTATCGAAATAGTTTTAATAAGCTTCATTGTCATTTGTAGGGCGTGTGCCATGCCAATTTGGATATTGTGAGTGTGGAAGGTCGTAATGGGAAAAGGGAAAGGGTGCCCAAGATGACCTTGTTCAGTATCTCATTTGGTTCAACCCAATTTCCCATTTATCAAGCGTGATTTTTAGTAAAAGTCTTAGACTATGTGTTAGTTAGTATGGCACAGAAAAAAGAGTATGGATTTGAAGCGCGAAGTCTGAGTTTCAATTCTGACTTAGTCACTATTTCTGTTAAACCATGGCCACAATACTAAGTAACAACCCATCCCCAAATCTCCGTAGCGTATGACATCACGGGTTAATGTAGCTCATGTGTCCGTGGGACAGTGTGGGGGTTGGGTGTGTAAGGGGCAGGCTGATCTTGGCTTAGCTCAGCTGAGGTTGCTCTGCTTCCTGTGCCTTCTTGGAACCAGAAGACTAGGCTGCTGATGGCAAAAGTGGAAGAACAAGACCATCTCCAGAAGCCTCTGCTTGCATCCCACCTGCTAACATCCCATCAGTCAAAACAAGTCCCATAGCTGAACCCAGAGTCAAAGGGGCACGAAAATTGACAGGGCAAAGAGTATGGTGTATGAATGATCTTACTACTGGGGATGGAGTAAGGATTTGGAACCACAGCTTGGTCTGTTACAGTCATTTATAGCAAGTCACATGGCGTTGTCTCAAAGGAGGAGCTAATACCACCCATCTTGGTGATTTTGTTGTGAGGATAAATTGCAATGTTGTAGGTAGTACATCCTTCAGCATGTAGTACATATTCCATGGCTGTTTTCTTCCCCGCTTTACAAAAGCTGTCAGGAAATACACGATTCTTTTTTGTTCAAAATCTTGTATAGTGTTGGTCAAAATGAGAAAATAAAAAAGTGTATGCGGTAATTAAAAAAGTTATTTTCCCTACACCCTAGTACAATAATGGCTTTCATGTTGCTCATTATATTCTATTTGCATACTCTAGTTGCCTCTAGAGTGTTTAGGCCATTCTGAATGTTTTTGTTTTAAGTTTTCTTACATCAAAATGTTGTCTTACACTTCTAATGTTGTTTTCTGATAGTAGCTTTTTGTGGCTGGTGATGGTTAATCATTTGGCTGGACCATAGGTGGTAAACTATTTCATGGAGAGGTTTAAGGCCTTCAGCCTCAGCATCAGTTACCTGGGCTGGTGTCCTGCTGGTTTCAGAGCATCGGAATCTGCTGAGTGATGGCCAAGGATTCTCTCAGGGCGTACAGCTCTTGCCCGTAAATCCTCTCTTCCCTGAGAAGACCAGCAAGTGTATTGGAAAAGTAATCAAGTCCTCCATGTTATATTAGTGTGACTGTGCCTGTGGCAGGAAAAGTAAAGCCATCTGCAGGTTCTGTCAGTGACAATGACACACAGAACATGGGGTTAGCCCTACTGAGTTAATTCCATGGTCTAAAATACTTTAGCTCAATGTAGCACTGAGTGTATGGTTTTGTAAATGTGATGAAGGAGCCATGTTGGCTCATTTATTTAAAAAAATTATGTGTTTTTTTAAACAAGTATTTATTGAATGAATGGGCTGCACACAGTACTAGTTATTTTTTAAATTGAATGTGTATCTTTTTTTTTAACTTCTATCCTCCCAGCCCCTCCCCTTTGGCAATATCTATAAGTCTGCTTCTGTTATGTTTTGTTTATTCATTTTTTGATTCTACATATAAGTGAGATTGTATGGTGTTTGTCTTTCTCTGTCTGACTTATTTCACTTCATATAGTACCTTCTAAGTCTACGAATGGCAAAATTTCATTATTTATTATTCGCTGAATAATATTTATTGCATGTATATATACATTTTCTTTATCCATTCCTCTATTGATGGACCTCTAGGTTGCTGCTCTGTCTTGGCTATTAGGAATGATGCAGTGAACAAAAGGATGCGTAGATCTTTTTCAATTAGTGATCTTTTTTCTTCTTCTAATAAATACCCAGAAATGGGACTGGTGGAATAGTACAGCAGCTCTATTTTTTTTTTTTTTTTTTAAAGAATCTCCATACTGTATCTCTGCACTAATTTACAATCCTGCCAACAGTGCACAAGGGTTCCTTTGTGGGGTTCGCCCCATCCTCTGCCAGCACTTGTTATTCATTGATTTGTTCATGATAGCCATTCTAAGAAGTTCCAGGTGATAATATCTCACTGTGGTTTTGGTTTGCATTTCCCTGATTAGTGAGATTGAGCTTCTTTTCTTATATCTATTGGCTATCTGTAGGTTCCCTCCTTGGATTGGCTCCTTTATAATTGTGATGTCCTTTTGTCTTTTTGTAACTTTTTTTTTCTTTTAAAGTTTCTGTTGTCTGACATTAAGTATTGCTACTCCTGCTTTCTTTTCATTTCTATTTGCAAGGGGCATCTTTCTCAATCCCTTCACCTTCAGTCTTTGTCTTTTGATTGGAAGTGAGCCTCTTGTAAGCAGCATGCAGCTGGGTCACGTTTTTGAAATCCGTTCAGCCACCCCATGTATTTTTTTATTGGAACATTTCATCTATTTGCACTGAAAGGGATTATTGATGAGTATGTACTTATTGTCATTTTGTTCATTGTTCTTAAGTTGTCCTCTGTGCCTTTCTTCTTCTGTTGATCTCTCTTCCCTTGCAGTTTCCTGTTTTTCTTCAGTATTTCGTTTTGGTTCCTTCTCTGTGTTCTGTGTGTATCTCTGTGGGTTGTAGGTTTGTGGTTATCATGAGGTTATGTATATTATTTTTATCTATACCAGTTTATTTTAAGCTGATTGGCATTTAAATTCAAATGTATTCTATAAGCACTACATTTGTGGTCCCTCATACCTGCTTTGTTATCGATACCTTATCTGAGGGCTCTCTGTGTTGTGCACCTTATTGTAGTTTGAGACTGATGCTATTTTCTTTTATCCTTCATAGCTTTCTAAATGTCTGATTTCCTGTTTGTATAGAATTTTGGGGTTTAACTGTAAGACTTTTCCTTTTCTCATATATTCTTATTTCTGGTTTTGGCCCTCCCTTTTCTACTTAAAGGAGACCCTTTAACATTTTTTGTAAAGCTGATTTAAGGGTGATGACGAAATTTTGTAGTTTTCACTTGTCTGGGAAACGATCTCTCCTTGAACTTCTTGCTGGGTAAATTCATCTTGGTTGTAGAGTCCTCTCTTTCAGCTGTTCAAAGAGGTCCTGCCACTCCCTCTGGCCTATCAAGTTTCTGATGAAAAAATCAGCTGCCAGGCTCACAGGGTTTCCTTTGTATGTACTCCTTTTTTCTCTTGCTCCCTTCAAGATGATCTCTTTATCTTTACTTCTGGCCATTTTAACAACAATAGGGTTGTAGGTCTCTTTGGGTTCATTTTGTTTGGAACTCTATGCTTCCTGGACCTGGATTTGCTTCCTTTCCTAGGTTATGACTGTTTTCAGCCATTATTTCTTTAAATAAAGTTTCTGTTCCTTCCCTTCTTCTCCTTCTGGGATCCCTATAATGCAAATATTTGAGTGATTGATGCTAATCCAGAGATTCCTTAAACTATCCTCATGTTTTAAAAATTCTTTTTGTTTGTGCTGATTGGTTGATTTCTACTAGTTTATCTCTAGATTGTCTAGATTGCTGCCCCTTTCTTCTGCATTAGCTAATGTATCACTGATTCCTTTAGGGTTTTTTTGTTTGTTTGTTTGTTTTACATTTCAGTTGTTGTATTCTTCAGGTCTACTTGGTTCTTTCTTATACCTTCTTTTTGTTGAAGTTCTCCCTAAATTCCTCTATCCCACTGTCAAGTTTGGTGAGGATCCTTATGACTGTTTTCTTTTAATTCTTTATTAGACAATCACTTCTTACCATTTCCTTAGGATATCCCACCCCCCCCCCCGCCCCCGCCCCGGGGATTTTTCTTGTTCCTCCATTGGAGAGATATTTTTCTGTCTTTTAATTTTATTCGACTTTCTATGTTTGTTTATATGAAATAGGCAAAATAGCTGTCTTTTTCAGTCTTGGAAAAGTGGCCTTATATAGAAGCCGGCTCTATGTAGACTGTGTGCCAGGAAATTTTCACAGGCCAGTAGGAGCTGAGCAGGTGCCTGTCATCCAGGGTACTGGCCCATCAAACAGGAGCGGCTTCAGGTGGCGAGACCAGGTGTGTGTAATAACGCCCTATTGCTCTGCTTGCTCCCTTTGTCCAGGCTGAAATGGGCTCCACTCTGGCCAGGTGTCCAGAAACACACCCCAGGGACCTTGCATGCAGGCCAGAGCACCTGGATAGAGGCCCTGCCCACCCTGTGGAGGTGGAGGGGATGTAAACCAGGGGGATTACCAGCCCCTCTAACCCCAGAGGTCTCCCGAGTTCTCCGTGCCATTTCTCTCTCTGGGTTGTTGCACTGAAAGTGACCCGTGTAGGAGCGACCTCTGTGTGGCTCTGTGTTCTGCGGGGGGTTGTGGGAAGCAGCTTGGAGCTGAGCATGCGCTCTGGGCTCCCGGGGCTTGAGCCAGACAGAAGGCGCTGCTCTTGTCTCTTGGGCGGGAGGCCCGTGGTTCTAGTGACACCCTGTTGCTCCTGCTTGCTCCCTCTGTCCGGGGCCGAAGGCTGCAGGCCATGTAGCTGGGCCTGAACTGAGGCCATCTAGCAGGTAGGCCCCGGCCCCGGGGTAGAGGTCCGGCCGCCCCACCTAGGGCAGGGGACATCACGCCTCCTCGAGCGCGGGGAGTTCCCGCCGCCCCCTGGGCTTCCCTGGCTTCTCTGTGCGGACTTCTCTTTCTCTCCTTTGTTGTCACAAGCTGGTTATTCAGGGCTCCGTTGTCTCGCAGGAATAACGGCTGCCTATGTTCGTGTGCATTTGGTGTTGCTTACGGGCGGGGGGCAGGGTTGCGCAGCGTCCTGCGGCGGCGCCGCCGCCATCTTGGGCCCTTTCCCGTGTTGAACTTAAAAGCGGTCGATGAAATGGACCTGGACTTCGCCTAACGAGGGAGTATCTAAACGTGGATGGAAGGCAGCGGGTGGCGCCTACTGGGAGGGCAGGTTTAGTCCAGTGAAGGACAGTTTGGGCAGCAGGCCATTGACACTGAGTCTAATCCCATGATTAGACTGCAGAGGATCCGTGTCAAACCAGGGAGCTCGGTTCAGGCAGGAAAGGGGACCTCTTTTGGGGTTATCTGAGAAGTACTTTCTTGCGAGTTGCCTGGGACCCCTTGGAGGTGAGACTGGCTCCCTGGAGGTGAGATGAGGTCGCTGCATCCTGAAATCGATCCCACCATAACCAGCTCTCCAGAAGTAATTGCATCTTGTCCTGGGTTTACCCAGGAATTTCAGAGGGTGGTCTGAGTATACGTTCTTAATTTCCCTGGGAAGCATCTCTTCTGTTTCTCTGCCTCAGTTTACGTGTCCAGCATTGGGCCCCGATTTGATGGATGAGGCTGTGGTGAAGAGCGTGGACTCTAGAGCCAGACTGCCTGGGTCCAACACCTCGCTCAGCCTCTTGATGTTTGTCGCCTCAGACAAGTCACTTAAGCGCTCCATGTGTTAGTTTCCTCACCTTTAAAATGACAATACTAATGGTTCCTGCCTCATAGGGTTGTTTGAAGAATTGAGCAATGTTTACAATGCTTTGGAGGAGTTCCTGGCACCTAGTGTTTTATGAATGTGGTTATTATTATCTTAAGACCTTAATGGACCCTAATTAAATGAAATAATTCATGTACTGTTCTAAGCATATAGAGGACACTGAATTGTAGATATTATTATTACTATACGGTGTTTGTGTTGTATTTCCTCTTGGATAAGATGCCTGAATGTTAACAGGAGGCTCTTGCAGATAAAGCTCTAGCCTACCTTTTCCACACCTGAGCTTGGTTCGACAGAGCTAAGTGTCCATTGGTCACATAAGTTTAGGAAATGCTTCATGGCTCTCTCTGTGTGTCTTTCTAATACATATTCACACCGTAGGACTAGTTTGCCTGAAAAACACACCCTTGAAAAGTTTTGCCATAACCCACTGAAAGGGAGTGGAAATTTCAGGTGAGGAGAATTATTGTGGGAGCTGAGTTGTGATTTTTTCTCAAATAATAATAATCAAGAAATTGTTCTCACCCCTACGAATAATGAAAGGAACTTATTAACATCTGTTCTGTGCCAGAAATTGATCTTGGCACTTCGGATACATTATTGCTAATAAAAATATGTTTGTAGCTACCATTTATTGACCACCTAAAGTGTGCCAGGCATTTTATATAAATGTTTTCTACAGTCCCTAACATTTTTTGCAGAGTAGACATTATCATCCCCGGCTTAAAGATGGGACAGCTGTGGTTCACATGGCAAGTGCGTGGAGCTCAGGTTTGAAGGTTTCAAAGCACTGGTGGGACCATTTGTCACTTTCAGCAACACAGGGCGATTAGGGAAGAATAAAGTCGTTGTAACAGCAGGTGTTGATGTTCATTTGCAGTTTACAAAGTGTTTCCCAGTGCCGTTTCTCATTTGATTGCAGTGTGTGTAATCCAGGCCCGTCCTCCCTGTCCAGCTCTGCTCCCCCTCTTCCCCTCATGGGGGACTCCATCCTGGGAGCCCAGGTCTCCTTCTCTCAACTCAGCTCTTGGGACTTCCTGTCTCTTCTCACACTGATTCCCCGTCATGTTGACTTGGTGAACCTTCCAAATTCCGGTTTGCCTTCCTTGACCGCCCCGTCCCCCCTCCTCCAGGCAGAATCAATGGCTCTTTCCTCTTTGCATCCCCAGATTGTATTCAAAACCATCCATTGTAGTTATCACATTGCATTATAATTGCTTGTTGAAAGAACCCGCAATTATGGATGAGCATAATTGCTCACGAGCATGTTGCAGTTCCGTATTTGAGGCAGGAGTCAGGGTTTTTTTGTTTTTGTTTTTGTGTTTTTGAATGAGGATAGTACAACTTGGAGAGATTCTGTGACTTGTCCAAGGTCGTGTGAGTGATCAGTGGTGGAGCTGGGGGTTTGTCCTTGATGTTAGGAACCAGGGCAGCCAACCCAGAAGAATTACAGTGATGAGAGTTAAGGTGTCAGAGACTTTTTACACAGTTTCTTCCCTGGAGGAGTATAGTATAGCTTTTAGGGCTGGACTGATGAGCTAAGCAGGAGAACTCTTACAGGATGAGTGAATGAAAAAGTAACTAACCTCTTATATATTTTCATGTGATAGTTTACAAACCACCCCCCCATTCTAGCCACTTTAACAGTTACATCAGGAGATTCACATGGTGATAGCTTTCCCCTAACTCACTGTGAGGAGTGAGTGTATCTTCTAGGGGAGACCTTGCTTCTGGCCCAGGCGCCTTTACTTGCTCGTATGCGAATTTGCTGTAGTCATAAAACAAGAGAATCGTCGAGATCTTCTAGCCTAGCTCAACCTGCTCATGTTATAGATGGGAAAACAAAGAAACAAGGAACTGAAACTTTGAAAACCAGAATGCTCAAAAGCTCACATCTGTATAATGCCAGTCCCTCCATTTTCCAAATGCACTACAGTTTTGCACTTTCTGCACTTTTGCACTATGTCACTATCCACTTTGATTCAGTTTTCTCATTTCCAAGATAGGTGTAATGTTATTTTTATATCTACTTTAAACAGAAGCTGTTAAGGATAAAATGAAGATAAATTAAAATTCTTGTGATAGATTAAAATGTTGTGGAATATTCAGTGCTATTATTGTCACCATTGATTTTTTTCCTGTTAGTAAAATTCATTTTATTTCATGAGTTTTGCTTCTCAAGATAAATGGAGAATAATACATACAATTTTTTTATTGTTGTTCAAGTACAGTTGTCTCCATTTTTCACCATTGATTTTATTGTGAGATCTATCCTCCTGTATGTGGATAGGCTTCAGTTATAAGATTTTAGTACTTAGGAGGCTCCTCAGAGGTCATTTCTTTTAAGCCCTTATTTTACAGATGAGGAACTGAGACCCAGGGAGGCTGATCTAACTCGCAGAGGTCAGATATAATCAAAAAGGTCCTCCTGTGTTGGACTTCTCTAAGAGAACACATCTTGTGGAGTGGTTCCCTTGAATACCTGCACAAAATGAAGCTGAGACTGTTGTCTATTTTCACGTAATTTCCCCTCTGGTATTTGACATCACAAACAAAAGCACAAGACCAGATGCTTAATTGCTTCTAAATGGAGGCTGTGAAATGATAAGCAACTTTTTGCCATCTTTTCTGTGGGTCATTGTGTCTTCTCCAAAGTCATTGCATTTTTGTTGTTTGTTAGCTTATTTCCAAACTGGGGATCATAAAAGGGAACTTTTAAAGCTTTAGAAGGAGTTATGGCAAACAATAATACAGCATTCGTAGGTTTTTCAGGCATTATATGCTACCTTAAATTTCCACTTGATATGCAGTTAGATGACCATAATTGGTATATTTCTAGTCAACTTTTAACACAACATAAAGATCTAAATGGGAAGAAAGAGACTATTTCTGGCCACATATTCTTTGACAGTTTGCTTTTCTCTCCTTTGATAAGTAGAGTTTACTTTTCTCGGATATGAAATAACATTTATGTGCATTGCAGAAAAACTAGAAAATAGTTTTAAACATAGGAAAAAGCAAAAATATCCATAATCTCATGACTCAGAAAATCTCCTTTGTTATTTCAGTGTATTTTCATTCCAATAAGAAAATTCTTTGGTAACCGAAGTACACAAACAGATATGTATAGCTTAACACATAGTAGTAGAGCTCAGTGAGCTCCGGCTGGTGTGGCTCACTGGATTGAGTGCCAGCCTGTGAACTGAAAGGTCGCTGGTTTGATTCCTGGTCAGGGCACGTGCCTGGGTTGGGGCCAGGTGCCTGGGTGGGCGTGTGCTAGAGGCAACTGACTGATGTTTCTCTCCCCCGTGGATGTTTCTCTCCCCCTCTCTCTCCCTCCCTCCCTTCCTCTCTCTCCCTCAGAGAGAGAGAGGAAGGGAGGGAGAAAATAAATACATAACATCTTTTAAACATTAAAAAAAGCTTATGAATATTACGAAACCGACATCTGCTGTAATAACTAATAATCTCTTATTCAGGTTAGGAAATACAACATTATATGCACCCCAGAGAATACCGATGTAGCTCACAGGATCACAGCCTCCTCCCTGCCCTTTGGATAATCACTGTATATTTTTTAGCTTCTGTGTATAATTTAACTATCCTTACATGAATCCCTAAGCTACACATTAATTGTGATATTTCTTACAATGAATGAATGAATATTGATACTTTATTATTAAATAAAGTCCATAGTTTATTCATATTTTCTTACTTTTGATTTTTAATCTAATGTCCTTTTTCTGCTCTAGGGTCTCATTCATGATATCATAATACATTTAGTCATATGTCTCCCTAGGCTCCTCTTGGCTGTGACGGTTTTTTAAAACTTTTCCTTGTTTTTGATGACCTTGATAGTTTTGAGGAGTGCTGGTGAGGTATTTTGTAGGATGTCTTTCTACTGAAGTCGTTTTTTAATTTTTTTTTCTCATAATTAGACTTGGGTTATGGTTTTTGGAAAGAAGATCACAAAGGCAAAGTGACCCTTTTATCGTATAAAAGGTACATAACACTTGGGTCATTTGTGACTGTTGACCTTGAAGGCTGAAGGTAGGGTTTGTCAAATTTGTCCACTGTAAAGTTACTCTTTTTCCCTTCTTCTCAGACTGTACTCTTTGGACGGAAGGCACTGTATGAGCTCACTCTTAAAGATTAGGGAGTTACGCTTCCTTTCTTTCAAGATGGAGTATCCACATACGTTATTTGTAATTCTTCTGCACAGATTCGTCTCTGCTTCTGTATTTATTATGGATTTATTTCAGTATTAGCTCATAGATATTTAGTTTATCTTTTGGGTTATAAGCCAACCCTAGTTGATGTTGTTGCTCAAATTGTGGCATCTTTCGCCACTGGGAGGTCTTTCACTTGGTTCCTGCGTTCCAGCTATGGACTAGGAAGTAGGCGCTCACCAGACACCGGATCTGCTGGTATCTGAATCTTAGACTTCCCAGCCTCCAGAACTGTGAGAAATTTCTGTTGTGTATAAACCACCCAGTCTGTGGTATTCAGTTCTAGTGCCCAATGGACTAAGGCACTGGAAAATACTGTTTTTTTCGTAATCTTTCTTCAGCTGTGTCTAATCCGCTGTCCCACGTAATCACTGATCTCTTCATTCCTTTATTATATATTTCATATGTAAAACTTCCGTTTGTTTTTTTCACTTCTACTATATCACTTCTTAAAGTTTCCTGTTATCATTGACCGTTTGCAAGCGAACTTTAATCTCCGTAGCGGTAACAGTCGTGGTTGTTGCATAATCAGTGTGCGATGCTGCTGCCTGTTCCTTCTGTTTGTTTTCTTTAGTGTTGCTGCTGCTTTGTGTGCCTGGTTATCTCTGACAACTTGGTGAGCATTGTGCCTGGAAATTATTTGTTCAGATTCTCCGAGGTCAAGGGTGAATGTGCCTTCCTGCCTTCCTCCAGAGTGCCTTAGAAGCCTGGGGTTCCCTGGCCTATTCCAGGCTGTGCATGGCCGTGGCATAGCAGGAAAGCAGGTGGTCTTTGTTCTGGTTTGCCCCTCTTCTCAGTGGTCATGCTTATCGAGTGAAAGAAATCCAGGAATAATCCCAACCATGGGCAGGCTTTGGGCCTACGCTTCTGCCCTCTTGCCCTGCGGAGCTTTGGGACCAGGGTCTAAGCAGGTGCTATTGGCAAATAGCCTCAGAGCGAATGCTCCGGTCATTATGGTTGTGGTCGTGCATTGCGTAATATCGTGCATTCTGGTATTTTTCTCTTAACATTATACTTGTTTTCCATATGCTTGGTATCCTGATATTTACCTCTTAACGATATAACAATTGTTTTCTAGTATTAGCAAAAGTGTTTTTTTTAATCTTCACATGATTTCAATCACAAATTGTTTTCAACAAAGTTGTCTGCTACCAATAAATTCTCATGACTTTTTATATTTTTTATGATGGAGAAATGAAAATACTACAAATAATAAAATTTCAGTTTAGGACTAGAGAACAGAAAACTGAATTTGATAGTATATCAGGGGAATAACAAAAAAACAACAGTCCGTCAGTTCCGGGTGCGGCTAGTGAAGAAGAAGGACAGAGGGAAGGAGCGTTAGATCTGCGACCGCAGGAGCTGGGCTTTGGGTTCCGGACCACCCCTTTCGTTCCAGCAAGGGACTCGTACCTCCTTTTCCTTGCAGGGCGAAAACTAGCCACCGTCAGGGGACAGTTCCTGCTCCAATAAGAAACGTGAAAGGGCCGGCACTCCGTCGGTCCCGGGAGGAGTATAAATTGCTGCAGCCCTTCCGAAGACCAGTATAACAGTAGTTAGTGCACTTAGGTATTCAGGTGCCCTGCCACCCCGCACTTCCGTTTTTCAGCATTGTAGCCAGAGACACTCTCGGATAACGAGGTGTCTGTGAGAACGCGTGTGGAGAAAGAGAAACGAAACAAACGAACCTGGTGGCAGTGCAACTGTTCGTCCCTGGAAGAGCGGCCGTGTCAAACGGGACATGTGCGTGTGACAGAATGCTGTGTCGCAGCCTGAGGAGTGAAGCAGATCTGCAAATAGCAGCATCTCAAATACATAACGTCAGATGGGAAAAAGTAGGAAACGGAGTGAGATCCATACCCTTATCATTATCTCTTGCTGCTAACACACCATCCCAAACTTGCCGGCCTTATCACGGCTGTTTAGTAGCTCATGAGGCTGTGAGTCACCAGTTTGGGTTGGGATGAGCAGGACAACTCTGCTGGTCTCTCTCGGGCGCACTCATTCCCCTGCAGCTGGTTGTCCATTGAAACAGTTGCCCCTGTGTTGTATAAGATGGCTTCACCTACCCATCTAGCCATTGATGTTGGCCCCTTCGGTCTGGGAGGGTCTCATGTCTTCAACAACCAGTAACCTACCTTGGGCTTTCTCACATAGTAGCAGAAGAGTCGCCAGCAGCAAGAAAGGGCAAGCCCACTGCACAAGCAGTTACAAGTGTTAGCTGGGTCATGTTTGCTAATGTCCCAATAGCCAGAGCAAGTTATGTGCCCAGCCCAGAGTCAGTGACAGACAATTCCTGAGAGCGTGGACCCAAGGAGGTGTGTGGTCTGTGGGGTGCCAGGGCTGCAGCGGTCTACCACAATAGCACAGCATTTGTCGGCTGGGTTGTGTTCCCCTAAAATCCATGTGTTGAAGCTCTAACCCCCAGTACCTTGGAATGTAACTGTATTTGGAGACAAGGTCTTAAAAGAGGTAATTGAGTTAAAATGAGGTTGGGTTTTTTTTTTTTTTTTTTTTTAGGTTGGGCCCTGATACAGTCTGACTGGCATCCTTATAATACAAGGAACTTTAGGTACCATCTATGTGTTTGTCCACTGGAAGGACCATGTGGGGACACAGCGAGAGGCAGCCATGTGTAAGCGACGGAGAGAGGCCTCAGAAGAAACCAGGCCTGCCAACACCATGATTCTAGACCTCTAGATTCTAGCACTTCGAGCAGTGTCTGTTGTTCAGGGCATCCCATCTGTGCTGTTTTGTTACGGCAGCCCTAGCAAGCTAATGTGATACTATTTGTGCAGAGTTAATGAATTTACCTGCAGGCCATGCTTCGTATTTTCCGTAGGTGTAAAGGGAATTGAATAACCATATATGTAGATTGGACTTAGCACACCCAAAACTGGACCGAAGGAACTTACAAGGAGAAGAGGATGGCAGCAGAGCAGGAAGTAAAGTGGAAAACAACTTAAAGAGAGAGCCGTGGCTGAATGATTGATAATAGTGTGCCATCTACTGAGGAAGGTGATGAATTCGAACCTGTGTTCCAGAGCTCAAAAGATAGGATGACGTGAAATATGAGGAGTCTTTTCTGGTTGAGGCAGAGTTGGCTTTCTTAGAAGTAAAATGACCGATTTTTAAAACCTAACATTGTTGAGTGCTACTATATGATAGTTCCTCTTACATCATTATAATCCTTTACATGAAAATGCCATCCCTTCCATTGATAGGAGAGGAAGCTGAGGCAGAGAGCACTTAAATAGTCTGCCCACGAGAGTACCGTAGGTGGCTGGATAGAGGGTTGCACCCAGCGCATGTGACTCTCAGGCTGAGCCTTGACAGCTTCCAGTAGATCATCCGTTACTCAGCTTCTGTGTCCCTGCAGCTCCTTAGTCCCTCTCCTTGTGTCTGGAATTACACTGCTCTCTCCTTCTCAGTGGCCCGGCTGGTTTCTGAGTCACTGCTCTTGGCACCCTACCTGCTCCCGCTGTTTTCTGGCTCTGACTTAACAGTCTGGCTTGGCCCTGGTGAGGGTCTGGCCCCTCCAACGGGCTTCTGCCTCTCCAGGGTGGCTCCAAGGCTGCCTGCACAAGACCTGAAAAAGTCAGGGAGGCTGAGAGTGGAGTAACGTAGCCAACAATAAGCAGAAAGAGGCATAAGATGAAGCCTTAGCTCCATCAGTTGTGGTCACTTGAAATGTGGATAACAGGGTCCTCTCTCCAGAGATTCTGATGCATCCAGTCCAGGGTGCAGCCTAGGCCACAGAGGCTTTTTCAAAAGCTCACCGAGTGATTATAAGGTGCGGTCAAGTTGAGGATCACTGGCCTGGAGTTTGCATTTTAGTGCCACTAGATAGGGCATGCTTCGTGTGTGTGTATCGTGTGTATATCTACATCTGTGTCTGTCTCATGTATGTATAGCAATATGTGTAAAAGGAGATACCTATAATACAGAAAATGAGATGCATAATATACATATATAAAAGGAGATATATATATATCTCCTTTTAAGTTGTCTCACCTTATTCTTTCAGATTTATTGAGGTATAATTGACAAATAAAATTATAAGATATTTAAGGTATACATGTGATGATTCAGTACCCATGTACTTTGTGAAAGGATGTCCCTTATCAAGGCAGTTAACACATTCATCACCTCACGTACCTGTTTATGCTTCCCCCTTTTTTGGTGAGAACTTTTAAGTTCTCTCTTAGCAAGTTTTTCAGTTATACGATACAGTGGTATCAACTATAGTCGCCATGTTATACATGAGGCATTATTCATCTTAGGACCGAAAGTTTGTCCCCTTTTACCAGCCTCTCCCTGTCTCCCCTCCTGCCCTGGAAACCGTTTTTCTACTCTGTGTCCATGAGTTTTATAGGGTCAGTGTGGGCTAGAGCTGGCTTATAATGGCTAGGAAGAGCACGGTGAGAAGAATTTTCCACACTGGGTGTTGGTAGCTTGAAATTGCTCACGGTGGGTGTATTTTCACCACAGAAATTTGCAAATGTGACAAATTAGGGCTTGTTTTCTGGAGAGCTGGTTTATCAGAACACCAACGGATAGACCTTCCAAGGGCTATAAAATTCACATTTGTGTAAGGTCATAACACGGTGTGAGGTAGTGCAGTTGTCCATGTTGTAGAGTCAGAAGACCTTAAATCAAATACGTGACAACTTCATAGCCAAGTGAGGAAAGGCAAATTATTCTGCTCTATCTTGCCTTGATTATTTCGGCTCTTAAGTAGGAATAATAATGTTTACTTCACTGTAGTGCTGTCTGGAATGGAAAGCACATGTGGAGGCATCGTGCACAAAAGAGCTTGACAAATATTAGCTGAATGTGCTTAAGGGGCAAAGTCTACCTAATAAGCCTATCCATAGTACTCTCAGAAAATGCAAGTGATAATGGTTCTTACAGATGTTTACCCTAAGTATTACTGTGTGCCAGATACTATATTTCTCATGCATCATAACAGCCTTTTGAGGTAGGTCCTGTTCTTTGTCATGATTTTAGAGTGGATAAACTCATGGAGCTATTTTTTCAGAGGGTTTTGGTCTATCAGAATTCAGAGCCAGCCCCTTCCCCATTATACACTATTGGTTAAGGGTGATAAATGCTAAATGACAATAATGCATGCAGTAAATGTGATCAAGTGTGATAACTGTGTCTGCCTCATTCAATTAGGTGTGAGGTCATCCGGAAAACAACACCCTTTGTATCAATTAATGTGGAATCACAGCTTTGTCATTCCCTCAGGGGCCGCCTGAGATCTTTGCCAGAAAGTGTGCCATAAATTGTGGTCATGTTTTATGCAGTGCAGTCACTTGCTTCCATCCTGTGGGGATTGGAGTCTTACTGGAACAGGATCTTACAGTCTTCAGCTAACCAGCTCGAAGCCCAATTCTCATTCCACGATCCCATGCACAGACCTTTGATATGGTACGGAGACCTGCCCCTCACTCTGCGGTTAATCTTTCTACCTCTTCTGAGCCGGGGCCAGTTCCTTTAACAAAGCAGGTTACACATTTCACCCCCTCTCCTTGCTTAATCAATTAGGCTGTATCTGGACCATTAGAAGATCTCAGTTTCTTCATCTGCACACACTGCATTTCACATAAGGGCAAAGATATTTTTCTCCTCGGAAAATTTCCCTCCTGCCTATTGTCCCGCAGAACAGAGGCCATGCGAGGAGCTGCCCACCTTTTTTTTTAATGGAAAAGAAACCAGGAAAATGGGTTTTATTTTCCCACCACTTATTTTTGTAAATTCAGCAGCCAGAGAAGTGGCTTCCTTTTTCCTCCTCCTCCTCTCCCTTCCCACCTCTCTTCTCTTCCCTGCCCACCTGCCTGCCTTCCTCTCACTTTTATAAAATGACTGATACAATAAATAGATCACATTACACATAATTTCATTCATAGGGAATTGCCAAAACACTACTTTGACGCCACTGAGGAGTTGCACAAATGGTCCAATCCTTGGAAAACTGGAGGTTTCAAAATTTATTTGCTTTGGAAAAAGGAAGGGCCATGATTCATACATTTTTTAAAGAATGCTAAGTACGGTATGTTTATTGTCAACAACCGCTTTCTGTGGTTTTGGTTTGTCAGTAATAAGGTTGATACATCATAAAGGACAGCAGCATTTAAACGAGAGGAACATGAGATCTGGACTGAATAAACAAGAGTATATTTAAGTGTCACGATCCTATCATTTTAGGATCCAATATTTCAGCGAGATGCATCTCAGATCTTATTACGTGCTCCTCAGAGGGCAGATCAGACTGTGACACTCACGCTGCCTTGTCAGCCTTATCTCAGGCTTTAGACAGGAGTGTGCTGTGCGGAAATTGCTTGGGACGAGATGAAAAACTTCAGGGGCAGCTGGGTGAAGGCCATGGAGTTGTCGGATTATTGCAGTAACTTCTCTGATTCGATTAATGCCTCCGAGAGTGAGTTTAGGGAACTATGGGAAGTGGATTTATGGCTACATTTTAGGGAGAGGAGCCTGGAATTCAGGAGGAGAAAGGAGAAGGTGCATGTACCTTGGAGAAACTACTGCCTGTAATGGAAACTATGTTATTATTTGTTGCTGTGTAATAAATTTCCTCAAAACTAATTGATTTAAATAGCAATTAACACTTACTATGCATACTGTATGGATTCTGTATGTCAGGAATTCAGGAGCAGTTTGGCTAGGTGGTTCTACCTCAGGGACTCTCCCGAGGTTACAGTCAAGACATTGTCAGGGCTTCAGTCACATAAGGCTGACGGCGGCTGGAGCATCCATAGCTGCGAGGTTGGTACTGCCCCCTGGCGGAAAGGTTCCGTTTCTTGCCATGTGGACCTTTCTAGAGGGCTGTGAGTATCCTCGGAACATGGTGGCTGACTTCCCTCGAAGTGAATGATTTGTGAGAGCAAGGCACAAACCATGGTGTCTTTTACGACCTAGCCTCAGAGGTCGTGCCTTGTCATTTGCTCTGACACATTATGTATTCGGGCCTCATTGTTTCTTTTGCCAGTGTAAAGCACTTGATTCTGAAAGTACTTTTTAAACAAGTACCTTTTAGAAATGCGAATGTATGGTGTTCATGCGGGTTGCTCTTTTTATGATTGATTTTCCCTTCTCTGTGAGGCAGGTAAAGTCACTAGTTAGGTGACATGCTTGTCTTCTGTACATGAGGAATTCGCATCTGTACGTGAGAAAAGTTAAGTAGAGTATCTAAGATCGCAGAGCTAGTTAGGATGAATCTGTAGACATATGTCCAGCTATTTTTTATTTTTATTCATTTATTTATTTTTTATTTTTATTTTAATTGTTGTTCAAGTACAGTTTTCTGCCTTTTACTCCCATCCCAGCCCACCCCTCCAGCCCTCCCCACCTCCCTCCCATTTCCACCCTGCCCTTGTGTCCGTCCATGTGTCCCCCATACTTGTTCCTGCAAACCGTTCCCCTTTTCCCCTGAAATTCCCTCCCCTCTCCCTTCTGGTCACTGGAAAACATTATGCTAAACAAAATAAGCCAGGCGGTGAAAGACAAATACCATATGATCTCACCTTTAACAGGAACCTAATCAACAGAACAAATGGACAAGCAAAATATATTTTTCTTTATTTTTACAGATTTTATGTATTTACTTATCTTTTAGAGAGAGGGGCAGGGAGAGAGAAGGAAAGGGAGGGAACCATCAATGTGCCAGAGAAACATCAATCAGCTGCCCCTCACACACCCCCAGTCAGGGGGACACGGCCTGTAACCCAGGCATGTGCCCTGACCAGGATTTAAACCTACAACCTTTTGGTTTGCTAGATGATGCCCAACCCACAGAGTCACGTGAGTCAGGGCAACTAGCGATTTATTATTTTTAAGAATTATGCTCTAAACTACTGAGACAAAAAGACAGTAAAACGAATCAAAGCTGTTATTACTATTAAATTACACAAACACATTATATTCCCTCTGCATGCTGAGTGCTGGAGTCCCAAAGACGATGACAATGTGGTTTGTGTGGTTCACCTGCTGATGGATATGGTGGGGCAGGCTCGACATGCAGGTAAATCATTTTAGGGTAGTGCGATACAGCTTGCTGCAGGAGTTTATGAAAGGTACATGCTTTGGGGAGCAAAGGATGAACAGCACGCAGTCTTCTAATTGAGGATTTGTGGAAAGGGGCGTGGAGCTTTGGGCTGAACTTCGAGGACAGTGACAGAGCTGTTAGGTGGATGATGCTGCAGGACGTTGAGGCGGGGGCGGGGAGCTTGGCAGCAGGGACCTTGTTTCAGGAGGCTGGGGCTTGATTTGACAGGCCTTGTCTACATATTACCACTGGTTTGGATATTGTCCTATAAATGATGGAGAACCTTTGGTGTATCAAAATATTTTCCTTCCGATTATGAAAGTACAGAGAAGGCTTTTTAACGGGGATGACAAGAAGAGGGTCATAAAAAATGTTTTTTAAAAAGGGGCAAGAATGAAGGCAGCAAGTTCCTGGCTTAAGAAGTGAGTCACCCTGGAATGAAAGGGAGTTTAGTGTTGACCCGCACCTTGGCGGATGGATGAATTTGTAGCCTTCGAGCAGTGATTAGGGGTCAACAGACGTTTTCTGTGATGGGCCAGATCATAAATATTTTAGGTTTTGCTGGCCATGTGGCCTCTGTTGCAAATACTCATCTCTGCCGTTGTAGTGGGAAAGCAGCCACAGACACTATGCAAGTGATTGCACATGGCTGTGTTCCAATAAAACTTTATTTATGGATGCTACATTTGAATTTTATATAATTTTTACATAATTTCATACAATTTTAAAATGTCACGAAATGTAATTCTTTGAATATTTTTAGTCATTTAAAAATGTAAAAGTCGTTCTTGGTTCATGGGCCTTTAGAATCAGGCAGTGGATCACTTTCAGCCACGGGCCGTGGCGTGGTTTGCCCACCCCTGCGATGGCCCGTGGGCAGTCTGTCATCGCCTCCGCCTGCACGGTTTTGGCAATACCTGCGTGGTATGTGTGCATGCCAGAGACAGGAGGTGCATACTTCCCATAGCTTGCCTTCTGCTTCATAGCGGTCTTCTCTAGGTCGCATTTGGAGTGGAACCCCCTGATAAGTAGTAACACTTATTTTGGGCGGGGGAGGCATGTGTGTCTTCTCATGCCGTCTTTCTGACAGCCTGCTGAGATTCTGTGGGGAGAATCGGGGGATCTCCCTCGATTCCCCACTCATTTGGTCATGTGCCTCTGCTCTGGCCGCCCCAAACTGGCCGCACCGCAGTCAGGCCAATGAGCAGCGTAGCCTGGCTCAGAAAGACAGACAAGTGTGTGCTTTTAGGGCTGGCGATAGCAGCGATGGGCCGGAGGGAAGCATGTGAATCTGACACATTTCATTGAGCAATTTAAAGTCAAAATTTTGTAGTGAGAAGTGTCTCCAAAACCTTTGCCCACCTTTAAATTGGGTTATTTGGGTTCTTTGGTTGGTTTGTTTGTTTTATTTTTTGCTATTGAGTTGTAGAAATTCCTTATACAGGGTCCAGCACAAATCATGCCCCCTTTTTATTACAAACTCTTTAATTACAAAGTCATAAGCATGTAATTCTGTAACATAACACTATCACACTCAAGCAAACCACAGGACATTTTAGGTGAAATTTTTAAATGAAAACTGTAGATTATGACACCTATATTATTATCTTACCAACCACACTCAAGCAGGCATTACTTCTGCCAGACCCTGTCCATTTAGGATATTCATCCGTAATCAGGTGTATGGTTTGCAAATATTTGCTCTCATTCTGAAGGTTGCCTTTTCTTTCTCTTGATTATTTACTTTGCTGCGTGGAAGTTTTTAGTTTGATGAAGTCCCACTTCTTTAATTTTGCTTTTGTTGCTTGTGCTTTTGGTGTCCTATCCAAGAAGTCGTCGTCAAGCCCTATGTCATGAAACTTTTCCTCTGTGTTTCCTTTTAGGAGTTGTACAATTCCCATCTCACATTTCAGACTTCATTCCATTTTTTTTGTTCATTAATGTCAATGAGTATTCATAGAAATGCACAGAGAAGTTGCATTATTTCACTGACAATGGTCGTAACCTTGTTTCATACATGGGAGGAAGAGAAGCCAAAGGAGATACAGTCTTCTCTTTATAATCACACAACTAATCACAGGCGGAATTTGGGACTCATAGTCCAAATGCCATTATCTTCCTTCCACCCCACCCTCGCCTTTTATTTGATACATTGTGAATGGGAATTGGGGAGGGCCTAAGGAGAACAGGGAGGGAGAATGGAGCACCCCAGGAGATGCCTTCTTCCAGAGACAGCAAGGGTGTCCTTGGTCCTGCTCCTAAGGGGGGAGATCAGTTTTCTTAGTCTGTTTTTATTCTCTGACTGCCTCCACATTCCTCCCTGTCCTTGTCTCTCTTTCCCTTCTGTCTTTGCCCAGACCAGTAATTACTACTCTGCCCAGGCCAATAGTAGTAATATCTCTACTAAGAAAATGGTATCATAGTGGGGATTTTAAAACACAGCATTCCAAGTATTTGAACTTTAGTGAACATGTGGCCAATATGAATTCTGTTTTTCATAAATTGTATTTTTGGCAAAGAAGGAAGGACAGAACTAAGGTGATATCATGATTTTTCATTGTGTTATGAGGAAACCTCTGATTTGCCTATATTTGCATGGCAAAAACCAAACTAAGCAAAAATGAAGACTTGCCAGTTTTACTCTTTGCATTCTCCTTTCTGAATCAGACATCTTCCTTGAAAGGACTGTCAGAGAACATGTACATGTTTGACTGCCTTCTGGGCATTGTGACAGAAGCGATGGCTTTCTGAATGACTGGTCTGGACTGGCTAGACTAAGAACGGTGTGCTAGAAGCAAAAGTTGTTCACCATATATTCTGAGATTGTGCAGAATTGGGTGATTTCCTCCCTCATCTCCCTCTTTTTGCCTCAGCCACACTTAATAAATATAATCTAATTCCACACTTTCATCTTTCTTATGCAATGCATAGCACAAGGTCATTGCTTTCCCATGAAGATACCTAGATGGGGGCTGTGCTTGTGTGCAGTCTGCTGTTACTCCTCACTGGACTTACATGGGCTCAGCTCCTCTGTACGTTCCTGGACTCATACCAAAGCATCTATAGGTAGTCTAGATTTTCATGACGATTTCGAAGATGAGAAGCAAGAGAGAGAGAGTACCTTGCACACCTTGGAGCAACTAGCTCAGATCCCCTTGGATGTTTTCTTTTTTCCTAGTCCTTCTCTCTTGTCCCACCACACCTGTATTCCTCGCTCTCTGACCCACCACACCTGTATTTCTTTCTTCCCACTTCCGAACTATCCTCCAGACCTCTTAATCTTTCAGCCCTTTCTGATGGGCAGCTTGGCTGCACCCTGCTTCTACTTTCAGAATCCTCTAGGTCCCCACCAACCTTAGAGAGCTGTGGGGGATTTTAATAACAGAAATTTGTTCCATCATATTTAGAAGACTTGGTTTCTTATCTTTATCATTTATAAACTGTGTGACATTGCACAAAATACTTTGTCCTGGAATCAGTTTCCTTCCTATAGGATGAAATTCACATCTATTCTGCCAGCCAGAGGATCATCAAATTGTAAAACAAAGAGAAATGTAAATGAAAGTGGTGGATGGCAAGGGGTAGGGAGTGAGGGAGTGACTCCCCTCTGCAGCCCTCGACCCTTGCATCTCCTTCTTTCCGGCTGCAACTGGCCACCTTGAGGGTGATGAACACTCCCCAGTAGGCTGCCTGTGTGCAGGGCTGTGTGTGAGTGGGGCATTGGTGCTTTGTCCTAAGTGCTCTTCTCTGAGGCTGCATTTCTTGAATTTGCTTTGGGTGACCACTGAAACAGTTGGCGGGGCGGGGTGGGGGTGATGAAGGTGTTGTAACATTAAGCTTAGTTTCAGTTCTGCTACAAACTAACTGATTTTGATCACCCCCCTTCACCTCTCAGGGCCTCAGTTTTCTCCCCTGAAAAACCAGAGTGATGGCCTAAATTCCTTTCATATCTGATCTCCATTATCTCTTCCCTTTGTGGAACACTTATGGAAGCCATTGTTCTCTTACTCTTTCTGGTGGACGTTATGACTTCTGCATTTCAAGTGTCATCTCCAACCTATTGTAAATAGCCCCTCAAAGAAATTAAATCTTTAATCATTTCCACCTGGTAAGTGAAAAGGCTGAAGGAAAGAGCTAGCTGTCAATAGCTCTGTGGATGACAAATTAATTCAACAGAATAGGATCTGTGCAAACACGTGCTTATACAGTCATAATTTGTCTTTCATTTTCCTTTGCAACTTAGAAAAAATGAATAATTTCCAATGAGCCTCTCATTTGGACATATTGAAAAAACATGTCATTAGCAAAAGGAGCATTTAGTTGCTCGATTACCATATATCTCCAAGCATGAGGAGCTGTCATTTTTCAGTTGAGAGTAATTGGCTGAGTAGAAAGCTGTAAAATCTTGGGGACAGCAAAATATCCTTGTATGTCTTATATGGGCATTGAGAAAGCAAAGGGGAGAGGGGAGAGGGAAGGGTCAGCTGCAGCGTTTTTGGTTATTCAGACACAGTCTCTAAAGCGATGAAGGTGAAACTGTGGGTACAAATGTGTTTGTAGGGTCTCAACTAAAGAAAACTGCAAAAGAGAAAGGGCTAAAAAAGAGATAAATTAAAAAATTCATTATTTCATTTACTTACCTGCTTTCGATGCCTTCTTAGTATCACTTTCACATTGTTTGCTTCATTGTTGGCCACCCCAGCTTATCAGCCCCGAAGGCCACCTTGGCAAGTTGCTTAAGTTCTTCAAGCCTCACCTTTTCCATTCGTCTGCTTTGGGGCCCTAATGCTGGATTTCCCTCCGGAGTTACTGCTGGTCGCATGCCCTGAGGTAGCTGGCGTGTGCTTCGTAAAGCGCATCCCCCAGCGCACTGTGTGGGCGGTCTCAGGTGTCCGAGGGCTTTGGCTGTCATTGACGGGACAGAGTGGAGAGTGTGGCAGAGGAGCCGATTTGTGGGATTTTCCTGGATTATTTTTTTCTCCGGAAAATAGCATGCATAGGCACAGGGAGATTGCGTGGGGGTCAGAGCTTTGCACTGATGTCAGAGCAGAGCTTCAGGATTGCCAGAGCAGGGCCGGCATTTCACATTTCGGAGTTCGGTCAGCCATCTGGGTGTGGCTGCCTTCCTGTGCAAGCACCTTGTCAAATGTGGGCAGTTGGAAGACTGGGCAGTCCTGTGGGGGCAATGCTAAAAATTTAATTGGAACGTAGATCAGCAGTAATAAGGAATCCATCTCCTGAAGGCTTCCTAGGAGATTTCCTGAAGATTTAGGGAAAAAACACTGTATTGATTGAATGACGCTGATGCTTCCTTCTCAGTGGCAATAACTCAGGTCACCAGGCCGCATAGGACTTCATGTCCCCTGCCTCCCCAGTAACCCCTGCTCATAAAATTTACTCGGGGAGTGGCTCATGCTATTTAACTTAATATTCTGATTAGCAGCGAAGCTAGCATCCATGGAATATCAATATAAATTGCAATGTCATAGCAGCCTGCATTTAAAAATATCTGACTCTAATTTAAAAACACAGATTTTTTTGGAAACTTACTTCATTTTATGGAACATGAACATTTTAATATGCTGGAAAATTATTTTCATTTAAACCTGTGGACTGTTATTTAAGTCAACCTTTACAGTGTTTTTATTGTCCCACTATAGAAAAATGGGCATGTAGAGAAAACTAGGAAGAAAAGAGTCACTCATTACTCCTGCTCCAAGAGTTAGCAACTATTAATATTTTTGTTTAGTTATTTTTTGCTGTGTATTTCTTATATTTTATTATATGTGATGAACAATTATACATATTCACTTTAAAATAACTCATTGTTATAAATAAAATACATATTTAATATATACAAGTAGAACATGTACAGGAATATACAGAGAGAGAGAGAGAGAGAGAGAGAGAGAGCGAGTGAGGGAGCGGAAAACATTGATGTGAGAGAGAAGCATGGAGAGGTTGCCGCCTCTATGCGGCCTAACTGGGGATGGAACTCACAGCCTAGGTACATGCCCTGACTGGGAATTGAACCCACGGCCTTTTTGGTGTATGGGTTGATGCTCTAAGCAATGTAGCTACCCAACCAGAGCCAGCACACAGTTCTTTTAAAGAAGTCCTTCCTCTAAGTCTCCAATGAAATTTTAGTCTTTTCTTATAAAGATTGGAGGTGGATAATAGTCTGCATTGGCAAAACTGGATTTTGACTCTGTCCTTTGCAAATATTGCATGGAACTTCTAGAATCGGACTTTAAATGAGAAGGTTCTTGACAACTGTTGTTTGCTACTTAATCTTTGGCACCAGTGCAAAAAGTTGAAGAAGATAGCAAGTTTCCATTATCCTGTAACAACAGCTAATCTGTTTCCCTTCCTTGTTCATGAATATTTACGAGGTCCAGATGTTTACAGAAAAGTGCTTTGGAAGTCGGGTCAGAACCCTGATGTGCAGAGTGGTCTTGCAGACCCTCTAATCCCAACCCTCTTCACAGAGGAGAGTCAGAGATGTGATATGTTTGCCTGGGGAAACACAACTGAATAATAGGAGGTATTAGCCAATTTCTGGTTCACTGCTCAAAAATCAGCTTTTTATAACCTCCCCGCTGCCAGGGAGATAAGAATGAAGGCAACAGTTTTCCTCCCATTTCTGAGCCCATGCGCCCTTGCCCCCACAAGTTGAGCTTCTGAACTGTGAGTAGCTGAGAGCAGAGCACCTCCCCCATAGCCCAGGCAGGGACCCCCTGCCACCTGAAGCTGATTGTACCACCTTTAACTTGAGCAGCTGCCCCTTCAAAAGAGATATTGGCCTGAGGGCTTCATATGGCTTTGGGAGTCTGGAAGGAAACCTGGACAACTCAGAGCTAAGATTGCAGAGAATAGGGGCCATGTGTTTGACAGACTGCAGTTGCAGAGCAAGGGACTTCTCAATTTCCAGATGAATAATTATGCTTCTGGCTGATCATGAACTCTGCCTCCACTAAATACTGGAATGTTTTTATTGTCTGTATTTCAGGGAAAAATCTCTGCTCCTTGACCTTCTTCTGAAGGGCAGCCCAGAAATAGCATTTGAAACACTTGCTATTCAGGGCTGGAAGCTGGCAGAGTCAGGTGACAGTGTGTGACCTGAAGGCAGGCAGCCACTTGGCAAAGGTCTTAACAGTGCGGCCCGAGCCTTGCATTTATCTGCTGACCAGGGCTGGGGTTGTCTTAGGGTTCTCCATATGGTGTGGCCTCAAAGAGGCAGTAACTAGATTATTTTATTCAGCACTTCCTGTGTGCTAGGAACTTTAGAACTTTATGTTTTTTATTTTATTTCAGACTCAAGACAGCCTTGATACTATATTTCCTTTTACAGTTAAGAGGTTAAGTAATTTGCCCAGAATCACACAAATTGTAGTTAAGGTTCCAAGGTCTTCCATCCATGGGAGACCTTCCCCCGAGAACCTGGAGATAAAGGCAACAGCCTTGATCTCAGTTAATCTAAGCAAACTGACATTTAACAAAAAGCAATAGATTACCTCCTGTAGCCCCAGCAAGAGCCACTTGACTATAGCTACTCAGGGATATAAATGCCTCTCTACAAAGGGTGTGTGGTCAGAATTCATGGGCAGCAGTGGGACATAGGAAGGTAGGACAAAGAGGTGTAAGCTCCAGGGGTTATTGGAGAAGACAAATTCTGATTCTTTGTAAATAATGGTTTTGGTGTTCTGTTTTTTTGTTTGTTTGCTTGTTTGTTTGGCTTTTGGAAACTTTTGGGGTCTTGTCTTTGCTCTGTCACATTTTAAGACAGTGTACTTTGATGTGGGTTTATTTTCTTCTGTTTTATCTGAGGAATTATGCTTTCAACTTTGAGAAATTTTCTTCATTTTTAGGTGTGTATTCTTTCTCTCAATTTCTTTCTCTCTGAAAATTGATCATTTGATGGTGTTGAATGTTTTATAATTTTCTTGCTTTTTTCTATTTTACAACTCTTTCCTTTTGCTTTAATTCTGGGGGAAATAAAAGTCTTCTTACTCAACCTTGTATTGCTATCCTCCTAATGAGAATTTTTAGAAAAATTCTGCTCTCATATTTTTAATTTTAAAGAACATTATTATTCTATGGATTAAGTTCTTATTTCATGAAAATAATATCTACTTTTATCTCTGAGGATACCTGTAATGGATTTTTCAAAGGTTTTATATCCTCATACAGTTCTTTGCCATCCAGGTTGTTTTTATTTGTCTGTTTGCTCTGGTCTCTGCCTTTTATGTTAGAAGCTTTCCTGAGTTGTCTCATGACCCTTACTGTCTGTTTCTGCTAACAAGGGATCACCTAAGTGCTGTTAGAAGCTCTGTGCTTGTGGGTAATCTGTCTGGGTCAGTTTTCTTGGAACCACCACTTCCCCAGCTCGATACCGGTATCTTTAGACACTTTGCTTAGGCAGGAGAGTTCTCCCCAGAGAAGAATGTTTATTATCTCCTGCCTGAGTGTCTGTCTTCCTCTTTACAACCACATGGGAGGAAAGGCCGGAGGGTCTCAGTATTTACTAGGTAAATGAACCCTTATTGCTAGAGTTTTCAGCACTCTGCATATGGACAGCTCCCGCCCAGCGAGCCTGCACTTTACCCTACCCTGTAGAGAGGAAACCTCTAGGGCACTGCCACCTTGAGGCAAGCACAGTCATCCAGTGCAGGTGGAAGATCAGGACTCTGCTTGCTACTTAAATAGAATTTCATCCCATTTTCATCCTTACGCTTACCTCTGCCTCCGGAAATAAATCGTGGTGCCCACTCTTGAGCTCTTTGGAGGCCCTGGCTGGCCGCTTTCCCATTTCTGGCTTAGGGTTCAGCATTCCTGGGGCTGCTATGTCAAATACCACTTATACCTTTCACTTTCCAGCTTGGTAGATGCTTAGGTATTATCTCTTCTCTCTTTCTTAGCTTGATGTTTTTAAAAATTATATCATTGGCACTTTAATATGATGTAATGAAAAAGTGGAGGCCTGTGCATTTATTCATTTGCCCCTCTTAGTTGAAGTCTGTATATTTCTCTTAGAGTAAAATGATTCAGTAAATCTGAATCATTCGATGTTTCAATTAGTTAGAACTGTATATGTGCATTGTACTTTGCTGGGGGTAGGATAAATCATTCTTGAGGCAATAGGGAAGATTCATTTGTGTTCAGTTTATAGTCTTGAGGCCAAAGGGAGAAATGTTATAAAACACATTTTAAGAAGAGTTTATACAAAGTGGTATATCTTGACTAGCCCTAAAATAATTAGGCATGGAAGGGAGCCCATGCATCTTCGGCTAAGTCAGGGTTCACTGTATTTTTCTCTTGTCAGTTTTCTTCTCCAGTGATGTTCTTTGTCTGTAGCTTAACATCAAAAAGGTGATGTGGAGATGCAGAGTAGTTGGAATAGAAGGAACAGATCACTCATGACTCGTCTCCTCCCCTGCCACCCAAGGACAACCGTGTTAACTCTTCCTGTATTCTTTGCATGTAGTGTTTTTTTCCTAGGCACTTTCTTTAAAGATATTTTTGGTCATGAAATTGTCTTAGATGATGAGTAAGTTGTCAGAGAGGAGTACCCACTCTTCCTCTCTCCTCACACTCTGCCTTCCCCAGGTTCAAGGTGATTGACTTGGGAACCCCGTATCAAACTTCGCAGTGTTGACATTGTGTCTTCTGTCTAGTTACCCTGTGGTGCTCTCTTCCTAACGTCCTCTCCTTCATTCCCACTGTACCTGCTTCATACACACCTATGCATGTGCGTGCTCGCTCTCTCTCTCGCACTCTCTCTCTCTCTCTCTCTCTCTCTCACACACACACACACACACACACACACACACACACGATGGGCCAAAGAAGGCCATGCAGAAAAATAATGCTATTGATGCTCAAAAGGGGCAGCTACATGTTTACAGATGACAAAGGCAGCTCTGTTTATGAAAGAGATTTTACATTAGACTTGGCAAGAAGCTGCAATGTTTTTCTCTCTCTTTGAAATTGCCGTGCGTGTATGTGTGTGGGAGAGAGAGAGATGGAGCCAGAGGAGCAAGAGGAGGAGAGAGGGAGAGACGGAAGAACGGTGCATTGTGGGGAGTGCATCCTGACAGAACGGGGCACAGGCAGCTGCGGAGCCAAGACAGGAGCGCAGCCTGCTTCCCGGTGCTGGCCCTGTCGGAAACTGCTCCTGGGGTCTGGAAAACAACAGCAGGATTCGGTGTTCCTCTGACAACCCCTTGGAAAATAGAATGTGGAGAAGTGGGAGGAAGGGACGCGCTCAGAAGGCTCCCACCTTCTCCATGGATGCCTTAGAAATGTTGGCTACTTAAGGGGCACAGGTGAGGGGAGATTTGGACAGGTGGTAGTAATGGTGCTGCCAAGCCGCACCACCTGCTCTTCCAACAGTGACTTGTCCTAGCGTAATACAGCCCCCACTTAACTAGACTCACATTTCCCTTTTCCCAAGTGATGATGTGGTTGATCGTCTATGTCAGAGGTCAGCAACATTTTTCTGCAAAAGCCAGAGAGTTAAGATTGTGGGCTCGGCAGCCCATACGGTTTCCGTCACAGCTCTTCCACTCTGCCATTGTAGTGTGGAAGCAGCCGTAGACATACGTACACCAGTGCGTGTAGCCGAGTTCCATTATGGTTTTATTTATGGATGTGGAGAATTGAATTTTATTTAATTTTTACATGTCACAGAATACTGTTATTCTTACGAATGTTCCCAATGATTTAAAAATGTAGAAAGCGGACTCAGTTCATGGACTTTACAAAACTAAGCCATTGACTGAATTTGGCCCATGGGCTCGAATTGGCCAGAACTTGCTATGTGTCCAAATCATGACATTGTAGAGGCAGGCAGAAGGGCTCTCCAACCTTCGTCCTTTTCACCCTTGCCCTCCCCTCTCCTCCTCCTCCTCCCATTTCTCACCTTCCCTTCTCCTCAGCTTCCCAGCATGCTGATTTGGAAGTCAGAGCCCACGGGGTGAAGGTTTTATTTAACCCATTAGTAGTGTCTCAGGCTAAAAACCCAGCACTCAAGGAGTAGTCTTCGTAGCCCGGAACAGAACTGTGGAATGCTCTATGTGATTCTGAAGGGCAGGTTTGCATCGGCACCCAAGCTCCTTACGGTTGCATTGGGTCTGAAACTTGCTTCTTTTTAACTTCCTATTCTGTGGTTCTTGAACACATTATGAGTTCCTTTGTTCTGTGCTTCATACACGTGGGCTGTAGTGGTAAGCAGTGCTGCCCTCCAGCAGCTTATGTCTTCAGGGTATGACTTCAGACAATTCATATAAGCCACCTTATGTGCAGTCCCACCCTTAAAAACTAAATCCTGCTATACTTTTATAAGTCATACTTACAATTAAAATTTGGGAGGAAATTTGTCCTTGGAGCAATTAGGCAAAGGGAATAAAAAGCAAATATATAAGTCATTCTTCTTACCTGTGCGTTAAGATTTAAAGTAACAAGACTATTATTTTAAATGGCACACAAAAATTTTTGCTTCCAAACGACTACATTTCCTCACAAGCGATGCATGGATTCCTCTGGTTCCAAACATTTTTTTGAAGCATCCTTATTGAGATTACTCCCTTCTGTAAAGCACTATTGGTCTAGTCCTTGTCCTTCGGGGTTGGGCTGTGGCTTTTGGAAATGACCCCATTTTTTTAAGTCACATTTTGCAAACTAGCTGAAGTATCTTGCTGGGTCATGATGTTTGATTCAAAAACTTTGTGAATTCACTACTGGCAAGAAGCCACAAGTGCTGGGTTGAGGCAAAAAGGTAGACAGAACACAGAAGCTAGAGGCAGACAGGGAGTCGAGACCCCACCTCCCCCTCATACTAGCTGTGTGATGTCAGAGAAGGTACTTTACCTCTTGGTAGACTCGGTTTTTTTAACTGTAATGTGGGGTGAAGAATACTTTCCTTGCACTGTTGCTGTAAGGACTAAAGATGAGGCATGTGAAGTGTTCCAAGCTAGGTATTCAGCCCACATTAGCACACATTAGAGTCTCTTGTTTGCCTAGCTCAATGCAAAGATAGTTTATATAAGTCAGAGTTTTTTTTTCCAAAATGGACGTTTTGAGGTGAACTCTGGAGCAGTGTTAAATAAATGACCCGAGACATGTTTCACTTCTGTATTTGAAGTTTGTGCCTTCTTGAGTTTTAGTAATGTTGAAATTTTCTGCAGAAAGATTTGACACCTCCCTTCTGAGTCACCCTGGAAACACCATGTTCCATCACTAGTTACTGTTTTCTTTAAAGAAAGTGTTATGTGTCCAGCGTCCCTTGAAAGATCAGCTAAATGTCACATTATCTCTGCTTCTGTTAATCTTCCAAAATGCTCACTGCAGCAGTCATAACAGTTTCTTCATGTTTCTCTGTATACAGTGTTGCTGAACTTTTACTTAATATGTCCAGGTTTATTTTTCCACTTAAAAGTATAGATTCATTATAAAACATACAGAAAACACAGAAAAGTGAATTTAAAAATATTCTCTTTGTCTTATCACACAAAGCTAGCCACAGTTAAATCACTGCTCTCATTTTGGTATATTTCATTATAATCTCTTTACTGTTTTTACCACCCATGCCCCCACCCATAATGGTGATAACATGATGTGTATACGAATGTGTATATATGTGTACACACAATCCCTAAACACATCTCTTTGAAAAGGTATCTGTTTATTATAGGTCATAATAATATATGTATTTGCTGTAGGGAAGTTGAAATACTGAAAATTGTAAAGGAGTTATGATAACTCCATCATACAGAAGTGATTTTCTTAACATTTTCAACTGTATTTTTAGTGTATATAGCTATTACTACATTTTCTGATTTTTAAGTAAATGAGAGTTAACACAGAAAAAACTACCAGGATGAGTGATTTAGAAGATAATTTGGAGACAGATATTTTCAGCCAGAGAGTAATTACCCTTTTCTGATTAAAAAGAGATCACTGTCGAAGATGCAGGTTATTTAATATGGGTTTTAAAGATATATTCTTGGGCATGAAAATATACATTGTGTTTCTTTCAAATGGTTCAATTGAAAAAATAGACTTTATTTTTAGTTCAGTGTTAGGGTTATAGCAGAATGGAGAGGAAGGTACAGAGGAAGGTGCACCTGCACCCACAAAGCCTCCATGTTACCAGCACCCCTTGCTAGAGTGGCACATATGTTGCCATGGGCGAGCCTATGTTGACACATTATAGCCACCCAAAGTCCATGGTTTACCTAGGGTTCACTCTTGGTGCTATGCATTCTAGGGGCTTGGAGTCGAAGATGCAGGTTATTTAATATGGGTTTTAAAGATATATTCTTGGGCATGAAAATATACATTGTGTTTCTTTCAAATGGTTCAATTGAAAAAATAGACTTTATTTTTAGTTCAGTGTTAGGGTTATAGCAGAATGGAGAGGAAGGTACAGAGGAAGGTGCACCTGCACCCACAAAGCCTCCATGTTACCAGCACCCCTTGCTAGAGTGGCACATATGTTGCCATGGGCGAGCCTATGTTGACACATTATAGCCACCCAAAGTCCATGGTTTACCTAGGGTTCACTCTTGGTGCTATGCATTCTAGGGGCTTGGACAAAAGTATAAGATATGCTTCCACCATCATAGTATCATATAAAGCAGTTTCACTGTCCTAAATATCCTCTATGTTCTGTCTGTTCATCCTTGCCTCCTCCCCCAACCCTTGGCAGCCATGATCTTTTGACTGTCTCTAGAATTTCAGAGGGCTTGCCCACTTGGAGGGTTCCCTTCCTTACTCCTAAATGCGGCTGTAAGCAGACATGGCCCACTTCCATCTGCTATCAGCCTATCATGAAGACCCATTGATTCACTAGGTCCAAGGTGTTCCTCCTCCATCAACTAGTCATGGGAAACTCTTCATTAGGCATAGAGTAGCTTGAAGGAAAAGGCGGCAACAGAAGTAGATGCCCTAGGTCACTTGCTCGTGCACTTAACTTGTATCTTCTCGAACTTCTTCAGCCTGACCTCACGTTTACCATTTCCATTTGATGATGTCCTTTTGTTGCACACAGGCAAGCTTGGGGCTTGGTAGTTCAGATAGCCTCCAGTTCACAGTTGACTGGTCAATCCATAGGAACAATATTTTGCATGCGAAATTAAAGGACATATTTTATGATTAATACTCTCTACCTCCACAACATACATATACACACACAAAACTGTTTAGTGGACAATATTCATGAGAAGATTTATCATGTTAGAGATGGGAAAGGTGTCAAGGTCATTTAGAAAAAAGAAAATGAATTGAGAAAATTGAAGGGAGAATGTCTACCTCAATGAGGTCTTGTGGAGAAAGACAAAATAAGGAGGATGAAATGGCAGAATGTTTACAGTCTTGGAAACACAGGAGCGCGGGAAGCCAAGAGCACCGTTGGAGCTGGACCAGATGAAGCTGAAGTTCCAGCTGAGAATGAGTGGTGACTGCTCCATTCTTGGTCACCTTGATAACCCACCTTCTTCTAATGATATTTGGATGAGAAAAATCTTGCAAAAGTAGCCAGAAGAGGCAGAGTCCTGAATGATCCAAGTCTGAGGATGGACTTGGGAAGAACTGTGCTGCAAACAATGGATGACAGAATGGTGGGAAATTTTCCTGCTCTGTGTCAAGTATGGAGCGCCTGCTTGTGACTGTCTGGGTCTTCGTCACGCAGTGAATGCTTCCTGTTCAGTTCTATTCCAGTCACTGTGAAGAATAGACTTCTGATTATGGTTATCACTTGCTGGATGTCTATTATATTTTCCAGGAACTGTACCAGAGACTTTAGAAAAGTCATTTAATTACATTTCGCAATCTGCATATGAATTAGATATGGTGATTATTTTGTAGATGAAGAAAATGAGACTGAGAGCAATTAATAAATTGCCCAAGGTCAGATAGCAAATAAGTACCAGAAATAAAGCCCAGATCAACCCAATTCCTAAGCCCTCGTTTTTTCAATTATGTTACAAAGTTGATCACAGAAAAAATTACTCTATAGGCATAATTTTCACAGATGTTAAGGTTTGTTTTACAAATTGAAGGCAAGACCCTTTACCAGCAAAATGATTACAATTTGATTTTTTGCAACACTTTCTTTACTGTGGCAGTCACTTTATTTCAGTGATCTGGAACCAAGCCAACATCCCCGAGGTATGGCTGTATTTATTTAGGCCAGTGATTTTTCAGCCGGTGTGCTGCAAGAATTTTTAAAACATGTAATACCTGACTGTTTAGTTAGAGGCACTGACCTCTTTTCCCTTAGATTGTCAAATAAAAAAAAGACAACAGCCAACACAACAATAGCTGTCTGGAGTAAATGAATCAAAATTGTATCTATTTTTTTTTTGTTAGATTGGCAAAATATAATAGATTTTGTTGGTGTGCTGTAGAATTTTAGTAATAAGTTTATGTGTAACAGAAGATAAAAAAAGGTTGAAAACCTCTGGTTTGGGCCATTTCACTACCTATTGGACTTAGACAGTCTAATGAAATGAACAGGAATATGTGTTTTTGAAACACTGAGGAAAAAAGATTAAAGTTGACACAGGTTTAATCTTTTTTGTTGACACAAAATGATCACAATATTGTGTCACTGTTTTTAAAAATGTACGTGGGAGAATAAAGTTCATGCTCATATAAACATTTTATCGTGTACAAAAGTTTTCACATTCTTCATGTATAACCTTGGAAATAGCAACTATACAAAAGGATCTATTTGCATAGAAAAATCTGGGGTGGTGACCTAGTTTACAACCATTTGTGAGGAGGAGACTTTTATCCTAGGCCTCTGGCCATGGCCCACTGCCCCAAGGAATAGAGATATCTGACCTCAAAACATTCTTTCTTACAGAAATTCAGAGCATTCGAGGGGAGGGGGAGAGAGAAGGCTTGCAGAGTTGAGTCATGTAGATGAGCACCCTCTAGACTCTAGAGTCTGGAGAGAAAAGAACCACTTTAACTTGCCGTGCTTGGTAGCGAAGGTTAATGGAAACTACCACAATGCCATACAAACTGAAAATGCTAGGGGCCTAGACTTCCCTGGGCAAAGAATCACGACCATCTGGGTTTCTGGGCGAAGGAAGACATTCAGGAGGCAGGAGTCCACAAGCAAGTCAGAAATGCGGCTAGAATCATGTGACCATTTCAGCAGCCAAGGCAGAAGTCTCTGCTTGCATTGCTGTGCTTACTATATCTGTGTTATGTTTTATTTTATTTTCCACTTTATATATTAATTGTAACCTATATGTCTATTTTATTTTAACCTTTAGTTAGATTTCTTGAACTTTTCTTTCCTTCGCTGGCTGTGTAGTTGAAGAACACCAAGGTAGCATTACTGTGACTCTATAACATAAACTGTGTCACCTAAAGAACCTGGAGTTAGAAAACTGGTCTCAGGACATTATCCCTTGCTTAATAGTTGGATATAAATTTGGGTTGTTTCCCTTTGGAGAAGAGGGGGAGAGTGTTCATTATTATGCGTGGAATAATAACTTGTTGAACGGAGGCGCCTTTGGGTGTCTTTGGGTTGAAGGAGGACATGTGTACGGGGTAGAGGTGTGCAGATGGACACGCACGCCCCTGGCAGCCAAGGGACAGAGTGTGGGAGAGACAAACTGGGATGGTTGCCCACTCCTAATGACTTCCCCAGTGTCATGCACGCATGAAGTACTCTGTCCCCTGGGCATGGCTATTTGTTCCAAGAACAGAGATACCTGACCCAAGTTGGGTCAGTTCAGTTCGCTCTCCTAACCATTTGAAAACTGAATTGAGACCCACGGAATTAGGAGGTGGTCGGAGCTGGGTAACCCTTAGGCAGTGCTGTAGGAAGCACGTGTCCAGCGCCCAGCTACTGGAAGTCTTGGAGCTTCTCTTTCAGTTTTCCCAGTTGTTCAGGTCTTCCGTTATTTTATGAACATCTGCCAAATCTTTGTGCTTTACATCCTTTCCTTGAAATTAAAAAAAAAAAAACCAGGGAAAAATAAGGCAGGAAATTTAATTTTAAAAGTATTTGAGAGGGCTGATGAAAATGCATACATTTGGTTTGAGGGCTGTGTTCATATATCACAGAAATGAGAGGCAAATACTCAGATATACTGTGCGTATATTTCGGATGCAGCTAATTTGATACTATCCTTCCGAAGTGGATTATTGCCTTCCACGTTGCTTATGGACCCCTGTCTTCTCTGAAACACCAATTCTTTAAACTTGGCTCTTCCTTATATCATTAAGAATTGATTTTGGCTGTAACTAAAAGAAAATATAACAAAGGCATGGGCAAGTCAGGAATCTGTTTTTCTTAAGAAACAAGAAGTGTCAAAGTTGGGCTCAGGTGGCAGCTCGCCGATACTGTTGAAGCCCAGGCACTTTCTGTCTTTCTGCTCCACTGCTCCAAGCATATGGCTTTCATGCCCACGGTTATAAAATAGCTGCTGGATCTTTGGGCACCAAGCAGCATATGAGAAAGAAGGATAAAAGGGAAGAGGCAGCTGCTTTCTGCTAACGTCTCAATGGCTACAACTCTGCTGTATGGCCACCTTTAGATATAAGAAAGGCTGGAAAATTAATTTACAAGCAGGAAGAATAGTCAAGGAAGACCATGCAAGAATAGGGTTGGAATGAGTGCTAAGTGAACCAACTAACTGTATATTCCTTAGCCTTCCAGAGCAATCTTAATGGATTTCCTTGAGTACAGTAGTGATTATATAAATACCTACATAGTATACTCAATTTCTCCTCCAGGTCCAAAAACCCTACAATATTTACCAGTTGGTGCTTTAAGAAAAGTTTGCTGATTATACTCTAGAGCATATGCCTTACTGTATTTGAATTCTGGGTAGATTTTTATCTTGCTTTCACCCAAGCACTGTGTAAGTGAAGATGAGCACTGATTCTGCATGCGTCCTTATGTCTGTGCACCTGTAGTGTTTGGTCCATTTGCATTCCTGACTTCACGTTATCGTTTATGTTTTGTTGGTATGTTTGCAAGTACGTTTCTCTGAGAGACAAAAAGCTTCCTGAAGACAGGATGAGGCCAGGCTCACTGGAAGCAGAACCTCGGATGGGGATTCTGTTCAAGGAAGGTATTGAAAGAGTGCTCTCAGGAAGAACCTGCAAAAAAGGGAGGAAGCAGGACAGAGTAGAAAAAGCAGCTAAGCAAAGATGACGTAGCTGCCCTGGAGTCTGACCTCAGCCTATTCCCATGGGGGGCTCTGGAGTGTGACCAGCACCATGGATTTTTCCCACCTTAAGGCAGGGCGCTGGGCTTTTTGTACCCCCATGTCAGCCATTGGTCTGGACTGCCCTTGGTAGGGGAGAATAACCTCTCAGGCTTTTCTGGATGAGGCCACACCTCCTTACTGAAGTCACCGGGGAGTCCTTGGCAGCCACTGCAGAAGCATCTGGGGGTGGGGGTCGCTTCAAGTGTGTCTCTGTTTTCCTGGTTTCTTATATCCTGGCATTCAGAAAAGTGTGCAGTGAATCTTCCTTACATGAATGAGTCTCTTCCTAGTGTAATACATGTTCACTTGTTAATTAGACAGTACCATTGTCTTCATTTATGTTCATCCAATTAATAAAGTAAATAATCTTCTAACTAGTTAGCTTAACAAGACCAAATGAGATAATCCACGTGAAGGTACCTAGCAGACCACCTGATAAATGATAAGCAACAATAAATGTGAATTTATTTCCCCTTAGGATTGGTAGGTTATGTTGTATGTTTTACTAGGAAGAATATCTACTTTCCTATTTATGGCTTGTAACAAATTCAAATGAATCAGGAAAGATTTCAGTTTTTGTTTTTCTGTGCAGTCTCTACTTGGGACTTCCTAAGATCATCACTCTCACCAGTGAGGAGGCATAATGAGGCTGAGACATAATTACAATGACATTAGAAAGTGTGGGAAGAATTAAGAATATATAGTTGCTGTTTAAAATGGTCTGTAGTGCTAGTAGTTATAGCTGCTATGTATTTGGGCCCACTATAGGCCAGACACTGTGCTGGGGGCTGTCTATATCTTATTACTGATCCTCAACATGAGCCTGTAAGGTGGGTATTATAATGCTAGGTACATAGTAGATGGACAAGGTATGTAGTAAGCATGCCTGAAATGCAAGGTGTCGATATTTTTGATATAAAAATATCTTAAAGTCTTTATGCTAGAAATTAGATTTTGTGAATTTCTTTATCCTTATTTGTTTTTTACTGTTTTATTGAAAATTTGAACTACACTGGGGTCATTATTAACTTTTTAGTGCATAGGATTTCTAAAAGTGTTAATTTCATACTAGCTGCTCCCCAGATTTTATTAGCCCAATTTTAGAAATGAGGAAACTAAAAGCAAAAGAGGTTAGACAGCTACTGAATCAGTTAGGAGTCACCAGAGGAACAAAAAGTAAGAGGAGGTAGTATTCAGATGAGAAGCTATATCAGCCTCTTAACTGGAGCCCACAAGCCTGTCCCAGCTGCCAAGGTGCTGGTGACAGTGTAGAGGTCAGTGATGAATCCACTGGAGTGGTGCCACTGTAACTTGGTCTGGAATTGGCTCGGACTGCCAGATTCTGGAATAATCTAGATGAAAACACCTAGCGATCTCTGGCAACTGGCACTCTGTTGGAGTCAGAAGCAGAAAACCTCTTGGCTTCCTGCCTTCTGATCTCTGTCCAGTGTCTCCTGTTAGTAGAATCGACCAGGCAGTCAGGAGGCTATGGAGTCTGAGAAGTGGAGCCTGCAGGCTCCCAGTCCTGCAGAGTGGGATAGAGAAGGGCGGGCATGGGGAGGAGAGAGGTCAGGCAAATTTTCAGGACAGGCTACCCCATGCTGCCTCTCTGAAATGCAAATACTTAATGGCAAATCTCGGCTATTGAGTTAACCTTATTTACTTCACTTGAAAAGTCATGTTTGAGTTAATTTAACTTATTTGACTTGAACATTCTTACTTCTTAGGCCTGAAAACTGGTTCATTTGTTCTCTGATTCTAACTCTCTATTAAACTTTGAACACGATCTTTCAGAGGGGAGAAGAGATTTTCATATTGGCGGGTTCATGAATATTGGTGTTGGAGCCTGTGGATTGAAATGAGCGTTCTGGAGCCCTGCTGGGATCTTCTGTCATGCTCATTATACTCATTATGGCATTTTCTCATGCCCCAGAGAAAGCACTTGAAACTGAAAGGGCAATTTATATTCCTGTTTGCAATATCTCAGTTATTTGGTGGCAATTCTCAAAATGTATCTAGAGCCAAATGGCATTGGATTTTTCCATTAGTGGTCCCCTTCCGATAACGATCATTTATCTTCTATCCCTGAATTAGATACTGGGGATGCTAGAATAGGTAAGACAAAATTCCTGTTAATGGGGAGCTCACACCCTAGTAGTTGACCAAAATTAGATAGTTTCTATTGTCCCCAGCAAACAGTTTTTTTCTTCTAAAAAAAATCGTCTTTGGTAGTATATTTTCTTTTCTTTTTGAAGATACGACTTCACCCAAGGAAAGAAAGACAAAGAGGGGCATTAAGGAAGATAAATTTTCCATTACAGTGTATCCCTGGGGTGGCCTGCAGGTATTGTAACATTGGCTGGAGCAGTAATGACTGAGAAGTGACTGTCTTGAGAATACCTGTTGCATGGTAATGGAGGGACAAGCAAGAACCCTGTGTCTTGGCTTCATTCTGCTCTAGCTGCCACATAAGGGTCATGGATGTGACAGGCAGGAAACAGTGAGGAAGAGTGATTCTACATCTCAGGACCATCAAAGTACTCTCCAGCAACAGATTAGGGGACATGCCAGCTGTGAGGCATTTCTCTCTTTTACACCCTTATTCAAAAAACCCCAAGAATAGCTCATTACCTGCTAAATCAACCTAGAACCCCTGGCATGGCGTTAACCCATTGAACAACTGGCCCATACTCATCCAGAGTTGTCTATGATTACCCCAGCTCCTATCTGCTCCAGCCTCAAGTTGTTTATTAAGCAAAGTAATCCTTTTTAATAAAACATTATATAGAGGTGCAACATATAGCACAGATAAAGGCAGAATTGTCTCGTTAGAAATGGGGGGGACTCCAGGGCCCGAATGCCTTGTCTTCCTTGTGCCTTGTACATGGAGGCACCTCTTCCAAACCCCACACCCCTCTGGCCATTCCACCCATTTCCTCTTTCTTTACGTCTTTTACTCTGTCTGTCGCTCAGTGGGTGTGTTTTCTTGGCATTGCCTTTATTCTCCGGCACTTCTTGTTCAAGTACATCTCCAGCCTCAATTCTGCTTTGTCCTGGAAGCGCTTCATGATTTTTTCCACTTGAAGCCAATCCAGACCACCTCCCCTTCCCCATAGTATGTGTGTTTCTAATGGTCATGTTCAGGAATGGTTGCCCTGTTGCGTTGCAAAAATCCTTGAAGTCAGGGACATTTGTCCATATTAGTATCTTCACCCTACCAGGTACTGCACATGTACTTAGTGATTTAATTGTTTTATGAAAAGGAGAACATTTACCCTTCTATAGGAGACTGATGATTCTCTCTATGCGTGTCAAGGTTTTCCACATTTGTTTCCCTATTTCTACTATATGGAATGATTTGTTTTCCATTTGGCTCTGCTCAAATGGTTCCTCATAAATAAGTCCTTTCTTGGTTCTTCAGCAATGAAAGTGATGTCCAGTTCCTCTGAGTGCCCACTAGCACATTTTCTGTCCCTCTCTGAGGACATTGTACTTTCAGGCCTTGTATTATGCACCACGTATATGTCTATTACACACAATTGTAAGTTACTTAAGAGAAGGTCCATGTTATAGAACTGTAACAGTGTCAGATCTGCAGTGACACAAACATGGCTTCAAACCCAGGCCACAACAGTTAAAATCTGGGTGATGTTGGGCAAAGGACTTGACTTCTTTGAATCTCATTTTCCTCGTTGTAAAATGAGGCTAATAATGGCTCCTTTAGAGACTTCTTTGCTGAGGATTGCATTTAATAAGATCAAAGTAGCTTACAGACATGGGGCATTCAAAATTATAAGTCCCTTTCCCCAGATTTATCTTTGAGACTTCCACCGAACCTAGGACAGGCCCTTGTATGAAGTATATACTTAGTTAGTTTTTGTTTGCTTGCTGAATTGAATTAGGGTGGTGGAATTACTGGACCAGAAAATGCTAATGAGAGTTATATGGGAAAATATGGTTCTGCTGCCAAGAAGATTGGGAAATATCAAGTTGTATCTGAATAGAATATTTGAAATGGGATTTTAAAAACCTTTTGATTTTATAACATGCATTATTTGGCTATATATATCTTCATATAAAATCTCACAGGGCTAGTGTTCATTGCAGCTGAGGCTAGGAAATAAAAAATTAGGCTACTGATAAGATTTCCATGGATGGATTTAGAGGCTATTATGCTAAGTGAAATAAGTCAGTCAGAGAAAGACAAATATCATATGATTTCACTTATATGTGGAATCTAAAGAACAAAATAATTGAAACAGACAGAGGGGAGGGGGTTGGGAGACTGGGTGAAAAAGGTGAGGGGATTCCAAAGTACAAATTGGTAGTTACAAAATAGTCATAGGAATGTAAAGTACAACATAGGAGATGTGGTCAATAATATTGGAATAACTATGTGTGTGCCAGGTAAGTACTGGAAATATCAAGCAGAACACTTTCTAAAGGGTGTGATTGTCTAACCACTATGCTGTGCACCTGAAACATATGAAGTAATATTGAATGTAAACTGTGTTTGAAAAGTAAAATTAAAAAATTAATAACAATTAAAAAAATAGGCTACTGGTTCTAGAGAGTGGAAGGAAAGACTGTCTGCTCTTAGGTGTCTTCCTTGCTAAGGCTGGCTTTAAGGCTCTGCAGAGACCTCACAGGTCGGCATATCCTAGGTAGATTCCCGATAGCCCACAGTCTGATCTTGTAGGCTCTTAAGGGTGGCTTGTCTCTCCAAGAGTGTGAGCTATCTCTCATGGACCGACTCAGATTAACCAAGTTTAGAGACTGATGAATAAACATTAATCTGAATTTGTGAATTTGTTATTAGCATTCCTGCTTCAGGTGCAACATGCCATATGAACTGGCCCAGTTACATAAATTTTTCCCTCATTGACTGATCTACAGGCAAAGTCAGGCAAGTCTGACTTAGAAGAAGTAGGGAATTACTGGGCTGATTTTAGGATGTGTCCCTAAGCCTTTCACCCTGTCCTCCTCCCTCTTTCCTTCTCATCTATCCATTCAGCCAATTCTTTTTGAAAACCAGCCATGTGAGGCAGTATAGCAGAGAGCTCTGGGGTGAGACGTCCTGTTTTCCAATTACAGATCCTCTGCTTGCTAGCCATGTGACCTTGGGGCAGTTATTTAACCTCTTAGTGCTACAGTGTTCTCCTGTGAAATAGCACCCACTCCAGCCAGGTTAAAGAAGTTACTGTATGCACAGGACTTCGAGAAGCACCTGACGCCAGTGGTTTGCATACTTCTTTAACACGCGCTTAGGATAGACAGGTTATTCTCCCCCCACCACCCTGCCACATTGGGAAACTAAGTTTCAAAATGATTAGTTGCTCTCCCTTAGGTCACACAGTCAATAAGTAGCAGAGTTTGTTCAGAACTAAGCTATAAAATCTGTTGGTTTTAGAAAATCATGGATTTTGACACCCTGGGCAAAGAAATAAAACATAATAGTTATGTGGACTCTCATTTTCCTTTTAGAAAATTGCAACCTTTTAGAAATAAAAGGTGAACTCTAGTTACTTTGTTCATCATCAACTTCTGATTGATTTTGTCATTTTCCATATTTATCTTCTGTAATTTGGACCTCTGTCAAATGGTGCCCTAAAATGAGATCAATTTTACTCTGAAATTTATTTTTTAAAATAAATTACAGTCATCCCAGACTCATGTTCTTAGGAAGGAAACAGTATATTTGGCAATTTCCATTGCTTCTGGTAGTGATCAGATTGAATTTCAGGCAGTCATCTTCAAGCTATGCCCTAATTAAGATGAACAGATATTGTCAGCTGGCCTGTTTAGTCAGTTTCCCATCTGGCAGAATCATGTTTATGAACAGGATCTGCCTTTGCTTGGCTTGGGCAATAGCTAAAATCAGCAGAACAAGGCAATCACATCTCCTAAGGTAAGAACCAGGGCATAGTCCTGGCCAGGTGGTTCAGTTGGTTGGAGTGTCGTAAATGTCAGTCACTGTCTTGGGGGCAGGGCACACAGAAATAAATGTCCCAGCCACCACTTCAAGAAGATAGGCAAGAAAACAGACAAATGTGGTAAAGTGTTGTAAGTACTACTGTAGAGATACTGTACTAGTCAGGAAGGTTAGGATGTGCTGCAGTAATAAACAGCATGAGGGTTTCAGTGGGTAATAAAAGAAAGAATTATTTCCTGCTCGCACAAATTCCTTTGTGGATCCTGCTGTTTTTCCATAACTGTTCCTCATATGACACTGTGGCAAGCCATGATGTTGGAACTTCCACTATCCTAGAGCTTCTAAGTATGCTTCTAGAAGCTTCTACAGCTTTTCTACCATCTAAAAATGTGACCCCAGTTGATCTGGGGGGAAAAAAAAGAAGGGTAGGGAATCACCCTTCTCTTAAAAGTTTATGCCTGGAAGTGAAATTATTTTCACTCACTTGCCACTGGCTACAGCAAGTCATGTAGCCTTGCCTAACTAACTTCAAGAGTGGAAGAATATAGTCTTATGTGTCTGAAAGGGAAGGGATTTGGCTATAGTAGTGAATATTAATCATGTCTACCATATATGCACAGTGTTCTGCTTGGGAAGCACATAGAAAGAGGGACCTAGCAGTATGTCATTGAGGGAAGTTAGATGCAGTTTCTGGAAGAAAGGAGTGTACTTAAGGATGAAGAGGAAGGAGCTGTTTTCTAAAGAAAGGGGAGAGTAAATTCTAGGCAGAGGGAACCACATAAGCCAAGGTATGTCGATGTTGGGATAATTGTCAGTTTTGAGGCATCTGTGGAAAGAGCGGTAGGTTGTGGAAGGTGTACTGATGAAGCCGGGACGTACGTAGCTCACGAGAGCCTCTGGACTTGGGGTGGCGAACACACAACACAGTACACAGATGATGTGTCTTAGCATTGTACCCCTGAAACCTGTCTAATTTTATCATCCAGTGTCACCCCAGTATACTCAGTTTAAAAACTCAGAAAAGGGGATTAAGAGAAAAAACAGACAGTACATGCTGGGGTTATAGTAATGGTCATATGAAAATACAGAGGGTTTTAACACTGTATTCTTAATCAGTATGCAAACAATAATTCGAAAGTTCTTAAAGCAAATTAGGACTACATAGTTTTCCAACTTGCAGAAACTTAAAAGATGTTAAAGGGGCATTTGGGGGAAAAGGGGGCTCATCTATCAATATGATGTAATTCTCAGACCTCGTATTGCACACTCCACTCAGGAAGAAATCTTTCTCACTGTCTCCTAGGGAGAAATACATTTCATATTCTTTATTCATCACTAATACAGAATAAGTAGGATTATTAGACTTTGTTTCCAACTTTTTTTTCCTTTCAAAGAGTTTCTGGGGGTGGGAGGAAGCATCTCTGGCTCCTGCTGGCCCCGGGAGGGTTTCACCCCAGGACTTGTTGACGCAGCATGTAAGATGACCGAGGGCAGATCATACCTTGTGTGACATCAAACTACTGCAAGCGCTCATTAAATGTGCAACACAAACGACTTCAGAGGGAGTATTCCCTGTCATACTGTTGGTATAAGTCTTGCGGATCCCTTTGGGGATTTCAGAGGGCACTCACCTAAGCTGCGCATGCTCTGTGGGGAGCAGCAAATACGCAGGTAGCTCAGTAGCCAGGCATTTGAACCGAAGGGGCACCTATCTTTGGTTCCATTGAAATGTTACTTAGATTCTTGTGTTCTTTTCTGGCGGGGAAGGGTGATCAGCAAGCAGCACAGTAACATGATAGAATATTATGTTTTAAAGTAAAACCTTAGTGCTCATCTTATCTGAATATCATTTTACAGATGGGAGTAATGATGTGTCCAAACTCATATAGATGGGCACTGGAATCAAGGTCTGTTGACTCTTCCTTACGGTTTTTGTTCTATTTTGGTGAAGTGTTATTTTATTAACACTTCACTCAAATTAGTCACAATATTATTAACTGCTCATACTTACTTCGCTTTACTCACATATTTACTTTATAAAGTTTGTTATTACTGTTTCTTGCATACCATTTCTAACTTCTCATTTTCATTCCCTCTGACTCAAGTATATCTTTAAGTTAGAGCTCTGTCAGTGCCTGATAATATCTTCATTTCATTTTAACTACTGTGTTTTGCTGTGCACAATGCGCACTTTTTTGCCCAAGTTTTTGAGGGAGAACTAAGGATGCACATTATACATGGGTATAATGATTACATACCACGGGCATAACAATGGTGCGGTAATGTCGTGTATAACGAGTACAAAAACATGGGCGCGCATTAGACATGGCAAAATACGGTATTAAAAGACTGTTGAGTTGAGTGTGGAATTTTGAGTAGAGACTTTTTAGATGAGTGTAAAAGATCAATCTCTTACTTTTAGCATTTTAAAAACATTTCGGCCCTGGCTGGCGTAGCTCAGTGGACTGAGCGCGGGCTGTGAACCAAAGGGTCATAGGTTCGATTCCCAGTCAGGGCACATGCCTGGGTTGCAGGCCAGGCCCCTAGTGGGGGCCACGTGAGAGGCAACCACACATTGATGTTTCTTTCCCTCTCCCTCTCCTTCTCCCTCCTTTCCCCTCTCTAAAAATAAATAAATAAAATCTTTAAAAAAAAAAAATTTCGTTGTCTTCTGGTCTTTATTATCATGGATGAGATGTCTACTGTTATTCTAATTGTAGCTCTTTTGTATGGAACTGTGTTTTTTTAAATTTCGGTTACTTTTAAGATTTATATCTTCACCTGGGCTCCACAGTTTCACTATTATGTGTCTAGATAAGGATTTTTATTTTTCTTTATTCTACTCTGGAGTCAGTGTACTTTATCAAACTGACTTTTCATATCTTTTATCAATTATGGGAGATTATCTTTCAATGTTACTTTTATCCTTTCTATCAACTTTTGCTTTCTGTGACTCTTTGCAGACATACGTTGAAATTCTCCATTCTGTCTTTCATGTCTCTGAAACTTTCACATACACCGTTTACTCCCCAGTTCCAGCTTCCAGTTCCGTAACACCCCCTTTAGCTATGTCTCCTGTGCTGTTTCATTTCTCTGTTGAGCTTAATCTCAGTCACTATGTTTTCATTTCTAAATACTCCATTTGGTTCATTTTCCAATTCACCTGATCGTTTTATTCTTTCTTATTCTTTTATTGTGATTATTCCTTCTTTCATCTCTTTAATAATTTAAATACATATCTATTATTGTTGTATTGAATTCTGGGGGTGCCAGTTTTTCCGATACTATATCTACATGCTTCCTGGTGGTTTTCATCATATGTTTTTTTAAAGCTTTTTGTTTTTAAGATTTTGTTTGTTTATTTTTAGAGAAAGGGGAAGGGAGAGAAATATCAATGTGTGGTTACCTCTCACGTACCGGGGGCCCAGCCTGCAACCCAGACATGTGCCCTGACCGGAAATCCAACTGGTGACCCTGCAGTTCACAGCCTGTGCTCAATGCACTGAGCCACGCCAGCCAGGGCTTGTCATTGTTCTATAATTTTTTATTGTGAGCTTCCTTTCAGTGAGGGTTATTAATTCTGTGAGAGTTGAATGCAATCTTATTTGAGGAAGTGTTGCTAAATGTGGTTCTATATTTGCTTGTGTTGGATACCTTGGGAGTCTTCCCATTACATGACTGGATTTTATCTAAGCTCTCAGCATTGATGTTTCTACACCATAGACACTAAAAATCTTTGAAAATGCAGAAAAATTCAATTTAGATTCTCTTCTAAATAAGGATTAGAGCAAAGGAAGGAGGGTAGATAGGTCACTTGGAAAGGATAGGGAAATCCACCAAATGTCATTTCCGGTGCTTTTACATCAGGAACTGAGCTCATTAATATTCAGTATGTTAGATTTTGAAGAATCTGGAAGGAAGATGATCTCATCCTTCCCAAAATCAGTCTTCATTCCAATACTGACAACGAGTAGCAGCTTGTACTTCAAAGGACACAGCGCTGGAAAATCCATGTTCTGTACTTAACATCCCCCAAACGTTCAAGCTGCTCTTCCCGTCATTGAAAACTGGCATGAGGTACTCTTAAATATGGTTAGCATCATACTTCTAAGTTCTAACTTCATGCTACAGCACACGTTGGCTTTCTGCAGATACACAAGGCTTCCTGGCAGTACCAGGAGGGATTAGATGCACATATCTTGTGGCTCCCGTAGCAACAGACCATTTAAAAGTTTAGGACTAGGTTCTATTGGTACTTGTTTGATATTAAGGGTAATAACAATAATAACTAACATTTATTAATACTCTGTGTGGGTTGGACACTATGTAAACATTTTGTATTGATTATATCATTTAATCATTCCAAACTTCTAGTTACTCTACACATAAGAAAAATGTGATTTGAAGAGTTAATAACTTGCACATGGTAATGGACTTAGGGAATTTTTAAAAAGATTTTATTCATTTTATTTTTTAGAGAGGGGAAGGGTGAGAGAAAGAGAGGGAGAGAAACATTGGTGTGCGGTGGCCTCTCACACGTCCCCTACTGGGGACCTGGCCCACAACCCAGGCATGTGCCCTAGACTGGGAATCGAACCAGTGACCCTTTGATTCACAGGCCGCCACTAAACCACTGAACCATACCAGCTAGGGCTGTACTTAGGGAATTTTGATTTGAGTTTAAACAATCTGATTCCTACATCACACTTTTTTTTTGCCAACATTCTTTTTTAAATAATATATTTTACTGATTATGCTATTACAGTTGTCCCATTTCTCCCGCATCATTCCCCTCCACCCTGCACACCCTCTCCCACCCACATTCCCCCCTTTAGTTCATGTCCATGGGTCGTAAGTTCTTTAGCTTCTACATTTCCCATACTATTCTTGCCCTCCCCCTGTCTATTTTCTACCTACCATCTATGCTACTTATTCTCTGTACCTTTTCCCCCTCTCTTCTCCTCCCACTTTCCTGTGGCTAACCCTCCATGTGATCTCCATTTCTGTGGTTCTGTTCCTGTTTTGGCTGTTTGCTTAGTTTGCTTTTGTTTTAGGTGTGGTTGTTAATAGCTGTGAGTCTGCTGTCTTTTCACTGTCATATTTTTATCTTCTTTTTCTTAGATAAGTCCCTTTAACATTTCATATAATAAGGGCTTGGTGACGATGAACTCCTTTAACTTGACCTTATCTGGGAAGCACTTTATCTTCCTTTCCATTCTAAATGACAGCTTTGCTGGATAGAGCAATTTTGGATGTAGGTCCCTGCCTTTCAAGACTTCAAATACTTCTTTCCAGCCCCTTCTTGCCTGGAAGGTCTCTTTTGAGAAATCAGCTGACAGTCTGATGGGAACTCCTTTGTAGGTGACTGTCCCCTTATCCCTTGCTGCTTCTAGAATTCTCTCCTTCATTTGAGTCTTGGCTAATGTAATTATGATGTGCCTTGGCATTTTCCTCCTCGGGTCCAACTTCTTTGGGACTCTCTGAGCTTCCTGGACGTCCTGGTAGTCTATTTCCTTTGCCAGATTGGGGAAGTTCTCCTTTATTATTTGTTCCAATAAGTTTTCCACTTGTTGCTCTTTTTCTTCCCCTTCTGGTACCCCTATAATCCGAATGTTGGGATGTTTAAAGATGTCCTGGAGGTTCCTAAGCCTCTCCTCATTTTTTTGAATTTTTGTTTCTTCCTTGTTTTCTGTTTGGTTGTTTCTTTCTTCCTTCTGGTCCACTCCATTGATTTGAATCCCAGTTTTCCTCCCATCTTTATTGGTTCCCTGTGTGTTTTTCTTCATTTCACTTATTGTAGCCTTCATTTTTTTCATCTAATTTGTGAGCAAAATCAACCAATTCTGTGAGCATCCTGATCACCGGTGCTTTGAACTGTGCATCTGATAGGTTGGCTATCTCTTGATCGCTTAGATAAATTGGCTCTGGGGCTTTGATTTGTTCTCCTGTTTGAGCCATTTTTTTGGGGGGGCGGGGGTCTGGTCATGGCTGTTACGTAGCGCGAGGTGGAGCCTTAGGTGTTCCCCAGGGCAGGGCAGCCCAGTGGCTGGGTAGTGATGCTGTATATGGGAGTGGGGTCCGAGAGGGAACAATGGCACCTGCTCCGCTCTCCCTCGGAATCCAGTTCCCTCTGCCACTTCCCCTTCACCTGGATTATCTGTGCATGAATGTGGGACCACCTGGTCAGCCAGCCGCCCTGCGTGGCCTCACAGTGTCTGCACCGTTGCCACCCTGTGCCTGGGGTCCACTAGCCGCTGCCTGTGCACCTGGGGTCTGCCAGCACTGCTGCCTGTGCACCCAAGTCCGCCAACCTCCACTTTTTTCTGCCGTGACTCCGCCCTTCTTACTGGTCTGGATGAAAGGTGGTTCGACTTTTGTACAGTTCAATTTTCTATCAGTTCTGATTGTTTTCTTGTTTATAAATCTTTGTTGTCTTTAATTTTCATTGTGCGAGTAGGCACAGTGTGTCCACCTACGCCTCCATCTTGGCTGGAAGTCCTCCCCTACATCACACTTTTAAGCTCAATGCATATTACTTTTAATGCTATTGATACTTTATTCTAGAAAGTAACAGATGAAAATTTTTTAAAGTTATAACCAGCTACCTTCAGAGTAGTGTCTGCATTTTAAGTACAATGATCAAATGCATTAATGTTCTACAACCATTTCAATAACAACATTTCCCCAGAAACCATCAAAATGTTCCCCAAGTGTCACTAATTCAGTATATATATTTTCCAGATAGCATTTTGTTCCTAGAGATAGCTCAGAAATTCTTTGTCGGTTCTTGTGTCCTGAGTTTCACCTTGAAAAGAATGATTTTCATAATGCTTCTCAGTTGGTATAAAAATTTTAAATGACACTTAAAGAGATAGTCACCACATTGGCAGTTTCTTAGCTTTCCTAGTGTTTGCACGGACAGTAACTAAGCTTGATAAAGAATTAACTGCTGTTTTAGTCGTTCAGCCTCCCCCAGATCCGAGGGTCCCCTCCCCAGTCTTCTGTTGTTTCCCACACAAGCTCAACCTTGCGTGCTTGCTTGGGTGACGGAAAATGGTATGCCGGAAACTGCAGCTGAGGCAACTCATAAAAGAAAATACTGTATTTTCCAGAGAAACAAAGAAAACAAAGTAAATTCTATCTCTTTAAAATACCTTTTCTATTGTAAAAATACATGGTTATTAAAAAAATTTGGAAAATGTAGAAGAGGAAGAAAATTCCACTCTAATTTTTCCAGGTAAGACAATCACTGTTAATAGATTTGTGTATTTCTGTCTTACCTCTTTTATTTGTACAGTTTTGTGCTTTTGTTTTGGATAGTTATGGTTACACTACAGAATCAAATATATTTAAAGGTTTATTTGCTCATATTATAATAAGTGCTTTTCCAAATACCACCTACTTGGGTACATGCATGCTCCCCATGCTTTGCATGGGTAATGCAGCCTTCCCGAATTAGAAACGCCAACCCTTTAATGCTGTAAAAGTCATTAAACAATAGGCCTTCATGATGTTGTATTCCTTTGAACCTGTGCTTTCGACATCATCTCCTGAAGCCTGGACACACGGACTAGATTAGATGGTAGATGAGCAAGAAGATAAGTGGGGCTGGTTTGGATGCGTGGAAGGCCGGAAAGGGGGCAGTTGGATGGAGTGTTCAGTGGGTGCAGGGAGCAGAGCAGTCAAGATCCTTCCAGGAAGACAGATGGGCAGTGCCAGGACCCTGGGTAGGCACCTGCTTGTCACTTGGGGTGGCCAGGAGACTGGGAGGCCAGTATGGATGGTTTGGTGGGAGAAGGTTGGAGGGAGGAGGTACACTTGGGAGGGTGATGAGCAGGGCCAAATTACACAGGGCCTAGTAGGAGATTGTATTTTATTTGAGTATAAAGGGAAAGATACTGCCTTGTAGAGTTTTAGGCAAAGCAGTGACTAGGTCTGACTTATGTTTTAAAAATATCTGGCTGCTGTGTTGGTGTTTAATTACGAGTGGGCAGGAGCAGAAGCATTTAGACCAATTTCTCTTGACTTTATAAAACTGTTATGGACCTAATTTCCAACCCACTCCCCCACGCCCTCAAATTTATGTTGAAGCCCTAAGCCACAATTTGACTGTATATGAAGATAGGGCTCTTAAGGAGGAGACTATGGTTAAATTAGGTCCTAAGAGTGGGGCCCTAGTCTGATAGAATAAGTGTTCCTGTAGGAAGAAGAGAAACTAGAGTACTCTCTCCTCCCACAGAGAAGGCCGTGTGTAAGAATGCACATGGTGGGAATGCAAGCCAGGAAAGCGAGCTGTCACCAGGAACTGCATTGGCTGGCACCTTGATCTTAGACTTCTAACCTTCAGGGCTGTGAGAATGTGAATTTCTGTTGGTTAAGCCACCCTATCTGTGGTATTTTGTTACGACAACCTGAGCAGAGTAAGACAAAAACCCTATATGAAAAACATTTGAGAAGATTTTTTTGTTTAGTTCAGTGTGGTAGCCCCTGTTCAGTGAATGAGTCGGGGTCTGATGCAGCTGCTAGAATAGCTGAAGGTACTTTGGCCTGCGGGGCTGGCGTCTCTCCCCATTTGGGGAGAGGATACAACTGCTGCACTCCGCACAGGTGAAGCTCTGCCTGAAGACCATGTGTACATCTGGTGTCACATTTTGAGACCGTGGAATACAGGGCCAGATAACCAAGCCAGTGAAGAGAGAGTTCTAGAAGTTGCATTGTGTGTGGAGAAGTTCAAGAAGCTAAAGATGTCCGAAACAGAAAAAAGAAAGTGGCAGTTAGATAGAAAGGCTCATCTCTAGAATCGAAAGGGTAGGACTAACACCAAGGAGAGAAATTTTTAGCCGGTCGGATTTCACCTGAATGTGAAAGACCTTGCTCTTGCGGAATTATTTAAAGCTGGAAAACATTACCCCAGAAAAATAATCTCCCTCTCTCTGGAAGTGACCATCTCAGGCTAAAAAAAAACCCAAACAAACGTATTTGTAAGGTGCCTGACATAGTGGATCCCCTCTTTCTTGAGGGGACAGCCATCCTTTGATACGTGTGCATGGCAAGATGTAAACCAGAAAAACAGACTGTTTCATGAAACTGGACACTAAGGTTAAATCGCAGATAATTATACATGTCTCCACATTATGCATGAAATGGAAGTATAGCGCCAGGCTCTGAATCCGCTGCATTCTTTGTTCATTTGTGCAGTTCCTGGTTTGGAAAGTTTGCCCCCAGGCAAGCAAATACTCACATTATGGATTTTGATGTTGTTCTTCCTATTTGTGAAGTAATGAGTCTATTCCTTTTTCAATGTTGAAGTCATTTTAGGGACGGAATACAAACAGATGAATTTCCATAAACAAAGTAACATTCTTTCTATGATTTTAAATGTAATGCATGTTCATGGAAGAAAACACAAAAAGTATATGGAATAAAAATAGCTACCCAGATTTCTATCTCCAAGAGACAGTAATCATGGGTAACATTTTAGTGTATTTAATGACATTGTTTTTTTACCATGTATAACCATATGCACGTGTCTGTCTGCATTTGTAACATATGTATACGTGTGTGTCCCTTTTTTAATTGAAATCAGGTCATATACTTTTCAGTATGTAATACATTATGAGACATGCACTATGTCATTCAATAATTTGAAGTTGTAATTTACAAAATAGCTGCACTATATTCCATCCATGAATTTACCACAATCAAAATAAATTTCAGCATTTGCCCATTGAGTATTTACAGTGTTGCTGACATTTCAGTGTTATAATTGATGCTGTGATCAACACCCTTGTACAAATATCTTTGTATGCATCTTTGCTCATTTTCTTAAGAGAATTTCTAAGCATGAAATTAATGGGTCAGTGCATCTCATTTGTAAACCACTTGACAGAAATTGTTAAATTCTCCTCTAGAAAGACTGTAGCAGCTTACATTCCCATTATTGTTGTGTGAAGCTACCGATTTCCAGTACTTCCATCAACTCTAAACATGCTCTTTAAAAATTAATTTTGCCATTTTGATAAGCCAAAGTGGACTTCTCATTTCATTATGATTTATTTTATTAGCAAGATTTATTTTTTTTTCTTCCATATGGTTATAGGATTTAATGTTTACCATTGAGGATTATCTGTTCATGTTCTTTGCCAATTTTTCTATTGGTATTTGAGTTTTTCTTGCTAATTTATAGGGGCATTTCCTAATGTAAAGTAATAAACTCACAATATATTTTTTTAGTTTGACAATCTTTCCGAATTTTTTTGACAACGTTGTTGACTTCCAGAAGGCTTTCCAGAGACTATTTGGTTAAAACTATGCATCTTTTTTTAATAATTGTGTTTCTATTAAATTCATGCTTAGAAAGTTTTTTTTCCAATCTTAAAATTAGATGTTCAACTATATTTTATTCTATATTCTGTAGTATTTTAAAACTTTTTTGCCCATACTTCTTTAAAATAAACTGTGAATCTAACTTAGTTTCCCAAATTGTTAACTAGTTGACCCACTCTGTTTACCAATTATTCCCTTTTCCTTAGTTACCTGAGGTACCACCAAAAGTGTGTCAATTCTTACATTATTACTGTCCCTGAATAATTATTGAAACTTTGTAGTAAGTTTTATCAGTCTTTTGAATGGTATTTATGTGCGGTTGTGGAAAATGCGGGCTATTGTTTAAGCTGAATGATGAGTGCACGGGGGTTTATCATGAGGGTTTGCTTCCTTTTTCTTTGTGCTGAAATTTTTTTCCAATTAAATAAGGTTTTTTTTTTTTTTACAGTTGTAGTTACAGGAAATCTAGCCTTCATATTTGAACTCTTCTCTGTTTCTCAAATTCAGTATCTCATCAGTTATCACCAAATCCTAACATGGCTTTTAAATCATTGCTGCCACTTCAGCTCAGGCAGCTGTCTCTTCTCCCCTGGACCTCTTGCGGGTGGACTCACTGCTGTGGCCATTCTCACACCATCTTGTCACACCCTGCTTTTGCACCGAGCTCCTTTCCAGCCAAGCTCCACGGTGCACCTGGCCGTACACACTGATCCTTCTCCCCTGATCTCACTCTGCTGTGTTTCACCTTGGTTCATTCGCACCTGGTTCTCTCTGAAAAGCACCCACCCTCCTTGTGCACCTGACTGACTTCTGCGACCCCTTCAATACTCAAAGGGGACATGATCCTTAGGAAGCCTCCCTTGGGCATCCAGGGTACCCCTAGCCCTGAGCACAGCCAGCTGCCCTCTCCTTGGGGCTCCCACCACTGAACACACTGTACTGCATTTGTTTATGCATCCAGTCTTAAAGGGATCTGAGAGTTCTGTGTGTTTGCATAACCTCAGTGCCTGGCAGAGGGTCATGAAGGGTTGATGTGTAAGTAAAAAGAAGATCTGCCTTCTGAACCCGCATAAAAGAAGTAATTGTCTTAAATTGAAATTTGACTGTGGCAGTTTTTCTGCGTATTATTTCCTGAGTGTGGTTGCCCCTCCAGGTTTTGTGCTAATGAGGTCCAGATTTACCATGAAACTAATTGAACTTGAGCTTCAGGTTCCCTCATAGCACACACTCCTTCCCAGGTCCTAGGGGGAGGAGCCCTGGCAAGGTGTTCACATGGTCATTCTTACATGTGCAGAATACTTGTGCAGAATTCCCGTCTGTGGCCTCTCTTACTGGATGGTGGTTGGGTGAGCATGGACACTTGCGGGCTTCAGCTAAGGGACAGTTGAGTCAGGTCTGTTTATACGGTTTGTAGTCATTTCTGCTTGTAATTGTTATGCTTAGCCAACCTGGTGAGGGAAGGTGACTTTTTCTACCCACTTTGACTCATCTGATCTCATGACACAAAGTTACAGGGACAGATGTCCCATGATGGGGATGTGTCCCAAAGCACCTGGTACTGGAATTATGTGAGTATTAGAGAAAGGAGCATGGTTTGTTCTCAGTAAAACTGAAAGCTCATCTGTAAACGAATCCTTCTAATCATCAGGTATATCTAATTTCACTTGTCAAGTAATATTCTTGCCTATCAGGGATATCCTTAAAATACAATGCGTACTGTTATATTTTTAATTTCTTTGTTATTTCCATTGTGCATTGAGACTTTCCTGGTTCTTTGTATGCTGGTTAGTTTTGGATTATAGCCTAGACATTTCAAATATTGTGCTATGAGACCCTGGGCTCTTGTTTAAATTGTAATGAGAATGCTGATTTTGTTGTTCTTGGCAGCATTGCCATCTTTTTGGTAGGCAATCACCAGAATTAGCTTTGGGCCCCAAATTCTGACCTGCCGTCTCTGGGTTCTGATTTCAACATAATTCTGTTTTCAGGGTGTTTTCAGTGGTACCCAGATCAGTCCCAATGGCTACATTATGACCCTGCACTCAGTTCCCAAAGCCTGTAGTATGCTGATCAGGGTCGTGCCCAGGTAGGGGGTGTGCTCAGGAGTTATACCCAGCTTTATGACATCACCCTCTTGATCTCCTTCCTCTCTGTAATTCCACCAACACTTCTTGTTCTCTAGGATTCCCCTTCTGGTGGTGCCATGGATTCCTGCAGCTGTCTGTGTCCAAGGCCAAGTGGTAGGAGAGAGAGAGCCAAAAATATATAGCTGGGTGTGTTCACTGTCCACTCTCGAGGTCAGAGAGCAGGGTTCCCTTCCCGAGGGTTTAGGTACCTGCCCAACGCCATTGCTTTCGACCGAAGGGTTGTTTGGGGGTTGCCATGGGGGAGAAGAGAAAAAAAGAATAGAACATCTATCCCAGGGATTTTCTCAATTACTCGGCCCTTTCCCTCTCACAGACAGGAGAAGGAGGCCTTCTCTTGATGCTCTTTCTCTCTCTGCCCAGAGTGTATTTCTGGGTTTCAGGCCCCCTTTGATTCCAGGCTGGATGTTATTGGAGGTAAAATATGGTAAACTTACCGCTGGTTTAGTGAAACTTTGAGGTCTGGTCTCTTTCTCCAGTCCATCTGCTGCCATCCATGGGTCGTGTCCTCAGAGCCTTTCTCCTTGCATTCTCTCCAAGCTTTATAGTTGTGTTCAGTGAGGGAGACAGGATGGGGTGTTTTACTCCATCTTTTCTACAACCTGACTTTTGAAGATCTTTTTTACAATCGTGTATGAAGTTGATCCTATTTATTGTAGGTAACACGAGTATGCAGTGTAGGGGAGAAAGAAAGTAAAAATGTCCTATGATAACACTCCGGAGTAACTTCTGTTTATGTGTATTTTAAGCAAAATTAGATCATACTGTGCCTTTTTTTTTTTTTTAACCTCTCATTTTCACAGTGATGTACATTCTTCTCTCCAAAATCATTTTTCAAAATTGCATGGCAAGCATTCCTTCCTTTGGTGGTACCCTAATTTTTAAAAACAAGTTTCCTATTGTTAAACATTGAAGTTCTACAGCTTTTTTATTGGTTATAGCTAATGGGTAAGTGGCTAGAAAAATCATGACAGAGGCCAGAGGCTCTTAAATTCCCTTTAGTCCCCACTTGAATTTTTGAAACAAAAATATGCTACTTCATGACTCCACCTCCACCCAATCCCTACCCCCATCCCTAATTAGCAACACTTGTGCTCTAGAAAGAGGCCCACACTTTGAATGCAATGACCAGGCTTCTCAGAAAACGGGCTAAGGAGATGTTGTAAAAATAATACCTCCCATCTAAGCACAGAGGGAACTCCATCTGGGGTTACACGCCTGAAAGAGGAGCCAACAGTGTAGTGTCCTTAAAATAAGTGCATTGCCACTGTTTTTGTGTGTCTCTGCAACTCAGCCCCTGCCACACACTGTAAAGGCCCGACTGTGCCTGCGTGGCGGCGATAAGATGCCGGGAAGAAGTGCTAGCAGATGGCCGTGGTCCGCAGAGGAGCCACAGAGAACTCTTTAATTAAGTCTTCCTTTCACCCTTATTGAAATTTGGGAAAGATCACCATAGAATGTGTGCTTTATCTCAGAAACAATCATAACAATTTCCTAAGGCTGCCCAAGGCTGCCTGGAGTGTAGCTTTTTATTGCGCCGTGGCTTTATACACGGGAAACTGCCTCTGGAATCCTCCCGCACCCTCTCCGCCCTCAGCCGAGCCTGCCTGTTTGCAGACACTATTGGAGAAGTGGCAGGTAGGTTGGGCGCTTAGAATAATAATGAAGGTAAAGCCAGAAATACGCACCCACACACATTCACGCACACGTATGTGTATCTGTGTGTGTGTTCGCACAATAGTAACTCCATCTGTGATGTTCTGTCATACCTGCAACTCAGAATCCTCTAATATGTTTTAAGGCTTACTGAAAACACCATGGACACATTGTAGAGAATCTACGATATGATATCTACATATAAAATGCGGTGAAACAGAAGAATTTTATAATAAAAACTGAGGGCTTCACAAAAGATATGAAATGCTCTATGAGTTTAATCCATACAAAATCTGGTCTTGGAAATAGAGAGGGCTGGAGTTGAGGTTTAATAGTAATAAGATGATCATGCACTTACTTTCTCCTGAACTCTGAGCTGCTTTCTTTTTTATGCCTTTAACGGTTTAAGATCAGTCTTATTATTTTTTTCCAGCAAGGAAACAGAACTTTAGAAGAATTAAATAACTGCCCAAAGTCCCACAGTGTTTTAAGCTCTGAGTGTAGGATTTGAACCTGGGTACCACTGACCCCAGGGCCTTATTTTTAACCACCGGTTTTCTTTCCCTTATCTTTTCTGTTCCAGACCCAGAATTCCCTTGGTCTCTAACTTCATTTCATCTCATCTCAATTTTGGTATCTGGATTTCATTCCAGTTATGCCTTACCTGGGCATCTTTTAAGGAGTGACAATGTATATTTTTTAAAAAGTACTTCTAATATTTTTCTTCCTTTTGCTATTAGAACAGTTTAAATAAGTAATGCAGCTCCGCATATGTGATAGGGAAAATGAAAACATGACAACTGTTTACCTCTTTACCTCTTCTCTTCACACAGGAGAGACTACTGCTTTGGCCTCAGAGCTCCTGTTCCTTGTATTGGCATCTGCCCAGGTGAGTAATGAGCCTTGTAGCCTGCTGCCTGCGCTTTGGTTGGGCCTGATGACGTCAGTGGAGAAATAAACACAAAGCTGGGAATGTGAGGGTGGGAGTTATTTTGGAAACAGTAGGAAATGATTTTGGGGAAAACCGAACGGGATAAAGGTGGGAGGAAAGCTTCCACAGGAGACAGCCAAGGGTCCCTGTGGGCTGGGAGAGGGGTTTGGGGAAGCTTGGGAAGGGGGCAGAGAAGCGTTGCGGTGGCTGTTGGGAGAGGCAAAGACGAGGCGTAAGATGCAAGGGGCAGCAGAAGGGTGGATGGCATTGCTTATTAACTGAGTCTCCTTTCAGGTCCACCCGAAGATGAAAGAGTGGCTGGCGGCATTTTCATTAGTTTTCACGGCTGGTCCCTGTCCCTGTACAAGTGACCCCACGCCAGGGCTGAGGCTCACAGGCCCATCGCCGGTGTGCAGTGCACACCGCCTTCGCAATGCGGGGCTTTAGGTACAGCAGTTGTTTAGGTCGTGTTCTTTGAGATTCAGTTTTACCTGTTTTCTATTAGATTCTAAAGTCTTGGTTGTCAGCGCACAGTCTCCCACTGGGAGCCCTGTTGTTTTAATGGACAGATTTTCCTGTGAGCTGAGGAGAGAAGGCATTGTGTGAAATGAGCAAATCCAGAAGGAACAGAAGTTTTTGTTTTTATGTCATTCTCTTAAAAAAGGATGGTTGTCTTCAGTGATTTGTAGAACTCCTTTCATATACAGTATACTTAAAATTTATAAAATTAAATGCTCCATTGAAATGAATAGTTATCACTTACAAGAGAAATGTCAGACTTCCTAGTGTGACATGCTAATTATTGAGCAGCTACTATGTGCCAGGCGTCAGGCTTCCTGTCTGGACTACAATGATAGAGTTATGAAACAGTCTATGCTCTCAGGCTCACAATCTGGGATGGAAGGGAGTATGTAATGACATGCCGGCAGCTCCACTCACTCCTAAAATGGAGTACAGTGTACAGGCGCCGTTCATCCTGTTTATCCTAGGGTGATGGTTTCGCTGCTAATAAACTCCACAGCTGTAACATTTCTAGCGCGGGTTTTGGTGAATAAAAAGGGAGTTGGCAGAGAGTTTCAGACTTGCAAATACAAGCGACTTATCCCCAAAGAATTTCAGCATGAAAAGAGTTCTTGTGGCCGTAACTAAGGAGTTTTAAACCTAAATACCAGCCAGCAAGCCAACCTTTGCATATTTGTAGTCAAGAAAATAAACCATATGGGCTTGATATAAGGCTTTTCCCATTCTGGCCCTTCCTTGCCCTAATGCCTCGTTCCTCAGCATCCCCCTCAGATGGCATGCTCCAGGTGACCAGAGGCCTCCCATAGTTCCATGCATTATGTCTCAGGGTGAACTGCACAAGGGCAGTGGTACTTATGTGTGTGCTCACTCCTGTAATCTTACCACCTACAGTAATGCCAAATACATAGTAGACATTCCATATATATGGGAATAACAAATATTCAGTACATGACTTAATTCAAGTCGCAGTTTATATATTTCCTCCTTGGTAAAGCTACCTGTGACCTCCCCAAGGCAGGCAAGTTTTTCCTTCCCCTGCATCCCCACTGCACCTGGATATGTCAGTGGTATAGCACCAATGCTAAAACACACTTCACTTTATATAACTGAGTACTTGTCTACTTGAGTTGCTAGAACAAAATGCCACATACTAGGTGGCTTGATCATCAGACATTTATTTCTCATGGTTCTGGAGGCTGGAAGTCCAAGATCAAGATGGAGGCATGGTTGAATTCTGGTGAGGACTCTCTTGGCTTGCAGATGGCCATCTTCTTGCTGTGTCCTAACATGGCAAAGAGAAAGCTCTGGTCTCTCTTCCTTTTCTTATACACACACTGATCCCTTCGTGAGGGCCCATCTTCATGACCTCATCTAAACCTACTCACTTCCCAAAGACCACACCTACGAATACCATCACATTGGCAGTTAGGGCTGCAACCTGTGAAGTTGGGGGACACAAGCAAGTAACTATTCCCACTGCTATCTGTCAGTTCCTTATATGCCATGGATATTTTCCATTTGTCTAGTGAACCCCAAGTAGCTCATTGGGATACCGCCTGAATCATACTTGGATATTTACATAAATATGACTTCATTGCTGCTTACAAATTTTCAAAATAACATAATTTCCCATTCATAAGTATTTAAGAAAATATCCTGTTTTCTAGCATCCAGATCAAACATGAGAAAAATTTAAAAGTAAATATTAAAGAGTTTGATTTAAGATAAAAATATTTAATTTTGTGTTATTTTATAAGTAAATGTTCAAAACCCATATTTCCCTGGGCCTAACTTCTGCAACCCTCCTAAGTCCCTTGACATCTGAAAAATACTTTATATTTTATGAGTTCAGTCTTACAAAGTCCCCAGAACATCCATTGGTGACATTATCTTTAATCACAGCTTTGGGGACTGAAACACAGAGAAGCTGAATCAGTGGCCCAGGAGGCACAGGGGGATTTAATGGGCAGGTGGAGATTAGAGGATATAATTCTAAGTGTTTAAGTCCCTCTTTTGTTCCCCGGCTTTCCACAGCCTCCAGTCAACTAAGACAGTTTAGAGAAGGTGACAGGGTTAAAAGCAGGGAGAGGCAGTTCTAAGCTGCTCTGTCCTGTCATCTTCGAGGCGACAATCCCCCAGCAAAAATGGTCAGCAGGGAGGCCTGGCTGACAGGTAAGAGACCAGCAATTCTTTCCCAGCTTCTGGTTAAATACTGACAGGTCCAGGGCTGGGAGCTGGTACCCTAGGAAGTGGAGGATGTAACCATCTAACATGGGGAGGGAAATTACTGCTTAGGAGTCCTGGGCTGGGGGTAAAGAAAATGAACATGCTTTTAGCTTAGGGAAGGAAATGAGTGAGGGGACTATACCAATTCTGGAAGAAGCATCAGTGAAACAAATTCGAGCTCAGATCTTCCAAACAAGAGCATCAACCTCCCAAGAGGCTGCACTGTAAGTGGGTCCCCAACAGATGTAAACACTGTGACTTTGGGACTCTGAACACCGCAGTCAGTGGGAATCTGGGCAAGATGGGACTTAGCCAGCATGCTCCTAGCTCTCTGAGGAGTTATAACCAATTTTTATACCTATGAAGCCTCACCGCTCCCAAAAGGCATTCTTATACATTATTTATTTATCTTTGTCATGGCCTGGCCATGCAGGTATCACTACTCCCATTTAATGAGGGCTTAGAGTGAGAGAGGTTGAATGATTTGAGTAAGGGAATCCAAGTGGAAGAGTTTGGTGTTGCACTCAGATTTTCTGGCTCACCGTCCCGTGGACAGGACATGGCATAGGGATGTGCTAAGCTTTGATGTGCGGGCTCTGCAAGCTGCTGTCCATTTTGTTCACTTGAAACAAGAGAGGGCTGGGGTTTGAGGCTCACTAAATCATCCATTCAAATTATAATCTGATACGCGCTGGCCACCGTGTGCTAGATGTTAGGGATGCAACAGTGAACCAGACAGATGTCATCCCGGCCCTGGTGGATTAGTGTGAAATTCACAATGCAGAAAATACACTGAGCCGCAAGGCTGCTGGCACAGGACTGCGCTCCTCTTTAAAATTCCAGAAGAGTCGAGGAATTTGGTCTGAAGCTGCTTCATCTCTAAGCTAGCAAAGAAGGCTGGGTCTCAGGAGCTGGCCAAGAAAGCCTCCTGAACGTACAATCCCTTCCAGGTCCCATTCATTGCTCACCACCCCCTTCAGTGTGCTCTATCCACCCAGAACACGAGGTGTAGGGGAGGCTCCCCACAGCTTTCAGCCACAGAAAGCTGAGGACACCTGCTGTGTCTAATAGCTTTGCCTTTGCTGTGAGCGATGGCGAGTGATGAGCGATGATCCCACGGTTCACAGGCGGCCCATCTGGCTTCATGAGATGCACTCTCATTTCAGGAGGAAAGCAGGAAGTAGTGTCCATGCTGCACCCTCTCAGACAGCACCAGATAGTGATATTTCAGTGACTGACGAGCAGTGCTGATGTTCCTATTGGCGTTTTTCTAAGTCGTAAGAAAAAAATATATAAAAAATACATATATGCCAATGAGAATTGTCAGTCACTCCCGTGTCTGGGAGTGAAAATCAGAGTGGACCTTGAACTTAGATTGGGTTATCACGTCTGTTCTTGGAGACCTGGCTGATGAAGTTCAGAGGGGGATAGCTAGGTGCAGGCTGTGTTTTAAAATAAAACTCCCTCTGGATCACTTGACCCTGGCTCCATGGGCATCCTTTGGGGAAAATAACTCTGTGTGTGTGTGTGTGTGTGTGTGTGTGTGTGTGTGTGTGTGTAACAAAAGAACCATCCAACAGTAAATACAAGTCTACCATGACATGGATCTACCATCGTTGTACTTGACGTTGAAAGAGAAAGTGGTTACCTCTTTTACCCTTGTAGCCAGAGAACGCAGTGGCAGACCAGCAGTGCCGGGGGAGGCCTGGTCACTGAAGACCGTTCCTTCAGTGGGCAGGGATCACACCGCACCTGGCTTCTGGGTCCTAAGCATTTTGTGTGTGTCTGTGGCTGGGTCACCAGTGACGAGGTTCTAAGACTTTAGCACACAGTGTATCAGCATCGCCTGGAAGGCTGGATGAAATACAGATTGCTGGGCTCCACTCTTTCGATGCAAAGGAGTAGCTTCTGGTTATAGGGTAAATATCCACATTCCCATGTTCACTCATTCTATTTTTCAAAAGATGGATACTTTATTTTTATTTCATCTTATTATTTAAGTAGGTTGTCAGTCATCATGAATTCTTAAAAACTGGCAGTTAATATTCTATGTATCTTATAATTATTTAAGTATAAGTTAGTTAAGCTACCCATCATCTGGATTTCCCATCTTACAACTCAGTCTGTCATGTGAAACAATTTCTCCAATTTCATTTGTCAATTACACAGTTAAGACTTTCCTGCTTGGAGTCCTTTAGAAGTATGGTCATACCTTGGTACTCATCAGCTTCAGACCTCGTCAGACTTGGTACTCATTGCATTTTGATGAGGAAAAACATGTCTCAGCACTTGATGCTTGCTCAGGACTCCAGGACTCATCCCACTTGATAGACTCCTATGAGTCATACTGCTGCCCTGTGAGAGAAGATGCTTCATCACGTGTCACTTGCTTGCCACTCATTGGTTTTGGCACTCATCATGAGTTCTGGAACAAACTCAAAAGGTAGCACTGTAACTGGATCTGGTATTCATAAGGAGGCATGGGCTGCCATTGACAAAAATGATCGAAGAGTGTTGGCAACTCGCACTAGCTTTCTGTTGGTAAAACAAGTTGGTATTCAAGAATGAAATGGAGGGTAGTTGGCTTTCTGTGTAAACAAATGGAAGAGTAAAGGAAGGAACAGCTTTAACTATTTTGTCCTTTGCGGGAGAAGATTTCAGGTCACTTTGCTTTCTTCCTTATTCTTCATGGTGTGTTTTGAGTTATTACAACCTGTTTCATTTTTGTAATTGAAGAATGAAACAAAACAAGAAAGCAGTTTCACTTTGAAAAAGTTATGCCTACCAAGTTTTTATTTTTCCTTCTTACTGAATCCCACATACAAACAGTGTAGCTCACCACACTACCCATGGGGATTAAGAAATCTCCTTTGACTTTTGTGTTTCTCCCCCAGTTTGCTGATCTTGAATTGGAAATTCCAGCTCTGCTTGGGAAGAATTAAGGGTGCTCCCCAACTTGACTTAGATTTATGTGGAACCAAATGATGGGCAGATATCAGCTGTCTTTCAGTGATTGCCGATCCTGAAAGAGAATCCAGATTTTTTTCTTTTTGTGTTGAGATAGATCATCTGCTATTTCTGTAGATAAACATATAAACATAAACCTTTGGAGAATTGTGCAACCAGTTCAGGTTCTCAAGTGTATCTGTCTTACAGTAGATGTCCAATCTAGATCTCTAAGTTTATACTCTATAATATGGATTCTGAAATTCATATTTCATTAGTAAAATACCTTTAAAAATAAAAACAGCATATTCCCATAATATCCTCCGTTGTCAGTATGTATTTTATGTTCAGATATGATTTATTCCTGCAGCTAAGCATTGATGTTAAATGATGTAGAAGCTCATCTTTTCTCCATATCGCTTCAAAAAGTTGTTTCTGAGTCACTCTTGTCTGTGGGCTTCCACTCTCACCTCCACTTGACCTGCTTCCTCTCCCTCCTTTTTCTTAGTTCGGTTGAGCAAAGCGAATGTGCCCTTGTGGGAGCTTTTATCATTCTTTTGGTTGTTGCTAGGGACCTTCTTCATATGTTTGGGGAATCCCCCGGTTGGAATCTTGTTGGAAGACAGTTTCCCTGCACTACAAATGTCTCAAGGCCAGACATACCTTCCCAGCCCCTGGCAGGCAGTAAAGGCATCGCACAGTTTGATTAACCAAATGCCTTCCCCCGAGATTTTGAATAGGAATCCTGGTAGTGGTGCCCAGAACCTGGAGCAGTGGAGAGCCCACTGTGGCAATGGCAGCAGGCCACCAGGGCCTGCGTCTGGCCTGCAGGGGCAGTTTAGGCAGCAGGGCCAACCCTGCCATCCAGAGTTCAGTGACAGTGATGGAGAGCCCACAGATGGTCCTGCCTGCCTGGGATCTAAGCCTCCCTTGATGTGATCTGGCTCTCCTGCCTTCCTGACCATTTGTGAGCTGTACACAGGGGCGCAGAAGAAGGCACCTCCCTAGGTAGGGAGCTCAGTTGGGACCCCATCCCCCCTGTGATGAGCAGTCTGTGCACATCTCCAGGCTAAGTCTGGGATCCAAGCCCAGGGGAAAGACCTTCTCTTTCCTCTTTCTCTTTATCTCCATCTCATTTCCCTTCAGACTTCCAGCCTGGACACTGGGGTCCTTGTGCAGCCCCTCCATCAGCCTGCATTCCCTTTTGTCAATTCAGAGACAAGATCTTTTCAGACGATGTCTGGAACTTATGTTTGTGATATTGCTAATTAAGGAACACAATGAAGTTGGGTGGAAAGGAAGTAATTTTTTCTGGAAGCAACCTAGGTGCCCATCAGTAAATGAATGGATCAAAAAAACTGTGGTACATTTACACAATGGAATTCTATGCAGCAGAAAGAAAGAAGGAGCTCCTGTCCTTCGAGACAGCATGGATGGAACTGGAGAGCATCATGCTAAGCAAAATAAGCCAGGCAGTGAAAGACAAATACCATATGATCTCACCTTTAACAGGAACCTAAACAACAAAACAAACAAACAAGCATAATATAACCAAAGACACTGAAATTGACAACAGGCTGACAGAGACCAGAGGGGAGAAGGGAGGGAATTTCAGGGGAAAGGGGGAAGGGTTTAGAGCAACAAGTGTAAAGGACACATGGACAAAAACTATGGGGGGTGGAAATGGGAGGGAGGTGGGGAGGGTTGGGGTGGTGGGCTGGGGTGAGAGTAAAAGAAAACTGTACAAGAACAACAATTAAAATAAAAAAAAATTTTTTTTAAGAATTTTTTCTTGGTATTCTTGGATAGATGCCAATGAAATGATGATGTTTCCCTGTGTTTTAAAGCACAAGTTGTTCTGTAAGTCTTCTCTGGTTGAAAGCATTTTCCTGTCTTTCTCTAGAAATTTGAACCATATCACTCAAAGTCAGTGGGCAATATATAAAACTTCAACAATTCTCCTGCTTTCCCATCCAAATAAATAAATAGAATATATGGCATTTCTACCAAAGGCAGCAGGACAAGACATCCCATTTCATGCTTCAGCAATCTGACTAAGGAAACAAATATAGATTTTTCTTCTAAATGCCTTCAGGTTATAAGGCAAGTTGATTAAGGCCTCCCCTTAATCCCCACCAGAAACATAAATGGATGATGGACTTTGCCTGCCCTTAAAGGGAAAGAGGTTATGTCTAATACTGACTCTTCTAATCAGTTTGACATAAAGCATGTTTCTCACAAATGTGACTCTCCAACCCATCTCGTGTGCAGGAGAGATGAAAGCCATATGGATTTCAGTTTCCTGTTAGCCAAGAATAAATTAAATCATGTTCTTTTCTTCTCCTTACCACTCTTCTGTGGATTCAATTTCCATGTAGACATGTCCCATATTTTTTTTAGGGAGGAGTTAATAAATTGCTTTTTTCCTTTTACCATACCGATATGATTCTTGCCTTTCCTTTCTTCCAATGAAATAATAAAAAGCACAAAAATAAAAATTAAAAAAAAGAAAGAAGACAGTCATGGTTTGTGATATTACTTTGACCTCACAGAAGGTCACAGAAGAGCTGATCACAAATCCTGGTAGCCCATGGGTCAGAACTTTTCCCAGAAATTCCCAAAGTGTAGTGATATTCTTCACAGACTGACTTCCAAATCGTGAGTAGGCTATTGTATTGGTTAAGGTAAAGTTAGCTGTTGTAGCAGATAACTTTGTCAGTGACTGTGTCAGTAGAACAATTAGAAGCTTGTTTTGCTCATAAGAAAATTCATCCAGTGGTGAGAATGGAGGTAATGGATGGGGTTGAAGGGGTGGACCCTGCTTTGGGAAGTCCACTTTGGAATCCAGGGTGAGGAGGGCCCTGCCGTTTTCAAACTGTGGCTTTCAGAGCTGCCTTGGCCGCTCACCTCTAGCATGGGGATAGGAAGGGGGCGGGGGCGAGGGAAGGAGGAAGGAAGGGAGAAAGAGGAGGCTTTCGGAGAAGGCTGTGTGGGTCAGACCTGGAAGTGGGGTGCCTCTCTCTGTACCCATGCTATTGATCATACACTGTTGCGTGGCTTGGAAAGCTGGGGAATATGTAGGTATCTGGTAGCTGTGGAACCAGAAATGGGCTAGCTAGCCTCTGGTTTCTTTGGGAGGATTACAGTTTTCATCTGAGGCCATTTTGGAATTTGGGACCCAGATAATTATTATTAATTTATAAGGTTCATGTTACATGTTTTATATTTCATGAATAGTTTTGGTGGCTTCATCTCATAGTCATATTTTTAATCACATGATTTAGAGGTATTTTAACCTGTCATTTATCCACCAATCCTTTTCCACTACTAGACTGTCCGATTTTTTGTGCTCATAGTTTAGATTAATCTTCCAATCAGATGGATTTTGCCCTGAAGTAATTTTTTTTTTCCAGGCCAAGTATATGAGTGTGTTTTCTAAGCCTTACATGCCTGAGATATTTTTTCTGTTGTCTTGACAAGTTGATTGTGTGTCAAGTCATAAAAGAGGGGTGACATCTGATTCTTATATGTGGGCAATCTGAAGCATACATTAAATTCATTTTTCTTGAACTGACAAGAATAAAGAAATTTCCATACTTTCCCCTGAGTGTCCATTAGCATAGTTTCTCCTTTCAAAAGAATAACTGAGAAAGAAAAAAAACATGCCAGGGAAGGAATATTTACAGAAGGCAAGCCTGATCTCCTTACACTGAAAATTCTAGAAAATCTTGCATCTTATAGTAACGTTAAAGGCGTGACGCTATGTATTAATAAATTGTTATTCACTATTCTAAGAGTCTATCAGTTGCCAATATACCACATGGGAAATTCTGATCAAAACACATTAGTTGCTAAAAATATTCAGACGAAGAACTTTGCTTTCACTTGTAAGAAAACAAAAAATTTTTAAGATGTTTAAATTTCTTCATGCTATATTTTTATTACTCCTGCTATTCTACATTATGCATCTTTTCTTTTTTCTTTTTGAAACAAGCTTTATTTTGTGTGGGGGGCTGGGTAGGTTAACTAACGGTAGCTTTTCCAACCCAAGATTTGTGAAACAATGAAGTAGGTGGGCTCTCCTGGTTCCCTTTTTCTTATTCACCTAAGCGATGTTGCACTCATGCCAAAAATGGAAAAGTATGTGGATAAGAAGTAATTTTTAGGTTGATTTTGAAGTTACTTTTTAGTTGTATTCCTTGATCATATTTTTATCTGTTAATCTCTGTAATGTCTACAGATCTCCATCACCAGTCAGACTTTAATAGACTTTTTAACTTTACAGTATGCGAGGTCTGGCTTGTTAGCTGCGGGGTTTTAAATCTCTTGTTCTCTTATGTAGAACCGTTAGTAGGAATGTACAAAGCTCAGGGTGCTTTGGGCTACGTAACTTGTGCTCATTGGTCTTTCCCTCATCTCTTGTGGCCTGTACACTGCACACAACCTTTCTGAAACACAACTGTGACCAAGTCTTGCGTCTTCTTCAGAGCTCCGATGTCCCGTCATTGCCCCAAGGATAAAGTTCACACTCTGTGGCCAGGTCTCTGTGATGGTTGTCGCCTGCCTTAACAGCCCCTGCCTCCGCTTGTCAGCTAGAAGAGCCTCCAGTCCACCATATGAAAAGGGCTCCATTCCCTAGGCATCTGCTTTCTCTGCCTGGCCTGTCTTGTACCCTCTTTGTTTTTAAGGCCCAACTCTAGTGGCTCTGCATCTTCAATGAATTGCCTTTGTTCAGTGTTGTAATTGCTCCTCCATGTTCCCATGATACTTGAATACACTTCATTACTCATGCCATGATTACCTGTTTAACAGGTCCGTTTACCTTCTCAGAGTATGACTTCCTTGAGTCATACTCAAGGATGACTTCCTTATGTTTTACTTTTGTCTTAGAATCTTGCAGAGTTGTGCTTCTCAAACTGTAATATGCATACGAATTACCTGGAGATCCTGTAAAATGCAGATTTTGAATCAGCAAGCGTGGAGCAGGGCTGAGTCAGCATTTCTGACAAGCTCCCTGTGGAAAGACAATGCTTCTGACCTGCGGTTCACCCTTAGAATTTCAGGAGGGCATATTTTTAGAAATTAATAATTTTTGAATTAATGAACCAAGGTAAAAAAACAGAACATATTGTCAAATTGTGTTTATTTTTACACCCCACTCTTTTTTAAACGAGTGATTAACATTTGCATTCAGTCTGTGTGTTATCCTAGAGGTGACTATAGTCTTATAGCTTTAATATTTCCCCACATTTTAACATTGTTAAAATTTGTTATCTTTAAATTGTTTCCCTTTAAAAAATAAATTTAGGAGTTGTTTCAACCAGGACCAAAAGTGGAAAATCTGTTATTATAGTGGGGCAAAGTTTATATCTACATATATAATTATTGTTTTAATATTATTTTTCTTTTTAAAATTTTATTTATTGATTTGAGAGGCAGTTGAGAGAGAGAGAGATCAATTTGTTGTTCCAGTTATTTATGCATTCGTTGGTTGCCTCTTGTATGTATGTGTACTGACTAGGGATTGAACCTGCAACCTTGGTGTATTGGGAAGAGGTTCTGACCAACTGAACTACACAGTTAACCTCCACTATTATTTTGCATTAGTTTCAGGTGTATAGCACAGTGGTTAGCATATACTTTACAAAATGACCGCCCCCCGCCAATATTCCCATTACCCACTAGGCACCATACATAGTTATTACAATATTATTGACCATGTTCCCTGTGCTGCACTTTATATAATTTTTTAAAATATACTTTTGTATATACTGGAGGACATATTTTAATTATAGCCAATTATACATAGAATTGCAGTATAATGGGGCAAAATGTATCTTTAGAAATTAATCAGTGTATGTGATTCACTCAGAATGTTCTTTGCCATGTTTTTGAACAAATGTTTTTTAAAAAGAGTACACTAACTTTAAAGACAGATGCTTGCTTTTTGATAATCACTTCCTAATCTGATTAATATTTTTTGACAGGTGTGTCACACAGAGCAGTTGGCACTCCCTATAGGTGGGCTTATTTGTGCCCAAAACTTAACTTTTTCATATTCTTTTCCTTTATGATTAAGAATGGATGAAATTCAGTACTCCAGAATTGGAAAGTGTCCATGAACATTTTCTACAAATCCTGAAAATTTACTCACTGTTACTATCTCTACCTTGGAAACCAAATCAGAATGCACAGATGAATCAACTACATTATAAAAATTATTCAGATCAACTGCCAAGCAAATAATGGGAACATCTGGTTATTTTGATGGTCGTAATGACCAAATCAGTTAACTCTGATACAACCCAAGTAGAATCATAAATCTGGCTCAATAACAACAGCAATGAAAAATTGATTCAAGGTAACTCATAGACATCATCTGATAGTCTTGGGTTTACTTCCTTATTTTGCTTATGCACATGAACAAACAGACTTTCTAAGTTTTATTGGAAAACCTGTAGGGATGATTCTGTCTCTGAACCTCTATGATTCAACAAATAATGTTATTATCTCCCCTACAAGGTTTCCATTTGCTATTTAGATGTCATACTCTGCTTTTTTTGGTAATTTATGGGTACTTCAATTTCAAACACGTGAAATCTTTCATCTTAAGGAGACATATGAAAAAAAGGACACATATGTTGTGTATTTGTTTTAGTGTACCTCAGGGAACAAAGCCAGTGTGCATTGATGATTCAATTAGCAATAGTGAGGATGGTGATTAAAGAGCTAGGCTCATGTGACTGATTCATTTGGTCTCCTTTCACCTCATTTCTTAGGGATTAATGTAGCTTGGGATAAAGTTATATTTTTAAATTAGTGTTCAATACTAGCCATCAAGAAAGACTTTTCCCCCCTCAAATGTATTTTCTTTTGTATACAGAGAAATTCATGATCAGCTCTCCACTACATGTGAAGTGCTTACGTCTTTTGAAAGAATTGTTAAGCTGGGATATGGAAATGAAGATCAGTTGTATTAGTAGAAGATTACCTTTCACTTTCTCACTTTAAAGCAGAAATCACAAATCAGTGGTGTGTGGATTGGGTCAGTATTTAGAAACCTTCCAAATTAGTTGACATTAACAGCTTCAGAGACATCACATAATCTAGACTTTAGGCTTCAAGTTAGAAAGGTTGAGTTGTATCTGCCTTTTTTCCCCTGAGCATGTGCAAACTAGAGGCAGTTTGCACCATTCCCATCAGATCAGTGTCACTCATTTATGTGGCCTGCCTGGCACCTAGAGGCATCTTCTGCTCTGAAATTTGAGGTTGTGTGAATCTTCATGACTCCATGCAGCAACAGAGTGAGGGGTAGAATAGAGAGTGTACTGACTGTGGGACTTACCCAGATTTAGACAGAGGCCAGTGGACCTTATTTTAAGAGGAGGCATCAATATAGGTAAGACCGAGGCATAAGGCACATCCAGTAGTCATCCATCAGAAGGTAGGACAGCAAAAGTGGTGTGGCAGACACCCCACAGGTCCGAAGGATGTGAAGGAGAAGAACTGTGATGGGAGTCATCATTTGAGGAGGTTTTCAAGAGGTAGCAAGGAACCTTCCTCCAAGAAAGGGACTCAGGGCTCCATCCATGGGGAGGGTAGAAGGAATGAAGCAGAAACGCACCGTTGAGAACTGAGGCTCGGGAACTAAAACGTTGGGCCCTGGTGTGTTGGGGAAGCAACATGGCAGCTCTGTGGCACATGCTGGGACAACCAGATAGGCCAGTTTCCCAATGCAGAGTTTCAGTGCTTAGCAGGCTAAGACCGTTGGCTCCTTCTCTAAACTGAGAGTACGGCCAGACTCAGAGCTGAACGCAAAGGGTAGAAGGTGCCCTTGAATCTGACTTTGAGGAGCTGAGCAGTTACTGCAGGCGTAAGACTCGTGCCTGATGGGAAGCCCAAGATGTCTTGATCTCAGGTTTCAGTTTGATCAGAGTAGTTCATCCAAATTCATCCTTGCTATTGTAACTCTTATTTAATTAGCATAGCATTTGAAACTATGTTATTTTTTAAAAGACTCAAAGTGGAAGTGTTTGTGAACATGTTAGTAACAAGATGAGACTCTTTTTGTCCACCAACATCTATTCACCCTGTATTAGTGACTGTATCAGTCAGTCATTGGATCTGAAAGTTTTTTTCTAATTTGGTTGTTGAGAACTTGGAAACAGTTTACCTGTGGAGAAACAATGTCATGTGGTGGTTAGGTTCCTAAAATAATCCACAAAAGACACTCCTGGCCATAATAAGGAAGAATACCATATGCTCACAGTGAAACACAGTAGAAAAACACCACAGAGGCAACGCAAGTAATTAAATCACACCATACTTCCGAGAAAGAAATGACATACTTTTGCTTTGTCTTTGATGCTTTAGGGAAAGCAGCTGTTGTTAGAGCTTGGGTTTCAGTTTCTTTCTGCCAAAGGGCCACTTCACAACTTAACCATTGGGTAAGAGATTGTAGGAGGTATCTATTCAGGAAGGCTGTTGGCTTTTTAATGATCTTGCTCTTGCTGCTGCTGCTGCTGTCTGAAGTGGTGTCATCCAATACTCAAAACGTAGGTTTCTTGACAGGAGTTCTTTTTTCCCCACTTCAGTCTAGGTGAGAATTTCAGTTAGAAGGTAAAGGAAAAGGGAGTAGTCCCACAACTTGAACCCGTCTCTTTCGACACACTGTAGTATCCCAGCATAACGGTTTAGTAAAATTACTTTTCCCACAATCAGTCTTACAAATCTATCTTTGGCTTGCCATGCAAACTCCTTCCCACATCTCTGTCCAGCTGCCTCTAGTTCTGTTTACTTCTTTTCATGTAGGTTTTCTCATTAACCAGTATCATGAAGGTATCTCATGGGGTGCTACAGTGAGCTTACGCGTGGAGCTGTGACTTGAAGTTCCCTCCAGCTGGGGCCCATTCTGCCAGATATTTGGTGGCTAGTGCAGCCCCAGAGAGTTCTGAGTCCTCTGATGTTTGGAAATGCCAGTGCTTAAGGCCTTCAAGCTGCTGGAGAAGGGGGCAGATATTAAAGGGCTATGTTTTATTCTACTTACACAAATATACCTTGCTTCTGCTGGCTTTTATTAAAGCCTATGAGACATCTGTCTGTCAACCGTGGGCACTCTGGTCTGTTCCAGAGACTGTGTAAAATGGGGTTGGTCAGCCAGCCCTGAAGGACTACTCCACCCCACCCACCAAAAAAGCAGGGACCAGTAACTAGAGAGCCCTTTTAAAAAAAATGCCGTTTTTTTATTGATTACAGCTATTACAGTTTTCCCAATTTTCTCTCCTTTATCCCCCCTCCGCCTTGCCCCCCAACCCTCCAGCATTCCCCCGCTTAGTTCATGTCCATGGGTTGTACATACAAGTTCTTTGATTCCTCTGTTTCCCGTACCATTTTTTCTCTCTCCCCATCTGGCTTATGCTTACTAACCATGCTGCTTCTTCCCTGTGCTTTTTCCCACCTATTCCTCCCTTCCCCCTCCCCACTGAAATCCCTTCGTGTGACGTCCATCTCTCTGATTCTGTTCCTGTTCTGATTCATTGCTTAGTTTTTGTTTTTGTTGTTTTTCTTTTCTTTTAGGTTCATTTGTTGATAGTTGTCAGTTATCATTTTACTGTTCATATTTTTTATCTTTTTCTTAGATAAGTCCCTTTAACATTTCATATAATAATGGCTTGGTGATAATGAACTCCTTTAACTTGACTTTATCTGGGAAGCACTTTATCTGCCCTTCCATTCTAAATGATAGCTTCACTGGATAGAGCAATCTTGGATATAGTCCTGACTTTCATGACTTGAAATACTTCTTTCCAGCCCCTTCTTGCCTGTAAGGTTTCTTTTGAGAAATCAGCTGATAGCCTCATGGGAACTCCTTTGTAGGTGATTCTATCCTTTCCTCTTGCTTCTTTTAGGATTCTCTCTTTATATTTAATCTTGGGTAACTTGATGATGTGTCTTGGTGTGTTCCTCTTTGGGTCCAACTTCTTTGGGACTCTCTGGGCTTCCTGGACTTCCTGGAAGTCTATTTCCTTCACCAGCTTGGGGAAGTTCTCCTTCGTTATTTGTTCAAATAAGTTTTCAATTTTGTGGCCTCCCTCTTCTCCTTCTGGCACCCCTATAATTTGGATATTGGAATGTTTCAGGTTGTCCCAGAGGTTTGTAAGAGCCTCTTCATTTTTTTGAATTCTTGTTTCTTCATTTATCAAAATGAAGGATGTTTATTTTTTCCTTTTGTTCCAAATCATTGCTTTGAGTCCTGGTTTCCTTCCTGTCACTGTTGGTTCCCTGAACATTCTGCTTGATTTCACTATCCTTCATTCGTTCTTTCATTTTTCGACCAAGCTCAATCAGATCTGTGAGCATTTCAATCGCCAGGGTTTTAACTCTCCATCAGATAGGTCGGTGATCTCCTCCTCACTCAGCTCTCTTTCCAAAGTTTTGCTCTGTTCATTTGGGCCATACTTCTTTGTCTTGGCACAGCTGATAAGTTGTAAGGGAGCAGCGGACTAGAGAGCCTTAAGTCAGGCCCTTCTGATGAATCACCACCCCAACTTGTAATTTCCCCAGGGACAAATACTTTAGAAGAAAATTGAAGGCAAGGGGAGGGGAAATAGTAAGAGACCATTTCTGGAGAAAAACATGTTTCAGAAATAGAGTCACCTGTTTCCACTGCTTATTCCAATTCCGAAGTAAAGTATATTCGCTTGGATTTTTAAAAAGGAGAAGCAGGGAACAAAACCCATGTTGCCATAGGAATAAGATTTCTCTTCCACTCAGAGGAGTATGAATTCAAGTGAAAAATTGGAACCAAGAGAAGGTAAACTACTTTGAAAGAACAATCATCTACTTTCCTGCAAAATTTATAGCCAGACAGGAAAAAGAAAAGCTAAAGGAAATGTAAAATGTGGAATTGTGAATTCATTCATATACACTTGCGTTTTAGGTAACAAATGACAATCTTTGGCTGATATGGTTTAAAGATTAACTTGAATATTAACTTAAAATTAATTTTAAAAGTAATTTTTATTCATTGCACTCATGTTGCAGAAATGATTGGGGACCTGCAGATACATAAAAGCTTCATAGGAGGGCTGGTTATTGAGAGACCATGAGAGAGTGCCTTTGGATTCCTTATTCCTTCGAAGTAGCTGATAATGAGATGTTCAATTTCAAGATATGGAGGAAAGACAAGCTTACTGTTGAATCCTGGCTCCCCCACAAATTGTCTAAAGTGACCATTCATTCACTTCTCTGACAGAATGAGGATGGCAGTGACAACCTCACAGGGTTAAATGACAATAATGCATTGAAAAAACCATCATGCCAAGTGAAGTAAGTGAGACAGGAAAAGTTAAGAACCACTTGATTTCACTCATATGTGGTATATAAAACTGAAAGCAACACGTGAACAGACAAGAAAAGTAACAAAAACTCACAGATGCAGACTACAGCACGGTTACCAGAAGGGAGGGAGGGAGGGCAGTAAAGGGTGAAGAGGGTCAGATATATGGTGACAGCAGATGATTTGACTGTGGGCGGTGGACACACAATACAGCATCAGACCAAGTATCATAGAGATTTATACTCGAAACCTACGTACTCTTTTTAACCACTGTCATATCAGTAAGTTAAAAAGAAGAAAGAAAGAAAGAAAGACCTCAGAACAATGCCAGGCCCATAGGAGAAGCTCACTGACTGGCGATGTTAATGGCTGTTACAATCACACACCATTTGTTCCAGCTGACTGGGTTTCTTACTTTTTCTCAATTTGATTCAAATTACATATTCAGGGAACAGGTCTCCTGGATTTGGACCATGTGGGGTATCAGATAGGAGTAGGTTTGATGGCAGGTGAGAGCTACCCCAAAGAATCGTAGTTTTAGACAAGATACAGTTCACCCTTTTTCTCATGCAAAGTAAGTCCCAGGGCGGGTGTTGGCATGCGGGGCCCAGGCGTTCTGCAGCTGGAGGTTCTGTTCCTAAGGAAGAGCCGGGGCGTGCGGGTGGCAGACAGCCAGAGTTGGTGCTGTACGGGGGTACTGGGCTCCGTCTTCCTCCTCAGCCTGATTGTGGAGTTTCTTCCTGTGTCGTCACTCCCACCGGAAGGAATGGGACAAGCGCCCAGATTGGCCACACTAAACGAAACACCTCTGTGTATGTATTTTAATTCGACCGGAATTCTACAAAAGCATGTGTCCAACAAGACACAGACTTTATCAGCATTGCACTAAATGCGTTAACTGTTGCCAACATTGACAGTGCATGTATTTATAAAATCACAAAAGGAAGATTTTCCACTCCTATTTGAAGTTTTGATTCTACTACATAAGAACAAAGAAAGATTGGGACTAATTGTTCCACAAGATCTTTTCCAGCAAAGGACGTTCTCTGACTCCAGGTACCTGAATAAGTTCTGCAACGCTTGACAGTCCTTGGCCCTCCTTACTGGAACTCTGCTTAGCGTGTCACTTAAAAGTCAAGGAACTTGAGGTCATGGGGTCTAAGCCTGTAGTCATCTGAGGTTATGGGTCACTTTATACAGTAATACTGTTCTATTCATTCTTCCTCCTGAGGCGGGAGCCAGGAGAATTTTTTAAATTGTTAAGACGAGTGTATGTGGTAATAATAAATCAACTACTAAAGTATAGTAGGAAGCGAGAAGAAAGGAACTAGGATTTTATGATCACTTTAGAAGTATCAACTGTCTTGACCTTGTGAATTGGGTATTATTTGTTATCTCTACCTTGAAGGTAAGAAAACAAGGTTCAGCAGGTGAAGTAATTTTCCCATAGTCACACTGAGGGCTACTCAGAACACCACTGTTGGAGCCTGGCTGTCTTTATATATATATATATATATATATATATATATATATATATATATATATATATATATATATATATAAAGCCGGGACTTCCGGCCAAAATGGAGGCGTAGGTGGACACACTGTGCCTCCTCTCACAACCAAAATTAAGGGCAACAAATATTTACAAACAAGAAAACAATCAGAACTGATGGAAAATTGAACTGTATGGAAGTCCAACAACCATTCATCCAGACTGGTAAGAGCAGCGGAGTCACAGCAGGAAAAAGTGGAGGTGCGGACGCGGGAACGTAGGCAGCAGTGGCTGGCGGACTCTGGGCCCACAGGTGGCAGCTGGCAGACCCCGGGCACGGGTGGCAATCGTGCAGACCCAGTGAGGCTGCACAAGGCAGCTGGCTGACTAGGTGGTCCCACATTCCCGCTTGCAGACAATTCAGGTGAAGGGGAAGCGGCAGAAAGGACTGGAATCCAGAAGAGAGCAGAGCAGGCACCATTGTTCCCTCTCAGACCCCGCCCCCACATACAGCGTCACAACTCAGCGACTGGGCTGCCCTGCACAGGGGAACACCTAAGGCTCCACCCTTTACTACATAACAGCCACCACCAGACCAAAACAAAACAAAACAAAAAAACCACCAAAAATGGCTCAAACCGGAGAAAAAAATCAAAGCCCCAGAACCAGTTCCTCTAAGCTGTGAAAAGATAGCCAACCTATCAGATGCACAGTTCAAAGCCCTGGTGATCAGGATGCTCACAGAATTGGTTGATTTTGCTCACAAATTAGATGAAAAAATGCAAGCTACAATGCGTGAAATGAAGGAAGACGCATGGGGAACCAATAGAGATGGGAGGAAAACTGGGATTCAAATCAATGGAGTGGACCAGAAGGAAGAAACAACCAACCAAACAGAAAACAAGGAAGAAACAAGAATTCAAAAAAATGAGGAGAGGCTTAGGAACCTCTGGGACATCGTTAAATGTCCCAACATCCGAATTATAGGGGTACCAGAAGGGGAAGAAGAAGAGCAACAAGTGGAAAACTTCTTTGAACAAATAATAAAGGAGAACTTCCCCAATCTGGCAAAGGAAATAGATTACCAGGACATCCAGGAAGCTCAGAGAGTCCCAAAGAAGTTGGACCCAAGGAGGAACACACCAAGGCACATCATAATTCCATTAGCCAAGATTCAAATGAAGGAGAGAATTCTAGAAGCAGCAAGGGATAAGGGGTCAGTCACCTACAAAGGAGTTCCCATCAGACCATCAGCTGATTTCTCAAAATAAACCTTCCAGGCAAGAAAGGGCTGGAAAGAAGTATTTGAAGTCTTGAAAGGCAGGGACCTACATCCAAAATTGCTCTATCCAGCAAAGCTGTCATTTAGAATGGAAGGGAAGATAAAGTGCTTCCCAGATAAGGTCAAGTTAAAGGAGTTCATCGTCACCAAGCCCTTATTATATGAAATGTTAAGGGGACTTATCTAAGAAAAAGGATAAAAATATGACAGTGAAAAGACAGCAAACTCACAGCTATTAACAACCACACCTAAAACAAGAGCAAACTAAGCAAACAGCTAGAACAGGAGCAGAACCACAGAAATGGAGATCACATGGAAAGTTAGCAATAGGGGAGTGGGAGGAGGAGAGAGGGGGAAAAGGTGCAGAGAATGGGTAGCATAGACAGTGGGTGGAAAATAGGGGGAGGGCAAGAACAGGGTGGGAAATGTAGAAGCTAAAGAACTTATGACACATGGACATGAACTCAAAGGGGGAAATGTGGGTGGGAGAGGGTGTGCAGGGTGGAGGGGAATGATGGGGGAGAAATGGGACAACTGTAATAGCATAATCAATAAAATATATTTTAAAAAATAAAAATAAAAAGCCGGCTACTTAAGCATTCTGTGGAAAATAAATAAAATGTGATCATGGAATAAATTAAAAAACCAAGCACCACGAAAAGCAGAATATAATATTCTATTTATAATACAGACAGAATGTGAGAATGCAGCAAAAGGACTGGAAGTAAGTAAACCGCTTTCTTCGCAGGGTTGCCTTTTGGTAAGGACTTCTGTAGTACTCTGCAGGAGCTGCCTAGTAAGAGCCTGTTCAGCATTTAGGGATTTTGAGAGCTAGTTGTGAAACTGTTGGTAGCTTGAAATTGGCCATGATTAGTGTGTTTTACACCATGAAAATTGCCAAGGAGTATAAATCATGACTTTATTTTCCCCCCAGAAATCCACTTTACTAACACAGTACTCATTGTTTGTGTGTTCCCTACTTTTGTGGATTGTATTTTGTGTTAAAACATTTCTACAGTTAGCTTCGAGCCAAGAAAAAAATGCATATGGCAGAATTTAATAAAGAGTAACATGAAACTAAACCCAAACCAGTAGCTTCCAGAAAACGTGTGGATGAGTTGGCTTCCCCTCATCCTTGTTGATGCCTTTGAACTCGGAGTTGGCTTCGAAGGAAAGGTGAAGTCCCACTGGTGTTTTCCGGGTGCAGTGTTCTCAGTTCTGCTTTGCACACTGGAGAGGGCATGTAAGCTGCGTAAACGAAGGGGAGCAGCTGCGTGTGCAGGGCTGAGGGTCACACAGCACACCTTCCCGGTGGTTCCTCTCAGAAACTGGTGCTTCCTTTGGTCACAGGTGGTCTGCCAGAACCTTGTGTGGCTTAGAATTTCTCTTTTCTTTCTTCTTTTGCTTTGCTTCATTTTGTAAACCTAACTCTAAAGAAGAAAAAAGTGCTTAATTTAAGAGGATCTGTAAATGCCACCGACCTCCTCAGCCTGCATGTAGACAATGCTCAGTGAAGAGGTGGAATCCCTCTGCCCCAGTGCTGACGCCATGCACAAAGGCCACCCTGTCCCAATGCCGACATTCGTGGTCATGCTTGGCAGTTGCACACTGCACGAGCTATTAGGCTCACGAAACGAGAGCCTCACTCAACACAGTCTTGACATCGATATTCTTATATGCACACGGCAGACGTGGCTGTAGCTTCGGTGGGGGTGAGGCAAGGGTGTAATGGGACACCTATTGCGATTGTGGAGTAACATGATAAGGAGGAGACTGGATAGAGCAGGCAGCTTTCAATCCAAAGTCCAGAAGGTCACACAGAGACTTTTTTTAGTCTGTTGCCTGCCTCGTGTGCTGACTCACGGCCCTAACTTCTGTTGTTGGAAAAGGTTGTTTGTATCGAATTATCCTGTGCCCAGGGAGGCAGAGCAGCCTCATTCGTTCCAGCAACCTTGCTCCTGTAGAGTCATTGAAACTGAAGATTGAAAAGACCTATTATTTCCTCTGTCCGTCCTCTGGGGACTGATGTAAACTAGATTCTTATACGTATTGTCTCTCCTCCTTCTTCCATCTTGTTCTGATTAAAGTAGTTCAGAAGCTATTTGTGGCTTAATTTGGAATCTGCAAACATAACAACAAAGGTTGGGTGAAATCAGATTAACCAATATTTATTGTATAACTACACTTTGTTAGGCACATTGATGCGAACCTCTGTTTCATAAAAATTCTTTTTAGCAGTCCCTTTCTCAACAATTCCACATTCTCTTCTAAGTCACTTTATCCACAAAAGCGTAACTCACTGACTTGAGTAAATAAAAAATAATGTAAGTAATAGCAGATATTATTTATCGATCATGTACATTGATGTCAGGCTCTGTGCTTTATATTCCCTGCCATTGAATTGCCACTATCTGAAGAGTAGTGGGAATGCTCTTGTTCCCTGAAGGAGGAAAGAGAGACTGAGAAGTTAAGCAGCTGGACAGTTAACCAGACAGACCCCTTCACTGGTAACTCATAGTTGGAATTTACTGAAGATGCATTGTTAACATCCTCTGTGATACCTTCTGTCCTCAGTAACATCTTTATCAAGATTTTTTGACGTACCTCCCTCAATATTACTTTCAAAACTGAATTTGTAAACGTTCTAACCATTCTTAGTTAGAGGGAGATGTGAAAATACAGGACTTTGTGGAGGAAGCAGCAGTTTGTGAAATACTCAGTCCAGCTCGCACTAAGCATCAGAGAACGTCCCGTCCGGCTGTCGCGACACCCGTACGCACAGAAAAGGCCTGCGGGAATTAGATGCCGCGTTTCCAGATCTTCCCTCCAGCCGTGTTCCAAATTAACTGAATAATGGAGTGACAGGGCTCATAATTCTGTCCATTTTCACTGGAAACAGACACAGTACCCTTCCCTGCTCAGGCACCTCTGTTTCAGCATTATGCTTAAAGCAGAGCTCCACCAAGGGCCCAGAGAAATCACGTACTTCGCCTGCACCCCCGCAGACAAAGCGCACTCCGAACATTAGCTTTGTCCTTCCTGTTACATATGTATGTTATGGCCAACTCAACATGTGCACGTGTTTCTCCAACATGCAGGGTGATAAATGCTGTTGTTCTGGAATTCATCAGAGGATGATTTGTTGACAGGCTAATCTGATGCAGCAGAGTCTCCCAAACAATCCTCTGACATCAATAGACTCTCCTTATTTTTTTAAAACAATTTCGCCATGAAAAGAGTGTAGCAAATGCTGCTCATTTAGTATGCTCTTTCTCTGTCGAAGGTTAATCACATAATAAGTCTGAAGGCTCTATTTCCTCTATTCCTTTCAACTTTATGAGTTATTCAATTGGCCTCCAAGGTTTAAATCAACATATATCAATTGGAATTACAACCCAAATTCTGTGTGAGCTTTCCGATTGCATGGGCTTTCTGCTGAGATCAATGGCAAATACAACCTCCAGAACAGATGTAAAGAGCTCTCTAGGAGACTTCTCAAAGTAAAACATCTTCAAAGTTAAATTCTACAGCTATAAAATTTATAGTTACGCATTTCAGGGAGATGCAGCTACTGAGTGTTTTCTAATGTTCCAAGTATTCTGAAGGTCTTGCACGTACCATTCTTATTTATGTGTGTGATATATTATTGTACCTCGTTTTTCAGGAAAGAAAACTGTGATTGAAAGGTTATGTGAGAAAGAGAGAGAGAGCTGGAATCCAAAATAAGGATTGTCTTGCTTTCAGATGGATGTCTTGCTTTCCACCATGCTGTGCTGTAAAGCGGGGCCAGCTAACTGTGGTCCTGTGGCCCACCACTTGTTTCTGTAAATGAAGTTTCGTTGGAATACAGCCATGCTCATTTGTTCCAGGTATTGTCTGTGACCGCTTTTACAATACAGTGAAAGCTGAGTAGTTGTGGCAGGGATCACCCTATAACCCACAAAAACTAAAATAATTGCCATCTGGCCCTTTACAGAAAAAGTTTGTTGACATCTGCTGTAAAGAGTTATAATACAGGGTGGGGCAACAGCAGGTTTGCAGTTGTTTGTATAGAAGATAATACAATAGTTAATAAGCAATACAAGGATAAATTCTGTGTTTTGCATCTCAGAACTGTAGGCCTATTTTTGCCCCATCCTGTATATTGCAGAATACACAGTGATGAATAAACATGTTCCTACTTCCTAACTCAAATTGTAGTTGAGTAGACCAACAGACACCTATGTAATTCTGTGGCTGACATATAACTCAACAGTTTGGGCTTCAAAACAAGGGAACATCTTTTTATTCTTCTAATTGAGTGGCTCAAGCCCCATATCACTTTGGCAGGAATATCACGTTTTCACCCTCTATGATCCCCTCTCCTGTGAAAATCCCAAACCTCCCAGAGCCTCCGCAGTCCAGTGCATCAATCCTAGACAGAGTTACTGTGGAGAAAGGAAATTGGGGGAGCTGATCAATACCTTGAAGGTTCCATTCTCCATTGCCATTGTGACAGCTGCAGTCTTATGATGTCACTGATGAAATGCACTTGTCTGGTCCAATGACCATTATGAAAGAAATATGTTCCTCCATGAAACCTGTTACCATCTTACATAAGAATTGTTATTCATTGACCTAGAAATCATTCTGCGTTAAGGATTTTCCTTTGTATTGTTTGTAATTCCCCTAGAATGGCGATTTCCACCTGGTCTGCCGTGGAATTTTTAAAACATGCAATACCCGACTATTTAGTCAGGGGCACTGACCTCTTTCCCCTTAGATTGTCAAATAAAAAAAAATGACAATAGCCATCTGGTGTGCATGAATCAAAATTATGCCTTCTTTTTGTCAGATCAGCAAAAAAAAAATTTTGGTGTTGTACAGAATTTTAGTAATTAGATTGTGTGCCATGATATGAAAAAAGGTTGAAAATCATAAGGTGTCTTGTTTCTTTGATTCTTGACATGTCTCAGGGACACCCAGTGCTGGATCAGCTGGCTCCAAGGCCACCTGTCACAGTTCATGTCCTGTGTCATGGGCTACTTGACTTTTCTGGGGTGTCCTGACTGCAGGCTTTTAACCTGGAGGGACCACTCCGCTCTACCCTACTTGCAGCGAGGCTTGACATCACATTTTCCAGACTCCTCCTGAGGGGTTTTAAATGCCCTGATTTTCTGGGCTTAGTGGCAGAAAGCTAGCATTTTCCTCCAGTCTCCTAACAGCAGTAAATCATTTCTTTGAATTTTTTGATTTGGCCAAACTCCAGGGATTCTCAGCCAGTCTGTTATGGCGTTTCCTGTTGTTACATTGTTAGGTAGGGGCACTTTTCAAATGCTCAGAGACTTTACATTTACCAGGGATGTCCAAATTAAACCTGTGACTTGATATCTTTTTTTTAAAGATAGACTTTATTTTTTAGAGCAAGTTTGGGTTTCTGGCAAAATTGAGCCAAAGGTGCAGAGATTTCCACATACCCTGGCCCCCACACATGTATGGTTTCTTCCGTTGTCAACATCCCCACCAGAGTGATACAGTTATTACGATTGATGAACCCACATTCAGACGTCATTATTACCCAAAGTCTGTAGTTTACATTAGGGTTCATTCTTTATGTTGTACATTCTATGGATGACATCTAATTGCTCACCTCATTTCCATTAAGGTTTTCCATCTTGATAGTCAGATGATGAAGAGAGACCAACACATCCCAATTTATTAAATGTTTGTACTGGGAATGAGTTTATGTAATTCTTTTCAAATGTACCTCAAAGAAAGGGCTGAGTTCTGGAAAGAGTAGAAAGGCCCAGTCTTGTTAGTTGAGCACCTTTTCTTCGTTGGAAATGGAGCTAGCTGTTTTATATACTCTTTATGGGGTCATCAGTAACCACCCTGCTCCTAAGTTAGTGTCCGTGGTAGGACCATAGGCTCCGCAGTCCTGAAAAAGCGTGGGAGCTAGACGTGGAGCACTGGAGCAGTGGTTCCTTTCTGTTCCTAGCCTGGAAACTTGGGGCGATTCTTCCTAACTCAGATGGGTCAGTTTACATCAGCAGTAATGCTCCCTCCCCCAGGCCGAGTACTTGGGGAATGTCTTGCCCAGGACAGCTGTTGTTTATGTATTTGTATCCAGTGCACAGAGGGAGACTGTAAAAGCTCCCTATCATTTTTTAGTAAGCAAATCAGAGTATATACTTAAAAATGAGTAGTGTCGCCTTTGAAATAGTTCTTGTCAGGTTTTGATCCAGCGGTGCTTCTTGGGCTCAGAATAGTACTGGAGCCATGGATGTCCTCTTGGGGATGGCCGCCATCTTGGGATAGTCTCAGGATTGGCAGCTTGTGCACTGTGACACAGCCATGAAGCAAGTAGCCAAAAGTGAAACAGGCCCTTTTATTGGGAATTAAAGGCTTGACGGGAAGTCCCCTTTGAGGGCCAGGGAAGAGCTTGGCCGGGATGGACACTGTGTGTAGAGTTTAGGGTCTCTGGATACTGAATGTGCTGGTTAGGGGAAAAGGGCTAATGTCACGTGGGAGCTGGAGACCAGAAGGTAAAACTGAGGACACAAATAAAAGGACAGTGTTAGCCTGAGTCTTCTGAGAAGCAGATGTCAAGATGGCATAAAATACATGCTTTTTAAAGAGGGGAAATGCCTACATGAAAGAAAGTGGGGAGCCTCTAGGGGACTGGGAGGGCATCAGAGCTCAATGGAAGCCTGGGCCGCAGTGACGGAGCAGAGAAGACATTAGACAGAAGTTTCCTGGACGGCCTGTTCAGGACATCCAGGGATGAAGTAGACACTCTAGAAGGACAAAGCACTGGCAGTTTGTTCCTCGCACTCACTTTGTGGCAGGTTGTTAGTAATTCCTCCCCCCCGCCCCCCCGCCCCGTGTGTTCTCCTTAAGAGCGGGGCTACGTTTTCTTTCTCTACATCCCCCTGTGCCTGACGTAATCTCCACCGCACAACAGCCGCCCTCCAAGGCCACGTGTGACAGGGTCCTGAAGGACTGCTCGTGTGTGCTGTGCTGTTTAGTTGTCGGTGTGACGTAATTCCTGTAGTTTCAGAGAAGTGTTTAAAAATATTTCCTTACACAGATTATTATTGTCTGCGTTCCAGTTTTGCTCTTCTGCTTCCTAAACTATCTGTCTCCCCGACATTTCGAACTTCCTCCCATCAGTGATGTTTCCCTTCAGCCATCCTGGGCTGTGGCGTGTCAGATGAGAGAGAGCTGGGCTTGCCTCACCCTGGAGTGCAGAGTTTTTAGCTCCTGGCCTTTGGCTTTAGGAGATTAAATATGCGAATTTCCAGGTGTGTGTTTCTTTCTCCTCAGCGCTGGCCTGTCACACCAGCACACTCAGCTTTCAGTCACCATAAATAATGGTCTCTGAGTTCATTTACTGCCAAGAATAGTCTCAAAGACACCACTTCCGGGTGTCAAATGTATGTTGCTGACATCAGTGTTTGCCAGGTGTCAGCAGCGCCACAAGAGCCACCCCGACCAAAACTAAAACAATTACAGCAACGATGGCGGCGGTGGCATCAGCATGGACAACCATGACAAAACTACAAAGTTAACATACTAATGCTGAGATTTAGGCTCTGGTGTTGTGTGTGTATGTGCGTGTGCATGCAGGCTCCCAAATTCAGGGGCCCTGATTTCCAGAGAAGGTTCTATTTCATTAGGCTCTTAGGGCAGCAGACAGGATTCGTGGTGTCTTTTGGGACCCTGTGGTGGAGAGTATGACTTCAGATTCATGTACAATTTGTGTTCGAGCGAGTCGCCGGTATTCTGGCCCAGCACTCCACACACGGAAACCGGTACGAGTTATTGACAGATGACATGTGACATCTAAAGATTCTGCAGATGTCAGTTGATGGGATGTTCGAACAGTATTATGATGCCTTGGAAAATAATTTTTTCTTTTCTTAATATGATTTTCCTTTAAATGTACTAAGACAAGAAGAAAGTCTAGTATGTCAGTAGAGGAAGCAATCTGCGCAGTGAGAGTCATTGAAGAGGTGGTAATAGAAATTGAGTTTTGCCTCCCAGTCTGGCCTCCACTGAGATTACATTATCAGATTCCGAAAACATGCTTTAGAAGTTCTTTTAGTATAAGATATGTTGTTGGTAAATTCTCATGGCTTTTCTTTTTCTGAAAATGTCTTTGTTCCATCCTCACTCTTGTATGATTGGTTTAGATTGGTTGTTTTTCTCAACCCACTGAAAACATTATCCCACTGAGTTCTGGCCTAGACTTTGACTGCTGTAGATACCTCATGTAAGTGGAATGAGGCAGTCTTTGATTGGCTTTGTTGACTGGCTTATTCCACTTAGCATAATGTCCTCAAGGTTCATTTATGCTGTCCCATGTTGCAGGATTGCCTTCTCGTTTTTGAGACTAAGTAGTTTGCAAAAAAAAAAAAGAGAGAGAGAGAGAAAGAAAGAAAAAAAAAGAAAGAAAAAGGACTTTCAGGTGAAAAGCAGGATAGAGGAGCATGCTAATGTGACTCTTTGATGAGAATGTGAGCTAAGAATCTTTATGAAAAAATCTATTATCTTTCCACTAATATTCTCTACATAATAATTGTGACGACCACTTGCAGAATTCTCCTTACAAGTTAGGCATTGTACTAAGTGATTTACATATATAATCTCATTATATATTAAATTCTCTGTGTTTGGCACAATTATTCCCATTATAAATGTTAAGACATTCATGCTAAGAATAGTTAAGTAATTTCTGCAAAGTCAGACTACCAGTAAAAAGTAAATTTAAAATTCAAACTCGGTATTGTAATTGCAGAACCTTTGGGATCTTACGTATTACACTGTACAACCTAGATATGAGCTGTAATGAAATAGTTCGAATTAGGTTACTAGTTGGATTTAAGCATAGGACCTGACATAGTCCTTGCCTGTAGGGACTACAGGGACAGTCTGGTCTAGTAGAAAGAGCAGACACAGCAGTGCCAGGTAAACACTGCTGTCACGCGGACTAGCTTTGGAGTCTTTGCCAAGTGATGGGCTAGAATATTTGCCTTTTCCCCTTTAGATTCACTCTCTGGCCTTCTCTACCCTGGTCCATGCCCCAGGATGCTAAGCTGTAACAAGTTCTGTTCTAGTTCTGGCTGCTGTAACAAATTACCATAGACTGGTTGGTTTAAACAGTAAGTGAGTTTTTCTTTCAATTATGGAAGTTAAAAGTCCAGGATCAAGGTGCCAGCATGGTCAGTTTCTGGTGAGAACTCTCTTCAGGATTACAGGTGGCCGATTTCTTTTTGTATCCTCATATGGTATGGTGGGGGAAGCACTCTCTGGGGGTCTTTTTTATAAGACTCCATCCTTATGACCTAATTACCTCCCAATGGCCCCACCCTCTAATAGCATCCCATTTCAGGGGTCACAGGCAGTCAAACCATAGCATAAGTTCCCAACCCCTTGAGCTTCCTGTTGGTTGGGCCAGTGTGTAGGTGGGCAGCACCCTAGAGCTGGGAAGGAGAGTGAGAGTGACCTCCTAGAGGCCAAATACCTTAATTATTCTTCTCTGTGCATGACCAACTCAGTAATGTATTTTAACTGGGTAAACAACTGCGCTTTCACCCCTTGGTCCCCAGACATTCCCACTGCTGCCGCCACCAGCTCATACTCTAGCCATCTGCTAAGGCTGACGACCACAGTGTCCTTTCCGTCTGGGTTAGCGTGGAGAAAGAAAGGAGAGGGATGTGGTGGAGGGAAGGAGATTGCGTCAGGAGTACGATAAGACTGAGAATACAGGCGAACCTGAGGAGCTATGGGAATACCATCCTGGCACTGAGGACGTTATTTTTTATTTGTGTATGATGTTTCCCTAATTGGCTTAATAAGATAGTCCCAATCCCTCTCATTCATGTTGCTGAATATTCAGATCTGAATGCTGTCCTGGAAGCACAGCCCTTCTGCTTGGCTACCCAGAGCTCATTACCCTTCCCACATCCCCAGTCATACAGCTCGGGCTCGGCGAGAGCCCCTGACAGCCTGGCAGCCGCGGAGGGCCCCGCTCACCATCCTGTCAGCTAATGGGAAGGTAATGACCCAGCAGCTGCAGATCACTCTCACCCCTCTGCCCTGCTTAAAAAAATACAAACAACCAACCACAAAAATTCAGGCCTGGTGTTCTATTATTCCCTTTTTAATAAGGACCTGAGAATGCCAGCTTCAGTGATTATGCCAGCAGGTGCCTGGGACTTCAAAGTGGGCACCTGTCACAGGAAAGATAATTGACTTTATTCAACCAATTGTCTCCCTGTTGTAATCAAGCCATTTAATCCAAATGGATCTTTCAAACTGTGCTTTTGTGTGGGTGGGGAGGCAGAGCTGGTGGATCACAATTACCCAGGAGAGGGAGGGGGAGCAGAGCGAGCTCAGGAAACAGGAGCAATATAGCAAAGAGCTGTCAGGCTGTCTGAGAGTGGTGGCTGGCCCAGGGGAGGGTGTGTAGGTGGAAAAACCAAAGAGTGATCATGGAGAGGTGGGGGGCCTTCTGCTCTCTCCCTGGAATTAAGCATTTTGTATGTTTATTCAGTTTGCCTGCTGGCCACAGAGAGACACTCCCAGTCTGTGCATTGTTTTCAGCAGCAGGTGCCCTGAAGGGACGGGGGGAGGGTAACCATCTGTGCCCAAAGTGTCTGTTTTCTATCTCTGCGGACCAAGGTTCATATAAACCTCAGAGAGGAGAGAGGATGGTGGACAGAGACAGTTTAAGGGTCTCTGCTCTTCCAGGAGGTCAATCCTCCTTAGTCATAAGTTAGTCATGGCTAAAGAGGTTTACCTCCCTGATGTCTTGTTGGATCTGACAGATGTGCTAGAATTTGAACCACGGTAGCTTCAGGCACTGATAGAATTTACTGGCTCTAAGTTTCCCCCCAGTGTAGACGAAAAAGTGCTGGATTCTGTTGGGCTCAGGGAGGATGAGACTGCTGACTTCCAGCTGTGCGCCTGGCTGCTGTGCTCTGAGGACTCAGGAGCTGCCATGTGGCTGGTTTTAAGTTTTAAAGAGTAAATTGGGGTGCAGGTTGTTCAATCTGTAAGGTGAAGTTCTGTCCATAATGAGAAATCTTTGTTCAAGATAACCTAGTTTGGACCCCGGCTCAGCTCCTTATCTGCTCTCTGACTTTGAGTTAGTCACTTAAGGCTCTGCATGTCAACATTCTCAGCTACACAAGGGGCAATAGCGATATGAAATGAAAAGAGATGAGATAATAAACCACATAGCTCAATGACTCAAGTGCCTGATGCTTTTCTAGGTGCTCAGTGAAACAGAAGGTCTCCCAGAAGGAATTTTGGTGTAACAAACCCCAAGTCCTCATTGCCCCGCAGTGGCGGTGGGTCTTCCCATTGTAAAGAGGAAAGGTCCCACTCAAATAATCTAAGCAGCTAACAGGGGCGGCACCCTGCGTGGTCTAATTAATGACATCTTGTGTGAAGGTCTACAGAGAGGTTTGAGAGGAGTGTACACAACAGGAAAAGGGTGATGTTCAGAAGGGGATGATAATGGTGCATTAAGTTGAATCCTGATTTTCACCATAAATTTGCTGTTTGAGCTTGAAAAAAACTAAAGCAATTAAACATTGAGAATTTCACAGGGTTTGACCTAACATGTCTAAGGATAAACTTGAACTTCAACTCTAGAGTTCTAGGTGCAGAATTCTGGATGGTAGGAGTTATAAGACATGTAATGTCTTATCATCCTCTCAACTAGCAAATGTTGAAGTTTCAGCTATTTGTAAAATTGTTATTATGGTAGACTTGCTTTTCTTGCTGACTCTGGTGAAGGTATGAGAAATAATCATGGATTTGCATGTCCACATGGTCTCAGAGGCATCTTTGTTGGAAAGAGACCCCAGACACCAGAGACCCTGGAGAATGGCAGATACTCACCAGGGCAGGCTTCATGAGTGTGCAGCCAGTATAGTCACGTGGGCTGTACTCCAGAAGGACCCACACTTGGGAAGTAGTGGACTGTGGGTGCCACCTTGACATTCTTAATGATTTTATCACTGAATTTTTGCTGTGTAAGTGCAGTCCAGTGGGTTAATGGAGCATGCTCCAGGGACTTGGAGCCCCAGTGCAGAAGTAGTCCTGCCCCCACCCGCTCCCTGACATGGGTCCTGGCTGCCTGCTTCCCAGCCCCCACCCAGGAGCAGCTGCCACCCTGGGGACAGGCTCAGGGAGGAATGAGCTCCAGCAAGTGTGCTCTGAGACACAGAGACACAGGGCGGGCCCCGGGCACATGTGAAAAGGCCGGTCCCCACTCCTGCAATAACCCTGTGCCGAAGGGGGCTCAGAATTAAACAGCAAATAGAAACATTATGCATGAGAGGTTGAGCAAAAGATCACAGAAGGGGGAGGGAAGCTTTGTTTCCTGCTTTTTGAAAAAGAGCTGCACATTTTCATTTGACATTGGGCCCTACAAATTATATTAGTTCAGATGCTCCGCCTTTGGGTACCACACGTAAAGGCTGAGAGCAGTTTCTCTGTGTGTACTTAGAGATGCTCCTAAGGGTGGGGACCCCGACTGGAAGAACAGAATGTGAAGTCACAGTCTGCACTCTGTGTTTGCCTTTGACATATCTATTGTATGATATATTCACCGTGTCTCAGATAATGGATACCTACTCACCTCTTTTAAGGGAGAAATCTGAAACCTACTGCTTGAGATAGAACTGGACATTTAGATCCAAGATTATATCCTTGTAACCCTCAAATTTTCCCTTGCTTCATAACCCCATTAATTCAGGTGTCAGGTGAGATTTCCAGGGGTAGGTTTCCTTGTGGTTTCTTTTCCCTTGAATGTCAACCATTATAACATAGTATTATGTTGCGTGTTAGATCACAGTCTTCCTTTAACATGCCTGTGTGGCAGGGAAGAGTGACTTCGATACTGTCTGTTTCACATGTGTACACACACACTACAGCGCACAGAGTATACTACTGTTTTATTTACACTTTAGCAATGAGTAGGTAACAGCTGAAGTACCCTAATCAGGAACGACACTCCAGGGGCAGCTGGCATTTTAATGAACTTAATCAGAAGCTACATTCTAAGGGGAAGCTATTACAAGCTTTCGGCTGTCTTTAGAATATTTGCTGATTAGCATGAATGATGTTTAAAATGATTTTGTGTTGGTGAAATGAGTGGTATTCAGTTATGTAGACTGACTAAAAATAATGGTATAGAACAACCTTTTTGCATGTGGATTTCGAGAGCCTGGAGTTCTAGGCAGTCTTTACCTATGAAGTGGATGCCTTAGGCCAAAGGACTTGATCAAATCCTATGTTCAGGTCCCCTTAGGACGTAATTTCGTGCTCTTTTTATGTTACATAAATAAATTATTTAGTTATATATATGTATATATATATATTACATCATTAAAATATACATATATACATTGAAAGGAAAAGTTTCCAGAGAAAGCACTTTTTGCCCTCACTGCATGAAATGCAGTCTGTTATTTTCTATTCAGTGCAATTCTACTATATTTCCTTTTATAAATGGCTGGTTGCGATCTACTCAGTTGCAGAACTCCTGAGTGGAATGCAAACAGCAGTTCCAGAAACTCTAGCCTAGAGACCTAGCAGAATCCTGCCACTAGAATATTGTTGCTCATGCCATGAATGAGCCTTTCCTGCAAGGTGCTGGTTACAGGGCCTGACCTGGCGAGGAGTGGGGGATTCATTGAGTCACTGGACAAATGGGACATGTGTTTTTGTGCCAGGGTGTGAACGAATGTTTGTGTGTGTGCCAGAATTTGGTTTGGGACTTGCTTTCATTGTAACATGGAACCAGGTAGTGAAGAGGTGGGAAAAGAGACCCACAGCCCTCACCTGTGCCCAACCCTGGACGTTACCAGTAACTGCCAAGAAGAACCTGATAATGGTAGTAACTGCATTGGTAGGTTAAGTTGCAAAGAATATTTAAAAAGTAAATGAAGCATCGTCAGGCACTATAGTGGGTTGAATAGGGGCTCCCCAAAAGAGAGATCTATCTAGAACCTGTGAATGAAACCTTATTCGGAAAAGGGGTCTTTACACATGTAATTAAGTTAAGGATCTGGAGATGAAATCACCCCAAATTATCCAGGTGAGCCCTAAGTCCAGTGATAAATGTCCTTACAAGAAAGACAGAGGGGCTCTGAGACACAAGAAAAGAGAGGGCGGCCACATGAAGATGGAGGCAGACCTCGGAGTGATGTGGCCACAAGCCAGGCAACACCTGGAGCCGCCAGATGCTTGAAGAGGCAAAGAACAGATTCTCCCTAGACCCTTCAGAGGAAATGGGACCCCGCGGACACTTCGATGGGGACTTCTGGCCTTCCGAATCATGAGAGAATAAGTTCCTGTTGCATTAAGCCACCCGTGTGTGGTAAATTGGCAGGGCAGCCCTAGGAACCTGGTACAGACGTCAAATGGACAAGACCAATAACCCAGCCAGTCACTCAGTCCCAACCAGAATGGCCTTACCCTGAACAAAGGACCAAAGGTCTATTATGTATTCTTTGCCAGCTTTTTAGAGTTGATTCAAGATGTTTTGAAATACCATTCACTATTTCTGAAGATATTTATGACTCAACATTCTTTATAACAATAGTATGTCCGCTAAATTAGAAACTTGTTTTGTAAACTGTGACGGACATGCTTATTACACACAAAGGGGGTGAACAGAGTTTTTCAACAAGTGACAAGCAGATGCGTTTCATCAGGGGATCACTTCTAAGAGGTATCATTTTCTTAAACAGAGGTGACCCTGGATGGGCATTGCTGGAGGAAGGCAATGCTACTCCTATGTTACAAAGGACAAAGAGGCAGCGTATACCTCAGAGTGCGGAATTTCAAATATGGTCCCTTGCTAAGACAGGTAACATCCTATTCAAAAAGAACAAAAGGAAAAAATAAAAACATGCGGACCTCATATTTACTTGAGAACGTCAGAGCAAATTAGAAAATCAGAGACCTTGATGTAGACCTTGTAAAGTTTTAAAAATCAGGCGATTGTTTCACTCCCATGAAACGCCTAACAGAATAAGCAGCTTTGTTTTAGCTTCAAGTATAATGTATGTAACAGAGCTGTATGTAGTAAGGCCAAATGATGACGGAAAAATAGATCATTTGTTTACTTTTGATGATTACTATGGGAAGATAACTCGATCATCTCTGCTGAATCATTAAATCAGAAAGGTTGCAAAATAAACCATAAATTGTGTATGCAAATTGCCTTTGATAACACCAGCACGAATTGCATGTGGAATCTAATACAGTAAATGTTGTTGGTCCTCCCAGAAGCGTTTCTGTATCAGGGCCAACATGCAACGTAAAAATGATGTTTAGGAAGAACTTACATCTCCTAAAAGTTATTGCAATATAATCATATTATGACCTTACTGTTAAATGCTCTGAACACTTTTTTGAGGATTCGAATCATTAGACAATTCTGTTTCATTTAACATTCCCAATTCTTTCAGATTTTTAAAACCTTTTAAAACAATTTATTATTAGGGTTTAAAATGAATATGAGCTAACATCATTTCATCTTTGCATGGAATAATGTTAATAAATATATATAATAATGCTATTTATAAATATAGTCACAATATGTATAATGTATTTATAGTATAACATATTCCATGTAGAAAAATAAATGTTCCCATTACAGGCATTTATATAGTCCCCAGGGAAGGACAGGTGATGGTCTCTGGGTTTATTTGCAGTGGCTGTTGGGTCCTCTGACTGGCAGCCGTCCCAGGTCCCTGTGGGTGGTATGGGGAAGGACCTGTTCTCAGGAAAGGTGACTGTGCAGAAGGAGCAAGGGACGGGACTATTCAGTAAACACTCAAGTGTGCATATACACACTCGGACATATCCACAGATGTGCTTAGGCAAATTGAAAAAATACTGGAAGAAAGTATAGTGATGCATGTTGTTAGCCACAGTTCTGGACAATGAGACTATGGGGAGATTTAAACACACCTTGCTTACTATAGTTGCCCAGTCTTTAAACTTCCTGTTCTGATAAACAAGTGTTCAGTCTTTGGTGACGCTGGTCTGTTGCAATACAAGGAAGTTACGGTGATGTAAAGCTTTGGTCGAGCCGTTCGAGGTAAGAAGAGTTCCAGGCAGTCACTTGAGGTGCTCTGTGGCCCCGCATGTTCATCTGTAGGCCTGACGTGGATCCCTGTGAATGGTATAGGCATGGCTGGCCAGTGATGGGGAATAACAGCACCGCTGGCCACCCTCTCTTACTTAGGTCAGTGCCAGGGGAAGTGCTCCCGGCGATGGCTTTCTTTGTGGGGCTGCAAGTTTGCCCTCTCCCTTCTTGCCCCATCTTCTGGTTTATCCCAAACATGGATGCATCTCTTTTCCCTTTTGTCTTGTCATCCTCTATCCTGAATTACTCGTCTGTTCTGACTCTTTCTCTCATTCAGGCTCATTTGGGAAGGTTCTAACCCTCTCCTCCTGACAAGGAGTCCTGCTCTTATTCAAACACTCCTACCCACGAGAAACAAAACATTAAATTGTAAACTATTCTAAAAGCTACCATTTTCTAAGCACTTATCAGATGCCTACATGATTTCCCTTAGTTCAGTAAGTTCTGGCTTGCTTTTCCAAAGTTCAGATGAGCACAGGTTATGTAACTTGTACGAAGTCACATAGCTTATAAATTGCTTTCAATTTGGGCCAGATTCTGAGCCCATGATTTTGAAAAAGGAAGTCCTGTTGCTGCCTCACCCTCACTGTGTTATGTTCAATAAGTCATCTTTAATTCGACCATAATATGAGTTTCTGTGAGGTCGGAATATACCTTGTCTTGCCCAGCCTGTTTCACAGGCTCCTGGGAAGTTCTGGGAGATGATGCACAGAAAGAAGCTGTGCATATAAGCCAGTGTGCACACATGCGATGTCCTTTTCATACATTAAGTCTCTGGAAGACTGTCTTGGTGTGGGGAGACACAACTGTAGCAAAGTCCAGGTTCTGGGAACTTTAGGAGGTTGCAAACTGGGTACAGGAGCACGAAGTGATGAAACCAATATGCTGAGGCTCCAGCTGTGGGCTGGCAAGAGGCCAGGCAGGTCTGTGTAAGATAGGGTGACTGGCTCTTCTGGTTTGCCCATGATTGAGGGGGTTTCCTAGGACTTGGGGCTTTCTATGCTAACAGTGAACATGCCAAGACCAGTGGGTTGCCCGAGTTAAGGTGGAAATGATTGGTCACCTTAAGAGCAGTAAAAAAGGTAACACATGACCACTCCCTCCTTGGGCACCCACTTGGCTTACTCCTACAGTATAGCCATCCTCCCTCCGACTGGTGTCATGTTTGCCGCTGGACTGTGAGCCTTGTGAAAGAAAGGCTTGTGTCTTTTTCGTCATCTCATTTCCAGGGCTTAACTCAGTGTCTGGTGTAAAAGGAGAATCATTGCAGGTCTGCTGAAGTGATGGCATCTAACAGAATACCTGGCTTGGCTTTGGTCATCAATAAATTAGGGTTTTCTTGCTAGGATTACAGAACCAGTTAGTAGCATAAGGGGCTGGTCTTGACATTTTGTTCCTTAAGCCGATTAGTACAGCTGCCTTAGAAGGAAGATTATTGAGAAAATGACTATAGAGTACTTTTAGTGCATGAGCAAAAATAGGACTTAAATAGAGGTTACATCATATATTTAAAGTATCTATTTTCCAAATTAAGCCCACCTTAGAACATCCATTGTGTTTCCTCTTCAGTCTTCAGTTTTAATACATTTTAGAGGAGGCGAAAACTCCTCCATCAATATTTCTCAGTAAGAGTCCTGGCTCATTTGTAATTAAATGGCCTCTTCTGCTAATTTGTGCACATTCATATGCTATCTCTTCCTTCCAATTAAAAACATTACTCATTGACCAGGCTTGAAATTTGAAGCCAAGATAGAGAAGTGAAAAGGGACAGAAATCAAATTGGACATTTCCCTAGAGTTAAGGTATTTCTCTTCCTTTATGTCTTGGCAAGTGATCACTTTTGTGGCACTAACAGCTGTAGTACGGGAACTTGGTTGATAGGTAACATGTTTTATATTCACACATGTTACTGATGAGGCTTGGGAACATTTTTAAAACTGAAAAAGAAGCATGAACAGTCCATTTTTCTCATCAGAAGTTTGTAGAATAAAGCTTTGTCTCAGGTAAAACCGACTTTCTACAGCAGCTTAGCAGGGGAATAACCCTTGGACCATCACTGTGTGCCCCACTGATGTGGGATTGGAAGAGACCGAGTTAACTAGAACATAGGTCTGTTTCTGCAGTATAAAACGTGAGTCCTTCTCACACAATTTTAGAAATTCAGACACCCAATTCCAAAATAATGAACTGATGGATGATGTTCAGAAGGTTAGAGGTGATGTGTAAGGAAGTGCAGACATTTTCCAAAAGAATTAGAAATAGCACAACGTGGCATGCCTTTATATAATTCTAAAGTTTATAAATCTAGGCAATTGATTCTTATCAGCCTCCTCCACACTGTAGTTTATTTTTCCATCTTGACCCTCTGGGCTATTCAGTTTCCTCTTTAATAAAGACAGATTTCCCAGTCCTCGTTTCATTAATGCTGGCCTCTCTAGTCTCATTTACCCAGATGGTGGTGATAATATGCAGAATGTAATAGGGAAGGGAAATAGATAATTACATATACTATCAAAGGAAGCCAGGAAGGGCTTGGAGAAAGACACTTCTGTAGATCTCAGAGGCACACATCATAGCACAGAGTATCGAGCCTGCAAAGAAAAGCTGTGTGGTTGAAGTCAGGGTCTCAGCTGGAAAATCTCCCACAGGTAGCCCCATTACTTTTACCTGTGTTGTTCCTTTCTGGTCTCCTGACAAATTGTTACATGACTTTTGAGGGGAAAAATGACACAAATGTTATGCTTTCAGTAGAAGGACTCTACAATCACTGAACTAGCCGAGACTCTTAATTCCCATGATTTTGGCCAAAGGAAGAGGCAACTCTAGGCATGCATTCTGTGAGAACTGTGTCCACATTAGTTTTATTGATTTTTTAAAAAATTTTTAGCTATCCTCATAGCTATGAAGTGGTATCTCATGGTTTTGATTTGCATTTTTCTAATGACTAGTGATGTTGAACATTTTCTAATGTGCTTATTGGCTGTATGTATATCTTCTTTGGAGGAATGCCTATTCCAGTCCTTTGCTCATTTTTGAATTGGGTTGTCTTTTTGTTGTGGAGGACAAATTAATTTTTAAATAAACTTGTAAAGCATAGTAATTCATGTAATTCAAGTGTATCTGCAAACTTATTTAATTTTGTTTACTTGATCTGTCAAATTTAGAGAGAGAAGGCTTAAAAATTTTCACCTAACAGTTTTGTTGAATTCTTAGATTTGTAATAGTTTTGTTTTACATGTTTTGATGCAAGGTGGTTCGTGCTTCATCAAAGGTTCATTGTGGTTTTGATTTCTTAGTGTGATAAGAAATTTTATCCATTCAAAACGTTCTTTTCCTTTTACATCTGATTTTCTTGAATTTTACCTTGCCTAATGTTGCCTCCCTTTTACATGTGTTTATATTTGTTTGATGTATTTTGCCCAGCCTATTTGTGGATATCAGTTACTCTACCACCATTTATTGGAAAGAATTTCTTTTCCATATGCGGGGGACCCTGTCCTGGGCACCAGATGTGGGGGGGCTCCGCCCGCAGAGCCCCATCCCTCCGTCACGGATGAAAATAAAAACTACCAAGACATGATCTGCTTGGGGAGGAAAGGTGGTCAAACTCTCAGAGGAGAATGACCCAGAGCCCCATCCTCACTAGGCTTTTATTGGGCTCAAATACCCCGGAATACAGGTTTAACATGTCAAAGAAATCTGAGGGCTTAATCCAAGCCAGTGTTTGTCAGGAAGGGGGGCTGCCAAACTTTGGGAGACATACCCATTTCCTCCTGGGACCCTTATCATTTAAATGAGAGCACTCTTAGCAAACAAAGCAGGTTTCACAGGACTTTCGGAATTCTTTCTTATACCCAATCACCCAGGGAGCCGTCCTGGCCAGCACAGGGCTGCACTGCTCACCCCCACAGTTTCAGGCTTTAAGCCTATTAGGAAGCAGGAGACATCTCCCAGATGGAAATGAGGACTCAGGCTATGTCAGAATAGCCGGGGGGGGGGGAGGGACGAGGGTCCATCACCTCCTCTTTGCTGCAGCCCCCCCACAAGTCCTTCCATGAGGCCTCCCAAGTGGTTGCGTCTGGCTTAGGTTGCCCCTCCCATGAGGAATCTTACCTGTCATTGACTGCCAACCAAGCAATGGGGCCAGAGATGGATGAGGCAAAAGCAGTGCTCCTGCCAGGGAAATAAGCTTTGTGTCCTTAGTAGTTCAAATCCTTGTGACAGAACAGACCCAGATGAAGTGGGTCCCTTGGGCTCTTACACAGCCCACCATGGGGTGAGGGTTACAACTCCTGAAACCAGGCTGAACAGTCTGCAACATCCATATTGGATTGCTTTAGTGTGTTTGTCAAAAATCAAATGACCATATGAATACTTGCATGTTTCTGGTATATATATGTGTGTGTGTCACATATATGAGATATGTATACACACACATGTGCACACACATATGTATATAATATATGCACACATACGTGTATGTGTGTATATAATACATGTGCACACGTATGTATATATAATACATGTGCACATGTATGTATATATGAGTATATATACATGTCACGTATATGATATATATCCCAGAAACATATATCCTGCTTATCCTATTTAATTGATTTATTTGTCAAACCTGGTATCACTGTCTTAATTACTATAGCTTTAAAGTTAGTCTTTTTCATAAGCATAAACTTGGAATGAACAAAAGACTTAAATATAAGTTGCAAAACCATAAAAATTCTAGAAAAAAACATAGTAAAATTTAAGATACCTCATGTAGCAGTATGTTTGCCAGTATATCTCTCAAAGCAAGGGAAACAAAGAGAAAAAAATAAACAAATGCAACTACATCAAATTAGAAAGTTTCTGCACAGCAAAAGAAAACATCATCAAAGTAAAAGGGAACCCATTGTGTGGGAGAACATATTTGCCAGTGATACATCTGATAAAGGTTTAGTTTCCAAAATATATAAAGAACGTATACAACTTAACACCAGGAATACAAACAACCCAGTTAAAAAATGGGCAAAGGCTTAAACAGACACTTATCCAAAGAGGACATGTAGACAGTCAATAGACATATGAAAAGATGCTCAAGATTACTAATCATCAGAGAGATGCAAATTAAAACCATGATGAAATATTGCCTCATACCTGCCAGAATGGCTACCATCAGTAAATCAACAAAACAAGTAAGTGCTGGCGAGGACGTGGAGAAAAGGGAACTGTTGTGCGCTGTTGGTGGGAATGCAGACCGGTGCGGCCACTGTGGGAAACAGTAAGGAGTTCCCTCAAAAAATTAAAAATGGAACTGCCTTTTGACCCAGCGATTGCACCCTTGGGAATATTTCATAAGAACCCCGAGACACCAATTTAGAAAGAATCCGTGCACCCCTGTGTTTATACGAGCACTGTCTACAGTAGCCAAGATCTGGAAACAGTCCAAGTGCCCGTCAGTAGATGAATGGATAAAAAAGTTGTGGTGCATTTACACAATGGAATACTGCACAGAATTACAAAAGAAGAAACTCTTACCTTTTGGGGCAGCATGGATGGACCTGGAGATTCAAGTGAAAGACAAATACCATATGGTCCCACATATATGTGGAATCTAACGAACAAAATAAACTGACGAACAAAATAGAAACAGGACCGTGGACACACAGAACAGATTGAGAGCTCTCAGAGGGGAGGGGGTGCTGGATGGAAGGTGAAGGGTTTAGTCAGAGATCAGGCATGCATAACCCCTGCACAGGGACAGTGGTGTGGGGATTGCCAGAGGGTGGGGCTGGGTGGAGGTGGGCAGAGGGGGCAAAATTAGGCACAACTGTAATAGCATAAATAATAAATCATAACAAAAATAAAAACTTGCAAGAAGAAAAGCAATAAAGCTAGTCTTTTTTTATATTAACAAATCATTTTAATAGGGTGTTTTCACAGAAACATTATTTTTGTGCAATAAGGCCAGCCTTCCTTCTTCTTTCTTTTTTTATTTTTAATTGAGGTAGCACTGGTTTATAACATTATGAAAGTTCCAGGTGTGCAGCCTTACAATCTGATGTCATGCTCACCATCAAGAGTCTCATTTCCACCTGTCACCAGACAATTTGCCTGTGCTGCCCTCCCTTCACCTCCCTCTAGTAGCCACATCTGTTGTCTGCCTCTATCAGTGTTTGTGTTTTTGTAGTTCATTTGTTTAGGTTTTGTGGTTTTGGTTTTGCTATATTCCACGTGTGACTGAAATTATAATTATATGGTGTGTGTTTGTTTCCATCTGACTCTTTTCACTTAGTGTAATCCCCTCAAGGTCCATTCATGTTGTACTAAATGGCAAGATTTCACCTCTTTGTGGCTGAGTTGTATATACATGCCACATTTTCTGTAACCATTCTTCCATCGATGAACACATGGGTGGTTTCCGTATCTTGGCTATTGCAAATAATGCTGCAGTGAACATAGGTATGCATATATCTTTCTGGGTTAGCATAAAGTTAGGTAGTTCAAGTCTTTCCAGTTTGTTCTTTGAAGAGATGGTGTAACCATATTCAGTCTTCCAATCCATGAACTTACTATACACTTTACTTCTCTTAGTAATGTTTTCTGGCTTGTAGTGTAGAGATCTTGCTGATCTTTTGTTAGTGTTTCCTAAGTATTGTATTTTATTTTATTTGTAAAATATATTTTATTGATTATGCTATTACAGTTGTCCCATTTCTCCTCCATCATTCCCCTCCACCCTGCACACCCCCTCCCACCCACATTCCTCCCCTTTAGTTCATGTCCATGTGTCATAAGTTCTTTGGCTTCTACATTTCCCACACTATTCTTGCCCACCCCCTGTCTATTTTCTACCCACCATCTATGCCACTTATTCTCTGTACCTTTTCCCCCCTCTCTCCTCCTCCCACTCCCCTGTTGATAACCCTCCATATGATCTCCATTTCTGTGGTTCTGTTCCTTTTCTAGCTGTTTGCTTAGTTTGCTTTTGTTTTTGTTTTAGGTGTGGTTGTTAATGATTGTGAGTTTGCTGTCATTTCACTGTTCATATTTTTATCTTCTTTTTTCTTAAATCAGTCCCTTTAACATTTCATATAAGGGCTTGATGTTGATGAACTCCTTTAACTTGACCATATCTGACAAGCACTTTATCTGCCCTTCCATTTTAAATGAAAGCTTTGCTGGATAGAGCAATCTTGAATGTAGGTCCTTGCCTTTCATGACTTGGAATACTTCTTTCTAGCCTCTTCTTGCCTGTATGGTCTCTTTTAAGAAATCAGCTGACAGTCTGATGGGAACTGCTTTGTAGGTAACTGTCTCCTTTTCTTTTGCTGCTTCTAGGATTCTCTCCTTAATTTTAATCTTGGGTAATGTAATGATGATGTGCTTTGGTGTGTTCCTCCTTGAGTCCAACTTCTTTGGGACTCTCTGAGCTTCCTGGACTTCCTGGTAGTCTATTTCCTTTGCCAGATTGGGGAAGTTCTCCTTCATTATTTGTTCAAATAACTTTTCTACTTGTTGTTCTTCCTCTTCTCCTTCTGGTACCCCTATAATTTGGATGTTGGAACATTTAAAGATGTCCTGGAGGTTCCTAAGCCTCTCCTCATTTTTTTTTTTTTTTTTTTTGAATTCTTGTTTCTTCATTCTTTTCTGATTGAATGTTTCTTTCTTCCTTCTGGTCACACCATTGATTTGAGTCCCAGTTTCCTTCCCATCACTATTGGTTCCTTGTACATTTTCCTTTATTTCACTTAGCGTAGCCTTCATTTTTTCATCTAATTTGCTACCAAATTCAACCAATTCTGTGAGCATCCTGATTACCAGTGTTTTGAACTGTGCGTCTGATAGGTTGTCTGTCTCTTTGTCACTTAATTGTATTTCTTCTGGAGCTTTGATCTGTTCTTTAATTTGGGCCTTTTTTTTTTTTTTTGTCTTGATGCACCTGTTATGTAGGGAGGGGCAGAGCCTTAGGTATTCACCTGGGCAGGGTAACCCATGTGGCTGTGTTGTGACGCTGTATGTGGGGAAGGGGTCTGAGAGGGAACAATGGCACTTCCTCCGCTCTCTGCCGGCTTTCAGGCACTTCCCTCACTTCCCACAAGCAAATTGGGCCCTTCTGGTGCTGATTCCCGGGTGGGTGGGTTTGTGTATGTTACAGGACCCTATGATTCCCTCCAACGAACTCTCCTGTGAGGCTGGGAGTTTCTCCTGCTGCCTCAACCCCTACGGGTGCTTTCAATCAGTGATTTGAGGCTTTCTTTTCCCTGGGTTGGGGACCTAGGTTGTGCAGTGCATCTGGCTCCCCAGGTGTTTCTCCTGGTTATCTGCGCACGAGTGCGAAACCGCCCTGTCCACAGTCCACCACCTTGCTGCGAGTCCCTTCTGCCTAGCTGCCTGTCTCACCCGCTCCTACCGGTCTGGATGAATGTGTCGTCTTTAACTCCTTGGTTGTCGGACTTCCATACAGTTCGATTTTCTGTGAGTTCTGGTTGTTTTTTGTTTTTCAATTGCTGTTGTCTTTCTTTTGGTTGTGCGAGGAGGCACAGTGTGTCTACCTACACCTCCATCTTGGCCAGAAGTCTGTATTTTTTTTTTTTTTTTGGCAATATTGTACATTAGTTTTCTAACTTTTATTTTCCAATTGTTTGCTACTAGTATATAGATGTATTTTGGATTTGGATTTGGCCTTATACCCTGAAACCTTGCTAAATTAGTTTATTAATTCTGAAGTCTTTTATTCATGTGGTTGAATATGCTAATCTTTTTCTTAGTTGTTTTTTAGGTTTAGATATTGTTTTTAAAGATCTTTATTTTTTCCAACATTTGGAACATAAATTTCTATTTAAAAATATGTTTATAAATTTTATATTTAGATTTTCATTGTATTTAGTATTTAGTTAAGTGAATGGTAAGGTAAGAATGTAGTAGTATGCCAGTCTAATAATTAGGAAGTAAATTGTCTTAACATCATTTATTCAGTAAGTTTTTTGAGTTGAAATTGAATTGCTATTTTTCATCTTAGACTGAGTTTCAAAGTAGACATGGGTCTGTTTCTGCAGTTTGTATCTTGGTCTATTAACTTGTTTGTATAGTTTTTGCTAATAATTATAGTAGTTTTATTAACTATAGAAGCTTATTTACTTTTAAGGATATCTTGGCTAGTTCTATGCATTGACTCCTCTAGATAAAATACATAATTAACTTAAGTTTTATAAAACATCCCATTGGAATTCTTATTAGAATTAAACTGAATTTACAGATCAGTTTGGGATAACTATATGCCTTTGAATATCAAAATATTCCCACTCAAATATAATTTGCATCTCCTTTTTTTGTTAGGTATTCTTTCATGACTACAGTAGGGCTTTATAATTTTCTTCATATACGTCTGGGTTATTTTTCTCAAACTTTTCCTAAGTATTTATAGTATGCTATTGTCACATGATCTTTTTGTATTATACTTTCTGTCTGATGGAAAGCAATTGACTTTCCACAGTTACTTTGTTGAGCTTACATTACAATTGAATATAAATAAGTTTGAATCAATAAAATATAATAAAATTCTTAAATAGCTATTCAGATAATTGCCACTTTCCATAGAGAAGGAAAGGGAGGTTGCAAGATACCAGTGAATTCCCTTGTAAAATAGTAGTAGACCTCATCCAAGACTGGAAGGTAGAGAGCCTGAGGAGGGTGCTCTCACACCCATGTGTTACGAGGCGCTACAAGAAGAGCTCTGAGTTTAACAGCCCTCTGGACTTCCTCTCCCTTTCTATAAAAGAACTTCCTCTTCCTTGTGTTGGCGCATTTGCACATGGCTTGCCATGGCTACATGTTCCAGATTGCAATTGTGTTTTTCCCTAAATAAGCCCTTTTCATTTGGAGGGATAGGTAGCTCACTGTTGTTGAATAATCCACACTCTGTTTAACTTGGTTTGCAAGTGAAAACTTTCCCCATGAAGTAGTCTGAGACTGGTCTGCTTTTGGTATCTGCAATTGAGTAACATCATAATATATAGGGTCTGGCAGAAGTAACACCTGCTTGAGTGTGGTTGGTAGGGCAATCATATGGGTGTAATAATTTATAGTTTTAATTTGAACATTTCGCCTAAAATATCATGTGGTGTGTTTGAGTGTGATATTGTTACGTTACAGAATTACATGCTTAAGATTTTGTAATAAAAAGGAGGCGTTATTTGTGCAGGACCCTATATACCAAGAGTTTTGAATTTCAAGGTTTCTTTCACATTAAAAGCACAAAGATCCCTAAAATGAATACTTGTGTCTCACCTGTTAACTGTATTTTTCTTTTGTCAAGAAAAAAATTATGAAAGACTGGACCTCACAGTTCTAGTTTTTGCTTTAGGTTCAGCTTCATTATATTCATGAATCTGATCTGAAGCTTTTAAATTGACTCTTATCCCTTTACCAGGCCTGAGAGATAACAAGCCTAGCCCTAAACCTCTCTCCCCATTTCTAGACAGTACCAGTTTTGCATGGAGGAGTGAGCAACCTGAGTTTAGATCAATTCCAAGGAGTATGGTAATCAGGTCCCTTCTTGGGCACAAAGAAACAATGCTAATTTTTAAATGTTGTCTCTTCTCCAAGTTATACAGTGGTTCCATTTTCCCACTTCATGGCTTTATAATATTGAATATAATGTATTTTTCATTATAATATTGAAAAAATGCAAATGCATTTTTCCAGTATTAACAATAGAATGGATAGGCAAGGAAGTATGTCCACCTGTGCCCCTTAAAAGATTTTTTTGAATCTAGAAGTGCCACCCAATTTTCTAAAGTGTCTCGCCAGCCTTATATCCTTATAAAACTCAATATAATGAGGCTAAATACAATGCAGATGTCAGGGCAAGTGCTGTAACCACTTCCTGTTAGTCACAGAGTTACTCTCAACAAGCCCTGCCCCCAAACCCTCCTATAGTGTCCCAAGTTTTCATCTTCTCCGTGGGAAGCACTTGAATCTGCCAACCCAGTATTTTGTATTACTTTTGGAATCTTATGTAAGCTTTTTGTGAAGGAAGAAAAGCAGATAATGTGGGTAATAATGATTACCACTCTTTATTGTTCTTATTCTGTGAATGAAGGCTGCCCTAATTCCAAATCTCATTGTCCAAATGAGACAGAGACTGAAAAATTTTTCTAATTTAATGTCCTGTAACTCTAAGCTGGTGATTAATTCTCTCTTTCTTTTGCTATTCAGGTTTATCAATATCAACATGAATGATTATCAATCATTATCAATAGTATCCTGGACTCTGATTCCTTGAAGACTTTTAATTTAAAATTTTAGTCCATTTCCTTTCCTTACATTTTTACTTTCTAATGATCCACCAGGTTAGCCCAAGCTTGTGTTAATGGACCTACAGCCATGGTCACATGTATTGGGGCCTTCATTGTATCTTTCAGTATTTAACTGGGTGGGGCTCACTTGGTTCCCAAATGAAACCTAAGGTAAGTCATTCAATATATAAGTAGCGCCCATAGCTCAATCTAATATTCTGTCCTTGACTTTTAGTGAGAGAGAAGTAGATCAGACAGGGAATAAATGTTGGCGCCTCAATTTCGCAAAAAGTGAGCCATATAAAGAAATTGCTATCCTTGTCAGGGGCTGAGTTCATGTATCACCTCACCGTTAAGTGACTAGTTTCTAACCTCTTTCCCTGATTGCAGGCAGAGGGCAAATGCTGGAGCAGAAAGGAGGACTGTGCCACGGCGGTGGGCAGAAGGAATGTTGACAGTAAGAAGGCAGCAGAGGGGCAGGTGAGGCGCCATCCACCCATTAACCTAGGAAAGCATTCTGGCCAACTTTCCTCTTGGCTGACATGTGCAGCATTCCAGTTGTAACAGGTGTCCTTTGGGCCAAATGTAATAAATTTGCTCTTGTTAGTGGCAGCTGGTTGGGGTTGCTGCTTTTACTTTTGGCAAACCAGTAAAGAGGGCAATTCCCTCTTATGGTGGAGAAAATCTGTCCGATTCTAGCACAGGGGACTTCATTCCTTAGCACCTGGACGGCAGTTTTAAAAAATGCAAGTGTTTTTGTAAAGAGGCTTTGCTGTGTCCCCTCCTCCTGCGCTGAATCTGCACATTTTAAGGACAGATGGGGAAAGGGTGGAAAGAGGGAACGGGGAGAGTGGGCTCCAGCCCAGCCTTGAATCAGCTGGGAGCTGTTCCACTACAGAGGCCATTGGCAAGGCTCTTGACCTAATCTGACTGCAGATAAAAGATGAAGACTGAGACGAGCAGAACAAATAGCTGGATGGGTACTTTACAGGTGATTTCCCTTAGGGCAAGAGGAATTCTCTTCAAAGGAAAAGGTTGGAAAACTGTTACCATGGTAACTCCGAGTTCTGAAGTGAAGTAATCAGATGATGCTCTGGAGAGCGGAGGGAAGGTTGTGGATTGAGCACACGTGAACAGCTGAAGTCTACAAGTTTGGCTTTCTCTTCTTTAATGTTAAATCCAAATATGAAGGAGGGAAGGAACGGAGGAAGGGAGGAGATATACAGAAACAGAAAATTAAGTTTAAAAGGAAGGAAAGGGAGGGAGGGAGGAAGGGAGGAAAGAAGGAAGAAGACTCAAACACAGTTTATTCTGAAGAAATATCCTTGGCGGCAAAAAAGAGCTGCTTGTGGAGTTGAGGCTGAGAGAGTGAGTTTCAATTCTGTTTGATTTTTACCTTTGTGCTTTATGAAGATTGATAGAAGAGTTCAGTCGGTTACTGTGATTTTCTACTATTTATTAGCACATGTGTGATGTTTATTGTTTTAAGACATACCTTGATGTCATTGGATTATCATCAGTTTAACATAAGATTTATGCCATTAAGTCCGCGGTGGCATGCTGCTATTGGTGTTGTGAAACAGAATGATTATACATGTGCTTAATATCAATAATGAAACTAACCATAGGTTCATAGGCTAGTTCTACTTAATAAAACAGTGCAACTTGATCTTTTCTGAATACTGTAGTAAAAAGAAAATATTTTTTGGAAGAACAATTTCCAAAATGCTTGACTTGGCAGGCCCCACCCCTTTCGGATTTTGCGTCCTAGCTGAGCACCAGTCTCTACCATCCATTGCCTATCTCCTTCCTGTTTTCAGGGGAAGATCCAAACCCCTAGGAGAGATCCTATCCAGACCATTCAAAGAACTTTCATCTCTGCCTTTTTGAGGCTATTAAGGCCTGTCCCCATAACTTTGGCCAAGTATCATTGATGTCAGAATTTGGAGAGAAGGAGGCTAATAGAGGGAATCAAAGAGATAGAGGAATATAGCCAGCACTTGAGCAAAAGGTTGCCCTCATTTTTATAAGCAATTAATATTTTAAGAAGTCAGTAATGGGGGTACATGAGGTGAATTTGAAGCCCTCAGCAAATACTCATAAAGATTACAAAAAAACCCCTGAAGAAGTTAATTATAAAAAAAATTGTTCTTCATAGGAAATAAAAATATTTTGTTGCGTTGCTCTCACCACCCCCGAGCTGGGAATACTTCACATGTAATGATTTCTGTGGCTCGGAGTGTTCGGGAGATGACACCGAAGGTGTAAACAGCATCATCACTCATTTTTGCCAGGGCCACGATGTGCATCTCCTAGGCTCGGTGGCATTTTGCTGGGGAGGTTCTCTGAGGAACTACCAATCTGTCTCCCTAGGAGAACTCTTTATCATTGCTGCTTGGAGTGAACTCCTAAGAGCTGAATCAGCCTGGTTCTTGGCGAAAGCTGAAACCAATCATGTGTGGTAACAGTGGGAACGGGATGGGGCAGAGCTGAGCAGCGGGTTGGTTGCATGCCCACAATGTAGCCACCCTGATAAGTACCCAGCTATAGCTTTCATTCCGCCCTTTCAAGGGAGAGGTTAAAAGAGCACAGAGGTAAGACTTAACAAAGGTGTTGGAATCAGAAAACATTGACGCAAATCATATTCCAGCCATTTGTTATCATGTCTGCTTGGGTAATTCTAATCCTTCTGAAGCTCCAGATCCTCATCTCTAATACGGGGTTAAACAGTGTCACCTATTATTGTCATTGGTGTTAGTATCAGATTGAAGTGAAATCATTAATGTGCTGAGCACCGTCTGTCAATTAGTTCATATTCAAAGGCTAATTGTATCTATTAGCAACTATTGCCACAGTGATGCTGCATGGCAAACCACCCCCAGAACTCAGGGCCTTACAATGACCCACATTTATTCTTTTGCCCTAGTCTGTGGGTTTATTGCATTACTAGGGGCTTGACTGGGCAGCTCTGCTCAGGCCGGGGTTCAGCTGGGCTTCGCTGCAGGATACTCATTGGGTTCATTCTGTTCCAGGTGTGTATATTCCAGGGCCAAGGCTAAGAGTCTGTAGGTTGGCTCTGGCCTTCTCAGGTCACTGGGGCCTGAAGCTAAGTCAGAAGATACAAGCACATTTAAGTCCTCTGCTTACATCACATCGGCTACCGTTCTGTTGGTCAAAGCAAGTCGCGTGGTAACCCCAGCATCAGTAGGGCAGGTTAGATTTTACCACATTTGGATAGGGAAAGAAGTAAATATTTAATGAACGATAATTTCAATGATCACACAATAATACTGTTATATTAATTATTTATTTTTATTATTGGTAGGTAGAAAAAAATGATTGATTCTTTGTACTGATTTTGCTTGGTTGCCAATTTTGTGCCAGGAATTACCCTTAGCCACTCTCTCAAGTAATGTTAAGCTTTTCCCAGCCCAGTAGTGACTTCGATACGTGGTTTTAAAGAATGACTTCAGAGATCGTGACCTGAGTTGTATGAATTATCTTCATCAGTTTGGGGATTGACAAACAGACTGAATGAGTGGCCAAATGCAGCTCATTTCTTGTTGCACATTGACTACTCATTTATGGGTTTGGGGCCTCCTTGGACCTCTCCGAGCCTTGGCTTCCCTAAGGTGAAGAATGAAAGGTGTTCTCTTCAGTTCCTCCTACTTCCCTGAGTATTTTCCATGCACAGAAGGACTTCTGCTATACACCAGTCAGTTTTCATGCATGTAAAGCAAGAAAGGAAAGCCTTTAACACAGTCCATTGATGCTCGTTAGAGGGAAGGCTGGGATCAAGCGCCAGCTTTAGTTCAGTCATAACGTAACTTAAGGACTGTGGAAGTTGACTCACAAAGTGCATTGTTTGGCCCTTGCTGTGCTGAGGCTGACAGGCCACCTGAAGAGGACGGTCCAACATAAGAACAGGTGTCATGTCTTCGGAGTTCTTTCCTAGAACTGTCGAAGGGGAGCGGGACATGACACAGGAGGGAAAAAGGAAGGTATTTGTTGGACATTAGTTGGCAGTACAGCCTTTCTTCCGGCCTGTCAACCATCCATGGGTGGCAGCTGTCGAGTCTACAGACCCATCAGGTGAGAGGTTATCTTGCTGAATTTGTCGTTTCTCTTCTACAACTCCATTGGCTAATAAACCAGAGGGAAAGAGCTCAAGCTACAATGTGAAGAATGTACTGTAATTTGTGCATGGAGGAAGGTTTCCCATCAGGAAGGCTGATAAATATTGAAATGTCTTGATAACCTCATTATCAAGTTGACACGATCAAGACAGGTTGGCGGCTCGCCTCTCCCCATCTCTTGGTGTGAAGGGGTGAAGGAGGGGAGACGTGACTGACATCTGCGGTTAACAAGAATCAGGCAGTCTCACATGCAGTATCCCAGCAAACACCACAAGAATCCAGCCAGCTAGGAAGAATAACGTTATATTCAGAAAAGCATCCAGGATTGGGATTGAACACATTATTACCCAAGGAAATGGTGGCATTGACCTCAAACTTAGCTTCTGTTCTTTCCCCATCATATTGCATTTTGATCTTTAAAATATGCATATAGATTTAGAAAGTTTTATTGGTTATGGCTAAAAACACAGAGGTAGACTAAATTAATGTTCACAAAGGTCCTTTCAGTCCCAGACATCTGCGAGTCTATTATATACAACACATGATTTCCTTGGCAACCCAGACCCTAGACTACATGGCACATATTTTTCCTGTTTTCAGCTGTCAGCTCCTTGACTGCTCCTCACGGCCACTTCGCAAGTCTTCTTCGCCAAGCATTCACTTCCTTTTCTCAGTTTGTTTAGAAGATGGAAAGCCTCGGGAATGGATTGTTGGGTTTTGGACAGAAGACACATGAAATATCTGTAATTATGGATTACATTGTTGTACTCAGTAAATGGGTGAAGGGAGTTCTGTGATAGAAGTTTTTGGGAGATTATTGAATATGTCAACTGGATCAAAAAATTGTGTACTTCACGTCTGCAACTGTGATGAATAGTCTGTTGTTTGGAGACTTTGCCTGGGATTTTCTTTTACATTGTGAAATTATTCTAGCCCTTGTCATAGAATTTTTGGTTAACAACTCAAAGAAACCTTTTAGACTAGAACTCATTTCATAGATGCCCCAAACTGTGCCTAGTTACCTTGAAAACAGTGGATTTAATTATTCAAAACTTTAGTTTATTTCTACCATGAGCCCAGGCAAAAGAAATGTATATTTTAAAAAAAAATTTTTATCCTCACCCAAGGACATTCTTTCTCTGCTTTTAGGGAGAGAGGAAGGGGGAGAGGCAAACATCGATGCAAGAGAGAAGCATTGTGATTGGTCGCCTTCCTACTCGCTCAGACTGGGGGATCATACGTGGACGGAGGATCAGCCTGCAACCCAGGTATGTTCCCTGGCCAGGAATCAAACCCATAGCCTTTCCGTCACAGGATGACACTTAACTACCTGAGCTGCAGCGGCCAGGGCAAAATGTATATTTTTTTAAGCAAATTTATTTGGTTAAAAATGGGGCAGGTTTCATGCTTGGGTAAAGTTTCCTTATCTGAATAATGAAGTAAGAGGAAAAACATTTATTCTTCATTATTTGTTTCTAGTTATGTCCTTTACATAATTGCCTTGGAACAGAAGCCCCTTATTAAAATGGACAGTCTGTAGCTGTAATAGAATTTCTTAGCAGAAGAGCAAAAGGCAATATGAATTAAAACTTTCTATTAAATTCCAGCAGTATATAGTGTGGTCTGACCTAGAAGAACTGAGCTTGTTTAAACACATATAATCATAAAAACTGTAAGCATAAGCGGATGTAAAGAGGGATCAACTCCAGACATAGGGCTGGGGTGAGAGTTTTCGGATCTCGAAAGGAGTGGAAGAAATAAAGGAAAAATATCAGTAGGTATTTTATATACAAATTACGGTTTCTCTCGAAATTGCTTAACAGGCAAATAAACCAGGGGGAAATACTTGCTTCAAACAGGACAAAGGGCAATATCCTTAATAAGAAAAGAGCTCATGCCAAAAGGTAATAATGAGAGCATTAATTTCCCCATAAATAAAGGGGAAAGGAACGGAGACAGTTTAAAATGGAGGCATATCAATGGCTAATAAACATTTGAGCATTTTTTCATCCTCACTCATTATCAACAAAATGGAAATGAGAATAACAATGAGATGCTATTTTTAACCTACCAGAGTAATAGAACTGTAACATATGAGAGTATTGGATCCTGGAGACTGATGCAGTGACTCAGGCACACTCAACCAAGCTGGAAGGAATACAGAGTGATTCTAGCCTTTGGGGAAAGACCATGGAATACAGTGCAAGAGCCTCGAAATGTTTGTAATTTTACCTCCAGAATTCTGTTTCTGAGATTCTGTTGATGGAAACGGTCCAAAATGAGGAGTTTTCTGCTGAAGAAGTTCATTGCACTGCTGTCTGTAATACTAAAATTTGGAAATAAAATGGTTTCTAAAAATAAGGGTGACATTAAACAAATTAGAATTTAAAAATGTAGCCACTCAAATATCTGTAAAACATTTTAAATAATATAATAGGATACCCTGATTTTAGTAGAATATACTATATTTAGTAAAATGTAAAATTAGAGTATAAAATTTTATGTAAAATACAACATTAGAATATAAAATACAGGATGAGAAAAAAAGATGTGAAACATGCGTAAAATTACTGGAGTGGATTATAGTGAAGTATTGATATTAATAATGGTTTTATCTGGTTAGAAAGCTCATGGGCAGAATGACCATGTAATTTATTTTCCAAGTTGGAACACTTAGGAGATTAAAAGGGGCTGGATCAATGATTACTCACTGAATTGTTCCTGTATCATGGTCACACTTCTAATAGATAAATTTTTGTTCTTCTAGTACAATTTCTCAAAAAATTTTTTTCTAAATTGTCAATGAGAATCTTTCTGAGTATAGTGTATTGAACACACAACCTGAATGTCTATGAGAAATGATTCATCAGGGAACATTCTTCTGACAGTAAAACCTAAGGAGAATGTTACTTTTCATTAGAGTTCATAAATGTGTTTTAGGCAAGTACTATTTTTCTTCTTTTTACAATAGGATTCTTTCTGATTATCAAAGAAATACGTGTTCAATGCATAAAATTTAGAGAACACAGAAAAATACGAAATTCTGAGAAATTACACTGACACATGGTAGGTAAGTAGAGGAGTCAGTCGGAAGTATAGGTCGGAAACCACTTGTTATGAGAAATAGATGAAGGAAGTGGAGAAGATCTAATGTTAGAGAAGCATGGGCTAGGCCAGCAGTGGTTTTACAAAGGAGTGAGCTCCCCATCACTGGAGTCATTTCAGTTGAGACTGGGTGACTCCATCAGAGCTGTTCATTAGCTCTCTTAAGGCTCTCAAAGTGTTCCTCAGATCTCCTTTTGCTCGAGGCTTTGGTGATAGGTACAAAAATGTCGGCTTTTCCAAGCTAATCTCTTTCCAAGTTCTTGACACGCGTATTACAGTGGGGAATTTGCAGCAACTCTGGGATAGATAGCATGGCTTTGCTCGAGCAGAATGTAGAAGCCATCCAGCTGGCAGGCCAAGCTGAGAAATCCACTAACGTCTAAGTTGGTTTGTGCCTAAATGCTCTCTGGGGTTTCACCTACTTTTCAACCTGCTCTCGCTGTGAAAGTTTTGTCTTCTACATGTTAGGTCACTGAGCCATAAAAAGAAGAAATTCATTGGAATGAATTTCTAAATGTTGTGGCATCCTTATTCCTTAATACATTACAGTTATTACTATAATTTATTGAGCACTCAGTGTGTGTCAGACTCTGTTAGCTGCTCTTCTGGTGTTTCATTTAAGTTGTACAATAAACCCCATGAGATAGGATTATCCACATCATTTTATGGAGAAGGAAACAGACCCAGAAAGGTTGAACAACTGTTTTAAGGTCGAACAACTCGTACGCGGCAGAGCTGGGATTGGAGTCTAGTGCTTTTGGATTTTACTGCTAGTTCTCTTTTCTCTGTTCTGTGTTGTGTAGCAGGAGTGAGGAGACTAATGTGAGGTCTGGAATGTGGGACCCAGAGAAGAGAATGGGATCCCACCTTATTGATATGCATGGGTCTGTGGGAGTGGGCATCAGTTTCCCTAAAGCCCTGACTCATTAGAGAATACAGCTGCCGTGGCTGGAGAGGAGCAGGTGTTGGCACACCTGCCAAGAACGAAGTCAGGTGCACTTCTCTGGACTCCAGCCTGTGTCTATCCAAGACAAGCTTCCTGCAGGCACTCTGGAGGAACAGAGACAGCTTTCCAGATCTTTCTTTCACCACCAATGTGAGGTGCTGTCTGCTGATCTATGATGGTTCTTCATTTAGCAAAGCGGTTCTTTTTATCCAAAACACTCATTCCAAATATGAGTGCTTAAAATAATATAAACAAACCAGAAGCCTATGCTTAGGTAACCTTCTGTAGTGAGTCCCAGATATTTGGAAGAGAGTGGGAGGAAATATAAATATAAACACATTGTTCCCCCTGAGGGTCAGGCCCTGCCGCACCTTTGAAGATGAGAGAAGCATCTTTCTGCACACTCTGCCTTGCTCATTCCTCTTAGTCTTTGGAGCCAATCATGTCTTTAAAGTAACGTGTCCAAACTGAGTGCTTAAGTCCTGAATTCATTTTTGCCTTTTATATCCATTCTCCCCACCATAGTCTAAGCCACCGTCATCTCCCCCCAGGACTTCTTGGGCCACCGGACCAGGCTCCATTTTCACCCTCCCCTCCTTACAATTCATTTTCCTCAAAGCAGCCAGAGTGTCTTTTCAGACACACAAATCACATTTTGTCTGGAGCAGAATTTACTTTCCAAATGCAGCAGCACCAACAGATCTCATTCTGCATGTTCTTACAGGGTGATACTGAGACTCCTGCATGACTTGTAGGGTCTGTGTTTCCTCCCCTTGACATCAGGCAGGCGTTTGGGATGGCCTCCATGAGTAGAACATGGCAGACTCCCAAGACTAAGTTAGAAAAGGGAATCCAAGCTACCATCAGACTGCCTTGCCCACCTTCTCTCTCCCTCCCTCTCTCTCTCTCTCTCTCTCCCCCCCTCCCCTCCACCCCTTCTCTCTATCTTTTTCTCTCTCTCGGAAATCCAGCTGCCATGTTGTAAGGAAGCCAAGCAGGTCCATGGAAGGGCTAGGTTTTTCTTTATTAAATGAACAATCTCAATTTCCGACAACTGCTCCTTCTACACACTCTCATCTTGGTCACAGTGACTGACAGTTCTCCCTGGTCACTGCCTGTTGCAGTTAAGTATTGGAAATGTAATCATACTCTTAATGAATACATCAAAAAACCCGACCAGAAAACCCACTTCCTGTGCCTGGCACCCTATGGAAGAATTACATGGGATTTTTATCAGTTTTTAAGCAACTGTACAAGGGTTACATTTAAGTTAAAGCATTGTGCTCCGAACAATAACAACTTATATGCAGTATATAATTGACCTTATCTATTATTATTATTGTGGGTATAGTCTTTAAACCTATCAGAAATTATACTTTGCATTTTTTACAATCATAATATTAAGGACTTGGAAACATATTCCCATATAGCATTTCTGTGAGTGACATCCATTTTCTGTTTCATTACCAGGAGAGGTCATTAGATAATCTGATGGCATTGAGTAAATGTATTTCTTGAAACTGTTCTCCTGGGTAAAACAGATAAAAGTCATCATTTTGTTCACTGTGGTATCTCTAACTCTCAAAATGACTGATGGGCCATAAAGGGGATGCAGTGCATCAGCTGGGGGTTGGCTTTTGGTTTCCTTAGCAACCCTCTCCTAGGGACACCATGGCAGCCACATTTATTCAAAGTTAGAGTTCTAAAAAAAAGACTATTTCAATTGAGATTTTATACACCTTAAATTAACTTAGCTCAAAAGATGATTTTTGCATTGCTCTCATTTTTTAGTTTGTGTTATTCCTCATTAGAATAGCAAATTTTGCCCTCAGAGGAGAGTCAGTTGGGAGGGTAGAGTGCTGGGGGTAGAGGAGATTAGAAAGGTTTAATAACCTGAGTCTGAATGAGGAAGTGGTTTCCTCTAGCTCCATTTTCCAGTATAGCCCTGAGGGGCACTAATTTAGAATCTAAGCCCTGTCAAATATATGGTCTCCTAGTACCATGTTATTCAGCCCAAGTAGAAATAACTTAGACTTTCCCATTGTTTTTACAGAACAGCTGGTCTCTGTGAGAGACTTATTACTGTTTCCTGAACTAGGGTTTCTCAAGCTTGGCCCCATTGGTATTTGAGATCGGGTAATTCTTTGTTGTGGAGGCCGCCTTGTGCATTCTGGGAGGTTTAGCCGTATCCCTGGCCTCTACCCAGCAGATCCCTCCCCTCCCTGCCACAACCAAAAGTCTCCAGACATTGCCGGATCTCCTCTGGGGAATGAGATGGCCCCAGTTGAGATCTGGTGTCCAAAAATAGGTGCTGTGAAGTCCTGTGAGTAAGCCACTGTTGTTCTTTCCTCATGAATCCTCACTTTCAGCTTTTTAGCTAGATAAAATTTTATAACTATTTATTATTATAACATCAACATCTTGGTTAGCTGTGAGAAGAGGTGATTGGATCCATCTTCTGACCTCAGTCATTTCCCATCTTCGTCATGGCTACTCACCGTCACACCTCGTATTTCTTTTAAGAGTATGCAGGTAGAGGGAAGGGACTGCTACTTTCAGCCCCAAACAGAAAACCGAACAAGGGACAGAGCCAAGTGGAGGGGAGCCGTGGGAGGGTCTGCTGTGGGTCTCACAGGGTGTGTGTTATGGAGTGTTGATTCTCCTTGCCCCACCATTGACCACCAAATCGGACACTACTGGGGGCGGGGTTTATGTAACACTTTCAAGCTCTAAAAGGTAACTAGCATTTTTCCTCCAACAAGATCCATAACAAAGATTTTAAATCAATTTAAAAAAATACATGTAGCTCCTTACACTTCCTTATGACTGAAACTGCATTTCTAGAATGAACGTGTTCCTCTAATCCTATGTGTGGAGAAACATCTTTATCTGATCTTAAAAAACATGTAGGGTGATGGAAGTTTTATCTAGAACGTCCATGATGCAGTAACAATCTACCTGTGCTGGAACTGAGGCAGTGCTTGAAAAATGTGACGTGTACCACCGCCCGTGTCTGCCAGGATGCACCCCGGGATATATTCAGTGGTTTGTTGCTTGTGTTGGCACAGGTATTAATCTTAGGATGAAGCTATGGAAAGAGGGAGATGGAAAGACTGGGTTTTTGTATCTGGTTGACTTTTAAACCCAGCACTAGCTATGTGACCTCAGGCACCTCGTTGAACCGTTCTGAGCTCTGGTGCAATGCAACCACTGCAGCGTCATTCTGGGGATCAGAAAGAATGTGCGTACTGCCTGGAGCGGAACGTCTGGCCTGGAGCAGAGCCACTCTCGTGGGATGCTTAATCCAAGTCGATATGACCTCTGACACCCAGGGCCTCAGGCCAACGATCTAATGCCGTGCCCAAGTCCTTCTCATGTAGATGATCGGAGTCCCCAGGTTTATTTTAACAACAGTCACAAATTAATGTCTGCCTCAAAGATTTGCAACTGATACCAGCCTGCTTGGGCCGGATACACTTGGGAGCCTGTTAAAGATAATGATCCTTGGTTCATACCCTATTGATTCTGATTCTGTGGTCCACTAGGACTTGGGGGTCTGGGATTTTGAAAGCTCCCTGGGACCCAGCGATGTGCTTTTTCTCAGTTCAACTAGTTGCGTGAATGTGTTCACTTTGTGAAAACACAGCAGTTGGTATACTTTTCTGCATGAATATAATTCATACTTCAGTAAAAATTTAATGTAAAATTAGAGTATCTCCTCAGGCGATCCTCATGCACAGTCAGGTTTGAAAAGTCAGTGGCTCTCATCTTGCCCAAGTCACATTTAAAAGTAAAAAAAATGATAAATATGATTTTTTCATCACCTGAAGGAGTTATTGAGCAAATTTACTTGGCCAGGGGAAGAATCACTTCCTGGAGCTGCAGAAGCGTGAACCTTGACAACACGGACAGAGCTCTCATCCGAGCCTTCCATTTTGCAGCTGGGGACACTGGGAGTCAGAAAGGGAGATGACTCCCGTGGGTGACCCTGTGAGGAACCGGCTAGTGGACAAGCGGAATGTCTATGAAACGTGCGTCCGCTGTGGAAACGCGTCCCCACGGTGTCGGGTGCACAGAAACGCTCTTCCTCGCTCTCTGTCCTCTCGCCGCTGCTGCGCAGCTTCGACGGAGACTGAGTGCCTGGAGGGGAAGCGAGGGACCTTGCCTTCCTTTCAGCATCTTACGCTCCGACCTTTCACTCCAAGGAATAAAAAGCCACGGGAATAAAGTGCTTCCACCCGTCTGCCAAAGCTCTTTCCTTTGTGGACACGGTTTCTGAAGTCAGAACGACAGCCCTCACTTGCCCAGCCCTTGCTCAGACACTGAGAACGGGAAAATGGATCGCTAATCGTTCTTGTTCCCACTGCTGCTCAGATGGGAATTAAAAGCATTAATACTGTCGAGCCAAAGATTGCAGATCGTGTACAAAGTGGCATACTTCTATTTTTCTTTTTGTCAAGAACAGTTAATTTTCTCCTGAGGAACTCTAACTCTGCGCTGCTTTATCCAGCATTGAATAATGGGAAGAAATTGCATAGTTTAAGCTTACAAAGTAGGGTATTTATTTGTAATTTCACTTAAAAGATGAACCAGTTGAGACTTATACAAAACATCAATATGTCTATACACTGGGCATCCAGGAGCAATTGCTGTGATTGTGACTAGTGATTTAGTTTCCAATTTGCTATTTTATTTACGTATTTCAGTTCTGGGTAAATAAAGTAAGCTGAGTTCACAACACTATGAAAATTTTCCCCCTATAATGGTGAATGAAAAAGCACATAGAGAAACACTGTTAATGTCTTAAGTAGATGCTAAATGCATGAAATACTGATCTTAGCCAGATGGAACACTGGGATTTTTTCCATCAGTTAAAATGCTGGGAAAACCATTTTATTTATTATATCACTTTAGAAGGACATAGTAAGAAAAATAGGCATGCTGTAAATAGGCAGATTGAGAGTAATAAGACCTGAGTCTGAAGTGACATAATAAATGTCAGTTTGATCCTCATGATTATCCTTCAAAGTTAGAATACTGTACCCATTTTTCAGATGAGGAAACTAAGGCACAGTAGAGCTGGGAATCATGCAGGTCTGTTTAAAAAGCCATCCGCTCTCCCACACACCTCCCTGGTAATGTTACTGAACAACATTCAGAAATCTCCATGGGGGGCTTAAAGACGCAGTAATGACCAAAGGAAGACAGCCAGGCAAGGAGGTCAGGCACTGTGAGGAACAGCCAGAAAGTGAGATGGGCATTGTCAGGGAAGGGGGGCCCGACGGCAATGGGAACAATGAACCAATGTGAGCTTGGAGCAGAGACACTTAGGAAAGCACATGCCTCTGGCGTGTAGAGAATTCCTGGGGAAGCACGCACCTTGACCTGTACTCACCTCCGTCAGCAAAACAGCTGACACTCTGCTGAGCGCATTTGACATGGACATCATTCAAATGTCACAAGTCTTACTTTTATATGCACCTTGTAGTGGGTTAAATTGTGGCTCCCAAAAAGATACGTCCACATCCCAGAATCTGAGGGTGACCTTATTTGGAGAAAAACGTCTGGAAAGATATAACCAAATTAAGGATCTTGAGATGAGGTATCCTGGATTATCCCTGTGGACCTCAAATCCAGTGACAAGTGTCCCTAGGCAAGAAGGGAAGACAAACACAGAGGAAGAAAAGGCCACGTGAAGATGGAAGTGGAGATTGGGCTATGCAGCCTCAAGCCAGGGACGCGTTGAACCACCTGGAAGACACAGGGAAGGACGCTCCACAAGAGTGTCCCAGAGGAAACCGACTCTGCTGAAACCCGGATCTCGCTCTTCGGCCTCCCTGAGCGTGAGAGGATGCATTGGTTTTAAGTCACTGAGTTCGTGCTAATGTGTTCTGACAGCCCCGGGGAACCAGTATATTCCTTTTTCTATTTCAGAGATGAAGAAACCAAGGCTTAAAATGCTAGGCAGTTGGTTCCGTTCACACAGCGATCAAGAAGTCAAGCCAAGGCTAGAACCTGACCACAGAGACTGTGCTCATAATGTCACACCGACACTAACTCCCTGACTCCAGGGACAAGGGCAAAGTGTAGCCCCTCTCAGTGAGGCCCAGTCCACCTTCCTACACCCTGCGCTCACCGTCTTCCACCCTGCAAACCTTGTAGTGTGTGCATTTGTGATAAAAACAACTGCCATGAAATGAGTACGTTCTTCATATTCACATTGTATTAACTCCCCGGCACTTATGATTCATGTTTTACAAATGATAGGACTTGTAAGATCAGTGAGCAAATATTGGAGGCATTGGGCCAGCTCAAAAGGCACTTCTCTGGTGTTCTCTGGATTTTTCTTACCATGATGGAAAGGTGCTGACTCCTCTGTGCTCCATGTCACTTGGGTCCCACTTCTGTCAACCTTTCATTCCTTCAACAGTTAGCTGTTGAGCAAGTACTTTTCATCAGGTACTAGATTTGGAAATGATTGCACAGGGAGGGGAAAAACACAAGTCCCGATTCAAGAAGCTTATAGCCAGGTGCGAAAAACAAAGAAAACAATGTCGTGATGCACGGTGGTCCCTGGGTCTCCGTGGGAAATTGGTTTCAGGCCCCCGTGCCTACCCAAGTCCACAATACTCAAGTCCCTTGTGTACAATGGCATAGGATTAAGCAGACCCTATATTTGCATGTGGGCCACGGCAGGGTGTGCCCACATGTCACTTCATTCGCTTGGGTTCAGCATAGTGCTTGGCATGTGGCAAACACAAGTTTTGCATCTTTGAACTTTCTGAGATGTTTTGTCTTTTTCAAATATTTTCGATCCACGGTTGGTTGAATTTGCAGAACACAGAGCCTCAGATACAGAGAGCCGGCTGCACTGCAATGAGTGTTAAGAATAGATTTGGCTCGGGGAGATGTGTATGTTACTTAATTCAAGGGGTCCGCCCTTGGGGTGCTCTATTCAAGAATGAGACCGTGGTTGTTGTCACAAGGTAGTTTTATTTACTCGCAGCAATTAAAGCTCTTGTCTCCCTAAAGGGAGACTTACGTACTGTTTACATATACTGTTTGGTCAATTACACATTGATTTCTTCTTTGCCATTTGTTACACTTACCTGGTTGAGTTCCCCTCAAGCTCATCCTGTTTACACTGCATCTGCAGGGGGGTCATTGAATCCCAAATTCTTGATTGGGGTGTAGGAAGTGAGAAAGGGCCCTTTGATGTTGGCCTGGCTCAGATCCCCAGAGATCTCTTCAGTGGTGTTTGGGTCACATCCCAGCTCAGAATCCTCAGAAAAAGGGTACTTTGGTTCTCCATTTCCCACACTTCCTGCTACATGTCACCCTTGGAAGCAGGATTTGGTCGGTGATGCATTCTGGTAACATCAAACTGCTGCCCAGCCTCCCTACAATGATTGGTTAAGTAAAACAGAAGTTGCATCCCCTCCATTTGTGTGCACAGCTGCCAAAAGCTCCGTAGCCACCCTCTTGATGTTAAAAGCTCAATTGTGCCATCTGCCTGATGAGAGAGGACAGAGGGAGGGTCACAGGCTCCAGGCTTGGCATGGGGGGCTCTGCATGGAAGGGCCAGGGAAGCAGAAGGCCTGGGGAGCTTGGCTTTCTTCCCAATCCCTCATGTCCGCAGCACCACAGTGACTTTAATTAAATACTCCCCCTACTGACTCAGTAGCTGACAAAACCGAGTGCAGAGCCATGATAAATAGAATGTTATTACTGGAGGCAGTCAGACTTGGAGGCTGCCGCTGGAGTCCCCGCTGGTGGCACCTCACCTGCCAGCTCCAGAGCCAGCCCCAGCCCCAGTCTGCCTTCTGCTCAGCAGGTCTCCCCGGGGGCTGCCTGGAGGTGGCAAGCTGTGCGTTCTCAAAGCCTGTTGGAAGAGACACTTTTCTGGACTCCACTGCTCTTGGTTGTCTTTTACCAAATTCCTAGTAGGAAAAGCTGCCTAATTCACCCCATAAAGCTTTCCTCCTGGCTTTTGCATAGCTGTGGTTGGAAGCTGACCTCCGAGGGCTCTGTTAACACCTGGAAAAAGACAGATGAACTCTCAGAGAGAAGACCTGGGTTCACAGACCACTGTGCAGAGCAATTGGACGCCATAGACCTTGTACCCAGACCCACATGGGTTCTGATCCCAGCTTTTCTGGCTCTTACCAGTGTTTCTGGGCTAATTACTTGACTTTCCTAGCCTTAGCCCTCTTACGTACCAACCTGGAAGAACAGAGTCTGTTGGATAGGCTGATTACAAGAACTAATTGAGACCCAAATGCTACAACCAAGCCTTCAATAACTGGTGACTGTTATGTCTAACATGTACGTTCCAAGAGGATGCTGGATAAACCACAGCCTATGGCAGAGCTGCCAAGGCAGTGCAAATATATGTGAGCACTTGCAGGGTTTCAGGCATTCTGCCACCTGGTTTTCACATCATCTGGGCCACAGAGGAAAATCATTTTTCTGCTCCCTCTGTTCAGGGAGAGAATTCACGGTCTCGGGGAGGGTGTCTCAGCCCCTTCTGTTTCAACAGCCTATGCAGCTCTCTCAAGGTGTTTAGTATGGCTGGCAGGAGATGTAATCATTTGGTAAGTTACCACCCCATACAGGAGGTTACCTTTTGAGCCCGTTGATATTGAGCTTGGTCCCGTATTATTTTGGCCAAGTGGCATGCTGGCGAAAGCAGGAAATGTCTTGAGTTCTGAGTTTTGGCCTGAAGGGGCATTGTGTATTTCTGCTTATCATTCTGGAAATTTCCTACCTCCACCACGTATCACTGCCCCTCCAGCCTGGGTCCCCAAGAGGGTCAAATGGAGGAGACCCACAGCCTGAATCAGAACCACTCTGAGCCACCTGCAAACCTGTGAGTAAAAATAAATGCCTAGTGCTATATGTAACGTAGCCGTGGCTGATTAATCCAGTCTCCCAGGGAACAGAATAGAACAGAAATCTCCATTTTTGGATCCCCTAATCTATCTGGGAAGTCCCCTGTTCCTTACACCCCGTATTCTACCATGTAGGAAAATAAGCCCCATCTTTTCAGGAACAACTCACACTTTCTTCTATCCCCTTTGACCACACCTCAACTAGACAAAAGAGAAAACATTGGTGGAGCAGTGATTCCTCCCCAATTTTCCCGTCTTGTGCTTGAACTTTTACATTTTATATTCTCTGACTCCATTAGGGTAACTTCCCACTGGGGCGAGGGTGCCATCTCTAGAAACACAAAGAAGAAGGGTTAGTACTTCAAACTATTATACATCTATGGAAAAGTTCAGTGAGATGAAAAGGATATAGTAAGCACTCAGTAAACTTCATAACCTTTTTATTTTATTCATAAATGCAAGAAATACTTAGAACCTACTATGAAGTTTGCCAGGTATAATATAGGATACCAAGATAAATTTGAATTTCAAAAGAACACATCTTTTTATATAAAGATGTCCCAAATATTGCATGGGATATATTTATACTAAAAATTATTGTTTGCCTGAAATTAGAATTTAACTGTGTGTCCTGAATTTGTATTTGTCAAATATAATGACCCTACCACTGGAATCCAGACACTGGGTTAGATGTTGAGGATGGAGTGGCTAGGAATGATAGAAAAGGTCTTGCCCCTCCCCCCGCCCCGAAGCTTTTAAGATTTTGAATGTGAACAGGAGTGTACGCAGACACGGATCCAGAACAGGAATGTGGGTGTGCGTACTGATTAGGTGTCACGCTGGCCCTATACCTGGGAGCCCAGGTGCTCAGGGCTGCATAAGAGGACCAGTGCAGGAGCACATGGGCTGTCCCTCCCCAAACTCACACCTCTTTCCCAGCAGACTGTTCTCTACGCCACCTGACTAAGGGGGGAAAAGTAAGCCTGTGTTTTGGATGGCTCTGCATGACACTGTGGAAGCTGCCAACACTTAGTGATGCACTGTTGTTGCTTACTCAGGAATGGCCGTAAAAGAGAACTGAGAAGGGAAGCTGGCTCAGCGAACAAGATGTAGCAGCCCCATCTCCTTGGCCATTTTATTTGGAAGGAGAGACAGCCTTACTTGAGGATTTCTTCTTATCCACGGTCAGTGGCTAATGGCTTTGCCTGTTGGTCAGGGACTTGGAAGAAGCAGTACTAAATCACTGGTGACAAAGGCTTTTGGAGAAGAGATATGTGGGACTTTTGGCATGGCCTTGGAATATAAAAATATCTGTATGTTATACGTGGGCCCAGTTAAGTGCTTCCCCCATACAGTGACTTCTTAATAATCAGGAGGGCGAACCTGCCCAGTCTGGGATACCAGTCAGCCTCCTTCCCGGCCCCCCGACTGCTTGCTGTGGGGCAGGTGGATCGTGGCAGGACTGTAGACTGCGCCTGTACGTAACACCGTGAATTTCTTTTTGCCAAAGCTTAGCTGGCTATGGCATGACACGTATGCTGGGCCGTGGTAGGGCCCAGCGTGTTCAGTTAGCACAAAGTTGTCCAAAAAATTCATCCCCCTTCCTATGCGTCTAAATAAGGTCACTCTGGGGCTGCCTGAGTAGACCGGTGAGCTGTGTGCTGTGAAACCCGGGGTTCTATTCCCAAGTCTGTCACAGACTAGCTGTGTGATTCTAAATAGTTCGTTTTCATGTCGTCTTCTGTGTAATGGGAATAATGAGACTGTATTACTTAGTCATTGTGACAGTCACAGAGCTGATGTGTGAAAGTGCTTTTGAGAATCTTAAACTTACAGAAAAGTTGCAAGAATAAAAATACTAACTGAGAACATACATATATCCCGGGCCCTGTTTCACCTATTGTTAACATTTTACTCTATACTTCCCTCACCATCTGTCATGTGTACTCTCTCTTCATATACATGCATGCATATATGTTAATATGTGTATTCATGTATACATATGTATGCATAAAATACTTTTGACCACTTGCAGATAAGTCACATACATCATGGTCTTTCACACCTGAACACCTCAGCCTTTTCTAAGTATTTCCTAAGAATTGGGGTGTTCTCCCGTATAGCTACAGTTATCAGCTTCATAAGTTTAACAGGGTGCGATAGTTTAATGCACTGTTCCTTCTCCCATTTTGTCAGTTGACCCAATTCTGGTCTTCACAGCATCTCCCCTCCTCTCTGGGATCCAGTCCAGGGTCAGGCTTTGTACTCAGTTACATGGCTGTAGCCTCCTCGAACCTGCGGCATTTTACAGCCTTTCTTTGTCTTACAAAAATAGCACCATAGCAACACAAGTTTAAGGCCTAAAAATTAATTAGTGTGTGTATGAAATCTCTGAATATGCTTCTTAAACTACAAAGTCCTGTACAAGTCTAAAGCACTCAGCTAGACAATAGAACCAGGAATTGTGTTAAATACCTTCACCTGCCACCTGTGCTCATTTTCTCTGACCGCCTCTCTTTTGCTCATTTCTGTCTTTGCTCACTTTTCTTCTGTCATATCAGGGACTCTTTTCTGTGTCCCCAGAGCACTGTAATTAAGTCTTGTTGAACCACACTGCCATTATCAGTTTGCAGGTCTGAATTTCTCACCAGACTGAGAAGCCATAGCTATGGGGATTCTCTCTTCTATCCTGTTCTGTCCTTAGTACGCACTCAGCAAGTCCCTGGGGCGTGGTAGGCACTGAACAAAGAGACAGAGAAGAGAAGGAACATACAAGTGAATGAATCCAAATCCATTGAAGTACTTTTCCAGAGAATGTAATATTGTATTGGAAATTTCTCCGTCTTGGTATTCAGGTAAACTATTGAGTCTTAGCATGTGTGTAGCTAGTACGAACATTGGCTTATTGAAGACTTTACACCTGTTCTGTTGTCTACAAATTATTAACTCTACCTAAGTTCATGATCAGCACAGTGTTATCTAAGAGAAAACAGTAATTAATGAAACAAAACCACATGTAGGGGGAAATTCAATCTCGTTTAAATTAACACAGTTGAAAAAAACTGGTGTAAAATTTGAGCACCAGATGGTATCAATACATTACACTAATTTTCTATTTATGTATTCAATTATAGTTTAAATAAAAACTAATATGGGTAATTTATCTCATGGCGCTTGTATGCACCATCTGATTATAAATTCCCTCAATGTCCAATTTGCCCACGGAACTCATGCTGCACAATTATTGAGCAGACAGGGCATGTCCACAGGGTGCTGGCTCTTCTGGACACTGGGTGGGTGGCATCGGAGGGTAGGGTGTCAGCACTAACTTCTGTTTCCCAGTTGTGTGGGTGTGAAGTAAAATACTGGATGCCCAGTTACATTTGAATTTCAGGTAAACAAGGGACAATTTTTAGGACAAATGTGTTCCAAATATTGCACGAGACACATACTAGAATAAAATTTACACGGTTCACCCATGCGTTCCTTTACTTTTTGCAGTGGATTTGTGAACCAGAAACTCAGACGCAGTGGGAAAACGTGGAAGTTCTAAGAGGTAGAAGTGTCCAGGGAAAGTTCTGACATTTCCAACAGCAGCATCCGAGGACTGGTCCGCATTCAGCAGCCACAGCCAGGGCCTCCCTTTCAAAATTGTGAAAGATATATAGGTTTAAAATAATTGTAGGTAACTTCAGTTAGTAAATTTACATCTGTTGTCTCAATAACAAGCAAAACATTTTTCTCTATCTGATCTTTTCCATCTCCCCCCATTTAGTCCTTATCGAAGTCCCCCAAAGAGCTGAAATGCTGTTTCCCTTTTAGATCCTTTCTGAACTCTCTCTCACAGCCTGCAGGATTTCCCCCTTTTTGGCATCTCACAGCATCTCACGATTAACCACCTTGTAACACGTTACTTTATCTTGTTGGGGGATTTTGGCATTGCTTTGTCTCTCATTTAGTATAGAAACTCCTTGGGGTAAAGAAACACATTTTTAGTTTTAGTGTGCCACATCAGTGCCTTAAATATAATAGATGATCAATTATTGCCAAAAAAGAATAAAGAATAAACTGCACTTTAAAATTAAATGTGACCCATTTTTCCAATAAAAGAAACCAGGGCTCCTTGGAGAAATGGCTTATTTCAGGGCTGGGACAAATACTGTAACACAACAAGGCTCTGTTTGAAAGGACGGGCGAGCTAGCTTGAAGGTGCTTCCACTAATCAAGTGCAAAATAATTTGAACAACAAAATTAAGTATAGTAACCCGTAGAATAAAATGAGAGCCCATGAGTCCTTAGTAAGATAAACATGTAAATGAATACCTAAATCAGTGTCACTGATAAAAAGCTTTTCCTTAAAGAAAAATTCCAATGAAATGTGGAAGAAATTATACTATTAGAATAGTGCTGTTTGGCAAGTACTGTAGTCATAGTTATTTTCGATAAGAATTATCAAGGGTGCCAAAACTTGTGGGCAAAAGTGTGATGAGAGGTGGTACATGTACACTCTCAGTGTGTGTCCTTACAAGATACCTGTTAATTGCAATGAAAAAAAGTAACTTTTCAGGGAAGAAATTTGGCAGGTGTCACCTTAAGTTAGCATCGTTAATAGAGAAGATGTCATTGTGCGCCTTCCGATATGATGCACTGAGAAGAGTACAGCACTGCTGTGTATTCCTGACAAAAATGCATCGTGGGAATCTAGACAGGACGGGGCATCAAAGCTAAATTGAGGGATGTTCTACAGAAGGTTTGCGTGCTGTGCGTGTACTCTTTAAAAATGTCAGTCCTTCACTAGAGAAAATACACAGATGGCCAGTAAGCATATGAAAAGACGTTCCCATCCTCAGTCATTAAAAAATGCCAAGTAAAGCAACAGTGAGATCACCACTAGTCCGTGTTAGAATGGCGGATGGCCAGCAGTCCAGAACGCTGACAGCAGCACACGCTGGCAGGGATGTGGAGCAACAGGAACTCTCCTTCCTTGCTGGTGGGAGTGCAAAAGGGCACAGCCTCTTTGGACGATAGTCTGGCAGTTCTTACAAAACTAAACGTACTGTTAACACGTGATTAGCAAGTGCACTTCTTAGTATTTCCGAACATTGGCCTTTAGAGTTGCCTTATCACTAACGTGCATCTTATTCGTCTGCTCAAATTGGCTGGTCCGTTTGGATGATTGACCCGGTTTTCTGGCTCTGACCTGACATGCCCATGGGGTTCCGCTCCTAGAAACTTTCGGGTTCCGATGTTACGGCCTCAGGTAAGAGGTCTGCCTTCACTGGTTTCTCCCAATGTGAGGATGGCTAGCCCCCATGGGTCAAGGCATGAGAACTGGACATAGATACAGCAGTGGAAATGCAAGAAGAAAAAGGTTCAAACCTTCAAGAAACTTCTGAAAGCGTTATTCACATAGATTTAAGATACGCTTCTTATCATTAAAAGTAATGCCATATCTTTAGATCATATTGGGCAAAATTTTCCATTTAGTCACAGATATTAAGTATAAAATTGATGAAAACCACAGGACAGAGAGAATTGAGGCAACCAACTGCATCGAATCTGTAAACTGAAAAAGTGATTATTTCTTCAAATGATTATTTTCTGAGTTCACCCAAACCAACATCTACAGAGCACCCAATCAGTTCTAAATAACAGGGTTTGCAATTTTACTGGAGCCAAGACGTGGTGTTTATCATTTATGGCGGGTTTGTTTTTAGAGGAATAAATCAGCCTAGAATCAAGTGTTTACATTTATTCTTCAGCTATGTCCTGGCTTAACGATTCCCAATGTCTGCACTGTAGTGTGGAATTAAACAGTTTTTATAAGTCTTGTCTCTTTATACATGGAATTCTTCTTTATTTCCAGGGACTAATGTTAACAAGGGTACTGGTCTTGGAATCAGTATGTGAATCAAGCCAGATCGTATCTGGAATATCTGCTTTATAATTCCCTAAAGTCATACACAGCATATGTTAAAGTACATATAACCTGGATTCTTGAAATAAAACACAACTGAATTGGAAACAGCCACAGGAAACTGAATAACCTGGTTATATTGTTTTAATGCTCTAACTGCGGTCAAAGGCAGCCAATGGCTTTGTCATACAGTAGGCAAGCTTTTGAGGGAAAGCCTTAAAAATGGCATGTCTGCATTGACAAGCGAGAGGTTCTCCCGCTGTGCTGTAGAAAGAGGTGCCAGCTCAATGAGGTGCTGTCGGAATGACTGAAAGCCACCTGCTGCCCATCTCTACGCCGCAGCGTGAAAACCAGCCTCCTCGTGGATTATCACCGCTGGTCAGAGGGGAAAAATTGCCTCTGCACGACGTGCTGATTACAGTTAACTGGATGGGGAGTCTCTGCACCCTGGGTCTTGGTGGATTCATAGGGGCATGAAGATGTCAAGTGACAGGAAGAGGACAGGGAAACCTGTGACAAAGAACACAGCCACTTATTCACAGTAAGTCAGAAGGGACACAGGCTGGAGCACTCATTATGCTGTAAATGCTTTTTCAAAAAGTACATTTTAAGGTTAAAACAGTAATGATCTGACATTTGAAAGCACCAAATATTAATTTTCTAGGAACCATGGCCCTTTTGTTTGTGCCAGAAAAAAATTGTATGTGACTATAATATTTGAGAATTTTTTTACAAAAAAATCCATTATTTTTATTTTTTAATTTGACCTAATTTTGGACCATGTGAATCAGTAGTAATATGAAAGTTACAGTCAGAGTGGATATAATAATTTATAATTCTTGATTTAATAATGTAGTCCTGATAATTGTTTGGCATCTTTTCAGAGTTATAATTAATAAATGTGTAATACCTCATGTATTTGGGGTATATGATACCTAAATTTATAAAATATATGATCATTTCTAGTTGTGGACACTAAAAACTAAAATGTTCCCAATTTTTCACCAACATTGGTGGACAAGAGTTAACACATCTTTCTTCTGTAGAATTATTTCTTGAGACAAAATTCTGAAGGTAGGATTATGGAGGCAAAAAGCACAAGCCCCTAAACACCGCTTGCAGACTGTGCATGGCAGAAGGCCAAGGGGTGCTAATCGTAGTTCTGCACTGTGAATGGTGCCCCCTGCAGGTGTTCGGTGCCTCACCTGGGCAACCTTGACTGGCAACCCTGTAATGAAGCTTGAAATACCAGCCTGTTGCTAGGTCACTTTCTTAAGGATTAGCTCCCCAAAATCTTAAACACACAGACAATCCCACTCTCCTACATAACCTCTTGTTTTAGAAATTAATTAGGGATACAAGACCAGAATATTTAAAAACAATAAAAGTAAAATTGCTTTATTCCTTCATATAATTCATGAGTAGTTAATAGTATAGTACTTAAGAGAATTTTTACAGAAAATCTGAATTTAGAGTTTTCAAAGAATATACATTTCAAGAGAAATTAAAGGTCTTAAAGATAAAAGAAGAAACAAATTTAGACAAATATATAAAAACATTGGAAATAATAAATATAATGACTGCATCTAGGAAAACCATAATGTAACAAATAAATTGTTGGTAAATCTACCAAAGGAAATTAGAGAAAAATTGTAAGTGAACCATTTAAAAATGAGAAGTGTAAACAGCCAATGTAAAAGATTAATTTCATATAAATATTACAGTAATATATTAAACTTGAACAAGCCAATGAATTATGTTTTATTTAAAAAACATAAATACCAATATGCATGAATAAAATAAAAAGCCTAAGCAAATGTATGACCAAAAACAAATTGACGAAGACTTTACAGTTCACAAAAAAAATCAGTTAAGAAAAATATCAGAATCTCATTGTTGTTTCAGACATTCAATAAATAATCTCTTTTTACATAAATAAATTGATGGTAAAAATAGAGGCAGATGGTTAAACTTTTATAAGGCACATTTCACTGTGATTCCCCAAACTTAGAGAAAATAACCTATGTAAATTTATACTACTCATTTCATAACATTAATTGGAAAAAGCTGGAATCAAAATTGTGTATATAGTATGATTTCAATCATGTAACAAAACTACATGTTGCAAAAAATGAAACCGGGAAGGAAAAATGCAAAATATTAGGAATGCTTTACTCTGATTCGAGTGAGTGATTTCTTTTCCTTTTCAAAGATTTCCTAATTCTCACTATAAATTGATGGGTAGTGAGGACTGTTACAGTGAATTACAGCCCCCCCTGAAATTCACTAACTCTCAGTGTCTTCCTCAGAAGGTACCGTGTTTGGAGATGGGGTCTTTAAAGAGGTGACTGAATTAAAAGGAGGCCTTTAGATCGGGCCCTAATCAAATTGGTGTCCTTATCCGAGGAGGGTAGGACACAGACACGCAGAGGAAAGACCCTGGGAAGAAACAGGGAGGGACAGCCACATGCCAGCCAAAGAGAGGGAGGTCTGTGATAGACCTTCCCTCACAGCCCGTAAAAAGAAGCTAAAGAACTTACGACACATGGACATGAACTAAAGGGGGGAATGTGGGTGGGAGGGGGTGTGCAGGGTGGAGGGAATGATGGGGGAGAAATGGGACAACTGTAACAGCATAATCAATAAAACATATTAAAAAAATAAAAAAAGAACCAGCCCTGCTGGCACCTCGATCTGGAGCTTGTAGCCCCCAGAACTATGAGTACGGGCATGTGTCTGTCTGTCTGTCTGTGTCTCTTCAAAATTCTTCCTTGATCAATCAAAATCATCTCATTGGAAAACATTGGAAAAAATTTAAAAGCATGGATTACTTTCACGTATGGATTTTTGTAACACTACTTGTTAAGAACTAGATTGGTTGAGGAGAGTGATTTGAATTAGTGGGAGTCGTGTTGGTAGTTGTATAATCAGCATTTGGAAGCAGCAACTCAGGCTAGGGGTGAGGCACTGGGCTAGTCATAAGGCCATTCTCTTTAAGTAGCTTTGAGTTTTGTTCACCAGGTAACAAACATGGGAAGAATGGGTGAAAGTTTTTTTGTGCCGGTAATAGTGTCGGTGACAACAGGGGAAAAAATTGTTACTCCACGTATTGGCTCCATTTGATCAAAACTGGATCACTCAGTGATGTCAAATTTTTATAGCTGTTCTGTTATAGCGATAAAAATACCTTTACTCTTGATACTCCTGAAGGAAAAATAATGTTGTTGTCGCCGGGCTGAACTCTAAAGCACAAAGCATCAATTGCCTTTATGATTCAAGTCTTGGCAGCACAAACATTTCACAAACTATCATAGTGGAAATAAAATTTGGTTATGCATAGACAGAGAATTCTGTAAGATTCCAGCAGACTGTTTATGTCCTGCAGATTTCTAAATCAGAGGACCAGGCAGGCGGGTCTGGTCCTAGGTGCATTGGTGTAAACTTCTGTCTCCACAAAGAAGCAGGCTGTCTTCCGTCATCCCTCGAAGTCTGCCTTGTAATCTTCATACGGGCCCATTTGCTGAGGACTGCTTCTCTGCTGTGACAAGAGCGCACCGTGAGCAGGTGGCCGGTTGCCTGCTGACCCGGTCCTTGTTGAGGGGAGGGTGGCCGGGACAGCAGGGGCTGGGGCAGGCTCTCTGTCAAAGGGGGTGGCTGCCTGTAGCGTAGACTGCGCAAACAATTTGTCAGCTGCAAAAGAGGACACATTTTGGACGGCCGAGCAAATTCTCCAAGTTTTTAGATGTTGGCTCAAAAATATTTCTGTGGCACCCTGTTCACCAAGGCGATTACTTCTATGAGTAGGATGCAGCCGGTAGCGAGATAAAAAGAGAAGTAGGCAGAGTGGAACCTCCCCGCTCCACCACCACTACTGCTGTGTAACTGTGTGAGTTCTACAAGACTGGACCGTACACCTGAAACTAAGACAGTATTGTATGTCAACTGTAATAGAAAATTTTTTAAAAAGGTAGTTCAAAGTCAGATCGGTGTGGTATTGAGAAGCTGGAAAGAGGGCTTGGAGAGGGCCTTAGTAACTAAATATTAGAATGCCTTACACAACCAAAGCCAGTTAAGCAGTATGGCGCTGGCAGCAAAATTAAACTTCAAGTCCTTAGAAGTAGATCAATGTAAGACACATTGCACAAGAGTTCATTAATAACGATGAGATAGCAAGTTGAAGAGGGGAGAGTGGATTTATGTTCGTACGTTATGCTATACATCAAGTAAACTCTGGCTATATTATAAAGTTAAACAGATTTAAAATTTTAGTTTTAAAAACATATTCAAAGTATAGTAATTAGGGCTATTTGGTCAAGATGGTTCCAACGTGAACCTGGGGGAAAATCACTGAAAGAAGGACCATTCAAATACATCAAATGTTTAAAAACACACTATTCTGATAAGAAGAAAATAAAATTTAAAAGTACACACTGTGAAAAATTTGCATGAAATTTGAAAAAACAAACAGATTAATATTTGTAACACATTGTGACCTCATTTAATTTTATATAGGAAGCAGGAAGATTCCTTTGCTAAATGAGTCCAGATGAAGCAGGTGTTTTGTCGAGTGTTTTCATTTATTTCTGTCAAGCATTTATTTCTGTTTGCTCATGCATATTTATATTAGCTCATTACAACTCTGTGAGACAAGGTACTAATATCTTCATTTTATAAACATTATCCCACTTGGTCCCATAGACATAGAAAATAGAGTTGGAACTTTTGCTCTAACCACAACTCTTTCTTTTCTTTTTATTTTTTTTTTTTTGATATTCCAGCAGCATAATGGTCAAAGATGTTCTGCAATTCATTGTCTTAATATTCATTGAGCATGTACTACACACCAAGGCCTGGGCTGGGCACCTGGAATCGAGATGGATCAAGAGACTCTCCAGAGACGTTCAGTGGGAGAAGCAGGCAAGTAAAATAACCACTAACAATATGATGCTGTGCACAGTCTACTATGAAAATTAACACAATGTTGGGGAGCCATTCTGATGGCCAAGCCAACATTTGAAATCATAATGATAGTAAAGGCTTTAAAGAATTGATGTAAATCTTTTAAAAAGCAATGTACTAGTGTATATGTAGGACTTCAGAATGTTTACTCCCTTGGACCCAGTGATCTGTCTTATTCTTGAAAGTTCATCCTAAAGAAATAATTCATCAGAAGGAAACAAAAGTATCATTTGTTAATTAACTTGTTAAATATTTATTTGAGCCTGTTGCCTACCAGATTTTGTGCAAGAATCTGGGGAGATGAAAGTGAACAAGAAATTTCATTCTGCGAGTCTTCATCTTAGCACTCATTGTATTAATGAAAACTGCCAACAGCCTTAATACTAAATAGTGGAGAGTTATTTTATATATTATGGCATGGTACACTGACTTGCATAAATATAACAAAATATTAAAATTATATTTCAAAATTACGTAGGAAGAAGGTAGTTTTCATAGTGTCTTGCTAACTTAATAAATATTAGATTTTATGTATAGCTTTGTTGCTGTAATAAATATTTATTTATAAAGCCAAAAGCTAGAAAAGCATAGCTAACATAAAAAGTTGTATTAGGGCCTGGGGATTGTAGATAATTTTTATTTTATAGACTTAATGTTACTGCTGTTCAGCTTTTTCAATGAAAAACAGAAAGGAGATCAAGAATTCCTGTAACCAAAGAGTGATCCTGGAAGAGATTAATAATTGATTACAAAGGCGTTTGCAAACATGAACTTCTGTGTAGCAGCTCACAGAATAACAAACCAGAGCTTTCAGGATGTAAAGATATTTCTGCCTTGTGCAGACAAGCAGGGTAGAGATGTTAGAAGATTGTAGGAAGGGTTGCACTGAAATTTCACCCACATGAACCCGTTATTCTGAAATGACTGGCTTTTAAAGTCCCACTAACAATACAGTACTTGCTAAGGGTTGTCAAATATAATTTTATTCAGAATTCCTAGGGTCAAGTATTTAGCATAAAAATGTATTTTAACACAGTTATAAAAATGATAAAACACTTCACTGATTCTTAGTCCCTTTGAGTCTCCCTCCAGTTATCTAGCCCAGTTATGTGCTCTGAAAGCAACTGGCCTGCCATTTAGAAAGCAGGAACCCTGGTCCCTCTCTTTTTCCTTGAACCGCATTTCCCTTTGCTGCCTTTCTGGTTCCTGATACCTTGATATTCTTAAATCTGACCTTTTGTTAAAGAGTGAGGTAGTGGAAAAAACAAGAAAAATGTTCCCCAGTGTAAGGGCTAACATGCACTTGTCTGCATTGCACCAAAAAAAGGACTCTTCTTGTGAGCAGGGGAAATAAAAATGGCAAAGCTTTTCCCCCAACTTTGGTGGTAAGGAGTGAGTTCAACAAGGAAGCGCTGAATACGTCAGTGAGGTAGACAAGGCGGTTTCTGGGGTCCTGGGTGCCGCACGGTGGCTGCACCAGATGTCCGAGTCAGCTGCAGACGTCGGTGTGTGTCTCGTGGTATCAAGCACTTGGCTCCTGTAGACCGGACAGTAGACCGGAGTCCAACTGGAGGCTGTGGTAAAATTAACACTTCATAGCCAAGTGTGAGATGCGAGCCCCTGCCAGGTTCAGTTTCTGCTTGCATTGTTTTGGCAGTTGGAGGAAAGCTTGGTTCTATAATTACGAAGTACATCTCTATCTCTCCCAAATACACCTACATGGACCCATTCATTCTTGCACCAGTTCAGAATTGCCTGGATTGTTTTCCTTTTTGGTCAATAATACACTGGCCAGAGATCCCCACTTCTGCCTCGGATGAGGACTGGAGGTCCCCTCAGAGCCCACGGGCAACAGTACTTGGCATATACTTGGCAAAAGAGAATTTTATAAACATCAGTCAGAGTTTTGTTTCTCTTTTTTTGTTATTTTTAGTTTTGTTTAAAGTAAACATTTTATTGAAATGTAAGATACAAACAGAACAGTGTCCAAATCTCAGCTGCTCTGCTAAAGAATATCTTAGAAGTGAACGCATCCTTTTCACCAAAATCCAGGCCAAGAAAGAGCACGAGCCAAGTCCCCACAGTCCCCTCCTGCCTTCTTTCAGCCATCATCCCCGAAAGTAACCTCTGTCCAGACTTCTGTCACCAAAAGTTAGTTTTGCTTGTTCGTATACTTCTTATAGGTGAAAGCAGACTGTATGCGCTCCTGGGTCCGCCTCCTTTTGCTCAGCATGTGTCAGAGGTTGACCCGTGGTCACTGATTTTCATTACTGTGTAGTATTTTGTCATATGATTATTTCACATTTATTTATCCATTTCACCACTGACGGACTTTTAGGTTCTTTACAGGTTCTGCCTATTGCAATAGTATTGTCATGAAATTGTTATACGTAATTTTTGGTAAACATCCTGTAGTAGACGTGTCTGGAGGTCAATGCCCAGACCCCTGTGTGACCCTCCTCCAGCTTGTGTGTGCCTTTGCTTTTGAGGCCACGAAGGAAGAGAGACGGAAGTACCTGGAAGTTTAAGTCATTGCCTCCCTGTCCCACCTGCACCCCCTTAGCCAAAGCCTGACCTCGGCAGGTGTGTGAAAGCCTAGCTCCCTCGCCTTACGTGAGTTCAGACTCTGAGGCACAGAGCATAGCTCCGCTGCAGGGCGAGGCTGAAGCTGCTCTCCTAGGACTTCGCCTGAGCTCGGGGCCTTCTTTGCCTTCTTCTCCCCCTCTGTCCAGCTGCCCGACTCGCCCTTGAAAGCGCGTCCTTAATACATTGCTTGGACTCCGATCCTCACCTCAGGGTCTGCTTCTGGGGATGCCGAGTCACTCACACAGGAACACATCTCTCTCGGGCATGTCTAGGGGAAGGGCTGCTGCATCAGAGAGCACGCCTGCGCTCGGCTTTCCCGTGTGGTTGTACTGGCTGACGCTCCCTGCAGCTGTTGGCGAGAGTTCCAGTTACGGCAGATCCTTGTCAGCGCTGGCCAGCAAGTCTTGTCCGCTTCTTCATTTTTCAAAGGGATAGCTTTTCTTACTGACTTTCAGGTGTTTTCTTTTACATATATTCTTGATGTGAGTCCTTTGCTAAATATATAGTCCCACTCTTAATTTTATATACTCGTACGTTATCAAGTCATCCGTGCACAATTATCATTCTAAATTTTAATTCTACTTTTTTTATCCTTACAGATTTTATTGCTTTCTTTTGCCTTCTTGTGCTGCGTAGGCCCTCTGGTGTGATGGTGAATGGCAATGGTTACGGAGAGCACCCTTGTCGTAGACCCCGCCCTGACTTTCAGGTTTGCGTGGGGTATTTGTGGGGGAGTGTCTGTGGACACAGTTTATCAGATTGAGGAAGTTTCCTTTACTCCTATTTGTTAAAAGGTTTTTTTGGTCATTGTTTTTATGGTCAGTGACTGAGTTTAATCCAGTGATTTTTATGCATCTATTAAAGTGATCGTATGACTTTTCACCTTTTTTCTGTTAGTGTTAAAACTAACCTTGCATTCCTGGATACCAACTTTGCTGTGGTATATTATTCTTTTTATATATTGCTGGATTCTATTTGTTCTTATTTTTCCTTAGGACCTTTGCTTCTATGTTCTTGAGAGATCTTAGCAAATAGTTTTTTTCTTTTATATTGTACTCCTCAGGGTTGGTATCGAAGTTATGCTGGTTTCATAAGGTGTGTTGAGAAGCCCTGCCTCTTTTCTGTTGTCTGGAAGATTTTGTGTAACATTGGAGTCCTCTGTTCCTTAAATATTTGAAAGAATTTATCCATGCATTTCTCATTTTTTCTTGGACTTTGACCTCTGAAGCCCTGGCTGTTTTGACTAATTTGTGATACTTTTACATAGCTATTTTAAAAATTTAACCAGATTTTATAAGTATTCTCAGCAAGATGTTGGTCTAATACAGTTGAATCATTATAAGCTCCCTTTTTACGGGCCCTGTATAAATGGAGCATAGATCGTGAACAATGAGTGGTTGGACTTAGGACTGTAAATATAGCAATGATGTCTGACATGAAAGGCAGGTAAGAGCTTATTACAAAAGTTCAGTAAAGGCAAATAAGGATCTGCTTAGGAGAATGCAGTACAAATACAAAAGACTTCTTTCTACCACTGGTTCTCAAACGGAGCCCCTGGAGTAGCAGCAGAGACTCCCCTGGAATCCCATTAGCAACGCAGTTCTCAGCCTGCCCCACCCCCGGAATCACAGTTCTAGGGGAGATGCCCACCAGTCTGTGTGCTAATAAGCCCCTCCAGGCATTCTGATGCTCACTCAGTTTAGGAACGTTGCTTTGACCCCAGCTTCACCTCCCTCTCAGGGAGAGGAGACAGGACGGTGTGGTGCTGGTTCTGGGCAGTGAAACGTAAGAGGAAGTCCACTTGGAGAGCTTTTGCTTTCTTGATACAAAGACAGATGAAGCTGGGCTGCCTGTTTTCCTTCTTCCTGCCGTGGATGCGGACTGACCTTGGGACCAAGAGGCCAAAGGTCTGAGGACTGACCAAGTCAACAGGTTGAGGATGGCGGGCAGAAATGCACAAGAGTCGGGGTCTTGGTAACAGTGATGCACCCCACACTCGCCCCTCACTGCCTACATTCACGGAATTAGATGCATTTTTCATTCAATTCACTGGTAACTGAGAGTTGTGCTGCTCGTAGCTAAACGAATTCCTAACTGATATCTGTGTCAAGTTTTGATCTGGCGCCTAGTAGAAGAACCTAAGAGATAGTTCCCCTTGATAAATCAGAAAAAAAAATGTAACCTACTTCTGAGGAAGAGATACCAGCTAAACGTTTATCTCCCTATGGAGATCACAGCTTTGAGTAACATTTTATTTCTTCAAACCTTGGGCAGAAAAGGCAGTTTGGAATGTTATAAAGATATTTCTTCACTGGATGAAGCCACTTCTCTAAGAAAGCAAGGAATCACAGGGCCTCTCCTTGGCATTACCACTTGCCTCTTCTCCCCCTAGAAGAAAATCCACAGGGAATGAAAGTCCCACCAAGAAAGTCCCACCAGCGACAACTCTGTTCCTCTATGATTGCCACTCTTAGGACACATCACTGAATACAATTTCCTGCTTTCCCAGGCCTCAGTGAAGAAGAGATTGGTGACCTCTGGCAAAGGAGCAATTCCATCGCACCGCGGGCTGTGCCTGGCAGCTTCCTGGCTGTCTCTGACTGACTGACTTGGAGCGCATCTCCGAGTGTGCTCCAGATGGTAGCAGGTCACAGACATGCTCAGGTGCTATTTATGACTTCTGTGCAACAGTCCGGTTCTAAAGGGACTGACCCGCAGTGCACAACAACAACAACAAACTCAAGTGGGAAACATCAGTTGAGTGGCTTCCAAGGAGGCTGCCGTCTGGGAGTGTTACCCACATGCCCACCTTCTGGCTCCCAATTTCTGCTTTGAGTTGTAGGATATTCCGTGCATGTGTACACATCCTGAAGCACCTCCACAGAGAGCTTTTGGCACTGACCACCCTGCTTAAAATTACAAACCCCGCTCCATACTCTGGCATGTGTACTCCTTCATCTTCGCTTTATTTTTCACAGCACATATCGCCATCTGGCATGCTGTGTGCCTTACTTACTCAGGTTCGGTTTTCTTTCCTTCTCCACTCGATTATAAGGTTTAGGAGAGCAGTCATTTTTGCCTATTTTGTTCGTTGCTATATCCACAATATTTAGGAAAGTACCTGGCATGTAGCAGGTGCTCAATATACATTCACATATGGGCGCTTCTACCATGATTGGCTGCCACATCCTGACACATGACACACCCTCTTCCTGCCCTTTGCCATTATTTTCCTAAAGGATAAGCTTTAGAGGATATTAGGCTCCAAATTCTGCTATGATTTTCTCTATGTCAGCAGACAGTGGTTGAATAATACTAATGATGCTTAATAATAGCTAGTATCTATTTAAGGCTTACTGTGTAACAGACTAATGCTAGGTGCTTTAGAAGTATTTTCTTATTTAATTCTCAGAATAGTTTTAGTCCTGTTTTATCGGTAAGAACAAGAAGGCTCAGAGATTCCAGATTCAGGCTCTCACAGCTCATCAGTGAGGGAACTGGGACTTGAACTTGGGGCTGTCTGACTGCAAAGCCTGGGCTTTCACCTATCACTTCATTGGAGAACAAGTATAGCATTACTCGACATACTTATATTACCCTGATTTCTCCTCTATTCTTCTAAAAGATATTTTTGTGTAAACCCAGGACTCAAGTGACTGATCAGAGGTGCATTATCTAGACCCCACCACCACCACCTAGATAGGTAGATAGATTGGTAGATAGGTAGATAAAATATTTGGCAGAAGTGAAGTTCTGATTAAATGTTGACTCTTTTGGTATTTGTATACCACCTGAAAGAAGAAAATGAAAGTATTTTATGTAAAATGAATTATTTTTTAAAATATGGTAAGGCCTTAATGTTATGGATAGATTCTGCAACTTTAAGTACAGTGATACCCATTTAGCCTGTAAGTTCCTGTGGCATCTCATGAACATTATAAGGAAACAAAGTAGAATGAAACAGCCTGAGGACCTGCTGTAGTATCGAGGAAGACAGTTTCAAAAGTCCTGTTTCCTAAGGAAGTGTGTAGTATAATCAGACACTAACACAAGTCTTAAAATTAGTCATAACAATAGTGACAGATGCCTAAAAAGTGCTTATGATGTGTTGGGCTTAAAATATACTGCCGCTGAATGAGCAAACAGAGAGGTAAACTCATGTTTAACCAGTGGCCTCTGTGGAAGAACTCACATGTCTGCCCCACACCACTGCACCCCGGTGACCTGCAGGCCATCCTTAACTGCCGATGTTGTTTTGTGCCTTCACTCACATGCTGCTGCTTCCTGAAATGCCTTTCCTCTCTTGTTGGCACTGGGAGCTCCTATTCCTTCCTCAGACTCATTCCCCCCAACAAACTGTCTTAGACTCTGTAAGTCTTAGTCGTCTGCTTCTCCACTGTGCAGCTGGATGCCCTGCACTTTTCTGTGGAACACTCCAGTATTGGTCATTTCTTTCCTTCATTGAGGTATAAGCCTCAAGGGCAGAGACTATGCCATGTCTGTCTTTGCAATGAGCAACACCTCGTGTGATGCCTAGAACACGAATTGTAAAGAACTGAGCTAAAGCAGAAGGGCTACAGTGAAGTACAGCATGGCGTGACTGTTCACGAAGTTAAGGAAGCCTGCCTCTGAATGACACCCCCAGAGTGTGAGATATCCAGAAGTCCCCCACCGGATGCTCTCAAACATCGTCTCTGGAGCCTTCCATGCTACAGTTTTTGAGCACGTGCCACGGCTGTAACAGAGTGTTAAGCATAATCGGAGAAAAAGGGAGGTATAAAACATGGCCCTTGAAGTACTCTGCATCCGCGGAAAAATGACCAAAAAGAAGAGCTCGGCGGGCTGCGGTCTATCCCCTGGCCCACATGTCTAGCAGGTAGTGCCTGCAGTTGGCATCCGAGAAACACAGTCCATTGACCCAAGTGCAGGAAACATTTCCAACCTGATGCTTTCATTACTTTAGATCTTGATTAAAGGGTTTCTCCCCTGGATTGTAGGCAGACCACTTTGGAACACCTCGGCCAAGAGAGAAGCTGACTGGCATGTTAACGGATTTCTCTGCCACAGCATTGACGAAGAGCTTCTGCCCTCACTTTGTTCAACCAAGGCTGCAGAAGGCTTGGCTGGGCTTCCAGAAACTCTTGAGCATGTGTCTAGGCGCTGTCTCTGTGAAGATGATGATAGAATACTTGAGAAGTCTGAAGTGCCACAGGCTCCACGCAGGGAGGAGACAGTGTGCTCGCTAAGCAGAGGAATGCTTCGTTTAGGGTTACTGGGAAGCAGCCAGCTACCCACAGGATCCTTAAAGCCTGACTTCTCTGGGAAGATTATTGAAATGAAATGAATCTTTGCATAATGAGTGGGTTTACCTCCCCCTTCCAAATCTCCGTCTCGGCAGTCTGTGGTGACTGTCTCGTCTCGGTCACCTCTCTGCCCTGCACACACAGAAGGGACTCTCCACCCGGGACTTGGACCTGAGTACAGTTGGAATTGCTGACTTCGGCAGGGCCACGCACACTCCTTCGCAGTGGGACTTCTCGGAGCCTCCAGTCTCCCTGATATGCACGGAGTGTGCAGCATTTCCCAGGGTTACACGACCGTGGGTGGGGTCATCATCTGGCTTTTCAGTGGAGCGTTTCACAGGGCTGGCGGGCCGCAAGTGCACACTCTGGGGTAATCAGTGATTAGCTCTCGTGGTTGAAAACTTTACGCTAGGTGCCCAGAAGCCAGTCACAAAGGACCGCATGCTGTACGGTTCCACTGATATGAAATGTCCAGAGTTGGCAAATCTGTAGAGGTAGACAGCAAATGTGTGTTTGCCAGGGGACAGGGGTGCAGGTGCTGGGGAGTGAGGTGCCACTGCTAATGGGAAGGAGGTTTCTCTTCAGGTGAGTGTTCTAAAGTTAGATTATGGTGATGATTGCATAATCCTATAATACTTAAAAACCATGGAGTTCTACACTTTAAAATGGTAGGGAACTTTATGATATGTAAATTACATGTCAGTCAGGCTGTTAATTTTTTTTACAGAGCTCCTGTAGAGACCATTTCACTCTGGCCAGTTAAAGTACTTCTTTCTCTTTCTTCTTCCCTCCTTTGCCCCTCCCCAACCTTTTGTTGGTCTGCTGCACCAGCTCAAACCCTCCCATTGTTTTCTAATAGACTAATTTTTATTAAGAGGGAATATATGTGCACACTTTAGGGATTACAGTGAGTTCTGAAAAGTACCTGCTGTCAACAGTTTCTTATGGTTCTCCTTAGAAGTTGTTTACACATTCACAGCCTGTGTCCATATGGTGCCTATATTTTTACACAAATTGGATCACACTCCATTCTGCGTGTTGTTTGTCTCCTTTAGTGGTGCATTTTGGAGATCTTTTTATGTTTGCACATATAGACCAATTACATCTATTTAACAGCAGCATAGTATTCATTGAATATTTATGCCATATTTATATAATCAGTTCCCTATTAAGAGATATTTAAGTTGTCTCCAGATGTGGGTGATTTTTATTTGTTTTGCTATTACAAATTATACTACAATAAACATTTTTGTGTGTTGATGCAGGATAATTACTAGGAAGTATTCATTCATATGGCTTTGGATATTGACAAATGTGACCAGGTTGCCCTACAAAGTAGTACTCCACATATAGTCCAGTCCTCCAGGAATGTAAGCGCCAGAGTGTATTTTAACAGCTCTCATGTTTCATGCTCTCTCAGCCCATAGCTCTGACCGCACCCAAGTACTGCTTAGGCTAAAGGCCTGTACTAACCCTGTAATGACCTATTTTCTTCTGAGCACTCCACCCTCTTCATGGGAAGATGCTTGCTCTCTTCCGAAGTTCTCTTTGACAGGCAGGCCTCCAAAACCTGCACCAGAGATGCAATCAGTACGCAAATGATCTATTATTATCTTGCCCAAGAAAGAGCCATGTCAGCTCATATTCTGACCTTACGATTCTCTGACAGATGCTCCTAATTCTCTCTTTGTATTCCTGCTTAACCTTAAGAAAAGTCACAGCTTTGGCCTTCTCCTGTCCCTGCATGGACTTAAGTGGCTGGTGGGGATGGTGGCGGCAGAAGGTGGTGTTAGCCCTGAGTGAGGCTTTGAGTATGTGAGTGTGTGGAGGGGTGGGGAAGGCCATGGAGTTGGGCAGAGGCTGAATAGCTATTTTTCAATTTGCAGGGAGCCAATAAAAATATGACTAGAATAATGTGAACATTTTTCATTTTCTTGAAGATGCTCAACACAACTAAAAAAGATGTGGTCTCAGCTGTGATGTAGAGCAGCCACTCTTAAGAAAGGACTGAATAGAAACAGAAAACCGAGGCGTATCTAAGGCTGACACCCCCCCCCCCACACACACACACACACACACTACCAGGCCACGCCCAGTTGTGCAGAGGCTGACCGCCCCCACACTGCCAGGCCATGCCCAGTTGTACAGAGGCTGACCGCCCCCACACTGCCAGGCCACGCCCAGTCGTGCAGAGGCTGACCGCCCCCACGCTGCCAGGCCACACCCAGTTGCACGGTACCCTTTGGGGCCGGAAGTGGCCCAGCCGGCAGCTCCTTTCATCACTTTGCCTTCTTCCAGGGGCAGGTCCCCAGCCTGCGCTGGAATGGAGTTGTGATACTTCATTAACATAAGTGGCCCAGAAGTGACAACAGTTGAAGAGAAAATACTCCCTGTTTTTGAGCTTTTGATCAGATTAAGGTCTGGCCTGCATTCTAAAAAATGCAGGTTTGAGGCTCAGCTATGACGCTAAGTCTGGAGCGGGGCAGTTTGTGAGTAGCAGGTAGGAGGCAGCACTGAATTTTTCCGGACATGTACTTCCTCAGCTATAAAATGAAGGTGTTGGTTTAGAGTCACGATCGCTATGTGCATTTGTGCAGCAGGCCAGAGAAACTGAGCTCACAGGAGCCCTCGCACCTCGCCCAGGGCAGGGCTGGCTGCTTCTCAGTCATAGCTGACTGCCGCCATGCAGTGGGGAGGGTGAAACTCCTGCGGGCCACACGCAGGAGCGGGTCTGCAGGCCTGTCGGGGAGGCTTCCCTGTCCGCCGGCGCCAGCTCTGACACCGTGCTGTTCTGAAAGGTGCACAGTGAGAATCACAGTGGCCCCCCCGTGTTAAGTATTCACTGGGCTTGCACACTATGCCAAGCACTTGATAAGAATTAGCTTTTTTACTTCTCACAACAACCCAATAAAGCAGAGACTGAAACTGCCCCATTTTGCGGAGCAGAAAAATAAAGTAGAAAAGCATTTTAAGGACAATTATTTGGGTCATGGTCTTAGTCTATTCATATTTCTGCTTTAACAATTACAAAAGAAAGTATGAGGAAAAATTAAATTGTATCTGGTAGGGTATCTCCCCCATGATGAGAAGGAGACAGAATTGGGGGATTTGAAGCAGACCTAAGAATATAATACTGTGCTACTGAGCTACAAAAATCCTGCCTGATTTGTAAATTTGTGTTTCCATGGTAACCCGAGTGTGTAGTTAAATAATCCTCACTTGTGGAGGACTGAATTCCAGCAACTCTTCCTAAACCTTCATCCTATTCTAATCCCACAGCTGTTGCCATGGAAATGATCAGATAAGATTCAGTCCTAGAGGCAGATGGGCCTATGAAAGCTAAGACCTGGCCTACATACAGTCTCTGAAATATGAGGTTTCGTTTTGATTTTTTCCCCTGAACCTTTGAATCACAGAAAGCAGCTGCCTCTCATGAGAGGTTAATGTAGCACGTTGTCATGAAAAATCAGTCTTGCTGAGTCAGCATCGGGAAAAGTGAGGCAAAGTTGATTCCAAAAACCTGCTGCAGGATGGAGACGTTGGGAGTGCTTTCCTCCGACCCATTCAGGAAAGGTGCTCTAAAAGACAGTCATGCTGGGGTTCCTGGGAGCATCCACATCCCCTAGGAGGAGGGTTGCACAGGGCAGGTCCCTTCATTGTCCTTTTTCATGGCGATGGGAGTTCACAGAAGGCCTCCGGGGTTCTCGCTGATGGTGTCAGCAATGTCTTTTAAAAAAAGGAGCGACAGAATTTTTCAGTGCCTTTGTCAACCTCCTTTTATCATGCACATTCTTGAAAACAGATTGTTGGGAAAGACATATTTAAATCATTTTTTTCCTAAGCAATACCCTGTTGAAGTTGTGCTTTATTGAAAACAAAAGTCATACCACGTCTCTTAACTTTGGACAGTGTGATTATAGTTGTTGTGATGTCTTTGCCAGATACTTCACTGGTGGGTGGTAAAGCCAGTCCCAAAGCAGTTGTGCCTTTCAGAGAGTCTAATCTGCTGGACTGTGAGCCTCAGTATGTCACATGCACGTAAAACAAACCTCAGAGGAATATTTAGTGAACCTAAGGAATGGAAGGGAATGCACAGGATCTCAGGCAGTTCAATTACTGTGAGCAGTTTGCAGAGGAAGAACTGAAGGTTGAGGCTTCCAGCGCATCATAGTATAGGACTCACACATTCTCCTTTGGAGCCTTTCCCACACTGCCCCCGCCAGTTTAACAAAGGATGCAAGAGTTACTATCTTTATTTTCCCTTTTTAAAAAGATTGTATTTGTTTTTGAATGGGAAGAGGGAGAGAAACCTCAATATGTGAGAGAGAAGCATTGATCAGTTACCTCTTGCACTCACCCGTACTGGGATTGGCCTATAACCCAGGCACGTGCCCTGACCAGGAATCGAACCAGTGACCTTTGGCTTTGCAAGACAAAGCCCCACCCACTGAGCCATACTATTTGGGCTGTTTTCCTTTTTCTTTTCCTGGGCAGCTCTAACTGAATTCCTATTGTTTCATTCTCATTGATTATCCTCCTTTAGAAGCTTTACATTCTTTCATAAATTTTTACTTACATATAATTTGTTCAGTACATACCGGTGGTACATATAGATGAGTCGCAGAGACTTTTGTGGCCCTGGACAGTGCCTTGGGTCAGAGCTCTTTGTTCCCTTTGTACCTTTCTGGTTTTCATTTTATTTGTCCTCTGAAGTGCAGAAATGACTGTCAGGAATGTGCCCAGAGCTTCAAGCAGTCACAGAGATTTTGCCTCAAGCCCCGAAGAGTTGTAGGTGAGGCCGGCTTCGGGAAGGACAGACCTAGGGCCAAGGCTGCGGCCACGTGCGTTTCAGAGCGCAGGTGCTCTCTAAGTCAGGTTCTAACTCGTCAGCTGAGGGGCAGAGCTGTCGCAGCGACAGGCTCTCCATCTGGTCCACCAGTTACACCTTCCAGGCAAAGGGTACTTATGTATAACCACTTCGTTCCACACGAATTGTCAGTGGGGCCAAAGCCCACGTAGCTGTCCACATACTGTTTTGCCAGGGCTCTGGCCCCTACCACATCCAAGGCCCCTTCCCTCTGCCCTTTGCCCCCTGGTTGCAGTGCCTCCCAGTTATCGCTGTGGTGGAACCTCTTCCCTGTACCAGGGATGACAAGGTCAAGTAGGTGTGGCTTTGCCACCTGTGTCTGTGTCATTCTAACATAGCCCTGTCTAGGCCAAGCACAATTAGGTGTTCAAATCTTAGGCTTATTATGGAATTTCTCAAAGTGCCGTCACTGTCCCAGAGAAACTGTAAAACCCTTGTCATATTCTGGAACTTCTTTTGAACCGTTGGGACCAGCCTGCCACTGAGATCCCCCCTTTTTTTTTTTTTTTTTTTTTTTTTTTTACAATGTGGTTGAGGTCTAGATGGGACTCAGAATCACAGGGGTCTTAAAAAAGTCAGCTAAAATTTTTTGTTCTTTTTAATTTCACTCTTTGAAACCTCGTGTCACTCAGGAGAATCGCAAAGCTTCTCTATACTCACACATGTTCATTGAAAATTGAAGAAAATCCAACTTGAATTTATTTCTTTTACCCTCACTACTACCCCACATTCCCAACTATCCCTTTATTCAAACATGTATGGAGCACCTGCTGAATGCTAGGCTCTATTCTGTGTTCTGGAGGCAGGGAGAGAAGAGGGGAGGGGGAGGGAGGGGAGGCTGTTTATACCCTGAGGCTGTCCCATTACAGGACAAAATGCAGTGAGAGTGTGCCCCCTGGAGTTGTGCAAACGCAAGGACCACCTGCCCTCCAGGACCTTAGTACCTAGGTTGGTGCTGCCCAGTACTCAGGCACTGCCCCCCTGTGGATACTGAGCACTTGAAATGCAACCAAGAGGCTGAATTTGCAGTGGTCTTTAATTTCAATGAAATTTCATTGAAAACTAATACTGGCATACTTTTAAGTCAGGTCGGAACAGTTTGAGAAAGTGAGTCAACTTTTTGAACTGTTATGAAATATAAATAGAGATCAAGTATTTCTGGTGAAAATTTAGCACCCAAATCAAGATGTGCTATTAGTGTAAAATATACATTCGATTTCTAAGACTTCACATGAAAAAAGAATGTATGATGTCCCATTAATAATGTATATATGTTGAAATGATAATACTTTGGATATATTGTTAAATATATTCAAATATTACAAAATTATGTTCTTTTTTTAATTTTTTTAAGTACTTTTTCTTTTTCCTTTTAGATTTTATTTATTTATCTTTAGAGGGGAAGGGAAGGAGAGAGGGAGAGAAACATCAATGTGCGGTTGCCTCTTGTATGTCCCCTGCCGGGACCTGGCCTGGCAACCCAGGCATGTGCCCTGACTGGGAATCAAACCGCGATCCTTCGGTTCGCAGGCCCGTGCTCAATCCACTGAGCTACACCAGCCAGGGCTCAAAATTATGTTCTTAAAATCAATTACCTGGAGTTTTAGTTTTACTCTTTTAAATGTAGCTATTAGATAATTTTAAATTACATCTGTGGCACATGCTATATTGTACAGGAGTCCCCTAGCAGAGGAAATAGAAAAGGAAATGGAAAATGAACATCTTGTGTGGTGAGGATGAGGTAGAGAGGTAAGGGACCAGTAGGTGGGGTATCTCGTACCCGGATGTGTAGGAGCTCATAGGCCGAAGAAAACAAGAAGGTAAAGGGTGCTCCCCTCAGACACTTTGACACGCACAATGACGTGGAAGCACATGGGACCAGTGACGAACGCAGTGCGGGAAACTGAAGGACCCTGTGTGCCAAACTGAGCGACCCGAGATTTATCCTAAAGGCGATGAGGAACCGCGGAGATCTTTTAATGAAAGAAATGACAGGATCAGAGCTGCATTCAGAACCATCTCCCTCATGGCGTGTGGCAAGCGGACGGAAGCAGGTAAGCCAGGAGGCGCTCCTGCCCCTGCGAGGGGAGCAAGACGGAAATCCAGGGTCCCGAAGGGGAGGTTCTGAGTGAAGGGGAGGTTCTGAGTGAAGGGGAGGGTGGGAGGTCATGGTCTGGATGGTTCCTCTGCTGCGGAAATAAGGAAGTCAGTCACAGATAGGGATTTTGAGAAACAGAGGAATTTGATGTTTATGTCCATGTTGCTTCCTTTTCGGAAAGAGATCTAGTTCTTCTTCCAAAGTCCAGGCCAAACCTGTGAAGACAAACACGTCTGTTTGGGAGGACAAGTTACAGCCAGAAAGCCCTGAAAATAAGAGTTTCTGACAAACCAGATCAATTAATTTATACCCTGTGGCATGGAAAATGCAATTACAAAAAGAAGGGGGGAAAACCGGCCAGTTGTGAAGACAGATTTTCCCCGATTACTTTCAACCTTGACATTATTCTGATCTTGTTTATTCAACTGCTGAGTGTGGGCAGGCCTCACTTTCATGTCTTTGGCCCTGGGACCCTTCGGACAAATGGCTTTGAATAGAAATATTTTAGTTTTTCCTTGGGATTCATTCTCTCATTATAGTTGGACTTCATTATTAGTTCTAACCTCATTTCATTACTAATTTACATTTACTTTTATACCAGGAGGTCAGAGGGTTCTTTTTTAAATAAGGAAATGTGAGTTGCTATATTTCTGTTTTTCCATTAAGCTCCTACCACTTGGGAATTAGGTGTCATTCTCTATCTCCCAAGAAGGACTGAATAAATCAGAATTTAAAATGTGCAATTGCCTCAGGCTTCGTAGAGGAATAATGTTCTGGAAGCAAAGAATAGAAATATGGATTTATAAGTATCACAGGGAATGCCCTGGGTTTAATCAACACGAATGGTAACCAGTTATGGGGCAGCTTCTTGCACAGGTTTGGGAGCAGAAGTGAGGAGGCCGGGTCCCCAGTCCTACTGTGCATCTGGCCTTGGTGCCAAATGGGCCATTCCCTTTATTGCCCCGGGCTTGCACCTCCTGGTGTGTGAAATTAAAATAATAATATCCTCCTTCCATACCCCAGTGGTGCTGTTGGGAGAATCAAACAGACCATCTTCTGTAAAACCAATTGGAAAGTAGACACCTTCCTCTGGGTGTCACTAGAAGTGGCAGATATTGGAGGACAGCAGCTACGATTACGGTGGTTGGTGTCATTGATGAATCTCACCAAGTGCAGCAATACGTCAGCACATGGTCTATCACAGGCACTCAGTAAACATGTCTGGGTGGAGCCAGTATTCCTCGGGGAGTTCTTTTCATCACATTGCTTTGAGAGCTCTTCCCTCCCACCGCCACACATTTGTTCCTTTCATCATTCCTAAAGCCACCTTCCTTTGTTTCCAACTCACCCTCCGAGTTTTCAGGACTGGCCTTCCATGTTAATGTATCTCCCAGCCCGACTCTCGAACCTCACTTATGAGTCCAGTTTGGTCTCAGCTGTGCTTTTCTCTTTGCCCGAACTTCGTCCCACATTCCTCCCAGTTAGAGGTCTGCGAAACTGGTGCCCGCCTTTAACGCACCCACAAATGACTCTGAAAATTTCAGTTCTCACTTAGACACATCTGCCACTTTCTCCTGCTTTCCCCCTCGTATCAGCAAATCCTCGTTCTCCCATCCTCTCTTTTTTCTCTTCTAGATAGTCCAACTTTGGCATCCCTATAATCTTTCTCATCATGTGGTTTCCATTTTGGTTAAACCCATTATTTTGGCACAGTTTGCAGCCTCCTTCCTTCCTTTTCTTCAAAAACTCAGCTCTTATTTAATACTGGGTTTCACATTGATTGTTTCCCTCTGGGTCGCAGCCATTGTTGATGCCACAATGTTTTATGATCGCGGAGTGTTTGGTCTCTAAGAAGTTGTACAAGTACAGTGCATTTTGGAAAGGGCAAGCGAGGTGCGGCCGGCCACCATTTTAAAGCACAATTGGAGTTTCCGTAGGAAACTCAAATGGCGTCAGGGTCTCTTCTCTGAAGCACTAATTAGCCTTCTCTCTCACTAGACAGACTGTATTTCAGGAGTTTGTGTTCTCTCATATCTTTTTTTTTTCTAGTTACTCACTGCTTTCTTCAGTGTGACAGTTACTCAGCCCGCTAGAGGAGAAAAGGAGCTGATGAGGAGGAGTTTTAACAGCAACAACCACTTTTCCAGGGGCTTCGCCGGGTAAACCAGACTCTCTTCTAAACACTGTGTGCGTATTACCTCATTTTGTGCTCCCAGCAGTCCTGTTGTGGGCATAGCTAGTACCCCGATATAAAGGAGGACAGAAAAGGCAAATTAGATTCACAGCTGTGTTGGCAAGAAATCGGGCTGCTCGTGCGAGTGGGCTTGTGTCCCCTACAGCACACCGTGGCGAGGGCGTCGCTGGTGGCCCAGCGATGGCGACTGGGGCCACTAGGGGAGCAGCCGTGAGGATCAGAGGCGAACGCATTGGTGGACCAGAACTGCTGATGCGGAGGGAGAAAGCTTGGTTCGTGGCCCGTTGCGTGGCGGTCAAAGGTCCGAGTTTCCTGCCAGAAAGTGTGTGCCATCATCGTGGGACAGCTGTGCTTTCCGATGGAAGCACTGCTGTCCTAACCATGCGGGCCACGCAGCGATAGCACCCATCTCGCACTGGGGGCCACAGGGGCGCCAGGTCAGGGTTCCTTGTCGTGGTTCCACAGTCCACGGTGCCTGGGTCTGGGATGCTGACTCTTGTCATTTTACTACCTGAAATTCCTCTCTGTCTCCATGGGCCACTTCAGATTGGTGAGTAGGGAATGGAAGGCCGAAAAGGAGCCGGTTTTCACAATGCAGTGTATCAACGCACACGTTGAGGCTAAAGCATCCTCAACATTGTTCAAAGACACTGCAAGTCATGAACTGAATAAGGCTTTCTGCAAGAAGCTCGCTGCCATCCCTCAAACCTCTCCCCACTTCTCAGGGGTGGGTTCCCACCAGCGCACATACTGATTCTCTTCTGGAAGCCTTTCCCGTTCTTTTCTAACTGGTGACCCTCTACTCATCCAACACCTCTTAGGAAAGTCTTCTTTACTCCCCGGCGCAGTCTGAAATGCCCCTTTCTCTGTATCCCAGGGCACTTGTGCCTCCTCATTGCAGCAGTTTCCCTGTTGCATGGTTCACCTCTGTTTGCGCATGGCAGTCAGTAGGCTGTGAGTGTCCGCAGGACACCAACCTTGCTGTACAGAATCGGTAACACAGACCCCTGGTATTCAGAGCAAACGCATCACCCCCTTCTACACGTCTTATTCCTGATTTCACACAGCCTATTTGACCAAAGATTTAATCTTCGATTCAGAAAGCAAGGAAGGTGTCACCTCTCCTCAACTTTTCTGATCCAAGCTCTTGCAAATGAAAGAATCTACACTGGATGCTTGACTTCCCCTCAGACAACACCAAAGGCAGGTGTCCGTGGGATGCCACCATGTGCAAGGGCGTGTTAAATTCTCAGCGTATGGTGGCCAGTACCATCATTTATCACATGCCCTCCCCTTTTACTCTCACAGCTACACTGCGATGCAGGTTTCATTTTCATACTTTCTACCAGAGAGGAAACTAAGGTTCATTGAAGGTTAAGTGCCCCCAAAATGTCCCTCAGCTAGGATGTGGCTGAGCTGCGTTCAAACTCCAGCGTTGCCCACCGCTGACATGCTCCTTCGTGACGGCACTAGTCCGCGTGGAGGCGTGATGATGGAGAGAGTCCCCAGGCACATGCTACGGGAATCACACTTAACTGCTGCGGAGCCTCATTATGCATGTTCATCTTCTCTGTGCTTTCTAATTAGAAAGGAGGGGAGTCGTGATCTCTTTGCTCTCTAACTTCTGTTGTCTCTGAGTGGAAAGCACAGGACCCCCAACGAGAACCTTTGCATAATAGAGCTTATTGTGTTGCAATCAGATGTTTAAGTGTGGAGTTCTCCGAGGTCCCTCTTTGCTAGAGAGAGTTAATTAACAGCACAGCCACTAATCACTTACCTGTGCTTGGTCTTGATTACTGAGAATATGTGAACACACTTAGTCACCTAAGAATCTAAAAGTGCGTGCCCCTACTGTAGCAGGGTTTAATGCACCAATAGCAGTATTTTTAATTGAATTCATTGGGGTGACACTGGTTAATAAAATTATATAGGTTTCAAGTGCACAGTCCTGTAACACATCATCTGTATATTGTACTGTGTGTTCTCCTTTTATGACTATTTATCCCCCTCTACCCTCTTCTGCCTCCCCCAACCCACTTTCCCTCTGGTGGTCACCATGCTAATGATAACAATAATAATACTATTTGACATCAGTTGGGTGCTTACCAAGGACCAGGTACTCCGCTAAGTGATTTTTATTTAACCCTCACAAGGACTTTAATTTGATGCAGAGGCTGTTCTCTTTCTCTCCACCTTGCCCAGGGAAAGCCCAAGGTGAAGGTTAGGGTGAAAGTGAAAGAGCTGAGATTTGAACCCAAGTGTATGCAACCCCAAGGCCCGAATACTGGGTCCTGATGGCATCCATGTCTTAGCCGACAGGGATAATAAATCATTTCCTCTTATATTGTACCAGGGCACTTCTTTACTCACATGGTAGAACTCATAGTCATGAAATCTAAGAAACTGAAAAAAGACCCTTACAGCTGAAGTTACAGACCATCTGACTGTAGCTACTTGAACTCATGTAAGTAGTAGCTCAACCCAAAGCAAGTAGCGTTCTTCTTACCTGGTGCCCCTATGACAGAGACCTGAACAAGGCAGGCTGCTGGTGGCCTCTGGTGTCCAAGTTCAAGCCCAGATGAATAATATGACTTACCATCTCTTCTAGCTGCGACTACTTCGCCACCGCGCACACCCTCCGAAACCAATGCTCAGGTGGGGCGGGACGTGGGAATCAGACAAGGAACTTGGAATTAGAAGACTGGCATTCGTTAGCATAATCAGGCCTCTGGCTCTCTCTGCAGCCTTTACGTGGCCCCCCTTCTTTCTGTTATTATGTTTGCGACTTCACAAGCTGTTTCTTCTGCCTAGAATATTTGTTCATATTCATGCTCATCAAATCCTCCTCTGCAGCTTCTGAGACCCTTCAGTATCAGCTTTAAAGCTCCTTTCTCATGGAAACCTCTGCTGACCCCCAGAGGAGGTCACACCTCAGCTTTCCCATGCCAGGAAACCCTTGGTGTGTATCACAGCCTTGGATATTTATTTGTGCAACTGTGGATTCAATATCTATTGTCAGTACCTGATTGCAAGTTCTATGTCTTATTCTTTGTTCTGTAGCTTAGTACAATGCCTGACATGTAATGACCACATACAGATAGTGGCCGTATTAGTTGTCTGTGGCTTTCTTAACAATGCACCAAGAACTGGATGGCTTAAAACAAGAAGTTTGTTATCTCGCTGTTCTGGGGGCTAGACGTCCGAAATCGAGCAGGGCCGCATTCCCTCTGATGGCTCCAGGGGAGAGCCCTCCCTTGTGGTGCACTGCTGGGGTGACGACAGTGACCCTCAGAGGTGCAGCGGTTAACAGAAGGGGCTTTGGGGGGAGACAGACCTGAACTTGGGCCCTGGGTCCGTGGCTCACTCTAACTGTGGGGTTTAGTCTGGGTCTTAGTTTCCGCGTCTGTTGGGTGAGCCACCCAGCCTTCCTCAGTTTCTCCGCTACAAGATGAGGATGGTGGGCACGGTGCTAACTAAATCTGCCACTGTACACAAAGTGCCTGGCAAATTGCCTGCTACCTGACAAGGACTAATGTGTTAGCTGTTATCATAGTCACTACACTTTTATATGTCTATGAAAAGTCCTGTTTTATAAAGGGCAAGGAAGTACAGCAAAACTCAGAAAACAAGGCAGCTCAATTTGTGTTGGCATTCCAAGAATTTTTCAGGGAATACAGAGGTTACCCAGTGTATTAATCTCAGTTGACCTTTTGTGCCTTCTTTAATCAGATTAACGTACTTTTGATTAAAGTACTTTTTATTTTTTTGCATAATGTTCTTGATGGATATTTTCCCCCAGAAGTTTTGAAAAGACAAAACACAAGAAGTTTTGAAAAGACAAATGGTTATTCCTTGTTTTTGCAACACGTTACTTCAGAGGGATAATTGGAGGGATGCCCAATGAGAATGTTGGGCGAGGTGTCGTTGGACTCAGACTTGTTCGCGCTTCCTTCTGCCCCACGGGGGGGGGCGGGGTGGCGGCCATGGAGGCGTGCCTCTCAGATCTCCAAGGGAACATGGTGGGCGGCTCCAGATGCCCCCCACCCTTTGTGTCCACCACTCATGGGCCAAGAACACATTTCCCCCGTGTGGCTGACGCTGATGACCAGGCACAGCAGGGGTCCTAGTGCCTGGCCATTCCGGCCACCAGTGTGGATTCCTTTAATGGGCAACTATTGCTGAAGGTTCCCGTTGTCCACCAAGTGAGACGACATACCTGCCAAGCCAGTAACTCAAGAAGAGACGGTTATAAAGAATTAGAAGATTAGTTTGTATTCGTTGCTCCTTGCAAGGTTTTTTGTGGGGGGCTTCGCCCGTAGAACCCCCCGTTCATCACGGATGAAAATAAAAACTACCAAGACATCTTGTGCTTGGGGAGGAAAGGGGTCAAACTCTCAGAGGAGAATGACCCAGAGCCCCTTCCTCACTAGGCTTTTATTGGGTTCCAATACACCGGAATACAAGTTTAACATGTCAAAGAAATCTGAGGGCTTAATCGGAGCCAGTGTTTGTCAGGAAGGGGGGTTGCCAGACTTTGGGAGACATGCTCATTTCCTCCTGGGACACTTGTCACCTCAGGAAGAGCACTCTTAGCAAAGCAGGTTTCACAGGACTTTAGAAATTCTTTCTTATGCCAATCACCCAAGGAGCCAGGACAGGGCTGCACCGCTCACCCCCACAGTTTCAGGCTTTAAGCCGATTAGGAAGCAGGAGACATCTCCCAGATGGAAATGAGGACTCGGGCTATGTCAGAATAGCCGGGGGGCGAGGGTCCATCACATTCTCCTTGTTGCAACCCCCCCGAGTCCTTCCATGAGGCCTTCCAAGTGGTCGCGTCTGGCTTAGGTTGCCCCTCCCATGAGGAGTCTTACCCGTCATTGACTGCCAACCAAGCTATGAGGCCAGAGAGGCAGAAGCAGCACTCCTGCCAGGGAGATAAGCTTTGTCTCCTTAATAGGTCACATCCTTGTGACAGAACAGACCCAGATGAAGTGGGTCCCTTGGGCTCTTACACAGCCCACCATGGGGTGAGGGTTACAACTCCTGAAACCAGGCTGAATGGTCCGCAACAGTTTTTCAAGAAAAATGGAGCTCCAGCGAGGTTTAGCCCGTGTGCAAGCGAAGACGGAAGGGAAGAGAGAGAGAGAATCCAGGGATTCGGGTCTTCACTGTACTAGAAAAGGCAGCTGCTTCTGTACTTGGCTTCCTTGAGCCAGTCCTCGACATGGTCCTTATTCACTTGTTCAGAGGTGTCTCCACCTGAAAGATAAATTGTATGGTCATCCTGTTTATGCCCCAAATAGCTAGAGAGAGGACTGTGGTTCAAAACCTTCTTCAAAGACCTGTTAAGATCTCCTAGTCAAACATTCAGTCAAACAGAGGTATCTGTGTATCACTAAGGGTCCAGTTGAAACTGGTGCCTTTTAACCCAACTTATATTATTTCAAAAGGCTTCACTGTGTGTAGCTGTGAAACTGAGGAGGGGGGGTGGGTACAACAAAAAATGCAGGTTTAAGATAATGTCTAGGAAAGAACTTGTGTGTGGTTTCTGGCATGGGAAACTCACCAGAAGCTAACCCAGTTATATTGTTGAAGGAATGACATTGCTCTGCAAAAGCCTGTAACTTCCTGGTCTGTTAGCAAAGCCCACATCCCCTGATTCTCACACCCACAGTGAGCTGTAGAAGTTGTGCCCTACGAATGGCTGCCATGCTGTGCTCTGAGGGAGGGGGAGCAATGCGTGGAAAAGCTGTTCCCTGAGTGGCCGTGTGGAGCAGAACTGCGCCACTGATGCGGGCAGTTCACCTGGAAACAGGTACAAAAGAGAAAATAAACCATGTTCTTTAAGCTACTGTATGGTTAGGTCTCTTGGCTGTTACAGCTTAGGTCTGTATCCTAACTGATAGAAATGTTTGCAGTTTTTCATATACTTACTCATTCATTTATTCAAGCATCAGTCATCACCTGTGTCCTGGGTACTTAGATACAGGAGAGAAAAATAGGGACAAAACAAGTTCCTACTCTCAGGGAGGTCACTCCCTACTAGGGGAGAGTATACAGAAAAATATGGCACATGGTAATAAGTGCTCCGTACAGCAATATAAGCAACCTACTGAGGACGAAGAGGCGACAGAGCTTAGGAATTCTTCTTAAAGGACAGAAGTGACAGACTGGGACTTGGAAGCTAAGCAGTAACCAGTGAATGCAAACCTGCTTTGTGGCAGGCCCTACATCAGGTCCCTTAAACACAGAGTAGTCTGACTTAATGCTCACAATACCTTCTGAGATAGGAGTGAAAGCTATTCATTATGAAGATGGAGAAACAGAAATTCAGAGAGTTTAAATAATTTTTCTAGGACTACACAATTGATTGTTGAGATTTAAACCAGGTTGGTCTGCCTCTAAAAATGACATCCTTTCTGCCGTGGTAAGCCATCTCTGTATCCAGGGAGCTTGTTTTGTGATATACTTAATAATGTGCCCACTGGATAGATGTCTGCTTGTCCAACGTGCCCTAAGCATTTATTGAACTCATTGCTCAGGTCCATGAGGGGAAGATGGCAGAAAGCATGGTGACAAGAAGCTACTCTCATTACTTGATTTATTTGCTTTATTTCTGACCAGAATAAGATGCTTACCATCAACATGCTGCCCTTCTTATTTCATACCAGACTTGTTCTAAATGACTTTAGGCTGTTTCTCAAAAAAGCCAGACTTAAGGACACAGATTTACCACCATGAAGGATGCTGAAAAGAAATACTTTAAGGCTCTGGTCACATTTAACATCTCTGTCTCTGAAGTTTCCTGGGAAGCTGAAAGGGCAAGAGAACCACTTCCCAATGAGTCTGAAACCCATTTTTATTTATTTAATATATTCCTTATTTTTAACTACAGTTGACATGCAATATTATATTAGTTTCAGCTGTACAACATGCATTCGTATAACTTACAAAGTGATCACCCAGTAAGTCTAGTACTCACCTGGTGCCACATATAGTTATTACAATATTATTGACTGTATTCCCTGCGCTGTACTTTACATCCCCATGACTGTTTTTATAACTGGCAATTTGCACATCTTAATCCCTTTCCCTTTTTGACCCAGCCCCCCAATCCCCCTCCCATCTGGCGACCATCAAAATGTTCTCTGTCTGTGGGTTTGTTTCTATTTTGTTTTTTAGGTTCCACATTTAAGTGAACTCATATGGTATTTGTCTTTCTCTCTGAAAACCCCATTTTTATCTACCTGAAAAGGAGACATTTTTACTTCTATTAACTCTAGGAGACATCTTCTAATGGCCAAGAATATCAGTGACAAAGCCAGTACTAATATCTCCAAATACTAGGTTAGCAATTGAGTAAGCTTGCAGCATCTCATACAGCTCTCATCCTAAAATCTAGTATGAGACTGACTGATATTAAGAGGGATTTTACTATGCCTCTCCTTGACATTGTAAGAGGGCATGAGGAAAAAGAACTGTAGTTGATTACTGGAAGGGAGCAACATGAGCCTGTTCAAAGACCCAATCTTGACCCTCTTTACTTGATGTGCAGTTGCTAGTCTCTGCCACTTTTGCAAATGATTATTTTTTTAAAACATATTTTATTGATTATGCTATTACAGTTGTCCCATTTCTCCCCCATCATTCCCCTCCACCCTGCATACCCCCTCCCACCCACATTCCCCCCTTTAGTTCATGTCCATGTGTCATAATTTCTTTAGCTTTTACATTTCCCACACTATTCTTGCCCTCCCCCGTCTATTTTCTACCCACCATCTATGCTACTCATTCTCTGTACCTTTTCCTCCTCTCTCCTCCTCCCACTCCCCTGTTGCTAACCCTCCATATGATCTCCATTTCTGTAGTTCTGTTCCTGTTCTAGTTGTTTGCTTAGTTTGTTTTAGGTGTGGTTGTTAATAGCTGTGAATTTGCTCTTTTCACTGTCATATTTTTATCTTCTTTTTCTTAGATAAGTCCCTTTAACATTTCATATAATAAAGGCTTGGTGATGATGAACTCCTTGAACTTGACCTTATCTGGGAAGCACTTTATCTTCCCTTCCAATCTAAATGACAGCTTTGCTGGATAGAGCAATTTTGGATGGAGGTCCCTGCCTTTCAAGACTTCAGATACTTCTTTCCAGCCCCTTCTTGCCTGGAAGGTCTCTTTTGAGAAATCAGCTGACAGTCTGATGGGAACTCCTCTGTAGGTGACTGTCCCTTTATCCCTTGCTGCTTCTAGAATTCTCTGCTTCATTGTAATCTTGGCTAATGTAATGACTATGTGCCTTGGTGTGTTCCTCCTTGGATCCAACTTCTTTGGGACTCTCTGAGCTTCCTGGACTTCCTGGAAGTCTATTTCCTTTGCCAGATTGGGGAAGTTCTCCTTTATTATTTGTTCCAATAAGTTTTCCATTTGTTGCTCTTCTTCTTCCCCTTCTGGTATCCCAATAATTCGGATGTTGGGACATTTAACGATGTCCCGGAGGTTCCTAAGCCTCTCCTCATTTTTTTGAATTCTTGTTTCTTCCTTGTTTTCTGTTTGGTTGTTTCTTTCTTCCTTCTGGTCCACTCCATTGATTTGAATCCCAGTTTTTCCCCCATCTCTATGGGTTTCCCACGTGCATCCTCCTTCATTTCACATATTGTAGCCTGCATTTTTTCATCTAATTTGTAAGCAAAATCAACCAATACTGTGAGCATCCTGATCGCCAGGGCTTTGAACTGTGTATCTGATAGGTTGGCTATCTCTTCGTGGCTTAGAGGAATTGGCTCTGGGGCTTTGATTTGTTCTCCAGTTTGAGCCATTTTTGGTGTTTTTTTGTTTGTTTATTTTGTTGGTATGGTCGTGGCTGTTACGTAGTGAGGGGTGGAGCCTTAGGTGTTCCCCAGTATGGGGCAGCCGAGTCGCTGAGTTGTGATGCTGTATGTGGGGGCGGGGTCCAGGAGGGAACAATGGCGCTTGCTCTGCTCTTTCTTGTATTCCAGTCCCATCCGCCGCTTCCCCTTCACCTGGATTATCTGTGTGTGAATGTGGGACCACCTGGTCAGCCAGCTGCCTTGCGCGGCCTCACTGGGTCTGCACAGTTGCCACCCCGTGCCCGGGGTCTGCTAGCTGCTGCCTGTGGGCCTAGGGAACACCAATCGCCGCCTGTGCACCTGGGAACCGCCAGCCACTGCTGCTTGCGTTCCCGGGTCCGCACCTCCACTTTTTCCTGCCACGACCCCACCCCTCTTACCAGTCTGGATGAATGGTTGTTGGACTTCTGTACAGTTCAATTTTCTATCAGTTCTGGTTGTTTTCTTGTTTCTAAATATTTGTTGTCCTTAATTTTGGTTGTGAGAGGAGGCACAGTGTATCCACTTACGCCTCCATCTTGGCCGAAAGTCATGATTATTTTTTTTTTTAAATAAGAAAGGATATTTTGAAGGTGAATGAGTTTTCAAAACAGGAAAAGATGATGTGGTTTCAGAGCAAGAGACCATAAACTATCCTCTGTGGTAGCCTGGCCCACAGGCCATTACCCACATGGTATGCCCCTGAGTTCATACAGAGAACTCATCATATAATCGTGAATTACAGGTGGACCACGCAGTGTTTTCTTCCAGGAAGTTTCCAACGTTTGACTCATTCTTTGTTCACAAAGCATTCACAGAAGTGTGTGAAGGGTGCATTGAGGCCACTGTTGCAGGGACAGAGACCAAGACAGGAATTGATTATGTGCATGATGACAGAGAAAAATGCACTGTGGGTACAGAGCCTAAAGCTCTTGGGTCCAGCACCCACTCTAAATACCAGCCTTTTCTGTCCTATTCAGCATTTTTGCTTAAATCTGATACTGTCAGTGATGTATCTAATTGATTTTACACAAACTTGATTGGATATTGACCTTGTCAATATGCACGTAAAATACACCAGTTCACAAAAAGTAAAGAAAGTAGATCTACATTCTCTTCTGGGGCAGGTCTTAAAAATCAAGTCAAATCTGTTCTCTGGGCTTAGACTATTTGTAGGCATGGATACACCTTGATGAGCTTCATTGCTCCTTCAGATCATAAGAATAAACTGAAAACTGAGAAAATACTTTTTGTCTATATGAAATAGTTCATTTTTTTTCTCTGTTATCTTGAGTCTCCCAAGCCTAGTTGAGAATTTGGGGAGAAGAGATGATTTGTCTAATTTTTCTAACAAATGGAAATACAATAAAGATATAACTTGCCGCGGGCCCAGAAGAATTTATTTTGTCACTTCTGTGTCAGAATAAATCCTGCTTCGTTGCCTTGGTTTTCAAGGCAACCCTGAGAATGCCAGGCACCATTTTTGCGATACCTTGTTGTTGGGGTTGTCCTGATGAGCGTGTCTGGGGATGTCGATTGTATTTGGGCCATCCACATTCTCTCAGTGTACGCGCTCCCCAAACGAGATGATGGGAAGAGATGTAGCAAACAACAGAGCAAAAATACTAAAGTAATGTTTTACACATCACTCGCCCAGAATCTCAGCATTTTCTGGTATTCCCTGGGTGCCTTTCGTGCGTGCACTTCCATTGCACGTGCAGCGGAGGAGACGGGGAGTGGAGGGGGAGGCCTGGAGCTGGCGTCCTTGGCTGGGCTGCCGTCCGCTCCAGCAGGCAGCCTTCCTGTCGGCCACCCCGCGTTACCCCCGGCTTGTCTTCCTAGGGCCCGTCACCAGGGGAAGAACTGCTTCACTCCTGCACAGTGTCTCCGTCACAGCTTCTTTCCCTCCTCCGCTGCCCCCCACCACCTTTTTCCTCTCTTTCCCTTTCCGCCTCCTCAGTTTGTGAATCTCCTCCACTCCCCAAGTTGCCCTCACATCCCTCCCCCAGATGGTTTCCCTTTACCCGCTCCAGTGGACGTCTTATCATCAGCCATGGAAAAAGTGAGCCAGAGCAGCCAAGGGACTCTGGAGGCCTGAGCACAGCTGCGTCTGAGATGAAATGTCCTAGTTTAACTGTGGAGTCTGGGGGAGGTGACCGGGGGCTGGTGTCCGTGCCACCACGCTGTTGAATGTATCCACCTTCCTCTCTCTCGATGTGGACAGAGTGAGCAGATAGGGGCTTGCATTTTATTTCATTACTTACTCAACCTGTTTCCCAGCCTTTAGGCGGTAGCAGAGGTCTGCCATGTGGGCCCACTCAGCCCCCGAGGCGCCCCAGCATTGTTAGCTCCCACGGCCTGTCCCTCTATACCTCCACTGAAGAACCTTCCCCTTGCTTCTCCATCTGAAGAGGGGAGCTCTGGGGGTTGTAACAAAAGTAGGCAGCCAAGGTTGGGGACCCCACATTAGACTTTGCACTGAACCCAGCTTTGTCACTTTGCTGTGACTCCTAGCATCCTTTTGTACACTGAGATAGTGGAAGTGCCGGGTCCCTCAGTGAGTATTAGTGCCTGCTCACTCTAGCATCTCCCCGAATGACTAGGAGACAGCTGAGAAAGGCCCATGGCTTCCAATGGCTGGACATTCATCGGGGCTCTAAGGAGCCCAACGGAAAGGGATGGGTCAAGAAGGGGCTTACAAATCCTGTATACTAGAACAGACAAGTTTTGGGTGAATTTGAACAACGTTAAGTGTGAAGAAAATGGTTGAGGACAAGAATAAATTCAAGTTAGAAATATGAATTAAGAGCTAGAGCTATTGGTGAAAAATGGGCTCTGTGAAGACTGCTGAATTAGACACTGAAGCTTATTTCTCTCACTCACATGCGCGTGCACACACACTCACACTGAAACAGCAAGGGTGGTACCATTATTATTCACGGGAAGAACTGACATCCAGAGAACTTAAGTAATTTGCTCAGTTTCTCACAGTTACTGCATGACAGAGCTTGAATTTCAACTGGCGTCCTGGCGTCTGAGTCTGCCTTTTATTTTTTCGACTTCATATGAAAACGTTCACACTATTCGAAAGAACAGGTCAATGATAGCCTACATAGCCACTACCTAGCTTTAATAATTTTGTGGAATTTGCTTTATCCATATGTGCATACTAGTGTATTATTTTTCTTGAGACACTTAAAAGTAATTTTTGATGTTTTCCCCTTAAGCACCACAGCACACATGTCTTTACACTAAGAGCATTCCTTTATGGGACAAGGTGATTTATCACAGCTAAAGTATTAAAGGGTCTCTAGTATCATCCGTCACCCAATGCCAAATCTACATTAACATGTCATCAATTATTTTTAAAAATCATAAAGCTTTTTAGAAAATCAGAAGCGGCAAAAATTCACATACTACATTTGGTTATTTTACAGTTAAAACATCAATTGAAGACCGTCCCCTGAACATGGCCCCAGCCAGTGCCCCTTTGACCGCTGCAGTTGCCCCTGCTGGGAGCCAGCAGGGAGGGCCGAGAATGTGCACCGCTGACTGGACCTCAGACTGCCAGCAGGTGGGGACTGGCCGCGGTCCCTGTGACACCGACGGGGGTCCGGTGGACATGGGAACTGAGGAGGTTGATAACCCAGACACAAGGGTCTCACAGAGCCGTCTGTTTCTGTTCTTGATCTTTGGCCGAGGAATTTACTAAAGCTGCACTGGACTGAGACCAGGTCCTTTCCCTGGTTACAAAGGCCCATTCTTGCAAGGGCGAAAGGGGCATGCCTGCGCCCTCCTGGAAGTCTGTGAGAACAGATGCCATGCCGGTGCGCGTGTGAGTGTGTGTGTGTGCGCCCATAGATGGCAAACGTTGGAAAATACTTTATGGCCCCGTACTGGGTCCTGGTTACTTAGGTGTTCTGCCTGATCCCAAAGTTCATGACTCTTCTAGTTCACAGCTGGCTGTCTCATTAAAAGAGATTTCCTAGATTGGCAGAAAATAATGGCTTTCTAGAACCACTGAGCTGTGCAGACTATGTGATGAGTTGAAATAAAACATACCCTCATAAGGATTCCTAATAATCAGTGAACGCTTTATTGACACAAATGAGTGATAGAATAGTAGAGCTAGAGAATTATGGATTCAGCTCCTATTCATTGAGTACCTTGTATTGAGTGTCATGCATTATTCCATGCTCAGGGTATATAGAAAGGGAAGAGATGGATTATTTGCCCTAATGGAGTTTACATTCTAGTAGAGGATACAGGCAATTAACAAGTAGATAAGATAAATTCTGCTCTCCTGCTGACTCAAGGAAGACAGGAAATTTTCCCACAGTGGTTTGGGCACAAGAAGTCTCTGTAACTAAGAGAAATAAAGGTTTCTGGAGACAGACTTTGGGTTTGGGGTTACGGTAGTGAGCTTTCCTTTCTGGAAAGCTGCCTAGGTAGACTCAGAATGGCTTACATTCCTATTTCTCTTTTCCCTGACACTTTGCTATAACCTCTGAGAAACAGTCTCACCCTTTCCTGGCCAGGCCTCCCACACAGTCTTTCCTTCTAAGTAGTACACAGAGATACTAAAAAGTCCCCAGAGAGTGTCTGTCCTGGCAGATGATGACACTGTCTCTGGGGCCAGTCTGAGTACGCACTGCCCGCACCTAGAGCGACGAGATCCCGGGTTTGCGAGTTAAAAACCGTGTTGTTCCTCTTGCCCTTGCGGGTTGTACCTGGAGCTGAGCAGGCCTCTGGTATCGCGGTGCCATCTGAAAGGGATCCTGTGAGCGGAAATACCTGGTGGGGGGGAGCCCCCTCTGTGAGGGAGCTGAAGGCAGACCCTTTGTTCGTTCTTGTCACCTATTTCAGGACCTTGTCAGCCACGCAGCTGTGCCGACACAGCGTGGGGTGACACCTGCCTTGTGCGCCCGAGGACAGAGCCTTACGTTGTCCGTGCGGCACCTCCCTAAACGCTCGCTGTCACCTTCCCGCAGCTCTCTCTTCCTCCTCCTTTCTTCTGGTTTCTTTCCACCCTCTCTCCTCTCCATTCTGACCAGCGCAGACAGTCTTTAATCCTCCTCAGTATCACATCCTTGCTAGCTGGCGACTGGAACTCGGAAGTCGTGGTTGGAGCCCTTCTTTGTCACTCACTAACGGTGTACGCTTGGTCATCTCACTCTTCAAATATTGATTGGCTCCGAAGTGCTGGACACTGTTCTGGGCCTTTGGGCTAGTACAGGAAAGGAGCAGACCGGACGGCTGTCCCGGAGAGGCTCAGGTTCTCGTGGGCATAGACAGACCACGAAGAGTAAGTGCAGTAATTACTCAGGTTAGGCGAGTGCTGCGGGGGACAGGAGACACGCAGCCAGACTAGGAGGGTGAGCACAGGGCGTGAAAGGAGGCCGCCAGGGTACCGTTTCTCAGACTGCACGTGCTCGTGTATAAAACGTGGGCGATGCCCACTGGCTCTCCTTCCCAGGAAGAATGAGACAACACAGGTAAAAGGCATAAATCATGACAGATGTCAATCGTAAACCGTTAGATGCACGTTTACTGTTTGAGAAAGAATCATCTTTGTGACCCAAAGTTTAAAATCAACTCATTTGGATAAGAAAATGGTTAGGGGCGGAAAGGCACTCACCTTCGCGAGTGCCTGCCTACCTTGTGCCACTGAACTGCGAGAGCCTCAGCCCAGGGGTCTCCTCTCATCTCCAAGGTGGGCATGGTCATTCCAGCTTTGCGGCTCACAAAGTAAGGCTCGGAGGGAAGAAACCCGCCCAGGGTCCAGCCACAGAGCTGTGGGGATCCAAGGGGAGGGTCCATCTTTCCAAGGCTCTTTTCTCAGGGGATCCTGCGTGTTAACCTGACTGGATGACCCCTGAAGTCCCTCCAGTTCTGACAGTGCACAATGTTTTGGTGATTACTCTCCTGGGTGAGGATAATTGGATGACCCAGAGAGAAACATGTCTCTGATGGAAATGAGTTCCTTCACTTCTAACAGGAAGGTCGTTTCTCAGTTCTCCTGGCAATACAGATCTTGGAGGCACAGGCATCAGCAGCAGGAGATTTGACTCAAGGGGCTTCCTCCATTTGGGGAGTCCTGGAACCCCAGAAGAAAGTAAGAGTATGAGGGATTTTGCTGGTATTCCAGGCGTTCTGATCACAAAGTGAGAAGGATGGGCCACAGTTGAAGAGTCAGCTTCTGACAGCAAGGTAATTATCGGAACAGAGCAACCTTGGCGTTTTCCTTTGCAGAACTGAGCACGACACAGTTGAAAGTACAAGGTGGCTTAGGAAAGGCAAAAATGTGTATATCATTTCAGGTTCCAAGCTTGTGCTCAGAAAGAATCGACAGGCGTGTTAAATATTGCTCTCTAAGAAGTTAACTAGGGAAAAAAATGTTTTGTTCATGCTGTTTTCCCAATGTCTGAGGTTTAGCGGTATTAAATCACTTAATATTACAGATAACATAGTGTTTTTCGGCTGTTATCTAATGTCTGATCCCTGCCAAGTTATAAATAAAGGTAGTCTGATTTACATATTTATTAGCTACATTTTACAAGAAAACAGCAGCCCTGCACCTCTGATGGTCCTGAATCTCCACTGACTGGCAAGGACATTTGAAATAAGCCCCTGTCACAAAATCTCATTTTATACTGGTCACAGTGATAGCTGTGCATGAAATTATAATAGGGAGAAACTCCCAAGTCTGAGCCGAATATCAAGTTTAAGTGCGATGAGGTCATTTGCTGAGTCTGTGACCCTTCTAATTAGGTTAGAGAGTTACTGATACCCCTGAATCCCTAGCTTCAGAACACAGTGGCCTTGATCAGCTCTCAGAACAAAAGTTCAGATTATAAGATGCTCTGTCTTGCATTGGCGGTGGCATCACATTGTTTGCAGGAAGGCCTCTCACCTGGAGGGGACAGTAAATGCAGTGGCCGGTGCCCCAGCCCTGACGTCTGTGGGAGGCTGTTTAGCAGCAATTGGACACTGCAGCGTCCCAGGCATTCTCCTGGGAACGTGAGCTCCTTCAACCAGAAAGCACTTGGTACAGTTAGTCTCCTACCAGCTTTCTTTATGTCATAGAAAAATATGTGTGCATGAAGTCTCCACAGGGGTCTTCCAGACCTAGAAGGACTGGCAAAGTGTTTGACAGGGAAATGCAGGCATCCTGACTGAGGAGGCGGAGACCCCCGGTGCCTTTCTATATCTCAGAGAAGGGATGCTCACCTGTGTTAGGTGAGCGTGCCTGCAGGTGGGCACAGAACAATAAAACTCTGAATGGATCCAAATTTTCATTTCATTGCATTCGAGTTTAAATAAAATGTGTGACTACTGACGTCATTGAGTGATGATTCAGGTATTATGTGAGTGGCATTGCCCACAATGGACCCAGATTGCTGTGGAGAAAGAAATCTCTTTAACAGTCTACTGCTTAACTGTTAATCCAGCCACTCACTGGCCTCTTGCCTGTTTACACGGTCATGGGAAGGGCTATAAAACAACATGGACATTTAGCACAAAGCTTCTTCAGAGGAGGTACTCATTGCTTCTTTTCTCAAGACTGGGAACAACTTCATATCCCCTCCAAAAGGAGGCATCTTTGGTGATGTCAGCCAATCCTACTTTGCATCCTTATCTAAGGAGAGTGTGTGCGTGCAACCTCTGAAGGTTTCCAAGAATTTCCATCTAGATAACATGTACAGAGAAAATACGTAGTAGTCCCCGATATGCATATGTCTACAGCTTCTTTCCTTTGAGAGTTTCTGATACCTTTAATATCATTAATATAATAATTCTGCTGGACTCTCCCTCCTTCTCAGTGGAGGTGCAGCCATAGGGTGGGGGGGTGGGGCGGGGGTTAGGCTCAAGATTCCTCTTTGGCCCAGTGTGCCCTCACACAGCATGTCTTCAGTCTTGAAGAAGGTTTCCTCTGTCCACAGATGCAGGGAAGCCACCCAAGAGAGGCTCCCAAGTCCGTCACTTTGCCTGCATTCCCCTCCAGACTGCTTGGGTACAGTCTGAACCTCACTCTTGTATTCTAATGTGAAGCCATCGGCCTGGTCCCTGCGGCTCTGCAGAGCCATCAATGGCAGCCCCACTTTTGCTAACTTATAATAAATGACAGAATAAATTCCTGATCAGATTGACCATCATAAGCATAGCTCCATGAAAGAAATTCAAGAAAACCCAAGCCTCCTCCTCCTCGTCCTAATCACATAGTCTTGCTCTGTGTCAAAACCTCTGGGTCTTGAAAGTGTTTATTGAGCATTTTCAAGTGACTTCGATTGTGACAACAATCTTCCTACTTTGTCACTTCCTATTGATCTGGCCCTGCTCTGCCCTCCCTCTCTGCTCCCCGCCCACCACTGCTCTTCTCCACTGCCAGCTCCCCAGCATCCTGGAGAGCTGCGGGCTAGCCCCACAAGCCTTCCAGGCCCTCCCATCCCCCATGGTGCTTTGTGCCGCCTACTTCTGTTCAAGTTCCTTCCCTCCTGTATGTGTGATGCTTGTTCCCTCTGACTGTCTCTTCCTCCTTTAGGACACAGCTCTGCTGCTGGCTCCAGGCAAGTGGGAATGGATCCCCGAGCCCCAGAGTGGTCCTTGTGTGACAGAGTGTAGCCCCATTGGAGGACTTACTGTGTGATATTGAGAATCCTGCTTGCCTGTGTGCCTCCACTGCAGGGGGCTTCCTCCAAGATGGACCCAAAGCCAATGTTACGGGCTAAAAGTTATTGAGCATTATCAACCACCCTAATAACCCAGGCTTTATCTTTACGTTCACTGAGCAAATAGAGCAAGGTTTGGCAAGCTTAAGTTGTTTATAGACAAAGAAATTATATTCCTCCTGCCTTTATCAGAGCCAGGGGAAACGAACAGGTCTTTTTATACGTGTAGGTTTTAAAAATACTAATCTCCCTTTTCTCCTAAGTGACAGGATTATCATCTTTCTCATCAGTACATCCAGGCACAATGCAAACTTCAGATAAAAGGGCTGCATATTTACGAATGTAATTTGTTGTTGATATGCAACTGTCTTGGGCTTACAATCCTCTAGAATCAGCTCTGAGACTCAAACCAGCAAAGCTAAGCTACATTAGTAAAAATTAGGGAGAAAGACTTTAACTACATTTGCAAAATGTGCTGTCATTTACAAGGTGGCTCTCAGCCGTTGCTGTGTCAAGGCTGCTCGTGTGCTGTGTCTCACTGTCCCTTTAACTTCCACTCTCTTGCTCTTTGGGGAAAGGGGAATGATGTATGCTTCTAATTATAACCGACCAGGCTCTTGCCCACTCTACTTGGTTCCCTGCAGGTTACACTATTTGCCAATATCTATTTAACTGTAGCGGTAACAGGAAGAACTCCCAAGTCTAATCAGCTAGAAATTCCCTGGCGCTCTCCCACTTCAGTGGGATCATATTTTTGCACCAGAGGTCATCCTTAAATATGAGAGGGGAGCAAGGCTGCAGGAAGATTGGTATTAAAAATAGAGCCAAGTTCCAGAGTCTCCCTCTCTGGAGCTCACGGAAGATTCGGGCCTTTTATTATTCATGCTTAACGCTGACACCATCCCCTCTGCCTCGAGGAGCGTGCCAGGGATCTCACAGTGCCCTGGCTCCATCTCGCCAGCTGCCAGGGTTGGCGTCTGGGGGGAGGTTTTTCTCCCCTTCTACCTATCGCATGAAGGCAGGGCAGGTCAAGGTAGATGAAGCATCTGTCCAGTCCCTGAGCCTGCCTCCCACTCCGAAACCCTGAGTACCCCTCCCGCTGCTGCCGGCCTCATCCCTAGGCCTCAGGCTGCCTCAGCCTTGAACATGAGCTGCCTCAGAGCTCACAGGTTAGGAATGGAGATTACCAATCTGCTCACTCCCTAAGCTAAATAGAAAATATGCTACCGACAAGAGAATTTCTTCTAGCCAGAACAGTCAACTTTTATTGATTCTAAAACTCACTCTAGTGCTAGCATTAGGTAGTGAAGAATATATTTTTAGGCAGGCGAAAGCTTTTTAGAAAATCTTGGGTTTCACTCCGTCATAACTGGTCCTGGGAGGAATAATTAGATGAACAAGCAAAAGGGGAGAGAGCTTTGGTTGAGTACTTTCCATGTCAACACTGTGCTAGTTCTGAACTCGGAATGGCTTATTTAATTGTTACCATATAAATATCCATATTCTTGTACTTGAGGATCCTAAGGTTCCAGGAGGTCAAATACCTCTTCTGAGCTCACATACCCCAATGGAAAGCTGAACCCTGTGATCTCCAAAGTGCTGACTTTCAGTTGACCCCATCCTGGGGGGACTAGGGTCAAGTGTTGGCTCAAGACAGGTGAAGGTGCATAATCTGCTTATGAAGTCCGGTCACCGGTGGCTCTTGTAGAAGAGGGTGCATGGTCCTTTGGTCCCAACCCAATGCCTAGGTTACGGGCTATGCCCAAGCAAGGGAAGGGTGACTAGAAGGGCGGGGCCCAGGGGCCAGTGGATGCACTTACAGAGGCACAGGTAGCAGGAGACAGTTCCAGGGAGGTCCAGAGCAGGGTCAGGGACTCATCTGTTTGAAAACTGGGGGGCAGGACAGACAACTGGGCAGATCAGGAACACTCAGTCACTGGTCCAGACCCTCAGGATTGGAGAGGGACCTCCACAAACCTGGCCTGATGCTGAGGTGCTGAACAGGTATCCAGGACTCTATGGCTACATCTGGGATAAAGGTGATCCCTCAGGAGGATCTCTGGTATCTTAGCTTGCTTGGCTGGGAGACCTGCAAAACTATGGAGATGCGTAGGTCATTGACCCTGTCAATGCTTTAGACAAAGCCTAATTATTATCACATTTTAGAGAATCGAACAGGTTACACATTCGGTGAGTAAGCATGTTGCTCAGTCACCAGATGTTTTTTGGGGCCCTGCAATGCTGTTGTTCCTCTAAGAGTTGGTGCCACCTTCCTGTGCAGTGGATTGTGTGCTGCTCTAGGTATAAAGACAAAGGTGGTGTTCTGTGCTAGGCATTACAGGACATGAGACAGGTCCAGACTCTCTCCCTGATGGAGCTGATGAGCTAGTAGCGAAGACAGGACAGGAATTGGAAAGTCATAGTACCATGTCTGGTGTGATGAGGACCCCAGTGGATAATGAGAGATGGAAGGAACTTCGGTGGAGGGAGGGGGGACAGGGGAACTGAGAGGATAGCCGACGTTCCCAGGACCATGTGAACTCTGCTTTCAGGACCGCGAGGTGAGGCGTGGGCTCAGGAAGTGTAGGCTGTAGGACTGAGTTTCAGGTGCGGGTGACTCTCCTCGACGTGACATGTGTCCCTTCTGCCCCTGTGCGGCTGGTCCATTGCCCCCAGGGAGACAAAGCTCCTCATTATCCTTCATGTCAACATCCGACCTCAAAGTGCCAGTACTTCACTCGGCATGCTTTTCCAATGAAACATGCTCTCCTTGTGATCAATGACAAATGACCTGTCCGCCATGAAGTGGTCTGAGACCAGATCCCTCTGGCTGGACTTGAGGACTGAATGCCCCTTCCCTGGGGCATGCAGGGTTACTCGGGTAGAGTTAGCAGGCCTCTCTTTCCCAAAGGGCGCCTTACATCACCAAGCAGCAGTGCCCCTGAAAAGGGGGGTGGGAAGCCAGTCTGTCGGTCCAATCATATCTGCTATCATCCTAGACAATCTTCAGTAACTAGAATACTCACTCGGAACACAGACCATTCTACACTGTGTGTCTGTTTTCTGAGTGTCAGTTTTGCAGGGCATGTGTTTTCTCCTTCCTTAGTATCTGTGTACTCTTGGGTAGGTGTGTTCATCAGAGCTTGACTTGACTTAAAATTGTCCCTCTCTTCAAATTGTATGAGGACCTTGAGAGCAGAGAAGTCATTTTCCCAAAGGGCTATGGACAGCAACACTCTGAAGTTGGACTGCAGGCCTGCTGGCTCTGTGATGGTCTCATCTGACTCAGTGACAACCTGAGGGGTGGACAAGGGGCTGACTCTTTGTAGACGCTGTTCTGTGGCTGCGCACAAGGATGCTTCACGGAAGTCAGCCCTCCTCTAGGGCAAGTTCATTCAGGTCTGTTCTACAAGGCTTCCAAGGTCGACCCATTCCAGGTTCCAGATCCCAAAAGGCCTAGGGAGTCGCATCCTTTGGCTGAAGTTATTTCTCCTCGATAGCATAGTATGATAGAAAGAGAAGTGACCTCCAAATCAGGCAGCTGAGCTCAAATAGCACCTTTAGTAATTACCAATTGTGTGGGCAAAGTATTAAATGTAATCTCTCTTAAGTCTCTGCTTATCTTTATAATGAAATCAACAGTACCTGTTTCAGAAAGTGGTGAATATGAAATGAGTCTGGATTATAGCAAGCGCTTAGTGAATGATAGCTGTATATAATATCCCTTCTTTGAATTTCAAAGTTTTAGTGAAAATGATTTTTAAGGAAAACTGAACCCATGCTTTTAAAAAAACTATCTCAAGTGAACAGGATTATAGTTGATTCGCTAAAGGGCTGACTCGAGCTTAGACACTTCTTTATAAAGTATGTTTATGCACATATAGACCCAGATACTGTGTACCTGAGGGTACTTATGTGTAAACACATGAGCCCCACACCTCAAATCAGTTGCAGACGTTATGATATTCGGTTCCAGCATAAATTTATAGCTCCTCCTCACTACAGAATTACCACTGCTAAACAGAATTAACATCAGTGTGTCTTGTTATTATAAATACACCCGCTGATAGGAGTTTCCCCAGGGTCTTCCGTTACCCTTCCCTAACCCCAGTGCCGGCTGGGCTGGACCAGCCCCAGTTCACCTGGTTGCCATGGGAGAGAAGCAGAGTACAATTACTTGACAGGACTAACAAGCCCCTCTAGGGTTTCCTCCAGCCTTCAAGCAGGAGAAGGAATGCCACGCACAGCTCTGTGCCTCCAGTGGGGGTAAGAAGCCTCTGCCGCACCTCAGGGAGAACACCTATACCCAGCTCTGCTGACGCGTTGTGGCGTTAACTAGATCATAGCAGTAATTGCATTTCCGTGTACTCCTCCGTGCACCTGCCCTTCTTCTGTGCAGGACCAGCAGGTTTTGCGTGTGTGTGGAGGGTGTAGTGTTCATTCCTGTGTCCACAGCGTCTAGGCCGCCTTGCGTAGCTCCTGGCACGTATTTGATCAGTTGGGTGGATGGGCGGATGGGTGGATGGATGGATGATGGGTGGGGGATTGGCAGATGGGTGGCTGGGTGGGTGGATGATGGAAAACAATGGTGCACTGGAATGTGCAGCCCCATTTTCCATAGGGTCGTTGACCTTGAGAGACTGTGAGAGAGCAAACTGTGATGATCACTCTGGCAAAGGATCCACTTGCACCTGAATTTTTCTAATGTTCAATCAGTATGTTTTTATTTGTTTGTTTGTGTGTTTGTTAGTTTTAATATTACAGGAAACCATCCTGTCTATGTTTCAAAATGAGCAGACCCCAGCCTGGTCCCTGACACAGTCAAGCAGCTGTGCGTGGAAAGCCAGTGATCTTAAACTCTCCCCACTTTCATGCCTTACTTAGTGCCTTATGGGCACAGGGGACCCTCTGAGCTCACACGGGTTCACAAACTCTTTCATAAGGGACCAGACAGTGAATAGTTTAGGTTCTGCAGGCCCAAAAGCAAAGTCCAAGACTTGTTGTAGGCACTTAGAGAGCCATGTAAAGTGTAACCCTTTAACAATGTAAAGGCCACCCCTGACTCAGAGGTGCTACAAAAACAAGAGAGGAGCTACCCTGGGCCCACTGGCTGTCGTTTGTCCGCTTCTGGCTGAGAGGGGTGAGGGCAGGGCAGCAACATGGCAGCGATTTCCTGCTGGGACAACACACGACAGATTTGGCCTTTCCGGTGCGTGTTTTCTATGCATTTTCACGAGGGAGCCCCAGATCCATCCTCTGTGCACACTCGTTACAAATGAAACTGCTTGTTTCAAGTCCGCCTTTTCCACCACCCACTGGTAGCCCTTAGGGCAGGGACCACACCTGGCTTACTCATCAACTTTTCCCACTGTCATGCCTGGTGCATACACTTGCCCAGTAAATCTCTGTAGGATAAATAAATTACAGAGCTACATCCATTTGTTTTTTACAATCCATTTGTTCCTGGGCTACCTCTTACGTACCAAGACTCTTTTTTTTTTTTGTGGGGGGGGGGTGCATCTGTCCCATAATGGTTTAATTACTGTGGCTTTAGAGTTTAACGTTTGGTGGTGTGGTCACAGGAGGCATGATTCAAGCAGTGGGCTAGAGGCTAGAGATACAGCTATAAGCATAGAGAGATGGTGTTGTCCTCATCAGGATCAAATCCTAGTAGGATCATGGAGGAAGAAAAGCTCAGCTTCAAAGCAGAAACGGGCAGTGTTTCCAATGTCTGAGGAATGAATGCATAAAATCGGGAAGTGGGCAGAATACTTGATCAAGGTGGGTAAGCAGATTTGCAGGTCAGACACTGGCAGATCTTCAACTCGGGGCTCAGGGTTTCATGGGAGGGGAGCTTTCTGGGAGGCATTTGTAGTTTCTAATAAGGGCGCACTACTTCCAGTCCCAAAACTAAGCGGTGGGTGTTAGTATCTGCGTAACAGAGCCCAGAGTAAATTCCTGCCGAGATTGTATGACCGATGCGGTGCTCAGGGTGACCTGTTCATCTGATCCTCCTGATGTAGCAGCGACATGAACTGCTCAGGTTGTTCCTCTGTGCCCTTGCTTTGGACCAAGGGTTAAGTGGGGATTTAAATTTTAAGCAGCTATCTGAGACAGTTTGGAGATGATCACCCAAATGTGCCCTTGGCTGGGGCTTGCTTCTCCACTGCCCCAAACGTGGATAGGGTTGCTGGCTGCCCCAGATTTTTGGAGTGTTAGATGGCAAGAGGTGAAAATGTCACCGCTCTTGGCCAGGAAAGGAAGCCGAGGCAGATTTAGAAATCTCGTCAGCTCCGTGCGCTGCAGAGCAATTAGACGTGTGTTTTCATCTTTGCACCTTGGCTGCAGTATTCCCAGTATTTTCGTGTTCATGTTGTGCTCTCTCACCGTGAACTCCCACCTCAGTGGGAAAACTGGGCCTACCTTTTATCTTCTGTTTCATGTTTTGGTGTGAAGTTAGAATCTGACTGCATTTCCATAGCTCAAATCCTACCCTGTGTGATTTTAATAAACTAAGTAAGTAGAATTGTTTCACAATGTAAATAAGTCCCCAGTGTTTGGAGCTTTAAAAGTTGAGGTTTTGTTAAGCAAAATATAACCTAATGAAGCCTGACCTCCCTGTTTCTTTGCTGGGAAGCAGGGATACCCACGGAGGGGCTGGCACATGAAAAGTCTCAGCTGAAGTCTTAGGAAGCTGGGAGAAGAACGTGCTGGTTTCTGCGTCCGTCTGCACGCTGTGGGCCCAGTGGGGACTCATTTATCAGAGCCTCTTTATCATCTTCACTCTAGGAGTTCAGATTCCTTTCATGCAAGAGAAGGGGTTGCTCCTGAGGTCTTGGGCTGAAAGCACCCTTGGCCCTTCCCAATGCTCTCCCTTACTGCTGGGAAGTATAACACCTTCGTGGGAGAGTGCTTTGAGTAGGGCTGGCAGACAGCACCCCCAGAGCAGTCTGCTGTCCCAGCTTCCTGACGCTTGCTCTCGCCCCACACCAGGCTGTGACCTTCTAGCAGGCAAGGAATCTACAATGAATGATTGAACAGATCAAAGTTGTTGTTTAAAGGTACAAACTGGCACTTATTAGCACATAAATAAGTCCTGGAGATCTCATACACAGTATAGCAAACACAGACAACAATATTGTGTTATAAATAACATCAAACTTGCTGAGAGACTAGATCTTCATTATGCCCACCACAAAAAAGAAATAATTATGTGATGTGGTAGGTGCGAACTAATGATGGAATGGCAGTTATATTACAACGTATCAGGGCATCAGATCCCCATGTTGTACAACTTCAGTTGACACAACGGCACGTGCGAAATGGATTCCAATGTAAAAGAAACAAGATGAATGAAGGAACCACAGGAAGTGGCTGGACTCCAGGCAAGGGTATGTGGGAAGCTTCCAGGCTCCGAGATAGCGTTGGCTTCATTCAGATCCAGCCCCAGCGTAAGCCTATTGACCTTTGTGACTTACTTTGCCCTCTCCCTCTTTTCTTTTTAAGATTTTATTTATATATTTTTAGAGAGAGGGGAAGGGAGGAGAAAGACAGGGAGAGAGACATCTGAAAGACGGGAGAGACACACTGTGCAGCAGAAACGTCAGCCAGTTGTCACTCCTGCGTCCCAACCAGGGACCAAGCCTGCAAACCAGGAGTGTGCTATGCTGGGAACGGAACCGCGACCTTTGGGTGTGTAATATGACGCCCAACCAGCCGAGTCATACTAGTCAGGGCTTCTTTGCCCTCTCTTTGCCTCAGTTGCCTCCTTTGTTTGGAGAAGTGTAACCCCTGCTTCAGAGGAGGGTTGTGGAAATTGTGTGTGACATCATACACCAAGCATAGGGCACAGCGCCTAGTCCCAGGGCCAGCTGAGAAAATCCATTCCCGAGACTGATTGTGCCTCCAGCCACGGCACCAGCCCCGCTTTTTCCTGTGAAAATTGTCAGGGCCCCTGTCTTTACCATTTTATTTAAGTCAAGTTAGTAGTGAAGAAAACTTCCTCTCTTATACATCTTAATAAACTAATCTTTAGTGCATGTGTACACACACACACACACACACACACACACTAAATTCCTTCCTTTACCTCTGTGTTTCTGAAACAGTCCCTGCCTTTTCTGGTGAATGGTCATTTCCCATCCCAAAGCGCAGTCCTGTTTGTAACTGTTTACTGCCTTAAAAAGAAGCTAACCAAAAAAATCTTTCTTAACCGAAGTATGCAAAAAAAGTAAAGAAAATAGCTCAGATTACAACTCGATGAATTTTAGCCTTTATATTTTATTAAGCCTATTATCTCTAGCATTTTTTCCCTGCTCTTATGGAGAGGCATAATCAATTATCTATCTGTAGATTTCACAAATGCATACATTTGGAAGAATTCATTTTACCAGTGGGTTGAGTTTAGTGGATCATCTTTTTGAGTTTTATGAATATCATAATGTGGTGTATCTTTAAAATTATGTTCCTCTGCTTCCTCAGAAGAACTTCTCCAAATACATTACTTTTCGAGGCTCTTTGGAGTCCAATTTATATCTTTTGGATGTTATACTGTGCAGAAATCAGTCTCAAGGACACCCAAAATGATTCTGTTTATATTTATTTGATTTAGTTTTATACTTTCTGCAGATATGGAAGAATGGCCCCAAAATGGCCTCTGGAAATGTGGTTATCACTCAGCTTTAGTGTGGAACACAATTGCTTCTCCAGCTGCTAGGAGGCAAGGTCAGGGCTGTGGAGGCAGTGGTGGGTTATATGTTGGAAATACAGGCAGTTTGGGGCAAAAGTAGGTTTACAGTTGTTCATACGGAAAATTGTACGCATATAGATAAACTAACATGTTGGAAATCAAGTGGGCACAGAACTAGGGAGGTTAGAGTATAAGGGTTTTTAAACAAATGACCTTCAGCTTCATTATCTTTTCTCAAATTCTTCAGACTAAGAACTAAATACCCTTTTCTTTTTCACAAAAACCCTACATGCTAAGGCAGGCACAGATCTCTTTTTACAGTAGCCATGCCCTCTTTCAAGGTAAGCACTTTCGGTCCACATATGTGTTATACTAGGTGTTTTAAAGAGACCAAAAGCTTCTCAAAGAAGATGGCGTCTGAATTTTTTTAAAGTCAAGTATTTATTGAACGCTCACTTACCTACCCGTATGCGTGACGAGACAGCTGAAAAGTTAGTTGGGGATTTTTCCCCTCTATGGGTTTTACCCCACAGTTCAAACTGAGACTTGACTTTCATCACCACCACTGTCCTCTTGGTTTTTGGGTGGCCTTTGAGGGACCATCAAGAGTCTGCCCTGTGCTATAGCTCATGTGGGGGCTGGGAGAGAGTTGAGAAAAGGTGTCTGGATCTATAGAATTGGGAAGGGGAATAACATAATACAATATAACAAGCAGTCCAGAGTCAGCAGGGAAGGGGAGTGGAGGGTTGGTGAGAAATGAGATTAGACTTTACGAGGTGAGCACACACTAGGGCATGCAGATGTGGTATTAGAAAGTTGGACAGCTGAAATTTATCTAGTGTTAGCAACCAATGTCACCTCAGTAAATTTAATAAAAACAAATATAGCTCATCAATACTAAAAAAGACATGCTAGTATTTTAGAGGTAGCAGGTCTAGAGAATATTTTAGTCATTATTAAATGACAGTCAAGGGCTACATGATGAGATCCACCAAAACTTGTATTTCTTGCACCGTTTTGTTCTTATTACGGAAAGGAAATTAGCAAGCAGTGGAAAGACCACATCCGAGCAGTTTCTCCGGCTTTGCTATTGGTATGAGCCTCCCATCACGAAAAGCCTATTGGAAAGCAGCAATTACACTGGAAGTCTAGCATTCTGTCATCATCATCATAATCACTTCCTCCACATGATACCAATTCAGAACAGATGCAGCATGGACCTCTTCGTGTCCAGAGGGGAATTTTCATAATCTCAGGCCTTGTCCAGCTCAAGAGAGATTTCCGTTTTCTGGCATATTTCCCATAAATTTACTGCAAAGGTCTAAACCGAGTACTGTGGCTTCAAAGTGGTCAAGTCAAGGGCATTCAGGATATGAGATAATCAGAGTAGGGCCAATGCTGGGTGGATTGAAAGGCTCAGTTACTGCTGTTTGCCTTGGCTTGCCAGGGCACTCCTAGGCAGCAGTGAGCCAAATCCAGGGGTCCTTGCTGCGTGGTCTATTGAGGTAACCACGCTAAGTCCAAGAGATCATCTTGGCCTCGTCCCTGTGTCCAAAGGAGATGTTGTCTAAGGAATATTTTCCTGTGCGAGGTTTGGAGTAATTCGTGAATTGGAAAATGTATCTCTTGTCCACGTGGAGGCATTAAAAGATAACAGCTATTTTGAGACCATGGTTGGACTGTGCTTGGTGAAAATGGCCCCATGCTATAATGAATCTGAAATCTAACATTATCTTTGAAATTTACAAGTGGTTTATTGCTTTAAGTGCCATCATGGAAGGTCCCCAGTGCTTTGGTCAGTCCATTCAATAGAGGCATTAAAAGAACCACAAACTTTTTAGTCTTTGTTCCTCTTCAAGTGAGCTGGCCTGTTTTGCTAGCCTTCAGGCCCTCCGGGACAAGTCAATCACGAAATAAGACCGTAAACTCTCAGTGCGAAGCATACGCAAGGGCTTTGGGAGGGTGGAGAAGAGGAAGGGTGATGATGAACTAAATGCGCCTTGGACGAGGTCCCACTGTAAATGGGTCTCACAGTTTAATGGGTTATTGTGACACAAAAGGATCTTTGCTTGGCTATTAAAACCATTTGTCCCTGCACAGGTTTCTTCTGTTCCCCGTTCCCCCTCCTCTCTGCCCTCCCCACGCCCCCAACCCTGCTGACTACCTTTCCTAACTACCTAACTACCACTCCTTCCTGTATCCCACCTCATTCTCCGATTTGCCCATAATCAGTAGGGATGCAAGAACTTAAACTCAGCAGTGAGATGATGTTATTTATGCCTGGCGGTACTGAAGAAACTATAATCTTGTTTTGCTAGGGTCTAGGATAGTCGAAACAAGGGCGACACCCAGGGTTTGGCTTCCGAGAGAAGGAGTTAAAGGGAAACATTCTCTCAAGGAAACCAAGAGTGGAAAAGACAGAGGAGGTGCCTCGGATAGAGACCCTGGAGAAACAGTGTGATATGGCGCAAAGGGCACATTTAAACTCAGCCCCTTATAAATTGTGTGCCCTTCAGAATGTCATTTCATATCCATGACCTTCAACCTCATTGGCTGTAAACTGGGCATAATAAAGCGTTTTTATAATGATTGCAAATAATTTATATTGTGTCTGACATATGGTAGGTGTGTGAAAAATATGAGTTTACTATTCTAAGGTCACCATCATCATCAGAGCTGAGGATCAAGCCAAAGATACCGCACTCAGTTGGCAAGCGCGAAGGGTAGGAACAGGTTCAAAAAATAACCGACAGCACCGAAAGTCCGAACGCGAGCGCAGTGCTGCCTTGGGTTTTCTCTCTAGGTGGTTTTACGCACACCCCGGCCCCGGCCCCGGCCCCGGCCCCGGCCCCGGCCCCGGCCCCGGCCTTCAGAACCGTGAAAGCAGAGTGCCCAGGTGTAGGCGAGATCCGCCAGCCTCCCCCCGTGTTCTCCAAATACAGCAGTCTTTGGGGATTGCGTTCTAAGGCTTCAAGTCCCTGAATTGCGTTCCCGGCCCCTCCCTGTGCCAGGGTGGGAAAAGCGGCTGCTGAAAATAATAAGGTTAAAAGAGATTAACCTACCAAATAATCCCGTCACCAGTCAACACGCAGTGAACACTTAACCAGACATGTTCCTTTCTTTATGGCAACGTACATTTTTCTTTTAAAACATAAAAATCTGGAGTGCTAATGTAATTTATTAAGACTTGAGAGTCTCCTTTGCACTGTTTTGGCACCTTTTTGGCTGATTTCATGAAGTGCTGTGTCTATGGGATGAGATATTTAAACTTGCATTTCCACGATAGAGAATTTGAAAGATAAACCAGAACGGTCTTTGCTCTCTTCTCTTTGTGTGGGGCTGCGTGTTCTGAGAGCTGCAGGTGCTCCTCTCCGGGGTCTGTAGCCCCTCACCTCCTCGTACACACCTCCCGTCTCTGTTGTACACCCGCTCTCCATAGAATCCACTTTCCCAGAGGGTCCCAGACGGTGGGCTTTTCCCCTCCAGCTTAGTGGACTTGATTTCTTCATGATTTCCAGCACAGCTGACTGCTCTTCTCTTGATTTTCTCTCATCCTTTGCCTTCTCTCCAGGTTCACTTGTATCTTCCTTTTAACTCATCATCTGCATTTTGGGCAGATTTACTTACCTAAAATTCATACTGTTTTCCTTTTTAGAATCCTTCAGTATTTTCCAGTGGCCTGTGGGATAAAGGACAATTTCTCTTACATTGCATAGAAAGGCCCTTTGAATCTTGCTCCTGCTTTTCCTTGCAACTTTGTCTCCTATTAGGCCCCTTAGGAACCCTGTGTTCCGGTGACATGAATAGACTTCTTTCAAGTTTGGTATGCTCTTCCAACCCTTCATTCCTCTGCTTATTACAGGTTAGCGCAGATGGGTGGAGATCTTTTACTTCCAGAAAATCCCTGGGCTCAACAGTGATCTACTCTAGAACCTATTTGCTGTATGCCTTCCTCCATCTCTAGCTTTGAATTACTTTAAAAAAAGAACATTTTTTCTCCTGATGACCGAAGGCCTAGCACAATGCCTGGCACGTCGCAGGAAAAAACCAAAACGTTATTTTAGATGGATGAGGTTGTGTTGGTTCACCTCTGCAGCTTCTCAGCTGTCTTTGTGCTCATTTCCATTCTACTGTCACCCAAACTAGAGAGTTAAGTCTTCAATTAGAATGTCGCAGAGCCTTTTAATGATTCTGTCTTGTATTCTGTGTCATCTCACTAATGTCCATCAGAAACACAGAAATCAGGGTGATGTTCCTGAAGTATTGTGTGCACAAATAAATCACCCAAAAGGCATAACTAGCAGAGTTCCACGTATGTATCCATGTTAGGAGAAATAGTATTGTTTCCCTATAAGTTGACTCAGTCATACCCTAAGATGATCTGCCCATTCATGACTAGTTCTGCATAGTAATTAGAATACTATGGAAGGCTCCCTTTCATTCACCAAAAAATAATCAGGAAAATGTGAACAACCTAGATGTTGAAGAATTGCATGATAATAATTTACATTCATAGTAATAACCCAGAGGCATAAGGAGCCTAAAATAAAATTCTTCTGAATTTTCAAAGAAAGATTAAATTATATTCAACATTTTTTAGCTGTGATTTCAATCCTGTTCTGGTTTTCTGAAAACTGACATAAAGGGTGTGTGTCGGGGGGGTATGTATATGTGATGTGTGTGTGTGATATGATCCCATTTCTTCCAAATGTATAAGGAATATATAATTGTCTTTTTTAGTTACATGCAATATTCAGCATTCTTAGCACCAACTGTATGCCTGCCATTCTCCTAACCAATGTACATGACTTCTCAGGGGGAAAAAAATAAAAAAGCTGGAATTCTATGGTACTTTCTAAATTCCCTAAATAAACTCTTCAAAGCTCTACAACGATCTGGACTGAGTTTAGATACTAGTTATTTCTTCATTTTTATGTATTTCCATAATGAATGCACATTGCTCTTCATTCCATGGAGATTTGCGATGGATTATAAGAGCACACAGTAATGTTTCAAAGATGAATTAAAGTAAATATGCAGGGGGAAAAAAAACACAAGGGTCAAATGTGAATGAAGCCAGGAGTGGCAGCCGCCTAGACATGAGTTTCCTAAGGTGCTGCATAATCCTCGTCCCGGAGCCGGGCAGTCAGCGCGTGTGGGTCCGACGCCCCCCTTCTCCCTCCTGCTTCCTCTTTTCCTTCCCGCACAGGCCAGGGCAGATGGGCAGGTGTTTCCCTCCCTCCTCCTCTCTGGGGCTTGCCCGGACACATGCACTCCCTTGTCCAGAGGCAGCATCTCCCTCTCTGTCTTCCCTGGGATTATTTTGGATCTGTTGCTTACTTTACTAGGAAGAATAAATCGCGGTTTGCCTGAAGTCTTAGGGTTAATCAGCAAAGATGCTACATTGTTTCTTGTCTTTTTTTAAATTACATTCAATAAATTTTCCCCCTAATAAACTTATGTACCCTCCCCTACTCTAAGAAATTTGCCTTTTGTCCAGGAATCTAACACCTTGCAAGAAAGTGTGAGCTAGGTCTTGGCCTGCACTTGTGTCTGTGTCTACCCGCCAGGCCCCCAGAGTTTGGCCAGATGAAACCCATTATTGGCTTAAAGTTTCCTACCAATGGGGATCCTTTCTCATTCTCTAAAGCTTAACTTTCCCAACACTGGCTCTCTCTTGAATGGGATCCAGCTGCACAGTCAGGCACAGCTTTCCTGTGCGTGGACACCTCTCCAACCTACAGCACCTGCCTCAATGCTTTCTCTTGTCTCCATAGCCTGGCCCGGGAAAGAAACAGGTGCCGGCTGAGCACTGCTCCACTCTGGTTTCCCAGGAGCTCTCATGGTAGCCCAGCCCGGTTAGTTTTAGCTGCTCCTTCCCCCTCCTCCCCCGGTACCATGCACATGGCATCTCTGTCTGGAAGGCCAGACCCCTGTCTCCCTGCAATTACACAGCTGGATGAGGAAGGAAAGGGTGTAGGCCTCCTCCTCGGTGTATAAATACACTGAGGCTTCTCCCATCTTTAAACCAACGAGCAAGCCAGCTTACCTCCACGGACTTGGGGTCCCCCCATAGCACAACCTGTCAATTCTCTGCACGCAGCTTTGGAAAAAGGAGCCATTTGCACACTTACTGTCCACACTGTCTTAATTTCTACCCTGTCAGTATTTAAAATGTCCATGTTTGGGACTTCCGGCCAAGATGGAGGCGTAGGCGGACACACTGTGCCTCCTCTCACAACCAAAATTAAGGACAACAAATATTTAGAAACAAGAAGACAACCAGAACTGATAGAAAATTGAACTGTACGGAAGTCCAACAACCATTCATCCAGACCGGTAAGAGGGGCAGAGTCGCGGTAGGAAAAAGTGGAGGTGCGGACCCAGGAACGCAAGTAGCAGCGGCTCGCAGTTCCCAGGTGCACGGGCGGTGGCTGGCGGTCCTCGGGCCCACAGGCGGCAGCTGGCGGACCCCGGGCACAGGGGGGCAACTGCGCAGACCCAGTGAGGACGCACAAGGCAGCTGGCTGACCAGGTGGTCCCACATTCGCTCGTGCAGACGGTCCAGGCAGAGGGGAAGTGGCGGAAGGGACTGAATCCAGGAGAGAGTGGAGCAGGCGCCATTGTTCCCTCTCAGGCCCCGCCCCCACATACAGCGTCACAACCCAGCGACTGGGCTGCCCCACACTGGGGAGCGCCTGAGGCTCCACCCCTCACTACGTAACAGCACACGCACGCGTGCCCAGATAATCCAGGTGAAGGGGAAGCGGCGGAAGGGACTGAATCCAGAAGAGAGCGGAACAGGCGCCATTCTTCCCTCTTGGACCCCGCCCCCACCTATAGCATCACAACCCAGCGACTGGGCTGCCCCGCCCTGAGGAACACCTAAGGCTCCACTCCCTATATGTAATAGCCTCGACCAGACTAAAACCAAACCAAAACAAAACAAAAAACCCCACCAAAAATGGATCAAACGGGAGGAAAAATGAAAACCCCGGAGTCAATTCCTCTAAGCAACGAAGAGATAGCCAACCTATCAGATGCACAGTTCAAAGCACTGGTCATCAAGATGCTCACAGAATTGGTTGATTTTGCTCATAAATTAGATGAGAAAATGCAGGCTACAATACCTGAAATGAAGGAAGACACATGGGGAACTGATAGAGATGGAAGGAAAACTGGGACTCAAATCAATGGAGTGGACCAGAAGGAAGAAATTAACAACCAAACAGAAAACGAGGAAGAAACAAGAATTCAAAAAAATGAGGAGAGGCTTAGGAACCTCCAGGACATCGTTAAACGTCCCAACATCCGAATTATAGGGGTCCCAGAAGGGGAAGAAGAAGAGCAACAAGTAGAAAACTTATTTGAACAAATAATAAAGGAGAACTTCCCCAATCTGGCAAAGGAAATAGACTACCAGGACGTCCAGGAAGCTCAGAGAATCCCAAAGAAGTTGGGCCCAAGGAGGGACACACCAAGGCACATCGTAATTACATTAGCCAAGATTAAAATGAAGCAGAGAATTCTAGAAGCAGCAAGGGATAAGGGGACAGTCACCTACAAAGGAGTTCCCATCAGACTGTCAGCTGATTTCTCAAAAGAGACCTTACAGGCAAGAAGGGGCTGGAAAAAAATACTTGAAATCTTGAAAAGCAGGGACCTACATCCAAAATTGCTCTTTCCAGCAAAGCTGTCATTTAGAATGGAAGGACAGATAAAGCGCTTCTCAGATAAGGTCAAGTTCAAGGAGTTCATCATCACCAAGCTCTTATTCTATGAAATGTTAAAGGGACTTATCTAAGAAAAAGAAGATCAAACATATGACAATGAAAAGACAGCAAAATCACAGCTATTAAGAACCACACCTAAAACAAAAGCAAACTAAGCAAACAGCTAGAACAGGAACAGAACCACAGAAATGGAGATCATATGGAGGGTTAGCAACAGGGGCGTGAGAGGAGGAGAGGGGGGTAAGGTACAGAGAATGAGTAGCATAGATAGTGGGTAGAAAATAGACAGGGGCAGGGCAAGAATAGTATGGGAAATGTGGAAGCTAAAGAACTTATGACACATGGACATGAACTAAAGGGGGGAATGTGGGTGGGAGAGGGTGTGCAGGGTGGGGGGAATGATGGGGGAGAAACGGGACAACTGTAATAGCATAATCAATAAAATAGATTTAAAAAAAATAAAAAATAAAATAAAATAAAATGTCCATGTTTGGTTCACCAGAGATTTTTTTTTGCATTAATTTTGATTTTTAGAAAACACTGCCTTAAAATGTTATTAATCTTGATTACTTACCGTATTTTGCCATGTATTATGTGCACCCATGTTTTTGGCTTGAACTTTCAGGAAAAAAAATATTTTGTTTCAATTTTTATTTCAAGTATTTATTTAGATACTTGTTTTTGTATTATAAAGGGTTTTTTGCATACAGATATAGCTAGTGCTTTGTAGAGTTACACTTTTAATGCATAAGCATAAATAAAAGAATTAAACACATTTATATAGATACAGTATTAGTACTACCTATGTGTAACGCACAACCTTATTTCTCCCTCAAAAATTTAGGCATAAAAGTGTACATTATATGGCAAAATACATAGGTTTTTGTTTTTGTTTTTGATTTTAACATCAATGTATGGTTGCCTCTCGTGTGTCCCATGCTGGGAACTGTCCTGCAACCCAGGCATGTGCCCTGACTGGGAATCGAACCGTGATCCTTTAGTTTGAGGCCTGTGCTCAATCTACTGAGCTACACCAGCCAGGGCCATAGTTTTTTATGTTCCCTTCTGTTTTGCTCCCAAGGCCTCACTGGCCTTCCCCTAGCCCTGGCCCTGTTCCCCTCACCATCTGGCTTCTGATCCCAACCTTGCAATGGAAACTAACTTAAAACATTTATAAAAATCCTTGATGTGTTATATTTTTAAAGAACTCTTTTTTACTCTCTTCATTTACATTCTTTTGAGCATTTCAAACAATCAAACAAGACATACACAGAGATAATAATTATCAAAAATGCTACTATGCTTATACCTAAACCTGTTCCTGAAGTGTCAATATCTCATTTTCTTCCCTATTTCTGTATTATTTAATGCCACTTTTATACTTCCTAACATTCCAGTAACACTCAGTTATAAACCTTTCCAGGGTTATAGTATTCTCGCCCAGACCAAGAAGAAGATGGGTACCAATTCAGACAGCCAAGACTGCAAGGTCTAGTTGACTGTTTACTTCTTCGATATGACAGAAAAACCCAGGTCATTTCTCCCAAGCTATAGACAGTGGGGTCGAAGCTTTCCTTTTAAGATAATCTTGCCCTTTTACATAGATTAAAAAAAAGTCAGCCCATGCTTTCCCCGCAGACTCCAGCATCAGTAGCCTGGAGTTTCTGCGTCGTGTGTCGTAGTCCTTCTCGGCCAGCGTGACCCAGCCCAGTGTCCCGTTGCTGGGGTAACCCAGACATGGGGGTGACCCTGTCTGCCGGCATTATTTAAAGTGTGCGGATGCCACACTAGTGACTCATTATAATTCAGGGAAATTTCCAGAGGTGGCACCTCTCAGGAGAGGTGCAATGAGGGCTGCTGTTGAAGACACTTGGCCAGTTCCTGAAGCTGGGACACAGTTTTGAACCAACGCTGCTGAGTTACTGTGCGTGAGCACAGGTGCCTCTAAGGCCCTCCTGCTCTCAGTTCTCTGTATTTTCCGCCAGCAGCTGGGCTCACTCACAGTTCCCTGTAGTTCTCCTTCACTATTTACGCAGACAGACATTGGTTTTATGTCTCTGCTTTAGAATCAAACAGAATTAATAGAAGAGATAAAATGTCAATTTATGTTAATGTCCTTTCATTAAAATTAATAAATAATTAAACAGGTCCCTTAATAGCCAAACTTCTATGTTCATTTTCATTACCTTTAGTATACTTCATATTAACTTTTTTCTTACTATAATTAGGAAATTATGGCCTTTCACAAACTCATCATATTTCAATTAAGCACAATTATTATGCCCTTTTGGATGCTCAAATTATAATTTGGCCTGCGGGAGGCCTCTAAGCTAGCTCTTATGTCCTTTCAACCCTGTTCCTGGCATCTTGGGAAGTATCTCTGTTTCTGGCCACAGGGGGTATTCCAGGCTCATTCCGCTGTGCCTGTGTGCGTGCGTGTGCAAGCATGCTCACGCACACCCCAGGAGTGCTAGTTTCCTTCCAGTGAAGTATTAGATGTCCAAATCTGGCCATGGAGGGTTTCACGTGCGAACAGGCAGTGAATGCAGTGCTACTGCTGTTGAGACACTTCTAGCTGGAAAAATACTGCTTTGTAACATCAAGAGTTCCCATTGATTTTTCCTGATAGTATTAACATAATTAAATTGCTGTACGTGATGCTTCTTACAAGCATGAAGTTTTATTGACCTCTAAGACTTTCTAGTATGTTGCTACAACAAACGACCTCAGCTTGAACCTTGCTTTTCTCATCATTCTAGCCATGATATTGGCTTTGTGCTTGTCTTCTGGTCACACTGACATTCAGGACGTTGAACACTTGGTCTTTGTTCCTCCACCTCATTGTGGCCCTCATTCACTGATAACCAGTCTCCCCCAGAGGACTCCTTGGCCTTTGGGAAATGCATCGAAGTGGTTCTGGCTCCTGAGGAGTAATTGCCATGGGTGGTGGCATGTTGAGTTTTTGCTATTCCAAGAAGGGATAGGCTTCACTCAGCTCAAGGTGTCCTCTCTCTGTTTGAGATTCAGTCTCGAAGGACCCATACTTCCCTCTATTTTGTCCATATTTCCTCCACCACCAGTTCTGTCTCTGTAGCTTGTAGCCTCTGACTTCCAGCACATTTGGATATAAGGTGCAGTCTCTGGATACTCTCTTCAGTGCCACGGTGCAGAGGACAAGAGCACTGTTCCCCCCTCAGCCTGGTTAATGCAGTTCCTCCTTGAAGTCCTGGTTTTCTTACCTTTTTTTATAAGGGGTGTCCTTGACTGGTAACTCCAGACTTACTAATCCCTTTGTTTAAAGGATCTGGAACTCTGCAAGGGTTTGCTCTGGCTGCAACTACTTTAGCTTCCCTCCACAGTTTGGGTGGTGCCAGAGAAGCCCTCCTCCTTCTACACCTAGGAAGAGGGCCCTGGACAAGGAAGTGGGAGAACGCTTGCTTCGAGTGGTAAGAGCTGGAAAGAAGAGAATACCCAGGGACTCAGAATATGCATGGAATTTGGTATTGACTGCAGGCAGGATTTCATTTTATGCCTCTGAACTGGGGCAGAGTGCATAAGAAATGTCAGTTTGCTGCAGGCTTCCCACTAAATGAGGCAGTCTGGGTCCTGAAATAATGCAGTGTGCATGCATTTTTAGTATTAACGAAAAGATGTAAGTTGTAGTCATAATGCATGTTTGTGTGTATGCATTTTTAGTATTAATGAAAAATGTAAATTGTAGTCATAATGCATGTTTATTTTTTGAACGGTAACTCAGAAATGTATATGAATATAAAGTCTGTCATTTGCCAAGACTTTGGTATTCTTCCAATATTCCCAATATGCTAGGACAGATACTATTGTTACTCCCATTGTAAAGATGGGTAAGTAATCCATGGACATAACTTAGAATGTGGTCAGTTGTGACTCAAACTCAGGTAGTCTACCTCCATCTGCGGAACTCTTGTGCTAAGTGTGGTGTGTATGCGTGATGTTGTACTTACGTTTTTGTCCGTGTCTGTGATTATTTTCTCAGGAAGGACTCATTGGAAGGGAATTTCTGAGCCAAAGAAAGTGAACAATTTGAGTACTGAAATAGATATTACCAAATCACTTTCCAGAGTTTGTAAAAATTCATGCCTTTGCCAGCAATTTAGTAGGGAGCCTTTCCATCAAACTGTTATCAGCACAGAAAACATTCTATCTAGCTATCTATCTAGCTATCTATCTTATTGAATTTCTTGGGGTAACATTGGTTAATGAAGTTATGCGGGTTTCAGGGGTACAGTTCTATAACACACCATCCGTATGTTGTACTGTGTGTTCACCACCCAAGTCTCCCTCTGTCACCACTTATCTCCCCTTTACCCTCCTCATTTAAAAAGCGTTTTGCTATTTCAGTGGGGTGAATAAAATGCATCTTGTAGTTGTTTTATTTAGTGTTTGATTAGTTATGCGTGTGAATGTTTTTGCATGTTTATTGTACTTCGCCTTTAAAATACTCTTGTGTGGATCCTCTGCCCATATTTCTTTCGGAGTATTGGAATTTGACTTACGGATTTGTAACAGTGCTTTGTGTTGGGATGGTAGTGCCCTTCTGGCCTGTTGCTAAACTCCTTTTCCCCATTTGTGATTTTTATGGTGAACTGTGTTTCGATATAGAGGAGTTCTAATTGTGGGATACTAAAATCTAGCTAGCTTCCCCTTTGTAATTACTTTCATTGCTTTTCTGTTTAGAATGTCTTTCCCTCTCCAGAGAGCTGATAAGTATTCACTCATATTTTTGTCTGTGTATGATTTTTTAATCCATCTTTTAAAAAATTGTTTAGTTTTTAGCTGGTGCACAGTGAGGATATGATTCGAGTTAATCAATTTTCTCAACCATCTGATGAAGAACCTCCCTCTCTCTCTCTCTTTTTTGTGCTTACTTTATTAAGCTGGGATATGTAGCGAGGTCTATATGAGGGCTGATTGTTCTGTTCCGTCAATGTCTGCCATTTCTTGAGCTGGTTCAGTGTTGCTTGCGCTATATTTTAATACCTAGAAGGACGTGTCTCTTTAATTGCCCCGCTTTACCTACTCCAATATGTTCTTAGTTTGCGGGGGTTGCTTGTAATTCAACTGTACAACTTCAGAATCACTAAGTAATACAAGAAAGATAGTATGGCTTATCTTTTGGTTTTCATCATGCCATTGAAATGTTTAACGTGGCACTGAAAAATCACAGTCATATTTGTTCTTTTGCTCTGTGTCAAGTTTTATGTCAGTGTTATGCTGACTTCATAAAGTGAATCTGTATTTTAAGCTTCTATTTTTATATCTGGAAAAATATATGGAATTATCTGCTTTGTAAAGTCTGAAAGTTGTCACTGGTGAAGTTTTCAGGCAGTGGAAAATCTTCAGAGGCAATGTCTTAGGGTCAGGTAAAATTGTCATGAAATGTCCATTTAATTGTTTCTAAAAATTTATTAACACTTTTTAAAATATTGTATTGTTTGTTACACTTGTTTCTATTTCATAGATTTTCTATTCATAATTTCCATTAATGTTCTCCTTTTTTCCTTCTTCTGTGTCTCCACATGGGTTTTGAATTCAACATTTAAAAAAACTGCATCTACACGGATGTTTATCATTTTCATTTCTATGCTGAGCTTTAGGATATATTCAGATTAAGAGATAATTTGAAATGTGGGACTGTGAATATTGTGAGTAGCAAACACAGGCTGTATGGTAGAAAAGCATATGGCCAGGCTAATTGGACAGTGGAGGCGGTGGTGGGATGGGGGTGAAGTTGGTGAGAAAAACTCTGAGGAAGAGGAAATAAGCTTCGGCTCTGCCCAAATATTCGTTTCAAGCCAAAGAAGTTGGCTTAGCCCCAGTTCTGTCCTTGGTTGGACACAATATATGATTGGCATATTTTCAGAAAAAGAAAAAATCCACCCATAGGGTAGAATCCAAGCATTTATTTTCCATCCCAGTGACAATCAGAAGTCATTGTTCACATTTATTCAACTTTGTATTTGCCTATGAACAAAATTGAAGCTGGCAAAAGATGGTTCATGTGAATTACTTGAACATCGGTTTCTCGTTGTGTCGAATTACACTGAGGCTGCTTGCTTTGAAATCTTGCCTCAGCCCAGGAACGGTGGCTGATGTTGTCATTTTTTATCCATGCCCATGAAGTTAACCCACCTCTTTCCCACATAAATGAATTGATGGCCCTTTCCAAAGTGGGGGAGAAAAGCTCTCCAAACCCTAATGACAGCTTATTGATATTTTAGCAATCAAAAGCCAGTTTATCTTCCTGTGCCACCCAATCTTCTTTAGGCTTCCCTACATCCGGTTTCCAGGTTTCATGGCTTCTTAGTGTTTGGAATACCTCTAGGAGACAACAAAGGAAGGAATCCTGGAACCACAGCCTTCATTAGCAATATGAACAGCTAACTTCGAAAAGTCACCTGGCCCAGAGAAGTTGTCCAGAGGTCAAACTAATCAGGAGGGCCTTACAGCCATTCATAATACCAACCATTCCTAAACTCACCATCTACCACTAGGGGGACAGACGGGTGGAAAAGCCTCCAGGCTGGGAGGGGTGGCCGCAGTGTTTCTCCAAGACAGCATTTCTGGTGGTCCAGCGAGGTGTTGGGTGGGGTCTACGCTCTGTTTGACAGGGCAGTCAATTGTCCATTTCAGAGGGGGCACCGCAGATCCTGGGGGTCCTTCATAGTCCCCCCTCCTGCCTCTCAGCGATCCCACCAATTTGGGGTAGAAAAAGCAGGTTTTGATTCCTGACACTTGCTAGTTGTGTGTTCCAGAAAGCCCCTGGTGCTTTCTTATGAGTGAAACGGTGCTAACAGAATCAGCTCTCCCTGATGGGAGGTTTGAATGAGGTAGAGGACCTCAGAGCACTCTGCCAGCAATCATGTGCTGTAAGATATGATGCCAGTTACTCTTCTGCTGCTTCTCCTTCTGTCTGCACGCAAGAGAAGCCAGCAGAAGCACCCTGGACCCTTGGCCTAGAGGTAAATAAAGGATGAGCAAGAGGAAGGGAATGGTACATGTTAAATTCTTCCTTTCTGACTGTCATGAGGCTGACAGCTAATTTCCTCAGGCCGACTTTGATTATTCTTCAGGCTTCAGGCACAGGATTATTTTCATAACTGATTACTGTTAATTATAGGAGGAATCTACAACCTTAATATGGAATCCTCTCCCTGGCAGCAAAGTGTTTGATTTCTCTAAAAAAAGTTAAGCTTTTATCTAAAATAAATGGTCAAGACCGGCAGTGCCTCTTTTTGGACTGTGCATGAGGCAGTGAGGTGTAGACTAGACAGCTGGAGAGTCAAGTCCTGTCCCTTCGGAGCTATGGGACACTGGGCTGGTCGCCACTCGTCTCTGAGTCCCCCTTTGTAGCACAGGAACAACAGGAGTCCCGCCCTGCCCCTGAGCCTGACCGCTGGGGGATAAATGAGCTCCACTGCCGTGGGGCATGGACACCGTGGCAGGGGCACCACACACCTGGTTTCAAAGGCTGGCTCTGCCGTGTCCTGGGTGTATGGCATTGGTAAGGTTAGTTAACCTTTCTGGACCTCTGTTTTCCTATCTGTAAAACAGGGCTAATAACAGTAACTAGTTGAGAGGATGGCTGTGAGGATTAAATTGTAAGTGCAGGTGAAATACTTGGAACAAATGGTGCCTGGCTAGAGTAAGCAGACGATAAGCATTAGCTCTTGTTATTACAAGGTAAGAATATGAATAAGACTTGAAGGCTACAATGCGGCCTGAGTGCCATTTCAGCAGCAGCAGGGTCGCTGTTCAGAGACAAGTAAACAGTCTCCACTGGGCTTTGCAGCTCACAGTGTGGGGGCAGGGAAAGGGGTGAGCTCATCAAGGGTCTTCTCCCCATACAGTCAGGAAGCACTCCCAGATGCCAGGGTGATGGAGGGGGGCCAGGCTGAGGGAGAGGAGGATTCTGTAGAAAAGTTGGCTCTGGGTGAGGGAAGAGTAGGGGGAGCAAGGGAGGGACAGCAGCAGGTGATAGACTGCTGGGGACTAGTGTAACCATGGTGACAGGAATTGGGGGGGATGTAAAGAGACCTCTGTGGTGGGAGCCAGTGCAGGTAGGAGAGAGCGCAGACAAGGTGGGGGCCGGGGGGGGGGCATCTGAAATGGACACCAGGCCTAGGTGAGATCATGTCTAGAACCACAGAAGGATGAAGCGGTTCATATTTAACTGGTCCAGCAAGACAATGCCCCCATCATACTCCACCCATTCTCCTTCACTTTGAGGGTAAGTGAAAATTATGGGAGCGTCAGTTGCTATTCAGTTTTAAATTTAAGCCTGCATTGGTACAAAGGAGCTTAAGAGAGTGGGTCATTTTCTTTGACACACTTATTAAGGAAAGGCTTGTCAAGTGATCAGTTGTACCCCCACCTCCCACGCCCTCCAAAGGCCCAGGTAGAAGATGCTGAGTGCTTCCTGCTACTTGTCCAGTTTTTTCCAGTTTCCTCTGAGCTTCCAAAAGCCCTCTGAGTACTAGCAGAGTCTAATTGTAGTGCCATGTAGTCCAAACTCCAGGTAATAGTTTATAAAGACCAGCTGCCATGAGCCAGGACATTCAGGTCAAGGCCAAGGAAAGTGGCCCCCACCACAAAACTAGGGGAGGGGTGGAGACCAGCGCAGGTCTGTGGCTAATCGCTTCCTGTTAGCTGCAGCCCAGCTGCATCATCCTGAGGAAGGGCTCCAGGCAGATGGAGGGCTTAACTCAAGCCCTCTGCGGGGGTCGCTGCGACTGTGCCGAAGCCTAGACACTGTGGCTGGGGGGGGGGGGGGGGGGGGGGGGCGACTGACTGTTGGTGAGGCTTCGAAGGATTAATGGAACTTTCCACTTGCTGTGCTTCCGTTCCTTTCTCTTTTCGGTCTGGGGCGGTTTAGGCACACCCAGTGGTTGGGGAGAGCAGAAGCCTGGAGCAGCTCTCACCTCTGGCACTTCCTGAAGCCCCACAGCGCAACATCTGTCCCCAGAAATGCCCTGGCGGAGGTGAAGAGAGACCGCAACCCCTTTCTGAGTACTCGGCCTATTCTCTTTTCCTAGAAACAGCCCCAGCCCCCCCCCCCCCCCCCCCCCCGTCTAGCGCCCAGATACCGGAACTTTAGGTTCCCGCCCTGCGAGGGCGCCTCTGCACCCCATCTCTGCCATCTCTGCGCCGCCAGTTCCTCGTGCAGTACCACCCAGTGTCCGCGGGGGCGCCCCGTTCCCCGCAGCGCCATCTAGGGGCTGGGCACCGCCTCCACCACCCCCCCCCACCCGCCCCGCACCCCTCTTACTCCGCAAGGGCAGACTCTCCATGGTTCTTCGGGCATCGGGACCCTCCTAGCCTGGGTCGCGAGGCCTTGGCGCCCCAAGCCGGTTCTCCTCGCGCCTCCCGAGGGGCGCGTGGGCAGGAAGAGGCACGCGGGGGCGGGCACTGGCCATTAGGCTCCGGCCCCTGGGTGAAGATAGGAGCGGCGAGGGCAGGGAGGCCAGCGGGTCACGGGAAACCGGCGATGGCAGCGGCCGGTGTCCGCGGGCGGCGAGGCAGCGACGGAGGCGGCGGGCGGCGCGAGGAGCCCCAGTGATTGGCACAGCCCGAGCCGGAGGAGGAGGCGAGGGGAGGGCGGAGGAGGAGGAGGAGGAAGGGGCGAGCGCGGCGGAGGCGGCGGCGAGGAGCTGTGCTTCCACCTCTCCAGCCCCGGCAGGACGGGGGCGGCCGCCGCGGGCCTGAGGTGGGGACAGCACACAGCTTCGCTGCGCGCACCCCCGCCCAGCGGTGGTCCGGACAACCCCAGGCGAGCGGGAAAGCGGCGGCGGCGGCGGCGGCGGAGGCAGCGGTGGGAGAAGGATGCAGGGGAAGAAGCCGGGCGGCTCGTCGGGCGGCGGCCGGAGCGGCGAGCTGCAGGGGGACGAGGCTGAGAGGAACAAGAAGAAGAAAAAGAAGGTGTCCTGCTTCTCCAACATCAAAATATTCTTGGTGTCCGAGTGCGCCCTGATGCTGGCACAGGGCACGGTGGGCGCCTACCTGGTGAGTCTCCGTGCCAACTCTGCTGCGGAGCCCCTTCCCCAGCCCCGCTCCCGGGCAGCCGGCTGGCATGAGGAGGGGACGAGCGGGCGTGACCTCCGCCCGGCGTGGAGGTTGGCGAGTGGTGCAGAGGCGGCTGCCGGCCGGGGCTGCTGAGCCAGCCAGGAGCCGGCGGGACCGCGGATGCCGGCAGCTGCTCGGGCGGCCGGCGAGGGCTGGGGGGATTCGAGAGGCTGCAGGCAGGTGGATGTGAAACCTTTCCTCTCCCGCTAGAAAGTGTAGCCAGAGGGCGAGTTAGGAGCCCCCTTGGAGAGGAAAGGCATTGCAGATTTCAGGTGACCTGCACATGGGGAGAAAAGCCAGTTAGCATTCTGCGTCCTCTACTCTCCATTCCATCTGCCTGGAGAACAAATCCATTATGCATCATTTTCTCCGGGCGTTTTCTCCATCCGCCAATTATTGGGGGGAGGGGGGTTAACAGCTTGGAGTAAAACGCTCCCGACTGTGGCCTGATTCAAACCAGGGCTACTTGGGGACTGTCCCTCTCCGTATCCCCGTAGCCATCTCTCAGCGTCTGGAATAAAGTTACCATACCTGGAGAGCAGCTGAGAGTTCGTGCAGTAGTTCCCGCTATCCACTCTTAGACCTAAATTCCCCACCGTCGTCCCTGGCCCACAAGGGGATTGCATCATTTTTCACAGTATATGTCTACTTCGTTTGCCTACTGAAAGGGGATATTAATGCTCAAACGGCCCAGGGGTACATAACAGAGCAGAGGAAACAGCTTGTAATGACTCAGCACTGTCAGATACCCACTTTGCCGCTTTCTCGTGCCCCTCGCAGGTGGTCCCAACTCGAGTTCCGCAGAGTGCACGTCCAGACCTAAGTATAGTCTTGCCTAAACATGAGGTTTTTCAGAGAGTATGGTGTTAAATCACTACTTGACTATTGACCTGTAACTGGAATCAAATGCCACAGACTTTGAGTGTTAGTGAGCAAGTTTGATGGAGATAGAATTGGACAAGATTGGACTGTTGGATTACCATGTCCGGAGATAGAACTGTGCTCTTCCTGATGGTACCCCTTATCCCTTCTTGCTGGCCATTGGGTTACAGTTAATGAGGGCCAGATGCAGAGTGCCTGGTACCATTCATAACCCATCTCCTGGGACGCAGGGCTTGCTGTTGGAATGAGGTACAAGCAGACTTGGTCTGTGTGGGGGTAAGCCAGTTACATGTTTCTGATAAAAGATTGTTCAAACTCAGCTCTCTTCCTGGGATGACAGAACAGCAGGGCTTCTGAAAATCAAATTGTATTTCCTTTGCCCCTTGTGAGACAAAAGGCACTGAAATACCTATCTCTGTGCTTCCATGACTTGTATGTTGCAGAGGAACCTTGTAGCCAAAAGCACTTTCTGTTTTCTGTTTATATTTTTGTTTTATAAGATGTACTTTTTTTACGGTTACTGTGCACAACTGCAGGCAGTACCTGTTGCCTTTGGAATTGGGGGTTAAGAGAAAGCTGTGTTGTATGGGTCAGTTTATTAGACCTTCCTTGAAGGGAATTTGGCTGTTAAAATATTAAAATAGATACGTGTATTACTACGATGCAAATGCACATTAATAAACATGTGTTGGCCTTTGCGGGAACACAAACTATATAATTCCTAACCAGGTGGGTCTGTGTTTAAGAGAGGGTCATCAGTGTCTCAGCGGCTGCCCCTAGTTTAACAGTTCGTTTCAAAACCAGTTCTGTTCAGTAGAGAGCAGCATTCATCATGTGAGCAAACCCCAACGTAACTTTTCATACCGTGAGTGATAAAGGCATGGGCTTAGGCTTGGCTCCCAGTGCTCTAAAGGTTTCAGAAAGAAATGAAGCTGGACTTCAATCAGATGAGTGGCCTAAGGTCCTTTAGAAAGTTAAGGAGCGGAGGGCTGATGGAGTGGTGGATGTATAGCGGCAGGGCTGGTGCCAGGAGGTAGGAAGTTAACTGGAACCCTGCAACAGGCAAGTGGCAGCCAGAGGAATTCAGTCCACCTGGTGGGGGCCTCCTGGTGCTTCCAGCCTGGGCTGGTGAAAAGCCTGGTTCAAGGGGTAGGGTGACAGGAATCAACAGGTGACTGGCAGAAAGCGGGTAAGGCCCAGGAACGGACAGGCCTAGGAAATTGAATTCATTTTGATTACTAGGAGTGGAGACATAAGGTGCTCAGGGCATTGCCTTGCCTGGCTGCCCTCGACTCTCCACTGCCATCTGAACCTCATGAAAGTAAATAGTTTGTTGGCCAGGGTTGACTGAATCAGCTTGCTATGTGTTTTGCTCTTCTGGCTCACTTGGGAGTTTTCATCTGTTATTTGGCAGGTGGAATAAAAAGTTTGTTACTCCTTCAGCTATGTGAGATTTCGTTGGGGATAATTCGAGAATAAAAGATTTCAGGGTGTTTGCAGGAAGGCACATTTCTTCCTTTTCGTTCATCTCAGGCTTGCTTAGGAAACCTGAAAGCCCATGATTGTAGGTGGTCGCACATGCAGGGCCCGTGTGCAAGGTGTGTGTTCTGTAGGATTGCAAATTCTATGCCAGTGGCATTATTTCCTACTCGATTCCAAAAGTCCATGCAGCTCCCTTTTGTTTTGTCTTCCCAGGTGCCATTTGTTTTGCATATGGAGGCTTCATTTCATTTTTCCCTTTTTTTTTCCTCTGAAAAGACAGGTTGCCCAGTGACCGAGTGATGCAGGTGTGGTCTTCCCCACTGCAGAATACAGCCAGGAAGCTGCCTGTGATTTGAGAAGCAACTTTGAAAAGCAGGACCTGGGGTGTGTGTGTGTGTGTGTGTGTGTGTGTGTGTGTGTATTCCTTTAAAGAACCTGCCCAGGGTAGGAGCTCCTGTATATCTACGAGAAAGCCACCAATTGTTAAGCTAGCCGGGGGACCAGTGACACCCTGCCTGGGTGTCGGTGGTCTCCCAGAGGAGCAAAGAACACTGACATTGACCCTGAAGCCCAGACTTAGTGATAATATGGATAGGGGACACCTAGTGATAATATGGATAAGGTGTCCCAGGTGAAAGCAGCTGGGGCCAGCCGAGGATTCTAAGATCTGTTACTGTTCCAAATATTTTAATTGGAGTCATGTTTCAGATCATGTTTCAGATATTTTAATTGGAATCGTGTCAACAGTCCTAGGGATGTTCTCTCCTAGTCCTCTAAACTGCTCGATGGTCTGCAAAATATTTTCTCAGCGTGAGAAGAGAGACCCATTCAGTTTGATTGTCACTGTATGTGGAATACAGAATACAGTTTAATTTTCCTCTGCTTGGGTCTTTGCTTCAAGTGGCTCCAGTCCGAACTGGCCTCCCAGCAAAGTTGTAACATCTGCCTCAGTTGAGGCCGTCTGGAGAGCGCGTCACTGGTGTTCAGTGGAGACCCACCGAGGTCTTTCAAGCCATTCACTGAGGGCAGGGCTGCATACGGAGGTTCGTGTGTGCTATCAAATTACTGAGGCCTGGAGCAGAGAAGGGTGTGTTGTACAGGAAATTAATGCTTCCACCACCTCTGGACAGTTGGGGTTGATGCTCACATGCAAGTGCATTTGAATTTCCTCAGGATAAAAACTTTAAAAGACCAGTTTCGTCTCTGCTTGGGGCACACAGGTGGTCGGTCTCTCTGCACCAGTGGTGGGCATTTCCCTATGTAGAGTTATTCAAAACCTACGTCTGAGGTTGTGTTGATGAGCAGAGAGGGGAATAACTGAGTATGTTGAACAAGGTTCCAGCTCACTGCTTTGTACTCACTTACCTTGTTTTTTGTCAGGCCTGAGAGCATCCAGTGGGCTGGCAATTAATGGATGGGCAGAAACTGCTGGATTTATTATTTTTTCCTAAAGAAGCATCATTTTGAAGATGGGTTTTTGCATGTCTAACCCAGAAGCAGACAGCTGAGAGACATTTTTGAAGTCCTTGTCAAATTAGTATGATGATGACTAAGGCAACTGTATTTTACTCAATCAAATTATTTTATACACTTACGGTTTACTCCAAGTGACAAATTCCCTGCCATTTGCATAATTACTATGTAGCCCCAGGTAGTAAGAAATAAAATTACTCTGATTTTTTTCTTACAGCTTGGTTGAAAATGTTTAGCTAGTAATTATTTAGGGGAAAATAATATTTCTGAAAATTCCTTTCAGCCAGCTTTGTGTACACACCTTAGTTTCTGTGGAGGGGTTTTTGTTTGTGTGTTTAACAGCTGAACAAATCGAATTAGTCGTAAAGCGAGCAAGATCTCTTCCCGAACTGTGTAACTCGCTTCTCAGTTTTAGATACCCTGTGCAGATGAGGACCCGCAGGCGTCTCCACTGAGGCAGTGCCTTGCTAATCCATCGCTCAGTATTTAAGCTCATCTCTTTGCCTGCGCCTGGGAGAGCACTGCTTTTTATTAGACTGGATAAGTTTTCTCCTGTGCAAAGGCAGCTTGAGCAAGAGGGCCTCTGCGGATTTCTCTTGCTCATCTTTAAGCAAGTTTTGAGGGGCTGGCTTGTTCAGGGACCGGGTTCACTTAGCAGACTGGCCCTGGGGTAAGGGCAAGGTAACGTGCGGTATGAGGGTACGGTGCATTTCACGTAGACACAGGCCTTGAGTAAAGACACGATCTAGGGTGTTCGTGGCTGGTTGTGGAGATAGAGCAGAGGCTGGCTTTGGTTTCAGGGTCCGTGGCAGGCCTTCTTCGGAGGTGCTGGGAGCGGCAAGGCTCATGCTGAGCTGCCCTGGGTTCTTGGCTTCCAGAGGGCTCCCTGAGATGTCAGGCAAGGAAGGTGGGGCCTGCCAAGTCCCCAGGGGCAGGCAGGTATGCAGAAGCTGCTTACAACTGTCTACATTTCTTTAGCACCTTACTTCCAACTTCACGAACACAGTTAACTTGCGCAGGTGTAGTTGCATTTAATAACCACATTCCTCCTCCAATGTAGAGAAGAGGACTTAGCATCACTTCTACGAACTTGTAAGTTGTACGAGTGGTCTGTTATATTCTGTGCACTGCTGTGTGCATTCTGTGTCTGCATACATGCCCATGTACAGGGTCACACACACCAGGGATGGTGTGCTGTGCTTCTGGGAAGATGTCAGGGATGTTTCGGTGGTGATTTTGATTGCATTGCTTATGCGTGGATTTAGAACTCCCCTGACGACAAGTCCCCTGTATTTGATTCCCTCTCAGAAGTAAGTGTCTTTGGTAATCTGTAGGCCAGAAAGAAAGCATCCTTGCTCTTGGACTTCATTTTGTTTTCTGTCTCTGTATCTGTGTGTACAAAGTAGATAATTAATAGTAAAAGAGTGGAATCACTGGCCTGGGTTCATAAGATAAGTGAGTTGATGTGGTTTGAGACACTTGTATTTTATGTAACAAAGTGCTCATGGGTTAACGTGAGAGGAAGCATTGCTGAATGGTCAAAACTGCAAGTTATATGGTTAAAACTCCCAGGAGGAGAACAGCAAGACCCAGCATTCATCGTTATATTCTCTCTAGCTCTGGGACCTCGGGCTGATGACTTAACCTCTCTGTGCCTTAGTTTTTCACTTTAGGTCGTAACAGTGCCTACCCTCATAGCATCACTATATGAGTTGAGTCAGTACAGGTAAAGCGTTTTGAACAGTAACTGGCACGTAGTGCTTGATAAATACTGGCTGCTAGTGCAAACATAATAAGTTCGTAGTCCCAACGAATGAGAAATAAAGTCACTTCAATCAGGCTTTGATTCTGGTGTAGTGAGCTGCACATTTAGGTTGTCTCTTAGTCTGCATGAACGTTTCGTCTGGGAGCTAAAACTTTTTTAAAAGCAAGAAATAAAGTAATTACCAGTTGCTTATTCTGTTTATTTCCTTATTATAAATACAGCAAATCCACTGTAGCTTAAAGATGCTATAAAAATTACTAGTCACGTGAGAGAGGAACCCACCGTAGTCATGGTGGCCTTGCCCATTTAGAGTCAGTGGGTACTTGGAAGTGAGTGGTCAGAGACAGTACAGGAGCGGCTGGGAGGGACAGGTGCCTGGATGCCTTTCTGGGAGGCCGTCGGTACCTGTTGCTCTGGCCTGTGGCCACAGGGTGGAGAAGACTGGCACAGCGGTCTCAGGGGCAGGCAGTTGAGGAGCAGTGAAAAAGTGCTGGACTTGGGGTCAAAACTCCTGGGTTTGAACGCGGTCCTGCTCCTTACCAGCTCCTGGTGACTCGGTATCCTCATCTGAAAATTGTATATAATGAGATTCTTACAGGTAGTTGAAAGACTTAAATAAACGGACACATGATGGAGTGCTTCTCCTAGGGCGCAGTGTTCAACGATTGTTTTACCAATAACGGCATAACCCTCCTCATTGACCTTGGGGCAGTGGAAGTCCCTTTCTGGGGCTCAAGGGTTTCGGTGTTGTATGAGGCCTGGGCAGTGTTTCCTAAATTAATGATCTGCGCCTTTGTAGCTTGCTCTGTTTCTCTGGATGAAAAGTGGCCACTTCAAGGCAGCCCGTGGTGTCAGGAGGAGGGGACTGAGGAACATATGTCGTGGACATATGCTGCCCTCCGGGCAGCCTTATTTAAGGCATGTGACCTCTGAGCTCAGCCACGGTTGCCATGAAGGGCTCAGGTCTTCGCTGCACCCTCTGCCGTCACCTGAGTCCTCTTGCAGTATTAAGCAGGACTCAGCAGGCACAGATACGGGCATTTTCCTGATCTTGGTCCTTTTTGGTTTCCCAGAAGCAGAGCAAATGAGCTGTGGATACAGGCTGATTTCCCTCCCTGTGGATTCCCCCATCTCGGCTTCTGGCGATGGTTCAGGAAGTACCTTCTTCAGCACCAGTCCCTTTCACCTCTCGTTTTTTGAGGCTGCTTTCCTTCCCCGGTCTGGTCACACCTGCCCTTGGGGAGGACGGAGTGAACGGGGCTCTTCTTCGGTGAATCGAGTTGGGCTTCATTGAGGAAGGGAGCCTCCAAGCGTCCTAATGCGCTGGACCTTCAGCAGCCACAGCTGTGCAGCGAGTGGCCTGCGGAGCCTGCCTCTGGGCCTTCTGGTGACAGCACAGAGAAAGGAGACGTTCCCCTGGGTGCAGGCACAGTCCCTGCAGTTGGCTGTTCTTCCCTTCTTCATTTTGGTTCTTCTTTGTGGCTTTGAGTAGAGTCCTTCTGAAAAGGGAAGCCCTTTGGGGTGGAGGATTGAATAGCTCAGTTCTTTAATAGGAATGATGGTGCCCAACCGGACTGTTGCTTAACCGACTGGACATTTCACTGAGAGATAATAGTTGGTCATTAGAATGTTCCTGGACTTGAAGCAAAAGTCTCATTTATGACTTCACACTCACTGTAAATATTTAAAAGCAAAGGCAACATAGGTTGCTACAAGCCCTACTTTTTGACAGGGATCGGGGGTGGGTGGGGAAGAAGTAGGGAGCCCACTTTTCCTTTTCCTCCCCTCTGCTTTCATGATTTCCTTCATAAATTCCCCTGGCAATATCTTTTTCTTCTGGGACGTCATACCTAAGTGGCACTTTAAGTTACTTGGTAACAGAATCAGAGAGAGTACTGGTGGCAACAAAGATGTCGTATTTCCTTAGTGTTGGTTTTTGCTGAAATCTTTGCCAGTGAGCGCTCTGAGGCTCCGGAAGCAGGCCACGCCCGTAAACGCCTCCAGGCAGGCGGTGGCACCTCGGATGCATTGTTTGGGTGTGGCGGGAGGTCTAGGCTACTGTGCCAGGGCTGGTGTCTGCTTAGAAGCCTGGAGGATGCCCTTTGTTCTTCTGTCTGTGCATCTGTCCGTCCGCCCATCCACTTGTGAGATTCTGTATGATGTGGTGAGATTCTGTATGATGTGGTGAGATTCTGTATGATGTGGTGGAAGATTCTAATTTTTCTGGCAAGTTGCCCTTTGGGGCGGGTCTCTAGTAATGAACTTGGCTGCCCAGGTTACCCTTGAAACCTTTCCTTGATGGGTCTGAAGCCTGTTGTGGCCCTCACTTCATAGCCACCTAAGTACCTGGTTAGGCAGAGTGAGTGGAATAGTGAGTTGAGCATGTTTTCAGCAGACTGTAAGAGAATAGTTGATGAGCTGTGTGCTCCCTAAATCACTGGCCGCAACTACAGGAACTTGAGGAAGGAAGAAATGATTACTTTTACTTTCATTTCTGTACTTGCAGCGTTGGTGTGGAGAAAACAGTGCCCCAAAGGTATTGTTCAATTAAAGTCCCTTGTAACGTGTTCTTGGGAATGGCTGTTGTCTTCCCCTCCCCCCCCTTTGGGAAAGGCTCCTGTGAAACGGGTGTGCTCGTCTCCTATTGCTAGATCTGCTCCCCATTCTGATGCTGCTGCTCTCCAATCTCCAGCTGATTAGAATGAGAAATTACCACCCTGAACACAAGCGAAGTTGAAATTGGAAAGCTGCCCTCTGACTGATTACATAAGCTCTAAAATACTGTACCTGAAATCTTATTTACCCTGCTAAGAATTCCTTTAATGAAGGTAAAAATTTCTAAGCAGCACGGACCCATATGTTTTTATTATGTAAGATTCAATTATTGCGATGCAACCTACAAAATGAAAGATGGTGTTGATTAGTTAATCTCTCCGTTGGCTTTTCGGGTCAGAGTGCTGTTTGAAGTAGGCCCACAGAGCCACCTGGAGCCACCCCCGGAACGCGGCACCGGCCTGTCTCCTCTGCAGAGGCTGCCCGGGCCTCTCAGGGTCACTGCATCTCTCAGGGGAGGCCTTCGCTGCGGCCAGCTGGAGAGCTTGCTCATCCCTGGGTCTCCACTGGGCTCGCGAGGTTCAGTGGACACCCAGGGATACAAACGCTGTCCGTCATGATGGGCGTCATCCTTTGGCCATTTCATTTGCTGGGGTGCTACCTGGCACCTGGAATGTACTTCGTCTTGTTTCCGTGACTTCCGTGTGTTTCCGTGTGGGGCGTCCCACCGTCCTCTTCTCACAGCCGCACGTGCATGCGGGGCACCACGCAGCACACCGCTCAGCCCGTGTCAGGTTTCTGGCCTCCCGAACGTGGACAAGCGGCCAGGGCGAGCACAGGGCGCGGAAGACTGAAGGGAAACCAGACGGCCACAATGGATGAGAAGAGCTGCAGACAGGCCTCTCTTGCCTTTATGCGAAAAGTTCAGGGCAAGACTCTGCATTTAATGAATGGCATGTTGCGTTGCCTCCCCAGTGCTGGTAAATACTACCTGGGTCTCGGGGCTTACATGCCACCAAAGGAAGGGTGTATTTGGGAAACTTGAAAAAACCCCGTAGATTAGCACCTTTCCTTTACCTTTACCTGTCCATGGGGAGGCATATAAATAGATCAGAAAGTCGGCAAGCAGTTCTGCCACTGTGCAGCTTGCAGCTCATGGGAGCAGCTGGGGAGGCCTTCCTTGCTGCACCGGCTCCCAGTGCGTGTGGAACCAGGGGTGCCTGGGCTGAATCCAGATACAGCCCCGTCAAACTTCTAAGACACGCGGATACAAATGACTGTCCAATAGGCAGCTGGTCTCTGTGTCCCATTCGTAAGTCTTTTCCACCGTTGAAGAAGGTCTGCATTTCTTGCTTTCATCTTAGGCAAAATCCGGGCACAGAATTAAGTAACTTACCCCACTGCGCATCCACCATCCCCTGCCCCCCACCCCCAGCCAGCAAACACTAGCCAGCAGGCGTGAGCAGGTGGGTGGTCAGGAGGAGTTTTAGTTTTGGAAATGATGATATACATATAATACATGCATGTTTTGGTAAGTGCTAGAAAAAATGACTATTTCCTCACTCTTTTTTAAAAACATTCTTCCTTTTTCTTTTAAATAAATTCAGTGTTTCCTAATGGTCATGATACATATCTTTAATCTAGTGAAGAGATAAAGATATATACATTTATCTGTCTTCTGATACTTTGGATTTCGTTGGGGAATATTTTTTCACTTAAAACTAATAGCACCAGAGCAGCGATTAACAATGACTCAGAGGCTCCGGCACCCAGGCGGTCAGGGAGGCTTCTCGGCGTGACAGGTGACACATTTTAGTCTCCAGGGAAGGAGGCCGAGTGTTCCCTTGTTCAGGTCTGTCGCCTCCGTGGCTGGTTTTCTGTTCGTCTTGAGGGAGCTGAGCCATGGTGGTCACAGGTGGTCAGCTCAGCCCTGTCACCTCCTGCTTGTTGATCGCCTTTCGTCTCGCCCCGCCCCCCACCGGCCCCTGACCCCAGCACTGCCGTGCGTCACCCGCGCTGGCAGGATGCCACGGTGGCGTCTGTGGGACCTCTGGGAGGCCCTGCTCCTGGGAGCCAGATTCTGTGTCACTCCTGAGCGGGGGGCTCTTAGGCCAGGGGTATGCCACGCACGCTGTCAGCGCGTCTCTTCCAGCTCTGCCTTTGCACTTTACGTGGGAGCGGCAGCTAGGGGAGGGGAGTCTTCATGCTTTAGGCTCACCTTTTCCTTCTGCGGAGGAGTTCGTAGGGCGATAGGACCGACCATTCTCGAACATTTCCAGTAGTTCAGATGTTGGACCCAAATCGGGTCATAGTTTTTCCCCTTAGATTAAAAAAAATATGCAATGTGTAGTAAAGAGAAGGCAACTTCGACAGTTTGTTGTGAGGTAGACTTGGACCCGGAGGTAAGAAGGTAGGTGACTGCGTTTCTCTAGGCTTTTCTGGAGGAAGAAACTGGGTGTATTAGTTTTTTGGACCTGCCATAACAAATTATCCCAAACCGGGTGGCTTAGAAAAATGGATTTATTTTGTTGTGCCCGGAGTCCAGAAGTCTGAAATCAAGGTGTTGTCAGGGCCATGCTTCTTCTGAGACTGTGGGTGGAATCGCTTCTTGCTTCTTCCTAGCTTCTGGTGGGGGCCCTTGATCCTTGGGCTTCCTTAGCTTGTAGCTGTGTTCTTCCAATACGCGACTGAGGTCACACGGCATTTTCTCTGCGTGCCTCTCTTATGAGGACACCCACCGGTGACACTGGGTCAGGGCCCACCCTAATGACCTCATCTTACCCAATGACATCTGCTGAGACCTCGTATTCAAGTTAGGTCACATTCACAGATCCCTGGAATAAGGACTCATGTCTTTGTTGCAGATACAATTTAACCCATAATGCCAGAGAGTGAGAAGAGGTAAGGACCCTAAAAGGGTTTTCGGGTACAAAGAAAACATGAAAGAAAGAGAGAAAGAAAAAGAGAAGCTCTGTGCCCTCTTTAGGGTTCTGGGTTGGGTAGGAAGATGATGGGTGTCGGTTGGAGAGTCATCCTTAGCAGGAAGCGCTGTGTGTTGGCAGAAACGCTGCCCTGTGACCGTCCGTCCCTGTTTCCTCCCCGTAGGAAGATAACCGTGCTTCTCTCTGGGTGGTGGAGCGGGGTGGGTGCGCTGGGGGAGTGAGCCGGGTCGCACTGGTGTGGAGCCTGGAACGAGTCCTGTCTCCATGATGGGCACAGCTGAAGGCGGAGATGGGGCTGGACGATCGCGTCGTCTGAGTAAGGGAAATGCACGTTAAAAAAAAATAAGCCTGGAAATGCATGTGGGTGAGCACTGTGTGCGTGTGTATGTGTGTGTGTGTGTGTGTGTGTGTGTGTGTGTGTGTGATGTATCATGTATGTGTGCAGTACACATCCCTCTTCCTTTCACCCTGGACTCCTGACCAGGGTGAGCATTTCTGCTGGCCCCGTCGCCTCCCTGAAGTCCTGTCCCACTCAGTGAGACGGAAAGAGACCATCGCTGTGCCAGCGACTCTCAGATTTGGTCCAGGTGGGTGTCACGTGAGGGCCAGACATCTGCATTCTAATCTCCTTCATCACCGTGTGTTTTTGGGTGGAGGTGGGAGCAGTAGGATTCTTGGGATTTTTCAGCACAGGCAGGCTCCTTTTAAAAGACTTCACTTTGGTCTCTGCCAAAGTAATTAACTTCAAAAACTTTCTTAAGTGCCCTGAGCAATATAGAATAAGGTTTGTTTTGGGCCTCCTGGAGTTTATAAGTCCTAGTCGGGGAGATGGTGTGTTTATACTTTGATTAATTACTCCTTCATTAGACTCTTCAGCTCCTGGGCCAGGCGGCTTGTCCGGCCCAGAGTAATCACACAGACAGTGTGGTCTTTGACCGTAAAATCAGTGCTGTTATATCAAGGTGGGAGGTGGGCCTGGAGGGTGGGCCTGGTGGATGAGGAGAACGTTTATGGTTACAGATGTAAAATAATATTCTCGACCCTGGTCAGTGCAGCTCCAAGGAGGACGAGAGGTCAGGGCTGCTGCTGAAGGAGGTTGGCTGGAGAGAGCCGTCAGGGGTGGGACAGGTTTTGGACACCTGCCACGGAGAAGATGGAAAGGGGGCAAGCTGGGAACACAGGGCCCCCTCCACATGCAGGGGCCTGTCAAGGCTGGCACGGGGGAGCCTGTGCTCTAGCCTGCAGTGCCGGGGCTGTATTTGGGGGCTGTTGGCACCTCTCTTAGCAAAGCTTCTATCTGCACTACCCCCCAGCTTTGACGTGGTGCCCTAAAATGCTGCTTGAAGCCCTCCTGCCAGCATGTGGAGAGAGGGCATCCCCAGACTCTGCCAGAAACAAGCATGGCTGCCTGGCGTGTTGGAGCCGTGGGGCCGAAGGACGCCTCGGGTTGTCCTGGAACATCGTGCTCACCAGGAGCGGGGGCAATGCGGGAGGATGGGCAGCTCTAGCATCCGTACACAATAGCACCGCTGCGTTCAGCCTCTCTTTCGAGTTACCTACAAATGAGATTTCCACAAGATGAGCTAAAATAGGAAAGATCCTACCGTATTTGACTTTTCTTAAAAAAACACTTTAGCTTGGCCTTGGCTGTGTCAGTTCTGGATAACTTTAAAGCTGGTAACAGAACAAGCTGTGTTCACACACAGAAAATGTCTCCAAACAAAAAGTGGGCGTGCGGTTTACAGTTTAAAATTGGATGGAGGCCATTCAAAATTCCCTTCCTGTTCTCCTTAAGAAAAACTTGGTAAGCTGCTGAGAGGGGGCACTCCTCCTGGGAATAATCGTGAGGGGTCCAGAGAGAGGCTGTCCTATGAGCACAGCTAACTGACTACTGGAGTGATGTACCTGGGAGGGTGGGGCGGGGACTTACTGAGCTGGCTGCCCCTTAGCTTCAAAGCCCGTGCAGGGTCTGGCCAGGATGCCTCTGGCCTGTTGGCTCCCACTTGCCGCCCCTGGACGGCTGATCCAGGCACTGGCTGAGACCTCAGAGCCCTGTGTGGCCACTTCACTTGAGTGTACCATTAACTTGGACTTCAAGTTTATGCTTGGGGCCATTTTTCTAAATATAAAGACATTACTGTTTTACTTTTTTACACAAGAAACACATGTGTTGAAAATTTGGAAAATGCAGATAAACATAGATACCCGTAAAAAAAAAACAAGAAACATCACCCATAACGCCGGGACCTGAAGACCCACTGTCAGCGTTGTGGTGCGCGTCCTCTCGGTCTCTCTGGGCCCGCCTGCATTCCCTCGAGATTTCAAGGACAGGGGAGTAGAGGGTGCTGGCTTTGGCAAGTTCAGGGCTGCTTGCGAATCTTACGTGGCTTTGGGCAATTGACTCGACCTCTCGGACTCTCCATTCCGTGTCTAAGACTGGGATGGTACTTACACCAACTTCGGATGATCTTGGGAACACCGATGAAGACCATTCAGCGCACTTAGCATGTGCCTCTCTGCAGTACGTCCACTGTTGTTGTTATTTTATAATAAAACCAGATCACGTGACACATTCTGGTTAGGAACTTGTGCTTTCTTCCCTAAACTATTGTGACCACTTTTCTGTAACATCAGATGTAAAAAATAACACATATTCATTATGAAGACTTTCAAATTAAAGGGAAGTTTAGATAAAAATATTTTAAGAAATTCCAAATCCTGCCATTACAAAATATCATGACCGATATTGGGGTTTGAGCAGCGATAATTAATCACACTTTTCTCTGCCTCCTCCCTCCCCCCACAACTGTGAATCGGTTTGGGGAGTAGACATACCAGCCAGCCGTGGAGTGTAAAAATATCATCTTGGAGTTTGTGTGGAGATATTTGGAGTCTGGGCTGGAAAACTCAGTTTGTGGCCAGATTCAGGCTTCTCACTCCTTCGCTCCTAGTCAGGAAGACAGGCGTCATGTCCTTGCGGGGCGGGGCCCCTGCTAAGCTTATCCCCTGGAGGAGCAGCGGCTGTGCACCTTGAAGGCTGTCATAGAAGGAGAGGGGAAGGAAGGGGTCAGGGCAGGCCTGCTGGGTTCCTTTCACAATTTCACCTGTCGAATAAGTCGCACCAGCCCCTGCTGGGGAGGACTGAGCGAGGAAGGAAATCAGAAGAGCAGATGGTTTTTCTCTGTTACTTCTAGGAGGCAGAAGTTCCTCTAGTATAGATCAAGTACAAATTTTGGGGAAGAAGAGGGAGAAATTCCCCCTTATAATTACCAGTAGTGGGATATCATTTCAGAATTCTCTCTGCTCTTCCATGGAAAAATGGGTGGCTAGCTAGGTGTACTTTTTCAAATATATATTTTTAAAATATGAAGTAGTAACTGTCACTCACATTTAACCAAAGACCTAATTAAAACTTGAATTCGCTGTCTTCTGCCCTGAAGTGTTGTCAGCCAGATTTTTCCTTCTCTGTCGATTGTTTGTGTACAGATAAGATGCCTACAGAATTCCTTGTTAGTGTTTGACATGTAACTGTCACAGTATGTGTCACTGCTGCCTGATGTGGGTCCTGTGTTTGTGGAACTTGACGTCAGCAGATTCAGTCCTCTTAACGTTCTCAGGAGGATTTTTACGTATTTTCTGTGTGAACATTTTCCCGGTTCTGTACAGGAGTTTGCTAGCACAGAGACCTGTTATCCATGTGTTGGATTGTCTTTGGACTCCCTGGCCGTTTGCTTTGCTTTGATTACTTTCACGCCTGGTTTTCCTCTGTAGTCACTGTTTCATTTTTAGCTTTCCTCTAGTTAGTCAGTCGATTCGAAGCCATCTTCCTTTGGGTCTTGGTAAGTTTCATTTTATATGTTACTGTTGTAGTGCTTATTTTAGTCCCCAGTTTATTTCTTTAGGTTGGCTATTTATTTATTTATTCCCTCCCTCCCTCCTTCCTTCCTTCTTTTTGCTAATGTTACTTTTGAATTCCCGATTTCCTGAACTCATATTCATATTAAGTTCTGCGGCTCAAATATCTTTTGAGGGGGGATTGCTCTTTTTGGGTAATGATTTCTTTTAGGCCGACTTTTTGTCTTTGAGGCAATGCTTTGCTTTTTCCTTTCCTCCCGGAGTCTGTACTTAGAGATAGAGATGCTGTGACTATCTGTTTGCTTTATCGCTTTGTTTTTGCCTGAGGAGTCTGCCCAGGGCATTGTTGTTCTGGATGTTGGTGGTTTCTTGATTTGCGGCTTCGCTCTTCTCCCCCTTACCACCGCGCTCAAGTGGGAAGGCTTGTGTCTTGCTTCTACCCATGGCCCCGTAGCCCGGAGACACCAGAGCCGCAGGGCTGACGGGCCTGTAGCAGGTGGTGTGCAGGGTGCTGACGGGGGCTGGCTGGAGGATGCGGGCTGGGTGGGATTTTGCTTCCGGATCTTCCAAAGGTCCTTCTAGGTGGCTTCGGTCAGCCTGGGTGGGAGCCCACATGGAGACCCTGGGGCAGTATGCTGTGGCCCCAGATCAGCCCTGGATTTCACTGTGTTCTTCTGGAACTTTCTCTGCTTCCAGCAGAGATGATCAGCACTGCGGTTCATGGCCTTGTCTCATCGTTTTCTCCCCAGTGGGTCTTGTTATTTCCATCGGAACAGCGGAATCCACGGAGAGCCACTCGAGGCTGCTTTTCTTTTCTCCAGAGTGAGTGATACTGACGAAAATGCCCAGTGCTCTGTTCGTTCGCTGGTGCGTCTTCCCGAGGGTGCTGGAGCCTTGCTGTTACACTGCACCGTGCGGCTTTGCTCTTGAGTCTTCCTTTACTTTCCATCGCAGGAAGCATTTGAATTTTATGGCGCTGGGGTGTGCTCATTTTCCTGCTTGTTTATTGACTGGTGTTTATTTTATTTCTGCTTTAAAATTGTTGTAGTTCAGTTTTGGAAGGGAGAGGCTCTGCGTGGAGGTTTGTAGCATTCTGATTGGGATGTACCCAGCATCACGGTAAAGGACCGCATGACGTTCTGCTGTGTTCCCTTATGTCTCCGCGCCCCATTTCTGCGTGGTAGGTTGTTGACAGTGCTTTGCTAACGTAAATGCTGTTTTGCCTTCAGATTTGTACACCAAAATAGAATGATGAGATTACAAGTGCTGGTCACGGCTGTAGAGAGAGGGGAGGGGAACTGGCATTTCTTTGAGGGTCTTTTGTATGCAGGAAGTACATAAACGGTCTGATTAGACTCTCACACCAACTCCGTGAAGTAAATGCCATTATTTCCATTTTATAGGTAAGGAAACTAGGGCCCAGAGAAGCTAACTTGCCCCACAGTTAGCTTTTGATCCTGGGTATCTCGGTTTTATCTTGCTCTAAAATCACCTCTCTTTCCTCAGATCGTACCTTCTCCAGAAGTCACAGCTGAATTGAATGCTTACGCGTGTTTGGTGTTTTTGTATCGTTTTAACACGCTACTGCTTGTGAGAGAACACGTCTTTTCTAGCTGAGGGGGAAGGCAGTGAACACTGCGCCGCAGGACTGCACTGGGGCCAGAGAACCGTGCTATCTGCCCTTCCCTCCCCGTGAATGCGGAAAGGCCTTTGCAGGTTCTGCGGTTTCGTTTTCTCTGAAAATGAATCTTGGTGCATTCGTAGGGCCCCTGCTCCGGGCATGCTGTTACCTGCGTGTTCAGCCCTCAGCTGCGTTCCTGCTCAGAACATCCAGCCACTCAGAAACAAGGGCCATTATGTAATAATTCGGCCATAACAACCCTCGCAAAATTACAGACTGCTCTGTGCCAGTGTGAACAAACACTCTAATTAATGTTTGCTCCCTCCGCAAACGGTCATGTTTCAAACCCTTGGTACAAAAGTGCATGCACCTTATTTGAAAAGTATTCCACGTGACTTACCAAGGATAACATTTTGATATTTATCGAAAGACTCCTATCTGAGTGTCATTTTTATCATCAAAAACAAAAATGGGCCCTTTGCCGTCTTGCGTGTGTGGAACGTCTGGCGGCTTTCAGTGCAGTCGCAGATCCCGTTGTCGTAGCCTGACGGCCGCCACGAGAAGTGGGCGGGGCGTTCCTGCCCACCCTTTACTTCTTCCCACCTTTGTTTTTAATTCTAAGTATAAACTCTTGCACAGAAGCAGCAAAGGGAAATCACAGTGCAGTGAGCACCCATGTGCTCACCAGCTAGGGCGAAACAGTTACTAAGATTCGGCGTATTTGCTTCATATATACGCACATAACATGTATACACATCCAAGTATGTACATGTAACCTTCTTTTTTGAACCACTTGAAAGTAAAGTATAGAAATGAGGACATTTCACACCTAAACATTTCATTATGCTTCTTCATAAAATATGATTGTTTCCTTATAAAACTACACCCTAGTATCACCCCAGCAGTCAGAGGGTTCTCATAAGCGTGAAAATGAGTTAGCACATATGCAGGGCTTAGTACAGTGCCTGGCACGTGTGCTCAGTAAACTTACCCTCATTCTGGCCGTCAGTCCTGCCTTGGGTTCCCGAAGACAGTTTCTCGGGCCCTTTTTGCTTTAAGGGTTTTGTTTGTGGAGAAACACTGAGGATGGCTGAAAATTAGGAGCAGACGAGGAGCAGCGATGATGGTCCCAGAGCCAGGGCAGCAAACGGCAGCCCGTGGACCGCATCCGGCCTGCAGGCTGGTCTCATGGGTCCAGTGCTATGGGGACAGACATGCCGGTTCATTCACATACTGCTGCCTCTGGCTACTTGTGCAGACCACAGCAGAGTTGAGATGTTGTGACAGAGCCCAGATGGCCTGCGGAGCCTATAATTTTTAGTGTCTGGTGCGTTACGGAAAAGAAACCGCAGACCCCTTTTCTAGAATATTTAAGAGTTCTGAGAGTCGTGGTCTCTGACCTGGGGTCCTGGCGCTCCAGATAGGATACTGCTGCCTCCTAGTGAATTCCTGCCTCCAGCTGTCACTCCCAGGAGTGGGGGTTCCCAATCTGTCCAGCCTTACCTCCTCAGAGCCCAAGGCCAACTCGACTCCTTCCTTCGGGGTGTCCCTCCTGCTGGTCCTAGCCTGGGGCGTGGAAACGAAAGGCAGGTGTGCCCACAGATGCTCTCTCAGCCCCCAAATTGGAGACGCTCCTGTACTTGTGGATCTCCCCTCCCAGACAGCAGGCTTGCCTGTGTTTCGCACAGCACCTTCCAGATGGCCTTGCAGGGAGCTCCTTTGAGCTGCCCCGTGTGGATCTGGTCCCGGGGGGGGGGGGGGTGGCAGCATCACAGGCCTTCCCTCTATGCATCTTCCTGGCCTTCGAACACTGTATCAGCTAATTATAGATATTTGACTTTTGCCAGCATGTTTGGGGTCCTGCTGCTTGACCCAAATGGAACGGATTCAACTCCATTGAATGAGCAACCTTATTTCCATATGCTACCTCTGCCTTTGGACAGAAACAGACCACTTTCCTAAAGTCCTTTTCTGTTTTGTGTGACTTACAGTCCTTGATTTATTTCCTGGCCTTTAAGATAGTGTTTATTGATCTGAGGCATTAAATTTAATCCTACTATGGAAGAATCCTTTCCCTTTTATTTTTATGTGGTCTCCTAACTACTTCAATAACTTTTTAATGGTTTAATTAATTTGGCGTGAAACCTCTGGAAATGATGATGGCAGTTCTTGTATACATGTAATAATTTGGATACCAAGGCTTGTTTTCTCTCTCTCTCTTACCCTTAAAAAATTTAAAAAGTTTGTATTCTGTGATGTCACCGTATTAGTTCAGGACTGACTTACTGAGCTTCGGTGATTTACCAGGCACTTTTCTAGGTGTTGGGGGCACAGTGCTTTGAAATGCACAGAAATCTCTGCTCTGGAAGAGCTTATGTCATGGGGCTTTTCTCAAAGCCCTTTGCAAGTGACCTTAGAGCAATGGCTGCGATTCTTGAAAGAGCGTGTGGGTGGTTGAATGTAAAAAGTCCCTTTGTGGTGATGGGAAGGAGGGGAACGTGGATGTGGATCCCACAGAAAAAGCAAGGCGAACGAACAGCAGAGGAGGCGGTGTGCTCTCGGACAGGAGAGAGAGGCCTCAGGCTGTGCAGGCGGCATGCCCTTGAGAAGGAGAAGGAAGAAGGCCTTGGGTGCGGGTTGCAGTTCGGTAAAGGGAAGGCCTCGACTTCAAGACTCAGGCTAGTTCCCAAAACTCAGTCATGCTAGGTTTTTGCAGGAAAGTGGTGTGACTTGTAGAAAGAGGTATTTTAGGAGGGAAGTAGCCCCAGGAGCCTGGAAGCAGTTGGAGACCTGTAGTCTGGTCTGAGGCCACAGCCATAAGTCAGGCAGGGCCGCAGAGAGTCTGTCCATGGCAAGACTGCTGTCTCAGTCTTTCTGAGATCTACCGAGGCTCGGAAGTCCGTGCTGATAAAATGGGGCAAAAGTCTGGCATCCCAGAAGTGAAATGAAATCATCATCATCCAAGAGCTTAATCAGGGCAATTTCGGGCATTTGCAGTGGGCTCCACCGTTCCAGGTGACTTCCTAGTCCTTTGGTGACATCCACAGGGCATCAGAAGACTGCGGCTCATCGCGTGTTTACAGCACATGGCGTCATCTCTGAATACCGGCTTTCACAGCGTCCAGACTGAATGGCGAGACTTCCCGAAGCTTCTCTTCAGTATGTTGAATGTTAAGAATGGCATTTTGACAGGGACAGATCAAACACTGCGATGTTTTAAAACCAGACCCCAGTTTTGTGTCAGATCATCCAGAATTGTTGCCTTCTAGCCTTACACCTCAGGGAATAGATTTTCGTGTTCAGGAAAAGACGTGCAAACATTGGAATACCTACAGTGACTGAAAAAGTACCCAGGCTTCATCAAAAAGACCCTGTGCTTAAAGAGAGGAATGTTGCTTTTCATGGAGGATTTTTTCTTATACTTAAGAATTGAGGCTTGTTTCCTCTCTTCCAGTTTTCTCCATTTGTCTCTTGTGAATACTCTTTCTATCAAATATTTCTGACAAAGCTATTCTCAGTTAGGCATAATTACAACATCACTGGAAAATAAAGTACATGACTCTCTTGAAAATCAGCCTGAGATCTGATTTTACCCACATCGAGTTAGGCAGCCATGTGTCCAAAGGCAATTGAGTAACGTGATAGGCCGCTGTTACATGGAGTATCTGTTAGGATAAGGGCTCTACTGAAATATTTATTACTTGTCCCTGAGCTGGCGCCCCATCAGGCAAGTACATTCTGCATCACCACTTACACAGTGATACGCTTGGTTTCCATCACTTTTGTCTGCCTTTTTTTTTTTTTTTTAAAGCCACTGTCTGCATTTTCCACTTCGAAGTATATTAGTTACTATGGAAACAGTGATGTCATCAGTGGGGGTGAGGGGTAGTAACATCTAAAGGGCAGTTTAAAATTATTTTATTTAATGGTTTGAAATTTATATAACATGGGGAAAATGATGAGTCTGTGTGAGAGAATGGTGTGTTTGTACTGTACAGTGAGAGCTAGCTTGACGCCTGTGCATGTAACAAAAGTCAGCATTTGTGTGTTTTTTGGTTGCGAGCAAAGATATGCCTGAACATTAGGGAAAAAATACAAAGGAAGGAAAAGGAAGGTCAGGGATGTACATAATCATCCCAACTGTCTGGGGCTCTTAGTTACTACAGATGCGTAGAGTTCCCTCTGCAAGTATGGTTTATATAAGCAGTGACCCGTTTTTCTCCTATAAAAACTCTGTTATATTATGGGTCTTTGGCTTTCTGAGTGACATCTGTGTTCCTAGCAGAAGTTAATTAATTCTGATGTGCAGCGAAACTCTTAACAAGATCCCTGAAGAGGTGGCAGTGCTCTCGGAGGCTCAGAAGGAGATCTGGTGTGACTGCGGGTCTGTGTGGGGCCGCAGAGCAGAGTTGGCCCTCGAGTCCCGTGAGCGGGCCCCTGGGTGCCTGCGGTGAGTCCGCAGGGCGCTGCTCTGAGTGTCTGAGTGAAACTGGCCTGTTTTCTCCTTCGACCTGCGCACCTCTTCCTTTTTTTTAACTTTTAAATTTGAAATCTTTGTAGATTCACATGCAAATGTTAGAAATGATACAGAAGGATGCCCAGTCTTCCCCCCAGGGAATATCTTACACAACCACAGTGCACCACCAGGGTCAGGACGTTGACATGGATGCAACTCACCGGCAGAGCTCCCCAGTGCCAAGTGCACTTGTGCGTGTGCTGTGCGCGTTAAGTCTCTGCAGTTCAGTTGCACGTGCACGTTTGAGGGCTCCCTGCCGGTCCAGGCGCAGAACTGCTGGAGCACTCAGACCCCTCCTGCCACCCTTGTGTAGCCTCTCCTCCCTTTCTGCTCTCTGTCTCCGTGGCGTTGCCATTTTAAGAATGTTACATAAATGGAATCACACAGCCTTCAGCCTTTTGAGATTGATCTTTTTTCCCCACTCAGCACAAATCCCAGGAGGTCCATCACAGTTGTTGCATGTATCGGTACTTCATTTCTTTTTACTGCCCCGTAGTATTCTGTGACAGGGATGCGCCATCCCTAGTTTAACATCACTCCCTGAAGGACACTGTTTATCTCCTTAACCAGAAGTTCTCGGGGAGGGCCGACGGGGCCCTAACAGCACAGGGCCAGGGAGCGCTGTGAAAGCACCCAGTCTCTGTTCTCTCCTGGAGTTTTCAGCAGGGTTCCCCCCGCAAGTTTTAAGACCCAAAGGAAGGAATGAGGTGGAGAGAGCCAGCTGGAGTCCAGGAGAGCTTGCAAGCCGGGTGACACGTCTCTCTTCAGGGTGGGCCTGGGCGTCTGGTATGTTCAGTGTCCTTGCGGAGGGGAGGGTAATGCCCTGTGCTCTGAGCCCTGCTTTGAAGCACCTGCTTCTCTTTCCGAAGAGCTCATACAAGAATGTACCTTCCTGAAGTGCTGATGAGAAAAGGAGCCGCAACACCTGCCGTTCAGCCTGCTTTGTCCCCCAGACCCTTTTGGGAAGATCAAAACCTAAACTTCTGTTCTGGGGCCAGTTCCAGGGGGAATTGTTTTCTTGGTCTCACCGATGGAATTTCATTTTGAAAATTGTTCTACGTTGCCCTGGGACTGTTTAACTGGTCTCATGACAGAACTCAAACACCGAAATCCTTGCCGGAGTACCAACCGCAGGTCTGCGTTTCCGCTCTCAGGTTCATTGGAAGTGGCCTGAGCTAATGGAGCCAGTGACCTGATACTTCCCTTCCCCACGAAAGGGTTTTCTTTGCCCTGCATTTGATGCAGCCAGCAGACTCTCCTCTTGTCCTCTGGTGGTTAAACTATTGACCTAACGAAAGGAAGGATTTTTGAGATTCGGACTGTGGAGGGGCTTGGTGTGTTGGCTAGGAAGCTTTTAATGCCAACAGCTGTTGGTCAGAGAGAGAGTCCGTGCTCGGGCTTTCGGTCATAGCTGAGCAGTGGACACAAGTTCCTATGAGAAATGAGCAGCCTATGCAGATGGCCCACGAGGGAAACAGAAGCCTGTGCGTTTGGCCCAGACTCCAGGGGATAGTTTTTTAGCTGAAGCCATGTGATTGTGCCTGGCAGTCTCCCATCCCTTTTAGCACTAACCTGGGGTCATGCTTAAGTGGGGTAACCCTCTCCCCTCCCGCAGTCACCTCTTCCCCCTTTCCCTGGCCAAAGTCGGGTGCCCTTCCTTTGGAGCCTCCTTTGTAATTGCCCTGATTATAACACGAAACCCTTAAGATCACTGCCTTGAGGTATGGTTGCCTCTGCCTGGGGAGTTTGGTTCTCAAGCAGCCTGAGACACTAACGTTGTGTGTGGGCAGGCTGTTAGCCAAGGGCACGCCTCGGTTGCCTAGAAGGTGAATAGTGCATTGAGGGGTCTGCTGCATGAAAAGTGCTTAGGCTGAGAGGGCGCGTGAGGACCGGCGAGGATGGGACGTTCGTGGCTGCCTTTTGCACACATTCAGGACCTGCTTTTCTGAGTGGAACTGGGGATAAACCATTCACGTTCTGTAAATAATGTATTGTTGGAGCTGTGCATTTGCTTATCTTTGTGTTCACAGCTCCCAGTTCAGGGCTGAACATGCGGACGGTCGTGTTCGGTGAATGTTTGCTAAACGAAAGGATGAGTGCTCAAGCAGAGAGACGGGAAGTTGAGTAATATGGGATGGATGGGGGCGTTCCCACCCTCCACTCCCACGGCCACCACCCATGACTTCTCAGCCCCACTCTGATTTCACTGAATATATGCAAAAAGTGTAACTCCATGAAAGCTAGTCAATGCTGGACTAGAAAGAAACTGGATTTTTTTTTCTCTTGCAATTAGGGGTCACCTGGCATCCCAACTGGCTGTAATATCACCTTGTTCTTTAAGAAGCTGGTTGGGCTGCACTCTAAGTGCCTGGTGAGTAAGGGAATAGCAGCTGGGCCAGCAGCCATGGTGCAGTCCCGGCCGGCGCCGTCCCCTGTAAACAGAGAGACTGGCAGCAAGGTCTTGGGAAGGAGCCATGTGCTCCAGCCATTCAGATTCCGGGCTTCTCTATCAGCTCATCTTAATCTGCAGGTTGCCAAGATGTTTGGGGACTGGTGGATAATAAAGTAACCCCTCTTTTTACATTTGGCAGGACATCGTCTTGGTTTCACTTTTACTGGGTGCTTGGATGTGTGCTTTGTGAATCAGCTTATCCTGATGGTGGAAAGAGGAACTTGGGACCGAGACCCTAGCATCCCCTCTTTCTGGCTTGCTTTTTACCCAATCAGCTGAGGCTCCGTAGGGAATGGTCGAAGCCCTAGGCTTTTCAGTGAAGGAAGTGCCTGTTTGGGATCAGAAGGTCCAGTCTCTGCCTGGCCCTCCTGCTTCGATGCTGGAGCTTGTTGATGAAGGCACCTCCTCCCTTTGGCTCACTGGGGCATTTAGAAACCGTCATGCCTTCAGTTTTCCGGCCCTTTGCATTTCCTCATGTGGCGCAGTCCTTTCTGTAGGGTTCCCCGTCTAAGTTATTGGCAGTTATCTTTTTTATGCCATTACATACCCTTGAAGTTGCTGTTGATTATAAATTCCAAGTTGTGGTTTATATCTCTTGATAAATACTAAGATGATTCTTTCACACGTTATTCATATTCTCCTAATTGTTTCATTTGTTTTACTGGTTCGTGTTTAGAAACTTTGGTTCCAACTATTTTTTTAAAGCAGAATCGTATTGGCAATATCCCCGATTGCAGCATCCTACAATGTGGTTGCTTCCGTCACTTGTAATTGTGCAGTATTGCACCCTGTGCCAGGAATGGTGCCAAGTGCTCTCCACCTGTTGTCCACTTCCTTTTCCCTAAAACACCGAGACGTGCGCGGAGACGTGACACGGAGCAGAATGCTCCTCCACCGGAGCATCACGGGAAGTCGCATCGACGATCGGAATAGTGGTGATCAAAAGGAGCGGAATAGTGGTCACATCTAACAGTGATCTAAGGGTTTTACATGGATCAACCTGTGTAATCATCCTAAGACCCACGTCATAAGCACGACCCTTACCTTGGTTTTATAGATGAAGGTTCTCAGGTCCTGAGGCCTTTCTCAGTGTCACGTGGCTTGGCAGCAGCGGTGCTGGGCACCGAGGGCAGGCGTTCTGACCCTAGAGCCTTTTAAAAAATAATAGCAGTTGTTTTAAGATAAAGAAACCACTATTAATTTCTTCACCCGGGATTAAATGAATCACTAAAATCAGAAATTGTTATGAAATGTCGAGCTTGTTATTAAATAGGGCTTAGGTCACAGGTGGCCAACACCAGGCCCACAGGCCGAATCCGGCCCTCCACCTTGTTTTATCCGGCCCGGCACCTTGTCTCTACCCGGCGGCAGCGCTGAGCTCCTTGCCCCTAGTTAAGGAGGAGTTACATTTACAGTGTCCTAACATTACATTTGGCCCTGGAAGGCAACCTCAAAGCTGATTTGGGCCCCCAGTGAAAATGAGTTTGACACCCGTGGCTTAAGTGATTTCCACAATTTGCATCTTTCTAGAAAGCTTTGATAATTAGATTTTAGTTCTAATTCTGACATTTCCTTTTTCAAATCATCAGAATCATTTATTTGAATCAAGTAATCTGAATACTTACTCTTTGCCAGACCCTGTGCGGAGTATTTTTTAATATATTATTTCATTTAACGCTCAGAATAACCTTCTTCTTTGAGAGCTGAAGAAAGTGAGCCCCACAGAACTAACTGATCAGGACAGATCCCAGTTGCTTGGGTTCAGCAGCTGGGGTCCCAGCGAGGCCCCTGTATTCCCAGAGCACAGAGACTGATGCCCTCCCACATGTCAGCAAAGCTTTCCGGTCGAAGTGGTACAGGTTATCCAGCTGTTGCTCGTTTGGTAGGGGAAAGCCTTCCCATCCCATGTAGGGGGCCGGGAAGGAAGTGGCTGATGGCGGGTGGGGACAGCAGGGTGCTGAGCCAGCCCTTCTGCTCTGGGTCACCTGGGAGGAAGGGCCGCACAGAGCAGAGGTCATCTTCATCTTTGCCTCTTCCCACATTCCTGGCCACCCCCACACCTGGCTGTGCTTTCTCTGCCATTGCCCCTTTCTCGGGGCTACTTTCCCGAGCTCACTCTTGAAGGCAGGAGGCCATGTTGGCTTCTCCTTGAGCAAGCTCAGAAGTCAGGAGCTCCCCAAGTTCCTGTGTCGGGAGACAAAGGACAGCCAAGGCCAGAGCGCCTTTCTCCAGGCCGCCTGCCGGAGCTCTCCAAGCTCCAGGAGCTGGCTCCTGTATCGCTGGCAGAAGCTGGGCAGACGCTGCTTTCTTTCAGCAGCCAAACACCAGAATTTCTATGAGCTAGCTCTTCTTATAAGCTGGAAAGTGACATCAGAGCTCATTTACTCTCCACTCCCCCCGCCTCAGGTCTCCCATTAGGTGAGATCTGCCTCCCACGAGCCCCTGGCTCATCATACCCGCCCTGGTTGGGGCGGCCTCCTGCTCTGTCTTCCCTCTGGGGCGAGTGTGTGAGTCCTCTGTGGTGCCTCCTGCCCAGGAGCCCTGGGTAACTGTGAACTTGGGCGCGGTGATTTTACCTCCTTGTGTTTTGCCCTTCCAAAGAGAGATGTCATAGCCAGGCCCCCAGCATCAGTTGTTTCCGCAGGGTAACCACGTTTACGTGCTTACTGACTGCTGAGTAATCCTCGTGCGAGGACGCAGTCAGCATCCTCGTCTCCGTGTTCTCAGGACCTCACACCCAGCTACACCCATCCGAGCTGGCCGGCTTAGCTGAGACAAGAATTAGGGTGAGGCGTGACGGCGCGTTGTTGATTCTCTTTACCAGTTGTGAAGATAAGGGATAGTGGGTATTTAATGAGCCCCTGCAAGATGGCAGGTGCTGACAGTGCCTCATAGCCTTCATTTCCGGTCCGGAAATTTATTTATTATCATTCAGAGCATGAAGCTTGGAGGTCAGAGCATCTGCTTCCAGCTGACATTGCAGTTGGCTGGGAAAGGGAGCAGGGGTTTATGTCCTCCCTCCTCCGTGCGACTGTGACCATGCGATGGCCAAGACTCACTTTCCCAGTGGGATCTTTGCTGGCTTTCATGGCCCTTGTGACAAGGCCCAAGGAGCCAGGGGTCATTATCACTCTTAAGTGCCCACTTCCTCAGCACTAGGTCACAGACAGGCTTAGAAATGCAGAACAAGCACACAGGCTGATGTTATTTTATTTTCTTCAATATTCCATTTTCTTGTTCAGAATGTTGTCACCCCTCCCCCCCCCTTCCTTCTCCCTCCACTCTTTCCCTCTGAGTGCAGAGCGGCTCGAGCCATACATTAAGTCAGTCTGGCTTTCCAGGCACCTCTGCCCGCCCAACTCCTGCACGGCCCTAAGGCTTTTTTTAAGGTCCTCTTGGCCTGCCCTGCTGGGACGCTGCAGCCACAGATGCTGCACCCCTCTCCACACTGCCCCCGCCTCGGTGACGTGGTACTGCCTGTGCACGTGGAGCTCGGAAGCAGCTGGTACCACACAATGCTCGCTCTCATCTTGGCATCTCGGGACGGCCTGGCGGCTTCGGCCATTTAGATCCCAGCTGGCGCCGGGGCTGCTGGGTCCCCCTGCAGAGGTGATTTTGCCACTTTGTGCTAATAAACAGATTTCAGTCCTTGGACCTTCTGAGGGCCTGCTGCTCTCACCTTGTCTTCTGACAGTCTTGTGATGAAAGATGCCAGAGATAGCCACGCAGTTTAATGAAACCAGGCGGGATGCCACTGCTGATGTTTTAAATAGCGTTCTGCCACGCTAGCTTTGGGCCCTGGACAAGTTACTTAACCTCTCTGAGCCTCTCCTCCCCCGCCTCTGAATTGAAGTCTGTAATTCCTGTGCCTTGCAGCCGTGCCAGGATTCAGTGAGGTGATGGCGGTGGAAAGCACCTCTTCCAGGCCCTGGCGCACCGAGTGAGCTCGGCAGATAATTAACTCCCTCTCCTTTCTCAGGACCTAGGGTCCCAGGGAGGAGAAGGGAAGGCCAGATAAGCTTCAAGGCGTGCTGCTCTGCTCTATGCAGTGACTGCCCTGGGCAGATTTCAGGTACTTCAAAACACAAGAGAAAGAACTCTAATTAGGCCCTCGTTTGTGATTTGGTTTGGCCACATCAGGAACTGATTTGAGAATACCACCCGCCCTCTCGCTGCTGCAAAGCGAAGGGCTGGCCAGGAGTCAAAAGCAGAGTCAGTACTCTTTCCTGGAACTCCCAAGTCCCCCTGCCTTGGACACACAGAGATGGGGTGGGCAGTGTCATCTGAACAGGGTGTGGCTCAGGGACTGGGCCGTTGCGTCAGCGTGGGCCGCTTGCATTCTCATCGCATCTTCAGCGGGTGTGTGTCTTTGGCCTCTGTGGCTAACATTTACTGCTGCTCTCCGCTGTTTGTCCACTTAATTTCACTGTGCACTTCCTGTTACACAAATGACAAATGCCTAACTGTGATTTGTGATGTGCAGCTTGTTAAAGTGTTTAGTGTGACTCTGTAGTCACACTGCCTGGATCCCAGTCTCTGCTCCACCTCGTGTTTATGGCCTTGAACGTAAAAACCCTCGGTTTCTTTATCTGCAAAACAGAGTAGTGACATTGGATTGTATGAGGATCAATCCATAACAGTGCCTACTTAGCACAGAACCTGCTTCAGAGTAAGTGCTCCGTAAAAAAATTGCTCGCATTAATATCAGTAATAAGTAATAGTTGAGCATTTATTATCGTAGAACCAAGTGTATTCCTGCTAAGTGGACGTTGTTGGTTCCCTATACAGTGAACCGCTGTTCCTGGACTGAGGTTATGATGTTTGAGATGCAGATAAAAGTAAGTTCTGTGCTGTCACCAGGGCAGGACCACGAGTGATCCTGCTGAGTGTGGAAGTGCATCTGCAGCACTTTGTGGGTCTCACGGCACCATTTGCCTCTCCTCAGGTTGTAACTTACTGCCCAGCTCTTCTCCCAGCCCCTAAGTTTGCCTGGGTCTCCGAACCTGCGCTCACACCGGCTCTCCTTCCACTCATGGGTCATCGTGGCCATAGGCACCGGGTGGCAGGTTTATGCTTGTCAGGTGCAGCGCTGGTTTGTTCTATGCGTTTGCTAGCCTAGAAACTCTGTAAGGTAGGCTTATTTCAAATGGGATTGCTGGGCAGGTAGCGTCAAGTGTAAGCATCGTTATTCACCCCAGGCTCTGCTCTTACCTAGCCCTAGAACAGCGTGCTGAGCCTGGCGTCCTGCGTGGTCACGTAGGCCAGCGGTCCAGGCAGATCACCATGGTAGTCAGAGTGATGCGTGATGCTTGAGTGTTGTTCCTTTTCCTTTGTGGGTTGTTTGGATGATTCCATTTTGCATCATTCAAAATTGTTATTCTACATCATCTAGTTTATAAATACCATTTGTCCTCAGCAACTTTCTGTTACATTTAAGAGTAACTTTCAGGAAAGATGGTCTATAGTTTCCTGAATTTTGGAGTCTAGGAAACATTGTAGCATTAATTTCTTGCTAAAACAAAATACGAACTGAGATTGAGTAGCTCACCCTTTGTTTGCCTGCTGAATACTCTGCATATATTTTTATCAGTTGATGACTGTATTACATGTGTAAATATGTATAGTTGGCAAGTATGTACACATTTAACATGTGGAATATAGAACGACTGAGATGATGTTTTGCTCCCTCTGTACTATTACTAATCATCGTCCCCCGGTACTTTATTGTGCAATACTTTCAACATGTAAAGAAGGTGAATTATCCAGTTAATACCCATGTGCCATTATAATCACCCTACAGGTAACATCTTGCTGTATTTGCTTTATCATAGAATTACCCATCTCTCCATCACAGTATCCGTCCATCTCCATTCTTCTGTTGTATTTCGAAGTAGAGTCCATGCTGCCCCAACAGTGGCCTTGTGCTCAGTTTTCCGGAAGCATGTATTACATGTTGGGTCTTCTCGAGCCTTCCCTGACCCTCCCTCTTGTAGAGACCTTGACACCTCCTCATGGCCATCTGAAGGCCCACGAGCAGGCGCAGAACCCTGCCAGGGCCCTTCCCCAGGCCCTCTCCCTCTGCGCCTGGCCTTGTCAGTCCTGATTCTCACATTGCCTTTTACAGGAAGGGCGTTCAAAGGGCTGTGCCAGCATTTTTACTTCCTCGATCAATGAGACTTAACTAGATCCCCCAGAAAAGACTGTCTTCTCCCCACCTTTTAGCACATGCCAAATAAAGGCTCAGGCAAACACCAACTCCAAAGGCAGGCTGGTTTATCCAGAGAGAGAGAGAGAGAGAGAGAGAGAGAGAGAGAGAGAGAGAGAGAGAGAGAGATCCTGATACTGATTTGTTGCTCCACTTACTTATGCACCCATTGGTTGACTCTTGTATGAGCCCTGACTGGGAACCAGACCTGCAGCCTTGGTGTATCGGGATGACATTCTAACCAGCTGAGCTACCTGGCCAGGGCCCTTCATTATTTTTATTTTCAGCACTTAGTATAGTGTCTGGCTAGTAATAGGTGCTCAATTAATAGAGCGACATGATGAATTAGATTCAGATGAAGTGCCAGAACAGGGCCCTCCATAGAGCTCTCCATGATGGTGGACGTGTGCTGTGCTGGCACTGTCCTGTGGGGTAGCCGCTAGCCACGTGTGCCTCACGAGCACTCGGCGTGAGGCAGTGCCCCACAGGACTGCATTTAAACTTCCAGTCAGTCTCAGTGTGAACTTACAGTATAAAGCCACATGTGCTTAGTGGCTACCGTATTGAACAGCACATTCTCTGAATGTTCCAGTGTTCAGCGGTCATGATTCAGTTGGTCTAGTATAGGCATTATTTTTCAGACACGTGCAGGTGATTAACGTGCAGTCAGAATTGAGAATTATAGGACTAGAACGTTTAGGGCTATAGTGTCTCACTCATTCACTCATCCACCCATCCATCCATCCACCCATTCTCCTACCCACCTGTCCACCTATCCATCTGCATAGTTCCCCAAACTCCTCACCTACACAATCCATCCATCGTCTACCTTCCCTCCCTCCCTCCCTCCCTCCCTCCCAGTAAGTAAATAAAGGTATCTCTTGCTTTTTGAAAGTTTGCATTAGGCAGCTTTCACTTTTATGGAAAACCTACATTAGTACGGATGGTCCTCAATTTATGATTGTCGACTTATTATTTTCCTATTTTCTGTTGGTGTAAAAACAGTACACATTTAGTAGAAACCAGCTTGGCCAAGCTATGGTGTTTGGTAGGTTAGGTGTATCAGAAGCATGTTTTACTTAGGATATTTTCAGTTTACAATGGATTAATCAGGTCATAACCCATTGTAAGTCAGGAAGAACCTATACCTATTTTCCCAAACTTAAGGAAACCTGAAGAGGATTTTCACTTGCAGGAAAAGGGCAGAAAGTGAAGATAGCATTTAGCATTCGTCTCTGCGCAAGTTGTTGTGGAGGCGTGAGGGGGCGCTGCCGAGCCCCTTCCCCTGGAGCCACACTTGGCGTCTCGGCACCGCGCCCCAGAGCTCTGAGAGGCGTCCCTGGGCATCTGGGCTTCATCTCCATTTATCTTGTGCATCTCTTAGCAAGACGTGTCCCACCGTGTCAGAAAAACCTGAGAAGGCTCGTAAGGGGGTAACTCTCGGGGTGAAACTGGGTATGATGAAGTGCACGTAGTGTGATTCGGTAGGTTTTTTGGTCTGGGAACACTAAACAATTTTTTCCATGTAAATTAATGCTGATTGCCTCTTCGCTTAATGCCATTTCAGCTTATGAAAGGTTTTGTACGAAGGGTGTGCTCTGGGATTGAGGGGGAAGCAGCAATAAGTTCCTGTTACATGCTGCATACTCTTCTAGGCACTAGCAGTTAAGGAAAAGATACAAGGTCTGGAGTGCCAACTTGCGTGCTCGCTCGTGGGGGAACAGATGATGTAAAAACACAGGGTACATCACTTCCAGGTCGGGTACCTGAGTGAGAAGAGAACAACAGAGGGGGCTTGTTTAAGGAAGGCCCCCTCAGCAGGGAACACCTGAGCTCAGACCTGCTTGGTGAGAAGGCGACAGCTGTGCCATGGTCTGGGGTGAGATGATTCCAGGCAGAGGGAGCAGCCACTTGTCTGGATGCTGGGGCTGTGCTTGGCATGTCGGTGAAACAGCAAGGAGGCCAGTGTGGCTGGAAGGGTGAGCATGAGGACTGTGGTGAGACATGACCTTGGAGAGGAGGCAGGGCAGGAAGTTTTGTGGCGTTGCAGACTGGGGTCCAGGGTTAGGGTTTCTTTCTAGGTGCTGTGGAACCGTAGGAAGAGAAGAAGCAGTGCCTCCGGCCCTTCAACTACCTCCTTCCTTGCCACACGGTGTATGTGGGTGATGGGGAGGGGCCGTGCAGGGTGGTGGGAGCTCAGGGGAGGGGACCCAGAAGACCGGACAGATGGGGTCCACCAAGGTGGAGCCCACGGAACTTACTGCTGGAATTGGATACATGTTGAAGGTCACAGTTTTTGTACGCCCCTCTTCAAACACAGACAGACAGTGAGACTGGGTATTTGGAGTCCCACTGACTGAAGAAGCTAACCTTCCTTCCATCTCTCTCCAGAAGGCCGCTAAGAAGCCTTGCGATGCCAAGGAAAGGAGGTTCTGGGTTATAAAGCACGTAGCCTGAGGCAAGCGTTTCTCTGACTTAAATGTGCACATCACAGAATCCGACTCAGGAGGGCTGGGCCTGGACTGAGATTCTGAATTTCTAAAATGCTCCCTTGTGATTTCAGCGATACCTGTGCTTGAGCCCACTGTACCCAGCAAACACTTACCCCTATATCACATAAACAGCAAGAGGCACAAAACACTGACCCCCAGAGCCTGTGTGTCTTAGGAGTGAGCAGGCAGTAGCTAGAAGGGCCCAACTTGGGAATCAGAGGCTCAAGGGGGTGTCTCTTTTACTGGACCCAAACGGGCACCTCGGGCTGGTGGCTGTGAGTCCTCCCCAGAGACCTAAGGAATTCGCTCCCTGCCCCTTTGTTTGTCCTTCAGGAACCGAGTTCCTCAGCAGTTATTTCACAGCCTGTAGCAGTGTAGGCAGGTTTCTTCAAGCCCAGCCTCCAGGGGTGCATTCCAAGGGACGTATTTTACACGAAAAAGAAGGCTTTAAAGCAAAATGACCCCTGGGCAAGGAAGCAAGTGACTTCCCATATATATGCAGTGTTTTGTATTATTAACACAGTGCATTTACTCAGTGTGTGGGGCGGGGGTGAGAAATGAGACTTGATCACCTGAGGTATCAGCAATAGCAATGATTAGCTTCAGCAGGGAGGAAGTTAGATTCCAAAGCAGTGCCTCAAGCTGTGGGTCCGTTCCTTAATGAAAAGGGAAAGGAAGTGACAAGAAGTTTAACATGATGCATTTCGCTGCAGAGCATTAGTATAAGTGAAACCTATTACCAGGCTGTAGGATTTAGGGCTGTTTTGAAATGCATGTACTCCCTTGTAGAAGGGGCTGGTTCAACCGTATTGATCGTCCAGGACCAGCACAGAATGTTTTATTGGGGCAGGATTCCATATGGAAGCTTTTTGTAAATGAAACTAACATTTGATTACTGGGAGAAAATTACAGTGACTTTTCATCTAGTTTCCTCGCCAATACCATTGATTCATGGTCCTTCCAGGAGTTCTTAATAATCTGTCCCGTTTCATTTGATATGAGATATTGAAGCTATTTCCTGGACTCCTCCAGTGTAAACATTTAGGGTTATTGTACCAAGCTCGTGCTCCAGCTTCCTTCTGTCTGATCTTTTGGTTTCCTCCATGCTATGGCATTTATCATTAAAGGTTATTAAGTCATCGGGTGGCAGTCTTCATTTTTATTATGTTTGTTACCTCTAATTAGTGCAGATACTCCCTTTAGAGCCCACACGAAAACTCGCAGAGCAGGGGACATTCAACTGTCTCAACCCCCCTCAGTGAAAACGACCGATAGACTCTTTTTGCTGATTGGGAAGCTACTCAGTAAAGCCACTCATTCTGTTTATGGTTTTACTCCCCAAAGAAGCCTGATTTCTCCAATTCCTAAGGTTTGTTTTTCCCTCTTTTTATTTCTCTTCTCTTCATGGAATTACAGCTAACTCCAGAGATAGCTGCTTAAAAGGAAGAAACAAGCGTGGCCTGAGTGATCTCTTAATGAAACATCTTCAGTTTATAATACAGTCCCAGAATTAAGGCAGGGGCTTTTTTTGTTTTCTTTTCCTTGTGGGGTTTTTTTTTTTTAAAGATTTTATTTATTTTTTAGAGTGAGGGGGAGGGAAGGAGAAAGAGGAGGAGAGAAAGATCAGTGTGGGGTTGCCCTCACGCACCCTTAACTGGGAGCCTGACCCGCAACCCAGGCATGTGCCCTGACTGGGAATCGAACTGGTGGCCCTTTGGTTCGCAGACCCACACTCAGTCGACTGAGCCACACTAGCCAGGGCTTGTTTTTATAGACATATTTCCAACATAAGCATATGCATCTCTCTACCTTGTATTCTGTAACCCAGCACATGACTTTGTCGAGGATTCATAGTGATGGTTTCAGTCACAAAGCTGAAAACACTTATTTGCCAACAAAATAAAAGTCAGATCAGAATTTAGGGAGGGGCTTCCTTTAGAGAACAGTCTTCCCAGTGTGAGAAAAGGGGAGTCTTACATGAGGTGTGTTGTGTCTTGTAAGAGAGTGGTCAGAACTGTCCTTAGAACATGTCTCTATGATGTGATTCTGCCAAGATGTGTCACAGGCTTGGGTTGAAATCCCATCTCTGTCACTTTGCAGCTGTGTGATCTTAGGAAAGATAGATAACTATTCTGATCTTGAACCTCCTCCAGAAGATAGAGAGAATAATGCCTTTTAGGCAGCTGGAAAGTTGTGAGAATTGACATAAAGTTGGGTAAGCTCCTACCACAGTGTTTGACATAGTCAGTACAGATTGTTGCTTTTACAATAAAACACAAATATGAAGAAATTGGATCTTACAACTAATCTGTTACCCTGGTTTGTATATTCTTTGGAGCAAAACAAAAAAATGAAGAGCCTTCTCCTGATTTCTGACCATTTCCTTGCCTCTTTCACCTGCCCCAGCTCACCCTGTTGCAGGTGATTTTTCTGCCGATGCAAATGCCGGGGCTGTCATCTCCATAAAACCAGTCTCCTGGACACTGGCAGTCGAGGGGATCGGTTTGCTCCCCGGTGCCAGGCCCAGGCTCCCGCAGCAGTGTGCCAGGGCCTACGATCGCAAGACCACCTCCTCTGTTTTCTGACCTGTCCAGGCGTCCCGCACAGGGTGACATGCGAGCACGAGGAGGTCTGCGGGAGCTGTGACGAGCAGGGACAGAGCCGGGGGAAGCTGAGCAGGAGAGGGAGCCTCTGCTCGGCAGAGTTCACTGAGTAGACGTTGAGTGGGATGCAGACAGCAAGTGCTCGTGGTTCATTTCCGATGTTCTCGGCTTATGTAAAGGCGTCTCTCCCAGCACATCTTATTTTCTCAGCATGAAGTGGAAGGGAGATAACGTGACCCAGTTAACATGGTAGGATTCCAGCATTCCCCGGGGATGCATCTGCTGACCGTCCCTCACACAGCCAGCTCCCTTCTCAAGAGCAGAGCCGTGACCCAAGGTCACTGGTACCTGGAGCAAAATGTCAGCTCTCAGGTCCCCAGTTCGGCAATAGCCACTTTCTTACCAAGGTGAAGAACGCACCGCTCTGTACATTGCACTGGAGAGCAAGTGCCTGCCTGTTCTAGACACTGGAGATTACCGTCTTTCCAGAGAATGCATTTTCTTTCGCATTTGATAATATTTCTGACACCATGTTAGACCTGCTTCTCTATGCAGTTTCCCCAGATCTTGTGTGTCTCCTGGCTTCAAGCTTTTAATAGACACAAAACATCTTATTTCCACAATTGGTCTCCTCGTCCTGCCTGGCTCTGTTTTTCTCTGTCCTCCAGAGCCAGTTTGGTCTCCTCTGGCGGGGCCGGAAGGCCGCACTCACCTCTTCATTTCCAGTTGGTCTGCAGAAAGTCACCGAGGAATTTCACGTTTAGATGCACAAGGTGCTGGCGTGACGTTCAGCGTGTTGTCATCTCGTCTTCACCGTGAGACCCCAGAGCTTGCCTTCTTGGTGGAGGGAAAGTTGCTTCTCGTGGGTGGGGGAGGGGCACAAAACTTACTCCGTGTAAAGCATGGATATACGTACAGCATATAAATAGATACTCCGTATGTCTGTGGTATTACAGTGTTATGGGGGGGGGGGGCATTCGGAAGAAAGGTCTAAAAAGGCCTTTGGAGGGGTGATGATAAGAAGGGTTGAAAACGCCGCTCAACACGTCTGCCCTCCCTGCCTCATCGTTCCCGTCCGCAGAAGACACTGCCTAAAGGGAAACCTGTGCTGTGGGCCGAGGCGGGAGGAGTGGGCCGGTGCAGTTCTGGAAGGCGGCGAAGGCTGGTGTGTTTCCAGCCGACTTGCTGTTCAGCACGCTCTGGGGAAGGAAAGCCATCCATGAGTTTTAAACAGCATCTGAATCTCGTGGAGAGATGTCAAAATACCGACTCCTGGGTCCCACCCTAAGTGTATCCCGGAATCTTGGGGAGGCATGGACATCACTTGGGCGGTTCCTCAGTGGCCAGACCCACACTAGGTCTGCAACCACTGATCCAGAGCAAGGAGGGAAAGTGGCTTAGATTAGGAGCTGACCCAGGGCCAGAAAGCGAGACCTGTCTGTAGGCCTTTCTCTCCCCACCTGTCCTCACCTCTGTGCTTTGGCAAACCGGGTGGGATGTGTGTGGTTCCCCAAACAGACCCCAGCCTTGCCCACCTCGATGCATTTGCTGCTGAGGTTCTCTGCACTCGTATTCGCCTTGCTTCCATCCTAACCTGCCAACATTTGACTTGTTCTGCAAGACTTGGCTTCAGCGGTTGCCCTCGCAGGAAACCTTTTGCAAACATCCCCAGCCCCTCCCCCCTTTTCTTATTGTAGTTAGCGCTTCTGCCTCACCTTTGGGCTATTTATACACATGGTCTTTGTTTTATCAAGGTATAATTTATACACTAGGAGGTTCATGCGTTCTAGCTACAAATTAAATGGTAGTGAATTTATTTAGTTGTACAGCCTTCACCACAGTCTAGTTTTATAGCATTTTCGTCACGTTCAGAAGTTTGCGCGTATCTGCATTTTCCTAAAGTCAGGCCGCCCCACTGCCCGCCCCAGGCAGCCTGCCTCCTCTCTCCGTGGACTGGCCTGTTCTGGACATTGTATGTAAATGGAATAACAGCGTATATAGTCTTTTCCTTCTTGCTTTTCAATTAGCATGATCTTTTTGAGATTAATCTGCCTTGTAGCATGTATTGGCAGTTTGTTCCATTTCGTTGCTGAATACTATTTCTTGGTGTGGGAATTTAGTAGGTATTGGAGTCACTGGATTGGGTTAGGATTGGATTTGCGTATACACCACATTTTGTTTATCCATTGCGTACATGTTTTCAATTCCCTTGGGCAGATTGGGGGTAGAATTGCTGGGTCCTGTGGAAAATATAGGCACTTGCACCTACACACTTTTGTAACTGCGCAGTTGTTTTCCAAAGTGACTCTAACCGTTGCTTCTTCGACACCCCACCAGTCGTACATGCGTGTCTCCACACACCCACGTGAGCGAACGCTTGCTGTTGTCCGTGTCTTTGGTTACGTCCGTCTTCGCGGGCAGGCAGTGGGACCTTGTGGTTTTTATTTGAGTTTGCCTGAAGACTAAGGATGCTAAGCATCTTTCCAAATTGATACGAGACATTTGTATGTTGTCTTTAGTAAAATTGTCTATTCAAATTACCTGCCTTTGTGGGGAGAAAAATGGGTTGTCTGTCATTTTATTTCTGAGTTTTGACATTGGAAGAAAGTATTGTTCAAATCCTCTTTATCTTTCCTGATTTTCTGTCTAGTTGTTTTATCAGTTATGGAACGGAATATTAACAGCCCCAACTGTTGTCATTGAATTGTTTCTCCTCTCGCTTTGTCGGTTTTTGCCTCTGTATTGTGTGTTTGGGGCTCTGTTACGAGGGTAGTGTGGTTGGGTTTACATCTGTCGTATTTGTTTCATGTCTCCTGTCTTTTTTATTTCTTTGTTCTGTCTTTACTGCCTTTTTGTGTTAAATAGACATTTGCTCATGTTTCATTGTAATTCCTTCTCTCCGTGTGTTTTACATCATTTCCTTGGTGAGAGCATCCACGGCGTGCATTTTACGTTGTCACGGTCCGCTCTGGATCAGCAGGACCTTCGTTCCTGTAGGAACGGAAACCTCGCCCCAGCGTCTCGCCATTCCTCCCCCCCCCGCTTTGTGCCGCCACCGTACTGCTACATCGGTCTGTGTTCTGAATCGAACGGTGCAGAGTTAGTTTTTCTTGCGCAATCCTGTGCCTTTTAAAGAAGTTAAGAGGAAATACATATATTTATGCAGCTTTTTGCGTTTACCCACATATTCAAATTTTCTGGCACTCTTTGCTTCTTAGTGTATATTTGTGTGTATATTTGAGTTTCTGTGTGGTGTCATTTCCTTTCCACCTAGAGGAGTTCCTTTGGTATTTTTGCAAGGAAGATTTGCAGGCACGATCAGATAGCCTTTGCCTTCAAGGCGCTTTCAGCCTTCCTGAGGGATGCCAGACGTGCCAAAGTGGCGAGAGCTGCGTGGGAGTCTGTAGCAAGTGCCGCGATTGCCCAGGAGGAGGTGGGGGCAGGGAGCGTTCACAGAGGAGGTGGCACCTGAACTGCCTGCTGCTGCTGGGTAAGGTGGGATTTTGGGGGTGAGTGAAGTGGGGCAGGTGGTGTTTTGGCCCATTTGCAGGCCGGGGGATGAGAAAGATCCGGGCCAGTGTAGCAACATGCGCCTAGGGATTGGAGTGCTGCAGGAGGCCTGTGAGAGGCAGAACGCAGTGAGAGCTCTGTGGGTCTGTCACCCCAAGGCCAGGAGGGCGGGCTTTTCCAGGTGGCAGGGCGCGTCACTGCCGAGTTTGCAGCAGAGAATGAGGTGGGGATGGGTCAAATGAGGTCAGATGGGAAAGAGGACAGTGACCAGTACAGATGCACTTGGGAGACTCCAGGGGTGAGGGGTGAGCATCAGAGCTGAGGCAGTTGGGGTCTGCAGGGGAAGGCGACGGGGAGAGTCTGAGAGGAGGGGGAGCAGGGGTCCCTGGGATGTGAAGCCAGGAGTGGCTGTCAGGTTGGTGGGGCCTGGGACCCACTTTCTTCTCATCTGTGTTTATCTTCCACCCGGATGTGCAAGCTTGGTAACCATCTTATTTTCTCATCCGCCAATTTGTGGGGTGTGTTCTGAGAGAGGATAGGATTAGGTGGAAGTAGGTTATCTTGGTGTTTAGGGCTTAACCTCACCTGTCTGGTGGTGTGCTCTTGAGGAATTTGCGTGTGCTGATTTTGTGCCTTGCCCTGGTAGAGTACTGTACTCCTGCGGGCTAACGGGTAGAATTTCAAGTCCACGGAGAAAAAGAAATGAAATGCTCATGTGCAGCACTGGCATCCCACGCCTTCGCTCCAGTGTGGCTATAGGCTTGAGCCCGAGACTCCTGGTACGCAAAGCAAAAAGGGACATAGAGCTCAAATCACACTGTTTAATAACCTTTGGTTGTAGGTGGCAAGGTTGAGGAAAGCAATGAAAATAGTTGCTAGGGGAAGCAGAGCTTTCCCTGTACTTAATTAAAAGCATGTTGGTAGTTCTGGAAGTGTATATACATACATGTATATTGTATGTATATACAGTTTTCCCAAGGGATGTTCATTATTTACAAAAAAAATCCCATAGTTTCCACAGTCAGAGGAGTGTCAAGATCTATTGCGTAATGCACGTTCTGGTGGATGACGAAAAGTCAGTTTCACCATTTGGAAGTCTCTCCTAAGTCTTGTGGTAAAGAAACCTGCTTGCCTGTTTTCAACCCAAAGTTTTCACAATTATGTATGACTTCATAGCTCTTTCTTCTGTGCGTGACTTTTAACAATACCAAGATTTTTTTCTTAACAGCAGGTTCGGTTACCAGTCACTTAGGGCTTCCTCGGCCTACCCGAGAGAGTCCATTAGCTTTCGAGTCCGGGTCCGGGCGTCTCACGGAGACAGAGTGACTGTGCTTGTCTGCACGCTGGTGAGGAACTTCGGTCACCCTTGGTGAACATGGCCTGTTTCCATTGTTGTCTTCTCGGTTTCGCTGTGAGTTGGTGCAGCCCCAGCCCCTGGAATTAGCTCCGGGCACAGGTGCTCAGTGTGAGGCTTTACAGTTTTCTGACAGCAAGTCCAGACCCTGGGACGTGCAGAGAAGCCTGATTCAGTGAGAACAGGTCCACCTGGGGGGCGGGGAGGGGGTGTGTGTGTCCGTGAGCCATTAGTGTCGGGGCAGGGATCTCTTTCTTACGGCTGTGTCTGCTCCCCCGTGTAGTTTTGTTGAAAGGTGAGGAAATCGGGTGACTCCCCTTGTTCTCGAAGTTTCTGTAATAAAAGAGACCTGGCAGCCCATGAACTGTGAATCGAAAAACTACCTGAAGCTGTTGTGCGAAAGACGCTGAACACAAACCATTAATAATAGCCAACCTGGTGTGAGACTTTCTGATGTAAAAACGTACAGCTTGGTGACCGAGTGGAGGAACATTTTATGAGCTGTCCCCAGCAGAGATGGAGAACTTTTGCGTTTCTCTGAGGAACCACTGAGATAGAAAAATCAAGCATGAGATTTATAAGTAGGAAGCAATTAAATTTAGAGATTTTTTTAAAAGAGAATCATAAAATGTTACACATTATCATAGAATTAATCGAACATAAGATTTCACTAAATATAAAGAATAATAAAAAATATGCATCTGATGTACTTTAGGGCCGTTCAGGGAACAGAGTTACTGTGAGAATAAATTGATGAGAGAAACTAAGACACAGGGTGTAGAGAGAAAGATGGCCTGAGGAATGCAGGAAATGGCAGAGACCAAGTCTTAGAGGCCGGTGAGGCCTCTGTAAAGAAAGCCGGCTGAGATGCTCACTGTCAGGATGATCGGAGAAAGTGGTGGTGCTTCTGTTAAAACCCAGGGAGGGAGAAACCTGGCGGGTTCTCAGGATACCGCTGCAAGGGAAGGCAAAGCTGCGTTGCGCATTCGCGACCTCTGCATCACCGCAGTCGCAGTGACGGCTGCTGCACAGGGCGTTGTCCCCCCATTTGAACCTCGTGGCACACTGTGAGGTCAGAACTGTCATCTCCATGTCACGCACAGGAAAAAGGAATTACAGGTGCCTGAGCCTCACAGTTAGCGTATGGCTCTCAGAGTCTCCCTTGATTTCCATCTGCCCCTCTTCCTGCCTTGCGTGTGGGCTGGAGTCCAGAGTTAGGTTTAAATTAGAGATTCTCCATGTAATTCTTACTTGGCTTTTAAAGAAAAACTGTTGTGAAATTACACCCATGTGCTCTCACCAGTGTGGGCATCATTCAGCAAAGGGAAACGTCACTGGTTCGGTTCCCGGTCAGGGCACGTGTCTGGGTTGCGGGATTGGTGCCTAGTTGGGGCGCACAGGAGACAGCCTTTCTCACGTAGATGTATCTCTCCCTCTCTTTCCCCTCTCTCTAAAAATAAATAAAAACCTTTAAAAGAAATCACACCCAAGTATCTACCATGTGGTCACAATGCAGGCCAACATTCCACCGGAAATAAAGCGACACTGACGTGTGCCTCTTCCCTAGCCGACCTGTGAGCCAGGCGGGCGATCTGTTTGCCGCCAGGGCAGTTACAGGAGGTGCTTCATCCCCTCTTACTGGGGTCTGGGTTGGCAAGGGGGTGCTCGTGTGCGCCCTCTCACCTGCGCCTTGAACCCCTCACTCTAGGGAGCTGCTGTTCACATAGAAAGCAGAGGCACACAATCTGCCTCCCACAGGGAGACTGCTGCTGCGGCTTTATCAGGGGCAGTGCTCCCCGGGCTTCTCGACGGCCAAGCCCCTTCCTCCTCTACTGCAAGAAGACAGGTCCTTGGCCCATGAGAGAGGATACCGAAGCTAGCTTTCAAAGTACTTCTGTGGATTAAAAACACAAGCTTGCATTAAAGTTGTGACATTTTTTATGTCAGCAAGAGGAGTGTTTCACAGGCTTGTTGTAAGTGGCCAGCATTGTTGTTACAGACACAGGAGTAACGTGACTTCCCACACTGTACTGACGGAGCCTGGGGCCGAGGCCAGCCCACTGCCCCTTCTTGGTGAAATTTGATTGGAACACAGCTATGCTCATTGTTTACGTATTGCCTGCGGGTGCTGCTTTTGCGCTAGAATATGTCGAGTAGCTGCTACTGAGACCATATTGCCTAGAAGCCTAAAATGTTAACTTTCTGGCCCTTTACAGAAAAAAAAGAGCAACCCCGCTTCCCCGCCGCCGCCCGCCCCCCCCCCGGCCATCCCAGGGTCCTTTGTGTGACTTCAGTCTTCTGTGGGGTTGACACCGCCTGGCTGACATGGGCCCAGCTGCTGGGCAGGTGGTTTGAGGCTGCAGCTTCCTCCAGGTCCCTGGCGGCCGCCTGCCGGGGCCTGTCATCATGCCCCGCAGGGCAGAAGTGCCTTTATTTGGAGACGTCTCTCACATAGACGCCCTTCTTGGACGTTCCGCCAGCACTACCCTGCAGAAGCCTCATTTCTCACCGGTACTGTTGAAACTGGGCAGTTTCTTCTCACTCCAAACTTTGCAGCAGTGCCAGGATAGCGTTTCGGACGGCTGGCTCCTGCTCAGGAACCCCCCTTGGCTCCCCAGTGACTTCTAAACCGAGGGTAGACCCTCAGCGCGCCTTTAAGGCCATTTTATCTGAGGCGACTTCTCACAGAGCTGTGTGGTCAAAAGGCCTTTCCTTTCCCCAGGGGTGTCTGAACTTGCCTTCCACCAGGCAAATTCACTCCTCAGGCCACGGATCTTTTCTCTGGGAATGCTGTGGCACCCCCTTCGCTCCCTCCCCATTTGTTACAGTCCAGGTGACTTGTGTTGTGTCCAGACGTGTTCCACATGCAGTCTGTTCTGATGCCCTCGGGCCCTTTCCCGCTCCATCACAGGCACAGCCAGAGGCTGTGTTGTGATTTGATCGTGCCTTTCTGCTTCCTCGGACTGGAAACTCCCACAGGCCAGGCCTGGTCTCTGTCATCGTTAGGTTTCTTGCATGTCCTACGGAGCAGGCAATGCCTGTGGAATTGAACCGGAACGTGCACACCCGTGATGAGGGCAGCTGTTTTGTGTGCACCTACCGTGTGCCAGCTGCGATCACGCAACACTCAAAGCATTGTTGTCTGTTGCACAGATTTGGAAACAGGCTCAGAACAATTGAGTTGGCCAAGTGCTGTCAACGCTAGATTTTTTTTTCCCATTTAAAAAAATATTTTAGAATTAAGACTTAAAAATGTGCAAAGTAGCGACATCGTAAGTGTTTGAGTCTCTGCACTGTAACATATGGATACACATATGTACCTCCCATCTGTCAAAGGCAGATTTGAACTGGAGGCTCCCGTGCTCCAGTGCCACACCAGCGTGGCCAGGTTGCACCGCTGCAGACATCCAGGCGCGTGCATCCCCGCTGTGGTGTCCATACAGGTGTCTGTGCGCGCGTGCACCTCCACCTGACGGCACGTTGGAGTCAGCTGGGGAGCTTTGAAACTTCTCGTGCTTGGGCCCAGCTCCCACAGGTTCATTACATCAGTGTCCCGGTGGGGCGGGGCGAGTGGGCAGGCGCAGGTGGTTCCGGGTCAGGTGCGGGGGCCCCACTATATAAGAAAGTGGGAGGGCTCAGGGGAGCAGTCGGGCTCTAGGTGCTGCTCGGAGGAATCTGACTTCTTGCTGCGTTCCTGATAACTCGAACCCTGGGGAAGGTGAGCAGAGCTCAGCTGTGCCTGGCCGAGGTCTCTGACGCCTCTTGTCGTGTGCCATGGGCGGCACACGAGCTGATGGTCTCTGCAGCTGGCCTGGCTGTACTTCAGCCCATAAGAGGTGAGCCTTTCCACAGGGCAGCCCTCCTTTCCCAGACAGGAGAGCGTTTCTCTGTGACCTGGAAATGGGGGGGTGCTTTCGACTTGTATCTAGTTTTAAAAAACAAGCTCCTTCGTCCTGAGCAGGGTGGGTTTGCTGTAGAGAGGGAGTCTGGGGGAGAGGCAGTTCTCAAAGCCCCGGCTCCCTGATCAGCCCTACCTGGGAGCTTGTTAGAACGGGGAGTTCTCAGCCCCATTGCCGCCCCGCCAAGTCACACACTCTGAGCTTGGAGCCTGGCAGGCCGATGGGCTCCGGGTGACTTTGCTGCCACTAACGGATGGGAACCCCAGCTCTGGGTAGGTGGTGAGTACATCTTGGATCCCTGCAATGCCAGTGGTGTGGGTGGTACTCAGCCCCAGGCGGGCATCGAAAACCTCGGACTCCTGGACCTCATCTCAGGGTTTGGGAATCTAGGTTATTTTTTAACCAGGTGCTCCAGGAGAGTTTGAAATGCAAGCTCATGTTTTCTGGTAGTAGGGACCTGATAAATACTGCACTCTTTTAATAATAACTTCATACTCATTCGGCACAAGGTGAGGACGCTTCCTTTCCTGTCTTCCTCCTGGAGTTCTGTCCCCTCCGTCTCTAATCAAGATGTTTTCCATCAGTTTTGCGCACTATGCGAAGGCAGGCATTCCCTTTAGCGCACATGTTCCTCATCCCAGGATTGGTCGCTGCCACGTAGAAGCCGCACGTGGGCTTCGTGGCCTCGTGAGTGCTTAATTAGTTCATCCCCTCGTGCGTGCTTAAGTGACTGAAGACATTAGCCTGTAATCTCATTGATCCACAAAAGCATGATGCAGAGGGGTGTCCTGGAGGCTGAGTCGAGGAGGTAGAGACCCTGCCTCTCCCCGGCACCCCTGCGGGTCCCCCTGCCAAGAGCGGGTTTGAGGCAGGACAAGAGCTGCGGGCGCGGGCATCAGCTCTCTCTGACAGAGCTGATTTTTTTCTTTCGCCAACAACTGTCTCTGTGCCGTCCACCCTATCTGTCATCATAAATATCCGTACCTGCGTGATAGTTTATGACAGGGCACACCTGTTCGGACGGAGCAGCTGTCATGTTTCAGATGCGCTCCCAAGTGTGCGTGTCGTTGAGCCTCGTGGCAGGAATGAAATAGGGCTGCTGCTCCGACCTGCCCCGCCTGCCCGCCCTTCCTGCCACTGTCTCTGCCCTTCGCTCGTGGTGGCTGGCGGTCACCAGGCTGCAGAGCCACCAGACTGCTCGAAGCTACTCGAGTGCACCCAGGGGACCCTGCCTCGATGTGTCCGTTCGTTTCTTTATCCGGCTTTTTCTGGACGTCTCGTAACAGTCACCACAAAGGCTTGGGTGAAACCCCGAGGCCCCCATCTCCCAGGCAGTCAGGCTCCCTTCTTTGGGGCTCCCTCCAATACTGCATTACCTAACATCATGCTTGTTTGCGTTACGAAGGAAAGGGGTGTATAAATAAAGCCTGTGTTTTCACTCGCTCGGACCTCTCAGAACATTTGGAGAAGTATTTGAAAGCCATTTGAACAAGTTTCTTTTCTCCACAATTGCAAATACTTGGTGTTTGAAAATGGTAACCTGACCTTGTAAGTAGAGCTGACTGAGTTGTGAGCTGGCCTTGGCTGGGTTAGAATGGAGACGGGAATCAGAATTGGAGTGCAGGTGGTAGGGGGGCGTACAGATGGGGGGGGCTGGGCCTGTGTTGGGACAGTGCTCTGCCGAGCTCCCCAGCACCGGTGCTGGAGGACTCACCACAGTAAGTGTGTTCTTGGGGTAGCGCCACGCAGCTTGCAGAACCACCTGGAGGTCCTCAACGAAATCACAGGGCCCAGGCTTCTCGAGACTAATTGGTCAGAAACCGGGAGGGCCCAGGCATCTGAAATTTTTAGTGCTTTCCACGTGCAGGGGAGCCTCAGGGCTAAAGGAGTCTGTTTAAATGTGTGGAATGGGGGGAGTATGAGGCTGAGAAGCTTCATTTGGGCTACTGTTCGTTTCTATAATAAGGGCACATAGAACATCACACGTGGTCACACGTTGTGTGTGCACGCAGGCAGGTGTGCCTGAGCACTGTGGGGAGGTTCTGGGTGCGTGGGTGTCGACAACAGTGCGTGTGTTTATACACCGGGAGGAAAGCTAGGTCCATGGGAGTCCCCCTCCTGCCCTGCCTTAGCACCCCTCCTCGATGAGCTGACAGAGCCAGTCTCCCCAAAGATGTAATTCTGCCTCTGCCACGCTCGGACTGTTTTGTCCTTTTCCACTGCACTGTATTGACTCCCGTCTTGTCTTCTCTCAGTTACAACCCAGCCTTTTTCTTGCTGGCATTCCTTCACTTTTCACCATCCATTATCCACAGGAGTCGTACCTGGTATCACTCCTATGCTTGAAAAACCTTCAAAGTCCCCTGATGACCTCAGATAAATAAGGGTTACAGCTCGCCCTCACCTGACACGTACACATATATGTTCTTGACTCCTGGCACCAGCCCTAAGAGGTGGCGCTCTTATCCCCATTTTACAGATGGGAAGGTGAAGGCCCGGGGTGTCTTGTCCACCATCTCGGAGTCAGGGTGGACCTAGGCTTTCTGGTCCTGGAGCCCTGGCTCCGCACCCCTCTGCTTGGCTGCTTCTCCGTAGACTCTCCTGCCAGGGTGCTGCTCTGTGTGAAGGGACTATGCGTATATTAGTTCTAATCTTCACCTCCATCCTGGTGGGTAGATATTACTCTTATTTTGTGGAAGTCACGGCTTGAACAGGTTGAGTAACTTGACCGAAGTCCCGGAGCTAATAAAGGAACTGCTAGGTGGGATTCAGACCAGGTGTTGCTCCTGCCGTGATCTGCGTGGGACGGCCTAATTTCTTCAGGGCGGCACCTGTGGCTCCTTACGGTTTGTCCCCAGCACACCTTTCCTCGTACTTTGCCTTGCAGTGTTAAGTCGCACCACCTGATTTTGCTCACGGTGGGGGAGTTCTTCACCACCCAGCTGGGGCTGTGTCTTGCTCTTAAACCTGTGAGGAACCTGTGAACGAAGCCTCTCCTCTCGGCCCCGCCCCCAGTTGCATCCTTACTGTAACATCCAGCTGCTTGGTTGCCAGTTGGGTTCACGTGCCCCTGTCTGCTCGGTGGCATCTTGAGTCCAGGTGTCATCTCTTCCTTCTTTTTTGTCTTTTGTGTCTAGGGCATTTTCAGACCAGTAGCAGATATTCAGTAAATATTTGTTAAGCAAGCAAATGTAAGTCAGACAAAAATATAAAGCTGGGGGAAATCATAAAAATATTCCATCTGGGGGGCCTAGGTGGGGCATAGACCAATAAGGAATGCATTTACCTGGCAGCCTTTAGGGACCATCCCTACGTTGGAAATTTCTAGAAGAAAGCGAAGAGCTAATGATTCATGAGCTCACATCCAGCTCGTCCATTTTGCCATCCAGGTTTTTGTTTTTATTGTACTTATTTTTCTGTTATGCTAACCTCCTGGTGAGAAGCCCCTGGCTTCTATGTGCTGTCCTCCCAGAGTGGGCTTCACAAATAAATAGGCTGCAGTTGGGGGCATGTAAAGGCTGTGGACTTCTGGACCTCTGTACTTCTACAGGATGCACAGGCTCCACAGTGCTGTGGAGCAGGGGAAATGGTGCTTCCGGAGTGCTCGCCACCTTTCAGGATGGCCAGGGGCCAAGAAAAGCTTCTTTGCCAGTGAGAAAGTTAATTCTTTAACCGTGTAACTAGGCCTACCAAACTAAACATTTTTTTTTTTTAACTTTTCAGATTTAAATCACCCTGCACAGGTGGTACAAACCTCCAGGTGGGAGGGGTGCGAGGGCTAGGTGCACCAGGAGGCCTGAAGGGGGTTTCCTCCACGGTGTCCACTGGGACTGACATCAAGATGCTGTTTTGCACCTGCAGGTGAGCGTGCTGACCACCCTGGAGCGGAGGTTCAACCTGCAGAGCGCCGATGTGGGCGTGATTGCCAGCAGCTTTGAGATCGGGAACCTGGCGCTCATCCTCTTCGTGAGCTACTTCGGGGCCCGTGGGCACCGGCCGCGCCTCATTGGCTGTGGGGGCATCGTCATGGCCCTGGGAGCGCTGCTGTCCGCCTTGCCCGAGTTCCTGACTCACCAGTACAAGTACGAAGCTGGCGAGATCCGCTGGGGTGCTGAGGGCCGTGACGTCTGTGCCGCCAACGGCTCAGGCAGCGACCAGGGTCCTGACCCTGACCTCATCTGCCGCAGCCGGACTGCCACCAACATGATGTACCTGCTGCTGATTGGGGCCCAGGTGCTCCTGGGCATCGGTGCTACCCCCGTGCAGCCCCTGGGCGTCTCCTATATCGATGACCACGTGCGGAGGAAGGACTCCTCGCTCTATATAGGTAGGAGTGGCCCCAGAGCCAGGGGTATGGTTCTCTTTGGGTCTGCATGGTAGTAATCTGGGTGTGTTGGCAGAGAAGGTGAGCCCATGAACTTTGTGTTTTGCCAGAGCACTGGTTCTCAAACTTCGCTTCAAAACTGAGGGATTTTGAAAGCTGATGTCTGAGTTGCACCCCCAGAAAATCTGGTGTAGTTGGTCTGGGTGCAACCCGGGCATAAAGCGAGTTTAAAAAGCTCCCTAGGTGATTCCACTGCAGAATTTGAGCTCCGTTGTGCTAGAGCGACAGCAGACCCCAAGAGGGAAGGGCATGGTCAGGAGGAGTTTTATGCTCCTTTACCCGCCCTTCTCTGCGTGTGTGGATTCGGGCTGTTGGGACCAGGGTAGACCTGGGGGTCTACACATTGGCATTGCTATCATTCCAAGTTGATGACTCCGAGTAATTTTTTTTCTCCTGTAACGGAGGTATGTGTTGGAACTGGATATTTCGGAAGAAATAAGGTATGTCTTGAGTTTTTAAAATTATTTTACATTGTATGAGTTTCTGATACTTTATGCTGGAAGGACTGAAGCCATTCGCAGATAGGGGGTTAAGAAATGTCTAAATGGCAAACTGCTCTCACAGCGAATGGGAGCATCTGATGTTTGCAAGGTGACTCCTTGGTTGTCAGCCCCTGCTTCCGGGTCCTGCCACACGGGCATTTGTACGGTGAGGGCTGGCGTGCCAGTGTCTCCACTCTTTGTTTACCAAGTATAATTTTGCCTCCCACAAGCTGTTGGATTATATGACACATCCCCAGTCACCGAGTGCTAAGCTTTGAAAATATTCCCCTTCCCAGCGGAAGCTGGGTGCTTTGAGATACGAAGTTCATTATAACACGGAGCTTTGGGTTACCGTGGAATTTGAGCAGGATTTGACACAAAGCTTCCCATCTGCCAAGCTGTCAGCATACGCTGCTTGGCCAAGCTTTCTGAGCCAGGAGGACCTGGAGGTATCATACACCTGAAGGCTGGTTTTCCTGTGTGCCCTTCTGTCCCAGCGATGGAGTAGATGCTTCGGCTGAACAAATATGTTGCAGATGTATGTTTCTACCCTCTGGGGACAGGCCCCAGGTGAGAAAGGTGGTACCTGTGAGCCTGGTTATGACCTGACGGTGGAACCTGAAGTAAAAGAGAAGACGGCCCAGACCGAGTCCTGCTCCCGTGTGGTTAGGGGCTTCCACACTGTGTGCCTGGAGCTGGGCACAGCGGGGACAGCGGGGTCGCGGGGGCGGGGGGAGCTAAGGAAATCATTTACATTTTGTTACTTTGGAAGCCTGAGTGAAAGCTATCCATGCGACTCTGTTGCAGAGTAGTCCATGGGCTGCAGCGTGGATCCAAAGTAGTTTCCTGTAGTCCAGCCAGACAATTGGCCTCTGACTTGATGGATGTCACCCTAGGATCTGGGAGAGGTGTTTTCTGGCCGTGATAACAGCAGGCAGATAAATCAGAGCGCAGAGAAGAAATTGGAGAGTGAAAAGCTGAGTTCTTGTCTCTTATGATAGAATTAAATAGAAAAATGTCTCCCCAGAATCTCTCCTCAAGTAATAGCAATGCTAAATCACCTCCGCTCAGGGCTTCCTGCCCAGAGCGGCGGACTCAGAACCCGCTTCTGGAATTCTTCCCTGACGAATTGGGCTACGGTATTTCCCTGCACTGGATGGGGCCTGGTTTGTGTGTGCAAAGCTTTAGGATGAAGAGGCATTTTGGTTTCAGGCATGGGCAGAGGGGCCGCCTCCGGTTCTGAGCTCTTATCTATGGGATTTGCAGTGAGTCTTTGTTATGAAGAATGCTTCAGCCACATTTCTACTTGGACACCCTTTTCCTCTATGGTGGTTAAGCAGTCAGAGAGCATCTGCTATTTGCATGGTGCATGGACATCTTGGTGGCTCTGGTCCATCTGGCCAAATTCCAAATCATGACAGCACAGAGCCAGGAGGATGGGCCCTCCGTGTGTGTCCTAGCTGGTTCCATGGATCTGTGTTTTCAGGGGCCAGCAGAGCAAGCATACTGCACAGCCTGGCCTCGCTAGGTGGCCTTTCATTTCGTGCGTGGTATGGATTCTCCAGGAGCAACTTAAGAAGGCCGTAGTGTATGCGGAACATAACTGGTTCATTCATTCATTGTACAGGCCGTAAAAAAAGTGTTAGTGATCATGAGACTATTTCAGCATTTATCTGCTGTAAAAGGAAGCTAGTTCGGAAGCCACTAAATTTGCTTTGGGAAGTATTTGGGGAGCCCACTGAACGGAATCGATGTGAATTATGGCCTCTTAACTCCCTGCAGAGAGGAGGAAAGTCTGAGAGGACTGGTGCTGGGAGTGTAGGTGTAAATGTGTACCCGTTGGGGCGGAATAGCAGTGTGCCTCCAGGTTCCAGCTCCTGGAAAGCTGGTTAAGATAGAGAAGCCTGTGACCAGCCAATTGGTCATGCGCCGAAAACCTGAGTGTGGATTGGAGACCGAGAGGATTAGAAATGCAGCGTGCGTCAAACACAGCTTGCTCCCGGCAGATCCCTTACCGGGGAAGACAGCAGGGAGGGGGATGAAAACCACGCAGAGCTTGGGCTGCTAGTCACTGGTGACGAGACCCGCCCCTGAGCTGCCTGCGCAATGGGTCATTAGGTGGGTGCTCTCTGCACGTCTGCGGCCATGTGGTCGACCCCGCTGCATCTAGGGGCAAGCGACACATTCCATCTTGAGTCAAGCCGATGTTTTCCACTGAAATGACTATTTGCTTTGGCCTCTGTGGCCAAGCCACTGCCAACTCCTGGATTCCTTGATGGGCCATTCACAAGGGGCTTCCCTGGCTGGCACCATTATGTGTCTGCTGCTTTCCAGCGTGGGAGGGAGCCAAGGGAGCTCATTACCAGGGGACAAAACCCAGTGAATGGGGACATGGCTCTGCTGGCACACTTTCTACTACAGCACAGTGTGGCGCCAAGCCTCTCGGTGCGGCTAGACAGTGGCCCGTGGGTGACACTTGACAGGCATTCTTCCTAGAGGGGTCATTGGGCAGAGTGGCAGTAGAAGCTGTTTGATGAGCGGGTCCAAGAATTGACCCTTTGGGAGTCTCCTCGTGTGCCCATCCATTTGGTGACCTTCCCTTCACCCAGTTTTCTTGGCCGCTCTGTTTCTCCAAGTTGAAAATCTGGCTCATCGAATCGTAGGCAAGAATAAGTAGCTGATGTCACGGGCCCACTGTGCCCTTTCGTTAGGCTGCCACGTCAGTGGGTGGTTTCTGGTTTTTTCTTCGAGGAGGAACAAGCCAACGTGGGAGTGTTAAAGATTTGGAAAATAACTATTTCTGGTTAAAAAGCATTAACACTGTTGACATCTTGGGAAGTATAGAGAAAGATTAATTAGAAAATAATTACTCTTAGCTTTATGATTGTATAAAGTCTTTCTTTGTGCACTGGTGTTCTTTTCTACAAAAATAATTTATAAGGAACAGTGCTTTGCAATTTTATTTCTCAATATTTCATGAGCATTTCTCCATGTCACTAAATATTCCTCTTTGACGTTACTTCTTCATACTTACTATTCCCTCATGAACATACACCTTGATATTTAATGGCCTGTACTATTAAGCATGGGTTTTTTAAATTTTTGCTGTTATAAGTGAAGCAGGCAGGGAAACTACGCTTCTGGGAGGTGAGGTGACTGGCCTGAGATAACTTGGCTGGAAGGGGCTGGCCTCCGGTCTGGGAGTGATGTTTCCCTCCGGGTGCGTCTGAACTCTGTCACGAGGCCGGGGCGGCGAATGGACAACTGGCGGGGGGTCTGGAGGGTTAGGTGCAAGTCAGGGCATGCCATGAGACAGCCTGAGCGCTTCAGGCCATAAAAATCCAGGATCCAGAAGCGGGGAAGAGAGCAGCGTGTCCCAAGTCTGAGGGGAGAGGTGCTGTTGGAATGGAGGGTAGGCCCACACCCAGACAGAGAGGGGAGTGGGAGGGAGGGCGGGCGTGTGGTTGCAGCTTGCAGTTCAGGTTGGGGTTCCAGAAGGAGGGTGTGCCCTGACGCCCAGTGCTTCGAGGAGAGGCGGGCACAGATCGGAGCTGAGGCACGTGGGGGCTGCGGGTGTGTTCCGTGCTCTGCTCACCTCTCCAAAATTGTGACCATTGGACCCCCACATGGCTGGTCATTCCATTTGTGAACCACGGTAGCCATTAGGAAGTGGTGTTTATGTCGTGCTAGAAATCCGTCTCCTTACAACTTCCCACGGCTGGTTCTGGCTCTGCCCTCGGCCCACCCTGAAAAATGATGATCCCTCTTCCATATTTCGGGAATTCCTCAGGTGGCTGCACCAGCCTCACGTGCGCGTGGGGAAGAACACCTGAAACTTACCTCTCTGTGCTAGGACTGTGTTCCTTGACGATGCGGTTTCCCGCCTCACGTCAGCCGCCATTTCCCTCTTAAAGACGGCGCCAAGGCCCGGGCAGCTTGTTGTCAGGGGACAGAAGCTGGAGGGGGGGTGGGTGTGGGGACTGCAGTGGTGTGCGAGGGCTGCCATCGCAGGACCCCCAAGACTGGGTGGCTTCAGCAGGGGGCGCTGAATTTCTCACCGTTCTGGAGGCTGCCAGTCCAAGATCAAGGTGTCAGTAGTGCTGGCTCCCTCGAGGCCTCTCCCCTTGGCTGACAGGTAGGGCCCTCTCCTCCCTGCACCTGGGTGTGGCCTTTCCTCGGTGTGCACACGTCCCTGCCGCTGCCGCGGGTGTCACAGTTCTCTTCTCATAAGGACACCGTCGCATTGGGTCGGACCTACACATGTGACCTCCTTTAACCTTCATCACCTCTTTAAGGCCCCGTTTCCAAACACAGTGCAGTTACATTCTGAGGGTTGGGGCTTTAACATGTTAGTTTTGAGGGGACCAAGGGGACCAGGACCAAACCAAGCCACGAAGACTGTCTCTCTTGTTCTCACTTTCCTGTAAGGAGCTGCATTGTCATGTCGGTTGGTTGGTTGGTTTTTCAAGGTATCCAAGTAATTATTTGAGGATGTAGGGTTTTTTAACTTTCTATTTTGAAATAATTATAGAATCACAAGTTTTACAAAAATGCAGGAAAGCCCCCTGTGCCCTTCGTCCACGTTCCCTCGGTGGCCACACACTGCGTCGCCCTGGCACGCTGTCGGAACTGGGAAACTGCACCTGGCAACCCGTGGCGCTTCCTTGGGTCTCAGCGGTGTTGCGTGCGTTCGGTTGTGTGTCTGCGCATGTCCGTGTGCAGTTCCGTGCAGTTGTAGGACATGTAGATGATGTTTAAAAAATGCAGAATAGGGTCAACAGAACAGGAAGTGCAGCTCGGATTTGAGCAAAGGCAAGTGTGCCTGGACGACACGCGCACGTGCAACACTGACACACGTATGCAAAGGTACAGAGACAGAGAGCGCTGTGGGTGGAATGGGAGCTGGCCAAAGGAAAGCAGCTCTTTGAGGAGGTCGTCTGTGGGGGCCGTCTGCCTCCCCAGGAAGAATGGGACCTTTGCAGATGTCCAGATACACAGCAGTCGCTCCAAGTCAGGAGGCACGTATACTAGACACGGATGTGTCACGTTTTCTCTGTCACCCCTGCTGTAACCTAGTGGAACCCTCTGTGTTCCAGTTAACGATGCAAAGAGAATTATTCTCAGAGTTCATCGGCCAATTGTGTGTTTAATACAAACATCGCTATGATACCAACCAGCAACCAGAGAGAACCAAATGTCCCTTCAGAGCACTGGGAGCCCAGAGTTATTTTGCTCCTGATGAGTTTTTATTTTAACTTGACATTGGGTAAAATGTGTTTTAACTCTCCAAAGAGCGTGGGGTCGGGTATGGATCAAATACACAGTGACTGCATTTCATCTGAAAAAAATAATTAAAAAGCTGTCCCTCCTGGGAGCAAGCATGGCTTATTATACTCTTGCAACTTCATTGATATTGAAGTTTCCCTCATTAATTTTTTTTCCCAAAATTAATGACACTGTAAAATCGGTCAGTTTGTTCTGGCTGCGTTCCACCCCCGCTGGTCACATGCCGCTGTCAGCGTGCTTTAGCAGCGTGCTGGGAAACGTGCGTGTGGCTCTTATCTGGTGGTTCCAGATTTCCCGGGCTGGTAGGTGCTTCATTCATTTTCAGCGGCTCATAATTCATGTCCCATGGTTCATGGGATCACTGCTGTGCTCCCTGCCTGGGTGACTTTGGACAAGACTCCAAACTTGGGCTCCGGAGTCCTTACAGCCTTGGGATTCAAATCCTGCCTCCTCTACAGACCTGCCACTGGGTTTTGGACACATTTCCAGTTGACCTGCCTCTGTTTCCTTATCAGGAAAAACAAAGGCTGGGATCTACCTTGCAAGGCTTTGCCTAGGAGTCTTTTGCATCAGATGCCATGTCTGTGGTAGAGATCGTTAAACACTGTCCCGTTCATCTTAATGGTCCCGTTACCTCCATTTCCAGGTGTAGAAAGTGAGGCAGGAAGAAGTTATTTAAACATGCAGGCAGGTCTTTGACAAGAGTAGTTAGATCCTCATTTGCAGCCTGGGAGAAAATCCATCTAGGAGATCTGAGAATAGCAACCTCTTCAGTTCTGAAGTAAATCAGCAGGGCTCTCCTTTGCCCGCAGACCACTTCCTGCAGCTCAGCTCAAAATACATAAAGTGCTAGTGTTATTCCAGGCAGCAGGCTCCCTGGTTTATACATTATATCTGGAGGCACCCCAGGACATGCCTGTTGCCCCAGTGTGATAAACTGCCCGGCCTTCTGGGTCCCGACACATCGCTTTTGAATATTGGTGCAGTTTTTTGAAAGAATGTATTTTATTTTAGTAAAGTTGTGAAAAACAAAAATATAAGATATTTTAAATAATTTGTAATCTAGGTACCTATAGTATATACGGTTACTGCTTAGGTATGTTTCATTCCAGCTCTTTTTCCTTTGTACATATTTTTTACTTAGTGCCTTTTACGAATGGACATATTGTAAACTTTTTCAGATAATTTGCATATGATTTTGTTCATCTAGAAATGCTGGCATTTGCTTGTTGGACGTTTGGGTGATGAACATCTTTGTGGCTATGGCCTTGTCCACATTTGCTGAAAACTTTAAGAGCTCGGGGTAGTTCAGATAGATTCCGTGGGAGCTGCAAACCAGCCATTTGGCTTTGCTGTGACTTCTGGACAAGAAATGAGCGAGGCCCCCAGGTGTCAGGAAAAGAGGCTGCACTGGCCCTGACTGCCAGTGCCCTTGTGTTGTGACCTCGCCCCCATCTGCCGCGCAGGGGCAGCGATCCTAGGTGCCGCAGCCTAGCTAGCCCATGAGAAAGGCGGACTGCATGAGGCTGGAAGCACAGGTCCTTGCCTCGTCCTTGGCCCGGTGGGAACGAAAAGTCAGACTTGACAGATACTCTAATTTTTAAGAGTCTAGAAATCCCTATTTTTCAAATGGCTTCCATTGCCAACTCATCGACATCTTCTGCAAACCCTCTGTGGGTCAGTGACATGTCAGCCAGCTCAGACACATCGGTGGCTTGTCATTTTGGGCTCTGAACTCTAGACCATCAATTCCAGATTGCATTTGTCTTTTGACTAGCAAATAAGGAAGGAAGGAAGGAAGGAGGAAAGGAAAGCAGTTGCACGTCCTGAGTGCCACAGCCCGAACAAATAGCATTTCCGAATGCCCCGGGCTTGGGGCGGGGAAGGGGAGGGGAGCTCTTGTGCGAACACAGGACACAGTGGCAGAAATGAGGGAATGCTTCCTGCTGAGTGAGCCTCTCAGGGTGCTGCTCTGGCTGAAGCTTTGCTTCCTGTCTCATAAGAATGGGAATTTCAGAGTGGGGAAGAAACCAAGTCATTTTTCCAAGCTAAACATGGCCAGATAAAGAAAAATGACACTCACAGCTTCCTGGGGGTGCCGGGGGATGGATTGGAATCCAGAAACCAATACCATCTGGGGTTTGTTGGGCCTGTGGATGTTTACTGCCTGTTGAGAACATCCTTGCTAAGGGATGTTCGAGCCCGGCATCCAAGTGTTTGGTGGACAGTGTGTACGGCTGGAGAGGCGCAGGCAGACCTGAAGAAAATTCACGGGAAAGATGGAGACACATGCATGAGAGTTTTTTTCTCTGTAAGCTCCTCAGACAATTGCTGATGATTCCTTTATCACCAGCCTCTTACTGTACCTATGGTGAAAGCGGACCTGTTTTATTTTTCTTTTCAACTGTAACACAGGTATTCTTAAATAAAAAAGACACTGAGGTATTTTCCTGAACAACACACGTTTTTTCCTTTAGATTATTTCGAGACTATTTACTTCTCCTTTCTGAGGGAGAATAATCCTGGCTCAATTTTCTTTCTCCCGTTCACTTACGAGACACATCCTGTGAGGGCAGACGCTGTGAAGGGTTGGTGCCTACAGGGGACTGTGACTTGCTGCTGTGAACCCTGGGACTGGAGGTCAGAGGCCTTCTCTTCAGTGGGCAGTGAGTTGTTCATGGGTGGAGAGTTCTTTAGGGTTAGAATGCCACATGTAAGAGTCTTTATGTGGACGTTTGCTCTTGTCTGTCCAGCACCTTGTTTCCTTCACTGGGAAACTGCCTCTTCTGATCCCAGGTGGTCCCTGCAGGCTGCAGAAATGATCTTGTGGCCCAAGCATGACCAACCATGACACAGAGAAGGGCTCTGGTCAGTGACGACTGGCAAAAGGGGTCAGACAGTCCACCCGGAGGTTTTAAAGATGGGCTCAAAGAGAGAGAGAGAAAGACAGAGGTCACTTTCTCTTCTAGGACTGTTAGCTGTCCGAAGTCTGAATGATCAGAGATTCCAGTGTCCATCTTTGCTACCGCACACTGAGAACTTGACCCAGAAATGAAGATAGCACAAAGAAAAGTAAACCTGGGGGGAGAAGGGGCAAGAGAGCCCCTGGATCTAGCTGTGCCTGAAGCTAGAACGGACCCTTAGAATCCCAGTGAATTGAACGCATCAATTATCCTTCCCCACGTTTACAGCCATCAGGATCCTGCCTGATCAGGCTCAAATGCCCTGTCACGTCATGTGAGTTTTGGACTGGGTTGCTTTCATCTTGAGCTTTGACCGAGTATCTTCCCGTAGGGTGCAGTGTTTGTCCGGTGAAATGCAGGTAAGGCAGCTGTCCTCTGATCAAAGTGCTAACTCTGTCATACTGTCAAGATACCCACTCACGATGCTCTGGAGAACTGAAGAACTCCTGACCCTCTGCAATAAAAATGATTAGGTTGGAGTTCTGGTTAGTTCTTCATTTCGTTATTTCATAGACATTTAAGTTGCAGGACAGGGACCAAGAGGCCAAAACTAATGCCCTCTCCACTTTCTGCCTGCCAACCAAAAACAATCAAAAGCAGTTAAAAATAACCTGTTGGCAAGCTTTGCGCAGGAACAGTGTTTAAATAGCAAATGGCTTATGTGGGCAGCAGAGTGTCGAGCACGCTGTTCGTTCAGTCGTGCTCTCTGATGAATGGAACACCATAACCAAGCCTGGCCTCTACGTAACGGCAGTTGCCGAGCTACCCGAACGCCCCCGAAGGACTTCATGTTGACAGGAGTGCATAAGCTAAATGACCCTGTTCCATCCCCAACTTGACTTTGCCATTTCATTTCTGCCAAGCCATGTGTGTGAGTACGCAAGCAGACAAAATCTAGAGATGCCACTCCTAAAAAGTTAAGTGTAGTCCTTAGGCCAGGGATACGGGAATGTACCTTAAAAATGTTAGGCGAAACCGAGCCACTAAGTAACTGAGATCCTCGAAGCTAAAGGTGGTAGCGAGTGTGTTCAGGGAGGCCCGCAGCCTTCCGAAAGTGCATGGAGAGTCTGTGTCCTCTCGTGGGGAAGCTTTCACTGGATTCTCAGAGGGGGACATGGCCAGCAAAAGGTTAAAACCACCCAGTCCGTATGTTGGGTAGACCCCGATGACCGGCATCTTGGGGTGAGATAAGCTCTAAGACAGTTGAGGTGATGGGCTGTACGGAGTGGCAGATGGCATCTGGGGCCTGGAATGCTGTGCACAGCGCAGCTCTCAGCTTGGTCTGCTCCCTGGGGAGCCGCTGCGCTCACACAGGAAGCGTCTGCGCATCACTGAGGCCACTGTGGATGAACAGCCAGGATGCGTGCCCAGTGCGCTGGAGACAACACCCACTCAGCCCTCCCCCACCCCAAACGCCTTTGGGGCTGAAATTTTCCACCCCTCCCTTCAGCCTAACTGTGGGTGTTTAGGATAATATTCAGCAAATTTTCTGTGCTGGTTTGAACTGATGCACAGATAGGAAAATCAAAACTTTTATTTTTGGCTCTAAAAGTAAAAACATTTTAAAAATGCACTTGGATCATTAATAGAATCTGAACTCTCAAAGTCAAAATTTTCCATGTGTTCTTACTAAGAAAAATGCTCTTAGAGCAGTTAAAAACCAAACCAATAGGCAGAAAGTTGTGAAGGACACCCCCGACTCCTGCCCCCAGCCCAAATCATCTGGGTACATGAATAAGCTCGGCCAGCCTTTCATGCGCAAAACTTCTCATCCCAACCTTTTGGGGGTAGTTGCTGCACTGGATGGAGAAACCTCTTTCTTGCCTTTGCCAGTTTCTGGTGCCTCCTGTTCCAGGTGTGGGAGGTGCAGGGGGACTGGGGTTAGTGCATCCTAACCTTTCTCCTAGGGAAGTGCTTTGCTGCTTTTCTCTCCAACGTTCTGTGCCTGCGGCGTAATGAATGCAATTTCCCACTGCTTCCCTTTCTGAGCAAGGCCTGTAAGAACAGTCACATGTGCCCACCTGCCTTGTGGGTTGTTAATGGACTTTACAAAGGGAATTTGGGTTCCCAGCAAGAGGCCTCATTAACACAGCAAGGTTCTAATAGATTCTAAAATGGTGTATGGACACTTGGAGCCTTTTAAAACCCACTGGTGTCTATTCTTAGATCTAAATCATTTCATCTACTCCAGCCTCAGTCTGTACATTTGTGTCATGGGGGAAAGAACTTGTCTTGATCCAGTCAGATCAACTGGATTGGTTTAGGTCCGCATTGATAATGACTGTGACTCCGGAGCTGAAGGCAAGATTCAAAGGCCAACAGGCTGTATAAAGAACAAGCGTCTCCCACCTTGGCGTCTTTTATTTTTTAACGTTGGCCTTGTTACTGGTTGAGAGCAAGTGTTTAGTTTTAGGATTCATGGCTGTCACAGGAACATTTAACAACCGTCTGCTTGTTTAGACGGGTGCATTAAGCACATGTGGTTTTGAGTAATGTCCACAGTGACTTTGAACGGACCAGCTTGGTTTATGGGGTCACTGGTGTGTGACAGTCCAGGAGTAGGTACTGTGCATGTGGGGTCTTTCTCTTTCTCTTCCTCTCTCTCTCCCTGCCCCCCTTAAAGCCCATGGTAATAGGGGTTGTTCTTCCCACTGCACAGATGAGGAAACGAAGGTTGAGGGAGGTTGAACAACTTGTCCAAGGTCACACAGCTAGTTCGTGGCAAGGCCTGGATCACTATCCTGGTCTCCGTTATCCCACAGACTCTATCTTTTCCACTTAGGCTTCCTCCCTCCCCCATCCTTAGACACGGGTATGTCCCCACCAGAATAATACAGGACCCAAGTGTGCTTTGCTGAGTATTCAAATTAGCATAACCCCACCACCTAATTATTTCTCTCGCTCGCTCGCTCGCTCTCGCTCTGTCTCCCCCACACCCCATACTGATAGAGCCGTTTGCTACTTTAGCAGTAAAGGATGTGTTTCTAGGTGATGTGTTTCTAGGGCAGGCCAGGTCTGATGGGTGTAAGATCCTCAGGGCCTGGCTCCTCTGTGGGAATTTTTAAAATTCTCATCAGATAAAGCTTTGCTCCTCCAGAAAACCCACACGAATTGTTTTCATAACCTCCCTGTGGTGGAGTGAGAGACATGCACTCACCGGACGGCTCCGTTCACATTTCAGGCCCAGTCGCATTTAAGTGGTGTAGCTTCGGGGCTGTTGGGCAACTTGGACTTGAGTTTTCCCCCACTCCCAGGCTTGGTGAAGCTCACTTTGCAACCTGATAGACCACAGCTGGGACAAAAACGGTGAGAAGGCGGGATGAGAACACAAGAAAGGACACTTAAAGAACAAGTAGAGATCAAAAGTTAAAATAACTCCCAAGGCCTTTCCATACAGGAAAACAGTCAGCCTCCACCGTGTGTTCAGCCCTGAGGTGTTCGGAAGACCTTCAAAATGAACTTGGTTAGCGGAAAAAGGGGGCTTACATGGGATTAGAGATTGGCAAAGACTTCTTTAAAGGTTCCTGGATGGCGCGATGTCCAGGTAGCTGAACACTCTTACCTGTATAGTGTTTAAGGCGCACTTTCCCACGACCCTGTTGGTGACCAGCAACAAATGACCGTCTCCTCCTGGTCTACCTGGGGGAACGGAAGGAGGATTCAGGGGGCAGAACCTGGGCGCGAGTGGCCAAGAAGAACTGAGGCAAAGGCGGCAGCTTGGGAGACTGAGCTCCTCTGGCTCATGACTCCAGATCCATATTCCTAGCTTTTAATTTTATAATTTAAAAATTTTTTAATTGTGATAAACACATAAGATTGACTATCTTAGCCATTTAAAAAATGTGCAGTTCAGTAGTGTTAAGTATATTCATTGTTGTGAATATACTCCAGAATTCTTTCATCTTGCAAAACTGAAACTCTGTACCTATTAAAACAACACCCAGCCCTTGGCAACCACCATCCTACTTTCTGTCTTTATGGGTTTGACTACTCTAGTTATCTCGTAAAAGTGGAGTCATACAGTGTGTGTCTTTTTGTGTCTGGCTTATTCCACTTAGCATGTTTTCAAGGTTCCTCCATGTTGTAGCATGTGCCCGAATTACCTTCTTTTTGAAAGGCTGAATAATAGCCATTTGTATGTATATTCCTTATTTTATTTATCCATTCACTTCCTGGTGGACACTTGGACTGCTTCCACGTTTTGGCTGTTGCAAATAGTGCTGCTATGAACATTTGTGTGCAGCGGTATTGAAGTGTGTGAAGCTCAGTCCAAAATTCAGCTTAATTTCTCCCCAATGTTGCTTTTCATTGCCTGCCCTTCCCCTCCCAGCCCCTGCATTTGGAAGTCACTGCCTCTTTCTGAAGGGCCCTGATGCCTGACTCCATAGCGCCCTCTACACCTCGCTCCACTGCCCCAGGCCAGGCCGTCTCTGCCCCTCACCTGGACGACTTCCCCACCTTTGAGGAGCCTGACTCTGCCCGATGTGGCCTGTCTCCAAGCTGTCTTCCACATTGCCACTGCTCCAGAGCAGGCCCTGAACGTTTCTGAACCTGGAGACATGCACATCGTTCTGGAACCCTTGTTACCAAAGTACAAAGGCCTCTTCATGGAACTGAATTGCCATTTATTGTAGGCCCAGTGACCGGTAGCAACATGGGGTTGTATAATATAATGATATGTTTAAGATAACAGTGCTATATTTTTGAGAGTTAAAATAACTTTTTAACAGAGATTTGTTAACTTAATTGTCTACATTTCATCTAGTCACTCATTGATTTAACAAACATTGAGAACTTACCATGCGTCAATCACTGTGCGCAAGGTACTGAGGGTATGGGGGTGGATCAGACCTGTCCCCATGCTGTAAGAGTAGTAATAATATCAGCAAACGTTTACGAAGCACTTGTGTGGGCCAGAGACTGGGCAGACTTCTCTAGATATGTTATCTGGTGTGATTCTCCAAACAGTCCTTTGAGTTAGGTTTTAATGTCTACTTTTTAAGAAAGAAAAGGGACGCAGATTGAGTAACCTGCCCAGTAAGGAATAGCAGGGGGACCTGAGCCCAGGGGGCTCCTTCCCCTAAGTGATGATGTGTCCCTCTGCTTCCCAGCGAACTATCAGTGACTGTCATAAAAAGCAAGAGCTCGAAACATAGCGAGGGCTGAATACAACGGCAGGCTGATGAGAACCTACACATGCATTCGTAGCTGTAGAGCTGGAAAATATTGACCATGTGCTCAGGAATATTTTACAAGTGTGAGTAATGACTCAGTGCCTTGGAAGGAGACATGCTGTCTTCCAAACCATAGTGCTGTTGGAGAGAAAAAGAAAACAGCATTCCGCGTGTTCTCAAAGCAAGGACTCATGTAAACTCCATTTTTCATAGGTGTCACATGCTGTTCCCTGATGTGATGCATTATTCGGGCAAGGAAATAACGTGGCAAAGCCTCTCATCCAGGCTCAGAAAAGGCCGTGCCTCTGAACGGGATGTCTAGGAGAAGCATTTTCAGAATTGGGGCATTCACAGCTGGGGAGATGGTGGTGATTTCCTGTGGGTCACAGAGAGCCACCTGGCCCTGCGTGTGTGTGTATGAGTGTGTGAAGCGGAAACTCGGAGATTATCACACAAAGACAGCATGTTCTTTTAAGAGTGCATTTTGCTCCTGCTGGAGACTATTAAGCAAACAACCCATGAGCATTAAGCAGGTTTTTAATTTAAAGTCACGGTGGACGATTAGGTCCCCCTGCTTGCCGTCTGCAATGGCAATGACTTAGCCGTGGGTGGCAGAAGCCTCCCTTGGTCAAGTGCACACCCTGTGCCAGGCACTGAGTTCAGCGTTCCCCTTATCGTTTTCTCATTTCTTCTCCATCATGACCATTGTGCAGCGTAGGGAACTGAGACTCAGCAGAATTAAGGAACTTGTCCAAAGTCGTCCTAGTGATGAGTTGAGCATGTTACTGATTGTGTCTGGCCCAAAAGTAGAGACTTTTTGGAATAATTGTGTTATGGGAAATTTGAAACCATCCAAAAGTAGAAAGGAGAATTGAATGAAGCTCAGGGTGCCTGTTGACCGGGGATTTCAGCATAGGGCCTTTCTTACTTCATCTTTGCCTCTCCCGGCCCATCTCTCTTCTCCTTCGTTATTTCACACATACAGGTTTAAAAAGCTCAGATGTGTCATTTTATCTGCAAATATTTGATATTTATTTGTGAGAGATAAAGACTCCTTAAAAGCATAATCACGCCACCATTGTTGTGCCTTAAGAACTAGTGGTAATTTCCCAGTACCGACAGCGACGTACTCGGCGTGTGCGTGCTCGGCACCCCGGGCGGTGTGTGCAGACCCACGCAGGACTGCTGCTCCCGTCATTTTTTCACCCACCCTAATCAATTCAGAGTAAAGAGTCCAGCTGGGCATGTCCTATACCATTTCTTTGACGAATTACTGCTTTTAAAGACTTTGCCAATATTCCTTGACATAGTTACCCTAGGTTTAGTTCTCAGGTTCTAACTATAGTAAAACAAACAAACAAACAAAACAAACACAAAAACCACAAATTCACTGAGATCCCTTTTGAAGGCCACTTCTCAATACGTTTTAAACCCTCACTATGGCTTTTTCTTTGTTATTTGCGACAGGTAACATTTTAAAGCCAGCCAGAGGGATGAGGTTGACAAGCATCTATCAGTTCCATTACTACATAATAGGAGGTTGCTTTTTTAATTTCCCTTTCTGTTCCCTGGCTGAACTTCTTTTCAAAGGGGAGTCCAGTTTCTCTTGCCAACGATTTTCTGTACTTTTCTAAATTACTGCCCTTCCTCAGGCCCCGACTATAACATCACCTTGTCACAGTGACGCATTGGGCTTTGAAGGGTAACACTCTTGGGAGGCAGCCCCCTCCCACAGTTTGGCATCCTCAGTGAATTTCCTGAATGGTTTCTTATCTGAAATAAGTGTTAAGGGCCCAAGCCCCCTATGTTTGATGGGAAGCAGTGGCCTTTTAAGTTAGGAGAGGAGAAAGACACGTAACAAGCTTTCGTAAATGGGGTCTAGCAGCTCCTCCAACAACATTTTGTCCAACGCCATCTGGTTGTAACAATGCTGAGATGCTGTGGGAGCTGAGCTCTTGCTTATACCGTGAACCGGTGGGAAAATTGGTTTTGATGCATGTTTTGCTTAAAGTCACAGAACCTATTAATGATGGAAGGTAAGGACCCACACTGCACATCTCTGATCCACTAACAAAAACTGGGAGCCAGGGTTGCGGAGGCATGATGAGAAAACGTAAAAGGTCCTGGCTTAGGGGACGAAGGGCTTAGGGAAGGAAGGTCAGGTTCAGGAAGGCAAAAGTCATTCTTGCCACAAGGTACCCCTCCCCTTAAAATTTACCCTGCAGGAGCAGGGAGGATGGGTGTTAATTAATTAAACCAGCCTGATTATTAATAGTCTCACATAGTGGGGTGGGGGGGTAAGCCTCAGCCTTTTCCTTTTCATGAATTTTAATGAAAAGTGCTGGAGTCCGGGGGCTGCACAAAGGGCGTTTTTTAGGCGTCGCTGGCGTACAGGAGAACGTGCGGTTAGCTCTCCCTCCCCGGTGAGTGCCGAGGGAGTGCTTCACGCAAGTGTGCTGCTGAGCAGGTGTCAGCGCCTGTGCACAGCCGGCCTCTTTTGTCGCTTTCCACTGCTCGTCGGGCCTGCTCTTCAAAGGTGTTTGTTTAACCAGGCTCCTGGAGTCTCTCCGAACTGAAAGCTGTTTTCAGGGACATCCCACCACAACCAGCCTCACGAGCGTAAGAGGAAATATGCATCTGATTACTGAAGTCTTCACAGATCTGAATGCTGAGAATGAGAACGGAGAGAACAGACTCTTGTTACGTGTTATACATCGCGGAGCAAGGGGTCGCAGGTGGATTAGTGATCGCGCTGGCTGCCCTTGGTCCTGACTCCTTGTCACTTACTAGCTGACTCAGTTTTCTCCTAGGCACAGTGGGAATGAGGATGGCGTTTTCCTTACTAGAGATGTGACATGGTGGTGTCCCATGACTAGAACTAGTAAGTGCTCGGTGCATTGTTAAGTAGGCAACAGAATGCCCACGCAAAGCCCGATTGACTAATTTACATAGTTTCTAAGTATGGCCTGGAGCTAGTGGCCAGTGTGGCACCCACCAGCCACATGTGGCTGTTTAAATTAGTTCAAGCCAAATAAAATGAAAACACAGTCTTACTAACTAAATTTCAAGACTGAAGAGCTTCACGTGGTTCTTGGCTACCATTCCAGACAGTGTAGAATGTAGAGGGTAGAACAGTTCTGTCATCACTTGAAGTTTTTTCGAACAGCTCTGGTCTAGAGGATTTGGACCCTGAAGGACTTGATGGCATCATAGTGGCTGAATGTTTAGTTTGGGAACTTTTTTCCTGGTACCCGTCTCCTTTCGGTGTCCTTTTCTACAGATAGGGAGGAATGTCTGCAGTGCTGATGCAGCCTGTCCAGGCTGTTTTGGTGACCACAGGAATAATGAAGCCCTTACAGATGAAGTTGGGGGGGAGGGCGTTACTCCACGGTGAAGGCCGAGGCTGTCCTGAGAGGCAGCTGCGGGCCACTCGGTGCTTTCAGCCTCACAGCCCCCTGCAGAGCCTCCAGTCGCGGAGGCCACAGTTCCTCCTTTGCTCTAGCCCCCAGGACCTTCTTGAATTCTAACATTCTCCTTCTGTTTCCCTCATTGGCAGCGTATGTCCCGATTGGTGTTTCTGAGCTGTGGTCGCTGTAATTATGAGCACCAAAGGCAGGCTTTTCTCCCAGCATCAGCGAAGCAGGAAAGTGAGCCCGAAAGGGGGCCAGACACCTGTTTCTCCCTGTCCTTTGGGTTTTGTCTTCACAAGAATGGTGGGAGCTGCGTTTTGTAGCGAAATCACTGGCTGTCTTCCTAGCCGACGATGGAAAAGAAAACCAACCACTTGCATTAAAATGAGTTTCTGTTCATAGCTCGTGAGAGCTCATTAGAGATGGCATTAATAAGGACCCCTGCGCTCAGCTGTCATCTTTGTGCTTTACCTCTGAAGCACACAGTGCGGAGAAAGTGCTCGCTAGGTGCCAGGCCCTGTGGGGAGTGGGTCCAGCAGGTACAAGCTGTGACTGCTCCGTGCCTTGGAGCAAGCAGCGCATCTGGCGAGGAAGCCTGGTGGAAGGGGGTTTCCAAAGCGCACTTTACATAGGTGGGGTGAGGCTCTCAAATTGGGAAGGGGAGCGGGGAAGGGGCATTCCAGGAAGAACAGATTGTGCAAAGTTTTAGTTTAAGACAGTGAACAACTTACCAGGAAAACACCACCACTTCCAAGTTATACAATCTTGGGTAAGAACGAACCTCAGTTTTCACATCTGTAAGATGGGGTTGTAATTGTATGTACCTCATAGGGCCGTTGTGAGCATGAATGGGTTAATACATGCAAAGCAGAGTATCACTGGGCTCAGAGTAAGCACTTGGTGAAAATTAGCTGTTACCATTCTTACCTTTCTTCCTCCTGGTACTTTTTTTACTATTATTGGAAGAGAAATAGGCTTTGGCATGGAGTTCAAATGCCAGCTTTGCCACTGACCTTGTGCAAGCCACTTTAGCTTTCTGAGCCTTCATTTGCTCATCATCAACATGGGGATAAAACCTCTTGTGAAGTTGAATGAGGTGTTGTCTGTAAAATTCTCACGCAGGGCCGGACATACAGAAGGTACTCAATAATGTCAGTTTCCTCCTCCCAACCAGCTTTCCTAGGACTCACTTGGTAACCCCTTTATTTAAAAAGTGAGGGGGCGAACTGGCCTCTGAGGAAAATTAATCCAGCAGCGCAGCTGTGTGCAGGACGGATTCACTCGTGTGCGACACTGCAATTTAAATTAAAAAAAGTCTTTTTAGTATGTAGGTATTTGTCATGGTTACAAGACGATTTCTTTCACGGTTACAGTAGCTCTTTCCGTGTGCCAAGCTGCTCTGCATGTTTTACATATATTTACTGATTTAATCCTCAAGGCAACTATACGAAGCAGGTCTCTTATTTCCATTTTATAGGTGAAAATACTGGGGCACAAGGAGATGAACTATGTTGTCCCCAGTCACCCGGCTAAGGTGTGGTGGTGTCGTCCCCTCAGCGGCTGACAGTTCTCGATTTGGCAGGGGGCTGCCTTCTGCCGTGAGCATGTGCGCGGCGCGGCCCACGGCGCACCCAGGAGCTGCAGAGGCAGGGACTGGCTGGCCGAAGGGGGAAGAAAGCATGGTTAGGTCGTCAGTAGATTTTAGCCTTGTCCCGAGAAGTTGGCGTGGGGGTGGGGGCAGGCCCAGTGTTTCCTGAACTCGGGCCATCGTGCTGCCCCTTCTCTCTGGGCTGACCGGCGCCTGACGCCTGCCCTCCCCGTCCTGGGCGCTGCCTGCCATCGTGAAGGGAGAATGCGGCCGCGCAGCAGGACTCGCCCACCTAGCAGTTTGGCAGGGCCGGACAGTTCTGCCCACAGCTCTGCGGAAGGGCCAGCCTTCCTGTTCCCCACTGCTCATTGGCTCCAGCCGGGCCTGGGGGAGGCAGTAAATGTTGGCCACAGCTGTCTGTTGCCCTGTCGGGAGCTCCGGCACCCCTTGATGAAGCCTTTTGTGGGGCCTGTGTGCCCGGGAGGAGGCGGAGCCAGAGGGGGTGCCAGGCTGCTGCTCCGTCCCCCCTCCCAGCGCTCTGGTCCGGAGCCTGCGCTCCTTCCCTCCTTGGCCTGCTTCCCCCCATTCCTCCTCCACACTTGCGCCCAGGGCCTGCCCCTGCTGCATAACCGTTAGCAGCCCCGCATCCCACGGAGTGCTGCTCAGAGCCATGCCGGCCTGCTGCTGGTGTGTCACAGCCAACGATTGCTGAGCCCTCCTCGTGGCCATGCACCGGTCTAAGCACTTAGCACAGGGAGGCCGGACCACTTGCCCAGGGTCATACGGCAGAGGCTTTGCACCTGGTGGTCTGGGCCTCCCCCTCCCCTTCCTACTGAGTGCTCTCACCGTTCCTCTCACCCACTTTGTTTAAGACCTTTCTTTTGTGGCCCTCCTTCCCCTTCTTTCTCTGTTCCCTGCCCCATGCCTTCTAACTTGTGTCCCCCTGGGACCACACTTGGTGACAGCAGTCTCCCCACCTGGCATTAGAGGCCTTGGGTCTCTGCACTTCTCTGGGCCACATCTGTTTCCAGTGCCTTCCATAGGGGCCTGACATCTGCCTGTCTCAGGAAATAAACAACAAAAAAACAATAGCAGATAATAATATCCACTAAGCGCACGTCCACGTGGGCACCATGCTGAGCCCCAAGTCCAGGTTGAACGGAAGAGTGGAGTGAGGCGCAGGCACACACACTGGCCCGGTGGGCCTGAGGCCAGGTTCACACCTGGGCTAACTGGCTCCTGGGCCGGGCAGTCTCTCCCAGGGTGTAGAAATGAGTGCGTTGACATAGTGAATTTCAAATCAACATTTGAACTAAGGGCACTTCATGTTGTCCAGGGAATTGTAACCAGGTGATCCAAGAGTATCACTCTGCCCCCGCTCCCCCTCCAGATTCCCAAGACACACATTCACGTGCCCTGGGAGTGCGCTCTGCCCCCTGGCTGTGTGCGCACCCATGCCCCTGTGGGTGTCACTCATGGCTCAGCGGCTCCCTTGACAGCCCTGGAGATCCTTCTGCACCTGCAGCTCCTGCAGCATAGGCCTCGTCCCTTGCCAGCCGTGCTGGGTGCCGAGCAGTCCCATTTTCTGTGGGGAGGCCTGGGCACATACTCTGAGTCCTGACCACTTGTTTTCGTCACACGGAGACTCTGCCACAGGCCATCCCCTGGAGCCCTTGAGAACCTCCAGGCGGAGGCTGCTAAATGTTAATGAGGGATCCCACCAGGGTAAGGACCGCCTTGACCTCTGGCTTTGGACTTTGCCACCTGCCACTTTAGGAGAGTGATTTATTGAAAGGGAGGCAGAGGTACGTGGTGGAAAGGAAATCACCCTTTTAAATTTATGGGCAGTTTTGCCAGCATTAATGTGCAAACCTCCAGCCCTGCAATTAGAGCTCGTTAGGCAGCGACAATGAAAAATTTATTCTGCAGCACCCCCGAGTGTGTTTGTGGGTGAAACTGCTCCAGGGCAGGGAGAAAGCAGACATGTTCCCTGGCCTGGTGACAAGGTTGCACTGTTCCTCTGGGAAGTGACTAACTCAGGGTGTGTGACATTAAATAAGTGAGTGACCAGTTAGGACTGAGCTCAAGGCTCAGGGTCCCTGGGAAGCAGTGGAGTAGGGGGCTGCCAAGTGGATTTGCAGGGGGCAGGGTGCTAGGGAGGGGGCCTCCTTCTGTCCTTGGAGAAGGCTGGGTCTTAACTCTGCAACTTGAGGCTGGTGACCTTGGCCAAAGTTACTTAGTTTCACCGAGTTTTGTTTTCTCCTTCGTGAAAGAAAGATAATGGAAATGAGACTATTTAACTCAGCAAATGATCTTTTCTTTTCCTTCATCCTGTGGGGTTTGCAACGTCTAATCTCTGATGGGTTTGTACTTTCTCTTTAAAAAAAATTTCCTCACTTTTAATTTTTAAGTTTAAAATACCTTCTTCTAGTCATCACCCTTTGTTGAGTTCATCTGTGTGTGCGTGCGTGTGTGAGATCACATCTCAGCCTCCCCTGTGCCGTGTATGCTGTGGGAGCTCCATAGGTGCAAAGAGGTTCCGTGGAGCCTGTGGTCCTAGAGAGAGGGTGACGGGCTGGCGTGAGGGGATGGCGCTCGAGCTGCGAGCAGGGGGCAGCACCCGGGCACTGAAAGGCGGGTGGTTGGCCTGGGCTGCTTGTCTTTCATCCAGGAGACGCAGCATGATGCGGAGGGTTTGTCCTAAGCTGAATTCATTCCATTTAGAGACCTGTTCTTTATTCTGAGATAATGCCCCACCTACTGTTCTGCTGTTTAAATGTACCTAATTTGGGTTCACTGTAGCTTTTCTTTTAACAATGGTACTTGTAGACAGAAAAAGATGGGAACTTCTGGATGTATTTCTTTCTACCTCCACAGCCTGACTGCAAATACTTCCTAGCAGGGTGACCTCGGGCACATGGCACAACCTCACTGTGCCTCAGTTTCCCTCATTAGGGTTGTTGATGTATGTCGATGCATGCAGAGCACTTAGAACAGCCGCTGGCACGTGGAGAACCCCGCGGCAGTGTCTGCTGCTACTTTTATGATGGTTGTGTGGCTGTGCAAGGTTCCTCTGAAGATTGTAAAGCTGGCCCCGGCTTCCTGGGCTCTTTGTTTAGAGTTTGAGCCCCTCCAGGATTGAGCAGCTCCTGATTTGGGGCTGAGAGGCAGAAGGGCCAGGCTGATAAGAGGGGGGACAGTGTTATCAAGGATGCTCTAAGGCCTGCTCACCAGAGAGGACGCTCTGGGCCTGCTCTTACAACCTCTTCACCCCACCCCACCCCACCCCCAGCGAATGTCAAGCCCTCCTCTCAGTCCCTGTGTAGCAAGCACTGGGCATCTGTGCAGCTGGCCTCAGGGTGGCTTCAGCTTCTGTGTGCCCTGGGTAGACGATCTGTCACGGGTCCTGTCAGTTCCCCGGGAGCCTGCCATGCTGCTCAGCCCTTGGCAAGCAGCCTGCAGGGATAAGACGCAATGAGTTCCAGAGGGTTTGGATCTCTGATCAGGAGCATTCAGTGGTCCCTGCCCTTTACTCACGAGCTCCCTTTTGGGAGGACGTCTGCCTTCAGAATTGAACACCAGGTCACTCCTTTGTCCCAGAAGAGCATTTCAAATGGGCCTGAGATGAAAAAGCAAAGACACGGATTCCCTGCGATACCAAGAACTGAGGTGTGCTCAGAAGACCCTCACACGGGGCAGTGGTCCAGTGGACCCCAACAGAGGAGAACGACAGCACGTTCTGCGGGCGTTACAGAACGTGGCCAGGGGAGGAGGCTCACTCCGCATGCACCTGGTGGAGAGCCGAGCGAAGGGCCCGGCCCTGAGACTGCAGCGCAGGTCGGACATGGAGCGCAGGCAAGGGAAAGGGCTGGGGAGAACGATGCCTGCCTCCTGAATGTCTCGAGTGTAGTTCTGTCACCTCGGACAGAAGGATCGCAGTCAGAACCTGTTTCCCAACGACATTGTAGTGCTTAAAGCCCGAAGAGAGAGTGCAGATGATGCAAGTTACCAAAATTCCCCCGAGGGAGGACAGGTGTGCACCCTCTGGGGAACCGTCAGCAGTCAGTGGAAGGGAACTTGGCAACAGTGCAGTTGCAAAGATGGGGATGGCTGGTGGCTTTGGGGCGGCATCCACCGGCAGGACTCATGGAGCATTCTTCAGTCCCCAGCACTATATCCCTTAAAGCAGCACAAAGGAAGTGTATTGTTGGGCCCCCGAGTGATTGTGGGGACCACAGGATGTGGCTCGAGGATAGGGGCTGTGTGCATTGACCTTTGGCCCTGTGCATTTCCTTCTCAGACATCGGGTGGAGTCGTGGCAGACCGAACCACAGGGCACAGGAAGCTGGCCTTTGAAATAGTCATGCTCACCCTTTCCAGGAGCTCCCTCCCAGTGCACCTCTGCTGATACGATCCCCCCACCAAGCCTGGCTTTTCCAGAATGTTGTGTGGCGGAAAGTGGTGCTCACCCGCACAGGAAGAGCAGCTCGTCTGCATGGAAATCCATTTTGTGCCCAGGCCTGGCCTTCCCTGGGCAGGTTCACAGGGCCTCAGTCTGTGAGCTCTCGGCAGAGTTAGTCTCCCAGCCTCCCGCTCAGGGCGTTGTGTTCCTGGGCACCTGGCGCACCCTGTTCCCTTTCCGCTCTGCCTGCGGGGCTCGTGGCAGCCCTTTGGGGATCTCGGCAGTGCTCGTGGGTCTTGGGCAACGTCAGGAGCTCGGCTGTCCTGACCGCACTCTGTGCAGTGTGCCTTCTCCTCTGCGCCAGGCGCCGGCAGAGCCCTTTCAGCCTTGAGTGGTTCTGTTCTTTGTTTAACCCACTTCAGTTTTTATTAAAAGTGTCGTTTTCTCGCATTAACTCTGGATTTGGGCCTTCTGGATTTCTTGGAGCAATAACGCCTGAACCCAGAAGTGGCTGCACTTCAGACAGGACTCGCCTTCTGTTCGCCAGCTCCCCACCTGACCTGCTTTCCTTGTGTGTTCCCCTTGCAGGCTGGTGAGTTTGGGGTGCGTGGTTGGTATGTACACGGAAGAGTGCTATCCTGGAGGCTGCTTCTGTTTATTCCCCACGCAGGTGACCTGTAGCTCCTGGGGGGCCCTTTGGGTCCCTGTGAGTGTCGTGTCTCCCAGCTGCGTGTTCCAGCAGGGCCGTGGGAGCAGAAGCAGAGTTTGGATAGCCGACACACTGCCAAGTAGAGATAAGATAGAGTGACTTCTACATTTCTTGCTCAACTTTCCACACCCTAATGCAAGCTTGAGCCAGCAGCTAGGTGTGCGGCCGTGGCCTGGAACAATCACCTGCCTGTTGTTTCTGTGCTAATCAGTGCCATCCCCTGGAAAACTGGTTCTGCTCCTGCTTGGCGTGTGCAAGTCATGACCGGCCCTGCACACAGGGCCCCACGTGACTGTGCATGCGTCCTGACTGCCAGAGGTGTTGCCAGCCCGCAGGGTTTTGAGAGCCCGAGTGTGGCCATGTGTGGGAGAAGAGACCCCGAGTGGGGCGCCAGCCCCCCTACCCCAGGCCTGCTGGCGAGCCTGTGGCCCCACGGGGTGGAAAGTGCACGGCACTGGTGCCCAGTGTTCGCAGAAACAAGGGCTGGGTACCCCTGCCCTGAAATCAGTAGGAGAGGCCAAGCGAAGGAAATGCCCAGTCAGTCCAGGATGTACGGGAGGTTGACCAGCAGAATCAGACTTAGGGTTTCGTGTCCCAACTAATTTTCTCAGAGAGATTCTGGGTGGCACATGCCCAGCCTCTGTGTTGGGGAAGCACCCCATCTTAGCTGCTTTTAATAATTGAAGGAGTTGATGATCCATGAACAAATCAATACTTTGAAAAAGACTTTTTGGCTTCCCGCTTACATCCTTCTCTGTGGGAGTGCTTCGCCCTGTGCTTGTCCCTGGTGTAGACTTCCCCGCCCTCTGGCAGAAGCTGTCGTTGTCCTTAATACCCCTGTGTGGTTCTCACGAGTGCTTCCTCTCCGCGAGCCTGTGTCTGGGCGTGGACGGGGCTGCTGCTGGACATGGGTTTTACAAATATCAAAAGGGCTGGGGGCCCGGTGCTTTCGTGCACAGATGGCTCTGCTTCACACCAAGAAAACCTCGGGGGAGGTGGCCCTGCAGGGAAGGATGCCGTCCTCAAGACCAGAGTGTCTGGGCTCCATCCCAGCTCCGCCCTTTCCTGGCTGTGTGACCTTGTTCATTCCTCCCCCCTCCTCCGCCCCCCCCCCATAAGTGGGTGTGAGTACTACCCACCTCAGAGGACAAAAAGAGTAACATGCCCAAGAAGTGCTTTTAGGAGAAGGGGAAATTGAAGCCCCACCTGAGGAAGAAAGTTGTATCAGGCACAGGAAGCAGCTGGGACAAAGGCAGAGAGGCCTGAAGGTGCAGGGCCTGCGCTTGGGGAATGTGGAGGCACCTCTGTGGCCAGAGTTCAGAGAGTGTGTGTGTGGTGGAGGGCTGGAGAGAGGTCTGGGGAAGCAGAAATCAGCCCAGGAGCAGTGGGGCAGCCGGTGGGGGCTGGCCCAGCCAGGCGACGAGAGTCCGAGGTGTGTTCCACATGGCCCGGCAGCCAAGGCGAGTCTGACTGTGCCCCTTGCCCTTGATCGGAGCCTTGCCCAACGGGACCCCTGATCCCGACTGGTGGTCAGGGCAGGGACAGGCAGGCGAGCTGCCACAGGAGACTGGACTAGACACATACGGGTGCGTGCTCCCTGGTTTTTGGCTGTAGGTGCCATCCTCACATCTCGTCTGTTTAGTTACCCGAGCCCCTGGTATTTAACTGGGGAGGAGAGAAGCTTCGTGTATCTTCAGTTCCTCTTGCACCACACGTTGCTTCCTTTGCTCCCGTGGGAGCAAATTCAGGTTTTGTCCAAGGCCATTTGTTTCTGTATTTCACAGCCAGGGCTCCTGCTTGTGGGGTGGGGGCTGCGAGCGTGCCGTGCAGTTTGACGATGCTGAATTTCATGGCATGTGGGACGTTGATTCTGCCTTCAGTGGTGTGATGGCAAAGACTTCTTGGGAAGTACAGCCGGGGAACCACCCTCTGACTTCAACAGCAGGTAGCTAATAGTCAACCTGAGAAAGAAAACAAGAACTATTTCTCTGGCTTTTGTTTCATTTGACAGGGCAGCTTATGCTACCGTGCACGTTCTCATGCTGGAACCCCTTCTCACCGTCCTAGGGGTCATGTGGTTTTGGGGCGTTTGCTGAACCGCACCTTGTTCATGCCCATCCTTCAGATGACATTACTTACTGAGATCCAATTCACATACCCTAAAATTCACCCTCTTAAAGTGTAGAATACTGTGGTTTTTAGTATATCCATCACCATCACCTAAGTCCAGGACATTTACATTACCCCCGCCCAAAGAAGTCCCTTCAGTAATCACCCCTCCCCCAGCCCCTTGCAACCACTTGCTGCTCTCTGCCTCTAGTTTGGACATTTCCTGTAAGTGGGATTATGCATATGTGGCCTTGTCTGGCTTCTTTTACTTAGCATTATCTTTTCAGGGTTCATCTACATTGCCACATGTCTCAGAAGTTCATTCCTGTTTGTGGCTGAATAATACTCCATTGTATGGAGTAGTCCATTGTATGGAATAAACAGACTTTGTTTATTCACTCATCAGTCATTGGGCATTGGGGTTGTTTATGCTTTTTGGTTCTCAGTGTGGACATTCCTGTGTAATTTCCTACGTGGAGATGGGCTTTCAGTTCCCTTGGGCATAGGCCCCGGAGTGGAACAGCTTGGCCATGTGATCACTGTGTTTAACATTTTGAGAAGCTGCCAAACTGTCTTCCGTATCGACTGCACCACTTTACGTTTCCAGCAGTAACGTGCGAGCGTGCTGATTCCCTGACAGTCTTGTCAACACTTGTTATTGTCTGTCTTGTTCATTGTAGTCGTGCTTGTGGGTGTGATGTGGTTTTAATTAGCATTTCCCCGATGATGTTGAGCGTCATTTCATGTGCTTATTGGTTGTTTCTACATATTCTTTGGGAAATGGGTATTCAAATTGTTGACTATTTTTCGATGGAATTGTTAGTCTTTTTATTGTTGAGTTGTAAGAGTTCTTACATTTTTCAGGTACCAGACCCACAGATACGTAATTTACAAGTATTTTCTCCTATTGTTAAGTATAAATTTGAACTGATACCTTTTACCGGAAACTCAAGCCCTTGGTGGCCACCAGGGTGAGCGCCCAGAAGCTCCACCAGGGAACTTACACCTGTGCATCACCAGCCTCTCGCCCACTGCCTGGCATAAAGTGCGTGCCGGTGACCTGAGTAAATAAATGCGTGGTTTCTGCTGCCCTTTTCCGAGAGCAGGCACGGGTCTGAGTAAGGGAGGTGGAAGTGGGGGATAGATGGCTGAGCGGAGCCGACTGCATGCTGGAGCATCTTGTGTCTGGATGTGGTTTACAAGATCGGTGAAGGGAAAGACCAGCGCACAGGGCTGGGCTCGCACCTGTGTCTCTGACGCAGTAAATACACTTTTAAGAAGTCCGCAGAGTGACCCCGCAGAGCCCTGTAAGCGTCGTGTGGTCACTGTGCTGAGGATCACAGCTGCTGCATGTTGGCGGCGTCCTCTCAGCAAGTGCTTGCACATCTCCCCCTGTCCCCATGCCCCCCCACCCCGCTCCGCCATCCAGTCCTCATCAGACCCCTTCAAACTGCCGAGTCCGGGAGGGAAGAGGAGGTGAAGTCCAGTGAGCGAGGTGCCAGCTGCTCAGTTGCTGTGACCTTGATGAGGGAAGAGGCAGCTGGGAGAGTCTCAGATTTCGGGACAAGGCGGGACAGTGTCATGCAGAGAAGTGAAGTCCAGCACCCAAAGAAATGGGGAGGTGTGGACCGCAGCGCAGGTTGCCTTGGGAAACAGTCTGGACTGAGGAGAAAGAGTTCCTCAGCGAAGACCCAGAGGGAGGCTTCCGTAATCCTGGAAACGGGCCCTAGGTCGTCTCTGTGGAGGAAGACTTCTATTTATAACATGGCTAATGTCGCATCAACTGTCATCTTAGAGCGCGTAAGTCCCCGACTCATTCATGAGTGTGTTCATGGACGGAACGAGCGCTCGTTGGGCGCATGCATGTTCAGGAAGGGCGCTGCACCAGCGCTGCTGAGAGGCGTGAAGGACAAGCCCCGCCTTTCAGGGGCTCGTTCTGGAGGCAGATGAGGGCAAAGGAGAACCGGAGGTGGTGAAGGGGGTGGGCTCGGACCTCTCTGGGAGGCTTGGGAGAGGACCCCTGGGGGAGGCGGAGTCTGCAGGGAGGAGCTGGTGTTGACTGGGGAGCCTGGGGCCTCACGGCGCCAGGGGGTGTCGGTGTCGGGGCCTGCACCCATGAAGCCACAGAGTGGAGATGGGAACTGCGGGGGACCGACCTGCTGGGGTGGCGGCCGAGGGCTGTCTGCGGGAATAGGATGGCGAGGTTGGCGGTCGGGTTTCCTCCACCAGTGTTCAGCTCTGCCTCGTGGAGGTGCAGGGTCGGGGAGTGGCAGGAGGGTTAGGAGGGAGGCTCTGTGCAGGGCTGGTCTCCGGGCGGGCTGGCAGCAGCCTGCCTGCACTGCTTGGTCAGTCTCTGGGAAGCTTGCCTGTTCCTGTCCCCGAAGTCTCATCTAGTAGCTTTCTGAGGCTGATGTGTCGTTGAAGCCATATGCAGTGGATGATTAGAACAGTGAGCAGTTCCCAAGTTTTTGTTCTCGGGGCTCTTCCTCTCTTGAAAATTATTGAGGACTCCGATAATTTTGGGTCTGCATGGGTCATATCTGTGGACCTGACTGTATTAGCAGTTAAAACTGAGCGCACGCAGGCACACGTCCCATTAGCCATCAGTGATGTCTTCACGCATCACGTGGAAACCCCCACTGTGCATTTGTGAGAGAATGAGAGAGAAAAAGATGAGGTCTTAGTGTTGTGATTAAAACAGTTTTGATCTCATAGACCCTTCTACAAGGGTGTTGCCGGCTCCCAGGGGATTCCATTGGATGAGAGATTATGCACTAGTTAGGTCCCCATTCCGCTCTGTCCCTAGGACCCTGGTGAGTTTGTCATCGTGCACCCGCTGGGGCGGCAGGTCTCGAGTGCCGTGTTGGGCCAGGCCCTGCGTTGAGGGGACGGTGCCACCCTGAATCAGGAATTCCAAACCTCCATAGTTCCTGGGGGCGTTGTCAAATGTCACTAACTGTATCGTAACTGAGAGCAGGCAGTGAAGGAGGGTGAGAGGGGCCGAGCCTGTTCAGGGGCTGGCAGGCTTCCTGGAGGAAGCGACTGCAGGTTCTGAGTTTAGGAAGTGGAAGTCGAATGTTGAAGAACACCATGGCAGAGAAAGTGGCCCTCTTTTATGAACTTAATTAGAATGGAAGCTCTCGTTCTTAGAGCCTAGTGAGTGAAGGGTGGGTGGGGCGGCTGCAAAGCACCGTTCACTCTCTCTCCCACCCTAAGATCCGAGGGGGCACCCTCTCCAGCCTAGACGCTGCACCCTGAGTCTCCCTGCGGGGGCTGCCCACCGCCACACCTCCCATCCCTGGCCAGGCCTTTCCCCACCTCTGTGCCTTGAGCTGCGTTCTCCCCTCTTCCCGTGGACCCTGGTCAGTCCTCTGTGTCCCTCATAACCCAGTTCAGTTCTGTCCCCTACAATGCCCCAGTCACCTTGTCCACCTCTGCTTCCTACCATAGCTCATGCATAAGAATCATAGCAGCTTATTCTCATACTATGAGCCTCTGTTCCAAGGGCTGTGCACGCATTTCCTTGTTCAGTCTTTACCACGACCCTGTGGGTAGAGCTGATGTTATCCCCGTTTCACAGATTGGGGAATGAAGGCCCGGAGAGGTTAAGACCCCACAGCTTAGGAAGTGCTGGGGCAGGGGTTTGAACCCAGGCAGTGTGGCTCCTGTCTATGCTCTTCACCACTGCCGGGGCTGCTTTTCCTCCTGCGTCATGTTCTTTCCAGTTCTGGAACCTCGTGTCTGTATCCCTGAGCTACCGCATAGGAGGTGCTTGTTAGAGGTTTGACCAGTGAGTTCCATCTTCATGTTCCACTTGCCTGGGCATCATGCCTTATGCACATGCCCTTAGTAAAGAAATGAGTAAATGGACTGATGAGCAGACCCAGAACAGATGAATGCCACCTGTCCGTGCGTTTGGAGGCTGTAATTACCAACATTTTTCAGGACAGAGGTGCAACTTCACAATGACTGGACAGGTTCTAAAGCCGGCCCGGTCACTGGTGAGCGTGCTCCAGATAGGTCTTGGTGTGCCGTGAAGTCCCTTGACTGCAGGAGGTAGTGTTGTTGCTGTTAGCAAGGCAGAATCCTCTTGGGAGCTCACACTTGTCCCAAGGACAAGAGGAGGAGAGAGGGGCCCCCAAGCAAGTAGTTAGAAGGCCCGTGCCCTGGGGTCAGAGACAGCTTTTGGAGAATGAAAATGAGTTAGAGTCTGGCTATTGTAATTCCCTTATCTCTGCCTTCCTGCTGGGGCTGGCCAGTGTCTGGGCCTCTGAGCCCCACGGAGTTCCTGAGGTCTCTCAGCAGGAGGCCTGAGCTCCCGGAGCTGTGCCCGAGTCTGCGAGCCAAGGATTGTGGGGGGTCCCTGTGCAAAATGGGCCCCTGGTGTCGGGGACGAGGCTCTGATGTCAGCCGTTACCATTTTCCCCGCTTCTGGGCAGCCCTGCTTGCCCTCACCCCGTGAGTCTCTGCCTCCCGCTCTGCAGATCTGCTGGCGTATTTATTTCTAAGTGCAGTAAGCGGAATTTTTCAAAGGGAAGCAGTTTGCAAAAGATGAAAAGCAAACAGCTTGGAATGAATGGTTCATCTGGCAATGGGAAATTGCCTCTGGTACTCAGAGATCTTTAACCTTGTCTGAACAAACAGAGGGGACCTGGGCTTCTGTATCATCTTAGAGAGAGAGCGCCTGTCTCCCTGCTGAGGCTAGACCCTGGGGAGGGCGCCTAAGACCCAACCCAGCACTGTCTGAGAATTTGACAGGTTGTCTCTGTCCAGTCAACTTGAAGAGCCTCTGATTTCTGTCCCGGGACTACTGCTCTTGTCTCCTGCCAGTTTCCTGACTCTTCTCCAGCACGCAGTCAGACGCGGCTGCAAACCACAGCCATCAGCGTGGTCTGCTCAAAGCAGAGCGAGCCTGGTCCATTGCCTTGGTGAGCAAAGCCCCTGGCACCTCCCAGACCAGTGTAAAACCTCCAATTCAGAGCAGAAGCTCCCCTTCCCATCGCCCACCAGGTCCCGATGTTATCGGGCCCTTCAGCCTTTCTGGCCTTGTTTCCTGCTGCAGGCACACTAGCTCTGTGCTGTTCCTCATATCCATCAGGCTTACTCCGACCCCAGAGCCTTTGCCTGTGCTGTTCCCTCTACCTGGCTCACTCCCCAGGTCCTCGTGGTTCTCCCTCTGTTGGTTGAGGCTCTGCTCAGATGTTATCAGAAAGGCCCTCCCGCTTGGCCTTGTAGAAATTGTGTGCAGGTTCTCAGCCTCGCACTCCCTGACCCCCATTCTCACTTTTATTTTTCTCCATAGAACTTAGCAGTACTGGACACAGCACATGCTCATTTGTACGTTTCGTTTCTGTCCTGCTACATCAAAATGCAGATGCCGTAAGACAGGGCTTTGTGGGATTCACGGCTGTGTTCCCAGCCCACAGGGCGCAGGACAGGCGCTCTCTGAGTCTGCACGTGCTCACCCAGGATTCCTCTGCCGTCTTGTCCTGGAGGAAAAGGGAGCTTTGGATTTAAGCAGCCCTGGGTTTCAGTTCTGCCTCTCCCATTTCCTAAGGCTGCTGGGCAAGTTACCTCTCCAGCCTTCATTTCTTCGCTAGTGCAGTGGCAGAACCTGGCTTACCTGCAGGGCTGTTGGAGGAAGGGGAGCTTGGGGTGTGCAGTGTTTTGTTAGCTGGTGTGCTGTATTAATTCAGTGTTAGACAAACAGAACAGCCTTCTTCCCCTCCAAAAAATCCCCAGCTTTCTTACGATACAACTCACATCCCGTAGAATTCACCCGTCCAAAGTACACAGTCAGTTCAGTGGTTTACTGTACTGATAGAGCTGTGCAGCCGTCACACAACCCAGTTTCAGAACATTTTTATCATCTTGGAGAAGGAACCCTGCACCCTTAACCAGTCATCCTCCATTACCCCCCCACCCAACCCAACTCAGGAGCTGGCAACCGCCGATTGCGTTCCTGTCCGTAGAGAGTTGCCTGTTCTTGACATGTCATGTAAATGGAACCATACAATATGTGGCCTTTGCGATTGGGTTCTTTTACTTAATGTAATGTTTTCAGGGATCATCCGTGTTAACATGCATCAGTACTTCATTTTTTTACGGCAAATGGTGTTCTGGTGTATGGACACATCACCTGTTGTTTGTCCACTCCCCCACTGATGGGCGTGTGGGTGCTTCCCACTTTTCCACTGTCGCACCTAGCACCGTTCTGAACTTCTGTGTGCAGGCGTCGGGTGGGCGAGGACAGCTTCAGTTGGAGGGGTCCAGGCCAATCTGGGTCGACTTCCTTGAGTGGTGGTCACGCCTCGAACCACATCCCAAGTCCCCCAGTAGCTCCTGAACTCATTCCTTTTAAATCGTGGTTGTACTTTTATAGAGCGCTTTTCCTCATCCCAGCAAACATCCTTTTGATGTAGGATTAGTTTGTTACTCTCTCTTTGCTGGTTTTTCTGACCGGCTGGTTGTTCTTTTGACTTCGCCCCTGCAGCTGCCCTTCTCGGCTCCTACCAGTTATCTTCTCGATTCCTCTCCTTGGCTGCACTCTGCTCAGGCCTCTGTTCTCAGAGGTGATTGCGTTACTTTCTCCCTCCAGTGGCCCTTTTCTGAATGAAATTTGCCATTCTGCTCTGAGAACCCTCGACTTTGAGAGGACTGGTCTCAAATGCGATCTTTGACTTTGGAGTTCATCTCATCCAGTCAATTTCTTTCTCTCCTAATTGCATTATCCACGACCCCAGTAGAATTACAGAACGCATTTCCAGAAGACTCATTAAGGCTGGACTGCTGGCAAGGGTGCGATAACAAAGGCAGCTTCAGGAACACCTTGCCAAGCACCAGCGTCTGAACTTCTCAGGCTGGCTCTGCTCTTCGGCTTACAGGAAGGCCTGCCTTCCCCAGTTCTGCTCTGAAGGGCACATGCGTTAGAGGCACATCTTCTCAAAAGGGGTCTGTGGGGAGCGCCCTGGTTCTCCTCTGAGGAAATGAAGGAAGATATGGGTGTCAGGCATGGAGGTTTGTTGAAAATACCTCCATCCAAAGTGTGTGGGAGTCCAGAGATGGATCATGCCTCACATTTGTAGAGCGCTTTTTAGTGCATTTTTCTGTCCGTTATATTACAGTTCGTACCCCAGGGCCTTTGCACTTGCTCCCACCTCACTCAGGCCTCCGTTCATCTGTCACCGCATCATAAAGGCCTTCTCGGATAACCTTCCTTCTGCCCTCTTGGTCTCCTTGCTTGGCTTTCTTTATCTTCATAGCACTTATCTCTGCTTCGTGTGTTATACCAGGTCCAGCACAAATAGCACCCCTTGTTTATTACAGAATCTTTTCTTAGAAAATCGTAAGTTTGTAATTTTGTGATACAACGCTATCACACTCAAGCACGCCACATGACATTTTAGGTGAAATGTTCAAATTAAACCCATAAATTATTATACTCAAGTCATTACCCTGGCAACCACACTCCAGCAGGCCTTACTGCCGCCAGACCCTGTGTATTTGTTTATTTGTTGTTTCTCACTAGGATGTAAGCTTCGTGACAGGGCATCATTCACTGTTACATCTTGAAAGTTTAAAATGGTTCTGTGACTGTGGAAGGACTCGGCAAATGTGCTGAGGCGATGAATGAGTGCATTCGGTTTCACGAAAACCCTGGAGCTAAGGTGCTTTATTGCCATCATGCAGGGAAGAACCCCGGAGTCAGATGACTTGAGAGAATCACTCAAGGTCGTGAAGTACGATGTGGCGGAGACATGAGTTGAGCTCAGTTTTTCTGGATCCCTGTGCAGCCACCTCCCAGGGCTACAGGGCCCCAGACTGTCCTCTGTAGGTCACTTGAAAATTTCCAAAAAATGCCGCAGACTGCGTAGGAGTAGGAGGTGGCACAGGAGGTTCTGACCAGAGTGGAAACTTTAAAACTTACAGAGCAAGGATTCCCTGTGACCTGAGAAGGACAACAGGAAATAGCCGAGGGCTGGAAACCAGCGGGGGCGGGAGAGACTTGGTGCTCAGGGAATGGCCGGTGGGGGAGGAGTGGGGAATGACACAGTGGGAGTGGCCGTGGGAAGTCACAACCCAAACGGAAAGCCCAGCTGTGATGTCTTGGGAGCCTCGTGATGAACTCAGGTCCAGACTGGCCCACTGGTTCGTCTCAGGCTGTTCCTTGTACTTTCCGCCTCAGTATACCCAGATGTTTCTCCGGCGAGGTTCTGGCACTTGGAGGGACAGCACCTTAGGATGCTTAACTCTGGAGTGTGTGCGCTACTGAGCAAGAGGCATGGAGAGTGAGAATAAGCACCCCCCGCACTCCGGTTCTGCTTGTGGGAAGGCACCTTCGCTGGTAATTGTCTGAGTGGGGAATCCGCAAGCTTCCAATTTGGGAAAGCGAGTTTGCAGGGAAACAGAGCGGGCGGGGGTGCCAGAAACCTCACTCGAGATTAGTCTTCCCTGGGGTGATCCCTACATCACGTGGCCTCTGTGTGAATAATTAAGGCTGAACTCCAAAAGTAGGTAAATGGCCCCGTCACTTGCGATGGTCTCTTAGGTCATTTTTAGGTGAGACATTTTACAGTGCCTTACACGCTATAACCATTTTGGGCATGGAAAATGTATTTTTTGCAGTACTGACAGGTGCCATAACAAGCAAACCCTCACATACGTCATTGCTTAGACCGATATTTATTTCTTGCTCGTGTGAGATCTAAAACAGATTTTACTAGCATGCGGGCTGCTCTGTGCCCAGCGGGGGCTCTTTTCACCCTGGCATTGCCATTTCCAACACGGCAATTTCAAGGTTGCTGCATTTGTCTGCCTCAATGAATGTGGGGATGAATGTGGTGGAAGGGGTGGGTGGAGTTCTTTGGGCTGAGCTGGACATGGCAGATGTCCCTTCCAGTCACATTCCATTGTGCAAAGCTCAGGGGTGTCCCTGGGATGCTGGGAAAGGGAGCTCAGCCGTGTGCCCAGGAAGGAACGGGCAGAGAGAGTCAGTATTTGTAAGTACAATAGTCTCTTTAAATTGTATAGCCTTTTAGATACGTTCCAGCGTGTTCTTGAGAATCACCTCCCTTGATCCTCACAGGAAAGCTGTTACTGTCCCCATTTTGCAGATGAGGAAACAGGGATTCAGAAAACTTAAGTCACTTGTTCAGGGACACAGAAGGTGGGATGCTGGTGACAGGACCAGAGTCCAGGCACTCGGTTCTTGTCCTGTCCCTCATCCTGTACTTTCTCCCCACGAGTTGAATGTGGCCGGTATTCCTACCTTTGGACTTTGATGTGTGTGCTGTACCGGCTCTTGGGAGGGTCACCGTCACAACCCCTGTCTGTCTCCCCGGTGACAGTGCACAGACCAGGTGAGAGAGGGCCAGTGCAGACACTCGGTGTGGGGGCTGAGGGAGTTTGGAAGCGTGGGGACGGGAGACAGGTGTGTGTGGTTAAAATCCAGTGTTCCGAAGATCAGGCTAACCCTAGAGGTACACGATGATTAAAGGGAACAGCACCGGAGGCCCCAGCCCTGTGCTTGGGGACCCCCAAAGCCACACCCTGGCTCCTCGTGGACCCCCGAAGGAGACATTTACCAGTTGCCCCCTCGATGGCCACTAACTTGTGTGTCCTGTAACGAGTTAGAAGCCCAAGATACTGCTCGAACCCCTGGATTTCAGGCTATACTGAAGAGGAACCTTTAAACTAGACCTGACAGATCAAAATGAATATCCTCCATCATGAGGAGCAATCTCATTTGGGCCTCTGAGGCTTTCTCAGCTTTGGGCTCTCCAAAAATAACCTTCACTGACTGTTCACTTTGTAACCCAGGATGGATGTTTCTCCCAACTTCCCTTCATTTTCCTTTTGCTTTTGTTGTCTGACCAGCCTCCTCCTTCCTCTCCTGGCCTGGCCTTTCGTGGGGGAGGCAGACCCTGCCAAGAAGCAGCAAGTAAGTAGGAAAGTAACATTTGGCCTTGAAGGCGCACCGGGAAGTTAACAGGGGTGTGTGCGTGCGTGCGTGTGTGTGTGTGTGTGTGTGTGTGTTCAAGGCTGTTCTTAGGCGTGAGTGTGGGCACATGTGCTCTGAATGCGTATCTACTCCTGGGGGCATCAGAAGTGAGCTGTGGTCATTGGAGTCCATCCACCTGTGAGGACATTGCTTTGGCTCCTAGCTTGTGTTGAAGTGGGGAGGGCGGCTCAGATACAAGAATCGGCGTAGTTCATCCTTGCCTGGCTTATTCAGTGAGTCACCCATAAGGCATCAGAGCCTTGTCGTTTTGGCAGCTGTGGGGCATTTGTCCCTGGCTAACTATGGGCAGCTCCAGTCTGAAGGGACAAGGTTGATTCGAGGCAGGTTGAGAAACGACCCAGACAGAACCAGAGACTGAAGCTGGCAGCCCCAGCCACATGGCGGCTGCGCCCGTGGCTCAGGGTGAGTGCAGGGTGTTTCTGCTGTGTGACAGATTTGGGACGCGGAGGAAGGAGGAGTCGAGGCTTTGTCCTGACTGAGGCCGTCGCTGATGCCAGTGCGGACGGGGCGCTTCACAGTCAGGGAGGGAAGTGTTGGCCCAGAGTTCAGGCTGAGGATGCTCTGGAACCCAGTCTTTCCTCAAGGTGTTTTTCCCCCTGCAGGCACCCAGTGTAACCTCACCTGTCCCTGAGGTGCTGGGGGCAGAAAAATCCTGTGGGATCTTGGCACAATATTGCAAGTCTGAGCAGCTGAACCTTTGACCCCACCAAGCTATTAAATGCAGGACCTGAATTTTGTGGGCTGGGGTTTACATTAAAGCACCAGGCAGAGATGTGATTTTCAAATGCAAATTTTAGGAACATTTATTTGAATGAGTCCCTTAGACACAATAACCATTTTCAGATCTCAGTTAACCTGGGTATATTAAAATGCCTCAGCAGTGGGAGGAATGAATCCGTGCCTGGGCCTTGGTGACGCTTCTCGGAGCCAGCAGCTGACACATCTCATGTAATGAGGTGGTTTCAAACTGAAGGATAAGGTGGCACGTTGCAGAATGTGACAAAAGCCAACCCCTTGCTTCTGGGAAGAACTTGGCTGCTGCACCACAAATCATATTCATATGGCATTTTACTTCCAAAGGACATCTCCGGTCGTGGAAAAGACTAGATTTGTGTAGGTTTTGGAGGGTAGGGGCAGCATGAGAAACCAGGCATAATTTGTGTTTTTGAACTCTGCCTTCAAAATAAATGGCTTGAAAACTGTCCTAGTTTGTTCAGGCTTCTATAACAAAGATGCCATCCACCGGGTGGCTTAAACAACAAACATTTATTTCTCCCAGTTCTGGAGCCTGGGAATTCTAAGAGCAAGACACCTACAGATTCAGTGTCTCGTGAGGGCCCGCTTCCTGTTTCCTGCATGGCTGAAGGAACAGGGGAGCTCTCTGGGGACTCTGCTCTGAAGGCACTAACCCCATTCACGAGGACTCTGCTGTCCTGACCCGGTCGCCTCCCACAGGCCCCACCGCTTCCTCTCCTCACACTGGGGATAAGGGTTTCTGCGTGAGGATTTTGGTCAGGGATGCTGTTCGTCTCCTTTCCTCCCGACCTAGTACGCAGAAGCCGACGTGGGCCATGATCCAGAAGCGCTGCCATGCGGTGAGGACAGGTAGCACCTGACACGCAAACGCAATCCAGTCTCGGATGAGTTACAGAGCATGCAGATGATCCCAGACAAAATAAACTAAACCCATTTCAGAGGTGGGTTAACCATTTGGTCCTGGTCCCATTCACAGTCCAGCTCCTGTTATCTCTCACACTTTCCTGGATCCTGTCATCTATCACGTATCAAAAGCGCCATTGGGGTTGTGTTCCTTTCAACCAGCCACCCATTGGGGGGCCAGTAGGGCAGAGTGACAGGAATAAAGGTCCAGGCCACTTCTTCAGCGTTCTCCCGAGTCCCCCTGGTGTAGCTCTTGCCCTGCCTGCTTTGTAAGATCCAGCTCCAGGCAGAGCCTTGGGCGGCTCAGTCAAGTGAGGAAGGCTGCATTCCCTCCCCTTCTTGCTCCTCCGCCTGCAGAAATGCAAGGTGGCTTTGAAGTGCTCCTATCTTCTTTCTCTTCTGGCTGCCTTACTCGTTCAGATGCTTCCATCCTGAGCATTTTTCTCCCTTCCCTTGCCCAGTCGACTCAGAAAGTATCCAGGCATGCAGCCCGCAGCCCATCCATCCAAGTGCTGTGCGTGTCTGCTTCCTCAGACAGAGGGCATGATTGTAAAGGCTGCAGAGGGGAGCCTGTGTGCCCGGTGCTGATGTAGGACAAGAGGCTGGGTGAGTTGTCTGCTCAGCCCTCCTCACCCTCCCCTGGCCCCTTTCATTTCTCCACCTTAGGAAATGGAGGCGGAGGGGGCAGGAGGAGCTCACCTGGCCCCATTCACAGGATGCTTTCCAGCCTCCTGTGAACTTCTCTCGGGTCAACTCTGCAGCGTTCTTCTGGGAGTGTTAGGGACAAGCGTGAGTAATAGACAGTTCTCTGGACCGTGTTTGCTGTACAGCAGGAGAGTGTTGCCACGAGCACAGCGCCTCTTACTTTATCACATGTGGTCACTGAGCGGGACCCACAGGGCTCCATGGGGAACCAATTTCACCAAGTTCTGGTGCTAATGAAGCAAGTTCGATTGTACACAGGGAGTGAGAAGGAGCTGGGGTGGAGACGAGTGACCCCCACTGACATGAAGTTCGTACCTGCTCCCCACACACAGACACACATGCACAAGACTCCCTGTGACAGGCGTGGCACTACCTTTAGTCACCATTGGGGTGGCCCTGTGTGGTGGTGCCTTCGTGCTTTGTACGTGCTGCTTCCTCTGCAGGTGATCCTCTCTCTCTTCCCCCATGATGAAGCCTTCTCTGGGCAGTACCCCTCGCGCATACGCGGGGGCTCGCTTTCAGTCCATGTAGCGACACCATCTTCGTCGTCGTTCTTTGGTTTGCATCTCTCGTCATGCGCCCCACCCCCCGTCAGGGCAGAGGGGTAAACACGTGTTCCATTGTACAAAACAGAGGAGGCATCCCCTGGCAGCCCCCAGAGAAAGCTCGTTAGATCAGTATGTTTCAGTTTATGAGGGAGGAAGGAAAAACCTGGTGAGGATGTACCATAGGAAGATGGAGTCCTAAGACACCTTGGTAAAGAAGGGCCAGTGGCCAGCCTTTCCTTTGCAAGCAACCCTTATTAGAGATGTTTTTAATGGTGAACTTACAAGGGTATCCCAGTGGACTCTAAACTCACTGAGGACAGGGACCGTGGCTGTCTTGTTCATCACTGCCTTGCCTGGGGCCAGGCACAGTGCAGACGCTGAGTGAGCATTGAGTACTAACTCAGACAATGGGTGTGGAACCAGATACTAAAACAGGCAATCTCCTTTTCAAATTTAACCTTTATTATATTTTTCCATTACCCTGTGGCCCCTGACACCCCACGCCCCCAGCAGTCACCACACTGCTGTCCATGAGTCCTTTTTGCTCGATCCCTCCACCCCTTCAACCCCCACCCCACCAGCTGTCATCCGTTCTCCATCCATGAGTCTGTCTTGAAACAGATAATCTCCTAAACAAACAAATGCTGCCTTGTGCTTCTTGCTGGTTTTCTCCTGTCGTCCAGTTCTGGGGAGTTTTTCAGACTTCTGAGCTGTTCTGGAACTAGGAAGCATGTCTGCTGGATGTCACTGGTTGAAGGCAAACACAGAAATCAGTTACCTGATTTTCTCTCCTGTAAACGATACCCTCAGCCCTGCAGCCCCCCGTTGTCCCATTGCTGTTCATGAAGATGGATTATTTCTGGCTTTGACATGTCCACTCCTTTCATTCTTTCCTCCTTTGGTGAAATTGACATCATACGTAAGTTTCTGGCATCCACACAAGGAAAGGCTCTCTGTGAACATGTGGCCTGCTTAACGAAAGCCAGCGATCTTTGGGGTTCTTAATTACCCAGACCACCAACTCATCTGAGCCCTGGGCCATACTCCAAAGAGGAGTGAAGGCTTTGGATGTCAGTTGAAGTCTTAGCATCTGTTTTGTGTTCAGGGCCTAGAGTACGGGAACGTAGTTACTTTTTTATTTCAGTGGAAAGTAATTCTCCTTTTTGTTCCCACTGTAAAAGTTGTACTTGTCTTAGAATTTTCCCACTGGAGTTGATTTAATAATTACCTAGGGCTTTGCCTTTTGACAGTATATGCTACTCATTCTAGGTTCATAGAACAAAATAAACTCTCAAGTCATGAATTAATATGACAGCTGCTCTTAGGAATAGAGTCTCCTTAGTTGTCAAACTTTCTGTGTATTATCGTCATCCTCTGATCCAGGGGTCAGCAATCTGCGGCTCTCGGCCACATCCTGTTTATGTCAGTAGAGCCTAAAATACTGACTCTGGCTCCTTACAGGGACTCTTGGCCGACCTCTGACCTGGGCCACAGTTAGCATAGGCTGTGCCCACTCCCCCATCTACTGTCCCTGTCTCTTCCCCATCTCCGTCATTACTTACCAAAATCAGTGCCATTCTCTGATCTCTCGGACTAATTATATTCTTTCAGACCTACTGTTTAACCTCTCTAAGATATTCAGAAAGGGGGCTATTAATAAAGTTTTTGGTGTTCGGTGTTGCACCAAGTGAGTGTACGTATAGAAAGCACCTAGCATTTTTGTTTTCCTTCCTTCTCTCTCTCTCTCTTCCTCAAAGAGGATGACCATTTATCCACGCAAAAGGACGATTAAATCGTACTATAACGTAGTAGGAAACTTGTGATCCTATAGTCTGCATTTCAGTCAGTGCTGTGCCACTTACTAGCTGCATGTGACATTGAACAAGATGCTTAATCCCATTGAACTTTCTCCAGAAATAGTGATAAAAATCTACCTCTTGGTGGTATTGTGAACATTTGTGACAACTGCGTGTCACACGCTTAGTATAACGCCTTGCACCCAGTGTATCCTAAGTAAATGGTGGCATCTGTGATTTTCATCATCCGTGTTAGCATTATTTTATTACTGAGGGTGCAAGCTACTGGTGAGGATCGTGGTGTCTGTCAGCTCTACCCACATTCGTCAGCCGGACTGCTGCCACTGAGCTCCACGTTAGCAAAGAAAACTCGTTTCCTCTTGGGGAAGGTAAATTCGGAGTTTCACCTCCCACGTGCGGTGCCCTGAAAGCACTGCTGAAGGAGAAGCGAGCGACTGAGTCCCTGCAGGCCCCTCGCTGCATCCCAGCCGGCCCCTCAGCCTTAGCTGTACACTTGTGGCTCCGGTTCCCTTATAGCTTGCAAGGGCTGCCTGGCGTGGGGGGAGTAGCATCCATTCATTCCTTTCTTGGCTCATTCATCCACTCACTCATTCGACATATCTATATTACTACTCTGGCCACCGAGATATCAAGGAAGATTAATAGTTATTAGCCCTGCCACTGAAGGGGTCATATTCTTGGGCCCCAATTTTGAGGGTAATTGGAGAGGCAAGAACTTGGGCACTGAGAACCCTGAGAGTTTTAAAGTGATCCACGCCAAAGGTGGTAAGTGGATTAACAGGGTGATGGAGGGGAGAAGGGGATACTGGGCCTGACAGGGATGAAGCTTTAGTCTGTATGAAATTTCTAGACTTATTCCTGTTTCAAGCGAGTCCTTTGTCAACATGATCCCTTGACTATAAATGCCTTTTGCTCAGGGATCATTCTGCAAGAGCCATCCGACCCTGCCTCCCTTCTCAGTGCTCTCGCTCACTCCTGAGCTGCTGTTGAACGCAGAGCAGGCTGGGTCCGCCTCCACGTGAGTGACTTCTCCTGGCGCCTCCCCCCAGCCTTGAACAAACACGATGCCAGGAACAGCTGCTTCAATGTTTCAACACATGCTCAACAAAAGCAGGTGGCCGACTCCCCCCAGGCCAGGGAAAGATGACCGTGCACGGCAGCTTCAAAGAAGGAGGTGCCCCTCCTGTCCTCAGGGCCAGGTGACACTGCTCAAAGCACGGAAAGTGGCGTGACCGTTTATGGGACGGCGGGTCCCACGGGGGTGGAAGTGACCAGCAGCTGTGCCTTTCTTGTCAAACACGGGCCTGGGAGGGCCAAAAATAGACGGTCCTAGGGCCAGTGTGTGTCCGGGAAGTGGTGCGAGCGCTGCCTCCCTGTGCGGGGGACAGAGCTGGCGCTCCTCAGGGGCGGGCGGCCCCGGAGGGTGGAGACCAGGTCAGAGGCCGGGCTGGCGTGGGACGATTCGGGCGCCAGGCCCTCCTTCTCTCCTAGCTCTGTCTGTCCATCCTTCCTAGCTCCCTTGTGCTAAAGCTGGCACCTGAACACACCGCTGCTCAGATGGCTGGGTGCACCATCGCCAGCCCCAGGAACGCATGAGCTCGGCCCACGAGCCACCCACCGGCTTCCCCCATCTCTCCTTTGACCCTCCTCGGACCCCTGTGCTCCACTCTGACCAGACTCCTTGACGTTTCCCAAATGTTCTCCTGCTTTCCTCCCGGGTGTCTCTCTGCTCCAGCTGCTCCCCCGTGTATTGCTTCCTGACTGTGCATGTTCTAAAGGTCCTTCAAGGACCAGCTCACACACCACGTCCTCCCTGTGTAAGGCCATCATAGGACTCATCACTCAAACTGGGACTCTTGGGCAGTACAGTTCGCAAACCAGAACTGCCTGGGCAAAGCAGGTCACCCTATCCAAAAAGCCTTTACAAAGAGAAACCGTAAGAATGAGTCCCTTCCTTTTTAAGCTCCCTCAGGTCTTCCTTGGTTAAACCTCACAACGCTGCAGAATGACATCCGTGGGAACATTTAGTACCTGCCCCAGGTTCTCAGCTCCCTGGGGACTGCGGTCCCCTCTTCAGCCCCCTGGCTGTAAAGATGGTGTGTGTGTGTGTGTGTGTGTGTATTCAAAGATGGTGTGTACACACACATACGTGCACATTCAAAGCAGCTGCATGCGTGTTGGTGAGTAGGTTGTGTGCCAGGCACTGAGCTGCATGCTCTATGCGTTCCTGTACCCCCAGCACTGATCGCATCACAGGTGGGACGAACCCGCAGCCCCACGGCCTTGGCACGCTGGCACAGACCCTGCTTCAGCTGGCAAACCCGGCTCTCCCAAATTCAGGGAGCTGCTGGAGGAGCTCCTGCCGAACTGGCAGGAAGAGCTGATGGTTGCCAGAGCGGGGGACCACACCCAGGGCATGCCAACCACACATTCCTTTAGACAGGGAACCTAGAGGGTGGCTTCCTGGTTTGCGTCACGAGATTCCTTAGCAGTCAGAGCAGTGTGCCCAGCTGTGACAGCCCACGCAGGAGTGCCTGTTGAAGCAGCCGCTTCACAGTCTGGCCTTGGCCTTGAGGAGCGGCCCTACGAGAAATAACTGTAGGAAAGACAATCCCACATTTTCTTTAAGAGCCCTGTTGAGGTTTCATATGAGGGTTCATGAAATCAATCCCCACTTCCCCAATACAGGAGTGATTTTCAGACTTTCACTTTTTCTTTTAATTGGAGAATCTTTGTTCAAACAAAATCTTGGATGGAAATGACAAAATTAAAGCTGTTCTGGGTGAAGGGGCTGGGGAGCTCGAACTTCTGTGCACGCGCTGTTGGGCTCCCTGGACGGAGCTTCTGAGCAGACAGCATTGAGGGAGTGTCCTGGAATCACCAGTGGTTGGGCTGTCGTTGACCTGAAGCCCTGGAGGAGAGCAGCAGGGAGGTCGGTGGACCCCACAGCGTGTGTTCAGTGAATGCTGGTGGGCAGAGGCTGCCGGGGTTTGCCGCCAGCCGTGCAGCGAGATTGGGAAGCCACACTCAGGAGTCCAGGCCCATGCTCGCAGCAGGACACCCGGCTAGCGGAACAGGTCCCGCTCCATGTGAGGCTTTTCTGCCTCAGCCCCACGCCGGACTCCCAGGACCCTGCAGGGTTCTGTCCTTTCCCAGCACGGCGTTGCCTGCCTGGGTCTGTGAGAGCGGCACTCAGAGGAGGACTTGTCCTCTCCTTGTCTCCCCCAACTTACTTCCCGGGGGCTGGGGATGGGGCTGGCCAGTCACGTTTTAACACGTTACATTTTACAAGACCACGTGGCTTTTTGCCGCTGTGGTCAGTAACTGAGCACGCACCCCGGGCCAGGCTTGCTGCTGTGTGCTGTGCATTACGTTTCGTTTGCACGGCATCCCCATTTTAGGAAGGCTGTCCGCGCCAGGAATCTTAATAACAAGGCCAGGTGTGTCCCTCTCACGTTCTTCTGGAAGCATGACCTCCTAGCTCTGGGAGAGTCATGCGGCCGCAGTTCTGCGTCTCCACAGACGTCCTCTTCCGCTGCCTGTGTGTGGACAGCCCCCCGTGCCCTGTGCCCTCCCTCCTCATCCTTTGTCTGACCGAAGAGGGGCACTGCCCCAGCTGCGCCAGCCCCAGAGGTTTCCTTCCAACTCTGGCTTAAGTTTTGATGGACTCCCCTGGCTGGATTGCGATCTGAAACCCATCAGAAAGAAGCATGAGACCGAATTTCCCCCGAGCACTCAGCAGAGTTTTGAAAGTACATGACTGACTTCTTGAGGCAGTAAAAGCGCATTTGCTTGGTTGTGGCACAGGCAGGCCATGGGGACTGTAACTTCTTGAAAATCAAGGCTTAATATTTGGCAAAAAGCAGTAAAACGGTGTTGATGGGCATGAGCGTGAGATTGCTGTGAAGTTGCTGTGGTAGCCAAAACAGGGTGGAGGAAAGCCAGAACGTATTAGCAGGTACTCATCCAGTGCTACCTTCCCGAGCCCCACCTCGCTCCCGTTGGAGCCTCCATGCTGCCGTGTGTTGTCTATGGTAACTGCTAAGCTAATAGCACAGAGAGGAACATGAAGGCGGTTGCTATGAAAGGGTGGGGCGCTTGTGAGAGTGGACGGGGTTCCTGGTCACGTGGCTTTTCAGTCCAGCTGCTGCACCTCTGACCCTCTCCCGACGGAACAAGGGTTCTGTTTATCCAGACGGGCCTCCAGGGGCTCATATGTACTCGGTTGCTCCCCCTGAAAAGAGGGGTTTGCCCCTTCCTTTTCACTTGCTTGCCTGGTTGAACCACGAGATCTGTGGTCCTCCAGTTTGTTGACTTTTCTCAAGGGGCAGGGGTGGGAACCCGTGTCTGAGAAGTAAACCCTCCCTCCAGACGATTTCTGAAGCTTCAGAGGGAGATACTGCTACATTCGATAACCTCCCTCTTCAGCTGTGTTTTCGCAAGTACAGGAAAAAACCGAAAATTTATGGAAGTGGATTTCCTGGGTGATTCCATTGTTCTTATTGGAAATTTACAAGAAATTTTAAAAGTCCAGAATTTCCAGTCTAGATATCTTTGTACTTTTTTCCTGAGAGATAAGACAGTATATTTATTATGTGCACGCATGTAGTTAAACGTTTCCTAATGTTTTTGCTTAAACCCATCAGTGAGTTTCTGTAAGTACCAATAATACTTTATATATACATTTCATACTGTATTTATTAATGAAGAATGTAAACTACAGAACAAGCAGAAATGTACGTAAAGGGAGATAAAGATGAAATCAGTATTTTATAGGCCGATATCTCAAAATATAAAAGTATGTACTAAGAGGGATGTTTATTGTTAATGGTTTGAGTATAAATCCATATTCCAAGTTTTTTTCCTGCAATTTCACTTTTTTTTGGCTGAATTTTTGTCACTGTTTTTAACCTTTCAGTGTGGCTGTAAAAAAGCTTTTACTAGAACAGGATGCCCTGTCTCTCTCTCATAGGTATTTACTTGTATCTATATTATTAATGTTATCTTTAATCCATGCTTTCTTTGCTGGAATCATTTTTTTAAAGGGAACTTCTTTCTTAATTGAAGTGTGCCATGCATAGAAAAAAGCACTTAAGTTGTAAGGGTACAACTTAATTAATGTTCACACCCATGTGACCAGCATCCAGATTGGGAAATGGAGCGTTCCAGAAGCTCCCGAAATGGCTCCCAAGTCACTCCCCACCCACTTCTCTCCTAGAGCGACCACCCTCCTGACACCTATCACTTCAGTGACTTTTTCCTGCCTTTGAACTTCAGGTACACGGAGTGGAAGTGTGAGTGCTCCCTTGCTTCTGGGTTCTTCTGCTGTGCATCCTGTCGAGTTCACCGTGTCGTCGTGCGTGGGTCTGGTTAGCTCCCTCTGCCGCAGTTGTCCCGACTCTTAGAAGATGTAATTAGTCACAGGCACAGCAGATATTTAAAGCACCTCTGGAGGCGTTCTGGAGGCCATGCCTGGGCGATGTGGGATTTGGCGGGAATGGGTTGGAGGAATCCATTCAAGAACACTTGTTGCAAATTCAGTGTGGCTCCAAAGCCCATTTCTGGGATGCTGTCTGTGACCTGACTGCTAATTGTTTCTTACTTACAGATTTGGGGTTTTCTGGGGCTGAAGGGAAGGAAATGTAAATTTAAAAGGTGGCTTGATTTGGAAGTCTGGCATCATCAATCAAGTAGTAAGTGAAGAAAATAGTAAATTAACTTTTTAAACATAAAGTTAAAATTTGTCAAATTAAAAATCAGGCGAGCTACAGGAAAATGTTGCTCCATGAGGCGGTTCCTACCCCCAGAGTTTGTAACTTTGTAGGTCTGGGGCTAAGCCTAGAAATTTGCATTTTTAACAAGTTCCCAGGTGCTGCTGCTCCTGCTGGTCCAGGAACCCTGCTGTGAGAGCCACTGGTCTGTTTCATTACATTGCCATTGTTGCGTTCGTTTCCTTTGACTAATGCAAGCCTGGGCCACAGGTGGAGGTGCAGGAAGAGACAGAGGATAGTCTCACCCTTCATCGGAGTACCGACCTAGGGAAAATCATCCACTAAGTATGTGGTTTTCATGGATGCCGTAGGCTCACCTTGGTGTCTTGGCCTAGGTCACTCAGTCTTTTTGTGTCTCCCGGGGGGTGGCAGGTGTTAAGATCGGGCTCTCAGTAACTTGGCCCCTTCCTGACAGCTCATATCCTGGCACTGCCCTTCTGCAGAAGCTTCCACAGCCAGCACTCGTAGTTTCCCAGAGCCAGACGATGCTGTCTATTCTGCTCTGCCTTTGCGTACACTTGTTTTCTGCATTAAGTGCAAGGTTTTATTCCTCCTCAGGAACCCTGTGCACCTGCTGCCTCCTGAAGAGGCTGATCCTGGCCTATCTTCTTCCCTTCATGCTCTTTCCGTGCCTTAAATGGACTCCTGCTACAGCAGTTAACACGTTATGTATAATCTGTAATGTGTATAGTTACCTACCATCATGTGACGTCTGCGCAGGCCTCAGACCTAGCTGCTGCGGTGCCGTTGGCCCCATCCCCAGCCTGCACGTGGCAGGTGCACAGCAGATTTCTGTGGGCTGCATGATTGGATGATTTGGTGTAAGCATCCCGTATTTCTCAGTCTATAAAATTTAATAGAATGAAATTGCAACCAATAAATGCAATGCAGAGTTCAAGTAACTGATACTTGGACAAGAGGTACTGAGTCTTACGGCAAATAAGATGAGAGTCCTGGGCTTTCCATTACGTTGCTCCCCGTTCCACTGGAGTCTGAATCTAACTCTGCTTATATTCATTGCTTCATGGTGGAGCCCAGAGTGTTCCTTATCCACTAATGAAAGGTATTTTGCTGATACCAGACCAAGGAAAATGAATGGATGTTGCAAAATAGTTACCCGTAAGCATCTGTGATCTCTTTTATATTTTGGTCACAGAGATAGGTTATGAAGAATGGGAGGACTAGTGTCTGAATACTCAGCTCCAACATAATCAGTTGGGAAAATATTTGCCAAGATGGTAAAAAGATTGAGAATGAAAATGCCTTCCATTTACCTAGAAAAGAGTAGCTTTAGAATTGTAATCATCTAGAGCATTGTAACACCCCATCAGAGGGTCCTGGATCTCATTTCTTAGTTGTATTTCCAGTCACAGTGCTTGCTGCTTCTTCACTGCACATACAGTCGATTTTTAAAGTCATAGGCTAGGGAGACAGCGAGTTACGGTAAGAAAATGGGAAGTTTCTTTGGACACAAACATTGGATGGGGTGCTGTTTTCAGTGAAGGCAGTTCGTTTTGCAGAAATTGTGGTGAGCTAGAGTTTTGTGTGATTGCTATGAAAAAATTTGCCTTTTTTCCTAAGCCAGTTTTGCTGAGATAAAGTGATAGATTTCATTAAAAGAGGTGCAGATGTAGCTATTGCATATTCAAGGACTGGTGCAGTTTAATGTCCACTGTGGGCAAACACCCCACCCCGCTGTAAGCTCAGTTTCCTGCACACCACGCTCTCCAGGTACCTCCCGTTGACTCGAACACATCCTTCTCAGACTCTTGAACTGTTTTCATTTCATCTTTCTTCCTCTTGCTTCTGGGTGTCTCTAAGGCAACTGTTCTTAACATCCGGCTCTGTCCTATATATGTTCAGTTAGGTATTTCCAGGTGCTCCAGGACATCTCCCTTTATATGTCCAGCCTAAAAAAAAAAAAAAAAGTCCCAAGTTGAACCCATCTACTTGAAACCCACCTCTCTTTCCGGACCTTTCTCTTATTTGCATGTACCATCAGCAGACCCTCCCACTGCCTGCCTTTGTGCTTGCCTAGAATGTCTCCTGCCTGACTCTGGATTGAGGCTCTCAAACTCAGGTGCCTGTGGAGGAATGGGATTTGAATGTGTGAAGCTTTAGGGGCTGGGGCGGGGAATGGCAGCTGACCTTCTCCCCAGTGTTGGGGAGCAATAGGGCCTGGTGGGGACAGTGGAAAATTGAAGGGGGCAGCCCCTGGCCACCCTTGCCATGTAGGAATGTCGGCTCAGGGTTACCAGGTTCCTTTATTTTCAAAGAGAATGTGGACTCCATTTGTTTATTTCTGATTGCCTGATTCTGTTAGTGTTAGCTATTGCTTGAAATAAAAATCACCCTTTGTGCTAACATTGTGTAGCTCATACAAACTGTCTGTTAGGCCCACGGGGGCCTCAGCGGTCAGTTGGCATTGATCTAGGGCACCTGGCCCAGCCATGTCAGCAGACACGTGCAGACGATGTGTGTGGTCTCACATGTGCTAGTAGCCACCTTTTAAACAAGTGAAAAGGAACAGGTAAAGTTAATTTTAATAATATATTTAACCCAATTATTCAAAATATTTCAACATGTAATCTGTAGGAAAAAAATACCGATTCACTTTACATTCTATTTTGCACACCAAGTCTTTGAAGTCTGGTGTGTGCTTTACACCTGTGTCCTTCTCAGTTTGAACTAACCCCATGTGGCTGGTGACTGCTCTGCTGGATGTCACAGCTCTGGATGGTGAGGAACAAGAATTAATTACCCCAGTTCTCTTAATTACATTAATCAGTTAAAAGAAGGTGAGATTTTATTTGTTATGCTGGTGTAGTGCTAGATAATTTGAATTTAGGATAAACCAAAGTAGAAGAGAGCAGCCCTGAGAATGAGGAGTCCAAAAATAACGCAAAGAACTCTGTAGAAAAAGTCCCCAGGGTGGCACCGGAATGATAAATTGCAGACCTTCTTAAGCCCCTCGTGCACGGCTGACCAGATTTTTTTAAAGGGCTTTTCTGTTTGGAGCTCGACCCATCGTGTAGGAGTTCACAGTTGGAGGTGGGCTTACACTTGGGGTTTTTCTGTTGTTGCCCTTCTCACATGTCAAGGTGAACATTTGTCCTCAAGTGTTTAAAACAAAAAGAACATCAAAGAAGTCGGTGTAAAATGGGGAAGAATTTCTGCATTCAGTGAAGACTTCATCTTGCAATCAAGATGCAGCAAATGTCCTCGCTGCTCGAGACGACCGTTCCCACGCAGCGCGGACCGGGCCGCACCGTGCGCTCATGCTGGGCAGCGGTGCCTCCCCTGCGGTGCCTTCCAGGAGGCGCAGTTGCGCCGCTGGTGAGCTAAGGCAGCGGTGCCCTTGAGAACGTCGTCCTGGGCGGAACCATCCGTGCTGTTGGAAAGGCTGTCCTGGGGTCATAGCTGTGACATGTCCCTGTGTGTCTAAAGTCTCTGACATGGCTCTGATGTGAGACAGCTGCCAAGAAGTAGGAATCCCAGGATCTTGGCCCCTCAGAGACCTGGTTGCTTCCCCGGTCACTAGGTCCTCCCTCCCTGCCCTGCTCCCGGACTCACAGGTTGCAGCGGGCAGCCTTCTCTGGGTCTCAGCCAGGCCTACCTGCCGAGTCCCGCTTCGGCGAGGAGAGGAGGAAGCGGGCAGCCTGCCTTTGCTCGGAGAGGAACTTTCCCGCAATGGTCTTGGGGCACATCCTAGTGCCTGCTCCAGTGCACTGGTGCCGACATTTCAGCCGAGGCGTAAAATTTCAGTCTGCTCTGTTTTGAGTCTTCTGAATTCAGAGGAAGTATTTCATTTGGATTTACATGGAAGAAGAAGGCAGTTAAGTAGCACTTTAGGTTTGAAGTTACCACTCCAAACACTTTTATATGAAGATGAAATTTGAGACCTAATTCACAGAGATAATGATTTAGAGTCAAAATTGAGTACACGTAGTTCCTTCCTTGGGAATGGCTCAGAAAGCAGATAGTAAAACGACAGAGCTAGAAGGGAACTTGGACAGATGACATGTGCATTTCCTCCTTTCGTCCAAATATCCATTTTTCTGATAAATGCATATTGATTATCTCACTACCTGCCAGGCACTTAGAATGCAAGAATAGTTAAGATGCAATTCCTTTCTTAATAGACCTGATCCTGTGTTGGCCAGCCTGCAGTGCTGGCCCCCAGTAATCCTGGCCTCCTAGGATTCATACCCTTATCCAGTCCCTCCCACAACGAACAGGGCTGACCTGTGTAACCGGCAGCATAATACAGACATGGTGGTGTGGGGTGTCCAAGACCTGATTGTGGAAGACGTTGCTGCTTCCACCGTGTTCTCCTGGATCACTTGCTAGATCTGTTGGGAAGCTGCTTGTGTGTTGTGCGCATACTCCCACGTGGAGAACTGAGGCCTCCTGCCACCAGCCCGCACCAGCGTGCCAGCCATGTGAATCAGCTATTTTGAAAAATGTTCCAGCTTTAGTCAAGCGTACAGATGCCTGCAGCCTTGACTGATGTCTTGATTATGGTCTTATGAGAGACCACAAACCAGAATAACTCAAATTCCTTCCTTACCCTTCTGTGAGATATTAAATGTTGTTTATTGTTTTAAGCCTCTAGATTTTGTGGCGATTTGTTACGTAGCAATAGATAAGTAATACACATTCCTTGCTGTGTTGCCAGGCGTTGTTTTAAGACCTTTGCAGGTCTTAACCCATTCATCTTTGTAACAAAGTACTTTGAAGTAAGTGCTGCTGTTCTCATTTTATGCATGTGGAAACTGAGGCCCAGAGATGTCCTCGACTTTCCCAAAGTCACTGAACTTGTAAAAGGCTGCACTGGGGTTTGAAGCAGGCATTCGGGTCAGAATGCGTGTTCCTAGCGATGGCATTGTGTTGTCCTTAAAGAGGGAGCGTGTGCTAGGGAGTCAGCTGTGAACTCAGCTGACTGATGGGATGCAGGGTGAAGATCCAGGAGGGGAGTGAACGGGGCTCTGCATCCAGCTCTGTCTCCGTTTAGGGTTTTGGAGATTCTTGGATAAATCACCTCTCTGGGCTCTTCCATTAAATTGTATGTCTAATTCTCCCCAGCAGCATATACTCAGGTAGTAGGAAATGCATCTTACATGCCCCAGCCCCTGGCTGCGTGTTCTGTAACATCCTAATGAGAAGGGCCACTCTGTTGCCCTGCTGATTGCTGTGTCCCCATGCCTGGCACGGTGTCTGGAAAAGTGTAGGCACCATGTGAATGTTTATTCAGTGAGTGCATGCATACGTAAGAGGGGTTCAGTGAGTGTTACTGGCTGCTTGAATGAAAAGCACTGATTTGCTGAAACAACTTCTACAGCCTGAATCATCTCCAGTGTTCGTGTTCATAATTATCCTTGGCTTCCAAGTGCGCGTGCTGTGGAGCGCACACTTCTTTTGCTTACCCCTATACTTTGTCGTGATTGTTCAGCGGCTGGCCTGGCCTGTTTTGGCCTTGGCGTCCGAGCTGTAAGCATCACTGTTCCTCAGTGGACATCTCATTGCTCCTTCAGCAGACACTGTGTGACATTCTCTGCTGTGTTGTTGAGGAATCCCAGACCTCGTGGGAAAGCAGGGTTGGTGAGGGAGAGCAAGACCAGATCCCGTGGTGACGTGCATGGGTCTCTGTGTGGGGTGAGGAGTTTTTCCACCTGGTGCAACTTGTACCCCAAGCAACACCAGCGAGCAAGCTGGGCACACGCCAGTCCCCCATGGAATTCACAGATACAGGACCCGGGATACACCCTTCAGTAGCCAGAGGATGACACCTCGTCAGATCTCAGCCCTTGGGGTTGGCATTGCCTGGCGGTGCTGAGCCATCAGCATTGCACAGCTGGGGACCAGCTGCACCGTTTCCACGAGGGCCCTGCTGTCACCTGCTGCACAGCTGGAGCTGTCAGCCTCTATTTCTGATTCATGACATCTTCCAGGTTTACTGAAATGTGCAAGATGGGCCAGTGCCTCATGGCGTATGTGGTGGGGGACCGTCTCAGGTGCTTGTTATAGATGCAGATTCCCAGTCCCTCTTGATCAGCTGCTGAGCTGCCTCATGTTTGAGCATGCAATTAGGTAGTTTGCTAATCTGTTTTTCATAAAGCCTAGAAAGCAACAGTCAGAAAACATCCGATTCAGAGGTTAATTAAGTCTCACATCTTCCTACTTGTGCTGGATCTGCCTACGAATTTTGCTATCCTGTCTTCCTTCTGCACTTCGGGAAAGCGGGGCTAGTCTCTCATTGGAGTCCTAAGACTGGAGGGCCCTGCCTTACCAAGATCTGCACAGAGGCAACGGTAGCTAAAGGTCTGTGACATGAGCGGAAACTGTCATGTGAATCAGATAACACAATTCCTTTGTCAGATGTAAATGAGTTAGTTCAAGAGGAAAGCTACTGTCTAACTCAGCTACTGCGTTAGTTCAAGAGGAAAGATGCTTTTCCGATAGAAAAAAGATAAAGGTTCTGAGAAAAAGGATAAAGGTTCCGAGGTTTGTATTGGTAACTAGTCTTCTGCTTAGATCAGATATATTTCTGCCTGATCCTGCCTTTCCTGTTTCTGGCCCTCCTTTTTGTCAAATATTTTAAGGTATTTTGAGTTTAAAAAAAAAAGGCAGAAAAAAAACTAAGAAACAATCTTATGTTTATTTAAGTGACAGCAATGGTTGATAAAGACTCCTCTTTTCAAAACTTGAGTCCCAGTATCCCGAAAGACAAGGCACAGTGAATTAATAGGATGTATTCTATGCAGAGTCAGTCATCTCGTAGCTGCTAAGTCTACTTCATTATGCTGCCACATCTAGTAATGAACTTCCCCTCTAGAGAAAATACCACTTAAGATTCCTGTTTAAGTCCTCACATTTATCCTCTTAGCAATATCTCCTTTTATTTGATCTTCGATTTAGAGGGCTGGAGTCCTTTACCTAGACGAAGTAACTTCCAAAGGAAGTAGCAGAATGGCCCATTAAGTGATAGTTTGGGAATTGCGCTGCATTGAGTTATATAACCGTCCACGTCATGTTGCACTAATCCAGCACTCCTGGGCATCGTACAAGAGCTTACACACAAAAGAGGGAGCATTCTAGCCGACACACAAGAGGACTGGAGTACATCCGTGTTGAAACACTCCAGGCAGTTCCAGGCAGTCTGATTCCTCATGTGTCCGTGGTAAGGGCCTGACTCGTGCCAAATGCTGCAGAGAAGAGGGGAGATTACTGTTTGTTCTCCTAGAACCCGTCTGGTTAATGTTAAAGTTGATTGGGGAATATGTAAACACAAAATATGCAGTCATTGTTCTGGAGGGAAAAGGCAACAGCGTCCGGTCACTGAGGATTTGGAGCTCGTGTTAGCGTGTGTGCTGGGTACATGGCTGGAATGTTGGGGCTGGGAGGCCTCTCTCAGGCTGAATCCACGAAGGCCGAGGAGGAAACATGAGAGAAGAAGAGGGCTCGTCAGATGTAGTTTAAGGTTCAAACAGAGCCAGGGGCCTCTTTTTGAATAGGCGGCTTGTGGAGGGGGCGGGGTCTTGCTTCAAGACCAGCCCCAGACCCACTAAGGTAAGGGCCGTGTGCACACGAATGGCCTCGGGTCGTCGGAGAGGCTCAAGGAAGCTGGGTTGCTCAGTTGGTGGTTTTTGAGACTTTGGGGTCAGAAGTCTCCACTGAAAATTAGCAGAACTGGATGGGGCTGGAGGAGGGTGAGTGCTACATTTATTTTGCCTGTCGTGTAATTTTTGAGGCATCTCCAGTTCGATGTATTAATAGTCCCCAAAGCATAAAACAAGGGTGGTTTGAGGTTGATATGAGTGTTTTACCCAAGGAATTGAGATCTGAGCGCTGCCGGTTTGCGGGGTACTCGCTTGAGAAGAGTACGGGCTTATTTATTTTCTAAACCTTTGAAAGAATCTCTTTAATAACGAGCCACATTGACAGGTTTGGGGGGACTCGTCAGTCCTGGGTCAGCCACGATACACATCTGGTCTCGGACGGAGCCAGCAAAGTTGTCTTTGATGAAGAAGTCAGTTCAGTGAATGGAGGCACCCCTTGCCAGTATTAGTTCCTGAATGAACACAGCAACCCCAAATCAGAAGACTTTTATTTTCTTCTTTGTAAACACACGCACGCAGAGGTGTGAGTGGAGAGGGAGAGAGAAAGAGGGTTGGTTTGGAGTCTTGGAATTCCTTCTACTTGGACTGAAACGGGTCCAACCGAAATCCCTGGGCCCAGCAACTGAGGGCTTTATAGAACACAGACTGGGGCTCACAGCCCAGCCCCCCACCTGAGTGTGCAGCTCCCTGAGAGCGAGTCCCTCTCATTTCTGAGCTCCAGTTGCTCATCTCTAAAGTCAGGATTGTTAACACTTGTTTTTTATGGGTTCTGTGACGATAATGTTGATAAAGTAATGTTTATAAAGTACCTAGCTGATCAGCATGTACAGCAGGCTAAACAAAAATTGCAGTTAGGATATTCATTTTCAGTCTTTGACCGCCTTTCTGAGCTATTTATTAAAATAATCTAGATTGGTATTCACAAATTTTAGAGAGTGAGCTCTGACCCTAGAATAACCAGTTAGGGTTGAAATTCTGGGTTGAAATTGGTGGCACATAAAGATTATACATAGTTAGCTTAGGTCGTGTTCTCCGTGGTACCTTTGATCATTGGCTCATGTGATTACTAGGCGCAGAAGACAGTCATTAGAACTAGGAGCATTTGTGTGATACGTGTGAGTGGACAATACAACAGAAACCAGCAGTGAGTCTTTTCAAAAAGCGGATCTGCTTTGGTTGTGATCAGTTGTGTCGAGACAGGCAAATAAACTGCCCGTCCATCCTGAAGAGCAACATTGCAGTTCTAGGGACTCTATCGGAAGAGCTTTTATGGACTTCTGATGTATAAAATGAGTTTGTACTGTATCACAGAGTCAATTATAGGAAGAATGAAAACTATACTACTTCTGACATTTGTTTTTATTGAAGTGACACTTATATACGATGACATTTCTCATCACTGAGTTGATTTCCTTCTCGGTGACCCCAACCATCACCCAAGTTCAGGTCAGGGGCTGCACTTTGCCTCCAGTGTTGCCCTCTCTCGAGCCGTTCATTCAGTTATGGTTGGGAGATCAGTGAACCTTTAAGCATCACCATAAGAATGTTTTCAAGAGGAACAGCTCTGGAATTGAAGTAAGCAGCAGCCAGCTCGGCCAGCTGTAGACCAGAGCACACAGCTCAACCCCAGCAGAGCGAGGAAGTACGAGTGCCCTGGGCTCTGCCACGTCTCCGCCCTCCTGCCCCTTAGGGGACTGGTTAGGGGGCTCAGGCTCTGAGCGGTGCCCCGGGTTGAATTGTTGCAGCCTGCTCAGTCTCCGGTGTGTGCTAGCCACTTCGGTGAGGTCTCCCGCAGGACCTGCCACTTGTTGAGCAGCCCACGTAACAGATAAACCAGGCACTGATAGATCAGTCCTGTGAAAATGACACACAGACCTTCACAGTCCTTGTGTCTCACTGGGGCTGTCAGCTGTTCCAGCACAGCGGTGAGGGTGACCCTGCTACAACACAGGTTCAGTGGAGTCATTCCAATCCCCGGGAAATGCCCAAGTCCTGACAGTGGCTGCCAAAGCCCTTGTGACCAAGGTTCCTACTGTCTTCCATGCCCTGACCCTGCGGCAGCCACCCCAGACTCCTTGCCCTTTCTAGAATGCTGCAGGCAGGGTCCTCTGCTTGCCTGTGACAGCCAGATGCCTCGCTCCCTCACTTACCATTGGCATCTGCCAAATGCCATCTCACCACAGCCCGTGCTGTTGCATGCCCAGCAGCGGTCCTCTGCCACTCCTGTCCCCAGCAGTTGCGCCGTGTGCCCTTCCCCGCTCTATTCCTGGACACCGCACATCAGTGGTGGCCAACTCGTGATACAGTTACTCAGTTACAGGTTGACTGTCTCAGCAATGCGCGGGATGTCGGCCGGTTTGGACAGGGGTTTGGCTCTGCTCTCGGTTGTCTCCCCAGCTCCTAGCACAGGGCTTGTCACACAGACAGAGCTCGGTATCTAGGTGTTGAGTGAATGAGTAACTATAGTTACTGTCCTCTGTTTGCGAGGTGATCAGGACGAGCTGTATGCTGGAGGCTGGACATCGGAGGACTTCTCGATCTGCGGTATTTTCAGTGGCTCAGCCCGGCAGCTTTTCCCAGGGCCAGAGGCTGCTGCTTCTGAGTAAAGTCATAGCGGAAGGTGAGAGCCAGTGACTTGTCAGCATGCAGTGGGGACTGAAGCCTCAGGGGAGGAGGGAATTGTGCAAAGACACCCTGGGGCAGAGACTGCAGACAGAGCTCGCACAACTGCAGGCATGGTTGTGCGCACCTCGCCCTCACCGCAGGTTGTTCCCTGTGTCGTAATGATCGCTTATTGCATGAGCGCCTTCCTGCCAGGGTCTGTCCTTGCCGCCTCTTACAAATGCCACTGTGTTTCAGTCTTCGCAGTTACAAGCCTTTGAGATTGCAGTGGCTTGCACTGAGCTCACCGTCAGAGGTCCGTTTGGATGATAAGGCAAAAAGGACAGTCTTTCTGGGGCTCAGGTTCCAGGCAGTGAAACGAGCAGACCAGAAGTGGTGTTTAAGGAGGGGCGTCCTGTCCCAGGACCCCCAGTATCCTAAGGACAAAGTCACCTTGAAGCCACCGGCCCATGTGTCATTCATTTCATGACTCGGCACAGCAAACAAAGCACTTAAGAAATCGAAGCTACACCCAGAGGTGGTGTTGGCTTTGCACAAAGAGTGTCCCCTTTCTGCCACTGACCATTTGGCTGTAGAAATGGTTAGGCTCAGAGACTTCCCTGGGCTGCAGTGAAGAACTTGTGCAGATGGCAGGTCTCCTCCTGTGAGGGGCCCAGGCAGTGGGAGGGGCTGCACCCCAGGCCCTGCTGCACTGGACAGAGATAGAGGCAGCTTCAGGGAGTCTCCGGGGGCTGGACAGAGTGAGTACCAGTGAGTCACAGATGAAAGTAAGTCTGAATAACTGCAGAAAAAGACTCTGTGAGAAAGAAAATGCCATTTATCGGATGTAAAAGTACAACTGCTGGACCAAAGCTGTCACACCCTGTAAGCTAGAAGATTCTGTGTCATGTGATCTGCCAGGAACATGGCCAGTGGCCCAGCAATTCTGACCACACAGCTTCCTGAGAAAGAGGGACTGGTGACTCTCCACTGGTTTAAAAGGCGAGGGGAAGCCTCCCCTTTGCAGGTGGGTGGGTTGCTGCCCAGGAGACCCTGAGACTAAGGGGGGAGCAGCTTTTCAGACTCCCCAAGGGGGCAAGAAGGGGTCCTGCTCAATACAAGGGAAGTGTGAGTTCCTGATCTCATCAGTTCTTGCGACAACGCAGAGTGCTCCGTTACCCCACCCACAGACGGGAACAGCGGGGCACGCAGGTGTCGAGGCTTGCTGTGCATCCCACCCCTGCAGCAGGGGGGAGCGCGTCTGCTGTTTCCGGGGTACGTGGCCTGCACCTCAGGGCAGCTGCTGTGTTGGCTGCTGCCATGATAGTGAAGGAAGTGAGATCTGGTTCCCACCCCAGAGGCTCAGGGCAGAGACCTCGTTGTGACAGAAGGCTGGATAATGTGGACTTAGTTCCTGTGGTCTGATGTTCTCTAGGGACGCAGCACAGGGAGCTCTTGGTGATGCATGCCGCAACCTGAGTTGGCTTCCATGTGTCAGCCGAGAACGTAAACTATTAAGAATGTGCCAGAGGTCATTTTTCAGTGATATAGAAAATGTCACTCATAATCAAGCTTCATTAGTTGGTTTTAAATCCACCAGACACACAGACCTATCATAAAATTGTGGAGTCCAAAGGGACCTTTAAAGATCTTGCTGACAGGAGGATGTTAGGGAAGGCCTTGGACTTTGCCACACATACTGGGTTTAATCCTGGGCTTGTGCCATAACAGCTCTGCAACCTTGGGTAAGACGCTGAACCTTTCTGAGCCTTCATCTTATACATGATGTAAAAATAGTGGTTACCACCACGAATTGAGCTGGATACCATATGTAAAGGTTAGGCGTGTGTAGTAGGTGCTCACTAACGATAGCAACAGCGACGACCAGGCCTCACTGGGTCGCCCTCCCAGCTCTTCTGCTCCAGGGTGACACGCCTGCCCCCAAGGAGTGAGTCCGAGGCCTCCTCATCTCCCCTAATGCAGGCCTGAGCTTCATTTCCCTTTGTCAGAACCTTGGCGGGAGAGAGATAGGTGGGGCAAAGTTAGTGCCTCAGCTCCCACGGAGGAAGAAGAAAGGTAGGTAAGGAGCCTGGGGCAGTTTACCTAGATCTCCCACAGATTACTGGGCTGGGAGGGCAACTGGCCACCTGCCCTCTCTTGTATACACAGATTGGGTTTGAGCCGAACACCTGGGCATGGATGGAAGGCATGGGTGCGAAGAGGCAGAGAAAGAGCTGGAAAGAAGACAGGCATTCTTCAGAGGGCTGCATGGGCGAAAAGACCTGGCGATTAGGGTTTCCTTCCAGACATGCAGTTTAAATTACAGCCACAATTTATTGCTATTATGGGCACTGAACTGTACTTGCCCCGGGCTCTGCAAACACAGGAAACCAGCCAGGCCTGTTAGAAGTGGTATTCAGACAGCACCAAGAAAATGAGGCTTTTGATGGTCGAAGAGCAGGAGGAAGGAGAAAGCAAACCTGCCCTCTCATCCATCCTGGGCACCAAAAGCTTTACCTGCCTCTGTCTCCCTGCGCCCACTGAGACACCTTCCTTCCAAAACCAAACTAACAAAAACCGCTCGGTGCCTAGTGTTCCAGGCTCTGTGCTGCTGAAGGCCGTGAGGGAAATGGAAACTTGGAGGCCATTGTCCTCCCCACAGGGAGGAGTGGGGGGCGGGATTCAGACCCAAGCATTCTGGGAATTCAGCAGCATGGCCTGCTGGGGGGCGGGGGGAGCAGGAGGAGGATTAGGCTGGGATCTGATACGAAGGAAACAAACCTCCCTGGAGAATGGATCCCTAAGGGGAAGGGTCCACTGCCGGGTGTGCAGTCCCCGAAAGAGTTGCTGCGTTCTGACTTGGTTCCACATCAAAGCGGGTGCGGCAGCCAGAAGCCTTGGACAGCAGGAATTACCTGAAGGCATGTGAGCAGCAGTTTCTAATTTCAAGCGGGAGAGCCATTTGGAAAGGCGTATGACGAGCAAGGCCTGTCCTCAAGGGGGCCGGGGCAGGCAGGACTTGGCCTGGGGATGAGCATTTGGGGACATATCCGGCCAGTAGTCTTCTATACATCATGTCCGTAGGCTTGGGTCCAGAGAAGCTTCCGTTCCCCGGAGAGTGCTGGGATGCTAAGTGGGCAGGGAGTTGGCGCAGGAGCCCATGTCCCCACTTGGCACTGAGGTAGCAGGTGAACAGGCTGCCCTGTGCTGAGGGCAGCTGGTGGGGGCACTACCCCGTGTACCGGCCATCAGATTGAGTCTCGTCCCTGCCCACGAGTGGGGCTGGGGCATCGACCACGTCTGCTCATGAAGCTTGAAGGGGCATGGCTTCAGAAACCTGGTGAAGGCAGGAGCTGGTAGTTTACCTGGGGAAATAAATGGCTACTAGAAGAGCTATTGGAAGTTGGCACTTGAGCGATTACCAAATGAGTTGAAAAGGCACTGCTTATCAGAGGACCGAAGAGTGGCCGCAAAGGGTTTCCGGCTGAGGTACTTCCAAGGAGGAGGCGACATTTCTGCTAGGCCTTTTGTAGGGCTTGGTCAGGCCGAGGGAAGGAAGTGGCCGTTCGGGACAGGGATATAGTGTGGGAGGTGCGGGGACGTCGGGTAGGGAGTGTCAGCAAACCAGGTCCCGATGGTGCAGGGTGCTGGGCGTGACTAGCAAAGGCTTCGAAGGCCCAAGGGAGGAAGCTGCTCCTGACCCGTAGGACTGAGGAAGCGCCAGTCTCCGAGGCCTTTGTCACTTGCCACGACAGCGGTGTGCAGCATGGGACCAGGAGGTGGGAAGCAGAGAGACAGACATGCAGGACAACCGCATGGCTTAAGGAGCGAATGAACAAGGGCGTGACAGTGGGGGCGGAGGAGAGAGAACGGGTCCCAGCGACTTACCAAAGCAAGCGTGGGCGTGACCGAGAGGAAAGCTCACAAAGACTGCATGGGTGACAGGTGTGATCACAGTCACAGGAGGAGGAGGAGAGGAAGGTCAGGAGAGGGTGGCGAGCGAGCTTTGAGCCGGTGGATCTGAAGTGGCAGTGGGCATCCAAATGGTATCGCAGAGTGAGTTAGGCACAGTCAGCACGCAGGGGAGGTGAGGGCTGGGTTGCGTATGACACTGTCCTCCGCAGTGTGGCTCTCCCATAGTCACAGCGGAGACCGCTTCCTCCCGAGAGAGTGCAGTGCAAGAAGGCAGAGGGGCTCCCACTCACTGTTGTGGAGGATGAGCTCCAGAGTCAGAGAGAGGGTGACTGTGACTCAGGGAAAGTGAGGAGACTCCTCGGGGATGTGCGATGCTCCCCACCCTGGCTGGGGAGGGTGCACGGGGGCCCCTGCCTTGGGGTTTGGGCCAGCCAACCAGGCAGGGGGCCACAGGCCTCCAGAGGGCTGATTCATGGGGGGATGTGCACGAGCCGGCTGCAATGATGCCGAGGGCACCCCAAACAAGGAGAGATTTGGAGAAGTGCACAGGAGCTTCCTGAAGGAGGGGGTGCTGGGGAGGTGATGGGTGGAGAAGGCTGGGCCAGGCTTGCAGGGGGAGGGGGCTCCAAAGTGAGGCCACAGAGACATCAGGGAGGGCGGCGGCACGGGTCATGGCTGGGCTGAGGCTAACGTTGAGTTGGGTGGGAAGAGTGGAGGCCTTTGGGCGGCTGAGAAGAACAGGCTGAAGATAACAGGTACAGGCAGGGCCTGCGGCTGCAGAGTGGCTGTGTGGCCGTGGGCAAGTCACTCGGGGTTTCTTACAGGGGACTCCTGTGAGTACCATTGCTCCTTTACTGTGCAGGAGTCTCATGGGGACAGCACGGGCCCTGGTGGTGACTGAGCAGTGACCTTGGGCGCTCCAGCCTCAAGGCTGCACACCCGGGGCTGGCATCTCCATCCGGGCTATTTTATGCTGCTGCCCCCACACCCTGCTCACGACATCAGGAGCAGCAGCGGGCAGCCATCTCCCCTGTGACACTGCCACTCCCCTTCTGTGACATTCGGAAGCTCCGAATTCCACAGCCAGGTTAAATCCGTGCCCTCACCAGCCTCCTGGCAGCCTGACCTCACCCTGACAGATAAGCCAGGGCTGCCATTGTGAGTCAGGAAAAGGGGAGGCAGGAGGGAGGACCACCTGAGGGGCAGCCCTGGACTCGCCCATGGGCTGTACCTGACCAGGTGGACACAGGGGACACTGGGGAACAGGATCCAAGCGCAGGAATGCCCCCAGTGGCCTCCTGTTCCAACCCCGGATACCTGCGAACCGAAGTGCCTGGCCACTGCGGCTGTGGGGTGTGACCCTGCGTCCCTCCATCACAGCAGTGTGACTGCAGCATCTGTGCCACTGCCGGCACTCCCTGTACCCAGCCTGGGACGAGACACCACGTGGGGACACTTTTTTCCCCAGGAGGCTATTTTTAGAGTGCTCCAGCTGAACTGCTTTTGTGAACCATATATCTTAACTAGTGTGCGTGTCATTGACGAGGCAGGCGGGTGCATGCGTCCTGGGAGGGGTGACATCGTTCCTAGGCTGCAGGGGCCCGTTCAGCTCTGCCAAGGTGGCTCTCGTTGTGTCTCTGGTGCAGGCAGTTACGCCTGGTGTGTCAAATTCTTTGAGCAGGGTCCTTCTTGCCTCCCCCATTGGGGAGGTGCCCGGGTTGTGTCCCGAAGAACTGTGCAGGGCTGGCCCCGGAGCTGTGGCCCCGACAGCATTCTGGACTTAGAGTGTGTCTTTGGGACCCATTTGGCTGCTGGTGCAGAGGAAACAATGGAGTGAGGGACTTTTTTGGTGCTCTGGAGTCAGACCGCCTCCCTATGAGTTGTGCCTTTGCCACTTACCAGCCCTGCGAACCCTGGGCAAACTGTGCACTTGACCCCATTCTCAAAGTCTTGGTTTGCTCGTCTTTAACCTGGGATGATGAGAGTGTGCAGGGGACCCTGTGCGGGAAGAGCCACGGGTGCAGGGCATGTGAGAAGGTGTGTTCCCAAAGAGCGGCTGTCCACGCACCATCATTCTCCCCAGGATGTGTCCCAACTACAAGGAGGGGACAGGTGTCCCCAGATGATGTGTGTCCAGGATGCACGCTTCTCTCTCTGTCAAGTTTTGCACCAGCCGGGGAGACTTACAACTGCAGGCAGTATTTTCCCCTTCTGCAACACACCTTTGTCACATCCGGAAACTTCTAGTTTGAAGCAATGTTGAAATCTGTGAGCTCAGTGAATTACCAGCTCTATCGCAGCAGAATTCTTTGCCAGAAATGGGAAACTCCTTAAACCGTGTGGGCTGTCCCGCACGACCCCTGGCCTGGCAAAGTGAGAACAAGGCTCCCCAGGTTTGGGAGCTCACTAGCATTTATTTCCATTTTTGTAAATTTTTAGAGTGCCCACCATGGACTGTCATGTAAAGTTCTGTGCGGGTGGCGTTGATCGAGGAGGTGAGCAGGTAGACAGGGGGCAGGAGGGGTGGTCCAGCCCATGCTCGCCGGCCCAGCACTCCCCTGCAGGGAGAGGGAAAGCTGTCCTCCACAGCCAGTTGAGCCTGGCTGTCTTCTCTTTGACATCAGTGCCCAGAAAGGGTCTGTTTTCACATTTTACAATTGTGAGCAGCTGCGGAGAGTTTAGCAAAGCCAGAGGTAGTGTAGTGCACGGTGTAGCATTTTTGAAAAACGTGTCTTCACCCAAGCCACCTCAGAATTATTTCTACTTCATCATTTCTGCGATAGAGAGTAAGTGATGTTAATGGAAGTATAAAAACTTGGGCTCCATTGTTGGGTGACCTCGTATAAAGTGCAGGTTCTCTCTAAACCAGAGTCCTTGGCTATGAAAGGGGGTGCTTGATAACAATAGCCGCCTGAGGGGACTGCAGCCAGGATTAGGGGATGATGTGTGGGGTTTTGCAGACACGTAGCAGGCATTCTGTGAATGGTGACCACAGTCCTGTCGTCGGCAACATGATTGTGATGCCTCTGGTTGTCCTTGTTACACCCTCCTAGTTTTGGGTGGTCCAAGCGCAATGTGCCTTAGGTGGTGCAGCAGGGGGCCTACCTTAAAACATGGTATTCATGCATTCATTCCTTCATTTGTTCATTCATTCATTCATCCATCCATGTATTCATTCATCAGAGATTTACTCAGCTCCTATTTGCCAGGCTTTGAGGCCACAAGAGTGAGACATAGTCCTTCCCTGACACAACTCTCATTCCGCAGAGATGTTCACAAATGCGGTCACATTGTTTTCGCTCTGATGATGACAGGCACCAGGGGTACTGAGAACCCAGTGAAGGGGGCCCTGGGAGGAGCCTGTGGGAGGGGGGCAGTGTATGAGAGCCCCCTTTCCTTGCCATTCTGTGCCACCTGTTACAGTGACACCCCAGTTTTCAGAAACCAAAGGCCAAAGCTGATTCATCAATGAGAGCCTCACACCTGCTGGAAGAGGCAGGAAGGCAAAAGTCAATACATTTTATTGCCTGGGGACTCAATTCAACCAGAAGGTATAGGGATGAAGCAGGGAATTCTGTCTGAAATAAAAGTTCCCATCCGTTGGTATAAAATCCTGATGAGTCCTTGGGGGAGGCCAGGCGGGTGGGAGGGGAAGGCCAGTAATATGCCAGTGAGAATGAAAAATTCCTGACTTTAAAAGGGTGAGATTTTTAACTTGCATATGTAGAGAAATAATTTTTCCAAAATTATCTTCAGCCTCCAACTATAGAGTTCTTCTTGTCAAATTTGGTTCAGTACGTGGACTGTGCTGAATGTCTTCAGGAGCAAAATCAAGCCACATTCTTCTGTCAGAGGGTCGGGAGATGTTTTTTAAGGTCTGAGCTGGCAGCTGGTCTCCGGAGGGCAGCCCCTCGGAGTGCAGAGAATCAAGATAGTAGTCCAGGGTAACAGTCACCAGTAAATAGTCGCCCATAAAATTACTGATGGAATCGATGGCCTTAGCCCCACTCCTTCTAAATTATGGGAGGGTCTGAGATGGAGAGAAAGGCTCTTGCCTCATAGGACTGGTTCTCTCAAAATGCATTATTTTTGCTTTATTGCGGAGTGTCTGTGACAGAAGACAAAACTGAAGTTTTTCTCTGGCTTATGGATTAACTCATCAAATACTGACTCACGCCATCTCTCTTGGAGCCACATCTCTTGCTCTCTGTCATGGGCACAGCCAGGACTGCGAACGCACAGCTAGAAGCCGCTTTGATGAGTGGTGCGATAGGCACGTGAGGCAGGTAGACAGGGTGGGAGAGACGGACTCTGCAAGCTGCTGGGGGAGCTTCTTCCCGACATCTGGACCAGGTGGCATCTGACCCAGGGCCTCGAGAGTTGACAGGAGGTTGCCGAGGAAGAAGGAACACTGGGCAGCGGGACACATGCAGGCTGTTCTGCACTCCGGAAAAGCATGGCTTGTGGGTCTGGAGCAGGGTGTGCAGAGAACGGATTCTGGAAGCAGTGCGAGTGGATGGTTATCCCAGCACCCCACTCACTTAACGGGGGAGGAAACAGAGAAATTGAAGTTGACTGCTTGCCCAGCCAGCATCACACGGCTCCGGAGAGGTCTGAGCCAGAACCCTGATCTGCATGCTCTTCAGGGCTGGGCTTCTTCAGGTGTGACGTGACAGGGTGGGCGGTCAGTGCGCGAAAGGCCTTCCAGGTGCTTCTCTGCAGCATCCCAAGGAGAAGACTTGGCTGAAATGGAATCTGCCTTCCTTTACAGAACTTACAGGGAAAAGTCTAGTAGCCGTTTGTATTCTGAGTGGCTGCATTTGTGCAAAATGGCTTAGCCTAGTCATGTTTTGAACACTAGGGAAGTGAAATTGTTTTAAATTTCAAAATTCACTACATTTTAAAAATTCTTTCTCATTTTTTGGTGTAATCTGCATCAGAAGAAAACTGGAGCTTTCAGGAACTATGGCTGTGAAAGAGCGAGACCGAGTTTTAGTAAACAACTTTGAAAGCCGAGACTGATCTTACCTTCTCGTTCAGGAAGTCTTCTTGGATTGCTGGATCCTTGGCCTTTTGCTCCTTACCCTGAATAGCTTCGGAGCTCCGTCTTCCGGGACTGAAAACTTTCTTTGCGTTGATAGTGGTGGCAAGCGGGGTGGGTTTCTGATAGAGCCATGCTCAGCGTCTGGCTTTGGCTAGTGACTCCGTTGGGCAGTCTGTCCCCTGGCTCCGCTGCCTCCTGGCCTCCTAGAGCATGCCACCACACCTGGCTTGGCACCTAGTGCTTAAATCGTCTCTTCCCTGCTGTGGGTCCACCAGGAAGGGCCCCAGACAAGCATAGGTCTGCTCCCCGATGAGTGACAAAATAATGAAAAAAACAAATGAAAGAAACTGATGCGACCTCACTGATCTAAGGATTACAGACAGGGTCAGCCTCAGGATTTCTTTAGCAGAATCTCTCTTTCTCTTCACGTCTGCAGCACAGTCTTGTCAATAGATGTGACTGGCTGAGACCTAAGGAGGAATAGAGGTCCTCCCCGCCCCCCAGTCAGGCCTTAGTCGTCAAAGGAGACCGGGCCTCACATGCATTGGGAAGTTTATGAAAATGCTATGCTGCCCAACTGACTTACTTTTACAGTGAGTTCAGACCTTTTTGGGACTCCATGCTAATCTCTAAGTGGAGTTTCTACTACCATACATTAGTATATATCGTGTTTGGGTATAGGCATTCCTCTGTGCCAGGCACTTCTCTGAGTCCTGGGGACACAGCCATGAAAGAACAAAGTCCTGATCCTCCTGAAGCCTGTTACCTTAGTGTAAGGGAGACAGAAAACAAACAAGCAACAGTAATAAGTGCTCTAATGAAAGCAAAGCGAGATTAGAGGCTGAAGAACAGGAGAGAATGAAGTGTACTGTTTGATAGTAGGTGGGTCTGGGAAGGCCTCTCTAGGGAGGTGATACTTGAACACAGACCTGAATGACATGAAGGGAGTGAGCCCAGAAAATATTGGGAAACTCAAAAGTACAAAGGCCTTCTCAACCCACAGATTCACCCATCCATCCATCCATCCATCTACCTGCTCATCCATTCATCCATCCATTCACCCACCCACCCATCTTCCAGATGGCATGTCCTCATGGCTTTAACACCCTGAACGTGCCAGATGTCCTACAACTGTTGAGAGAGACTGATTATCACCCCTTAGAAACAGATGGGTAGAAGTCATTTTTCATTGAACCTTTTTGCTCTAAGAGTTTTTTACATGTTTGTTTTGTGTTATAAGAGTGATTTTTTTTTCACTTTCAAGAGATTTATAATTCAAGAAGCACTTGAGGAGGATATGATTCCAAGCCAGTAAGACCCTCCTTCAATCTTAGGTTCTTGTATGAAGGCCGTAGTTGGTACTTCATAGGGTTCTTCTGAAGAACAGTCTGGGGCAAACTGCAAACAGCATCGCTGTCATGACTAGCAGACTAGCATACATGCTGATGGCAGCGCCCAGTGGTTTGGGAGCCGTACTGGGCAAGGCGCGGTCCATCCTCGGTTTCTGATTTTGGACGTGACTCCCAAAGGCCAGTCTATCCCGTTCCACATGGGAGGGAAACTAGGCTCGGGCTCAGGCTGCTGTCAGTGCCCCTGACATCCCCACATCGGTCTCCAGGCATCACTTTTAAACTTGGGTGCTCCGGACTGTCTTCTCAGCACAGAAGAAAGAACTTTCTGAGTTACCCTCTCCGCGAGTAGCTGCTATCTCTCTCGCCAATGCCGTGTGATTCATCGTGAAGCGGGAGCTAATGTTTCCCAAGGGCCCGTTAGCTGCGGAAAACACTAAAACAGCAGCACAGAGGTTTCTAAGTTACTTAACAGATTTTATGAACTGTTAATTACCTAATCAAGGCCTTTTATTGGGCTAGGATGATCTGTCTCAGGCACTGACTTTCCACAGCTCAGCGCTCCGATGCAGTTCTTTGCCTCGCTCTCGTCTAGTGGGGGTTCACCACTGGTCACCGCCTGCGGGGACAGGACGCTGGTTCTACATCCAGAGGCTCTCCAGTGGTATCATTAGGAAATCGAAGCAGGGCAGCTACAGCCTGATATTTGATTGGTATAATAGATTTGGCAACAGATAAGAGCTTTGGTTTTCTTTTCTGCAAAGTGGGTAAAAGAAGGCAGGTTTTTATTTATCTTTAATTTTTTAAATGGGCTCTTCTACTTTTGAGTCTTTAAGAAGTTTCTCACCAAGGGGGCAGAATGACCAGAGTAGGTACAAATTTTAACAGATGGCAGAAAGTAGAACCAGCCAACTCCTATTTCATTTTTATTTTTCCCACTGGTTAGAATGTCTTACAACAGAAAGGATGGGACAAACGGGATCACAAAGCAACTGGAGTCCATAGTAATTTAAAAAATAATAATAATACTGGGGGCCCTGAAGGGCTCTCTGAGTTCTGTTCTCCTATTTCTCAGGTGCATTTAGAGATGTGAGCTCATAGACCCGCTATCTGGCACTGAACAGAGAGTCAGGAAGAAAGAGGAAAAGGAGGTGGGCAAAGGAGGTGGCAGTTGTCATGGTTTTTATTAAGCAGGAAAAGATGGATTCTGAAAACAATAGACAGTGCCTGCGAGAGGGTGACTACAGTCCCCCCAGATGTCTAGGGTGGATTAGTACTCAGATAGGAACATTGTTTGAAGATGGCTGAGACTTACCATGAGCTCTCTAAAACACAAGTGAAGCCATATAATGCATTGCATCTTTGACAGGGTTGCTGTTATGTCAGACTGAAGTTATGTCCTGGAGGTGTAAAACAGATTCTCTCATGATATCCTTATGAACTTGTGAAATAACACGTTGCCGTCCGTTGAGAAAGCAGTTGTATTAGACATGGGCTAAGCCTGTTAAGCATGTTGCCCTGCATTATCCTCAGATCAGTCATGTGAAGAAAGTGCTAGTGTGATTTTTTTCCTGTGTTGTGGATGAACAAACTGAGGCTCAGAAGAGATTAAGGGACTTGCCCAAGGCCACACAGCTAGGAAGCAGAGCGGGAGTCTCGCTCCAGTTTCTCTGCCTCCCTCACCTGTGCTCTTGGCCACAACACCACACTGCCTCTCGGGCTACTGTAGCCACAGGCTTTCCCCTTGAAGCATGGAAAGACTCAGGTTTGGGGTGCCACGGGGGTTCCCTCTGCTTGGCGCCACTCATCATCATGTTCGTCTATAACCCAAATGAAAGCATAAAGGCTGACTTTCTGTAGAAGCCAAAGAGTTAGCACAGGCTGGAGAAGCAGATCACACACAGGGCAGCGTAAAATGATCTCTTCTATCTCAGCAGTGGAGGGAAACCAGGAGGGCCGTTGCAAAGTGGACATTTCTGCATCTTGGCTTTTAATTTAAATTTTCAAGGAAGCTGCCTGTGTGCAGGACAGACATGTGAGAGCGATGCGCACGAAAGGGACATGGACTTTTAAGGGCCCGTATTGATGACACCTCATCACAGCGAGCTCCTCGACATGCGCATACCACCTGGTAGCTCATCTCCCTTTGACTTTCTGCTGAGGATTAACAGTTGGCATGAGACTAACGCATCCTGCTGACTGGCTCACACCGGGTGCCACTGAGCCCCTGGAAGAAGAGGGGAGCCTCAGAGTACCGGAGGGAGGGAGGGCAGGAGGCAGGCAGGCAGGGGGCGTGGGAAACTGGTCGGTCACGTGTCAGGCGATGATGGGGCCGGAATGGGTGGAACAGCAGTGCAGGCTGCAGGCCTCCTGGGAATTTCAGGGGTTTGTCTCACACCTGCAGATGGGGGTTGTCTGGTGGGAACCGTGCCCAGGCCTCCAGACTCCGTTATACACCACAGAGGCCTCACGGTGCTGAGCCTGCCCCAGCCCGGCCTTGGTCTCCTGGTCCAGGCACACGGACGCACACGCACCTGTTGCTGGACACTCACAGGACGCCCCCTGCTGCGCTCCACTCAGCCAGCTCTCTTACGCAATAAATACTTACTGACGCCCACAGCACCAAAGTTCTAGGCCCTGGGGTGACATTTTTAATAAAGCAGAAGTAAAGAAAGAAAAAGACAAACATCGGCCCTCAAAATTTGGAAATGCTCTAACCTAGAAAGAAGGCTGTTGGGATATTGGACCTGCTGCAATAGTCAAACAGAAATACACATTTTTTAAGGCTATAGAATGGTTAGTACTTGAGTTTTCTTTTTTTTTTTAAAAAAAGTGAATTTTATTCCACAATAAAATTGCTACTTCTAACGTTCATGGAGAACACCCTGCCTCTGGGGCTTTTTCCATCTCTTCTGAGGCCGACTGCCGAACGCTGGAAGCTTGGCGTTCCCGGGAGTTTCGTAGGATCTGGAAACGAGGGCATTCGGGCTTCTGCTGGTGTGCCAGTTGGGGGGTCCTGACCTCTTGTGCATTTAATCATTGAAAAAAGCCCAGCCCGCAGCCAGACAGCCCCGGAGCTGCCCATTGCTTAGAAGACTTACCACATCTCTTTGGGCCCCAGAGAGTATATATTTAAGTAAATACTTTAATTAAGTTACATCCCGTTACCAAGTAATTTCTTAAAGAAGGGGTGGTAAATGGACTCTCTTCTGGGAAAGTTATGCTAGAATCACCGGGAGCTTTTTTTCAAGAGGAAAATGTTTATCTGAAAACTCTCTACAGCCTATTGTTTGCCTATCGGATGTCTGGCCGGGGAAAGAAAGGAAACTTGTTCACTTCCAGAGGACGCCAAATGTGGATGTGGGATTTGTCCTGGGCGTCACGGGAACAGCTGTCAGGGCCTGCTGCTGTCAGGGACTGCTTGCCTTCCAGCCAGGCCCTGCGCAGCAGTGGGCACGGCCGGCCGGCGGCAAGGTCCCTGTGCCCTGGGGACATGAAGGCATTTGCGCTGGACCGAAGCAGGAGTGTCATCCGGCTTGGTAGGAGCCCACACAAGTTACCCGTTGTGCCTCTTTCACCCGCTTCAAACATAGTCGTTTTCTGGGCAGAGGCCCATGTGAACGCTTGCTTTTGAAAAATGTTTGTTTTCTCGTAAACGAACACATACATACTCCACGTACAAAATCTGGAAACATCACAAAGGCTTAGAAGGAAAATAAGAACCATCTATTTTCCCACAGTTCAGGAACAAATACAGTCGTGTCTTTTTTCCCCCAGTGTTTTCCCCCCTAAGCTGGGATATGTGGTTGAGCTGACACCATGTAAATGAATACTTTTATAGGATTTATTTAAGGGAGAGGCGAATGGCCTCTGCCCCAAGGAGCTGGCTTCCTGTCTCGGCTGAGGCCTGCTCACTGGCCTGCGTACATTTTAATGGAACTCTTCTGCGCGGTACGATGAGAGGTGCAGAGGTCTGCGCCTCCTTCGGGCCCCTTCTTGGCTCAGGCGAAGAGTCTGCGAGCCATCAGGCAGCAGGTCAGTTACTTAGGAGGGGCTCAGAATTGCGGTGCACTTGCCCTTTCACACTTCGTAAGGTGCATTATTGCCCTAATGAAATCGTCCTGGCTATAATTTTGTAGCAGCTGGAAATAGGAGTCCCGAAGGCACTGGGCATTTATCTTGAGCACGGCTCGACCCAGGCCCCCGCCGGCAGAGCAGGGTTGCTTTCACGATGTTCCCTTGAATAATTTAACGCCAACATCCTGTTGACTCTTTCTGTGTACCTTATTCTGCAAGATGCCCCGAAGGGTTCGTTGGTTTCCAGAAGCTGCCTGTTAGACGCAGTTGGGTCTTTTTTTCTCCTCCAGCCTTGAGATTTATGCATCGACACTTAGACAAACCCCAGGGGAAAACCCCTTTGCAAAATACGCAGTTTCACCCTGGGCATCGATATCTTGCCTCCTGCAGAAGCCCAGCAGTGGCGGTGGAGGGGGGGACGACAGTGGATTTGGCACGGGACTGTCTGGTTGCATTTCTGTGCCAGAGCCACAGTCAAGCTTTGAAAAGACATAGTCACTACCACAGCTTGAAAATCCTCTGTCGTTGCTACTGAGCAAACCAAGGAAACCCAAGGCAAACTTTGAAGCACTCTGACCTAAGGGATAAAAGATTTAGGAAATTTTAGACCTCACAGGGTCTGAGAGGCCACCTTTCCCTGGTGCTCGGATTTGTAGGTGAGGAAAGTGAGATGGCCAGGGTTAGGCAGCGCACGTTAAATCACGCGCATCACAGAAGAGGGGAGTGGAGCCCAGGCCCTGCGTCCTGTGGGACCTCTTAGTGCTCGCATTCTGAGGACACTAGACCTGCGTCCCCACAGTACTGTGAAAATGAGCGTCACCCTTGGCTCAGGGGCCTGCTTACGCGAAAAACGGATGCTAACCTATGGAGTTTCTGCGTTGTTCATAACTGGCTCACATGTACCGCTAGCTGCACTTTGGCCTCTCCTCTGAGCTTCGGTCACGCCCTCCGAGGGAGGGCCACGAGCAGCACGTTTCTTGAACGTTGTGAATGTCTGTTACCCTTTTAAAGAAATGTTTGCACTGAGATCCGCAGAGTGTGCTTGGGCTTCCCGTAGTTGTGCCAGGGCCCCAAGCGAAAGACCAGGGGCAAGGACAAGAATTCTAGGAGAGAGGGAATCAGTGGAGGCTTGAATGAGGAAAAAGTTAAAGGAACCCAATAGGATTTTTTTTTTTTTACAGAGATGAGTCAGTGGAGAAATAATAGCAATATAAAAAGAATTTGAAAAGCCTGAGAAGAAATAAGGAGTGTTAATTATGTTGACCTTTTAGAACTTGCACAGCGCACAGCAGGAACGGGGATCCTGTTTTGGGCGGTTGAAACCAGCCAGCTTTTGATAAACTCTTTCCACAGCCCCAAACCCCAAGGAAGGGGCTGTGCTTGCTTCTCAGTTGTCCTGCTCTTTAAGGCCTCGAAAGGTGGTTGTGGGTCCCCGACTTGGGCTCTCTGTGGAGTTTCCCTGCGCAAAAGGCGGGCGTGTGGAGCGTCTGAGGTCAGAGCCTTTGTCCGCCTTAGCCACTTGTAGTCCTGGGATGGGCGGAGGAGGTGAGAAGGGCAGTCTTTGGAGCAAGACTGAGAGGGCTTATGCTGGGCTCCGCCTGCCGCGTTCCGCTCGTGGGCTGCTAGGCAAAGGGGCAAGCCTCTTCTGTGTCCCAGCAGATCATCTGTGAATGGTGCGTCGGCTGTGCCCACTCAGAGGGTTGGCATAGGACTAAGTGCCGGTAGTCAGCCGACGATCGTGGTCGTGGGTGGTGGTGTTCAGCCTGCCCTGACCCGTGGGCCGTTGCCATATGGTTTTCCATTGCCATTTTGTACTGGGTCTCCACAGTACTGCTCCTTGGCCAAGACAAGGACCAGAACGCAGAGTTTCCAAGGAGAAGGCTGGCATTAAACTTCATCCAGAATTGTCTCAAACGCAGGGGGCTGCACCGGGGCAGGCATGTGATGAGGGGAGTTGGGGGAGCAGCAGTGGGCAGGCGTGAGGGACCGAATCTCACCAGGAGCATCCAGGGATGTTCTCGGCGGAGGGAACAGCTTCAGGAGAGTAAAGGTGGGGTGTTTGGTGTCAATTAGAGTCTCGTGGCTGAGCCGGGCTTCCCCACCCTGGAGTGAGGAGAAGGGTGGTGGGGGTTTAAACAGATGAAGGCAGAAGGGGTGAATTTCGATGAAGGCTGTAGCATTCAGACTGTAGTGGGCAGACCATCAGAGGCTTTGAATAGCAGAGATGCTTTGGGTTTTTGGCAGAAAGCTCTGGCTGTCGAGAATGGTTGGTTTGGATGCTCCTGGCAAGCTGTCAGGAGGATGTGGACCAAGTCAGAGATGGATGAGGGAGCCAAGTTTGAGGAACATCCCAGAAGTGGACTGAAAAGATTGGATTGGGCTGGCAAGGGACAGGAAGAGATGACAGTTACTCTACAATTTCAAGTCCCTACAGCTGTGATGGGAAGTCAGGATGGGGAAGGAGGGAGAATGAGAGAAAGCGAGTCGTGTCTGTCTGAGCATTTTGCGTTTGGGGCATCAAGGGAGATCTGTGTCAGCACATTCAGCAGGTAGCATGGGGCAGGGGGGTTGGGACATTGGAGACAGACCAGGGGAAGAAGTGTGCAAGTTTCGTCACGTTACGTTTGTGTACAAGTTGAGAAGTCAAATCTCCTATGTCTAAAAAAACCCATGAGGCCTTATTATCACTATCTCTGTTTTGTGAAACCAAGGTTGTGCCGGCATAGAGTAGGTGTTTAGCATAGGGGTCAGGTTGGAGGAGGTCTTTGAGCACATCGTCCAAGCACCTGGGACCCTGAAATTTATAGTCACCTCCTCCTAGTATTTCCACCCTTTGGGGAAAGACTGTCATCTTCCTGCCAGTGCAACAAGGTCACACCTCCTTCCCTGTTCTCCCCCACCTCCTGTCCCAGCAGAGGAGAAGTGTCTGTATTCCAGCTTGAACAGCTAGATGGACGCGTGGCGTGAAAAACCGACGGGAGGTAAATGCCCCGGCAGTGGTGACAAGACTAGGGGACAGCAGAGGGTGACTTGAGGTTGGGACTTGCGTGTGCTGATTCAGCTGGGATTTCTACCACTTGCCATGCCCTAAGAGATGGGGATACAGCAGTGACAGAGTAGACAAAAAAGTCATTCCCTCTCAGATCTCATGTCCGAGCGTGGGGAGGGATAATGTAATGAAGCAGAATAGATGGGGGTTAGAACAGGTGATTTTCGCCGTGGTGGGAAAGTGGGGAGATGACAGCAGTGTAGGAGGGGCACAGCTTTGCTGTGGTGGCACAGGTCTCACTGAGATTGGGACATGTGAGTAAAGACTTCAGTGGGGTAATGGACAAGCCGTGAGGTAGTCTGGTGAAGAGCATTCCAGACAGGGCAGCAAGGCCAAGACATACCTGCTCTGCTGGGGGAGCAGGGAGACCGGCCGTGTGCTGGAGAGGGGAGGTGCGGAGTCAGCAGGCCCATCATGTGGGGTCTTGTTGACTGTTGGGATGATCTTGGCTTTCACGCAGAAGAATGAGGGGCCACGGCAGGGGGCTGAGCAGAGAAGTGACAGGACCCGATGGCCCTTGTGGGTTGTGTTGAGGCAGGAGGGGCTTTGGAGGGGCGGAAGGATGGCCCAGAGGGCCCCTGGGGGGCTGGGAGCAGGGAGCAGCACACACGTGTGGCAGAGGGGACACTGACAGAGTGTTCTGATGGAAGTTTGAGGAGCCGAGGCGGACCCAGGTAACTGGACGGATGAGTGGGGCTGCCACGAGGATGGGGAGGGTGCGGAGAGCGTGCCCGGTTGCAAGGGGCCGTCAGGAGCTGGTAAATGGAGGTGCCGAAGGACATCCAGGCGAAGACAGTGACTGGGCACTCAGGCACGGGAGTGCGGAGGTCAGGAGGAGGAGTGTCAGCTTGGGGGTCATCGGTGTGGAAATGGTCCTGAAAACTGGGAGCCTGGATGAGATGACCCAAGAAGTGGGCAAAAACTGTAAAGGGGAGCCTGGAGCACCCCCTCACTGAATGGCAGAAAAGAAGGACCACGTCCAGGGGCCAGAGGGAGCACCTGGCGGGTGGGAACATGCAGAGTCCCGGTGGCTGAGGGACGGCGGTGTTCCCCGGAGGAGGCCGACTCGCCTGGGCCCAGGGCGGCGGGTGGGTCAGGTCGGATGACAGTGGCCCCAGGGTTCACCCACTTCATTGCCTGAGGTTCTCTCATTCCTATGCTCCCTCCAACAGCGCCGTGTAGCTGCCGCATAAAGGGCCAGTGAGAATAAGTCCTCCGTTGATGAATTATGTTCCTGCTTTAATACTGACGGCCCCAATGTCACTTGCTGATGTCCTGTTACGTGTATGTCAGGCGATCTACATTTCCTCCTCGCCGCTGGAAGACCACCACATTTTATAGCTGAGGCAGCGGGGCGGGTTCAGAGAGCTTCAGTGCCTCATCCAAGGTCAGAGTTAAAGGGGTGATGGGGGAATGGAGAATGCAGCACGATGTGGATTGTCAAGCCGGTTGCTATTCATTCAGCAGGTTTGTTGGGGGTGTCATGCACTGGACTCCAACTCCTGAGTGGTCTTACAGGGGGGTCCCCCTCCCTTTCTTCCAGGTGGCCTCACAGGTCGCCTAGAGGCCCCTAGATAAATTCACATAAATAAGATCATGTCGGTAATGACCTCCATAAAACTCTGTGCTTGTGTGTTATTTCAGTAATGGGTTCAAAGGTAATCTTTGCAGGAGAAAATGTTATTCTTTCTCTTTGCTTTTTTTTTTTTGTCAGAACTATGGTAAAAATCCCTGTGTTATGTCCCCAAGGGAGGTAGAAACCCGTGTCTGTTTAAACATAAAATGCACACACTCAAGTCAACACAACACGCAAAGAGCTGTGAATTCTAAGCGGACCCTCAGGCAGGCAGAGTGACCTAAGACGACCAGGAACCAGTCTGCAGGCAGCCTGGTTTTAGTTTCCAGGACAGGGGGCTCGGTTCTGCCACCCCCAGGGAACCCCCTTCTGGACAGCTCAAAACCTAACTTAATCACAGCCAGGATTGAGCTCTAACCCCCTACAAGTCCCAGAACCCGGGGCCTTCCCATCCGTAGAAGGCTCCATCCATGCGAGTCCCTGAGAGTGTGGGTAGCAGCCCTCACCCACTGTCCCTTCCTGACCCAGAAAAGGCCCCGGTCTGCTGCTTTTTCATTGTGCTGTTGGCAGAATCTTCGGGGGACAGGGGCTGATGTGGGCAGAGGACAGGAGTTTCAGTGATGACAGTCGGGCCCCATGGAGGCTGGTCCCCATTCTGAGCTTGTTGGCAGGGCGGGGCACTCGAGTAGTGCTTAGTCCAGGCTGTGGTGTTTGCCAGGTGTGGCCCAGGCCTGTCTGCCAAAATCCGGCCTCCTCCCGTGTGACACAGGCAGGGCCCCAGCCGCGGCTGGGACCAGGACCACAGGCTCCAGTCCAACTTCGGAGCTCCCCCGTCCATGTTGCATTTAGAGGAAGACGCCCCAGCTGTTTTCTGGATCTCTCCTGTGTGTCTGAGAGCCGGGCTAGCCAGCTGGGTTTAATGAAACTCAAAATGGGTCTTGCCCGGGGTGCATTGTCTTCTAATATTTAAAAAGCCAGTCTGAGAGTTTGTTCTGGGAAATCTAATCTCTGTGCTTTCTTTGCCAACCTATTGTTGAAGAAGGGCTGTTTAGTATCTGAGATACCTTCTGGGGCTTTTTAATGATTCTGTTCAAGTTTTTCCTCTCCTCTCACTGAAAATTCCACTTGACCAAGAATTAAAGGCTTCATCTTCTACGGGCTCCCCATAGGGTTAGGAACGGCCAGCCCTGCCTCTTCCCTCCTGAGCAGAGGCACCAGTGAATCCAGCTGTTTCACTCACCTTGCTAGGGAGCTACATGCCTTCCTCAAAACGAAAGTCTGTTTTTTCTAATTAAAACAAAACAAAAAAAAACAAAACATCGTGTTAGTCACCACTCCCTGCTGCTAACCAGTTATGTAACTGGGAACTTGCCGCCCCAGGTCTGAACTTCATCCCGTCTCTGAAAGGGCGAAGTCAGGTGGCCTTGAGATTTCACGCAGCCCTAGACTTGTGACTGCGTGGGTTCGTAACGTCCCACGTTGTGCTGTGCTTGGAAGCACCCAGAACCTTTGACTGTGTCCATTAAGACGGAAGCGGTAGGGCCGGCAGGTCTGAACTTTTGGTGAACGTTGACTCGTAAGTCCTGCTTCCAAGTTCCCATGCATCCTGGTGACGATCTCCAGAGGTTCGTGATTTCAACAGGCAGCGACCTGAATGCATTCTAGGTTCCATGCGCTGTTGGGAGTGCTGGGGGTACTTCAGCGAGTAAACCAAAAAAGCCTGTACTCCCCGAGCGTATGCTGCAGCAACGCGCCCTGAGATGCTTGACTGTGTTCTCTAAGACTCAGAGCCTTGATCCTCCATGCTTACAACCATCATCTTCAAGATCCACAGTCATTTCCACCCACATGGTGTTTTGGTGGTAATGCCTATGCCAAATGCTGTGTTTTACTGCCAAGCAAGACTGTATTTTCTTCCTGGCCTGACTTGGGAGAGTCATGCATTATTCATTAGACCCTCCGAACAACTCACTTGTGAGTAGATGGGAACTGGAGGCTCAGAGGCAGGTGCACGGTAACATTTTAAAGAACTGGTGAAGCTAGCTGTCCAACCCAGATTTCTAATTCTAAGTCCAGGATTCTTCAACAAAAGCCTCAATAATAAAGTCCCGTGTCCTTATGTGTAGGGAGTGAGCTTCTAGAAAAGTAAACCTAGAACTTGTTTTATGGGTCCTGTTTGTCAACCTTGACACTCCACCCCAGCATCAGGCAACTCCTAACAGATTTCTGAAGTTCTTTTTATTGCTGTAACCAGTTTTTGAGTTGCCAAAAAGCATGCTGTTCACATTCTTATTCGTTCCTTATTCGTTCTTATTAGTTCGTGTGAAAGTGACTGTGGAGTCCCCGGCAGGACACAGCCTACGACCCGAGGTTCTGTGCAGCGCGCACTTCATTGCTCCAACAGTTCATTCAGTTGCTAGAGCATTAGCAAGTGTCCTGGACGTGCTGATGTGTGAGGCTTCCTTCTTCTCAGCTTCTGTCTTCGATTCTTTTCTCCCCCAACTTACAGCATAGCTGCCTAGCAGTGAGCATTCCAGCAGGGTGTTGCCTTCAAGATCATCACCTGGGTCTCTGATGACAGCGTGGTCTGTCCTTAACCAAGGCCACTAGACCACCACTAGTGTCCCATGTAATGAGGAGAAGTCAGCCTCACAGATGCAGTGATGGCCTTGAAGGTCTCCTCTGCTCAGAGCCAAACTTATTTGGAGATGAGCACGAGCCTCTCGTGAGAGTCAGACACAGCAAAGCCAAGCGCTCTGGGGCTAGGAGACCTTTGGTCTGGCGCTGCTTTCTCTCTGGGAGCAGGCAGAGCCAGGTGCGTGGTCATGCCGCCAGCTCTCTCCAGTCCCGTGTCTCCTCTGAAATGGTCTGAACTATCCCTGGCTGGGCAGGCAAAAATATCTAAGCCAATGTGAGTGCAAGTACTTGGCACGTTATGGAGTTCTGTACAAACGTGAGAGATTATTACTCATCTCGTATAAACAGAGAAAGCGATCTGGGAAGAGGGAGATCCATGGGGATGCAGGAGCAACTGGTGTTTTAAAGAACACATGCAGTTTGGACGCCCAGCTTCCCTAATGCTAGCGTTGCATCTCCCTATGCCTTCCACCTTTTCAAAAACAATTACTGCAGCCTCAAAAGAAGACATTTTCCCATGAAAGCAAGCAGGTCGGCCTCTGATATTTCAGGTTCCATGAAGATGTTGGTTCCCATGCCAGGCCAGGAGATTGCAGGGCTCCTGATTTCTAATAGGTGTTTGAATCTGTAGCACCAGGCACTGTCCCAGGCTGAGATGACAGCACGCACATGTCTTCCTCAGCGCCCAGGCGAGGAAGTGGGGACTGGCTGACAGAGAAGGCCCCCCCCCCGAGTCACCCGAAAGCCTCCTTCCTGAGATCTTGCAGCAGAGTAGCTAATCCAGGTAGAATAATGACTGCCAGTCCGCCTGTGCTCTAAAAGCAGTGTCCCGCAGCGGCACTGGTGCTGTCCTGTCCCAGGGACCTGCTTGGTGCTCTGCCTGAGCGGCGAAGGCCAAAGAGGGGAGTGGTCAGGCCCGGACAGCGGGCCCCACCTCTGTCACGGTCTGCACCTTAACAGGGGTAATTACCACTGGGCATGGCAGCTGGGTGGCTCTTAAGGTGAGCCCAGTGGGTGTCCGCCTTCTTTAATGGCTGCCCTTTGGCTGTGGGTCTCAAACATCAGGAGCATCGGGGAGCTGTTTCAAATGCCTGTTTCCGGGTCCCACGTTTATTTATTTATTTATTTATTAGATTTTATTTATTTTTAGAGAGAAGAGGAGGGAGGGAGAGAGGGAGAGAAATACCAGTTTGTGGTTGCCTCTCACGTGGCCCCCACTGGGGGACCTGGCCTGCAACCCAGGCATATGTCCTGACTGGCAATCGAACTGGCAACCCTTTGGTTCGCAGCCCACGCTCAATCCACTGAGCTGCACCAGCCAGGGCCAGATCCCACTTTTAGAAACATTGACTTGGTCTGGGATGGGGCCTAGAATTTCGTATTTCTGACAGGCAGCAGGGTTGATTCAAACGTGGATGGTTTGTGTAATCCTAGACCTCTGGGTGCATGTCCTGACTTGTCCCTACGTGCTATGGGGCCTGGGCCCCAGCGGTCCTTGGACCCGTGGCTTCCTCGTTGGCAGTGGCCACTCATGGGGCCACTGTGAGCATCAAATTGAACGCGAGGCCTTGTAGAGCACTTCCAGCCTCGGTAAATGTCCTTGCTGCCCCTTTTGTTACAGCAGCCCTGGCATCGTTTCTGAGTTTCTAAGATCTGTGACAGCTCTTGGTTCCCCGTAACCCTTTTTGTGTATGTGTAGTACAGGTATGTGCCCATCACTCAGCAGGTGTTCATTCAGGACAGTCACCTCGCCAAGGGAGCAGGCGCAGGGAGCAGATGCACACGTGTGAAACTCGTTGCCAGCCCCATGGACTAGAGCGCCCTGGTTTTGGAAGCGAGACTTCAGCACACGAATCACATAATGTTTGCTAAGTGAACAGAGCTCTTAAGTAATCAGCCAGTATGCAGCAGAAGACGGAATTGTACAGTGTTTTATACGCTAGGAATTCAGAGAAGGGGGAAGCAGTCATAGGTCCCGGAATGAACTGTGTGGTCTTCTGACATGTATGTTTCCAAGGTAGATGAAGACAGTCGGCTGCCACCGAATATATGTGTGTGGTGAGATCCTAGAGTTACAGGATCTGAAGGGACCTTACACTTAGCTGGAGGCCCCTCGACCACCCCGTCCTTCCCGCACGTGCCCAGTATTAGACACCAGAACCCTGGAGGCACAAGGAGCTCAGGTGTCTCAGCTACAAAAAGGGCTTCAAGATTCAAAGCATATACACACAGAGGGTAAGGGAAATGACATTTAAATCCTGAATTTTAATCGACGTGCCATAGATTCCTAGCTAAGTGATGCTGAACACAGTCTAATCATTTACTTGGAGGTTGTCAGGAAGGAATAGGGGGGTTATTTAATAGCCAGGGGCTCAGCTTCCGACGGGACAGTGCGCAGAATGCACCTCCTTGAGAGCAGGCGGGAGGAGGGGAGAGATCCGCGCTCTCGGATGAGCCGCAGGTGGCTTTCCCCGAAGCCCTGCCTGGCCCTCTCTCCCAGCCAGATGGTCTCAGGAAAACAGGAGGTTCTAGAATGCTGTCGTTTGGCTCAACGCTGTTTCGTTACAACGTTAATGTGGCGCCGTAGGAACGTCACTGTGTTTGTATCAAGTAGCCTATGGTAAAATTAGATTCCTTTGCGCTTACAGTCACGGAACCTGTTGACAACACTGAGGACTTACTGTACATCCCATGTCAGCCTGGCTCTTGTTCTCTCTGCGAGCAAACAGCTGGAGGCCCTGTTCCAACCCGGCCGAGGTGGGGCCTGATCATTTGCTCTCCTAGCGAGCTCCATGGTGATGCCGACGCTGGTGGCTGGGGACCACAGTTTAAAAATCGTCGTCTTAGGACGTTAAACAGATACTAGAAGACCTGTCTGTGGCATCTTTAGCCCTTGTATTTAAAATATCAAAACTTACGTGATTCAGTCATCCGCTCCTTTACATCACTTGAAGTCCAAGGTGCTCTTGGCATTCTGTGCCAGCCTAGGAATTAGCCTAGCCTCCTGCCTTCCTGTTCAGTTTCAGGCCCACCTGCTCCCAGGTGCATTTTCAGCCCGACCCCGTGCCTGGCAGCTTCCAAAATGCCCCATGGGAGCAGCGGGTAGAGGCTGAACTCACCTCGATGCCCAGAGCCTGCGATCTCGAGAGCTGGGTTAGGTCCACAAGACACAGATGTGCTCACCGAACTCCCTGGCACCCAGCTGTGCCCCTAAGCGATCGGCCGTGAATGGGCCGGCACTGACACCTTGTTAGCCTTTGGCAGTCCCTTCTCCGCAGGAACTTCTCCTCCCCTGCTCTGTCCCTGGGTGGAATTTGAGGTCTGCGAGCCACCACAAGCCTCCCGGGGACCCAACGCCCGATACCCGCGTTTCACTGTGGCCTGCAGCTTCGGCTGTCTTCCCCGCCCTGCCGTCAGACCCGGGGACCTGGCGGCCGGTGCCGATGGAGCTGCTTGCCTTGCCCCGTTTGACTCTGAAAAGGGGCTGCCACTACCCCCACGTACACATCCCTCCCCTAGGGAAGTCCCAGAGGTTCTCTAGTCCTGGTACCTCCCAGGTCACTCCCTTCCCCTGCCCGTCCTGGTGAAGTGCCCGGGTCCTCGCGGCCAAAGCCCCTGAACGCCATCGCACATGATCCCTGCACTCTGAGATCTGAAACCGCCCTCCACTTCCCCCGTGGTGCCGACTGCCCTGTGGCTGTAAGAGGGCTTGCTTCCCCCCTCTGCCCAGCGAGCTGCTCGTGAGGCCGTGCACAAAGAACGGGGCTGCCTGAGGGCCTTGTTGGGCGGGGGGCGGGGGCGCACACCGCACCTTCAGTGCCCGGCCTGCCTGCCTCCCCTGTAGGCTGCTAGCACACCAGGCAGGTCCCCACGTCACCACCCTCCTCTTCGCGTCCCTCCTGCACAAGCCCGAGATACGAGCCTTCACCCCTCAGTCTTTGTCATGAGGTCCCCAGTAGGCTTCTCCCCAGATTGAGTGGAGAGCCCTAACCAAAGCCTGGTGCAGGGGACTTCCATTCCCTTCGGAAAAAAAGGCAGGGGGTTGAGGAGGTGGAGAGGAAGCATGGTGGGGACAGGGCGATAGAGGCAGTGTTGTGGGGGAGACATAGGGCCCAGAGGGGTTGCTTTGAAAGCACGGTTGCTGGTGTGACATGTGGCCACGCCGTCAGCGGGGAGGAGTCCGGGCCGAGTTGACGGCAGCGATCCAGGCTTCGTAGCAGAGCTGCTCTCTCTCGGCACTGTTGACATTTGGGGCTGGATGATCCTGTCTGCAGGGGCTGTCCTGGGCATTGCAGGGTGCTGAGCAGCATTCCTGGCCCCTACCCACTAGATGCCAACAGCTCCTCACCCCCGGCAGATGCGACAACCAAAACCGTTGCCGTACGTCCCGGAAGAGTAGGGGAGATGAACCTCTCCTTACACCCTAACTGAGAACCATTCCGTAGGTATTACTGGGAAGCAGGTGCTTTCACGTACGTCCACTCATTTAATCTCACGGTAACCCCATGGAGATAGTGGCATTGGCTCCATTTTACAGAGAAGGAAACTGAGGCTGCATGTGAGTGGATAACAGAGTAACTGCTAGGACCACAGTTTGAATTCAGGTTAGTCTGACGTCAAAGCCCATTATCCTTACAGCAGTGTGGTTGCGAGGAAAAGAAAACCCACTCACAGAGTTTATTTTAAGGATACAATGGGATATTTCACGGCAGCTCAAGACAGGAAATGAGGTTTGACTGAGCCTTCCAGAAATAGAGTCAGAAGGTTGAGAGCCAAGTTCACTCTCTCGTCTGTCTGTGCTGCAAGGCTGGGCTTGTTATGCACAGGGCCTTCCTCTCCTGGTCTCCGCTTCCTCATAGCTTCAGTGGCAGCCCCGCCCCTGGTCTTGTTGAAATGTCTCGGTTGGCAAACCACGTTCCCAGGAGAAACAGTGCAGTTGGCTCAGCCAGGGTGAGTGGTTTGTTCCTGGTCTGTCAGCTGTGTGTGCTCGGAGCAGAGTGCATGAGAGAAGTGATTGGCCTCCTGGCTACCCGGAGCTTTTGCCACTGCCCCTGGCTAGGCCATCACCATGACAACAGAGTCAATGTGCCTAGTGCCTCCAAGGCCAGGAATTTACCCACCAGCTCCTTGGCCAAAGCAAAACCATGGGAGATGTCAGCAGACGCATCTGGTTCTTCCACTCAGCAAACACTTGGAGCCATATCAGCCCCCAGAAATTGATCTTTACCAACACTTCACGAAGAATTAGCTAGTTAATAGCCAGTAACAAAGCCAAAGGCTGCTAGGGGTCTGACAGCCCAAACATTATTAGCAGCAGCAGCAGCAGCCGATTTCCAAGAGATTACTGACGTTCAGGGCCAGTCAGGAAGGCATCCCGGGAGGATATTCAGAGTTGTTTTGGGCACAGTGAGAGAGGGAGCAGGACGAGCAGGTAGCAGCTGGGTAATGTCCGGTGACACTGACATCTCCGAGTGGGAGTCCAGGTTGTGCGTGGGGCCTCTCAATCACAGCAGCGTCGTGCGCAAGGAGCGGTGGCTCCCAGCAGGAGTTCCTCGAGCGCAGCAGGAGCCTGGCGGGCCCCACAGTTGCAGAGCCCGTTGTGCCCATCCAGAGTATTTCCAGGGGTTCCCGCCTTCTCCTTGCCCTGCAGCTGGGCGACGTAAAGTCTGTGCGAGTGAGTCTAACCAACACCCTTAGGTGAGTGTCACGTGCAGACGAGCGTGGCCTCTTGTTCCTGTGGTGCTGCCTCCGTCGCTGTCAGTATTAACAGTCACCAGGCAGGCGTGACGGTGCACCCCCTGGGGGCCGTACACTCTGCCCTTGGGCAGTCATGGGGCTCAGAGGGAGGACTGGTTTTAGAGAGATGAAGGTGACAATGCAGCATACTCTGAGCGCCAACAGAAACAGAAATAACGTAGTTTCCGCGGCTCCTTGCTGCAGGTCCAGCCTTACCGTGGAGCCCCTGCCATGGCGCGCCATCCAGAGAGACTGATGGAAATGGGCTCCTGCTCGCCACAGGCTCGCGCCAGGTGCCGCAGGGAAGCAGTCCAAAGCCCCTGCCTCCACTCCTGCCTCTCTCCCATTGATACGTGCTCTCAGCTCTGTCTCCAAATTCCATCCCTGCCCACCACGCTCTCCGCCTCCCGTCCGCTGTGGCCGTCCTGCCCACCGTCGCCACCCCACCTCCTTGCCCGTTACTCACTCTGCAGTCAGAGCTACAGCATAGCCCTCCCTGCTCACGTCCCGGTGGCTTCCTCTAGGGATACAGCCGGACGGCTGGTCAGGAACCGTGAGAGAGAGCCTGTCCTCCTCCCGGATCTCTGGGCTGCCATCCTGCCCCTCCTGGACGCAGCCTCCCAGCCCCTCTGGCTGTGCCTGAGATCATTCAGGTTCACACCCACCTCCGGTTTTCACGCTGGCTCTTCCCTCCACACGGCCCTCTCGGCCCCAGAAGCTGCCTTCTTCTCTGACCACGCTTCCAGACGTGCCTCTCACCCCGTGTCCTCTTGCGTCACGTTCTCCCTCTTGTGCTTTCTTTGGAGTTTCTGGATTGTCCTGTGTTTTGCTATGAGAGAGGTGCAGGTAATCAGAACTAGGTAAGAAATGCATCGTGCTCAGGCACCTCAGTGGGCAAAGGCCTCAGTGACATTTGAACTAGAACTTGAATCAGAGGTAATGACTTTCCAGGTTGAGATGTGGATAGAAGGGCCTTCAGGAGTGAGAACAGCGTAAGCGGAGGCACAGAGGCCAGTGAGTGTGTCACTTTAATTAAGGAAACGGCTTTTGGGCAGCGTGCCTGTAGACCAGACTAACAGGAAGGCGGAATGGGAGTCAGCAGTGGCCAAAACCACACACCAGCGGGTTTGAACTTCCATTCTGTGCACAGTGAGTAATATGGTAGACCTCCTGGATTTGCTCCGTGGGACCAAATGGGGTTTAGAAGCTGAGTAGAGTTTTTTCTAAAACAGAAAAAGTCACTGGGAGCCAAGCCTGCCAAGGGAGATGGAGTGTGCCAAGATTAGGGGCTTCATCTTCGAGTGAGCACCAAGGAGAGGCCTTGGAGGTATGACGTCTTGCTTCCTGACCCATCTCGAACCGAACAGTCGAGAGGCATTCCTGTGTGTGCAGGGTTCAGGCTTGTCTCTGACACCAGCGGTGGCAGGAGAACAGCCCTGAAACCAGCAGAGTGACCGTTCCAGGGAGACAGGCTCCTGTGCCATTGCCTGTTCCCCCCTCTCCTGCTGAGGAGGGGGCGCCGCACAGAAACAGGAGGGCTGCCTGATGAGGGTCAGGTGCTCTTCGCGATGCCACAGCCCAGAGTCTTTTTTGTCACATCCAGATGTCAGTGCTATTTTGGGCAGATGTTCTGGGGAGCAGTTGGTGATGATTTCACAAGGGTGTGACTTTAAAGACCAAATGACACAGCCGAACCCAGGGAGTGAAGCCAGGCTCTGTTCTCCTTGCCCCTGTGTGTCCTAGGCCCTGAGATTCAGGGCAAAGGCAGGGCCACTGCTGAGTGAGCTCGGAACTTGTGGGAGTGGCCTGGGGACTTTGAGAGACTTCCCCTCGGACAGAGTTCATAGACCCAGCTAGTGTCCTCCACCTTGGGATAGGGTGTCAGCCCCGTGTGACCGCAGCAGCCTCTTCTGAGCCTGTTTTCTCATCAAGAAAGGGGGGGGGGAGGGGAGAGGGGGAGAAGAGAGGGTGAGGGAAGGAAGGAAGGAAAGGCAGAAAAGGAAGAAAAGGAAGAGAAAGATTGATACCTCTCTGGAGGAGCTGGAAGAGTCAGGTGACATCATGTGCACTGTGGAGTTCTGTGTTCTGCAAGGCTTCATACGAATGTCGGGCGTCGTGGCGGCAGGCTGCCAAAGCGTGAATCCTGGGCTCAAAGCTGGGTGAGAACTGGGTGGAACCGGGGGGTTCATCCGGCTACACCCAGGTCAGTAGAAGAGCTCTTCCTCAGGGGTGCCTAGCAGGGCTTCGGCTTGGATTCCTCCTGCCTTGGGGAGATGGCTCTTTTCCAGGGTCCCTGTCCCTGGAGGTGGGGCGTGACGATAAATTAAACTGCCTCAGTTTTTGCACTCCTGGCATTACAGTTTGATGGGGGAGATAGCCACCAAAAAGGTCCGTCCGCAGGACTGCAGCTCCGCACGTGGCCTCCCAGAGCCCCGTTTTCCTCTTCGTCAGTGCGCTGGCCGTTTCATAACAGATTCGGACTTGCAGAGGAGTCATGAAGGTAGCACGGAGTTCTGCGGCCCCACGCTCGCTCCCTCGTCGCCAACATCTTGTGACGGTGCGGTGCATTTGGCTCGATCATTGACCCGGCGTTGCTGCGTTATCATTAACTGGCGTCCACACTGTATTCCGGCATCCTTAGTTTTCACTCGTGTCCTTTTTTCAGCCCCAGAACGCTGTCCGGGACACCACCTCACAACTGGCTGTCCTTAGGCTCCGCCGGCTTTGACAGTTCCTCACACCTGCCTTGGTGGTGTTGGCCCCGACTATCGGGGGGTTACTGCTGGGTATTTGTAGGAATCTCTAGTTGCGATTGGCTGTATTTTTCCCTCATGATTAGACTCTGGTTATGGACTTGGGGGAGGAAGAGCACAGAGGCCAAGCGGCATTCTCGTCATCTCCTATCAAGGGCACATGTTGTCTACATGACTTAAGCACTGTGGGTGTTGACCTTGGTCACCTGGCTGAGGAAGTTACTCTGGGCTTCCTTTTTTCTACACTGTTATTGGGGAGAAAGTTACTGTGTACAGCTCACAGTTAAGAAGTAAGAAGTTACATTCCACATCCTTGAGGGAATATCTGCATCACTTACTTGGAATTATTCTGCATGGGGGGGGGGTGTATCTATTCTCACCGTTTATTTATTCAATTATTAATTTATATCAGTATGGACTCATGAATATTTATTTTATACTTTGGATCATCATCCAAGGCTACTTTATTTTGTTGCTTAAACTGTTCTAGCTGTGGCCACTGGGAACTTCTACAGTGGTTCCTATGTCTTTCAGCCATAACGCCCATCACTGTGGGTGTGGGGTTATTTTTTTGTTTGTTTGGTTTTTGGTTTTTGAGCAATTTTTTACTTTCCGGAACTGCAAACTACAAGATGTTGCAGACTCATCTTGTGTTAAAATAAAGATACTTTTGTATCTGTCTTACGGAATTGTTCTGAAGATTACATGAGTTACTGCAAGTAATGCTTCTTTCCTCTATATTTCTTTTTTAATTGACATATACCATTGTACTAGCTTCAGGTGTACAACGTAACGATTAGATATTTGCATATATTGCAGAATAGCCACCACAGTGGGTCTAGTTAACATCCGTCACCACACATGGTTAGTTTTTTTTTTTTGCGTTATGATGAGAAACTTCAGGATCTACTCTTGTGGCAGTTTGCTTATCCACCCCACAGGATTACCAACTCCAGTCACCACGCGGCGTTCTGTGTCCCCAGGACTGACTGACTTTGTAACCAGAGTACATTCTGACCCCTCCCCCATTGTGCCTGTCCTCCGCACTTACAGACAGTTTTAGTGGCTGTACCTCCACTGCACTTGTTAGTCACACACAAGAAATCCAGTGCCTTTTTTCGTTGTAAGTCCTCACGAGTCAAAGCTGCTTGTTCTGTGGTTGCTTAGTTATTTTTTTCCCTCCAATACAGAACTTCCTTTCCCTGTTTAATCTCACGTTGTTTGTTGAGCTTCACTTTGGTACCCGTGCAGTCTCCTGGGCTGGTCTGTCCCTCTCTCCGCCCTGGGGCAGGGGGCTCGATTCAGTGACCTCTCGAAGCCCTGCCCCCACCCCCTCCGTCAGCCGCGTCCAGCGCCTCTCTCCAGGGCTTCGCAGGACACACGCCTGGCCTGTGGGGCAGCTGGTCACTTCACTCATTATCCCGCCTGTGAGCAGCGCTGGCGCTGCGCCTGCCGTGGGTTCCTCGCCCCGACCAGATGGCGCAGGGGGAGCCCAGGGCCGCACGTTGCCCTGCAAGCCTGGTAGCTGGCTTTCCTGGATCCAGAAATCGAAGCCCTAGTGGGGGGCGGGGGCGGATCACCACCACCACCACCACCCTGGCCTCTGCTCCACGGCCTCCGCTTGCACGGCAGACCCTGTTGTCTCACGAGAGCAGTGTGAGCCGACCGCTCTGCAGCTCCGACAGCGCACAAGCTAGCTTCCTCTTCTGTCTAGAGAGGCGCTGGTGGATGGACCCGATGCACACCCCGCCCTCCCCAAGCCCCCACTCTCCGCTGTCTCTGTGAGGTGCCCCAGCCCTTTCGGGGGGCCCTGAAATAGGACGGAGAGCAAACCCTGAACATGAGGAAGTACCCAACTCCACACCTCTGGAATACCTGTGCGAGGAAGGCAGACGCATAACCCACACAGCACATACGTGCATAGCCATACACATAACACTCACAATTTACGTCTCGTTCTGTTCCAGAAAGTTTGTAAGGGAACAAATTCTTGCAGAATGAGTACGAATGAACCTTTTGTCCCCAAAACCAGGTGCTGATGGCATGAGACCCCACTGCTGTGGGTGAGGGTCCCATCAGTCGGGGATGCTCTCTGAGACCATCCTGCTCATACTGGAATCTGAGGATCTCGAAAGGCAGTGTTTCCTTGGGGGCTCCGAGACACCTGTTGGCTTCTCAAGTAAAAATGTCTGTGTGGAAAAAAATAGCAGAATTTCAGGGTTTTAGCACTAAAAAGAGGCCTTTACCATGTCTAAATATCACAGCAGCCTCTGGTACCAGTTCTCTGCAGAATCCTGGTGCCTCACAGGGTTTTGCATATTCTTCATGACTCGATTCACCTTTACCATCTGTCTGATGGTGCTGGCGTTGGGGGGCCTTTCCGTTTTCAAAGCTACCGAGTGAAGCAGAGGCACCGGGAAGGAGAAGATGACAGCATTGGGACCAGAGTCCAGGCTGCCTGCCTCCGACTCCAGCCCAGACTAAGCTGTGCCACCAGAACATGGCGAGTGGGTTGCTTGCGCTTTCTCCAGTGGCTGGCCTCGCTTGGGAAGAAAGGTTAACATCCCAGTCTGGCTGGGGCAGGCGTGGCCTCACCTCCTCCTCCCCGCAGCCAGAGGGGAGAGAGCAGGGCCAAGTACAGTGAGTCCCCGAAGAAACACCCTGACCCCACCAGAGCCCCTGGAGAAACACCCTGGGCCCACGAAAACCAGGGCGGCTGGCGGTGGGCTTTCCCCGGTGTTTCCGAGGAGTGCAGCCAGTCCTGCAGAGGAAAAACGAAGGGATCCCTGTGTGCGTGACCTTTTCCTGAGATCTGCCTCCAGCAGGCAGCAAACCCACCTTCCAGCCTTGCTCTTCCAGGCAGAGGGCCGCCTGCTGCCCCAACGATGAGCAGCAGGAGGGGAAAGCGGAGAAAACCCAGGGTGCCGAAAGTGGTGACGCTGGGCCCCCCGGGGAGTTGCTGGTCCCTCCCAGTTCCGCCCGGCACTAGGAGAGCATTTACTCAGAGGAAGGGGGGCGGGGGGACGGGCTGCATGTGGGGCCCTGGGAATGCTAGGGGAGGGGCAGTGAGCATGACCGTGTGATAGTCCCCGGAGGTAGTGTGTTTTGTGAGTTCCCGAACCTGTGCCCGTCTGATCACTCAGAGCACACACTCTCCGGGCACCTGCTGGAGTGCGGGCCCTCTGCGGGGTGTGACGAAGATGTAAAGCCCCGTCTCTTGATTTTGTCTGGCACAGCGGTTAAGTGAGCTGATTATACAACCAGCCTTTTTTGGGGTTCAGATACCGTCGTCTCTACTCTGAGTTCCTGTGTGACCCTGGATCAATGGCTTAACCTCTCTGATGTTCCAATTCTTCACCTATAAAATGTGAATGAAACTAAGCTCTCCGATGTTGAGCTTTTTATTATCCTAAATTAGATAATGCTCAGCCCTGAGTAAGCACTTGATAAAGGTTAGTTCTTAATAGATTATTTGAAGGGGACTGTCAGGCATGACTCCATCTGATATCCCCAGGAGCCACTCTGTTCAGCTGCTTCTGAGGGCTCTGTGTGGCCAGAGGGCTCCTGGTGTGCTTTGTGTGTGCCTGGACATGGCAGCCTCCTTGGGCACAGTGAAGGGGACATGACACCCACTTATATCAGCCCGGACACGGAAGCCAGAGGGATTCCAGAGTCAGTCCTCTTCCTCTCTGTATGGAAGTAGTTTTTGATAGAAAATGGCCCTGACTGTTACTTGTATCAGCTCTGGGGCTGAGTCTAAATTTCTCTACCATCCAGTCCTCTCAGGAAGGGGATAGGAGCCCAATCCCTCCTCACCCAGGGATGCTCGTCATACATCCCAGCGACCAGCCACACAGGCGTTTATGCCATGTGGTCGGACTTGCAGTACGGTGAGTGGGCAGAGACCTTGGGTGAATCGTGTAGTTTCAGGGCCCCAGGCTCCCCATCGGCAAAGGAGACCCAAGGGCACTGCCTGGGCAGCAGCAGACACTCAGGGTCAGTTGGAAACGTCATCTCCACCTGCACCAGGGAGCAGTCTGCTCCCACCCTTGTCCCTTGCATCAGACTGAGGGGTCCTTTCTTCCACTTGCAACAGAAGCACGGCCAGAACCAAATTTCGGTGGACGGACTGCTGTCATTTAGCCAGAGGCCTTTTCTCATCAAGTCTCGTGTGGTTTGGTTAATAACATTCCACTGTACCATTATAAAAATCAAAACTTGGAAGCACTCTCAGCGTGAGGGTATGGAAAGAGGGAACCATAGGCTACCAGGCGGCCCAAGGCCTATCTCCACCGGTTTCAGGCGAGGAGGCCTGAGCTTGCTCTGTGCCCTTCTCCCCCTCACTGTGGCCGGCCCTCCGCCCTCCCACCACCATCAGATCTGCACCCAGCAAGCGCATGGGCAAAGAAGCGCCGGTGACTGAGGGGTGCTTCTTTTCCAGGTAAATTTGTGTACTGTAATTGAAGGCAGATTCCTTCGGTTAATTCAGTGCAGCAGACTGGGGGTGAGTGTTTCTTAGGTGCAAAGGGGCGAGAGCCTACCAGTTCAGTGGGGCAGATAGGGACAGCGTTCTGGGGGAGGTGGTGTTTGAGTCCTGCACGAATTTTATGGGATGGCTCGGAGCAGCCAGAGCCTGGCCCGGGCAGACCAGTCTTTGTGAGCAGCACAGGGACACAGCTGCCTGCAGTGTGGCTTGTTAGGAAGAGGGCTCTGGGAAGGGGCTGGAATGTCTCTTGAAGCCTGCAGGGGAGTGTGAATCTCTTCGGGGGGGGGGGGGGGGGCGGGGGGCAAGAAAAAGCCACCGGTGAGATTCGAGAAGGGGTTGGCGTGGTCACGCGTGTGTGCAGGAGGATGCGAGTCTGGGCTCGGTTGGCAGCGCTGTAACAGACTTGGCAAGGGCGGTGAGGGTTGGCAGTGGGGAGACCGGCTGGCCCCAGGACTGAACTTCTAATGGTGGTGTCGTCAGGACAGTGACTTGGGGTCGGTGAGGTCCGGAGACATAGCCCAGAAGCAGTCGCCAAGAAGCCAGGCCACTCTCTGGGGCCCCTGCTCATGGCCCTGCCTATAAGGGAGGTCTTGGTGATGGGCGTGGTCCCTCCGCCAGGACCTTCTGTGGTCTTCACTAAGACTTGCTCTGAAAATCAGTGTGCCTGGAAGCCATTGGCTCCCACTCACCCCCTCTCCCACCCAGGGCAGCCCTGGGGGAGCCTGCCAGCCTGCCTCCCTCGGGTCCCTCTCTGTATGTCAGGAGCTAGAGCTCTGTAACTGGGCCAGTCCTTTTGGAGTCTCAGCATTTCTCGAGGTAGGAGTTGGTAAGAAGAAAACACCAGGACAGAAAACATTAGCTCAGCCTGTGCTATCAGATCATCCAAAAAGGACAACGAAAATGGGGAGCTAAAAATAGCCCCTTAGGGCTAGTTCAGGTTCTGCTTGTAAGTACTGAACTCCCAAGCAAGAGGGAAGTTTAACCATTTAGGAACCTGATGTGCTGTGATGTCTCACTGGCGCTCATTTTGAGCACGTTGTCATGACAACTGAGAGTGTGGACCTCAGTGAAGATGGGTGTTTTGTGAATGTGACAGATGCTGCTTGGGGCCTCTGTGTGTATAGACAAGCAGTTAAACCCATTTCAGTTCAAACCCTGGGCACCAGGGCAGGGTCCTTGTCGTCATGGTGCAGTAGAGTTCCTCTCAGTCAGATAGGCCTGGGCTCCAGTCCCAGCCCTCCTACCTGTTAGCTGGGGACCCGGGCAGCGTCTTCACCCCTGGGAGCCCCCGTTTCCCTGTCCAGAAAATGGGAACAGTCGGAGTCGTCCAAGAGGAGCATTGGGAACATGGAATGGGATCCTGCAGACTCACCTCCAGGGCCAAGGGCAGAGCGCTGCCTCTGCTTCACAGAATTCCTGGGAAGTCACTGAGCCGCCCCTCGTTGCGTGCGCCTTTTCCAGCCTTCTGCGGGGGGTGCTCAAGGTGCTGTCATTGTACAGGCGAGGTGACTGGCACTTAGGGGTGCGCTAACTGGGAGCTTGCTAGCGATCGGCTGACCTTGCAGCTGTTCAGACCGGAGTCCTGCATCGGACAGGCCCCTGACGGGGCCCTGCTGGGACCTCAGTAAATGACCCCCCGTGGGCGAGCCCCGTGAGGAAGGCACCTATCCCTCAACTCTGCTTCAGGCCCCTAACATCCTTGGCTGTCGCCTCCACCTGCTGAACTTCTGCAAGAGCTTCAGCGTCAGTTGGACGAACTGGAGTGTAATTCCGGTGTTTCTTTGAGGAGAAAGGGAGAGTGGGCTCCCTCTACAGCTGAGTTGCCGCAGCTGTGGGGCCGGCCTTTCCCACGTACCCCTGCTTCCCGAAGTGATTAGAGAGGATCCATGTGCTCAAACCCTTTCGTAGCTTTTGAAAAACCTTCCTTTCCTTTTTTTAAACAGTTTTATTGAGGTGTAATTTATGTACCATGAAATCCACTCGTCTCATGTGCACAGTTTGCAGAGTTGCGCAACCATCACCACGACCTGATAGTAAAACGCTCACAGCTCCCCGGCTGTTTCTGTTTAGAAGGGGGCTCCAAGTTGGGTGCCAGCCCCGTAGAGCCCGTGACTGGACAGTCCAGAACGAGGAGGCTACGCGCCCGTGTGAACGACAGTGTGCACACAAGGGGTCTAGGGGGTAATACGTGCTCCGTGGGTAGCGGTGCTTGAAATTACCGTTACTGAAGGAAAAGCAGCCCCCAGGAGACTCGGACCTTGAACCCACTGTGAAGACTCACCCGCTTCCTCGGGGGGAGTGGGGATGTGTCGTCCTGATGGGGTCAAGTCCACATTCTCCTACGTACTGCGTCCGTGTGGGCTCTGGACGCAGAGGGTGCTGACCTTCTCCGAGCCTCAGTGTCCTTCTCTGTAAGGCGGGCCGAAGAACAGTGCCTGCCTTGCAGAGCTGGTGGGGCTCCAGGGGGACAGTGCGTGTGGAGCTGAGCCGCTTGCCAAGGGCCCCGTCAGTGCTGGCCGACCTCGGTGGGTAGGCAGTTCCCTGCGCTTCCGCCGGCGTCAGGGTCGGCGTCTGCTGGGAGCGTGCGCACCCTCGAGAGAACCGGCCTGGCGAGCGCTCAGATGCAGGTCCGTGGCGTCTTTGGCTCCCCTTGTCTTCTCTGACACCCCGGGACGGTGCAGCGGCCAGAGGGGCCAACCCTCCCGTGCAGCAGAAAATCCATGTGTAACTCTCGGTTCCCCCAAGACTCAACTCCTGACGCTCCCCCGGTGTGCCATCGGGATGTTGAAAACATGCAACACCTGACTGTTCAGTCGGGGCACCGACCTCTTTTCCCTCAGAGTATCAAATAAAAGAAACGACAGCAGCCAACCCAAGAGCCATGCAGTGTGAATGAAGCGGAGTCATACCTGTATTTTTGTCAGGTCGGCAAAACCACGTGCTTTGGCACGCCGCAGAATTTCAGTGACGGTTTACGGGTGCTGCGGGATCAGAAGGGTTAAAACCCCACCGGCCGCCGCTGTCGGGGAGCCCTGCCGGTGACGGGAGTGGTCGGTGAGTGCCTGTGCCGCACGTCTTGTGGGCTGTGTACCGCGTCCTTACAATCAAGCAGGCTAGAGACGAGAAAACGTTGTTAAGAAAATCGTAAGGAAGAGAAAACACCTTTATAGGACTGTGTGTAAGTTCACGTCACCTGTTTCGGGTGACACATTGGTGGCTGAGACAAGGCCGGGGAGAGCGGGCCCACGCGGTTCAGACCCATGCCATCCGGGGGCCGGCTGGACGACGGCCCCCCACACCCGGGGGACCGAAAGCGTGGTGCGCTTGAGCGTTAGACCTGGTGCCGAGTGTCAGCAGCGGAGTCACCAACGAGACTCCCTTCGCATCGCCCGTAGACTGCATGCGCCTTTGGGGGCTGGCTTTCCAGAACTGGGAGCATCGGTGCGCGCTCTGCTGGCCTTCGTAGCCGCTTGACCACTCGGAAGTCGTTACAGGTGCCCTCGGCTGCCTCGTGAGGACACTGCCGCGTGGCCTCGGGGGGGCAGGCAGGCTTGCTCTCGGGTGGAGGCGCACGGAGCTGCAGTTGTCGTGCCCGCCTGCCTTTGGAGGAAGACTCGGCAGCAGGCCTGCGATGGCGGCGGGGAGAATACAAATCCGACTTTTCCGCTGAGCACATCGGGCTCTAGATCGCAGGCCTCGTGAGTTCACCCCCCGCCCCCACCTGGCTCCCACTTTCAAACATGAATCAGGAGGTTTACTCCGTTCTACTTTCCTCTTTGGAAAGGAAACCAGACTCCAAACCTAATTAAGATGGCACTTCAGGTCTGTAACTAAATTCATTCACAGCCCAACCGCACTGGGTGCCAAGCTTCCTCTGGCTGCCTCATATTGCGAAGCTAATTCAAATCACTATCCTTTATTCAGGTTTAAGCTACTAGAGAGGTTTTTAAAAATTAACCCTTCTCTTCTCACGCTCAGTAGGACCACGTGGCCCCAGCCACTTTGATGCCATCCGTAGGCGGTCCCCCACACTCCTCATTCATGAACAGCTGCGGGCATTTGGAATGTTCTGGCCAAATGGCATTAACAGCCTCACTCCTTTGGTGCCCAGAGATAGAAAGCCGAAGAATCCCAGATGAAGCTTTTCCGAGCTGAGGGCCAGCTCCCGCCCCACACACAGGGTTTGGAAACGGCAGCTGCGATGTTACCAGCCCTATCACTCACCAGCTGTGTGACCCAGGGGATCGGAACTTCTCTGGGCCGCACTGGACCCATCTATGGCGTGATGGGTCCCACGCCTGTTTCACGGGGTGAGCCTTAGGGACCCACAAGTGTCTGGGGATTCCTGATGTGTGCCAGGCATGTGCCAGGCTACAGGGAAGCAAAAAGGGGTGAACAGAGGTTCTCAACCTTAGTGAGTGTGTGCTTCAAATCCACGGCTCTTGGTTGGGGGCACTCTTGTCCCCAGGGGGCATTTGGCGCTCACCGAGACCCTTTGGGTTGTCAGGACTAGGGGCCCCGCCGAGGCACAGGACAGCCCTGCACAACCAAGAATTTGGTGCCTGCCGTTGTAGTGGTGGTGGGGCTGAGGAACTCCGATCCGAGCAGACCAAACCAAGCGTGTGAGCAAGTAATTTCAGGGCAGAGTCAGCGGAGTAAGGAGAGGGAGCCGGAACACTCCGCAGGCAGGGGCCTGGATTTGGTCGTTCCCCTGTGATCCAGTGCTCTTGCAGCTCCCTCAAAGCCCACCCCCATCAGCGCCCCGAGGGGGCCCAGGGTGGGGCCGGACCTGCTGGTGGAGGAGGTGGCCCTCGGCAGGGTGTCCCTTTCCATTCCCTGCCTTTCACATCTAAAGGCCCCGCCCTCCACAGAGCTCTGCAGAATTTCGAATGAGTCACCGCGTGACTCACCGGGGAAAGCCTTCCCCAAGGTGGCCAAGAGCCCACCCGGGTGACGCGAATCCGTGTCCCAGCTCCTTTCTCGCCTTCCCCTCTCCAAAGGACTAAAAATAAAACGGAAAGTAGTTAAGATGACTCTTCTATGACAGTAACTTTTGTGCTGTTACAATAAGAAAATAAAGTGGAAATTTGTATAGAAGGCAAACCGGGCGGCTACCCAAATTAGAATTCGGGAAGGTCAGAGAGCATGATGGAAATGGGCTTCTGTTGCGTGGGCATCGAGCTCATTCAGAAACGGCTTCTGCGAGCAAGTCCGCCTCCAAAGAGGCACCGGGGGAGTGGGAAGAACATGGTCCCTGGTTCAGAAAGTCCCCGTCTCAGCACCGGTGAGGCTAGGAAATCACCCAGCCTGAGGGCGTCGATGGCTTGGCCTGCACTCGGGTGGAATGGCACCTCGCAGGGTGAAGGGGGCTCGGCGTGTGGAGGGGCTGTGGAGGCTGAGCAGTCTCTAGTTACTGACGCACGTCGGGGTGCGGCGACGGCTGCGTGGGTTCGCCTCCCTTTGAGAGAGGTCCCGAGGTGGCGGTGGGCACAGCCACCACGTCTGGGGCTCGCGGTGAAGTCGCACACGGGTGGGAGAAGTAGATGGGGCTGTTCCTGGGGAACTGACTGTGATGGGCCTCTGGGCCTTCGTTATTTTATGCTGTTTTCTTGTATGTTTGAAATGTCCCATCTCTTAAAAATACCCATCTTTTAGAAGAGAGTTCTGGAGATTGCTTTGTACAGCGATATGAATATGTTTAACAGCACTGAACTGTATACTTCAAAGCGGATAAGATGGTTAAATTTTACAGTATGTGAATTTTACCACAACCTTGTGTGTGTGTATCTTGTAAGGCAGTTTTTCAAAGCAGCAGTGTATGGGGGGACAGAGGGACAAAACCAAGCCAGGACAAAGAAGGGTGCAGCCTGGCCGAGTGCCTCTGTCTTTGTGGGGGGTGGGAGGGCAGGACAGGAGGTGACGTTTGGCGGGACGTTGACAGTGCCGTCCTGGGTGGCTGGGCTGAGCTGGACTGCCAGGGATATGCGGAGGAAGGGAGAGGAACAGGCAAGGCCGATGCTGCTCCTGCAGGAATGCGAGGACGAAGGCGGCGTGGCCTCGCACTTGGGGAGAACCCGGAACCCTCCCGTTCTGCCGCAGCGCGGTGGGGCAGAAGGTATTCAGGGGAGAGTACGGGGTCCCCCGCCTGCCCAGCCGAGTGACCTGGACGCAGGAGCAGATGCAGTGTGAGCTACAGCGGTCCCCTTCTGACCTTTCACAAAACACACATCAGAGACAGAGTCCACTGAAGCCGAGGGTCACCTGCCTTGGGGAGATTTTCCTCTAGCACCAGGGCTCACAAAGTCATCGTTGGCACAGGGCGCTCTTCCCAGTGGACAGCAGTGACCCGCCAGGGTAGGGGGAAGCTCTGGGTGCTGCGACAGAGCAGCAGGTCCCCGAGCGGCTACAGCCTCTCTTCTGGTCCTCATTCTTCAGCATGACACCCGGGGACATGTCATCGCATCTCTCAGGCTCCCCATCTGTGAGATGAGGAGCCGGGTCACCTCTGAAGTCTCCGCCCCATGACTAAGAGTGTATGGTGACCGGCCATTTGCAGGGTCATTCTCCGTGGGCAGATGTCTTTGTCATGATTTAGGGATCTGGATGCGACAAGCTCCTATTCCTTCTGCTGAGTAACCTGAACCTAGCGAGGCCGTGACTGGGAGCCCGTCTTTCTTCAGCTGTCACCGAGCCTGCGTTAGTGGGGCCCATCTGTTCTCCCCTGCGAAGGGAGCTGTGTGAGATGCTGGGACAGCGGCGGTGGCGCTGGGGTGTCTTTCTCTGTCCCTCAGGGATTCCAGTAGTGTCTCAGTTAGTTCACAGGTTCCCAGAGAGTTTGGATGGTGCAGAATGGAGGCTGTTTCGAAAGAACTGAGAACTCCTCAGCCCCGTAAGCAGCGCACCCTTCACCTCTCCCCCCGCAGACTGAGAATCATGTCGTTAGAAGACCTGTCTCAGCCCCCTCACCCCCCTACTCAGCTTTGTTCCCGAGTCTCTGGGGCAGGTTCCACAGAAGACCAGGGGGAGGCGGCCCAGTGGAGGTAGCGATTTTCAGACTTCTGGCCATGGGACCTTTCTTTACAGAAAACCGTATGAGTTTCCTGGGGCGGCCACAATGATTGCCACAAACTTGATGGCTTAAAACAACAGAAGTTTATTTGCTTGTGGTTCTGGAGGACCGGGGTCCGAAATCCCAGTGTGGGCAGGGCTATGTTCTCTCTAGAGGCTCCAGGGTCCCTGCTGGTCTCTCCCAGCTTCTGGTGGCTGCAGGCGTCCCTTGGTTTGTGACTGTGTCACTTCAGTCTCTGGCTTCACATGGCCTCTTCTCCCTCCGGCTCTTCTCCATGGGTATCCTGTAAGGACACTTGGATTTGCAGGCCCACGGGGATAATCCAGAACGATCACATGTTGAGATCCTCAATGACACCTGCAACGACCCTTTTTCCAAATAAGGTCACAGTCACAAGTTCCCAGATGTGCACGCATCTTTTGGGAACCATTATTCAGCCGCTACACGCCTTACACAGGAGGCCACATGGCAGAATAAGAAGGAGGGGTCCCTGGTTACAGCGCAGTCAGGGCCTTGACGTCCACACATTCAGCTCCCTCCCGCACCACTGCCCGGCTGCCCCAGGAGCCCGGGTTAAAACCAGGGCTTTAGCAGAGATTTGGGAGACTTCAGAGTCAAATCCCAGGACAGAAATGCTCCAGGCGTAGCCAAGGCGACTTGACATCTCCGTTGCAGCATCTGAAACTAAGGTATTTGGGTCCACCACACAGTGAGTGGTCTCGGTGAGCCCAGCCGCCCTCCAGTCATTCCTTTCCTCTCTCCTCACCCCCGCGGTACCCCACCCTGCGGAAGAAGACGACGGGTGTGATGGGATGCATCTAACCGCATGGCAGGCTGGTCAGGACCCCCAGACAAAAATGCTTCTTCCGGCTTTCAGCAGTAATCGAGAACTTCTAGAACTGCAGGGATCAGGAGGGGCTCCCCCTCTGGGAGAAACAAGGGGGCTCCTCAAGCTTGCTCAGTTCGAAGGGCACATGACGGTCCACAGTACACAGATCCTGGTGCCCAGCATGCCCTGCGCCCCGCCTGCAGCGTGGGCCAAGCCAGGCTCCGAGACCCACTGCGGCCCAGCTGGCTTCAGCAGGGTTTCTCAGCCTCGGCACGGGTGGCGTTGTAGGCTGGGCCGTTCTTTGCTGCGGGGCCGTCCCGGCCGTGGTATGCTGCCAGCATTCCCGGCCTCTGCCCACTCGATGCCAGTCGCACCCCTCCCCCTGCTGTGATAACCAGGTATGTCTGCAGATACGGTCAAATGTCCTGGTTAAAAACCACTGCTCTTGAGAGACTGTCCTCTCCTGAGCTCTAGCCTGTAAGGTGTCAGAACCGAGACAGTCATCTCCTTGTAAAAGTATTTTTTTTTTAAATTAGAGGCTCAGGTTGCGGCCTGTCCAGTGCTTCGGTGGGAAGAGTTCCATCCAGTCCCTTCTTCAGTCACCCGGCCAGAGCAGGCTTTTTCTGGCTTTACCTAGTTGTCTCCTGTTCCCTCATCTGCAGGCAGAACCAGGGGCGATTTTCCATGGAAAGGAGGCTCACGGTGTTGGGTCCAACTAACACTGTCACGATAGTTTCTCCGGTCTGCTCTCAGGCAGGCCGTGAGGACTGGACCCAGGGACCCACCCAGGCGGGCACGGTGCTGTCCCTTGTCCTGCTATCCCTCTGTCCATGTGCCTTACTTCTTTTTAAAAGGGGACATTTCCTCAGCAGCTTCTCTTCCCTGTTCTCCAGTCCGTGAGTTGGACTCCTGGTCTCAAATTTGCTTAGGGAAATTCAGCGTCTGCCCATGTAATTTCCAGAAAAGTCATCTTCCGGGACTGAGATGCAGGTCAAACAGGCAGTGTTGATTCAGCTTCAGAGTCTTGAGAGCAGACTGCAAAGCAGTTGGGGTGGCCGGAGGTGACATGGCTTTCGAGTGCACCCCCAACACTCGTCCTGCTTTCTGTGTTGAGTTTGCTCACTTTGGGGAGGGCCTTCACACCTGTGTTTGTGGAGCACTTGATGAGAAGGGTCCCCGGTCCTCTTGTGCCTGGAATGGGGGAGAGGCTTGGAAAATGCCTGGAAGAGTGCCCAGCTGCAAACCCTGAAATCTCACAGTTGGGGGCCATCTTACCTGCCTTCTTTACCACCCATCAGGAAAACCCTCTCCTTCAGTCCTGACACCCAGCCCCTCAGTCTCTGCTCTTGCACACCCCCAGTGGTGAAGAGCTCACTACCTACTAAGAAAGCCAGTCCACCCCCTTTCCAATGTCCCTGGTGCCTGCTTTGTCATAAGCCGGTCCCTGCTACAGGCAAGAAAGCCACTGCAAAGAAGGTGGTGCTTGACTCGCCCACCTTGAACTACAAACCTCCCGCCACACAGGGAAGAGCAGTACTGGGCATGAGATGGTGTCTGGCACCCTCTGGTGGCTGATATGAGGAAACGCCTCAGCATTTTCCCTTCTCCACGGGTGGTGGACCAGACCCTGACTTGAGGATGCGTAGCACTGAGGTCAAGAGATCCCTCAGCACTGAGCAAGGGACAGAGTCCCCCATGGGCACATGTATACGTGCTTGAATCAGCTCTGTGTCCTTCACGCCACTCAGCTTCCAAGTGACGTGAAGGCTAAGGCTCAGAGCAGGGCCTTCCGGACCCTGCAGACACCCGTTGCTTTAGAATTTGTTAGGATTTTCACAGCCCGCAGCTTTTCTGAAGCCGTTTCCTCCCGCCAAGTGTCGGGTTGGAGGAAGCGCAGGATTGGAGCCCACAGAACCTGAGCTCCTGTCCAGCTGTGTGGCCGCAGGCTGGTAACCTACCTTCCCTGTGCCTCAGTTTCTCCATTTGTAAACTGACGGTGAAAAGACCCACGTCTCCTGGGGTTGTGGGGATTGGAGGGTAGGCGGCGCCTGCAGTCCCTGGCACCTGAGAGGCCCTTGGTGGAGTTAGTTCATTGCTGCAGTTACTGGTGCGTCCGCGTGGCCCGGAAGAAGTGGCGGTGGATTCTCAGTCCTGAGCAGCAAAGACTGAAGCGGGTCACTTTGGGTGGCCACCTGAGCACTGTGGTGAATGACAAATACCAGGAACTAGGAAGTGACCTGCGGGAGCTGCGCCCGCTGGGCCTGGGCCTGACGCGGGGCCTGAGGTCTCCCTGAGGCCACGGAGAAGACTCATTATGGTTCCAGGGTCCCTCCAAGGTGCATATTTCACCCCATCCTCACCACCACTAATTGTCCTGACTCAAAACCCGACTCCAGCCCTCAGCTGTGAGTAAGATATTCCCCTTGTCTCATTTTCCGTGGCTCCTGGACCACACCCGAGCTCACACCCTGTGTGAAAACTACTCATCTGGTGCAGATGTTCAGCAAACGTGTTTCAGAACATGCTCTGTGCCGGGTTTGCGTCCTGCCGGTCCTCATCCCTGCACAGGGTGCTCTGCGCGGGTTCCTTCCTGGTGCCTGGGAGTCCAGGAGGGCCCCGTTAACATTCACTGACTCATCTCATGCCTCGTGCCATTGGGTGACACTCTGCAGTTTTTAAGTATCGTCTAGTTCGTTGTCACGTGAGATCCCCACACTGGTCTTGGTCTTGAGACGCGTATGTTTGCTCGGGTTTCCGTAACAAAGTGGCTTAAACAACAGACATTTATTCCTCGATGGTCTGCAGGCTGGAAGTCCGAGGTCAGGTTGTCAGCACATTCGGTGTCCCCGAGGCCTCTCTCCTTGGCTCGCAGATGGCTACCTGCTCCCTGCGGCCTCATGTGCATCTTCTTTGTGCGCGTGCCCTCCTGGTGTCTCTTCTTCTTCGTACAGGGACACCAGTCCTCCTCCTCGTAGAGAGCACCGCAGTGGTCTCATTTAACTTAATCATGTGTTTGCAGGTCCTGTCTGCAAGTACCCCGTCTGAGGTCCGGGGGCATTAGGACTTCAACAGATGGGCTGGGGGCAGGGTCGGGGTGCGATGCAGCCTGTAACAGGAGGTGAGCAGGGCAGGTCACTGCTTACCAGGCTCAGCTCCCCAGGCCAAGATGCATGGAACTTCATTTTTGCCTCCAGGCAGACTGTTTGTAGAACTGTAGAAAGAGGCCCAAATTAGGTGCTGTGGCAGAAGACAGAAGGGGAAAGAAGAGAGAAAATTCAGTAAGACTCCACGGCGGAGGTGGCATTTCAGGCAAGTTCTGAATGGAGGGTTGAACTTCGGTGCCCTACTCAGAGCCTGGAGAAGAGGGAAGAACTGGGTTGAGGACCAGCATGCATCAGGCCTAGAAACTGGATATCACCACGGGCCACGCCGGGTGTGCCAGGCAGAGTTCCATATCGAGCACGCAGTTGTGGGGGGGTGGGGAGGGCACACGGGGCTGCTTGGGCTGGCCTCACGAGAGAGAGCAGGCTTCTGCCCCCATGTGCAGTGACTTCACTCTGTCCTTGGCTAGTGTCTGGCTGCCCGACTACCTTTCAGGACTGACGTCAGATAGGGTTCATGTCCTTCCCTTTTCCCGCGTGCCCGGATGCGTTTGGAGTACCAGCGGGTTCCTTGGTCAAGGTCAGCAAGGGCAGAGACCAGCGGTTCCCAGTCTGGCTGCACACAGAGTCACCTGGGAGCTCAGGGGAAATCCCAGTGCCCCGGCTGTGCCCCAGACCAGCCACACCAGATCCCAGGCGTGGGACGTAGGTGTCAATATAGTGTTAAAAGTTCCCCAGGTGGTTCCAGCGTGCAGCCAACTCTGAGACCCAGCAATACGGCTGATTTAAGAGTGGGCAGGCCCGATATTGTGGAAGGGGGTTCATAAACTCTGGCACATACCATGGGGTTTAGCAGCATTAGTGTTTTATTTGTGAACTTTGCAGTGGGGATAATTCTAATACATAAATATGGTGAGTGAATAATCACCTCCTCATTCTCTCATCCCTCCCACCCGCCCTCGCCCTCCCAGATAAGCAAGGTCAGTGACATAATGCTGTCAGGCTCTTGGCAGTGGGCACCAGCTCCATATGTATCCTAGGTCTTGCAGGTTTCCTGCTGTTTATAGATCATGTTTTATTCATGCATGTGTGATGCAGAACACTCTTTAGGGGAGAAATTTCAGCCTGCATATTTGCAGACAGACGAATACATTTGTATAAACTGAGGGCATGGAAGGCTGATGGGAGTGAGAAAAGCAATGCGCTGACCGGAGGTTTCATGGGCAGTCAGGAAGTGGAGGACACGAGCCAGGACTCTGAATTCCCTAGGCTCATGCTGCCCCCTAGTGGGGAAGAGCCACAGCCAACCTGAGCCTCCTCTGCACTGCACTTGACCCACTTGAAGGGCATCCCTGTCTGTGAACAGGCCAGAATTACCCTCCACTGAACTCGGGTTCCTTCTGGTCACAGTCATCTCCTGCCTTGCTCTTCATGTGCCGTGTGGACCCGTCAGCACCCACCCGTCGGGCTGGCTGCTTGGGTCGCATGGACACACGTACCGATTGCCTCCATAGGGAGCCAGCTTGATGGAAGGGCTGCCTCTTTATTCTTGTCTTTATCTCCAGGAGCTGGAGGCCTGTCAGTGCTTGGGCAATGTCCGCCAAAGTGAAACTTAGTCCCAGAGATAAAGACTGCGGGTTTCAGTTTGAGCTCTTTCTCTGAAACGATCAAAATGATTTGTGCAAAACTCTAGGCACTGCATCCATCAGCTACTTAAGTGTGTCCAGTACCATCTTGGTAAGTCCTGTGGAAAAGCCTGGGACCTGCACCACTGTTAAAACAACAGCAGATTGCAACCTCGAAGTCCAGGGAGCCTGCAACATTGACGCGAATAAATACCTAATCAAATGCTGTCAAAGTATGCTGTTATGTCAGCTTTGTTACTTGCTGAATTTAAGACCCATAAAGATTTCTTTACATTTGTGAGTAATTTGTGGCTTCAGTTTTTCTCACTCTACAAGGACACCTGAGTTTGCACAGTGAGTACTGAGAAACCTTAGCCAACTATAAATTAAACAAATGATGTAACTCCAAATAAATGAAAAAGCAAAACTCTCAAAAATGTTTATGGCAGACGTGTCTGTATTTTAGTGTGTTTGGAATGATGCGCAGGGGTAGAGTCTTCTCAAAGTAGGTGTACTTGGGGCCCACAGGTATTTTAGAGTGACCTGCCAAAATATCATAGAATTCTTGCATAGTACAGAGTGCTTTTGTAGAGTTTCCAGAAATTAGAAATACGAGCTTCCCCCCTCTAGGATTTTCAGAGTGATTTATATAATGTTGTGTGTATAACCAGACATCTCATAGGATTGATATGAAACAATCTTCTTGACCTTTGACTTGCGCTCATTGAATGATCTCTGTCTTCAACCTAATCTTTGTTTCATCTTTTTTTCAGGAATCCTGTTCACAATGCTGGTGTTCGGACCAGCCTGTGGGTTTATCCTGGGCTCCTTCTGTACCAAAATCTATGTGGACGCTGTCTTCATTGATACAAGTAAGGCGTGTCTCTGTTTCTGAAACACCATCCTCAAGTCTTTCCTCCCGGCCTTGCAAAGGCCCCAGCTGCCCGTGGGCCTGGGGCCTCCTGCTCAGTGGCAGCCGAAACACAGGCGCCCCTGTGGTGTGGGGGGTCCCCTGAGATGAGAAGGAAGGGGCGTGCGTTGTGGGTCCAGAGGGCCTAGACTCAAGTCTCTGTTCCGCCAGCGTCGACTTGGAGGCTAAATAACTCCCTGTGGTTGATTTTACCCCTCACCTGTAGATGAGGGGGAGTGGTAACTGTGTCTTCCTCACGGGGCTGTTGTAAGAACTGGGCGGGAGGCTGGGGGTGGAGGGCCTGGCGTATGTGCGTGCTCACGGAATACTGGCCCGTTAGCCTGCCTGAGGACCCTGCTGTCTAAACTGGAAGTCGGAGCATGCGTTCCGGAAGTGCAGGTGTGCATATGGGCTCGATGAGACCCAGTGTCCAGAAGTCTTTCCTGTGAGACACGGTTGTGGTGGCCTTCAGAAGGAAGCAGTACCATGTCTCAGAACTTTCAACCAACACCTTTTGTGTTCTTAGCAGGAAGAGCACTGGTATTTCTCAGATTGCTTCAGGCGCCCCAATTCCTTTGCACACTTGGAACGGTGTGGCAGTCAGGACGGGCTAGGTTTTGCAGGGCTAACAACAAGTTCCCCAATCTGCGTGGTTTTGTACAACCAATGTACTCTTCAGTCACATTGCATGTCTAGCGCAGGTTGGTGGTGCTGGGGAGGGTGACACCTGGCTCGTGGTCACAGAAGTTTCATCTGACCCCAGCCCACGCAGTTTCCAGAGCAGAAACCAGACCGTGGCACGTTGCCCACTCGCTCTTGAAGCTTCTGCTCAGAAGCGATGCATTGTTTCTAGTCACATTTCAGTGGCCAGAGCAAGTCCCTCCGTGCGTTAGTCATCTGTTGCTGTATAACAAATTACCCCAAACAGAGTGACCTAGAATAATAGACAGTTATCTCACGGTCCGTTTCTGTGGGTCCGTCTGGGAGCAGCTTTGCTGGTGGTTCTGGCTCAGGGTCCTGCACGAAGCTGCAGTCAGGGTACCAACCTGGTCTGCCGTCATCTCAAAGCTCACCTGGAGGATGGTCTGCTTTCAGGCTCACTCCCATGGGTCTCTCCACAGGGCCACCCGCCCTGCAGCGAGCAACCCACAAGAGGACAAGAGAGAGCCCCTGAGACACGAGTCATGGTCTTCTTATAACCCAGTCTCAGAAGTGACATCTCACTGCTTCCGCTGCATCCTGTGTGAGAGACACCGGCCGCTTGTTTCGGTCTGTCTTCGGAACTAGGGATTATCACACCAGGGTGTGACTACCAAGGGGTGGGGATCCTTGGAGACTGTCTTAGTCGCTGCTTGCCACAGGTGATCACATCTCTACGTCAAGCCCAAAAGAGAACGTTACTCCTGTGCGGTTGAGTGAGTAGAGAAGCCACATTTCCTTTCTCCCCGAAAACGGTATAAGGGAAGTGACTCCAGCTTCTCCTCATTGCTGATCTGTCTTCAGGATCAATAAGAACTCCCAGTCCCCACGTTCTTCTCCATCCATCATCTCCCGACAGTGCTAAATTACTAATTCATCCCAAAGAAATAATGCGCCTTTAAATTCAATCAAGTCACTTTGTGATTCACTCCATTAATCCCCCTGATATATTTACTTGTAGTTAACAATGTTACAAATTTCCAAGTGGGGGGAAAAAGGAATACTCAAACGCAGGCTCATTTACTTACTCTTCTAAAGTGCTGCCCTGTTCGGGAGGTGTTTGAACGCTGCTGTTCTGCGGGAGTCAGTTGGCCCTTTGCGGCCTGTTCAGGGCGGTGAACGGTCAGAGAAACAGCACAGGAAGCGAGTCAGCTGCCATCCGAACTCCTGTGGACAAAAAAGCCGGCTTCCGCCGCTTCCCTGAAGGCCACACAAGATGGGGACAGCAGACGGGGTCGGGAAAGGCACGCGCACCCAGTGTGACAGGGAAGCCACCTGGATAGGAGAGCCATGGGGCCCGGCAGCGTGTCTGCCCTTGGCATGTGCGCGGTGGCCCTCTGGGATCAAGGCCTGTGGGTAAACACAGCCTGAACCAGAACGAACCCCCGACGCCGTTCCTCCCCAGCGTTATGCAAGAGAGGGGGCTGAGGCTGAGGGAGGGGCGGGGGTGTCCCTGACCCAAGGGGTGCGTCTAAAGAAACCGGTGTCCCGAGTCAGCGTGCGGGTATTTTCAAGAGTCCCCTCACCGAGCTCCCTCCTGGAGTGACCGAGGGGTGGACCGGCGGCAGCAGGGGCTCAGCTTGTCCACTCGCTGTCCCCTCAGCACGCCGTGCCTTTGCCCAGGCTGTCCTCATTCCATTCCACCCAACACCTTCCGTCCTTCGAGGCCCAGTGTGAAGCCTGCTCTCCTGTGGGTCCGGGCCCTCGGCAGTTCGCAGCCCCCGTGAGTAAGGGCAGGCGGGCGCATTCCCTCCCGGCTCGCTGGCAGCGGCCTCCCCCTAACAGGTTAGTAGTGGACTCCGGCCTGAGTGCCTCAGGGACAGGAGGGTGCCCTGCGAGTCACCCACTTATCTTTGTCTGGGTCCCCTGTGAAGGCCACAGCACGCTGGTGCTGCTTCTCACCAGCAGAGGGCAGAAGAACACAACTTAATCCGTGAGGGAGCCAGCCGCAGAATTCTGGAGTCCCCAGCAATTTTTTTTTTTCCAATCCTGTAACTGAAGCTGGCTCTCTCTGTGAATGGATTGGGGGTGTGATTTAAGGAGGTTTTTAGGGATCATCTTTGACTGCCTTTTCCTCTCTAACTAAGACACAGCCCCTCGTTAGGGCTGTCCAGTCAACGGAAGCGTGTCCTGAAGTATGACTGTGCAGGGGCCAAGCGCACAGCCACTTGTTTTTGGAATTTCATCCGGGAGCCAGGCGGGGGACCTGGAAAGGCAGTTGAGGGGGACAGGCCAGGCAAATTCCCGGAGGGCCCCCGTGATGGGACAGGTGAAGGAGAGAACGTGCCTTTTCTGATGCTGCCTGGCGTGGCTGAGGACACAAGGTTGAAAGGGGGAGACCTGTGAGGGAGCCCGGGTGTGAGGTCTTTGAACCGGTGGAGTGGGGTGCAGGGGAGACGGTGGGGTGCAGGGGTGGTGGTGGGTGCAGGGGAGACGGTGGGGTGCAGGGGCGGCCCCGTGGACGGCCGAGACGCAGGGATTCTGCCCCTGCCCACCCCGTCTGCGCTGGGTCTCAGCGTGGTGCCCTCTGCACTCCTCGTTTAGGAGGACAGATACCTCCTCCTCTGCGAGTGGGGAAGGAACGATGTATCCTTCAGGAGTTTTCATGTGGAAGAGCTTGGCGAAAGGGGGGCCAGTCGAGAACAGAACGCAGAGAAAGGACTTGGTAGCAGAGTGCGCGCCCAGAGCGTTGATCGGACCGACTTAACAATGGGCTTGTCAGGAGCAGGGCAGGTGGACGGCGGCAGCAGCCCGAGGGGACCACTTACTGAAGCTGTGCATAGACCGCCTCCTTGGAACTCAGAAACTCCCACGGGAACTCTTATCCCACTTACCAGACGAGACGTCCTCAGCAGCGAGGAGCTCTCCGTGCTGGTGCGGATCAGACCTCCATCTGAATCCCAGCTGCACCCCTTACGCGCTGCACGGTCTCGGGGACACGGCTCTGCACGTGGATGACACGAGTTCATCACGCGCAGCACTCGGCTCGTGCCCGGCCTATTGTAAGCACGCAATGAGGCGTTACATGCGGCGAAGAGCTGAAGAGGTTAACTCATCTCCGCAGCTCGCAGGATTCAGACCCCAGACCTGTCTGGCCCCACGCTGAGCAGCTGGCTTCCCCAAAGCCCCTCCAGCAGTTTAGCCAGGAGACGGCCCTTTCCTCGGACCAAGGCCTTGCTGAGGTGACCTAAGCTCACCAGCCCGTCCATGCAGACTTGTCCTAAGGCGTGTGGCAGCCAGACCCGCAACAGCCACGGGGAGTGTGCAGTTGTCTGTTTGCTTGATGGAAAAGGCCGACACGTGGAGAGCCCCTGCGCGGCCACTCCGGGGCCGGCCGCTGTCCCCAGCTCCCTCCCCGTCGGACTGACATCCCGATGGCTGGGAACCGAGGGCTCCGCGCTGCCCTCCACCCTCGGCCCCCGCCTGTCTCCGCTGCCTGATTAGATCTGTAACTTCATGATACTCTCGGAGTTCTTGGGTCAGCAGAAGTTTCACAAACTAGGTTAGACAAATAGGTAAATGGACTGAAAAAAAAATCTAGAAGCTACCCAGAGAGCCATCGTATGGCTTACTCATCAGTATAGTCCAGGAATAAGAAGTTAATGTCCCCAATTTGCTGTGCTCTGCCCTTCTCACAATCTCAGGTGTCCTCATGGGTGGGTCGATGAGTCGTTTCAAGCTGATTCAACCCTATTTCCCGTGATTTTTCTTCCAGACACGTAAGGGTAATTGTGTTCAGACGCAGGAGGAAATCCCAATCCCCTAGGTTTGCCTGACCTTCAGCAAGCGAACACGCAGCAGCCAAAAGCTTGCTCAGCTTACCCGACAAACCACGCGGGCCCTCTGCATGTCAGAGTCCCGGCCATGGGAGGGTTAGAGAAAGGGATGGCGGGAAGCCGCAGCCCTCCTCGGCCTGCGGGTGCCTGTGCAGAGGCAGCCCCCCGCCCCCACCCTGCTGCGCCAGCCTGGCAACGGGCGGACGTTTCTGCCGTGGCGACGCGGCGACGGAGGCTGCCCTCCCCCAACTCCGGTCCCTGTTCCAGCCTCTGCCCTCTGCCTGCAGTGCCCTGAGAGTGCCATGCCCTGGGCACGGTCCCTGCCCCGTTCTTTCTAGTGTCTTTCTCCATCTGTGGCTGTGGCGCCATTGGCACCTTGATACATCGAAGTAAATAACACAGGCTGGTGCTTTTCGGTTTTGTTCTGCGCACCTGAGTGTCGCCAAGAGGCTGAAAGCAACTTTGTAAGATCAAGATGCTAACTGGAACCAGGTTGAACGAGAAGAGGTTTTCGTGCCTCGCCCCAGACTGCATCTCAAACAGTGCTTTTCCAAGCCTTCCCAAGACCACTGGTCTTAAAGAGCATGGTTTTCATTGGCTGTGCCTTTTGCATTAGTCAGGGTAGGCTAGGCTCTGCTGGGGTAACAAACACCCTCAACAGCCCAGCGACTCGGCACGTGAAAGATTCACTTCTTGCTCTGCGGTGTACCCAGCGCAGGTCCGCAGGGACTTTTTGTCCACTTCCGCCGTTCAGACCCCGCCTTAGGAGGACTCCGCGTGCTCCTGTGACCGGGCAGAGGGGCGGAGTGTGGCAGCGACGCCCCAGCTGATGTGCACTCGCAGCCTCACGGGGGAGGCACGTGACACATTTTACTGGGAAAAACTAGGGCGCGCGGCCGCCCCGAGGAGGTGCGATCCTCCTCGTTTTCAGAAGAGAGGCCCCACACGCAGATCTCGGCGACACATCTACCACACCGTTGTCTGGTAGCCGACGGGACGACTCCCCCTCAGCATCGGGAATGCCGCAGCAGCTCCCTGCTGAGCGGGTGGAGAGAGACTTTCACCGCACCAGCCGGGATGCCTCCCCAGAAGACCGTTCGTCATGGAGGCAGGGAGAGGAGGCAGGGGCAGCAGGGCGGACGTTCCTCAGACCAGGGTCAGGCATCAGTTGTCTTCCCGGGAAGCACCAGGACCGGCGCGCAGCCCTGCTCCCCAAGCACGTCCCGTCCGGCGGACAGCGTGCCCCCACACTGCCCGGGGTCTTCCGGCATCCGTTTCCTCTCCCTGCCGCCGCAGTGCACTGGGTATTTGGAGTGGAGCCGGGAGGGTCAGCACCTCCTGGAATACTCAGCGGCGATGTCCCTGTATCTGCAGAGTCCTGCCCTCTCCGCACCTTCCTGCGGGCCCCTCTCTCCTTGCCTGAGTGGGCACGCATAGCCTAGTCGGACACCGATCACACGTTCTTCCTGGGCTACAAATTGTGAGCAAGTGTTGCCTTTCCACGCACGTGCACGGATCTGCAGGGACTGAGCTGACACGCTCGCACAAACACCCGCCTCCCCCAGCGCAGGCCCTCTGCCTGGGGTATTGCCTCGCACACAGCGGAGTCACTACCTGCCCGACCAAAACACGACTCTCTGCGTACTGCTAACTTTGTTCCTCAAACCTCTGCCAGGATTTCGCTCTCTGCCAGCCCGCATCTGCTCCAGCCTGCATCTGCTCCAGCCTGCAGTTCGCCCTTCCTGGAGCCCACGGACAGTGGCGGGGTGCTGTGGCTCCCTTTCATGGCCCTCCGTGTTCATTGGTTGCCGGCCGCAGGCGGAGGCACAGTAAGAGACCGGCGGAAACCTCCCTGCTCAGCTGCCGGGGCAGTCCCACTTCCTTTCCTCCTCTCTTGTGCTTTCAAGTGCACCTTTTGTTTTCCCTTGCTGTCTTCTTTTCAAGAAATCCGTATCTTGAGTTCTCATTCCTATGAATCGGCGCCTAGAAGTAAACATAATAGGACCTACCATGTACAAAGAGCCTGCTGGGTGTCAGGTGGTTCTTGCTCATCACCTGTCATGCCTGCAAGCGTGCTGTTTCGCACCAGACGAGACTGGGGCTCAGAGGGGTAAGGAGCGCACCTAGTGCCCGTGCTAGAGAGCGGCAGAGCCGGGATTCAACGCCAAGCCCACCAGAGCTGCGCTCGCGGCTCTCCAGTGCGCAGCTGCACAAAGCGTCTGGTCCCGTGGAGTCCCCTGGTTACTGCTGCTGGGTTGCTGCCAAGATCTCCAGGACCACCGATGTTCCAAAGACGACCTTGCCATCTGCCGACGAGTCGGTGGTCTAGGCTCACCGGCACAAAGCCCAGGAATTAAGCATTCCCCTAGAGCCCCCCAGGGAGCCCCAGACAACATCCAGGCCGTCGGGAGGGGCCCCCAGTGCAACGGAGCGGTGCGCTCGGCTCCGAATGCCTGTGTTCCACCTCCAACTCTGTGAGGCACAGTTAAGACTGTGCTCTGCCTGAGGCCTGGTGCACAGGAAGCCCTCGGCAAATGGTGGCTAGTGTTTTCCTTGGTGTTTGCTAAGAGGTCTTCAGAGAGAGCCTTTTACAAATGCTGGTCATGTGGTGTCTGCAGTCATTTTTATTCCCAGGTCTGTCCATCCATCTGGCCCAGAGCTGGAGCCCTGCTAGTTCTTGGCTCACCTGCCATGGCCCAGGTCTCCAGGAACGTCCTTCCAGGCTCCAGGGACATGGGATCATCATCAAAGAGGCATTTCTAAGCGGCTCCTCTGGGAGTGCTGCCTCGGAAGGCAGTTGCAGAGAGGGGCGGGGTGGGAGGGGCCCCTGCGAGGAGTGAGCTGCGGTTTATGCACTTTGTGTCTTCATGACTTCAGCTGGCAGATCAAAGCAGTAACAGTGCGAGACAGCCAGACCACAGGCAGGCTGCCTTTCAGCATGCAAGGTGGCCCCGAAGCTTTCCAGTGGAGGACTGGCCCCAGACCGCAGTCGCCCTCGAGGTTTGAATTAACCTCTCCACCAGCAGACGGGAAACAGGACCCCGGCCGTAAACACTGAGTTCTCATCGATCAAGTGTTCAGGCTCGTGCCAGGCACTCTTCTGAGCACATTAGGTCCGGGCGTCCGACCTTCCCCCAAACTCCGTACGGGACACGCTGCCGTCATCCTCACCGTCCCTGGTGTGCAGATGAGTCGGCCAGCCGAGGCACCGTTTAGGTAAATCACTGGCCTGGGGCTGCACAGCAAGACAGGGTAGGATTTCAGCCCCCCGGCATCCTGGCCTTTGACTTCTGCGCCATGCCTTGGGACCTGTAACCCTGATTTAAGACAGGGAGCGAGGTGTGGAACAGGATCTCAGGTTAGCTGCTTTTTTGTGGGGAGGGGTGTGCATTTGAGTATACCTAGTAAAAATTATGTCCTTGAAAAATAAATGTTTGTTTCCTCGTGTTTTTGTTCATGCACCTTGGCAGCACTTCCTAGCGCGTTCCAGCCTAAATTTAGATGGGGTCTGGCTTCTCAGGTGGTACAGGCGCAGGGCGGACAAGGGAATTGTGGAGCGAAAGCGGTCAGTCTTCTTCAGCTTTGGGAGGAACAGAAGCACCGACGTGAAGCAACGGGCTTCTGTTCCCCCGGCGTCCGGGTTCTGCCCCCAGGCAGGCCCTTCCCAGAGCCCTCGGCCCCTCCGTACAACCGACTCGAAGCCTCGGCCAAGCCCAGGCCCCACCATGTCCCCCTCGGCTGACTGTGCTCTTTCCGGTTGCAGGTAACCTGGACATCACTCCGGACGACCCCCGCTGGATCGGAGCCTGGTGGGGCGGCTTTCTGCTCTGCGGTGCCTTACTCTTCTTCTCTTCCCTCCTGATGTTCGGGTTTCCACAGTCTCTGCCCCCACACTCGGACCCCGCCCTGGAGAGCGCGCAGGCCATGCTCCCCGAGAGGGAGTACGAGAGACCCAAGCCCAGCAACGGGGTCCTGCGGCATCCCCTGGAGCCAGACAGCAGCGCGTCCTGCTGCCAGCAGCTGAGAGGTGAGGCGCCTTGGCCGCGGCGGCCGGAGTGACTGGGGATCAAGGGCGGTGGGGACAGGGTGGCAGTCAGGCCTGGCTGCCGGGGGACTTGCGGCAGAATCGTATTTGTTTTGCATGACTTGCTTCTCCGGTCCTGTGCATAACTTATTTCTGAGAAGTCAATGACCTGGCTTGTCAAGTAGCTAGCAGTTAGTGAAGGGCAGCAGACTCATGTCCCCAGCAGAGGACCCCGTGGCCAACGTAGCGACTGAGGTATCATAAATATAAATGTTTGCAGAGGAAGAAAGTGTGAGAGGGCAGGAGGAGGCTAGACGTTTCATGGAACACTCGTGAACTCCTTCACGCTGCTCAGAAGTGCATCGAAGCATTAAAGGACTTGGAAGTCGGCTGCCTTTGCCTGATGCGGGCACTTTTTAAAAGCCGAAGCCAGAGTGCGTTCTGTAGGTTCACTCTGTCCTTCCATCCCCTCCGTCAGAGAAATACTGACTTCACCTGCATAGCAGAGTCACACCGTGGAGTGCAGCGCCGTGCTCACAATCACTTGCAGAAGGAAATATCTCTTCTGACGAAACTGGGAGATTCAAGGGCGCAGAGTGAGAGGTCCCCCGTCCTCCTCCTGCATCCGGTCGGTTCCACATTAGGTGCATTTGGTCTCTCAAAGGCGAGGAAAAGGACGGTGTGGGCTCAAAAGATGCTTCGTGTCCGTCACGCCCCGCACTGCAAGGCGTGTGCAGTGCTCCGTAGTTCCCCGGACCCCCTGCGCCTGGGTTCCCTGAAGAACCTGCTGGGTTTCAGAAGTGAGCAGCTTCAGGTGCAGCCTGCCGTGCTCGATGGGGAGATGCGGTGGAAGTCTGCCACGGAGCTCCTGCGTAATGCGGTGCCCCCTCTGTGCGGACGCCTGAGCACCGCGGCCAGGACCGCAGGCTGCCCGGTGCCCAGGCCCCCGTTCCGCTCGTGACCGGCCCCGCAGTCATCACCCCTCCCTGCTTCATCTCCACGAGTGTACGATGTAACACGTCCCCAAGTGACAGTGTGGTCCAGAGAATCAAAGCCGTGCCCGCAGATGACTGTTAATTGGACCCGTTAGGCTGAGAGGAATTGAAAGAACTTCTGTTAATTCCCAAAAGAGACTAATTTAATAACCTAATGTCATGTCTGACCTCGTGTTGCGTGATGGTTTCTACCAAACTTTCCATTTGGAATTGTGCATAAAAGATCTTAGAGTTCGTCTCCCGAAGTTCCAGGAGACATTGGTAGATGAGAAGGCTGCTCGCTTCGCGTCTGAGGTTGCCTTGATCTGGATGCCCTGGAGAATGTGCTTAATGAGAGAGCCCTGCCACAGAGAGAACAGGGCCACCTCAGCAGCCTCCGGTGACCAGAGGGAGATGCATGCTGTTCCCAAGGGGCCCAGCAGCCCACCGGAATAAGGGGGGCTGGCCTGAGAGTGGGCCCTGTGGGGCACACCCCTGCCCTGGGAGGCCTAGGAGGTAGCCGTCCTCCTGGGTTGTCCCTCATCCCAGGACCATGGTCCTGCTTGCTTCTGGCCGTGACTGATAGAGCTGTACAGGTCATCCCTCGTCCTTCATCTCCAGGCTCACAACGGTGAAAAGGATACAGTTCTGCCACCAAAGAGCTTGCCGTCCAGAGCAGGGACAGACCGGCCAGACAGTGAAGCCAGCCCAGGGCAGTGAGCACTGCCGTGCCTGGCAGCCTGGAGGGCTGGTGGGGCAGGTGGGGAAGAGCCCACCTCCTGCGTCAGAGACGGAGCTCAGCGGAGTCTTGAGGGGGTGTCATGGCCTCGGGATTCTGGCGTTACGATTCAGTGGCTCATTAACGTGTTTGTTCGGTTCAGTCGGTAGTTACGGAGACCCTACTGGCTGTTAGGGACATAGCATTGGCCAGGGCAGCTTGTATTCATTCTGCAGCTTGTATCGGAGCAGGGGCCTCGCTGTAGTCAGAGTCCAAGCCCTGGCGAGGCGAGCGTTGGATGTGCGGTGGCTGAACTGACAGGTACACAGCTGGGTAGATTTGTCCGAGACTCACCAACCATAGGTGACCACAGGTTGTGACCTGTATACCCGTGGGCTTCAGCTCTGATGATGAGTGACTTTTGATTTAGAATTAGCAATTCCCCAAGACGCTGGGTCTCTGAATGGATGCAAAGGATGTCCCAGCAGGAAGGGAAGGCAGTGTCTCTGGAAGAACTCCCGGGACCCAGAATATGGTGAAGTGGGCTGTTACGCTAATAAACGCGTCTTATGCCCACCGGCTCATGGAGAGGGTCCATGGTGGTTTACATGTGTCATTTTCCCACCGGAGACAGTGTTCTTGCGGCGTGGGCATTGCCGCCAAAAGCACCGAGCATTGCTCCCTGGGCCTCCCGAACACCTCATCTGCTTGCAGCCCTGAGCGCCAGTGGTCTCCATGCAGTGAGGCACACGTTCCGGGTACAGATAAGCTGGGCATCCTTTCACAGCAGGGGAATTAACAGTGCTCTAAAAATCTATATGTCGCAACTTCTCATTTGATTCACTTGAGCTTGCAAAAGGATTTCTTCTTCGACCATTAATCTGTGTCCCCTCCACGCTCTACAGAGAGCAAAGGCTCCTGGAAGAACTGGCATTGCACCCAGAGCAGGCCCTCCAGCCCCCTCCCGGCTGGGACCGAGAAGGTCACCATGGGTTCAAGTGCAGCTCAGCCACTTCCTAATCATGCAACCCTGGCCACATTGCTTAACTCCCTTTGGCTTTGACGTGGTGTCCAGTTTCATCTTTACAGCAGCTGCGTGAGGTCAGTATTACTCTCTCTTCCTGTTTGGACACGAGGAAGCCAAGCTCTAGTGAATAGGACTTGGGGCCTGCGCTTGACTTTCCAGGATACTCTCCCCCAAAAGCAGACTCTGAGAGTCTGTTCCCAACAGAGTCGGTCATCAGCTGGGTTTGCAACTCGTACGAGAAAGACGAGTCTTGTTCCAGAACGTGTGGGCAGGTTGTTACTGCTGACTTCTCGAGTAGCCCGGAAGTCCCCCTCTTGCTGTGACTGTCATGGAACTATTTTGCAGAGCAGACAGCAGGCAAACAAATGCCTGGATTAGTGAAATTCCAGTCTCCCCTCCAGGTGGAATGCTGCAAATTCAAGCCACAGTTTTGCGTCTCAGCTGTACCAACAAACCCTCCCTTTTCACACCCAGCTCCAGAGCCCCTCCTCCGAGATCTTGTTCTTCAGACGCCCCAGAGCGTTTGCTGGTCCTGTCCAGGACCCGTCCCGCCCCCCTTGCATCCCTCCTCTCGTGTCTAGAACTGCACCTGCTCCTCCCCTTCCCTACACTGTGAGCTGTGTGGGTGAGCTGGGGGTGGGGTGGCGCGACTGGACCTGGCGAGGCCTCCTGCATCCAGAAGCTCAGAGTTGGCAGCATGGCCCATGGAAGGCCAGACCCAGAGGGCGGAAGGCGTTCAGGGGACTGTAGCAGACAGATGCAGTGCTATCACCAGCTGGTGTGCTAAATCTCATGTCCGCAGTTTTGCGTTTCACTGGAATTGCCTCCTGAGTCACTTGCCCTGAAGGGGCCTCGGCGGTGGGGATCTGGGCCCCTTCTGCAGCCACTCATCCGGGCGCCTTCGCCGTCGTGTTCTGGGTGGTTTCCGGAGCACATCAGGAGCCGTCCTCTTTGCCGCTGTTTCTGCCTGGCACATCCTCCTCCCGCGGTCCTTCTGAGCCGGACTCAGTCCCCACTTTCCCGGGAATGCCTCTACTGCCCCCCTGTGCACGTGCCCTGTGTGCCCACGGTGGCGTGGTGAGCCCTCTCTGCTTGTCTGCATCGGCCCAGAACTTGGGGCTTCTCCAAGGACACAGCTCCCATCATCTGTTTCCACTACGTAGCAGAGTGCCTGGCACGGAGGCGATACTGGTGGAATGAATGGACGTGTGAGCGAATGAACACTTCCTTGCCAGCACGTGTGTGCGCGCGCGCGCGCATACCCACTCACACACGCACGCATGCAGCTAACATTTCCTTCCTGCGAACTTTTCTGTTTAACCCTCCTCGGCCCTGTAAGGCACCGGTACCTTTTCACAGATGAGGAAATTGAGAGTCAGGGATGACAGGAAAGCCTGTGAGTCCTGGCCGGGGTCCCAGTGCCCGTCCTCTTTGCTACAACGTTGTACTGCGTCTTCAGGTGATAAGCCGACCCTTGGTTGAAGGAGTGGCGTCAGCGGGGTCCAACTGACCCTTCAACAGCATGTGCGAACGCTCCTCTGGCTGCTGGCTCAGCAGCACAGAGGCACCCTAAGACAATGGGCCTTTGAGATGGGGTGCATCCTAAACGGGGGGGAAGAACCGACTGCCTGCCAGCATCGTGGGCACATCCTGACCCTCTGGTGGGCTTTCTGGCTGGATGCATGTAACTGGAGCAGAGGTTTAAAATCTGGAGGCAGAGCCCTGCCTTTGATCATCGAAAGAGCAGAGCAGTCAAAACCTGAGCACTCTTGTCTCTGTGCTTCTCACGCTGACTGCCAAGTGGCCTCTCCCTGTCCCAGAAGGGACGGCTGCTCAGGCCAGCAGCGGGCACAGCTGAGCCGGCGGGGCGGGGCGGCACCTCAGGCTCAGAGTCGTAACGACCAGCCCCCACACGCCACACGCGGAGGGTGGTTCATGACTTCGGAGCCCTTGTGCGGACCTCCCTCCCCCGAGTCCTGTGGATGAGGCGAGTGCGACTGAGCGTGGTGCCAGCCATCGGGACGGCGGGGACCAGACCCAGGGCTCCAGGCTCTAAATTCTGGGCTCTTGCCAGTGTTTCGCACAAGGATCCGGTCCACTGTTCGTGAAGCGACCAAGAAGGAGGAAGGGCGTCCTCCCTTCCGTGCTGGTGGCGTGCAGCACCCGGCTCGGGAGGACCTTCGCTTCTAGAGGGGCCGGCGTCTGCCCCGCTCGGCCGACGCCTTCTCCAACGCGTCCATCGCCTGGTTCTGCTGACTGGATCACCTCGGTCTCTCCCCCCAGCCTGCGCCTGGTTCTCCTGCCCTCCAGTCTGCCCGGCCCCTCTGCTCTCGATCCCCATGACGGCGGTTTCAGGGCCCCTCGGACTCGGCTGTGTTCTGCGTAAGGGACAGAGCCCAGCCCCAGCCCCCCGCCAGGTGATACTCTGCCCCTCCAGCCTCTTGTCACACCACTGCCATCCGGGTCCCCCCCGGCAGCCTCCCCTCACCGGCCTCCGCGTTCCCCAGGCACTCCGCCCCCAGGACTTGGCACTTGCTCTTCCCTCCAGTGGACTCCCCAGCGTCTTCGCCCCAAGGACGTTTTCCTGCCCTCCTGACAGCACCCCCTCCAGGGCGTGCCGCTGTCTGAGTCACAGTCACGGTTATTCGCTCATTCCGTAAGCTTCCCGAGGGGAGGGTCTGCGTCTGGGTTTGCCCGCACCCTTGTGTGCAGGGCACAGTGCGTGTTTGGTAAACGGGGCCCACTCCGTCCGTTGGACAGGCACTGCTGAGCCCAGCGCCGTTTGCTGCGTTCCTTAGAGCTGTCCTCCCGCCCCTCCCAGAGTTCCAGCCTGCGTTCGGCCTGTCCAGGTCTGAGCACCACGGCTGGCCCACAGCGATGCGCCTGCGTGGGGAGGGTCTGCTCCCGGTGCCCCGCCACTGAGTCACAGAGGGCCTGCCGGCCCAGCAGTGCAGGGCGACCTTTTCCTGCGCGTCTTTTCCTGCCCGTCTTCCTAGCAGGTGCTTTGCTCCTCGGCCAGGGTGCACACGCACCCCTCCCGCAGGGGCCCCACCAGCGTTGGCCTGGCCATGGGACCCAGCTCGCGCCTCTGGCTCCCGTGTCTCCGCCGCCTCCCTCCTCTGCCAGCTCAGAGTCTGTTTCTGGGACAGTTTTCTGAGTCACGGGGCTGTGCCTCCCGCACCGTGTGTTGTGAGGAGCCTGGCGATCTCGGGGCCCTGGCTCTGCAGGCTGAGCGGCTGAGGGTCCCGAGATTCGTCCTCGGCGCCGTGCTCTCCGTCTGCGGACCGCCCGTTACAGCTGTCTTTCTTGATGCCGTGGCCGGGGAAACCGTCTGCCGCCTCAGCCCTGGGCGTCCGGGCCAGGCCGTGGCTCGAGTGCCGCCGGTCACGGGAGTCCTGTCTGCAGGCCCCCAGGGGCCGTCCGGGCACGGCTGTGTCCTGTCAAATCATCCTGTGCGGCGGCTCTTCGTTCCTGCGCTCAGACCACGACTGCCTCTCCGCAGCAGGCCCTCTCGTGTCACTGTGCTGCAGTGCTGACAAGGCGCTGTGGGCATTTCACTCTTGGTTACATCAGCTAGCCTCTGGTAAGGCTGGGTTTGTTACACATCTTTCTGCCTCAGGTCGCAAGGCTTTTACTGAAGGTTTAGTTAAGTGAGGACTTGCATTCCACCTGTTTCCTCACCAAAGGTGGGCAGACAGAGGTCTGGCGGCTAGCTGCTTCTCTCAGAGGTGATGACAGGAGGGTACCACGAAGCTCCCCAGGGCCCTCAACAGCCAGGTGCTGGCGAGGGGCGGGCTCATCGCTAGTGAAAAGGTCAGAGTGGGCCCGAGGCTGCTGGTTTGGGCCCACGGTGTGGCCGGCGGTCACTTCCAGAAAACGTCTGGGCACCGCAGGCCTCCCCTGCTGCCTGGACCTTCCCCACAGCCGCGCGAGGGCATGGTTTGGGCACCCCTGAAATCAGCGGTGGAAATGAGCTCATCGGCCGATTCTTCCCACTTGCGTTGCGGCCCACGGGCCTGCGAACTCTCACCAGTGGTGTGCTCACAAACTAGCCTGTTTTCACAGTTCACGTTTCTTAAGAGACTGTGGCGGTTACTTTCAAGACTCGGCAGTTCGTTCCAGACTCTTTAATCCACTTCGCATTGGCTAAGCATCTTCTCTCCCCTGGCTCTGTGCCCACGTCTGGGGATGGAGCCGCTCCGTCCCTGCTCGCAGATCACAGGACCCGGGTGGGGGGTGCGGGTGGGGGTGACAGGCTGCCCGGGCTCCTGGGGGCCAGCCTGGTGGCTGCGGGGCGTTGTGCTGCGCCCTCCGGCGTCATTCCTCCCGGGACACACCCTGCCTCGGCCCCCTCCCCTGCCTCTGTCACGTGGTCTCCAGTCCTCGTTGCTCCTGCCTCCCTCTTCCCTTCACCTCCAGGGCGGTGGGTTCTCCCACCCAGCCTAGCTCCCTGCACCGCTCCGTTCTCTGCCGCTCCTGGGTCCCCCGGTGGAAGGGACTCGCCTTTCAGAAAAACGTCTCCCTGTTGATTCCAGTCCCCCCACGGAAGCCCCAAGGTTTAGGGGTGGGCTCTGAGTGCGGGCAGACCTGAGGGGTGCAGGCGGACCTGAGGGGTGCAGGCCACGCCCCTTCACCTCCCGGTTCTGCCCTGTGGCCCAGGAGTGTGTGGTGCCTCCCGGGGGGGCCTCGGTTTCCTCTGATCTGCGGTGCCGAGGGGAGGGCGCCCCCGGGTGCCGTCACTGGGAGTGGAACGGAAACACTTCCCGTGGCGCCCTCCCACCAGCGCTGGCTGTCGTTGCCGGGCGGCCACGCACACCAGCTCCGCCTGCCCTTTCGGGGAGCGTTAGCCATGGCGTGTTAACAACAAGGTTGTTTTTTCAAAGCCAGAAGTCAAGGCCAATTTCAGGAGGGAGGCTGAAGGCGGATGTGTCTGGAGTCTAACTGAGCCCCACAGTCAGGACTGCCCACGGCACCTTCGGTTCCCAAGGAGGCGAGGGCCAGGGCTGGTGCCTGCTGGCCCCTGGCCTGCTGCGAGGGGCTCCAGCCGTGGCTCCCAGGTGCCCCACGCACGCCACCCTCCGCCCGTGTCTTCCCTGCTCTGCTCACTCCCCACGGCTGCTCACTCGCAGGCTCTCCGACCGCAGCCCAAGGTCCGCACCGCTCCAGGGCTGTCCTTGGGGCAGCCAGAGTCTCTTCCATTACATTCGTCGCCGTCATCCTTATCCAGCGCGCGCTCACCTGCGTGCAGAGGCGCGGGGCACCTGGTTCCCACGTACAGGCCTCGTCCTTTTCCAAGGCGGTCACAGGGTGGGGCTGTGGGCCTGCTCGATCTGGAAGCCAGAATCCGAGTCCCAGCGACCTGGCTCCGTAGAGCAGGTGTGAGCCGCTGTTTCATCCAGTCTCGCTCGGGGAAACCTCTTGTGTGCCGGCCCCTCCTCTTTCGACTCTGCAGTCTTTTCTTTTCTTTCTGTGCCTCCCTTCCTTTTCTACCTCTTCTCCTTCAAAAAGCGTGGAGTGAGCCCGAGTCATGCCCGGCCTGGTCATTTTCCCCAGCCACAGAAGGGATGTGTTGTTAGGATCATTTCTGAGATTCGAGCTGCATCCTTGATTGCTAAGGGTGGCTGAGTCTTCACCCAGGAGCAGCGCCTCTCAGAGCCCGGACCTGCTGTGGCAGCGGGTGTCAGGGCCCAGATTTCGGCTGCGCTCCCCAACCATGGGGCTGCGCCCTGCCTCCCCTTCCTCACCTTCCTCACCTGTGCATGGGGGCGTTTAATAGTGCGGAGATCACAGGGCCCTTGTGAGGTGACGTTGCTGCGTGAGCGGTGAGAGAGGCACTGGGCACCGCCCTGTCGGTGTCAGTCCTCAGGCCCTTCCCAGACCCGCCTCCTCCCCCCCTCCCCGCCCTGGGGCAGGGGGCGGCGGCCCATGGATCCCAGCACATCATAGTCCTGCGGGAAAGTCTCCTCAAGACTAGCAGTGGGAAGCTGGTTTTCCTGGAGATCTCGTCTCGGCCACTGTTCTCAGCCTTGTCCTTTCTGCTGGTGACATCACTGTGTTCCCAAGGAGAGGCGGCAGATGCCCCCAGCTGGTGGCCTGCGTGATGCCAGCCCACCTGCCTCCCACCCCAGTGCCCAGCTTCTGAGGCGAGATCAGCAGGCGGGGTGTAAGTGGCAAAGGGGGACAGTAGGTGGGCAGTGGCCTGGGTTCGCCAGTTTGTGTGTCCCTGCGCCGCCTCGCTAGCTGCTGCCTCCTTGGGAACTTAGAACTTCGTGGACTTGACAGTCCATTTGAATGAAAAAGTGTGAAATGCTGGGAGAGCCCTAGGACCAAGCTAATTAATACCCCTCTTCAAATTGGAGCTTTGGAGGGTAGGGCCAAACTGTTGAAAGGAATCTTTTTGGGAGTGCTACAAGTCATTTTCCTCACTGCAGTAAAACTCCGGGTGCGAGGAAGAACCTGGGCGGGAAATAGCTCAATACAAGAGGAAGCCAGCATTTCTGAAGGCCAAGCAGCTTGAGAAAGGGGAAAAAGAATGTTCTTCCTGCAGATAAGGCCCACAGAGGCTTCCCTGGGCGTTCAGTTGAGTAATCCTCAAACTTAGTGATTTTCACATCCAATTCAAGGCAAAATTAGTCATTAGACATTAAGAGAAAAACAGGCGGCTCCTACCTGGGTGGACAAGGATTCCTTCGCACCCAAGTGGAATTATTTCTGGAATAATGAACATGCTTACTGAAGTATGAAAACACCCCACTACCTGGAGCTGCCTTTTTTTGGAAATGCCCTCTCCATCTGCCCGCCATCACGATGGCCTGGGTCAGGGCAGAGGTGACGCCGAGGCCCGGACAGACTGTGATCAAGCTCAGACCCTTGCCGCGGACATCGCTTCTGCGCCGGAGCCAGGCTGCCGGTCGGAGCAGCAGCTCTCTCCCCCAGCGGGGTGGCTGCGCCGTCCTCCCTCTGAGCTCTGCACTCCGATGGCGGAGAAGGAGCTGATTCCGAAAGGGTGGCGGAGGCTGTTTCCCGGACCGTGCTCAGCCTGCTATTGATCGTCGGCAGTGTTTCTGGAGTTCAGAGCACTTCGTTCCAGGAGAGCCCCACGATCGGGCACCACCTGCATTGTTACCTGTCAAAACACGACCAGCCTCAACTTCCGAATTCATTCACGCCAAGGAGGTGCTTCCGCCCCCCGGTAACGATCCTTACGCCTTGCTCCCTGCGGTGTGACGCTTGCTGTTCTGCGCCCCCGCCCACCGGCCCCTTGGCACAGGTGTGTTTCCCCATCGCAGCGTGCCACGCGCTGGAGCACGCCAGCAGTGACCTCTGACGAGGCAGCCTTCCCATCCCGGGGGCTTCGTGCATGAAGACGCCTACTTTCCTCGCTGCCCTTTGACGCCCGATTTATTCATCCGTGTTTCTTAGCAATCCTCGGTTTTAAACGTGACGGGATCAGTGTCCTGTAAGTGTGTGTGCAGCACGTAAAGAATGTGAACTTCACAAAGGAAAATGTCCCACCATTGAAACGTAGATTCGAAGTGCAAACACGTGTAGGCAGTTATTTGGAATGACATTTCTTAAAGAGTCAGATTGCGCTGCGGGATTGAAGCCCTGCAGTAAGCAGACACGCGCGCAGTGAAGCAGGGTATGGACACGGCCGGAAAGCCTGGCTTCAGAGTTGTTCCCCCGGCAACTGCCTTCTGACTCACGCCTTCTCTAAGGTTTTTCCCTGTGCGTGTGGCGGGGATTTAGTGACATAACGAGGAACCACCGCAGGACCCCTGCGGCCACCGCCCGCCTGCTGCCGGGGGCTTCCGCCGCTGGGGCGCAGGGTCCGGCTGCTTGGCCCTCAGGTGTTCAGCGCCTCCGGCGACCCAGCTCGGTCCGGTCTCATCGCCGAGTGTCTTTCACTGTGTGGAAGGACCCCGACGTCCCTATCTTTTTGAAACCTGGCATCTTTCCCAAGAATGATAAATTCTCCGTTCTGCGTATGCGCCCGTTCCTGACCCACTGTTCTGTCATTCTGATTTATTGAGCTTGTCAGTTAACATTACTTAAAACTTATGTGTCCTCTATTCTTACTTTATTCCAATTAGCTGGGCCATTTAGAGGTTTCATCTCCTAGGAGATGAGATTGAACCTGTGTAATTAGGTCTCTTCTTTAGGACAGCTGGTGAATTCATCACCTGGGAATGGTGTTAGACTCCCCGCTTGTCTCACCTCTGCGTGTCTGGGCCTGGCACTGACCAGGTTTTCCTGGACTTTGAGTGGTCCGAGCGGCACCTGGGACCGAGCGTTGTCTTCTCCTGTGATGCAGGTGGAGAGACGGGCAAGCAGGTGTGCCCAGTGGTCCCAGCAGAGCAGGGTGCCCTGACCACAGTCACTCTGCCACCGCTTCCCCGAACACTTCCCCCCGGCTTGCCGCCGGTTCCGTTATGTACATAAGACGTTTCCGTAAACAACTTTAAAACTGGTTGTTCTAAGGTAGCATTGTCTTAAGCTGTGATGGCTGTGAAGAGCCACATGATGTGTCCGTTATATTTCAGGTAACGCTTTGTAAGCGCGTGCTAAAACGATGGGGCATCTGTGGGAGTCGTCGGGCCAGCCTGGTGTTGGCAGAGCCCCTTTGCGTCCTGGCGGGACCCATCAGCCCGCGGTGAAGGAGATCTGGTCAGGGACCACGTACCAAGGATGCTAATCCCTGGAAATATCCAAGTAATGGGATTGTTTTTAAAGGATTAACAAGAAACCAGAGATCCCATTTCAAAAAGCACTGATACACAAGGAAGTGCTAGTGGCTTAGAAAATGACATACTGTAAGAAAAATAAGTACAATAAAATGAAATTGAAATGCGTGACCTCAGCAAGCCATGCTTCCTGGCTCTGGTGATACTTAGCGGCACGCAAGCCGCAACACGCTTTTGCGTCAGCTGTCATCGGCGGCCAGCTCTTTCTCGGTTGGACTGGGAGATGAGGAAGAGGAAATGGGGCGTGCAGACCTGGGGACAGAGTGTTCCCTTAGGGGGAGCAGCCCTGGTGCAGAGATCTGGGGACAGAGCTGGGTGCTGAGGAGAGACAGCACCAGGCCACGGGGCTGAACCGGTGCGCGGGAGGGGCTGTGAGGGGAAGTGTGGTCATGTGGCCAAGGGGCCAAGCGTGAGGTCTAGGGGTTGGTGTCGGGCGGATTGGGAGGAGGCGTGGGATCTGAGCTGGGCCCCTTGGCTGCTGTGAGGGAATGACGCCCCCAGGTCATGGATGAAGACCCAGACCCCAGTTGGGCTGTTCAGGTAACCCCCTATCAGAGAGCTCACGGCGGCTTTGTGCAGGGAGGTCCCGAGCCGGCGGGGGCAACAGGGAAGGGGCAGGGCAGTTCACAGATCTCCAAACATCTGTGGGAGAGCGCTAGCACGTCCTTTCCTTCTGGAAACCGTTAAGTGTATTTCCGTAATGCGCACACACAGTTGTAAACGTTGATCACACGTATACTTAGATATGCCGGAACGTAGTTATACTTTCATAATTAATAATGTGAAGTTACTATTTTCCTTTTTGAGAAAAACCCCAAACTCCTTTTTGGGGGTGGGAGAGGGGAATGAAAATAACTTGTGATTCCTTATAAAATATTTCAGCGACTCCAGCAAACTGTAATAAAATGCATGTTATAGCCTCTCCTGTTTTAGTAGTTGTCACTTTCCCTGGCAAAACATCAGCATCTGTTTGGAAGCCAGAGTGTTCACAGTCATGGGTGAGTTACAGGTACTAGGTTTTGGCCTGAGGGACAGCGTGACTCCTGGGCTGTTTACCGAGGCAGGCAAACCTGTAGCAACAAGGGATCCCGGGGACAGAAGGCCTGGGAGTGCCGTGTGTGTGACCTTGGCCCTCCGTCTCTCTCCCTGCAGTGATCCCCAAGGTCACCAAGCACCTACTCTCCAACCCAGTGTTCACCTGTATCGTCCTGGCTGCCTGCATGGAGATCGCAGTGGTGGCTGGCTTCGCTGCCTTCTTGGGGAAGTACCTGGAGCAGCAGTTCAACCTCACCACCTCCTCTGCCAACCAGCTGCTCGGTGAGTCTGGGCCTCAGCACCCCTGGGCAGGTGGAGGGGGGCTGCTGTACTTGGGGGAAGTCCGGCCCGAAGGTGCTGAGGCTGCCTCTGTAGCAGCAGTGTATACGTGGTCCCTGTGCGGCGGAATTTCAGAGTGCATTCTCCAGGTAAGATTAGCCCACCTGAGGCAGTCACTAGAAGTGCGTGATGATAAAGAACTAAAATATGAAATGTGCACAGGAAGCGTTGTGACGGGCCAGGAAGTGGGTAGATTGGTGTGAACTGCAGAATTTGGGGAATGATAACAGCGAAGGAAAAGGGAGATCAAGATGGATCTTGAAGGGTTAGCAGGCTTGGGTTGGGCACATGAAAACACAAGGACATCCTTGGCCACATGAACCCCACTGTCAGCCAAGGCAGAACTTGGAGGCCGTGCGCCCCGTCCCCATCCGCGCGCTCCTGGCCGGGCAGTGAGCGGCCCGTGACAGGCCTTCTCCCCAAGCCGAAGCACGGGCTTGCTGCCCTTCTCCACAGCGGGCCGTGGGCGTCTGCCCCGATTATTTGGAGCTGGCAGGCTGAAGAAAAGCGGCTCTCCCTCGTGAGCAGCAGCGTCAGTTATGCGAGCGCACGAAGTGGTCTCAGCTCGTGAAGGGATAGAAGAGCAGAGGACTCCCGGGTGCCCGGCTGGGGACCCGTCAACCCAGGGAAGGGTCCGACCTGTGGGGAAGGGGAGAGCGCTGGTGTGCGGGTGCCCCGTGCAGATGCCTGGGTCATTGTCCGCGTGACGGCCCTGGGCTCAGCGGGAGCTCAGCGAGCCCGGGGCCGGTCACACCTGGGTTCCATGGCGTCGCATGTGGATGGCCGTGAGGCTTGGGGGTGGAATGGCTTAGGGAAAACGTGAGACTTTGAAGAGGAGGGTTGAAACCCCACCATGAAGCTACGGAGAGGTCTGAGCAGCCCACGCGTGCCGAGGAAGAGGTGCTCCGAAGAAGGAAGCAATCAGCAGTGCGAGCAAGGGGAGGGCTCACCTGTCCTGTTAGCTTTCACCGTCGGCGCGTCTTCAGCCTGGGCCAGGGCTGTGTCCTGGAAGTGGCAGCAGGGCCCCCGAGCCGCGGTTCGGTTCGGAGAGCAGCCCGCCAGAGGACGGGGGGAGCGGACAGTGACGGCAGCGGGACACTGTCAGAGCAGCCCGGCAGCGGAGGAGCCGGGGGAGATGGAGCGAGAGGAGTGGCGGTGCCGGGGCTGCAAGGAAGCAGCTGCCGCTCCGACGGGAAGGACTCGCTCAAGCCGGTTTCAGGGCAGAGGGGACGAGGGCCTGCGGAAGGGGAGCTGCGGGACAGGGGCATGCGGTGGGCAGCCCTGACCGGAGAGCTCATCTGTTCTGAAAACACAGAGAAGAGAGGTTAGGGACGAGAGGGCCACCGCCGGGACCTGCCAGGTGGGGCCCCTCGGAACTCTCCTCCCCGCTCTGCGGGGGTCAGAGGGCTGCCGAGAGGAGGGGGAGGGGTCAGAGGGGCAGGGCGGTGTGTCTCCTCCTGTGCTGCGGTTCCTTCACGGCCAGCAAACAGGTGCAAAGGCGCTGACCGGTCCCGAGTCTTCCGGAACACGCACGCTAAAGCCACCGGGAGGTGCTGTTGCACATGCGCCGGCCGACGTTAGCGAGCGTTGGTGGGGACGCGGAGCCGCTGAAACGCTGCTCCACGGCCGGTGGGCGTGCACAGTGGCGCAGGCGTTTTGAAGAGGTCTGCGGGGCCGCCCATTCACACTGAGCATGTGCTCGTGCTCGGGTCCAGCCGTCCCAGCTCCGGGCACGTGCGCAGCAGAAATGAGCGCTTCGGTCCGCTCGCTGGGAGACGCGTGTGCAGCCGTATCCAGAGCGGCTTTATGCACACCAGCCCCGAACTGGAATCAGCCCAAATGCCTGTCAACGGTAGACCGAGTAAATGACTTACAAAACGTTCATACGGTAGACTGTCACACGGCGTGAGAAAGCAAGAGCTTCGATCCGTGCCTCCGTGCGGTTGAATTGGACAGAGTTGAAAGGTCAGACGTAAAAGAGTGCGAACTTCAGTTAGAAACAGGGAGAGTTACTCAGCGGGGTAGAGGCCAGAATGATGGGCGGCCTTGGGGGAGCCACCTGTGGGAGCCTCCGGGCCGCTGGGCGTGCTGTACGCTGGTCAGTGCGGAGCTTCGTCCGCTCCGCCCCTGGGCTTTGGCGCTTAGTGGAACGTGGAGGACGGAACTCCGTCCACGGTGATGTGGCCAGCTCGCAGCACGTCTCCCTGGGAGACGTCTCCCTGGGAGCCTCTTGGGAAGCACCAGTCTTGCTTCTCTTCTTTGCACTGGTAACTCTTCTGTACCGTGCACCGCTTCAGAAGCGTTTCTTCTAAGACTGATTAGCAACACGCGGCCAGCCCTACCTGCCATCTCTGCTTGACAGAGAGAGGGTAAGTGCAGCCCCTTGTAATTAAAGTTGTGACTTTTTCAGTAGAACTAGCCTTGCTCAGGCTCCGCCTCCCAGCGCCAGAGAATCTCCCCCTCGCCCCCTGGTCGCTCTGTGCTGTTCCCTGCGTGTTGACTCCAGGGCACAGTTGCGTGGACATCGGGGCTGTCTTCAACGTCAGATTAGATTCCCCAGTTTTCTGTCAACACACAAATCAGTAGTTTTCAGGGTAGAAGGTTCAAAACCAGTCCTGACTCTTGGTGCCTGTTTCTTTCCCCATGACTGCTGTCTGTGAGAGCGCTTGGCTGGGAGGACCTTCCCGCCACTGTGTGGAGAGGCAGCCTGGGGCCTGGCCCGCCCCGGGTGCTGCCCCAGACATGGCTCCGGGCAGCGAGGGCTCTGGGGGGCTGGCTGCGGGAGGGGCCGGCCGTGGCCTTTAGGGGAAAGGGAGGCCCTGGGAGGGTAAGCCAAGGCTCGAACATCATCACATCATCGGCAGAGGGCCCTGGGCCACCCAGGGGTCACCAGCAAAGGAGGCCGAGTTCAGAAAAGAGCAGCGCAGACGATGAAGGGGCTGGTGGCGGTGGTTCATTCCTGAGGGTGAAAGGACTCCGTCTGCATAGGTTAGCTTAACGAGTGTCGGTTCCGGAAGCGGGAGACCACCCGGAGGTTCAGGGCCTACACACATCAGGGAGGGGCGGGGAGGTTGAGGTGCCCAAAGCCCGCCATTGTCACAGTTCCTGTCACTGCTGGATGACACTCCCGGCGTCTCTGTTAGGAGACGGAGCAAAGTGCAGGCCTGTCCCGTGTCATGGGCAGGTGCACCACCGAGGTCACGCACAGAGGTTCTGTCGGCTCCCACCTCCTTCATCCCCACAGCGATCCTGGGGCCCGCTCTGTGCCGGGCTGGGCTGCACAGGTGGAGAGGGTTCCTGTCCTCAGGGAAGCTGCAACTCGGTAGGGAGAGAAGGAACAAGAAACGAGAAAACCAGAAATAAACGTGGCAACTTCCGACTGTACAGGAGCCGTGGAAATACTCAATCAGGGAACCCTAGGGTGGGGTGCAGGGACCACTCGGGGAGGGCCTCTCTGAAAAGGAGAGTCAAAGCATAGGGCAAGAATGTTCTAGAAGAGGGACCAGGAAATGCAAAGCCTGGATGCCTGTGCCAGGGACAGAAAGGAGGAGCAGCGGGCATGGTCGGGGGGCCTGTGACAGGGGTGAGAGCACAGAGAGGCTCAGAGGGGCCTGGTCACCTGACCAGTTCTGTGCCCTGCACAGGGGAACCGAGCAGAGGTATTCCAAGAGCATCAGATAATACAAGAGATGTGATTTTTTTTTTTTAATGTAACTTGTGGTGTTTTCTTACAGAGCTCAGCTCCTCTGATTACATTTTTCTTACCCCAGTATTAAAATTAATATGCATTCCCTTAGTGCACGGCAGCTGGTTGATGTAGCCGGCTGACCTCGCGGTCTGTTGATTGGCAAGGGGGAGGCAGCCTAGGCTGGGAGGTTGGCTGCGCACGCCCTGCCGTGGGTGAGCGACACTCACAGTAATTCGAAGCCGCCTTTTAGATGACGTGAGTCGAAACAGCAAAAGCAAACAGGAGGCTGGAAGCCTAGGACCCTTTGGTCCTCCTGAACTCCCATTAGTCTCTGAGGATCAGAAATAGCAGGTTTACGGTCCCAGTGTTTTACAGATAGCTCTGTTTGTAAGAGAGGGGAAAAAATGTGTTACTGCAATTACTCACCACAAAAATGTACTGATTTGATTGATGTCTCTTCTGAGCGGTCATGGGGCTGCTCAAAACGCCGTCTCCACGGGTTTGCGAGTTTGGGGGCCTTGGGTCACACAGGCTCCGGGCCTGTCCTCGATGCCCCCCTTGCCTACCTGAAGAGGAGGCGAAAGTCCCCAAATGGGCTTCAGCCCCACGTCGCCGCAGACGCGCACAGGGAGCACGCCACGGCTGCTCCGAGGCACGCACGGCCCTGAAGGGCGCCTGCAGGCCCCACTGCGTGGCTCTGTCTGCGGCAGGCCCCGCGCCCTCCGTGTTTCCGCGCAGGGACCCACGTCGCACAGCAGGCGAAGGTACTTAGACTCCCGTGTGCGTCTCCGCCCAGCTTCCTGTGAGCTCCTTCGGGGCAGGAATGAGGCCCCGATGGCGACTCGGGGGCCTGGCGAGCTCGCGCCCTGCGGTGTCAGGAGAAGTGCCCGCACGTCGACTGGCCCTGCCTCCCCCGCTCACGGCTGTGTCCTCTGCTGTCCTGCAGGGATGACTGCGATTCCCTGTGCCTGTCTGGGCATCTTCCTGGGAGGCCTCCTGGTGAAGAAGCTCAGCCTGTCCGCCCTGGGCGCCATCCGGATGGCCATGCTCGTCAACCTGGTGTCCACAGCTTGCTACGTCTCCTTTCTCTTCCTGGGCTGTGACACGGGCCCCGTGGCTGGGGTTACTGTTCCCTATGGAAACACGTGAGTACCAGCAGTGCCGGTTCTGGCCCTGTCTGCTCAGGGCGCCAGACTCTCCTGGGTAGCTTAACAGAGCTGGCTTTGTCCCTCGTGACCATGAGCCGAGAAGTGGATGACGCCTCTGCATCTTACTCCCAAAGTCAGAGACTCAGTGTGACCATGCTGGACAGAGAAGGCGACCACTCCCCTCAACGCTGGCTCTACTGGCTGGTGCTGCTTCTGGCATTTAGACTGTAGGAGTGATGTGAAGATCGAAAACAAAAATGAGTTTCATTGTAAAATTTAGTTTCCAGTGAAAGACAGAATAGACTTCAGTAGTTCCTTAGACTGTCAGAAGCTATCATCATACTCACGTAGTAATTACTAACTCCAGCCCGGGTTGGAATTGGTGAGTAGGAGGGAAAGATGAAAAGGAAAGAAGGGACAGACAGACAGAGGGAAGGAACTTAGTTTTTGTGGGACTGTTTTTCTTATCTAGCGATTATCCTTATGTATCTGGTGTTGATAGCTATTCCCTTTCCTACATGGGACTCTGAGGCTGCATGGAGAATCCAGCCTGGAGCCCCAAGACACTGGCATGGCTGGCCTGCGGGGTAGCAGCGCCTGTCTGCACTGGTCTCCTCCTCCAGAGAGGCCACCAGGCCTACTCCTGCTGTGAGGCCAGAAGATACAGTAGAGCTGGGCTTACCTGCCACCCCTCAAGGGCAAGCAGGAGAAATGGGAGAACGCAGCTCTCTGTGGCCGTGCAGGGCTCATGCACAGACGTGCACGAGGCACCATGCGCCCCGACCCCTTCGCTGTCACCACGGCCTCTTGCCGCCCGCACCCCGACGCAGCCCCTCCCTCTCAGACAGGGTGCCTTCTGGGTTGCGCATGCATTGATGGCGGTGTTTGGAGACAAACGCTGCCAGCTCTTACTCTGCCAGCACTCAGGCAGTGAACGCACAGTGGTTTAAAGCACAGGCCCAACTGTAGGGAAGTTAGTTTTCAGTAAAGAAGAAGAACGCTCAGGGGCCGCAGTCATTCTGCCCGCTGCCACAGTCGATAGAGCCCAGTCCCTCCTCTGCCATTTGTGAGTTGTGTACAGCAGGGTGGGTGACTTGTTCCGGGTGTGCCTCCACTCCCTTCCCTGTACACCCCGCGGGGTTACGCTGGGAGGAAAGGGGACGACCCACTGTGGCACTGGGACGGTGTCTGACACAGGCACTGTCAGATGTCACTGTCACCGTCCTCATCGGGCAGTGCTCGGAGCCCTGGGGGTGGGCTGAAGGGGAGGCACTGTCTCTCACAGCACGGAAAACTCCCCTTCTCCCTCTTCCTCTTGGCTGTTTGCTGCTTTAGCTAACTGTGCCTTCAGTGGCGTAAAAGAAAAATTTAAATACGTTAATTTTCTGCCGGAAATGGAATCGATCAAACAGACAATAATTACTGAAACTCACAGTAGTTTGTTAAGCATCACGAGGCTGGGGAGGCATAAAACAGAGATGAGGAACGACCCAAAGAGGGGAGAAGTGTGTGCTCAGCTGTGCAGGGAGGAGTTGTTGGCCTGGTGAAGGCTGCAGTAATCAGGAAGGGCTTCGTGGAGGAGGTGGCCCTGAGCAGAACCCCAGGGTGTTCCCAGCCTATAGGGCGCATTGGTGCAAATGATAAAGAGAGGCTGCCTCTCCTCCCACAGACAGAGCTCCTAGCCAGCCTGGCTCCTTGGTGCTGGGAACAACCCGCAGAGCTCCCAGGAGTGAGCGAGTCTGGGACGGAGCAGGTTAAGCACGGAGGAGGGAAAGGAAGGCGGCGCCAGGTCACTCGTCGCAGTAGAGGGCAGAGAGAGATCAGGGTGGGCGGTTCTTGTCAGAAGCGGGCCTTTCTCTAACAGGTTCCGTGTTTCTTCTTCTCCAGCTCAGCGCCTGGCTCGGCCCTGGACCCCTACTCACCCTGCAATAAAAACTGTGAATGCCAGACGGATTCCTTCACTCCCGTGTGCGGGGCGGATGGCGTCACCTACCTGTCCGCCTGCTTTGCTGGCTGCAACAGCACGGTACGGTGATTTTCTCATGGCGTGGGACGGGCTGGGGAACTCGGGCAGCCAGAGGAGCTTATGTCCGAGGGCAGGGGCAGGCGTGGGCAACCACACATGGTCCCTACTTTGCGTCCCTACACCGTGACTTCCTCTCAGCCTCTCCCCGGCTCCAGTGAAGGGCTTTCCATCAGTCGGTGGGACGACTGCTGGGCCCTCCTTGCCAAATCAGATAGGTTTCCAAACAGCATCATCGAGCAGATGACAGTGGAAATTTAAAGGAAGCTGTATATACACCAGAGAAACACACTGTGATTCGCGGCACTCACAACGGGTGTCAATGGAATGGGATGGCTCTGCAAGTAATGAGCTCCCTGTCCACCGAAGTATGTAAAGAAAGGCTAGGGAACCATTTATCAGGGAAGACCTCTTCCAAACCTGGGACTGTCTGACATTAATTCAGCCTCTTCCCTGCTCAGCTCCCTCATCTTCTTCTCACCTAGATGCCCCCCACCCTTTTTATACCCCCACCGTACTTTCTTTTCTGCCTCTCTTCTTTTTGGCTTGAAACATGCAGTTGACTGTCAGCCTGTAGCTTTCCACGTTCTCTGTGATGCCAGCCTGGTGCCCAGTGACTGGCCACCAACTCCTGCCGACCCTGCCTGCCAGGTGTCTCTTGCGCCTGCCCTCCTCCTGCGTCCATACCACCACTGCCCTGCTACAGGCCACCCTCATCTCCTGCTTGGCCCAGGGTCGTAGTTGCCTCACTGGCATTTCCAGCCCAGGTGGCCCCTTTCCGGTCTGTCTGCTGCGCTGCAGCCGGGATGATTTCTGTGGTTCTACAAATGGCTCTTTCCAGTGCGAGTCCGTCCGCTAGAAGGTGGGGGCAGGCACTGAACTGGTGTGGTTACGTAGCAGCCGGTATTCTCCTCAGCTCCACCTCCTTTCAGGAGTGGCGTGCAGCTGTTCCCACACAACACGCGTGTTTGCATGCTTCTCCCTCCGGCCGGACGACGCCTGCCGACCCGCCCACACCGTACTCAAATGCCCCTCCTCCAGGAAGCCAGCCCTCCCCCTTCTGTCCTTCTGTACCTCGGGGCCCTGCCTCTGCAGTCTCGGGACCCATCTGTCCGGGGTGTTTCACGGCGGCGGTCTGCCGAGAGCTCTTGTCAGCGCTCCGACCTGCAGCTTCCCTGGCAAGGCCTGGCACCCGGACGTGCTCCTAGTGTCCAGGCGCACGCAGGTGGACAGCGGGTGAGCGCGGCGCGGTGGCTGTTCTCGAGGAACTGGAGTGGGAGCCGCTGGTTCCCTCCCCGCGCCTCATCCCGAGTCTTTGGGGAGGAGTGACTTTCCTGAGACAGAAAACGTGGATCATGTATTTTCATTTCCAAAGATTTATTTTTTCCCCGCTTTTAACATTTAGATTTCTGGCCAGTTATTAACATTTTTCTAGAGAAAAAATAAATCACCCTGGAGTGGAGGGAAGAACAGATATTTTACATTAGATGATAAAGCAATTGCTTTATGTGACTGGAAATGAATTTTTAAAAAAGGGATGGAATCTGGAGAGTGGTTAAAATAAAAATACAACCTATTTTTTTCATGACAACAATTCATTAATATTCAAAAAGTTATGTTATAAATCAATGTTAGTTATTACCCGATTATAAGAATTAAATTAAGTATAGGCTAGTGCCCTGAGGCCAAAGGAGTCTCTATTCCACAGCATTCTGTGGCCCAAAAATCATCTTAAAAATCCTCTCCCCCAACCTTGCACATGAGTTCGAGCGTCTTACTAAGACGCTGGCCAGGCCCACGGTGGCCTCCGGCTGCTGAAACCTAGCCGTGGGATGCAACTATTGGGTGGCGAGCTCCTCCGCTTCCCTCTGGCCAAACAGTGTACTCCTCAGACACCCGCCTGTTCCTCACGTTACCAGAGGCCTCGGATCGCCTGTGGGTGCAGGCAAAGGAGGGAGCTTCTGCCCTTGCAATTGCAAAGCAGAGACTGAGAAAGCCCCCAGCCCCAGGGCTGGGGTGGGAATCGCAGCCCTTCCCCGCAGAGGCAGACTCCTCGCGCCCCGGCTCCCAAAAAGTGGGTGAGGGATCTGGAGACATAGCCACGGGAACCCTGGGAAGGGCCCTTGGGCCAGTTTGGCCGTAGAAACGACCGCCACCATGAAGCCTGGGACAGCAGCAAGCTTTTCCGAGGCCCGCGCACCCGCGAACGGGGCCGTCAGCGGGTCCCTCGCGGCCCGGAGTCGAAGGACTCTCAAGCTGCCATCCAGAAGGGAGCAGAAGGCACGCGCCACCTCTTAATCCTCGGCCGCAGTGGTTTAAGATGTCAAAAGGCAGGCTATGTTCGGGGTCTTCGAGCACTGCCTCCTCTCCCTTTCCTTTCGCCTCCGAGCTCTGCGAAAATCTCTCCCAGGAGTTCAAGGCTCCCCCTCGCCTCCCCACCCCCCCCTGCGCACACGCGTGCTGGCGCCCTCCGCCCTTCTCAGCGCGCGCTTCCCCCGGCCCCCAGCCCTGTGTGCCGCCTCACCGGTCCCCTGGGCGCCTGGGGACGGGGCCGTTGTCAGTCCCTGGTTACAGGTGAGTCCCGTGCCTAAGACCACACTAAGTGTGCGGTTGGTGCTGACGGTGGAGTGTAGAGTCCGTCCAACTCTAAACCCAGTGTCCCCCCGCACCCCGTGTCTGTGACTCCCTGCTTTAGGAGCCCCTTTATTCTCCCTGAAAGGACCTCTTCATGCATCTGCTTCCCGGTCTGTCGCTGCTGCCTCTCCAGCCTAAAGCTCCTCACTCCTCCCACCTTTTTTTTTTTTTTTTTTTTTAATCTTCAGAGGGGAAGGGAAGGAGAGAGGGAGAGAAACATCAATGTGCGGTTGCCTCTTGTATGTCCCCTGCCGGGAACTGGCCTGGCAACCCAGGCATGTGCCCTGACTGGGAATCAAACCGCGATCCTTCGGTTCGCAGGGCCCGCGCTCAATCCACTGAGCTATACCAGCCAGGGCACCTCCCACCTCTTGAAGAGCCCATTGCTATGTTGAACTTCCTGGGGTTCGCCCAGCTCCCCCTCAGCTCCGGGCCTGGGTACATGCTGTTCTTTTCATCAGGGATAACCTTCCCCCAAGCCCTTCACGTGCATGCCACCTGCTTATCCCAGCTCGAGAAGCCTCTCCCCACCCTTCACTTCCTCCAGGACTGCATTAGCGCCTCCCCCCACCCTCCCCAGAGTCCCCACCACCTGCTGTCCCCTAGTAAGTGTCTAACCCGCCATCCATATTCCCATTAAACGGCTCCTTCCTCCTGCCTCCCCCGCACTTGGCTCCAGCACCCAGGGGTGGGGCTCTCCGGTGACCCTCCCATCCCCGGTGGCAGCCGCAGCTGTGAATAACGGCGCCAGGCTTCCTGGCGGGAGGTGGGCGGAGGTCTGGCTTTCATCTCTCAGTTTTTCTCCCTGGCCACTGTCCTTCAGTCATGACCCTGGGAGGGAACACGAGAGCCCCCATCTTCTCCCAGCTTTTCGACAGCCCCTCGGCCTTGAAGCCTGTGGGTTGCTGGCAGGGCTCTTTGTGAACCAGGGGCTCCAAGGTCTGCCCCGGAAACGGGCCTGGGTTGGGCTAATCAGGTGGAGGTTCTGAGCTACAGAGAGAGAGTAGTAGTAGTAAGTGACCGGGGAACCGCTGAGGAGCTTCGCTGAGGTACGACAGAGTTCCTAACTGCCTAGAAAATATATGGGGGGGGGGTGTTGTCACTCAAAGGACAGAGTCCCCATCTACTGCGGCGGGGTCCCTGGTCCTGGGCCGTCTCAGGGAGACAGCGCGCACAAGCAGACGGGACCCGCTCGGAGCAGCACGCTCTGGCAGGGCTGGCGCCGGACGTTCTGCAGGAAGTGTCGTCTCTTCCCGGTGACCAAGGGCAGTTTAGAAAGAGACACAAATCCAGGATCCTGGACTGTTGGGAACGACTCTCCCAAGTTTTCACACCAGGCGCTTAAAACAAAGAATACTGCCCCCACCATAGCTGTCTCCTTAGAAGAGTAACCTTTCAACCTAGAAATTAGTTGATTTGTATGATTAACAGAAGTTGATGCATCAGTATGGAGTATGAGGGGAAACCCAAACAAACACCACTTTGTTTGCCAGTATTTCGAGACACTGCTGACGAGGATTCTGTGCTTATGATAGGAGCTGTCAAAACAGCGTGCTTTTCTTCAGCAGTGGAGGAGGAGTCCAAGATTCCAGGGAGTGGTCTGTTTCTGTGGTCTCCAGCTTTGCGGGAACGATTTATCCCCGTCGCGGCGTGCGAGTGGAAGCCTTCCTCGGTGTGAACGGACGGCCGAGATGTGGGCCAGGCGTGTGGTTTGCAACGCCTGTGCCAGTCTTCTTGCGTTGGTTTATTTTTTAGAGTTCTAGACTTTCTAATTTTTGTAAGAAATGTCACGTTTATGCGGTTCAACATCAGAAAGCGTGAAGAGGAGGGTGTGGAAACTCTCCTTTCTCCCACCTCTTCCCCCCAGTCACCCGCTTTCCGACACACCGCTCTGCCCCGTAGTTCGATCCCGACTGGGTTTGAACGCGCCCGGTCTCGCTGGTAGCTCGTTCGTGGAGCGGCGGCTGTTCGTGGAGTTCCTCCCATGACAGTGTGAGAAGGGAGCGGCGGCTGTTCGTGGAGTTCCTCCCGTGACAGTGTGCGAAGGGCGTGCCGCAGAGCCTCAGCTCTCGCGTCACTCTGTGCCCAGGCCCGGCCGCCTGCCTGTCGCACGAGTTCTTCTAGATCTTACGAGCCAACCTCACGTCGTCCTCTAGGTGAGGCCTGTTCCTCTGTGTGCGCAGTGGTCCCCCGAGTACCGACTCGCTGTCCGGGGCGCACTCTCTTCCAGGAAAGCCAGGTCCTGCCGCCCTGCACGTGGCGCCAGCAGGGCGTCCAGCCCTCTAGGGGGCAGCTGGACGGCTCCACCCCAGGCAACGGCCAGGTGGAGAGACACCCCGTGAAATGGGGGAGGCAGGCCAGCCGTTTTCCAGGTCCGGGGTGGTTACAAGCTAGTCTGGGGCCCGGCGCCCTGACTGGTTCTCAGGACATCCAGCATCTCACAGCTAGTCGGGCGGCCAGGGTCTCCACAGGGGCAGGGCCCAGGCCTTTCAGGGGACGGCCATCACCACCCCTGGGTGCTGGGAGGGGCACAAGGGTGGGCAGCCCGTGCAGCATCCCCCCGCCCCAGCCCCTGAACGCAGCCCCCGTGCAGGGCACAGCCACAGAACAGGCGGCCCTGTCGGGGTGGCAGGCGCATGCAGGCTTTTGGACATCCCTGCAGGCACAGCAGCGTGTAGCTCTGTGGGGTCAGAAAAGCCCCATCTGTGCGTTCTGTGGGGAAAGAAAAGAAGGGAGCAGGACTTTCAAGTGGGGGTGACCCTCAGGGGGATTCACTCCCGTGTGTGCTCGGAAGGCAGCAGCCTTGGAAAGAGAAGCAGTGAATCGTTTACGATTGTTCCCATTTTGCATTCATTAAAGGCCCCTGCACTATTACTACTGAACCTTAACTGGCTCGGCGCTTGCTGGCTCTGCCCATCTCAGCCCCTGCTCCTGCCTTTGCCATCAGAAATCCCTGGAGCGTGAGCGAGGACCATGCCTGGGAACAGGGGCGGCTGGGCGAGAATCTCAGGACGATCAAGTGGAGGAACACAGCAGCCTTGCTTCCCCCTCCCTGATCACGTATTCATCAGTGTGTCTTGGGCTCTGGCTTGCTCCGAGGCATCCTCGCTGTGCTCCCTGCTGCCTCTCAGCCCTCTTGGCTTTCTCTGTCACTCACGAAGCTTCCCATTAGTGCCCCCTCTGAGCCCCGCAACTGTAGCCACGTCACCCCTGCCTGCCCGGGCACCAGACCAGCAGCAGCGCCCAGGTTACCTGATTTACTTCTTTTAACTCGCCTCTGTGTGATTGTAACTGCATGAGCGAGAGGACAAATTGGCAAGTAATTGCGATGTTAATTTGGCGATGTTTTATCATACGGTGGAAGTACGGTTTCCCCTGTAGCTGTGGGGGTGGGGGGCACATCTGTCTACAGAGCTGCTCACTGAGGGCTTCCTGAGCAGGAAAATGGAAGACACAGGAGGCGGGGAGATCAGCTCTCCTCCCCAGAAACACGCCTTTATTTGCGTGGGTTTGCAGCCTCCTTAAAGACTCACTGATTCATTCAGGCCTAATGAATGGGACGCGCCGGAACGCGTGATTGGGCCATGACAGCTCCAGCTGATGGGGTGGCTCGGAGTTTAGGCCCTGGAGATACCTCCAGTTAAAGGGCTGGCTGCTGCTTTTCAGAATCTCACCGGCTGCGCGTGCCTCACCACCGGCCCACCCGAGAACGCGACCGTGGTTCCTGGAAAATGCCCCAGTCCCGGGTGCCAAGAGGCCTTCCTCACCTTCCTGTGCGTGATGTGTGTCTGCAGCATGATCGGGGCGATGGCGCAGACGCCTTCGGTCATCATCCTTATCAGGTAAGTGTAGAAGGTCCCCAGGGGCCCGAGCCCCAGCCCCTGGGTCCCTCCTCCCCAACCCCCGTGAGCGTTGGCAGGAGTCCTGGCGATCGGAACCTCAGGTGCTGCTCGAGTCTTTGGCGCCAGCTCCCCTAGGCCGACAGGAATCATGACATTAGAAAGGGGTCTCACCCCCATCAGGAGAAAGCAGGGCCCAAGTGAGAAAAGTACACGTCCGTGTCCTCCGAGGAGTGGGTTCTGCAGGTGATTTTGAGGAACTGGGGGCCTGTGTTGAAAACTGCAGAGGCATAGTCGGAGTTCAGTGAAAATGGTATTGGACTAGCCGAGTCCCCGTGGCCAGCCCCCATCTGGCCACTGAGTGGGCCCATGTTTCTCAGGCACGTTTCTGAACCTGGGCCCGGGGCTGACGTCACTGGTCCTGCCCAGACCCCGTGTGTGCAGACGCCGCAGAGGCGGGAGGGGGTCCTGAGGAGGGTGCGAGGCCGCGCCGAGCGGCTCACGGGGGTGAGCGTGGGCTGTTCCTGACAAACGGATCTCAGAGGGAGCCACCCCTAACTCTGTGGCTCTGTCTCCCAGGACCTATGCTGGAGCCAGGCGAGGTGCCCCCAGTGTGAACTACCCCCCTGGCATCTAACCCTCTGAACCAGAATTGTCGCCAGACACACAGACCCTCCCTGGGGCGTAGTCGCCTGAGCAAAGCGACTCCAGCCCGAGGGCTAGAACTGAAGCAGGAAGGAAGCCCTCGGAGGTGACCTGCGAACGTGCGCGCACCGCCAGCTGCTGGAGTGGGCGCCGCCTCTTCTCGCCCTGGCTAGCACGGTTCCTGCTGCTCGTTAGGGATTCCCGGGGACGAGGGTTTGTAGGAAGCACTTAACGTTACCTAGAAGGTCGTTGGCTAAGCCCTGTGAGTGTGCAGCAGCAGTCGGGCGCGTAGCAAATTGCCTGTGCACCCTTGGCGAAAAGTGCATTTTAACAATTCCCACCCAGTGTTTGCAAGGCTGCAGCAGAACTGGTGGCATCGGAGCGCCTGTTGTTCCTTTCAGAAAAGCAACATGGCATTGTCAATCAAGAGTCATAAAAACGTTCAGGTTTTTTTTGCAGTAACCCTACCTTTTGCCACTTATCTTAAAAAATACATCATCTCTGTAAGGAAAACTCAGCGCAGACAGATTTTTATTACAGTGTTCAGCGTGATAGCACAACACCCCAAATTGGAGTGGCGTTACGTTATAGTCAGCGGCATTGCATGCCGCCATTGAACGCAATGATGAAAATCCTTAAGGACAGGCCCAGCGTTTCTGAAGTGAACTTTTGAATTGTGTCTGGACGGCGGCTCTGTGTCCCGCCTGCGCGGACAGAATGCATCAGCTCTCAGGTACGGGTTTGCGGCGGCTGCCCGCTGTCAGTTCTGCGCTCACGGCTTCGTTAGCGTTCCCCTTCGACAGGCGGGGCGACGGAGGCTCCGAGGGCGATTCCCAGTGTTTGCAAGGTCCCTCATCCAGTGATCTGTGGAGCTCGGGCTCGGTCCCTGGCTTTACCTGGAACTTTGACTAACAGGCCTGAACCCCCATTTCTGCACAGCCTGATGTGAGGGTCATTTTTGAGAACACGTGTGAGGAGATCATTCCAAGGGCCTGTTCTGGGTGACCCAAAGCCAGGGAGATGGGGTCCCTTCAATAAGGAACTGGGACTGGATGTGGGTGGGTCCTATTGCCGGTGGCCCATCCAGGGTGTCCCGTTGTGCTGGTCTGGTGAGTTCGCAGAGTGGCCTGAGGATCACGGAGGTGTTCATGGCGCTGGCCTGTTTGTACAGCATAAGGGGATGGCTTTCCCTTGGAGGGCCCCACATGGGTGGGACTTGTTCACCTAGGATGCGTCCCTGTCCTGGTAAAAACAAGGTGTCTTTCAATGAAGACTGCATGGACCAGAGTTTCGTTCTGTCCTTGGAATGACGAGATGAGCTCCAGTAATTAAACACTTATCTTGTCACCACAGGTACGGCCATTTTTCAGACTTGAAGCAGGAGGGCAGGACCGCCGACCTATAGCAGTGAGTGGCCCTGGGTCTGTGAACTGAAGTGCTGCAGTGACAGTCTTTTCCTCTGTTTCTGTGCATGCAGGACAGTCAGCCCTGAGCTCAAGTCTTACGCCCTGGGAGTCCTCTTTCTTCTCCTGCGTTTGTTAGGTAAGCATTTTCTCTTTCCTCAAGAATCAATCAGATGCTGATGACCAGGTGAGTGGGTCTCAGTGGTATCATCCCATTTTTGGAGTTTCTTTTTGTTCTATGACTTTGAAGTATAAAACCTTGAGGAATCCAACACAGAGGTAGGGAAACTGGGATCAGGGCTTACACCTGATCCCAAGTGAGACTGCCCCAGGGGTTTCTGGGACGGGGCGATGGGCCCTCCCCGATACGGAGCCTGCAGTTCTTTGCGGGGATACGAGTTCTTTGTCATGGTCCCAAAGCATTGTGTGGTGTGGTGTGACGTGGCGGGACAGGGCGGGTACGACGGGGCACTGTGTGCCCCGCCACACCCCACCACACCGATGCTTCGGGACTGACTGTCTGTCGAGGCCAAGATCCAGGTAGGATGACTCTGCTTTCTGGAAGAGGGCAGCGATGCTGGGTAACGCATGTGAAATGGTGACTACGTAGGGAAGGGGATATAGCCCAGGCCTGTGTTTTAAGAGTACAAAGACTGAGCTATGGAAATGTTTGTTGATAAGTGTGTGTACAAGTACCAAAAAAAAAAAAAATAGCTATAATCTGAATGTCCAGAAGCAAGGAATCACTTACATCCACTATAGTCCATAACCCCAGATTTCATGGTCCCCTGCACAACTCTGGACAGAGGGGCCTGGGAACGTGGGTGGGGGGGAGGTGTGCTACCTCTGCAACCGACTACAGGAGTGAGTGGGGAAGAGCACAGGAAAACAGCATCAGTTCCTGTATTGGAGTGCTGAGGTTATGTCGTCTAAACTAGTTATTTTCATGATGAGATGCAGTCCCATGTACTTGCCATATGAAAGAAGAAAATATTCCGCCCTTGGACCCTTGGGTGAGAGAAGACCCTCCCGGGGGCATGGCAAACACATGGTATATGCCTTCTCATGTCCCTTCTCTGCCTGTGGCAAAAAAATTGCCAATTGATAATCATTCCTGCTCTGCCCAGGACACTTGAATGACGTACTTGTTCAACTAACTTCTATGTCATGGAAAATAGAAATGTTCCAGGAGTCACAATACCCAGTTAGGACCAGTTCAGCAATAATTAATTTAATGCATCTTGGCCTCCTGGACAGTGCAGTACCTTTTGAAAATAGACACAGAGTGCTGATTATGCTGATTTTTCTCTTACCGGAAAGATGAGATGTGAGTCGTGACACCCCCTCCTCACTTCACCCCGATTTCTTTGGTTCAAGGGCATAGACGAATGTGTAATACCTGGAAGCAAGTAGAAGACCCTTCCATACGGAAAGGATGGGAACATTCCGCAAAACAGTCATTCCACAAATGGAATGAGCATTTCAGGTGTCCACAGCTCCCCAAACCCCCCCAGGGGAGTGAGCGCAGCCCTGCTCTCCGGCGTCCTGCTGCGCGCCGGCCGGGGTCGGACGCAGTCCCGCAGGTGCAGGGCTCCCACAGAGATCCCTGCGCACCGGCACAGACGCGTGGAAGTTGGGAGTAGTTAGCCTTCACAGCAATTCCCATGCAGCGCCATGAGCACCGCTGCAGGGCGTCACTGAAACTTGAGGAGCGTGTGTAAGGTGACGGTGTTAAGGCCACTCGATGTTGTCCTAAGATTTTTCATTGTTTCTAGGTCTGCGCCAAGAAATCGGTTGTTTGTTCTCTGTATCATCATCTTGCGGCTTCTGTACCTAAGACGCGCAGCAAGAGATGAGTTTGGATGTTATGGTCAAGAAGAGCGGGAGGCGGAGAAAAAAGAACCCAGACTAGTCCACAGAACAATGCGAGGCTGGTGGGGAGGCCCCGTCAGAACAGAACCGGTCTGACCGGCCGCCCGAAGTGCTGTCGCCTAAGGGGTTTGCAGGTCCCTAGCTCAGGAGGGAACCCTTCCTCCGCCTGTGGTAAAAGCCTGGGGACGAGAGGTTGGCGGTAGGTGTGCTGGGCTTTTCTCCTGAACTCCTCCGCCCACGCAGACCCCAGCCACAAGGCGCCGTGTACGCACGCTCAGCTGCTGGTCCCTGTCCCAGCCCCTCTCCCTGAAAGGCGCGCGGAACCACCCGGGGCACGGTGCCTCTCGTGACACCAAGTCTCCCTTCAGGGAGACCCTCCTGCTCTTCCCGGTTCTCGGCTGGTGATGGTGATGATGGTAGTTAAGCATTGCCCTTTGTTTCACACTCAGGCAGGCGTCTGGCCCCTCCCCCGGCAGTCCGCAAAGGGCTTGGGCGCCTCGCGCAGGTTGGCGCAGTAGGTAGAGGGCGGGACTGGGCCTCGGGCATTTGTCTCCCAGCAGGGTCCTTGCGCACCCCCGTGACACCGTCCACCGGGGCGGCAAACGGCCACCAGAGCTGGACACCGAGTGTCCCTTTCCCTCCCACAGGCTTCATCCCCCCTCCCCTCATCTTCGGGGCCGGCATCGACTCCACCTGCCTGTTCTGGAGCACGTTCTGCGGGGAGCGGGGCGCCTGCGCGCTCTACGACAACGTGGCCTACCGCCACCTGTACGTCAGCATCGCCATCGCACTCAAGGCCTTCGCCTTCGTGCTCTACACCACCACGTGGCAGTGCCTGCGGAAAAACTATAAGCACTACATCAAAACCCACGAGGGCGGGCTGAGCACCAGTGAGTTCTTTGCCTCTACTCTGACCCTAGACAACCCGGGGAGGGACCCTGTGCCCGCAAACCAGACGCATAGGACAAAGTTTATCTATAACCTCGAAGACCATGAGTGGTGCGAAAACATGGAGTCTGTTTTATAGTGACTTGAGGAGGGCTGGACTCTATAGTGATCAAAGGGTCATTTTTCCTACGAAAAGAAAAAAGATTTCCAAAAACAACTCGGTACACACACACGCACACTGCTGCCACCACCACCTTCGTCCTTTTCTCCAAAGCAGAGCCAGATGGGACTCACGCGTCTGACAGGTGGCCTGCCCTCTGACGCTGACAGCTGCGACCCACAGGCACAGGCAGGGCACAGGGGCGGCCAGCTTGGAGGACAGACATTCCTGCACACACACACAGCCTACGAAACACAACAACACACATTTTTAAAGAAAGTCTACTAAAACACACGCTGACGACATTGCCAGGATGAGCACTAGTGACACACCCCGTGACAGCCCCCCCCCCGTTGGGGGGGCGGTGCCCGGTCGAGGAGTGCGGCCAGCTCCTCGGCGACGTCCGCAATACGGGCCGCCCGGCCGCGCTCGGGTCAGGGCCCAGACTTCTCAGTGACGCCAGCGGTGATCCGCGCCGCAGGCTGTACCAGGCGACTCTCACCAGCTCCATGTCCATGTTTGAGACCGAGGGGGAGCCGGGCGGGGGGGGCCAGCACCTCCCCTTCCCCCGCAGCACCCCCCAGGGTGGGCGCCCCGGCCCCAGCCCCGCAGAGTGACCTCAGGAAGCAGCGGGCCTCACCTGGCTATGACGGACTTCACTCAGAGCCGGTGACACCCAGCGCAGTCCCAAGTCATGTGCTTACATTTGCCAAACGTTTTGCCATTTTTTAAAAAATAGTTCAATGCATATGAATTTCCAACTGTTCCATGTATAACCCTCTCATGCTATTTTTAACTACTTCTGAAATCTGTTACCCCTTCAGTCACTAACACAGTTCTCTAGGCCGAATTTACTATGCTGGTTGCTTTTACTTTCCTTTTTTAATGCACCAAAATACAATGTGATTCAAGGGATGAAATTTATTGTAGTTTTTTATCATCTTCATTCGGGTATTCTGGGACAAGGATATGCAATGTGTTACAGATAGGAAAAAAAAAAAAAAAAAAAAACACTTGGAAAGAGCGGACATGCAGCTTGCCTTCTGAAAGCCGCGCATTTGAGACAAGGGGAGGGGGCACGTGAGGCACTGCAAATTCGCCTCCTGGCCCTGCTCCCCTGGACCCAGGGACACCGTCACAGGGCCCTTTTCTGCTCGCACATCATGCTCCACGGGCCGCCTTGGCAGCGTGCGGGGGAGATGCGCAGCGCCGTGCTCCCGGGGAGGGGACACAGGGACACAGGCTCTGGGGTGCCGGCCTGTGCGATCGTGAGCAGACACGCCCACAGGCTCTGGGAAGCTACAGCACCTGCAATGTGTAAAAAGTCCATGAGGCCCTCGGGATTAATCTTGAACTGAGAGAGGTGTGTTGCAAGTGAGGGAACCTCGGAGCAAACCTGTCCCTGTCTGGGGTGAGCGTGAGGAGAAGGCCAGCTGGCAGCCAGCAGACTTAGCCTTCCAGGCTGTTCCAGAAGGGGCAGGACCTGTGTGAGCGCGCGCTCACACACACGGCCCCGTCTGCTCACCGGCTGTGCTTCCTCGGTGACCTTGTCCAGACTGCCCGTGACCCTGGGAAGGATCTCAAGGGTGGTTGGGTTGGGTTGCTTTTCTGCCTCAGGAACATAGCTGCCGCCACTGCAAAGGCAAGAAAAAAGATTTTAAAAAGAATCGGGGAGAAAGGGTGTTATGCCAAATTTTTAACTAGCACTGTAAAAGGGGTGGTTTGAGTGACAGCCCCCAAACCCAGACCGCACCCCCAAAGAAGGACAGAGCTGGTGCCGTGGTGCGGGGTCCCCGGACCAGCGGCCTGGGACGGGGGCTTCCCCAGCGCCTCGCTGCAGTGCTAGTCTGCGCTTGTTCGCGGAAAACGGGGCGCGGGTCAGTGTGCTGAGGAGTAACAAGCTGGACTGCTCTCCAGCTCACTCGTGAACTGGGGGTGCTGTCACCCGGCACAGGCTGTGAGTGCGTTCTGTGTGGGCAACAGAGTGCTAACTGCCTCTGCAGCTCTCCAAGCTCGCACACCCAGAAGCCCCATGACGTAGCGTCTCATGGAGCTACTTGCATTTTTTCCCCTGAGGAGTTTGGAGGCATGACAGTAAGATGTTAGGACGCCGAAGGAGAACACCAGAGCCCAGTATCACCAACCCCTGGACAGAAATGTAAAGCCCCTGCGGCCAGAAGGCTCTGAAGCGTGTGATGTCACCTTTAAAATGTCCATTTCCCTCAGGTACTACAGAGCGGGAAACAGTGTAGTTTTACATTTTCCTTTTGTGCTACAAAGAACCACTGTACACACGGTACCAGGTGCAGCCCCTTGGTTACTTACTTGGTGCTGACTGGTAGTTTGAGTAAAAGGATGTCCTGGTAGGCTCTCCATCGGACTCGCCGAACACCAGCCCCGAGGGACAGAGCCCGCCTAGGCTTGGGAGTGACAGGCCACCGCTGCTGCTGCGAACTCCTCCGGCATCTTAGCTGAACCCGCCCAGGGATGGATGGAGAAGTCTCTCTCGGCTGCAGCTTTTGACCCATTTGTGTAACTCCTGACTGTGGGCCGAGATGTTTTCTTCCAAATGGGATTCCTGCATACAAAGTAAATGTATTTTGTAAGAGTCTCTCTTTCTCGGGAGGACATGGTTTGCTGTCTTCCTTCAGTGCGGGCCGTGCACTTGCTGGGGGAGATGGCCAGCTTGGCTCCCTGCTGCTTGCCTTACGTAGGAAAGCCGCAAAGCTCCTGGGCGCCCTGGGGACCCTGCCACCCCACCAGAAAGCCACAGCACGCGGGCTTCCCTCGCAGCTAATGAAAGCAGGAGAGGCCTCCTTTCCCTCCCCTAAGGAGACTGCTAGGGGTGCTGGACAGGCAGGGTGGTGAGGGAAAACCAAGAGCTCCTAAGGAACCCTTTGAGACTTCCTGCTGTCTTCTGAGCAGGAAGGGAGGACTGTGCTGCTTTCTCGCCCCTTGCAGGGCCAGAGTCTCCTCCAGAGGAGGTTTTTAAGGTGGCATTCCCTACACTCGAACCCCCGATTCCACCTCCCTGTCTCCAGCAGCGCCCCAGAGCCTCCCCTCCCTCGGGCACAGCCAGACTTCCCACAGACACGCTGGGGCGCTCGACCGCGGCCCGGGACGACAGCCACACCACCCCGAGGGACTGTCTGGGGAAGACGACGCAGCCGTGGTTGCTAGCAGGTGACGGTTCCCAGCTCCTGAGCAGGCCTGCCTGGCGGACGGCCTCAGGCTCTCCTCCGTGAGGCTGCAAGGCTGGCTTTCTGGCTCAGGTTCTGAAAGCGTGGTTCCCCCGAGACCCGTGTTCTGGGCGCTCACTCCCCCGCTGCGCTCAGCAGCACAGGCCGACTCGGGGGGCCAGAGCAGCTGACCAGGAACTCGAGGGCACAGGGAGAAGGACAGGCTCGACCCCTGCTCCAGGGAGGTGGCGCGGTCCTCTGACTCGCTGCCGTTTGTGTGTTCGGTCTAGTTTGGTTTGGAGGCGGGAAGAAAGCCAAACCAGCCCAGTTTGGGTCCAACAAGAGCAGCTGCTGCTCGCACCAAAAGAACACGCCAGACCCCCCAGCAGGGTCTCCCCTCAGCCATGATCGGGGGGGGGTTAGGCTCAGGGTTAGCGCACAGGCCAAATACCTAAGGGGTGCCATGTGTTCTGAGCGAGGGGCTCCTGACATTGAATTCCACCTAGAAAACTAGTTTGGGACATAAACGTTGACCGTGTCCTCTCTCTGCCCTTCTCTCCTCATTCATTATACTCACTGCCCCACCCCCCCCTCGGGAACAGAGTCCTCTCGTGGTGCAGCTGGGTGCAGCCTCTGTCCCCAGTGCCCCGGCCACCGGTGAGGCAAGACGGCCTGTGGGCTGGAACAGGCAGAAGGGGTTCTCCCCTGCACGTCCCATGCGCAGCATGGCCCGGGCACCTGCTCTCCGCACGCAGCTCCCCACGCACCCCCTTTCTCACACCGGTGGGTTGTCGCAGCCGGCAGGACAACACAGGTTCAGAAAAGCCAAGACCCTCCTGCACCTCAGAAATCCGACCCCGTGGGGACGGGCAGAACACTCCCCCCCTCGGAGAGCCCCGCGGGGCGGCCCCTGGGCAGGGCGAGTGTCCCTGGGGGCGCCCTGCGTGAGCAGCGTCCTGCTGTCTCAGCATGAGCGTGCTCGCTGCTGTGCGAAAGGCTGGCTGCGTGCCAGGCCCCAGACCAGGTGCAAAGGTAAAGGGAAGCAGAACCACGGTCCTGTCCTGCAGGCTGTCTCGGTTCAACGAGCTGCGTGGACCTGCGCACAGAAGCAACAGAATAAAGAGCCCGGTCAGCGTGTCCATCTGGGTGCAAGAAGGGCTGGTTCGAGCTGTGGTACATGCTGGCTCGTGACCGGAGGGCTCACGGAGGCCCAGACAGAGGGTGGGCGAGGAACCAGGAGGAGAGTCCCGGGAGCCTGCCCCTCTATGGGGCCGCCAGAGCAAGTTCACAGACGGGGGCTTGGACAGCCATGCTGGTGCACCCGGATGACGACAGGTCTGCACCTGAGGCAAGGTGCAAGCAAGGGTCGGGCTGAACCTACGGAGGCGCTGGCCGGGTGTGGCCGAGGGCTGGTCTCCGTGCTGAGCACAGGCTGAGGGTGGCGGCTCTGGCAGCCGAGGTCATGTGTTGGGAGTGTCCTTAGCTAGGTGACCATCGACCTGGACATTCCTGACTGTTCCAGGAATCTAGCCCAGGTGCCCCATGTTCCAAGAATGAGGTAAGTGGCCTGTTCTTGTCCGACTGACCGCCCTTGCAGCGGTGGGAACGGACGTGGAAGGGAAGCTGTGGACAGCGGGGGGGGGGGGGTTGCACAGAGACACGGGGGCGTATTTCACACCCCTCCCTCCCTCCCCACCAGCATGGAACATGGCACACTAAAACACACACACGTGCCAGGCGGAGTAATTGGTAAACACTAACAAAAACTAATAATAGTTGCTAACATTTTTCAAGCACTTACTAGTAAGTCAGCTTATTGTCTATGTTAACTCATTTCATCTCAGGGCACCTGAGTGGGGTTTGTCCCTTTAGCAGGGACACTGGCTCGAGTGGGTTTTGGGGGCCCCACATGCTCTCCCGGGCCCCCACGGTGACAACCAGGCCCCCGCAACAGCTGTATTCCGGGGATGGCCTTTCTCCCTGTGTTGTTCCTCCTCGCGACCGCAGAGCCCGGTGGCTTGTTTGCACGGCGCGTGCTACTGGGAGCAGACGGGTAAGAGGAGGAAACGGGGGTTTCTCTGCCCTGATGCATTCTGAAACGCACCTCCAAAGCGTCCGGAGGCAGGGGGGGTCACTCCGTGCCAGGGCTCGGCCCTGGCCCACGGCCCTCGGACACCCCGACGCTGGTCCCTGAGGGAGTGTCTCTGTTACCAGCTGCTAGGCTTTCACACACGGTTTCCAGACATCGCTATTTTTGCATTAATGGCTCAGGCGGGCAATCAGTAGTTGATGATTACCTTACGGAGGAAATGTTCAGAATTTATGCTAAAGCGATCATGTTCTACTATGAGCAAATGGAATAACACGGTAAATTCTCTGGAGGTTTGCTATTCCGTAGGCTGAGATTTTTACCATCCCATTAAATCCCCTGAAATTATGTTTCTCTTAAATTCACGCGAACTTAACGGAAGATAGCTCTCATGAAGATGTATTTGTCAACACCATTTGATTTCAGAAGCTAAGGTCATAAAAGGAACTGGAAGCATGCAGTGTAGGAAGTCCCATTACAAGAGAAACCGCCCCCAAAGCGAGCTCTAAGCCCGGAGGGAAGGGGCCGGGAACCGAGTTCATGCAGAGCCCACTGCTCGGGCGCCAGGTGCCGCACGCAGGGCAGCGGCTTCCTCACGCCAGCCCTGCAAGGTAGGTATGTTTCCTCCCACTTTACAGATCAGAACGCCAAGGCCCAGTAAACCCAAGCTTCCCGAGGTCTCGGAGCTCATTAGAAAGTCCCCGAGAGCCAGTGCCAGTTCCGCCCGACCCCTGAACCAGTGCTCTTTCTGCTCTGCCACTGGCCGCCGCAGTGGGGACACAGAGCTGCCTTCTTAGGAGCTTCGATGAGGCCAACGGCGCACCTCCTATTGGGAAAACCCACGGGAAAGTCCGTAGTTTTGTAGAGAAGCGAACCCAGAGGCAAGGAAGAAACCTCAGCCAAACTGTGCCTGCAGGCACAGGAATCTAAAATAAGAAAAACTTTCTGTACTTTACAAACAACATCAGAGACATTTAAAACGACTCCCTCCTCCTCCGAGCAGCGGAGAATCCTCTGCCTCATTCATTCCATGCACAGGAACCAAGCCGTGCTCCCTCGCTTCTGCCCCGGCCGCCCCCACAACTCGGGGCAGAACCCTGAGACCAAAAGCACTTAAGCTTGTGAAGTTCAGGCAGGGCTGCCTCTGCAGGCCAGATCTCAGCCGCCAAAGCTCCAGGAAAGCGGCATCATCCCCGCAGCCGCCTTGCGCACGGCCAGGTCAGAGTCCAAAGAGGACACGTAAATGCACGGGCCCCCCCGGCCCCGCCGTGCCAGCCACGGCCACCGAGACCTACACGGCCTGTCCGTCCTCCCAGGGCAAGCTGGGTTCCTAACGCCTTTTAAATGAACCCTCAGTGTGTCTCTCGGAAGTGTGGCACGGGCGTAAAGCCTCACCCCAACGAGGCGGCGGTTCCCCTCGGCACGTGGTGGGCGCTTGTGGCGGAATGGCCACCGCACGGGCCCACCGGGCTTGAGGAGAGGACCTGATGCTGGGACACCAGCGGTTTTCTCTGGCACTCAGCCGCCTGTCAGTAGAGATTGCAGTGACACTTAGATTCTCAGAACGAAAGGCCCGTCACTGGCCATTTTTACAAGGATAAGCCAGGGACCAGGGCACATCCTGTTCATCCCCATGGAAGACATCGTGTGAGTGTTGCACAGAGACCTCAATAAATAACGCTTCCTGGGGAGACACGGCTCGAAAAGGTCTCTGGGCTGGACATGTCTCCTTGGGCTACGCAGAGCAAAACCCAGCATTTTGTTGGCGTGACTTCCTGTTCTGGTCCGTCCCGCCGCAAAGCTGTGGGGCTATTTTGTAAGCCTAAAAAAACAAAAAAGCAGGAAAACCAGAAAAGACCGACCTCTCTTTTTTCCTCTTGGCTCTTCTTCCCTCCTCCCCCTTTAGGCACCGAGTACCAAGACATTGAGACTGAGAAAACCTGCCCCGAGTCACATTCACCTTCAGAAGACTCCTTTGTGAGAAGCTGAGGGCCTGGCCCTCGTCCTCCTGCAGACAGCGGCCCACCAGCACCCACAGACCTCGCGGGCCCACTTAGCGCGCTCTGCCCAAGAACCCGAGGGTCCCGAGGGAGTCACCCAGCCACAGCGTGGTCCTGTGGGGTGGCTGTGATCAGGAGGCCCCCGGCCCCTCGGCGCAGGCACCTTCCCGGGCCACTAAGGGGGAGTCGTGACCTGGGACGCAGCTCCCTCTTGCCCAGCCCGCCCTCGGCTCCCGGGGGAACGACCCGCCCACACGCTTTAGAAGCCCCCTCCCCAGAACGCTCCTGTGACCCATGCCTCTGCCACAGCTCTTCCGAAATCCGCCAAGGCTGGGTGTCAGTAGGAGGGGGACAAAAGTCACCCTGCTTCACAGAAGGGAGGGGGAAGCACACGCTCAACAGATTTTGAGTGTGTTATTCTGTATTTTTGCAGCTTCTATTTTCTAGATGAGCAGTGTAGAGACACGTGATGTAAAGTACATACTGTATGATGGCTGAAAATTATATTAAAAGCACTATTTTAATTCTTCTCCTGTCTTGTGCTGTGATCTCTACCATCTTCCTCTCTGTGTCTTTGGGTAGAACGATTCTTTAGGAGCGTGTTTCCGGCTGTATGTGCTCCATGTTCGTGGCCTTGGAACTGTTCAAAAGAGCACGGGCTCTGGGGTCGGAACAGACGTGGGCTCAAATCCTCGCCCCGGCACTGCAGGGCTGTGGCGCTGAGCGAGCCATCCGACAGCACCGAGCCCCCGTTTCATCCTCTGTAAAGTGGGGCGACTGACACCTGCTTCACAGCAGTGTGTGAAGCTACCCTCTGCTTTACCTTTCTGGTCTCCCACTGTCTGTGAGCCCTGGGACATCGGGGAACGGCTTTATCTCAGGGTGTGCCCGCAGTACAAGGCACGACATTTGGTGGATGCTCCGTATGCTACCGAATGAATGAATGAATGAATGATGGGTGAACAGAGAGCCTCCAACCCGTCAGCCTGTGGGGCTTGACTTCAGTGTCCCTCCGCAGAGGCAACAGCAGTCTTTGCCTCCCCCTCTCAGGCCCGTGGAGTCCCGGTCACCTTCCCAGTCCTTGCCGCACCTCTTCCTGATTGCCTAGCTTCTCCACACCACTCGTGCACTGGATGGACTCCTGCCTCGTGTCAGCGGGTTGGTCAGGTGGATGGCTGGCACCAACATGCATCTTAGAGTCCCCACGACGCTCCTTCCTTGGCTGGGGAGACAGGAGCTCCAGGAGCTAACGGTTGTACTGTCTTCCAGGCCTTAGACCTAGGATGGCCCGCTCTTACCGGGCTAGCCCTGGTCTCTGACACACTTTCTTCACATCCCCTCCAGCCTGGGTTTTGCCCTCTGCAGCCCCAACATCCTTTGCGGTTCAGCTGTTCTGAAATCCAAGCTGGTCCAGCTACTATCCTTGAAGACAGCACCCGCCCCAGCCCTGCAGGTCTTTGTGCTCCCAGGTGGGCAGAGGCAGGAAAGAGTGCCTGGGCGAGCGTCCTTTTCTCAAGCCCTACTACCTGCCTGTTAGCATCTGAAGGACTTTTTCTTTAGCCGGGCCCTACTATTTAAGTGATGGTTGGTTTTGTTGTTTTTGTTTTGCAAAGCAACATGATTTATTCTCTCCAGCATAAAAATCCCAAGAAAATGCAATTTCAACCTTCTCTGTCCTAATGTGGAAAGATGCTGAAGCAGCTGGAAAGTCAGTGGCTCCTCGAGGGAGCGGAACGCACCTGACGTTCAGCTGGAGGCGCAAGAAGGAAGCAGAGACTGTGCGACGGCTTAGGGCGTCCGAGCTCTCGGCCCGCCGGTTCCCATCTGTTTGTTGTCTGCAGTCTCAATAATTCTATCCACGTGCTACCTTTTCCCTCATGAAGGTGGAAAATTGATCAAAACCTTACTCTCCTTCCATTTCATCTTAGCTTCACAAAGACATGATTTCTTACTTGTGGTCAAAGCGGGTCCAGGAGAGCTGTTCGCACAGGTTGACCCACCGGCTCCGGGAGTAAATCTCGGAGACTGAACTCCGGGTGCCATCTCTTCCCAACGTCCTATCAGCTGCCGGCGCCGACAGCTCTGAACGGCACCCACCGTGGGCCCTTCTTGAACCAAACCTGAAGTGCAACCTGACCCTTTCTCTGTCTCTGTGAAAGGGCTGGTCATGCACCCACGCCTTCTGCTCGACCCAAATAAAACAGGCCGTTTCTGTGGCCTTGAACATGGATTCGGAATCCCTCGCACATCCAACTTTGCAAAGACCTGCATGTTTGTCCCTTTAGCCGTTGCTGCCTCAGAACTACTGCCCTAGGCCTGTTTCTGACTGTGCACGGAAATGTTCCTTATTCATTCACGGGACAGAGACTGACTTTTCCTTTCCAGGGAGCGCTTGAGAAAGTCTCGGAACCCTCCTGAGTCCTGGCCGCCCAGTATGGGATGCATGAACCCCCAAAGGAGAACTTTCCGGGTCTTCAGGAGCGTTTCAGTGGGCTCTCCCCCTTCTCTGAATCGAGGGGTGAAATGAGCAAGGCCGTTTGCCAGGAACACAAAGGCAGGGTGACAAATGCGTGAATTTAGTCGGTCAGCAGCGCAGGAAGCAGCCTCGGGGACTCGGCCTGGACGTGGCAGAAGCCACTGGGCTCCTTTGGGAAAGGGGCGTGTTCCTACGAGGCTCCTCCACGTCACGTGTCGCCGAGAACATGGCCCTGACCCTCAGGTACAACCGAACCCTCTCCCCGGCAACGCAGAAGAAGGAAGCCCCGCCCTCAGGCTCACAGCCCAGCTCAGTGCGCCAGGTGCCCGCCCCCAGGACTGCCCTTCGGTTTCTTCAGGAATCGTTCTGCACGGAGGCAACTGTATTTTCATAGCGCAGTCAGCGCTCGTTATGGTTCATAACAAGAGAAAAGAGCCCCAGGAAAACGCCAGTCCCTCCGGTTGCTTCTACAACAACCACTGCCTAGATCCCCAGGTTTCCCGCGGATGGTCAGGCACTGCCACGCGGCCCTGGAAAAGGAACCTAGGCTTTCAGCAAGACACCAGAGTCAGGACTTTATTTAAACTTGTACACTGCGGCCCTTGAAGGAGCGTACTGCCCTTGGCCATTTCCTCACATAGTAGCAGCAGCTCAATCCCCCCAAATCACAGAGGTGGCAGCTACTGGGGAGGATGTGGAACCGAGACCCACGCCGGGCGAGGACAGGGCTCCACCGGGACCCCAGGGCCCTCGCTCCAACCTGGTCCACCCTGTTCACGGCACCCTGTGCTGCCCGGGGACCGAGAGCTGGGGGGCTGGGAAGTACTCCCTCCACTCGTGCCCTACCTCAAATCGGGTGCCCCATGTAAAGCCAGGCCCTGATGCTTACTTAGCACGGACAGCTCGGCGGGGCCCTCCCCAGCAGGAGAGCAGGTCGGCCGCCCCCAGCCTTCCCGGGTCAGCAAGTCCAGTCACGACTGCGAGCCCCGCCTTCGCGCGGCGCTCACATGAGGAGGTCGTGCACTGCCTGGCAGAGCTGTTGGGAGAACTCGGTGGGCAAACGGCCCAGCGTCGGGCCCCGGGGGCTGTGATTCATCGAGGGGCCTCGTCCTGGGCCCTGCTCTGCGAAAGCCTTCCTCCCTGCTGCGTAGCTGTTCCCTTAATGACGTCTCAGTCAACTCCTTAACTTCCGAGTCATTTTCACTCGATAAGACGCCTTTGCCTCCCTTATGAAGACCCAGACTTAACCATCTCAGACCATCCACCACGCAGGCTCAGGGCCCCGGAGGAAGGAGGCATCTGCTCTCTCCCGCCCCCTCCCCCAGCCGCCCGGGCCCCCGGGCACTCCAGACCCACGTGCAGAAGGCGAAGGAGCAGCCCAGCGTGCGTACCGGACTGCCTGTGTGTCACTGAGGATGCGCCCCCTCGGGGAGCGCTGGTGAGAGGCAGCAGTCCCCGGCAGAGCCCAGTGGGAGGTGCCTTCCCTGCCAAGAAGCCACCCTGGGCTCTGCAGCTCTCGGGAAAGCAGCTGCTGCGATGTCGGGAAGACCCAGCCATGGGTTTCACCCCCTGCAGCAGGCTCCTGTCTCCCCCACCTTCGGACCGGCTTCGTCCTCGGGACACCCGCAGCCTCCAAACCCACCTTCCCTCCTCGCCTGGGCTCTGTGACAGGTTGCTTCCCAGCACTGGCCCTGCCTCCCTGTGCCTGACCCGCCTCCCCAGCATGCTCCCCACCTGCCCTGAGGGCAGAAGGATGATGGGTCAGCAAGGCCAGGCCCCCTTTCCTAACACAGCCCGGCACTTGATGGGCAATTGCTTTGGGGACCTCTTCCCGCACGCAACTGTGGGGCAGAAACGCAGTCGCGGCCTGTCTTCTCGAACATCGCTGGACCCCGCCGTGCTGCTGGCACCTCAGGACTCGGGTGGCCGACGGGGCGGGGTGATAGGTGGTGCTCCCTCCAGAGCAACCCCCCAACTTTTCAGAATCAACGCTGACCCGGTGCCTGAACCCCTGAACCCTCAGCACCGTCTAGCCTTCCGGTAGTTAATTATTCATAGGTTTTTGCATGTAAAGACCATGGATCGGGGCTGGTGCAAAGCCTTGCATCCTCGGAGGCCCTGTGGGGAGTCCAGGGAAGCCCTGGATGCAAACAATCCACAGTGCTGTGCTGCCCCAACTTTGGCGCCTCTGGGCCACACAGGAAGAGAAAGAGTTGCCTTGGGTCACACATTAAATACACCAACACTAACGAAAACTGATCGACAAAACAAAAGGTTTAAAGTAAATTTATGATTTTGTGCCAGGCCACCTTCGTAGCCATCCTGGGCCACAGGTGGTCCTCGGGACACCCCCGGAGCCTCCACATAATAAACAAGACCCCTGTGATGCACTACCCATTCGGGGGCACATCATGAAAACCAGAGACAGGGGAGCGAAGGGGGTGCAGAGGACAGAGTCCCAGACGAAGCTTTCTCGCGGAGGTGGAGGCGTGCAAAGACCTCCTTCCTGGTAAACCTCGGGCATCCAGGCTCCAGGCAGGAGGCTCTGCCCTCGCCGTCGGGATGGGTTTCTGGGAGGAAGCAGGCAGCGGCCGCCAAAGCCACCTCGCTCTCTGAAGGGACAGGAGGGCAAGGAGAACAATGCGCCGAGCACTGCGCCGAACTGTTTATGAACGTAGCCTCCGCACTTAAGCCTTGCAAACACCCTGCGCAACGGGAGTCATTTTCTGCCAGCCTGCTGGCCGGGGCTTGAGTCTGGACTCCCCTCCCTTACTGAGGAGGAGGAACCCGCGCCCGCTTCACGGGAAGAGCGCGAGGACTCAGCGGGGTCCTATCTGTGAGGCACCCAGCCCTGAGCATGACACCTAGAACATGTCCGAGAAATACAAGGCCCCTCCGCCACAGGGAGACAGAGGCAGCACGTCCCTCTTGCTGCCGGGCCCTCCGCGGGAGGACTGAGCTGCTAACAGGGCTGACCTGCGTGGGTAAGTAATTATAACTGCAATTACCTCCCCGGGGACGGTGATTCGCCATTGCTGTTTGCACCCACTGAAATTACATGCCCAAGAAGCAGAGTCACCCATTGGCAGAGAAACATAATTAAATTGGAAGAACGGCATCCAATGGCTGATTGGATTAATAAAAGAAATTTATTTCCCAGAGCTATTTCAGAAACACTTCTCCAAGCTGGATATTTTAAAGCTTGTACTCTGAATTCAAATTATATACTAATTCCTTTCCAAAAACCATCACGCATCCGGCCCTTACCAGCACAGGCACCCCTCTCTGAGAAGCAGCCATGGCCACTGTTTCATAAAACCGCACGCAGACACAAAACCTCTCCATCTTTGCGTACGAATGCATCTACAAAACCGAGTGTTTGGTGGTGAAGTCACTTCAGCGAGTATTTCAACTGAGTAATACGTTTCCTGGCTTGACAGTTTCATTTTAAATGACTATCAAAGAATGTGATATACTGTGGTCACTTCACAAACTTAAATAATTTTTTGTTCTCAAACTCTCCACGACACCAAATGATCATTTGCCGATTTGGCTCCAAATCAGTGTAAAATTGAGCTTGCAACTCTTAAATTCTCATGAACTCCACAACGAACCAGTGAGGATTACTGGCACCCGAATACATTGCTCCTGAAGGACAAAGGAGTTTTCCTTTCCCTCTCGGGGACCGTCCAGCGCTCTAACGGTTCTTGTACTTATGGGCGAAGTCCACGTCTCCATTTCCAAATCTTTGTCCGGCGTTCCCCACGCCCGCAGCCCCAGGACAGCGGCTGTCTGCCGGTCGCCCTCATTCGCATGCAGCTCTGCACGCTGAGCTTCCGTGGCGCCCTACCCTGGCGCACATCCTAGGCGCCTGAGACACTTCTGTGCAGTAGGGATCAGCAAGGCAAACAACTTCACCGGTGGATTTTTACCAGTGGAAAAACCTCAAGAACAAAAGGCGCCTTTCCCAGGGCTGCCTCCCCACTCTCCTGTGGCCGAGGAAAATAAGCCTGCCTGCTCGCTGCGCTCCAAGACGGACGGCAGAGGGGGCCTCAGCGTGTCCCGGCCTGAAGAATGGACGACCACCCGCATTTTCATGCATGTAAAAGGGAGCTTCAGGCAAAGCTATTGCTGGAGTCAGATCGGGCACAGAGAATGCCTACGGCACACCTGAAAAGGCCCTCGGACTCTAGCCTGAGGTTTGCTTTGGGGATTTCCAGCCGCGTAAAAACTGTGCCCTGAGACCAAAACAAGCTGGTTAGTTACCTGCTCGCTTCAGACCGAAACTCCAGGACAACCAAATGTCTCTGTGCTCCACCCCTTAGCAGGCTAGTCAGTGATCTGTCTAAATATTTACCTGAAACAAACATTTGGTATTAGAGCTATTCCTATCTTTTTCTTTTTCCAAAAGACGTACGATCATGTATTCTACAGTCTACTGTAAATGGCTCATCTTGGTAACTGAGCCATCAGCACTTGTGTGTAGCTGCTGATAAAGGGGTGAGGCGAAACCATCAATAAAACCACAGAACCACCTACTGAGCCGGGTGAATATATTCCCCAATGATCTATCTGATCAGGGCTAATATCCAGATTTACAAAGAACTCACACAATTTCACACACGCACAATCTGATTCAAAAAGCGAGCAGAGCACCTGAGCAGACAGTTCTCCAAAGAGGACCTACAGAGGGTCAACAGACATACATGAAAAGACACTCACACAACTAGTCGGAGAATTGTGAATTAAAACCACCAGGAGATACCACCTCCCAGCTGATCAACACACGACAGGTGCTGGTGAGGACGGCGGAGAGGGGGAGCCATCGCCTCCTGCCGGTGGGTTGCCGGTGGGTGCAGCCACTGTGGGAACAGTGTGCAGGTTCCTGGAAAAAAACTGATAGAACCAGAGATCCCGCTTCTGGGGATGTATCTGAAGAAATCCAAAATAATTCACAACGATGCATCCCTCCTTAGGTTCACCACAACATCCTTTACGACAGCCAACACAGGGAAGCAGCCCAAGGTCCATCAATAGACGGATGGATAAAGAAGATGCAGCATGCACACACAACGGACTACCATGTCATAACGAGATGAAGTGTTACCACCTGCGATGACATGGACGAACCTAGAAGGTAGGATGCTGAGTGAAATAAGTCAGACAGAGAAAGGCAAACACCATATGATTTCACTTATATGTGGCATCTAAAAACAAAATAAATGAACAAAACGGAAACAGTCTCACAGATAAGAGAGCAAAGTGCCGGACGAAAGGGGCTTCGGGGAGGTTTCCGAAAGAAGTGAAGGGGTTCAGAGGGGCATCTGGCGGCTACGGAACAGTGGCCGTGATGGAAAGCGCGGCCAAGGGGGTACGGTCAGTGACACCGGAGTGACCGTGGACGGTGCCAGGCGGGGACGACACGTAGCAGCAGGATCACTTCCTAAGTTACACAGATGCCTAACACTCTGCTCTACACCCGAAACTAATATATTAAATGTCAACTGCAATCCAAATTTTTTAATGAAAAACCTGTGAAACCATCACCAAAGACCAAGGTAGTAACTTGAAAAATAAAGAGTATTACTATATTCCAAGATTAGATGATTAAATACTTGAAACATGTGATTTCTTCCCAAACTATTCCAATAACCCAAGAAAATATCAATAGGGGTTTCTATGGAAATTCACAAACATTATAAACTTTAAGGGCAAGTGTTCAAGAAAAGCCATGGTAATCCTGAAACTAAAAATAAGAAGGAATAGTAAGTGAGGAGTTCTTAAAGTCCATGTTGATAAAGGTATAGTACTTCAAAAAGTAAGTTGTTTGCGCAGGGCCAGATAAACCAAAGGCTCAGGACAGCATCCATAAACAGGTATCTAGCTCTATAGGTGCATCTATAGGCACAGATATAGATATCTACATACAGGACTATATATAGAATTCTATCTGTATCTAGAGATAGAATTATATATATATGTATAGATCTAGATCTAGAGATGTAGAGATATGTACAACTTAGAGTATATTAAGGAGAGCATTTCGAATCACCGGGAAAATGCTGGACTATTACATCAACCGTTTAGAGAGACAATCTCAAAATGACTTTGATTCATTGCCTCTCAGCAATGGAAGTTCAAATCGCATGTGGTTTCAGAGCCAGACTTGTTTAAAAACTGTAAAGATTTAGGGAAAACGAGACAGGCCTGGCCGGGTGGCGCGGTTGGCTGGAGCGTTGCCCCAGTGCACCAGGGCTGCGGGTCTGGTCCCCTGTCGGGGCACGGACAGGAAGCAACCAGTGAGCGCACAGGTACGTGGGACGACAAATGTCTCTCTCTCTCTCTCCCTGCCTCAAATCAATCGATCATCAATAACTAAATAAAAACAAAAACAGGAGAACGCATTCACGGTTTGAGGATTTTCTGCAAAGACCCGAAGTACAACCCATACATAAAACGACCGACAAGCCTACCTCAAAATTAAAATGCCTGTGCACCCTAAACAGCACGCACGAAGTTGAAAGAGGAGAAGACTGTTTGAAATACCCACAGATGACACAGAGTTACTCTCGGAACATGTCAAGAATCCCTACGAATCCACAGGAGAAAGGTAAACGGCCAGAGTGGCCCTAGGAGTCCGTCGTCATCCCTACAAGTTCAATAGAACACGCAGCAAATATGGGGGGTTCACAGACGTTCACATTTGTTTACACACAAATGTCCTATAAACTTTCCAGCAATCAAGGAAACACAAATATTCAAAAAATCAGACCATTTTTACCCATCGGGATGGGGAAATTTTTTTATAACACCTCCTGTCAGGCATCCGCAAGTACTCGGTACAGCTGCCCCAGAGGAAAATTTGGCAATGCCTATTGACCTTTAAATGTTCACATACTATGATCCAGAAGTGACATTTCGCCACACCTACCCTAATACAGGGGCCACTGGCACGATGGGACAGGACGCCCCTCGGATCCCTGGTCACCGCCTGTCCCATCGCCACCAACACGCAGACCTCGGCTGGGCTCCCGCTTCCGCTCCTGCTGACCGACACCCCCGTTACAACCCCACTGCACCCCCGTTTAACTCTCGCTGCCCTTCCACACCAAGCACAAGCATCCAGCGAACTGTGGCGCTCCCTAAGAGGAGACCACTAGGCTTGGCTTTTGGCGGAGGCTCCACAGCTAGTTCACGTGCAGGTTCCATGGGGTGTCAACCCCATCCCAGGTATCCCCAGGTCGTCGCGTGAAGGCGTCTCTCAAGGCCAGGCTGGCCCCTCCCCTGGGGCCCCGGAGGCAGGGCCAGAGGCCCAACACCCAGTGGGGAGTCGGTGGAGAGGCTGCTGAGCCACCCGCCCCTCCTCTTACCAGGAGTGAAAGTCTCCCACTAGATCCCATAATCCTTTGCTCTCACAGCATGTATACTTGTACTCATCATATTTAGATCCATATACGATAGATCTCTCTTCTTTAACATTTGATTTATTTATTTTTAGAGAAAGGGGAAGGCAGGGAGAAAGAGCCATCAACCGCTTGCCTCTGGTACATTCCCCGACTACAGACTGAGCCCGCAGCCCAGGCCTGTGCCCCGCCCAAGAATGGAACTGGTGACCTTCTGCTTTGCAGGAGGACCCCCCCCCTGACCGACGGAGCCACACCCGTCAGGGCGGTTACAGTGCGCTACTGAGACATTCTTCACAGACACCACCTATGTCTTGCTTAATTCCTTAGCCCTGACGGTACTTAAGATAAAACCTTAGACATATAAAAGTACATTAAATATTTTTAATGCATTCAGCGGATTTCCTGTCCAGAAGCCAGAAAAGGTAGACCACATTGCTGGGGGAAGGTGTGACACCCAGAGGCTCCCTAACAACACACGTTCCAGGACTGGCCCAATCTCTCCTCGGGCCACACGAGGGAAACCAGAACCAGAAGCGCCTTGTTATTCTCCATCCCCTTTTAGCTGAGTCCAGGATCAGCCACTGTGACCGCTCCTTACGCCAAGGTGGGACTGCAGAGTTCCCAAGGCCGTTGGACAGGTCACTGTGATCTCTCCTGATTCTCCAACAACCCAGAGAAGTGATCTGAGCGCTTCCCCTTCCACCGCGTCCCTTCTGTCTCTGCGGGGAAGCCAGAAGTCAACTCCTGATCTGGGCGCAGGCGGAAGGATACGGCACAGAATCACTACCCAACCTCTGCCTGGGGACACCGAGGTTTCCTTTTCAAGTAGGCTGGATTGCATGGGCCCAGGGAGCCATGGACGGTTTCAGAGCCCCTGCAGAAGTGGTGGCTATTATCTCAAGTCTTAGTGCATCTATCTGGCTAGAGTGGAGCCCTTAGGACAGGGAGGACAGTGGCCGGCAGGACCTGGGGGACCTTGGGGGCTACCGGTCTCCTCTGAGCGCTGCAGTGGGGGACGCAAGCTCTCAGACTAGCACCCTCAACGCAGGCCTCTTCTGGCTGAGTGGCCAGCGTCGCCTCCTCCGGCAACAATGCAAAGCCCTCCTTCCAACTCCCAGCGGTTCAGGGACATCCTGAGCGGAAGACTGGGTCCCAGTTCTGGCTGCAGCGGGTCCCCCTGCCTCTCGGTCCGGCTCCCTCCCACCCCTTGCCAAAGCCTCCAACTCCCAGGATACCCTAGGCACAGGCTGAATTATCTATGCATTTCCTCTGATCTGTCCAGTGCTAATTCTTCGGAACGGGCCATTCTTCCCCTAGAAGAGCGAGGCCAGCAGCCCGTGGAGGACCCTTTACAGGGGTTGAGGCGAACTCACCGTGCGCGCTCGGAGTCTGGGAGGCTGTGTCCCCAGGGGTCCCGCCAGCACAAGGGGGCTCGGGTCATGTCCCCTCCCGTTAGGCAGGCCTAGGCTGCCATACCCTCAGCCCACCACATGCTCAACTCTTCTGGGAGCAGGTTTGGGACTCCCTCTCCAAAAGACGCTCAAAGCAGACCCCGAGGAGCACTCTGGAATGCACCCCCTCCCAGCACATGAAACCACAGTTCCAACAGCCGTCCCCCCACTGCAGTAAACCAGGCGCAGCCCGAGGTCCAAGGCAGCTCGCACGGATTAAGCAGGACAATTTCTCAGTGTGCCAGACGGCAGGGTCCAGTGACCTGCCAGGCAGGGGGCCACTGCTGTTCCTTCCCAACCCTACTGTTCGACCCTAAGAGTGAGGATTCTCCCAGGGGGCAGCGGAGACATGGAAATGGCAGCTGGTACTCAACGAGGCCCAGTTTTGTGCCAGCCACTGTCCTGTTCCGTCTTCATTCCTACAGCAACGCCATGGAGCAGGCAGGCTTATATTTTTCAGAAAAGGAAAGAGGTGCTCGAAGTCCACGCTAAGAAAGTGGGAGCTGGAACCCCACCCTGCGCATCTGTGACTTCTGTCTCCACTAGAGGGCACTGGCCTCCCCTTCTCTGGTCTTAGTTGGAAGAATGCCTGGGTTGATGGTTTTAAGGAGAGTGGTAGATGCTGGCGATCAATAAAACCCTTAGGTCCTTCCTGGAAAACTTTCTGTTCCAGCCAGCTCCTGAGAAGGTTCCATGGCATCGTCCACAGAAGCCATCACGTTCTCACCCGCTGCAGGCTCTGCTGGACTGTGCTCGTCAGGACGGGGCCCAGTCTTCGGAGAGGACCCCTGAGACAACTCCAGAGGAGCAGGAACTCCCTCGGGTGACAACCCGCCCTGAGGCTCCGAGCCCCTGGCTTGCTTACACTCAGTACCAGCGGGTCAGAGGGCGGTGGTGACAGCACTGGAGCCTGGAGCGCGTCAGCCGAAGGAAGAACACCACTAGTTAACGCTCTCCATGTCCAGGGACATGTCACCGTGTCCAGGGACACGCCAGCTCCGGGGCCGGGGGCAGAGCTCTGGAGTCGGCTGCGGCTGCGCACACGCGTGCAGGAGGAAGTGGTCAGCGGTTGGTCGCTGTCCGGGCAGGAACCGTGGCGAAGGCCACGGTGCTGACCTTGGTGAGGACGGACCACGCTCTGGTCAGTCGGGTTGGCACCAGCCAAACGTGGCTTTTGAGTGTTCAAAGCGTGGCCAGTGCAAGCGGGGAAATTAGATTTTTCATTTCATTCTATTTTAATTAACTTTAACCCGAAATGGTCACGTGCATGGACCGGCTGCTGAACCGGACAGCTCAGGGCTCAACGTCACACTGCCCGCCAGAAGATGAGCAGGCTGGGAGGTGTGACCTCGCCCTCTGCAGACTCTCCCAGTCAAAGGGCCAGGACGCACCCGGGCCAAGTGTGAGTCTGGTTTCCTCAAGAGACTGCAGCCACCACCCCCTTCTCCGCTGTGAGGTGGAGACTGGGCGGGGAGGCCGCCGCTCTGTGGCTGGGCCCCCCGAGCAACTCCGGCTGCCGTCCAACACTGCTGGAGGCTCCCGCCAACCCGTGGCACTATTTCAGGATGTTTGCGCCTGAAGAAACGCCGAGCAGCCACTTCTAATCTCCCCCTCCCTGTGCCCCGCTGGCCTTGAGGGGCTTCCACAAAGTCGGCCGACTCCCCAGGCGCCACTGGAACAGCAGACACGAATACTGAGGACTCACCCTCTGAACCCCCACGGTTCCCCTGGGTAAGCCACCCCGACCCCGGAATGACGGACAGGATGTCAAGGTACCTTCTCAGAGCCACCCCGGGCTCTGCCTCTGCATCTCACCGGCCCTGACTCTCTCCCCTCCCTCCCCCATCCCGAGGGATGTTTATTCAGTGGGGGAGGTGGGGAGAGAAATTGCTTCTGGCCAGTCCCCAGCCTTCAAGGCGCTGGATTTTGGCACTAAAAGATCCAAGCGTTCCAACCCTCCCTTCTGCTTCTCTGCTCTACCTGTGTTTAGGGAATAGATGCCTCACAGGCTAGTCAAATAGCAAGGGGCTAAAATATGTGTAAAGGTGTGGGGGGCAGGTACAGAATAACTAGAAACTTGTATCATTGGTCCTGCAAAAAGCTCCGTACCCTCAGAGGCCTGGGGGTGGGCTAGGGTGGCGGCAGTCCGAGGCAGAATGCAGAGAACCTCGCCTTCTTATTCGTAACTCCGGCTATGTCACAGCTGAGGAAGTGGAAAATCAGCATCAGGGTCCTGTTCACTAATTTCCACGCCCAGAGTCTGGCCTCCCGGCCCGCCCAGGGCTGTGCTCACTGGCGCTCACGCACCCAGCATGCGTGCCGACGGCACGGAGCCCACAGCCAACCTGCGCTCTCCAACGCCCTCTGCCCGGGTGGCCCCCTCGCTTCCTTCCCCCAGAATCGAAAGCACGCGTGCCGAGTGTCTGTCTTCGGGGACGAGGCAAACTGTAACCACCTTCCTCCTCTCCCACGCCGCAGCAAATGAGCCTGCTCTGGCCCCCAAGGTATCTGAAGATGACTGCGTCCTGCGGGTGCTGGACGACCCCTGTGGCTGAGGACCGAGCAAAGCCCGCATGGAGCGCCCGTTTCAATCCCCCGAGAGAAGGAACCGATGGAAATGTGACCGATCCAGGCAGGGCAACCCGCTGAGGAAACACCACGTTCCATGTCGTCTCTCGCAGAGGGAAAACCATGAGACCAGACATCAGGAGAATACCCCCAGGGCCGTTTCCTGGCCACCAGCCAGGTCCAGCGCGCGGCCTGTCCCCAGAAACACTCTCCCAGCGAGAAGGCTGCGGGCAGGCACACGGTGAGCCAGACCAATGCGCAGCACCACGCAGCAAGCCCCGTGACGAGGGCGGGCGGGACAGCATTGCTGCCCATGCGCCTTCCACGCCGAGGAGCGGGCGGGAGCTAACGTGGCCTCCCACGATGGAACGTGTTTGACCCCGCGTGGCGCTGCCATCGGCTCCAGGAGCGCGGTGGCTAAAATGCGCTGCTTCCTGACTTCTACACAGAAAGGTACAGGGCTGTGCGTTCCGATCCCGGATGGTGCTGCATTCTTGGCGTCAGGGAGGCAGGGGGCCAGGCCTGCAGCAGCCGCACGCAACTTCACCACCTGCGACTCCAGCACCCACACCAGTGGAGGCCACGGTGACACAGCTGGCGGGGAACAGGGTGGCCCTGGGCTGGCCTGCCCCTGGGGACAATGCTCCGCCAGCCTCCGGGACCTGTTCTCACTCTTCTCACGGGTCCTGGGAAGTGGTACTATATCAATGCAGCAGAATGATGCTTTAGCGATAGAGATGATTCTTTCTTTCTTCCTTTCTTTTTCTTTTTTTTTTGTATTTACTTTTCTCTCTTGGCCCTTTTATTCCTTTCAGTCAGGCAGGTTAGTTTCTTTAGGGGAGGAACATAATACCAGCGAGCAAAGAGCCTATTTCAAAAGCCATTTGGTGATGGAAACCCCTCCTGCTTGAGAGCTGCATGGAGTAGTACAAGCCACTGCCTCCGACTCAAAGCCATCTCACCAACGGGAAAAAACGTCTCTTGAGTTGGGAGGAGGAGAAAAGCAATGAGAGCACAGGTGTTGGGGGCGGGCAGGCGGCGGGGGGCGCTGAGAAAATGGCCCTACGTCCTTCTCCCTGGGCTGGGCCTGAATAGGTGGAATAGTCCCAGAGTCGCTTCTAGAATGGGAGAGCCAAAAGGATTCTGTCTTATCTGCGAGGGACAGTGGCAGGGAGGCAGCCCCTCCCAGAACGCTGGTCACAGATGTGGCGAGCAGAGCTGGCTAGCTAGAGTGGACTGGTGACGTTTCAGGAGTCTGGTGAGCTGACTGTTAAATCGTTAGTAGTTTGAAGTCAGACATGGTGGGAGTATTTGCACCCCAGGGATTGGCGAAGGTGACAAATGAGAACCTCCCTCTCGCCACCTGCCACCCCTCCCCCAGAGCACACCACCGGAAGGAGCCTCAGACAGTGTGAGAGGTGAAAGCTGGCCCCCCAAACACTGCTGAGGAGGAGAGGAGAGTGGTCCAGGCGGAGGGGCCCCCGGACAGGAGGCTGTCTCTGGCCCTTGCATAAACACATAACAGACCCACGCGGGGGAGAAAGCGCAGCAGACGCCCAAGTGACATCCGGAACGATGCTTTCGGATAAGCCGCCCAGAACGCAAATGCACACTGGGGCCACAGAGCGTGCAACCGCACCCCCGTGTGACAGGACATCCCTTTCACCACGCAGGAGGAGGACTCAAAATGTAAATGAGAGTCTTACAGGAAAAAATTACAATTATTGCACACCTGAGTTTTTACAATTTGTGTCTCCTGGATCGATGCGGATGAGAGGCATGAGGGCTGGAGCAGGGGCCTGTCCCCAGAACCTCGCCGCTTCCGTCTGGAGCCCTGACCTACATTGTCTGTGCCACGTGGGGGGGCCAAAGGTGTGGACGGCGGGACTGGGGGTGAGGGAAGTACCACCGGGGGCTGACGTGGGGAGCAGGGCCTCCAGCAGACAGAAGCCACAAAGAAGTAAACGCTCTTCCAAAACCCCAATCCGTATCAAGAAGTCGGCTCCCACACTCTGCCTAGTGGAATAAAAACCATTAAACAGAGGCATGAAAGGCCTCCTTTGAGCTAAGCGGGCTTTGCTAAATAATTCAGGAGCTGAGTTTGATGGAGGGGGAAGAAGAGATTATTAATTCAACTGATGACAGAGGGAGAGTGAAGGCGGGAGGTCAGGGACCACAAGATGAGAAGGGACCCACGGCCCCAGGGAGCGGGGAGGGGAGCCCATTCTGGGCAGTGGGCTGCAGGGCGATCCGTGCGGGTCCTGAGCATGTCTGCCGTCAGCTCTCGGTAAGCCTCAGAAGACGGCGGACGAATGGCGTTCAGATAGAAGGCCAACGGTGTCCCTGCTTGTGGTCCCAAGGAGGGGCTCAGGGCAGAGCAAAGAACGAGCTCGCCAGTCCAGTGGCCCCGAACCACCCGGGTCGGCAGAGCATGGGCGCATTGCACACAGACTTTTCCAGTCAGTAATGCACACGTGTTTTCTCTTCCCCGCGATTTTTCTAGCCTACCCCAGCCTAGCCTCACCCAGCCTAGCAGGGAGGAGCCGAGCCTGGCCTCTGTGTGTGCCACCGTGGGAGACAAGAACTGCCCTGCATGATGAAGCCGGCCGAGGTGGGTTTCTGCTATCTGCAGCTCCAAGTCCCCACTGATTCTGAGCACTCTGCAGAGTCCCAGAGGAGCCGGGTACCCTGCCCGACGCCAGCAGATGTTACAGAGGCAGGAGGAATGGAGCGGGTGACCCTGTGCCCCCGACTCAGGCGGTCTGTGACCCCCTTCACCTCGCCGGGCAGGGACTCCAGCCACGGCACCTCCAGTTCGTGCTTCTCCTTTCGGAACGCAGGTTGCTGCACTAGGATAACCCAAAGGGATCGTGCCAGGCCTTCCTGACAAGACAGGTCCGAATCCACCAATAACGCCCCCGCCCCAGGCCTTCATGAAACTTCGTCTGCAAGGGACACGCTTCCATTACATTCTGCCTGGACCTGCCGCGTTCTCTTCCTCCACCGTCTTGGGGCAACTGAGAGCCCTTTCTTCCTGTTATCCCAAACACACTCATTGCTACCCCAAACGTCACGAATACCATCAGTCTGCCCCACCTCCTTCTCTTCTTCGGACTAAATCCTTTCCGTCCAGTCGGAGAAGCCTTATTTTCTACCTTATTAACCGTCAGTCGAATCCGATCTAATTCCTCCAGTGGCCAAGATTAGAGCGCCTTCAGCCTGGTGGTCACAGAGCAGTCAGTGATGCACAGCACAGCACAGGGGGCAAGAGCACGCCCGTGACGCCACGCCAGCTCTGCTTGCCGCCGGGCGGGGCCTGAAGCACCAGGGCACCACGCGGTGAGGTGCCTCGCTGTCCGAGCGCTGTGCAGCACACCTGAACCAGCGCGGAGTCACGGTGAACGTCAACTGTACTTGAAAAACCAGACAAAACAAAACGCTCCTTCAGTTGCTCACGCTCACACCACGAGTCCTGACAGGCATGGGCACGTGACTTGCTTTACACCCGACCTCGGCACCAAACAGAGAAGGGGCTGGCATCTCAGACGCCCGTGGCGTCCCTCTGGCCGTCCTCACAGAGCTGGCATCCGGGGAGCAGCCTCCCTGGGACCAGGAAACCCGGCTTGCTGCTCGGCTCTCCGATCCGTGCATCTGTGATCCTCAGCAAGTCACTGTACCTGGGCTCCGTTGCCCCCGAAAATCTGTGACGTAGCAACACAACCGAGCGGTGGCCAACGGGCCCCAGGCTGAATCGGGGCTATTCGGGAGGCACAGGCCAGCAGGGAACTGAAAAGGCACGATTTTGTTTGCCTCCTCCCTTCCTGCATCCCAGTGGCCACAGGGGCAGGCTGTCCCCTCAGGCTCCCTCCGGGTGTGCCCTCCTTTCCCAGGGGATGTCTCTCCGCTGTCTCAGCAGGATGCGCTCGCACAGGCAACAGGCCTCACGACCCCCTGCAGGGGCAGGGTAACAGAGGCTTCTAGAACAGGGACTGCGGGGAGCAGCCCCGGGGAGCTGGGAGGGGGGTGGGGACCAGGCTGACAGCCGTGCTTGCTACATGCGGCCCGGTGCCACGTGTTTCTGAACAAGATCCCCCCGCCGCCCGCGGGCCCGTGTGCCTGGCCCCATTTAACCCTCAGGCAGATCTGCCAGGAAGACATCAGCTTGCACGCCCACCTGTGCTCGCACAGCTGTTAAAATGCATCACTTCCGGGACAGTCAGCAGCAGCCTCTGCCCTGAGCTCCTTGCCCGGCTCCCACTTCCCGGGTCCTGGTGATGAAGGGGGTCCCCGGGCGCTGAGGGAGGCTCCCCAAGGCCAGCGCCAGCACTTAGAACAGGCTGTTGTCAGCAAGTGCCTTACGCCTGTGAGCGCGAACACCATCTTTGATGCATGGTGCATACAGGGCCCGCCGCAGACCACGCCCCCTTTTTATTACAAAATCATAAGCATGGACTTCTGTAAGATAGCGCTATCACACTCAAGCGCACCATGGGACGCTTTAGGTGAGGTGTTCCAATTAAAACGATAGATTAGGACACCCGTGTTATTACCCGACCAGACACTCAAGCAGGCCTTACCTCTGCCGGGCCCCGTCACAGAACCTGGGGTATGCAGCTCCAGCTCAGGGGTTGCGGACACGGTGGCCGGCTCACCCCCAAGAGTGATGATGCCGGGATGGGGCAAGTCTGGCCTGTCCTCAGTGCAACACTACCCAGCCACAGAAAGGCAGAAAGCACCGACGCACGCAACACGGAGGAGCCTTGAAAACCTCATGCTGCGTGCGTGAAAGAAGCCAGAAGCAAAAGGCTGCTTTAACGGGACTCCATTCATACGAAACACGACAACAGGAGAATCAACAGAGATAAAGGCACTCGGGAGGCCCCCAGGGCCTGGGGGAAGCGGGCGAGACCGGGGCGAGGGGCGGCCAAGGGACCGCAGGGCGCGTTCTGAAGCCGGCCTAGGTTGCCGATGCCCGGCTCTGTCACCGAACTGTGTGCTTTAAATGGGTGAATTGTGTGCCACTTAAAAACTACGGGATACAACCTCCGCAAACACTGACTAAATTTAAAGTTACACATCCACGCGCATTAGCTCCCCACTGTGTTAACATATTAAATGCATTATAACACAAACATAGACACTGGAGTTTTACAGGCTGAGCTGACGGGAGAAGTGTTGACGGCTCCCGCCTGTGCCCCAGGGGCTGCTGTCAGAACCCCCTGCTCCGGAAGCAGCTGCCGAGGTGCAGAGCAGAGGCACAACTCGCTGCTCCTGGGGCCTGGCTCTCCCCACGCGGCCTGCGGATCCCGGGCCTCCCGGAGGCTACGAGGGACCTGGGCTACTGCTATTTTTTTTTTTTTTTTTTTTTTGAGGTTTACCATATCCTGAAAAACAAAGAAATGCCAAAGCAGGGTTAAACACCAAGGACTATTTTCATTCTTCACATTTGAAAAGTGAAGGCTTTGGACATAAAACAACAACAACAACAACAACGCACCTCAATATACCTGTGCTCTTCGCTGGCAAAACATTAATTCCCAGTGCAGGGAGGCAGTGGCACGGGAACAGAGAACAACCAACTGGGAGGCTGCGTGTCACCATTTCCGCTCCCCGCAGTCGGCCTCCGGGAGGGGCGGGCACCGCCGCGCTGGGCGGTGGTGGCCCGGCCGCAGCAGCTGAGGGTGTGAGCCCCACTGGGCGGACCGGGGCTCCTGCAGTGATGGCCCGAGGGTGCCTGTGCTTCAGGGCAGAACGGGAGAGCCAGAGAGCCGGGAGGGAAGTGGCCCGGGGAACCTCTTTCTGGCAGGACTGCCAATCCTTCACCAACAACAGGGATTGGGAAGCAAAGACAAGGGGAGCGGAGGGAGGTTGTGTGAGGACCCCCAGTTCAACTGCGAGCAGCGTTATCTCCCCCGCTGGAGGCAAGGCAACTCATTAACTCACAGCTGCCAGGGTCTTTCCTGTAGAAGGTTAATGTTTCTTCTTTTAATCATTTTACTCTTTTTTTACCAGCAACACAACAGCAGTGAGGAAAGTAAACTGTGACGGTCCCTCCTTTATCCCCTCCTTTGCCCCTAACAGTTCCAACGCCACAGAGCTCTGGAAAAAGGCAGGGGCAGAGTCTCCCTCAGGTCTCAGTCCTTGGAAATTGAGTCCCTACTTCATCTGGAGCCACCCACTGGTTGCCATGGTAATACTACATCTGCTACCGAACTCTGCTCCAGTGGTCACTGGCTTCGGCATCCTCCAAGCTGTTGCCGGTTCTGTGTCTGCCTGATGTGCTACTCTGCCCTCTGAGGAACGCTCCCACCTTTTCAGCAAAGGAACACTTATTCAAAAGGCCGGGTTACGGGGACAGGGAGGTTAAATCTGTGCAATTCTGCAAAAGCAAGCTCTCGTGTGTGTGGGCCATTAACGCTGCCAATCTTTGGATTAATGTTCTCTATCTGGGGATCTCAAATCCGAGTGCAAACCATCCTCCTAGATTTACCTTATTAGCATTTGTTTCTAAGGAGCATGCGTTATTTATTAAAACTTCCATAAACATTTAACATAGATCTCAACGCCAGGCTCATCTCCCTTAGTTTCTCATTTTAATGCATTTCAACTTCAATTGCTTGTCTGCCTTTCTTTCTATCCACCAATTATTTTTGAAGCTGAAGAGTATAAAATAGAAATGTAGGTTATCTGCCCACGACTTTCTCCTGCTCTGTCAGGCAGCATCTTGAAAACATATGGTTTGCCTCACTTGCTTAACAGTTACAACTCTTACAGGGCTTATCGGAACCCGAGCGCTGATGTCGTACAGCAGAGAAGGCGGACTCTGCAGTCATGGGAATTTAAGACGGGCCTCCCGGGAGCAGTGGCAGGCTCATCCCAAATTGCCTGGACTGTGCCTAGTTTTACCCCTGGACGGTCCACCTCTGGGCAAACCCAACAGTCTTGGGCAAGCGGGGACAACTGGTCACCCTCTCCCTGTGTGTTCTCAGGACGTTTCCTTTGCCTTTTTGACACAACACTTTCTCATTTGTAAAATGGGAACAATAACAAGATGTTCCTCCAAAGGTTGTGGTGAGGATTACACAATCCCCGTGGATAAGACACCTAATGCTAAAACGGGAACCCGTGCCCAGTAGCTATTATTATTAATTTTAGAACTCTAAAACTAATCTCGAACTGCACATCCACTTCGCAGCTGAGAAACCGGCTTGCTCGGGCTGTGTAGCTTTCTCAGGTTGGGGGCAGGGCCAGGACTAGGACGGAGCAGGCGGGTCCCGCACTCGACAGGGAAGGAGGCACTCGCTCCCGGTGCCGCGCCCTGTGCAGGCTTCTCTTCGCGCACAGGCAAGGTGCTGGCCTGCTGAGAGCCACGACGTCATGCTGTCAGGCCAGAGTTGGCACTCAGGGCTGTCTGACTTAAGTGAGGATGTCCCACTCTCCACTAGACAGATCCTCCGTATCGCCTTTGGTGACGATTCGTTTCTAATAGCAACAGTGCTACTAAACCACCCAAACCCGTGCCTGCTGCAAGTATTTATTCTGAGCATCATTAAAACAAAGCAAAACAAAAACCCTAGGTTCTCAAGAGACCTTGAGAAGTGAATTATTATAGCCAGCCATTTCCCAAACAGCAGTAAATTTCTTTTCATTGTCAACAATAATTTATGGAAATCTTTCCAAAAGTATCACACATTCTCATGCCTTTTTCCTTCCTTTAAACTGCACTACTTATTTTGAAATAATCACAGGTTCACGTGCAATTGTAGGAAGTAATACAGGGACACACCATGTACTCAACTCAGTTTCGCCCAATGGTAACATCTCGCAAAACCCTATTAGAGTGATTTTCAACCTTGTTCATCTCATGGCACGCACAAACTAATTACTAAAATTCTGTGGCACACCAAAAATATATTTTGTCCTGTCTGACCAAACTAGGTATAATTTTGATTGATTTACAAAATACTAGTAATTACCGACTTTTTTTTGCTCCAGTGACTTTTTAAAAAAATTAGGTGCCTACACTTGTATATAAGGATTTCTGGTACCAAGAATTAACCAACCAGACACAACCTAATTATGCAACAGGACCAGTAAGCTGCAACTCTGTTACCTGTGGCAAATATATTTAATAGTAGAAAATTTTAATATTTTCTTCTAAGATTGGGAATAAAAAATGACATTTACTCTCAGCATTCCTGTCTAACATTGTACTGGAATTCCTCAACAGTACAATAAAGCCAGAAAAAGAAATTAAATAAATATAAATTAGAAAGGAGGACATGTGACTTCCACCCAAGATGGAAGCGTGGGTAGACACACTGTGCCTCATCGCACAACCAAAAGTAGGACAACAATTTAAAAACAAAAAACAATCAGAACTGATAGAAAATCGAACTGTATGGAAATCCGACAACCAACAAGTTAAAGACACATTCATCCAGACCAGTAGGAGGGGTGGAGACAGGCAGCCAAGCAGAGAGGACTCATGGCAAGGTGGCGGCTGGCGGATGCAGTGAGGTGGCAGGTTGCAGACCGGGTGGTTCTACACTTGCAAGCAGATAAACTGGGAGAAACACCTGGGGAGGGGGACGAACTGCAACCCAGGGCCCCAGCTCAGAGAAATAAAGCCTCAAACCACTGATTAAAAATACCTGTGGGGGTTGAGGCAGCGGGAGAAACTCCCAGCTTCACAGGAAAGTTTGTTGGAGAGACCCACAGGGTCCTAGAACATACACAAACCCACCCACACAGGAATCAGCACCAGAAAGGTCCAATTTGCTTGTGGGAAGCGGGGGAAGTAACTGAAAGCCAGCAGAGAACGGAGCAAGCACTATTGTATCCTCTTGGACCCCTCCCTCACATACAGCACCATAATGTAGAAAAGTGGGTTGCCCCGTCATGGTGAACACCTAAGGCTCTGCCCCTTGCAATGCAACAGGTGCACTGAGACAAAGAAATATGGCCTGAATCAAAGAACAAATCAAAGCTCCAGAAAAAATAAAGCTAAGTGGTGAAAACATAGCCAACTTATCAGATGCAGGATTCAAAACACTGGTAATCAGGATGCTCACAGAATTGGTTGAATTTGGTAGCAAATTGGATGAAAAAATGAAGGCTATGCTAAGTGAAATAAAGGAAAGTGCATGGAGAACCAATAGTGAAGGGAAGGAAACTGCGACTCAAATCAACTGTGGACCAGAAGGAAGAAAGAAACATCCAACCAAAAAAGAATGAAGAAAGAAGAATTCAAAAAAATGAGGAGAAGCTTAGGAACCTCCAGGACATCTTTAAACGTCCCAACATCCAAATTATAGGGGTGCCAGAAGGAGAAGAGGAAGAGCAACAAGTGGAAAAGTTATTGGAACAAATAATAAAGGAGAACTTCCCCAATCTGGCAAAGGAAATAGACTTCCAGGAAGTCCAGGAAGCTCAGACAGTCCCAAAGAAGTTGGACCCAAGGAGGAATACAACAAGGCACATCATCATTACATTACCCAAGGTTAAAATTAAGGAGAGAATCCTAGAAGCAGCAAGAGAAAAGGAGACAATTACCCACAAAGGTGTTCCCATCAGACTGTCGGCTGATTTCTCAAAAGAGACCTTTCAGGCAAGAAGGGGCTAGAAAGAAGTATTCCAAATCATGAAAGGCAAGGACCTATATCCAAGATTGCTCTACTCTATCCAGAAAAGCTGTCATTTAGAATGGAAGGGCAGATAAAGTGCTTCTCAGATAAGGTCAAGTTCAAGGAGTTCATCATCACCAAGCCCTTATTATATGAAATGTTAAAGGGTTTTATCTAAGAAAAAGATAAAAAATGTGAACAGTAAAATGACAGCAAACTCACAATCATTAACAACCACACCTAAAAGAAAAACAAAAGCAAAATAAGCCAACAACTAGAACAGAAACAGAGAAATGGAGACCACATGGAAGGTTACAACAGGGGAGTGAGAGGGGGAGAGAGGGAGAAAAGGTACAGAGAACAAGTAGCATAGATGAGAGGTAGAAAATAGAAAGGGGGAGAGTAAGAATAGTATAAGAAATGTAGAAGCCAAAGAACTTATATGTACAACCCATGGACATGAACTAAAGCGAGGGAATGTGGGTGGGAGGGGGTGTGTGGGGTGGAGGGGAGTGAAGGGGTGGAAATGGGACAACTGTAATAGCATAATCAATAAAATATATTTTAAAAAAAAGAAAGCAGGAAATGTAACTGCTTCTATTCACAGGTAACATAATTGTCTATGGAAAATTTTAAAGAATCTACAAATAAGCTTCTGGAACTAACAAGTGAGTTTAGCAAAGTCACAGGGTACAAGACCAACAAAAATCAATCACATTCATACATACTAGCAATGAACAACTGGAAGTAAAAAATGTTGAAAGTGCTGGTCACACAAAAATGCATGAAGTGCTCAGGTGTAACTCTAAGGTGTTGTAGGGTCTATGTTTGGAAAGCCACACATCACTGATGAAAGAAATCAGAGAAGATCTAAGTAAGTACAGATATACCATGTTCATGGATTAAAGAAACAACATTGTTTAAAATGTCAGTTCGCCCCAACTGATCATAGATTCAGTACTATCCCCATTGAAATCCAAGCAGAATTTTTATAGATATTTCAAAATAAAGGTGTTACTTATGTGGAGAGGCAAAAAATAAATAAATAAACTAGAATAGTCAAAACAATTTTGAAAAGGAAGAGCAAAGTCAGAGGACTCTCACCACCTGGTTTTAAGACTACTTTAAAGCTACAATATAATCAAGACGGTGTAGTATTGGTGAAGGCTAGATGCCTAAATCAAAGAATCAGAATAAAGAACCCAGAAATAGACCCATACAAACAGGGTCACGATTTTCATTTTAAACAAAGACACAAAAGCAACTAAATAGAGAAAGGATAATGTTTTCAAAAGTTTCTAGAACAAGTGGATAGCCATATGCAAAAAAAAAAAAAAAAAAAAATCTCAAACTGTACTCACGAATTAAAACTTGACTAGAAATGACTTAGAGCATTAAATGTACATCTCACAACTGTAAAGTTTCTAGGCAAAAACAAATGGGACGATCACAGGCATGTGTGTCAAAGAGGTCTCAGACACACTCCAAAGGTATGACCCATTGAATAAAAACACTAAGTCATATTTCTGCAACATTAATAACGTCTGCTCTACAGGCCACTGAGAGAACGAAATTGAATGCCACAAATGGGGAGAAATACGTGCATATCAAAAAGGACCTGTATCCAGAATGCTCAAAACAAGCAAATAACCCAATAAAATGGCCAAACGATTCAACGCACTTCAATGAAGACAATATAGGCAGTAAGTAAACACCTGAAAGAATACTCAACATCACTAGTCATTAGGGGAATGAAAATTCAAACCACAATGAGATACCACTATACATCTTTTAGAATGTCCAAAGTAATTTAAAAAACAAAACCCAAATGAACAAGGACGTAATCACAGCTTTCAACTTTGCTATTGGGAATGCAGAACTGTACGACCACGTTGGAAAACCCAAAACTCTGTGGAAGCAGAAAGAAGAAAATACATTGTCCAACACTCGATAAAAAACGTAAATGGTACATAAACAAGTGGGGTGAAGAGCAGAGCCAGTATTACAAAATGAAAAGTGTAACATCAGGGAGATGCTATTCTTCACGATTCACCACTGACAAGAATTTTTAAAAGACTACTACTTAATATTTGTGAGGATTCAGCCAGACATATATTCTCATAAACTATTGGTGGCAATGTAATTTGTTAAAGCCCTCTAGAACATGATTTATAAATATTTGCCATGAGCTATAAAAAACGTCATCTTTGAAACAGTAATTTCACTTCTATGAATGGATCCCTAGGAAGTAATAAAAAATGAAACTACTTTTATAATCAGAAAAAAAATAAATCTCATTGTGATGTTTTCCTTTATGAGGTATCACAAAGCCTGGTCTTTGTGTCTGCTTCCGCCGGAGCCCCACGGCCCCAGGACAAGATGACGTCTAAAGAGGGAACACCAAGGACGCCGCCGTTTTCCTCAGGAGCACAGGACACCGGGACCTCCTCTCTCTGGACCGTCACGCACAGATCCGCCTGTGGAATCTCAGGATTTTACTGACTGCGCATGTCCGTCAGCACCACGAGAGCATGCTGTGTGCCGTCCGAAGGAACACAGATGTATTCGAGGAGAGACGGGGCACGAGGACTCACTTCTGCAGCGGGGCGGACCCTGCCAGACGCCGCTAGGAGCCCAGAGAATACTTTTAACCAAGGACTAAAGACCAAGGGTGGGCTGGGAAAGTACCCCTGTGGGGCACAGGCGCCATGGGAAAGTGCGCCCACCCGCAGGCAACCGCCACACGTCTCACTGGGGACAAACCTGTGACCTCTGCTGCCGTGGCGCCAGACGGCCCTTTCTAATGGACAGGGAGTGAGCTGGTTCAGCTGGTCAACTCAGTGCACGAGTGACAGCACATTCCAACAGCAACTCTAGTACTCTAACGCCCTCGGTGAGCACCTGCGTAACAAGGTCACTCTCCTGTAACAAGGCCAGAAACCCCCGCACTGTAGAAAACCGGGTTTCCCTGCCCCACCTTCACGGAGCCTGTGATGAGGCACGGTGGTGGCCGAGAGGCATGTCTGCGGCTGCCGTGCACATCAGCTCCACTGCCTGGGACCGAGGGGATGCTGCGTGCTCTCTACTTGCGTGCATTTCAGTTCTTCTCAATAAAGCTTGCCGTTACTGTGCACCTGCGGTCACTCCTGGGTATGTCACCATGCAACTCGATGACAGTGCACTGGTCCTATGAGCCCCCTCCCACCAACACCCAGGACCTCACAATCCCTAAGGCCCTCTGCATCTGTGAAGGGGCAGGAAACAGAGGCAAGGGCTCTAATCTGGAAATGGAACGGGGCTTGTTACTGCAGTCTGACCATGGACGGAAGGGGCTGGGGGTCCCGGGTCCGTGTGGGGGTCCGTTCAGCAAACTCAGACTTGCAGGTGCAATTTATGTCCTGATGGAATGTGCAAGCTGAAATAGCTCAGACAGGCCCTCACACGGAACACGGAGTCACTCACTGGTCAGGTGGCTGTCACCCCTGTGCACCGAGCAACACTGTGCTTACTTAAGAGTGACCGGTTCCAGGCCGGGGGGAAACTCCCTACTGCATTCAGTTAGCAGTAACTCCAAAGCACCCCAGGGACCGTCGGCAGACATGCAGCTTCACACAGACATCCCCTTGTGTTGGGATCCTGCAAGGATTCTGCTTCAACTGAATAAACAGGAAAGACACAGAAACTCGACTTTTTTAATTTCAGAGGGAAGGTTATCTTCGCAGAAACCGGAAAAGAAAAAAGCCACTCCCAGGAGCCCTTCAGTAGTTCAGTCACTCCCTAGCCACGCATAATCACATCGCCGAATGCCCCTGTGCACCTGGACAATCAGGCCCCAGCGGGCCAGGCCTGGATGCTGAGAGGGTTTGCTGCAGGGGGCCTTTTTTAAAAAAATTTTTTTCTGACATGATTCAGAGCTGTGAGAGATTTTTACCTAGGAAAAAAAACATGTCAGCTAATGACTGTTTCAGCTCTTGTGCACCAAATGCCATTTACAGGGTCAGTGAGTGGGATGAAAAGGGAAAGGACAGGTTTTGAGGGAACACGTGGCTGGCATTTAACTGCCAAAAAAAAAAAACACGAAGATGGGGTTTGTTTTTTTCCCAGAGGCCCAGAGTACAGGCCGTGGAGAGAGAGGGAAGGGAAGACGTGCCGTGATTCAGGAGGAAAGGATGGGGGGCCCAGGTTGCTGCAGGGGCACAGAAACAGAGGAGGAAACTCAGAGGGGAGGAGGCGAACGCATGATGTCCCGGGGAACTTCCGGTCTCCGAATGGAGGCAGATTTGAGCTCAGATATTTATTTCACCTCCCTCCTAGAAACGCATTAGAATGACCAAGGAGATGTAAAAATAAGAAAGACATCTATAGCTGCATTGAGAAATAACAAAGGAAACACATCTGAGAACTTTGAGGGAGTTCTAGACAAATGTCAAGCACCTGTTAGCGTTCTAGAGAGACAGAGAGATAGATTGATTGATTGATTGATTGATTATAAGGAGTTGACTCAGTCATGGATACTGACAAGTCCCGAGATCTGCAGGGTGCGTGGGCAAGCTGAAGACCGAAGACAGACAATGGCATTGTTCCCATCCCAAGGCTGGCAGGCTCAGGAGCCAGCAAGAGACACAGTTTCAGATGGAGTCCTGAGGCCGGAGAAAGACAAGGTTCAAGCCTGAAGGTGGTCAGCAGGAAGTGTTCTTGCTGACGGGGGAGGGCCAGCCTGTCCCTTCCCTATTCAGGCCTTCAGTGGGCTGAGTGGGGCCACACGCAATAGGGAGAACGGACCTCCACGCCACCTACCAGTTTAGATGTTACTCTCACCTACCAGTTTAGATGAACACCCCCACAGAAATGCCCAGAGTGATGTTTGAGCGAGTATCTGAATGCCCTGTGGCCCAGCCAAAACAGCACTTAACCCATTGCAAAGCAAATGCGATTCTAAATAAAGAAATGCTAACCCACGATGTTCAGAACACGATGCCGCAGCTACACTCATTCAGGGGATGGGGCACAGGGGCAGGTGGCGGGGCCCAGATAAAGAACTTCTTGTGACTTTGGCCAAGTATCTGCCCTCATGACTTGCTTGGTATATATGGAACTAGACATCAATTACAGAAAAAAAAAACTAAAAAACACAATCACATCGAGGCTAAATAACATGTTGCTAAACAATGAACCAGTGAACAATGAGATTCAAGAAGAAATCAAAAGATACACTGAGACGAATGAAAAAGAAAAACAACCCAAACATCTATGGGACACAGCAAAAGCAGTCCCAGAGGGAAATTCGTAGCATTACAGACCTACCTCAAGAAACAAGAAAAGCCTCAGACAATCCAACCTTGCACTTGAAGGGACTAGGAAAAGTACAACAAACAGAGCCCAAAGGGAGTAGGAACACGAGGAGCCACTGAGAGTTGTTGAGTAAATGCTGACATAACCAAACCTCTCCAGCGAGATTCAATTAACTGCTTTTGAGCACCTCCTATGGGCAATGTAGTGTGCGTGTGTGCATGTGTGTGTGTGTGTGTGTGTGTGTGTGTGAGTGAGTGAGAGAGAGAGAGAGAGAGATGGGGGCATGCAAAACAAACCAACGAGACTTAAGACGTGACCCCTACCCCAGTGACTCAGAATCCAGTTGAAGTTGGGGGTGGGGGGCGAGGTTAAAGCAACGAGACAGTCCTCCAGCTTCCTTTAACTAGGTCTTTAGAGTATGGTTTGCTTATTTGGTCAGAATCAGTGTGAATAACCGGAAGTGTCCAAACTAAAGTACAAAGGCAGATAAGTAGTGGCTAGCTCAGCACACTCCCAGTTGAGCCGCGTGGTTAATTAGGTAGAATAACACCAGGAGAGAGCTCATTATCAGCTCTCAGGAAATGCACATCCTCATCTAGAGAATCACCACCGAATATGTGTCTCTGAGTCCCAGGGACCCTATTTGTAAAGCACAGACCACAGGAATCTGTGCAGCCCTGCGATGTGTGACTCTGTGTGATGCCGTCAGAGGATGGATTTGTCGTCCCTGGGCAGTGAGCTCCAAGGAAGGAACGCGCACCTGACTCTCTCCCCAGCAACAGAGTGTTACTGATGCTGAGCGTGCCAGACAGAATCCTCTAACGCATCCCTCCGGCTTGATCCTCAAAATTGCCTGTACTGTGAAACCCCTCATCCATCAGTCTGCATAAATGCACCAGCCTGCCTTGGGGGTGGCGGGGCAATCTATTTATGTTTATCACTAAATACTGGCAGAGATTTTGATGGCATGAAGTTGGGTCTCTCCTCCTCTCTGCTTATCCATCATCCCCAAACACCAACACACCCTATGGAAAAGGAGGAGGTTGCCAAGACATATGCTAAAATTATATTGTATTTCATCTTACTCAGGAGTAATGAGATCATTTAACATGAAATGTAATTTAAAAGTGCAATGGGGCTTTCTCTTTCCCCTCCCTCGGTAACAGCTTCAGACTCCGTGTGCGGCTGGCTGACTGACACGTCCGTAACAGGCGTGGAACGAAACCTATTCCTTTCAGAGAATAAGTGTCCTCTGAGAGAGCTGCACAGAACAGGCGCCGATGAAGTTTCTCACGCCTGTGCTCGTACCTTACGCCCGGCCACAGCAGGCCCAGGGGGCATCACTCCAGGCACCGCTCACGGCCAGCTGCCCAGTGAAGACGAGCCTTCAGACGCAGGCACAGGAAGCCAACTCCGAGATGAGACAACAAGAATCAGCAAAACTACATACCTTCCCCGTCATCGCTTTAGAAAACGATATGCTTTCTTTTTAGGACACAGAGATACAACGGTTAATTCTGATAGAAAGACACTAGATACATTAACAGTATCAGGTGTATTTGTTAGCCCTTCGGGGGTGCAACACAAAGAATTAACAGCACTGAGTGAAGCTGGAAATGGAACCTTCCAGAAAAATTCCACATTCAAGATGAAATCAAATCTTATAGGGCAGCTAATAGTTTTAGATTACATATTTTTTAAACAGTAATTGTATGATAAAATATTAGCAAATCTCAAAAAATAAAGCTAGAACGTCTTCGTCTGTGGCGGAATGACACAGGATGTGTGACGTGCTCTGACTGGACGCATCTGCGGACATGGATAATGACATCCTCTGTTGCTGTAACTTAAACGTGTGATCAGTATAAAGATTAGTACAGGAAAATATACAGCTAGAGAGACCAACGCTAAGTACGCTAAGAGAAAGTGACGGCACCAGGAGGCTGGATTCCGGCCGCCTCACTATTCCCACCTCTGGGGGAGTTTGGGTGCAGTCGCCACGCATGGCCACGTAACCGGGAGCAGGTGGAGTCCCCTACCTGTCCGGTGGCTTCTGCAGGAACCAGCTGCGCAGGCCTGAGCAAGTCCCTTCGCCTCGCTCAGCCTCATGTTTCTCACCTGGAAAAGGCAGCTGCCATTAGTACGTAAGTAACATAAGGTACTTGTGTAAAACACTGTATCTATTTTTAATGCTCATTATGTTTTTAAAAAATACGTGGTACATGCCTAGTATGAGTCAAAGCGTGGTCCATGAACCAACAGCACTCATGAGAAATGCACACTCTCAGGCCCATGCCAACCCTACCTGTTCCGAATCTGCGCTTTAACAAGGCAGAGGTGATTCACTCTGCACTCTTGAAAAATCTCATAAATGGAGCCACTTCAAAATGAAGTCCGAGTTGCCATCCCAGAGGAACGGCCTTGCACGTCTTATTCCCAAAACCTCTGAAATGCCTAAAGGGCCCAGCGCAACAGAGCAGCAGTGCTTTCAGACGCGAACAGGAACGCGACCTTCGGATGAGCAGACAGTCTGCAGAACCACCACCACCACCACCACGTACAGCTGAAGGATGGCTTCACGGACCCGCACCCACAAAAACGTCTTCCTCTGTGCGTGCCGCCGCCCCCTCCCCCCTCTCACGAAGCCCCTTGCCTTCACCGCCCACACCATTTAGGTTTCTGCCTGAGTCAGCTTTTCCCAAATAGCTGTTTCTTTGGGTCTGAAACACTTTCTGCCTCTCACCCTGGCCTTTTTGTTTCTCGGTTAACACTTTTAAAATGAAGATTCTGATTCGGTCAGACTAGCAAGGGCCTGCGCTCCTAACGAGGTGGGGTGGGGTGGGGTGGGGAGAGGACCGATAGGCCTGTCCAGAGGCCACACTCAGGGGTGCAGGGTTTAGAGAGTATCTGGCACGTGGGAGGTACCCCAAACAATAGCCCGCAGCAGAGGCTCTCGAACTGGGTTCATCAGGATCACTGGAGGGCGCACTAAACCGCAGATGAGTGGCACTGCCCCCCAGAGCTTCGACTCTCTAGACCTGGGCAGGGCCCATGACCTGCATCGCTGACAAGCCCCGAGCCACACCGATGCTGCTGGCCCAGGCACCAGATCCTCGGCAGCAGCGGTCTGCAGATTCAAGGGGCAAACAACGAAAGATGAACTGTGACAGGATGAGGGAAAAGCAAGGTAATAAATGAGCACGGTATGATTTTTAGTTACGAATAACCGACATGTTAAAGTCTGGAAGGAAATGTACAAGCGACCTTATTTTAAGGAATTTGGGACGATGGGAGAATGTGGGGATCTCTGTTTGCCAAGTTTAACTAACAGTAAAGACCAGCCTCCTCTCAACCATTCCTTCCCTCCCAGGCTGCAGTTCCAGAAGCGGCAGCTCTCCTGAGCTCCTGACCTTTCTCGGTTACACAGAGGCTCTTAGAGACAAACAACAGGCTGATTTGGGGGGGCGGGGGTGAGGGGATCACAAAGCGCAGGGGAGCACAGGCTGTAAAGGAGCAAAGTGGGTGAGTGTGTTAAAGGCGGGGCACCACAGGGACTCAGCGAGGTGGACGTGTCCATAGTATTCATATTTCTGCTCTGTTATTCATGTACCGCTGTGTTCATCGCAGGTTTCCAAATATTCTGAAAATGCATCTAGCATTCTCAGCCTCAAGGTGGGGCGTGTGGGAAGGTCAGCCTTCCACGGCACAGGACATTCAGGACCAAGAGTGCCCGGCACTGTCCTTGGCCAGCAGTGGCGGGCACAGGGTGAGCCAGGTGCTGTCCTTTGCTGAGAGGCAGCTGTCTCCGCTGGGCACCTATGCAAGCCCGGGTGGGTGCCGTCCCCAAGGGCCTGGGCGCTTCAATGCAATCCTCCGCTCAGATTTAAGGAGGTCCGAATCCCCCCACCACACACGTACACCCCCCGACTGCTACCCAGCAGCTGTCCGATGAAGGCTGTGCTTCAAAGCACAGCCACCCCATCTCCTGAAGAAAGAGCCGATGCCTCAGAACTGGGGGATCAAACACATGAAACCCATCATCACCACTATTAAAACACCTATACAGTGTACCGGAATCCATGCTAATGAGATAAGGGAGAGATTCTCTGTGGTTAGAAGAGTGACCGATGGTCAACTTAACGCCCAGCGTTGAGTCCACAGGGTCTTGCAGAGCCGTGTAAAATCATGTCGGTGAAGACCACGTGGCAACGAGAGCAAGATGGCAACAAACATGTTAACTTAAAAAGAAAAGGAGACGGCATCGCATGTAAAACTCAGTCACTGCTGTGCTGCTGATGTTCTGTGCTCAGGAAGGACCTAATGGAACACAGGGCAAAACGTAGGTGCTTGCGGCGCTTGCCACATGGCTCTTTGTCAAGTTTTGCTCTTTTTCCTCCTAATTTTGGCGTAGTAAGTATACACTAAATTTATAATGAAAAATGAACCATCTTTAAAGTTATACCTTCGGAAATTACTTTAATACTGATAACGTTAAGAGTAAAAAGGAAGCTAAACAATGATTCCCTGCAATTACAGTCATGCTAAAATGTCTCCGTGTTGAAAATAAGCCTCAGCGCACTGAGCGACTGCTGTTACTGGGGCTCCGGGCGGCGAGGAGGGGGCTCTTCCTCCGTGTGGCTCTGGGATGGAAATAAGGGGAAGAGAGAAGAAGCGGGAGCAGATGTCTGCGGAAGGAGCTTTGCAGGCCCTGCGTGCAGGAGATTTCTCAGAGAGGCACCTGAAACGACCAAAATGTAACAACCGTTTTCTCTTTGGCTGGTTTCTCCGCATAGGGAACTCTCAGGCATGCCTAGGCTTCCGTGCACGGGCAGTGTGGACAGAGGGGCCCCCGCTTTTCTCACTTGGGTGTGAGCCCAGCACAGGAACAGCCGCACTTCCGAGTTTGGGAACGGTCGAAATGCCTGTGAACCAGAACGCCTCCCCCAGCTCAGAGGCCGGGCGGGCTCCCCGGGAGCCCCAATCCCACAGCCACTGGCGACCATGGCTTTCAGCACCCACAGCCGCATAACGTCCAACTCCGCGTGACCACGAGTGAATGCCTGTTTGGGGCTCAGGGTGGGAGCCAGGAGAGCGCAGGGAACATCGCTGCTCTCACCAACCCTGCCGTAGCAGGGCCCCTCTGCCCTCGTCAGGCCCCAGAAAGCCCCTGCCACACCCCCTCGGGCTGGCCTATCCCAGGCAGCGTGGTCAGAGACACAAGTTCCAGGGCACAGACTGCAGAGCAAGCCTGCGATGACTGACTACGAAAGGCGGCTGCACCTGTGGCCTCCACAGGTCCTTTCAGGCGCCGGCTAGAGAAGAGCAACACCTGCTCCTTTCCTGCATCTTCTCCATGCCGCCCAAGGTCCCTTCTGCCTGGAAGAGAGCAAAGTGCCTCATGCGTCCCTCCCATGAACAAGCCATATTCCACATACTGCTTTTCCCAAAGGGCCCTGTATTCCATCCAGTGTGTTTCCGTGTCTCGATGTTTCCTGTTCCTACACCCCGATTAGCCTGTGGCCAACAGCTGTCACAGTCATCTCTGTAGATACACTCAGAATTCCCCCTGCTCCCCCAGCCCAGCAGTCCTGACTGACGGCCACTATATTTGCCCTCCGTCAATCCTGCTCGTGTCTGTACGCCATAGGATGAAAGGACTGGCCCCCATCAGAAGTGATCGGCACTGAGAATTATGAGATGTGTTTCCAGCTGAGTGCCTTGTTAAACACATAATCAACCCTAAATAAAATGACATGTTGCTGATAAAAGAACCATTGGCCCCAAAGGTATGATGCAGGGAGAGACGCTCATTCCGAGAGCAAATCTCCAATATCAGTGTGATCAGGATGTACCACCTTTAAAAATCAGCCAATGAAACCTAACAGCAAGTGGGGTGCAGAAAACCAGCTTGTTATTACGTACAGGCAGATTTAAACTGTGCTCACAGACTCAAAGGTTTTTTCAAAGGCCTGATTTCTGAAAAGATTTTTCCCTTGAAAATGCATTGTATAAAAAAAAAAAATTCCTTTTCCTAAAAACAGCGATGGTTAAGGTCCCAGGCTAGTCAATAAAATCTTATTCATCTATACTACTTATACACAAGAGCAATTCTGCCGAATAGTACCACTCACTGTTCCCAAACGTCGGTTGCTTCCCCTTCTGTCTCCTCTGGATACCCTTTCCTTATGCCCACCTGTCAAATCCTAACTCATTATTGAGACACGGAACAGGTGCCTCCTCCTCCACGAAGCCTTCCTTACCACCTCTGACAAAAGCAAGCTCTCTCCTTACCCTCCTGGACTCCTGTTCTTCATCATTCACTCCAGCAGTTACCGTGCTGGGCGCTGCAATGCACGCATCTTGATCACCCTACTCAGCTAGCAGATCCCTGCCGGCAGCAGTGGGTCTCAGTTCTCCCTCAGCCCCTACCCTGGCCGCCATTGTGATGTCTTCTAGGACCAGTCTTTTCATGAAAAAACACATGCCTGATGCTAAACCAAACAGAACAATGAAGACTACACAGAACTCTGAGAAAGGGACTGAGCTAGAGTCGGGCTCACAAGAGAGGCTAAGAGAATTTATACCTAAAAAACGACAAGAAGTAATGTTTGTCTTTGCACAGCATTCCACTGCATAATTACGCCACACTTTGTTTAATCAGCCTCTAATTATTGAACACTCCCAGTGGTTTTTATGAATGCAGACTCCTACAATGAGCATGAACATATTACAAATTTTGTGGATGTGATTACTTTAGAATAAACTACTAGACAACAATTTGACCCGTAAATGGGCATATGTGTTTTTAAGAGTTTATGCAAATTGATTCTTCTAGGTAGAAATTCTTTCCATGTTTCACAAACAGGAGTAATTTCTGTTTTTGTTTTCTGCCAGATATACCTGACTCAGGTTTGGAAGTTTCCGTTTACTCGTGGTTCATCGTTCTGCTCCTGACTGTGCGCTGGATCTTTTCCACTGTGCTATCTGCCCCGTGGGGGGTCTTCTCCACGAGACCCTCTAACCCACCTGGGTGCTCACTTTGCATGGGGATTACTCCAACGCAGGAGAAGCCCACCCACACAGTGCTGGGAGAAAGAAGCCTGAGGCACCTGTGCTCCATCTGTAACTGCCCCCAAGTCCCCGCCCAGCCCGCTATTGACATCTTCCATCTCCTTCCAGGCCCAGTTGCTGAAGCCCTGCTACCCTCTGAAGCCCTGTAGCCGACCCCTGCCATGAGCCCGCTCTCATCCCTGCACCTGAGAGGTTCTCCAGTCACACCACGTCCCTCGTGAATACACGTCATTTGACACTAGCCTGTTATTCCATCTCTGATTTGCCAGATGCCTGCAGACAAAACAAAACACCACTCTTCTCAATGTGAAAGATGAAAATCTTTACTGGGTGCATTGTCCCCACCATACCTGGCACAGATGTAAACACAGGGTAAATAATCAACGACAGAACAGTTGAAGTGTTGACATGTTGAAAATCACATCGATTAAAAAGGTGAAAGCAAGTAATCTCCCCTTATCAAAGACATCTAAATCACACACCAGGAGAAAGTGTGTGTGTGTGTACACATTGTGTGAGTGTGTGTGCGCATGTGTGTGTGGCAAACAACAGAGCTACCCAGCCAGTTGGAAACCAGCGAGGACAAAAATGATTTCATCGATGGCCTCCAGGTGCAGGGACAACACAGGCACAGGAAGAAAGGGGGTGGGCGGGGATTGACTGCAAACCGACCTCTGTGCAGCACGCAAAGGGTGCGGAGGAGAGGCTGAGGGTGGCAGCAGTCAGCAAGCCAGGAGCTGCCTCACAGAGGGAAGGTGACACGAAACACAAGCGCTAATTGCGAGGGAAGCAGGACAGGAGGCGCTGCCTGAAGGGCAGGGAGCTAAGAGCCCTGTGCGCAGGGCCTCAGTGAGACCGCACTGCGTTTGACAGCCTTCTCAGGCAGCAGGCGCAGATAAATTAGAGCACGGGCTAGGGCGGACGGAGCTATCTGAATGATTGGGAACTCACACAACACACGAGGAGCCGCAGAAAAGTCTGCTTAGGACGTCCTCACGCTCCACTCTGACCGCTCCCGACCACCCGCAGCCCTCCCTTCGCTGGGGCCACGCACCGTGTCTGAAGCGCTCACCACGCGCCTGGAGCTTTGTACACGCCCTCTCTAGGCTGTACCACCCCCTGACAATCGCAGTGTTACTCTTGCTTCTAAGGATATAAACATTCAGAAAATTAAAATTATTTGCTTACGCACCCATTCAGCAACTACTTATTGTGGGCTTCCTTTGTGCTGGGAACAGGGTTAGTAAGTGGGAATCAAGACAGCAAAGGCCTGCTCTCAGGAAGCTTTCACGCCGAAGCTCACGTCACAGAGCCAAGGTCTGGCTGAGATTTGGGCCCTGCCTGATGTAGCGCCCCACAAGTAGCTCCCTTTGAGCTTCTGCGTAGCAAAGAATGCCTACAAGTGGTCTTCCTTAACAACATAACAGCATGGTTGTAAAAACCTTTTGTCTCAACACACTGAAAAGACTGTTTAAATTATCGCAGGGACTATGAAGTATGTGGACAGACTTTTCTTTTTTTTTTCTTTTTTTTGTATTTTATTTTATTTTATTTTTTTAAATATATTTTATTGGTTATGCTATTACAGTTGTCCCATTTCTCCCCCATCATTCCCCTCCACCCTGCACACCCTCTCCCACCCACATTCCCCCCTTTAGTTCATGTCCATGTGTCATAAGTTTTCTAGCTTCTACATTTCCCATACTATTCTTGCCCTCCCCCTGTCTATTTTTTTTCCCATTATCTATGCTACTCATTCTCTGTACCTTTCCCCCCTCTCTCCTCCTCCCATGCCCCTAAGGTCAAGTTCAAGGAGTTCATCATCACCAAGCCCTTATTATATGAAATGTTAAAGGGACTTATCTAAGAAAAAGAAGATAAAACCATGACAGTGAAAAGACAGCAAACTCATAGCTATCAAGAACCACACCTAAAACAAAAGCAAACTAAGCAAACAGCTAGAACAGGAACAGAACCACAGAAATGAACTTTTCTTATCTTTCATTTAAATTACAAAAGCAGCGCACGGAAGGCTTCGAGGAACGAGGTAGATTGAGAAGACAAAGGGACTTCCCTTTCTATGATAAACACAAATTGGGGGGAAGGGTTATCAAAAAATTGTAAAACTGAGCTTGAAAAGACAAGACCTGAAATTTCAGAAATAAAAAGGGACTGTAGAGGGTGTACAAGCCCAAATATTGGGGAGAAAGTGGAAACTCTAACGCTTCTGCCTGAAGCAGAGTCCTCCAAGCCTGAGCTGGACCGCGCCTTCCATCCCGCTGCCTTGTCTTAGAAGGCCCGGAGAGGCCGACCGAGCGGTCCAGCATCACAGAGCGAGACAGCGGGCGAGCTGAACCCAGAGCAACGGCGTGACTGACGCATTGTTACCCAGAGGCCAACCCTGCATGCGCCCAGGCAGAGATCTGAGTTTTCCAATATTTGCAAAGCCTGCCTTGAGCTAACTGGCACAAGAGTACTGTCGAAGCAGCTGGATTTTATGAGAAGGGGAGCATTTTACAAGTCCAGGAACAGAATCTGCGTTTGCCAGCCCGAGCCGAGCCTCCAGAGACCCCGACCGCCTTTTCCACCTCGAGGCTGACAGCAATGGAAGCAGCCTGTGCTTCTGCACACACAACGCTGGGAGCTGCAGAAAGTGTTTAATCCTGAATTTAAATCCTAATGATTATTCGGCTTATTTAGAGATCAACGCAGTCATCGAAGGTCACACTGCCTTCAGGTTCCAAGTGCAACAAGGCAGGAAATTAGTTCCTCAGCCCCGAATCCAAATGGCAATGAAGGTGTGGGCAAGTGAGAAACAGACTCTACCTCTGTGCAAATGACCCGACCTAGCTCCTAGCTCTGAGGTGTGGACAGACAGCTGAGCACACCGCCAGCAGCCCTGGAGCAGAAACAGAGACCTCCTGCCTGCCACGGGCACTTCCCCAGCCCAGTACCCGTTTTTACAACCGACGCAGAAAAGGGAGTGTAGCCAGGAGAGCTCCGTCTCTGGCCACCAAGCAGCAGACAGACTCCAGCATGAAGGGTTTGCTTGGCGCTATGAAAGCCTGGGGCAGAAAGTGGTTTAAAGTAGACTCGCCCTTGAGGCCTTCCATCACCCAGTGGGCAGAGATCATTTAATGGAACATGCCCAAGAAAATGGTAAAAGCAGAATCCTGTTTTCTGAGCACCCGAGTGTTAAGTAGTTTACGCACACAGGCACTCGGGGATGGAAACTCGACAGGAATGGGAGGGACTAGGAAGATAAAAGCCCCAGCGGGAAGACTCGCTGGCCACCGCCCTCACAAAACACTACGCTGATGTTTCTTCTCAAAAACCCACCTTCCTGAGTAAGTGCAGCAGGCCCGGCCGAGCCGCCACAGACAGGGGCACACTCGCCCGGTGTGAGATTAGGCGCCTGGAGCGGGACAGAGCCGGCTGACACGCAGGGGCCTTTTGCTGATTGTCTCACTTGAGATAACAATGCACCGGGTGCCCCTGAACTGATGATGAAGGACTTTGTGCTTACCTGTCGACGCGGATTCCCACTCTGCCCCCGGCCGCTTCTCCTGACGGGGGAGGCACGTCCACGCAGGTCTGCCTCTCCAGCCCGTCTGCCCGCGTGCTCCCACGAGTTCCCTCCTGGAGCGGCCTGTTCACCTGTACTCGATTGTCTGAGCCTCGTGGCCTTCTCCACCTGAACCCACTAGCTGGGTCACCTGGCCGCGCAAGAGGATCAGGAGACTTTCCCTCCCCCATCACTGAGTTGGTTTAGCGGGGGCTCCAAACACAGAATACCCTACGTGTTCTTTTTGTTTAATGCAGTTCCTCGGAGGGAAGGAAAAATTGCCTCATCGCGAAGTGTTTGCAAAATACAGAAAGGTAGAAAATCCTCCTGCAAGTCAATCATAACTCCACCAAAATAAAGGAATTACTGCCTAATCCTCCCTTTTTGTCTTCTTACACATTCACATTCGCACGTGTTTAAAAAACTAAGAGCGAACATTTATCAGACGCTGTAATGGGTCCAGCCCTTCAGTAAGGGCTCAAACACAGTATTTAACTTAATTCCCACCACCATTCCAGTAGTAAACAGTACTTAGGATCTCCAGGTGCGATTATACTGTATATGCGATTCCGCTGGCTCGCTTTTATGTGTTTTTTAGCTTTTAACATTAAAACGTAAGTATTTTTCACTTCACTAAAAATTTTAAATGATTTCCTATTTTTACTTTAGACATTCTTTAAAATGTCTTTAAGGATTTAAATTGTTTCTAGTTTTATAAATAATGTTGTGATGAACATCTTGATGCCTAAATATTTTCTATATTCAACATTACTTCTTTAAGGAATTTTCTCAGAAATGAAACTTGACAACATGGGTAAATATTTTAGAGTTTGTTCAGCTATTTGCAGAGCTGTTCCTGGCGATTTGGAGAAATTTTCTGTAACCTACAAACTAGTGTGTGCTACCAAGACGAAGAGCAGAGAAATGGTAAAGAGGTTCAAGGTGGAATTCATTAAAGCTGGAGGCTGAGAGAGGTGTTCCCCGAAGCTACAGTGTGTGTACTGGCAACAGTCACTGTACCTCCAGGGCGGTCCTAACAGCACCAGCGGGGGGCGCCGCTGAGTGGCGTGCCCACGGAGGGACGTCAGTCGCCTGCACCAGCTCCAGCCCCCTGAGACAGACAGCAGTCAACCTTCCTCTTCGGCTGCTGCAGTCCTAGGACCTGTGTCAGCTTCTTGCGATTACTAATCTTGCAAACTTCCTTAGTGTACTCTTCCTTCTATGCCCACGTTTTGGTAACCAATTTTCCTTATTAAGTTTTCTGTTGCGATAAAACAATAAAAATAAATAAAGTATATAATATCCCTTACCACCTGAAGTTACTAGTTATATTATCCTAAGTGTGTAATAAAATAGGACTTAAGGTAATTTTAGAACTCTAACATTTCAGCTCAAATTCTCACACAAACCTAAGAATGCTGCTTAATATATCGACTATTAAAAATTTGGTCATTGTGTATTAATGTAGGACACGCTGTTTGAGGGTTGTTTGGCAAACATAAGCAAGCAAAACGCATCTAAAATTCATCCAAAGTCAATTTTAATATTTCATTAGGTTTCTTCCCCTTAAATACTATACGATGTCAACTTAAAGGGTCTTCTTTATCCTTCTACTCAAGTTTTTCCCAGAAGTGGTTCACAAATGAACCCCCGAAGCCTTTGGGGAGCACACCTCCCAGCTGGCCCCAACGGCTAGCGAGGAGTGTTCTCACAGCTCTTATCGCAGGCTGCCACGCACGCGTGGTCTCTCTCCATTAAGGCCCAGACCACCAGTAGAGAAAGGTTCTCTGGTCAATGCCACTGGTGTTGCAGATTGGCTGGCTGAACTTTTATTCACATTAAAGAAAATGCTCATCAGCTCTCTGCTGACTTAGGGAAGGTGACAGATTTCAAGAAAAAAAAAATTGAAAACTTTGACCAGGGACGGACCCCTCCTGGCTGAGCAGCAGGAAGGAACCTGGCTTTGATGAGTGTTAGCTTGTCAAGCCATCAGGTGGAGTGCCTGCCTTGCAGGTATTTTTAGAACCTAATCCAGCTGGGGGGAATGGGGGATTCAGGTTTTATACTTAGATTTGGTGACAAGCAGTTTAACCTGTTGAAACCCTCGTCTGACCTCAGCTCTGGGGAGAGGACCCCACATCGATTTCTGGGCGCTCCCTCGCCCCCAGGAGGCTCTGTCACAGCCACGCGTGCCACTCAGGCTTATCCAGAGCCTTTGCTCACAGTCTCCAGCTGTCGTCCCTGTTTCACGGTGCAGAGACCCTGAGGCTCAGGCTGAGCTCTTAAGCTGCCTGCTCAAGGGCGAGCAAGCTGGGACAGAGCAGGGCAGAGACAAAATGAACTTTTCGGTCAGAAAAGACTAGCCTCGACCCAAGCTGAGCTCCCTGGGGCTTGTCATGGTCGGTGGGACCCTCGCAGTGGCCCGCCCCAGTTCAGAATCCTTAGACATTAGAGCTGGAAGAGGTCTTAGCAGTGCCGTGGGTCAGAAATTACCAACTGCTGCCCTTGCCAGGCTGAGCGCTGCCAAGTGATACCATCCCCAGAAGTGGAGCTGAAACACTGAATGTGTTGCCAAAATGTAAAAGTCAGGACATTGCTCATTCAAGTCTGGATTTCTGGCTTATCTTGAAAAGTCAGGATGCCTTCCAACCCCAGCCTCCATTCTTGCACAGCACCCGCTTTTGTGGGGGCGCTAGTCTCCCCATTTCCTACTACATTACGTTTGTTATCTAGCAAGACCCATAGTCCCCAAGAGCCCTTTTGTAGCAGCTGGACCTCCGGAGACCATTACAACTTGTCCAATGTCCGGCGACTGGTTTAAATCCTTGCTTCTCCGTTGTGGCCGTGGGCAAGCTTCTGCGCTCAACCACAGACCACTCACAAGGCTTCACAGCGGCTTTCATACGCCACGTGACTTTTTCCCCTTCCCTTGGAAGCCCAGCTGTTCTCTCTTCTTGTCTGAACTGAAGTGCTTCCCCTGTGAGGAAAGTGAACAGAACGCAGGTAGGGAGAATGGAGCTCGTCCACAGAAGACCCCCGTTCATTTACTCTCAACGCTCAGAAGCGTCTGGGACCTCTCTCCAGCCTCAGCTGACCTGAGGACCGGGCAGCCTGCCCCACCCAGACTGACTCAATCAGGGCCTCTGGGTCCAGAAGTCGATTTTTTTTTCTTTTTTTTCTTTTCTTTTTTTTTGGCTCTGCAGATGGATGATTCTGATCTGCCGTCATGGTCTCTGATCACTCTTCAGAGCTGTTGACCAGGCTTCCTGCTTAGTCCTCCTGAGCCCTCTTAGGAAATTTATGTGAGTTTGAATGTTCTGGAAAGTTTCCTCATCTGGAAAATGAGGCTAGATTAGATTAGCAGTTTCCAATTTGGGTTGCTTTGTCCCTGACCATCCACAACGAGACTGTGAACTCACTGGGCTACTTTCAATATTGCACAATGTCAAGTAGAAATAGCACACCTGACCTGTCTTAAGGCTATCTGCATTAACGAAGGTGTTACATTTCTTTGCTCTTTCCTGAAATTACATCCCTTTGGTCTGCTGATTCTAGTTTCAAAAATATGGGGTTTGTGGGAAACGGGGAACCTGCTACTGGCAGTTAAAAATAGAGAGGAGGAGGAAGAAAAGGACAGAGAGAGAGCAAGTCAGAGCTGGGCTCCGCCACCGGGATTTTCACAGTGCCTTCCAGCCTGGCATTCTGTGATTCGACGTGGACTCCTGGGGAGAGAAAAATGACTTCTGAGAAGGCATCTAGTCTATGAACAACCCCACCCCCGCGCTGCCACCAACCCCGAACAGAGTTATACTCGAGCACAATCCTTTCTAAACGGGACTTCCATCCCAGCTTCTTTCTCTGCGGAAGGTTCTAATGCCTGGTCACCAACACACCTGCAAGGAACGGGTCCTTAATGCAAAGACCTCCACCAGGAGGCCTGTTTGGCTTAATCAGCCCGGCTGTTTGACAGCCAGAACCCAGCAAGCCGACAGGGACAAGGATGATGTGGTCAGGATATGAGTCAGTGGGCAGTGACAGGAAAGAAAACATTTTGGTACGGGACAGATAAGTGCTCCCTGACAATCTGTCTGTTTTTATCTCTTTAAAGTCTTCCTCCTGTTCTCATGTCACCTGGCTGTTACATTATTCCAGCCAACACGACCATTTCCCCAATAAACACCTTCTTTGCCTGGAACTAGGAGGAATGTCATCAGGGAAGCAGATTTCCTCGGCCAGTGCGGTTTCTCTCTTCGCTGCGTCTTCCGGGGAAACGCCTCCTCCAGCTCCCCTCGTGCCGGTGCTGGCGCATCTGGTGACCATTGCTAGGCAACGTGTCATTATAAATATTTCATCGGTGAATGGAAGTCTGTCTTGGAGAAGCCTTCCTTATGTTCTGGTACTTCAGCCCTCTTTTACAAAAACAACAGGAAAAATAAGAGAAACCCACTACCCACTTGTTCCCTCACATCCAGGATGCGGGGCTGATAACAAAGGACGAGTGGGACACTTTAAATCTGGGCTATGCTGATAGGTCAATTAGAAAATACGACGGGGAAATGCCCCATTCATAATACGGTCTTAGTCAGCATGGGCTGCTCTAACAGAATACCGTAGACTGGGGGGCTTGAACAATAGCCATTTATTTCTCATTTATTTCAGTCTGGAAACAAACAAACACAAAAATGGTGCTGGCAGGTTCCGTGCCCAGTGAGGACCCTCTTCCCGGCTGGAGAGAAGCACTTCCTCCCTCCGTCCTCACATGTGAGAGACACGGGAAGCTCTGGTGTCTCTTCTTCTTCTAAGAGCATTAGTCTCTTCGTGGGGCTCCACCCCCGTGACCACATCTAAACCCAATCACCTTCCAAAGACCCCATCTTCAAATGCCATCACACTGGGGGCTAGGAATTCACCGTGTGATCTGCAGGCGAAGGGAGACGCCAGCATTCAGCCTGACAACTACTGACCAGAATTTTCAAATGATGCCCATCAACATTTGCAGTGATGCGTGGACACATTATTATGAAGGGAACGAAGGGTTCCATGGTGACTGTACTGTAATTACAACTATTTTTTACAGAAATACCTAAACATATGGGTGACGAAAATCTGGAACACAGCCAAAATACCAACAGTGGTTTTCTTAGGAGATGACAACTGTGGATGTGGTAGACAGAACTCTGAAATGACCCTCAAGACCCCCACTGCCTGGCACGCACACCCTGTGTAATTAATCCCCTGCTCTTAAGTGTGGGCAGGACCTGTAGACATAATGGGATATACTCCTATGCTTATGTCATATGGCAAGAGGGATGTTTTACAGAGGTGTTTAAGACCCCGAATCAGATGAAGTGATTAAAAGGTGGGCCTGACCTAATCAGGTGAGCCCGTAAAAGCCATCAGAGATGAGAAAGAAGTCAGAGACCTCCTGCTACAGCCTGGGCGAAAGCGGACGTCCAGGCCAGGAACCGTCGACGGAGACTAGGGGCAAGGAGCCCTGAGCAGCCTGTGGGAGCGGAGAGGACTCTGCAGCTCGCTGGAAGAAAGCAGGGGCTTTGCTCCTATGACTACAAGGCACTGCATTCAGCCCATGGCCTGCACGAGCTTGGAAGAAGACCCCAGACGCCAACGATCTCCAGGGCGCAGCTGACACCTTGACTCGCGCCTCACGAGACACCAAGCCGAGGGTCCAGCTAAGCTCTGCCCAGACTCTTGACCCACAGGAACCATGAGATCATAAAGTTGTGCTGTTTTAAGCTAAGTGCGTGGTAATTCCTTTTGCAGTGACAGAAAACTGATGCGATGGGGGACAAACTGGAGACGCCCGGAATACAGGGTTTTTAAAGACAGTGTGCCTTATTGGTGGCACCCTGAGCAAAGACATTTTCCCCAATTTCCTGAGCGTTGGGCCGCTTTCACAAACTTCCTCCTCAACCCTCACTACGTGAGTTTCGGCATGACATGAACTCAGAACCTATTTTAAAAGAAGTATGCCTGACCCTGGGAACCGACGGAGGGAGCAGACTTCAGCGTCCGGAGGACATAACTAGACAACTGCATGGGAATGTGTATAAACAGATGTGCATCACTGTCTTGCTTATAAAGATGATATTCAAAATACGCATATTAACTAAAGTATATTCCATTCAATCAATAGAGTACTATGCCCCGTTTTAAAGATTATAGAGCTCTATGTTTCTAGAGAGGAAAGATGTTCATGGCAGCGTCTCGTGTGTAAACGGGTGAGGTGTAAGACCTTATATATAATAGGATCCCACTTTGTTTTTAAAAAGATACACGAATACAGATACGGCTCTAGAGATGGAGACAGATCAAAGGGTTGCCTAAAAGGGCACACGGGGTGATAAGAGTAGTTAGTTACCTGTCGTGGTTATTTTATGACATGTTCCTTTTCGTTCATTTGGACTTCCTAATTTCCCTTCACTGAAAATCAATTAACTGTGAAAATTTTCAAATGCAAAGGAAAAACTAAGTCAATATATTAGAGCCAGAAGACATGCAAAGCAGCTCATTAAAAGAAAGGTCTTCGTGTCTACTTCAGAGTCAATAGCCTTTTGACTTTCCTCGAGTGTTATAAGTGGTGGCAATATTGTTGTTTGCCCCTATGTTTATAGCCACTACAGTTTTACTACTATTGATCCGATCTAAGAAAGCACTGGTCTCCAGAATATGCAGATAAAATGTTATTCTTAACATTCACCATATAGTTTCCAGATGCAAATTACAGAGGCCAGTACTCAATAGCTGTTTTTGTTGTTCTACACCACACAAAAGCCGCTGAGAATGCCATTCCATGACACGTACGAGGCTTCTATTATGAAGCTCCCTGCAGAAGACATACTGAGAAAAGGAACCCTTTCAACCAGCTTCCCTTTACCTTCAATTGACGTGCAGGTAATAATCTCACCCTTCAGGTGCACAGTCCTTCTCCTACGTTCTCTGCCAGAGTCATTACAACGCAGGGCATTTACACTCAGAGCAAAATCACTGGATAGGTTGGCCCGCCACACCCCTTCCCAGAAACGTAAACCCTGGGCTGGAAGAGCGCATCTCTGTACCTGATCTGGGCAACAGAAAATCCCCCACTGCCTGAAGAAGGGATGTGCTACCAGCTGGATAGCCTAGACCAGTGGTTACCAACTGGAGATGCTTTTGGCCCCCAGGGGACAACTGGCAATGTCTAGAGACATTTTGATCGTCACATCTGGAGTGGGGAGAGTGCGACTGGCATCTCGTGGGTAGAGGCTATGAATCCTGCTAAATATTCTACAGTGTACAGAACAACCCTCCACAGTAAAGAATTTTCCATCCCAAAATGTCAAATGGTTCCAGGTTGAGAAACCTTGGCCTAGAGTGTCAGGCAGAAACAACGCGGGTGATGCCGAGGGCCTGAAACCGGCGGGAGCACAGCTGTCTTACGAGCTAAAAACTGTGAAATGTCAGCAGCTATGGTGTGAATGGAGACCTGGAAACTGCTTGTGTGGGGGGTTCATTTTCTAGTGCATGGACCATCCCCATGGCACGAACAGGAAGAGGATGACAGACAAATGGAACAGAGCAACCGCAGGTAAGCCACAGACCTGCAGTGAGGGCCAGCGTCACCGAGCTGAGCCCAGTCCAGACCAGCGGACCCCAGCCAACTCCCAGATGCATAACCTCATAAACGCCAACTGTTGGGCCCCACTGCTTTTTGTGCTGGCTTTGGGGGCAGCGATGATACCTGACTGCTGCGCACCATCAGATGCAGAGATGGGGGTGAGGTAACACAGCGAAGGTGGCAGTCCTGGACTTCAATTTACATCTGCCTGAGTCACGGCCAGCGTTTTCACACATGGCTGCTCCCCAAGAGCCTCACCCCTGAGAAGTCACCCAAGGCTATAGTTCCTAAAAAGGTTATATGCATGTATATATTCAGCAGTTTTGTTTATGCCTCAAAATACTGAAAATGACCTCATGTCCCCCAAATGAGAAAAGAAGTTAAGCCGACTATGATACACAATTTTGAGAGAAGAGCTTGCAGCACAGGTAGAGGTCTGTGTCCCAGTGCTAATCTTTAAAATACACTTTCTATGTCAGTGAGAAGTGAAAATGTACACGTGTAGGTATGCAGGTACGTGTGTTGTCTGCACTTAGGAAACAGACAAGGGCAGGAAGGCAGCCTGTTACATGAGATCAGTTTCATAGAGCTGTGGCATTAGAAGCGGTGTATTTTAATGTTTAAATTTTCCATTAGAGTTGTTATAATAAAAACAGTGATTAAAGTGACACACACACGGCTCTGGTGTCACACCTAATCCACTCAAAGGGCTTACACAGCCACCCACCGCCTTATCCACACCGAGCCTCTGGCGCCTTCAGGAAGCCTGAGCATTGCTGAGCTCTCTCTCACCGATGCTATTAGCAACGTGCTTCGGAGAGCGTCTTTACCGGTGGGAGCCCCAACCAGGGGCTGCCACGGCTTTCACTTGGTGTTAGGAAAAGAAGGAAAAAGGCTCTCAATTCCCGAAGGCCTTGCCTCTGTCAACCAGGACTTTCTCTTCCGTCAATAAGTTCTTTCTCATCAAAGCTGCAGCCAATTCTTATGCTGGCTGTAAACCTGGTTACAGAATGAGGGTGTGACGTGGGGCATTTGTCTTCTTTCTGCCACCTTTCCAACGTTCATAGCTAGTTCTATAGAGCACTTGAGGTGCCACTCCTCTCTGCTGGGCATGCCGCATGTTATTTGATTTATTCTCCAAGTAAGGGCATCACCCCATCCTTTAGGTGGCAGAGCCAAGCCTTAGAGAAGTTTTGTGATTCTCGCCAGGTGGCCTTGGGCAGTGGTACTGGCTTAATTAGCAAACAGGTGAGTCCCCGAGTTCACTCCCTCCTAGGCAACCCCATGCCTGTGTCCCAGTGAGTCCCCCTGGAAGGGCTTCAGATGCCTTGAAGGTGGGGTAGAGAAGCCACCTTTTGCTCAGATAGCAGAAGATACAAAATTCAAAAGGAAACAGCTTTCTTCCCAAATCTTAAACTAATCTTTGGTCTCGTTGATGGCCCACATTGGCTCAGTGGAATCTCCGCAGCCGAATAGCCCGTACGAAAGCCCCATGCCCAACACTGAAGGAAGATACCGTACCAGCATGGTGACCGGTGTCTGCTGGCCAAAGAATCGAGCACAATTAAACATGGATGTGAAGCTTGCCATTTGGATGAAGACCCTCATTTCTCTTCCTTGTCTCTCAGTCCCTGATAGACATGGATCTGCAGTCAAGTTCACATCTTGACTCCATCCCTCTTGCTGTATACTTTCAGCAAGTTGCTTAACATCACCAAGCATGTTTTCTCATTCATAAAACAGAAACAAAAATAATAAGGAAGCATGCCCTTCCAAGCCCCTAGAATTGTTCTGGAGATGAGAGAGTGTGTGGGCGGGGGGGCGGGGGGGTGGACTAAGGCAAACATCTATGGCTATTTTGTGAGATTCTGGCTGTCTTGGTTACCAAGTTAAGTCTTTCGAGGTATGAGAGCCATGCACACAGTGGGAGGTCAGCTGTGGGAAGAGCTTAACTCCCAGTGGTGGCCTTTCTCTGGAGCCTGCTCAAATAAGCTGTCATGTTAGGCAATGGTGATGGGAAAAGCATCTGAAAGAATCAGCAGCTGCCTGCCACCTTTCCCCTCCCTTTAGAATTCTAGCAGCGCACACCGAATATGCTCCAAAAATGCCTGATAACACAGTAGGTTGATATGGACCTCATAGGAGATTATTCTCCATCTCACCCTGTAAGTTATGTGTTTATTCTCTACAGAGCCTCCCTCCTTCCTTTTCATTATTATAGTTTTAGTATTCACTTAGCAAACACGTGCTGATCGCCCACACTGGGCCGCACGTTGGACTAGCACTGACGCTGTAGTGGAAGGCAGAGACCCTGCCCTTGGGAATATCCTGATCTGGTAAAGGAAAAAGCCCCAAATCCTCAAGTATACCGTGAGATGCACCATCACGGCAGCAGGGAAAACTTCTGCGGGTGTGGGGAGAGCAGGCCAGGCAGAGAGAACAGCAGGGGCACAGGCTCATGGAACAACACACCAGGTCTGGAGGAGGCCTTGGGGAAGCAGGAGCAGACTGACCAGTGGGGAGAGGGGACAAAACACCGCACAAGGAGTCAGAGACCCTGGTTCAAGCCCTGGGTCTGCTGCTTATGATTCAAGTGACTGCCATCCAAGCCCCTAAGAAAAACTGTCCCATGCAGTATAAGGCTGACCATTCAAAATTAACCTGGGACCAGGGGAGATAATTCTATATTACGTTGCTCAAGTCCGTATTAAGTTGCTGATTCCCTGTTCACCCCTTTCTTTATTTAGAGGAGCCTACTAGTAACGTTCCACTCTGGTGGGAAGTAGAAGGCAGGTTGAACCCAGCGCAGAAGTAGTCTGGTTCGCAGCTCATTTGATCCCCACCCTCTTCTCCACACACAGCCCAATCCACTCGGAGGCGGCTCTGTCCCGAAGCCATTCCCACCCCGTCCATCGCTGGTGGCTTCAGAAGTCTGTTTCCAGAACCTTTGTGTAACCCTTGGAGTCCATCCCATTCTGAGGACAAGGGCCATTCGGGGCTGAAGTGGCAGCATCTGTGCCGTTGGATGCCAGCCTGAATGCACTCCAGCCTCAGAGGTTTGCATCCGTGCTGGGAGGTCTCCCAAGCTCTCTCCCAGACAATGAGGGCTTGCTGCCTGCATATATGGCCCCCTTTCAGCAAAGCAGATGAAGTAGGTTCATTCAAAGGGAGAGGAAGGGCTCCCTTTGGGACGCTTATTAAGACAGGGTTCTGGGGCAAAGAGAGGAGTTAAGCTTGCTGTTAACCTTTAGAAGCAGGAAAAAAACCAGACAGGAAATAAGGTTGAGGTCTCCAGTTAGTGGTTTTTTAAATATCTGTCGGATTTAATTAAATCATCGCAAATGCCTTTTAAAGGGCTCTGTGTGGTCGCCCTCTGTGGCTGGAGGAACTTGATCCAAGAGGCAGCCAGGGCTTTGGTCGCACGCCAACTTCTGCCCTTTCCCAGGCAGAAAACACAAGTCAGCCCAGGAACGCATGTCATTATGTGGACCCAGAAGGCTGTCAAACGTAGAGCTGGCGTCCGGTCCTGAGACTCAGTATGGTGCGGGAACTTTGCCAGAAAGTCCGATACCCACGTCCTTCTGTCCTGGACAGGCCTGGGCTTTGTCTGCAGTGTGGCCTCTGCATACTGTCCACCGACTGAGTTTCTTTCTCTTCACTCCCCACAGTGCTCGTCTCTCATTTGAGAGACATCCATGAAATGAGAAGCCTCCCTCAGTAAAAATCTATGATGTATATTATTACATATAAAATAATATGGGTAAAGAGGATAATGAGGAAACACTTACGAGACAGACCCTGTTCTAAACATCTGACGTAGTGACAAAGTGCCAGTCAAAAACCAAGTGCGGAGCGGTGCGTGGTAACCGATCCTGTCATTCACGAGACGACCCCGGTTCTCCCTCACCTGAGCCCATGGTTGGCTGGACTTCCTGGCTCCGCTGGACTTGGGAGCATCCATGTGAATCATTCCGGCCAATGAGATTCGAGCAGACGTGATGCCTGTCATTTGCAGGCTGGAGCAATTCATGGCCCATACAGGACACCCTAGTTCTTGCTTCTCCACTGGCACAGTGATTGGCAACTTGTGGTACCAGAGTCCCCCTACCAGTCCATAATGGGTAAGTGGCATGAGTAGGAAATTAAACCTTTTTTGTTTTTAATTTTGAGCCACCATTTTTTGCATCGTTGGCTGTGGAGCCTCTTCTAGTCTATGTAATTAAACTGATATGTCCATGGATTATTTCTGAAAAGATAAGCAAAAAATTGACAACAGACAGAGAAGAATCAGGTGTGGGAGGGATTTTATACTCTCATTTTCTTGTACAATTTGTTTCATTTAGCATGTCCATGTAGAAATGCCCTTCTTTCTTCTCTACCCCAATTTAAACAACTGAATAACACATACTGAGCAGGCGCTGTGTGCTAACAGGCATCACCCTAGGCCATTAGGAGACCAGGACAGAAGCTATTCTCTGTTCCTAGCCAAGGTCCTAACAGGCTGATCTCCCCGAGCTCCTCTGGTCACTGTTATCTTGCTTCAATGGGCCCCCGGGCACCACACAGCGTTCCTCTTGCATCCAGAGCCCGGGAGGTAAAGAGAATGGAGCCGGAATCTGGCCACACCAGGGAGGTCTAACCGAGCCCCTCCATCACCATCACTGACAGCTGGTGGAGAGTGAGCTCAGGAGAGGCCGTGATGATGCTCGAAGCCTCTCTCTCTGGATGAGCTGCACTGCAGATGCATCACTCAAGGGGCCACTTCACGGCCATTGGACCTGAGCCGGAAGCAGACTGTGTCCTAAAAAAGCTTCTGTGATGAGTGAGCCCATACGCAGTTCTCCTTGCCGAGTACCAGGTAGAGTTAGTTCATCATTCAGCTACAGAACCCAACCAAATCAAGGGTTATTTTCCCCCTAACAACGAGGCTGGGGAGGTGGGTCCAAGGTGCCATCACTGCCCCAGGCTCCACTGTCCTTAACCTGTGGCTATTGTTCCTAATGTTTGTCGCCTCCCAACCACTGGTACTGGGTAGGCACTCACAGTATCTGCCACAGCCAACAAGATGCACGAGGTCTGGAATTTGAGACTGGCAGGTGAGGTGATCAAGAGAGCAAAGAGAGGAGGGCATCTGACCCAAAAGCCCGAGTCCGAGTCAGAGGTGGGGAGCTTGGCAGCAAAGACTGGCCCACCAGTCAGTCCAGAGACTCAGTCCGAGTGGGTCCGTGGAACAGAGGCCTAGATGCTACAGGGAGAGAACAGGAACACAATACAACAAATAGCACACCAAGAGCTCCCGCGTACTAACCACCCCTACTTGCCGAGTACTTCACATTATCTCATTGCTGCTCATCTCAACCCTGGGAAGGTAACACACTTTCACCATTTAACGGACAAAGAAACTGAGGTTCTACGTTGCTCAGTAAACTGCCCGAGGTCACCTAGCCTGGACGCAGCAGCGCCAGTCCTGGAGCAGCCTGTGTCTGCCCCCACCAAGGCCTGGCCTTTACCTTCTGCCTCTTAGGTTTTCCCCAGTCTTGAGTGTTGCTTTGAATTTAATGGGCCACACCCCCACACCGAGTGACAATGTGCAGATGCCTGCGACGGTCTTACATGTCGCCGCATCTGTCCTCACACAGAGGCACCAGCTGCTGGGGCACGCTGTGATTTTAGGCAGGACCTGGATGGGAGGTTGACCAGGAGAGCAAAGCCCAGGGTTCTGGGGGCCTGGCGAAGGAAGGTGCTCTGAGGCGGTGCGAACCAGGGCACCTAGACAGCTGTGACAACACGGAACAGGCATGTACGCATAGCAGCTGTATCTGATGGCAGTATTTGGAGAAGGTGGCCCGTTAAATGCAAAGGAAGATCCTAATCAACAGTGGGGGGTGAGGGGTGGGAGATGGGGGGAAGAAAAGGCAGGGGAGGGCACAGCATGGGTCAGACCCCCATGGGGCTTCAAAGAGAGCTCCCATCCAGCTGGGAGCTACAGGACAAAGCGAAGCCATCCAGAGACACACCGGACTCCCACACACGGGAAGATACTCAGAACACTGCACGACCAGTAAAGTGAGCCAACTGAGCAGGTAACTCTCTCTAGGCGAGGAGCCTGGAGGCCCCTGCTGTGCCAGGACACCGGCTCTTCAGTTGCTGGACCATGGAGAAGTCTAGGGTGCCCTGGGAAGGGGGTGGGGCATCCAGGAAACACAAGGGCACTCAGGCAACGGCAGCAATTTCCCAATTCCCAAGAAGGCATTTCGGTATTGTAACACCTCACTTATCTGCCTCAAGGCCTCCTAGTTAAATGTCACCCCTGCACTTACCAGCTACAATCCAGGCACCGTCCCCACCACTGTGGGTGAACATCGCTGACAGGCCCGTGTCCTGCTGGGAACAGCTATGACGCCTGCAGGGCGGCAGAGGGACAGGCACAGGTGGGTTCGGGAGCCCCCACCTTCCTGGCAACACGGAGGTAACACGGAGGCTGCGCCACGCATCCTCTGCTCACCGCTCCATCTCCTCAGGCAGCAGCATGTTCCCCCAAAACCCAGTGCTGCTTCTACCCTGTCGCCCTCGTCTCCGCCCACGCAAGCTGCTTCTCCCCGACAACTATTTCAAAATTGATCTTTGAAATGACTCCTCATTTAAATCAGCCTGAGTTTCAAAGGGTAAGAAAATGTCTCTTCTCATTTAGACTAAAATAATGTGCCCATGAACTGTGTTGGAAACAATGCAAGTCAACTGCCTAGAAATTATCCCTTAGCCCCTTTTCAGGCTCTGGCACCTGCCAGCCTGCCTTCTGTGTCCCCTCAGAGTTCTAGATCTCAGATTTCCACTTGGTGTGCCCCTCCTCCCCAAACCAACTTCCAGTGGCTCTCCACTTTGGGTAAAACCACAAATGCCAGCCTGTGATCTAACTTGCTGTGGAAAGACACAAACTGGAAAGCGGGGAGAGAGGGAGGGGGGAGAGAGAAGAGTATAGAATAGAAGGTTTCACGGAAACCACGAACGAGCTGGACAGAACTGTGAGCAAGGAAAATCTTTCCTTTCACAACTAGCCCAACATCCAGCTCACTCCAAGCAAAGCAGGTTTCTCCCGAACCCGCTTTCCATTCTTCTTACTGGGGCCCCAGACTTGCAGTTGTGGCCTCGGAAGTCCTGGCATTTCTGTGCAGCAGCTCGCCTGTCCCTTGTTTCTGTCCCTCAAGCTTACTCACGTTCCCCTCCAAAGAGCCCAGCTCGGGGCATCTGGTCCACCAGGCATCCCTTCACAAGGCCTCTATCGCTCTTGCTGAGATGTGTGTGATACGGTTTCTAGGCCTCAGAACAGTCTTTTCCTTCTCATGGAATGTTCAGTGAGTATATTTGGTTTGTCTGAACCATTTACTGATCTGCCACCAAACTCTAGCCTTTTACAAAGCTAGACTTTTTTAATCTATTGATTTTACTGAGCTTCTCCCTCCTCATCACTGTTTCAGGCCCCAAGCAGAGCCTCTCCTGATTTCAAAGCCTGGATTCCATTTAGCAAATTTCTGTGTTGCGCACGAGAGACATTTCTAACTTGCAAATGTGGGGCAAAGCAGGAAAAAAAAAAAGGCCTACCCTTTGCTCACGCTGCGGTCAAGTCATTCTTGGAAGATTCATCATTCAAATGGAGGAAGGAATGGAATTTTCCAGAGGCCACTTAATTGCACTCTTATGGACTATGGTATTTTAAACATTAATACTCTGTAATGAAAGAAACTAGAAGGAATTTGGATTAATCAAAGGCAGGAGCTGGAAGAGGGGACACGTTATGGAGATTGATGACTTGGGTTAGATAATCACAGAGAACTATGCATTTGTTCAAGAAAGTAATTTTTAAACTCAGCCCTTAAACACGAGGGTCCTATGGGGTGTTCAGGTCAGCATGGATTCCATATAAGTTTGATTCAGAAACTCTCTATATTTAACTGTTTCTCAAAGGTCAAAATAAAACTTGCGTATTCAAAGGTTACATTTCCAAAATTTCACTATTATTAGAGACCACTGGTGGTTTAATGTGTCCTAACTCTCCACCCGTTAGTATCATAAATGTGAGGACACAAAACCCATTCACCTGCATTACACACATGCACACACACACAATGTAGGATATCAAAATACAGTTGGTCCCTGGATTCCTCCTAGGTAAGAAACATCCTTTTCTTTGCAAGTCCCCCATCACATTTCTATTTATCTGTTTTATTGACTAGTTCCTTTTCTCCTCAGAGCCCCTTAGTCATGTAGCGGCCATTTGTCCCTGAAGACTCACTCCCCCGGCCACACTGCTTCCCTCGTCTTTCTGTCCAACAGGCGGACCTGGGCGCACAACGCCAGTGGCTGTCCCGCCCTCTGCCTCTCTGTTGGGTAGGCCAACGGGAAGCTCTACCTGGAGAAGGAGAGAGGGAGGAGAGTGAGTCGCCCAGGCCCAGCTGGGTCCCGCAGCAGCTATAGGCCACGGCTCCCCTGGAAACCCTTTCCTCACAAGTCTCCCTTAATGCCCTCATAAGGATTCTCCCCTCCAGTGCCTTCGGGCTGGGTTGAAGTAATAGCTTACCTTTCCCTAACTCTGGATGTCTGAACTACCTCTGATGGTTTCCCTACTCCCTCCCACACCTCTGCAAACACACCTATCTTGAATTCTCTTAATGTGGGTGTGCCATCTGCTCCCTGCTGGAGCCCTGACTGTACCCTCCACTCCTGGTCCCCTTCCCCCAAGGAAAACCAAAAACGTGCTCACGTGCTTCTGTTTGTATGTGTTCTTGCAAAATGGCGTTGCTTTCCATGCATGTATTTGAACTTGCTCATAAATGTTACTGGGTTCCATCTTTCATTCTGCTTCTTACCTTTCTCACTAATTGCAATTTTTTAAAAAGTTCATCCATGTTGCTATGGCTACAGCTAATCTGTTGTCTCTAAATGGCTGCTCCCTGCTCTGCTGTGGGTGCCCTCCACGTTCACTTATCCAGTCTCCAGATGATGGACACCCACCCAGATGGTTTCCAGCTTCCTGACACAACCAGCACAGCAATGGCAAGTCTTGTATATGCCCCAGTGGGGAGCTGCGGAGGACACTCAATGCTGCAGGGGAGAAGGACATTGGACTTGGAATGGAGCAGATACCTTCCGTGAGCCCCCGGGTGTGGTGTGGCGTTATCTGCTTCTGCGTCTGTCCTTCCCACCTGACACACATGCACAAAATAAATGTTTAATTCATTGGTGAGTTGGAGACCAGTTCTGCTCACTACTCATATAACTTGGGAAAAGTCAGGTGACCTCAGGTGTCTCTTCTCTATCATCAGGACAGCAATTATAAAACCAAGTATGATAGGGTAACGTAGAACAACGTATGCAGAGAGGCACCAGCCCCAGGACCAGGATGGGGTGCTGGTCAGCTCAGGCCTCACCTCCAGTCTGTTTACAAACAGGTGTCAGGACCCGCTGCTCAGAAGCGAGGCTGAGGTTTCAGGCCGGAGGAGACCCACACGGACTACTACATGTGCCCACACAGGAGCACAAATCCCACAGGGGCGGCCCTCCCCAACTTCCAAGGATCCCAGGCTGATTAGCATGTGCACACAGTCCTAATTAGAGAAGGGTCTGAAAGGAAGGGAGAGGGAGTCTCCCCTGAGGTCCTGCCTGGGGTGGGGGGGGGCTGCTCCCCACCCCTCTCTCACCCATTTGTCTCCAGTGATTAGCACATGAATGAGGCACTGATTACCAAGCCCAGCTATTGTGCAGCTTTTCAATGGAGTGGCTCCCTGTGGGGACTTATTAGTAATTAAGCCTTGAATAAATGTTTTGCAAATGGGGTCTCTCATGATGAATAGAAAGGGTCTGGGGAGTTGAGGAACCTGGATGCTGGGACTGGGACCGGCAAGGCCTGCACTGTGGGCTTTCACCGCCCCGTAATTGTGTGTTTGTCCACTTCAAGGCTGCCCGGGCCCCAGTTGGCAGATAACAACCTGTTACAGAGGCAGGCCTGCCCTTTCCTGGAAGAGGTGGGCATATTTTCTGCACCATTTACCTCGGACGGTGGCAGTGCCAGTCCAGTGGTTCCCTCACTGGACCTCGCCGGAGGGATACGGGGCACCGGCAGGGCCCAGGGAGGATTCCAACCTCATGGGAGAGCAGCACCTTCCAGGGCACCCCGGAGTCACATTCAAATTTGGCACAGGGTTTGGTCCAGCCAGCAAGTCTCACAGGGTGACTCATTTCAGCCCCTAGCAGGTTCTCAGCCCTGACACTACTGACATTCCAGGCCAGAAAATTCCCCACAGGCGGGGGGGGGGGGAGGGCTGTCCTATGCATTGTAGGCTGTCCAACAGCATCCATGACATCCACCCACCAGATGACAACCGTACAGAGGACAACAAATATGTCACTGGACACTGCTAGAAGTTTCTGCAGTTGAGAACCATGCTTCTGCTGGAAAAGTTTTTCCAAGTGATTTCACCAATACTGAACTTTCTTGGGGGGAAAAATCTGCAGATCAACAATTTTTAAAGTGATGAAAGGGAATTTTGTTTGCAAATATCCATTTATTCGCGTCTTCTAATCCCGTCTTCCTTAGGCTCCGCCCCCACGCTGGGAGCTGTTCTAGGTGCTGAAGAGTCAGCAGCAAACAGAAGTCATAGGTCCTCCCCGGATGCAGTCTGCCTTCTAGGTAAGAGGCGCAGGCTGACCATAAACAATTAACCAACGGTGGGTGACGGTTTTAGACGGGAGAGCTGCGAAGGCCTGAGGGCTGAGATGCAGCCAGCTGCAGGGCCGCCGGGGGAAGAGCTTTCCAGGCAGAGAGGACAGGAAGAGCAAAAGGTTTGAGCAGGTTCCAAGAAGAGAAGAGGCTGCTGCGGCTGAACCAAGAAGGACCTCAGTGCCCATGGCATGAGATGAAGTTTGGAGAAAAAGTTGGGGGGCGCATCACAGTCTGGGCTGGATTTCAAATGTCACTGCCCATCGCCGCTGCCACCATTACTCCTTCCAGGACTCCAGTTCATCAGCCGGTCCCTGGTCTCATGGGGACCTCCAACTTCCCAAGCCCACCACCCTCCTTCTATCCACTACTACCTCAAGATCTTACTACTCTTGTTCTCTCGAGCTCAAATCCGTGGCCCACCGCTAGTGGCGTTTTTTTTTTAAATGTCCTCCGGCCCTTTCCCCTCTTCCTGCCTTTGCAACTGCCAAACAAAATGCCAACCCTGCCTACACGGGCCACGTTGGCCTTGGAAGAGCTGGATGCACCTGGAGAGGCGCACCAAGGCGGTCTTGTTGGACACGGAAGTTATGCTTGCAACTCAAGGGAGCCTTCAGCGCTGCCGCCAACTCCAGTTCCTTGGTCAGTTTGTCATCGCTCTTTCTGAGACCACCATTCCACCCCTTCTCTTACAACCTGTAACCACCTACACCTCTTCCTTCTGCCTCGCTTTCAGCTAATGACCTTGCTTTTTATCTCTCTGAAAGAACATAGCTATCCAAGAGCCGGTCCTCTTCCTCCCATAGGTAAATCTGCTGCCCACCTGAATCTGTGCCCATCAATTCTGTTAGACAGAACATTTGTTCCCGAGCTTATCCTGTGTTCCCTTGAGGACAGGGCCTTTGCTTTAATTCATGTTGCATCCCCAGTGTACAGGGACAGTGCCTTGCACTTAATAAATGCTCATTAAAAGTGGGTCAGTGAAGTAATGACTTGGTTTTAAGCAGGAGAAGGACAAGATACACTTTCTGTTTTTAAAAGTCTGCTCCGGCTATTATGCAGAAATGGGTTTGTAGAACAATTGACATTAAAGCAAAGAGTGAGCTAAGAGGCAACTGCATTGAGCCTGGCCTGGATTAGGGTGGTAGGACTGGCATGGGGAGAACTGAAAAACTTCAGGCCCTACGTTGGAAACAGAGTTAACTCACTGATGAAAGAATGTGGGGAGCATAGGGGAGAATCAGGAAAGCATCATAGGTTTGGCTCTACCAATTGGGAGGATGATGGTGCCACATACTGAAATGGGCACAACTGGAAAAGGGCCAATTTGAGCAGGGAGGGGGTGAGCACTCTGTTTTGGACACGTGGACACGTTAAATCTGTGATGGCCTTTGGAGTTGCCTAGTTGGAGGAGTAATTTACGCTGTTAAATGTCAGGCTGGTGCATCGGGAAGCTTTGAGGACTCTCTGTCTTGCTATGTGGCTGCATGTCCACTGCAGGTCAGCAGAGGGTTCTGCTCATCGCAGTCACTCGGGGTCCAGACTAACAAAGGCTTCACCCGACATGTGCTCCCACTACGGGGAGTCCGTGAAAAGAGAGCAGTATGCGCCACGCACTTCAACTGTCTAATTCAAGTCGCAAAATGGCGCCAAGAATTCGCCCATTGATTTTTATCTGTTTTCCAAACATGCAGGTTAATTTTGTGTGTCTACTGGACTGACCACAGGGTGCCCAGACACTTGGTCAAACATTATCGTAGGTGTGTCTGTGAGGCTGTTTCCAGATGAGATTATCATCAGAATAAGAGCACCATGTAAAGCAGATTACTCTCCTTGATGTGGGTGGGCCTCATGCAATCAGCTGATGACTAACAGAACAAAAAGAAAACTCCACCTTTCTGATCCAGCTGGGACATCAGCCTTCTCCTGTCCTCGGGCCCAAACTGAAACATTAGCTCTGCGTTGTTCTTGAGCCTGCTGGCGTTCTTAGTAGAATTTATGCCTCATTACTGTGAGGCCTGCACACTCAGCCTGGAACCACACATCAGCTCTCCCAGATCGCCGGCTTGCTGACTACAAATCTTACAACTTCTCAGCTGCCGTAATTGTGTGCACCGATTCTTTGCGATAAATCGTGTATCTAGACGTAGATATGGATATGAATATCTGTATTTCCTGTTTATTCGACCTCTCTGGAGAATCCTGACTAATACATTAATCAAGGATGGCAAGTGCTTCCTGGATGTCTCCTGGCTCCTGTGGCATTCGTGTCGATGGGCAATTGTCAACCTTTTTCATCTCGTGGCATACATAAACTAATTACTTAGACTCTGTAGCACACCAAAAAATATATTTTTTGCTGACTTGACAAGAAATAGATATAATTTTAATTCATTCACACTGGATAGCTATTGGTGTATTGGCTGCTGTCATTTCTTTATTTGACAGTCTAAGGGAAGAGAGGTCAATGCCCCTGACTAAATGGGCAAATACTGCACGTTTTAAAACTTCTTGCAGCGCACTGGTGTGCCACAGCACAGCGGCTGACAACCGCTGATGTAGATGGTTATCACAGCCTTTCCGTGGGTGAATAAATGATAATCATGATACCGCTTATTAAGTAATTAGTATATGCCGGGCCACAGACTAACCTATTTACATACGGTATTTTAATCTGCGAAAGAACCTTATGAAGTCAGTTTTATTACCCCTATTTCCCAAAGCAGAATATTGCCTAAAGACACGGTTTAAAGAGGCTCAGCTCACAAAGCTGGAGAGCTGTGCACGCAAGGGCTGAACCCGGCTGTCTCCCACCTGGAAGTCCATGCCCTGAGCCACTCTAGGAAAGCTGAGTTACGGAGACTGAGAATGACACCCTGAAAACGCTTACCAGCAACCATTTAGAACAGTCCAATCTGGAAGATCATTTTCTATAGAATACATTTCTGTTTTCTAACCTTTCCCTTGGAAGCAGAAGATACCCTTGGCTACCACCCCAACAAATCTGAGATTCGCTTGCTCAGGTGACTGGAATGCACCGTGGCTCTGCCAACCGGCAACACGGAACTGCCCCCTCTCCCACGCCCTCGCGCTCCCTGAGAAATCACTACCCTGTTCCACACCAAGTCACTCTGACGCCAGATAAACCTTCCTCGCTGACATGTCCTCCACTGGGAGGTCAGGCACACAGTAAATCACTCCTGATCAGATCAGGTCCACCCAGATGGCCCAAGATAACCTCCCCATCACGGGACCTTTAACTCGATCACAGCTAGAGCCCCTTATGCATGTAAGGTAATAATAATCACAGGTTCCAGGAATTAGGACCTGGACATATTACTCCACCTGCCAACAACATCGGTTCAGAGGGCACCTAGACTCAAGAATAATATTTCTCCAATAATTTCCTTGGCTCCTTCCTCAGGTCCTGTCACATTCAAAATGCCATGAAACCACGTCTCAGCCATAAATCAGAAGTCCATTTGGTAGTTGTTTGTAATGTGGTGGGTTACATCCTTCACTGGTAAGACACAGCATTCGAGATTTGATTTTTCCCTTTGTTTTTGAAACGGAAAACCATAAATGTCATTTTGTTAAGGGGATCTCAAAATAAATTAGAGGACATTTGTTCTAAGCACATGACTTAAACTAGGCCTTGACTTTCTGGACACTCACTCATACCACCTCTTTCCCAATGAGCTCTGGCCGCCATAGCAATAAGGAGAACCAGAGTGAAGACCAGCACTGCGGAGAGCTGTGCGTGGCCGCCAGCTCAGCTCACAGCACTTATTTTTGTTCCAGGGCCTGCAACAGCTAAATCCTGTGAACCAGACAATATTGAACATGTCGGAACTGACAGTTCTCGGAGGCTGAGACATCCTCAAGCCGTGAGGGACGAGAAGCCCTTACTGTGCTTCTGGGTAGGCCGCAGTACATGGAAGGAGTGAGCCCTAGGGGAGGAGTTAGTTAGATGCAGAGAGATGCACGAGATGCAGAGAGAGTGAATTTATTCCCTCCATCAACCAATCGTTTCTTACTAATTGCAAGTCTGAGAGCACCCACCGCTGTGTGGGTGCTAGAGAGATAAAAGGTGATGTTGTAGGCAAGGGTTCACGGGGCTGTAAGACTTCTTGCTACGTGCCAGTCACACAGAGGACTTATCTGGAACGCAGCTTTTGTACTTCTAGTCCCCCAACCAGTGCTCCAGAGAATTTACACCAATCTTCTGATTCAGGAGAAGCTGGGGGGTAGAATGGGGAGGGAGGGGCCTCCAGTCCAGAGCAAGTCGGGTGAAACAGGGGCCCCTGCACTGTGGCTTTTACCAGCCCCGGAACCTACCTGGGGTCTTTGGGATGCGCCGGCTGCCTCACACCCTCCTGGGTTCGGCATGTGCTGATGCAAATCCCGTAGTGAGAAAAGCCGGACAGCCAGACGGAGCCCTTCTGCAGAGCAGCCTCCACTCGGTGTGCTTTGTACGATCGCTTCACTGCCGCCGCAGACCCAGCTGCCCGGAGACAGGCCATCATCGGAGGAGGACCATTATTTCAGGTCAAAACTCATGTCTCAGAAAATGTGGAGGCAGGAGGTGACACGCATTTTGTTCTCATCACAGGGAGAGGAAAATTTCTTTTCAGACGAGACACTGCCAAGAGCCGGTGTGCAGGGAGCAGAGGGCTGACCCTGGTTGGTTGTGGAGACAGAAGCGAAGACAGGGCCGGCTATTTTGAGCAGCAAAGTGTAGTTATTTCCATTGAACGGCCATTGATAATGGTAAGTTAGACAAAAGCAAAATGCCTTGCGATGCCTGGCCAAATTATATGTGATCGAATCCTAATCTTGGCATCCAAAAGTCTAGGAGCGAGGCTGCGCTGCACGCCCCACACTTAGCGTTTGGGGGTACGAGGTGCACGGGAGACACGGTGCTTTTTAGACTCTGTCCCTGAGCTCATGCCTTGAACTATGTGTTCAGCTTTGACTGGAGGGAGGGAACCAAGCCAAGCCCATCCGTAACCCTAACCTTAAGAGGGGGTCTCAGGGACTTAATTTGAGGCAACTAGAGTTTATCTGAAGTGGCCAAAAGCAAAAAGATTTAGACTATGTGCTAAACACACACAGTTAAATGAATAAGATGTGAAGCAAACCGGGCCTTAAAGAACAGGTTGGATATGTGTAAATAAAGAGGAATTTGGAAGGCGTTCGCAGTTAGAAATTGCTTTCAGTTGTTATAACAGAAACCTAATTTTCATGGCTTCTGCTCACAGGGATTTTTTTTTTTCTGCACAGTTCAGACATCAGATTTCAGGGCGGCAATGGTGGCTCCATGGGGCCCTTGCTTTTTTATTTTCCTACCGGGCTGTCTATAGCCTCCCTGTCAAGGTTACCTCAAGGGTGCTAGAGGGCCGCTAGCGCTCCAGCCATTGTACCCACAACCCAGGTAGTATTCAGGTGGAAGAAGAAAAAGTGAAAAGATAAAAAGGGGCTCACAGAAGCTTTCTGTCCTTGTCAGAGGTCTCTCCATCCCTCTTAACTTCTACTTAAAATCATTAGCTAGAATTTAATTCTGTGACCACGCCCAGTTACAAAGGAAATGCAGTCAGCTCGGCACAATGGTGTCTCCATAATACCGACCTGACGGTAACAAAGAAGGGAGGATGGAAGGTGGGGAGATGACCAGATGCTGCCGTAACCAGCGGGCATCACAGGACTAGAGAGAAAAAGGACGAACAGTCCCTGATGAGGAACAGGAAGAGGAGGGATTCGTAGGAGGTAACGAAGGAGAGGTTCTCAGACTTCAGCAAGAACCGGAAGGCCCGGAGGGCTTGCTCCAAAACTGGTTGCTGGGCGTCTCCCCGGGGATTCTGATTCAGTAGGTCTGGCGCACAGCCCTACAAGCTGGAATTTCTAACAAGTCCTCAGATGATACTGGTGCTGCTGGTCTGGGGACCACACTTGGAAAACCACTTCTGAATGAAGTTAGGATTTTATTCTCTAAACGCTTTGGATTTGGAAAGAAAAATGACGAACTAACTGATGATTAAAAGCTTATTTGCCAGAGGTCTAGAGCAGGGACTTTCAACCTGTTTTTACCTCATGGCACACATAAACTAAAATTCTGTAACAAAAAATACGTGTAATTTTGACTCACTCATACTGGATAGCTACTGTTTTGTTGGCTGCTGTCATTTTTTTTTTTTTATCTGACACTCTAAGAGAAAAGAGGCCAGTGTCCCTGACTAAACAGCCTGGTAACACATGTCTTAAAAAGTCTGTGGCACACTGGGTGAAAAATCGGTCCGTAGGATGGGCTGGAGAGCCTGGAGGTGGAGGCAGTGAGCGAGCAGAAGCAAAACTAGCATTTGGTTCACACTCACCTCGACTTAACTGTGTCTGTCAACCTCATGAGGGGGCTGACCCCTAAGCCCCAACTTTATCAGCTGTGAGCAAACCAATCACGATAGCTGCCGTATGCCCAGGAGAACTCTGGTATTGAAGGCGCATTAGCATGAAGATTGTATACAGATAGATAGATAGATGATAGACAGATATGTGTGCCCCTACTCAACTGCAGCCCAGATAAGTTTATACTGAAAAATATGCAGCTGAGTGGGACCACGAAGAAATGGTCAGGTCACAGACATGACTAGAAGAACGAAGACTGCAGGGAGGACCCGGTCAGCGAGGTCCCATCCCTTCCAGCACTGACTCTCCCCCACTTTCTGTTTGGTTTGCTCTAGCCTGAGAGTGGGTGTCCTTAGGGTTTGAGGATGACAGTGAAAAACACAGGGAGGCAGGGTAGCTAACGGAGAACTGCAACCAGCCCAAGCTTAACCCTTACTCTGGCTACGAGGCAGGATGGTGGCCAGACTCTGAGAGGCTTTTGTCAATCCAAGAAGGCACTCTACGGGCACAGCTTGACAACCAGAGTGGATGGATCTCAGCACCCATTTGTCTGTCCACTTGGCCACGGGCCCCCGTGCAGCACACGGCCTGTAGGACTGAAAGAGGCAGTCCTGCTGTCAGAGGCACTTGTCCTCGGGAGCCTCGGGCTTTTTCTGCCTGATGGGGTGACGGGCAGAAGCCCCAAGCTGCTGGGCAGATCAAAACGAGACAAAGCACCCAGCACATGGGTGGTGTCCAACCAGCATCCGTTTCCTTCCAGATTTCCTGTGGAGTGGAAGAGGCTAGCCGGATGGGTGAAGCTTCCTGGGCTGCCAGGGAGTCATCTGCTCCTCCGAATCTTGGCAGCACCGTCCCTGCTTGGTGTCTGCAGCAACGTGCCTGCTGCCTCTCTGCCAGCATCTCATTGTCTGGCACGAGAAAAAGGTGCCCAGCTCCTGCCACAACGTGGAGCACAGCAGACAGAGACCAGCTGAGCTCCCGAGATCAGAACATCAGCTCCCTTAATACCGCCAGCCTCCGGGGTCACAGAGCCCCGAACTGCAATCTGAAATTTCCGTGACTTCCCTCCCTTGTCATGAATTTCCTAAGCGCCATCTCCACTGAAATAATGGCCTGCCAGGTGCAGGGACTTCTCTAAACCACTCTGTCCACCCATCCAACCCACATCAGGGGCCCTGGGCAGCGTGCTTAGGTGCTGAAGAGGCCAGGTGCCCTGTGGGTGTGAGATGTGGAGAGCTTTCAGTGCTGATGACTCTGTTTCTGAACAGGCCAGCCGACAGGCTGAAGCGCCAAATCCCAATTAAATCACAAAAGTGGTGGGAGCAGCCAGAGGATGAGCGGGGAGGGAGAAAGGAGAGCGGCTGTGGCTGGCTCTCCAAGGGCCACTTAGCCCTTCGCCTGAAGCTGAGCGAGGCTTGCTGGACGGGGGCTTTTCTGTGCTCGGTCCTTGCATTATTGTAACAAATGCTGAGCGCCGATTCAGGGTGGGGCAGAGGCAACCCAGAGATGAATAACTAGTGAGCAACCTCACACTGCTGTCGGAGAGCCAGACCGTGGTCACGCAATAGGGCACACGCTCTAACGGAGATCACACAGGTGTTATGAGTGCACCACGCAGGCATGTCGAATGCTACCTCATGGCAGTGGGGACACTTCAGAAAGGAAGGGACCCTGGAGCTGGTTCCCGAAGGAGGGGCAGCAACTGGCCGGGCAGAGGAGATGGTGTGGGTGGAGGCCAGAGACCCGGGGCGGTGAAGCCAGACAAGGTGAGTAATGAGACTGAGAAGGGCCTTGCGTGCTGACAGTCTGGGTGGGGGTGGGGGTGGGGGGCCAAGGAAGGAGAAGTCTTGCAGACTGACAAGCACAGAGGAAAGGCATTCAACTGTTTCTCCCCCACACACATACACACACACACGCACGCACACGCATGCACGGACACTTGTGCCATCCCCATTTTGTGGGACTAGGGAAGGACGGGCTGGTTGATGATGAAGTTCTAGGCACTGGGTTCTTGATAAGCTAGCCAGGGTAGCAAGAGGCAGAAGGTAAATCCCAAACTCTGAGATGGAGTATTTTACCATCTCTCCGGCATCTGAACCACTGGGGAAAAGGAATGGGTTAGTATTCATCTAGGTTGCCCCAGGTCAGTCCTTAACTGTTAAAATATTAAAAACTGAATTGTTAAAATATTTCTATTCTGGCTGGTACACAAGCCCCCAAGTGCCATCCTCCAACACCTCATTCTGATGGGTTTGCACCCAAGCCATACTCATGGATAAGTACATTTAATATGGCAAGGAAGAAAGAAGTTTCACAGTATTGGGATTGCACAATATGTATAAATGCTACCCGGAGTTACTGATGCTTCCAAAAAATCGTAGTCATTTTCTGTAACATTAGCGAGATGACTTGTGGGAACGCACGGCACATAATGCCTGACACATAGCAGGTGTTCAGTGAACATTAGCTGAACCATCATCTACGTTATGTTACTGAAAGTGTCCCCTGAGGGAGAGTCTGGAGCCCACCAATTCCCCGAGTTGATAGAACTGACGCTGTTCTTCTAGGAGGCGCCACCAGAGCGATTTTCACCAAAGTCCTTGAAGTGGAGATGCGCACCAGAGAGGGCTGCAAGTGCAGCATCTGGACAAGTCAGCGAAGGCAACTGCTGGGCCCGAATGGGCGCAGCTGAGAGGCAACAGCCGACTGCAACAGGAAACGGATCTGAGCCAACAGCAAAAGCCAACTGTACTCACCCCCAAGGCCTCCCCCGGGCAGATGTCGGGCACTAACACCCACCGAGCGCTTTGTCTGCTTGCAACCCTCAAACCCACTGCAGAAGAGTGATGGCATTCCCATTTTCGATGGTTGGAACTGGAGTTCCAAGAGGGCTGGTAACTTGTCCGTCACACAGCTGTCAAGACACAGAGTCGAGAGTCCCACCTATTCTGTCTGGTCCTAAGGCAGTTAGTCCGTCCCCTCCACCATGCGCCCTTATACACTGCTGTGCTTTGTTTTAACAGGACTTTTACAAGGAATCACAGAAGTAATGGCTCAAATACACACGTATGTCAAATCTGATGTTTGTAACAGAACTCACCCACAAGCCAAAGAGGTCAGCGAGGTCTGTAATGATGAGAAGAAAGGGTAGTGTGGGAACGCATGGCGCATAATGCCTGACACGCAGCAGGTGTCCACTGAACATTAGCTGAACCATCATCTACATTATGTTACCAAAGTGTCCCTTGAGGGACAATCTGGAGCCCAGCAATTCCCAGAGTCGATGCAAAGAGCAACACACACACGCTCACGCACGCGCGCCAAAGGAAACAAGAAAAGGAGGTATCTGTTGACAAGACTGGTGACAAAGCTCTTGCAAGTGATTCCATGGTGGGTGGGGAGTGGGTGGTGCCCAGGATACACTTTTCCCATCTCCGGAGGACAGGGCTGGCCTGGGTGCAGAAGGGACCTCTGAGCCTGTGAATGTCCCCGCTGAGCCTGGTGGCTGCACTTCCCAGGGGCAGCAGCAGCCTACACCCCTGGACCATGCCCGTTTACGACTGGCGCCAACGCAAGGGGGCGGGCTGAGCAGCAGACACAGCCTGGAGTCTGTCTGTCCGTCCGCACACTCAGTGTCTTTAAAGTCTAGCCTTTGCTAATCTTTGTATGTATAGCTCTTCGTGGTTTTCAAAATTGCTCTCTCAGATGGGATGTCTTTTTAATTGGATGAGGATTTTGAAGACACTCTAATCATCTGGGCCACTGGAGCCCAGTCTTTTCATTAGGATATGGATGAATGAGGTGTGTGTGTGTCTCTCTCGCCCACCTCAGCAGAATTAAGTGGTCTCCCTGTGTCTAGGCTTGACATCACTGTGTCCATCCTTGAATCTACCGCCTAAGATGCCTTCATCGACAGATCAGACTGTGTTTGCCGCATGCACACTGCTCAGAAACTCTCTGCGGGTCTCCGGTGCCTGCCAGAGTCTGTCCAGAGATGATTTTTCTGAGCATGGAAACATAGCCAAATAAGTTTGGAAAATGCTGCAAACCAGACCCTCTGCTAGCGTTTGGGGGCCTTCTCAACAAACTGGCTTCAGAAATGGACTTTCCTGACCCACTGAAACATCTGCTGAAATCTAATCTTGTATCTTCTAGAAGAAGTTTGGGAAAGACCCGCCTGAAAGTTAATATCCAGACACTTGATTTCCAGAACCTTCCAAAATCTTGACCTAATATTCTTTTCCAATAGTGGCAAAAGTTCATCCTCAAGAGCCAGACAAATCCCAGTTCAAATCCTAATGCTGGCATTTAATCCAGGTAACTGTGCCATCCTTCTCTATGAACTGTATGGACCGCCCCTATTTTGAAAGGTGATTGTAAAGGGTTGCACAAAATAACGAATATAAAGTCCACAGGATATCTCGCCCTCAGAAAAGGACTTGATAAGTGGAATTTGTATTAACATGATTATCTTTTAAAGTCCCTTTGCAAACCTACCCACTGTGACTCACTCCAACTAATCTGACTGCCTGTGCCCAGATACCGCCCTGCAGTGCCCACGTTCATTTGGACTTCCCATGCGGAATGCCCTCTCTTCCCCATCTCCACGGATCATGTTTCCGCATCTATGAGGGTGTTTAATTCTCAGTCAGTGTGGCTCTTTAGTTCCATGCCTTTGTCCCCTGCTGCAGAGACCTGAGGAAGCCTCAGGTGACATGGTGAGATAGGCTCGGACTCTGCAACTGGGTGGGTGTGAACCCCGCCTCCCTGAGAGGCTGGCTCTGTGACCCTGGCTTCACGTATGACCCTGGAGTGAGGATCCTGCTGGAACTGCTCTGAGGACTTAAGGAGACGGCATGTGAAGTGTCTAGTGCCCGAGTCACCTCGTGTGCCCTCCCCTCAGCGTCCGCCCTGCCTCCAGCATGCAGTTGTGCGCATGAACCAGCAGCACACGTGAGGGGCTCAGGGAATCCTGAACTGACTGGTCAAGCAGCCTTGGTAACACAAGAGTATCTTTTAAATCAACATTAAAGAACGTATCTAGTCTCTACCTTGCTTTGATCCAAAAAAGAATGAGACAGTTTCTGAGCACAGAGCATGGGATCCCCTCAGAAACTTCTACAGAATCCAAGAGCCAAAGACCCCTGATGGAAGCCACCGTCCACCTCCCACTGACTGGGCTTGTCTGGCACCTGTGCCTAGAAATCCAAAACTGTGACGGCAGAGGAGGACAGGCGATGGTGTGGCCCAGCATAGGTGCCTGGCTGACTTGGGCTACGTTCTTGGTGGATTTAGGAAGAAGGCACCCGCCCATCAAATCCACCTTCTTCGCCTACTACTAGCAAATGCTCGCCATTCCCAGACTCTGCTCAGCCTTTCCAAGAGAGTTTTCAAACCTAATTAAGCTTAGCATTATCATTGTTTTATCACATTAAGCTCCCACTTGGCCCTCAGCAGCAGAGACCACAAAATCAGCACTGCATCTTTAAACAGAAACAACAGATTTTGGTTCAATTAAAAATTCATTAAAATGCAAATTAGTTTGTAAATTTTCCCTGTCCTCTGATGATTCCTCAACATGGCTTTCTAATCACGCTGGCGCTGAAGGACAGGTGAGCCTGGGGCTTGAAGGCAACAGAGGAAGAGCCAGCGAGCTGGAGGCCCTCTGGCTGCTGCGGGATGAATGGCTCCCTGAGAGCCCCGCCCCCTTCATCTCTCCACCCGGAGAGGATCCGTTCCATTCTCCTGGCTCCCCAGCGTGCGGCTGATGAAGTCCATCCGTGTTCAGATCTCAGTCTCCCTGGACCCCGTTATCACAGGCGAACACCGGGATACAGCAAAGAGTTACCCTTGTTCACCAGGGTAACACTGGCCGTCCTGTCACATTTTCATAATGCTTTCAGGGCGCTTCCTCCATTAACATGACACTGAAATTTGTCCAGGGACTCCCCTAAGCTCTTCCGATGACAATTAACCCCCCAAGTGCTTAGCCAGGTAGCCAGTTTGCCCAAATCCTTCAAAATCACGAGGAGCCTGCAGAGAAACATCTACAAACTGAAAACACCATCTACTACATACAAGGCCTTGTCTTGCCCTCCTATTAATCCACCCAGCAAGCGTGGTGAGCTCCTGTTTGTTACACCCAGGACAGGAACAGGAGAACCAAGGGTCGGAGATGCGAGGGATACTTGCCCAAAGTCACATGACTAGAAAGCAGTAGTCAAGACCTGAACCCTTGCCCCCTGGACTGCAAAGCCAGTACTCTTTCCCGGACACCAAGTCCATGCCCCTTGGTGTCCACTTCCACAGAACTGGTCCAGCTGATTGTCCCACTGACTGACCCGCTAATACAATCAGGCGATCCTGAGACAGGCCGGATATGCACACCGAGGCTAGCTTTCAAGAGGACAGTGCACGCGGCCTCAGACACAGAGAGGAATGTTCCCACCCTTCTGCTTGCTGTGGGTAGCACGCAGCTACTGCAGGTTCATTAGATGTCCCTAATTGCTGAGATACATTCAGGAAGTGGTAAATGCAACTTAATTGAGAACTAATTAACTTGTTGTAGTTATCTCGTTACATGCCAATTAAATGTCTAAATATTCTTTTCTTCTCGGATAAAAGAATAAAAAAGAAAAAGAGTGGATCGTAAAACTGGATCTCCGGATGCGAAGATTCAGGTACTAGGTTCCCGCGTACGTGTCAACCCTACAGATGCAGCAACAGGTCCCCCTGGTCCTGAAGAAGCAGTCAGGCTCATTAATGCCATTTCAAAGGGAGATGTTCAAGGCAGGCTTTGACTTTCCGAAGAATTCCCCACTAAATCTGGTGTGAAATGGGATTTGGCCGCAAAGGCCCCCAAGAGAGGGGACCTGGCGAGGGTTGTTCCTACCACCCAGCTGCTCTCTAGCTATTTAAGGTTTGGGCTTTTTATTCCTTTGTTTGCTTTTAATCTGCCCTTTCCTGTGAAAATCCAGAGAGACCTTCCACCTAACTGCATGCTGTCATTAGGAGCCGTTTGCCAGGGCAGGGCGCAGCCTCAGCTCCGCCCCCAAGTCACCTTGCCCTCTTAATCTGGTCTTCGGAGCGATGTTCTTCAACCCTCTCCTCGGTCGAGTTTCCAGAAGCTCTTCCAAGGAGAGAGTGGAGGAGATGAAAGAAAGATGCCTCCCCAGAGGACGGGGAAAGAAAGAAAGCTAAAAAAATAAGTGTGTTCACGGCCCTGGACTTTCAGCCCTGACGCTTCTTTCTAAATTATGTCTATTTAAATCACCGAGAAGAGCAAATTCTGTTTGGAGCTGTCCAAAACTCAAATAAACATCCGGTCCTGGCAGACAAAGGCATCGGATCCCATTCTCACCGGCTCGTCACCGGCACGGCTGATGAGACGGGTCCCATCTTCCCTCGTAATGAAAAGCAGGCACGGCCGCTTTGAAACGCTGCGCCTGACTCCCTCGACCTCAGCAGTCTGACGACCGGCGCCCTTTCCGGACCCTTCTGGCTCCCGTCTCGCTGGAAAACGTCCCAAAGCACATCGCTCCTCTGGCTCTTTCATCCTCCCCTTCTCACAGCCAGCGTGTCCTCTCTGTTCTGGGGGCTGCGGTGCGAACACGAGGTGCGGCGCCTGGAGAAATCAGGAGAGCGAGGACTGGAGAGTCAGGGACGAGTAAGAAGGCTGAGGGCCCCTTCTCTGAGGGACGTGCCCTCCCCAGTCCGCCCCGGGCTGGACATCCACGCCCCTCAGTCCAGGCAGGTTTCCGAGACAGAACCTGGTGGAGTTCCTGAACCGTGGCCTTCCAGACCACGACTAAAGAACCCACTGAAAACAACGGGCCCGCCCTGCAGAACGAAGGATCGTACACCACTCATTCTACCGTCAGCTGCAGCCGTGGTGCGCAGAGCGCACGATGCGGCTCTCACAGGAACTTCCAACCCCCTCTCGCTACAGAGCCAGCGCACCCCTTCCTTCGCATCCCTAGACGCTGCCTGCCATCCGATTCGGCTGGGTGTGGTGGAATTTCTTTGACTCTCTAGTGCGGCTACTTGACTTGCACGGAGTCTGCAACTCTATTTTTGTTCCACTCCAGTCTGTGCTGGCTTCTGTGTATGAAGCCCTTGCTGACTGCTATTTGTGGAAAACACTCAATCTCTGCTTATGCATTTGCTCCAAGTTCACTTTAAGTACAGAGTATTCATCAGCTGTATTGCTCCACGAAGCGCCTGCCGCCCGTTACTCATTACAGGGAATGGCTCCGCGTCCCATTTTGCATGGCCCTGCAGCTCTCTGTCTGCGTCTCTCCCGTTTGAGCACTCTTTCCTCCTTGGCCAGCTGCCTCTCTTCTCTTCCTGCAACCTGATGATTGGTGGCATATTTCAAACTCTCCTGTCTGAGAGTAGCAAAGGTGCCTGCCAGTGTGGGGCCGACACCGAAAGCACTCTTCTGCTGCATGACAACGTGCAGAAGCAGCCCGCTGGTGACGGAGGTTTAACCAAAGCACTGGGGATGGAGGCAGAGGCAGGGGCCCCAGGGAGCGGTGGTTTCTGCCAGAGAATGGTTCTCTGAAGCCCGGACACTCATCCGAATACCTTGGGGAGCATTTGAAAATCCTGCCGCCTCTGTCCCACTCCAGAGAATCTGGTTGAATTACTGGGGAGCAAGGGGCCTGAATCAAGGTTGTTTCAAGCTCTCCAGATGATACTGACAGTTTCTGGGATGCAGGTTTGAGCCAAGTCAGAGTCAGCAAGAAAAAGCTGAGCTTCTGAACCTCAAGTCCAAAGGACCAGCCTCAGCATTGGAGGCCAGAATGCAAAGCCAAGAGTTCAAAGTGGGACAGAAATGGAGCCCAGTGTTTAAAAGAAGAAAGAAAAAAGCCAACCAGCTGAGAGCCACAAGAATCCAGAGTGACCTCTGCAAGGGCTCACAGATCAGTCACCTTGAAGGCCAAGGGGTCTGAGCCCCAGCTGGTCAACTCGGCTTAATGTCTGATGCAGGATGTGTAGGGGTCTTGTCTTCCTGCTTGAGGTGCTAAGGCAGCATTCTGCCTGTGGCAGCTAAGGGCTGAACCATATCGGGCCGTAGCTGCACAAATTATGATGACAAACACAATGGTCTGAAATCATAGAGTGTTCGTGCCAGAAGAAATAAATGCAGTACAACCTCCTCCATCACATCGAAATCAGAACAGAGCTTGCTTCTCCTCCCCCAGACCTCCACTGTAAAGACGTAAAAGACTAAAGTCATCTGACTTCACAGAGGCAAGCAGAAAGGGTTCAAAATTTTAGTAAGAATGTTTCCATTATCATCAGCAGGGGTGGAGAAATAAGAGAGAATCCCTAAAATCAGCCTTTCCCAAACTTCAGAGTGCTTTGAAAAGCGTCCAAGGGGACGGGGGTTAGGGGGTGGGGGGGTTAAAATGCACAGTCCTGGGCCCTCTCTAGAGTCTGATTCAGTAGGTCTGGGGTGGAGCCCAGAAATCTGCATTTTCAACACGAGATGCCCAAGGGACTCTGCTGTGGTAGTTCCAGAGACAAATTTTAATAAATACCAGTTCAAGCAGTGACACCATCGCCTGACTCCAGGGCAGAACAGCAATTCCAAATTGGCAGTTATCAACCCTGGCGGCATGTTCAAATCAGCTGGGCAGCATTTTAATAAACACTAATGCCTGCACCTCAGCTCCAACCGGCACAATCGGAAGCTCGGAGGGATGAGGCCTCGATCAGTTAGACATCGCTATAATGATGCTGTGCGGCAACCATTCCCAAACTCAGTGGCTTCAAACAATGAGCGCTTATTTCTCACTCACAGGTCTGTGGGAGGGCTGGAGCTTGGTGGATCGAAGCTGCCTCAGCGGCGCAAATGCTCCAGACGGCAGGTGGGACCCAGATTGGCTTCGTGTATGTTTCCTTCGTCTTAGGCCACTGGCCACCCTAGGTGTGTCCTTCTTGCGACACCACTGGAGTGCAAAAGACAAGCCATCCTAAGCACACTGAAAGCTGCAGCTGAGGTCGTGTACATACGCTGAAGCCCAACATCAACAGGATGGGAAGAAATACCCTGCTCAGCGGCCCAAACTACCCAGGGCTCCGTCCCAGACCACTCAAATGAAAATGGCTGGGGGCGGGGGGATGGGAGGGGGGTTGGACAATGACAGAGCCCCTACGATGGGCAGCTTGGGCTGGGAGTGTCCCTTGTAAAGGATGACTCATGTCCCAGGCCAAGCCTAGATAGGCCTAGGCAGCTCACCCTGCGTGAAGGCATTACAGTGCTACCAATTTGGAAAAAAATATGAGAAGTAGCACCATGGCAATAAGATTATTAAGAATAGGGAATATAATAAAAATCATGCCAAGTACAGTCTTCGTTCACATCAGCCCTTCATATGTCTGCACTCACTCACGTTCTGCACCACTGACCCTGGCCCCTCTGAGCTTCCCGCTGTCTGCTCCATGGATCACTGTCCAAAGGCCTTGCTTTCAATTCCCTTCACCATCTGGTCTCACTCCTCTCTGACCGCAGTCTATACATTTTATGTACCGCCCCACCCCCCATAAATCTGGAGCGCCCCAGAATATCCCTCAGTGCTCCTTCTGTGCTCTCGCCCTGCGAGGAGTAAAATCAGACAGCCTCTCTCCCCTCGTCCTAGGCCACATTCCTGTTAGCCCAGCCCAAGTGACACCGCCAGGCAGGGGCGGAGCCCACCCGTGCCAGTTAGGTGCCGCAGCATCCCGGGCTCAGTGGCCAGAACCGCTGTTCAGCCAGGGGCCTCCCTTCGGGGTCCATTCCCAGCTCTGCCCCTGACTCCCTGAATTTCTTTGGACAAGTCACTCCCTCCTCTCCAAGTCCAGTTTCCTCCCCTGGAGAAAGAGGAGAGTGGAGACAGCCACAGCGAGGACCAGCCGCTCTGACCTGGACGAGTCTGGCACTGCGCAGGCGTGATGAGAGTGGCCCTCGGAGAAGACCGGGTGCAGTCAGGGGCCTGCAGGAAGCCCAGACACTTACTTGAGGCTATTTCTCAACAGCACACTTATGAAAAGCTCGGGCAAAGGCTTGCACAGGTCCAGAAAAATTAATTGTCTTGTTGCTGCTAATGGACCAACCAACCGCATTCTCCCCCGGGTGCACAGCCGGGGCTCAGCCATGGAGGCCGGGAAGGAAGAGCTTTAACACAGCCAGGCCCCTGGGGCCGTCCAGGACGTGGCTGCTGCGGCTTTGTGCCCACCTGCTGCAGCGCTGGGGGAGCTCACAGGCCTCGCTCCCTTTCGCAGCAAAGCCCTGCCTTTGCAGGTCCTGCCCCTCCCTTCCTCACCCCCCTGCACCTGAATGACTGGAGGCGACTCCTCCAGAGGCCTTGCGGGCCTGGCCCCGCCTCTCTCCCCTGCTTTACCATATGCCCACCGTGCGGGCCTCCTGGACATCCCCGAAACACACCAGGCTCTTTCCCTCATACCAGCCTTTGCACCTGCTGTTTCCTGTGCCTGGGACTCTTTCCCCGGGGTGACCAACCGTCCCGATTAGCCTAAAACTGTGCTGGTTTTAGCACTAAAAGTCCGATTCCCAGGAAACCCCTCAGCCTCAGGCACACGGAAGTGGTGGCCACTCTGCTGTCCTAAATCTCCACACGGCCGCTCTTTCTTGTGCTTCAGGCTCTGTTGTGAGAGAGGCCTTGCCAGACGCCTTTATAAAATGGCTCACCCCAACTTCCCATCACTTCTCATTGCTTAGCACATGCCGAACTTGGCTGAAATTTTTATTGTCTGTCTCTTCCCTCTGTGTAAAGATTGGGAACCTAGTCTCATTCCCCATGTAGAGGAAGCTGGCCAGAAGAAAGCATTCTGTAAGTGTTTTCTGTTGGGCTGATAGGTTTACTGAATTAGTGTCTTTGGTTCTCTAGTCACAGACTGGAATCCAGAGGCGCCGGTGCCAATAGCACACTCTCTTGGAACATTTTAGGGGCCAACTGGTCCTTGATTCCCAAGAGCTGGATCTCTGCTCACATCATTACTCATTTAACAAGAGCCTGAGCTGCTCAGAAATGCAATGGTCAAGGCAGAATACGGTATTCTGTTCGCTCCTGAAACCCGCAGCAGAGTCTCCTGGGGAAACATGGAATCTGCTAGACGCCAACATAAAGATGAGAGTTCCAGCGTGCTGGAGAACTGGAGAAGAGCTCAGGGTCCCGCACCTACTCTCTCATCACAACAGACATGGCACCAGGGATGGAAAGCCAATGCTTCCTGTCCTTCTCCTCACTTAAATCCATACCTCTGGAAGGGGTGGCTGATATTACTCCACTTTAGCAATAAGAAACTGAGGCGCCAAGGGAACACTCAACTCACATCAGCAGTAAGTGGCAGCAGAGACCTGAAGACAAGTCTGTGGGCTCTGAAGCCTTTCGTCTTCTCTCCGAGCAGGCTGCCTCCGCATTTCGCTAACTGCGCAGTAAGTTCAAAATAGAGCGTTATGCAGCCGTAACAACTCGGAAAACTCCATGTTGTCGTGTTTTGTGAAAAACCAGGATATAAACATGTATGCACACGTTCTTAGTATGTATGTTTTAAATTTTTTACATAAGAAAAAAGTATTAAGCTTAACCAAAATGATATAGTGGCTGTGTTGAGTGGCAGATTCTTAAGTAAATTTTTAAATAATTTCCAAATATGTATTACTTTTTTCTTTTTAAAAATCAACATGTTCATCCAAAGGACAGCCATTGCTAAGCATCACTGATACTGTAAATCTGTCACGTGAGAAGGTGCCCGCCCATTCTCCAGGAAGCACACGCATTGGGGCTCTCTTCCCTAATAACAGTGTGGGCTCCGGTGCTCCGATGCCCCCGGCGCCCAGCAGAGGTCCCAAGGGTGTGAACCAGACTAGACATGAAATGACAGGGAGTGCCGGCTCTGTTCAGAGCTGACAGTCTGCGGCCTTCAGACTCAGAAACACTTTGCTGGCCCAAGAAAATATTTAGGGGGCTCAGATCAAACTTGGGCTCTGAGTTCATGAGCTGTGATGTATACTAGAGAGGCAGTCGGGGGAAAGTAGTCATTGCCTTTGAATACTGAAAAAAGCACTCCCTAAGCAGAGCCAGCTGCCTCTTACAGGAGGAGTATGTCTTTACTACAGAAAAAAGTCAGATGAAACAGGCCAGCAGGAACTCCAAGATGAAAAAAGCCCCCCAAAATTAATGAACTTTCTCTTCTTGGAAGCAAAACTCCGTGTGTAAAAAGCACAAGTGAATGAACAAATGATGACAGCTGCTGGGTACAGGGTTCGCCTCGTCCCTACCTGCTGCAGGAGCGGCGCTCTCTCGCTTTCAGAACCGGAGGGTAATGAGAGATGCATTTATAAATACTCCCACACTTGCCGTGAATCTCGGCATCTTCAACTCCACATCCCTGGAGAACTGACTATAGGAATCCATTAAGCTGATGAGGGGCTGGCTGCCGCTATATCTGTGCAACTCGTTACAAGCATCACCCCGTAAGTGAATCAGGATCTTCTGCAAAGCTCCTGCCTTCTGTTTCTTAAGTATCACAGTGCTGGGCACTGTCCTGGGCACACGGGGGAAGATACTTCATCTTACGTGAGCTGTGAGATCACAAATGCTGCAGTAATATCAGCCTCATCTTCTTCCCCAGAGAAGTGAATTTGCTATTTTATATGCCGTCTCTGCGGGTAGGGGAGGACTGTCGAGAGAAAGACTGGCTCTTGTTCTCCGCTACACGCCGGGGTAACTGAGCGCTTTTCCCATGTTTTACCTTTCCCACCTGAAGAGCTGGAAATTCACGTCCACTTTGGTTGTGCCCAGATCAGGGGTAGTGCAAGATGTCTATTACTGATTTTCACAAATAGTGCAAGGAGTCAGTCTGTCATTGATTTCCATTATCAATTATCCGGAGAATGGCTCACATTTAATTTCTTCACTGAGACTAGGAGGGGCATTAACAAAAGGACCCTCTTCAGCGGTAACTTGGATTTTCCAACTAGTTTTTGGTGATCCACAAGCATCTCCCCTTGGTTTGTCTGCCTTACATCCTAATTTCTAGAGATATTATGTCTACTTTCCATCTCAGTTCTAGTTATGTGGTGCTTGAAACTGGATTCTGTGAGTCTACGCAGGTCAATAAGCAAAATACAGGACTCCTGTCCTCTGGGCAGTGATGTCCTCTCCGTGTTCTCATTCTGCTCATTTCTCTGTGACCCTCCCAGGCCCAGCGTTTGCCTGGCACTTGGTTTAGCCCAGCAATTCCACCTAATTTTCAGTCCCCTTCTGGCACAGTGCCGCCTGGTGGCTCCCCTCTGCTATTACAGCAGGACAACCACAGCTTGGAGGAGCCTACCAAATGACTGCAAGTGAAAACATCTAGGATTGACCACATAAAAGAAATCAAATGACTGATAGAAAAAAATTTGTTCTCCTTTTGTGGACTGGCCCATAAATTCACAAACTGTATAAAAGTAGAGTAAAATCTGTATTTCTATCCACATCTTCTCTGAAAATACCTCTTTTATTGTATTTTGTCAGTGAACAAGGATGACTTTTGAGTAGTTAACTACTCCCTGCTGGCTTCTGAAAGCAAAACTGTATGATGGCTTGCTATTAGCTAAGAAATTGTAATGAGCAATCGGTATTATCAATACTTAAGAGTTTATCTTTTCAAATGGCTGGAGTGACCTCCAAATGGTAATTTCTGCTTTGCACACAGCGCCTGGCCCTCACAATGCCTAGCTGCATACTGCACCCCTGGCTCCTGGCTGGTATTTTGCCAGATAAGGAAGAAAAACAAGAACCAAGTGATAATTATCTGTTTTAGCTGTTATGGTCATTTGAGTTGAAAATGATAACAAAAATGTTGGATATGATTTTCAAATTTTTCTATTTTCTAAAAATGGGGGCTGTTTAGTGATTTCCTCCCCATCGCTGTTTGTGGTCAATTCCTTTCTAGAAATGGAGAAAAAGAAGTTCTTTTCCTGCCAACTTCATCTTTTCCATTGATTTCACCGCCCAATGCAAGTCCCGGATGGAGCTTAAAATGAACGCAGCTTTGCTTTTGTTTTTGCCCTTCGTTGGCACACCTCTGCCAGAGACCAGCTGCAGTCTCACCCTGGAACTCACCCTGGGAAGGGCATCTGTCCCTCCCGGGGCAGCCAAACACGAGGTGAGGGGATGATGCCGTCCCCTTTGCTAAGCCTGGAACCATAAGAGAACATGGTCTTTCGTACTGAGCCGCACTCAGGAAAATAAAAGCTCATAGAATATGTGAGAACCAGGAAGTTATGGATCCAGGTGGAAAAGTTGAATGATAATATTAGGAATGTGGGAGGTCCTTGTTAAAGGCCAGCTGAAGTCCCTTATACCTTAAAAACTGAAAAATAAATGTCACAAAACTTATCCCCAATGGGCCAAATGCAGATCATTGACAGAGAACAAGGGGAAAAGAAACAACATGGTAAAGAAGGTCCCCTGAGTTCTCCAGTGTTGGGAACCGCCCTGCCTGGTTTCAGGAGCTGTAACCCACCCCCCACCCCTGCCATGGCTAAGGCTGAGTGAGCGACCTTTGGACTGTGAGCCACTAAGGAGACAAGGCTTATCTCCCTGGCAGAGGCGCTGCTTCTGCTCCTTTTATTTCATCTATAACTGGCCCCCAATGCTTGATCGGTTAGCCAATGACCGGTAAGATTCCCCAAGGGGGAACAACCTAAGACAGGCATGATCACGTGGAGGCCCCAAGGAAGGACTTGGGGGGCTACAGCAAAAGGGGGTGGACTTCCGGCCAAGATGGAGGCGTAGGCGGACACACTGCGCCTCCTCTTACAACCAAAATTAAGGACAACAAATATTTAGAAACAAGAAAACAACCAGAACTGATAGAAAATTGAACTGTACGGAAGTCCAACAACCATTCATCCAGACCGGTAAGAGGGGCGGAGTCGCAGCAGGAAAAAGTGGAGGTGCGGACCCAGGAACGCAAGCAGCAGTGGCTGGCAGTTCCCAGGTGCACAGTCGGCGGCTGGTGGACCCGGGGCACAGGGGGGCAACTGTGCAGACCCAGTGAGGCCGCACAAGGTGGCTGGCTGACCAGGTGGTCCCACATTTGCGCGCGCAGACAGTCCAGGCAAAGGGAAAGTGACGGAAGGGACTGAATCCAGGAGAGAGCAGAGCAGGAGCCATTGTTCCCTCTCAGACCCCGCCCCCACATACAGCGTCACAAGCCAGCGACTGGGCTGCCCCACACTGGGGAGCGCCTGAGGCTCCACTCCCCACTACGTAATAGCCGCAACCAGACTAAAACCAAACCAAAACAAAACAAAACAAAAAAATGACCAAAAATGGCTCAAACCGGAGAGCAAATGAAAGCCCCAGAGCCAATTCTTCTAAGCCGTGAAGAAATAGCTAACCTATCAGATGCACAGTTCAAAGCACTGGTCATCAAGATGCTCACAGAATTGGTTGATTTTGCTCACAAATTAGATGAAAAAATGCAGGTTACAATACGTGAAATGAAGGAAGACGCATGGGAAACTGATAGAGATGGGAGGAAAACTGGGACTCAGGTCGGTGGAGTGGACCAGAAGGAAGAAACAACCAAACAGAAAACGAGGAAGAAACAAAAATTCAACAAAATGAGGAGAGGCTTAGGAACCTCCGGGACATCGTTAAACGTCCCAACATCTGAATTATAGGGGTCCCAGAAGGGGGAGAAGAAAAGCAACAAGTAGAAAACTTATTTGAACAAATAATAAAAGAGAACTTCCCCAATCTGGCAAAGGAAATAGACTACCGAGACATCCAGGAAGCTCAGAGAGTCCCAAAGAAGTTGGACCCAAGGAGGAACACACCAAGGCACATCGTAACTACATTAGCCAAGATTCAAATGAAGGAGAGAATTCTAGAAGCAGCAAGGGATAAGGGGACAGTCACCTACAAAGGAGTTCCCATCAGACTGTTAGCTGATTTCTCAAAAGAGACCTTCCAGGCAAGAAGGGGCTGGAAAGAAGTATTCCAAGTCATGAAAGGCAGGGACCTACATCCAAGATTGCTCTATCCAGCAAAGCTGTCATTTAGAATGGAAGGGCAGATACAGCGCTACTCAGGTAAGGTCAAGTTCAAGGAGTTCATCATCACCAAGCCCTTATTCTATGAAATGTTAAAGGGACTTATCTAAGAAAAAGAAGATCAAAAATATGACAGTGAAAAGACAGCAAACTCACAGCTATTAAGAACCACACCTAAAACAAAAGCAAACTAAGCAAACAGCTAGAACAGGAACAGAACCACAGAAATGGAGATCATATGGAGGGTTAGCAACAGGGGCGTGGGAGGAGGAGAGAGGGGAAAAAGGTACAGAGACTAAGTAGCATAGACAGTGGGTAGAAAATAGACAGGGGGAGGGCAAGAATAGTGTGGGAAATGTGGAAGCTAAAGAACTTATGGCACATGGACATGAACTAAAGAGGGGGAATGTGGGTGGGAGAGGGTGTGCAGGGTGGAGGGGAACGATGGGGGAGAAAAGGGACAACTGTAATAGCATAATCAATAAAATATATTTTTTTAAAAAGGGGGGGTGATGGACCCCGGCCCCTCAGCCCTCCTGACATAGCCTGAGTCCTCATTCTGTCTGCGAGAAGTCTCCTAATTTCTTGGCTGCCTTGCTTACCCTGCCTGACTTAAGCCTGAGACAATGCCTTAAGCCTGAGACAATGTTGGTGGTGGGTTCCACCACCCTGTGCTGGAAAGGGAGAGTTCCACAGGGTGATCAGGCCTAGGAAAGAATATGTAAAATCCTGTGAAACCTGCTTTGTTTAGAATGCTCTCAATTAAATAAGGGTCCAAGCAAGAAGTGAGTTTGTTCCCCAAAGTTTTATTGCTCTTTAGCTATCTGACCCTGACTCAAAATAGGCCCTCAGAGTTCTTTGTACGTTATCTATTGTTTGTTCCTTACTGCCTGACAATGATTAATGAGCCTGTATTCCTGTGCAAACCGAACCCAGTAAAAGCCCATTGAGGAAAAGGCTCTTGGCCCTTCTCCTTGGAGAGATCGGCCACCTTTCCTCCTCAAGCAGATCATGTCTTGGTAGATTTATTCTCATCTGGGGCGGCCGGGGCGGAGGGGGCACCTGCAAGTGGAGCCTCCCCACACCCCAGCTGTCACTGGTTCTCCCTTCCTTCATAACCTTTCCCCACAGCTCAAGACCCACCCTCACAGCTGAGACCATGGACTTGAGCCAGTGGGTCCCTCTGGACAGGTGTAGAATCTGGCTGAGGATCTTATGGACCTATGATAACCTGCTATGGGGACTTTCCAGATCTGAGTCCATGGCTTTTTTCCCTCTGAAAGAAAACTAAAAAATCAAACTGGCCTCCCTGACCTCTCTGGGACCCGTGTGCAGCTATATTGGGAAAATCATGTGGCATTTGTCTGACTCAGTACATGAGTAACTTAAGTGCTCACAGGTGTTGCCATCTTGTGCCCAATCTACCTCTCAGTGATGTCAGATGGCTGGAGGCCAACCCCACTCCCAGGGCTGCTCAGGAAAATTTACTGAGCTGCTTTCAGACCAAAAGAATGACCCAGCACTCATTTGTCATCTTAGTGAATTTCCAGAAACCACAAAATAGACTGTGTTTATTCCACTGGAGCAAGGCAATAACTGCGGGTTCTGTTACTGGCCAAGGACTTGGGAGTTAACAAACCACAGCAATTACCAGTAATATGTTGACAAAAAGTCAGGTACACAGCTACGAATCTCTATAATCATTTAGAATTGTCAGAATCATCTTCCTGTCAGTAAACACTTACTTAGAATTTTAGCTATACATGGGATTTTAATGTACCATAGAGAATATTTGTAACACAAAAACATGTAGTACTACTAGGTCATTAACGTAGTCATTCCAACAAATGCTAACTCTAATGAATGTGAAGTAGTAACGATGCCCTTGTAGAGTTTGGGAGAGACTGAGACAATGTGAATTTTAAACATCTCTGTTAAAAAAAAAAAAACTGTCTGGGGAAACTTTTCCATCTCAATAAGTTTCCTCCTACAAAAAAAAAAAAAAAAAAAAAAAAAAAGAAAAAGGAAGGAAGGAAGGGAGGAAGGAAGGAAGGAAGGAAGGAAGGAAGGAAGGAAGGAAGGAAGGAAGGTTGGTTGGTTGAAAATCCTCAGTGGTCACATACCTGCATTCAAGGAGAGGATTATTTTCCTCTGAGAGAGCTGTGAACAGTGGGATGACTAGAAGGCCTGGCTGAGGACCTGATTTGTGAGGATCTGAAACAAAGGATGTCTTGGTCCTGAGCCTCCTGTTAACGTTGCTCGGTCACCTCCTTTTAAGTGCCCTGCATCCCGGGCTCCTCGGTAGCGCTGCCTGCACAAAAACACCTGCTGCAGCGTTCAAGCGAGGAGGCAGCGAGGGGACGTGGCCGTGGGGTTTGGGCACCGTGTGAGTGTGAAACCGCCACCTCCTCTCCCTGGGTCTCTACGTTGTCCCTTTGCTCCGGAAGTCGGGGTGTGGCTGTGACCCGGAGCAATCGGAGAAGTCCAGGTTAGGTGAGGACCAGGTGACATCCGGGGAGAAGACCAGGGGAGGGAAGCACCTCCGGGGCTTCCAACACCAGTGGGACGAAGTGGCGCTGACTGTTTTTCTTCATCAGAAATTGCAGTATGAATATTAGGTAGATGCTTATCAAAAGAAAGATAGGAAATTGCTTGCAAAACCAATTTTCTTTACTAAATATGTGTGTTTATATTGGGTTATTGAGAAAGAACATTAAACTCTGGCAGAAAAAAAATTCAGTGTAGAGAAAATAGGCCCAACAAATTTTAATGACTGTTTTCCTCTGATTACAGAGTAATTTATGATCACTGCAGGAAAATTTATAAAATGAAGAAAAGTATGGAGGAAAATAAAGAACAACCCAATTTCACCATCCAGAGATAATCACTGTTTGCATGTCATTTATACCCTTTCTACTTTTGCATATCCTAAATAATAAAAAACAGTCAATATGTAATGATCACTTACTTCTTGCTCACATTCTACTAAGTACTTGAGACACACTCATCCATTCTTAGTGACACTCGTGAGTTAGGTACGATTATGTTCTCCATGTAATACCAAGAAGACTGAGGCTGCAGATCACACCAAAAGCTAAGTGCTGAGCAGTGACCTCAAAACCAGTTCTAGGCCGGAACTACTCAAGGTGTGGCCCACGGACCGGCGCTGGTGGGTGAACAATGTGTTGCCGGTCCAAGCTGCGAGATAAGCACAGAAACGAGACGAGCATCAAGAAACTGCTACTTTGCAACACCTACATGTGTGATGCGTACCTCCTCTTGATGAAAAGCGTTTGAGGGTGCCTAGCACACGAGTGGCACGTGGGGTGAACTGCAGTAAGTCCTGCAGCCACGCACCTACTGGTCAGCAATCGGCCCTGCACCACCAATAGCGTGAGGAGCACTGCTCTGAACCATGTTTTTAAGTACAGGAATTATTAATATTCAGGCGTGGTGAGGCTAACGGTTCAGGAGGCAGCTGCCATGGGAAACATAGTTTGTTACTCACGGTTCCCAAGAGCCGTGGGCACCCCATGCCACGCAGGACCTCAAGGGGAGGAGGCATCAGGGCTGCCGGGAGGCAGAGGGAGTGGGGAGAAAGCATGGGAAAGAAACTGTACTGTGGATTCCATGGAAAGGAACAGGGGAGGCAGGCCAAGCAGCCTTAGGATTGGCTGGTATGGCTAACCCCAGCAGGCTCTGGGGCACTGGGGCTGTCCCTAGATGTCTGGTACCTGGCATTAGGGTGCTTAGGGCAGGGGGCCAGTGCCCAGGGTGTGAGAGCTCATAAAGGAAGCGTTTGGGGGTGCGGGCTCTGCGTTGGTTGGTTTGTATAGAAAAGACACATTCCCAGGCAAACCCTTAACTATCTCTAGGAACTTCCTAGCCCTGAGAGAGGTACTTCCCAAGACCAGCAAAGCCCAGATGTCAACGTATTACAACAAAAAGGTCTGCTTAATACAAACCACTACACTAACTTCCTAGGGTGACAACAATGAAATAAATGCAGCCAAGGAGAATGCTAAGAAATACGAAGATCTAGCAACCTGAAACTCCACTCCAGAAACAGCTGTGTTGCCCACGAACTCAGAGAGCTTATTAAAAATTAAAGTATATAAACTTACAATTAAATAGATTATACGAAAAGCAAAGGCAATACACACTCAACTCATCACTCCCTAATTTTATTTTCCGCCTTTTGCTATTATCTATGCTCTTGAGGTTATTCCATTTATTGTGTGTACATGGTATGACACTCTACCTTGGTGTGTCAGTGCACACCTCTTCCCAAGGCTGCCTTCAGTCGTGTGACGGTAGGGGCTTGCAGCTGGCCGTAGCGGGGAGTATTTATTGGGGTTCTACCGTGCTAGATGACATGAAACCGGAAGGGAAGAAAGGTCCCCACCCCTGGGGAGTTTACAATCCCACTGACGCGACACGAAGAGCTGCGAGTGCGGGAGAGCCGGAACGGAACTGAACTAGGAGACCAGTCAGCTAGCCTCCGTCCTCAGCTCTGAAACTGCTGCGGGCGAGCCTCCCGGTGCCAGGGGCTCCATCTGTAACACCCCACAGGGATCTGAGCTCCGCCAGGGGAGGGACCGTGCCTGGGCCCCACGCAACATCCCTGGTTCCAGACACGTGCTGGCTGAGGCAGCACTTGTTAAATGAGGGGACGGACAGTTATGCACTCTCTGCATCCTTCCCTTCCAACTCCGAGAACGTGGAGGCCCCGGATCCACCCCAGGCTGAGAGTCAGGGACAACTGGCGTGGCCCGGCTTCCTCCGATGCCTCTCGGCGGCAGCAGGGTGTGTCATGCTGGACTCTGTGCAAAGCTGGGCAGGCTGACTCAGAGAAATCTGAGTCACAGATCACAGTGGTAAGTCCACTGACGGGAATCGTGAAAGGGCAGGCGTTTTTCTTCATCGCCCCCATTTGGTACCTGGCTTTGTGCTTCGGTTCAAAACCACCTTTAATCCTGAGTGAAGAGTCTAGACAAATCCCAGCAATAAAAACGCAATCAGCTGCCCTCTCTGCTGCCACCTCCACCTCCCCACGGAGCGGAGCGCGTGCCTGCATGCCTCCCAAGACCTCTCGCCGCTACTCCCAGGAACATTTACAGCATCCGTCTGCGGGGATTTCTTTTTTCTTTCTTTAGCTAATATAAACTTTTGCTATTTAGAAAAGCTAAGGATGGATTGCAAATGCACCCGTTTACTTTTCCGTATTGTTTACTGCTAGGATTCTGATTCTGAAGGGAAGAACGCGACGTGTGCGAGAATACCCAAACTTAGGGTGAATTTCCAAAGAGAACACAGGTTCTCTCGGTGACTGGAGGTGCTGAAACACAACAGCTCATACCCCTATTCCAACTACAAGGTTCTATTTCTTGACACCCACACACCCCACATCACTATGCGCAGCTCCCCCTCCACAGAAAAAGCAAGGTCATCACCGCTTTGTAGTTAACGCTCTAAACTGCTTTCCGAGTAAGTCCAAGGGTGTTGGGTACCACACGGTCAGAATTTTAGATAAGAAAATTATTTACGTACTGAACTTGTTTTTGTTTTTAAGTTGGGTTGACTGAAAAGACTAGTCGTCCACGTGGAAAGACAAGCTGAGACTGACGGTTAGGGTCCCGCCAGCGCAGAAGGGTGCGCGGTGAGCCAAAGCAAATTCGTCCCCTGAACCCTGACGTTCTGGAACCTCGGGGCGGCAGGCAGAACCAACGGCAGTACCTGTGTGCAAACCCACTCAGAACCGCCCGGTGTGCTGGAGGGGACTGGGGCCACCCTGCGTGGTAGATGCTGCTGAGGCCAGGGGAGGGCAACTGAACTCAAGTCCCCTCTCTGCCAACTGTGTCATCGGGGGCAACTCGGCCTCTTTTGAGCCTCCGTTTCCCCAAATTTACAAAGGAAGACGATGGTGCCTCTGTGGAAGGACTGGCAGGAGATTCCTCATTACTCCCCAGAGCAGAGCAGGTGAAAAGCCCACATTTCTGGTGCGTAAGAGTGGGTAGGACAAGGGTTAGTTAGACACGAAGATACAGCTTTGGAGTTGCCAGGAACTTCAGCTGTGGGTGGCGGTCCTCACACGGGGCCAGCAGCTGGGAGGGGAAACAGGGCCTTAGCCAGGGTCAGAGCTAAGAAGGGCTGTGGTGGCCAGGTGTCACCCCAGGAAACCCCTTCAGACCTCTACAGAGTTCCTGCTCCTCTATCCCTCATCAACATGCACTTCCCATGGCCTTGTTAGTTGCATGAATAGCTAATATACTCTAAGTTAAAATGTCAATGGAGGGTAATGACTTAATTTGCTGCCACTCCTACACAACTCCTCCATCTCAACCAAATATTCACTGACTTAGCCTACAGAAGTGATTACAGTGGGAAGTCTCCATTTCCTGGAACTTGGAAAAAAACCAAGGCAGGAAGTTGGACTGGCTTAGACAGAGGGGTCAGAAGCAGAGGCAGGGTCCAGGCAGCTGAGCCAAGCATGTGTCCCCGCAGCCATTTACCCAGCACCAGCAGACATGATACTCGCTGCCAGTCTGATCATGCTCCCTCTTTCCAGATACCAGGTGGAACCTGAGTTCCCTGTAAAAGCAGCTAGCCTGCGTGGATTCACAGCATGAGTGCTTACAGAGAATTTTTCATGGCCAGCTGTCATGGGATTCTTGAACACCCCCTGAGTAAAACCCCATGTCAGTGACTCTCAGTGCAAGGATGATAACCTCTCCGTTACCAAACTAGCTCTATTTCCCAGCAGATGCATTTGGGGGTGTTGCCCCATGGGTCTGGATTTCTCTATAAGGGAAACACTGAATAAGTTTCTACTTTTCTTGGCTGCTCTTAATGACTCTTCATAATCGGGTCCAAAGGAGGAAGGCTCTGAGCCTTGGATGATAACATGGGTCACCTAATACGACATGGAAATAGACTCCATTATAACAGTGCTGGTAGCATTGAGGTTTATCTGACCTGGGGTGAGTTTGGGATCACCACAACCTTCTCATGATGTTCATGATAAGAATGTAGTTGGTAGAAAAGCAGACAGCAGAGGAGAATGAGGCCAGCCAGCTTTTTCTTGCTCTCTTGGGTGATCTTATTAATCAATTATAAGCTACTCAGGAAACCAAAGCTGGATGCAGCTCACATCCCATACCATAATTACGCAATTTCACATCTATCTTCCTCCTGAACCGTGAGCCAATAGAGGTTAGGAAATGTGCGTCTCTGTCAGTATCTCTTGTCCCAGCACAGAGCCTAGCACAGGGTAGGTGCGCAATTAATATTGAGTGATGGAGCGAAGGAATGGCTGACTGGAACGTTGAGTAGCATTAACAGCTTCACCCTCTTCCTACTTTTCCCTGTTCAGACATCCCAACCATTCATCTCATGAAACTCAGAGACATGAAGGTTAGACCACGTTGGATGCTCTTGGGAAAACCCTCTTTAGAGGTCTGTTGTCATCTCTAAGGGACAGGACATCCAACATTGCGCTCAACATCAGAAAGTCTCCCCCAAGGAAAAATAAGTGGTAATTTAGAGGAACTCGAGGTAATAATACTTGAGTTCTGCAAGGAACTGCGAAAGAAATGAAGTGCTAACAAGGGAACTAGTACACCCCTCCTCGGGGAAAAGGCATCCGCTCCCCAGGCTCAGAGCTTTCCTGCTTCTCTGTGCTGCTTCCTTCTGCTGCTCAGGTGGTGGGAACTCCTCCCGCAGGCTGTCCAGCAGCCCCCTCGCTGCGAGGCCTCCCTCCAGCCTGTCCTTCCTACACACCAAGAGACAAAAGGACTCTGGGCACAGGCTTTGGTAGGGAAGGCTTTTGTGCCCCTCTGACCTGCCCAGGGTCCCCTTGAAGTGATTTAGCCACTGCCCGGCCCTCTGAGGCCTGGCTCTGTATGGGTGGGTGGCCCTGGGGGCACAGGTAATCTGCCCCTCCCATTCATTCAGGACTCCTCTCCAGGCAGTTAGGACATTCAATATAGCTTCTCAAACCCCAGGGATGCTTTCATAACAAACAGGGTGATCATGTCTGAAGAGTTGCATTTCCTGACTTCAGGACTGTTATAGTTAGTGAAAGAAGAAAAGGGGGTAATTATTAATTCCAGTAAAACTTAATGGGGTCCTTCCCACCCCAGGCTAAAGGGTGGTACAACATGTAATTTGAGTTAAACTAAGACTGGGGAAGTATAAAATACGAGGCACTGAGTTGGGGGTGATACTCCTTGTGGGAGCGCTATTTTCCGGTAGGCCTTATAGATCAAGACAGGACTGGGATGGGAGGAGAGAACAGCTGACTTCAGAGAAGAGGGCAACGACGAAGAAATGGAGCCCAGACCAGAGTCAGCCCGGCAAGGGCCGCGGAGGGGCAGGCACTGAGTCGGCCACTGAGCGAGTATCGCTGCCCCTCCCCCAGCATATGTGCGCTGGGTTCCAGCCACGACTGTGTGACCTCGGCAACTCGGGGAGCCTCTCGGAACCCACTCTAGATCTCTCAGTGAAGAACAAGATGACCCACTAGTTGAGGGGAGGGTCGGTTCTCGGGGCTCAGCACCTCGCCCACAGACTGCAATCAACATCCCTACCGAAGTTGGCCTGTCTTGGATATTTCTTCTTCCCCCTCCCCAGCTCCCCCCACCTCCCCTTCTAATTCGTCAACTGCCGAAACATCTGGCTGGCTGAAACCGCCTCCTGGCCGCTCTCTGGGAGCTGTCCCCAGGTGTTGGTCTTTGTGTCGGGAAAACTTTTCGAGAAAGCGGAGACGCTGGACAAAGAACGGGCGATGGAGGGCGTTTGCCAGCCGGTGGGGTACGCGGGCCGTGCGCGCTCTTCCCTGGGCTCAGCTCGGCACGCGGTGCCCTAAGCTCAGCCTCCCGAGGCACGGAGTAGCAGGCTCCAGCCACGTCCCAGAGCCCTCGGGACCTGAAAGACGGTCGGCGGGAGAAGCCGAAGGCGGGCGGCTGGACATTGGAGTTGACTGGGGTGGGAGGAGGCGAGCAGAAGCACGGAGCAAAGCTGTCAAACTGCGCACGAGGAGCCCCACGCAGGGCGGGGAAAGGGAGGAGAGGAAAGGGGAGGGGAGGGGAGAGGAGGGGCGGGCAGGAGCCGAGAGAGAGAGAGAGAGAGAGAGAGAGAGAGAGAGAGGGCTCGCGGCGCCTGAGCAGCCCCTGTCTGCCGCTGTCGCCGCCGCCGCCGCTGGCCCGGACTGGCCGGGAGCGCAGGGTGTTTGCCCCGCTGCGCACCGCGCACGGAGGCTCCGGCGCTTGCCGCTGCGCCCTCCAGCCCGCTCCTTGCTCCAGCCCGCACGAGTCCCGGTGGGCGCGAAGCCACCATGCAGCTGCAGTTCCGGAGCTGGATGCTGGCTGCGCTCACGCTGCTCGTGGTCTTCCTCATCTTCGCAGACATCTCGGAGATCGAAGAAGAAATCGGGTAAATAGCTGCGCCCGGGCCCATGCCAAGCCCTGGCGGGATCTCTCCCTCCCCGGTACTCTCCGCCCTCCCCGCCGGCTTTGTGTTCGCTGCGCCCCCCTATCGCTCTGCTGGAGAGGTAGGAGTACCGTCTTGGTCGGTGGTGGCGGTGCGGTGGACCCGGGACTGTTTGATGAGCGGCGGGTGGGGGCGCGGCTGCCATGGGGTGTCCCCGGGCAGGGAGCACGGGCAGCCTCTAGCTGGCCCGCATCAGGGAGCAGACTCGCCCACCCTGCCACCCTCCCCCCCTTCCCGGGAGAGTCCACGCGCGCAACGTCGCCCGGGTCGAGGGAGGGCGCGGGGGAGTGTCTGGGGCGGGCGGAGGGGCCGAGAGTGGAGGAGGCAGGAGTTTCTTTGTCTCCGGCTCGGCCGCTTTCTCGCCTTGGCAAAGTGGGCAGGGGACGCGGGGATCTCTATGCTGGGGGAGGGGATCCCCCGCTAAAGCGGAGGGCGGGGGGCTCTGCACTGGCTCCCGGGAAGGGGAGTGTCCCCAGTACATACGGACAGGCACACGCGCGTCTCCCTCTCGCCGACCAGGGAGCCCAGCGGTGGGGCACGCACTGAAATTGCTTAGAGGTGGAGTGCGCGGGGCTGGGTTGAGACCTCCCCGCCCTCGCCTGGCTTTAGATGCTCAGCTAACCCCACGGCGCCCCCTGCACCCCCCCGAGTTCCCGTGCGCTCTCAGCGCAGAGATGGAGACCTTTCTGGAAAGTCTATACCGCCGCCCGGTGGTCTTCTGGGCCCCCTGGCGCACGGTCTTGCCCTAGCTTTTCTCCGGATCTCTCCTGAGGTGGGGCGGGGCCGTGAGCCCCAGCGCGGGACTTCCAGGAGCGCACACTTCCAGCATGGGGCGAACCCGCCATGGGTCCCCAAGGCTGAGACTCGCGCCTCGCCAGGCAGCCTCCTGCACGCAGGGACCGGCCCCTCTTCGCTTCCGCGCCATATAAAGCCTCCAACCCACAGTGCGCTGGTGGGGAGGCAGAGAAGATTCTGAGTGGCCTGGAGGAGAGCTCCCTGACCCTGGGCACAGAGGTGATGAGGTTTCAGAGCAGAGAGAATGTCCCTTCCTTCAGGGGGCTAGTGCCAAGCCAGGCGCCCTAACGGAGTCCCACACTGCGTGTGCCCCTCCTTTGTCCGATTTGTTATTTCATCGTATCTGAGCGAGGTGAAGGCCCCTATGTTGACAGTTTCCTCGAAAGGGAACGGGCCAATCCTAGGCCCAGACGCCAAGGCCCTAAGGACCTGACCCTGGAGCAGGCTCCACTTCCGGCTCTCTCCTCCTCTCCATCTGTGCAACCCCAGAATCCCTTCTGGAACTCCACTGCACTTCAGGAATCCTTTCCTCCGCTTCTTTCTCCTCCCCATCCTCGATTTCCCCCAAGAGCTCCCACAACTGTCCCAGATACTGTTTAGTTAATACGTGGTGTGCCACCAGCTCCCACGCGGAGATAGAGAACAGCTTTCCGTAACTTCAACTCAAAAACGTGGGTAGGAAAGGAAACGGGGTAGTCAAGTTTTGGATGATGGAAGTCCCGTGGGAGGGGCCTTACTCTAGGCCCCTGGCTCTTCTCCCAGATATGGGCTCTGCCTGGCCCAGACCGCTTGCTGACCTTGACTGTGAGAGGGAGGGACCAGCCATTGCCCATTGTTCTGACATAAAATCTTAAGGGCTGCGTGCTCGTACAGTCAGCCCTTGCTCATCCATTCACTGAACTTTTACCAAATACCTTCTACGTGCCAGGGACTTCTAATTTCTACAATGCAGTCAGGAAATCGCTCTGCACGGAATGCTGCACTTTCCTGCCAAAGGCATCGATTGTACAGCTCCCACTCCCCACATTAGGTTGTTCCAACAGGGCATCCAGGCATAAGCTCCGAGACCTTAGGCAAGAAGGGCACTTACATATATCATTGAAACCCAGGGCTCGTATGCCATGGGTGTGCTCCCTGGGGCCCTTTTTACTGGGGGATCCCTGCCTGGGCTGAGCCTGGGAAAAATTGTCAAGCTAGGCAAATGAGTTATCTTCTGTGGCCGTGTCCTTCATTCTGGTGCCCCTGTCTTGAAGCTAAACACTGGCTTGACCAGTCACAACCTGAGACACCCACCTCCCCCAGCACCCCAAGAGTGCCCCCCACATGTTGAACTCAGAGGAGAGGAGGCATATCTGGGAGCTGCCATGTCTTGGGGAGGAAGGACAAGAGACAGAGGACAGGAACCCCTAACAGCCCCTTTTATCTACTTGTTTAAATCTTGTAACCACCCCAACTTGGAGCAGCCAGAGGGGGCTCCATGTGATAAATGCCCTGGCACAGTGACAGTGAGGGGGTGCCAGCTCTGCCTTCCGCACTGTGTGCCTCCCCGGGAGACCTCGGATCATACTGAAGGCCACGGTGCCATTGTACCAGCCCTGCCCACCCTTCCCCAACTTGACCTCACCCTGTGCTGTGGAGGATTACAGATTACCTGCCTCTGTCAGTTCCTAGGAGACAGCAGTGAGTGTATAAAAGGAGAGCTGTTTCTGGAAGACAATGAACAGCAGGACCCTGTGGTCTGTTAGAAAAGAAGGAAGGAGTAAATTTCTGAAGTAAATTTTTCAAGGATGAAGGCCTGAGAAATGAAAGAGGAAAGAAGAATTACACCTGTATTGTCTGGAGGGACAAAATTGAGATACACTTTCTTTAATCTCTTGGTTCCCTTTCTTAGAAAATGGGGCTTTTGCTGTGGTGGCCTCAAAGGTCCCGCGCTGCCCTAGGAATCATGCAAGGCATTGTGAGGGCCAGGGCTTTCTTCCCAGGGACTTTTCTGAGACACACCCCTCCTTTCCTCAGTGGCGATTTTCAAATTTACACCTCTACACAGACAACAGCACGGTGCTGACCAGAGGGAAGGGGGGTGGGGGGAAGTGGAAGAGGATAAAGGGGGGGATAAATGGTGATGGAAGGAGACTCAACTTGGGTGGTGAACACACAATACAATGTACAGATGATGTGATGTAGAATTGTACATCTGAGGTCTATATAATTTTATTAACCAATGTCACACCAATAAATTCAATTAAAAAAAAGAGAAAAATGTTAAATGTTACATTTCTAATTCACTTGCTTGCGGAAATACTTCCTTGGGGCTGAACGAGAGAGAGGGAATTTAGAAAGATGAGTTCTCTGCAAAGCACCCAAACAAATCAGGGTTGGGCACAGCTTTGGAAAAACCACCCCTGATTAGCTACCAAGCGCAGCACTCCCAATCTGAGAGTCAGTGGGGTGAAGTTATGAGCTAAAATCTTTTCCTGATTGTCCCCTGGGCTTTAGTTTTGAGAGTAGCCTCCAAGAGCGGGGTGGGGCACGACCATCTTGCCTGCCATGTGTCCCCAGACCCTGGCAGTCAGAAGCCACTCAGGAACATCTGATGGGTGAATGTCTTCCCCAGGTCTGCCCCAGGGATGGGCGCACACTGTCCCTGGGCAAGGCTAAGACTCCTGGGCTTTAGGATGGGAAGGGAATACAGGGCTCCCTTAAGACACCTCCTCTCTCTCTCTCTCTGCGATCAGGATAAATTCAACCCCAAGAAGCAACACCCTCTGGTTAAGGACAGGACAGGCCTGCACAGGTCTCCTCTGTAACCCAACACCTGAGTCCACAGATGAGCTCTTCTCATTGTGTAGGAGTTTATACAACTCTGGTTAAGGAGGAGTTAAAGTAACCAAGAAAAGGGTGAAGATAAAGATGATGATGGTTGTTATCATTTATTGATTTATTGAGCACTTGCTATGAGCCAAGAGCTATTTCAAAGGCCTATGGACATTTAGTACACATCATCCTCCTGGCCTCTTAATGGTCACCTACCAGTGACACCAAAAGTGACTCCTTTTTGAGCTCTGAATGCCAGGCACTGTGCTAACTGCTTAACTGCTTAAGTTCACTCATTCCTCACCAAACTCACTAGCGAAGTGCTATAGCTATGTTAAGGTTATCAGTGAGGAAACTGAGGTTCAGAGAGGTTGTGTAAATTGCTAGTGAGAAAGCAAGAAACCTTAGTTGTAGAAGAAGCCAAAGCCATGCTCTTGACCACCATGCTGGCCTGGCTTGTCCTCTGAATCCTCTTCCCACTGTGGAGATATTATGAAATAGCTCTCAGAACTTGCCTTCCTAACTCATTCTCTGGGGTTCTTCCAAAGGCTCAGGGTTTTCTGAGAGCACGCCTCATAAGTTTGCCTCTGAGGCCCAGAGTTTGCCTCAGTAGTTTCCCTGAAGAAAGAGGGAAGGTGAATAAAGAGGACTCGAGAGGGACTCAGACTCACCCTCCCAAAGTGTCCCTCTGGCCCAGGCAAGGTCAGCGTGATGCTACAGGACAGAATGGCACTACCCCCTGCCTTTCCAGACATGCCCACCTGCCATGGGTATGAGCAGCTCAGGCTCACAGGTGTGACCTTAGGCTGCATGAGCAGGGAAAACTTCCATTCCATTGCAAACCTGATGCAATGGGAGGCGCCTTCCCCACTGCAACATGCCACTTGACTAGGCACCTGGGGGTCTGGGCCGAGGGTGATAGTAAAGATATTTGACAACTGGTCCTTCTTGCACACCAACCTGTTGAATGGACATCAAACTGATCAGAACCAATGTCGTCCAGTATACCATGGCCAGGAGTCCTGGTGCCCCCCAGCCAAACATCGAGCCCTATCTAGGAAAGTAACGAGGGGCTAGCTGTGATTATCAGCTGAGAGTGAGGTGAGGGTGCACCCCTTAGTGGAGGAGTCCAGGTAGCTGTGAAAGAAAATGACCTTTTCTTTGAGCAGTTGCAGCCAGGCACTCTCTAAGGAGCATATGCATTTGCAAGAGACGATGCAACTTTTTATTTCTGAAAGTCCATTCTTCTCTTCAATCCTGGGTACTTCACTCAAGTATAAACATGACTGGAGAATAAAATAGGAAAGAAAAAGACTCTGGTTTTTAACTCACTTGTTCCAAGTCCTTGTTGTCAACAGTTCCTAGCATCAAATTTAAATAGTAAATAGACGTTCATCTTAGAAACCAGTTCAGCACTCAGGGTCTCTCTCCTGTGACAAAGCAGAGTTGCTAGGTTTTAAAATTGTTTAGGTTTGCCCTGGCTGGTATGGCTCAGTGGATTGAGCATGGGCTGTGAACCAAAGTGTCACTGGTTCAATTCCCAGTCAGGGCACATACCTGGGTTGCAGGCCAGGTCCCCAACAAGGGGCACAGGAGAGGCAACCACACATTGATGTTTCTCTCCCTCTCTTTCTCCCTCTCTCCCCCTCTCTAAAATAAATAAGTAAAATCTTTAAAATAAATAAATAAATAAATAAAATTGTTTAGGTTTTACAAATTGAGGATACTGTAAACTGCAAATTATAAACACTTCTCAGAAAGAGTGGAATTTTATAAAGGCTCCCACTGCTTTTAGCACGGTGAACAAGGTAATACATAACCTGGCCTTGGCCCCCCTCTTCATCTTCCTCGGCTTCGGCCATTCTACATTGCTCACAGTTCCCAGGATGCACTGTGCCTTCATGCCTCAGTGCCTTTGCATGCGCCTTCCTCCTTTCTAAAACAATCTCCTTGCACATGCCATCCTTTCCTGACTCCCACTCTTGCTTATCTTTCCCTCCCCTGACTCCTCCTACCAGGCTAAGGACTGGTATCAACCTCTTTGCCAAGCATCCTCAGACCTCAGGCCCTCCTCAGACAGCCTCGGGTAGCCACTCTTCCTGGGTATATCCTTAGTTGTGAAGATGGACTCAACAGTTATGTTTTAATTCTTCCTTATCCCCAGCCCCTGGTGATAAGCATATAGTTTATTAAATGAAGCCCATAAAACATTTTTTTGAATGAACTCTAGCCTAGGATGTAACAAAAATAAGCATTCAGAGACTTCCGGCCAAGAAGGAGGCGTAGGTGGACACACTGTGCCTCCTCTCACAACCAAAAGTAAGGACAACAAATATTTAGAAACAAGAAAACATCCAGAACTGATAGAAAATTGAACTGTACGGAAGTCCAACAACCATTCATCCAGACCGGTAAGAGGGGCGGAGTCGCGGCAGAAAAAAGTGGAGGTTAGTGGACCCAGGCATGCAGGCAGCAGCAGCTGGCAGTGGCCAGGCATGCAGGTGGCAGCTAGCAGACCCTGGGCACTGGGTGGCAACTGTGCAGACCCAGTGAGGCCGCACAAGGTGGCTGGCTGACCAGGTGGTCCCACATTCGCACTCAGATAATCCAGGTGAAGGGGAAGCATTTGAGGGGACTGGAATCCAGGAGAGAGCTGAGCAGGTGCCATTGTTCCCTCTCGGACCCCACCCCCACATACAGCGTCACTACCCAGCGACTGGGCTGCCCGCACTGGGGAACACCTAAGGCTCCACCCCTCACTATGTAACAGCCATGACCAGACCCCAAACACACACACACACACACACACACACACACACACACACACACACCAAAAATGGCTCAAACGGGAGAACAAATGAAAGCCCCAGAGCCAATTCCTCTAAGCAATGAAGAGACAGCCAACCAATCAGATGCACAGTTCAAAGCCCTGGTGATCAGGATGCTCACAGAATTGGTTGATTTTGCTCACAAATTAGATGAAAAAAATGAAAGCTAAAGTAAGTAAAATGAAGAAAAATGTATGGGGAACCAATAGAGATGGGAGGAAAACTGGGACTCAAATCAATGGAGTGGACCAGAAGGAAGAAACCAACAACCAAACGGAAAACAAGGAAGAAACAAGAATTCAAAAAAATGAGGAGAGGCTTAGGAACCTCCGGGACATCGTTAAGCGTCCCAACATCTGAATTATAGGGGTACCAGAAGGGGAAGAGGAAGAGCAACAAGTGGAAAACTTATTTGAAAAATAATAAAGGAGAACTTCCCCAATCTGCCAAAGGAAATAGACTTCCAGGAAGTCCAGGAAGCTCAGAGAGTCCCAAAGAAGTTGGACCCAAGGAGGAACACACCAAGACACATCATAATTACATTAGTCAAGATGACAATGAAGGAGAGAATTCTAGAAGCAGCAAGGGATAAGGGGACAGTCACCTACAAAGGAGTTCCCATCAGACTGTCAGCTGATTTCTCCAAAGAGACCTTCCAGGCAAGAAGGGGCTGGAAAGAAGTATTCCAAGTCATGAAAGGCAGGGACCTACATCCAAGATTGCTCTATCCAGCAAAGCTGTCATTTAGAATGGAAGGGCAGATTCAGCGCTTCTCAGATAAGGTCAAGTTCAAGGAATTCATCATCACCAAGCCCTTATTATATGAAATATTAAAGGGACTTACCTAAGAAATAGAAGATCAAAAATATGACAGTGAAAAGACAGCAAACTCACTGATATTAACAACCACACCTAAAACAAAAGCCACCTAAGCACACAACTAGAACAGGAACAGAATCACAGAAATGGAGATTACATGGAGGGTTAGCAACAGGGGAGTGGGAGGAGGAGAGAGGGGGTAAAGGTACAGAGAATGAGTAGCATAGATAGTGGGTAGACTAAAGACAGGGGGAGGGCAAGAATAGTGTGGGAAATGTAGAAGCTAAAGAACTTATGACACATGGACATGAACTAAAGAGGGGGAGTGAGGGTGGGAGGAGGTGTACGGGGGGGAGGAGAATGATGGGGGAGAAATGGGACAACTATAATAGCATAATCAATAAAATAGATTTTAAAAAATAATAAGCATTCAGCCCTGGCTGGTGTGGCTCAGTGGATTGAGTGCTGGCCTGTGAACCAATGGGTCACACAGTTCGATTCCCAGTCAGGGCATATACCTGGGTTGCAGGCCAGGGCCCCAGTAGGGGGCACGTGAAAGGCAACCACACATTGATGTTTCTCTCTCTCTCTTTCTCCTTCCCTTCTTCCCCTGTCTAAAAATAAATAAATAAAGTCTTTTTAAAAAAAGCATTCAGCCTCTGTCCCCAAAAGTCGAGACTATCCGAATAACAATTAAACACCCTACACTTGCACAGAGAGCCCACTGCTTTTCCAACAAGGTGGGCACGGCCCAGTTAAGGGCATTGTGCATTGTCTTAGAATGCTGGGGAGCATGCTGATGGAAATGAAAGGCCCTTTCTAGTTTGTGAAAGAGGACAACCCAGTGCTGTATTTCCCACCGCCAGTTCAGTTCATAAGCAGCTGTGGAAGCCTGTCTTCCAAATTCTGTCCAGCTCTTCATTCTCCAGGAGTCCTTTCTGGTCCAGCCATCTCCCCAGCCACACCCTCCTTCTGCCTGGAACAAAGTGCCAACTCTGTCTACCTTTATCACCTGACTGGCTTCCTTACCAGCCTTAAGAGCAGACTCAACTTGGGGCCAATTGTTTCCTCCCAAGAGCTGGTCCCCAGGAAGGATGCTGGATGTCGTATGCTTGAGACATTGAAGGAATAAGAACTGTGAGGTCTGTGTGTATCAGCTCAGAGATTTTCTTTATGAAGCACTTGTGAGCCATGTTTTGATTTTCAAACACTAGCCAAACCAGGGGATGAGGATGGATCAGTCAAGACCTGTGGTAGCTGCGTAGCCCTGCGTAAGCGGAGGAGCCTCATATCTCTCAGCTGTCTCAGCAAAAGTGAGTTAGACAGACAGATGGAAAGATCAGTGAAAATACCAGGGGGAGGGAGGGACATGAACATCAGGAGACAGGCCCGTCACCCCTGGAGAAGCCCCAGGGTGAGACACTTAGGTGCCATCTGTGCCCAGGGAAAGCATCCCCTGTGCCTGAATGATGGCTGGTCTGGGGCTTGTCCTTAAGTGTTGGGATTAGTCACTCTCCTGGGTGGCAGCTGGGATGGTTTTAAATTCTCCCCAGTCGCCTGCAATTCGTCACTAGGCTAGGAAGCTGCCTAGTGTCCTGACGGGACCTGTTTGTCCCAGCATTGTGTCAGAGTCAGCTGCCACGGACTTCACCGCGGTGAAGGGACTGCCTCAGCTGGGGAGTGCACAGTGTGCCTGACCAGACATAAATCTGTGTTACAGGTCAGCAGGCACAGCTCCGCCCCACATGTCTATGCGGGGAATCTTGATCCCCTCACTGCGCTTGGAAATTCAGCTCCTGCCTCGCTTGTGGGTGTGTTTGAGTTCCGGCACTGCTCCGTGAAAATGAAGCTCTCGCTGTCAGAGAGTTTCCTGAGCACTTCTCTTTGTTACTGGAGGAATACGGACGCGCTCAGCTCTGCTTCCTGGTCCCTTTTTGAGGCTCGGGGCTACAATTTCTCATCCTCTTCTAGCCTCTTAGAAATGACCCTTAGGGCAGTGGCCCCCAAATGCTGATCTGCAGATAGGGGTGATCCCAAAGGAAACAAGAAAGAAAATTAAAAAGCACAATGCAGGCAGTGGCCATTATGTCAGTTTCAAGTTGCCAACTGTCATCTCCTGAGAACTATTCTGTATTCTGAGATGATGTTCCTTCTTTCTTCTGGGTATTGATACTCTTCCTTTCCTGAAAGAGGGTGAAGATAGATAACATTTGTGATGGTCTTCCTTAGCTGAAGAGGTTGGTTAACCTGTGACTCCCCAACCCCAATTTTCTGGAAACATTACTGGCCCCCGAAATCTAATTGTCTGGCCCTGAGTTTCTCTGGAAGAGTACCTCACACATCTTTTCCCTGTGGAGGCTGATGTCGGCAGAGAATTACAACAGTCATTTTTTTTTTTTTTTTTTTTTGCATGCCTGCTGTATGCCAGATGATATCCTAAGCCTGTTCATCTTCCCAACAACCCCATGAGGTCTGAGTTATTATCCCCATTTTACAGATGAGGAGGCTACGACTCAGAGCAGTTAAGTAACTCAGCCAAAGTCACACAGCTAGTAAGTTGCAGTGCCGGGGTTTGAACCCAGGCCCCAGAGAACAAGAAAAACTGTTCAAAACTGATGTGCTAAAATGACGTCCAGTGGGGGAAACACGCATGCTCGGATTTCCAAAGGATGGAGCTTGGAGGCACGAAGGTCTGTGGGAGAGACCTGGAAACAGCAACACTGAAAGAGACCTACGGGGACCGTGTGCCGCTGCCAGGGCTGTGACGGAATACGGCAGCTCCGAAAGAGCGATGCGACCGAAGACTGTCAGCTCCAGACACCTTGTCATGGAACAGTGTCCCCACCACACACACGCTGCGCCTTCTTTCTTTCCTTCTGCTCCAGCCACCTGCCTGCCCCCACCGAGTCTCATCAGAATGGCGCTGGAGCACGGTGTTTGTGTGACCATCTCGTTAGCAGAGAGGGAGAGAGACACACCGAACGAAGAGAAAGACAACACACATGATTAAGGCCTGGAGGGATTTTCTTCTGGGGAAAGAGGAGGGCTAGTGCGATCAGCTTGTTCAGGCCCAGCAGAGCCTGGCAAAGGAGGAAGGATGTGGTCAGGGAGGGGGCAGACTTCTCCAGGGAGGCTGTACCGGCGCAGTGAGCCCTGTTTCCCAGGGCTGACGCTGTGCACACTGTTCTGCTGAGGGCCACCTGGGTCACTTGCTTAAACCCTCATCACCACCCTCTTTGCCCATTTGCAGACGAGGAAACAAAGGCTCAGAGAGGTTCCAGGACTTGCTAAGATCACACAGCTAGGAAACAAGGAGTGCGGACTTCACCCGGTTTGCCTGACGCCACAGCTCACGCTACCCTTAGCTACTTCTGCACACTCAAGTCACTGGGCTGCCTGCTCCTGTTCCTCCCGCTGCCCTGGGCCCGCCACACTCTCAGTCTCGATTTCTGTACCACACGCAGAGAGTTTGTGAAGGGATGCTGGAAACATCTGTGACTGTGGGAAAGACTCACGGCAGGTCAGAGGAGCCTCCCAAACACAGTGGTGGCCACTGCCCTTGAGAACAATGTCTCAGTGGATGCTGAGGAAGGGGCGGCCTCACTTGGATGCAGCCCAGGGAGCTGTGGGTGCTTGTTATGAGGTTTCCCCATCTCCAGTTTCAAGAAGAAGAATACTGGCTGTGCTCAGAGGAACGATAACCAGGATTCATTCACACCTTTCTCAGTAAATGCCAGCATTGCTTAAATAATGAAAGGAGGAGACATAAGATATCCGGAGAAAGCGAGTCGGTAAATTGATAGGGCGAGTGACTTTCGTTTGCTCTTCTCCTGTAAGCTGCAAAGCTCCTCCCACTGCACCTCTGAGGTTCCAGAAGTTTGGGAATTGACTTCATTTAAACTCTGGAGAATGCCTCAACTGTACCCTAATCAATATGAAGAGTGCCTGGCTCAAGACACATTGATCTAAGAGTGTAATTTTGGTTTTAACAAAACAACATCTATTCAACAAAGAGAACAGTACAAAAAGGCATGGTGGGGAGGGAGTGGAGGGAGGAAAGGAGGAAAGGACACGAACTGGAATTAGACAAATAACCATTTTTTGTTACAAGTATATTTGGACACACTTTCTGGGAGTGGCTAAAGTAGCCCACACCTGGGAGTTACGGCTGTGGAACATGCACATCCATACGTTCTTGTACTCTGTACAAGGGTACTCTGTAAATGCTTTTGGCCTGCTGGTCTGTCCACATTCAGTGGAGGGGCCCATAGGTCTCGCGAAAGCCTAAACTGCACGGGTGGAAGGCTCGGAGTGGCAGGGACCAGAGGCATGGGGGAGGGAGGCTGGAGGCCAAGGGCAGGGACAGCCCAGAATACCCCTCCCTCCAAGATCCAGGTTCCTCTCTGCCCCTTCCCTTACCACCTGCCTCCCTCAGTGTTTGGTTCAAGGGTAAATCTAAAAAGAGAAGAGGGTCCCAAAATGCTGATCCCAAGATTTGGCTCCTGCTCAGCTGGAAAATGCTGAGCTCCACCTGTCTCTTTCCTTTTAGGCTCATGCCACTCGGTTCCCGTAAGAAAACAGGGGGAGTACATGTTGTGGATTCCAGGGGCAGGATGGGCCACAGCTGGGGCTCAGCACTGTCTGAGGTTGTTAAGACCATTCGGACCCACCCCAAGGTTCTGACTGCACAGGTCTGGGTGCAGTCTGAGCCTCTGCAGCACCGATTTGTAGGTGATGCCGATGCCTTCGGTCCTTCTGAGGATCGCACTGGGAGAACCACTGGGATAGAGTCTTGTCACTCACGGTGTGGCCCTCGGACCAGCAGCATGGACATCGTCTGGAGTTTTGGTAGAAATGCAACATTTAGGCCTCATCTCAGACCCAGATGTAAAGAAATTGAATCTGCATCGTAGTAAGAGTCCAGGCAATTTGTATGTGCCCTCCCGATATTGGGTCCCTGCTGCCTATCACAGAGTTGGCCTATAGTGACCCGCAAATGGAAGTCAGAAAAATTAATAATAACTATTATGATAGTCACATGCTGAATGTCAACGTGTATGCCAGGAGTTTTTCACATATTATTTCACACCTTTTTTTATAAAACCCCTATAAAACCCATTTTATGGACAAGTAAACTGAGGCTCAGGTAAAGTAACCTCTTAATAAATAGAGAGAAAAGAATTGAGTTTTGTAAAGGTCTAGCCACCATTTCCCAGGGGCCAGGATTCAGCCCTGGGACTAAACTGCTTTTCTCCCAAATGAGGCCCAAGGCAGGAGGTGAGGCAAGGAGATATCCTTACCAAGGTGTTGAAGTTTGAGGAGGCTGCAGCGTGTTCTGTACGAGACACATCCTTGACTCGGGGCTGGAACATGGGATAGAAATTCCCAGAGAAGCTGGTCCGCAGAGCACTCCTGTGTGGTCGTTTATAAAGCAATGGCCTCACTTCACAGTCGGCACACACACCAAGAGCTCCCTAGAGTTCCTGGGGCTCCTGAGTGGTTTTAGTGGCCTGCCCAACCTGCAGTCCGATTCCAAACTCCACTCTCAGTTATGAAGAAACGGAGGAACTGAGAGGGGAGGCCTCTAGGGGCGATGGAAGGCAAGTGTCGGGGCGGGCCCTTTTAGAACCAACCTGCTCCTTCGGGTAAAGGCAGCCTCTGCAGGCTGGAGCCAGGAATGCAGTTGTATTTACTGTTGCCCTTACTTTCTATTTAGGGCAAGGGATAGTGGTAGTCTACTTACGTGGGTGATATCGAGGTTCCTTTTATGATAAATTCATTTACGTTTTTAACCGACTCGATTTAAAGACGATTCAATATTAAGTCAATAAAGGTACCAGGCACATGACGGTACACCAGGACAATGACTGAAGCCTACACAGTGACAATATGTCAGCCTGCCATCGGCCCGACCGCCACTACCGCCCCCATGGCAGCAAAGCTGTGACGACTCCTTGCAAAACTTCTAGAGAGAGTAAGCCGGTTAATCTTTTCCAGAAAAAGGACCAGACCTAATTTATCGCTGTATCCGGGAAAGTGCCCAGCACACGAAGCGCCCTCCGATCGAACAATCCTGTGCACGCCTAAGAGGCCGGCACGATTTAGGCCCGGAAGCCCCCCACCCCAGCAGCGCGCTAGGTCGGCACCCGCCGCGCAGGCGCAGCCTCCCGGCACGCTCCGCTTCCCTTGCACCACCCCTCACACTTCCTAGTTCTTGTCTGGTGCCCTCCTCCCCACTCGGCAGTCGCCCGAAGAGGGTCAGGACCATTGCAGACCTGAGCTGGGCTGCCCCTCCAGCTCCCTGCACTGTGCCTGCTTGGAGAGCAAAGGCAGGGAAGGAGGGCAGGCAGGAAGGAGGGGGTTAATTCCCGGGGACTCGGAAAGGCCCCTGCCACCCAGATTCCACAGTCATCTCCACAGTGTAGACCCCTGGACTACTCGGGGGTTATGGGCACCAAGCCCCTGCACAGCTAAAAAACACCTGTATGACTTCTGACCTCCCCTCAAACCTAACTACTGATAGCCTGCAGTTGACATAAGCAGTTGGCATAAGCAGTTGGCTAGCATATATTTTCTATGCTATGCGGGTTATGTACCACAAAGTAGGCAAGGGAAAAGAGGATGTCATTAAGAAAACGGCAAGGAAAATAAATTTACAGTATTGAAAAAACACTTGCATATAAGTGGCCCCGCACAGTTCAAACCCACGCTGTTCAAGGGTCGACTGTGTTTCTCGCCACGGCCAAAGGAGAGAAGATGTGGTGGGCTATGTGAGCTCCCACATAACCGTCTGCTGTGAAATCCATCGAGCTCCACCTTATTCACAGATGAAGCCATTCTCCCCTTCCCCCTTCCCGCAGGCAGACCAGCCCGCAGATAAAGTATTGTTAGCAGGGTGATTCATCGTTCTATACAGGCTCAGGGGCCTGGTACACAGAAGCCAGGGGATGCGGAGTCGGGAAGCAGCTGGGCTGGCTCCTGGCAGGCTGAGATCAAGCTGATAACAAGGCGATTAATAAGGGCCTGCGAGCTCCTCCGTCCTATGGCATCGAGGAGGGTTTTTAAATCAGTGCTGGTCTGGCTGGCTTCATGGTACTTAATCTTACCTTTTGAAGCTGGAACGTTTGGGAGTTGAGATCAATTGAGATAAAATAAAGTGAAATATATTGACTTTCGGATTTGGGGTCTTCATCAGAGCCCCATTGTGTAGTGTTGTTGTTATTTGCTGCCTTGGAAATAGGTGGAAATTAGCCACTGGAAAGGATGGTCCAGCCTGAACTTGGTGCTGGTATATTTACTTCTGTTCTAGTTTTTTTGCATCTTATACAAGGTGATTTCTCATAAGGGAAGGACCCATTCCTGTCCTGTTTATTGCTATATACCCAGTACACGGCACCTGGCAAGTACTTAATAACCATTTTTCAAATGCAGCATTTCAGCATAACCAGCAAGCGCTGTCTGCCAGGGGCCAGCCTGCTGGAAGAGTCCATCTGCTTCCAATCAGGTGGAGCCTTACCAGGCACTGACAGTGCCCCTGGAGTAAGGCCTCAGGACAGCTCCCTGGAACCCGGCTTCTGCGGTGGTTACCGTGAGCGTCTGCGGTCACTGCAGAGCTGCGTGCGTGAATGCACCTGCTTTGCCCGACAGGTGCTCACAAGCCCTGCACCAGAGGCTGGTGACCTGCACAGATAAAGGCCCCACAGAGAGAGTGCCTGAGGGACTGCGGTCTGGTGGAGGAGACAGCTCTTGTGTGGTGATGAGAAACATGTCTAGATTCAGTGTTCAGAGACCAGGGCTTGTCATGGGAATCTGCCACCCGCAGGCCCATGACCTTAAGGACAAGCTCTAGCCCTCTGGGCCGCAGTTGCCCCACCTTTGAAATGAGGGTTAGATGAATGTCAGGTCTCCTCTAGTTCACCTCTAGGCATCACGACTGGGCGCCCCTCCCACCCAGTGAGTCTCCCTGCTCAAAGGAGCCCAGATTCACTGGAAATAGCTAATCCTTTTCTTTGCCTCTAAACTCCTTGCTCTGAAATTTTAGAGCAGGGCAGTAAATAGGTGCTGGTCTATTTTCATCCACCACCTGCTCTACATTGAAAAGAAAACAAGGCCATTTAAAAGAAGACAAAGGCAAACTAGCATACTGAGTGCCTGCTCCATGCCAGGCTTTGATAAAGTCATTTTCCCAACTCACGAAGCCTCTTGATACACTTGCAAGATCGACTCCGTAGCATTGTTATTCCTGCCTCCAGCAGGAGAAGCGCTCTGTTACAACAGGTTGGTGTTATGCTCAGTACACCATGTTTTAGAAACGCACGTGGGTATGTGTAGAAATGTACGGAAAATCTATCATCAAATACAGCTAAGTTGGGGGATCTGGGGAGTCTTCTCCCTTCAGGTATCAGAAAGATTCCTTATCTCCAACAAACATCTGGTGTGTGCAGGACATCAGCCTGGTGGCAGTCCCCTTTCTCAGTGTGAGCCCTGCTGCGTAATAAGAACAAAAATGACAACGTGGTGCTAGTGATCCTGATGATTTACACTCCAGAAGCTCCAAAGAGGGAGTCCTCACAAAGGACAGGGGACCAGAGAGACATTTTCTGGAAGAGGCGGGATCAGGGTGGGACCTGTAGGAAGGGCCCAAGGACTGAGCTGGAAAAGGGAGAAGAGGTTGGTTATACGATAGAACCACCATCTCGGGTGAAAGTGGGACCAGTAAGCAGGTGGGGAGAGAAGAGGAGGGATGAAGGTTCCGAGGTCATCTTCTGGGGTCGTGAGGGCCCAGGAACGTCATGAATTTTAAATGAGGGAAGACTGGGGATCCATTAACCCGCCTTCTCGCCTTTGGGACTGCGGCCTGTACAGACCCCTCTGCCCGATGCTCTTCCCATAGCCTTTTGTGAGGCTGGCACCCCTCGCAAAGGGTTCCGACGCAGTGCTCTCCCCCGAACAGCTCTCCCCTGCTCACTTCTGAGCATACCCTCTGCCTGTAACCCTCTGCTACCACTCCTGTTTTCTTCTTAGCACCATTGCCTGGGTTGGTGTTCGTGATTCTGTTCCTTTGCTGGGATGTCTGTCTTTCTTGTGAGGGCTTCCTATCTCCGAATTTGGATTTTAAGCAGCTTCATGGCGGAGATGATCTGTCTCCATCCCCGCTGTGACACCAAAGCCAGCTCAGGGCCTGGCTCAATAACTGCATCAGCGAAGTGGCAGGAATCGTGGTTCTGTCACGGGGAGCACACACTCTTTTCCTCCACCCTCCCTCCTTCTCTCTCTCTAATGGACAGCACTGATGAATGCAACCTCCCCAAGGTCAGCTGTTCAAGGAGGCTCGGCAGCGCCCACAGGCGGCAACGGTCTGCTCTGCCCCTGGAGGGCAGCCACCGCTGCTTCAGCTGCCACCACCACAACTACCGCCCCCATCTGTCCGGGGCTCCTTGCTGTAATCCTGCTGCAAGGGAAGGACATCAGGACCTAGAGAGGTCTAGGGTGGCGGAGCCACAGCCCATCAGGAGCCAGAACTCCAGTCCCCTCCCTGCTGGCCTGTCTGTTGGCTGCCCACTGCTGGGCAGGGAGCGTGGACATTCATCCAGAACCAGGCAGGGTGGGGAACAGACACATCAAACACCCAGAAGAGAAGCAACTTCAAAGGCTTCCCCTTCCTGGGTGCCCTCCAGGGGTTTTTCTCAGGAAAGGGCTGCATTAATGGGGACACTGCATCTGAATTTGGTCCCTCAAGAAATGCACAAGAGAGAGAGAAGAAAGGCTGGCTTAAGGCAGAGGCCTTTCAAGTCCTGGTGCAGCGGGTTCAGGAGCTAAGCGCAGCACACAGGAGTTGTGGGTGGGCATTCTGCCCCTCCTTAAAGACCATGGATATTTATCCACATTGTGCCACATGAATGAAATGAGAAGTTTTCAGGGCTGCCAAGCTCTGGGTTATAGCTTTGCAGTGGCATACTTGCAATACAATCAAAAAGGTACAACGATGTCCGGGGTTAACTCTGTGTCTGCAACAGGAGACCCAGTGACTGTCAGGGATGGACACTAAGTTAACTGGCCAATGAGGCACTATGGCTTGCATGTCTGCAGTCCCTACACTCACACACTGGAACCCTGGCTCCCACGGTGATGGCAGAAAGAGGTGAGGCCTTCGGGAAGGGACTGGACCATGAGGGTGGAGCCCTCATGATGGGATCGGTGCCCTCAGAAAAGAGACCCCACAGAGCTCCTCTTCCTGCTGCCAAGTGAGGATGCGAGCGGACGTCCCACTTAACGTTACGGCTCCCTGAGTTCAGGCTCCCAGCCTCCAGAACTGGGAGCCATGTGCTTTTGGTGCTGACGAGCCACCTGGTCTGTGGTATTTTGTTTTAGCAGCCCAAAAGGACTAAAGCAGAAGAATCGAATGGATTTTCACATGAAACTGTTCCTGAGTGTAGCTCTTAGCGGCTGGATCACACTTTATCCTTATTGGTGTGGAGAACCTAACATGAGTATCCTCCCTATGGGCTCGCCAACTGTGTCACAACTACTCGTTGAGTAACCTCTGCTGCCTCCCTTCCTGTGTACTGAATCCTTACTTGCAGCGGGGTGGAGGGCAGGGTGCAGGGCCCAGCTTTCTGCAGGCACAGGCGATCTGGCTACACGCAGACCACGATCTGCATCTTGTTTGGACGTGAACACACAGATACACTGAGATTTTTAGTTCGGGGCATCCTCTGCCAGGGGAACAATAAGACTCAAAGAGGGATCTGAAGTGTTGAAAGGAGGTGACTTAAAATAACAGAGCTTCTGAGCCCGAAGGAATATTAAAGATGCCCCGAGGACTCTGACCAACCCACCTCTTGGAATCATTCATCGCACCTCTACCCAGTAGCATACTTCCTGCAGAGGGTGAAGGTCTGGCCAGGGCCACCTGTTGTCAGGCCTCGGAAGCCCTGGGTTAGCGTAGCCAAGGAGGAAGAGGTGGCTGCTGCCGTCAAACACTGACGGTGTTCGACTACAAAGGGACCCCCCATCGCTTTCCGCTGCAGAAACTTCCACGGCAAGGCGTTCACACGAGAGCTCTGGTGATAGAGTGATGGGACATTAGCCAGACCGGAGTGGCACTAGGAGAGGGTAGAGTGACAGTGCACAGGGGTCTTTGAAGAGAGAGAGAAGTAGCTGAAGGAAATATGGAATGAAGACTGGGTAGTTTATTTAAGATAAGAAACGCAAACATTATAAATGCTAGTTGGGGTGAGCCGGTGAGAGGGCACATGGATTAGGGACTGGGCCCCTGAGCCGGTCAGTCGGCTGGTATCCCTACTCACTGTGAAGCCCGAGGAAAGCCTTTCGCCTTCTCTGTGCCTCAGTTTCTTCTCACGTAAAAATGGATAGCCATTGCTGCCTGGGAGGGCTATGTGAGGCCTAAAGGAACAGTATAAAATTTGTAGGACGGAGCTCGACAGATACTATAATAGGTCCAGGATAACAATCAGAATGATCCCACAGCTGCAAGGAAACTGTGAATATACGGAAGAGAGAAGAAACAGCTGGTAGAACATCCGTCTCAAAATGCAGGAAGGGATGCAATTCGGAGCTCAGGTGGAGATACTGAGTTTGGTCAGAGGACAGCTGGCTTCTCTGTGGTAACCAAGGAGAGGAGGAGGCAGGACCCTTCTACTGACAAATATTCACTGACGCCTTCCGATGTCCAGGCACTGTGCTCAGTACCAGGGGTGCAGCGATCCGTAAGACAGACACAAGCTTCCATCACGGAGCTCAATTCCAGTGGCTGAGTCAGGCAGTGCACTTAGTACTTGAACACGGTGACCAGAAGATACAAGGAGATGGGAGTGGGGAGGGAAGGCTGCTCTGAGAAGGAGGGGGCAGTGAGCCACGGAGATAGATGTCTGTGGGAAGAACATTCTAGGGAGGGAACAGCCAGTGGGCCTGGGGCATGCCTGGCGGGTGAGGCAGGGTGGGCAGTGGTGGTGGCGCTGAGGCTGCTGTGTCCCTCTGTTCGTGCTGGGCCATGCTCAGAAGGGGGTGTCTTCAGCTTGTCTGACTCATCTATTCACTCGCAATCCTCTCTAAGCACGTCTGGTATGCAGGGGATATGGGCGCCCCCCCCTCCATGGCAATACAGAGATGAATAGGACCCTGTCTTACGCTCGGCCGCTGTCTTGGGGTGGGGTGGGAGGCTGGTGGTGAAGCCACGTACTAGGTAAAGCTGCCCCCTGCTGCAGGTATGACCAGGACACTGGGGCGGGGCCTTCAGAATGGGGTGGGAGGCTCAGAAAAGGCTCTGTGGCCATGAACACGTGACAGAAGAAGTCTTCTGTACCGACAGCTTTCACTGTTTCCAGCTCCAACAGCACAAATATCTATTGCCTCTGGGTTTTAACTGCTTTGTTTCTGAGGTTTTGAGTGGTCGGGACATGGGGATGCAACCTTCTTAGAAGTCTTTGTATACTTCCGACCAAGATGGAGGCGTAGGTGGACACACTGTGCCTCCTCTCACAACCAAAATTAAGGACAACAAATATTTAGAAACAAGAAAACAACCAAAACTGATAGAAAATTGAACTGTATGGAAGTCCAACAACCATTCATCCAGACCGGTAAGAGGGGCAGAGTCTCGGCAGAAAAAAGTGGAGGTGCGGACCCAGTAACGCAAGCAGCAGCGGCAGGCAGTTCCCAGGTGCATAGGCGGCGGCTGGCGGACCCAGGGCACAGGGGGGCAACTGTGCAGACCCAGTGAGGCCGCACAAGGTGGCTGGCTGACCAGGTGGTCCCACATTCACGAGCACAGACGGTCCAGGCAAAGGGGAAGTGGCGGAAGGGACCGGAGTCCAGGAGAGAGCGGAGCAGGCGCCATTCTTCCCTCTTGGACCCCACCCCCACCTATAGCGTTACAACCCAGTGACTGGGCTGCCCCGCACTGGGGAACACCTAAGGCTCCACCCCTCATACATAATAGCAGCAACCAGACTAAAACCAAAACAAAACAAAACAAAAAACGACCAAAAATGGCTCAAACCGGAGAGCAAATGAAAGCCCCAGAGCCAATTCTTCTAAGCCGTAAAGAAATAGCCAACCTATCAGATGCACAGTTCAAAGCACTGGTCATCAAGATGCTCACAGAATTGGTTGATTTTGCTCACAAATTAGATGAAAAAATGCAGGCTACAATATGTGAAATGAAGGAAGACGCATGGGGAACTGATAGAGATGGGAGGAAAACTGGGACTCAAATCAATGAAGTGGACCAGAAGGAAGAAACTAACAACCAAACAGAAAATGAGGAAGAAACAAGAATTCAAAAAAATGAGGAGAGGCTTAGGAACCTCTGGGACATCGTTAAACGTCCCAACATCCGAATTATAGGGGTCCCAGAAGGGGAAGAAGAAAAACAACAAGTGGAAAACTTATTTGAACAAATAATAAAAGAGAACTTCCCCAATCTGGCAAAGGAAATAGACTACCGAGACATCCAGGAAGCTCAGAGAGTCTCAAGGAAGATGGACCCAAGGAGGAACACACCAAGGCACATCGTAACTACATTAGCCAAGATTCAAATGAAGGAGAGAATTCTAGAAGCAGCAAGGGATAAGGGGACAGTCACCTACAAAGGAGTTCCCATCAGACTGTCAGCTGATTTCTCAAAAGAGACCTTCCAAGCAAGAAGGGGCTGGAAAGAAATATTTGAAATCCTGAAAAGCAGGGACCTACATCCAAAATTACTCTATCCAGCAAAGCTGTCATTTAGAATGGAAGGGCAGATACAGCGCTTCTCAGGTAAGGTCAAGTTCAAGGAGTTCATCATCACCAAGCCCTTATTCTATGAAATGTTAAAGGGACTTATCTAAGAAAAAGAAGATCAAAAATATGACAGTGAAAAGACAGCAAACTCACAGCTATTAAGAACCACACCTAAAACAAAAGCAAACTAAGCAAACAGCTAGAACAGGAACAGAACCACAGAAATGGAGATCATATGGAGGGTTAGCAACAGGGGCGTGGGAGGAGGAGAGAGGGGGAAAAGGTACAGAGAATAAGTAGCATAGACGGTGGGTAGAAAATAGACAGGGGGAGGGCAAGAATAGCGTGGGAAATGTGGAAGCTAAAGAACTTATGGCACATGGACATGAACTAAAGGGGGGGAATGTGGGTGGGAGAGGGTGTGCAGGGTGGAGGGGAACGATGGGGGAGAAAAGGGACAACTGTAGTAGCATAATCAATAAAATATATTTAAAAAAAGAAAGAAAAAAAGAAGTCTTTGTATATACAGTACATCTCCTTTATACGACAGCGGGCGGCAAGGCTACAGGCCCCACCTGACTTTGACATCCCAGTTTTGTATCCTTGGGTCGGTGCCTCCGTTTACTCTGAAAGTGTTCTGGTTGGGATAAATTATTTGGTCCCCCTGGGTACAGGTGACAGTTTCATGATGAGACAGGATCAGGAATAAACGTGGTAGGAAAAGCCTGGCATCCAGGTGACTTGTTTACTTGCATTTTGATGTGCAGATGCCTGTAAGTACTTTTATAGAAAGACTAGCAAAATCGGCTAGGACCTAATCAAAGTGCCGTACTCGCACTTTTCTGAAGTTGCGCAGAGGGAAGGACCTTGGATGAACTGGCACCTTTTTGTATTCTGATGGAAGCTGATTGATAAGCACAAGTTTGCTGAAATCAAAGCAAATGGCTAAATCAACTCAAGCTACCATTGCAAATGAAGGGAGAGAGGAAGGCAGAGAGAGGGGCTGAGCCGTCAATAAGGGCAGCTCGGGACAGAAGAGACGCCCATGAGCTTGCTGACTTAACCCTCCCTGTCGGCACCTACAGCACCCAAGGAAGCCCAGTTGCCATGGAAACAGCACTGTCAAGGCTGGAACCTACAAGGTCTCTTCAGAGCTCTGTGCCCAGCATTGTTTCAGCATCCATGCAGTTCAAGAGCTTCAGGACAATGATAAGACTTCCTGTGTAGGAAAAGGTGTCTCAGAGACTGTTAAGCACAAGGATGAAGCTATTAGGCCTGACCCGACGAGCAAGAAGTTAGGTGAGTGGGTGGAACTGGAGAAGATAAACAAATTGGTGATGGGCAGGGGTGGCACTGGGACTGGATCTAACTTTGGTGCAAGCACCTACCGGAAGTATCGCTCGCTGCCTCTGAAGCTGAAGCTGCTGCGATGCGGATGGTCGCACTGAGTGCCCACTGGCAGCACCGAGGTGACTGCCCAGTGCCAGCTTTCAGGGTGAGCCATGGTGGTTCTCACACCGGTAACAGGCTGGCAGGGCAGGGGTTCGCGGTCCTCCCCTTGGAGCTGGGACTTCAGGAGAGCTGTGCTCCCGGGAGCAGAAGCCTACCCCAACCAGAAGGATGTCTGCAAGGAAAAGTGTAGCAAAGGTGCCCTGTACCAAGGATGAGGGGCATTTTGCTCCTAACATTCTAGGCCAGGGGGTTGGCAAAGTATGGCTCACAGGTCAACTCTGACCTGCTACCTGCTATCATGTGGCCCTCAAGCCAAGATAAGTTTACATTTTTAAACAGTTGGAGAAAACTCAAAAGAACCATCACATCGATAGTGAGTGTTTTACAATATGGATGCACTGGTCTAAACCTTGGCATTCATCAGCTCATGCAGTCTTTACAGCAGCCCACAGATCCCTTTACGCATTTTACAGACGAGGAATCAAAGCGGAAGCGTGTAGACGGGTTGAGCGGTCGCCGGCGATCACACAGGGAGTGGAGAGTCGCCGGCGATCACACAGGGAGTGGAGAGTACAGCTAGCTGGAATCCGGACCCAGGGAGTCGTGTCTCGGAGCCTGCCTCTTCACGGGCCTCCCCCTACACCGCGCTCTCCCGCACCGCACCGTGAGGGCAGGCAGAGTGCAGGTCCGAGCGAAAGGTCTGGGGGACACGGGCCCGGGAGTTCATGCACGGGAAAGGGACAGTTTCAGAGAGCCAGGAAAGGCTCATGGAAGAATCAGGCCACCTTTCTCTCATGGTGACAGGGCACTAAGTTTAACCCTCAATTAAGGAGAATCCTTCCCCCCAAAGAAGAATTATAGTCTTCTCATTGACATACCTCATTGACATACCTACTAAAAAATGCATTTGGTTATTATTACATTTTCAATTTCATCAATAAAAGATTGTGTAAATTCGTTTTCTCTCTTGTCGCTTAACTGTTGGCACTACATAAGATCTTCAGTTTTTCCTTGGTCCGCAAAGCCTGAAAGACTTGCTGCCTGGCCGCCTGGAGGAAGAGGGTGCCGACCCGCACCCCAGAGGACACGGAGCCCTGGGGCCGCTGTGGGGTGCGGCTGGGAAGGCTGCCTGCACCCGCAAGGTGGTGAGTGGCACTGACGCAGCGGCCTCTAGTCTCTGGTCTGGGAAGAACGACCTGGAACTCTGGGTCCCCTGACGCCTACTGTTACATCACCCCTAACCAGCCGATGAATGGGTGTAAGTAAGTCTTTCATCAAGGACCACCCAGTGGTGTCGATCAAAGGTGCCTCAGACCAGGATGACTGGGAAGCTGGGAAGAAGTTCTCCGCTGGCGTGGGTGGTACCCAGCTGGTAGGGGGTGGTGTCACAGTGCCCAAACACAAATGCATTACCAAGCCTGTGGACAGGAACGCATGCCACTGCCCCTGCTCAGAGGGAATCTGAGGGACCCATCGGGGTGGCAGACCAGCCCAGTCTGAACACAGGGCGCCGAGTTTCCCGCTGCGCAGGGACAACGGGGACACTTTCACTGCCAGCCGAGGGTCGAGGGCCTGCACTGGACCAGCCCGGGCCTGACCCCTTGCCCATCCGAGCTCTTGGCCAAGTACAACCAGCTCCTCGGATGGACCGCAAAGCTCAATTTTCCAGCAACAACTTCAGCAAGCTCCTACTCAAGTGAGCTCTGGGCAGAGGAGCCCCCGCCGAGCCCGGGTCAGCTGGTGGGACCCGTGACCCTGTTTTAATCATCGGTGCCCAAGGCTCCAGACGCAGCACTCCGGCACGGCCTCGCCTTCTCTTGTGTCTCTGATGTTCTGCCTCCTTGGAATGCGACCACACGGGTGAACCCTAAAAACTTCACACGGAGCCAGCGAAGCCAGGCACAAAGGACAAACATGGTATGATTCCACTTACATAAAATATCTAAACCAGGCAAACTGGCGAAGATGAAGAGGATAGACAGCTAGGGGCGGGAGGGGCTGGGGGTTGCTGTTCGGTCAGGACGGGGTGTCCTCTTGGGGTGACAAACGTCTTCTGGAGGTGAACAGCGGTGACGGCCCCACAACGCTGTGCATATGCTCACGCCACTGAACCGCACACCCACAGGGGTTAGAGTGCAAATTCTATGTTGCATGTATTTTATCACAATAAAAAACCCAGCCTGACCCCTGCTGGAAGCCCCAGCAGCTCTGTTCGCATGACTGACCCCAAACGCACCACCCCTCCCCTTGCTTTTCTCTCCATCCGGGGTCTGTGGGGCCGTATGACTACAATGCATTCCTTGGAGTCAAGAGGCAAGAACCCCACTGGTTTACACACACCTTGGAAAAAAAGCAATCCGTATTCTCCCAAAACTACGAAGGAAGAACCATCTGCAAATTCATGGATTGTGCTTTAGTTTACCTCCCACTCTGAAGACTAACCAACTGTTTCGGTTGGGTCCAGACTCCTAATTAAAGCTGTCAGTGCCCGCGAGTTCATTTACAGAGCCCGAATTTCTGGTGAGAAATCGAAAAGGTGGGAGATTCTAACAGAGCTGCGAAACCCCAGGCTTGGAAGAAGAGGCCAGAGAGAAATGCAGTTTTCAGGTTTACTAACTGCTTTTTACCAAACACAGACCCGACCGTGTGTGGTGTGTTTCCATGGACCACTTTTGGCATTGCCTTCGTTTCCTGGGCACGCTCTACTTGCAGGGAATGTCACGTCGGGGGTGGAAAGGAGACTGATGCCCTAAAACGTGGGCTGGACAGTAGCCAGTCTCTGTCACCACTCTGGCTGGAGTCCTTGACAGGTCAAATGGCCAGTGCTTATTACGACTATTGTACCTTGTTTTACAGAGTTCTTTATAATGCGCCAAGTGCTTTCCCGTGTATTTTCTCCTTCGGATGATCTAGGCATCTATGTTTCTGTGACTTCAGCATGTAATGAATTATCTTTAGCAAATTTTTCTCACTTAATCATCTTCTTCTGTCACTCAACCAAGCAGATACCAGCATTCTCCCATCGCAAGGGCTGTACGCTTATTTTAATAACACTGGAGGCAAAAGCTAATTAGGGAAAAAAATCCCTCACCATTTCAAGCGATTCATTTTGAGCCAAACACCTGCAGTCTGAGAGTCTTTGAATGACAGCCTGCCCCATTCTGTGGATATCTGAGAGGTAGAACTCTGTCTTGTTCAGGCAGGAATGACACGCAGGAACATGGCGTGCAAACCGCAGGGAAGGACTGGGAAGAAAAGTCCCATGTAACGTTGAAGCTAGATTGGATTTACTGAGCCCCAGTTGGGCAAGGAACTACGAGAGGCTAAGAGGGTAACAAGACCCCTTGTTTTAATGTAGGTTTTAGTATTCAGGTACGGGCAGGCCAACAGATTAGGAGACTACTGCCATTGGCAAGGCGGTTTGTTGCATTCCTCGATCACGGGGCGGGGGGGGGCGGGGGGGGGGCGGGGGCAGGGGGAGGCACACCACGCCATGCAGGGCCACCTGGAGAAGCACCAGGCCGCTCAGGAGGCAGATGGGGATGGGGAACTGTGGTCAGGAGCCTCGCTGTGGTTTCCATGGGAAGGGAAGGTGAGGCCGAATGAGGAGGCGTGGGGCTGGCCAGTCTGAATAATTGCAGTGGGCTCTGAGGCATGGGGGCTGTCGCTTGCTGTCTAGTACCTGGCTCTAGGGAGAGGAGGGCAGGTGTGAGACCTCAGTCAAGGAGATGGCAGGGGTCAGGGCTCCAGGTGAGCTGGCTCACGTTTGAAAGGTGCCCTCGAAGGACCGTTGTTGGCCGTCTTTAAGGACCTGCTGCCTTGGTTCCCTGACTGCAGACAGAAGCCTCCACACAGTGGAGTCCGCTCAGATTTCACGAAAGACACTGACCAGGGTTTGCTGAGCTTTTCTGTGTATCAGCAGAGTTTTAAGTTTTTATAAAGTCAAATTCGTCTGCATTTTCTATTACAATTTCTTCTTATACTTCCGAATTTAAAAAGTCTTCACGTGTATTCTTCATAGCTCACTAAAGATTTGATAAACTTTCTCTTCCGTTTTCTTACCAATTTCTTATAAGTTGTCATCCTTAATTTTTTTAATTTATAATTTCTATGACAAATTTTTATTTATAAGTTTTATATCATTAATCTATATTAATAGTTAACATATTATATACAATATACATTATATGTTATTAATAATTTTAATTAAAATGTTTATCATTTAAATCTTATTTAATTCAGTCTTTCCCAGAGGGTGCTATAAGTACTCTTGACAATAATGTAAGATGATTTTGGGTATTCTATTGAAACAAATATTTTTGTGTTAGTGATTTAATGATTTTGTGTTTTTTTGCAAATGAGCATATATAATCATGGTACCAAACCTATATTTTCACAGATGGCTTTGCTTAGTTTAAGTTTTTAACGGTGAGTCTGTTTTAAACTTTATGTAGACAATAGTGTGGGTGACTACCAAAGACAGCAAACAGGTAATGGGGATATGAAAATCACCAAAACTTGGGAAACATCAGTTGAATCCACTTGAAATTTATTTTGCTGTCTAGAGTAAACCAACCACTCCAAACCACTTACTGAGTTTCTCATTGATAATGATTTATAAAAATCATGTATCAATTCTTATGTGCAGCATTTCTGGAGAGGCTTTTTTGTTCCATTAACCTTTCATTAGTCTTGAGCTACTATCATGCTCTTAATCACTGTGTTTGACTTAATGTCTGGCCCAGCAGGTCCTCCCTCCCTGCAAGGAGTGCCGATTTTGAGGGCTGGGGTCAGCATAGAGGACGTCGGAAGTCAGTGACATGTGGACAGCAGCGTGCCCAGGAAGGCCTCTGGGGTCTGACCCGTGTGGATTACGGTTATAGAGCCGGAGCTGGCCAGATAGTCCCAGACCCAGAGTCAGAAGTCAAGAGCTCCGCTGTCCCAAGAGCAAATGGGAGGGACAAAAAGAAATACTAGATACTGATTGAAAGTGGGAAGAACCAATGACTCTGTCTAATTAAGAACTAGACAGGGAGTGATGACGTTCGAGACACTGGGCAAGTCACAGCATCCTTTCTGCTGTCTGGTCATCTGGCTGTGGAAGGGGAGAATGTTGCCTGTTGCCAAATAGTTTAAAAGACATTTGAGTCTATCAGGAAAAGACATGTATATGTGTTTACACATGCACACGCACACACACACAATATATCTACAAGTATGCTAAGGCTAAAGAAGGCCGACAGAAAAATCCAGACTAAAAACCAGTGTGGAAATAGGCATTAACCTCCCCCAGAGAGTTCTCATTAAATCACATTATTCGTTAAAATACACAGCTTCCCCAGTGATTTTAACTGTTTCTTGGGAGTAGAGCAACACTTTGACTGAGAGGCTAGGTAGATCTTAAAAAAACAAAAAAAACAAAAAAAAAAAAAAACAAGATAAGTATGAAGAACCACAAACCACAAATTCTCAAACCACACATCCTATAATCAGTAGGAAAAAATACTATCCCTTAAAATAAATAGTCTCACATACGACTTTCTTAAAAACCAGTACATAGGGCACAAAGTGGGCAAGGTACCAGGGTAAGATGGATTCATCCATCCCCTGGCCCAGGGCTGAGACTTCATGGCCCAATAGCCTGGGTCCAGAATGGAATTTGTCAGAACTGAAGGGATGGGGGGTGGAGCTGGAGAATGCTTTTACTTGAAAAACGTATCCCCCAGAGGAATGGGCACAGGACTCCATTAGTCACCCATCTCCTGCTCCTCATAAAGTGACACCACTTAATATTAACTTCTCTTGCCACCAAAAGCCAAATTGTTATCACATTTTGTTGAACTTCCGGTGTCTCAAGTTTGGGGAAAATGTGATGGACATCTTCACATGTGAGTGGAAGCCAGAGAACGCAGGGAGCAGGTGCTGGGACACGCTAAGGAACAGTATCCTATGGGATTAACCAGAGGAAATTAATCCCAAAGGACTTTGTCTTCAGACTCAAACGAAAGTCACAAGTGGGAACCTTGGCGTGAATTAAAACAATGTTCACGTGCAAGGAAGGGGAGGACCTGGGAGGTCTGTTTCCCTGTGAAATGCTTGTGTTTGTGGCTGGGTCAAGATATCGCCCACCTTGGAGAGGCTGAAGTGAGGTCTCACCCACCCTCTCTAGTTCTCCAAGGCCAGCTGCGGGATCTCCTGATGATGGAAGAGGGCTTTGAAAAGAAGAACTGGGTTTATAAATAATGCATTTCCTTTGTCTTGCAGGGATTCCGGAGGCAGAGGTACAATCAGATCGGCTGTGAACAGCTTACACAGCAAATCTAATAGGTTTGTAAATTAGATTTTGTGTTCATTTGTTTTTGCTGTAAGGCAGCTATTAATCTGCTTCCCCTCTTTGCTGGATGGTGCCCTTCTTACTTAGCAAAGAGATCTGTTTTGTTTCACTTTGGCTTTGCATTGCCCTAATCACCTTGTGGGGTTTGGGGGAACTGTCGATAAAAGAGTCCATGAAATGGCCTAAGGTCTGGAGGCTGCAGAAGTGGAAAACTCAGATGCCAAGAGTCGCTTTCTGGAAAAGACTCCACCCCACTCTGAAGCACCTGGGCCACCAAAGAGCATATTCTTAACTTGCATTTTTGCTGGGCAATGGAGACTCTGAATGGAATCACGGCTTTCACCCAGTCTCACTGTAGATCACTTGTCCAGGATGTTAAGATGGAAAAGAAGACATCCAGAAACTTTGCTGAGAACTCTTAAAAACACTAGAGAGTCGATTCTAGCAATGCCAGCTTGATAACTGAATGCACCTTCTAAGTTCTGAGACTGTTCCTTCCCATGACAGTCCCTGGCCAGGGGACAGCTTGATGCAGGGAGCAAGCAAATGCTTTGTAAGCCAGCAGATCCAGGCTTGCCACTGGCTGTGCTTGGACCATGCCTCTGAGTCCCCATTCTCCAGTGACAACTGCCCCACAGCTCTGACCTGGAGTCTTAAGGAGCAATGGGAGGAAAAAGAGAATGCCATGTTATTTGACATAAATGAAGGCCGCTACTCAAAACGGAGAGTTTGCTTTACTTTCTCAATATCCTATTTTAGTCATTCTGGGAATGAGAGGTCCAGTTATCCAGTAAGGTATATTAGTTGCCCTTCCAATGTTTTTAAGTCTCTAGACCATATGACACCTGCCCAGAATGGCCATTCCTGACCCTAGAGGACTGACTCAGGAAACTGTCCTCTCTGTCCCTGACGCCATGGCTTCTGGATCTCGGAATGACCTCTTAACTGTCTGGATGCTACAAATGAAACTTACGCTGTGCCTGGTGAAATGCAGACATACCATGTGACCCTCTTCCCCTGTGGAAAGATGCCTTCTTCTTAAAAAGGAAGATCCTGCCCCTGGAGCAGGGTCTCCCACATTCTGTGGTCACTTGGGGTTGGGGGCAGGGTCTTCAGTCTTCTTGGGAACTGGGCAGACCTAGATTCAGTCCCAGGGTATGTTAGCAGGGACCTTGGACAAGTTATTTTAGCCCTCTAAGCCTCAGTTTCCTCATTCGGTTAGAATGATGATACATCCTTTTCGAGGGGTGTTTCAAGGATGAGAACCTGTGAGTGACTATAAGGATCTCGCCCAGCCTGATGTGTTCCAGGCATGCAGCTGGTGTGTGCTCCTGTCGCTGTGGATGCACTCACGGCCTCAGGAGACGGGCAGAGAAACGTAAGCCTGACATGAGACTCCAGCGTCCTTGGGGTGGACAGGGTGCTCGGGGCAGGAGGGCGCGTCCACTGAGGAGGACTCTCTCAACTCATTCATCCGGCCAAGTCTGTGCAGCACAGAGCACGACCAACCAGTGCACAGAGGTGGTCCCTGGGGTCATCTGCCAGGGGTGTCCAACCTGCAGCCTGGGACAGCTGGGAAGGCAACCCAATGCAAAATTGTGGTTACTTAAAACATGAGATTTTTTTTGTGATTACATGTTGCAGTGTATTTAATGTGTTGCCCAAGACAACTCTTCTTCCAGTGTGGCACAGAGATGCCAAAAGGTTGGACACCCCAAAGCCATCCCTTGATTTTACAGATAAGATGACAGGAATCCAAAGAGACTTTCCCAAGAACCACAGCAAGACAATGACAGAGCCAGGGTTCGAGTTCAGTAAAACCGTGGATGGTTAGGCAGGATCCCGTCCAAGTTTCGCTAGGAAGTAGACGGAGAAATGGAATTTGACCGCTGTCTGTGCCAACGTTTCTCCTTCTTTCCCCACCCTCATCGCCTGTGTCCCAGAGAGGCCTGGAACCCCGTTCCGCAGGCTGCTGAGCAGGTCTCCCCTGCAAGCATCCATGCTCGAGCACTCTGCACATCCTTCCTGCTGAGCTCGCCCGGGGGGGGCACCGAACGTGTTCATTTCCGAGGAGCGTCGCCCAAGACTGAATCCAAATTCAGCCATAAGAGGCCCCGTCACTGGTTTCTGATGAGAATATCAGCTTACCTCTTAGGAAGACATCTCCTCGTCACAAATATCACAGCATTCCTATCACATGAGCCCACTGACGGAGCTGTGCTGAAGCCTGGGGTCTTGGGTGTAGCAGCTCAATCAGTGGCCCCGAGGGTCACCGCTGCCCCCTGCGGCCTTACACAAAAGCAGCACCACCACAGAAACGCAGCCACTCGAGCCGTATGGGATGGCAGCCAGTGATAGGTACCAGCGACTGGTGGTCCGCACAGAACTCTAGAACCTTAGCACTGAGTATCTTCTGCCTCTATACCCCTTTTCTAGAAATGGGAACACCGGGGCTCAGGGAGGTAAAGTGATTTTCCCACAGTCACACGGCTTATGAAACCTTGCCACTATGCCTTCTGCTTCCTTTCATGAAAGCAGCAAAAATTCCAAAGGGTCAAGTCCTCTGTGCCTCCCATACGCTTCCCTTAGCCTGCATGCTGGAGAGGAGTTGAAAGCCCTTCTCATTGTCTGCCAGAGTTACTCTATTTGAACCCAAGACAAGGGGCACCACCCAGAGGGGTCAGGAATACTGAGGGGTGGGGAGAAAGCGCACAATGTGCATCTCCAGGCGAATTTCTTCTCTACCTGCAAGAAGCGAAACAGAGCACTGGGTTTAGACCCCATTTAAAAATGTCATCTTTTTTGAATTGGCTATGCCAAGGCAAATGCAAAGGACAGAGATGCTTGTTCGGGATTCTTTAAAGCTCCAGAACTGGGCGCCCCAAATCCAGTTCTCACTGGAGCTGGGAGAACCTGCTGTCTGCACAGACAAAGGAGCGTCTGGCGTGACCCGCAGGCATCTGTGCGCTGCTGGCAGAGGCAGGCAGCTCCTGCCTTTAGAGATGTAATTGTAACCTAGTTTCTTAGAAACCTACTAGCCCAGATTTCGGCCTCTGAACTGAGGCGGGGCCTGGAATGCCCGGGGTTCCTGAGTTGGGTGGAAAGGTGGTGTGCACCCGGAACTATGATTTGCCTCAGGCGCACAGAGCCTGCCAGCTCCTTATCTAGCCCCCCCCCCCACCAGGACAGAATTCAAATTTGAATCCAGCAAACACTTTTACTGAGCACCCGCTATGCGAGGGAGCTCCCCTGCTTACGGTCTAGTGGGAGAGACACAGCATCGATACCTCGAACAAGGCGGATGTTTCAAGTGGCAGCTCAGTTAGAAAGGATGGAGTGGTAGGATCAGGGGAGGACACAAGTTTGTGTTTTTCTCTCCATTAAGTTTGTTAGCCATCACGATACCAGGCTGCTAATGCAACTGCTATTGGAAGTCTTACTACAGGAACTTGAAGAAGTATTACTATTCTGACCACGGCAGCTAGGATGCGCTGGGAGGGAACACTGGGAGTGGGGTGGAAGAAAGGCAGTTTATCACCCCCTGCTCGCTTCCAAGAATGTGTGTAGGTCACACCTCAGGGAGAAAATCTGTGCATTCTAGAAGATAAATAGGCTTCCTTCCCTTCTCAGGTAATAACTGCAATCTTGCTCTTCCAAAGTTTACATCCAAGCCCCAGCAAAAACAAAACTATTAGACTTGTCATTGGCATGCGAACAGATCATGTTTACCCTCTTCCTTTTTTTTCCCTTCCAGAGCTGAAGTTGCAATAAATGGCTCCTCATCACCAGCTGTTGTTGACAGAAGTAACGAGAGCATTAAACACAACATCCAGCCGGCCTCCGCCAAGTGGAGGCACAACCAGACGCTCTCTCTGAGGATCAGGTAGTGGTAATTACCTCGAAGACAGGAGACAGGCTTGCCCTTCTTCAGCACGAGCCCATAAATTGCAGCTCTCTGTCATGCGAAGAAGTCAGGATAGAAATAAAATGTTTACCTCCCACCGAGGCAGGTTGCGTCAGTAAACGGTCAATCGGAAATAAAAGCCCTAGGCAGGCCCTGCCGCCCAGGGTGTGCGTGTGGCCGCTGGGCTGGTCGGGGAGAGGGGGCGGGGCGGGGGGCAGGAGCTGAGGTCACGGGGCTGGAAGGAGTGGGGCTCTCGGGTCGGCAGCAGCCGTGAGAGCCTGCGGGGGTGGAGGCCACAGGTGGCTTCTCCCAGGGGACCAGGGAAGGAGATCCAGGGAAACGTCTCCTTCCCTCCCTGGATAAGGAGGCGTTTCTTGCTTAGGACTGCCTGGCATCTGTGCCCTTTTCTGAGGTGCCGGCCCTCCCACTTGTAGAGTCTTTGGAGAGCTCTCCGCCTGACACGCGCGTGCGGGCACACACACAGTCCTGCGGCTTCAGTAGGCTGCGTCCCCAACAAGCGGAAATGAAAAGCCATAGCTGGCCTGGCTGGCCCGGGAGCTGGCTCAACACCTGACGGCAAAGGCAGAGCCCTGCAGTTGCTGGGCGGTGGGAGTGGGAACCCGCCACGTCGGAACTCCAGCTTCTGCACTGTGGCTACTTGCCTTTGGTGTAGCTGCCACTGCCCCAGCAAAGACTGGTCAGTATCATCCAACCACTCATTTCCAGGCACCAGCTGGGGGCCCGGAGTGCTGACATGAATCAGGCAAGTTAGTGAGGAGGCAGTATAAGCAAAGACAGGACAGTGTGGGTGATACACACAATAGGCAGTATTGCATCTTATAAACGGGCAGAGATAAAAAGCTCATCTGAGGAGAGAGTACCTCATTTTGTAAGAGAACCAAAAGGGCTGGGCAGGCTGGGTTTTGAAGGATGAGTAGGAGTTTGCCAGACATGCCGAGCAGCATGTCACTTGTACGCCACCTGAAGTCCGGTGTTTGTGCTCAGCGCTACCGTCACGTAGAGCGGGAGGGAGGGAATGGGGTGAGGAGTTGGGGTAGCCAGAACCAGAGAGGGAAAGCCCTGACTACGGAGGTGACCTGCCCAGGCCATAACCCTCGGGAGGGAGCAGAGAGCAAGGGGCTGGAGCACAGTGCTCAGCCTTGCCCAGAGCTGCCAAAAGTGTCACCACACAGAGCAGGGAAGTGTCCCCTCCAGGTACACGCACTGTCAAAACAGAAATGCTCCCACACCCTCATTCTCAAGGCTCAGTTTTGGGAGATGAGGGAGTGTCAGGGATAGAGAGGGAGATTTGAGACCTGGCAGCTGAGACCATCTGAAGGAGCTGACTCCTGTCCCCACCATCTGCCACCCCTCACTGAGCACCTCTTCTGAGCCCCTGGATGAACTCTCCATCCCCATCATGCTGCCCTAATAGCTGCAGGCCTGCATACTGACCCTTGGATCAGCAGCGCCGTGGAACCAGCGAGAACACCTCTTGGTTTCTCAGGACTGCCGTAACCAGTTCCCACCAACCCGGTGGCTGGCAACAACAGACGCTTATTCCCACTTGGTTCGGGGGCCCAGCATTCTGAAGGCTCCAAGAGGACCTTCCCTGCCCCTTCTAGCTTCCAGTGGCTGTGGGCTGTCTGTGGCTTGTGGCCGTATCGCTCCGACCTCTGCCTCCATGGTCACGCGGTTTTCTCCTCTGTGTCTGTGTGTTCTGCTCGCCTCTCTTGTAAGGACACTTGCCATTGGACTGAGGGCCCATCTAGGTAATTCAGGGTGCTATCATCCCAAGAACCTCAACTTTAATAACATCTGCAAAGATGTTTTTCCCCAACTAAAGCCACATCGCAGGTTCCAGGGGTTAGGAGGCAGACATGTATCTGGGGACAGCCACTATTTGCCCCACTCCACCACCTGTGAGTAACTGGCTCTTCCTCCTGCTATTCAGGTAGCGAAATGAACCCCCAGCCCTGCTGGAGAAGACCAGATTGTGGCCCTCATGGGGATCGGCCTCAGCAGGAACAACATGCCTCACCTGCGGGGAAAAATAATTCCCTTCGACTTCAATTAATCACCAAAATTATTTGTAATAAAAGATTCAGTGAGATATTTGCAATGGTGCTTAATAATTGATAGTAATTCCTTGTAATTAGTTAGAAATCAATCTACTCACACAGGTGTTTATTTAGGGGCTTTCTGGAGGCTCTCTTTGCTTTTAAGTGCATTGGGATAAATCACTACACAGGTTTTTAGCATTCCCCAAACTATATTAGTTTGTCAAGTTGTATAATACTTAGTAAAGCACAGTAAGTTAAAATAATGCCTCTGTTTTCTATCAAGAGATACAAATTACTCAGCAAGAGGGCTTCCCCAGCATGATAGCAAGAGATCCAGGTCACTGATAAGGAGAGATGAATGGAAGGAAGGAAGGGTGTGGTGCCTACCAAGCACTCTAGCTGCCCCTTGGCTACAGCAGAGGTGCCCCAACCTGGACATGTTAAATCACCTGTGCAGCTCTAGAAAGTGTGCTGAGACCCGGGCGTCCCACTGGGAGGCACCACAGGCTGTGAACATCTCAAACCCCCCAGGCGCCGGGGGCGGCAGTAGGACCATCTGTACAATGGGTGTACAATGGGGCGCCCATCTTGCGAATTCTCTCATTTGCAAAGCGTGTGAAGATTCCATCCCTCTGGGGCTCTGGGGAAGAGCAGACTTTGTATCTGAAAAGGCGTCATTGTACCTGTTCTAGATGGGAGCTCACTGCAGGAAATGAAATTCATTTCAGCTGATCTGGGTACCAAATTTCTCTCTCTGTGACTTGAATCATTCCTAATGATATTTTGGGTGATTTAGAAAGGAAAACCTCTGATTCCTGGGGGCCAGGCCTGCATGGTTTGAGTAAAACTCTCTGGTTCTTCTTATAGGACACCCATCCTTTTTACGACTACATCCTATGCTAGATGATTCTAGAACTTTCCCCCTAAAGCAAAGTCACCCAAGAGCCTCCACAGCTGTCTCTTGACCACCTTTGCTTTGAAACAACGCAAAGCGACCATGCTCTGCGGGACTGGAGAGGCATCACTACTTACAAACCTCCAACCAGACAGCAATTAGGGGGCGGGGAAGTCACACCCCGAAAAACAGACCAACTTGCAGGACTCAGTCTCTCAAAGGGAGCGTGATTGACAGATCTCATGGTACCCACATTCACATTTGCCTCCTGGGAGGCCCCTGGGCCAGAGAAGGCGTCCATGGAAGAAAACAGACCCCTGAGGAATGAGGGACATTTGTCATTCCAGTTTTTGCTCCTAGTGCGGGACTCACTGCCAGACGAGGGCCCTGAATCCTGCTAAAGAAAGGGGAGTAGTGTGACCTCTGCTGGGTTTTCCCAAGGTGGAAGGTTTCCCGGGAATTGCCGAAACCAGGCAGTCCTGGAAGGCCCAGAATGCGGGCCGCCCTCTGTGACAAGCTCACTCGAGTCTGAATGCAGTCATCTACCCTGCCAGCTTGCACTCCTCATGGGAAGTGTGCGCAGCCAGGACAACCAGAGTGGCCGCCACCATAACCGCCGCTAGGCAGCTTCTGACAGTGTCTGCTTGGAATCTCTGAGGGCACCTGACCTCTCAGCTCCGCCTGTGTGCTGGGCTCCAGCCACCCTTCAGGGTGATGTGGCACAGGAAAAGCTGGGTTGGCAAAGGGCTGCTTGTACCAGGGAGACTTATCCTCACGTATGTTTGGTTCTTGCAGAAAACAAATCTTAAAGTTCCTGGATGCTGAAAAGGACATTTCTGTCCTCAAGGGGACGCTGAAGCCCGGAGACATCATTCACTACATCTTCGACAGAGACAGCACGATGAATGTGTCCCAGAACCTCTACGAGCTCCTCCCCAGAACATCCCCGCTGAAGAACAAGCACTTCCGGACGTGTGCCATCGTGGGCAACTCAGGGGTCTTGCTGAACAGCGGCTGCGGGCAGGAGATCGACACACACAGCTTCGTCATAAGGTAACCACAGCAGGGACTCTGGGTCAGGAGCAGCTGGCATACTGAAGCTGAGTGTCACCAGGTGTCCCAAGAGGTTGAAACAAGACACACTAGTTGAGTTAGTCTCAACCTTATAGGTTGTATAACAAGTGTGCAGTGTGGGGAGAATGGAATAAATGCATGTAAAATAGAAAAAAATATCGATGCCTCCGGTCTGAACCTTACATGCACATTAAAATCACTTAGGAAACTTCTAAAAATCCCAACATCCAGACTGCACCCCAGACCAATTACATCGATCTGGAGGGTGGGGGGCATGTGGCCCAGGGAGCCTAGTAATTCTGTTACGCAGTTAAGGTTGGGATTTGCTGGTCTAGTGCAGAGGTAGGCGGTCCATGGCCCACAACCTATTTTTATCAACAAAGTTTTATTGGCACACCCATTCATTTCCATATCCTCAATGGCTGCTCTCTTACTACAATGTAGTATTGTATAGTTGGGAAGGGTTGAACTACTGCAATGGAAAGTGCGTACAGCCTGCAAAGCCTGAAATATTTATTATCTGACCCCTTACAGAGAAAGTTTACTGACCCCTGGATAGAACCTGCTACAAAAGATTAGTAAGAAAATCTCCTTGTTGGTCCAAGTTTGCAAAACTCTTTCAAGCACTAGAGGAGGTTATATTCTACTAGTAACTTTATATCCTGAAGTCAAACTCTGGGAAGTGAGAGAGCAACAAAGAAACCTGAGTTTTGTACTTGACCATTATTCTCATTAAAATATCACCTCTCACTTTTCAGTCACCTGGGACTCACCTGGAAATAGTTACGCAGGGCTCTGACACCCGATCCCTAATCCAAACAGACTTGGAAACAAGGTCCTGCTGTCCCCTGGTCAAAAGTAGGGCACACAGAGCCTCGAGTTTCACCTCAAACAGTGTCCCGGCCCTGGCAGAACTGGATACCACATCTCAAGTTTCTGTTGGGATTGTCCCTGTGCAAAGAGAGCCTTGTCCTGGGGCTCTGGGAAGCAGGCTCATCCTAGAGCTCCTTGAACCTCAGAACGTGAGACTGGACAGCGTGTTCACTTCTGCATCCACTGGAACGGAAAAGCCACCGCAGCCTGGCAGCCGAACCTGCTTCGGTTTCTTATCTTTTGCCAGGTTCTTTTGTAATTTGCTCCTGGCCTTTATCATGGCCCAGCCCCCACCTCTCAAAGCCCTCCAGTATAAAAATTGAAGGAGAAAGGGGGAAGGGGAAAGAAAACGTGGCAGGTTAGTCTGATTGGGAGCCAGAGAAGGGGTGAGGGTGGGGTGCGGCGGGCAACAGAGAGGCAAAGTTGAGGTGGAGAAAGCAGCATGAGGAAAGGCGGCTTCGTGGGTCACGGAGGTCATGGCCGGACCACACGCAGGTTGCCCAAGGTGCTGCTGGTCCCCACGGCGTCCCCATGAGCTGTAATGCCAGGTTTAGGAGACTGCCTAACTTAGGGTATGCATGTGCAGTCAATTCCCAGATGTTTGGGGATGAAAACTTCATTGTGCGTGTGCGCGCACACACCCTTTCATAGGGAGAATCCCATAAACAAATGCCCTTCCACGTGGCATTTATTAACTTGCTTAGTTTTCCCACCAACCCTGTGAGGAACGTTTGATTGTGTCCTGGCTTTTTTTTTGGCAGTGAGGAAACCGAGGTACAGAAAGTCTGAAGTGGTCACATGGCGAGTTCAGGCCAGCGTCGGGCCTTGGGCGTGAGCTGCCTCTCTCACCTGCAGACTTGCCTTCCGACACCCAATTCTGTCCCCTCCAATAAATACAGCTTCATCTTATCATTGCCTAACGGTTGCAGAAAATGCACATCTGTCGGTGTCACACTCTTGCTCAAGAACCTTCAGTGGCTCCCTATCACCATCGGAACCAAGTCACTGACACCCAGGTCCTGCGGTATCTCACCCTTCTTGCCTCTCCTGCCCTATCTCCTCCATGCAATAGGCTCCAGTCACACCAAATTACTTACTTTCCCCTAAATATCCACACCATGTCCCACCTCTGTGCCTTCGAACACAAATCTTACACCGAAAATGCCATATACTATAGTGTTTGCTAAACTGCCTGGCTATAAGACTCACCTGAAGAGCTTGTGAAGATCAGTATTAATTCCTAGGCTCACCTGTTGAATCTGGATCTCCAGGTGATGGACCTGGGTAACCTGTATTTTTAACTAGTGACTGAGGTGATTCTTCTGTCTACCAAGGTGGAGAAACACTGTCTTAGTGTGCCTTTCCCACTGCTGGACTGCTGCTCTTCCATCCTTCTAGAGTCCCTCAAGGGTCACCACCTCCAGGAAGATCATCTGATGCTCCTCCCCATAACTATAATGACAATAGTTACAATAACTAGCAGTAGTTATTGAGTCCTTACTGTGGTCCAGCAGTGTTGTAAGGACTGGGTGTACAGTGACTCCTCCAGGGTCTGGGAAGCGTGCTGCTGTGATCTCCATCACCACTAAAGAAACTGTTGTGAATATTCCTTCACCATGAGAGAGCTCTCAGGAAGCACAGAGAGGTTGAGCAGGTTGCCCAGAATCACACAGACAGGATCAGAGCTGAATTCTGAAGCTAGGAGTGTCCCTTCAGCGCCCTCCCTCAGGCACCTAATGGGGCTAGGTCACACCTGCCAGTCCCATGGTCATCTTGTGGGCCGAGGGGTGGTTTACTTGCTCCTTTCCTCCTCCGCTGGACACTGAACTCCAGAAGCAGGTATCTGACATCCTCGGGGTGCAGTCAAGTTCCGTGCACACACTAAGAGCCCAGTAAGTATGTGTGGCAGGAAAAGCGATGGCAGGAGAGCCGGTGAGTGCAGGAGGCTGCCATGGGTCTTTGTTTTAGCAAGCGAAAGATGGACAAAGTGAAATATAAGCAGAGGTGTCTCAGCTTTCCCAAAAGAACCCTGTTGCTTTTTCCTCTGGAAGGTGCAACCTGGCCCCGGTGCAAGAGTACGCCCGGGATGTGGGGCTCAAGACAGACCTGGTGACCATGAACCCTTCCGTCATCCAGCGTGCCTTCGAGGACTTGGTCAACGCCACGTGGCGGGAGAAGCTGCTCCAGCGGCTGCACAGCCTCAATGGCAGCATCCTGTGGATCCCCGCCTTCATGGCCAGGGGCGGCAAGGAGCGTGTTGAGTGGGTAAATGAGCTCATCCTGAAGCACCGCGTCAACGTGCGTACTGCGTACCCCTCTCTGCGTCTGTTGCACGCTGTCCGCGGGTGAGCAGCCCCTCCCTGGGGATGGGGGCTGTCTCAGAGTGGGTGGGGGTGCTGTGCTTGGTAGGCAACACTCCTTCCCCAGGTTAATGTCCACCTCAGCTGCCCCACTGGCTAGCTGTGTGACCTCGGCAAGTCAGCTGGCCTTTCCGAGCCCCCCCCCTTCCTGAGAAATGAGAGGGTTGGCAAGTGGGTTTCATCTGCCATGGCAACTTTGATCAACCAGTAGTGCCCGCCTGGAGAACAGTGTGGAGAGTAAACCGTAAGGGGGCAAGCATGGAAGCAGGAATACTTATTGGGAAGCTGCTCCAAAGCTGTGACAAAGCACCACCGGCTGGATGGCCCAAACAGCAGACATCTGTTGTCTCACGGTCCTGGGGGCTCGAAGGCCCACATCAAGGTGTCGGCAGGGCTGGCTCCTTCCGAGGGCTCTGAGGGAAAATCCTTTCAGGCCTCTGTCCGTGGCCTGACGATAGCCACTCTTCCTGCTCACGTGGCATTCTCTCCGTGTGCGTGTGTTCTCCAAATTTCCCTTGACTTTAAGGATGTGAGTCATACTGGGTTAGGGGCCATCTTGATGACCTCATTTTAACTCGATGACCTCTGTAAAGAACCCTTATCTCCAAATAAGGTCACACTACGAGGTGCTGGAGGTTGAATTCAACATAGCACTGGGGCAAGCTAGCCGCTTTCCACTCAGAGTCTTTGATTCAGCGCACCTGTGCCAGGAGAGCCCCTAAGCACCAAGTGTTCTCAAGATTCTTGCCCACCTGAGATAGTTCATGGGTCTGGGTGTTGCAGAGCGAGCAGCATGGTCCAGAGACCTTGAGCAGAAGGCTTGCCCTGCAACTCCTACCACCCCTGCCCCAGCCTGAGCAGCTCTTCCAAGGGACTTCCAGCTCTGCCGGCCTGCAAACTGGCACAGCGCCTGGCTGGCTGTTGGCGAGGGAGGTGAGCAACTGAGGGGGAGGACACCAGGCCATGAGTACGGCCCTGGGGAGTGGGAAGCTGGTCAGCAGCTGGTAGTGAATGGCTCTAATTCAATTACAACAATGGGAAAGGCTGTGACCCACAAAGAGGGCAGGAAAGCAGGCCCATTCATCTGCCCAGCCCACGGGCCTGGTGCAGAGCTGGCCTGCGAATGGGTGCTTAATTAGGCACCAGGAGTGCTGAGCCCAGGCCCTGGGATGGCACTGATCCAGTGGGCATCCCTGCCAGGGCCGGAGCAGCGTGTCAGTGAAGTAGGCCGTGCTGCTTGTCAATGGGGAGCAAGACTGAGGACCAGAGGGCAGACCTGGCCGTGAGAGATTAAGCACAGTGCAGAGACTACAAGTGAGGGCCGGGGGTGTCCCCAACCAGGCATGCCCATCCCAGGGCAAAGAGCATGTCCCGTGCACCAGTCACAGGAGCTGGGTCCCGGTCTTCTCCAGTGCACCCAGTGTACGGAAGTGTGTTCCACGGGTGTGTTCCCTGACGACGAAAAGGAGAGGGGGTCTGTGGTGCTGAGGCACGGAAGGCTAACGGCATCTGGTCATTTTAAATGGATTCTCTCTCTCTCTTTTTAATAGCAATGCGCATAGTAAAAGGATTTTTTTTTTTTAATAGCAGTGCACATAGTAAAAATCCCAATAGGATAAGAGGACTTAAAAAGTGAAAAGACCTCCTCCACAGAGGCAGTCTTGTTAAACTGGTTTTCTCTGTGTCCTTCCAGAAAAATCCCCTTTTACACATAAGGAAGCATGTTTTAAGCACCACCCACATCTCGCGAAATTCTGGAAATTATTCCATATTGACAGGCACCACCTTGTTTTACTTCTCAGCTTCCTAGCCTTCCACCCAGTCTGGGCCGTAGTCAATGTAAGCAAAGCCGTGGGGGGTTGGGGGGTGGGGGACAGAGTGGGTGTTTTAGTCTTTGGTAACATAGCCAGCACTGCAGCGGCCATCTTTCACTGACATCTGCACACACGTATTCCTGTATATAGGCTTGCTTTTTAGAAGTGTCACTGCTAACAAGAGAGACATATAGGATTACTGATTTTTATGGATATTGCCAAGTTACACCTATGATTATTAAGAATGCTTTCCCATAACCTCGCCAACATGGTGTATTACCTTTGCCGATCCAGTAGAAAACAGCATCTGGTTGTTTGAAATTAGATTCCTTTAATTACAGGTGAGGGTGAATATAATTTTTTAGTTGGGAGTGGCATTAGTTTAAACCCTATAATCCAGCCAAAAGGTTTACGCTCCCCCACCCCCTGCCAAGAAATGGTCTGGCTGGGCCTATGCAGTCTCTTGACTCTCTGGGGGTCCCGGCCTGTAGGAGGGGGACCCCCTCAAGTAACCGGCATCATGCTTTTCCTTTTTGCTTTGGGCAACACGCTGTCCAGAATGCTGTTAGCCTGCCTCCCACACGGGCGGACCCGACGACTGCCTGGAAGGGGTGAGAGTGAGGCCAGCGCTGTGCGGGTCGGTCCCCCACGCAGAACTACTGCGCTCTCCTTCCCTCGCCCTGCCTGCGCCCTCAGAGGGAGGTGCTAGCCTCTGCGCGCCCGTTTTCATTCATTGCTTCATTAAGACTCGTGAAGCTGCACCCACTTTGTGCATGTTCTCTGTGCATGTGCTATGCTAGGATCCGGGGCTCATGTAGAAGCCAATCCACTTGCTTCCAGAATTTTCAAGTATAAAGGGGAAGAAAGACAAGTAAATTAGTAATTACAGTTTAGCACGACAAGTGCTACGAGAGGGAAAGAACAACAGATGGAACGCGAAACCCTCCAGGTAGGTCCAGGAAGAGTTCCTGCAGGAAGTGACATTGAAGCTGAGACCATAAGGAGGGGTTGCAGTCAGGAGTCGTGGGAGGTGATGGGGTCCTGAAGAAGCCAAGGAGTCCCTCATGGCAACGGGACTGGGCTTATCAGGTGGTGGGAAGGATTTCAGGCCCAGATCTCTAGGGCTTCACAATCCTGGCTGAGGCCGCTGGCTGTTACCCTGTGGGTTCCAGGAGTCACTGGAAGGTTTTTGGTGGCATGGTCAGACTGGAGGCCAGCTGACTTACTTGGTTAAACATGGGAACCTAGGAACAAGGAATCAGCTTCAAGCATCCCCAGGCTTGAGCAGCTCTGCCTCTAGCCCCAAGTTCGGAGACAAAATGCCCAGTTTACCATTACTCCCAAGCTGGGCAGTCTTGTCCAGACATGTCCCCCAAGACAGCAGAGTCTTAAACAGTGTTTCCCAGGACAGGACAGCAACAGGGCCAAGGCTGACAACGTGGGTGACCGGAGGCCAGGAGCCAAAGCTTTCCATTCTCGGCCCCGCTGCTGACTGCGCATGGAACAGCAGCAAGCGTCCCGTCCCTCGGCACCACCTACGAGGCACTCGGCTCCTGAAGGATGGAATGGGCTGCATCCCACCAAGTGCTTTTAGCTTCTTGGAGGAAGCCCTTGTGGTCTCTCTTTCCAGCGCTGGTAGCCCCCATTCTTGCCACGTATCAAGCCCAGGCATCCAGGGAGAAGGATGAATGTGCGCTTTCAAGATGATTCTGTCAAGCCTCATTTATTGCTGTCCATGCTCATAAAATACAGTGCTTAATAGTTTTGGCAATTGGGGTAACCAATTTGAAAAATAATTACTGCCTTCTTTGAGATTACTTCGCCTTCTAATTAAAATCTCAAGCCTGGGCCATTAAAGGTGCACTGTCAATATGATGTCCCAGATGCACCCAGCTAACCACATTTGGGAGGGCAAAATTAATTAGCTAGTGTTTTAACACCCAGCTGTTATCCTACGGAAAGAAACAGTCTACAAGTCGGCCTAGCACACAGTCGCTAAATTGGCCAGAGCAACTGAGAAGATATAAAGGGAATCGAGAGTGTTTTGTTCCTGCAGAACTTGGCCAGCCTCTCTTACAAGCTGCTCATTAAACAGTGCCCCTTGCCCCTGTCAGACATCTCCCAGGCGTTCTTGTTTACCTGTGGGTGCAGAACAGGAAATGAGTGAGTCCCTCCATGCTGCCCAGTTCTTGATTCATCCCACAGCCTCATTTGCTGTTAACACCTTTCCCAGTGAGGGATTCCGGGTGAAAAGCCTGGCACAGATCTGAGAGGCTGGGCGTTTCTATTCCAGTCCCAGCCGGCCACAGTGACAAAGCTGCATGCACTGCTCACATCCTCCTTTCTTCCCATGTTTCAATTTCAGTGGAGTCGAACATTCGCTGGGTGCAGGAGAAGTCAGGATACTCAAGTCGGGGCTGGGCTGCAACAACAAACCCTGGAACCCTCGTGGTTCAGCATGGCAGAAGCTCATTTCTCATTCTTGCAAAGGACCGTGTGCTGGCAGGGGCTCTCTTCCAACCAGTGACTCAGGGGTCCAGGATTTGTCCATCTTAAACTGACAGCATCTTTATAGGAGGCTCCGAAGTTCTCAAGGCAGGAGGAGAGAAAGTGAGGACCTGATCTTGAGCAACATGAGCCCAGAAGGAACCTATCTGTAGTCAAAGCCTACTGGCCAGAACTGGTCACATCACCCCAGCCCAAAGATAAGGAATTCTGAGAGAGATAGGAGACCACGTGGAGTATTTGCTGAGCACTACTCTGTCTGCCATAGCGCCTTGGATGCAGCATGTACTGAGCAGATGCCTTTGAACCCCCTATATAGGAGCACAAGGTGTGGCCCCTGCTCTTGAGGAGATCAGAGTACAGTTTTATATGGGAGACCGACCCACACAGTAATGGACTGTCAGCCCAGGCTGACAAGCACATTGGGAGAAGCAGAAACAAAGCTCTTGATAATAATGTGGAAATGATTAAGTCAATTTGAACGAGAGAGATGACGATAGAGCAGAGGGAACATTTCCAAGAAGATGTGATGTGCCATATGTGCTTACTTCTGGGGGGGGGGGGATAAAAGAGAGAGAGAGAGTTCACCGAGGGGACACATGAGGGAAAGGCGTATCTACGGGGAGGGCACATCACAGGTCTGCATAACCAGACCCAGCTGTGAGCTCCTTGGATGCTTCACCACAGATTAAATTCTTCCCTCCCCATCTCTGGGCATAGCACTGATAGCCTGCAAAGAAATTTATTTCTGAAAGCCTTCCCCTGCTAAGTCCTTACTATCAGAAAATAAACAAACCGCAAATCCCTAACATGGCGTGTGGCCGGTGCTAGGGCTTGAATTGGTTCAGGGAGTGGTCAGCGAGATGCAACCACGCAGGGACGCTGCCAGTTGGCTGCACGTCCCTGGATGGTGTCAACAGCAGCTGCAGCTCTCCCCGAAGCACGCAGGGTGAAAAAGATCCAGGAGACAGGCGTGGAGGAGCTGCACGCCCTCTGAGCCCTATCTAGCCAGCTGCATGAGAAGTTTGAGTCTTCTCAGGCAAGCCGCCCTGGACTCACATGTTTTCTTCTGTTGCCTGAAAGAGGGCAAATTCAATCCAGGAGACCCATGGATAACCCACAGACACCACCTGTCTGACCCACCCAATGAGGCCACAGGTGGTATTTTTGGAACTTTTGGGAATTAGTTGCCAGCATTTAAACATTTGGAGAATTTACATTTAAAAATCCAGATTTTTGATACTCTGGATGAAAAGCAGGAAATCTGGCAGCACCACACTGGACAACGGTAAAACTGGCTACCCCTTTAGATGCCGCAGTCCCCACCACTCCTTACTGTCTTAGCAACACTGAGTTCACGTGTCAGTTTTCCTTACATGTGTCCCACCTCCCAGCTCACTCGGTTATATCCCCTGCCAGGCCACTGGGCTAGAGGACTCTCCCGGCCCAATCATCCTTAAAACTCTATGACTATTCCATGTACTTACTATTTTTCCTCCTTTTGTCTGAATACGTGTCATTCTTCAGTTCCTTTGGCACAACCACCTACCAGTTAGAGCAAGGGTTCACAGCCTTGGCTGAATATTTGAATTACTGGGGGAGGTTTTAAAAATTCGTGTTCAGGCTACACCTCAAGGTGGGACCCAGACATTAGTTTTCTTAAAGCTGCAGGTGATTCCAGTGTGCAGCCTAGGCTGATAACCACCGAGTTGGAGCTGAAAATGCAATGGATCTGCTCGGGGGGTGCTGAGCTCCTGTTACTGGAGGTGGCTGAGCCAAGGGGGATGAGCACTTGGCCAGGATGTATGGAAGAATCCTAATAGCTGCTGCTGCTCCTCTGGGATCTTCCTCCTCCATGCGCTCACCTTGCCTTTGCCCCCGTCCCAGGGCCCTCCCAAGCTCAGCGTAGCCTCACTGACTGTAGAGAGTACTGAGGTAGTCTAAGGAAGGACTCCTTTTCTAAGGATGCCCAACCTTAGTATCAAACATCCTGGCCCCCAAGCCCTGGCCAGCACCTCCTACGCATTAGCAGGTGACGACATGGGATCATCCTGGACAGTCCGCTAGACCAGCCACACTCCCCCGGCTGCCCCGTATCTGTTTGGGCCTCGTTATGAAGGGGAAAGAACATGGACTTGGAATCAGAAAGCCTGGAGGGGAGTCCTGGTTCTATACATTGCCAGCTTGGGGTCACCTAGGTGACCTTGGGCAAGCCACTTTTCATCTCAGAGCCTCGTTTCTGCACTTGTGTCTCTGAAGAGGCTCATCTTGTTTCCATTAAATCACACACGTGAAAGCGTGAGGGCGTTGGCTGCACTGCTAAGTGAGTGGTGGGTGTCATTCCTCTGTGAAGGGAACTGGGAACGGTCGCTCGACTGGGCTCTACAGCCCCTGCAGCAGCAGGACGCACTTTTCCTCTTCCTGGAAAGGATAGTTCATAAACTCATGGGTCTTCTTTTTGTTTCTTTGGTCACTTTTTTCTTTTTTCAGGTACTGGCTGACCAACAAAGTCCACATCAAAAGACCCACCACCGGCCTCTTGATGTACACCCTGGCCACGCGCTTCTGCAACCAGATCTACCTCTACGGCTTCTGGCCCTTCCCGCTAGACCAGAACCAGAACCCCGTCAAGTACCACTATTACGACAGCCTCAAGTATGGTTACACCTCCCAGGCCAGCCCCCACACCATGCCCTTGGAGTTCAAGGCCCTCAAGAGCCTGCATGAGCAGGGGGCTTTGAAACTGACTGTTGGCCAGTGCGATGGGGCCACGTAAGTGGGCGCCCTGCGGGACTCGTGGCTCACATTTCCTGCCAGCTGTACCACAGGCGGATGGGAGTCGGGGTGGCACAAACTATAGAACAAGCAGGCTAGTGGTTTTCTTTGTTAAAGTGTAAAACAGTGACCAGAATATATATATCTATATCTGCATATATATATTGACCTGAGTATTTATAACTGTGTGGTGTTCATCTAGCATTAGGCAGATAAGCCACAGGAAGAAGGTGTGGAGAACCCACCAGAATTGAGACTCGGTCCACCTTTGGGGGCAGAAGGACTCGACATGAAAAGACGCCAGTCCCATGACTTTGGGTAACAAACTGCCTCCTGGACTGGAGGGATCTCTGGGGTCATGGATGAATGGAGAGCCACCTATTGGCAGCTGCCTCGAGCCTCAGAAATGTGGATTCTGGGTGAGCTGAGACCCAGAGGAGACAATCTGACTGAAGTCTAAAGTGGAGCTGCTCGCAGAGGAGAGGGAGGCTGGAGCGCTCCGCTGGCAGAGGAGCACAAGGACAACAAGCAGCAGCGGCCACGTCCGAGTTTGAAGGCCTTCCCACGCAGGTGGAGTTTAAATGCTCAAGGGACGAACCGCAGGCGACCCACCTGTTCCAGGCAGGCCTCCATCACTACAGAGAGACGGCTAGAGGAGACACAACGGGAAGGTCATATTCTGACTTATTAGCAAGAGCCACCAAGAACCCTGGACGGAGCAGGCAAACGACACTAACGAGTTGGGGTGCTGCAAATTGTGTTTTTGAAAACTGGTGACCTTCTGCTAAGACTCAGCACTCCACCTCCAGAACAAGACAGAAGAGGGTCCAAACGATGGTTGCGATGGATGTTCTCTAACGTAACTTGAGTCCACTAAGGAGGAAGGGACCCTGAGATGTCATCCTCAGAGTTAGCCTCCTTCCGGCCCTGTTAGAATGTGACATAAGAGACTGTACTGTCCCCTTCTGCCACCAGCGAAGCTGCAGTGAAATCTCGACAGGGCACTGCAAAGATAAATGTCACCCTTTCAAAAATATGTACGATTGCCTTCCGGGGTGCCTCCAGAGCCCCAGAGTGGGAGCCTGAAAGAACGCGAAGCGCTTAGCTCTGTTTGTCTGCAAGCACTCGGTTTGCTTTCCGCACTGTGCACCCACGGGGCCTCCGCAGCCAGACCGCTGTGTCCACGCCACTTCCTGTCACTCTCCTGCCCTGATGGTCACACTGGCCAGCACTGAGCTCCAACACTGAGGCTTTCGACTCCGCGGGCAGAGGTTCCAGTGTCCCCTCCATCCCCTTCCCTGCCAGAGGCAATGATTTTAGAATTTTGCAAAGTCTGTTTTCCCTTTATTAAGCTAAATAGTTAAGACTTTCTTTAAACCCAAAGCCAAAGGCAGTATCCAAATACTGGACATAATGTCCCCAGGGGAAACCTGGGCTCGATGCCAATAACTTAGGGGCTGGAATCACAGGTCATGTAGAGACAAGCATTAGCCGGCTTGGTTTGTTAGATGTATTTTCTTGTCTGATAAATAATGGTGTTTTAAAACAGATTTGAAAGATAAGTAAAAACCCATTATCTTGAAGGTGAAGGGAGTTAAGAAGAATAATCAAGATCTGCTCCCCAGCATATGAGACCGGACATAATTAATCAATAGCAATTGGGCACAGGACAACTGCCCCTAATTAATGGCTGATGGGAAGCCAGCGCAGGATGCTGAGAACCCTTAACTGCACACAAGGACACTCGAGCTCCAAACCATGATTACGATTCTGCATCTCTGGGCTTCTTTCCTTGTTGTTCCTGTGGATGCTCAAAGCCTAAGCTTTGGGATTTGCGGGATAAAATGAATATTTAAGAAAGCACCAGCCCTAACAGCCTCTGTGGGAACTGAGTGGTTTGCACTCGTCATGAGAAGTGGAAATAATTAGTATCATATTTTACACTTCTTCAGGGCCTTTCATCTTGAGGATCTCAGAGGCCCCAGGAGACATTTAATTTCTGAAGCTTGCAGAGCTGTGAGGAATGAGCAGGATTGCCAGCAGGGCCTCCATGGATTAGCCAAGGTCTTGGATTCTAGAACATTCCAATGGTGAGCCCTGATATCACCATTCAGGATGTCAGGTCCTGAAGTTGGCCCTGAGCTCCACCTACCTATCAGCACCCCTCCTTGGGAAGTTTAAAGGCCAGAGCTCTTTGGAAGCATGGTTTTCTTTCTGGCCCACCCTGGTTCCTTAAACTGACACTGAGAAGAGTTGAAGTGAAGCCCTTGCAACCTGCTTCCGGGTTCCTTCCGAAGAAAGGCTGGGGACCCTGGACGACCCACATGTCACCATCCCCCAACTCACGGGTCCTGCACTGCCACAAGGCTTTGGCTGTGGGGTGGTGGGTGCTCCTAGGGACTTGGCTTCCCCTCTCTCCTTCACCTTCTGCATCTGGGCGCACACAGTCAGGAGGTGACCCTTCCTTCTCTGCCTCTTTACAGCTCAGTTTGAGTGAGATTCCACTGCAGCCTCCCGCATTAGCCAGCTAGCCTGAGGGAGGTGGGGGCCACGAAGTCCCGGCCTGTCTCTCCCCTGTACCTCATATCCTGATCCTCTGTCTTGTCATGACAGTGGACACAGCCACCCTGGGCCCTTTCAGTTACCACCTGTGGACCCTCAGTCAATCCCCAGTTGCCCTGATATCACCCACTCTGAAGCCCCTCAAACCTCCTCCATTCTCCTCAAACCCCCAAATGACCCTCATTATCTGCCTCTTCCTCCGCTAAAGAAACGGAGCTCGCTGAAATGAGGTCTCTCCTCAAAATCTCCTGATCTCCCCCACCCTCCTTTCATCTACTTTCCTCCCACTTTGGAGGAAGCAACCTCAGGCCAGTGACATTTTGCCTGACACCCTCAGCCACTCCTCTGCGGCCTCTGTCCACTAACACACACTCATTCCATCCATCCTGGCTTCCACGGCCCCTTCCCTGGGAAGGCATCTCCAGGCTCACCCGGCCCTCCCTCCTGAGCCCACTCAGCCTCCATGCCCCTGGCACCTCCGCCGTGCCACGTCCAAAGGCCCTCTCTCATCAGCAAGCTCTCTGCATCGCTTGGTTCTGCAGCGACCCCATCTGGACACTCCTTGTCCCCTTGGTTTCCAGGCTGCCATGTTCTTGTGTTTTTTGTTCTCCCTTTCCAGTGCTTCTTTGTCGCTTATTTATGTATTTCTTTATTTATGTATTTATGATTTATTTATTGATGCCCTCACCTTAACCTAAAAAGGAGCCAAGGTAGATCTGACCATGACCGCTGCCTCTCCTCCTCACCCACGACGCAGACACTCACCCTTCCATTACCTCCCTCCACTCTCCATCAGCAACCCTGCACCTTCCTTTGGGTCCACACTTCCCTGCAGCCCAGCCCCTCCCGGGTTCCAGGCTTGGCTCGCACATTCCTTGTTGGACATTCGCCCCACCTACTCTGGCAGTGCCATAAACTCATAGTATCTGAAGCCAGGTTGATCATCTCTGCCTCCCTTCCTCCACGATCCCTCCTTTTTCTGTTACAAGACCCATGATCCCCTCCGCCACCCAGTTCTGAGACCCCAAAGGCGTCTTCGACTCTTCTCCATCTGTTTCCTCGCCGCTCCTCCCCACCAGCACTAGCCTGGCCTCCTGGCTGCGTGAGCCATTTCGGCAGCAGTCTCCTCCCTGAGGTTTCCTCTGGGCATGCCTGCACCTTCTCCAGTCTATCCTGAGCATGCGGAGAGGTTTTTATCTCCAGCCATTCCCACGGGAACTTTTAAAAGTTCCTGTCCCACAAAATAACGTGCAAGTCTTCATGGTGACGTTACAGACACAAGGCCCCGTTCTCCCTTTGCACCCTGCACCCATTGTCAGTCCTGGAGGAGGTGCCCGGTTTTCCTGTCTCTGTGCCTTTGGTCTCGCTGTTCTCATCTTCTGGAATGTTCTTACCACCTGGGATGCTCTCTTCTGTTTCCTTCAAGGCCCATGCAGAAACCACATCTTCCACGAAGCCGTCCCTGATCTACCAACCACTGGGATCTCCCCCTCCGCTGAACCACCGTAGCACTTTATTTGTACCTTTCTCACGGCACTTATCATATTCTGCCTTGTATTATAGTTACTGTGCACTTGTCCTATGACTGTTCTTAGACTGTAAGCTCGCCAAGGGCAGGGACTGTGTTTTATTCATTTGTGTCCAACACAGCACCAGGAATGGTGCACAGCGCACAGCAGTTGCTCAATAAATGTTTGTTGGATTAAATCCTTAATGCCTGTCTCAAGCTGTATCATTAATGAAGTCATCTTGCATCTATAATGTCACAGGAACCTCCAAAACATCATGTGAGTTGGGCATGTGCAGAAATCATTATCCTCATTGTATAGGTCATAAAACGGAGGGGAAAAAGTGATGTGAAGGCACATAGATCAGCAGACTTTGCATCCAGGTCTTCCTACCCCCCACATCAGGGCTTGTTCCCTTAATCCTTGTGGGCTACTCACTGTAACCTAAACACTGACCCTAACTTAGCATAGTCCTGGCTGCTGCGGGTCTGGGCATCTCCTTCATAGTCAGGCAAACCTCATTGTGAACCCTGGTTCTTGTGCCCATGAACACAGGCAAAATCGCACCCCTTTGCAGGGAGGACAAAAGCCATTCAGGTTTCACAAGGCCCATGGGGTGGAGCTGTGGGACCTCATAAATCATTCCTGCTGCTCCTGTCACAGGGTAGGGAACCATCTGCCCAGATGGCAAAGAGACCAACAGCTCCAAGGGCTGCTGTTTGATAAATCTCTTCATGCCTAATTAAGGCTCCCCATCCAGGATGGATGGACCAGGGACAGGAATGAGTGATGCTGGTCACTTGAGACTCAGACATGCGTGCTGCCTCCTGAATGCCCTTTACAGCATCCTATCGATGCTGACAGCCCCCCCCCACCCCCCTGTCTCTCGCCAGCGCTGCTGGGTGGCATCACCTCTCCCATCTCCATCCTATCATTTTGCTTTTCCTCCCCAGGGCTCTTCCCCTGGGCATCCACCAGGAGTGGGGTAATCTCACAGAACTGCAGCTCCTTTGGGTACCCAAGCTCTGACCTGGGGTAGATAACAAGGTGGGAGGAGGATAGGGAGCATTCTATCAACCCCTCCGGGAAGCAAAACCTAGGGGCTTTGTTCTCGTGGGTGGCCATCCATAACCATGGACTACCCAGCAGTCCAGATAGCAGGGAAGTTCCCACATGCATTGAATGGAGCCATCCAGCCCCAGATCACCCAGTTTGTCTAGAAGTACCCCAGTTGTCTTTGCCCAAAACAAACAGAACCAACCAACGAGGACACTAAAGGTCCCTTGCGGTGTTTCTCAGTCTTCCTCACCATGTCCTCTGCCATCCCACCTCCCCCTAGAAACAGGGTTAGGAAATGGGGCTCCCTAAAGGTTCTAAGAACTGTGTCAAGAAAGACACTAATGCTCCAGCCATGACAACACGTTCAAATACTGAAGCGGCGCCTCCAGAACTGACCCAGCACCAGCTGTGAGCAGCCAATCCTTGGCAATGCCGCAGAGAATGAGGAGATGACAGCCAAGCAGTGGGGAATCTGCCCCGTGGCCCCCATGGACCCAGGCAGGGCAGGCCCAGACTCCAGTACCGAACCCTGTGGTGAGCCATGGCGAGGGGCTGGCTCTGCAAAACGCCCCTTCAATGTAGTTCACAGAGCTTTCATTTCTAAAATGAGGTTGTCACAGTAGAGCTGCTGGTCAGTGTCCGAAGGGATGACTGGCTCATCAAAATAATTACAGCTTAACAGAAGTTGGATGTTGCAAAGAAGACCACTTGGGGTCAGCTGCTGTGTTCAAGGAAAGCCAAGCTCACGCTTTGCCATTTCAACATCCAGGGCTGGCAAGAACGTTACTTGCTGTAGTAACAACTGGGGCTGCGGCTTGTCCTCATGAGCATGTCCGGTCAAGAGCTCTGGGATGGGCACCAGATGATACACAGCCTGCCACTCAAGACCCAGAACCCATCTGTGCAGCAACATCAGTTGTTAAAATACTTTCTTGCCAGTTGGTCAAGAGCCACTACCCCGAGCACCCCCAGTGCCCTGTGCCCCAGTGCTGTATGTAGCCAGGGTCCATTCTAACTCCTCAGGGCCCCTCTGAGTTGTTAAATACTTTGCATATCACCACTGCTCCCAGAACTACCAGGAAAGAGCCCAGGGGTGGGAAGACTTTTGGGGCACTTGGACCACTGGGCAGGCCACCAGACTCATCTTGTTGGTGTTTCTATGGTAGCCAAGCCTGGAAAAAGGGCTGGCTTTCCTCTCTCTCGTTTTGCATCCTGGACCCAGAGCAGATGTTCTGTGTAGCTCATGTGATACAGGTTGCAAATTCAACCGTGGAAGCATCAAGAGGCACGTGATAAAGGAGACGCATCTTAGGACAGTCAGCCAGGGCTGTCGATGCAGAGGATAACCCTGAACAGTACCTGCGAGGCAGGTGAGGAGTATGAGGGAGACCGGGAATGGAGGGCATAGCAGGGGACCAGGAAAGTGCAGGTAACGTGTATTGAGCACTAAGTAGTTCATGCAGGCTAATTTATTTAATCCTTATAGACACCCAATAGCATTTGAGGCAGATGCTATTACTATTCCCACTTCATAGATGAGGAGACTGAGGGAAAGAGATTAACTTGCGAAACATATCAGAACCAGGAAGTGATTGAGCAAGGATTTGAACCCTAGCCCTCAGGTCCCAAAGTGGCACAGGAAGGTCCAACCTTTACCTTGATCGGTAGACCCCAAGGCCCTGGGGACTGCATTAGCCTTGCCAGCAAGTGACCCAGTCGGGTCCCTTGGGTGCTGTTCCCCCGCATTTCGGCAGACAGCCCCTCCCCACACCTGCAGGTCCACTGAGCAGAAATGCTCATTACTGTATGACTGCCAGGCTCTGGCTTTGCAGCCTCAGGCCCTGCGGATGTAGCTGCCTCCTTTTAAACTTGGTGGGAAGTTGGGATGAGACATTTCCCTCTGCACAGTGTCTGGGGATGACATGGGGACAGCCAAAGCGCAGGCTGCTAGAAAAACGTGTAACTGCCCTCTGGCAGAGGCCACCCTGGAAACGAGAAGTAACCAGCGAAGCAGAGAAGGGGGGGCATTTGCATCCCTACCATAAATGAGTGCTCTCCTTGCTGCCAGTTCTCCAAGTCACTCACATCAGCTCCTTCCCCTCCAACTTGCCCATTCTCTCTATGACTATGACAACCTTTATTACTGAGGGGAGCGGAGCTGTGAACCAAGCCCGAGGGACTGAGTCTGTGTGCTGTGAAGGCAGCTCTCCTTTCCTCTGCGGACACGTGGACCCCAAGGGCGAACGAGGGCTAGGACACTCTGGCCCCCACCCTCCCACAACCCCAAAGTCTGGGGACCCTCCAGCTCCTGGGCCACGGCGTGCGGTTCACTCACAAAGTACGTAGCCCCCACGAGGAGTTACCCAGTAACCTCAGCGTGAGGAGAGGCCGCCCTCTGCACACGTGTCTGCCTCCAGTCACTCGTTTAGCGTCACAGACACTGAGAGCCGCACCTCCCCCCCACGCGTTATGTGAGTAGCTTTATCTACATTATTCACATTTTCTACACAAATAAATGGCATTCAGACTTCTTAGGTAATTTGTCCAAGGACATGAAACCAACAAGTGATAATTAATCTCACTTCTGAGCCCACGCTCTTTCCACCACACTCTCCTGATTCAGACAATGTTTAGGACGTAACTTTTATAACCCGTACTGTCCCTCCAGTGCTGTGTCTCCACAAACTTGCCAGGAACAAATTCCCCCCCCCCCACCCCCCGCCTAGGGGCAGCCAGTTTGGGTGTCCTCATTTCATGACATTTCCCCGCAGCTCTGTCTCCCGTTCTCCAGTGGCCTTCCGCCCTAGACGGCCCAGATGCAGGCTGTCCGTGTGTCCTCTGCCAGTCTCCACAGATACCCGCTTGTCTGGGGACTGCCCGCTTTCAGTGTGGCACTGCTAGTTTCCAGGCTGGTGCACCGAGGGGGAGTCCCAGCAGGCCTCCACCCCGACTTCCCAGGCGCTTCCTCAGAAGGGTCCGCTGTTCTGCAGTTCAGTCTTTCAGGAAGCACTGCAGGGTTGCCCAGGATTGCTGTCAACGGCGTAGGCCATTCAGATGTGGCTCAGACGTCTCCTGGTCTTTCTTAGGGACAACAGAACTTTCTTGCACCTTCTAATGGGAGTCGAACTGGACAGAGGAGTTGAGAAGGAAAGAAGTGGCAGCTCCATCCATCACTGAGATGGGTTAGCAGGATCCTGTACTCTTTCTTCTGCCCTGTCGAGAAGAGGACCTTTCTTGGATATGAGGTACAGGGTCTCAGCACCTAATGGTGCATCAGTCAGGATCCCAGTGAGGTTACCATAATCTCCAGGTGACTCAGTTTCCCATCCTGAACAAGGGCATTATCCTTATTGCCCTGTCCACAGGTATGAAGGATGTGTGACAAGGTCCGCAATCAGAGCACTCACTCCTGCCCTCCCCCCACTTACAAGAGGAAGAGACGAACGGCAGGGATAAATGCAGCAAGGCAAACTGTGGGGCGCCTGACATCTTCCTTCCTCGATTAAAAAGAAAGGGGGAATTTGAACAACAATAAAATTGGATTTAATTTTAAAAAAAGAAAGGGGGAGAAAAACTAAGAACAGGATCTACCCTGAATCATATCTGGAGGTGGAGGTGGAAGACAGAGGAAAAGTCCATTCTACAAAGTGGTGCCTTTTCAAAAATACTCAGGGTAGTAAGTTGACATGACGATCATTAAGACTGATGAAAAGATGTTAGAGGAAGCAAGATGGAATCAAGGTATAGTTAAGCGATAGTGTTTCCCTGGCGCTTATAAGCTCACCCCGAACATGTACATGCCAACAGTTTCTGCCCGAATCACTGCTGAACAGAGACACGAGCTACACTTGTGCCTGTACCAGATGGTGACTTTGAACTCAGTCTATTTAAAAACAGCATGCACAATGTGGAGTCCAGGGTTTCTCCAGGGCTGGAGCACAAAGAGCAGCCCAGCCTGCTTTTGATTCAGGCATTGTCCTTGCCAATCCTGAGAGTGAATTTTAAGAACAATGTGACTTCCATTATAGAATTGCAATGAGGTTTTCCAAGGAAACACTAAATCAGAGGCTAGACTCAAACCAAACATTTCCTCCTGCATGTGCTTGAGGCAGGAAGCTGGCCTGGGTGGCATGCAGGAGGGTGTCTGGCTCTGTAACTCTAGCCCATGGCCCCTGTGCATGACACTAGGCAGCTGCCACCAGAGCTTACCTCAGAGGGGCCTTAGCTCTGCCCCAGGGGACTGAACGATGTCAAATGTTCACACATAAATCTATACGTGGTGACTCGTACGTACCCAGAATAAATTTAAAAGCAGTGTTGATTAACTGAGCCCAAGCAACCTTATAAACACTATAGTGGGGATCAGAAGTCAAACCCCAAGCACGAAGCTTTTGCTTGTCCTCCCTCTGGAAAGCACAAACAACAGCCCATTTCTACAGGAAACAAAACAAACCCTGTACAAGCCTAGTCCGGGCTGCAACTTCATTGACAAACCATCCTCATGCCCCCCATGCACCCCACGTCTCCCTTTATTCCGCCACATTCTCCAAGGAAAACACAGCTACGTTACAATGCGCTTCTGCGTGTCAAGTCTTTCATGACTCTCTACAAAGAGAACAAAGTGCACTCTCTTCAAGCTGTAAACAAGCCTTTAAATAAACTCTCAAAACATTAAAAGACACTCTTCCTCTTCTAAGTTAAAAAGAAACAAAGTCCATGATCAAGCCACACTATACTACCACTTTCACTCAGAAGGCCCTCGGTACCAGTCACAGCACAACTCTCTGAGGTGTTGAAGACGTAGTCAGTGGATGACTCTGTGTTCTGGGTGATGAGAAGGAAAAGTCCCTTTCTATACGCAATGGTCCTACTGTATCAAGCTTCTTCAAATAACCATGGTCTGCCATCTACAAAAACGCTCTGAAGCTAAGAAATCTCCTTACTGCCCTTTTAAGGAATCCCCAGGTCACACCTCCTCCTCAAGTCCATTTGACGCACGGGAAATTCACAACACGGTCTGCCAGCAGCCCCGGTCTTCCCAGCTCTGGTGCCTTCATTTCCAACTCAGACATATTTCAGGCCACAGGCCACGGTGTCCCTGCTTCCAAAGAAGAACAGCTTTCCAGGTGGTCCTCCAGATGGCTTCTCTTCTTCTGCCTCCTCTCCCTACAGTGTGTGGCCTGGGTATGGACTGGGTAGGTCACATCGCATATCGAGAACTCTCCACCAGAATATCTACTCCACCCGTCTGCCAGTGTCAATGATTTTATGCCCCTGAGACATGTGATGGGCTAAGGGTCTGGACACTTAGGTTTTTAGGCCCACCGCCTCAGCAAGTCACGCATGGATATCCAGCTCCTGGCTCTAGAACGTGAGATTGCTTCTCTGCTTTTGTTTTGTTCTCGGCCTTTGATCTCAGCTAAAAAAGAGGCAGAAAGTCCTGTTTTAATACATTATTACAGGTAATGGTCCAGGCGGCTTGCGTGAGAGCCCATCCTACAGGGTCTGGCAATTCAGAGCCCTGGATTTCTTAGAGCTCAATCTCTAAGGACCTAGAAAATAAGACATCCAGTAATTCAAGGGCCACAATTATGACTGACTGAAACTTGAACTGCAAGAAGATGGGCAATGTGAAATAAGATGAAATTCCATTATCTGCCCCTTGCTTCTGGTTTGCAATCTCATTAAAATCAGAATTCCAGATTAGCTGTATCTGTGTTTCCATGACATCGAATGGTCTGTTGCTAGAACTGTTCCCTAGCCAGGAAGTAAAACTTCACAGCAATGGGCAGATGGACATAGGAGTCTGCACAGAGTCTCTCCTGATGTTAAGAGAATGGTTTGGAAGCTGAAGTGCCCTTCTTCAGGCACCAAGAGTGGTGCTCAGGCACAAAATGGTGCTCAGGCTTCTTAAGGTCAATTGTTGAACAGACTGAATCACAGTTACACATTATCATCACTGGGAGGAACCTCAGAGATGTTCAAGTCTGAGTCAAATAAGCGTGTGCACACTCTTGCTCGGATCCTGGGTTCACATGTAATTTTTCACCACCCTGCCCACTAAGCCCAGTCTCAACCAATACCCGTCAATGCAGGATAGCATGAGAGATGAAACCCACTTGCCATCCCAGCTCTACCCAAGTCCCTTATTTTATAGGTAAAGAACACCGTCCTAGCATCTGATCAAGGTCAGAGAGCCAGTCAATAGCGGAGTTTGGAATAGACCAAACTCCCTACTTGACCTGGATAAATGGGGAAATGAACGGTTCCCTCTTACTTAACTTTGGTTAATCCCTCCCATCAAGTCTCTCCAAACACTCAAAGTTTATTCTAGTTGCAGATGCCACATTTATTAGTCTCTTCTGAGCCACGGTACTTCTGCTTTTCCATGCTGAGGTTCCCCCCAAGAAGCATCAAATTCAATTTAAATGGTTTTGAATGGAGTAGAACCACTTAACTCGTTATTTGTAAAGCCTACTGACCTTAACAAAAAGTCAATGTTATGTTTTCAAGTTAAAGGGCCTAACGTATTCCTGGAAAAGTGAAAATGGAATACTTCCAAGTGCGATGTTATGGATGCACCGAACTCCTGGAACTGATTGTATTCAAGGTCTTGAGTCTGGAAGGGGCCAGAGGAAAATAAATACCATTCCTTCAGAATCTCAGGATCTTTTCTGAATCTCTTCCAGATGATTTTGTCTACCTCTGTCCAGAATGGAAAATGCTTGCGGGTTAGAGGTGACCGGAAATGCAGATGTAGAGAAATGGTGCATTCTATTCTTGGACTGCACATTACTGTTCCATATGGGGTACTGAGCCAAAACATATGGTGTTCCATCTGCAAGATGGGGCTGGCTGGGCCCCATGAATGGTTTTTAATGCAAGTAGATTCAGCCTCATTTGGTTTGCCTCCAAAGGACAAGAAAAGCCAGTGATTCAAATATTGTGAAAAACCGTTGAAATTAATGGCACAAAACAAGACTCATTTGTATTCTGCCTAATTTAAAAGATGTCTGGTTGGTGTAAAGTAATGAATTAGTTACGGGGGTGTTTGGACTGTTTGACAGTCTTCTTGAAAGAACAAAATGCCTTTTTTCCTTCTTTCCAGCCACAGTCTCATGTGATTTTGTGCCATTTCCCCTAAGAAAATCCACTAAGCATTTGGCTTTTAGAATGGGCCAGATTTCACAAAGTCCACAGCACTAGGCAGAGCCGATCTTACTTCAACTGCCCAAGACCAGGCTGTGAGGGAGAGTTCAAGAAGATGCTCTCCTAAAAGCTGCCTAATGGAGTTATCTTGTTTGTGCCCCATCGGTAAAATCTCCAAGGACCACTTGTCATCAGAAGACCCAGTGGGAGGAACCTGGAGCTCAACCCTGAATGTCCCAAAGAGCTCACATGCAGCTCCAACGCTGCTCTGTCACTGACCTATACAGCCCATCAGCTTCCAGGCTAATGACGGTGATGATGGCAGGAATGATGCAGTGAGACCCTGCTCTGTGCCAGGCATCATGCTCCACATTACATGTGAGTTCTCTGGTTCCACTGTCACAAGAACTTCAGGAGGTAGGCTCCGTCCTCCCCACTTTCCAGAGGAAGAGGACAAAGTTCAAAAAGTAAGTTGCCAAGGTCACAGAGCTAGTGAATGGCAGACCAAGAACACAGGTGTTCCTGCCCCGAAGCCTATACTGAGATCGAACAGGAAACAGTAGCATGGCTACCCTGCTATGAACAGCCATCTAAGCTGCTGCATCTTTCAGGGCGGACAACCAAGCCTGTGTAAAGTACCAGTTCACTCCAACTAGGGCTGACGAGAAAAGCAACTACTCTGCAGTCATGACACTTCGTCAAAGCAGCACGGGGCAGAAGCCTGCGAACACCTCCATGGCATCGCTTCCACCTGGACAGGACTAAGTTCCTCAACACATTATATGACTTAGGTCAAGACACCCAACCTCCTGAGCAAAGGCCAAGGTTTACTAACAACCCCACATGGCCCATCTTTCCTTATGGAGTGAGGTTTGTGCTTTATGATCCACTCTGAGCTGTCTCAGTCACATGGTTTTCAAACCAATCTCAGCAACATGCACCTTTTCTCCCCCAGGTGAAACTGGCAAACAGAACCCCTCCATCGGAAGGAAGACCAGGAGGCTTGTGCCCTTCTAAAGGAAAAACACTAAAGACTCAAAAGAATTTAAAAGATCCACGCATCACCACTGGAAAGCTGCAGTGTTAGACTCATTTTTTACCTTCTACCTGCAAGGGTCCCGGCTGACCCGGCATCATGGACACACCCGTCAGCTGCTTGCAGCATTGTGGAGGAAAGCAGCCAGGCTAATTGTTAACAAGAGCTGTTTTCATAATTGGATACCTTATGCGTACTATACCATCCCAGACGACCTCAGTCGGTGGAGTTCTAGGGAACCCCAGCCTAAATCGTTTCCAAGGGGAAGTGCTACTGGGAACCCTTTGGTCAGGAGCAGCCTTTCTTTTGTAGCAGGCCAGGTAGTGTGTGGCAGGGGATCATGCCTTGCTTGTGGCCTGATTTAGCGAAGGCCGTGGAAGCTGTTGCATCTGTTATGTTGAGATGGGAGCAAAGGTATAAGGAAATCAAAAGGAGGAGGTTTTAGTTCTTCAGTGTTCATTCTAAAAGAATAAAGTGTAGATTTTTTGAAAAGGTGGGTCAGGGACTTTCTTTGCTGGAAAATCCTAAAGATTCTTTTTCTTTCTTTTTTTGTTCCTGCACTGTCTTCATTTTGACACCCACTGTGAGCCTTTGCACAATTTATTTCAGGTTTCCCTATCACAAAGTACACCCAACAGACTTCTTCACCGAGAAGCTATTTGCCAGCAGCAGACCCAGCAGGCGCCAGTGGAGGTGAGTTTCAAGGGCATCAGCTTTTCAGGTAAAAAGGCAGTGAGAAGTAGGTGATGAGCTGAGCTGGACCTCGGACCCAGACAGATGGGCTGGCTCCCCAAGCTGGAAGCCATCTCTTGCTTCTACAGGGATATTCTCTATAGAGCCCATGTCCTGGATAATTTACCTTATGCTGAGACACTGATCCCTGCCCCCTTACCCCCTTACCTGGGACAAAGAGGCCAAACAGCATCCCCCTGCCAGATGCTCCCTCCCCACCTGTACTCTGTTCCTATCCATGTAAGCTTGTGCCTCCCTACTTGCTAATTCAGGATAGGGCCCTTCTGCCTTCTTCAACATCCAGTCTGTAAACAAGCCCGGAGTTCTGCCACGTGAAGAAGGGGCCTTTAAATCTTACAGCATGTGTTGTAGACATGAACCATCATCTCCGACTTGGTGTGCAAGTAAGTATTAAAACTTGCCTCACCCTTCCATAAGTTGAGTTTATTTCTATTTTGAGCCATTACTCCACAGGACTGGGGGAGACGCTAACTCAGTTTGAGCTAACTCTGACTGAGATTCTCAGTCAACTCAGCATCTCACCTCCCTGAGACTGTGCCTAAATCTGGGGGGCTTATGCGCTGCCATGGCATGGGACCATGTGTTCCTTGATGTCAACTGTTATCTCGAGCATCTGCCAACATCCCTTTCGCTCCTCTCCTTGATGTCCTTCAGGCCAGCTCTCTACCACTCCTAGGGCTGTTGGAAGGTCCAGAAATGATTCTGCTCTTCTGGGCCTCAAGGTGGGGCTGGTGGGGCTGAGGATGGCCACCCAGCTTCAAGGTTCTGCCCTTGACATCTTCATTAATACCGTCGCTTCCTAGTGTCTTGCCTTTCCTGGAGTGCAGCTGCCTGCTGGACATCATAGGTTTTGTTTTATGTGACATAACTTGCATCTATGGGATGTAATTATCAAGGTGGAGGTGGGGAGGCAAAGACTGGAATTCCCATTGGACAGAAACAGTTAACATCTTTTTAAAGCATGCCACCACCCTTCAGGGGACTGCACAGCAGCAGCCTGAGGTGTGCTTTGTTCCGCATCTTGTTCGGAAGGGGATCCAAGCTCAAACGGGATGGAGACAAGGCAGCCTGTCCATAGTCATGGTGGGGGCGTGGCATAAAGACAGGGTGTGAGCTGGAAGGCAGCTGGGTATTTTTGGAAAGAATGTCGCACATGCAGATAGGGCCGGTATTCCCCAGGCTCCCTGGCCATTTGCCTGGCGAGCTCCTCAGGAAGCTGGAATCCTTGCAGCTGGCACCTTCCTTCATCGGACACAATGTACACCACGTGCTCAGAAGGGGCACCCTGAGACTCCTGGGGTCCTTCCAGTGACTCACGGAGTTGAGGTCGTAGCTGCTACTACAATAGAGCCTTTTCCATTTCTCTGTCTTCACCTTCCAGGTGTGCACTACCCAAACCTGCATGGGGCAGGGAGTTCCATGGTGATGCATGCTCTCTGTCTGGGCCAAGACCACAACCACTTGCTTCGCCCTGCATCCTGACCACTTTGTGCGTGGCCTGGTGCGCAGTGCGTGCACTCTTGTCCTGCCTGCTGTGGGAGAGGGGGTGAACCTGTGGGCCAGAGTCGCTGAGGGTGCCAGTCTTAGAGTCAGGCCACCTGGGTTCAAATTCTCACCATGACTCAACCTGGCAGTGTATCTAGTCTCTTGGAAGCTGCCACTTAGCTATTTGTGGATTCCCAGGGCCCTATAGGAATGGGGCAAAACCCTTTATAAAATTCTTACCATGGTGTCTGGCACATGGGGAGAGCAAATGATGCAGAGAATTCAGCTAATTCCATCTTCACGACCACCAGCCTCACCCCAACCCATTTCCTCATCCCTCTTCCTGGGCAGGTAGGCCTGCGGGAGGCTTCTCCAAGACTTCCTCCCCTCCTCTTCCGAGGGACATGTGCCTCCGCTGTCTCTGTCCCCAGGCAGCTCCTGTCTTTATGACCTGGCCCGGTGGGCCCTGATTCTGCCGTGGGCTTGTGGAGTAAAGGGAGGGTGTGGGAAGAGTAGTGACCACCTGGGGCTGACTCTGGGACCCTCTCTTCCTCCCCACTCCACTGCACCTGTGAGTGGAACGTAGTCTGGTCCACCCAGGTAAGCATCTGCGGCCCAAGATCATGCCGTTTCTGTGCCAGCCAATCCTTGGTGGTACTTACTGCCCCTCGCTATAAGCTGAGTCTTCTGGGCCAAATCACTGCCCCTTAATGTCCTACAGTGTCACCAGGGCCCTAGTTTATGGGTAAAGAGATCTGCAAAACAAGGGTCTCAGACTCTGAACCCCAATGTTTCTAAGACTCGGATGGCTAGAAGCCAAAGCCTGGAGCATTCATTTCTATTGGCTCTGGGCCAGAAGCTGTGGCCTTTCTTTTCCTCGGGCCCTCTCCGGTGCCGGGAAAGACCACTCTGGTGGGGGCTCTTTCAGAGGCTGCAGACACAAGTCCCCATGCAAGTGTCCTGTACTGGGACGTGCTGAGCCTGACAGACAACCTAGATGCGGACGTTCCCACAGGGACGTGGACCTCCAGGTTTGATAATGTGATTGGCAGTCTTCATAGTAGTTAGAGGGTACCCCTTCAAAGATCATTTGGGCACTAGCTAATTTCTGCTAGATCCAACCTGGCCAGGGGAGGCTGCAGGCTCCAGATCTGAGGTGGGAGCAGGGGGGAAGGGATGAGAACACCAGACTGACTCAGCTGTGGAATCACAGGCCTCATAATCAGGGACAAGCGTGGGGCTCAACAAAAGACTGCTATGGTGGGCGGTGGGGAGACAGAGGCTAGAGCCCCATGAGACCTCAGAGGTGATGTACTCTGAAGGAAGTAAATCCCAGGGCCAGTTTTAAGGCTTTGTTTTCTTTAAAGTAATTCCTTCAAGCCTCGGTGAAGTCTTCCTAACAGATCAATGTCTACGCTAGTCCCTTAGAAAATGTGGGGAAGAGCCAGTGTTGAACTCCGGTGCCAAAACAGGCAGGAGGAGGTGGGGATCTCTCTCCAGTACAGGACCCCCTTCAGCACCTGCAAGTGGGTTTTCTAGACGTGAACAGGGGTTGCACACTGACCAGACTAGCATCTGATACAGCAGTCATGCATTTTCTAAAAGAGGGGGAAATAAACATGCATAAAAATTCAAGTATTCACTGTGCGAAGTGTGCGCCAGGCCTTACGCAAGGTGGCCAGGACACAGGGTGAAGAAAACAGTTGTGGCTCTTGCCTGGGAGTTCCCACCACCAGGAACAGATGAGCAACAACTAATAATTCTACAGGCACTGTATTAACTCGGGCCCTGCTGAGAAGAACAGAGAGCTCTAAGAAAACATGATGAGCAACCTAACCTACAACTTTGATTATTTTATTGGAATGGTATATTTTTACCGGGAGATTACTATATTACTTAAACATCACATTTTATTGGCATTCCATCAGATCATCTAACATCTAGTAAAAATAAGTTTTGAGGTACTGTTCTCATTTGTTTCCTTTGGAGATGTGCTTCTAGAAAAGAATATTTTAGCTGTGCCCCCCAAAAGGCAGCATGGGGCAAGTGTGACCTCAAAAATTGGGCTGGTCAGGAGCAGGTAGCTATTATGGGCTGAGCTGTGAGCCACCAAAATTCGTATGTTGAAGTCCTAAGCCCCAGGACAGACCTCCAAATATGACTATTTGTAGATAGGGTCTTAAAAGATGCGATTAAGTTAAAATAGGACCATTAGCATGGGCCCTAATCCAATATGACTGGTGTCCTTATAAGAAGAGTAGATTAGGACACAGAGACACATGGAAGGGAGACCTTATGAAGACATGGGGAGGAGATGGCCATGTACAAGCCAAGAAGAGCAGCCTCCCAAGAACCAACCCTGCGGACACCTTGATCTCAGAGGTCTAACATCTGGAATTGTGAGGAATAAATGCCCATTGTTTAAGCCACCTGGTCTCTGGCATTTTGCTGCGGCAGCCCTAGCAAACTAACACAGTGTGGCAGACCTTCTGGAAAGAGGCGAGGACCCTCAACCCCACACCGCGGAGCCCTCTCTCTCCTGCCCAGCACCTGCTCCTAAAAGCAAAGGAACTCAGGGCTGAGGGCAGCACCCGCCCTTTCCAAGAGGGACCCTTATTCCCCGTGGAGCCCAATCATCCCTTTTGCTGCACTGATTGTCAGCGAAGGATAGAGAGCTGATCTATCCTCCTGCAGACTCTGAGTGCCGCGTATTTTTGGCCTTCTCCCCTCTTCTTCCTACCATGGGAAGAATCCAAAACAACCTCTTGCAAGTCCCCCACGGCGGCCATGCATTCCGGCTCCCCTCCCGAACAAGGAGCACCGAGCTTGCAGTTTAAAGGAGTTTACCTCTTCAGATTTAGTGAAAGCAGAGTCTCTTGAAAACACAGTCCCCAGGAAAAGGGGGGAGATGCCACAATAAAAAGAAAAAACAGTGTCCATCCAATCAGTGTCTCTAACATGGCCTCATTATGCATCTACTTCTGACATTTGCCGGTGGTGCTACATCTGAGTTGCAAAAATATCTTTTGAAAGGCAGACTGACATTTGCCATGACCATCCCCCACCCCTACACCCCCTAAAATTTAAGCATTTACCAAGACAGCTGCTATTGGAAAAGGGGGAGTGGGGTTAGGACTGGACTCATGGCGGAGGAGGAAAGACTGACAATCGGGGAAGGGGAAGGGGAAGGGGAAGGGGAAAGAGAACGTTACAGCTACATGCGAATGACCCTCATCTTCCGTGTCTCTGGGTGATTTCCTTTTTAGGGAACATTTAATAAGATACAGAAGCCAGATTTGGTTGAGCTGAAGGCAGGATCGCCATGGCAACCCTCCTTTGGAGGTTATCCAAGTCAGGTAGTGACAGCACCGCTGAGTTAAAGGTCACCCCTGCCGAGAAAGATGGGCATTGATAAAGTATTTTAACAAGACCCAGAGGAGCTGGTATTTGAAAGCTAGCTACAGAGGATCAACTAGGCCTAGGAATGGGACTCGAACAACAGCAGAGAGAGGGGGCACCCTGCGGGGGTGTTTCGCCAGAGCTCCAGGGCCTGAAACTATAAATATCATCCCACAGACACAGAGCTCAGGTCTCCACCAGAAGCTCAGACTTGACACGATTATAGCGATTGTTCAACGGAAGGGTCCATGACCGTTTTAACCAGGCACCTGGGTGGAAAAGAGACGCGCTTGTGTAAGGCATGCATTCCTCCAAGGTTCTGAGCAAGCCATGTTTTTGCAAGTGGAACAGCACTGACTTTTATCATTCCAGGGATCCTCTATTGAATCTCTTTTCTATTAGAACATCACTTTAAAATCTTGAACTTGAGAAGACCTTTCTTTGCCTGATGTTGAAGCCAGAAACCTTGCAGGAAACCGCGTAAATATGAATGTGTATGGCCAGGACCTGGAAAAAAGATCTAAAAAGGAATTTTACACGTAAGAAAACATGAAAAAGTAATCCAGCCTTCCTCATAAATAAGTACATGCCAATTTAAATGTAAATAAAAAGATGCACATTAAAATAATAGTATTTTTTGCTTATCACATAAGCAAAAATCTGGAAGTGCAGTAATAGTTAGAGCTGGCAGGCTATGGGTCCCACACACTGCTGGCAGGAATATACATTCGTGCCCCTCTAGTGAGGGACAATTTGCAAATATCTATCAAAATTTAAAAAGCATTTCCCTTTAAACTAAAAACTCCACTTGTACATATCTGCTCTCATGAAAACATCCATGTGGGCAAAGATATCCTTTGAAGAAGCTTAGAAACAATTTAAAAGTCCACCAGTAGGAGACTAATGGAGTTAACCATGGAACTTGCATGGAATGGAATAATACACGGCTTTTAGAAAGTGTGAAAGAGATTTACGGGTGTCGATATAAAACAATGCCCGATACAGTGAATGAAGAAGCAAGCATAAGGTCATGAGCATCGTGTGTCACCTACACCTTTCCACAATTAGAAAACTGGACTATGCACACATATTAATTGTTCAACTTGAAAAGTCAGGGTTAAAGGGCCATCTGGGCTTTGGATCTCTCATGTCCTGGATGTTTTGGTGCCTCCCACTGCCGTTTCTCCCTTCCTCCCTCGCAGCGCCTAGCCTTCGTTCAGGAGGTCCTGCCTCCCTTAACCAGACCTTGTGGTTCTGGGGACATAAACTGGCTCAGCGGCTGTGGTGCCCTGAGCCACTGGGTCTCAGGCTCGAGGGGGCATCAGAATCAGCTGGAGGTTTATTAAATCAGAGAGTTGCTGATTTACTGGATTTAGAATGAATCCTGAGCATCTTCTTTTCAAAGAAGGGCTGATTTTGCTAGTCTACCTCACTCTGAGAACCCCAGATTTAAGACAAGTGCCCCAAACCTCTCCTTTGGCCAACGATGGCTTCGGAAATAGGGTGCTGACACCATCTGAGATAATGCCGAGATGTCTGATGGGAGTCATTGGAAAAAACTTCCTTCACTCTGGGGAGAACCACCAAGCAAACCCCACTTTCTTTTCCTCTTTCCCCACTAAACATAGACAAGAGGCAGGGAGTGACACCCTGTCTGTTACTGGCAGGTATCCTATAACGACACGAGAAATCAAGCTTATGATGTCACTGATACTCTGAAAGGTGGCGCGGAAAGATGGAAAGATCGGAGTCCTTGACCTGAGGCCCACCCCACTGCTAGACTTCCTTCTGTCTGAGCCAATGCAGTCGACACAGCTTAAGCCCATCTGCACCGAGTCTTCTCTGTTACTTGTAAACAAATGCATCATCACTGACACAGCCCAGGAGACTTTACTTTAAAATGTTTAAAGTTAAAACATCTTTTTTCCTTTATGAAAAAAAGCCATAAATTTAGTACAAAGACTAATAACAGATTAGGACAATTCTTTGAAAAATGCACCTCACATACCCCTTCTCAGTTAATCCCTGGCCAGCTAAGTCTTCTTACTCTCTTTAAATCCAGTGTCACACAGAGGCAGATACTAAAAAAATGCAGTTCTGAATCCAAGAGCAAAAAAGAACTGTACTTAATAAACAGTTGGGGGGATCAGAGTCTACAAAGGAGAGATGACAACACCCAGAAAGACTTCCTTCAAAAAAATGTTTAGCCCATCCATCTTCCCCACACCCCGCAGAGTGCAACAGCTGCCCCTAGTCTTCCACATCTGTCCTTCAAAATGCTGCCAGGTTCTTCTCTTTGTGACCCCTGCCCTCTCTGGGTATGTCACTATTATGTAAAGATGTCTGATTCTCTGAGCTGCTACCAACCTGCCTCCCCCAGTCACCCTTGGAGGGGATAGCTGAGGTGGGGGTGTGAGAGGAAAAAAGTGCTCTTTCATCCCTGTGAAATATGAGCTAGTTTAGAGATGAAGGAGTGACAAGGGAGTTCAGGAACTTAAGCTAGAGTCACACCTGGAAAAGGCAGGCTCTCAGCCACTATACTAATCTGCCATCAACAAAGGTCTGAGATGCCCTAACACAAAAATAACTCTTACAAATCCAAGAGGGGGGAAAAAAACACCCTAATGGAAAATTTTACAAAGAACATGCACAAGCCAAGTAAAGAAGGAAAACAAATTGGAAAAGATGTTCAAGCTCACTAGTAATAAAAGAAATGGAAACTAAAACAATATTTCAGCTAGCAGATGAGCAAAGATTGTTTTAATTGTAACCAGGGTTGGAGGAAAAGGAACGCCCACTCTCTGCTGATGACAGAGTAACTGAAGGAAAATCAGAAAGTACCTCTCCAAACCTAAAATCAGCATCCAGTTGACCCAGTGATTCCATTCTAATAATTTATCCTAATGAGCACACCAGAGAAGCAGGATAGAAATATGTCCAAGAATGTTTACAGCCCTGACTGGTGTGGCTTGGTGGGCTGGGTGTCATCCTGAAAACTGAAAGTTCACTCGTTGATTCCCAGTCAGGGCACGTGCCTGGGTTGCCGGCCAGGTCCCCAGCTGGGGTGTGGGAGAGGCAGCTGATCGATGTTTCTCTCTCACATCGATGTTTCTCTCCCTCTCTTTCTCCCTCCCTTTCCCTCTCTCTAAAAATAAATAAATAAAATGGTTTTTAAAGAATGTTTACAAAGTCTGTGTTTTGAAAGATGAAAACAACTTAATGATCAACCCACATGGGATTCAACAATACACAAAACAGAAAGGGAGAGAGAAAGAAACACTGAGGGCTTCCCGATATGGAACCCCCCAAACGCCCGCCCTGCCCACTGGATCACAGGTGACATCGGACAGACACAGGCTCCCTCAACAGAACCAGATCCTGTCCACACAAAACTCACAGCAGGGAGCCCCAAGGCAGAATGGGAGCCCTCTACAGACCTCAGAAAAGTGCAGGTGCTGAGCTTCCCAGGCCCAGCTTCCTCTCCAAGCCCCAGATTCTTCTTCAGTCTTCAAAGGTTTAAGTGAGACCTTAGAGAAAGGCAGGAGAGTTACTGTAATGGAGGTCCTACCACTTGGAAACATGAAGACAGGAGAAGGAAGGTTCCCTCCACCCCAACCCTAAAATAGACATACATTCACAGAAGAATGTCTGGAGATGGATATCTATCAGAACAGGAGGAGTGGGTAACTCTGAGCACCGTTTCCTCTCCCTCTTTAACCCACTATTCCAGCATGTTGGGTTTGTGAGAGGATCCGACCAGACGTGTGGCTGCCTACTGCAGAAAGAGTGGGGGGAAATGATGTCTCGACTTAAAATGAGTGGCAATCCCAAGGGCCAGCAAGGATGGGCAGCCATTGGACTCCTACTAGGGGCTGGGCTGGGCAGTGTATCTGCCTTCCCTCTGTCAGTTGGGACACTCTGAGGATCTTCTCCAGTGAGAGGACATCCAGAATCCTCACCCTGGCTTTGCAGTGAGAGAGGCAGGAAGTAAAAGAGTCTTGACTCAGCAGGCAAAGGTTTCAGAGGGACTGGCCCAAGCCATTGGCCAGCTGGACTGTGTGGTGAGACTCAAGATCTCCCAGGCCAATAAGAACCTAGGCAGGGCCTAGCCAGTAGGAGTAGGGACAGAACCAGACCCCACCTCCAGCAGGTGCCAGAGAGCAGGCAGGACAACAATCCTGTCCCGGGGAGTCACCAGGAATCCAGAGGATGGCAGAGGGACCCCTCCATGACCCAGCCGCCGTCCTCATTGCCATGAAATCATATACATCTAGACCTGCACCCAAACATCTGAAAGGAGAAAAACTGGCCCACTGGAGGTTTGGACATCGAATTTCATTGTATACTTAATAGATGAGCGTTAAAACTAATTTATAAGAACTGTTACAAGACTACAAAACACTGTAAAAATTTTTTTAAATTATATCCAATGTCGACTACAGTATGGAGGAAAAAGAACTTCCACACTCTGCTAATGAGAGAGTAACTGAATAAAAATTAGATAATACCACTCCAATATTAAAATCAGCATACATTTGACCCTGCAATTCTGCTTCTAATAAGGTAGCCTAACCAGTGCATCGGGCAGCAAGCGAGAAAGAAACACAAGAGTGCTTACGGCACCCTGTTACAGTCAAAGAACCCCCATCTCTGCCAGCCGGCACTGGCAATACCTGGCACTCCCAGACGTCTCCACGCAGCAGAACCAGAGCGTGCTACTTTTTACCGTGATATTTCCACCGCAGGCTGGAGATGGGTTTTTTTGAAGAAGAGGAATTAAATGCTTCACTAGGTGACCTCTCCCAGCATGCTGCAAAACTCAAGGACGTTTTCTAGAATGAGAAACTGACGTGTGAGTCTCAATGCAGGAAGAGATGTGTAAGGCCTTGGAGTCAACTCACTGCTGTCTTCAGGTAAAGCTATAATAATTCTGTTCCCACTCCTCTGCCGTTGTTTTTCCTCACTTCGGGTGTTTTGACACCTCTCGCTTTGATGTGGCTTTCATTTAAGATAGTGTTTATAGCTGACAGGTTTGCTGCCTGCCCAATTTCATTTTCTTTCTGTCTTTCCGGCTCGCAGAGCAAAGCCCAGGCCCTTCTCAAAGTGGATTGTGTAACTGGAGACCCCAACAAAAAGCTGGGACCCTAAAAGCTATTCCTCACTGCGAGAGTGATCTAGGAATAAACCCACCCCTCTAAGGACTACGAGGAAATGACTTGTCTGAAACTTTTTTGATGAGTAAACGGAAACAATCTCCCCTAAGAGTTTGCAATCACAAATCAGACTCACGGACGTTCACAGGCTGAATTCAAACTACCTGGTTAATTTGAAAAGCCTCAAGGTGAGATTTTAGTTCAAACAGTTCTGGACTGGTAATTCCCCAGACACCTGAGAGCGAGCGCTGTCTTCCGTATCTGAGGGAAGTCATCCTCAACTCAGGCCTCAGAGCATTCCCTCAGATAAAGTTCCAGTAACATGAGCTCGCGATCAACGATGAAAAATCAGGACCCAGAGCCAACAGCAAGCAGACTGACACATGGTAGATCCCAGGATCATCAGACACAGGATATAAAGTAAGTGTAACATGTTTCTAAAAAATAAAGGAGAGCACATCTAAAAATTACTAAGCCTGCCTAAAAACGACTAATCAGATTTGAAGAAAAAAGAATAGAATACCTAGAAATTAAAAATACATAATTGAAATTGAAAATATACTGCAAAAATACCATATACCCACTACAACGGCTAAACTAAAAATGACTGGCAATATCAAATGCCGGCAAGGATGTGGAGCAATTGGCGCTCTCATGCATCGCTAGCAGGAATGCAAAACGGTATGGAAACTCTGGAAGAAGCCCGGCCACTGTTTTATAAAGTTAAACACACATTTCCCACATGGTCCACTCCTGGGTATTGACTCGCTACGTTGTACACCCGAAACTAACATAACATAGTCAACTGTAACCAAAATTTTTTAAAACTTTTTTTAAAGGTAAAAGTTAGAATAGTACACAATTTGCAACAACGTATACCAATGCATAGACAGTATATCTAAGAACAAATCTAATTAAAATTGTGTAAGATCTTTAGAGGGTTATTCAAGAATACCTAAATAGATGGAGAGGCGTACCACATAGATGGAATGAGAGATTTAATGGCATGTAATGGTCAAGTATCCCCAAATCAACCTTTAGATTTAATAAAGTTATAATCAAAACACCAACAGTTTTTATTTTAATAGAACTTGCTAAGCTGATCGCTACATGTTTACCTATGCAAGAGCCAAGGGCCAAGAACACCCGACGTATCAGAGCAAGGCGGAGGGATGCATCTTTGCAGGCCCCGGAAACAGCGATGGTGGGCGCTGCTGCACCGGCATGAGAGAGACAAGCGGAGCAATGAAACGGAAGGGAGAGCCAGAAAGAAAGCTTCCCGTGCACGGAGAAGTGACTTGCAACAGAGCCGGCCTTCCGGCAGCAGAGGAGCACCGGTCAACGGCTGGAGCTGGGGCAACTGGTTACTTATGCAGAAACGAATGAAATGGGGCCCTTCCCTCACATCACCCACCAAATAAATTCCAGGCAGACTGAACACTTCTATTTGAACAGCAAAATTGTAAATCAAGAACACGACACAGAAGAAGATCTTTAAGACTCTCAGGGTAAGAATTTAATTCTCATGCAAGACCCAGAAAACACCAGACGCAAAGAAAAAGATTAGTGAACACCATTATATCAGAATTCTTCAAAAGACATCAAAATGAAAGTGGAAAGTCAAGACAGAAATTAACATCACACACACATAACTAGTAAGAAAAAAGACAATAGAGTTGATTCTATTGATTTCAACAACAACAAAAAAATGAACAGATAAACAGCCACTATATTATAAAGAACTAAATGACCAATAACTGTATGGGAAAATGTTCAATCTCTTTGGGAAATGGAGAAATTTAAATTAAAACCGCAGTAAGAAAGCCAATGACACCAGAGACCGGTGTAAGTCAGAAAGCTCGCCATTTGTCTAGGGTCAGGAGTGACCAGCCAAACACATCCAGTACTGACGGGGGTGTGAACAGTCCGGCAATACTTACGCTCTGAGGGGTATACAGACCCTTGTGCCGTCCCACCCCCAAGCCTGAGTGTGCCGCAATACCGTTCAGACCCTAACCAGCTAGAGTCAGTGAGGACCCCACAGGTTAAGAACCAAGTTTTCTGCAAGACTGCTTTCAATCCAGATGTCACCCGCACTTCGGATTAACTGGCTATGAACGTGAGGGTTCTCAACAGCTCTGGACCTCAGGTTCAATACTTTGCTAGGGAGACCGCCAAGCAGGGACAGACCCCGTTCCCAGGTCCACGTGGACTGGGGGTGTTCTCATCCCCAGCACAGCTCCAGGAGGCCCCAGGGCAGAGCCAGCAGAGCAACTCCTTGGCTAGACATGCGACCTACCCTCTGGCACCAGGATGTCCCACAGGCCACCTCATAGAGTGTCAGTGTCAGGGTGAGGACCTTCAATTAACTGATGTTTCCCCCAACAGATCCAAGTTCAGGTCAGCAATGACTAAGTGCCCCGTGGTGGCAAGTCCACAGGTTTTTCACCCTCATGGAAATGGGACTCCTGTTCTGAGTTTGGAGGTAAAGATGAAAGCAAATACATTTTTATAAACTGAAAAACTGAGTTTTATAAAGTACCCTCCTCTGAAAGCATATTGAATACATGCATATATACACATACGTGAACACACACATGCACACTACTGCACATAGCTTTGTTAACACTTCTGCACGGAGGATGAGAACACACTAAGCATGCCGAGAACTTGCTTGTTTCACGGTGTGTCGTGGGCTCCTCCCGCAGCTACTTACACAGTATCTCACTATGTGAATCAGAGATAATTTGATTTGAAGGTGGTTACCTCAGGCCCTTGAGTCTTCCGTTGAGAGCAAACATCTCCAGCTCCTTCGATGGCACCCGTCCAGACCCATGTTTGGCTTGCTCTTGGAAACTCCGCCTTGCCACTGTCCGGCTTCAAGTTTATTGCCCAGGAACGTGTTCATCAGGCCTGGGGAGTGAGCAAAGGCAGGTAAGCAGGTGGTTTTCCTGGGCAGAGCACAGAGCTCAGGCGAGGACGGAGCCCTTGCCACAACCCTTCCTGAACCCGGCTGGAAAGTCTCGTTTCAAGGTAACGTTCACAATCCAGAGGTACTGTCTTGTGACCCTGCATCCTGACCATGAGGCTCATGCACCCACCCAGAACTGGCCTTCCAGCTAAGACTTAACTCTTTCTGGGCCCAAGTCAAACTCCCTGTCTTAGCTGCTTAGGTCTGGTCTGACCTCCAGAATTCCTCCAGTGTAGTTTGCAATAAAGAGCTCCCCCTTGAGTGTTGGCATCTACTTCTTGATAAAAAGAAGAGGGTTAAGACTGTAAATTCTGTGTTACAGTAGTCCCCCCTTATCCCTGGTTTTGCTCTCAGTTAGTTGTGGTCAAAAAATACTAAATGGGAAATTCCAGAAATAATCAATCCATAAGTTTTAAATTGCAGCCATTCGAGTAGGGTGATGAAATCTCACAGGGCCTGGGACGTGAACTCTCCCTTTGTCCAGGGTTCCCACACCGTAGATGCTTCCTGCCCATGAGCCATGGAGTAGCCATCTTGGTTCTCAGATCAACTGTCGAGGTGTCTCAGTGCTGTGTTCTTTTCTTCTTTTCCCTCCCTCCCTCCCTCCTTCCCTCACTTATTCTCTCTTCTTCCCTTCCTTTCTTTTATTGTCAAAGTGCACACACACACACACACAGTGGTCCCCTTTATCCTCAGAGGATAAATTCCAAGACCCAGAGTGGATGCCTGAAATTGCAGACAGTACTAAACCCTGCATATACTGTTTTTTCCCTATACGTGTACGCAGAACTATAATAAACTTTAACTTATAGATTTAGCTCAGTAGGAGATCCACAGTAATAAAGCAATTATAACGATACACTGTAATATGATAAAAGTTATGTGAACATGGTCTCTGCCTTATTGTGCTGTATTCACCCTCTTTCTTGTGATGATGTGAGATGATGAAAGGCCTGCGTGATGAGACAGCATGAGTGAAATGACACAGGACGTGCTTTAGGCTATTTCTGACCTTCTGAAGACATACGAGGAGCACTTTACGGCTCGTCTGTGGCATATCTGAGCTGCCAGCATCGCACGACCCGTGTACATGCGTGGCCAGTATTAGGTGAAATAGGGATCACGTGAACACAGGCACTGCGACGCCCTGACAGGGGACCTAGTAACCCAGACAGTCACAATGTGGCTAATGGGCAGGAGCGTCTGCAGCGTGGAGACCGTGCACAAGGGGAAGATTCGCGTCCTGAGCCTCATGAGATTTCATCGCGCTAATCAGAACAGCCTCTACTCAAAGTTTAGTTCGGGGGCAGGGTGGGCGTAGGGAACACAGTGATGAAGCGTGAAGTCCAGGCGGGGCCTCAGAGGCCGTGCTTGCATTCTGCCCGGAAAGCAGCAGGGAAGCGTGAGTGATTTTATGCTAAGGGGAAATGTGATCGGACTTGTATTTTGAAGAGGCAGCACTCTGCCATCAAGGAAAATAACGGAACAGAAAATGAACAAGGACAGAAGACAGTGGCCGGGAAAATACAGCCTACTGAAAGCAGATGTTGTAGGGAGCGCAGGGAGAAAATGGGGGTGAGGGACAGGGTGGGAGGCAGGTCTGAGGTTCATTCCATGGGCGTGGGCTTCAGGCCCGAGCTGAATCCAACTTCTCAGTGTGGAGGAACCAAGCACAGTTGTCTGACCTCCCTGAGCCTCAGTTTCTCTCATCCTTAAAGCGACAGAGTGACTTACTGAGAGAAGTGAAACGAGTGTTAGCAGAACACAGATTGCCAGGGCAGGCTGGACTCAGCGGAGTTGCTCGGCAATGGGGAACTCTCCACGAAGACCTTTGAACAAGCGCTTGCACAGAGAGCAACAGGATACAGCGGAAAAGCTAAGGAGAAAAACTCCAGTTATTTCACAACACCGCCAACATTTCTGAGCAGAAAGAGAGCTAAAGAAGAAAGACAGACAGGATGCAACTTGATAAAAATGTAGAGGTAGGGACAAGCCTGGAGGAGGAGCAACACGCTTCTTTGACAAGCACTCTGGGAACTGCCGGGAACAAAACGGGAATGGCTTTCATTCACTAAGAGCACAATTTTGTGAGGCTTGGTAGAACCACCAAACCCCGAGGCGCTGACAATGGCCCCAGCCCCCCCACCCTCATCAAGAAACACACTTCCAGGGCACTGAAGTGGGTCACATTCTTAGAGCTTCCCCAAACTAGCTTCTATGGAGCTGTTTCCACGGCGATGACCCAAGCCCCCATTTCCTGATGATGAAAGGAGGCACTAACTCCCACTGGCCAGGACACGTGAACCAGGACAGTTCCGGGAGGGCACTGATGAGGGCTGAGAGTGACAACAGAGACAGCAACCCAACAGCCTGCGACGAAACAGTCACAGGCCTGTGTGTTTTCCTTCTAGTTATCACCATCCGGATGTTGGCCCTGACCCCCCAGAATCCCTGACGATGCAGCTATGGAAAATAAGCAGCACTGCGGGCAGCTGTCGTTTTTTTTTTTTTTCTTCTTCTTCCTCCAGGCAACCACTCACCCCCACCATCAAGATTCATGGGCACTCAGGCCCCCAAAGCCCATTGACCTGAGGTGCTCCACAGGGTCCAGTATGAAGTGCCCAGATCGATGAGATCAAGCAGTTTCTCAGAAGTCAATAACAGAAAGCACACGGCGGCTGGTCAGCCTGACACACCCGGACTTGTTCTTTGCGGGTGGCGGAGAAGCTGTCATTTTCCTAATAGGCCTCAGAGTGGAAATGGATTTTTTCCCTGCCGAACCATCCTCCAGTTAGCAAACACTGCTCCTCCAGGAAAACAAATACACAGCTGGGATACTCACTTCACTTCCACTACAGTATATTGTTAGCTAGGTTAAACAGATTTCAAACACGGACAGTCTTTCTTCAAGTTCCCTCCCTCCCTTTCTCCTTCACCCTGCCTTTTGATGAAGTTTCTGCGCCCACATGCAGCCCTACCAATATTTCATCTTAGATTTCTGTAACAGAAATGTGGGTCGCTGATTTCAGAAATGACCTAGTTTCCCAGCTCTAAATAGAAATCTTTACCCAGCTTGGGGTTTTTTCCTGGTTTGTGTCTAATGGAAGTGTAACCTGCTTAGCCGGGCCAAACAACTGAGCCCTGGCCTCCTCCTCCTCTCCACCTGCTGTGGACCTGGAAGATTGGAAGGATGGCCCAGAAGGCTTGCAGACTCAGGAGTGTCCAGAATCACAGCTTTACCTGCAAGGGACACAAGGGCCAGACGTGCCTCTGAGGGCACAGGGGCCAGGACCTCACAAGCGGATCATGGCCGCAGCTCCGTGACCAGGAAAGGGAGGGCAGGGCAGCTAAGGTTTGTCAGGCGCCCGCCTGTGCTGGACACCTCTCTTCCTCACGTGTTATCCCTGTCCAGTCTGCTGGGGGTTCCCTCCCTCCCCCCGCCCCTCCTTTTTTCTCCATCTCTCTTCTTTCATTCTTTTTTAATTTTTATTCCAAGTCCATTACGGAAAAATGGAAAGCACAAGCAAGTGAAAAGAAAAACAAAAATTATCCAGAATACTACTGAAGAAAAACCCCGCTAATGTCTCTCTGTACGCCCTCCCGGTTATTTCCTAAGAACGTACGCTAACACGGACTGTGTGCGTGTGTGTGTGTGTGTGTGCACGCGCGCCTGTGTCCGCACATGCGGTGGGGAAGGGCTGATCCCTGCAGGTGCATTTCCCAGCCTCCCAGGACAGCGGGCTTGCGCCAGATTCAGCCAATGGGAAGCATGACTGAAGACGTGAAGGGCAGAGGGAGGGAAAAGCCCGAGTATTTTTCCCATCCCTGTCTGCACTGGGTTGCTTCTCTGCAAACAGTGGCATCTCCTATAAAGCTCCAGCCCCCCAGACAGGCCCTTTGTTGTCCGAGCTTCCACCTGGTGGCGTCATGTCCTGGCTCTGAAACCACCACCTTCTGTCCCTCCAGCCTAGGGGTGGGGGCTTCCCACAGACGACAGTCTCCAGAGGGCACTGCCGTCCCATTTGGGTCTCAGCAACTCCAGCCCTGCGTAACCACTGCCCTGTGTTAAGTTGTCTTTGTTTCCAACGTTTACGGGGTTTTCTGTTTTCCTGGTAGGACTCAGCTACACTCCGAAATACACACAAATGTAAAGCCAACTTATATTAGAGTGCATATAGGTACACACTCTATAAGCATAGGCTACTATGTAACTATAAAAACAATAAAATTCAAAACAGCATGGACTCAGCATGATAGGCCATGTAGACTATACTGTTTGGCTGAACTAAATTCCCTCTTGCAATGTGAATGCCAGCCCATCCGCTGTGGGGCAGGTTCCCCCTGAGTTCAGCAGGCTCGTGACACCACATGCTACACAGTCTGACCTAGCTTTCCATTTGAATTTCTGTAAGGCGTTCCTGTATGGAGTACCAAACCTGACCGCTGGCTTTCACATCTAAAAACCGTTGTAAAGATGAAATCTCACAGCTAAACTCAGTGACAAGGTTTCCAAGACATTGTATATATTCTTTTTATTTTTCAAATAAAATCACAGCACTTCAAAACGCACAGGGAAGGCGAGGCCAGCATCGCTTTCACGGAGACACCAGTAGATGGAGAAGGGTCCTGAGCCAAATTTCACAGCTCCTGATTATGTGCCAGGAACACCCTAATTAACCCTAATGACAATTCTTCCGCCCAGGTATTATAATTTTCATTTTAAAGATGAGGAAACAAGGTTAACGAAATGAAGCAACTTGCCTCAAGTTTCTCATCTAGAATGAAACAGAGTCTCACTCATTCTAAGGCCCATGCCTTCCCGCTCATTTCTATCCATCCAGTGGGCTCTTGAATAGCAGAATGCATTCACTCACTTAATCAATACTTATTAAACACCTACTATGTGCCAGGCACTATTGTAAGTACTGGGGTATTATGGTGAACAAAACAGACAAAACCTGCCTAGCGGAGCTTACCATCCAGTGGAGAAATCGGAAAATAAACAATAGTCACAAGTGGTATGTGGATAGTGACAAGTGGCAGGAAAGCAGGGAAGGCAGTATGAAATGTCTAGGGGGACTGAGATTGCAGAGTCTCCAGGGAAGGCTTCTGGGCAAAGACCTGGAGGAGGTGAAGAAACAAGACGTACGGATGCCTGGTAGAAGAGTCCTTCAGCGAACGGCCAGTGTGGGAAGGGGTGGGGAGCACAGCTGGAGGCCAGCGCGGCTGCAGCAGAGAAGACTGAGAAGGCGTATGCAGGGTTGTGGGGGTCGGACCTACAGGGTCCTGGAGGTCATGGTAGGGTGCTGGCTCTGACTCCAAGTGAGACACAAAGCCAGCGGGAAGCTCTGGGCGGGGTCCCTCTGGCTGCTCCATGGAGAAGGGAGCTGTGGGCACCCAGGACACCGTCTGGAAGAGGAATCACAAGGCTCTGCAGTAAGTCCAGGAGGGCTGACAGCAAAGGTCGCAGGTAGGAAGAATAATCAAATTCTGGACATACTGAGGGTCTGAAATATGACCAGGCATGCCTTAGCCTCCTCGGCCTTTCCAGCCTGTCAATTAATGCAACCAAATTCTATTAATTTCTGGAACCCGCGAAGGACCCCAGCTCCAACAAGTCCAGAGCCATGCTGTCTGGCAGAACTTCTGCAAGGACAGACATGCCGGGCACCCTGCAGTGCGGTGGTACTGAGCACTTGCAACATGGCTGGTGTGGTTAGAGACCTGGGTCTTCTATGTTATTAAATTTAAATTAAGTCTCACAAAACTGGACAGCACGGCTCTAGAGAGCCAGTCTGATAAATTGCATCCTGGCCTCTCTCGCCTCTCCCTTGGGACTTACTGAGAAGACAATCGATCGCCTGTGCTTTCAATACGTGAGTTCAAATCTCAACTCCTCTGACATGAGTTAGAGAGCCTTGCAGAAATGGTTGCGATGTGAATAAAGTGCCAATTTCATCCCTGCAATGGCTCCATTCATAAATAACAATGTGTTTATAAATATGCAAAACACACAATTAGTCAATGCCACCTAGTCTCTGTGATGGGAACATTATAACATGTCCTAGAGCGAAGGGTGTGGGAATCAAAATAAATTTAGTTTCTCTTTAAACCCTACAAGCAATGAATACTGAATAATTTACTTGTGAGAGTTCTAACACAAAAGCAAGTCATTTATTGGTTCCTCTGAGCATGAGCCACACACTCGAACCTGATTCATAGACGTGGAAACCCATTATAAGAAGTAAATGAGTTACCAGTGAGAGCAATGGCAGATGGCAGCTGTTTCTGCACTACTTGATGAACCCCGAATTACTCTAATCATCATTTTATTTAAGCCCAGAAGGCCATAAGAAATACATTACTGACTCCACTGAAATATGTCTCCCTTGAACACATAAATAAACTCGAACATGAAATAGGTACATTACTCAAACAATTTCCTTCAGCGACAGGCACCAGCCCACAGGCCAAAGGCAACCAAGAATTCCTGCAGCCCTTCCCAGAAACTGCTGAGGCCCCCTTCCGAGGATAATTTGGAAGCAGCCCTCTTTAGCAAATAAGGTGCCCTCCAGTCCCGCTGAGCGACAGCCTTTTCTAGAACTCTGGCTGATACATCTGTTGTGATCCTTCTCCCAGGAATATAGCCCCTGTCAGCCCCTGTTGCCCAAACCAGGAATCTGGATATGTCATTTTTGGTCTTTCCCCTTGCTTTATGGAGCTATAATTGACATGTAACATTGTAGAAGTTTAAGGTATACTGAGTGCTAGTGTGATACATTTACGTATTGCAGAATGATGACCACCAGGGCTTTAGCCAACACCTCCATCAGGCCACATAGTTACTATTTTTTTTTAATGCTGACAGCGTTTAAGATCTACTCTCCTTTGGCAACTTTCAAGTATATAAATAACATGGTATTATTCGTTGTAATTACCATGCTGTACATCAGATCCCCAGAACTTGTTGTTCTTTTCTCACCTTTAACAGGAAGCTAATCAACAAAACAAACAAACAAGCATAATATAAACAAAGACACTGAATTTGAGAACAGTCTGACAGTGTCCAGAGTGGGAGGGGAGGGAATTTCAGGGGAAAAGGGGAAAGGTTTAGAGCAACAAGTATAAAGGACTCATGGACAAAAACTATGGGGGGGTGGAAATGGGAGGAAGGTGGGGAGGGCTGGGGTGGTGGGCTGGGGCAGGGTAAAAGACAGAAAACTGTACAATATCAACAATTAAAAAATACTGATAAAAAAAAAAAAAAAAAAAAAATAAATGGAAGCAGGTGTCCTTGGACCACTATGCCCTCACTTCCCCCACTTCCCCAGCCCTAACCACCACTCCACTCTTTCTCTGAGCTCATCTTTTCTAGAGTCTACGTGTAAGTGATATGCAGTATTTGTCTGGCTTACTCACTTAGCACGATGCTGGACCTTAGGTTTTAACCCTCTCCCTCCCCAATTCCAATCCAGTTGTTTCTAGGCTAAGAGACATGTAGCCGGTCTCCCCACCCTCTGCCCTGGCTTCCTGCTCTGATACCTTCTCCACACAGCTGTGTGAAATGGACCTGTGCCAAGAAATGCTTCCAGTTCCTCCAGAAATACCTGTAGATCCTCAGACAACACTTGTGGAGATGTCTGAGGTCTTTGAGAGGCAAGCAGAGTCAAATGATGGAGGTGTTGGGGGAAAGTTTAATTTTGACTCTTAAGAGTCATGGGAAGCCATTACAGAGGGTTTTTTTGGTCTGGAAATATTACTGCATTTGTGTATTTATGTATCATCCGTGTCCTACAGAAGACCACCAGGGACACACCAACAGTTGAATGACCGTGTTTATTGACTCCTTGCAACGAGGGAGAACACACATCAAGGGAACTATGGAAGCGTCTCAGTTACAGGGTGCTAGAAATGGCAGCATTCGGGCTCGCGTTGGGTGGTTCTGGAGAACACTCCAAGAACGGGGGTGTGCTCTGGGTTAGACGCTGTCAGGAGGCAGGGGGAGACTGCGACTGCTGATCCTGGACGAGGGAGGAACGGAGTGGAGCTAAACGATGAGTTGGCTAAGCAGCAGCAGTGACCCGCATCAGCCAGGACAGATGGTTCGTTGGTCATTCTTGTGGTCCGGATGTCATCTGAGTTGTCGTCTCTGCTTAGACACCATTACAGAGTGGGTCTTGTCTTGTCTTCCATCTGTCGTGGTCCAGCATGGCCTTGCGTGATGCTGTGGCTCGATGGTGTGCTCACGGTGGGGAGAAGAACGCCACGGCCCTGCTGCGAGTGTCAGGCCAGCTCTCGCCTGCCAGGCGCTGCTTTTCTCCTCCTCAGAATTCACAGGGTACGGGGCAGAAGCAGGGAGTCCAGGGAGAGGGCTGTTGCAGTGGGCCAAGTGAGAGATGACAGCGGCTTGCATTGGGGTGACGGCAGTGTGGTGGATGGAACCTGACTGAATTCAGGATACATGTGCGTCACGGTCCACACTCAAACCACAGGGAGCTTTCTGGCCTCTCAGAAGAACGCTGACCCCTCCCCCATGCCACCAGGCCCTCCGTGGGGCACTCTTGCTCAGCCCCTTCTCCGCCTCCACCACCACCAAGGCCCTGTTCCCGGACATCTCCTGTTCATCCTGTTCAGATGTGACTTCCACCCAGAAACCTTCCCCAAACCTCTCCAGTCTGCTTATCTGTCCGTCCTTTGTGTGTCTACAGTATCTCACTGCATTTTCACTGTTTACGTGTCTGCAGCCCCTACTAAGACTGTAAGCAACATCCAGGAAAAAGTGATGCCTTGTTTACTGTGTGTACCAGGTCTCTGCACACAATACATGCTTAGTGAATCGAAACTTGCTGTTATAGAAAGCTTTCTCAGAATGCTTTCCAGCAAGTTCCCCAACCCCATCTAGCAAGCTGTATGCCATTCCAAAACTAAGCTGCCTTTTCGTTTGCCTTTCCACCAAACAACAGGGTATTCCTGGCACTGCTGAGTATATTCAGATTTCCTGAATATCACATCTATAAACCACTGAAGCAGCAGAAGCGTACAGGGTGCTATCATTAATGGGCAGTAAGTGCCTCGGCTGTGAATGGTTTCGACTTAATTTGTTAGTGGAGAAATATTTACAAGCTTTTTATCCTTCATGATTTTATAGGCTGGAAATTTTTGTTTTGTCTACTCATTCAACCACTGATTTCTAACAGCCAGCGCCAGGCATTGTTCTAGAAGCTACAGAAGTAGAAAAAAGACAAACATCTCTGACCCACTGGGGCTGAGATTATAATGAATGGGAGAGACCATAAAGAAATAGGGAAATAAAATATAGACGTTGTTAAATAGCAACATATGCTAATGAGGAAAATGAAAGTGGGGGGGGGCACGTAAAATGTTACAGCAACTGAGGGATCTTACGTAGCGTCTCCTGGAGCAGTTTGGAGGGGAAAACGGAACTAAACGAAGGTGCGGAAGTCTAGGGGAAGCCTTGCAGGCCGAGGGCGAGGGCGCAGCCCGTGCTAAGGCCCTGGGGCAAGAGAATACCCGGGTTTGATGCAGACCAAGCAGTCGTGGCCCAGGACTGGAGCAAAGGCAAGGTCAGAAGCGGAGAGGAAGATGTTCGAGGGACCATGCAGCAAGACCAGGGCGGGTCACTGAGGCGATGTCGGAGATCAGGGCTGTCTCTCAGGGCGTCGGGTGGACCTTCAGAAGGGTTGTGCGACAGCTGAATACTTAAAATGTTATCAAGCACTAAAATGCTACCTCTTGATTTCTACGATTAAAAATAGATTAAATTTTGTATTTTTTAAATTTTGTATCATGTCCCTACAATATAGTTTTAAAATTCTTACTAGTGCCCTGGCTGGTATAGCTCAGTGGATTGAGCGCGGGCCTGCGAACCAGAGGATCGCGGTTCGATTCCCAGTCAGGGCACATGCCTGGGTTGCGGGCCAGTTCCCAGCAGGGGACACATGAGAGGCAACCATACATTGATGTTTCTCTCCCTCTCCCTCTCTCCTACCCTTCCCCTCTAAAGATAAATAAATAAATTCTTTAAAAAAAAAATTAAAAAAAAATAAAAAATAAAATTCTTACTAGTAAATATAGTATGCTCACTATAAATGATGCAGAAAAGTAGAAAATACAAACACAATAAATAAGAAAATTAACAGCCACTGCTCTCTTACTACCCAACGATGACCACTGGTATTTTTACGGTATTTTCTATAATTTTTCTTTAATGCAGTTTAAAATTTTTACAGAGGATAAATGTGTATATACACACACATGCTTGTGTATATACACACATATGTGTGTTATTTGAACCTTTTTCCTCTTATTAATCATGACCATGTTTTCGATATCATTAACTTTTTTTTTTAAGAGATGGGGAAGGGAAGGAGAAAGAAAGGGAAACGTCAATGTGTGGTTGCCTCTCCCGTACCCCCTACTGGGGACCTGGCTCACAACCCAGGCAGGTGCCCTGACTGGGAATAGAAGCAGTGGCTGTTTGGTTCCCAGGCTGGCGCTCAATCCACTGAGTCTCACCAGCCAGGGCTCATTAACATTCTTTTAAATAACATTTTCAATGGCTTCAAAGTATTTCATCACATGAATAATAATTTCCTTACTGTGCACTTCACTCCTTTTCTTTCCCATGCAGTAGCCGCTCTACTTACAAAACCGATAAAGCTCTAAAAAATTGTTCCCAACTATCTTTGTTCTTTCCACTCACAGACCACATACACGTGGCAGCTTGCATCATCTGAGGGGTTGGACTGGAATAGCTTATGGTCGTACGTGGCGATTTCTTCTGAATCCTCGGGTGGAACAGTCCTAGGTTGTGGATATTCTGTGGTAAGACTCACTCAGAGGCGGTCACTGTTGCTTTGGAAATACAAGTCTGCCATCGCGTCAATGAAGCTGTCGGGCCCCGTCCTTCCCTTACTCCCTGCTGCCCTGTGCCATGTGAGATTCAATCAGGAAGAAGGACAGAAATGCGGCCCTCCTGCCTGGCTCAGGGGCCCCTGATGTGATGGCATTGGCCTGCCCCAGCCTGCCCCCGAAGCCCACCGGTGCCCACCACCTCACCTCACCCCTCTTCCTTCCAGCACTACCCAGCTCTTTCCCAGCCATGCACTGTAGAAAGCCTCAAGGCAGCGACTGAGGGTGGATCAGGTTGTCGTTTAGAGTGCAGTAATCAACACTGGGTTCCCACAATGCCCCCAGATCTCAGCCCTTCCCGGTCCAGGTGCCCAGTGAGGCTCACGCCCATCTCCCAGCTAGAGAGGCCGAGTCAGAGCATAGACTCTCGAGGTCCACGTCTCCTGGTCCATGAGGCAGCAATAGACCCCAGCCTCTGCCTGACTCCACCCCATAATGAGACTGACCCTTATGCTGATCAGTCACTCCTTACTCTAGGGGGAGCTGGGCACAGCTGTGATGGCCCAACACAGTGGTTTCCCAACCCTATGCACTCACAGCTTGTTTGATACACAGAAGCTTGGGCCCCACTAATGAACTAGCTAATAGTTCAGTTAGTAAAACAGAACCTGCGTGTTAACAAATCCCCAAGTGATTCTGATGTACAGTAAAATCTGAGAAGCGTTGCTCTGGGTCAGTGGTTCTCAAACTTGAGTAAGCATTAGAACAGCCTGGAGTGCTTGTTAAAACACAGGCTGCTTCTTATTCAGCCACTGAAAGGAATGAAATTCTGATATGTGCCACGATACAACATGGATGGGCCTTGAGAACATTACACTTGACCATAAGCCAGACACAGGACAAATATTGCGTGACTCCATTGATACAAGGTCTCTAGAAGAACAAAGATCTTCAACGGAGATTTAAAGAAAACCAAAAAAACTTCCAAAATAGTCCAGAAGTTGACTTCTAACTCACGATATTCAGAATAAGCTGATAACCTCATGAAAAAGATAGTTTTCACCCAAGATGATTAGAACAAGATTTTTCTACCTGCTATACTCTTCTTTATCATACTTTTCCTCATTCCTGATTGAACACGGTAAACTTCTGACTTGCCTTATCATGTCCGCACTAATAATAATCATTTTCTACACCTAGACCTTACTAAAGGTGATCACCCAAGCTCCATAATATGGCTCCCCTGAGCTATTACTAGTGTGCCCAACTCCTAGAACCCTGCGAATAAGAGCCATATGTGCAATTAATGTCACTAAGGAGAATTCTGCTCATAAATATTCTAATCAACACACAGTCTTAACAGAGTTATTTATGAACCCCCAGGACAGGGTTGCTACAGCTATATTTATGTCATGACTGTGACTCGGCCTGCCCTATAAAGTGGCCCGGTCCCCTTCTTCATACCTTCTTTACGTCTTCTTTCTTAGCTGCTCATGGTGTTTCCTTGCTGCTAAAACTTCAGGTCAAGTTCTCCAAAAGACGAAATATTTAAAACCATTCCTTCTATAAATAGGGCAAAATGTACCCAACTTTATCAATAACAGTAATCCTTGTGGACCATAAAATTACTGGTGGAACAAGCAGAGAGCCCAGAAACTGACTCTCCTTGGACATAACATTGGTGCTGGCAGAGAGGACATGGGTGACAAGTGATCCCAGAGATCATTCAGTAAAAAGAACTACACGGAAAACCAGACTTCACACCACAAATATAAAATTGGAATCCTTTCTCACAAAATACACAAAAATCAACTCAAGGAAGACCAAAGACTTTAAACATCAGGAAGTAAATTTCAGAACTTTGAGAAGAAAATTAAGAGAATATTAGCCAATAGGGAAAGACTGTCTTAAAAGAAGGCAGGAAACACTCTATCAAAGACTAGTTTATCTATACTAACAACTTTTGGCTCCGACAGAGGAGCAGGGACAGAAGGCAGGTGGCTTGTAGGTTTGGTATGTGACGCTGAGGGATTTGCCATCTTGTAGCTCCTTTTCCAAGACACAAGGAGCGAGTGCATGCTTGTGGTGGGAGTAAGGGGTAACTGTGTTGTGGGCAAGGAGAGCGTATGAAGGGGAGACTGAGTCAGAAATCTGAGGGAAGTGGAGATAGGACACAGGAGTCACTGAGTAGAGTCGGGGAGAGGGTGGAGCAGAGAAACATCAGGTGGCCAGGCCCGCAACCAGATCAAGACCCCTACACTGTGGTCCCATCTGCCCAGGGGTGTGACTGCCCCAGCAGCCCTTGGCTGCAGGAGGTCAGGACTTGGCTCTCCAGGCAGCTCCAGTGGCCTTACAATTAGTAACAAGCTCTCCCTAACTCAGGCACTGGTGAATCTCAGTGCCAGCCTTGTCCACTTTAATGAGTTGTCATCTCTTTCCAGTGCTTCTGGATATTTTAGTAAGGCAAGGCTATGCTGGAGACAGATAGTTATGTGCTATCTAAAACCCTCTCCCTCTCATTTTTACCCACTGACTGGCCACAGTTTAATCCTAGTCTTTCATCCAAAACTGATTGGGAAGCATCTTTCTAACTGTGCACAGTTCTAGGGTATCAACCTGTGGTCTACTTGTCTGTCTGTCTGGCCAGCTCAGGTGCCAGCTTCCCTCTGTGGTCTCAGAAACAGGCAACATACTGTCAGAGACTTGGAAATTCCTTTATAGCTGCAAGTTACAACACTGGTTTCTCTAGTTTGTTTTTCCTCTTGAGTTCCCTGCTAGAAAGAAAAATTATTACAGCCACATGGATGCTTTAGACCAAGCATGACAGATTCTGAGGGGTTTTCCTAATTTTTTTGGAATCGTGGACTTCACCCACATCTGGAGACGTCCTCCCGCTAGCCCTGTGTTGGTCATGCAACAAGTTTCCTCGGGGAACAGTTTGCACACTTGCCCAATACAGTTGATCTGAGGCCTGATATTTGCCACAGGACATTTTTAAATAATTTAAACAGGAAACAAGGTTTCTCAGTAAGGATGTTCAATTGCCTGTATCTCTCCTGCGGAGGCAGGGCAATGATGCTAGGCCTGATTCTGTCACTCATGAGTTAACTGGTTAGGTAAGTATCGTCCTGCAAGTCATTTCCTTCTCTGTGGCTCTTCCTTTTCCAATATAAAAAAAGAATAGTTGTGCCAAGCTGCCTCCTTCCTCACAGAAGCGTTGCATGGATTAAATACAATAATAAATGCCAAAGTGCTTTGCAAACTGCAAATCTAAGGTGTTATTATTCCCTTGGTGAAAGTAAATGCAGGCCGTACATGTTCACTGCAGGATATAAAAGTTTGGAGTTTCCATTAAAGGCAATTCTCAACAGGAATCCCTTTTGTTTGCATGCATTTACTGGGCCCTTGTATAAATATCGTCTCATTTTCTCATCTTAGGAAGCCTGTGGAGTAACCACTATTAAAACCCACTTCACAGATAAGAAAATCAAGATTCAAAAAAATTAAGCCATTCTCCCAATATCACACAGCCAGAAAGTGCCAACATCAGCTCCGCACCGGAACGGCACCCCTTCTCCACAAAATCCCCCTTCCACCTCAGGACACAGCCATCCCAGGGGGCGGCCCTTGTCTTCGCTGTCCGAGATGGAGAGCAATATCACATTTGGGGCAGGATAATGAAGAAAGGGCCAAGGAAGGAAACTAACTGTTAAGGAAAGGTCACAGAAGATTCCATGTGACACCTTGCCAATGTCTCTTTGGCCAGAATACAGTCGTGTGATGATCAGGCAGCTTGTTGGTGAGGCACTGATGGAGCACTTGAACCAGCAACTGACAGGTGTTCGGTAAGGGGATTGCGATGGTGTGGGTACATTTAAGAGACACACAAAGGGCGGTGGTGTATACCAGGGCTAGTGTGGGGGACCACTGTAAGTGTAGGCCTGGGTGGGCATGGGAGGGATGGTTGCAGACCCCTAGAGAAAGCTCGAATTGTGGCTGCGAGAGGCTACCCGAACTGAGCTGTAGCCCTTCGTAGAGAACAGTTATCCTGCAGCTGATCGCTCCCTGCCCTGTACATATGCCAACTTCCAACAATAAAAGCCCCAACCAAAGCCTGCTCTCTCTGGGCAGAGAACCAGGAGGGGACATCCTAGTAAGACCAAGAACTTTTAGATAATAATCCACCCAGGCAGCCAAACACCACAGAGAGAAACTGGGGCCCCACCCGAGCTGTGCCAGCAAAGGCCAAGGAAGGAACCCAGCCGGCCAGCCTTGAAGGGCTATGATGAGATGCTCCGACTACCAATCCCATCAACCAGGGTGGTAACGTTTTCCACCTGCCGCAGGAAATGAACAGACCTGGCATACATTTGGTGGGCAGGAAATATTTATTGTCTGAATAAACAAATAAAAGCAGAAAGTGCTTTCATCACTTTAGAGGCATAGGGCTAAAATACACATTTCAAGATTTTCAGCCAAATCGAGGCTCAGCAAGAGAAGGTGTTGTGTTTACTCAGGGGTAGTGCTTGTCTAGTTAGGGTTAATAACTAGTTTAACCCTCAGATACATTTCTTTGCCTCTTCCAGATTCTGGCATCTGCTGGCATTCCTTGGACTACGGTCACGTATCTCAAACCTCTGCCTCTGCGCTTCCTTTTGTCTGGGTGTCTCTCATAAGGATTTTTTCACGAAAGACTGAATTACTGAATTCTTCTACATGTTCACTAGTAGATAAGCAAGATCTAAGCATTAGCACTCCCTCTGCCGTAGCTGAGATTCGAGAAGCACCAATGACTTAGGCTGGGTGCCCTGGAAGCAAAGATTTGCGTGCAAATATTGCATTCAGAGCTCCCAGGAGAAAGCCATTAAGAGCACAGACAAGCAGGGTGAAGACTGGGAATAACCCAGGCAGGGGTGCGAAGTCAGGCTAAACCCACAGCCTGCTCAGAGTTGGCCCAGTGGCAGGCAAAGGAGCCGAGGTCTCCCTCACATCAGCCGAGGCCCTCCCAGCCCAAGGTCTGCTCCTACCCTGGCGTCTTCCTCAGCTGTTCCCTGCACAACACAGACATACCCTCCCAGCTCTCTTCCTATAGCATCACAGGAATCGTTCTCATTTTCTTGATTCACCATCTTTGTTGGTGTTTACTTGGGGGATGGCTGAGTTGAAGGACCCAAAATTCTACTCTTTGTCTTGATCACTGGCCTTCTGGTTTGGGCTTATGTATAGTTTTACATTTTTTCTATGCTGGTTGTATTTCTATTAAATCCCTGGTTGGTGTTCTAAAAAGAAAAAAAAAAAGGTGGGTGTCGGCTAAGACCCTGGGCCGGAGCGACAATGTGAACTCCCAGGCACACCACAGACACAGGCGGGACAGGGAGGATGCACAGAAAACAGTCAAAGAGGCCCGGGGGTACCAGAGCAGTGCACTGGGACTCGGGGGCGGGAAGAGCCTAATGACCCAGGCCCATTGAAAATACACAAGACCCCCAGGATTTTGGAGAAGTCTGTTTAGTCTTACATGAGCCTGAGTTTTCTAGACATGTAACTAAACGCTGGCACCCAGCCAATGGGACACTGGTCTTGCCATGTAACCCCAGCCTGCTTTCCTGGTGGTGAAGGAAAATGAGATGTCTTTGGTTTCCATCAAGCCTTCTTCAAAGCCCCCTGCAGCCCCCTCAGAAGGCCACTCGGACACCAGCCAGAGTCAACCTCGGGCCCTAGCGACACCAAGCCTTGGAGCTTGAGCTGTCACTTGTTGAAATCGATTTATTCTACCTGCCACTAAGGGGCCCAGGTTCATTCAAGCCCTTTGGCGGTCCCGAGGATATGCATGCTAATAATCACTAATAAATAAAAATCTTAGGACAAGGAAATAAACATTAATATACTGGCCTCTCCTCCCTGGGATGAGGATTAAAAAAAAATGTCCAGTTCTCTGATTCTGCATTTCTTAGTCATCCATCCTGTTATAGAAATATCATGCCTGCATTCTTCAGTAGTACATACTATTGTAGGAGCTAACTTTTAGGTTAAAGTAATAAAAAAATAAATACCACGTTTTTACCAAAGTGTATGCCAGAGAGAAAATTTTCAGAAATTTAATACCAGCACATCAGATGTTTCCCACCAAAAACCAGGTTGGGTTCTAAACAGACATCTATTCATTGGGTAAGGAACTCAAAGCGCATTTCCTGAAGAAATAATGTAGTCGGTTGTGGTAAGATCGCAAGTTCAGCCCCCAGAAACCTATTAAACTAATAATATAACCAACGATGCATTTGAAGAGTAGAAAGTAATACTATGGAAATTAGTAACAAAGTCACAATATGGAATTAGGGAAGAAGTCATTAAGGTTCATGTCCCTGCTTCAGGAAGGCTGGATCTACTCAACAGGTGGAGACAGGATTTCTGGAACTTCTGGATCCTTTGAGGCATTTTAAGAAGGTTCCTAGGGAAGTCTGGAGAATTGCCTTTTTTTAAACATCCAATCATTCTATTTACTTTTAAAGGAGCTCTGAAGAACGAGGAGAAGCTCAAGGCACCACAGTATTGCCCTTTAAAGAGAACACCCCTAGGAATGCCTTCATTTCAGGGACCAGGGCTCCGTGGAGTACACAGACTAGGAACTGGAATGCAAAGGCGTAGCTCTGAGCCCCACCTCTGCCATTTACCAACTCGTGACAGGGACGAGCGAGCTCCCTCTGTATGTCTCAGCTTCGCTGCTCACAGAACAAGGATGCGGCAGTGCTTCCACTGGGAGTCAGAAATGCCTGACGCCCCCCACGTGTCTGTGGGGGCTCCAGGGCCTACAGGACTTTCTCTGCTCAAGATCCTGTCTTGGAACAATAGACAGTGACCTAACCACTTACAGCGAACACCTAACCTGTCTGAATCCTAAAGATGGGTCGGTTATCGGGGCAGCCGCCTGCTTCAGACAGCTTTGGCACACTGCTCATCCTGTCTCCAAGGGCCAGGCCCCGTTGTCACTTCTGCTCTGCAATGACGATGTGTGGAAAGGAACACGTCACCCACAGTATGCACAGCCACACTGGGCACTGCTGTTCCCGGCTTCTGAAAGCACTTCAAAGCACTACCACCTGGGCACAGAACACTGTCCAGCTCGGCTGTACCAGTTCCTGGCGATGCTGCACATTGTCTTGGCTTTATCACGCAGCTGCTCACATCCCAGTTGCTCTATACCATGGCTCACGAGGTAATTCTTGCATTCGAGCAGCTGACAACAGATTAAATGCATTTGAGGCAGCAACAGGATTGACAGTAATGCAGACTACCTATTCCAGTACATCAACTTCCACTGCCCAACTGCAGCATGCAACTAGGGGACACCAAGTGCCAGCTGACGTATTGGCAACACGAGTTCATGGAGTGGCATGTCTCTGGCGGTACAGGTCCACATGATTGCAAAGAAGGAACAGATGACATCTCTGATTGCTATAAATACATTTCTCAAAGAGTCTGACTCTACTCTTACTCTAATCCCTGGAGTGATTGATGAAATACCAAAATTCCTCAAGGCCTGGAAACACATGGAGCAGCAAATAGGACCAGAATGGTTTCCATATGCAAAAGCAACTCGCCATCCTGAAGCTGCTAAAGTAGCGCCATCAGAATTTGCAAAGCTCGCATCAACTCCCTTGTACCGCGCACCTGAAACTAATTCAATTGTGAAGAACTAGTTTCTTCACAGAAGAATATACGAGGGTGTCCAATGCCAGGAGGACTCCCGGAAACAAGACTACGTGCCGCCACTGAGTGAAAGCTAAAGAGAGTGGGCCAGTCCTCATTTACAGAAGAACTATGGTCAATTCTCAACTCATGTGGCACTACACCGGATATAGCAGCTGCATCAGCAAAGACACACAAAAGACCACACAGCAGGCCACCAGCTTCGCAAACAGAGGATGACTAAAAAAAAACAAAAAACGAATCATCCCAAGACACAGAATGGCTGAGTTCACACACACACAGAAAAATAACGGTCCCACCAAATGGTCCCCCAGTCCTCAACAATCACCCCCATTGCCTGCCAACCTACCAACAGGTCCATGATACTATATGCACATTCTGGACCCATTACAGAGGAAGAACCCGAGTCCAATGATACCACTCCTTCCTTGGACATTTCAGAACAGAGAGCTGAAGAAGTTACCACAGAAAAAGTAATTCTACATAGCACAAAAATGAAGAGGAAAAGAAGCAATGAGCCACCTGGCAGGGAGTCAAGCAATGGATAAAGCGCCATCCGCACCAAATCTGCCTCAATACTGGAGCAACTAGAGAAGAAAATCAAATGATCTACATGCAAACATGGCTGAGCACTGCAATCAAGGGAAGCTTCTTGATACCAAGATGACACTACTGGAAACCAAGGCTGACAAACTCCAAAGAGATATTTCTTTTACGCACTCATGGTCAATGCAAGGAGCCTCACCAAAAAGGTGCCTTCTACCCAAGTGTGGTAACAGATGAAGCCAGGCTGTAGCTGCCTGGCACCCCAGGGCACAGAGAAGGAGTCCCACAAGATCTGGAAAGGATGGTTCACATGACACATTTACTGAGCCAGTAATCATGTTCTGCAACTAAATCCTCTGTGACCAAACCCTTCATGCTGGGAAGACTCACCCCTACTGCAGCCACGGCACAAATAACATGAACAACAACAAAAGATCCAGCCTTCACTCAGAGGCAGTAACACAGTGGGGGCCACCAGGGTGCCTCTGAGAAACACGAATCTGGCTGTTTTGAGACGAGCTCATCAGTCCCAAACGGGTCCATCCCCTTCCCAGAAACTGAGTGTTTGGGATGGGCTCCCCATGACACTTCCGCTGTCACCCCCCAGGACGAGTATCTTAGAGGCTATTCCCACAGCCTTGTTTCAGGCCCAAAGACCTTGCCTCTTTTTCTTCTCCCTCCATTTCTGCTAGATTCTCTTATTCCAGTCTGTACATCTTAGAAGCTGTCAGAAGTCCCAAGAGAAGAAGAAAGGGCCATCATGGGTCACTTTGCATTTTACAGCTGAACACTGAGTTCCTGAAGGAAAAGCTTCATTCTCAGCATTCCCACCCAGGAACTCCTGTCATGAGAGCCCAGAGCCACACACGGCACCTGGTAGGCTGATGCCCAGTCTTAGGGGCAGTTTCAGAGGGCAATGGGGCCCCAAGTGGCTACTGGTGAAATCCAGTCCAGCTCCTCACCAGCGGCCCCCTGCCTTCCTTCTGGCCCCTTTGCACCCCTTTCCCCTTCCTTTCCTTCCTGCTCCAAAAGCCTGTGGAAGCCTGTGGAGGCCCTGGCAGCAGGGATCAGCTGTACTTCTGAACTGACTCTTCCTTGGGAGAGGCAGGTTCCCTGCCTTCTTGTACCCAGCTGTGAGTGTAGGCAAAGTGTACCAGGCCCCTCTCCTCCAGCGCCTGCAGGCTTTTTTGGCATGACTGTGAGGCAGGGTACCACCCTTGGTGCCCAGTAAGCGTCCTCAGTCATCATTCCTCAACTAGAGCTCCTTTCTGCAAAAGAAATGTCCCTCAGGCGGAAGAATACCCCTACCCCATTCTTCCTTGCTATTGGGTCTCCTCAGAAAGGCAAGCTGCTCACCCAACCCTTGTCTTCCCCCACTGCCACACTGCTGGAACCACCGACCTCAGCCTCGGCCAAAGCCTGGGCCGTTTCAGCATGTACTCGTCAAAATTTTCATATACATTTCCTGCGAAAGTTCTTTTACCCTTTTGGACCTCAAGCTCTGTCTCTCTCAGAGAACAGTGGGTCTTGGAATACTGAGCTGAAGACTTTTTTTTTAAATAGAGAAAGAGCTTGCTCCTGGTAATCCCAGTTCCCCCAAGCCTCAGCCATAGAACTTGACCTCTCATCTGGGTGGGAGAAAACTTGCTTCCCTTTCCAGTGTCCACCCGTAGGGGCCAGAGCTCTTGCTCTACCTGTCAGTGGCTGGAGACAGACGGAAACTCTGTGTTGCTATGCTGAGGTGACTTTCCCAGGTAGGATCCCCAGCCACACGGAGTGGCTCCAGCTGCTTCACAGAGCAAGTCAGCCTCCTCCAAAGGCCAAGGACACTTTCTCCCCACTCTTCCAACAGTCTTGCCTCAGGGCCTCATCTTCCTCCCAAGACTGGCTGCCTCTCAGAGTTTTGAGGGATTCACTTTCCAAGAAGGTCCTGGGCCCTTGGGTCCTTGACCAGAGGCCAGGTTCTTGTTGGTTTCCAGCTCCAGGTACGACGGGCAGGTGAAGGGCTGGCCAGCGACACAGAATGTAGCCACAAGAAAAGCTTCATAAATGAAACACGACTCCCTGCCCCGGGCATGTGCTCCCCGGGATCATGCTTTGCTCTTTCTAAGTAAACACCTCATGTAGTTAAGTCCTCCTGTGTCTTCTCCTCTGACCCTGACCTTGACAGGAAATCTGCTGCTGTGGGCTCAGATTCCAGAATCACCAGCATCTCCTCAGAGAACACTTAGCAGTTGAAAGCCTCTCGTGCTAGAAGCTGGCCCTAGTCTAAGAAGGTCTCCAGACTGAGAAACCCGCAGCAGCTGCCTAGGCAGCGAACGTCACTGTTGGCTGTCAACCAGCAAACCGGGATTGCCCTCATACTCCCCGCATGGACCTCTAAGGGGAGAAATTCCAGGATTTCAGACTCTTGGGACCCCTGGGCACTGAGCTGAGTGTCCCCGAGTGGACATTTGGCAGCTGCACCTCTCGGAGCTAGCACTTCTGCTAAACCAGTAAGGTTATGGATAGATCAAATCCATTCTCTGACCTCGTGCAATGGCCACTCTGCATTCGGTCTGGACGTTTGCCAGGTGTGCCCCCCGGCCCCGACACGCCCCTCAGCATCCTCCCCTGAGAGGGGCAGTAAAGCTATGAGGCACAGTGTAGAAGAAAAAACTGGAGGAACAGAAAAGCCGGCAGCCTCCTGCTGAATCTTGCTTAAGGTTCCGAGTACAGACAGTCCAGCCTCCAGTGGGAATTCATAGGACATCTCTGAGTCCAAGTTCCCTCAAGTGTACAGTGAGGATGAACTCTACAATCCCCAAGTGCCCCTCTGTAGTACACAAAATACTGCCTTCCCCCGCCCTGAAATGTCCTTGTCCTATGCCCCAGAACCTGTGAATGGTATGTTATATGGCAAGGGGGAATTAAAAGTTGCAGATGGAATTTAGGTTGCCTCATCAGGTAACCTCAAGATGGGGAGGTTATCCTCAATTATCTGGGTGAGCCCAATATAATCTCAAGTGTCCTTAGAAGTGAAAGAGAAGAGCAGAATGGCCGGTGTCAGAGCAAGAGACGCACTGCAGACGCTGGCTTAGAAGATGGGGCGAGGGGGCCACGAGCCGAAGGATGCAGGGGCCTCTAGAAATGGGAGAAAACATGACAAGTATTCCCACCTAAAGCCTGCTGAAGGCACGCAGCCCTGCCAACACCTTGATTTTAGCCCTGTGGGACCCATTTTGAACTTCTGATCTCTGGAACAATAAGAGATTTGTGATCTCTCAACCCAGTTGTCTTGCTGTGATTTGTTACCGCGGCAGCACGGCATGGAGTCATCCTATGTCTCTAACACCCACACGGCAACTACCCACCGGCTCCACCCTCTTCACCGGTGCCTGGGCTCTGGTCTCCCAGTCCCAGTGCCCTAGGTACCAACATTACAGTGAGTCAAAACCCCAACTCTAGTGCAACCTCGTATCCAATATTGACATGCTCTGGAGGAAAACAGGTGTGCAGTGTCCTACATTTACAGAGGGCCTTGCTGTTTTTAAACCACTGTCCAAAAAAAAAAAAAACGTAGCAGGCTGTTCTCACATGCCATCATTGAGCTGACTGTGCAGAGGCAAAGCCTAGTGGACGTCATCCTTTCCTTTCAGAGAATTCACTGCCTAGTTGGGAAAACCAACACAGAAGCAAATACCTAGAATCCTTGATATGTCAGAAGTTGGGCTGGAGTGGACTAACCCAGCTCCCCCAGGGGAAACAGCAAATGGCAAGAGGAACAATGTGAACGGGCTGCCTCCGCTCCACTCTCCCAACATCGGACAACGACGCCGACTCCAGTGAGGAGCCAACCCGGGCGCACAGTTTTGTTTTGTTTTGTTTTGTTTTAATCTAATGACTACTTCTGAGAACTCAGCCAGAACACTGAGCCACTGCAAGATTTTTTTCATGTTTTACTTTGTGTCAAATATTCTTTGTATTCTTCTTTTGTCAGGGAAGGATGGAAAATTCGAGGCATAGGGAGTGAGCAAAAAACATCACTGCTTAAGAGCAGAATCACGGACAATGCATCCTTCTCCGCAGGACTCCTCTCCCCTTCCCGATTCTCAGAGCATTTCAGACTCGCACCTAGTCTTCATGTGGATGAGTAAGACCAACGCAAGCTTGAGTCATTCCCTTTAGTTTTGGGTTTTTATTTTGTTTCAGCTGGAGCAGAATGGCTGTTAGGACCCAGAAACAAATGTGTTGCACCAAAGACTGCGGGGGCCCCTGTCCTGGGCGCCAGATGTTGGGGGGCTCCACCCACAGAGCCCCATCCCTCTGTCACAGATGAAAATAAAACTACCAAGACATGATCTGCTTGGGGAGGAAAGGTGGTCAAACTCTCAGAGGAGAATGACCCAGAGCCCCTTCCTCACTGGGCTTTTATTGGGTTAAAGTACACAGGAATACAGGTTTAACATGTCAAAGAAATCTGAGGGCTTAATCTGAGTCAATGTCTGCCCGGAAAGGGGGTTGCAAAACTTTGGGAGACATACCCATTTCCTCCTGGGACCCTTATCATTTAAACGAGTGCACTCTTAGCAAAGCAGGTTTCACAGGACTTTAGGAATTCTTTCTTATGCCTGATCACCCAGGGAACCGGTTCTGGCCTGCACCTCTTACCCTAATAGTTTCAGGCTTTAAGCCACTTAGGCTCAGGAAGCAGAAGACATCTCCCAGACGGAAATGGGGACTCGGGCTATGTTAGAATAGCCGGGGTGGGGGGGCGTGAGGGTCCATCACCCCCTCTTTGCTGCAGCCCCGAGTCCTTCTTTGAGGGCCTTCCAAGTGGTCATGTCTGGCTTAGGTTGCCCCTCCCATGAAGAGTCTTACCCGTCATTGACTGCCAACCAAGCACTGGGGCCAGAGATGGATGAGGCAGAAGCAGTACTCCTGCCAGGGAGATAAGCTTTGTCTCCTTAGTAGCTCACGTCCTCGTGACAGAACAGACCCAGATGAAGTGGGTCCCTTGGGCTCTTACACAACCCACCATGGGGTGAGGGTTACAACTCCTGAAACCAGGCTGAACGGTCCACAACAGAAGACTTACTGACAAAGGAAATTTGACTAAGTCCATCGTCCTGTGTTAAATGTTGACATAAGAAATACCCACATTGGCAATTTATCAGGGGGAAACCTGGCAAACCTTTTCGATGGGATGTCTAAGAAACTATAATTTTTATTGGAGTCAAGGACTGCCTGCTTTCACAAGACCAGACCCTTCCTGAACCCAGCCAGGCGAGGCCGCATACATACAGTTATGAATTGAGTGGGCAAGGATCAGAGCTAGCATTACAAGATGTCCACAAACATCTCCAGAGGCAGGCACACTCCCTCGGGTGTGTCTTTAACTCAAGTTTCCAAATCTACAAGGAGGAGGAGTATTGCTGAGATCCCATCAAGAAAGGGACCTAACGGCTTCAACAACGTTAACGCTGGAATCCTGCTGCTCCGGCACGTCGGCGATGCAGAACGTCCCATGTCAGTGGGCTCAGCCCGGAGCCCACAGCTGGAGCATCTGCCCACGATAGTCCTCCTGACTCTTCACGCCTCTACTCATCTTTCTTGGGTGGACTCCTTCTTGATCCCCAAGGGCAATGACTGTGGGGCTTTGTTGCAACCAAGGCGTCAAACAAAAAGGGCTCAGCACAAAAGACAAGGAAGTCCAGAGGAAACCCGCTGCCAGAAGAACCAAGTCCCTGCGTGCCCCGACAGAGACTCAATGCTTTGGAAGAGAGTTTGCAGAGCCAGTCGTCGGTGGTCAATCACTGCCACTTTTCAGGAGCTAGCAAAAACATAGCAGTTTCTGGAATCAAAAATCCTTACTTTCAGGGCATCTATTAAAGCTAGCAGTGACAGGTGCTGCCATCTTTTCCATGTGCCTCCTCTTTTACCTCCCTCCCAGTCCTGTCCCCTCCAGCATGCGGCTCGCCAACTCTCCATCAGGGCAGGCGGACGGGGCAGGAGGACGCCCCGGTTTCGTTACAATGTTTCCCACTGAGCCCCATGCCCCTCAGCACCCAGCCATGAACATTCCTTTTCCTGCAGCGTGACTCTGTCAGTCCACTCTTTCTTTGAAAGACCACTGTCCTTGACTCTCAAAGCAGCGACCATTCTCTCCTCTCCCCTCATTTCATCTCAGCACAGGGCTCTTCATCTGCTCTAGGTTGTAGGCACGGAGTGATTCAGTTAATGCATTGAAACGTGGCCGCCCTACTGGCTGCAGGTGCCAATCAACCCCTCTGCATGCTCACAGCAGCAGCGGCACCCACAGTCATTTACCATATGAAGCCACACAGTTTAACGCACCACTTTCAAGTCTAAGGGCCCAAAGAAGTATAAGACAGAGTCACATCCTTGGGTAAAAATTCAGTTCCGGCAGAGGAGAGCATCGCTTCAGTCTGAGTGGTGAGGGACTCGGAGTCAGGTCTGTCTGTGAGCAGAGATGAGCCTTCCACCTCAGCTGGCTGGAAATGTTCTCGTGAGATTGGAAATTGGAGATTGTAAAATATGATGTGGGTGTTTGAGAAGGATTGCATCTAGGCAAGGGACAGAGGACCAGGCAGGAGATGAGGGCACTTATATCATACGCAACAATATAGAAGACCTTGCAAATGGGATTGGAGGGTGTAAGAAACTGAGAAATGGGACTTGCAAAAGGTCACTGGGACCAGAGTACGGCAAGTCTTCTGAAGTTCAGCTAAAGACTTGACTGTGTTAGCAGTGGGAAGTCACGGAAGAGTTTTAGGGTGGGGTATTCCACCCGCGCTCAGTTTAAGAAAAATGGCTCTGACAAGTACCTGGGATGAATTGGTGGTTTGAAGTGTCTGCAGGCAGAGAGATTCCAAGGATTTGAACGGTATCCCCCAAAATACCGCGTTTGCCCAGAACCTCGGAACGTGACGTTTAGAAACAGTGCTTGCGAGTGTAACGAGTTAAGGTGAGGTCACACTCGACCAGGGCGGACCCCCAATCCAATGACTGGTGTCCTCCCAGGAGGAGGAGAAGACACACCCAGACACAAACAGAGGGGAGAACACCATGTGCCACGACCGCAAAAGCACAGAGCGGGTTAGCTGTGGTCTCCCAAACTCTCGGAACCAGGCTGGAAGCAAGGAAGGGTGACCTCCAGCAACTTGAACCTAAAGATAAGTAACTATGCACTGTCAAACAAGTTACCTTGTTCCTCTTTCTTTTTTAGGGATAAAAGCTCTAAACAGTCCAGCGTCTACAGCAGTCAAATAAGCCGAAGAGAAGTATCTGCCTTGGGAGGCAGCATGCAGAAGCGGAGGCTTCTGGGGGTGTGGAGGAAACCCCTGCCTAACTTGGACACCCAGGTCTCCTCGGTGTTCCTCTGCCCCTCCTGGCTGGATGCAGTTGCAAGCAGCCCTGAGTCTCCCCTGCCCGACCGGGAACCACGCAGCCCGACATCGGAGGGCACAAGGACACATGCTCTCACCCCAAGCACTGCGCCTGGGGCAAAATCTGGGGACAGGTGGCTTCTGCTCACCCAAGAGCAGTCACACCCCCTCCACATTGCTCCCGGAACCCCTCCCAAGTGTCCCCAAAAGCCCTCAGTGAAGAACCCACAGGGCGGCCTCTTGAAAAGGGGAACAGTGAACAAAAATCCAGCCTGTGTTCCCATTGTCCCTGCACCTCGCCTGTGAGTTCTGGTTCTCTTACCACCCTCAGGCTGTTCGTGACCTGGGGCCCTCTCTCCCTTCTGCAGGGGAATTTCTGAAAATGAAGAAGGGCCTTGTCCCTGGGCTTAGCACTCAGTGAGGACACAGGCACCTTGCCCACCACGAGGCTTCGTCTTTGCTCCGCTGCCAGGCCAGCCCCTCCCAGGCACTCAGAGTCCTCTCAACACCTAGGCTCCGACTGTAGGCAGACCCCAGGGGCCAAATGCCATTTGTTTCTCCCCAAACAAATGGCATCTGGGGATACAGGTTGGAGTGCAGGTTAGAGGCACAGGTGGAGGAAGCAAGTTTTAATAACACAGGTGGAGGGCAAGACAGAGGCAGGAGTCCTCTCATGCTTTACTGTGGGAGTGTCGATGATTGACATCAACTTCCTCAGAGGCAAAATCTGGTATTGAAAGAGTTTTCAAAAATTGGTACTACCTTCTGACCCAGGAATTCCACTTTTAGGATTTTGACTCTAAGGAAATAAGGCGTGTGAGCAAAAATTTAACTAGAAGAACATTCACAAGAGCCTTAGGATAATAGCAAAATTAAATAGCATGTAAATACACAAAATGGGGAGTTATATAATTTTGAAACAGTCATGCATTGGAATATTATCTAACCACCATTTGGATATGGTAAGGTCATCAGTCGCCTCCAGAGAGAATTACGTAGCCCGGAGGCAGGGGATACCAGGAAACTTTTTACTGAATGCCCTTTTTACCCATTGCAGTTTGAACCACTGGAGCTATACATATTAGATAGGCAGGCAAATGAAATCTTAAAGGATGTTTGCAAGAATAGCAGCTCAGACGGAGAAAGGTACTCAAGAAGTATTAAGCGGAAGTGGGAGTGCTCCTGGGTAGAAATGAGGTGATTCTGGCTGCCACAGGAATCTGTGGCAACAGCAGCCACGGGGGCGCACCTGGCCCGTCGCTACCTGGGTGACACAGCTCAGAGGCACCCGACCTCCTGTGGACACCCACCTTCCCGCCTGCCTGACTACTGGCTTCCCCGGGACGCAAGGAGCGAGGGGTGGTGGCCATGCAGCAGGAGATGAAGGACGCGTGCGGCTGATGCTCCGGCAGCGGCGGCGGGACTGCTGCGCACGTCGGCTTCCCCAGCTTCCTGGCCTGCCGGCAGGAGCGGCAGGATTGGGGCTGCAAGCACCTTGACTAAATCACGCCTGGGGAAGTAGTTTGGGGAGTGGCAGCTGCTCTAGTGCAAGAAGAAAGAAGCGGGAGCAGAGGGAGGCGGATCTGGCCCAGGGCCCAGAGAGGGGCCCTCCAGCGGGCCTGCCCACCACCCTGTGGACCAGTGGGGAAATGAAGGACTCTAGGCCCTCAGCAACCCCTCGCCCAAAGAAAAGGGAAAAAAAAAAATATTAAGGGAAAATGATATGCGGCAAAAGGAGAACACACTACGTGATGCCCTTCCTGCTAAAAACCCTAGGGGTAGGAAATTACCCCCAGGTTTAACAGTATAGATTTCTAATGAGTAAAATTACAGGTGATTGTTATGTTCTCCTTTCTTACATTATTTCACGGCTTTCATGCAAGAAACAAGCAATGGGTTTTGGCAGGGAGGGGAGTGGAAGGGCAATGAGTTGTTTTTCATTTTTAAAAACCGAGTCAGCCATGAGTGTTCTGCTTTCTCTCCTTCCTGCCTGTTTTGGCCAAACGTCTAGAAAGAATATTGAAACTCACTGTTTCCCCTTTTCTCACACACACCCCCCCGACCCTACCCAACTGCACCCCAAACAACTGCCTCCCACCCGCTGTCTCTCTGGGGCACGCTAGAGAGCAATCGACCGGGAGGCTCCGGTCGGCCACTGCCTCCAAAGAGCTCCTTCACATACTGGTGGCAGCAGCGGGCCCACAGGGACAGCCCACCCCACAGCGCTCTCTGGGTTCCCAAGCCCGCCTGCCCATGCCCTGGCCCCCTCTGCCTTGTCAGGGACACATCCGCCCGCCCCCGGGGAGCTCTCCACCCCCACGGTTCCTCTCGCCTTCCCGGGGCTGCATCTCTCATCAGCCCTCACTGTGAAAGCAAAAGACAGACACCTTCCCCGCCATTTCCCGAGGCCACAAGACACCGCCTCTGCTCCTCTGCCAGGCCAGCCCTTCCCAGGCTCTCAGACCTGCTCTCTCTGTTCCCTATTGTATTCCAAAGTGCTATTCGTTTCTCCGAAGAAGCAATGGTCACCCCCACCTCCCAACTCGGTTCCTTCCCTAGGTGGTGGCACCTGCGGGGGCCATCCCTAACTGGCAATCATCTATCTCTTCCATTCAACCCCTCCTCCCACTTCCCTGCACCTAGGGTTTCGTCCCCTGCCTGGCCCATGGCCGTGGTCTGCGTGCTTCCAAGTATTCCTGGATTTACTTAGCTCTGTACCATGCCGAGTGCAACCACAGAATTCCACCCAACGAGCACACCAGTGTATGGATATCGCGTTATAATGGGGTAAACCTGATATTTACGTATTATTAACCAATGTTCCCTCAATGCATTTCATTTTTTTTTAGAACAATTTCACCCCAACACTGGTCTGCCCCCCTCACTGACCTGCTGCTCGCTCATCTCCGCAGGATAACACTAACACCCCTGCTGCCTGCATTCCCTCTGCACGCCCCCCTCTCTCTGGTTTCCTGGTACTCAGGTCCCCCGGAGTCCCCGCCCTTGCTCCATCACTCCTTGGGTGCCTTTGCCCAAGCTGGGTGCCCCCACTGCATGGACTGCTCATAACCAGTCCTGGCCTCGCTATCCTTTCTTAGTCAGGACTCAGCTCCATCTCCCTCTGGTGTAGAACCTCTTCAGAAACCTGGGCCCTAGGGGCGGGGGTGCGGGGGGCACTTCCTCCGTAGTTCTGCCATAACCAGAGTAGAGAGCTCACTTCATTATGGCCGTGATTCACACACTGTGCCTGGCCCTCAACTCAACTGTCAGCCCCTCTAGGACAGCCTCTGTGAATAATCCTTGTATCTGCGGCTCTTAGCACAAGGCCTGGCCAACGCGGGCCTGTCAGGCAGTGGACCAACACCGGATACCTTCACAGAAGGAACCTGTAGGAAGCTGGCCCCGTGGATGGAGCTCAGGTCTCAAGGCTGCACAGGCTGAGGGAAAGCATCCGGAGAAGTTCCTTTGCCTGCACTGCAACAAGGGCCTGGAGACCCCAGTGACTGGCCCCAATCAGGGCTGCGTCCTGAGCGTATCCCTTTCCCTGCTCCTCAATCCCCAGCGAGGAGACCATTCCCACTGTAGGCCAGGACAGCCTGAGGGCACCATTCCCTGCCCAAGGGCACAGTTGGGTCCCAGAGGAGTGTAGCACTCTGGGCATTCTGGCCAAAAACCTACAAAAGGTACCCGGACCTAACATGGAGCGGTTGGCCACGGGTTCTGAACTTCATTCACAAAGGGCCTCAAACTGCAGGCAGTGAACCTTCTCTCCCCACAAGGGGCTGCCTAGCCATCGTACTTTTTGTGTTAAAGAGCATTCGTTTATTAAGCAGTTAAATAGAATATACCACTGACAATTTTTGTACTGATTTTTGGTATTTTTCTTGTTCAATTTTTTTTTAACATTCAAGGTATTCAAAAATGGAACAGATAAGGGCCTCTATCTTTAAAATACCCTCTCAGCGCTGACAGAGGGTGCGTGTAACCCTGAGGAGGCTGGGTGTGTCGAAGGCAGGGGTGACCTCTTCTCCAGCCCCTTCCAGCCCCTGCACGCACTTGGTGAGTCACAAGGACAACAAACAGAGCACAGCAGCCATGGTGGAAAGTGGACACATCGGGTCTCCTCTCCCTGTCACCATGAGAAGGGAAAAGATTATTATACCCAGCACATCCATTCCCAATCGCCCTGCCCTGTCTCTGTGGGCTACGTGCACTTGGCCATCTGCCTGGAAAGAAAGACGCAGAGCCAAGCGGGACGAGAGGAGCTCTACGAGGCAGCCAACATCCCCCAGCCACAAATCTCTCCAGGGCCTGCCAAGGCACCTACACCACGTTTTTTCCAGCTATGTCAGGGAGAGCCCTTGGAAAATGATCAGGTGGTGACAATAAGATCTCAAGTGTAGCCAGGACTGGCTTAGAACCCATGCTGGGAATTAAGGCACTAAACTGATTCATCTCATAATTCACTGAGCGCTTCCAGCGCGCTAGCTGCTAGTTCCCCAAACACAGGTCTGAACCAAGGTTTTGAGGCCTTCTGAGAGTCCAACTGGCTGCAGAGCCAGGGTCCCAACTGCTGAGAATTTTAGCGAGGGAACATTCCAACGGCAGTTGAAGGCAACAGTCGAACGGAGGCTCTGGACTGCAGACTCTGCAGTCCCAGGAGGGGGCCCGAGGGGAAGAGGCCAGTTTGGGGCCTGCAGGGGCAAGCTGACAGGAGGGAGGAGGGGTCAGCCAAGACGGTGCTGGCAGCCAGCAGAGAACAGTGGATAGGGTCCAGGAGGAAGGGGCGCAGGGGCCGTTATCGGTCGGTATAAAAGTAGACTCTGCCAACCTGTGTGTGCCTGTTCGGAGGCCTGCTCCAAGGAGGAAAACTCACAGCCTCCGCTGTGCCACTGAGCAAACTGGCTCTCCCTCAGCCCCAAAATCAGGGCCATGGCTGAGCTGTGAAACAAGGTGAAACATGTGCACATATGCAAGAATGCTGTAGAAACAAATCAATGGCAAGTTCGAAGGAGCTAGCCAGCGACAAGACTGAGTGCGGATATGCAGGAGGGGAGTCTGGGAGCCGGCATTTTGCCATATATCCATCAGATGGGGTACGTGCTGGTGTCTCACCAAGCCCATAAAAAGTTGCTAAACATTCTCAGTTCAAGGCTTCCTCACTGTCTCAGTAACAGTTTGCAGTGACCCCTGCCCTAAAACAAATACCTGATAGTTCCATTAACAGGTGGCCAGGTGCAAACAACTTGAGAGCATGGTGCCTGACAAACGTCAGTGTGTTCACTGTAGAAATTTCACAATATTCTGCAGCACTCGTGTGTGTTCACTGCAGGGCCCTGCGGCAGCTTGGGTCAGAACCTGGGGACCTCGGACACAGACCATGGATGAGGGATCCTGACAGAGAGTCCTCTGGTACACACTGCCCAAGTGAGAGAACGGCAGGCATGATTGTCTCACACTTTTGTAAAATTTTAAAAAGAGGCGCTGTGTTGCCAGTGTGGGTTTCTCCAGCCATGTAATAACTAGCCTTCTTGAGAGTTCTGCTGATTTAAGGTCACACTGTGAAAGCTGAAGCTCCTAAGCGTCTCAAAGTTTTTCCCACTAACACACACATTTAATCTGCAAAACGCAACCCATTTTAAAGCAACAATAGCAGTGAAATTCCATTTTGGAGAGTGGTGCTCTTGATCTCATCCTAGCTGTCCTTTATTCTTTGTCTCTTTTTCCCCCGCTGTCCTCAGCACAACCGATGCCCTCTGGGGGCACAGCTGCCGTCTCCCTCCTGCTGGGATCCCTCCATGGGTGCCGCTCTGGCCAGCACAGGTGCTCAGAAGTGCTTGTGGAAACACTCGTGAGAAAGGGCCACTATTGAGCAGTCGCTGCTGCTTCAGGGTGTCACTGGGGATGATAAAAATGACAACGACATGGTAAATACCATGCAGATCTCCTTTGCTCTCTCACACAGAGCTCGGGGCTGAATCGGAGGCAGGTTGGAGCCTTTCTTGCTGTCCCCCAGATAGGAGCAAATGGAACTTACAGTTGCTTGAGGACTGGGCCTGAGAAGCGGCCTAGAATAGACTCAACATCTGAATCCACTCCTTCTCTTCATCCAGTTAATTTTTCTACCCTCTTCATTGGGTATTGAAAGCCAGGGAGATGAGTAGCCCTGGAAAGGGGTGGGGAGTACCAGGGAGGTGGGAGGAAAATGAGGGAGGGGGAGGGGTCTCTTATCAGTAGAGAAAGAAAAAAGACACACTTCGTCTAAGCTTCAAAAGCAGGAGCCTCTGCTGAACACCAGAATCCTAGTCCCAATGCTCCCACACCCTGAGCATGATACACTTTTGAATTACTTCTGTTTACACAGAAATCACCAAGCACAAAAAAATTCTGAAATCTTGGGTAAAATCATGCCAAGTAAATTAAGCGTGCTGTATATGAGTATATTCAAGACGGTGTGCTAGATGACACTGTGTAATTTTTTCCCACAGCAAAATGTCCCATTCTCTGTGTAGCCTTCCTACAACCCCGATTCAAAGTGCCTCTCACCCAGGGCGCCCCCCAGCCCAGTGCAGTCACCACTAGACACCACACGGGAGCACTGTGCGTGGCATTCCTCTTCTCTCGGAATTCTGGAAGCTATTCTCTAATGCTCAGCAATTCGTGAGGCGTTCCTACAATGAACGATGGGCCTTGCATGCCTGTCTTTCTCTAATGCAGCTTGCGGCTAGCAGAGGCGCCTGCTCTGAGGCACCTGGCAGGGACTGCCCCTTCCTAGTCCCTTATTCTTTCTCCAGTGGCCTCCTGGCCCAGTCTCGTGACTCCGACCTGCCAGGGAGGTCACTGTCCCTGGCACCTCCACTCTTCCAGCCCATCTTGGATTTCACGCTTTTACCAAAGGACGAGTGCTTGTTCCTGCCCATCCCCTAGGCTCACCTGACAGCTCACACGTCCCAGAAGGCTGCTGACAACTTCCCGACAACTTCCACTTTTCCCGTTCTGCCTCACCAGGTCCCCCGAGTTATACTGGGCTCTCTTTTTCCAGTCTGCACACCTTAGAAGCTAACGTGAGCCCCCAGGCAGTGGGGAGCCATAGCATTTAGACAGCTAGATATATACTTAGAGTCCTCCAGGATGTTTCTCTTCACACTTCTTCCCATCCAGGGGCCCCAGGATGTCCTCTTGCCAAGGGCAGACAGGGCCAGTGAGGAGATGGTCACCTCCTCCCAGGCCTCCAGGTTCACGAGGCCAAAAAAGGCCTTGAACATCTGGTTTGGTCTCTTTCGGCAACACTCCAGAGCCAGCAGGGCCTGGCAGCGATGTTCTAGCCTAGGCCAGTCTAGTAAGAAATACGATCACATTTTTTTCATCACCTAGCACAGAGACTAGGTATAATATAGGTACAGGTATAGATATAGGTAGGTGGAGTTATAGGTATGGATAGATGTAGATGGACATGCAAGTCTAACAAACAGAACTCCCTTTCTGCAAATGGCACACTGACACTTTTGTTTTTAATCTGTTTTAAAATGCTAGCTATAAACCACTGCACTGCTTTCACAACCCGCTGATGCTCTGTGACTGGCAGTATGAAAACCGCTGCTGTGTGGGATTAGTAAGGCGTCTTCCTCAGTCCTGCACCCCAACAGGTAGCTTTCTAGTCTAATGAATACCGAGAAAAGTGAAAAATCGGAACTAATCCAAAAGGCCCCTCACCACCTGCCATGTGCCCCTGGGGTGGCGGTAAGGAGTCTGGCTGCTCTGCTGCGCAGGGAGGGTCCGCTTCTCACGAAGTCGCGGAGGCCAGGCTGGGCGAGGGCAGGGCTCCCCCACATCCCTCTGCACGGCTGTCTTCCCTGAACTCTTGTTCCCCACTCTCTTGTTCTCTCTTTCCAGCAGTGACAGGCTTGTGGGGTGCCCGGCAGCTCTGATGGGGGAGAATGAGCAGGGAGAGGTGGGCACGTGGTGGAGGAAGGAAAGGTCAGGGCCTTCCCCAGGGTGGGTAGGGGCAGCGCTGTCCCTGTCCCCAGGACAACAGCGCCACAGGAGACGCCCCACCCCCACCCCCTGCGCTGGGCAGAGGGGCCTACCTTTCGGATCCCAACTCCTTTTTCCACCCAGGAAACCGTTTTCACAACAGGGACCACCCCTGACCCCGAGGAGCCAGCAGAGGGTGGGCTGTCACCTACACTGAGGATGGCTGGGGCTTAGGGCACATCTGAGATGACGTTCAGTTCCAGCATAAAGAGGAAGAGACCAGGGAATCGCTTGAGAGAAGTCTGTGGTCTTCTGCCCCTCCCCACTTGGCCACCACCACGGCCCCTGGGCAGGCAGGGTGGGTGCAGGCCAGGAAGCTTTGCGGCCACAGCCCAAGGCCCCGTGTCTGCACTCACGTTCTTTTCCCCGTTCCTCTCTGGATGGTGAAGGTCACTCTGCATCAGTCTGAGATGTTTACTCTTCTTAAACAACGGCTATTTGTGGTGTTCATGACGCTATTTCCAGCCCCACCAGCTTCTCCACTGACGTGCAGCCAGACTGGCCCCCTTGACTCATCCTGGGTGGATGAGCCTGGGTGGATGTGACGAAGGCGCTGCCCAGTGACAGCAGTTTCCACTCAGGCCCCTCTGGGGCTGTGGCTAGGCTGCTTGGTACTTCAGCTGATGGGTACGGACAGTTTCCCCATTCCCCTCAGGGTCACAAGGAGCCACCTCCAGGCTCTTCTCTCTGTTTCTCCCTCCTCATTTCATCTCAGCCCAGGTGTCTTCCAGTCCAAATTGGATGTCACTGTTGAGTCAACGATGCATCTGTTCAACTGAGTGTTGCAATTCCCCTGGACCTGGACCCTAGGGGTTATGGGAAAATCTGTAACTCACAACCCAGCAGGGTGAGAAATTGCGGTCTTCAGGCCCATTTGTTTAAGGCTGAGGTTTCAGAGAGCCGCAAAACCCAATCTGTGCCCTCAAGGAATTTACAGTGTCTTTGGAGAGAAAGACAAATAACAGGCGACCACATAAGGTAGCAGCAGGAAAAATACCAGTTTGCAACTTTCCTAAAGAGTGCCAGGCAACTAACTGCAGGGGCGGGGTGTAAGCTGGAATCTGAGTGAAATTTTGAGGTTCTCAACAGTGAGAAGGAGGTAGGGGTATGTGGGAAGGGAAAAGGAACAAGTGAGGAAACATTTGGACAAGAATGCAATATGCCTCCGGATGAAGAGTAAGAGACAAAGCAAAAGAGGCCAGCGGAGGGCTACGCAGGGAAGGTCTGGTCACCCGGAGCAAGTTAGGGAGTTCGGACTTTCGTCTGTAAACAATGGGAAGCCGCTGAAGGCTTTCTGAGCCAGGAAGAAACAGAGGGCTAAATGGTGTCAGGGCAGAATTGCCACTGGTGCATGGAAAGGACTGGAAGGGTTGAGTATAAGAATCGGGCACCTGCCCTGGCTGGTATAGCTCAGTGGATTCAGCGTGGGCCTGCAAACCAAAGGAGTGCAGTTCGATTCCCAGTCAGGGCACATGCCTGGGTTGCAGGCCAGTTCCCAGCAGGGGACACATAAGAGGCAACCATACATTGATATTTGTCTCCCTCTCCCTCTCTCCTACCCTTCCCCTCTAAAGATAAATAAATAAAATCTCAAAAAAAAAAAAAAAAAGAATTGGGCATCTGTGGGGAATCTGTACAAAAGTGACTGGCAGTCAGGATCTGGACTCATCTGGAAAGTGTGGGTACACTTTGAGCAGTTGGGGAGTGGAAATTGACACGAGTTGTTGATTGTGTTGGGGTCAAAGGTGACATCCAGGTTTCTGGTGTGGGAGAAGTAGGTGCTAGTCCATGATGGGGGATCTGCCATTATCTGAGAGCACAGTCAAAAGCATCCATCTGCTGGAGGACCGGGCAAGCAGGGACAGGGTTACAGGGAAATGCTACTGCCTCAATGCAACACCACAGAAATCTCATCAGAGGGATGAGCACTTATTTTCTCTCTCTCAACCCTCCCTGCATCCCTTCCGGTGCTACAGAATGCTTTCCTTGGACCCGAGTGTCATCCTGCCCTGAGCAATACTAGCACTTCCCTACTGATAGCTGAGCAGAGGCAGGGCCGCGCCTTCTGGATGGCAGGGCCTGGCAGTTCACAGAGGACAGCTGGCGTGTTGCCTGGAGCCCCGCTGTGCCTCTGAACTGACTTGTCCTTGGGGAACAATAGCGTCACCTTTTTTCCTGTTTCCTGTTGGTTCTAGGGGCTGGCAAGAGCCTGAGCACTTCCACTTCTTGTGGTTTGGGCCTTCCTTCTTGAGCACTAAGAGCGATGGGGATCTCTGAAGAAACGTGTGTTACAACCAGGAACAAGGCTATGGACTCTTGTTCCTCGCAACGCACAAAAGCCAAGCCGACCGCTGCCCAAACACCAGGGCCACTTCTCTCGGCGCTCATGCCTGGCTAATTCCTGCGAAGTGCATTTCTATCCATTCTTGGTGGGCAGGGGAGGCCCCTGCTCTCTTCTCTGCGGTATTGCCAGGCCATCCCAAAGCCCCATGCTGCTGCCTCTGGAAGAACATCAGTGGTCAGCAGGCAGGACAGCTTTCCCAGCATATAACCCCTGCCACCACCTAGGCGGGGGAGCAGGCTCTGTGGCAGTCAGCAGGGGTAGGAGCAGGTAGAAGTTGCTCCAGAAGATGATCAGAGGGGAGTCCAGCCGGACCTCTGAGGGCTTTCCCCCCAATCCAGGACTTGTTTTTCGGAGGGTAAACTGCTCTGGAGTGAGTCCTCCTGTGTCTTTCCCTCTGCGCTTTGGTCTTCATGCCACTGAAGATATGCTGTCCCTGCTGACACTGGGTCACAGGTCTCTTACATGCCTGTGCTCCCACAGATGAAACTTCCTCTGGCCCCACTGAGGGGTGGTCATGCAAGGCACTGCCCCAAGCCATGGAAGCCATGGTGGGCTGTGACCAACTGGTCACGGTGATGGCTTTTCCGGGCCACGTCACGTGTGGACGCACACCGGGCCCAGCCTCAGAAAGCCTGGCACTAAGCGAAGAAAATGCGCAGGGCCCTCCAGGCCAGTTTCCCCGGAAGTAAAATGAGGTCTTTGGACTCAGCGGGCAGAAAGGGACCCTCTGGCACTAGCGTCATTTTGTGAAGAGCCATCAGCTTTATGTCCCTCGCCCCGACTCCACTTTTCCTGCCTCCTACAGGTGGAGGACATCGGTAGGAGTCAGCGCGACGTGATCCAGCTGTGTCTCCTAATGTAATCACTGTGATCATATTAACATGTGCCTGAACAGAAACCAGGTGGCAGCACTAGCAGGGTTCCCGCGCTGAGTGCTTCTGGCGGGGACAGGGTGCCAGCCCAGGGGTCAAAGAATGAACAAGTCAGACCCCGCCCCCACGCTCAGGCCCACGTAGGACAGAGAGACAAATAAGCGGCAATCGAAAGCAGGCGGCATTCAGTGGTGGATCCGAGCCAGGCCCACGCCCCTGCCCCCTCCCAAATGAGCACACAAGATGATGAGCTTTGCAACCCAGCAGGGAAGAGGTACAGGACTTTCCTCCCGGCTCAACTCGATAGCACCAGCACCTTTTTTGCTTTGGTGTTTTCTTTTTCTTTCTTTCTTTTTTTTACTTACAGGAAATTGGGACCTTTGGACACTAAGAAACTTCTATAAATTTGGCTAATGTACACTGTTGCTGCCTTCCTGGAACCAAGCTCAGGAGAGCAACAGCCCAGGCCCATTTCCTTAGGGATGCTGGCCCTGGGGAGCCCTGTCTAGGTGACTCTTCCCCGAGAGTGTTACGATGGGGCTCACAGTGCTGGGAAAACAGGGGGACACTGGGAAAATGGGGACAGAAGCTACCCACCTGTAGGTGCAGCCCTCAGCCCAGGGCTTCCCAAGAGAGTGCCATTTCCTCCTTTACTCTTCGGTCTTCTCTTCAACCAGCTGTCCTCCCAACCAGGTGTCACATCCATCTGTTTGGATGACTTTTTTAAGCCATGGCAACTGCTCACCCCACTTGCTCCAACTCTCCTGGGGCCCAAGAGATGCCACCTTTCTTCCTCTCCATCCAATCAGTCCCCTGCCCCAATCAATCTTGACAAGGAAGGCATAGGAGTATTACAATCTAAAACTAGCGTGTTGGCCAGGGTGGGGGTCCTTTCCACAGATAGCTTTGAAGCTGCCATTGAGCACATGCCCCCTGACTTTGAGCAGCCCCCTGACCCAAAACAAAGTGGCCTCTGACAGCCCCCAAGTACCATCTCCCCATCCCGCACTGCAAACAGGTAGCTATGTCCCCAAAATTTTATGTGTACACTTCAACCTCCTATGCCTTCATGAGGATAAAGTGATGGACGAACAGACAGGATCTCTGTCTCCAGGAAGCCCGTGGTCCAGAGGGATGAGATAGACGTTAATCAAATAACCACCCAGATTTGTATTTACATTTCTAAGTGCTAGGAGGATAATGCCCAGAATGATCTAAGAACAGTGAAGGTTAGAGTGCAGAAAACGCCTTTAGGAAAATGTTCCCTCTTCTCCCAGCTGAATCTGACTTTTCAACAACTTTACTAATTTGTTGATGATGGTTTCACATCCCAAAAGATTAGGTAAAAGGGATGTCCTGCTGATAACTTTCACATTGACTCCAACCAGAAGCAACCTTTAGGGTCTTAAAGGTCACTGGGACTTCCACCGACTGTAGGGAGACCTCCTCAGTTACCCACTTCCACAGGCACCAGACTAAACAGGCAGAAACACAGCAAGCACCTGAGCAGAACAACGAGCACCCTGCCCAGGCGAGAAGGTTGCGGTCCCTAGACTGTTACTGTATTGCTGGCCCTTCTATGTTCTACATTTCTATCATTTGTCTTCGAAAAGGCCCGATGACATTGTGCGTGGCTGCAGAAATAGGAAAAAACCACCCTGTACGTGCCCCTGGTGCCTTCACCCCGGGAGGGGCCGTGCCGGCTTGGGTCTTCTTCACAGGCCTTCATCTCCAAGGAGGGGGTGCTCAGAAGTCCCCCCAGAGGGTTAGGGTTCACTACCCGCTCAACACCTCTTCTCTCATGGGAACAAGACCCACAATGGGCTTGTTCGAAATGGGGAGTACAGCACTGGGCAGGAAAGGAGGTGGCCAGAAAGTGTGGTTTCAGGGAGTGGATTCAACAAGTGCCACCTTTCTTTAGCAGCCTTTTTTTTGTTGTTGGGAGTCACTGCCACATGGTGTCACTGTTGAGCACTGACCCTGCGTGGCTCTCCACAGCGGCGCTAGCCCACAGTGATGATGCTACTGTTGGTCCCTGAACAGGCTAGGCTGCAGGCTTCTCCAACAGAAGTGGCCCCCACTTTCTTGGAGTTCAGTTCACTCTAGGGTACTCCGCCTTCAAGCACGTGCGTGCGCGCACACACACGCGCGCGCACACACACACACACCCAGTTGCTATTGCCAAAGCACATCCAGCGTGCCTGAGCGGCTGGGCCAAGAGATGCTTCCACCCATTTCACACATTGTGCTAAAATCCCACCCTTTCCCCCAACTCACAGCTTCCTTGCATTTTGCGTATATTGAGCCTGGGTCAGCAGTCTTTCTCCAAGGTAATATATGCCTGACTGTGGCCCACCCTTATATACATCCCCGAAAGACTTCAGGACTTTGGACATCAGGAATTAGAGCTTGGAGTTTTGCACAGAGGACCCTAGCTCCCATGCAAATAGGTCCACCTCCTCACCTAATTAGCTCTGCATTTAGGAGATTCAGGGAAAGTTCTGAAACAAATCTATAAAAAAATGAGTGCTTGCTCTGTTTCTGTATAACTAATATGAATGCTCAAGTGGGTGTTTGAAGGGGAGGGATTACCTTCTCTTAACTTAAAAAAAAAAACATCGACGCCAACTACATTTGCATTCCTTGTGTGTGTGTGCTGCAATCTGTCTGCTCATGGAATAGGGTCACCTTTTGGCGATCTTTTATTTATTCTGTATAGTCCACTAAAAAGATAATTGCCTAAACCTGAATTCTAGGATTTTTAGCATGAGCAATGGGCCCTCCCTACTCTGACTTGGAAAAGAGAATACTTTTCCGTGGGCTGTTCTTCTAAACCCAGATTATTAATCTAAACAGAAAATCCCTGGACCACTTACTCATAAACAGTGCTGCTAGCATTCAATGCAGTACATAGCATAAACTGGGGGGAAAAAACACCAAAAAATTGTTTCTACTCCAGGGCCAGTGCCACAGAGCATGTCACACAAGGCCCCGTTTATCACTCCTCTTTTAATTTGTGAGGTACTGGGATGATTAGAAATTATTTTCATGTCTGTGCTCCACATGAACCTGTAATTCAATATCCGGATTCCCTTGGCTTCCTTTTTGAACAGGTCCATTGTGGGTCTTGTTCCAATAAGAGAGGGCTGAGGAAAGAGCCTGAACTGCTCGGGCATCTGAAAGCATCATGGCAGGGACCGCCTGAGCACTGAGTCCTGAAGATGCTCAGACAGTCTCCCCAGCTACCCTGCAGATGCAATCAATACATGCACAGAACATCCACATTTTGCTTTAAAGGGGGATCACTTGAAAATACTTAGACTTTTAAAATTAGACATTTACCTCCTTTAACCCTTTCACGTGTCTCTCCAAGTTCATAAACCAACAGCTGGGAAACATCTAGGGCAGCTGATGGAAAGGCAGAAGGACTAGGACTTTAAAAATTTCAAAGGGGTGTGTCTGGGGCTGCTTTTTTGTAGATTGGCTTGTTTGGGGCAAAACGTTCCTGCCAGACTATGCGTGCTGTCTCAACCCCATGCGCTTTCAACCTTGTTGGCATTCTCGGTTTTCCTAGCAGATCTCAATCCTACTCCGGCTGTGCAGCCCGTTCCAGCACCTACCCAGCGTCACGGAGTAGCCGCCATCCTGGGATTCACCAAAACCCCTGCTCTCACACAGTTGAGAAAAGCACAGGACTGCCCTGAAATACACACCACCCTGTTCGCTCGGCACTCCAAACAGCATTACTCAAGCTTTTTAAAGCCAGCCTTCATTTCGATAAACCTTAAAATCACATGCTGTCCTTTAAGGTTGTTTAAAATTTCAAAATAAATTCAACTCGTAATTTGGAAATTGAGCCCTTGAGGCAAACAAGACAACATGCCAACTTGTACTCAAACTCTACAATAGCTATATATCTGTTAAAAAATGTTTATCTGTAGACTATAATGATTATTCACCAAGTAATATCAGAGCATGAATTGGAACATTCTGATTACGAATTAGACATTAAGGAAGTGGTAAGATACAAGATTAACATACCAAAATTTCCCAGATTAATACCTTTCCTATACTGCAATAAAAGCTGAAAACTTAGAGGGAAAATTTCACTCACGTGAAGTATAAAAAAAATTTAGAAACAATACTAACGAGAAAGCTCCAAGACCTATATTAAAAACATAAACTTTTTACAGAGATTGATAAAAAAGTTAATGGAAAGACATAACCTTGGATTGAAATATTAGTTCTATTAATGCTGTTAATCCTTACCAAAGTAATTTTTAGGTGAAATGCACTCCTAATTATATCTCAGAATCTTTTTACTTGATGAAAGATTCTGTAGCTCATTTAGAAGAGAAAAAGGGAATGAGAATAGCTCAGAGTTGTTTAAAGAGTACGAAGAAGGCGTTTTCCTTAAGAGATAACCCAACTCTATTGTTGCCGCTATAGTAATGAAACCAGTGTGGTGCTGATGCAAGACTCTACAGACCAATCAGTGAAGGAGGATCACACAGTCCTGAAATCTGCTGTATAGATTTTTAAAGCTTAAACCTGAGAAAGGAATCACCAGAAATCAATGGTTGTTGAATTCTTTAAAAGTGAAATTGGAATATGTGGCTGTTTGGGAGGGAAATAATCAAATCTGATCCTTCCCTCATACCATACACCAAAATAAAACCCCAGCGTATTAAATAGAAAAAAAATGAATCCAAAAATATCTAGAAAATAGCTAAGAAAATATTGGTATTTTAAAGACTACATGAGCAGAAGCTTTCTGACCATGAAGCAAATGAAAGTGATAACAGAAGAGTGAGTTACTTAAAAAACACCTCAAAAACATCCTACATATAATAGAAAGGGAAATGATAAGTTGGTTAAAACTATTTGAGGGAAATGAACAAAGAGTATTTACTTTTAATACAGCAAATGCTTTTATGCGTCAATAAGGAAAGTAACCATGGCTGAACAGAAGCCAGGCATACATTTTAGAAGAAGCACAAGTTTATAACAAAATTCATGAGAAACGTCTGAGCTGAAGCTTAATCAGAAAAAGGCAGATCAGAAAAGTGAGGCCAGTTTTGCTGTGTGTTTCACACTCACGGCTGATCAGGTGAAGGGAGTAGCTGGCCATGGGTCAAGGAGGGGTGCTGTGCTGCGCAGGCCTCCTTCAAGACAGCCTGCCTCTGGGAAGCAGAGCTGACCGACAGCTCCAGCTGCCCGCCCCCCTCATGTCACACCAGCCCATGCCTGCCTATCTGGGAATCCCCCCTGGAGAAATTTTCGTGGGGGAATTTCTCATCCTCTGCCCAAAACTCTCTTAGAATCGCATGGCAGCCTGAAGTTCTAACCCAATGCTTTCCTCTCTTGCCTTCACAAATGTCTGAAGGCGTCTCAGACACCAAAGTGACATAGGTCTCACATACTGCTAGTGAGAGTGTGAATGAACACCTTTCTGGAAACTACGAATGACTGGATTGTGATTCTCCCTCACTCAACAGGATGTTATGGTCAATATTTGGGAAGACGCCTGAAAGGCGAAATACTTGTGTTATAACCTGAATCGCATAAACTGAGAAACTACATTGACAGCACTGTATCAATTTTATAAATGATCACCAAAAAAGGCAGCAAATCCGCCAAGATGCACAAGGTGGCTATCTCCGAGGATGGAATTATGATTCTCATGTTTTCTGTAAACAACATAAATTATAATCAAAAGCCCTTGCTTTAATAAACAAGACCCAAACATAAGCCAAGACAAGAGGTAGTGATGGAACTGAGCCAAATGTGACGTACAGAAACCACCATAACGGACAGGGAAAGGCCAAAGGGCCCCGGGCTGGGCTGTGTGGGAAGGCTGACGTCCGATGACTGCAGTGGCCACCGCCACAGGGAGGAAGTGGATATGAACAGGACGTGGCCTCAACCACCAGTGGGAAGGAGGGCTTAGGAAGAAAGGTCTCAGTGAATGCTGAGGGAGAGGTTCCAGTCAGAACCGCCTTCTAGAGTCTCCAGTGAAGAGAGACCTCAAATGCTAAACTAACCGGCCCATGGGAACCCCTGAGGGCTTTCTGACACTGCCAGCGGGGGGATGCTCTTCTCTCCCCAGATTTCCTCTGAATCCCCAGACTCAACTGCTCACCCAGAGAAGGCGCTCACACCCCTGAGCCGCTAGAAGTAGGTGGGGTCTTAAAGGTCAGGCGTGCTTCTACCCGACTGGACGGCACCCGTCTGTAAGACAGTATTGGTCTGTAAGACAGTATTGGCAGACGCGGGGCCTGGAGCAAAAGGAAGCAGGGTCACGGCACCGTCCCCACCATCCAACCCAGGGAAGATGGGCTTCCCTTGAAGAAGGTTATTTCTTGGGACTGGCTTTTCTTCTCTGTTGCTTAATCTGTTTTAGTTTTGAAAGGAGGTATTTGGGAAAGATTATGTTTATACATTCCCAGAGTATGACTCTGAGCGGTCCATCCATCCATTTAGGGATGTGTGATAACCCTATGAAACATTTTTAGGTGCTACCCTCCGATGCACAGAGCCCGTACGGACGAATACCTGGGTGCTAATCTCTCGGAGAGCTCTTTCAAGTACGAACTCTCCCCGCCACACGGACAAGCTGGGCACGGACCCATCTCTCCCAGGCAGGTCTTCCCACCGCAGCCTTGGAGGAGATCGGAGAGGAAGGTGGCTGAGGACATGCTCACTCTCCCCGTCTTTAGGTAAATAGTGAGCCTGAAGTGACCTCTTGCAGCTCCCAAATGAGTAAACAGGAAAAAAAGGTGGAGGGGATGAGGAACAGGAAACGAATGCCAACCCAACCTTGAAGACTTGGAGGAAGAACGCACGTGTGGAAATTACCTCAGTTGATGTTTCTTAGCCATGTTGTAGCCTGTAGCTTGTGCAGATTATGACAACTGACCCTCTAAAGATGCTTCACTTTGAAAAAATCGTAACAAAGCCCTTGTTCCCGTCAGAATGCCTACGCTAAGAAATCCCCACCCCCTTGGGGTTAGGCCTCTCTCATTACTCTTAGGGAACCCACGAAGCCTTCCCCCGTTGAAGACCCACCCCTGTCCACTCTAGTTTGCTTTCTCGTTCTGTGTATTATAGCAAAGCCACGCCTGTCACTCTTAGATGTAAACTGTGAGCTCCCTTCCTGGAGGATTCCTCCTGCCCCATATGCTGTTTTCTGCCCCCGTAGGGTCTTCTGAGGCCACTGTGGCTCTGACCTACCAGGAGAATGGGCCCAGATACACCCAAAGGCTGCCTGTTCCAATCTCCCACCCCCTGTGGGAAGGGGGTGCTTGAGCCCAGAGGCAGAAGTGGAAGCAGGCCAATCTCACCTCCCTCCTTTCTTCCAAGCTCAGCAGGCTCTCTTCTTCCAGTCTGTGCATCTCAGAAATTCAGAGAATGTAGGGCTGAAGAAAAGCCCTGGACATGGCTACACTTTCACTGCCGAATCCCTTTAAATTCCCAGAGGGCAGCTCCTTCCACCCAGGTTCTCTTGGAAGATGTCTTTCCCAAAATGTGATGTGGGCACAAGGCTCATGGTGGACCCCCAGGCCCAGGAAGGCTGGGTCCCAGGACCACAGACCCCCAAGGACCAGAGGCGGCGTTCCCAGGAAGCAGACAAAAAGGCTCACCTCTTTCTCTGGGGCCTGCCCCACTAGCCGGTCTGGGCTTCACTCTCTCTCTGCGTAACTCCAGGATTAGAGGGGGTCGGCTGAGACACTCTAGGAGAGTCACTCTGGTGTTTTGTTAGCCAGGAGTGCAGTAAGAAATACATCTCACGTGGGCACCCGTTACACACACTGGCATGCTCGAAGAGGAACCACAAGTCCCCCAAAACAGTAACTACCCTACCATGTGCAGTGCACTCTGATGTTTCCTGTTTTTCTTCCAACCTTGTTCAAGACCCCCCGAGTTATTCCACAACTCACTGCTGGGTGCTCTAGGAGATGGGTGGTATCCCTTGGGGTCCTGGACATCCTAGATCTCTCCTCTTAGGTTTTAGAGGAGAACAATCAGAATGAGCTGGTGACGGGCCCCCCTTCCTGCCGTTCTGCTGGGGGCAGGGGAAGCCCTCTCCAGGAAGGGAGCTCACGGTTGACGTCTAAGAGTGACAGGTGTGGCTTTGCTACAATACACAGAAGTAAAAAAGTGAAAAGCAAAGCAGAGTGGACAGAGTGAAATACTCCTCTGTAGTATGTCATAGTAACCCAACAGGCACCCTGACAGAGCTGCTGGGGAAGGGGGTCAGACACTGAAAATGTTCTAGAATTTGGACCATAGAAAAGGCACAGGATGAATGGTCTCAGCAGAGAGTCCATCCTATGGATGCCATTCCAGAATCTCGTGTTTTTCCAGCACTCACCCCTGCATACTTCCTGTCACTTTTTAGGTTGAGGGGAAAAAGGTCATGATCCCTGGGTGGAGGCAGAGAGCCAGTGTCTGTAGAAAAGCAAATGGGGAAAAAAGGGAATTTTCGAGAAAGCCTGCTTTGAGGTACGTCTCTTATCCAGGTCCCAAGCCAGTCTGCTGAGCAGAGCCCCGGGCACCTGCGCTCCCAAGCCTTTTCCCTTCCTCCTCTCTGCTGAAGAAACACGACTGCCCTGTGGGGCCGCTGCTCAGGGGCTCCTGGGCTGCTGGACCCAGAGTCTCAAATAGAGCCAGGTTTGTCACCCACTTCCTAAACGACTAGGAGTTTAGGAGCAGCTGGGACGCCATCAAATTTCCACCTGAAGCGGGTGAGACTGAGCTCATCACACACTTTCCACTTTGGACACGAGAAATAAATGATTCCCCATCTCTGTCCTACCCTCTGCCTTCTCGGGGGCAAGAAAGGCCCGTGGGGAAGTGAAGCAGGAAAGGTGGGGGAGCTGGCCCAGAGCCCGTTCTCCGCCCTGCCTTCCTGGTTGCGGTCCATTCTCATCACCCTAGCCTCCCCATCTCTCTGGGAAGCTGTTGTCCTCTCCTCTGAGCTGAGACCTTCACCCCTCAGGCTGTCAGCTCCCTGGCCCTGGTCGCACAGCCCCAGGGCCCAGGATTCTACCCTAGGACCTGACTCTGCTGGAACCACGTTCACTGTTGCTGAGTGAAGTTGGGAGCCCTTTCTTTTGTTGCTCCCTCCTCTGGCCGAGTCTCTTCTTCTGCTCCTAGGCACCAGGGGTGCCTAGGGCCGCAGAGAGAGTTTATCAATCCCTGCCGCCCAGGGGTTACATTCATCTGTCTCCTGCTCAAGTCACTGCAGTCTCCCAAGTTTTTACACACCCCTGTCATGTGCGAGCATTTATGGAATGCTCACTATTCCACACACTAGCCCGAAGAAGCAACAAGAAACAAGGTGTATTCCACTCAAGGAGCTTACAATGTCACTTAGAAGACATAATTAACATTGAAAAAATTCATGCCACAATCTAAGCCACGTAGAAGTGGTTGAGACAGAAGTCCACGGAGTGAGAGTTGGGGAGGGCGCCTGAGCACAGGGAGCCCCACATGACTAACGGATGGAACAACACAACCCCAGTCTCCCAGGGCCACAAAGAGGGGGCTCACCCATGCAGGCAGCTTCTCTGGATTTATTTTCTTTGTTGTCATTTTTGTCAAGTGACTAAGAATGTGTTTGAAGAAGGGACCTTGCCTGTTCTCTTCCCATAGACTTACGCCTAATATTCCTCCGGGCCCTGGATTAGAAAGTCAGCTTAGGTACGTCATGGGAGCACGGAGCACTCCAAGCAAAAAGATGAGCGCCTGGCCTGAGCTGGTCATTGGACAAGCAGACAGCTAAGATCTGCTCCAGACCCAAAGTTATTAAGTCTCTCTTTTTCCACCCAAATTCATCCTCTGTTTCCAAGGTTGCGAGGTGCACGGCTGACCACCTACTTACCACCTGGTTCCCCAGTCGTGCTCGGTGCAGCCACGCTCCCCTCAGTGGGGACAGGAGGAAGACACGTCACTCCAGGGAGCCCATAAGACCTCCTAGGTGTCCTCCCCCACGGTCCCCATTCTCCATAACTTGGAATGCTGATGACTACAGCAACCATGGAAGCCACTTAAATACAGCAGAGCCACTGTCAGCCTGGGTCCCTGAGGGACTCCACCCAGCAGAGCCACCTCCCCTAATTTCAGCAGTCTGGAACATCTGCTCTGGTCTGTTATGTGAGAAAAAAAGAAACTTCTATTGCATCTGAGCCTTATACTTTGGGTCTGTTTGTTATAGCAGTTTGGCCTGCCCTAACACAATCTCAAAGATCTGAGTTTTCCTTTATCAGTCAACGAAATGACTAGATACCCGATTGCTTACAATCTGGGTACTGACCACCTAGGGAAAGAGAAAATTAGGTGGTGATCAAATGAAGGGTTATATATTCACAAACTTCCTCTGAAATCTTTTGGAGGTGTCGACCTTGGTTTTCATGTTTCTGCATTTGAATTTAAAGGCAGACGCAGACATTGGTTCTAAGAAGGCATCTCGTTAAGGATTGTTTTTCAACTGAACAAACATCTCCTGAGAGTCTCACAGGTAGACCAGCTCTCGGAAAGGGAACTGGATACAAAATAGAGGCAGCAGCCTGTCCTTGACCCAGGGACTCTGCCATGTAATAGATGAGCATCGACAGTTTATGGCAGGGCTCTGCCCTTTCTTCCTGCTTGACCCAGCTGCTGCTTGGCTCCGGGCACAGCTTGTTGGATTCCGACAGAAGCTGTTAACAGAAAGCTGATGAGCTTGGGGGTAGAGGGGCTAGAGCAGGGGTCCAGGATGCCCAGCCTCACTGGTCTTGACATTGTGGTTATTGATGAACCATCTATTCCAGTTGACCCCCTGGAAACAATGGTATCCCTTACTGGGATCCGAAAGAGCAATCAAACACAGTGTGACCCAACTGATTCCTGCCTGCCAAGCTCCTTCTCCAGGCCCTGGAGAACACTGACTCATGGGAATGCGGTGCATGAAAGAGAAAAACCGGGGAGTTCTGGAAGGAGCAATGGCCTTTGACTCTACCCTAGAAATCTCTTTTGGAGGAGAACTGGGTCTTAGGAACAAAACTGCTGCCAGCACAGCGCCATCCGTGTTCAGTGGGAATGCAAGGGGAGAAGAGACACCGCCCTCAGTCAGCTGCTCGGGCGGCCATGTGAACCCCCTGGGATGCTTCCGGAGCTTCCATCTTAAAACACATGCAAAGCACGTGTCCGCACGCTGCGCACCTGATACACACTCTCTCCCCAGTCCCCGTTACAATTTCCCAAACTATGCCTTAGCCTGGGAAAACCCTCACTAACTGCTGCTGCGGAAGAAGTGTGTTCCTTGGGATGCACCAACTGCCCTCTTCTTTAGATGAGGACATCTGGCCTCAAGGCAGGCACGCAACCACCCTTGCCTGGCCTGTCCACCCCTCATTCTCAGACACGGTAGCTTCGCTGGACCTGAGGCGGCCCCCCACTTCTCTCCAGAAACTGTCTTCTGAGGGGGAGGGGATGGTCCCCGGCCATGCCCTCATCAGAGCCCTCTCTCCCGGTCAATTCAGAGAGAACAACTGCTGAAGGGCTCACAGCCAGACTCAGCAGGACTCGGTTCAGGTGGACTGCATCCTGGGAATGGTATTCCAGACATAAACACCCTCACTGCCTTCTTTGCACCTCCCGAAGTTCTAACCATCACCTCCATTACCTCCTCAGCGGGGGCTGGCTGGGCAAATGAGTGGAAAGCCCCTGACTTCAATGAGCACCGTTAGTGGTTCACGTAGGCAAGGTTAGCCCTACAGAGACGCACATCCACCTCCGCACAGGAAGGGGGTTGGGAGAAGTGAAGTCATGACAGTACAGGGGAAGGGCACAGGTGACAGTTCTGAAGACCGCATGTGGCTCAGTGCGACCAGCCAGGTCTGTAGACGAGGCCAAGAAATGCCTAGTGGGCTTGTCTCGTCTGTGCAAAATGGTGAAGGGGCTATGTTTCACATTTGTGAACAGGGAAGGGCAGCATGATTTCGAGTAGAAGTCTGAGGCCAGAGGACAGTGAGAAGGCCCTTTTGGGAAAGTGGCAGGAAAACACAGGTGTGCTTCGGCCTTCTGTAGAACTGTGACCTGGAGCGCTGGTGATAATGTGACCCCAGAAGCTGCAGGTGATGTGGGGAGCCCACTCTGTACTGCAGCCTTGCCGACGACAGGCATGTCTTCACGGAGCTCAGTCACTTGCAGGTTTGCAAAAGTGCTAAATTGCAAGCATGCAAGGATGGCATACATCCCATTTCTTAATCCACGTAACAGAAAGAAAATGCAAACGAATGCATCCAGAAGATACTGTGACTGGATCAAGTCTGTTTTCAATCACAGCAGTCCTCTGAAGATACACATCTAAACCCAAGCAATGCATTGCCACAGGTCCTGACATTCAGGCTAAAGGAACTGCTGTAGCTCTCTTGGCTAACATCGGGGCTGCCTGGGCAACACGCAATGTGCTGCGTCTGACCAGCCTGCAGGCCCCAGCCCTGCACTCCTCTGATGGAAGCCTGCTGGTGACAACACCGAGCTCTGGTTGCCTTGCCACTTGCCCTGCCCTGCAGGTATAAACCTGACTGAGGGATCTGCCCGGTCTCTATTTACCTCGGGCCGTGGGCAAAACAAGCCCTGGAGGGGGAACCATCCTTGTTCAGAAACAAGCAAACCTTGGTTGGGGAAAGGGGCATGGCAGGAGTAGGGGGGAAATGCCTACTCCGATGACTTAGAAGACTGAAAGGCTCCTAAGCATATCCTGGTGCAGGACATCTTTCCGAAGAATGTGAAATCTACACAGGGAGGGCTTTTTTGGTCTGTTTTGTAGGTTGCTATGTCCCCAGGGCCCAAAATAGGACTTAGCACTAGTAGATGCTCAGTAAATATTTGTGAAATGAATGAATGAATCAATCAAGATTGGTTCCTTACAAGTTGAAAGCGGATCTGGGAAATTATGAAGCTAAAGAGGGTGCATGCCAGTCAAGCTGCCCAAGGCAAGCTACCGAAAAGGGCAACTGGCCTGCTACCAAATGGCATGCTTCTCCCCTGAGGCCATGGAGGACCAGAGAAGGTATGAGGGCCTGCATTCAACCTTTGCAAACTCAGAAGCATGGTTCTACTTGGTACCAAAAATGAATAAACTCCAAGGCCAAGGTACTCACTAGAAAAAATAGAAAGACATAGGTTCCCAGGGGCCATCAGCATGGCCTACAGGCATACCTCCTGGTATCTGCCCCTGGTCTCCGGCCCTGAGGTCTGCGGGCCTCTCGGACAGTCCTGATTCTTTTTATTCTCCTGGGCTGGCTCCAGGACACACCTGCGTTTATATGAGGGTGAAGTGTGGAACCGGGACAAGGCACATTCATAGGGGCTGTTGGCGAGGCTCATGCGCGGGTTCCTGGACTGGAAGCTAGTGTGAATTCTAGAGAAATCAAAAGCAATGCCTGTGTATGCACCAGCAACTCCCCCCCCCTCCCCCGTGATCCCATTTTCAGGAAATTCTGAGTAAAAAAAGAGAAGGCAATCATTAGATGCCTGTAAAAGGATGTTTTTCAAAGTATTAATAAGTCACCACGAAAATCTGGAAGCCACATAAACGTCCCAAGATAGGAGAATGGTTAGACACATGAGTACAGTCCTCAGAAAACCACCCATGCACTCGGCAAATGTGGCAGGAACCTCAAATTCAAACCAAGCCCACAAAGGATGTTGTCAATTTGCAGGAAGAATGGGGGTTTATGGAGATGATGTACGTTGCAGAGTGCGCAGCGGTCTGCTCAGAACAGAAACGTGTTTCTGCACTCAGCTTGTGTCCCAGTGTCTCCCTGGGCTCATCTCCAGCCTTCTGAGCACCCCTGCAGCTGTCATCTCGACCCTCTGGATTTAGCATCCCGCACTGCTTCTTTTTTCCTCCTTATTACAGATTTGTAAAAAAAAGACCTAAATATTTAGGTCAGACACGTTTCAGATCAGAAGGCACAAGCTGACCCCAATAACATAAACATATGTGTAAATATTAAAAAGAATTCGAGTAAATTTAAAGAAATGTAAATGTAATTTGGTTTACATGCGGACCTCTTTTTCTATAGCACTGCCTAAGTTTGGGGAAGAAAAACCCAGAATACCCTACCTCCGGGCTTAGGTGAGAGTCCCCTTGAAGTGTGTGAGCTCTTTCTATCTGCAAGCAAATGGCTCCCCCCTCACCAACCGCCCGAGCTCTGCAGGCTCCTCCAGCACTCTGATTCCTCCTCTCTCCTTCTGGGCTGTCCCTGTCCCCAACATCACTTAGAAAAATACAGACCTGGTCGCTACTGACTGAAGATGTCAACTCTGGAAGATCCCTTGGGTGGCCCAGATGTTGGACCCTCCAAATCTTCCTGGGAAGGCGGACAGGTCTCTGACTTGAGGCTGTACATCTGAGCAATTCCTGCCCCAAATGTCCAAATGTGCCAGGCCCCGGTCAGCTTCCCCCTGCCCTCCCCATCCCACACACTCTACCGGGCTCCATTTTCCCAGGGTGGGCATCTCAGAAGCTGGTGAGAAGCCCCATTGCAAGGGGAGGGGCAGGGGGAGACAAGGGAAGTATCCAAGACTTCTGCTTCTAGAAATGGCCCACTGAGCCACTGAAACCATCCCGTGAAGACAACTTTTTTAAAGGTAGGATATTATAAAATGAACCATCTTCTTAATAGCATCAAAGACATGACAAGTTAGTGAGGAATTACTGGGTACAGTAGTAGAGAAGAGAACCCAGAACAATAAACTCAGCTCTCAAAACTGCTTTGACCTTGAGGGCACTGGGGGATGCAGATGAATCTGCTTAGAAACAGAGCTAAGCTTCCAAAGGCCCACCAAAGTTGGGGGCCCTACCAAGCCCTCCTCCACTTCTTTTACACTGACTCTGAAGAGCTACACTCTCAGAGTAGAGGTCCATGAGAACTCAGCCAATTCACTGTACATGCGGTTCAGCCTCAGGTCATCGGGTTGATTCAGGAGCCTGCAACTGTGAACTCAGACCATGGTGACCCCAGCCTGGTATGGCCAGCAGGCATCTGTCAACAGCAGAGAAACATCTTCTCTGGAACAAGATAATGTCATCTTCGTCCTCAAATTATTCCTGCAGAGAAAGAGCCACCCTTTAAGTCCTTCTTCACCAGAACTCCCGGCAGGTCACCGTCTCTAAAAAGTTGCATGCGAGTCACCTCTCAAGGATGCTAAAGCATCTGAGTCATGTGGCAGAAACATGCGGACCCCTCTTACAATGCAGGGAGCCCTCACTGCACCCTTTTCTGGGATGAACCTAGACCAGCTGCAGGTTCTCTACGAAAGCTGCTGTCCACGCTGGAGGCATCCTCTTGCTAAGTGAAATGAGAAACCCAATTTGTTTTAGAACCATTAAAACTCATCATCCTCTTTCTCCATATCTTCCTTTGCAAGGAGCTGCGCAGATCTCTTAGCAGGTAGCCCTGGTCTGGAGAGGGAGCGTGACTCTGGGAAATCAGCTCCAGTGCACGGCACAAAGTAAAGATCAGATAACGTCCACAGGAAACCGCCGCATCTCCCGTGAAGCCTGGGGTCCAGAACAGCCTGTTCTGGGGCTTCCTCCTCCTTCAGGAATACTGGGAACGCCCTCCTTCTCTCACTTCATCTTCCTCTTTTGTCTCCTTCTGTACAACACTTTTCAGGTGCCGGGGTCATCGGGTACTTTCAGAGTAATCTTATAGTAAAGTGCTGGTCAACTCTATTTCCCTTTGGTAAAAACACCCCCAATGTCACTTCCCAGCAAGTCCTCACACTACTGTCATTGTCACTGTCAGAAATCATCACTGCCCTGCTGCCCTAGGGCAAAACTTGACTGGGTACAAAAAAAATTAACAGCCCATGTCCCCCCCTCCCCCACCCACTCCCCAGAAGCTGCGGCATCACAGGGAAGGCTGGACCAGCGAGTGTGCTCTCATGATGTCACAGAAACAGGTGCCTGGGGAATGTCTGAACTTGCATCTTCTAAGAGTAAGAATGCTATTTGATCAGTGCCTGTGGCAGAAGGTGAGGTCTGAGAGCTTGGTTTGGAGAACTCCAAGGCTCAGAGAAGAGGATGAACTGGGACCAGAAGGAAATTTGAAACAAAAATTTTTTGTCTGGGGGGAAGGGATGAAGGAGTAGCAGAGCAAGATAAGAGAGAGTGGGCGAAAAGGGAAGTGGGCAAGAGTATGACACTGACCCTAGGCCAGGGGTCATTCCCCCAGCAGCAAGGAGGCAGAAAGGATGCTTGAAAGCAGAAGTGTCTAAGGCACCCGTGTAAAAGAGTGTGCATGTATGCTTGCTGTACACAGGCTTAGGCCTCCCCAAAACACCCCCACATTCTCCAGAAAGTCAAAAGACTTCCCCCAAATATTTTGTGTGATCGACTTTTGATTGTATTATACCCAGAGTGACTCAGTAAATGGAGAGAGCAGATGGACAGAGGTGGGGACAAGATGACCCCACAGCCACAAACCCCCCAGGCCTCCAAAGAAACCTCGCATAATAGGACTGCATCTCAACTCCCTGATCTTAAATCTCCATTGGGCCGGTCACCCCTGGAGATGGTGGTCACATTAAAGAGGAACTTGGCCATGGATCCTGACTGGGAAGGAACGGTGTGTGGCATCTCCAGAAGCAACTGAGGAGAGGGACTAGACGCAAACACAAGGGCTATGCAGGCGACTAGCGGAGAAAGCAACAGGAGAAATCAGGCACCTGCTACAGAGCCTCCTAAGCTATGTTAAGGAGTTTGGACTTTTAATCTGTTGGCAATGGGGAGCCACTGAAGGCTTACTGACCAGAGGAGTACCTGGATCAAAGAGTGCTTGAGACAACCTCCCCTGAGGGTGGTATTGGAGAGGCCCTGCCCTGGCATCAGGAGCACCTAGGGAACAAGAGACCTGTTGGGAAACTGAACAGGTTCAGGCTCGCAGGACCTGGACAGGAGTGGGACTGTGGGTGGAAAGGGAAGACTGAGACTTACAGTGGCTGGCGAAGTGACGAGAACCAGTGAGCAGTTAGTTGGAGGCAGGGAGGGGAGAGGAGGACAGGCAGTGAATAAAAGATGGCGTGGATGACGCCGGTGCCTGCGAGAAGGGTAGGCAATCCAGGGGGCCCTGGAAAGGTGCAGGTAGGGCTTGGGGCATGCTAGCTGGGAAATGGGCCAAATGAGCTTGTTCGAGGGAAAGAAGGGAACTTTTTGACTTCCATGCTGCTTTTCTCAGATGCATATTTCCTTTCATTGTCTTCCTCTGTCTTCTTAAGTGTACAGGAGCATCATGCATCCTGCCTTGCACTGAGAGAGATGTCTATGTCTCACTGGACAAAGACATGTGCTGCCCCAAAATGCCTACTTGGCAGCCATTCATACACCCCTGGGTAAAGAACTTACACGTGAGTCTGAGCAAGGCAGCTCTCACGGGCCCCGGGTCCTCTTGCCTGCCACTCCTGGGAGTCAGGCCAAGGGAGGGCCTCAATGCTGTTCTCTTAACCCTGCTCGGGAGCCACAGGGCTGCCCATCTACCCACTTGCTTCTTCTCTTGCACCATCTAGTCCCCCACTTACAAAAAAGTCCTGAACACGTTGGAAGTATCCCATGAGCAAACGTCTGAACTTCTTCAAGATATTTCAAATATCCCACCTACGTGTTTATCATGCTATTGCGTAAGCTTCATGATTCTTTATCTCTGCTTGCAAAGTTTTAACTTGTAACTTTATATATGTTGTAATCAAAGGTTCCAGGGTGCTTTCTCTTTCTCTCCTCTGCATCTATTTCTTCCAACATCCCTATCAGGCTCGTTAGGCCCTCCCATGACATCAGAACCATCTTCCTGGCACCTGCCATCGTAGAAACCCTGGTCCTCCAAACAGGGTGGGTCTCCTAGGCTTGGGGGAGAAACTGTCACCCCAGCTAAGCCCCTACTCCCCGCTCTTCTCCAGGCATGAGAGATACCCTCATCCCAGCCTGCTAGCCTCAGGCATCTGGAGTGGTCTGTGGAGTCAGCACAGCTGACCCTTGGGCCAAGACATCTAGGAAGCATAGTAGCCTTTGAGGACTGTGGCAGAACTGGGGATGGGTCAACAGTAATCATGGGGCTGTGCCCTAACCTTCACAGCTAGGGTTCAGAAAGCCAAGGAGTGGTGACGAAGTAGGATACAGGAAAAACCCACCTAAAAGTCTTGCTCTTCAAGGTGTGGTTCCCTGGACTAGTAGCACTGGCCTCACCTGGGAGCCTGTTGGAAATGCAGAGTCTTAGAACATGGGCCTCCTGAATCTATCTGGGCATCTGCAGCAAGGTCTCATGTGCCCGCACGTCGTGCGGCCTTGGCCTCAGTGGACCTCACAGTGGGCCCCAAGTGGGCCGAGTTCTCAGGGGACCAGTGGGCTGGCTGTTGGCATTTCAAGATCTGGGTGCTGCCTCCTTCCACCAGACCCCAGCTGCCCCTTGTAGAGCACCCAGCCCTGGCACATTCTGTCCCCGCCATGCATGCTCGGGCGGGGCCTCCAGACTGAGAAACATGCAGCCAAAGCCCTTGGAGCAGAAGCTGAAGTTGGCCATAGCCACAAAGTTGGAGTCACCGCTTGTCACAGAGCTCCCATTCCCCCTCGGTAAAGTGCATGCCTTTCAGAACTGACTGAGTGATCTGGATCCTTTTGTCACTGAGCTGACTGCTTTCGGAAATACGATGCTCTCCTTCGCTAGAATCTCACTTTTCTTTAATAAATAGGTCCAAATCCATTCTCTGGCCCTCATGCAGTGGTCACACCTTCTGCAGTCTCAACCTGGATCAGGTGTGCACGACACGCCCTGCCACATCCTCCCCTGATCAGGGCAGGACAGCCATGAGGCCCAAGTGTAGAAGGAAGAACTGGAGGAAGAGGAAGCCGGTGGCCTCCAGCTGAGTCTTGCTTGGGGATCTGGGCACAAATGGTCTAGCCTCAGAGGGCATTTACCCCTCTGTGGAGTAAAAAGTTGGAATTTCCATAAATTCTGTGAGCATGAGTTCTCAAGCATGGAATGAGGATGCTGGGCTCCACGGTCCCCAAGTGCCCCTCCAGCCTGAACACACATGATAGATCCCATGTATCATCCTGCTTAGCAACACTCAGTCCTCAGACGTTGTGTTGGAGTTTTTCAGGCTTTAAACATAAAACTCTATATAGAACTCAGTATATGTCAGAGATGGCATCTGAAGTCAGTGATGCTGGGACAATGGCTGGACAGCTGAGAACAAATAAAATTGAATGTACACTGTTGCGGACCGTTCAGCCTGGTTTCAGGAGTTGTAACCCTCACCCCATGGTGGGCTGTGTAAGAGCCCAAGGGACCCACTTCATCTGGGTCTGTTCTGTCACGAGGACGTGACCTACTAAGGAGACAAAGCTTATCTCCCTGGCAGGAGTGCTGCTTCTGCCTCATCCATCTCTGGCCCCATTGCTTGGTTGGCAGTCAATGACGGGTAAGACTCCTCATGGGAAGGGCAACCTAAGCCAGACGTGACCACTTGGAAGGCCTCATGGAAGGACTGGGGGGGGCTGCAGTAAAGAGGATGTGATGAACCCTTGCCCCCCAGCTATTCTGACAGCCCGAGTCCTCATTTCCGTCTGGGAGATGTCGTCTGCTTCCTAATCGGCTTAAAGCCTGAAACTGTGGGGGCGAGCAGTGCAGCCCTGTGCTGGCCAGACGGCACCCTGGGTGATCGGGCATAAGAAAGAATTCCTAAAGTCCTGTGAAACCTGCTTTGTTTGCTAAGAGTGCTCTCATTTAAATGATAAGGGTCCCAGGAGGAAATGGGTATGTCTCCCAAAGTTTTGCAACCCCCTTTCCGGACAGACACTGACTCAGATTAAGCCCTCAGATTTCTTTGACATGTTAAACCTGTATTCCTGTGTATTTGAACCCAATAAAAGCCTAGTGAGGAAGGGGCTCTGGGTCATTCTCCTCTGAGAGGTTGACCACCTTTCCTCCCCAAGCAGATCATGTCTTGGTAGTTTTTATTTTCATCCATGATGGAGGGATGGGGCTCTGCGGGCGGAGCCCCCCCACATCTGGCACCCAGGTCAGGGGCCCCCGCAGTACACCTCACATGACAGCTGCTTCAGGGACAGGGCTCAGGGAGACCAGTGGTTCTGAACCCTCTCCGCACATCAGGACCACTGAGGTTGGCCCTTCTAAAAGGCCCACAAGCAGCTTGAAAGGAGGGAGACACCCTACCCAGGGCCAATATTCCTTCCAACCTGACTTTGCTCCTATGGGGCTGAACTCATTCTGCTTCTAGAAAATGGATCTTGCCTTCCAGGAGGAGGAGCTGGACTATCCAGGTAAAGGAAGGCCCTTCAGCAGCCTCCTCTCCCCACCCCATCCTCCCTTTCCCCCCCGGCCCAGGAGCTACAACTCTGGACCCCACTCTCTCAAGTGCCAGTCACTACAGATGCCTTGCTCAGAGGAAAGAGAATGGCCTCAGGGGACCCCTGCGCACCCCCAGCACTCTCTCTGCATTCCTGGAGTCCCACAGAACTCTGTAGCTCTGGCAGGGCCTACAGGCAGAGGGGCCTGGTTGGCACTTGGCCCCGAGCTTCGATGGAACCCCAGGACTGGGTGATGATGATGCATAGCGCCCAGGGCTTTGGACCTGGGTGAGTTCACTACCAAAGTCTAGGTTTCCTCCTTGTAAACCAGAAATGATAACAGAAGCTACTTTAGAGTGTTGACATACACACTAACACATCAGTGCTGTGTGCCTGGAGGTGGTGTAAGTGCTTTAAAGATACTAAAGCATCCAGTTCACCATGCCCAGAACAGGTGGGCGCGATTTCCAGCCCCCTTTTATAGGTGAGAAGAGGGGTTCACAAAAAGTAAGAGGTATGCCCAAGGTCCCACATGCAATAAATGCTAGAACCACGATTCGAGCCTGCAATTTAGAGCCTGAGGTCCTAAGACTATGTCTGGAACCTATTAAAAGCAGAATAAATAGTAGTTTATGCTCTACTGTTGCAGATGCCTTAGTAAAGCAGAAGATGGCTGAGACGGGGCTCTGTGTGCAAACCTCCTATCCCTCCTACTCTAACAGTCTTAAAATCAGAGGCATGCCTGTCCCCTTCACCTCTGTAGCCCAGCAGACCCACATTATGCCTTGTTGCTCCCTGAGCACCTTCTGGATGTGAAATACAATGACATTGCACTTATCGGGTGCCCACCAGGTACACCTTATCTCATTCGGTTCACACATAAACCCTGCCTTATGGGAAGCTGAGCATTTCAGTGTCTCTGCCAGAGGGCTCCAGCCAGAAGGCTCCAGCCAGAAGGTAGCTGAGCTAGGCATCTCCAGCACAGCCTGAGGTGGACAAAGGGAGACTGACTCTCAAGGCACGGCAATGTGCCCTGGGGTAGCTTTCAAATGGAAAGGAAATTATTCCACTCATTAGCTACTTTATGTGGTGCTCAGAGAACTCTGTAGTACTTCACTTTCCATTCCAGAACATTTCCAACTAATTATATTCCATGGGCAGTGATTCCAAGTAAAGGAGAGGGAAAAAAGCACATTGATGCTCACCAAGACCTCAAGGGAATTGTGAGGGAAAGCAAGAGCATCAGAAAAGGGGGTATTAAGGCCAGATGAATCAACACTGGTCTCAAAATCTTACAATGGGAGAGACAGAATCGATACAAACAATGCGATCTCAGAATGCTGACAATCTCAAACACATCCCCACCATGTCTGTGATTAAAAGAGAGAGAGAGACACATGAAAAGTCCCCAGGAACCAGACTCTTATTTGGCAAACGGTCCATCGTAACCTCACAGGCACCCAGAGGGGGCTTTTCATCCCGTGTGTGTGTCCTTACCCGCCCATTCATGGTTTGAATGTCGTATAACAATGCTGATGAGGTCAGAATTAAAATTGAGACCGAAGGGCATTATTTCCCTCCATGCACAGCTGAAGTCGGGTCCCAGTTAAGCCAATCCACTCCCTTCTCTTGCCATCCCAGTCTGGTCCACCTTGTGAGTGACAACCCAACCTGCGTACTCCAATCCAGGCACACCTAGACATTCTTTGGCCAAGTTGTAGGCGCACAAGTGAACCTAGGCAGGGTGTCCTGGAAGCCATCTCAGGGCCATGTATGCAGAGAATTCCAGGGTGAGACCCAGAAAGGGAAGGGCATGGACCCCGGGGAGCACATCCCTTCTGTCTTGCTGATTCTTCTCCCCCATTAAGAGACCACAGCCAGAGTGGGGCCCCCTAGAGTGTGGGGTGCCAGCTGGGACATGGGACCTTCAGTGTCCCTGACCCAAAGTTCAGACATCTTATGTCATCCCATGAGTGAGCTGCTATGCTCTCAGAAGGAAAGCCCCCTGCCTCCTTCCTTCAGGGGACAGTGCTGGAGAGGGCAGCACACTCTGGGTCCAAGACCTGCCCCTTATAACCAGGTGACCCTGCACAGCAACGTAACCTTCCTAGTCCTGTTCTCTGAAGCACAAAATGAAGACAGTCACCACCCTGGCCACACTGTTGGTAAACTAAGAGAGTGCTAACGTGCTAGACCAATGTGAACTTTGTTATCTTATGGGGAGCTCAGGAAGGCAACGTGGTTCTCGGTGGAAAGAGCCCCAGACCTGTGGAAATGATGGCAGAACTCTAAGCTGGTTCCAGGAAAGACACCTACCTAAAGGGCTCTCCAAAGGCCTGAATAATCAAGTGGATGCAGAAGCACCTGGCAGACAGAAGGGACTCAAACATTACTGGTGGTAGAGGCGGTGGAGGTGGCGGAGGTAACAATTTCCTGAATGACACTGTGCCAGGTATGTTCAGCATGCACTCTGCTAGTGCAATCCTTTTGATGATCACAAAAAAACAAAGAGATAAGCCTGCTCCCATATCACAGGTAAGAAAAGTGAGGTGAGACCCAGCTCACAGAGCTCATGAGCAGTGAGGCCAGGAATCACAGGGGATCTGTCTGCATTCTGATTCCTCTTCCAACCACAGTCCGCACCACCTGGCTAGTTTTCATACAGCCTCTGATAACGAAGGAGCAGACCACAACTCACAGCACCCTATGCTGGAGCAGCCAGCTGAATATTTAAACCAGAGACTATGGGCTGCCTGCTTTGCCCACAGACACACAAGAACTCACTTAGCTCATCAAAAAACCCAGCCCCAGGAAAACAGAGCTTGCGGTAAGTCAACCAACTGAACCTGGAGAAGATCGAACACAAAACATCAGCATATTTCGAGACACTTTACAAGGAGAGTCACACCCAGGTACTCCGTGGACCAAGGACTCAAATAACAATGCTTAGTATGGCTCGTGACAACCACCCGGAATGTTCACGTCTACTTAGTTCCCAACACTAATGCAAATAAACCTTGCTTTCACAAACTGTGTGCTGTGTGCACTGAGTCCACATCAAGCGTTCCTAAATCAACTGATGGTAAAAACCACAAGGATGGTTCAAGGTGTCAGCACTGCCAGGCCCAAAGTAAGCACTGGCTTCTTTCTACCTGTCTCCCTATCTCTACAGAGCAGCCTGGGGGTCTCTTTGAGGCAGACCCTTTTTCTGCACTGGTGGGGGGCAGACAGCTCCAGGCCACCAGAGCCCACTCACCCTCACCCTCCAAGAATGAAGACGTTTAATTACGTAAGGTAGGACCTAACCCCAATACCCTCAGAAGGCCCAGAAACTGTCAGCGGTGACAAATGCAAGCAACACCGGGACCCCCAAATTCATGACTCTGCTCCAGGAAGCGGTGCAGGGAGAGTGGGTGACTGAGGAAGGCTCAGTCAGCACAGGAGAGGTTGGTAGTGATGCTGCCCCCGTGGAGGAGCTGAGTGTTAACCCTCTTCGCTGATGCTTTCCTCGCCACCCGCTTCCCCTCCCCTTCCCTCCTCTTCCCAGGAAATGTCTTAATCTCTTGAAATGGCTGTGGTTGCTAAAATCTCACTAGCAAGGTTGGGACACTGATACACCACGTCCCCCATATCCTGCTCTTCTGGGTGAGTTCCCCTTGAGTCTATTAAAATGGTATTCAAACAAAGGAATTCCACTGAAAGAGGTGAGGAGGGGATGCGAATCCCATCTGGGGATAATGTGCCAATGTCTTTCTAGAATGTCATTTTGCAAAACCTTCCCCAATCTACAATTGAAAAAATAAAATAAATAAATAAATAAATAAACCTTCCCAATCTGTCCCCATCCCCACACAGTGTGCGAATTCGCCATATAATTCCTGACAGAAATGCAGAAAGGTAAAGATGACGGCTGGGTAAGAAGACACTGCACTCGTCCCTCCCGTGTGGAACGCCAAATGCACACGAACATAGGCAGCAATTAGTCCTTCGAGACAACGGAGCCCTGAATAACCAGCTTGTGACAACGAACGAGAGTCCGCACAGAGAAGCCAGGGAAGCCAAGCCGAGGGAGCGGTAGGAACTCCCCGCGCTCGAGGCGGCGTCACGTCCCCTGCCCTAGGCGGGGTGGCCGGACCTCTACCCCGGGGCCGGGGCCTACCTGCTAGATGGCCTCAGTTCAAGCCCAGCTACACGGCCTGCAGCCTTCGGCCCCGGACAGAGGGAGCAAGCAGGAGCAACAGGGTGTCACCGGAGCCACCAGCTTCCCTGTTGAGGGGCGTCTGCATTCAAGCTCATTCCCGGGCGCCAAGAGCGCATGCTCAGCTCCAAGCTACTTCCCACAATCACCCGCTCGGCGTGTCAGGCTCGTGCCCCCAGGTGCCGAGAGCACGTACTCGGCTCCGCGTGGCTTCCCACAACCACCCGCTCCACCTATCAGGCTCGTGCCCCAGGTGCCGAGAGCACGTGCTCAGCTCTACGTGACTTCCCACAACCACCCGCTCCACCTGTAAGACTCGTGTTCCCCAGCTGTCGAGAGCGCATGCTCGGCTCCACATAGCTTCTCACAACTACCCAGAACACAGAATCACAGAGGTTGCTTCTGCATGGATCACTTGCAGTGCAACAAACCAGAGAGAGAAACCTTGGGAGCCCTCCGTGGTTAGAGGGGCGGGTGATCTCCATGGTTTACACCCCCTTCACCTCCACAGGTGGGCAGGGGCTCTATCCAGGTGCTCTGGCCTGCATGGGACAAAGGGAGCAAGCAGGACCAACAGGGCATTATTACACACACCTGGTCTCCCCACCTGACGCCCATTCCTGTTTGGTGGGCCAGTACCCTGGACGACTTAGGTACTGCTCAGCTCCTACCAGCCTGTCACACAAGTCTACATGGAGCCAGCTTCTAAATAAGGCCACTTTTCCAAGACTGGAAGAGACAGCTATTTTGCTTAATTCATATAAACAAACATAGAAAGTCAAACAAAATGAAAAGACAGAACATCTCTTAAAAGATTAAGAAAATTCCCAGAAAAAAAGAAAAAAACTAAGTAAACAAATAATTTGATAAAGATTTCAAAGAAATGGTCATAAGGATGGATCCTCACCAATCTTGGAAGTAGAATAGAGGAATTTAGAGAGAACTTTAGCAAACAGAAAGTATAAGAACCAAGCAGATCTTAAGAATACACAATAACTAAAATGAAAAACAGAGGAAATCAACAGATCAGCTAATGGTCTGTCTCTAAGTAACCAAAGCAGTGACCTAGAGACAGACGAGGGGAAATCAACCAAATCAGAACAACAGAAAAAAGAATTAAAAACAAGGAAAAAAAGATAATCTAAGGGACATCTGGGTTAACATCGCACATGCAGATATTTGCATTATAGGGATCCCAGAAGGAAAGGAAAAACATAAACTTTATTTAAATAATGGCTGAAAATGTTCCTAACCTGGGAAAGGAAACAGACATCCAGGTCTAAGAAGCACAGAGAGTTCTAAACAAGATGAAGCCAAAGAGACCCACACGGATACAAAATTTAAAGACAGAAACATTCTTGAAGGAAGCGTGAGAAAAACCAGTTACAAACAAGGGGGAAAAAAAAAAAAAAAAAAAAAAAAAAAAAAAACCCTGTAAGTCTGTCAGCTGATTCTCATCAGCAATTTTACAGGCCAGAAGGGAAAAGCAGTACCTCTTTCAAGAATTTTTCTCTTTGCAGTACAGGTTCTGCTGACTTCTCCCTTGACTCTAGAAGAGGCAGGTATGATAAGTGGTAAGCTGAGGAACCCCAGTTGCTCCAGGGTTTTTACTGGAGACAAAAATCTATTTCCTGATACTTGTGCCACACTCTGGGAAAACCTACGGGAAGTCTCTTCATCTTGCCAAGATAGAAGAGAACCAGGACCAGGCAGATTGGCTCAATAATTGAAAAGGGAAAAGTACAGCACAGAATCCATGAACAGACACTATCTTCATCCAACAGTAAAGTCCTTGATCTATTTTTTAAAAGAGAGAGAGTATGTACAAAGTAGCAAGGGAGCTTGCAACCTAATTTACCCAACAAGAAATTCAAGGAGAGGTAGTTCCCCAGACAAGTAAAAACTAAAGGACTTCGTCATCACCATTAAACCATCCTTAAAAGAAACGTTAAAGGATCTTCTTTAAGTAGAAAAGGAAAGGCAATAACCAGAAATAAGAAAATATGAGAGAGGGAAAAACTTCACAGGTAAAGACAAATATTCAATAAATATAGCAAATCACACATTTAAAAAGCTACTATGAAGGTTAAAAGAAAAATGTATCAAACTCAGCTCAAACTACAATAAGTAGCTAGGAAATACACAGCACAAAAAGATCTAAAATACGACATCAATAACATGAAGCGTGTATGGAGGAGTAAAAATGTAGTCCTTAGAGAATATACTGGAACTTAAACATCAATGAGCTTAAAATAGACTGCTATAAAGAATGATAGATATAAACCTCATGGTAACCACAAACAAAAAACCTACAAAACATACACAAATCGAACTTAACCAATACACTAAAGTAGAAAAGGAAACCACAAGAGAAGAGATCAGAAAAGGAAGGCACAGAGGACAACTGTAAAAACAACGTAAAAACAAGAGCGAGCCCCCCAGACAACTTTAGAAGGCAGAGAACAGGAACAGCTCCTGGAGAGAATAAGGCAAACCTCACCAGCCAGCTTCTCCATGACATCGAAGGACTTCGTGTTAGAATGGAAGCCAATGAGCTTTTCTTTCTGGAGCTTAAATCACTGGCATATTAACCCAGCCCCAACTTATCCCGTTCCCCCTCCTAGAAAGCTTAAGCCAAGCCAGGTAGGAGAGGCAGCAACAGCCAGCAGTCTTTGACACAACAGTTTTTTGGAGATACCATAAGACTCCCCAAAAACAACGAGGGTTGCATATTTACTAACCAAAGAGGCAGTTCTCAAGAAACGATTAGGTGGGCCTAAGAATATACATGAAAGAATAGCTTGCCCCCGCTCTCCCACAAGGGCCATTATATTTCTAATTTTTTTCCTAAACCACCAGGTCCAGGCACCTCCCACTGGGCCCCACCTCCTCCCACTCCAGCCTTGTGCCCTCATCCCTGATCACCAAAGTCACTTTGCTGGCCTCCATCTCAAAAACATCCAAACCAATACACGCATGGTTCACACCAAAGGGTTTTTTTGTTGCTGTTGTTATTATTGTTTGTTTGTTTCTTTGTTTTATTTAAGAGCCTATAGTGTTGAAAAGCTCCAGAATTTGGAAGGTCATTCTCCGCTGCTTCTGTCAGGCCTGGTGATGAGCACCTGGCAGCTGGAGCCGATGTTTGGGAGTAAGGCAGAGGAACCCAGCTTTCCCGCTGATCATTCCCTGACAGTTGTCGAGAAGGCAAGTGTGAGCTGCGGTTCCAGTTCAAAGGTTCAGGGGGCACACAGCTTCCATGTGGCCAGTCCCAGGCAGTCCCCAGTCTGACCCAGGAGGACACTGTGGAGGGGAGAGATAGAGCAGGCCTGCCCTCTGGCACACAGGGCAGAGAAAAGGAAAGTCGACAAAGGAAGGGAAATCAGAGGGGGGCAGCCATGCCATGTGCGTTCCATGCAGCAAGTATTCTTCTCAGAATGGTCTCCCCAAGGGCCCCCCTCTTTCCTGCAGAGGCCAACGTATGGTCCTTACAGGCGAGGGCTGCAGAGCACTGTGCCCAGGGGGTGTGGGAGCCAGGGGACCCTGCAGCTCTGGCAGCCCCTTCGCAGGAAACTGAAGAATCTGAAAATGGGTGAGCAGAGAAAGGCTAGAGTTTTCATCCAAAGCAATGGTGCAATTAACAGGCAAAAATACACAAACCTTGCAGGAAGCCAGAAAAGAAAAGAGGAGATTTTTAAAAAAGTACAAAACACCTTTCCAGAGAGAACAGAGTCCCAGGGCCCCAAAGGCACTGCCAGTCCACCTTAGCAGAAGCATCGGCCCCGAGGAAACAGCGAAACAGGAGCCTCTATCAACCTGAGAAGTCAACCCAAGTCCCTGCTTCCAGAAGCCACTGGAACCCCTGACCCACACCTGTGGTACCTCCTGAGTTCGGTGGGTTTCTAGTCCAGCCTGACTGAGACCAACTACAAATACAGCCCCTGACATTCAAAATTCTTTGTGAACTAGCTATGCTTAATGCTGCTGAACCCTTTAGAAAAGAAAAGGGAAGGGAAGGTGCCACAAACTGTATACTCATGCTATGGGCTGACCAGCTCTAAGCACTTTCACTTTGAACTTTCATACAGTCGTTCCCAACATAAGGCCAGAACTTGACCAAGCCCAAAAGGTCACCAAAGGTGCAGACATCTAGAACGTCACAGACCCAGGAGAGCAGGGTGTCGGAAATCCTAAATACACAGACGGATATCCCGCAGGCTTTTGCGGGGGGAGGTTCTTGATAACTTCTGATCTCTTTTACTTTTTTCAACAATTGCTTTCAAATTGACATTTTTTAAGTCAACACATTTCTACCCTTTGCCCTCTTGAGGAGGAAGAAAGGGTGACATTTTAAAGGGTGTCCAGAGGGTGGTAGAGGTGGTTCTCCTGCGGTGACATTCTGAGCAGACGTGCCATACACAAACGTGCCAGAGTCTCATAAATAATGTTTGTCTTGGCTTCAACACCTCGGAGAAGACGGCTTCCAGATCCCTCACACTCAGGCTGCAGCTGATCAACTTTCCACGGGAGGCCAACAGGCTGGAAAACAGGTTTTACCTAAAAGAAAAGGAAGGGTGAGTCAGTGCCTTCCCGCAGAGCTCCACACCCATTCTGACCCCTCCCTAACAGTCTCCATCCCATGGGTCACACTGCCCGACCACAGGACCTTTGAACATGCTGCTCTCTGGAAGGCAAACTGAACTCCTCCAGGTGACTCCTTCCCTTCCCTCAGCTCCCAGCTCAGGATCCTTTCTTAATTCCCCACGTAGACCTGCTGGCCCACAACCTCTCTTCTCCATGTATTCCTCCGTCCTAGCACTTCTACAGGTGCTTACATGAGAGCTCAGCAAAAGTTTTATGTGAAAGTCCACAAAATAGGTATTTTTGACCCAACTCACTGCTGTGGGGCAAAATCAGCCACAGACAGCACAGATGTTTGAGTGTGGCTGTGTTCCAGTAAAACCATTCTATGAACACTGAAATTTGAATTGCATGTAATTTTTAGGTGCAGTTTGCTGACTCCCCATTTATGTAATTATCTGATTCATGTCCGTCCTTTGCTTAGTCTGGAAGCTCCTTGCAGGCAGACCCTTGTTTGAGTTCACTCACCTCTAAAATTTATTGAAGACATCATCTAAAAGGACTTAGAAAAGGAGAGAAGCCTGAGGGGTCAGAGCCACCACCACCATCTACTGGTGTTCCATCATGGGCATTATATAACCACATGTGGACAAAGATTGGGGATTTGATAGGATTTATGAAATAATAACTTCTTCTCATAATGTGTGATCTCAAATGTAAATATTATCATACCAGGCAACTATTCACTAAAAGAGATGGACACCCTATTTGTAGGAAATATACACTTAAGTATTATTTACATATAATATATGTAAGTTACCCTCAAACGGGTCAGGAAAAAAAATCTGTATTCACACATAGAGACCCATCACTGGACAAATGAGGCGAAATGTTGAAATAGGAAAATCTGGGTAAAAACTGCTCCCTATACTATTTTTTTAGGGTTAAAATTATTTCCACCCTGGCTGGTGTTCCTCAGTGGATTGAGCGCGGGCCTGCGAACCCAAGGATCGTGGTTCGATTCCCAGTCAGGGCACATGCCTCGGTTGCAGGCCAGTTCCCAGCAGAGGACGCATGAGAGGCAACCATACATTGATATTTCTCTCCCTCTCTCCTTCCCTTCCCCTCTAAAGATAATAAATAAAATCTTTTTAAAAAATTATTTCCAAAAAAATAATAATAATAAGGTCAACAGACTATAGAAAAAAAAGACAAATCCCCATAGCCATGTCCAAGAGGTACAGGCTGGCTCCTTACAGCAACCAGTATCTCTCCTCCAGTTGATGAGTGGGGGCTATCCCCCACTGACTGACGTCAATAGCCCAGGCACTCGCCCCCATCATCCCACAGATGCAGCCTGAGCGTAAGCCTCCCACCGGGCCTGCTCCACAGTCAGGTCTCCCACTGCATCCCCTGCAAGCTCACTGATGAGGAGGAGGGATGGGAGCCCGGGGACTGGGGAGCCAAGAGTCAGACCAAAGTGAAAGGACTCAGTTTGTGATACCTACACCAGAGCAGATGTGCACAGGAACCAAAGCCAACCACAGCAGGTCTGCTGACTCTGGGAAGGGGAGATGCCAGAATCCACAGAGGTGTTAACTTTACGTACCTTCAACCTGCTAAGGACTCACCTTCACGACCTCCCAACATTTCTGATCTGGTGACATGCCATCTTACAGAGGTCCCAAGAGCATACCCCGAGGACGTTCTGCCAGGTCCCCTGCCTGCACTGTAACCCCATGTGCAGCTGCTGATACGCCCTGTGCTGACAGGAATAAACACCCACAGGGTGGGGAGAGTCGAAGCCGATGGTGGGAGCCCTCCACAACTCATCCAGCATGTCACTAATCCCTGGGTTCCTTCCACAGCGGAGCTAAACCTCCAGAGCTGCTGTTGGAAAACAGAACACAACGGATCTTTCTCATACTTCCATGAGAAGCAACTGCTCCGGGTACCCGAGAACTCCCATGGGGGACACTGGCTTTCGGGGGCTCTCCACAAGGATGTGACCCCAACCCAAGTCTGAATGGGGTAGCTGGCTGCCCTTCAGACCCTCTGGTGCAACTGTGACTCAGGAAGTTGCCAGGACTGTGGACACAGGGACAGGGTGAGGAAGCTGACTGTCAAGTTCCAGGTCTCTTCACTGCATCCGTCTCTCTGAGGTTCTCCCCGACGGAAGGCCCTGGGGGTGCAGAGGTGCACAGCTGCAGCTCACCTGTTGACCCTACACTCACTCAAACCTGCTTCTTCCTGCAATACCCTCACTCCCCCCTGCCCCTTAATCCATTTTGGGCTTGTTCCCTGGGCCTTTCAAACTTTCCATAAGCTTCACCAACTCTGAGAAGAGCTTTCTGCCCGGAACAAGTGCCCCTCCTGGCAGCCTACAGCATCCTGTTCTTTCCTCCCTGTGGCGCTTACCAGGTCACCCTGTGTCAGAGTTCATGGTTGTCTTCCTGTCACAGCACAAGCTCCTAGAGAGCAGGGCCAGGCTCACCAATCCTGAGCTCACAGGGAATGAATTGAGCAGGATCTTGAACTGGACATGCAAAGAGCATGACAAGCAGAGATTTCTAAGAAGACTCTCTCAACCCCTTACATTCCCCCAGAATGGCCAAACTATTAATGACATTCCTGTACCATCATCCAAGTAAACCACAAAGGATGTCAAGGTGACCCTCTGCCCCTGCCCTCCCTGGAAACCCCATGAGAAGGGAAGGCACATTACAATACCGTGACCCATGCCTCTTCCTTTCAGATTTCCCATTGTCCTGTACAACGACATTGGGTTATCACCATCCCAGAGAAGGAGAGGGACAAGTCCCCACCTGTCCTACAAGAAGCTTGTCTGTTGGTGGAAACAGCCTTCAACATAAAGCACCTGTCTCAACACCTGTTCAGCACCCTGGCAGCTGACCTCTTGGTGCATCAAGCGAGGATGTGGCTGGAAGAGGGCACAGAAGCCATGGGAATAAACAAAAACAGAAGCAGAGGGACTTCCGGCCAAGATGGAGGTGTAGGCGGACACACTGTGCCTCCTCTCACAACCAAAATTAAGGACAACAAATATTTAGAAACAAGAAAACAACCAGAACTTATAGAAAATTGAACTGTACGGAAGTCCAACAACCATTCATCCAGACCGGTAAGAGGGGTGGGGTTGCGGCAGGAAAAAGTGGAGGTGCAGACCCGGGAACGCAAGCAGCAGTGGCTGGCAGTTCCCAGGTGCACAGGCGGCGACTGGCAGTCCCTGGGACCACAGGCAGCAGCTGGCGGACCCCGGGCACAGGGGGGCAACTGCGCAGACCCAGTGAGGCCGCACAGGGCGGCTGGCTGACCAGGTGGTCCCACATTCGCGCGTGCAGACGGTCCAGGCAGAGGGGAAGTGGCGGAAGGGACTGAATCCAGGAGAGAGCGGAGCAGGTGCCATTGTTCCCTCTCAGACCCCGCCCCCACATACAGCGTCACAACTTAGCGACTGCCTGCCCCACACTGGGGAGCACCTGAGGCTCCACTCCTCACTACGTAATAGCCACGACCAGACTAAAACCAAAACAAAACAAACAAACAAACAAAAAACCACCAAAAATGGCTCAAACCGGAGAAAAAATGAAAACCCCAGAGTCAATTCCTCTAAGCCATGAAGAGATAGCCAACCTATCAGATACACATTTCAAAGCACTGGTTATCAAAATGCTCACAGAATTGGTTGATTTTGCTCACAAATTAGATGAAAAAATGCAGGCTACAATACGTGAAATGAAGGAAGACGCATGGGGAACCGATAGAAATGGAAGGAAAACTGGGACTCAAATCAATGGAGTGGACCAGAAGGAAGAAACTAACAACCAAACAGAAAATGAGGAAGAAACAATTCAAAAAAAATGAGGAGAGGCTTAGGAACCTCTGGGACATCATTAAGCGTCCCAACATCCAAATTATAGGGGTCCCAGAAGGGAAAGAAGAAGAGCAACAAGTAGAAAACTTATCTGAACAAATAATAAAAGAGAACTTCCCCAATCTGGCAAAGGAAATAGACTACCAGGACGTCCAGGAAGCTCAGAGAGTCCCAAAGAAGTTGGACTCAAGGAGGAACACACCAAGGCACATTGTAATTACATTAGCCAAGATTAAAATGAAGGAGAGAATTCTAGAAGCAGCAAGGCATAAGGGGACAGTCACCTACAAAGGAGTTCCCATCAGACTGTCAGCTGATTTCTCAAAAGAGACCTTCCAGGCAAGAAGGGGCTGGAAAGAAATATTTGAAATCTTGAAAAGCAGGGACCTACATCCAAAATTGCTCTATCCAGCAAAGCTGTCATTTAGAATGGAAGGACAGATAAAGCGCTTCTCAGATAAAGTCAAGTTCAAGGAGTTCATCATCACCAAGCCCTTATTATATGAAATGTTAAAGGGACTTATCTAAGAAAAAGAAGATCAAAAATATGACAGTGAAAAGACAGCAAACTCACAGCTATTAACAACCACACCTAAAACAAAAGCAAACAACTAGGACAGGAACAGAACCACAGAAATGGAGATCATATGGAGGGTTAGCAACGGGAGTGGGAGGAGTAGGGGGGAAGGTACAGAGAACAAGTAGCATAAATGGTGGGTAGAAAATAGACAGGGGGAGGGCAAGAATAGTGTGGGAAATGTAGAAGCTAAAGAACTTATGACACATGGACATGAACTAAAGGGGGGAATGTGGGTGGGAGAGGGTGTGCAGGGTGGAGGGAATGATGGGGGAGAAATAGGACAACTGTAATAGCATAATCAATAAAATATATTTAAAAATAAAAAATAATAATTAAAAAAAAACACAGAAGCAGAGGGAGGAAGCGAGTGTCCGTTTGTGAGCGTGCCCGAGATGGACAGATGTGAGGACCACTGCACGCTGTGGGAGCCCTCTGCCGTCCCGCCATCTTCACCCCAGCACAGCAAAACGGGGGAAAATAACTAAAATGTGGCTAGCTTCTACAAAAGCATTGCTAGTTAGGGTTATTTGTGTTGTTTTCTGTTTTTTTCTCTTTTTGACAGATTCTTAGGTAGCACTATAAACTGCATGTGAATAAGTCAGATTTAGTAGTAAATTTTCATGCCACAAAAATTCCTGTTCTCATAGCCTTGCCCCTTACAGACATAAAACTCAAATAGTTTTAAGATGCACAATACCGTAGCTGAGAACTGCCCCCCAAGGGCCAATATTGCTATTCAAAAAAACCAAAAGTGCCTCGTGAAATGCCCACTTCTAACACATGAGCTCAGTATTCTGCAAGAAGGAGGGCAGCAGAGCTTTATTCACACTGGTTTGGGGGCAGTCCCTGATGATGTTTCAGGCCCAGGTCGGATGCTCCAGCATCTTCAGGGGGACCTGCAGGTCCCTAGGTCCCTTCTGATTCATTTCAGGCCTCATAAGCTCACAACACCCATGGCCTCTACACGGTCCACATGGGGATGCCCTCCAAAGAGCTTCATTCCCCATCCCCAGAACATGAGGAAGTATGGGGCAGGCACAAGGGCCTTTGAGCCCAACCGCTCAAGAAGTCCCTGCCCTGAGTGTGCTTAGCAACTGCCATTGGGTGCTCCTGGGCACCCTGAGCCCTGGGCCTCAGTCTAGGAATAAGCAAGTCAAGTCTGTTTCTCCTACTCCCAGTGTAGCCTCTAGGGTTCCCTTGTAGCAAACAGCCACCAAACAAACATCTTCCCTTTGTTCCAAGGACAAGATGTCAGGCATGGCCTCCAGGGTTGCAATAGAAATCTCATCAGTTTCTAATTAAATTCCCACTAGAAGCTCTATCCTCAAGAGGGTGGGAGGCAGACGATTCTAGAATAATTGCCTGCACCCCTACAGGCCACATTTTCCCCAAACCTAAGAAGCAAAAGAACAAGGGCCTCCCTCTTGGGGTAGGCAGGGCTGGCAGGAGAAGTGTGTCCTCCCAGCACCATACCTTGGGGCAGCGTTTGTCACAGATGCCAGTGCCACCTACCAGACAAATGGAAGGAAGGACAGCATCTGCCTTGCCTTAGGGGATGCCCAGAGAGTGTCGTAAAAGTCTCCTGTAATGAACCAGGGATGCAGAAAGGCCCAAAACAGCAGCCCCAGCTGCATGCGAGGCCAACCAAGCTCAAAACACATGCAGCCAGGATTTAATAGCCTTTTGAAATATGGAACTATTTCAAAGTCCCAGGGTTCTCTGTACTCCATTTAGCTACCATTTCCTCTCTTTTAATTAGCCTTCTTAAGTACAGAGCTGGAATCTCTTTTCTACACACACACACCAAACTTCGGGCCCTACACATTAGAGGTCACATCTCATGTATTCTAACATCCCAGATGACGGAAGCCTAAAAGGAAGGCTGGCTGCAACCTTGCCCTGCCCACCTTCTCTCCGTTTCCTGCCTGGCTGAAGCAGGCAGGATCCAAGTCACGAGATGTTATCAGAACTACACCCATGTAATAGGAAGCACTAGGTTACTGCCTGGCTGCCCTGGCACCAGGAACATAATTTTCCTCTTTGCACTCACTCATGAAATCACTCAAGGTCATGATCCAGCCACACCCGATTTAAATGTACTGTTTCCCAGAATGAACCAAAACATTTAGTTGAGCTACATCTAAACAGGAAAGACAAGGACCTATGAACAGATGATCAGGTGTAGATAAAGTAGTTCTCAAAAACACTAAACAAAACATAAAATTACCCTTAAAATTGTTGTTCTTTTCAAATGTATTGACCTGAACAGTCATCCATGACATGCTGTTCAGGTGAAAAATGTTCCAAAACAGCATGTGTTGCATGGTCCTGTTTCCATAAAAAAAAGAAGGTTCTACACATGTACTCACACACACCCTAGTGGCTATCGTGAAGCAGTGAGGTTAGTTTTATTTCTCCTTTTTCTCATCTGTATTTCTATACCATACACTACACTGGTAATGTAGAAAGCCTCTAAATGGCCAGTTGTCTTTAAGCCTGAGGACTACTGCAGTCCTGTATCTAGTGGTTTATTCCAAGTTGACTCGCATCCTTGTATTACTGCAACCATGAACAGAACAAGCTTCCAATGTGAGCTACTTGAAGTCCAGTTCTTCCCAACAAACAGAGAGGCAGGCTAGGGCCAGGAAGATAAAGAAAGCTGGTGGGAGGCTGCTGAGGTAGATCAAGTTACAGAATAAACACTCCAAGAAAGAAGGCTGAAAATGAATGAGCTAAAATATTCAATAGAAGTTAGAAAAAAAGAAGTGAATGCACCCAAAGAAAGTTTGAGGAAGAGAAGCAGAAATCAATTGGAAATGATAATATAATAGAAAAGATCAAAGAAGCCAAAGTTTGTTCTTTGTACAAATGAATGAAAATCAAACTTCCAGCAAGCTGGATCAAGAAAAACATAACCACTATTAAGGATGAAAAGGGACCATGAGCACACATGCTACAAAGATTAAAAGGATGACAGTAAGAGACTGCTGCGGACAACTTCAGGATGATATATTTGAAAACTTAGATGAAATGGACAAAATTCCAAAAAAAAATACAACCCATCACAACTGATCCAAGAAAAAAAATCAAGACTAAATAGTCCTATAAATGTTCAAAGAACTGATCAATAGTTTTTAAAAATCTTTGTACAAAGAAAGCATCGGGCTATTTCCAGCCAGTTTTGGCAAGATCTACTAAACATTCAGGAAACAAATAATTCTAATCTGATACAAACTATTTCAGAGAAAAAGAAAACAAGTCACACACCCTCATCTGTATTAGGAGACTAGTCAAACATTTACCAAAGCCTGGACAAGGATATTCCAAAGTAGGAAAACCACAAACCAGTCTCAGTCACTAAGAGGAACAAGAAAGTCCTGAACAAAACATTAGCAAACTGAATACTGCTTTTATTTATCAGACTATATCTTTATCTAACAAAAAATATAAATTGTGAAATACAAAAAAAGTCAGCAGACTAAATGCAGCAATGTATAAAAAGGTAACACAACCATGACCAAGCTCGTTTTATCTCAGGAATGCAAAGTTGGTTTACTGTGAGAAAAATCAATGAATATAATTCTACTGCCCTAACAGAGTAAAGGAAAAAGTATGATGTTTTCAATAGATCCAGAAAAAGCATTTAACAAAATTTGACATTAGCAAATTAGATATAGAAGGAGACTTCTTGGTTAAAAAAAAAAAGAAAAAGAAAAAGAAAAAGGTTTACAAAACCTTGTAGCAAACACCACTCTTCCTGGTCAATACAAAAAGCACGCCCTGTAAGACCAAGAACAAGACAGGATGCCTGTTACCATCACTTCCATTTAACGATGACTTAAAGGCCAAAAATGAGTACAAGAAAAACCAAAAAGAAAGAGAGAGAGAAAGAAAATATTGAAGGACTTGGGGGATTGGTACTAGTTTCAAATGATATATCTATACAGAAAACCCCCAAAATCCCCATTGATACTGCTAGAATCAATAAGAATTTAGTGAAGTGGCTGGATTTTAAAAAATCAGTATTTTAAAAAATCAACTGCATTTTTAAACGTCATGAGGAAAAAGTGAGAAAAACAGTGTTTTTAAAAAGATACCAGAGACAAGGTCTCAGATCCTGGGACAAGGGCTAACAGAGGCACCTGTCTTTGAAGCTGTCCCCAAAGCGACTGCAGAGCAAAGCTGGCAGCCCCAGAAGCAGAAACCCGGGAGTGGAGACTGGTCCTCGGGACACAGGGGCTCTGATGATGGATGATCTGGGGTCAAAGACTAACACACGTGGATTGGCTGGGTCCTGAGTCTCTGCCTAGAATGGTGATGGCAGAGAGGATTCCCCTGTTACAAGTTACTGTGTGTGCAAGGGCCCGTGCTATCGTGTCAGAGTGAGTGCCGGTTACAATGAAACACTCCAGAGCACGCTTTGAGACCTGGTTTCTTACCTGCCTTTGCCCTTGCAACCATTCTTTCAAAAACAGAAGTAATATCTGTTACCTTAACACCTACCAAGTGGTTCATTTACTCATTTGCCTTTGGAAACGAATCGCTATGTCGAAGAAATATCTGCACCTCCATCTTCACCGCAGCATTATTTCCCATAGCCAAGACATGGAAACAACCTTAGTATCTATCAACAGATGAATGGATAAAGAAAATGGATATAGATACAGTGGAATATTATTCAGCATTAAAAAGAAAAGGAAATCCTGCCAATGACAACAATGTGGATGAACCTTGAGGACATCATGCTAAGCAAAATAAGTCAGACTGAAAAAAACAAATACTGTATGATCACACTTACAGATGGTACCTAAAACAATCAAGCTCGTTTTTAAAAAATCAGATTTGTGGCTTCCAGAGGTGGGTGTGTTGAGGATGGGGGGACTGGGTAAAGGCAGTCAAAAGACACAAACTTCCAGTTGTGAAATAAACGAAGTACTAAGGATACATATAATGTACAACGTGATGGTTATAGTTCTAGTTAACACTGTTGTATGGTGGGTTTTCAAGCTGTTACAAGAATACATCCAAAAAGTTCTCATCACAAAGTAAAAAAAAAAATTGTAACTATGTGAGGTGATAGATGTTGACTTACTGTGGCAATCATTTCACAATATGCATACGTGAAGTCATGATTCTGCACACCTTAAACATGTGCAGTAGTGCATGCCATTGACACCTCGATTAAACTGGAAAAATTACATATTTAAAAACTCATTTGCTTTTGGTGGTGAGTGTCATAGCCAGCCGCAGTGCCAACACAGCAGTAACCGTCAGCCTGGAAAAGAAATCTGCTCCACTCTTTGAAGAATTGAGACAAGTAAGGGAAGCTTCTTCACCTGACTGTGTTTTCAACATGCACCTTATCTTCATTACAGCTGACACGGTATCAATCTAGCAGTCTTTAAGTGACCATACTTGTATCCATGTACTCAAGAAAGGGCCCCCTTTTCCACCTTACACTCAAGAAAGAGCCTACAGACAGAAGTTCTGGACAGGGTGATTGTCATATTTCTCTGTTGGGGGCATTTCCTTACTTCGTGAGATCTGAGTCTACAACAAAAATGGCTCAGTGTATTGCAGCTCCAAAGGAGCTACTTTGGTCACCAAATATGGATAAAATTCTATTCAGTGGCTTGGAATCAAAACAGCACATTGATCCACTTAAGCCATCAAGTGCTCCTATTTACAAACCCCCCAGGCCTGCCGCCTGCGGGCTGTAGCAAACCCTTTGTATTGTGCCTAATGATGAAGATACAGTTTTCTTCACATTATGTTTTATTTCTGTGCATTGAATATGAGGTGGACAGAATGGCTTAGCAATAAAATCAGTACAATCGCTACCTTTCATATGTGTATATTATTTTGCAGTATGGATGAACTGACTAATTGTTTGGAATCTTTTCAAAAGGTGCTGCTCTTCACCAAAAATGTAAATTATAGCCAATGATTTGTTCCCCAACTCTGCTATCTGTAATCAAGCTGTGTTTTGTTTATGGCTTCTAGGTGTGATTCATTAACAAATTATTTCTAATGTCAGTAATGTATGTACATATGATAGTACAACCATTTTTTAGACATGAATATAAAAAATGGTATTTTTAAAGCATGAATGTCTCAAAATATAAAATACCTGGGAATATATCTAACAAAAATTTATAATAGATTTACAGAGAAACTTTTGAAAATACTGAAAGACAGCTTTGAAAATATCTAAAAAATGGTAAGCCATTTCATGTTCGTGGATTGGAAAAGTCGACATAAAGTGGTTGATTCTCCCTAAACTGATCGAAAGAGTCCCCACAGCTCCAGCCCAAACCCCAAACATTGTTTTGCTGAATCTGAGCACTGATTTACACAGGAGGTCTGAGGGCTGGGGACAGCCAAGGCCGTGCTGGAGAAGTCGGGGAGATGCGGGAGATTCACCTTCCCAGGTGTGGAAAGGCTGTGTATGATGGTCAGTTTCATGTGTCAACTTGACTGGGCCACATGGTGCCCAGATATTTGGTCAAACAGTATTCTGGGCATGTCTCCGGGGATGTTTTTGGATGGGATTAACAATTACATCTGAAACCTGAGCAAAGCAGATGGCCCTCCCCAATGTGGCTGGGCCTCATCCAATCCACTAGAGGCCTGAATTGAACAAACGTCTGAGTAAGGAGAATTTGCTCTTCCTGACTATTTTTGATTTAGGATATTGGTCTTCTCTTACCCTGGGACTGGAACTTACACCTTTAGCTCTCCTGGTCCTCAGTCCTTCAGGCTTGGAGCTTTATAAATACATCTCTTTCTATATACGGATATAGGATTGTTGGTTCTATTTCTCTGGAGAGCCCTGGGGGACAAAGCTCAGAATCGGGTCCGGCATGGATTTGTGTCTTACCTTTGCCACTAATAACTGAGACCTTGGGCAAGCAAAATCCCCTCTGTGGACCCCTGAGCCCTCATCTCTAAACTATGTTCACGCCCCCAGCTCTCACACTGAGAATCCCACACACCTGAAGTACATCCCAAAGGACCCACAAACCACACTCCCCTCTCGAAGTCGCAACATCACCCTGACCTTCCCACAGGCTACCTGCAGAAAACACACCTGGCGTTCGAGTTTATCAGTAAATGCCATGCTCACTCCCTGCTCCAGGGAATCCATTTAAGATGGGCTGAGAGAGAACTTTCCATTTTTGCGTACAATATGTGACAGATGGGGCTGCTCAAACCAAGTCCCTCAGAGCAAGTACAGGAAGAGCATCTTGTCTAAAATTCAGTCCTCCCTTTCCTCCTGAAAAGCTGACTTTTCAGTGCTGGCACTTGGGAAAAGTAGGCAATAACCATTTCTCTGTAAGTGTTTCCTGCTGTTTTCTGGGTGCTGTGTGCTGTTGTAGAATCAGAGCGGTTGCCCCATAAGTGGCACATCCCAAGGTCAAACACTTGACCGGAGAACAAGAACACACACCTAGTCTTGTGGGGTATTCAAAGGTGAGCGTCCCGCCACCCCAAGCCCGGGAACCCAGGAGGCAGCTGCTGTCCCGACCAGTACCTGTATTTGATGTCAAACACTGTGGAGTCCTCATCCTCATCATCCTCTTCATTTAGTGGGGCCATTTCCACTCGCTCAGCTGGAGTGGTGATGATGTCATACTTTCGGGTCTTCTTCAATCTCTTTCCCGACCTGGAAGAAAAGCACATTTCTGAGAACTCCACAATCCCCACTGAGGCAAGCCACACTGCTGTCCCCAACCTGGGTCCCAGGAGACCTGGCAAATACCCCAGGTCCTGGCCTTGGTGGTAACCCTGGTAGTCCTCACCCACACAACAGAGATGAGGTATAATCATACCTGCCCTGAATGTTGGAGACCCCAGTAACCAAGATAGATAATAATACCCAGGAACAACACTTTTAAATGGCAAAATCAATGCAAAGAAAATCCATGATGAACGAAAGGTCAAAATGTTCAATGAGGACAGGAGCCAGCCATGCACTTACATGGCCATGATGCACCCCGTGGCCTGATCCCTTCCCCCCCACTCTCGGCCTGGCCCTGTGGTGTCAGGTGGCCAGGTGGCCCCGCTGGTGTTAAGAGTACTGCCCCCTGGACCAGCCAGGTGGGATTTGAGTCAGAGCCTGGCCACTTGCTCCCTGTGTGGTCATGGGCAAGTGAGTTAATCTCCCTAAGCCTTACTGTTCTCATAAATAAAATGGCATAAGAATAATAACTGCCCCCCCAGGCAAGGGGGAATTAAATGAGATGATGCGTACAACAAGCCTGTACACAGGAGGCTCTCAGCAGAAATGACTGTTAGTAAATATAATAAACAAATAGAAGTGTTACAGCCTCTCTTCTATGACCGGGACTTATAAAAATGAGTCAGTATTGTATCCATCATGAGGATTTATGAGGCTACTGGGTTATAACACTAAGCTTTTACCTCTGAAATAATAGAGGCCCACCACTGTGGGCCACAGGGAAAGTGCTGAGACAAGGCCTTCAGTCTCCAGCGTCATTCTGTCTGCGTGAAGGATGCGACATTTATCAGGGAATGGCTGAGCGTTCACGATGCCACTGGGAATACTGCTATTATTATGACTACTGATGTGCTTTGCATTTATTTCTCCAGTCTCCTGAACTCTTTCCCAAATGCCTTATCTTCTCCGGTGTCCCTCCTTTTTAAGTATATTCGATACTGTCTACAAGAAACCAGCTGATCCCCAAAAATCATAAACAGGGCGCTGAAGAATCATATTCTCTAACCATTCTTCCTACAGACTGTTAGCCACTCCCGATGGAGACCATGTCAAAGGCTCACGTGAGAGCTCTTTGTCCTCGGCATACACAAATTCTCTAAGTTCACAAAACAATGAAAACATAAGTTTACCTTCAAAGTTTCCTCCCAGTTTCTTAGCAACATCAATATGCTCGTCTTACCTGCCTTGTATGATTTACCAACAATACGACATATCATATGTAAATAACACTTCCAAAGTCATTTGAGTTCTCTGGGTAGAGAATTTGGGAAACAGAAACAAACCGCTATAAATCTTGATAAACCCAAAGTCTCATCACAGGACAATTTGGCCTCCCTGCTTTTCTCACTGGGGAGGGACGGAGGGAGGGAGACAGAGACAGAGAGACAGGTGTGAGACTGCTTGGATTTTGAACATGGGAGGAAGCATAATGCCAAGCCTGGTGACAGGAGATAAGAGGGGAGGCATAGCCAGTTGCCTCCCCAGTGGTCATGGGACAATGGTATTTTGGAAGCAGGCCTTGTGCAGGGGTGTAAATGCTAACTTTATAAAAACACCATTGGCCCCACATTCTCACCATCATCAGATTCTTGATTTATCTCCCCCTCCCCGCAAAGGAGTAAAACAAATCTTCGCATCCTGCCCTAGGTGACTTATAACTCCTGACCAAATCCATCTCCAATACTGGACAGGGGACATTTAAGCCCAGAAATGACTCCGAATGTCACAGACAATCCCAGACAAAGCCACAAGGAAAACCGCCCATCCCCATGCCCTCAAGACGAGGGTCGGGCTCCCATCTACACAGACCCACACACCACACCCTTCTCAGGAAAACAGCCCACATCTCCACCCAGATGATTCATGGCGGCTCGGAGGGGCACTGGCTTTGCGAAGGGCCGGACTGGCCCTTCTGCTGACCGTGCCTGAGCCCCAACACACGAACCCAAGCCTGAGAAAGCCCCTTGTGGACACCCAAAGAGAGAGAGGGACCAAGTTTCAAATCTCCTGTGAAGCCGGCCCTCCTTGATAACTAGGAAGCTACTGTCTTTTTCACCAAAGCCAGGCTGGGCTGAATTTTCTGCCACGCACAAACTAAAGAAACCGAACTGCCACGGGGCCGCCAAGGAGCGACGGCAGGCACAGCACAAGCTGAAACTACTGCTGTGACAATAAACGCTACCTTGGGGGTTTCCATGTTTTCATAGTAAACCTCCCACATACAAGCATAATTTCCTAGTTTCCCCAAACCTTCTGAAACCCTCGGACTCTTCCCTGCTCTGGACACAAAGAACCACACATGTAAAAGTGCTTCAGTGACAATATAAAAGTTTTTGCTTAGGGCTCCCTGTGAACAGGTTTTCCAAGCAGTCAGACACCCTGGAGGCTCCTCCTCACAGGGCTGTTTATGCGCACACCGGCCTCAGCAAAAGCCACAGGCTACATGGCCCCTGGAGTCTCTCCGGGGGACAGTGGGTCAGCCTCGTGGACAGAGCCCTCGCCTCGCTCAGAGACGTGTGCAGCTGAAGGAAGAAGCACCTGGCTCTAGGAAGAGCCCAGGTGTAGTCAGACTTGGGTTCGAAGCCAGTGTTTGTGCACCCAGGCCTGTTTCCTCGGCTGCACATGGATGTTGGGGGTGTGGGGGGGGGGACTGAGCAGGAGAGCAGCTTCAGGAAACCACTGGGCACATGGCTTCCTGAAGAAGAAAAAGGAGGAAGAGACTGAGGAAACGAAGAGGGGAAAAGGTATCGCTGGCCCATCCTCAACAGCATGGCCCCTTTGAGGCAAGTTCCCTTCCCCGGGACACGGTCTCATTAAACAAGGTGGCCGCACAAAGTGATGGCAGGGGTGGATTTCAGTAAACGTCCACGCTGCACTTCACAGGATCAGGCAAGACCAGGGACATTCTGGAAGACAAAGGATCCTTCCACTGGAGCCAAAGTACACATTTCTAACAGGACAGGGGAGAGGTTCAAAATTCTTTTACCCTGAAATGTAATCCTAAAGCCAGGGGGTTGTTTATTCAAAGGCCCTTTCAACAGCTGGTCGGCAGCAGGTTCCAGTGAACGGCAGGCACCGCTTACGCAAACAGAGGCGGAGGGGGTGGAGCTCAGCGGAACGACTGGGAGAGAGGCCTTCCTTCCTCGCCCTCCCCACAAAGAGAAACAAACAAAACAAGCCCATAGGGTTAGTGTGTGTTTGGACGTTCACTTTGGGGTGTGGTGATCAGATCCACAGTCAGCACACCCAGAGACTGGGGCTCAGATGTCAGGTCTACAAATCCTTTGTCTCAGTGCCTCCAATCGAGTCACCGCCCTCTACGTCCATCTGACAGGGCCCCGGCCAGGTCTTCCTGAATGCGGGGGTTGGAGAGCCTCCTGATGTACCCAGCAGCGTCACCACACCTCAGCCTTGTCCTGGGGCTGCCCCTCCCCACCGTGCTGGGCCCCTCTGTTCCAGCTCCAGCACCCAGGCAGGTGAGATGGCTCAGAGCACTACATCAAAGCCCCAGTGTCCCTCTGCCCCGTAAGCACAGAAAACCGGCGAAGCAGGCCTGCTGTCACATAAACATTAGAACAAACGTGATGAGGTTTGGCCATCTGGCAGCTGACTCTGCCTTTGAGTGAAGGAGATACAAAGAGTGGCGCTCCTAAACCCAGCGATGGGACAGCAGCGACCAGCTTCCACACGGCACTGCCATGCGGAACGAGGCCCTGTGTTTCCAGACACTTCTACTTATCACTAGAAGCGGGAGATCTAATTTTGATTCGAAGAGTCCCCATTTTTAAGTGCCCTTAACTGCCTCAGTCAAAAACCACTGTGCAGATCGAAACAAAACAACAACGAAAAACTTACCTGCGGGCCACCAGTTCACAACCTCTGACTCAGTTCCTGGCCGTGGTGTACTTGGTCACGAGTGCCAAGCATGAGTGACATCGAATAATTCAGCTAAAAACCACGAGCCCCGAGAGATGGAATGATACACAAGTTCAGCCAGGGCCTCCCTTATATCTGTTCTCCAGCAGTTCAATCACGATTTTAGGGTGTCGACTGCTAACCACACACCCTAGCTGCTTCCCTGCCCCCTTGGGCACAACCCTCAGGATTGACAAAGCGGCACCATGTTAACTGACCCCAACGACCGTGTCCAGCACACAACACACAGTGTGTCCAGCAGGGTTTGTGCTTCGTACAGCATCACACAACATGGGCCAGGCAACCCCGAAAAGCTCGAAGACATTTTTTAGGGCTTTTCTCCATAACGCTGCAGCATTTTGCCTCTATCTGCACCTTACCCTTGTTTTTCTTCCCTCTCTCAATGCCTGAGGGACAAACCCAATTCTCATTCTTCTAAGACAAAATAATCCTACCCTGGGTTTGACCTGTTTGAGGAACCACCTGAAATATGGCAACAGCAATGTCCCACGACCTGTTCCTCCAGCTCTCAAGTGTGTTTGCAAAGGGCTGGGTCCGCCTCGTTTCCATGTGAGGTGCCAGCCAAGGAAAGAGAGGCTTGGAGTGAGGAAGGCAGCCTCCAGGGGCAGCTCCGCTGGTTCAAAGGCAGCAGCAAGATGACCAGGAAGGACTCTTTGATGAACCTAGGGGACCAGACACAGCCTGGAAACTCTGGTGTTACTGTGCTTTGAGGCACGCGTCATGAATGATCCTTTCAGCATCTATCTTCCCCTGCCACGTGTCAGTTCTTGCCACCACTACCCCCACTTCAGGGACAATTGCTTCTCAGTAAAAGCTCCCGAACTGTTCACCTCAAGCCCAGATGTCCAGCTGCACGCCTGGCATCTCCATGAGCAAATTTCACCTGTAGGTCATCATCTCTCACCGAACCTTCTACCCTGATGGACCAATCCTAACCCCCTTCACCATGGACCCCATTCCAGGCCCTTGCGGGCATCCTGACATGTTTCTCTTCCTCCACTCAGGCCTCCAGCCCTCCCTCCTGGTGCTTCCAGCGCCTTCCACAGGTCTCACCAGCCATCCTGTGTCTAAGCCACCCTTTCGTTATTTCACTCCTGTATTCAAATCTTCCACTTGCTCCTCTGACCCACCACAAATCCCCAAATCCTCCAGCTGGAATTCATGTCTTCCAAAATCCGCAACAGGGTAAGGGTGGAGAAGGCTGGACTGGAAGTCAAACTCCTGCCCTTCACCAGCTGCATGGCCTTGAGCGAGACAGTTCATCCCTGCACCTTGATTTACTCATCTGTAAACTGGGGACTCCAACAGCGCAGCACATAAGGATGAGGAAACACCTAAACAAAATACTTAGCACACTGACTGGTACACCGTAACAGCTTAATAAATAATAGCTGCTATTATTACCAGCATCCTAATGATTCCAAGTGATCATTTGCTCAAACCCTACCCACGGCGAACCCTGCTTGGTCCACCGGGCCCTGGAACAACCTCTTCCTCCTCACGCCCTGGCAAGTCCTGACCCTCCTCCCCACTTGCCTTCCTAGGGCACTCCGTACCCCTCCAAAGCCCTCGGGCCCTTCCTTTAAGAGCTTACCTAGTGTTGCTTTTGATACCTCGCTCCCCCTTTTTGAACCAGATTGCTTCTCATCTGCCCAGCAGCCGCATCCAAGGGCATCATCCTTTCCCCCAGATTGAAGTGGAAGCCCCCTTGCCTCTGAGCGTTCCCTGTGGCAGCCCCTACCTACATTCACAGGAGGTCTCATTAAACACACAGAAGAACCAGCCATTCAGCCAGGTATTCTCCTAGGTCTTTGGCTAGGGGTAGAGGCACCCAGCTTGCCCAGTTCAAAACCCAGCCCACCACATCTTGAAGACCCAGAAAAGGCCAAGCTGAGCATCGGAACCACTGGGCTTAAGTCCAACTTTTCCTACAGACTCACTGGGTGACCTTCATTTCTGGGCCTCAGTTTCCTCACCTGTAAAACAGATGAAGGGAAAGAGGCCAGGGGAGTTCTGAATGTGAGGAAACCCGACACCTGAGAGGTTACAAAACCCCATGGCCCCACCAGGCCTGGGTGCCCTGCCCATGACCTTTGCCACGCCCTCCTCTGCTCCTCACTTGCCACCAAGTGTGGGTTTCCTCCTCCCCGCACCCTCAGAAAAAGAAATATCAAGCCTGGATTCCTGACAGATGGCCCCTAGACCACGTACAGGTTTTTAAAGCGAAACCATGACAACATGATTCTAAATGCATGGTCCCAGAAATTCCCTTTGCAAATGGTTAAAAACGAAACAGCCATAAAACCAAAACACTGAACACAACGCAGGAAACCTTCTCTGCTTGAATCCTGGAGGGTTTCCCTCCTGTGACACCTTCCCACCAGAGACTAAGCACTCACATGGGTACATGGGCATGAGAATACACTGGTAAGCCAGATAAGCCAGAGGGCTCGAGGTTAAATTAAAGAGTGATTTTCCTCCCTTTCCCAGTTGATAGAAGAAATCAGTGGAAGGTCCCAGGTCACCACAGGCCTGTCAATAAGGGCACCTCCTGCATCCTGGGAATTCAGTAGTCAAGGGAGGCAGGTCCTACAAGGGGTACTATGTGTCCGGGGAGGCTCTCACAGGCTAAGGGGTCACCCATTCCATTTTACACGACTCAGAAGTAGATGCACCTGCCTGATTCTTTGGGCCATATGGCTGTATCTTCATTTGCAGGCAAAACCAAAAGGTTGGGTGTAAATTACATCTGTTTTCTGAATGGTATTTTTAAGTACAGTAGGACATTTGGCTGCCGAAAGAGGAGGGACTTGGTGACTCCGTCTCACTGTAAACATCCCAGTAGCCCTTGGAAGCATGTGTTCTGATCAGTGATGGGAAACAGACGTCCAGAAAGGTAGACTACCGGCAGGTCCCACAGCCAGGACTCTCAGGGTTTCTCCACCTTGGCAGTACTGACATCTTGGGCTGGATCACTCTCTGTTGAGGGGGCTGTCCCGCGCACAGTCGGTGTTCAGCAGCATCCCTGGTCTCTCCATACTAGATGCCAGCAGCGTCCCCTTTGTCAGGTCACAACAAAAAAAATGGCTCCATGCACTGCCAACTGATCCCAAGGGGAAAAACCTCCCCAGGTGAGAAACAGTGGAGACGCTTGTTCTACCCATGAGCCATGACTGTTTTCTTTTAACTTGGTAGAGAACTGAATCAAGGGCGCCCTCTCTACCCACTTTAAAACTATCTGGGTGGAGTTTTGCTGCATTGGATTTATGTAACGCTCTCCCTTCACTGTGGCACACAAAATCAAATACGAGCGCAGTTGGATGGAAGTGGCCAGGGGGACAAACGTCCAGTTACAAGTCAGATAGGCACAGGGGGAGTGATGTCCCATGTGCTGGCCCGAGCTGACGCTGCTACATGGTGTATTTAAAGTTGCTAAGAAAGTAAGCCCCGAAAGTTTCCATCACCGAAAAGCCCACTTTTTTCTTTTTTTTAAATCCGAGATGATGAGTGTTAACTAAACGTATTCCACAATATATATGCCAAGTCATTATGCTGTGCATCTTAAATTTATACAGTGCTGTATCTCAATTACATCTCAATATAACTAAAGAAAAAATCAACTAAAATTTTAAGTTAAATTAAGATGAACAAACATGTGTTATTTCTATAGCTTTTCCCTCAATTCAAAATCTTAGTCAAATCACCAAAAATGACCTCCTAATGTGAAACAAACTCCACAGCCTCTCTCAAAGTCATACAAAGGGGCTGGGCCTTCTAACCATGGCTCTGCCCAAAGCTCCCAATGAACTAAAACGATACTGATATACAAATGAGCAATAACTAAAAACACTTCAGAATGGCAGCATTCTCCAAATCCTAACACTATTAGGCTTTTATATTTTTTCTTAACTTCCACTCTATTACAAATGTCAATACACAGTCATTGGGAAATTTGGGGATTCCAGGCTAAGCAGGAAAGTTTTTGTTCCTTTTCGAAGACCTGGCTGAGTAAAATAACGAAGCTTCCCTGCTTCCAGCATCTGCAGGACATGGTGGTGTGCACCTTTGCCGCTGATGCACGTGCGACAGCTGGGTGACGGCAGATGGCCTAGAATTCTTCTTCTTCTCCATGCCCCAGGAAGCCCAAAATAAACCCTTCTTCCAGACAAGGGGATTTTACAGAGCTTTTGAAATAAGAGGTGGCTGGGCCTACAGCTGAATAGAGAGCTGGGAGAAAGGTGGCCGGGAGGAGAGCCGAGAGACTCGCCACTTCAGGGAAAGGTTCCCCAAGAGGAAAGGAAAGTTGTGGTTTCAGGTGGCAGTTTCTGACTTGTCTCCGCCTTCTTGTAAGATACCAGAAAGTAAAGCTCGACCCCCCTAGATCTCAAAGGGTAAAGTGAGACCTCAGAGAGCGCATGGGGCAGAAGGGGCAGAGAACTGGCGTGTGTGTGTTATCCCTGCATCCACGCTACCCCCCCAGAGGCTCCAACGCAAAAAATTGGAGGAATCCAAGTTTTCTACTTACTAGACACAGCCTCTGTGTTGATTCCCTCCAGCTCTCAGAAACATGTCGAGGAACAGACATGAGGGGTAGCTTCATGGTGAGCTTGGGCAGAACTGCGTGTGCAACACACACACACACACACACACACACACACACACACCAGAGGGCAGTCTGCCTCCAAACTGCCTTCCCCACCTTCCAATTCTGTCTCATCTTAAAATTGTTTTCCTTAATGATTAAAATAAGTCAAAAAAGTATAAATGAGACTATGGATGGGGAAACTTTATGGATTAACAAGCATAGGAAGACATAGCTACTCACCCTCAACAGAAAGCGGGGAAATGCAGAACAAAGCAATGAGATCCCAAAGCACACCCATATGGCAAAGGGACATACCCAGTAACTCTATTGACTCCACGTAGGAGAGTCGAAACTCCAGCATACTCTGGGAGCACTGGGCAGTCCTGGCAAGGCAGACTTCTCACAAAAGACAATGCAGGAGGGCCAACAGCCAAGAGCTGGTAGTGCGATCTTGGTGAGACAGGGAACTTCAGGCAGAGGGGCGGAGTGGGGCAGCACATGCAGGCCCACGGCCTCAGGACGCCTCTGAAGAACCCCTGGAAGTCCAGGAGGGCTGGAGTGGCAGACAGAGCCAAGACAGGGGCTCCAGAGAGAGGGAAGGCCTTGGTTGTGAAGAGCCACCTTGCCCACATGCTAAGAAGAGGGGGTGCAGGGAGCAGGCACAACGCTGGCGGCAGAAGCACCCCCTGAAGACTATTGCTGCGTCTATTTCAGAGACACAGTAGGGATTCAGGGTGGGCAGGAGGGCTGGCAGGTGGAGAAGCTTCCTCAGGGTAAAGGGTTGTGGGCACAGGTGGGATAGACTCAGGGTGACTGGGGGGCAGAATGGCCAGGAATGGGGACTGCCTGCTAAGAAGCTGGGAGAAGGAGCAGGTAAGAAGGATGCCTGGCCAGTGCAGCCCGCCTTTGGGAGCCTGATGGACTGAGCCTGCAGAGGACTGTGGAAAGAGGGAAAGGTCACAGTACGGACCCCTGAGCAGCGTGATGGGGCTCTGGCACTGCCTGGGCCATAGACTTGTAGAGTGCTCTACAATCAAACAGATGACTCACACCATGCCCTGAGATACAACTTTCTCCTTTGCCAAGGAGCACATGCAGACTGTGTACCATCTGGGCCCTTCCCTGCTGTGAATGCCTAAGTTCCAGCATTCATCAGCAACCAGGGTGACAGCTGTCCACCTGGAAACTCGCCCCAACAAGAACACCTTCCCAGGAAAAGGAGGCAGATCATGTCCGTAACTGGCTTCCCCTGGAGTCAGAACCTTCTCCCAACACTCTGCCTCCAAGCCAATGAGGACCCGCCCCTGCCAGGCGGGGGTGCCACTCTCCCACTCAAACACGCAGCTCAGGGCCCTCACATCTGGCTGCATGCTGCTTGCTTTTCTCCCCCACTCCTGGATAATGAAGAGCAGACTGGCAAAATAATTCAAATACCTTCCTTAAAAGTACACTGCCTTATGGCCTCAGCAGCCTATTTTGAGCTGTTTCAAACCTGCAGGCTCAGAGTTGCTCTAGGCATCAACATTCACTCCAACTGAACAATCAAGGAATCAGTAAAGGATAATGGAGTGCCCACTGAAAGCCAAGCCAATGAGGGGTATGGAGACACTGGGATGAACTGGTCACCCCTGCCCTCCAGGGCTGTCTCTAAGTATGGGAGCTGGGCACTAAACCCAGCATGAGAAGGGTCGTATGGCGGATGAACAGGGCTAGGGCTACAAGAGGCCAGAAAAGGAAGTCACAGCCTCACTCAGCTGTCCATGAAAACTACCCAGAGGAAGAAGCATGGGAGCTGGGTCCTGGTGGCTGTGGCAGGTGCTATAGCAGGAACAGCCCAGCCCAGGAGCAGAAAAGCACAAGCCAGCACCATGGAGTGTAAGAAAAGGAGCAAGTGACAGACAGAAGGCTCTGAAGGGCTGATGGCCACGAGGTGTACTGGTGTCAGCTTGTAAGGGCTCTGAATGCCATGCCCAGGTAATGGCTACAGGGAGCCACTGAGGTTTGTGAGCAGAGAGGCATGGGCAGTGGCAAGGCCACGGTGAAGAGGGGGACAATGCAATTCCCACATGAAGGGGACCAGCAGGTGAGGAAAATGTAGCCTAAGCCAGGGCACAGGACGGTTGGGTGGCTGGGGGGGCCACAATTGCCCCTTCTCCATTCTCTTAGGTCCACTGGCATTTAATCCTATAGACCCACAGGGAAACGTGTTGGTTCAAAGTCACATCGCAACAAAAGCAAACCTATGGGTAACTCCCCACCCTGCCCTTCCAGTTCTGATTTCTGCTCCTGCCACTGAAAATGCTCCCACAGGGAGAGAGTGAGCCCCTGGCCCCAAACCTCCACCAGCTGATCAAACATGGGAGCGCACTGTGTACACATGGAAGGGGAGGGAACAGGCAGTCAATGATCTCACACACACACACACACACACACACACACACACACACACCGGCAGCCCGCCTGAGTAACAGGACACGTTTGGTTCATTTCCTACACAGAGAGGTAGCTCTTTCCTTCTCACTACCCCAGGGACCTGGGCATCCTTCCCAATTTCCCAGATACTTTTTCTTTGAACTTGAGCTACCTACAAAAGCCTCTCCAAGGTCCCTTACGCCCATGGGGTTTTCACTGGGCCAGCTCAGACCGGCAGAAGCATAGCAGAGTTGTCTCTGTCCCCCACTAACAGAAAGTACTGAGGCCACTGAGTCACCAAGCATCCTGAAGCCCAGCTCCAATCCTAGCTGCAAAGCATACCTCCAACATGCACCCAGCGGACATCACCACATGCTTCTTTTGGTAGCACAAGAAAGAAAAAAAGGCAGGTTGGGGGTTAAGGGAACCACAGATGGAAGAAGGGACAAAGGTTGAAGTCAGACAGACCCGTGTTCAAATTCTGTCTCCACCACTAAGTTTACCTGGATAAGCCATCATGCCTTGTGGGAAATATTTTCCTCATCTGTGAGATGGGTATAAAAATAAATTCTACGTGAGGTTACCAAAATTCAGAGCGCCATTGTTAATATTAAGCATTAACAGAGATTTCATGGGAGACCAATACTTATTTTCTATCTACCCAGTAAAAAGAGGAGAAAATTCCTAAAATGTTACCAGGAACACCCGGTGAGCGTACCACCGCGGGGCAAAGGCAGCAGGGGTAGATGGAGCACACCAAGATGCTCCGGTGGAACAGAGCGGTGCATTCAGAGCATCTGCGAGCTGAAGGCGGCGCGGGCGCGCAGTGACAGCAGCAGGCGGTGCAGGGGACCTGCTGGGGAAGAAATGAGGCGAATGGACCCACCTGAAGACGCGGAGCAGCAGGCAGGCGATGAGGAAGGCAGTGAAGGCGCACGCCACGATCACGGTTGCCTTCAGGGTGGGCAGGTCTCGGAGCAGGCTGGAGATGCGGGTCACCAGAGCGTCGCTGCTATTGGAGCTACCGCCGCCTGCCACCGCCGCCTCCCCAGACCCGGTCCGGGTGGTGTTCACAGGCCCCGAGCCAGGCGGCGGGTGCTCTGGCCGCGGCGCCGCTGCGGACTGGACACGGCTGGCGCGGGCGGTGGGCACGGCCAGGAGCCCTAGCAGCAGCAGCAGAAGCGGTGGCAGCAGCGGCGCCGCGCGCATCATGTGGGCGGGTGGCACAGGGCCTGGCAGGGTGCGTGGCTGAGCCCAGGTCCAGCACCCGCGCCGAGGCCTGCGCCCGGGGCTCCGGGGGCCGAGGCGGCTGCGCGGTGCTTGGCAGGAAACTGCAGCGCCCGGAAGAGCCCGCGCCGCCGCCACAAACACGTTGCACCGAGTCATTCGACGGACCGCGGCCCCACGTGGGCGGGGCAGGCCACCAGGCCGGGTTGCGGGCTGCGCTCCGCTCATCCGCGGCCCCAATCACCCTAAGGATCTAGGACCCTTTTAAGAAGTAATAACAGCCAGGCTCGGTCGTGTGCAGGCTCTGTGCTGCACTTTCCGTTTCATTTCATTCAGTCCCGCAACCCCTTTAGGAGATAACTATTTGTTATTCTCATTTAACAGCTGATTTAGGAACCAGAGCGCCAGCTCACAGCAACCCAGATTGTGGGAAAGTAAGACTCCAAGACTCTGGGACCTGGAGGCCAACCCCCATCTTATTGATGGGGAAACTGAACCGTCTAGAGTGAAGAGGACTGCGCGATGCCCTGTGCGTTGCATATATTTCAGTATCTCCCTAATTTCCTTCTCTGTCAAAAAGTTTCTTAACTCATGGCTTCAACTATTCAGACATTTTGCACCTCCCCTTAGGAACTGGATTGGAATGTGCATTTCTGCATTCATAAACTCACTGTGGACAGCACTTGGGGAGATTCACAGTCAGTCTCCCTCCCAGGCTGAAGTTTCAGACCCCAGGGAATAACTGCTTGGCTGCTTCTGATTTGCAAGCTAAATGATGCTTAAGTGAAGGTTCTAGTGTGGGATTCTAGAGGCACCAGGGTGGGATTTGATGGAGAGCACAGACTGCTTTCCTGGAGCACCGGAAATCATGAACACTGAGGGCTTCAGGTATCACCTTTCACCCTGGGAATGGGTTCTGACAGGAACTCTTCAGTGGTGAGTAAATGCTCTTGGCAAGAACTCAGTGAGCTTCACAACTCACTCCTGGACCTGAAAGAGAAAGAGACAAAGAAACTAGAGTGTATTGGTAAACTATCACTGCCTAACAAATTATCCCCAAATTTCACAGCTTAATACAGCACACACATATGATCTCACAGTTGGTGAGCTTCAGGGTCTCTTATAAGGGTGCAATCAAGGTGCCAGCTGCCGCCAGGGTCTCACCTGAAGACTGGAGTGGGGAAGGATCTGCTTCTAAGTTCAATCAGTGGTTGTTGGCCAGATTCAGCTGTCCACAGGATGTTGGACTGAGCGCCCCAGTTCCCCACTGGCTGTTGGCCACAGGCCGCCCTCAGTTCCTTAGCATACAGGTTTTTCTGATACGGTCACTCGCCTCACCAAAAGGTGCAAATCTAGAAGGCAAAAGAGAGTCTGCTAGCAGGCCAGAAGCCATTCTCTTATGAAACCCAATCACAGAAGCGACATCCCAACCCCTTCGCCATACATATTCTGTTGGTTAGAGACAAGTCACGGATCTTGTCCACACCCGGAAGGATCGCACAAGGGTGTGACTGTCAGGGACAGGGGGGTTCTTCGGGACATCTAAGGAGATGGCTGCCACTGCATGGGCTACATTTTGATTTCATGAAATGAACACTGGTCAGGTTATGAGAAGTCACCACCCAGAAAGTGCTATTTGAAATGCACATTGACTATTCCAGCATGCTCCAGTGGTGAGAAATTTGGGCAGATCGCATGAGTCAAGTCTCTTCCAATTCAAAAATACCACTTCATGGAAGGTCAAAAATGTTGCTTTAATACAAAGCCAGTAAGTATTATCATGTCCTCATGATATAATGTATAAAAGAAATTCCTAATGAACCACCCCTGATGTATACAATTCTGCAGCACTGGCTCCAAGGCATAAACCTCTGACATCATAGTTTCATATCTTTACCCTTATCAGAAATTCTTAGGTACCTCTAAAGCAAAGAGGTACTGGCGTTTGGGAGCCTCTTAGTCAAGATGCCAAGGAATTAACCACCAAATTCAAGTTTGTTTGTTTGTTTTAATGTCTAAAGTGAAGACAATCATACTTAGTTCAAAAAGGTCACTGGAAGCAGTCATAGCAGGAAGAAAATATTAGTGCCCTGACCCTTCTTTTGCCACAATTCATGGATCAGCATAGATTTGTATGACTATGTAATACTGACTTAACACCATGAATGTAGAAAGCATAGAGGTTAGTTTTTTGTAAAAGTAAAACTTTAGAATCTTTCATTCCTCCATATTATTTGCTGTGCAAAGCATCGACGACAAAGGATTTACTTACAAAACACCCTAAATTAGAGTCCTTAAATGTTTTGATTCAACCAACCATCCATATGACCTTTTTTAGCATGGAACATGGATGACAGGCAACAGAAACCAACTCTGGCTGATTTCAGAAAAAGAGAGTTTCATTGGAAGCATGTTGGGTTGCTGTTAGAATCAGCTGTCAGAAGTTCTAAAAGTGTGGTCTGTGGACTCCTGGGGTCCCTGAGACCCTTTCAGGAAGCCTACAAAGTCAAGACTAATCCCATAATAATGCTAAGATGTTATCTGACATTTTGACTGAGACAGCACTTGCACTGATGCTCCGAAAGCAAGGGTGATGGAACCTGATGGTTGCCGACCGTAAATCGGGACAAGCTACACTCCAGTCATTGTATCCTTCACGACCATGCACTATAGGGGAAAAAAGCCAGTTTCACTGTAGAATCTCACTGAACTATCCATGAAATTATTTAAATCTTGACCCTTGAGAACAGACCATTTTAATATTTTATGTGAAGAAATGTTAAGTATGAATAAATCACTTCTGCTGCACAGTGAAGCACGGTGATTGTCTAAAGAAAAAGCACATGTGCAAACTGAACTTGCCACTTTTTTCATGGAACGCCATTTTTAATCAGCGGAGTGCCTGACAAACTTCAGACCTGGTCTTTGACAGGCATTTTCTCAGAACCGAACAAGATGAGCCTGTCACTTCAAGGATAACAAGGAACAGTGTTGTAGCCAATGATAAAAATTCAGACCTTCAAGTGAAAATTTGAATTTTTAAACCACCTGTCAATTCAGGTGCTTTCTGCCATGGGCTGAACTGCTTCTCAATACTTCAAGACTTTTCTGATGAGCATGGTGGTGATGGTAAAAAGTGTGGGGTTTGGATGTCGTATAATGAAATACGTCACAATTTGGAAGAGCATGAATTAGCACACCACTGTTTCCAAATGGCCAATCATGTAAGGGTGAAAGATCCATGCAAAGTGCGAGATAAACCAATGGATTTAGATGGAACTTAGCACAAAAATTCACTGATGTGATTCCAGATATCACACTGCAACTAATCTTTAAGAAACTACTACTTGAAAGTGTGGGTGAGGCAACAAAGAAGAATGCCCATACTATCTGAGAAGGCTCTTAAAATCTCCTCTCTTTTCTATGAATGTCTGGGTGAGGCTAGGCTTTCTTCATATTCCTCAACCAAAACAACAAATCACCATGGATTGAATGAAAAAGTAGATATGAGAATCCAGCTATCTTCTAATAAGCATGACATTAGGTAGATTTGTAAAAAAATGTTAAACAAGGCTACTCTTCTAATTTTGGGGGAAAATATAGTTTTTAAATATGTCATTGATGTTGACATGTTAATACACTTATTATTTTGTTTTAAATGAATTAAATATTTTAAAGTTATCTACATTTTTAATTTCTGGGGCAGTAAATATCAATTCAGTATAACACACATAAACAAACACCTTTGAGGTCCTTTTCCTTTCTTAAGACTGGAAATCAAAAGGGACCAAAAAGTTCCTCATACAAAAAAAAAAAAAAAGTTGTTTGAAAAATGCTGAGTATAGAGAATCAGGCTTGCAAAGAAAGCAGCAAACCAATTAGGATACTTTCTGCTACAGGAAACAGAAAATCCAACTGTACTGAGGTAAACAAAAAGCAAATCTCCTCTCTCACATACAGGAAATACCAGATGGGGGTGCCCCAGGGCTGGTTGGTTCAGCAGCTGTATGATGCCAAGGCCCTTGGATCTTCCCATGTCTCTGCTCTGCTGCCTGCAGCATCAGCTTCAGCCTTAGGAGGGCGGCCTCCTGGTCACAGCACTGCTGTAGTGGCAATCAGGGTGGCACGCCTTCTTGTTCTCACATATGGCAGTTGAGAGAGAGAAAAACCTTCCAACGTGGAATGTAAACCCACCTGTCACTCTAACTGGCCCCCCTTGAGTGACAGCCCACCAGGCGAGTGTCATGCACTGATCTGACTGGACCTGCCTCGGCACTAGGGTTTGGGCAGCCCCCTGTAGAAAATGAAAGGAGAGGGAAAATTCTGCTACAGAGAGGAGGGAAAGAAGAAATGGATGTTGTATTGGCTACAAATCCCACTCTAACAGGCATGAACAAGGCAGCTGAATCTGGCTAGACTTCTAGAACCAAAGCCAAAACCCTGCCTGGGGGCAGGATTGTGTTAGGAAGCTATTAACCACCAGCACCGTCCACCAGATATTCTGCAGGCTCTGCCACCACCGATGCCTCCTTTGTCACTGAACTGTACATGCCACTGCCATCAAAGGTTGCAAGAGTAAATGTCTAAACTTCATCACTGAATTGAAATTCAGCCTCCAGCTGAGAAGAGAGGAAGATTCAACGAGGGCGAAGCCAACCCAACCTCATGCAAGAAAAGGACCAGCCACACCCTCCCACGTGCCTGAGTCTGAGAGGTTCCCAGGAGGCAGGACCTTCCTTCCGAAGACGAGCCTAGTCCCAGGAAGCGTGGTCACCTTACTCAGCTTCTCCGTGCGCGGGTTATGTAGCCTCGGGCTCTTGTCCCTCCTCAGCCCATGGGCACACCTTACACACATGTTCCCCAACTGGTAGGCTTTCACAACAACCAACGGTTACTGAGTGTTCACTCGGTTATCAGGCACTTTACATATTTGTCCCATTTAATCCTCCATGGAGGCCTCTGGAGAAAATGCAATTATCACTGTGAAGAAATTGAGACGGAGATGTTAAATAATTCGTATACAAATAGTTCCATAAAACCAGCCCACACTTCAGTTTAGGAAGGCTCTCCTACTCTGCTTTCTGAAGTCTGCCAGAGAGACAGAGGGAAGGAGGGAGGGAGTTTAAAAGTTAGAAAAAAAGAAAGGGAAGGAGGGTGGATGAAAGAGGGAAGAATAATAAGAAAGAGTAAGAGGATAAGAAGATATTCTTATATCTTCATGAGTGAGGGGGGAGATTTGGGCATCCTCTGAGAACATCTGCATCTCAGCATCAGTCCCTTCCCAAGGGTGCAACCCATCCTCACCTTGCTCCCCACTCAGCTCTCCTGGGGAGCTGACAGAGTACCAGCTGCAGCTCATTTTACTGCCCACTAGAAATGAGGGTATTATCATATGATATTCATGCCTATTTTATAAATAATTCATCTTTCTTTGCACAGAAGTAAAATAGCCTGAAGCTAGAACATTTAAAAGGAACATTGATGCCTGATTCATAAAATAATAATGTGCTGGTTTGCCAGGCAATTTGTGAAAGTCCCCAAGCTAAAATACATGGAGTTCTAAGTCTATTTTTAGCCTGGAAAAGGCCTCCCAATGTCTTTCTCAGTTCATACTCGATAAAGGGCAGTGTTATGCTTTCTCTGAAACTGGGCTTTCCCAAATCAGTTACATTCACACAGGGAACTCTAAAAGATAACTTGGCAAATGAATGTATTTACAAAACCCAGGCCCCCAGTACACAAATGCTTTTTTTTAACTCTACAAAAATAAATAATAAAGAAAAGCACAATGGAGTCTGATCACCCACGGCTGTGGGAAATGGGACCACAGACTGTTAACATTTATGTCACTTTTCCCCAAGCCTGCCGGTGAGATTTCTTTTACAGAAGGATAGCAATTCCAGACCTGGAAAGGCTTAAAAATAGTGGGCCTCAGTGTGACTACAAGCTCACCTGTCCCCCCAATATCACACACTAGTGTTTTAGAGATCTGTATTTCATCACCTGTGATGAGTTTTAAGACACTCTGATTGTTTTTGTCAGCTTACCTCCAAAAGGAAGCACAACAAACATAATGTTGGTTCCTTATAACACAGAGGCAACAACTAGTCTGCTAGGGACTAAGGTTTTTCCCAGGACATGGGAATTTTAGTGCTAAACCAGAAAGTTCCAGCAAAACCAGGACCCGTTGGTCGCCTGACCTATGGGGAGGGACTCTGGATGGCTGGGACAGGGCAGGGCATAAGATAGTGACTATACACTTTCACATATTTGGAGTACTGAACCATGTGAGTTTATTACCTCTTAAAAAAATCAGGTTAAAAATATTCTGCCAATATCAGATGAGAAGACTATTTACATTAGTGGATCTCTAAGAATGGCAAACAACAGTTTATTCGACCTAAGCAAAAATAACATCATTGCACTTAAGTTCTGCTTTGTTTATGATTTCATTTGTTTCTGAACTATATCCTCCGAAGGACTTGATAGTTATTCACCAAAAGAACTAAAAATTTTGCCAAGTTCTCTAACACTTATTCTCACAAGACCAGAAGGTAACTGGGGCTCAGACTGTTCCCTATCGATGATTAGGAAAAAGGAGACCTTGTGATGTTATCTGACTGGTCCAGGGTTGGATGTGCGTGTGTGATGGACCTTCTCTCCCGGGACGGGCTTCTCCTCTGACGGCCTACTTCACATCTGGTTAGTATTGTCCAACCATGGAAACAGCAGGTTGTTGCCAAAGAGAAATATTTCTATCAAAGTTTCTCAAGTATCCCCTAGGAGAGCCCGCCAACAAGCAGGGATGACAAAATATTGGCTGACGGAACCCTCCCAGCCAATCACACTGCAGCAAAAAGTGCCACCCACAAAGCAAGTTCTATGGGCTTTTAATAGGACACAAAGTCCCCAAGTGCATCATGGGAGGAGGCCCCAACCTCTGAGCTAAGGGTGGCCCATCTGCCAAGCTCCTTTTTGTTTAATATACATCAAAGTCACAGTCATTCTTTTTCTTCTCAAAAGGAAGATTTTTGAGAGGCAAAGACCAGCTGGGCAGAACTGAGGGTGAGGACGGGGGCAGTTCACCCTCCTAAGGCTGTTTGTAAAATAAATAGCAATTGTGCGGCAGACTCCAGCCTGCCTGATGAAAACACACCAGCTGTCGTCTCGGAGTGTGTCCATGGGTGTCTGTATTTCTAAGAAGAGCCACCCCACGTCCAGAGACACCCTCTCCATGCCTGTCCTGCTGTGATTCCCACGACTGCTCTCACCAGGCTCTCAGAGAGGGCTGAGTTCTGTTTTGCATTTGCACAAATTTACGTCTGAATTGCCAGGCAGAGCTTTTTGAAGGACTGAGACACAGGAAGGGTAAGTTTTGAGATGGCCCCAGCTGGCACCTTCTCTTTCTCCAGTGTGAATTCCAAACCTTCACCCCTCTGTGGATGCCTCCCAGCCCCACTCCAGACTCTTCCATCTCCACATCCCTCCCTAGCTCCCCTCGGTCTCAGGAATGTTCCTCCCACTCGAGACCATTACGCCTTACTCCAGATCCTGTCTGTCTCCTCTAAGGCTTTGTCCCACAAATTGCCTCCACTTGCTCCTGTCTCTTCAATCCTCTACTAGATATTTCCCACTCTGGTCTCTCATCACTCTAAAAACTCCCTCGACTTTATGCGTCTCCCGCCTGGCCCCCACTATCTCTAGCTGCTCCTTCCAGGAACTTCTAGGTGGCTTTCTGCCTTGGAAAGTTCTGCTCCCTGGAGAGACCGGACTTCTTACTCTCCAGGTTCTCCATCTCCCCCCTGACCTCTGTCTCCCTCTCCAGAGCTGCTTCCCCTGCCTTTAGCTCAGTCTGCAGGGTTGCCGCCTGGGACCTCTCCTCATTCTGCCCCCTTCCTGGGGCCCTCAACCAATGCCCTAGCTTTAAATGACTTTTTCAGTTCTGCCCCCCCCCGCCCCCACCCCGCCAACCGTCCTTAAGAGTGTCTGTCTCCAGGAACCTCAAGCTCAACATGTCCAAATCTGGACTCTTGTCTTACCTGCACACCTGCTCTGCCCGCTGTGCTCCCTGTCTCTGCTGACCCCTGCACATCAGTGGGCAGATTCAGCAACCTGGGGGCCTTCCGTACTCCTCCCCCTCCACCCTCCCACATCACCGAGTCTTTGCTCTTCTCCCTTGGAACAGAGTCCAAAGCAATCCACATCCATTCACTTACCTGTCTTCCCAGCGCACGCACACAGACACAAATGTCCTATCCAGCAAGTCAGGAGTTTTGTCTGCTTTGTTCATCACCGTGTCCTTGTCGGCCAGAAAGGGGCCTAGCGTAGTCAGTGATTATTAAATGTTCTTGATTGAATGAACAAATACGCACTGCTTTAGTTTATGCCAAGTAACACAGTGGTTAAGTATACGTATTTGAAGTCAGAATGCAAGAGTCTGAATTTTGGCCCAGCCATTTACTGTGTGAATTTTTAAACTACATTAACCTAAGTCTGAATTTCCACCATGTGTAATAAGGGCATAAAACAGCAGCCAACTCAAGAGTTCCTTGTTAGGATTAAATGAGATAATACATGTCTAAAGAGCTCATCACAGTGCCTGGTACATATCAAGTAATCCACAGGCATCAAATATTATGGATGTTATCATTCCTTCCTGTCCTCATGTCTCACCTGTATAACATCCTCCCAACTGTTCCCTCAGACTCCAGACTCCGCCCCTCAAGTGAATTCCCACCCTACTATCCCAACCAGAATGGTCTTTTCATTCCAGCCCACACACATCCCTCTGTGACTGCACAGCTGATCAACGGTCCCAGTTCGCCCAGAACTGAAGCATTACCTTGAATAAGGGACTTTTACTGCTAAAACCAGAGGGTCCCAGGGGCACTGGATCACCTAAGGGCATTGATCATGTTGATGTGGAATTAACTGTCTCTCTGACAAGACTGGAGAGCCTAAGTTTTGTCTTGCTCATGTTCACATTCCCTACATCTAACCTAATGTCAGACACATATGTGGTCCATTTTCAATAACTATTTGCCAAATGTGTTCATCGAGACAGCAATTAATTGCAGTGAAAGAGTTGAAAGGCGTGGTCCAAATCCTGTGCCCCTTCCTGCATGACCCTGGGCGAGTTATTACTTTCATTTATATATTTATTTGCTTGTCCCTGAATTTCAGGCAAATTTCTTGCTCTCGCTGAGTCTCTATTTCCTCATTTGTAAAATGGAAATAATACCAACTTCATAGACAAATTGTGAAAATTAAATGGATATAAAATAGTTAACATAACACATGGCATATAACAAGCTTTTAATAAATGTTAATGTTACTACTACTTATTATTTCAAGAGTTAGCACAGTGAATTCAGTAAGGATTGGTTCCCTTCCCCCATGAAATAAATTAATGCATGTGGCCTTAAACGTATTTATGCTGTAGAGAAAGCTTCCCTTAAATCAGTGGTCAGCCACCTTGGCGACACATTAGGATCCCCCAGGGAACTTTTACAAAGACGGATACCCAGTCCCAGACCAATTAATTCAAACCTCCAGAGATGGATCTGTGCACCAGCTCCTTACAGGGCTCCTCTGGGGATTCTAATAGGCAACCAGGTTGAGAACCTCTGCCTTAGGGTACTAGGTTAGTTGCTCTTCAACTCTTAATTGCTGCACTGGGTCTTTCCAAACAGTTATCCCTACTCTAGCAGTTGTCAACATCGAGCGCCTCCCTTTGTCTGCAGGGCAACAACTGGGGAATTCTCAAACACCACAGGCTGGTACCCTACTCAGATACTCAGAGAAGGCAATTCTTACAAAATGAATCTCTAATAAGTGAAATCTCTGAATTCTGGGAGAAAATTCTATTACTTTAGTGCAGAACCCCAAAGCAAAAGGGCCAACAGGGTGCACTGCAAGGGTGCTTTCTGGAGGGTTCCGGTGTGCCGACCAGCCCGCAACTCTTCAGGGTGCCATTCCGAGTTTGTTTCTGTCTCCCTTCTTCCAAATCGAACATATCAGCACTAAAAAGCATACCACCTGCTAGCTCATCCCCAGAATTTGAGAGCTCCCAGTTGCAGCTTGATCTTAGGTGAGCATCAAAGTGGAATATTTATATTCTCAGCTTTGCTCTCCCACCTCACCGGAAGGATTTCCATTTCATGCCCACCACCACCAGCAGCAAAAGCCAACTTCTACCATTGCCCCTCTCTGCCTCTGTGCCTGTAGCTGCCACGTTCCTTCCAAGCAATACATGAGCTTTAATTCAAAATCACGTTCCAGGTGACTGGTTCACTGGGAAACATTCACAGGTTGCCAATGACTCACCCAATAAATCTGACACCCAGCAATTGACTTGAAGTCAGTGGCGCCTGACAGCTGCTGAGCAGCTGAAGGTGAAAAGAAGCAGAATTCAACACTGGTTTATAATAGCTAAATGCTCCTGGTCCATCTCACAGGAGTGAAAAGCAATCAATTAGCAGGGTTCCTGGCTCTAACAGGTCAAAGTTAAGGTCAACTGTAAGCAGAGGGAAGGACATTTCACCATCTGAATACAGAAAAGCCCAGCCAATCACATACATGTCTTCATACCATATTCTGCATGTCCATCACCATGCTGAAGACATTGAGAAAGAGCCACTGCAAGACTTCTGCCTTCAAAGCTTTAATAATCTTGTGAGGAATAAAGAAAATTCCACAGAACAATGTGAGGCGATAGTACAACTAAGAACCACATAACTATCTGGCATTCATCTCTGTACGGAATAACTTTTCCCTCCATTGTGTCAGGCCTAAATTCTACATGCACTTAAATGCCAATACTCACAAAGAATCCTCCTGTTTATTCAAGTCCAGAAATGGCAGGAAGAACCAGAAACTCCAAGCATATGGCTGGTTGACCAGGCTGCATGGTGGGGGCAGGTGGGTGGGGGCAGGTGGGCGCGGGGTGGGGGAGATAGGAGGGCACGACACTCTGCAGGCAGGTGACTGGTTGGCCCCGTGGTGCCTGCAGTGTGGTCTGGGATACGGCTGGTGCCTTAAGAAAAGAAGAGGCCGTAGAGGGAATCTAAAATGGTACAGGGAGTCTGTGCAGATGCAGGGACAGAGCCAAAGAACGGCTGTATTAAAAACCAATGAGCCCTGGCTGGTGTAGCTCAGTGGATTGAGCGCAGGCCTGCGAACCAAAGGACCGAGGTTCGATTCCCAGTCAGGGCACATGCCTGGGTTGCAGGCCAGTTCCCAGCATGGGACACACACGAGGCAACCACACATTGATATTTCTCTCCTCCCTCTCTCCTACCCTTCCCCTCTAAAGATAAATAAATAAAAAAATAAAATAAAATAAAAATAAAAATAAGAAGTCAAAAAGTTTAAAAAAAAAAACCAATGAGTGAGACTGAACATTTAAAATGAAAGATGACACAAACTGCAGTATCAAAAATGAGAGAAGGACATGACCACAGATCCTGCAGACAGTAAAAGATACTTCATGAGCAATTTTCTACCAAAAAATACAACTCAGATGAAACAGACGAATTCCTTGAAAAAATTATTATTGTGGTGATCACTTTGTAAGGTATAGACATCTTTAATCACTATGTCGTATACCTAAAACTAACATAACACTATAAGCTAACTACAATTAAAATACAAATTTTTAAAAATTACTAAGCTGATATGGCTCAAGACTGTAGAAGAAATCTGAGGCTTCAGTTACAAACTGAGGGAAAATGCTGCAGTTTACACACCTACACACTTACACTTTCTCACTAACATTCAAGTTAGAACATTCATAAATTGACAAAGCCTCATAATTTAAAATCAAATAACAAAGTTCTTTAATCAGGGTGTTGGCAGAGAGACTCAAACGGAAGCTTGCCTTCCAGGCTTAACATGAATACAGAACCAGGGTTAATAAAACCAGGCAAGGGAGTTGAGTTGGGGAGACAAACCTGGAGAAGAATCGAGGAATACTAGAGAACCATACCTCACTGCTCCAGAAAGCTTAATCCAGAAAAACACTGCAACAGCAGCTAGTGACCAGCCTTTTACAACAGAGATAGCAAACCCAGACACCTGCAGGCTCCGGAGACCAACTAAGACAACAGTGAGCCGGCAGAAGGCTGATGAACCCTTGCCACTTCCCGGCAACATCTGGTTGCGCAACAGCATATATGCTCAGAATCTCCACATTTTCTGGATTATTTGAAATCTCCCATTGTTGGCTCAAGTTTAAGAAAAAAAAAAATACCGTGTGGGCCAAACAAAACACCTCAGCAAGCCAGAGAGAGCCTGCAATCTACCAATTTGTGGCCTTGACTTCATGTTTTGCTTTTGGGAGGCAGGGTGTGAGGAAAGGAGACTGGGAAGTGTATTTGCTTGTTTGTTTGTTTGTTTGTTTGTTTTGGCTTTTTCCTATTTTGAAATATCAGGCTCTGGAAGTTTTTTCTTTCTTTTTCATGAACTCTGGGGCATGGGGACTTCAAAACAGAGGAACAGCCACCACCAGACATCCCGGCTCTTTCTCCATCCAGCCCCCAGGATCCAGCAAATAAGAAGCTAAATCCTAAGATCTAAAGAGGTTGGGTTTCTTCTCTCCCCTTCAGGCTGCTGCCAACTCACTGTCCTGTCCTTAGTGTTTGAAACACTCTGGTGATTTTGTTCATTGCTGTTTCCATATGGCTGAGCAAGATGGGGTGCAGGGAGGGGGAGTGAACGCTGAGGTTTCACCTTACTGTGAAAAGATGTTATCCTGTGTCAGGAAACAAGATGAAAAGCAAATATACCTAGAGATTCCTGAAAAGAAAGCAGATTCATTTCAGCCTCCAAGCCCAAGCAATGGTGTGCAGAGCTCCTGTTGTCTTCTGAGTTTCTCTGTCACTGTCACCTGCTCAAGTTCCAATGAGCCAACCCGAGGTAGCCGTACCTTCCCAAGGAGACACTTCAAAGGGGCACAGAGCACTCTGAGGAGACCATCTCCTGCCAGCACCCAGACTCCCAGCAGCAAGAGAACTTGCCAGCAGCACCCTGAAGCATGATGATTGCAATACAATCCTTGGGATGAAAACCACTCAGGAGAGTGAAGCCAGCAGGCAGCTGCTGCGTCCCCTGACCTGTCAGAGAGGGGTGAGCACTCAGAAACTCAAGGTGCTAAGAGCGAGGACAGAGAGGCCATCAGAATGCAGACAGATGCTGAGGAAATGTCCTCAAAGCCTCTCTCCCAATGCACTTTGATCAGCACAGCCAGACCCCCACGGATCCAGCCCCACTTCCTAAGGAGCTGTGCTGAGCATTTCAAGACCCAGTTGTCTGTCTCCTTTGTGTGTCTCCATCAAGGCCACTCAAGCCACAATTTTCAGTAAGCTGGCAGCAGGAGTGTCTCTCTCCACACCAGCTCAAACAGAAAGCAAAGGGTTTCCAAGGCTCCCTGCTGCTCTCCAGGACTCCTGTGTGGCTTCCTCTCCCTCAGGCCCACAGCAGGGCAGGCTGAGTAGAACTGTACCTGAGGGAAATGAGAAGGGCAGGGCTTCGCAGGGAAGGCCAACAAGGAGTTAAAGGGTTTCTTTCAGGGACCCAGGGACTTCAGGACTATGTGAACACTCCGAGGACCCAGAAAGGAAAGAACAAAAGATCCCTGCCTACAACCCCTACCCAATCACCTGGGGGCTGACTGTCCCCTCAATTAGAAAGCCTCTGTTCCTGGAATGATCTTTTCTGGAAAAATAAGACAGACCCTTCAGAGAATGAGCCCCCTTAATGTTCCAAAAAAAGAAAAATTCACAGAGGAAACAAGCAAAGAAGTATCACTACTCTTAAAGGTCTTTCCAAATTCTAAAAGACATTTTGCCAGAATTGTACAGAGGAAGGTTTATAACAGGACAAGTACCAAAGTCATGGCAAGTAATTATAGCTCATGCTTACTGCGTGTCAGGTGCTATTCTGAGTCCTTTAGATGCATGAGATCTTTGTATCCCCCAAAGCAATCATACATGGTAGGTACTTTTACAGCTTCCAATTTGTTAATGAGGAGACTGGAGCGCAGAGAGGTTAAGTGACTTGCCCATGGTCACACAGCTAATACATGGCAGAGCTGGTATTTGAACCTAGACTATCTGAGCTTCTATGTACCACTGTCTCTTGCAATTTAATACTATAAATAATAAAACAAAGCCCTGGCTGGTGTAGCTCAGTGGATTGAGCGCGGGCCTGCGAATCAAAGGATCGGGGTTCGATTCCCAGTCAGGGCACATGCCTGGGTTGCCAGGCCAGTTCCTGTCAGGGGACATACAAGAGGCAACCGCACATTGATGTTTCTCTCCCTCTCTCCTTCCCTTCCCCTCTAAAGATAAATAAAAATCTAAAAGGAAAAAAAAATTCTTAAAAAAAAATAATAATAATAAAACAAAGACATAAAGAGCATGTTCAAATTAACAAAGTACTCTCATTTTTTTATTCGCTCCAAAAAATATTTTTTGTTTAGTACGCATCAACTGCAGGTCCAGAGATACAGTGGTGAGCAAGTGACCCCCAGGACCTGACTGCACCATTCTCTCCTCCAGCAGCAGGCTGATCAAGACAACTGCTCCTAAAATAAATCTGTAAGAGCAGCGGTAAGTGCTATAAACAAACAGACATAGGGGTCATCGCTCTCCGAAATAAATATTACTTTTCTCTTTTTACAAGTAAGGAAACTGAGATTTCAAAGTAAAATGTAATATTACAAAAAGAACATGAAGACTTTCAATTTTTTTTTTGAGTAGCTATTCAATACATCCATGTCATTTGACATTTAAAACATACCAAAGGGCATATGGGAAAAGTCCCCTCTATGCCCCTCAATCCCAGCCTCCCAACTTCCCATCCAGAGGCAATCAGTATTGGGTCTCCCATTTCTTGGGTCTCCTGCCAGAGACCCACATAACTCATCCAATACACCCACGTCTTCTTTCCCTGCACAACTTATGGCATAATGAACACTGTTCTGCTCTGCAGGGTTTTTCTCTAACAAACAAACACACATGGAGCTGCCTCATTTTTCCCGCGCCTGCGGGGCACTTCACGGCATGGACGTCCAACTCCTGCTGTAGCCAGTCTCCCACCGAGGGTCACTCAGGCAGTTTCCAAGCTAGCACAAACAGTGCTGTAGGGACCCACTAAACAGGCAAGCCATTTCACACACATGCCAGTGTGTCTGCATGATAACCTCCCAGAAGTGGAATTACTGGCTACACAGCCTTGTTCATTTGTAATTTTCATAGATAATAACCATATTGTCCACCACTGAGATGTCCCCAATTCACACTCACCCAGCAGTGGGTGGGCATGCCTGCTTCACCAAACTGCAACACAATGAAAGCACACTGCTTGGAGAATCACCCAGGGCCTCCTCCTTTCCTCACCCACTGTGGGCCAACTGCAGGCCTCTCAATTTCTGATTGACAAGGACCTCATGGAAGAGGTGCCCCACCCCCACTATACTCCTGATGCATCCAGTACTCAACCCTTTGGAGCCAAGGAGGGAGGTTTGGGAGCTCCCCAAGAGAGCAGCCCATAAGAGATTCCCCCAAGGCCCAAAGAAGGCCAGGGGCACGGAACCACAGGCTACTCAGGCCACCTCAAAGTAGACACCAGTAAAAGGGCCCAGGCTGTGCAGCCAGACAGACCACCGCACAAGCTGCAGGGCTCTGGGCAAGCTGCGCACTTCCTTCCGGGGAACACCTGGAAGGCCGGTTTCTAAAGCATCAATGCAATCTGCTCCCAGACTACATCCTGGTGGGCAGGCAAAGTGTGCCAGATCCACAGCAGCCAGTTTTGCGTTCCAGCTCATTTACGCAAGAAATTTAAAGAAAACTAAATGTCACAGCCAGGGTGTGGTGACACCTGAGGCAAATTAAGGGAAGATACGGAGCTTGGAACAGAATCTCAGTTGAGAGCTGGTAGCTAGAAATGGGTTGAAAGTTTGTAAGGCAAACTATAAAACCAAGGCAGAGAGAAGAGAGGAAAAGAGTGACAATAACGATGTGGTGGCTACTGTCCACGCCGTGCCCGTACCTGTGGGCCAGTGCTCCGGCCGACTGCCAACTGCCAACTGCCAGCGCCATCTGTGCCTGCGGCTCTCTCAAAGTCGCAGGAGATGTGCGGGCACTTGGGGAATCAGCACCCACCAGCTCTCGACCAACCACTGACAATTGCAGTATCGATACCCCAGCTCCCCCCCCCCCAATGGGATAATTCTCTATCACAGCCCTCGTTTCCCACAGGATCGGGCTCCAGCTGCCCAGGGTGGGAGCTGGCTCCATAACGCCCCTTCCTTGGCTGCCTGCCTGCTCATTTCCCCTACCTCCTTCCAGTGCGTCTCAAGATTTGTTTCTAGGGGAACCTAAACTAAATAATTGGACACTTCTGTGTGCCAGGCACCAAGCTAGAGACTTTATATATATTGTGGAGATCTGGAATAGCATCTATCAAGAAAGAAGAGCCCAGGCATACAGGAAAAGGCCAGGCCTCTTTATAAACAAAGGTCCATGATGACAAAGGGAAGAGTAATCCAATTCTGAGGCCAAGCCAGGTGAACAGAATGTGACTGGGCAGATCTTTTTCAGGTCATGCTTTCCCCAACCAGAAAACAAGGCCAATGGAGGGAAAACAGGGTTTCTAAAGCCTGCAAGTGCAGGCCCACTGTCTGGGGCTCTGTGCCCTTGCAGACTGCACACTCCCTGGAAATATCATTTCCCCAAAATGGATAGATAGGGTTTAGTCTGCCCAACTTTTGCAAATCTGCCCCTTGCTCCAGAGCTGGCTTGAATTCACCACGACAGGTTATGGGGAGAAAAATAAAAAGGCCTTTTCACCTCTTCTAGGAAAGGCAGAAGTGAACTCTATAGTTAAGTTTGGGATCTTTAGCATCTCACTGATGACTCTTATCTTTCACAAGCACAGAGAAGGTACAGAAAACCACTGCCTCAGCCATGAGCTATAATTGCTGCTGTCCTAAGCAGGAGGAAAACAGGCCATGATTTGTGGCTTCTTGCAACAAAAGCCCCATTCCTTAATGAGGTTTATTTAATTTAGGGCAGTAGAAAACTTTTGGGTTATTATTAGGCGACAAATTAAGGCTTGTGTTCATTTAACTGCCCCACTTAACAAAAGAAACTCTGCTTTCGTAAATTAAAGAATTACTTTTAAGTGTTAGAGGCCACTCGATAACCTTGAGCAAAGCCTTAAACGTGCTCAAGTCCTGGTGCCCAATCTCTAACTCAGCAGACCGGGGCAAACAACCCCGAAGGCTTTGTCCAGCTCCAGCAATCTACAACTCCGTCCACCTCACTCCCTTCCCTCCACAGAGGTTCCTTCAAAATCCACATTCCCAGATATATTAACTGGGAAAAGCAAGATATGAAACAGAACTACAAACTACAATACCACTTTTACCTTTATTTAATTGTTTAAGAGTTTACGTACTCATTTTTAGAGAGAGGGGAAGAGAAGAAACATGGGTCAGTTGCCTCTTACATAGTGCCCCAAGCAGAGATCGGACCCTCAACCACGACATGTGCCCTGACTGGGAACTGAACCAGTGACCTTTTGCTTTGTGAGATGATGCTCAACCAAGTGAGTCATGCTGGTCAGGGCAGAAAATACTAGTTTTGGTTTTAAAAACAAGGTGGGCATAAGAATGTGTCTCCGAATTTGTCTGTATATGCATCAGAAACCGTGGGAGTGGGTGTTAGACAGCGCTCACCCATGGGAGGAGGTGACAGGTACTAAGCAGTCGGGGTAACTTGTCGCTGCGTATTTCTCCATGCAGTGACTGTATTATCTATTCTCATAATTAAACCAAAAGAAAATGAAACCAATTTTAAAATCCACATCTTAACTGTATCTGTTCTTACTAACCCTCAGGGTCTTTGGATACTGTTGGGAGCCAAACATAACCTGCCTACTCGGGATCCTCCCAAGTTCCCCACAGAGGGCCTGATCCTGTCTATGGACTAAGAAGTTCAAAGAAGACAGAATCCTCCCTCTGCTACCCATGAAAAGAAAAGAAAGATCATCACCTTGATCAGTTCCATACGTTAAGGCACCGTGCATTACCCATGTCTTCTGCCTTAGTTAACACCACCGGTCATCACCTTAGGAGGAAGTGCATGGGTTCTGGAGAGGGACAGCCAGCGTTAGCAAGGCTTTAAAACCCATATTCATAAAAAAATGTGATAGGAAAATTCATCTTTGAGGTTCATGGCCAACAAAATCCGTGATGTCCTTTTTATGGATGCTTTTCACATTCTCTGCTGAGTGGTGAGCGTTGACCTGGGGAAAATGTGGGGCAGAGCATCTTCCCGAATGGAAAGAAGAGGTGGTAATGCTATCTCTTCAGAAAGGGTCTCCCAGGCCCCACTCCTCATCCCCTCTCAATGGCTGAGAAACCTTCTACTGTAGCTCTCACCCCCAGGAAGAATTTCTTTGCAGCATCACCACTTCAGGCAGCTCCTGGAACTGCCCGACATCTGACCATTAGCTCTGGTCTCTGCCCTTCCTTTTGGGCCAGCCTGGCCCATCAGCCTGGCCCTCCCCAGCTCAAGCCTCCTCTGTGAGCCAGCCTCTGTCTGCTGCTCTCTGACCGCCCTGTACAGATGCTATCTCTTCCCGTATGGACTATTCCTGCACAGTAAACAAGCCTCATGGCACAGATCCAAAAAGCAATCTTCCCTCGAAGTTATCACTGGCTCCTTGGAAGGAAAAGGGACACGGGTCCTGCCCTGGCCGCTCTTTCCTCCCAAGCTTCCTGGCTTCTTGGTGAACTTGCTGTACGTTTTCAAAATACTTCTTGCTTTGTTCAAATTGCAAAGGATGAACACATATGCACACTTAATGAAGTTCAAGACAACTCATTTCCTCCAAGCATTGTTCCATGTCTTAAGTAAAAATGACACTACCTCTTGACTCTTTCTGAAGCCCACTGGCTCCTATCTTTCAAAGAGGAAGCCAGGCTGGGCAGATGGATGTTCTGGTGTCATCCAGGTAACCTGATCAGGGCTCCCTAACAGGCAGGAACCCCAGCATGGCTCTCATTCTCTGGAAGAATGAGTGTGGGCCAAGAGCCATGAATGGCTCCCAAGGACCCAGGGTGATACTGGTGACACTGGTCTCTTTCAACTGACCCCTGGGGATCAGCTTAGACTTTGGCACTGACAGGGACCCCAGAAACCACTTAGTGAAGGGCTCAAAGTGGGCTGTTTGCTAAAGATATCCCATGTGAAGATATCCCACGAGGTGACAGCAATTTGGACAAAAGCTGGTATTCAGGAAGGGGACTACAGGCCCTCCACAGCCACATCAACCTAAGCACCTCCCTGGTTAACTGCTTTACGCTTCTGGCTTTTGTATAATGGCTACCGTTTCTGAGCCCTCGCTGCATGCCAACAACTGTGCGTAGATCTACCTCCTGACTTCCTCCAACCAACCTACGTGCAGGAGTTATCGCCCAACGGGTCAAGGCTCTGAGGCTCAGGGGGCTGTGACTCACCATGGCTAGTGTATGAGGGTGCCGGGAACCTCCCCCAGGTTGCACACAGCAGGCCCCAAGCCCCTAACCACCAGGCTGTGCCGCACAAGCTGTCAGCAGACTGCTCTGTGGCTCAACAAGTAAGTAAAACCCATTGCTCAAGGAAATGCAAATCAAAACCACAATAAGAGACCACTTCAGTCCCATGAGGATGGCTATTTAAAATAAGAGAAAGAAAATAACAAAACATCACAAGTGTGGAGGATGTGGAGAAATTGGAACTCTCTCGCACTGCTCCACACGATGTACTGGGAAAGGCCGCCCCTGCCACTCGAGCCCTCCTCCCGCCTAGAAGCAAACCCATCTCCGCTTTGGCTCTCTAGCACCATCTCGTGTTATTTATTCCGGAAACAGCCACAAAGTTATCAAGAACAACAGGTTTTGAAAATCTATTGTAGAAGAATTTCTGCAAAATTCTCTAATATAATAACATTTTAATGATAATCATAATAATAATATTCTAGAAGAAAAGCAACTTAACCCATTGCTCCAGCAGCGAGGAGTCCAGGCTTTTTCCCGAACATATTCATAAATATTTCAAAAATAACCTTAAGTGTAGAGGCTGGTTTTATTCATCTCGCCTTTGGCATTGCCTTTGACAGAGAAACTATCTGTGAGATGAAAGGGAAGACATGTTTTGTGTTTAAAGTTTTATCAGATGCAGACAAAGACCAGTGTAAGTAAAACGTATCATAAACCTGTCTTAACATGCAGCAAGTGGGGGCCACGGAAACAGCTGCAAGCAGAACTGTCTCGGTGATACAGACACAAACGCGGCCCAGCGACAGCCCTTGTTGCTAACAACCAAGTCTGTGCCTACGGATCTACCCGTTTATGGGGCTGGTCCTGTTGCTAAAGCCAAATTGTTATCTCAAAGGGGAGAAAGAGGGAATAAATTTCACATAATTGTGAAGAGAAACCAATCATTTGGTTAATTTAGTAAATCCACTATCACGATCTTAAGCACCAGCACTTTCGAAGTTTTCATTGGGCTTTTCTTGTTCTTGTGGAGCAAACAAATCTTCCCTCCCCCACCCAGAAATGAAGACATGGAAGTTGCTCCGGGCAAGCTACGCCTCAGGTTATGTGAGTCATTGAGAGGGCTTTGAAACAGCCTTGTGTGCTCCCCACAGGAGGCCTTGAGCTGAAGGGAGACTCTCGGGACTCAGACGCGGGCATTGTTCTGGAAACCCAGTCCCGTTTTCCACTGACCTGCTCCACATAGAGCCTGACGGAGTTCAGACAAAACAGGAGCAACAGGACCCTGGGAAAGGAAAGGAAGCTGGGCCTTCACGTCTACAGCCGATCTCTGTGCCAAAGGATTAAATTATAAAAGCCCAGCCTTACAAGGTGAAGTAGAGCAAGTCTCAGAAGGAAAACATAATACTTCCCTAGTGAGAAGCAAAGCATGTAGAGGCCTCATTAAAAAAAAGAAAAAAAAAATTCTTTCAATACATATCACATTTCCCCAAAATACACACGGTGCCAGTTCTGAAGTAAAGGAGTCAGGCTTCGAGGTCAGAGGGCCCTGAGCTGAAACCTGCCTGTGTGATCTGTGCAGCTCAGCAGCAGCCCTGGGCTCCTGGGTCCTCATCCTGACATCGAGGTTAATAATACCTGCCCCAGGGGGCTGAAATGAGTACAAGTGATGTACCCAAGGATAGAGCCTGGCCCAGTCAGGTGTTCAGTAAATGGCGGGTGCCATCTTCATGAGAGTGATGACAATGACAATCCTACAGTCAACACTCCTCCCAGACCACCACCCTCCCAGACACCAACCTGCCCCTTCCTCTAACGGGCAGTCACAGTCACTAGTAACAATAGCTAATGTCCAATGATGTCCGCTTACTATGTGCCCAGTTCTGTACATTAAACTGTTTTACTTAATTCACAGGGGACCCATGGGTAGCTATAGCTGACATACCCCTTCATACGTAAGGAAAGAGGGTCAGAGAGGTTGAGTAATGTTAACTGCTGTCACAAACAACACCAGTATCTCGGTGACTCAACATGGTAAAGGTCCTCCTGTCCTCCATGTCCTTGTTGGCAGAGGGCATGAGAGAATGGACTCACTCCAGCAGTCATTCGGGGACCCCGGCCCCTTCCAAATTGTGACTCCACCACCTCCCTCGCCGGAGTCCACTGGATCCTCTGCAGCTAAGCGAGCAGGTGAGGAGGAGGAGAGGGTGAGTATTTATTCATGACTCTTACTTCAACCCAAGGTGACACGCGGTGCTTCCCCTCCTAATCTGCTAGCTTGGTCTCTTGCCTCTGAGTGCAAGGGGCTGGGAAAGACTGGTGATCTCAGGAAGGAGAGAGTAACGGAGGCAGACACTGGCAAGCAACAATAGTTTCTACCACAACGAACCTGCCTAAGGTCACCCAGCCAGCACACACTGAAGTGAGATGCAGACCCAGGCAGTCTAATTCCAGGCCCTGACTGAACCACTGTCATTCAGGGAGGCACTCTGAAGATTTTTAAAGCAGAGCCACATAATTTTTTTACCTTTCTTCTCATCAAGAGGTGAGGTCAAGGTTGAGTCTGGGCTCTGTTAGTCCTTGACAACAGACTACAGAAGAAATGACACTATGTCTATGCCCAGGCTCTTAAGACACCAGCGGCTTGTACCTCCTATTTCTTGACATACTCACTTTGGAATCCAGTGTCTGTGCTGTAAAGAAACCCAAACTAGTCTACTCGGAAAGACCACGTGGAGCAGCCATTGCTGGAGAGACCCAGTCACCATCCAGTGTCACCCACCAGACATGGGAGTGGAGATGCTTCCAGATGATTCCAGCCCCTACAGTCAAGTCACCCCCAGCCTTCAGGCTTCCCAGCTGATGCCCAGACATCAAGGAGCAGAGACATCGTCACGTCTGTGCACAGTCTGAATTTCTGACCCCCATGACCTGTGAACAGAAGGAAATGGTTAGTTTATGCCACAAGTTTCAGGGTGGCTATGCAGCAGTAGCAAACAGAAAAGCAACTTATTTAAGAATTCCATGCCATTTAGATCCTGTTACTTTGGGGAGGGGGGGGTGAACCTGAAAGTCTCTTTATATTATCCTCTTTATTTTCTTTCTTGTTCTATTTGATATTTTCCAAATTTCCCACAATAAAAATGTGTAACTTTTCCCATCAGGAAGAAAATAAAGTCTAATGATTCACTCTCTGCTGGTCACTAAACCCCAGTGACTTCTGCGTGACCTCGTCCCTCAACTTTGCTAGGAAAATGAGATTCCTCAGTCCATACGGTGAAGCTGGTGGCTCTGCAGATCCCAGAGGTTCTTGATGCTTGTTTCAGAAAGGAGCAAGCCCATGACACTGGCCACTGCCCCTAACTGTCTTCTTTGAAGCACAGTCAGCTTCTGAACTAGGAGAGGATGCGCAGGGACCTGGGGCTCTTACGAGGTTCCAAGAACAGCTCAACCCTACATGCACACAGAAGTATCACTAGGAAGGGGCTGAGATTATGGGGATAAAGGCCTCAGACATCCTTTGCTTACACTGTTTCCCCTACACGGTACCCTTCCCAGGCACTGATGTTTAATGTAGAAAGTTCTATTTCAAATGTTTTACTCTGAAAGAAAAACTATTAGCTTGAACCACATGAAATTGCTGGCATTCAGTCATGTCTGATCAAACAAAAAAATAGCAATTTCATATGGCTCAAAAAAGACATCTTTTGAGCCCTTACTAAGTGTCTGGGACTATACTAGACAAACATTATCCCATTTAAACCTGCGGACCTCCTAAGAAGGGTATTTCCATGCCCGTTTCACAGAGAAGGAGCACACTGTGTGCGGTCAGGGGGCACACTGGATGAGAACTTGAAGGTTGGTCATCTGGTCATAAACATACAAATGTGGAAACGAGATCAGGAGAACAAGCCCGTCCCCTTACAGACAAGGTGACCATCATGTGCGCTGAGCAGGCCTGACTTATTGGTGATGGGAATGAAAGTTCCTCAGGCAGTGTCCCCAGGGAGTTCTCCACAGACCACTGAATGTTCTGCCTCTCCCTGTGTCAGTGAAGGATTGGTGGGGACATTTCACAACTAGCCACAGCACAGACGTCAGAACTGCCTTCACGGTGCCTCTACCAGGGCCTCCCTGCACTGGGATCGAAGACCCACTGATTATAAGCAATACATGCAGTATTGCAAATGAGTTCCAAAACCTGGCTGTTTGACTACAAATGCATGAAACCTGGGCATATAAAGTTTCCTGTTGCATGTTTTGTAATGAAAAGAGATGTTTGATTCCCCCATAGGTTAGTTATCTGGGGCTAGCCCAAAGTACTGATATGTTCTTTATGAGGAAATACTGCCCAAATCCTAAAATCTGATGACATAAACGGACAAGCAGTTTCTTAGGTCTCATGTGCTTACACTCTAGTACTAGAATTTTTCAGCCTTTATTTGTGAAGCATTAAAATGACTATATTATCAAGTGAGGTTAGCAGTGTCCCAAATTGAAAAAAAAAAATATGTGACAGTGTAGCTTCTGTGGCTGAATGTGATGAGGCCAGAGGCTAACCTGTCCAGCGTCCTTCTGCTTCCCTTCGGATTTCCTGGGATCCTCAGGGGATCCTTGGGACTCCATGGGAGACAATGCCCTGTTCAAAATTAATCTGCATTTTCAAGATCCAACAGTAGAGGGCAGCAGGCTGAGCCTCAGCTGAACGCTAGATTCATTTCTCTATTTGTACTCAGGATGACAAAGATTCCTGTTGCAAACTTCGTTTTTAAAGAGCCCATTTTCAGATCACAATGTTTAACTCTTTTGGAAATACAGGCCTCCATTAAATTTGTAATGTGTCCTGCACAATTAAACAATTTACGAACACCATACTTAAGTTAGATCCAGCTTCTGCAAACCTCACACCAAAAAACAGCTAAAATGATATTCCACAAGAAGGCCATACACTTCAGCCTTAATGAGGAGAAAGCATAAATAAGCTTAGATAACAATAAAAAACATAGTAAAATAATTATATTACATCTCTAAACATAATGAAACAGTCTCATTAAGCCTAAATTAATTTAAAGGTCACCAATGTATAATTTATGTAGGCTTATAAAACTGCATTACATAAATGATGATTAAACTAATATGTCCTTCTTTTTTTTTAATCTCTACCTATTAACTCTAGCTACCTAGAACACTGGTGCATTTTATGTGATAGTAACAAGTTTAAAGGATACCATGTTCTCCTGAGGCTATCTCTGATTAAAATAACCCAAACCACACAGAAACCTAATTCATCACCATTTTATCAAACTCCAGTGCTGTGTCCTAGGATACCTAGGATATTGCCAAATTTTAAGACAAATGACCAGCACTGCAAGGGAAGAGAGATAGGAAAGACTCCACAGGAGTGAAGAGATACAGCCCAAAATAAAATACACCAGTTTTTCGATGTAGCTGGGAGCTGTCCCGGACATACACTTTCAGTACTGGGACACTGAGCCATATGAATCCCCAGGGACAAAGAGACACTGACGTGTTCAGCATCATCTCTTCCAGGCCCTGAGAACACAGACGTAAACAAAAAACACACAACAATCCCTGCCTTCATGAAACTTACTTCCTTGCATGGATACACAGTCAATTAACAAGCTGGTTTTGAGCAGTATGGAGATCAGGTCCATCAGCGGAGATGGCAAAAAGACTGTAAGAGTAGAAGGGGTGCAGGAATTTGTGGTTTTAAGTGGGTTGGGGAGGCCTATCCCAGGAAGAGAGAATAAAAGGGGAAAGGCCCTGAGGCAAAGAATAGGAAGGGTGTGAGTTTGGCAAGAAGAAAGTGATTAAAATGGAAAATAATTGGATACCAAGTCGGAGAGAAAAGACAGTGGGGATGAGCACACTGGAGGACAACACAGCTGACCGCAAGGATGTGGGCTTTCATTCTGGGGGAGATAGGCTGCCGGTGACTTGCAAGGAAAGGAGAAGCATCACCAGACTTCACAGCATGAGACTAGACTGCAGAAGTCACGGGCACAAGAAAGTGTGTTGCAAAAATACAGGCAAGAAATAATATTAGCTTGGTAATAGCACAGTGACTTTTATCTGTCTATTCCTCTCGATGACCACAACGATAATTTCAGGACTTTTTATAAAATGCAGCTGTGTGAAGGCACTGTAGACTGACCAGAAGCAGGCAGAAAAGGAAGGGGCATGAAGCATGACCTATTAAATTCTGAGCAGAAGGGTCGTAAGCAAATATTCCAGTCATTCGATTCACTGGAATCTGAACATCAACAGCCTGACTCCAGAGCCCGTGCCCTTATCCATTATACTATATTGTCAAATTTCAAGACAACTGACAAATTGGAAGAAAAAAAAATTTTAAAACTCGTATCACGCCCTGGCTGGTGTAGCTCAGTAGATTGAGCACGAACCTGTGAACCAAAGGGTTACTGGTTCGATTCCCAGTAAGGGCACATGCCTGGGTTGCGGGCCTGGTCCCCAGTAGGGGGCACATGAGGGGCAACCACACATTGATGTTTCTCTCCCTCTCTTTCTCCTTCCCTTCCCCTCTATCTAAATAAATAAAATCTTAAAAAAAAAAAAAAAAAAACTCGTATCACAAAGTGCTCCTCTTCCTACTATATTAAGAGTTCTCCCTAAGAATAAGGACAACAACCCAAGAGAAAAATAGACAAAGCATGTGAATAGTTCACTAAAATTAAATACGTACAAGAAAAATGCAGGTTTAACTTCATTGAGATACCATTTCTCATCTACCAAACTGGCAAAAACCCAAAAGTTAGACAAAACACTCTGAGCCTGTGGGGAATGTTGGGAGGAATGTAAATCAGTACGCGATCTGTGGATGGTGATTTAAAATGACAAATCCATATAACCAGCAATTCTACATCTAGAAATTATCCTGCAGATAACTCACACATGCAAAATGGCATTACTGTAAGGCTACTCAATGAGACCTTTGTGACAGCAAAGTCCTGGAAACAACCTTAAAGGTCATCAGTAGGAACTGGTTGAACACATTTGGCACATCCATGTAATAAAATATGTTGCACGTTAAAAAGATTGAGGAAGTGCTTTATGAATCAGTATAAGACAATTTACAGATGTAGTAAGGAAAAAAGCAAGGTGCATAACAGCATTTACGATATATTATTCTTCTGTGTATGTTATATATTCTTTTGTGTAAAACAAACAAGGAAAGAAATATATCTTGGATAGACATACAAAATACCTTTGGGGCAAAATAGAAAGTGAGAATATTGGGGGAGGAAAAGGATAGGAAGGAGAATTTCCCATACACCTTTTGCATTTTTGAGGCATGAACCGCATTATTTCTATTACTTTTTAAATTTAACAAATTATTTTCTAAAGAAAAGGAAAAAGAAAAGCCTTATAGGGGAGGGGCCATTTTTGGACTCTCTGGCTCCAAGATGACAACCGAAATGAGATACTCTTCGGGAACCCATCAGAGCTAAAAAGACAAAAGGGATGTCAGAGATCCCCATGGGCACTAGGAGGCTCTTCCTTTCAGACCCACTCATAGAGTTCCCCTTGCCTTTCCCCATTATGCTCCTGAGGCTCATTCAGAGCTAAGACTCAAGCGCCAGTGACATCTGGCAACATAGGTAACCGTGGGCAACCGGGCTTCTCCCATGGTTGTCATAGCAACCATGATGTTCCTACAGTTGGGTTTTCATCCTGAAGTAATTATCAGGCCTTGTGGTGGGCTCCTCCACATTTGCAATTATTTACAACACTGACAATTATGAATGAGGCTAAATTAGATGCAATTTCCACTGAACTGTTAACGAGAAGCTGTGAATTGAGTCAGATTTACATATCCTTCCACCAAGACTGGCAAACCTTTTGAGCTGCATGCCTGGTGCAGTCCAGGGATGGGGTTACACCTGCACACAGCCATCAAGCCAGTGGATGCTGGAAGACCTGCCATGTTTCAACCCAAGATGGCAGTCCCTTCTCTACCCGCCTTACACCCCACTCCCACCACAAGCAGTAGGAGCAGACCCAGCAGTTTCTTGGGTTCAACCCAGGAAGTCCTCGAATAAGGACATTTCCTTCAATGTCATTTGGTAATATTGTTAACTAGATACCAGAGGAACATAACTCTTGTTTGTATCAATTAGCCTATGGGAAAATTGATTTTGTCATCGTACAGCATTTTGCTTAAAGCCACAGAAGCTACTGACAATGTTAAATGAGGACTTACTGTATATAAAACAAAAGTTTGTGATTTATCAGAACATAGTACAACAGTCTTATACAATTAGCCCCACTTTACAGGAGAAACCTCAAGCCACCCAAAGCACCTCCACTGGAAAGTGATGGCACCAGGATTCAGAACCACATCTCAGGGCTTCTTCCACTTCTGCTGCCTCACTCAAGGGCCAAGGATGAACATTTTCTTTGTATCTAGAAAGTGGCACTGAGCTTCATGAAGATGTGACATTAGGGCATCTCAGCGCCAGGACATTAGAAAGGACTTGCAGAATCTGGGCTTGTATTAAGTGCTTTTTTGGAAGAACTCAAGGAAACGGGGCTTTGTTCTGGGTTAGATGCTGTCAAGAAGCCTGCACTTGAGCAGCCTCTGGAAAGAACAGTGTATAAAGTCTAGGCTTCGTCCTTAAATTCATTTAAGTGGGGCTTTTTCAGGTCACTCTCTGAATACTGCATAGATCTGATAATTCACACCATTGGTAAGATTCAGTTAGTAAAAATTGCCTGGCGTGGTCAAAGAATCAGACCCACAGTTACTCTCTGCTGAGAGTCAAGAGAATGAACCAACCACGTTTAATTTAATTCAACTCTTCCTTTCTTATGTATTGATTCTGTGCCAGGAAAACAGTGAAGGAATCCCTAAAGGACCGCACAAGAATGGGCCCAGCAGTGTGACAACATCAGTCACCACTAGATGGCAGTAACAGCGGTAAGTAATTGGTGATTAAGATGGGTCCTTCTCAGAACTGAACACTATTTCTGTTACTCAGTGTTGACTCATTCATTCATTCAACAAATATTTATTCAATGCCTGCTACGTGCCTGGCACCAGTTAGGATACAAGGATCAGCAAAGGAAGACACACGGTCTCTGTCCGTGGACCTTATGGTCTGGGGTGATGAAATGGACAAAGAATCACACCAATAAAATAGCATTCCTAAAGTGCTGTGACATTGCACAAGGGAGAACTCATCTCCTAGGGAGAGGGAAGCGTCCCTGAGAAAGAGATGAGCAAAAAAGGAAGGAGCCAAGGTCTGAGAAATAACAGGAGATGGAGGTGATGGGCAGAAAAGGAGAGCTCAGGCACACGATCCCAGACGAGTAGGAAGCCTGCACAATTACATGTCTGCACCCCAGAGCAGGGACCAGGGGCCTCAGGAGCTTTGTTCTGTTCTTTTGGGGATTTGGGTCTAGACCCACAGTGCAACAGGAGGTCACTGAGGTTTTTTAAGCCCTTCAGGGGAGAGAGCTGGTGGCTAGATTTGATTTGCATTCTGACAGGGCCACAGGGTTCCTCACTGGCGATTGGACTGAAGGGAGCCAAGTGGCGGTGGGGAGACCAGTTAGAGAACTATCATTGGAGTCAATGGGAGAAGAAGGTGTCTTGGATCAGGGTAGGGACAATGGAGAAGGGAAAGCCTGAGCGACAGGGAAAGGTCACTTGGCTAGGGGTAGTGCCAGAGATGGCTCCCAAGTATCTGCTCAGACAGGACAGCAGATGAAAAAGAAACTGCACAGGGGGAGGGACTTTAAATGGAGACTGGGTAAGCTCACTTTGAAGGGTTTTTGAGACATCCAGGTGGAATCGCCCAGAAGATACAGGAATATTTGAGTCTACAGTTTCAAAATAGAACCATGTCAGTCAGCTGGGCAGGGATAAGACCACCAGCCAGTGAAGACGGGATAAAGCAGCAAGGCCACCACAAGACCAATAAATAGCCTGGGCCCTGAAGTCCAGCAACTGATCACCTAGAGATATGCTAAAGAAGCATTAGAAATCTAAATAGGGACAGAGGTTAGCGTAGAGAAAAAGGAAAGTTTCAAGAGAACCAAAACATAAAAAGAACAAAAACTAGGAGGTAATAGAATTAAAAGCACTCGATTCAATTCCCTTCCAGGCAAGTGGCTCTCATTCCTTCCATCAGCTTCTTTTAATGGCCCCCGTCCCTTCAGGGGCTGCTGAAACATTTGGGCCCAAAAAGAGCTCCAGCATTGTGACACCTTATCACACAACAGCCTACACACAGAAACGTAGCCTGGTAGGGTCAGCTGCTCTGAAGCAGGATCCTTAACATTTGAGACATCTCCCTTGTCCGTTCCTGTTTCAAACAGATAAGGCAAACTCCACGGGACTATTTTTTTTAAGGGAGGTAATAAACACGCAGACTGGGTTCAAATCCTGACTCCATCCTTTATAAACTGAGCACCTTGGGCAATTATTTACTTCTCTAAACTCTGGTTTCCCTAACTTAAAAACAGGGTTGCTCTGCAGCTCTCATATAAAGAGAAAAATGATAAAACAAATGTGGCCAAATGTTAACAACTCGGTGAATCTCAGAGAACGCAGGCCCCACTATTTGCATTTGTAACGAGCCCCCTGAGGCTACAGATTTGCAGGGTCATTTGAGAGACCCACAGTTGTGTGGTGAATTTGATGCCCAAGATTCAACGTAGGTTCTACCACTGGAGCAAGTAATTCGGGCTTCGGTTTTCCTTTTAAAAACCCAACTTCCATCCCACAGAGAGTGGTGCAGGGTGAATAAGATAAACCACGTGCACGGGCCTTTGTCATGACAGACACTCAGGCATCGCAATGTGGAGGCGACCTGCGGCGGGTAGGAAGGCGGGGGAGGGCCCTGGACTGCGTCCCCAGCCCCACCCCCGGGGACAACTGCGTCGCCACGTGCTCGGGGCCAGGGTCAGAACACCAAGGGTGGGGGCTCCACGTACCAAACTCCCTCGATACAAGTGTGATGCGTTTAATGTCTAAAGTGCGCTAATGAGGCAGATGACTCACACTGAACACAACTGAAAACGCTGGAGCGCCGCACAGGGACGCCTGGGCTGCGGCGCCAGGATCGAACAGCAGGGCGCTGAGCTACTGCAAAGCAGGACGTGCGGCAAGGCGGAAACGAAATGGCGGAAGAGTGGGCGAGTCCAGAAGGGGCCGGCCGCCAGGGGGCAGCCGCGTGTCTGTAGGCCTCGGCCGGCTGGAACCGGTCAGGCCGGAAGTTGGGGCGGGCCCTGGGCTTCCGCAGCGGCTCGTCACGTGGCCGGCCGGGAAGAAAACAACAACATGGCGGCGGCAGCAGTGAAGGGTGTGGTTCGGTAGACGCCCTTCGGGCCGGCGGATGAAGGGCGGATAGCGGAGGGCAGGGCTGAAGGAGCAGAGTGGCGCGTTGGAGACGTGCTGCGCTATTACTTTGCCCAGCTTTGGAGACCACCCGGCGGCTCCTGGGCAGAGGAGCAGACAGCCGCACGTGCCAAGTGGGTCAGACCCTGGGGACCCCTAAGGCTCCCCGCGGCGCGTTCGCCAGGAGCCGCGAGTCGTCTTCTGGGTGCCCATTGTCTTTTAACCCTATGATTGCTGCTCCTCGTTAACGATAACCAGGAAGGCACAAACGCCTTCCTCTGGGCGTGTTCTTGCTGAGGGAGAGATAAGGTGCTGCAGATAGTGCCGGGCCAGTCTTGGTTGGATTAAAATGTATTTTCTCCTCTTTTTGCAGTTTCATTTACAGTTTCCAACTTTTGTTCAAAAGGTTGGACCAGCCTCCCTGCACATGGAGAAAAGTATTCCTGAATGATGTTAGGGCTTAAAGAAGCTTCCCCGCCCTAAGTGTGGTTGGAATTCGTTTGATTTGTACCCAGCAGTTGCTCTGGGAGAAAAGGTGCGGCAAAGTACGAAGTTCTATTATTTTACATCACCACCCGGGTTGTTTATTCAAACAGTAAACTGTAGATGCTGATAATTGCGTATTACGTCATGCAGGAAATAAGGAAGGAAGCAGAGTCACTTAGTGTGCATGGCACTTAGATAAAGGCCCAAAGCTGCCCCTTCAAGTCCACGGACGGAGCCCTTTAGTTTCTGCCTGGGCAACTGCCCTGGCTTAATTTTCATTCCTCCTCTCTGCTTTATTTTACAGAGTTTGGGATGTAAAAGAGCCAGTGTGGCTAAAAATAGCACAAGGCTTGTGATGGTATATTTAGCGTAAAGGAGTCATTTGCCCTTGGTTTTATTTATAAACTTGTCCCCTTAGAGTTGGGGTTAGATTTTCGTTCTTCTTTGTGAGACCATTGGAAAGCCTCCGAAACAATGTGACTTTTTTAACTTTAGTAATAAAACTTGCTTCCCAAAGGCTTGCAAGCGTTAATTAATAACATTTCTGACGCTACAGTGACAAAGCTCCGGAAAGACATTACTTTTCTTTATAAAGGAGAGAGTCCTTATGGTTTCCTCAGTCTAGTAGGGATTTTAACACTTGGGCTCTGATAAAATACTGCATTGCTGTTAAGGGACAGGCTTGAAAGGGTATAATGTGATCAGGATGGGGGTGGGCGGGGGGTAAAGCCCAGGCTTTGATTTTAACACTTTACAGATTATTGACCCAAGCAGAAGTTTGAGAGAATTCCCCTTCGGCCACTCCTTTTTGTATCCATGCCTTCACAGGTTTCACTTTCAAGTCCATCATTTGGCAAAGAAAGGCTGGAGTATGTTTCAAACCTCTTCCCTCAGCTGGGGAAAAGAATGCACTTTGCATCTTCGCAGTTCCTGAAAAGGAGGCTGCCTCATTTTGTCCTTATATTTTGCGGTGATTGCCCCTTTTCTTTGTCTCCTTTTGTACACAAGATTCAGATAGAATCTTGGGCCATTTTTTCTATAAATGTGCCTGATAGAAGCACAAGAATTAGCATCCTCAGACCTTGTTTGCCTCCAGAATTTCATTAGCATGCCTTCTTGATAAAAAAAGGAAATGCATTTTAAATTTTAAAATATTTTATTTAGCAAATTTTATTTTTTTAACTAGAAAAATAGTGAAAAAAGAACATGTATTCCAGTACTTCCAGTACTTGTCCTTGAAGGCATAAAGTGTTTTGGGAAGACTATATTGCATATACAATTTGGTACCTTTACTGACCCTTTTTTTCCCCAAAATATTTTACTCATTTATTTTTAGAGAGAGTGGAAGGGAGGGAGAAGGAGAGAAACATTGTTCAGTTGCCTTTCGAAAACCCCCAACCTGGGACCTGGTCCACAACCCAGGCTTGTGCCATGACTGGGAAATGAACTGGCAACCTTTTGGTTTGCAGACTGGTGCTCTATCACTGAGCCACACTAGCCATTTTTAAAATGAATTGTTTCAGTTCATATTACCTAAAGCAATTATGCCTAACTTAAAACATACAAAATATGGAGAGATACAAAGAAAAAAGTCACCTGGAAGGCCACTATCAAGAAATAACCAATATTTAGCAAACTGTATTTGTCTTAAAATATTACTATACCTAGTTTTGTAACACACAGTTTGTACTTAGCTGTGTATAATGTGTATTTTCTTGTGTCAACACATGATGTTTAGAGCCTGCATGATAATCTTTTTTTTTAATATTTTATTTATTTATTTTTAGAGAGAGGGGAAGGGAGGGAGAAAGAGAGGGGGAAAGGTCAATGTGTGGTTGCCTCTCACGTGCCCCCCACTGAGGACCTGGCCTACAACCCAGGCATGTGCCCTGACTGGGAATTGAACCAGCAACCCTTTGGTTCATAGGCCAGCACTCAATCCACTGAGCTACACCAGCCAGGGCTGCATGATAATCTTATGATTATATAAAAAGTAACCATCATGCTCTTATTTTTAGACACCAAATTTGTCATTTTTTGCTCTTATAAATAATGTTGACATGAATACTTCTGTATGAAAAGCTTTCACGTATTTAGGTAAAGTAAGATTTACAATGAATCTGAACTTTTTAAGGTTCACTGATGCATATTTTGATGCCCCAAATTGTTGGGTTAATGGTGTTCCATCTGGACTCTTCTAATAACTATGTATCAGCATTCCACCTGAGTTCAAATCTCATTTCTTCTAGTTTGATTATCCTCACTCTTCTTTTTTTTTCCATCACCATTATTGCCTTTTTCCACCTCCACCCACCCTCCTCCTTCCTATCTTCATTCTTCTAAACTTAATCTTTTAAGTTATAAATCATATGTCCTTTTTAAAAAAGATTTTATTTATTTTTAGAGAGAAGGGAAGGAAGGGAGAAAGGGAGAGAAACATCGATTGCTTGCCTTTCGCAACGCCCCCACTGGAGACCTTGCCCACAACCCAGGCATGTGCCCTGACGGAATCAATCCAGCAACCTTTTGGTTTGTGGGGTGAAGCCCAACCCACTGAGCCACACCAGTCAGGGCTAAATCATACAATCTTTGTGTGTTGTTTTGATACAGATGTGTGTCTAACAAGCACCAGACGTAGATAGCTAACTTCAAGTAAAATATTTAAAAGGAATCCTTTCACTGTCAACCTGTTACAATACAGAAACCTCTTTTTTAACTAGCTCATTTCTCTGTACAGATGTGGTTAAAGAGAACTAATTGCTGAAGTTATTTTTCCAATGTGCGGCAAAAACATACATTTTGTAGTTCTCCAAATTACCTAATGTAAATGAATGTTGTTATTTAGGCTAAAGACTTCTAAACATCGCATATTAGCATATCATTTTATTAGCAATTTTTTATTGCTTTGTTGTGGGTATGCAGCTAGACCCTTTATCCACAGGGACAGGAAAGACAGCTCTTTTTAAAGCAAGGTGGCCAAGCAGTCCTAAGGTTTCTCCTCTATATTAGTGTAATGATACTTTGATATTCTTTACCAGGAAACCACTGTATTGTCTAATCTAAAATTGAATTCTTTGCCACAATCCTTCCTTTGCTCTCTAAAAGTGATTTATAGAATATCAAGAGGTAAAGAGGAATAAAATAAATTCATGAATAATTGAAAAATATCAGAGGCCATTGCGTGATGGTCATAAAATCAGTTCGGAGAATGTGACCCCCTTTCCTGGGGTAATATCTGTTCTGATCCCCCTGCTGCCGTATTTTAAACAACTCTAATTTCTCTTTAAATGAAGTCCTTTTAAATTACTATATTTAGAATAAGATGCATTCCACTAGGATAGAGAACACAGTTTAAGAATATTTATTCAAAAGGATTTGATGCATTAAAATCTACAATTTTTGGCAATCACTATTATTCTCTATTGGTCTTCCTTTTGGCAGCAATACCCAAGTGTAGAGGCCAGTTACTAAAGTCTAATTCTACAGATGTATAATATACAACATAGGACGATTTTTTAAAATCTATGTCAGCACTGCATCTGAGATTAAAATCAGTTACCAGAGATTGATTGCTTGACTCACTATAATCCTTTCAAAACAGATCTAGATTTTTAGGTTTGTTTTGTCATTAAGATTTCAGAACTGATACTCAAGACATCAAATGGATGGATATTTTTAAATGTACTTGTTCTGAGGGTCAATTGACTTAGAACAGCTTTTGGAAGCTACATAGCTCTTAGAAACCTGTCTCCTAGGAGCTGAAGTGTAAAATCTGCTACTGGATAAATGAAGAAGGGGGTGAGAACAGGAGGAGGAAGAAGAAAAACAATTTTTTTCTCAATATTTAAAAATTGTTTAAACTTGAAAACATCCAGATTCCACTCAGTTAGTGCCAGCATGAAAGGAAAAGTTCTTGCAAGGCGTAGGCATGTTCCAGCAGGGTCAGGGCTCTTCAGGCCTCTGCCTCACCGTCTTCTAGTCTCCCCCAAATGTCCCTCTCTCCCCGTGTCAAGCAGCCCCCAAGTCTTGCTCCTTATTCTTTCAAGATCCCATGGAGAAGCGCTTAAGAAGTGGGGCATAGAAGTCAGACGAAGCCAGTGTTGGGTTCCAGATTCATCATTTGCAGACTGGTGTGACCTGGGGCAGGTTAACATCTCTGGGCCTGTTTCCTTCCCCCAATTTGGGGATATTTCTTTCTTTGTTATGAGGATACAATAGAGAGTATGCAGTGCTTAGCAAAATGCCTGGCACAAATAAGCTCTCAATTGGTGGTAGTGATTATAAACCCTTCTACTTGCTCAAACCACCTACCTGCACTTGGTTCCTCATTCTCTCCTCTGCCCAGGGGCTTTCAAACAGGTCTCCAGTTCTGCAGCCTCTCCTGAGCTGTTGGCTGTTCCTCATACCACCTTCCCTTTACACCTGCTCTTTGCTCTCTTATCTGCCTGGTAAAGGACTGTCCAATCAGAACGCAAGTCAAGCCTCACTATCATGACAACAAAAGTGTAAATTAATAAAAATTCTTTGGGAAGGGGAATTTTCACAAAAACTCTCCAAAATTAAACACAGCAAACTACTGATCCAGGAATTCTGCTTTTAGGAATGTATCCCATTGATGTCGTTACACAGGGGCAAAAAGGGGATGTGTACAGAGATACCGTCTGTAATAGTAAAAGATGTACAATCCTACATGTCCAATGGAGCATCAGTATAAAAAATTTTGATTTATCCCTACAATGAAATATTATGGGACTGTCAAAAAGAACTAAGAAAAATAAATAAAAATTAGAAAATTTTAGCTCTTCATGTACTGATTTCCAAAATATATTGTTAAATTTAAAAAATCAAGATATGACAAGGTGAGTAGATGATGACTTCATCTGTCTGAAAAGAAGACAGAGGAGTGATGCATTTGTGTTATGTCAGTGACATGGTGGCGACTGCCTCTGATGTCAGTCAGGGTCTGGGTGAGAGAATATTTCCGTTTCACCGTATACCTTTTTGTCCTGTTGGGAAAGTGTCTAACCATTTGCAAGAAACAAAATATTAAATTTCTTTCCGGTAACAGAAAAAAGCCCACCTTAATTCCAAAATCTCTGCATTTGGGAAGCCTTGGCTAGCCTTCTCGCTTCCTTCCCAGGGAGTTACCCTTCTCACATGCCCTGACTCATCCCCGTGTTTATCTCTATTACTTTACAGCACTTCTTCCATTGTATTGAATGTAAATGTCCACATAACCGGTTTCCCTAGAAAACCAAAAGCATCTAGAAGGTAGGATCAGTATTGTGTTCATTTTTACATTCCAAGGATGCAGCACAAGATACTACACACACATACACACACGCGCACACTTTTTTTAAAAGAAGAAATAGAAAAGGTCTTCTATATCACAGTCTCTCTCACCACCGCCTTGAACCTATTCTGACTGCCCACAGAGATTCTGAGCTCAGTAGACTTATCTTTATAATCTGGCACCATCCCGGCCTATCAGACAGCCTCATCAAATCCTCTTACAGCCCCTGCTCCACCTGACTTTTCGCTGTTTTTGTAGTTGTTGTCGGTTTGTCCTATTTTGTTTGCTTTTTAAGAAGCCCCAAATGCCCTCATACTCCCTGCCTTTGCACATGCAGTTCCCTCTACTGTTGTCCTTTCCGATTCTATCAGCTTAGTCCGTCATTCAAGGTCACTTCCTATTTGAAGCGTTCCTGTTTTCCCCTGCCTTAGATAAACTTGGTGTTCCCGTGGCTCTCTAATCAAACTTGTAATCTATCATTTATTGCAATTATTATTTTACATGTTAGTCCACCTGATGAAAATAAGTACTTTTCACAGAAGGGGATTTTTATCTTATTTATCTTACTCTTCCCAGAATTTATGCCTGGCACATAGCAGGTACTCAATAAATAATTGTTTCATGAATGGATGAATGAGCAAGCTAATAGTAAGTGCTCATGATATTTTCATGGGCTGTACATGGTGGCCATCTATTACTTCTTTGGGGCAACATACTTGTATACTGTGTGAGTCACATTCATAGCTCAGCCTGGCACCTTGAACCGGAAGTTTCTGATGGTGGTTACCACTCTCATGCAGATGCAGAAACCTAATTACATGTGCCCTCCATAAGGCCCTTCAGGTATGATTGTCATATTTAACAAATAGAAATACAGTTACATTTCTGATAATATTTTAGTGCAATTATGTAATTTAGTATATTACTTATATGAAGAAATTATTCCTTGTTTATCAGAAATTCTAATTGGTCTGGATGTTTTACCTGACACCCCTACTTCAAAGGCTGAATTCCCAAGCTGTCTTCCTGCACTGAGATCTAAGAATTCTTTTTGGAGAATTTTATGAACTATGCCATTTTATCATCTTTATTAAATAAATAAGCAACCCCAAATCTCCCAACTCTGCTTACCAATATTTTTACACATATTTAAACACTTAGTTTTCTTCCAGAATTCTTTCATTATATTTTAACCATCAGAGTTAGGTTTTCGTTTCCAGTAACTTAGCCTCTTAACAGTAGAATTGGATCTCATAGGGAAAATCCAGGTGACCCTTTCCATCTGAATTCTTTATACAGGGTGAGGCAAAAGTAGGTATATAGTTGTTCATATGGAAAGTAATACAAGAATAAATAATAACACAAGCATAAGCTGTTATGTGTACAACAGTTTTCCTCCAAACTGATACAGTATTTTCTGTCCATCTCTATTCTCTAGAGACTACCCCCAGGCACAGTTGGGCTCCCCGCTCCCTACCCGCCACTGACACCCCACAGAGCTATTCGGGCTGTAAAATGCCACTTTCCTGTGGTGGAGAGTAGGCAGCCACAGTTCCCAGCGCGGGCACCTGCACTGGCCTAGCTCTGCAGCTATTATGTATCATTCCAGACTAGTCTTTCCACAACCAAGACTTTTAGAAGTTAGAAACATCATCTGGTCTGAAAGATTTTAGTTTCTTAGCTTTGATAAATGATTTCATAGGCCAGAAATGCAGGCACCAACTGCAGCTGCATGTATTTTTGTTTCAAAAGCAGTTTCCATAACATTAAATCTACAAAGTGGAAGACAACTCTACACAACATACCTTGTTGTTACTTGTAATTCATTTTCCCTGTGGTTCTAGAAAGCAGGATAATATCACAAATCTCATCCTTTCTTTGTCGTCTAAACTTGAAAATTACGGGCTAAGCTCTATCCTAGATATCTAAACTCCTGCCAGACATTTGCTTAGTTCTCAGATATCACAGCCCTGCGTTCTGGAACACACGAAACGGGACGTCAGAAATTATTAAGTAACAATTAGAATGTGAGGGAATTTCCATAAAGAAAAAAAAAAAGAGATGTTAAGAGAAGAGTTAGCTTAAATATAACCCAGAAGCATGGTGAAAACGGCTCGATCCAGGAGTGGAAAATCAATTTGCTTGGGCCATAATAAGACTGGAACCTCACCGCTGTATTTCATGTCAATACATTCTGATACCCACGGTAATGTCTGCAGTTAGAGGCTGGGTGAGCAGGAGGGGATGGGTATGCCCAATTGCAGTTTACGAAAACAGAAAGTGGCACGGAGCAAACCATCAGAGGAAGGAGAGGGAGGAGGACGATCTTTCATGTTCTGAAATGGACAGAAGAGATATTTAATGTCTCAAGAGCTTTATTTCGGGAAGATCAGTATATTTTTTTACATCCAGCTGTTTGCAGGATGGCTTCTAGTAAATATTGCTCGGCAAGGGGAGTAACTGCGGAGCCACGGAGTGTAGTAGAGTATATCCCAGAATGTTTACGTTGCAAAACCCAGAAGAATCATTGTTATTTCATCTGTCAGAAAAGTAAGACAGCAATAAACTATCGCTTAACTTGTAAATCATAAAAGCTTCTAACATGAAGAAAAGTTCTTTAATGACTAGGAACCAGGAAAAACCTCATAGATTATTCTACTGTATAAACTGATCTATAAAGAGAAGACAAATCTAATGCACACTGAACCCACCCTGTAGCCTCTTAAACACGGTGGGTTTTTTTTTTTTTTTGATAATTTTTAATATATTTGTCATTTCATCTGTCAAAAATCAAGTCGTCTTTGCTTCAGAGTCCAGTCACTTTGTCTGTTCCATAGTCAGTGTGGCTTCATGAAGTTGCTTTTGTCCCATTCCTGTATGTTTAGAAGCTCCTTCTGCACCAGAGTCGATATTTCAGGGGTTGGTATTTTCTCTTATTTCTTTTTTTATTATTGGGGAGCCTATTCATTCCGACATATTTACCTAATTACGGATTAGGCCTGCCTTGGGAATTGACTTTGAACCGAATTTTATTTCCTCTCCGAAGTTGAAATGGAGACCCCCGCTTCACATTCCAGTTTAACAGGGTGCGCAGGGCAAAAGCTTTGGGTAGGAAACCTACCGGCACCTTTAAGAGAGTCTCTGTAATTTTCCATACCCGTCCCCCTTTAGCTCCGCCCACGCGGCTGGGGGCAGGGACGGCGGAGTGCGGCTGCGCGATAGGCGCGCGCATCTCGTTGCCTAGATACCAACTCCCCCACCCCTGGCGCACGCAGCTCTTTTGTTTCCAAGATGGCTGCCGAATGCTGTCTTAATACGCCAGGAACAAAGCGAAGCCAGTTGAACACCCTTGAGCTTGGCAGAAATCAAAAGTTGTTGGCTGACTTTAAGAAAGCTCAATGTCAATGTTTATTTACTTTTATAACCCTTTTGCTTAGGTTGTCTGGGTAGGAGAAATATCAAGGAGTGCTTCAGGGTGTGTAAGCCAAGGTCTCTTAACCTTGGCGTGGCAGGGCTTTTGGCTTTAAAGTCGATGATACATTCACTTTTTTTAATAAGAATTCTGGTTTTTCCTGTTAGAATTGCTAACGGAGAAGATTTTCGAGATTTAAACTGGACTATAAACCATATAATTATGTGGAACTCAATTAGGTAATAGCCCCTGGCAGTCCTCTCCCCTTTAGAAATACCTGGTTTTTCTTTTTCTGTCAAGGATGATTTATACCCAGGTGAAGACTATGGTACCATTGTAATAATTATACGACTTTAAATTCCTCTGAACATAGGAACTATGTTTTATTCATCTTTATATCCCACAAGTGTTTCTGCCTATAACAAAGCTTCAAAAAATGTCACTATATATTACAAATTAACTATTGAGGACTTTTACTCTGCCAAACACTATGCTATAAGGTACATACCCCATTCTATGTGCCACTTTATAGATGGAAAAACTAAGGCACCAGGAGTTTAAATAGGTCCCAGACGCACAGCTAGTAAAGGGTGGAGCTGAGATTCAAACCAGGGCCACAGTCAGGACTGCCTGTGCTGGGCTGCCATTGTGCTAAACTGCGCCTGTGAACACTGCAGAGAGTACGTGGTATCTTCTAATTGCAGCACTCTCTGAGAGGAGTGTGAAAGTCTCTTTCCCAGAAATATGTTCTGCTTTGTTATGAATACATTTTTCCACATTTGCATGAGTCCAGGCATTTATATGTTTATCGTACCCTGAGCTGGAAAACCTAAACCGAGCCAACCTTTGTGGCAGGTGTTAAGGAAATATAATTAAAAACAAAATAACCTGCCCACCCCCAAAACACTCTCCACAAAAGTGAAAGAGAAAGAAAACCGTTCTGTTACTGAATAAACATTAAACCAAAATATGATGTGCAGCACAGGCGATCAATCCACTGAGAGACTGCAAAGACATTTCACCCTTATACATAGCTAAAACAGACACACCCTGTGACATACCTGTTCTCAAGGTAAACAAATACTAACAGGTCCTCAGGTAGGAGGACTTGGCAACACCATTTGTCACACATAGTTCATTCTAAATTTACCTTGGTAGTTGGTAGCTGGTATCTGTTAGCTAATTAGTTTATACGAAGGAAAAAGAAACATACATTTTTATAACAGGAGGAGGGTTTATAACTTGAAACCAGGCACCTGCCAAAGTTACACTCCTACTCTCCCACAGAAACTGGGAAATAGGGATGTTATCTTCCTTGATGATTACATTTCAAAGAGATGGCTCCCAGGTTACCGAGAAGGACATCCTTGGCTTGTAAAGCTGGCAAGAGGCTAACTTAGCTTTTGAAAAGGTTTACATAGTTCTCAAAGGGACAGAGAAAAAGATGTACATCACAAATTTTCTAAAGTCAATGCTGAAAGAAAGGGAGGGGTGGGTGTCTCTTTCCCTTTTTGTACTGGGGAGATTTGTTTAGATTTGCATTTACCCTGACGGAGGCTGTAGAGACAGCCCAGGCCCCCTCTTTCTTCAGAGTCTGATTGCATTCAACTTTCACCTCGCTGGCCCACCCTTTCCAAAGACAATCTACTGAGCCAAATAGTGGGAAGCCAGAACTGAATGACCAAATGCAGAGGGTTAACTTTTCTATTCTGATTCAAATTCTTACTTCCTGGTTTCTTTGAAATTACATCTAATTCCTAACAGATGCTGAGTGAATTTGCCTGCTGCACCAGACCATGAAACTGTGTCTCAGAACTGCCAAATGGGTGACTGGCTTAGATGTTCTTACGAGTTCAGTCTTCAGTCTTCAGTCTTCCCTCATCCCTCTTCATTGCACAGCCTTAGAGATGCCGGAGAGGGAAGACCTCTTCCCTCCACTGATCTCCTGACTGTCACCTACCTTAGAGACTTTGACAAAAGGCTTGGGCTGCTTTTTGTCTGTCCAAGTGGCCACCGTGATTTTGCACTCACTGATACTCAGCCTGGACCACCATCCTCCAGTTTCTGTTTGCTTGGCTCAATTAGCAAGACAGCTCTGCTATACTTTCCTCATAGAGGTCTTTCCCTGACCTCCTCCCCTGATCACTCACCTCATTCTGATTTGGTCTGTCTTGGGCTCCCAAGACACTTGGTCATTTCCCCTATTGGGACACACACTACTGTCATGTTTATTTTTTTTATTTATTTTTTTTAAATCCATGTGTCCAAGGCATGAACTAGTTCAAGCAAATGGTTAAGATTCCAAACTCTTAAATCCAGCTACATAAACAGACTTCCCAAAATATCATCTGTAGCCAATTCTTCAATTTCATCCTGAACATCTAACATTTTCTGGATTTGGGTTGGATGTGTACATGACAATCAGATTCCTATAGCAACTACTTTATCAAAACCCAGTGATGCCCTGGCTGGTGTAGCTCAGTGGATTGAGCGCAGGCCTGCGAACCGAAGGATTGCGGTTCGATTCCCAGTCAGGGCACGTGCCTGGGTTGCCAGGCCAGTTCCCGGCAGGGGACATACAAGAGGCAACCGCACATTGATGTTTCTCTCCCTCTCTCCTTCCCTTCCTCTCTAAAGATAAATAAATAAATAAAATCTAAAAGGAAAAAATATATATATTAAAAAAAAAAAAAAACCCAGTGAGATAAGTTCATCCCTTTGTCCTTAATGACTCAATAGGCATAGAATACACACACGAAATAATTTCATGCAGATGGTTTTCTAGAGGATTATCCATAGCTTCTTATATATGATAGACAATGTTTGAACTATTTTGTAAAACTTATGAAGAGGAAATCATTAGTCCTGTTGCTATCAATGCTTTCATATCAAAATGAGCATCTACATAAATATGATCTTTCTCCTCGCAACACCAGCAAGTATTGATGTACATACAAAGTAGAAGGGTATTGATGTTCTGTCTCACATAAAACTAACCAAGATAACAAAAGCATATTTAAGCCCTGACTGGTGTGGCTCAGTGGGTTGGGTGTCGTCCCACAAACCATAAGGTCGCTGGTTTGATTTCCGGTGAGGGCACATGCCTGGGTTGTGGGCCAGGTCCCTGGTTGGGGGTGTGCAAGAGGCAACTGATTGATGTTCCTCTCGCACATTGATGCTTTTCTCCCTCCCTTCCCCTTGCTCTAAAAAATAAATAAAATCTTTAACAAGATATATTTAATATGTTACATAGTTTTGAATTCCAGAGATTTATTTAATATAACTTTGTTTTCAAGGAAGGATTTTCAATTATTTCCTTCTAAAATCTGGTGGCTTACAGCTATTAATACATTGTTTGAACAAGTATCCTATCTGGTTTAGTGGAACAGGGAATCTTTCTAAACACCTTGAGTGTTCACCGTTCTCTAACGGCATTACTGAGCATGGAATGATACCAGGGAGTCAAGGCCCCAGTGTTCCTTTCTGCTCCAAACATGCTATGACATCATGACATGCAACTCACATCATCTGTCCCCTTCTCCCTGCCTGGTCTTATTGGTACATTCCAAAGTGCAGCACTGCTAGGGAAGTGACTGGGGTGGGATCAGTTAGGAAGAGCCTCCCAGTTGATTCTGACGTATCCTTCCATTAAGAAGCCACAGTGTTCCTTTTAGGCCCACTGATGAATGAGTGAAGGGTATACAACAGGGCTCTCAAGGGGAAGGGTGTCAGAGAACTTTACATCTATTAAGCTCATGGTAGAAGGGTTCTATGCACTGGGAGAAAAAACAATCAGCCAGGCAAACCACATTTACTTGGAACTTGAGAAAAGCAGAATGAACCCACCAATCACCAGAAAGGAGCTGAAGCAGAGTTGAAGTCATGAGAACCATGTTTTGATGAAAAGACTCAGTAGGGAAAAGGGGAAGGTAGCTGTTCTGATGAGCGAATGGAAGTAAGTCACTTCTCATTGGGACAGCCGACCCAAACCATAGTGCACATAGTAGGATCCTGCTTATTCTGCTCATCTCCAGTCACAGTCCTCCAGATAGTTCAGCAGCTCTGCTTGATAATAGTGTTGGCACAAGGACCACAGAATCTTCAGTAGCTAAGGAAGCTCACTGGCAAATAGACTGTACATGATGTAAAACAGGCTCATTTAGAGCACAGCACGTTGGTGGTTAGATGTGAGAAACCAGAGCTTTGATTATTGCTATTTCCCTAAACATGCTGCAATGATTGTGTCCTGTCTACAAAAATGGAGAAATACTTCATCTTTGCAACGTTTTCAGTAGCATCAGAAGGGCTAATGCAAATATTCTGATACCTGATTTTAAGGATACTAACAGCCAAAGAAAGAGACTCAATCTGCTAAATTACAGCATGGGTTTGATAGAAGTGGACATGCCCTTTGCAATTTTGACTCTTTCTAATTCAGAATCTACATGAATTTCCATCCATGGGATAGAGTCAGCCCATACAGCTCATGAAACCAGCCAAACACAAGCCAGTCTCCCATTCCTCAAGAAATTTAAAGGCTGCGTGAATGGACTCATATCAACTAAAATAAAGGCATTACTGTCATTTTATCAAGCACCCTATTTAATCTCCACATTCTGTGCATATTCCCTCTTCTTTCAGTATGAAGAGCCCTCATCCTTATTCCAAGTCACAGTGACTTGGAATCTATTCAGGGCTGTCACTTAATTTGATGAGAAGAACACTCTGCTGTGTGCTACCCTCCTCCCCCCGATCTGAGTTAGAACCTATGTCCTGGATCTACGCAGGACTTTCTTCCTCTCTTTTCTATACTTATTTATTTTTTCATCTTTTTTTTCAGTATTTTCCTTTAAACACCTATGAATGTAGGTAAATAGAAGGAGGAGGCCAAAGAAATATGAGTTGAAAATGTGCTGTCTATGACACATGTGCAGACAGAAAAACGTCATCTGGCTCTCAAGCTTTTGGACTGAGATATGTTTATGAAAAGCAAAGGGTCCCACAGTCCAAGCCAATCTCCCAGTCTCATTTCCCAAGGAGTATAAAGCTTGCCGAGATCACGGAAGAGCTCCATACAGAAAAATTTAAGATGGGGCATGATTATTAGTACACTGCTTTAGGAATAGGAGTGTAAAAGACATACACGAACGGCAATGAATGCGTATCTTACATTTAGCTATGGGAAATGATCCATCAAAATTTCCATATCTACAAATTGTGAGTAATGTAAAATCTAGGATTGCATCCAGTCCAACCACAGATTTAGGCAGACTAGACATTTCAACTAAGTTTGCTTCATTTTATAGGACAGGCACACAAGCTATGAGTAAAAGGACCCCTGGTTTTGGGGCTCTTTCTGTTTGTAGACAGTAAATTTAAATCCACTGTCCCTGCAGACCAACTCAAAGCAGTTGGGCTGGGGTTACCCCATAAGAAACACACTCTCCAGGTTTGCAGTTCTGTAGTCAGTTTTCGAGCATTGGTTATGTTGAAAGGGAAGAAACAATTTTACTTTGCCTCCATTATTGACACGGAGAAGCACTCCTCAGACTGTTCAGAGGGGAAACAATGAGTCATTCATGCTGTCAGCCCAGGTGGTGCGTGAATTCCAGACAGAGGCTGCCGAGTTAACCCGTGAAGGCCTCCTCTCTGAGCTGAGGCTCCCTGCAGCCTCTGGGGGAAGCCAGCGGCCGCCAAGCAGGCCTGGGCTGGAGAGGAAGGTGAAATCCTGTAACCAAGGCTGTGCCTCCGCAGGGCCCGTCCCTAGGGGCCTCTGAGCTGTTTGTCACCGTGTGATTGGCTCCAGGAGAGGGGTGGAGAAGTGAAAACACTCTGCCCAGGATATATTTAGTTGAAGTGCAGCTGGGTAAGCGCTTAAACAAGGGAGCTTTTGTCCTCAGGCTGAAGTGTTTTTCCTAACTCCACAAGGGTAAAAAACCTAAGCCACATTCGGATCCACCCCCCCTCTATTTTCTCTTCTTGGGGAAAGTTTAGACTTTTCTGGGGTTTGTGCTATAAGAAGAAACTGAGCAAGTCTGATGCGGAGTGACACAAACATTTCAAGCACACACATCCTTGCTGGAAGACACAGTTAAGAAATTCAGATCATTTCTTAACACACTGCATTCTTATAAGTAATTTTCTGTCAGTTCATGCTGGAAATTGGGCATTTTCAAACATTTTCAGTTGGACAAATTCATGGGGTTAAAAACATAATTAAGTTTTATAAGCTGACAGAGCCCTGTTTCACTTGAGTTGATTCGCATTTTCCAGTGATGAAAGATTGGCTCCTGCTCTGATGGGCACAGCTTCTTTGCAACAGATTAGTGACGAGCCATGTAACGGTTCCCATTTGCGTCCTCCTTGGGAAGCCATAGAGAGCTGCCGCCTTGCTACAAAGTCTCACAGCTGCTACGTAAATGCTGTATGCTAGGGGCATGCTGGCTACTATGAAGAAGTAGCACAGGAAATATTTTACATAAAAATCCCATTTGAAATTTTGAACCAAGGGCAACAACTCCATGCCTTTCGTAATATGAGAACAACAAGCTATATTAGTCGGGGTTCTCTAGAGAAACCAACAGGATGGATGGATGGATGGATGGATGGATAGATGGATGGATAAATAGATTTAAGGAGTTGGCTCATGTGATTATGGGGGCTGTCAAGTCCAAAATTTGCCAAGTGAAATGGTAGATTGGTGCATGAATTCTGAGGGCTGTGTGAGGCAGAATTCCCTCTTGCTCAGCAGAGGTTAATCTTTGTACTATTCAGCCCTTCAACTGATTAGATGAGGCCCATCCATACTATGGAGAGCAATCTATCTGCTTTACTCAAAGTTCAGTGATTTAAATGTTAATATCTCATTCAAAAATACCCTCACAGAAACAGGCAGAGTAGTGCTTGACCACGTATCTAGGCACTGTGGCCCCGCCAAGGTGACACAGTAAATTAACCATCACACAGGCTAACAAATACCCACTTTGGAAAACTCACATGTTGGATGACAAGGTTGCTTACCAGGCTGAAGCTGTTGGGAGGATATAAACAGATATGTTCACACCCTGCTTTCATGGATCTCTTCATCTCTCTCTTCCTCCCTCTTCCTCCCCGCTCTCCTTCTCCTCTCTTGGAAGGCTTGCCCTGGGAACCCAGACATGGTGTTGTGAGGAAGCCCAGGCCACACAGAGAAGCCATGGGTGGGGATTCGAGACAATAGTCCTCAGCTGACAACGACATCAGCCACTAGACATGTGAGTGAACCAGCCCTCAGGAGCTGTCATCCCCAACCTTTGGTCTCCCAGCTGTGTCCAGGTGAGGTGGAGCAAAATGTGCCCTGTCTCAGTTTCCGACCCACAGAAACATGAGAGGTTAACAAGTAAAGATTAATGCCACTCAGGTTGGGGATAATTTGTTCCATAGTAATAGATGAATTGCATGGTAAGATTACAGTTAACTTCATAAGAAAGTACCAAACTATTTTCCGAGGCAATCTAACCACTCTGCACTCTGACCAGTAGTGCATGAGGGTTCCAGATGCCTCATCCTTCCTAACACTCGATACCTATCATCAAGTATTTGAAATTTTAGCCTTTCATGTGGGTGTGGAGTTGTTTCTCACTGCGGTGTTGATTTGCATTTTCCTGACGATGCCACACCCACTTTTGATCAGAAATATCACTTCCTGACTTAGAAAACAACCTTATTTACTTACCCCTGACATTTGAAAGTTATGCTGCCATTTCCAATTTGTTTTGAAAATAATTGAGACCAAAATAAATCTGTATAGTTATAATTATCCACACTGGGGATTATTATCAAGTCAGTTTGCAAGCCCTGCAAGTGAGGAATAAAAGCCGTCTATCCGCAGGTGGGGGATCTCATTACACCATCACCTATTATTAACTGGTATTAGCATTACCATTTCCTGAGAACTACTATGTGCCAGGCATCTTATGCGCAGATCACTTACCACATCACCACTACCAGGTACATGTCATTATCCTCAACCTAGTCCCAGGGAAGAGGGAGTTGCAAGAGCTGAAGAAACTTGGCTGTGGCCACATGGCTGAATTTGAACTCTGTATCATTTTATTTGATGCCAAACAGATTTTTGCTCACTTCTTTCTAATTTCATACCAGAATGGAAGAATACATTTTGCTCTGAAGTAAACAGGGGAAACATTCCAGAATGGAAGTTAGAAGACAGGTTTTCATGCCACTGGTTTTAATCAATAGTCTCCCCTTGGGCAAGTCCCTCTCTGGACCACAGTTCCTCATTATTAAAAAGAAAAAGCAAGGTGAAGATCTTATCTAGCTCAAATATTGATATACATGGCACTATTCTAAGCATTTTACATGTGTTAACGTATTTATAGCTCATAAAAGCCCTATCATGTAGGTACTATTATTATGTTCATTTAATAGGTGAGTAGACTGAGGCACAGAGATGAAATAATTTTCCCAGACTCATAAAACATAGCTATATGATATAGCTATGTTCTAAACCCAGCTATAGTTATATAGCTATAAATTATATAGCTATGATTTAAACCCAGGCAGTCTGACTCCAGAATCCATGATCTTTCCACACTAGGCAACATTTATTGAAAGTCTAATTTCAGCAACAACCTTATGATTATTAGGAGCAGTATTTTCTCACTACTCCCACCCTCCCTCCTACTTTTCCAATGAAAAAACAAAACGAAACAAAAGAAAACTCAGGCTTAGAAAACTCATCGTGTCCCAAGTCCCACAGCCAGTCAAAGGTGGAGCCAGGATGGGAAGCCCGGGCAGCTTGTCATCGAAACCTGGGAGCAAGTATCCCCAGGTGTCACAGTCCTAGGGAGAGAGAGATTACAGCTTGCTTACCCCCAGAGAATGTTGCCAGAAGTCCCCCTGGAAACACTCACGTTGACCTGACATGGCCACACCTCCCACTCCAAACCCCAACCTGGCTGCATTTTTCCCTTCTTTTCCTCCCCTCTTACCAAACTGGGTGCCTGGAAGTCAGCAATTAGGGCTGTAAATGCCCCAGGGAACCTGCTCTCAGAACAGATACTGCAGGAGCCTGGTGGGATCTCCCCAGCAGGCCCTCAGTATCTGATGTAAGCTGCTCTCCAGCCCTCTAGGACCAACGTTGAATTGATTACCTGGGACTCACATGTCAGTCAAAAAGGGGAGCTTGGGCAGTGTGAATACCATGGTTCTGGCGCTATGGCCTTGAGAGTCTGGTTTCCTTTTGTACTTTCTCTAGTTAAGTAATTTTTTAATAGAAACTACACACATGATAACAAGTCAAATAATACAAAAAGCATATTTTATCTAGTGACTGTGATTTTTCATCTTTCCCCTGCCCTGTCTCCATCCCCTGAGACAACCCCTTCCTTGTACATCCAGCTAAAGATATTCTTGCATGTATAACCATAGAGGTATATGTTTTTAATGATACAAATGGGGACAGGCTGCACACACTGTTTTTATATATTTCTTTTCATTTCTAATTAACAGTGTAGCTTGGAACCTACTCCTTGTCAATGCCTAAAGCACTCTCTTGCTTTTTAAAGGGGCTGCATACATTTCTGCTGTCGGGCTGTGCCATAATTTATCTAACCAGTCCCCTACGGTGACTGATTAGGCTGTTTCCAACCGGAAGCTCTGACAGGCCAGCGTAATGAATCTGCGTGTGTTTTTGTTGCAGTGCTGTGTAGGCCCCTCTGAATCCCTCACGTCTCGGGTGTGGGGGAGGGAGGGTGCGCAGTTTATGGCAGGCCCCCCTTTTCCAGCCAGCAAGACACAGCGTACCGCTGGAGTTTACTCCGTGGTCAGAAAAGAATTCGTGTGGCTGTGTGGAGGAAGAGCTCCGATAAAGCATCCGGACAGCAGCTGAAGTCTGGTAGCAGCAGCGACAGGAGCACACCTCGAACTTTTCCAAAGACGCCTGGGCAAATATGCCCCTGTCATCTTTTCCACCGGACCCTCAGGCCCAGGGGCCGGACCCCGTTCTGTGACTCAGGCAGTCGGACGCAGAGCTTGTACGGAAGGGCAATATGGACCAGCAGATAGGGAACTGACAGGAGGGGGTTCTTCAAGGTTACCAACCCGTGGGTGTTTCTCTTGTGAAAGACCTGGGCAACTTAAGTCAGCTCAGTTCTCATACGCTCTGCCCTGAGATCAAAGCTTTCGGCAAAGCTAGTGATTCCTCACAGTAAAGCCAGCACTTGCATGTCTGCCTCTGCCCGGCTGTGTCTGAAAATGCCTCCTCACTGGACTCCCAGCCCTGGCTGAGCCCCTAATGATGTCCCTCCCAAAAGAGATGCCAACCCTGAGACCCCCACAAATACTCTCTGCCAGGATGAACGAGAACCCTTTTTTATACTGAGGCCATTATTCCAGCCCTCTTTCTAACTAAAATTGTTTGAAAGTAACAAATATCAAGTCATTGATTGCCATCCCCTCCCCCCCACATTTTAGTGTGAAAATTCCCAAACATATAGAAAAGTTGAAAGAGTTATGCAGTGAACACTCACCTATGTACCACTGAGATTCGATAATTAACATTTTCCTAGATTTCCTTTCCTTTTAATATATTCTTTCATCTCTCCAAGCCACTGATATTTGAGGTGTTTTCAAAGCTTGGCTTAAATATTCGATTCATTTGCTTTTAAAACTTCAGAACAGGAAACTTAACACCTTCTTTAATGAACACAGAATAATTTAGTTCCATTCCCAATTAGGCTAATAGGGAGGGAAGAGAGAAAGTTAGGGAAGTATAAAGAGGGGAATGTGGCTGCAGGAAGGCAGAGAGAGAGTGAGAGAGAGAAAGACAAGGGGGACAAGGAGGGAGGGGTATGAAGACAGGGAAGGAGCCTCGGGGTTTGCAAACGAAGCGGGGCAGGTTTTGGGTTTGCAAACGAAGCGGGGCAGGTTTTGGACGCAGACGCCAGCTGCTGTGCTGTTAAGGACGCAGCTGGGACCCAGTCCAGCTCCCAGCCTGTTGACCTCCTGTTACTGTCAACACAGCCACCTCCAACAACCCCAGGACAATGGAGCTTGCTGACCAGGGAGGTCCAGCTCCACAAACATATGTAAAGACACCGGCTTTGAACTGCTCCCCTGTGAGTCTACCGGCACACAAGACCTTGTATGGTTATTTCACTTCTCTGAGCTGCTGCACTCTCATCCCTAAGCGGATACATGAAGAACATACACCTCATGGGGCAGGTGAGCTGGGATGAATGCAGACACGCAATAGTGGGTGGGACATAGGAAATGCCAGCTCTCTGCCAGGCATTGGGCTAAATAGTTTACATACTTTATCTCCTCCCATCTCCTCAACACGGCCTTATGGAGGTGGACGCTATTACCGGCCTCCCTTCAGAAATGTGGGAACTCCTTTCTGAAACTCGGAATGGGGAAGTTCTTTTCCAGGTGGCCCAGCTGGTGGTGGTGGAGCGAGATGCTCTGCTGCAGAGCCCATGTGCCGCCCTGCCCTCGGCACCGTGCCTGGCAGTGATGCGACCACGTGTGCCTGCACAGGCCTGCTGCAGAGGTCAGAGCAAGGCAACCCATGAGTAAGTGCTAGTGCCCTCCAGATCCTTAAGAATGTTTGTTGAATGACTGACCAAATGTTGATGAGCTCATCAAATAATTGTCATATTCCCTGGCTGCTTTCTCTAATCATTAACTCTACAGGAGCATCCCTCTGACGAAAATCTTATGGAAAATCTCTAATCCCAAATCATACAATGGTCAGGTCTAACTAACAGATGACAAGAGAGTCATTTGTGTTCTGACCTCAGTTATTTTATAGCAACGCTGAACCTGTTATATGTTTTTTTTTTGCCGGTGATCATACAACAGGGCAGCGGAGCATAAATGCCAGGTCTAGGGCAAGCCCTTCCTTCTCCTGCCCACTCCAACTGGCACTGGACTTCCCTAGTGTGCTGAGGGCAACCTGATACCCAGTCTACCCCGAAGCACAGAGCTGGCTGCCTCTGGACTCTCCTTGCCTCTGATGAGGCCTCTCCCTGGACTGGTGGCAATGGCTTCGTATGGTTGTTTCCCACCTTTTGGGATAGACCTCCCTTTCAAAACTTGTATAAAAAAAAATAACCCTATGAATTTATCCCTAACCGCAATGAAGAAGATACATAGAACTGAGTGAGGCCATATAGAAAAGGACTTTGAAACTTTCTTGAAAATTGAGGTACAAATGCAAGATTTTAAAAATCAGTTCAACTGCCAAAAGGCCAAAGCAACCAGTACCCATGATGGGTGAAAGGTTAACCAAACGTAGTCTATGCGTACACTGGGATATTATTCAGCCTACAAGAGGAAGGGAATTCTGAAACACGTCGCAACATACAGGAAGCCTGACAACATCATGCTGAGTGAAAGAAGCCAAGAACAAGGACAAGTACTGTATGGCTCCACTTCTGGGAGTAACCTTGAGAGGTCAAGTTCAGCCCGATGGGGAGTTATTGTTGTTTAAGGGACAGAGTTTCAGCACTGAAAGGTGATCTGAGATGGATGGTGGTAATGGCTGCACCCAACTGTACATTTCAAACTGGTTAGAATGGTGAGTTTTATGTTTTGTATATTCTACCACAGTTAAAGATCATTAATTAAAAATCTGTTATTTGCTTTATGATGTGGTTTTGTCTCATTTTCACCTTAGCCAGTTAAGAGGACAATATTTTTCACTTTTAATAAGACTCACTTCTAACATTTGTCACTTGTGCCTCCTTCATCTGTAGAATGAGGATCTTTCTCATCTGCCCTTTCACCAACACTGAACATCAAACTAACTCCACCTGTGAACTTCAGAAACAAAAACAGGTCCTTTGTCTAGTAGTTCTGTCCTTCTCTTCTTCAAGCTTGTCCCTGCTTTGTACTCTGTATCGAATAGTGGCTGTACCTTCTGGAACAGTCCTGAACTGTCTTATGTTATGCAATGCAGAGAATGTCCTGTCTCATTATCGGAAGTTGCTAGCAGAGCGAAAAAAAACAAAAAACAAAAGCTGCATTTCAGGAACTTCATTTAGTGAAATACACTTCCTATGGTAGTTTGCCAGCTAATTTCTTCAGCTGCAATGAAAGTAAAGGGCTATGGGCATGGCGTGTGAGTGTATAAAGTCAGTGAAGGGAATCAATATACTAAATCAGGTGCCAGTTTCAACTGATGTGGTTCATTCATGGAACTGTAGACAAGAGATAAACTTACTGGTGAATGCAACTTATCACTATAACAACTTCGTCCTCTGTTTCTCACGTAGAGGAGAATAAAGAAAACTAAAAGTGTACTTGATGACAAAGGAATTGCTGCAGATTACAGATGCCTAACATATAGGAAAACAAACCAAGTGTGTTACAAATGCATAATTCCTATATTACAATTTTTATTTTTTTGTAATAATTAAAACTTTCAGATTGTCTATATATAGTTTCCTTACTTGCTACTGAGGCTTTTAAGTCAATTTAACTACTAAGATTACAGGTGGACACCTAGGAATTAAAAGGGAATTTGGCATTTTTCTACATAGAGTTCACTAAAGAAATGTCATTGATTATCTTGTTTTTCCTCATTACAGAGTAGCAAACTATGATATAAAATATGTGATATCCTTTAAAATATACAACTCAAAATTAAAGCAGTACCCAGAGTCAATTGATTTTTAACTTCTACTTGCAGGGTATTTGAGCACCAAATTACATTACTTTCTTTTTTTTATAATGGTGGTCTTTTTTTTTTTTAAGATTTTATTTATTTATCTTTAGAGGGGAAGGGAAGGAGAGAGGGAGACAAACATCAATATATGGTTGCCTCTTGTGCGTCCCCAGCTGGGAACTGGCCTGCAACCCAGGCATGTGCCCTCACCGGGAATTGAACCGTGATAGTTTGGTTCGCAGGCCCTCGCTCAATCCACTGAGCCACACCAGCCAGGGCACATTACTTTCTATTCAAGTGTTTTTGAATCCCCATTATGTGTCAAAATTGAGCTAAACACTATGGGAGAATACAAAGAAATATAAAGCAGTCCCTTCCCTTGAAGAGCTTTTCACATTCAGGAAGATGAGACACCCGTGGAATCACTTGAAAACAACTCAAGACATGTCTATGAAAAATAAGATTAGATACACACTGTGCACTATTAAAATGCTAACCAAATCCATGTACATGTTTAAAGATTCAAGATGGTGCAAAAGAGTACAGTGAAAAATAATCCTGACTTCTACCCCTCACCCAGCAATCTCTTCTCTGAATTCCTAGTGTAGCCTTCCAGCCATAGCTTAAACACATGTAATCACATATCAGCTTATGAATAGTCATGCACATCTATTTATTTATACAAATTCAACCCACATTCCCACATTTTAAAAGAAGAATTGTTGAGAATAACTAGTCACTGTTTAGCAGTCTTAGGAAATGATCCCATGGTAGGGCCTCAATAAATATTTGAATTACTAAATGAATGAACCAGTCCCTTTTGGTGAGATATTTCAATCTCTTGCTATTTTAAATAATGCTGGACGAAACACTTCAGTCATTCAACCCTTCCTTAGGTACATTCCCAGGGGAGGAATTACTAAGTCAAGGCTTTTAGGTTTTGCCAAACTGCTTCCCAACCGGCTACTTACTTCCATCAGCACTACAATATAGGTAGTTTCTTTCTTTTTCTATTTTTTCTGCCTTTACTAATTTGTTTGGTGGAAAAATTGAATCTCAACTGTTGCTTCAGCTCTGGCTGGTGTGGCTCAGTGGATTGAATGCTGGCCTGCCAACCAAAGGGTCACTGGTTCAATTCCCAGTCAGGGCACATGCCTAGGATGCAGGCCAGGTCCCCAGTTGGGGGCACGCAAGAGGCAACCACATAGCGATGTTTCTCTGTCTTTCTCCCTCCCTTCCCCTCTCTCTAAAAATGAATAAATAAAATATTTTTTTAAATTATTTCTTTATTTTTAGAGAAAGGGGAAGGGAAGGAGAAAGAGAGGGAGAGAAACATCAATGTGTGGTTGCCTCCCACATGGCCCCCACTGGGGACCTGGCCCACAACCCAGGCATATGCCCTGGCTGGGAATCGAACCACGACCCTTTGGTTCACAGCCTGCGCTCAGTCCACTGAGCTATACCAGCCAAGGCTAAATAAAATATTTTTTAAAAAAATCAATTGTTGCTTCAGTTTGCACTTCTTTGAATTACATTGCACTTTTTTTCAAATGTCTGCCAGTTACTCATAGGATCTGTTTTTGAGAATTGTTTGGTAGAACCCTTGGCACATTTATCTACTGGGGTTTTCTTACAGAATGTTATGACCTCTTCAAATATTAAGACTATTAATTCTATTCCATGTTATTAAAAAAGTTCCCTTCATCTAGTGTTTGCGTTTTGATTTAATTAGCTTATTTTTGACCTAGAAGATGTATATTTTTTATCTGCACAGTTTTCTCTACTGAGTCATCCATAATTCATTTCATTGCCTTTGAGGCCAGAATAACCTACTTAGTGCATCTTTTAAAAAACTGTGTAGATGAAGAAGAGAAGTCCACCTTACACTTACAGCCTGTTAATGGGGACATGTCCTAAGCATTTACATGTAGAGGTAGGTTGAGAATTCACCCCATCTTTGGATCTGAGCTACGCGGATTTATGAAAACTTCATAGACTTCTTTCCTGGAAGCACTTTGTCTTATTGGCAAACTTCCAAGCGGAAAGCAAATTATCTGAAGTTGTCAAATGTCATTTTCTTTCCCCTTCTCTGTTTCTCTACCACCCAGAGTGGACAATCGCTAAAGACTTGGTATTGGGCCTCTCAGTATAGCTCAAATCCTTTATTCACACAACTGTTTAAGAATGAGCCTGATCCTATCAGTCAGGGTTCTTCACAATAATAGGACTAGCAGGATACCTTCTCTCTCTCTCTCTCTCTCAATTCCTTCTTTTCTTGGAAACTTCCATTTTTGCTTTTAGGAGCTTCCACTGACTTGAGGCATTATTAAAAATAATCTTCTTCACTGAAAGTCAGCTGATTGTAAATGTTTTTTCCCAAATTAAAAAATTTTTTAATCTTCAATTTTTATTTTAATTGTTGATCTTGTACAGTTTTCTGTCTTTTATTCCCACCCCAGCCCACCACCCCAGCCCTCCCCTGATTGTAAATGTTTATCACACCTAAAAACACCTTCATAGCAACATCTAGTCTAGTGTTTAACCAAACAAATGGCCACCGTAATGTAGCCAAGTTGACACATGAAATTAACCTTCGCATTGATCTTCTCATGGGATTGAGTTTCTTTCCTATATCACATATCCAGGGAGGCACCAGGTCTTCTTTTTATTTAAAGGCCCCTCCCAGCCCATGTTTCCATAACCCGAGAGCATATCTGTGAGTATGTAGTCTACTAAGTTTTATTAAATATAGGTTAAGATTTTGATAGTTTTTGTTTGTGAGCTGCCAGCATATTTTAATGACTGGTTTACCGGCTCCATAAACCAGCTGCTCCAAAAGTTGGATTGCAGTGAATTCTGTTCTAGGAATTAGGAATACATTATGTGCAGCTTTGACGATATGGTTACTGGGGAGTTTCACATCTAATAGTGCACATAAGGGGAGCTGCTGAGTGTACAGTTCAACACCGATGGTCTGGGTGTGATATGGAGGCCTGGGCTAAGACATCCGCGCTGTGCCGTACTAGTCCTGGGAGAACGAGGCAGGCCTGGGAAAGGGAGGCTGGAGGTGCTAGTTGGCCAGAGTGTCACTAAGTCAGAGGAAGAACATGCAGCCAGATGTGAGAACCTGCAATGGCTCACATCTGCTCACGTACTGGGAGGAAGGGAGGAGGGAGCTATGCCGTCCTGGCAAAGGGGATGGAACCATGTTGGGGGCTGCTGCTGAGCCAGTGCTGAAGCGCCGCTCATGTGCAAGGGCTGCAGGGGATGAGAACAAAGGACTCGCCACCAAGAGCACGGAGGGTAGAGTAAGGAGACGGTTCTGCTTCCAGGTGCATGTCTGAACAGAAAAAGTAAAATCGGACCTGTTTCCGTCTCAGCCTATTCAATTAGGACAAGCTGGTCCTTGGCCTCATGGAGACCCACAGTCTTGGGAGCAAGAACAGTCACAATCACCCTTCTAATGAAAGAATCTGAGGTCCAGAGATCTCTTACACAATGTCATGTAGTTATTTGTTAAGACAAAGGTAGTCACATGTGTTATGGGTTGAATTGTGTCCCTCCCAAAATTCATCTGTTGAAATCCTAACCTCAACACCTCAGAACATGACCTTATTTGGACACAGAGTTGCCATGGATGTCATTAGTTAATGTGAGGTTATATTGCAGTAGGTTGGGCCTCTCACCCGGTATGATTATTGTCCTTACAAAACGAGGAAGCTTGGACACAGACACTGCACGCACGGAGATCACCATTCGAAGATGATTCGAAGATGGCAGAGAGCAGGGTGATGCTTCTACAAGCCAAGGAACAAAAATACACCAAAGGTCGCCAGCAACCACCAGAAGTTAGGAGAGAAGCATGGGACAGATTCTTCCTCAGAACTTTTACAAGGAACCAACCTGCCAAAATCTCGATCTCAAACTGCTAACCTGCAGAATTGTGAGAGAATAAATTTTTGTTGTTAAGTCCTCTGGTACACAGTACCATGTTCCAGCAGCCCTAGGGAACGAACACAACGTGGAAACATACATTACTTTTCTTTTTTTGTTGTTTTTAATGAAGAAAGAGGTCCTGGAAATTGAGTTAACTTCTCATTTTAAGTAAGAACTTTTTTTTTTTTTTTTTTTTTTTTTTGCTTAGCAACTACGTAAACAGAAGTTCTTGTAATTCAACAAAAATGATGGCGTGAAGACTCAGACACTAAAGACATAAAGGAACCAGCAGGTTTCTCAGTGAGATCATTTCAAGGCACCCCTTATTTTCATCTATTCACCAAGAGAAGGCACGTAGAACGCCCACAGAAACTTGGAGGATCACTGACTCAGAATCACAGTCTAGGACTGGTCAGGAGTTTTGGAGACCTTCTCTGCAGGGGAAGTGGTAATTCAACATTCAGGTTTCTCCACATTTCACCCTCTGATGAAACTACAATAAGCTGGAGAGGCTCATATCAATTACTTTAAAAAATCACACACAGGAATTTGTTCTAACAGATTGAAAGAATTTTTATCTTGCCACATGTTCAGCAGTAGAAGTTCACCAAGAAGACTTTTCCCCTAGATCTCTAGGTAGATAGACATTTAAAAATGTCTGGTCACTACATAGAATAATATCAAAGACAGCTAAGACAAAGGAAGGACTTCTTGGTGAAATCTAATGATGGAAAAGTTGAAGTATCAAAGTAAAGATTGGAGTCCTGTTTTGGACTTTTTTTTTGCTTTTGAAATAGCTAATGGTCAATCATAAGTATTCAGCTACGAGTATATGAGTAGTTAAACCAACGGTAATTTGAAGCATTCAAGGCTACTTTGGATACAAAACAAAATCAGCAAAGGGAAAAGGCGGATGGGGTGAAGCCTGGAGAAACCAGGCACAGGCCTGAAGGTGTCGTCTCCCAGTGAGGCACACAGACACATTTCGTTTCCCAACAGTGACTTGTGACAACATGTGTAAGATGGGGTCTATCACGACAGCTCATTACAGACTCCATACCCAGGGTTTTTAGTGGGGGCCAGTCACATAGGCCCCCCTGAGCCTACTACACACCGAGATTCCAGATGCCCAGAAGGAAAGCATGCTCTATGTTTTTGTCCAGACAGTGTAGGCGCGGTGCGCCACTCTTAGCACTTCTGGGAATGGTAGGAACCCTTCTGAAATCTAGGCTCCTGGATGCTAGCCCAGGCTTGCTGTGCCGACTCTTTTCTGCACACTCCCTTAAGCATTTATATACAGAATTTGAAGAAAATTTACAAGACCTGCAGGAATGCATTCTGTTTTTCTTTTCTGCACCCATTGGCTGTGCTAAGAATTCTGAGTTAGATCAATGTGAGTCCTCGTGACTACTGTCAAGATGGCTAGATCGGCTGGGTATGTACTCGAGAGTGCAAAGAGGCTGGTGCTCGATCTTCCCAAATTCCTCTCCAAAGGGATTATGTCATAGATAGAAGTCACTTGTAACCTGATTTGGTTCGGTTTTGACTCATCCCTCTCATGCTGACGTAGTTCCACCTGTCTCAAGCCTGAACATCAGAAATATCACCTTCTACCTTTCCTCTTCTCTACCTTCCCTCCAATAATAATAGCTCTTTCATAGCACTTAAGATATATCAAGCCCTGGCTGGTGTAGCTCAGTGGATTGAATGCCAGCCTGTGAACCAAAGGGTCACTGGTTCGATTCCCAATCAGGGCACATGCCTGGGTTGCAGTGCAGGTCCCCTGTACAAGGTGCACAAGAGGCAACCACACATCAATGTTTCTCTCCTTCCCTTCCCTCTCTCTAAAAATAAATAAATAAAATATTTTAAAAAGGCATATCAAAAACTGTTCGAAGGGTTTTTATATATTTACTCATGAATGCTCACAGCCACCAATAAGGTAGCTACAGTGCCCTTCCTTTTAAACAAGAGGAAACGCAGGCACAGGAGGTTAGGCAGCTCCTCCAGGTCATGCAGCCAGTAGGTCACTCAGCCTCAATTCAGAACCCTGCAAGCTGGCTCCAGGCCCATGCTCTCAACCCTTCTACAACCCCGCCTCTCAGCGAACATACCCTGAGCTGTACGCAGCCAGGCTGCCACGGCCCAACACTGGGCTCATAACAGCCCCTATCAGACCCCCTGAACAGCAGGAACACCAGAGATTCACAGCCAGTCATCTGCTAACTAGAACTTCTCTACTGACAGGCATTTCCCAACCTCCTGAGTGACCATAATTAGTGTTCTCGATGATGACCAAGTGAACCACAGAATCCGGAAGTGCTTCATGAACTCTTAAAAAGCAGTTACACCACAGCACAACAATATGAATGTACTTACTGTCATTTGAACTGTACGTTTAAAAGTGAGTAAGGTGGTAAATTTTGTTATGTGTATTTTGTCACAATTTTTTAAAAGCAGATACAATTCCACACGAAGGGTTTCTGGGATATATGAGTTTTAGTGTGTCACAGATGTATCTTCCTTATCGCCTCAGTATCCTTTAGTTCTCCTCTGGTTTTCTTGATGTTTCATGCCGATCCTGGAAAAATAAGCCATCTTTCGAGTCCGGTTACCACTTGAAGTGTGATCGTGACAGTCAGGTCACCTTTTGTATATTTCGGCTTTATAGATAGCCCCAGTGCTCACAAAACAGCACTATGAACATTCAATTACCCAACCACACATGGGAGCCAATTTCTCCTTCCTCGGAGCCTCTGGGGTGACCGACCGACCCTAGGTTCTTCCCAGTCACGGAAATGTTTTCTCCTTGCAGAGCCAGAAGGACCCCCTCCCATCCTCAGCCCTGCTGTAGATCTCTCCAGCTGGTATGTGTGCCCTCCGGACTTTCAGGATAGCGAGCTTCTTCTAAAGCTTTTTTTCTCATGCCCAAGGCTGCTGATTCACAGCACCACAGTTTCAGTCCCTTAGCGAAGCCACTCAACTCCCCACCCCCTCTAACTTCTTCTATCCTCCTTCCTCCTCAGGTATTTAAAATATAACCCCTACTCTCAGCAACCAATACCAAACAGGCCTTTTTTTTATCTCCAGGGTTCTCTTCTGCTTCCTCTTTGGAGGTAACTTCAGCTGTAGGTCATGTTCATGAGTGCCATACTCATGGTCGGTGTCTGTGCTATGTACAACTAAACATCTGAACGAACAGAACATGCGAGTTGCTCAGTTGTCGTATAACGAGACTGAGAAGAAAGAAGGGTTAAGGGGCTCCTCTAAGTAACTTTCTTTCCTAAGCTTTATTTTACCTAATCGGGGGGCAGAAACTTACCTGTGCTAAAGTCAATCCCTTTCCCACTATCATGAATTTAAATACATAGACTGAACAGGAGACTTCTGGCAAAGAACGGGTTAACGTCGCAGCCCTGTAGCATTGCAGGACAGCAGTAAACCTTGCCTGCTGAGTTTAATTCTTACCCAGCCTTCCAGCTTTTTCTTCTAACCTTCAGGCTTCCCCTTGCCTCTTGTGTCTTCTCCCTGAGCGACAATCTTCCCTACTGTAGCACTGCCCTTATTTCCTGAACTTGACTTATCTTCCCACTTCTGAGCACAGTGGAAAATATTAGCTCCTAGAATTCTGCCTTTCTCTTTTTTCCCCCATAGTTTTGTACCATGTCTGCAGGAGGAGGTAGCTAATCAAACTGATTTTACCCTTAAATATGTTCCCGTCACACATAATACATTCTGACTTCCAAGCTGAGGCTGCAGGAACTTGAAACTGATTTCCCCACTTGATCAGATTAATTTTTAAATGCTATGTACCGCACTCAGTATGAAGTGTCTCCCATAGCTTTTGAGCAAAGCTGGTTATCTGTTACATAGTTTGCTCGTTCTGTCTACCTGTCTGAGGCTAGCTTTATAAAGTTGCTGCTGCTTCTTTTTATTCCCATTTGAATATAGCTGCTATGTCAACATGTAACTTTGAAAAGTATAACTTTTCAAGAGCATGGTGTTGGGGGACTGATGACTAAGTGCCCTGCTACTCTCTACAGAGCATCTCCCTACCTCTGCTTACCCAGCTCCCCGCAGCTCAGGGTAAATCCTCTTCTCCAAGAAACTCTTCCAGGCAATTCCCACCCACTCTGACCTCTTCCACTCCTGGGCTTCACAGACCTTATTATTTAGCCCCCAATCAGATACTTGATGTATTCTGCTTCCTATCGGCCACCTTCATTTCATAAGTGCTAATCCTGCCACCAGACTTACAGGCAGATCCTCAAGGACAAGGTTGTTAGCACCTATTTGTCTCAGTACTCCCGCACAGCAGGGGGCTGCCTTGGTGGCCAGGACAGGAAAGCAGCCAGGGCTGAGGGGCCCTGGGACACCAAGGGGAAAGGACAGAACACCTGCCCTCAAAGTGCCCAAAGTCTGGTTGGGAGGACAGGCACAAGAACCTAATCTTGAGCTGCAAGCTGCACAAACCTGCTTTGGTTGGCACTCAGAAAAGGGAAGTCTCAGGGGCCAGATTCCAAAAAGACAAGAACTTGGAGGCTTGAGGAGTTTGTGGAACCATCTACTGAGAACATTTTCTGGAACGATTCAATCACAGCTCTTCTCAATTCTCTGCTCAAGATTCAACTGATGGGAGGCAGAGATGGGTGGGGTGGGGCAGGTGTGGGGGGCGCAAAAAATGGAGACAATTGTACTTGAACAACAATTAAAAAAAAAGATTCAACTGAGAGGGAGTTCTACTCCCACTAGGGCAGAGTAAGTACCTGACAGACTGGCCCCATCACAGAGACCAAGAGCAAATGATACACAAAATGCAAAACACAACTACGCGATGTCTCTGAACAATGAACAAAAGCAAACAAATATTGACAGGAAGTCAAAATTTGGAGAGAGAAAAAAACTCAAAGTGAGTTTCCTTTTGCTGTGTGGGGTGGGTGGGCGGGGAGGTTGGTTAGCTTGAGTCATCGTATGTATGGCTTGGGGTGGCTTCAAGTCTAATAGACAGCCTGTCATCTTTTTGGTCTAAGCAACCAGGAGACATTTGTCCCAGGGCAGCTATGGCCATCAGGAAATGAAAGCAGAACCTCAGAGTAGAGAGAACCAGAGGCGGTGGGAGTCATGAGTTTTGATTGTAGGGAAGGTTCAGAACCTGGCTGGGATCAGACGCTAGGCTATATGGCCAAGTGCAGGTTGGATCCCAAAGCTGATGATGCCAAGGCCCTTGGCCTTTCCTTGTGAGTGTACTGCCTCTACCTGCTCTCTTCCTAGTAGTCACACCTAGTAAGGAGAAAAAACACGTCAAGGAGTCATTCTGCTGCACATTAAAATGACCAGAGCTCGAGTAAAATCCCAAGGAGTTCTCAGGATGGAGAAACTTCTGGCTGGCTGGTTAGGAGCAACTGCATAACACGCCAGCATTCCAGAGACTCTATCAGAGTGCCAGGGCCAAGATCTATTTTTGACCACCCACGTGCAGGGTGTGTCCTCTTTTTTAAGGAGCTCTAACAAACAGAAACCTGTATTTATATGAAAAGTGCATTAAGTTGTGAAGTGTTACTTTGGCTAAAGCATGTTAAAGCTCATTCCATATCAAGTTATCCTAATCTAGTCAATGGAATTTTATTTATAGTTGGTGGGGATTTTGATGATCTGTCAGGTAGTTTTAATACAGCAACTCTTTAACCAGCTGTTACTTGAGTGCCTCTGACTATGCAGTGGTAAACAAAGTCTAAGTCAAAGTCTCTACCTACAGGAAAGCCACGTGGAGTCTACTTAGGGACATGTGATCTGTAGAGCAACAGACAAATATTAACTATGGTAAGAGCCAACTGAATACCGAATAGCACAGCCATTAAGTCACAGAAACTCCAAGGAGGGAAAGCCATCACTTCAAAAGAGAGAAAACAGCAGTTTGCACGCACTGGTCCTGTAGAAGGGGTATCTGCTTGAAGATGTGTGCAGGTACTGAGAGCTGTAAGAGGTGAGTAGTCAGTGTGAGAAAAACACGAGACGGTTGGTCGTATTCAGGGGGCCGGGTGTCCTGATAACATGGCTTTAGAAGGACTGGATCGGTCTGTCTGATACTGAACATGTCCTGAACCTGTGAACTTTGAGCCAACACATAAAACGTAAGCACACTATAAACTCATCTTAGTAGTGTATTTTTTATAAGAAAAGCTGGAATACCTTTGGAAGTACACTTGGGAAACTAGTTATGCTAACTGCTTTCAGAGAGGGGTGCTGGGTAGGTGTGAAAGGCTTTTCACTGTATACTCTTTAAATTTTGAATGAAGTGCTAACTATTAAAAAATTTTAAATCAAAAGATAAAATGTGCGTGTGCCGAGAAAAACAGATGAAATAGGAACAAATGTTGTAAGAGCACTACCATGGTCACAGGATGCTCCATCACCAAATAAGCAAATAAGCAAATTATTCATGCAATTGTTACAGAAACAGGCTTATCAGGCATCATTGACAAATGCTAGGCTGCACATATTTAAAAGTCTTGACACGCATTTACATCTTTGAAACCACAACCCAATAAAGATAACAGATGTATTCATTACTTTTGAAAGTTTCCTCATGCCCTTTGAAATCATCACCTCCTACCTCTTTCTACCCTCTCTCCCATTCCCAGACAACCAAAGAATTTGTCCTTTTTCTATCTAGAATTTTATATAACTGGAGTCATTCTGTCTGCTTTCTTCCACTCAAGCACAATTATTTTTGAGATTGATGAATAGCTGCATGTATTAACAGCTGTTCATTAAAAATTGTGGTGCAGTATCCCATTTTATAGATATACCACTGGGTAAACACCTACGAGCAGAGTCATATCCTAAGTATGTTTAACTATACAAGAAACTACCAAACTTTTCCGAAGTAGCCATACCACTTTGCATTTTCACCAATGAAGTATGACTGAGAGTTTTCAGTTGCCCCACACCCTCACCACCTAGCAGGTTTTTTAAAATTCTCAACTTTCTATATGCATTTTGATTTGGATTTCCCCTTTGACTAATAATATTGAGCATCTTTTCATGTGCTTATTTGCCATCTGTGTATCTTCTTTGGTGAACTGTCTCTGAAACTTTTGCCCATTAAAAAAAATTGGGTTGTTTATTTATTATTACTGAATGTTGAGTTCATTACATATTCTGGATACAAGTCCTGTGTCAGATGTGTGATTTGCAAATATTTTCTCCCAATCTGTGGCTTGTTTTTTTTTTCCATTTTTTTAACAGTTTCAAAGAAGAGACTTTTTAATATTTATGAAGTCAAGATCTTAATGTTTTTCTTCTTCTATGGCTCATGTTCTCTTCCCTCTGGTACTTACTGTCTTTCTAACTCCAGTCACCTTGCCTTCTCTGGATTCCTAGCTCCATCTCCTCAACTTAGAGAGATCGCTAGGCTTTGGCTGAATCACCCGCCCCCAGAACTGAAGCCTGGAAACATAATCCAGGAAGGAAGCTGGGGCAACAGCAGTGCTTGCCTCATTTGTTTCCCCGTAAGCAAGAATCACAATCCTCTGTTACCTGCCCTCTAATGTCTTTAAAAAACCCTTGTTTCTTGTATTTGGTTTGCTTTGTGTCATGTGGCTATGTAAATCTGGTTCCTGACACTACATCTTGGCTGGGAAGCACAAGTTCCCTTACACATCCTTTCGAAATGTAATAAATTAGTTTCTGAGTAAAAGGGAAAGAGCATTTCCAATGAGAGGTGTGCTAATGGAAAACAGTCTGGCCTCAAGGGAAGTCTGAGTTCAGATGCCAAGGTGAAACGTGAAAAAAGTTGCCCACCTATCTTGAAGTGCTCAAATGGCTTGCAGGGGGTCTGTGAACCTCCAAAAATTGTAAAAAGACTGTATACATGGAATGTGCACTTTTCTGAGATGCCTAAGGGTTGATTACATTAGGACTCAAAGACCTGGATAATGCAGAAATGATTATTCAGCACTCCTCTAAGAAAACCAAATTTCAGATTGTAAGGTTTTTTTTTTTTTTTTTAAGATTTTATTTATTTATTTTTAGAGAGAGGAGAAGGGAGGGAGGGAGAAAGACATCGGTGCCCTGACCAGGAATCAAACTAATGACCTTCTGCTTTGGTTGGGCACTTTGGTTGGGGTGACACCCAACCAACTGAGCCACACGCGTCAGGGCCAGATTATATAGGGATTTTAGCGAACATTTCTTTCTGAGTTTACGACAAAAAAAAAAAAAAAAAAAAGTCTATGTTTAGTGTAGTTTGGGAACGGAGCAAAATTAGTTGCGTGCATACCATCTGCCATCTTCTCTTGGAACTGGCATGCAGATATACACACACATAGCTGCCTCCTTTGTGTCCTTCCTGTTTCAACTAAAATGTCACCTCCTCAGAGAGGCCTTCCCTGACCACTCAACTGTAATTAGGCTCCCATTACCCTAATATTCATCACTACCTCGTGTTTTCCGATTTGTGGACTTCTGCCCTGTTAGAATGTAAGTTCCGTGAGAACAGGTACCCCAGACCATGCAGTATTCTCAGTTTCTAGAGCAGTACCTGGTAGAGGGAAGAAGCTCCATAACTGTGCTTGGAGATCGAATTTTCAGTATCAGAGGAGCTTCAATCCTGTGTGTGGTGAACCCTGGGAAAAGGAAAGGTTGCCGCCATGAAGGAGCAGGGTGTATACAGAAATAAGATAGTCTGTGTGTAAGTCATGCAGAGTATGAGCAGCAAGTGAAGCTGCAAAGAGCAGGGGCAGGGCTGCAGGAATCTGTAGAGGCCTGTATTTGAAAACTGTGTCACTGACTTGAGTCAAGGTCACCCTGCGTTTTTGCTGAGGCTCTATAATGAGCTGGGTTGACTCTCTAAGGGAGACACCCCTGCCAAAGGTGGACAAAAAGGACTGGAAACAGGAGAAAAGCAGGCCTGTTGGCATCTCTGCCCCTTCTTTAATTACTAGCAGAGGAGAGGAGGGCAGAAACCGGGAAAGAGACCTGGGGAGCTGCAGGGAAGCACAGAGCACGGTGGGAAGCCCTGTTCTGCAGTATTTGAGGCCATGTCACATCCGTAATGGAAGCTGCTGCTCCCCCATCTCATGTGCTAGGAATTCTTATCATCAACCAGGGACATTTCAGGTGCTGGTTGTACTCCTGGGGGTACTGACTATTGTGGGACCTTTATTTCATAAGAAAAAAGTTAAAGGTATTTACTGTGATAAATGCAGCCAGCTTTCAGTTCAGTTTAAGTTATTTAAATTTATTTTTTCTTGCATTAAAAAAAGGTTAATATGTTCACATAGTTCAAAATTCAAACGTCACAAAGGGGTATAGAGTAAAAAGAGCTCTTAGATTTACTGCTATTCTCCACCTCCCTCTCAGGTCTCCTTGGAGATGACCAGTGTAAACAGATCCTTGTATCCTTCCAGAAATATTCTCTTGGACACAATAAAATGGAACCAGAAGTGCTCAGAGCACATGCAGAGGCCTTTCCTCTAAGTGAGCCAAGGCTAAGTTTTCTGCCCTTCATTTTCACCGGTAAAGAAACAGCGGAAATGGGAGCCAGCAGGACTGGAGGAGGCAGGGATCCCCTCTGGGTTCCTTGGCAGATCACCTAACATGAAAAGGAACTGTGTGGAGGTAGGATGTGATCTGCCAAGTGTCAGGGGCTTTTAATTCAGGACAGCTAGCCCAGCTTTAAAGAGTGATGGCTGAAGACAGCAATGCAGTTGGCAAAAGAAGTCATGGCTGTCATGTGTGATAGAGAATAAAGGTTCAATGTGGCAGATCAAGGGCCTTCTCTGAAGAGGTCGCTGTGTGGTGTGTAAGCTTGGGAAAAGAAAGCTGTTTCATGTAAGCTGCCCAAGGTGTACGTTTATGAAGGGGGCAGGCATCACTCCATACTTGAACTGTGGGCGTCCACAAAGAAGAAAGAAGAGAACTAGATGATTCCCAGGTGACATGCCAGGAGATTGACAATGTAATAGGATGAGGACCAGGTCTGGGAATTATGTTAGAAAGGACCTGACATTTCCCATTGGAGGGAGGCCCAATTCTGAAGGTGGAAGACTTCGATGAAGGAGGGTAGGAAGGAGAGGGCAAATCAGGCAGCTACATACAACAAAAGACCCAAGTGAACCTATTTTGCAAGGGGACGGTCTTCAAAAAGAAATTGGGAGAGGCGGAAAGGAATGGGTTTGGAGCCTGACTACCTGGGCTCAGTCCGGTTCCAATACTTTTTAGGGGTGTGAACCTGGGCAAATCAAACTCCTCCTGGGTCAGTTTCCTAATGGAGATAACACACAGAGATGATAATAATAGTCTTTCATTGGGGTGTTGTGTGATCAACTGAGTTAGTATACAATGAAGGCTTAGAACAATGCCTGGCACACAGCTAACTCAATGCTTTTCAGCTACTACTACTTTTAATAAAGGCCTGTTCAGGCCTGTTTTGCTGGCACAGAAATATGTGGTGAGTCTGGAAAAGTACAATCACAGATGGATTTCATGTAGTGGTAGTGAGGGAAAAAAGGGGTGAAGAGAAAGAACATACCAGAAAGATGGGAAAAAGGGTTCAGGATGGAACTATTTCAGAGAAAACAGCCTCCTTGGTGGTCTACCTGTTCAAAGTTAGATGGTATAAGGGAATGACTCTTGGAAATTAAATGGAGAAAGTTTAAGTTCAGTTAAAGAAGCATTCTTTTTGTGCGTACACTTGGAGAGCTCCAATTATATTGCGAAGGATTGTGGCCAGGTCACGCAGAAGGAACCTAAGAGCTCTAAGTCAGGGGAGTTCTAGTTCTAACTCTGCCCTAAGCAGCGGATGCCGTATTGAGCCAAGTCAACAAACAACTGTCATTTAAAAAAAAAGGCCAAAACTAGTTCCTAGGCCTTACAAGTATTCAACATCCTTTGATTTTAACCCAGGGGCACTGTCTCAAGAGGACCTAAGAAGATTCTCACCTAGCTCCAACACCCCTCCCCTCAAAAACAAATCTGTTAAACTAGGAGTGAGTTATCAGGGGTTCCTTTCCTTTTCTCCAGGTCCCTTCCCAAAAGGAGCAAGGTTTCTAAAATGCTGGCAGTGGGAGACAGCCAACTCAATTCAGGAAAATTTAGTGTTTCAGTTATTCCTGAGGGCAGCCCAGAGATGCTTCAGGGTCTAAGTCAGAAGACAATGAAAAAAAGGGAGATTTGCTGGAAGGAAACAAACTTTGTTTGGTTTGATTCTCTTTGAGAACAGATAGACTGTGATAGCTCAAGTTCAAACTACCCATTTAACATATACCGCCCTAAGGGGGTGCAATCTGGCCCATCCAGGGTTATAAAATCCTGATTCGTTAAGGACTCAGGACACTGGACATGCCAGTAGGTTGTCTCGTATAAATGGGCAACAGGAAACTTACATACCCACAAATAAAAGCATTTCAACTCAGATATTGGGCTAAGGGCATGCATTGGTTGTAAAACCGCTGGCTTTGACTCTGTGACCCTGAGGGATGCCTGGTTGTTTAGAAGAAAAATTTTGATACATATAGCTGAGAAGATATGGCTGCTTGCCTTAGGACTATGAACCTACGTCTTGTTTGCTCATCATCCTGTCAGTCATTTTCCTTTAAAAAAAAAAACAACAAACAAATGCAAGAACCTGAATTCAGAAGCACAGAATCCCGACATTTTTCCAGAGGCGAAGCCCTTATCTTCAGGGCACTGTTCTAGTAATCCTGGCCTGGACACCGCGTCACGAAGCGCCCCCCCCGCCCCGACGCCCACTCCGAAACGGCCCTGAGGGGTCCGCACTGCGGGGTGCAAAGTAACAGCTTCAAACCAAACCTTTAATCACCAGCCAATCGTCGGCCCGGGCTCATCCAGAAAACCATAAACCCTCTATGGGAAGTGAATGACACTGAGACAAGCTTATCGGCGCCGAATAACCTGAAGGGGTGGGGTCAGAACTAACCAATAGTATCGAAGTAGTTGTTGTTGGGAGGAAGGGAGACCCCAGTGAGCGTGCGTGAGGACGCTCCGGGAAAGGCGTGGCAGGAAGAATGCAGAGCCAATGGCCGCGGTGGGCGGGCGGAGGCGCGCGTGCGCGCTGGGACCTAGGGCTGCAGGCGGGAGGCGAGAGTGTGGAGGAGGGGATCGGGCAGGAGCTCCGCGGATCTGCTGCCGCCGCCGCAGCCGCCGCCGCAGCGAAGAGGCCATGTTGTGTGGTGTGTGGGGCGGGGGGGGGGTGGGGAGGAGGAGGAGGGAGTAAAGCCGAGAGAGGAGACGGGAGAGAGACACCACACACACGGCACAAGATGGCCGGAGAGGCAGCAGCACCCCGAGCTGTCAGGCGTTCTGACGCGGCCGCGGAGCCCGCTGGCTGGCGGGGAGCTGCGCCGGAGTGGCCCGCAGCCTCGCGGGGGCGAAGCGGCCCCGGCTGAGACGAGATCGGCCGTGTGTCGGGGTCCGATCTCGGGGCAGGGGCGCCCGGAGCGGCCGGGCCCACGACACCGAAAGCGCCGCTGCGGCATCGTCCGCAGAGGCTCCCCAAAACCCCGGCGGCTTGACCCGGCGCGGGCAAGAGGCCCGGCGCGGGAATTGTCTGCGGGCGACCTCCAGGTGCCAGCAGCCGCGCTCCGACCCGGTGAGTGGCTCCCCGGCCCCTTTTATTGTCCTTTGTCCTTGGGAGGAAAAGCAAAATGTCCTTGAACACGCGAGCAGGAGGGGGTGGCGGGTTGGGCCTCTCTGCCTAGCTTTGTGAAAACCCCGTCGGCGTCGTAGGCTGGTTCCCCGGGCGGGAAGCGCCTCGGCGCCGCGGGGCCCAGGGCCGGGTGGCGCGGGGGGCCCTTCTCCAGACCCTGCGGTGGGCAGGGGGCGGCCTCACTGCCGGCATCGGCCCCGCCGGGGAAGGGGTGGCGGCGGGTGACTGCAGGCGGGAGCCCGAAGGGGACCGCGCGAGAAGAACCCCTTTCTGTCCTGGTGAGTTATTTTGCTATTTAGGGTTAAAGAAAAATCCTTTTCAGGTTCTCCAACGGGGGAGCTTTTTAACCTCTTTCCGGTAAGGTGGGAATTCATCTTAATGGTCGAATTTAAAAGAACAATGGCACCTTGGCTACGTTTAAAGAAAAATAAAACTTGTTTTTTTTTCTTTTGGGTGTTGGCTCTTAACTCTTTCAAAGCCGATTTTGAAAACGGCTGCAGTATTAACAGATGAGAAGGTACTTGCTGCTTATTAAAACCTTGATGACGTTAAGGTTGTCTTTTAAAATGCAAGTTGGAGGAGGACGTCTCGTATTTCAAAAATTAGGAAGACAAGTTTACTATAATGTCAAGGCTGTTTAATGGGAATAGAATTTAATTGGGGTGCTAGACGATGACGTTTGATTAATAGTTTATTTTGCCAAGTTTATTTGACATTTTGATGTTTGAATAATGTTTTGATACTTTTTAAAAGGTCATAAGGAGCCGTTATCTGTAACTTAGCACACCTGAATGTTAGAACGTACTTAGGTCAGTTCCTAGACTTTTAAAAGTTTAAGTTCATCGTTATATTATTTTTTAAAAAATAATCTACATTATCACAAGCCATGGTCGACAAAACTTTTACAGGGGAGTATTTTGACACCAAATCTCTTTGTGAAGTTACTTTCTCGCAGTGTAAATTTTAAAGTAGGATTGCTCTCGGTAATGGACGAAGAAGAGGAGCCATATTTGTTGCATTTGTTGCATGCACGAAAATCTAGATATTCTTAAAACGGAACAGTATTTCAATAGCATATATTGGTTTCAAAAAATTTGCATTGTCCTCTGCCTACGAATTTGAAAAATTGCTTGAGAGGGAATTTAACTTAAGTGGTTTGAACAAACCACAGATGCAAAAAGCTTTGTGTATTTTAGAAATATATTTGTCTTCATTTTGCGGTACCTCTTGTGTGTTGTAAAGGTGCAGATTTACGTAAAAACAGTGTTGGGCAAATTTACCTAATACAGTACTTATATGATCAAAGAAACTGCAGTAATCGACCGTATTTCTGAGGGTATGTTTGTCAGTAAAAAATGTTTTCTTTTTTTCCGAATGGCATTCATATAGGGCTACATGTTATATCAGTTGCGCATATCTTGATTTTACAGACAGTGTTGTTTGAGTACCAGTTTTGTTTTTTCAAATGAACATTTTTGAAAATTTTGAACACCGAAAGTGGTTTAAAATGAATATTCTGAATTTTGTATTTCAGAATCCTTTTTGAATAGTGAAATGCAAAACAATTGCTGGCAGTTTAACCTCATAAGATCTTTTTACATGAGTAATGGGGGAAGGGAGAGACTAAAGATGGTCAAGACCCTGGTTTGAAATTGAACAAATGTCATAGATACTACATGTCTTAGACTTGACTAAAAAACAAAGCTAATATCCTATTTGGTGAGATCAAATAACTTGTAGTTTAAAAATTTAAAGTAACCAGTGGCCATTTTAACTTCACTAATTTCTCCTGGAAGAGTTAATTTTCAATTATTCAAAATTTTAAAAGGGTATTTCTAGATGGTAAGGGAAATGTTAAGATTTCAGTCTTTGAAAAATGGTAAACTTTTCCTTTGTTTTTTTGGTATTGCCTGGTATCAAAAGAAGAAAAATAAAAATAAAATCATAATCTTAAATCTGTCCAAAGATGTAAATCTTCTGTATTTTTTTTATTTTGACACCTTAATCGCCAGCGTTAATCCATGCAATCAAAAGATGAGGAAAACAAAGACTGACAGATGTTAAGATAAGAAATAACTGCAACCTAATAGGTGCAGGTAGTGTGTGGATGAGCTGTCTCTTAAATTTATCCATAGATGGTGTCTGTGGAATCTTGTTTCATCACACTGAAACTTAGGCCAAGAAATGTTTAAAAATCAAAGCATTGATATCATCTTCCCTTTTCTTTTTTAAGGTAACTTACAAGATTAAAATTAAATTTGGTTGATGATGGTTCTGAACAAATACAGCTCTTTATTTGAGGTAAGACTGGGTAAATTTTTATTACTTTGACATAAAAATAAGCTCATTAGGTTTTGTTTCTGTTCTTCGATAATTTATATTTCCAGTAAGTAGTGATTATGAATATTAATAAATATCTGAAATAATTTTACAAGACTTGTAAACCTTTTTACTGAATGGAAAGTATTATTTGCATAAGCACTGTAAATAAATATGCCCTTTGAATAGTTACATACTAAAGGCCCATTAATGCCTTTGTTTAATTTTGGGACCAAGAAAAGACTGATTATATTTTGAGGAAAACCATGATACACTTTTTGTTTTTAGCTCTCTAATATATTGTGCAAACAGTTTTAATCTTCTAAACATGTAAATAAATATAAATACTGGAAAATTTGAGCTAGTTACTATTCCCACTAATAGATTTTAGGGAAGGACATTTTAAAAATCAGATTTTGTGAGCATAGATTTTAGTTTTTGTTTCTTTTATTTAATAAAAAGTTATAAAACACTTGTCCTTACTTGCTATTGGTTGTTGCATCAATAAATTGTTTAGAATATTTTTTCCCTCTAAAAGATAAACCATTTTCGAGACTGAGACCGTGGAGTTTTATCTCTGAGGATAAAGGAAACCTTTGCCAAAGTCTGTATTTTATGTAGCAAGTAAGTAAATGTTTCTATCTAAAGTCTGAAATTTAATAGCTACTACCATTTGAGTAGGAAAATACCAGTAAAGTTTGTCAATGAAACATAAATTGTAGATTGTTTCTTTACCTTGAGAAAGGGATGAGAAAAAGCCCATCAAATTCCATTTCCTTACATCCAAGCACTTTTGTATTAGTACTGAAACAGTTGATACATGCAGTTTCTATCAGAACAGTAAGACATTAACTACTTTCCAATACAATGGTACTTGAGGATTATAGTTAATCAGTAGTTGAGTCATCAAAATTATCTTTATGATCTGAAGTGTACATTCTTTTGGATGATACTGATTACGTTTTAGAAATGGCGTAGAATGTTGCATTTGCAGATCTTAGGATTCTTAAAAGAACTATATTTCAAACTCAATATTTTCACATTCTGGTTTCTGCTTCATGTACTTTAAATAGTCATTGTACTCATTTTTATGAGTTTGTTTTCAAACATACAAAAATGAGTTATTTTACAGAAAACTAGAATAACTCATCTAAAAGACCTCCATAGCTAATAATTATTTTTAAATCATAAAAGGAAGAAGTGATATTCAATATACATACAATAATTTTACATCTGAAAACTAGATCTGTCAGTGAAAAAATATGCCCACCGATAATTTATAGAAAATATTTTTTAATACAAGTTAAAATTGAATGTGAAAATTAATTTCAAGCTGATACTAGTAAAGATTTACCAGAGAAAATATGTAACATAATAATATTTTGGGGACTTTTAAGAATACCAAATAACCATTACTTAATATAAGGACAAGTTTACCTTTGTCCTTGAATTATTATCTTTTTCGTGTGTGGAAAATCTTTTATCTGTTGGTGTTTGCTTATTTTGTTGATTCAGATAGGTAAAAGGGGTGATATTTTTATTGTCTTTGCTTTGGCTTACTTTTTCCTTTCCAGTCCTTTGCAATTTGATCAAATTTGTATTTATTTATAGTGTGCAAAAGAGAATGGAATGTTAGGCCTTTAACTATAGTGTTTTAAAGATATAACATACAAAAAATTCAAAACATCTTTTATCCCAAGTTTCTTAAACACATGTCACAATTAGGGTTTCCTCTATGCAAATGATTGGATATTAGACTGTAATCAGATGTTGTTGGGCACTTACTGAAATTGAGAATTTGGCCTCTTAAGACGTGTGTGAAGTTTATGTAAGTTTAAGTATGAATTGCCAATTCCTAATGACCTTCCAAAGGTATAATTTAACCCATAAAATAAAAAATTAACAGTTGAAGGTTAGAATGTTAAATTAACATTTTATCTTATTTTAGTATCGATAATTATAATAGAAAAATCTAAATGATATAGTAACTTGTAAATTATTCCCTAATCTAATGGGATGCAACTTTCCTTTATTACCAATGAGATAAAGGATTATGATAGATCATGCTTTGAAAAAGTCTTCATGTACTTCAACCTTCATGATAGTGCTTCTATTTTTAAATTACTGTATTTGACCAGAAAAGTAAAATAGTTTGCTACTATATTCTGCTTAGAGGATCAAAGTGGTAAAATGCTTAAATACTTACTTTTAATTTAGCATTTTGAACTAATTCTTGAATCATAAGAGAATCTCCCGATCAAATTGGTGATTAGGTTGTATTGCATTTGTCATTAAGGTAATAGCTATTAAAAAATTAAGTGAGGTTCCACAGAATGGAAAGAAGCCATGTTCATATTGATGACAAGGTTTTCGTGAGCCGTGACATGATACCTAAGGATAGTGAAATGGATAATTGTGAATATAAAATTTTCTTCAAGTTTAGTTTACTGTTATTCACTTTTTTGATTGTTAAAATACTGCGACTGGACAGCCAGTGGATTTACTTTTTTTCCTCAGATTTAATTCTTTGTTGAGAGGCATACAGGGAAAGTGATAACTTGAGGACATCTCTATCTTTTGCATTAGTGTGTGATAGAGCAGAAAATATCACAGATTCAGCAATCAAGAGACCTAGCTTCTAATGTGAATTAACTCTGTAATTTTGACATTTAATTCACTGTACACCTTAGTCTCTTAGTTACTATAGAGTTTTTGGAGTTTCTAATCTCTTTATGATAACTTTCAGCTCTTAGATTTTGCAATAAAAATAGTAGTAAGGTGTGTCTGATTTTCTTACAAAAATGGGAAAATAAGGTTTTGTAATTCGTACATTGCAAATCATATATTTCTGTGGTGAAACTATTTGAGTAACATGAGATCTGAGCAATAGTGGACCCAACTTGGTTAATTTTACACATTCCAAAGTATTAATAGGTTAGTACAAATGAAGACATTGGAAAATTGATCTTAAACAGCAGTTAAGGTGTGAAATTGTCTTTAAATAATTAAGAATGCTGTAATAAAAGCATTATTTGGAGTTTTAAAAATAATTACATCATTAAATATATTTAAACTTTAGTGTATCTGATGAAACATTTGCAGCTGATCATTGGGATTACAGATGAGGATTTGTAGTTTTCATATCTGACATAATTAATTTCCTTTAAGAGATCTCTGTACTTCAAAGATAGATGTCTTTGTTTTACCAGCTACCTTTCCTTTCCAGATCGAGTGGCTTAGGTCAAACTTTTAAATTTCAAATTGGCTGTTATTTGCGAGTGTAATTAACCATTATAATTTAAATTCAAGGATATAAACTTTATTTAAAAAAATATGACTTGATTTTTTAATATAACATTTAAGTAACATTTTTCCTACAGCAATTTGATAGTTTTGATTTAAACATTGTGTAAACCTGGATAGTTTTGTGTTTTGAAAAATAGTCCTTTGCTTTTGAAACTAAAACATTTATTTGAAATGGAATAATTGCCCAAAGAATTACATCCTTATTAATGTGTACTACATAATAATCATACTCATTTTAATTTGGATTATCATGCTAGATATTTTGCTTCATTTTACTGGTTTGTGAGTTGTTTTGTAGCAGTGTTTTCTAATGACTTTATCACCACCTTATTTTTGTGGAAGTTTTTTTAATATTTCATAGTGTTCTCAGATTTTATACTTAATTTAAATGTTAAAAACTGTTTTAAGAATTTTAAAAGTTGACAAAATCAAATAGTATGGTGAAGCACAGATGGGCTAAGGATGATAATACAAGACTTGACTAAAACCGTTTCTGCCTTTTATGATAAAAGGCCCAACAATCAAAATGGTTATTTGCATGTCACCTATAATTTCATATTAAATGAAAATCCATAGTACTGCAAATTGTTAAAGGTAGGTAGGAATATGGGCATAATCATCAACCTCTGTAATTTGCTTAAGCTGATATTGGCTTCTCCCTCCTTTGAAAGAAGGCAAAGTATTCGTCAATTTTTGAGAAGGAGCCAGTATGGTAGATTATATCTCAGAGATCCAAGTCCTTTTCTGTTTTCAGTGAAGGGCGAACCCAGAGGTACAAACTTGTAATGGTAGGTAGCATTTTTATTAGCACATTATAAGACCTATGTGACATTTCTTTCATTAATATTCCTTAAATCAGTTTCATTCTTCTGTTAGGGGTTGTATCAGTTTATTTTACTTCGTTGATCCAAGATTTATCTGTTCAGAAAATCCTCTCTTCTTGTAAAATCTGATTATGTTGGAAGCTTAAAAATAAATAATGCTGTTTCTTGTAAAGTGCTTTGTACCTCTTGGGAGGAGAATATTTTAATACCTCACTCTTAGAGGCAATTTTGAAGCAGATTTTTGCTGTATTGATTATGGTTAGTCAAAACGACTAAAGGGTTTTAGATTTGGTAAGAAAATCAGAAACTTTATTTATATTCAATACTTTGAAAATTTGAAACATTAGCATAGGGTAGCTTAGTTTTAACTTAAATCCTAAACTGTTCTTTTGCTTTCTAAAACTTCTTAAATTGCTATCCTTTAATACTGAACTTTTAATTTTTAAATAGCTTTTTTGGTAGTTCTACATTTTGTGATTATTATAATCATACTTTGGAGCAGGAGTGACTGAAAAAATATAAACCTATATTCAGAGGTATTTGGGGTATGGGAAACAAGTTTTCCATGTTTAGATTAAGGTATTTTAGTCTTAACTAGTCAAAAGTGTGTATATCATATTTTTGGTTATCAATTATGTGTTTTTTGAAAGGGTTAGTGTTAGAGTTAAGTAGGTTAATACAATTAGTAAAAATAGTCTGAAATTGTGCTTAAGGATTCTTTTCTAACACACTTTATCTCAGAAGAGTGTACATGATAATGTGAAATAATGACATATAGTGAGAACCATGGCCTTGCAGGTAGGTGACGAAAGTTTGCCTTTGGAAGTTTTAAAGGTAGATTAGGTGAAAGACCAGAAGATAAAGTAATTCTGTACTGTTAAGGAGTGATCTTGGCTCTGCTGAACAACTAGATCTCAACCCTTATTTCCCATTAGATCTACCCAGGGAGGCCAATCTTTTACCTTCTCTTGGAGTTCTTGGGGACTGAAACATTTGTTTTTATAGTAACTTACTTTATAGGTGAGCCTCCAGTACAGAAGGATTTAAGATCATTTGAGGTAGAACTTTTATCTTCTGCTTGGACTATATTGTTCATAAATACATATATGACTTGGTCTTCTGGCAAGTGATCCTTATGTTTCTGAATAAATCATGGCATATTAATAATTTATTTTTGTTTCTTTTCTATGCATAAAATTGTATTCTTTTTGTTTTCTGCAGAAATACGAATCCTGAGACTGAAACTCTAGAGGGCCTCTACAACATAATAGATGTTGGTGGAAGCATTTAGTAAGTTTTATTTGATTTACATGTTTAATCATTTTTAATTTTAAATATAACTTTTGGAAATTTTGAGTGAGTCAGAATTGTAAAAATGTAGAGGGATTTAGTGAAGCTCAAAGCAGCACAAAAATATAAAACCAACATGTTTATATGTTTGTCAAGTTTATTCTTTAAATTTAGCTTATTATTTCTAACTTATCCTACTTTCTTCACTTAAACTGAGGCAAAGTTTCAATGCAGCACAACACAGATTTGACATGTTTCTAACATCACTTTAGATTTGAGTGTTGGCAAATTCCCCCACATTTTTATAAATAAAGCTTTATTGGAACATGGCTATACTTTTATACATTGTGTCTGCTTTCCCACTATAGCTGCAGATTTGAGAATAGTTGTAGCTAATGGCCACAAACCCTAAAATATCTACTGTCTTACTCTGTGAGGAAACCTTGCCTACCGTTTTTCTAGATCCTTCTCTACTGTCAGTTTATGTAGAACTTGGAAGTTTTGGGGTTCTCTTTTGGGAGTAGAACATAGTTTTTAATGGATTTCAACGTAGTAATTCTAATAAAATAAGTAATTCTAAACTTACCTTAAACTTGAAAGCCCAACAAATACTTCTTTTCACAATGGAGTTAATGCTTTGATATTAGAAGATTTTGGTTACAATTACTGTGAAATAGTTTCTAACTCCCAACCTGAGAAATAGTGGGAACAGTTAATGTTAAGGCTGTGTAAAGGAATTTGGATGAATTCTAAAAAGGATTTATTATTGACAGATAATTTTAGGTATGATGATTCCAAACTAGCTGTTTCTTATGCATACTTACTTTTGAATCACATTTGGGAATGTAGGTGATAGATGACAGTTTTTCTCCTAATTACTACTTTACTTTCCTTTGTATAAATGGCTATTAAGGCCTGCAAAATAGTAAAATTTTTCTTTTGTGTGGGTCCCCCCCCCCCAAATTTTTGATGTGGGGTGGCAAGGGTAGAAATGAAAGCTTTCCTAATGTAGTATAATTATTGACCTTGTCTTAGCATATTTTAAAGAGATTTAAAATGGCAGATAGTAGATGCTCAGTAAATTCTTCTTGATATATTACCTACAAATTCTTGTTGATATATTACTAATGTCTTTCTATTACACATTATCAACCGGTGTTTTGGTTCTAACAAAAAAAAGTAAGTTTTAATGCTTTAAATATTAATTTTTCAGTGTGCCTGAAAGCTAAAACTTCAACTCAGTAAAAATTAAAACTGACTAGAATCTACAACTTTTAGTCTCTTAAAGGAAATACAGTCAAGTTTTACACTAAGAGGGACAATAGGAAAGAGTTGATTTAATAAGATGACTCAGTTACCATAATGAATTAACAGTTGGCTGGTCTTTCTTAGATCATTCTGTAGTTAGTGTTTATGCCCCCTTTATTTTTTAAAAATTTTAAAAATATTTTTGTTATTATTAAAGGGAGAGAAAGAAATCTTGATTTGTTGTACCACTTAGTTATGCATTCATTACTTGATTCTTGTATGTGCCCTGACTGGGGATCCAACTGGCAGGATGGTGCTCTAAACAATTGAGCTACTGGCCAGGGCTATGCGCACTTTATTAGGACTCAGACTTTTTAATATATTGTAATTTATAGAGAATTTGAGCTCTTCTGTGTAATAAGACAGCAGATTTGAATTTTCCGTTAAATGGTTTTAAATTAAAGGCCATTACAAAGAATAGTAAAATCAAGACATAAACATCAAGAATATTAATTTCATGGTGGGAAGGATCAATTTCTGCTGCAGACTGTAATTTTATATTCATCTGTCCCTTTGGTTTTGCAATAAGTATGCCAGTTTTAAGACGATTTAATAAATTGTGGCATATCGGAACCCCATTTTTAAAATTAAGAGTCATTAATCACTTCATTGTTTTTGTATTTCTCCCTGTCCCCCACATTTTTGTTGCTATTAGAAAATAGCAGGGTTTGTTGGCAAGTAGAGGTAAGCAGACTGCTTCTTTTGGGGAGTACCTACCTCTTAAACCCAATCTAGTAGAACCACTTGCTTGCATTTCAGCTGTTTTATTTTGCAATGTCTCAGTGTTTTTGGAGAAAGTTCACCAAGTTAGAATTGAAAGAGTAGACCTCCTTGCTCAATTTTATATTAATTTATGGATGTATAATATTGAGATTTTAAGAGGTAGCAGTTACTGCCTATCTTCTTACCGTAGTAGTCTTTACCTTTGCTGCGGGATTTACCTTAGAACAACAATTTCCCAAAAAAGAGAGCGTAAACTACTGAACATCATAGTGGAAAAAGTCTAATTTTCTGTAGTATGAGTTTGAACCTTAGCTTGTATGTGAAATACACGAAAGCTCTTAGTCTGTTTGATGAAGGAATTCTCGATCGAACCATCATCTCTTCAGTATGTGTGCAACAATTCATGAATTACTGGTGAGAGATGGAGTAGTAGGCCTTTGATATCTAAACCCTACTCAGTTTGTTTTGTACTGATGTTATTTTAGTGCAAGACTCCTCTTTAAAGCAGAAAGTGTTTTATCTTTAAATAATTGACTTCCACAATCCTATGGATTCTTGCGAGGTTTCATTACTATGGGAATATAAATTATTTGATTTAGTAAGGGTAGTTTGTAGGCTCCCAAGTACTGTGGTTATTGTGGTATATCATAGTAATAGCTAACACTGAGGTCTTTCTATTATACGCCAGGTAATATAAATGCTATAGATGTATTATCTCATTTAAGCCTCACTACTGCCACACGAGGTAGGTACTGCTATTTCTTTCTCTTTCACAGATGAAGAACTGGACTTTGTTGACAAGATTATTTCTAGGCTCACAGGACTCATGCCTGCTTTCTTTTCAATTTTGTAAACATAACTTTGCTTATTAGCAATTTTAGTTTTTTTTTTTTAAGAATTTGGAATTCCACAAAAATAAGTGGTTTACTCCCAAATTTCTCACTCTTTGGTGCTTTGCTGATTGAGCACTTTTACTGAACAAGATTCTCCACCTTTGGCTTTTGATTGGCCTTACAGGAGTGCTTATTGTTAGCGGTTTTTAATGTCAGAGACTGCTTTTTCTCTGAGCATCCTTTATTTTGTCATTCTCCCCACTCCCTTTTTAACCATCCTGAATATATGTGATAGCAAACTGGTGATTTTATTGAGTAATTTTGGACTGATGTTGATGTCACTAGGTTTTTTTAAAAACTGTTTTTTAAATAATGGATTTTAAAGGGAAATTTCATATAAAGTCCTAGATAAATTTCACTTGTTCTGTGGCAGAAGAATATAGAACATTGACTTATTGTTTCATGTCCTAAATTGAATAAATTGCACCTATAGCCATTGAAACTGTTGTAACTTGATATCAATGCTTTAGTTTTATTGTTTATCATAATATTTACACCCCCAACTTCATTTAGAGCTCAATTTTACATCAAAACAAAGATTAGAGAAAAATTGGTTTATTATGAGAAATGATGGCATTTCTGTTTTCACAGTTATATATAGAAGTGTATATCCCTTAATGATAAAGTAATAATTCAAATGGAAGATATTTTACTGATGTGAGGGACAAATGAGTTATTTGGTTCTCCTTTTAGGCTGGAGAGAAATTGGCAAAATATATTATGGAGAAATATTTTTTGTTTATTACTGATGTCGTGATACTCATTTCTAGTCATTTTTTAATGTGGTTGGTAGTATTTCTTGATTAACCAAATAGTTTATTAAATAGATTTTTATTGTACATAATAGACAACAAATTCAAATTATAATTTAGGGTAGATATAAGGTATTAAATAGTTAATGAACAAAAGTGCCCTGATATTCAATAAACTCTTAGGCAAGTCACTCAAACTTTAAAAATTTAGTTTGAGAGCTACAAAATTTATAGAGAAGTCCAAGGATAAAATTTACTTTTGCAATTTTGTTGATCCTGATGAATCAGGATTATTTATTTAATGGTAAAATCTCCTGGCTTACCCCAATTTGAAATTTTGTCAGTGGGAATATTTTATTTGTATTTAATTTCAAATATGATAGCATTTTATGGCAAATATTAATAAACCAGGCTGATATTTTGCCTTTTCTATCATTGTTTTCCCTACTGGTGCCATATTTCATGCATTCTCAGATACACAGCTAAAGAGTTTGGCATCTTTATTGTCTATTTGCATTACCTAAGCAAAATTAATTAACATCTGTTGGACTGGAAAATTATGCTATGATCCACTGCTTTGGTTTTCCTTATCCCTTAAGATTCTTTTACATAATTAGTTTTATTTGAAGAAGCTTGGAAAGTTTCTGCTTTGAGATTTAAAATTCGTACTGTTGGGGTAATTTAGCTTTTGAGGATTTTTACATTTGAATTTTTGTCTTCTCACAGACAGTATAACAATATCACACTTAACTGGTGAAAATTTATCTTTTTATTGCTGCTTTTTTATGGTTACCTATGTATCTGTGATAGTAAAAGAACTTTGTTAACTTGTGTATAGTCTTTGAGTCTCTGATTGACAAGTTAAGTGTGAACTGCATAGAACTTTAAGAGTTTCATGGTTTAAAGCTGTTAAAAAATTAAAGTGTTGTGTATGGTAAGAGTATCTTCAAGGTGGGTGGATGTTCTCTGTTTTAAGGAATAAGATTATTGGTATTCCAACAGCATTTTTTTCTTTTAATGTTTTCATCAAGCACCCAGTCAGCTTGAAGAGTCTCAAATGGACCCTACCTCTGAGAAATCAAGATGGCAGTCCACTATGGGGAATAGAGGAAAATGGATTATTACAAGAGTGCTGTGATAATACACAACCAAGACAGGGTTCTTTTAACAAGGATTGCATGAAATGAATGAAGACAGTAGATTTCTTACCCTACATAAATGGACAGTGGATTTGACTTTCTAAAGACCTTTTGTATCATTAAAACAAGTCCATTTTTGACATTTGGAACTGAAGGATGGCATGTTTTTGTATGCCTGGAATTTTTTTCATTTTAATTTGTATGAATATGAACTTGTGGAATGTTAACTTTAATAAAATTTCTGACACTTTAAAATTTCTCAGTTTGGGCTTTTTTTTTTTTTTTTGAGCTGAAGGTTCATTAAATTAAATGTTCAGTTATTGCCGTAAATAACTCTTTGGCCTTTACAGTTGCCCAGCAGTAAAGTGTATTGAATAAAGCTGGTAAAAATGGCAATGGTGTGCTGCAAAATATTTTACTTGGTTGATTAAAATTTTTCTCCACAAAGTTGTGGAAATGTATTTGTGCTTTTAAGAGATGGTCGTTTGATTGAAATGCTGTTCTATGCTTTCTTAAAATGTCTTGCAAATAACAACCAACCAGTGGGTAATAATAGAATCTTTAACTTGCCACATGATTTTAATGAACTTTTAAAACAAAGATGCACTTTGCCTCAAAATTCAAGATGACTGATACAGTGTTTTTCTGAGTTATTTTCTGTTTATGAAAAGATCCTTTTTACCTCTGCTCCTTAATATTGTTAATAAAACATCTTGGAATAGAATATTCATCTGAACATTTAAACTGTTGCCTCATTTTGTGTTTAGTTAATGTTAGGGGAACAATTGTTGGCTTTATTAGGGAAGTGTCCTTTAGTATATTCACAAAAGGCCTTGAAATTTTGGTGGCAATATTGTCTATAATATATTTTATGTAAGTATAAAATAGAAATATTCTGTCTTTTTCTTATTCTGTACCTTTAGAAGTTTAAAATAAATAAGATCATGCCACAGGTTACTTATATTTGATTTCTAGGTGAATACCGGCATTGTATTTATTGATAATCAGTTGATACATACCAGTTTATAAAGGTGTGGTAGACTTTATTTTGCTAGACCAAATGAATTGATAATATCGTATTATACAGGAATAGCCCAGCTTGATTTTTTTGTTCTTGGTGAGCAATAATTATACTGTGATTTGTGATTAACGCCAAATACTATAGCACACACATCCATTATCGGTACATATGCAGTATATACTCATTGGTTTCAGGTGGTTGGTTTGTATATGTAAAAAGTGGAATTTTGGATTTTGATTTCGGTACAAAAATTATCTTTTGTAGAAAGAAAGTATGGAATTGGAACTGGGTTTTGGTTATGGGTTTTACATTTACTTAGCTGTAACTTGTTGTTTTTCCAGTGTATAAATGGAAAATGTATATCCTCAGTGAGGAAAGGACATTGTTCTGGAAGATTATAATGTTGAACAGGGAATGTTTGATTCGTTTTTGGATGTGTGAATGTTTTCTCGGGTGTTTTCTGGGAGAAAAAGTGTTGAATAATTTGATTTTTGGCATTAGTATTAATTTTGTTTCCATAGATCTTAGTGTTTTCATATCTAGAAGAATTTGCCCTGTGACATTACTTTGATAATTGTGCTGTCAGATGTGACTGTTATTAACCATTGTCTAAATGTGTACATACATAGAAACGGATTTGAAAGACAAGGGAGGATTTGGGGATGTATATGTTGTATTGGTTTTGGAGGTGGAGTTTCTTGGATTTGTTATTGGAAGGTGACTATGGTAGTTCCATATTCTTGAGTTTAATAATTTGTTTTGCCTGAATCAGTGTGGGAAGTAAATATATTTTGACGATGAGATTTTTGTGGGGAGAGGAATTTGCAAGGTTATATAATGGGTTAAAGAATTTTGTGAAAGTATGAAGAAAAATTGAGATGCTAGAATTAAAAACTAGTTGATTTTTGCTCTAATGCAACTGAACACTAGGGAGGCGCTCTTGAGTTGTACCCCTTTCTTCCAGTTGGGATGGAAAATTCCCCCTAAAATTTTGTCTTCAGATAATTTTTAGGCTTTATAAAGAAGGCAAAAGTTGAAATTAACTTATGAAATTGAGATTTTGCTTTTATTTAGAAACCATTTTACCCAGGGGGGGTTGTTAATTTTTAAAAAGATTAGTACTAAAATGAGCTTAAAATTCTCTTAAGAATTATCCCTTCTTCAAAATGGCTTTATAAAACAGCACTTCCTGTCCAGAGAGGAAGTTATTTTAGCTCAAGGACTGAAATATTTAGCAGATCTTTAGACAAAAGGAACAAATTACATTTCTCTCTGGCTTAAAAAGGGTGCTTGAGCCAGAGGGGGTTAAGAAACCCTCCCCCCTCCCTCTGATGGGGTGGTCTGGAGGGGCAGAGAGGTGTGGGGTGGGGGGTCCTCAGGCTCCCTGGGATGAAAGATTTTTTTTTTTTTTTTTTTTTTTTTTTGGTGGAGATGAAGGGGTGGGTCTATGGTACATCACCTGAGTTGTGGGGTAAATGTAGAGAGTGTCAATCAAAGGCAGAGCTCTCAGAGCTGGGAAGGAGGCTCTAGATGGCGGCTGTGCCTTAGAGAGAGCGCGCTCTGCTCCCTGCCTTCGCCTCACTTTACGCAACTTTCCCTAACTTTCGGGCAGCCTCAGGGGGCCCCCGCAGCCCCCTGCCTCTCCTAGTGACTTATTGGGGTCGATTCGAACCTTTTTTAGGGAGAAAAGCAGCTTTTAGGAGCTTTCTTTTCGTGCCTTGTTGGAAAGAAGCAGCCGTACTGAGAGCCCAGGTCGTTGTTTTTTCCAGCTTAGAAGCCATGGCGCACCTCCATTTTTGTGCGCTCTCCTAATGAGGTTTTTTTCTTCGTACCCGTTTTAGTATTAATTGTTGCTTTATTTTTTTTGAGCAGTTAACATATTTGAGGGCTGTTTTATTTATTTTTCGTCTTTTAGCGGGGAATTTTGTTTTTATTTTTAATTATTTGGGATCTGATATTTTTCTACTACTAGATAGGACTCTTGCTTTGGACCTACTACATGGATCAGGTAAGTTCGTGATCATTAGTGATTATTTTAAAGATTTATATGTTAAAGTTTGCTTTATTTTTTGTAAATATGAGAAATTCTTGTATGACGCAATAAGATACAGAGATTGTTATTTGTATCCAGTGTGTTACTTTGAGAAACTTTCCTTATTGATAGAGATGATTGCCCCTGTTCGGTTTATCCCCCCCCCTTTTTAAGGTAAAAATAGAAATATTTTGTTTTTTGGTGCTTACCGCTGTTGTATTATAACAATATCAATACGTGGTCAGGACTTTGTTCCTGATAATGAAACCATAGCTAGAAGCTGGGACCTCACCTTTCTTTCAACTTTTGACAGTAAATACCTGGGCACAGGACTTCAAAGCAAACAGATTCCCCCTCCCCCTTAATATTTAAGAATTAAAAGATGATGAGAAATAAGGACAAAAGCCAAGAGGAGGACAGTTCGCCACACAGCAATGCATCGAGGTATGAGCTATCAACTTTCTTCCTTTTTTCTTTTTTTTGGGGGAAACCTCAGCTTACATTGTTTACCTTGACAGACAAGGATAGTTGTCTGTGTTATTTTAAGTATTTTAATAATTTGGATTCGTTTTTTAAAGCGTGACCTTGAGACTGCTAATATGCCACACCCTAATTTTTTGGTAGCAATTTATGAAAGTTGAGTTGACTTAAGGCCTCTTACAGCAGTTTAAAGGTAAGGTACCTTTATTCAAGGGGGCCTTTTTTGCAAACTACAGTTTTTCTGTTAATAAAACTTCAGGTTTTAGGTTTTTGTGCTGTAGAAAAATGACCTTGTCGGTTTAGCCATTGCTGCATTGCACCATTTTACATACAAGGCAAATTTTTTCTTTGAAGAAACTAGGATTCCCAAACTTGTAACCGAAGGCCATAGAGGAGCCTTGTGGTAGTAAATTATAGTAAATAGACATTTGAGAAAGTTATATGAATGAAAAAATGTACATTTTAAAATGAAATTGCAAATGGAACCCTTTGACTGATGCCTCTCAGTTTATATTTTTACTTGATTCTATATTTCTTTTGATACCTTTGACATTTTAAGAAATTTTGTATAATTTATCAACATTTAGGCAGTGGTTACAGTTCCTGCATTTATGAAATTAAATCTGTGATCCCAGAAATCCTGGAGTACTCCTAATACACTTCTGCTTTGTGTTTGTTATTGTGATGAAAATTGTGTATTTTACATTTAAAATATTTGAAGGTTACATTTGTATGCCTACATTCAGACAATGTTTTTTGGTTGGTAGATGTAGAGTAGTATATTATCCTGGCACTTTAGTTGTAGCTGCTTTACATTTATTGATTTATTTTGACAGTGCCTTTTGGAATGCTTTATCTTCTGAAGCTTACAAATGTTCTGTTAAAATCATGATTTGTTTCACATTTGTTGGAGTATATATTAGTGCTTAAGGAATAAAGCCTCCTAGATGTTTGTATGATCTGTATGTTAATTTTTAAAAGTATGTGAATGCTTTTCTTGTGTTCTTATGAATTGTCATGGTATGAATTTTAAATCATGGTTAACAAGAATGTGATTATAATTTTTCTTATTACTTTTGCTTTTACTTTTATAATTTTATGTAAATAACAGTTTGCTATAGGTTAGTGAATATGAAAGTTTTTAACATGGTTTATTACAAATGTTGAATTTTATCTGTTTCATTAGAGTTCAAATAGATTACCCTTTTTCTTTTTTTCAAATATACCTTTCCACATTCTTTTGCAAACTGAGTTGTCACATAGTTTGGTGCTGTCTTTTGAACACCAATGCCCTTGTAATTATCTAGGTTAGATTTAGGACAGAACTTCTCTACTGCTAAACCTAAACTGATTTTTCTGAAAAGTCAGTGATTTGAAGAAATAAGAATCCCCACAGGTGTTTGACAGATTACTAAAGATAGAGTACCTAAAATTGTTAATCCCTTGAGTGTGCTTTGCATAGTCTCACATGGCTTTTGGTTTTCTTTATGCAAGGGTTGTGGTTAACGTGGATCAAATTGTTTTCTAATTAAAGAAAAAGCAGTGTTGCTATTCTTTTAACAATTTCTTTTACGTGGAAAACGACTCTGAAGCTATCATATATTTACTTACTGGCAGTGGGGTTACATTTTAACAAGAAGCATGCAGTGTGTTTTTAAATGCATTTTGTCAACTATTTTGATTCCTGTACCTGATGAATGCCCAAAATTATTTGGGAGACTCCTTCAAGAGACCTTAAAGTTTTAAATTAACTTGAATTATGGTTACTCTAAATTGAATACCTTAACACATGTACATACATAATTATGACATCATTTCCTTTTAAACTTGTAAAAGCTAAAAGATATTGGTGTTTTATTGTAGTACATTGTTATTTTTGTTTTTAGTGAGCTAAAATAAAGGAGACTGTAAAGGAGACTGTCTTTAACTAGTACTTTTGTTCCTTAATCCATCAGAATTTCCCTGTTAGGACCTGTTTCTAGGCCACAAAGTCTATGGTATTTACTTCAAAAACCACTTTTGCACAAGAGGAAGGGAGAAGTTTTGCAGGTCAAGTAAACTTTGGCTTGAACTACTTCACTTCAGGAGCTGAAGGGATTGAGTGCAAGTTTACTCTTTTTGGAAAAAATTCAGTACTTACCAGTGATTATGTAAATTATTCCTGTATTTTGTTGAGGTATATATTTAAGTGCAATGTTATATTTTGTATAACATGGCTTTTGAAGAGTGAAAGTTAACTTTCAAAAATAAGATTGAAAACAGTTTGATACCTGTAAAGTTTCTAAATATTTAAAACAAAGTTTCAGTGATGGGCCTGTACAGAAATGAATACGACACACATCTAAGTAATGGACATTTTGAGGTGGCTTAAGTAATATCAAATAAGGGAAGCAGGAGAGAAGGGAACCAGAATGGAAGTGTGTGTGTGTGCACACAAAGAGTTCTGTGTTCCAGGACTCCTCCGCCTTTGCAGTTAATCTTAAGAACTGAAACCGTGTATTAAATTTATTTCCAAATTACCTCTGAACCAGATTGATTTTGGTAACCTGTGGTACGGTGACATTCAGCTTTTAGCAGCTATTCTAAAACCCTGGGGTGTCTGGGAATAGTAAAATGCAGTTGTTTTTGTGGACTGTAAAAGTCAGTTTTTTTTAAAGTGGCAGCCATTTTATGACACTGTTAATTCTTACGGATCGGGAGTTTTCACAAGACCGAAAATAAAACGAATTGAAACCTGAAATACCAAAACCTCTCTTTCTCCCCCCTCTCCTTTTCTGGTCCTCTGGTGCTAAAATAAAGGGCATCTCGGTACTTAGCCCTGGCAGAAGCTCTGCGAGCCCCTGGCATCTTGGTGCAGGTCCAGCTCAGTCACAAAATGGCTGTTCCTTTGTGCCGCAGCGCTGACAGACATACTGCATTGCACTGTGTACTCGCCAAACAGCAGGAAGTTGCCGTGCCGAGTTCAAAGGCCGGCCGGCGCCGGCGCCGAAAGCTGATTGGCTGAGCGCACGCTTGGTAACAGCAGGTCAACAGCGTCGGCTCCGCCTCGTGACGTCAGGCGTTTCGCCGCCGACGCGAGCGAACGTGGTGACGTACTGCGCGCGCAGCCCAGGTGGTTCCTCTTGAGCCCCGCGAGCCGCAGCTGGAAGGCGAGCGGAAAGGAAAGGGATCTTTAGGTCGGACTTGCGGGGTCGGCGTGGGGAGTTTACTACCGTGAATGATGTCGCTCCTGGCTGTTCTTTCCACCCTTTCAGGCCGTCTACATCCTGGAGCACGTATTCTTTTACTTTTCCTGGGAATGGTTTTCCTGTTTTAGAAGTAGCTTCTACTTTCTGAGAAAGTAAAAGGCGCCAGTCAGAAACCTTCAGATTAAAAACAAAGTGCCCGTTTTTACATTTTTCGCTTTCTTTTCTGGTATCCTAGTGGCCCTCCCCCTTTTTTAAAATATTCAGTGCTATTAGTGAGTTTAATTTTGTTATATTTACCAAAACTGTTTCATTGTCAGAGGAGAAATTTTTATTTAAATCACGTTTTAGCAGGTGTTAGAGCTGTTTTAATACATGGCTCATAAACAAAGGAACGATTATTTGAATTTGTCCCCGTGTACTTTTACTTGGTACCATACGTTTTCTGAATTGGCATTTGATGGAGTAAAACTCAGGTCAGTATGTGCATAGTGGTTTATTTTTAAGATTAACGACAGGATAGTAAAGTAGAACATATCTTAAAATTTTTTCTCTTCAATTGCTGTTAATAGGTTAACTTCAAAAATTAGAATACAGCCTTAGGGACTCATTTCTATGCAAACGGATGTTAGATAAACAACCCTTAAAGCTTTAATAGCACGTGCAAAAGAAAAGGGACTCCTGAAACTTTTAGCTCATAGTAGAATCACTTGGCAAAGTGTTGGAAAACATCTCAGAGTGCCTTCTGGACACTTTAATTCAGTCCCAATAAACTTGTGAAAATACTGTGGTGATTCTCGCGGCCTGCCTTGTTTGGAAACCCTTGCAAGGATTTCTGGTTTAAAAAAAAAAATCAAATTTTACCAATGATGACGTTACATAGGCACAATTAATTTAAGCACAAAGGCAAGGCTGTATTAATGCTTTTTCTATTTTACCCGACAAGAGGTGGTTTTGTAAGTCTTTGGAATACTTTTAGCACTAAACAGGATTGAAGTTCGTGTAGTTGGCCATAGGTCAGACATTTTTTGAGTAAAATACGTCAAAAGAAATGTGTCCCTTACGAATGTTGCTTTGTAAAAGGTGTGAAATTCCTTGTGGTTTTGTAAGTTCTCATAGTTTTGGTATTTTAGGAAGAATTCTTTGCATACTTTATGGAAACTTCAGGTGAAACTGGGTTTTCATTTTGTTTTATAGACTTGATCATCAAAGGTTCTGTAAGTGATTTTTTTAAAATAGATTTTATTTTTAGAGAGAGGGAAAGGGAGGGAGAAATAGAAACATTGATGTTGGAGAGAAACATGGATTGGTTGCCTCTCGTACACCCCCCAACTGAGGGCCTGGCCTGCAACCCAGGCGTGTAACCTGACTGGGAATCGAACTGCCAACCTTTCTGTTTGCAGAAGGACACCCCAATTCACTGAGCTGCATCAGTCAGGGGTGTAAGTGATCCACTTAACAGCCTTGGAGACAAATATACAACTTGGTCAATCATAATTGGTGTTTATTTTTGGAGAGATGGGAAGAGAGGGAGGTGGAGATGAAGAGGTCTGTTGCCTCTCTTCAAGTGACCCAATTAGGGGCTGGGCCTGCAGGCAACCCCGGGCATGTGCCCTCAATTGAACCTGCAACCTTTAGCTTTGAGGGATGACCCCTAACCAGCTGAGCCACACCTTCCCTGGTGAGGGCCTTTCCAACTTCTTGAAGTTCATGAAAAGCAACAAGAACAAAAGTTTTCTGTTTATTTATTAAGATGAAATAGTTTTATTAGCCTTCTTGTATTTGGTAAATTTCTTTTGATATTTTCCTTAAATTCCTAAAGGTGAAATAGAATTGTGTCATTGAAGTCATGTTCCAGGATCTAAATCATTCTACTGGAGATGCTTTAGCCTAAAATAAGTATCATTACTGTGTGAGTTAAAATCCATCTGATAATGTGACAGTTTATCTATGAACTGTTTGCATGCCAGGTGAACCAATTATATTTTTAAAGAACCAGAGTATGGTTCATTGAGGTCTGTTCATTGAGCCTTTTCTGTGTTTTCCTCCTGTGTCCACAATGGAAAAGTGCTGATCTCTCTGTTTTGGATTCTTGCTTTGAAAATCTGTAGTTTTCAATTGATATTTAGCTCTTTGGAGTAACATCTTTTGTAAAGATTATGTCATCACAGGAAAGTGGGCAAAACTGTAATGAGGTTTTAGAAGGTATTGCTGGAGAGGTGAACTTGGAAGTTTAATTGCATTATACCTGCCAGTATGTGACACTCACAATTTAACAATTACTGTCTCCCCCGACACCCCCAAAGATGGCAGTCGCCTCACATTTGAGATAAATCTTGAGGCCACCTGAGATTTCCAAACTCTTGTCATTTGTTCCATAAAATGTGGCACAGTAAACCTTTTCCTAATGTCAAGATTGTGACTGCTCCGTGTGACATCTATTGGGAATACTTAAATTTTTAAAGGTCTTTTTTCTGAAAACCTTGAGTTCAGTTAGTTTTTCTTGAAGGAAGGAGCACCTTAGGAAAGAAACAATGTTTTCCGGTGGTTATTTCATCTCTTGCCACAAGCCACCTATGAGAGTTAACAGTGTTTTTTTTTTTTTTTTTTTTAAATTTCTTAATCACCCAAGTTATTTTGTATATGAATAAAAATAACTGTGTTGGCTCACTTGTGCTGAGTACTTGTTATAGCTGAGCAGTTTCCTCCTGCACCCAGCCTGACTGGGCATCGAAGTCAAATTTATTCCTCAGCAAAAGTGACTCACCAAACGCTAGGGTTGGAACACATTGTTTAAATGTCTGTTAGGACCTTTCTCCCTGTTCAGTCAAGTTCTGTATGTCTACCTTTGAGTGCAGTTTATTAGGTGAATGAAGGCATTACTTTATGAAATAAATCATGGAGGAGTGAGGTGTGTGAAAGCCGTTCATGCTACATTTCTAAACAGTTCCAATTTAGCATTTTATTGTTGACATTTTTGGTTAAGGGTCACTTTTTTGGATACTTGCTGGACTTTATTTCATATCGGAAATACTGAAATTCTTTTTCCTGGAGAGCCCCCCATGGTTGGGTACTCATGCGATTACTCTGGCCTTCAGGCGTGAATACTGAAGAAGAGCCCTGGGTAAGGCATCGTTCTAAGGAGAGTCCAGATTTTATACTTTGGATTCAGTTTAATTGAGTTGTTTGGTCATTGGTGATGTGTTTGTTTCCCTCAGGGTTTGGCAAGAGCTGTGTACACAATAGGTGTCAATTCATTGTATACTCCAGTGCTGAAAACTTCTCCTTGAATTGAGGCCAGTGAAGTGTTGCAATTTGCTCTTATTGAAAGTGCTTCATAAGGGAAAGCTATTAGTAATGTTATTTTATTCCTAATGTTTCATTTTACATTCTTACCCTTTTTAACTTTTTAAGCTCCATCATAAGAGCTAGGTTGTCCCTGAGGGCCTTGGTTGGTGTCCTGGTCTCCCCCGACAAGGGCCTGGTTAGGCAGGCCAGTTACAAGAGAAGTTCAGATGGTTTTAAGGAACGAACTTCTCTTATAGTTAATTGAAACTGTGTGTGTTTTGCACGCAAGCCTCTCCTAGAATTTCTTTCTGAGAATACCAGCCTTTAAGGGAGTCTGATCTTTTTTTTTTTCCTGGACTCGAGCAGCCTCTTGAGTTAGTCCTATACTCTTGGCAGTCACTGAGCAAATGCCCTTTTTCCTCCTCTGGGGCTAGTGATGATTGCCCCGGCTTACCCTCTGCCTCATTTTCCCTCAGGCTGTGTGAGAGTCAACAGCAAATGCCGAAGTGCAGTGCTGGTTGGGTATAAATGGAACAGCAATAACATTTACAGCTAATGTTTATGTTGGCTGTAGCTTGCTTCTGGTAATCAGTCTTCACGTTGGCACTGTGTATTTGATTGAGCATAATGTCTGAAGTCCAGTTTATTATGTTAGAACTGTATAGTCTCAATATTTGTGGAGTTTTGGGGGGTTTCCTCCACGTCCTTCCTTTCCTTTATGGTTAATGAGTCAGTAGCGTTTTAAAAAAGAAAACAGGCCCCAAACGGAGTCACTTGCGTGAAAGCCCCCACACAGCAAAGCAAGACCTAATACCTAACCTAATTATACTTCCAACCTTCCCCAAGAGTGTGGCTTTAACCAGTCAACCTGGAGGCAATCTGCTCGTAGACCTCTCAGTGTGCCTGTGGAGGGGGACCTTGCCAGAAGCCCAGGATTCCCTGCCGATAATTTTCTTTCACTGCCCCCTTTCTGCCTTTAAATCCTTCCTTTTTGTACAGCCCTGTGGAGCTCTGCTTGCTAGCTGGCATGCTGCCCGATTCCTGAATGATTCCATAAAGCCAATTAGATCTTTAAATTTTACTTGGTTGAATTTTTATTTAACAATTGAATTCTGTTTCTTCTTCCTTTTTCATTTTAATATCAGATCTTAGGGCTTCTAAAAATACCAGTGGTCAGTTCAACCCCTGGGATCCAGTTAACTTAAAAGCTCTCCGTGTGTTTTAAATTTGTATTTGTTTCCATACATTTGCATGGGTTTCTCAGATATTTTGATGGAGCCCAGAATTCTTGTCCTTACATTGTTTTCTAACCCTTGGTCTTTCCTTTGCTTGTCCACTATTCTCAGTTCCCTTTCTGGGCAGTTTTAATAGCAGCTTGAGTTTGGAGGTCCGGAAGCAAAGTGGGGGTTGGGTTGTATGCTTGATGGAAGAGGAAGTTTCTGCATCATGTCCTGTCAGATCCAGCTGGAGCATTCCTTGAAGTTGTGTATGCTGATGGGTTTTTTATTCACCTGAAATTGCTTTAAATTCTAGTGCTACCTCTTCCTTTTGAAATACCTCCAAAAGCTTGGTTTCCAGAACTAACTTTGAATTCAGTTGCAGTCTATTCAGAACTCCCTTTCCCTCTAGCTGTTATAGGTAGCTAAAGCTAGAGGCTGTGAGTGGATGTGGCTACACTGGGGAGCAGTTAGAGTGGTGTTTGTCACTGTTGGTGGATTGTGAAATGTAACCAGCATTAAAAAGAAAATGAGAGAATGGCATGTGAAAATGAACCTCAGGGTTTTGCACTTCGTTGGGTTATTTCTGCCACCCCTCCTTTTTTTTTTTTTTTTTTAATTTTTATTTATTGATTTTAGAGAGCGAAACATCGACCTGTTGCTCCACCCATTCATGCAGTCTTGGGTCGGCTCCTGCCCGTGCCCGACCCTGGATCACAGCTGCAACCCTGGTGTCCTGGGGGACCAGGCTCCAACCAGCGGAGCTACCTGGCCAGGCCTGTTGGGTTATTTAAGTCCAGCAGTGCTTGTAATGCCAGTAATCTTTTTTTGGGGAGGGACAGTAGCACATGGTGAGCAGTGTTTTAAAAAAAGTTAACAGTAGATTTACATTTTATTGAGTGCTGTTTTATTTAACGTGGGAGTTAGTGTAGCAGAATTTCTTAGTAACCTCCTTAGAGGTAACCAGCTCTCCAAAGTAACTGTCAGTGAGCACTCTGCCTTTGCAGGTCCATGGGTGGTCCTACACCCTGCTGAGCTTTATACACACTGCCTTTTTCTTCCTTTAGTTGACTTTTGTATACTTAACAAGAATTAGTAGCCACTTCTCAAATCTGTTTATGCTGATTGTGCTGGCATTCATGCATTTCAACTAAATATCAAACCAACCCAGGAAATGAGCTTGAGAGGTGTTTCAATGAAAACTAAGTTGATTCCTTTGGAAAGATTTAGCAATAGCTTGGGATTTGACTTGTGTCCTTTGTGTGTGTTAAAATTGAGTAATACTCACAAGTCTGTTTTGTAGATGAGAAAACCAAGGCCAAGGGTAGACTAAATGGTAGAGTTGCAGTCAAACACTGGCAGTTTGGTTCCAGTTAAACATCTTGTCAAAAGTTGCTGTCAGCCCTGGCTGATGTGGTTCAGTGGATTGACTGCTGGCCTATGAACCGAAAGGTTGCAGGTTTGATTCCCAGTCAGAGTATAGGGCCTGGGTTGCGGGTCAGGTGCCCAGTAGGGGGCGGGCAATAGGCAACCAATTGTATCTTGTACATTGATGTCTCCCTCTCTCTCTCTCCCCCCCTCCCCCTCTCTCTCTAAAAATAAATATATAAAATCTTTTTTAAAAAGTTGCTGTCAAATTAGATGGGTACGAGGATACTCTATGGGAGATTGTGGAACATAGTAAAAATCTAGAATAATTCTGTACTGTGCTTACTTTAAAGAAACCAGAAACTCAGAATCACTGCACCGTAGGTGTGATTGGTGCCAGACAAAAAATGATGTTCAACAGGCCATAATTTTACATCGGAAGACTCACGGTTAAAATGCAGTTGCTGGAGTGGCTCCTGTGTCCTAGTTAGAGAAACAGTGTGGGAATGGTTTGAGGATGGTGGTGGGGGGCTGGGTGGGCTGCAGGAGGTGGTGTCCTGGAGACCTAGGAGAACTCTGTCCTTGCACAGTTTGATTCCCCTTTGTGAAGACTGGACTTTGATTCCTTTTTTTCTTTTGTTCTAAACTTAGTTTGCAAATAGATTTTGCACCAGAATCACTTAAAAAGAAAGCCCATACTTGATTAGATGTTAGGGCTTTAGTTCTGTCTGAAGTCACCCAAATAGGTCTGCTGCATAGCCAGGGTTAGGATTAGGTGTATCTTCTAGGGGAATAGTTCTCGAATGTGCAGTACATATCTCTTAGGGAAGTTAGAATGAAATAAAATCACACTTCTGAAACACTGAAATAAAATCACACTTCAACTAGGGGCGTCCCCTGCCCACCCTGTGACTTTTGACTGTGTGGAGATATTTTCGGATGGACTGGGTGCCACCGGCATCTAGTGGGTAGAGACTAGGGATGCTGCTAATCATCCTACAACACACAGGAGAGCCCAACAAATCGGTAATGCTGCACTTGAGAAATTGGTCTAAAACATTCAGCAAGTTGCTTGACATGTATGTGAATGTTGGCTGTTACTAAGAAAGTTGCAAGCACCTGCCTTTTCTGTTTTTTTTTTTTTTTCTCCTCCTGTGGTGTGATGCAGGGACCCCACTTCCTGTGACATTCTGGGCATAATTTACTGTTGAGGTTAGCACCCATGCCTTTAAATCTCCTTTGAACTTCAGAGTTGCTGTGTTATAAAAGTCTAAAAATTATAGTGTGGAAGTTAATAAGGAAAGACAAGACTCAGTGGGTTGAAAGGAATTGCTGTTCAAACTAGGCCATCTCTCCTCAGGGTTCTAAATGGATGCGAGTAGGTCACTTGAGGATGGTGGATTAAAGGGAGAGATTTTCCCCTCAGGATGCCTTTTTTAACTGCTTGTGGGTTGCAAAGTCTCTTAACCTGCTCTTGCCTGTGTAGAAACTTTGCCCTTTCCTTTTTGTAACCCTTAGTGCATCGTCAGGCGTGGACTGGGTAGGTTGTCTCTTGGCCACGCTTCTTGTTACAATTCATTTTCCTCTGATGACATGTATGCCTGAGTGCCGTTTGTTTGATGCGCCCCAAGGAGCATGCATGATAAAGATGAGTTCTATCTGTCACCAGCTGGGAATTTTGGAAACATACTTATCGAAGGTAGACCCCCAGCCCCCACCTCACTTTACCACTGGATTCCTCAGTCTGAGAGGTACCAATGGGACTTGGCTTTCATCCCCTGGAACTGTGAGCGGCATTTTTGTTCCACGTAGGCCTTTTTCTGGCAAGAGGATCCATATATTATCAGTGTTAGAGTAACTTCCAGAACTGTTGAATCCTAGGTGAGTCTGCTCTTGACTACTGATCAATTCTGCAGTGTTAGAAAAAAACCTCTTTTTTGAGAAATTCAGAAAAGTGCCAAGAATACAATTAAAGTTTTAAGAAAGTTAGATGTATATGGTTTACCCTTTCTCCCTAGTCAGTTTCATGAACTTGGCATATAAGACATTAAAACATATGTGGTTTACATAATATATTTTGTTTAAAAAACAGTTTGGAAATTGTCATGTTGATAGTTACAGATCTGATTCATCCCCTAGTCTTAGTTCATTGCATAGTATGAATATTTCACATTTTATATTTTCATACATGAACATTTAGTATTTTTTTAAATTTTTATTTTAATTGTTGTTCTTGTACAGTTTTCTGTCTTTTACTCCCACCCCATTTAGTGTTTTTTAATCTTAGTACCAGAGCTCTGAACAACTTTATATATCCCACCTGCTGCACAAGTTTGATAATTTGTCTAGATTACATACCCACCCACAGCTTCAATTGCATGATACATACGGATATTTTGAGATTTAATGTCAAGGTGCTTTACAAAGCTTCTACTGATTACTTTTTCAATAATGGTATATGAATACTATTTTCCCTACTTTCTTTCTTTTTAATATATTACTAGTTACTTTCAGACAGAGGGGAAGGGAGGGTTTAGAAAGAGAGGGAGAGAGACTTCAATGTGTGGTTGCCTGTCACATGACCCCTACTGGGGCCCTGGCCCACAACCCAGGCATTTGCCCCGACTGGGAATCAAACCTGTGACCCTTTGGTTCTCAGGGCAGTACTCAGTCCACTGAGCCACACCAGCCAGGGCTATTTTCCCTACTTTCTTACCATCATTTAATATTATCAGGCTTCCAAAATTTCTGCAAAGCAAATGAGTGTAAAATAATCTGTTGTCATATACACATCCCAAATTACAGGTGAGGTTTAATTACCGTTTTATAAATTTATTGGCCATTTCATTTCTTGTTCTGTAGGTGCATGTCTGTTTCCTTTGCTCAGTTTTCTGTTGTTTTTCCCTTTGATATGAGATTCTTCGTCTGTTGCATGTATACATTGTTGTTGTGTATATAATACATTGACATTTCTCTGTTGCTTGCCTTTTAATCTTGTTTATGATGTAGGTGGCTTAGTCTTCAGAAGCATAGGCCTTGAGCCAGAGGTTGGAGTTCTTTAAGGATCTTTGACGTAGAGGTAATTAGGAGGAAGCGTGCTGCATCAGCCTGGGGCAGCTTAATAGTAATGTGCTGAATTGAAGAATGACCGACTTGGTGGGACAGCAGTACTGCTTAGAGGTTCCAGATCAGGGGTGGGGATGATGGCATCACATACACACGCTTGGGCTAAGTCTCTTCTGTAAGATGAGGATGATTCATCTTCTGGTTGTGAGGGTTAAAGAAGAATTTTTGCGTATGTCTGCTACATGAGTGCTCCAAAAATATTAGCTGTTTATCACTGATAGTGCTTAATCTGGAAATAAGTTTTACAAAGGAATCCCAGCATAGATTGCTGTGTGTTTTTACCAGATTTTGCTTTGACCACCACCACCAGCAACAACAAAAACTTGCTCTGCCAAGTAGTTCAGCCATTTTGTTAAGTTTAGGAAAATAAACACTTAGGCGCTGAAATGGCAGCTCTTGGGCGGAGAGCCTGCAGGCTTGCTCTTTCAAATGGATGTTGCTGTGCTGCCCTCTTGTGGCCCTTTGGGAAATGGAGATTTAAAAGTTGAAAAAGAACAATAGCTATGATGCTGCTTGATTTCAAAGTTCCTTTGTAAAAAACACTTAACTGCTCCATTTTGCCAGCTTCAAAAAGGATTTTGAAGAGATACCAAATTCATTTTATCCACAAGGGGGAAGTTTTAAACTTTATCCATAAGCATTCTTCTTTCTATTGGGATCTAAGATCTCAGTTTTGACTTGAGTCACTTTCATTTATGTTTGTTGTATTTCCCTTGTATTGATTGTTCAGTCAAAAATTACGGACTTTGTTTCCAATTTAGGTTTTGAGTAAGTTTCAGATACTGATTATTCTTTTTTCTAAATTTTATTTTTTAATTCCAGTTTACATTTAGTATTATTTTGTATTAGGTTCATGTTCAGATACTTATTTTTCATGAGGATTCTGTATGTATGGTGGATAATTCCTGAAAATTCTACTTTTAACTGCCTTATAACTATTGATACCGTTGGGAATCAGGTAATTTTACTAGGTTATTTAGGTAAAAGCTTAGTTAAAGGATTTCTCATCAACTGAACTTTGACCCTACTTGTTAGTCTTGTGGATTTTTCACATCTTCTGCTCTGAATCACCCTTGCAAACTACAATTTAGCATTACTTGTGTTTGTTGTTTTAATCAGGCATTAATAGCAAAGCTGCATAATATTTCAAGAAATATCCTGTCCTTTGAGGGAATAACTAGACAATCAGTGCCTTAAATGTGGAGATGTTTATTGTTGGTTTTGTGGTTTTTTTTTTTCCATGTAGCCATTTTCAGGGACCTTAATGACTTCAGTGTCTTTAAAGGCTCGTAACATGGCTTACTGTTTTTTAAACAGACATTTTCTGCTCCAGGATGTGTTAAAAAGTGAGAGCCTTCGGAGCATGGGGGTTGAAGCTCAGGTTGAAAGCCACCTGCCTGTTCTCAGTTCCCAGGGGTAATAACTGCTGTGGCAGAGATGCTAAGACAAGATATCATGGGAGTGCCTAATAGGCACTGAGCTTTGGACTGGAGAGCACAAAGGATGTTTTCCTAGAGAAAGTGATACCGGATGCTTCAAGGATCAGAGGTGCTTAGGTTGGTGCAGAAGCCAGGAGTGGAGGTGACCGCACCAGGGGTCACTGTGTGCTCTGCAAGTGGTGCAGTGTTGCTGGAGCAGAGGAACGGATGAGTGATGAGTGACACCCCTTTCAAATGGACTTCCCTTTTTAAATCCCTCACAGGCATATTCCTGGAACTGCTTCAGTACCTTTCTGTGAGCACTTGGTGGAGTTCCAGCTGTTAATAAATTCCAAGCAGTGCCACAGATTGCGTGGGCACTGACTCACCCACGGGAGCTAGCTGGGAAGAACTTTGTGTTAGAAGGGGAGGCAGAGCTTGGATGTGAAATTCTGAAATTTCTTACGTTTGGGTAAGAGTTTGGCATTTGTGGAGTGCTGCTTTCGTAGTTGTCATTTCTTGCTCATGATCCTATAGATAATGGCCCAGAGGATGGCACGGGTTAAAAGATGGCACAGGTCTGAGATGAACTAGGACTGAGACCCAAGCTGTGGACACCGGAGTCTTCACTTTTTAACTATGCTACCCAGCCTTCCTCTCCCCTCTGCGTGGTGATGATGCCTTCTCATTGCTCAGGTGGACAAGGAGTGACTAGTCACCTTTGACAGAGGGGTCCAACCTTTTGGCGTCTCCGGGCCACACTGGAGGAAGAGGAGATGTCTTGGGCCTCCCATTAAATACATTGCAACACATAGTCACCAAAAAAAAAAAAAAAAAAAAAAAAAATCACGTCATATTTTAAGTAAATTTACGATTTTTGTTGGGCTGCATTCCCAGCCATCCTAGGCTGCAGTTTGGACACCTGTGGGCGGATCAAGGAGTCAGTAAGCGTGACAAGGCCCTGATGATGCTGAGTCACTGGTACCGGGTGCCTGACTGGGCACAAGAGGGAAGAGTTTACTTTCTGAGTCTCTAAGGTTTTGTACCCCTCTTGTAAAGTGGAGTGCGCTCTTCAGAGTGAGACTTGGGGAGGAATTCCTGCCGTCCTCCCACCCTGCACACTTTTGAGTTACATGATTAATCAAGGTACTTAGAACCTCTCGGTTTTTCTTCTCTTGTGTGGGGATAGTAACATCTAAGAGGGTTTCTCTGGGGAATAAGCAGGATGATGCAGATAAAGTACTTCGAGTGATGCATGATACTGGTGAAGTGCTCACACCTCCCCCAAGGTGCAGACTACCCTTCCCTGTTTACTGTCATTGCTTCGTCTTACGACAGTACTGCGTTGTGCTTACCGTGGCTCACACAGGACATTCGTGTCAGTCCTAGTTAGCCTCCCTTCTAGAATTTTTGGGCTTTCATGCTATGTGTCTTATCTCCTGGTTATTAAACTCAGGGACCTTTCTGTTAAGTTAATGTTACTCTGAGTTCCGCCTCACCTTCTCACCGAAATGAAATGATAGGTTATTTTTAGAAAATGTTTTTAAAGATTTTGCTTATTTATTTTTAGGGACAGGAGAAGGGAGGAAGAAAGAGAGGAGAGAACAATGATCAGCTGCCTTGCACACCTCCAGTTAGGACCTAGCCTGCAACCCAGGCATGTGCCCTGACCGGGATTCAAACACGTAACCCCTCGGTTTGCAGGAGGACACCCCACCCACTGAGCCACACCAGTCAGGGCTGAAAAGGTAGTTTTTAAGCAGCAGAGTTGAGTGAGCAGTCCACCTCCACCTCTTCCTCTGATGTGTCTACCCCAGTTTAAGTCCTTTCTCTTAAAGTGTCTTTACTGCTGCCAGCATGTTCCTGGCATGCTTTCTCCTGGTTGGAGACCAGGAGGGTGTATTGCCTTCTATGCCCCAAGGCTGATAATCCCTGTTCCTGTTTGTGGCTTCTGCTGTCACCTGCTTAGGTTGCCTCCCTGTGAGGGGTGTTGGGAATGAGGAAGGGACAGGGATTGTGGTAGCCAGGAGCTGTCTGCACTGGGTTAGGCCCTCTCCTTAGAATCAGAATGTTCTTTTTGTTTATTTCGTTCTGTTAGATCTTCCAGGTCTGGGACTCACTGCAGGAGATTCCCAGGCAGGACCTCTGGTTTGGGGCTCTGTGTGTGTGTTTATGGAGCTGCCTAGACGAGTCTGATTAGCACCTATTACTGAGGACACTGATTGGAAAACTACAGCCAGATTGCAGTCTTACTTTTTGGTAACCCTGCCTTGGTTTAGTTTTGTTCTGTGTGGGGTTTTGTTTGTTTTGTTTTTTGTCTTGAGGGAGGAATGATACTAAACCAATAAACTTGGTGGATTCAGACAGATGGAGCTGGTTTCAAATCCCACCTGTGTCACCTGGGATAGTTACTTAACTACTTCTGAGCCTCAGGGTTTTTTTCACTGGAATAAAACAGAAAATAATATTCCCCTTCCGAGTTTTTGTAAGAGAGTGAATCTATATAAATTAGTTGGTACATGGCTTCATATAAGCACTCAGGAAATGGTAGCTAATAGGGATGTTGAGATTAATAGTAATGATATTACTTGCAATATAAGAATATAAAAGTAAGTTTAGAAATTTTGATCGTATATTACCAAAATTAGTATCCACTGTTATTTTACCGCTCAGATTTTTTTTAAAAACAGATTTATATGGCAGTTCTTAAATATTTTTAAATCTTTTTTTTTTTTTCCAATCAAGTCATTCAGCATCTGAAGAAGCGTCAGGCTCCGACTCGGGCAGCCAGTCGGAGAGTGAGCAGGGCAGCGACCCGGGAAGCGGACATGGCAGCGACTCGAATAGCAGTTCCGAGTCTTCAGAGAGCCAGTCGGAGTCTGAGAGCGAGTCGGCGGGTTCCAAGTCCCAGCCTGTCCTTCCGGAAGCCAAAGAGAAGCCAGCCTCTAAGAAGGAACGGATAGCTGATGTGAAGAAGGTACCTCCTTTGCTGTAACCATATACATGCTTGCCAGCTGGGACCAGCTAGCAGACCTTTACTTCCCAAGGAAAACTCAATAGGTGTCTTGATGATAAAGAAAACTGCAGCTACCTTTTCTGTAATATGCTGTCTCTGGGTGTAAGTGGGCACTGCTTTCTGCTCTACTAGCTGATCATCAGCTGTAAAGGAAATAGTTACATAAACTGTGGAATTCTAGGGCAACGGACAAATTTCTGTAGTGTTGGTTTTTAACGTTTGAAAAAGGTGGTTAGATTTTTTTTTCATACACCATACTGAAAAATACCAGAGCAACCATTGACAGGTGACTGAAATGCGGTTGTAAAGCGATGTAACAGGGTAATCACAATCCAAGAGTCAGGGCAGTTTTTGTTTTCTGAACAAGGGAAGAGCAACACTTCTCACACAGGAAGAGTCCCCTGTACCTGGGCAACGTAGATTGTGGTCTTCGCTCTGCAGAGAAGTGTCTTCAAGCAAAGAAGCAAAGATGTAAATTGAGTCGCACAGCATTTTCCTTTTGATGCTTGTACATTAAGATGCATTTATTTTGGGGAAAATTTATATGACTCGGTCTAATTAATCATAAGAATGCAGCTGATCTTTTAAAATGTCATTTTGAGACACTTAGGTATTTTTAGTGATTCACCTAAGAATATTGCTTTTAGAAATTTAAAAACAAAATAATGAAAATAAAAGCTTTATGCTAAATCAGTTTTTGTTCTTCTAAGATATACCAGTCAGTATTCTGCAGTTAGACTTTCATAGCAGTACAAATGATTTTAAATTGCCTGCAAGTTCTGCAGAATAGCTTCAGGAACCTAAAATTAAGAAAATAAAATTGCCTCGAACTGGAGCAAAATTGGGATTAACCATGATGCTTCAGTTCTGTTCCCAGCGTACCCATTGCTTAATGGCAAGTGACCTTTAGGAGATGGTGGGAGGTCGGGGAATGCTGGGGGCTGTGTTAGTGACAGGAAAGTAGAAGTTGTCCTTGCTAATTAACTCATCATCAGAGAAGTGACCTTCAGACCCTCAAGTACTTCCGTTGTTCCAGCTCCTGCGTAGGGTGGGCCTCTCACAGGAGGCAGTTCAGGTGGTGACTGACTTCATTCAAAAAGACTCTGCATGTGAGAGGCTGCTGAGAAATCTTGCTCTGAGTGTCACTAAACGCAGAAACTTACCTACCTCCCAGACTTGTAGAGGAAGGCTGTCCTGGGCCACCTTCAGGGCGTCATGCTTCAGCCTGCTTTCCTGCGGACGTCTAGAGCAGGCGCTTTTTCCCAAGGGCCACAACACAGGTTTGAATGCAGTGTAGGGGACAAAAAGGAGTCTGGTTGTGACTTCCTTCTGCCCATAGTTCTTTATTTGTACAGAAGAAAGGAGACTGGTGTGTGTTTAAAACTTAATGGAAATTGTGTTGACTGTCTAGCGTTCTCAACTATTAACTGTAAGACCTTGCCTTTTATAAAGATAAAGGGGAACTAAGAAAGAAAGGGAATCATTAGTAAGACTGAATTTCAACCTAGAAATATAGCTTCAGGCAGAAATATTAAAATAATACTTTTAAAGTTAAGGTGATCAGTTCTAAAAAGTTGATATAGCTAACACAGGGATGGACATCCCAGACAGAAAGATTGGGTTGTGACTTTAATGATGATTATTCTAAAAGGAGAGCTTCCAAAGAAGGTTCTTTGTTTTCTTTGTACATGTTCCTTCTACATGGTAGCTTTTTCATTGAAGAGTTGAATTAGATACCATGAGCCCTCAAAAGGACTAAGATGATTTCAGGGTGTATGGCGTTACAATATATACTGTAATTAAAGTCTCAGTAGTGGAGCCCAAATGCCTAATATTTTTAAATGGTAAGGCTAGTTGGGACAGTGACAGTAAATAATTCAGACGCCACCATTAATGGAAGCTCCATAAGTACCTGTGTTGACTGATTTCCCAGTTCCAGCAGAGGTTCGGAGAGGGGTGGGTGTGGGCTGGCGGGACTGGATAAAGCTGTTTGTCTCCTTCCTTCCTCCGCCAGGTTTGGTCAGTGTTCTGCATTGCTTCCTCTTCAGCCTAGATTTCCCACCACTTGGTTACTCTTGACTCCTGTGGTTGGACCTTTTGTCTTCTGACTCTCAGATGATTCTAAGGCTTCACCTTCAAAAACTGAAGACACTGGGTTACGTGATTAGCTCAGATTCTAGTTCTAAAATGCCTATTCCTGGAACATCTCACTTGGTTTTACGGAGGCCTTGTTTTTCTGTAGCTTACTCAGGGTTTTTTTGTTTTGTTTTGTTTTTCGTTTTTTAAGTCACTTGATAAAGTGCTCCCTTGGCTTGATGACATTTTTTTTTTCCGGGTTGTCTTTCATCAAGTTTGTCTTGTGGGCCACTTTACACATATTTCATGAGCCTCAGCCAGTGGCATTCTCCTCTTGCCGTCACATATTTTCGTGACAGTAAGCTTTCACCCGTGTTTTAACGATAAACCTCCATTTCTGATTTTGGCTCTCAAGCATCTCTTATATGTTTAACTCTGGTTAAACACTTTCACGTCAGTATGCCACAGTGCATTCAGGTGCGTTCTGTGTGTGAGCGATTGATTTTATTAAAAGAACACAATATACTTAGCTGTTGGATGGAGCGTGAGATTGGTGGCTAGACCCTGTAGAGGCTGAGGAAGGAGGGACCTTGAATTTGTACTATGCATCTGTTGGCTTGAGTCTTTGTATGAGATGGTGCTAAAATATATTGTGAAAAAAATTTTCTCTTCAACTAATTCCGCTTTTAAACTTTATTCTTTTGATCACTAGTGAGGATTGTTACTAAAGATAGTTCTAGGAGGCAAAGGACTCCTGAACTGCTAAGAAAATAAAATCAGGTGTGCTGGCAATGATTGTCATTCTGAGAATTTCTAACTTAAGTGTTAGAAATACCTAACTTACATGTATCTTGCATGTTACCCGTCCTGAGGAATTTAAAGAAATATACAAATATCCTGATTCTTATTTAATTAGACTTGGCCAGGCCCTGCTTGTTCTTTGTTTTAGATGGGTCGGTATGCAGTCAAAGCTAAAATGGAAAACATTAGGGACTTAAACATCAGGAAATATTTTGTCTTTAGTAGAAGCAAGTGTTCTCTCGCCATTTTATTTAGCTGTAAGTTTATTTAATGATGAGTGAGCAGTGTACTGTATAGTTTAATAGCCATTAGTAATGAGGAAGCATTGGTAAACATTGATGTGTTCTAGGATAATATGCCTTATTCTTTTTAAAGATGGCTGTTTATTGTCTCATAAAACTAACAAAACAACCCTCTTGATATTCTGTTACCTGAATACTCTTAAATTAAAATACATGTTCCAGTAATGAAAATAGTAAATGGAGGGTCAAGAAAAAAGATCCATGCATGGTCTGTTAATTTTACAGATGTGGGAAGAATATCCTGATGTTTATGGGGTGAGGCGGTCAAACCGAAGCAGACAGGAACCATCACGGTTTAATATTAAGGAGGAGGTAAGAAAAATAAAGGTTTTACGGGGATATATTGAAACTCCTTGTCTTACCTCATCCTTTTCGACCCTGGTACGTATGACCATTAAGTAGACTCAACTTCAGGATGGGAGTTAAGTGACTAATGTTAGTTTTCTCAACCTGGTACAATAGGAAAAGCCATCTGTCTCTTAAAAAAAGACACTTTGCAGGAAGTCCATGTCATGTGCTTGCTTCAGTACAGTGCTAAGAGCATTACACAGAACTGGTCTCAGAGTTCTGTTTTCTTTCTCTTTACGTTTCTCGTAGTGAAATTGATTGTAGCAAGATGTTTACTTTTTAAAATATCTAATTTCTAAATCACCTAGATTTTTGTTCAGTGAGTCACTTGCCTGGTAAACAAATATAACAACGGAAGTAGTTTCAGGTTTATTTCTGAGAAAGGAAGGAGAATTTGCTTGACTTAAGTAATGTACGTCATCTTATTTCTTTAAATGTGGTTTACTAGCTCATTTTTAGTGTGTGCTGTAAAATGTTTCACTTTGATAAAATATTTGCTCTGATCTAATTGTGAGAGATTGGTGATTGTTGAAATTAGTATTATGTATTGGGTTCTGTTGATTTTAGAAATTCAGACCTTTTTCAGTTTGTGATATTTTTGTGGATTCTTAATTTGATACTAGCTTTATAGATTACATTCTAAAGAGATGCTTTTTTTGTCTCGGTGAAATATCTCCTTTCATTGCCATTCTTACCTATATAACATCCTTCTGCTGAAAGCTAAATACTAATAACCAAAGGTTAGTGAATTGGGGGTGGGTTTTTACTTTAAAAATCCGTTTGACTGTAAATCTGCATTGCATTTATGGTGTTTGTTTTGAGTGGCCTGAGCTGGTTTGCCTTAGCTTTCTTTTTTCCATAGTGTGTAGGACTAGATTACTGAGCCACATTTGTTCCAGCCAACCAAGTAATTGTATAAATGTTTTTCTCTTTTACATAGAAATGAACACGTTCTCTCTAGGGCGCAAGACTAAGAGCAATTGGGAAGGGTAGTTTGCCATTTTGCTTACTTTTGGAGAAAAAGAGCTGTTCAAAGATGTCTCAGACCATACACTTACCTTGGCCAAGCGCTGCCAGCAGAGCCCTGTCGCTTTATGACTGAACATGCTCTTCAGTGAGTCTAAAGTGAAGAAGATCATTAGTCACCACCTCCAATGGCACGCTAGATGTGGCATTTTTGTATGGCCTTGTAGATCTGCAATACCCAGCATGGTCGCCCTAGGCATGTGACTTTTTATTTAGATTGATTAAAATTGACTAAAATGAAAAATTCCTTTCCTTAGTCATAGTGGCCACATTTTTGGGGCCGCAGGAGTCACGTGTGGCTGCTGGCTACGGTATTTGAGACGGACAGTGCAGACGCAGAGCACTGCTGTCACCCCAGAAAATTCACTGTACTGCACTTCTAGAGGAATCAAGCTGAGAGAAAGGTTTCCCGGTGTTACACAAATCAGTTTTCAAAGCAAAAGGAGGAGGAGCACCACCAAACAAATGCTGAGGTTTCTCTCTCTGGAAGCTCCTGTTGAATGATGTTGTACTGAGTAGACTGTTGAACCGGGGTAGTGTTGACCCTAACAACTGTGCATTAAAGTCTGTACTCATTTTCTTCCCCTCACACACTGAAGGCCAGTAGCGGGTCTGAGAGTGGGAGCCCAAAAAGAAGAGGCCAGAGGCAGCTGAAGAAACAGTAAGTCTTTCCTGGGGGAAATTACGAAACCTAGTAGTTTGTAACATGTCAGCTTTTCTGGGAATGCTTGGTTGTGCCTTCATCGTACACCAGGTCCCAGAGTCCACTTCTCTATCTTACCATCGTGGGTCACTCTCCCGTTTGACCGGCTGTGGCAGCAGCATTCAGAGCCCAAGATTCTCAGGTGTCCACTCGTGTAAGTCGATATTTCACCTGTGCTTGGGCTCTTTCTTGGGGGCAGACCCCAACTTACTCCATCTGGTTGGCCCAATTAGCCTAATTGTTACTATTTTTTCTTAAAAATGTACACAAATACCAGATATATACGTACTTGGTATTCTATTCTAGTCAAGCATGGAACAAATTCGGGTTTTCTGTTTTTCATTTCCACTTGTTTTTTGTGTTGGCAAAATTGTATTGGTTAGAGACACCCATTTTAATATGAAAATTCACCTGTTGTTTCTTTGTAATTTTAATATTACAGTTTATAAGCCAGAACATTTTAATTCTTGGGCTTGCTGTGAAATTCTTTTATAACATAATTCATTATTTTAATATTTATTTCAATAATTCTATTTATGGTGAAAAATGTATTTGATTTTTTTTTTTTTTTTTTTTGAGAAATAATTTTTAAAATCTCTTTTGGAGTGGATGTGGATCCCTTTGAGAGTCTGGATTCTATATCCCATCTCAGAAAAATGTATGGCAGCATTTCAAGAAAGAAAGAAAGAATGTGGTACTGGAAAAAACCTTCACACACAGATTTAGGGGCTTCTCTTGGTAAACTGAGAGAAGTTCACATGGCCCCAGTAAGAGCCCCACTTATGTTCTCTGTTCTAAATATTAGTAATCTTTTTTGGCCTAAGGCAAAGTGATTTGAGTTTTCAAAATCTATTTCCTCATTTCCAAAGTGGAGTAATGCTTGTTCTGCTGACCTAACAGGATTATTAGAAAGTATGCTGAGTCTGGTGTTTAATGGTGGTGACCTGCTCAGAGAACATGCAGTTTTCCTTTCTGTTCTAAATATTTAGTTAGTTAGAGTTGGAAAAATAATAGCTGTAGGTGAGCCTGCACTTCTTGGTATCTTAAAGGGCTGTTTTCTACCTCCATTGCATGGCCTGCTTAGGAGATTCTGTTCTCAGCTTACCAGGCTAAGTGGCCTTTGGGAGCCTTGAGAAGTGCATGACTGTGCTCTTTCCTCCACCTCTCACTGCATCCTGCTGGACTCTCGACCGGCATCCGTGGGTGCTGAGCTTGAAATCCTCAACTGCCCATCTTTATGGCCTTGTTCCAGTGTGCAGAGGCCCACACTGTGTCAGCCCTTGTACAGGTCATCGCACTTCCTCTTTGGACCGGCTCCCGCATTTACTTTCCCTCTCCTGTCAGTGTTCAGAGCTGTCCACGTTGGCAACTTTCAGAAGCCTTCATGAACCTTTCTTTCCCCAGAGTAGAACCTCTTAGTTCTGGTACAGGGGTGTGTGTCTTCTGTCATGCTGCCTCCGTGGCCGGAGGCTCCTTAGGAACTCACTGGGAGCTTGTGCATTTGGGCTGTGCACTTAGCCTTGCTTCCAGCCAGCCTCTGGGTAGCTGAACTTACGGGGAGTGTCTCTGCTGTGTGAGTTTAATTAGTAAGATTACTTGGAGGAGGTCCCATAGCCAGCTGCTAAGACTCAGGTTGGGAGGCGCGGAGCTAAAGGCTCCCTCTGTGATTGGAGCAAGCAAGACCAAACGCAGCATGTGTGCGCACGTGAGTTTGAGATGTGAGAGAGACTCACTCGAAGGGAGGAGGGGGATTTTCGAACTGTCAGCATAGGGAAATGGTATTCTGAAACCCTGCAGACTACTGCAGATTCTTAAGATTTTTAGAAGCAGCAGCATTTTTTTTTTTTTTTTACCTTTTTTGGGGGGAATTCCAATTTTCAAAAAGTTGCAAGAATAAAAGCACAAAGAATGTTTGTGTGCTTTACCCAGCGTTACCATTGGTTATCATTTTTACTCCATTTTCTTTATTGTTGTGGCTGTTCATTCTATATATACCCACACAAAGTAATTCTTCTGACTAGCGTAAGACATACATGTGTACATCATGGCCTTTTTACCCTTAAACACCTAGGTGTGTGTTTCCTAAGAATGAAGGAGAATCTCTTTCATATGCCCCGTACAGTTTTGTCATAAATAGATTTAGCACTGCTGACATACTTTTGTGCAATTCATATTCCCATTTCTGCCAGTTGACATAATGGCTTTCCTGACATCTTTCTACCTCCACTGCAAGAGCCATTCCAGGGTCTGATATTGTCTCGGTTGTCAGGTTTCTTTCATCTAGAGCATGTTCACAGGCTTTCATTGCTTTTACAACATGGACATTTTTGAAGAGTACGGCCTTACAGGGGCCTAACTCCCAAAGTCATAATGTGAATTAGCATTTTAAAAGCCTAAAACATAGCATAATGTTCCTGCACAACCTATCTGCAGGGTTGGGAGGCAGACGTCTTGCCGCTAACTGAACGCTCTTCCTGCCTCATGTACAAAGTAACGTAACATTGCTGACTTTTACTTCTTTCCCCGGTTTTGAAAATCAAAACAAAATATAAAATAATTCGGTCCATGTCAGACACATATGTATACAAAATCCATCAGGCCTCCAATTGTTCAGATTCCCCTAGAATGTGGAAGCCTGGCTGTAATTTTCTTGCTTCTTTGGTTCTTTGGAATTGCAGGGCCAGAGCTATGACATGTGGCCAAACCACTTGTTTTCACGGGGCTTTCGTTTCCTTCCGTAGGAGGAGGCGTTTGCTGAGTTTTTGTACATTCTTGTATGGGGAGGTTCTCAGTCCTCCCATTGTCCGTAAGTCCGTATGTCGCAGGGGAACTGGCAAGCTCAAGCGTCCCTTCTTTCTCCCAGTGTTCCCTACCCTGTTACCTTCCTGAAGAGGAGACGTAGACCCTCACTAAGGTTCTCAGTACCTGGTGGGGTTACGCATATTACAACTAATACTTAAGGGAGGATCTTTCTCATCTGATCTACCGTCCCTTAGTTTCAGTGTTCATGTTCTTTCAAGCTTGTCTCCTCTGCAGTTGACCGAGTGAGCCTCTCCTGCAGGGCCAGCTGTTCGGGACTTGGTCCTGGGGGACTGCATCTTCATGTGCCAATCTCCTGGTTGCTGCAGACATCTTCCTGACTTCTTTGTTGGCCATCACTTCTATCATTTGGATCTTTTAGCAGACACGTACTGTTTAGGCTCTGGGGAAAGAGAATGAGATAGGTGCCCAGTGTCATTAGGCATAAGGAGGTCATTGTTTTAGAGAGACTGAAGGATTAGGCAGTGCTAGTAGGCCTTATTGTCTTATCTCGTGTGCTTCCCTAACACTTCCAAAAGCACCCTACCTGTCTGATGGATAGACTAACAGGGCTCATTCTTTAATTATATTTCTTCACTTAGCAAGGGAGTATCTCTCTTTGCCTGCCTTTGACCTGCACTCTGGTACAAAGATGAACAAACATGGCTCTGCTCACAGGGACTGAGCTACTGTTAGGGAAGTGGGTGTGAAACAGGGTCACTAGAACCTAAGTAATGGATATAAAGTGTTTCACTGCCTTCTCATAGAAGGCTTGAAAAAAAATGTTCCCCCTAAAGTCTATGCAAGTTCAGGTGTAAGGTGGCTCCTGCACCCATTTGGAAGGTTCTCAGGCTCCACAGATCAGCCACCTTCTTGCAATAAGCTTCCACTATTACTTTGATCTGTTCTCCTGTGAAGAAGATTGATTTGACTTTGCAGATCTGCAATTCTGCAAACAGGTGTCTTTAGCATAACTATTTCCTATACAAAGACCCAGAAGCACGGTGGTGATTGTTTTATTTGTAGGGAAACACCAAGATACTTGCCTTTGGTTTTATTTTATTTTTTTACATTTCATGCCCACTAGCTATTATATGTTCCTTCTTCCCCACAGGTGAGAAATGAGCTCAGTCCCTGTGGTACCTTACTGGGTTTTCAGGCAAACTTCAAACACTAGGGGACTGAGACACCTGTAGGGTATGGCTCTTCCACACCTTCTGAGATCTCAAGGAGCAAAGGAACACCTTCTTAAAAACTACTGAAAACTACATCTTTGGCTCAATAGATAATTTAGTAGATGGTAGGTTTATCATTAAAAAGTAATTTTAGGGATGGTTTCCTCAAATGTATTCTAATAATCTTAAAATATCTAGTATGAGAGTTGACAAAAGAGGTCCCTAACTATATCAGCATCATCTGTGAATTTGTTAAAATTAAAAATTTAGGCCTCACATTAGACCTACTGAATTAGAAACTGGCTGTGGCCCAGAAATCTGTTTTAGTAAGCCATTTAGGTAGCTCTGATTGATGCTAAAATGTGAGAAGAACTGATTGAGTATATGTTGTAGCTCCAATCTGGTCACTGATAGCAATCAAAACAATATGAGATTTAATGGCACTTTTTTCCAGAACAAATAGTTTAAAACATACATTCTTAGTTTCCATTTTCATTTATTTTATTACAAGAGAGAAAATAGGAATAGATATTACATAGTCCAGGAAAGAACAGAACCAAAATTTCAGTGGAGCTAGAAGAAATCTCTTTAGCATAAGAGCTAAACTATACATGTTCTGTCTTTTGGATACCTAAATCAAAATTAGTGTTGTCAGATTCTTCAGACTAAATAACCTGGAAGAATTCTTTTGGAAAAAAATCACTCTGCTTTGCTTTGATCACAGAGAAAAATGGCAGCGGGAGCCTTCAGAAGATGAACAGGAGCAAGGCAGCAGTGCAGAGAGTGAACCAGAGCAAATAAAAGTGAAAGCCAGGAGGCCTGTGCCCAGAAGGTGCAGTGTTTGCTTGAACATCTCTGCTTCTGGCGGAAAACCCAGTTGGCGTTAGGTGGAGACGACACAGTGCTAGCGGGGGAGCCTGGATTGGTGGAGTGCAGTGTGTTATGGCCCCGGGTTTGGAATGTCTGTGGTTCACTTCTTGCCAGCCTACATCGTCAGCAAGTGACTGGATGATGGAGCTGCTTGTGTTGATTGTGGGTGTTTGTTTGCACGGTGTGTAGCTCAGAGTGGCTTACTGTTTCTTACTCCATGGAGGATTAGGTCTGAGGGAAGAATGTATCTCTTAAAAAGCACTCCCTCCCACTCCCTGTGCATTTGACCACTGTACAGGGTCTTTTCGAGGGAACTAATCGTAAAGTTTAAAATGTTGATTGTCTAGTCGAAAGCATACTTCACTGTTGATTACCCTGTTCATATAGTCTGTGTAAAATTAAACAGAGAATCTGCTTGTGCAGGAAAGGAAGTAGGCCAAGGTGGCAGGGTACTGGTAATTTTTGATCAGACAGAGGACAACATAAAGTGCTGGTGTTCAGGAAGGCGGGCAGGGGCCCCAGGAGAGTTGACCTCCTTGCAGTAGGGTGTAGGGTGCGGTTGGCGAGCGATGCCTTTGCCTTTGGGCCAGATCCCACTCACCACCTCGTTTTGTACGGCCTGCCAGCTAATGGTGTGACGATTGGGAGCACTCAGTTTGAGTCCCAGTTAAGTGAAATACTACCTTTTCAAAAAGAATGGTATTCCTATTAGTAGATACGTAACATGCACAAAAAAACAACTCAGTGATTATTTTATTTCGAATTTTGTCACTAAAAAACGTGAACATTTATTTTCTCTCACTACGTACTACATAAGTAGCTGTGTAGTGGCCTCAGGTTTGCCTTTTGTCTGGGAAAGCCGAAACTCTTTACCCTCTGGCTGTTTACAGGAAGTGTTTGCTGACCCCTGGCTTAGGGTGTCATCCCTGTCCCCTCACTCCCATCCCCACAGGGGAATCAGCAGCTGAGTTTAGTCTCCTTTCACTTGAGTTTGAGCACTCAGGAATGGGTTAGCTCTTCAGTTCTGTCTTCTAGATGTTCCCCATCCTTTACTGAGCCCTTAACCTTGACTCCTCTGTGTAGCATTGGTTTGGTAGGTTCGGCAGAAACAGATCGAAGCGATTGGGAGTTTTTGTCTCCCTTTTCTCTGGTCACCTTTTCGCCATTGATACAGCAGTAATTTGGAGATTTTGCGTGTGAGCTCTTACATTATGGCCCCCGATGCTGGCTGTGCACAGGTGTCACCGGAGGGCTGTGTCCTGTCTGTTCATTGGTCTGTAGCAGGGCATTCTCCCAGGTAGTCTTCCAGATACATTTTATGCATAAAAATATATGTGTAGTTATTTCTTATCCTTTCTCCCTTTATACAGATTGTACATTCCGTGCCCCTTGTGCATTTTTCTTTCATTACCTTGGAAATCTTTCTATATCGCTACATGGAAAAACTCCCTTTGTTTACTTTTTTATGGCTCTATAGTATCCTATTTATTGAACTAGTTCCCAGTTGATGAACACTTACGAGTTTTTCTAATCTTTTGTTATTGCAAATAATACTCCAGTGAATACTTTTAATATGCCTGTACCAGTGTGTATCTGTAAGATCAGTCCCCAGAAGTGAAATTTGTGTATGTGTATGTCAGGTGACCCCGAGGAGCAGTGGGGAACCATTGCCTCAGAACCCACTGTATCTTACATCAACGATTGAAGACGGTTAGCATGAGAACTACTTTCATGTTCAAAGTGCAGATTTCTAGTGAATTGGAATCTCAGAGAATGGGACCCAGGAATATAATTTCTAACTTTGCCCAGATTAATCCTACATACGTACCCCTGATCTGGGAAATGCAATTATGTAGATTTGAAGTAAACAACAAATGATAGTAAAAATGGCCTTTTTTTTTTCTCATTTTAGAACAGTGCCGAAACCTCGTGTTAAAAAGCAACCTAAAGCTCAGCGTGGAAAGAAAAAAAAACAAGAGTCTTCTGATGATGATGATGAAGATGATGAAGCTCCAAAAAGGCAGACTCGTCGCAGAGCGGCTAAAAATGTTAGGTAGGTTACGCCCCAGAAGGTTTTTGGTAGTGTGAGGGTGATAGTTTACTTGGTTTGCACTTGGTTTGAAGCCCAGGATTGTGCATCTGTTAAGCAAAAATAATGACCTATGTCCTGCATAGATGTTTGGAAATCTGGTCTGTGTTCTTGCAGAAAAGTGGCGTTGGCCAACGGGAATGTGGAAAGAGTAGCAATAGCTTATTTCAAGCCTTCATTCCTGTAAACAGAGCTGCTTTTTAAGTTCATGGTCTGTTGAGGTATCTTCCTTTCATAACATCCTTTTTTTAGGAAAGATGTTTGGGTTGTATTCTTGCTTCTGATTTGCTCTGGGGATCAGACAAATTTTTTTGAAGTTCAGCTTATATGTAGTAGTTGGGTATAATAATTTTATAACAGAAGTTGAAATAAAGGAATAGGTTCATGCAAACAATATTTTACATTACGTGAATTAAAGAGCATTTAATTTTTTTTTTCTTAGAAAATACACAATTTTTTTTGTCTACTTAGAGGTGTTGAAACTGAGTCCTAGGATATTAGTACCCTGTCCAGTGTATCCAGTGAGTGATCCCAAAGCCAGGCCTAGACGCTGAGTTTGCTGATGTAGAGCTTTCTTCCCCACAGCTGCCCTTGCATCCAGGACTGTGCTTTTCTCGTGTGCGACTCCACCACCACCTGTTAATGTGTAGTGGAGGGTCACATTTGGGGGTGTTACTAATAGGAAGTACGTTTGTTGAAGGTCTTAACAGTTTGAAAATACTTAAATTTCATATCCTGGTTATTGGGAGACAAAGCACAGGGTTAAAACATTTAATCTTAGAAATATTGCTTGTCTTTTGTCTAAGAGTAGTGTTTTTTTTTTTAATTCATTATATATTTTCTGTGTAGTTGTTTCCTTATTATATAGTAACGATCTCACTAAAAAAGAACACATAGGCACTTCCTTACAGTTTTTTATATCTTGCCTACACAAATCAGTATAAATATGATCTGTTTCTATTTTGAAACGTGAGTTAGCCTTCCTGTAGTTAGCTATGAACATGCATTAATACACAAATAGGGAGAAAGTGAACTTTGAGCCTACTTTATATGTGGCTGATCTATAAAACAGAGTTTTGGAGCCAACATGGTATGGTTCCTTTTTCTAACGATGCTAATATATATATAGCAGTGTTAAATTCTGAAGAGAGAGTTTCCCACTTACTCAGCATTGTCCCACCTGCAGTTACAAAGAAGATGATGACTTTGAGACTGACTCAGACGATCTGATTGAAATGACTGGTGAAGGAGTGGATGACCAGCAGGATAATAGTGAAACCATTGAAAAGGTCTTAGATTCAAGGCTGGGCAAGAAAGGAGGTATGTGCCTTTGGGAAGCAAAATACTTTCTACAGCTGCTTAATGAGGCCCAAATGTTACATATTTCAACTCTGAAGTGATGCATTTCACTCAGTCCATGCCTCTGTTGGTTGTGAAATGTGGAAGTTTTTCTGACCCCATCTTCATGTTTCAGAGCTGAGACCAGAGGGATGTGTTTTACATTTTTGAGATTTGAAACTAGTAAAATGTCTTAAACACTGTCTTGAACAGCAGTGATGTAACAGAGCTTCTTGCTCATTAACATTAAGCAAATATGCCTTTACTTGTCTCTGAATCTTGTGAAAAGTATGCAGCTGATTAAATGCATATTTGGATGATAGTAAAGATTTTTTTTATAATCAAATTGAGATCTCATAACTTAGTTTCTTTAAAGTAATCTTTCAATATAGGAAATACCAAGATAGCACCTAATTCATTTTGTCTGCTCCCCCCACCCCATCTAGCCTTACTTGAGGTTAATAGAGTTAACAGAGAACTTTGGGTAATTGGTAAAGAGGTATTTATTTTCTTGCCTTATTTTTAATATTCCTGAAGGGCCAGATTTGCTTTCTGAGTTAGTAGGGACCAAAATGAACGGATGTTTCTGTTCCATTTTTATTGTGTTTGGGCACAAGGATTTTTTTATTTCACAATTGGGATACATTTTAAAGTATAAAAATCAAATTCTCATTTTGAAAATATTTGAAATTATTGACCTTGTTTATCCTATATTTGTGAAATTCTGCTTCTTTCAAGTTGATGGATTTTGGTGCTTTATCCAAAAAGAGACTCTTTAGACAGTTGTGCACATGGGAAACTTTTTAACGTCTGGTTTCACATACTTTTTAAGGTTTGTTGAAACTGAATCCTTTTGCAGCCACTGGAGCATCTACTACTGTGTATGCAGTTGAAGCTAATGGAGACCCAAGTGGTGACTTCAACCCAGAAAAGGATGAAGGCGAAGTCCAGTACCTCATCAAGTGGAAGGGTTGGTCTTACATCCACAGCACGTGGGAGAGTGAAGAGTCCTTACAGCAGCAGAAAGTGAAGGGCCTAAAAAAACTTGAGAACTTCAAGAAGAAGGAGGATGAAATCAAGCAATGGTACATTTTCCATCATGGATTAAGGAAATACATTTGCAACCTGAGGGACAGGAAGCATCCATATACCTGGTCATCATACCTGCCAGTGTAACGTGATCAGGTTATTCTGTGTTCGGAATAGAGACAGATATCTGAGTTCTAATTTCTGTTTTATTATAGTACAAAATATGCTACTTCACTAAGTCACATATTTTCCCTCTGAGCAAAGTATAAAAATATTCCTAAGATAAGAGTAGCTTATAAAGCATAGAAATTAGATTCTCAGAACAGTATTATCTAATTTCAGGTGGCTGCTGTTGTTCTTCTAAAGAGCTTTGGTGCTAAGGATAGTTTTCAAAAGTCACATTCAGTTACTCTCAAAGCCCATTATATATTAAAAAAGGCATATTATCTTTTAAATCTGGGAGACAGTTGTATTGTTTCAGTCTGTTCAGATACATGAATTTATCCCATGAAATTACATGAATTTGTCACAAAATAGTTATTTTTAGGTTTCTTTGTAAATAGGCCACATTAGAGAGGGGTCTAAGATGGTCGGTGTTTCTAAAAGTGTATGTTTTTTGTAAAATCTCTGGCCTAGATTACTAAAGGGGAGATGGAACTGAAGACAAGATTCCTTTCCTACCTCTAACTTGGCTTTGATAAATGTGTACCGATACCCCACATTTTATGAGAATGTACTTTTTCTGTCTTCTGTCCAGGTTGGGGAAAGTTTCTCCTGAAGATGTGGAATATTTCAACTGTCAACAAGAGCTAGCCTCAGAGTTGAACAAACAGTATCAGATAGTAGAAAGAGTAATAGGTAAGAACATGGCAACTTATTTTAGCAGTGTGTGAGCTCCACGAATAACGGGAATGATGTAAATTAAAAAATGCTTTTTTATAGGTTTAATTTTGGGGAATAGACAGATGCCTAGATTTACTTAGAAGGAAAAGCTAGCAAGATTTGCTGATAAATTTGGAGGTGGGGGAATGACAGAGGTGTCAAGGGTGATGCCAAGGTATTCTACCTGAGTAAACAGGAGAATAGAGGTACCAGTTACTAAACTGGAAGAGCTGATGTTCGGCTGGAAAAAGAGCCTAGTTTGATAAACTTCTTAGTCACTAAATGGAGAGTATTGTGAAGGCTCTAGCATATGTGAGTCTTAGAATTTGTAGTCTGGGCTGGAAATTTACATATGGGAATGCATTGGTATATAAATTGTATTTAAAGCCTGAGATTTAATGAGATCATCAGAAATAGTTCACATGGTGAGAATGAAGTCTCAGAGCATTCCAGCTTTTGGAAATCAGAAAGAAACTGGCAAAAGGAGACCGAGAACAGACAGCCAGTGAGATAAGAGCTGGGAGGGCGGTAGACTGAAAGGCAAATGATTCACGTGGCTCAGGAAGGCGGAAATGCTGCTGGTCCATACGGTCTGACTGGGACTTGATCCTTGAGTCTGGCGAGAGGTATGGCACTGGCCACAGATCTTGGAGTGGTGGGGATGCAGGCTTGCTTGGGGCAGCTGCCCGAGAGGATGAGGTGGGGACAGGGAGTGAAAACAGCTCTCCTTGGGCATCCCGTTGTAAAGAGGCACAGAGAAAGGGACAAAGAGCTAGTAGACAGGGCCTTGAGGACCTGGGGGGTTTTTTTCTTTTTAAGATGGGAGATCGCATATTTATATTCTTATTCATGGGACTTAAAATGTTACTCCTTGATTATACTGATAACTTTTCTCTATTATCTTCCATTCGTTTAGCTATGAAGACAAGCAAATCTACATTGGGTCAAACAGATTTTCCCGGTAAGTAAGAGATCTTGTTTATAAATGTTTAGCATTTACCAACAGCTCATGTTTTTTGCCATGTGATGTTTCATTCATTATATGTAAAATAGAATGTCACTCCCCTCCTTTAATGGACAGTGGCTGACCTGTACATTTTTGTATGTGAAATAGCTCACAGTCGGAAGCCAGCACCTTCGAATGAACCTGAATATCTATGCAAGTGGATGGGACTGCCTTATTCAGAGTGCAGCTGGGAAGACGAAGCCTTGATAGGAAAGAAATTCCAGGGCTGCATCGACAGCTTCCACAGTCGGAACAATTCAAAAACCATTCCAACGAGAGAGTGCAAGGTATGGTGTTGGCTGGCTTTGGTGTTTTTTTTTTTTTTTTTATTTTTTTGGCGGGGGGAGATGTATTGATACAAAGGGTTGTCAGATATTGGGGAGATCTTCACTTTGTTAATTTTTGTTTTTCAGGCCCTGAAGCAGAGACCACGCTTTGTGGCTTTAAAGAAACAGCCGGCATATTTAGGAGGGGAGAATCTAGAGCTCCGTGATTATCAGCTAGAAGGTCTCAACTGGCTTGCTCATTCCTGGTGCAAGTAGGTAGAAAAAGATGTTTGGAATTGTCTGTACTGCTTCTGGCTTCTTTGTTGTTAGATGCAAAGAATTACTTCTTTCTCCTGTGTATTGTAGAAATAAGGAAATTATGAGATTGAGAGAATTCCTTTCTGGGGAAGTCCAGTCAGCCTTTCCAATCCACAGATTCAACCAGTTTTGAATGAAAATATTCTAGGGAGAAAAGTTGGTTAGGAAGAGGAAATAAATGTTGGTGAAGATTTACCGTTTCCTCCCAGCAGAGTGGAAGGGTGGGAGACATAATGAGGACTCGGGAACACGCTGTATCTGAATAGTACCTAAAATAGGTGTGTCTGAGATTTATAGAGAAATGGCCTCCTCCTTTTCTCTTCCTCGAGTATATTCTGCTTTGTTCTTATGTGTGCTTTTTCCCTAAATTAAAAATTTAATCTCTTTTGGTGAATGTCTCGTTTATCTACTCAATTAAGTTGTCTTTAACTAGTATATCACTCCAGCTCCCTCTGGTTCACTGTTTAAACATGTATTACGTGTGGGTAAACCTTCAGCGCTTGGTTTTCAAGAAGCTTAATGTTTGCAACCTGTGTCATACATGTATTCCTAATTTTCTGCTGAATAAGCTATTTTCTATTTTCTGAACATACTTTTCCTGACTCTGGCCATTTTGTCATTTTTTTCCCCTTATGTCTACACAGTCCTTTTCCTATTGGTGTCTCGCTGAAATCCAACCCATCTGCTAAAGCAGTGGTTTTCAAAGTGTGGTCCCAGGAATACACCTGCATCAGAGTATGCAGAAGTACTTGTTACAAATGCAGATTCCTGAGCTTTTTCACAGATACTCTGATTCAGTAGGTGTGGGGCGGGGATTCAGAACCCTACAGCCTACCCTTGCTGTAGACTGCGGTGTATTTAAAACAAGCTGTACGCACAGCAGCATGTAGATCTAGGGGCAGTGTGTGGAGCACTGAACAACCTGGTGGCATGCAGTGGACTGGGTGCGTAATTCGAGCAAACACTCGTGACTGTCAGGCTGTCGGGTTCACTGACAGTGGGGCTAGCCAGTCTGCCCTGCTTTCAGTATTGGAAGCCAAGGTCATGTGCTCGTGTCCACCTGCCTTCTCTGTTACAAGGGATAGATGTAGAAGACCAAAGGCAAGGTCAGGAACATGGTCCGAATAGGCACTTGCAGGAATCCAAGTCTTGACCATGCTTAGGTCACTTATTGTTCTGCTATTTGTAGCTTGTACTTTCCTATGTAGGAGACTTGACTGCAGGTGAGAGGAAATACAGTTGAGGCTCACAACGAAATGTCTTACTTGGTGACATTGTGGGGCAGTGGTGTCCTTGCTCTCTGTGCATATACTGTGTGTGTGTGTGTGTGTGTGTGTGTGAACTAATGATTTTTTTTTCTCCCTGCAGAAGTAACAGTGTAATCCTTGCTGATGAAATGGGCCTAGGAAAGACCATCCAGACCATATCGTTCCTCTCCTACCTGTTCCACCAACACCAGCTGTATGGCCCCTTTCTTATAGTCGTCCCTTTATCCACCCTCACCTCATGGCAGAGGGAGTTTGAAATCTGGGCACCAGAGATTAACGTAGTGGTTTACATAGGTGACCTGATGAGCAGAAATACGGTGTGTAAACCAAAAGAACTGGGATAGAATCTGTGTTATGAATGTATTTTGGAAATTGACCTATAGCCATTATAGTTTTTAGTAAAATTGTGATTCTGACGCTACTGCAGCCCTGATATTGGGAGATAATATGTATCACAAAAATGCAACTTAAATGTTCTTCAAAACATGCTTACTGTATTTAAAGAAAATTCGCGAGGGGGAATTTCTTAGATTGCAGTATTCTTTTTCTGTTCTCTGTACTTTCAAGACCACTTTACTTATGAAGGGTTATAATAAGAAGGAGTAAATACCTTGTAGAATGTTATTATTGTTGTTGTTTGTAATTGGAAAAAATTTAAAATGTACAAAAATTAATTAAAGTGGTGAGGTTGCGTAACTCATAAGAAAGGAATAAGGGGAAAGGACAAGGAGCCATTCCAAGGTGGCAGCAGTGAGTTTTGCCTGTTATCACACTTAAGCATCAGAACCTCAGAACACTGCGCCTTAAGTTTATCTTTGTTTAGCAGTTCTTTTCTTGATGGTAACATAACTTTTTAAAGAAGCACCTGTTACGTGCCAGGCCCTGTGCTTGGTGCTTTACGTATGTTGCCTGTAATCCTCATGATAGTCTTCAAAGTAGACCATGACTTTCCCAGCCAGATGATGAAGATGCTGACTCAGAGTTTCACACTTGTCCCCAGGCTAGCTGGAATGTGGGGATGGGACAGACATGACTGGGCCCATACCCTTCCTCTTTCACCCCCGTATGTGCGAGTAAGCTGTTTCCGGGGGGCTGTTTACATAAATAAGAGCAAATCATCAGGAATCCAGAAACCTTTGAGGGAAATGTTAGAGTCATATATTACCAAACTGATTCAAATTTATTTTTGTTAGATATTTTCATTGTCTACCCTAACCCCTGGAGGATTTCATTGCACTGATTTTGAATTTCTAAGCATAGGATAGTTTTTAGCTTTGCTAATCCATTTTTTTAAGCCATTACGAAAGATAAATAAACTTTCTAGATTGCACTTTATGTAATAATGAAGACAAGGAGAACTCTGAAAAATTGCGACATCAGGGACGTTTTTGTAATGGTCCTACATTTTTTTGTTTGTTTCTTTTTTTCTTCCTCCTCCTCTGGAGAGGTGATCAGCCACATGTACTCCTTGTTCCTCTTGTCCATTTTCTAACTTGTCAAGCAAATGGCAGAGCTTTGTCACAGGCCCTTGTGCTGGCTGGGTGTCCAGTTACGCCCTCCGTGTGAACGTGTCAGCTTTTGTGTTCCTTCACGTTGACATTATTTTCTTTCATGTTAAATGCTATTTTCATCCATTAACCCTCACTTTCCTTTTCCTCAGGGCCCACATCTTTGTGCTCTGTGAAATGAAATTTCTGACTGAGCTAGTGGTCGGAATTTGTTTTACTCATTAATACAAGTATTGCCTTGCCCAGAGAATAACCAAATTATATTTCCTTAAGAAAATCCTCATGTTGGGGTTTAATTGCTGATGAAATGCATCACTGGGTCAATTGTGTTGGGGTCAGAGGGGTGAAGGGAAATGACAGTTTATTTGAATTCTGGCAGTAACGTTTTTGCTGCTCAGTGATAGAACTTTTAATTCTAACTTCTGCTTTGTGCTTAAATTATGTCATTTTAGAATGTGTAAGGTATTCAATTCTAATCAGATTTTTTAGTTGAACATGTTTCTGTTGTATCTGTCATAAGACTTGTTGCTGGTGATAGAGAAAAGTAAAAGTAGAAATTGTATTTTAATTATCATTTTCTTTTATAGATACGGGAATATGAATGGATTCATTCTCAGACCAAAAGGCTCAAGTTCAATGCACTTATCACAACATATGAGATTCTCCTAAAAGATAAGGTACGTAACTGGTAGCTAAAAGGCTGTTTTATAGAGTGACTTATCCAAATGGTGGGGTTTATACCCCCCACTTACCATGTTCTCTTTCTTTATTTCTTTAAAAAAGCAAACAAATAAGCAAGTCATTTGAAGGTTATAAATAAAAATTAGAACCTTCTGAAGGGGGCCTTAGGTCACCTGGTCCAGTTGAATGACGCAGGAAGGGTATTGAGACCTGTAACTTCCCTGAGATTCTAGTTGGGTGTTGGAAACGGCCTGAGAGCCATCCTGTCCTTGCTAAGACTTCTCCACAGCACTCCGTGGGGGCAGTCTCTGCGATGAGGGCAGAAGAATGAAGCTCTTCCAAGTTATGTCCTTTCTATAGTTACTAAGAAATGTATGTGACACGTGATCCCATTGGTGACAAATAAGTGTAAAGGTCAGTTTGGTGACTCTTGATGTTTCTGTGCTTCAGGGTGGGGCTGGAGAATAGGGAGAGAAGAACATTAATTAAGGAGAGACTGCCAAATCACTTGTTGTTGTTATAGTTTTGTGGGGTTTTTTTTTTGCCCAGCATATCAGTTTTTGCCTTCTTCCTTAAGAGCACACAACAATACCTGGCATAAGAGATTCCCTATATCTTTTCCAGGAGGATGTGCCCTTTTGAGTAGACATAAATCTGGCAACCGACTAAAATAAACAGAAGAGTCCTCGTGTACTTTAAGTCAGCAAAGAATAAATGTTTCTGTGTATACCTTTGTGGTGGTATTTGTACAGAGATGATTAACACTTGAAAGCACTTTTGGGTTCCCTTCTGACCTGGTGGCTCGTTCTGTTTTGTTTTTACTTTAGACTGTGCTGGGCAGTATTAACTGGGCCTTTCTGGGAGTGGATGAAGCCCATCGGTTGAAGAATGATGACTCTTTATTGTATAAAACTCTGATTGATTTCAAGTCCAACCATAGGCTCCTGATTACGGGGACCCCTCTTCAGAATTCCCTCAAAGAGCTCTGGTCCTTGCTGCACTTTATTATGCCGGAGAAGTAAGCTCCTTACTGTGTATTTCAAAACATGCTGGAATGTCTGAAATGCCAATGCTTTTTAACTTTTTTCAGTAGACCATAGTGAAAATGGATGGCATGTTTTGGGGAAAGCAAAGCATTGACTGAGGGAGGAACAAATGTATTAAAATGTTCCGTAATACATGAGAGAAGGCACAGAAATCAGCCTGTTAGGGAGGGAAGTTTGTCTACCAAATATTTGAATCAGTTACTGCTTTGGGGAAATAATTAGTAAATAGGAAACATCAGACCTTCTCACTGTTGTTATAAAGTCCTGAGTAAAAATTAAACGAAGTCTGTAAGGTACATAATCTGACAAGTATTAAAAATACCTTAAATCCAAACCTTTGCTAACAGAAGCATCAGCTTAAGGTCTTATTCCAGTTTTTAACTTACTAAAGATTTTTATGGGAGAGAAGGTATGCAATTCCATAAAAGTTAAAGTTACCCAGGGGTGGTTGGTCATACCTAAAATGAAATCTGTACTTGCTGCCCTAATTTGAAGGACCCCATTCAGTCTGCCCCTGACAGTACTCAGACTCATCTCGTCCCTCTTTCTCCACTGCTCATTCTGCATCAGCCACTCGGGTCTTCCTTTTGTTCCTTCAGCATGCCATGCCATCGCCATGTCTTTGATCTGCAATGATTTTTCTTCTCCTCGTCTTCAACTGGCCAGTCACTTCTTAACATTATTGCCTCAGCTTATGTGACCGCCTCTTTTTAGAGGTCTTCTGAGGCCATCCACCCTAAAGTAGCCTGTTAGACATGCTGACCATTCCTACCCGGTTGCATTTTTCTATATGACACCTTTTTTTTTCTTCCCATTTATTCCCTCATCCATCTCACGTCTTTAATGAGTTCAGATGTAACAGGGATCTGTTGTACTTTATCACTGAGAATAGGACCTGGCACCCAGTCAGCAGTGTGGTTGAGAGGTGTCAAATTGGCAGGTGAATGCTCTTGCCTTTTGTACAATTGAGAAAAGATAGTAAGAGTGCCTGCTATGAGTCATACACTGATTAAGGCATTATGGGTAGCGTAATGACCAACACAGAAATGGTTCCTTTCCCCATGTGTTGTTAACTTTTAAAACAACTTTTTGACATAATTTGCATACCATAAAGTATACCGTTGGAAGGATGTAATTGAACATTTTTAGTAAATTTGTGGAGTTGTGCATCCATCACCTTAATCTCATTCTAGAATATTTTTTCACCCCCAAAAGTTCCCCTTAATCTCTGATTTTGTCTGTAGTCTTAGGCCTTCGCGAATCAGCTTTCCTCTCTAGTGATTTACTTTTTCTAGAAATTTTGTATAAAAGGGATCCTGATGAGTAAGCTTCTGTTTTTGGCTCCTTCTCACTTAGCGTAATGTTTCTGAGATTCATTCACCTTTGTCATAGTTAATCAGGGACTGTTCTCTTACTGTGGACTAGTACTCCATTGTATGCCTATTCATTTAATGGATGTTTGGATTGCTTGAGTTTTGAGCTGTCGTGTTCTTGTGTGGATGTACATTTTATTTATCTTGGTTAGATGATTAGGGAGTGGAATTGCTGGGTTGCTAGGAAAGTACATAGTTCTTAAGAAACTACCAGGCTGTTGTCCAAAGAGACTGTACCATTGCATGTTCCCATCATAAGTGTTTCAGTTTGCTAGTTCCCTCTGCATCATCGCCAGTACTGTACCTGGTGTGTCGTCCGCCTTGGATTCTAGCCATCCTGGGTGTGTAGTGATATGTCATGGTTTTGACTTGGATTTATATAATGACGAATAATGTTAAACATCTTTTTATGGGCTCATTAGCCATTTGTATATCTTTGGTAAAATGTCTTTCCAAGTCTTTTGCCCATTGATAAGTTGGATCGTCTGTCTTCTGTGTTAAACAGGTTTCTAACTTCTTTTTCTTTATTTTTAGTATTCTAGATACAAATGCTTTGTTACTGTATGATTTGCAAATATCCATCCCAGTCTGTGGCTTGTCTTTTCATTTTCTTAATGTTACCTTTTGAAGAGCAGAAGTTAACTTTGATGAAGTATACTCTTACTGTTTTTTTTTTAAATGGATTGTGTTTTGATGTCGTAAAATAAGATGTTTGCCTAACATAAGGTTACAAAGATTTTATTTTTTTCTAGAAGTTTCAGTTCTTACGTTTAAGTCTGCATTTCATTTTGAGTTACTTTTTTGTTTATAGTGTTAAGTGTGAGGGCCAAAGTTTGTCTTTCTTTGCAGAGGGATTTTGGAAATTGTTCAGGGCCATTTGTTGAAAAGAATACCCTTTCATCATTAAATTGTCAGGGTGCCTTTGTTGAGAACCGGTTGAGGCTGTAAATGTAATGGCTCATTTCTGGACTCTCAGTTCTGTTCCACTAACGCATATTTGTGGGCCTTAGGTTTCCTTTGTGAGAAATTTTTTAATGACTAATTCAGTTTCTAGGTATAGATCTGTTTAGGTTTTCTGTTTCTTGATTTAGTTTTGTTAAAATGTGTCTAAGAATTTGTCCATTTCCTCTAACTTGTTCTATTGACATAAAGTTGTAGTATTTTCTCATAATCCTTTTGATTCTTGAAGGATCAGTAGTGATGGAATGTTTTTGTTATATAACTAGTGTCTTGTCTCTTTTTCTTGATCATTTTGGTAAAGGTTTAACGATGTTGGGGCTTTTTCTAAGGCTGACGTTGACCCACCTGGTGGCACCTGATACAGTGCCTGGCCGTTTATGATGAGTTCAGGAATGGCCGCAGATGTGGTCGATGCTGTTCTGCCTGGTGGCCATTACTGTCTCCGACTGTCTGCCTTATCAAAGAGCTTTTGCTTTGAGTCTTTGAGTGATTCAGCGTTACCCTTGGGTAATGTCGAGTCACCCTAGTTTGTCATTCTGGGACTTGCCTGGCCTCAGCCAAGCTGGTCCTCCTGGTGTCAGAGAGCAGGCCATGGGCAGTGACTAAGCTTCCAGTTGTGGCCTCAGTTACAGGTGCCCTCTCACCTACTGAGCTTGTCTGCACCCAAAACGAGGCTAGTTCTTCCAAGTGGGTGTTTGTGTGGCAAGACAAAGTACATGTTTCTGATCCTCGTAAAACAGGTTTTCCTCATTCCTTTTTTATTTTTGAAGAAAATCGATCATAACATGCCGTTCTGAATTTCTGCCACAAGTCCTTTAGTGTGAACCAAAGATGGTTGAATTAGAATTTAAATGTGAGAAACTTCTATCTAGAGTTCAGGCAGAACTACATGAGAGACAAGTTTTTTTAATTCCTTAATAAAATTTATGTCTGCAGATTTCACTAGTAAGAACTTTCTATCAGTTATATTGTTCTTGTCTCGGGGCTATTTGTCTTGTTTCTGTTGTTATAATCCATTAACTTTTCAATCTGTGAATAGTGAAGATTATTGGTGGAAATTACATAGTTTTCATCTTTGAACAGTGACAGCTCTAATACTGCCACTAATCATTCTTTTACCTTGAAATTTTATTTTCCCAAGGAGTTGAAGCTTATTAAAATTATGAATATTTCTTCCGCATAATATTTCACACAGTAACTATGCTTGTGCATATACTGATTGCATGATATGCTGAAGTGTTTTGTGAACTCTAGGTGCATTCTCAAAATTGGAAAACCGTTACCCGAGTGTAGACTGATCAAATTAATTCATTTGGTTTCCCCCTCTCTTATTTATGTTCAAGGGCTAGTGACAGATAAGATTTATTTTTCCCTATAGGGAAGATTTTTTTTTTTGACACATTTTTTAAAATCATTTAGTTCCTTTAAATTTTTTTTTTTTTTGGTGGAAAAATGCCTTTTTCTCCTATGTCGCTAAGTGTAACACTCTACTGCTTCATCTCCAGGTTTGAGTTCTGGGAAGATTTCGAAGAAGACCACGGGAAAGGGAGAGAGAACGGCTACCAGAGTCTTCATAAGGTGCTAGAGCCTTTCCTTCTCCGGAGAGTCAAAAAAGACGTAGAGAAATCTCTGCCTGCCAAAGTGGAGCAGATTCTCAGGGTGGAGATGTCGGCCCTTCAGAAACAGTATTACAAGTAAGTTACGGGCTGGGTTAGGCCTGATGGGGTTGAGGTCAGGGCCATGAAGCCATGAGAGGGATAATTGACAAACCAACTATTTCCTTCTGTGATGTCTCAACACAGACTTAAGTAGCAATTTAATGGTCAGAGGACATCTTATTATCCTTGCTTTTTTAGTTGGGTGAGAGGGTGCACAGTGCTTTCCATTATGTAACTGGTCTGAAGACTATGTGAGTTCCTAGGGCTAGTTAAGCAGACTTGTTTATATACTTCTCTGCCACTCACTCAATCATTTAAGGTTTTGAGAGAATGCCAGGCATTCTGTAGCTACTGGGAATATGAAGATGCGTGGAACGAGTTCTTGCCAGAGCCTTGCTGTTTAGTAGGGAAGACAAACTGGGAACAATTAAAAGTGCTGTTTAAGTTGAGGTGTGCGCTGGGGCTCTGGAAGTTCAGAAGGAAAAGTTCCGAAGGCGGCGGTGCTCCAGGAGGCACGGGGCGCTTGTGGCCTGGGTCTAGGCCGTAATACGTTAAAGGCAAAATGGTGGGTTTGGGACAGAGAGCAGCATTCAACATGCTTGTCATGCATGGCCTTTCGTTTTGATGATTTAAAGTTGGATCTGGAATAATTGCAACTAATGATATTGCCATAAAAGCTCCAGTCTTTCAAAGTTAGAAGTTTGGTAATCTTAACGTTCCCTGCTTGTTCTCCATTAGTTATACAAGTGGATAAGAACAAGATTTTAATTTTCAATACTTAACTCTTATTCATTTGCTTAACACTCCCTTGATTAAAAAAATTTTTTTTTATGGAAGCTGTCAAATACTACATACAGAAATAGAATGGAATGGAGTCATGTACCCACAATCCAGCTTCAGTAGGTACAGGTTCATGGCCAGTCTTAGTTCGTCCAGATCTCCTTTTATGTCCCCATTCCTACCCTTATATCATTTGAAACATATTCCAGGTACATAGCATAACTGTTTCCATACATCTAGAAAATAGGGACTCTTTTTTTAAGAGTTAACCAAAAAATAAAACCCCCCAGAATCAAGTTTAAGAACCTCACTCCAAGCTTACAGAGAGAACAGCGGTTGCTGTGGGTGAAGTGGCTCCAAGGGTACAGACTTCCAGGCACAAAGTGAGTGTAACATGGGCGTGTAATGCACAGCATCATGACCTCAGTTGATAAGAGAGGGGAATTAGAAAAATCTTCATTACAAAGAAGAAAAATTGTGACTGTAGGGTGACGGATGTTAACTAGACTTACTGTGATCATTTCACACTATGTACAGATACTGAATTGTAATGTGATGTAATGAAGTTAATGTATTATGTCAGTTATACCCCAGTTTAAAATAAAAAAAGAGTTAAGCATACCCTAGTTTAAAAATAGTTAAGCACGATATCAGTACTGTTATCATGCCTTCAAAAATCAATAATTTCTTAATATTTTTATAATGTCTAGTAAGTGTTTACATTTTTTTGGTTGTCATAAATAGGTGTGCACACGCGTCTGCTCACACACATTGCTTGTTTGCACTGGGATCTGAGTAAGCTCCGTTTGTTAGGATTGGTTGGCATATCCCTTAAGTTTATTTTAACCTGTCTCCCCCATCCTTGTAAATTCTTGGAATGAAGAAACTTGAGTCCGTGTTGCCTTGATTTTGCTGATTCCAGCTGTGTGGCATTATTTCATATTTTACTGTGGACACTTTTGTTTCCTGTGCAGCAGTCACAGACGAGTGTAGAGGGTTGCTTTGACTCAGATTCGCTGTCAGTATTTCATAGAATAGCTCAATTGTGTTGTTTGAATCTGACAGTATCATTATCATCTGTAATTTGCAGATGGATCCTGACGAGGAATTACAAGGCTCTTGCCAAAGGAACCAGAGGCAGCACATCTGGTTTCCTGAACATCGTGATGGAGCTGAAAAAGTGCTGCAACCACTGCTACCTGATTAAGCCGCCTGAGGAGAATGAAAGGGAGAACGGGCAGGAGGTTCTCACGGTGCGTGCCTGCTGTCTTGTTCGCGCTGCTTGCTCAAACGCAGTTTGGTTCCTGCAGTTGCTTTTTATCAAAATGATTAGAGCATCAAAAGAGGCTTTAAAAATAGGTGCGAACAGTTAACATAGCTAGGAAAAATCTGAAAGTATTGTGGCATCAATAACGTCATCGGTAACAGGACATTTCAGAAATTGCTTGAAATATGTCACCCAGGTTACAGAAAGCTTCGGGAAGCTTAAATATGATTTTAAAAATGAGAACTCGTAGGAAGGGCAGACTGCAGTATTTTGAATGTTGGAATGTCTTTTCAATCTTCAGTCCCTGATCAGGAGCAGCGGGAAGCTGATTCTGTTAGATAAACTGTTGACCAGACTTCGAGAAAGGGGGAACAGAGTCCTCATCTTCTCCCAGATGGTGAGAATGTTGGATATCCTGGCCGAGTACTTGACTATTAAGCACTACCCTTTCCAGGTAAGGATGCTCAGTAATTGGACTCCCTCCTTCCCTCTGTTCCTCTGGGTTCTGTGCTTTCTTTGCTGAATTACCCTACCGTGGAGAACAAGAGTTCCTTTGTGTGGAACAAACTGAGATGAAGGTTCCAGGAAGTCTTCGTTGTTTACTTCCATGCTTTTAGGTTATAACCCTGTAATGAAAATGGTCACATGAAGATCATTTTTCTTTTTTGGGGGAAAATGAGAGAAAGCAAAACTGGGCAAGAGAAAAGCCTGTTAGACGATGTCTAGCATCCCCAAGTCTGGGTTGAAGGAAGAGAGGAAGGAGGTGGGAACCTGGTTATAAAAACCGAAGCCCTAGAGAGGAAAGGAGAGGTGGCAGTGTGGTACTCCCGCTCCAAGGAGGCCAGCCCTGGCTGCGGGGCTGGGGACTCAGCACAACAGTGTACCTGAAGCTTGCTGGTCCCTGAAGCAAGTGGTGACAGTCCCCTTTTCTTCTGCAGATTTGTTAATGCTGATTTTTGTCTTCGTTCAGTTAATCTCCCATGAGATAAGAAAACTAAAATATGTGGGAAAGAGTTTCTTCAGCATATTTTTCTGGGTGTAAGACTATGGGAAACTTATTTCTGATCTGTTTATAGACATGTCTGTAATTTACCTTGACTCTTGGCATAATATTTTTAAAACACTTTGATTTTTAAGATTTATTTAACAAGTTTTTCTTTTTAACTTTGAATGGATGGACTGTTCTACCAACTCACCTAGTTATGCTGGTATTGAAGAAACTTGGAGTCAGTGACTCTCTCCTAAGAAGGCTGAGCTTTAAAACTAACTTACAGATTGTCTTTCAAAATACCCTGGAAGACATTGCTGTATCCCTAACACGTTGTGTGGTCTTTCAGTAGCTGTTATAGCATATAGCTTAGTACTGTGGTTATTATCAAAATATAGTACACTGTTAGGCATCGGGTCCCTGTGAGCTTTCAGGTCTAGTAATCATTTGATATCAAGTCAAATAATGCATTACTTTTCTCTCTAGGGAATAAGTGGGCTGGAATCATTCAACTTTATCACGTCTAATGTTTTCTATTAATGGGGGCATTTGAGTTTTCTGATTTCAAATATAGGCAGTGAACCTGCCACTTAAATTTATCTGTTGGCTGAGGCTCTTCATCTGAAAGAAGGAAGGGGGTTTCTGCGTATGCTTCCACTTGGGTTCAGGTGGCTCTGGGGCTGGTCTGCAGAGCTGTGAGCTGGGGGAATGTAGGTCCTTCCATAGGCTGTCCCCAGCCAGTCACTGGTCATTGCCAGCTGACATCATCTCTTGGGTCAGTTTTGCCTTCTGTAAAATGAGGTATTTTGTTTGTCTCCCTGGTGATTGTGAGGGAAAGAAATATGAAAATGATCTTAAAGGGTGGGAAGGGCTTTGTATGTACAACATACATAAAAAAAATGTATGAACATCATACGTTTTGTATGTACATTTTTGTACATTTTGTACAGCTTTGTATGTACAAACATACATAAAATCTTTACTTTTTATTTTACATACATGGTTTCTCTGTGGTGGCATTTTAGTTTTACTTAGGACTGATACGTGCTCTAAAGCATTTTATGTACTAGGAAATGCTAGAGGCTCTCTTGAAGGTGCATTTATTTTGCTGCTTGAAGTTGGTGCTCATTTTAGAGTGCAGTTTTTGAAAAGCTGGGCTATATGACCAACTTAATTTTTAACATTCTCAGTGTTATTACAAAATGTTTTTCAAACAAAAGGATGAAAATAAGTTTTTGGTTTGCATAATACTTAATAACGGACAAATTTTAGCTACATTAGCTATGAAGCTTTTTTTTTTTTTTTTTTTTTTTTTTTGGCAGGAGCTAAATATTAGGTGACCAGGGGTAGTATTTCCTTGTCTCCTCACTACCCACTGATGCAGAAGCAAAGAAAGCCTTGAACCAGAGCTTGGGTTGCCTTCTTTTCCTTATAGGTCTTGGCAACCATTCTGATCCTTGGATGAACTCAGATAGCCCTTTGATTCAGAAGCTTCTGACCTTGAGTTTGTAACGAGAGAGCTTGGGGCAAGTAGAGCATGGTGCTTAATTAAGCACAGCTCCACACAGCACATTGCTGGTGCATTCCAGTTATTTTTACCCAGTGGGTGCTGCGCTGATAAAGGTTGCAAGTCTGGTGTTCTATTCTGAGTGTAGCTGATCGTCCTACCTTATGATTTCCTTGTGGTTTATTTTTACAGCGTCTGGATGGTTCCATCAAGGGAGAAATCCGAAAACAGGCGCTGGACCACTTCAATGCAGATGGTTCTGAGGTACACCCTGCATGGCTTTGCTATTGGGACAGCTTGGGCTCTGTATCAAGGGCAGGCCCTTTTGGCTTGATATAATCCGTTTCAGAAAGAATTCACAGTGCAATTCTCCTGTCATGAGAAGGAAATGAGAAATCACTAACATAAAAGGTGCCTCTTAATTTTGTGTTCACTCCAGGAAAGCAAATGCATACTTCTTTATCTCCCTGGTGTGGATTAATGACAGTCATTCTAACATCAACTGAGTTTTCTCCAGTGACTTCCAGATTCCAAGCTTAGGGCCTAGGAAAGCAGCCAGGCAAAGGTGGGGGGAGGGCTGGCCAATAGGCTAATTCTGACATATTTTTAATATCAGGAGGTTCTAGTCTGTACTTTTTTGGTGACTTTGGGTCTTGTAAAGTACATTTGCCATGTCTCAGATTCGTTAGACCCTGGTACAATGTGACTTAATGATCTTGCTTTGGCTAACAGCAACATTTACTGTAGTGTCCAGCTTGAATGTGGTGTTACGGAGTATTTAGCTTTTCAGCCACACAGGAGAGCCACTTAGGACAAGTAGGAAACCACGGTAGTGTTGTCGCTTGTGCACATCGAACTATGAAGAACCTGTGAGGTTGGAGGGAAGTGGGGAGAAGAGCTTGGTGTCGGCGGAGGGAAAGGAAGCTGCAGGGAGAGACCCGGAGTGGACTGAGTGAGAAGTGTTCTGGAGAGAACAGTAGAACTTCTGGAGTCGGGGCCATTGTTTTGTATAAATAGAACAGACTTGGCTTCCTGCTTTCTGAAGAGCTTTACACACTCTTAATGTCTGTCTTGTACTCCAGAGTGGCATGCCTTCTGCCTCCAGAATTGCATAAAGTCCTAGTTAAATTGTGGTTTTCTGACTTTTCCAGCCTGAAATTTTAGTTCCTTGAGCAGCTGTGGGCTCTAATCTGCTCAGAACCAAGGCTGCAAACAGTTACGGAGAAGAGGCACTGAATTACTAAACCCGAGCTCATCCCCATTGCTCCTCTCGGTCCTCCCTGTCTCCTCAATTGTAAAATTGTGGTGATTCCAATACCTCCTTCATGGTGCTGCTGTGAGGAGGAGGCGGGGTAACCAGCGCTCAGCACTGAGCACATGGCCTGGCACATAGCGAGCACTCAGTAAACGTTAGCTTTTCTGTTAGTATTTGTTGAAATTGTTTTTGCGTTCCCTGCTCTAAGTTTAAAAAATAGTGTGAGTCAGATGTTTCACATTGCGTTTTCTCAGAAAAAAGGCCAAGATTCCTTTTTTACTTAGTTCTCAATTTGATCCCCCTGCCCCACGGCTACATATAGGGTGCAGGTTCTCTACCATTTCCTACAAGTTTGAGTCTTTTTAACTTAACCGAAAAAGAATTAAATATTTAGTCATTGGGGGGAAATACATGCACATGTAGAAAGTTTAGGAGATGGGAAAGAATACAAGTAAGAAATTGTGCAAAACTCCCATCCCAGAGACAACTTGCTATTTATTCCTGTCATTGGGGTGTATTTCCTTTACTGAGTGAAACCGTTTATTTCTTTGTGTGGTTACCTGATTGGAACCATGTTACCACTTTTCATTCAAAATTCTATACTGAGCATTTTTTCTTTGTTACTAAAGAGTGAAAAACTTTTTAATTTCTGATCTTTTCTCATGCCTGTACCATTATTTTTTTAGTCACTTTGTTGTTGGGTGTTTAGGTAACAGGATATGAACATTTCAAAAAAAGGTTTCTGATACATTTTGTTAGTTTACTTTCCCCAAACAATTGTATTCATAGTACTTACGTATGAATATTTCCAATATTTCACCCTTAGCTTCATTGAATTTCATAATTTTTGCCAATTGACAATAGACACAAAGAGCATCTTGTTACAATTCATATTATCTTTGATTAAGAGAGACTTTGAAAATGGCTTTATATGATCAGTCAGACCCCAGATTTCAAGTTTTGGATATTTCATTCTGAAATGTCCTGTTTACCTATAGGTTTCTTTAGAGTTGTGGTGTCGCTTGGTATTTTATCAAGGATCACAGGGTATATGCGTCAACATCCCCATTAATCAGTTCTTTAGTGGAATTATTTAATGTTTCTTGTGAGATAGCTGTCTCCATTTTTATTTCTGTGGCATGATGCTGGCCACTGTGACTCTAGTTTAGACCTTGTTGTGCATCTGTTTGTATATTGAATGTACCCATTTATCAGAATGTAACTCAGGTTCAGTTGGTTGGACATCATCCCACAGAGCGAAGAGTTGCTGGTTCAATTCCCAGTCAGGGCACATACCTGGGTTTTGAGTTTGGTTCCTGGTTGGGTTGTGTGTGAGATGCAACTGATTGATGTTTCTCTTTCGTATCAGTGTTTCCCGCCTCTTTCTCCTTCCCTTTCCCTCTCTCTAAAAATAAAAACTAAAAAAAAAAAAAAAAAAAAAAAATCAAGAAAACAACTCAGAACTGTCAGTGTTTGACTGCCACTTCTGTGCCAGAAAGGTGCCAGCCCCTTTGACATACATGATCAAATGCTCTGAAAATGGAAGTCTGACTTCTGTTTCTCCGGCTTGTATAGTTTACTCCCTGCCTCATGCCCGTGTTTTTCTGAGCACTGAGACGTGGGCAGGTGTACCGTGTCTGCCCAGTCTCTGTTGTCACTGGTGTGAACACTGGAGTGTGCCAGCAGTGCCCAGGCCTTCCACACACGCAGCTCTCTGGCCACACTGCTCTGGTTTCTCCATGCATGTCCCGTGGGGATGGAGGCTGCCCTGCTTCTCACCAGTCCCATCACGTGGACTCTGAGTGTGGCGTTCGTTTCCTCACCAGCCTAACAAATAGAGGGATGTTTACAGAACAGTGCCCTGGTTTGTTTATCCTGACTGCCTTACACGGTGCAGTCGATCTCCCCGTGGAAAGCCAGCATCTAGGCCACTCGATAATTAAGTTTGTCTTGTTTTCATTACTGCTTGTATGCTAGTTTTAGCCAGGTGTGAACATAAAGTCTTTTGCTGCTGTTGCCTTATCACATCCTACTTTACTCCTTAGTTTGTTGTACTGACTCTTACCTCTTAATTGAATGAAAATTCACCCTGCCATCAAGTCCCTGACATTCTTGTAGCCTCCATAAAGTTTGTCCATCATATCTCACTTTTCTTCACACCTGCAGGGGTTTCCAGGTGTAAGGGCTTATTGGACTGTGAAACTGTTTCTGAGAAGGCCACTGCATAAAGTAGTATATTGCATTGTGTACAGGACTTCTGTTTCCTGCTCTCGACAAGGGCTGGTGGCCTGGGAATCAATTTGGCTTCAGCGGACACGGTCGTCATCTTTGACTCTGACTGGAACCCCCAGAACGACTTGCAGGCACAAGCCCGAGCCCATAGGATTGGGCAGAAGAAGCAGGTCAGTGGGGAGAGGCTTGGGCATGGGGAGTAACTGTTCAGGCCTTTTGGGATGTTTTGTAAAATGCTTTTTCCCTTTCATCTTCATTTCCCAAGGGGAGATGTCTTTTTTGTTAATTAGTGCAGAGAAGTTGTCTTTGGAGCCAAGATAAGCCTATTAAGGAACACTTCTCTTTTGCTGATTAAAAAGTACGTCACCAGTGACTTTCTGGTGTACTCTAAGAAAGATAAATGATGAATTGACCAAGAACTGAAAATTTTCATCTATTGTAATATGGAAGAGTTGTTAAATATTCTACTTAACGTTGTTCAAGATGGTGTATTTTTATTATAGGTGACCAATCCTAGCTCTAAGGAATGCGGGGAAAAAGCACACTTATTTCCTTTGTATATGAATTTCAAAGTTTGCTTTAGTATTGGGTAATTCATAAGTTTCATACTCAGCCAAAGATCCAGTTTTGGTGAAATGGATTATTTTAGCAAGGTTTTTATTTTTAGAACAAGGCTATCATAATTCCTTGAAGGCAGTTTTATTTAAAGTGTGACCTGCTGCAGATAGTAAAAATAGTGCATCTGTTTAAGCTGTGTGCTTGGGTGGGTGGCTCACAGTCATTTTATGACTGTGAGAGAACAGATCTTTTTTTATTTCCCCTCCTGGTTTTAGACAGGCGTAACTTCATTTTTTGGCGTGATCAGGCATAAGTGTAACATTTCTTTTTCCTCCAGGTAAATATTTACCGCTTGGTTACAAAGGGGACTGTGGAGGAAGAGATCATAGAACGGGCCAAAAAGAAGATGGTATTGGACCATCTGGTGATTCAGCGCATGGACACCACTGGCCGGACAGTCCTGGAAAACAACTCAGGAAGGTCTAAGTGAGTGCCAGGGGAATGGGAGGCAGTGGAGTCAGGCTGATTTTACATCAACATTTGCTGTATCATTCATTCTTCTAATAGGACTTTGTACAACAGCCGTTAGACCTTTACTTACCTGGAAAAGACTAAGACTGCAAAAAGATAGCACTTTTATTTTATTTTGTTTTCCCTATTTTCCTTATCAACCCTTTGCATATGTGTGTTCTCGCCCTCTCCTTCTCTCTGTCTTCTTCGCTCTCTCTTTGTCCCTCTCTGGCCTTGAGTGATTAGCTCCTTATGTGACATATGACACAGCAGCAGTAGCAGCTTTTATCTTGGCACAATGTTGCCTCGAACTTTTCACCAGATTGAGTTGGCAGCTGTTTTCTTACTATGCGTTGAAATGTTTGTGTGGAAATTGTTACCTTTTCTATTGAAACAAAAGGAAGGTTATGACCTTTATTTGGAAGCACAGCTATTTCTCTTAAAGAATTTACATTTTGACCAAATTGCTGAGTGTGGTGGTCTTGTAGTTTTGATATAGGTGGAATCAAGTGAGCTTTTCCTGAACAGGATATTTTCAGATGATTTTCCATCATAGAGCAATCTAGGTAGAAGCTTGGTTCTCTTATTTTGGACCAGAGGTGAGGATGTTGAAAATTCTTGGCGAATGAATGGTAACGTTCTGAGTCAAAGGACAGAGACAGACCTCTCTTATTTCATGTTGCTAATTACCTGTCTCGTTTAATCATGTAATAAATGAGCCAACAGGAAAAGAATTCATTTCCTAGTCTTCTCCTAGGTTAGGTTTCCCACCACAGTCCCATCCTGTGGATAAAAATAAGATATTTCAGGATCATTTTTCTTATGGCAGAATTTATATTTTCACCAGTAATTTGACCCCCTAATGAATGATAGATACATAGAACTCCACAGAGGTTACTTGACATGCTAAGGGATTACAGCTGCATTTTACTTTTACAGTTCAAATCCTTTTAATAAAGAAGAGCTGACAGCTATTCTGAAATTTGGAGCAGAGGATCTTTTCAAAGAACTTGAAGGGGAGGAGTCAGAGCCTCAGGTAATTAACAATGAGGGAAAAATGTTTTTTGACCGGCATCGTTTGTGAGAAAAAGTTTTTTGGAAGCAGATCTCTGAGTCCATGTTACAGGCTTCTATAAAGAAGCAGTAATTACTTTAAGGATGTAGGTTTTTTGTTTTTGATTTTTACAATAAAGCTCTCAATAAATTCAATAAGAAAAAAATGAGGAAAGCACTTGAAGATTTTTATTGGCCTTTTTTTTTTCTAGTTTTATTTCTTGTATTTTCTGAAGTGTCACCTAATTGTTTGTGTAAATGGTACTTTGACACGTTAAATGAAAACAATGTAAAGCTGGGACAATAAGAGAAAGGTAGAAATGGAACATGAGAAAGGAGAACTGACTTATCTGCACCAGGCATTTCAGTGCATGCCACCACTGTCGCCTTGTTACCTTAGCTGTGTTGTGTTCTCTTAGGAAATGGATATAGATGAAATTTTGCGCTTGGCTGAAACCAGAGAGAACGAAGTATCAACTAGTGCGACAGATGAGCTCCTGTCACAATTTAAGGTATGAAAGTCGTCGTGGGAGAAAGTCCTTCGCATTGACTCATTAATCAGTAATAGCTGATGCCTGTAGCACTTGCGGGGTGCAGGGCACTTCGCTCTTCCCTTTACGTGAACTGACTCATGTCCCCAGAATAAGGCTCTGGAGTTCGAGTGCGTTCTCGGTGTGGAATCTCTAGTCCTCCCCCTGCAGGTAACCACTGAGGTCAGTGGGTGGAGGAAGAGACGTCTGGGGAGACGGCTGAGGACATGATGTCATGGGATAGGTGGTGACTGGGGGGATGCCAGGCTCGCGGGAGAGACATTAATGGAATCAGATGACAGAGGTCAAAGGTACAAAAACAGAAGGTGACAGGAGGCTCCTGATGACTTGGTGAGATTTTCTTTTTAGGGGTTATTACAGAATGGTCAGTGGTATCTGATATGTCAGAAAATTAAATAAGATCAAGGACTGAATGTAGAAGCTGGGCACCAACACTGAGTTATAAAAAACTAGTGAAGAGTAGAGTGAAGGTAATCTATATGACAAAAGGCTCAAGCAAGACAAGGTTTTCTAAAAACATGTTACCATGTTTCTAGGTTGGAGAAGCGATTTGAGAGTAGGAGCTATTGAAGGTTCTAAGGGGAGAAGGAAAACTTGAGGACATGTTGCCTCAGAGGAGATTGTAAGGTTTGTAATCAAAGGCATAGATGAAGGAGTTGGCCTTTGAAAGAAAAACGAAAGTGCAGTTGAGGGAGAGACGTGGGAGTTTCAGTTGGCGAACTTAAGTACCAGCAAAATAAGTGAGGTGTTTGCTGAGAAGTGGAAAAGATTTGGGACAGCCATGGGTGGGGCCAGGGGTTACAGGGAGGAACTTGATAGGGAGTAGCGCTGAATTTAGAAAATAGGGCTTCAGTTGGAGCCGTTCACCTGGCTCATATGACTTTCTCCACCAACCTTGAGGTCAGAGAAACTGGATCGGTTGGCGATCCCAGGGTGGGAGGTTGGCTCGGGAGATGGAGGAGAGTCAAAGCAGCAAAGGCTTCCCAGTTTTAAGTGGAAACACGGCTGAAAGGATTTACCATGGCTTAGTTTCATGCAGGTTAGAGAAGCTGCATACAGTACAGTGATGGTTAAGTATGGTAGACCCACTAGGATTGAGGGAGAAGCGGGTGTAGTGTTTGGAAGGAAGCAGTATGTAATGAGGTCAAGGTAGAAGTTCTCTTGTGGAAGAACAGGGAAGAAGTGGAACAAAGAGCTCTAGTTTCAGAGTTCATGTGTCCGAGGGTGGAGATGAATTATTGGTGTTTCAGCTGTATTCCATTTCTGTGAGTACTGCGCCTTTCTTAAACAGAAGCAATCTTCATGATGTGGCCTTGGTCAGAATGTTGTGTGAGTAGGTGTAAAAATTTCTACATACTGCATATTGATCAGAAGTCATGTGACTGGTGAGTCTTGCCTTTCTGAGGCCCTTTTGGCAATTACGTTTCAGCACCTGGTCAAGTGATTTGATTGAAGGAGGAGTCTGTTCCCTTTACTTTTTCTGGAGTGCTTCACTGAGTCAGTCCATTTTTCCCAATAACCTTTGTTTGTTAATCTTTGTTTTGTTTTGTTATCCTATTTTGACATGTTGGAAACACAGCAAATATTTTTTGAGATAAATAAGATCACCATTTTCTTAAGTAGTAATAACCAATACTTGTATAACTCCTTCTGTTCTTTGAGCATTGTTTTAAATGCTTCACATATATTAACTCTTACAACAGTAGACGAATTATCTTCATTTACAGATGAGACTACAGCACAGAGGGGCTAAGTAGATTTTCTAAGGTCACACATACGTGGAGTTGGGACTACTTCTTAGGCAGGTGGTCTAGCACTTACCCACCACACCAGCTTTGAAAAAGTTCAATTCCCACCTGCACGAACCACAAACGTAGGTGTATGCAATATTGATATTTATAGCATTTGTTACCATTTTCATCGGGCTGTTTTAAGAGTCAGATCTAAAGTATTTATAGACAGTGCTTACTTTAAGAGATTGGTCAGATGGTTCCTTTTATATATAAAACAGAAATGTTCAATTTTTAATCTCAGAAATCACACCTGTTTGTAATGGAATTTTAAAATCTGATTGCGAAGACAGCGACATCCATGTTGAAAGTTAATTTTGGCTGAAAGTCATAAAGTTCGGACCTCACTGTCATTTCCAAGTGATATCGAGGAGTGGAAACTCTGACACCCCTTTTGTACAATACTTTGCTGCAGTTGTAAAGTCCAGGTGGGAAGGAAGAGAAGGAATGTGGACCCTGGCCTGTGGCTGCTCGGTGCTGCTCAGAGGCCAGCCAGAGCTGGTGGGTGTCTCTGTGTAGCCAGGGTCTGAGTCTGTCTGAAAGGCATTTTTCAGCATAAGAATTATTACATAACTTCAGCTTCTATACTTCTGATAAAGAGAATAAGGGAACTAGTTGGCTGGATGTTAGCTAATGCTTTGAGTTATGCATTGCTTCAAATGACTTCAGTAGCAATTTATAATTTATAGAACTGTAAGTTAATAATGGATTGCTATTAGGTATTCAGCATGTTGTTATCTGACTAGATGTAAAGTATTTAGTTTGTATATTAGAAAATGTATATGTGATTTTACAACATATATTTCTTGTGTAATTGAATTTATTGGGGTAACATTGGTTACTAAAATTACATGTAGGTTTCAGATGTACAATTCTGTAATACATCATCTGTATTAACAACATATGTTTTTGCCCTGGCTTGTGTGGCTCAATGGATTGAGTAGTTGGCCTGCGAACCAAAGAGTCGCTGGTTCGATTCCCAGTCAGGGCACATGCCTAGGTTGCAGGCCAGGTCCCCAGATGGGGGCACGCAAGAGGCAACCACACATTGATGCTTTTCTCCTTCTCTTTCTCCCTCCATTCCCCTCTCTCTAAGATAAATAAAATCTTTAAAACAACAACAACAAAAACAACAACATATGTTTTGGTAAAACTTTTATAAAACAGTTTATATCTTTATATCTGTTCCCCTATGTTTTTGGTAAAATTTCTGATGAACTTGAAGATTTGGAAAGTTGATTTCTGGGGGGATAGAGAGATTGGTAGAAAATGGATTATTTGATTATGTAATATCATAGGACCCTTCCTTATTATTCATACCAACATACTTAGCTTAAAAACACTGTGTGAGTTGGTGTTTTAGTAGATGGCATTTGGGAAACAAGGAGATGTCAGTTGTCTGTCTGTGTCTAGGTTGCCAATTTTGCCACCATGGAAGATGAGGAAGAGCTGGAAGAACGTCCTCACAAGGACTGGGATGAGATCATTCCGGAGGAGCAAAGAAAGAGAGTTGAGGAGGAGGAGCGGCAGAAGGAGCTGGAAGAAATTTACATGTTGCCTCGAATTCGGAGTTCCACTAAAAAGGTGACCAAGTGAGATGAAAGATATGTCCCTCCTCTTAGGCTCTGCCTGCTGTAGAAGGGCTGATTTTTCAAGGAAGGGGCCTTGCATTGCTGCCGAGACCTGGAGGGTTCTGGGGCAGAGTCTTGGGTACCCAGCAGAGGAACAGGGGACGGTGCCCAGGGCTTGGGAGCACCCCTGGGAGGCATTTCATTGCTGCACATTGCCTCCTCATGCAACAGCAGAACAGGGGTCAGAGTTGGACAGAGTTTGCATTTTGCCGTTGAGGTTAGAACCAGCAATTGTAGTAATTTGTTTCTCACTGAAACCTGTTTTTGCCTTTAGTTGTTTGTTTCTGTCACTTGGTAGAAATACGTATAAAACATTATAGAACCGGACTTCACAGCTTACAAAGCACCACCACAGGCCCTATCAAATCTGATTTTTACAACATCTCAGTAGGCAGTTACTGCCCAGTTTGTTGGAAATAAGAGACTTGAGTTTGTCCAAGATCTCAGTAAATAAGTATTCCGTAATAGCAGCTACTGTTTACGGAGTACTCACTATGTGCCAGGCATAAGCTAGTGTATTTAAAGTTCCTGATTCATTTGATCTTTATTAAAACCCTGATTGTAGATGCTATACTCCCCATTTTACAAATAACAAGCAAAGACACAAAGAAGTAACTTGTCCAAAGAAGTCAACATAAACGTACAATCCAAGTACTTTTATTACAGTTTACTTCTTGGGATGCAGAATTCACACTTCTCTCAAGTGTGACATCCCAGTTAGGTCTTCGTTGCATGACATCTGCTGCCTTATTTCTCAATGAAAATGGACTTGTCTGATGTGATGGGAGCTTTGAGTCCTGAAGAAGCATGAGGTCTTAGTGCTTAGACCTCAGACCTGGCACATGCTGCAATGCGACTTTGTCCTTCCAGGCTCAGACAAACGACAGTGACTCTGACGCCGAGTCCAAGAGGCAGGCCCAGAGGTCCTCTGCCTCTGAGAGTGAGACAGATGACTCTGATGATGACAAGAAACCGAAGCGCAGAGGGCGCCCCCGGAGTGTGCGGAAGGACCTTGTAGAGGGATTTACGGACGCAGAGATCCGAAGGTTGGTGGAGGCCCCCCTTCACCTGGCCCTGGTGGGAAGGGCACACCGTCAGCTGGGGGCTGATTGGACCCGTGACGCTCTGGGGAGGGCAGGAGAGGAGCCATGCACCGTTCCAGAGATGCTTCTCCATCTCAGTGTTATTTTGAAGTAAATCTTAAATGTCACATTATTTCATACGTAAAATGTTTCAGTGCATATCAAGGAGAAAGGGTGAGGAGTAATCCCCAGGTTCACTTTCATGTGTCATACTTTCCTAATCCCTGTGTCCACACTGTCCCTTTCTTAGTGTTTCTTAGCTATTGTTACGTTCATTCCCACTTTCTTCAATCACCATGCCCTTTGTTTCCAGTTTTTTCCCCATAATATCTCTTCTGATTTTGTTACCTAACCAGGTCACTTGAGTGATTGGCATGTCAGGCCACAGCAAGGCCTTTGATGTGTTGTCACATCTTGCTTTTCATTGGCAGTGCTGGTTAGTTGCAGGGAGGGCAGCAGGGGGCGCCCAGACCAGCAGACCACATGGTTTAGGGCGGAGACTTGTGGATGGGCAGGCTGGAGTTTTGGTTGGAGGTAAGGTTGGGCAGGAGTCAGCGCAGTTTCCACAAGAATTTTGCCTAAGAAGCTTTAAGTCATATATTTATTTTACTTTGTCTTGTTCCCCAAAATATTTGAGGCTGTCTTAAAAATCTCATAGTTGTATTATTGACCAGAAAATACTGAAAATTATTGCAGTGTGGAATTGAAAGTAACAGCAGTGGACTGTACAGACCAGCTAACTGTTTGGGGATTTTTATCTCCAGAGTTGCGGTGATTGAAGGAACTAAATGAACGTGTACCTTCTAAAATGGGTAACATTAGAGTTATGTCACTGTTCTCGGGTCCCTAAGCAGTTTCACCATCAGTCATGAGAATAAAGCGGATCTTTAGTTTGAACAGATTGCCAGCACACGATATTTTAAGTTGGCCATCTGCAGAGGCATTCAGTACCCGTTCATTCAGGGCCTGTTGCAAGGATTGGGCCCAGTGTATTTTTGACAGTTTACATGGCTCACCGGTATATAACACAGGATATGTTTGCATTCATGTAGCCGCCAAAGTCTCTTTTTTTAATTTTTTTTTTTTTTTTGCTCATCTCTTTAGGTTCATCAAGGCATATAAGAAGTTTGGTCTCCCTCTTGAACGGTAAGCTTAGTAATAGTTCTTCACTTGCCTGTCTTTTACTTTGATTTATAGCAGTAGGGTTTTTTTGGCGGGGGGTACTGTTTCCATTTGAGGTCTGGCACCTTTTGACAGCCTGATTTTTAGGCACTGTATTCCCACGCTGTGTATGACTTAGAGATCAAAAACATTGTAGAAGTAATTGTGCTTTGCTTCTGGGAACATTGTGATGAATGAAAGTAGGCTGGAGAAAGGAAAAGTGGGCATGACAGAGGCAGACTAGTGCCACACCATTCGTAGGCACTACCCTGCCACCGTTATAAGACAGCCCATTTCGTTAACAGATTGCCGAATCCCTGCCTTTTGAAATTGGTCTATTCCAAGGCACAATTCTTTGTGATGGAAAATGAGTCCTCCGGCCCTCAGTCAGTGCGGCAGGCTCCTCGTTGATTAAGGAATGTAGAGAGAAGTAGGAATGTAGAATGCAGGAGCAAGCTTGCATGAGACCCAGTGGTATTTCATGTGACAGTAGAAGAGTGGGCACAGGACCCTGAAGTGTCCCCGTGTTTGTCTGTCCTCAGGCTGGAGTGCATAGCACGCGACGCTGAGCTAGTCGATAAGTCTGTGGCGGATCTGAAGCGCCTGGGCGAACTGATTCACAACAGCTGTGTGTCAGCAATGCAGGAGTACGAAGAGCAGCTCAAAGAGAACGCCAGTGAGGGTAAGTCAGCAAGCTGACTTCAGGGCGCCTCCCCCGCCTGGCACTGTGGGCTGGTGGTGCGGCTGCCATGCGGCTTTTCCCAGAGGAGTGCACCGGCATCCCGCGCTTCCCTGTGCCTTCGAGTGTGTGTGCTCTCCTGCCTTCTGTGAGTTCAGTGCTGTAAGAGTCCCACAGACTTACTGGCAGGTGAGGTTGATTTGCTGTAGGTGCAGAGTAATGAACAGGACAGATGGTTCCTTTTTACGTTGTTATGGAAAGTTTGAATGGGTTTGATGGAAATTGGTAAAGCTGAGCAGACTCACCTGTATTTTGGGTGCAAACGAGGACTTACAGACCAGAAGTATCAGTAGTTATCTTGGATGTACTGTACATTTTTGTTGTTGTTGTTGTTTTGTGACGAATTTCAAGGGTTTAGAAAATCAGTTGGAATAAAATACTGGATGAATATCGTACATGTTTTGTCACACTGAGCTTTTCATAGCACTAGGATTCGTTGTAATTGAGTTTGGCCTGTAGTTTGTTCTCTCTCTCACACCAGACAGTGTTCCCGCCGGGCCTCCTACTGCAGGGGTGGGGCTTGTGAACAGAGAGCTCCGACATCCTCCTGGTGAAGGGACCCTCATGGTCGAACCTCAGACAGAGAGATGAGGGTGGTGTTGCCCCTCTGGTTCACCAGACTGTGCTTTATTTATGGGTTCCTCCCTTCACTACCCACTGGAGGCTTTGTCAGCTGCGGTTAGTGGTCTGTCCTGGGAGGCAGCAAGCTTACCTGGCATCGTGGCTTCACAGTCTCTTAGCTGCAAGACCTGAGACGAGGGGTAGCTTCTCACAGTCTCATTGGGAAAATGGTATTTTGGTACCTGCCTCAGAGAGTTGGGTGTGATTACGAGTAATCCCATACATGCAAAGTACTTAGCTCGTTTGTCTGTGGCCTGCGGTGTTAGCTATCACCATTAAGTAAAGGCGTATTTGTGCTTTGGGATATTTTCTTCAAAGATATTATTGAAGTAAGACATTTTTAAATATCTTAAATGCAGTGACAATTTTTTAAATGTAATTTCCTTCCTAACTTCAGTACCTTGAGTGGTTTGCACTGTGATCCAAATAAATGCTTTCATAGCACCAAGAATGCATCCAAAAGTAAACGTGTAGTACACACAGTGTTTTTCTCCCCAAATTTTATAAATTTTTTGCCCTCTCATACCTATGTGATTTCTTTTACTTTTGTATTTCTGATACATTTGGAGTTTTTTCCTGGTATATCCAGTTTTCTTTTATTTTTTCTATTCAGTATATGTCTGCTATAGTCATTAAAAATGTACCATCATTTCTCCACTGCCTGGTTTTTTTTTAAGAGTTTTGTAGACTGTTATGGACATACAGTTTTAGTGTCCTGTTAATGGACATTCAGCTTCTGGTCTGTCACTTCACAGCACTGGTAAATAATCCTGTTGTATGTATTCCTTTTGGTGCCATCTTATCCCACCAGCAAGAACGTCTGTTTTCTCTTAGTCTCATCAACGTAATATTTTCAAGTTTTTTTCCTTTCCCCAACCTGATAGGGTAAAACTGGCATGTGTGTACATTTAATTTGCATTCTGACAAGTGAGGTTGGGTATTTTTCATATGTTCAGGAGGGAGCCTCTTGAAGTTCCTTTTATCCTTCATCTATTTTTTTTATTGTCCAGGAAACTTGAGTCTCAGGTTAATAACTAAAGATGAAAGGGGAGAAAGGGTAATTTGTGCAGATTGGGAAATAAATTCCAATTCCTGATTTTCAGCAGAGGGTCTTGACCATCATATGACATTCTGTCTCAACTCCCGTGAGTGTTGTCACGAACGGCATTTGCAAGTGACAACCTGGTGTATCGCAAAAGAATCCCTAAATAATGGTCTGGAATTGTTGTGCCATTTCACCGACTTGCGTGTTTTTAAATGACGAGATCTTTTCTCACACTCTGAGACAAGTGTTGTCCTCATGGATTCCAACTTGGACTCTGGTTGGAGTACTGGGTTTTATTTTTACTTCTAGGATTATTTTAATTTGAAACAAGGGCTAGAGTAACCTTTCCGTGACATCTTTTGTTCATTTTAGATGTGGTAGATACTAGCTTAACCACATACTTTTTTAGTAGAGATCATTTTTAAAACAAGACCTAAAAAAAAAACCAATTTTGTGAATGGAATAGTTAGAATAACAAAAGAAAAGTCTTTAGCACTAATTCCTTCAGAATCGTCTTTTGCTAATTTTATTAATTTTAGAACTGAAGTACAAAATAAATAGGAAGATTAAACTATAAATACTAGTGGATAAAAAATTCTAACTCTTAAAAAAGCTGAATTGTTTTGAGGTTATTTTACAAATGTTAATTGAGGGTTTTTTTGTTTTGTTTTTGCCTTATAGGTTGTATCTTTGATAACAGTAAGACAGAGATTGAAGGAATAAGCATTCAGGATTTGGTACATGTTTTCTGTGGAACTTCAGCCAATTCTTATTTAACTAATGTGAAATTGGCCTTCTTTAGGGAAAGGACCAGGAAAAAAAAGAGGTCCAACAATCAAGATATCTGGGGTTCAGGTGAACGTGAAATCCATTCTCCAGCACGAAGAAGAGTTTGAGATGCTGCATAAATCTATCCCTGTGGACCCCGAAGAAAAGAAAAAGTGAGTGTGATACATGCCTGTGCTGAGTGGTCGTGCCATAAGCAGGCAGACTGGAAGTTACAGTTCATGTGTGCTTACGTAGTGTGTTCATCGCCGTCTCTTTAACACGTCAGAAAACTTGGTCCGTTTGTGTTTATTTCCAAATCAGACAGGCCCCTCCTCTGATGTCCTCCTGTTTTCGGAATCCCTGTAGGTACTGCTTAACCTGTCGAGTCAAAGCTGCACATTTTGATGTAGAGTGGGGAGTGGAGGATGACTCCCGCCTCCTGCTGGGGATTTACGAACATGGCTATGGAAACTGGGAGCTGATTAAAACAGACCCAGAGCTCAAGTTAACTGACAAAGTAAGTATCTGTGTGTTGCTGGAGATTTCTAGATTTGTCGCATAATATTTTTATATGTATTTTTAACTATCTTCTGAGGGGGGCGGCGATCAACTTGGAAATTAGTACAAAGGAAATTCCTGGGATTTCTTTATCCTTGGGAATGTTACCGTCTTTAGTGGACTGTGACACTATGTCATAGGTGAAGATGATAGTCAGGTAAAATTTTTGGGAAATTACAGGAGAAATCTTAAAATTCTGATTTTTATTATAGGTCAGTCTCATTGCAACAAATACCAGGGTAAGATCATTAATAATAAAAGCATTTCTTGGCCTTACTTGTTGGCTCTTTGTTGGCAACAGCATTTGAAACAACCATTTTTCTGTTCTCTGCACAAAGAAAGAACGAGCCACCTTGGTGTTTTTTGTAATGGAATTGAACATTGGCCGTACTTCTCCCACAAAATCGAGCCTCCCACCCTATCCGTTGCAAAGCAGGCTACCAGGTAGCAAGGCCGTGCTCAGAACTGTAAGCAGGGAAAGCTGACTGGCTCAAACTTTAGTAGGATGCGCTCCATGTGGTGCTCCTGGCAGGGCTTTTCCTGGCACGTCAAACAATGCTCATCCCACGTGCAATGTCCTAAAGAGGGTGACAGCACCCTGCCATCAGCGCTGAGACCAAATCCGTTCTGGCCTGAGAGGCCCAGCTGTAGTAGCAGGGACAGATCTTGTCCTGGCATAGCTCAGTGCTCTCCGGCAATGCTCTAAGAAGCATTTTCAATCTAAAACGAAGCTTTAACCTAGCTCCAGGGATTCCCTGCTCCTGGAAGGAGGAAATCACGACGGCTGGGATGTTCTAGCAGATGAAGCCAACAAGCCCCTCCTACCTGAGTTGTTCTACCCTGTTAACAGCACAGGTAGGAGCCAGTGGGAGAGCTGGATTTCTCCATCCCATTTTATAAAACGAGAACGGCTCATAAGGGATTTTCAGTGACCGGGAGCCATGGACATGAGATAGGATCTGAGGCTGTATCTATATTTTGGGTGGTTGGGGAGGGAAAGGACTGCTCAGTTCTTCGTTGTCTCTGTTTGTCCTGATCCACTAACCGGGACATGGGTGGTGGCGGGTGCTTCTCTTCCTTTCCTGTTGAAGATTCTGCCGGTGGAGACAGATAAAAAGCCTCAGGGGAAGCAGCTACAGACCCGAGTGGACTATTTGCTGAAGCTGCTCAGGAAGAGCCTGGAGAAGAAGGGGGCCGTGTCAGGCGGGGAAGAGGTGAGTGTGGCTGCCCGCTGGTGTCCTTCAGTGATCTGAGGCTCTAGCCCTGCAGGTTAGGGAGGAGAGATGCCTGCTGCGGCCACCGCCCAGAGTGGCCGCTTCTCTTCGGAGGTTCAAGTATTGGTGGTTGGTTGGTAATAGAGGTGTTCATTTTAATTACTGACTCAGACGTCTTGGTTGTTACCAGGTTGTTTCAAAATACTTTCTTACCAGGTTGTTTCAAAATACTCATCACTCTCAGTGTCACTTGGTCCCGACGTGCTGTTGCTGTTTCTTACGCTGCCTCCTGAGTTTTGGAACGTAGTTCCAGTGACTGTCTGAATACCATTGTGTTCGCCTGCTGTCACAACAGTTCACCCTGGGCTACTTGTCATAGTGGGTCAGGGGAAAAATGGGTCATGGGAACCCACAGTTAATCAGAAGTAGGACTTCAGTATGCTTGCCTTACCTGCTCAGTGACAAATACCAAGTGAGTTGCCAGTGAACTCATCTGAGCTTTATCTTATTTTATTTTCCCAACTTTGCATTTCTTTCTTTTTTTTTTTAATCAGTATTTTTAAATTGTTGATATTGTACAGTTTTCTGTCTTTTACCCCGCCCCAGCCCACCACCCCACCAACTTTGCATTTCAATTCAGACCTAGAAAGATGGCTGTCACAGGTACAAGATGTAAGTTCCATCTGGTCCTTGCAGCCTTTTTGTGTATATGTTTCCTAAGCTCTCTTCATACGTGTCATTCACGTACCGTGTGCTATTCATACGAGTATCCCTGCATGGGAAGGCAGGTGACACTAATTCCACACCTTGTGTTTTTTTCATGTAATAGTATCACATAAGTGGTGTCAGTCTCCAGATAATATGTTGGGTGTATACTGTGAGTTGTGCTCTAGACACAGATCTGACACGTTTATACTCACATTATGTTTGACTGAGGAGACAACCTTTCACTTATTTTTAGATGCAGCGGGCTTCTGGTTTTTTGTTGTTTTTTTATTTTAAGTGTTACTGTCTTTCCTGTGTTATTTGTATGTTTGTACATAAGGCGATTTTCCTTCATTTGAATTAAAAGTCTTTAGGACGAATTCTCAAAAGTGGAAGGAGCAAGTCTGAGGCTCCGGGTGTGGTTACGCGGGGTGGTAGGGCGGTGCGAGGCCTGCAGCCCTCCACCCGAGGCATATTGGTCTCACACCTTTGCGTTTCCTTACTTGAATGTACAGCTCCTACTGTTCCACGAGTCATTGTGTTATTTGGCCAAGCTTTTAAGGGTCCGGATTTGTTGTTTAATCATCATTTTCTCTCCCTTTCCAGGCCAAATTAAAGAAGCGGAAGCCTCGAGTAAAGAAGGAGAACAAAGCTCCCAGGCTGAAAGATGAGCAGGGGATTGACTTTTCATCTCCTAGACACTCAGATAACCCGTCAGAGGAGGGGGAAGTGAAGGTATGGGCCGCACTCCCCTGTTGAGAGTTGTTATTTAAGCCACACTTACTGTGCCAATTAGTATAAAACCATTGAAAATACGTTTGGTGTACATGTACAGTAGATAAAACAGAATATATATGTCTTTGTTTAACCTGAGAGGAATGTAGTTGCTCATTTAAGTCAGCAATTGCACATTCACCGATAATGGAAGTAAACAAAGAGAACCAAGGATGTTTCAGTGCTAAGCAGCAGTTGACATTCAGCCTCGTTGTTGGGACTGACTGGGGGTGCTGGGGACACAACCAGGGAGCTGATGTCCAGCGACAGCCGCTACACAGTTCAGTTTGTTGTTGGGCCAAACAAAACTCACCTGCGGGTCAGGCTGGGCCAGGGCCTGCCAGTTTGTACCCTCTGGTCTAAGCAAAGTGGAAAATAAACTCGTATTGTTCAGTGTGTTTCAGCAAGTGAAACTTCATGGTTTTCATGTTTTTTTTCCCCCCAGCAGTGGGTACAGGAATAGTGTGGTTTTGAGTCATGCAAACATGAGTTCAGATACTAGCAGTCTCACCAGTTACTTATTAGCTGACAGCTGTCTACCCTCCAATGTTCAGTTTTTCTGTTTGTGAAATGGGAATGACAATACCTGTGTTGAAGGGTTGCTGTGTGAAAGAGAAGATGTAAGTGAAGCCTCTGCTGGCTTAACTGGTCATTACCAGAGTTTAGAATTGGGTACCGGCTTTAAGGCTGTCTGCTTGAAAACACGCCACTCCGTGTAGATCCAGTGAGGAGCCAATGGGGGGCAGTGCTGCCTTCTCCAGAGAGTAAATGAGGTGAAACGAAGTGTGTGGCCATAGCTCATAGCCCTGTTTGTCTTCTAGGACGATGGCTTAGAAAAAAGTCCAATGAAAAAGAAACAGAAGAAGAAAGAGAACAAAGAGAACAAGGAAAAACAAATGAGTTCTAGGAAAGACAAAGATGGGGACAAGGAAAGGAAGAAGTCGAAAGATAAGAAAGAGAAGGTATTTGTGTCAATCTACTTACTGAGATGCCCACAGCCTCTCACATTCCCTTCTAGGACTTAGAAATAGGTTGGGGTGTTGAGGGCCCTGAAATAATTGTCTCGTGGGTACATCCGAGAAGGAAGAAGGGGGCTGTCCGAGTGAGGCCTGCGCCTCTCCCTGTAGCAAGAAGGGAGTGTGAAAGTTTGGGCTCTTCTTCCATATAGAAGGGCTGTACTTACGAATGTTTTACATCTCTCAGGGGGATGTTTGAGTGGGATAGGACAGGTGAGAGAAATCGGCATTTACAGGTGACTCCTCCAGGTATGTTCTCAGATTCCTGATAGATGGGCACAGTCCACAGACGAGTTTGAATATGTTGAAGGCTTTAGGATTCAAACCAAATACCATCAAGAGTTAAGCTTTTGGAATAGAATTGGGTGAAAAGTTCTACTATACAATCTTCCCTTTGTGGTTCTCTTCCACACAATCCTAAAGATCCTCAATAGTATTCTGGTACAGTGGTGCATGTATGTTTGCTGACTTCTAATGAAAGTATTTTGTAATTAGTCCCTAATCATCGTTAAAACATACAAATAACCACTCTTAACTCTACCATGTAGTTGTAACTTGAGTAGATTTCTTGCTGGGGTACCTCTGGAACTCTTGTCTTAAGCGTAGAAGAACAAGTATAAAATAAATATCAGACCAGACTGTTTGAGAAGCCTTTTCTCCCCACTTAGCAATATATCACAAAACAACTTTCCAAGTGAATAATAAATACATGTTAAAATAATTTTTAATAGATAAAATTCTGTATAGTTATAACAGCCTGGAAGCAGTTTATGTCTCTCTGATTAAAATTGTTTCCAAATTTCTAATATCATAAACCATCCTGTGACAGCTGTCTTTATTATGTTTTTATCTTTCACAGAGGTATCCTTTTTAAAAAGTGAAATATTTCAAAAATAAAATAAAGAATGATTTAAGAAACATCCATATATCCACTACCCAGATATTATAACTTCTTTTACTACATATTATATAATGACAAAGCATAGTATTGTTTTACGTTTTAAAATATTCATACATGCAGCAGTTTTTTATAAATGTATCTATATTTCTATCTCCACCCTTCTGTAATCTTTTATGGAGAAAGTGGATTTATCAGTTTGGATTTATGCAGATTTCAATCACCGAAAACATTTTTGTTAATAAAACACTTTTTAGATCAAAATTGTATAGTCATTTATAAGCTGTTAATAAAAGTTGCTACATGGTACCGTACCAGATCTCTGCCACTTTATACTTGTAACCTCTTGATGGCGTGTTTGTGCATTTTATGGATGAGGGAACAAGCCAAAATAGCATTGATGAATCTGAAGTTAAAATGGGTACGTTTAGAGACAAATGGGAATGATGTCTGATTAAGCTGTTAATCATGTAAGTTTGACTCCACGATGTCCCAGAGGACTTTATTTTACCTTTTTCATAAACAGAGGCCATCATATTCACCCGCTGTAGTGATGGGACATAGGAAGTCCGAATTGCAAGGCAGGATGGCACAAGTGACAATGACTCCTTGTAACTCTTTTTTAAAAGCCTAAAGGTGGTGATGCCAAATCTTCGAGTAAATCAAAGCGATCTCAGGGTCCTGTCCATATTACAGCAGGAAGTGAACCTGTCCCCATTGGCGAGGATGAGGAGGATGATCTGGACCAGGAGACATTCAGCATAGTAAGTCCTGACATTGAGGGACGCCAGCACCTGCAGCCCCAGTGCTTGCTGTGGCTCTGCCTTTCGTAGGCCCAGCCACACAACCTTGTTCAGTCTTAGCCTCCCTACGTTACTTTGGAAACTTAGCTTCTAAGAGCGAAAGCCCGGAGCTCTGGAAAAGGCTGATAGGAAGATCTTCATACTGCACTTCTAGTGAGGGAGAATGTTAGGGAACGAAGGTCATGTCGTGTGCTTCTGGGCCGAAAGCTCTGCAGGGGCCCTTGCAGCATGTGGAGAACAGAAGTGTTCCCTGAGCTAACACTCGTTGAATACCGTCTGTGTGCAGCCCCTGGAGTTACCATGGTGAACGGAGAACTGTTTCTGTCATTGTAGATGTTACATTTGAGCGGGGGGTGGTCAGATCACTATGCAGTTCGTGTGTGCGCTACTGTCATGGGGCAGTGGAGGAGAAAGACCGGGTTCCACAAAGGCCTGTGAGGAGAGGATTTGACCTAGTCGGGATATCAGGGAGGCGTGTTTAAGGAAGGGATGTTTGAACTGGACTCCGAAGGAAGAGGGAAAGGTTAACAGGACAGGAGGGAGGGGAGACCATGCCCAGGCAAGGCAGTGGCACACACAAAGGCCTTGTGGCAGGACCCAGTATTGGTACTGAGGTTACAGAGGCCACTGCGTCTAGACTGGTGAGAGAAAGGGGACAGCATGACATACGACAAGGCCGAGGTCCCGGTTCAGTTAGCTAGAGCAGCCGTGGAGGGGGCGTACCCTACGTGCTTCCTCCTTGCGGGGGCCAGAGCTAAGACAAGGCCTCGGATACGCGCTGTCTCCTCAGGGACAGGGACGGTGCTGGGGAGGCTGTGCACGGACCAGGCCTTGCATGGATGGGGAGCAAGCCGGGCGTCCTCAGGGTTCTGATTCCCTCCTGGAGCTGCCTGTGTGTGTTTTATTGTGCTGAGTGCAACGATTCCCTTCCCCACCTCTCGTGTGGTCTCTTCCTTGCCCCCATTTTTCACAAATTACAGTTCACTTGAACGGTTAATTCTGTCTCAAAGAGAAAGTGATCTTCCAAATCTCAAAATACTCCTGCGCTGCGTCAGTAGAGGATAAAATTTTGACCTTATCCTTGTAAAGTAGTCCTTTCTGTCTTTCCCTTTTCTCTGTGTTCCCCATACCCATAGTGTACGTATATATGCATACACATACTTTCTTTGTACTTACCTCATCTTTCTTAATTCTCTTCTTTACTCTTCAGCCTGTGATCTCTCTCCGGGCAAGTTCTGTGTCTTTCTTTGCATGGAAATGCTAGTAGAATATCAGTAAATGAATAAATTCATACTATTTTTAAAAATGCTTTTACACATTAGCTCATTTACTTGTTTTTATATTATGAAATTTTTATAAATACAGAAAAGTTTTAGGAGTGTAATAGACATTGATATGGTGCCCTGAAACTCAATCAAATCTGCGTTCTTTCAGAGCTCAGAATATAAAGTTGAAGCCCGTGCTGTTCCACCGGCTAAACTCACGCATTTCCCTTGTTGCCTCCCCAGAAGTGACCATGACACTAAATTTAGTTGTTATTCCCATGGGTGACTTTAGAGTTTCACTACTTAGGTCTCTAAAGACAATAATAATAGTGCTCCCATAAGCAGCCAGCTCTTGTCTCTATGCTTTATGTGTCCTTTCTCCACAATGATCCTGTGACACAGATAATTATCTCAGTGCTACATATTAAAAAATAAGGTGAAGAGAAGGAAGGAGCTTGTCCTATGTTCCAGGCAGTTTGGCACGAGAGTCCGTGTGGGTTATGGGGGTGACCCCTGAGTGGCGGAAGATCGTAGGGCTTGCATCGTCCTGATGTGTTGTGTGGTTGTGTCACGGTCACTTCACGAGCCTCCCTGGTTCATGGTACCAGACGCTCAGTGGCTGACAACTATATCCGGCAGGTCTGAGAAACTTGTTCAGATTATTTTGTGATAATTTCCTCCTAAGTTCTTAGCTGTAGCTTTATGGGACTTCTTGTTTTTAGGTAATGGACTCTGAAAGTGGTCCCTAATGTTAATCTGTTTTTTCATTTTTTGATTTCTGCTTCTTAAACTCTTTTCCTGGGGGATCCCCTCAACTTTGTCTCCCATTGTTTTCTTTTGAGGTTTTTGTTTCTTTTACACGTTTTACGGCCAACATTCCCCTCCCTGTGGTTCTCTGGATGTTTTCATGCTTCCCTTTGTTTTCCACCATTAACGTTAGATACTTCAGATGGCTCGGCAATCCCCAGCTGTCTCTTCTTTTTAACTTGGTCGCTGTTGTTCATGTTAGACACTCCTCTAATGGCTCGGTAGTCCTTGGTTGTCTGCTCATATCTGCGAGCGGGGTCCACCTCGGACTGGGAGTTCTGAGCATGTGGGTGGGGCTCGGTGGACCAAGAGTGTTCGCTCTGGGGTGATCCGGCTGTGCAGCTTCCCTAGGAAGCTTCCAGGGGATAGTCAGCATCGTTTGGTTCTTCCTCTTGGGTGGTCCATATTTTATGGGCTCCCTATTTTATGGAGAAATCTCCCAGTCTCCTGACTGGAGGGTGAAGGCCTGGCTTTCTTCCTTCTGGAATCTGAGATTGGCGTACGATTGGGCTGTGGCTCCTCTAGTGTGCCTGTGTGCATACAATTCTGTCCTCAGTTTAGTGACACTGCCCCTCCGCTCTGCCTGCACCAGCCCAGTTCAGAGACCTTTCTTTTATCCTCTCAGAGAATACATTTCCTTGTCTTGGGCTGGGCTGTGTTGGAGACCTAGGTCTCTATTATGAGTCTGAGTGTCAGTTACTCTTAGGCAGTCTTTGAAAAACCAGTCCTTATTTTTAGCCCTCATCCTTATTTCTAGAGACAGAGCTTCGGGGGAAATTTGCAATGTACCTCAGGTGATTCTCAGGTCTCATAAGTCATGAGAGCTGAGTCGAGGGAAATCCCTTGTGCCAGTATTTTGTTGCTGTTTTCTCTCTCATTTTCACTTTGTGGGCTATCTCTCTCTCTTTTTTTAAAGACAATCCCTTTACTATTGTTTTATCAGGGTTGGGGAGGAGAGAAAACGATTCTTATGTTCAGTTCACCATCTTTATCTGGAAGCCCCTCTCTGAGTTTCTTATAAGCCTAAAGAACTTGTAAATCAGTTTTTAAAAAAACCTTGCAAATAATTTATCCTGCTCTTTTAGCTGTTTGTGATGGGAGGTTTTCAGGCTAGGTTTGTAACTTTGCTTCTCATTTGATCTTCATGAAGGCCTTGTGGGATTATCAGGCCCCTCTGGCAGAGGAGGAAACAGCAGCATTTTCAGAGGCCAAGTAAGGCGTCCACGGTCATTGCTCCAAGCGGTGGTGGTGGGACTTGCACTTCAGGTGTTTCTGACTCTGATACTGGTACTCGTTCCACTGGCTTAACTCACCTCCTCCAGTGATCACAGGGCACGAGGGTGGGCTGTGTGTTCTCTGGGAATTCAGGGCACAGAATGCAAAGGAGGACACGTCTCTGCGGCAGGCGCTTTATGTTTCTACCCTCTTGGCCCGTTTCAGTGTAAGGAGAGGATGAGGCCCGTGAAAAAGGCACTGAAACAGCTGGACAAGCCTGACAAGGGGCTCAACGTGCAAGAGCAGCTGGAGCACACCCGGAACTGCCTGCTGAAAATCGGAGACCGGATAGCCGAGTGCCTTAAAGCTTACTCCGACCAGGAGCACATCAAGCTGTGGAGGAGGTAACCCACCCGGACCTCCGGTTGCCCGCTTTGATTTGAGAGAGAGAGAGAGAGAGAGAGAGAGAGAGAGAGAGAGAATGTGAGGGTGGGAGGGAGAATTGTTTTTGTCTTATAAAAGGTGACATATCCATGTAATGAAACATTTTTTTCCCCAACGGAAGCCATCTTTGACAACATACCTGCAAGGCTTGAATTACACTTTCCTGAAATAGGCCATTCCACTGAGACCAGTCTTCTGAATGGGTTGGATGATGTCATTAATTTATAAGAGAAAGGTAGTGAGGCGGGTTTGCTAGCCTATTCTTAGAAAAGACTCAGCCTTTAAGTGAAGGCATAGAAATCATCTGATTTTATCACTTTACCCATCTGAAGTTGATACTCAGATATAATAACTAATTCATTAGCTCTCTACTACATAGGAGGGGAAACAAGTTAAAGTCACCAAACTGTGATAATTAAATAACTCCAGCAGTATTTTGGAGTACTTCAGTTAATGCACAACTTTAATTTGTAAGGCATCATGACTTACATATTTATTTATATATTCGCTTCTGATATTTTAAGAAAATACAACAAATTTCTCAAAGAGAATGGTAACATTCATTTCTTTCCATGATCCACAGTTACTTGGACCTCATACACTTCACGGTTAATGTCATTATTATCCTCGTGTCGTACGTCCAGTGTCAGTGGGTTGGTTTCGGAGTGAAAATGGTTTCAATTAAAGCCTTGTATCATGATGCCATCCATAGCATGCTTCACACTCAGGTGTTTTTAAGTTTTAAAATGTCACTCTTCCGCTTTACACTTACCAATTTCCTGTCCTCAGCCATCCGGCTTTCTTTGAACTGGACTTCATCCCTCTTGGAAGATAACAAAAGGTCATGCTAGTACATAGCTTCGTAAGCTGGGCTTTCTCCTGTGCACCGGGGCCTGTCTGTGTGTAAGTGCACCAAGCGCTGTGTCCTGGCAGGCAGAGTTCCCTAGGAAAGTTCTTGATTGCTCCTGAGAAATTGTGCGTCGTGAAGTAGCGACTGCAAGACCAAGTGTAGCAGGAGTTCCCGGAAGCAGAAAGCATGTGCCGAAGAGGAGCTGGGAGGCAGGTCTTTTGAGAGGCAGGCAGGTGCGCTGGAACTGGTCACAGAAAAGTGGAGTGGACTTAGATGAAGAACATTCCCAGGCTGCAGCAAGGGCCCATAGTGGGCCGGGCAGGGGACTGGGAGGTTTTTAGGTTTCAAAGGCAGTTACGGTGGCTGAAGTCCTATTAGAACAGTCCTTAGAAAGGAAGGCAAACGGCTTTCTCTGTGGTGCGGTAGGTGCATGAGTTAGGGAGCCAGCCCCGTGTTCTGCACGTAGCTGAGCACAGCAGGGTGGAACTGCTCTAGAAAGAGCATGAGGACACAAGGCTCCCTTTCCTGGCTCACCGAGAGGGCCCACACCTCAAGTTCTACACTCATTTGGTCAGTCACTCCCCTGCCGATAGGAATGCTGTGTGCTAGGCGGAAAGCAGCACCCTTGGAGGGGAGGAGTGCCTCGGGGTTTTAGGGAAGGAACAAGAGGCCTTGTTGACCTCTGGAAGGAAAACACAGGCAGCCACGCAGAGACACCTGGCTGTATTTGGGAGGTGGTGGCCCTGGTGGACTGCGTGGCAGAGGCCAGAAGCATAGAAGACAGAGGCAGGCTCAGACTGGAGTCCCCGGTGCCAGTGTGACAAACAGATTTGAACTCTGAGAGCGAGCCCTGGTCTCTGGAGCTCAGTCAGAACCCATTGATAGTAGCATGTAAAGGTGTGTGACTGAGGCAGAGGCTGAAAGAGTCTTTCTTTCTGTAACTTGATTTCCACACCTGGAGAGATTGCACAGCAAAATTCAGTAGCTTGCCATCAATCAAAAGAGAATAAAAAGTTGTTTTTTAATTCTATAATTTACGAGAACTGTGTGTGTTTGTTTTTTTTTTTTTAAGGAACCTATGGATTTTTGTTTCCAAGTTTACAGAATTTGATGCTCGAAAATTGCATAAGTTGTACAAGATGGCTCATAAGAAAAGATCTCAAGAAGAGGAGGTAAAATACAAATTTAATCTTAATTCATTCAAACAGCTAAAAACCAGTTCTACAGGAAAATTCCTTAATTACCATTTCCCCTGGGAGGAGGTCGTAGGATCATGGGACGGTGGTGTTAGAAGAGTCAGTGGGTCTCCTTCTGACTGTATGGATGAAGGCGTAGGACCCAGAGGGGTGCAGGAGCCCACCCGGCCACCCGGCCTTGTCCTGTGCACCCTTCCTTTATATTAGCTGTGCAGCTTCTCAGCATGCATCACTAGCTAACAGTACATGACCTGATGGGAAAATAGCCGGTACATTTATTGGCTATTTCAACAGCGTTGAAATTCTGATAAGGGTTGTTATTCTCTGTTATTCTGTCCTGGAATCGTTTATTCACCAGGCCTTCTCTTTCAGATGCACATGTCTGTTGTTACTACAAATGGGGCTCCTGACAGGTGACTGGATTGTGGGCAGAAAATCTTTTTTTTTCCTGTTCTTTTCTGGGCCATATGATCTTGGTGTCCTTCTTGATTCTGTACTTAGGGTCCCAACTGCTTACATGAAGGAGCAGACAGGAGTGGGAGTCCAGAAGTTGCCCCCGCTTTTGGTGTAGCAGGGTGGGCACAGCAGGGACTTGGCCAATGGTACAGGGCCAGTGTTCCTTGTGCAGACAGGTCCATTTGCAGACCTGCTGACATGGCATGTGGGCCCAACCCAAATTAGCCATTAGGGCCCATCTAGGAACATTTACTACTGGCTCTAGGAACATGGCAGGTCTATGAAGGCAGGAGTTTTGTGTCTCTTGGCCTCTGTTGTGTGTCCTCAGCACCTGCAATAATGCCAACACAGGGCAGGCGCTCAGAAGCACATGTTGCATGATCGTGTCCTGCACCCTATGCTGAGTCAGCACTGTGTTGAGCTGTGGAGCAGTACCCTGACGTAACTAATAACCTTACTCACGTGGAAGAACGTGATGTATGATATAGCAGTAAATGCAGCAGTGATATACTAACATTGCTGAACAGCAGTGTAAATTTTAAGTGTTATAAGAAGTCTTTGAATGAATAGTTGGGAAAGGCCCGAGGAAGGAGTGGAGTGGTTCGGAAGGCGTGAAAGCTGGGATGAGCGTTGAAGGTTGGACTTGGGGGGTGAAGGGGTCAGCAGGGTGGGCGTCCGGAGGTAGTGCGAGCTGAGCAACAACAGCCAGCGGCCCTGCTCGTGGGGACTACATGCATTGTCTGCAGGACGGCTCAGTGAGACCTACCCACAACTGACTCATGGGCTTCCTGTCTATGGACTTAGTTCAAGGAGATAACTAAGGATGTAAGCCTGTTTGTAGTGGAAATAACTCTAATGTTCAACAGTGAGAACTAGATTCAGTGAATCATACCCCACATTGGGGAGTGTTACTCACCCTTCAATATAATATTGTGGAAACAAGTGTTCACGTGAGACTTTCACATTAAGTGAAAACAACACTAAATATTTTTGTTTAATATACATATATTTTAAAAAACACAGAAAATGGCTTAGGAAGAGCATATGGACCAAATTAGGCCAGTCAGGGCTGTCTGGTTTAGTTAGCCTCAGAAAGTGGGTGGTCCTGGTTTTACGGGGAAGGGGAGTCTCTGAGAACGCTGACCGCCTGGGCACCTGTTCCAGGGCCTGTGTGCTGGCATCTAGCAGTCCAGGCCTGTGTGCTTACAGGTGCCCATCGGTGGAACTGGCCTAGTGGGGTAGGGCAGCAGGTGGCACACTGAGCGCTCTTTGCAAAGAAGGTAGTAAATGACAGATCAGAAGCCAAGAAGGAACTATTTGAAGGTGGTGATCTGTATACCGTGCTTGGGAATTCAGCCTGGGATCTTGAGAGTCTCTGGTTTCCTTTTACTCTCTAGGAGCAAAAGAAGAAAGATGATGTGATTGGTGGTAAGAAGCCATTTCGGCCTGAGGCCTCAGGGTCAAGCCGGGATTCAGTGATGTCCCAGTCCCACACCCCACATGGCCTGCACCCCCAGAAGTCTCACCTGCCTGCTTCCCACGGGCCACAGATGCATGGACACCCACGAGATAACTACAGTCATCCCAACAAGAGACACTTTAGTAATGCAGGTAGGTCGTGAAGTGGACTTCGGAAAAGAGCTAACGAAAGAAGGATCGTTTTATTTTCCAGAGACAGCTGCTGGGCCTTTGTGCTTTATTCCTGGCCATCACTTTATTGAGATAAAACATGAAATAAAAGCATGTCCTTTTAACTGAAAGAAGAACATAGCCCCCATGCACAAAAGACAAATGATAGGCTGAGGGAGACAATCTACATTATACATCACAGTGAAATGGTCAGAGTTGTCAACATTGAAAGACTGTTAATGTTGAAAGAGCCCTTGTAAGTTAAAAGCAAAAGGATAACCAAATAGAAAAGTGGAGTAATTTCAGTTTTTAGGGTTTTTCAGTATTCACTGGTGACAGATAGTAATGCATCAGTGGCAACGTGTTTCTGGTTTACTGTAAGTCAAGGGTGTTCTCTAGTGTGCACGAATGCCGGTAACTTAGGGAGTTTTCATGGTTGTATAATGTGTAACCTTCAGCTTAGGGTTAAAAAGTAAAGCTGGTAAACCGGGTCTTTGTTATTTGCTTAAAAAAGAGAAAATTAAAAAAGAAAAAACTGGGCCAAAGTTAGGAACAGGGCATTCATACGGAGGAGGAAATTGGAATGGCCAGCGCGACAGGGTGGCTAGCTGGGTCCTCGGCCTCTCGCCTGAGCCCTGGAGCCATGGCTCTCCCCGTGGCTGCAGCAGTCAGCTGGGCCCCGTTTGAGGGTTTCTGCTCTTTGGAATTGCACCCCTCCTAGTCCCGATTGGTTTGGCTGCTCTTTGATGTCTTTAAACAGGTTCTTTTTCATCTGCCCTTTCTTAATGTTCTTGGCAGTGTGTAATTTCTGCTGCAGCTCCTCTAAACTGCTAGCAGTCTGATGTCTTCTGATACTAAAAATCAAGTAGTTCCAAATTAGTCAGTCGATCACCATTTCATTGGGGGGGGCAGGGGGAGTAATGAGTGTGCAGGGTGGTTGGGAAAGGTTCCTGTGTGCTCAGATCTGGTTGTATTAGTTGTGCTGGCTTTTTCCTGGGATTGGGCTGGTTTTGTGTTATTCCTGTGATGTCACAGATTTTATATTCTGATCCTTTGAAAGAACTCTTCTTATTAAGCTAACTGTAGTCCTTTATTTAAACCCTGGAGTCCTCATCCATCTCCTTAATAGCTCAGTACTCCTAACCAATGACCTACCTCATGAAGGGCTCAAGAAGAAAGAGCAGCACTGTGTGACTTCTCTGGAAGTAAACGCGACTTGGCCCAGGCTTTGAGCATCTGCACTGTACCGCAGGCATTGACACTCTGTTTGAGATCGGACTTTCCATTTGGTTTGAACCATCTCCAGGTGCTCCTTTCACATTGTGGAGGTGTCTCATTTTGTTGTTGTTTGTTAATTCTCAGGAAGAAGCATCACAGTTTCTTACTTCTCAGTCCTCTGGTCTGACCCTCCCTGGATCAGCAATGAATTTAAGCCACTGGCTGACTGTACATGGTTTTAATGATGTAAATTTCTGAGCTGCATAGTTTCCTTGATGGTGTTATTCTCTGGCTCTGTAGAAATATGCTGGAAGACCAGCAGAATGAGTGGAGACATTATTTGGTGGCATGTCTTTGGTCCTCACATCGTTGTAGACAGAAGATTGGATTCCCCATGAGGCCACATAGTTTCTTCTGGGTCAGTTTCTGTGCTACTTTCCGAAGGCTGCTGTAACAAACAGCCACACACTGGTGACTTAAAACAACAGAAATTCATTCTTTCACAGTCTGGAGGCCAGAATCTAAAATTAGGATGTCACTAGGTTGGTTCCTTCTGGAGGAACTGAGGGAGAATATGTTCCCTGCCTCTATCCGGGCTCATAGTGGCTGCCAGCCACCCTGGGCGTTCTTAACCTGGGGCTGCATCGCTCTAGTCTCTGCCTCCGTCTCTGCATGGCCTTCCTCTGAGTATCTCTGTCTCAGATCTCCCTCTGCCTTTCTTTCAAAAGCATATCTCACTGGATTGAGAGCACTAAATTCACGGGTTCTGAGTGAACACCTCACTAAAGCCTCCATTCCTGGACTTCTGTGTCTTCACTACCTTTTTTGATAGAAACAAGCATGATTCTTCTCTGCAGGGGAAAGTGGAGGCTGAAAAAGCTAAAGTAAATTTTACTTTAGCTCTCCCCTTGAGAGTTCGAGTGCTGACCCAGTTCCAAAGTTGGAGGGAGCACTTTTACCCTCTTTTTTTGGCAGCGGGGGGCTGCGGGCAGGGGAAGAATAATAGAACCAGTGAGTATAGTTTGGAATAATTTTCAGAGACCATGCACTAGCTTATGGTACTAGCAGGTAAAGAAACTTCAGACGTTTAAATGGAGGTTATTACCTTGCAGCTGTGAATTTCTGTAGTGCTGTTTTCTGAATTAATGATCAGTTTTTTGAGTGACATCTCATTTTAATGGTCTGCCCCAGTTCGGAAGGTGTAAACAGGTAGAAAATAAAACACAGTAGTTATTAAGATTTCAGGAGGAGAAAGGCAATGAATTTTCTTTTGCCTTAAAATGTGGAGGAAAGAATGTATATTACCAGCAGTGAAAAGACCAAAAAGGAGGAAATTTAATGTCTATCTAAAACACGTACCAACCTTTCAGTTTAAACTTCAGTGGAAGTGAAACGCAGTCATTCTTTCTAGCCACGAGGTGACCACTCTTTCTCCTCCCACAGATCGAGGAGACTGGCAGAGGGAAAGGAAGTTCAACTACGGTGGTGGCAACAACAACCCACCGTGGGGCAGTGACAGGCACCATCAGTACGAGCAGCACTGGTACAAGGACCACCATTATGGGGACCGGCGACACATGGACAGCCACCGTTCTGGGAGCTACCGACCCAACAACCTGTCCAGAAAGAGACCCTATGACCAGTACAGTAGTGATCGAGACCACCGGGGACACAGGGATTACTACGACAGGTGGGTGGAAGGCCCTGGGGCACCAGGAGCTGTCTGTCGTAGGGGGAGAGATGGTGGCATATGTGTTAGCGTATTTATCAGATGTAGTGAGCTGAAAATGCATTTACCTCACTGTGCGCCCAGACGGTCCCAAGTTTGAGCGAATGTTTGGCTGTCACGGCATCTTGGCCATGTTGTGGAGGAATCGTGAGGTAGGCAGCTGATGCTGTGCTGATCGGATGGTTGGTAGTAGGGAGGTCTGCGGTCTTTTGAGGGCTGAGGAGGCGGCGAAGGCTGGCGATTGTTGACTTGGGCCCTGAGGAGTAAGTTCAGCAGGGAGTCGGATTTGGGCATCACGGGCCCAGGCCAAGGATAGGCAGCCAGGAAAGGACACCCAGAAGATTAACACATCTGCAGAGCTCTGAACTGCTGTGTGCAGAACTCTCTTTTGCATCCATCCTGCAAATTCTAGCTGCCTCGGTTCTATTTCCGCCCCAAGCTCTCAGGTCGGGAAGTCCGCTGGGTTCTGGTTCCCTCTTCCCTGTGTGGAGGTCTGGACACTCTGCGGGCTCTGTGTGGGCCGCTAACCAGGCCCATCTCAGTAGTTTCCTGTCGGTCAGGAGTCACTCCTGTTCGTTGCCATACGTCTGCCATGATGTCCTGAAAACCTTTTTGAGTATGTTTTGTCTCTTTTTGGTTGTTTCAGGCAGGAGGGTAAACCTCGTCCCTGTTCCTCTGTCTTAACTGGGACCTGAAGTCACCATCCATCTTTATCTTTCTCTCTTTTTATTGAGGTGAAATTCACATAGCACGAATTAATTATTTTAACATGAACAGTCCAGTGACATTTAATACATTCCCAGTGTTGTACAACCACCACCTTTGTCAAGGTCAAAACCCTCATCGCCCAGAGAGAACCCTGTAGCCATTAGCAGTCACTCTCCATTCTGCCTTGTACCCGGCTCCTGGCAATTCCCAGTGTGTATTCTGTTTTTGTGGAGTTACTTATTCTGCATACTTTGCATAAATGGAATCATACAAAAATTGGCCTTTGGGGGACTACCTTTTTTGAATACTTAGCATGATGTTTTAAAGGCCCATCCACACTGTAGCCTACATGCGACTTCACTTTTTATGGCTGAATAATACTTCTTTGTGTATGTATATGCTGCATTTTATTTCTCCGTTCACCTGTTGGTGGGCATCTGGCTTGTTGGTACCTTTTGGCTGTTGTTCGTAGTGCTGCTGTGAGCCTAGGGCGGAATTGTTGGTCATACAGTACTTGTGTGTTTAACTTTTCAGGAACCCACCTAACTTTTTCCCACACAGGCTGAACCATGTTACACCCCTACCAGCAATGTGGGAGAGTTGCAGTTTCCCCACGCCTTTGCCAACACCAGTTTCCTGGTTCTACTAACATAGCCGTCCTAGTGAGTGTGAAGGGGTCTATTTAACTCTTCACCTATTGTTGAATATTTAGGTTGATTGTGGCTTTTGCTCTTGCTAATAAGTTAGAGAATAATTTCTGTGGCTCTTTTTCTCCTGGGCTGGGTCAAGGAATATGAAAGTGTGTGTAGATGTTGCCAGTTTTCCTGCAGGGAGGGAGTATGCGTGTCCAAAGGCATCAGTGATTCAAGTGTGTGCTTGTTTCATTGCAGCTTTGATGGGGCTTATGTCATTTCAAAGGATGTGTTTTGCCAATAAGTATAAAATAGCCCTTTGTAATTACTCTTGTTTTGTTTTGGTTTTGATTCCTAGTAATGTAAGCACTTGCTATGAGTCCTGTGGAAGTGCCCTTGAATTTGAGCACACGAGAGGACCGCTGGACGATGAAGAAGAGGGGTGGGAATGTGGCTGTGACCTTCCTGCTAATCCTTGCATCTCCCTTTCAGGCACCACCATGACTCCAAGCGGCGGCGATCCGATGAGTTCAGGCCGCAAAATTATCACCAGCAGGATTTCCGACGAATGTCTGACCACCGCCCCCCAATGGGCTACCACGGCCAGGGACCCTCAGACCATTACCGCTCTTTCCACACAGACAAACTGGGCGAATACAAACAGCCCCTGCCCCCACTGCACCCTGCAGTCTCGGATCCTCGCTCGCCCCCTTCTCAGAAATCTCCTCACGACTCCAAGTCACCCCTGGATCATAGGTCTCCTTTGGAGCGATCACTAGAACAGAAAAACAACCCAGATTATAACTGGAACGTCCGGAAAACATAAAGGACAGCTCGGAAGATGGGAGAGCACGAGTCATTAAGCACCTGGATATTTTTGGTCTGATCCAACAGGAGCCGGTTATCTAGACCAGTAAGTGGCGTTTCTGGACATGCTGCTGCTGTCAGCTCATCGGCTGAGGGGCGCTTCTGGGAGTGGGGGGCTTTGGTTGGGTCCAGCTTTGGTTTGGTCACCAGTCCTGCACCTTGGCACCCCATCCCGCTCCAGCCTGGTTCTGGCCTCCTGCTTCAAAGGGTGCTAGGAGGAAGAGGTGACTTTTGTGTCCCAGCCTCACGGGCTGTGCTTCCCCGGTGAAGGAAGAAGGGACCTCAGTCATGAATGTTTTATTGCCGGGGTCACTGTGCCCGGGACCTGGGTGCAGTGGTCAGGGAAGGAACATGTGCATGAAGGCTGCCGGGACCTGCTGGACGGTGGACAGGGCGAGATTTGGTTCACGGTGACGTGACGATGCTGCTGATGGGGTGTGGGGATGAGTGGGTGGGGTCTTGCATCATAGAACTTGAAGGGGGGAAGCAGGAATACCCCTCAAATGTGTTCTTGGGGAAAGTGATACCCTTGGGCCTCGTTGTGTGACACCTATGTTGCAGGGGGTGGGGGCGGGGGGGAGAAGGGAACAGCTGCACAATGGCCTTTCCCTGCAAACACTAATTTTTCCCACACTGTGTGTACATTTCAAAGGTGTAGTCCTTCTGAATGGGCCTCCTGGGCCAGGGAGAGTTGGGTCTGTGTGGCTGACTTCTGGGTACTGCTGAGTCAGGTGGAAGTCAGCAGGGGTCTGACTTGGTTGGGAGTGGGCAGGGTTGGGTGGGGAGTGTGGCTGGAAACTGGAATCCCTGGTGGGTTTCTGATTCCTGTGAGGAGAAGTACAACTCCAGGGCCTGGAGAGGAGGGGGAAGCAGAGGCAGCCTGCTGACGTGCGTGGTGCCGGAAGGCACCAAGCTGGGGGTGCTCGGGTGAGTAGGTTCCCCAGGTGGGAGGGTAGTGCCAGGAAGTGGGGGCAGCGTTCAGTGTTGTGCTAGGTCAGCCTTTGCTGGTGGCAGTTGAGTACACTTTACACGACTCAAAGAAGGAGACAAGACACTTGTTAGGGGTGGACAGGTAAAAAGTAAGTTGTTACCTGTGGTGAACAGGCTTCCACTGTTACTGTTAGAATTGAACTCAGTCTCTTTTAGAGTGACATCGACTAACACGCAGGCCCAAGGTAAACTTTTTTCCCGCGATAGGAAGCATCCAAGGACAAGGCGACTGAGCTGTAGACAGTGAGTGAGTCAGGACTGGGGGGCAAGGTGGTCACATCCATTGAGCGGGCTCCTTCCATTTCCCCATGCTAGGGCCTTCCGTGTCATTCATTTTACAGAGCGTGTGCCAGTGTTGTTAGCACACTCAGAGGCCTGTCTGGATGGAGACAGAGTAACTGACTTGAACGTGCAGCGGTCCTGTCCGCATCCAGGCTCGGAGCTGGGGGAAAGCCTTCCACTGGGCATACATGGCATTAAGCTCCCTGCACTAACCTGGGTGTGCTTCATAAGATCATTATCACTTACTTGCTGGTGTCTTGGGCAACACCACTGATGCCTTTACCAACAGCCCCCGGGTTGCATCGCGCTGGGGAACCAGATGCAGCTTTGGTGGCCGTCGCTTCCCACTGCACAGAATACCCCAAGGCCGGCCAGCACGGAGTCCCAGGGAGGGTCTAGGCCCTCACGGCCCAGGCTGGGAGTCCACTGGGCTCACCACCTCATTTCCCTCCCCATGGACTTGGGGTTCTTCACTCTCCACGTGTACCACGCATACCGAGGCAAAGCTCAAGGGACAGCCTAGGAGGCCCTGGCTAGGGTCATCCACTGGGGACATGCTATGACTGCCCCGTGGAAGAAGGTAGGAAATTAGGTCTCTGTTTTGGCCACCGTAAGGTCAGCTTCTGGCTGACGTTGCTAACACTACCCCATGTTTGAGTTGCCCGGAAAGAAGGAAGGTGAAGCTGGCTGTGGATCCTGGAGATCTGGGTGGGGCTGAGCCCCAGGGTCTTCTCCTGTGGGAAGTCAGGTCACGCCCTTTTGGAGGCTCCTCTAGGCTCCCCATTTGTTTCCTTTTACTACGAAGAGGCCAGAAGGAGTTATCTGAGACCCTGCATTTCAATACTCATCAAGACTTTTTGTTGTTGATAAGAGATGTTATTCTCAAAGATGTCTCATCATGAGGAAAAAAGAACTTCCTTTTGTTTGCATACAGGATCTCGAGTGCCATATAATAGAGCAAAAGGCAGTATCAGCCAGATCAGTGTTAAGTTGATTATAAAACTGCAGTATCCCCATAAAAGCATCTATTGTAGGTGTTGAAGTATGTTTGGAGAGTGTGTTGGAGGAGGGAGGCGTTTCCTCACTGACCTCAGTCAGTATGAATACTGTATTGCTTAGATCAAACATGGACATTTTGCACAGGTGCAAACTCTCATTTGTGGATGGGAGAAGCTACCCCAGGAATCTTGGAAGATGGTCTTCCATGGAGCCCAACTTTGAAAGATTTCATAATGGGGTAGAAATAGCAGATTGAGGAAGAGGGGAATTAGCCTCACCTGAAACCCAGATATAAACAAGGATTGGCACGGCTACTTTCACCCTGGAAAAGGGCACTCGACCCCCAGACCCTGCATGGCTGTCTTTCAGAGACGGCTAGAAACAGCCGGGCTCTCTGCAGAGCCCACCCGAGGGTCCTGGGCTCCTTCTCCTCCTAGTCATTCCCTACACCCTTCACGGGAAACCAGAACACTTCTCACATCATGCTGCAGACATTCTAGCCTGGCGATTGAACACCGCATCAGGACGTGCGGTGCAAACGCAGTTCAGCTACGAACCCACACGGACCCTGAAATCCTACAGACCAAAACGCACTCGTCAGCAGGCGCGGGGCCCAGGGCCTGCCGCAGGGGTCGTCTGGCTTGTCCGAGGGCTGCCATGCCGGGTGAGGAGAGCCAGGCCAAAGGTCCAGGCTGCTTTAGTCCGTTCGTGCCCCCCCTCGTTCGGGGGCAGACGGTTTTTCTTTATTGTAAAATTGTGGACTTTTAAAATCTGTTGACTAAACAGTAATTAATTTATATTTGTGAAAAATGCCACTGTCCTAGTCATTTCTGATGTAAATAATGTTGTTTATATAGTATGTATTAAATTTTCCTACATTGTAAAACTGCTGTACTTTTGATTCTTGTATATTAAAAAATGTTACTAAGGATTTTTAGAATCGGGCAAACACGTGGTGTTGCATTGGCATGGACCGACTGGCCGCACCTCGTCTCCCCTCCCTGGGTCTCTGGGCCCTTCGGACCATTTGACAGGTGGTGAGATGGAGCCTTCGAAGTTGGGCATTTTTCCCCTAAGTGGTGCCAGTTGTTGGGTCCAGGACCTCACACCACAGGGGTCGAAGGTTTCCCCTGAGCAGCCATTGCTGAGGTTAGCAGTCCCCCGGGGCAGCTCTAGTCCATAGCCTGTGTCCCCATACCTGGTGAGATGGCCTCTCGGGGCTGCAGGTGCCCTGGAGGGTGCCTTTGAAGACCTATGCCCTCTGCATTGGGGTCCTGCAGCCCTCACTCTCCATAGGAAATAAAAACACCGTGTCTGCCAGCCTGCGGCCTTGAGGGTAATTTAACAGTTGGGTTACATATTCTTGAAGGGGGAAAAAAGCATTTTATAATGGAAACACTGACACAAATGTTAACTCTAGCAATTTGGCACAGGGGCAGGCCCAGCTCCGGCGAGGCCCAGACGGAGGAAGGGTGGCCCAGGCTGCGGACGGAGAGCCCAGCCCGTCTGTGCAGCAGCAGCAGCAGCAGCAGCTGCAAAGGTCTGCCAGGCCCGAGGGGTTTTTCTGATACTTCAGGGACTCTGAAACCAAACTCTAATCTGTGTGACGCTCTTAATTCTCGGTATGACCTGGCTGCAGGGGCCTTGCCCAGTCTGGCCCATCCGTGCTCAGAGGAGAGCCTGGGGTTTTTACCACACATAGTTCTCTTAAGTCAGGCTGAAAGAAGAGTTGAGGGTTCTTCCTGCCGATAAACTGACAGCCGTTTTGTAATTCATAACTCAGCTGGAACGACTTGGGGAAACTTTAAGAACAAGTGCTGCAATAATCAGCTTATTTACAATAGCGATTTACAATAGCAATGAAGCTTCTCAACCGCCTCCTGCCAAAAAGCCTGCCTTTTACTGGAAGCAGCAAGCCCAGGCCCCCTCCCTCCTGCCTGGCGGGGCTGTGCACGTCTGTCATCAAGGCAAGTTCTCAGTTAGTGCCAACATAAAGGTCACTTATTGAAACACAAGGCACTGCAGTTTGCCAGACCAGTCTGGGCTTCGGGTTCCAATCTGTGGCTCTTAAAGGAGCTGGGCCAGGTTTGTCCTAAGCAAGCCCTGGACTGCCTTCTTTATCCCGTAGAAACCTGGGTAGCTGGTGGACCCTGGCTAGGCCGGACATCAGGATTTCCTGTGCAGCGCTGTGGCCATGTGGCCTGGCTCAGTGTGGGAACACGGACAAGTCTGGGACCTATGGGTTGCTCATCTCAAAGACAGAATACCATCCACTACTCAGGGCCAGCTGCCCAGGGAGGGTTTGCACATGGTATCTCTTTATTTCTTCTGTGATCTAAGAGGGAGCTGCTGTTAACAGTTCAGTTCTCGATGACCACAGGCACTGCGGTGGCCTTCGGGTGGCAGCATGGATGTTCTGAAGGGACTGGGCAGGAAAGTCCCCTTTCAGTCCTTCCCTGTGTGTAGTTAGGCAGCTGGCCTTGTCGTTTGCAAACAAAGAAGGCAGCTTCTACCCTTAATGTGGTTTTTAAGTGAGAACTCAGAACTGAAAGGGAAAGGTTTCTACACCCCAAGGGGCCACCAGGAGGGTGACAGTGCTCCTCAGTCTTGGCCTGAGGGGTGTGGGGGACTGGACGTGGTGGCCTGGAAGGCCAGCCCGTGTAGTAGCATTGTGCCCCAGCAGCAGCCCAGAGCTACCATTGGAGCCCAAGGGCTCCAGGAACAGGCTTGCTCTGGGGGGCGTTCATCCCTGGGAGGGAGGCCCATCCTGAACCTTCAAAGAGCCCCCAGGATGGCAGAAGTACAGCCGGGACCAGTTACAGCAGAGCAGGTTTTTCCTTCACAAAGATCGAGTCTCTACTGTGCCCAGGTCCCGTTCCGGGAGCTGGGGACATGCTAAACGAGGATGAGGCCCTGTCCTCTTAGCCAAAGGATGGACACATACTCCAGACAAGCAAATGAGGGGCTATAATGTCGAGAGATACGCGCCGCCTAGGAGAGAAGATCCGGGAGATTGTTGGAGGGACAGGGAGGGGCTGGTCTGGGAGGGGGTAGATTTGGGTGTGAACCTGTCAGCCTGCTGCGTCTCCTGAGCTGTGGTTCGGAGAGCCTCTTGTGAGGCCATGGTGGGCTCAGCACCCATTCATTGTCAGGAGGACAGTGTTGGGCATCCTGACTGCGGTTGGAGATCCTACCAGCCATCCCAGGTGGGGCCTGCGTGCATGTGGTTCTAGAACTGTCCAGCAGAGGGTGGCAGATCCCCACAAATGGCCTGCCTGCCCCAGCATGTCACTCCGACCCAGCAACCCAGCCATGGCTCAGCCCTCATTCCTTTGTGCTCAGCGGGCCCCCGCTTGTCTACAGAGCCTACAGATGAGGCTCGTGGGACATGTTAGGGACGAGGAGAGGAGTAGAGGTGTACGTGCTGACCAGCCAGCCTGGCAGCTGGGTTCTGTGCCCCCGCCATACCATCCCCTCAGCCAGGGATGCACAGGCTTCTGCTCCTTCTGGGTCCAGCTGCCCCTCCTTTTCACTCATGTGGCAGCCAGAGGGACCATCCTGAGCCACAAGGCCCAGACGGTACTCCGCTGCTCCTCATAACTCGCCCTAACTCGAAGCTTCCTGGTCTGGGCCCCAGGCCCCCTGTGAGCTTCCCCTGCTGGCCACTACGAACTGCTCTGTCCCTGATAGTCCTGAGCACAGCCAGCCCACTGCTCTTGCCACCTCAGGTCCTTGAGCCAGGGTTCTACCCCTGGGCTGCCGCCTCCCCCCCCACCCCCCACCCGCACCAGACCCTGCTGTCTGGTTCCCATTCCTGACTGTCCCTTCCCTGTGACCAGAGGCCATCTGCCATCCCCGCATTGACACAGCTGTCTCCCCAGCGGACTGCGGCACCCTCCTGTTGTCATTCCCTGCAGTGGGACATCAGTCCCTTCTCAGGTTCTCCCCGCTCAAACCCGTCCGCTCCGCCTTCACCTTAAACCCAGAGCCCACCATCCATGTCATCTCCCGCATGGCCACCACCCCACTTCTGACTGGCTTCGTGTCACAGCCTCTGATTTCCTCTTTCTCTCCTGATGGTCCTGCCCTTAGCTTTCTATAGCAGTTGGACTGGGTCCAAAACCCAAGTCAGGCACAATCGCTTCCACACTGAAAACCTGTAAATGGCTTCTTTAATAGGAGCTGGAATAGAAATGCTAAGTTGCGCTCTCGCTGGCGAGGCCTGCTGGGCTCGGGCCTCTCTGTGGCATCACCAGGGACCCTGGTGTGTCCACTCACTGCCGTCCAGTCCCATCACTTCCTGCCGCTGCTATGCCAGGTCCCTGACTCACCCTTTTCTTCTGTGTAGAATGTTCCCTCCAGATCTCTGCATGTCTGGCTCCCCAAATTCATGTGAGTGAGTGAGTCAGAGGTCTTCCCCGCTGACCCCACCAGAGGTGAAAGCTTCTGCCACCCTCCCCCGACACAGGGTGCATCTCTCTCGGAACTTTTTACTTAACTGTCCATGGAACAAATGCATGCACACAACTGGAGCAGGAGGGGACTGCTGTTTTCGGTGGCCCCTACCCCGCACCAGTACCCAGGTGCCAGGCAGTTTATGAGTGTTAGCTCACTGGATTTCTAGAATGACCTTGGGAGGTAGGTACTCATAATTCCGTTTTACAAATAAGGAATCTAAGGCTCAAAAAATCCAAGGCGGACCACACAGCTAGCGACGGGCAGAGCCAGTTTGGATGCCAAGTCGGCCTGCCGCCTAAGACCACCCCTTGCTCCCCGCCGCTCGGAGGAGACCCACTCTGGCCCAGTGTTCCGCTCATTCTTTTCATCCTAGGGTTTGCCCCCTTTCTTATAAGCTACCCTCATTCATTTGTTTTTAATAGCCATTTCTCTGTCTCCTTACCCATTCTGGTTCTCCAACCAACACATCCAAGATTCCTGCCACACACCAGTGAGCTGGGATAGAGGGGCTGCACCTCCATCTGCAAATGTGCTCACTGCAGGCTGACTGGCCGCAAGGAAGCTGGCACGAGAGACCCACTCCCACCCAGCCCGCTGTGTGCGATGCAGCCGCTTATTGGGAACCATTTAGTGCAAGACTGTCTTCCATATTCACATGACAAATTTCCACGTTCAGGAGGGCAGCTGGTCACAAGGGAAAGAACTCCACCCTGAATGGAGGGTCCTGAACAAATTCCAAACCAAGAGCGTTTCTGGCAAGCAATGTAGCATTTTCATCTGATGGTGAACAAGGCTTTTTAAAAAATGCCTGTGCGCCCTGACTTCCCAGTGATTTGTTCTGTGCTGGCCGAGCGCCCGCAGCTCTGCCACCTCGGCGGTGCCTCCCCCGTCAGTGGCTTCGTCCTTGTTTCTACTGGAGGGAGAGGCCCCTTGGTACTGACAGTTTGGGCGACTGGGTAGGACGTGAGGGTATGCTGGATCCAGTCTGGCTTTGTCCCTTTCAAAGCCCAGGCTCCCCAGGTTCTCTCTGGAAGTGTAAGTTGTATTCTAGAGAGTTCTCCCTACTCTGAGCCTTTCTCTGCAGGTTGTGACCGGTGGACGTGCTCACTCTGGACTCCTCCCCTCCCCTCCCCAGGCTTTCGGTTCACGTCCCTCCCAAGCTTCCAGGCTCTGTGTGGCCCTCTCCCTTCTCTTCCCACCCACCGTCTCAGTCAAACCCTTTGGAGGAATACCACTGACACAAGACACTCACTGCGTGCCAACCCCTGGCCTAAGCACCGTACAAGAGTTAACTCAATCTCCAATAGCCTGATGTGACACGCACCCCTCATCTTACAGAGGTGGGAATGGAGACTCAGAGAGGTTAAGTGACTTGCCCAAGATCACACAGCTAGGAAAGTGGAGGAACTGGAACGCAGCCTGGCTCAACTCTGCCGCTGCTCTGCCTCACAGCATGTAGCACCGAGAGCAGGAACGGACCTAGCTGGCCTGGCTCCTTGCTAAGGAATCCCTGGCAAGGCAACTCACATTCGAGTGTCCATTTCTTCACCTATAAAATGAGCATGCATTTCTTTCTGGTGCATTGAGTAGTTTGACAGGATGCAGTGTTGGCAGTCAGCAGTGAACCTGACCCCAACTGAGCCTCGGTCCTTCTCACAGATGTGGGTGGCCCCTGGCTCTGTGGAGGCACTACTCTTCCACCAGGCTGCATGTGACAGAAGAACCCTGGGGGAGGGGAGCAGTGTCAGTCCCAGGTCTAAGGCTCCAGACTGACTGCCGAGATGGAGTCACCTGGGTCTCAGGCCAGCACATGCACCCTCGCCCCCAAGGGCACCTTAGGTCCTTCTGCAATGTGCCCATGTGTCCTTGAGACTCTGTTCCACCCCCACCAGAGCCAGGGAACCTGGACCCCTCCAGCCCCAAAGACTATCGTGAGGATAGAAAGTAGTTTTAGAAAAGCAGGGGCTTTGGTGGTTAAATTGCTCCATCATCCGCACAGCATGTGCACGCACACACCCTGGCTTCCTCCCCAAACACACTGTCAGGATGCCGCAAGGGGACGGCCACTGCTAGTCACCTCACCAGCCCCCAAAGGAACCAGTCCGTTCCGAAAACAAACTCCAACACGTAGCCCAAAGGAAAATAACAAAACAAAAACCCAAACTTTACTTGCATTTAGCCATTAATAAATAATTTACAGTATGTACATGTGGTGACACTCCACACACGTCACAAACACAAGGACGCAGTGAGGGGTCCCCACTTCCAAGCAGAACGTGAGCAAACACAACCAAAATAAAGTGCTTCACTTTTTCCTTCCAACATAGGGGCTGTCTATAAAACAGTAGGGGCCTTGCCCCTCCCACCCGCCTGCCCAGGTTTGGCAGAGAGGGGACCTCTTGGAGGGGGAGGCCAGTGTATGAGAGGTCCCTGGGAACAGTAGGAGGGCCAAGTCAGGGCAGGTGGCAACCGTGAGAGGCTATGGGGCTTCTGGGGAGATGGCCCTCAGGGGCTCAGCAGCCCCTCTGGGAGTGGAGCACAGGCCGGTGCTGGTCCCTGCGGTTCTCTGGGGCAGCAGCAGAGGCAGGGCTGGTCCAGGGCTCCTTGGGTGGGTAGCCGGGGCTCCCAGCAGCAGGTTTCTCCTGGCTGTGTGGCCCCAGGCTTAAGGGAAGGGACCCAACAGGGGAGACTCTGCCAAGGCTGCTCCTCTCCCCAGATGCAGCCCTGGGTGGACAGGGTGGGGAGCAGGGCTCTGGGGAGCAGCTGGGGAGAGCAGAGGATCAGGGCAGGCCAGCTGGCCCTATCCACTGGTCTCCTGCCCATGCCCTATGGCCCAAGCCCCCCTGCCCAGGGAGTCTTACCATCTGCTGGAGAGGAAGGAACAGAAATCAAAGGGTAGTTCTCTGTTTAGACATTTAGAAACTCAACTTGACTAAGCACAATGAGGAGGGGACCAGAGAAGGGCATCCGAGCCCACGAATGGTGTCGCTCCAAGCCAAGTGCCAACATGCACTGTCCCCAGCTGGGGGCTCTTGAGGCAGGGGTCTGGGTGCCGTAAGGCCCCATGGGAAAGGAGGCCCTGCCTGGGGGTCCAGCCTTGAGGGTGCCCCGGCCCTGCCAGCTCAGTGTGTGTGAGTGTGCTCGTGGAAGAGTGTGCGCGTACGGCGGGCGGGCGCGTGCAGCAGTCGGCCGGGCCGTTCAGTGCATTGCAGGGGGGCAGGAGGAGCTGACTCTGACCTTTCCCAGGGTCTCTGGTGGGGTGGGAGCTCCAGCCTGAGGGGCTTGGTTTTACACATTCACACTGCGGGGTGGGCAGGTGGGGAGCAGCTCTCCCCGTCACACAGCTCTACTGTCACAGACGTCACAGCACCAGTCAGTCACCACCACCTTGTACAAGGCCCTGGGGAGGGTGGGGGGCAGCCCCGTGGCCCCAGCCCTTGCCAGCAGACAGCCCAAGGCAGCTCTGAGGTAACTGTCCCACAGCTCACCGGCCAGCCGCTGCCTTTGCTTCTGCAGGGGCCACTGGGAAGCAGCCAACCCTTCTGCAGCTGCAGGCTGGCTTGGTGACAGGCAGTGCGACTCTCTCCATCCTATGCAGCAAGGGCCTCCAGGAACACAGGGAGCAGGGCGAGGAGCAGAAGGCTGCCCAGGAGGAGCCGGGGGGCTGGAGATAGCCCTGCGGTGGCAGCCCGGCTAGGTGGCTCCCGTGTCCTCTCGTACAGGTGCAGCTTGTCCTTGTTGGAATGGAGCATCTTGACATCCTCCAAGGCGTAGTAGGCAGCCAGTGTGAAGTTCACGTCCCCCGTGGTGAGCAGGTCAAAGACACAGGCCTGGTAGTAGAGGTCCTCCACGGGCAGCCTCTCTTTGCACTTGGCCACAGCCGTCTCATATGGGAAGGTGTCGGGGGTGGCAGGGGCAGGGCTGGCAGCCTGGGGCCTGTGGGCGCCTGGACCTTCATGGACATGGAAGGCCTGGAAGTCAATCTGCTGGTTGAGGGGGCAGCCCCGCAGGCAGAGGTAGAGGCCCTGGCTGTCCCGGTCTTCCACGGCATTGACCACCTCCTCTGGCATGCGGACCGCGAAAGTCAGGTAGCGGCCCACCTGGCGAACCACGATGGTGGTGCCGATGTACTTGGCCTGGATCTCTATGTGCTGGCCCGATACCTTCTCTGTGATCTTCAGGCTGTTGGCCCCGTGCTTGTCCCCACCATTCTTGGAGCCATCGGCAAAGGCAGCTGGGAGCTCATCCATCTCAGCCTGGTACACCTTCTGGTCTACACACTCCTGGAAGTTTTTGAAGATGATGGTGAGCTGCAGGGAAGCAGGCGGAGAGTGGGGTTAGATAGAGCGGACAGCTGCGGGGGGGAGAGGGCCCAGCCCCAGGCTCATGGTGCTCCACGGAGGCACGGAGGAGCCCCAGGGTGCCCCGGACTGTCCCTGCCCCATTTTGGTCCCAGTGTCTCCTGTACTATTAGGCACTTAATATTTTTCTTTAAAACAACTGGTTTTTACTCCAAAAAAATAAACTGACTTAGAATGGGAACTTTGTATCATTACACTAAATAAAAAACTAGCTCATTTACTATATAGAAAAGCGAACCATAAAAAGAAAAGCAGTGTTAATTAAAAAGAAAAGGCCCTTATGCACTGTAACAGGCTGAACAACAGGGCCCCCAAGATAAGGGCCTTCATCCCTGTGACCTGTCAGTGTGACCAGGTAGGGCATACAGTGCTGCAGAGGGCATCAGATGAAGGGTCCGAGATGGAGAAATGATCCTGGATTACCTGGGTTGGGCCCTAAACACAATCACAAGTATCCTCACAAGATGGAGGCAGAAGATATTTGACCACAGAAAAGAAGGCTGTTTCCAGCAACAGAGACTCAAGTGAGTGATGTGGCCACAAGTTGAGGCATGCTGGCAGCCACCAGAGGCTGGAAGAGACAATGAATGAATTGTCCCCTGGAGCCTCTGGAAGGAGCCGCCCCGCTGACACCTTGATGTTAGCCCTGTAAGACACGGAGCAGACTTCTCGCTTCCCGAACCCTCAGAGAACAAAGGTCCATTCGTCTGAACCACTAGTTCATGGTATTTGTTACAGCAGCAATATGGAACTAATACGGTGCACAACGGTCTCACACCGTCTCATGGTGCAGTGGGCCTCCAGCAGAATTCCTGAGAAAGGACTGCAAGCCACGGCCTGGATGGTAGGTAGAAGAGAAGACACTGATGTTGGAAGAAAGAATGAAGGGGGGCAAAAGTCACGCAGGCAGGCCTTGGAGGGGAGCAGGAGGCAGAGGAAGAGGAGGAAGGTGCAGGTTGGCAAAAAGAAGATGAGGTCTCCAGGCTGAATGTGAAACCCTGGCCAGGGCCAGAGCTGGGAGGCCCATTCGCACTCGAGCCCACGGTAGGGGGCGGGGCTGGGCTGAACCCCTGATGGGTCATGTTAGTCACTGACCTCCCAAGAACCAAGGACACAGGCACACTCACTGCATCAGTGTCCTGGGCACCACATTTATTATTCCTAGTCCCGTGTGGCACTGCAGGGCAGGGTGACATTACCTCCGATTTACAGACAAGGAAACTCGGTAAACTGACTTGCCCAAGGTCACACAGCCAGCACACAGCAGAGCTGGGACCACTCTCTGTTTCCAGTTCCCGAGCTTTTGCAGCCACAAGCCCAGAGCATGGGAGGCCTGGGAGAAGGATGGGACATGAACAGCCCAGGGTGTGAGTGTGAATCCCCTACATCCATCATCCTGGCAGAGGTGTCTGGCCTCTTTCCTCTATAATCCTAACTAGGACGATTGCATGGGCTGGAGATGAGCAAAACTGGGAGAAAAACCACCACAGCCTCTCCTGTTCCTGCTCCCGGGCTCACTTGGTATCTCTAAGGCCATTGCCCCTTGGACCAAGGGCACCTGCAGCTCTGCTGTCTACATGGGGCATGAGGACAAGCTAGTGCTCTGTGGGATGGTAAGGTGGCCGCAGCCTCTCCATCCTGCTTAGAGCCCTCTGCGTAGAACCATATGAAACTGCCTCTCACTACCATCCCTGGCTTGTAAAAACAGCAACTTCATATGGTTCCACCTCCTGCTACTTCCTTCTCTCCATCCAAGGCTCCTGCCCTGATGTGGAGGCCGCCTGCAGGGGGCTGGGAGGTGGGCCAGCCAGGGTGGTCTGGGCAGTGGGTGGTCCTGTCATTGGAGGAGGGGGCATGGGATGAGGGACTCTTGTGTCCCTGCCTGGTGTACAGACACTGTGTGTGCGGGGGTGGGGGGGCAGCGGGGGGCGGCTGCTTTCCAAGTGCCATCCGTCTCCCTGGAACAGGAAAGGCTGGTTTTGCTCTAACTGCCATCTCTCGTGGAGACAGTCTCCTGGAAGGCTGACAGACGGCTTGACTCTTCTTGGCACCAGTGCCAGGGACTCAACCACAAGTAACAGCATGAAGGGGGCCTGTCGAAAGCCAGGCGGCTCGCTGCCAACAGGGCCCTGGGCGGGGCTGCCACTCCTGCCTTTGCTACCCCCCTTCCCTTCCCAGAGGAGCCTGGGCCCTCCCCACCATGTGGGCTCAGGGCAGAGCCCACACTTCATCTACAACTGTTCATGGAGCGCCAACAACATGCTAGGCCTGGTACTAGGGGCTGCACCCACGTAGAGCACAAAACAGTCCAAGATTCCTGTCCTCACGAAGCTCACTCGGGTGTGCAGGTGGAAGGGGTCACAGACCAAGCAGATGAGGTGCATTATGCAGCACGTGATAATGGGGGACCAGCAAGGGGGAGAGGGGATGGGGGGCAGAGTCCACAGTGTCTCTCTCTGCTCCCTGAGCCTCTCCTCGCCTACAGCGTGGGGTGCTACCAGCACAGCTGGAAGGAGACAGGTGCGGCAGGCAGTCCCATGAGGTGGGAGGTTGGCTAAAATGGCAGACCAGATCTTGCTCTTCCACAAGAAGAGAAGGATGGGCTGGGTGGGATAATGACATTATCGTGGGAAATGAGGAAGTGTGCCACACTGAGGGCAGGCTGGAGGGGCGAGGGGTCAGGTGAGCAGGGGCTTCCTGCCAGGGCTGAAAAAGCCCAGGCAGCATCGGCTCAGAGATGAGACCCCAGCTTCTCCTTCCCTGGGAGTTCCAGGCTGCACCCACGCTCAGCCTGGCTCTGTGGTCGCCCATGCCCATCCTGGGGGGCAGGCTCAGTACAAGGACTTGCAGGAGGCCACTCCCAGTGCTCTGGGTGGAGCCCTCAGCACCCTCAGCACCAGCACCGTCTGCTAGTCTCTGTTCTCCATCATTAGCCTGAAAGCTATGGGTGGCAGGCCACCCTGGGCACAGAGGTTGACACAGAAGAGATGTCCAGTAGGTGTTTGCTGACTCAATGAATGGACTGACACAGACCCCTCTGCAGCGGGGCCTATGGGAACAGGCAGGGCAGACCCTGGGTGCCGGAAAATGGTCGCGGCACCTCTCACCCCAGCACCATGAGGCTGTGGTCTGCCTGGGTGGCATAGGCAGTGACCCTGTCATTGCTGGGCCTCTAGCAGGGCCACGTGCTGCCTCCTGGCTGACAGGGACAGAGCAGAAAGCTGTTGTGCTCTCAGCCTGCTGCAAAATCAAGGTGGTCCTGTGCAACAGCAGAGAGGGGCTGGCCGGGTCCTGCTCTGCTTCAGGGCCCCATAGCCTTTGGGAACTGGACTGCTGGGGCAGGCCTGCAGCTACAGTTCCCAGCAGTGAGCCTGCAGCAGAGCAGGCACTGGAAAAATGCAGCCGAGTGAGAGAATGGAGCATAAGAATGAGTGGTTAATCCATTTGGGTTTTGGACAGCATCGCTGGGCTCAGCGCCCCAGTGCGTGTCAGCGGAGAGCTGAGTGCAGGGCCCAGGGGCTCCAAGCCCAGGCACACTGCCCTGGCCTACAGACTCCAGTCGTTTGTAGCCTAATGGCTCTGGCTCCCCAGTCACTAGGGGCAGCAGCCCAGCCTGGCTGGTCACTAATCACAATTCTTCCCTTGGCTCTGTTATCACATTTGGTGCTTATACCTCGCTGGGTTAGGAGGGGCAGGTTCCTTCCCATGTGCCCCTGCTAGCATGGGACACGGAGGTGGGATCCCCTTCCAGAGCGTGTTTGCTACTGGATTTAGAAGCTGCAGCTCCAGGCTCCCAGTATTCACTTATCTTGGATCTAGGGTGGGAGGTGGGTAGGAGAAGGGGATGCAGAGGATGCAGAAGGGGTTCTTGACATGGGTCCCCCTCAGTCTGTGCCGGGTTAGGAGGGGAATGGGGCAGAGAGAGAAAGGGCAGAAACTAGGTTTTCTCAAACATTTACCCTTACCATGTACAGGGCACTAGTAAACTGCCTTTTAGGTATGCCAGCTTATACTACCCTGTTCTGCCCTGCCCGATTCAACGATCCATACGTATGTGGTTTCCGATACCTTCCCACCCTGAAAGCCACTTTCACAAACACACGGTGCAGGTGTGCAGCAGTTTGAGAAGCACCACACTTCTAGGCAATGCTAAAAACCTCTCATTCCTTTCTAGCTAACCTGCTCATTTACTGAGAATGAGAACGTGGCTGGGCGCAGCAGGCACCTGGGTGGGTAATAAGGCTGCCTCTGGGCCTCCCGACAGCAGGGTCTGGGCAAGGGGACCCCATGGGGCCACCCCAGCCTCAGGTGCACCCTCACCTTGCTGGTGGCCGTGGCAGCAGACCCAGGCAGCACAGGGGTGTTGGTGACTTGGACGTTCAGGTAATTGTTGTCGATGAGCGGCCAGGCACCCTGCACCTTGCAGGTCTGAAAGCGGTCTGTGAAAGTCCTGAGGTGCGGGTCCCCAAAGAGGCCACAGTGTGTGTAGTTGGGGGTGGCTGAATGCTTGTGGAAACTCTTCTCATAGTGGCAGATCTCGGGGCTGTCGGAGCGTTCCTGGCTATCCCCTGGTGGTGGGAGCGTGCGCAGGCGTGGCTGTGACGTGGGGCCATCCTTGGAGCAGTTGTGCTGGCTCATGAGGTCCTCTATGCCATGGACCGCTGAGTGGTAGGCCAGGTCACCCCGGCAGGTGCGGGCCGTGCGCCGTGTGCACAGTGCGTAGGTGCGCAGGGCAGCGCAGAACTCGGGGGCGTCGTCTGAGGCCAGGGAGTGGCTGCCTGCCGTGGCGCTCCAGAACTCAGAGTTGCACTTGAGGATCTTGCACGGGGAGGTGGCTGGGGAGAAAGGAAGGGATGCGTCATTGGGGGGGGTGCACACCAAGGACATCCCATCTGAGGCAGTGGCACCCACACAGTTGGAGAAACAAAGCTGAAGGCAGTAATGAAGTGCAGGCTCTCAGTTGGCCATATTCTCCTGCAAAGGTCCTAATAACCCCACGTGGCCAGGCACACATTCCCACAAACTGCGAGGGCTGTGGCAGCCCTCCCATAGCTCCCAGCCTGTGGAGGGGAGTGGTCAGTGTTTCGGGGGCAGCAGGACCGCGGCAGCGGGCCTGACACCCGTTAACACATTCACAGCTACCCCCTAAGAATTTGGTAACAGCGGAAGAAATCTGGCTGGGAATGAATGCGTTCTAAGCTCTGCCACTGTGTGACCTTGTACAAATTACTTAACTTTTCTGTGTCTCACTGCACTCATCTGGAAAATGGGCAACAGTAGCTACCGTACGAGAGGACTTAGAAAGGCACCAGCATATGCAGCTGAAGCTCAGTGAGCGTTGGCTAGTATGATACTGGATCAGCCCTCGTCACAGAGGGCCTGGTTCCGCTCACCTCATCTGCGAAGCTCCCCGCCCTCTCCTGCTCAGGAGAGCAAGCTAGGAAGCAGGTGAGGGTGGTAACTCCAGATCTGCACAATGCGTGGCTTTAAAGAAAAGCCCCTCACAAGCTTTGAGACCCTCATGATGGCTACGAATGACCATGCCTAAGAACCGTGGCTTCAACACATCTGACTTCCCAGGCGTCCCCAGCTGCTTAGAAGCTTCGGCCCTTGCACATCTTCTAACGAGTTGAAGAGGAAGCCCATGTACCATTCTAGGTGGGGAAACTGTAGATCAGGAGGGTTGGGGCTGGCTTGCAAGAGGCCCCTGAGAGTGACAGGCTGCGACTGGAATTGATGGTTACTGTTCCCCCCGTCACCTCTCCAGGTGCTGACGTAGCTCTTCAGGGCCCGTCATTTCCTTGTAGTCTTGGGGAAGGGTGTCAGGGATGCCAGGGCTGGACAGTCCCCATGGTAGTAAGATGAGGGGCCTGCTGACCCCCAGGGAGCCATCCGGCTGCCCCATGACCACCCCATTAAATCAAGGGCCGAAGGCCTCCCAGGTCAGGGACCGGAACGCAACCTGGCCTGGCATCAAAAGGGAGAGCTCTCAGCCGTGGCATCACCTGTCAAAGAGACCCCAGGGGTCCTGATTTTTATGTTTAGTATCTCTAATAAAAAACCAAGAGTCCTGAATTCCAGGCAGTAAACCTTGGCCTTTTCTGATGTGAGTATCCAAGAAGCAAGGAGAGGAGAGTCTGAGAGCTTGACACAGGTACTATGGCAACCGGCGCAAGCCCCTTTGCAGAGAGCAGCCCCTTCTGGCCCTTTGGCCACCTCTCAGTGGATGCGAGACAGCCAATAAGGTCGGAGCCAGGAAATTAAAGAAAGTGACTGGAAATAGGATTTCCATCTTGGCCGCTATGTCCTCTGGCAGGGAGGGCTCTCAGGGTCTCTGCTAGCTCTCATACTCAGGCCTGTACCGCAGAGGCCCAGGAAAACGCAAAGGCACCACACAGCGACGGATGCTCCTTTGAAGCCCATTATGCACGTTTTGTTTCGACCCACTCCTCTTGGGACAGCACTTTCGGAATTAGCTACAGGGGGACAAACAGGAGAATCCAGAGGATGCAGAGACTCGGCTGGCCTGGGGAAAGAGGAGGGTGCAGGTGATGCCTATGCTTGGTCTCCCAGACTTACTGGGGGTGGAGCGAACCCTGGGCAACCATCTGACCTGTTTGCTCCTGACTCGTTCACTGAAGGCAACGAAGGCCAGTGCTCTCTGTCCTCTGTGCAATGGACTCTATCAAAAGCCCCAACGATCACTTTGACCAAGCTCCGTGTTGCCTTCTCAAGATGCACCGTGGGAGTTTTAAAACCCAGAGCCAGAGGGACACCAGAGGTCACTGGTTTCCACCTCCAGCCAGCCCCCTGGGTAGGAAATCTCCCTGTAGCATGGCCTGGTGGACATCCAGCTTCCACTGCCACTGAACTCGGCCAGCGCAGGGCTGGTCCCCCCTGCTCTGGGATGCTCCAGCTGTGGACCCACACCTGCCTCCCAGGGACTTTCATGGGAGCCCGATCCATCTTGTAGAACCACACAGAAAAGGCTCGAACGTTGCCACCCTGCAATCGAAGACAAACCCCTCAGCTCTCCTGTGTCATCGTCCTCGGCCTCACCCTCCAGCTGCTCTGTGGGCCTGGCTGAACTGTCTGTGTCATCCATGATACCCCAGCTCGAGTGCCACCTCCTGCCCTCAAGTCCCCTGAGAGCAGGAGCCCCTCATTTTTGTCCCGGAATCCATGGCTCCTACATTCCTCACTCAGCAGCACCCCACAGATGTAACATTTCGCATCTGGAGGAGGTGGGCTCCAGGCTACCTCCCTGGTGGACTGAGACACAGCAGAAAGAGAAATCACAGCCACACAGCTTTTCTGGCTTAATGACTGTCCTCAACAGTAACCGAGCACCTCTGAGAAACAGAAAGAGGGAGGCAGGGAGCTTGGAGTACCAGCTGCACTATCCCAGGCGGGATGAAAATATTTACCCACCAGAGTGCACCAGAGCGGCATTAGCTGCTTTCAGAGACCTCCTTTGAACTGTTAATCAAGCCCAATCTTTCAGAATAATAGCCTGATTATTACCACCTTGTTTGCATGACAAAGAAGCCCAATAAAACGTATTTGGCTGCGCACAGAGGGGGTGTGAGGGACAGGCCCTGAGAAAGGAGTCTTAGGAATGCGGTGAGCCGCTCCACAGCCTGAACCCAGGAATAAAGACAATGCAATTTGCCACCAAGAAAAGCCCAATAGACCAATAAATTACCCGCGTGCAAAGGGATTAGATCAGGTTTCAGATGCCAGGCAGGAGGGGTGGGGTGAGCCAGGAAACAGAAAAACCTGCCTCTTCTTAAAGGGGTAAAGCTCAGTTTGCAGACAAGCCCCATGGCCAAGCTGGGGTGTGCAACTCCATGGCCTCTGCAGGGCAATTTGCATGACTTGCTGAAAGTTCTGGATGCAGCTCTGTGCCAGGCACTATGCTTCATGCTGTTCCTGGAACAAGCCCTAGTGAGCTGCTGTGTTCGGGTAGAGTAAGCCATGGAAACTTCCAGAATGCAGGGTTTTATCTGAGTACTAAAATACAACAACGATGGAAGAATGGAGGCTGGAGACGCTATCATTTCTTTCTGAAATGCAGTAGCATCTCAATCGGTTCTGGAAGGGCAGTGGGATTTGATGGGTGCCACCCAGACAAGGTCCAGGGAAGACAAGGGGACTCCTGCCAGCTGAGGTTGGCCGCTGGGGGTTAAGTGCTGCCTGGGGAGCGTGGAGCCAGGGGTTTGGGGCCCGGACACCAGAGCCTTGAGTGCCAGCTGGGCCCATTAGGAAGCAAATGTCCACTTTCCTATGTTGTGGGGAGCTGGGACCCCACCAGGCTCCCTGTAAGATTCTACCACGAAGGAGCATGGGATCGATCGGGGAGAGAAAGATGGAGGCGCACACTGCTGCACCTCCGTCCCCAGGCTGTTTCTATCCCCGCCACTGGACAGTGGCCCTTCTCCCCACTCAGCATTGCTGCTGCCACTCCGAGTACTGAGACCAGCCAGGCAGGGGCCCCTCCTCAGTGACCTGTCCCCACCCCCCACCCCAGGGGTGGAAACCACTTCCTGCAACTCTGCGTGCCACCCGCGGTCCCTCGTGGCTCTCGCTCTCTCTCCGCCCCATTTGTGTCGCCCCCTATGCCGAGTCCCTCTGTGGACATGCCCCATGTGGTTTTCCTTCACCAGCCTCAGGACTTCAGACTAGACCCATCTGATCACGAGGCTCCTGGGTAATTTTCAGTAAGTACACGGCACCCCCTGCACACCATTTTAGGGTGTGGTGTAACTCCAGAGGCAATGGCTCCAATTGAGATAGAAGCAGGCAGAGATTAAGAGAGAATTCACTGCACAGCCTCTGGAAAGGCCATGGCGAATGAAGCCTGAGTCCTCCCTGTCCCCTGTCCTCACTGCCCACCCACCCACCCTGGGCAGCACTGGCGCTAAGACTGCTCCTTGGCCACAAGGCGTGGTGCAGGTCCTGAAGGTAGTGGGCAAAGAGCGCCAGGCAGGAGGGCCAACCTGCCTCGCCCCCTGTGAGACCCAGCAGCCGCTGGAGCATTGGGCCATTCTCCACCCTCTCCTGTCCCTTAGCAATGAACCTAGAAGGGGACAGCAAACTGACCTAGGGCCAATATTTGGTAAACTCTGGCCCGGGCAGTATTCTGGAGTCTCCTTGCATGATAGATGCCTGAGGCTGCCTGTCTGTGTCGCACTGCAGGAATGTCATTCCATCGTCCCGGCGTAAACATGCAGGTGTTTGGCATCAGAGCCCAAAAGGAACACACCCCGGTGACGGGTTGGATTTTTCACCAGGTACGGCAGACACGACCTTACTAAGCTACAAGCAGACAGAATTGATCGCCCTTCTGAAAAGGCATTCCTCCCCAGTCCGGACGAAGACTGTCCCAGGGAACTGACCTAGCCCGTGGCTCCAACGTGTCTCCCACCCACTGAAAGCACTGGGAACCTTTGGGGGCTTTCTCCAGGAACTGGCTTGCAGGAGAAAGAGCAAGGCCAGAGGAATTTTCTTGGAGAATCTCAAGTGAGCTAGGAAAGGGAGGGTGGGCTGGGGAGTGAGGGGTTAACTCCCTGCCAAGTGTGGAAAGAGGTGGCTGAGGCAACAGGCACTGCCCCCTGGCCCCACCCAGCCAGACCTGCTCTGCCCCAGCCTCCCCACATGCCAAGTTGTTGCAAGAAAGCATGCCGAGTGCCAAGCAAGAGGGCACACCTCAGCTTACAAACTGGATGCCCTCCCCCAGCTCCCACTGGGGCCACACAGAGCCAGGTCAACGGCAAACAGAACGGCCAGTCAGGCAGCTGAGGGCTTCTCTGGGTAGGTGAGCCCCATGGTGGGCAAGGGCCGGGCACGGATTTCACTTCACATCATGGCTTAGGACACAGAGCTGAGGTACCGGGGCTCCCCAAGGAGGTCGGTTATGGGCAAATAAAGACATCACTTTTCAGATATAATTGAAGCTTGCAGGTGGGCCATTTAGTCTTTCTGCTTTGAGGCGAGGCATAACCCGTTTTCCTGAGTCTAGGGCTAGCTCTAGAGATGCTAATTTTCCATTCTGGCTCTGCCTCCAGCAACTCTGGGCTCATCTGCTTGCCGCTCCAGGTCAACACTCATTTGAAGTGGCTTTTCTCCGTCACTGCCACCCGCAGGCAGGCCTTCCTTCTCCACCTTCCTCCTGCAGTGGGAGGGCAAAGGCAGGCCAGCTGGGCACGTGCCCAGGGTGCACGCACGCACACACACACTAGGGCGAGCCTGTGATCAGGGGACATTCCGCAGCGTGGGGAGCAATAATGGGCTCCTTTCTGCAGGGACCTGGGTGCAGAGGGATGGGCGGCTTTAATAGGCGTCTTGGTATTCTGACTGCTCGGGGGAAATGGTGCATGAGATGAATAAATAAGCAAAGCTCAAAAGACATAATATCTGACTCAGGAAAATTTGCACAGCGACAGCCCTGCCAACTGGTTTTCCCAACCTATGGCTGGGTGGCTTCTTCTCTGGAATGCTAGCTAAGCCAGGGACAGAAAGGGAGCAGAGAGGAGCCTTGGGAGGAGGCAAGGAAGCTAGATCCATGGAAAATGTACTCATCCCTCCTTTGGCTACCACCTATCTCCAAAGTCTGTTCCTCATTTTTCCCCACACCAAAACCACGCAAGCTCGTAGAACAAAGTCTAGTAGGCTATGCAGCAAGTTCCATGAGTGTCTCGATGCAAGATCAGCTGAATGGAAAGGGCGGGGGTCTGGGTTCTTTCTACTTCTGGCTCTGCTGCTAAGAGGCTGTGTGATATTAGGCAACCTCCCGGACCCTCTGTTTCTTCATCTGTACGGTAGGCGTGATGATGCTCACCAGGAAGGTGTGGTGATCTGATGTGGTCAGTATGTGTTTAGCAGAGCTCCTGGTATATACCATGGCCACTCAGTAAAAGGAAGAGCTTGAAAAATGAAAAATTACTGTTCTCCTTCAAACGATCACATTCTGGGGAGAACAATATAAAGATATTATGTCTCAAAGGACGTTCATGAATGTTCATTAGTGATAGCTTGTCTGTTGAGAGGGTGGAATTTGGGTTGTTTACATTTTCTCACTTAGTTTTCAGCCTGTGGTTTAAAAATGAGTATTGTTTTTATAACCAGACAAACTTATTTTGGAAAAAGGATTGCAAGTCATTTGGCAACTTGGTGGGGGGTGCAGGGGTACAGGAAAGTGGGTCCTAGAGCTGGACAGCTACTTGTAGCAAAGTGGCCATGAGAACAGGCAGGGGAAGGAGGCCCAGCCCCAGGGGACTGGCCTTCGTAGTCCTGGGGCATGGTGCCCCTAAGAGACCCAAGCTGGCACTAGTCCAGGGGACAGAGGGGAAGGAATCTTGGGTGAGCAATCATCCTGGTGTGCCCAGGACAGAGAAGGCTTTTTTAGGACACAGGATTTTCCGTTTTAAAACTAGAAAAGTCCCAGGTAAACTCAGATGGGTTGGTCACCTAGAAGAAACAGTGCGTTCAATTTTAGTCAGGTTGAATTTAGCCAAGTACTGAAACAGCATGGGTCCTCACCATTCAACCAAAGCATGAAATTGGGGTTCTCTGCCCGATTCTGTTGGGAGGGCTGTCCCCCAATATGGAAACTGGCCCCATCCCACCCTCTCACCTCTAGAGGGTCCTGGGACCTTCTCCTCCCCATCTCATGGAGCTTTGGGGTGACGGCTAGCAATTTCTCCAGTCTCACAGAGGGTTCCTAAAAGTCCAGATGTCTTCTTCCTCCTACCCTACTCCCCTTCCGGGCCTAAGGGGCCACCTCTCTGCAGGACTGTACCCCCCACTCTCCCTGGGAGGCAAGGCTCTGTCTGGCAGACCCTTGGGGGTGTCACACATCAGCCTGCTAGTTGGCACTGCTGCCTCTTGGCTCTTGCAACTGGACATCGTTTCATTCTCTCACTTTGGGGACACAAAGTCCTACCAGGAGGGCAATAATGTGGCAAGCAGGCTGACTGGCTTGTATGCAGAATGGTTGTTCTAAAGAACGGCTCTGAGAGAAATAGTCTCATGTCTCTAATGCCACAGACGCGCCTGCACACTACATAGGGCCTTGGCCTCCCCAGCCTCAGTTTCCCCACCGAGGACTAACATTTTAAAAACAGCTGCAGTTTAAAAGAACAGAGGGAGAAATAAAGACAAAAGAAAGGCTGGCAGGGCAGCAATTCTTAGAGCTGCAGTCCTCACACTGGGGCGTGCATCGAACCCACGGAGGGCCTGTTATAAAGTACTGACCGCAGGGCCCACCCCAGAGTATGTGCTTTGGCAGGACTGGGGAGGGCCCCGAACTTGTTTCTAACAAGCACCCAGGGGAGACAGACGGGGCTCGTTCAGGGACCAGACTCTGAGAACCACCATGCCGGAGTCCAGCACGCATATGGAGTTGCAGGAAGTGTGCCAACGTGCCGGCCACATACGCCTCGGACGGGCTGCTCTTAGCAATCTGTTTTAAGAAGTCCCATCAGTTTCAGTGTTGTAAACGTATCTATTAATAGTGTTTTGAAGAGGATACTACTTGTGGAAGGCTGTTCTAAGGAGCCTCTCCTGCCCCCGCCCCCTGCAGCAAGATGTGGCTACTCTGTCCCTCCGCTCAAAGAGTCAGCACTGGCCCAGCAGACACACTCACAGCACGTGGGACACTGCAGAGCCCCTTTCCCTTTCCCTGATGGCAGATGCCAGCCTTGCTCGGATGAGGGGCCCCCGATGTCACTCGAATCAGGAACACAGTAGGTGTGCCATAAACGTTGGGTGAGTACGTGTAAACACTCCAGAATGACACAAACGCTCTCAGTCTAGCAGAAATTAAGGCATCTTTCTCCACATAACTACGTCCAATTTAATTTGCACTCCCCTGGGGTTACTGCTGGCAGTCATTCAAGTCAACTAGCATCGAACAAGCCGATGCTTTCACGCGGCTGCTGGAGCCACAGTCCACCTGTTTTCAGCGGGAGAGGCCGTGGCACAAGGGGTCCCTGAAGGTCCCTGTGCCTCGCCCTTGCCAGAGCTTCCTTTTTCCCCCTGAATGTCCACCCTGATGTCCCTCAGACCTGAGGGTTCTCTGACTTAACCCCAAAGCAGCCCCTCTGCCAATGCGTCAAAGAATATTACAGTCCATCTCTTTGTCGTGGAGATGGCCCATCTCACCTCTGCCTGAAGAAACGGTCTTTTGACCTGGGTTTCTGGAGCACACAACTTTCCGGGGCCCCCCAGTGTACTGAGTTTGGGGATCTTGAAAGCTCAGCTTTCAGTAAGGTGGGCAATTTTGACTAAATGCAGCTGTTAGGGCCTCAAATTAGAAGAAACATTAGCCAGTTGGCATGACAGTACTGCAGCTATCTGTTCTATCTGCCAGGTTTGAGTTACCAGCCTTGAAGCCAAAAAGAAATGGGCTTCTTGGAAACAAAAGTGATGGAATTCGGGTTGTGAATTACATAACCCACCAGCTCTCCCCAGACTATGGGGGACACTTGAAAGTTTTAAAGATGGACAAATGAAACAAAAACAAAAACACCACCAGTAGCTCTCGCAGCACCCCCTGCCCCCGAGTGCGCTGTCAGCCCTTCCTTTCCTCCCTCTCCCAAGAAGTTAGAGAGCGCTGCCACTTTAAGAGCAGGAAGGTGTTGTTTTAAGGGCCTCTAAGCCCCCCTTCTCAATTTCAGCTTGGAGCTGAGATCACATCCCCCACTGCAGCCAAGGGACAAAAGCCATTTATCAACCCATCTGATAAAACTTCCAATGGGCTGGATCTTTATCTAGACCAAACTGAGATGCACGCATATTGCAAACTCCTGCTCTCCAAAAGGGGAGCTTCCTTTTAAAGCAGAGGTTCATTTTTAATTATATTTCTTTAGTTCTTGGGAGAGAACCAAGTCAGCCATTCAGTCAGACCTCTCAGTAGATGCAGAAACTGCCTTAGAAAGGGTTGGGGGGATAGCAGGGGCAGAGAGTAGGACATCCTGCTGCTTGACCCACTGCGGAGGTTTTAATATTCCCAGGTGGGCCAGGACACAGGAGGTCCAAGGGCTCTTTGAGGCACTGACGCCACTCCTCTCCCCTGGTCCTCGGCCTGGGCCTCCCCAAAGAAATCCTGGACTGGGAGCAGGTTAGGGGTCTCCAGGGTGCCCTTGGGGATGCAGCTGCTGAGCGTGAACTGGGTGCGCCGGATCCAGAGGGCGCGCCGGGGCATCTGAAGCAGTGCTGGGGCGGAAGGTAAACTGATCCCTGGCCCCTTAGCTGCCCGCATGGTCCGCCCGCATGGTCCACCCGCCTGCGGGGAGCTGTAACTTGTAGCCTGGATGGCCCAGTTCTGCCAGTTCCTGAAACCCAGTTGGCTTAGGAGCAAACAAAACAACCCCATCCCAGTCTAACTCAAGTCCTTTCTTGCAAAGCTCGGTGGAGCTTGGGGGGCTGTGCATCCGTTCCTTTGGCTACGGAGCGAAACAAAGTTGCATTTTTGCACTACACCTCAGAGCCCCAACAACACAATGGCCTGGAGATTCTGCCTTGCAGCCGGGGACTCTTTGGCCCATGACACTGGGTTTATTTGTATTTTTAGCAAGAGAAAAATGGGTATAAAGGGTTTAACTAGTGTTTCCCGGCTGTGAGTAGCATATGGCAAAAATGAAATAAAGTTTTATGAAACATTATAAAGAAAACAGAGCAGGGATTTAAGTTTCGTGCCTCCCCCCTCCCCCCCCAAGGAAAAAAAAAGTCAAGAAACTGGAGCGTTTGGGAACGAACAAATGCTTCTCTGTGGAGTTGGTCTCCCTTCCCCCAACAAAAACAAGAGGTCCGGGCTCGGAGGAATTTGAAAGCAGCGATCTGCCAAAAACATTGTGAAAAACTATGGGGGATTCATTGGAAACAGATGGGCTTTTTCAGCTTTAATTCTGAAATTCTCTCCCTTTCTGACACAATAAAAACAAACAGGGGGCGACGCGGGATGTTATCAAACAGGAGTATGGGCGGGTTTGAGCCCAATCCTTGGGCTCCCCGCGTGGGGCCGGCCTGGGGGTCCCACTTGGAGGGGGTCTCGCAGACTTGGCTAGGACCTTGCGAGCCGCCCCGGCTCCACCCCTGGGCACCGGCAGGTTTGCAAACCGGTGGGTGAGGAGCCGGGGAAAGTGCCCCCCAGCTCCGAGACCGTGCTACTCCCTCTCCCCCTCCTCCAGGGCGCCGAAGATACGCATCCCTGGTGCCCGCTTTCTCGGAAAGAGGTACCTCTGGCTCAAGTGACCTCCGCGTCCGCCTTTTTACAATGAAGCCCCAGTAGCCCCCCACCCTTTCCCCATGGCATCCATCACGCCTTCCGCGGGGCGCAGGAGAAACAAAGACCCGTAGAAATGGGAGGTAGGGTCCCCCGCGGGGCACTCGCACGGCAATGCCTTACCTGCGGGGAAAATGCAGAGAAGGAAGGCGAGCGTCGGCCAGAATCCCAGGGCTGATCGTCCTGCCCCTCTCCCCATACCCATCCATCCAGCTCGGCCTGTTACCACTAGCCTCTCCCTAGAAGAAGAGTTTAGAAGAAAAGCAGAAAATCAATCACGCTGCGGAGAAAGGCTAGCCTCGCTCCGCCGGCGGGAGCAGCGAGCCGGGCGGCTCGGTCCCCCTCGGCCAGCTGCGGGTGCCCGGCGCACCCCCTCCCCGCGCGCCCCGCCCTCGCCATCCATCACCCGGTCCCCTCCAATGTCGGCGTGGCCCTGCCGCCCCCGCCGCTGCGCTGCCCGCCCCCTGGCGCTCGAGTTTCAGCGCCGCCCGCCAGGGGTGGAGAAACTGGGCGGGGACCGAGACGGTCGGCAGCGGCGTTGGCCCTGGGGACTTCGGGGATCCCGGGACCCAGGGTGCGCGCAGCTCCTCACGCAGAACGGGCCCATTCCCCAGGCCCGCCAGCCCCTTATTATTCCCTGTAAATATCCAATCCAAGTAGAGACTGCGCTTGGAGACAAACCCCAGGTCCCCTTTCCAACTAGACTGTCGTCTCAAAGCCGCTCATTCCTCACTCAGATGTGTCCCACGGTGCAAAAGGCTGCAAATTCGCTTCCCAGTTGTCGGGGGTTAGGCGGGATAGCCTGTCGGACCTCAGCCACGAGTGTTCGTCGAGGCCCGCCCGCCGCTGTCCCAAGCCACCCACCCTGCCTGGGCTTGGCTGCCTCCAGCACCCCCTCCAAGCTGCTTCCCGAGAGGACTTGCCCTGGCTGCGCTCCCGAGCTGCGGGCCTGCGAGCCTGTCGGGGGAAGGACAGCTGCCACCCCAGAGGAGGTGTGGATACAGCCGTCCCCGCGGTGCTCAGGACCCTGGCACCAAGGCCGTTCTTGGGAGGGCATCAGGGTGAAGACTTCCCTTCACTTGGTCGCTTCTCTTCCTCGGAGAAAAATGTCTCCTCCCCAAGGCTCCTCCTAGGCCCTGCAGCTCTTCTGCCGCTGCTCCTGGGATATTTAAGAGACTGGCAGCTTCCCCTGAGAAACATCTTTTGGATGGAATACAAATAGGCCAGAGCAAGTGTTTTGAGTCAAACCAATTCCTCCTTTGGCCCCCTCACGTCACTTCCAAGCCTATTCATCTAGTTCCTTGGAAAAGAAGTCCGAGTTTTTATCCAATTTAGATGTTTCTCTTAAGCACTATCACAGTCCTCGCTTGCTCGAGGCCACACAGGCTGCAGGGCGCTCTGCCTGCCAGGAGGGGAGCCTCCTCTGCAGGAGCAAACTTTGGGCAAAGGAAGAAAGCCCTAAGTCTGTGAAGATACAACCCAGAGCAGTAACACTGAATCTGGCTTCTGCAGAACAGGTACAAAAGGCCACGAAGGCCTCCTAAGGCCAGCCGGGCCATGGGGCACAAGGAAGCTGTTGTTCCCTGGGGACTAAAGGCCGTGCCAAACAACTGCCCACTGGCCTCTACAGTTGGGGTACCACTGCATTTCCCTGCAATCTCTAGGTCTCAGTCTAACAGACCCCGTCTGATGATCACTTCCCTAAACTGAGCCACATCTGAAGCCCTGGTTTGCAAAACACTATTGGTTTGCCCATGGAAATCCACGTCTCAAATGACATTCCTCTCCAGGATGGCCCTTCCTTGGGCCAGACCCAACGATGCAGAATCTTCAGGAGCCCAGGACAGCCCTGGCGCACTGAAGCAGGCACAGAGCCAGACAGCACAGAGGCAGGCACCTTCCACCTCTACCAAGTCAGCACCACTGGCTGGAGTCTGCCTTCCACAAGTTAACCTAAAGCCTCCCGCTAATGAGAGGGAAGGGACCATTCATACTCCCCCCTGTAAATGCACCACCACCACTGTCGCCTCATCCGCAGGTCTGGAACACAGCAGAGAGGCAGTGTGATTTTAAAACACCCGAAACAGCTCTGCCCTGGCCCAAGAGTGGGCCTTTGACAGCAAGACTGCTGGTCTCTACACCCCAGTCTTTTCATCTGTAAGGGGCAGGCCGATAATGCCATTTGGGAGGCGCACCTGCCATGGGAGCTCCCCAGCATGTCTGCCGGGGACTCATTGGCTGTCATTTGGACAGGAGAAGCAATTCTCATAGCAGAAGCAGATAATTTGGAAAAGTTAACGCCAAGGGCTTTTTTCTCACGAGGAGAAATGTGTGCGGCTGAATTTGGACGTCACAAAAAGTGGAGATTTGGCTTTTGCACAGTTTAGACTATCAAGAGAAACCCAGGCCCATTAGAGCAGTGTGGGGTTGTGTTGACCTGGAGGAACCTGTCTGCGCTGGCCAAAGCGGCCAGCTTGTTGACAACTCCCGAACTCTTTGTGAGAATAAGAAATTCTTGAAACGCTGGGTTTTGGAACGCACCATTTCATTTGCCAAAGAAACTCATGTAACTTAAAGTGTAGCTAACTTCAGACACACAGCTCCTGTTATAGTCCCATCGCTTACGCTTTCTCCCTGAGACTGTTGCCTGGGCCTCATGGTGGATACCTTCTGAACACTCAGTCCTGCGTGGCCTTTAGCAAGCGCACATTTTGCAAAGACTCCCCCAGGGTCCCTTTTGTGGCTGTAAACGTAATAGACAGAGTCCATTTTCTTGTAATTTGGATTATGTTCTCCTAAATGCATTAAGTGAGGCTGGCCTCTGCAAAAGCTTAATATGCATTCTCTTGCTAACGCCTAAGCCTGGCCTGCTATTAATCACCATTTGTTTGCCATCTCTCTGCAGAGCCTCCATTTCAACCACAGGCCTGAAACCAGCTGAGTGTTCTCTGCTTCAGATGAAATATGAACATTTACACTAAGTCTGGGAACACCAGTGATCCCTGGGGATCCCCGCTGTTTATAATTATTCATCCAGAAAAGTACCTGTTTATTCTGGTTGGTTTTTCTGTGTGTGTGTTTTGTTTTTTGTTTCCCGCCTCTAAAGACAATTCCAATCTGTGGCATTCTCCCCCATACTCTGGCACAACTTACTATCATAAATGACCCTGGGGGTAAACTCTTGTCAGAAGGAATTCTGGAAGTCTAAACATAATTCACCCCTGGGTTTCTCCCTGGTCTCCAAGCCTGTTTCTACCTCCTCAAAGAATGCTCATGGATTGGCTTGGTTTCACGGTCTTTTTTCAGAAAGTGTGTTGTGCTTTGTCCTGTTAACTGGGACTTAAAAAGTGCTCAGTGATATTCCATTTTAGTATATATTCCACAAAAGTGACTATTAAAAATGACCCTTCCTACATGGGCGGGCTCCCTTTGTGGACAAGGGGCCCGGTGTGTACTCCCTTGGGCGCAGGGCTGGCGTGGAAGGACAGTTGCTCATTTGGGCCACTAGGTATCGCTACCATCTTTAATTACCCATGGTCCCTCCCCTCCAGATGGTCCCAGGATAGACAGATATAACATCAATCAATCCATCAAGCTATCTAGCTGCCTATCATTTTACCAAAAACTATTAGCAACCCCCTGCCTGCTCCTTCCCTGGTGGGTATTTCCTACTTTATTTTCTTTCTCAGTGAAACAGTCCTATGAACCTTTCCATCACAGCAAGGCATAAGCAATCAGAGAAGAACTGAGTTCACCAGACAAAGGGGATGTACAGGCAGAATTATATAAAAAATAGTCCAGATGAGGGATGCCAAATGCCTTTAAACAGCTACATCCTCTCTAGGACTTCAATTGCCATGTAAAGATATTAATTCTGTCCCTTCTCATGTGGAAGTCAGACAACTCATACTTATCCCAAATTCCACTGCAGAAGTCACCCAGCTGACATGGTAGTAGGTCTGGGTGACTCTCAGCTGTCACCCCACCTCTAATGAGCTCACCAACTCCTGCCCAGGTAATGGGAATATTTGGCCTTCTCTCTGCCTCTGTTATCCCTACTGCATCTATATGTTCATTCTCTGGTTCTGGACAGGGTAAGGGGTCCCTTTTCTTCGCCCCAGCCTCAGCCTGGGTTGGAGCCCTCCTGGTGACCTGTAACAGTTTCTGGGGTTGCATTTTTAAGCCCCACCCCCTTCTATCTTTTCACACCTCTCCTTCTTGACCTTGGAGTTGCTCAGTAAACTTCTGGAGCAGCCACATTTTCTCTTTTGATACTTCTCCCATCTTTCCCTGCTGGGATTATAACCTAGTGTTTAACAGGAGTTTCATATACAAAAATCTCCTCTTCTTACTTCCCTCCTGAGCCTCTCGTCCGAGACTCCGGAGCACATCTATTATCTGGTCCACAAGCTTGCAAATCCTTCTGCCTCCAAAGCCAGGGATGAAAGTGATAGCATTTTGAATTGCTTAACTGCCAGCGTTGAGATGGAGACTTCTAGATACGGCAGTAGATATGAAGAAAGAGATGTGGGGTATGGGGTAACTTTACCTCCAGCTCTGTGGCCCCTGGGTGCCCTGTCCCATCTCTAGCCCCTCAGGTTCTCAATGCACAGGATCATGGCCAGGCTGCCTGGAGGGGTGGTCTCCTAGCTCGAGGGACCCCACGTGTCCAGGCATCCTGTGAACTGGTGTTGGCTGTGCAACTAACTGGTCTTACCCGCCTCTGACTCTGAGGAGCTTCATCTGTAGCATTTTCGAATATGCCAAGTGAGCGTGTCGCTGAACAAGTGGGGAATGTCATTTGAGGAGTGACACCTTGTGCTTTAGTCTCAGCATGAATTCTTCTGCCATAACCCCCAGCAACACTTCTACATATCTAAAACCACACCGTAAAAACGCATTTAGTAACCTCTTGTTCTAAAGCAGCTTTGGGGCACCCATACCAAGATGCACCAGGTTCCTGTCATGGAGAACAGACAATCCAGTGTTTACCTCTCCCCATTCCACTAAATTCTTGGGAGAAGAACCAGCTTGGAACCATTTAGGCACCAAAAGGCAAGTGTCTGAACTGACAGTGAGTCTCTGTGTCTCTCTCAACCGGTGGAAGGCTGGAGTATTTGGATTAATGAACAGTTTGGTGCTGAGCACACATACCACAAACGTTTAGCAATAGGAACAGATAACCAAATTATTTATCAAGGTCAAAGTTGTTTAGAATGGCTCATGCAAAGCTAAAGGAAAGAAGATCCCCAGTTGATGAGTGGTGGGGAAGAGTGCCAATCTAGAAAGAACAAATGTGTCAGATTTATGTGACTTTCCCTTGTACCTCCACGGTGTCCTTTTTAAAATGTGTTGGAGGCTGAGGGGTTTCTTCACTTCTACGCTGAGAGGCAGCATAGCATGCTGGCCGAGAACATGCAGGCTGAGCAGAGACCTGGACCCATCAATCAGGGATAAACTTTAGCTCATCATACAAGGGGGTTCTCGTAGGTATTAAATGAGTGGAAACAATAATAGACCACTTCGCACAGATGCTCGGCAAAGAGAAAGTGTTGATGAGTAGTTGCCAATATTAGTTTTATATTATGGATAAGAACAATTGTTTGGATTAGGACAGTGTCTACCGAAGGGAAATATGCAGAATTCCCTAAGGACTTGACTTCTGGTGGGTTCGAAGTGCACTATCAGTCATACTCAAGTTCTGGTGAGCTCCTGTTAGGAGAATAAGTCTCCCGTGTAACTGTAGGTCGTCTCATCTATGGTATGGGCGCACATGTCTCCATTCATAAATGAGGAGACTGTTATGCTGCTTCTCATCTTCACCCAGAGCTTTTGCTGTTGCTGTTGTTAGTCAGATACTACGTTTTGTACCTCTAGTGACGGACCATGCATTACAGATGGGGATATCTTTAGAGCTATACTGTCTTCCAGAAATAAACAAAAACATACATTTTAAGATAAGTTTCCCTGAATAATCTTCCTCATCTCCCTACAAACTTAGTCAGTTAAAATAGTTACGGAATTCTTTCTCTTTCATTTGCATTCTAAATGGTATATTTAGGTCAAGTTTTCATATAGTACTTACCTACACTTCAAAGCCTCTGAATGACAGGTAAGTACCACGCAACAAGGCGTTTAGGTGAGCCTCTCTATAGCATCAATTCACTGCAGTCCCTTCAGGCAACAAGCTGTTTAGGGCACGCCTCAAATTCAAAGTTAGATGGGCTTCTGCCCCTAGAGATGGGTCATTGATCCTGGAAGGGAGGGCCTGGGCACCATCTTGGCTTGGGTTTGCTTTGCCCTCACTAACTCTTGACCCAGGCTCAGAGGGGCAATATATCCTATGTGTCAGACTGCTAACGGAATCCGTACACTCACAAACAAATCAGGCACTTGGAGTACAGGGATATCCTTTCTCCAAACGCTCTCAACAGAGAAAGAGAAAAGCAACGTAAAACCCTGACAGCATGGAAGAGGCTGGCATCTGGCTTTTTCTCACCATATGATCGTGAGACACCCAAGCTCCAAAACCAGGTGTGCTTCAGGATCGTGAGGGAAGCATTTTGAAATCAGTATGTTGATATCTATGTATCAGACTATTTTAGCTGTACTGACTGATGTAAAACAATATTAACTCCCATGAATCCCCTGTTCTGGGGCAGAATGACCTGCCAAACTTAGCAGTGAGGGATGATGAGCAGGGCTGGACCTGGGAGGGGTTGCCATCAGGAATCTCATCAGGTCTGCAGGTGACTCTGACCTTGTAGGCACCCTTGGGTGAGGAAGTCCTTAGTTTTTCCCACTGCCCTGTTTATTGCTCCTTCACAGCTCTGTAGCTGAGGGAAAGGAGGCTGATGCTGAGCTGTCATTTGGTCAAAATAAGTAAAAAGAACTGTCTGTCATTTGAATAGGGCTGAATACCACACAGGTGGGAAAACCTGGACCTCCCTGCATCAGGTTGAATTTATGTTCAGCTTGTTAAATGAATAAGCAATGATGTTGTTTGAAAAGCAAAGCCATTTCCTAAAGAGCCATGGGAACATCACAGTTGCTTTTAAGTTATCTGAACTTCTCTTTGGGATTATAAGTCAAGTTCTAGAACAATGATCCTTATGCCTTTTCATTTCACCAACATAATAGATTCCAGGGAGGCTGCACTGGTTTTTGATAATACGTTGGTTTAGGCTCAGTTTCACTTAGGAATATACCTTTCTCTGGATGGCAGAATTCTGGAGAGATTGGTGATCGTGCCTCCTGAGGCCTAACCGGATTTGGGGACCACGCAGTGTAAAAGCAAGTGCTTGAGTTTAATTCATTTGGTAGCAAGGCTGTAGGGGAGACAGCACTTGAATTCCACAGACCCTGGCCTACACTGCTTCGTCTCTCTGAGCATCAGTTTCTTCTTCCGAGAAATGGAAATACCAGCACATGCAGAAACACTGGGAGCGTGGCTCAAAAAACTGCCTGCCCTATTGTCAGGGATGCTCAGTATCTATTCATTTTCTTTTGCACCTCCTAATCTAAGAATTCCTGTGTTTAGTCCCTTACTGGGTGTTTGGAGAGCCATGTTAAGTAGAAGCTTCTCACGCCTCATCCGGTATTATTACACACACTAGGGAGGCAGTGAATTGTGCTTTGAGGAGGCTTGGAAGGAGAGAAGGCAAACAGAGGTTTCTCAGCAAAGATCAGAGAAGCCCTCCTTGAAAAAACACCAGGTTAACTGCAAGACCCTTTTTTTCTTTTGTCACAAATCTGATTACTAAATTAACACCTGCAAATGGGAGAGACAGCTTGGGGGTGGGAGACAAGCCACCTACCATTCTCCATGTCTATTCAGAGAGGAAGCACCTGTCTAACACCTGGGAAGGAATGAGGGGGGCAGAGCCACCACCGGAAGCTCCGAGGATCTCATGGGGCAGGGTCTTCACCACACGAGGAACGTGGCACTAATCTACAAGGAACCAAGGTCCCTTCCGAACAGAGAGAACTCAGCTCATTGCTTACACCATCTGGCCTGGAAGGTGGCAGCAAAATTCAGCCACAGAGAATGTGGGGATGGCTGGATGTGTGGGCGCCCCACCCAGCGCCTTCCTCTGCTCCACCTGCGATCCAGCAAAGTCTGCCCTGTTGTTAACTGGAGATCATGAGGGGGGCTTACCTGTCACCTGCTATGGTGGTGGAACAGTGGGAAACCTCTTCTTTGAAGATGTAAAAATGCCCTTTTTGTCACACCACACAGTTCCCGCACAAATTGGTAAGAGCCTTGCCAAGTTCTCCTTCAGCTGCCCTTTAGAGCACAGCTAATTTTGTTTCCAGGGATCAGGGCTCAAGATTCACCTGAAAAATCACTCATCTGTGTGATGCACGGGAGAAGAGCAAGGTTCTTGTACAGACTTTCTGCCACAGATGCCTGAAGAACAGGCGCCCCTTCTTACCAGCAGGTAACACTTTATGTCATATTTCTGCTGGAGGATCCCAAAACTGGATGGAGAAGGTGATGGCTCTGCTTGAGGTGACAGCATGACCGTGCCACTCACCACCACCTGTAATTCTGTCCCTTCAGCTCAGGCTCTAAGGCTCAGCGGGTCTGCAGAAATACAGGGAATCAGTCTTCCTTGCAGTCTTGTTCCTACCTCCCCACCTGGCTCAGGAGACACCTATTGTAGAGAACACCTAACTTTGCAGCCTAAAAGGAATTCGCAGCATACCATTTCCTCTAGATGGCGCAATTTCCCCTAATTCATACGCAAGACACCCTATTTATAAAATAAATAAAATCGAACGCCTTCAGAAACCATACTACATAATAGCAGCTCGAAGGCCCCCATTAAAATCTCAATTTGAGGGAATTGATTCTACCTCCGAGCACATCCAATGCAATTTCATTAACAGGATGCAATCAAGAATTGCATCCCAGTGTCCCCACCTGGGCCTACCCCGCTAAATACACCTGTCCTCCTGCCCCAGCTGGTTCCCTGGGATGAACCACGGCGAGAGCAAGGCGCGCAGTGATCCCTGTGCTTGGCCTGCAGGCCCCAACCACCCACTTAGGGACGCCAGGGCCACTTGGGAATCCTATCCCTTAGCACTTAAGCCAAGTCCCGCATTTGGGAATGCACCTGCGTTCCCAAGCAAAGGACCGCTGGGACCTGAGTGAGCCCTGTCTGACCTAGCTCTGAGCCGACGCCCCCGGGCGCAGGCGCTCGTCCTGCGGCTGTGCAGCTGGTTTAGAAAAACCGACGCACCGCCAGAGGAGGGAGTCGGGCCAGTCGGGGGTTCTCGGCGGGGCAGTCGGGTGACCCGCTTCATCGCCGGCTACCGGGAGTAGGGGGTCAAGCAGAAGAAAAGGAGCTCCCAGCCCGCACACAGTGGAGACCTTCGCCGGGACTGTCCAACCACGCGTGCTGCCGGCTGCCTGGGGAGAGCCTTTTAGGAAAAAAAGAGCAAATACCAAACCACAAAAACTTTACTGCTGCCAAGAGCTAAAAGCGATCTCGGCGCAGCAACGCTCCAAATCTGGGCAAGATGGGAGCAAGATGAGACGTGGGGCTAGGGAGGACCCAACCAGTTTGGTGGCCACGGCAATGTCAGAGGCGCCTCCGGGAGGTCGGAGTCCGGTCCACCCCACTCTGGCCCGCGCTTACCTTGGTGGCTGCATGAGCCCCTGCGGCCCACGGGGGGTGGCGTGCCGGGGCTGCAGGCGAAGAGGGGGTGCCCGGGAGCCGCTGGTCGGCCCCAGGGCAAGGAGGGAGGGGCTCGGCAGGCGTCGGTTCCCGCCGCCCCGGCCGGATCAGCAGCAGCCCGGGACGCGCAGCCAGCTCCCCCGCTGCATGCTTGCGAGCGCCTGGAGGAGCCGGCCCGGGAGTGAACAGCTAGCTATTGCGTCCCCAGCCTAGCGGCTCGGGCGGCGCAGCCCGCGCTCGGGAGACAACTGCAGAGTCGGGTAGAGTCGGGTGGCTCGGACCACCCCCTCCTTCGCCCGGCCCCCGCCCGCAGCCGCGGAGTGCGGCGTCGCGAGGTTCGTTTGCGCGCGGAGGGGAGGGGGCGGGCCGGCGCCCAGGCGCGGGTTGGGGGGCGAGGGCGGGTGGGGGAATAGGTGGGGGTGAGAGTTCGGATTGCCCCGCCCCTTCGCTGCCGCACCCTCCCGCACAGCACCCGTTGGGTGGCTGTGTGAGGGGTGCGCACGGTGAAAAGTCAAGACGTCGCTAAACCTCGGGGCTAGTGCGGCGATCCCCGAGATGTCCCCAACTTTCCAAATCTCCCGCTGGGACGCTGTGGAGAGCACGTTTTGCACCCTCAGTTCCTTGATGGGCCAGAGGGAGTTGCTGTGAGGTCTTTGCGGTAGACGGTCACAGCCGCGAGAAACGCCGCTGCCCTCTGGGAGATGCACCTTTGTTCTACTGACAAGCTATTTTTGTTTCAGAATCTTATTTTGAAAAATTCATACATATGTATGAAATGTGTAACACATGAATACGTTCTTGCTTAAGGTTTCACACAATTTGGGCGTATCTAGAGCAAAAAGACCACATCACGTTCCCTCCTCATTGCAGCCGCTCCCCGGAGGTAACCTCCGGTCAGGGTGTGCTCCGCCGAGACTGTTTTCAGTCGTTGCTCTGCACTTTTGCATGCAAACGTAGAGATTGCAAGCGGATTCTCACGGGCTTTTCAAAAGAATGTTTAACCACGCAGCGCATGCACACACTGGCGAGAATACCACCACGCCACTTCAGCAGTGGTAAATCCCCAGAGGCTCCCAGAGTCCAAAGACAGACCACAGCGGGGAAACAGCAAAGAGCCACCCAAACGCCGTTGCAAATATGCAATCCCAGCTGGGGTATGAAGTCCGCTTCAACGCTGCTCACTCCCAAATCAGCATCGCATCGCGCAGGTGGAGATTTGCCAGTACTTTTTAGACAGTATTATGACCTTCCCGTTCTTACAGAAAACAGACCGTCTTGGATTTTGATATGATGGGAACTCTTTGGATTTGAAAAATGAAAAGGCATCATCCGCATTAAAGCACAATCGTTATTGATGCTTGTGGTCTTGAGGGATGCGGTTTTAACACAGTAATAGCCTGCGTCTCACTGGCCAAGTATACTGAGAGAATCTATAGCTGGGATAAAAATAAAATCATGGGATTTAGCAGGAAGGGATTGTGTATTGGAATGGCTGGTTTCTATAATTAGTTCTGACCTTGGGCAAGACATGGGGCAAACTGAGACACTGCTGGGCCTCAGTTTCCTCATCTGTAAACAGAGTTGTACTAGATGTTGAATGAGTGTGTGTTCCAGTCCTTGTATTTGGTGAATAACTGATTTCTTCCCTTATTCACCTTTGAACTCAGCTCCATCATGTCCTTGGGGAATAGCTCTCCTAATACCCCATGCTCTCACACTGCTCTCACTTTGCAGTTATGCACTTGAGGGTAACCCTTCCGTAAGTGTGGGCCTCTCCCACTACACTATAAGCAGCCAGGAGGGCAGGACCAGGACAGCCTGGGGCCGTCACTGCATTCCCAGTACTCAGTACAGTGCCTGCTGGCACATAATCGGCATGCTACAAGAATTTTGGAATGACTATCACACAGATAATGGATTTCTTACTGCTCTTCCAAGTTGCTTGGCATTTTCAAAATATGCCAAGCAACTTGGCGTTTTCATAGGAGATGTAAGTGGAAACATCTCGTTTTGAAATGAAGCCTTTGGAAAGTACCCAGGAGGGTTTCCCCATCTTGGGGGGACAAACAGTCCACTGTCTAGATGAAAAGAGACAATTCTCAGCTCAACCACCGGCTGCACAGGCGGCAGGCCAGCAGCTATTTACCTTGATGAGCATAAGCTCCTGTGGAGAAGACAATGAATATTAATGCTACTCATTAAGTACTTGATTAAGTTGGAACCATGCATAGGCAGTTGCAATACACAGATGAGCACTCAGAGTTAAATGAGGCCATGGGGTGTGTTTAGGGTGCAAATTAACAAATGTACGTGCTTTCTGCCGACAATCTAGAGACATTCCCAGTAGAAAGTGCCAGAGAATGCCTGTCTTCTTCACTGCAAAGGGCCTGAATTTCCTTAAAAATATGAACGGGCAATAGCCAACCTGGATCCAAGAGTTAAAAAAGTAAAGTTATTAAGAAACAAGCAGGGGTTGGCGGGGGTGGGGGAGATGTGTAATGCAGCACAAGGCTAATATTTCCATGACTTCCTCTCTTGTCCAATGTGCAATGTTCCCGAGGAAGAGGTTAAAGTCTGGACTCATAGTTGTAGAAGAAAACAGGAGAGCTGGGGTTTCCAGCCCTTCTTGGCCATTCTTTTCTCTTCTCTCTCTGCGAGGGATCCCCTTCCAGGCCCTTTTAGAAGCCGGTGCCGCGGGGGCAGGATTGGTTTGAGTTTTGATGTCATTTACTGAGCACCGACCCTACCAGGACATTGTATGAATGTTACAGATGTTTCCTCAGTCCTCATAACTCTCGGCGAGGTGGGTGTAGCTATTCCCATTTTGGTGGGAACCGAGGTTCAAAGTGTTAAGTGAGGTGATGAACAAGAAGTAGAGTCAGGACTCAATCCACATCCACCCGAGTCCCAAACCAACACATTTTCCGCTAAGCGTACTGTCTGTTTTCCTTACCATCCTTTCCCCACCTCCCCTGCTGGGCTTGGGCCAGAAACACCTACACCTGCCACTTTCTGCAGCGCCGGCAGCACTGGTGGAGTAAGAATGGAGGGCTGTCACTTCTGGCCACATGTACTGAATGTTCTCAGAGCAAGCTCTGCTGGTGGGTTGTTTTCCTGGTGGGCTTTGGGGGGCTTTGTCAGTCTATGAACTATGGGGAAGCTTACAGAGACATTTGCTTCAAGTATTCAGGTAAGCTTCCCAGAAGTACATGAGTCACACCTATTTCTGAAGGTCTTACCTTGGTATTCAAATTTGGACACTTTGGTAAGGAACTCATTGGCCGATATTCATTCTCACTGATTAACTATGCCCCCGCTTCCACTCACCATGCTTCCCAAGGTACCCCTCAACATCTTTGAAAACTAAAATGATTCATTAACATATGAAGGCCAGATCCTATGATCCCCAGAAGCTGGTCTCTGCAATAAGCCCAATTCAATTAAAAAAAAAAATCTTTTCCTTTTCTAGGTTGGGTTAATTTGACTGTGTGATCTGGTTGCAGAGTAGCTAGGGCACATGGCTTAATAGGGTTAGACCTTCAGTAAACTTTTCTCTCTGATCCTGGATTTGTTTTACATAAAACAGTGGTCTCCAAATTGGGTTCCTTTGTAGTTCTAAAATCCTATGATTTAGTGGAGATAAAATATATATAATTTTATTACTCACTAGAGCAAAGCTCAATAACTCCAATTCTCTTGACAATTTTTTTTGGATTTCTGCTCTTGACTGTGATTCCTCAAATATTTTCTGTAAGCAAGTAGGATATAAATAGCAACAACATCCCGACTCTAGACTTTGGGATTATAAATTCACAGTAATCTTATCATTAACAGTTGTCAATCTGTAACATCCTTATTCTTTTCTCCTTTGCTAATATTCATAATATCTTGTATTTTTATAAATCTCTGAATTTGAGAGGTATGTGCTTGGGATGGTTAATTTCATGTGTCAAACTGATTAGGTTATGGTGCCCAGTTTGGTCAAACATTAGTCCAGATGTTGCTGTGAAAGTATTTTTTAGATATGATAATGATTACAATCAACTGACTTTAAGTAGATCATCTTTCATAATGTGGTGGGCCACACTGAATCCGGTGAAGGTCCCTTAAGAGCAAAGACTGAGGTTTTTGAAAAAGGAACTCTGCCTCAATATTAAAACACAGAAACCCTGTGTGACTTTCCAGCCTGCTGTCCTGCTCGACAATTTTTTTTTGTCAGCCCCCAGAATCATGTGAGCCAATTTCTTAAAATAAATCTCTCTCCAATACTGGCTGTTTCTCCTGAGAACCCTGACTAATACAGCAAACAGGTCCACTCAAGACATATGAGAAATGTTCATTCATTCATTCACTCCTTCATCCAGTCAGTAATCATTCATTGAGATAAACATGTATCTAGCCCTGCAGAGGGCCCTGGACATGATTTGTAGTATCAAAGCATGATGGACTCATATTGTGGTTCCCTGAAAGTGCCCAGGAGAATCTCATGAAACAACCAGGTAGTAAGCATTCAAGGGGCTCAGAGACATACAGTAGGCTAGGTCAGACAATGGCCCCTTTTCTGGGAACTTCAGAGTCACAAAAACTATAACGGCTAAAAGATGAGAAGTTTAGCAGAGCGCCAAAAAAAGGAGAACATTCTTTTTATCCTGAGCACCGATCTTCAAGTGCTGTGATTTTAAAATTTTTGGGAGATGGAAGGTGGGGAAGGAGGAGTGAGAAGCAAAGAGTGAGGAAGAGAGGACACTCGCTGCCAGGTCGGAAGGATCTGGTTTTAAACCTTGGCTCTGGCGTTAGCTGAGTGACCACGGGCAAATCACACAACATCGCTCTCATTTTCCTATTTGTAAAGTGGAAAGATCTTTCCTGGAAGAGCGGATGAGGACTCAATACGCTAAATCACATAAAATACCAAGAACAGGATTTTGAATCCATCTGCGGGAGTGCAGCAAAAGGCAGCCAGCACATCTAGGTTTCCTTTCATCTTCCTTGCATCTTCACATTAAAGACAGTAGGAAGCTGACCTATGGTCTTAAAGCCAAACACAGGCCATACTCACTGTTTCCAAACTGTGGATGACACCTTTCTGGAAATGAAGAAACGGCTACCCAGACAGCGCCTGCGGCCGCCCCTCTGTGCTGCAGACTCTTCTCTCCTTTCACTCATATCCCTTGGCATTGATGTTGCCCTGTGCCACCCCGGAGAGCTGCCACAGACTTAGGGGAGTCAGAGCAGGACAGCCTATGAGCCAAACAGCAAGCTCTTTGGAGTCAGAGAAATGAGCTTGAATCCTGGTGCTTGAGTTGTGTCTCTGCCTCAGTTTCCCTATTGTAAACGAAAAAAATCAGATGTTGTTCAGACTGCTGGAGCAGACATTTACAAAATGAAAGCTGTTTTTGCTTTCATCATCAAGGATTACCACGGAACTAAATAGAGGACTTCCTAGAATTAGCACAATTTGTTCAGGCATCTAGTTTCTCATTTCCCAAACTTGGTCTAGCTTTAGAATCAGGGGGATGCTTATTAAAAGTACAAGCTCTCAGCACTTACTCCAGAGCTAGTGAAATAAAAATCTCACAAGGATAGACTTAGGGATATGTTTTAAAAAGCTACCTAGTTTGAATAGATATTTGTAATATGAACATGATGCCCATGTTCATATTAGCATCATTGACAATAGCCAAAAGAGGTGAAAGCAACCCAAGCATTCATGGATGGATGGATGAATGGTTAAGCAAATTATGGTGTATATATATAATGGTATATTATTCAGCCTTGAAAAGGAAAGAGACTCTGACACTTGCTACAACACAGATGGACCTTGAGGACATTATGCTAAGTGAAATAAACCAGTCACAAAAAGACACATACTGTACGATTCCAGTTATATGAGATACCTAGGGAAGTCAAGTTTATAGAGATAGAAAGTAGAATGGTGGTTGCTGGGGGCTGGAGGAGGGGAGAATGGGGCCTTAGTGTTCAGTAGGAACAGACTTTCAGTTTAGGATGATGAAAAAGTTCTACAGATGGCTAAGGGTGATGGTTGCACAAAAGTATGAATGCATTTAATGCCACTGAGCTGTACATTTTAAAATGATTAAAATGGTAACTTTTATATGTATTTTACCACACACAAAAAAACCCTTCACAGACTTTTCTAGCACGGCAAATCTGGGAACTTAAAATCGAGACTATTTCGCCATTCCAAATGCTTATTTTCTGTTCTTTTACCCCTAGCTTATCCTGTACCCTTTTGCACCAGCTCAAGCCATCCGCTTAGATAGGGATGTGGCAAGAACTGGGAAGGACCCAACGTGTACTGAAGGACAAGGTAGCAGGAGTGGGAGGCAGGAGGGTTCAGCTAGAAGAGCTGGTGGAGGGATTTCCTCCCAACAATAAGAACCCCCCTCTCCCGCCAACCTAGCCTCTGCACCAGTCAGGGTCACCTTGGCATGTAAGGACAGCAGTGCTCTGGGGAGGTGACCCTGTCCGAAGTGATGCAAACCAGCCTTCTCTTCATCACAGAATTGTCACCTCTGACATCAAGCTTCCAGGACAACCAGCACTCCAGGGCATCTCAGCCTCACCTCTTGGAGGGTTGAGGGAGACTGGAGCCTACAGCCTTCCTCCTGGGAGACAAAGTATGGTGGCCCAGGAGTTCAAGTGTCAAGAAGGAGGAAAGGGCCAATTCTTAGGGCCCTGGGGCTCGACCACAGCCATCTGCTGCCGCCTGGGGTCAGAGCCACACTTTCCCTGCAGGCTTATCACTTCTCCGAACTAGAAATGTTGCCCTTGAACTAAGATAGTCGTTAAATACTTCTAAATAATTAATCATTCTTTTGAATTGGTGTTCTCTGCCTGCCTATGCTTTTCTGGTTGCTTTTGCTCGTCTTTCACTCTTTTTAATTCAAAAGTGATATTAATCATTGATGAGCACCTACATGGTCCTATATACCCATGCTCACATGCATAGGAAGACGCGGCCTCTCCTTCATGCTTCAAGTCAAAATCAATACCAGGGAAGCTGAGCTTCCAATGTCAGGCTGTCTCTTTCCTGCTCTTTTTGCAACAGAAATGAGGGCCAAATCTATCTATAGAGGTTTGGCCTGAATCTAGCTCAAGTGCTTTTTACTCTGTTCGACAACTTTGACTGTTGCTGGGTCCCAGCAGACTTGAAACAAAGCTATAAGGCATTCTGTGACAAAGCACATGGAGGGGGAGAAATTAGGAAATGGAAAATGCAATGCTACTTTTTATTCAGGTGTGACTTCAAGAGAGGGGAAACAGGAGGCAGAATTGGAGGAGGAGAAGGCCCTGAAATACTTGAGTCCTTCTTTGGAAAGTAGCCACCTCCCTGCCCCCCGCCACCCCCCCTCCAGGCCCCTGGAAAAATGGGAAGCAAAGCAAGGGCTGGACCATGCACAGTGGATCGTCGGTGAACGGTGAACGTCTGAGGCAGGCAGACAAAGGGCATCCTAAAGAAAATAGAGTAACCCCACATACAGAATGCCCCCTTTCACAAAGTGCCTGAGCGGGACAGTGATAAATGGATTGTCCTAAGAAGGGGAACAGCGATGAGGGGCAGGGTGGGTGGGAGAATCACTTTTACTGAGCATGTTTCAGAACCTCGAAAAGTCCTGCATTTGCATGTATTGCTTCTTAAGAAAATAAACAGGAAACAAATAAATACATGGGTACACAAAGTCGGGGTAGATTTAAAGAGACTTATTTGTGGTAAATGCAAACAAATCAGAAATGCATAGATTGACAGAGGACTTTCTTCTTGCTTCGTAAATACTTTTACATCTTATAAACATGTAAAACCTGGTTCAATTAGGCTGCACTGTACAAAATGACTTTATTTGCATGTCCAAAAAGGTAGAATAGCAACAATTTTACATGGTTTAATCCAGGTTTGTTTGTTTGTTTGTTTTTCTTTCAAGCTTGGGTACTAGAGTAGTACCCCCTTATCCTGGGGGCCTATGTTCCAAGAATCCAGTGGAAGCCTGAGATCATAGACAGCATCGAACCCTATATGCACTGTGGTTTTTCTTTGTTGTTGTTGTTGTTTTTTCTACACATACCTTGTCACTTAAAGGAAGCATGCCCGGCTAATCGTCGGCGTTTCCGAATGGCCAGAGACCCTACTTCCGCGATTAGAGGACATTATGAAGCGCAATAAGGGTTCCGTGAACACAGGCGTCCCGGGTTAGTCAACGTGATGACGCAGGCGCCAGTACGTGCCACCTGGCGGAAACGTGCGCAGCGTGCGTCGCTCGCCTCCATAAAGCAAGCGTCCGCCGGCCTCGGTAGGGCGGTCGGGTTTCCTCCTGCTCCTGAAAATGGCGCTGTTGAGAACTTACGAATTGCTTGTGTCTGGAATTTTTTTTATTTAAGATTTTGAGACCACAGCTTGACGGCGGGTAAGTGAAGCTGCAGGTAATGGGGGGCGCACACCACTCTACTGACCTTTTGATAATTCTTTGGCGTTTTACGGGTGCTGTCTTGTGAGTGCAGGATATTTAATAGCCTCCCTGGTCTGCCCACTAAGCTGAAGCCCAAACAGCGTCTCCCCAGTCGTCACAATCTTTGATGTTTTCCACGTCTCCGGCACACCTGCCAACCTAATGTGTGAGGCCCAGTGCGAAAGAAAAACGTGGGCCCCCCTGAAGAAAAAGTATTAAGAATTTCAACACAGTGATAGTAAAGTGTTAAAATCAGTTGTGGGACTGGGGCCCTTCTAAATGTGGTACCCTATTCCATCGTGCAACTTAGACACCTGGGAAACTGACCCTGGTCTCCAGACGTTGCCAAACGTGAGAACTACCGGTTTGATCTAACATATAGGTCTGCATGTTACACGTGCTCGGAGTCAGAGAGAGCGAGCTCCCGCCAATCGTTTTTAAAGAATAAAATTGCATGAAGTCTTAAAAAATGCCATAGCAGAACATTAAGGCCCGCCACCTGCTTTTGTAAATGAAGTTTGATTGGAACACAGCCACGCTCATGTTTGTTGTGTTTACGGATTGCCTGTGGTTGCTTTCCTTTAGGGCCACAGAGCTGAGAAGTTGCAACAGACTGTAAGGCCACGAAGCCTAAAATATTTATTATTTGGCATCTTACAGAAACAGTTTGCTGACCCTGTTGTAGATGATTGCTTTCCACCTGTGGTGGTTTCGGGACAGGTGGAATTAACTAGAAAGCCTTGAGTGTGTACTCCTGTAGCCCCTACTATCCACACAATTTAGAGCAGTTAGGGTTTTTTGTTGGGAGGCAGTAGGCAACTGCTCTGGCTTGTTTAAGCAGAGGAGAATTTATAGATAGAAAGTTGGGGTACTCAGAATCAACGGGTGGCTTAATTAATGCACTTTGTGTAGGGCGCCCAAGAAATAATGCATTGGTTGGTTTCTTCGGGGGGTGGGCATCTGAGCTCATGCGATAGAATGCAACTTGAGAGGAAATTATCAGGATGGAAGCTGTTTGAATGTTAAAAAGAATTGCAGGCTACACAAAGGTGGTGTCTAGGTTTTTTTTTTTTTTTAATCCAAACATGGGTTCCTTTCATTTCTAATATTCTTTTGCATTTGTTACTTTCTTTTCCTTCATTAAAAAATTACCTTTCTTTTGAGAAGTGTTTGGTGAAAACAGTTGAAAGGAAGGTGGTCTGATGGAAATTCAAGTACTTTTGCATGGGTAATAATTATTATTATGATGATAGGTTTCCTGCCTAAGCCTTCTGAGTAGGTAGTGTTTGCAAATTAAACACACTATAAAATATTCAGCCCCTTGCTACATCTCGGTTGCTTTGCATAATCCCCCTGCACGAGCTCTTGGGTGAGCGCCTCCCTAATTAATTATTAAATTCCCATCTGTACAGAGTGCACAGGATAATGAAATTCCCACAAGCCCCAAGAAAAGCGAAGCATTGTGCCTTTTGGAGAAGGCTCCTGGCTTTCCCGGGCTCGCGTCCTCCTTTTAGCCAAGGGTCCCTTCCCATGTGTCTCCCCCAAGGACTCATGGAAGATTTGACCAGTGGCAGAAGCTGTTCTGACCTTCTATAACCCAGGATTCCACGGTTCTGGTCTCAGCCCCATACCACCCACAGCTCAGCCACTGAGGAACCGCCATATGGCTTTATAAGGAAGTTCTCAATCCTATCCTAGGCTTGCTTTATGGACAGCCCCTAAGGTTCATTGTTATTCCCCTATTACTTCATTTTTGGGTGCATTTTTTCCATGTAGCAAAAGATAAGATTTTCTCCTGTTGTTCCGCAAGGCAGTGTTTGAAAACCATGACACTCTCCCCGCATCTCTGAAAAACAGACCCAGAGCACAGGTAGAAGGGTGGGTGGGCATCTTGGGTGAGGAGGCAGCGTCACTGAGGCAGAGGACACAGGTGACTGGGTACAGGGGGAGTTGAGGACACAGGTGTAATTTGGGGTCCCCCAAAGTGGATTCCCAGGCCTGTAAACGGGGATTCTGAGACATTTCATTGTGTTCCCCTCAGGCTGTTCTTGTTGCCAGCTGTGTTTCTGGGTAGAGTTTTTGTATGTAAAAATCAGCACTCACTAGCCAATGTTGTGTTTAGATACACAGATGAGAATTCTTTATAAAATGGCTGATACTTGAGATTTCTTGGAGTCGTGTCGGTGCATCTCAAAGTTCCCTGTCTACACCAATCACCTGGTGGTTTTGTTAACATGCCGATCCTGATTCAGGGAGCCTGAGATCCCACATTCCTGGGGAACTCCCAGATGTTGCTGATGCTGTTGATTTATGGACCTCCCATGGAGCAGTGGGAGGTTGGCAGAGGAGCAAACGTGTAAACAGGAGACATCAGACTTACAAATGAAGGGGGAGATCCAGCAGGATAAGCTCATGTGTACCTTTCCCCCTCTTTAGTTTTTTAATTAAAGGTGCGATTAGCAGGGATTAGAGCAAAGCCAGGGTTAAACTTTTTTCTTACGCTTATTATCATCATTTTTCATTTCAACTAAGCCTGTGTTAAAATTTAGAAGTGGATTTAGAACTGGGTCTGTTGTTGACCTGATGTAGTTGTGAATCTGCTTTTTGACCAGCTGGGTGTGACTTTCAGGGCATTTTAGGATCTCTGGCCGCTGAAGGTTGTACAGCTGGTATCATTGGGCTTGGACCCTGGAATTGCTTTCATTTGGGTTCAAGTCCTAGCTTGGCTACTTAAGTGGTTTTTCCCTTCTCTGGGCCTTGTTCTCCTGATTTGTAGTATAACATCAATCTAGGCCTTGCCTTAGAGGATTGTTGTGAGGATTCAGTGAGGCCTGGTGCGTGACGGTGCTCATAATGATTGCAACGGGAGAGGTATATCAGCCTTTCGGCTGGCCTAAGATGAAAATGCCTGCAGAGGGGCAGTGAGGAGAGGATATGCTGAAGGTTTGGAGTCCATTGTTTCTCTATTTCACACTTGTGAAATGTTCACGGTTGTACAAATATCAGGTGAGGCTCCGTGGAGCACTTGAACAGCAATCTGAAAGGGAGCCTATATGAAAGTAGTCGAAAGACTCATGGACACAAAATAAATGCCAAATCAGACACAAATTAAGAATAATACTCTTCTTCTGGGAGGCTGACTGATCTGAATGGCCTGTGGTTAATTAGATCATGAGGTTATTCAACTATGACTTGTGAGGATAAAGGCTTTATGGAGGAGCAGAAAGTTAAGTCCAAGTGGCGGCCTTATGCTGAGGGCCCCCATTTCTGTGTCTGAATCCTCCGAAATTCCAGTTCTCTAAGAGAGCTAGCAATCAAAGCAACGCAGACTGTACACTAGGAAATGCGATGGCCCACCGCATTTTCTACATGGCGAGGCGGTGCCATGTGAGTGGGCAGGGGGCAGGAGCGGAGTTAAATCGATGTGTGTGGATCGATCCATGTCCGGGGGGTGGGCCTGCACCAGAGTTTGCGCACCGGTGGCCTACATGTAGGCTGTGTTCAGCTTGCTGGTGTAGTTGTTTGGCCCTAAGTATTTTTTTAAGCTTTGGATTAGCTGCTGACATTAAAATATTGGAGACTTTATATTCAAGTCCAGATTTCTAACTACAAAAATAAAATTAGTAATTCTGGGCTGGTGTTCCTGTGTGGTTAGCAACCTGTTGGCTCTGAATAAAAAGTGGGCCTGTTAGGTGGACCCGACAGGTGGGTCAGAGTCTCCGCCCGGACTGCGTCAGCCGCTCGCGGTCCCAGCTTGGCGTTTGGAGGCATTTTGATATGTGGCCGTGGTGTATTTTTGGCATCTCTGACTATAATTTATCATCCAACCTTAGGTTTGCGGGCAGGGAAGCTATGTTCTGGGCTTTTGCCCTTCCAGGATCTTTATTCCCTGAAAGCCTTGTTCCCTGTAGTCCCTAAATGGGGAAAGTGACACCGGACTCGAAATCAGGGGATCCGGGTGTAGGTCTAGGTGTTGACAGTCTTTCCAAGGCTCAGCTCCTTGATGGATAAAATGGCAACTCATAGTCATAACAATTAAATGGGAAGTAACTCAGAGGTTGTTTTGAACTCTAAAGGGTGGTAGAGATAGAGAGAATCATAGCAGGGGAGGATGGAAATGTTATGCCTCCAGACTGGTGAGGGAGACAGAATTGATGTAGACAATGCTATAAAATCATATATTCTACAGAGATGTGTGGGAGGCAGATGCTTGATTCAGCCCCAAGGTGGGAGGCAATCAGACAGGCTTTGTGGAGAAGACGACCAGACGAGGTTTGAAGAAATATTTGGCTCTGCCAGCATGACAGATATTGCGATGCTTCTAATAACTAAAATGCACAGGCTTCCTGAGAGGGTATGTTAGGAAGTGATTCTAGAGCTGTGGATGCCCCCCTGGCTGTGGGAAAGATGACTCTTGCCTGCCTTCTGGGCACCCCTCAAGTGTCTTGGTGGAAGTTGGTCAGCTGAAGCTGGCTTGGAAAGTTCAGGCTGACAGACTGCCATGTTCCCGACCAAACCTCCTTAGTTGCTGGTGAGAGAGGAAAATGAACATCTGGGAAAGAGGACCTTTACGAGAATCTTTGGGTACTGTTAGTGTGGGAGAGTCAAGACAGAGTTAAAAACAGGGTTTTGGCCCTTTCCATCTGGAGCCATCACCGTGCATTGATGACTGGAGAAAATAATGTAATCTGATTGTTCCATTGGGTCATTTCTGGGAATAGGGAGACATTTTTCCAATACTGGAAGTTCGTGCACCGGGAGAGCATCTTGATGCTTCATTGTGCATCCTTCCTTGGCTCCCCTTCCCTGGCCCCCAACTCTGTCCACAGCAGACACCAGCTCCCCCGAAATTTGATTTACTGAGATGCGATCCAGTTTTTTCCCCTTAGAACTGTATTAGGGGTGAAGATGCATTTGGCTGCTCAAGAAAACCCCAGCTTGCTTCTCCTCTCTGCATTGCATTTGGCAAATGTCTTTTGCTGAAAGAATGTGGAGAATTTCCCTTTTCATCATGTCAGATCATCTGGCTTGGGCTGGCCCTTCCCCAGGAGCCCAGTGGACACAGCTGGAGCAGGGTGGGGCCCAGGCGAAATGCTGAGTGGGGAGCCGTGGCCTTCCCTTGGCTTGAAGGCCACAGTGGAGCAGGGCTGACCAAGGCCAGCGAGTCCCATGGGGTGCGGGGAGGCGCCCAGCCTGATGCGCACGTGGAAGGACGTGGGGCACAGGGAGGTCTGTGTCTGTGATCTAAGCTGTAACCCTGAGATTATGACCTGTGAACTCCCCTGCAGCACCTGGCTACTTGGCTAGAAAATCTCTTAGGTAAAGGTGTCATTTCTGCAGGGGTGGAGGGGTGGCCAGAAGTTCACATGATTTTTGGAGTCCTCTTTGAAAAAAACAAAATTATAGATACAGAATAAAGTACTGGGCCTAAGGGGTCCTTGCAAGAGAGGGGTCTTGGATCTCAGCTACGTTAATTGTTATGGTGAATCTGCCATTTCAGGCTCTGTTCTAACAGGGACGAAATGCAGACATGAAGGCTGGGAAAACATTTTGAATCGGGCTTTGGTTCTTAGTTTATGAACCTGCCATAACTGGGCCACCAGACAGGGCCTTTGACCAGTGGGAGAGGGTGAAGGTGAGGCCTGGAGGGCCTGGTACTGCAGGGACATCATGGGAGGTGGTACACACTGGGGAAATTTTGGGGGGTAGGGATCCATCCAAAGTTAGCAGACAAGGTCAACCAGAATGCCAAGTGGAGGGCAGCAGGGTGCAGTTCAGGGACGTTTGGTTTTTGTTTGCTAGAACACGAGCAGTTATTTAGAGGTTGGGAGTTAACCATTTCAGAGCCTCATGGATCTGGACTTAAATGTGGGTGAAATTGCCACTTTTTTTTTTTTCCCCAGTAGCTAAACATTTCTTCAGTCGAAGATACTCCTAGGAGCAGTTTCCATCCCTGAGTCAGCTTGTCCACGTTTTTGAGAAGTTGTGATGGTGAAAGTAACTGATAACAGTTAAAGTTTTATCACTATAATTTAAGACATAACTCTTCAGAAATGAGATTGCGTAGACACTGACTAGTAAGTGTGCACCACTTATGTGCTCGATCTGGTCCACGTAGAGGAACCCCAGAAACAGAGACATGTACGCTTTGCAGGCCCACATGGAACATTCCTTAAACTGGCCGCATTCTGCGTCTCTGAAAGTCTGCAGTCTTAAGGATTTGTGTCATACAGGCTCCATTCCTCGCAAGTGCCCTGTGTTCCTGGGGGTAAGCCCAGCCACACTGCTGAGCTCAGTTAGTGTTCTGTACTTTCACTGTCCCCAGCTCCTGAAAACTTAATGTCTGGTGAAAACATGAAGTGTCAGAATCTAAATGTAATGTGATACCAATGATGTAAAATTAAAAATACAGTATTATTTTTATGGGTACTTAGATTAGTAAATGCACAGAGAGAGGAAGGAAGGACCCAATTAGGGGTGAGTGTTTCAGAAGTTACTTAAATTTTATCAGAAATGCTGTGTTTAAATAATGAAAAGGTGTGAAGGAAATGTGGCAAATTTATATGTTGAATCTAGCCTGTGTTTACTTAGACGACTCTCCTATCCCTTCCTTCATATTCCTTTATGCTTGAGATTATTAGAATTTAAAAAAAGGGTGCAGTGTTCAGATGTGATTGGTGTTCAGCAAATTTTAAGTTTTGTCCAGACAAGGTTTTAATACAGCGTTCAGTGAGCTAATGTGGGCAAAATTCCCTCGGGCAGGTGTCCAGGATGGGCTTACACCCTCCTTCCTTGTTTTTGTGTTCCAGTCCAGCCTGTCACCTGGAAGGTGTGTACCACAGGACCAGGCTGACCTTGGGGGCGGGATGGGGGCAGCACGGTCTGTTCCCCCACCATGTGGGAGGTACCATGGGTACCATAACCATCAGAGAGGCCTCACAGAGGTTGGGGAACATGCTGGTCCTCATTTCCCTCCATCCAGCAGGATAGCAAGACCCCCTGCTGCCCGGCCCTGCATATCACCCCTGCCTGGCAGGTCAGGGAGTGATGGACACTCCTGGCTGCCCCATTTCTCCATTTTCTTGCTGTGTTACTCATTAATACTCATCCTGATCTCCCCTTAGGCAGTGGACTTTTTGTACCTTTTTAGTATAATTAACAAACCTATTATACAATAAAAACATGGCTTGGTTTCCATGGTGATTTGCATGTTCTGTCTCTAGGTGCTTTCTAAGGAGCCTATCTTAATCTTCATCAGTCCTACCACAGCTAGTCTCTGCCCTATCTCATTACAGGGAAAGTTGCCTTAAGAAAATATTGTATTTCCTAATGCTTCTTTCACCAGGGCGAAAATCCCAGTGTATAGCATGGTGACTATAGTTAACATAGTGCTGTATACTTGAAATTTGCAAAGAGATAGATCTTGAATGCCCTTGAAAGACACTCACATGCAGAGAGTGATAACTGTGTGAGGTGATAGGTGTGTTCACTGACATTATTGGGGTAATCTGTTCATAATACATGCGTGTATCAAATCATCATGTTGTGTACTTTAAATTTATACAATTTTATTTGTCAACTGTATCTCCATAAAGCTGGGAAAAAATTGCATTTTGGAAACAAAGGTTTGTTGGACTCAAATTCATTAATTTGCTCCCAAATGCAGGCTATAATTGTGAGTAACTTGTTTCTAATCATGAGTGTTATTATTATCAGCAGATAATAAGCACTTAGCATGCATGCTGTTAAGAAGCTTCAAGACACTTGGGACACATGCGTGTGTCTGTGTGGCCATTCCGTGGATGTGTGCACCTTGAACACTGTGTTTGGAGACCCATGAGAAGTGCTCCAGGGACTTCAGTGTCTTCAGTTGCAGACTTTGCAGACGGGCAAGCCCCGAGAAGAAGCAGGTTGGTTGGAACAAATCGTTCTGCATCAGACCCAGTGGGAGACATGCAGTGTGGATGACCTGTGAATGAATGCAGACTGGCACCACCCAGCTGTGCCCATCACCACTGCAGTAATGTCAGGGGATTTGTTATGGGGTAACCTGACTGACTGCGGTCAATAAGCAGGAAGCCAGAATCCAGTCTAAACCGCATGAGGGTCCTCTCTCCATTAACCCTTTCTGCCCTGCAACATCTCGAGAACAGTCTTAAGAAACGCCTGCTGAAGAGTCCTCTGCGACCTGAACTGCATCTGGCAGGCTCCCTTCACTGTTGCTGCTTGGAGTGCGGTCCTCAGAATGGCTGCTTCGGTTTCAGCATCAGCCTCATCTGGCTCTCATTAGGAATAAAAATTCTCAGTCCCATCCCAGATCTACTGAATCCGAAACTCCGGGGTGGGGCCCAGTAAGCTGTGTTCTAACAAGCCCTCTAGATAATTCTGGTGCAGTCACAAGTTTGAGAACCACTGGACTCAGGCAAGATCAAATCTTAAGATCGTAAGAGAGTTCAAGTAGTCTAGTGTTAATATCCGTCATGCTTGCCTTATTGTGGTCCATAAGACTTACGAGTTGCAAATTAGGTCTTCTCCATCCCCATGCCAAGCCCCCTCCACCTCTCCCCGTTCCTGCTAGCTCCTTCTCCACCTGAGCATGCCCCATCCCCCTGGCTTTGCTTCACAGCCTCTCCCATCAGAACTCTCACTTCACACCTTACTGGGAGAGTTCTGTTTGTGCACATATTGCAACTGCCAGAATTAACATTGATTATAAAACATATATTTCACTTTATTATATCTGCCAAACAACCAACATAACACTCCTTCCAACCCCCAAAGAAATCTAGGAATAGAATGAGTTTAGCAAGTACTGTTTGAGAGTGACACTTCTTAATTAGTCTGCTTTCTTGTGACCGAGGAGTGGCTCTTACTTTGGTAATTGAATTAATAGCATTTAGAACTAATCAGTATTTATAACGATCTCTCCTCAATACAGCAAGTACAGGAGCCTTGGCGCACTGACAAAAATTATATATATACCAGCTTTTGTGAGATATAATTCTCACACAACTTACCCATTTAAAATATACAGTTCAGTGATTTTTCTGTATACTCCCAAAGTTGTGTATTATTTCACATGGTCACAATGAATATTAGTCCATTTTCATTACCCCCCAAAAACAATCCCTGGACCCTTTAGTCATTGCCCTCACCCCCCCACCCCACCAACTGTGGATAACTATGAATCCACTTTTTGTCTGTGGGTTCATCTATTCTAGACACTTGTCTATTCTAGACAATTATTTCCTGTAAACATGCTTACATATGCGGTCCTCTGCAAATGGCCGAGCAGAGTGTCCATGTGCGTTGTAGTGTGAATCAGTCCTTTATTTGTTCTGATGGCCAGGTCTTAGCAGTTTACCTCCCCACGCCCTCATCATCACCTTACCGCCTTTTAAGGTGGGTTTTAGTTCTAGAGCGTGTGTGTGTGTGTGTGTGTATGTACCGTATTTTATTTTGTATAACAATCAGTAGTAATTTACAATTAGTTTCAGCAGCATTATCTTCTCCCCTCCTCCTCTCTTTCTCTTTTCCTCCCCCCACTTCATCCCTGGTGATGGGAACCAGATTCTTACATTGCGTGGTTGTGGAGCATTTTGAATCTAATTGCCAGGTTCTGAGCTTAAGGAACAAGGACTTATCAGGCAATTTTCTTAAACCCCCGTCTCTTAGGTGCTGCCGTGACCTTGCCTACCACAGACGGTGACGGGTGGCTCTCAGCTGCCTCCATCTCAAAGAGAGTTTTTTTCTTCCCAAAGAGAGAAGAGATTGCCCATCATTGGAGCAAGGTAGGTGAACAGCTCTCCTAGCCAGGGATTGAGAAGGAGATGACATCCTTCTTAATGAATCAGTGTTTCATTCAATGAATCAGTACCTTTGGAGGCATCCGCCACACACTGTATGGGTATTCCTCACTCCTGGTTGGCTTCCCTCACTTTATGGGAGAGTTTCCTGAGGCCAGGACCGCTTCAGTACTTGTGACCATTGCCCCAGACCCAGAAAATTGGCTCCAAGTATGATGCTTAAGACACACAGCAGCATCATCTAGTCAGCTTCCTTCATGTCACAGGTGGGGACTCTGTTAGCCAGTGCAGTGACTAGTCTGAGGCCACAGAGTGTGGTGGCCATCCCAGGGTCAGGGTCAGACTCTCTTGGTGGATGCCTTGCCCTCCTCCAAATGTTAAACTGTCTCATGAGCTGGGGCCCTGGGGTTCGAGGGCCACATCCTGGTATTTTTTCAGCCTGAGGATTACTTCCAGGCTGTAGATTGCTTTCAGCCTGCAGATTAATTTCCCAGTGAAAAGACCCTCTGGGAATGAAGCCAATCTTCCCAGCAGGGAGCCACTCACACTTCTGCATTTGAGAAGAAGAGCAAGCATTAAACCGTAAAAATATTCCTGGCTAAAGAAACTGGAGAAAAAAGGCCCGTGAGACCAGCAGTCCCTCCAGTCCTAGGTGACTGGAGAAAAGGCATTGGGGACAGAAAGAGTTTTCTGGGGGAACACTGGGCTTGCACCACTTTTTCTCTCCCTAACGAGTAGGTTTTTCTGCTGCAAACTTTTGGGGTCACTTTCCTTCAGCTCATCAATCTGAATCACCCTGTGGGTTCTTGTCCATGGGGTGTGGACCCCCAAACCGGCTGCTTTCTGAGGTCAGTGTGCGGACCATCCTAGGAAAAAGGGAAACTTTGATGAGGCAGAAACTCTCCTTCCACTCCTTAGATGGGCTTTTCTGACTGCTGCTTAGATGTGGGGCGGGGGCGGCGATAAATGATGGAGCCCACTTTTTTAATAAGCCAGACTGACCCAGAAGTGAAGGGCAACAGGCATAGGATGAGTGCAAAGTTAAAGGAAGGTTCGAGTATGGGCCCAGAAGGCTAGGTGATAGGCACTGAGGGCAGGACGAGGAGTCTGGTAGGACAAGGAGTCGGGCAGGCAACCCAGAAGAGGGCTCTCTGGGGAACAGACAGCCTGACTGAGGCCAGAGATAGGAACATCGGGGGAGCTGTCAGCAGATCTCTCTGGCTCCCACCCCAGGTTTGGAGGCAGATTGTACCCAGGAGGTCCGTGCTGGGCAGATCAGGGCCGGGACTGCATTTTAAAGGAGATCACGCGGACGCAGTGGAGAGAAGATGAGGGATCAGTTAGAAGGCTGTTTTTTTTGTTTTTTTTTTGTCCAGCCAAGGCTGCTGTGGGGATGGGAGAGGAGTGGGTGGTAGAGATATCAAGCATTTGCTGCTACCAGGAGGCTTTGGCGGTGCCAGTTGGCTGTGGAAGGAGTTGGGAAAATGTTCATGAGTATGGCTCGAGGATACGGGTGGCCCAGTAGTCTGAGGAGATGTGATTGTGATCAGATTTTGGGGGAAGATTCCAAGGTCAGTTTTGTAGGTGCGGAGCTAGAGGTGTCTGCAGGTCACCAGAGACACCCTGAAGTCAGGGAGCTCCCATCTGGGGGTCAGAGACATCATCACATGAGATGTAGGTGCAGGTCTGGGGAATGTTGGCCTCTGAGCAGAAACTGGTCCCGTAGGGTTGAGATTTCCCAGGGAGAAGATGGTCACTGAGCCTGATTAGTCCACAGTGTTTGCATTTAAAATGCCTCACAGCTGGTGTCCTGATGACATTGAGAGAGGCAGCTGAGGCCCTTGTGACCAGGTGAGAAACTGTGTGACTATGAGGGCCACCCCCTGGACCTGGGTGGGAACCTTCAGCAAGCCTCCAGGGCGCCTGTGTCAGCAGGGCCCTCAGTTTCTTGGTCAAGGGAAGGAGGTTCAAATTCAGTGTGTCATGTATCACAGTGGGTGTTTGGGAGGTGAATAAATGCATAATAAATACTGGGCCTGTGAAAACCAGGTTATTTGAAACAAAGACAACCTGTACCACGCATAGGTGAGCTCTTCTTTTCTTTCCCAAGGTTGGAACTGCACTTGCTTTGTCTGGAGTGGAGAGAAGGGAAGTTGTTAAACACTCAGGAGGAATTGATGAGCTATTGATATCGGAAACCCAAGGAGCCAGCAGCATGTCAACAATCAATAGCTTTTCTCCCCAGTTTAATTGCCCCCATCAGCTCTGCTTCAGAAGCTTTTATTAGGCAATGCCAGGGGTAGCGCAGAGGCAGCAGACAGGGCTGCGCAGCAGGCACTGAAAAGAAACATGTTTAAAGAATGCTGCTATTTGCTTTTAGGTGGAGTGTTTCATTTTTCCCTTTAGTCACCAAAGGCAAATAATCCTGAGTTGGGGCTAGGAGAGGTGGCATTGTTGATTGCATGAAAGGGGGTGTCCCAGTAGGGACGGGCCCAGGAGGCGAGGTGCTGGGGACAGTGGGTGCCAAAGCTGCCTGGGCGAGGATTGCCAGGCATTCCAACACACGTGCTCCGTTCTACTCAGTACCTTACGGCAACTCGTTTCCTTCCTGTCTGCACTCTCCCTGGATTATCCCCTCCATTCCTTAGTCCTGATGCCTAGTCACCATGCCCCAGTGACCCTAGGATTGTCTCCCAGCCCAGGCCTTTGCCTCCAGACATGCCACCTGGATGTGTTCGGTCCCACCTGTCTTCTGCCTGCTGGCCCCAGGCCCCTACTGAATGGGGAGGGGTCACATCCAGTGCTTCGGGAATGCTATGAGAAACACATACTAAAGAGAGAGAGATTGTTTCCCCCTCGAATGGCCAGGAAGGCTTCCTGGAGGGGAGGAAACACTGTGGCTTAAGGGGTAACTGGGTTTGGGTAGGGAGGGTGGGGAATGAGGTGGGACACATATTATAGCCAAAGTCAGAGCCACTAGCTCTCAATGCTAGTGTGGCTCCTCTGCTGCGGTCCGTGGAGTTACCATCCACATGGCCACCAGGCTCGCAGCCTTAGCACAACTGTCCCCCTCCTCTTCCTTCCTCCATGCCTGGCTCCTCATCGAGACTGGCTGAGGGTCCTGACATGCTCCCCCTGTCAGTCCCCTTTCTCCGTCTTCTCAGCCACTTCTGCGTGGTAGCCCGGGGTGCGTGTTGGCAGGGCAGGAGGTAAGACAGCACTATTTCCGTTTTCAGATGAAGGAACGGGAGCTCAAAGGACATCATAGTGGTGGTGTTCCCTCTGCTTTGAAGGTGCCTTTGAATCATGTTGAAGTAGGGAAAGGGAGGTGGTGGCCATGTGTGTTTTCGTACAGTCTCTGGGACTCAGTGAGGCAAGTCCTGATGGCTAAGGGGCTGCAGGGTGCCCCAAAGCTCAGCTGCTTGGAAGCAGAGCTTGTGTGCAGAATTTAATGAGCGAGTTCTTCAGAGCCAGCTGCAGACAGAACTTTTCAAGAGATCTGGAAGGTCCATGAAGGGAGGTTTTATTTCCCTGGGCAGCTCTAGGTGCATTTTCATGCAGTGGGCCCCAGAGGGGAGACTAGAGCAAGCTTTTTTTTTTTTTTTTTTTTTTTTTTTTGTCCTGACTCTGAAATTGAGAATATTTTTAGCAGATTTGAAAGCTTTGGAGACAAATCCCATTACTCAGTGCCCTGCTCAGAGCAGGCACTCAATAAACCTTTGTTGAACGTTGCTGAAATGTTACTCATTGGCACAAGTGCTCCTCTGGTGAATGCGCACATTAGGGGATTTGATGAAGATATCAGCCAGCCTGACTGTAAAAAGCACTCTTTATGATGCCATAAAAAGGAGCATGGACAATAGCTGGGATGTCATCCGTGAGCGTCATAAATATTCCTCTAAGTTCCCTTGTCCATCAGGAAACCATATCACATGCATTTTCAGAACCGGTGGCCTGTTTCAACTTTGTGTAAAATGCCAGCTTTGTATGGGAACTGATTGGGTTTGCAATTAACCAAAATGCACAGGAATCACATGACCCTCAATTGATTTGTGGGGTGTACAGTGTGCTTTAGAGAGTTAGGAGAGACAGAGCGGGTGATAAGGGGTACAAACGCTGCCAAACCCAGTCACTTTGGCTTCGGAACACCGCTGCATGGATTAAAAAAGGGGAACACACCTACTGTGGTGTGATTGCCTTAGTCCGTCACCCAGTGCTTGCTGAGTGCCCGTTGTGTGCCAGGCATGGTGGAAGGGACATGGGGTTGAGAAGACAGAGCTCCTACCCCCAGGGGTCACAGACTGGATAAAGGCAGGCAATGACAGGGAAGCATCATCAGGACCCAGAGAGGCCTGGCTAGGTTACCAGGGGATGACGGGGAGGGAGCAGCAAAATGTGAGTTGGGTGGGCAAGCAGACATTAAGGAACGTTGAGGGGATTCTTGAGGGGTGATGCAGAAAGCAAGGCGAGGAGCCTCAGGGACCAAGCAAAGGCATGGACTTGGAGGCTGGGCTGGGTCGGTGAGAGGAGCTGAGGCTGGCGCGGCTCCAGGGGCCAGTGCAGTTTCTGTGCCTGGCAAGGAGCCTGCACGGTGCCTCACCTCCTGACCGGGAAATCTAGTTGTAACTCTACCTTGGAGACTGGTGGTTTTCCTCCCCTCATGCAGGGTAGTCTGAGCTGCTGAAAACACACAGAGGGAGTGCAGCTGGAGCACGCAAGTGTTCCTGCAAAGCCAGGCTCTGTTGTTGCTAACCAAACCCATCATTTCTATGGCATTGTGACGTCTAATGCCCCTGAGCTGCTTCGAGGATGATCTTACTGTTCTATGGTAAAGAACAGACGGAGAGAAAACTACCACTTCTCCCCCTGTCCTTTGCAATCACATGTGACTGCTGGTGAGGGTCCTCCTTAGGGAGGTTGAAAAGCTGAAAGCCTGAGGAGACACTGCTTGGGGGTGAGGTGGCATTCACGTACCTGAGTCTGCACAGGTCCACAGTATTTATCGATGAGACCAGCTGTGGCCCGTCGAGTCTGGCTGGATTCAGCAGTAAGCAGCTAGCTCCGGGCCAGCCTGGTAGGTTGGGACCCTAGAACACTGGAGTTGGACGGGGTGCTGGGGCTCTTCGGAAGCTGATAATGTAGCTTGGTTGTAAAGCCTGGACAGACACCTGATCCACGCTGGGTTGCCCCAGGGGAAAGAAAAGTTCATCCTCACTTAGAACTGAAATGTCTCCCCGAGGTTGGAAAGCATTAACTCTTGCTCTGGAATCTGCAAGATCACAGCATAAGCCTATCCTTTCTTCGAATGTTACTATGTATAGCTTACATTTTTTATGGAGTTGATGGTTACAAAGGGTACCTCTTTAGATATGTGATGGTAAGTGCCCCTAAATCCTCTTCAGGTGAAATGTCACAGCCTGCTTGAAATATTCCTTAAATGGCAAATCATTCCTTTCCACGCAGTCCACAGTGTCAGTTGCAGTTGTTTTTGTTTATAAAATTATCTGCTTGTAGAAAAATTTAAGAAGCTAGACAATTGCAAAAGAAAAATATAACCAATTTCTTGGGCACTTGTATCAGCCACACTCGCTCCGTGCTGCCTCCCCTCCTAGACCTGCATGGCATGCTGGCCCTGCAGCCCTCAGGGCCCTCTGAGCTAGGAGTGTGCAGCCCAGTGGAACATTGTTGCAATCTCACACTCAGTTTTCATGCTGCCTCCCTCCATCCTTGCTTCCCTCCCACTCTTACTCCTGTTGGCTCTCCCTCCCTTTTAAGTACTTTGGGGTAGGGAGAAGGGAAGTGACCTTCCTTACTCCCAGCTGCTGTTGCTCCTTTTCTAACTGGCTGTCGGTGCCCGCTCTGTGGCAGGCCTGAGACTGTTGACCACCTTGTGGGACACAGCAAGGAGGTATTTGGGGCAACGGTAGAGCTTCCTGTGCCCCTCTTCCCATGTGTAGGAGACAAAGCTCTTTTTACCACCTTGCTCATCTCCCCTGCAAACTCAGGTCTGTCCTCTTGCTGGGCGGGGGGTGGTAAGCGAGGGGGTGTTCCTAGCTCGGTGGGCTGCCCCAGTCCCCCTCACAGGTGTCATTCACCTGTCAGGAGATGCATGTGTCCCTGCTGGGGAGGATGGCAGGAGCATGTGCCATCCACCCTGTCACCCCGGAAGCTGTCATTGTCTTTTGCTGCTCTCTTGAATTTAGTGTGCCAGTATTTGATTAGGATTGAGCCTTGTGTCTTTATTTATTATGAAGTTAATTTATTCACTTTCATACTGTATCCTTTTTTAGGTTTTGGTCTTGATGTTTTGCTAGATTTCTAAGATGAGTTGGATTGTATTCCATCTTCTTCTGCAGTTTGGAACAGTTTACATAATGGGAGAATGATCTGTTCCGTGAACGTTTGAAAGAACATGCCGTGACAGCAGGTTGACCCCAAAGCCTTTTTTGGGGGGAGGCAGTTCTTTGAAGCTGGTTTGCTTTCTTCCGTGATTGTTGGTCAGGGCAATTTTTTTTTTTAACCTCTCTTTGAGACAAATTTATCAATTTGTGTTTTCCTAGAAAATGATCCATTTTATTGAGACTTTCAAATATATTAGCATAAGGTTGTACCACTATAATATTTTACAGGTAAGAAAAACCGCTGTATACTCTGCATCTGTTCTTTTGTGTCCACTTGGCTAGGCTGCAGGCCCCAGCAATTCAAACATTAAGTTAGGTGTTGGTCTGCAGGCATTCCGGAGATGTGATTCAAGTCTGCAGTTTACTTGAAATACGGAAGATGATCCTAGAGAATCTGGGGGGACCTTGTCTAGGCGCAGTGGGAAGGCCCTGAGACCAGGGCCGAGGCTTCTGGGAGGTAGAAGAAATCCCGTGTGAGGATGGCAGTTTCAACCCGCAAGGTCAGCCTGGCGCTCCTGATAGCCTGTGCTGGGCAGCCCCCAGCATCAGATTTGCCGGTTCCTCCCAATAGATCTCTCTCACCTTTAACCAAAACGAAAGATCCTCAGTGCATCCTTCTCCTGTTCAGAGTGAAATTCTATGAGTTCAATGCTGGTCCAGCCCTCAAAATCAATTTTATGTCCTATCAAAGGGTCATATGTTGGAGTTTGAAAAATTATACAGTGAAATCTAGCCCCCCCCCCCCCACCACCACCAAGAGGTCTGGGTATTAGAGAAACACTTTTCTAAACGGAATTTCTAAAGGAAAATGCATCCAGACTGCACTGAATGGTTCTGTCCACACAGCAGGAGCAAGGCTCTGCATGGCAGCCTCTGGAGAAATGTGGACACCACCCCCTGGGGAGAGGTGGCAGAGTCAGGTACCTGGGGTCACCCGAGAGACAGAGAGATGCACTGACCAGCCCTTCTGGAGACCACAGCACAGAGGGATCAGGCTGTTCCTTCTCAGGAGCAGAGAACAAGCCAAGAAAGCCCTTGGCAGGAGCCCAGGTGGACACAGCCCCACAGAGCCATGGGACATGGTTTTGGCAGTGGGAACAGTGCGGCTTTGGGTGGCAGGCTTCCCATAGAGACAGTAACTCAGAAGGACCTCACCGGCTAGTGCATTAAATTAACTGCACACATCCAGAATGGAGGATGATGGTCCTAAGAACATAAATGGGAAAAGAAGGCTGAGGCTTTTAGCTTAGCATGGGTAGCATGGGCTCCGTCTGGACCCATTGTGTTTTGGAAAATAACAAAACAAAACCAAAAAACCATAAAAAACACAAACCTTGTAGGAGATGAAGAGTATTCCATTCCTTCTCTTCCTGCAGTCTCCTGCAGGTCAGCTTTCCTGAGTTGTTTCTGCAAAGAAACAGGTTATTCCTAATTCCCAAGATGAAGATACTTGTAAGGAAAGAATATATGACATCATGAATAAACCAAGAAGTCCAAAATTGTTAATGTATATAGTAAGAGACAGTCACAAGTGGGGGCTTCTTTAAATTGTGTATATCTTCCTTAGCGAGCAGTTTAATTGTTCTACAAGCATTGGCGAGCCAGGCAGCCTACCAGGTGCTGGGGCTGTGAAGCTAAGATGAGCCTGTGAACTTCCCAGAGGAGACAGGTGGGGAAACTGAATCACAGCACAGCAAAGTGAGAGGCCCGAGGAGTTAAGCTCGTGCCACGGTGTGGAGGCTGGCCAGGCCGGACAGAAGGAGGTAAGAGATGATGAGTGCCTTCCACGCACCAGGCACTGTAGCAGGTAGTGGGCATGCACTAGCAAGCAGGACCAACAGGGAGCTTAGGATCCAGGTGAGGGGACGGATGTTAATCAGTCACCTCAACAAACAGAACTTGCCCTTGCCATGGGCACCCCTGGCCGTGAGGTCATGCTTCATGGTTAATGTGTGCCACTGTGCCAAGTTCAGGTGTCCTGTGAATTCCCATTCTGGAAGGACCTACTCATGCTGGCTGGCCAATCACCTGGATCAGCTATTATATGAGGAGGTGACATTCCCCAAGTAACGCCTCTGGGTTAGAGTGATCCCTCAGGTTCTCTTTGACAGTCAATTAATGAGGTCGGCGCGAACGTTCTGTTTGGTTTTAGAAGCACACCACAGCTATTTTCCTTCTTTGTCCCTCCAAAGAGCTTTCTTGGCCCATTGCATCTGGATCCTTGTTAGATTTTGCTTCCCGAACCCCCACCCTCCCCCGCTGTCCTATTTATAACTTTCAGCTGTTGGCGGATCTGCAGTGCAGGCCTTTGGGGAGACATACACAGATCAAGATGCCTGTAAGTTGTCTGAGAATACGGGCTGGGGCGATGCAGACGCTCAGGCCGCCTCTGTTCTCGGAATTTGCCCTGAACACTTGGGTTTGCAGAGCTGGGGATTGTGACGAACAATGGCTCTGTGTGTGTAACAACGGGAGGTGGGGAAGGCAACTTCTACTCAGGCCGGAATCAGCTGAAACCCGCTTTTTGCCTCACAAATCAGCCACTTTCTAGCAAGAATTAGAAATGGTGATTTCAGTTACAAGTTGCTTTCGCTAAAGTAACTTAAAACACACATACACGCGCACACACACAGTGGGGTATTTGGGACAAAACTTAAGTAAGCGTTTTGGGCAGAGGGTGTTTTCTGGACAGAAGATACAACTGATGTGGGGTCGTGAAAGGTGTCTGGTGAGAAATGTGCCCTGAGGTTAGTGGAGGTGCAGACTGATGGGCGTGTCGGGCTGGTCTGGGTTTAAATCATCCACGCTGGGCCCACCCTGATGAGTGTAAATAATTCCAACTTGACCTCCACATTGTTCCCAGGCCTCCAGAACGCTACGCTTCCCAAAGGCTTTTCCTGCTCATTGTCAAGGCTTAAAATAAACCCCACTTGAGAAATTGCCTCCAAAAGTCTGATTTTGCTCATTGGAAAAGCTGCTGGTGAAGTCCTTCCTTTTAATGACTTTATTCACCGCTCTCTCTCAGTTCCATTTGGCTCCTGATTCTGTTTGGCCCGTGAGTGCAAAGACCCTGCTGTAGCTTCGTCATCCTAACGTTTCCTGCCCTCCCTTTTTTTTTTTTCCTGTTCCTGGGACTTAGGCTGATTCCATTTCTTTTACTCCATGGAGGTTCAGATTAAAAAATGTGTTTTCTCCTGCTCAGTGTCCTGGCCTGTGCTGAGCCCGCAGGGAGGCCTTCCTCTCCTGAATTAGTTTCAGGCTTTAGCATGTCAGAGCTCACTGGAGTCCAGTCAGCAGCGCCCCGTATCTTCAGTCTGGGGCAGTGGGTGGGGGGCGTTGGCTCATTTGCCTGCCGAGCTTGTGTGCAGAGCAGTCCAGTCCGTGGATGGACCCAGGCAAAGTGCCTGAAGTCGAAATATTGTACCCAGCAGCCAGGTCGAACTGTCTCCGTGTTAACTGGAAATGGAGGAGTGATCAAGTTTTGTCAGCAATCGTGTAGAGTCCCTGCGGTGAACGAGACAAGCCTTGATTGCTCCCTCTCCAGTGTTGTGTGTTTCTGTAACCGGTGAAGTTTTCAGCCTAAAGAGTTGTCATTAGTTGTGCACGTGTTTCTCTCCCTGCCGGCTTGTACTGGTTGCAGAGGGCAGGGCCTGCGGTTCCAGTTCTCAGTCTTCATGACGAGCAAGGCATAGTTGGCATCGGCATACGGTTGTTGAGTGACTGGGTGTACAATGGTTAATTTCATGAACTCAACCAGGCTAAGAGATGTCTAGATAGCTGGTAAATCATCATTTCTGCGTGTGTCTGTAAGGGCGTTCCCTGAAAAGACTAGCATTAGAATTGGTAGACTGAATAGAGATAACCCTCAGCAATCCAGCTGGGCATTATCCAATCAGAGCATCTGACTAGAACAAAAAGGTAGAGAGGGTGGATTTGCTCTCTGCTTGGGCTGGGCTATGCGTCTTCTCCTGCCCGTGGACGTTGGCATTCCTGGTGTTGCGGCCTTCCGACTGGGACCGGGACTTCCACCCCTAGCTCCCGATACTTCCACTTGGGACTCTGACTGAGTTACCCCACTGACTGTCCTGGGTCTCCAGCTTATGGACAGCCACTCATGGGACTTCTCAGCCTGTCTACTGATGGGAGCCAGTTCCTGTCATATCTGTGCGTCCTGTGTGAATCCACCTATGTATCTATCTGTTCGCCCACCCATCCAACTAGCTTTCTGTCTTTTTTAAAAGAGCGGTTTTCTTGAGATGCGATTTACATGAATTTGCTATACAACTATCCTTTTATATCATAACATTTTCCCCTTTATGTAATCCAGTAATTTTTATTATATTAACATTATTGATTTTTTAAGAAAAGAAACAGGTTCAATTTGATTCTGGAAACAGAAGCATTCAGCTTAAGAAAGTTTTTTTTTTTTTAATTGCAAAAAATATACAACACTTAACATTTCAGCCATTTTTAAATATATGTAGGGAAGATTTTAAAAGTTTTGTTATGCACCCTAAAGTGTGCGGGCAGGCTAGGGACACCATCTGAGTTGAAACACTAATTTTCACATTTTCAGTACTTGGCAGACAGATGTGTGTTCCAAGGGCATGTGACTAGCTGCAGCCTGGGCCAGGGACACCTCTGCACATGAGTTTAGCGATGCCCGAACTGGCCTGGTTGTCCAGCCAGATCCGTCAGTCTCAGGCCTGGATATTGTGACAATTTCAGATTGCAACACAATGCTCATTCTCAATTTGTGGACCAGTAAGAACAGGTCTCAGACCGGCACTGGTCCACGAATCACACTTTAAGCAATACTGCGCCAGAGGAAACCCCTAGAGAGTCAGTACCCTTATAGTTCTCTCTGCTACACACAGATTCTGTTCTCCCAGCAGAGGCCCAAGTGCCTGTGTTAGCTCCGGGGCTCAGCTGTGGCTTCTGAGTTTCCCAGCAGAGCCACGTTGCCGTTGGTAGGCAAGTCCTGAATCCTGCTGCCAGGTGGTGCAGGGCTGGAGCTGGCGTGCAGCCATGAGCCTGCTCTTTGTCTGCAGGGCTTGGCCCCCCTGCATAGCCACACGTGACTTCAGCTCCAGTTTCCTGGTCTCTGGGCACTCACGAATTCTCAGACACACTCAGCAGTCTGGGGACCAGGGGACACAGCAGAGCTGGGAGTTCCAGGCTCTCAGGCAGTAGCTAGGTGAGGACAGTTGTCGTATACAAAACATAGTAATAGCCGAGTACTGGGAAACCTTTATTGAGATGTAGCAGTCAAACCACATAGTTGTTAAACAACCATAACTATGTCTTAAACAATCAGTTCAGCTGGTCTCTATTTAACATAATAGCTGCCTATTAAACCTAAATTAAGTACAGAGTTAAATATCTCTAGGACACAAAAACCCCAAAATGACTGCCAAACCCAGAATGAAACCTCTAGCTGGAATGAGCTGGGAACGTGTGTGCCTGGTCTGGATAAAGCAGGAGATCCATCCCACTGCCCAGCTGCCTGTGCTTGAAGAATAGATTTCCCAGGGGTGGGGTGGAGTGGAGGACAGACTTTGCAATACAGTTCAGTCCTGATTATGTTTCATAACTGCTTTAGTTTCATAGATGTTCTCATATATGCTAGAAATATAGAAATGCCTCCAAGAAGCACCATGAAGTCTCCATGGCCTCGAATATGCCAGAATGATCGTTCTCTGCCTCTCCGTTCCTACCCCCTTGCTGGACACAGGTCCTTATCCCGTGCTGTGGCCACAGTAAGAGCCTTCCAGCCCCCCAGTGTGCTTCCAAACCATCCCCTGTCCTTCCACTCTTCACCCATTCATTCATTCATTCACTCGAAAAATACTTACTCTGCTCCTATTATGTGCTAAACACTCAAGCCAGGAATAGAGCAAAAGCAAACAGAGACCCCTGGAGCTTGTTTTGGTGGGAGCAGCAGCTATATGATCAAAGTGCTCTTTCTAAGAAGCAGTGGAACCCCTGACTCTTTGGGTCCTTTCTCCCCTGATCTCTCGGCTCCAAGAATGAAAGGTCCTGTGCCTCTGTGTTCTCATGTCCTACGTCTGCCTCCTTCCTTCCCAGAGGCTGGCCACGCACCCCCACTTGGTTGTGTTTCTCAGGGTGCCTTCTCAGGGTCCCCTGTTCAGAAATTGCCTGGGATGATAGCTACGAATGTGTATTCCTGGGCCCCTCCTAGATCTGTCGGAGGATATTGGCAAAGTCACGTCTCCCTCAAAGTTTAGGACAAACAGTGAATTTCATCTTTTTCCTCTAAGGACAGTTTCATACAACGTGGCAGGACACCCTTCTTGGGGACTGGCTTGGACCACGGAGGCAGGATGGCTCAGACCAATTGTTCCCAGCTTGGTTCTCTTCTGTGGGGTGAGGTTGGAGCTTCTTCTCTCACTGCGTGTCAGAAAGCGCTTCCTATGAGTGTAGGCATCACTGTTTCATGGCGGTGACCAGACCGCTAGGGACAGGAGCGAGAAATTGCCAGTGTCAGTGTTGCAATCAATTTTACTTTTCACATGTTAATAGCGAATTCATTGACTCCATATATAATAGACTGGACACATGTTTTTTCTGTTCATCCATTTGTGCTTTTGAGTGGGGAGATTGGTTTTGGGGATTGATTTTTGCTTTATTGAGAAGACAGTGTAATCCATAATGAGAAATTTTCCACCTTCACGCTTGTGTTGGGGATTGCATGAGGGTGAGACTTACGCCTTCCATTATAATCAGGGGGATTGGCTTTAGATAACTGATGTTCCTGGGGAACATTCTGGAAATCCGTGGAGACAGTTTTGATTGTCGCAGCGATGGGACGGGGTTGTGCTGGCATTTAGTGGGGGAGAGGGAGGGAAGCCATCTGTGTTCACAAGCACCTGGAGTTGTGTCCCTTCTCCTTTTCTCTTCTTTAAAAAAAGTCATTTGTCATCACCTGGGCTTCGAGCTCAGCTCTATTTTACATACAAAATCAAACCGTTGTTTATGGTTTTAATACACACTGAGTTTTCTAGAAAGGCAAGTGTCACGTAAATGGAAAAAAGCTCGTACTTTGCCTTGTTTAGAAATAGCTTTACCAAGCTGTCCACCACTTTGAAAGATCACGTCACTGATGACATTGTTCCTAGTGTTTGATGCAACACTCTCTAGCTCTGCACTCGTAGGCATTAAATGCTTGGTTGTTCTATACTTGGTGTTAATGTATTCGTTTAAACTTTTATTTGAAAAGGTCGTCTAGGATGAATAAGCCTGGGTCATATATCAAGACTAGAATTAAGCATCCGATTGGTTTATTAGGTCTTCTAAGTATATTTGTGCATAAGCATTTGCACATTGACATTTATCTTGTAAATTATTATTTATATTGCAGGACATTAACTTTTTAAGATTGTGCACTTTGGTAGGTTATACATCTATACTTTCATTAAAGGATAGCAAAGGGGGGTATTGCAAAATATTTGCTATAAAATGTGATGTTGTGTCTAATAGGATTAGAAACCTTTGGACTGGATACTTTTGTGTTTTCATATTTTAGGAAAATGAAATGATATCACATAAAAGGAAAAGGCCAGCCAGAACTCCTCACCAAAGAGATTACATATGCCCTTCATAGTAGAAAGTCCCCCACCTGCCTCATTCAAACAAATGCCAATTATATAGCCCTCCATGTCTTCATCTCCACTGGGAATTGAATCCACCCTCATAATCTTCCCTAGCAACTGTTGCTAGGAAGATGCTGCTTCTTGAGCTGACCTTCCACAGACTTGAGATCACAGCCGGTTGTTTTCCAGCTAATGAGGATATCAAATTTGCCCAGCCAGCGTGACAGAAAAACACGCAAACAGAGTACAACCAGCAACAACAGACAGGGTGCCAGGGACAATATATGTACACAAGATGTTGCTATCAGGAGATGTTTGATTATTGGCTTCCATTCCTGGAGGTTTGGGAGGTAAAAAAGGACCATCACCAATCTGCCCATGCAGTTTCTCGTTACAGCACCGATGGAAGCACTACGAGGGGACCTGCTAATTTGGTCCCTTTCATCGTCTGTTGGCAGTGTCCGCATTTCACTTCTTCAGCTTTGGCTGCATCACTGTTTCGATGTAGCCGAATAGTGATAACGATAGCTACCATTCGTTGATTCTTTGTTCCTGGATCATCCTAAGAGCTTTTCATGAATTACCTCATTTAATCCCCATGGCAGCCCTGTGAGGGCGATATCACAGGGTCCTCTGTTGTACTGAGGAGGACACCAAACAGTGAGCAGTTAAGCTGCTTGTTCAGTCCCACTGAGCCAGTGGGCAGCATCTCTGCACTTGGACCTACTTTCTGTGCTTTATTCGCTGAGCTGGCTCCTTTGCTTGTGGTCTGACACACACAGGTGACAGTGTGAGCAGAGAAATTTGTGAATTCACACATGCATTCATCCTTTCTTCACCAGATGTGACCACACCAGCAGCCACGCTCCCTGGGGACTTGGGTCAGTGCTGTCCACACCCTTTCCCCGAGAGTGGAGGGTCTGGTTCTGTGCAGAACTGCGCTTTCGCTGCAGACTCTTCTCCCCAGTGATTCCCCAGCCTCTTTGTAGCTGTTGGCTCTTGGAGGGGCAGGGCTGGACATGAGTACCGGGTGCTCTCTGCAGACTGTGGCGGGATGTTGGGCCACCAGTGGTCATGAAACACTGGCCGAGTGCTTTACCTCCTGTCCCGGATGCAAATCTAAGTTTCAAGGGGCAGAAGAAAAGCCATGTTGACAAAAGTCAGCAGCCAGCATTTGCCTGGTGCTCCTTGGGGTCAGGCATCACGCTTATTTAATCTGCGAGTGACGTAGACTCGGCCATGTGGGCTTGGAGTGTGTGACGCAGGAAGAGGGTCACCGTGCGAAGGGGAAGCCCTGGCAGGAGCACCTTTGCTGTACCCGTTGTCACCCCTTCACCCTTGCCCTGGGCTTAGCTAGGCAACCCAGCTGCTAAACCTGCCATGAGTTTTAACTTCTTTTCTTGGCTGCCATGTGCTTTTGTTCAAGAGCATTTGGGTCTCAAAAATAGATTACTCTGGTCCCTATTTTCTTGGAAAGTTCCCCAGGACTACACTGCCCAGCCCAGGAGCACATACGTATATATGCAAGTTACCCTGCAAAATGTTCGCTGCCGCATGCACGTCAGTGCACCAGAGGCTCCTGTTAATAGCATTCATCACAGACCATGATTCAGTGCCTGGTGCAGGCCTGTTCGACCCTCTTGCAAGGGAGTGATGACTGACCTCATTCCAACTTAGGCTTGCGGGAGGAGCCTTGAGAACAATGGGCAGGCTCAGGGATGTGGTCCTGCCACAGCTGGGAGCCTCATCCCTGCCCTGAAGGTTGAAAGTGGAATTATCCTAGAACGGTGTTCAAATGATTGAAAGGATAAAAGGCCTTATCTTTGCAGAATCCTTCACTGTTTCAGGCCCATCCCTACATGCACACAGAAGCCAGTTTCCCCTGTCTGCAGATGTAGAAATCGAACTCGGGCAGACCGAGCTACCAAAGGGCCGGGACCTGAACCCGGGCCTCTGGTTCCAGATCTTATGTGTTTCTTCTCCATATTCATACTTTTTGAAATCTCCACAGCCAGTGTGTTTTTGTAAAACAAAAACAAACACACGTGATTGGACAGTACCTCTCTGTCTCTTAAGAACCGTCAGCTCACTTGAGGGTGAAATGAGCTCTGGGTCAATATTCTCTTTTAAAATTTGCCACTGAGTTCTTTGTGCTTCGGCTCTAAACCTCACTTGGTTTGGCAGTGATGAAGCTCACCTTGGTTTTTAGAGCGTGTTCTCTAAATGTTGAGGAATTTCCTCAGGGTAACTTTGCAGCAAGGCAGGAGGAAGTTCTTGATTTGCATTAAGGAGGAAAAGAAATCTATATTTTGTTGTTCACTTGGCTTACCCTACAGTAAGACCTCAGGTGCAATAGGAACCAAGAAGTCAGATCTTCGGAGCAGAAAGGGAGATGGGAGAAAACTGGAGAAGCTGGAAAGGAAGCTGCACTGTGCTTGGAAAGCTGAGCACTTACAAGGTGGGAAATGGAAGGGACAGGCATGTGTCTGTTCACACTGGCACTCTCAGGCCCGAGCCCAGAGCCTGGCTCACTGTTCACCAAGATGGGGTGACTCTCACTCAGTTCCTGTGGGAATTGAGCTGAAGGGACTGGAGTGCTCAGTGGTGACTCTGGAAGTCCCTTAGGGGAGAAGTGTGTCTGAAAGACAGGGGCACTTTGTCACTGATAGGTGCTGTCTTTGTAAAGTGCACGTGGGTTGTGGAAAGTAGAGGAATGAACTGGAAGATTGTACCATTACCACCTTCACCAACACCATCGGGACCACTTCTTCCTGCCCCCTTCCCTACTGGCATCGTGCTCAACCCCGCCACCACCATAGGCCGGGCACCACGCTAAAGGCTTTCCATAGGTCTAATCCTTATAACACCCTTCCACAGTAGGAATTATTACTCCTGTTTTACAGTGGAGGGAACTGAGGCACAGAAAAGTTAAGTAATTTCCTCCACATCACATAGTAGAAAGCTGTAGAGCCAGGATTTTGAACCCAGGCCTGCATGCTCCCCTGACAGACAAGACATGATTGTTTGGAAAGCTGCACTGTGGGCACGAGGCATGCGCTGGGGCTGGTTTTATGAAAACTGGTCCAAGAATCTCTGTGTGGCTGTGGCTAGGCCTGACAATCTGTTCTTCCTTTTTCTGAGTTCCTTTCACATATTCCGGATCATATGGCTCTTCAGGTCAGAGAAATAAAAATGTTTTATGTCCCCTCGTTTCTGAGCTTGGGATGTTACTGTTTGCACACAGTTCTGGAAGCAGATGGAGCCTGATAGAAATACCAGATGATCACTCAGACTCAAAAGCTCTGTTGAAAGCACCCACATAGTATAAAAACCTCTGAGCATATGCGAGAGAGAAATGGACAGAGACACATAGAGGGAAACAGAAAGACAGACAGACACAGAATGAGACAGCTTTCCTTGGGGTTGGTTTCTAGTTTCAGTCCCTTGTGGTCGGAGAAAATGCTTGATAGGATTTCAGTTTTCTTGAATTTGTTTAGCCTTGTTTTGTGTCCTGTCATGTGGTCTGTCTTTGAAGATGTTCCATGTGCATTTGAAAAGAATGCATATTTAGCTTCTTTGTGATAAAGGCCTCTATATATATCAGTTAAGTACATTTCATCTAGGGCATTGTTCAGTGCCACAATATGTTTGTTGAAATTTTGTTTGGAAGATCTCTCCATTTTTGACAGAGGGGTGTTAAAATCCCCTACTATAATTCTGTCGCCATCAATATCTTTCTCGAAGTCCTCTAAGATTTTCTATATGTATTTGGGTGCTCCTGTGTTGGGTGCATATATATTTACAATGTTTATGTTTTCTTTGTGGATTCTTCCCTTGAGTATTATGAAGTGACCTTCTGGGTCTCTCTTTATGGCCCTATTTTTGAAGTCTGTTTTGTCTGATATGAGTATTGCTACCCTGTTTTTTTTTTTTTTTTTTTTTTTTCCCCTGCTTGGAATATTTGTTTCCAGCCCTTTACTTTGAGTCTGTGTAGGTCTTTTGTCCTGAGGTGGGTCTCTTGGAGGCAGCATATGTGTGGGTCATGCTTTCTTATCCATTCAGCTATTCTGTGTCTTTTGATTGGAGCATTTAATCCATTTATGTTTAAGGTTATTATTGATAGGTACCTATTCACCGGCATTTTCGTACCTGTGTTCCTCTCTGTCTCTCTCCCTCTTTTCCTTCCTTTCCTTAAAGCAGTCCCTTTGCCATCTTTTGCAGAGCTGGTTTGGTGGAGGTGTATTCTTTTAGACTTCTTTTGTCTAGGAAGCTTCTTATTTGGCCTTCTATCTTGATTGAGAGCCTTGCTGGGCAAAGTAGCCCTGGTTGCAGGCCTCTGGGTCTCATTACTTGCAATATTTCTTGCCATTCTCTTTTGGCTTGGAGCATTTCCATTGAGAAGTCAGCTGCTAACCCTATTTGGGCTCCCTTGTTTGTTACTTCCTGTTTCTCCCTTGATGCCTTTAAGATTCTCTCTTTGTCTTGGAATTTTACCATTTTAATTATGATGTATCTTGAAGTGGGACTTTCTGGGTTTCTCTTGATTGGAACTCTGTGTTTCCTGGATTTGTGTGACTTTTTCTCTCATCAAATTAGGGAAGTTTTCCGTGATCACTTTTTGAAACAGGTTTTCTGTCCCTTGCTCTTCTTCTTCTGCTTCTGGTATACCTATTATACGGATATTACTACGCTTCATATTGTCCTGCATTTTCCTTAATCCATCTTCATTCTTTCTCAGCCTCTTTCCCTTTTCTTGCTCGTACTGGGTGTTATTTTTATTTTGTCTTCCAGCTCACTGATCCGATCTTCCGCTTCATCGATCCTGCTTTAGTAGATCCCTTCTACTGTGTTCTTCAGTTCAGAAATTGTATTCTTCATTTCCTCTTGGCCCTTGTTGATAGTTTCTGTTTCTTTTTTCATGTTGATATAGTTTGCAGTGAGTTCATTGTAGTTTCCCTGTAGTTTCTGGTAATTTACTCTGAGCTCATTGAGCTTCCTGACAACCATTGCTTTGAACTCCATATCTGATAGTTGAGTTGCCTCTGTTTCATTTAGCATTCTTTCTGAGTCTTCCTCCTTTCCTTTCATTTGGGGATCGTTTCTTTGTCTTCCCATTGTTCGTGAGCCTCTTCTTGTTAGCCTCAGCTTCTTAAATTGATCTGTTCTGGCTTCCTGGGTTTATGGTGTGAACTTCTGTGGTAGAATACCTGTGAGATTCAGTGGTGCAGTCTCCTCGATCTCCCAAGCTCCCTGGTCTTGGGCTGCTGTTTAAGTTGGCTCTGTGTTTGTCTTTGAGTTTTGATTGTTGGTGGGTCTTTCTTTGGTGGGTTCTTTCCACCAGCTGGTTCACTGAGGGTCACTGTCCACCACCTCTTGTCTTTTGTTGTGCTGGTGAGGGCAGGTTGTGTTGAAGCTGGTTCTTCCGTGTACACAAGGTTTCGAGGATTCTCCCTTGCTCTTGTTCAGTTGTTTGTTCTGGGTAATTTCTCCACTATTTAGTTGTACTTCAAGATAGGTCCTGGATTGAGGTTAGTGTGGCTTCCACTTCCTCCTTCACCTTCTTCTGTTATTCTCTGTTGGTGCTTCCTTTGTTGTTGGGTTTCCTCTTCCCGCAGGTATCCTGGTGTTCACAGCTTCCACCTGCTCGTCTGATTTTTCAATGTCCACTACAATTTTTGGTCTTCAATCTTTAGATATGCTGGGGTGCTGTTGGCTGTTTGCTCTGTCTCTCCATAGATCGGCTAGGTTTTTCTCCCGTGCGTAGGGGCGGGGAGTGGAATCCACTGCCTCCTACCTCGCCACCATCTTCCTCCACAATAGTCTCAGTTCCTTGCAGCCGAAAGAATGTGATGAAAATATGTGAACCACTTAGCCAAGCCTCTGGCATCTAGTCAGTGCTGAAAGGGTAGCTATTCTTTCCGTGAAGAAGAGCATCTCTTCCCTAGTCACCAGTTCTTACAGTTCCTCACTCTGATTTACAGAGTGATCTGTTTCTTATTAAGAAGGAGATCTTAGTGTTCAATACAAAATGTAACAATGTGGTTTTGTTTAAAACAAACAAACAAACAAACAGAAATTGAGGATGTAGGGGTCAACACAGAATGACCACGTCCTTCTTTCCTAGGCCCTGGGAGGGGCAGGTCATGTGCGAGCACCAGTGACAGGGGTTCCTGGGGCCTTTTCTTGTGGTTCAGCCCTAAGGGGTGGGTGGGCAGGGGGCTGGCATGAGGGAGTGCCCACCAGACATGGGATCTCGCCACTTGCTGTGATCCCACAACCTAACAAGAACCAAAGGAGGCTGCCCTGTCCCTGTGTCCCTTGGGTTGTATCCCCCGGAGGAGGACAGGTAGAGGCAGCTAAGAAGTGATGGCACAGAATTCGAACCCAAGACTCTCTGGGCTCAAAATGGTTTGATGATTTCGTACCACCGCATTTCCCTTGGCAGGGCAGGGGCTGTGGGCAGGAGAGAGTCTTTCAAAGTAAAAATAGCGAGAAACGAGGAGCGAGCTGCCACCCAAGCACGCAGCCACGAAGACACACAGAGCTCCCTTTGACCACACTCCAGGCCGCGTTTCCTCTGCCTGCTAGGACAGGGCACCGCAGGCGTCTGCCTTTGACTGGAGTCGGCCACGGCCTGGCCCAGACGGGACGGACACATGCCTGTGGTCCCAGGCCTCCTGCACAACCCAAGAAATGCCATTTACAGATGGGGAAGACAGAGCAAATGTGAGAAGACAGGAAGGAGAAAAGTCAACAGACACACGGCAGGCATCCTGGGAGGTAGGGTCACTGCCCAGGGAGAGAAAACAGGCCTCAGCCACGGGTCAGGGCACTCACACAGAGCCCCCGAGGCCTGGGTTGCTGGGAGGAGCCATGCTGGGTTGGGCTGGGAGGAGAGCTTTGCCATGTGTGCTGTGGCTTCAGAGGAAGCCGAGCTAAAGGAAAACGGGAGAGTGAGCGGCAGGTCACATGTGAGCACATTACCTTCATAGAGGCCAGGACCTCGGTGGGTTCTCCTTCTGCTCAGGCCTCTCCCTGGGCCAGATGCAACCTGGGTACGGGATCAGCAGAGACCTGCAGCTTTGTCAGGGAGAACACTCTGGCCAAGAATGGCACACAGAAGAGAGTCACAGGGTCCTGGCAAATGCAGGGGAGTGAGTGCCTCAGATCATCTTTGTCCTTCCCACCTTCCTAGTTAAAAACAGTGCTGTTGACCTGCTGGTGCTTTGAGTTGCTTGTCTGGGTATGGAGATGGCTTCCAGCGGCTTCCCCTGCAGTCTTGGGGCGGGCTAATTGGCCACCAAACAGTGCCTGCTCTGTTCAAGGCAGCAGTGAAAGAGTGAAATCAGGCCCCTCCATTAGCCCAGCTGTATAAGGGGCAGGTCTTCACTGTCTCTACAGATCATCTGTTGCCCATGAAAACCCTCATCTGGGATTCATCAGCTATTTTATACAGGCTTATCACAGGGGCCTGTGTAAAACCAGGGCTCAGGCTTATCGCAGCCTCTGTTTGTTACTTGTCCTTTGATTGGCCCAGTCAGTACTAGTTCACTCACTCATTCATTTCTTCATCCCATAGATCTGCATTAGTTAGTGCCCCGTATGCACTGGTCCTTCCAGTGTGTGATGGTTATTGGGCAGACAGTGGTGCCTAGGCTGGACTCAGGTCCTTGTCGCATGTGGCATCTGCCCTCACCTCAGTCTGCAGAGGCCTCTCTGACTCCTGTCCAGGTGCTCTGGCGGGGCTCCCTGGAGAGGGGACGAGGGGCAGGAAGTGCATCCCAGGCCCCAGTGCTGTGCTGCTGAGTGTGAGCTTGGTATGAGAGGTTCACTGTGGGCACTCGGGAGGGAGATGTGAGCGGAGGCACATAGCGGAAAGGCAGGTCTCCAAGGGTTGCCATTCATAACACCCAGATTTTAATCTTGCCTTCACCTTAATGATGCTGCGACAGAAGTTGATGATGTCCACTAATAGTCAGTGTCTAAAAGAAGGGCTGTGGCTTATTATGGTAAGACCTCTTGCCAGAAGCTGCAAAGACTGATAACTTGCGGTCTGGAATGGCTCTGAAGCTCCCCTTGCCCTTGATCAGGGCCAGCAGATACAGTACACAAATAGGTCCTTCCTTTTATGGCTGCCTGCCATGGTGGGCAGCGCTGATCCACCTGCTGATCACATGGTCTCTCTCTCAGGAAAGCCACCAAAACCATCACACTAGGGGTTAGGGTTGCAACGTGCGAGTTTTGGGGGAGCCAAACATTCAAACCATAGCAAGGCTTGTATGCTGACCTTGGGCTAAGGTCCCAGGGCCTCATTTCTCAACAGGTGACACTAGAACCAAGTTCATTAGAACCACAAGAGCCCCAGCAGCTGTTCAAAAAGTGGATTTCTGGGCCTTATCCCACAGACCCACTTTTGGGAGCAGAGTGTTCGGGTTTGGGACCTCAGAGTATTCATTTAAAAAGCTGCTCAGGTGACTCTTCCACAGGTACCATCACTTTTCTGGGGACCAGGATGCATCCTCGATGTGTTTCTTTCTTTCCTTTTTTCTTTTGGACGTGCTAAAGGGAGGGTGTTGAATCCTGTCAGAAAGTCTTCTTGAGGCTCTGTGTGCAGGATTAATTTTGGCAGAGAATTATTTTCAAGTAAAAGGCTTCATTCTTGCCACTCATCCTTGTCTAATAAATGGTTGGCTCTTGGTAGGTGTGAGGGGCTGCATCAGGTAGGTGTTAAGCCCGCAGGGTCTGGCTGCCTGCTGTCCCGCTTCACGGTTCAGCCCTGCCCCTCCCTAGTGGTGAAGCTTAAAGTGGGAAGGACCTGAATGGATGTTAGAAGCTGTGAGGCAGAGGTTTGCCTCCCACCTCCACACGCGTGTGCTGCGTGGCCTGGAAGGAGTTCCTGAGCCCCTGTGGACGTTGCCTCATGCGTCCGAGAGCCTGGAGGTGAATAAAGCCTACTTTGAAAGGGTAATTGCGAGTTATTGGAGCTAATGCACATTAAATGCCAAACAGTGCCCAGCACATGGTAAATATTCAAGAAACATTAATTCCTCATTCCTGCCTTCAATTGAAAATGATTTTTCATTCTCCCCTCAGCTTTCTCCATCAGCAGGATTCCTGGTGTGTGTATCCTGCCATCATTGGTCTCATTTTTCAATTCTTTAATCATTTTCGTGGTGTTCTGAATTCTCTCCAATTTCCTCAAGTCTTTCTGCCGTGGAGCTAGACTCAGACTCCCCAGGGCCAGGGAATGGGAGAATTATTGCAAAATTCCTGCACCGACACTACCGTTTGTGCACACCTGTGTGTGCCTTCTGAGTGACAACCTAATCCTGCTGACACATGTGATCTGACCAGCCTCTTAGGCCGTTCATCTACCTCTTTAGACATATGTGCATTCTTTCTAGTTGTACCAGTTCTCTGTCTCTCAGGTTTTTATAATGGATTTTCAATGATAATTGATAAGGAAATAGAAATGTTTAAACAAATTCAGGAGACAGATACAAATAGGCATGAGAAAGCTGTAGTTTACAAAAATACCCAGGAAGGAGATGGAAACCAAACAGAGAGAATTGCATAGAAAGTTGGAGGGCAGCTTTGGGTGACACCAACCAGCTCCAGTGGCATGCTGGCGAAGCGACGCAATGGGGAAGCAAGAAGGCCAGCCCACCTGTTTGGACTCCTGGCCAGTCTGCCCTTGGGGGTCCCCCATGTGGGGCCCCGAGGCCAGCTCCCTGGTAAGAAGCAGCAGGAGAGGGCAGTCATCAGAGCCTGGGCTCTCGGAGCAGGTAGACCTTGATTGGATCCGGGCTTCACTCTCCCTGTGTTGAATGACCGCGGGGAAATTATGCCCCTTAGTTCTGCAAAGGTGAAATTGTCAAATTGGCAGCGATGATGCTCCCTCTTGCTAGAAGTGGGTTGTAAAGTGATACATATAACACGTTGAACGCAGGGCCGGACACATCATAAATGCTCAGTTATTGTTACTGATAAAGAAGGTGATATAATTACCTACCTAGAAATATCTGCTTGGTTGTCTGGTTATAGATGCATACATACAGGACTGAATGTCAATGGAAAGCTAAAATGCATACATATATATGTATGTATACACGAACACGTATATAAGCATATATGTATATGTACACACACATATGAATCCACATATGTGTTTTAACTTTTCCTGCACATGCAATTACATCCTGGAGATGGCTTACGTGCATTTCTTCCCACCTCTGGGCTCAGTGACATCATGTTGATAGCTTGGCCCCTAGTGGGAATATTTTATAGTGTGGAGATTGGCAGAAAAAAAAATATCAAGAGTTTTTCCCCCCTTCAGAGAGCCAATTTATTGGCATACCACTGTGCGTGTACCTTGCTTCTTCAATTACACTCCGAGTTCCTTGAGGGCTCAGGATGTGCTGGATCCCTCCCCACTGCCCCCCACACAGGGCCTGCCTGTATCTTTGTGCAGCAGACTTCAAAGGGCGGGATGCATCCACAGGACGAAGGGTGAGTGGATGAAAGCAAAGGAGAGGGGAGAGCAGAAAGGGACTTACCAAAAGGGAAAGCGAAAGGTCTTTCATCAGAACTGCTAGATGAGTCGCTAGGAAGGGGCTGAAGGGATCAAGAGAGGGAGCATTTGGATGGACGTATGGATGACTTGGTGACCGGAGAGGTGGAATCCAGAGATAAAAAATCCAAAGAGAAAATGAAATTTAGGACAAGTGTGGGTTCCACATGATTTCAGGCCACTGCTAGTAGTGTATTTTTTGAGTTCCATTCTTGTAGGTGAGTGGCATGTACTCAAAATGTTGAGAGGGTTAAGTAGTGTTTTATAAGACCAAAAAATTGGAATCAGTCTAATGTCCAGGAATAGGGAACTTAAAAGTAAATAGGGTACATTCATCTTATAGGATTCTTTGAAGCATAGAAAATGAGGGAAAGTTCCAATAAAGTGCAGTCAGCAGTGATAAAAAGCCTGGAAAACAAGGGCGATGTTATTCACGACGTTAAGGGGGAAGAAGGCAGGTTGAAAACAGTACTGTAATCACATTTCTGTAGCAGTGCGCACGTATAGAGAAATGTCTGGGAGAGTATATGTTGAAACTGAAGGTAATTACTCCTGGCAGGGAAGTTTTATTCCTCCCCTTTTTGCTTATTGGCATTTTTCTATTTATAATACTTTTTAAAAATGGAAATGTTTACAATGATTTCCTCCTCTCCCTAATTATATTTGTACATATATATACCCATATACACAGATATGTATAAAGTATGCCTATATGTAAAATACAGGATGGGAGAAAAATAGGTATAAGGTTGTGATATGCAAAACACGGTTTATTCTTATGGTGGTATTGCATTATTTTCCATGTGAACAACTGTAAACCTACTTTTGCCTCACCCTATATTTTTATATATATATTTATATATCATAGATATTTTATATATATTTGTCTTTACTGATGTTGAAGGTCATGTGTCTTTAAGATTGCTAGCAAACTGGCTAAGCAGATCTCTGGGTCATCAGAGGATTTTCTCTGATTTGTGAGTTAATCTATATAAAAAGTCTCACATTGATTTAACAGAGCACAGCTGTAACTCTTGAACACAAAGCAAATGGCTTTGATTGAGAAAAAATCAGCCCCATAAAATCTGGACTGTGCTGCAGAAGAGCCTCACAGAGTCTGCACCAGTACTGGGTAGCAGGCATGTTGTGTTGTTGAATGCTGACTCCCCGGAGCAATCGGAAAAGCTAGAGGGTTCCATCAGAATAGCAAGATGATTCCAAACACCCTGGCCTCCCAGAAATGCTGCGCTGGCGGTCTGTCTCCTCCAGATCCACAGCAGCTCCTCTGGGTTCAGTGTCTAATGAGTGGCAGGTGCTAGGATGTGGCGGATCCAGACTCACAGACGGAAGATGCGTTTCTGCCTTCAGGGACCTAGTTTCATGGGAGTTAGACCTGTGAGCTGAGATTCCCAATAAAGGGCACTGCGAAGGAGCAGACACAGGAGACAGTCAGTTGCTCAGTCATCTTCTAGGACAACAGTGGTGGAAGCGTTGGGAAGTTTTTCCCTATTACTTTCCTGAGAGACAGTGGTGTGGTATCAAGGAGCCTGCACTTGGAAGCCCGCGGGGAAGAGTTTAAGTTCTAGCTTTGTGTGTGTGTTAGGTAACGTAACTACTCTGCACCCCAATTTACCAATCTGTGAAATGGACGTAGTGCGAGTCCCTGATGTGTAGGGGCATTGTGAGGATGAAAGGAGGTAAATGTGCATGAGGCACTCACTGTCGAGTCTGGCTCATAGAGGTGCCATGGCAACGTTTGGTGGAGTAATTATTATTCGTTGGCTTCTTGCTTTTGTCTCCTCCCTTCCTCCCACCATTCTTTCCTCTTTTTTCTCCCCCTCTTTCGAAGCTGTCTGTGTCATCCTTCCCACAATGTAGATTCCATAATCCAAGGATTAATCCCTATATCCTGAAAGAAAGTTGAATCTTTCTCAGACTTCTTTCTTCGAAGAGAAGACCTTACCTTTTGATATTGGTGCTGACAGAAACAGGTTGCTTCCTCACACATCTTATTGAGTTAACTAAGCGTATTTCTTATTTATTTGCTAAGTGAATGCTTATTTATTTCCCTCAGCACCTTCTACATACTGGGCATGAGACTGAGTGTTTCCCTGCATTATTTTATGTCATCGTATTATCTGCTTACTCGCAGAAAGGTTAAATGCCCTAATCAAGGCCATCAGGTATTAGTTCCTGCCTTTGCGGTCAGTGTGAGAACTGGCATCATGCAGATGAGCTGCTTGCATTGTGATGTGGGTCACGCCCAAAGCCTTTCTGCTAAAGTCCCTCCGTGACAACACAGCTGTGACTGTCTGTTGATTTGCTACAGCTCTTAAGAATTAACCAGCCCATAAATTAAGGAAAGAATATTCTGCATCAGAAGACAAATATTTCATTATTTTTAGAGCGATCTATATACAATAGGAAGACTCTTGACAAAGGGACCTCCATCTTGGTATTAAGATTATTAACTAAGCAAGGAAGAATATTATGTGTGTGGGTGGATTTGGGCAAGTGGTTTCAGAATCCTTCAAATAGTTGCCTCACTTACAACATGGGGAAAGCGAGGTTTTCAAACTCAGGTTTGCTGTGAGGCTCACAATACCTACTACATGCAGACCAATTAGCCTAGAGCCTCGCTCTGAAAGAGGTCAGTATTTTTGTTATGATTGACTTTGTTGAACTCAGCAGGCTGTTTTAATCTTTATTCTCATGCCTTTCTTCCATTGAGTGTCTTTTCTGTTTTCTGATTTCGCCTTTCCCCCCATTTTCTCTTTTCTCCTCCCAGTGAACAGAAGTTGGACTTCTTAGATAGAATCTTCAAACATCTTTTCTCTTTTCCTCTCATATTTGAAAATCTTTTTTATGTACTAGAGATTTTATTTTGATTCTCATCCTTCACATGATTGCCTTTCCTTAAGTATCTAGGGATCTCATTTGCTTTCTATGGTCCAGAAATTTCTTACTGTATCTAGTCTATGGGTAGTGTGCCTTCTTGTTTTCTAGAGATTTTATGAATTTATTCTGAAAACAATAATAACAAACAACAAACCTACTCATGATCTTTAAGAGATATGGGCAAGAGTGTAAGTAGTTAATATCTTAAGTCATCCTTTCGATCCCATTTATTGATTCCTACCCCAAAGGTGCTTTTAACATAATTTGTGTATTTTTTGTGGATTTCAACATTCATGTTCTCTCTAAACATTTTGGAAGATTAGAAGAAATGCAAGTAGGAAAATAAACATTGCCATTAGTTCCACAGCCATTCCAGAGACAATATTAACATTTTCTTGTTCATACTCTTAGTTTTCTGATGTGTGTGAAAAAGTGGAATCCTGTTATACATTTGCTTTTGTAACATGTTATACTTGTTTTACATACATTGTAACATATTTACATATTATTAATCTTCTAAACATTTATTAGTAAATGTACAGTATTATGTTTGTACACCAGCATGTATTGACTCAATCCCCTCGTTATTGAAGATTTGTTGTTTTTTTTTTTTTTTAGTGTAGGCAATACACATCTTTTTAGATAAATATTTGCACAAGTCCATGGGTTATTTTTTTAAGAATACATGAGTGAAAGGTCTTGTAGAAAGCATTCCCCTTCGAAAATCCCAAGAGGATGTCCAGAGCAAGTCATAAGAAGTTGTGATCCTGCTGGCAACAAGGGCTGTGATTTAATGTCAGAATTCCTTAACTTTAGAGGTGGATTTGTAGAAGAAACACAACTTAAATTCAGTGCGGTGCTCTCCAAAGCTGGCCAGTCATCAGAATCATCTGGGGCGCATATTCAAATCACAGATTCTTGCACCCACCCCTGGAAATTCGGATTCACGAGGTCCCCGCTGGGCCAGGGGCTCTCCCTTTCTGACTAGGCTCAGGGCGGTCCTGACGACTGACTGAACTGGAGCTACAGTTGAGCCGCTGAAGAGCCTGGTCAGTTGGCGGCAGGTGCTGGGTGCCAGGTGTTTCCCAGGAGGGGTAGCCTTTTTGAATTAGAAAAAGGGAGCATTTTGGAAACTAGTACCAACCACTTTGAAGTCTTTTTTTCTTCTTCAAACATGGAGAACAATATGTATAGGCTCTCAACGAAGGCCGAAGACTTCAAGCCCATGAGACTTGGGTAGCTCCCTTTGCATCCCGGCCCCCAGCGTTTGTGTAAACCGAAGCCGTCAGACTCCTCAGGGACCTTTTCAAACGGTGGGAGCCCAGAGCCACAGTAGTACAGGGGGTGGCTGAGGAGGCGGATGTTCAGGTTTTGCCCCACCTCCCCATCCCCCAGTACCCCTAACGCTGTCTACTTTGTATTAGAGTCCTGTTTAAGATTTTGTTTGGAAAAATATTTGCTGCTGCCAGTTTGAAAATCTCCAAATTAGATAGCCTTTTAGTTCTAAATGCCATACAATTTTTTGAACTAAGGCCAGGGTGAGGACGAAGAGCCCAGAACACGGGTTGAATGGGTGAGAAGAGTGGTCCAGAATGGACATTTGAGACCTCATTTTAATTTGGAGGCTGACCCCTTGGGTTGTGGCAGTAGCTGTCAGCGTCCACCTCAGAATCATTGTATTGCCCGAGTCAACTCCGAGTGACCTCCGGGGAAAGTCTGGCTGCCTTCCCACCAGATTCCTCTATTAAATTTGCAGGGGGAAGTCCCTTACTTCACAGGACCCTGAGTCCAGAGAAATCACACAGGTTCCTCTGCTAATACTTTGGTCATGTCTTGCTGTTTTAAAGTTTTTCAACAATAGAGTATGTTTGACCTTCTTTCAGCCTCCTTTCAAGCTGGGAATTGAAGGTGTTCTGCTGAATTCTGAGCAAACAAAGCTTTGGCTAACTTGCTGCTTTGATCTCTGAGAATTCATAGGAGTGAGAAGGGAGGAGATGAGCCAGGGGCCCTGGAGAATTAACTGTGAAAACCTGGCCAGGCTTTGTTGGATGGGGAAGCTGGGGTGGGGTGTCGGGTGTCTGGGGAACAGATGTGAACCTGACGTGATCTTCTGCAGCTGCAGGCAGAGGTTTGCCAGAGGTGAACGCCAGCTCCCGCAGAGACCGAAAGCCCCCTTGGTGTAGCCCACCAGTGGTCTTTCCTCCCACTGGAGCTGTAGTTAGTGCAGGGTTTTTGCAATTCGATTCCAGTGACTGTATAACAGGTTGGATGAAGAAAGGGTTTCTTTTGAGAAGCCAGGGAGTTCGTGGGTTTTATGTCTGTTTTATTATGTTCCTCTCTTAAACATCCCGGAGAGGTGAGGGAGGGACAAAACTGGCCTTCCTCAGTGACCTTTTACTGCTTTGTGATTTCAGTTAAAATGAGGGGCGGGGCAAGGTAGGGCTGGGTCAGAAAATGGTTTATTTCCTCCAAAGCAGCATGTCCCTGAGTTTGTTCCAGGGAATATGAGTCCCAAGAGATGCTCCAAAATGTTTGTGATCAAATAGGTTTGGGAAATTCTGCATGCTGTGTTTGCCTCTGGAGACTCCAAGCACTCACTGGAATCCTACAGGCTCTGAAATGTCCTGTAGTCAAAAATGCTCTTTGACTTCATTTAGCCCCAGATATCTCAAACGTAATTAACTAGGATATAATTTTTTTAAATATATTTTATTGATTATGCTATTACAGTTGTCCCATTTCTCCCCCATCATTCCCCTCCACCCTGCACACCCCCTCCCACATATATTCCCCCCCTTTAGTTCATGTCCATGTGTGATAAGTTCTTTAGCTTCTACATTTCCCACACTATTCTTGCCCTCCCCCTGTCTTTAGTCTACCCACCGTCTATGCTACTCATTCTCTGCACCTTTTCCCCCCTCTCCTCCTCCCACTCCCCTGTTGCTAACCCTCCATATGATCTCCATTTCTGTGTTTCTGTTCCTGTTCTAGCTGTTTGCTTTTGTTTTAGGTGTGGTTGTTAATAACTGAGTTTGCTGTCTTTTTACTGTCCTGTTTTTTATCTTCTTTTTCTTAGATAAGTCTCTTTAACATTTCATATGATAAGGGCTTGGTGATGATGAACTCCTTGAACTTGACCTTATCTGAGAAGCATTTTATCTTCCCTTCCATTCTAAATGACAGCTTTGCTGGGTACAGCAATCTTGGATGGAGGTCCTTGACTTTCATGACTTGGGATACTTCTTTCCAGTCCCTTTTTGCCTGTAAGGTCTCTTTTGAGAAATCAGCTGACAGTCTGATGGGAGCTCCTTTGTAGGTGACTGTTCCCTTATCCCTTGCTGCTTGTAGAATTTTCTCCTTCATTTTAATCTTGGCTAATGTAATGATGATGTGCCTTGGTGTGTTCCTCCTTGGGTCCAACTTGTTTGGGACTCTCTGAGCTTCCTGGACTTCCTGGTAGTCTATTTCCTTTGCCAGATCGGGGAAGTTCTCCTTTATTATTTGTTCAAACAAGTTTTCCACTTGTTGCTCTTCTTCCCCTTCTGGTACCCCTATAATCCGAATGTTGGGATGTTTAAAGATGTCCCGGAGATTCCTAAGCCTCTCCTCCTTTTTTTGAATTCTTGTTTCTTCCTTGTTTTCCATTTGGTTGTTTGTTCCTTCCTTCTGGTCCACTCCATTGATTTGAGTCCCAGTTTTTCTCCCATCTCTGTTGGTTCCCTGTGCATTTTCCTTCATTTCACGTATTGTAGCCTTCGTTTGTTCATCTAATTTGTCAGCAAAATCAACCAATTCTGTGAGCATCTTGATGACCAGGGCTTTGAACTGTGCATCTGATAGGTTGGCTATCTCTTGGTCGCTTAGAGGAATTGGCTCTGGGGCTTTGATTTGTTCTCCTGTTTGAGCCTATTTTTTTTTTTTTTTAAAGTCTGGTCGTGGCTGTTATATAGTGAGGGGCGGAGCTTTAGGTGTTCCCCAGGGTGGGGCAGCCCAGTGGCTGGGTAGTGATGCTGTATGTGGGGGCGGGGTCTGAGAGGGAACAAATGGCATTTGCTCTGTGCTGTCTCAGATTTCAGTCCCTTCCGCTGCTTCCCCTTCTCCTGGATTATTTGTGCCTGAATGTGGGACCTCCCGGACAGCCAGCTGCCTTATGCGGCCTCACTGGGTCTGCACCATTGCCACCCCTTGCCCGGGGTCCGGTAGCTGCTACCTGTGTGCCTGGGGTCTGCCAGCTGCTGCTGCCTGCGTGCCCGGGTCCTCCAGCCTGCCATGACTTCACCCCTCTTACCGATCTGGATGAATGGTTGTTGGACTTCCATATAGTTCAGTTTTCTATCAGTTCTGGATATTTTCTTGTTTCTAAATCTTTGTTGTCCTTAATTTTGGTTGTGCGAGGAGGCATAGTGTATCCACCTACTCCTCCATCTTGGCCGGAAGTTCCCACTAGGATATAGTTTTTTTGATTCAGCCATTAATAAGTGCAATTGCACTTCAGAAAGGCTGGTCTGTGGGCTGGGGAAATAAAGGGTTCCATTTGGCACTGGGGGGTGCGGTTCCTGAAGCCTCTCCTCTTGTCCTTCATCAACCACCTGAGGGTTCTTCCTCAGGAGCCCACTCCTCTGTGTTATTCTAGGCAGATTAGCTCTGCTTTCAATTTCATTGGCCAAAAACAAATTGAAAAGCTGAAACAAGGTTGAGCCAAATTTCTACATAGAAGAAAATGTGATACGACTTAGACAGAGGATGTTTCTGATCCCCAGTTCTGTGTTTCTCCCTACGGAAAGAGCCAGAAGTGACCAGAATGTGGCATCCTTTTGGTCACAGTAAATGTTTCAGGAATGGGTAGTTGACCCATAAACCAGTCAGGTCCCAATAGAGTTCATCTCAGGACACTTGGTTGAGCAACATATAAATAAGGTGTTTTTTTTTTTTCACTGCACTTGAAGTTGTGAGGATGTTAGCCTGAGGTTTGCACCTTGAACTCAGAACCAAGGTTTGATACCCTAAAGCATGCTGGGAGGCTCTAGGACCCGAATTCCCATCATCTGTACTGTAAGCAATGCCTGAAAGCGGCATTTGACTTAGTTCAGCTTGTCTGGAAACCCCAGAGAAGGTCCTTTGAGTTTGAAAAACGGAATGTTTTGTTAATGATGGCTCCAGAAGGCTTAATCCAGACCTGGGTTCCCCATGGATGCTCAGTGAGAACCTGCTGACGAATGTGTTTAGACAACCAATCACATTCAATTTTGTGAACAGCTTTGTTAGAAATGTCCAGAGTCCCTTTCTCTGACTTTATTTTTATTGGAGTCCAGAAATCAGACAATGACGCTGTTCGGTCCCCAGCAGCGCAGAAAGGCAGCTCCCTAAGCAGTTCTTACAGGCTGCACTCCAAGTGAGCCCAAGGCAAACATAACAGTAAGGAGGCCCACCCCCTTTTTATACAGTTTCCCTGGGGCCCAGTCACCACCAGGCTCTTGGCCAAGGTGTGTGCTTTCAGAGGTGTGGAGGAGAGCTGCTTGTTGAGTTTCTGAGAGTCTCGTTGGCTGGACTGGGCAGCGTTGTGGTCTGTTCAGAGACTGTATGCCTCGCAGTTAAGTGAGAGCCATGTACAACTGTCTGATACATCTCTATAATAATTTCTCCCACATTTTTGGTAGTGTAGTCTTTGATCACCTGTTCATACGACAGTCATTTTCAATGTTTTATTCTATGGAGGAAATAGCGAATACGAGTCAGTCTTTTCTTCCAGCATCATGGGTAGTTTAGAAAAATGTCTTGTACTTCACTACTCATTACTGGAAATGACCGCTTTTCTAACATAGCCATGAAATGCCCTAAGCATTTCTTTTGCTGCATTCCACAAATTTTGATAAGTTGTATTTTTATTTTCATTTGATGGCTGCTTTTAATAGGTCCTCTCTTTCTTTTGGTTTTCTGTTATTCTGTTATGTTTTGTGAAGTTACCCTGCTTGAGATGTTGCAGTTCTGGGGTCTGAAGCTTAATGGCTTTAAACAAATCTGGAAAATTCGAACCCATTATTTTCTCACAAAATACAACATTTCCCCTACTTTTTCTGACGTTTATTTCTGGTATTCTGACTTAAATATTTGTTAAACTTCTTATTCTGTCTGCCATGTGTCTTAATGTCAGGTTCACATTTTTCAAACACGGTTCTCTCTGTTGCATTTTGGATAATTTATTTGTATCTTTCCATTCACTAATTTTCCATTTGCCTGTGTCTCATTTTCTGTTGAGGTTTTAATTTCAATTGCCATGGTTTTCATTTCTAGAAGTTCTGTTTGGCTCTTTTTCAATTATGCTTACTCATTTTAAAAGTCTTATTTATTGTTTATATTTCAATTTCTCATACAACATATTCTGTGTCTGGTAATTCCAATGTCTAAAATATTCGTGAGGCTGATTCAGCTATTATTGTGTCTGCTGACATTCACGTGATCCTTAGTTTCTGTGTGTCTTTTGTTATGTTTGGCTGCAGATTGCTCATTTTCCTTGGAACGTACACATGCAATTTAAAATTTTCTGGTAGCTGTGTTAAAAAAGTGAAAAGGAACAAGTGAAGTTAATTCTGATAATATATTTTGTTCAACCCAGTATATCAGAAATATTATTTTAACATGTAGTCAGTATAAAAATTGAGATATTTGCATTATTTTCATGAAGTTTTTGAAATCCAGTATGCATTTTATGCTTCCAGAGTTTCTCAATTTAGACATTAACTTTACCAGAAGCACTTGATCTGTATTAGAATTCACAAAATTTATGGTTGAGAGGTAGATTCATATGCCCAAGCTGTTTCAAATGTACTTAAGTGTTTTCCAATTATTAGATTGCGTATCAGTGTTTAAATTTAAATGCAGTAAAATAACATTAAAAGCTGAGTTTCTCAATAGCACTGGCTATATGTCAGGTGCTTAAATGCTACGTATGGCTAGTGGCCACTGTATTGGGCAGTGTAGCCTTAGAATGATGAGCATTTGCTTTTGACTTGCCAGCTGAGGCCTGCTTTCTCCGGCCTTATCTGTAGCCAATATCGAGATACACTTGTACAGATTAGAGCTGTGGTTCTCAGGTCCGGGGATCTGTTCGAAATCCCATGTCAGGGTCCTCTGGGGTTAGTGGAAATGAATCTCTGCAGGTGGGATCTGGGCATGGCTGTTTTTATAAAATCTTCTAGATGATTCTAATAACTCCCAACTGGATGGTCTGGGAGATGAATTTGGGGCTGACTCATTGCAATATGATGCTTCCTATTGGCTGAGCAACCTGTGGAAACATGGACAGGAATACATTGGGTTAGAGGGCTCCTGGTACTTTGCTTAAACTTCTCTCTCAGAGTTACACATTTTTAAGACATAGATTTTGTTAGTATTCTTACCAAGTGTGAGGAAGACATGGATAAGTTTTCAGTTGCCTTATTGTTTTAGAAATACAAAATATTTAGCTTTCCAGTTAGCATGAGTTGATGCTGTCTTCAGGCTCTTCCAAGGTGAATGCTGGTCCAAGGTGCATGCTGGCTCTTCCAAGGTGAGCCCATGCCCACGCCCATGGATTCCCCCCAGAGTCCTCAGATGTTTTTCTGTCTTGAAGCTGGAGTGCTCTTGGAGGGAGACCTCTTCATTAACTTCCTTGCATTCCTTTTATTTTTTGTTGGTTTGCTAGAATTAGCCAGACAAATGATTCCAAGGCATATATCTTGAGGCTCAGTTATTGACAGATTTGGCGAAGTCCAAAGCCTATATTTTTAAACCTCAATTATGTAGCTGCTTTATGTGCAGACGTGCAACTGCAGGTTTTCACCAGGCTTTTTGGGTCACATGCTGATATTATGAAATCAAAGTGAGATTGAAGAAAAAGAGAGAAGACCAGGTGTTTGTGCCAGATACCGTTCGTGTCCACAGCCTGATACACAGAACTCTGCGCAAGCCTCAGTAACAATGGTTATTTCTGCGTCACTGTTAAAACTTTAATTTTTTTAAAAATGTACAGTCTCTGTTTCATAGTTTTCTTGTGGCCAGTTCAATTTCTCTGTGGAATGTGCTGGGCACACATTGATAAATACCCCAAACAAGCAAACATGTAAAGGGTGGCAGTGGTTCCTTCAGCTGAAAAACCTGCCCGCCACATCAGTGCTCCTTTGCTAGCGGGGCGGGGCAGGGGGGGAAGAGGAAGCGGAATTCTTTGCTAATGCTGATGACAGCAGTCAGTCACAGTCTTTGAGCCAGCCCCTCCCCAGTGTCTCAGTGTGCATAACAGCCAATGAGATGAGATGTAAAACAAGACGGTGCAATTGAGGTGGGGGATGGCATCCCATTTGGGTTGCCTCCTGCCTTGTTGCCGTGGTTAGGTGTGAGACAGAGCCCTTGGTGATAGTGGCTTCAGCTGGTTTGCTGTGTTATCTTCTGGGTTACATTTTGTCTAGATGACACTGTCCTAACAAGCCCAGAGTAATCAGTGGTCCTTCTCTGCAAATCAGCCCACAGGAATTCATCATCAGCCTCAGCCCTCCCTGGGGACCCATACCAGTCCCTGAACACTCGGGTCAGCTGCCTCATGCTCCTCAGGGCTGCCCCCTTTGGAGTGTGTTTCTGCCTGAGGTACACCACCTGTTTCTGCCTCCTTGGGCAAGCTGTTGCCTGCTGTGACCCCTTGCTTCTCAAACTGTTTATAGACCGACTGCCTCAGAGGTGGGGCCTGGGTGATGGCTTGGCAGAGAAGACAGAGATGAGCCTAAATTGGTCTAGAAAGAAGAGAAGGGCACAGTGCAGAAGGCCAAAAGTAAGTTCTAAGTTCTTTCAACAGTTGGTTGGACAAAGGGAAGGGATGCAGACTTTTCTCATAACCCCCAGATGTATCAGCAGTCATAAAAAATTATCGTTTCTGTGTGGCTTTAGGGTTTCCTTCCCGAGAAGCGGGAGAAAGTCTCCAAAATGAAAAAAAAAATTGTTCAATCTTAAATGGTTTGTGTATCTAGTGACCTCTTCCTTACCGCCACCTATAGGGCCCAAACATGAGAAGCACTGATTAATTCAGGACATTGAGCTGACTTGTGGGTATTGGAATAGTTGGAAATAGCCACAAAGTGAAAGTGGAAGTCCACTGCTCAGTATATCTGTTCTTTTAGTGTCTTCAGGTGCCTTCTGCGGAGGGACATAGGATAAGGCCCCAATGGGGTAGAAATTCGGCAAGCCAGAGGTGACTCTGGTACTTACCACATCACTGGTGCCTGTATTTAATTTATTTTTTATAGTCCTTTGGTTTTCTTCAGAAGCCCAAATGTATTCCTTCTTCCATATGCCTTCTGCTCCATCTCCATCCCTTGTTTTCTGTTCTCTTACTTCCATCTGAGAAGACATTTAAAATCATCTTTGAGAAAGTTTGTTTATACTTGGTAAGTTGTTGTTTCCTATGTCTAAGACAAAAGAAAATGAGGCTTTAAAATGCCACAAAATGCCCAGGAAGGTTTCCTGGATGTCAAGTAGTTGTGTCCTCATACCCTGTGAATGAGTTAAATGTAGAAGAATCAGAAAGAGACCGATTAAATTTCACTGAAAACTGACATATGTCGGGAAAATATGCCTGGGCCAAGCCTGACATGGGTTCAAAAAAGAATTCAGCTTGTTGGGTACAGTTGGAGAAGTCTAGAGGCACCTAGGTGTATTTGCTCCTTCTTCACCAAGACTCCTGGGTGCACATCTTTCCTGGAGTGAGCCCTGGTGTCCCAAACACTGGGCAGGGGAGGAGGAGCCTGTGTCTGGGAACGTGCTGGTCACATTGGATGACCCCTGGGGCAGATGTATTCTTCCAGACATCCAGCTTGGTGCCATGAAATAGTCAAGGATCATAGCCAGTCCCTTCGTTGTTATTCTGAGATCTCAGAGAATTCTTCGGGGGGCCCCACCATCTGTGTGGAACCCAAGCCAGGAGCCCAGCAGTTGGCCTTTGGGCCTCCCTCTCCTCATCCTGCCCTATGCCAGCAGCCATTGTTCAGTCGACTGTACTCACCAAAGGTCCCGGGAACCGCAGTCCCTGCCACCCTCACTGCCGCTCCCCTAGCTCGGGTCACTGTCAACCCTTAATAGGTCGCTGGTCTCCCACCACCAACCTCACTTGTCTCCAACACATTTTCCACAAGGCACGTGGTGTGAGCTCTGCAGAGCTCACCTCGGCTCCTAGGGTCAACACCTCGGACCTGCTGCAGGTGTTGCCCAGGTGCTCGCAAATGTGTTATCTGGCCTCTGCCTGCTGTTATGTCTCCGGGCAGCCTGGGCCTCCCTCTCCTGCCCCATGTGCTCCACTCCTTTCGAACTACTTTCAGCCACTCCCTAGCTGGAGGATCTTGGGAAAGTCATTTAACCTCCTTGGGCCTCAGTTTCCTCATTTGTGAAATGAGGCTAATAGCACCTGTATGGGATTGTTGGGAATAAAATAAATTCATATAGGCACCATGCTCTGATCTGAGTCAGCCACCTCCGCGTGCCTCTCTACCCATAGAGAATCTGGACCCTGCACGTGCTCTCATTTCCCCTGGGTCACTCTCATGAGTCTTTAGGCCTTGGAGGTCTCAGCTCAGCTGTCAGTTCCACGATAGCTCATTCGTACCCTGAAGCCCCTGTCCCCAGCGAGGCCAGGGATCTCGAGCATCTGCTTTTATAGCCCACTGATCAGCGCTTCTGAAGGAAGGGCCACAGTCCACATTGTATCGTAGTCATCTACATCCCAGGCTGTCCCTGCACCAGACCGAAAGCTCTTTGAGGGCAGGTGCTGCTTCTTGGGGATCTTGAAGCCCCTCAGTGAACAAGCATTTGCTGATAGAACAGAATTCGCTCACAAGGAGAGATTACTCCAGCCCCTGGGTAGATGCTCATAGACCCTGGAGGGTCGTATTTCTTTTCATAAATGCATAAATGGTTATTCTCTCTTAATGAACCAAAGGAAAAGCAAATTTTCCAAGTCAGCATTTGGCAAAAGCCATTTCAACATCTGGAGACGTTCCTGGTTTTGGAACTGAGAATGACTTTACACTTTAAGATGTCTTTGCAAGGTTGCTGGGCTGATTAGGTTTGGCTTCCTGCTCTTGGCCCGGTACCCCACTCCCTGCCCACTCCTCGTCTAAGCTGGTGTTCCTCCAACACACTCCAGCTTCCGCTACGCTGCCATGGCTCCCGGCGCTCCATGAGCCCAGTTTCTCCTGAGCTCTGAGAGCAGCTGGGAACACGTGCTCCACATTTAGGGCTCATGTGGTTGTGACTAGACACAGGGAGGTGTCCCGGGGAGGAGGCAGCTTCTGCCGCCCCGGGCCAGCTGTGGCAGCACACTTGACATGGCTAAAGGATTCCGTCAGTGCAGTTGGCCACGGCTCATTAAAATGTGTGGGCTTGCCGGGGACTGATATTTCCAAATCCGTGCCTCTCATAAGACATGGAAACGGTGTATGGTGGGTCTTTTCCAAGAGGTCTGATTTGTCCATAGTCACGTGGGTTGGAAAGGAGAGGAGGGTGTGGTGTGTAAGGCAGAGAGATGCTTCCCACAAGTCTGCACCTAGATCTTCTGGGAACATGCAGTCTCTTACCTGTCCTCATCTTGTAGGGATTAAAAGAAAAAAACCCATTTTGTCATTTTTACATGTTATAAAAATTGAATTTAACAATTTTAAAATCCCTTTTTTCTATCTAGTTAAACGATACATACTGTGTAATTTACTTCCTGTTACAAAAGCATGATTTGTCAACAAGTACATAAATAAATTACATAGTTTATCGTACTTGGTTGAGAGACACAGTTTTAAAATGCAGATGGAAATTTAATTACGTATTAGCATTAAAAATAGGCAGGCCTGCTTTTGTTTGGAATTTCTGCATTTTGACTTAAAAATCAACCAGCTAATTGGTGTAAATTTTGAGTTTTATTTCTTAGTGTTGACATAAGAGAGGAAAATAGGCCACTTGCCATTATTTTTCCAAAGTATCCCATTGCAGAAGCAGATAATTTTATTCCCAGTTAAGGAAGAGCAAATTGGATATAATTTCATTATAGTTTTCTCACTTTAACATTGGCTTCTGAAATGTTGAAGAGAGCTTGAAGAGCTATTAAGACTTTTGACTAGATAATTGAAATTTAGAGGTTAGGTTCAGAAAAATCCAGGAGTGAATTGGCAAAATTGTGATCTTTAATTTCTTTGTGTGGAAGGTAGCTTCTAAGGCTGGACCTACTGACCTACCTCTAGTAAAGAAATGAGATGTCACTTCCGAGATAAGGTTGTGACTTCTCCTTTGCTCATGTGCTCCCTCCTTTCCTGTCTTCCTCCCTGTCTCCCCACTCCCCCTTCCATTCCCCTCTGTTCTCACTTGCTCACTGTGATGAAGCTACCACCATGCTATGAGGAAGCCTTCACACTCTCCCTATAGGGCAGCCTGCAGCCAACAGCTGGTGAGAAGCTGAGTGAGGCCCTTAGTCCAATAGTTTGTGAAAAAACTGAATCCTGTCAGTAGCCACAGAGTGAGCTTCAATGTGGATTTCCCCAGTGGAGCTTTAAAATGACAGCAGCCCCAGCCACCAGCTCGATCGTAGCCTATGAGATGTCTTGAGCCGGAGGACTCAGCTAAGCTGTGCCCAGATTCCTTACTCACAGAAATAATGTGAGATAATAGGTGTTTTTGATTTAATCCACTGAAGTTTGGGATAATTTGTTATGCTGTGATAGGTAATTAATATACCTTGTTACTTCCTTGTTGAATTTCAACACCACCATTCATTATGCATCCTGTTGGTATACATTAAGAGGTATCAAAAGGCATAATATCAGAAATCCAACTTTATTCAGAGCCAGCCTGGCAGCTGGCCTGGGCAGCTGAGTGCGAATCACCTGAGGCTCTGAGTCATGAATGTGCTCATCTGCTCTCTCCATCACATGAAAAACACAAAGAGGCTCTTACACTGCTTTGTTTGCTTTACAGAGAAAACGTGTTTATTTCCTTGGTTGATTTAAAAAAGATGCCATAGCCACCTTTCTTGATGTGAGCCCAGGTGAAGACTGAGGGGGAAAAAGCATCCAGCTGCCTGCCAGCCAGAAGAAGAGAGGGTGTGGAGGATCCTATGGGTGGTTTTGATAAACCAGGACAGGAGGTGGTGGATATCCCCTCTGCTCACATTTGATTGGTCAGTCAGTCACATGGGCACAGCGTACTGCGGGTGAAGCTGGGAAATAGTCTAGCGTTGTGCCCTGGTGGTGGAAGAGACAGATTTCAGTAATACACAGCAGTATCTGCCTAAATGATTAACTCTTAATTCCATTATATGAAGTTTCATTGAGCACCTATGATGTGTAGACACCGTACTGAGCATTACAGATATAAATGAGAGAGAAAAGTATGCTGCTTGTCCTCAAAGACATCAGTCTAGCCCTTGGAGTCTGTTGATGAAGGGTGGTTTGGAAGTAAAGTCTTATGCCAGTTTCCACCACCCCCATGGGAAAAATAGCAGCTACAGAGTGTTCTGTTCTTGGGCTGGACAGTACACGTTAATCCTGGGCAGGTTTCATCTCTTGAGCCAGGGGGCCGCAAAACCACTCATTTCAAGACTCTCTTTGTTAAAAATTATGTACACAACAAAACCTCTCCCTCCCCTGGAGGAATGTTTGTGACTGTGAACTTCCAGGTGGCATGTGTGGGAACTGATTCGGCCAGTGTTCTGAAACTCCAGCAACCTCTACTTGCAAGAGTAACATCCTCCAAGGTAGTTTGCAATGTTTTTGCCAGGAACTGGGCAATCAGAGTGTAAACTGGAATAAACTCTTTGGAAAAATAATTAGGGACAGTAAACTTGTGACCCAGCAGTGTTCTCCTACCTTCCTGCCTCGGAAGGTCTTTGGATCATGTATACCAGCATGAGAATGCTCATGGCGGCGCTGTCTGTAATAGTGAGAACACCGGCAGCAGCACACACTCCTGTCCGTGGTAGTATAAATGGTGGTATGGCCACACGGTAGAATACTGTACGGTAGTGAACATGATACAGCCTCATGCACCAACAGGAGTGAATCTCAAAAATACAGTCTTGAGTACAAAATGCAAGTCGTGTAGGAATATATAAGCTTTTATATAAAGTTTAAACGCATATCAGACTAAGCACTACGTTGCTTAGGGATAGGTGCGTGGAGCTAGCGATTCATGCCATCACTGCCTTATGCTTTAGGGGGTAAAGAGAGCTGGGGCTTCCATTACTCTGTCTGCCTGCCTGTTTCTGAACTTCTCCCTTCAGAGAAAGGAACTGGCTTGGGCAGAGTGTTCCTCATGTCCCTTCTGCCAATTCTGCATTATAGTACAGTCCCGTACAGAGACAGGAGGGGGGAGCGGGAGGGAGGGAAGGAGAGAGAGGAGAGGAATAGCTGTGTGTGTAGAGGGTAATATAATATGGTTTGAGTGTGGAAGAGAGATCCAGGTTTTCTGGCCCTACCTACGTGTTAAATGCCTATGTGGATGGGACATTTATCGAGCAATTACTATGTCCCTCTTACTGTGCAAAGCAGTTCCTCATACTTCATCTTGTTTCATCCTCACAGCAGCCTGCAAGTGAGTGTAATTGTCCCCATTTTACAAATTAGATATGCAGAGCTCAGGGAAGTTAGGGAAGTTAAGGAAGTTACTACCCAACATCATTGTGGTAGGGATTAGAACTTTGGTGTTCAGCCTCAAAAAATATATGGATGCAGAAGTCCAGGGAATATGCTTGCAAAAAGCTAGTGGAAAATCACTTCATTGAAACAGTTGCCAGCTCAGCATGGCAACCCTCTTCCCCATTTTAATTTAACTCTTTGCTCCAGAGCGCCTCAGTTGGAAGGCACATAAAGCCAGTAGTTGCATTGGCTCTCCCTGAATCGGCTCTGGAGGCCCACTCCTCTGAGCAGGTGCTTGCAGATGCGGCTGAGCTTGCACATCTGGCAAGCATTAGCTGGTGGGCCGGGCATGCTATTACACAGCCCTAATGCAGTTTGGGTCTGCTGCGTTTTAATAAACCATCCAAAGCAGCAAGATTCCTGGCATTTTGTTGGCAGTAAGGGTCTGGAAGAAGTAGAAAATTTTCTATCATCATGATGGATTAGGTTATTTTCATCTTGTACAAAAGTTACTTACAGCTGAAAGGTTGGACAAGATAGCTCTTGATGAAATGAAAATTGTGTCTGACTAGTACATAAATTATAAGTGCAGCAGCAGAAGAATCTGAGTATGCTCTTATTAGTTCAGCCCCCATCATGGTTTACCTCTGATTGAGAAGCTTTTCTACCTTGCAGGTGTGTCAGTAGGAACATGGTAGGAAAATTTCCATGAATGTTTGGAAACTGAGTTCAGGTAATGGGTATCAGCTTCTTTGCTTATTGCCATTTTCATCCCTGTGAGCCATACTGCTTTGTTTTGTGTGCTTTTTACTACACTAGTCCTGTCTCCCACTCATCCACACCCAAGGGTCCTGTTTTCATATATTATGGTTTGTTTCTTTGGCTCGTGACCTTGAATTGCCTTCTTCATCCATGTCCGTTGTTTCCCACGTTCCCAGACACACATGAAATGCACAGTTTCCTATTTCCGCCTGGCCGGTAAGCTCGGACAGTATGGTCAGATGGAGCCAATTGTGTTCTTTCTCCTGGGAGTTTGAACTTAGGGTGCAATGGTAGTAAATAAGGCATTTCAAAACAATATTCCTGGTCCTCTTTCTGCACACGTGGCAGTAGTGTACTCATGGCTGCTTTGTGGTTGGATAGAGCCTTTGACTAGTTCTGAGCAAGGAATGATGAGCAGGAGTGACATGGCTTATTTGAAGGACGTGCCTGATCTGCAGAAATCTATCTCCTCTTGGCTTGGTGACCTGCCAGGGCCCCACGGTAGCTGTGAGGAACAGAGCCCCTGCTGGCACACCATAGACTATGGGATCAGTGAGAGAGAAAACTGTTGTTTTAAAGCCACTGATCTGGGGTTGTATGTTACTGCAGCAAAGTCCAGTTTATACTGATTGATGTACAGAGAGAGAGAAAGAATATAGGTACGCAAGAAGAGGGAGCGTGGTCAGAGACAGAGAGGTCTTTTTTTAATGTGAGAATGTGCAAAGGGTCTTTTGCCATAATAATGCATTCAAGTTATGTCTTGAGATGCCATTTCTTAGGAAAAATATCATTTTGTTTTATAGGTGCTTCTTGTTGAAGGTCAGAGGAGAGCTGGAAGGTGCTGAGGGCTGCTAGGTACCCTCCCAGGGTGAAAGCAGGAATGGCGGCCTTCTCAGCGGTGGTCCCTTGGCAACGGGTAAGATGATGCTGGGGCCTGGTGAGGGAGGAGGGAGAGGAACTGGGAGAGCGAAGGAGACAGGCGATGAGGCCAGCAGATGCCTGAGAGAGGCTGCCTTTGACTCTTCAGGTACCAAGTGAAAAACAACAAAACAGCGAAGCATTTTGCACTGTCCACCAGTGTCTGAGTGTATTTGTGACTGGCCACCAGGGAGAGTGTACTGCCAGGCGACCTTCATAACCAACCTGGAGTAAGCAGAGTAAGTGTTTCAGGTGTATAAACCTGTCTAGTTTTTTTTTCTATCATTGTTGCATTTTTTTGAGGACATGCGGTGAAGTGAAGATGCATCTGGACCCATGCTCAGGCTACTTCTCGGCTCTGAATTACACTGACCATTTAGGGGATCTGGCTGTTTTCTCTCATTGGGGCTGCAATTTGAAATTGGATAATATTCGGTGTTGGACCTTTAGTTAACTTTAATAATTTGAGTCACTTATGGAATCTCCTAATATTAGACGCAGTGTTTGTCCCAATTTCTGTCTCCTGCTTGCCTCACGTGGCCTTAGTGTCATTGCTTAAAACTGCTGTTGCTTTTCACTTCAGATGTCAGATGACGCCTCTCCCATAGCTCTCCGCTTGCTTCATCCTCCTCCTTTTCTCTGCCATCATGCCATTAACACGACTCACACATGTGCCATCTAGAAGGCTGCGTGTGGGTGAGGAGAATGGTGCTTGAAGACGAGAAAGAAAAGCCCTCCCTTGTTCTTTTTGGTACTTCTTATTGTAGGAGCACTTGTACTGGAAGCTGCCAAGAAACAAAGGTGGTGGGGAGAGGGCAGCTGATGGGGAGGGGCCAGCTCCTACAAGCCAGGTAGAAACAAGGTAGGAAGACGGTCCGCAACGGCATAAGGAGAGCGATAAAAAATTCCTAGGGTTGGATGTGGGGAGACCACTAGCTGTGGTTGTCTGGGATACACCTCAGGGAAGCAGGGGTGGGATGGAGGGAATTTTCCACAGTTAACAACAGTCCCTCTTTTGAGTGATGAAGCTTGGATCAGCTGGTCTGATGCCTCGGGCCTTGGGCCTTGGCTGTGGTCAGCAAGAAAAAGAAAAGACCAATGGTAGAATTTAAGTGGAGAGCGCTTAGTCTTGGCCGAACATTAGAATAACTTGAGGAAATTAAAAAAATTTCTGGCTCTACACTAGACCAGTGCTTCTTAAACTCTACTGTGTGGTAGACTTATCTGGGGATCTTGTTGACATAGATTCTGATGAATTAGTTCCCAAGTGGGATCTGACATTCTGTGTGTGTGACAAGCTGTCCAGTGATGCTGTTGCTGCTGTCTTGAGGGCAACGTTCCAAGTAGCAAGGGTCTAGAGAACAATTGAACGTGGAGGTGGATCCCAGCCAAGGATGTTTTTTGTTAAGACTCCCCATATTTTTAGGGTTAAGACCCACTGCCTTTTATTAGGGTTAAGAACCTAATAAAAGATGGATTGCAGGAATTTGGGGGCCACTGTGATGGAGGCTTGCCCCACTGTAAGAATATAACAGATGGTGTGACGGGAATCGCCCACTGTGTGGAATTAGATGGATCTCTAAGCTTGCTTGGCAGAGGCACAGATAAGTCATCACAGCAGGTGGCATCGGCTTCTCTAGGGGAAGAAGTTCGCTGTGTGGGTCCAGAGTCCTCTCTGCTAAGTCCTTGTCAAGGACTTCCAAAGTCAACGAATCTTACGTTGGTGGGAGACCAAGTCACAAAGTCACTCGGCGCCTCCTAGTCACGCTGCTGCTCTGTTAGAGATAACTCTGAGGCATTTTTATTTTGGACTTCAAAGACTTCTCTTTTACCTTCAAGTGGCTTAGTCATGTCTTGGTCAAATGCGTTGAATGGTTTTTACCAGGTAAAAGAAGAAATCGTGTAGAACCGTCAACCTAGACCTCAGACACAAAGCAAAATAAAAAAAACCCCACCACTCTGGGAGGAGAAGGAAGTAAACACAATACAGAAAACAAGCCCAATGTGGCTGGCTGGGGGTCAGTTTGTGGCCCATCACATGCCCACCTAACTTGTTTGGTGCATCATCCATTTCTGGGAAAGTATTTGCTTTATAAACTTACTGTTATTCTTCTTCTAGCAATTTAAACGATTGCCTTAAATATTACTACTTTGATTGGCTGCATGGGCCCAATGCTGCTCCTCTGGAAGCCAGTTAAATGTGCCTACCTCTCCACCACATCTTTGGGCCCATAATTCATTCTGATTTTGATTGTGCTGTCATTCTGCGACTTTGGATAATAGGCCATCATTCTAGGAATTACCGTTATGGTTTATTAATAAGAGCCAGGATAATCTATAGCAGTGACATGCTGGAAGGTTCGCCGGTGGAGTGCTTGTGCCGCCTGTAGAAGCTGACCCCATTGGCTGCCCATGTGATGGATGGAGGCAGCACAGGCTTCCTCCCTGAGTCCCTCCCTCAGCAGCCAGGGAGCAGCATCCAGAACCTGGCTCCGGGGATGGCTGGCTGATTCCGGCTCAGGGCCTCCCTGAGGGGACATGTGCAGGAATGGCGTGTGACCTGGAGGCCTTAATGGGAGAGGGGCCATCACTCTTACCTGCAGGTGGGGTCATAGTCAAAATTCCAAGCATGAACAATGTACATCTTCACAGTATGTTTCATTTTCCTCCCTGATCAAGCAAATATCTGCTTATTACAATAGACACATTTGGGAAGTATGAAAAAATGAACTGTTAAATGTACATTTAGAGACAACCATAAAGTTCACACTTCGGCATATTTCCCTCTCATTTTATATTCTTGTACAGTTTTGTTATATGGTTAAGTCCTTTCTACCTATGTGATTCTGTAGACTGTTTTACTTCTGCTGCCACTATACTTACCCAAATTATTAAACTCTTCTTAAACATCGTTTAGGCAGCTACACTAAATGAACTGTCTTATAGTTAAATCATGCTTTATTTACCCCTCTGCATATTCACCCCTTATCAGGAGGGACCTGTCCCCTACGGTGGACACTCCTAACACGCTGTGCTTGGGGAAATTCATTGGACACCTGGGCCATCCTTCAGCTCCACCCTTTGCTAGGTCTGTGGCCAGATCCCCCATGGAGTCATGGGGTGAATGGGAGACATAGTAATTAGCAGTGCAGAGTCCGTGTTGTTGAAATCAGATCATTGCCGTGAAGCATCCAGCACGTAGCAAGTGCTCTTTAACTCGGCACCAGCATTCCAAGTTTCTTTGCATTTGGTGTCCCCTCTGTGTGGCATACATTTTCCCTAGAATTCTGTGTAGAAACCTGCCTTGCTCCTGTATTAGAAAAGCTTCCCACAACACCCGGTAAAAGGAGGTGATGCCCCTTATTCTCCTCTCTCTACTTTATTCCTCACAGAACCCTTTTCACTGTTTGGCACATTGTCTATAGGTGCCTCTGGTTATGGCGTGTCTCCCCACTCTGACTGCAGGGGTTTTGAGTACTTTGCTTACTGCTGTATCCCCGCCTTCTGGAACCTCCATCTGACATAGTAGCTACTCAGTAAATAGAGCAATGAATAAATAAGGTGCTTGGACACTGGGAGTGAAACTACGGGGTCTGGGCCTCCCTCACAGTAGCCTGCTCTCTGGGAATGTGACTCCGTGTGACTCTGGAATCTTTTTAAGAATCTCCTCTGAAGCTTTTATGCCCTCTGAAATTTGAGAGCCACTTTCTTGAACTGTGGTTTTTTTCCCCCATTGCTTATATTAAAACATTGCTCATTTTCCTGTTTTCCTTTCAAAACCTACTTGATGCTAAGGGTAAGCAATAATTTAAATAACAAAACAACAACACATTGGATACCTCAATGTATTTATTTCCTACTCAGCTAATTTGCTCAAAGATCACAGTGGCAAGAAGGTCTTTAATTTTTTTGATGGTGAGTGGGATGCCTGTGGCTTGTTCAAGGCTGTTTGTTCCGCATGTCCACGTTGTTTTGATGACACAGAGGAGAGAGAATGAAGCAATACTTTGTGCATCTGTGTAAAGTGCTCCTCTTCCCTCCACTTTGCTTTCATTCCCTGTCCAGCCCCTTCCTCTTCCTCATACTTGATAACCGTGCTCCTTCTGGAGTCTTTTACTTTCTTAAGTTGTCAGAAGTGCTTAGACCCAGGCTGGACTTGAACGGGAGGTAAGCCACCCAGCGGTTGAGAGGGGCTGGCCTGGAGCCCGAGGGACCTGGGTTTTCTTTTTCCTCCCACCCTTCACAGTCCCATTGTCTTAATACGAGTTTGTAAAATGGGTCTGTTGAGAGACCGTTCCTCGGGGCTTGTCCTGAGACTCAAGATGAAACACTTGAAAAGCTTAACTCAGTGTTTGCTCATCTCAAACGTGCAGTGAAAGAGAGCAAGTCCTGTTTTAAAAGCTGGTGACACTAATTCCTCTCCTTTCATCTTCTGGAACAATCCATCATGGACGCCGTGTTGTTTCTGTGACTTCATTGTCCAGTGGACACGTATTAGGATCTTCTTTGCGATGAGCATTGTGCTGGGTGCCAGGGGTGCAAAGATGATACGATACTTTGATCCCCATCATGGGACATCTTAGGTGATTTTGGTATAATGTGTGATAAAGTTGTATTTCTGCGGTTACAAGTTTTAGAGTTAGAGTCAAGTCCTACCATTTTTGGCTAACCCGGGAAGGGCCAGTCTGAACGACAGTGCATTTGAGAATGATCAGTCTCATCACTTGACACACATTATAGGAAACGCAATAAAAGCAGATTTGAATTAAATTGAACTTAATCTTCCTTAAATACACACTGTGGTTGAAACTAGGTTAACAAGTGTTATCTAATACAGATCCTTAGTGAGAACCAGTCAAGAATGACTATAATTAGTGATTGTTTATCACTGTCAATTTAAATCCTTGGGTATTCCGAAAGTACTTAGAGGTGCTTAAAATGTGTTTGCCCTCTTAAGAGGCTTTAAAAACATTTTCTCTACAATCTTGTTGACACAGTTAATTAACAGTTAGAACAATAGCTACAAGCGCTTTCTTCCCTAGTTGTGTTGGGGTAAACCTCAGTCATAGTACATCTCTTTCCCAAACGCTGGAGTGTAAAATGTGGATAAATGAGTGTCCTAGTGGCCTTAGCTCTGGCTAATAATGAGCTAGAAACCCATTTACTCCAGTCATCTCCCCACCCCTCTACCCAGTGGTTTTTGTTGCAAATGTTTCAGATGTCTCTGTTTTTTTTCCCCATGGAACTGCCTTTACTTGTAATATTTCTGACATGGCAATCTCAATCTTGAAATGAACCATTAACTAAGGGGCTATGATTTTATTATATTTATTTACTTTTTTTTTTTTGCGGCCACTGTTCTGACAAGGCAGTCAGTATGAACATGAAAACCTGTGGGTTGGAACTTCAAAATAGAGGAACAGGTCTCCCAGGCCACAGATAGGAGTGATCTGGGTGGAACCAGCTGTCCGTGGTGCCAAGTCTGTGCCTTTCATGTTCACTCACCCAAATGTGCGTGCGTGAAAGGCAGGCACAGGTTTGTTCATGGCAGTTTGTTGGAAATGCGGATGAGAAGAAGAAAGAGTGGAGAAAGGGGAATTTTTAAATGGACTGTGGATTGTCTGAAAGTGTGGCTCCGGGAATCTCCTGGAAATCTCCAGGCCTTCGAGGGTATGGACAGGGGGGCGGGAGGTTCGGGGAGAGCTGCGGTGGGCCCATTTCTCTCCAGGCAGAATTTCACACTTGTCTCTTTCTGGACACGAGACAGGTGTGCTGGGATCAGGGTGCCTTGCCAAGACCCCTTTGCCTCTTGGCTGCCGATAGGTTTTTAGAAAGTTTGCCAGGCCCCTGGGGAGACTGAGCTCTGCCGCAGCTGGAGTTGTTCTGTCAGTAGGGCGGTGGGGAGGAGGGTGTCCCTTCTCAGAGCCCAGGACGAACACCGGATTCTGATATGACATGACTATAACTCTTGTATAAAGCTTTGAAAAGAAGGAACAAGAAAAAGATAGTTGTTAGAGGAAAGGTGGGCCTGAGTTCACTTTGACGCTTCCCTGTTGGTCAGTGCATCCAGTGGCTAGACGGTGCTACGAGGGGAGCCCGGGCACAGTGGTCATGAAGTATGGCCCCCAGACCCGCAGCAATAGTGTCAACTGGGAACTGGACAGAAATGAGAATTCTTGGGCCCCTGCCCAGACCTACTGCATCAGGCACTCGGGGCCCGGGGCCTGCGCAGTGATGCTGAGGAACTGGACGTTTGCAAACCCCAGCATGAGAGGAGGGCTGACACCCGGCTGTGAGTGCTCTTTTGTTACACCCAGCCACGTGACCTTGGATCTGGGGCCTCAGATCAACACCTATGAGGTGAGTTGCTGCTGACCATTCCTAAGTTCAACAAAAACGAGGGGGGACCCCCCCAAAACCCAGAATTTATTTATTAAAGAATTGTGCATTTATTGTTCTGTTTAAACTACACTCACATTCAAAGTACTCTCTGATGCAATACACCTATTGAGACATTTTTCACTGCTCAAAACAGTTTTTGAACTCCTCGATTTTAGTGCCTTTTAGTGCTTCTGCTGTTTTTTGTTTCTCTTCTTCCATATGGACAAAATGTTTCTCTTTGAGGACTTTTTTCATTTGGGGAAACAAAAGTTGCTCATGGTGAGACTGGGTGATTGTGGGGAGGTGGAGGTCATGCTGTTTTTGGTCAAAAACTGCTGAATACTCAGTGTGGTGTGGGCAGGTGTGCTTGTAAATCACCCATCATGAAATAGACAAATGCACTGAAAGTCTTCAAAAACAATTCCCTGAAGCTGAAGGCAGCTTCTCACAACAACAGCAGCTGATCCACATGGGTTCCTAGAACACTCACCTAGGAGGAAACACCTAGGAGGGGAAGTACTGTAAGGGGCCGGCCCTCCAGAAGGTAATTCGAGTTTTTTGCGGGTCCCCTCTTGTAGGTATCGCTCACCTACTAAGCCCAGATAGTGTGCTTGACCTAGAGATGGTGAAGCAGGAGGGACCTGAGTTTGGAGAGGTTAAAGTCTTGTTGGGGAAATAGACATTGTGTTTGGGACAGGGCCACCCCACCTACTTTGGGGGCTTGGAACAGCTTCCTCAAGACAGCGATGTCTGAAATGTTGGCTGAAGGAGGAGAAGGTATGAGGAAGCAGCGTGGGAGGTCTGAGCAGTCCAGGCAAGAGGAAGACCATCTGCGAAGACCCACGAGTGGATGGCAAGAGCACCCGCTGGTTAAGGAAACAATGGTTCCCAAATTTGTCTGCACCCTGGAATCACCTCAAAACATACCAGTGCCTAGGCCACACCCTTGGAGATTGTAGTTTAGTTAAATTTGATGGAAGCCCTGGATGATTCTAATGTGGGACAAGTTTGGGAATCAGTGATCTGGAAGAGGGCATGGAGCCCAGAAGGGGAAGAGGCCGGGATAGGAGGTGTGGGGCTGCCAGGTTTGATCAGGTGAAGGTCCTTCTAATTGTACCGGCTGGGTGTCGGGGGGGCCCTTGTAGGACTGTATGCAAGAAGATGGGCACTTGGAGAAGATGACTAGTGCTGGGTAGAAAATGAATCAGGGGCTGTTGGAGGAGGAGAAGGAATGACAGACAGATAATTGATCCATCTCAACACGGGGGAGGAGGGTCCTGGGGAATTCATGGTGGCCCTTGGTTTCTGACTTGCAGAAGTGAAACGACTGGCAGAGAGCCAGGTTGGGGAGAAGTCCCGAGTTTGGCTCTGGATGTGCCGAGTTCACTGCTGCGAGTGGCAGAAGCGTGCACGAAACAGTGGGGCTGTGTGTCTTGTGGAGCGAGAAGGCCGAGGTGGTGGCTCTGGAGCTGGACCGGCGGCTCCAGGGTGCCTTTGGAAATGAAACTGTTCGCACCTTTCCGCTCTGCCACCTTGTGCGCCTGTTTGTGGCTTTTCAGTCATAGGTGGTCACTGCCCCCGCCCCCAACCGCCCAGCTGCCTATCCTCATTCAGGAAGAAGCAGGAAGGGAAAAGTGGGAGGGGGTGGAAACAGGAAACTGTATCAGGAAAGTACAAGTTTCCCCCAGGCCCTCCACCTGTGTCTTGTTGGGTACAGCGGCGTTCACAGCCACACATACTGGAAAGGCGATCTGGGGAGCACACTGCACCCCAGACCAAATCAAGGTTCTATTCACAGGGTATAAAGAGGAATGGGTAACCACACAGTGAGCATACCTAACATACTTTTCCCAGCCAAAAAGAGGTGTTGATGGGCAGCTGAGTATGTGTGCCTCAAAGCCCAGGGCAGGCAAGGGATGAAACATCACACGGTCATGATTGTAGGAATAGAATTAGGGCCTTTGCAGTCAGGTTAGACCCTCCACCTCTTGAGTTCCTAACTCCCTGGCCTGCCTCCCTTTTACCTGGAGTCTCTCTGTCTCCTCAGGAAGTAGTGCAACTCTCTGGCAAGCGCTCTGTCCCTATTTCTTCGCTAGGGTCCTGGCTAGCCCTCTGCTGTCTGCACTGTCTACAGGAAAACCTGGTTTTACGACAGACGCCTCCCCAGGGCCGTGCACTGGCGTCTGGTGATGATGCCTGGTGGAGGTGAGGGCAGGGCAGCTGGGTGGCAGGTCTGACCCTGCTGGTGTGAGCACCCTGTGGTGTGAGTTCCTGGCAGCCCCTTTTGTGTAGCCACTGGAGTCCCCTCGGGTTTGCCACACCTCCTGATGGGCCTTATCTGCAGGTTTTTAATCAGCAGCCCTTTCCCATCCTTAGGAAAGACCTTAAATTAGGCTGGCTGATTGCCAAGGAGATGTTGGCTCTTGTAGACCAGAGGGGAGAGGACTGCTCTCTCTTCAGGTTGTCAGTCTTGCCTTTTTCTTGGAACACAGAGCCAGCTTAAAGAAGGAGAACAAAACACAGCACACAAAAACAGCAAACACGCTGAGCTGCCCAACGATGCCCAGGAGAGGAGAGGGTGGGGGCCAGGCCTGTAAATAGCGCTTTTGTCCACTGGGGGCTTTTAACATTTTAGATTTGAACAAATAGTTTGCTTTCTAAGTATCAAACCCTAAATGGGCCTTGAAAATTATAGAGGAATTTCTCTGGCTGTCATTATGCTGTCCCCGGATTCAGCAGGCTTAAGGCCCTGAAGAATTTCAAACTGATGTGTCAGACACATCCTGGGCCTGAGACAAAGCGGAGGGCGCCGGCCATTCATTAGGCCCTGTCCTCACGAGCGGGTGGGCGCCAAACCTGGGGCTGGTCCTGTGGAGCCTGAGGTCGGCCCACGTGGGCATGCGGCCTGGGTGCCCCGGTAGCCGGCCCTGTCCAGCACAACGGCCCCCTCTGTCCGCAGGGTTAGGCCTTTGCCCCGGTTCCTACTTTCTCCCTCACTTGGTGACAGTGCTGACATTCTTGATTTCTGAAACGCTTCCTGCCTGGCAAGTGCTTTTCTGACTCCATCTTTACTCAGCAGGCATGAGGAATTCCCTTCCTCCCCCTTCCTCAGTCCCCAATCTCACTGTTACTCTTGGAGACCTGTGTAGGGGGTCGCTCAGTACCTTCGTTTCCCCTAGAGTTCACATTTTTGTCTTCATTGCAGGTGATTTGTTTTCAGTATAGATATAAACACTACAAGTCGAGATGATTTTAAAATCTGACCTTGCAAAAATGTCTCAGCTAGGCCCAGGCAGAGTTTGGAAGCCCTAGGATGGAAGGTGAGAAGTAAGAACTGGTGTATTCTCAGATGGGGAAATAGAAGCGTAGGAAGGGAGGTGTGTGCGACCCCAGACCCCACAGCCAGCATGTGATAGAGCCCATTCCAGACCCAGCATGTGATGTGGCCCATTCCCCGCATGCCAAGGGCCTGCCATTTGTCATAACAGCTCACCTCTTCACAACAACCTGTGCAGTTGACCTTGAACTTAGGTTTGAACTGTGTGGCTCAATTGGAAAAAAAAATCTGCATATAAATGGACCCACACAGTTCAAACCCATGTTGTTCAAGGGTCAAGTGTATATACCCACAGCACTACCACTGTCCTCATTTGTCATAACTGCATGACATTGGCCACGGCCCAGCTCAGAGAGGCTGGTGGCCTGATCCTGGGTGGACAGGTAAGAGCTGATGCTCTTGAGTACATACTGGGGCCTCTCCTGTGCCTGGTGCGTGTACGAGCCGGTCACTTCTGCTGACTCGCAGTGAGGAAGGCGTCTGTCTCAGCCCGGTGTTTCAGAAACAGCCTGGCTCTGACGAGATGCTCATAACTGCTGGGCGACGCTGCCTCCAGTCGGGCCAGCTGGTGTTCCAGTACCTGGTCTGTTGTGGCGAACAGTTTCGGGTCCCAGGACAGTGCAAGGACAAGACAAACCACCTGGTATTCACTCACTTTTCTGAGGATGTGACACCAAATGTAGGCGCTCTGTGCTCTGTGTGAAGGAGTCGGCTCTCTCCGAGAGGGGGTAGTTAGCTGACAGAGGAAACCACCTTCCCGGCTCTGTCCTCCCTGTAGGAGGCTTGGCCTTTTAATCCTGCCCTACCCAGTAATTTAGAAGAATAGCAGTAACGATGACAACCAGAGCCGGTTGGATCCACAGGGAGGGTCCTAGGAGGCAAACTATAATTATCTAAATGAGACTCCGAGAGGGATTTGAGTTTTACAGCCTGATGCTCGCTGCTACGGAAAATAGTGTTGCTGATGTCTCTCTGCTAAGGGTGCAGCCTGCAGCCAGGTGCCTCCTGGCTAATTTCCAGGTGATTCCTAAAACTGCACTCTGCCAAAACCTGCTGAGGGAGTTCATTGTGTCTCAGAACGGAGACACTTGAGAGAGCTGCTTTTAGAAACTTCTGGGAGTTCCTTCCCATGTCTGTGAGGGAAATGTTTAGGCTTTCTCCTAGGTTGTATTCCCTTCAAGAAGCAAATAGTTCTTGCATATTTTATCATTTATTGACTTTCCTATGAGGTTTTTTTCTCATATGGTGGCAAATTCCTATAAAGTGATTTTTAAAAACCAGTTTATATATTCCTTCACAGGAGTTCCTGCTGCCTCAGGGCCAGAGGAGAACCTCCGCCCCCCAATCCGAGGGTAGCTGGGTAGCCTCATCAGATAGATGCTTGCCTCCTGCTCACAAGCCTCCCCCAGGGCTCATTCCAAATAAGTGCCTCACTGAAATGACATACCAACTGGAAACAGGGCTCTATGGTCAAGGTTTAGGGTTAGGCAGGCTTGTTTTTTGATCTAGGCTTTGCCCTGTTGCTGGTGTAGCCACATGCTAGCTGTCTAACCGCCGGAAGGAGTGAATTGTGAACTCCAGTGTGGCCCAAAGGACTTGCCTGAACGCAGTGCTTGTAAGCCTTAGCTTGGCTTCTACCTGCCCTAGGCTGTGTCCCTAAAAGTGACCTCAGCTCCCCCCCCCCCGAATTTTTGCTCAAGAAAGCACAATGATGTCAAATCTAAAAATGCGCATGCCCTCAACTCACTTTGCCACATCATGCACAGCAAATCTTCTCCCCTTCCCTTCTGTAATTTCCCATTTCCTTAGAGTCTGCCTAGTCTTTTTTTACCCTCTTTTACTCCCCTGTAAACCTTTTTTGTTTGTTTGTTTCCTCTCTATTCTTCTTTGAAAACCTCAAATTACCTTTGTCTTGGCTGGTGTTGAGCTCAGTTTACACTGGAGTCTCTATCCTCTATGGCAGTTGTCTGAACAAACTCTGCCTTAACACGTGTCCAGCGCTATTTTTCTTCGACAGAGTCTCAGCTTTCCAACCTGTGTGTTGGAGAGGTGATGGTTTCTTCTTCTCCTGTGTGCTGCTCTGTGACCGACAGTGACTGTACTGACAGTAACCTGTCACGGCCCATTAGGATTGTCTTCTAACATGAGACCATGTTTGTTACACTTGCAGATATCAGTGGTGTACGGAGTAGGGGAAAAAACCCAACTACAAAAGGGCAAAAGCAACAGTTGAAAGAGTCTTCCCATTTACCTGCTAAGAAGAGGGACAGGGTAGGGGGTATCTTAAAAACATGAACAGTGTATGTAGGACAGCCTTGTGGAAGGAGGGTAGAGAGGCCTGGGAGGGAGGTGGGGGCTTATACAGCAGAAAAGAATCAGAAAAGGTGGGATTAGGTTCATAAGGACCCTGTATACCAGAGTAAGGTGCTTTGATTTCATCCTTGAGCCGACAAGAGAGTTGAAGGCACAGGTGAGTTTTGGTTGTTAGGATGGACCACTCACAGTGGCGCAGGGGCTGCTGGCTAGTATGTGGGCGGCTCACGTGGGTACTGATAGGGGCTGCCTTGCAGAAAGTGCACACCACAACACAGAAGAGAGGGATTTGACCACATCAGAATTAAGGATCTCTGTCTGGCCAAGTCACCAGATGACAGAATGGAAGAAGGTACATACTTAGGCTATGCAAGAAAGCCCTCAAACAGACAGGAGAAAGATAGCAACTCCTAACAAAATGGGAAAAGGATATGAACAGGCAATTTTTAGAAAAAGAACTCTCCCTCACACCTGAAGTAACAAACACACAAAGAGGTGCTTAGCATCATTCGTAATCAATTAGATGAAAATTAGCCAATGACATTTCCCTGTATGTCTACATATTTGTACCTGTTGGGAAGCTGGATAATGCCGTCTGTGGTGGGGGTGCAAGGACATTAAACTGGAGATCAGCGAAGTGAGTGTGCACATGCCTTGGAGCCAAGCCTGTGCCCAGGGTCTGAGCAGAGATGTTCACTGCAGCGTTCTTTTTAGAGGAAGGGGGTCCTCCTCCAAGCTGGAAGACCAGACTGGTAAAGTGTCGCGGATGCACATGAAGTGCAGTGCCACAGTGAGAGGAAGTGCACACCGGATATACAGAAACACAGCTGGATCCTGAGCATTTAAGGGGAACTCTAAGAAGCGAAATGAAACATTAAGCGATGTGCAGCTACACACAGCTCTTAAGGAATACGTACAAAAGACTGCGTATTAACCAGAATGAAATAGTTGCCTCTGGGCAGGGAGGAGGCAAATGGGAGTGGGGAAGGGAGCAAACAGGGAATAAATAGTGAGTGAGTGGAAGCTTGCACGGGCCAGTGTGATCGTATTTCATGGGCTAAGTGTGATGATTGCAGTATACCTGAGGGTAAAATAAACAAGCAAAAAAGGCTATCATTTTGAGGAAAAGGATTACCTTTTGTTGGTTATGTGCTTTATTGGGGCCTGGTAGGATGCCGCACATGCTTAAATAACAAAGAATTTTCGTAATAATCCCCTATAATGTTTATGGTGTTTTCAGAGCCCTTGCCTGTAGGTGGACCCATTTGAGTGTTATGACAACTATACAAATATAGTTGGATAGTGGAAATATTTTTAGAAAATGAGGAGACTGAGTCTCAAATGGGTAAAGTGACTCGCCTGGAGTCACACATCTGGGAAGTGACAACGCTGTGAGTCAGACCTGGGAATCTTGACTCTTATCCAGGGTCTCAGGTCCCCAGGGGGTATCACTGCACCAAGTAGGAAACCTTCGCTTCTTGGAGGAAATAAGAATGTGAAATGGCACTTGGCTTGGATTTTTATTTTTTACATGTACTTTTCTGTTTCCACTGCTTTCTTTTTGTTGAGACTTTTTTCTTTCCTTATGGTTAAGGGAGAAATTTTCTTACTTATTAGACATCCTGAATCAAAGGTGGTTAGCTCACTGACATGATATGGTAGCCTTCACAGAACCACTAGGAGATGTTTTTAATTTAGAAATATCTTTATAATTGTTTTAAAAAATAACGTATGCTCCTTCCTTTACCCTACCCTCCAGAGATTACCACTGCTAAGAGTTTGACTTAAACTCTCCTAGAACTTTTTCTCCCCCAAAATAGAAAGTTGTTATTTTTTTCTGCAGGGAGGAAAGGAAGTAAGATCTGTAACTGGTTTGAGTATTGGCGATGGTGATTCCGAGAAGATGGTCCAGTTTGGCCAACTTAGAGGGCAGCCTCCTGAGGCTGGAGATTCAGAAACAGCTGACTTGGCCTGCCCAAAGCAGCTTTACATTTTTAGACACGGCCGGGGCCCGACGAATTCCCTGCAGGGCAGGGCTCTCACTGTCTCAGACACATGTGAAGTAAGAACAGTTGAGGGGGTGTGGGGTGGGGGGCTGCTGTGAGTTTGCCTGAAAGAGGATGGCAGTCTCTTGACTTGCTGTAAATTTAGCTCAGCTTCTAAGAACCATTCCCATCAAAATGAGATTTCTGGTTGCTGTAGAATTGGGTTCCCTGTGGAATTTCCCATGCGTAATTAGGCACAGTCATTTTGAGGCACTGGGAAGACATTTGTTTAAGATCTCCCCTGTTTTGACAATCTGATGACTGGTCACTTATGTGGTATTTTGGAGTTTGCCTGCCAAGCATCCATCTCTTATTTTTTTCTGGTATTCGTACCCCATTTTTCTTCTGGTTTACCACCTGAACTGGATTGAACAGTGGCCCCACCCCAAACTCATGTTTACTTAGAAACTCCGAATGTGACTTTGTGTGGAAATGGGATCTTTGCAGATGTAATTAGTTAAGATAAGGTCATCCTGGGTGAGGGTGGGCCCTAAAGCTAATGATAGGTGTCATTATAAGAAGGCCATGTGAAGACACAGAGGAGCAAATAGAAGAAATGAGGACAGGGAATGGAGTGAGACAGTTACAAGCGGAAGAACACCAGAAGCCAGGAGAGAGCGAGGGGACAGATGCTCCCTCAGAGCCTCCGGAAGGAATCAACCCCGCTGACACCTTGACTTTGGACTTCTGCCCTCCAGGACTGTGAGACGATAAGTTTCTGTTGTCTAAGCCACTTAGTTTGGGGTACGTTGCTGTGATGGTCCTAGGACATGAATACACCACTGTGGCTGGGCTCCATCTCTGCCTCCAGGTGACATGCCACTCAAGACTGCACAGGGCATAGCAGTTCACTCAGGGACAGACACATCCCTTGATCTGGGCCAGTAAGAGTCAGCCCTGAGGCTTTTTCTGGATTTTTCGAGAAAGAGGATCTCCCCCCCCCCGCCCCCAATTTTTCTGTCAAATTTGTCAACATGGAGATGCTGGAGGAAATTTTTGCCACCACATTGAAAGCCCGACCCAGAGTGAAGCCGATGCTGAAGAAGGTAGAACAAAGAGATAGAGACAGGTTCCTGACACTAGCACTTGGGGGCCTAGATCCAGCGGTGCCTGAACTCCACTGCACTGTTCAGCGAAGGGGGCTGTAGCACCCTTTTAAGCCAGCTTCTTTTGGGTTCTTGTCATTTGTAACCAAAGTTTCCTGACAGCCAAGTGTGATTTAGAGATAAGTGTTCATGCTCATGGTCATTAAATGATTTGCCCAGGAAACCCCTAATGGACCCTGTTGGTTTGCAGTTGCATTTTCTCTGGGAAGAGAGGAGAGTGGGAAACTAACCTAGGAAAAAAGGAACATAGGAAGAAGAAAACTAACAGTTCTTGACTTCCTCCTGCATGCCAAGCCCTGTGCTAAGCACTTTAAAGATTTCTTTTCTGTTTTTTTTTTTTTTTTAACTTAACGACCAAATCTCTAAGTCTTGTTGCCCGTGAGTTACAGAGGCATTTCTGAGACTCAGCAAGCCATTCAGTCTGTTTGATTTAAAACCCATGCTGTCACATGGCCTCTCACTGGCAACAGTGTCACTGGGCCCCAACCCTGCTTGAATATCTTACGGGGCTTTCTCTTGCTGCACAGGAGGCACAGCCTGCCTGTGAGCTCAAGCTCCTCCCCATGGACTAGGGGCTGATTGTCACTCTGTCTTGCAGATGAGGAAACAGGCCCAGAGAGTGTAATCAGGGGCTGGGGGTGGGGGGAGTGGAGTAGTATCAAAACCTGGGTGTGCTGAGTCCATGCTATTCAAAGTGTGATCAGTGGTCTGGCAGCTCAGGAATCACTTGGGGGTTGTTAGAAATGCAGAATCTCAGCACCTCCCAGAACCACAGACCCCAACTGTGCATGAGAACGACATCCCTCATTTCTCTGTGTAGCCATGATAATTCAGAGCCTTGAACTCTCCAGGTGGCCCCGCAGGGCCACTCTCAGGCTGTGTGCCCAGCTGGGCCAGGCTTCCCCATGCAAGCTGGCCTGCATTATAGAAAAGAAAAAAGTCTGGTCCTGTGCCTGAGGTTAGCTGATTGAGGAACCAGCACAGCCTGGGGAGAGGAGGGGCAAGCTTTGACCCTTCTTCTTGGGGCTGGGAGAGGAGAGGCTTCTGCTGCTGCTGAGCTGAGCGCCCCTTTATCCTCCGCTGCAGGGCTCACCCAGCCCACCTCTGCCCCTGTCCTCACCACCTGGGCCCAGCTGGAGGGCCAGCTGCTTTCTCACCAGAGACTGTGTGCGATAGCTTCCCACAGCAGCGCTGCAGATTCCTTGCTAAGCTGCTCTGGGAACAAAGGGCTTGCAGTGGTCCAGGGTGCTTTTTGGACGGAGGGATAAAAGTGAGAGCCACATCTGCCACAGGAAACGTGGGAACAGCTCTTTGCCAGGGGAGCTGGGGGAAATACTCTGTCTCTGGTTGGCTTTGAGACTCCGTGGCTGAAGCGCTTTTCAAGATCGGTGGGTCAGTAGCTGCCCTTTAGGGAAGTCTGCCGCACATGGGTTTCTGCTCTTCGTACTGTCACGTGTCCATGGCCACCTGAAGAGGCTGAGGTGCTGGTACTGTCAACTTGAAACAGACTGGGAATCCAGGTCAGAAAGCAGAGTGACTGTCACACAGCCCTGGGTTCCCACCCAGGGCATCAAGCCCCAGACTCCCGCGTCTATTCAGAGACATTCTCTGATGTCACTGAGCTGGTTGGGCAGCTGAGGAAATGAGGCCAGTTCCCTGGATAGTGACATTTTTGTGGATGATGGGGATGGCCAAACAATTTTATTAAAGAAATCTGTGATCCATTTCTAACAAGCTCCCAGGCGAGGCGTCTGATGGTCTGAGGATCATACTGTGAGAAGTGAGGGGTGAGGGCAGAGCACACACCTGTGTGGCCCTGAAGTCATTTACCTTTCTGGTGCTTGGCTTCCTTGCTTGTGGGCTCTCTTCTTGGTAGAGAGAATGGCTACACAAAGGCTCAGAAGCATGATACCGCATGGCCGTTGTGTGAGATTTAGGGTTAACTGTCTTGAAAGAGAAAACCAAGTAAGTGGCTGAAATTAGATGCAGGCTTACTTCTCTTTAATAAAGAAGTCCAAAAGCAAGCAATTCGGAGTTGATATGGAGGGGACTTGTTGCTCTCTGGGTTGGCCATCCTTAGCATGGGTCTTCTATCCTCAAGTCACAAGATGGCTGCTGGAGCTCCAGCCAGGATGTTTGTGTTCCAAGCAGAGAGGATGAAGAAGGAAAAGGAAAAGGGGCAAAAGGTTATGCCCTCTAACTGAATCACCTCCCAGGAAAGAAACTTCTCAGTCTCTGCCTGGATTCAAGGGAGGCAATAAAATATAGTCTTTTAGCTAAGCATCTTGCAGCCCTGAATTAATCAAGGCCTGTTATTAAGGAAGAAGCAGAGAGTGGATACTGGGTAGGCTGCCATGGTATGCTTGGAGGAACGTCAAGTTCTTGGTTCCTGGTGTTGCCAGAGGCCGAGGTGCCAGGGTGCATGCGGTAGGAGAAACATGGTGCTGACTTGCCAGGCAGCCACAGTCAGGGCAAGGCGATGGCACGGGCACCGGGCAATTCTCGTGCCCTGAGTGGGAGGACGAAGTTCAGGCAAGTGCTCGTGCTTGGACCGAACCTGCCTGGCAGAGTCGGCGGCATGGGAGTGTCCTAGTGTCCTCCCTCCCTCTTTCTCTTCTCCGCCTTCTTCCCTCTCATCTGGCCTCCCTCTTGTAGAGCCTGCAGCATTCGAGTAGGGCAGGAGGAGGAGAGGTCTTGGAAACACGGGGGGCTGGAGGCCTCTCTGTCTTCATGTCAAGGGAGAAGCCACAACTGAAAAGGCTTTGCCAAAGTGTGTTTCTTAGTGCACCAGTCCTATGGATTCTGCTTCAAAAAGGGTTCCTCAGAGAAGCGGCTTTGGGAAATGCAGCCTACTCCATTGCTTTTGTGGGCATTCACGATGAGCAGTGGTAGGTTGAGGGCCTCGAGGAGGCTTGCCGTGGGGAAACCCATTTTTACCAATCCTTTCCCCAAACATGTTTGACCATGGGACACTTTGGGGGCCACACTGAACTCACAGTGTTGAAGTCTTCCCAGATAAGCAGAGCTCCCTGAGAGGCTCTGTTTGGGACAATGATTCCTCTCAGTGGCTCCCTTCGCTTCTGACTATACCTGGGGCCTCTCAGTGTTCCCAGCAGCAGGGACCAAGGTCCAGCATCCACATGAGTGGAGGCTGCACGGAAGTGGTGCTGATATCAGTGGTGAGTCATGAGGGCCCGCATGTGGGACTCGACTGTGAGACGTGAGTCATGGCCATATGGAAACCTATTCACACGTACCTTCCTTTGGTCCCTAATCCTTGGTAATGCCCTGGTTTCATGATGTAACTTCAGGGGAATTGAGCTCGGACAGCAAAATGATGTCATGAATCTAACTCAGCTTCAATTAAAGTCTTCTGTTAGCGTGACATCTGACCATGTCAGTTTCACAGGGTGATGGTGGCAGGTGGCTGGGCTTGCCTAGACTTGGGTATACTGTTTGGGGAGGAAATTTGCTAGATGGGTTGGTTTCATTCCGGGTTTTATTCAAGCCCTTGGTGCTGGATATGCAGGGCTTCCTGGAAGACACGTTTGTCCACCATATCTTGGCCCAGCTGCCAACTCAAAGCCAGGACGGGGACTTTGGGCATGCAGGCCAGGCTGTCTTCTGGCCTTCTGAACCCCACAGCTGGTCCTTTCTGCCTACAGCTGCTCTTTAAAAAGAAAACTTTTTTTTTATAAGTTCCAAACTAATAAACTATTTTGATGGGCAGTTTTTGGTCACTGACACCTTTCAGAGACCGTATCAGCTGTTTAAGAGGGGTTTGGGGGCAATGCTTTGGCCCAAATGAGCAATGTCAATAGTGGGGATTTTGCCTGTGTCACGGGGAGGTGGCAGCCAAGTAGCCTCAAACTTTTGGTGAAAATAAGTTATTTCTGTGACTGCTGGGGCCACCAGGTCGAGGCATGTTCCCGTTTCTTTTCTTCTCAAATGTATAACTAAAGAAGCTTCTGGAACAGGCGAGTGTATCCTTAGCCCAGGACATAAGTAAGCCCGCGTTGCGGTTCTCTCTCTGCCCGGCTGCTTCCCTTTCCTCACCCCCTGGACCTCCTTCTGGGGTTCCAGCCATCCCGCCTTGAGCGGTTCTCTCTGCAGTCAGAGCCTGACTGCTCGGGCGGGGCCACACCGAGTTGCTGAGGCTGAGGCGGGTAGTATTGGGTCCTGCTGGTCCTGTGCTGCCTGTGGGGAACAGCTGTGGCCAAAGCAGCATCAACTTTGAACCATGAGTCAAAGTGAAGGTGCTCTGGGAACAGCCGTGCCTTTTCTCCTGGCTGGCCGAGACACTTTCCAGGTTGTTTCAGAGCGCTCAGCTGGCCATTCTGAGCTGCTCTTTCCTAGACATTGCTGCTTCTCATTCCCACCCTTCACATTAGTCACTGGAGCGTTTTTGTTCATTGTTTCATAGTTCACATGACCCTTTTCTGAGCCCCCGAGAGACAGACAGGAATAGCTCCTCAGAGTCATTAACCTACATTGGGCCAGGTTGGGCCAGGCCCAGAAGTGTCTGACACATATTGCCTGGCTCTGTCCTCACTTCAGCAATCCGAGGATGAGTTGGTGCCATCTCCACATTACAAGTGAGGCATTTGGGACTTCAAGAGGATAACTATCTTGCCTGGGGTCTGCTGGCTAATAAGCAGTGGAATGGGGACCCGCTCGCTCAGTGAAGCATTAGAGACCCGAATGACAGCAGACATGGGACTTCTGCTGTCATTCAAGACAAGGGCATGAAGGGTTTCATACAGCACGATGACTCGGTAGTGGGTCACCACGGCCAGACTCGGCCACCCTGCTCACTGCCTGCCTTCTCCTGAAGGCCTTCCAACTCCCCCTGGATTCCTACAGCTTTGCGGCACACAGCTTGAGAGCCTCTCACACGCCGTATGACCTGTTTCTTAAAAATTCAGATGCTAAGCTAGTAATCTCAGTGCACATTTAACGAAGTAGTTTATTACAAATCTTCCAAGCAGAAGAATTCTAAATAATTTACGTAAATACTTTGCTCTTCACGAGGTGGAGCATATCGTCCACCGCTTAAGTATAGGCAACACACAGAGACTTCGTTCGAAAGAGGACACTGTGGACAGGCAGGACAGTGGAGTGATTTCTCAGTGGAGAGGCCTGGCAAACACTTCCTCTGCCCAGTGGTCAGGGTCAGGGTCAGCTGCAGCAGTGATTAGTCAGGCTGATAGGATGTACCCTTGATATGGTGTGATGAGAATGGCATTTTACCTCTGTGGTCTTCTCAAAAGATGCATAACCCTAGTCAAATCATGAGAAAAACGTAGACCAATCCCAGCTGAGGGACACTTCACAGAACACTTGATCAGAACCTCTCAAGTCTGTCCAGGTCATCAAAACAAAGTTGGTCTGGGAAACTGTCAGAGCAAGAGGCGCCTGAGGAGACATGACCACTCAATGTAATGTGCTGTCTGGGATGGGATCCCAGAACAGGAGAAGGCCATTGCTTATGAACTGAAGAAGGCTGAGTGAAGTTGTAGGCTGTAGTTAATAACGCACTGATCGTAGTTCTTTAGTTGGAACGAATGTACCATATGAATGTAGGATGGCCCAGTATCCATGGGGACTCTGTGTACTGTCGCTGATTTTTTAAAAATCCACTTTACAGCTGAAAGTTTATTTTTTTAAAAGGTTATATTCCATTATATAATATTTTCTACTGTAGGAAAAGGGTATTTTTAATTCAGGAGAGTTCTTTCTGGTCATACTTGGAGGCTAAAGTGATTTAAAATACTGTGACAAAGGTTTAGGCACTAACTTATCCTTATGTTTCACTTTATGAGCTCGGGGTACAGAATAGGGCTGCATCTTTGTACATGTACATGGGCAGCTTGGTGCTGTCCACTCTAGGGCGGTGACCTCTGGCCTTGGGGGGTCCTGTCCCTGCCGGTCTGGGTGAAGTGGCACCTGTGCATCTTGGCTTCAGGCCTGGCTCCTTCGTTATCCCACGCCCCCAGCCGTGCACACACGGCCATTTCCTCCCCAGTGTCCTCCGGCATCCTGGCGGCTGGGTCAGGAACCTCTCCTGACCCAGCCACCTGAAGTCCCCCAGGACTTCAGAATGTCATTTCCTCTCAGTTTCAAGCCTGCCCATTTCCTGCTCCAGTGCGAGCGATATTCCTGTCCCTTCTTCCCCTGGGGAACACTTCTCCTGATTTCCCTGCCATTTTTGCTCTGTGGTGGGTGGAGAGAGCCGCTGTGACTGAGAGGGAGAGCTGTGACGCCATCTCTCGGAACAGACCCAGGCGGCCACGGTGAGGTGGGGTTGTTCCTTGGGGAGGAAGGACTTGGCTTTGGGGCTGGTCGGCCTAGCTGTGTGAGCTTACTGCCTTCCATCCTCCTGGGCCTCAGTGCTCTCACCTGCAGCCTGGGCAGAGGGGGAGAGTTGGTAAAGACGAGCCTGACTGGTAAATGCGTTCCACCCAGTGGTGTTCCCCGAGGCTGCAGCCAGTACAGGTGACCCTTGAGCAACACAGGAGTTAGGGGCGCTGACCCCTGCACAGTGGAAACTTTTGACTGCCCCCTCATCTGAACTACTAGTAGCCTACTCTAGACCAGAAGCCTTACTGATAACAGCCGACTGGCGCATCTTGTACGCTGTATGCATTATATACTGGATTACAATAAAGTAAGCCAGAGCAAAGAAAACTAGGAGGAGGAGAGAACACATCTACAGTATTTATTGCGGGGGCTAAGTACAAGTGGATGGGTGCCGCTGAAACCCACGTTGTTCAAGGTCAGGTCAGCTGGGGTGCCTGGTGGCCGTGGGTGCGGACTCCGCCTCAGGAACGGAGTGGAGACGACAGCCTGGCTCTGACCCCACCCTAACCCCAGCCCCACTCCGAGGTACTGCTGCTGCTGCTGCTGCTGTCTGAAGTTAGCTCCAGAAGAGTCCCGTTCCTTAAAGCTCCCAGGGCCTTTCCAAGGAATCGCACTTCCCTCCCCCACCAGAAAGCACATTCACTAGATAGGGTTCGATTTTTACCTTTTTTGTTTGCAAAACCCAAGTCCTTTCACTTTTCCCCTCCAAAGCGATGAAAAGGAATGTGGCTGCCGGGACAAGTCCCGGGGAAGATGAAAGCAGCTTTCCTGAGGTTCAATTCTTCCCGAAACAATCTTCCTCTTCCCTCCTCCCTCTAACCATCCCCAGCTTTCAATGCACCCAAGTGTATATTGTTTTTAAATGTCAAAGGAAAAAGGAAAAAAGAGAGAGTGAGAGAAAAAATGCTTTTGCTCCTGAATGTCACATTCGGGTGAGGGAGAAAGGGGAGAAAGAACAAGTGGCAGAATTAAAGAGATGCAGATTTGTTTGTCCCCTGGCCCCTATTCAGGTCTCCCATGCAGCCCCTTTGCTCCCTCCTGTCCCTCCCCCACCCCTTCCTGGTCACATTGAAATGTCAAAGGCAGCAGTTTGCAGCTGAACAGGGGTCCCTGGTGGGAACAGACTGCCCTTCTAACCTGAAGGACCAGGCTGTTCCCTCCTGGCCCTTGTATTTGCTTTTCCTCTTTCTTCCTCTGCTTTCACCAGCAGATGTTGTTTGGGATGAAGGAGGCTGGGGGAGGTGGTGAAATGTTTTCCACCTGGGAGTGTGAAGGAAGTGAGCTATGACACCCACGGCCCCTTCTTTTCCTCAAATTCCTCTAACCTCCAATTGGCACATAAAAAGACAGTGCCCCGGGCCTTTTCATTTTCTGCCCTGAAAGAGCAAGGCCAGAGCAATGCTCCCTGTGCCTAGAGCTCCTGGCTGTGTTTGGTCCTCTCTCCCCTCCCGCAGGGCTTCTGTCCAAGCACTTTGGAGGTTAGGACACAGCAGAACAGTGATGTGCTTTATTGCAATTGTGTAAACTAAGGCCGAATCATTTTACAATACGCTGAGTCGGTGAGGGTGTGGGCGACGGGCATTTTCCTAGCTTGCTGGGGGAGGGCGAGTTGGTCCAGCTGTTTCAGATGGTTTCTTGGAATTATGGATCAGCAGCCTTTGAGCAACTACAAATGGCTGATCCAGCAATTCCACTTTTAGGGATTCCTAGGCAAACAATTAGGCAAGTGAGCAAAGAGTTATGCATAGGGACTTTTGTCCCAGAAATGATTGTAACAGTATAATTGAAACATTCTATTTTTTTTCTCAGACGCTTAAAAAAATTCGTTGGCACACTGGAGTAGTATAATGTCATTAAAAGTGATCATGTAACTTCATATTTGCTAACGTGGAAAGATAGTCACAATAAAACTAACAGAAATGGTAGGTTATAAAATACTACCTGACTAGTTCTTTCTCATTTTTTTTACCCTTTTATATATTTGGAAAACAGTCTGGAAGGATAGATGTCAAAATGTTTATGTGTATGTGGTAAAATATTTATCATCTTTATAATTTCTGATAGTTTCTGAGTTTTTGACATTCACAAGTATTCCTGTTACAATCAGAAAAAGCCAACAATGTTATTTTTAAAAAAACTGGAAACTAACTTTTGCTCCTTAGGTACTGTATTTCTTTGTAATTAAAATGCTCACATTATGTTGTTTTTGGCATATGAGAAACAAAGCAACTAATAACTTAGGTTCCAAAACAGTGAAGTCTTACAGTTTTTTTCTCTGATCACATATTGTTTAAACTTGGTGGTTCTTTTGGTAAAGAATGATTGTCATCTCTCCTGTGCACCAAGCCATTACTCATACTTACCCAACTTCTCTCAGCCTGCAGCTGGCTTTTCTACTGATTGGTTTGCACAACCACTTCCAACCCCCACATCAGGATACATCAACCCACCTTATTTAGAAGGAGATGGTCCTGGACAACACAGGGCAAGTGGGCATCACTATAAAACATACCCTCTTTTAATATTAGGAGGTTTCTGTAAGCCTCTCATCTCCTTCTTTCCAGCATCACCTTCCAAATGCATCAAAGCTATTATTTGAATTTCATGTGATTCTGCTCTTAGAGTCAAAACTGGGTCCTTTTCCTTACCTGTCCCCTGCTAAGTAAGGTCTTGGCTTTGGATATACCATGTCATGAAGGTCAAAGTCACAGCTCTCATTTCCCAAACATGAGCCTGGTGCCCATAGGAAACAGGCGACAGGATTGACCTGCATTCCCAGTGTGTGCTCAAGTGGCGGTGGCTGTGGGACGTAAAGGGAAGAGACTCGACATTTGCTTTGGAATATTAGCTGCAATATTGGGAAGTTGGAGGCATGGTTTGAATTAGTGAGGTCGACTCTTGTGGCTCATGTTTCTGCCAACATTGTCAAAGGAAAATCACAGCTGGACAGTAGGTAAAGTAGTAGAACGGATTCTATTCAGGTGCTATCTCGATAAGGGAAAAGAGATGTTAGTGTAGAACGGGGCTCAACTCCTGACTGCAGCCTGGACAAGTGGGGATTCATAGTCAATGAGCGGGTGGGGTCACTGCGTGGAGTTTCTGAGGGGAAACATCAGGGTAAGGGGGAGTTCCTGCTGAACTGACCTAACCAGGTTCTTGCTGAAGGGTGAGCAGAGGTCAGTGGGGGTGGTGGGAAATATGGAATTTGATCAGATATCTAGAGTGATCACAAATTGGGGGTGGGGCATTCTGGCAAAAAGGATTTTGCAGAATTCTTGCCAGAACCAGGCAGAGCAAAGGCAGGTACAAAGTCTGAACTTGAAGTCTGTCTGGGAAGTTTCAGAGGAGCCTGACAAGACTTTGGTCCAAGAGAGACTGTCTGTCCATCAGTCTTTCTGGTTTGGCAGTCCAGTGGCCTCTCGCAGATGATAATGGGGGAGTGGGGGAAAGGCAGCGTTGATTTGTGCTCATCCTTCAGCTGGGTGAATGTAGTTGAGGGTTGCGTTGAGGTTCGGATGGCCTCGGCTGCTTTTGGCATTGAGCTCTGCCCAGATGCTGGCCGTCACTTGCACAGAACAGTGTGTGCACATGTGGTTATCTCTTGGCCATCTTCTCCTTGCTGGGGGGATGGTCCCCAAGGCCTATGGAAAGGAAAATTAACTAAGGAAACCCTGTAAATCTCTTGCAAAGTTGCCTGTGGCGGTGACGCACTCAAGGCTCAGGATGACCCAAGATCAGCCAAGTGTCTCTGTAGTGCCAGTGTCAGCGTGGTGAAGCAGGTACCGTTCACTGTGGGGAGCCAGAGCTGGGTGGGGGGAGCAGAGGAGGCTGCTGCCTCCCTGGCAAAGAACCGCTTTGGGAAAAGAAAAGACAGCTGAGTAGGAGCTCTTTCTGGGTAGGAAATCACTGATGATTTAGTTTGTTAGCAACGACCATGCTAGGCGGTAACTGGAAGGAGGCTTGGACATCCGTGTGTGACACTTTCTCCAGGATGGAGGTGTATTCATGAAATTTGTCTTTAGTTAGGGCTTTCAGTTGTCTCCTCTGATTCTTTATGGCCCTTAGGCCTTTATAATGCTGCATATAGGTTTAAAAAAAAACCCAGCTTTGATGATTACGAAATACATAGTCTTAGATCCTCAAACTTCACTGCTTTTAAATTTTCTTCATTTTTGATATGGGGGCTGTAATACCTTCCTTGAGGGGTCATGGGGCTCCAATGGCTGGTTTAATTGACTTGGTCCTGGGCGACCTTCCTAGCTGTGTGTCCTTCTTTCCAACGCCTCAAGCCACATGGATGTCCTTGCTGTTCCCTGTGTCAGCCAGCAGGCTCCTTCACACCTGCCTGCCTTTGCACCTTCCTCGGCCTGCAGGTCCCCTTCCCCAGCGCTTTACCTCCCAGCCTCAGCTCATCCTTTGAGCCATCACAGAGTAGGGCCAGTACCCGTGCTGTGATGCCCTTCCCACCCCTGTTCACCCAGCCGGATGTCATCTGACTCTCTGCATTTTGGAAAGCTTTCCTGAAAATTGTCCCCCCTCTACTTCATTAGCCTCTGAGCTCCTTGAGGATGTTGGAATAGTTGTTGCTGAATGAACCCATGGGTTATTTAAGTGCTGGACGAATGGTAGCTGCTGTTGTATTTTTCTGCTTTTCTCTCAATCCCCATTCCTTTAAAGAGTTCTTAATCCCAGATGATCCTAAATGACTTGATCATGGTCTTGTAAAATAATTGTATCAGGAGTATGTGCCCTGACTCCCTGTCTCCTAGTTTTAAACAAGCTCCTAGATCAGTGGTCAGCTGATGAGTGGTTGTTCAAGAACATTTGGGATTTGCTGTATTCTTTAAGGGGCACTATGAAATATTAATACAATCTTCATTATGGGAATTCAAACTAACTTACCATTGGCATATATGATGAATGTAAGAAGTATAAGATTGCAGCCAACGGCATATGTCAAAAACAAAACAAAACAAAACAAAAAAACCCAAAACCCAAAATCCAGGTTCTCAAACAAACCATAATTGTATCCCTCTAAATTTTTATGAATATTTACTTGCTGCTTATTTATTTACTCGTTCGATCTTTGAGCATTCACTAGTAAAGGAGCAATAGTAGGTGATACATATTTAAGAAAAAAGTTGTTGGAGAACAACTTAGAAGTGAGAACATTCTGTCCGTTACTCATGACTCCACTTTGACAGCCTAACAGACTTGCTTGTTAATGGTAACTGTGTCCATGTGATATGCTGGACACCGTGCCAAGGACTGTGTATCATTTATTTCATTTCTTCTCACTCCCACCCCATGAAGTGGATGTTTTTATTATTTTCACCTTACTGATGAAGAAACAGGCTTACTGTTAAAGAATCAGTATTTCCAAAAAGTAAAATCATGACTCTCATATAAAAATAAAGTGAACACATGTCCAAGATTGTATTTAACTAAGAATGAGAGAACCAGTAAGATGGTATAAGCAGTTCAAAGGAGAATTCAGAGACCCGCGCGTGCACTGCAGTCAGGAGTGTAGAAACAGGTGTGAAGTGGTCAACATCCATGGGGCAGTAATCAGTTGGCTGTCCACAGGAGCTGCCCAAGTTTCTGTGGACAGGGATGACTTGCATTGTTCCAAATTTTCTGTAGCGTTGCTACAACATAACAGAATTGGGAAAGAGCTTTGAGTCAATGCAAGCAAGGTGGTAGCAACCCAGAGGACGTTACTACCCAAAACACCCGTTTATCTTTTTTTCCCCATTTCCAAGTCTTCCCAGGTTTCCATGTCTATAGAAAAGGTGAGAGATTAGTTAAAGGTCACATAGCCAGGATGCAAACCCAGAAATCCAGAGCCAGCATCTCTATCAATGGCTCAGTCGCTAGGAAAGTTTAACAACCAACAAATGAAATAGAGCTCAGCCCCCTTTTTTGGAGTTGCTATTCTGCTATTTGATTTCTCTATGCTTTTTTTTTTTTGGTCCAGGTAAAATCCTGCACTGCATATGTTTAAGTTTAGCAAGTGAAAGACCTCCACGTTTATTGAGTTACTAATAGGTGCCAGGTATTATGTCAAATGCCTGAAGCACAAGTTTTCATTCTGTCTTAACAACAGGGAGGCATCGGTAATCTCATTTTACAGAAAGCACTTGGGTGTAGAGAGAAACTCGAAGTTGCAAGGCTAGTGTAGTGGAGCTGTGATTCCAACCCGTGTCTCCTTCTAGCCAAGGCTCATACTCTTCTGGCCAACGAGTCGGCACTATTTTAACAGACACCATTCGAACACAAAGAACTTGCATCGTTCCCACTTTAGAGGCTCTCTCCTTTGCTGTGGGGGTGCTCACTTGTGCTGAGGACTGGGGGATGGTTCCAAAGAAGGCAGCATGGACAAGAAACATGTTTCCTCTCTGTGTGCAGTGGACTCACATTGATCTGCAGGACGCAGCCACGGATTGACACCTGCTTTGTGCCCAGCCCTTGACCCTTGCCGGTCCTCAGGTACTGAGTGCAATTTGGCTTCGCAGTGGCAGTGCGCTTCTTCAGCTGTGCACCGGCTGGTGTACCAGGACAGTGATTCACTCCATTAGGAGAATTTTTAAGATGCCACAGGCCACTGAATTGACTGCACCTCCTCGGCTATAACCTGTTACCCCAAACAAACGAAGCAGTGTTTTCCAGCTCTCACTGTGCCGTGGTGACAGCCCAGGGCTGACACCTGTGAACCTGCACATGGTGACTTCTTCAGCTTCTCCAAGCATGGCACCTGGCCACCTTTATTGGAGTGGCCTGGGTGCTCGTATAAAATACAGTTCTGTCCACAGCACTGGAGACTTAATGAAGCAGAGACTCAGCAGGTGAGGGCTGAAGGTGTCTATTTCCAAGAGCCATCCTAGGGGATTTTAAGGACCTACAAGGATAACTGCTTGGGCTCTGGATTCAGACAGGCCTGAATGTGCATACTGGCCACACTGGGATATTGGGCAAGTTAATTCAGCTCTTGAAGACCAGCTTTCCTCATTTGAAAAATGGAGATAATTATAGTTGTGAGGAGTGAATGAGATAATCCACAGAAAGTATTTGGCACTGGGCCTGACAGCGGCTGTGTTCTCAAGAAGTGTCAGCTATTAATGTATTTCATTGATTCTGGATGCTCTTTTTTTAAAAAAAGTTAACATTTTTTAAATCAGTCTGCTTCTTAAAATGGATGGCATGCCATGGTCTCAGTGGTGGCATCCCTCCCCCTTTGTGGTCTCTGAAACACTGGTGCATCTGCTGATAGCTGCTGCCTTCGATTTGCTGCAGTCTGGGATATATGAGGGCGTTGGGGGCACGGCGTGGATGAGGAGGTAGCTGGAGGGGCTGGAATTTGGGGGTGCTCAGGTCTGCCTCAGCTGCATCCGTCTCCCCAGGGCCTGTGTACACCCAGGAGTAAGTCAAAGGAAGGCCGAATGAACACGGTGGGAGGCCTTGCCACTCTGGGGGGAGGAGGGTCACATGATTTTGGGTGCACTTGCTCAGTCTGCGTTTTGGGGGCCCTGCTCATGGTGCCTGTTGGGAGACTTCAAGTGCCTGGGCGGGGCCCTGGTGGGAGAGGATTACTCCCCTTGTTCCGGCCTCCAAATGTGCACACTCACCGTGGTGCATTTCTCTGGGTCCACTTGGCGTCAACAGCATTCATTTTTCATGGAAGGATTTTGAGACCTGAACCCAGGGTGCAGGAGAAGCCAACAACATCCCTAACACTGCTTGACCCAAAATAGCAAATCAGGAAGGAATTCACCCCCTCCTGCCATTGACTCCCACTTTGCTAATGGTTCCTGCCCGCTCAGCTGTGTATCAGAATGGGATTTGGAAGCAAGTTAGTGGTGGGTGGAGGCTGGCTTCTTGTTGTTTTGAAGGTAATCTTACACGAAGGAATCAGCTTAATGAATGGTTTGCTTCCTTTGGGGGGAAAAAAACCCATCTGGGTTTAGATTTGATATTTACTATTTAAACCCTTTCAATTAGACCCCTGGGGTTTCCCAGGCCTGCCTGGGGGTGCCTCTCTCTGAGCTTCCCTTCCTTTCTTTCCCAACCCTGCTACCACTGTTTGTTTTTCTCACATATTCATCACAGCCTTCAGAAAGCACTGAGGAACTCCGCATTGACATGGGAACCTGGTGTCTGCTTGGGGAGTGTTTAGCCAAGAACAGAGCTTGGCAGGCTTGCTTCCTGCCCCATGCAGGCTTTCACCATGGAAAGCTGGGGGTGGGGGGCTTGGCACATTTGCCAAGTCTACTGGAAGCCCTCAATTTTGAGGGGGAAAGGGACTTTCTCATGGATTTCCCGCTCCAGAGCATCAATCAGCCTCAGAGAAACACTAGTGAGGCAAGAAGTGGTTTCCTAGCAGGACCAGTGATTACAAAGGCCCCTGGCTTGCTTTGTGTCTTTTGTTCCTGTTGGCGCCTTGGTCAGAAATTCGGGGGGGGCCCCAGTGCAGCCTTTGCCTGCCAGGTCTGTCTGCTGATCCGGGAAGTCAGGGAGGAGAGGAAGGAAAAAGCTTCCCAGAGGAGCAGGGAGACCCCTTGGTTCTGGAATCTTCGTTGGGGCCCCTCTCCCTCTTTCTGTTGCATGGTCGATGGCTTTTTGCCAATCTCTAAGCTTCTGGTTCTTGGTGTGTCCACAGGGACTGGTCAGACCAATCTCATGGGGTTGTGACATTTAAGTGGGGTGTGGCAATCTGCTGGGCACTTAGCTGGAGCTCTTGAAATACTGCTCCCTGTCTGCACTTTCCCTGTCCTCTTTCCTGGGAGTAGAATTTGTATTTAATGTCACTTAAACATGATGATTAAAATCATAGTTGAAGCAGGAAAATGAGGATGAGAACAAGGAGTGAAAGAGTAATCTCACCCCCTCGTTCACCTGCTCCCCAAACAGGTTTCTACTTTGCGTGCATTACTGGGTTATTGCCCTTTCTTGCCAGAAGCCGACCTCTGATGGAACCCCCACCCTGCTGGTCTGTTTTGCTCAGCTGAGCTGTGGGGTGTGGGGTTCAGGGATCCTCCCCCAAAGTGAAGAGTTTCCTCTGGCTGCCTGACAGCTGTGAGAAATCCTGATTGACAGTGGGGCAGAGTCTAAGCAGGGAACTGGGGGTTCAGCACAGTGCGAAGGAGCCCTGTAGTGGGAGGCAGGTTCCTGTGGGTCAGGTCTGAGAGGCCCTGTTGGTTTTCAGAGAGATTTCATTTCTCTGTTGCAAAGGAATTCTTTAATATGGAGTTGAAAACCATCTAAGGCTATACCGAAGGTTGGTCGCTCCAGGGCAGAGAGCAATCTGTATAAAAATGACAACCCACCTGCCGGGTGGAATACACTGGATTTACGCTAATGAGAATAATTGAATTTATAGCAATAGCTGTGCACTGTGAATGGCTGTTGGAAGCCAGCAGCTTCTGGGGGAGAGATGTGAAGGGTTTCTAACATGCAAATGAAACTGGGTATTAGGCTAAAAAATCACGTGAATCTCATTCATCATTTTATGAACAGGTAGATTCCTAGACTTTGAGATTTCTTTGGTGTGCAAATTAATTAAACTGTTGAAAGTTGATGCGGAAATTTGCACAGGCATCTTTGTCTTTCTTTGACGAGGAGCATGCTGTTCTGGGCCTGATTGTCAGGATAATTATTTTCCCCCTGAAAATTACTGGCTGTAGATTCACTGCAGTGTGTTGATGTACTTTAAAAAAATTTTAATTGAAAGTATTGGGGTGACTGGTCATTTTTGACTATCCACAGGATCTGAGGGTGGGGCCTGCATGGGATATGTTTGTATGAAATACCTGTGTTTGTGTATGTGTAGACATGTCTTTTAATCTTTCCCAAAATGGCTTATTGATTTAAACCAACCTGGGGCTGAATATAGGTTTGGGGCTCAGGGGGTTCCTGTGAGGGATATTTACCTTGGTGATACATGGGTTCCATCTTCATTTGTTGAGACAATTCCAGCTTTTCTCAAACTGCACTTGCAGCCTGCAAGCCAAGTTTTTGTGGGCATTGCTGTAATTACAATACATTTCAAAATATAGGCTAAAGTCCAAAACAGCAATAGAAGAAAATGAATCTATTCTGTGTTAATGAAAACCATTTGGCTAAATATTCAAGTGTTGTGTTATAGTGAAAGCAATACAGGTAGCAAATGAAACACTAAAAAAGAGTTGAAGGTAAATTAAAAGAAAAAAGTGGTAGGAGAAATAAATGTTTAACTCTTCAGGCATGTGGAAGAACTTTGAAGGCATGAAAGGAGTGGGAAAATCATGAATGCAGTTGTTCGTAGGTGTAACGCTCATACAGTAAAAGCTAATTCTCTAAAAATCAAAACCAATTTAAAAAGCTGTCATCAAGCTGAAAAAATATTTGCAGTAAAACTGACAAGACCACAATGAATAAGAAAAACCCAGCTCACCTTTAAATATAAAATGGTCAAATTATATTTAATAGTAGAAAGATCAAAATGTTTAATAAATGTAAGGAGAAAATCTCCCTAGAAATCTAAAAAACATACATCAAAACTAAATGGAAAATTTATACCTTCAAAGAATACTTACAGACATGAAAAACATTCACAACATACTCAGAGCGAACAGATGAACCACTAGGTGCTCAATGTTATGAAATGAATTGTAAGTGGATGGAAAGCAATACACCAGATACTCTCTCAATGGCTAGAGAGCTAGGTAGGTAGATTTGAAATTATTCTGAACTTCTTCCTAACGGTGTCCTATGCAAATGCTACGTTGCGGAAGCAAGTACGAACAAGGCACCGAGCACGCACAACCCATCCGCTGCCGCTGCGTTTTGCAGAAGGGTCGCCCTGAGTTACGGACAGCCTTCTGAGGAATGGACCGTCAGCAGCCGTACGGAGAACGAAGGAAGGCTGCCAGGTATTCACCACGGGCTGAAGTCTGGTGCTTTCCAACAGGGCTTTCTGGAGCCCTTGAGGGTCCGTGGGGTTTACCTGGGGGAGCCAGCAGAAAGAGGAAGCCCCAGACAGTTCCCCGCCTCCGCCCCTCCGCCCCTCCCGGCTTCTTTCCACTGCCTCATCTCACCCTCCGCCCTCTTTCCTACGTTAACACCACTAGGCTTCAATTACTTCATCTTTAAGAGAGAAATCTCTTTCAAAATTTTTATAAAAATTGGGTTCCTGAGTTTTTGAAGAGAGGATCGAGAGCTAAAACCTAACCAGGTTTCTCCTCGTCAGGAACCCAAAATGCCCTCGCTATGTGGATGTCCACCCTGTGTTTGGCCGCATCTTCTGGTTTCTCCTTGTTGCTTAGACTTCCGATGGAGAATAAGGCAGAACACTTGCTCCAGTCACCTTGGGGAGAGTCAGGGGTTCTTTGAGACTGAGCCAGTTCTCTCTCATGAAGGGTCCGTGTACGTGGGAGGCCTTCGTTGGTCCTTTCTTTGCGACGTACTTTCCTGTGGCCTCAGTCCGGGGCCTTGGGCTACTTCTCAGACATTCACAGGTAAAAGTTTCTTTTCCTCCTGAGCAATGGATCACAACTCTAGGGGCCAGGGAAGGTAAGTCTAGTAGAAATGCTAATGACTACCTACCCAGTGTCTCGGTGTTGTTCTCTGTGATTGATACCCCCTGAATAAGGAGTGCTGCCGATAGGGGCTGAGTAAGAGGAGGTGAACGCCGCCACACTTGTCTGTTTCTGCAGTCTCGTGGGTTTAGAAATTCTGCTTGTAAAGTCCTGCTGTGATACTCACTCAGAAAGTCACGAAGAGTAAGGACCAGGCCTAGCTGGTTCCTGGCTGACAGAGAAGCCAGGTTCCCATGGGCTTCCACCACGGGCGGATAAACAATGCTGGCAGGCACCTGGGCCTCCTGGTGAAACATGCTCATTGTGTCAGCCCGTGTGGGTGGCGGTGTGCTGTGAGAAGCAGCAGCTGCGATGTGCACGCATGGTATGCTCTTCCTTGCCAACTCTGAGTCATCGCTTAAAGCCATCCAAGGCTACCCAGGGGTACAAAAGGCACAGACCATGGCACATGCTTGTCCAGGTCATTGCCACCAGCTGAGACATTATGAATTACAAAGAAGGGAGAGTCTGGGGGGGTTGCAGCTGGTGCCATCCAGGAGGTCACCTGTCAGTTTGAGCATTAGAAGGCATGTCACCTTTCTAGAACATATGTTGTCAACACTTTTGGTGGAATCTAACTTGATATTAAGATGAAGATTGCCAGACCAAGCTCAGACTTCAAAGCAAAACAAAGAATCATTTTTGAAGCTTTGGTTGGCCCCCCACATTCTGTGTGTTGTGTCTACCCTGCTTCAGAGGCTTGGCTTACAGAGCGATGATTCTACATCGATGTCTGGATAAAGCCTTAAGCTGCCATTAGATGCATCTGTTGGTCTCTGGACAGCCCTGCTCTCAGCGTCCCAGCCAACTTTGTAGAGAGGCTTTGTTTGGCAGTGATTTCTAACAGTTCAGGGCCTATCAGAACAACACTAAAGCTGAAGGCTCCTGAGGGTTTGTTAGGTGCCAGGCACTGGGGGAACCTCTACATGAATGCCAGATGGTGTGGTGATGAGACACAGACTGTGTGGGTTCAAATCCTGGCCCTACTCACTGCCATTGGGTGACGGTGGGCATGCCATCTAACCTTGACGTGCTGCTGTTTCCGTTTCTGTGCAGTGTGTGCGTGACAGGAGTAACCACCGCATAGAGTTGTCAGGGGGCTTGAATAAAGATAAACACGTGGGGTGCTCAGAAAAGGGATCACGATGTCATAAGCACTGAATGATCTAGTACCTCATTCCAGTGACAGCGTGAGTGAACAAGCACCAGAGCTGTGACTCTCACATGGTCCGTGAAGCTGAGATGTGGCTGCATTCCCTGACTTGTAGTCTGGTACCTTGTAAGTGCCTAGATCACAATTCAGGTCCAGGCACCGTGTGAGCGTGCTCTGTGGCTCAACTGAATCGAACTGATTTAACTGTTGTCATTCTTTCCATTGTGATTGATGTTCAAGTGCAGTGTCTCTTATTGCAATTTAAGACCTTTGTCATTTATCTTGCATTTAGTGGATTAAAAGAAGAAGCCTGTTTAGAATTATTTAGCCAGTATTTTTTTCTTCTTTCAAAGATTTTATTTATTTATTTTAGAGAGGGGAAGGGAGGGAGGAAGAGAGGGAGAGAAACATTGGTGTGCGGTTGCCTCTCATGCCCCCCTACTGGGGACCTGGCCCGAAACCTAGGCATGTGCTCCAACTGGGAATCAAACCAATGACCCTTTGGTTTGCAGGCCGGTGCTCAATCTGGTGCTCAATCCACTGAGCCACCCCAGCCAGGGCACCTGTATTTTTTCTTCTTACAGAGTTTCATAACATTTTACCTCAGCACTTTCTACTTCTGCTACAGAGGGTTTTAATTCTCTGCCACCAGTCTTGAACATGGTAACCCTTCTCCACTCCCTGCTTCTTTGTCTGCCTCCCCACTGCTGATCACTTTCAGAGGAGAAGTATCTGCAGTAGCAAACCTGCTTGCTTGGTACCTGGGGTACCCATTCCCATGGAAACACAACAGGGAGTGGTCGCACAGGCCAGGTAAAGTTGATTTGGCTTGCTGCCCGATTTTCATCTGGTTAAACCTGATTTCCTCAGGCTTGGGGAAGAGGGTTTGTCCTCCTTTATTTTATTGTGAATTTGTTCTTCCTTCCAGGGCTTTCCTCTGTAGTAACAAGTCATTTGGTTGTGTGTCTACGTACCTGAGCTCTCTGCATCAGACCACAGCTCTTCCCTCTGTGGGGCTGGCGGTACTCACCTAGGAAGGCACCCCACTATGCAGCCACAGGTTCTCGGACATGCAAGCCTTCTTACCTCCATTGCCAGGTGTCTTTTATTTTCACACATGGGAGTATGTTAGGATCTTCAGGGATTACTCCAAATTTAACTCTATCTGGAAGCGCAAATGATGGCTGTTTTTCCTCCACACATATGATCTTGCAGATGTTTCCAGTTGGAACTTATTTATAGATTCTCCCTCCTGCAGCTGGAAAATTAATATTTGTTTTTGGCGGCATTCACAGAGATGCTAGGCACCCCAGAACTGATGAGTCTGCCGGTTCAGCCTAGATCAGTCTGGTCAGCAGTCAGGGATGGGAGGCCCTTGAGAATCCAGGACAACAACGGGTGAGCAAGCAAACGGATAGGAGAAAGCAAAGAGCTCTGGCTTCAGAGTCCTGGGTTCTAGGTCAGGACTAGCCAGCCTGTCAGACTGATCCTGATCACGTCCCTTCACTGTTGGGGTCTTAGGTGAATATCATCCTTCCCAGATGTAAAAGAAAAGTCCTTTCCAGCTGTGACATGTTGTGATTTTAGGATTTGGGAAATACCACACTTCCTAGTTTATTCTGGAAGCACCGTCCTGGGCTTTTGAGCCAGGACTGAGTTATAATCTAGCTGAGCCTCTCTCTGATTCTGTGGCTCTGGACTCTTGTTCCTTCATCTTCCAAGTGGAGATGATGATGGCGCTCACTTTGCAGAGTTGTCAGAGGAGCAGCGCTCATGCACAAGACCGTCGTGTGCCACTTCAGCACACGGCCGGTACCCAGTGCACCGGTGTCTCCCACGCCAGCATGCTGCTGGTCCATCAGCTCACCTATACCCACAGATGCCCAGCAGCATGGAGGCAGAGTGGCCTCTGGTGACAGAGACAAAGGCAACTTGAGAAAGAAAAAGTAAAGTTTGTTCTCAGCACCTTCCCATGGGGCCCCTTAATCAGAGCTGGTCCCTTTCTCCCACATGTGCTGTTGTTGAGCAATTAGTGTTCCAGGTGGAGCCAAGACCAGGGCACAGGGAGTGCCTTTGTTTTAGTCTTGTAAATTTCAACCCAGGTTGCAAGGAACAAAACCCCGATTCATTTGAGAGATACTCTACATCTGAGTCCCTGCACCTAGCCAAGGGACAGACTGCTGGCAGTCTCAGGAGTGGATGGTGAGCCGGGTGGCTCCGGCAGTAAAGGACATGAGAATGCTAAGAGGTGTGGAAGGGCCCTTTGACTATAACTGGCAGAAGCTGGCCAGTGTCAGTGCCCTGGCGATGTGGACTCTCTGGGGAAGTGCCCAGGAAGCCCGTTCTAGAGTAGGCCTAAAGGAAGCGTCCGTTTCCTTGAACAAATCATGCCCCGTCTGAACCTCACTCACTGTGTGTGTGTACAGTGAGAAGGTCTCACTAGTTGTCTTCAAGGCCCCCCTGGCTCTGGAACATGCAGATTTTGTAAAAATACACCAGATTTTCAGGGCAAGTGTTTTTCCTTGCCCACTCGCTCTCTTTGTCGTCTTTTCTGTGCTCAGATCCTGCAAACGTCTTCCCCCTCTGACCCCGCTTCCTCTCTGATACTCTATTTCAAGGCTGGAGAGATTATCATATCCAAAGCATCCCAGGAGAAAAACAGTTGAAATATCCAGGATAAGAAAACAAACCAGCAAGAGGTGAAGGGGTGTGTAATTGCTGTTCTTTGTGTGGACTCCTAAAGCCGCATGTTCTAACCATCTCATGATGGTGGGGATTTTTCTGGGTTTTGAGAGGCTGATATAATACCCTTATGTTGTCTTTTTTTCTAGGAGAATATAAGAGGAATTCATTTTCTTTGGGATTAACAAAATCTTTCTTCTTCTTTTATGTAGGCAATGTGAGGTCTTAGCAGATTTGATCTTGTGCTGAATAAAAATATAGCATTACAATGGAGTGTGGAGGCCTGGGGCTTGAACCCAATTTGGATTACGGTGCACAGCCGCAGGCACTGTGTAACAAATGGAGGTGGTAGGAGCCTTTGAGTGCCGAGGGACAGCCCCTGGGACCGAGTCCCACATGCCCTGCAGACCTTTCCCTGCTCACCTGAGGCCCCTGTCTAGGAGGCTGAGCCCACAGTCAGATGCTCCCAGCAGCAGGCTTGCATCAAGCTGTCAGCCAGGCCAGTAAGAGGCACCACTGTGTAAAAGCAGCTGTGATTGAGCTGGGAAACTTAACAAGGTTGGGATGTTGGTTAAAACATTTAATATCTCCAAGTTGCAGTGTCTCTCTCTATAAATTTGGCTCAATCATCTGTCTCCCAAGGCCTCTCCAGCCTGGAGGCACAGAAGGATCGTGGAGACTGCCAGGGTCAATGCGTCTTCCAGCGGGCTGGGATTTTCACTGAGGCTCCGGGAGCTGGGGTGCTGGTCAGGTAGAGAGAAAGAGAAGGGACGTCCAGTGGCGGAGAGAGTACCCACTGTCTCTTGACAGCCAGCATTTCTGAGACACTAAGAGTTCCCTGAGTCAGAATTGTTTGAGGTAATAGTTTAAGATGGTTTGGGGTGCTGCTTAAAAAGTATTCCTATGACAGATGGCATCACATGGAGGTGATCTCTACGATGTGGGGGCAGCATGAGGATCATCAAGAACAGGGTTCTGGTGCAGCGAAGGTGGTGACGGTGATGCCAGCCCTTTCCTTCGTGTTCTCCTCAGGTGGCTGGCTCTACTTTCTTCACTTCCAGCTCTACTTCACTGTTTGAAGGCCCGAGAGCAGCAGTCTTAGTGTACTGCTTGCTCACCTGCTCCGGCGCCTTGATTACTCCCAGTGGAGTATCAGGCTCCTGGGACCCCCACCGGGGTTCTCCTGACTGTGGCCCAAGTCAGAGTGCGCTCCTCTGTAATCACCCTGGTGGGCAAGACTCATTCCAATTGTTGCCCTCGGAATAATATCGAGCATTTGCTTTTTCATGTCTCTGTGTCTCCGTTTCCTCCTCTATGTAGTGAGGTTAAATGACGATTAAATGTGTTAATCCGCGGTGAGTGCTCAGAACAATGTCTGGCTCATGGTAAATGCTCCATACATGTTAGAATTGATTTTTGATATCTTTGCAACATTTTTTTTAAAAGGAAGATCTACCCCTGACTTCTGCCTTTCTTTGCTAATAGGTGCCAAGATGTTTCCTCTGAATGGACACTGATAGACAGTGGCCGGGCAGGTCTATATCATTCTGAAATCCTGGGGAAGTAATTTGTCAATTCAGGGCATTCCATCCATGTTTATTCTGTGTCATCTTCAATGTCCAGGGCACTCTAGGGATGCTGGAGGTTAAATGTGATACTCGGATGGTCTCCACATTCACCCTTCAAGACTGGAATAAAGTTTTGCTTCTTTCCCAGTAGTTTCATCTCCAGCTGTGATTGTGTGTGTGAAAGCCTGTGAGGGTAGGGGAGTGTGTGTGTAGAAGTGGAGGGGGTAGCTGATGAAGAGGAGGGTAGGGAGACTCTCACTGTCACAGTGCCTGCAGTTTAGCCCCAGCGTGGCATAGACTTCCTCACTTAATACCTTCAACAGTGCTACGTGGAGGATGTTATGATGTGTACTGTACCAGAAGTAGAAATAAAGTTCAGAGAGACTGAGTACTCTGCTCGGTCTGGTGAGCGGCAGAGCTGAGCCTTGACCCTAGGTCAGCAGAGCTGGTGACCATACCATGCCGCACAGGCCAGCAAGGCACTGCTGGGGCGCTGGCATAGGTTCAGGGTGATGAAGATGGGGGCAGTGCAGGAGAAGGGAGCAGAGCTGTATTCCTTCTGCAGAGTCCTGGAGGAGGAAGCAGGGGAGGATGCTACTAGGGGTCTCTGGGGTAGGAGGCATTCGAAGCTGAAATCTTCGGTGATTGCCCATGTGTGAGCGCTCCTGGGAGAGGCATAATGTTGGGAGGTGTTTGGTGGATGAAAATTTCCATGAGCATTTAGGTTTTTCTGCCTGGCATTAAATGGAAACAAACTTTAGAGCTGCAGGCCAGTGGACACCTTTACTGAAAGCATCCAAGGTACTCCCCTTCCCTAGCCCCTTACAGTGAGACTCAGAATGGAAGGTCCCCAACCCAGAACAAGAACACAGGCCAAGTAAGCGAAAAAAGGCACCAATTGTAAAGTGTAAAGAAAAGCCTTTACCCTTTTACTTCTAAAATCTCAGTATCCATGACAACTGGACCAAGTGCAGAAAATGGCTGTCCCCTCTCCTCCTCATTGTTTAACTTCCAGTTGCTACAGCAACTGAATGTACTGGGCTTGCCAGATCCGCCAGGCGCTTTCTTCTTTCTCAGTCCCCCGTCATCGCAGGCCCTCCTCAATGCCAACATTGCTTTGTCTTCCCTTGAAGAAATCTGTGAGAACCAGGATGGGTACAGTGTCAGCCCTTGGTGCTGTTGAAATCCTTTGAGATGGGAGAAGTCACAGGAACAAAGGGGCAGCAGAACAAAAAGCCCTGAACTGCTTCGCCCCTGCCTCTAAGGGTCTTTATCATCTTCAGCTTAGGGATTGGAGAGTGTCCGACTTGGCCTTTCCCAGGGGTGGTTTGGCACAGATACACAGTGGGCTCAGGAACCTGGCTGGGCAGCAGACTCAGCAGGTAGAACTTCTCAGGGAGACAAAGCTTCCTTAACTTGTGTTGTGGTTTTTCTCTCTTTCCCTTTTCTTTCCTTTTCTTTTTCCTTCCTTCCTTCCTCCCTCCCTCCTTACCTCCCTCCTCCTTCCCTTCCTCCCTACCTCCCTTCCATCCTTTCTTTTCTTTTTTCACTTTTCTCTCTCCTTCCCTCCCTTTCCTCTTCTTTCTCTCCCTGTCTTGCATGTAAACTTGACACAATTCTATAAAATTAGGAGCTTCAAAAATCTTTAATCAGTTTCTTTCAGTAATTTGCCCTAAGGAATTAATTGGATAATTCCACAAAGAATCCTCTGTGGTTCATGGCAGTGTTGCTATCACTCATTTTACAGATGAGGAAACTGAGTCACATGGGGCCAGATTGAATCCAGGCAGCCTGGCTCCCTGCACTAAAACGCTGCACTTGTTCCCCTTCAGTAGCTGGAAGGCACACAGGTCCTGAATGGCCCCTGAGAACGGGAGCACCCAGGCTGCTTGTCCACAGGATGCATTGTTGCCTAGTACCTGCCCGTAGTGTAGTAGAGCAGGGGTGTCGAACTCATGTTCACTAGGGGCCACATCAGCCTCGTGGTTGCCTCCAAAGGGCCAAATGTAATTTTAGGGCTGTGTAAATGTAACTCCTCCGTAACTGTTAAGGAACTGAAATTATATTTGGCCCTTTGAAGGCAACCACGAAGTTGATGTGGCCCCCGGTGAACATGAGTTCGACGCCCCGGTAGTAGACTGTTGATGAACGTGGAACCGAAATAAAGTCCAACTACACGAGCTGTTATCCCATCTCTGCAGCTTACCAAAATGTTTTGTAATACTTTGATTTTCTTGAGTGGGGTAAACCGTGGGGAATCTATTTTCCTGGGGGGAAAAAAAAAGATGATCCCGTTCACAGAAAAATACAGTGAGACATGTGAGAAGCAATCCTGCTAGCGTTTAACTCCAATTCCTGTGAGGCTAGCTCAGAGGCTACAGCTGGGCAACTGCTGCTTGTCTTTAGGGCCCGTTGAAGGTACGCCTTCCTCCCTGGCCCCTCGGATCCCAACCACCTCTAGCTGTCCCTGGCAAAGCATGAATATTTTCACAGCGGAGTGTGGGTCTAACTGTGATGCTCTCACTGCCCATGAAACACCCTGGATTCCAGTGACCAGCAGCCTGTTCAGAGTCTACCCAGCTTTGGCTGCAGGTATGCCTCCAGGGAATTAGCATTGGCTATTCTTTCAACGCCACTTCCTCCTCACCCTCTGGGCGCGGTGGTCCAGGTGCAGTCGGGCGGGCAGCCAGAATGGGGGATGGAGCCCTCTGTCCCCTTGCTTTGGGTCATGTTTACCTTCACCTTCTCAATACAGTCCTTGGGTGCTCAGCTCCTGTGTGCAGGGACTGTGACCAGTTCTGTCTTTCTGGGCCTCAGGGAGAGACGGGGGCTGCCTTGGAGTGCTCCCAACAGTGACCCCGCCACTTCTCTCTCCTGCATTGTAGTTAGGTGCCTAAGATGATCACCCCATTGTCACTGGTACCAGAAATGCCTTCTTGACCAAGCTGGCTTTAGAGATAAACGCACTTTGGTCTCTCAGCTTTGGGCAAAACCATAACGTAGGCAAAGGAACTCTGGGAATATTGACAAAACTAGATAAAGCAGAGGTCTCCAGCCAACTGGAGATCCTGTGAGTGGAGGGAAAGCTTGGAGAAACTCACGTGAACAGATGTAAATAATTGGTCTTGGTTCTTCTTTCCTTGGCTGTCTGCTTTCCCTGCCTTCCTTCACTGTTGCTGCTTTTGGTAGACTTAAGGGCCCTGGGATTTCACAAGTGACCTTTCACAGGATGACTGAGAAGCACGGAGATGATTTAAAATGAGCATCAACACGCTTGTGATGAACTGTAGAGGACCTAGGCCCTCCCCTTCCTCTCTTCCTTCCATCCTCCCTTTTTTCTCTGTATTTTATTTATTTATTTTTTTATCTCTAGACTCAGTTGTTAGTGCCTGCTTTTGCTTGTTAATTGTACTTTTGTGTTTTTGTTTGTGGCAATAAATGTAGCCGAAGGTTTGGTAATTAGCTCTTACAATTGGGATCACCCTCAGGTTAGGGGAATGTTACTCTTTTCATCACTTTAGGAACTGTTGCCTGCATTCCCTTCAAAAATGCCAGCACTTGGCTGGTGGGGGCCGTAGGGGCGTTGCAGGATGCCCGCCATTCGCTGCAGAGGAGGCCTCCGCTCACGATGGCACCTTGCATCCTGCCTTCGGGATTCTCCCTCACAGCTGCGAGCAGCGCCGAAGAGCGCCGAGATGGGTGTTGTGGTTAATAACTCCCAGACCCTGCAGGCCCCTCGGAGCGCATTTCCACGCCAGAATCTGGACAGTGTTATTACCCCCGACAGTTCAGTCCCTGCCAGGAAGCTATCGTCTCCCCAAAGGGTGTCCATCTGTTTTTTCCCTTTTTTGGGCCAAAGAGACTGTCAGGGATTTTTGATTTTTTTAAAAATATAGTTTACGTTCCAAATGGGAACACCTGTCTCTCTTATCAGAAACAAAGTTAATGACAACAACCACAAAAAACAACCAAACCCCAAAACCTGTGAATTGTCTTCTCCAAGGTTCTCCGTCTGCCACCCCCAAAATGACACCCTTACAGATGTGAAATAAAACCCAAGTGAGGAGCTCCAATTGGAAGTAGTTCCTGCCAGATCTCACCCACTGGATCAGCACGCAGGCAGCGGAAGCTGTGTTTGTCATCCATTGTCACCAGAAGTTGAACTTCTGGGAAAAACAAAAGGGTCTTATGTTGTGATTTGCTATTCTGCTTTTTCCGTCTCCATTCCTCCTTTTCCTCTTGCATTTTTAATTTGAGGGCTTTAGCTTTTGGACAAGAGGGCCAGGCTTCAGGGGCCTGGGAGGAGTTGGGAAGGCTCTACCTGGGCTGGATCCGGAACTGCAGCTGGACACCAGCAGCCCCGCAGACTGTGAGGCTGTTTCCAGTGCCTCCCCTTCCAGGCCCACAGTCAGCCGGGCAGAGACTCGGGAGTTCAGAGTCATGTGTGGGTTTCTTCATGTTTCCCCAGAAATAGTCTGAATACGCCAAACAAGTAAACATCTAACCGCCCCCCCCATGCCACACCCACATTTGATCTGAGGAGGGGACAAGCAGTATTCGAAGTAGTTCAGTTAAGGTATGACATTGATTCTAGAGTCTCCCCTTTTCTCTGTAGTCCGTTCAGTACATTTTAAATTATATGAGAGTCTGGGGAGACAGGGAGGAGATAACTTCAGATTCAGGGAAAACTGAACTACAGCGGATCGCCTGCAAAATAAAGAAGCAGAGGTGCCCTGAACGAAGGGCTTTTTGAGAGGGTTTACCCTGATTTCTGACCGCTCTGACTAAACGGGGGCGTTTGCCTTTGGTTTTCAAAAATCTTAGGTCCTCTTCTGAAAAGAAAAGGGGTAAAAGTCCATTTCCTCTCTCAAACTGCAACCTCAAGTCACTTACCTTGTTTGTGAGGATGTGCCTTTCTGTGATCTGGTAAAAAAAAAAGAAAAAAAAAGAAGAAGAATGTCCTTAACATTGCAGTTCATCTTCCCTTTGGGTCTCCACATTTTTTTTTTAACATTTTCTCAAAATCAATTGAACTGAAAATGCCATGCATGGTTTATTGAATTTTATCTAAAGAATAATAAATAGCAAGAAAAATTGTTCGGTCCTATAACCAAGCATATAGATATTTGGATATTCAGCTTGGGGAGAGATAAAACTAATTGTTGAAACCTCACTTGATGAGAACACTTGGTTTTGGCAGCGCAGTGACAGGAAAGGACAAATCTTCATTTGATAGTGGAAAATACTGAGAATTACTTAACACTTTCACAGTAACTACATGAGATCTGCATGTGCCTTGTGGGTAACTGTTACCCTTGTAACAATTCAGTTCCAATGCCAGGTCTATTTCAGAGAATAATAATGGACAAAATGCATAATAGAAGTATGTTTTCTTTCATGTAGTTAATTTGCTAATTAAAATAGTATTTTTCCTGTTGATCACAGAAGTAAGTCCCCCAAATTTTGACCCATCTAGGGGAGAGAATATTCTTCTTCAGTCTTAAGAGAGACAGCAAAGGAAAGCTGGTCTTTGTTTCTGAAGCCAAGAAAGATGGTGACAGGCAGCCTTCTTGTCACCGTGAGGAGAACTAGCCTTACAAAGGAGCCAGTAGTGTAGGTAGCAGAGAGGAGACTGCTCTGCAGCAAGACTTCCTGGCTTCAGAACTGTTGGTATTTAAAGCTAGATAAGTCTTTGTTGTGCAGTCTGTCCTGTGCATGATAGGCTGTTCTGCAGCATCCCTGGCCTCTGGGACTGACTGCTTGGGTTGTGTGTCTCGCTGGTGAAGAAGCTGATTCTTGCAGTAACTGGCTCTCACAGAGAGCCCCTGGACCAGCAGTACCAGTATCCCTGGGACCTGGTTAGAAATGTAAATTTTCAGGTCCATCCCAGAGCTACTGATTCAGAAACTCTGGGTTTTGACACAGCAGTCTGTGTTCTGGCTTTCCTAGAAAAGCTAGGCAAGGTAGTAGCGGAGCGACCTCATGTTTTCATGGAAAGGGAGGCTGGGTAGGCGTGGCTGGACTTGGGAAGCTGTAAGCTGTGTTCCCTTTGGGCTATGTGGGCAGTACTCTGAATGCTGTGGGGTTTTGTTTGTTTGTTTGTTTTTTTCTTTTTCTTTTTTTGATAGAGTGCCTGGTGGATCCAAATATTCTAGTACATTTTGGTGCAACCTGCATTGTAAATGTTTCCATTTCCCCATTTAGACAATGCAGGAAGATTAATGTAACATCAGGGGCACCTTGGGGATATTGTGTCCCCAAGGAAGAGGATCTAAATGGAGAGGCCTGTTTAGATCCATGGATATTTATCATTTGAATGGATATGCTCACAAAACATGAAAGGCTCTTCTCTAGATGGGTTTTAGCGCATTAGATGCACGAGGTTTGGGAAATTGAATAGAAGAAGATCCATTCTGGCTCTGGACCCAATTGAAAATCAGGAAAAGCTGCCCTTGTTTCTGATTTTTGGTTCTCCCCTGCCCCTGGCCCCTTGGGGGACTCCTGTGAGCTTACTACATCCCACTGCTACCTCCACTTTGCATCACCTTTTCCAGATCTTCATCTTTTCTGTGCAAGTCATTTAAGCCCTGCCCTCTGACAAGCAAACCCCTCAGTTTTGTGATAAGTCAGTCAGGCTTTCTGGCAGACATGTTCTCACTTTACTAAAGGAACAAAGTTGTTACAGCATGACCCTCAGTGGGGGGTCTCAGGGAGGCTGTAGGAGGCCCATGGGTGACATTCTTCCCATCTGATTATCTAAAACAGAGGGTGCCAACTGGTCAGGCTTCTTTTAGAAATAGTTCTTTGGGATGTCTAGGATTTGAGAGAGAGAGAACCTGTGTATGTGTCTGCACGAGGTGGTCTTGGGTGGTGGGGAGGCGACTAGATGCTCTATACACTAAGGAGACAGTTCGTCTGCAGGTGTGATGTTTGAGGGGGAAGCTCTCTGTTTCAAGTTAAAGGATAGAGGCTCAGATCAAGCTATTCTCCATCATTTTGTTTCATTCTGACCCCCTGCCCCCAGTGCATTTTGCTTGGTTTTTAGTCATCATTCCTTTCTAATTTACTGTGCTGCATTAGAAAGAAAATGCCCATAACTGACAGGATCCACAGCTTTTTAGTCTTCCTCTGCAAGGTTTTCCTCCAGGAGAGTGAGGGGCTGGGGGTGTGGCTGGGTAGGTGTCAGGATGGCGTGGCTCAGGGGTGGAAGCAAGCCCTGCCTTTATCCTAGCTCCTGAATAAGGTTTGTAAAAAGGGCGCTTTGAGTTTTGTGCGATTCCCACCTTTGCCTTTACCACCCTCCCTCCACCCGCACAGAGAGAATAGAAGGGCAACAAATGATGGAGAGGCTCTGAGGGGTAGATTCTAATTTCCCTCTGTGAAGGCTGCCCTGCAACTCAAAGAAGCATTATTATTTCATCCAATTTAAACTCTGTCCGTGATGAATGGGCAAGCACCTAATTTCACCTTTGGAGGCAAATGGGAAGCTTTTTGTGATGAAAGAAAGCAGAGGAGAAAAGAGGATTCTGGAGGATAATTGGGTAGAAATCCCTTTAAGGTGCCAGAGAACAGCTCCTATCCCAAAGGGATGAAACGAGGTCAAAATATACTTGTTAAAAGTGTGGGGCACGAAAGCCTTAATTATTTCTTTGAAAAAGCCATGTCTTTTAAAGACTTAAACAAAAGCTTCAAGAAGGTGGACTCTGGAAGAAATGGCCCATGGCTTTAGAAAAGGTGGAGGCCAGAAAAAAAGCAATTACTGGTGAACAATACGATATTAACAGGGATTCTTCTTCCAGATTGGGGGCCCCTTTGCTGGGTTTGGTGAGATTTAGTAAAAGACAGGTTTGTGGCCTTCCTAGAGGCAGGAGGGACAGATGATGGCATCAATGCGACCCCGGGCTGGGAGGGAGCTGGACTTGCTCATTAAGGAGGCAAAGAAATAGTCCTTCTATTCTCAGGAAAACACAATTTCTCCTGGAGCAGGATGGTGAGCTGTTACCCAGAATGCTGTCTGGATGTAGGAGATGTGCATGCTTATTTTCAGTCCCCTCTGTTACTAGTCTTATGACCCTAGACATGAATTTATCCCCATTGACCTTGTTTGTAAAATGGGGGAAGCAGGACCTCCACAAGTGGTGGAAATTAAATTAGGTAAGGCTGGACCCTGGACATAGTAGATGCCCTGGAGGTGTCAGTCCTGTGGTCCACTTGTCTCCGCTCTGCTTGGTGGGACCGCAGCCCTGCAGGTGGTAGGTAGAGTGAACTTACTAATGAAGTCGCTCATGACTCTCCTCTTGCAGTCTGCTGGTCAGTTCCAGGGAGTGGCCACTCTCTTTGTATCTCTCCCTGCAGACCCTGACTACCTGTGCTCTGGCTTCCCTCTGGCAGTCTCCCAAGTAGCCAAGGATCCAACAGTCACCTCCACCCACCTCTCCTTGCCTCCCAGATTAGCAGGATCATGGAAAGAGTTTGCATTTGTGCTACCTTCTTACTCACTCAGTTGCAGGTAGTATTTTTCTCCAGGCAAGGAGGTGCTTTGCTGAAGTTACTGCTATGGTGCCTTTGGATGGTCCTATTAGGCAGAGTTCTCCAGGGCTGTTTCGGTTTGCATATCTGTTTTGTTCAGTGCTTCAGCCAGGAACTCCACCTGATTTTTTTCATCAGGCCATTTTCATGGCACACACTGACTGACAGTCCAGCACATTCCTTCTCTTACTGATTTACAGGACGTCCTCGGATCCAGGACCCAGACAGTGCGATGGGGTTCTCAGCTAACTCAGCTATGGATGAACATGGGGCATGTGGATAGGGGGTGGTGGGTGCAGTGGGGGTGGGGAACTGCTTCTGAAGGAGCTGGTCTTCGAAAAGATTAGCAAGCCTTGTTAAAACAGCCACATGGGGGGTCGTCACATTAGTGGATGGAAGGATTTTCCGAGGGCTCCAAAGAGTCAATGGTCTGCACAGCTGTTTAGGAGACTATTAATTCAGAGACAGGAGACTCCATCTGGTTGGCCAATTGAAGAAGAGTTTCTATAGCACATGGCCTGGTGGGCCCTAGAAGGCACAGCATCCAAGGTGGTGAAACAGGAGGCAGCAGAGCTGGGCAGGAGTGGTTCCTGTGCGGTCCAGTGGGCACAGGGCAAGGAACATGGCACCGCCAGGCAGGCAGTGGAGGCTTCACCCTGGACATCCCTGAAGGGTAACGACGCAATCAGTCAGGTGGTTTATTGGGACGCACATATGACACACTCCCTGGGCCTCCCTGAAATAACTGGGGTGGGGGTGCTGGAGGCCCAGGCACCATGTGTAAATAGGAAATAATAGCTAACTGGCCTGCCATTGTTGACATGGCACCTTTTATATGTTCAGGGCTCCACGTGACCTGGGAGAAGGGACAGGTTCAAAAGAATTGCTTGCCACGATCATCACTACTCTAGGCTTTTGGAGGAGGCAAGATTTCAGGGAAGGTTCTTTTTTTTTTTTTTTTAAGATGGTAACTCTGCAGGTTAGCAGAAGAAATGCATTTCTAGACCCCAGGCACCTTTGTCAGATGCTCCTTTGCAGCCTGAAGTTTATGCTGATCCGGACTGTGTCTTTCTCTTCGTTATTCATTTTGGAGTCTGAGTGTCCAATGCTAGGAAGTTCTCTGTGGCCATTCTTGCCCTGTGGGGATTTGGGTCAACGGGCAGAAGTGGTCACTCTTCAATTTCCCTGTTCTCGGGACAGTGAATCATAGAGGTGTCTGTACCGCACCATGTCCTGGGAAGCCATGAGGCCAATAGAAATATATTGTCTTTCACTTTAGGGTCACTTTCATGGTGGCTTTGACCCAGACAGCTTTCTTTGACCAAGGGGGTCTTTCTCTTGCAATGAGGTTGAGTTCAGAGATCCGTGATTATTTCTCTGTCAATGATCATTTCATTTAAGATGTTTTGCCTACTAGTCCTGTGTCTAGAAAGACCTTCTTTTCTGACTAAATATGCCATTTTTCTAATTAGTCATTATTTTCCTCACTTATTTTAATGGAAGATACATTCGTCCTCTCAGGGCTTTAAGCTGCGTGAGCTTGCCAGTTATCCCAGAACGAGTCAGCACCATATTGAGCCAAATCCAAGAAATGGGGCAATTAGGCCAGCTTTTACTAGCATTTTTGAAAGGCTGAAGGTAGTTGTGAGCATTTACCTTTTCTTTGAGGAGCTGAGTCTTTAGAACCTCAGGCTACAAATAAGTCTGTGCTTCCCTCCCTCCTTTGAAATTGTTCTGCCAGGTGGTTGGAGAGAGGGAGCCCACAGAGAGCTGAGAGGGGATCTGTGTCCCACATCTAGGGCCCGCCCTGGTGGGGTACGTCCTGGTATGCACGTGGCATCAAGGGGAATGGTTGTCATGCTTGCTGGTCTTGGCCTTGAATGCATTTGCTGTGTGTGAGGGCACAACGGTTGCTCCTCATGTACAAACACTGGTGACCCTGTCCCTTCTCTTCCATAGACATTCCCAACCAGGTAAGGGGTGAGGCTAACAGAGGAGGGAGAGAAGCAAAGGGGCAGGGCAGGAGAGGTGGCAAGACAGGGCATGCAAAGTGGTTGCCAGGGAGCAGAAGAAAGACTTCCATGCTGACATTGTTTTTAAATAACTGCAGTTACCAAGAAAGAAACCACAACTGATGACAGAAAATTGTTGAGTGCCTGAAAGCCAGAAATGCATGCAATGAGCAAAGGAAAGCAGTGTGAATCAGAGAGAGAGAGAGAGAGAGAGAGAGCGAGAGAGAATATGAATGAATGAATGAATGAGCAGAGATAGATGGTATGTTCTTCAAGTGTCCACCTTCCCTCACGTTAGACCAAAGGCCTTATTTTTATTTTTTCTTTGCTTTTCTCTCACTTTTGGGGAAAATACATATATTAAATAATTACAGAACAGAAACCTCATGGCTTACATTTTGTAATTTACACAGGTGACTTCTTGCCACTTTGATCATTCTTTCACCTGTCCAGTGGTTGGTAGGTTCTTGATTTTGGCCTCCATGAAAGCTGGGGGACAGAAACACTTGCTCTTTCAACCCCCCTCCATGCTAAGCTCATCCTTTGGTGCAGAGAGGAACAGGATTGCTTGTCACCGACAGGCAGCTCAGCTTCCTAGTTCACGGATTGTTCAACCAGTGACTTGTCTGTGGTGGGGTGCTCAGGACGCCTGTGCCTGTACCGTCCTGTTCCCCCTGGCAGCCCCCACTCTGTGTGCAGTGGCTGCAGTTGCTGACTGCAGGAAACTGAGGGCAGGAAACTCTTGGTTGGCATGTGAGGAGAGCACAGAGCGGAGCATAGAGCTCTGCATGGCTTTCCCTGGGGCCCCGGAGAGCATGGGGTCTGAGGAGGAGGGAAGAGACCCACGTGTCGTACCATAAAATTCTAGGAACGCTCCATCTGCACTGCAAGCCTGAGAATACCCAGCGTGACAGTGTCTGTAAAATTCCTGGCTATGCTCCTTAATACCAGTCTGTGAAAATAACAGTCCAACTGGATGAGATCATGGGGAGATCGTGCAGGGCCATATGCCGTGGGCCGAGTTGGTGCTGAGTGACATTTGGAGGCTTACGTTGTGAGACTCGTTGGTTTGGGAAGGAGAAGAAATCAGGGGTTGGGGGTGGGACTGGAGGAGAAGGAGGAAGAGAACAAGGAAGAGGATGAATGAACTTGCCTTAGCAGAAGAGAAACCCATCAATTAAAGCCTAATGGGCAAACGAGCGCAGTAGTACCATTTACTGGGTCTCTACCGTGCACCCAAAAAATGTTTATGTTTAGTACGATATGAATCGGAAAGTGTTGGCTCATATTTTCTAAAGGAGGGAACCGAGTTGTGCATGTAGTCTGAGACTTGACTGAAGGCTCTAGAGGGTAGAGACGGCATCCAGTCCCAGGACTCCAGGACCCCAAGGCCGTGATCACTGTCGTTAGGCTGCAGGACATTCACTTAACTGAGTTCATGTTCCTGAACTGAGCAGTTCTTTCAGGGGCCCGTGGATAGAGAGTTCTCTGTGTTCCTGGGCTCCAGTGATGTGGGGTGGGCCGTAGGACCAGACATGGTTGCTGTCAGGCCAGTCTCTTAGAAAACACCGCAGGCTCTTCGGGTGTAGTTCAGACCGATGCAGCTCTGCCAGACAGACGGATGTGTGCAGACCACACTGCCCGGACTCATCATGGGAAAAACCGGTTGGCATTGTTGGCCCCCTGAGCAAAACCCAAAGTAGTTTTAAAACTTGTTTTATTTGCATCTCTATATTATGTTCCAATACAAATATGCCTCAGATACTTTACATGTATGATGCCTTTTAATTTTCGCAAGAACCCTATCAGGAAGGTGGACTTGGCTCCGTGTTACGGAAGGGAAATACAGGGGCTCAGAGGGGCTCAGCAGGCTGCCCAAAGCAATGCTATGATTAGGTTGTGGGGTTGCTCTTTTCTTTTTTCAGATTTGAATGCCATCTGTCTGATTTCAAAATGTTTTTCCCAGTGGGATTTGTTCCATTTCAGGAGGGACCAGCAAAGATCCTGTCTCCTTAAGTGCATAGGGTGTGCTTTGGTTAAAATGGGACCCCAAGATCCTATTTGTCACTAACTTCATAAAGTGTGTTGAGAATTTACTTAAAAACCTTGTGTATATAATACAGCTGTTGAATGGCACTCTTAAGTTGGAAACAAAGATTTTTTTCCCCCCTCTTCATTGGAGGTGGCTCACATTTTTTAAAACAAAATTAAATGTTTCCTAACAGCTTTACTGAGATGCAGTTCACATGCCATACCATGCTCCCAGAGGCATACAATTCAGTGGGTTTCAGCTGGCTTGCAGAGGTGACAGTGCCATCGCAGCAATTTAGGGACATTCTAGTTCCCTAACAAAACCACATTTAAAACAAGATTTTTTGCTACAATTTTTTCCAGTTACAGTTTACATTCAGTGTTATTTTGCATTAGTGTCAGGTGTACAGCACAGTGACGAGACAGTCCTACACTTCACAAAGGGTCCTGGCTGACATTTCCAGTGCCCACCTGGCACCACACAAGGTGAAGCCTGGGAAATACAGTCAGGATTATTGTAAAAATGAAATTTTTAGAGAAAAGTTACTGTTACACGAAACTGAGAAAAAGAAGAGGATCTCTCATGATTCTACTGCCTCAATGGAACCTTTTTCATCGGTGCCATGCTGTCTATATACTACAGACACAGTGACATAGTTAGAATCACCCCGTGCGTATTGTTCTGCGTCTGCTTTCTGAAGGCGATGTTTCCCATGTTGTTACTTGGTAGTTTTAATGGCCCATGATACTGCCTCACATGAATGTGCAGTAACTTTCTAACTCACCCTCTTTAGCTGAACCGTTAGGTTTTCTATCATAAATAATGTTGCAACGAACATCTTTGCCACATAAAGCTTTATTTCCCTTGTTGAATATATTTCTTGGGGTTGAATTCCCAAGTGGGATTACCAGGTCAAAGGTTAAGAATATTTTATGTCCCTCTCTCCCTCCTTCCATGTTTATTCCCCAAAAGGTGACACTGTTTTACAAAATTCAGAAAAATGGCACATATATAATGTTATAAAAAGTCATTTCATGTTACCAAGGTTTCCAGTTCATTATGTAAATCAGAGACAGGCAAATCTGTGAGGTCAAGCAGCATGCATTTCTTGAGAGCCAAGAAAGATTGTCCTTTATGTGTCCCACCTGGTGACTCAAATAACTTTACCATTTCCCTTAGAAAATTATTCCCATGGAAAATGATTCCCTCAACCTCCTGACCTTTCATTGGATGCTGTCAGCCTGGGGCAGCACTTTGTTCCCAGCTGTTCTTGAAAGGCACTTCTCTAGCGTTTAACCCTTCGAAGGTTAACGGGGATGAATAGAGTGGGGGCGGGGAAGGGGGCTTTGGGAGGAGGGAGGGGGAAGGGAGAACATGCATTTTTGTACCATCTGGCCTTCAGGTCAGAGTGAGCCAAGTGGTAGCTGAAATAAATTAGGATATCCCTAACTTGTTCTGTTGTAAAACGTCAAACGTGTATTCTCACGCAGTTCTGTAGACCAGAAATGCAAAAATTGAGGTGTTGGCAGGGCCATGCTCCTTTGCAGGGGCCCAGGGAAGAATTCTTCCTCGCCTTCTTCCAGTTTGGGGTGGTGGTAGGCCATCCTTCGTGTTTTGTGGCGTACGACACAGCATAACCCTGATGTCTTCCTCTGTCTTCGCACAGCTGTCTGTGTGTGTGTGCGCACACTGCCTTCCTTCCGTGCAGGTCTCTGTCCTGATGTACCTCTTCCTGTATAAGGACACCAATCATTATATTAGGGCCCACCCTAAACCAGTATGACCTCATCTTAACTTGGTGACATCTAAAGACCTTGTAGCCATAAACTTTTCCAAAAGTTAATTGTTAACTCAGGTGTAAACTTCTGACAGCTTTAGCTGTGACCCCCTCCTGGGTTATTTGCATTTTATAATGTTCTCCTAGGAGACAAGAATTCCTTGAAGATCCTAAAAGAATGAAGCCTTACTGGAGGCATGAAAGGGTGTGTGTGTGTGTGTGTGTGTGTGTGTGTGTGTGTGTGTGTGTTGGGGGGGAGAAGTAGTTGTTTAAAATTCCTCAAATCTTAAGTGTCCCTGCTCTACCCAAGGGTGAGGACTTTATGACTCATCTGTGATGCTCAGGCTCTAGGGGCACTCATGGTGAAGTGTGCAGGGGCTCATTTAAATATTTGATTTAGCCACAATACTTCCATGTGAGCTAACTGAAATATCAAGTGTCAAGCCAGTGTGATTGCCATTCAATGGTTATTTGGGATTGGGGGTGGAAGCTTATCAGATAGACATAACAGATCAGATGGTGCCTCAAGTCTCTTCAGTAGTAAGAGGTCGCCCTTGTGAGCTAGGGGTGGCATTTGTCCTCTCACTTCCCATCCCTTCTCCCTGCCACGGGACCCTAGGTGTGCTCACCACCCGGGCATAAGCTCCTCCAGGCTGAGACTTGTCTGGCTGGTTCAGTGTTGGGAGCCTGAGTCTGGAAGACAACAGGTGCTCAACAAATCCTGGGTGAGGATTGCTGTTATCATTTCTGTCTTGCACATAAGTTAACTGAGACTCAGAGAACTTCACCCAGCTAGAGAGTGAGTGGTCTGTGCAGGCAGCTCCAGAGTGCATGGAAAGCCCTGCTTTCCTCTGGCCTCCCAGGCCGGCGGTCACAGGACAGGCTGAGCTTGCCCTCTGCTGCCGAGTGTGGGGTCTGAACCAGGGCTTCACTCACCCTCTGGCTCTGGGAGCTGCAGCCAGGCTGTCTCAGCCGCTGGACTGGTTTTCAGGATCGAGTGTGAGACTGAAAGTAAGCCCGTACCTCTTGTCCCAACACCTACCACCTTCCTTTCTCAGAAATTAATAAAGTGAGCTTGTCACTTCAAAGAAAAGGACTGACAGCATGTGTTGGCAGTGATAAGATTCAAGTGTTCAAGCCGAAATTCAAATTTTGGAAGACTCCTGTCCACCGATGTGAGCTCGACAGCCTCCCAATGCTGAAAGACTTTTCTGATGAGGTTGGTGGAGATGCTGACAAATGGGACTTGTTTGATCTTGTGTAAGGAAATGTCAACATTTGGAAGATCTGCGAAACTCTGAACTAATGTCTCCCAAGTGATCGGTAAACGGTACCACAAAATCACGCACAGACAAAAGATTTATTTAAAGTGCAAGAGAGATCAGTGGGCTTTCACAGTGTGCAAAAAGCTCATTGATATAATTTTGGATTTCACACTGCAAATAACTTTTAAGATACTACCACAGATTGAGTTCTAGTGTATTGTCAAAGAAAAAAATATCTGTAAAGTATCCTTGCCTTTCCCAAATACATATTTTCATATACTCCAACAAAAATAATACAACAGGTAGACATTAAAGATTTGGAAAAATAAAAAACATCGCTTCTCTCCTCACTGAATTACTTATTTTGGAAAATCGTTATTTCTTATAAAAATGTTATGTTTACATAAGTTTATTATTTCTTAAATGAATTAAGGAATCTTTAAAAATACTTTCAGTTTTATTTAAAAAGATGTTAAATGTTGACAGATACATGTAAACAAAAGCTCTGGGGGTCTAAATTATTTGGGTGTAAGGGTTACCCCTCCTTCCTTCTTTCTGCTCAAAATTTGTGAGCTGCTTGCTTGCTGGTCTAGGATATACAAAGAACTCCTATAAATCAAAGAAAAATTGGGCAAAGGATCTGCTTAATTTGTAGGAAAAACCAAATAATGACAAGTGTCCTTGGGGTTGAGACGAGAGAGACCCTTACTTACTTTTGCCAGAGTGAGAAAAGTGCAGCCATTCCGGGAAGAAGTACTTGTTTCAGTTGGATGTGCGTAATCCCTGGGACCTGGCCCTCCTACTTTAGGGTATATGAATGAAAGAAACTGTCACATTAGTCATTCGACACGTGTGTAGATGTTTGTGGTGGCAGGTAGTTCGAAGCTTTCCGGGTGCCCCTTGCTGTGAGTGGACTGGAAATAGGCGAGTGCTGTGGGTGAATCACCAAGTGCTACAGGGAGAGAGAGAGAAGCAGACGTGATCCAGAGCACAATGCCGTTGACGTAAATTAAAAATGCAGTTGTACAAAGCAGTCGGTGTTTTGCAGGAATGAATGAAGGGCATCGCCATTGTATCATTTTCTGAGGGTTGCTAGGAAATACCACAAACCGGGGGGCTTAAAACAAAAGAAATTTATTCTTCCTCAGTTCTGGAGGCCAGAGCGTGAAATCAGAGTGCTAGCAGGGTTGGTTCCCTCTGGAGCCTCCAAGGGAGCATCCGTCTCAGGCCTCCCTCCCAGCTTCTGGGTGTTGCTGGCGACCCTTGGCGTCGTTCCTTGACTTCCGGATACATCACTCCAGTCGCTGCCTTCATCTTCTGTCTTTGCCTGTCTGTGTCTTTCTGTGTCTACATTTCTCTGTTACCAGGACACCAGTCATATTGAATTTAGGGCCCATCCTGATCCAGTCTGACTTGATCATAACTCAGTCACATCTGTAAACACCCTGTCTCCAAACGAGGTTACATTCTGGATAGACATGAACTTCGGGGAGAAACTGTTCAGTCAAATGTGCACATCCAGCAGACGAGAATGGTCAGCTGCATCGGGGCAGAGAGCAGGAATGTGAAGTGGAGGTAAATGAGCACGAATAAACAAGCAAACAATAAACAGGGGAAAGATCCTGACAAACTCAGTGATTGCGCACACTCTCAGTCCCATAAAAACAGTCTCCCCTGACTGGGCTGGGCTCAGAACCAGGAAGACAATAGCAACAACAACAAAACTCAAATCAAAGATAAACACAGTGTCTCTTGAGAATTCTTAACTGTAATCTGGCCTTCACATGGTTTGGAACAAGAATTCGCACCATCCAAAAGTTCCAGAAGACCTCAAGCTGAGGATGAGTTGAGTTTCAGGTGTGTGCTTGTGCCTCCTGCCACGTGGCTTAAGGCAAATACTCTTTGGAGAAAAAACACTTTATTTAGGTCTCCAAGAACTCTCACAATTTAAGTTTCCTAAGAATCACGAGAGAGAAAATAGTACATATACCTGCCACTCACGTAAAGAGAAAAATGGAAGAGGACAAATTGTAATCAGTGTTAAAGAAGGCAGCAAGGAAGAAAGTATAACAGAAAGAGAAAACAACTTGTAGAAAGAATACAGTAAATCCAAGTATATTGACATGACCATACTACATGTATGTGATCACCGTATATATGCTCACTTAAACTTGCCTGCTGAGAGACTGTCACAGTGGGTCACAAATAAATAGAACCCAGTGGTGTGCTTCTTACCTGAAGCATTAGGACCCTGAAAGTTTGAAAAACATATGGAAAGATACAAATGTATTAGCAGATAGTACATGGGTGCTCATTTGTGGAGCTATATTAGTATTAGGCAAAATATGCTTTAGGGTTTACCAGGGTGAACCCAGAATATAAAATAGTTCAAATTGGAAATTGATTAATATTCTTTGTTATGCTACACAGGTTGAAGGAGAAGCAGCATGTGATCATAGCAATAGATGTAGAAAAGTTATTCAACAGAATTTCAGATTTATTCATCATAACCATTCTTAGCAAACTAGGAGAATTTTTAAAATCTGATAAAGGCAATTCTCAAAATCTATAGCAAAACTCAAACAATGATAAACCGTTAGAAACTCTTTAAAATGAGGAACAGAACCAGAACGCCTGCTCTAGCTGAACCTTTTATACTTAGTATTGGAATCCTAGAGGAAGCGGCAAATTAAGTGAGAACGAAGCATAGAGAATGCTGTTATTTGGACATGAATACCTCTACAAAAACCCAAAAGATCTATAAGTAAATTACTAAAATCATTAGTAGTTTATGTGAATATAAAATGAATACAGGAAATAAAATTGCATTTCTATTCAGCCTTTAGAATATATGGTTTTTCAGAAGTATTATTTAAAATAATATAAATGAGCTGCCTGGGAGAGAAATTGGAAAACAGATGTCTGAGACCTTTGCAGGCAAAAAGTGTGTGTGTGTGTGTGTGTGTGTGTGTGTGTGTGTGTGTGTGTACAACTTCATTTCGTTCTTTAAGGAAGCTCTTAGTAAATGGAGACCTTCCATGTTTGTGGGTAGTGTGATTCAGTATCATAAAGAAGTTAACGTTCCCCCAATTGACCTATAATAATCCCAACTGGATTTTTCTTTGTATCCCAAACTGGATCTAAAGTTTCTGTGGATGATCAGGGGACCACGCACAGCCAAGATGTCCCTGAAGAAAAATGACATGGGAAGATAATTTTATCTGATACAAAGATCGAAGGACACGCCCTTTGGCTGAATTTTCCAGGAAAAGAAAAAAAGGAGCCCACTTACGTTCCCTTTTCTGGCTAGCTGTGGAAGTAACGCTTGCCCTAGAGCCGTGCCAGCAGGCTGGGCGCCTCCACCGCAGCCTTCCTCCCGTAGGCCTCCCCAGGTGGGATGGATGCCAGTCCCCTGGCCCCTGAACTCTCTGACAGGCAAGGATTTGAATTTCGGCTTTAAGTGACCCAGCTGTGGAACCTGTGTTATTTAGCATTTCTGAGCCCCTGTTTGCCGATTTGTAAAATCCGAATGATGCCTCCATGCAGGGATGTGTGGGACACCCTCAGAGTCTGGCGCAAAGGGCTGAGGTGGTTGTTCAATGCATCATCTTACCTTCCCTTTGCCAAACCTTGAAGAGAGCAAAGAGGGGGTATGTGGGTTCGCACGTGCGCTTGTGTCTGAGAGTCTGGCTACGTTTCTCTTCTGTACTTTATCAGGGGTGTTCCAACCTTTTGGTGTCTCTGGGCCACATTGGAAGAAGAGTTGTCTTGAGCCACACATTAAATACACCAATGTTAACGAAAACTGATGAACAAAAAAGGTCCATGCATAATTTTTGTGATATCTGCCACCACAGATAAGCAAAAAAACCCCTCACATAATAACCCTAATTATGCAGCGGCCCTTTCGATTATCTTTTAAAGTTGTTGAGCAGGTCCCCAGTTTGTGATCACTAATATAGAAAATGCACATATCTAAGTAATAAAACTTGGTATAAAACTGAGTAATAAAACTAAGTAATGTTTTAAGTAAATTTACGACTTTGTGTCAGCCGTATTCATAGCCATCCTGGGCCGCATGCGGCTCATAGGCACCGTGGGCTGGCCACCTCCGCTTTACCTACTGCACGCGAATAGCATCAGGTGATAATTGTGGTCACAGAAAGGGTGTTGCCCAATTCAAGTTGTAAGTGAATTGTCCTTATTGTTTTAGACAATAAAACGGACCTGTGTGCTCAGGCTCACGTGGTGATTTCTTGACTTCTCCACCTCCCCCTGCCTGTTTTTGCCAGCAGTTTCTCTTGGCAACAGCCTGGAAGCTGGGTCCTAGATGGACCCAGACCCTCAGCCTGACCCTGAGGCCAGCTCTTCAACCACTCACTGGGCTGGGAGTCCTCGGGCCACAAGGTGTTGAAGCTGAGAAAGGCACTTGAGAGTTTCTCTTCCAACCTGCCCTTTTCACAAAGGAGAAGACCTCTGCCTGCAGAGAGAAGTACATGTGCTGACCTTTAAAACAGGCGCCAGGGCTGAGGTTTGAAGGCCGAGAATCCTGATCCGGGTCCTCTGCTCTTTCTTTTGTTTGGGTGCCCAGGAGCCTGGCTTCTTGCCCTGGTTCCATCACTGACAGCCAAGCGAATCCCCGGCTCTCGTTTCCTTGGGCTGAATCCGAGTCCTTGAGTGTGGCCCACAACTGGGCTCAGGTGCAATTATTGTCAGGATTGATTACAAGGCTGGGGCTAGTGCCCAGCCTTCCCTTAGGGTGTGAGGCCACTTAGAAGACACCATTAACATTATTATTTTTTAAACTACCTTGATCTATCTGTAATCAGGGCCTCTTAGAATGATACTAAGAAAACTAGAGAAATGATTCAAAATTTAAATTGCAGTTCTTCTCATCATTTCCAGGTCAGCATAAGGAATATTGAGTTTTCTATCAAAGTGCTCATATAAGATATGAAATCTGGGCAGCGGGAGCAATTTGCTGCTTAAATTGGAACCTTGCAAATCAATTATCAGGAACTAGAGGATGCATTTTCTCCTAAGCAAAAAAAAAAAAAAAAAAAAAAAAAAAAAAAAAAAAAAAAATTACTCTTCAAAATGACATCTGGCTGCTCACTGCACATCAGACTTGGAGTGGCTTGGCATTCTGGTGAAAAAGAAAAACCTCACGTGAAAAGCTGTAAATCTTCTAAGGTGTGCGAGCCTATATTTTCAAGCCTTCGGAACTTAAGGAGTTTAAGAAAGCAAAATTTCACTCCAGGTCGGTCCTTCTCTGAGTCACGCAAAGTGAAAATCCCAGTCCTCGGAGTGATGCTTGAGTGCAGTCTCGGTGGGGCCAGAGCCCGAGGAGGAGGAGCGGGTGAGGCTGGCCCTGAGGGAGTCCCCTCCAGGGACCCCATGCTGGCGGCTCTTCTCTGCTTACATAGGGGATATTTCATGACACAAGAGTCCAAAAGAGCTTAGTGGTTCCTTGCAGCAATCCTGCCTGTAGAGTGGAATTTTCTGGAATGCTTCTAAAAACTGGGTGTGTGGGCTCTGGCCCTGGAGATTCTGATTTAGTTGATCCAAGTTGGAGATCCCCAGATAATTCTAATACTCAGCCACAGTGGGAACCCTGACTTCTACCAGAGGCGTCATACAGTGGCTGCAAGAGAGAAATAGGAAAAAGTGCACCCAGAGCAGTATCTGGAACGTACGTGCCCAAGCACGGTGCTCCCCTCGCCTCCTCCGCTGTTCTGTCTCCCCCCACCCCACATCTCGAACTTCCTCTGTCCCTTCATTTCCATTCCTTGTCCTTCCTGAGTTCTTGATGGGGTCCTCTAAGCAAAAACCTTTGCACATCCCACCTAAGTGCCTGTTCTTGTGTGGGTTTCATACCTTATTTGGAGGCAGGTGGTTTGGGAAGCGTGAAATCCAGGATTTCTGACAGGGTATAGGAGCTTGTCCTTTGCCCATGAAGGTGGTGTCTTGGAGTGTTCACTGTCTTTGTAACTTGGCGTTCACTCGGCAAGTGCAGGCTGTCCTATGAGGGAGATGGGTAGCTGAGGGACTCTCCTTGAGAGTGAGGAATGGGGTGGGGGGGGGCATTTCCAGGCTTGAGCTCAGCGTTCGGGCTGTGGTCCGAATGCCCTGCACGGGAAGGGTGGGAGCTCCGAGTTCTGTTTGTAGAGGCAGAACAGTGGAGGCTAGGAGGGCCCTCCACCCCCAAGCCTAGGCACCCTTCTCTAGCTACCTTCAGGCTCTAGGGCTATGTAGCTACTGTGTGTTCAGGTGCATGGGGCAAGGAGGCCTGCGCTGGAGTGCCCTTTCTTTCCTACCTGAGAGGGCCACGTGAGAAGCCCACCTGAGCCAGAGTTTGAGATGGTCTTATTGCCTTGTGACTGACCTTAGGAAGCAGAAGGAGGCAAGGCATGGGTGGCTTCTTCTTGGGCTGTTTAAAATGCGGCAGCAAGTCGAACGTGGGTCATTTCCAGGGCTGTGATGAGAAGTCAGTCTAAGCTGTGTAACTGCAGGGACCCAGAGAGGCCTTAACCAGCTGCTGCAAACAGATGGAAGACTTCTCTCAGTAGCTGGATGACCGTGGCCTAGCCCTTGGGTGCTCTTCTCTTCTGGTACTTAGGTGAGGACCCTTCTTGGAATTGCTAATTTCTCCTTTGTGATGAGTATGATGTTAAGCATATTTATTTGGTGAGTTGCTTATCTTGGTAGTGAAGTGGCTTTGACTCTGCCTTTTATTTCCCTTTGAAATTGTGGAAAATTAAAAAAAACAAACAAACAAACCCCAAGGAACCTTGGAAGTCTATTTGAAATGAACTTCATGTTTTATTTAAGGTAGGCTTTTATTGACCATAGAAATGAAAAGTTCTTAACCAGAGGTGGGTATTGGAAAGACATATGTCAATGATTTTATCTCCTTTTCGTATTGGAATTAAACTCTTCCAAATGAAGACATGGGGTATAGGAGAAAATTATGGGCTCCTCGTGAGATTAACGCCCCCAAGATGGTGCATCTAGACATAGCGTGAGCTTTTCATCAATACTCTGCCAATAGAAGTCTGCTGGCCTCCAGGGTGAAATTGCGCAGGCTGGGAGGGTCATTTGATCTTGGAGTGACTTTAATCAATGTGCTTCTGTTAAGCAAATATTTCCAATTTTTCAGCAAGTTTGTTTGCTGTGTAAATTTCTTTTTCTCTGCCAATATGCTGAGCTGGCATCGTTAATTTCCACAGGTGGGACCGGGCTGTTGGCTTCCCTGGGTTACTTCTCAGTGTGTTGGGAGCTGGAAGGATAGAATTTCACGAGCCATTCCAGCCAGCTGCAGAGCACCTGGGGCAGCGTTTGCAGTGACTCAGGGTGACCACCCTCTAATACCAAGTGCCCCCCACGTTGCTGTGGAAGGTTCGGTTGTCTGAGGTTTACTTTGGATGCATTTTTAATCTTAGTGGTTGGTATAGACAGGAAGGGTGGGCCAGGAATAAAATGTCTGACAGCCACAGATGTTCCAGCTCAGGGGAACTTTCTGGAATGATCTCTGCCATAGATACTGCTGGTGGCAGTGGCAGAGGTTATCAGAGGTCTGTTCCTAAGTCAGCAACTTAGGAGGCAGAATATTGGGATTTTTGTGCTCTATATTTCAAGTTAATGAAATTGTTAAAATTGCTGAAGGTGAAGCATTGCTTTAATGCATTTTTAAAATCCACTTTTAGCCCTCAGCGGGCAGAGAAAAATTCCTTTTGAATCTGTCTCTAACTTTAGGTTGTAAGGAGACTTAATGAAAAGCAAAGTGAAAGTTCCGTAGAGTGAACAGGACACAGAAATGCTTGTGCATCCCCCACCTGCCCCTGCGTAGCACATCAGTACAGAGCCACGCTTGGCCTGAGAGCTGGCCTGACCCCTCGGGGTCAGCTGTGGTCAGCTCTGGCTTTTCCTCGTGATTTTTCTGGTGACAGGGAAGTTAGACCCTCTGTTCAGTCCGCAACATTCTCCCCTTCAGTTGCCCTTCTTCAGATTTCCCCATCTTCAAGGTTTGACCCAAATACTGAACTTGGTAAGCCTGGGGCTTTTGGTTTTGGTACCTCACATTGAAATCAAGTGTCTCTAATTATACTCAAAGAGCTCTCGGAAAGCAGGAGAATGGTGTCTTACTAAAGAGAGAATACCAATAAAAAATAGAAATTGTAAGAAGGAACCAAATTAAAAAAATTTGAAAGCATACAAATTATCTTCTTCAACCACAATGGAATGAAACTAGAAATAAATAATAGATGAAAACTGTAAAATTTAAAAAATATGGAAATTAAATAACATATTCTTAAAGCAACCAATGAGTCAAAGAAGAAACCACAAATAAATCAGAAAATACTTTGAGATGAATGGAATGAATACAATATAAGAAATTTTAAATTGAAAACTTTCCCCTAAGACTCTAACATGCAGCCAGAACTGAAATCTATTGAACCAGAAAATCAAGGACAGGTCTGTGGCAGGGTCTGCTCATTCCGATATTCTCTCAAAAACCAAGATATTTTTCCTACCCCAAAAGTGGACCTCTTTTGGAAATATTTTTGAAAACCTACCCCAGACTGTATCTTTCGGGGTCTTCCAAGCTCCGTGGGGGCGCGAGTCCCATACGTGGACTGGCTCCTCACTCGCTGGAAGGCTTCCCGTCACCAGGGTGTGGATGGGCTCCGCCCAGTGGCGGTCCTGTCTCAGCCCCAGGGGGAGCTGTGGGGCACGCAGGGTGCGGTAGAGTCAGCCAGTCGAAAGGTTTTGGGAGGAGAAGTGAACTTACATTCTTGAATCATACACATTTACTAATGGTTAACCAAAGCAAAGTATGTAAAATACTGTTGTAAGTACAGCATGGGTTTAGGAAAATGCCACATTCTCAGGAGGTGAAGAAGGAAGCCAAATGTGCCCAAAGGGACATCTCCCTTCTGATCTGGTTCCTTTTTGTTATTTTGTTCAGTAACTTTTAAAATTGGGGTATAATTACGTATAGCAAAATACACAGTTTGATAGGTTTTGTCTAATGCGTTCAACCGCCATGGAACCAATCAAGATACAGAACATTTCTGTTACTCGAGACCAGGATTTCTCAACCTGTACGCTATTGATACGTGGGGCTGGACCATTCTTGGTTGGGGAGCTGCACTGTGTGTTGTAGCCTGGGTAACAGCATCTACGTGCTGGATGCTAGAGGCAGGACAATCAGAATGTCTCCAGGGGTGGCTAAATCATCCCCCGATTAGAACCACCGCCATAGAATGCTCCTTCTGGCTCTTCAGGCCAGCGCCTTCCTCCCGGAACTACTTGTCATTTCTATCCCTATATACTAGTTTTGCCTGTGCTTGAAGTATGCACACAGGATGTACCCTTTTGTGTGTCTGGCATCTTTGGCTTGATACAATAATGTCTGTGAGATCCATCTTGGTCATTGTGCATTGTCAGTTCCCTGTGTCATTGTGCCACCAGTTCCTCGTTCTCTTGCTGATGGACATTTGGGTGGTTTCCAGTTCTTGGCTATATGAACAACACAGCTTGAAACAGTCTTGCACAAGTCTTTTTGGAAACATACGTTTTCATTTCTCTCGGCTGAATACCCAAGGCATATGCTAGGTGAATGTTTAACTTCGTGGGAAACTGCCAAGCAGTTTTCCAAAAGCGGTTCTGTCCTGTTGCCTTCCTGTCAGCAGCGCACTCCGAAAACGCGGGCGTGCTGTGTTTTCCCCAGCGCTGGGTGTCGTCTGTCATTTTAATGTGAGCCATTCTAGTGGGCGTGCACGTGTCATCGTGGCTCTCATTTGCATTTCCCTAGTGGCTATGACAGTGTCTTTTGCTGTGATTATTTGAAATGCACATATCTGACAGAAGGATTTGCATTTAGAATAAAGAACTCTCAGAAATCAATAATCAAAAGACAAACACCTCTGCGAAACCTGCCAAAAGGTGCAAACAGTTTATAAAAGATGATGATATGAATACTGTAATCTTTGTTTTGTATCTTTCTTGACTCATGCCTTCACTTCCGTGTTGGACATTGCTCGTTGTTTAATGTCTGTGTTTAATATGTGCCAAGCGCATTTCTAAACACTTGACAGTGTTAACTCAGTTATTCCTCAATATTAATCTATTTAATTCTCAAAGCAACCTCAGATCATTATCCCTGTATTACAGAGAAGAAAACAGGAATAGGCTAGGTTACTTGCTAAAAATCATAGCTGGTCAGTGGAGGATCCAGATTCCAGCCCAGGCAGCCTGGCTCCAAGTTCCAGCCAAACTATGTGCTTCTCGCTGTGAGGTGAAGGCTGCAAGGAATGTCCATCTCTGCTGCAGTCTTTCCAAGTAAATGTTCAAAATCTTATGCGCACAGGGACATCCAGGTTTAGAGACCCAGAATGGAGAGTCTGTATTTTTATTTTTATAGCTATTTCTATGTTGATTGCTGTTATGCAGCTTTTCATAGTGGTACCTTGGGAGTTGGGACTTTGATGCCCCCAGTGAGTAAGAAGGTGTTTTTCAAGTCCCTTCTAACTGTGGTGCTTCTTGTGGAACAGAGATTTTATAGTCTTTTTTTGGAAAAAAAGAAAGAAAAAAGGCAGAGACCCTGTGGTTTGAGGGCTGCCTGGAAAAGATTTGTCCACTCTAACTCAAAACATTTTCCGCAATGGGGTTTCCCAATATCCCTGTAAATACCTTTCCCACCTCCCACTGCGTCCGTAGTGAATGAACTTAAAAGCTGCCTTTGTGCAGCCAGATTCTGGCTCACCTGGGCTCTCTGCCTTCCTTTTTCATACCGACTGCACAGGTGATGTGAGAAACATTTTATCTGAAACTACTGGAACTTTCCTAATATTAACAGAAAAAAGATTTTATGCATAAGACCTTTGTTTTCCGTATTCTTACCCTTTTGGCTTCATATTAATATGGCAGTATTTAAATTTGCACTTCTATTTGTGTATAATCAGAAACTAGCATTTGTATAAATGCAGGGAATGGTATTCATGCCATAGAAAAGAGAACTAGGAATTACCTGGGCCTGAAGCTTGGCTTATTTTCCAGTACCTGATTGGAAAAATGTGAATGCTGATCTTTGTTATCTGGACCAAGTATCCGAGCCTTAGGGTTGACATCTGTATAAGGCATGACAGTAAATGAAAGACTTGCTGTGAATGTCACTAATGTTCTTAAAGTGCCTGGCACATTCTAGCCACTCGAAATGTTTCTCGAATGAATAAATGAAGGAGTGAATGTTCAGGTGATACCCTGTTTATCTTTTAAGGCTAATTTTAGCGCCCACTTTTTCCAAGGAGGCATTCGTGTTTTCCCTACCAACCTTGCTGCACTGGGTGTGAACTCCACCCCAGCACTGCCTCCATAGGGATAATGGCAACTCTTCAGTGTGCCTGCTGGTCCCTGTGCCAAGTGCTTTGAATACATCATTCCAGTCCTCACAACAGAACATGAAAAGTTCTTTCTGTTTTATAGGCAAAGAAACAGGCTCAAGGAGGTTATGCTGCTTACTTAAGGCTAACAACTTGGAAGTTCCGTGTCCCCAAGCTCTGGTCTGGATAATTCCAGACATCAAGAGGACCTTGGAGCTTTTGCATGAGGTTATAGGGACGACCTGTGCACTAGGCTGCAAACTCCTGGAGGACAGGTGCTTTACTCTTGTCTCCATTTGTCCATTGTGCTTGCCTAGTCCTCTGAGCAGACCAGATAAAGGGGAAGAAGGGCCTTGAGGGGTGGGAAGTTATCTTTTGGTCTGTATATATAGTTTATGCTTGTGATTTGGGAAAGGTGACTTTTCCATTTTAGCTTCATGTAGAATTCACACTTCCTGTGCCCCATGCAACCGGACATAGAGCCAGGGGGCAGTGGGTTCCAGTTTTTCCTTCCGAGGAGACATTCCATAATGGAAGTGGACTGTCTTGCTATTCTCCCATAAGATAAGTAGCACACTTGAAGGAGCAAAGATGAAGAGTTCGAAGAAGTCTTCAGAAATCTCTATTCCTTGTTCTGGATCCTAAGATGTTCATAGGCCCTGAGTGGGACTTTGGAGTCTACCGGGACCTCCCTTGGGGACAGCTCCTTTGCCTGTAGAGACCCACTTTCATCAAGGAAGCCTCATTAGCTGCGGTACTCAGCCTGACTACTACCTGTTGCCAAGAGAGGGCAATGGTGGCACAGACAGGGCCTTCTTACTTCTTCATCCTAGAAAGATGGGGCCCATGTGCCTGACTCCCATAGGTGGGGACTATTAGAAGGTCTTCCACTTGGGTGGCCACAGAGATGCTTTCCCAAAGTTCGTGTCACCGAGTAGGGGGCGGTCTGGTGTGGGGAGCTTGGCCAGGCAGAGAGGACAACAGGCCTGGTTGCAGAGCTGGGGGAAGAGGGGGCTGGGGGGCTGTGTGCATCATCTGGAAATGAAGCTCAGGAGGGGGCTGGCTTCCAGAAGCAGGGGCCTTATATTTGTCATAAGACCAACTCATAAAGCTCGGTCCCTCGCTCAGGCCCACACCAAAGACATCGGTCCGAGAGACTGCATTGTCATCATCAATTGCTGCTTGCTGAGGGAAGAGGGAAGGCCCCCTGGCACCCAGGCTGTGGGAGAGGCAGAGATGAGAGGCCAAGCTGGTACTAGAGGCAGCAGCATACCAGGCCTTTGGTTGTAGGAAGTTAGGCTGAGGAGGAGGAGGGTGGAGGCAGGAAGACCCTGGGAAACACTTGAAGAGGCAGCCAGGAATCGGGATGAAGTTCTGAGTGGAACGTATCCCAGGGAAGGTTAGAGACCAATGTCTCCGTCCCAGTGAGGAGGACAGAACGCTGAAGCCTCTTGGAGGCTCCGATGGAGCAGCTTAGTGAGGAGGAGAAAGTTTGCTGGGGTGAGGGGCAGGTCTTTGAACTTTCTAGTTCTGTCTCCAGGATTCTGAAATATGCTCATGTCTGATGAACACTTCTATCAGATGGGCTCGAATTAAGAAAGAAACAGCAGAAGTATTTTTAACTCTTTAGGTCTGGGATTCCTGCCCTGAGAGGCTTCCTTGAACGTTGGGCAGCAACCATTCATGTGTCAGAACCATTTGTAACTGGCATCTTAAGGGTTTTATCCAAATAAAGAAATGAAAGCTTTTGCTCCTTTAAGGTGCCAGCTTTTCCCTAGTTCCATATGAAATTTACTTTCTAAACCCTATTTTCAGAGCTAAGGGGATAAATTCCTTCTGTGTTTGTGCATGAACAGTCTTGTCCCCATTCCAGCAGGGCTCGGTAATGACAGTGCTTCAGGGGGCTGGTCCAGGAAAGCCTACAGCACCGAAGCTCCATTCTGTCCTATCCCTGGTGCAGAGACGATCGCCGATGGTACAGTTTTGTGCTTCAGGAAAAGCAGGAGGGAATCGAGCCTCCAGCTATTCAAATATCTTTAACTTAAATCTGAGTTCTCTATCTCTTTACTGAAAGTATCCTAATCAGCCAAAACCTTAACACTTGAGCCTACATCTTAATGTAACTCATGGCAAATAGCAGAGAGATTTGTGAAAGGAACGTCCTGCTCCCAAAACCTGCCCTGGGGATTGCAACTTCTCGCAGCCACCTGCTCATTCGAAGGGGGCTGTTTCTCCCTGCCTCAGGCCAGACCCTTTTGAGATGGACAGATTGTCCTCAGACCCTCCCATTGCTGCCTCTTCCCAAGTAGACTGTGAAGGCCTTCGGGCCAGGGACAACTTTTTGTCAGCTCCACTCCCCATCTGTGCAGCTGGCACTTCACGAGTACTCGGTAAGTGTGAGTGGAATGAAAATGCTTTAAAAATTCCACAAGTTTTGGGTAGGAAGCTTGGTTTTCCTGCTTCAAGCATATGCATTTTTCAGTACAAAGTATTAACGTGAAGAGCAGCCTGAGGCCCTGACTGTGGCACATGGCATTAACATGCTCGGTGCCAGAGGTGTCTCTGAGAATCCCCGTGTGAAGGGAGGACAGCCACATTGAGTCCCTGAGGGGAAGTGCTCTCACACTCTGGGCGCTGGGTTGCAGGAGACGTCCAAGATCATGAAGAAGCCAAGTCAGAGAAAAAGGGACCGAAAGTTTCTGTGATTTTCATTTTCTCATACTCTGGCACAATACAACTTCTGCTATAGCCTGGAGTATTCTTCCCCCTAAACCCCACACATTGTGCAAAGGAAGGGCCAGGCTGAAGAATTCCTTTGGACTGAGACTCAGTTTCACCACTTTTCTTCAGAGGATGATGAGCAACATGGGCTCTTTGGTCGTGGGGCATCAGGCCATTGGGGTTGGGATGATTCCTCCCTTTGGCCTTGTCCTGTGAGACTGCCTGGCAGACAGCACAAGTCCTCCTTTGGAAATGCCACTGTAAGTGCCCAGCTTGAGAGATCCCAGAATCCCAGGCTGGACTTCTTCCCCAGGAGCTCTGTGCAGGAGGCCTTTGCTGACCTCTGACTGTCTGCTTACAGCCAGCAGGAGCTCCCAGCTTCCAGGAGATGCTGGAAAAGCTCTAGCTCTGAGACCACGTAATGGAGGTGAGACGTTCAACATCCGAGCACAGAGGCCCAGGCTCCATAAGAGGACCAACACTCACCATTGAAGTCAAGTTCACAGAAAAAGACCTGTAAGGCCCCACCACCATGATATTTTGCTCTGGAAAGAGCAGGTCCTGAACAGAGGAGTAGCTGTTGGGGAGCATCAGCTTGGGACGGTTGGTACACTTTGTAGGCCAATTCATTCTGCCTCTTTCCCCTGTCCTACTGCTACCCCACCTTTAATTGCTAGATAGCGCCTCTGTCACTGACTTGGGTCCCAGGGAGACCTGGACCTAGGGGCCATCCCACAGTTGGGTGGCCAGAGAGCCAGGACCAGCCATGAAGAGAATGGACCTGCAGGAACCTCCACCTTCCTGGGAGGAGGCACGATGTTGACGTTGAAACCAATCAGGCTCTGGGAGACGAGACTGAGTCTTGGTTCACAGGTCTGAGATGTTGAAGGACTGGACAGTTCCTCTTTATTCCCATCACCCTTAAGGCGAAAAGGGACACCAGTAAACCATGAGATGCAAACACTGGAACAACAAAGGAGAACCCCTTCCCACCCACCCACCCCCGCCTGCGCATTTTAGATGACAGGTGAAAATAGTGCTGTGTTCAGTTTTACAGTGATGACTCTGTGCACACACACACACACGCATGCGCGCTTGTGCATGCACGCATGCAACACACACACACACACACTCTAAAGGCCTCATACTTTACAAAACACAAAATGGTATTTAGTCTGTAGTACATGCTGGGAAAACAAGTGCTTGATTTGTTAAGGTTACAGGATTTAACTACTGATGATGGACTTAAGATCTGAATACAGCGCTGACCGTCACTCCTTAGTAATTTCAGAGTTTCTCTAGCGGCCTCATAAGCAAGCTGAGTTCTGGAGGTCCTTCCATGACTGCTCACGAGTGGGCATGGTGCTTGGTCAGTGTCTGTGGATGATAGCGTGAGGAATTAAGCTATTTTCTGGAGTGCCTAGGGGATTTATTTCAACTCAAGGTGTAGACAAGAGTGTAACACTTAGACATATAAAAGGAATTAGATGAGAGGCTCTGATACTTAAATTCTTGCTGTGCTCTGGGTGGTTGCAAGCACACACAGGGGTTTTTGATAGAAAAGTGAGAAGAAGGGAATATCAAGAGGAGGGGCCATCCACTTTCGGGAGGGAAAGCTGGGTCCAGGGCGCTGGCCCCTCCCAGAAATGTGATGCCCTGGGATGGCACCCTGTCTGATGCTGAGTATTCTTGGGGCACTGTGGCCTGGGTGGGGTGTGGGTGTGGGCGAAGGAGAATAAGAGCACAGAAGTGGTGAGCAGGATTAATATTGTTCCGTTTAGCTCACAATATGTCATGAAAGGAGAAAGAGAAGAAAGAGGGAAAAGACAGGAGCGAAGGAAGGAGGCAGTCACCCAGAAATGAGCAGGAAAAAATGAGAAGTGGAACACGCAACTGCACTGAAAGGTTTCTGGATAGCCCCTGGTTAGGGGAAGGAGTCTCTAGGGATCAGTGAGGGTTCTGGGAGACACAAAACCCCAGCCATCCCCATGTGGGTGACAGCCCGCCCACCCTCCAATGGTCCCTCAGGGTCAGGGGTGGTGTCTGTTATGAAAATGGTTTCCTGGGTTGAAAAAGGGTTGAGATCTGAAAGGTAGGCCCCTCTGCCCAGTGCAGGGGGTGGGGGTGGGGCGTCTCCTGTGGCGCTGTTGTCCTGGGGACAGGGACAGCGCTGCCCCTACCCACCCTGGGGAAGGCCCTGACCTTTCCTTCCTCCACCACGTGCCCACCTCTCCCTGCTCATTCTCCCCCATCAGAGCTGCTGGGCACCCCACAAGCCTGTCACTGCTGGAAAGAGAGAACAAGAGTGTGGGGAACAAGAGTTCAGGGAAGACAGCCGTGCAGAGGGATGTGGGGGAGCCCTGCCCTCGCCCAGCCTGGCCTCCGCAACTTCGTGAGAAGCGGACCCTCCCTGCGCAGCAGAGCAGCCAGACTCCTTACCGCCACCCCAGGGGCACATGGCGGGTGGTGAGGGGCCTTTCAGATTAGTTCAGATTCTGCTTTAAAAAAGTTTGGAGGACACGCTTCATTTCCTTAAGCATCACAGCCTCATTTTGGAGGGAGATGTATTAGGGCCAATCTCAGTTTGCGGACAAAGGAACAGACCGCCTTTGTCTCTTCGTGGAACAGCCAAGCCCTTTCAGGCTCTAACACTTTCTTGCTCACACTCTCTAGGAAGTTCACCCATCTGTGAATCTGTGAACCCTTGCAGAGAGCCTGGGCTGGGAAGGGCCATGCCCCGGTAGCTTAGGGAACCTCAAAGTTTAGCTGTGAATGGACACATGATATGTGAAGTCTGTTTCCTTCGGATCCGTTTTCTGGGGGTATTGTAGCTTCTGGTGCGTGTAAACGGGAGGATGTGAGCTGGGTGCCTGGAGCAAGGGGGGAGAGAGAAGCAACTGGTTGGATTCGGGGGTTGGTGAGGTGAGGCTGTCAAAATCTGACTGATGTGCATAACCTTGGCCTCTGTGGGGCATCACCTGGGAGCCACTGGAGAGCTTATCCTGAGAAGCTCTGGCAGATGACAGGGTGGAAAGTATTTCTGAGATGTTAGAGCCAGCTGGTAAGTAGAAGCCAGCAGGAGGAAGGACCCAGGGGCAGGAGTGGAGGGCTCTTACTGAGCACTTGTGTGTGCTCACCCACAGGCTGTCACGTTTGCCTTTCTCAGATTCTCTTCTGAACCGTTCGCAGTCCCCTCTCCCCCTCTCGAGCTCATGGAAGTGTGGTTGGCATGGTGGTTGTCACGTGGCCTGCCCCACAGTTTGGAGTGCGCAGGGCCTCTGTTCCGTGGCAGATGTGTCCACGTGGTCTTCCAGATGAATGTCACCAGGAATTTTTCAAGTTCCATAATGAATGAGTATTAATTAGCATCACAGATACAAATAGTATTGGGACGGGTTCACATCATCATTATTTACTTAAATGTCTCTCCAATTAGTCCTATTTTTATTTTTGTTTCCTTTTACGATTTTGAGAATTTCTTTGCTTTATGCAAACCGCTTTAGTATGGAGATGAGTAAATTATCTAATATTTAATATCTTCAGTTGCAAGTGTGGAGAGGAACTCAGTCAATATATTATCCAGCTGTTTCAGAAGCGTATAGGAGTGCAATGTTTTGGTGTAAATTAATCTTCTTTTACTTTTTCTTCAAGTATCAGTTCCCAGTATTGCCAGGCCCGTGTTGTGTTTAGACAAAGCATGTTGCGAGAAGAGCTAGGAGAGAGTTCACAGTCTTCATTCTGGTTTTTTTTTTTTTTTTTTTTTTTCTTTTTTGCCTTTGTGACTTTTGGCAAGCTCTGTAGTTGTTCTGAGTTTCAGTTCTGCATTTCTGAAATGAGACAAGCGATCCGTCTCTTCTCCCCCGATTTATAGATTTAATTTGGAGACGTATGCACGCACACGCACACATACACAACAGACCTGTGCCGGGCCCCTCCGTTGCTATTGGAACCACATTTCCACCTCTGGTAGGTTTCTGGGTCCCAGATGCCTGATGTTTTTTTTTTTTTCTCCGTGACTTATGCCAAGGAAAGAATGGGGATTTCTTAATAGTGATGGATTATGGCACAGGACCCCTGGGGCGCTGACTGCACGCATGCTCATTTTTCTCTGCGATGAGCGTGTGGACACGCTCCGACCTTCTCTGTTCGGCCCCTGCTATGGTCTTACCATTGGCTGCTTGTGCTTTTTGGCTTCTGCATCAACACCAGAACCTTCCAGTATGAGCTCCAAAAATAAACATTTGTCATGACCTCCAAGAATATGTGCAGTTTGGCCTGTGCTTGCCTCTCCAGCCTCGGTTCTCCCAGACCTCTCTGAGCTCCTGGTACCTGGCCATCTTACATATGCCCTGCTTCCTCTCTTTGCTCATTGCTCCCGCAGTTTCTTCTACCTAGAGCACTGTGGCCCTCTCCTCTTGCCCATTTTAACCAAGTAATTCTTCCCCATCTTTCAAATTTCAGCTCCTGTGTTTTCAGAGAGGCCCCACAGCTAGAGCAGGGCTTTAAGCTCTCAGGGGGTCATGTACTGCTCTTTTAAAACACCTGTGAGGGAAATTTTGTAGAGTTACTTATAATCTCCATCAGGCAGGGGCTCACTATTACATCCCTAATGTCCAGCGCCTACTAGATGCTCAATAAGTATTTGTTGAATGAATGCATGCATGAATTGTTTCTCTCTGCCTACAGAGAGGCTACATGTGGACTAGTCATGATTCCCAGTGAATGCTTCGCAAAGCACCAGCTCAGCCTCAGAGACAGAGGCAGCCGCGACTCCTGCCTGTTGAGGAGCAAGCCCGCGAGCTCAGTGGCTGGGGCAGAGGCTGGGCTGCTTTTCTCCAGGGCAGGCCCCCAGCAGCGTCATGCAGTGCTCAGTTTGCCTCTGGCCCACCGGCCTGTTTGGATCCTCAGTCCCTCGGGAGCCCTGGATGCTCAGGTTTCTTTTCATGTCTTCCTGGGCCTGCATGCCCGCTTTCCTCTGGCCTTGGCAGCCTTTTCCAGCCCTGTCTGCAGGGCCCGCGGGGGCCTCCTCCCTGAGCTCCTCTTTGGGGTGTCTGTATCCTACCCTGGACTGTGAATTCTGCGCTGCTGTAAGCCTTGGCTTCAACTGCTGCCCTCAACTGCCACCAGACTGTTCAGTCCTTAACATTCTGAGGGGGTGGGGCCCTGTGGTCAATGGCCACTTGGACCACAAGGCTTCAAGCACAGGGGCTCAGCCTTCAGTATGCAGTAGCTGCACAGGAGCATTTTGTGATTTTTTTTAACCAAGTCTTGCTCACCCTACCAAGGCAGTCCTGGCTGCCTGCCTGACCCACCTACTGCAGTTTCACAGCCTGACTGACTGCTGCAGCATTAGCTGTGAGGAACTCTCATGTAGGCACATCGGCAGTCTCAGCTGAAGGAAGTTGGGGGTCTGTGGACTTTCGCTATCTCACGTGGCCTAGCCAGCGAGGCAGCTCCAATGCTTACCTGCAGCTACCTGGTTGCAGTTGCCCCAGAGCAGCTCCTGTTCTGATACTTCTGCCCCTCCACCCTCATGGCTGGGCCATGTCTTAGAGGAAGAGGGCAGGCTGTGCTTGGCTCCTAGGGATAGTGCGAAGCCGTTGCTTCTAGTGGCTTCCCCTGGAGTCACAAATGCCTTTAGCTCTAAGAAATACGAGCTTGTGTCTCCCACCCTCCTCAAGTGCCTGCCATTTTTTCTGGCTCTTATTCCTCTATCCTCAATGCACATTCTGTCAATTTTCCTCAGTTACTTCCATAGCTGAAATTCGGTCCAGCCAGGTTGCTCCCAGCTCACTTCCCAGTTTTTGGCAGGCCCTTCGACAGTGCTGGAAGACATTCTCTCCGACCTGTGTTTCTTCTGCTCTGGTTGGGTGGATGGAAAGTTAGTCTTCTTCAGAAGTAGCTACCTGAGATTTTTGTGTCTCTGACTTTCACGTGGAATTACACAGGTAGGGATCTCTTGGCGTGTCACATCCTCCAGCTACTCACCCTGCTTGGGCTCCTGTTTACTGGGAGTTTCAGGACCTGTAAGGAGGCAGTGAGGTGAGCAAGGCTCATGGGATTAGAGTCCCTTTGTGGGCGCTGCAAGGACATCAGTTTTGCAGTAGAGAGGTGGTCAGTGTCGATGGATCCCAACTCCTTACTTGGCGGTCCTGTAGGGTGAGGGATGCACTCCGTCCCCACCTTCTTTAAAGAAGGTGAAGCAGCGTCATTACGTATGGTTGAAAAGCGCAGCACTGTGGGTTGTTTTCACTCCATTAACTCCTATAACTTGGCGGAACTTTCTATGGACTATAGAAATGATCCCTGAAAGTGTAGTCTTAGAACTTTCTAGATGTCACTCAGCTTAGTAAGAGAAGCTTCTCAGTCATTGTGTGTGTGTGTGTGTATGTTGGTGTGTGTTGGTGTGTGTGGATGTGAGTGTGTTCGACTTGCCTGTTTGGGAATTTGGTGGAAGAACAGGAGAGGGCACCAAATCAAGCCATTTTCTTGAACCATAATTTGTTAGTGCTTCTTCCGGGACGCAGCTCATAGAGGGTGAGGGTAGGAGGGACTTCGCTGTCTATTTATAGCTGTGAAGTTGACAAAGAAGATGGTACCCGGGAATGTTGTTCCTTAACTTGCTCGCAGCGGGCAGTACGTCTCCAATCTGGTGAGTCAGTCCCTTTAATGGAGTGGCCTTTGCCGGGGACATTTCTACTGTTGGTGACCTAAGAAATGGCAATCTGTATTGAGACTGCTCGGTTGCTCTATTTCTATAATGCCAGATTGCTGTGGGCTTTTATGTGAAGGGATTACGTGTAAGGGATTTGTTTGCTTGACAGTTGAATGTTGTATGATTTGGGATAAGCCAACTGGGCTGACAGGACTTACCTTGATCTCTAGGTGGACGCTTGCGTTACCAGGTGTGTGTACCCTGGGAAAACAGCCCTGAGCCTCCTGGGTCTCTGACCACGGGGTATGAAGAAAACCCAGCCTACTTAAAAACATGCTTTCGCTCTACAAAAATGTGTTTGTAACTGTGTGTCCCGAAGAGGAGACTGTGAAAGCCTATGGAGGCCACCGTGTTCCAGGCAGGGCCTTCGACAGAACTGCAGTGGGAAGTGAGTCTTAGCTTGAAGAGCTTCCTGCTCGCCCAGCCCGACACCCTCAGCTTCTCTGCCAGTCTTCAGGAAAGTCATGTTTAATGTCCTTTATTTTCACTCACAGCCCTTGTTCATTGGGTTATTTACTTCTTAAGATCCCCACTAAACTCCAGCTGGTGCTGTTTATGCAAGGGAAGAGGCCTGTGGTAAGCACAGCCGGGGAAGGGGTTGTGCTGCTCAGCTGCTCTGTTATTTTACTCACTTTCTCCCAGCGCCAAAGGCTCTCTACAGACAGAGAAGGGAAGAGAGATCTGAAGGCCGGGTCTCTCTCCAGAACATCCAGCGAGTTCACATTTGAATGGGGATAGGGGAATGGCATGGCGCGGAACTGCCAGCCCCGCAAGGCTCTGTGGGAGACTCCGGAACCCGCAGCCTCTCCTTCAGATGCCCGCTTGTTCCTCTCTTTCAGCCGGTGCTCACTGTGTTTTACTGCCCGGCTAAAGAAACGCAAGGGAATGCAAGTATTTGTGATCAGAATGTGGGATCTTACTGCGAAGGGAACAGAGAAGTCATTCCACCCAATATCCCATTTTTCACAGACTAGTCTGAGGTCTAGTCACTGCCATGCCATCCCTGTGTCTTACAAGTGACCCTCACTGGTCCACAGGTAAAGTGAAGGGAAAGGGCCTCATTGCGAAGGACAACAGTTTCTCTCCTTCCTGGCCAGGGATATGGGGGCCTGGGATCAGAACTTTTTGCGCCTTTGAAACCCATTCTGTTAAAAAGGAACATGAACTGGAGAAAAGTTAAAAATGAAACCGGAGTCTGTACTTTGTCTGTGAGTGAATTTCCCTCCCTGGGCCCTGACCAGAGTCTGCGCTGTGGCCATGTTTCTGGTTATCTTGGGGCCCACAGAACTGTGTTCCATCACAGGTCAGGTGGCTGGTCCCTGGAGGCCCAGGCAGCCACTCAGACACCTGCCATTGGATGGAATGTGGTCGTGAGTGTTTCCTGTGGGAGAGGCTGCCCATCTGATGTTGTGGGAGGGACGCACCATCGAAAGGAAGGTCATTTGACAATGAAACTGGACATCCGTTTCCACTAGGAGAGGCTCGTAAGATGCTCACGATTCCCTTTCGTGAGGAATGCTGAAATTCCAGAGGGAGGCTTCCCTGACAGTCATACAAGTACAAGGCTGAGGGGAATGGTATATGCACATGGGAGCCAGGGTCGGGGGGCGCATAGAAGAGACCTCGTGGGGGGCGCTCGGAGGGAGTGTGGAAGGATGGATGGCAGATGCTGTGCGAAGGAGGTTTCGGAGGGGGATGCTTGATGCCTTCGTATCCAGAGCCTGGGTTCCTCAGAGCAGGTCTCGTTACACTTACAAGTGGTCTGGGCCTCAGTCTGAGCATCACACACATCACCCTCAAAGGTACTAAACAGCAGCCACCTCTCCCCTCACTTCATAGGGCAGTGGGGTTGTTATGAAGATTAGACATGCTAGTATATATCAGGCACTTGGACCTAAAAATTCCATGATTGAGTCATTTGAAACTCAGAATCAAGGATGATTATTACCTTTTTAGGATAATCTATGAAAACTTTCCTAATCGATAATGTCACTGAACTGTATCACCAGTAGTAGAATAAAATTTAACTGTCCATTCATTATATTGATGTGCTTGAGGGTACCCTTTACTGCCTTGGAAACGGACCGCGTGCACGATCATTGACTTCTTTCAGTCAGAGTGTCCCCATTCAGCTCACCTGTGCCGGGCAGACACAGCTGGGCTCTGGGCCGTAAGACACAGGCTGGGCCTGCTGGCTGTTGACAGTCTGTTAGGTGAGATAGTTACTGAATAAGATTATATGAGTGGAAAGATAAAAAGGAAGAATGATCAAGGAGCAAGAAGGCAGAGGAGAGAGAGTTTGACTCTACCTGGGCCACTTGGAAGAGGGGGTAACTGTGCTGTGTTCTGAAGAATCAGTAGCAGCTGGATGGTTGAGCCAGTGTGGAATCAAATGAAGATTTATTCAGAGGTGAACTGACAGACAGCGCTTGGTGACTGCTGACAGCAGCCGAGAGGAAGGGAGATTGCCAGGCAGGTCCCAGGGTTCCGGGTTGAGATTTGGAGCGAATGGCAAGAGAGAAACTCCCCCGTAGGCCACTGATTTTCAACCAGTGTGCTGCAAGAATTTTTAAAATATGCAATACCTGACTATTTAGTCAGAAGCACTGACTTCTTTTCCCTTAGAGTGTCAGGCAAAAAAAATAAGAGCCAACACAATAGCCTTCCAGTGTGAATGAATCAAAATTATACCTATTTTTGTCAGATCGGCAAAAAAAAAAAAAAAAATTTCTTGGAGTGCTGCAGATTTTAGAAATTGTTTAACACGTGCCATGAGATGGAAAAGGTTGCAAAGCTCTGCCCAGGCCATGCATGCATTCTGTGAGGTGATGCTCGGGGGAGCTAGGCACACGGTAGGACCCAGTAAATGTTAGTCCTCCCTTTCTCCTTGGAGGCATGAGCTCCAAACTTATTATTGTTCGGAAATGAAATGACACATGGGTTTATGAAGTGGCCAAGATTTCTGTTGAAATTTGGTTGGATTGTGTCTGAGCAGTTGCCTTTGGCTAATAAATCAGGGTGGTGGTAGCAGTGATTCAGCTCTGCTAAGCCATTTTTTTTTAAGTGACCGCATTGACTGGCTGACAAGTCTATTAACATAAGGAGACTAGAGGGAAATGGTAAGAAGCAAACTACATTGGACATTGCAACTTCTCTTGATTTTTGTGTAAAAGTTGTGAGCAGAGGTTTTGCTCTGTCCAGCACAACCCTCTCTCTCCCTTGAGGTCCTCTGCCTGCTGGTTACCAGCATTATGGCACTCCTTAGGTCTACATGAGGCTACACTTAGGGTCCTGACTCCTTGGATGGCCCTGGTTTCCCTCCCCAGCTCATCTGCTCTGTTTGCTTAGCTTCTTCCTTCATGCAGATCCCAGTGCCTGAGGACCCCAGGTATCGCTTGCCCTCCTCCCTGGGTATTTTAGCCCCAGAATCCCAGGGACCAAGGAAATGGAATTGTCTAGCTTCTGCTCCCAGCCTGCCCAGAGCTAACAGAACTGTTGGCTCAACTGAGAGAGGCTTTGGGATTCAGACAAGCAGGCAGGTTCAGGTTGGCAGGTGCTGCAGGCTGAGGGGTGAGTGCCCAGCCCTTTGGCACAGACGCTGCCTCTAAGAGGGAGGGAGTTCCGGGGGGAGAGGGAAACTCAATCACAGTGCAGGAGCGGGGGGAGGCTTTTAGTCCAAGTGCCAGTCACTGGGGGCAGCTGATATCATCGCCCAGCCGGTCTGGTTACATCTCCTTGCCTCCCTGGAGCGCTGATGAGAAGCCAGCAGTGGATACCAGAGAAGGTGGTCCCCAGTGAGCTGGAAGGGGGTGGCCAGAGGGGAGAAGGAGGAGGGAGAGAGGGAGGAGAAATGCATGGGCTGTGTGACTCCAGCAGAAGCATTTTGTAGTTTTGCCTCACATCATTCCCTGAAGATAGACAGTGATCACTTTCTTCACGGGAAATCCGTAGGGCCTCTGGAAAGAGCAACTGCTTTAAAAACGAAGTTCTGCATCTTCCAGGGCAGATCGTGGCAATTTTTGTGGCACACCACCCTGCTTACCTGTACCAGTTATTGCTACTGTTTTGTTTGCTGTTGCTAGAAAATGTGTGGGGTCTTCTCTTTTCTTCAGTCAGCGGCTGGTTCCTGAGGACATTTTATAGCCAAATCCCATTTCAAACCCGTTCCCCTTTGGTGGCAAAGAAGACGGGGCTGTGGCATTCTGGACTAATCAGATTGGATCTCTGTTGGTTTATGCGGAACTACAGCAAAATGGCTCTTATTGGCCACTGCATGATCTTTCCCTCCAAAAGAGGCCTTTCCTTTTTTAATGAAGCATTTTTCTCCAGACCTGGCGCTCATTAAGTGCTTTGCATGCATTGGGCTGCAATAATCCTACCAGATGGGCAGTGTTTTCACACTCACCTCCCCACCCCCATTTTGCAGATAAGGAGACTGAGGTCTAGACAGGTTGAGTCACACTCATAAAGTGATGACATAACTTGAGTGTGAGATGACCTGAGCTTTCTGACTCCAAAGCCTCTTGACGTACAAGGCTGTCATCTAGTTAGTATGTCGTGTCTGTCACCACCCAGGACAACTCGCCGCTGCCTTTTCTTCGTTCACTCATCTTACTGCAGAAGCGCCACTGTCCACTAGCGCTCGGGACTGAACTGTGTAAAGGGAGGGCTCTGTGCTTGAGGAATGGAAGCTTCAGGCGGGAGCTGACCCAGCACCACCACAGGGGGAAAGCCTGGTGCTGTAAGAACACAGATGAAGAAATGCTGAGTGTCCAGGAACGTGGGTCAGGGTGGCCTCAGGAACCTTTCTGAGAGAAGGCACAGCATGGCCAAAGGCCTAGGAAGGAGGCTGGGGGTCTGCATGAGGGTAGGGATCTGGGTGGGCTGCATGGAGCCAAACCAGTAAGGACTACAGTTGCCATGGGTGGAGTTTGGACTTGAACAAGTGCTCAGTGGGGTTCCAGGCAAGGAAATGACCGAGATCACATCCATGTGTTAAGAGACAGATTTTGTGGCTTACCTCACTACACAGGCCCTTCAATTCCCAGATGTCTCCAGGAGAAGTTCTTTTCTCTACCCCTCGTCTGTTCCCAGATACTTCTTCTTTTTGGTCTCAGTTGGCTCTTTCCTCCGAGGATAGAAGTCCGGAGCACCTGTGAGGGAACGGGAGCCTGGGTTGCCGTCAGGCTGACTCCAGCCCAGGGGTCTGATGAAGCAGGTGCTTGTCAAGTGATCTGCATGAGGTCTCCCTTGCTACCCTTTAAATATGTTCCATTTTTCTTGCAGAGAGGATTTTTTTTTTTTTTGGTCATTTTGGTCACCATTTAAAAATGCTTCCTACATGTTGAACAAATTCACTTCAGGCACAGGTAGAACTTGGGATAAAATCTCAAGGCTGTTCCTGGAGATTCGGCTCATGCTTTCTCGTCGACAAATCGTTATAATTATGTACGGAAATCATTCCCCGTGTCCCATTTAGTTGGGAGACACCAAGGCCTCAGAACAAAAAATTACAAAAGTCATATGTAGTTTAACCAGTTATTCTGAGTAATTTTTATTGTCCCTTCGCTTGTATCCCCAGCCCTCCTAGCCTCATGGGCTCTGAGTCACTCTAACCCAAGGTTTCTCAACCGAGACACTATGAACTTTCGGGGTCGGACAATTTGTTCTGGGGGCTGTCCTCTGTACTGTAGGATGTTTAACAGCACCCCCTGCTCTCTACCCTGTAGATGCTAATAGTAGCACCCCTGCTGGTGACAACCAAAAATGCCTCTGGGTATTATAAAAGTCCCCTGGGGGTGGGGGGCAATGTGACTCCAGGTTGAGAAACACTAGTCTTAATTACATTCTAATGCTAGCTTCTTCTGCATAGCATGGTCTTTGGAAAAAGTCCCAAGAACTCCAGTTCACTTACGTGAAAACTGGCAATCATTCTGTCGACCTTTCAGGGTTGTCGTGAGATAGATAATGCTTGTCAAAGGCTGACCCTTTCACTGAGTTCTCAGAAAACCCAGTCCACTTTCCCCATGACCAACCCAGCTCCCCATGGTGAAGCAATCCTTTCCACCCTTCACTGGTGCCTGGATTTCTTCTGAGGCCTGTCCACAGTGACATGGGCAGATTGAGCTACATAGAAGTACAGAGGATGGATGGCCTCCTTGACTGGCCAGTACTTAGCTGGGTGTGTCTGCTCTTGGTGCCTCCATAGCTGCACATCACATTTGAGGCATTTTGGTACAGGAATTTCTGGTTTTGAACCTTGCTCTTTGTGTCCTCCTTTCCCACCCTCACTGGGCTGCACAGCGCACAAACAGTTAAGGGCATCGGGCTTGGCCGTCTCCCCAGTCACTGTAGACTACACTGGAAGGATTGAGTGAAATCGATAGGACTAACATTACATCGCTCAAATCCCCAAAGAAAGAGTAGCTGGGAGGATAGAAGGAATGACCCCAGAGAAAACAGCTGTCAAGGGCAGCTATTGGTTTATCTTTCATGGAAAGGGAGATGTAATGAATTCTAAATTAAGAGGAACTAGAGGCAGAGCAGTTTATCGGTCTGGCAAGGCTGCTGTAGCCCAAGCTGGCACTTCAGAGGAACTGACTGTGTCTTGCTCGAACTGGGTTCTGGGACTGTCTGTCCAGCCTGGCCACGTTTGAGGAAGGGTGTGTGTGTCCCTTGCAGATGAACACCATTTAAAAGCCTGGGAGCCTACACAATGGACGGAATGACACTGCTGGATTAGGCCACACCCAGGCCGGCCAGGCCCACATCTGGGAATCAGTTTCACAGGGCCTGGCTCTAGAGGACCATACAGGCCTTCTCTGGGCTCTACCATTCTTTCCCCCACTACCCTGTGTGTATTTCTCCAAAATAGGCATCTACAGTGGCTTTATAAGGGAGTTTGTGAATTTGAGTAGAAAGAGGTAGGATTTTATAGGGAAACTGACCCCAATTGAACCTCGGCTCATTTTTCTTTTAAATATGTGACCCTTGGCAAGTTATTTCATCTCTTGGAGACTAAATTTGTCAGTCTTTAAAATGGGAGCAGCATAACACCTGAGGGTTTTTGTAAGATCAGACATTTTAGTTTAGTTTATGTTTTTGTGGGTGTTGTTTATAGTGCACAATCTCTGCAATAGGGGTGAGTCTTCCAAGCATGAAGGGTTTGGTCATAGAGGATTTAGTTGCAGAACATAATTACTGGCTCAGTATGTGTGTTATGTGAACCATTCTTTCTAGGTCTTGTGGGAATCTCCCCCCGTGCCCTGGGGTGCTAGGGCAGAGGCAGCTATAGCCTGGCTTCATCTGTTACCACACTTGGGGAGGAGGCACCCTTTGGAGGGGCCCCTTGGGTTGACTGTAAGTACCTAAAAGACACCTCTTTGGAGCTTGTCAACCTTGGTCTCCAATCGTGCCATCTTAGTGTCAAGAAGTTTTCATTGGTTGCCCATGTTTACATACAGATCATTGATTTTTCTTTTCTAATTACTCTAGTACCGCAGCACATCTGTTATGAATGACACCTTTTCCATCGCTTGACTTGCTGTCGAGTGGCTCGTTGCTTCTCTTCCTCGTCATTCTTGCAATGGGTAGGGTCACTTTTTCTATGGTAACTTCTTTAGCTGTCAGTTCTGAAACATCTTAGGAGTTTGTTCATTGGATTCAGATTCCTTTTCCGTGATCAATCCAGAATATGTGTGGTATGATGGACCTGTTGGTAGGCTAGTAGGTGACAAGAATGGTTGGTGAGGACTTGGGGACCATTTGATGGGACTGCTTTTTGTGGGCTCAGCCATTCTGTGTCTTTTGGGGTGATTCAGTTTTTTAGTCATGCTCTTTTTGCGAAGCTGGTGGCCTGCTGTGTGGTCTTTGTGTGTTTTTGATGATGCAGCTGCTATATCTGGTGTAGTGCCACATGAGTTGAAAATTGACCATTGTTCTGTAAATGAGGACTGGCCCACTCTCTTTAGCTCTCATCGAAAGGCATCATGTAGTTTTGTTTCTGAGATTCCTCCTGGTATTAGATGCTCTTGTCTGTAGTTGTTTATGCTGAACTAATTTCAGATGCATGGTACAGGGCAGCTGATGCAAACCTTGGAAATGCCAGTGGGGTCACTTTAGCAGCTTCAGGATGATGAGTTGCCACCCAGACATTTTAGGTACATTTGGAACCCAGCCCATTACGTGGCTCAGAGTGTTGTCCCGTGATGGAAGGTGGTATTATTTGCAAGCGAGACTAAGGCTCAGTGCATGGAGGAGACGTGGATGTCGTCAGTGAGCCAGGGAGTGGCAGAGCAGGAATGAAAGTCAGCCCTCTGAGGCAGTGTCAGTATTTGCTCGTGGCTTAAAGGGACAATCCCTTTAAGTCCATTTTCCTCAGATTGGGGAGCTGAGGGACTCTTAGAAAAATCTAAGGATATATGTTTCAAATATGTAGAGTATATTCTGGCAAACATCTTGATGAAATCTTTAGGGAAGTTAGGCCATATGCTGAAAAAGAGTTGTAGGCAGTCAGCAATGAACCAAATATCTCTTCACTGACCATAATTTAAACACACTTTAAACAATCTTTTTCCTCTTAAAGAGACAATTCTGGTGACTTCACTTGGAGGTCAATGAAATCACTGCCTACTGGTGTTAATAGCGAAATCATGAAAAAAGGAACCATTTTGCCCATAAACAGAATGGAATGTCAGCTTGTGACCTAGGCCCTCTGGGGACAATTCACTTCCTCTGTAAGCAGAGGACACCAATTTCCTTCCCAGGAGGTCAGCTGCAGGAGGTGTAGGGTTACCATGGAGTCTAGATTCCAAGAGAAGTTGGAAATGTAATTGCCCTGCTGGTTTTGTTTAGCCGCAAGGTTACTCCTAGACATAGGCAGTAATGAGGAAATAATGGCTGGAATGGTCATGGGTTGACCCATGCAGAGCAAGGGGAACTCTTTCTTTCTCCTTTAATATGGGAGGGTGGTCATTATGACTGTCATTTCTTCCAGAGAGATTTGCTGTTGGTGTTCAGCTGAAGAAGACGAGGGTTCTTAGGTCAGCCCATTTTTCTGAATCATGAGACAGAAAGCTGAGCGCGGAGAGAGTCAGACTGTCTCTGATTCTGCAGCTCTGTAAAGGGGACTGAGAGCCTCCCCTGCAGCCTGTGGGTAGAAGGCTGGTTATGTGTGTTCGGTGATCAAATGGGGCTCCCCGTTCACAAAAGCTGTGTTGACTTTGCAGCAGTAAATAATTCTAGTGAAAGGGCTGCAGGAGAGCCCGAAGCTATAGGTATTTCCATAATGTGAGCCCAGCCGGAGAGGCCCCTGTAGGCCCGCGAAGAACTCCCACGCACATCTGTAGGAAGCTCACATATGCCTGCCTGCACTTCTTTCTAGTGTAGGGAGAGCAGAAGCCTCCCTGACCCCTTACACTAATGCTTCACCTGAACTTGAACCCACATGGAAGGAGTTGAAAAGTTTGATAAAAACATCTTTTCCAGTCTCAAAATAGAAATGCAGATTTTTGAAGACCAGACTCTTTCTTAAAATGAATTCCGGAAAAACAGCTCTTGTCAAAGTAAATGTCTCTATTCAAGACATCCAAAAGTTTGTGCAGCACTGCGAAATTTTACCATCTCTAAAAGGTTAAAGGGCTGTTTTAAATCAGATCTGTATTCATGCTCATTGGTTCAGTCTAAGATGAACACCTTGACTTTCTGGAAAGACAACGGGGAATTTCTAAGTATTCTCCCTAGTGCCTATGTGCAGGAACACCTGCATTTGCCCAAATCTCACATTCCTTTGTGTGATCTCTCATTTTGACTTAAAAATAAATTTACAGCATTAGCATCTAATGTTACCTTGATAATGGAGACATTTCAATTTCATGAAATCTGCACGTTCTAGTTCAGGATTTATTGTGATCAGGAAATAAAGCCCCGTGGAGAATGAAGGCAGTTCAATAGTGACAGTACTAGCCTGCTTCCTTCAGAATGCCATTTTGAGTATCAAAGGATGACGTAAAGTGTTAGACTGTGGTCAGTGTGTCCTTTGGTCTGCTGTGAAACTTTTCACTGTTCAAGAACACACTGTGAAATGTGTTCTCCTACCTTGTTTTTTAGGCAACTTTACATTTTGGGGGAAGTATAGCTATTTGTGATGTCCTCAGATATATCCTGAGCAGTGTTTAAGGGCTCAGCAAGAGTATTTGGACTAGCTGGTTCAGTCTTTGTGTTTTTTCCCTTTTATTTGATATCGTAATAGATGTGAAAGGCACACTTACCCCTGGTGTGAGCTGATGTGTTGGTTGCCAGAGAGATTCAGGTGCACTTTCCCCCTGGCACTGGCAGCTGCTACATGACTGAGTACTGATAAAGTAAAAGGACTTCTGAGTACTGGTCAGCTCTGCAGAGCTCCCATAGGGGAAGGCATCCAAAGGTATTTGTGTGCAGCACCCAGTGGATCCCAGGCCAGCCCACCTGCTCCTGAAGCCCATTAGCTGTAGGGACTGTCATGATACATGCTGCTAGCCAGGATCTGTCAGGCTGGCCAGCTGGCAGAGTCCAGCTTTATACCATTTGTTGTTAGTTTGTTAGCCTTCCTCCTTACGTGCCTGTCAACTATCTGTCCTCCACCCACTCATTTTGCAGGAGGGACCAGCACACTGGTCAGAAAATAGCTACATGGTGAGTGTACTGGACATATTGCAAGTTTTCTGTTCCCTTGAATGGACACCACCCTCCCACTTATCCCCCACCAGTACACACACTGAGATAGATGCTCAGGGGCCAGAACTTGCGTCCAGGATTATAGCTCAGAGTGGGACAGTCACACACTGCTGGCAGAAATGTCAGTGGGTGCTGCTACTTTGTAGAACTGAGTGGTGGTACCTACTGAAACTGCATGTACTTGTGTCCTTTGCCTGGGTAATTCCGCGATCAGGTTTATACCTAAGAGAAGTAAGTGCATGTGTGACTAGTGTAAGTGTTCAAGTTGACATTCGGCATGGTTTCTCCGATGGAAAACCACCCAGATATCCATCGGTGGTAGGATGGACAGTCGCTGTGGTACGTGCATACGATGACATCCATCACAAAGATGAAAACAGCTAGCTGTTGTTGTATGCAGAAGTGTAGGTGAATCTCACGGACAGGAGCAGGGAAGGGACTGTCCTGCTAACAACCCCTTGATTTTCACACTTCCATAGCCAACGGGTTTCCGTTGCGTAGGCCACCCAGTCTGCAGCATTTTGTCCCAGCAGCCCAAGAAAACTAATACAGAAACTTATGAAACATGTTCAATTATAGAACCTAAAGAAGGCTTGTGAATATTTTTTATTGATACCTTTGCTGTAAATTAAAATCTTTAAAAAGAAAGAAGTAAAGAGGTAAGAGAAGCTTGAAAACATTTTTTTTTAAAGTAGGACATACGATCTGTAGGGGGAAGATCAGTGAGTCAAAGCCAGCTGAAGCAAAACTAGCACCTTGAGTAAAGAGAATGACTAAGGAAATAGTATTATCCCTCTCCACTGGGCTGCCTGGGAGGGGCATTTGTGAGTTGCTCCATCTCCGCCAGTGGGTTTGCTGAGCCTGGGGCCATGTAAGCCAGTTCTGTCTTCCTTTCTTAGTGGTCATGGGAAGCTATTCTTTTTTCACAGTCAATTGGAAAATAACAGTTGCAAAGGCATTTTGAAGCCTACACACTGGGGTGTTGGGCTACCTTTGCTTGGCCTGAAAATGCATCAAAGGGATCAGGAATCATGACGAAAAGCATACAGCCTCGTTTTTATTCTTTCACACACGTTTCCCGAGTGCTGCTCTGTTCCAGGTGCTGGCTTGGCGCTGGGGCCAGTGCACGGTTGACTAAAGAAGGCACAGTCCCTGCCCACGTGGCACTTGGACCCATTGTTGAAGAAGCAAGCTTAGACCTGAGCCACACAGAGGGAAGCTCAGATTCCCAGAGGCGGGAAACGACAGTGTTTTAGTTGTCTGAGTGTCGTTAGGCTGGCAGGAAACTGCGAGGACAAGAATGGGGGAGGTTTGGGGAGCTTCCAAGACACAGGCCCCCAGCCGAAGTAGCTGAGTCAGCCAGGGTGCTTCTGAATGTCAGCTCCCCCCCAGCCAGAAGCTTGCCTGGTCTCTGCTCAAATGTGAGCTTAGAAAGAAAGGACTGGGCTTTGAATAAGAGCGTTTTTCTGTTGCTAATCCTTCCTTGAGCCAGAGAAGGAAAGGAGTGAGCCCCAAGACTGGAGGATAAGCCAGTGTTTCTTTGAATAGTAAGGTTCACTCATTTGTTTCTAGGTTGTTCTTGCCTCCTACCTTGAAGAAAATGAGTTTCTGAAAGTGCGTCTCCCCTCAGCAATGATCCGTTTTGACACAAAGACCAGCCCTTAAAAATGTGTTGCAGTTATGTTCACTTTCAGGCCTGAAAATGGAGTCTTGAAGAATCTTTTAGCCATCTGTGAGGTGCATGAGGTCCTGGCTCAGTGTCACTTGGTGTTCCAAGGGCGCCCAGAGGGGGCGTTTCTCAACAGAGAGCCCATCATGCAGGTGGGATATAATCGTGCAGCTACACTCGGGGATCTCTTGCTCCCAGACAGGGGACATTTACCCTTTGGGGGTTTCTAGGAGGATAACCACTAGGAGACCCCAAAGGCCTCAGAACTTTTGGAAGACATGAAACGGGGGCTGGGGGGTGGGACCTGCACCCAACTGTAGGCCCTGCGTTTCCCCTGCACCGTCACACTCAGTCCGTTCCCTTCCCTTCCCCCACCCTCTGCCCGTCCTTTCCCCCCGCCTGCACATCTGTGCTTTCCAGCAACGTACCGTGGTTGTACGTACCTGCTCGGTTTAGCCCTTTAAGCGAAAAGCAATTTAGACCCCTGTTAATTAAGTAAGGCCATTAGACTGGCATGGTGGCTTACGTAGGCAAAGCAAAATCTAAGCCTGTAAATACCTCAAGGTTACAAAAGCAAAACACTGAGAATAATCAATCACAAACAGCCAGTTAGGCTTGAAGCGATAGCCAATCAAATAATTTGCTACCTTCTGAACCTTCTCTGTATAAATCTCTCTTCTGACTCCTATCTGGGGTCCGCTCCTAACCTTTTCCATTTTGGCATTGCCCAGTTGGAATTTAGTTTTGCTGAAAACTCTTAAAATTTTTAATATGCCTCAGTTTTTCTTTTAACATGCTACTCTTTCTATCTGGGAATTAGAGAATTCCAGAATGTCACACCAGATGGAACCTCTGACAGAAGAGGAACTATGTTTTAGTTCTAGAGCACCTTTTCATTACCCATTTGATAAGTTAAAGTGATCTGTAAAGGTGAAGGAAACCAGGCAACTGTTAGACCCAAGAAAGGAAGCTGACTTGATTTGTCATCCATTTGAGAGGCGCAGGGGGGCCTATGCGTGTGCCCAGTCCTGGGTGAGGCATGGGGGTAAATAAGACTCTGTCCCTGTCCTGAGACCTTAACCATCTCGTGGGGAAGAGAAATGACTGCGTGAGTACAACACGGTGTAGCACTGTGCCATAGGGACTGTCACAAGGAGCAGGAGGGACCTCTGTGGGGACGGGGGGAGCAACAAACAGGGATCTAGAGAGGAGCTGGTGTTGGAGAGCAATGTGGGTTAGCCAGCAGTTGTTCGCCAGCTGAGACAGGAGTTTCAGGCAGGGAAGAGCAGAGAGAATGTTTGAAAACACAGAGAGCACAGCCCAGTAAAGTGCAAGGGGTGTGGCGGGAGAGTGTGGCCTCAGGTAGAGTGGGACAGGAGGGAGGGCAGGAGAGGTGTGTCGGGCACAGAGCCAGAAGAGCCTTCTGTGAAGCCTGGAGTTTACCATGCAGGTGCTGAGCAGTGGGGAGGGGAACCCTAGGGGCAGGTTTGTATTTTGGAAAGAGCCTGCCAGTAGCTGCTTGGAGGTGCGTTGGAACATGGTGATCCTGGAGGCCGGGAGGCAGGATCAGGCTGCCAAAGTCTAGTCCAGTCTCAGCATATCAGGTGTGGGTGATGCAACCTTCGTGTCACCGCAGTCCTTTACCGTGGTATCAGAAGCATCTGTTCCTGTAATCTGGTTCTGTCACAGTAAGAACATCTGGTAGGATGTACTCTACTTACTTAAAGGTTGGCCAGAGCAATTGCTTAATAAGCATGCTAGCAGCTTCCCTGTGTATCTTCACCGTGACACTTCATCTTTCCAGCTTTCCAGTCCAGAGAAAACAGACTTGTTACTGGACCGTCTCCAGCACTGAGGACACAGCAGTGACTGAAGTAAACTAAAGTCACTTTCCTGGAGGAGCTTATGTTCTAGCAAACAAGTAATCCACATTAGATGCTATGTAGCAATGACAGTGGCGGCCACAAACAATAATGAGAGGAGGGCAGGTAGTGTTGGTGAAGAGAGCTTGCCATTTCCAATAGGCACCAGTCCAACTTGCATGAAGTGATGTTGTAACAAATTTGATCCCCAAGGACCTTTCCTTCAAGGGTCAGGTTGTCTAAAGGGAGGCTGCCCATGACCGAGCAGGATTTGCAGAAGTTCTCTGGCCCCTGAGACTGCCAAGGGGCTCTGCTCCCTGCCTCTGGAATGGGCAGCCACATTGGCCGTAGACGACCTACCTTGGCTGACTCTGTTCCTCAGCTGGAGTATTTGAAACAGCTCACCGCTCCCTCCTCCCCTTATGTCCCCAGTTTCTTTGCCGAAATAGAAACGTTCAGCTCAGCTGCAGCATCTGTTTCCTGGTGAGGTCTGTGTTTCTTACTCAGTTTTCCAGCTGGTTTGACTTATCAGGATGCAAGCAGGTCACTGGACTGGCCCAAGGCCACACAGTGAAACAAGGTTCAGCCAAAGATAAGCCCAAACTTGCTATTTTTTGAGAAGTTGCACAGTTGCTGGGAGCTCTGGAGTTGTGGCAGATGGGATGCTAACCACACCCCTGAGAACTGTATGCAGGGCTCCTGCGGGCAGGACTGTGCATCCGGTCAAGGGCTGTGTGTGGTTCAGTTTTTCTAAGTAGAGAAGACAAAGCGGGGGAATGCGTGCCCCCCATTGAAAGGCCATTTTGACTTGACTTGAAGGCATCCCCAATCAGAGGCCATGGCTCCAGTACAGCAATATTTTAGGTTGGCATCGTCTTCAAAGACCACTCCCCAGGGTCTCAGCCTTGCCCAGTGAAATTACCTTTCCTCTTCCTGCCCCCTTCTTCTCATCCCCTTCCCCACACCTCAGCCATTTCAAGTTCATGACCAAATTACTGTAGGGTGAGGGAATTTCTGGGTGCAATTACATGCAGTTGTGGGTGAAATCTTAGGGATAATTGCAGTGAGGCTGAAGTGGACATGAGTTTAGAGAATTTGAAAAGCACCTGTTGGGCATTCGCATTTGTGACTCTCCTTTTTGTTTGCATTAACCTCTGCATTTGGTTTTTCTCTAAACCTTTGTTTTCTGTATCTTTTGAAGCTACAGAACCCTACATTCAAATACAGAATAATGCAAAAACTTGGTGTTGCTTTCCTGGGAGTTCCATTGCATCCTTGCCCAGTAGGTTTCTCTACCCATCAGCACCCCTTTGGGACTTGGGGCCCTGTGTGGCCTTAGGCTCAGCTCTCTAAGCCTTGGAGCTCTCATCTGCATTTGGGCAGGAGCATACACACTTCATGGGATTCATGATGATGAGGTTTATTGAGGTAATGCATTGCTATGTGTGTCTTTTCTACGTCACCAAGCGATTCTCCCATACCAGCTGGGTGTCCTGCTCAGTTCTGACACTGTCTTCCTGGAGGTAGCATCCTCCAGGCTAAGGGCTCAGTCCTACAAGACTGCCCACATCCCTTCAGATGCCAACTGCAACCAAGCCATCATCTGAGCTTCTAACCAATTGGCCGTAGTTTGGAGGATCCTACGACCACCTCCTTGAGTTCAATTAATTTGCTAGAGCTGCTCACAGAGCTCAGAGAGGCATTGTACTTACTAGATCGCCAGTTGACTGTAAAAGGCTCTAGCTCAGGAAGAGATGTATAGGGCAAGGTTTGGAGAAAGGATGCAGAGCGTCCGTGCTCCTTGCCACCACACCACTCTTACAGTGCCTCCAGTGTGGGCACCAGCCCAGAAGCTCTCCAAAGCCTGTCCCTTTGGGATATCATGGAGGCTTCATTATATAGGCACACAGTTGATTAAATCATTGGCCATCGGTGATTGAACTCAGTATCCAGCCATCCCTCCCCAGGTTAGGGAGTGCGACTGAATAGAGACCAGGCTCAGCCATTAGAAACAGACAAGCAATGCAGCACCACACTAGGCCTTTCTGCATAACATTTGGAGGCAAAAGGAATATAAATGCATGTCAACCTTTTGCAGGCTACATGGTGTAGTGGAAAAAAGCCAGAGTGGCCTGGTTTGAAACCCTAGCCTTTCCTGAGTTACTACCCTGGGAGAATTGCTTAACCTCCCAAGCCTTCTTTCCCTGGCTTATGAAATAAGGAGAGTAGAGCTGTTAGGAGAATTATATGAGAAAAGGCATGCAAAGTGCTAATCGTCTAGACTGGCCTGAAGCAGATACTCCAATAAATGAATTCTGTTGTTTTCCACACATGTCTGCCCATGTCAGTCCTCTTCATCTTAGTCTTCAAATTGTCCCCGAGCCCACACATGCACTGTACCCATCCGACTCTGCACTTTTGACTCAGGGTGTTGACAGGGAATGGTGCTGGGTTTGGGGGCCTCCCCACCAGTAAGGGGGTTCGCCTTAGGGTGGAAAGTCTTCTTCCCTGAGCCCTGCGAGCTGCTTTCAGCCAGGCCTCTTCAGGAGATGCTTCAGGCCAGAACAAGAGTGTTTCAAAGGAGGACACAGTGGATTGCACTCGGGGCTGACAGCCATGGCTGCCAAGGGCTGAACTGCACACAGCCAGCCTGCTTGTTCCTTTAGAAGCACTCTGGGTCCCTGGGGTAAAGTTCCCTGTAAGTGTCGGTGTTCAAATGGTCTGCTTTGGTGGTGTTTCTGATGTGTGCAACTCCTTCCGGAGGCTAAGAAATGGAGAGCCTGCCAGAAAATTATCATGGAGGAATAAATAATATCAAAACTGCATCCTGACGCTCAGCAGTCATCTCCACACTCCCCGCATGCCACAACGCCTCTGCCCTGGTCTCCAGCTCTGAAGCTGCAGACGGTTCAACTGAGGCGCTGGGCGGAAAACTGTTCCAAAGCTGCCTTGGCTCAGCAGGTCCCGCCCTTGCTCGGGCGGGGAGAGTTCCAAGGTAAACAGGCCGCGTTATCACACCAGACGTTCTTGGCACCAACAGCCCATTTCCAGCCCCAAAACATCTTTTTTTTTTTTTTTTTGGTGGATAATAGACAACCAGTCACAGAGTAAACACATGAGGAGTTTGCAGGTGTTGTGTTCCTCTGTGTTTGCCAACCAGATGTTCTTTTCTGGGACTTGCATTTTGGCCCCGTGGGTGCCCCAAGCCTAACGAAATGTCACTCTTTTTTGCCCTTTTCAATGAAATAAAGCAAGGTTCTCATTAGAGATTTCCCCAGATGAGCTGTAGATTTCACTTGCAAACTATTAATCTATTTGTGTCCTTTTTTTTCTTTTCTTTTTTCCAATCTGGATTAGGCCAAGAAATACCAGTCAAAATAAACATGTAAATCTTGACCTTAGAAAAAGTAACTACTACAGCAGAGCTGTAAAAGTCACCCCGGGGGAGATGAGGCTGCAGAATCCTTGCCCGTGGGCCTGGTCTTTGGCTTGGCAGGGGGTGCGGTGGAAGCCCTGCCCACAGCACCCCCAACCAAGGCCAGAGCGGGAGGTGCCAGTGCGAGGGCTGCCACTCCAAGTCAAGAAGTCCAGCATGCTGGGGACACTTGGGGGTATTGGGGCAGCGTGTCTCCCTCTGTTTTTTTTTTTTTTTTTTTTTTTTTTTTAAACCAACTGTGCCGTGGATCAGTGCGTCAGCCAGAAGTCTGAGAGGGAGGCAGTGAAGTGAATGGACTTGGGTTGGGTTTGGAAACTGAGACTCCTTCAAAAGCTGCTCAGATGTTCAGTCTCCTGTGTCATTAGCCTAGAAAGATTCCTGCTGGTTCTTGTTGACCAAGTCTTGGTCTGAGTGCTGGACTCGTCTGACTACAGCAGGGGGCAGGTGGCACAAAGCCCCTTTTACTGTTAAACCTGAGATTCCTGGGTCAGGAAGGAGCGTCTTATTCTCCATCCCACCTTCCCCAATACTGAGAAGCACCAGCTGTTGCTCCTCCATTGCTCAGTCCTAGCATCGTCCAATCTTCCTCAGATACACCCAGTGCAAGGCAACTTGGGCTGCCCAGGTGTCCTGCCCCTTAGGGTCCCCCAGCCTTTTCCTCAGCTGGTGATAAAAGGATGTAGTCCCAAACATCCTACTGGTTAAAGCTGATAGTGGACAATGTGTGCAGCACAGTTGGCTGCTTGAGAAATTCAGTGTCTCGTGTACTGAGTGCTCCGCAAAACACCGTAGTTATAAGACCTTGTGATCCTCTTCAATCCTAATTAATAATACCTTACACTACTGCAAGTGGTTGTAGTTTTAAAAGACTTTGTCTTACTTTATTCAGGACGAATTTATGAGGCAGCTGGAATTAGGCCCCCTCGACGGGTGAATTACCTAGGTCTCAGTGAGGTTATGTGATTTACCTGAAGTAATTTGCCAGTTGGTGGCAAAACCAGAATCAAACTTTAACCTCTTAACTCTAAACCCAGTGCTTTTCCCAGCAGGCTGGGAGTTTGGGGCTGGCAGGGGTGCCACTGTTTACATGTTGTTAGCCTAGAAACATTGAACGGGGATTAAACAACTTTGCCCGCAAAAAGTAGTCTGTGACTGAGTCTAAGAAATAACCCACTTTCCTTGACTCCTAGCCCCATGCTCTTTGCAGGTGCCCAGGAAGATGTGACAAGGAATCTCTGAAGGTGGGGGAGAGCTTGTGATTATAGGAAAAGAAAACCAGTGTATATAAATCCTAGCTCTGAGATGATTACGAATTTGCAGCATATATATCATCACAAGGCATAAAATGGTGGCAAAAGAAAGTCTCCGCTACTCATCTGTTCCATTTATGAAATCTATCGTCCGACTCTCCTTTTATATTATCACAGTGTGTGTGTGTGGAATGCCTCTCCCTTGTGAAATCAGTAATTTTGTATCGAAGCCATGATCGGTAATTATACCCAGGAGCTGCACTTGCATTTCCCAACTACCGACCAAAGTGATGGGGTCAGTCCCAGCTTTTCAGTGACACAAATTTGTTTTCCTTTCTAATTAGAGTTTTCTGGACAAGATTCCAGGGTTGCTCTAGACTAACAGAGAAAGTGGTGACTCTGGAATGAGTTCTGTCACACGTGGGAGGACGTGCCCCTTCCCCCACTCTTGCTGTCAGTGTGCACCCAGATGGAAGAGCTCATCCCTGGGAGACGCAGCGGCTCTGTGATGAGGCCCGCTCAGGGACACTGGCTGTGAGGTTTGCTCAGACCACCTCCAAGTGGGCTTGTCGAATGAAATGCCACAAGGCAACTCACGTCCAAAGCATCAGTGGTCCCTTCTGTGGAGCCTGTCTGACAGCCGGCACTTACGTTGTCTGACCTCCCACTTCTTCTGTCAGGCCCTTAATATGTCTGTTTGCATCACGGTTTATACTCTGAGGGTCTGACATGGTGCCTGGCGCCCTGCCTGGACTGATGTGAAGCTGTTGAATAAATGCACGAGGAAATGACACAGGTTAGGTATGCCATTGTAGTGATGACCTGTGTGTCTCCATTGACGAAACGTTTTGCCTCTCAAAATTCAGCCCAGTGTGGAGGACTGTAGCGTTTCATTCTCTAAGCCAAATGGAATGGCTCTTTGCTTGTTGATAGACTTGTTCTTGGGCCAAATTTAAATGTGTGAGCTGTGCTTGATGAAGTGTGGGTGTGGGTGTCTGAAAGCACCCTTGGTGTGGACTGGAATAAGTCTAAATGCCGTCGAGCTGCCAGGATCTTGCCCTTGGTGCCCCATGCTGTGGGGTACATCAGGTCCCCTGTTCAGAGCACATCATTCTTCCGCACCCCTGGCCGGACTTCCCAGGCCCCGTGTCCCTGGGCGCCATAGCGTGTGTGGGTGTCAGTCAAAAATGCTCTTTTCTCTACCGTTTTTTTTTTTTTTTTGGCCTGGAAGAGTCCTTTACATAGTTGGTGACATCAAACGTCACTTCTTTTTTTTCCTCAAAAGTTTAAAAATCCTGCCCCATCCCTCCCACCTCTTGCTGGTATGTTTTACAGCATTTTGTTTATGTAATAATTATCATATGGGTCACAATGAACTAGAATTACCAGAAATTCTTGACTGGATCTCTTTAAAGGCCTGGGTTGTATTCTGTTCATTTTGGTATTCCCCAAAGGCGTAGGAAAATGCCTGGCATGGAGCAAATGCTTCAATCTTGGTTGGATAAACAATTGACTGATTGAGAGAGAAATAGAAGCAGAATGACTGTTATTTATTTTTAATTTATGAAAAAGATGAGAAGGTTTATTTACTATTTTAAGTCAATATGCATTCCTAGCATGATCTCCTGGGTGGCCAACTTCTGAAATACCAGCCTCTCAGTCCAGCTCCTGGCAAATGGGAGGGATTCAGTAAAGGTTTGTTGACGTAACGAATGAAATGCATGAGCAAATAGTCTGAGATTCTCCTACAAATATGTAGGTGGCCTTTGGCTTAATTTATTTAATCATTTAGCTTATGTTTAGAGGTCTTTCATTGTATGCCTTCCCTTAGGCATTTCTTTTCCCTTTCCCTGTCTAATACCTAAACATTGGGGACGTCAATACCCTTAACATACTGTGCAAGATGACACAGGGAAATTTAGCAACTTTGTGAAAAATGGTACCAAGTAAGGGCTCACTGGTTATTTTTAAACCTGACTTCCCTTCCTTGGGTTCCTAGTATCGGAGATCATTAAAAATAGATACCATTCAGACCATCTTAAACACCTGTGTTACTTTATTTCCACCACTACTTCTGCCTTGTCTTCCTGTGGTTCTCTGAGGTTGAAGAGAGAAACCCCAAGGTTACTTGCAATGTCAGTTTCCCTGCTCTGGGCCCAGGTTCCTATTCGAAGACTACTGTATTCTCACATTCCACGCCTTTTCATGAAAAGATGGTTTGCAGAGCTGTATCCTGTGCGCAAAGTTTAGAGTTGTAGAATTTGAAACTCTGAGATTAACCTAATCATTCCAGTGTCGTTTGGATTTAAAATGTGGAGAGAATATTTAGCTGGATAGATGATCTATTTGATGATGACTTTAAATTCAAGCGTGTTCTATGATATGAGGATTTCACCATCTACTAGATGGCAGAACATCCATGTCTATCTTGGTTCTAACGTTCTCTCCCTTGAATAACCCATCTGGGACTGGCCTGGGAATTTTACTCACCTGAGCGTCAGTGCAGCTCTGACTACATACCCTGCTTCTTGCCGCCTCCTCCTCACTTTGATTTGCTTCTTCATAGCATCTGTATCCATGTCTGTTTTTCCTTCTAGGCTGCACATTTCCCTGAGGCAAAGACTTCCTTACTTATCTTCTTTTCCCTACCCCAAAGCCTGCCATAATGTGTAAAGAATGTCTTGTTGAATAAACACCGACTTTCCCCAAAGGAGAGCAGACCCTCAAAGAGTACCAAAGGCAGAGACATCAGAGCTTGTTGATGTATTTATTCTGCTTGAATCTTGTCCACACCAATGACGGGAGGCCTTTTCTCCTGCCCTGAGCGCTCTGTGTGCACTTGTTAAAAGAATGGAAACGCTGACTGGCTACATCATGGATCGAATCTCGGAGAGTGAGGAAACCAGTCTCAGGGGCCTGGCTCTGCTTTCAAAGGCACCAGGCATGGGGCTGCTCCTGCAAAACCCCCTGTCAAAGACCGGCCTGAGTGCTTGACAAGCTGCAAAGTCACACGCTTTCAGTTTTGTTCTGAAACAGTGCCTGAAATCAATACCCATTGCTCAGAATGTGACAGAGGGTCAGGGGCTCACAGTGCTGCCTCTGACATTTCAAGAATATCGTGGCCATCCCCAAGGGTGGTCTGGTCTCATTTGAGCGGTGCTGGGGGGGAGGAGCCTGAGCTGTTCTTCTTCAGAAATCCCAGAGCAGTTTTCGATCTGTGCAAATAGAGGAAAGAAGACCTGACACCTTTGGCTTGTGTTTTGATCTCATTCATTGAATTGATTTGTGGGGCTGACGTCACCCAAAGAGTGATTCATGTTGCTGCTGGGCAGGAGAAATGGAGCAAAATGGGCCTTTTTGGGGAGATCCCGAGGGCTAGCCCAAGAAAGGGTGGATGTCTGGCCTCACCACTGGGCAGGGACACCAGCGAACTTCTGGCACACAGTCCTTGAGAGATCACATGTGCTGTGTCCAGCGCAGCGCCTGGCAGAGCATTGATGCGTTCGACTATCAGGGTTCTTGTCCAGTGTTACCATGTCTGGGTCTTCATTTAGAATTAATACAGGCATGTAAGGCCCGTGTAAATTCAGGAGGTATGGAGCTATTTTAGCACTTTTCATTGGGCAAATTTTCACATCTGGTTTCTTTTGTGGGTGCCTCCTCTTCTCCCTGGTCCCTTTCTTCCTGCAACTGCTAGCACCCCCCAGTTGTTTATCTCCTGTGTCCTCAGGCTCTTTTCTCTCCTGAATTATGGTAGCAGGGCATCCCGATTCATCTTCCTGTCCCCAAATCCTTCAGTCTCCAACAAAGTTGCCCCTCTGCTTTCAGAGTGGCCATTCTAACACACATCGATCCTCATTCCTGCTTACCCACACCAGTGCTTCTGGTGATTATCTGTAGGGTATTTACAAAAACATTTGAACGGGATCACTTCATCTCTGCCTCAGTCCACACCTCAGGCCCTATCTCTGGCCTCTTTTTCTCCACAGATTTCTTATGTAAGACTGTTTCATGTCAGACATCACCGTGCTCTTCACTCACTTGTGCGGCAAGCTTCTCTCCATCCATCTACGCTCTGTGCAAATGCTTCTTACCTGGCTGCAGAGCAAGCCACAGCATGTGCTCTAGAAACACCGAGGAAGGAGAGAGAGGTTGGCCCCATGACAGGTTGCCTCCACTGCACATCCAGGATAGACCTTTAACTGAGGTTATGCCCAAGTCTAGTCCGCCTTCTTTCTGCGGGGGTTAGAGATGATCTCTTTAGGATAATGTGAACAGTATTATTTGCCTGAGTATTAGTTTGACACTCGTCTACACTTTGTCATTATTAAAGCATTTGAAGAGCAGTTTTCTGTAGAGAAGTTAGAGGCACTTTTTTCGTGCGTGGTGGGGTACATCAGTGTTTCTCCACCACAGTCGATTTAGCCTCTCCTGCTGCCCCCCACCAAGGGGACATTTGACAGTGTCTGGTGACTTCTTCAGTTGTCAGGACTGGGGCTTGCTACTGGCATCTAAATAGCTAGAAGCCAGGGGTGCTGCTAAATATCCTACAGTGTACAGGACAATGCCCCACCCGCCCTCTCCACCAAAAATTATCTGGTCCAAAATGTCAACTGAGCTGAGAAACTCTGGGTTCAGTTAAATTGTCTTAAAATCTCTTTCACACTTTGAATCCGAAATCATTTAAAAATATGCCTCCCTTCCAGCACAAAGAGAGTTAATAAGGTGCTGAATTCTGTGGCTTTGTCTCAACTCCCGAGTCCTCAGAGATGATCAATGCCTCGGGCTCTTTCCCTGCCGTCAGTATCGACTTTCTCCAGCTCTGGTAGCCAAGCCCTTGTTGCCAGGGGTGCTCTCAGGATGGTTTGGGAGTTGAAGGAGAGCTTGATCCACCTCCCGCCTGCCTGAAATGTGCCTTTCATTAGATAGAAAAAATTATCTAATAAAATCAATTTAACACCAGCCAAAGAAAAGATTAAGGAGACAGGAATAGATGATCTTTCTGATAAGAATTAGAAATATTACTTGAATGTTTTTGAGGAAATAATTTATTTATGTGTGGATAGATTCCTCTCAAGTTATTTAAAACTATGATAATTGCATCCCTAAAACTGAGAATCTCCCCGTTACCTGCCAAAACTTCTGGGTGTTTCCCTGGCATTCCACCTTTGGATTTCAGTCCACTAAGTGAAATATAGATGCTCGTGTGATTCTTTTATGTCAAATTGCAACCTGACATCCTAAACCTTTTCTGTATTTATACATTAACAAATTATTTTTTAAACACTGTTTCTTTAATGCCTTGTCTATTTCAGAACTCTGTTAGCCCTTGAGCAATGTAAATGTGAACAGAATATGGTTCTTACACTTAAAAAAATGGATAAAGTCCAGTGGAAGAGAAAAATTTTAAAGCCAATACTTACAGTTAATGAGATCGCTATATAAAGAGAAATGCAAAGCAGTCCGGGAACACACACAAGACAAATTTCTGTGTATGGAACTGAGAAGAATTTTATGTGCATGATAATAAGTGGGTTGGGTGTTGAAGGACGAATAGGCATCTTCCGTGCAGAGGAGTGACAGGCAGAGGCGAGAACTTACCAAACTGCACAAATGAATACACTGTGGCAGGAACATGATGTGAATAGAGATGGATGGCAGGAGATGAAGTTGATTTTCTTCTCCAAAGTATGGTGAGCTCTTTGGGGAGAAAGAGCTCTGCCCTATTCTTTGTATCCCCGGGGCTTGCGACAAAGCCAGGCACAGAGCAGCTCATCAGTATTAGTTTCAACATCAGCATCAATACCAGCAAGGGGTTGCAGATTGTGGGCTCCAAGTCTCTAATCACTTGATCTTAGCCAGAAGGCCCAGACTCGATCCAAGCCTCTAATCAAAGAAGTGAAATGGTTAGGGTTGGAGGTACTGGGAGAGGCTAGGGGCGAGCAGAAGTGGAAAGTCTGGTCGTAGGAAACTGTGATCTGGATGAGTGGAGATAAGGACCACCACAGAGGGAAAGAAGGAAAGAGGAGGGCTCTAGAGCTCTTGGTAGGTAAATGTAATAGCAGTTGAGAAACAAAAGAAATAGAAGAGTAATGGACAGTGTAGTCGGAGGGGCTGTCATTCATAGAGTATGCTGAACGTACCTGGAACAACCTGGCTTTCAGAGCATCGTGTTCCAGGTAGCACCTGTGGATGCCTCGGATAATCAGAGGTCTGGGAGGAAGATCTGCTGTCTCACCTGGTGATCGCTTTCCTGTGCTTTGTCTCCAGGGACCTTGGCTCTTGGCTTCTGATCCATCTTGCGGGGCTCCAGCTTACTTGTGACCTCCCAGCCTGGTGTTGGCCTCGCCACCTCTTTGCCTTGCTGGCCACCACTCCCAACTTTGGTCACAGACCCAGTTGCCTCAGCTCTAGATTCTGGTGACAACCTGCCCACTTGCTCCTTTTGTACCTCCCAGAGCTGTTGTGCATGCACATCACACACAAGGAGGTGAGTGAACCTTTTCATCATTTTGATGATACAGTTGACATTCCTTTTACATTCCAATTCTTCAGAGGAAAGAGTATTGTAACAACACAATAGCCCTGATGTATCCCCCTCCTTAACAGGATTTATATAAATTCATTAACATGTCTATTTCTGCCAAATTAAATTTTGAAAAACATTCTTGTCCTTAACACTGATCTGGGACATTTTGGGGATATGAAATTAACTTCAGCATGCACAGCAAAAAGAACACCAAACAATAGATTCTGTAAAGACCAGTGCTGCTGTGAGTTTCACATTTCTGAGTCTCTCAAGAAATAGAGCGCAGCAGCGCTTACCGTCTTCACATTTTTATGTTTGATGGTGCCAGTAGATTTTCTCAACATTTATTTTTAAAGGAACATACTGAGTGGGTTTCTTAAATGCAGGGTGATCCTGATTTTATTTGCCAAACAGCTCCTCCTTAGGCTTGACTCAGTACAACAGTGCGTGTGAGGCCTGCTGCGCTGTTCCCGATCAGGGGCTTTCGTGTAGCCTCTTGCCAAATGAACAGCATTATCTGGAGAAGTGTGTAGGCCAGTGAGATCCAAGTTTGACTCCCCGCCCTGCTGTTTTCTTGAGGCAAGAAACTTACCATCTCTATGCCTCAGTGTATAAAAGTAACATGGCAGGGTTGCTGTGATTATAAAATGAGAGCGTGTATGGAAAGTGTCAGCCTATAGTAGGTCCTTCAGCAGAGGTTGGAGGTTCTGGCTCAGGGTTTGGCTCATGTTCAAGGAACACCAAACCACATAATTGCCCTCATCCCCTGTTAATGCATAAGGAATTTAAACTAGTCAGTCAGTCGGGCACAATGTGGTCATAAAGCTATATATTTTCCAATTTGAGTCTTTCTGTACATGAAAATTGGGTAGATGTGGAAGCCAGGGACTCAGAGTTAATAGCAAGTAGTTTAGTCCATGGCCTCTAAGGCAGGGTTGGGCCAGGTTGTGAGAAGAGAGTGAGCAGACATAGTCTGACATATTCCGTGTCCTGTTAACCAGTCTCTCTACAGTCATGTTTTTTGATGTTTGCTCCTTATGACTAACATTATGTAATGAGATATTACTGATTTAATTTACAGAAGATGTAATACACTGAGAAGTTAAGTAACTTTCCAAGGTCACATGACCAGGACGATTAATAGCTGGGTATTGTTTCAAATTGCATGCCCTCCCAGTGGTCCATGCTGCTGCCCGGGGCCTGGAAATGAGTCCCTTTGTGTATACAGTAGTAAAAATCACGTGGGGGTTTTGATATCCCTGTTCCCAGAGGGAAGGCTGTTTGCATTGACCGTGACAATAGGAAGGAGGGCCATCTCAGCCATGGGGGTCAGTCTAAGTCTTCCAGAAGGCTTTGCTGTCATCCCCAGGAGTTCTGCTCAGGCTCTGACATTGTTGTTCCCACGGGCCCTGCCCCACCCTACCCTCGTGACTACCGAGCACGTGGGTGAGTGTCAGGATTGCACGTGCACACCCCATGGCATCTTGGAGCAGGATGTGGGAGCAGCAGTCTCACCCTGGGCTGGCAGTGCCAGTGTGCTTCCTGGTGGACAACTGGCTAGGAGTGAGCCTCTCGTCTACCCCTCGTCTGGGTACCTAGCGTGTCCTGGCCCAGAGGTGCCGTGTCTGCTTGCCGTGAGTTGAGGTGCTATGCTCATGGTTGGGACATGGTGAGCTGATTCAGCAGCTTGTGGGAGGGGCTCCTGAAAGTCGGTGGGCCGGGAGCCAGCATGTACACAGCGTGTACACAGACTCGGGGAGGGGTGTTTGAGTCTATGTTGCCTTTTCCTTTTGCATTGGATTCGGCACATCCTGTAGCCAGTCCTGCTGCCAGTTTAGAGGACAAGGTGTGTGAACTAGTTACCTGGGGCCCACGTTGCTCATTTTTGTTACCTAGTTGAACCTGCAGGTGTCTGAGTTTGGGGCGGTGGCACACAGGGCGCACATTGAAGTGAACCGTGGAGGTTGCGGTCATGGTCCCGGATGATCCATTTGCTGTCCATGGAACCCCCAAGTTAGGTGACCCCTTATGTCTTCCACAGTTCAGAGTCTCTATTCCCAGCAATTATTCTTACTCTGTACGTGATCATTAGCATGTAAATAGGGGTCAGTCAGCAAGGGAATGAATCCTTGATTATTGAGTTTTCAGCTATTGATGAATGCTGTGGGCCATCTGATCATAAACTTGCTTTTCTTTCTTGCAGTGATTAGTAACCTGGCCCACTGAGAATCTTCACCTGGTCGTCCCTGGGTGAGTTTGAAGTCATCATTTCATTGCTCTCATTGTCAACTTTTATTATTTAAGAGGTTACACAAAACAGCTATTAATTGAACGTGCTGTGAAATGTTTTTCCTCTTGCTAAGAAAATACATTAGTTGCTGTATTGAAGGGAGCCCTGGAGCAGCCGAGCATTGGGCTTTGCACACCGTGAGCTGGGTGTGGTGTGAGGTTCCTCGGTGTCCGCGCACAGCAAACTATGTTGCTGTTCTCAGTCTGTGAATTGAGGGGGGTCTTAATATTAATTAACCAGGGCAAAAAGAGAAGCCGGAGTAAAATCTTAATGACTCATTGTTATGGGGGAGAATCTCAATCTGATTCATAGAATTTCCCTCTCCCTTTTTAATGAAAATAGTTTTATTGCTTTCAGTTACAAAAAACATTTCTAACCAACTGCTAAAAAAAAAAAAGAAAAAGAAAAAGAAAAAAGTTGGCACTGCCAAAGAGATGTCCTACTGGGCCTAGTTAAGGAATAAAGGAGGTTCATTTATAATTAAAATTGTTCCCCAGAGACAAATTAACACACATGTTCTTAACCTAATTTCTCCGCACACACACGTGTGCATGTGCGAGCGTGTGCATGCAGGTTAAACAACTACTGTGCTTGCTGACAGTGTTGCTTTGCATAGGGAATGCTCTTGCTCAGTAAGCAGAAGCAAAATCTGCCCAGGTTTAGTGATGTGGACCGTTCAGCCTGGTTTCAGGAGTTGTAACCCTCACCCCATGGTGGGCTGTGTAAGAGCCCAAGGGACCCACTTCATCTGGGTCTGTTCTGTCACAAGGATGTGACCTACTAAGGAGACAAAAGCTTATCTCCCTGGCAGGAGCACTGCTTCTGCCTCACTCATCTCTGGCCCCAATGCTTGGTTGACAGTCAATGACGGGTAAGACTCCTCATGGGAGGGGCAACCTAAGCCAGACATGACCACTTGGGAGGCCTCATGGAAGGACTCGGGGGGTTGCAGCAAAGAGGATGTGATGGACCCTCGCCCCCCGGCTATTCTGACATAGCCCAAGTCCTCATTTCCGTCTGGGAGATGTCTCCTGCTTCCTAATAGGCTTAAAGCCTGAAACTGGGGGGGTGAGCAGTGCAGCCCTGTGCCGGCCAGGACGGCTCCCTGGGTGATCGGGCATAAGAAAGAATTCCTAAAGTCCTGTGACACCTGCTTTGCTAAGAGTGCTCTTCCTTAGGTGACAAGTGTCCCAGGAGGAAATGAGTATGTCTCCCAAAGTTTTGCAACCCCCTTTCCTGACAAACACTGGCTCAGATTAAGCCCTCAGATTTCTTTGACATGTTAAACTTGTATTCCGGTGTATTGGAGCCCAATAAAAGCCTAGTGAGGATGGGGCTCTGGGTCATTCTCCTTTGAGAGTTTGACCCCTTTCCTCCCCAAGCAGAAGATGTCTTGGTAGTTTTTACTTTCATCCGTGACGGAGGGATTGGGCTCTGCGGGCGGAGCCCCCCCACATCTGGCACCCAGGACAGGGGCCCCCGCAGTTTAGGAGCACATTTTCTGAAAGTGATTTCAGCTTACTGTGTGCACCTCATCCATAACACCCCTCTTCCCCAGCAGCGTATCGAACTGACTGAGAAATCAGATAAAGGAATAAGGTAAGTAGAAAACAGAATGTTGCTCTCATTGGTGGTAAAAGCGACTATGAAATGTGGCTTAAGAAGGAGAGTCGAGTGGACTTCCCCATAGTAAAGCTCCAGACTTAGCCGACCTCTCCATCCAGGCTCGGGCAGTGCTGGATGGGGCAGGCCTCCATAGTGGGAACTGGATGGTGAAGTAATCAAGGCAGTGAAAGTCCTGAAAAGTGGCACCTTTCTGTTGAGTTGAGAGTGGAAAGGAAGGAGAAAAGATGCAGTAGATGGGGCACAGGATTCAAAACCAGAGGGAATTTCAGCTCTGTCAGCTATTGCTGAGTGAGCTTGGGCTTAATCTCCCTGGGAGCCTGTTGCCTTATTTTGAAAGCTAGTGTACTTTGCATGATTATTGTGAGGATTGGCCTCATGTATGCATGCGTCTAGTAAGTGCAAGGACCAAAGAAAACATTCAAGAAGGGGCTGTGATTGTTACAGGCTTGGAGGCTGTGACAAAAATAGACGTATTATTCAAAATGCAAATGGCCTGGCCAGTATCCTGAGTGTGTTCCCATCTTCCGCCTGGACTTCCTGGTGGATCCAGAAATTGGTTGAAGTGAGCTAGAGATACAGACATTGCCTCAGCAAAATGGATTTGGCTTGCCCTGCAATGTGCTTTGTCATCCTGGCACTCAGATGGTTTCGTGTAACTACGTTGTGGTGTCCTTGTCGTTGTACCAAAATAGACACTGCGTTGTCGTGTCTGGGAGAAAACACTGCTCTACACCCAAGCCTTACTGCACGTTTACGTCACGTTGCCCAGATGCTCCCGTCTCCACTTCTGGTCTCCTCGCTGGCTCCGACATCTGCGCTTTGGAAATAGGGGAAGGGTCACAAGTTCCCTCCCTCTGGGCCCCTGGAAGGTTTCCTTGTTCTGGAAGTTCCAGTCCAGGCATTTCATGACTCATCTCTGGTCTTTTATCCCACACAGAGAAGGGCTACTTTGCTCTAGACTCTTGTTCCATTTGTTCATACCCCTTTCCTGCCAAAGTAACTATTTCCCCCAAAGGAAATAAAAGATGTTCTGAGTCGTTGGTTAATTTCTGCATGTGGGATGAATGAGGAATTGATGTGAGGAACTCAGCAGTAATGAGGTGACGGCCAAAATGGGGTGGGATGACCCTCGCAATGAACAATTAACTATTAAGAATTCGAGCCCAGGTACATTGCATGACTGAATCAATCAGCCTGAGCTTACAGTCTTGTGAAAAATTAGTGAGTGTAAACCCAGTTTATTAGAAACAGATACCTATTTTCCATTGAAAGCATATGCCAGCTTCTTGTACTAGAGAGAATTAAACTTTGGATACTCATATCTTCTCCTAATTATAAATGTATGGAAATTACTAGATTGTTTATGAAAGATTGACGCATATGCATGACCGTATCTTATTTTTTTTATTTCCAACACCGCAGAATAGATTGCCTGTATTCCGTGCTGAGTTTATTAGTAGCAGCATGTGCAAGCATCCAAGACGATGTTTCCTTGGAGTTGCCTTCTCCCTGTTGCCTTGTCTCTATCATGCCGGCACTGGTTGAGTTTTTGACAAAGAAGCTCAATCTTCTATTTCTAGTTTTGGGCAGGTTTGCGTTTTGGACTTGAGACATTTAAGCTTCTTGGTTTTATCTGTCCTAGCCGTTCCAGCTCCTGAGTGCCACAGGATAAACGGCACTGCCGAGGTGTTCCAGCCCCGGAACTCGGACCTGCTGCGGGTTCCGCCGGTGATGGGTGTCCAGGCAGCCTCTCTGGCTCCCCTGCCTTGCACGCGGGACCACCATGGCCAGTGGCTCTGCTTACTCTTTCTAAAAATATTACACACACATACATGTGCACAGACACTTATGTGTAGAAATAGACACATATACTTTTTTTTAAATTTGAAAGGGGGTTCGGATACACAGATTTCCTTAGGTTTTTGGAATGACAGGTATTTTTTTGCTGTGTATGTATATACATGCATGTGTATATAAATATGTATAAAATGTATATATATTTATGTATTCTATAAATGTTTTACAGCTGTAGTCAGATCCCAAGAAAAGGCCCTTTTGGGGGTAATTAGGTGACTCTGTGCGTGAAGTGGAAGTGAGAAATTGGTAATCAATTCAGTGCAAACCGTGACTCCAAAGTCAGAAAAAGAAAGGGATAATGACACGAGTAATGACAGAGGCGTGTTTCCGCAGTCAGCCCTGCTGGAAGGTCATCAGATTGAAACAGAACAGACCAAACCCTGCCCCCACTCTCCCCCGAACTGGGCACACTGTGAAGATTTGTAAGAGCCTTAGAAACAGAGTCTTGGACTGCATGTTAAATACCAAAGGCTTGTAAGAGCCCCCTTCCAGAAGGGGGCACAGCCCTCATCATACACTGTTGACTAGCTGTTTATGGCTGGGAAATACGGTAAGCCTATAATTTGGGCCCCGAAGGCCACATTCTTCTTTGGAACAGAAGCCACAGGTCAATTATCGCGGTCGGTGGGCTTTCCTTTTGGGTGTGAGTTGGGGCCAATTTTGCAGGAAGGAAGGGTTTCCTTCTGGCGCTGGCTCACTGCAGTTGTGGCATCATTCATGGGGCTGCCAAAAGCTGTATTCTTGAGAGAGCTCCCAGGGACCCCGTGAGGTTCTCCTGGGGACACTGTGCGGAGGCCGTTTCCCACAGCCTGGCCCAGGATCTCCTCTCCATGACTCTCTAGAGGCTCCCTTTGAACCTCTAGAACCTCCTCTTTTAAGGCTTTGGATTCTAGAATGAATTGTAAGTCAGCCCTTGCCAAAGCCCCAGCTGTGGTTATTGACTCATCCTTGGAATCAAGGACACACTGGTCTGAGCTACCTTTGTGCATATGTAACTACTGCTACCTAGGAAGGCTTTCTCCCTCCCCGCTGCTCTCCTTTTCCCTACAGTTGTCGATAACCTGGGACGTGAAAGGTACCCTACAGTGTTGTGTTACACCCACTTTGTGCAGTTAGAGAAGTTGTTACACTTTCTGTGATGTGATTCTCGTGACAACCTGAGGGAAGGAAGAAGAAGAAGAATAATTCCAGAAGAGCAGTGTTGCTTTCGGAGAGAGAACATGGTTTGGGGAGACATACGAGGATTCAAATCCTTTTTCCACACATTCTTCATATATGACGTGGACAAATTGTTTCATCTTTCTGAGCCTCGATGTCTGCATCTGCAATTAGCAGTAGTAACAGTTCCTTCTTGGCGTTTGGAAAATTGGAGGAGATGCTTTAAGAAAAGTGGCTTGCGCATTGCCTGACTCACAACAGTGGATTGTTGTTATTACTACCCTTCGGTTATTAATCTAACGCTGGACACGATGAAATCGAGTCTCGGAGAACAGGAGGGACTCGCCAGAGGACACAGAGGTAGTTACGTGGAGGAGCCAGCACCAGGCCTGTGGTCTTTGGGCCTCCTGTCCTCACTCCTCTTACGTGGGATGGCGGTGCTGTCCACTTAGGGCTGCTGTCCCCGTTGGGTCCTTCCTGCCAAACACTGCCGTGAGGAGGGGCATTCTTGTGCGCCAGGCACCGGAAGTTGAATTCATTCCTTGGGTTTGTGTCTTCTCTGGGCTTTTGTGATTTAAAGTGCACAAATGGTTCTCAGTCTTTGGAGAAAAGAGTGAGGAGTATGCAGTTCTGTGGGTGCTGGGAGAACCTCCAGAAGGTGCTGGGGAGGACAGGAGACCCCTGCAAGTTCAGGTTGTCACCCTCAGGAGGGTGGCGCGTGGCCGAAAGCTGTCTGAACAGGCAGGTTTGTTTATACTCTCTCTACTGTGTCCTCTTCTTAACTTGCTTGAGGTGTACCCAAGTTTTACCTGAGATTTCACCTTGAATACCAGCAGGGTGGTGTTCAAAGTCACTGACGGTACATCTTTCCTCTCCTCAACAAAAGTCACATAAATAAGAAGCGCATTTTCTGCTTTAGCGGTGAGAACAAACACGGTAAGCAGAGCTGGAAACTTTATAGCGCATGGTTGGAGTTGTTTTTAAAGTCCTGTGTTCAGAGAAGTGGCGGGTCGTTTCCAACACCAGCGATACCCGTGGCATGCTAGGGCCATTTCTACCTGTGGTGCCTCTACTTCAGATGCTGTGTGGGAGGCACAACAATGCCCTGTGTATTCGAAAATGCTAGACTTACCCACTGCTTCAACTAAGTTCGATCTTTTTGCCATCAGAAAGAAAAATCCCCAGGTGTAAAAGCCACTGGCGAACAAGAGAGTTTTGTTTTACTCTCCCTTTCTTCTTTAACTCCCCACCCCAACACACTCTCTGGCAACTTCCTTTGACTTCAAGAGGCAACAGTTCTGAAACCTTTCTTATGAAAATAATATTAAGAACTGTACTGAGAATACCATGCTGTTTCCAAAGGTATTTTTTCAGACTGGTGTATAAGCATCTAGAAAAAAAGTACGTGAATGTACATTTGGGACTTTGAATGCACCGCTTCTGTTTTGTGCACCGGGAAGAAAGAGTTGGGGTTTCCATGTGGTGAAAAGATGAAGAACTCAAAGACATACAGAGCGTAACACATCCTCACAGCCCCATTGTCATACTGGCGGTGACCACTGAGTTGTACAGAAGGGACATTTTGAGTAATATTAAAAATTTGTTCTTGTGCCAAATAATATGAAAAGGGTCATTGAGAGGACTTTTCCTGGAATTCTTGGTCAGTAACAAACTATGCATAAATAAAGCATAACTTACCTGTTCAGTCATTTCTTTTCTATTTCCTTGGGTGATCTGAAGAAGGCGGTCAAGTGAGCAGTACTGTGGAAATCAGAGTAGGTGCAAAAAGACCAGTGTTCCCATAGAGCAGTCAGACAGGAGGGGTTTTCTTGCTCAGTGTTTTGTCCTGTTCAGGTCTTTAACTGATTGGATGAGGCCTACCCACACAGGGGAGAACAGTCTGCTTTTCTCGGTCCCCTGACACAGATGTTAGTCTCACCCAGAAATGCCCTCACAGATGTTTGTGTCCCCCTAAAATCTGGATGTTGAAGTTCTAATCCCCAACGTGATAGTATTGGGGATGGTGTCTGCCATTGGGAGGCAATAAGGTCTAGATGAATGAGGTTATGAGAAGCAGCCATTTCTCCCAGGATTCCTAGTTCTTTTATTGAGAAGACCATTCAAAACTAAGCTCTTCGCATTCGGTCTGTTTGTTGTTGCTGGGGTGTTGTTTCTTCAAGCCCTCTTAGCGGACAGAGCAAGGAATACGTATGTGTATATACACAAGAGTTGTGTGTAACTGTCTGGATGTCTGTTAAGCTAAATAGGAGGGCATGTGATGCCTCCAGCTGCAGTCTGCTCCCTCATGGATCATTCTGGCCTTCTCCCCATGCTTGTTTATAAGCTGTCACTCAACAACGAGAAACCTGGCCCCCACCATCCACCATCCGCTTGTTTAATTGTTATATTCCAGTGTACGTGTAGAGTGGCATGGAAAACAACTTTAACAGCCAGAGTGCTGTGCTTATATTTGGTTTCTTTTGCCTTTAGTCTTACAGATTTCATTCATTTCCAAAGTTTCTTAGATAAGCACTTTCTGTCCCCACTCCTTCAGTGAAGTTGTTTCATTTACATTACATTTGTGATACAGTTAGATTCATTTGTCACAGTCTGCATTCCATCCTTGAATCCCCTGACCTCCCAGATGGTTTTTCAGCTTCATATACCTTATGGTTCAGTGTTTATTCTGTGATGCTCTATGGGTTTTGACATAGTGTCTCAGAGACAAACATCCTTGCAATATTTGTGTATGATAAATATGTGATATATGTTCATCTTCACCTAAATGTTTATTATGGATTCATCCATGATTTTACCTATAAATAATGTCTTTTTTTTATTTAACAAGCACATGTATAGCTCTTACCATGTGCCAGGCACTCTTTTGAGTGTTTTACAAGTATTACTCATTTAATGCTCTTAACATCCCGGGGATAGATGCTATTATCCTTATATTACAGACAAGGAAAGCGAGGCAAAGAATGGTTAGATAATTTGGCAAAGTCACACAGCTAGTGTTTGCTAATCATCCAAGGCAAACACACCTAACATGGCCTCTGGAGCAGAAGAAGTGCGCCTCACACTGGTGCTCGGGTGAAGCTGCGCAGACTTCAAGTCTCCCTGCATTTGTGGCCCACAGTGAGGTTGTGTGTGGCAGGTGAGGGCTCCAGGAACACAGTGAGCAGGAGCCATGAGAGATGCTTTAAACAGCTTCCTTCAGTGGTTGTAAAATTGATGAAATAGAATAATTTACAATTGCTTTACTGAATAATTTACCAATCAAATCATTCAGAAAAGCAGCAAGATGTGAAATGGGAAAACAAGGGAGGAATAAATTTGGATTAGGGATGGATCAGTAAGACCTGGCAAGGCTGACTGAGGCCCCCCAGGGCCAGGAACAGTGAAGGAAGGCAGGTCTGCTGGCCGCCCTTTGGCTCCGGGAGGCCAGCAGTGGTCGTCAGCCCCGCCTGCTGCTTCCCGCACTGAGTGCCGCTGGGGAGCCTGGCCTGCTTTCCTGGGCTGTGCATTTGCCCTTTTCTCACTTGTCTGTTCTCTCTGCATGAACATGTAACTTACTGTCTAGGGTATGGAACAGACCTTGATGTTAGGGTTTCTTTCTCAGACCCTCCTAGATCTTTGTTGCAAATTGCATGGCTTCTACAAATGATCACTTGGGGAACACGTTGCAGTTAGTAAAGGACTTTGCTTGTCTTGTTTAGTCTGTATGACTTACTCCGAAGGTGAGTGTCAGTCCCTGTACCTCACAGGTGAGGATCAGGGCGCGGGAAGGTGAACTGCCCTGCTCACCATGTCCGCAGTTCAGACTTCTGACTCCAAATCCCTCTTTCTTTCCAGTCTTCTCCAGTTGTCTTGGTCTCATACGCCACAGGGAAAAAGGAAAACCAGATTTAACTTGAAGAGCTGGCTCTCCGTAATAACCACTCCATTAATTTTAGTTGTTCCTGTGTTCTTTATTCCATCTATCATCTCACGTAGACATCTGTGTACTATCACTTGGGAATCAGAGACATTTCCCTTGTAGTATAGCTTCAAGATTAAATGGCCATTTCGAATGCTCATTTTTCTAATCTTGTTTAGTGCCTGTACCATGAGCACTTTCGCTGCACTCTGGCTTTGGAGTAACTTATCTTAATTAACCGAGAAGAAACTACAGTGACCAGGAAAAGAGAAATGATGCCAGCTTTAGAATCAACTCAGGTAAGTGAATAGATGGGACAGAATTTTCTGCAGTGGTCTTGAAGATAATCTCATAGCCATGTTTAGAGAATCTCTAGTGAATTATGTTAAGGAAATAGTTAAGTCTAGTTTTCCATTTTTCATAGTTGACATTCCGGATGATTTTCATATATTAACAGTAATAACTACTAATAGTGTATAGTGATTTACAACCCAAAAAGTGCTTGAGTCAGGATTTGAGTGTCGATGGGACATCTCCAACTTGCTTCCAGTCCTTGCGGCATGTGCTGAGAGCTAGATTCTCTCGCATCTTTGTCATGTGACCTAAGTAAATGGACCATCAGGTAGTGCACCAGATTTCTTTGCCCATTTTAGCAGTTGAATGGAGGTTTCTTCCAGGTGATTTATGTATCATAGCGATATTTGCACATCATAAATTCCCTGTCAGTGTGTTACAGCTAGTTGACTTAATTGCAGTGACTATCCAGCTCCTTGGTTCTTCCTTTCTCCTGTGGTTCGGAGTTACGGTGCAGTATCTACTTTTGGTACTTGCTATGTTAACATATTTAATGCATTTTTTAAAAACTTGTATTTTTCTATAGTCATTTAAAGTCAGTGTATTCTTCTCTGACCACTGAAAGAACTTCAGGATACCATCTCTGTTTATTCTCCCTCCTGTGTCGTCATCTATTATAATAGCCTTATATTTTCTTTAATCAATAATGCTTATGCATCAACTCTTGTTTAAGAATACCATGATTTATTCTGGGGGTATCACATCATCTTCTTACCATGTGATTAATTTTTCTTAGTGCATTCTTGAGTGCTTCAGAGCAGGTTTGGTGTGATAAGTCATCTGCACGCTTGCACAGGTGAAATACTTTTTCTTTTTTGAGATATACATTTTTTTTGCCCTTGACTGTGTATAGAATCCTGAAGCTTCAAACATATTGCTTCTGATTTGTAGTAATTATCTAGCGATGCTGATGAAAAGCCAGATGTAAAAATGTTAAAGGGGTGTCTGTTCATTTTTTTGAAAATGTTATGCTTTTGTTATCTGTGGAATTATACAATTTTACTAGGCTATGTTTTATATGAGTCTTTTATAAATCTGTTAACTTGTTATTTAGGGTGCTTTTCAGTATAAAGAGCTATGACTTTCTTCACATTAAGGATTTTTTTTCTAGTAGCAATTGATTAATTAATCTCTACCTTTCATGTCTCTGTGCTCTAGAACTCTTACTAAATGGAAGTTGGGCTTTCTGAATCTTTCAACATTTCACATAGTGCCTTTAATGTATTAGCTGTATTATAAAATCACGTAAATTAAACATGCCCTCAGCAAAGAACACAGTGCCTAATTCTTGATGGGTTCATATATGGAGAGTTCATTGCACATTAAGTATACCTTGAAGACAGAGCCAGATTATTATACTTGGAAAAGGAATTCAATGTGAAAGCAATGATTTGAGCTAAGGCATGGAGGTAGGGGGACACCGGGAAGTCCAGACAACAAAAATAGCCTTGTTAGAGTGAAAGGTCTGGACTGAGAAGGAGGAAAATGCACAGCAGGGAACATGGAATCCCAAGGGTTTTGAAGTCCAGATGAAGAAATGTGTGTGCTTCATGAAGCGGACAGCGAGAGCCAGCAGGCCAACTCTGCCTCCCACAAGCCCTTGGAGTGCCCTCAGTGGTCCTTCATTCATCCCTCTGTTCTTTGTGGGTTCTTGGAACCCTTCCCCCGATGAAGGGTTAACTGTAGAACCTCAGAGTTCCTCACATGCTGTTGGGAACAGAAATCTGGTCCTTTCTACATCCCAGTCCACTCAGCCTCTGTGCACGTGGTATCACCTTTATGAACCCCTGTGACTTGTCCAGACCAAATTGAAGCCTTTTTTTGAACACTGCAAAGAACTACGCTGCCGGCCACACAAAGTAGAAATATCTGCAGTCAGGTTTTTATATTCAAAGCGATGTCCTTTTTTTTTTTTTTTTTTTAAGTTAATTTTCCTGTAGTTCTATATAAATAGCTCATTGTAGAGAACAAGAAAGCAGAGGCTCAGGGAATGGTAATAACATTTCCAGCTAGTTGTGATTGTAATTACTACTAAGAGATGGAACTGGAATTGCACTTCAGGGCCATGGGCTCCAGGTCTTACTATTTTCCCATTCGCTGCATGCTCTATAGAAAGGCAGCAGCTCTGGCCTGGCTCATAGCCTCGGATGGTGCTCATTACGCCTCATGAGCTAAGAGCAAGTGCTGCCCTTGGCAGGGGATGTGTTAGGGACGTTGGGATGGGCTTCAAGGTCTGCCTGCTTTCTACAGGGAAAAGGGCACGAACAGGCCTTAACTCAGTGCAAAACACCAGCTGCCTCTGACATTGCTCGTTCCTGGCGTCCACAGACACCACTAGGTTTGTGGTAAGAACTAAAAATGTATCCCTCAGTTTGCAGTACGTAAGGAAGGGCAGTGATACTCAGGGGAACTTCCAAGTCAGCAACATACCTTAAATCTTCATGGTCTAGTGGCATTTATGGCCAAACACTGTCACAAGGAAAAGCTCATTTCAATAACTAGCTGCAGAGATGTATGTCTAAGGAATGCCGAATCCAAAATGCATTTGCAAAAGGAACCTGAGAAAGGAGCAAAATGAAAAGCAAACAATCTTTCCAGTATTTTTAAGACTCTGATATTTGGCACTAGTTGTCAAAGACAAAAGAAAAGAATAAGATGGAAGTACTTGGGACACACGATGCAAGCTTGTGAGTCAGGATGAAATTCCAGCTGCTTTTATTAAAAGATTTTATAGAAATCCAGAGGGACACTGTTGAGACCATTTTAACTTTGGTTCGCCTCAAATGGCCTCCCTTCTCGTCACTCACTGATGAGTAGAGTTCTTGAACTGTGTGTAAATTATTTCTTCTTACCAATTTGATACATGTAAGGATGAAACTCTCAGAAGGACAGGACAAGCATATATAGTCCCTTTTGTGAGTGACACAGGCAATCAGCCAAGACCTCACACTTAACAAATGCTCTTTGATGAAGATGACCAGTTGTAATATTGGGACACGCGCATTTTGAAGACCCTACCATAGTGACAAAGTTTTTGTTTTATGTATTTACATATATCGTTTTTAATTCCTTTCTGTTCTCCTGCTAAAATTTTAATCCACCCCCCCCCAATAAAATTTTAATTCCCATACCTGTTTTGTAGTGTCTTAACATTTTCATTAATGCTGAGAGTTTTCTTTTGGGTGATCCGTGCAAAGTGTACATTATCCATAATGGGAAGGGGAAAGGGTTGGACTGTGGGGTCCAGACGGCCGTGCGTTTGGGCTGCTATACACTTGATCTGTTTAATTAGTTCACTACTCAGACCTTGTTTTCTCAATTGTGAGATGAGGCTAACAATGCCTGTCTCATAGGGTTGATTTGAGGGTTAAAATAGAGAATTTACATAAAGGGCCTTGAATACTGCCTGGCATGCAATAAGCATTGAAATGGTCATTCCCTTCTCTCTTTGCCACATTGAAGTGCTCATGATAACTATCATTGCCAGTTTATTCTTCAACACGACATTTGGAGAACATCAGGGGCAACCAGATGGGATTTTGATGGAATTAATGTATCACCTCATTTATTTATTCAATAAGTACTTATTAATTCCAGACATGGTGAATGGAGTGAGCCAAAGTAAAATGTGTTTACTTGCTGTAGTAATTCCTTTAGTCTTGAGATTTAAGTTCCCTTGACTTTAAGTAAAAATAATAATAATAATAAAAAATAAAAAAATAAAATAAAAAAAATAAAAAAAATTCTAGTTTCTGAACATCATCCAGGTACTATCTGTGAAGTCAATTGATTCATATTTATGGAGGGGGGAAAATTACATAAGATTCTGTTGTCAGTTGACTGATATGATTTATCTCTACATTTGGAGGACATATATTTATGTATGATACAAGGTTCTCATCCCAGCAGCAAAGGTTTGCCGGCTTACCTTTGAAATTACATTGATAAAAGGTAGAGTGAAGATATGAAATGGCTTTTCTCATTTAGGCTTGACTTATATTTATAGGTTTGATATACTTATTAATAAAACCTTCCTTTACTTTCAGAAGTGTTCCAGAAGATGCTAAAAATGTTTGAATGATATATTCCATGGTCTTCTCTCAGAAACAGTGGTTTTGTGGCTCCTTTAGAAAGATTCTGGGAAGTACTTTTCTTGACCATTACCTTTCATGACCTGGGATCACATTGTGAAGGCTTTGAGAACAGCAGAGCAGGGTGTCCAAGGGCTTGTTGTGATGGATGGAAACTTAATGGGCAGCTCATGCCAGAAGTCAGATAATAAATGTCCACTTTTGCAGGAGGCACCAATGTTAAGAGTTCCATCGTTAACTAGTTGAAAATCAGCCTTATGAAAAATGACTTCCCATTTCCAGCCTATTATGAGAATAAAATTGCGCAAAGATTGGTGAGATGAAGCTTTGAGGAATCTTGAAGCTGGTTTGAGAAATAAAACCATTTGTTTCTCCCCTTTGACCGGCTCTTGTTTCAAAATATAGCTTTGTAATCATCTTGAACCAGAGCAGATTGAGAGGGCTAAGGGACAGAAACTCCTGAGTCTTATGTTTCTGTCACCCACAGCTGCTCATCAATAAGAAAGAAGCAAATGTTCCAAAAAGCACTTTCTCATGACAATCCTGGGCATTCAGGCATAACCTGAATTAAAAAAAAAAAAAAAGAAATCTGTCCCTGGATTTGTGAGCACTTGTGCAATGAATTTGGCTCAGCGAGTCGCTTGATCAGAATCAGGAGGCAGGTCTTTGCCAGAAGCATGTTGTTGTTAGACTGCGTTGAGCCTGGAGCCCAGCTCGGTTCCAGCCATCGATTCTTTGCTGTTAAGGCCCCTGGTGGTCTTAACACCTGGGGTCTGTTCTGCCTTCTGCTGAATTTGCCATGCTGATCATTTAATTGGTTATTAACATAGTCTAAACCGTGGAAGAGTTTTTGGGGAGAAAGTGTGGTCATTTGGGAAAACCCTGGATAAAGAGTCCGGTGACATTCTTTTCTAGTTCTCTTTGTGACCTTGGAAAGTCACCTGGCTTCCTTGTGCCTGCCTTTCTCTCCTGTAAATAGGACTTAGCTGGCTCACAGAAGTACTGTGATTCCAAAACTCTGGTGGTTTTTTTCCAGTACGCCCTGTTACCTCCCCACACACCTGGCTCCTCTTGGACTCTCCACCTGCCACTCTTTAACCGAAAAATAGCAGTATTTTGAGATGCAGCACAAATGCCAACTTTGCCGTGGGACAATTCCTGTTTTTCTCCCAGGTTCTTTGAAGGAAGTCATGTCTGTCTGCTCCTATCCCAATAATTCGTTGTCTCTGTTCTTTCACGATAACGTTCATGGTATTTATCACTTTCCACATTTTATTATCATTCTCAGAGCATGTCAGATGTCCTTGTGGGCTGACTCTGCTGCAGCTCAATTTACCTGGTTGCCGGAGGCAGAAATTTGCAAGTTTTACTTGTTGTCCATCCATTTTCTTTAGCCTTCCCCCTCCCTACCCCTTTGCCAGTCTCTGCTCTCAGTGCAGTTGGGATAGTGGCTTCCGATTCCTTAGTTTCCTCTTAGAACCTTCTGCCCCTCTCAGCCCTTCTGCCACTGGCTGATTTGCTCAGGCTCTCCCCATTTTCATGGCTAGTGCAGTTTTTCTCCAAGTTTCCCCAGATCTCTGGCTAAGAATAATCTAAAATGCATTTGATGACCTTTCTTAAAGATCTTTCTTGAATCTGATCAGATTGCCTCTGGCTAAAATCTGTCAGGAACTCTTGATTGCCTTGAAAGGGCAGGCTACGCAGGGTATGACCCATGCAGCTGCCCAGGGCCCATGATTGCTTGAATGCTCTGCGGTCACCATCTTGAACTTCTTAATTTTTAAACTAGGGGCCCTGAAATTTTCTTTTGCCCTGGGCCCTGTAAATTGTACAGCTGGTCTTGCCCTTTGTGTAGAATGTAAGTCCTGTAAAGAGCCTTCATGACTACCACCCCTCCCAGAGAACATGCCAGTTATAGTTCATCACCCTTTTGCTTGTCTGTCTCTTCCCTGTATCCTCCCCCAACCATTTGGTCTAGTTGGTGTCATTTATGCAACAACAGTGCATCCCATGCCTAACACGTGCTGGAGCCTGCAGTTGGGTCAGTACTGGGAACATACAGGTGAGGGAATGACCTGGCCTCATCGATAATGCCAACCACCATGGGGGAAGTGCAGTAAAAAAGAAATGAATGTTGTATAAGTGAATTGCGCACACACACAGGACTTCTGTCTGTCTGATTTTACCAAAAGAGAATTGTATTTTACTTACTATCCTGAAATGATATCTCTGTTTTGTATTTCTTTCTATTTATGTAAAGGTTTTCTCATGGTTTGCTTTTTCTAAAATGGCATATTATATATTCTTCTTCTCACTTCTCTCTCTTAATAATTTCTTGTGTAGATTTCTCCTAAACCAATGATGAAAGGAGAGCCGGTATTATTTTAAGAATCCCCCTTTAATCATTTCTTTATTTTTGTCATTAGAATGGGTATCTTAAAGTTCATTTTCATTCTACTGCTGTGTAAAGGAACATTGAATAGTAGCTGTTTTCCAACTTGGGTTATTTGCGTATTAAACTTAGATATTCACTTCCACCCTTGTATTTATTCTTTCAATTAAGCAAAGCAGCACGTTTTTTGGAAATTTTGTTGTGAATGCTGGCCTTCCTTTACAATTTTGTTCTTGAAATATCTGTTCATGGAGGAAATGTGTAAGTCATAAAATAATTCCATCAATAATATGCAGATGAAAGCTCTGCCAGTTCAGCCTAAGTTTACAGCCACATCTCACACATTCTGTTTAATTAACTTCACTTGTATGTGGTCTCCTTTCTCTGGTCACTTTCCACTTGCTAGAGAAAATTGGATTTTCCTAATGTCCCCTTCCCCGCTCCTGGGGGCTGCAAGTCAGTGCTGACCCACGGTCCTTTGTGTGAGTTCACTGAGAGCCACCCGCACAAGTGTGACCTGCCTTTGCCTTGCCTCCTTGGCCAGGGGCCTTTAGCGAACTGAGCCTGACTTTTTCCACCAAATGTGCAAAGGATGGCAGTTTTAGTAGAATTTAAATTTTAGGCATTAAAAGTTTTTATTTTTCCTGGTCTGAGTTTTCTGGGATAAAACCTAATGGTAGTTGAGAGCCAGGGGACAGAGCAGTGAGAGGGAGAAGTCAGAGAGCAAGCAGCCTGTCGTCAGCCTTGCAAACAGAAGACAGAGGCAGAGAGGCCCAGAGGCATTCCAGAATTTTCTCCCCCTGCTGCTCTCACCCCTTCTCTCCTTCTGTACATTTGACACACCTTCTGTGCAAAACCCTTCTTCCCGTGTGCTCCTTGAAGGCAGCACAAAACACAGAAGTCCCACAAAGACTCCCCACGAGCCCCATAGGACCTTCTGCAATGATGTCAGTGCTCTTTCTCTCTGCCGTCCTCTGTGGCTTAGCCACAGGCCACATGTGTCTGTTGGAGTGTGTGAAAGATGGCCATTGTGACTGAGGAACAGAGTTGGAAATTCTGTTACGTTAAAACTTAAATTTGAAAAGCCTCATGTGTCTCCTGTATTAGACAGCTTGAACTGTGAGCTAGGTTGTTGGGCATGTGGACAGAACACAACCAACACCAAGGAAGTGAGTGACTGGACATGGGAGTGAAGGAAGGTCAAGGTCATCTCAGGTGAAATTCCATTTTTCAGACTCGGCAGTCATCCCCTTGCCACCCACACCTGGCTAGATTGGTGTCAGTGCAGGAGGGGGACACTTGTAGCCTCCCAGATGGGCTGCGATGTCTTTGCTGGCACCGAGTGAAGCTCTGTGGTAGTTGAACAGGGTAGGCTCATTCTTGGCCCCATTTCACCCTTGCACGGGGTCCTGCCTTCGTGTGGGCCCAAGGAAGCCATCATCAGGCCAAGTGTGTTGGCGTGGTCCCCTGAGTCACCAGGAAGCAGCAAAGCCTCGCTGGGCAAGTTCCCTGAACGGGGAGGATATCCTGAACATGCTCTGACCTGAAAAAGCCCATGTTTACCTTGTAACATAAAAGCCCTCTGTTGGCCATACAGCCTCATTAATCCTGGACTCTCTGTGAGCCTGACTCAGTAGGTGGTAAATAAAGAAACGCATTTACCTTCTCTGTTCCCGTAACCCACGCTGACTGCACATGCCTGGACTGGAGGCTGGTTTTGCTTCACCAAGGGGTATGTTCCCAATGGTACATCGATTTGTGTCTGTCAAAGAACCCCTCACCTTGGATGACACAGGAGGTCACAGCCCAGTTGGCTCAATTCTTTATTTAGAAGAACCAAATCTAACAGGCGTAGCTTCAGAAGTGCCACATAACTCTCCAATATTGTGTCAGCAGGACAGCCTCAGCTTGCCCTTCGAGCCTCAGCAAGTCCCTGAAGACCCAGAGCTAAAGGTTGGGCTCCCAACAGAGATGCCAGGCTCTAGGCCACCGGAGCAAGAAGAGGCCTCTGACCCTGCTAAGTCCAACGCCAGTACTTCCACAGCCTTTTCAGACATCTGGTGCACCTTCCTCTGTGCTGGCTCAGTCTGTTGGGGCATTGCGGCTCAGCCGTTGCTGCAAGGAACGCTGCCTCGTTTATGGCTGGTCTGAGTTATCCAAGAGTCATGCAAGGCATTTAGTCAGCAGAAACAGAGAACTCCAGGAGGTGAAGCATACAGTATTTTTGGTTTTAATAATGTTGTGGAGTAAAGTAATTTCTCTGTGCAGTTTTATTCCCCTGGGTTTCTGTGCCCTTCCAAATGTCCCCAGTTCCCTGCGTTGGGGCCCTGAAATAAAGCCCTGTCTCTGTGGGCGTTTGGTATGCTGGAAGGACAGCATCTTGCCTTAGAAAAGTAATAGATAGATGTGGATATATTTGGATCGATCGCTTACCTATTTCAAAAAATACCCCCCCCCCAAATAATGTAGGTCTATTTCAATACATTCTTTACGAAATGCATAAGCAAAGGGAAATAGCAATTCTAGAAAAACAGAATTTTGCTTTAAATAATTTTGATCAGGAAAGGCTTTCCTAAGAAATATGTAAAAATCAAATTTCATCGTGAAAAAAAATAAAAATATTCCTCCTACAAAAGCTCAAAACATTGATAGGATGGAAAACACCATAAATTAGAGGTAAGTGAATGGCTTATATCTTTATCAGCAACAAAAAGCACGAAGATTAATATTCAGAATAAATAATTTCTATAGATTAGTAAGCAAAAGACAACTGAGTAAAAAGAGTGAGTGAGCACCATGAGTGGGCAATTCACGGTTGATAAAATACAAACAGCTAATGAATAGCACTCAGATTTTATGTTCTGTGTCTGATAGTTGTAATATCCTGAGTTGTTTCGTATATTGCTGCTTTTGTTTTTATTGTTGCCAGGGCACTGTGCTCCTTTGCATGCTGTTCTTTATGTCAAATAATAGTGTTAGTTTATGCAAAATAATAGTGTTATTTTAACTTGATAAGCTGATTTGTAGTTACCTAAGTATTTTGATGTAAACCCTTATTTAGTATTCATGATAACTTTGTGCAGTCTGAATTATTATTCTGATCTTGCAATTTAATCATTACAGGTTGACTGGCTTTCCTGTGAAAACAGAGCTGTTAACTTTAAAAGAAGGGCTCGCATAGGAGTCACATCACTCCAACGGGATCCCCAACCAGGGTCCAGTACGTAAAGGCAGTTCTAATTCACGCCCAAAATGCACCACATAATGTTTCCAGAACAATGTAGCCTGTGATCACCAGCCCTTGTTACTGATGTGATCTCAGTTATTACGGAGACCATAGAGGATCATGACACAGCATGTCCCTTTCAACGGCTGGAACTTCACACGTCGAAAATGACAATAGAAGCCAAGAATGAAGTCATACTGGATTAGTCTATTTTTTAAAAAACAACTCCCTATTTCTGGCTTTCTATTTACAGTAATTGAATGGGAATCAGCCAAAATTATAGAATTTGATTATGCATTTAAGAGGGAAAATATAAAAGCAGAAATTACTTTCTGTATAATTATAAGCAGTTGATAAGGTTTCAGGGAATGTGTTGAAGGCTCCTTACTCAACATCCAGAAGCATCCAAATTCCCCTGGGTTTCCACCCCCACCCCCCTGGGGTATTCCTATAATCTGTCTTCCCATGCTAGAGTGGTTCAATTTCACACATATTTTTGCCTGTGATGTTTCCGGGATAATGCCAGCCAGTTGTGTCCGACAGAAAGAAACACACTTCTTTTGCTGGAATTTTATAGGTTGTTCCTCACACAAGTTAAATTCCTGCAAAATTGGAAACTTAAGGGTGATTTGTTGTGGTTTATAGTTTTATGGACGCAGAGCCAGAGAGATCATGGAGGCCCTCCAGCCACACGGTTTTATGTTGCGGTATGCTGTTGTAGTGGATGGAATGAAGACTCTAAGGGATTAACCGAGATAGCCTGGATTTTCCTGGCAATTTCCTTGGGAAATAACACTTAGGGGCAGAACTGAGTCTGAAATACATTAGTGCAGGTCCCGGTCACATGGTCTTCCCACGACACCTCACTGCCTCCAGGTCCAAGTTTTAGTTTGCTCCCCAGTCCTCCTCTACTGTGACACCTGGACAGGTTCATCTTCCTCTGCCTCTCTCTCCTTCTCTGTGAATTCTGATATATGACTGCTCTTCGTGAGAATGCCACAGAAGAAAAATTTTCTTCCAAGATCGTGCTTTTGTACACTGACTTTTAAAATGGTGCTTTTCTACTTTAGCTCCTTTTGCAAATGGTTATCTCGGGGACTGACTGGCAATTGCTCCTGAAATTGATGACTGGCTGATGCTTTTCCCCTCTCCCAGAGCGCATATTGCATGATATGGTAGTTTCCCATTTTCTGGTCTCTGTCCTTGACTTTGCTGTGTTCGCACACACGAGAACCGCATGAAATATCTGCTGACTCTTACCGCCACTGCCAGGATCCACACAGCGCAGATCAGCTGGATTGCTTCAGTCTCATCATTCATTTCTGAATGATAGTGGCAGCAGACATTATTCAGTGCTGATTGTACGCAGCTCAAAGTAGCCATGTGGCATTGATCATCTCCTTTAAAGAAGCTCACAACCCTGTGAGACAGGTACTGTCATTAGTTTCATTAAAAGATGAAGACACTGCACCTGAAAGTTAGTTAAGTGTGTTTCCTAAGGTCCCAGGCTGAGAGACGGAATTGGGGTCTGGGCACGCCGATGTCACTTTCTGTGATTTTCTGCCTCTGACAGGAAGCCATGGAATCGCAGTGAGAGTGAGAGACATCTTAGGATCTAACCCTGATTCCGTGCTTCGCTTCCTTCCCACCACATGGTCATTTCGTCTCTGAGCATCTTGGTCATCTTTACAGTCTCTTGTTTATTTTCATGATTGTAAACTATTTTTGATTGTTTTTGAAAGCTACTAAGCACACACATTCTATGTTCTGGGTCTGACGATCGTAATATCTCGAGTTGTTTCTTACACTGCTGCTTTTGTTTTTATATATTCTTACTTATTTTTCTACTGCTACTTTCTCCTCCAGAGAGGAGTTGTACTTTCTTTGTTGTGGAGACATGAAACAATAACAACCAGGACAGCTTTAATATAAATTCTTGGCTGGAGGTGTTCTGGACACGTACAGTGCGACTCTGCCCCCGAGTTCTCATAAAGTCTGACTCAGGTTTACAAATCCCCAGGGAAATTTTTTTCTCCCTCTCTACCCAACACCAAGTTAGAGTTGGGCAAATTTTTTGCTCTGTGACTTTTTGTACTCGTTAATAAGAACACTAAGGGAATACGCCTTTGGGGGCCCAGTCTTAGGCAGGCATTTTTTTTTTTTTTTTTTTTACTTTTTAAAACAATTGATTACAGACAATCAATCTAAACAATTGATTAAAACAATTGATTAGAGACAGAGAGACAGATAGAGACAGAGAGATCGCTTTGTTGTTCCCCTTATTTCTGCATTCATTGGTGGTTTCTTGTATGTTCCCTGACTGGGAATTAAACTCACAACCTTGGTGTATCAGGATGACACTCTTAACCAACTGAGTTACCCAACCAGGGACTAGATAGGAATTTCTTGGTTGACTGTCAACCTTTGGAAAAACTTGGGCTTATTCTCCTGTTCTGCATGCTGTTCTGCATAAAAGTTTGAAAATAAAAACTGCAATTCATCAACATGGATGAATCCAGGATAAGAACTAAAGTCAGAGATTGTTTCCCTTTTTGGTTTCATGATTTCACTACATATTTGGTTTTGAAGACATTTTCTTACCTTGTCAGTAAAGGGATTTGTTTGATTTAAGTGCATGTATGTGTCTGTGAATATGTACCTGTGGACATATGTAGGCATGTATCTGCTTTTTGGGTTTTTTTTTTTTTTTCCACAATAGGTTTTCAGGAATATCTAGGCTATCCTGTCAGAGAAAGTGTGCCTTCTCACTGTGATTTCATTCCTACGTCAAATTTTAATATAGGTTTATTTTAATATTGTCTAATTTCTTCCATATTCAGTATATCCAGATCTCATATTTTAATCATTGTACTTTGTAGTATGAATTAATACCACATCAGGTCCCTATACTTTGTATGCCTTCTGTAAAATTGTCTTAGTTATATTTGACCTTTGCTGTTTTATATCAGTTTTAGGATTAGTTTGTCATGTTCTGCAAAAGTTCTGTTGTTTTTTGATTAGTCATGTTTAGGAAGGATATTGGGTTTTCTAAATTAATCTTATTCACTATAATAAGTTCTAATATTTTACAAGTCAAATTTGTGTGTGCGCGTGTGTGTATATATATTTTTCAGTAACCTCTAAATAGGGAGAGTGAACCTCTCTTTCAAATTCTAATAATTTATTTGTCTTATTGTATTGTATTAGCTGGTAACATCTTTTTGTGTTTGTCCTCATCACGAATTCTGAGGCTAGACTCAAAGATACTTGAACTTCTTCAGCCATATCTCAAATGTGAGGAAAAAGAACCCAAAAGCACAAAAATATAAACTATAAGGCAGTACTAGACCTAAAGAAATGATGTGGGACTATTGACCACTTGAAAACACTGGGCACGCTAGTTTAGTTCCTCGCTGTATTAAAAATAATTCTGAAGTTCAATTCTTAAGTTTGATTGCTGTCTGAAGGTTTTGATAAAAATGCATAATCAAGCTGCTTTAGAGATTTTTCTTTTTATCCGTGATTTGAAAAATTTTACTACAGAGTTGCTAGGTTTTTTTTTCTTTCGATTTTGTCTTGCCTTGTTTTACACCGTCTCTTGAATCTGTGGCTTGATAGCTGACATCTATTTTGGAAAATTCTTAGCTGTTGTCTATTCAAATACCACTTTACTATTGTCCATCTATCTGGTTCTTTAATCACATATATGTTAGAACTTCACATTGTATCCCATATATTTGTTAATAATCCTTCCCGGATTTTCCCCCTTTACTTTCTCTATGCTTTCAATCTAATTTAGGTGCTGATTTATCTTCCCATTCACTAGAGTTCCAAATATGAGCAAAAGCAAAGCTGGAAGCCCATAATGACCATGCAAAAATAACTTTGAAACCCTGAGCCCCCTTGGATTTTAGGGATTCACAATGGAATAATTTTGTTGCTGAGGAACCAAGCTGGCCACTACTTCTTATATCCAGATTCATTATGTTTGCCCCTCTTTGGCTAGTGGATCTATGGGAAATGTAAATGATAAATATATGTTAGTATGACAGTACAGTAAAATCAGTGAGCTAAATGTACATGATAAAGCTTTGGGACAACATACACGTCCAATTTAAGATCCTTTTCTCTGATGAGATTTCGCATGCTCTCATTCGATGCGCATTTGCACATTCCTGAAGTTACTGATGCATCTTTGATTCTCAGAGTTTCTAGCGAAGTTCCACTTCTGTGTTTCTCAGGGTTGTGTAATCCGGATGTGACCCTCCTCCACCAGCTAAACCATAGGAGGAATTTAGAGTACATTTGTGCTTGCCTTTTTGTTTGTTCATGTGTGTTAATGGTTTTGCCACAGGCGTGATCTGGGCAATCTTTCCCAGCCACAAATTGGCTGTCCCGTTTCCCCTATAAATGAATAATCGGACTTCGGGCGTGCATGCCGTCTGGTTACGGTTAATTCAGTCTGACTGCTGGTGAACCTCTGCCTTGGCGTGGCACTGAGTTTCTTCTCACGAATGCTCAGACTTGTTCCATAGGAGGCGAAACTTCCAAGGGTGAGGGCAGACCCCCGGCCAGATGGTTGAAGAACAATGGGGAAGGTTAGACGACAGAGACCAACAGGGAGAGGGTTGTGGCTGGGCTGCTGTGTGAGGGTGGTGAGACGCTTAAAAAATGAATTATGTCAAGTCCCTGATTTCAACCAGCTGCTCCCCATCTCCACATGGACAGAGAGACTTCAGTTCCCCGTTGTCTTCCGTGACAAACAGCACATTATTATACATTAACATTTATTCAGAAATGTGCAGAACAGCTGCAGGTTGGGTGCAATAATGGGATAAGCGAATGAAAGAAAAAAACAGAGGGAATTGTCTTCCAAAGTGTAGGCAGTTCACTTAGGCTGTGTCTTGTGAGTTGGCTTGGTTGTTTTGTCTTCTGTCGCTTTCCAAAATATGATGTTAAATCCTTCTGTCTGTAGGGGGATTTTTCTATTCCTGTTAGCTTATAATCTTTCCCCTCACGAAATTTTATTCACAGTGTTTTAGAGAGCATAGTTTGCAACAAGCCATAAGGGAGAAACTTAGAGTTTGTCTCTTTTTTTCATGAGCTATAATCTTTTCTTTTGTTAGTTCCGAAACCCCTTTGCTACTTCTACTTGAAAATGAACGAATGAGTTCAAGCAAGTTTTCTGGCTGCTGGGAAAACAAACTCATCTATTATGCTATGAATTTAATTTCTCCTTTTTTCCCTCCTCATTTTAAAAAGGCAAACATCCGAGATGAGATCTTGTTGGGAAGAAATCGAAAGTCCACTTTTTTCTTTCAAATTTACGTGAACCACATAGAGAGAACAGAGTTATTCTTTTGATACCACTTTCCTCTTGGATCTCTCTAGGATAAATGGACTTGATTTAGAGAGCCAGAGACACTTGACGACTTTCAGACGCACTGTGCGGCTCTCCCAAGGCTATTGCACTGGCGAGATGGAACCTGTGCATTCTTTATTCCATGGGTTCTCAGTTCAAGGTCATTGTCTGCTTCCTTCGACTCTTTATTTTAATCCCAGAGAAGCTACAAATCAGAAACCCAAGTCATATAATGGTTCTGAAAGAGATACCCTGCCCATTTTGTTTTTAAAATAAATAGATATCCTCTTCTCACCCTAATGGGGGACTGAGCTGTCCTAGGGCTAGGGAGACAGTTTCTCGAGGGCAAAGATTTTTAACCTACCCATTGAGAACCAGATGGGTACATGCATGCTCTTCCCTCACTCCTGAATACAGAGCCATCTAAAATGTAGCATGTAACCTGCAGGAGTCCTGAGTCATCCTGGAGATATTTATGTACACTAGGTACAGAATCCCTGGCCTCAGGCATATGGAGCAGATGATGCTCAAAGCCCAAGCTTTGGAGCTAGAGAGACGTGCTTTTGAAACTCAGTTCTGCTACGTAATAACGTGGAAATTTAGACAAAATACCGAAAGTCATAGCATCAGTTTCCTCATCTATAAAATGAATATTATAGTACATATCTAATGAATTAGTTGGGGTGGATATTTAAGTGCTATATGAACCATGAGAAAGGAAAACAGAAAAAAATCCCAGCTTGTCATCCTGTCTTATAACTTGCCAAACAGATAAAATGACTCAATGACATGCAGCAAATCTGTCAAAACTCAAGTTGTTCAAATACCAGCTCCTTCAGACCTGTGTGTCCTGAGATTGGACCCTATAAACGTGCTTTACCAGTGACTGTGCATAGGCCCGTGTGTTCCAGGGATAAGATGCTAATTAGTTTAGCAATTCATCCAGTTTATCAGTTTTGATCAGTCCCTGCCCAGGTCTTGATTAATAAGTGTCCGAAAATCAGCCTGTAACTTCCTTTTCTGGATTCCCTATCTTGAGACACCACTGAAACGTCATATGATCAGTGGGTTTCTCTAGTGGCCTTGATCTGTAGGCTTCGATAACTGCTAAGAGCCCCTTGAGTGCAGAATTGCCCCCCCCCCCCCCCCCCGTTTATGTAGTGTCCTTCCAAGCCCAGCTTTAATTTGGGGCAAAGAAGTGTTTTCCCAAAGTGCGTTGAGTTTGTTTATAAGTCTCACCATTACATGTCTGGACAAAAAAGGAAAACAAGGAGCAAGGCTGAGTGTGAGGCTATTTAAAAGTGGGTAATCATAGCCCTTTTCTGTGAGTATTCATCTCTTTTGTTAATTTTCTATTGTGGTGCTGGTCTTTTTATTTCTAGCAGCTCCTTACGTATAAGGGGGATTAAGCCATTAGCAGTAATGTGAGCTGCAAATACTCCGTTATTTGCCATTTGTCGTTTCACTCTGCTTATAGGTTTTTATTTATTTTAATTTGTCTTGCAGAAGAACTTGTCTGTCATGCAGACAGATGTATCAGTCTTCTAATAGTTTCTGAATTTTGAGCTGGAGTTATAAAGATCTTTGCCACCAAAGATAAAGTTTTGTGGGAGAAAAACAGGCAAAAAAAAAAAAAGGCAAGGAAAGAAAGAAGAGCAAACAGTGAAGACATGAAAACAATATTAAAAGTGTGGTGGTGGCCCATGAAGAGAGAGCTGGAACAGAAAAACATGGAATTAATGGGAAACTAAAAGCAGAAACTTACTACTCAGTAGAGGTAGCGTCTCGAACCAGCAGAGAAAATGTGGGCTATTTAACAAATGGGGAATTGAAACAATTGGGTCACCATCTGGAAAAACAGGAAAGTTGGAACTTTACTCTGAATAAATTTTAAATGGATCAGAGATTTAACTGTGAAAAATATAATCTGTTATAATTCAAGAGGAAAAAATTTTTGTAAGTTTGATGTCTTTATTTGTCATACTGGAAGTTGTTAGTTGCCTTCCCAGTATGTTTCCATTTGTGTGAAATGTCCAGATTTTCTATAAATGCATGGTACAGAAAGCACCTTAGTGGTTGCCTGGCAGTGGGAGGAGGAACAGGAATTAAAACTACAGCAGGAGAGATCTTTGGGGGACACGGAAATGCGCTAAGAGTGGACCATAGTGATGTTACAATGATTGCATTGTACGTTTAAAATGAATGAGTTTTGTGATCTGCAAATTATACTTCAGTTAAGCTGTTCGTGTCAGGTGTGGCCTACTAAGACAGCCATCTCTGGGCAGAAGGGGCAGAGCTACCCTCCCACTGAGCTGTGTCTACTTGTCAGATGGCCAGTTCTTCACTGAGAATAGGATTTGGTAGGAATGGAGGTGTCTCTGATTCTCTGATGAATAAAGAGGTAGAGCTAGAAGACAGGGAAGATTTCCTTTGGAAGGTCTAATTCCCTTCCAGTAGTTATCTTGCTTCCAGCAGGTCCTGACAACCTTTATTGAAAACGGCGTCCTGACTCACTTCCACAGATGGTGACCAGCCAGCCTGCCTCCTGGCTGCACAATAGCCAACAGCCTTTACTGACCTCGGCCCAGTTGTTGCTTCTCCTGCTTAATTGGCTTTACATGGAAGTGCTTCAACTGAAAGCATGTCATTTTTTTTTACGGAATGGTGCCAGAAAACAATTAATTTCAAATACACAGCTTTTCTATTCAATGCTGCGGTTCCTGTCTGAGGCAACATTTATTTATGTTCCTGTCTGAGAGAGATAACACACCAGCTGAAGGAACAAGCAAATGCAGACCCCTGGGAATAGCGTTGTTGGTCTGCTCTTCTCTTGGCTTTTGCCTCCTGCAGCTGTGGCTGCCTTTGCAAAATAGTAGCAATCAACTGTACCCAGGGACCATGGCTCTTCTTTCTTTCTTTAAAAAATTTGATTTATTAGACTAGTTTGTAATCTGGATCGGGCCCTAACAACTGTGGGAATGTTCCCATGAAATCCTACATGCAAAGGGATATTATTTGAATTCCACGGGGATTTTCACGCCCATCTCAGCTCGGACTCCATAAGAAAAAAAACATGAAGGAAAGAAGAAACCATACTATTTATTTTGTTCATTGTCTCTCAGGAGCCTACTGTTTCATTTACCCAAATATGTTTCTAAATCTGTTTCATTATACTCTACTGGGGTTCTGTGGCTGTCATTTAAATGTTCGAGGCCATCACAGAGGATCGCCCAAGAAGACAGCCACACAGCAGGGGCAGCTGAGGCACCTGGGGCATCTAGATTCCATCCGAGTGGTGCAGGTAGGCAACTCCAAGGAGACACGCCCTCCATGCAGCATTGTCTGCTGCTGTCTCACTCTCCTTTGTGGAATGGAGAGCTTCACAGTCACTTCTCCTGACACCTGAGCAGCCCTCCTGTTCCTTTGGCCATGGTCCCCTCTCCTGGTTAGCTGGCTTTCAAATTTCTCTTTTGGGCGGAGGAAGTCTGCTGTCGCTATTTGGTCAAAATAAGCCACGTAGCTTGTGTTAAAGAGTTGTTTCTATGTCTTTAAGAAGAAGTTGGTGCTAATGGAAAGTGTCAAATTTGTTCACTTGCCAGTGACATCAAGCAGGGAAAAGAATGTGTTGATTGATCATTCTTGATTCCTCGAGCATCTAATTCCATTTCAACATTTCCTCTCTCCCTACCCCCTTCTTCCTCCCTCTCTTCCTGCTTTCCCTCACTTAAACAATCATAGAGAAGAAACAAAAAACCAAAGCCAATATCAAGACAAATCAGAAGAGCAGTGCGTAAGTGAGGTCACAGTACAGGCCACCCCATAGACTCTTACACTGTTATCAAAGTTGCACTGGAAATCTGACTAGTGGTCAAAGCAGGAGGGAAGCATCTTCAGTTGCATGGGTCCCTTTGACCACGGAGAACACGTACCAGTTTCTCTGGAAAGTAAAATGTTCTCGGCGTTTGTTCTGAAAGCTGCCATCTGTGATTCTGTGTAGCATAGGAGCCAGGTGTCATGCAGTGAATAAGGCCATGGCTTTACGATAAAATTGATACCGATTTTAATAACCCCAAATCTGCAGCATTTCCAGGGAACACTGAAGCATGATACAAGTGTGCAGCCTCATAACATGAGAGCCTGGGCAGTTTCGTGCGGACTGCTGTAACTTTCTGATTCTCTGGCTTAATCTGTAGATGAAGCATGGACTGTATGGTAAAGTGGATTATCTGGTTGATTTTCAATCCATCCAGTATAAATGTCAGTTATGTTGGCAAGGTTTTTGGTGATGCCAAGGTATCCTTGGGCAGGGGAGCTGGGCAGCAGATAGCTAAGAGATGTGTCCTGTGTCAAATGCCATCATGGAGTAATCTCTCTCCTCTCTAGCCTCCCACCAATTTGCCAATGAATCCAAGTAATAAGCCTGAAAGCAGAGAATGTGCTAGAAAATTCCTGAATGCTAAGAACTGAAATGTCATCAAAGAATTGGCTTCACCTTAGAAACGATGTGGGGGGATGGGAGCTGGGCACCATCAGTGAGTACTGACTGCCTCTTTTTGACGAATGGTGCAGTCCAGCGCTGCAGGGCTGTCCATTCGTCTTGTTGGAGGGCGATTGCTGTTTGCCTTTTCAGTCTCCAGGTGAGCCATCTATATTCATTATGCTTGCTAGGATGTTGGAGGGGATGGATAAATAGTGCCTTCTCATTTAACAAAGATCTGGTATCGCAATTCCAATTTATCTAGAAAACCCAGGCTGATGCTGGCATTTCTTCTTGACTTGTGCTGTAATGAGTGCGTAATACAGGCCCATTCAGCTTTTCCTCTCCTCTCGCCTCCCTCTGCCTCTCCTTTCCCCCTTCCTCTCCCTCTCCTCTCTTTCCTCCTACCCTCCCTTCTGCCCTCTCCTCCTTCCTTGTGTGGAGATCCGATGATGCGCCTTCCCGTTAACAACTAATGTTGGTGTAGGATTGAAGACGCTCACTTGAAGAGTGCCAGTCACCAAGAATCAGTTTTCAGGAGCCTGGGGAGTTTCTCAATGTGGTCATGAATTAACACTCATGTTCCTTTGTCACATTATGAACTTTGCTCAGCAAATGGAAGGTGCCCCCCAATTTCTAGGTGCTTACTAGAGATCTTCTTACCCGTAGTTCCTGAGCGTGAAGTCACTGGTCTTTGTGGCAGATTGATGAGGATCGAAGCTGAAGAATCTTATCTAACGTGAGTCAGCAGAGCAAGGGAGTGAGGATGCAATGAAGGGTGTTAGAAAAAGAGGGTTACATCGTTTAAAAATATTTACCTTGTACTTTTAAATAATTTTAGACTTACAGAAAAATTGCAAGAATAGTGCTAAAAACTTGTGATTATACTTCATCCACATTCCCTAGTTGTTAAAAACTTAACACACTTGTTATTTCTTTTCTGTTTTCGATGTATATGTGTTTGTTTCCCCCTTCTCCTCCTATTCCTATTCCTATTCCTATTCCTATTCCTATTCCTATTCCTATTCCTATTCCTATTCCTATTCCTATTCCTATTCCTATTCTTCTTGTCATTACTGGGCTGGAGAGGCAGCACATCTCACAAGCTCCCAGGTAATGCTGTCTCTGGGGACCCCACTCCAGCCTCACAGCTCGGCAGCACTCGCCACCACCTGCCTTACCTGGCGAGTTACTTGGTGTGCCCATGCCCTCCCCGCCCGACTCTGATCTCCCAAGAGACTAAGAGCTGTGGTTTGTTCACATCTAACATCCACACCTAAAAACCTGGGCTCAGTGTAGGTGCCAAAGAGCTGCTGAAAGGGAACGGAGTTAAATTAAATGTGAGCTAACGTGACAGATAATCAGAGGGAGCGCTGGGAACCCGAACTCAGGAACCTTTGCTCCAAATGCAAGGCACGTCCCACCAGTGCCTCACTGAAAATGTGGCATCTCTATCTGTAATGGTGGTGGTTTTATTTTCAGCTTATCTGTATGTGAAAGTCAGGTTCTGAATTAGTCCATCAACAGCTGCTAAAAAATGCCACATCTTGTCTTTGGTGGAGGTATAGGGACTGGGTTGCATTTTTTCAAAAATTTCCGTCTTTCAAGGGCTCACAGCTCTCAAGCCAATTGGGAGAATTTCCTGTGTTTGACAGCTTGAGATTCAGGCGAGAGGCTGCTTCCAGTGGCCAGAGAGGATGCTGGGAACATGGACTCAGACACAGCGGTTCACCCGGGCCTTCCAGAGGGCTCGGGGAGAGTCACTGTCTGAACCTTGGGCCCAATTCAGTTGTCACCGTGGCTGTGGTTGGCTCTGGGTCTGTTTGTTATGCCCGTGGAAGGCGGGGGCAGTCACACACCAGAAATAAGAGGTCAGTGTCTTCAAAAGGTCTGCACAAGACAGAGGGCCCTCACCTGACTCTCAGAGAGAGATTTTATGACAGTGTTTGATAACGGGTAAACTGTCGGTGCATGCGTTCGCCTTGTTTGCTGAATAATACAGGTTTCGGCATCTAGACTGCGGAAGAGGAACTCAGATGGAAGGGAAAGTGATCCATCTGATTTTGTCCCCTATGGGCACATTCCTGTTGGCCTGTAGGGCTCTTCATTGTCATGGCTGCTTTATTTAACTGTAACAGAGGGGTTATAAATGAGTAATTGTAAGCGGAGAACTTGACAGTGGGCTTTGGAATTCTTTTTGTTATTTTAAATTACAAGTGTTACATGAACTAGCCCATAAAATATTTTTAGAGTGTGTATTGCTTGAGGCACCCGAAGGAAATAGACAGTGCATTCAAATTAGAGTTGATCTCAGTAATGTTTAATGAAAGACATCTTATGATGGTGTGAGCAGGATATGGAAAACCACAGAAGATAAAGCAGGACCCTGGGCTAGTTAAAAATTAGGGGGTACCTACGCAGAAAGGGCTGAGGAAAGGACAGTTACAGGAACCCACAGACAGAGGATGAGTGGACATGGTGGCCTGGAGGTGCTACCTCGGGTCAAAGGACATGACTAGCATGTGGTGACATTCCCAGGAAGGGGACAAAGGAATACACACCCACTTTTCTTTTGTTTTCTTGCTTTTGCTCCTTATTGTCAAACCCAATCTGAAGCCAGAGGGTCCAGGGCCAGGGAAAGCCATCCGGGTGGGTCCCCCCGAGCAGAGGTGAAGCTGGAGAAGGGTGGAGGGGGATACATGGGGGCAGAGAAAAGCTGCCCAGCTTTTGAACCTTTCAGAGGTTCTATGATCACTGTGTATAGAGGAAGCCGAGGCCGGAGACATGCCCTAAGTCACCCACCAAACCCAAATGGTCTGCAAGCCCCATGTTCGCTCTTCTGCTTCAGAACAGGGAGTTGATGGGCCGTTCTGTGTGATGCCATGTCCTGTGGAGCATTGCCCTGGAGAGGGATAACACAGAAACTGGAGTAACTCTTGGTGCTTAAAAATCTCATCACCTTCTTATTCCTTCGGTACCAGGGCTGAGTCATTACAGTTTCTGCCACTGGTGAATTTCAGCATCTATTGACCTCTCCTGAGCATCCCTGAGACTGAGTCAGGCCTTGGCATCATATTTTATGCATCTTCTGGGCCTGGTTGCAAACACTTTACAATGTGGGGCTTGCTTTATTTTATGGTTTACTGTGCCCCTTTTAAAAATATTCTTTTGTTCTCTCCTCCGACTTTCCTGAGTTGCCCATGCTCCAAGTTCTGTAAACTGCGGGAAAACTACTCCATGGTCTGTAGTTCCTGAGGCCAAGGGACATTTTTTCCTGCCTGAGCAGAAGGTTCCATAAATCACCCAGACAGGGGCGCGGCCATGGTCGCAAAGAGGCCAGTTGTTTTTCATGCAGAGGTGAGAAGCGCTCTTTTCCTTCCTCACCAGGTACATGCAATTTGCATATCCCATTACTTGCTTATTAACCAGAGCATCTCAAGACAATGGCAGATTGTGAAATATGTACACACGGGCAGTTAAACAGCAAATTCTCAGGGACTCATTCTGCGATTCCACCCTGTAATGAAGAGGCAAAAGGCGAGGATGCGACAATAGGATATTCAGCAGTGGAATGAAATCAGGATTTGCTCTAATGCAACATGACTTGCTCACAGCTCAGGTAGAATATCAAATGATCCACATGAAATTCAATCCCTGGTGTAATCTTCCTGTTACACCTATTGTTCTTCCCCTCATTCAAATGCCACATAGAGCAGTATGTAAATTAGGTTTTCATTAACACATTTCCTTTTATCTTTGTTCCCTTGAATTGTGACTTTTATTTTTTAGCTTAACTCACTCCGGGTATGTGAATATCTTGGTAAACTAGCAATATGATGGAAAGGAAAAGAATGAAGGTATTCAGTCACATCTAGGTTATGCATACTTAGTACCACTGAAGGTAAATAGATGAAAGCTTTTTCTTTGAAAGCAGGTATAATCAGAATTAAAATAAACTGTCTAAAGCAAAGCAGTTTTTTTGAATATGCTAATGTATTTTATCCATAGGAACTTCTCAGAAATACAATCTTTTGGACTTTATCTTCTGTTAAAATAGCAGATGTGTAATATCTTTGCAAGGAAGAGAATGAAGAGTTACCTAGTTACCCTGGGCCAGCGACCCTGATGGCTACTCAACAGACAGTAGCTGATTGGATTTCCACAACAGCCCTTCAGGAAGTAATCCCTATGATTTTGTTTCTGTACTTCTCAGCCAGTCAGGATGCTCACAGGCGTGAAGGAGGCTGTCTGCGGGAAGGCTCACAGAGCAAAGATCCTCTCTACTCTGAGCTGTCAGAACAAAGGTGATCCTGAGGCTCTTGAAGTCAGAACCCACAACAGCCATTTGAAACACTTAATACCCAAGCATCAGAATCTTCATCCTGTCAGACTGGTCCATGCTACTTAGTGAAGAGTTACTTCTGTTCCTTACTGGCACTTGGGTTTCCATCCCTGGCTCCATCCTCACGGAGGATGGCTGGGTCCCCCTCTAATCTTGCCACCTCCCAACTCTCTGTGATGGGATTATGGGATGTAGACTTTGCTCCATGACTTTCAGGCCACCTCGTATATGTCTCAGTCCTCTGCCAGGAAAAACCTATTATAAAGGTGGTGTTGATTTGGGGATCAGATCCTTGTAGCTGGAGTTGTCTTGATCAGGCATCTGGAAAATGGGCAACCCTTCTCTTTCTTACGGTGCAGAAATGTAAAGTGAACACAGCACAGCAATAGGAGTTTAGCTACTTTATTCATTGTTCTGCAGAAGATATCTAATGCCCATAAAATTAAAACCAATTTCTGAGTCTGCTTAGAAAGAAACTTAAGCACCTTTGGAAATGAGCCTTTGAAAGAGAAAAGCTAGTTTCTCAGCTCTCCTTGCCATTGTAGTTGGCTGCTTTGCCAGGACCTGGTTTAAATTTGAAGGTCAAATAGTTAACTTATGATAAATGATACTATATTGAGGTTTGAGCCAAGGCAAAGGGTGTGGGAAAGCTTATAAGAAAACCATTAAGGCTCCAGTTTTTCTGACCTGAGAGGACTCTGGATAGAAAAAGTATAGATTCTTGCAATAAGTACTTGTGAAGAAGCCAGAGAGGGTATCACTGGCTGAGCTGAGATCAGAGGAAACAGGGCATCAGAACCTGACAATAACCCCATTTAAGGTTGTACTTACAAACCTGTCCTCTGAAATTTCAGATTTGCCTTCTCTTTTTTTCTTCCCTTCTCTGATTGGATAGAAGAGGAGTCGGGTAATAACATGTTTAGTTTAATGGGGCCACAGCTTAGGGCGTCAATGAGAGAGCATAGTGGGGTCTAAGTCAGGAAGGGCTTTGTGTCTGTGCAGAATACCTGAACCCATTTTTAAAATTAGCAAATAATATCAAGGCAAAGTGTGTCATAATATGATTGCTTTTAAAGACAACCCTGGTAGGTAGTGGAGAGCAGAAAATGCTTAATTATTGGTACCCTGTCTGTACACAGGATCCTTCTTGTTCATCAGCAGGGACTTTTGAGGGGGCTTCTAGAAGCAACTGCCCTTCAATTGTGAGACCAGCCATACCCAACTTTAAAGAATGCAGCAGGCAGAAAATGGGCAAGTGGCCAATATTTTGGAGGTGGTAGAGCACTTGCACACCTATTTGCATTAATTCGAAGATGAAATATACAAGGTGAAGGCCCATAATAGAAGCAATCATGAGAAATAATTTACTGGCTGATTTCAGCCAATATAATATCACCGGAGATGTAAATTTGTCCTCCTTTTCCTTTCTTCATGCTGTACTTAAACACACTAATTACAGTTGCTTTTTGAAAATGTCAGCAAAATATGGCAGGGCCCAGAAGCTGAGTTGCTTATCACCAACCCATCTTTCTGACATTTCCTCATTTGAGATTTGAGCTCAGGGGTTGATGGAGGTGAGGTGAGGTGGGGTGGGCAGGGAGAATGGCAAGTTGCTTTAATTTCAAATATTCTTACACTTGTCACTTTATGTTATCCTCTGAAACCTTTGCTATATTAGTAGAATAGATAGAAGCTGCGTAATTAATGTGGAGAAACGGTGGGGGTAGGGGCTTTGAGCTCTCTCAGCTCAGCCTCTTTTTCCACGTGCTTCGTGCACTTGATCGCTTCCATCACATACCCACACTGCACAGCCCTTCTCAGAGCACAGGCTCCAAGAGCCTTAACTCTGCAGCCACGAAACACCTCACTCGCAAACCCGTCTTTGCTCCGATTCGTGCATATGTGCCCTCATGCATAAAATGTCATTCTAAGTTTTTATGGATTCCAGGAGAAATCTAGCCAGTTGGAACCCCTTCACCAGTGCCCTTCAACTTGACTGAGTGGTGCCAGGTAATATTCTCAAACTGGTCTGCTGCCTGTGTGCTAATATTTCTCATCGTGCATTCTCCTGGTCCCAAATTCCCCAATGCCAGTTTGTAAAAGTCCTATTTTTAATTACAGCTCATTTTTCCCAAAGGATACAGTGGTCATAATACAAAATAGCTCGTTTCTGAGTTTCTGCTTATGGTTGGGGAGATAGGGGAGAAAACTGCTTCGATCTGGAACCAGTTATTCGGCGTGATAGATGACCAGTGAAGGCCCGGACAGATGGAAAGAAGGGTGAGGAAAGAGGACAACTCACCTGATCCTCATTACATACACCTACCCTGGGAAGTCTTTCTGCCAGACATCTTGAATAGCTCAGGGCGGGGATGGAGGACAGTCCCCAGGACTCGGAGTAAAGAATGCACACCTCAATGATGAATGGGAGGGCTTGTGTGAAAAGAAAGGGGGGAATCATTGCTTGACATAGTCACCTGGAACGGACCATTTTTTCTACCTTTTACAGTCATACATAGTCTACAGATCTTGGCACCTTCTAAGGGCTTAACACATTTTAGATACTACTTTATAAAGGGAAGTTTCAAATGCTTTAAACACATAGTTTCCATTACTTAAAAAGGACTCAGAGGGTATAATGTGTATAATAATTATTTCAGCATTTAGGAAGGTTCTGTGTATCCATTATGGTCAGTGGTGAGGACCCCAGTGGACACCTAGCCGAAGATTAAGTATCAGCCTCTGAAAGCAGAAGAGCTAGGGAAGCAGAACAAAGTGGGGGAGAAAGTAGGCAGTTTGTTGAGTCTCTGCTGTGTGCCAGGAGCTTGTGCTTAGAATTTCTCATGAGATGTTTTGTGACTTTCTCACGTGGTATTTTTGGGAGGTGTGTTCTTGCATTCTCCATTTAGAGCCGTGAAATGGAGTCTCATAGAGCTTCAGTGACTTACTCTAGGTCACACTGGAAACGCTGTGACCAAGATCCAGCATCATTCCCGCTAGAGCCAAGTATTTCAGCGGAGGGCGAGAAGAGAACTGTGGCGGCTGAGCGCATCCCCTGGGTTTTCCCAAACCGGGCTCCTGAGCCCCTGCCCCTCTCTCCTTTCCCTCCTTGCTGAAGTTGAATTACGTTGTCTCTTCATGTGACTTTCTTTTGGTTTATCCTGTTTGCAGTTCATCTAGCATCTCGAATCTGTGGGTGTTATGCCCTTGTCTATTTAGAAACATTTTCAGCCATTGTTTGGAATATTTTTTCAATTCCACACTCTTTCTCCTTCTGGAACTTTAGTGCTGTCCCACAGATTGCTAAGGATCTGTTTGTTTCTTTTTTCAGTCTATTTCCCTTGTTGTTCAGTGAGTAAATCCTGCTGGTTGGTTTTCAGTTTCGATGACTCTGTTATCTTCACTCTGCTGTTATTGAGGCTGTCCACCCACATTGACATTTTTGTGATTCTGTCATTTCCATTTGGTTCCTTTTTATAATTTCTTTCTTTGCTGAGATTGGCTTTTTTAAAGGAACATTTGTAATTGATTGTTGAAACATTTTGACGGCTATTTTAAAATCCCTAGCAGATAATTCTAACACCTGATTCATCTCATTGGTGACACTGGATGCTTGTCTTTTCCAATTCATATTGTGGCTTTCTTGTTTCTTTGAACAACTTGTGTTTTATTTTATTCAGACATGTTGGTTTGGTTATTATGTTAGGAGACCCTTGATTCTATTAAAATCTTCTGTTTCAGCAAGTAGTAGCCTTGCTTAGATTTACTGTGTAATTCTGGCCTACCTTTGTGACCTTTATTTGCAGTGACACTTCTGTGCTCAGAGCCCTTACAACACTACTTTTTTTTTTTTTCTTGGTGCTGATAGGACCCCTATTCAACCACTGATGGTGACATCTGCAGGGTGAAGGGCACTTCCCTGGGTTGACTGGTGTCACTGGGCCACCTTCTGTGTGCACATGTGTGGAGGGATGTTGCTGGGCAGAGAAGCCAGTGGGCCTGAGTGTCTGTACGTCTCTGGATGGAGATCAGGGATGCGCAGGGCTTCACTATGGTGCTGCTGTCAGCGAGGGGCTGCCCACCCAGCACCCTGGTTGCTGGGTGGGGTGGGGTTAGCCCCGGATTGGCTGCTCAGCTGCAGGTGGATTGGACCGCTTTCTGGTTGTGGAAAGAGAGGGAGATTTAGCTAGAGAATGCAGGCCTTGCTTGTTTGGTTTTTGTCTTTTTGGTGATTCTGGGTTGCAGGTCTCTCTAGAACCCGGTCTGGAGAATGTGGGACATAAGACAATAAGTCCCCAAACTCAATACATTGTTGTTCTTCAAGTCCTAAGATTCCTAGCTAGTCTACCTTCTTTTCAGCTTTCCAAGTCCGTTCGTCATTGTCAGTTAAATAATTTCCAGGGCGTTCGGTTAAACCTAGAACACGGACACATGAGCCTCTGTCATCTTTCTGCACAGCTGGTATCTATCTGATGTACCATTTTGATCAGAAAAAAAAGTTCATTATGTATTAAGTAAACTTCTGAGGTTTGAAACACTATGCATAGTGTTGAGCTATTTTAAAAAATGAAAGTTATACTTTAAATATGCATAGAAAATAGTTCAAAGAAATATAAAATACGACATTAACTTTTTTTAGAGTGGGGAAAGTAATTGTGATTTTTACTATGTTGTATATCTGGTTTTTAGAATTATTTTAGTAGTGAACATACTGATTTTTGTAATCTAAAAATAAGTGTTCTTATTTAACTGGTCTTTGGAAAAAAGTATACTGACTGGAAAATTAAATGTAATCATAGTGGATCAAATTCTAATTCTGACAAGAAAGGCTGGGGGTGGATAATATGCTTGTGGCTTTTTAAATCCTTAAAGAACTGTTAAAGTAAAGAGAGATTAAACTTGTAATATGCTGCCCCCAAAGGCAAAATTCAGAATGAGGACAGAAATTACAGGGAGGGGCATTTGGCTTAATTTAGTAGAGAGCTTTTATGAAATCAATTCTGTTCAACAATGTTCTGATCACTTGCCAGGTGTGTTATAGAGTTTTGTGCGATGGAAAGGTCATCCAGGGTGACAATACATCTCTTCTGCCAAGTGCATTCTAATGATCTCATTATCTAGGTGAGAACACCTCACCAAAACTTACTGTTGATTGAAAAACAAACTTGTCTCTATTGGAGAAAGGTAAAGTCCAAGAGAGTGAACGTTGAATATTGTGCCTTTCATACTTATCTTTCCTTTGAAAGGGTCACCCACTTCTTTGATTCTCTACTGGTGCCAACAGTGCAGGTCTCATCTCCATTTTGGAGGTAAAGGATGGTGGAGAAACCTCCCCCGCCAACTTCTCCCTATTGTTAAAGAAGAAAAAAATTCTCACTGAAACATCTGGCTCCTGTCTTGTCCAGATATTTGTCATTTCGGCAACTAAATGAATCTTTCCCTGAACATTTTCCTTTGTGTTTAACTCAGGCTGCTTTTAAGGTACCCCAAATTTCAGAGGTGCAGAGGAGAGGTGGGCAGTGGAACTGCCCTGATAGGAGGGCAGGGCTCTGAATCCAAGTATTTGTGCTGTAGTCCATTTACTGGATGACACTGTTACCTACTCAGATCTCTCCTTAGACACACTCTAGGTAGACAACCCAGTATGTGAGGCATTTAGTAGATGTTTGCTGAAATCGCATGTAAGTGCATGAATCTGTAAAGTACTGTGGTTGGTCTATGGTAGCGGTTTGCAGATTGTGCTTGGGAAGAACCGAGGGGCCCAGCACATTGTCTTAGGGCATTTCGTAAAGAGGGTGCATGAGTTGCAGTGAACACTTTAGAGGTAGTATTTGCCTAAACAGACACAAAGGCCAAACCACATGGCAGAGAATTGGCTTTGGAGAGGAACTGCGTGGTGTAGAAAATCAGCCTTCCTAGTTCTTTCCAAATGGAGCTTTCGCAGCTCAGCTTGGAGAGTTTGCCATTTTGCATCTGAGCAATTTAAAACGTCTCCTGTAAAAGCTTGCCAAAGCCAAGGGCCACGTTTCACTGTCAGTGGAAAGAGCCACAGGCCTCCGTACAGGACATGAAAGGAGCTTTGAACATACGGACTTCGCCTGCATCAAATGAAAATATCGAGTGTCACTTTAAGAGCACATGCATCTTAAGAATCTTTTAGTTCTCATGACCAGCTCTCCCTGCCCGCTGGGAGCTCCCCAGAGAGAGCTGGTGTCAGGTGGTGGGTAGAGAGGCCCAAGGGAGAAACACAGGAGGTCCCTGCGTGTCTTCCTGAGGCTGCCGGCCCGCTCTTTGCTTCATTCCTGACAGGACCCAGCTAGCATCCCTTCCTTTTTTCCCGACACATTTCATCCTTTTTTCTTGTTTTTCTGAAGATTTCAAAAAACTTGTTTATTGACGTAATAAACTTGATACACTTTTAACAAAGTAAACTCACCTGTGTCATCCACAGCCAGACTGAGATAGAGGTTTTCTAGAACCAGAGCTGCACTCCCCAGGCCCACCTTTCCCCACTTGCTGCCCGCCAACATACCGGACTGACTTTTAGCACAGAAGATTAGTTTCGCTAATCTTCTAATTATATAAACCTCCTTTTGAAGTTTATATAATTGACATCATATCAGTAGGACATCAAAACAGTAGGAACTGTTTTGTCCGACTTCTTTTTCATGTTATGTTTGTGAGGTTCATACGTGCTGCGGTGTGGGGTGGCTGTGTGTGCTTCATTCTCATTGCTGTGTGGAACGCCACTGCACGAACACGGCGGGCAGGGGCGGGGGCAAAAGTGGGTTTACAGTCCCGAGTACGTGAGACACACAGCTTATTCTTGTACTATCATTACTACTGTATTATTTTCCGTACAGACAGCTGTAGGACTGCATTTAGCATTCTTCTGCTCATGCACATTTGGGCTATCTCCAATTTTGGGCCATCAGGGATAAAGCAGCTACAAATATTCTTGTACCTGTCTCTGTGCGAACTATCTATGTGCTTCTTTTGGGTATATACCTAGGAGTGAAGTTTCCAGGTCCTAGATTATTTAGCTTGAATAGATCCTGCTAAAGGGCTCTCAGCGAAGCAGTTTGTCGTCCTCCCACCAGCGTTGTGGGGATCGCCCATGCTTGGTGTGATCTCTGTTTCATTTTAGCCATTCGGATGTGTGTGAAGTAGTGTTACCTTGTCATTTTAATTGGTGTCTCCCTGATAATACATACATACATACGGGCCCTTTAAATATATTTATCAGCCACTTAGACATCCTCTTTTTTGAAGTACCTGCTAAATTCCATTGCCTTCCCCCCTTTTCTTTATGAGCTTGTCTGTCTTCTGAAAAATTATTTTATTGGAGTTTTTTTTTTTTTATTTTCTGGATTTGCATATATGTATACATATACACATATATACATATGCACTTTAATATATACCACTCTAGTATTTCAATTATTCCTCTGGCTCTCTGGTTTGTCTTTTCACTCTTTTAATGATAATTTGTTGTAAACATAGATTCTTAGTCCAATTTAAAATTTTTCTTATGATTTTAGTTTTTTGACATACTTAGAAATGCTTACCTACCATCTAGTCATAAATATTTGTACTTTTATTCCTACACATAGGTCTGCAGTCTCTCTGGAATTGATTTTTCTAACCTGTATTAGGTGGGACCAAGATTTGCTTTGCCCCATAAAGCTGTCAGTTCACCCAGGACCTTGTATAGAAAAGACCACCCTGTCCCCACAGTACTGCAGGTGTCTCCTTTACACTGAAATCACATGACCACATAGAGTTGTATTGGTCTCTGGGATCTCCTTCAGCATTGCATTGGATTTATTTTTTGTTTTTTTTTTTAAATATATTTTATTATGCTACTACAGTTGTCCCATTTCTCCCCCATCATTCCCCTCTACCCTGCACACCCCCTCCCACCCACATTCCCCCCTTTAGTTCATGTCCATGGGTCCTAAGTTCTTTAGCTTCCACATTTCCCACACTATTCTTGTCCTCCCCCTGTCTATTTTCTACCCACCATCTATGCTACTTATTCTCTGTACCTTTCCCCCCCTCTCTCCTCCTCTCACTCCCCTGTTGCTAACCCTCCATATAATCTCCATTTCTGAATTTCTGTTCCTGTTCTAGCTGTTTGCTTAGTTTGCTTTTGTTTTAGGTGTGGCTGTTAATATCTGTGAGTTTGCTGGCTTTTTACTGTCATATTTTTATCCTCTTTTTCTTAGGTAAGTTCCTTTAACATTTCATATAATAAGGGCTTGGTGATGATGAACTCCTTGAACTTGACCTTATCTGAGAAGCATTTTATCTTCCTTTCCTTTCTAAATGAAAGCTTTGCTGGATAGAGCAATCTTGGATGTGTAGGTCCTTGCCTTTCAAGACTTCACATACTTCTTTCCAGCCCCTTCTTGCCTGTAAGGTCTCTTTCGAGAAATCAGCTGACAATCTGATGGGAGCTCCTTTGTAGGTGACTGTTCCCTTATCCCTTGCTGCTTCTAGAATTCTCTCCTTCATTTTAATTTTGGCTAATGTAATGATGATGTGCCTTGGCTGTTCCTCCTTGGGTCCAAATTGTTTGGGACTCTCTGAGCTTCCTGGACCTCCTGGAAGTCCATTTCCTTTGCCAGATTGGGGAAGTTCTCCTTTATTATTTGTTCAAATAAGTTTTCCACTTGTTGCTGTTCTTCCCCTTCTGATACCCCTATAATTTGGATGTTGGGACGTTTAAAGGTGTCCTGGAGGTTCCTAAGCCTCTCCTCATTTTTTTGGATTCTTGTTTCTTCCTTGTTTTCCGTTTGGTTGTTGGTTTCTTCCTTCTGGTCCACTCCATTGATTTGAGTCCCAGTTTTCCTCCCATCTCTATTGGTTCCCTGTGCGTTTTCCTTCATTTCACTTATCGTAGCCTTCATCTGTTCATCTAATTTGTGAGTAAAATCAACCCATTCTGTGAGCATTTTGATGACCAGTGCTTTGAACTGTGCATCTGATAGGTTGATTATCTCTTGGTCACTTAGATGAATTGGCTCTGGGGCTTTGATTTGTTCTCCTGTTTGAGCCACTTTTTTTTTTTTTTTTTGGGGGGTGGTTCTGGTCATGGCTGTTACGCAGTGAGGGGCAGAGCTTTAGGTGTTCCCCAGGGTGGGGCAGCCCAGTGGCTGGGTAGTGATGCTGTATGTGGGGGCGGGGTCAGAGAGGGAACAATGGCGCTCGCTCCCCTCTCTCTCTCTCTCTCGGATTCCAGTTCCTTCCTCCGATTCCCCTTCGTCTGGATTATCTGCGCGTGAATGTGGGACCACCTGGTCAGCCAGCCGCCTTATGTGGCCTCACTGGGTCTGCACCGTTGCCACCCTGTGCCTGGGGTCTGCTAGCCAGCGCCTGCATGCATGGGATCTGCCAGTCACTGCAGCCTGCCTGCCTGCCCGGGTCCACCAGCCTCCACTTTTTCCTGCCGTGACTCCACCCCTCTTACCGGTCTGGATGAATGGTTGTTGGACTTCCGTACAGTTCAGTTTTCTGTCAGTTCTGGTTGTTTTCTTGTTTCTAAATATTTGTTGTCCTTAATTTTCATTGTGCAAGGAGGCACAGTGTGACCACCTACAACTCCATCTTGGCCAGAAGTCCCTGGATGTATTAATTTCTGCATTCATTCAATATATGTTGTGTGAATATTTCAAGATTCTCCTCAGTTCTCCTTACTCCTGTAAGGTCAGCATCTCTGGTGTGTGTTCTGAGCATCAGGAGATCACAAAGGCAAGAAGACCTAGTCAGCTTGTTTTATCATGACCCCACTATCTGCCCACGGATGAACTTGAGTGAAGAATTAAACATGACAACTTTAACATTTTGCTGCATAAGAGAAGCAGTGTTGTCTGGTGACTTGAATGGATATGTTTATTCTTGAATGTGTTCACAGGACTGTAGTTACCAGTTCTGGGTCGTTTTACTTCTAGGCTCTCAGTTCTTTTGCTGTGTCTTCTGCCAGCTGAGTAAGCTTTGCAGTAATTACATCAAATGTTATCAAGCATTGCAACCCATGGCCTTTTAAATCACCATTATAATTCTCATATTGAGCATTACTTAAAGCCAATTTTATCTTTTATCTGAATAAATCATGACTTCGTAGATATTTAACTTCTTGGGGACATTGTTCATGCTCAATAAGACAGCATTGCGTGTTATTAAACTTACTGTGGAATATGCATTCATTTACTCTTTAAGAGGAAAATAACTAAATTAAAAAAGCATCAGAATTGCCATTCAAGTCAGGACTGCTCACTGTTCCCTGGGATAACATGACATGCCTGCCTCCATAATCTCACCTTGGCTTATTATTGGCTCAGACAATCTCCTTAAGTTCAGAATGCTTTTTAAAAAAATATTATTATAGATTATCTATGGGTCCTTCAAAATTAAATATCACCCCTTCCATAAAATTTTCTTCACTGCTTCAACTGACATTACTTCCTTTTCCCTTCTGATTATATGGCTTTTCCAATAATGTGTAGAACAGTTTCTAACTGAAGAGTCTTTCCTGGACAGGAACAGATAGTAAACTCATCTTGCTCAAAGTACATCACCCATTTCTACTATAGCATTTTGTGTCTCCAGGTCACCGGCCCTAGCAATACCCAGAACACCAAAACTCCGAACACTGACGACCATGGAGAGCTGTTTTCAAAGCCCTTTGGCAGTCAGGAGGTGGCCACGTGTTTCTGTCTGTTCCCTGCCATTCTCAACGGTGTCCTGGGTGAGAGCTGCACTCTGCAGTCCCATCACTGATCCATGAGCGGTAACCTTCATTTAACTGAGTATTGTTTAGTTGGTTAGCGGCTGACCTTAGGTTCAGAGGTTATGTCATTCTGCATTTCCTCTCAGTGTAAGGGTCTCCTCATTAACTGCTCTGGGCTGTTTGAAGTGGACATGCACAGCCAAGCCCCTTCTTCGGCATTGACAGAGACGGAATGGCTATATGAGCACCCCTTGGGGGAGGGGCTCTGACACCTCCCCTCTCTAACTCTGCACGTTCATGTTGGTTCAGTTTCCTCATCTGTGGAAAAAAATCAAACTTCTCCAGGCTGTTGGGCATATTGAATGGGACGGAACGCAAAGGAAAACACACACTGTGAGTGTGAAATGTTTCCCGGTGTGAGCTGCCAGCCGTGGTCTGAGGTTTTTTGGTGAGATCGCCTCCTTCTCCCAACCTCCGTGAAAATTTGTTTAATTTGCATTTTTGGAATGCATGATGGTACCTTAGTTTTGCTACCTGGTTCTCTGAAAGAAAAATGAGCAGCCTTAGCAGAGTCACCTGAGGAAAGCAGGGTGGATGAATGAGAGCTGGGAAGGCTCAGGGAAGGAGGGCAGACCTGGGCTGCTGCTGCCCTTCCCGGAGGGAAGGGACCCTGGGGTCTGGGGGTGGCTCCCGCCTCCCTGGCAAGGCAGGGCTGTTCCCAGCTCACAGGATGGCTCACAATGACAGCTGCCACAGGGCAGCTGAGCCTGGGTCTCCCTAGTTGCTTTCCAACTCTTCTCATCCTGACTTGGATAAACTCAGTACCCAGAACAAAGGCACCACTGCACCTTTAATTACCGAGGCTTATTTTCCTCTCAGGGAGGGAGCATGGAACTCCAAGTGTAATCATCTCTGGCAGGTAGTGCAGAAGCTGCCCCTTAATTAATCTTTAATGTCATTAATTGGCTGTCTGTGTGATGACAAGGAAAGGAATAAACACTGTTTGCAAATCAATTGAATTCTCATCTGAACCAGCATTTAGTTTCCAGGATGAATAGAAACAATTACAAGCCTTTCACTGGCTGGATTTCCAGGGCCTGGCTGATAAGATTATTGAATAACAAAAAAAATTCGGACAATGATCTCTTGTTACAGATGTGCTAATTGAAGGTGTTCTTCCCCACTATCGTCCTTCTTTGAAATCAGCTCATTAGTTTCCTGTGGATCAGGGATAAGATTGGAAAGCTGGTATCATGGGGTCAGGGTGTTCCCAAACACCCATTTATTTCTCTTCATATTGATTTTGCCTCTGTGGTCTATTTAAGTCAAAATCTTCATCCAGAGCCGAGTTGATGATGAGCCATTTGGTTGGGGTTACCTGCTGTCCCTGCACCCCGGGAGAGACCTCATGTGGCACAAATAGTGGCTCACATGGTGGGGACCCTGGGCCAGCAGGGTCAACATCAGCTGGCAGTTTGTCAGAAACTCAAGTCTTTAGGCCCCTCCCCAAATGACTGAATCAGAAACTCAGTGGTGAGGGCCAGGGTTTGTGTTTCAAAGGTCTTCCTAGGGGGTTCCAGTGTGGGCCGATGCTGGGAACCACTGGTTCCAGCAGGTCAGGGCTGCACCCACTTCATGTGAGCAGGAGGGCGCTGCTCCCTTTCCTTGCTGCAGGGACCCACTCAGAGAAGGAACGTAGAAGAGACGACTTGTTCTATTGGAATCAGTTCATTGGACTCCCTGATAAATAGCTGTGAGAAGTAAACTGCTGTCCTGTGGCCTCAAATGTGTCTGCAATGTTTCACCTCTAGTAGCTTCTGACCTCTGGTACTGGAAATGGCCACTTCAGCTTCTTGATTTCTGATGTCTTTTCCAGTGTGCAGAGGCAAATACTCAGGGCCAGAGAGCTGGTTTCTAAGGGAAGAGGAAGCAGCGCGCAAGCTGCTGCACATGGAGCGGAAAGTTCTCCCAGAAGGAGAATGGCACTCTTTTGAGGAAAGGAGAGGGCCTGAGTGTTGATCTTGGAATATTGTAATACTTTCAGGCCCATGTGAGAGTCACAGAGATGCTGGGAATGATACTTGTGGAGTCTTGCTGGAGCTATTGCTTCTTGGCTGGGAGGGATGACCACTTGCATCTTCTCCTTGGTGTGGCTGTGGAACCCTGGCAAAGCCCTGGGCGGGAGCAGACAGAAAGTCCAGGAGAGTCAGCTCTTCCTGCAGGTGTGGGAACCAAGACTCAGAGTTCACCTCAGTGCCCCAACAGCCTTCCCTGTGATCCTTTCCTGGGATTGTGTGTTTGGTTAACATTTGCGTCTTTGCAAACTTCTCAGGACCCAAAGCCAGTGTCGCATTTGTGATCTGAGAGCAGCAATCCGAATCAAAGGACGTCCACTTCAGGCTGCCATCCGGCAGCGTCAGGAGCCTTGGAGTTTTCTTTATTACAGGTTGATGATGGAGAAGCTTGGCATAAGGATTAATTTCAGTATATATCTATTCCTTGTAATTTTCTAGGGAGCCAAGGAGTGATGGGGATTATGTGACAGCTTGTTGAATGGGACGAGTGTGTAGTAGGCAAGCAATGTACCTCCAGAACTCCATTTTACTCCCTGCTTCCTAGGACCTGCACACCCCGGCACCTGCACCGTATGCTGGCTTCCCGGGAAAGGGGCTCCTCCCTGAGATTCTGCAGTGGACCTTGTGTGTCTGTAGACAGCGCTTCCTTATGTCTTACACACTCATAGGATGGCCACATTTATCAACTCTAATGTGTGTGCGCATCTGTGTTTGTTCTTATTACATTAGCATTAGGCTGCCCTTTGGATTTTAATAGTCACAAACCCCTGTAGATTGGAGTTTCCCTATTTACTTGTCTTTGCTTGTGGGGAAAGCCTTAGTTAATTATGTCTGCTCTTCCAAGAGAATAATGTGGTCTCAGTCTGGGGTAATTAGGCACTCTAATTAACTATTTTAAAAAAAGCAACACATAGCTTTATAGTGGCTATAGCCCCTTCATTAGTTTAGTTTGGCTCATCTTAACTGGCACAGTTAATATTGCTAATTTGCATATCTTTTCCCGTGGTATTTAGTGCCATAACTTGTAATGAAAACACACTTTACAATACACCGGAGATTGACTTAATGGAATTAGCTATATCATGAGCAGAGATTCTTCCAGTGGTTATGGGTTTATCTTCATATTTACGGCATGGCACTTAATGGTACAATTTAAAGTGGGAGAAGCTTTTTGAGTAATCATTTTTTAACAATTAGCTTAGGGATGATTTGGAAACTATCACTTGAAGAACTTTAATAATGTACAGTAGGCTATTTCTGGAAATGTTAATGGAAAGCGTGCTCCTTGGAGACTGCAGAGAGTTAAAAGATCTGTAAGAATGGCTATTAATTATGGCCCACAGCCCTCTTTCTGCTGTTAGGCAACACAGTCATAAAGCCAGATAATGCGTCATTCAGATTTCACAGCACCTCTCCCATTAGACACAGAGGTAATCTCGGCAGCATGAAATTGTGGCCTTGGGAGAAGTAGGCAGGTCACATGGGAGGACCGTTTCCCTGTACCCGTGCTGGGCCTGCATGCAGCTTCCTTTGGCTTCAGGGGGACATATGCAACAAGTACCTAGGATTCAATGAGCAAATCCACCGTACTCATTCATTCTAGTATTCAAACAGCTAAAATAACTGTGCTTTTCAGGACCTGCTTTTTCTTCCACTATATCGATGAAAACCATCCATTTCACAGTATAGGTGCAGAAGTGCACCGAATAGGGTCTGTGTGAATTCTTGGATGTGAATTCACAGCCCCTGCCCACCTGTGACAGGACTGAAGTATTCTCAGCCTTAACCCTTTTCTTTCCCGCCCCTGTCCCCTGCAGGTCCCTCTATCCCAGTCTCTCATTCCCTCCTTGAACAGAGTTCTCAGACAGGCATTTGGGTTTTGCCTTACTGTGACCAGCATGTCCTGTATTTTATTCCCAAGGCATAAACATCAGTCTCTAGCAATCTGACAGCTTCACCAGCCACGGGCTCCCCCCCTCTCTTTTTTTCACTTTTGCTAAGAAACAGGAGTGTAATGTGCTTGTCACAGGGTGTTTCTGACCTTGGCCTCCCTGCATCTTGGCTTTGAAGTATCAGAACCACAGGTGGTACCCAACAGGGCTATTTTGTTCAGTGCTTCCTGTCCTTAGTGGGCGAGCCTGTTTCAGAGAGATGCAGCACCAAAGTGGAGGTTTCCCATTGCGTGGGAGACATGCACAATGCTTTAATGGGGAGCCCGTGACCAACAGCATCTTCCTTTTTACTCTGAAGGCAGAATAGAGAAAGGGTCTGACAGTGGGTTCAGTCTGTTCTGCTTATCCGCACCTGCAACTATTTTAAAACAAAAGAACTGAAAATCCTTCTCTGTACACATTTCTATCTGATATGTGCCTCCTTCATGAGCAAGTTTTTTTTTTTTTTTTTTTTTAAACAAGAGGGCTTCTTGGGGATCAAGTACTATTTGTTCTTCCCTTCTACTTAGTTGTACTGAAGCCATAATATAAACTAATTTGAGATTTGTTTTTCGAGAGGAGTAGTAATAAGTTTGCCAACAAGGGCATTGCCTAATCTCATTGCAGACACACCAGTGAGTGTACATGTGTGAAATTAAAAGGATCGGGCCAACGCCTGCCTGCTTGCCTGTTTTTATCTTTCGACAGCACTTTCCGCCATACAACTGCGTAGCGGCTGCTATGAGGGCTTAGTGTAATGTACGAGAGTCCGACAGGGTCCCTTTGATAGTTCATCAAATGCTCCGTTAGCGAGGATCAGAAGGTTAGATTTAATAGCCTACGAGATTTATCCCAAGCAAGTGAAATCTGAGAGAATACCGTAGTCTTGGCTGTGGGGAATGGATGTGCTACTGATGGACTCGGCTTTTTGCTGCAAAGGAGGCTGTGCTGTGCCATTCTGGGAGCCGTTCCAGCACCCGCTGCAGAGGCCCCTCTCAGCGCACAGCCAGTAGGTGGAGGAAGAGTGATCCAGGGCGGAAATGAGAGGTGGAAAGGGGAGTACATCAGTCACTACCAAGAATTTGGGAGGGCTAATTTGAGAACCCTCCCAAACACTCTGTTTTTGTAAATAGTACCACCTTGGTGTGGTTTGAATAAAATATAAATTACTCGGGAGGGGGGAGTGGGAAAAAACCCTAAAAATCCTAGGTGTTGAGATTGTAGATGCAGAGTTACACATTCATTCATTCAGTACATAGGGGAGAGTCAATGGAATTGAACACTCAAACGTTACCGCTCTGGTACTAGGTTTTACGTGAACATGCCGTCAAAGCCAACTTGTAAGGAAGTAGTCACAGCTATTTGCCGAATATTATAAATGCTTATCTCTGCCTCTCATAGTTGTGCAGATTGACACAGAAGCCTAACTTGTCAGTTGTAGCATGTCAGAGACTTTTTGCAGCATACCACTGCCAGCGGCATGATGATGTGTCACGTATTTCCTCAAAGCAGTGAAGAAGAAATTGTCCAGACTTAAGCACCCTGATATTTCTTCTCTACAAGACATTGGTGGGAGCATGACACCTGGTTTCATTACATATCATTTTGCTTAAAGTCGCAGAACTTGATGATGACATTAAGTGAGGCCTTACTGGGCCACAGTGAACGGGTGTGGAGGTGCATGCCAGCAGTCTTGTCTGGAGCCTTGTCAGTACAGTTCAGTGTGATTCAGTGTGTTAATCAGGAGAATGTGGTCCATTCACAGCACAGACCCAAGGCATGAATGGAATTTTTCAAAACTCTATACTTTGTAGCCTTCATGTGCTCATTCTGGGATGAAAAATTAATAACCTCCTAGAATTGTTCATTATAAGATTTGATTAAAGAAAAGGTAATTAAATCTCCAAGTGATGAATTTGCTGATTCATTTGATTCAGAGTGATTAAGATCAGCCTGGCAAGGGCATGAGCTGGGCTCCCACCTCCCCAGAGGGGGAGTACCACCCCCCATCGGTCTGCCTGCTTGCTCAGTTCAGGACATCCTTAGGGAGGTTTAAGGGGAATGCCCCCTCTGGCTGTACACCCTGATATTCGTTCTACTTGCAGCACTGAGGGTGGGGATGCTTTGTGATGGCAGTGTCACCTCAGTGCACTGCAGCCCGGCTCCCAGCAGCACAGGTGGCCTCAGATTCCCCTGGCAGCTTTGAGTAACTCATGCTCTCTCTTCAGGTCTCAATCACCATGTCTCGTTTGAATGCCTTTCTATGCCTTTTTAAAGACTAAAGTTTAACCAAAGCAAGTTGAGAACTGTATAACCACAGTGGCTATGATTCTAAATACAAAAAGAAAAAAGAAAGAAAAGAAAAGGAAATAGCAGAATGTTAAGGGTGAGACTCCTGAAAATAATCAGCATGACATCATGATTTCTTTCTTCCAGAATCTTCGGTGTCTATGCCAAGGATTTCTGTAAAGACTTGAACAACCTAACTCTCTTTTATCCCGTAAATCCCGCTGAGACGGTCCGTTCTACAGGGTGGGGTGCTCCTTTGTGTGCTGTGTTGTGAGGGGGAGGGAAAGGCATTCTTCACTGGGAGGTGGTTGTCACTGCTGTCTTGGACAATTTTTAGAAACACAAGAGGGACTAGCAGCCCCTTCCTCATTTTCCAGAAATTCGATCTCCCCACAGATGGGTCTGCCTTTCACCTCCCACAGCCAGAGTCTGCCACCCACACTGGTGGTCTTGGTGTCCTAGGCCATCTGTTAAGCCCATCCACCTACCTGAGCTCTGTGGGCAGTTTGTTTTGTAAAGGGCTGGGTCTTTCAATTACAGAAATCCTCTTCAGAGGTTAATGCCTGCAGAGGGACAAATCAACCCCCCCCTCAACCTCCGCCCACACCACCACCTTCTGCCTCTTCCCATGCCCCAGGGAGCAGATACCAGCCCCTTATTTGGTTGCCAGTGTCTCAGTTCTGAGGCATAGGCTGAGAGCTCAGAAAGTTGGAGGTTAGTCAAAAGATCTGTGCATTTCAGTGGGAACATGTCCTCTGCCCTCCTGCTCAATCCTCTCCATTCTCCTTTAGTAAAGAAGCAAAATGACTCTCATACCTTTCCCTGCTGGTGAGGAGGTTCTGCCTGCATGGGTCTCAACATCCTAGGGTTCTCTGGCAATTTGAGGAAGAGAAAACAGCGTAGAAGGGGTTTATGTGGCTTAGGACAATTCACTTCTCCTTGGTGGTCTCCAGACTCCTCATTCAATGATAGAACTAATAATGCTTGCCTTCCCCAAGTTGTTTTGAGTCTCTAAATACTGTAAGTGAAAATCTTTGCAAACCATAAAGGACTGTTACAACTCTAAGTCATATATATGGATAAACATATATACACACCCATACATAATATACACACAGTACGGTATGGGAAGAGGGAAAAGGCTGAAAGGGAAACTGAATTGTTATCCCAAGAAACTTTTAGCTTTGCAAGAAACAAGCTTTAGGAATTATAACGGCAGACAGATTTAATCAGGAGTCCCTACAAAAGCAATCAAGACCAAATGAACTATAATTATGGTGATCAGTTTGTGAACTGTAATGCCATGTTCTTAATTTTAAATATTATGAAGGCCTGTATAGTGAATCAATCTGTCATTGCAAAGATAATAAAATGTTCATGTCTGATGGGATATATTCTGTTTGATGGAAAATTTGTCATTCTTTTCATCAGAAGCCACATTAGGGTCATCAGTTTTTAATTTAATTAAAGTGAATGAATCCTATAAATTTCTCTCTCTCCACCCATCCATTGATCTATATCTTATTTATTTTTATATACTTAAAATAACAGATTTAATATAACTGCTTATACTTATACAACTCCTGTTCTAATTTCTCCTTAAAGATTATTTCCTCGAAAAAGCCCCCAAATGAGATCAGGCTGTCTGGTTATAAAGCCCCCGGTTGAGCTGGAGTCTTTTTCTGCTGCTTGTCTCAGTCTGTTGTTCGAGTTTTATTTTCATGAGTCTGTTTAGCGTTTGCGCCTGCAGTCCAGGCTGGAAGATAGGAGCGTGGAGGGTGTGGCCGTGTGAGCCCCACAGCCAGGCACATGACGTTTTGAATAAATCTGCCCTCCTCCCCCAGCCTGGGAGGCGCTGTGCATGTATATGGGCCTCTGCAGGCCATTCCTCTTTCTGCTCCTCGAAATCCCCAGCGTGTTCCCACCACTGACCTGTCCTAGTTGATGTTTTCTCTGCCGGGACCCCACCTCCTCTAGATTTTGCCTGGCTGCCTTCCCTGCAAAATGTCATTGAAATGTCACTGCCTCAGCAAGGCTTTCTCTGATCTAACATGTCAAAATTGGAATTCCTCTCCTCAGCACTCTGAATCTCATTTTTCTCTTTGTTTTCTTAGTGTACTTGTCACTATATGAGCTATCTTTCTTACGTAGAAATCTATGTTCTTGGGTGCATTTCTGTATTTATCGCCTGTGTTCCTGCTAAGATGTAAGATCTCTGAATGCAGAGCTCTGTCTTATTGATTTACTTTTTTATTATCAGGGACTAAAATAATGATGTTAGTAGGCATCCAATAAATATCTATTATATGAATAAATAAATGATCATTAGATGTTCTAAGGTGTAGGGTGGATGAAATGATCAATAAATGAATTTTATTATAACAAGTTTATTCAGATAATTAAAAAAATCCAACCCATGCTTTGGTATTGCATAAAAACAGGGTTCTGCTAGAAACCAGTTTTTCTTTGGATGTTAACTTACAAAGGATTTCTCAAGTAGATTGGAACTCCATCCAGAGGTTAGGTCAAAGGTACTGACACCACTTGGCCTGGGTGTTCATCGACTCCTTTTGGTGCGTGGCCCTGCATGAGGTCGCTACGGTTCCTAATTTCCTAACTGGAGTCTGTGTTCTCCATCCCATCCTTGAGAAGAGTCCACGCCAGGCCATCATCCATAGGGTTCATCTCACCCAGTTTATTTGTGAGGAGAAGTACAGATTGAAGTCAGTGCCTTTGGGGCCATGTTAAACTTCTAATGACTTTGTGCAGCTTAGGTCTCCATCTCAGGTATGTTCTAGTTGACATTAGAAAACCATCGACTTGATTTGCCAGTCACGGTCTCATCTGCATTTTTCAATGGGAATGTCTGTGAAGGGCGTTGCTTTCCCCAGAAAGCTGAGTGTGCTAGATCCCTGAGACACCTTCCACCCTCACCTCCCCCAGGTATTAAAGGAGTGGGATGTCAAGGGTGGCTGAACTTGAGCTCAGGGTGCATTTCTTTTTTAGAGAGAAAATCTGTCACTTTTGGAACTGTACAGTGTGAGAGACCATCTGTTTTCATCTGTAAACATGAATGCTGTCGGCGCTACTTGTCCTTCTCTGTCTTCCAATGCGATGAAAACTTCTCACCAATGGCAGATTTGTCTCTATAAATGTATATATTTTAATATATAGATGTATATACACACACACACACATCTAGATGAATGTTTGAGATGTTCCTGATGAAACATTTGATAAATTTGTTCTTTATATATAAAAATCTTAATACCTTTCAGCGAACATGAATTAGAATTTGAAGGAAAAACTTGAAAGAGAAAGCCACTTTTATTATTTTTGAGTAAAACGCTTGATTAGGTCTTTTACATAGTTTAGAATTATTAGGACTAATTTTCAGGTTTCCTTTTCCTGTCTGTGTATCAAAACTTTAAGTCAAATGCAACATACTTTGCCATGGAAAATGAAGCTGTGGCCTTCATCCAAACTGGACAGCACTTTATTCCCTGGGGGCCACAGAGAGCTGTTCCTGAGAACAAGTATACGGGAGTGCCCTCTGAGAACGACACTGGCCGAAATCCGCAGGCGGTAAGTGAGGGGGTGAGCCGCATGGCGAGTGGGTGCACGCCGAAAGGATGTGGGAACATAAAACCGTAATTAAGGCTTTCTGGAAGTTATCTTGGAAAGGCAGTGTGGAGTGGATGTAAATGCAGTTCAGCCATCTGAAATCTCATTACTCGTGCTCACTGTCTTTGGAGAAAGCCCATGGAAAGTAGATGGCTCAGTCACGAAAGCACACATAAGCGGATCACCAGGGCCCGGGAAGCGTGCCGTGTCTACACCCGTAGACAGCTGGTCCTGGCCAAGTCGGCCTGTGCGCCGTGGCCGCCTCCACCGAGTTATCCCTGCAAACAGGCGGGTGGACGTGGGGGTCCTCCAGCCTCCTTACTTACCTGCGAAGTCATTCTTGTGATCAGCCGACATTGCTTGTTTGAGTTTCCTTTTTACCAAGTAACAATGATTTTCCATTTAGTATTTTTTCCCTTGTAATAAGGAAATGAGTTTGTGAGTCCCCTCTGAGAATGGCAGTGTTTCCATCGTAAATTAATATGTTGGAACTCTGTTTAACTATGACCTTGCTCCTGAGAGACAGAGCCACTCCAGTGTTCCACCCGAGCGTCCCTGGTTATTAGATCTCGGACTGCATGACTTCACTTTGTGTGTTCTGTCTGCGCCGCTCGCTGGCCTTCATTAGCTGGCATTTGATCTGTTCTGTTCACGGGAGACAGACATCACAGGACGCTGTTGGAAGAAAGCGAGCAGCTAGGCAAGTTTGTTTCCTGACTTCTACTGTAATCAGTTCTGTTCCCAGGTCCCCAATCTCAGGTTCTTTTCCTCACCTGACAGTGCAGCTCTTAAGTGGTTCTTGTTCTTGTCAAGGTGTAAATCACTGATAACATTGTCATTTAAACATATAGATTACACAAGCATAACTTTATAAATCAGCTGTGACTCAGGGTCCTGGGATTATCATTTTTACAAAATTAAACATTGCTTTTTTAATCTTTAATTTCTGGACATCTCTCTTTGCCTTGTATTTCTCCCCAGCAATTTGGGGACGCTAAGGCCACCTTTGCTGTATTAATCACAAACCATGGTTCTTCTGAGGGCTGCCTGAGTTGCACCAAGCTGTTTATAAGGAAGGCAGCCAAATAATAATATCCAATTCAGCCAGGCACCTCCTGGGATGTTGGTGCTTCATCCATCCATTCCCTAAAGGAAGAGAGAAAATGGAGACTCAAATACCTGAAACAGTACTTCCCATTTAGTTTGGTATCTACCTGGGTCTTAGTTCGGATTCCCCGAGAAGCTGACCCTGAGACAGGATTTAGTGCAAACAGTTTATCCGGGCTGGGCAGAGGGGGGTGGGGCGGGGGGAGTGTGACACGGAGGGGAAGGCAGCAAGTAGAACGTGCTCTGCCACCACAGGTGATGAGCGTTGGATCCCGAAAGCAAAGTCTGGGACCTGGCGTAAAATACAAGGCCTGCCACCAACCCAGCTGAAGGGCAGCGTGGCTGGGGGATTTCTACACGAGCCCCTAAGAGTCGCCGGTCGCGGGTGCCCCTGTAGGATGTCTGTTTGCTGGCAGTCCTGGCCAGCAGCAGCCACAGCCTCGCAGATGCCGACACCCACATTCAGATCTCCTCCACACCCACGAGTCGGTGGGTTCGATGGATGTGGCTGAGGCTTTGGCAGGGGCTACTGCTCTTAATGGACTTTCATTTTCAACATTGGATGAAATCGCAGAATTGTGAAGTCAGATGTGACTAATCTAGCCAAGGAAAAGGTTGTAAGGAGGAGAATTTCAGTGCAACTGCTATTCTTTAATGGGGATATTGAGGTTTTAGAGATGAACGTGGCTTGAGGTCATATGCTTGAGAAAAAGAAAGGCACCATTAAAAATACTACGAATCCAGAAGCCGCGAAGCCATGAGGAGAGGCTGACCATCGCTCCTGAGCATCACGGAGGAGTAGCACCCCAACGGATGTCCTGCCCGGTGTGCAGAGGCGCCTCACAGGCAGCTGGGCTCCAGACACCGACTGGGAGGATAGCCAGCCTTCTGATTCGCAGCGGGTATTTCCTCTTTGATTAAGTTTACAGCTTCGTTCCAATCAGTCCGTGTTTTTCCCCTAAAAGAGCCCCATGATTAGATTAGCGTAACGCCTTGACTTTGTAAGTAGAGGGTTGAGAAAAACTGTAGTCCTAGCATAACACACTTAGAAACTGTCCTTCAGGTGGGAGCCACTCTTGACTATGGCAAAACTCATCCATTTTCTGTCTCAGACTTAAGGTTTCAGACTTAAGGTTAGGTATTGAAAGCATGCTGATGAATCTTGTTTCCAAACTCTGAAGGTGTACTTTGTTGGGGAACCGTAGCTACCTATGTAAGGGAGGTGAATATTTATATCATCAATCCAATGGAAACATAGATCAATTTACTTTTCTTATCTTGAGTCCAGTCCAGAGAATTTAATTATCAGTTATTTATTTAGCACTTAGTATTTTTAAGTTTCAGATAGAAGGAAGAGAGTGGAGGTAAAACAAAAATGGATAAAAGTCTTGTAACTCAAACTTCCGAAAGCGGTAAAGTCATTCATTGAAAAAAAATTACTGTGAAAATCCTGTGTCAGGTACTGTGCTATGTTTTCAGGGTGCCATGTGAACAGGGTGGACATGAACCTTGAGCTGGCGGGGAGCAGAGATGGATCAAAAAGAAATTGCCATTCGGTATGATACACGTAGGAGCTTAGGGTTTTTCTCTCCTTGCCGTTAGCCATCCCTTGGCTGTATTGGATGGGGATTTTAGTGTTCTTACCCTGAAAAAGAATTCTTTGTTAGCAATAGGATAATAACTTGTAACTGTGAACTGCAAAACTTGAACTGTGAAGCTCAGGGTTGCTGATCAGTTCTCGCCTTGACACTGGTTTGTATTTGCTCAGGTGGCCAGAAACATTCTTAGAGGCTAGGTCTCTAGAAGTGTTCCAGCGATTGCAACTCCGTGCCTGTTCAGTGGGACAGGATTAAGAGAGAATAACATGAACATAATTTTTAAAAGGTAAATATGCTAGATGGATGTGGGGGATTTTCCTGGTGTTTGTTGTAGGATCTCTGGTTGGGTCTGCATTGTCTCTCAGAGCCAGGCTGGGCAGGTCCACCAGGAATCTGTTTGCCTGCAAGTCTCCCAGTTAATAACTTATTTCAAGGAAAGGAAGAGTCAGGCGCAACCTTGCAGCTGGAGGGGAGGGCCAGAGTGATGGCAGTGCTGAGGGAAGAATAGCACTCTGATTAGAATCCAGCTCGCCCACCAAGCGGGGACTGTTGTCTTCGTCATAAGGAGAAGGATGATTAAAATAAAACTGGCAATGTTTTCCTACCAAAAATATGTAAGTCAGGGTAAATCAATACTGTCACATCAGAATATAAAGAGGAAGGGTAAAGGGTAAAGGTTTTCCCCTAGACCACCATCCAGCTTGGGCATCATGGAGATTTATTGCACCAAGGATGTATTGGGTGGGAGGTGCTAGAAGTGGACCTCTGAAACGTGGAGGATGACAGAGGCAGAGCTTTCTTAGCACCAGTGGCCAAAATTTACAGTAGTGGCACTGTGTGGCAAGTGTGGCAGCCACACCTGTTGGTAGTGTACTGTGGGTGGACGTACCGGCGGTACCTCGCAGAGATGAGTTCCCCGGGGATTCGGCGGTGATGGTCCCTGAATGCTGACGGACGAGTTCATAGGTCATGGGCGGTATCCTGCAGGGACTCCTCGAAACCCCTGGAGGCAGAGTGGATGCTTTACAGGGAATCAGGTTCCTCGTATGAGCAGGAAGAAGCAAGAGCCAGAAAGTAAGGCTTGGAAGCCAGTTCCCGTCTGTGCTCTCAGGGGGTGGGCTTACAGGAAACTCGAGGCAATTTTCCTCTTCCCTCACCTCCTCCTTTAAAATTATTATATTTTCATATTACTATTTTTATCGCACAAGGAGCTTTTACTTCTTGCTGTAGTCCCCGTGGATCTAGGAAAAAGTTTTTTTACTTTTACTCATTTACAATGTCAAGATGGTGGTTCAGGAAACATTTAAAATGAGTGACAATTATTTTGAAAGCAAACTTGTCACCTATACCCCTGTTTTCCATGCGGTCTGTGCTCACCTTCCAGGGCAGTGTCACAGCGCCCGCTGACTTAGTAGAAAATAATGGCAGTTGTGAAGACCCTTCAAAGAGTCTTGGGTGAATTACTGAGAAATCTGCTTTTATTTCCCTGTAATTATGGTCCATCAGATTCCTAGAAAGACATCTCCTGACCTTGCAGGGGAGATGCTGTGCAATCTTGACATAGCTACGCTTGCCTCCCCATGGCTCTTTGATCCTGTAATGTCCCGTCTCCCTCCCTTCCTCTCCCAGAGTTCATTATTGAGTTTGCTCTTTTCTGCCTATCTCTTTCCCCCACAATTTGCTTGATTCCCTGTTCCAGCCACTGGGGGTCCCCGATAGATGTTGCTCTTTTATCTTCAAATTGGGGAATTTCTTTCATCCCTAATTGCAGCATATAACTCCTTCTTCTGATTACCTTTACCTAAAACAGTGGGGAGAAAAGTGACATGAATGAGGATGCATTTTAGTCATCTCCACCAGAAAGCAAAAATAGCCACATGTGGCTATAGAATTCCAGAGAGACAGGATGACTGTGGGCCCCCATATGGGTGAGTGAGGGGAGCATTAAAATGGAGGTGCATCTGAGTCCCCTTGGCTGGCATCTGCTCTAAGTCCTTGCAGACAAAAGAGGTGCAAAATACGAATTTTTTCGACAGCATGGGGAATTTCTACAGAAAAAAATGAATTTACTTTACTTGACAATTATTAGCAATTTATCTTAGTATATCTGATTATAATCGTAAGCAAGCGGAAATGTACGAAATAAACAGCTCTTTCAAAGCCCTGCAAGTGAGTCTGAGGATCTTCTTTATGCTGAGTGACTGATATTAGATATTCAAATCACTCTTCCCCATGTTCATTATGTGGGATTTGAATAGGGTCATATAATCCTAACCTGCTGTGTTCTTCACTTGCTAATCTGTTCCAACACCAGTGGAATATTAATGACTGTAGAGCCATAACACTTTCCATAACCCCTGCTATTTACTCTCTGACAAAATTAAATACAATCTGCGTTTGATTACTCCGCATTGGACTTCAGCAGGAAAGAATTCAATTTTGTAAAATAACAAAGTTTTGGGTAATTGCATGCATAATTAGTGCATATTTTGTCCACTCAGGGGTGATCTTGAGGGCTGGTTGTTACTCCCTCCCCTGTCTAAAGGAATGTGACACTCCTAAGTTCATAGTCCTCATTGCCTTAATGAACAGCAAGGAAAAAATGAATTGAACTTCAGACTTTTTTTTTGCTTTTAGATCTTTTCTTTTCTTTTCTTTTCTTTTCTTTTCTTTTCTTTTCTTTTCTTCTCTCCCCTTCCTTCCTTCCTTCCTTCCTTCCTTCCTTCCTTCCTTTTTCTTTCTTTTTTTGCATTTAGCATTGTAGGCACAGAGTTCTGAAGTCAAAGCAGTTTTTTTTTCTGGATCTCTTTCTTGAACCACTTGTCTAGATGAAGTTTGTATTCTGGTGAAAGAGGGCGTATTTTGTTTTTGTCAGATAATTAAATGACTGTCTCATTGTCCACCACTGAGAACAAAGTAAAAGACCAGATGGCAAAGGACAACTCCTCCTTGACACTAAATGCACGTCTACAATAATAAGCTAACCCTTAGCCAGAGGGGCGTATGTTGGTTCCTCAGAGGTGCTGATTTGGCAAAGAAAAGAAGCGGGTAGAGAAACTTTGCTTCAGGCTTTCAGATGTAGGCGCAACCTGGTGTGCTCAATTTTTCTTCAAAATGAAGATGTTAGCTTTAGCTGTAGCCTTCCAGGTCCAATACTCTAGTATTAATCCAAGAACCCTTTCTTCTGTTCATTTTTCACCGTTTTTGCTTCTCTCTAACTGCTCTCAAAAATAGTGTGCACACACAGGCGTCATCTGAAGTCAGGAAGCAGGTGTGGAAAATAGTGCCTTTCCAGCGTGGTTCATTCTGGTCTCCCCTGAAGACAAAAGTGCTCCCAGTGTTTCAGCTGAGGGGTTTCACAGGATCTGAAGTTTGTGAGCCACGGAAGGAAAGACCACGGGCAGGACGGGTGCCAGCCCGGGAGCTGGCTCGGCCTTTCTCCTGACTCCCCAGCTTTGATACCTGGGTGCATGGGGTCAGCAAAAAGACTAGGCCAGTCCCACCAAGCTGGGAAAAGGGGAGGTTCAGCCTCCCCTTTCCTGTGTCCTTTATCCCCACCCCCTTCAGTTTTGTGTCTCTTCAGTTTATATGGCTTGTAGGGAATGTTTTGTTTGAAGAAGGAGCTCTGCATCTCAAAAAAAAAAAAAAAAATTGAAAACCACTGAAGAGGCCTGACGTGCTTCCTTTTAGGGATTTTTAGTGGAATCTGCGTTTGAGAAATGGTAGATGACATACTCAGAGCCCCAGGGCTGAGAGGAAGGTAAGTCAGGACATGAACCAGCTCTTCTGAGTCTCGCATCACTGTGCCAGTGGCACACTTGCCCAACTGTGTGAGTTGTAGTCATTATCAGAGGCAGCCAAAAACAGCCATATTCACAATCAGAAGAGCGGCACTTGGTTTTATGGCTTGTTACCTTTGCTTAAAGAGCATGCAGCTTGTCAAAAATGAGCCATGGATAACGTCAAACTTGAGTATCCTCAGTTGTTGGCTAGTTGTTTAGTTTCAGGGTTTAGTGATTCAAATTCCTGTAAAATTAGATCCAGCCTCCACCCTTGTCCACCCCCAGCCCCTCTAACTGCTGACTCTGTTCGAGAAGGAATGACTCTGTTCGCAGCTGGCTGCGTTCTCCTCCCATTCCCGCCTTCCGCAGTGTTAAGCGAGAAACACAAAACACATGGATGCTCATGAATAATTCCAGCCCTAAGAGAAGGCTGTTCAATACTGACCCAACACAAACCTCGCTCATCAGTCTGCATTTTTTCAACTAACCCTTGGAAAGTCAACCTCCTTCAGACGTGCAGATACAAGGCAGTTCTGATTGGTAAGCGCAAACGGTCCTCGAGTAGGAAAATCAATTCAAACCCAAAGTGACATTTCAGTTTTATTAAGTCAGCATTGTCTGGCCTGCCATTATTTAATAGGGTATATCTCTTATGACCTCTGAAGAGTTAAATTTCGTGAACAGTGGGACAGAATGCTATCTATTATAATTTCAATTTTAATGATCAGAAACACAGAATTCATTATTCTGCTGAAAGCAGGCTCTGAAATGGTTTTTATTTCAGCTCATCCATCAGAAGGGAGCATGCCTCAGAAGATTTTATTGACCTCATTTCAGTCTTGTGACCCATTTGTTTAAACACTTAGAATTAACGCCCAATAGGAGTGGCCCTCGGAGGGTATTTTGACCAGCCCTAGTTTCCAGTACACAGTGGCATCCTTAGAAATGCCAGGTGGACCCAGAGACAATAAGCTGAAATCCTCTGGGAGAACATGAACTGTCTCAAAGTCTTTCCTTTAAGACTGACGTGTGAAGGGCCCAACAGAAATACAGGTGTGAGGACCTGCTTGCGCCAGAGCTGTGATTGCACGTTCACACTCTCTCAGGTTTAATGCCACTGCAGTCACTGGAAAAGTTCAAAATTCCAATGCAGTGTTGGGGTTCAACATATATCTGCCAATTTGGTGGGTTACTTTTTCCCCCATGAGTGTATTGATCGATTGGGTTATCCAAATACAGAGTCTGTTCTGATGTTGGAGAGACAGTGCCTTTCCCCAACTTGTAAAGTGTATATAATAGAAAATGACAGTTCCGCATAGATATTTATAAAACTTGAGTGGGGACTCCTGAGAACAAGTTAGACCAGGTTTCACAAACTCTCACCCACAGGCCAAATACACATGCGCCATCATTTTCAGATTTTCTGTGTGTGGTTTCACACCACAGTGGGAGAGTTTGGTGCTTTTGACAGAGACCATTAGGCTGGAAGAGCCAAAAAATACTTATTTTTTAGCTCTTTACATAAAATGTTAACTATTCCCTAAATTAGATAATCCATGAGAAGCAATATCTACAGAAGCCCTCCGGAAAACCAGCCAACCAACCAGGATATTTATCAGGTCAGAAAATGACAGAGAGCTGGTCTGGAAATCTAATCAAGACTAGATTGCCAAACACAACTGTTTGACAATTCATTATTTTAGCTGAAGAATAACTACTCGAGATCACATAACAGAACTGGAATAAAACCCGTCTTCTGACATCTGCTAGTGGATCTCACCACCAGCCTCTTTGCTTTCCAAAATCATAATTAGCCCTGGTCCAACAACTTACAATAGAAAAAGAACAAAAAAAAAATCCAACCATATTGCAGCCCATTTCTCTAGAATGTTCAGGCTAATTTTATAGACGTAATTGGATTGGCATGGATAAGATTTGTCTCTGTAAGAGAACGTATTCATTAGGCTATAAGTACAACCCCAAGCAGGAGACAGCAAGTGACAAATTACAGAAATAACAAGGCTCCAAGTGGCCAAGCAAGCGCACCTGGCCGTGCCACCTGGGGCTGTGATTTCATTACCCCCATAAACCAACGCAAGGTCAGTCTTAGTCAGACTTCGATTAAGAGGCCTCCAAGGAGATCCCAGGTGCAGAAGGAACTGGCGTAGATGCGACGAGAGATATATAAGAACGTCTCTTTCCTGTCCTGAAGCAGGCCTTGTTGGGACAGCTAAATGATGAGGTTTGGGAAGCTAGGTGCAGGGACATGGGGCTGTGGGCCAAAGGCCTGAAAACCTGGGTTCAATTTGTCTTGGGCCTTTGTTAGGAGTGGCAGCCAGAGAGGGTTTTCAGCAACTGCCTGCGAACGTAACCTTGCAAGTTTGTTCAGGTGCAGCTGTTCCTCTCAGGGGGCAGGAAGAGTAAGTCTGTTCCTTGATTTGCTGGTAAGTGGCTTGTGTTCTCTGAGCTGGTGCCAGTTGGTGAGAGTGAAGCCAGAGTTCGAGAGCCTTGGGAATGGCATGTGAAGCCAGTTGACCTGGCCACGTTTCAGGTCTCCCAATTAGATCTGCTTTTCCAAGTGGCTCCTGCAGTTTCAAATTTTCCTCCTCAGAGCTGACCGTGCAACACGATTCCTGCTTGTGGCATACCTCGTCCAACGCTGCTTGGCACAGGGCCGTGGGTGAGATTTGAGGCAGAGGTTGCGCAGAGTAGTTGGTGCCAGGCTTTCAGAATGTGCTCAGTGTAAGGTGGTCTTGGGGCTTTCTTGAGAGACAGTGTGGTTACTGCAGCCATGGCTGATTTGGGGTAAAAAGTTCTGTCATCTTCAGGGTATGCATATACTCTGCAAAGCCTGGGTTTTCTGCGATGTCCAGAAATCACAGTGGGGGCATTTAGTGGGAATGAACGGAGATACTCTGGGCACAGAAACAGGATCCAGATACTAGATTTGAATGTGTCATGATCTTACTGTGCCCCATAAATTGATCACAGAGAAGCTTTATTCATTCCATTATCATGGATCAGCGGTGAACCTAAAGGCTAGAATGTGGCTTGACAGTGGCTCCCTCAGGGCACATGTATACAGAGGGTGATCCGGGGATTCCTGGATTTCAGGGCACTAGGTCAGATGGGGCAGTTACTGGAAATAGCCACAGGCTGGAAAGTTCAGAGCATGTGTGAAGGCTACATTTAAAGAGCACCAAGAGCCAGCGCTGAGAACACTAAATTCTGTCTTCAAGTGAAAGAACCAAGTTTATGGCAGGAAATGAGGAGTGAAGTCCAAGGAGGTCTGAAACAATATAGACCCCACAAAGCCTATTTTTAAAGGTGGGACAGATAGGGGAGAGGTGCCCCAGAATCCTCAGATGTTCTCTCAGGGAGCTGGAGTTCTCGTTTCATTTCATTTCATTTTTCATTTTTCATATTTCAGTCCATGTCCATGTCCTCCACACGGCAGGCCCAGCTCTTCCATTTGCAGAGCTGCTGGGTCTGACGAGAGACGAGGTTATTCAGAGGGCTTTAGATGCATGTGACATTTTGATTTATTCTTTGCATTCTCAAGTCTCTAGGTCATCACTTTCTTTTCTGACCCAGAGGTATTGGAGAGGGGAAAATACAGAAAGAAAAGCCCTTGGAATATGGGAACATGCAGTGGAGGGAACCCTTTGGGAAGGAAGGAAGAGCTATGGGGAATGTGCTGGGACGTTATTTAACGAACACTACTCCAAGTAGTGGCTCGTATCAGGTTCGTCTGTCTGAAACATCCCTGGGTCTCGAGAATTACAGCTGGTACAGTGCGCTGCTGGCATTTAGTTTTTGATTTATTCAAACTAGGTTTTGGGGATCCCCTGTGGCAACACAACTATTAGAAATATCTTTTTGCTTTTCCTTTGATGGCTTTAGAAGTGAAATTCTCTTCCATGGATCAGCGGTCATGCTTTTGTCCCTGGTCTGTAGGGCGTGTTAGCGCCAATGACACTGATCCTGAAATGAAAACTGGGGTGTGCCCTGCCTGTTTGTGTTTCTTTAATCTGTCCTCCCTCATGTTCTTAATATAATTTAGAATCCTTAATTCTGAATGTTCATTACCCATGTATTTATGTATTAAATAAGCCATTTGTAATGAGTGCCTTATCTCCCGTGTGCCAGGCACTGTTCTAGGTACTTGGGAGACACCAGATAAAATATTCTTATTGTTATTTATACTTATATATTAAATTTATTAAATAAAAATGAGTCCATATTTCAGTTAAAAATTAGACTGTTAAAACAATTTTATGCTGCTTATAAGAAACACATGAAATTTAAGAATTCAGAAAGAGATGGAAAAATACTGTATGCAAATCCTAATTTAAAAAAAGTAGTGTAACATTGTTAATAATTGTTGATACAGATTTTAGGAAACCTATTTTGAAGATCAAGAGTGGTATTTCACAGTAATCAAAGATTCAATTAATTAGGAAGACCTAAACATTCTAAATTTATATGCTCTTTTTTTTTAAAGATTTTATTTATTTATTTTTAGAGAGGGGAAGGGAGGGAGGGAGAGAGAGACACACACATCAGTGTGTGGTTGCCTCTTGCGTGGCCCTCACTGGGGACCTGGCCCACAACCCAGGCATGTGCCCTGACTGGGAATCGAACCTGCGACACTTTGGTTCGCAGCCCGCGCTCAATCCACTGAGCTACACCAGCCAGGGCTCTAAATTTATATGCTCTTAATGACATACCTTCAAAATATATTTAGCATAAATATAACTAAAGAGATAAATGTATTAATTTATAATCATTTTGGAAGATTTTAACAGTGTTCTCTCTGTTATTGATAGAAAAAGCAGACAAAAACAACTCATTAAGGTAAAACTACATAAATAACATGGTTATCATACAGAATCTAATTTATATACATAAAATACTGCAACCAATAACTGCAAAATATATAGTCTTTTCAAAAACCAGAGTATTTACCAGTAAATGTTTAACCACAAAAAGAAGTCTCAACAACCAAGAATTTAATTTCATCAGAGTACTTTATACCTTTTTACAGTGGAAATAAGCTATATGGGTCAACGATAAGGAGGAAATACTAAATTTTGCAAATTAGCAAATACACTTCATACATCCCATGAGTCACAGTTGAAATCGCATTAGGGTTAGAAAACCCTAATGTATTTATTTGCAATTTTAGATGCCACTATAAATTGTACTGTAAATTGTAAAAACACATTTTATTTCTAATTTATTGTTGATGACTTTAAGATAGAATTGGTTTTTGCTCATTAGGTTTGTATCTAGCAAGCTTGAAAAATTATCTTAGTAATTCTAATCATCTGTAAAGTAAAACAGTCATTCACAGATAATAGGGTTGGAATGCGTAGAAAAATCTAAAAGAAGCTAAATCTAAATTTGAATATAAATATAAGAGGTGTAGGATAGGAAGCAGTTTTTTCATCTTGAATGGTAAAAGATAAAACACAGAGTAGAAAATGGCCAATTAAAACTCATTCTTTATCGAGGGACAAATGAGTGGATTAAGGTGTGGAACGGTAACAACCCAATCAGGAGGTGGCATGCACTTAACCTGTGTCTAGACTAAAGGTCTCAGATTAATGATCCTAAATGTGTGGCTCTGCCATTAAAGTCTCGTAAGTTCATGGCACCTCACATTAAAAGCGAGCAAAATTGGTGATGATAAAGAAATGTAATGAATATTGAGATAGGTACACACACACACACACACACACACACTTTCCCCCACCTGTGGTTCTCTTCCTCAGTAGGTGAAGCAATGCTGACATTTCCAGGGAATGCCATCCTTTGCTACTTTCCTAAGGACGAGTAAATGTGCATGAAGTTGCCCATGGCTTTTATCATTTCTTTCACATTTCTTTCACCCCAATGCTGGTGTCTTTTCTTTTTAAAAAATTTGTCTTCACAGGCTGCAAGCAGATAATTTAGCTCAATATGTCAGCTAAGTGGTATGCAGAACCAAAAGAATTAGCAAGTAGGCTCACTGTTCTTCATTTTCTGGCCTAAGAAAAAGTCACTTCTTTTCTTTTCTTGGAGAGGCCAGTCAGTGAGGGTTAAGAAAAGGACTAATGATGGCAAAGAAAGTAAAACATCTAATGAGGGCTCAGGACCTTGGAAGCTACTTTCATTTCTCTATGATTTTAAAGCAAGATGAAAAAAAAAAAAAAACTAACATGGAAATGTACGAGTCAGAATTCACTACACCAGAAAGCTTATGTCTTGAATGTTCTGTAGTACTTCCTTTCATTGTGCTCTAATGTAGAAGGAAAGGTAAGATGCTTAAGATGCTGATTACCTATGTCACAAAGTCAAGGATGGAGGATACTAGCAGCAAACTTCTGTCTTCAAACATTGTCAGTTTGTCTGGCCCCACAAATTGGATGTGGCTGCAAAGATCTGTTTTGCCTTCAAGTTAGTAACATACAGGTGGAAGGAGCCCTTCACCATGAATTGCTGGCCCCTGCAACAGCTAATCAAGAGGGAAAAAGTACTTTGAAAATGTTGCCTTGGAGGCTCTGGCTTGGGTTTTCCATATTTGGATACAAATACAGAGCTCTGGAAGGGAATTACTGTGAGATTTAGCATGAGATTACTTAATCATGGATTTGAAAAAGTAGAGTTATGTGGGTGCCAAGAAACCACAGGATTCTGAAGCATATTTGTAGTTACAGAAGAATGAGCTACCACCTGTATGCTTGTACCTGGTTGCCGGGAGAGTAGAAATTGTTTCTTTAGTCATCGACCCATCTCTTTCCCTACCAGGACATCACAGAGCACCTACTGTGTTTTCGGCAGTATTCTGAGTTGAATTGTCCCCTAAGTAGATACCTTGGAATCCCAACCCCTGGTATCTATAAATGCGACCTTATTTGGGAAAGAGACTCTTCGTAGATGTAATTAGGATGCATATTAAAACTGGATCATAATAAACTAGGGTGGGCATTTAATCCAGCATGACCGTGCCCTCATAAGAAAAGGAAAGGAGACGCAGAGATAGCCATTCGTAGAGGAGAGAGTGGCATATGAAGACACAGATGCACAGAGGGCAGAGTGCCTAGTGAAGGGGATACGGAGGTTGGGGTGATGCAGCTAGCTCGAAGCCGAGGAATGCCGAGGGGCGTCGTCACCATCAGGGGCATTGAGGATCTCAAAAGGATTCTTTCCTGGAGACTTCAGAGGGGGCATGGCCCAGCTGACATCATGATTTTGAACTTCTGGAACTGGAGACAATATTTTTGTGTGTTTTCAGGCCACCAAGGTTGTGGTCCTTGGTTACAGTAGTCCTAGAAAACCAATATAGGCAGTATGCCGGGTGCTGCATGTGCTGAGACAAACACATTTCCTGTCCTCTTTCTCAGGCACTCCCAGCCTGCTGGCTGGGATATGAAGTGCTGTACTATCTGAAATGAGGGTGCTGTGGAGATTCACTTGGTATTAGGCAGGGGCACGCAGGAGCTTTTCAGGGAGATGTTTTTTGAGGTGCATTGCAAAAGATGGTTAAGAATTTGCTAGACAGGATATAATGCGACTGTTTTTACTGGTGAAAACTTTATGCTGGACGGAGGTGGTGGGGAGGAGCAAGGAATTAAAAGAGGAGTCACTGCTTTGCAGATGATTCCCTTGGGCGACAGTAAAGATGAACATGTTTTCTCACCTCTGATAATGTCGATGACGGTGATGATCCAGACGATGTTTTGTTGCCATTTGCTGAGTTTCTATCAGGCCAACTACTATCATATCAGACATGGTCTTCTGGTCCTGTTTGGTTCTCTCAGCAAATCTACGTGGGAACTATCGCCATCTGCATTACCCAAACGAGGAAACGAACTCTCAGAGAGTTTAAATAACTCCCTGAAGGTCTCCACAGCAAAGAAGTAGAAGCAATCTCACGATATGCCCTTGTACTCTATGGTGTGTATCTTTTTGAAATCCTAAGCTCAAATTTAAGAAAAATCACAGTGCTCTGAGTTTGGTTTATGTTCTTTTAGAGCTGATGGCAGATTTTCACATTGCACGTAAATCGTCTCACCTTCTGAAATTAAGTTCTGCTCTAGGGGCCCAGTCCAAAGGCACTTCTGGGACTCTGTTCCCTCGTTTATACTCATCCATTCGACACATGTGCCAGGCATGATGCTCGGTGCTGTGTGCCAGATGACACCGTCTGTGACCACGTGAGGCATTTGGCTGATTGCTCTCTTCTCTTGTGGGGCAGACCCTGTCTTTGAATTCTGCTTGTTAAAAAGCACTGGATTTCAGCCAGATGGGCTTCCCCCCACTCTACAATTTACCTGACAGCTACGTGAAATAAAGGATACTTATTATTCTATAAATATGCGGGCAAGTTTCTGCTTTTATTTTCTGTTTTGCTTAGCATTTGGATGAGTCTTGGTAACTTAAATACATCTTAGGGGTTCAGACACCTTCCTGGGGACCTGTGGCCATACATAAGCTCATAAAGTATTAGAACAAGAAAGATCACCCCTTTATCTCTTCCAGGTTTCTCAAGATTAAAATGTGATTGACAAAGTGTTACAGTGAGGCTGAGCCTAAGGAGACGTGATGACTAAACGCAAAGTGGCCTGTGGGTGAGGTCTTAGCACAGAAGGGGCCATTAAATAAAAACTGAAGAAATCAGAATTAAGTATGGACTGGAGCTAATAACAATGTATCAGTATTTATTCCTGCATCGTGTCAAATGTACCACACTCATGAAAGATGTCAATAGTGGGGAAAACTGGGTGTGAGCTATGTGGGAACTGTCCCCTCTCGTCAATGTTTTCTGTAAATCTAACACTATTCTAAAATGAAGAAGAATTAAATATGATTGACACAGCCCAGCAGCTATTTAAATTTCTGTCTCCGTAACTCCCTCATTGGCCCTTAATTTGAATTCTTAACTCTTTCAGACATCTTTCTATGATTTTAAAGGAGCCACGTTAGAGGCGTGGGGCAGGATAGGTTGGAAGCAGCTGCATTCTTGTCGGGGTAGCATCTCTGTCAAATGTGAGAAATCGGTCGCTGGGAACAAATGGGGAAGAGACCCGTCCAGGGCTCTGGGGACAGGTGAGAAGTGTGCAAGATTCTTGCCAAGAAGCCTTGAGGACAATTCCTGAACTGAAATTGATTGGCGAAGGTAACTCGATCTGTGTCAGAGATAATCTTAAAAGCCATCTCGCATCCTGTCTGTCACAAAATCCCCACTAAGAACTTTCAAGGCAATTTTGTCAGAGTGGGAACTTTTTTCCTACTGGTTTCTTATGCTAAAATTTGTTTCTATCTTTCCATTTTAGGAAATGTAACATTAAAGAAATTTGAGGGAGAATCTTATTTTTTTTTCACCTAGAGAAAAAAATATTTGTTTTGGTACATTCCTTCCAGTTTAAATAATCTTGCCTTACAGAATTGTTGCTTAAAGTCTCCCCCCCCCCCCACCCCTTAAGAATAGGTCATCTTATTTTATCTTCAGGGATTCTTTAAGTTTGTTTCTTACCAAACTTGAAATATTCGGCTTTTTTTTTTTTTTTGTAAGTATGGAAATGTGTCTTTAGTTATAGCCCCTTTAGGATGAGTTAAGTGTGGGCAGTGGGCAGATTCCTTCCGTGCACCATCCGCTCACCCCTGAGGCCTTTCTACTGTGTTCTGCAGAAGCATCGCCGAGGAGCTAGGGTTTGGGGAAAAACTCAGGGGTGATACCTGTGAGAGGTCAAAGAGGGAAAATCTGGGTGGAAATGCCGTGTGCGCTGGATGCCTGCAGAATGCAGTCTCACAGGTGAGAAATGGAGTTTGCATTTGGTGGGTGAAATCCCACCCTCCCCATCTCTTTGCACCTTCAAGCTGGAGTATAGAACTAGAGTGACCAGATGCTGGGGGTGGCAGCGTGAAACACAGGAAAAGACCAAGGGCTTTCCTATCAGACACACACCTGCATCTAAATCCTGACACCGTCACTTACTACCTGTGGGTTGCTGTGTGAATGACGTCACTTCACCACCCCTGAAGGTTTGGATTGTAAGACAGAGATTAATAGCGTCTCTCAGAGCTCTTGTACCTGCACAGTGGTGTGCGTGGGGGCACAATCACTGACACATACTTACAGAGCAATAAATGCCTGGTACCTTATATTCCCTCTTCTTACTTTCACTGCATGCCCCTCGTTGGGGCACACACTTCACTCACCTGCTCTGACTTCCTGATAGCTCATTTTGCTCAAGTTCTAAAACTAAGGAGGCGAACGTGAGTCTCAGTATCGCTTTGGGGGACAGTCTTTGTTTGGTGTCAGGTCTCTGTTTTTGGTCTTTGATTATTTCATTTTCTTACCGATCACGTTCCCTGGTAGAGATGTAAAACAGTTGTCTTCCAGAGGGCTGTGGCACCACGATGTGTGGGAGACATCTGGTGGGACAGGTCAGTTGCTTTGCTGTTTGGCCTTGTGGAGATGTACTAAATGGACCAATTTATTGAGTTATTGTCTTCTGTAAGCTTCTCATCTTGATGCAGTGTTACGTTTTTTTTAATATCTCCCCTGTTCTTAGAGCTGTTCCCAGAAAAAGGCAAACAACCGGAAAGACATCGTACAATAAAAAAACAGGAGAGCTGACTCTTTCTAAACATGGAGTGCAGTGTTCCTGATCTGTGAGCAGCTCCTCAGGTGCTTTGCTCATGACCAGCTGCTGTTATTTCCCAAAGCCCCAGGCTCATGCTGGTCACACCATCAACCTTGAGCCAAGCTCTGGCAGTGAAAGGTGCCCCATGACCTGTGCCCTTGGCCCTCTGCAGAGTCTGCTTGGAGTCTGCAAACATTAAAAACCAGTTTGTGCCCAGGGTCACATCACAGCACTAGACCTCTGCTGGCTGAGGGCAAGAAGCCTTGAAACTTCCTTTCTTTGCAACTGTGGTCCTTGCCACCTCATAGCATTTCCATTTTTAATAGGAGTTGGGAGAATTTGCAATAGTCTGTGGACATCTTGACCCAAAGATGAAAATGACTTGAGGGGACCCTGGCCTTCAGTGAATAGTTACTGTTCATACCCTTGTGCCTATTCATCACTAGTGACGTCTGAGCTCATGTCTACTCCTTAATACGCGGAGTCCATAAATCCAATGATGGTCAAACCATTCTTCTAGATTATTAAATTATGTAGTGGGATTTTATCATATACTTCTTAGCCTTTGAAATTAATCATTTTGAAGAAACATTATGACTATATGTAGCTGTAAAATTACTCTCAAATATTCTGTTTGGAGAGAAATGCAATGTTCGCTCTCATGGAAAACTGACAAACAGAATTAATTATCCATTGTTTGATGTATAACAATGGTCTCACCTTTCATTCTGAGAATAATGGTAAAAGGTTTATATCCAGGATAATCTCCCCATCTCAATATCCTTAACTTAATCACATCTGCAGAGATCCTTTTTTCAAATAAATTAACATCAATAGATTCCAGAAATTAGGACCTAATGTCTTTGGGGGACCATTATTCAGCCTGAATTCCTAGCTTCTGTCTTCAGGTCTAAGTTTTATATATATGTTTATCTATCTATTCTGTGATTTTACACTTTGGAGTATATGTAAAAGTAAATATTATGCTTGAGTGGATTCAGTGCAACCTTTGTTGCAGATATGCTTACACAGGAATACAAGCTGAAAACTTAGAATATCTTGTGTCTCCCCTGTCGTGGTGAGCAGGTCCAAAATCTTTTAATACCATGAATTACCAGTTAGGTTCTGCTGATTACACAGCGTAGCCCAGCTTCTGAGAGATCAAGCCATCTCAGAAATAACAGAGGCAGAGTTAGGGACATAGGGCAAAGGCCCCTTACCTGTTGTGTGAAGCAGTAATATTGGTATAGATGATCTTTAGCTTTTTCTCCAGCAATAAAATACAAAGGCTCTATCAAACATATGTTTCCAGTCAACAGTATTTTTTTATTGCAGGAAATAGTTTTTTTTTTTTTTAAATGAGTCCATACCCCTTTTCTTTTAAGCTACAAATACTGTGTCATCTTCTCTCTTGTCTTGGGGATGCCGACAACTGTATCACTTTTCTCATATGGATCACAGATCATCTGATGCCATTCTGGAATCCCTCCCACTGAGATCGGACCAGCCGGTATTAAATTTTATATATTGAGCTCTCATTTAATCCCATTTTATTACCACAGTAAACCTTTGAGAAAGATATTCTTTCTCATTCTCATTTTAAAGAGAGTCAATTTCAGTGTATGTCTGGTAGGTGCAGAAGTGGTAGTTTAACTTGAAAGTTAGACATTGGATTTATCTCAAATTTCTTAGGCTTAATAGCTGGAAGAAGACATCATATCTGTTGAGTATTCACTCCATATCCTATATCACACTGTGGATGCACTCGTCTTCCTGATAGTCACACAACCCATTATTAATACCATTATTTGGGGCTGATAATGAAATACGTTTAGAGGGATTTCCCCTGAATACAGGGGGATTAAGTGGCAGAGGTAGGATTTAAACTCAGTGCTGTACCTTTAAAAATATCAGCTATCTTTTATCTGTGTTGCCCTTGATTTAAAAATGGTGTTAAAATAAGCCAGAGACAAGAAGACAAATACTGTATGATTCTCTGAGTCATCCGATTCGCACAGACAGAAAAGAGGATGGCGGCTGGGGTTGGAAGCGAGGTGGAGGATGGGGAGCTATTGCTTAACAGGTTACAGAGTTTCAGTTTTGGAAGATAAAAAACGTTCTGGAGATGCGTGGTGGGGAAGGTTGTACAGCAAAGTGAATATATTAACGCCACTGAACCGGACACTTAAAAATAATGAAAATGGTAAATTTTATGTTGAATGCATTTTAGCACAATTTAAAATGTGATTTTTTTGCGCAGGCTGACTTGTTAACTGAAAAACTGCTCATGGAGGCCAAGGACACAGCCCCAACATGCAAGAGTCAGAAAAAATTCAGTAGCATTTGCCTCAGCAAGAGGGCCACATAAGGCCATTTATCTATCTTTCTCCTCTTGGATCTCTGTTTCTCTATTGTTTTTATTGTAAAAGCTTCCCAGAGGCATTTTTTCCCCAGGAAAGGCCAATCGAGACTTCCACTTTTTAAAAAGAAATATTTATTTTCCAATTATTGAAACTGAAGGTGTTAGAGCCTTAGAAATGTGAAATATTAGAAAATGTAAATTGTTGGGAGAGGGAAAATGTGCAGAATGCTGCCTCTAACTTCATTTCACAGACTGTCCTTTATGTAAATGATCTGCTGTAACCTTGAAGGGAGATGCCCGGGAGAAACCCTTCTCACGGTGCAGGTATTGCAAGGAAAAAAAAGGCAAGATGTAATGTGGGTGAAGAAGGATAAAGCAGTGAATATAAATAGAGACATGAATATAATGAGGTGTCTATCCATTACTCTCATGCACCGAAGAGCTAGGAGTGGTGATTAAGCAAATGGATATAAATTCTCTAATTTTTTTCCTGACTTGCCTTTGGTTTTATCTCCATAGGGGGCCAGTCAGCTCCGGTTAACTTCGGTTGCCAGGTCCAGGGTATAGCAGTCTTTTGAGTCAACTAGGCATCAAGCCTGTTTTGCTTGGTTTTTCAATGAAAAAAAAAAAAAAAAGTAGATTTGAAGGAGCAGATTGGCTATCTACACTGCAGGTTTGAACTGTCCCCCATTAAACATGTTAAGACAACATCTTAAAGTTGAGTAGCTGAATGAAATAGTTTTAAGTCATTTTTTTTTTTTTGTATCTGTGAAGCTAACAGTAAGGAGGGTTAAATAGCTCTTGCTTTGAAATTAAATTAAAAATAGGATTCACTTTGCTGTATTTAAAACGTCTCAGTCTTACTGCGTGGGTTGAGAGAGACACTTCACTTGAATTACATATAAAAGCAAAGAAAGTGGAAATGAGTAACAGAGGAAGAGTCTCCCTGTGTGACTGAATCAGTTTTTATCTGTGTGCTTGAATCAAGCACATGCGTGCGTGTGTGGTGATTGTAGCGGCAGAGTGTTCACGCATTTGTTTTCGTGGTGTAGAGGTGTTTGCTCGTATGTGCTGGAAGGCAGAGACAGGTGAGCGGAGCAGGGTGGAACATGGAGGTGGAGAGCCTGGGATGCTGTTTTCAGGAAGATCTCCTCAGACTGAGATGGGGCCCTCTGGAGGGGGCAAGGCAGGCAGGAGGGGAGGGTGGAGCACTTCACCCTAGGGGCTTTGTGGGGCTTGGACACCAGCAGCCCTGCTCTGGGTCCAGGAGACAAAATATGATGTGGAGCTGGGAAGGAAATAGTCTCCCTTCTTCTTGGAAACACCTTGTCTCCTGTTCGGCGAGAACCAAAGGAAAGGAGTGTCTATTTGGCTTGGTGACCGTGGGAGGCCCGACAAGGTAGAACATGTAGCATGAAAGTTAATTTTCTCAAGAAAGACCCTAGATTCTCAGGAAGTGGCATCAGCAAGAGGCTCAGGGCAGAAGATTTGGGAGTTTGTGTAGGATAGTCTGAGGCTCTGCACGAAATGCAGAGGAGGGATGGGGTGAGGAGCTGGAAGTCACGCAGCGTGAAGGCAGGAGCCACCCTCAGAGAAGCAGGAGTGACTCCATTAACACGGTCTTCAGCGGGCAATGCTGGCCACCTCTCTGCTTCTGCACCAGGACTTGGTGTGCCACATGTGAATCCTGTATTTCGAGCCATCGGCGTTTTCCGTTCTTAGAGAAATAAATGGAGAGAACTCGATTTCTAGCATATGTCTAGACTTACTGAAAAAAAGTTTACCTACACAGAACTCTGTGTGGCTCTCTCAAACGTCACTCAGGCACCTCTAAGACAGCTGCTGTAATTCCTGAATTGCTGATGAGAGAGAGGAGGGCAAGAATATTTACATTTACTATGAACTGAATGCGTTCTGAACACTATATCAGGAACTTTACCTGCTCTGCCTCATTCTAGTCTCATAACCATCTTGAGAGGTAGGGATTATTTATTTTGATGACTGAAAGTGGAAACGGAGGCTCAGAAACACCTTTTCTGAGATGAACTGACCAGCAATGGTTCTGGAGCAAAGCCAGGTGGTCCCTTCTCTCTGCATGCTACCTAACAGAAACAGGTGCTGGGGGTTATGGGGAAACACAAAAGGGATAGATGGTTTACTCTCTTGAGGGGCTCTGGGGAGGACAGAAGGAGACGGGAGTGAAGAGGGAGGGGTGCGCTCAGGGAGATTGTGAGAGGAAGCCTGGGGTGACTCTCCCCAGTGCCATGTGTGGTCTTGGCACTTGTTCCCCCAGGAGGCATCACTACAGACATATCCTCATGTTCTCCCACGTGGTTTGGTTCTCTGTCTCTGCAGTGCAGGGACACCATTCACCTGATCCGCCAAGACCTTTAGGCCGAGAGGCCACTTTTCCAGCACCAGCGTCCAGCTGTCATAATAAGTAAGCTCCAAGCTGTTTCTCAGCCCTGTTATTTCAAGTTTTGTGCCCTCCTCCCTCCTTGCACTTCCCTTCTTGCTGGTGTTAGATGCTCTTGTCAAAAGCAACTATGTACAGGCCATCAACGAAGAGTGGGATGATTGTGTTCTTTCCGGGTATAGTGAAGATTGCATGCTGCCAGTCAGTGGGCCCCGACCCACCACGGGGCTCTGCAGAGTGCCATGTCCATGAGGAGCATGCTCTTCAATTTCCAGACCTGAGTAATTTGCAGAAAGAATTGCACTTTAGTGTGTGGAGGGAGAAAGTTACTCTTAATGAACTCCAGAGCAGAGGATAGGAAACCTGTCCAGTTCTGTTCCTTTAGATATTTTCTTTTTCTCGCCCACTCTCTGCCCCCTCACCTGCTCCTATGTAGTAGAATAGCATTTAGGTGTATTAACCCAGGAGTTGTACTGTACGCCTTGATTTTCCATTTAATTTATGCCTAGAGGAATCATTGCATTGCCATTTTAACCCTAGCCACATTTCCTCTCCAGTTTCCTTAGAAAATGAGGTTTATGTAAATGTTTTTCCAGGAAAAAGTATTATTTGGGCAACTAGGTCCCGTAGGTGGCTCTCTACTGGATCTTTTGTCTAAATGCATATATCTTTTAGGCATCTTTTTGGTCAGCTCTATCAGCCTGCAAGGAACTGTGGGGAAAATTCATTGAGTGTAGAAAAAGTTGAGATGCATAATCCTAATCCAAAATAGCAAGATTAGTCACCAGGAAGGATGAGTTTAGACTGTCCTATATAGTCCATTCTGGAGAGACTCCACCCTGTGATTCATGGGCTAGAAATTTAAATAGCTGATGTGTCAATCATAGTTAATTCTTAATTTTAGAATAGTATTAGGCTTACAGAAAAAGTGCCAAGAAGGGGCAGTTTTCACATAGCTTACACCTGGTTTTCCCTATTGTTAACATCTTACATTAGTGTGGTCCATTTGACACAATGCATGGACTAATGTTGATAGATTAGCACTAGCTAAAGCTCATACTTAACTCCCATTTCCTCAGTTGATGCCCCTTTCTGTTCTAAGATCTCACCCAAGGATTAAGAAGGACCAGATGATCTCTGAGCATCCTTTCCCTTTGCAATTGTATGATGGTAGGATATGGGCTTATTTCTGCCATCCAGTTGAGTTTTCAAGCTGGAAATGTTTATGAGTAAGACCAAAATTTGGGCTTCTCAGTTTAGGGAAGGGACTTTGTTTCTTGATTTGGGTGGGCTGAGAGGCTCGGAATGTTCTCTAGCAGAAGATACTTTCTTGTGAGGCTGAAACTGCCGGGAGGTATGTCTTGCCCACCAGGAAGGAGAAAATAGGATTGATGATAATTTGTTGGTTGGAATAACTTCCCACAAGAAATGGAGGAGAAGTGAAAAGCAGAAGGAGTGACTAACCTTTGCCTTGCCTTAGTAGACAAGCTGATGAAATTTAGAAATATATTCATGTCTTTATTCACCCAGGCTCTTTACCTGAACTAACAACTGTTCATGAAACTTTCCATATTAAACTTTCAGTTCCAGTAAAGTTCACAGCAGCTTCTAAAACTGCACTCAGAGGTGACAGCATAGCATTCCTTTGGGTCTGATGCATAGAGGCGTAGAGGGTGAGGGCTGAAAGGGTTTCAGAGGGGTGGGAAGGTCCAACTGTGTTTCTGCCGTGCACCCGACACTTAACCTACATTAACGATTGCAGCTGGATGCTTGACACGAATTATTTCTAATATTTCTAAGAATCCTTCAAAATAGGTGTTTTACAGAAAAGGAAACTGAGGCCGAGAGCAGGGGTAGATAACTTGCCCAAATTCACTCAACTCGAAGGTGCTGGTTTGAGTTTTCCCCCAAGTCCGTGTGACTGCCCTCACCCTCGCAGTTCTGTTCACGTCAGTTCACTCCAGTGACATTTCAAACTGGAGAAGCCTTCTCTGACTCTCCAGAGAGTATAAATGATTCTCTTGTTTCTAATTGTTTTATTGTGTGAATGACATAGTATTTTATTTCTGTGTTCACATAGTTTTCTCTTTGACAAGTCTGTGAAAGCCTGGAGAACAGGGACACGGTTTTTTTTTACTGGCTCCGGATCCTCAGCACTTGGCAAGTGGTCTGGGCCCAGAAAATAGTCGTCCAGCCCCAGTCCCGCAGTTAATTAGCCCCAGAGCCCAAACTCAGTCCAGACCTCATGACTCCGGGACCAGAACTATTTCACCACATTAGTACTTTTAGAATTTTTTTTAATCACATCCAATTTCCAGATTCTTCTCCCCATAAAACCTCCCAGTTTCCTCATCCCAAGCCCTACACATTATTTCTTTGAGAAGGGGGAAGGTTTTTGTCACAAGTGCTTGCATTTATTGAAGACTTACTATGTGCCGGTTGCAGGCTCAGTATATGTTGAGCCCTTGAGTATTCCTTCTCATTTAATTCTCACAACTCTGTAGAGGAAATGCTGTTATTCACCTCATTTTATCAATGAGGGAGCTGAGAAGTGGAGATAGTAACTAGACTGACCAGTAACTAGTTGAGAAGAAAGTCCACTGAAGGACAGTGTGAGCCACGCCTGATCTGAAGGATGGAGCTCCCTGTTGGAATGGAGAGGAAGGAGAGTCTCCACACTGAGCCTGAGGTTCCCGCTCTTGTCTGTGAGACTTGAAATAGGATTATTTTTAGTGAAATAACTATGCTGTCTTGACCCTTAAGAAACCAGGTTCCAAGGGCAATTTAATTGAAGTCACCTACTCCTCCGAACCTTGTAAAGTTTTGCCTGGAGCTTTAGAAACAGGTTGCCGAGCACTTCCCACGTTGAATCTGCATACTGTGGTGTCTTTCAAGGTCATGTGAAGGATAAGGTTCAGAACATTCCACGGAGATTATGCTCAGGCTGGAAAACCTGGGAAAGCACCGATAAAGGCTTAGCTGCATTACTCCGAAGACCGTGGTGGTGTGGCGACCGTAGACAGCAGGCCTCACACGGTTCTGAGGCTGGTATCCTTTCATGTGCACTTTCCCTTCCCGGAGAGTCTGAAGGCTTCCGGGGGATTAACATGTAATGATACAATGAATTGAAACCGAAAAGCATCAAAAATCACGCTTTGAAGCATTATAGGATATATGTGACATTATTCACCAACACGGCAGGGGATTTGAATTCAGCAAACAGTTCCAAATGCACACATGTATTAATAGTGTATAAACTTTTAAATAAGAGGATAGCAGGCAGCAGCTCCAAAGGCAGGGAAAATGCCACTGGCAGGAATATACTCTGGTATTAAAGGGGTGACTGTGAGGCAGGAGGGGGTAGGCAAGGACAGTATGTGTGTCAACTTCAGCGAGTGCAGATCATCATAAACCATTAAAGCCGTAGCTAAAAGGCACAATTTCATCACTGGGGACCTTCAGTAGTTCATTCATTCTACAAGTGCTGAGCATCATCCTTTATCCGGGGCACACTTACCAATAAATAGGCAAGGCCCCGGCCAGCTCCAAGCTGGTGGTGTCCAGTAGAACAAACATTCAGTCTATAACAATGACACGTAACGATAAAAGACATCTTTGTGCCAGGGACTTTGTGCTCGTTTGCAATTCCACTAACAAGACAAAGCCTGGGATTAGTTTCAGGTATGAAGTCGAAATCTCTGACTGCTGTGATGATTTAATAAGCACCTGCTGATAGACAACCACTTACACTACCTACATTTTCAGGGGCGATTATGAATGGATCCGAACCATCACTGGATGCGCATATAGATGCAGCTCAGTTACATTTAACTCACAACATTGCAAGTCAATATTCTGTCGTGCTATTGACTTCAAAAGATACTGCTTTAGGGTTTGGTTCTTGAGAAATATTTCTAAGGGATCGTAAAAGGCTAGATGGGAACCAATTTTATAAGAATGTGGGCTTCCCCACGTTGACATCCCTGGGCTTGTAGCAGTTGAAGATGAGCATTTCCCAGCGTGTCACACTGGGGTGGCGTGTTACTCCTAATGCGTCCATTCGATGTTGTTCAGCTGTCGTGAGGCCTGCAGGCTGGCAGTGCACCAGCCCAGGGTGAAAACTCTCTTCGAGTTGGAACCTTCGGGAATTGGTATTGATTGAACAGTGTATTTGGGAGAGAGAAGAGCATGGAGGACACGCTGGTCTGTCATGCCTGATTTACTGGAGGAGTGAGAAAAACGCTGACCTGGGAGAGCGGTGACCCTTGGAACTTAATACACGTGTGTCGGATAGACTGTGGGCTATGCGGTACACTGGGGAATCAGCACATCTGGTGAGGGGAGCGTCACGTGGCGGCATGACCCAGCTGTGCAAGGGAGGTGAAACATAATTGAACTTGTTTATGAGCGTTGCCTGCAAACTCAGCTCTTGGCAATTCTGGGGACGACCTTTCCCCCCAAAGTCAGCCTTATCTTTATCCTTCTTGTTTTGGCAACTGCCGTGATTGAGGTACCAGTTCTGAGATTAAAAGGCTGTCAGTCAGCAATATTCAGTGGGATTCTTCTTCCCTGAGAGGATGCTGTTTTAGAAAACCATGGCTGCGGTGTTCACGCACAGCCCACTCCTCATTTTCCTCTGCAGAGGAAGCAGTGCAGGACCTGCCAGACAGTTTAGTACAGGTTTGACTCCAGCTAATTCGGATTAAGCATACTGCAGTTTTCTTTCTCCAGTATAAAAACATTTCATATACCATCTCTTTGCTAAACTTGTGTTTGGTTTTTAAAACCATGTCTTGAGCAGATTCCCTGGAAGGCCACCAGGGAAAACAACCTCCCAACAGCCGTTTGGGGGCCTTTTGTCCATGCGAAGTGGGTTGCAATAATGCTGAGCATCGCAGGGGCAAGTAGAGAGAGCCAGGGGTCTGCAGCTGAACGTGTCTCTGCTTGACTGCTGATTCTGCCACTTTTTGGGTGGACACATGAGGCTCTGGCCAGCATTGCAGTGGCAGTTTAATCCGTTATCAAAATAACACACTTTCCTTTATCGTAGGTTTCAGAGTCACCACTTCATGACAGTTAAGCTGATTCGCCACAGCCATCGTGGAAAAAGGCTCACTGGCGCACTGTGACTCACCAAAACGTTAGCTCCATTCTCCCCAGTGGTTCCTCTTTTGTGATGACAATTGCAGACCTGTATAAAATGTCTTAATCTTTGGTCTGACTCCACACCTTCTTTAATATTGTTACATTTGTCAAACCGCAGTGCTGTGGCCAAAGGCAACCTTGTTTTAACAAGGTATATAAAAATAATCTAATGAGAAAAGTGGGATGCATTTAGATTAGAGAGCACTTTTCAGACTTATTGGAAAATGTTACACTAGAGAGACACCCCAGAATGTTCCCTCTACTCTGAGTAGAGGAAATCCCTCTGTCAGGAAGGGACCCTGTGTGTATCCGCCCGCCCCCCCCATCCTCAGCCTCAGATAGCTTTGATTTTCTACTTACACGTTGAATAAATATAGATGACATTTGTAATGTTCTGTGCAGTAGGGAATTACATTTAATATTTTCCATTACATGTGTTGTTATTTTGTTACCATGGTGGAACAATTTTCTTCAAATTAAATATCATAAAATATTTGAGGCTATGTTGCAGCTGAGCAATCGAGAAAGACAGATGCGATGAAATTAAAGGAAGGCAGCAAATAAACACGTGTGTGCCGATCAAGAAAACACCAGTTTCTTCAATGAAAAACAGGACTGGACGCAAGGCTTTTAATTTTTGATTAGCAATCTCTCTTACCTCTTTACTCTATTTCCACCAAATATAGGAGTCACTGATGTTACTGCTTCCTGATACGGCACCCATAACCAGGCAACACTCCAGTGAGTGGTTGTGTTCTGAATAAGCTGTGTGAGACACCTTAGGCCATCATTTTTTCCTTGTTATTCGTTGGTAGTGTTTACAAACTAAAGTAACAGGTTCCTTATGACTGCCATCTGATTCATTACTAGAAAAGAGAGAACAAAATACACACCATGTACTTAACACCTACTATGTGCCAGCCATGTGCAGTGCACTTCGAAACCATTGTCTTCCTTAATGACTTCACTGCAGTACTGGGCACCAGGTATTGTGCCCCCTTTTATAGAGGAGGAAACAGAGACAGGCAGCAAGGGACTTTTCCAAAATCTCATGTGTAGGACTTGAACTCTGGTTCATCGGATCCCAGATGCCATGACCTTATCCCAAACTATTCCTGAGCCATCAGTAAAAATGGATATACAGTATGGATTTGCTTATCACAGACTCTCACATCAGGCAAGCAGTGGGGTCATTTGAAAATTGAATGAAAATATTATTCATTTAGAAATAGTACCACAATTATACAGCATCTTGGAGTGATGAATATAGACCTTAATATTAGATTTAATTGCTTCACTTTATGGTGGGAAGTCCTTGAGTGTCACCATGGGGATGCTGTCAGGACCTGGCTGCTGTCAGTGGCCTCCTGGGACAGAAGATGAATGGATGCGGAAGACTAGATGCTGGCCCTTCAACTCGCAAACTTTACATGCATCTGAAAATCTTTGACATGAGAGCACACAAACACTACTGTGTGGCTCTGAAACACAGGGTCGTTGTCTGGGGAAACGGCCCATGTACCCACAGAGCTAAAAGGGGCTGAGATCGAAACCCCACCCTCTCTCATAATCCCTGTGTTTCTTTTTCAGACAGTTCAGAAGGGGAAGTTTGCTCCCGTATCAGTGTTTTGGGCTGGGATTAATTTGCAAAGTCATTGTGACTTCCACTCACTCACCTTACTCCTTTGGAGGGATCCCAGAATCTTGTTCAGCTTAATATTTTCAGCATGAGGAGATTTCACTGCACTGGATGGGCAGGTAATGCAACCTCATTGCCCAACAACAGCCTCTTTCTTTGAGGTCTTTCAGCCCAGCCATTCAGGTGCAAGAAGTATGCAAAAGCAAGTGTGGGTAGGGTTTCAGGCCTCAGCCACTGCTTGGATGTAATCCCTCCAGGCAGATATTTAATTAAGCTGAGAAAGTCAGTGTACCATCTACAGGCAGCATGCCCTATCATAAGCCACTGACTCTCTGGGCTGTACTGTATCACACGCATAGGATGGGTTTTAGTATGAAGCACATGGACACAAACGGAAAGTGGGCCACGCGCTGACTCAGCAAGGACTTCTGAGTACAAGAGGCTTTCTTTCTTTCTTTTCTTTTTTCTTCTTTCAAATTCACTCAAAAAGAACAAGTGGCTTCCATTACAGGTATCAAACACTGTAATTGAATCGCCGTCCCTAACTGAACCTGTGCTTGAAATGTCACACACCCAGCCTTTTGCTACTCAGACAGGTATGTGCCCTGCAGACAAGGCCACCTCAGAAGCAGCCTTGCAGTGGCTTGGCTTGCAGGATCTGAGTTGACTTGCATTGTGTGTGCGTGTCGAATGATGATTGGAATCTGAGTCATGTAAGATGGAAAGGGTGCATTTCGAGGAATTACCTTTTCTTCTAAGTTCTGGGGGGGAAGGGCATCTACTTATATTGGAATATATGTACTCATGATAACGTAAAGAGAGCTTTATTCAGCATCCTGCAAGTGCAGAGCACAATGGAGGTGCCAGTGTTCTGTGGGCCAGAGTCCTGGTCCTCGTGGAGTTTACGATCTAGTAGAGAGGCCAGCTCAAGTCTCATAATGGCCACCTCACAGGAAAGGGCATCTGGGGGACGATGTGTGTCTTAGACCTTTGGTGCTCATGGAGCTTGCCAGAGGGAGTGATGACCTAAGGCTAGGGAAATCAAAAAAGACTTGGGAGTGGGGTGGGATTCAATTTTGCTTTGCAAGATGAGCGGGATTTAAGTAGCAGGAGAGGAGGAGAGGACATGGTGAGGGCAAGCAAGAAAGTGTAAGTTTGATGGGTGAGTGGAGAGGCAGAATTTGCTGGAACAATGAGTTACTCTGGGAGAGTGGTAAGAGAAAGTTCCGAAAGGGTTAGCCAGGGCCAGTTTGTGAGTGGCTCCAATAGCAGGCTATGGAATTTAAGCTTTTTTTCTGTCTGTAGTGGGTAGCCATTGCATTTTCCTAGGAGAATGTTAGCAAGTTGAATTTGCTATTGTGTGCATGATGGATTGGGGGGACAGGTGAGCTGCTCATCCTTCAAGAGTTCCTGAGAGCCTAGAGAGTGATAGATACCGGGACTGTGAAAAGGCACCACTCTAATCTCTCTCTGGAAGAGCTCACAAAGTAGTAAGAGAGATGCCTATGCGCACAGTTTCATGACCAGTCACGTGGGCTTTAAGAATGGACTATTAGGAGGGGCTACTAAGAAGCCACCGTAGTCCAGGTGGGAAGAATGTGAACTTTCACTAAGCTGGGAAAAAGGAGTAGGAAAGGAGGAGGGCTCACAGGAGTGACCCAAAATCAGAGGCGATGTTTCAGAAACTCAGGAGCCAGAGTTTAAGCTTAAGGAGGGGTTTGAGGTCCCTTGGGTAGAGCCAGGAAGGAGGTGAGGCTGGAGCTTGCTGAGGAAGTCATCCTAAGGGCAGAGTCAGGAGGCGGAGCTCTGGCCAGGGAGCCCTGGAAAGAGAGACAGGAAGAGCAGGGGAGGAGACCCTGGTCAGGGGCATGACGGCTGCAGGGCCAAGGTGGAGGGAGAGCTCAGGGGAAGGGCGGGGTTGGCACAGGCACTATTATCTTCCGTGGGATCCTCCACCACCCCCAGTATCCCTGCCTCAGCCTGAGCTGATCTAGTGGAGGAGAGGAATGCTCACTCCCACGCTTTCTTTGCCACATTATGAAGCATGCAGGCTGGACGCAGTGAGCATCACTCCTGTCTACCCCAAGCAGCTTCACGCTTTCCTTGTCCTCAGAGTCTGTCTGATGTTTGTTGTTTTTATCCTATCCTCCTCCAGGACCTGAGGTTCAGCTTCACTTCCTCAGAGGAGCCCTTTCTGTACAGGCACCGCCCCCCCCCCACCCCCCCGCCCCCGACTGCCATCTTTCTCCCTCTGTGGCAGCCAGACTATCTGGGTTCGGATTCTGATATCACCTCTTATTGCCAAGATCTCTTTGAGTCTTAGCTCTTTTTACCCCAAAAGGTGGAGATAAGAATATCTACTAGGATAAAATGAGAAAAACCTTGTACAAATGCCTAATATGTTGTCTGGACCATTATAAGTGCTCACTAAATATTCGTGACCTTTCTTGCTTCTCTCCTTTTAGATTTCCAGAAGCTGGCACGTTAGCGCACAAGGCACTCAGAGCTTATTGAATTAATTCTCCTTTCTGTCTCTATTAGAAATTAAACATTTTCAGGGCAGGAGTGTGGAGCTGTGTGCTCGGTGGCTACTAGTTAAATATTTGTTGAATAAATGGGAAATGTGGTTAGGAATGCAGGGTCAGTCCCAGGTGAGAGCTGCCTGTGGGTCTGTCCGCAGAGCAGTTGAGTCTGAAACTCTCAGTTGCTCCCAGAACGGGCCCCGGGACCCAGATTCTCTCCACTATCTCCGAGCAGTTCCCTGTTTTTATATTTTAATGAAATGTCTCAATGCCTCAGGGACACAGGAGGAAGTCATTAATCAGGGACACACACACCACTCCTTTGAAACCTGTCAAACACGTGCCTGAAAAATTATCTGTGTACTTTCCACAGTGACAAAAGCAACACATTCTAATCTCCTGCAGAATATTAAATCCCACCAGCAAAACAGATGCCGGGTGACAGGCAATTGATAGGCATCTCCTCTGACAGCCTCTGGCACAGAAACTTCCTCTCAAACCAGTCTCTCACGGGGGCTGGAATCAGCCGCATCAGCCCATGAGCTAGCTCCCTCCCCATGCCCGCAGCGCGCATCGACATGAGCCCCACTGTGGAAGACCTAACAGCCCGCTGACCTTTTGCTTATCTATAAATGCAGAGTGGGCTGTGGGGATCTTGATCTACCAAGGAGCTGTTTCAGGAAAATTTATTTCCTCTTACTATCCGTAAAAATAAGCCGCTCCTCACAAAGGAGAGACAAAAACACCCACTCTCTCGCCATAATAAGATTATTATGAGAGGGATGTTTTCTCCAAGCAGCTGTAACCGGGTGGCGGGCTGTCAGTCTTTACCACGCTTTGTTACCATACTGTGATCATCTCTGGGAAGAGGGCACGCAGTGGGCTGGCCTTCCGTGTCTTTTCATTTTTGCTGGTGGTGTGATGCCGTCAAATGTTTCTAGTGTAGGTGAATTTTTTCTTATTATTGGACCCACCTTTTTTGCCTCTGTAGGGCGAAAGCTGAGGAGAAGCGTGTGGACAGCTGCAGAAGAGGGAGAGGGCGATGCTTGGGCATTCGTGTGCATACACGCATGTGCACACTCACACTCGCGTTGGGTGCTGCTCCATGCCCTGCTGGCCTATAGAGGTAGGAATGGCATTCTGCCACTGTCATGGGGAAAAATAGGTCTCCTCTAGCATTGGTATTTTTCAATAGCCTTGACGTTAGTCTACGTGATGCTTTGCTCAGTTGGCAGTTAGTCAGAAGGTTTGCAGTAAATGCCATAGTGTGGCCTTTGGAAGCCAAGAATGAAATTAACTGTGGTGTGGTCAGTGTCCACTTTGTGCCAGGAAAGGTGCTAATTGCTTTATAGGCAACCCTGTGTTCACAAGAGGTTACTGTCTGTCGGTGAAAATGAAGAAACTGAGTTTGGACACGTGAGGAATTTGGCTGAGGTCCCACAGCGAATGAGGAACAGAGGCGGGAGCGCTGCCCTCTCCAGGCTCAGGGAGGACAAAGTCCCTGATGAGTGACGGGAGAGGGGAGACCAGCAGGGTGGTGTTCTAGGTACCGAAGACAAGTGGACGGCTGGGACCTCCCTGAAGCAGAGCGCATCCTCACATGGCACTTTGAATGTGGTGGGCTCCATCTTGAACACCTTGGGTATCAATCAGGCTTCATAACCTAACATGGATAGTTAACCGACCTGATAACCTTAAATAAACCTGGGCCCATTTACGACACTTTAAAAAATCTTGGTTTGTCTTGTAGGATGTGTAAGAATGTCTAATGTTTTCCAGGTCAATGTCAAGTCAAGATAAAGGGCTGTGTGAGTGTGAGTGTGCGTGGTGCCTCAGAGGCTCCCGACCCCGGCCCAGAGGAAGCGGGATGGGCACTGTCTTCAAAAGCAGGAAGCAGTGTTTACTGATCCTTGCAGAGAGCAGGGAGCACTGCCAACCCTGGAAGGAAAGAGCTTACTCCTTGCCATGAACCTGCCATAGAGTAAAAATAAAATAGAGACAAAATAAAAGGAAAACTATTTTTTTAAAAAAGAATACATGTCACAGTTTCTAAAAACATCCTATCAATCAGGAGCGTAGATTCCTCATTTGTTCAAAATAGCAGCGCCCTTTGTGTGTGACAGTGGCGGCGTATTTGTGCCTCAGTTACCGGGCTTTCTCTTTCTGTTAATTAATCAGTGTGAGGTATCTATAAGCCAAATGCAATACTTGAACCTGGCCTCTCAGTGTGTCTCTGGGGTTCTTCTCACTTTTCATCTTGAGGCTTAATTTACATCTTTAAGAAACCACTTAGGGGACTTTGAGAAAAATCCAAGTGCCAGTGGTAGGTGAGGACACCATGTGCTGTCCACCCTCCCGTGGCTTTCAGCAAGCTCACTAGCAGACACCACCCACAGTACGGGCCACATTCATTCCCGGCATGGAATCGAATGACCGTGCACCGCGTGGGTGAGTGAGTGACCACTGCCGTCACCCCGTCATGTTTTTTATTAAAGCCATATTTTACAAAACGTGTGAATGTAGTATCGCAGAAAGAAAGCCAGCCAGGCCCCTGGCATTCCGTGGTGTTCTGCACTGCGCTGGGAGGAAATTAATTGCCCCTTCTAAAACGGTGAGACACCCCGTGAAGCGAACCTCCAGAAGGTGCAGGCTCTGCCGGAGGCCCCAGCCATGTGCTCTGCATCTGGTTCCTTTTAAAGTGGTTTGTGCGCGTGAGTGTGGGGCGGGTGAGCAGGGACCAGGCCTCACTGAAATATTAGAGCTCAAGGTGCCTTTGTGTGGACCAGTTATCAACAGGTCTTCAGTAAGAGAGGGGCAACCAGGAAATTGAGTTAATATTTATTACTCAATCCCATAACTCGTGTGACCTTTAACACGATATGGACTCCAACTACACAGCTAACTCCCTAGAGAATCAAAATTCAGGATTGCGTTGGTGTAACCGTGACTGTGATTTGTGTGTTTATGCATGGACTGCATACATGGCTTTGGATACGTCAGGGCTGAAACTCAAGTGGCAGTTGGTGTGCACAGTAGGAAAGAATAACTTGCAAATTCACACATGTGGTTTAGATTAAAACCTCTATTTCAAAAGCTATTTGTTTTTTAAATGATAGTCACAACAACTTAATGTGCTTATTAGTAACTATAACTTTTTTGGCAATTCTAATATATTGGAATTTCCGAAGTATGCATGAAAATAAGTATGCATGTTAATAACAGTCGAGATCTGTGAGTGCTAACACTGCCAATCACTGCATGAGAACTTATTTATAATGAAATTTTATAATAGATGTATAAGTAAAACCAAACATAAATATGCCTTTTATTTTATTTCAGTATAGTCAAATACTTGCATTAAAAAGTTAATGGCATAATTAATTTAAACAGATTCTGTAATTGGAAAAATAAATTAACTTTTAAATAACTGTGATGCAGATAGGGGAAACATAATATTTCATAAATTGTATAAATTGGCCCAATCTTTATCTTTATGCAGGACAACTTGGCAGTATGTTTCAAATACTTTAACTGTGTGAATTGTGTCTCACCAATTCTATTTCTAGAAGTTTAACCTAAGAAAATAATAAAGAATGGGAGAAAAGTTTCAGAGACATGAGAATTAACAACAGCCTAATATAGCACACTAAATTTTGAACAAAACATAAATGTCCCCCACTGCAAATTTGCTAAATAGAATATATATTGCATATACAGTTTTAGTATATGAAATATGTATTTTCTATATATTCTGTATACATTTGTATATATTGTACATATTCTATATGTACATGTCCTGTATATTAGTATAGATATACAGTGTATCAGTGTGTATATATTATATATACATCTGCATATATAATATATATCTGATTTTTTCCCACCTTGGTTTATAATATTTTAAAAATATAATTATGTATTCTCTAATTTAAAATGTACATGCAGTTTATTTTTAATTAGAAAAATAACTGTTTTCCAATTCAAAACATAGTCTAATCTAAAACTATTTGAGATAACTATTTTAGACAGTGGGTAAGTGGTGGTGGTGTTCCATCTAAACAGTCATTTCAGAAATGCTTGCACTCACACTGTGCCTTGTCAAAGGGAGGCTCAGAGACAGAAACATTTAAGAAGGAAATGAGTGTAAAGGCATTAGACTTCAGAACGAAGATCTCAACAAATGAAAGTGCAATAAAAATTTCAAAAAATCCCAAATGCTGTGATTTCCAAATTATGTTGATATGTCCAAGGCAAAAACAAACAAACAAACAAAAACCCCAAGCAAATCCAAAACAGTTCCTCACATGATTATCACTTAAAAGGGTCAAGACAGATCTTCAGACATCAGCACAGCAAACATCAGGAATGAAAATGCTTTTGTAAAGTTCAGATTTATAGGAAACAAGAGTTTTGCTATTCGCGGTCTAGGCCAAGTCAGGGCGATGTGACCATGTTTGGTTTCTGTCAAGTACAAAATGCTTTATTTTTTTCTCCACCTGTGGCTTATGAACTTCTTGGTCATATTGGAAGTGGTACAAGCATCACTTTATTCTTTCTATGATCGCTTTTCATAGTCAATTTGACCACAAAAATTGCTTAGAAATTTTCTGATTTTGTATCAATCATTCGATATTGTGGTTTTTCAGTAGTCTTTTTTTTTAAATATAGGTGTAACAAGAAGTAGTAATACTTACATACTTTTGTTTGGTATCATTAACAAAACTAGACACATATGATATTAAATTTAAAAGTTAATTTTTGTCTGAATGTTTAAAGAGACCCTGGACTTGTAACTTACTTTTATGTGTCAGAAGTGTTTTACTGCACACATCAACTCTGTCGAGATTGGGAACCAAGAACCTCCTCTTTGACCTCTGCAGGTTGCTCCTGTGTGTCTCCAGGTTCGGGGGTGGCTTCTTTCTCTGGGACCTCCATGCCAGTGTTAATCTCCCTAGCCTGAAGACATTCTTTACCACCTCTGAGGGGATTTCATAATCATGGGAGGAGTATCAGCCCATTTTTCCTGGGAGCATTTTGCAGATACAATTTCTACCCATGAAACATATCTTTTGCTCCTTAATAGTGAGCATGTCTGACTTAGTTAAATGAGCTTTGTGCTCATTTGTATGTACAAATACATTTATCCAATTATATTCTGATGGGAAAGAGGATAACTCATGACCCGTCGGACTCAGCAGACTTCATCTTAGTGGAACTTCGGGAATCTCTGCAAAAGGAAGACTCACCGTCAGAAATATTGAATAGCTTCATTGCAGTGTTTGTCAGTGAGTAAAATGTTGGAAAGACTGCAGTCTTCCATCACCAAATAAAAAGCGCAAGCATTTAATGAGAGAAATATTAAAGTCCCAAGGTTATTACATTTGTACTAGTCTGTTCATAGTTGGAGAAGAGCAATCGATTTATGTGGTGATCGAGCCTGGGTTAATGGGAAGTATTCAGGGGTTGATTATCTGGAGAAGCAGAGACAGGATGGCTATATTATTTTTGGTTTATCTCAGAGTTCTCAGAGGGCAAAATGCCTTTTGTTTGTTTTCCTGATTATGGCCTTTCTTATGCCCAAGGATTTAGTGATATTGGACAAAAGGCAGAGTGTCATTGTTTTCTACAGCGTAAAATGATTGCCCTGACTGCCTCACAACAGAAATATTACGTGTATCTTAGACATGGTACGCAGACTGCGGGCTCACAGTCCCACACACATTTCTTCATTTGCACTGCTGGCAGCATTTTTCAGTCTCAGTACTAAGGGCAGTGTCCTGAAATGCACTGTGTTGAAAAGCAAGAAAGGTGCCTTTCCCACCTCCCAGGGTGCACTTGGAGCTAAGTTGTCAGTCCAGGTACATTCAAGGGTAACAGCCTCGGTTCCTGCTTCAAAAAGAGAGTCCTTTCTCTTTTTGAGAAAACTTGCCTACAGAACAGACCTTCCTCTTTGCTGCTGTTTCTTTAGAGGGTGGGAACCGATAAAAAATATTGTGTCGCTGTGGAGAGGGCCATTTGTGAGCGGACAGGCGGACTTCTACACGGCGGGGCATCCCTGGCACAGCCCTGCTCCTGGCCTGTCACTCAGGGTGAGGCTCTGACTGGTCCGGGTCAGTCGCACAGGAGGCAAGGAGCCCTCCCACCCATCCTGGTAGATCTCCAGCACAGTGGTCTGTCAGAAAAGTTAAACAGTTGAACATATTGAGACACACAGTATCCTTTTGAATTTTAGTTATTCTGTAATTTGGAAGGAAACATAAACCTGTCACTTTGATACCTGCTTTCTACGTAACATACATTTTTATCTTAATAAAACAATGTCCACTTTTAAATAAGAAAATCTAGGTATTTCTTCATTTGTCTTTTCAATGTTGCTTCTCCAGGGAAAATTATTGAATACTTTTCTTGAAAGTTGAGTGGCCTGAATAAAAATAGACCTAGAGAGGAATTTTAAGGCTTCTCCATCATACTCTCTTAATTCCCCATGTGAGTGGGTATTAGGGATTACGCGTCCTGCGAGCCAGTCTCTGGACCCGTCTCTCTGTGGTTCCCAGTGCCGACTCCAGTCCCTTTCCAGATCACAAGCCTGCTTAGTCCTTCTGCATTTATCTGGGGGGCTCAGTCACTCTGGGCAACTTTCTCTGGATTATAGAGAAACCAGCAGACCCCTGTGTTGCTTCCTCAGCCCACTGGCCCAAGAAACTCCATCAGCCAGTCGTGTTGTCACTGAGCACCCTAGTGGAGGTCGACCTGCGCCATCCCTGGGAGCCGCTCTGTGTCCACTGGCAACCTGTGCTCAAAGGCACCCGGCCCTCAGCTGCCCTGCTTCAGTTCTGGAGGGGGAGCCAGCGTGCAGGGCCGCCAGCAGCCACCCTGCTGCCCCTTTCTCTGGCCCTTGTGTTCCCTTGAGCGTCACAAAGGGTTTTCCCCAGTGTGGCAGGACTCCGTGTACTCGCTCACTCACAATACATATAAAACCTCTTTGTTCCAGTTTTCTGGGCTTGGATCCTAATATTACAAGGTCAGCCTTTGAAGTACTAAGAAAACCCATTTCTCTCTCAACAAAGCTAAATATTCCAAGTGAAAGTGTCAATATCTGATTATTTTCTGTGTCTGGGCCAATTTGTTATCTTGTCAACCAAGAATTGGAAAAGATCCCCGACAGGTAAACAGAGATGAAATGATCACGTTTGTAAACCGTAAGGAAAGGCCTTTGGAGGAGGCTCAGGGAGACAGATGGCAAGGTCAGTGGGCCTAAGGATTCCAGTAAGTAAAACTGGAGGGGCCTCCGTGGGCAGGCTGGATGGCACACGTGGAACCAGGGGACGGGCGAAGTACACCAGCCCCAGACACCTAGATCTTCTCATAAATAGAATTTTTTTCCAGAGCCTAGGAAGTGAGAAAGGCTGTTTCATAAACATCTAACCTAACGAACACGAACACTCCCAGGCTGCATTTTTATAAATGGCCAAACCAGCTAAATTCTAAGTGACATTGAAAATGCTTGCCTTTGGCTGCAACCATGGCTGTAACCTGGTCTAAGATCCCTGAATCTTCCGTACTTCATGGAGAAATGACAGCGAGTGGCCTGGCTGTGAGGGGCAGTCGCGCAGTCAGACAGAGGAGCCTTCCGAGCTGCTCTCGTTCCACGCTGCTGCTGCAGAGCAGGCATCCCCCACCCTGGGCCCCTGCCCCTAGGCAAGGGGTTTTCAAGTGAGAAAACAATTAATTTAGCCCCCAAAGCTAGTTGGAATCAATAGTTAATGTTTCTTCTTAACTCCCCAAATTAATTGCAAAATGATGTATGTTCACTTTGATGCCAGACTATAGATTTCTATCTAAAATCGCCCTCCAGGGACGCCTCTGCAGCAAGAAGTCAGCTCTGTGTACTTTGCCGTGTCGTCCTGCCCTCACCCACCTTCCTAGTTCTCTCCCCTTGAAATCTTGTGTCAAGGCCCATGCTGATATTGAGGCGATGGATTGGCTGTACTTGAAAGAAAGAGCACATGCCTCTAAGATACACGCCAGCAAGCCCAGGAGGGCACGGTGAGGGGGGCGAGAGGGGTGCCTCCATGAGGCCCTCCCACCGACTGCTGGGTCCTTCTCCTGCCACATTAGCTGGGGATCCTCCCTCAAGTCAGTGCAAGACAGAGGCATCCAGAAAGGTCGACTGCAGCCAGTAGCTCTGTTCCTGACCTCTCAGCAAGGAGTCTGGGTTTCAAGAACTAGAGGACTCTTTCCTGGTCGTCTGGGCACCTTAATGAGTGGTGTTCAAGAACTTCGAGGTGAACCTCACAAAATACCTTTATGGTGTCATTGTCGAGACATCTGCTACACATAGACACTCAGTACACATGGATGTTTGTGGTATTGTGATTTAGAATAAGAAATACATGTTTGACCTTCTAAATCCTTGGAATTTTTGAAGTGGTGGGAACAGAAAAGGTATCTTTTTGTTATCTTAATAAGGTGACATTTGGACCAGGCCTAAGGATGAGGGCTGGTTGCCAGGACAACCAACCATGTGATTAAAGGGTTGAGACTTTTAGTCTCCCTTCCACCCCCCCAACTCCAGGAAGATGAGAGGGACTGGAGGTTGAATCAGTTGCCAGTGACCAGTGACTTGATCAATCCTGTCTGTGTAGTGAAGCCTCCATAAAAACCCCAAACCCCAAAGGATAGGGTTCCAGTTGCTTCTGGGTGGGCAAACATAGGCAGTTTTGGGGGTAGTGGTATGCTCGAAGAGGCCGTGGAAGCTCTAAGCCTTTCCCCCACCCCTTGCCCTCTGCATCTCTTGCATCTGGCTGTGCCTGAGTTGTATTCTTTTGTAGTAAATGGGTGATCCCGAAGGAGCAATGCTCGCCTGAGTCGTGGGAGCTGCTCTAACAAAATCCAGCCCGAGGTGGGGTGCTTGGAATCTCCAGTTTGCAGCCTGATGGTCAGAAGTGCAGGTGACAACCTGGGCTTGTGTCTGATTTCTGGATGGGGAGAGGATGGCTAATCCTTAGGACTGACCCCTGACCCTGTGGAATAGAACGTTACCTCTGGTCAGATGTTGCCAGAATTGAGTTGACGTCCAGGACACCCAGCTAGGTATACGGAGGATTAATGGGTGGTGTTGAGGACCGGCGCCAACATGGGTTGCAGTTGGGTTCAGAAACCCAACGGAACTTTATACTCGTCTGTTGTTTCCTTGTTTTTGTTTTGTTTTGTTTCAGTGCAGTATCTCTACACTAAAATTGGTTGTCTCTAAGTCTGTTTGTATTTTCCCCAACATCTCCCACATGCAGCAGTGCAGAGAAGAAGCAAAGAAGAATAAATTTGTCACCGTGGGCTTTCCTTGTGGGAGGGAAGTTGGAAGTGGAGATACAGTCTTGTCTGTTCGGCTACTGCTCAGAAGTCGGGAGGATGCCATTACTGAAATGCTTGGCCGAAGGGGTTATGTTATGTGAATCCAGCCTAGGGATGGTGGGTGGATTGCACAAGACAGGGCTCCAGAGAAAGGGCTCTGTTAACGTCACCTGTCAGGTTCGCATGCTTTCACTCCATGAGTCACGGTGTGCAAGCATATATTCCAGACCTCGGAGAAGCAGGAATGAGTAAGAGACCGTCCTTGCCCTCAAGAAGCTCCTGGCTTAGGGACAAGCAGATGAAAAGCCCCTCCAAGATTCACTGTTTCTTTGTAGGTACACATGGATACAAATGGCAGCTTTCAGTGACTAAAATAGACCACGAGAGTAGAGAATGTGTACAAAATAGTGATGTTGCCAGGCACTGCTGTGAGCACTTCTTTTGACCCTCATAGTAACTCTTGTAGCTCTCATGTTCCAGGTGAGGAAAAGAAGCACAGATAGGTTAGGTTAACTTCCTGAAGTCACACAGCTTGGGAACGCTGGGACAGCTATGTAAGCCCCACAGTCTCCTGCAAAGTTTGTGATCCTTTCCAAAGTACATTCACTACAGAGATGGACAGGGTGCTGAACAGCACTGAGGAAGGGTTTCACATTTGTCTTCCTGAAAGTTACACATAAATGGCATATGTGATGTGCTTAGCTGTGCCTGGCACACAGTAAGCACAGAAATACCGGTGGGGAAGAGCCAGTTTCTATAGCTCCTTTCTTTCACGATAAAAATAATCTTTAAAACTTCAAAAGTCTCTTCTCAGTCTTGAAAGAGACCTTCCACAGTGAGCAAGAGGAAACCAGAAATCCTCCACATGGAACAAGGAGCGTTTACTTTATAAAGGTAAATTCAATTTCAGCTTTGAAGGATAAAAATTAAAGTATGAAAACTGAACGTAAGCCAAAGAGCAGAGGCTGTCAGACAGCAGCACACTGGGGAGCTTGGGCTGCTGAGCTAGGAGGAGGTGAGAGGCGCAGGCGAAGGCCGCGAGGACGGCTGGGGTGCTGGAGTCAGATCTGGCTGCATGGACGTCTCCGAGAACCCACTAGTGGCTGCACATCTGGAAAACGAAGGCCCGGGATAAATTATGCAAGGATCATCTTGCACTTACACAGGAATTTCTGTTTATTCACAGTAGAGGAGCGTAAAGAAGAAAACCTGTTTCACACCTGCCATTTAATTTAGAGGGGATTGCTTCCCGCGCTGAAGGAAAAGCCATCCGAACCGTGCTGCATCCTGGCTCGGTTTTCAGGCTCCAGCAGCCAAGCACAGCGCACTCTGAGCACCTGGCACGTTATTTTGCAGTGTGCTCTGCGTGTGTGCCTGTGCGGGGGGTATGTGCGCACAAAGCCACCCCTATGTGTTCAGGCACCAGATGCAGCCCAAATGGGAGGGACCCGAGGCACATCTGACTCAATTGCTAAGCTTCTCCCTTTTCCAAGATAGCTCCATAAATGTCACCAACAGCTAAGGCACTGCGATGAGCTCCGCACCCCAGCATCCCGGAGAACTCCCCAAACATGCTTTTAATTCTGTTTGGAATTCATCTTGCTCTCTGAATTTGCAAAACGCGAAAAGTTCATGGAGAAGCCAACCCATAAGTAGCCCCAAAGCAACAGTTTATTGTGGACGTCCACAGAGGTATCTCATTGAGCACTGTTTTGGGGATTTTTAAATGAAGTTCTTCCTGCTAAAGAACTTTGTTTTCCCTCCAGTCAAACCCTATCTCTTTGTAAGCGAAATGGAAATGTCCCTTGGTATTTGTATCATATGGATGCTCGCATTATTTAAGGATACTCATTGAATCAAACCAGATGGCTGTTGGCTGCATTGATGGTTTTTGGGAGGGACAGGATACTTTTATCTTACTTGGAAAGGGAGTTTCCAGAGCAGGCAAGCTGGGAAATTGTTTTACTGATGAGGGTACTTGTTCTACCTTACAAAAGATTTATTAAAATGCTGGCTTCATACATATACCATCTAATATTATTTCTTCAGTATTTTTATGAAATAGGGATTATTATCCTACTTTTTTCCAAATGAGGAATTGAGGCTTAGAGGTTTTTTTAATAAGACTTGCCCAAAGGCACACAGTCAATTAGTAATAGGAATGGGCCAGGGCAAATAGATCAGGGCTAAAACCAAGTCTATGCCCAAGAAAGTGAATCACCAGACATTTTCCGTGTGCCAGGTCCTGGTCTGTGCCAGTCCCGCACCTGTTCTGTTCCACACTGTTTCATCAAATACCCCTGCGCGTGGCCAGCTTCATGAAAGTGAACAGCACTGAGATGAAATGAGCTTTTCAGTGCCTCAGCTCTTGGGAAGGTGACTTGCAAAAGCCGTCTCTCGCTTTGCTGCAGAAGAGAATTGCTCAACCCTCAATATGGTGCTCCATGTTCCTAGGCAAACAGCAATCTCCAAGTGTGATTTTTTTGTAGCATAAAGAAAAAAATGAATTGGAATATTCCATATATTGGCAGAATATAAAAACTAATCATACTACTGTCCATGGTTTGATGAAAGATTGCTTTATTGCAAGAGACATTTTATTTACAAATTACCCCTGGCCTGTCTCTACCAGAGTCATTTTTCACTATATTTCTAAATACATTCAGCCACCGCTGGTCTCTGCTTGCTTTCATACTTACTTGAATTTACTTATTCGAATTTACTTATTCTTGTCTCGGTCTGGATTTCCCTCCATCCTCAGCTGTTCCAACTATGCAAACCCTTCTTTCTTTCATTTTCACTGAAATGCCCCTTTTCCCACGACGTTCTGCTCAATCCTTTATATTAGAGATGGAGGAACGGAGTCACAGCCTTCGCTCATTTCCGGTTCTCTACCAGGAACTGTATGCTGGGAACAAGCCAGGCATCGTCTCATTCAGTGCTCCCCAGTAGTAACTGGTTTATGTTTTAAGCATGGAGGGAAGAAGAAAAAAAATGTCGTAACATGTTTGGAACCAAAAATATTCTAATCACAAAGGTTCTGATAAAACACAAAGATGTAATAACACAAAGACATTCTTTTTTGGGTGATGAGAATCTGGGCATTATAAACTTAAGCCCTTTTGCTGCTTCTCTTGTTCCTTGTTGCACTGCTAACAGAGCGTTCCCACAGTTACCTAGACAGCTAGATACTCAGAAACAACAAAGACCGAAGCTCTGCTGTGTCTGTTTTAGGAATGAATTTATCTTGTATTTTGGAATATAGACACTAATATTGTATCCTAATATTGTGTTCATATTTCTAGCTCACGACCATTTATTCTTATTAAATGCAAAGAAAAAAGACCATCTTAGGTGATAGACGACAGCTGAACAAAGAAAATGCTTTGAAAGCGTTAGAGAGCTCTTAAAAATCATTGTGTAATGAGGTTTGGGGAGGTGGACTAGAGAATGGTGGGTGAAGAGACAATCCCGATTTCCCTCAGAGAGAGTGTGTTTTGAGGAGTGGGAAGGGCAGAATAGATTGGTCGGTTCCTGTGCTAACTACGGGAATCTGCGTTTCCTAATAGAGCTGCCTGTGCTGGAGGATGGTATCTGAAGGGGCCACTCCGTAGTTGCAAAGGTGGAAATGCAAACTCAGCACCTAGTTCCCCCATCCTTACCAGTTTGTCTCCTAAGAGTTCACAGTGGGTGCCCTCCCTTCTACTTCTTTTAGAGCAGCTGTCTGGATGGGGCACGGGCCGTGCTCTTGGGCCCATCCGTCCACGCTAGACCTTCCCACAACACAACGCAGGTCCTCACTCCTAAGCCAAAAGCAAAATGGAAAAAGATGTCTTTTTCTCCAGAGACGTGAAATATTTTCAAGACTGTGAGCCGCTGCCAGAAAGCCTGTTCTGAACACAGATGATGTAAAGGCAAAGATTTCTTATTTCAAGTGCCTCAATTTAAGAATGCAGCATTTGCCGAGTTCCAAGCAGTTCATGGGGCCGCAATCCCTCCTGTGCACAGCACTGATGCTGTGGGGGTCCCAAGGTGGGGAGTGGTCTGGATCCACTTAGCCTGGCCCGGCACTCCTCAGACTTTCCATGTGCACACGTGGAGCCCGGGTCTTACTAACATGTGGGTTCCGATTCGGTAGGTGTGGCTCAGAGCACACCACCGACCACCAGGAGGCAAGCATTATTTTTAGGTTAAAGGACAACATGATCTAGTTGATAGAACGCTTGGTATCATGTAATAAAGTAGAGTTTGTTCTCAAAGGTCTTAGTAAAAAGACTAATTTTCAGGATGGGTGAAACTGAACAATTTGAAGGCCTACCAAGTCTCCAAGAGTTAACATTCCTCATCTGGAAATCCTATAAAACAAATTACTTCCATTAAATATCTTCTGTTTGCAGTTTGGCCTAATCTGAGGGGCTTGGAAACTGATTGATTTTTATAGCATTTTTGAGTTTTGCTGAAATTAATTTAGGAAAGATATATGTGTGTATAAACTTCAAAAATATTTCTCATACTTCTATCACCATATCCAAACTATATTTAAACTGAGGTTTGGTTCTATTACTTAGCCAAAAATTTTCCTTCTTATGCAAGAGATGGACTAGAAGGAGATGGACATCAAAAACAATTTTTAAACATTCTTCTTCAGTATAAACTAAATATACATGCAGACAGTCCCTTCATCAGACCCATGGGGGTGATTTTGTCCTGATTTAATTAATTGGAGGAGAATATCAGTCACCTATATGTTTCAGCAGTGACTTGGGTGATTTTAATGTTCAGTGGTTGAGATCACTGGCCTAACAATATAGGTCCTTTTATTTGATGCATTTGGAAAATATTTACTGTGCCTGCTCCAAGCCTGCAGCGTTGGGGGATGCAGAGGCTTTGCCTTAAAGATCTCACCTCCAGAAATGCTTGCGCCACTGGCCAAGAATTCACCGTTTCAGCTTTTGTTCCTATTCTATCAGAGGCACATCCTTCATGATACACAGTTTCAGGCTGTGGGTTTGCATTCACTGAATGGCTGTTGTGTGAGAGTTAAGTGTATCCACCTGTTTCATTGAGTAGCCACGGGAAACATGTTGTGCATGTGCTTCGGGGCTGGGGGGGAGGAAGGACATTTATCTTCGCTTTCTGCTTCCTACGATGACCTGAGGCTTTCATTTTAATAAGGAATTTCTCTCTTGGCAGAGAAGGAAAACAGATGGTCTATCTTTAAGTGCCTAATGTGTGCTTCCTCCACATTATTTTTGGAGAGCATGAAGTGTGGTTAAGGGAAGTGAACTCATGCTGTGAAAAACAGTTGGGGTGCCTGGGATGGCTTCCATGTGCAGCACGGTAATGGGTTTTCCTGATCCCCACTGCCATCTTCATCCCCCCAGGATTTGTAAGAACAACTGTTACTCAGAGAGAGACCATCTCATTCCAGCCAGAGAACGACTAGTTTATATAGCCTGCAAAGGTTTTCCCAGATCCATCATTAATGACTAGATGTTACTAGTATAGTCGTAGGTAATTCGGACACACTTATTAGCAAAGTTCTCATATAATTAATAAAAGCTGCTTGAGGCATAATCCTTACATTCTTATGCTTACTCTGAATATCAGGTTATTGTTGTAAAATATGTTGATTTTTAAACTCTTTCTATAGACTATATATATGACAGTTACGATCAATCCTTCCCAAAAGAATTTTGAATTTTGGGGAAAATGTCATTTATGATTTTAACAAAATATTTATTGAACAGGATATTAGGTAAGGTTCCCTGGGCCCTTGGAAACAAAAGGCCACCTCAGAACTACATACACAATAAGGGGCCTTATTGGCTCACATGATAGGAGGCCCAGAAGGAAAGCGGGCCCCAAGGTGGACTCCGTCTGATGGGTCAGGTCCTGTGTCTCTGCGCTGCTCTTGGCTGTGGCCCCCTCTGGGTATCAACAGCAGCCTCACGCCGAGCACACAAGCTCCTGCCTTTCCAGCTCATATTGGTGCATTTGGATGTTCAGAGCGTTGGAGAAACTTACTTCTGGAAAATCTCTCAGACAAGTAAGGAAAAACATTCCCAACAAATGTCTTCTCACCTCCTGCCTGACTGCTGTTCTTTCTCGCTCAGACCATGTGGAATTCCATGAACTTTTCTTTTGTTTGGGAGGCTGAAAACCAAAGTTCACAGTCAACCCCTTGTCAGTGGATTAAGAGGAGATTTATTACATCCATGGGCCACTACTCACAGAGGAAATAGTGAGTCTGTCAACCACGCAAGTCTCGCCCGCCCGTCCGGCAGTCACACAGCCCCCCGGGGACTCTTTCCTGACCTTTCTGTTTGGAGTTCCCAGGTCTCACCTCCAGAAGGCCATGGCAGAGAAGAATTAGTGCATCTGTTCTGCTGATCAAGAAACAGCCAACCTTTATGGCTATTCCCGGTTTCACTGTGTGTGTCGGTTTTAGAGCTTTTACAGAGCAAGTGGGTGTCCCTGGGCCATGGGTACGTGTGAGCTCGTAATGACTTCGTCCCTTTAACAAGGAGTGCGGGGAAGTCAGCCTTCACTCAGACTTGAAGAGTAATGAAAATCTGCTGCCCTTTTAACCCTGGTGGCCATAATGAGCAGACCTGGACACCCGGGGAAGCGGCTGCACTCAGTGGCCAGGCTTCACCTCAGACAGTGGCCTCCCCCGCCTGTGGTCCTGGAGCTGTTGTCACTGGCTTCCCGGTACAGGGCCACCGCAAAGGGGGCCTGGGTGGGAAACGCTCTGATGGGGCTTCAGCACGGACCAGCCACAGGCCGTGTGTGCGCACGTGTGGGCCTGGGTGCGTCCGATGAGCGTAACAGGCCATTCACACCACCACGTAAGGTGTCACGGAGAATACGTTTCTTTAATTTTGAGGATATTGTAAATATAAGGAAAAGTTAAGGATTTTTAAAACATGTTTTTGGAAATTAAGGTATAATTTACTTGAAGTGAAATGAGTACATGTGAACCATGCATTTTGCTGTATTTCTGTGTGGTTTAACTCAGGCACAAGCGACAAAGTGACGTGTACAGATCCTAAATGCAATTTGATGTATTTTGATCAAAGTGCTTACATGCGTTCATGAAACTCCCTCCAAAATATTAAAAAAATTTGCTGACCCAGAAACTTTCCTTAGGCTTCCTTCTAGTCCATCCTCATGGGACATAGGCAAACTCTTTCCTGATTTCTGTCAGCATCAAGGAGTTTTGTTTGTTCCTAAATTTCATAAAAATGGAATCCTGCAGTGAGTACCTCTTTAGGTTTGACCTCTTTCACTCAGCCTAGTGGTTTTGAATTTATATCATTGCATGCATTGATACTTCATTTTCCCCTGCTAACTAGTATTCCGTCGTATGATTATGCCCCAGTGTGTTTATACATTCCCCTACAAAGGGGTATTCGGCTTGGTGTCAGGTTTTGGCTGTGGTGCGTCCGACTCCTGCCTCCAGTCGTGGAAACCTTTGTGCATCTCTCTTGCCCAAGAAAGCTTTGTTCTCTAGAACTCGGGGCTTCTTTCAATCCTCACTTTTCTACAGTCCCATAGAAAACTGTGATGCTTTTTCTCATCTTGGTTCTTGTCACTACCATGAAAGTAGAAGTCCTTTGCATACTTCACGTCCTACGCGGACACCGAATTTCTCTCTGTGCATTGTTGTTCGTCCTTGGAAAGGGTGTGTGTCATGTGTTGTTTCCAGAATTAGTGAGAGGAACCTGTGCGGTGCACAGCTGAGTGTGTACTTCTTACAGAAGTTAAAAGGGGGGAAACTGAAAGCATTCCTGGAGAAGGCATGAAGGGGGTTACGTCCCTATTACAGTAGAGAAGAAACGTCAGCCTGGAGCACGAACATTTTCCTGGAAGGTGCTGCCGGACTTGGAGTGCTGATGCGTTTATCATGGCCAACACTCTGCACATTTTATTAAAACAAGCTGAATAATTTGCAATTGGGGAAATGTATTTTAGGGAATTTTCATGCCCCAGATTCCTTGATTGGAAGAGTAAAATAAGTCCTAGAAAAAAATATCTCCGGATAGGGGACGGAAATTTTCTAAAGAGGGCAGAAATCTTATAATTAAAATTTGAAGAGCATGGTTCTCTGCTAGACGGTGGGGAAGGGTGGATTTTATTATTTTTAAATTAAATTCATTCCTTTATTTTAAAAAATTGATTTTTCAATTACAGTTGACTTACAGTATTATATTCGTTTCAGGTCTACCACATAGTGGTTAGACATTTACGTACTTTATGAAGTGATCACTCCAATAAGTCTAGTGCCCATCTGGCACCGGACATACTTACTACAATATTATTGACTATATTCGAGAAAGATAGATTTTTAACGCAGAGATGTAATGTCCATACTCGATGCGGGGGATGGACGTAAACAGGCTTATTGTGAAATGCTTAAGTGTCCTCCCCCCTCAATCTTTCTAGGTATCCCCAGTGTTACAGTAACTTCTGGAAGCTGCATACAGTTTCGGTTTAGTGGCAGTTGGGAGAAAGGACCCAACTGCTTTCTTGGAAAAGATGAGTGATGGTTGATGGGAAGATGAGTGTGAAGTTGTAGAGAAGCTACGATGTGAAGCCAGCACAGCCCACAGCCCAGCAGAGCCTTCTACCCCAGATGTATGGCAGGGAAGGGACCCTCGGGGCACGGAAATGCTGACAGGTGGGTCACATACAGAGTGGGTCACATACAGGCAAAAGTAGGTTTACGGATGCTCATATGGGAAATAACACGCTCATTATTCAGTAATACAAGAATGAACTCTGTTTCATGTACTCACAACTGTGAACCTACTTTTGCCCCACCCTGTATTTTGGGAGCTTGAATTTCCAAAACAAGTTAGTTGATTTTTTTTCCTGGATGAAGTAGTGAACTCACCAGTATCACCTGTAGTCTTACTGTGTTCCTCAACAACAATGAAGTGTTGCCAGATCTTTTTTAAAGTTCAAAAAATGTTTTCAGGTAGAGAAGGGGGTAAGAAAAGTAATATTTACATACTTTTTTCCTAAACATAGGGCCTGTATTTAGGAAAAAAGTATGTAGGCCAAGACATTTGTTAGTTGCTTGGAGGTGCCTCACTCTGTCATCAACAGTTCCCAGGGAACTTGGACCCTGGAGAGAGAAAGAAGTACCTGGGCCCTAGGAAGCTCCGCCCTTCCCCAGGATCTTGGGGGCGGGGTGTGGAGACGCCAGACCCCTTGATCTGCATCACTGCGTCTCTCTTCCTTTCCATACACGCAGCTATCAGCAGGGGCAGACGTTCTACTTATTCCTTCCAGTCTCTTCAGAAACGCTCCGAAATGTTGCGTTCTCTAGGGCAGGAGGACTCATGGTGTCTCCTTCGTATGCTTAGGGTTGGAGTATTCCAGACTAGTTCACGTGCAGCCGAGGGACAGCCAGGCACTCGGGCTGTCCCAGGGCTAAATGCAGCAGTCGAAAGTGTGAGTATCGTCCCTGTTACAAAACATGCATGCTGTTCCTCGTAGAAGGAGATGGGCACCCTGTGTTGTTTTCCCACGGAAGACCCCCCTGGTGAAGGAATGATACATGGTATTTAAATACCCTTTGACTCAGACTCCGGCTCCCCTCAGATACATTTGCAACTACAGGGGGCTGAAGTCGCTTCTTCTCCATTGGCTATATGCTACAAAATGCTAATGAGGTGGACTTCACAGAGGGTCCTGGAAGTGTTTTGTGAGCCTGAATTCAGTGTCCACCTAATGCCTTCATAGACTCTCAAAGCTGCCATTCTTCCAACAATCCACACTTTGTCTGCAAACTAATTCCTTTCATGTGTTAGCAAGCAGCTCCATGCATGCTAAGCATTCTGGTGGATGGTTAATCCTTCCAAATGGTGACAGCATCCCCAGGGACAACAGGAGGCACGCCAGAGGGAAGGTGATCGATGGGAATGATTTTACATTACTCACTCCGCTTCAGAGAGTTCTCCCGGCTGCTTACAGCATCGACCCATTAGTTTTAAGTGTTACTGGTCAGCCTTAAATCTGAGCTGCTTTTCACATGATGAAAGCCTGCAAACTGAGATCACCCTGTTCCATCGGTTCATCCACGCAGACAAGAACTAGAGGTGTATGGATACTGGAAAGAAAATGTTTCTCCATCTAATTTGAGTTTAATTTTAACTCTTGATTTAATGGCTCCAATTTCCAAATATTGACACACCCAAGTCCTCATGACCCATATGGGGAGGCGCATGTGTTGTACCATCAAGGTTTAAAAAAAATGCAATCCCTCCAATTGAGGATCTACTCAAGGTGGTGGTCACCTAACCCAATAGTCAGTCGTTGCTGTTGCTCTGGGCCAGTGGCTTTTTACCGTGGCTGTATGCTGGAATCAGCTGGGGTGCTTTAAAAAAATACGGGTGGGGATGGAAGAGGATATAAGGGGGATAGTGGTAATGGAAAAAAATACAATAAAAATACGGATGCCTAGTTCTAATCCAAGAAGTTCTCATTTAATTGGCTAGGGTGTGGCCTATGCAGAAGGAGTTTTGTAAGTTTTCCAGGTGATGATAAACATGCAGTTGAGGCTGAGACTCATGCCTCATAGCAGCAACAGGTGCTTCAGTAAAGTTGGGTGTTGAACGTAAGGGGACAGAGGCTTGGCTGCCAGTTGCTGCACCTGTTGAAGGTTGAGAGGCATGATCTTGGTCCTGAGTAGGGTCACCAACCATTTCAGTTTGCCTGAGACTATCCAGGTATTAGTGCTGAAAGTCCCATATCCTGTGCAAACCAGGACGAGGGTCCTTTAGTTTTAAAGCCTCCTGGGAGGCCCTGCTGGAAGTCCAAGAGGGAAACACGTTGGCCCACAGAGTGGGAACTAGTGGGAACAGAAAGGGCAGCCTTGGCCAGGAGGAGCCCACAGCTAACCTGGCCTGGTCCAGCCAATAACAATGTCCAGGGGGTCAAAGCCAAGGGGAAACCTTGGCAGCAGGACTTGGTGGCAACCCTAGTTCTTACTGTTGTCACATGTCCCGGCCTTAGATCCAACACAGCAGACCTGAGCTCTTCCAAGAGATGCCGTCCCTTGATCAGCTTGCTGCTGTCCCTTGATCTTGGTTCTCCAATCAAATTAATCAGCACGGAGAATTCTTGGTCCTTTCTAGCCCCAATGATGTTATTCTATCTAGTCCTTGGAGCCTGTGTGCATGCTGGTCATTCTGCCTCCCACTCACCCTATCACTGTGGGCAGAGCCCTCTTTTTAAAAGGATCACATATTAAATAGCGGCACTATGACTGGGTGAAATGAGGGTTTTTGCAGCCATAATTAAGGATCTTGAGATGAGGAGATCATCCCAGGTTATCTGTCTGGGCTCTAAATTTGATGGCATGTGTCCTCATAAGAGGAAACCAGGTCATTTCCTTGAGGTTCCAAGTAACTGAAATGAGGCTCCTGAGATGAGGTTCACCAAGACAGTGGGCAGGACTCCCCAGAAGGGGTTACAGTGTCAGTGAGGTGGCTGGTTCAGGGCACAGAAAGAGGCAATGCCAGGATCCTAACCTGTTCTAGAAGTGTCAAGGGCCTCAGCCAGCCCAGAGGCTAAACAATGTAATTAGATGAACAGGGGATGAGTGGACCAGGAAGGAGGGCCTAGGGGTATTAGAAACCTTTTTCCTTCTGGTGGCTGCTAGCTGGAATCCGTTTGGCTGGGAGTTTCATGTAGGAACCGGAGGCATGGGCGTAGTTGGTCTTTCTGTGCCCATGTTGCTCAGTGAGTGGGAGAGCAACAGTCACATGTGCATTGGTGGGTTATAAGGATCTCCCTCCTTCTCCAGCCATTTAGGTCGACCCTATTAAGAGGTAGTTTCTAGGAGAGAGATGGTCTAGTATGTAGGACACTGAAGGGACATGTGGTCAGTTAGGTAGACTGAGCTGCCAGGAGAAACCCTCTTTCTCATTTTAAGCATGTGGAAAAGCTAAGAAAATAGATAAATGAAAATTGTTCAATGTATAGCTAAGTTTAAATCCCCCACAAAAGGCAAAATTTAGAGAGGTAACTCGGTGTTGATGGTAGCTGGAAACGGAAGCCAACAATCTCATGGTGGGGGTTGGGAGAGTTGGAGGACCTGGGCGGGACACAGGCTGAGATGGCAGGGGGTGGGCTCTCCCTACTGCCCGTGGCAGGACTCTTGTCCTTGGCAAAGAGCCCTGCCTGCCTCCCAAGGCCCAGGGTGGAAAAAGAGTCAGCCTGGCCAGGGCTATAAGTAGGTGTGAATTCTGAATTCAGGCTGCTAATATGGTACAGTGGCCCCACGCCCAAAATGAAAACGAAGCTCTTGGCTTAATAGGGCCCCAGGTTGGGGCAAATTTAAAACACAGCTCAGGTTCAGTAGGCTGATATAATATGCAGGAACTGAAGGTCTGAAACTGTCAACTTAGAATCGCAAAACCTGCAACAGGATGAGAAAAATAATGACATTTTTAGACAGTGAAATGTAATAATTGAAAGAAAAATTCAACATAGAAGAGTGGCATACAAAAAATGAATAAATTGTTCAATATAAATTAGCATTGCTTGATTACAAAAACTAACAATGACTTCTGAGAGCAGGAAAACAGGGTTCATTAAAGTACTAGTAACAAACAGGTGAGATCTGAGTCAAATATATAACTGCTGACAGGAAACATCCTTAAAGCAAAATAATACGGACAGTTGAAAATATAGTAGGAAAGTGTATACTAAACAAACGCTAACTGAAAGAAAGCTGGTGTAGCAATACTGTTAGAGAAAATTGACAAGGTAGAGGGTATCAAAAGCAGTTTCATATCTTCTGTACCTCCAGGATGACCATTATTTTTATCTTGTGATAAAAACTTTCTCCCTACGCAAATCATACACGTTCTATGCTCTGAGATCAACTCTGTTAAATTAGAAATAAGTAAGAGAATTAGAGTTTAAAGACTTTCCATAAAACATTTGGAACATACACACATACACACATGCATCTCAGAAGAAATACTTAAAAAATCGGTAAGAAAATATGAAAGTCTATGGGATTTTGAGATAGGAAAGGACTCCTTAGAAAAGACAAAATGACCACAAGCTACAAATGGAAGCATAAATAACTTTAATAAATCAATGAAAGGTATCTCTACAGAGAGAGCGAGAAGTCTACAGAGGGTGGAAGGAGGGAAGGGAAGGAAGACACTAATCAAGCCTTCAAGGTAGCTACAAATTGGGAGAATACATACAGCGTCCAGCAGAAGGAAGGCTTGCTTGAGTGTGGTTAGTAGGGTAATAATATGGGCATCATAACTTTTGGTTTTAATTTGAACATTTCACCTAAAATGTCACAGGTGTGCTTGAGTGTGATACTGTTATGTTACAGAATTCCATGCTTGTGATTTTGTAAGAAAAGATTTTGTAATAAAAATGCATTGTTTGTGCTGGACCCTGTATACAACTCATACAGCAAATCGATGATTGGTATTTACAGTGAAAAACTTTGATAAAACAATTAAAAATGATACTATATTTTGTTTATAGGGACGTATATATTAAAATATTTCAAGAAATACTTTATTATGATTACTTTGGGGAAGGAAAATAGAGAAATGGATCCAGGGAGAAAGAAACTTCAACTTTATGCTTAATCTCTATTTCTTTAATGTAAAGCACTTAATGTTTTTTAAAGATTTTTTTTATTTATTTAATTTTTAGAGAGCGAGGAAGGGAGGGAGAAAGAGAGGGAGTGAAACATCAATGTGTGGTTGCTTCTAGTGCACCCCCACCGGGGACCTGGTCTGCAACCCAGGCACGTGCACTGATTGGGGATCGATAATTTAAAACACTTTAACTCAGAATCAGCAAAATGTTCAGACTTGCTAATCTGGGTCCACAAGTAAATTTTACACTGTTTTCTGTGCTTTTTCTGTATTTCATTACATAATTCAGAAGTTTTAAATTGGCACAGAAACAGTGAGAAAATACCAACCGGGGGTGTGTGTGTGTGTCTTTATTACTAGCTTGCATGCCAGTATTTTTTTTCCAGAGCAAGACTGACACATGATCCTTCAAATGCATGAAAAGCCCCACTTCAATGGGCTCAATTAGTCAAAATAAATTCACATGCTAATATGTGGTTTATGTACATAATCCCTCAGCTAAAGGCAATAAATCACATTGTTGTTTTTACAATGTGCGATGCACAGACATAAAAAGATCTGGAAGTGAAACTATCTTGAAGAAGAATAACAAATTTAAAAAAAAGCAAGTGGGGAGAAATTATCAAGATACAGGGGATGACAGAGTAAGCCCGTACTGTAAGTGAAATTGTGAAGTCTGGCTTGGCATTCAGGCAGGTAGGGCCCTCTGGGCAGGAAGTAACAGAGAGCGCACCTCGAACGGGCTCAGCCACCAGTGGCAGGCATTACTTCACCTGACAGGGAGGCAGGTGGTCCATCAGGACTTGTTTGATACCCTGAGCTCTTTAAACCTCTCTGCCCTGCCAGCCCGGGAGCTCTCCTCCCCTTCTGCCTACAGACTCCCGTCTCTTAGGGCAGAATTGGATGGGAGGCCCCCTCCAGCCCCGCCATGATCTGTTTAGACATAGAGGTGACTCAAACACTGCTTCCTCTGCGTCCTCTCTGGAGTTCATTCCTCTACTCTCCCCTGGCATGTAGACGCTTCTCTTTGTTGAAGACCTTTTTTTTTTGTTTCTATAAAAATTTGAATACATTTCCATTCCTATTCATTTAAATTTTTGTCTTGTCAACGCAGAGATCTTCAGAAAATATACCCATGGGCGTCCAGTGTTAGTTCCAGGTGGAACCGAGGAGTGTTTAGGTGGTGAGGGTTGATAATTACCTGATTCTCCTCCAATTCCCTTCCTCCTCTTTCATCCTCCTAGAAGTAGTACCACTGCCAAATTTTGGGAAATGCCCATGCCAAGGAAAAATAGAGTTGTCTGCAATCTCAGAAAGCCCAGAGAGAAGTGCTTTACATTTCAATATGTGTTCTTACCGAGGAAGTAAAACTGTGGAAACCTTTTATAATACATGGAGAAAGATGTTGGACTTAATTTGGTTTTCTATAGTATAGTCTTGTAGAAATGAAGAAAGTCCTCACCGCCCCTCTTAAGGAACATGTCAGTGCCTGTCTGTTGAGTCAGCACTAAATTCTACTTGAACAGCCATCCAAACTCTAAGGGATTAGGGTTCATTCTCCAGTGTTTGGCTTCATTTCAACCCTGAGGACCCAATTGGGAGAACAATCAGAGCTCACAGGCCCCGGCTCGCCTTTGTGATTAATCCAGACCTCTCTGTCCTGGAACCCAGAGACAATTAGAGGTGTGGCTGGAAAAGAGCGCTTCCCCCTGAAAAGAGCAGTGATGGAAAATCTTACGTTGAGGAGCCGCCTTCCCTGTGCTCATTGCACCCTATTTGCTTAACCTTCCACTGAAGCAGAAGATCCAGTGAGCCATAGTGCCAGGCTGAAAAACTATCCAGTGTGAGCTGAGCTTTTGGCTGGTCACATAGATTTTGTACTTTGTACATTGCCCTCCCCTAGCATCGTGCCCTCATCATTCACCAAGGAGGGAAAGCCGCAGGCCAGTGGTGTTATGCTTGTTGTTGCCACCTATCGACCCATCTTTGGACTTGCCTGCTCTTTTGAATTTGAGATGTCAGCTTGTTCTTCTTGAGGCTCTTTAAGGACTTGGCTGCCACTCTGTGACCCTTTCTGTTGTTGGTAGACTTGATGAGGCTATCCTTGTCTTGGCATGGCCTCCAGGTTCATGCTTGGGTCCTGACCATTGTCAGCCTTCTAAGTGGAAGAGACCTTCGTGGTCTCTAAGTCTACAGTTCCCATGGCAAGGGCCCTTGTGGAAATCAGCTTTGGTTCTCAGAGACAAGAGCACACAGCATCTATTTCTTTCACATGAACCAGTGGTGTTTTCAAATAAAACTCTTCGACTTTGCATGCACAAGGATATAAGTAATGTGTCATAATGAATGAGTTTAATTGATTGGCTTTTAATGTTTCCTTATATCAGGGTTACTCAGCGTTGGCACTATTCCTATTAACATTCTGGACTATTTCTTTTCTGTGGGGGGACTATCCTGAGTGTTGTATATTTGTCAGCACCTCTGTTCTCTACCCCCTATGCCAGTAGCCTCCTCCCCATTGTGATAACAAAAATGTCACCCAGTATTGCCAAATGTGCTCTGGAGAGGTGGGCAAAATTGTCCTTGGTTGAGAATTACTGCCTTAAACATTTATCCTCGTGAGGCAGGTTGATATTCTTTGCAATCCTAACTTAGGAAACAAATAACAAGTCCCAATATCTGACCTGGGGGCTCACACACACACACACACACACACACACACACACACACAACACACACATACACACACACACAATGCCTGGTAAATAAAAACTCATCAGGTTTGTTTTGTTTCACTGCTTTGCCTTAGGGTAAAAGCCAAGTGATCTGGGTGTGCATGAGTGAGGTAGAAAGATGTATTTGCATAACAGAATTAGAATGTGGAGAAATCACGTGCAATTAAGTTGAAGGATACCTTCCTTGTTTAACATGCATTTGGCATAATGTAGGCAACAAGTAGCAAATTATGGAATACAGATTTTCATTATCAGGTCTGTGAGATTATTTCTCACACTAAATGACCTGGATTTGTGGATTGGTGGAAAGTATATAAATTCTTCGGCACTGTAACTAAGGCTTAATATTGTCTACCTCAATTTTTTATTGCTATTTTCTTAATTTGAGCATATCTGCTACATTTGCATTTTTTCAGTTGCTCTTTTTTTAGTATATTGCTATCATGATTTCTGCCATGGGCTATCCACAGAGTATGAAGAATAATTTCATAGTCCCCGCAGGGCTGGAGAGAGCAGAGACCCCTGGCAGTCTCTAGCCTGGAAACATCCAGTGGGATGATGGGAAAAACTGTGGAACTTGTTTTCTCATTGGCTGAAATGAAGGAGGGATCTCTCTGTTCATTTTCTAGTTCCTGCCTGACCTTCTTTCTTTTTATCGTAATTCCTTACATGACCATTTGAAAGATTCTTTTTAAAATTCATTTAATTTTTTATTGTTTTGTACAACATAGTCCATCTGCCCTTTATTTTTGCCAATAATCTGTCTGCCTCAGTTCAAATTCTAGCTTATCACTTAATAGCTGGAAATTTACTTTTAATCAGGAGTGATCATTAAAATATATAAATTGGTGAGACATGAACAGATGGCAGCATAACCCAGGAGCAGACACTGGAGATTTGAGCATTAACCTGTGAGTCACTGAATCATGAGAAATAGGGACAGGAAGGGGTGAAGGGGGGTCAAAGGGGAGGTGACCCTCAGTAGGGCCTGGAGTGCAGGAGCCTTACTCCTGTGCAGGAGCGTGTCAGATTTACCACTAGTGTGTAGAAGTATACCAACATCTTATCAGCAATAGACTGTGTATACCAAGCCTGATTAAGCTTTGCTTGCTTGATACAAAATGGAAATCAAAATATTGTATTGAATATTTGAAGCTTTCTTAGATAGTAGATATTAAAAGTTCTCACGGCAAGAAAAGATTGTAATTATGTGTGGTGGTGGATGGTAAGTAGATTTATTGCAGTGGTTGTTTCACAGTATATGTACATACTGAATCAGTATGTTCTACGCCCGAGACTAATACAATGTTACGTGTGAACTGTGCAAAAAAAAGGTACATGTAAGTTGGTAAAATTCCAGTGTTATTCTCCTTTCAACGAAGGAACATTGTCCTGTGCACCAAAAGGTTGTAGGTTCGATTCCTGGTCTGAGTTGCAGGTTTGATCCCTGGTTGGAGTGCGTACGGGAGGCAGCCAATTGATGTTTCTCTCACATTGATGTTTCTCCACCATCAGTATTTCTCTCTCTGGCTCGCTTTCTCTCTAAAATCAATAAGTGTATCCTCAGGCGAGGATTTTTTTTGAAAAAAGAGAATATAACTCACTGTATATGTTTCTTCTAATGCTAGACGGTAGATGACTATTAGGAAAGTGAAGCAAGTTCATGGTCCATTTCCATGGAGTAGTGGAAGAAACTCTACACTGGTCTGGAAGTGGTAAGACCTAAATCCGACTCAGCATTGCCACTTGCTACGTAGAACCTTGACCAAACCACTTCTCTGCACTTAAGTTCCTTGCCCACAAAATAAGGGAAGCGTCCTAGATAATATTTCACACTGTTTCAAGATTTGGCATCTCATACCGTAAGTCATTCCTTTGTTGTCTTTCAGGGCTATTGAAAAATAATCAGTGATCAGAATGCGTAGTCACAGTCTTCACTTACAAGAAGAAAACCCCTACCATACTTCCCTAGGCCTGACCCATTTCAGGGCAGGTGGAGGAGGAGGCAGAAGGAAGTGGGGGCCCTACCAGGGAGGCAGGGAAGGAGGGAGACAGGCTCTCTCTCCCAGCTGCTCTGATAACGAGGAAATAATTACTTAATGTCTGGGTAATTTGTAAAGCAGCTGCCAGTGGGGTAGGGCGACAGCTGTTCATAAAAAATAATAACTGGGCTTTTTCTCCTCTGTATCCCATAGTACACAAATTAGCAGCGCAGTTTAGAATAAATGATTAACTCTTGGCAAGGAATGCTCTTTGGAGCTCCTTGATGAGTAAGGGCCTGAAGGGTTAATGAAGTTTCAAAACTGACATTTCAGGAACTAATCTTAAAACTATGAGAACTGACAGAAATAAAAGCTCATAGAAAATGTCTACCAGCTCCCTTACTTGACATTGTTGTGATTGATGGTCATTGTTTTCACTCAAAGAATTAACATGTCACAGCAACCTTCTTTTTGCGGGATGGGATGGGACATTGGGTTTAGAACAAATGAGGGTCCCATTCTCTGATGGCTTCGGCGGGCAGGCAGGGAGTCTGGTCAGTGCAGAAGAAGGGGATGACAAGATGAAATTCAGGTGCCACCTCAGTGAGTATTTGTGAGGAAGGACCTGGACAAGGAGCTTTGAATATTTTTTTCCCTCATGGAATCAATCCTCAGAGTCACTGGGGAAGGTCTTCTGGTCTCCACTGTGCAGATGACAAGACTGAAGTCCAGTTGACTTACTTGCTTCAGCTCACCCAGCGTTGATGCCTGGAATCACACTGAGAATTTGGGATAGTGGTTAAAGGAGACAGATTCCGAGTCAGCCTGTTTGAACCCCGAATTGCCACTGCGTGATCCAGGACAAGTGACTACGTCCTTTGGAGGCTTGGTGTGCACTCAGCACGGTGCCCAGGAGACTGTTAGTAATTCTGTCTGACTCAGAGCACTAACTCTTTGACTCTGTTTGTCTGTATTGAAAGTAACACAAACTTGTGGGAAATTTTTAAATTAAACAAATGCATTCAACGGTAAGAAATCCACTTTTTCTGAAAAAAACAGTACGTTAGTTTTCCTAACATAATATTTCTGCATGAATCAAAATGAATGCGTTTGTCTTTCTCTGACTGGCTTATCTCACTTAGCATAATAGTCTCTAGTTCCATCCATGCTGTTGCAAAAGCTAGAACTTCCTTCTTTCTCTCTGCTGTGTAGTACTCCATTGTGTAAATGTACCACAGTCTTGTAGTCCACTCATCTACTGATGGGCATTTGGGCTGTTTGACTTCACTTATAACTGGAACGTAATGAACAAAATAAACTAATGAGAAAAATAGAACCAGAGTCATGGACACATGGAACAGACTGACAGCTGTGGGAGGGGAGAGGGGAGGGAAGAATGGTGGAAGGAAGGGGAAGGGACTCGTCAAGGAACATGTATGAATGACTCATGGACATGGACAACAGACAGGGGGCTGACTGTGGGCGAGAGGGTGGGCTCGGTGGAGGGGGCAAAAGGGAAAAAATTGGGTCAACTGTGATAGAATAAACAACAAAAAATAAATTACAGAACAACCATAAGTAAAAAAACAAAACCCCAAAAGGAATGTAACTCTGACCCTTTCCAGAGGATGGCTATCAAACAACCTTTACTCACCTCTGTGAGTGTTAACTCGTGAGTTGTCAGTGGTGTAAGAATCTTAGGCAGAATCTTGCATTCTGAGAAGTTGTAGGAGTCCATCTTTCAATAAACTCCCCCTGGAAGGAAGGAAATGAGAACCTAATCTCATCATCTCCAGAGTGAACAGGATCTGCTCTAATACAAATCTCCTTAGCCAAGGAGCAACTCTCAGGGCTGCCTTCCCCCAGCTGTCTAAATATTTCTTAGTTCCCCAACCTGTCTTATTCCTGTTTCCTCCAGGAATCCTGCCCCAAGGCCTTTAGGACACACTGACCTCTTTCTCCTCTCCAGACTTCCGGAGTCCTTTGCATCTGTGCCACACATTTGGGAACTTGTTTTGATTATCTTGTATCGTCTTTTGGTTCATTTTAAATCAACATTTGCTCGTTGAGATCGGAGACCAGGCTGGAAATCATATTTTGGCCCCCACAGAGTTCGGCATTTTGAAGGAACAGCAACAGAGAAATGAATACGCACTCCATTTTCAAGCTCTGGAATGAATGTTTCAATGGCTGGAGTTGCTTCATTTCCCAAAACCTCAATTATCCATTTAATCTTGGCTACATGAAGCCACGATATACCATTGATAGAGAATCACCTTAGGGCCTGGCCTTGGCCTTGCCTCGCCTCAACTTTTTAATCTGTGCAGTGGGAACAATATTAACTACTCCGAGAGTTGTGAAAACGGAATTACGTCATTAATGGATTAAAACATCAATTCTGAGATATAATAAATGCCATTGCGTTACCCTGTTTTTCCTGTAATGGTCATCGATGAGGTAAGCCAGGTTCTCTTGTCTGTGCTGCAGGAGGTATTCTCGAGAAGAATTTCTATCTTCAGTTTATCGACGTGTTTGCAAAGCTGTGCTGATCATTTAGAGCCGCACCCTTTATCACCTTCTATATACTATCTTGGTTGCCATGCCGTGACAGTGGAGATCTAACAGTGACAGAAGTTAGTGTCAGGCCTTTTGGGGAGGGGCGTAGATGGTACTCAAGATTTCTCTTTGTTTAAAATGATGAGATGTCCTAACTTTTCACCTGTGACATTGCCTTTCTCTTGGATGGGAATGACCTGATGTGGTTCAGCAGGCCAGGTAAACGGTTGCCTAAAGTTAGTCAGCAGTTCACAATAAACAGGTCTCTAGAGAAGGCTCCTAACACACTGGGTTGTTTAAAGGAGTATTTCTCAGCCTCCCGCATGCATCTGTGGTTCTGCCCCTAAAGATTCCGATTCATCGCATCCGAGGGAGCCCTGGAACTTGCGTGATCCACAAGTTTCCAGGTGGTACCAGTGCTACTGGTTCCTTGACTACATAGGGTGTGAACCTTGGGATGTTGACCTCATATATCCAGCCTTCAAGGAATTCAGCTTTTATCATTTTCTCCCCAAAGTCAGTTATTTTCCTGAAATATCCAGAAAACAATATAGATTCTGTGTTTCCATTACAAAAGTAATTTATGAAGGTTAAGGAAAAAAGTTGCAGGGACCAGTTCACCGTAATTAATTGTCTGTCTGTAAAGTAAAGGATGAAAATTATAAGTATTTGAAAATAAAGATCTTGACTCAGAAAAATCTGGCCCAGGACCTCCTGTCTCTATCCCAGCGCTTCTCAGCTTTGGAAGTCTTGATGTTTGAGACTGGGTCATCCCTGTAGTGGGGAGGGAGGAGGCTAGTTTGCGCATGTGGGGATGTTTAGCAGAACAATGGACCTCCACCCACGAGGCGCGTGCTCTGAGTCAAAAGTGTCCAGAGATTGTCAGACACCCCAGGAAATGGGGGAAGAAGGGAGGGACATCACCACCCCAAGGTGAGAACCGCTGCTCTCCTCTCAGATGAGCTCATTCGAACTCATGGCTTCATTTATCCCGTCACACAGATCATTTATAAACAGCACCTCCACCTCTGGTGTCTCCTATAGGCACCAGAGCCATGTAACCATCTTCTCTCTTGACATGTTGGTCATAGAAGGCCAAAGGCATTTTAAACTAAACATAACCAAAGCTAAATTTACAACCCTCCTCTCATTCTTTAAAACCTAGTCTTCCATTAATTAGTGTATTCTTGCTCAGTGGGTAGAATTACCACCCATCCAGTTATCCAGTTATCCAAGCTGGAAACTTAGATCCATCCCTTAGATTCATCCTCATGCTAGGCCTCAAGTGAGACCTATACGTGAGAACACCTGAAGGTGGGACCCAGCATATGTAAAGGTACGGTAAGATTTTACAATGCTCAGACAAGGTTGAGAACCATTGTCAGCAGTGGCTGGAGCCAGCTCTTCTTGGCTTGAATGTAACTGATCCTATAGCTTGCTGAGTGCCTTTCTACATTAAATTTCTGTGTCGCTTTAAATTTATGGAGAAGCTGCACTTCCTATAGTTTCGAGCCCTTGCTCACACATTTGAAATTGCAAACAACCAGTATTGATTTATCTCTGTTGTGATGGAGATGACCTTCAACGAAACCTTATAAATATTTGCTGTCAGTTTGAATCTCCTTTGTTTTCGGTGGTTCTTTTTTAAAATTTTGCAATGTTTATGGTAAGGAGCCAGTTTCCAGATGTGAGCACGATGTCGAGTATTTTCTTTTTCTAATTTTTAGTGCTCGAGATGGTTACAATCTACTTTAAGGAGAGACTTCTCCCTGTGCCTTATTTTTCCTGCTTCAGCCTTCGGACGGGGCGGGGGGTAGGAGGTGCACAAACAGGGGCACTGTGTATCCTGACCCACCTTGGTGAGGATCCCCGCGGTGGTGCACACGGCGGGGTGCGTGGCCAGGGTGAGTGATTCGTGCACACCAGCTGTCCCTCAGGGCTCCCATCCACTGCTGCTCCTGCCAGTGCTTTGCTCTCTGTGATTATTTTGCAAGTCTTGGGATGAGGACCCTGCTTTTGGGTCCAGGATTGTTTATAATCCTTTTGTTTATAATCAGCACAGGAAATTGTTAAGTGTTAAATGAGGGTGAAGACGATGGCTGCAGAGAGTCTTTTACTCTGAAGTAGGACCGACCTCTTTTGATGGCAGAGTCCGTATCAACCCCTGTGGACACTAGGGTTATTAATTTTCTCTTTTATGAAATGAATAGTTTTGACCCATTGATACATTTTTTTCTTCCTACTCTAACATGTTTCACTCTGTAACAGGGGTGTAAAATAGGCTGTCCCATCTCAGGTTTGACTGAAGGTATAAAGATCAAGAAGAAAACAGTGGCTCAATTCCAGGGAAGAAAGTGAGAATTGGGCACTTCCTCCCAACCACAGCAGTGCTAGTGAGCAAGAGGAGAGGCGGGGGTGAACGAAAATGCCCTGAGATGGACTCCTCACCCTATCGAATGCAGCTTTTTCTCGTTTGGGCGTCTTCATGGTTGTCGCAGGTTTCTGGTGGTTTCCGGAGCTCCATAAGTCGATTGATCTGTTTCCGGCTGTTTATTTGGTATTTCTTTGAGGGAATAAGCACCTGGAGCATACTAGTTCACCGTCTCAATGACATTACAGTTACTTTTCACCTTTGAGCTTAATTTTTATTTTTAAAATTGTGTATCTCTTTTTATAAATAGTTCCTACCCCAACATGTATATGTCTTAGGACCCCCAAACATGGATTTGCTTCTGGCTGGGGGAAGGAAAAGATTTAACAGCGAAACATGTTTTTTTAAAAATTATTACTTAACTGGACATATTAATTTTTAAAAAAAGTCATTTTATGTCCAAAGTGACCATTTTTTTCCTTTTCCTCCCTGAGCTATGGAATTGATCCATCTATCCAGAATCGCAGGGAAAAAAATCCATTCTGGGTCATGGAAATAACCAGAGCAGCTGGTCAGGATTGAAAATTGTGTGTGTATCCCATCTCGCTCTCTTTCTGATCGCTAATATGTGATTATATACAGGTCTTGTGAAAAGGGAAATAATGGTCTTAATTTGGGAGTCTGTATTCCATTTAAGAAAGTGTTTATGAACACTGGTTTTGTAGTAAGACAGACCTAAATTTTGATCTTACATCTATTTTATTGACTTGGGGAAGTTGTTTATTCTCTAAAAGCCTCAGTTTTTTTTTTATCTGTAAAGTGGAGGTTATAGAACATATTGTAGACTTATAGTAAGGACCAAGTGAGCTAATTCAAGTAAGGGTCTTAGCATAGTTCCTAACATGTAGCAGATACTTGCATTAAAACGGGAGTTGTTCTCCTTCCTTGTTAAAATACTTGGAGAAGCAGGTAGTTTGGTTCACCTACTTTATAGTTGGGGAGAACAAGGCCAAGAGTTTAAATATTTTGTTCCTAATTGCTTAGGAGTGCTGACTATACCTATAGCTTGTAAAATGTAGACATTATCAACGTCTTCCTTCCCCTTTCCATCAGTTCATTAAAAACTACAAATTATAAATGTTTCCAGATTCTGAGCTAAATAGGCGGGATCTGCTGGAAACATTAGGCAGGTGGGGTTGAATTTGGAACTTTTCTAAGAATTTAGTCTCTTTATTGCTCATATTGCTGGAAAATCAATGACTTTTGCCAAACGCGTTGTTTTCTTCTCTTGACAAAAAGCAGATCAGCAAGTTTTCATACTGCACTATTTTTAATGGCTGCAGCATCAACATTTTATAACAAGGAAAAAAATTAAAGTTCTTTAATATTTGGAAGAGAAGTGCTTATAAAAATTTTCACATCCATGAACCATCTGGAAAAGCAAGGTTTGACAGTAGGCCTGATGAGGCTTAGTGCCACTAAGCCTCTTGGACAATGACCTCTTTTTAAAAACATTTCCCCTGCAGGGCACCACAATGTCACCTTCTTTCTATATCTTTATACTTGTGAAGGACTTATCATGGAAAATTAAGACGTATATGCTTGAATGGCCAAGACTTTTTACTGGGGAGTATGTTAAGGCCAAATGAATTGCAGGTTGATGAGTAGAACCCAGTTCCCCTTGGCTCTTCTCTACTAAATCCCACATTCAAAAGTACTTATGGACTCTCATGTGCCAAGCACTGGGCTGAAGACAGATAATTCAGGTGGGAACCTTTGCATCCTCACTCTTCCAAAGTAGAAACCTTGCTTTCGCCCAATCCTCCCGGCTTTTTCTCCGCTCTCCCAGAGCTTGGCCAAGTGCAGTGTGCCTGCTGCATCCGGTGCCTCAAATTTGTGCCCACTCAGCAAAGGGGTCCTCAAACATGTGTTGGAATAGCGGTTGGTTTGCGTCATGTGTGAGCAGGACAGGGTTTACTGGAGTTTACTGGATCTAGCCAGATTTGAACAGAGGGAAGACACTCAGGCATGCTTTTGAATTAGGATGATACTGCTATTTTTCAAAGTCCAATAGTTCTGCAGGAAATCGTGTTAATTTTCTCTTTCCAGTTTACACAGTAAAGTGTTGACCTCAATATGCGAGTGCATGCAAAGTAATTCAGTGAGTCACTCCTTATATGGTCCCCAATTAGTGAGCTCACTACCTGGTGAGGGAAGCCTGCTCCTTTGGCCCCAGCTAGCTGGTCGCCTGATTACGGGCACATAGAGGTTCTTGCAGGCCATTAGTGATTATCCTAAGGTTGAAGGCAGCCCTTTCTTTTTAGTGGGTATTTAGACGAACTGCAGGTTTAAATTTTGTTTTGTTTTTCTTTTTAAAATAGTGAATATATTTTCTGTTGGCCTAAGTTTTGAAGTTTTGTGACATTTTAAACACTGAAATCTCTCTCTCTCTCTCTTTTTTTTTTTGGGGGGGGGCCTGTGGGGTTTCAAGCCCTCAGATAAAGACTGTCCTTTCCGAGGGTCCATGTGTCCAGGTCATAATGCAGAGCTGTCCATTGGCAATGATCCATGAAAGTTCGTACTGAACTTTCCTACCCTCATCTTAGAGGCTGCCTCTCTTCCTCTGGGCCTGGAAACCATGACATTTGCTGTTTCAGCTACTATCTAACAAGAATCTACTCCTCAGCAAGAAAGAAAGTCAAATGTCTAGCAGGTTCTTACTCAGTCCCAGGGAGAGTCAAGTCCACCTGTTAAGCAGAGAGCTAGACCATGTAAAATTCAGTCTGTGGTGTTATTAGCACTGACCAGGAGGGACAGCCTCTCGGGCTAGAGCAGTGAAAGAGAGAAGAAATAGGAAACTTGTCTGCTTCCAGAGGTTCTGAAGTATCGTCCCTGGCCAGCAGCAGCAGCAACTCCTGGAACCATGTTAGGATTCAAGTTCCGAGGTCCCCCCAGACGCCCTGAATCAGAAACTCTGGAGTAGAGTTGAGCGATCCTTGTGTTAACCTCCCAGGTGATGCTGACATACTCACGTTTGAGACCCGTCATGTAGCGGAGGCTGTGCTCTTCTCACTCCTCATGGCAACCCCCGCCCCCTTCCAACATGGTGCCAGTTTAGGCTAAAGTTTTAGGTAGGTGAAAAAGTCATTAAACTATTGTTATCAATTGTACAGGGCCCTTCTATTACCTACCTTTGCCCGGGCAGTTTTTAGCCCAGGTCCTGGGACACAACAAATGATTACTACACAGGCATTGGATGAACATGGATTGATGACGTGAGTCAATGTATATTTCTGTGAAAGGCTGGAACTGGAACCAGGGCTCTGAGTATCTCAGGCATCGAGGTGCTCTCAGACCATGAGAGAGGGTGAGCCCTGCAAGGAGTGGACAGGAAAGCAAATTACTCTTTTAAAACTGACGGGGCCAGCTTTGAATGCCAAATACTATTTCTTCTGACATTACCCCACTGGAACCGGGATTGCTACAATAGCAGGCTGGATGTTTTCCTCCTTTCAGCGCGGGCCTGTTCCAATGTCTTACATAACTAACATTCAGAATAATATTTCTCTAGGGTCACTTTGCTTGCATAAGTCCTTTTAGAAATTCGTTGCAGGTTGGTAGCTCTCTGTGCTGTGCATCCATATCATCTTGTGAATATCTCTCTACTTACAATGTGAATGCTTCTGCACATAACCTGATTTTTCTCTAAACTTGGAGATTGTCTGGAGAGAAATAATGCATTAATTACCTTGTGAAATTCGTTTTTCATACTCCTGGGATTTAGCAATATCCCTGAAACCAGTTATAAAAATGTGTCATGTGTGTTTACTTAATACGTGAACAAAATTAGTTCCTGGCCATGAACTTAATGCTCCTTCTGTAACTTTGTCCCAGTCTTCCGGAATTGCCCATTTCCTCTTCTGTCCCTCTCATCTTTGGCCCAACAAATCCCTTTGGAATCTACTTCTTGCTCAACCGGTTGCTCAAGTTGCCATTGGGCCATGCCTTCCATATCTTGGGGTAATACCATAGTTGAGCGTTTGCAATCAAATGCATCAAAGCCAGCAGCGTCATGGAAAGCCAGTGCACAATTAAGGGACTCTGTGTTTCTTTTGGCTCTATCTCTAGAAATACGAGAACTGGAAATGTGAGAACTGGCTTCTTGAGCCGCTATACACTGTCCTACTTGCAAACTTGCTCATCAGTAAACTTCAGGTACAGATTTATTAATTATTTTTAGTAAGATTGACAGCATGGGGAGATGTCAGACAATGACAGCTCTATGACTTCTGTCATTTTTGAGTCTCAGAGAAATCATCACCCTGTCGAAGCTATGAAGCTCTCCCATAAAGTCGGTGTAGCTGCAAGGCAGCCCTGGGCAACCACCCCCACATGTTCTGCTCACAAGCACTCTAGTATAGAAAATGGTCCTGTCTGCCTTTACTGTGTTATTGCAAAGGCTTTCAGTTTCTTTGAGTTTGTGTGCATATTTTTCAAAGTTAACCAGATGTCCTATGCTGATGAATTTACCCAATCTGTCTTTTAAAAGTGGTTGGACATGATTATAATTTTACTACCTCTGGCTGAAACAGCCACGGCCCAAATTAAAAAGAAGAACAGAGGTAGGTTTGTGGTCATGGTCCGTCCCCATCAGAGTGACACGACCCTTGTGGTTTACGTCACCGCTGATGATTTGTGAGCTCACCTTTGCACATTTCAAACTCTGAATCTAGATAGGAAGACCCAGCTTGGCCTGACTTCATTCTTACTTCCCCGCCAGGAGGTGTTTTCAGGAACTGCTGCTTCTTGACCTCATGCCCGTGATGATCCAAAGCAGGAAAACCAGGTTAAGCACATCAGCACTGATACTATCCACGAACCGTAAGTCACACAAATTCCACTTACTTTTCTGGCATTTGTTTGTACTGTTGACATTTTTATAACCTGAAGTCACAAAGTAAGAGTTCCTGGTAAAGTAGAAGACAGTGTCGCATATGACACAAAGGCGTGGGTATTGGAGTAAGGGAGACATTCTGTCATTCAGTGCATTGAGGATCTTAGAGAAGTTTCTTCCTTAACTAACTTCAGCGTTCTTGTCTATAATTGAGAACAATAATTCCTATCTTAAGAAATGATGTGAGAATTCACTGAAGATGCATTCATTCCATTTTTAAACTCCTACAGGAATTGAACCAAGGGAAGGGGGTGTGGATGCCAACAAGACAAGAATGCTCTTCAAGTCCTTTGGGGGGCACCCCTAAGCAATCACAGTTGGGGAAAGTGTTAGGAGAGAAAAAGGGAAGTGTGTTTTGGGAGCTCATAGCATGAGAACAACATGGTCTGGCATCATGGTAGGAAATTGTCACAATATGCAAGTTCAAGTTCAGGGGAAATGTCCAAGGTAGGAGACCCCTGGTCCTTCTGTTACTAGACATTTTGGCTCAGTGACAGAAAACAAGAGGTAAATAGCAAGACAAAGAAGGTTTGGAGAGGACGGAGAGGGGAGAGCATGCAGTGTGGGTGAATGCCGGAAAACCTCAAGGGAGCCCGGAGACTTCTCAGGAGAAAAAGCACAGGCCCAGCCTGGCCTGCACGCGCAAGGCCCTGTTACTGAGTGCTGCGTGTGCGGTTTGTTCTCAGTGAATGGTAGCTGTGTGTATTATTCAGAAAGCTTGCCTTAATTGGCTTCGAGGGAGTGAGTAGTGTTCTCTATAGTACGTACAATACTTTAGAATTGATGTTTCCTTAATTTTTATTGTTTTCTAAGTGATACCTCACAGAGCCTTCTCCCTGCGAGTATGATTCCTAAATGCAGATTTGCAGCCTGAAATCAGATTCTACTCAAACAGCATTTTTTTAAGTATTCTTCATTTTAGTGTTGGCAAATGTCTCCAATAACCCCATGAGACACTTAAGTCCAATCCCCACCACAAGCAGCTTAAACGAGTTTCTCCTCAGAGGGACAGGAGAATGCCACTCGCCTCGGGCAAGAGCTTCTGGCAGCTTGGCAGTTTTTAAATGCCTCCCTTTGAATAAGCAGGCCACTTTTCTGGAAAGATTTAAAGCTAATTTATGTAAGTTGCAATTAGTGGTTTCCCACAAATTACATATCACTTCAGCAAGTGCGATCTCCTTAAAGTGCTTTGTTGACTAGCTCACGGGATTGTACGTCATTGTTCTTTACTTGTCAAATATCTTCCTCCTCCCTTTTCATCCTCACCATTTAGATACATATCTTCCCAGAAGTGAACCCCGTGGGGCTCCACCTTGGTGTTTACAGGGCCGCAAACGAGAACACACACAGCCAGTGTCACATCTCGAACCATTGTTCCATTTTGTTTTCAGTATGTGAGCAATGCCTTCTGCACACTGGTCTATCACCTTCATCATAGTAAGTGAGAGACGCACAGTGATGCGAAGGGTAGTTACCTGTGACAATAGTTGCCAATACTGAGCCAAGTTCATCTCTTCACAGACGATAAAAACAAAATTAATAAATAAGACAGGCTGGATTCGTGAGGCAGGAAACACTTTCAGCTGCACTGACACATAAGCAGACAAAACCGTGAATCCAAGACAGGCTGGATTCGTGAGGCAGGAAACACTTTCAGCTGCACTGACACATAAGCAGACAAAACCGTGAATCCGTGCCGCTGGCCTGGGGGACAGTGTGTCAAAGGCTTTTGCCTGTGCTGTACAGGTTTTGTATTTGGCAAAGGTGAGGTAGGTTTGAGCATTTGAAGGAGACAGGTGGTTGACCTAACATTAGCCTTCAGGTGGAAACTGAGGGTGTTGTGGGTAAGGTGACCCCCAAACAGAGGCTGTCCGACAAGTGACTGTCAACTAGGAATCAAGTCAGGCACAGGGCAAGGGTCAGCTCTGTGTCTGTCACGTTTTGTGACAGGAATTGGAAAGGCCAGTAGGAGGAGCTCTCAGGCTCTGTGTCCCCCAAGCCTGAACTCTGGTTATAGCAGCCCCTCCCCTGAACTTCCTCTGCCCCTCCGCAAGGAACTCCCTTCTGCTTGCTTTCCCTTCTCGCACAGGGCTTGCATGGCCGCATGTCGCAGATGGCAGTCCTTTCTTTTGTCCTAAGAAATCTTTTTTGCAGACAGATTACCTAGTCCACTTTTTGTTTATGGTTCATATGTATAACAACTCTTTATATTTAAAAACATAGAATGACCTAATAGATAATTAGCAGCCTTAGACTTGGCCTGGTTCTGACACTTTCCAGCTCTTGGACATTAGCAAATCACTTGAGTGCTCTCAGCCTCTATTTCCTTACCTCGGAAATGAAGAAATTAAACAGGTAATCTGTGAATTATCTTCTGGTCATGAGAGTGCCCATTATCTGGGTTCAGGTCCCTGGTAATTGTCTAATTCTGTGTCTTGGGACATCACTACTTAATGCCCTGGACCACAGTCTTTTATATCCTAGAATAACAACACTAATGCGTGTCTACAATATTTTGAAGATTAATTTAAATAATGTCTGTGAGAATTCCTAGCAGAGGGTGAGACACATAGTAAATTTCTCAATGCATGTGCAGGTTTCTTGCTAACAATGACTTGGAAAAAAATATCTTTTTTCTTGAAAATGGCTTCTGGTTACCAGGCAGACCTACCCAAGCACATGATTTCTCAGAGCTAATGTTTGAACAGATTAGCAGAGGTGAGCGAGATCTGAATAGAGAAGAGAAGGCAGAGGTTAAAAACGTCTTTTGCGGCACCCGGTAGCCCATAGAAGCAGCAGAACGGTCATTGACAAGGCAGGTTTGTAGGGCAACTGCAATAGGAGAGATAGGAATTGACCTCAAGATCCTTTAGGTGCAGCGCCTGGGGACACGATTTCACTGGTCTGTAGTGTTTGTGTTTTTCATCGCCTTGCAGAGATGGCCAGTAAAGAACCTACCGTGATGAGGTCGTCACGGATTGAGGTCAGACATTGTGGCAGAGAGAACTAGCTGTGTATGGAAAAGGCACAGTCTTCCTCCTGTGGTGCGGAGTGAGCATAGGAATAAGGTTGCCCAGCCAGGGCCTACTTCCCACTTTTACATACACGTACAGCCACGTGGCCCATCCTCACCGACAGAACATGCTTAGAGAGGACGTGGCACTTCTGGGCTGGGCTTTTAAGCCATGGAGGTCACCCTCTGCCCTCCCTCCCTTCTGTTCATCAGCTTCCAGACACAGGCCTACGAAGAAGGCCTTAGACAGAGGTAAAACTCCGGATGACAGAGGCCCCAGGTCACCAGGTTCCCCACTTCTAGGAAAGTTGTCTTTGAAATAGGAATACCCATGCTGTGCCCTGACATGACTGAAATACATTCCTGTCACATGACAGAATGTCAGGGTTTATTCATTCTTCCAGCAGGAAGGATGCGCTGATGTGACGGCATGGGTAGACCTCAAACACATTATGTTGAGTGAAAAAAAGCCTCACATAAGAGGTTTACAGGTGACATTTTTAGAGTCACATGACAATCTAGAACTGGCAGAATAAATGAGAAAATACCAGAAAGCATATTGCCTCTGGAGGGGCCGGGTGGGGCGGACTGGAAGGAGCAAAGAGAAGCTTTCCAGAGTGCTCTGGATGTTCTTTGTCTTGATGGGGGTGTGCGCTCTCCAGAGTCAGCACGTATGCAGTTAATGCGCACACTTTCTGGTGTACGAATCTCACAGCTAAACAACAGCTGTGAACAAGCACCGAACCGCTGTTCATAAGGTGTATGCTACAAACCCTAGGGAACGGTTTATTAATGTCTACAATGCACTTGGAAATGCATCAAAAGTTAGATGAATCACGTATGGTTCATAGATAAACTACTGAAATGGAGAGAAGTTAACATTTAAATAGTCCAAATTTTCACTAATACGAGTGAAATGGAGTGGGATTTGAACCCAGCTCCATCTCACTCCATCCTTGCTTCTTCCATTCTCTCCTGCCTGTACTGGAATTAATGGGTAGAAATTTTGAATGACTTGTTATGAATTGCAATGAGAAGAAAGATTCAGGGGGAAACAAAACTGTGAAAAACTAGAATTCCAGTCATAAGCCAGGTAAAAATCCTATCGAGTTTCAACAATATACTGCTAATTAGCTCTACTGCTTAGATCTAATGCGAGGTTTTCTGAGGGCTGTGACATTCATAGATGACTAATTAACCTGTGCAGCACATTCATTTTATTTGCTGCCATGACACAGCCGATCAAGTCTGGCTTCCCATTTGCTCATTTGGAAAATGATTAGGATTCTCATTTAGACTTAATTACAGTGCAAAGGTTGACAATTATCTTCCCTATAGAAGCATCAGATACTTCAATATCTCAGTGAACATGTGCCTACAATTATGTATGTAATTTGTCTAGCAGAAAATGTAACCCAGTCATTACCTAGATCCTCTGCCTATAATTAGAGATCATCAAAAACACCAAGTGGAAAAAGTGAGTTGGTGGGATGTTAGGGCCATTACAATGTAAGAATCTGTATGGAGCTGTTAGTGGGAATATGGTAGCAACCAGCCTCTCCTGGATGACTGCCCTCTATTTACAATAACTGGGTGAAAATCATGGGGGAATGAAAGCACGGAATAATCACTTTTCCAGGACTTGCCTGCAATCATTAAAAGACCTGTAACCACTCAAATTCAACACAACAAAAACCAAACTTACTAACTACCTCTTTCCCTCTCACCTTCTACTTCTCTGGGTTTGCTGTCTTAGATAATGGCTAGGCATTCTAGAGTCATCCATGATGATTTTTCACTAGCTGCTTCCAATTAAAGAGGCATATAATCACTGTGTTAAAGGCTACATTAGAAAGTGTCATGTTGCACCAAGAACTAGATAAAAGGGGGAGTGTATGTTTATAAGGAATATCCCCATAGCTAAGATCCCTTGATAGATATTTCGTGATATCTAGTCTGAATAATTGAGAGAGGCTCCCCATATCTGACTGCCTTTCCCCTTGGCCAGAATCACTAGAACAGTGTCAAGGACAGCTCTCCGTGTGAAAGATCCTTCCCCCTGGGCAGTACTTTATTATGAAGTTAACATCACTCTGATATTGTACTTGAGAGTCCCTCCCTTAGTGTTCCTGAGAGGCAACACTGTGCTTCTCCTTAAAATGCTGTGACTTTGCACCGAGAGTCATCAGGTCCTTCTCACTCTCTGTAAAAATGGAACTCTCACTTGGCACAGAAGAGAAATATGCCTTAAAGTCCCATGGAACCTAACTCCTCAGAGGTCCCTGGGGCAGACTGACTGACTGCACTGAGAGAGATCGCTCCTCTCCCTTTACCTGATCCCACGGTCTTCAGGTAGGTTGGCAGAGGCACATGTACGCACAAGCAAAAATCTTTGGGAATGAGCTGGTAGTTGATGGATGAAAAAAGAATAATTACATACATTAATATTTGCCCCCCTGACATGTTAAAATACCCATTAATGCAACTCAGAGATTTCAATCCCCTCTGGAGAGGCTTTCTGATTTAAGAGGGCAAAGGGGCCTTCAATTTGTAATATATTATAAATTCCAAGCAAAATTTCCATCAACAACCTGAATATCTGAAAGGAATTTCAGGTCATGCATTTGTGGAGCAGGATTATTAATACAAATCTTGCTGTGTTAGCACTGACCGGAGACCAACCCAGGGGTTTGTAAACCTAGCAGAAGGGAGTCCGTTCTGGAACTCCTGTGGGGTGCCCCGGAGAGGGGCACTACTGGCCCTGAGGAAGCGGCAATCTCTAATCTTCGTCATGTCCTTCAGGTGGCTGCAGTTTGCACAGCTGCCTTCGGAGTCTTGTGGTTTTGCTTTATTGTAGTTCAAGGAGCAAATCCTCCCTCCTTTACTCCCCATCCTCTCCTCCGATTCCAATGAAATAAATAAAACTTGTATTTCAATAACTCCTCATTCAATATTTTAAAAAATGGTTTTATTTCTGGTTATACCATTGTGAATTGCATCCGTGCAGCCTTGGACAAAAACATCTTTTTTAGCCTCAATTGTATTGTGATTAAAGTAAGAATAATATCTCCCATGTTTAACCCACTCTGTTTATCGTAAAGTTTAATAAATTATGGTAGGACACATTTGATTTTATTTCCAAAGCACTTTGTTTATGGCACATGGAATGATCATTACTGGTTTATACATCTGCGAGTTCATTAGCAAGAGATCCGTCTGTCTGTGTCTCTTCATCCTTTTCTTAGTTCATTTTGTCATGCACTTGTTAACTGACAGCTCTGGGCCAGGCACTTTTATAGCCCTGGGGTTGTTTCTGACCTCTCCTCCTACTGTCGCACAAGCTCGCCTTGGGTGATCCATTCATTTCTCTTACATGTCCATCGTTCACAGATTTGTCTTTCCAACACCATTTCTCTTCTGGACTACAATCCATCTGCTGTTTAGGCATTTCCACTTGACTCTCCATCAGGCAGCTCAACCTGATCAGCCTGCAGTGAACAGAGTGGCACGATTTTCAGCCCATTTACAGACACTCAAAAACAAACAAAAAATAACCCGAGATGTGTGTATGCTTGACATATCTGCCTCTTACCCAAACATCCCAAATAAATCCAATTAATTAAGTGTTGGCATTTCTACCTCTTAAATATTTCTTGAATCTGCCTCCTTCGATTTATTTTTGCTCTTACCACTTGGATGCCAGCCATCTTAATTTGCCCCCGGTTATACCGAGACAGGTTTCTGATTGGCTTTCCTGCGCCAGTCTCTCCCCGTTCTAAACGCCCTTCTCTGCAGTAGCCTAGGGGAATTTTCCAGTTTGAGTTGTGAGAGAAGAGTGGGAAGGCGGGTGGACTAACCTCTTGCACAAGAGAGTAGAGCCAGCATCTTGCAGAATGATCCAGAAAGGCATTTTGAAAACAGGATTCTGCAAATTAAAGCTCTGAATCACACACTTCAGCCTAACAGTGATGACATTGATTTCTTCTTTCCTTTTTTATTTTGTGTATATATAGGTCTGTTGAGAACTTTTAAATACATGTCTTTTTGGTTATTTCTGATAGTTTATTAAATAGAAATTTTAGAATTAGAAATACTGTATAATGGGGTGTATATTCAAAAATGTTTTTAAAATGAACACTCCTGGATTTTCCTTGAGGGGCTATTATCAGCTTACACTTCATTAATACTACTTGACTCTAGGCCTTTTCCCTCATTCTTGCCTGAACTTGATTTTAGCATATTGTAAGTCTTTTTTTTATATCATTATAGCAACCTCTTTTTATATTTGGGTTATACTTTCACATTAATAAGGATTTATACTTTGATAAAAAATGAGCACTGCTGTTAAGTAAATCTCTGGTTTATACTATAAAGACAATATATTTGACATGTAGCAGTAAGTTGTCTGCTGCCCATTCAAGATGACTTTAGATGGATTATCTACTAAATAAGCATGCCGTCACCTTGTCATACCCTCTTACAATAGTGTTTGATTTATCCACTCTGTATTATTAGCAGTTAATTAATTACAGACAGTGTTGTTTTGCAAATAGTGATAAAGTCTTTAAAGAGCAGATTTTTTTTTTTCTTTTTGGTTTGGGGACATGAAATATTGTCCTTTACCAAGTTTGCCCCTTTGACTGCATTTAAAAATTCCTTGCTCTTCATATAGTGTGTTAAAATGACAGAAAGCTCTCTTAATTGACCTTTACTTAATCTAGCCCCCAGATGACAATCTGATCCATCAAGGGCGCCCACAGTACACTGATTGCCCACGCTTTTCTTTTCACACCAAGAAGTAGCTTTTGGGTTTCCCCCCTTCTTACCAGGTTGGTTGTATAGGGTATATTTGTTATTTTAATTACATGATTTAAATAAGAATTACTCAAAGTGATAAAATGGGAGAACAAAGAGAAATTTGTTTTTCTGAGAGCAAGTTAAAAGCATTGGGGAAAAAAACTTGACAAAGGCAATTTATTTGAAAACCTTATTAAAGAAAAATTATTAAGAAAAATTAACTTAGAAGAATTCTGCAATTATGTAGCTTTGCCTCTAAGTTCCAGGTATTCGTTAAAGAAACAAAAATTAGAGATTTTGTATAATGAAGCATGGATATAATTTGTATAAAAATGATGACAGAAATAGTCACTCAGCAGACCCCATCTATGGTAAAAACACACACTCCAGTAGACTCTAGTCCCACTTCAAATGCTGTGCAAATGAGGACATAGATATAGTTGCTAATTTAAAATATAGTCTCTAGGACATGCATATGTCATTTTAATAACGGCTTTTCTCTAATGCAATTTAAGCATTAACCAACCACACATTGTCCCGTTTTGATTACGAAGAGGTTTTCTGCACAACGGAGAAGGGCAGGGCGTGCGGAATTCAGAAGCAGCACGTACTGCCTCAGGACTTCTGCTCGCATTCCTCATCCCGTGGATGCGTGAGGCTGGCGCAGACACCGCCGTGGAGAATTACCTGCTAATTTTATCACACTTCTTCTAACACAGACACAGAGATGACCTAAAACAACATGTGGAGCATTACATTTTTGCTCTAAAAATTCAGAGTTCCTGCTTCTGTTTCCCACTGCCTTTGACCCTCACTCTCCCTAATCCCTTGCATTATTTTTCACAGAGATGAAAAACAGTTCCTGAAGTCAGAGTACACATTAATCTGCGTGACGATCAACAGCAGACAAGAATTCATGTTGTTGAAAGATCTGGAAGTCCATTAAAAAATTAATTCCAGAGTGACGAATGTCTGAGTGGAACAAATGTGTCTATCTGAGGGACACGCATTTTGCACAGAGACGGCCTAGCTCCCCAGAAGCTTCCTTCTAGCACTCTCTCAAGGAAAACTGTATCTGAACACTTGTAAAGTGCCAGCGGAGGTATAACGCCATGCCTGACATCCTGAGATTTCCCAAGGTGACCCATTTGAAAACGTGTGATAAAATATTTATCAATAGTGTTTTCACTGGACCACCCCATATAAAGTGATCAAGAATGTTTTGAGCTCTCTTCATGGAAACCTATTGTCTTGGCAATCTGAGGATTCTTCTTAATTCTGTGCTAACATTATTTTCACTTATTCGTCAATGTTAGTCATTATTGGAAGCAAATTTACGGCTCCTGGGTCCTCAACATCACTTCACTTATAACCTCATTAGAATTTAAAACATCTACTAAATGTTGGAGCACAAGTTGATGACAGAATGCTGGAGATGAAAGAGGCTACACCAGTTGTCTGTGGCATCAAGACTATCGCTGACATTCAAGTCCATATTGATGTGACTCCCATCAACTTTCCAGCCATTTCCCCTCCACAATACTCACCCACAGTGTCCCTCCGTGCCACCGTTGAGGGCTTGCTCTCCCTAGGCTATATCATGAGAATGTTCCTACTTCGGTGGTCTTGCTTGGCTCTTTCTCCTATATGCGTGTATCTGCATTCCTCTCTGGATTTTAACGTGCCAGAAAGTGCGCTTTTGCAGGTAGCTACGTGCTTCGCTCCCTCACTTCTCCTGTCTTGGTTTCAATGCTCCTCATCCTCACCCTGCTGTTTCTCCTCAGCGCTAGCCACTGCCTGACACTGTCGTGTAGCTTTGCTTTGCTCAGCTTGTTTTCTGTCTTACCACCAAGTGTGTAAGCTCTGCGAAAGAGGGACCATTTCCATTTTGTTCCTTGTTACATCTCTAGCATCTGGACCCAGGCCCACAGTTGGTACTCAGTAAATAGTTCTCTAACAAAGAAATGAGTGAATCAGAACTGTGTCTCCTTTCACACTGTGTTTTTCCAATAGCTAACGCAGGTTTAGCACAGGGTAGAAAGTCAATGGTTATTTGTCAAATGAATGCTAATTCACTGAAATATTAGAGTAGGAGGACAGTTATGGCATAACACGTATAATTTTTTTGAAAAAGAACAACGGGTTGTATATAGATAGGAGGTGTTGTATCTCCTGAATGGGAGCTCTTTAGTCTGATCACTTGGTTTTAGTCCCGGCTCCACCTCTTTCTAGCTCTGTGTTATCAGGAAAGTCATCTCTCCTCTCTGCGTCTCAGTTTCTCCATATGTAAATCAATACTTGCTGTTTTCAATTAATGTGCACTGAGAGAACAGTTATTGTGAGCTATTAGTGGTTATTATATAGGGAAATAATTTGAGAGAAAATTAAAGAAGTCAGAACTCTAAAAAATAATAAATAATTTTTAAAAACCTAGATTGTATAATACCAGGTCACTTACATGAAGGGCAGGCCAAAAAACATGGAATTATCTTCTGGAGGGCAGAGCCCTTGTAATATAGTCTTCCCCTGTTAGGTGAGTGTCCTAGGAACCCAGCTGGACCAGTGTACCAGCTGGTGTTGTTGTGAGAGACTGTGCTCGGCTTCACTGAAGTTTTTTTGGAGACCTTTTCAACACATTTGCCCGTTTCATGATGGGTGATTTATGAGTGCACCTGCCTACACCGTGCTGCGTGTTCAGCAGTTTTTGATCAAAGATGGCGTGACCCCTGTGCCCCACCCTCCCTATTCACCCAGTCTCCATGCCGCACCATCCCCATTCACCCAATCTCACCATGAGCAACTTTTTTTTTGTTTGTTTTCCTGCATGAAAAAAATCCTCAAAGGGAAAGGTTTTGCCAATGTGGAAGAGGTGAAACAAAAAAATGACAGAAGTACTAAAAGGCATCAAAATCAGTGAATTCAAAACTGTTTTGAGCAATGGGAAAAAAATGTCTCAATAGGTGTGTTGCATCAAATGGAGAGTACTTTGAAGGTGACTAAAGTTTAAACATGTAAGAACAATTTTTTATAAATAAATTCCATTTTTTGGCCCCCTTGTATATAACTAATACACACATACATATATACATACTCATACGTAATAGGGAACACGAATATGTGTATTAATTTTCTATAGTAGTTATTTCTGAATGGCTTTTTCCATTAATGCGTTCTTGAATTTTCCACTTTTGTATTACCATCATGCACTGCCTTTATAATCAACACAAATAAATATTGTAAGAATTGGTTACTGACTAGCCTAAAAAATAGAAAAGGAAATGGAATGCATTTCTATTATTTTTCAATCCTCACTCGAGGATATGTTTATGGATTTTGAGGGGGTGAGAGAGAGAGAACCATTGATTGGTTGCCTTCCCTAGGCACCCCAGCCAGGGGTCGAACCCTCAGTCTTTTGCTGTATGGGACAACTCTTTAACCAACTAAACCTTCCAGCCAGGGCATGAAATACATTTTACATTTCACTGTGTTCCATCCTGGCTGCTTCGGTGTTGTCATGCAGGTGAACTGCAGGAGGATTTACCGAGTCCGGATGTAACCGTCACCTGAGCTGTCCCTCAGACCCACCCTGCCCGAGCTAGCAGAGTCAGCCTCCGGGGGTTTGGCACTGGGAGCTGACTCGCCGGTGGTGTTGAGCAAGCAAGCATGTTGCTTTTTCTGCACGGAAACTTCAATTTTTGTCCAAACTCAACCACTTGATTAACTCTCATTTAAATCGTAGGAGTTGCTTTTTAAAAGTTGGGTTTTTCTTCATTTTTTCTCCACAGCTGTCTTGGCAATATCTGAGTCCAGCCTGGGCAGGAAGTATCTGAGTCAGAGATGGGATGAACATTTTGCTGGGGCTGTTCCCAGCCCTCCGACAGGGACGGTCTTTCCTGGAGCTGCTTCTACAAATAGTTTGCCGAGAGTAGGAGGTTGCATGTCAGGAATCCAACCAAAGGAGCAGTTCACTGTCTTTGTAGATTAGCACGGCGGTTTTAAGGGTGCAGTTTATGGAGTTAGACAAACCTGGGTGCAAATCTTAAATTTTGAGACTTGCTAGCCAAGTGACTTCAGGCAAGTTATTTAATCTCTTTCAGCTTCAGTTTCCTTATCTATAAACTGGAATTATCATAATGGCCGTCTCATATAAGTGTTTTCAGCAATTAATAGGTGATGGACCGAAAACGCTAGGGGAAAACACCCGGCACATGGCGCCTGCTCCCAGACTCGATCGAGTATGTGCTACCTTTTCAACAACTCTCCGTTCTACTGATTCTACCCTGAAAGCATCAGCTCATTTGTGAGTTGAGTTCATATCAAGGATTGATGAGATTTTCCACAGTTAGCTGCACTCTTAATTTCCATGAGGAAAAGCACTTGGAAGGGACGCAGCGTTACCTCCAGTGTCTTTTCTGTCCTTGACTAGCACTCTGTTTCTGCAGTGAGGAACCGATGGGGGTTTTGCTGCTCAATTTATTTGGACTTGCATAATCTTTCTTTATTGCTTTGCTTTGCTCAATAAAGCAGAGGAATTTTGTTCACATTTCCACTACAGGGTGCAGGGTGCTGTGACGATGGAAAATAAGACTTGAGTTATAATGTATTAAGACTGCCACCATGGAGATGTCTTTCATCTTCTTGAGCCTCCAGTTCCTCTTCAGTTAAATGAGATCTATCCCATGTATCTCAGCACTGTTATGAGGACCAACAGATACAATGACAGTAAAGTACATTATACAGCTTAAAGTTCTGTGAAAAATAAGCTCTTTTCATTACTTTATTGCCATTAGACAATAAGAAAAAAGCCGTAGATAAAAATGATCGCCCACCTGTTCTAATTGCCAGCTCCTACAGTAGGAAATGACTGGAAGATGCTGTTTAGTCTGCAAGTGAGATTCCTTTCGAAAGAGCCAGAAGATGATTTATTTAAAATCAGTGTCTGTATTTTGTCAAACTTTATAGGAAAGAAAAGGAGAGGGATGGATCTTGGGGATATCAATATTGAAATCTGAAGAAGGAGGGTCAGTGGAGGTGGGATGTATTTTATGAGACCACCTCTTTCCAACAACCATCAGAAAACAAACACAAACAAACAAACAAACAAACAAACAGAAAAGAGAGGTGAGATCTCAAATCCAGGCATTTGAGAGCCAGTGAAAATGAGACCAGAGGCCCAAGGGGCTGAGAAGTATCTCGATGCCTTCTCCGAGTTCTCCTTCTTCCCACATTTAGTCCCATAACACTTGCTCACCATGTGATCTTGGCTAAAATAGTGTCTCAGAGCTTTGTTCACTAGTGTGCTGGTAGATGTTTACAAATACATATAAATGTATATACATAAGCAAATTATTTATTTTACTGATATAAAAGATGCATAGCATGCATTTTGTAAATAATAAATATACAATACATTTTCTTATAAATTCCCTATAGCAAATTGTTTATCACTGAATATTTTCATTGATTTTTGCCAAATTCTTGTTGTGTCTATACCCAACCTAAGGTTGCAGTTGATTAACAGGTATAGTTCTGAAATGAAGGTTGGTGGATATTTAGTTTTCATTTACCAGAGGGATCATGGTAAAGTCACAAAGACATGTGCAAGAATGTCACTTGTTCATCAATGACCTAAATGACATTTTTGCAGAATTGAATAATGATCAGTTTTAAGTACTGAAAAAAATGTTTATTAATTGTATGTTACTCATAATCTGATGGTTGTGAACATCATATACTTTTAAGTTTAATTGGAACCATTATTATTTTCTCCATAAATGTCTTGGGTCTAAATAAGCAACACAATAAGTTACACTGTTGTTTGTAGCGATTGCCGATTTCTGTGGTGTAAACACTTCCATTGTGTTCTATTTCAAACAACAAGATGACCCCACTATCTGTGGAGGTGAGAATAGATACACTTTATTACCACACCAATCTTTACAGATTATAGTTATAATAGTTAATAGGAATTGATGAATTTTCAGTATTGCCTTTTTCATTTTAACTTATTTAATAGTACACATATTCTTTACTTTAAACAAATAGTGGCTGTGTTTAACAATTAACTTGCAAAATTCCTGAAAATTAAAAATCAACTGTCATAAGCTAGTATAGGCTGATTTCAACACACCTTTCTGTATAAAGAGGATAATCCTAAGTTACAAAATTTTGAGGATGCATGCTTCAAATGCCTAATACACAGTAACTGGTTTTTAAATGACATTTTAAAATTAATTTTGGGCTTTTTGCTATGCTCTAGGTGGCATCTTGACTAGGAAGCATTAAACAGCTCGATGTGAATTTCCCACTCTCCCTTGTAACACCTTCTTGCACCCAAAAGCCATATACTGAAGCACCTTCCCTGGTGAGATATAATATAAATGCTCCAACTTCACAGTAGAGGTTGATGCTGATAGAAAATGATACATTAATCACACAATAAATAAATCGACTTCTCTGTTCTTTGGAATACACACTTCTGTGGCCATTAGAAGTCTCTGTCTCTTTAAAGATCACTCTCAAACACATGCTTTCTCTTCTTTCTTTTTTATTCCCACTTGCCTCATTTTGCTTTTTCTCATTAGCAGCAGTTTAAAAATTCTTCTGGACTGCAGCTTTCAGTATGCTTTTTGTATTTTCTGCAGACCAGGTCTTTATTCTCCTTACTCTGAAGTTTTCATATTGGAAATTAGTTTCATAAATTTAAAAATGGCACCCACATGGTTGATTCTTTTAAGACTCAATAGGTTTATTTTATTTTTTACCCTTTTTTAGGGCAGTGGGGGAATAATGGATACATGTTTAATCAACCTCCATAAAATTTGATAAGGTATTTTCTAATATTGCCTTGCAATAATCCAGATAGCAGATGCCCTTGGCCATGACCAATGCCCAGTCCCCCAGCCAAGGGAGAGGAGCTCAGCAATATTTGAGGACCAGCTACAGGGAGCCAGCTCTGCGTTGCTGCCAACAGCAGTGCTGACCTGGAGGACCTGGCTTAAAGCAGAGACAAGGGGCTTTGTGAACTCACACAGACGGAGATCTTAATGACAGAGGCTATTAGGATATCTTCTGTCTGTCTTCCATACACTCAGTTGAAGAACTGGAGAATAAGGCCGTCTCCACTGACTGTGCCAAGCAGCTGAAACCCCTGGGCCACCTGTCTGCTTTGGCAGTTACTGCTCTAAGGCAGTTTCTGGCCAAAGGGCTTGGAAAAGTCAGAACTGTTTGCTGCCTGTTCGATGAGATATTTACCAACAGAGTTCAGAAGACTAGAACGGAGGGAACTGTAGTTAGATTTTGTACATTTCCATATCAGAATGAACTAAGTTTAGTGCAGCTGAGTCCAACGTCGGGAAGGAGAACTCAGTCCTTTATTCACCAGAGCTGGCCCGGTGCTGGCACAAACCAGTAGAGGCAAGACTTTGCAGATCTGTGCAGCAAAAGGCAAGGATCTGGAAGCAGTGACTGAATCCAAAGGGAGCATGAGGAGAAGCACAACGAGATGCCACCCATAGGGTATCAGGATGGCATGAATCCCAGTGGAGTAAGGAGACGAACAAGAATGCAGCCCTGTTGACTTCGGTAGAGTTTATTCTGTGTTAAAATGACAGGGATTTTTGACTTTGAGCATCAGACCCTAGAGCCACACTTGAGAGCAGAGATCAGGAAGCAGTAGTTGAATCAGGTACAGCAGGACATGCCAGTTTCCACTCCCAGTGACAAGTTGCGATTCAGAGTCAGTCACTCCTTGTACCTGGATGGGACCACAGCCCTGTGGAGGGCTCGTTCAGTTGACCGTTGTCTGTGGCTGTCTTTGTACCATGACGGTAGAGTTAGGTAGTTGCACCAGAGATTGTGTGGCCCGCAAAGCCTACAATGCCTTGCTCGTTACAGAAAATGTTTGCCCACTTTTAGAAGACCGCAAGCTCCGTTCAAAAAGGGAGGGTGTCTGTAGGCCTCATCATTTTCTCCCCCCTGCAGCTAACATGGTTCCTGGCACATACGCTTACTTAAAAAGTATATGTTTAATGAATGAATCATTTAGTGAATCCACAAACACCCATCAGTTATGTGTGTGTAGTGTAGTCAGAATTACACAGCAAGACATTTTATCAACAGCGTAAGGAAGAAAGCCTCTTTTTGAGAGGTATATTCATTTTTTAAATTCTTTATCATTATCAAAATAAAAGTGGAAAATACATTAGTGAATGATTGTGATATTCAATGAGATTTGAGTTGGACTGATCAAAATTAAAAAAACAAAACCTCGTCTGGTGTAGGGTTAAAACATAAAATCCTGATTAGCCATCCAAAGCAAATGTTTCCATGAAGGACATAATGTCTTTAAATTGCCAGCCAACAATTTAGCCTTTTAAAATGAGTCGTGTAACTCACAGATGCTAGTTTTTAATGGAATTATGAGACATGAATTGTTGCTGGTTGGTTTTAATATATTTTATATATTTGTTTCATAAATGACCTACATTACATACAAAACAGTCACACCGCAAATGCTGCTATTCCACAGGCGGCCATGAGTACGTATCAGTTTTTCCTCCAGGGACAAATTACTGGGTGATTGAAGACACGGTCTCTGGCTTTTGACTATAAATTAATATATGAAACATACAACATGCACATGTATTTAATGGGGAACATTGTGCTCGAGTTTTGTTTAAATTTTTCTTCTTCACTGGTTTCATAGAAATAATCAATGCACAGATTGGGGCTGGGGTGGGGTGGGGAGCCTTTTGACTCTATTGACAGCTGCCTCCTTGTCCACATCCTCAGCCTTTCATGACACGCCAGGAGTAATTCATGACAGCAATGAATAGCTGAGCGTGCTCTGTATTCAAGGTGGCTGCCTGGATCCAGAAGAAACATGGCCCTGCTTTCAAATTGGATCCACGTAATAGATGTGGGAGCCAGCCCGTTAGAAAGGGAGGCCATTAGATCAGGAAGCAGCTGTCTGGCTGTCTCTGGTTTTATTCAGCAGCCGTTCCTGAGACGTGACTGTCACTGCTAAACAATTTCCCAAGGCTTCGGCCATTCGATACTTCAGGGCAGGTCTGTATCTTGTCCCATTAGAGCACAGGCTCATCTCAGCACTAGACCTCCTTTTGTCATGGAGTTGCTGCCTCGGGCGAGCAACCGGACTGCTCTGCGCCCAGTCTCCTGGTCTGTGAAGGCGGAGGGAATAATGACACCTGTAAACCCAGCGGTTAGAATGGCAGGTTAGAATGGCATCGTGGGTACAGTAAGTGTTCAGCACACCAGAGCTGCTGTTACCTGCTTTGGGACAGGGGTTCTAAGATGGCCACTCCCCTGACTGGGGACTCTTACGAGGACATATCTTTTCCACAAAGCTGGACTTTCAATTGATATCTGTGCATATTCACCTTCTCGGTCACATTCAGTCTAAAGCTTAGTTTTTCTAAGAAACCCACTGCTTAATTCCTGTCCAATAAAATATTTTGTCCTAAAACTTTTCTGTGGTTCAGCTTTTATGCTAAAATGCTCCCCCCACCTTATAATAAAAAAAAGGAAATACAACTAGCATTTATCAGCTCCCTACATTGGGTTGAGTGGCTTCACTTTGCTGACTTGACTCCATACTCTGCAAAGCAGGTGTGTGATCTCTGTCTGACAGGTGCAGAAACTGAGGCTTAGAAAGGTGAGATAGTTTTCTAAGGGCAACAGGGAGCAGAATTCAAACCTCAGTCTCTCTTCCCTGGACTTGCTTTGTTGTGTGATGAGGGGAGCAAGTGGTTTCTCATGGCTGTCGCCTGCTTTCAAGGTGAACATTTTACAAGCAGGGGCAGGACAAGTTCAGTCTGTCTAGCAACTTAATTATTGTCTCCCAGTGCCTTGGCAAGACCCGTGGCTTACTCTGTTCTTAGCTGAGAGACAGACACGCAGGTCACTTGAAGTGGCAAAAATGGTTTCTATTCAGAAATGAGGCTATCAAAACTTGATTTAACAAGGGAGCCTCTTTAGTAGACAGTTTGGTGGTTTCTCACAAAGCTAAACATGCTCTTATCATACAGTCCAGCAATTGTGCTCCTTGGTGTTTACCCAAAGGAGCTAAAAACTTACGTCCACACAAAAACCTGCTCATGGATGTTTATAACAGTTTTATTCATAATTGCCCAAGCTTGGAAGCTGCCAAGAAGTCCTTCAGTAGGTGATGGATAAACAAACTGCAGTCTGTCCAGACAGTGGACTGCGTTCAGCACTCAAAGGAAGTGAGCTATTAAGTCATGAAAGGACATAAAGGAAGCTTAAATTCTTACTACTAAGTGATAAAAGCTAATATGAAGATATGCTGTGATTTTAACTATATGACTTTTTGGGAAAGGCAGAACTACAAAGACAGTGAAAAGATCAGTGGCTGCCGGGAGTGTGGGTACAGGGACAGGGATGAACAGGTGGAGCACAGAGAATTTTTTGGACAGTGACAGTGTTCTATATGATACTGTGATGGTGGAAACATGTCACACATTTGTCCAAACCCGTAGCATGCACAGCACTGGGGGTCAGGGTGGGGGATTAGGATGTGTCAGTGTAGGGTCAACAGTTGTAACTCACGAACCACCCTGTGGGGATGTTGATCTTGGGGCAGGCTGTGTGTGAGGGCAAGGAGGCGTATGGGAAATCATCCCTGCATTGGGCCAGGCGGGACCTGGATACCCAGGAAAACAAGGGGCCTACCTATTCCCGTGCTTCTCTCACCCTCTCAGGTGCCATTCACCCCCACCTCCGGAGACCGTCACCTTCAAGGCAGAATAGGCAACAGCAGTCCCCTAGGAATGCCTGGAGCCCCTGCTCTTTCAGCTCGTGCATCCCAGGGAGCACCTTCTGCTTTCCTTGGTGACTCACAGAAGGATCTTCAACCCTGGAAGGATCCCAGGGAGGACCCTCAGTGGTCAGGGGCCACTCTTCACGGCACCCACCCAGAGGGGAAAATGATAAGCAGTAATTGCATTCCCTAGGGTTGGCTTGGTCCCAGGTGGGGTTGAGCCCCCAAGAGCCTCCAAACTGGGACTGACTCACCTGGATCTGAGATCACAACGGTATCTACTTCAGCGTGGTGCTGAGTCACATTCCATTGTATTCTGCAGGTTTAGTGCTAGTTCTGGTTGGCCTAAACCTGTTGAGTGAGTTATGTCGTGCGGAGCTGAAGGGAGTTGGAGGCTAGGACGCCCTGGCTGATGTGGAGGCCGACACAGCCCTCGGCCCTCCCCACAAAGCTGACCCTTTTGGATGGCTGAGCACTGGAATCATAGGGGCTTCTAACAGGAAGGGCCTCTTTTTGCTCTCAGGTCACTTTGACTTTGCCTAGTTCATGCCTTCTTCATCTAACATATGAGGAAATGATCTAGAGGGATGAGGTTATTGAGCTGCCGTGACACAGAAGCTTAGAGAGGGAGCCCTGGTTCCAGCAGCTGGGGAACATGGGGTCCCCCCACTACTGGGGCGCTGGGGATGGTGCCCTGCACCGAAGGCGAAGGCCTCAGTGGGGTTCCTACATGGGGCTCGACAAGAACCACAGATTTCCTTGCGGTTTCTGGCAGTTCCAGTGAAGAAAGACAAACACACCAAAAACAACCGCAAAACAAAGGGCATCCATTCCAAGCCCCAGGCCCCAGTGCTGAGGCAGTGCTTGAGGTTTTAAGGAATCAAAGCAAAACAAAAATATTCCATTACCTGCAAGCGTAAGGGTCACTTTTTATTAAGCAGGTCATGCTGCATCTCATTTCCAGCATCTAAACCTGAGGGGTTTTCGATTATTAAACGTGGGCGGCTCAGAACGTTCTCCTTGGCAGGCGATTCCACAACTTAATACAGGTCGGCTGGAGGGGACACTTCCATGTTTAGCTTACATTTTCCCTTCCCTAATTTGTTTTATTACTCCCAGACTCATTTTTTGACACCTGATACTTTGTCCACTTATGCATTTCCTGTCATTAGCCAGAGGCCCCGGGACTTCACCACTTTCTCCAGAGCAAAGGGAAGTTCATGTCCCTCCTTTCAACTAAGGCTGTGAGTTAGGGATGTCAGCTTGTGCCCTTTCCAGAAGCAGATATTTCTGCAAAGGACGAGACATTTGTAACAGGATGCCTGGCGGGGGGAAAAAGTCGGGAGGGACCAGAGTGAAGGAGGGGGCGTGAGGGTGGGGTGAAGATTAGCAGGATTGCTGTAGACTCATTCTGCACCGGTTCGTGATTAATGGGTGTGCTCTCCACGGACCAGTGAAATGAACCTTCAATGGCAACCTGAAATAATGCGTTCCTTGTCTCAGCTTGAAAGTCATTTCTGTTTAACCAATAGTCTGAAAATAACCTTTGGCAAATCTCTTTCTTTTCTGTCTGATTAAAACAGGAAACATCACACTTCACATCACCTTATTTCCTCATGGATTTAAATTGTTTTCTTTTTTTCTTCATAACAATGGGCAGAGCTCAGCCTGTCCCTATTCCCGAGGGGCCCTTAAAGCAACTAACAAATTGTAATTTAAGAATCATCAGATTCAAAGTACAGTCATTTCACTCAACTTAAATAAGGCTCCTTCCATCATTACATGTTATAATTATGTCACCACATGCTATATAATTCAAATTAGATGATGATTACATGCCATATATTAACATTAATTGTGTAACTAGACATAACCATATGTTTATATGTGGATTTAATTAGCATCTTTAAAAATCCAACTGAAGAAGATGTATGTGACAATTTTTTAAAAAGGGGGAAAGTAGCAAGGGATAACATGTTCAAATAAATATGTAAAATTAAGCATATGGAGGGAATGCAAATAATTGGAAGAGCTTTAAATTTGCATTTAATTACCTTGGTTTTGTGCTTTTTGTTTGTAAAATCATAATATTATGAAAGCTCAAAATAATCAGGTGGATCAGCCGTAGTCCCACCACCACCGCTCGACCCCTTGGCAGACCCCCTTCTTCCCCTTAAATATCTGTGAGCATCTGTGATTATAACATCTCATAAAATTTGGGTTCTGCGATTTTATGTGGACTTACCACAAGTGCCTTGTTCTCATTTATTGCATAGTGTTCAGCAGGCACAATATTCACAGCATATGGCATGTTGATTAAAAGCGCTGACTCTGAAACGAGACCGCCTGGGTCTGAAGTGCCAGCTCTGCAGCTTGCTAGCCTTGTAACCTTGATCATGTAGCTGAACTCGTATTTGCCTCAGTATTCCCTTCTGAAAATTGGCAGTCACAAGTGTCTACCTCGTAATGGCACTGTGAAGACCTAATGCGTTGTTACGTGCAGAGTGCTGAGGCAAATGGCACGTATTAGTGGTTCAGGAGGGGTTATGTGCGGTTGTTGGCGACGTTGTTTCTAAGCCATAATCGACTCGATCCTTTTCTTATTTGGTGGCCACATGAATGTCTCCAGTTTCTTACATTATCGGTAACGATTGGATGAATATTTTTATGTTTATAACTGATCTTTGTACTTGAAGATTTCAGGGCAAGCTACTGCTTCAGCACCTGAAAACCAGCCATGCAAAGCTCTTTCTGTAACTACATCTCAGTACAGTGCCCAGCGTAAAAAGCCCCACCTGGCATAGGAGAATAACTGAAAATGCTGTAAATGTTTACCGCATTATTTGTAAAATATTCCTGATAAACAGCAAATCACAATGTCCTCTCTTTGCAAATCCGTGTCTCCCTCCTCATTCATGCACAGACTTACCACTGCCCCAAAGTCCCTCCCTGCTTCCCGCCCCAGTTCTCCTCCCCAATTTCCGTCCAGCTCCTTCCATAAGCTTGTGAACTATCCTGCCCAGTGGCTTTTTAATCTTTCTGAATCCAGCTTTTACTTGGTCTGAAGCTAATAGGAGCCCATGAGCTGATCTGCCAAAGGCTCCCTGGAAAGAATCAGAGTAGGGAAGGTTGGGTGTGCAAAAGGGTATTTGCCTTAGTGCAAGGAAAACAGGCTTTGAAGCATTCATGAGTCTGTCTGCTACCTACCTACCTACCTGTTCACCTGAACTCACACATGCATACAGGCATCATACGTAACATATATTGCATATATACATACACACAAATTTGTTTGCTGTAGTGCCTTCACTGCTGTTTTCTGTATTTCCAAATTGTTTTCCTAAAGTCGTATGCCAAGAGTGCAGGTTACTAAAAATGTGAGTAAGCTGGTATAACACGATCCAGTTAAGCTAAAGTCAGCATTATTATTTCATGGTCATTAGGCACAAGGGGCGATTGCTTACAGAATCTCTCTAAGAGTGTATTTCAGGTGTCTGCTCTCTCCTGTGGCTTCTCGGGGCAGAGATGTCTCATTTATGCCTGAAGAGATGATTGGAGTTTAGGATGGCAAATGTGGCTTGTGTCCTCCTGTAGGTCCTCATGGTGCCATCGGGAAGCACACATGTAGACATGTAGGACTCATGGAAGTCAGATACACTCAGGGCGAAGCATGCTGGGACTTCAGCACAAGTGACTGGCGGGAAACAGAAAGCAGACAGGGTAAAGCGCATTGGACATGAGTTAGGGAAAGTACCATCTCTGGGAGATGATGTTCATGGGGAGCTAAGCTAGCCAGTGAACAACCAACAGCTAGTAGTGAGCTCAGACACAGTTTGAGCAGCTGGTGGTAATGCAGCGAAGGGGGACCCACACTGGTGAAGATTTTGGCATCAAAGGAGCGTGGCCCCGTCAGACTGTGTGCGGGACCTGTGGGCAGAGGGGGCATCTGGCAGGGCAAGATGGGCGTCAGGCTCCAGTCAAGCCGCCCATGTAAACAGTTGCTATTGAGCATTTAAAAAATGTAGCTAGTGTGACCGGGAAATTATTTTATTTTGTTTCATTTAAATTAATTTATATTTAAATAGTCATAGTTAGCTAGTGGCTACTATGTAGGACGATGCGGCTCTATAGCATCACAGATTTCCGTTTGGTAGGACTGAATACCAATTATAGTTCCATAGTTGTTTCTGTGGTTCTTTGTTTAAGGCAGGCACCATTTATGTCTGTCTATTGTTGACTCACTAATGTGTATCATCTCATTTTGCACATAATAGATGCTCAGCAAAAATGTTAAATCAATGATGAAAAGGGAACAGATAGTAGACATGAGTAACACACCAGTTCCTCACTACACAGACATGAGAATAATTCCCCATCTCTCATGACAGTAAACTGTTCGTTACTGAATTTCCTACCCCTTTGAAAAATGACTCAAAGTAAAAAGAAGGCCATGCTTCGAGTAGACAGTGCTGGTGACATGGAGGGAGGCACAGAGATGTCAAAGCATGGTAACTGCAGACACGTGGAGAGCTAAGCGGGGAGTGTTGATTTGGGGCGGGGCCAAAGAGCCCAGCTTCCTGCGCATGTCCTGGGGATGAAGGAGTGCCAGAGTCAAGGGGCGTCTGGTCTGAACTTCTAGAACTTCTTTATTCTTGGAGCCTATTTTCTTCTAAAATGCAAGCCTATTTTATTAGGTTCTTAGCACTGTAAGATTTTTTTTTTTTTTACACTGCTTACCGTATAGTAAATAAATACTTAACGGCTTCTGGCTGTTGTTATTTTTATTTATTCCTCCCAGTTACCCCATTACCCATATTTTCAAAGATTCTTAAGGATTAGCTGAATTTACTGCCACGTAGCACCCTTTCTGAGCTGGACATATTTTTTCCACACAGCATTTCACATAGACCCAGAGTTGCCGTATTACTATCATACAGAATTACAGTGTATGTCGCAAACTGGAAATATTGCTGGTGCATGTATTTTTGGCCCAACTCTTCAATTTCTATCTTTGGATGTGTTTTCCATTTTTAAAATAAAACCCACAATGGTGAGAGTTTAAACATTTTAACCAGGTCAGTTCCTTGAGAAGTTTAGATTGTATTCAAAATCCACTGTGATTTTAAAATAAGAGACATTATAGAGGACATAAAAACACCTGATGGTTCTTAACTTTCACACATAAATTATGAAACCGTATCCAGATACGCCACTCTTTCTTTACCCTTTAGCTTCTCACTCCCAGTCCAGATCAGTTCTGCAATTATACTACCCATTCTCTGTAATTGATGTTCGCGGGTGTTCAGTGGAGAGGGAGATGTTACTCATTGCCATGATCCCACCATCATGTTGATTTCACTCTTGATCAGGAGCCGTTTCCTTACTGTCTTAGGGAAGAAGCTCCCTGTCTGAGTCTGACACTTTGGTCCCACACTTCCTTTAGTATCTCTCCGCCCTGATTGCCTGGATCCGCTCCTGAGGCCCGGATTGTTTATCTGCCTAGGTATGGAAGGTAATTGCTGTTGGCACTTCATTTGTACTGCTGTCAGATCTGATCACGTTACAGCCGGGATTCCTCTCGTTTGCAATGCGGGGAGAATGTGGAGCTCTTCCTGCTTTACCAGCTGGCTGCTTTAAGGTGGCCTGTTCGGAAATCCCAGAAAAACACATTTGGTGATACGTTTCTGTACCCTCGTTTCTACCCCAGATGTGCATGTCTGGGCCCTGTGAGTCCAGGACCTCTCCCAACTGCAGATGTATCAAGAAAGGATGCTCAGCCTTGATAATGGCCTTTCAGCATTCAAAAACACACCCACAGTCCAGCAGCCATTTAAAATGAGCCTAACGGTTTCTTTTGACAGAAAACCATCGGACAGGCTGTACTGCACAAAAGGTTATTGCTGCGTATGCCTAAGGCCATCTGCAAAAATCCAGAAACTGGGGGGATGCCCTAAAGGTCAGAGGGAAATACCCTCCATATGTAGCATTATATAGGGGTTAAGACATAGCCTTCCGAGCCAAAGCTGAGGATTGGTTCCTGGCCACAAAAGCATGGGAGAGTTTCCCCATTTTCAAATAGAAGTGCTAATGGTACTTAACCCATAGTGTTGTTAAAAGGATTCCGTGGCTTCTTATATTGGAAAGGCTTAGAAAGTGGCCAGCCTGTGATAAGTGCGCAGTGAATATTTCTGTCAGGGACCCTCCGTCTCAGTCTTCTACTCCCATCACTCCAGCACTCAACAACAAGGAGCTGTCATTTCTCATGAGTGTCTGGGCGGGGCCTGGTGGTTCCTGTGCTGGCTCTGCCCAGGATGCCCTCACACAGCTGGGTGCAGCCCCAGGGATGGCAGGACTGGTCTTTCCTCCTGGACACCCTTACAGCACTCTTGTCTCACAGTCTAACAAGTTCAAACATACAAGCTCCAATGCTGCTTAAGCCTGAGGCTCGGGAGCCACACAGTATCTACTGAAATGCGTTCTCCTGGTCTAAGAAAGCCTCAGGGTAAGCCCAAATGCATAGGAAGAGGAAACGTTCAATTCTTATTTTATGGCAAGAGTGGCATGCTCACATTGCAAAAGGGAAGTGCCCAGAGAGATGAGTCGAATTATTACAGCACCTTCATAAACAGCCTAAAGCAGAGATTCCCAAGTCTCCATCCTCTAGCTGTTCTCACAACTGCGTGGGTGGTGGACAGCCAGAGATCTCCCGTGGGATCTGGCTGCAGGCTCATTCTGCATGGTGCACACAGTCCTGCTTCCTCCTTCCTTACCTGCCCATTGCATCCTGGCCCTTGTGACAGTCTCTGAAACCCTTGATGCCTCACCAGTAACCTGTGCGGCCGGAGCCACAGCCTTGCCGCTTCTCAGTGCCACTGGTGACTAGAGTCAGAGAGGTGACTGGCCCCTCCCAGGGCCACTCTTCGATTTTAGCAGGGCTTGAACCTAGATCTGCTCATTGCCTCTCTCAGCTTCTCTTCAACATGACATAATTCTCCCTTCTGTACACTTTTATTTGCCCTCTGAGGAAGATTTTTCCAAGTTAAGATTTAATAAGAAAGAGCAATAAAGTGAAATAGAATCAGAAAATGAGACTGTACTTCACACGGAGGTACGCGTGGTGCAGGGTCAGTGAATGCTGGTTCAAGCGAATGTGCACCTGGGTTCTGGGAATCAGGGAACCGCTTGTGCTTGCCTGCTTCTTGCATGTTCCTGTTGGTGTCACCCCTTGGGCTTGTGCTGTTGGGGTGTCAAGGTCATTGTGAATTGTATAAGGTTTCATAATGGTACTGTGATTTAGCCACCTCAGTTTCATGTCAGGAGCAAGCGCCCCATTTCAGATAATGACATTAGCATATACATAGAACTTTTGATCCTCAAACCTCTTTCAGGGCATTAGCAAATTAACTTTCCGAGAACTCTTAGGAAGCAGACAATTATTTTTACAGTTGGAGAGTGTGACTATGACTATGTAGGTGACCTACAAACGCCACGCGATGAAGTAACAGCAGCAAGAGCCAGAGTCCTCCCCTTCGTTGTCTTTGATTCAGCAGCATAGGCATCATGGGGCTCTCAGGTGGCCCCAGGTAACTGTGATGAGGTTTCGTCTGGCCAGCACTGATTGGAGATATTTATTATAGATCCAGCACTCTTTACTCTTCTAATGGAACGGAGTAGGGAGTTGATAAAGAAAAAATGGTTTCTAACCTTGAACACCATTAGCCATCCGGTACTGGCTCAGGAAAGTGACGTTTGAGCCTAGAGCATCTCGCCATGCTAGAGAACCACAAAGTGCCCAAGGACAGATAGAGACACATCCAAAAAAAGGAACTGACTTTTCATATGGATTTGAGGATGAGCTTACAAATTTCTGTAAAGCATTTTCTGGGGTTTTGATTGTGATTACATTAAATACATGGACGAGTTTAGGGAGAGTTGCCATCTTAACAATACTGGCTGTTCCAATCTATTAGCATAGAATGTCTTTCTTTTTACGTGGATGGCCAACATCACCAGTCATCAGAGAAATGCAAATCAAAAGCCACAGTGAAATGTCACACCTGTTAGAATGGCTGTTATCCAGAAGAAATACTAAGTGTTGGTGAGGGTGTGGAGGAGAGGGAACCCTTGTGCACCGTTGGGGAGAATTGGGCGGCCACTATGGAAACAGTGTGGAGGTTCCTCAGAACTCCAAAATATAACTACCATATGATCCAGCAATTCCACTTCTGAGTATTTATCCGAAGGAAAGGAAAACACCGACTTGAAAAGGTACACGCACCCCATGCGCATTGCAGCATTGTTTATTGAATACAGTAGCCAAGGTAAGGAAGTGCTCCAGGTGGCCATCAGGGCCTGAGAGGATCCGGAAATTGTGAGCTACATTGAAGGAAGCTTGTCTGTGTTCAGGATGGAGAGGTGGCCTGCATGTCCAGAGAATAGGGTCAGTGTTGACAACTGGGTGGGAAACAACATTTATGGGGCAAAATAAAGGGATCCTTAAGTCCCCAGACTCCGTGTGTGTCGAGTGTGAGTGTCGAATTTAGAGGCCTGATGAAAGAAAGGCGAGAGGGTGGCGTGAAGAATCGGTCGTTTCAGTTTATTTGGTGGAAATAATTCCGGATGGAAAATGAGGTCCGTGGTAATTTAAAGGTGGTGTTTCTGATAAGACGAATGTTGACAAGAAGGAAGAACATGAAGCTCTGTGGTGTTAAATGGAACTGAGAAGCGAAGAGAAAGACTCCACATTTCTCCTCCTTCCTTGCTCCATTTTGTTGGAAGAGTAGTACATCCAGTAATCTACAGAGAGTCCAGGTCTCTATTAATAAATGGAGAGAACAATAGCTTTAATAGTTTTAGGGTAAAGGATATTTATCCGTAACCAAGAGGAATTTTTAGAATCACAATAGAAAGTTAACAGCTAAATGTTTAGTCTCTTGGATATCGTTAAAGTTTGAATTTTTCAAAATAAATTTAGTTCTGACCTTGACCCACATGAATATAATCAATTAACTCCGTTTCCTGTGTAACTTGTCACTTCCTCATTATGTCTCTTTCCTCTACATGGGAATCGCACTCAGTCATGGACTCATGTTACTGTTGTAATTTTCATGAAAGCTTTCCCATGTCAAGTTAGGAAAGCCTTCTCCTGGCCAAGCCAACAACGACTGCAGAACTCTTTGGTCTGCCAGATGTTACTCTCTCCTAGTCTCCCACACACAGGTTTATGGATTGACCATAGTGGGAAGCAAAAAATAGTCTTCTATCAGATAAGAATAATATTTTCCATCTATTTCTTAAAACGTATTTGTATGAATTTTATACATAGAGATTTTGTGCATGCTGTCTTATGCACAAAATCTAGTTCATGCTCCCTACCCACAATAAAAAAATAATTTACATAATAAAAGGAATGGCTTGTATGTTGGCACTGATAATGCATTCCTACCATCTATAAATATCTTCATCCATTTAATAAATATAATTCAGATACTGTTTAGACTGTGTCATCTACATAGGTAAATAAATCATAATCCGTATCTTTGAGCAAATTGTGAAAGGGATGATTCCTTAAGTACAGATGGCAGGAGAGGTTAACAATATGTATAATTTTATATTTTTTCTTTCTTTTTGTGTCCATGGACAGTTCTTACCATTTGCAGTAGGACTGCACAGAATTAAGAGATACGGTTGGAATAGTTCCCGGTTCAAACACGGATACTTTATGTCCACCATTCAGAGGATTACGTTACAAGATGATCTCAGGTCCCTGTCCGGTTAGTCATGTACAGCCCCGAAGCCAGACTCGCGCAGTAATACATCTTGTATTTCATCCCCTCCAGCCCCCCTGCCCGAAATGTTGCCCCATGCTGCTTCCACTCCCTCAATATATGGCCCCTGGCTCTGTGTGTTAGGGTTTCATATTTGCATCTTATCTGGCCATCTCTTTGGTTAAATGGTCCATTCCGATTCTTTTTCTGATTTTTCTCACCTTAGCTTTCTACTTGACTTTGTAAGGACCCTTGAAGAATTGACCATGGTTTTTCATAAAACTTGGCCCTAGCCTTGACTCTATGAAGCGTCTGAGAGACCGGCCACCACCCTACCCTGATGCCGTCAGTTAAGGTGAATTCAGAAAACCATAGAGACTCAAGATGATTGAAATACTGAAGTTTGTCTTAGGAGACTCTGTCTAGAATAGATGTTTTAACATACCAGTGTGATGGTCCACAGTACGTTAGATGGGGATCTTTTAAGGTAATTTATGTTCTAAATTCCTTTTCATCTATGGCTGACGAAAGTATCGTGTACGATTCAAGTTATCCTTTATAATCATTTAAGAGAGACAGCGTATGTTAAAAGCGAATGAATCGGTTGGCCAAGCACAAGGTGAAGCAGGAGAAGAAGAATATCTGATTTTTGTGTGGAATATGTGTGGTGGGTGAGAAGATATTTGAGGTGCTTGTACCCGGACATGTGCCCATGCAATCATGCAGCAGCCTGCGATGGAAACATAAATATTATGCCCATTTCCCAGCTCCGAGACAGAGTTGTGGAGATGGGAAAACAACAGCAATAACATTTACTGAGCATTCATTACACGGCAGGCTCCATGATCATCGCTGCACGCGGATCACTGTGGGTGTCAGAGGACACTCGTCAGTGAAGCACCGCCATGTGCTGTCTCCTGCAGACCCGCACAGTGGGACTCAGTGATGTTAACTGTCCGGGGATCATCAGGCAGTAGAGGCTGTGCCCTCTGATAGCAGTGCCGATGTCTTGCACTTAACCGTTTGGCTGTGCCACTGGAAGAGAGAGACCTTGACTTAATATTTCATGAGAGTCTCAATGTAGGTCAAACTTTAAGTGAGGAAAATAAGCTGTATGTAGTGTGTGGTATACGAGTCACAAAAAAATGTAGTCTTGGGTTTAAGAATGCATGTTCACATATATTTATTTACATTCAATTCTTTTTTGTATTTAACTACTGTTAGGAATTTATTTCCATGCGGGCCTGTGCCCTCTACTTGTGGAGGACGCACTTAATGTCACCTTGTGTGGTTAACCCTCAGATGAGGCATTTGCCAACTGAGAATGAGACCCTGGAATAGTTAAACACAGGACCTGTGGCCCTGGGAAAGACACATGTCAATGCCTGGGAAGGAGGGAACATTGGACACTCTGTGGGTTTTCAGTGTTCCCAAAAAGGGGAAAAGTTTCTAGTACAAAGCACAGGCTTCCTTTCCTATCTCCAGCCTGGCTGCTCAGCGAGCGGGACCCATCCAATTACTTAGCCTATCTCCTTCTCTCCAGGCCATGTGGATTCAATTTTCCTCATATGAGTTTGCTGAGAGCAAATGCAGAAATCCCAAAGGACTGTTTCTCAAACAAAAGGAGATTTATTACTTTTAACTGAAAGGGCATTTGTTATCGTCGGAACCGCGTGTGTGTCAGCCGGAGCGGCGATGGTCCTGGCCGTGGACTGGAAGGCTGTCGAGTGGCTCGGAGCAGCCATTTAACCTCTCACAGCTTTCCCGTTCTCGGGGATCTAGCATCTGACCTCCCGTGTCCAGGCGGGGAAGGAAAACAGGGGTCGGGACTCCGATGGCGAGGTGACACGTAAACCTTTAGGCCCTGACCCTGGCAAGCTCAACCGGTTCCTTTACGGTCCTGCAGCTCTGAAAGGCGGACTCTGTTTCCATTGCTAAGTCCTAGCATATGGGCATTTGTTCCGCCAGTCCCTGGGGAAGGAGTTGAGGATGGGGAGGCCAACTTTCAGCTGCATTTCAAGTAACAGGGTAAGTCTGGGATTAAATGCCACTGTTTTATGGACTGAACTGTGTCCTCCCAAAATCCACATAGTGAAGTCCTAACCCCCCGTGTGACAGTAGTGGAGATAGGGCTTTTAGGAGGTGGTTACGGTTGAGTGAGGGCATAAGAATGGGTCCTAATCTAATAGCACTGGTGGCCTTATAAGAAGAGGAAGAAGAAGAGATTGCTCCTTCTTGGTATGCAAATACCAAGAAAAGGCTGTGTGAGGACACAGCATGGAGGTGTGGCCATCTGTAGGCCAGAATGAGGGCCCTCACCAGCAACCTAACTGAACCATATTGGCACTTGGATGAAATTTGAAGTCATGAAATGAATGAATTTACTCGGGGAATTGTTTTAGGTAGAGGAGAGCCAAAGCCCAAAGTTCGCACCCTGGGATGTTCTACAGATCGAAGGAGAGGACAAGGAGAAGAAGGGGAAATGACGGAGGGGAGGCAGAAGTGAGACGAGGGGACAGCAGCAGAGTGTGGGGGGTGGAAGGAAGCTGTGAGGAGCAGACTCTTAGCTCTGTCCGATGCGTGATCCGCCGGGGAAGACGAGGACGGGGACCAACCAGCCCACGCGGGCATGGCCTTGACAAGAGCCTCTTCAGTGCGGTTTTGCGGGCAAAAACCTGACTGGAGTGCGTGGAGGAGATAATGGGAAGAAGGAATGGGAAAATCAAGGGACACATCTTCTGTGCCATTGCAGAGGGGGACAGAGGGGCAGCACAGCCACTGAAGGAAGCAGTGGGGTTGGCGTTAAGAGTTTTCATTTTGATTTTTTGAAAAGGAAGTAAGAGTAAGTTTCTTTGCTTGTGGTAGAGAGAGAAACGTGAGAGCAATATCCTTATTTCTGTGATAATTTGGCTTTGGCAAGGAGCACAGAAATTCTCAACATCACTAGTTATCAGGGAAATGCAAATCAAAACCACAATGAGGTATCACCCTGCTAGAATGGCTGTTATTGAAAACAAAAAACATGAGTGTTGGCGTGGATGTGGAGAAAAGGGAACCCTTGTACACTGTTGGTGGGAATATAAATTGGTGCAGCCACTAAGAAAAACAGTGTGGAGCTTCCTCAGACAGATTAAAAACAGAATCATTATACAGTCTAGCAATGCCATTTCTGAGTCTATATCCAAAGGGATTGAAATCAAGATCTTAGACATCTATACTTCCATGTCCACAGCACTGTTACTCACAATAGCCAAGACATGCAAGCAGGAATAATACGCAAAATACGGTACAGTATATACATTTAGTGGAGTATAACACAGCCTTTAAAAAGAAGGGAATTCTGTATTTAGCAACACCCGAAGTTACCTGTAGCAACACCTGTATTTAGCAACCCATGGTTGAACCTGAAGGACATTGTGTTAAATGCAGTAAGTCAGAAGCTGAAGGATACATAAATGCATGATACCACTTGTATCAGAAACCTGAAACAGTCGAAGTCATGGAAGGAGACAGCAGGATGGTGTTTGCCAGAGGCCGGAGGGAGGAGAGAACAGGGAGGCAGGATCAAAGCTACACAGTGAGACTTCCACAAAAGGAGCAAGTCCTGGGGGTCTGCTGGGCAGAATGGTGTCTATAGTAAGCAGTACTGCGTTATCTTCTTCAAAGCTTGCTAAAATGGTAGACCTTACATTGTGTTTTCACCACACACGTAAAGGAATGACAGTAATAATAATAAAAGAGGGCAGGAGGGGACTTTTAGAGGGGATGTGTAGGTTTATGGCATAGAGTGTAGTGATGGGTTCACAGGTATATACTTACCTCCAAACTCAGTCATTGTGTATATTCAGTATGTCCCCAGGAATATTACATGTGTCTTCACTGGCCATTAGTGATCAATTATTTTAAAGGTAGTTTAACACCCTGGGTTTAATGGAGAAAATGCAAAATAAAAATAATAAAATACAAGACTCCTGCTACTAATATCACATCTTAGAACACGGCTGGCCTAAAAAAAATATTTTTTAAAGTAATGCAAATTTCTCTGGCCTAACAAAAATTTTTTTGAAGTAATGAAATTTTTTCTTTGCTTATAATTTCTTCTTCTGAAAGTATTTGCCCCACTTTTTATTCTCTTTATGTGTACCTTTATCATTTCTCATTCACAAATACATGATTGCTTAAAAGTTTCTATCTGCTTTGAGACCTAAGAAATAAATGTAATTCTGTGATGTTCTGTGTTAATGTCAGTCACTATGTTGGAGAATTAGTTCATCGGTCTTTTGGAAAAAGATGGCATTTCTGGGAGTACAATGGATATTCCAGACGGACTTTGCGTTCTCATCATGACCCTGTTTATCTTACTCCGATTAGCTGGGAAGACCATGACTGTCTCTTAATTCACAAGCCCAAGTCCCTGCGCTCTCCCTGAGGTCTCATTCTTCTCGAATGACTGCAGAAGGAGCTGCATATCATTGAGCAAGAGAGACACTGTGGATAATGGAAGGATCCACACGACAAGGCTGGCTGCCTGCCTCGTTTGAGGAAGTCATACTGGGTCTGCCCGCTCTGGTAAACCTGATGTCCTCTGCTAATCCAGTTACAAAAGCGTGGTCCAGTGCGATCCTATAGAAGTGATCTAGAACCTGGAAGAGGAACAAATACTTGACTTCCAGAGTAAACCCTCTACATAGACTTATGTTTTAAAGATACATGAAACTAAAATATATTTAAATGCATGAATTTCCTTGAGACTTTGGCTACATGGGGTGATCTCTTCCCCCCCCCCCCGATCTCAGGCAGTTTCATTATAAACCCAAAGATCCAGCTTGAGATTTTCCCCAAGGTTTATATTTTCTGATCTTGTTAGAGGAAAGTGGCAATCTGTGATATCTCTTCAGAGTTGAGAGCCTTATAGAAAAGCAATGTGCTTTCTTTCCTTTTTCCTTCTTTCCCCAAAGCCAGAAAAGTTAGCTGTCTTTATAACTATGCAAGAATACTTTTTATGAAATGGTGTAATCATGCCTCTTGTGCAAATATGAAATGAACATGTGTCAAAAATATGTTAAATGTTGTAATTACTTTAAAGGAGATTTCAGAGAGCAGAGGCATATGTAAGGAATTGGGAATTCTAAGATGAATTCACAAATTGATGCAGAATGGGTCTGTCCACAGGGCAGTCACCGGTTGCATTGCATTAGATCCAGCCGATACTGAAGAACCGTTTGCATTCTCATCAGGGGGCTCCAGTTTACAGAGCTGTGAAGCTGGCCGAAGGCAAAACACACTGTGATAACCTGCATGAGTGAGCTAGACAGGACCCTTTTTTCCCTGCTCATTTCAAAGTCTCACATTTTTTTCTTACTAACTATCCACATCTAATATCCCTTGGAAAAAATAATAATATTCCTACAGAAATTTCTCCTAAAAAGTGTTTTCTTCTTCTTCTTCTTTTAAACAACTGCAGTACTCTTTCGTAAGAAGCAATAGATATTGTGTCAGAGTTGTAGTTACGACATGTCAAGATTTTCTGGCTGGCTGAGATTTGGGAATATACTTATATATTAAGATATACATATCTCAATTCCTATGCAGATGAGTAATGCAGAGTCCTTCTGTTAAAAAATGTACATTTGCAGTCATCTCAGTTATTACAAATTAATCATTTAGTTTGTCCTTATTTGGAAGAGGGGACTGCTGATGTAAGACGGAATCCAGTCATACTTGGAAAATATTAGGTGAAGAGAAAAAATACAAAGTGAAGTAATATTTACTCAGCTCCAAGCTTGAGCTGGGTGCTCAAACATCACATAAATTTAAATCTCAAACAATGTTATAAAGGCTGAGAAACATTAAGTAATTTAACCAAAGTTCAAATTTCATAGTTCTGACCCCCAAACCCGTGCTTCCGTCTGCGCTTTGCAGTGAGGTCAGGAGGACTAAAAGGGAAAACTCACGGCATGGACAGTGCGGCGTAGGCCACCTTCAACAGCCAGTAGCTACTACAGGCAGTTTTTAGTCTGACGTTATCTTTCTGGGTCTGGGTTCTGTAAACGTCACTGCCTGTGCCCCTTCATGAGCACCAGGCTGATGGAATGAAATTCTAACTTTTGGCCACTTTCCTATATTTAAAAGCACTGATCAGAATTCACTCATTTTCGGATTAAAAAAAAAACCCCTCATTGTCCTTCGTCCTTGGAAGCACTCTCACCCTTGCTGGCATAGGCTGACCTGATTTCTGCACAGGGAAGGGGTGGGGAGTGGCTGCTTTTTGCTTACAGAATGGGTAGCTTCCAGGAACTGCTCTTTGGTGCTGTCTTTACTGCAGATAGCAGTAACCGTCTGCAGGGTATGTGTTAATTGGCCTTGATGCTCCTCATTTTCTGCCTCGTTACCGAGCCAATGCCAGGTAGGCAAAGGCCAGCAAACAGACAGCAGTGAAAGCTCCTGACGCAGGATAATGAAGAGCTTCGGCCTTGGCTGGGTGCATTCCAACTCAGTCTCATTGACAGATTAAAGATCCCCATACACGTCTCAGCCTCGAGGTTAATATATGTATGGGCATTACTTCACTGGCTTTGTTTATCTCCCATCTGCTTAAGAGATGGAAGATGATTTACTGCTTCGAAGACGTTTATTTAAAAACCACTTCCCGGAGCCAGCGAGAGCCACTCCATGGCACAACGCTGGCCAGATTCTAAATATCTAAATACTGGCCTGTCTGGCTGCTCCCCCCGCCCCCACCCCTGTTCATAGACCTTCCCTTGCGTGTTTGCATTATTGACTGATGAGGACCCACGGCCCCTCCTTCCTCTTCACTAATTGCATGTGTGACCTGGGACAACTTACCTAATCTTTCTGAGCTTCAGCACCTCAGTCCTAAAGTATGGGGATGGATCATAGAATCCGCTGTGGTGGAGATGAAGCATTGTGCACAGTCGTAGACAGTGACTAGTGCCTGGTCAGTGCCCATGAACTCAGAGCTGTGGCCATGATGACTAATGGCAACCACACTGGTCATGGTAGGGGCTTCGGGATCCTCTCCTGCAGGGCTTCGTGGGACATTTAGAGGACGCCTGGCCCTTTCAGCCCAGGGCTGGCTGTAATTGTCTTGTGGCTCCTTCTACCTTCTTGCTCATGGCTGCCCCACGGATGGTGCATCTGCTCCTCCGTGAACACTCCTGAAATGAGCCTCCCAACTGAAACTGCGCTCATGACTTGGGTCCTATGAACAGATTTGACACTTGAATCAGAGGCTTCTTTGGTCCTGAATTTTCAAGCACAGTTGGTCCTTATATCCTGACCGAAAACACCCTACATGAACCGTGGTCTCTCCCAGCCACACACACAGGCCTCTGCCGGAGCTGGTGCGGGAGGAGCTGGCCTGGAAAAGCGCATTCCTGGTGGCTCTCCGGGGAGCACTGGCCTGTGTTCGCTCAGCCCATGCAGTTAACTCAGAGGGCCCCCTGGATCATGCTCTTGTTATTCTAGAAAGCTGTCACTTGGGTGCATCTGTGCCACCTCTGTGTGTGTGAGCTAGTCCAGGACTGAGGACACAGTGGATGTTCCTCGAAGGGAAATTCAAGCAGAAATGGCAGCTTTGCCCTTTCCAAAAGCATCTGAATTACTACTATAAGGTAATACTTTTTGTGTTTCAAATTTTCACCTATCCAACAATTAATATATAGTAAGACCACATTTAATTGTTTTGAGAAGTCAGCCAAAACAGTTCTCACCAGTCATTTTCCAAAGGTCACAGAGCGAGTCCAAACTACAGCAGCCACACCCACGGTTTCTATTTTTCTAAGTTGGAAACTGATCTCTGTGTTCGATTTTAGATGATTAGGAATACTTTTGTACAACCAGCAACCGATTGCCAGCCTCAGCCTTTTATTTCTTAAGCTCATTATTTGCTAATGATTTTCTTGGCCACAAAACTCATAAAATTCCCTCAAGTTCCTTTTTTTCGGGTAAAACTCTCAGGACATTTGCGCCATTTGTTCAGCATCTGTGCCGGACAACATCTGGAGCCTGAGGAAGTTCCCGTGCTCGGGGTGCCCTGCGTAAATGAAATTACTTTTTCATGCACTTCAGAGGAGATTCAAGAACATCTTTCTGACCAAACAAGCCCTTTTGTTCTCGTCCAGCAAGTGTTTCTCATTAAAAATGTCATCTCCCTAATAAACTGCTTTATTGCCCCTGCAGCTGGGCCTGTTGTTTTCATGGTTTCCAGCACACTCTGATTCTCACAGGGAGCAGAAAGCAAGAGAAAAATGGGACTTTCCCCCCGTTTTGTCTGCATAGAATGCCTTTTCTTTTTTTTTGCCCTTTGTATTCGAGTAAGAACTTGTCTTTTATGGGGCCCTTCTAGACTCCCAAGATTCACGGTTTCTGGTAAATGGTACTCAAACATGTTGTCAGACTGACTTTTCCTCTCCAGATCCTGGGTAGTGGCAGCTGCTTCTAGTGATTCCAGCTGAGACTGGGAGGTGGCATTTGGGGGATTATGTCCTGGAGATTTATCTTTTGCAAGGAGATGTTTGACGTAGCCTGTCTGTAGCCTCTGCTATAAAATATACTTGCCAATTATAGGGAAGGCAAGAATGAAAAGAAGTGAGCTGAGGATAAGAATGGAAGATGGGAAAATGTGTGTTTGTGTGTGTGTGTGTGTGTGTGTGTGTGTGTGTGTGAGAGAGAGAGAGAGATCAAGGATTTTTTTTAGGAGCCACCCACAGGTCTTAGAGTAATCTTAGAAACAGTTATCCAAGCTAGGTCCTAAGAGCTGAGGTGTGAAAAAGTATCTGGATTTTGTATCTCTGGTAAGAACCCATGCGGAGTATGAAGGGGTCGACTTCTGTCAATTTCTTTTCCCCACATCCTTACCCCCCTCCTCTTCAGTCAACTCCAAAACTGACATTTATGTGCCGGGTCAGCTGGGGCTTTCTACCTCCAAACTTATTTTCCCCAGTTATTCCATCCATTTTCTACACACAACCTAAAAAGAAATATAAAAAGAATGACATAACTTGAAGAGAGAAGAGACATTTCTGGCATACAAATCACTTTGTCCTGGGAATTCTTTTGGAATCTCTAGGCTCCCTCTGGATTTTTTAAAACCTAGGAGGGATGGATACAGGAGGCTAGAGGACAGAACTGGCAGACTTGTCATGAGCTCGGCGCCTGGGCTGATTTTGCATGTGAGTTTCCAGATGCTTCTTTACCAAACACAAGTGTAGGCCATCCTTATGGACAACCTACATGTTGTCCAGAATCATCCGAACAAAGCTAAATAGGAATAGTAATAATGCGAATCTTGTGCCAAGTATTAGTGAGAATTTATAGGTTCCCAAATTTTAGAGTAGGCTTGATGGTAAGACTTGATTTTAGGTAAATCCTACTTGTCCAATTGAGGAAGTGTCTTACTGCCCTTCTGACCCAACAGCAAAAGTCTGTAGAGGCCTGGGTCTGGCTTCACTTCCTCTCTCAACCAGTCAAAGAAAAGACACAGGAAGAAAAAATAATATTCTTTAAAGAAACAGCAGGGTTAAAATACGATTCTTCTAGCTCTGTGGTTTATAGAGTATTTCATGTGAATTATTACCATTTTATCTAATTGTTCCAACTGTCCTGTCGAGTAGACCTTATTCTCATCAGAAAGACAAGGAAGCCAGGGCTCAGACCAGGGAAGTATTGTCCTAGTTGCCTGTCTCAAAAGGGACAGTGGTAGGATTTGAACACTATTTGTCAGAGCCCAGAACTCATGTTTTCCTGAGCGGCGGTTGTCTCTTATTCAGCATGAGCTTTCGATCAGGAGTTGGTTCATGCATTGCCTGTGGAAACGGCCCAACAGGAGAAAGATCAAAAGTGTCCTGCTGGTCTCTGGAACGGCATTTAAAATATGTATATATTGGGTAGAGCACTGATTTTATCAGACTTATATTTTTGTCAAAAGAAAATTTTGAAGCTCAGTAAAACAAAGTCGAATAGTTTGATTTCTTTTAGTACGGGGATTATCAGATATTAAAGCAAGCTAACATGAGTCTCTGAAAAAGTCACCATAGCATATAAAAATAATACACACATTCATTTAACACCAACAATCAACAAATAGGTTTTTGGGGAAATAAGTCCTTAGACTAGTTAGTGTTCCACAGAGCATTCCTTGGAAACACTGGCCAAGGAAAGTCCTCCCTGAGGACTTTGTTTTTCTATCCTCCACAGCACAGCTTTGCCGTAATGGGGAGACCGACAATGACACTCAGCCAGCTTTGAGTTGAAATCTCATCTCCATCACTCACCAGCCGGATTCACTTGGACACATGATTTCATAGCACGAGGACTCAGCTACTTCATCTACAAAAAAGGGGGATAAAAACTTCAAAAGTGTCAAATTGTTGAGGATTCAGCAAAATGGAAAGCATTGCGCACGATTTGGCATAGCGCTTGGCAGACAGCTGGCATTGGGTCAAAGGTAGTTCCTTTCTCCTACAACTCAGTGTGAGCCTGGCTTCCCATCCCTGACTCCTGTAGGCGACTTCTAAAGATGACCCTTGTTAGAGGCCCTCGTACGAGGGACCATCTCCCGAACACGATGTGCAGAGCACAGGGAAAACAATTCTTGCACTACGTGGACAGGTCAAGGTTTGTCATGTCCCCCTGCCCTCCTGCCTTGGCATCACCTCTGCTGCCATTTGCCTGTATGGGAAGTCTCTCTCTCTGCAGCATCGGACCTCTTCTTGATGCCTCTTTGCCTCTCTCAACTGCTTGCCTAGCCCAGCTGATCTCATATTATAACCCTCACTCCCAGACCTGGGAGTCAGGGCGTGGAGTCAGAGTGTGAAATAGGCCTTATCTCACCCCTCTGCATTTTGTGAGCACTGGTTGGCTTCCACAGTGCACAGTTATGAGACCGTCACAGCTTTCCTGTGGGGATAGCGCACGGGCCTTCCGAGGAGTGGCCTTCTCCTCCCCCGCTGCTACCTGAGAATCATCGGTCAGAGGACATTCAGTTCTTTGTTTTTAATACTTCAGCTTCATAAACAAGGTTGTCATACGAGCGGCCTATTTTCTCAAAATGGTTTTTCCCCAGTTAGGTTATTTGTGCATTTTATTAAGTTGTGAAAATTAGTGGACCTTTTCTACAATCACATTCTTTTTTTTTTCCTCCATGGGAGAAGGGCTTGAGAGGTAGGGAAGAGGGGGAGGAAAGAAAAGCACAGGAGGCACTCACGCACACCAAACACTTCCTGATCCCGGCCCGTAGGAAATAGGAACTGCCCGTCAGCCTTCTCTTCCTTCCATAGCAACAACAGTAATCGAGGGTCTTCATAAAGAATGTCAAGTCCAATGTATTTGACTCCTGTCTGACTCAGGGGCTAAATTGTAGATGAATAAGCCATTATTTTATTGGTCCAGGAGGAACGGAAGCTTCTGATCTGTTTGTCTTACTTCATCAAAGGCATACAGGTCCTGCCATTACCTGAGAATAATGTGGTTATGTGCAGGTATTTTAAGCAGGTGATGGATTGGGGGCCTTCCAATGGTGTGTAAGGTGAAAGAGACTGAAAGAGGAAACAAGCGTGGACTGAGAGCCTGCAACCATTCTGTGGGTCTGGGCACTCTTAAAGTCAGGTCAGAGAGAAGGTCTGGTTCAGTTTAATCCTCACCACAGCTCTGAATAAATATCATTCGTTTACAGATGAGGAAAAGGAGGCTCAGAAAGGCTGAGTGATTTTTCTAGGGTCACACAGCAAGTGAGTGGCAGAGAGAGGCTGCAAATCTAGGTCTGTCTGCTTAGGCTTCGGGGCTCTGGGCACAAAGCAGCTCTGCCTTCCACTCTGGAACTCTTGGCTATCACGGGGCATCCCCTCTGCCTCCCCTGCCCCCGCCTCCGACATCTCTTATTCAGACTTTCAGATTCCATATTTTTTAATAAAAGATGAGAAACACTTATTTTTTTCAAATGCATAGCCAAGCATCTGGGTAATACCTAAAGGTCATTTGTAAATGACCGTAGAGAAGTTATAAGACCCGATCTTGTGGTAGATGGAATGCCTGCCGTGAATGACGTGACAGCTTACCTCCAAGGTGCCTCTCTCCCTCTCTCTGTCTCTCTCACACACACAGTCTCTCTGTCTCTCTCTCTCTCAATCTTGCATGCACACACACGAGACTCACTTGCCCTACAGTTCATTGAAAGACATTTACATCTGTTCCCTGCTGGTGATTAGCATGACTACAAATGCATGTGAGGCAGAAGGGCTGACTAATTCTCCTGGCCTACAATTCAACTTAATCATAATTTCTAAGATAGATCTCGTCTCTCAAATGTTAATGGGAACCAGCTGCCTCTTGTTAATAATAATGTATGCTTGGTGGGGGGGAGTGGGGAGCAAAAGAGTGACTTTTAAGTTTTGTTTTCCCTGAAATATTGGGGCTGTCTAGCTAGAGACAATGTAAAATTTCAAAATATACTGAAAGTTTACCATTATTCATATAAGGCCACCTGCATCATTTGCCTCTGAGTGGGGAGGTAATGTAGAATGTGCAAATAATTTTTATTTATATATTTTGTTCATTGTTTATTGATATGATTCCCCCACTTCAGAATAGGGGATCAATACTAATATTAATATTATATACTCTTTTCCCACTTAAAATGATACTGTTTTATTCTTTGAATAAAAGGTGAGAAAGTCCATGAGTTGTTACTATGCAAATCACCTACTGCAAATAAAAATCAGGCATTTCAATTTTATCATGCCTGTATCAAAACATCCATTATAACCAAAATTCATGTAATGAATAGGTCATTAATTGAAAATTTGGAATTAAAAGGAGACTATTTTTAAATGATGATAAATAATTAGTTTTTTAATTAACCCTACTTATATGCAAAGCAATACCAAATAAGGCCTATTTTAAAATAACGATCTCTTGGAAATTTGAGAATACGTTGGCCATCTGAACAATGCTGTCTCTGCCTTTATTCATTGCCATATGCAGTTCAGTTCTTTTCAAGCTAAACTGAGTAATGCCTGCTATGCACATGTATTTGTCAGAACCATACATTCTTGATTAAGTCATATAAGATTTAGAAATAAAGCACATCAGCAGAATAGCCCAATTATTCAATAGTCCCCGTACTCCAGAATACCTACTTTAAAATAAGTGTACAATGGCCAAGATATGGAAACAGTCTGAGTGTTCATTGACAAATACATGAATAAAGAGAGTCTCTCTCCCTCCCTCCCTCCCTCTCTCTCTCTCTCTCTCTCTCTCTCTCTCATGCACACATGCACACACACACAGGAGTACATGAATAGAGTCTCTCTCTCCCCCTCCCTCCCTCTCTCCCTCTCTCTCTCTCATGCACACATGCACACACACAGGAGTACATGAATAAAGAGAGTCTCTCTCCCTCTCTCCCTCTCCCTCCCTCTCTCCCTCTCTCCCTCTCTCCCTCTCTCTCTCTCTCTCTCTCTCTCTCTCTCTCTCTCATGCACACACACACAGGAGTATCATTCAGTGATAAGAAATCTTGACATTTGCAATAACATGAATGAAACTTTAGGGCATTACGCTAAGCAAGACAAGTCAGAGAAAGACAAATATTGTATGATCTCACTTATGTGAGAAATCTACAAACAAACAAACTCATAAAGAGTAGTTTGGTGGTTGCTAGGGTCTGGGTTGGTGGGGGGGAGGAAATAGGTCAAGGTAGTCTGAGGTGTAAACTTCCAGTTACAAGATGAACAAGTTCACTAGAAATCCAGTGGACACCATGGTGACTAGCGTTAACAATGCTGTTTTGTATATTTGAAAGTTGCTAAGAGAGTACGTATTAAAAAGTCTCAACACACACTGAATGTAATTGTGTGAGGTTATGGGTGTGTTAACTAACCTTATTGTGGTAATCATTTTGCAATAATATACATTTATCAAATCATCATGCTGTGTACCATAAACATACTCAATGTTATGTGTCAATCACATCTCAACAAATCTGGAAAAAAAGTAAAATGGGAGAAGATCCCACTGTTTGATCTTAGGCAAGGCACCCGACATTCCCTGCACCTCTGTCTCCTCATCCGTAAACTGAAGAATAATAACCATCTCCCCTGACTTTTGTGCAGGTTAGATGAGATGGTCTGAATAATGTCTTTAGCAACTCTTGATACACTGGGCTATAATAATTATTCCTTTCTGGCAGTTGAGTGTGTTCTCTGAGTGATACCTAACAGTTGTAAAGTTCTAACAGATGGGGTGAAATGAGAATGTGCAGCAACATGTTATATTCTGGACGTCACTAGAGGGAGCCAAAGATAACTGAGCAACCCATCTTTCCTCAACTTCATTATGCATTATCAGTATTTGCCAAATACCAATAATGTATCTGCAGTAAATACGTTGTTATGTAAAGTTGCTAGTTGGCTCCAAAGATGTGTACAATATAATTTCAGGTTTCAAGAAATGTATAATCTAATCAGAGAAACAAATAACATGCATTAAAAACCCATTAAATGATAATGCATGACAATGATAAATAGCAAAGCAATAGCAAATTGAATGTCTCGTGGATGGCTCAGACAATTTGTGCCAAAGATTGCCTGAGAAGGGAATGATGCGTCCCTTTGAGGTGAAGTGAACTGGAAATTCTTCATGTTCTTCATAGGGACCTTGAAGGGTGAGTGGGATTTGAGCCCTAGAAGCAGCCTTCCAGAAAATAAAACAAAGCGCTCCAAGAAGAGAAGGTGTGAATGTCCCTCCCAGGGCGGGCTCCTGTTTACTACTCTACGCCTAATTAATCTTTCCAAGTCACCACTCTGACTCAGCTACTCCCCATATCAGGAGTCATAAATGGTTCCTGCCGCTTACTGCCCTAAACTCAATGCTGTAGCCTGCCCTTGCAGCCTGGAGGCTTTTATCTAGAAATAATTGTGGGAAGAAGTCCTGGGACTTGATTATAAGAGGGACTAGCAGGTGGGGAATGGTCTGTATCTCAGGGACAGTGAGAACCCCTGAAGGGTTTTGAGTAGCTGAGGGGCCTGCCTGAGTATCAACATTACAATTATATCCCTGGCACAAAGTCAAGTGAACCAAGGCTGAGGGCTTCTATTAAACTCAATGCATTAGATTATGGATTACTCTAACTCCAGTGACCACTCAAGATGTAAATTATCAGTAAAATACTAGTTTTTAAGTTTTTAAAAATTAGAGTAAAAACATTGAAATAAAAATGTCATATCTTTTTTATCAGTCTAATCTTTCTTTTCTTCTTGTGGGCTGGAGGCTGAGGCTGGGGGAGAAGCTTGACCAGTAGTGGAAGTTACTTTTCCTTCTAGATTTATTCAATTTGGGGTATGGCAGTTATCAAAGGAAAGGTGTAGGTTTCCAAAAGAGATCTGGAGGAAAAAATAAATGAAATTAAAAGGGGAGGTTTCCTTTCTCTCTCTCTCTCTCTCTCTCTCTCTCTCTCTCTCAGAAAAATCAAAGATTGGCTGATAGGACTTGTGCTATCCATTGGGGAGCGTTGAATAGCATTATCGATCATTGTAAAGGATAATCAAGTCAACCCATATTAGGATACCAGCCTTTGAAAAAACAGCAATTTAGAATAACAAGTTTCTATTACAGAGTTGACCTATCTTGTGGGAAATTCATTACTACTTCCTAGATTCTGGGATTTCTAAAATCCTGCAATGTATCATGTGACTTAGAGTATCTGTTGTAACTTTAGTTTCATCAATTGTGAAGGAAAGTAATTTTTAAATCTTCATAATTAAAGTATGTTTTGATATACACTAGCCCACTGAATTCTCCATCTAGCCTTTCCTGTCTTTGTGGTACCCTACAGCTATTATAAAGCAAATACTATCCTTGAGGTATTGGGTAATAGCAAGAGATTTAAGAAGGACCAGCCATACCCCCAGCTCATGGACAACTGAAGAGACTAACCACAGGGAAAAGATAAGAAAACAAATAACTGTTAAGTCCAAGAGGACTAAACAGAAGTATAGTGGACATTCACCAGCAGAAAGCCTCTTGTTTCTTTTGGGCTGAAACAAACACGGAAGAAATACTAAAAGTAGAATGGATAGGAAAGACACAGATCTACGAGACAGGCAGGGGAAGTATCCAGGACAGGACCCTCCGTGAGCAGATCTGTGAAGTAGAAAAAGCGTAGACTACATTTAGAGGACAGTGATCATCCAGTGTAGCCGAACGGAAATGTTGGAGAGAAGAGGTGGGAGGAGACGCAGCCTCCCCAGACGGCTGCATTAACGAGCAGTGTGCAGGCACGCCCCGCCAGGTCGGCGTGTCGGGTGTCCTCCAGTAAGCAGCCAGGAGTCACTTCTAGCATTTGATACGGGAGTGAAACTGAGTCAGTCACAATTAGAAAAAATTAGTCACAAATAGTGAGTGAATGAGAAATGGGAAAACCATAGGGAGCAAGGAGCTCAGCACTGGTCTAGTGTTGAGAGAAGCATGTGAGGCCCAGATTTTGTTTTGGGTGAATAGAAAAATGGGGACAGCGCAGAGAATTGACAATGGTTTTAATGCGCCAGTGACAGCTCAGGTAGGTTGAGCCAGATTGGATTGCACTTATATCAGAAATACCAAAATTGGAAGGAAGACTTCCAAGTCTTGGACTTGGAAGGAAGTCCAAGAAATTGGACTTCCGAGGTGCTGAATTATATAACCATACAGACTAATGTATCTTGTGCAAGGAGAGAAATGTAGACCTGGAACTAAAGAGGAAATTTAGGCAAGACTTTGCTATTTGGAACTTACCTGAATATATTGGATATAGATGCTGTATCTCTGATATAAAAATTATATGAGGTAAATATTATTTTCAATTTTTGCTCTGTGAATACATTATGAATCATCTGTCTGAGTCCAGGGTCATTTGACACTAATTTGGCACTAACTTATTTAATTTCATTAAGTATTTTAGGTCCTTGGTAATGTCAGAAATTTTACTTTCTGTCCAAGGCAATGGTCAGGATAACGGTAATGACCACCAGTGATCAGTCTGAATGGTAACATAACGGACTGGTGACAACGACGAATCCTCGTGATCCCTCTAATTATTTGTCCGGGTAGGAACCCTGGACTCCAGCCAAAGCCTAGCCTGACTGCTGCTGGAACCTACATGTGTATAACATTTCTGGAGCGAAACATGGATGTGGATCAAAAGCTCTAAAAAGAATCCATAACCTTTTACATTAAAAATGTAAACTGTACACTACTAAGAATGTATTCCAGAAAATGAAGCACTAACATCTTCACACCAGCAGCATTCATGGTTAAGAAAAAACCCTGGGGGCTATATAGAATGGCATTTTATTGCAGGTAAATAAATTATGGTTTTTTTTTTTTTTTTTAAAGCTTGTACACAAATTTTTTTTTTAACTTTTTATTTATTTATCTTTAGAGGGGAAGGGAAGGAGAGAGGGAGAGAAACATCAATGTGCGGTTGCCTCTTGTATGTCCCCTGCCGGGAACTGGCCTGGCAACCCAGGCATGTGCCCTGACTGGGAATTGAACCGCGATCCTTTGGTTCGCAGGCCCGCGCTCAATCCACTGAGCTACAAATTATGGTATATTAATATGACTATCCCATAGTCATTAACAGTGATGAAGTATATGTATATTTATTTACTGGAAGGGAAATCTAATCAATCTGTGGCAAATGAAAAAGTAGGTCACACAACTACATGCATAGTATAATCACATTAGAGTATATATTCATATATTTTAGAATATATCCAATTCAGATTAATATATGGATTTAACATTTAACACAGATTGTCAGATATGCATATGCAAAGAAATCTGGAAATATATACATCAAATGTTCGTAGAGGTTATCTTTGGAATGTGAGATTTGCGTATTTTTTTCTCCTATTGACATTTTCTACACTGAACATGATTGTGTGTAAAAAAAAAAAAAAAGCCACAGTTTATAAATATTTAAGCTAATCTACGTTATTGTTGTACCCTAAACGTTTGGCGCATGAAGAATAAAGGTGAGAGGTAGCGGTCAGAAGGCACAGCTGAGGGGTGGCCTCTCGTGGCGGCCAGGCCAGCCCCCAGTGCTGGCAGGTGTCTGACAAGGCAGGCCAACTCACAAATGCCCATGCTGGGAGAGTCAGCCAGAATGGGAGGGGTGGGCGACAAGGTGGGCTTGGGGACATGCCCAGAGTTGGAGACCTAGTAGAGGGAGCATGGGGGCAAGGTGCCAGAGCTCACCACTCCCAGTGCCACATTGACAACGAGGCTTTGTCTGCCCTTTTGAAAGGCCCCAGCTTCAGCTTCCCCCATAATTAAGCCATCTGCCTTAACACGGCCGCACTTTCAATCTGACAGCTGACAAAATGCTTCATCTGTGCAATGAATAATAAAATCTGGGTGTGATACTGAACAATTTAATAAGAAATAGCAAATAGTGGGAAAAGATGGCCCAGATAAAAATGAGAACATTTCTACACTATTGTGGTTGCAATTCAGAGTAAAGGCTTAGAGGGTTTTTTTAAGTGAATACTTTTCTAGTCACTAAAGGAAATATCTGTAGAAAAGTGCTCGGAACAGCAAGATTTTGATGATGAGGATTGACCCCAGGTCACCCTAAGAATGCATTCTCTGGCTTTAGGGGGAGAAAAAACTCTTGGTCCGTACTCGCATTTTTCTCCGTGCTATCAACTTGGGGGGGGGCGGTGGATTTCATATCATCATCACTACTATTAAAAACATATGTCAGAAAAACAAAGCTAATAGACATCGTCGGCCAGTGTTCTTTCACAGGAAAGGGTGGGATTTGAACTGCTCAGATGTTTCTGTTAATTGTCAGAAAATGCATCTGGCTAATCCTCCTCACCTATGGCCTTTTTTTTTTTTTCCTTTTGCTCCGGAGGGAAATTGAGTGATTATTTGGACAATATGTGTAGGGACTGTGCAGTGTTGGGGCAAGAAGGAACAATGGGAGGGAATGCTGACAGTGGAGAACAGTGCTCACGTGGTCTCTGGGGAGTGATGGAGAGACAGCCGGAAGGCAGAGGGTCCTGGGAGGAGGATCATGCACAGAGGACCAGCCCCGGCGCATGTTCTCTCTTCCTTACGGGGCTGAGTGACGGCACCCTGTCCAAACCCCAGTGTCACATCTTGCTGAGTGTCGGTTAAGATGGTTCAGGCTGTGTGAGGAAAAAAAATAGTTTAAACAAGCTCAGATCTTGCAGGGTAATTACTGGCTTATGTAAGGAAGAAGTCTGGAGGTTAGGCAAGCTTCAGGCACATTTTTATGAGGGTTCTAGCTTCCCTTCTCTGTGTAACCCACAACGCACCTCCCCCCTGCCCCCCATCTTTCAGCTTTATCTACGCAAGGACATCTTACTGCTCCATGTATGTAGAGACTAACTGTAGATACCGAATGACTCAGATCTGTGACTGAATCCGGCTTCCCATCCTAAACTCCTCCCAAAACATGTTTTTCACTACGAGACAAAGGCCACTGAGAGCAGATGACAGCCAGGCTGCCTGCTCCTCCCTTGTTCAGCACAAGGCAGAGCTTAGGCTGTGGCTGGGCTTTGGGTCCCTGATGTCCTTAGGAAGGAAGGTCCTGTGTGCTAGAGCCTTGGACTTCCAACTGTGGGTTCCCCCAGGAGAGGCATCCAGGCTGATGGTCGCCAAGCCTCCCCAGTAAGACTTACCAGGGCGAAGATAATGGCTTCATCTTCAGAGCCTGGGCCGCAGACATAGTCCCCGCATTGTGTGTATGTGAGTAACAGAGTTCATTCCCATAATGTACGTGAGCGAACAGGTGGTAGAGAGACATCCCCTCCTATTATCTCCATCATGTATAACATTTGTGAATTGTAAGCCACAAATATAACTTACATATATTTCTTAATCTAGCAGTTAAATCATAGTGCACTTCTTGTATAAAGATGCAGTGACAAAAAAAATCAAACTAAACAAAGTCAGGCATCTCTTCTAACTTCTCATCGGCTACAGCACCCACCACGTGGGATTACACGGTTGCCCTCACACACACCGAGGGGCCCTGCGTTTGGTTCATCGAGGAGGCAACTTGCTGCCCCATCTGGAGGCAAAGTCAGTTACGGTCTTAGGGTCTGTTCCTACTGTCTCACTCCTGCGTTCTCCAGCTGCCCCTTATCAGTTGGTTCTTCACTGGGCCGGGTGAATTCTGTGCAGCGGTGCGCTGGTAAACGTGTAATAGCCAACTCTCCAGGAAAAAGTGTCCCCATGCATGAGATATATATGCAGGCAGGTACGTTTATTACAATTGATTCTCTCAAAGTGCTTTTGTGGATTTTTTCCCTGAACTCTTGTATCCACAGCCAGCCTGTAACCACACTGGGTGAGTAAATATAGTTGCAGCCCGAATGCTGAAGGATGTTTTCTTTTACTTTAGTGAGAAAGATAAAAGCAACATAACCAATGTATGTCAAAGTCCCACGTACTCGTTCTTCTGCTGAATCAGGTAATAGTTTTCTAAAACTGGGAAAAAAAATTCCTGCATTATATTTGTATAAGTTACAATGTAAGGGATAAAGACTTGACATATTTTAAGTCTTATCTGCATTATAATCACTTAAATCTAGACAACCAACAAAATAATAAACCAAGCTCATGCAAAGGCATACCTGCCTGGCCCCCAGTTTGTGTAATTTTATGTGATTTATGTACTTTTAGCTTTGCTGACTTCCGAGGTGTAAGTGGCCCCCCACCCCGCCCCCCTGCTCCGTGGCTGCCTTGAAACAAAGAGTTGGTGTCAGGGAAAGCAGAGCCGGGAAGAGTGGTGGAATAGCTCACCATCGCATAGATTTTTCATCAGACAGAGCAGACAGACACAACCTTCAGAACACAGATAAACAGTAAAACGAAGTAATTCGGAAGTGGTGAGTTTTGAATATTTATTACCTTTGTTTTTGAGATAATTTTTTGGATTGTAAGCTTACACAATGTCTTGTGTAATAGTGGCTGTGTTTAACAACCAGCTCACAGGATCGCTGAGAATTCGGCCCAGTAGCTCTAGGCCACCACCCAAGGTCACCTCTTTATCTCGGTCACGACCCTCTCAAGTGTCAGCCTGGATGACGTTTCTAAAAAGTTTCTCTGTTTTTTGCTCATGAAGGGTCATCACAGTTTGTTGTTTTTTGTTATTGTTGCTCTGGACTCATTTCTTAATTATTTCACTCTTTTAATGAAAACATTTCAACTTTTAACCATCTTTTTTTTTTTTTGTCGTTTTTATTTTGACCATTCATTTGGCTGCCTCCAGTGATTTTTAAACGTAATGAGGAACTGAGGTTTACAAATTACAGTTGGATATGATTTGACCAAAAACTAAGCCTATAAAGCTCATAGTATTTTTGAGGGAATAAATGGTCAGAAGGGTGGGAGTGACAAAGAAGTCCCAGGTGGCAGGCGTGTGTGGCCCCCAGCTTCCCCTCATCTCCCAAACTAACTAGTAGATAGGAGCTTTCTACAGGCACAATCCAAGGCTCAGGTCCACCTCTTCCCTCCCGCTCACTGCCCGGCACAGTGCTTGGCTCACCTTGGGCATTGGACATGCATTCTCAGCTGACTTTTGTGCCGAGAGGACAGTGCTTGGCTTCTCCTATCTCAGTCCCCTGCTGTTTTTGGCTAGCTCTGTTAGATCCTTCCTCACTTCTGCAGATGTGTTTTGGGGCCTGAGTTTCCTGTTGGACTCTCCCTGCCAGACTTCAGTTGCCTACGCTTGAGGGGACTGTTCTGGGCCTCCCGTTTATGGTTCCCAGCTCTGCCCCCTTTGCCCTGTGAGGCTGGAATCTATGTGCAGCTGGAACGCTGATTGGATGAAGCATGCCTCTCCCATCCCGTCAGCTTTGATCTGGAAGTGTGTGTCCTGGCACCACAAATTAAGTTCCATTTGAAAACTCAAACTCAAGACATGCCTCAGTTTCTGCTGGAGAGTTTCAGGAGTTTGTACGCTAAGACCAGATATTCCTGTACTGTGCCTTATACACCCAAGAACCACAAATCAACCAGGGGTGCAGCACATTGAACCAGCACGAGGGCTGGCACGGTTCCTTGTGATCTGTGAAGAGGAGCTGTGAGCCTTGGATGTATCACTGAAGTGCCTGGGACAGGCTGCAGGACTCGTTCTCTCACCCCCGCTGATACTACCGGGGTGACTCTCCCAGACTTGACAAGAAGCAGTGTTGCTGTTGCGACGTCACCAGGCTGCCTTGAGAGCAGCTCAAACGATGACACCAGAGTGACGGTGTGGCTGGGGACTCTGGGTTCTCAGGCCTAGTCCTTTGCAAGACAGCAAAATCACTAAGAAGGAGTAGCAGTGGCCAGGGGCGTGTGGCACGTGTGATGCTTTATAAAGGGTCTAGTTTAGTTATCATGTCTGATACCAAAATCTAAGTTCTGCTTGAGAAGGAAAAAAATACATCACATATACATACATAATATATACACATACGACACACATCACATGCATACATACACATTCACATGCATACATACACATACATATATACATGCACACGCAGATCGTATAAACACACCAAACTACTTAGTATTTTTCACTCAATAGAACCCAGCACTGATCAAAATTTACCCAACTCCCCTTAAGTGGAAAGACACTCTGTTTTGCTTGCAGGTGCTCCAGTAATGTGGTGAATATTAAAACACAAATGTTCCTTGATGTAAGACACAAACGTTTTGACTGGGCTTCGGCTGTGCACATTGTCATGCAGTCGGTCTGGATGTTAGAGAGCAAGACACAAAATTCTGGACCTCATTAACTGAGAGCCATAAAAAACATTGGTGGGAAAATAAACTTCTGAAGACCTGGATTACTATAACTAACTTATTTAAGAAATTATAGCCTTCTTTTTTTATGTAGAGAGGGTTATCTAACACAGAAAGATGGAAATTAATGATGGAGCACCCTCCCCGTGCCTTTGAAGTCTCACAGTCACAAAGATATTTCTGTGGACGTTCTGTTCCCATCTGGCAAGTGTCGACCAATCACGGGAACAGCAGAGCTCAGAGCATCTCTCGGGGCCTGGCCCTGTGCACTCGGCAGAGGACAGCCAAGTGCCCCTTGTTGAGGCCTGGGGGTTGGAAATGAGCAGCTGTTCCACGAAGAATGGGAACTGCTACAGATAACGGAAGGGTCACCAGCTTCCTGAGCCTCGAAACTTGGCAATGTTCTGAGCCTTGATCTGTTGGAGACGAAATATTTCCTGTTCTCTGTGAGCAAAGAGACAGAGGTCTTTGTGCCTCAGCACAGATGTCTGCCAGGGGGGCCCTTGCCTGGCTGGCAGCTCTACTAACAAACCTGACAAAGTGAGACGTCCTGACCTCCCCTCTTAAGTCCAGGAATTCTTCAAGATGTCGATGCTTCTCTTGTAGCTTTTAAATCATCTCCATTTTGTTTAGTCTTGTAAACCACCTGAAACTCTTCCTGGAATGCTAGACGAACACATAGAGAGTCATTCGGAATAAGGCCACTCTAAAGAAAAACTTAACTATAGAAGGAAGACAGAAAAAAGAACTCAACCTGCTTTTTCCAGTTTATTTGGATGGAAATTCCCCTAAGAAAATAGGTTTGAGAATGAGATGGGTGGGAATAAGGAGGGATACTCAGCCCCAAAAGAGTATGTCAGTGACCTAACAAATGTCTTCCATCCTGTGATCACTATAGAAAAGCCGGGATTGGGCTCATTAGAGAAGCTACAGATACCTGTATCCCAAGAAAATTTCTGCATCTCAACTCTTTTTTCCCAAGTGATGAGGCAGAAATTGCTTTTTTCTTTTTTTTTGGCCCCCAGGAAGCAGACGTTCCCACCATCACTATCATTTCTACCCAAAACAGCAACATTTATAAAAGCAATAACACATTTTCTTTGACATTGGTTTTTTAAGAAATAAACCCCAATCCACCAGAAATCATCACCAACAATCAATAAAATACTAAACTGTGGACACTTAAAACAACAGTCCTCGTTCTTGTAAGCTAACCTGTCTTACAGCTCTGTCCTCGGACCTTGTTTGTGACGTCAGAGATCACAGAGGAGTGAGCCACACTGCGCCCTGCGTGGCCCCACAGTCCTCCCAGCATCTCCCCCTGGTTCCCCTGGGGCATCTCTGTAAACTGTCTTTCATGAAGCTGTCCAGTAAGTGTGTGAGCGAGTTAAATGGTCCTTTTTCTTAGCCACTTTCCCACACCCAGCCTTGATTATTTCATAGGAACAAAGACAAACTCTGACACCCTTCCAAAACCCAGGGGGCTTGTGGCGTCAGCAGCCAACCCCTTGAGTGCAGACTGCCCCTCCAGCGCTTCTGCAGAATCACACCCATAACATGCTGTGTGTCGTGCGGTTGGCATAGATGTTTTGAAACGAGGCAGACCTTCCGCAGTGTTTAGTTTGGGGCGGAATTTAAGTTTTTGGCTGGCCGCCACTGTGAAACGTGTTTAGTTTGAAGTGACAGGCCCGGTCAACACCACAGGTCATAGGTAGGCCTAGCTGATCCCCACTAGGTAAGCCAAATCAAAAGATAGGCTCCCCTTAGTGTCTTCTCAGTTTTCTTCTCTCCTTAGTGTCCCGGTATGGTTAATCCTGGAAAAAACACTCCTAGCCTTTTCTACCAGGTTCTCTTCGATAAGCCCTTCCTAATTTGTGATGACACTCTTTGGAAACCAGATATCCAGGGCTTGGGAGGAGCCGTGCAGGATCAGTAACGGAAGGTCACACCCTGGGAAATAAGACGCCTGGCAGAGTGTGGAGACACAGTTACTCTACGAAATCCCGAGAGATGTAACATGACACTTTGCAGCCTAAACCTGGACCTGGGCGGTGTGCAGGAGCAAGTCAGCAGGACACTGCAGAGCCGGTGACGGAACTCCCAGATGGACGGGAGACTGCTGTGTGCACACAGTGTCGCTGGGACGCGAGGCGTCTTTGTTTCGTTCCCCTCTGGGGGGCGGGGGGGTATATGCGAGGAGCCGTCTCAGACCACTTGTGTTACTCAGCGCAGTGCAAGTGCCTGTGGGCTTTTTTCTTTCTTTTCTTTTTTCCTATCTCAGTGAGAATCTGCACGTATGCCAGGCTGAGAAAGCATATACTGCCAGCGTGAAGGTGTGATCCAACCATTACGAGCCTCAAACAGTCTTTGGGGAATGGGTCAGTGACTGCAGGATGGCATAGCTGCGGGGTCCATGCCAAGTCCCCTGTGATGGGAGAATCACACTGGACTGTCAAGGTCAAGGATAACCCACAGAGTTTATAAATATATTAAAGCTAAGAGAAGTTGTGATGCTGTGACAGTGAACTAGTAAAAATCATCTAAGAATCTTAGTATCCAGGGTGTGTTCATTTTCATTTTTTTAACAGAAAATAGAAGGTAAATAATATCCTGAAAATAAAGTTTTATAAAGTGTAGGTAGTCTTTGTATTTTTTATTGTTCACTGTTAGATAGTAGATTTAGCCTGACACATAGTAGATACTCAATAAATACCCCCTGAGTAAATGAAAAATAAATGAAAAGTATGTTTTTAAAGGGTACTTAAAATGGGAAAATTTAGCACCTATTGCATGTCTAATAAAACTTAAATTGAACTCTATGAAATACAATCCCTGCTGATAGGAGAAATTTTTACTAGATGAATATTATTTTATTTCTGGAATTATGATGTCAGCATTTGTATTATGGTAAAGTGCAATATGAAGGAACGCACTGAATTTAAATGCATTAATTCAAACTCATTTTATAGAAGTATACAATGTGTATATATACACACAAGTAAACAGATTACAACACACATATGTACACATATGTTATATGCATGCACTTCTTCCTGGCATCGTTAAGCAGTGAAAGGAATACTATAAAGGGAAAATATTGAACACTGAACCCTCTAAAACTGTCAAACACAGAAGAGCAAGGTGAAGCTCAGCTGCGGACTCAAGGGCATGACTTGGTTCTATATTTAGGGTGCAAATGAGGCTGCATATTGAAAAGAAACTGAACCTGTATTACTTTTCTTTCTCCATTCTGATGGCTCCTGCTGGATTTCAGCCATGACCTTTGCGCTATGTGCTGGCCAAGGATGTCACTGTCCCTGGGATACACCCCCGAGATCAGGGGAGTTTGCATCCCAGGCCTTCATCACCCTTCACTTTCTGCAGAGGCAGGGGCAGAACCTGGAACTCAGCGGCCCTTTCACAACAGGCCCGCGGCCTGGCAGGGCTTGGAAAGGGCCAGTACTGGCAGGCCCCCACGGTGAGTTCTCCAGCAGCCCTGTGGCTCCGTTTGCCTCCTCCCGCAGGTCTTCAGTGGGCTCTGTCAGTTCATCGCCTTCAGACTTTGAATTGGCACATATGCATTGGGAGATGGGGCAGTTGCATCGGCTGGCCTGGAACTAATTAAACACTGGAATATTTTAGATCAGGAGGAGAGGAAGTGTGGCCAGATTTGCAAGTGAGCTGAAGGAGCAGACTGACCCGGCCCTGCAAGAAAAAGCACTGCTGCCTGACCTTATGTAGCCCCAGCCGGGTGGGGGGGCCCTGCGGACCTGACAGGTACTGAACCGTCTCAGCGACTTAGGAAATCTTCTTCTTCGTCTTTTGTTAAAAATAAAATCTTCCTAATGGCACAGTGTTTTGTTCAGAAGAACAGCTTGCCAGGCCTGTTAGCTTCTGGGAAAGGACACATTCAAGTGAGTGAAAGCCTGTGGAAAGCGCTGATGGGGAGGGGAAATTACTGCCCGGCCGAGTGTCAGGGGCCTGGGTTTGGGCAGGCTGAAAGCATACCCAGTGACCCCCACCGCCGTGGGACCTCATGCGGGCCACTTCCCTTCTGCCTTCCTTCCAGGTCCTGGTCCGAGTCATTGTGCCTCCCTCTTTGTCGCCCCCTGTTGGGTCTGTTTAGGATCCCGTCTTGGACTCAGATGGACCCTCGTGGTTGCTGAGGTTGAGAGTCTTGTCTAGTAGAGGACCTCCAGGGGCTGTGCCTTTAGCTGTTGTTTCACTGCAGGTTTTCGGGAGCTTCTTAAGTTTGTTTTCAGCCTGAACCATCTTAGCTCAGAGCTAGCAGTTGTAGATTCAAAGAAAGTGCATTGCTGGTTGTTTTTGGTGTTTGGTTTCTGTAATTTTTTTTTAATACCTACAATTTATTTGACTTGTACCTAGGTGCCAGATACTGGGTTACATCCTGAAAGACTTTATCCCATAACTCACTCAACAAAAAAATGTAAAGAAATCAATAGTGCTATCTTGTTTTATGGTTTAATTCTTTTAAAAAATTTTAATTTAAAACATACATAAAAATTTATCATCTTACCCACTTTTAAGTGTAAGGTTCAGTGCCTGTCATGATATTCACTTGTTGTGCAGCCGCCGCCACCATCCGCCTCCAGAGTGCCTTTCGCCTCGCAGAGCTGCAACGCTGGGCCCATTAAACACCTTCCTGTTCTTCCCTCGCCCAGAGCCTGGCGACCGCCGCTCAGCTTTGAATTCAACTACTATCGTCTTTCTGAATTTGACTACTTCTGTATCAGTAGAATCATACAATATTTGTCTTTTTGTGACTGGCTTATTTTACTTAGCATAATGCCTTCAATCTTCATCTGTGTGGTAGCATGCGCCAGAATTTCCTTCTTTTGTGGCTGAATAGTATTTCATTGTGTGCCTATACTGAAAGTTGTCTATCCGCTCATCTGCCAGTGAGCACGTAGGCTCCTTCTACCTTTTAGCTAGTGTGAATAATACTGCCGTGAACATGGGTGTGCTAATATTTCTTTGAGACTGTTATACAGCCACATAAATGCATTGATTCTGATCGAAAGGAATAAAAAGCTTCAGCTATTGTGTTCCACCCTGGGCTAACCCCAGTCAGTATGGTGATAACCAGGCACTGCCACCGTTGATAGGTCCTTTGTATAGTTTATCCCCCAGAACATCTATTAATGCCCCTATTTTATGGATGAGGGATCCAAAGCACAAAATGAAATAATAGAGCTCAATCAGCCATGTGTCTGGCCCCAAATACCCACGTTCTTTCTGTTACCTCTTACGTCCTAGGCATTGCTTGCGTTGAGTCATGTAGTTTAACTTCACTGAATCAGTTGTAAACAAAATATTTGTACATAAGCTGCTGTAAATTTCAAATACATGGCATTTCGGAAGATCTGGAATGATCCGTAAACGTGAGTCATTTGTGAAGGTCTTTGAAGGACAGAAACTTGTCAGTGAGTGACCTGTTTGAAGAGGTCAATGCATATTTTCAGCATCTGTTAGAATGCCATCGATGCTGCCATATCCTGTAACTGTGACAGCTCAGCCCTCACAGAAGGGTCTGGTTTGGAGAGGTTGTTCCTCGATCCCCTGCTCAGGCCACCTGGCTCATTTTCAAAATGTTTCCAGCATTTCAGCCTCCAGCTCAACTCTTCATCCTGGAAAAGCCTGTGTCTCCGTCCAGCTCTGTGCTGTGATTTATTTTTGGCGGCTAAAGGGAAGAATTAGTCATACCTACTCTTCTTGTTGAGTTTAATGGGAGCATTGTGGCCGGTGGGAAAGATGGTAGTTTATCAGCCTGGTGACTTGTGGAGTTGGTGGCGTGGGCCTCCTTGCCCCTCCGAGTTTCCTGTCCCCTGTGAGTCACTTTCAATAATAATAAAGAGGTGAGGTTCGATGTCTGCCAGTGGGGCGCCTTGTGCGAGGTTTTCAGCCTCTCAATAATGTCCATATTGTGAAAGGAAAGATGATGTCACCTCCTTGGCAGCTGAAAACAAAGGGGAGGCAAATGAAAATGACCAGGGCCACCCAAAGACATGCCAATCAATGCTATTGACAATGAAGAGGAAAGCATTCTCTCTCAGTCGTAAAGTATGATGGAGCTAAGCAGGACTGACCTTGGGGGAAGGCATTTCCTAGCATTTAGCCAATAGCTAAAAAGCCGACGGACTTTTAGTCAAACTGGTTATTAACTGCCTGAAAGTGCCTGACCCTGGAAGCCGTAATTGCTGCCACAAACACAGAGCCCACAAGAAAGCCCGCGCATGAGTCACACAATGGGCCATTGTGAGCAAGTCCCCACGCTGAACTGTCCAACTGACCTCACGGAGCAGCTGAGTGTCCCCACCACAGGGCATTTCTCAGCAGACACCATTTCACAAGGACCCAGTTCTAGGTGTGACAGTGCGCTGAACGGGTACTGACACTGTGGCGGCTACGGAGACCTAATGGGACTCGTGTATGTGGTTTATAGTTTCTCTGGTAGCCACACTAAAACCGTAGGTGCAGTAAATTTCAACAGTATATTTTTAACCCAATAGATTCGAAATATTAACATTTCAACACACACTCAAAAATGATTAATGAGATAGTTTGTGTTCACTCTGTGTGCGGAGTTTTCACAATCGGTTCGAGGCCCTTAGAACGCATGCGAATGGGGAAGAGCCACCTTGCCAGCATTCGGGGGCCCCATGAGGTCAGTGGATACCGCTGCGGAGAGTGCAGGTCCGGGAAATTGATTTGGTTTCAGTAATGTATTCGAACGTTAAATGGGCAAATGGACAAAATTGCCAGGTGTGTTTTCTCATCCTGATCGGTGAGGCGCTAACTTAGGGGGAGGTGCTGAGTAAGTTTGAGCTATTTAAAAAGACACAGCGAAAATTCATGAACAGTATTTAAGTTTCAGAAGAATTTTCACAGAGTGACTACTTTTGCAAAGAGAAACGAATATTTCAGCAAAAATAAATGAGTAATAGGGTTGCTTCAGATGGTAAAGTTGCTCCAGAGACACTCACACTGGGCATGACAGAGACCAGGTCACGGGGTGGGAGTGGCTGGCTGTGGCAGAGGGGTGGCGTCTTCGAGAGGCTGGCCAGGACCTGCTCTCTGGTTGATGGGGAGGGTAAGGTGGCTCACCTTGCCAGGGGTGGAGATGTGTACTTGGGCGAGCGACCAGCACGTACACCTGTGTTTTGATTTTAATGATGCAGAGTGTCCATGCGCAGGGAAGGTGGCCTTACAAAGTATGACTTGAAGGCTTTATTTTCTACCACAGGACGATCAGACCTCGGACTTACCCATAACCCTGCCTTCGAGCAGTTCTTGATTTCTAGTTTCCGTGCCTCGTCCCTTGAGAATTCTGCACGCTGTCGTGTACCCACAGAGATCAGATTAGCACTGCTCCTCGGCAGAAAATGCCTTTATGGTGGCTGTACTATTTTACCTGCCACATCCAGTGGCAGTCTCTTCTGGGCAGTTTCTAGATAAACCCTGTGAGATTCTGGCTCCCCGACTTCCCTCTCCCACATTTCCAGCTGACCATCTTTGTTACTCTCATAGTGTCCCTCCACCCAGAGTCTGAGGCCTGACTAGGTAGACCCCAGTGTACCCCGTTCCCAAACCAGTTCAGTCCCACCTCACCAGTGTCACACCGAATTACCCCAGTAAGTGGTTGAAAAGTTCCCCAAACCTTCCTCTCCACTTTGGTATAAAAGCCCTTGGTTTACTTGCTTGCCTGACTAATATGTATCCTCCAGTGTGGTTCCCAGTTTACACCCCAAAACGACTTTGCTTTCTTATTCTTTCAGCCTTCATGTTGCCCACGTGAACCACCAGAGCGAGTGAAATGTCATCGCTGCACTGCGTGGCGTGGATGCACTCAGTGTGGGACCGAAGAGCGCCGGAGAGGGTCACTAGTTGTTTCCTCCTGTGCTCGTACAAAGCTTACATTTTACAGCCACGGCAGCGACACCCACTGCTGCGTCTGCCCGTGGGAAGTCCAGTGGAGAATGCTCCTCATTTGAAGGTCTCCGCCAAGGTAAGCCAGCTCGCAATTCCTTTTTCCTGCCCATGTCAGAGGTCCAGAGGTTTTGCTTCAAGGCTTCTTTTAAGAATCGTTTCCGTGTCCAGGTTCGTCGCTAGGCAGTGCTTGCTCTGTCCTGTTTCTCTTCACTACTCTTTGCTCAGCGAAGTTCGTAAACACTACAGGTCAAAGAGCATTAGCTTAAAGCCGGGGGGTAAGGTCGGTTTCAAGTTCTTGTTCCTGGTGGTGCTGTGTATTCATTTATCGTCAAACTCATCGATGACACCTGAGGACGCAGAGGGAGACACAGATTGGGGACAGCACTGAGTGATGCTGGTGATGATTCAGCGGGTGTCCGTGACGTGTCGGACGCCACGTCCAACCCTTTCTCATCTGCGACCTTGCTTAGGTGCCACCGCAATCCTGCGAGAGCCGTGCTATTGTTAGCCTCATTTCACCGAAGAGAGCATGAGGCCTGAATGAGTAAAGGAGCGATTTCAAGTTCATCCAGTTTCTAAGTGGTGGAGCCAGGATTCAAACCCCAGGCTCTGCGTCCTCACCAGTTCCCAAGACCCAGGTTGTCAGGCAGCTTTCTCAGCGTCAGTAGTTTCTGGAGGAATACAGGGGCAGTATGGGTAAATAAAAATGGATCTGCACTAGCTGAAATAATAGAAAAGGTAGAGAATACACTTCCCTTCCTTTGCAGCTTGACAAAAACATGGTGGAAAATAGGGAGGGAGTGGGCCGAGGAGCAGTGAGAGGCGCTGAGCGGGAGCTGGAGCAGACAGCCGCTCGGAGGACTTTGAGACCATCCAGAGGGGAGAGGATGACGCATCGTGCTTATCCTAAGACAGCGTGAGGGGACGTGCATTGCACTTTCTCAAACGGTTCCAGCCTGCCGTAGCTTACGTTACCATCAGAATGATTTAGAAGCAACCTACGCTTAGAAGTCCTTTTGGTGGCAACTTCATAATCTGCTCAGTGTCCAGCAAGGCTCTCTTCAGTCACCAAATAAACAATTTCAAGTCCTAGCTCATAGAGAATTTATTTTAACCTGCTTTTACTTCACGGGTGCTTTCCAAGTTTGGCAAGTTCACTGCAAAGGGACAAATGTTTCTCATCAGGCCAGGAGGAGAAGAAATAGGGCACAGACATAATCCAAACTAAAAATCCAAAAGCATCTCTGGAGATAAAATATTTATAATTCACATATTTGAAAAAACACACACTCCTTTGCCTAGGGGGTCATTTCTGATAATTATTAGATAGCTAAAAAAGGAGAGAGCAGACTCCCCTTGGACCACTTGTCCAGTTTTGACTGCCTGTTTACAGAAGCCACGACCACAGCAACCGCTGTGCGCAGATGCAGGTGCTCCTCGACTTGTCCCACGGTCAGCCGGCCACCGCTGCGTGAAGTTGGCTCAGGGACCCAGCCAGCCATTCTGACCCCTGTGCGTCCCTAGAAGCATGAGGGATCAGCAAATTGTTAAGCAACCCTCGATCAACAAAACAAGGACCGATGGCTAGAGGTTCCCCTCTTCTGTCCAGCCGGATGGCGGTTTTGAAGTTCACTTACATCAGTTGTCTCATCAAAGTGGTCCTCCTGGGGTCCAGGCCCTGCTGTGCTCAATACAGTTGGCTTGAGAGCGCACTCCAAGTTCACTTCTCCGAACGGACTACTGGCACCCAAGTGCTTTTCTTGGGCTTTGCTTTATAGAAGAACCTATGCTAAGTAAAGGTTATTACCATATTTCATAATCCATCGATGAAAAAAAGTATCTGTTTAGCTTCTCTTGAAAGTGTTGGGTGATGCATATTTTAAAGAATGTCTAAAAACTTATTTTTATTGGAAACGTATTCAAAATACTTGATGCCCCTCACATGGGTAATTTTTCTCAGGGCACGATAAAATCAGATTTGGCAATCACTAGCCTAGCAAGAAAGGCATGAAATTTTAGTCTGCACATAGTTTTATAGTTCATGTATCCACTGTTTTGTGGACTGTGAAATTCCTTACATGTGTGTGAAATATATTTACTCCTGCTTCAGACTTAGCTGACTTCTGGAAGATTCATAAAATGTGAGATTTTTTAAAATTAGCCAAATTCATCTAAATTTTTTGATTTGACAGATGGCATCTCTTGAAATAGAGTAAATGAAAAATTCTTCAAAATACCTTAACCCACACATACATTACTTACCTTTAAAACATTCCGAAGATCAAAGATGGTAGACCATTTGATCTCAAAATTTATTTTTATAAGAAGTTCCTGGAGCTTGATAACAGTGCAGATTCTCCGGTCACTTTCCCCAGAATTAGCATATTCAAGATGAGTCCAGGTCTTCAGTCGAAGTTTCAGGAGCTTCTGAAGCAGACGACCCATGGACCATGCTCGAGGAAATGTCATTTATAGAACCCTCGGATTTCAAAGGTGGCAGCTCATCTCACAGTGAAATCACTCGTTCTGCCGATTAGAAAGTACTTTTAATTCTCTTGCTAGACTTCTGTCACATTCCAGTGTCTTCCATTTCCACCCTGAACTATTATTTTTCTTCCCAATGGACAATGATTGGGGTTAAACTCGAGGTCACTGAGGTCAAGCCACCTCTTTTCCAACCCTGGTGCTGCCCGTCCCTGGGAGTGTGACCTCGTCTGTTTTTTTGTTCTTTCATTCATCATGCTGGACCGATGGTAAGACCTCAGGATCCCTTTGTAAACAGACGAAGAGCCTGTCCTTGAAGAACTTACGCTTCAAAGTCAGTTTTCTTACTGGAAATGAGGATATTAAATAGCATCTGCCTCATCAGATTGTCACGAGGATTAAATAACTGAATCTGTGTGAAGCATTTAGAGCGTAGCCTGGCGTTCTCCTACCAAATGTTATCCTTTATTAATCATGTTATCCTCATGTTTAAAATCCCTCAGCAAGTCAGCACTGCCTTTAGGGTAAATTCCCAGCTGCTTAACACGGTAGACAAAGCCTTTTGGGATCTGGCTCCTGATTTTGCATCCTGCTTCATCCCCCTACACTCCCCTTCCCTTCTGGCTGCGTAGGATCACTCACCTTCCCGTGCTGTGTTGAGCTCCCCAAGCTTGTGCCTTGATGCACCCTGTCTTCTCTGCCTCGGGCCACCTCTTTCGTGAGTGCCTTCTTCTCTTCAAGGACTGGCTCAAAGGGGCCCCTCTGGGAGGAGGGTAGTGCCAGCTCCTCTGCGCATGCCCCCAGTCCCAGCAACCCCTTTTCCCACACAGCATTCTTACCTGACTTCCTTAGAAAGGCGCCAGGTAGGAGCAGAGAGTCCAGGGTGAAATTCGGAGTGGGAGCCTAGGAGGCCAGACTACCTTGGTGGCACAAAAGTCTAAAAGAAGCAGACATGCGCCATGGATTCGGAAAGCAGAATCAGCAAGTGTGCCTGATAAAATGGGGGTGGGTAAGAGGGCGAGAAAGGGAGGGGTTGAGGTAATGGTTGGGTTTCTGGTTTGGGTGGCCGTGCCAATGAACACATCATTTATTGACACCAAGATAGGCAAGATGGGATGCTGAAATAATTTTCTGGTGAAGGGGATCGAGAGAATTCTGCTAAGGCTGGTGAAGTTTAAGTCAGTCACCGTGAATGGTAAGTGCAGTGCGGTTACATATGTATGTAAAAGTTTGGAGAGAACTCTGAATTGCAGGTATACCTTTAGATATTTTTAAAAAGCATACACACACACAGCAATAATAGTACTTAAATCTATGGAAATAAGGAGGACCCCCTAGAAAAATTCAGAATGCCACAGAGACCGAGGACCAAGTTCTCACGAGTCAGCCTTTGAGGTCATGGAGAGATGCCATCACAACAGAAGGAATGAACAGCGGACGGAAGCAGGGGACTGCTGTCAGGAAGGCCAGACATGGAGAGGAGAGCGAGTTTCCAGGGGAGAGCGGGTGACTGAGATGCTTGTCAAAGTCGGGTGAAAGGACAAGTCGGTCCGTGGTTTCGGCATCGAAGAGAAAACTGGTGACTGTAACACCCGTGGTTTCCGGGCTGCTTGGTGGTGGCACTAATTGCAGACGCATGGCGGGCGTGAGGACAGAGAGGCTGCCTGCAAAGGCCACTCCTTCCAGAGGCTGGCCTGGCGGAGGAGCCCAGAGGCGGTCATGTGGGGGGATGGCGACAGGTGGATAAGGGAGGGTGTTTATTATTTTCAAGATGGAGCTTGGCAGGCTGAGGGGCACAAGGCAGCAGTGAAGAGGACGGAATTGTAGCGAAGAGCGGGTAGTTCAAGGTGCAACATCGTTCTGTCTTTGAACTGATCTGATGATAGTTTTGGTGAGTTGGGATGGGGATGGAGGAGAGGACAAGTCTGGCAGTTAAATACTGGAAAGTAGGCTTGGGAACCCAGAGAGGAAGGTCAGAGGCTCAACAGGGAAGAGAGAGTGGGCTCCGGAAGCCAGCCTGACTTATTTCAAAGTGGGCCTGTGGCCAGCCCTTTGTCCCTGACTTGCAGTGCATGACTGGAAAGATGATTTACAGCGCTGAGTGGACAGGCCCCCTTGTGCCGAGCCTGTGACAGAGGAGCCATGGCCTGTACTTCCTAAGTCATTTTGCGCGTGTTTCCAAAGCCCTGACTAGTTTCAAGCAGCTTTGGGGGCTCTCTACTCTGAACAGTGACTTCATTTCAGAGGACTTCTGTTTTGCTAATTTACTTTAGGAAATATGGATATTAGAGAAATATTCAGCAGGGTTGGGGGGGGAGCTGGAAATCTGTACAGATAAGCTAGTCTGGAAGTTTTCAAAGGTGTATTTCACGTTTTAGGAAATGCACTTAGTTGTGAATCTGTTTCCTTGACATCCCTGCCACATACTTCTTCCCCATCACCCTCTGATACAGAGATTTAGCATCTGATTTATTCCCCCGCTTAGAGTGCCTCCCCGGTGAGTTGCTGTGATTGGCAGCAGACCTGGCTCTGAAAACCTGGTAGAAATATCCGACAAGGTGTCGGGGGCCAAATCTACTTAGCACTGTGCCCGCCTCTTCATCTGTTTCTACCACGCCTCTGCTAGACTGGTCGGGAGGAAGTTATGCTAAAGACTGCTTAGCGCCTCAAAGAGTCGGCTTTAACCTGCCCCAATGGGTGGTTTACCTATTAAAAGAAAATCTATGGGAGATGGGGAAGGCTTACACAGTCAGATACAGGTCAGGCCAAGAGACTTTCTGAAAAGCACTGCTGCTCAGTTAGATACTGGTGACTTCTCCTCCAAGCTGTGGAAGCAATTGGTGTGCACTTAATTGCCTCTTGCATCGTCTGTCTGAAGAGCCTGGATCCTGTTCGGAGAGACAAAGGGGCTATGTGTGTTTCCACAAAGCCTGTTGGAGGTGGGATAAAATTGGAGGCTCCCTCGAGGCCTGGTAGAAAGTTGATCTGAAAATGATGATCAGATTTTTTTCCCCATCATGTTTTAAATGGGTTGATAGGGAAGGCCATGTGTGGGGTATCCTTGGCGTCTTTTCTTTCCTGGATGCTCAGCAGCCATGACATTTGGACTTCCTTACGTCTCTTAGTATCCGTCGTTACCTCGAGTGGATGGGGGCAGGGGAATTTCGCCACTGTTGTTCGAGTAATGTGGATAAAAATTCTTCAGATAAGGATTTTAAAAATTAGTTTTCTTCTCTGGTTCCAGTGACATTCTGTAAGAGAGATGGCTTTATCTCTCTTGGCCGCTCCCTCCAACATCCCTTTTCCAGTCCCGTTCCCCAGTCCTCTGCCACCTTTCCTGGCGTGTGTTCATTTCTTCCGACACATCCGTTCGCTCAGGAAGTGCCAGGCACTGTGCTGGGACCGCACGCCATGTTCTGGCCCTTGTGGGCCGGCTAGGCTTCTTAAAAAGTGTTTGAAAAGCCAAAGCACACAAATGAAAATAAACCGGGGCATATTTCATTACTAGGGTTATTGTTATATTAGCACAAGAGTATACAATAAATTATTTCACCATTAAAATATATTATTTTACGTGTGTGTACATATATCTGCATGTACATGCATATATGTATTCACATATGTATTCATATGTGTATGTATTCGTGTGTGTGTGTGTAAAATTGGAGAGGTAAGAGAAGATATTGCTTCCTTAGATAAAGATTGAGTTTAAAGAAATTTTCGGCAAACAAGAGACTATGTGGAAATTAAATTAATAAGATTTAGTAGAGTGAAGATTGGAGAAAACCCATAGGAAGTCTAAGAAAAAGGCTAAGTTTTGACAGTAGGAGAAACAATTGGTTTAGAATTATTAGAATTTAGATTGTTTTAATATTATTATTAGAGTAATTCTTTGCATGTAACCATTCCTCTACATAGACTCCAGCAGCCATTTGTTGGACATGAGACTCCATATATTTGTTTGATAAAATAACAAAACACTGTGATTCATAAATTTGTTACAGAAACTGTCTCATTCCTTTTTAGAAAAGCTCAGCGATCAAATGAACACCTGCTTTTTTCCCTTTTCTCCTACAAAAGGCATGTGACCAAAACAGGCCTCTTAAGAACTTGAGCAAAATTGCATCACCTGTGATTGGAGGAATAGAAATGACACAATTTGAAGATAGGGCACCATGAGGGGAAATATGGGAAAAGACACAGCAAACTTTTGCTTAGGGCTCTGGGTGCCGATGCATCGGTGACTTCAGGGTTAGGAATTCAGCTTCTCACGGAAGCCAGACTAAAGACAGCACCCTCCTTCCTGGGCTGTGTCTCAGAGAGAGGAGTCTCCTAGGACCTCAGGCCTCCAGCCTCGGGACAGGGGAGCCACAGGTCCCCTAAAACCTGACTCCTTTACATGCCACGGCTTCAGCAGGACCTTGTTCCTGTGGAAGTGCTGTTAACACTTGGAAATTGGCTTTGTCTTGTTTTGCTTTGTTTGTTTTGACTCACTCAGTTTTAGTGGTTTGTCTTTCCACCAGTTGTGGTCATTTCTCAAGAGGTTTCAATGGGGTTCCTTGTGATTATTTCGACATAACATGTCTGCTTCTGTTCCGAGTTTACTTTTGTAAAGTGGTTACCAACGATGTTATCGTTTGCTGAGAGGGACCTGCAGAGTCTTTGAGGAAGTGCACGGGCCCCAGAAGTGCAGATAACCAGCCCCCTTTTGTCTTTGTTTGCTGTGTTGCTCCTCAGGGTGTAAGGTGAAGCCCCACATTCCCGTTCAGTCATGCAGCTCCCAGGGGATGGAGGGACCGTCTCTGTCGGAGCGTGTCATTGACAATTGCAGCTGACATTTACAGGTATTGTTTTGTTTGATGTAAACACGAACACCCATCTTGACGTTCAGTAAATAATAATAGGACATATACTCGTGTCAGATTCTGTGCACAACAAAGCAGATGTTGCCCCGAGGAGCTCAGAATTTGAAGTAACATTACAGTGATATGAATAAGCGTGCACGGGCACCATGGAAGCAAAGATAAAAGCATTGCAGGTGGAGGGTGTGGGAAGCGTTTCTGCTGACTCTGGAAGGACAAGCATGTGAATCAAGTAGGAGACACATGCATATTACACATGGTATAATTACATACCATGGGTATGATAATCCCATGTATAATGCGCACAAAAATGGCAAAATTTGGCGTATATATTTTACCCACCGCACTGTCACCAGTATTTCAACATGTAATATTTGACTTCTGCTGTCTTCTTGCCCATAGTCCCCTCTCCGAAGAAAGCATCATACCTATTTCTTCACTGTGCTCTGATCTGTGGGCATCTTAAGCAGAGATTCCTCTGCAGGTTGCAAGTGGGTATCACAGAGGGAAAGCTGACAGCTAAGTGCTGTCACACATCAATCATGTCCTCGTATTTCATGCCGTGAGGGGTACATTGATTATTTTTACTTCTTTGCTGCACCTCCTTCCTGAACTTCCCCAGTCAGGGGTCAGATGAGCGTGGGGAGAGAGGGGGAGAGAGAGAGAGAGAAACCTCTCTCTCTAGATATGGAGAGTTTGAAGAGAGAGAGGTACTTGGCAAAGGGAATTCCAAAATCTCGCCTGACCATCACAGATGTTTCCTGCTCCACCCGAGACACTCAGGGGTCCCCTTCCAAATGCTGCCCTTTCCCCAACAACATCTTTATCCACTTCACCAATCTCAGACCTCTTCAAGGATTTTTATTCCCAGAGTTCCCATCTATCAGCAGCACTTTAGGGAGAATAATGAGGAAATAATTTGCCTATCTTGACAGCTGAATTACGCCAGGACGGAGTTGACAGGGCAGGAATAATCGAGGGGAAAATGCTTTTCAAGAGACATCTTCAATTTGGCTTTAATAGTTGCAGGCTCCGAAGTCCTGGGGGTCACTGCATGGAATGGGGAAGCCAGAGAAGGTTTCACGGGAAAGGCTGACATCTAATCCCCATTTCTAGAAAAACTGCTGCATCTTTTGCCTTTTGTTATCAGCGCATGGGGTTCATGAGCCCTGATCACAATGTCCAGAGTCAGTCAGAGCCAGAGCTTTACCCTCTGGCATAGACTGTAGGCCTCACACAGCTGATCAGTTCCTGGAGAGCAGCCCTTCACAGACATTTGTGTAAGATACTGGCTATAAGTTAAAGGGACCGTGCAGCTACCATGTACTAAGGATCTTCTCTAGGACAGAGAAGATGTCAGAAGTCGACACACACTAGTGTTGAGCCCTTCCTGCAACCTGGGAGTGACCATCCTTTGCAGCTGAGCCATGTGAAAGCAGATCATCAGACAGGTATAGTTACATGGCTGAAGCCACAGATTTGATGGGAAGGAGGATTCAACCTCAGGGCCACTGGCTTCTTCCCACTTTGAGTCAGAGAAAAGGAGTCTCTGGGACCTTTTCTCCTTCTCAGGATGGAGAGAGGGACAAGGAACTCATCTTACCGTCAGGGAGGGAGTTACATGATTTTCCTATAAAACAACATGGCGGAGGCCAGGGGATGATCAGGTCTCACGCCTGCCTGGACCTATAAAGGTGGGGGAGTTGAGGAGGCCTTGGCACAGAACACCTTGACGGTTCTGCTCGAGGCCAGGGCAGCATAGTATAGTGAAAAGAGATGTAAACAAAACAGGAGCTTTTAGCCATGGCTTCCAGCTGCTGCTTCTCCTGGCATTAGATGGGACAGTTAGACTCTGGCCATCATTTGTGTGTCTGAGACAGCTCACGCACATGGCTGCAGGTTGGTGCTGGCTGTCCCCTGGGAGCTCCGTGTGGGCCTTTCCTCCTTGTGGCCTCTCTGCATGGCTGGTTGGGTGTCTTTCCGCAGGGCAACTCACCTCTGAGGGAGACTGCCCCAAGACCTAGCCGTCCAAAAGGACAAGACCTAGTGTGCACGCACTCATCAAGCCTGAGCGTACCTTGCACTGGGATCACACCAAAGCTAGTCCCCTGGCCAGGCTGAGTCAAACGGGAGGAAACTCCACAGGGGTGTGGGCACTAGAAGGTGCGGCTCACTGGGGCCACCCAGGAGCAATTTTTCACCAGAAGCATATGGACCCATGTGAATAGGGGCTCTGACAAGAGCTTTCTGTGTTACCTTGGAAACGTCGCTTAGCCTCTCTGTGCCTTCCTTTCTCTCCCCACCTGTGAGACTGCATGAATAAAATCTACCCCACACTTTTGAGTAATTACTACAACTTCCACACCCATGGGCGGCAGAGCGCCCATCTCTTTCAGAACCCAGTCATTCTGAACTAATTCCTTCTAGAAGAAAATCAGGGCCTAGTGACTGCGTAACATGGAGACTCAGGAGTTGGGGAAGGGCGGCAAACTTCAGACATCTTACGATCCCTGAGGTAACCGATGTTGCATTTTCTGAGGGAGGAAACTGGGAAAGAGATTCCAAATCACTTCTCAGGTGTTGACAAGAAAGGAGACCTGGGACCAGCAGGACTGAACACAAAGATTATAGTCTGGGGAGGAAACAAAGACAAGGTCAGCCTCATTCCGCTGCTGGGTGGGTGCCTGTCCTCAGCAACTCAAGGGGAAGAGACAGTGTTTTGAACAGTCCCAGTCTTACTGCTTCTGCTACTCAGTTACTTACCTGTTACATTGGGGGATTGGACGGATTCGGTTGTCAATAAAGTCCCTTGCAGTTCTAGACTTTCAGGATCCATTGTAAAATTTAGTACTGAAAATTCCTCAAGAAAATGCATTAATTCACTTGCTTAAATAGTGTTTATTAAGATAATTTTGATGGCTCAGGCACTATTCTTGTTTGTAAATAATGTAACAGTCATGGAATAAAATGAAATATTTTGGTTTCATAGAACTTACAGTCTAGTGGAGGAGCAAAAGAAGGGAGAAAGAAGTAGGAAGGAAGAAAGGAGAAGGAAGGGAGGGAGAAAGAGAAGATAATCGGTAAGAAGTTCTATGCAGAAAAAGTCAAATGGGGTGAGAGAAGCCAGTGAGGGGATTATATTTAAAGTTCCATATGTAAATAACAAAGGGGGTTTTTTGGATGTTCAGGTGATAAGAAGAAGAGGTCAGGAGTAGAAATTCGGAAGTCATTGAAACCTAGAGGACTTTTGCAGCCATTGGGCCCAGTTCAGGGTTAAGGGGAAAAGGCTCAGGGCTGACCCAGGGGTGCTCCGCATTCAGGAGCGCGGGAAGGTAGGAGCCAGAGGCTGCACCGTCTGTCCGTGAGCAAGAAGGCAAAGCTGCGGGTGTCACCGAAGTTGAGCCCCACCCAGATACAAGGTCACATCTGAAGGATCTAGATTACACATCACCCCAGGGGGCTCTTTGGGAGGCAAAGCTTTGCAACCCCTGGGGTAAAACGTCAAAGTTTATTTTGACACAAATAAACTGTAAAGGAAACCACCCTCGGGGCAGACCGTACACCTGTGTTTTCCGAAGTCCTCTTCTCCAGGGAGCCCAAGAGTCAGAACGTCTGGACCTGACGCTTCGTTCACGGCCCCCTGGTTGCCAGCAGGGCTACGCGAACAACTGTTTCCTGTAACCTCAGTCAGACCCCGTGTCCAGTTCTCACCTCGCTCTTGTCAGCCACCCGTGCCGGCAGGTTTCCCCCACTGTGAGATCTGAAGTAAGCCATGGAAAAGAAAAAAGCAGGTGAGCAGGAGAAAGTTGCAAAGGTCCCCACCATGAGAATTTCACAGGCGAATGGCTCGTCGTTTGTTTGGTGGGCAGAGTATTGGCCCTCAAAGCCGTGCATGTCCCCGTGCCTGGAGCTTGTGCATACGTGTACTCTCCTATGTGACAAGGAGCATTTAAGGTTGCAGATGAATTAAGATTGCTCATTGGGTGACCTTCACATAGGGAAATTAGTGTGGGTTATGCAGGAAGGCCCAGTGCAATCACGAGGATCCTGGGAATCAGAAGAAAGAACCGGAGAGAGGGCAACTTGAGAAAGGACTCGGAGCGACAGGCAGCCTTGAAGACGGAGGAATGAGGCTTCGAGGCCAGGGCTGTGGGCAGCTTCTTACAGCTGGGCGAAGCAAGGAAGCTGCTCACCCCGGAGCCTCTGAAGGCACCCAGCCCTGCCGACACCTTCATTTTGGTCTAGGGAGACCCATTTTGAACTTCCGACCTCCAGAACTGTAAGATAATAAATTCGTGTGCTTTTAAAGCCACAAAAATTGTGGTAATTTGTTACATCAGCAGTAGGAAATCTATCCACGCTGGTAAGCCGATGTAGCACGAGCCTTGTTCGACGATAAATCATACCTAGACACTACCTCAGTGTATGACATTTATGAAATCAATTTTGAAAATACGTTTAGAAATTCATATGAGGTAAATAACTCTTAGCTTACCAGCAAGTGCTCCCTTTGGGAGAAGCCCGGCCCTGCTAATATTAATCCAGCAGGCTTGGACCCCGGCCAGAGCTCCCCAGGAGCCGAGCTGAAATCAATTAGAGGGGCAAACTCCAGTGGGTTACAGTACTCAGCTAAATAGCTCAGTGCTCACGTGACATCTTGCACTGTGTAAGCTCCCACTTGTTAATACCGCCTCAGGTTGGGTTATTGAATATTTACATTCCAAGGAAGGCAGAACACCAGGAAAATAAATTAATTCTTCCAAGTTTGACATATTGGCTGTTAACGAATGAAAATAGACGAAGGCGTGCACAATGACAACACCTCTTCCAAAAGCCAAAAATCTTACTTAAGTCACGACATCAATATGTTCTTGAAAGGTTTCTACTCTTGGGAGGAATACGTAAAGAAATGGGAGATAAGTTAACATATCTTTTAAAAAGTGAGTTTTTAGCTTTTGAACGGATGGATGCAGAAAGCATCTCCTTGCACTTGAGTGGGTTCCCTTTGCTTTTCCTTGATCTCCTCTAAGGATTTTAACAAAAATAACAAGGAAAAGGCCTGATATGACTTGTGTGCCAGGGAGAGATCGCGTGTACGAAGATGATGTGTCAACAGGGATGAGACTAAAGGCAAGAAGAGAGTGGCCAGGTCACTGTGAGAACACCTCTAACATCAGGACGGGGTGGCCATCCACTGACCTGTATTTGCCACCTCAGAGAAAACCGAACTGCTCCTGGTCACACGGACACCATGCAGGTGGTGGATAATGTTTTTAGTTTTATTACAGTAAAAGTTTTGGGGGATGCTAAGCCACATTTGCCTACGTTTCTATCTTATATGCCAAAAATCACTGCTGTTCTGAGCCGTAATAACAACTTGGTTTTCTTTTAAAATGCTTCATATTTCCAGATTTGTGTCAGCTTATCTATTTATGGGGATGGTCATTTCAGTGTTTTGATTGCTGCTCTGGAAATCCAAATTAAAGTGGTAGCTATAAAAGGAAACAACCGCGGGACAAAAAAAGGAAAGTTCTTCTTAGAAACGTTTTCTTCAATTCTGCCTTCCTGAGCTCTCTGGTTTTCCCACCTCTCCCTTGGACAGCTAATAATATTTGACGTTTATAGAACTGTTTTCAAAACAAAGACCAGAAGGTTTAATGCACCATGGAAAGAGGCAGAGGGGAAATCTGCTCCATGCCAGTTGTGTGACGCTGCCTCTGACTGGAACGTAGCAGCTGGGCCCCAGCTGGTGGGGAATGAGCTCCGGACAGTGGCCCAGAGCAGGAAGTGACAAGGAATCCTGGGTCCAGATGGCATGTCGAGGGCAGCAGGAGGTGGCAGTGTGAGAGGACATGCTGGCACGTTGCTGGGCCGTTCGACTTAGCCGCCATTCCGAGCCAGGTGGAGGGAAGCGGTCTCTGGCGCGGTCAGGAATGGGCTCTTGCGCACCAGCCCTGCGCGTCGGAACCGAGGCCTGAGGACCTGGAGACTCCGTGGCCAGACGAGGCACAAACAGGACACGGCGATGCCTCCGCTGGGGGTGATGGAAACGGGAAAGGGAAACGCTTCCTACTGTACCTCAGGGAGCAGTTCTGTATCCAACAGATGAGGACAAGTGCCACCACTTTTCACTTGAGAGTTTAAAGTACCGTGGTCAAGTTCAACTGTTTTAAAGCTGACATTGCTGGAGAATTTGTCTCATGCCTGGGGGATGGCTACACTCATTCCGATCTGTTGGCTCTTAACGTATTTAGTGCATCTTTCTGATTACATCCCAGCAGTGAAATGCACGGGGAGGGGGGCTCCAGGGCTTCCTAGGTGGCTTCTTTTCGTTTCACTTTGCTATTCTTAGGAGAAGGCTGAAGAAAATAAAGGGTAGAATGTAACTTTGGTTCATTCACTTGGACCTGCTGCGCCTTCTTGGCCTCATTTGATGTTCACGGTAACTGTGAAGAAACATTACAGATATGACGGATGTGAGGCCAAGAGTCACCACTCTGAGATTGGATGCTCAGGGCAAGGTGTGCGGTTGATGGAAGCTTAAGCTCAGCTCAGACATCCCTTCTTGCGGGGAGAGTAAATGGGTTTTAGCATCCAGGCGGACGTGGATTAGGCAGCATTGTGTCAGGAAGGGCCAGGTTAAGAAGGATTCTGAAGCCACAGCTGATAAGCAGCCAGAAAGGGTGACCTGGGCTGGGAGTGACCCACATGCCGTGTATTTATAACCTTGGTTGGAGTGTGAGTAAGAGACAGGCACCACAGAAGGTCATTATTCTGAAAGATGTCAGAGGCGGCTTCCTCATTTTAATGAGACTCCTGCAAGAGCCAGCTCCTAGGATCTCTGTAGTCAGCCTCTTAGTTGAAGTCTCCGCAGCCTCCTGGTGCCGAGCTGCATTCTTGATAGCAGTCAGTCTAGGTGCATTGGGTGTCGGGGGTTCTGTGTCGGCAATTCGAGCTGGATTTGTCAGCAACACAGGTTCCTTGGATAGGCCTTTGGAAGCGGAGCGGAGGACCATGGGTCCAAGCTGTCAGGTGGCAGCCCACACGAAACCTGCCTTACGATGGACCTATCTTTTGCCATCAGTTTCTGAGTTCCTTTAATTTTTTTAAAAGACTTTATTTTAGAGAGAAGGGAAGGGAGGGAGGAAGAGAGGGAGAGAGATATCAACGTGTGGTTGCCTCTCTTGTGCCCCACACTGGGGACCTGGCCCACAACCCAGGCAGGTGCCCTGACTGGGAATCGAACTGGTGACCCTTTGGTTTGCAGGCTGGCACTCAATCCACTGAGCTACCCCAGCCAAGGCTGAGTTCCTTTAATTTTAAAATGGGTTCAGTGAGATCACTTCTCTCTTTCTTCAGGTTTTGAAGATTACATGTAGAGCTGATGTAAAACCCAAAAGGCACCACCATGTTGTCATCTAAGCATATGGCGCCCTCTGCAGTTGTTCATGGTGAAGCCTGTACATTCCTGATTTCACGTAGGGAATTTAGATGTACGGTAGGTAATTATTAAGTACATGTCATTATTGTGCTGAGTAGAATACTGAATGGGCCATAGAAAATACTCGACGATGTTCGTTGAATGAAAGAGTGAATAAATAGAGTGCATTGTTTATACAGTTAGGAAACCCAGTTCTGACAAAGGCAAAGGAGCATAGGAAATGAGGAAGGTAGACACTAGACTGTAGTGCATCATGGGACAGGGCAATTTTAAGGTTGATTAAGGGGCAGTGATTATGGGGTGAGGTGAAAGGAGACCAGTCAGAGCACAGCATAAATAACCCAGCCGTGGGCGAGCCAGCGCATGGAGAGAGACGTCCAGGAAGGGATGAGCAGGAAGACAGGACAGGGCGTGAGATGAGAGGCATCAGCGGGGAAACGAGGAGAAATCTCGTTCTTCATACACCAAGGACTCCGGGTCTTGGTCCTGGCTACGCCCTTCATTCTGCTGTGCCCTCAGAATAGGATGGAAACTAGATGCTTCTCAGTGACTCTGCTCCTTAACAGCTACAATGACACCATTGGGCTCACGGCTCCCTCAGATGACTCCAGCTCCAGAATCCCTTCCTGGAAATTCAGAACCAGCTGGGCGGTCAAGAACGTCGGGAACCTGGCTGCAGGCCAGCCCTGAGCCCTGTGTAGGGAACTTAATGGGAGGGTTATTCCGCTATCTTCCTTTCTGGGGAGTTGCGTCTGTCTGCCTTTCCTTATTTCTTTAAGGACAGTGAGGGGTGTGAGGGAGTTAGTGAGGCATTTTCATTGAGGTCAGTTTCAGGCTGTCACCTCTGTTGGTTCTGGGCAAGGTCACGGAAGTGGATCGAATGATTGCCCTCTGCTCCCTCATATGCCTCCCACTAACACACTAGAGAGACGCCAGCCAACATGCAAGCACACACTTAACACTCCAAAACTCACTGCGACACATGCTTACTCATACAGTCATCCTCATGCACTTCACACACACACTTGGGCACACACGTGCACATACACACAGTCACATGCTCACATGCATACACACTCATGCCAGTGCACACATTTCCTGTGTTTGCACACTCGGCGTCATGCACACTCACGCTCCCTCATGCACATTCTCACGTGCACACACACTCACACCCGGGCTTCTCTCCTGGGAGGCATGTGAGAAGTGTGGAACTTCCCCGCAGAACGTTGCTGTGATGCCTGGCGCTCTGGCCCGGGCACCCACTGACTGGACAACCGGTTCCGCAGGGGGCCCCGGCTGCTGCAGATTTGAAGTGGCGTCAGCGATGGGAGCCAAGTTCGGAGAGCCGAGGGTAGCTCAGGCCTTGGGTTCGGGATTTAACACGGAGCCTACACGACGTTGGAGGGGCATTCCAACCCAGAGCCCTTTCCTAACCCCCCCTCAGTTCTCACTTGCACCCGCACCCACCTCCGGAGGGCACACCCTGCTGGGAAGGTGGTTAACACCAGCGTCTGTCTAATTGAAGAATAATGCCCTACCTTTATTTCTACATATGTTTGTAAATCTCTTTTAATGACATTTCCTTTTTCAAGGAAAGGCCACTGGGTTGCTTCTGACGGAGAATGTCGATGGCCTGTGGCCAGCAACGTCCAGACCATTTGGCTCTGATGTGGCCTCAGCTCCCTGCCTGCCATCCAGACAGGTGGGGTGCCTGTTGTCTGGTGGGGCACCCCCACTGACCTCAACCCCAGTTCCCCAAAATGCTGAGGTGTTGGTATACAAACAGGTTCGAAAGAAGGGGCAGGGGGAGGCAACTAACAGAAAGGAGAAAGCAAATGTGCTGAGTGTGAGGGCTGAGACGGCTGCGATAACCGCCCCCCCAGAGTGGCTCTGGTCTTCCCGGCTGCCAGAGGGAAAGCGGGAACTCGATGACCGCTGCAGCAGGGACTCAGACCCCCGAGGAGAGATGCTTCCTGGGTAGGTTTTTCTTTTTTCTCTGAGCATAAATGGTACTAAACTATCCGACCTGAAATATTTTCTAGGGGATGTCGATAAACCTTGAGTGAAGCCTGCGGGTCGATTTTGATGGCATTTATTACCGTGCTGGTGTAAATACTTGGGAGTTTCCCTTTGATCTTCTGTCCGCTGAGACAGATTCGCAGCAGGCCCAGGTGAGCTGCGAATATTAAAGGGGATAGTGCCCGAGAGAGCGCTTTCTCCACAGTAAATGCACATTACAGTTAGGAAGTATGAACATTCATTCGTATTTTGTGAGTGACTTAAAGATGGGGGAAGATTTGGAGATCTGCTGAGCCTTTGGATCTGATTCCGACCTCCCCCAGGTAGGGCAGAGTAGAAGACACACTCCCTTTGAGTGACAGAAGCCTTCTAGACAGGGAGACAAGGTTGCTTGGAAGGCAGAGCTAAGCCGCTGCGTCAACTGGACCTGTGAGCCGGCCTCTGTCCCAGACAAGAAGCTGGCGGCGGGGCTGGTTTGCAAGCCAGTCGGCCTGTACCCCTCATAGCTTACTGGACTTAACAGCACATATTTCTAGAGGCAGAAAGGGACCCCCGGTGACCCCGAGCACAGCGTGCTGCTGCTGCAAGCCTTGCTGGTACATCCTCCTTCCCCTTCAGTTTTCCTTGGCCTACTTCTCGGCCCAGAAATCCACAGCAAGAGGCTTTCCTTCAGGCGGAGCCGGGGCCATGTTCTCAACCAGGTTCAGCTGGTAATTCCACTACAAATTGCTCATGCTGAGCCTCCTGGGGGCTGACTTAATAGCTTCACCACCCTGCCTCCCCTCCGCTGGTCAGAATCCCCTTGATGGGCGGCTGGGAGGCTGGAAGGCCTGGGCTCCGTGGTGAGTGTTTAAAAAAAATTCATACTTGTTATTTGGAAATCTGTGATTCATGCTCATAAATGGGGGTGTGTGTGGGAGGGAGAAATGTGGCTTGGAGTTTACTCGCCTCTGTGGGGGGAGGCAGCAAGCCCAGCTCCCACCCCCTCCCACCCGCCCCGCCCCCCCGCCCCCGTCCTGAAATGCGGTGGCAGCATTTCGAGTGGGATCCAGTGACACCTGGTGTGTCACTGTGTCCAAAGCCCCTGCCTAGACTTTGTCAAAACTTTGCCGGAGGAGCAAAAGTTAGCACTTTATCCTTAACTTGAATTTGCAGTTACAAAACCTGGCCACTCAAATGCCAAGGCGGCCAAGCCGCCCTCCACATCCGAAACAGCAGGCAGGTGTGGGGCCCCGGCCAGGGGACTAATGAAGCGCAGTCAGTCTATCCCCCACCCCCATCCAGACCTGCCGCCTGGACCGCTCCATCCCAGGAGGAAATGACTAACGTCCCCGATTCAGGGAGGAGTGTATCATTCAAATAGCGCCCACGAAGATGCACCGGTTACCACGTGTCTTTGGTGTCAGGGAGCAGGGCCTGGGGACCCACGCTCAGTTCGGCCCTACACTCACTGTGTGGCTTTTGGCAACTTAACTCACCTCCTTGGAGCCTCAGTTTCCTTCTCCATAATATAGAAATTATCATAACATCCTTATAAGATTATCATGAAAGTTTAATGCTACCTTTCTTTTTTTTAAGTTCTTTAACAAAGTCTGGCTCACATAGGCACCTCGTAAGTGGCAGCTACTTATTAAGCATTCACACAGCAGGGCAAACACTCTCCTTTGCTCTTTTCCCGGCGATCGCCTTCAGCCCTGCTCTTTGGCATCTCTCTTTTCCAGCCACAGTGCCGACTGGGTCAGACATGGACCTTCCGGGTACCTCGTTATGGGACCGTGATGTCACGGCAGGAGAGACTTTGTCCTGTGCTATTTATCTGGTCCTCAGGGGAGGAGGGGATGTGGCCTGCTGTTTCCGCTTGCATTCCCTCCCTCTTCGGGGCCCAGCAGCTCTGGGAAGGGAGGGGGGCTTGGCCAAGGACTTCCTGAGGGAGCACTGGCCTCAGGGTGGGTCTGCATTTTCTGCAGCTGAACAAGCACGTGGCCAGGGGGTCCCAGTTCCCTGTTCTTTCAAACACCTACGATCTGTAATCCTGACTTGCCTTGGGGTGGAAAGGCCCCACTTTTCCAATGAAAACTAGACTCCCCAGGGCTCCAGAAACGTTGAACTCTCCTCCCCATAGTAGGCTTGTCCAGATTGTTGGCGGGGAGGGTGCTGGCTGGAGGTAACAGTGCACCTTCCACTGGGCAGAGCACAATCCGCCCTCGGGAGCCCTCCCCGGGTCTGTGAGCTCAGAGTGACCATGCCGACAGGCTGTTTCTCTAGACGCCCACAGTGAGTTTCTCCCCCAGAAAGGCCAAAATAACACCATCAATCAGCTGGGCTTGTTCTTTTTCAAAAGCTCACGTCCCCGTCCCTGGCGTGGGGATTAGTGCTGGGCTGCAGCCCCATGCTGAGCCACCCACAGAGCGCTCCTCAGGCCCCTGGCTGCTCCGGCAGCCATGACACAGCCAGGGGAGCAGCTGACTAGTGAGGTCCTCTGAGGGTAATGCAGCTGCCTGCAGAATCCTTGCTTTGTTCTTTTCCTCCCCCAGATAACGGACGCCTTGCCTAAGTGCTCTGGGCCCGCGACAGGGCTGTGGGCAGCCTGAGATTCCTCTCGTCTCCCTGCCGGCTGTGTCTCCCAACACCTTGGCATGCGGCTTCCGACCCTGCTATCAGAATGCCCTGGTCACCCTTCTCTAGATGGCCCTGCAGTCCTGCTCGCACAGAGATGGTGGGGACAACTGGAAGGGCCGAGCCCAGGCTGAAGCAGGTCCCGTTCTGAAAGGAGCAGGGGAGTGGGCAGGAGGGCGGCCTCGCGCAGAGCATGGATGTGGGGACACACGTGCCCAGTTGGGGTGTGGGAGGGCAAAGTTGAGCAGACAGGGCTGTGGCAGGGCCACCACCTGCAGCTGTGCGGGCTCCACCCGGCCCTGCTCCAGGGGGCACCCTTCCCGTCGGCGTGGTCCGAGTGACGCCCTGTGGGTTACACAGTCTGCCGCTCCATACCTCTCTACTGCAGCCACGCGTATTCCTACCTTTTATGCTCAAAGGAAATAGGAATTTGGACAGAAGGAATTAATCACAAGCATTTCCAGTGTACGGTAAGCCGACAAGGAAGTACAGCCCAGTGGCCGGTGTCACTGAACAAGCGGACGGCGTGCCGGCGCCCGAGTGGGCCAGCTAGGAGAGCCGGTGCTCGGTGCCTCTGCCCACCTGTGTGCTCAGTGGCCTGGTGCTGGCAGCTGGAGACTAGCTCTGGGGGTTCAGAGACACTGGCGGATAGGGCCTCCTCGTGACGTGCTTGGAGAGCCTCTTGTTTATCGTTTTACACTCCTGGGCCTCAGCCCCTCCTGCCTGAGGTTCTCGATTTCTGTCAGGGACAGAGGTCACTTTAAAATTCTTTTGTTTCATAGTTGTTATTTTAAAAGGTGTCCTTGCTTGGTACACCCCATAGAAGCTGCCTTTGTCATAGCCCAGCCTTACCTGAGACCCAGCCCCGTAGCATCTTTGGTCCTTAGCTGATGAGTGGCTAAGCCAGCCACTTGAGTCCTCTGTCTGCCTTAAACACATTTGCACCAAGTGACATTTGACGGACTAATACCCTAGAAACATTTTCAGGGAGGTGGTTACTACATAATCTCTTAAGCTCTTATAATTGGCCGAAACTTTGTAAACCTGAAAAAGTTTATCCCTAAAGAATTCAAGTGAGCTTTTCTGAAATTTGCCAATTCTACAAAGATGAAAGTATGTTACTTGTAATGGGAAATAACTTCGAGTCACCGATTCTGGTCCTACTTCATCCATGTTAGCTCTAAGAGTGTACCTTGGCTTTTATTTATTTATTTACTCAATGCTTAAACTAAGATACCTTTCTCTCGCACATGTAAGAGCGCCCCGCCCCCCAGGCATCTGTTGTCCCTGCTCCCAGATTTAGAAGCTGCGTTTGCCTCCGATAGTGTCAGTGTGGTGGGCCGCAATGACGTAGGCACTGAGTGCTTACAAAGCACCGCACAGGTCCCAGTGTGCTCGAACCTGCCTTGAAGATGCTTTAAAAAAGAAGGATGCACTTTAAACGTTCTCTTAATACCAACGATGGTGGGGGGAGCCCCTCCCAGTGACCTGGACCAAGTTCACTCATCAGTGCGTCGTCAGTGAGTGTCCTTCCCAGAACGAAGAGGGGACGTTTCCAGAGCAGTACGTGTTGTCAAACTTTTCTTCCCCACTTACATTTTTCAGTTAAATTATAAAATAGTATTTACAATGGCTAATACGATTCAGACAGTGTAGTTAACCGAACACTTCTGCATGCCAACATAAACATTTAATTAGTTGAAAGTGCTGTTGGCCAGGCACTGTCCTACAAGTTCACGCCCATCCCTTCATCTCATTCCTGCAGGAATGCCGAGGGCAGCCGCAGCCAAGGCCACCGACGAGGGCCGGAGTCTCAGAGGTAAGCAGCTGTCTTCTGTGATGACGTTATTTCCATTGCTTACACCATTTATATAAACCATGTCATGGGCCCTGTGCAACCATGAAAATTATATATGGTACTAGATCAATGTAATCTTTAGGCAAAAAGAAAAAATCTTCTTGATATCAAAAACAAAATGATTTTTGACCTCTGGGTACTGCTAAATATTTCGCTTGAGAAACTAGGAAAATCCTATCCTTTCTTAGTTTGTACGCACTCTGGGCCGCCTTTCCCAGCAGCTGTCATGAAGAACGAGCTGCAGAGGACAGCCCATTGCCCCCACTCTGTGGGACTCCCTGGGGAAGGGCGGCCCTGGCCCGTGAGGCTCACTGGAGAAAAAAAACTTTCTTCATCAAACAGTAATCATTGGGTCTCTTAAAATATCTGGAAATATAACAAACACTGCAATCAATGAAAATGTGTTTGGATTCAGCTGTCAGATTTGCCAAAGATGAAAAAAATGGTATGCCTTCAGCAATAACAACATCTGAGTCACTCAGGGCACATCCGTTAGATGTTCTTTCCCAGATGACCCGGCTAATCCAAGTGCATCTCTGCTTATAAGTACAAAGCCATGGCAAGTGAAGAGCCTGTTAGGAAAGGAGAATAATCTTGCTGTCAAAAAACCTGTGCTGCTGCGAATCGGGTGGATCCCAGGCACAAAGGAATGCAAATGAGCCTCCACTTGTAGGACCTTTGAAGGGATTAGGCAACCTGCAGGACCTCTCAGAGGTTGATGCCGCAAAAGCTACTTTAGAGGGTTAGGGGTGTTCGCGGACGCTCCAAACAGGGGTCTCCCCAGGAATGCAGGTGGCCCACCGTGCAGGGAGTTAGCATAATGTAGCCTCCGGTTCCCTGCTGGTTTACTTCACCCCTCCATTTCTGTTTCATGGAGCACTTTGATCTGTGTTTGTTAATGTACAAAATTAAGAAATAGACCTGGGGACGAGCGAAGAATTACAAAATGTTAGTGCAAAATGTACTTTCAGTTGTAACACAGGCCATATTATAACTCATAAGGATTACGAGTGTGTGTTTTTAAAGGATTAAGTGTGTGTTTCAGAGCACAAGAAATGTTTGTTTAAAATAAGAATCATTTTATTGTTTCTGTCTTTACTAACTTGAATTGAAAAAGTACATTTTGCTAAAAGAAAGAATGCACAAATCCCCTTCCGGGATCGCTGCTATTCACTCATCTAATTCTCTTTAATTTGGTGCTAGACGATGGGGAAAACAGCACCTCCCCCACAAGGCAACAGTCAGTAGGACCACACAACAGCATTGCAATTTCAAGACGCCATTTAAGCAAAAAATGCACCCATACTCCGGTGACTAGATGTGGAGAGACCCACCGTCCCCGCCCTGGCCCAGGACCCCCAGCACGGTTCCCTTTTATTGCAGGCACAATTCTCGTAAACTGAGTCATCTGATGGCCACTTGCGGGCTCACACCCAAGTCCCTTGAAGGCCATGGCCGAGTCCCCGGGCACGCAGCATGCAGCGCTGGGTTCAGCTCTTGATCTGTGCACCCAGGGAGGCTTGGGCTTACGTCTCCTTTATTTCTGTGCCGCCCGTGCATGGAGAGGGGAGCTGGCCTTCCGTAAATATTTGCTGAGGGGGCCAGAGTCCGTAGGAAGAGGCTGCTGAAGACTGAGGGGGGGAGAATGAAAAGGGAAAATAAAGGGAAACCCGCTGAAAACAGGCCTCGGCATGTGAGGACAGAGCGAAGGGGTGGCAGCTCCAGCACGTGCCACCTCCAGGTTCCGTGATAGGTCACAAGGCTCCTTTCTGGGGCCCCATGCCACCCGGAAGCTGGGGCGAGAATGTCCGCCTCTCCGGAATGGGCTTACTGTAGGGATCAGACAAGGCAAGAGTGAAACAGCCAGTTTATTTCCCCCTCCGTGCACAGCAGGCTCTGTGTTGTTTCTTTTATGCTGCTTGCTTTTCTTTAAAAAGAAGTATGTCTATTTAGAAACTTAGAGAACAGCTAAAACTGAACCCCAAATTAATTCCTCGTTCTCTCATAATCCCGACACACAGAGGTAGTGTGGCATCCTGGTATTTCTCCTGCTAATCCTTCCTTCACTCCTTGCCTCTCATCCCCCAGGGACGTGATGCACTCTCATTTTTTTTTTTACCCCGCAGGATTTATTGTGAACATCTTTTCATGTTATGACATCACCTTCTGCATCACTGTGTGTTAAGGGTGCATTTTGTTACGTTGGCTGAGTCCGTTCAGTATGGGGTGCAAACTGAAGACTGAAGGTGTCCCTGCTGCGTAGTCAGGGTCAGGGCCATGCACATAATAGCTGCCCGAGGCCACCCACAGCAACGTTATTGTATTTATTTTGCCTACTGGTTCTTTCCTCTTTTGCTGGGCACTGGAGACCCAGCGATGAATAGTTTAATCAATTCTCACTTTGCATTCCATTGCCAGTAGAGGGAAAGTATATATTTCAAAGAGCTTTCTACTAAAACATTGTAAGATGAAGAAAATCATGTCTTACAGTCTTGCGAGGACAAAGGAGACATCACGGGCTGTGACCACGTGCCACAGGGAGGGCGGTACTGGGGTTGGAAGACAGAGCCTTGACCCGGGAGAGTCAAAGCACCGTGTGCTGTACCTTGAACGATTCTGCCACTCGCTGCGTTGGTCTGCACTTCCGTTACACTGAGTCAGTCGCCTGTTCAGTTTCTGCGCTGGGCTTCCCACCGTCAGGTCGTCCTGCCTCCCCGCATGTCAGAACCTGAGTTCCAGGCCCCCTTGTTCGATGTTCCTCACTTTCATCCTTTAGGAATAATTGTCGCTCTTTATTTGCATATAAATAATGGCTGAAAGGCATCTCTCTCTGGTGAAAGGAACAAATACATAACTTCCCTTCCGTAACGGTCCATTTATCTTTCAGTATATTCATATTCGACATCTTTCCTAATTCAGCCTGACTTCCCTGTCGTAATCTGAACACTTGATGTCTTACTGTGCTTCTCATTTGATTCATCTTAGCTGCCCCCGCTTGTAAGTGTGTTCATCAGTCCCATGGAAGTAACAGTGGCCACAGTTCGGTGACACCTGCGAAGCAGCAGCAGCCCCGACCGGAGGGTGTCATGGGTGCAGTGGACTGTCACGTGAGCGAGGGCTCACTTAGTCACTCTGCCCAGTTCCGAGCCCCGACTGGGACTCTCGTCTAACAGCGGGGAGGCAGGCACCACCGTCAGTAGTGCGTGCCTGTCAAGAAGCAGGCTCACCGAACATGAGCTCCCGCCCTCCCTCCGAATTACTGCTTACTCTCCCGATGCGCAAGGCATCGCACCCTCGGATCAGCAGTTCAGTGGTGTAAGTGATCAAATATGTGCTGCTGTGTTCTTCTTTTTTTTTTTCTGGTGGACGTTGTATTTTGAACATTGAAGTTAAAGTGAATTCAACTTAGAAGAGATAGGGCTTTTGAATCAGAAACATTTGTCCAAAATTGTTGTGCGTAAGATTTGATGAATCGAACGTGACTTGGAGTGGCCTGGCCTGGCCAGAGGGAGATCATACTCGAGGTGGGAACATGCTCCTCTCTGCCTGGCACAGGCTTTGGGGACGAATCCATGCGCAGCCCACAGCCCACGCCGGCCTGGTCTCTCCTCCTGTACTCGTTCATCGGGTTCAGACACCTCCAGCTGAAATTGGGCAGGACCAGAAGGGAAATGGAAAATGTGGAAGTAGAGAGTGCTTTCTGCTCCTCGTCCTTGAGTCCGGTTGAAAGTTGGTAGAGTAGAAGGAATTGAAGTTTCGTGTTTATAGCAGGAAAATTGAAAAGAAAATTAGCATGCTCTAATACTCTGGTCGGCATTTTAACAGCTACTTCTCTGTATCACCAGAACAAGGAACTGCCCTGCATGTTTCAGAAGTGCTTGGAGGTCACATACAGTAACAATTAGAAAGGTGCTTTGTAAATTCCGACTGTGCACACCAGGAGTATTTTATTAGAGCATAGTAGAACATAAACAGGGAAGCCCAGAGAGAGAAGCGTAAGTCCTTCTGGATAATTCTCAGTTAGTGTGTGCACACCTACTGTAAAGAGAGTGGAAAGCAGAGGCTTTCTGGCTTTTTTTTTTTCATTCAAAGTTGCTGTTTTTTAAATTTCAGTTAATTAAATTAATTAAAATTAAGGCATATTTTACATGTACACACTGTATATGACCTAAACATCAAAGTTGGTGTCCATGTTGCAATGGAATGTTATAAAATGTTTAGAAAATAGTGGATGGGCTTAATAATGAAAGAAGGCCCAATTTTAGTTCTAAGAATTTTCTCTGAATGACAAAAATAAGAAAAATGTGTGTGCAATCATTACTATAATTCACAGGGCCTGTATAAGAAAGGTAAGATAGAAGCTCAGGAAACTCTGATTATTCCTAGAATTGATCTAGAGAGGCATTTCTTACGTGGGCCATCTGAAGGAGGTACGAAGAGCCTGTCTTCGGTGTCTTCGCAGTGGATGCCCCGGGGCTGCTTCTCCTGCCGTCGGCCGGGCAGCCCAGCGCCGGGCAGCGCAAGCGCGTTGCGAACGGGAGGAGTGCGGGGCAGGAAATGAGAAGGGGGGACGTGCAAGATGCTTATACAGAAGCAGATCCGAGAACGTGTGCTAGAAGGTTGAAATCAGTGATTCCTAATGGGGAGGCACGGCAGAACGGCCCTGGAGAGCCCACCTCGACGCACCCGGGGCGCAGGTCGGGGGCTCGGATCGCGCGGGTGCGTGTGGAGGAGCGGCTCGGCGGAGGCCGCCGCGGGGCCCTGGAGCCCCCACGCAGGCGCAGAGCGCTGTCGGGGGGGGGGGGGGGGGACGAGTGAACTGCCCGCCCTCGGACCAGGTCTCGGTAGGCGTCTGGCAGCAGAACGTCCCCAGTCACGCCACTGAAGGATGTGCACGTGACGTTCTGGGCAGCTCTGCTTGGGTGCCTCCGGAGAGCGCCAACCTGGGGTGTGCCCTGGGGGGCCGACTGCTGTGGAATAGAATTGTGTCCTGCTGTTTTTATTCTGGAAACACATCTAGGGTCCTTGTGACAGGCAGGGCTTCCCCCTTGAGTCCGTCCCTGCTGAGTCTCTTGGACCCCGTGACAGCACTCCACTGAGCGCGTACCACTCCGGACACCCCTTGGAGTCCGCCTGTTCACGGGCGGTCCACGGGCTCTCGGTCTGACTGCTGGCCTCAGGGCCATGTGTCAGTGGTCCCGTCGGGTGAGGACTGGCCACGGAGAGGAGATGGGGCCCTCTCTCTCTCTCTCTCTCCCATGATGCCTCAACGAGCCTCTTTCCTTATGGACCTTAAAATCGAGAATCAGGCAGCCTTTCCTGGTCCCCTTGGTAAGCTGACTCTCCGACCAGGGAAGAGACAGCCAGTTGCAACTTTCAAAGACCAGAACGCCAACCGGGACATGCATGTGTAACAGGGTGCTTAGGGATGGTAAGACAAGTCGTGGAAACTTGAAAGACAAGCTTTAAGGGGAGGGGACAACTCCAAGGAGCTGAGGAATGAGGAACCGGAACTTCCGCCTTTGCTGTGGTCAACATGGGGTGTCCTTTTTACGCCTTGGGGAAGGCCAGCACTTGAGGAGACGTTTTCACTGGAGGTGACGGGAAGACAGAGTTGGATACGTCACACAAAGGCACGAGGGGCAGCGATCTGGGTCCCCTGCTCCTGAAGCAGCCCCTGTGGAGGGTTTCCCTTCCATGGTTGGGGAAGCAGAAGCCAAGGGCATGTGCTACTGTAGATGGAGGCAGCTGCTTCTGAACTTGAACCCAGCTAATCCCAGGGCTCTAGTAGTTCCTCAAGTGCTGCCGTGGTCTGGGAGCCTTGGGGCGGTGAGCCCGCCGACTGCAGGGGCAGCGAGTTTGGCCCGGAAGAGACGGTCCTGCTGGGCTGCGCAGTTTGATACTCCGGGGGGGGGGGGGGGTGTGTGCACTTCTGCGTGTTGTGCACACGCACGTACTCACGACAGGGTGTGGACGGAGAGAAAGGCTGTCACAGGATAATTGTTGATGTCAGTTTGCTCTTGATGCTGGGGGTCAAGGTGCCAGCGCTTCCTTTTATTTTGAATCGACTTGTCCAGGAAATGTTTGGGTACGATACGTGGTTGCAGCTGCCACACTGAGGCATGACTTTATGCACAAAGCCAGACTCCCGTCCCCGGCACGCCTGCCCCTCTGCCCACAGGGTGGAGTTGGGTGAGGCAAGGGAGGCCGGGGGCGTGCTGTTCCGGGGTGGGGGGTGCCCCATCTTGGGCTGCAGGTGCTGCCGCCCTGACTAGCGAGCATTTCCCCCGGTGAGCAGTAACCCTTACGGTGCTCCAAGAAGCTAAGGCGGGTCCTCTAAGCAGATACGTTGAAGAAATCTTTCATAGTTAACACACAGTTAAGAAACCCATGTGGCAAAACTGCCTATGAAAAACTCGAGGGAAGCCAGCAGTAAAAGACACGTGCTTCACTCTGCCTAAGCCAGCATTTTCCAAACTTCTGTGCTGACTTTTGTTTTGAAAGGACTTTGTATTGACCCCCCTGTAAATGCACCCTGGGAAGTGCTCGGTCTGGGTCATGTTAATGTGGCAGAGGAAGCCTCAGACAGATGTCTCCTGGAGTCTGCTTGCTGTGAACCTGGAATAATTTCCCACTTCACCCGCTTATGAAATAACAGAAAGAGGGAGTCTTTTCTCCTGTAGTCGGAGGTCAGGAGTCCGGCCCTCCTGGGTGCTTCCATGTCACCGTAATTAGCATATTCCTGTAGCACTCATCCTGGGCATCTGCATATGATTAACATTCATTCCCAGCAGGTTCTAGGATGCCGAGTGGCCCAGATGGACCCTAAACTCGGTCCTCAGACTTGTTCTGATCAGCATTTTTACGCATCACAAAATAGCGTGACTTCCTGTTGAGCAGCCAGTAGCGTTGGGAGAAACACAAAAGCAAATTCATTCGATGGTTGATTATACTCCTGTTGGACTAACTGCCTCTAATCGATGAAATTTGACCATAAAAAAATACAAAGATGTGCAGCTGGTTCCAAAATACATTTAGGAAACAAACAGGACAAGATCAGAAGCCATTTGTAAGAGATCTAGGGAGACCTCAAAGTCGGGGAGCATTTCTAAGGAGATAGGGAAAAGACCCCATAAGGAGCTGGAGAGCCGTCCTCTACTGGAGAAGAAGCAGCAAAACGCTGTGATCTGGGATAAGCAGGGTGGTGCAAGCGCTGGCATTGCACTAGCTCTTACCGGGCAGGCTGTAACACGGAAGGCGGTCCAGAGTAACACGTGGACTGGGAGTTGGGGGGGGGGGCACGAGGCCAAGGATCAGCCTTGAGATCCCCTTTCTCATCGTTACACATGGGCAGATTTTGAGAGAGAGAAGCTAGCTAGCTGTTCAGAGTGCTGTTTGAGGGGAGGTGCCTCGACCCAGCCTGATCACCTTACTGATACGGCGAGGCAGGCAGAAGGCTAGAGGGCAGAGGGAGGGAGGGAGCTGCTGATCGCGAGGCCTTCTGTGTAAACTGCACAGGGCTCGCCGGGAGTCGTTCCGCCGAGGGGCCTTTCTCGGAGCCCTTCCGGGACTTCGTGGACGTCTCACACCCCTTGTGTGTGGAGCACATCTGGTGGCCCTGGCAGGGAGCGTTGCTCTGCGGTGTTGTCAGTCTCCGGCACAGGCACCCGGGTGCTGAATACCGGGCTAGTAGAACAACTGGAGTCGCATAGAGAGACGAGGTTCTACTGAACGAGCTTGATGATGTCCGAGAGGAAAAGGCAGGTCAGGTGTCCCCGGAGAGAGTGGGGTGGGGCAGCAGCAGAAGACGCTGGTTAGGCCGAGGGAGGATTTGTTCATGATGAAATTTCCGTGAGCCTGTCCCAGCGTCCTGGGTTCCTTGGACGTGTAACCATGTGGTTACCTGGATGAGAGGGAAGGCTCTTCCTTAGGGATTACGTTTCCTGGGGGTTACCCGTTCCTTCCTCCTCCTTTGTGCCACGCTCTTGGTCCAGCTAGAGTGTCTAAGTAGGTAACTAACATAACCCACTTTCCTTCGAGGGACTTCTAGGGACTGCGTTCCCACAGATCACGGGAGACACAGCCTCACCCATTCCTCAGCTGGACGGGGAGGTATAAATTCAATCACAACTGTTTGTATTCCTTTCCAAACACTCGGTTCCATAAAACCATGCATGGGAGGTTTTAATCCGGAGGTATGAGGGCGAGAAGCCATAAATCACAGGCCCAGTTTATGCACACGGGGCCTGAATAGCCTCAGCTTCAGCCTCAGAAATGCCTGGAATCCTCTAGCTCTGTGTGTACGTGTGTGTTTATTGTTGAAGGGAGAGAGAGGGCTCATGGGAGCTTGGACAACCACATCCCCCAGAGCCCCGATCCACCCTTGGGTTTGCATCAGTGCCCATACTGGGAGATGTTAGAGCTGGAGGCAGAAAGGACGTCCTTTTAGAACCGTGGCCCCAGCAGGATCACCAGCCTCCCGGGAGGGAGGGGCAGCCAGGAGCATCTCAGAGGGTCCGGCTTCAACGGGGTGGTCTGTGTCCCTGGAGACCTGGGCGCTGCAGTCTTTCCCAGGCCAGCAGTACCTCTGCAAAAGGAGACAGCAGGCCGCTTGTATAAATCATGCAAGTACAACACTCCTCCTGCCTGCTGAGGAGAACGGCCAGTGCTCCTGGGGAAGGAAAATCACACGCACACTGAGCAGAACGAGTGCCCTACATAAGTGACTGCCTTTTCTTTCCACAGAGCATCCTGGTCAATGCAAAAGAGGTATTTTGAAGCCAAGCCCTAACATCATCTGGAATCATCCTTTTTCTTTATTAAATGTGGGTGGCTCCTCAGAAAGCCAGGGAAGACAGAAAAATAAAAATGGGCTCTTGTTCGAAAATGGATTTGAACGGGTAGAAGAGATTCCAAAACCAATGATCATCTGTATAATTTTGCTTTGGGGTTCAAGAGGCTGAATTACGGCCTGTTCTTGCAACTGCGGCTGAAGTGTTTATTAGTCTGGGCCGGGCGGGTGCCCTACCTAAGGCGGCTCTTGAATGCCAAGGAGCAGGGCACTCCAGTCTGCGCTCATTATTCCTAGAAGATCCTGCAGTCTTCTCCAGGGCCCTCTTTTTCCTGGCAGCTCTGATTTCCTTGTTATTTCGAGTTACATCTCCCCTTGTGCAAGGCTGAGGTGGGGTGAGTGTGTCCATAAAGGCACATCCCCATTTGAGCAGACGAGAGGAAGGCAGGCATCCACTCTGCTCCTCTGAATGCAAAGCATCTCGTCTGAGAGGCCAACAGGCAAGTGAAGCCTGCAGGAGTCACAGCAGGGGGCTCCTGAGAGTAGGGGGAGAGTGGCCTCGGTCTCAAGTTGGCCCCATTAGGCTCAGGTCAGACTCGGAGGTAAAAGAATGCAGGGGAGACAGGTCCCTGTGGAGCCAGGGGGGACTTTAAGATACTAGATGTGAAGACACAGGAGAGGGAGTTGTGGGTGGCGTGGCGGGACAGACGCACACCCAGACACACTGCGCAGACACGGTGGCGCAAAGGGGCCTGGGCGCGGGCACAGAGCACAGCTCCTGGTTTGCAGTCCCCAACAGGAAATCCTGGAGATGGTACCAGGCTCTTGGCAGGGGTCAATATCTAGCGTGGTGTTCGACCTGAGGTGCTAGAGCGAGCTTGAAATGTGATTTCTTCACATTTCCCTGTGATCTGTGTGTGCGTGTCCCACGCGTCTAGAAGTCATTCTGTGAAAACATAGTTCTGCCAACCACTCACCAAACAGCTAACGTCACAGCACCGAGGTAAAAATCAGAATTTCTGCTGTAGGGCCTCACTCTCATCAACCACTGTGAAGGGTCTGGGATTTCATCAGACTTCCAAGCCACGTGAGCCCGCCACCCATTCGTGGGTGCCGGCAGGGCGCACAGAGCTCCGTGACTTACGGCACACACGCAGCGTGTTTGCATCAGTGTCCCTCGCTTCCCCCCAGCCCGGCCCAGTCGTAGGGGCCAGTGCGGATGGGGGCTCAGGGCTGCAGGCGCCCACGGTGCCTGGTGTTACAGGAGAGGAGCCCTGAGCTGGGGGAGCCCGAATCTTCTAGTAGGAGGCCGGCTGCCCTCTGCTCCAGCAGGAGATGCCCCGCCTCTTTCTCCCAAGGCCATTTGCTCAGCACACCTCCTTGAAATGATACTACAATTTTTCCTGTCGCAAGATGAGCAGACTTTTCTGTCTTTGCAACAGTCTCTTCCCTTTTTCTGGATCCCACAGCTTTATATTTTTAAGTAAAGGGTTCCATTGGAAAGTCAAAGGTCATTTTATGGCAAGAAAATTGATAGTTACTTCCTTAAATTTTTGAGGAACCATTTTTACAGTCTGCTTTCCAAGGTCTTACACTCTCAGGAGGTCATGCCTACTTCCAGATGGTCACTGACGGTTGTCATTGTCACAACACACATACACACTCTACCCATAGACGTTTTGTCATGTAGCTTTGTGTGCGTGTGTGAACACCCAGCGCGGTGGGAGCTGCTGGGAGAACAGAGAACGCGCTGTGATCGCCGCGTACCTCCTTTTCCCTCCGGCTCACCCTCACGGGCCACACGTTCCCCTTAACCCGGCAGTACATAAAATAGTCTGTGAGTTCGTCTTGGTCGATTTCTGTCCTATCTGGTTTTCCTCACCCTCATTGTGAACTTGTTCTGCGAGGGAAATAATTTGTTGAAATAAGAGCTTTGCCAGAAAAGTCCTGCTGAGCCCAACAGCAGAAGCCAGGTTGGCCGGCAAAGACCTAATGAATGCTCTTGTTACAGCTCGCCGTGGTGGCTGGTCAGCGTGGACCGTCAAGTACTTGTGATGGCAGCGGTGCTCCGATGCCAAGTTGGGTGGCCTCGCCGACCTGCTGACACTGGGCTCTCGAGGGTCCCCGTCTACGTCCGGGCGCATCCAGAGTCACATGTGTCCCATCTTCCCAGTTCCACCAAATCCTGCCTGTTGGGTGTGAAACTCCGTAGAAGGAATCAAAGTCTGCCAGCCCTTCCTTCAAGGGCAAGTGCACAGCAGGATCCGGAGAGGTATGGAGGGCCACCAGCGCCGCTCTGTGCTCCCCATTTCCTGAGCTGGGTTCCCACTCTGCAGACAGGGAGGCCTGGCCTTCATCTCGCTGGCCTAGCTTGGTCATACCGTGGCCAGACTGTGCCCTGAACTTACGCCCTGTCTTCTCCCCAAACTGATGCGACCTTCCTCTGTGTTTGCTCTTAGAGCAGGTTTCTGGTGCTGCGTCTGCAGAAGGGCATTGATCAGCCTGTCCCCAAGCATCTGCCAGGGCTGACAGCTACAATCGTGCAGACTTGAACTACACAACTCAGTCGGGCACCACCAGCTGGGCCCTGGCCCCCAGCTGTGTGGTCCCAGTTTTCAGGACTGTGCTCCGTGGTCTTGCTGGCGTTTGGTAACCGTGAGGAATGCTGTCATTGGTAGAATCCTCTCCACAGCCCTGTTATGTCAGTGCTGATAGCTATACTCTCACGGAGAACACTAAGCCCAGAGAGGTCCGTTGCCCCAAGGATGCACAGCTTCTAGATGACCGCATTAAGATCTAGAACTTGACAACTAGATGTGATGTAATCAGACTTTTAAAAAGTTAGACCTTTGTTCAAGTGAAACGTGAGCAGAAACGCAGTTAAACCAGAGTCAAGCGGCCCCTCCGTGATCCATCCCTTCTCTCCCAGGCGCACCCTCCACTGCCCCCAGGTCACCCCTTGGAAGGTACTCAGAGATGTCTGAGGGTTCTGAAATGATCCTTGGAGGCTGGCTTCTTCCCGAGCTGGACTGAGCCACCCACTGGGACCCCAGGAAGGGTTCTGATTACTGTGTGTGTGTGTGTGGCTCTTGGCAACCTTCTCTCTCTGGTCTAGAACCGTCCACCTTCTCCCTACCCCCAGTCCTTCCCATCTGCAGGTTGTGGGCTGCACCATGCCCATGAGCCTGCAGGAGGCCGGATCCCCTGGGCCCCTCCGGGCGTGGGCCCATGGGCTGCCGCCCACTTGTGCCCTGGGTAGGAGCCCCACAGGGCACAGGTCCCTCCCATCCCAGGTGTTTTGGAACCTGAATCTACGTCCCCTATGCCGTCTCCTCTCGTTGAGGCCTAAATGTGCCTCCTGACCTGAGGAGAGCTACAGGGTCCGGTGCAAAGCCCCTCTCCACTAACCCGTAGAAGTCAATGGGGAAACGAGTGTCGGCCCCTCTGGAGATGGAGACAAAGCCTGGAAACGCACTCATCGCCTTCCCTCGGCTCCCCGCTCACCACCCGGAGCCTGAGTAGCCCCCTACCACACCGCCTTCCCGACTCCCGGGGGAGGGCCACACCCCGCTGCGGGCCCTTTCCTCCTCCAGTTGCAGCATCTAACTCTGTCTTGTGTTTCTTTGTTTGTTTAGCCTCCTAGCTACACTCTCGGGTCCCCGAGGTGCGGAACTCTGTCTACTTTATTCAGGACTCTACCCCAGCGCCCTGCCCCGAACCTCATCCATGGAAGGTACCCATCCAGTCACTGAAGACCTGTTGAGTGAGTGGGTATTGCGAATGACTAAGTTGTGACACACTCGTGTACTGGCTCATATCTCTGAGTAGCAATATTGAAACTATGCGTTTAGATGTTTACTTTTAAAACTTACATGACATTTGGAAAGATGACTGTAATTTGCTTAACGATGTGACACACATTTGGTCCTTCACTTGCAAGAATTATGATAAAAATGGATTTGAGTTCACTTAGCCACTCAAAGCAAAGAATCGACCACCTGTCTATATCCGGTTGTAATCTTAAATTTGTCAGCCCCTTCAACAGATTTTAATAATCCTTTACTAAATCTTTTTTAACTTGTTTCAAAGATTATATTCCATTGGATTTACTTTATTATCCATTTTAAAAGTTACTTAAAATTTGATGTAAATATAAAGTGTATGCTTCACTTAACCCATACAATCCACATTTCATTTATTGAAAAAACTTGGTAGCAAGATTTCTCATTATCATCTAAGAGTTTATTTTTCTTTATACATACCGACTTTGAAACACCAACATTGAAAATAGCTTTAAGCTCGACAATATGTGCCCTTGACTTGATGCCACACCATTTTATTCATCCCAAGTAATTTTTGAAAATTCCCTGAGCTAAAACCCTAAATTGTCCCTCCTCTGCGAGAGTGTGGCTGAGGTGCAGAGTCGGCCTCTCGGGTTACAGACTTCGTTGCTGTAAAATAATCACAGGTGCTGGAGGCGCCCTCTTTGATCTGTCTGGGGTCTCAGACACCAGGGGAGAAAAACTTCTGACGGTTGGGTTTTGTCCACTCTGACTTCCCCTTGACAAACTCATTCTCGCATTATTTTCAGAGACAAATATTTTGAAAGTGAAGAACACAAGAGGTTGCTAAATATTAGCTTTCAAAGGCTTGGAGTCCCATGTTATTTGCTTGGGTTACCTCTTCTCCAAGCCTATATAAAGAATCACGTTTACTCTTGAACACTCTTCAGGGCCGAGGCGCTGCTGGGTAAGGAAATATGCAGGAAAGAATGCAAACATAGTTGGGACTTGCTAGGCTCCATGAATGCAGAAATCTCTGCTTGGTTTAGGTAAAGCAGAAAAACTGGGACGTAGAGTTAGAAATGCATACAATTTTAAAGACAAAAGTCTTACATGAAATTTGGAAAGAGGTCTAGAGCACAAATAAAATACATACATATGTATTCAGTATTTAAAAAGCAACTAAACCACACATACATTATAGAGACAATATTCATGTATAAATGTAGATACACATGTTTGAATACATATATACATTCATTAAAATCGACTCTAGTTGATATAGAGAGCTAAGCTGCAATTTCTCAGTCCTGGACACATATTAAACTTATGGGAGGGGGGTACCTTTAAAGCAAAATCAAAACTACACCAAATAAGACAGCTGTCAAAGAGCATCATCAAAAGTACCAGGCCCAATGATAAATATTCTTTTCATGTTACCAAGTGATCACTATTGTCAAAGGTGATATTGATGTTATTTTAATGTTCCAAGAGAAATGAAAAAACATTCCAAATTTTTGTAAACACAGAATGACAGTAAAACAAAATCTTAGAAAGTTTGCATAAAAACTGAAGAAAACGTAGGTACATCTCACATCCTACAAAAAATTTCCATATACCATTATTTTAGAAAATGTTATAGTGAAATAAAATTTGTCCCAAGGTATAAAGATAGATCTGTAATAGAAGATCTATTGAAATAACTAATCATATTACAAGGTAAAAAATGTCAAATATTTCATAGATGTCAAGAAAGTACTTTAATGAGAGCTGATGTCCATCCACAATTTAAAAGAAAATCACTTTTTTCATTTAAGTAGAGATACTTTCTGCATGTTTTAGAAGACATTACACATACTAAACCAAATCCAGCCTTATGCTTATTGTGAAAAAACAGAAGTATTTTCATTAAAGGTAGAAACAAGTTTAGAATGGCATCTGTCACTGTTGGTAATTTGTAGATTGAGACTTCCAAAAGGAATAATCCAATCAATGTATCAATCAATTCAACAAATATATTGCTGTTTGAAAATGTGGATTACAAGCCAGTATTACCCATTTTGGGGGAAATAAACTATGAATGCTTAGATTTGCATATTTTTCTCCTGTTGATACACTGATATTCATAGAAAGTCTGGAAAATCAGACATAGGGGGAATATGTGGAGGAGACATTAATTTTCTAGAGTCCAGCAAAAGGAAGGCCTACTTGAGTGTGATTGGTAGGGTAATAATACGAGTATAATAATTTATAGATTTAATTGGAACATTTCACCTAAAATGTCATATGGTGTGCTTGAGTGTGATATTGTTATGTTGCAGAATTACATTATGATTTTGTAATAAAAGGTTTTGTAATAAAGAAGGGATGTTATTTGTGCCAGATCCTGTATTTTTTTTATGGCTTATAAAGTATTTATATAGTGTTTGAGGTCCCCCTACTTTGATTGTAAAAGGCATGTATTACTTTCATAATCAAGAAAAATAAATGTTCACTATACACAAAAATAAATGAGTCACATAGAAATAATATGGCAATTATTATTTATGGAAATATTTTTATGGTACAAGTAGAAATGTGAGTTCCGTGCCAATGAAACAAAAAGTAATCTTAGGAAATGCTTTTAATATTATTTAAAAACTCAAATAATGACTATACTGGGGAGGCTCTTTGGGAAAATTTTTATACAAATTTGTATTCTCTTTTAGGGACAAGTGTTCCGGAGATTATTTAAATAAACTTTCCAAAGAAGAAAGCCAAACATGAAATGTGGGGTGGTCCCGACAGTCCCAATAATACCATTTGTGAGGAAATGCTGCCACCCGGTGGACAAATGTGAGAATGCATCCCAAATAAATTCATCTGTAAGGAAATGCTGCCATCTTGTGGAAAAATAGATGCATAGACAGCATCCCCAATGAAATCCTACTCACTTTAAAGTGATTGTATTGGGATGCTTGCAATGCAGTCTCACACTTGCCTACCACATGGAAGCATTGTATGAAATGGTTTTTTATGGGTGATGCTGGCAATGCATTCTAACATCTGTCCAGAAAGGGCAGTGCTGTTTAAGACATGATTTTTATTGGGGATGCTGGCACTACATTCTGCCGTTCGTCCACATGAGAGCAGCACTGTTCAGCATTTTATTGGGGCTGCCAACACTGCATCCTACCGTTCGTCCACAGGAGAGCAGCATTGCTTAGCCTTTCATTTCACTGGGGCTGGGGACCCTGCACCCCACCGTTCGTCCACAGGAGGGCAGCACTGTCCAGCCTTTCATTTCATTTCATTGGGGCTGGGGACCCTGCACTCCACCGTTCGTCCACAGGAGGGCAGCACTGTCCAGCCTTTCATTTCATTTCATTGGGGCTGGGGACCCTGCACTCCACCGTTCGTCCACAGGAGGGCAGCACTGTCCAGCCTTTCATTTCATTGGGGCTGGGGACCCTGCACTCCACCGTTCGTCCACAGGAGGGCAGCACTGTCCAGCCTTTCATTTCATTTCATTGGGGCTGCCGACCCTGCACTCCACCGTTCGTCCACAGGAGGGCAGCACTGTCCAGCCTTTCATTTCATTTCATTGGGGCTGCCGACCCTGCATTCTACGGTTCGTCCACAGGAGGGCAGCACTGTCCAGCCTTTCATTTCATTTTATTGGGGCTGCGGACCCTGCATTCTACGGTTCGTCCACAGGAGGGCAGCACTGTCCAGCCTTTCATTTCATTTTATTGGGGCTGCGGACCCTGCATTCTACGGTTCGTCCACAGGAGGGCAGCACTGTTCAGCCTTTCATTTCATTTTATTGGGGCTGCCGACCCTGCATTCTACGGTTCGTCCACAGGAGGGCAGCACTGTTCAGCCTTTCATTTCATTTTATTGGGGCTGCCGACCCTGCATTCTACGGTTCGTCCACAGGAGGGCAGCACTGTTCAGCCTTTCATTTCATTTTATTGGGGCTGCGGACCCTGCATTCTACGGTTCGTCCACAGGAGGGCAGCACTGTTCAGCCTTTCATTTCATTTTATTGGGGCTGCCGACCCTGCATTCTACGGTTTGTCCACAGGAGGGCAGCACTGTTCAGCCTTTCATTTTATTGGGGCTGCCGACCCTGCATTCTACGGTTTGTCCACAGGAGGGCAGCACTATTCAACACTATTGGGGCTGCTGGCACTTTGCTTTAATATTTTCCTATAGGAGGGCAGTGCTGTCCAGTATTTTCTTGTATTGTGGTTGCGGGCCCTGTATTCCACCGTTTGTCCACAGGAGGGCAGCACTGCTCACCATTTCATTTTATTGGGGCTGCGGGTCCTGCATTCTATTGCTTGTCCACAGGAGGGCAGCACTGTTCAGCCTTTCACTTTATTTTATTGGGGCTGCCGACACCGCATCCTACCGTTTGTCCACAGGAGGGCAGCACTGCTCAGCCTTTAATTTTACTGGGGCTGGGGACCCTGCATCCCGCCGTTTGTTCACAGGAGGGCAGCACTGTTCTATTTTATTGGGGCTCCTGACCCTGCATTCTACCGTTTGTCCACAGGAGGGCAGCACTGCCCAGCCCTTCATTCTATTTTATTGGGGCTGCCGACCCTGCATTCTACGGTTTGTCCACAGGAGGGCAGCACTATTCAACACTATTGGGGCTGCTGCCACTTTATGCTAATATTTTCCTATAGGAGGGTAGTACTGTCCGGTATTTTCTCGTATTGTGGTTGCGGGCCCTGTATTCCATCATTTGTCCACAGGAGGGCAGCACTGTTCAGCATTTCATTTTATTGGGGCTGCGGGCCCTGCATTCTATTGTTTGTCCACAGGAGGGCAGCACTGCCCAGCCTTTCATTTTATGGGGGCTGCTGGCACTGTGTTCTAATACTTTTCTATAGGAGGGCAGCACTACCCAGCATTTTATCTTATTTGGGCTGCGGGCCCTGCATTCCACCATTTGTCCACAGGAGGGCAGCAGTGTTCACAAAAAGATTTTTATGGGGGATATGGGCAGTACATTCCAAGGTTTATCCAAAAGAGGGCTGAACTGTTCACTAAATCAGGCCCCCCCCCCGCACCCCCTTGCAGTGGACTGCTACCTGTCTGTAGCCCAGGTTGCAATCAAAGCTCACCTGAGCTCTTCCTGCCCCCACCCCCACTATTCATATCAAGGGAGTGGATGTCCCCAGCTGTTCCTTTCACCTGTCCCTCCACCCCCTCCCTGTCCCACCCCTCATCCACAGCAGGCAAGCTAGCAAAGCTCCCCTTAACAACTCCTCCCGTCTACCTTTCCATTCAGAGCAGGGAGTGAAGCTCACCCGGGCTCTGCCTTCTGCCCCCCTCTCTCCCTTGCCCCCTACCCCCGTCACCTCCCACCCCTCACTACCCATGGTCGGCAAGCAAGGAAAGCTCCTCTGGCTCCTCCTGTCTCCCCTACCATCTAGAGCAGGAGAATGAAGCTCACCCCAGCTCTGCCTCAGCCCCCTCTCCCAGCTCCTTACCATCACAGCAGGCAAGGAAAGCTCCCCTGAGCAGCTTCTCTTGTCTCTCCCTGCTCCCCTTGTCCACCCCATCCACAGCAGGGAGTGAAGCTCACCTGAGCTCCAGTTTCTACATCCTGTTGTCGCCTGTCTTCCAGAAAATCAATCCGTGGTGTGCAAAAGGTTGGGGACCACTGCACTAAATTTGATTGGGGATGCTAGCAATGCATTCTCACACCTGCCATCTGGTGAGCAAGAATGATTGCCAGCATCCCCAATAAAATCACTTCCTGAGGTCATGCTGCCATCCTGTGGGCAAGCATGAGGAGGTATTTCAATCATCCCCAAATAAATCAGTCTGTGATAATACACGGCATGTGTAAAAGAGCCCAGTTGCCCAGAATGTAACTGCTGAAATGTCCATCCATTGTGCATGTGTGATTGCTGACAGTGGCTGATTACCTGGAGACAGTTGCATCGTCTTCAGTTCAGTGCGTCTGATTTCATAGTTTATTGGTGCTGGAAACAAATGTTGTTACCCCAGGAACTTGAGAACCAGGTATCATCAAGACTAAGGGCAGACACTCATGCATCTGAGATAGTTTGGATTAGTGACTCCCAAATGCTCCCTGTTGGCTGTAACAGAACCAGCTGGGGGGCTTCTTAGATAAGTATGCCTTGGGTTCTAAGTCAGAAATCCCTACAATCTGCATTTTCACTGCCCCATGACTAGGTGAGCACCTCTGGGTGACATGCCTAAACTGACCTGAACTTTCTCAGACCTATTTTATTTAGACTCTTACAGTTGGAAATATAAGGAGCTTACACGCACTTCTGTCACCAATTAAAGTCCTCCCTCTGGTATCTACTTCCTAGGCTGTGGCTGCCATTTGCTTAATGAATCAGTGAAGTTATATAATTCTTAGTTTCTTGGTAGACTGTCTTCCTCCTCTTTGCCACAAGCCGCACAGCGTTGAGGAATGCCCAAGGAAAGGCACAGGTGCTCTCAAAGACCCTGTGACATCAGTCATGATGAAACCAGTAGCCCTCGGGCAGAAGGCTCCCAGTTCCTCCAGAACATAGCCTGTCACTGACCAATAACCATTTTACCCAATCAAGTACTATTTCTGCAAATGAAATCAGAGCACACCTGATCCATCTTTGCCTGTGGGAAATCGCTGCTTCCTTTAAGTTTCATCTCAAATGCCACCTTCTACCTTAAGTGTTTGCAGACACTTGGAACCAATGGAACCTTGTCTGTTGGGCCCCCGTCTCTCTTCCTTGCAAACATCCATTATGATGCTTGCTGCTGTTTGTGCGTGTCTTTTTTCCATCCATGCACAGGGTTTTGTTTTCATAGAAGCAGGAGGCAGGGTCGGGGCGCTACCGGTCTTCAGAATGCCACGTCCGCCTCTGACTCCTGCACACTCTGCTCCATCTGCACCCTCTAGAATCCGGCACTCAGTCTGTGTCACCAGCCCAGGAACTTGGTTTTCTAAGGACAGCAGAATATACAGTCCCTTGGGGATCTTTCTCATACTAATTTCACCAAGTTTTAAAGGGCCCTGAATGGCAAGTAATTAACTTACGGTAAATCCTACAGTAGCATGCTCAGATGTCCACGTGGTGAGAAGTCTGCATGAATTGAGGGGCGGGATGAGAGAGATTAGTTATATGAACACAAGTAATTACTAGCATCAGCCCGTGGGGCTCAGATGGGTCCACCTCACGATAGGACTTTGTCAGAAGCAGAGAGGACCCTGTTGTGGGCCGCATTGGAAAATCAGTCCCACTGAAGAGTCTGACCTGTGCTGGCCCTCTTTCTCCCGTCCAAGTGTCCCTTCTCCAGAACAAGATCAGGCTTTCACGTTCTGTGTCAGAATCTTCCCCTCTACTGCCATTCCACACCGAGGCAGGGTCCGATGTTCTCACGCTCTTCAGTCCCCTAAGAATTACCCAACTCTGTTTCCTCCCACAGCGGGTGGGACTCCCACCCACCGGGTCAGGAGTCTCCTAGTCAGGAGGAGTCTCAGGGTGTAGTGTGTGTATTACAGTGTCTTCCCCCTTTTTAGGTTCATATCACAGTGTCTGGCTCAGAGCAAGTTCCTAACCAATATCTGAATCAGTTTCAGTTTTACCGTTCGGTGGTCTATTTCACCCAGGAGGTAACCTTCGGGGAAACTGCATAAATTCGAAGAATGTTAGTGTCACTACTAAATTGGCACAAGGCTAAATGGTAAGTTTATCACTTAGTCTATCATCTCAAAAAAATGGCAGCCAGCATTTTCAAATGGGGAAATAAATCACAGTAACTGCATGAGGTTACACCATTATTGAAAAAGGTATTTTAAGACAGTAGTTCTCAAAGTATGGCCAAAACTGGTCACAGGACTTCAAAGAACTTGATTTGGAGAGCAGTGATGAAATATATTGCATCTTCCTCCTAAGGAAGATGTTCTGGTAAATCTGGAAACAACGTCACAAACTAAACCCGAGGGACAGGGGGGCGGGGGACAAATGGTGATGGAAGGAGACTGGCTTGGGGTGGTGAGCACGCCGTATACAGATGCTATGTTACAGAATTGTACCCCCCAACCTAGCCAATTTTAATCAGTGTATCCCAATAAATTCAATAAAAAAGAAAGTACTAACTTGAAAAAGATAAGGAGGAAGCCATTAGGACACTGTGAGGAAAAGACATTACCACGAACAATGAGAAAGCTGGCCCTGAAAGAGCAGAACAGACTCCGTTACAGAAACTGCGTAGAGCAGATTCGTGGAGAGAGAGACCACCGGAAACTTTTATGCAGATGAGAAGCAGTCACATGCAGGAAACCATGGTGATAAAAACGTCCTTCTGGGGACTGCAGAGTGCAAGTCTTTTCACCCTATGGGCATCGGGCTCACGAAGGTCCGGCAGGCTGCGCATCATCTCTGAGGTCACCTTTGATCTCTCGGTGCATCGGAGACTGGAAGTTTTTGGGTGGGTGGGAAATACTACCAGTAGCGTACCCGTGACGCCCAGGACTGCGCAAAACCACACACACACAGTTCCTTTCGTGCGACTTACCTCTTCTCCTCCAACCTCCTTGTTCACAAGTTCCCTGACACTGAATGCACCGCTTGGCCCGAGGCAGGCAGTCATGCAAATGTGGAAGGTGAAGGAAAAAGCACTAGACACCCCCAAATACCGACAGAAGGAGAGGGAGCACCCTGGGGGCACTTAGAAATGAGTTTGGAACGAGAACGTCAGTGTGGCTGCCATCTTTGTCCCCAACTGCACCTGCTGGGTCAGCCCGGCGCCCAGAAGAACGATGGGCAGTGTTTGAGATGCTGAACTGAGGCCTCTGTCTTTAAAAAATGTGTGCAGCGTCCGTCGTATTGAGAGCGTTTCTCTTACTAACGGAGGAACCGGGGAAGGAGCCTAATTGTACGGTGGCAGTGTGACCCACATTTGAGAAGGACCAGTGCGTTCCAGTACATGGGTTTTGCTAACGGAGGAGAAAAATGCCGCTGGCTGTAAATCTTCGGCAAGAAGGAGTAATACATTCTCATCCTGTAACACTTACGTCCTCCTCGAATTGGGTACGGACTGTAGTCAGCCTGTGTATCAGATTCAGTGGGAAAAATTCAACGATAGAACATCACGACTTGACAAACTCCAGTCGGAAGTGTGCGGACCTCGGCTGCATCGTCACGGAGCCCCGCCTGCTTGGAACGTCTCTCCGCTCCATCTTTTCACCAGGAGCGATGCCTCACACACGCACACACACACGCACACACATGTATTTATCTTCCAGCTAGTCCCAAACAGGCGTGGTAAAGAGCTTGACGCCGATTTTAAACTTTTCCTTCTCCGTCTCCCCTAATCATGTACTGCAGAAGAAAAATAGCTCTACAGAACTTTTCCTTTTTAACCTGCATGCTCAATAAATCCGCGGTGCGCTTCTCATGTTCTCTGCCCCACTGCAAACATGCCTGCGTCAAGATTAAGTTCAGCTCCGGGCTGAGCACCAGATTCGAGCCATGACCAGTGCCTCACCATGTCCCCACAGATACCTGCCGCCTTCTGCTGAGGATGTCAAGCTTGCCCTGGAAACGGACACTGGGGAAGCACAGCTGTCACTGGCCAGAGGTCAACTTCCTTGAACTCTGACGTGTTGCGTGATCTCTCATCCTGCTAATTTTTTTAACTTTGTGCAAGATTTCATTCACCGTTGAAATCTAGTCTAGTTCTGGAGAGGAGAACAACAAAAAAAAAATAGCATGAATTTTTTAGGTCAGCTGTCTTCCATTTTTGGACTTTATCATATGTATTTAAAAATAGAGGATTAAGGCCCTGGCCAAGAAGTTCAGCTGATTGGAACATCGCCTGGATACGCCCAGGTTGTGGGTTCGACCCCTGGTCAGGACACAGGATACGAGGATCAACCAATGAATGCATCAATAACCAGAACAAATGGGTCTCTTTCTCTCAAATCAATAGATAAAATTTAAAAAAATATAAAAATAAAAAAAGATAAAAATACGATGCAGATTCAAACTGTGTCAAGTACAGACATACACTCACCTGAAAGCCCTCCACCACCTACTACATCTTTCATTTCAGAATAAAAATCCCAGAGTAAAAGAGTCTTAAAAAAATGAGTAGTTGGCTTTATGTAAAAATTTTTCTCTCATTCTTTTTTGCAGTTTTGTCCTGAACATACAAGAATAATGGCATCCGGAAAAGAAATAAAGGCAAAGAACGAACGAACCAGCAGATTCTGACCCCAGCCCTTTGTTAAACGAATGACGTTTCTGTGAAGTGGCCTTTTGGGCAAGGGGAACCGTCCTCCCTTCAGAAGCTCACGGGCATCCGCAGCCCGCAGCAGGAAGGCACCCTAACTGGGGCAAGGAACGCACCCATGTGGGCCACCTGACACGCTCACGTCAGCGTTGAAAAATCCACAGAATCCACAGCAGCATCTGGGCTGCTGACGGCTCCTGGAAGATCAGGGACCCTGGCAATACTGTGAAGGCACCCCCACGACACGCCTTCAGGGGCAAGTCTTGTCCAAGGCATTCTGCCCGGGCCACGACTGAACCTCTTTACAGGGCTGGCCAAACAGTCCGGTACGTTTTTTCCGTATGAAATGTTCACAGTGCTTCGTTGTCTTTAACTTCACTGGAAACAATTTTGTTAGATTGCATTGAGAGCTGCCAAATCAGCGCGCATCAAAAAAACTTACCAAAACTGGCGAATGCCCAGCTATTTAAATATTGAAGATGGGAGAAAATAGGCAACATTTTCAGCATATTATGCTTTATTATTTCAAGAGAGGTAAAAATGCAATGAAAATGCAAAAAAAGATCCGTGCAGTGTATGGAGAAGGTGCTGTCACTGATGGAACGTGTCAAAAGTGGCTTGTGAAGCTTCTTGGCACTATTGACATTGTGGTCAAATAGTTCTCTGCTGCGGGGCTGTCTCATGCACTGGAAGAGCACCCCTGGCCTCTACCCACTAGAAGCCAATAGTGGGAGACAGCTGACATCCTCAGAATATCCACATCAATAAAGTTATTGGCGCAAATGAAAAATGTGTGTTTTATGTTATGGAAAAACCAAACAGACCATTTGGCCACCCCAGTATTCATCAGCCATTAGCTTCTTTCATTACTATCAACCTACCTGGTATCCATGAGCATAATACCTAGGCCTGTGGGTTGTGAATATAAAATATAATAACAACCAGGGATGGGGGCAGACGAACACGGAGAGGCAAAACTCAGGCAGGATGGGAGCTTGACGTTCCCACCTTTCTCCCTTCTGCTGCTCCTCCCAACACAAGCCCCAGGAATGCAAGGATGCTAGAGGGAGAGGAAGCTCGGGCCAGCCCCCGGGAAAGGCTTGGGTTTCCTCCCGTGTCCACCTGGGGGTCATGCTGAGAACCTGAACTGCACAATTTCACCTCACTGAAGAAGGAAGGGATACTGGGGAGCTCAAGGAGCAGCCACTTTGCAAATATGGAGGCCTGCTCCGTGATGTCTTCCTCAGCTCCTTCCACATTGCGGGGGCTCCTTAGAGCTGCCCCCGAGCAGAGCTCACAGGGGGCCTCTAGGACCAGCTACCTATGGCCCCATGGCAGCAATTAGAGAAGCTGCCCTTCAGCCCCAGGTTCACCTTATCCTGTGGTTGCTAGGGAGAGCCACAAACTACACAACCAGTCAGCAAGGAGAGCATTTTCTCCTACCATCGTCATTTTCCATTACGTTTAGGTTTGGCCACCGCAAAGACTGGAAATGCCGTTTCCCTTAAAAGGCCGGGCTCTGCCCTTGCAGGTTTATCAGAATGAAGCAGAAATCTACGGGCACAGGGTAAAACACAGCTTGGAGGTTTTGAATTACAGTGAGCAAAGACACCTGCGTTCTCCTTAAGACTTTAAACATCCAAATAGGGGCGCTTAAAATAAGTGCCCCACAGACCTTTAAACTCTCAGGCCTTTTTTTAATCAACATAAAGCAAGTCGCTCCACAAGGGTTCTCATAGATCCCGAGGATTAAAGCACCCAGGTTGCATTTGGGATGTAACAGCGCACTCCGAGAATGAAGAGAGTTTCCGTCTGGGTGCGTTTCACTCGCGCAGTAGCAGCAGGTATTAGTTTTTGAGACTTTAAATTTAGAAATGATAATTGTTATTTATTGAGTACTTTAACACACTAAGTAGGGAACATTCCAGGACTTTCTGTTTAACGCTCACAAACCACACAAGATACTGAGTACTAAAGATGAAGAACTTGAGGCTCCAAGAAATAACTACTAAAACTCAAATAACTAGTAAATAATGGACATCCAGAATTTAAGAAAGGGGATTTTAGAGATTCAAGGTCACAGTAGGTCTTCCACACTAAAAAAAAAAAAAAAAAATTATTTTTATATTCATATATATATACACACATTATATAGTTATATAATGTGTGTATATATAATTATATATGTAGCTTATGATTATACAATTATGTATGTGATTATGTAAATTATATGGAATATATGTAATTATGTAAATATACAATTTATATACTTATATATCCCCTTAATATTATACATATACATAATATAAATATGTATAATATACACAAATAAATTATATACTTATGATGTTATATAAATATAATAAAATGTATGTATATAAAAATATATTCCCCTTGATATAAGATATATAAATATATATATCTTTTCCATCAGGCCCACCTCTCTGCTATATGCAAAATAAATATTGCCATATTTCTCCAAGTATAAGTTGGCATCAATTGTAAGATGCTCTTTTGTATATCACAAAAGAAAATAAATCTGGCGATAAACGGATAGAACATCAATTCTAAGACACACTCCAATTTCAGAGGTAAAAATGTAGAGGAAAAAAGACACCTTTTAAGATGATAAAAGTAGTCATTTAAAAGCTAGTCTGAACTACAAAGAGCAAGGGAGTAACTTGATGGCCCAGCTGGAGGGCAAATTGATGGGACACAGGTGTATTCTGGTTACAGCTTGCTTTCCTCAAGGCTGAGGATGAAACTCAGGCAGAAATTCAGTAGTGGCTGTTTCAGGATTTCTACCTGCAGGGGGCAGTGCAGGCCGCTGAATAGGGCCTCTGGCCTTCCCTGAAACCCGTTTCAGAAACCGTGAGAACAGTAGAAACAGACAGGAAACTTGTTTTCACAGCTTTAACTTTTATTCGCCACATCTGCGCTGGTTCAAACCTCACTGTCATTTCCACCCCATCGTCCTATTTCCTTTTTCTCTTCTCTGGTGTTTTTTCTCTCCCCATTAACTCTTTTTTCTACCTACATATGCAAAGTTCAAAACCACTCGACACCACCGGATGGAAGCAAACGCTTCCTTCCCTCCCTCCAAAATCAAACCACAAGTTTGGAATTTCGCTGGTATCCTGAGCACTCTACTGTGCTATGATGTTCCAGTGCCTTGCTGTGTCTCTCTGGAGAATATTCTAGATATAATCTCAAGACAGAGATGATTCTATCTAGAGGCTAACTCTCAGGTACGAAGTCTTCCTGCCTCCTGAGGTAGCTGGTGGCCAAACCCATTTGTGTCACTTACGCCCTAATATCTTCAAAACCTCCCTGAACCCTAACCCGGGGTCTGTAGAACGATGCCCAGGCATGAAAACCTGACTGTAGCCTCTGTCCCCCGCTTCCCTACACACCACCCAGGCGGGGTCCCACTACCTGAGAACACCTGTGAACACACTCTGTGTCTGTCCCAGGCTCCACACCTCTCCCTGAAACCGGTTCTCACTCTGACCATAAGACATGCTCATTCTTCAAAACCAAGTTCAGGTTCCTTCATGAAGCCTTTCTCACTTGAACTTCACAGCCTTCCACGAACAGTTATCAGCTCTTCGTTCATTAGAACGCTGGTTACTTCGTTAATGATCAGCGTGACAACTTTCCTCCCGCTGTCTTCTTTATGTTGGTGTCCCCAGCCCCTAGCACAGGGCTGGGGATAAGGCGGATACTCGAGTGACACTTACTGAATAAATAATTGCTTGTTTTCTAAAATACAGGGTCCGGCACAAATCACGCCCCCTTTTTATTACACAGTCTTTTATTACAAAATCGTAAGCATGTAATTCTGTAACATAATGCCACACTCAAGCACACCACATGACATTGTAGGTGACATGTTCAAATTAAAACTACAATTTATGACACCCTTATCATTACCCTACCAACCACACTCAAGCAGGTGTTACTTCTGCCAGACCCTGTATTCCAGAAGTGACTGATACTGCCCTGGAAAGTTACTTTTCACTTTTGCACAGTAAGATTACCTGGAATGTTTTTTTAAATTCCTGATATCTAGACCCCCACCAAGGACCCCACCCTTGTGACCAGTGCAATCAGAACCCCTGGGGGTGTGGCCCAGGGATCAGAATCTTCCAGCCCCGCCCCTAGGGGGTCTCCAGGAGCAACCGAGTTTCTACCAATGGCAAATAACCTTCCAAGAGGCGTGTTCTCAGAGAGCTATGAGCCTGGGGCACTATGTACATGCCACGTAGAAGTCAGCTCAACCTTGACCGCCCGTCCCCGGTTAGTCTCCGAGACCTGAGTTCTAGCTGCCATTCTGACACCTGTATCTTCCCCTCTGCTCTGTGACTTAGTTTTGTTCACTCTAAGTGGGATTGATAAAGGCTGCCTTTGTCTGCACTCAGAAAATTATTTGATACAATACCAGGTCGCTTGTGTGAATGGGACCCAACATACGGTGGGGGTTACAGGTGGAGGAACGAGCCCCGCGAGGGACACGGCAGCACTCACCCACGCCAACCCACAGCTCTGACTGAGAGGGGCCGACAGTGTGTGCAAATCTGTAAACACGCCGGAGGCAGAGCCGAGTGCGAATCCCAGAAACGAGTCTGTGAGCGATGGAGACAAGAGCCCATGAAAGGGAAGAGAAACGAACGCCGCGCGGAGCAGTCACTTCTTGGGGCACTGCGGTCAGGGGTGAGCTATCCGGCCGGTGAACTGGGGGTGCAATCCAGTCTCCGACCTGTTGGTCACCCGACCTTGGTCACGGTGCAGAACCCATTTGAGCCTGAGTTTATTTCGACAAGAAAGGCAATAATAATATGCACTTCATGCCCTGGCCAGGAAACTTAGTTGTTTACAGCATCGCCCCATATGCCAAGGTTGTGGGTTCAAATCCCCAGTCAGGGCAGGTAGGTTTCTCTTTCTCCCTTCTTCTCTCTTTAAAATCAACAAATACACATTTCTTAAAACAATGTGTACTAACTGCACTGAGATTCTGTGGGGTTAAAAACAGTGTCTGATGCTGGGCTTGAGAACTTCGGAAATGTTAGCTATTATTATTATTTTAAATTACTAATACCTTCATCATCATCACCATCCTGACTTAAGGTATAACCATTTATCCCACCTGCAAAGAACCAGTAATAAAAACAACTAATTTTAAATGTAAACTATTTATATTTCATTGGGTGTGTGTTTGTGGACACAGTTATAAAATCTTTTCTCCAAAATCACAGGTCCCATGTTTTTTAGAATTCAGAGAATTTCTGGGATTTCAGACAAGCTCTCCAGGTCACGCAGCCTATGGCCATAGCACCGCCACCCAGTCCAGAGTGCTGCTCTGTACAATCGATCACACCCACTTTCGTGTCGGGGTCCCCGAGCCTTCCTCCTGCTGTGGCGATTTGCTAGGAGGACTCCCGGAACTCGGCGTGGACTCGTGCTCGCAGCCACGATAACGTTAGAGCAAGAGGACAAAGCGAAACCGGCAAAGCTAAAAGGCTCAAGGGGCGACACCCAGAGGAAACCAGGCCTAAGCGGCCAGGAGTCCCCTCCCAGGGAAGCCCCACAGGATGGCCTTAATTCCTGCAGCTACGAATTATGACCACACCTGGAACGTGCTGCCCGCCACAGCAGCTCGTTAGAGACTCCGTGCCCAGGGTTTCTATTGGAAGCTTCACAAATAAATGGCCTCTGCCTCGCATATACCAAGATTCAAGACTCCCAGAAGGAAAAAACAGGTTTTCAGCATAAACCACAAGTTCCTAGCTGCCAATCAAGGGCCGACCTTACAAGTAGGCCTTTCTAAGGATGGCAGTCTCAGCTCTGCTGCGTTAACTCGTTCCATGGACCTTTCTGTAGCGAAATGCATGGATAATTGCACCAGGAGGGATAAGACTGTAACTAGCCTCGTTCCACTGAAGGTAAGGCTTTGCCTGTCACCAAATCAACTCAGATGAGGTCACACATCACTGTAAATGTGCCATGGAAATTCGCCGTTTGTAGAGCTTCTTGGGTTTGGGAATTGCAGATAAGGGATTACAGCTCTATTCTGTTCTCTCTCATTCTCTCTGGTGTTCTCTCTCTCTCTCCCTCTCTCTCCCCGCTTTCTTTCCCCCCACTCTGGCTCACATACCCTCTCCCCTCTTTCTTTGTTCCCTCCTTTCCTTTGTTTCTTTCTTTCTTCATTCTTCTTCAGTTTCATTAAGTAAAATGTGTAACAACACAAGTCAGGAGGTGGGAAATGGAAGTGTGCTTACAGATTTCATATCACATGTGAAGTGTACGACATCACGTGAAAGTGGGTAAGTCCAAGTCAAACGCTACGGAAATGACTAAAATAACAAATGGTACAGCGAATGAGCTAAAAAGGAGATAAAATGGAATCACATAAACGTATTCAATTAATCCCAAAGAAGGTAGAAAGAGAGAGAAAGGGAATGAAGAACAAATGGGGCAAATAAATAGCAAAACAAACAAAAAAGAACCAACCCAGATTGAAACCTAATCTACCAGTAATCATACCTTAAATGTCAATAGCCCAAACACACCACATAAAAAGCAAAAATGTCAGACTGGATAAAAAGCAAGACCCACCTAGGAAAATGAATTTAAAATGACACGGATTAAAAATAAAGGAAAAGATATACCACATTAACATTAAAAAAGTAGAGTGTATTATTATTCCACAGAATAAATTTTAAAAACATTAACAGTGAGAAATAAGGTAATTTTACGATGATAAAAATGTCATCCAACAGGGTGCTTCCTGCACGCACCCAGGCCCAGCAGAGGGAGCCACAATCTGTGGATGGTTGATAGCTCCAAATGGGTTGCCCAGGGCCAAGTTGCAGGCAGCATCTGACCTAGGTCTGAACCAGAGTCTTTGCAGATCCACCTAATACACAGAAACAAACACAAAGAGGCAGCCAAAATGGGAAGACAAGGAAACAGGCCCCAAATAAAAGAGAATTCTCCAGAAGAACAACTAGATGAAATGGAGGCAAGCAATTGATCACATATTGAGTTTAAAGTAATGTTAGTAAGGATGCTCAACAGCATAAAAAAAGACACAGAAACCAAAAAAAAAAAGGACCAGTCAGAAATAAAGAATGCAATATCTGAAATAAGTAATATACTGGAAGGAATAAACAATAGGTTAGATGAAGCAGAGTATCAAATCAGCAATTTGGAAGACAAGTTAGAAAAAAAATTGTCCAAGCAGAGCAGTAAAAAGAAAACAAGAATTTTATAAAATGAGAGTTTAAGGGACATTTGGAACAATATGAAGCATAACAACATCTGCATCATGGGGATACCAGGAGGAGAAGAGACTGAGCAAGGGACTGAGAATTTATTTGAAGAAATAATGACCCAAAACTTCCCTAACTTGGTGAAGGAAAAGACACACAAGTCCAGGAAATACAGAGACCCAAAGAAGCCCACACCAAGACACATCATAATTAAAATGGCAAAGCTTAAAGACAAGGAAAGAATTATAAAAGCTGAAAGAGAAAAGCAGTTAGTTACTCAAAAGGTAGCTCTCATTAGAAGGTCATCTAATTTCTCAACAGAAACATTTCAGGCCAGAGGGAATGGCATGAAATATTCAAGGTGATGAAAAGAAAGGACCTACAACCAAGGCTATTTTCCCCATCAAGGCTATCATTTAAAACTGAAGGAGAAATAAAGAGGTTCCTGGACAATGAAAAGCTAAAGGAAGTTGTTAACACCAAAGCAGTACTGCAACAAATGTTAAATGGCTTACGAGAAAGAAGGAGGGGAAGGTAGGAGGAGGAGCAGAATAAAGAAGAGGAGGAGAAGTATGTTATTCTGTGGAATAATATTACTGTAAAATGTGCCATGAAAAGCTGCTTTTTTTTTAGAGGCTCTGGGTTTTGGAATTGCAGGCAAGGTATTAACAACTATATTTTGTTTTCTCATTGTTTCTGAAGGAAGAGGAAAAGGAGGAGAAAGAGGAGGAGGAGGAGGAGCAAAAGGAGGAGAGGGAGGAGAAGGAAGAGAATGAAGAGAAGGTGAAGGAAAAGGATGCTGAGGAGGAAGAAGAGAAAAAGAGAAGGAGGCAGAGAAGCAGGAGAAAGAGGATGAAGGAGGAAGAGGAGGAGAAGAGGGAGGAGGAGGCAGCAGTGAAGAATAAAGGAGGAGAGGAATGAGGAGGAGAAGGTGGAGGGGGAGAAGGTGAAGAAACAGAAGGAGGTGGTGGAGAAGGAGAAGGAGGAGGAGGAGGAGGAAGGAAGAGGAAGAGAGAGAGGAGGAGGGGAAAGAGGAGGAAAGGGGGAAGAAGGGGGAAGAAGGGGGGAGGAAGAGAGGGGCAAGAGGAGATGGAGAGGAAGGAAGTGAAGGAGAAGGAGGGGGAGAAGGTGATGCAGGAAGAAGTGGAGGAACAGGAATAGAAAAAGGTGAAGGAAAAAGAGACCAAGTCAGAGGAGGAGGAGATAAAGGAGGAGGAGGAGAAGGTGAACGAGGAAGAAGATGAGGAGGGGAAGGAGGATTAAAGGAGAAGAAAGAGGAGGAGGAGAAGGTAGAGAGGGAGGAGAAGGTTGAGAGGGAGGAGAAGGTGAAGGAGGAGGAGGAGAAGGAAAGGGAAGAGGAGGAGGAGGAGGGGGGATAGAAGGAAAATGATAAGGCAAAGGAGGAAGAGGACAAAGAGGAGAAGGAGACAGTGAAGGAGAATGAAGTAAAAGAGAAAGAGGAGGAAGAGAGGAGGAGGAGGAGAAAGGAGAAGGAGAAGGAAGAGAAGGAAGTGGAGAAAGAGGAGAAGGAAGAGGAGAAGGCAAATGAAGAAGAGGAGGTAGAGGAGGAGGAGGAGGAAGAGGAGGAGAGGGAGAAGAAGGAAAAAGAAGAGAACAAGGAGGAGAAGGTGAAAGAAAAGAATGCTGAGGAGGAGGAAGAGAAACAGAAGAAGAAGGAAAAGGAGGAGGCAGAGGAGAAGCAGGAGAAAGAGAAGGAGTAGGAGGAGACAGTGAGGGAGAATGAGGTGAAAGAGAAAGAGGAGTAGAAGGAGCAGAGGAAGAAAGAGGAGAAGGAGCAGGAGAAGGATACCAAGTTGGAAGAGGAGGAGGAGAACAAAGAGATGGAGGAGGAGGATAAGGAGGAGGAGAAGGAGGAAAAGAGGGAGGAGGAGGAGGAGAAAAAGGAGAGGGAGAATGTAGAGGAGCAGAAGGAAGAGAAGGAAAAGAAAGTGAATGATGAAGGAGGAGGAGACGACAGTGAAGGAGAATGAGGTGAAAGAGATAGAGGAGAGGAGAGGGAGGAGGAGGAGGCAAATAAGGTGAAGGAGCAGGAGGGGGAGGGGGCGAAGCTGGTGGAGAAGGGACAGGAAAAGAAAAAGGTGAAGGAAAAGGAGACCAAGTCATAGGAGAAGGGGAAAGAAGTGAAGGGAAAGGAGAAGGTGAACAAAGAAGAAGAGTTGCATAAGGAGAGGGAGGAGGAGGAGGAGGAGGAGAAGGAGGTGAAGGTGAAGGAGGAAAGAAGAAAGAGGAGGAGAAGGTGGGGTAGGAGGAGAAGGTGGAGTGGGAGGAGAAAGTGGAGAGGTAGGAGAAGATGGAGAGGGAGGAGAAGGTGGAGGAGGAGAGGTAGAATGAGGAGGAGGAGAAGCAAAGGAGGAGTAGGAGGGGGAAGGGTAGAAGGAGGGGAAGAAGGAGGGGAGGGGGAGGAGGAGGGGGGAGAGGAGGAGAAGAGGAGAAGGAGGCAAAGGGGCAAAGGAGAAGGCATCATAGGAGGTGAAGGAGGAGGGGGAGGAGTGGGAGGGGGTGAGGAGGAGGAAGAGCAGGAAAAGAAGGTGAAGGAAAGAGACCCTGAGGTAGAGGAGGAGGAAAAAGAGGAGGAGGAGAATGGGAAGTAGGAGGAGAGGGAGGAGGAGAAGGAAGACAAGGAGGAGGAGAAGGTAGAGAAGGAAAAGGAGAAGGAAAGAAGAGGTGGCAATGAAGGAGGAGGTGAAGGAGGAAAGGAGAAGAAAGAAGAAAAGGAGAAGGTGGAGAGGGAGGGAGGGGGAAGGAGGAGAAGCAGGAGGAGGAAAGGAGCAGAAGGAGGGGGACAAGGAGGATGATAAGGTGGAGGGAAGGATGAAGAAGAGGAGGTGAAGGAGGAGGAGGAGGAGGAGAATGAGGTGAATGAGGAGAGGGAGAAAGAGGGAGGGGGGAGCAGGAGGGGGATGGTGAAGAGAAAGGGGTGGAGGAGGAGGAGTTGAAGGAGGCAAAGAAGATGAAGGATAAGGAGCCGGAGGAGGTAGAGAAAATGGTGGAGGAGGAGCAGGAAGAGAAAAAGGTGAAGGAAAAGGAGACCAAGTTGGAGGAGGAGAAGAGGGAAAAGGAAAAGGAGAAAGTGAATGAGAAAGAGGAGGAGGAGGAAGGGGAGGTGGAGAAGATGAAGGAGGCCGAGGAGAATGAAAGAAGGAGGCAAGGAGAAACAGAGGAGGAGGAGGACAAGAAGAAAGAAGAGAAGGAGAGGGAGGTGGAGGAGGAGGAAGAAAAGGAGATGGAGGAGGAAGAGGAAAGTCAGAAACAGCAGAAGGGGAAGAGGGAGGAGCAGGAGAGGAGGGGTGGGAGAAGGAAGGAGAGGGGAAGGAGGAGGAGGTGAATTAGGGGAAGGAGGAGAAGCAGGAAGAGAGGCAGGAGGAAAAGAAGGTGGAGGAGGAGGCAAAGGAGAAGGATTAGGAGGAAGGTGAGAAGGTGGTAGAGGAGGAGGAGAAAGTAGCAAAGAAGGGGAAGGAGGAAAGGAGAAAGAGAAGGAGAGAAGGAGAAGCAAGTAGAGAAGGTGAAGGAAAAGGAATCCTAGGTGGAGGAGGACGAGAAAGAGGAGAAGTATGAGGAGGAGAAGGGTAAGGAAGAGAAGGAAAAGGAGAAGGCAAAGGGGAAAAGGAGGTGAAGGAGGAGGAGACAATGAAGAAGGAGATGAAAGAGGAGTAAGAGGAGAGGGAGAAGGAGGAGTGGAAGAAAGGGGGGATGGTAAAGAAGTAGAGGAGGAAAGGAGGAGGTGTAGAAAGAGGAGGAGGCAGAGAAGGCAGGGAGGAAAAGGACAGGGAGGCGGGGAGGTGGAGGAGGAGGATTAGGAGGAGGGTGAGAAGGTTGTTGAGGAGGAGAAGAAGGCAGAGGAGGAGGAAGGAAGGAAGGAGGAGGAGAAAGTGGAGGAGGAGGAGAAGCAGGAAGAGCAGAAGGAAAAGGATGAGGAGGTGGAGAAGGAGAGGTTGAAGTAGAAAGAGAAGGAAGAGAAGGAAAAGTAGAAAGTGATGGAAGAAGAGAAGGTGGAGGAGGAGGAGGAGAACCCATAGTGCAGAAGGATTTGAAAGAGAAAGAGTAGGAGGAGGAGAGGGAGAAAGAGGGGGGAGTGAGGAAGGAAGAGGGGGAAGGGGAGGGAGGAAGAGGGGGAGGAGAGAGGAGGAGGAGGAGGCAAAAGGGGGAGGAGGAAGAGAAGGGAAGGAGGAGAAGGGGAAGGAGGAAAGGATGAGAAAGAGACAGAGAAGGAAGAGATGGAAGAGGCCAAAGGGAGAAGTGGTGGAGGAGGAGGAGTAAGAAGACAAGGTGAAGGAAAAGGAGGAGGAGAGGGAGATAAGGAGGAGGAGAAGGAAGAGAAGGAAAAGGAGAAGGCCAATGAGGATGAAGAGGTGAAGGAGGGTTAGGCAGGAAAGAAGGATGAGGAGAAGGATAAAGAGAAGTGGAGGAAGAGGAGGAGGCAGAAGAGGTGGAGGAAAGGAGGAGGGTAAGAAAGAAGAGGATGAGAAGAAGGAAGAGGATGAGGAGGAGGAGGGGAGGGAGGAGGAGAGGGAGAAACCTAAGGAGGAAAAGAGGAGGAGAAGGGGGAGGAGGGGGAGAAAAAAAGGAGGAGGAGGACAAGGAAGAGGAGAAAGTGAAGGAGGAGGAGGAGGAAAAGAAGGTAGAGGAGAGGGAGAAACATGGGAAGGAGGAGGGGAGGAGTAGGGGGAAGAAGAAGGGGAGGGGGAGAAGAAGAGAAAGGGGGAGGGGAGGGAGTAGGAAGAGGGAGGAGGAAGAGGGAGGAGAAGGGGAGGAGGAGAGGAAGAAAGAAGAGGATGAGAAGAAGGAAGAGGAGGAGGAGGAGGAGAAACCCGAGGAGGAAAAGGGGGGCGGAGAAGGGAGAGAAGGAGGGGGAGGAAGAAAGGAGGAGGAGGACAAGAAGGAAGAGGAGAAGGTGAAGGAGGAGGAGGAAGAGGAGGTGGAGGAGGTGGAGAGGGAGAAACATGGGAAGGAGGAGGGGAGGAGTAGGGGGAAGAAGGAGGAAGGGGGAGGGAGGGGAAGGGAGGAGAAGGGGAGGAGGAGAGGAAGAAGCAGAGAGAGGGGAAAGGGGAGGAGGAGAAGGTGGTGAAGTAGGGGAAGGAAAAAGGAGGAGAAGGAAAAGAGGGAGAGGAGGAGGAGGCAAAGGAGAAGTAAGAAGAGAAGGTGAAGGAAAAGGAGGCGGAGGAGAAAGAGAAGAAGGAAAATGAAGAAGAGCAGGAAGAGAAGGGAGAGGAGGAGGAGGTGGAGAATGAGACAGTGAAGGAGGTGAAAGAGAAACAGCAGGAGGAGAAGGAGAGGGAGAATGAGGGGGAGGAGAAAGAGGGAGGGGGTAAAGGAGGTGGTCAGGGAGGAGATGGAGAGGGAGGAGGAGGAGGGGAAGGAGGAGAAGAGAAGAGAAGGAGGGGGAGGAGGAGGAGAAAGGAAAGGAGGAGAAGGCAGAGGAAAAGTAAACAAAAGAGCAGGAGAACTAAAAAGGAGAAAAGAAAGAGGAGGAAGAAGGAAAAAGGAGTAAGAAGTAGGAGGAGGAGGACAACAACATCAGAGGAAAATAGTTAAAAAATAAAATGGCAATAAATAGTATATATCCATAATCACTTTAAACGTAAATGGATTAAACGCTCCAATCAAAAGACACAGGGTAGCTGAACGGATAAGAAAACAAGACACGTATATATGCTGTCTCCAAAAGACCCACTTCAGGGTGAAAGATACACACAGACTAAATGGGATGGAAAAATATGTTCCATGCAAATAGAACAGGAAAAAAAAAACCTAATACGAAGATCAATGAATCCAAGAGCTTGTTCTTTGAAAATATAAACAGGATAGACAAACCTTTCACCAGATTCATCGAGAAAAAAAGAGAACCCAAATAAAATCAGAAATGAAAGAGAAATAAAAACTGACACCAAAGAAATAAAAGGGTTGTAAGAAAATATTATGAACAACTATACGCCAATGAATTGGACAACCTGGACAAAATGGACAAACTCCTAGAAACATATGATCTTCTAAAACTACATCAGCAAGAATCAGGAACTCTGAATAGACAGATTACGCCCAGTGAAACTGAAGCAGTAATCAAAACAAACAAAAGTCCTGGACCAGAGGGCCTCACAGGTGAATTTTATCATACATTCTGAGAAAAACTAACACCTTCTCAAAGGATTCCAAAAAATTCCAGAGGAGGGAAGACTCCCAAGCTCATTTTATGAGGCCAGCACCATCCTAATACCAAAACCAGATAAGGACAGTACGACAAAGAAAATTATAGGCCAATATCCTTGATGAACATAGATGCTAAAATCCTCAGCAAAATATTAGTAAAGCAAATACAGCAATGCATCAAAAAGAGCATACACCATGATCAAGTGGGATTTATTCTGGTGATGCCAGGTTGTGACAACATTAGCAAATCAATACAAGTGATTCACCACATAAACAAAAGGAAGGATAAAAACCAAATGATCAAATCAATAGATGCAGAAAAAGCATTTGATAAAATCTAGCACCCATTTATCATCAAAATTCTCAGCAAAGTGGGAACAGAGAAAACATACCACAACATAATTAAGGCCATATATGACACTCACTTCCAACATCATATTCAACCAGCAAAAACTACAAGCATTCCCCTTAAGATCAGGAACAAAACAGGGATATCTGCTTTTACCTCTCTTATTCAAATAGCTCTGAAGTCCTAGACACAGCAATCAGACAAGAAGAAAAAATAAAAGGCATCCAACAGGAAGAAGTAAAACTCATTATTTGCAGATGACATGATACTATATACACAGAGAACCCTAAAGATACCACCAAGAAACTACTAGAGTTGGTCAATGAATTCAGCAAAGTAGCAGGATACAAAAATAATATCCAGAAATCAGTTGCACTTTTAAATGCCAATAATGAACTATCAGAAAGGGAAATTAAGGAAACAATCCTATTCAAAATTGCTTCAAAAAGAATACCTAGGAATAAATTTAACCAAGGATGTGAAAAACCTGTACTTGGAAAATTATAAGACATTGAAGGAAGAAACTGAAGAAGATACAAATAAGTAGAAGGACATACTGTGTTCATGGATAGGAAGAATTAACATCATTAAAATGTCCATACTACCAAAACAATCTATAGATTCAATGCGATTCCTAACAAGATACCAATGATTTATTTCACAGAATTCAAATATTTCAAAAATTTATGTGGAACCACGAAAGACCCCAAATAGCAACAGTGATCTTGAGAAAGAAGAACAAAGTTTGGGGGATCATGCTACCTAATATCAAACTGTACACTAAGGCCATAGTAATCAAATCAGCCTGGTACTAGCATAAAAAAAGACACATCAATCAATGGAAGAGAACAGAGAGCCCAGAAATGAACACACACCTTTATAGTCAATTAATATTTGACAGAGGAAGCAAGCAAATACAATGAACTAAATATAGTTTATTCAAGAAATGGTGTTGGGAAAAACTGAACAGGCATGTGCAGAAAAATGAAACTAGACCACTTTCTTACAACACACACAAGAATAAATTCAAAATGAATTAAAAACTTAAATGTTAGACTTGAAACCATAAAAATCCTCGAAGAACACATATGCAGTAAAATCACAGACATTGCTTGTGGCAATACTTTTTCTGATATATCTCCTCAGGCAAGAGAAACAAACAAAAATAAACAAATGGGACTACATCAAAATAAAAAGGTTTTGCACAGCAAAGGAAACCATCAACAAAATAAAGACAACCCTCTAAATGGCAGAACATATTCGCTGATACATCTGATAAGCGGTTAATAACCAACATTTACAAAGAACTTATAAAACTTAACACCAAAAACAATCCAAGTAAAGAATGGGCAAAGGACCCAAATAGACACTTCTCTAGCAAGAGCACATACAGATGGCCCATTTACATATGCAAAGATGCTTGGCGTGAGTAATCATCAGAGAGATGCAAATTAAAACCACAGTGAGATATCACCTTACCCTGGCCAGAATGGCCACCATCAATACATCAACAAAACAACAAGTGCTGGCGAGGATGTGGAGAAAAGGGAACCCTTCTGCACTGTTGGTGGGAATGCAGGCCGGTTCAGCCACTGCGGGAAGCAGTATGGAGACACCTCATGAATTAAAACTAGAACTGCCTTTGTGACCCAGCGGTTACACCAGTTTCGAAAACACTGATTCGAAAGAAGATAAGCACCCCTATGTTCTTTCCCGGAATTTACCTGAAGAAACCCAAAACACTGATTCGGAAGAAGAACCACGATGTTCATTGCAGCACTATTTCCAATAGCCAAGATTTGGAAGCTGCCCAGCGTCCATCAGTGGATAAAACAATTGTGGTACATTTACACAGTGCAATACTACTCTGCTGTAAAAAGAAAAATTTACTCTTTGCGACAGCATGGATGGACCCGGACACCATTATGCTAAGTGAAATAAGCCAGTCAGAGAAAAACAAATACCATGTGATTTCCCTCATATATGGAATTTAATGTACAAACTGAACTAACAAGCAAAACAGAGACTGACTCATAAATAGCAAGGGGACAGCTCTGGGGTGAGGGGATTGAGCAAAAAGAAAAAGGACTCGTGGACAATAGTGCGGTGATTGTGGGGGGAGGGTGGTGGAGGTGGAAGAGGATATAAGGGGGATAAGTGGTAATGGAAAACAACAAAAAATGTTTGATAAATAAAAAAAACAAAAGTGTCAACCAACAGAACAAAACAATCCCAAATGTTTGTGCACCTAACAGAGCTTTAACATTCATGAAGCAAAATGTATTGAAACAAGAAGACGACAGACAAATCCACAAATATTTTCAGAGACATTTGTACCCCTCCCTCAATAACTGGTGGGATAAGCAGACATAATATCAACAAGGGCATAGGAAAGTTGAACAAAATTATCAACAAACTTGACCTGACATGTACAGGAAAATCCATTCTTTTCAACCACACATGGATCTTTCATAAAGAAATAACTTGGGTCAGAAAACTCTTAACACAGTGAAAAATTCAAATCATGCAAGGTATGTATGTTCTATGAGAAATTTAGAATTAAATTAGAATTTGATAACAGAAAGATCTCTTGAAAATTCCTAAAATATGGAAACTAAATAACACACATCTGAGTAATCCATATGTCAAAGAAGCAATCAAACAGAGAATTAAGAAATACTTTGAATGGAAAAAGAAAATAAAAACATGTTAAAATTTGTTAAATGCTATAAAACAACTGGAGTTGTATTTATAGTACTAAATGGTCCAATTAAGCAAATTTCTCAAATCAATGACTGAAGTTTCTTCCTTAAAATTCTAGAAAGAGCACATTTAACCCAAAATAAGTAGAAGACAGCAAATACAGAGATCAAAATAGAAATAAATTAAATAGCAGAGAAAATAAATAAAATGAAAATTGATAAAATTAATAATATATAATGTTCATAAAAGTCAGGTGATATGGAATAAAAAGAGTAAAGACCCAAATATTAATGACATTACTTCACAACGAATGCTACGGATATTAGTGGATATCAGAGATTTTATAAATAACTCTATGCCAATAAATTTAACACTGTAGATTATTTAGACAAATTACTTGAAAGACAAACTAATAAACCTCATGCAAGAACAGGTCACCTAAGTGGCCCTGACCTACTAAAAATAAATAAAGTCTTATTAGGTTGGCCAAAAAGTCCATTATGTTTTTTCTGTAACATAAGATACATAGTTCATTTTCACCAATAACTTTATTGATTTGGATATTTTGAGCATGTTGGCTGTCTCCTGCTATTGACTTCTAGTGGGTAGAGGCCAGGGTGCTGCTGAACATCTTCCAGTGCATGAGACAGCCCCGCAGCAGAGAATTCTTTGGTCAATATGTCAATAGCGCCAAGAAACTTTGCAAATCACTTTTGACATGTTCCATCAGTCACAGCACCTTCTCCATACACTGCACAAACCTTTTTTTTTTTTTTTTGCATTTCCATTGTGTTTTTACCTTTCCTGAAATAATAAAGCCTAATATGCCGAAGATGTTGTATATTTTCTTCCATCTTCACTATTAAAATGGCTGCACAAAAAGTCACCAGTTTTGGTAAGTTTCTTTAAATGCACGCTGATATGACAGCTGTCACAATCTAACAATTGTTTTGAATGAAGTTAAAGACAACTAAGTACTACTACAGCCATCGTATGGAAAAAACATAACAAAGTTTTTGGCCAACCCAGTAGTTAGAAACATTCCTTTTAAGGAAACACTAAATTGGTGAATTCTGGTAAGATTTATAGCTTAATTTTTTTTTTAAGTAAGAGTTACAACCTGTACTAATGTACTTTGAATCCTATCACATTTAATATACTAGAACCCAATGAAACCGATTTTCAAGTTCACCACGCTCTGTGAAAGAGTGCTTTGACATTTCCTTCTGTGTCTCTTTACCTGAAATGGAATTCACCCACTTACTAGACTAAAAGTTCTCGTTTTTAAGATTTACTTAAATGGCCCGATCTGTGCTAGTCTTCCTAATCTCCAATTAACATCCGAAACACAGCAAAAGCCTGTGTGTAGACACCACTGGGCAACGAGTGCCTAAGTGAAGCTGTAATTTCCGGCAGCAAATCCTGTCTTTTGCATGATACACAGGTCCCCTCTGTCCCCAGGTTCAGCCTGTGAGAAGCTGGAATAGGAGACAGCAGCTCGAGGCCAAACTTTCTTTATTGAAGCCTATTCCCCGGGCGCACAGCCTCTCTCAGTATTTCCCCAAAGAGGAAATGGGCACAACCTATTTTAAACCACCCACACAAGAAGCAAAGAAAAAAAATTCTCTTTCCTTTGTTCCGTATCTTCTCTCAAACTCACCTGAAATGAGTTGGTTTTTTAAAATACAAAACGGTCCATGCACGCAGAGATTATTTCCTTAAAATATGTCATCTTTATAAAGAAAAACTGCCTCTGTAAGTGAAGAAAAAACACTTTAAAAAGAGACATTATTTTTAGTCCATGGTACAGGCCGGTTTTTAGAAAAGACCTTGCTTACATGAATTTATCTAGGAGGGTCTGAGATGGGATTTTTTAATCCTTGAAGAAGAGGGCAACCGTCTCCTACGAAACAGATCACTACCACTAGGTGTGTCTAAAAGGACTGGGACGGGGGAGTCTGAGACACAGCTGGGTGTCCTTCCTTTCGAAACTTACCTTGTGCCTTGACGTCACTGCAGTGGCTCTGAGTCTGCCCAGGACACACTCTCAGTTCACAGGGCTTGCTGGAGGAGGGACGAGGCATGACTTTGCAGAGTTGCTCTGCGAATTACTGGAAGCCCCAGCGTTTCCCCCGCTCTGGCTTGTGCGGAGATAAGGCAAGCACCCTTCACGAGGGCCTGCGGTTTTTCTTGCTCATTCCCGTTCAGGGGAGGGTACCAGCTCTGGGGCACGCCAGGCCACTGACTCAGGGAGAGAGGAAACAGCCAGCGTGTAGGACAGAGGCGCGGACCTGCCTTCCAAATGCCACGCACCCCATACTCGAGATGAAATGCCCAAGCAAGATCTACCATTTAACGTCAAAAATGCTGACAAATTCTAGTATGATGGTTAACAGCACTGGTGATAACAGTGGGGAGCCTGTACCCTGGACACCCTGCAACTGGATGCAAAAATAAAGGCACTTCACCTAGATGTAACTTTCTAAAAAAAAATGACACCCCCTTCTAAGCAGAAGAAAAACAACAGGCCATTGCACGGTCCAACTGACCAGGACTCCTTAAAAGCTGTCAAGGTGACGAATAAGAAGGAAACTGGCGCAGACCACAGGAGACCAGAGAGACAGAACAGCAATGCAACGTGGTACTCTGGTGTGGGTCTTGGAACGAAAGAGCCCGTCAATGGAAAAAACCGATGAACTTGAAATAACATGGGGACTTCAGGTGACAGCAAATACCAATGCCATTTTCTCAATTGGGACAAACGTACCATGGTATTTTCAGACTTTGCCACTGGGGAGCCGAGGTGAAAGGCACACAGAAACTTGGGGAACTATCCACCCCCTTCATCGGACCCTAACTTCCTTGGGGGACAGTATTTTCCAGGTTGAGGAGTAGCCTTTGGAATATTAAATATAAATAGAAATAATTCCCAGCTTTCCAACTGAGTAGCAGAGACCCTGAGCATTTCTCTAAGGTATGTTTTGATAACAACAGTAGGCACTAATAACTAATCATCCAAGGTAGACAGGAGGATTTCACAGCATTTAGCACTGTGACAGCACATAGGTGCTTGCTAATTGTTAATATCTCTTCTCATTAAGGTGCAGAGACAAATACATGCTTCCATGAAAAACTATGTGTCGTCTACGACAGAATCTCCCACAATGTCTGATTTTAGTCTTTCTTTGCCCTTGAACTATAACCTGGTAAATGTGAGATGATTAATAGCAGTGCCAAATCATTCCTGTGTCTATTATGCAAATGGAACAAGTTTCCCCTCCACCATTGGACAAGGCAGCTTTGCAGCCATTTGCATGTTCATTTTAACCTCCTTTTACCCCATTGCTGCAGAGAGTCCTTGAAGAGAATCCACCAGTTGACACCTGGGCTGGACCCAGGCCATTAGAGACTCTTCCCCGCTTCCCTGTCCTTGGTGTGTACCTTCTGCCCACCATTCCCACACGGGGGGGGGGGGGGGGTCATTTCCAAGGATGCAGCCTTGAGAAATGGGTTGTCAAGACCCTAAGAACAGTATGTGACTGAATCCCATCAGGGCCTCCAGAAAAGCTCTTAAGATTCTGGCGGGCAGGTGTGGAGTTCCCTTGTTAAATCTGCCACCCACTAGTCTCAAGTGGCCTGCCTCTGTCTTTGGTCTGTCCTTGTCCTCCATGCATGGGGACCAGTTTGTCAACCAATATCCACATACATCCATGGAATGATTTTTTTCTTCTCTCATTGAACTGGGTGTAACATCTTAGTAAGGTCCCCTTGTTAATAACAAGTAAAATAAAATCTCTGCCACGTGTTCATTTTATGTCTGTGTGGTGGCCGTGATTTGACCACTCTTAGAAAATTACCCTTGAATAAGAACATGCATATTACTTCATTCGTCTTTGGATTCCTTATGTCTACCCTGGCAGGAGATGTGTAGTGAATAGTCATCGGACTAAATTGACACTGGATTTCATATATGTGGGCAGTTGGAAGGAAGAAATCCTGCAAGTTGAGATGAAATTAGGCTAAGACACTGGGCTCCCTAGTGAAGAGCTTCACAGAGCTGCAGGAAAGGGTCACAGTTCTGTGTGATGTCAGGAGCACTTTCCTGTGAGAGGCAGGGAAGTGGTCTGATCCATTAAGACCCAGAACATCTTTGCTCAGGAGGAAATGCAGCTACTTGGTGGCTACACAGCCGGAAGCAATCTTGGCCATTTAAAGGAAGCTGAGGAGGTTCATCATTAGCAGTAGGAATCCTTAAAGCAAACCTGCTAACCACCCAAATGGCCAAAAAGCTCATGCTCTCCCCGAAAGCCTATGTAAAGAGAAGTGTCACCCAAAAGTCAGTCTTCATTAAGACAAGTATTGCTGTATTCCCCAAAACTGCAGTGATAGCTCCATCTTGAGAGGGTGTGATCACAAAGAAGAAAAAATCCACGTTCCTGTCTGACTTAGGGCTACATGTGGTCCGCTCTTCGATTGATTATACTGGGCCCACCTGACTTCCTTATCCTCAGATGTTCTGATTTTCTCACCCTGATGGGCTAGTTTTACCTGGCCAATTTAAACGCCAGCTTGCTTCCCCACACTGTTCATTGATCACTTGCCTCTTCATTTTTAATTTCCACCCTTTAGATGTCCAGTCACACTTTTCACGGTGCTGCTAATTCTCCTGCCATGTTTCATCATTAAGTGACCATGGAAGTTTCCAGCTTGCTTGGTACAGGGCCTCCTGAAGCACACCTTGCTACAATGCGCACTTCAGAGCCGCGTGAAATGTGAGTAGCCAAGAGGGCAACGTCCCTCCTAGTGTTGAAAATGCTGGCTCTCTGAGCCTACTCCTCTGACTGCCAGTTCTCAGGCTCTTTAAAAAAAAAACCAAACTGAAATTCATGTTTTGGGTTAGGAAAAAAGTCTGTTGCGTTTTTTCCCATACGATGCTCTAGTTGTACTTAGTTGTTTTCAGCTTCAAAACAATTGCTGTTAGATTGTATTGTGACAGCTGTCATATTAGCATCATTTTAAAAAGTCACCAAAATTGGTGCATTTTTGTGGAGCCATTATAATATTGAAGGCAGAAGAAGATATGCACCATTTTTGGCATATTATGCTTTATTATTTCAAGAAAGGTAAAAAACACAACTGAAACACACAAAAAAATCTGTGCAGGGTATGGAGAAGGTGCTGTGACTGATGGACCACGTCAAAAGCGGTTTGCAAAGTTTCTTGGGACTACTGACATTTTGGCCAAATAATTCTCTGCTGCGGGGCTGTCTCATGCACTGGAAGATGTTCAGCAGCACCCCGGACTCTACCCACTAGCAGTCAATAGCAGGAGACAGCTGACGTCCTCAAAATATCCAAATCGATAAAGTTACTGGTGCAAATGAAAAACGTGTCTTTTATTTTATAGAAAAAACTAAACAGACTTTTTGGCCAACCCAATGCTATGCTAAAATAGTCTCTTCACGTGAGGTAACAAGATGTTGGGATTTGCTTGATTCTCAAGAAAAGTGATTAGTTTTTATTACTTGGGGAGAGTAATAGAGCACAGGAGGCAAACACAAGGCCCGTGGGCCAAATCCGGCCCGGCACCTTGTTTCTACCTGGTGGCAGCGCCTAGCTCCTTGCCCCTAGTGAAGGAGCAGTTACATTTATCCAGTCCTAACATTACATTCAGCCCTTTGGAGGCAACCACGAGGCTGATGTGGACCCCAGTGAAAATGAGTTTGACACTCCTGAGATAGAGTGTATAAAAAATGAGGCTTTAAGGCACGAAGCCACAAAATGTGTTCATCTCCTACATCAATAACTTGGATTCCTATGTTAGTTTTTTGCCCTCAGCATGTGTTACCAATGATGTGTACGGTGACACATACCCAGATTGCAATACAAGGCTGGGATTTTCAAATGAGAGGTACCTATAACAGATCCACATTTTTCAAATTCATCAAAGTCCCCAGACACCAACAGGAGGAAGGAGCTAGGTCACAAGCCATTCTGAGGGTGGGTGCGAAGATCATAGTAGAAGCTCGAGACCAGGCCCCACTATGTCTGCCATTGGGAGAATGGGCTGAGAAACTTCCTTCTTTTTAAACAATCTAAAATATCTTTTGTCCTTCCCATTCTTTATTTTAAAACTCAAGCTAATAGGAAGTTCAAACTACACAATTTTTTAAAAGAATAAGCCCTTTATGGAATGTATAATTTTTAGTACAGTTAGGTGTTTCCCAATGAGAAAGAATATTGAGCACCCGAATGCTGGAAATTAAGAGTCATTTAATTTGAAGGTTGTGTTTCTTACTAGCATTTTAGGTCCACATTTCCTTAGGAAGCGTCAACAGTCATTATAAAGATGTACCTAAAAAAATCTATAAAACAGGTAATTGTATATTAAGGCAGCTTGAAAATATTACTTTTATGCACCTAATAAAGCCTCATGTGCTTCCCACGTAGGTTTCAATCCCTTAATTAGTGATTCTGTACTTTACTGTAGGTCACCATTACAGCCAGTAATTGGAGGCTGGAAGAATTAGAACTTATTGGAATTGCATGTCCCAGGCAGTCCCACAGATAGTCTGGAGACTAGAAGTCCAAAGTTAGTTAATGTCTTCCACCCAGAGTGTTCTTATTATTTCAGCTTAGGCATCTGTATTTTAATTGTCTGATTACTTGAGTAAACAACTGATGGAAATACTGCTAAACAGGTCTGGCTTCACTCTTTGAACTGACCTTCTCCTGCTGGTTGGCATCTGCTCATCCCAGGAATGTGAGTGAGGGTTCGCCCACAGGCTCTCCCTGCTCAGCGCTTGGGCTGCATGGACTCACGTTCCTGCTAGTTGCCTTGTCCACCCCGCACCTGGTCTCCTGTCCAGGCCTGGCGTGCAGGTGCTGCTAGCAGACCCCCTCCCTCTGACCACTCCCCATTGCCTAGGCGTTTCCAAGTCTTTTCCCTTCACCAAAGTGTGAGTCCCTGGAAGGCAGCAGCTGCCTTAATCTTATTTCTCAGTGCTTATCTTAGAGCACCACACCCTGTTGATTGGGAGACATTCTTGGCCACCTGGCCTCAGGCCACCTGCATTATTTGGCCTGTACACAGGCAATAATGCCTGTAGGAGGGCATGCCCTAGGCAGTGTGTGACAGTGTCTGTTTTCCTGTACGTGGTCTCAGTCACACATTTACCTCACAGGCCTGGCCCCTGCAGGTGGCCTCATGAGTGACCCTACACGTGTCGCTGCTTCATACAGTTAGTTGTGCAAATCAGTGTGTCAATAAGTGGGCATCTGATTGTGTAGAGAATTGATCATCACCCTCATATTCTGGTCTTGCAATTTCCTTTTGTTTCATTCATCTCAGACTTAGCAAAACAAGGTCGTAAAATACAAGTCTATTACACAATATACGAAAAAGCATTTCTGAATACTGGACAGAAGCAGGCCACTCTGAGCACATCAGTAGTCAAATGAGAGAAACAAAGTCACTTGCATTATCTGCGGAAGCCAGAGGGTGCAAACCAGCCAGCCGCTGTGAGGAAGCCTAGCTTTGCATTCCTGAGCGGACTGGAAACTTCTGCCCCGATCATCTTAAAACAGGGACCTGAATTTTAAAAACAACCCTGACCAACATTCCCAGTGCGCATTCAACATGCCATTTCTCAAGGCTGATCATAAGAGGTTCCTCACTATGGTCAAGGGCAGCAGGCCACTGTGTAACCCAGCAAAGGCCATTCCCCGCAGGCCCATTGCAACACTGTACAGGAGGAATCAGCCCTGGGTGCATCTGGGGGAAGGTTTAAGCTATTTGCTAACTGGATGGAATTCACATCACCGGACAAAAATGCTGGTGATTAGCAAGTACCCTCGAGCAAGGTGAAGCTTCACCTAATCAAGGAAATTTGGATTTGCTTTCCCCACCTGATGAGAGAGGGACTAAGTCTTTTTAGGTTTAGACTCCATGCTTGTAATAACTTTAACATTTTAAATGCAACTATTACCAGATGTTCACCCTGGCCATGGAGTTCTTACCCATAAAAGCTATAACATCCATCAAAGTGTAACTTGGAGCAACTTAACTGTGAACATTCCCAGCTAATTAGCTTATGTTCAATATATGTCCAGGCATTTGAAATAATTTGTTCCATAGGATTACAATCAGTAAGACAATGAAATGCTGGTGTTGGTTTCCAAAGAAAGGCTTTAAAATAATTTTCTTTCTGAGTAATTAGAAAGTAGGACTCCTGGTCTGGGATGGCACCTCCTTTGTTCAAGAAACCGAAACCCTACCAACCACCTGCAGGAAACCCCATTAGCTAGTTCAATGGCAGAGTTTGCTTTGGTCGGAGTGGCTAAATTTGGTCTCTCCGCACCTGCTACAAAAAAGGAGCTGTTTTCTCTCACCTGTTATGACAATTCTACAATAGGAAAAATGTGAGTAAATATAATAGCAAAAACTCTTTGCACTAACAAGAAAAGGTTTGCCGTTCTCTCAGGGCCACTAGCCGAGCACAGATGCTTCCTTATAACACACTAAGCGCCTGCCCCTTGGACAGTGGACTCCATTCTGTCTGAACCATTGTGCTGGCTTCACATCCCGGAAGATCGAGATCCATATATTTATATCTCAGTTGTTTTTCTACTTCAGTTTCTATTGGCCCAGAAACGACATGAAGGAAAATGTGAGGATGCTTGGTGTCAACGCCTTAGCAGATCTCAGAATCATGCTCTGGGGCATTCAAGGGCCTTGTACTCACAAGATTCGCCGTGAGTTCTGCAGCCAGAACTGGGCTGGACTGATTCCGGGCCAGCTCCGGCGAGATGACACGGGCAGGCCTGTCCTGGTTCCCTAGGAGCAGAGAGCAGTTGGAGCTCTCGCTCCTGTGCCTTTGCAAATGGGCTCTTCTGTCTTTCAGAGAAGCCTCCTCACACCAGGGGCAAAGATTCCAGGTGATTACAGACACTGTAATGCATTCTATTTAAATGGCCATGGCTCTTTCAAACAGGTACAGTGACATTGCTGGCGTACCTCCACTGCAGAGTTGCTGAATGTGTGACAGGCAGCACCAGCGGTGACAGCAGGGGAGGGCTTCGATCTGTGGAAGGCACGTCTGGCATTGACACCCTGCAAGAACAGGTGAACTTGTTAGACTGCCACGAACCATGTAGCGTGGGGTCTCAGGTGTAAAAGCAATTGTATCTGGTGGGACACTAACACAGGTGTGGGGAGTGAGAACTCTCCACTTCAATCACCAGACTGATACTGGGGCTGTTTTTAAGAGGCCAGCTACCTCATTGCCTACGTAAATTCAGAAGGCAAGGCTGAGAAGACCACCCATTATAAATGCAGATTTTGTTTTTAAAAAAGTAGCAATTATGACACCATTGACAGCACCTATGACGACCTGGTTCAAAACCTGTTTCAATCAAGAAATTCAGTGTAACAACAGTGTACTGAACATGCATCAGCCACACAGGAGTCCAACTGCTGTCCTAAGTGGGGTTGTGGTTTGGTAAGGAAGTTAAATTAGTGAAAGCAGCAGCATTATTCCACTCTTCTTTGCCTAAAGCATCCTAGAAAGAGGAAAGGAACATGTTGGGACAATTGGGGAAAAAAAACACAAAAAAAACCTCAACAAAGCTGCACAGAGGCGTGTAGTAGGATGCGGGGAGGGCCATCTGATTTTACAGTTCCTTTCTGTGGATGTTTCGCTTTCTGTAACATTTAATGATTGAAAAATACTGTTAGTCAATTTTGACTTGCGGTTGGGCTGCAGGAACCACAATACAGGAACTTCGCTGTGGCAGGAGTTAAAAGGAAAGAGCTTTTTTGTGGGTTCACTTACTATTTTAATTCCGTTGTTAGTCAGCTTCACAGGTATGGTTGCTGTTTCTCCTATGGCTCTTCCTCCTCTTTCCTTTATACTCTATTTGCCCCGGTTCCCGCCGCTCCGGTTATTTCATGCTTCTTTTCCTCATCTTACACCAGCGATATCAGGAACTGCCTCACTAGTACCTGAAAATTAAAACATGACTAGGTTATACGCCATGTGCACACAGAACACCAGTTCTGTGGGTGACCTGACTCTGGTACCCCTTGCCTGGGTCGGGGCGGTAAAAATGGAGCCTGTCCTTTCACCATTGATCCTTCCGGACCCACGGGAGCAAGGCGCACTTACTTGAGGACCAGGGAAGACATGCTCTTAAGCAATTTTAAGTCAGCAAGCCACCCTTGCCTTCTTTCCTGATTGTGAACTAAAACGCGAGGGAACTCAACTGTCCCCACCACTGGCAGACTTTTGGGGCACATCTGCCTTTTCCCCTGAGCCGGCCCAGGCTAAAAGGAGCTACCATAACCTCATTCTCTTCGCCCAGCGAAGCCCCGAGAACCGCGCGCCGACACCTTCTTGCATCAGCCGGACGGAGTTACGGCGCCCGCGCTTTGGTCGTGGCCTCTCCAAGGTGACGCACGGTGCCGCCTCCTCCCCTTGAAGGCGGGGCTCGCGTGCTGGGGGCCAAGGAAGTGGGGCGGCCCCGGCGGAGCCCCCGCCCCTGCCGCGTCGGAGCTGCACCCAGCGCGGGCGGCGGTGGCTACGTTGGCTGCAGGTCCTACGCACGTGAGGGGCGCACGGCGGGTCCTTTGCAGCCCCCGGGACGCAGCCTCGGACAGGTGAGGGCGGTGCCGGGCTTACCTGGCAGGGCGTGCGGGCGCGCACTGGGGTCGCTACCTGCTCTTTCCTGCGGGTGGGCTTCTGCTCAACCGAAGTGGGGAGTTGGAGACCAGGGAGGGAAGTCAGAGCGGCTGTTCCCCGAGAGGTGCTTGTTCAGGGGTCACTGTGCTGAAGCCAGGAGGCAGAAGCCCAAGGTGTGGGGTGTGGGGTGGTGACCTGCCCCTAATTTCTTTGCGTTTAATAGGACACATTGGGTCTCGTCCGGGGCTCAGCGGAGTTAGTCACGTCGCCGCCACCGCCAGGATTTTCTGCAGAGGGTCAGTCCCTCACATGGGTGGGATCTGATGCGGCCCCCTTCGTGGGGGACCCGGAGATTCCACTTCGATCCCCTACCAGACCTTTGCTCAGCTGCAGGAGAGCGGAACGCCTTACAGTTGCTTAGGGTCCAGTGTCTCATCACGCTAAAAAAGAAAAAAAAAAGGTGATAGTGGTAAAGTTGAGAAGAAATTGCTTCCGCAGTTTGTTGCTCCACGCACTGTCCCTTTGTTAAGCAAACAGTGCGCTGATGGCTTTTACCAGAGGAGGTCACTTTTCTCTAAACTGGGTTAGAACCCCCCGCGAACGACCCTCTGCGCGGTGTCTGAGGGTTTAGGCTGCATCCAGATGCTTCCCGAGTGAGCTCTGGGAGGGGCCTCTGCAGCGGGCACTTCCAGTTACCGAACAGCTTACCCGGGAAGCTTGGGACCTTAGGAAACCTGCCTCGGTGACGCACGGAGGCGCAAACGGCGCTGTGGATTATAATTTCCATTAGCATTCATCTTCACTTGGTTCAGCAGCCTTTCAGGTTAACAAATATTTATTGTACGCCTGTTAAAGGGGACCTCTGGGCGAGTCAGGCCGGTGTGCACAGGTGTGCGCAGGTGTTGACACAAAGGCGAGTTTTAGGGCGCTTCTTCCTCACTGGTAGATATTCAGAGGCAGGCCGATGGCACATTGTGCTTTTGCTTTGTCGCTGCCTCCATAATCTCTGGTAATAAGCATGTAAAGGCGTGGAGAATGTAAATCTAAGAAGAATGTCATTAGCCTGGTCTGTTCTTCAGAGCCACAAGGCTTATCAAAACCACCCTTAAAATAAGGTTGCTAAGAATCAACTCTTGGCCGAGGGTTCACGCTGAGCACTGTATCTTGTTGTATAAATATGCAAAGTAGATATTACTCCCCCCTCAGGCGGGAAACTGAGGCAGGGAAGGATCCGGCACTTTGCTGAAGGTAACCGGTGGAGGTGGGAATTGAGTGGGGACATTCCTGACTGTAGCACCTTGCTTCTTCCCCATTCCATGCCGCCGTGAGACAGTGTAAATCTGGGGGATTTCGTAGAAATAAGAATTTAAATTCACATTCATAAACCATCCACATCCCGGGAGTTAAAGCAGCTGGCAGGAGTAAAATGAGCACTGTTTTCATTCTGCTTGCGTGGTTAAACTAGGACCAATCTGGGACAAGACGATGAACAGCTATTTTTAAAATGTAAATTTTTTTCTGTGTCTTTGTTAACATATTTTTAAGAGCCTAATATATCCAAATGAGGCAAATGAGTGAAACTGGACATGTATGCCTTATGGATTATACATTGAAGTAACAGCTAATTTTCATATTATTCATGTACTTCATATAATTCGGCTTGATTTATATAACTCAATATATAAATTCAGTACATAATTCAATATAAACTGATCCCATAGCTTCCACGTGAGTAGAGGATGGTGTTGTTACCTGGAAAGGACTTTGTGTTGGTGTGTAAATCTATAATTACATGTGAATAAATGTAGCTAATATTTATTTTAAAGGGTATATTTGCTTTTTGTTAAGTCTATCTCTGGAAATGAGGAGTACTACAACTTCTTTGGAAAGAAACCCTAAAATTCTTAATTTAGTCTTTGAGCGAAGGAACCGTAACAACTGAACTGACAATTTCTTTGCGTATGTGTAAACCACAAAACTGATTTTCATATTAAAATTGTTATCCCGCATGGGATGAGGATAAACGAGTGCTTAGAATTTTAATTCCTATTTCCTAACATGGAGAATCCTTGCTTTCTTCAATCCCTCCTTATAATCATTGGTGCTGACACAGGAAAACTGAGGGGTTTCATATTTAAATTCTCATAGGGAGTTGATGGAAGTGTGTTTCGTTGAAGAAAGTCTTTCTAAAGCCTGTGTTGGGACGACCAGACAGGATATTCTGCCTGGCACTTGCTTTTGACCATGGCATTGATAACACACCTTGAACTCCTCTTGAGAAGCTTGTGTAATCCTGCCTAGAAGGTGTGTGTAAAGGTGTGGTTGGCCTCAAGACGCTGCCATTGGAGGGCAGGGTGGGTGATGAATTGAAGGAAACCTCAGAAAAGGCAGAGGGTCAAGGAGCGCAGAGCACAGGGAGTGTGAAACAGAGACGGGGCCAGATTTGTAAGACCAAAAGGGTCAATACTTGAAACTAGTGATCCAAGCAAATTTGGAATCCTTTTGAAGAACAATAATACAAAAGGAGTGATCAAAGCGAATACGTATTGAGAATGAGAAAAGGAAATGGCAGCAATTTGCTGGAGAGTTCTGCCTCTGCTGAGAGCATTTTGGGCCATTTACAAGAAATGCTTACAAAGCACTGCTTCCTGATCGCAGCCTGGCTTTCCTGTCCCCAGAACACTCAGCATCTTCCAGCAGCTTGTCGCAGCGGTAGGACCTGTGCCAGCGAGAGGCCAGAAGCTGAGCTCCATTAAAGACTGAAGGAACAGTTGTTGGTGGGAGCCAAAGAGCTCATGGGCTCTGGGACGTAGAAGAGCCTTCCAGCTGGGTGGGAGGACCCCGGGCTCATGGGGGCCTGGGGCACTCCATGTCCAGTGAACAGTTCTGAGCTTGAAGGCCCGCAAGCTGGTCTCCAGTTTGCTTGGCTCTCTAGGGATGCCTTCGACTCTCAGTGTTCATTCCATCAGTCAGCATTTATGGAGGGTTCTCTGTCTTAAGCTCTGGTACATAGAAGTCTGAGTTCCAGGAAGCCTTCCAGATGCTTCTGGAGCTAACATATGAAAACTGCTCTTCTCAATGAGGCGAAGTTCATACAAGGGCTGATATATCATAGCCATATTATAATTGTAATTGGGAAAATATTATAATTATAATTCATATTACTATTGCTGACATTTACTGGGCCACACATTGTGCTAAGAATTAACTTTTTTAATTTTTATTTTTGTATTTTATTTTATTTGAATGTTGTTCCATTACAGGTGTCCCAATTTTTCCCCCATTGCTCTCCACTTCCCACACAACCCCCACCCGCTCCCACAATCAGTCCCCACTCTGCTGTCCATGAGTCATTCATACATGTTCCTTGATTAGTCCTTCCCCTTCTTTCCACCCTTCACTCCCTCCCCCTCCCCCTCCCCCCTGCTTCTCTAGTCCCTGTCAGTCTGTTCCTTGTTTCCATGCCTCTGGTTCTGTTTGGCTTGTTTGTTTGCTTTGTTCATTAGGTTCCTCTGACAGATGAGATCATATGATATTTGTCTTTTGCTGCCTGGCTTATTTCACTTAGCAAAATGTTCTCCAGGTCCATCCTTGCTGTCACAAAAGGTAGGAGTTATTTCTGTGTTTCTGCTGCATAGTATTCCATTGTGTAAATGTACCATGGTTTTTAATCCACTCGTTGATTGATGGGCACCCAGGCTGTTTCCCGCACTTAGCTGTTGTAAATAACGCTGCTAGGAACATAGGTCCTTTTGAATTGGTGTTTTAGGATTGAATTCTTTGACATAGTCCTGCCAGGTAGGGCTATTCTCACCTCCATTTCAATGTGAGAAAATTGAGGCACAGAGACAGAAAGGGACAGGTCCTAGGATTTAAGTGTAGGTATCCCTCCCTCTCCTCGGGAGTCTTCTACATGCCATTGTCCTGTGCTGGTGTTGAGGGAAAGGTCTGGAAGGCTGGCCCGAGGCTGCTTGGGATGGCCTTATGGGACAAACCTAGGTATTTGCTCACTACAGCGGAGGGGAAGAATGTTATTGTCATTTACTCCTACTGCAAATTTTCAGTTTCACAAGCAAATGGACAGGATTGCGTATACCTGGTTGCGTAAGGTGGAATTGCCTCTCTTCCTGTGTGACTGTGGGCTCGTCTGGATTTCCACAGTGGGCGGCCACAGAAGGGAACCTTGTTTCAGAATGCTGGTGTTTGGTTTCTCTCTGAAAAGCCTGCCCCTTTCCCAGGCCACAGAGGACTTGAAGATGCCGGTGTGCATGGCTCTTATGTCTTAAAAGTGCCTAGAAGAGCTGCGCCTTGCATTTTCAGTAATTCTTTTCCGAAAGAGACAGTTATACCCACAATTCTGGATGTTTGTCAGAAAATAGCTGCTTCCTGGGAGGCAGAGTAAGAATGTACAGCTGCAGACATGAGTATGTACAGCAGTGTGGGGAAAGACGGCTTGCCTTTGGGTGTGAAACTCTGGACACTGTTTTTATGTCTCCTCCAGTGACCAACGTTATGGTTCAGACCAACGTTAATGTGAGTTTGTGGCTGGAGGCAGAATTTAACCCTGAGAGTGCCAGCTGTCTCATCCACGTAGCCACTTGCTCATGGGGTCATTTGTTGCTCGCCCAGTTGTGCTAAGTGTCAGTGTTGGGCACCCAAAGGAGACACAGTGGAGATCAGACAGACAGGATCCCCACACACAGGGAAAACTTGCTCGGTCGTGCTCTGGGTGACTGGCGCGAGGTGCCCTAATTCTGGCTGTGAGTCGGCGCAAGGGGAGTTAAGAAGTTATCACAGTTCAGGAGTCAGGTTATGGGGCCTGGCTGAGGGAAGCAGAGGTGGGGAAGGATTCGAGAACCATCTGGCAGCTGGCAGACACGTCCAGGTGGACATCGGGGGGGAGAGAGGGAGCGAGGTTTGTGTCTTTGGACCGTTGGGTGGGTGCCAGTAATACCAGTCAGGACTAGAGGAGAAGACTGTTTTTAGAGAATAAGAATGACTTTTGTGGACGTCGTGAGTTTGGGATGTCTGGACGGTCCCATGGTAGAGGGTTTGGGTGGACAGTGGCTAGGATAAGGGTCTGTGTTCCAGGAAAGAGGTCAGCAATACAGAGGTTTGAGAGAACTGATCTTTATGTAGTCATGAAACTATCAACTATCAACTGATTAAGTAAGACAGCTGATTTGACAATTGACATCAACTCTGACTCATGCCACCTCTCCAGGATGGTAGGCAGGCAAGAAGCAGGTCACAAAGGCAATGGGGCCATTTCTACTGGCCAGGCGACCGAGGAACGAGTTTAATGGGATGCGAAAGGTGGAAAGGTTTGCTTCCACTCATTCATTGTGGGTGGAGATGCATTCTCTCTCCACTCCCTTTGGCCTTTCCTTCGTTTGATAGCCTGAGTCACCGACCTGCGAAAGCGAACAGGAGCAGGCAGGGGGCAGGACGGTGACAAGGGGCTTGCAGTATTTGAGCCCATTTCATTGTCTCAAGGCTAAATGCTTACTATTGACCTTCTCAGTTTATTCCCTTTTGTTAAAAACACTCACGTGTTGTGTAAGTTCACCGTAAAGGAACCCTTTCCTTTTATATCCGAATTGACAGATGGCTGCTTTTGAGAAACTGCAAGTTTAGCAGAGGCTGCTTCAACTTTGTCTGTTAAAGACAGCTACTAAACAGGAATATTCAGGAGAGATGTGTAAACAGATCAGGAAGACAAAAAAGAAAGTATTGAACATATCTCTGTGGCCAACCGTGTTCAGCTCCAACTTGTGACCAAAGCGGTGATGCAAAAAAATAAAAAAGCAGGCAAACTACCCAACAAAAAACTCAAACCAAACTGAAAATACATAGTCATTGCGTAATACTTTTTTTTTTTTTTTTTTTTTTTTTTGGTGGTGGTGTTTGGGGAACTATTTTTAGCATTATGAAATATCTTGGGGGTTAGTCTGAGAATTTAGGTAATATGTCGGAAAAGAATGCTGCGTTACTTGAACTACAATAACCAGCGTTCTTGTTATAATTGCTGTGCCTCATGTAAAAGATTTTACATATATAAAATTAGCTTAGCTTTCTGGGTTTGTAGTCTGGAAACGACCTTTGGTGCCAGCACTTAGCCTCCTGATGTCCCCTCCGGAGCACAGAGACGCTGCAGCCTTGCTTGCCCTCACGGGGTCCCTGGTGACACAGTCTCTGCAGTCAAATGTGCCTGCGGTTCCTTGTCCTGCAGTGACATGCGTCTCCGGACTGTGGCCTGTCCGTTGCTGGAACACGCAAGCCTCTTCCTCTCTTGAGCCCTTACCTCCACGGAGCCGCCTCCGCCTTCCTCCTTTCCTGCTCTCTGCCATGTTTGTTGTGCACTTTCCTTCCTACCGAGTTTATTTCTTGGACTTCGTAGGAGTTCTCAGTGGACGTTGCCTTCAGTATTTTAGGCCTGTCTAAACAGGTAGGATTTCGCTGACATTTCTTTTGTTCTCTGAAATCTCCTGTGGGCTGGCACGGAGACGTGCCGCTGTAGCCAGGAATGAGGAGGAGGGTTCATAAAGTTCACCGTGTTAATATTGAACCAGGGGACATGGCAGGTCCAAGAAGGTCCGTGATGAACTGTTTCTAAATATCATGAACCATTTCTGTGACCAAACAAAAAGGAAAAGTTTGAACACATAGGGATGGGCCTGGTCATTAATCTCAGATGAGTGTTCAGTCATTTATTAATTACATCCTTTCCAGCTTCCAGCCTTGTGTCAGCATCTACCTTTGTCACTAACTCATCCCAGGAACCTGCTGGGTAAAAGTCATGCCCATTTTAAAGACAGGAACACCGAGGCTCAGAGAAGTGGGGTATATGGACAGGCTCCCGCAGTTGAGTGGAATTTTACTTCTTCTCCCCCTACTATTTCATTCCAAGCCATCCAGCATCTAATTTTAAACATTCTTTGCTGCCTTGCTTCCCAGCGAAGGTGTTTAATGACAAGACTAGACAGTCTCCGAGACCCATTTCGACTAAGGAATGTCTCTGACTCCTGGGCCTGGGAGCAGGTCGAAACCCTTCATTTCAGCGGTAATAAACTGCCAGGCGTGCCTGTCTTAACAGTACCTAACGATTCCTCATCTCTAACACCTCCCTGCGCAGTATTTTAGCTCACTGGGGAGATTCGTTTGCGTGGTTCCGATCACTCCAAGCCTCTCCTTAGCTGCTCTTCCATGAAACCAGTCACAAGCTGCATGGCGTGAGACTCGAAAGGAAACTGGGCAAGTCTGTTTGGGAATCATCAACGGAGACTGCTGGGTGAGAGTGCCCACTTCTTTGAGCTGTCGCTGACATTGGTGAAATCAGAGTGGTGGGGGAAGTCGATATAACCTTTTTAAAGATAGATGGTTTCAATATTGATGATTGCCTTCTTTGCCTTTTCATTTGGGAGATGTGGCTATAATGGAATACCTGACAACTACTAAGGCGTGCTGACCTCCTGCTGACAGTGAGCGGCCCCTTTGGGTATTTTGAGACTAAAAGGTTTGTGATCTGGGCAAATTTAATGTTTCACTGAGAAGCCTAGAAGTATATTTTTCATATAAACCATATTTCACATGAGCGTAGGAAATATCCATTGATCTATATTTAAAAAGTGTTTTCTTAACTCGCAGGCAAGGAAAGACTGTGTGTGTGTGTGCATGCCACTTTAATTCGTTGACAGCAGTTTTCCTCATTTGGCTCAGGCATTTGGATCGGTTCAGAGATGACTGAATGCACATAAATCAGTTTCTCATGGATGCATCCTGGCGGCCTCACCCGTGGCCCTTTCTTGGTCCTGTCATTGTGGGACAAGCCAGCTTTGTCCAGGACCAGCAGGATTAAAAGGCATCTCAGTTTACGGAAATCCACATGTTGATGGGGAGAGAGGAAAGGCCGCGTAACTGTGGACTTTGGCAGAGTCATGCCTAGTTCTAGGATCTTCAGTTCTTGCTTGATAGAGAGATCAGGTATATGTACCTCACCCCGCGGCCAAGTTCAAGGGCTTCATTGCCAACTTGTTGACCTTGATTTTGTAAAGATGATAAGAGGAGTGGATAACAGGGGAAAAGCAGAGGGGAGATTCAAGCAGATAAATCACGCTCCGTCCTCATCATGGTTATGCACAGGCCCCTAAATGAGGCCGTGTTGGGATTGGTCTCCACAACCGATTTAATGCTCTGTATCTGGTGTATGGAATCACTCACACACCTTATCACCAAGCAATAAATATAGTACCTGATGCATTTAATGAACAATTAGCCATTAATTAAAGAACTCCGCTGTGAGACTTTTTGGTTGATGGAATATACCGGTTTTGAGGCAGGCTTACCGTTCTGGTAAAGGCAGGATGAGGAAAATGTAGACTTCTAGTAGTTCATACGGAAAGTAATACAACACTTAATAAATAATAGTGCAAGAATAAACTGTGTTTTGCATACTCACAACTTAAACCTACTTTTGCCACACCCTGTATTCAGTGATGATAGTAGTGGAAGGAATTGCCCCCTGAATTCGTTCATTCATTCCATCAGAACTTACCTGCCATGCACCAGGTATTGGTCTAAGTGCTGAGGGGGACTAGGAGAGTGTAGTCCCATCTTCTCAGAGGACTTCTTGTGTGGGGCTGGGGTGGGAGGTGGACTGGGGAGACCAAGTAAAAAAAAAAGCTAACGAAATGATTAGTTTGACTGTGAAGGCTCTAATGACTCGGTATGACAAGAGATTATGGTGCCAGAAGTACAGCTTTATACTAGAGGGTCGGGGTCAGGGTCACAGTCAAAGTTAGAGTCAGGGGTAGGGTAAGGCTTCATAAGGAGGTAGGCTTGACCTGGGACCTGGAAGAGCCAGGCGTTTGACCTGTACGGAGAATGGATTATGGAGCTAACCGCCTCAAACCAAGACAAAAACAAAATCCCTAGACCTTCACCCCAAATGTTTGCAGCACCCATTTCTCCTTGCTTTGAGGCCTCAGCCTGCTCCTTCCTTTCGGGCATGAATGTCACACCTGGTGAGACTGAACATCCTGGGGATGATGGCCTGTCCCGGGTGAGGTCCTTTCTGTGGGCCGCTGAGCCTTCCTCCTTCCACACAGCCCAAGTCCACTGAACTTTGTACCTAAACGAGCTCCCTCTCTGTTTGCTTTCCAGTCACACTGGCTGGTGAGCTGAGCACAGAGGCTGCTGGAACTTCCCTTTCATGCCCAAAGCATACGTAATTTCACTTGTGCTTTCAGCCTTCTGTAAGTGACACACCAGCCTCTCACAGTGTCACACGGTCAAGATGCTGCTCACTGTGTCAGGACACCTGCTGGAAATGAGAGCTTCCTCTTCTTTTCAGCTATGGATTATTTTTAGCCTTTTTCTGTCATGTATGAAGTTTGAATTGGTTTGTGTATTTATGGAAAGTGAATGAACACAGCTGATGAGGCTTTGCAAAGGTGCCAGTGCCTGAATCAACACCCCTTCATGCTCCATCAGTGGAAACCCATTCGGTGGTGTGAACCCTGCCGCAGTGGCTTGAGCGATTTCTGTGTATTTCTTGTTGATTAATTCTAAATTAGTAGTACAGTTTGGCTCCTTTGGAATAGAAAGACATGGTTATAGAGAATTTGATTAGAAAGCAGAAAGTTACCAAATAAAATAAAAAATCCAAACTTAGATGCTATTCAAGCCCTTGTGTAGAGAGAGATTTATAAAGACTGTTCTCCTTCTGGAAGCTTCTGTGCAAAGACAATACACATGAAAGCAGTTTTATGCAAATCAGTAAGAATCCCACCAACTTACTAACAGGACACGTTGTACATAGACATCTGTTGGGATTCCCTGAAATGCATCTGTACCATAGGAGTGTGGTGACTGCGTTTATTTGGAGAACTTCTTTTTAGAACATTAGATCTAAACTGTGTACATGGGCTTTTCTCTACTGGCCGTTGGGCAAGAACTAAGTAGCTCTGTCATGTTTTGAGTTGCCAAGGCCTCCCGAGTGGATCGTTCTAAGCAAAGCCGGAGAATGCTCTTGGTCCTTTGACAGGATCTGTTTCTGAGATCAGCGCCAGGACGGAGCTGGCAAATACCTGGTACAGGGCGGTAGCTCCTTTCCAAAGAGCAGAGCAGAGTCCCATGCTGACGCCTCGCCTTTCCCACCGAGCGCCAGGGTCCTTGGCAACAATAGCTCTTCAGGCGGCTGCCCAAACTGATCTGAGCTGTGGCCATCCGAAATCCAGTTTTTCTTCAAGAACACTTGAGATCGGAATTTTCCTTTCTGCTGGAGGAAAGCATACACAAATGCAAAACATCACTGCACACATTACTTTTTATTTTTATGTGGATTTATTACACGAACACATTACATCAATATCAAAGGGAATAAAAATTAAACATTCGGAACAAAAGCAAATACTCTCTTTCTTGGAAAAAAAAACTAGCCATTAAAAGTTTTCCACATTCCCTTGTATTCAAGTCCATATGTATGCATCATTTTACAGAGCTGTAAACATAGGTTAGGTACGATTTTATAGTTTGTGTGCCTTCCATTTAGTTCTATCACAAATCATTTTCCAGGTGGCTCTGTAGCATCAGAAAATTAAATTTTAATGGCTGCATTAATGGAGATTAGTGGCTCATATTTTCATTCACAATGTGCATATATCTCTACAAACACATCACTGAAATGGCATATGCTAAATTTCCTAGCCTTGTCGTGCATTTATAGTTTACATTCTCGCAGTCATCGCCTTGTGCAAACTCTGCAAAACATTCTATTCTTCACCTGCGATCATGGAGTGATTTAATATTTCACGTGGCAAGCATGTATTGGGAGTTAGCATAGAAGCTTTTGGACCATGTATTTTTTTGTGTGGATTTCCTTTAAAATACTCTAGATCTAAAAACACATTAAGGAAAATCACCGGGCTCTCTAAAGAACTAACACCATGGAAAAACCTTCAAAACCAATTCATGTAAGTTAATTTATACCTCACTATGGAGACTGAGAGTGGTACATCTTTCCTTTTATTAGCTCCGTGAGGGTCTCTGTATTAATCTGCAAGGTGAAATCAATCCAAAAGCCATCATAAAATTAAGAGAAAAATAGCTCGAAATAACACATTTGGCTTTTTATGCTTATTTATAGAATTCAGAATGAAGGGACTAAGATAGCAAACTCGACAGCATAGCCCCATGGTTTTAGTACAAAAATTATCTGTTCTGGGGGAAAAAAGCTGTCTCCCTTGGACCATTCAGTGGGAATTGGTGTCAAGTATTTATAGAATGAGAAGCAGTAGAAAATGTCCCCATAGTCAAATTTTAGCAAATATCTTATCCAAATGAGAAGCAATTCATTGACATTTGTATAATGACATAAAAAGCATGGCTATGGAAAATGATTTGAAAATAGTGGCCCTTGGATGACTTTGGTTTGATTGGAAGTCATGGGTGTACGAATATCTCTTTGACTTCCTGCTTTCACTTTTTGGGGGGTATATATCCAGAAGTATAATTGCTGGAATACACGATAATTCCATGGTTAATTATTTTCAGGGACCATTTTACTGTTTTCCATAATGACTGCCCCATTTTCCATTTCCAGATCCTCACCCAAACTTATTTATTTTAATAGTGACCACCCTAAAGGGTGTGAGGTGGTATCTCATTGTGGTTGGTTTTGATTTGCATTTTCTTAATGATTAATGATGTTGAGTATGATTTCTTTTTAAAAGTTTACAAGTACAAGACCTGACCTTTTGGAGTTTCATAGAAGTTGCCTGGAGAGTCAAAATATCTGGATTATAGCCATGTATCTATCCTAAGTATCCATTTGACCTTCAGCTCCATTCAACAAATGTTAACTAGACCTCTACTAAGAGCTGATTGCTGCACTGGGTGCCATAAAGAAGAGAAATATAAACCACAACTTTTCCATTCATGTCTCTTGTTCAGTTTTCTTGTCTCTGAGAGTAAAAAGGAAAAACAAAACACTCCCACCCCCCCAAAAACCTTAAATCTTTTCTAATTCTAAAGCCTTAAACCTGTAATCTAAGTTTGTAAGTGTAATCCAGAGTCTCTTCAGACTAGGTAGGATTGCCTGCCATCACAATAAGTTATGAAAACTAAAATACACAGGGCAAAAAGGCAAATGTGAGATTTTTTTTGAGGGGTCTGTGATTAAAATATGAACCTTATATATTTACAACTTTACTTAGTTTTAACTTAGGAGTTTGATTTTGAAAATTTAATCTTTTTTAACCAGCTGATACTATTTACTGAATGTTCACTGGCAGAAGATTCCAGCATGCCTCTCTCTTCACAGCAAAACTTCTTAAGAGTGTCTCTTGTAATATCTTCTTCCTGCTTCCCCAGATCCCTGAATTCTGGCTTCTGTGTCTCTACTGCCCTCCCAATAGTAAAAACAACAACAATAACAACAACAACAACAAAAACCAATGGATATGCCTCAGTCTTCCTCAACCAACTCCTCTGTAATATTTGAAATGATTGCTCCTTCTCTGAAACTTCTTCCTTTCTCAGCTTTCTTGATCTTTCCCCCTTGTCCTCCCTGGCTCTTCTGTGGCCCATCTGGAAACCTTAGACACCTGCCTTTGCTTCACCCTACCCTCCCAACACATACATATCATCACTAGGTCACATAATTCACTTCATCTCCATTCTGCTAGCTCTTTAGACCCTTACCATGATATGTTGATGCATCTTTTGTGTATTGTGTTAGGATCTCATAAATGGCTTATAGATCACACTGTGTTGTATTGGGATTGTTTAGTTATCTCTCTCCTACTGAACTCTAGGAGAATGGATGCTGTATATTTTATTCTTTGAACTAATACCTGGGGTGGGGGGAAGGCATATCTTTGTTGCTATTTATAAGATTTTTCAACCATACAAAAGCATGAACAGGATGAAAGTCCCCCAACTTTCATGTCACAGATCTAATTCAACTACAATATTCATACAATTGTAACCATTAACATCCCATGATGGAAAATGAAAGTTTTCTCAACAGCTTAAAAAAAATCTGATATTGTTATAGCTCATTGGTAGGTTAAAAACAACTTCTGCTTTGAACGTGGTTCTTTATGGTCTGAAGGATACTGTTTGCTTTCACCTTCGATGACCTAAGTTTCAAACTTGACTCCAGTTTCAAACTGTATAAATTTAGGTTGTGCAACGTGTGTGCAAAGAGGACGGGGCAGTGGTAGGTGATGTGATAGAAAGCTTTGGATACTTCGATGGCGGATGGGTGACAACAAATGCTTTAAAAGCACTTGGATATTCCTGAAGTTACTTTCTCATTGCTTCTGTGTATTATTGGTACTTAGTTGATATGATATTTAAACCCCCTTAATTTTTAATTAGCCTTTGAAATTTTCTGTACTATTTCCTACTCTAACACACCAATAATTATAATGTCATTCAAAAAGTGACATTTTGGGTTTCTTAATGCTTACTTTGGAATTATGACTCATTTACGCAGAACAGAGATTGGGTGATAGCCCAGTGAGGGATGGAAATGTAGATTAAAGCGTAGGCATGGATTTTGTGGTTAGAGAGAATGTGGTTCAATCCCTGGCCCTCGGTCATGTTGGAGCGTCCAGAATAATTTTTGACATAGGGTAGAAATTAAATATACCCTTCCCCCCTGTCTGCAGAATGAATACTAATTTCCATTAATGATATATTTAACTTTGTCCTTAAGCTGTTCCCCTACATAATATGGGGGTCCTTTCAGACAGAAATGAAAGTCCCAGCAGTACTTGGAAAAATTCGCATGCTGTTATTTAGATCAGGAGGCTATTATAATGTTACTAAGTGAATATCAGGAAGGCACACTGTCTCAGGGATTGGTGTCTTTTGGGGGAATGTGATTCCCAGTGAAGTAATGGACCTTTATGAAAGGAAGTGTAACTTTCTTGTGTTCTTATTTCTTGCATGGACGCAGCAATGGATAATGTAAGATGAGATGTAGGCCTTGGTCCTCTTTATGGAAATCTGAATAACCAGAAAGCTAAACACGGAAAAGCAAACAGCAAATTGGAGAATCTTTGATCATTCTTAGCTGATCTTACTCTGCTGACTCTTGTTTCATGCTGGACACATTCTCCACAGCAGCCAATGTGATCGTTAAAACATGCACCAAATCAGACCCATCTTCTGACTGAACTTGACCTCCCCATTCCTCCTGCTGCCATGACTACCCAGCTCTCTTACAGTAAAATCTCAACTCTTTGCTTGACCCAGCTCCTCCTCTGCTCTCACCCCTTCCTACTACCCACTGGATCACACAGGTCTGGCTGTATTGACCTCTTTGCTATTCCCAGGATATAGGGACCATGCTCCAGCTGGACTGTGGGGGGTGGGCTTTGCATAGACTGTTTCCTGAGCCTGGAATCCTTTTTCCCAAATAGCTGGCATTTCCCGTCCTTGCCAATTAACTGTCTCTTCATATGATAACTCCTCCTCCCTGCAATGGCTCTGTCTCCCTCTCCACACACACATATTGCCTTCGGAACACAAGCCTCATGAGAGCATGTCCCCTGTCCAATTTGGCTACCGAATGGGTGAGTATACATGAGGTCAAGTCACGCTTGGAAAACTGATCCTAGGAGTTCAATCAAAAGAGGAACTTTCAGAGTTTGTGCTAAATAGGGCCCAACTCAACCTTATCTCCTGTACATTCTGCAGCTGCAACAGTGGGGTACAATAACTACCATGACCTGGGAGCACTCAAAAGAAAAGCCATTTTGCTTCTGGAAACACTGCCATCTGAAGAATATTTACGGTCGTTTCTGCATATTGCCCCTTCACCGTGCTCCAGCCTCCTAAGCAGCATTTCTAGCCTCTGTGTGTTATTTATGATGTCACAGCTAAATCAAGGCTTCAGTTCACCAGATAAATGGATTCACTTTAATGTTCTGAGTTTGAATTCCTGCTTTAATTAGGAGTGATTCCTCTCTCAGTGGAGATGCAAATCTTCTTTACTTCCTCGCTTTGCCTCATCACCTGGGTGCACAGAAAATCATCGGAGTCTACTGTTGAAAATGCAAATTAAATGAACAGGGGGCTGAGGAAGCACATGAAGCAGAGCCAAGCCTAGTTTGTAAATGTTAGAGTAAACTGGAGACAAATGAGATCGTTTGTTGGAATTAATGCTTAATGAATTCCCAAGAGAAGCACCCTTTAGCGGAGGTGGCAGCGGTATTTACAGAAAACCCTATTTAGATCATATTTGTTTTTTCAAAAAGAAAACACAAGCATCTTGCCTGTTTCAGCTTGTCTGGATTGTATTATGTTTGTTACCTGATACTCTTTCTGAAAGAAGAGAAACAGTTCTGAAAATACTCACTGCCTGAAGGGGGAAAGCAAATTCTTTTCTTAGTATTGCAGAGGTTTTTTGTTTTGTTTTGTTTTTCTTCAGCAGATTAAAGGATTTAATTGTTCAGGTGCTTTTGAAATGTTCTCTCCATTCTTTCTTCATAAGACGTCCCATCCACAGGCACACCCAATGTAAGTTTACATATTTACTCATAAATTATGCACATGTACTGTGGTACTGATAGTGCATATATTATTAAACAGACACAGAAATAGAAATCAAAGGACACATCAGATCAGTCTGAATGGACTTTCAGCATTTTCTTTGCATGCCCCATGCATGATGGTGTTCTGGTCCCTCCCTGGGTCATGCTCAGTTCTCACTGGGGACGCCCTCCCCCTCGTGGGGCTACAGGACCTCAATGAAAATGCACGATGAAAAGGTGTCCATACTCTGCTCAGGGAGGCTGGAAGGACAATGATTTGCTAGAGAGCCCAAAATAAGCCCATTGAATGCTTCGTTTTCCACGATGCCTGCTGCGAGGTCTTGGTCAGGAAGTAGGAACGGATGTTCTCTGTCTATTTCTGGTGCTGCTCTATAACTTCAGTGGTTACTGCAGCTTCGTAAATCTCATCCCAAATTTCAGAATTCAAAAGCTTCTGAAAATGGAAAGGTTTTTTTTTTTTTTTTTTTTTTTTTTTTTTTTTTTTAGCATAGCTGCCCTGATTTAGTCACTTGGACCAGTATTGTCATTTAAACCTTGATTATGATCGGATAGAGCAATAGAATAGATTATTGTAGTCTCATCCTTCTGCAACCTAATGCCCTCCACTGCAGGGTACTAACCCTTCCAGGTTCCATACAGGTAGTGAGGATCCTTCTGATCTCACCTGTTCTTTATCTTTCCAGCTCCTCTCTTCCCCTTTGCCTGTCCACCAGCAGGTCATTAGTTTTATCTCGGGACTATATGTATCCACATACTAGACTATCAAAACCCATGCTTGGCTGGTATTTATGTCTTTCTTGGAATGAATTCATGCCATAGTTTAAGATTAGTGGTAAACTTAAGTGTTTACCGTTATACATAACTTTGGATGGAGCATCTCATTTAAACCAGTGTGGTCCACATAGGTTGCGTTCCTTTGTTTTTTGGAAACAATGTTTATTTCAAGGATTTGGAAAACATAATTTCTTATATATGTCAATTAACTGAATTGGACAAATATTTAATTACTCTTGGGAAACTAATAAGTCATTGTTTTATTTTCTTCCCTTCAACTGTCATTATACATTTTAATCTAGCAATATAATCTACTATATTCTTTTTTTTTCAGGGTCATTTAGCTTAGTTTAAAAGATAGAAGATGAATTATACTTAAAGGGCATTTACATGAAGTCACATAAAGTATTGTAGTATTACTAGGTAGCAAGAAGTGAAACTATAATACTCTGATTGTACAATTACCATTAAATACATTATTTCATGATACCCTTTACTGTGTATAACATTTGCTAACTGAGCTTCATTTGAAAAGAATTGTTTGAAGATTGCAGTTTTCATTTATGCTTCTTGTGTGTGTGTGTGTGTGTATGTGTGATTTTATTATGTACCATCAACAAAATGCAGTGGCACAAAAATGCTGTTTTTTTTTTAAAGCAACTTATAACTTGAACTGTGGCTTTGGGAGATGACTTGGAAATTGCTGGTTACCATGTTGGCCTAGCATCATTTATCAAGACCAAGGGTCTACAAAGTTGCTCTTCATTTAACTTTCGTTGTAAAAGCAAATCCGACAATGACTACAAGATTTATGGGAAGTGATGGGTAGCAGTTCCATTTAGTTCGCATTTGAAATATGTATTGCTCTTCCAAGTGTATTTTAAAAGGCTTATATTATCTTACTTTAGTTGCAAAATGAATTAGCCTTAATAATTCTTCTATGGAAAAAAATCTAGATTATTATTTTTTGTTTGTAGTATAAAATGGACTCCTGATTTCAATCTTTGTGATGACTGGAGTTTTGGCTGAATTTTTACTTACATACAAGTATTTAGGCAGAGTTTGGCGCATCAGCCCACAAATGAAAGCAACTCAATTATCCATCTTCAACTTTCCTTTTTATTTCTCTTAAGGATTTTGTTATGCACCACCAACAAAACAAAACTCTCCCAAGAAAGTTAAGGAAAAGAATTAACTTGAAGAGTTCTCAAGGATGAAAAGGGAAAGATGAAACAAACTCTGAGGTTAGGAAGATCTAAACTTTCAATTTGCCTCGAGTAGCATCTAGTCCCAAAAAAGAATGGCCTGATTCTCAATTCTCACTATCTTTTAGACAAAAGCAGTTGGTTAGGAAGTGTGCAGCTATTTTTGGAACTGAGTAATTTTTTCTTGTTTCCTCATAGGCTACCTTGACATTCAGATGCCTATTAGGCTGATTGGTCATTGTTTGTGTATGTGTGTGTCCGTCACTCAACCTGGCATCTTGGAGGATGTGCATTGTCTCACTGACCTTCAGATCTGCAGGCCTACTACCCACAAGGCACTAACTCTGTTGAGGACTCCTTGCTTCTCATGATGAGTTTGCCAAAACACTCGTCTCTTCAAGAGCCGTGTGTTTGCTTTCCCTCTAAGTTTATCCAGGATCACATGCCCAGTTCTAAGTACAGAAGCAGGCACTGACTGTGTGTTCCACAGGGTGCGGCAGAAGTACCGCCCGTGCGATGGAGTGTGCTGGGTGGGGTAATAACGGGTGTCATAATTTATAGTTTTAATTCGACCGTTCCACCTAAAATGTCATGTGTGCTTCAGTGTGCTATTGTTATGTTACAGAATTACATGCTTATGCTTTTGTAATAAAGGGGGCAGTATTTGTGCTGGACCCTGTATAACGGTAGTGAAAGCATCAGAGACACAGATAAAGGACTCCAGCACAGTGTGGCTAAGGGGGCACATGGACTTGGGCGGGACAACATCGTGGTTGGGTTCATAAAGCCACAGTCCCCATCTTTTAGTCCCCATGCTTCTCTGTTACTAAATAATTTTTAAAACATATCCATTTCTCTGAAGTCATATGTGTATGGATCTATTTATCTGGAGATTGCATATACCTAGTCAGGACTAGTATAATATGTACAGTATAATTTGCACTAAAAACGATGTTGAAAAGGAAGGATGACTGGTGTAAAAGTAGGTTGTGGAAATGGTTGTATAGCTCAGAAAAATTCAAATTATTCAGTTACACACTTAAAATGGCTAAATTTCATGTTATGTAAATTATGCATTAATAAAGAAGATTAAAAAAGGAAGGATGAGGGTGGAGATGAAATTAGCAGTATATAAACATTTAAAAGCCTATTATAAGTACTAGAAACCCTTTGTTCTTATCCAATTTATTAATAATCACATATTCCTTCTTACTAAGGCAATGGGATTAACCATGTCATCATTAATACTTTTAATTACTTGTGTTTTTTTAAAGCCCACCCTAGGAATGTAATCACCACTGCAATACTTCTGCCCATTTTTCATTATTCAGGATTATCTTTCAGTCCATAGTTTCTTTGCAAGGCTCTCTTTCCGTTACACTAGAGAGAATCTTTCGGTCTCTGCACTCAGGCATGCAGATGCATTCACACACTCACGCTCATGTACACACACACACACTCCACAGTGTTTCGGTGGGTGCACACCTGGGTGATCCTGAGCACGTGGCCTGAGGTCCACCTCTCTACTGTGCAACTTCCGTTTTGCCCTCAGAGCGGCTCACAATGACCTGTGCTTGGCTGATGAACTAGGGAAGAGGACCACGTTGTCTCACTGTTCCTGGCTTTATATTTCTTCATTAGCGGCTTTCACCATGACATGTGTATATTTTGTGATTGGTTTGTATTTTTGTTATAATTCTTTTTTATCCATCCCCTCCTCCAACATCTGTGCTCCCTGAGTTCAAGAACTTTGTTTTATAGAGTCAGCCTTGAGAAAATTATTATTTTTAAAAAGGTGCACATATTAAATCATTTTGTATATAGATGTTATTGATAGGGTTGTTTTTTTTAAAATACCTAAGAGAAGTGTAGTTGCCAGATTTTCAGTTCTGAATCAGGGATTGATCAGCGGAACACTGTTATTAATATTATTGTTTAACCTATTAGTATAAAAACTTTTTCACATCTCTAGCTATGTCATCTTCTCTTGGATCAAATGCTATTTATAAATTGCCCATTGAAGCAGTTAGGCTAGCTTGGGCTTAGTTTCAAATTCTGCCAAATTTCAAGCTCTCTTCAAATTCCCTTGTAAGCATAATTGGTGTTTTTGGCAGATAATAATATAGATTTTTCCCTCCAGCACTGGTCATCTTGAGTCATATCTTTTCAGTGATTGCATTACAATGATTTGGGCTTGGTTTCCCATTCTGCTAATTTTCAAGTTCTCATGAAATTCAATCAGAAGCATAATTAATATCTTCGATAATAACATAGACTTATTCCTGCAACTTTGAGTATCTTGACTCATATCTTTTGATGGACTGCTTTATAAAGACTTCCTGAAAACTGATGTCCCAGTTTGAATTTTCAGTGATCCTTATGTAAGCAGTCTCACGTGGACGTAGCTTTTAGAGGACTGACTTTATCAGGCTCCTATGCATACGATTGTGCATTGCTGTAGACGTTCGCCTGGTGTTTTATGTTAGTTTTTCCTTCAAGCACATTTTAACGTGCCTCAAGTTCTGAACAAAATCTCCCTCTTTTTCCGCAGAGCCCATTTTATCCCCAAGTCCATGGGCAATTGTTTTCTTACCCCAAGGGCTCTCAAAGCTCACCTCTACCTGAAGAATACGATGTTATTCTCTGGCCTGGACATTTGTGTTCCAGCTCTGATATGTGACTGTGATGTTGTTGTTTAGAGTTCAGAACAACGGGGTAGGGTGGCCAAAACAAATGGTTTCAATGGAGAAAATAGTCCAGCTTTAAAGAGTTTCACTCATTCATTCATCTTTCTTGTAAACGTTCCAGCCCCCCCCCGCTTTGTGTTAGCAGGATCAAACAAGGGTCACAGAGCAACAAGGTGGAGTGGGCAGGGACTGTCCCTGTGACCCCAGCTAGTGCAGGCAGTGTTTCTACTGGAGACTGTGGAAGATGTGCGTGACATTTTCAGTGGTCACAATGACAAAGGACTTGCTGGCATGTATGTAGGAGGTAGGGGCTGAGGTTCATATCTGCCATCCTACAATGCATAGGCCGGTCCCAGGTCACAAAGCATTGTCCTGTTAGGAGTGCAGGTAATTCCTCCTGTTGAGTGATGCTGAGCTAGACTCATCCTTAAAGTTGGAGTAAAAATACACATGAGATCATTTGGAACATTGCTGATCATGTATGTAAATCCATGCACAAGGCTTAGATGCATCCTAGGAACTAGCAAAGAATCTTTGGCACAGTTTTTAACCCTCCAGTGGCTTTCTGGCCCACTCAGAGTAAAACCCAGGGTTCTCACAGTGGCCTACAGGGACCTGCCTGGTCTGGCCTCTTGCTGCCCTCTGGTCTCATCTCCATGCAGGCTCTCTCCTGGCCCTGCTCCATTGCACTGGCCTCCTTGCTGTCCCCCAGCGTCCCTGCCAGATCTGCCCTGCTCTGGATCTCATGCACTTACTCTGTCTTCTGTGTGGAAGGGGCTTCCCCTGTGTTCATCCACGTGGCTCTCTCCCTCACTTCCTTCCTTTCTCTGCTCACCTCATCTGCCACGTCTTTCTTGATGCATGGTAGAAAAATGGCAGCCTGGTTCCCCGCTGCTACCCCTTCCCCTCCGCACTTGCTCTTTCCCTTACATAGGCCAACATATTCAATGTTTTCTTTCCTTATCCTTTGTTTCTTCCAAGTGATTCTCCCATCACCTTTAATGGAGGAAAGCATGACCCTTTTATTTTTGTATAAGACTGCTTGAAGGGGGCTCATCGTGTGATTATCTGTGAGTACGTGTTTGGAAACCTGTTGCAAATCTCTAGGGGCCATCAATAAAATTATCTGCAGCACATTAGAATTATTGAGTTTTCCTGTTTGCTTGGAAGAGGTGTCATTTTTCTCTGGCTAGACAATGTGTTTGCTGTTTCTGTTGATACAGATGTGGGCTTGGGACATGCTTCAAAGGACTATTTTATAAAAAGGAATACTGGCTTGTTGTTTTGGAAGTAGGGGAGTTCTCAGTGGTGTGAGATGCTTGCTTAAAGCTAGGTATTTGCATGTGAAATTGCCTTCGTGCTTTTGACAGGTGCAGCCAATTCTCTGAAAGCTTTTGCTTTGCATTCAGAAAAGTTTGTCTTAGTTTAGTGGCTCGCAGGTATACATGACTTGTACCCACTCTGTGTGCACAACAGAAATTGTGTAGGGAGATACATGTAAGGTTTGTTCTAAGTTAATGCGTCTTTAGTCTAACCTTTTCCCTGCATTTAATCACCTAAAATAGCTCCTGCAGTATGTAGTTTCCCCAGGTGGGAAAAGATTTTTACTGCAAGTTAACAGCTTCCCCTCATTTTCCCTCAACCGGGAAGCCCTAAAGATACTTAAGACAGTCTCTTTCTGCAGGTAATTCCTGGCCAAGGAAGCCTTTAAAGGTGCCGATAAGGTCAGGCAGGGCATTTGAGGTTTTGCAGTTGTTTTCTAATGTAGGAACTGGTTAAGAGCTCTGTGTGAGTGGCTCACTTTGGGGCCATTAAGTGCAATTATGTGAAGAAGCAAATTTCCTTCTCTTTGGGTTGGTGTGTGTTGATGGGCTTGTTTATTGCACAGTGCTTGGTTTGCAAAACTTGGGTCTGTAGTTGCACGGCAGATAATAAATATTCTGATAAAGGAATCAAGAAAATGTGTGTGTTCGTGTGTGTGTGTGTCTGTGTGGCAAGTGATGAGTGGCAGTTTAGTGAGGTAATGATTGATGGAGCCCTGTCACCAAAGAAGCTTGTGCCTCTAGCCTTTAGAGTATGGCGCCTGTCTAGCTCCGACTGTGATCAGATCCCCTCAACAGGCCCAACCTACGTCCCTCTTCTCCTCCAGCCCGATCGTTTGCACGTCATCTAATCTGTTGCCTCCATTTCTCCTTTCCCCCTTCCCTTCTGGACCTATTTCAGTCACACTTTCTGCCTCCTAATGCCACCAGCACAAATCACACCGAGCCTACCAATGATCTCTCTTGTTTGTACCATGTCTGTGGGCTCAGGACTGGTGGTTACAAACCTGTCAAAGCTGGTGACATTCTTGACCACTTCCTCTATAAAACGCCCTTCCTTTGTCTTCTCTGCTTTGAATTCTATTTGTCGTAAGGTGACAGCACACTTTCCCCACCTCTACCCCCTCTGTTTGTTTTTTTAATTTTAATTCTCCTTTGCAAGTTTATCCTGCTCCAACAGACCATTAAGTGCTGGAGCTCCTTAAAGCTCATTCCACCTTTTCAGGTTTATCGTCTTCTTATCCTGTTCGTCACCATGCCTCAGTTATGAGCTGAATGCCATGCTCTCCAAAGTCTGTCTCTAGACCTGACCCCCCCACCCTCAGCCCCACAGTCACGTGTCCAGCTGCCAACTCCGCTTCTCTGCTTTAACTTCTCAAATGCAAAGAAGCCAGCACTGAGCTCAGACTATCCCTTAAAATCTGGCCTTCTGAGCTCCAGGCCCTAGAACTCTTCCATGGGGCTGGACTCGGCCCTGGCGTGTCCCTCTCTCTCATTCTCTTTGTGGAGTTCTGTCAACCCAAAGAACATAGCTCTAGCCAGTACAGTCAGTCACTTTCAACTAATTGACCCACAGCTGCAGGATTCACTGTAAACTCTGCGGCAAAGAAAGCCTCCAACTGCAGAGGAATGAAGACAGAGGAAATTGTTTTTCTGACTTCTCCTTAGGAATCAAGCCAGAAGTCAAACCCAAAGATAAGAACATCCCATACGTTTTAGAAATTAAGCACTCTACTTCCCCAAACTCCTCTATGTCCAGAAGAACTCAAAATGGAACGTAGGATGCGTTTTTCATTGAGTGGTAATGAAAATAGGATATCACATCTACACTCAAGGAGCCCTTGTGAGCCTCTGTCTCTGAGAATGCCAATACCCATCGTAATAGCCCATGCTGTTGTGATTTTCCAACCTCTGTCTTCTTCTGCATTTCTTATTCAGAGAGTGGTTGTGGTCTTGGTTCAATCAGAAACTTTTGGGCTGGCTCTTAAAAGGTTTGTTCTTTTCCATTTGGCCCATTGGTGGCAGCTAGCAGGGGAGGGTGTCTGGTTTAAAACCGTAATAATTGAAACTTGCATTAGGCTACTTGGCTTGGGGCCACTTCCTGTGAAGACCTTGTCCTGCCCTTAGTGGTTTGAAGAGGCAGAATGCTCATTTTCCTTCAGTAAATGAAAGCTGGGGAGCAGAGGTTTCTTCATTTTAAAGAGATTCTGCTTCTAGTGCTGGTGGGTGTGGAGAATAGAGAACCCTTGGACACTGTTGGTGGGAATGTACATTGGTATGGTTATTACGGAAAACTGTGAGGGGTTTCCTTAAAATATTAAAAACAGATCTGCCATGTAATCCAGCTACCACCCTTTTGCTGGGTGTACACCCCAAGGAAACGAAATCAGTATCTCAAAGTGCTCTCTGCACGCCCTGGCTCATTGCAGCCTTATTTGCAATAGCCAAGACTCAGGAGCCACCTAAGTGCCCACTGAGGGTTGAACGGATGAAGAAGATGCAGTCCAGACATAGGGTGGGCCAAAGTAGGTGTCCGGGTGCTCAGATGGAAGGCAATACATTAATAGATAAATAATAATGCAAGAATAAACTCTGCATTTTGCATTCTCACAACTGGACACCTACTTTTGCCCACCCCCATATGGACCATGGAATATTATTTAGCCATCAAAAGAAGATGCTCCCCTTTGCAACAGTGTGGATCAACCTAGAGGACATGATGCTGAGGGAAGTAAGCCAGAAATAAGAACGCGCTCTTCCTAGGAAGCCTGACGTTCATGTGTCAGCTAAGGGTTTCGTTAATTGCTGTAACTTTTCTATAACTACTTCAATTTTTAGAACATCTTTAAAAATTCAGTTCTTTAAATAGGTTTTTCCTGATAATTGTAGGCATTGCTGATCGAGATGTCTCCATCTCGATCACTTATGGGAACGTGCACAATTTTTGAGTTGCGTTTTCCACTTGGACGGGCCTGCCCGCACACAGCACTTTCACATTCTTTCTCCTTGTATTCTGGTTTCTAGGAGTCACGGGAGTCTCCAGGGGAGGCGGTGTCTTTTGTAGAGCGACTTCTGGGGTCTTCATGCAGCCATGGACCTGGATAAACCATCTGTGTGGGGCTCACTCAAACAGCGGACCAGGCCTCTGTTGCTCAACCTGAGCAAGAAGAAGGTGAAAAAGACCTCCAACAAGCCCCTAGGCTTAAGGGAAAGGCATCACCTGGACCGCCGCCTCAGCCTGTCCGTCCCTGACCTCCTGGAGGCCAAGGCCTTGGCCCCAGAGGGTCGGCCTTACTCCGGGGCTCAGTCATCCTACACCTCGGTGCCCAGCAGCCTGTCCACTGCAGGGATCTTTCCCAAGAGTAGCAGTAGCTCCTTGAAACAGTCTGAAGAAGACTTGGACTGGAGCCAGGAAGAAGCGGGCCATCTCCATGGGGCAGATACAGACCCCGAGGAGACCTTTGCCTCTCCCGCTGAGGACCGGAGGGCTTCTAGCAATGGCATCTTCGATCTGCTCCAGAAGCCTCCGCTGGCAGAGGACACTCTGGAAGAGCCGGAGGTAAGGCCAAGCCTGGGCACGGCCCTGTGGCTTGCTCTCTTCTTTTTAATTGCATTGAGTGCCCTTGGAAAATTTGATTAGGAGTTATTTTCGTGGTTAGCTGGGATGGAGAGGATGTCATTTTCAAGAATTTAAATGAAGGGAGTATCGATTGCTCCGAGTGTTCCCATCAGTTTCGGGGTTGACCTCTATGTATTTGAAAACTATTACAAGGAACCTTTCCAGGACACTTTAAGGCATTAAGAGCCCTACTGGATAAGTTTTCTTTTTTCTACTTTCTGGCAAAGAAGGTAAGAGCTTAACTTTCCCTCTAAATTGGCTTGAGTATGGGTCTGCCTCTCTGTTCATACGTATCTCTATCTGCCCAGTCCTGCCATAGACAAACATGCATGGTACTAGCCCTAAGGAATGTACGGGTATATTGATTTCCAAAGAGTTTGAGCTTCCTCTACTTCACTCATGCGCACATGCATGCATTCTCATTCATGTGCCTGTGTGTACTTACGTGTGGCCAGCTTCACTTGCATTCTCTAAAAAAGAAAACTAAAGGAAACACATTCTTATCAATTCGGTGATTTTACAAAGCTCGCGCATGTATTTCAATGAGCTAAAAGAGCCAAATATAATTATAAGGCAAATCTTATATTTCTCAGAAGAATTCAGTTTACATTCAGTCACCAGAGTATTAAGCCATGATTTGATGATCTGTTTAATCAGATTTTTAAACATTCCTCCATTAATGGCACTGAAGTAGGTTGGAATGTTGAGGAAAGGGGTTGGTTTTTCTACACTGTCTTCCAGGTTAGTGTGATAATTGCATAGAACGCTGGTTATGCAACTGGGATTTGGAGTTTTGCTTTTGAAACCGAAGCCTATTACTTATGTCATATATTTCAGTTTAATTGGGGACGGGCATCGTGGCTACCCAGAGGATGCTGTGCGTAGATTGTTTTGGAAGCTTTACTGTGTTAAGACACCACCACCCATGAAACGACCTTACTTACCAGTTTTTTCATTGCCATTAACACTTATGAAATCCTTTCTGTAACAATTTTATGATGGTTCCTGTGTTTATGAATTTGAAATACGTGTTTCCACTAATCAAAACATAAATTCAGTGAATTATTAAACTAGTTCAGTGTGAAGGAGGTAGCATGGTGAAGAACTGACCTACATTAATCTCCACTTCTTTTTACTTATTCACTAATGAGAAAACATTAGTGGGCTTCTTGGCTTTGAGATACTAACAATCTCAAATTAGAAGTCAGCGTTGGTGATCGAAAACAGTTGAGCATCAGAAGAAGGCGTGTATTTTTCTGTGTCCACTGTACCCTTTTAAAAGCCGGGATAATTATAGTGATCCCACAGGCTTCTTACTGTCAATACCTAATAATCTGATTGGAAGGATTATTAGCTCCCCATCATCCACGTCATCACACGATGGGGTGCATCCTCCCCTAATGTTTTATTTGGCAGCTGGCATTTTAAACAACTAGCTCTGGTGCCTGCTTATGCGGATGAGTTGAATGGTTTAGAAAAGAATCCTATTGGGATATTTCTAGAAGCTGCTTGGCAACCACAGAGCTTCAGTTTAGGGACCACAGAGAAGCAAAATGACCAACCACAGAGACGAGGCAACCTGCAGTTCCCCAAATTAAACAAGCACGTCAGTTGCGCCCTACATCAGTTACGGTATGCGTTCCTTTGTTTCCTCTCAGAAAATCGTCACTCAGCATCATGGTGTAACCAGGGTAAGTATGTCAGCCGTATTCCAGGTTCCTGTGAGGGCTTGGCCTCTCTTTTCTTCTTCCCTCCCTCCTTCCTATCTGTTGAGCACCTACTATGCACTGGTCCTGTTCTAGGCACCAGAAACACAGCAGTCAACAAAGCAGATGGAAATCCGCCACCTCCTTTGGACGGTGGCTACAGATACATTCAGAAAGTGATCCATTCGATGGAGAAAAAATAATGCAGAAAAGGAGCTTGGCAGTGCTGGGTGGAGGTGTTCTGTTTTTAACAGAATGGTCAGGGAAGACCTTTTCTGAGGTGACAACATTTACGCAAAGAACTGCAGGGGAGAAGAAGCACGTTGCATGCCTCTGTGGAGAGAAAGCACTGCTGAAGGGAACACAGCCAGCGTGCAGGCTGCAGGGAGGAGGGTGTGCCTGGGGGGTTTCAGGAAGAGCCAGGAGAGGAGGGGTGAGGGGCAGTGGTAGATGCCAGTTACTTGGCTTCTACCATCGGCTTCCCCATCCTGCCAGCTGACTCTGCTGGGCTCTAGCAACTACCTGGGAATGAGCAGGATGCAAAGCCTGTGGGCTTGATGCTCTGCTGCTCGCAGACAGAGCAGCACGGGTGGACAGCACACAGGGGGTGGACAGCACACAGGGTACTTGCGTCCCTGCTGCAGACACTGGGGGCAGCGTGCTCAGGCTGAGGAGCTGTGGGTGGGAAGGGCTTCATCAGCCAGTTCTCTCTCTCGGTCCTGGTAACAGTGTTGGTGGGGAAGGGGTGCTCGGAACTCAGGGAAAGACTTGGGTCGCTGACCCCCTTCACGGAGTTTATTTTTTCCCTTCTTTTTTTTTTTTAATTTTTTTTTCTTTTAGATTTTATTTATTTATCTTCAGAGGGGAAGGGAAGGAGAGAGGGAGAGAAACATCAATGTGCGGCTGCCTCTTGTATGTCCCCTGCCAGGAACTGGCCTGGCAACCCAGGCATGTGCCCTGACCGGGATCGAACCGCGATCCTTCGGTTCGCAGGCCCGCGCTCAATCCACTGAGCTACACCAGCCAGGGTTTTCCCTTCCTCTTCCCAAACATGTCCACTATCTTAATCACAAAACAATGCCGACAATATTAATAGTAATGGAATAGCAACACCAATCTAATGCCACTTACTGGGAGCTAGTGTGAAAGGAACTCTGCTAAGCGCAACGTAAATATTAGCTCATTTGAGCACATCTATGTATAGCCTAGTGCTGTGTCTGGCCCACAGGAGGTGCTCAGTAGATATCCTCTGAATGAATTAATTTTTCTCCCAACACTTATAAAGTAAGTATCTCATTTGCCCCTTTTACAGACATCCTCATGTCATGAACTTTAAGTTTTTCAAGGACACAAAGCTAGGAAGTAGCAGAAGTGGGATTTGAACCCAGGTCTTTTTTGTTTTTTAAGTTTTTCTAAAAACGATTTTATTTATTTATTTTTAGAGAGAAAGGAAGCGAGTGAGAAAGAGAGGGAGAGAAATATGAATGTGTGGTTGCCTCTCACGTGCCCCCTACTGGGGACCTGGCCTGCAACCCAGGCTGGTGCCCTGACTGGGAATCGAACCAGCAACCCTTGGTTTGCAGGCCAATGCTCAGTGCACTGAGCCACATGAGCCAGGGTGAACCCAGTTCTTTCTGAGTCCAGCGCTTTGTCTGCCAGTGTGCAGCACTGCCTGTCAGTATGTCAGGTGAGGTGTTCTGTTAACAGAGCCCCCTGGTTCTGGGCATAGCTGTGGCACAGAAAAGAGTGGATGCCCAGGGTGCTCAGGCGAAGGGCTCTTTCGCTTCCCTTTGGCAATGATCTAACTTATTAGCTCTGGCTTCTTTATCTGCAAATTGTTAACACTAATGACAGTCTGTGGACCCCTTACAAGAAGATAATAGAAGCGTGTATTTGTAAATTATCAAGTTGTAAACAAATGGTAAGGGAGCCATTATTTTTTAAAGGTCTCTGCTGCTAATAAGCATAAAAAAAGTGCACAGAAGTTCATAGATAAATATTACCAAATATGGAATGAAAGGTTTATTATGCCAGGTGCTGGCAAACTTTTCTGGAAAGGGCCAGATAACTTAAATCTCCAGCCTTGTAGGCTATAAGGACTCTTGGTTGCAACTAATGAACTTGGTGTTGTTGTGGGAAACCAGTCACAGACAATATATGTACAAATAGGTGTGGCTGTGTTTTATCTATAAAAACAAGTGGTGGGCTGTAATTTGCTGACCATTGTGTTTGAGTGGGGTGTGTATACATGGACATGCACACACATGCACACATGCATGACTTAGGTTTTGTATATTAGGTAGTATTCTAGGTAAATCACCTTTAGAGAACAATCTTGGGGATAGGGGAAAACTAAACATGTAATACGATGAATACCCTCCAAGAGAACTGAATAAAAATCGAGTATGAGCAGACTCAGCCAACTGGTAGACCTGACTTTTTCTGACCAGACATTCCTGTTTTGACCCCTAATTGCCACGTGGGTGGTTTTGATTCTATCCCTGTGTCCAAGCAGTGCCGGATGGTCTGTCTAGGCCTCTGATTCTCTTTACTCATTTTGTTACTTCCCTTGCCCTGTAGGGCTTTGTGTTGGTGACACAAAGGATTGCTATGCTCAACCACCTAGATGTGGTTCAGTAATTAAGTAACTATGCATTACATGTATGCCTTGCTGTACTCACACACTTTAATGGAGTATTTTTCAAAGACTTTATAAGTGATTGTCTGAGCCAAATTTTTTACTCTGATTCGGCTCTCCTGGATGTGGGTGTTGTTTCCTTCCACTGAAGTGTGAATAGCCAGTGATGAGTGAGATTGTTTATCGTTTGGCTTCCTGTGTGTACTGGACAGCAAGAGCCTTCAGCCACAAGGGTGGTTGTATTTGTGCAAGATCACATTTAGCATCCATGAAAGGAAAATGCTGTTTATACACATCTGTGTCTTCCTCTTAAGGTCCTTGGTGACAAGAGGAGAATTTGTTTTGTTCTGTTTTGTTTTGTTTTTAAAAATAATCAATCCATTCTAATACCTCTCCATATCCTGCTGAATTTTAATAAATTTGCATTCTTGCAGATAGGGTATTCGCATCAAAAGAGAATGCAAAGTGTGGATTATCTCCCCATAGGGGTCAATTTAGCAAGGTAGCGTGGAAATACCAGTGCAGACTCACTATCATTAAACATACCCCTCCCCACCCCATCTGGAAAGCAGTGATGAGCATTCTGGAAGTTGAGTCACTTCATACTCATTTTCACACTGTGATGTTAATGCTACAGATCTAAATAGTTTGCTATAATAAGACTTTTTAATGTTGATGATATTCAAAATTATTTTTCTTCACCTGATTATGTCCTTGCAAACAATTTGCTTGAAGTTCTCAAAACCAGTGCTTTGTGAATAAACAAACTGTGGTATACTTAGATAATAGAATACTACTCAGCAATAAAAAGGAATGGGCTATTTTTTAATAAGATGTTATTTATTTATTTTTAGGTAGAGGGGAAGGGAGGGAGATAGAGAGGGAGAGAAACATTGATGTGGGAGAGACACATGGATCCTTAACTGGGGACCTGGTCTGCAACCCAGGCATGTGCCCTGACCAGGAATCAAACTGGAGACCTTTCAGTTCACAGGCTGGCACTCAACCCACTGAGCAACACCAGCCAGGGCTAAAAGGAACGGACTCTTTACACAAAAGACACGTTGGATGGACTTCAAGGGCATTGTGCTGAGGGAAAGGTTCCAGCATCAGGCATTTGTATACTGTATGAGTCCATTTATACGATATTCTGGAAAAGATGAGACTGTTCTGTTGAGAACAGATGACTGGGCACCATGGGTTGGGGTGGATGACCAATCGCAGTGGGAGAGCATGGAGCGGGTTTTGGGGGTCGGCAGAATGGCCGTGTGCTATGTTTGTGGTGGTGGTTTCACAAATGCATGCATGTTGTAAAAGTCACAGTGCTATACACGCATACAAAACCAGTTTAACTGTGTTTTATTTTTAAAAAATGAAAGACCCGGAGTGCTTGATTAGGCTTCTTTCCGATTGAACATCACAGGAAAACCTTCTAAAGATAGTGGGATACCAAGGATTCCTGATGAGAAAAATATTTATTATCCTTTTTTTAAACAAAAACTCACTGATGTATTTACTACATTTACATGGAAGATGCAAACAGTGCACATTTTACTCAGTGAGTGAACCCTGAGGTTCTACGCAGGGTGTAGGGGATAGTCAGTTACATGTCTCCCAGCAGCGGGAACCCGGGCCTCCTGGGCCCGGGTAGCATTTTTGTTCTTCTTCCCGGTGACCGCTTCCCTTCCTCGGTGTGTATCTGTGGTGTGTGACAGTTATGGTGGCCGTAGACTATTGGACTGTAGACTATTCCCAGCCACCGTGATCCTTGGCTAATAGCCATTCACTTAAACCAGCACCAATTCTGATCCCAGCACCGATAGTCTTGTGAAATTGACTTCCAATAGGTTTGGCCAAGTCAAACATCGATCGTTTCACAAAACTGGGGACGCTAATGGGGCTGTGCAGGCCTCGGAGGCTCAGACAGCAGAGGTTTTTGGTGGCCCTGAATGTGGAGGCATGGTTGGGCTTTTCGGCTTTCGAAAATCAGGCAGGAGAGGAATTGCTAAGCGTCCAGGAAATAATAGCCAGTGGTGTCAAAGGCATGAGAACCCTTTGACATTGGAGGAGTCAGGTAAGGTTCTGTTGTCATCATTAAGTGGTCTTCAGTTCTGTCCAACCACGTGGGTGTCTTTTTACACGTAAAGCAGACGGGAGATACTAAGAACCGGGATCAGGGTGTGTTTAGCAAAGGCCCCACTGCCTCCTTTCTTGTCTGCTGTCGGGTCTAGCCCCACATGGAGAGTGAGGGCTCCTCTCCTGGTGGGCTGGTGTGGTTCCTTCAGGATGCTCCAGTGACCAAAGAGCTGGGCCCCTGAGAGAAGGGTCAAAGGGTCTGAACTCCCCCGTGACCCTGTGTGAGTTCATCTGGATGAAATGACATGTGTTCATGGCCAAGGGGCATTAGACCTGGGAGAAACAGGCAGATGTGAAGAACTTTTGGTGCCTCTCTTCTTCCTGGTGAGGGCTTGGCAGGCTCCAAGTCGACTTGTGATCTGGGCTCTTTTCTGTCGGGTTGCAGCATTTCGTGCTCTCACTGCATGCAGAGGAGGTACACCGGAGAGCCCTGTTTGTTTGCAGCTGTTTACCCTCCCTCTGGGGGGCTGAGGAATGGCCCTCCTGCTTGGAAACACAGGTTCTCCCACAGCCTGAAGCTCTGCCTGAGATCCAGGCAGGATCTCCGAATTGTGCAAGCACCTCCCTGGATGGTCACTGTGGATGGGAAGGACCGGAGCCCCCAGTGCCTCTGGTCCTTCCTCCAACCCCTGCTGGTTCACTCTCATCAGCAACGTCTGCTGGCCTGCTTCGGGTCTCTGAATTTGCCCATTCCTTTGGAGATACCCAGCCCTCTTTGGAGGGAGACATCGCTTATGTTTCGTACAAGAAATCAGCCCTGGCTAATGAGAATGACAAACCAGCACATCATCCAAATGCGGCGAGGCCATTTGTTCATTTCCCTTCCACTCTACCCTTCTCTGCAGGTAGCCCTGCTCAGAAACCTTCCCAAACTCCCAGAGTGCCTCTGGACCCTGCGTTTGTGCAGCTAAACGGGAACCAGTGGCGATGTGTACTGGATCCCATGCTAACTGCTGAATCACGCACCTTTCATTGCCCTGCAGAATCATTTCCTGAGCATCTGAGGAATATTTAAATTAGGAAACATAGACACCTCCCATTCTGAGGTCATTTGTTCCGAATACGTATTTCCTACTTTTTGGTTGGTGTGTGGTTTGAGGAAGAACTTTCAGATCCCACTTTCAAATGTTTTCTCTGTCATTAACAAGCTTGGTTCTGTGGGTCCTGAGCTGCCATCTCCGATGGATGGCTAGGGGCCAGGCGGGCCCACCCTGCGAGGGACCTAGCAGGATGGCCCTGTTGCTCTCGCTAAGTATTGGATGAACTCGGGACTGGAGAGCAGCCCAGCAGGAAAGCAGAATCCTCCTTGTCTCTGCTCCGATCAATGACTAAGATGGCAGAGGCCAGCTAGAGGATGCTCTGAGTCAGCCTTTAATTGCCAAGATTTGCCACACGTGCGGGAAGACAGCCGCATACCTGAATCTGAGTATGCAAATGACAGCTTCCCAAAGGGAAAGACCTGATGCAGGTTTTTCTTATTGGTTGATTTTTTTTTTGCTTTTTTTTTTTTTTTTTTTTTTAAAAAGCAGGGTTATTTTTTTTCTTTTTGTTACAGAAGCTATGCGGAAGTGGAGATCTTAATGCTTCTATGACATCCCAACACTTTGAAGAACAATCTGTGAGTGACATTCCTTTAAGACAAATAAACGCTAAAGTCAATATTATACATATTTCTTGCTACCTGTTCGGACCTGTATTTCTTTGCTTCGTTTGTTTCCAAAGAATGCTCAGCTGTAGCCACTTATGAAGACAGGCCTTGCAAATTTTAGCTGGAAAAGATGAATTCAGTGCCTATTGATTTGTGAGCCTAGGATAGATTCTTCTAAAAATACAGAGAAGCTATAAAATTGAGTGATTTAGTACAGGAGGCAAAGCCATTTTGAAGTACTTTGAGATATGGAAGGGGCAACTTTCAGAAGAAGGTTGTCAAGGATGACCTAGCCACAGGATCAATGAACTTGAATGTCAAATAGGTGAATGATGAATGATTTCATCGGCCCTTTCTCTTTGGGATGACAAACATTTGAACTAAAAGCCTGGTTCAAAACTTTAATTGGATTCATTTAAAATAAATATTCTAAAGTAGACCTGAATTGAAAATGATGGCTTATAGGAGTTGATGCATGTTTGGAGAGAGCAGTGAGCTGTTTTGGGGAGCGGTGAGACTGTGAGGGTACGTGTAAGAAGCACCAAAGTGGAGGCCAGGGAAGGAAAATATATAAAAGAGGGGAGGGCATCGGACAGAGACAAAGCGTGTCCCATGCGGGACACAGGCAAGGGCCATGTGCTGTGTGGATGTTCGGGCTCAGTAGGCTGTCTGCTGAGTGGTTTGCGCTGAAACGTTTTTCTTGCACGTGGAGGCAGAGTTCCAGAGTTGATGGGGGCTGGTGGGAAGTAGGGAGGAGAGGGAGACGTTTTGCATCTGCATTTGGAAGCGTGGACACCTGTTCATGGGAACGGCCCCCACAGCTGCCCCTTTGTACGTCTCTTCCCCTCCTGGGGCTCCGCCAGGAGCAACTGATTCTTTGTTAAGAATCCTGCCCTCAATGAATGGTGTTCAGGGAGATGCAGATGCTGGCATGGTACTCATCTCATTCTTCTTGGAGAGTATACATTGTGAAGATATTCCCACGGCTGCCTCTGCATTCTGATAGAACCTCTCTGGGGAGAAATATAAAGAACATGTTTTCCCTGTGGCGTAACTGAGTCATCAGTGTGCCGGAGTTCACACTTGAAGACTGGCCATTGGAGTGACCATTCTCTTCCCCTTACATTTAGAAGTGTTTCTGAAATTCTTTCTGGAGGGGCCCAAGACGACTGACTTTACTTCTCCATCTGTGCAGGCCCTCGGGGAAGCCAGCGATGGCCTGAGTAACCTTCCCAGCCCTTTCGCCTACCTCCTCACCATCCACCTGAAGGAGGGCCGGAACCTGGTCATCCGAGATCGCTGTGGTAAGGCCTAGCTCTGCTACGTTTGTAGCTGCAAACCTTTTTTTCTCTCTACTCTTGTAACAATGTGGTTAGCCAGCCTTTTCTATCTCAGCATGGTTTGCAATAGACAGGACCCCAAGTCTGAGCCTCTCTAGGAACCGAGGAATTTGCAACACATTATTTAACCACACTGAACCTGTTCTGACTGGTGTGGCTCAGTGGATTGATTACTGGCCTAAGAACCAAAGGGTCGCCAGTTTGATTCCCAGTCAGGGCATATGCCTTGGTTGTGGGCCAAGTCCCCAGTAGGGGCCACTTGAGAGACAACTACGCATTGATGTTTCTCTCCCTCTCTTTCTTACTCCCTTCCCCTCTCTCTAAAAACAAATAAAATCTTAAAGAAAAATAAACACACCGACCCTTATTATCTTTTACTAGTATTAAATTAATAATAATAATGATAATCAGCACCACATACAGTTGTTTTAAATGAACTAAGGTCACTGTAATAACTTAATGCCCAGCACATGGCAACTGCTGAAGAAAATGTATCAACACCGACACATTTATAGCAGACTCCTAGAAGACAGCCAGTCAACTTAGTAGATGATGAAGAAGGCATTGTACACATAACAATGACCGAAACAATGCGGTTATGTGCATTGCTTCCTATCTCACTGTTTTAGCACCAAGGAGAGACCATAGTCTGTGCTCTCAATTCCAACCATTGTAATCTCTTATCAGAGTCAACACATACGACAATTTGGCTTTATCTTGTGTAAGCTCAATATAATTCAAGTATAAATAAGGAGTTTAGGTCATAAATGGTGCCATTCCAGCACCTGTTTCTTTTATAACCAGTAGTGATTGTTCCTGTCAATTTCCTTTTCTTTATTGGCAAGATTAATCTTTATCTACTAAGAAAACATCCCTCTCCCAGCAAGTTCTTTTTCTATACTTTGGGGTGTGTGTGTGTGTGTGTGTGTGTGTGGCAGGTCTTATGCTGTGACTGTGTTGATTTCTGCTTGATTCTCATGAGTATTCAGGTAGCGATCAGGGTACGTTTGACTGCTCACTGTGTGTTTAAGCAGGGACTGGTACTACTTATCAGGGCAGCAATAGTTTCTATGGAGCCCAACCCAGGCTCCGAATTTTATCTGACACAGACCTTTGGACCTGTAGTTCTCACACTTGGGTGAGCATCAGAACAACCCGGCAGGCTTTTGGAAATATGCATTGCTCACACCCGGAGCTTCTGATGCAGTAGGTCCGGGGTGGGGCCCGGGAGTTTCCAGCGCTAACAAGCTTCCAGGTGTTGCTGATGTAACTTGGGCTGCTCTCGTGCTCTCATAATGAGCCTTACCCAGATGCTATGAATGACCCAGACGTTGCCTGAACCCAGCTTCTTGAGCGATCTCTGCGAGAGGATAATCGTGGTCCCGCCTGCCTCTTTCTGCTCTCTGATTCTCAGTTACTGCCTGCTGCCTGTCGGTGGGTCTCTGTCTCCTTCTTCCTGTCATCTTATTGTCCTTTGCTCTGTTCTTCTCCCCCACTTTCCCCCTTCTAACTTCTTCTTTTTATGCCCATTCTCCCTTTCCTTCCCATTTTCTCCTAGGAGTCTCTGCAAGATGTATTGTTTTTGACCAAGCAAGAGAGACACACACCTGCTTTAAGTTGACAGTCTGCCCTTGTCTGGTAACTCTGGGGGCTCCTAAATTTTGACATTGGTCAAGCAGAAGGAATCTGATATGATGAATTGATTTTAAGTCCAACTGCTTTATAATTGGACTGGCCATGGTGGGAGTTTAAGCGCTGGCTCAGTCTCCTGCAGAAGGGCATGTGTCTTAGAGCTGCCCTGCTTTCTAGGCTTGGCAGGAGCACTACTTTGTGATACGGGAAAAGTGCTCAGCTCCCCTTAAATCCCAGAGCATCAATTCCTGGGAAACAAGAGCCCCTGCATTAGAACCCTATATTTTCCCTTACTATGAAGGCAGTGAGAGAGCAGGGTCCTGCTGTGGACCAGTGGAAGACTGTGTTGCTGGTACCCTCTGGTGGTCACTTTGCAGTACTGCAAAAGGGAAAGGGGTTCTTTGAAGGAGTTCAATGTCATTCTCTGCTAGGGCCACACACCTGGGCTGCAGGTGGGAAGGTGGAGAGTTGATCTGAGTTTGAGGCCCTGAAAATTCAGGGTCAATTCTTCTAGCAAACTGTTCTCCCTCTCCATTCCCAGCACAGGTAGATAGTTGACCTTTGTTTTCAGAACACATTACAGGAAGAAGTCATTTTCCTATTTGGAAAGAACGGTTTAGACAAAAGGTTTGAAGATGTCCCACTACGGTGAAATGTCTGCCATCTAATAGGTGTTTAGTGAATTGCTGAACTGCTGCAGAAATGCTCAAATGTCAGGTATCTCTGATTTCAGACCTGTTTTCCTTTTGCTATTAAATAGGCTAATTGTTAGGATTATATATTTCTTCTTTAAAAAGAAAAGATACTTTTTACTAGTCCTAGAGAGATACATAGTTTCTTCCTTGCAGCTGTCAATGGAAGAATGTCCACATGTGTAGAAAAGTTTTACCAGAGCTTATTTGAGCCAAAATTTTGAGGACATGCCACGAAGCAAAATCTCAATGGATTGGGGAAAAAAATGCTCTAGAGAATGACAGTTTTGCAGTGTCTTTTATGCATATAGACTCAAAGGAGAAGACATAAGCAATGTGTGTGAAATCCATCAGTGGTAGTTTAGGAGGTGGGAGAAAGCAAATCCCAGACATCTCCAAGACTGCAGAAAAGGCAGAATGGAGAAACACTTCTTTCACCTTCGTGGGTACAGGATAGTCAATAATTTACAATTATGGCACACAGAGATGTATTTGGGGAACAAGATAACAATAGGGGTTTCTGTGGTCTCATGTTCTGGTGCCTGTGGTCGGGCCTTCCTGGGGTCTAGAAAAGAAAATGACTCTGACATTTCAAAGGTGTGTTATCCTAGATGCATAACAGCAATGGGCAGGCCTCATGTAAGGATGGATTTTTGCCAAGGAAGCTACAGGTCTGGGATGTGACTCCCCGCCTTAGCCTGCCCAGTTTGGAACTTATGCTCAGACCTTCCCATGTGTTTCCTTTTGGTTGCTGAGCATCTCAGGCCTGCCAGGTGGCCCCGCTGAGCTTGTCAGGTTTGTTATTACATGGCCCCTCTCTCGTTCACACAGACGTAACTGAGGGACAGATGGGGGGCGTTGTTTCTAGAACTCTGTGCTGTGTCTGGAAAAGCAGCCACACACACAGCTTGCCAGCAGGTGGATTGTAAATGGGCACGACCAAGGGACCCATCCCCTATCCTTCAGGGTTGCTCTGTGGAGCTTGGACCAGCCTGTCCACAGTGTCTTCCATTTTTCCTGCTGTGCCCAACAAAAACGATTACTTGTGTGTGTGTGTGCCATGCTGTGAAGTGACGGGGAGCACTGGACGGCAGGTAAGGCTCATAGACTCTGGACGCAGACCACCCGGGTTCGGATACCAGCTCAGGCACCATCTAGCAGTAACTGTGAAGATCAACCGGGGTGTGTGCTTTGGGGGTGGGATGTGGGGACTTGTGGGGACATGTATGGGGTGGAGGGTAACATAGCAATATACAATCACTTTGTTTGCAATGCTTTTGGTATAAATACCTTTTCAAGCTTTTCAATTCTATTCCAGAGGGCTTCTTCCTTTTTTTTTTTTAAATTTTACCCAGAAAGGCCTTTTCTATCTTGAGAAAGATGCACATTAACCTGTATCCTTTTTTTGTGGAGTTTGGCATTTTTCATATACCTTTTTGATCTGCCCGAGTTTATTTGGATTTCTGGCCCAGACTAGGAACTTAGTTCTACTTTTTGCCAAATAGCCATTGAATGAACTAGGACTAAGCTTTCCTTTCCCTCCTGATTTCCATGCCACCTTTTAATCTCAGACTAAAATGCAATGCATATTAAGGTCTGCTTCTTGGGTTTCTCTTTGATTCCTATGGATGTATTTTTTTTTTTTTTTTTTTTTGCTCATGTGTCAGTTTTAGTGTATCCAAAGGTCACCTTCAGTACTTTTTACTTTGCAAAAAACTGGGGTGTGGGTCACACTGGAGTATCATCTCTGACCACCAGATGGCGGGAGATCACTGGATGTCGTGAGAAAGCCACAGAAACACACACAACCAGCATACCACAGGTTGTCACCCAGAGTCAACCTGAAACTCCCCGAGACGCAGACGCCCATGCTGAAACGCAGCGAGTGCTTGGCTCTCCTCCACTCCTTGAGTTTTGGCAGCCTGCTCAGGTTCCACGCGAGCAAGGGGAGCTAGATTTTGAAACCTGTTTCTTTTTAGTCCCTTCCCATTCTGATGGAAATCATCATCGGTTGGCCCTGTCTGTCCTAATAGCCTTTCATGGGTCCCCACCACTGAGCTTTTGCCTCTGGAGATTTTTGGGGCTGGGCTTTGCTGTGAGGCTGCGCATCCCTGTGGGTTGATGAGAAGGTCTCAAAGCTCCCTTGCTTTAGAGAGTCAGTTGCTTCTTGCTGCAGAGGGATTTATCCCAATTCCCATGAAGTACCCTGGAGCAACACTGGCCTGTTTCCTGTGTCTGCTGCATGAAACAAATTGCCTTACACCTGACCCAGGCTGATTGCCTTGGATTTAATGGAGCATGTCTTCCATTTAGGTGAATGGGACTTCTTGGTCACGAGTGGCTTTATTGGTTGTTCATTTCTGTGCCAATAGAATGGTGTGGTGGGTTCCAAGTAGTTATTTCTACTCACTTCGCTTCATTGTGTGCGATGTCGCTGTGGCGTGTTCTGCTTCAGGGTGTGGGTATGTTTTACACAGAGGGTGACAGTCACAAAGGGTGAACCCATGCGTTTCCCTGCGTTGCCAGCTTCAGTTCGATCTCAGCTACAGCACTGGGCAGTGGGTTCTCTCCTGCCGTCGTGCCTTCAACGTTCACGCATTGCCAAGTTTGAGGCCAGGTGCTACATTTCTGACTCTCCGGCTTACTCTTGTCTTACTTCCCTTTCCCCCTAACCCTTTCTAATTTCCTTGTGTTTCTTTATAAAGTTCCGGAACTGTTCAACTAGGATGCGATAAGTGGCAAAACAGAGAGTGCGTCTGGTGGACAGTTATGGAGAAAAAGTATTCTATAGTTGGAAACAAAAAAAGAGCTCGCAGAAGCAGTAGTCACCATCTGCAGCAGGGCGGGCCAGGGGTCACTGGGAGCCTGGCTTGCGATTCTGCTAGACTTGAATCTCCTGTTCTCTTCAGCGATACAGATGTTGCTGTCCAAAGAAAAATGTTGCTGCTTCTTTCCCATGTGACGGAGGAAAAGTTCTCTCTCAATGCCCGAGACACTCTTTGTGCTTTCACAGGAGGTCAGTTAAGCACTCAGCTGCTACTGGAGCTGGAAATCCCGCCTTGACTGCTAGAGGGCAGCAGTGGCTGCTCAGAAATTGCCACTGGCCCTTCGTCAGGAAACCAGGCCTGGCTCTTCGATTTCAGCCAGCCCCAAAGAGAGCCTGAGCTCATGCACCCAATAGAAAAACAGCTCAGGTTTAGTCTTTCTTTTAATCTTCCTTTTCTGGCAAAAAGAAACGATTTGAAATATGTGAATATGCTGAGAAGATTATAAATATACGTGTATAAAACCAGAAGCAAAAAGTCAAATTTATGCCTCTCATGTTTCCAAACACTGCTTATGCAGGATGAACTCCTCTACAGAGAGGTCAGTTGCCCTGAAGACTTGGTAAATAATTGTTGACTTGAACTTGAACTCTTAGGCTGTCCTGACAAGCATGATCAGACATTATATAATGTGAGCTTAGTATAAAAACGTGAAGGTAATTTCTTTTCATGAACAAACAAATACTCTGAGAAATGCATGTAATTAGAAAACTTTTCTAGCCTAAGATAGCCTTTCTCTGAGAGAGACTGCATGGTAAAACTGTCTCGCTCGACAGAAGAGCTTAGCTGATTGCAGATAAGTAAGGTTTGCCTATAAATATGGCTTTTGCATTCAGTGTAGTAGATTTTTAGTTCAAATGAAGAATGCTATTAAAATTATATTATGTAGTAAGTTTCCATATGTACGGGTAAACATACACATAAATGACCATTAAACTGATTTGTATGGGCAGGTAAGGAGGCTGATGTGTTGTGACTGAAGAAAACAGGTAAAAATACAATATAAAGGCTGATTCCTTTTTGTGAAAGGTGTGTGTGTGTAAGGTCTAAGTACACGTCGACATTAATTTTATAGATGGCGATAATTTCCTTTTTGTGTGTATCTTTCTACTTTTTCACATTGCTATGAGTTGCTGTATTTGAAAAAGCAAAGAGAAGTTATTTGTACTTAGAGCCTCGTTACAGATTCATTTTATTTGCTTATTAGACCGATTCTTGAGCCAGTCAAGGCGATAGCGCTGGTTCTATTTACCGCTTTCCTGCTGCGACTGGCCATTTTTCCCCCCATTAACACTCTCGATGTGGTAACGGCCTCTCAAGATGATAAATAAAATACCAAGAGGAGAACAAAATTGTCAAATGATATGGTTTTCGATGACTCTCCTGATGACAGATTTGAGTCATCGTGCGCTCTTCGCACTGCCTGTTATTTTCATCAGATTTTGCCTGCAAAGTGCCCTGAAATCCTCGATGAATAACCACAGGATTGGAGTAGAGTGGTAGCCAGGAGTTCTGGATACTTCGTTATTTTTAGTTTTTACATATCCCTTTCCTTCCAGGACAGCTCAGATTGTTGCATGGAAAATTTCCCTAGCCACATGAGATCCTTGTAAGAAATGCATAAAATAAGGCATTTTCTATTCACCATATAAAGAGAAGTGATAGAATTTTCATACCTTGAGAGATGGCAATAGAAGGGATATGAGAGAGACACATTATCAGTACATCTTATCCTGGACAGCCAAAATAAAGTGAATGAATATTTAATTAGTACTATGCATATTGTTATACACTCTCCCCTATTTAACTTAATTGAATAGTAATGCTAAAAATAGTAGCACTTACCATGGGACTTTCTCAGAAAGTAGGGGCACCTGCTATCATGGATGTATATTGGTTCATTCAGTTTCAACGTAATTCTTTGAGTTGGGCATTTTCCTTTTTTTAGGTGAAAACAGGAGGCATAAAGACATGGCATTGCTCAAAGTAATACAGTTATTAAAAGCAAGGCCTGGTGTTTAAAGTCACCATGCCCATCTTAATCCAAAGTTTATTCATTCACTTATCACCTATTTAAAATCTATCTACCATGCATACAACTAGGGAATTCTGGACATATATTTTATATCCAGAGCTTTGAATTGGAGGAGTTTAATACTATGTTCATAGGTGCTCCAAGTCAAGCGTTTTCTGTGTTAAAACTATCTTACGAAATACAGAGTAGAAAAGTTTTCAGCTGTTTTATTGTTGTTGTTGTTGTCTGTCTTTAATGAAGGTCTTGGCAGAGCTCAGTATTTTTCTCTCTAATGCGAAGTTCTAAGTGAGAAAATGGTAAATGGCTTTTCTTGATGGTTTTTGTGACTTAACCCTTTTAGCCCATGGAGCCTCTCTTGAGACAAACATTCCAAGGCTCGTGTTTGTGAAACTTCGGGTTTTTACTTCTGATAGTCTTGGAGCAGCTTTCTCCCTCGTCTTCAATGCCCTGGAGCTGTATTATCTCAGTGGCCAGCTAGGCCCGCGTGAGCCTGCTTCTTCCACCTTCTAAATTATAAGCTGCTGCCAGATTTATATTTCTCAAGCTTGGCTCTGATCATTTCACTCTCCTGCTCATAAGCAAACCTGAATTTCCTTCCCTCCGTACACTAAAATAATTCCAGATGGACCAAAGGCTTAAGTGTAAAAAACGAAGCTCTACAAAATCTGTGGAAGAAAACATAGCTGAACTAATTTAAAATCCTATAGTGAGAAAATTTCTTCTAAGCAGAATGTTAAACTACAAAGCCATAAATGTGACTAAAATTTGGTAAAATTGACTAAGTAAAAATGAAACTTACTCATTGCAAGAAATAACGTGAGTGTAAACAAATTATGAAAAGATGTATGTAGCCAATGACCGATTGCCTTAATTGCGGACCCTTTCAAATCTGTAAGCAAATGATAAACCATGAACCCATAGAAAAGGGGGGGAAAGGGTATGAACAAGAATTTCCTTGACAAAGAAATAGAAATGTAGGTCACTAAAATGGGATTTACTCAAATGCTATCAATAGAGAAAAATGGAGATACCATTTTTCATCCGGCATTGGTTTTTAAAAAAGATTGAGAATGTTCAATGTTGATAAGCATGTAGAGAAACAAGTAAAAAAATGTATACTCCCTCCACTTGGTGGGAGTATACATCTGACAGATTTGGGGAGAAGAATTTGACGGTGTCCGTCCGAACCAGAAAAGGCACACATTAATTTGCCAAGCAAATTAATGTTAAATTTTTAACATTGGAACTTTTAAATGTAACCACTTACGAACCCCAAGATAGTCATACCAGATGCTTATTGTAGTGTTGTTTGTACTAGTAAAAAAAATGGGAGTGATGTAAATGTCCATTATTTGGTGACTAGTGGCATAAATGAAGATACACTAACACAACAATAACTTCCGCAGTTGTTTCATCAAAACCAAAAATGAATGCATCTGTGTGGATGGTCTGAGCAGAGCTCCAAGGCGCTTTAATTTCGAAAGTGAAAGCATGTGGTCCAGCGCATATGATGGGATTACATTCGAGTTAAAAGCAACACTTATATCTTTTTCTGTAAAACACCCAAGAAACTGGCACATGGCAGGCATGGGGGTAAGGAAAAGTTAAGAGGGCAGAGACTTTACTTTTTATTTCATACCTCTCTGAGTTGTGAGCGTGTCTTTCCTTTGTTAAAATACTAAAAAGAAAGAGGGCAGAACAAAACAAAAACACCCTATCTCTCTTACAGAACAAAAATGAAACTATTATTTTAGGGCACTTTGGTCTCTGACTTAGATCTGCCTTTTAAACTTCATTTTTTATTACATTTTCACCCATCATTTCTGGATAGATTGAAATGCTTGCCTGGCACTATATGCTTCTTGTCACTTTGGTCTCTGTCCCCTCCTGCCCTTTCAGTGCCAGTCCCTTCTGCTCAGAGGACCTCCGTCCCTCTCTGCACCTCCAGACTCACCCAGATTTCAACTCCCATCTCTCTCTCAGCCTCCCCCGACACCCCGGCTAGACTAACCTCCCCCGACCGTGAACTTGCATAACTTCAAATTCAGTTCTATTTTGACACTTACCTCTTGGGTTATATTTACAGTCTGCCTGCTGCCTGCCAGGTGCAGAAGAGCAGGATCTGGGATTAATTTTCCTTCAAACCCCCCTCCTAGTGCCAGGCACCAAGCCATGCACTGTCACCTGTACAAGTGTGTGGCACATGAGCAGTGTTAGCAGGCCTGACAGGTAAGGAGTCCAGGGAGACTTGATGGGCCGTAGTGTCACTGAGCATGAGCAGAAAGGAGGACTGTCACACATGTCAGGAGGATAAATGGGTAAGACATTTTTGGAGGACTGATGAATGGCTGTTCATCTAGCATAGGCAGAACCATGGTGTGTTTGGGACAGAGCGCAGAACTCAGGCCACTGATGCTGAAGGCCTTGATATTCTAAATTTGAGGTTGTGTCACTCCATGGGGTCCCCATGGCAGAAGGAGGCACGGTCCCTGATCCCCTAGTGTCATTCTGCTCCCCAGTACCACCCTACCTCTTTATTCCAAAGAGCTTCATTGTTTCTGAAGCTCCCGGTGAAAAAGGTTAAAGTCCACCCATTCAGGTGTCATCTCGTCATGTGTATAATCTGGGCGTTGCATTTCTGAGCAGCCGACCTCTTTTCAGAGCCTGCCTAGTTGAGACATCACATCGCTGACAGTGAGGCACTTAGGCTCAGAGAGAAAAGTCACCCTAGGCTCCCCCCTTCCTCAAATTTTCCCGAACAATTAACGCCGTGCTAACTTGACACCCTCTTTCCTTGTTTGGCTTTGTAAACCCTGGTCCCTTTTTCTATTAATTCCAGACATTAATATTTTCTTTCACGCAACTGCCGCCATTCACCCGTGAAACAGTTTGAACATTATGTAGCTGTCAAGATGCCTGGGGATTACCCAGTATGCTTTGCCTGTGAGAAAGTGACAGTATCAAGGCCTGGTTTTGAGATGTTTATTTTGAGAGGACGCTGACAAGCATGAAGCCCTGATCCCAGAGTGGCAATTTCATTTAATTAAAGGCCTCTTTTTATTATAGTTTTTCCTCCACTTTATATATATATATATATATATATATATATATCAGAATGATTGTTAAAGTCTGACTTGTAAGGGGAGGTGGTGGGCAGATTGCTCACTCACTAGTGAGTGTTGCACCCAATGGCTATGAATGTGCTCATTTTTATAATCCCACTCAGAATTGCCACTTAACTTGGTGTGTGCATGCATGCATGCGTGTGTGTGTGTGTGTGTGTGTGTGTGTGTTTGTGATCAAGTTTAAGCTAGAGACAGCTGGGCTTTTGCCCCCATGTTGCCAAACTTAAAATGTGAGACTTGAATGTATACGTGTATCTTTGCAGTTTAATTTTTTTTTTAAGTTAGTAGCCTTGCGATCTTGGAAGACTCACCAAAATTATTCCTTGGCTCATCTCTACCAAGACTTTTAAACAATGCATAATATCTTGCTTGACAGGGATGTGACTTTCAGTGCAAATAGTTGGGAAATGTATTGCCTTCATTTTCAGGAATTTTTAGTTCTGCAGCTACATAGAAACATAAAAAGGAGCTAAAAAAGTAAAAAGATTCGAGTAATTAATGATGGGTGTTACGATTTGGTTACTGTTAGTGACAGAGTAGCGTAACTACTTTTTGATTCAATATTCTTAGACTATTTTGTCTTGACATTACCATCAAGAATTCAATTCAGTACATCAGCGTGGGCCTGTGTTGGGCACTGTCTGAGGCACCTAGGATAAATTGATGAACAAAACAGACTGTTGATCTTTGTGTACTTATTCCTAGTTCTGTGTTTTATAATTAATTACCATATTATACCTCTCCACATGAGATTTTCTCTTTCTGTGTAGCAATATCAGCTGGCTGTTCGTTTGTGTCTTCTTTATTCAGAATTCACTAGGCAATAACGCATAAGTGTGTTCCAGTCGCTGTTATATATCCCAAGTATGATGGCACGCTTGCATGCATGTAACCCTCATGCAGCACACGTAAGCCACGTATTCTGTTTGCAGGCAGTTTTTCCTCCCTCTCCATTGATCTGAAAGTGTGGAGGAGGGTCTGTCATTGGCCCTTTTTTTCTGCTTTGGATATAGTGGCTGGAGGGACCGTATTCATTTCTTTTGGCGTCTGTTTCAAAGCTCCCCAGGAGGAGCCGGCGGGTCAGGGGTGCCGCCCCGAGGCCAGCTGAGGGCCTGGCTGATGTGGCGTTCAGCTGGCCGGGGTGAAACAGTGTTCTCTGCTTTACTGCAGGTGCGGGCGGCAGCAAAGAATGGCAACTTTGTCCGTTTAATCTCGACGCCCCGGTTCCAGTCTTAGTCCCCTCGCCCCATCTTTTGAGCCTGTGCTTCCAGAGATTGATTTATTTATTATGATTATAGTCTAAAGTACAGGGTGCTGTTGAGTCAGCCATCTGGCCAAATGTTTGAAAACGTTTTTTTTCCCCCCTTTTCACTGACTCACTGCCATTCTTAAGAGGGGTGGGCTTCTCCCCAGGACTCCTGACATTGTTGGCTGGTGCCAGTGGGTTTTTATTTCTTGAATTTTTGTGGGTAATATAGTGATGACATACCCACAATGAAACAAAACAGAAAAAGCTCAAGGAGCCTATTTATATTCCACCACTGAAGGCAAAGAAGAATCAGTCATTTACTCCAAACTGTTTCATACGTCTCTCCTCTCCACCTATGGGGCCTTCAATCTCTGCCCAGGGAGAGATTTGTTCTGGGTGTGCACGATGAAATGCTTTGAGCCTGAGGAGTGTGGAAAGAATCTTTACTTAATGGCGAGATCCTAGGCTTTCATGTATATTTGAAAAACCTGTCTTGCTCTCTTTCTCTTTTAAAGGCACAAGCGACCCCTACGTGAAATTTAAGCTGAATGGGAAGACGCTGTACAAAAGTAAAGTCATATATAAGAACTTGAACCCAGTTTGGGATGAGATAGTGGTCTTGCCCATACAAAACCTTGATCAAAAGCTGCGTGTGAAGGTAATCCCAGATGGCTTTCGGATCTGTTCTTTTCTGAAAAATATTTATTTCTCAGCAGTCTTTGCCCTCTTCAAACGGAACGTCCTCAAATTAATTTTTTTTGTTGTCCTTAAGCACTGGGCTAAAAATATTAGTACAGAAAGAACTTTTTAGAGGCTTTGTCGAAATTGTATGTTTCTTTCAGATCCATGGGATCTACGCTACAGAAACTCAGAGTGAAAACAATCTCTCCATTGATTGTATTTAAACTTACTGAATGTGGAAGAATTATTACTGCTAGTTCAGCAGCCTCCAGTACTAAAGCCTTTCTCATTAAGAATAACTTTATACTTAATAGAGCTTCGAGCTACTGGTTGTAAGCATTAATTGCTCTAACATCTGGGTTAAAACTGCATGAGTTGAGTGCAAGATGAGATTGCTATAGAATATTTAACAAATTTCTGTTTAATTGACAGACCTGCTCACCGTGGAAAATACTAAATTTTAATGAGAGACCATTTAAACCACGGAGAGCAGTCCGCTGTGCATGGCATCCGAATGGATATGCATACTGTCTTAAAAGTACTTTCTGCTGCTGTTTTGGCTGTGGTGGGGAAAATGGACAAGTTTGAATAATTTTGTTTTCCCCATTGGCTTGGCTAAATTCCTCTTGAAGTGTATTGTGTAAAGTTCTCAGCCTGTTACATTTGCGAATGATTTGATAAACTTGGTTTACCATATTAATGTGTGTTACTGGGCCTCTTTTAAGGTATATGATCGAGATTTAACTACATCTGATTTCATGGGCTCTGCGTTTGTCGTTCTCAGTGATCTTGAGCTGAACAGGTATTGTCATTTTACCTTTGAATAGTTCTTAGTGAATTTTAGAGGGAGCTCAAGGTAATGGTGACTGGCATTGCTTTAGCTCAAATGACAAGAAAAAAAAATCTGAATAAATGAAAGGGTGTTTTTAAATGTTATTTTTAAGTGATTTTTGCTTTTTAGCTTCCAAATGTACTTGTCAGATATTAAATCCTCCATGATGTATTGTAAACTGTGTATTAAATGTTGTACCCTCATTTGTTAATATCCAGGTTTCTCTTAACCTACCTAACTTAAAATGAAAACAACTATTTAAACTTTATTTGGGGGAGTGGGTGAGAAGAATCAGTTAACCAATTATTGAATTAGGCAATGCCAAACAATTTCTCTACCCTGAAGAGGGTTGGTTTATTTTCTGGATTTTGTGTTTTTTTTAACTTGTGTCTTGACCCTTAGTCAGATGTAGGAGACTTTTACCATAGGCTTCTGATGCATTATAAGTGTACACAGTACTGCCAGTAAGTGCTAGCCTTATTTGTTGTTGTTGTTTTTTTTTTTATTTTTTTTCTTTTTTGCTTGTAGAACGACCGAACATATCTTAAAATTGGAAGATCCGAACAGTTTGGAAGATGACATGGGAGTGATTGTGTTGAATTTGAACCTAGTAGTAAAACAGGGTGATTTCAAGAGACATGTAAGTATCACCATTATGTTCTTTTTGAAATCCTTCTTTCCCCTTTCCCTTTGATTCTGGGCTGCAAGATGACTGATCTGTTTGCAGTTATTTTCAGGGGGAAACAAATAATTTTTTGGAGGCTTCGACAACCTGTCTGTGTTTATGTATGTCCTCTCTTTTAGAAATCAGGAAGGAAAATCACTTAAGAATTTTCTCTATTTTGCTAGGGATATGGATCGTATTGCTGTGATTAAAATATATATGTTGCTTGTTGTTTGCTTGTAACATATCATCTGAAAACTACTTTTACTAAGTATTAAGGTCTTTATTTAGAATTTCCTTAGGTACTAGATGCCTTGGGCATTGTTTGGTTATAGAAAGCAGTACCCAGGATTTAATTATTGCATTGCACATTATTAAGGTGATTGAGTATATATTTGAAGCATTTCAGTTTCTTCTTCTTTTCTTTTACCTACCGAGTTCTCTAGTGAGAGTACTTTTGCGAAGATACAGATTTTAATGTTCTCTGGTCTGTTGTATAGAAATTTCTAGTTAATGCAACAGCCTAGTGAAGATTCCTATAACATCCTCAAAGCATTGGGTTTTGTGATGGTATGGCTGGGATTTTGTTATTATGAGCAAATATATGAATGCAAATAGTAATCTCATTTTATATTTAGAGAATATAATTAAACCCCAAGAATTAAAATAAGAACTAAAAGCATCTTTGATTGTAACTTATTTAAAAGGCATTTTTAAAGCTAGCTAAAATACCTACTAGAAAAAGAACCAAGTCGTGTTACAATTCAGCATGTTTAGAATCTGGCAAGGAAATGTGAAGCCTGTTTATAAATTAGGCCTCCAATAATGCTTCTTGAATTGAGTCACTGGGGTCGAGGAGGAGAATATTCTTCATTTTGACATCATCTTTGCTTGTAGTTATAATTTATTTTCATGATGAAAATCATGACTGATTTACTAGTAAACTCAGAAAATGGCTTAAAGAAGTAGGAAAACTACACAGTGACTTTTCAAGTGCCAGAGGGTCAACTAAATCGTTGCTATTTTTAATGCAAAATCTTATGAGTATTTATTTGACAATAACTGAAAAAATAAAACCCTTCATCAATTCTTAAAGAAGTGTCAGTGTTAAAACTTGAGGTCTCTATAAAGCTGATATTTTGATGTTGAAATGTCTTACATTGCTGTTGAAAATAAATTTGTTCTTCCGTCTAACTTAACGAAGAAGGGGTTTTCTGTAGGTTCTCTTAGGCTTCCCAGTGTCCCACCAGAGTTCACATCCACGTGAACAGCAGGTGACCAGTTACGTGATCCGGATTCCAGGTTAAAACGACATGCAATGTAAATAAGTATCATTTGCCACATGGTTGAAGAATTGCTAGCAGATACGTTCTAATAATTTCTTACACATTCAAGTGGGGTTGGTAAAGTTGGGTAATTTCCCCATGAAAATTCTTGCATGTTTAAGCTGCGTAATAGCTGCATATTTATTCCCCTGGTGAATTTTTCTGTGATGTATTGGATTATGTTCAGCAGTAACACTGACACTTAACATCTATTTAAATGTTGCCGAAATTTGGAGTTTTAAAGCAGTGCTATCTTAGTTAAAAATTTATGTTGAGTTGCAGAGAAGTTAATATTAGATGCAGCTTGAGTTTGTTTTTGTAAAGCATCTCAAGGAATACTTTGAGTCTTCAAAGTAGCCACGCTTGTCCTCGTAGTTGGTTCGGCTCTCCTTTCCTCTGAGTCCTCACTTCCTGTTTTCCAAGAGATTTTTCAGACTGGGTATGTGCTTTCTCATGTACTTTCCTCATTGTCTTTGTTCTTTGTTTGTCTGGCAGAGGGCTAGTTTGCAATGCGTTTATTTTATGTATATTTTACGTGGGTATTATAATGTAGAAAACCCTGCCTGCTCTCATTGGTTCCAATTAGTAGTTTTATTTTCCGGTGTGTATACTTGATCTAAGTATACTCCAGCAAGGAATAATTTATCACGGGGCGTGTGTAGTTCTTATTCAATTCATAGGGCCTACCAGGGGCCTTTTGGATATAACACATATCAGGAAATCTCTGGGCATTCTTTTTGACTGAGTTTAAGTTAATATTTAAGTCTTTTTATATTGGGTTTTTAAATGGGAATAACTCACACTGGAGACTGGGAAGACAATGGCCTGTGGATAGGGAATAATGTCTTCATAAATTTCCATTTTCAATTCAAGTCTAATGGAGAGATTGCAGTTTGAATTCTCAGTTTTGTACCCATATCTCTTTCTGTCATCACTGAGGCAATCTTCCTGGCTTTAGAACCAAGCAGACAAAAATCTTCTCGTGCGCAGAGTGTCTCTGAATTGCCCCTCGTGCATGGATTTATGTGCATGCGGGCCGTGTACAGTTAGGAGGTAACGTGGTGGCTGGAAGGCTGACAATCCTGGTATTGTTTTCTTTTCCTTGGCAAAAGTAGGGTTGTAGTTAGGATTACGGGCTCTGTCATCAGACTGCCTGGGTTTGAGTCCCAGCTTCAGCGCGTTCTAGTTTTGAGAAGTTAAATGATCGGGGCAAATTCACAGAACAACCTTACCGCTCTTAACTACAGCTACAATCTCCTCATGAATGAAATGGCGATAAAAAAGCTTCCCTACTTCACAGAATTGTGAAGATGAAGATTACTTTATAGAGAGCTTGGCATGGGCTAGACACTCTCTACATGGTAGCTCTTTGTTTATAGTAAGCAGACAGTGGTGATCATTTTTTATTAATTTCCATATCCATTTTATGTATCTTTTATGATTGTTATAAAATCAAAAGAATTGTATGTCTGAAGGCCCTAACCAGCCTTGTGTAACTATAAGATGGCAATTCATTTTGGTGTTTGTTTTGGGTTGATGTGTTTGTCAATATGCTATTAGGAAAATACAATAAGAACCGATCTCAGTACCTCAGCACGCAGTTTGTAGTAGCTGCAACTCTCTGTCATGTGCTAAATGTTGAGCTCCCAGTTCCATCAGGGGAGGTATTTTGAATAAAGAATCTTTTCAAGTCATTTCTGTACCAGCGTTTCTAGTTGCTGGTCATTGGGCTGTAAGTGGATTCCCCCAAAGACTTTATTTCCTGGTTCCTAATTTATGGGGAAGATGTATTGGCAGGTGGGTAGGTCATTTGCCTGAAGGTATTTTTTCCTTAAGCATAATAGTAAATGTGGTCTGCTCAATTAGATTCATAATTGAGTTGTAATCTCCCAAATTTATCCGACTTTGAACATCCAGTTAGCTGGTTAACCAGCCAGAGTAGAGCCTCACTGTCCTGGACTGAGATGGGAGTGAGGAGAGGATTTTGCTAAGAAAGAATTTTAATTGTAAATGAAATTCAGCAGCCTTCGCATGACAAATGAGAGCTGGAAAGAGAACAGTGGTGAAGTTCCTTGCTGTTCAGAACCACCCCCCCAGAGTTGCATTAGCCTATTTTTCTTCATTGTGCAGGAATGACTCAGATGTTTCTCTTCTTATTTTGAAAATTGAGGTTTCATCAGTAGAAGTAACTGGAATTATTTTTCTAGAATCTAATACTGTGGAAACCTAAACATTGTCCATGAATTTCTTAAATATTTTCAAAACACTATCTGAATATTTCACGTAGAGAAAATATGCCCTTCCACTTTGCTTTTAGAGATAAAATTATAATGTTTTAAGGCAATTCAAAACATAAATGGACTCCTACGGACTGAGCAGTATTTTTATGTCCCTGTACTTTCATTGTGGAAAGCACTGTCAGAAAATGATGCCAGCAGCCATAGAAATGTGATTTTTCTGTGCTTTTAACTGTTTTCTTGTTCACACACATTTTCTCCATTACCTCAGAGAAAGGTTGGGTGTTTGTTGTTTGAATGTAGTCTGCGCCACCTAACTAATATGATAATATTTTTATATTGTTAATGAATCTATTTCTCTCTTTCCTTTTGCCATTTTCACTATTCAACGGACACAATGCTCAGCGGTGGTCAAATCGGAAGCGGTTAAGTGCCAGCAAGGTAAATATTGTTTTTTTTTTTTTTAATTCAAACATCATTTGGTTAAAAGTTCATCTTTAGATGGATACATGATTAATACAAACCGCCCTTTGCATGGGGCAGCGTTCAGTCCCTTTTACTGCTGTTACGAATAAGGGCACAACCTCCCTTTTAAAATTTCATTTAATAAGGGCATAGCCAGATGTTTGAACTTGCACTTGCTTTCGTGGTGACATTTTATATGTACTGGCCGTGTTAGAAGGTTCCACTTCATTAAGCTTAGATTATTTGGAGTGTATTGCAGTTGGATTTAGTCTTTTAGAAAGATATTTACCATTAGATAGAAATTAGCTTTGGTGTTATAGGGAGCAATGAAAAAATTAATTGAAAGGATTTTACGGTATGTTTTATAAATATGTTTCATAGCTTCTGAAAAAGCCATTTATTGCTTTTTTAGGTGAGTGTCTTTAGCTATCTTTTCATGAAGTGCTGGTGATTTTTTACATTGTTAGTATCTACTGAAACAATTATATATACTGCTGTCCAATTTGTACATGTACCAAGGTAGAAATGCATTATAAATAATCAGGTTATTAAATTAGCGTGTTGTAACTTAAGTGACTAAGTGTCTAAATTAGTGTAAAAATAAACCAACCAAATGTTTTAAAAAATTATACCTTAATTTAACAGCTTGGCTGCTTTGTTAAGGAGAAATACCGGCATGGTGGGCGGGGGGGGGGGTTGCAGGTCGCAGGGGGCGGGGGCACCAGCAATCTCTTTGTATGCAGGTATTCTCACACACAACATGCGCTACTATTTGACAGCTCTAATTTCTGACCTCACTGCGCTTCAGCTGTGTACTTCTCTGTAAAGTAGGGGGCTTGAAACAAAGATTTTGTGAATTTGTAAGAGTTTGCGTATGTCTCTGAGAGAAAGAGAGAGAGAAGGGGAGAGAGGGAGAGATTTATAACCTGTCTAGCCCCAGTTACTTAGGAAGACGGGCCAGCTGTTTCTAAGAAACCTTGCCTTTTAAAAATTTAAAGGCATCAGAGTTCTGACTCTTCCTAAAACGTATATCCTTTGCATTTTGAGCACTAATAAAGAACTACGATCAAGTATTTGGTTATGTTACCAGTTCACTTCGTTTCCAAGACTCTGGTTCTTTTGAGAAATTAAGAGACAATAAAAAATGCGAAACTGTCTCAAAAATCCCTCCAACTTTTGCTTTATTCCTTTATAGTCACTAGAGGGTAGAAGAACATCATTTCTTGCCACAGAAGGGAGCCCAGCTCTCGTGCTCCCACATTAAGAGTCTCTGTAACCATCTGAAGCAGTAAAGTTTCCCAGCATGCTTTGGTGAAACCTGACAAAGCAGTATTTTCTCGTTTATTGATTCTGCTGCTGCACTAAAACACTGGTCCTGGACATCAATAACCATCTTTAGTTAGGGAGCTCTGGCCTGTGGAAGAGCACTGGCAGTTTGTGGAAGAACATAAAGGCTGGAAAGAAAAATTGTGAGCTTGGGGAATATTGTAGCCTAGGGGGGACAGGAGAGGTTATGGAAGAATGGCCAAAGGAATGAAGAGGGAGAGAAAAAATGTTGACGGCCTGGATAAAGATATCAAAAATATGGAAGGAGCAGAGGATCCCGGAGAGCAGTATTTATATCTGCACCGCACGGAGTGTTGTCTTTTTGTTTTTTGTTTTCCCCTAGCATGGTAGTTTCTAGAATTTTGACTTCGGTGCACTGGACTCAGAGACATAATAAATGCCCAAGCCTTGTATCTGTGTTTAATAAAACCTTAGATGAATGGACTCATTGAAAGCTATTTAGGATCTTACATGAGAGAGGCAATTTATATGTTGGTGAAGCATTTCAACTGCTAGGTGGACTCTTTGATACTTGGAGTTTGCAGTTTTGGAGAGGCAGCTGAGACTGCGTCTAAAGTGGCTTATGAAAAGGAGTCACTTGGAAATTCTGTAGATGCCATGACTGACCTTGCGTAAGAGTTCTTAAAATACCCTGATCAACCTATCTTGGTATTTTGAAGCTACAGTTATAAGCTTCCTTTTTAGAATGTTCATATTATGTTAAAATATTAGGTAGCAGGAGTTCGACTTGAAGATTATTACTTAGCTATGAGTATCTAAAAATTTGGAAATTCCAAGTAATGTGTTCCCTAGAAAATGTCATTGACTTTTCACCTCTGTTGTATTCTTATGATAATTTAACCCTGTTTAGGTAATTTGCTTCTTAAATTCCTAAGTGTGTAAGTTTGCATCATCCGAAGGAGCCCGGAATGGCAGAGAAGTTTTAGAGTCTCTTCTGAAGTGTTTCTTTCCCGCACTGACCTTGATTTTAATGTACTAAATATAGAGATTGCCTTCAAATATATGTTTAGGTTTCTCCACTGCCTTTGTTGATGTTGTGATGAGCGTTTTAAAATGAGAATCAAGACTCTGATTTAATAGGGCCTCAACCAGGTAACTTTTGGGGGATATTTACTATATATAATCTTTGCTGTGAATAGATCTGTTTTTAAAGCTTACTTCTCTCTTTGTAATGTCTGTAACAGTAATAGAGATAAAAACGTAACAGTAGTTACTCCTTTTAGATCATGTAAGTCTCCGGGGGAAAATGCGACGCTAAACAATGGAATTGATGAATTGCCGAGTATACTCGGAAATCGATGTGTGCGCGCACACACCCCCACCTGCTGGTGTTTGAGTATGCACAGGTGCGATGGCTGAGCTTTCATTAGGGATTTTCTTTAGGTTAATTCGCACAGAGATAAGTACGTACTCTTACACAGCCCCTCTTCAGCCCTGTTTTAGGCAGTCATATGTCAGCAATCCCAGGTCAAAGACGTGACAAACCTAAGGTAGGAGACATGCCCCATACCGATATAACACTTCTTTATTCTGTATGAAATTAGTTGACTCTTGGTGCCAGTTTTTGGCTTGTTTGGCTTCATATCCTTTTATCTCTGCGACTCTGTTGTTGCAGAGGCTGATCTCTGCAAGATATATTTTCAAGGTCCCCTGTCAGCTGGCCTCCAGCTGGCTGTGTCCAGGGGGAGGAATTGGCAGGATTCTAAAGGAGCGGAGAGGGAAGGAGGTGGGTGTGTCTGCATTTTGCATCTTCCATTAGCCAGACCAGCTGTGGTTTCAGCTTCTACCAGGTGACCTTGACCCTATTATTTATTGTTTTTGTCTCTATGGCCCGGGGGTCATGGAGCGTCAGCTTGAGGGCCAAGTCCAGCCTTACCTCTGTTTTCCCAAATAAGTTTTATTGGAACACAGCTGCACCCATTTGTGTATAAATTGTGTCTGACTGACAGTGGCAGCGTGGCATCTTTGGGATAGAAACCTAGTGACCTGCAACCCTCAATGCTTACTGTCTGGACCTTTACAGGAAGAGGTGGCTCTCTGCCCCAGCCTAAGAGTCTTAGAAGCTTTCTCCTATTGCTTACCTAAGGTCTCTTGGTATTCTGTTTGGTTTTTCTGCATTGGGTGCCCTGTATTTTCAATACTTTGGTTTTCTTTTCCTGTTGGCTTCCACTACCAAATATAGGGACTAAGCCCTTGCTTTTGGCTTTTTGTCTATGTACACTTTTTTATTGTGATGACTGTGTGAGAATCGTGAATTACACGCTGAGGGTTCTGCATGAATTTAGGTCATGCCTTCCCTACCTTCTTTCCCCCTTTCCATTTTCTGTTTTCCTCCTTTGGCTTGGCTTATCACTCTGTTTCTCTGACATCTAGGAGGTAGGGCAGGCAGGCAGCCTCTCAGAGAGGTGGAGTTGGTCTTGAACCCCGAGAGCTGTCCTATTGCATGGACTTCCTCTGCTTGTTTTCTACTTTATGTAAAGTCTTCCAACTTCAGACTCATCACACTTTAGCCCCCGTGACAGGGTGCTTTTGGGGTCTTGAGAATATTTTGTAGACCAGGCCCTCTTGCAATGGGGGGATGTGGCACCTCTTGTCAGTTCTGACCCCTCTGATAGGCTCCTGTCCCCGGGGTGAGTGATGCTGTGGGTTAGCTGTCCGGCCACAAAAGTGAAACCTGGGAAGTGTTTGGCAAATTTTTGTGGTTCTGCTTTTGCCTTTGACTCAGTCATACAGGTTGACAATGTCAATTTTGCTTCTGAACACCTGGCAGATACTTACGAGCTCCCTCAGGGTTGAGCACTTAACAGGCAGCAGGGTAACCGTTTTGCTCAGGGCTTGGCCTCAGGTGCTTTGCAAATGTGCCTTTAACAAATTCAGCTAGTTCAATGTTGGGGGTGGGTAAATTCAATAGAAGAGGACAGTCAAAGAATTTGGAGGGAATGCCCTGTCACCGCACCTCTTTGTCTAATAACTCACTTCCCTAATTTCCGTGTAGGCCCAGGAAGCGGTACAAGCAAGAGCCTTTTGCAAGAAGTGTGGTCCTTTGAGGAACTATCGGGAGGGCATGCGACCTGGACCTGTTTTCCGATTAATAGAGTGCTTTTTATTTGTTTGTTTTGTTCTTGTTTCATTGTCACACATTCTTAACTCAGTGCCCACCCATAGTAGCACCTTTTTTTCATTTCATTTTCTTGGTTAACCCCAAAGGATTGGAGAAATGCATACCTATATAACAAAACAGCCGTATACATCTGTATACCTCTTTTTCTCTGTCTACCTATATACCTAAACTACCTAATTTTTTTTTGCTATAAGTGCAAATCTTGACCCCCATTTTAGCCAGCAGTCCATTAGCAAAGCCTCCCAGGTGAGTTGGAAGCACGTCCAAGTGCGAGAACCACGGGGGTGGACTAGGGCGCAAAGCCAGAGGAGTAAGAAGGGCAGGATTTGTAGGCCAGTGGCTACACTGCTGAATCATAGGTAGGGCTGGGACCAGGGGGAGGCAAAGAGGTGCCTGGGGTGCGAATCAGGAGAAGCCACTCGGGGGGCTCCGATCCCAGCCCTGCCCGTGCAGAAGCCCGAGAGGGAACTATTGCTTCAATTGTTTATACCTAGAGCTGCACTCACTTCGCTTAGTCCCAGAAGCATTTTAAGTGAAGAAGAGACATAGAAATGTGGAACATAGATGTGAAGGCCCACAGGATGACGCGGGTGAATCAAGGAAGACGAGGTGATGAACACGATTGCATATGAGCCTGCCAGAGATCAGGGCAAAACAGAAAATCTGATTGTATCACATGGCCTTCGTTTTAGTTTTCTTTATGTTTAAATACACTGAAAGCATCTTCCTGGTTCCAAACCCTGAGAGTCATTGGGTATTTATAGACTCTATTCATTTTTTAAGTCTCTTAATTTAATTTTTATTTTTAGTTACAACATTGAGTGATGATATTCCCTCACAATTAAAAATATTAAGCTGAATATAAAACTTTTATAGCTAATATCTTTGTACACACAGATTATTCATAGCCTTGGGACTATGTTATTCATCTACAGTTATAAATCTCATCTCCCGTGTCCATGTGGGAAATTTAAAAGGCTTTCTTTATATTCTTACGCAAAGATTTTTGTGTAGTTCTAGGGGAATTTATGCCTACAGGATCCTCTTCAGATGATATAAGGCGCTGCGGGTGGGAGGTTTTTCTGGGAGCCTGCTGCCCAAATGTATGGATTTTCTCATGTCACGCTGTAAAAGCTGTTGACAATGAGCAGTAGTTTTACATGTTGAAAACGCTTGGAAGGAATATTTCAGGGAAACCTCTTACAGACCCAGAGTTCTCCCTTAGCTTTTCTAAGTCGTGCTGACATCGTCACAATCTTGCTTTACTGTTCATTTTACTTACAAAGTTCATTATTTTCCATGCATTTGTTTTCATTGACTACCTACTTTCTTACAATGACTTAGAAAAAAGGTAATGAATGAGGGTCAAAATAAGATGCATTGGCAACATTGGAACGCATTTTATATTTCCAATGAGATGATTTAAAAAGTATCCATGGAGTATTTGGCACTTACAAGGTATGCTCTACTACAAAAATCTTGTGAAAATATCTTCTCACTGCCCTTCTTTTTAATTTTTATCTTTAATTTTTTTGGCATTCTATTACACCCAAGGGAATCACTTCGAATAATTACCCCACGGTAGCGGTCAAGCTGTAGTCCATCTTATATGTCCCAGGCACGGCAACCCATTCACTGCTTTGAGAGTCTATTCCTAGGTCAGAAACTCCCGAGGATGCTCTACCTGTTGGAAGTGAGCAGCATTACCTCAGCTTGTACTTCCAGCTCAACTTCTTCTTTCATCCCTTTCTTGTCTGTGAAATTTTCCTGACCCGGAAGTAAATGAATGGTTTGGAAGCTGTTTCATTTTTATGAAATCCAGGATATTTCTAAGTTAGATATCACACCTTGTTTTCACTAGTAATAACTAACATGTGTGTTTCAGATGGAAGTCACTCGGTTTAGAATAACGCTGTGGATTTGGTGGGGTGGGGGCTGAGGGAGAGAGAGCCTATGAATGAATCAACATAGAAATAGTAAGAGGTTCTGATCCTTGGGGAGGAAGGAGAAACATAACAAAACCCTGATGTACTATATTTTATCCGTTATGTCTGCTGAGAAATTAGGGTCAGGACCCAGAAACTTTGCTCTATCTCTGGGTGTTTGTTTCAGCTCAGGTGGGGTGGGTTTCTCCTTTGATGGGTCATTTCCTTTTCTCCTTTCACATTCCAAGCTGCATTAAGATGACAAATTTCCCTTCCAGGCTCAGGCACAGACATGAAAACCTGAGCTATTGAGCTAACAGAGTGAGTGCAGAGGAGTCAATTTATTGTGGGGAGAAAGGGAGTGTTTGAAGACCACTAAAGAATTTGAGAGCCCAGCTCTGCATCAGAGCTCACGCAGGATGGCCCGGACGCGGCCCCCAGCCAGACGCTGCTCTGAAGCCTCATTGCAGCTCTCCAGGGTGGAAGAGAAATGTTAAATTAATTAAGAAACGCTTTTTTTAAAAGCCTGTGCACATATCACAGCATACATTGTTAGCAGATGAAACTTCATTTGGATATAACCTTATAGTAGTCTTTGCAGAAATATTTAGGGTGAAATAAGCACAATAAAGGTCTTACGTTCTTTTCAATCTGTGAATGGTGCAATGCACACTTCTCTTTTCCTACCCTGCCTTCAGGAAGGGGGGAGGAAATCTTGGACGGCAAAGAGTAAGTCCGTCACATCAAACATGGCTGCGCTACATGCTAAAGTGTTCAAAGTCCGACCGAGATAGATAAAGGCTTTGATGGAAAGTGGATATTTCCCAGGGACATTACAAGCAATAATCCAGATGTTATGGTGTAATGCAACGAGTGTCCATGGATAGATCAGGAGCTCCAGCCAAGCCGCGCCTGATGGAGGCCTTAGCCTCGCCCTCCCATGCTGTTCCGCCATATGGAACCGATCTCTAGGCCCCCTTAATGACCAGCCTTGGATCCCATTTTCACAGAGCTCACAGAGCTAAGTGGGGCTGTTTTATGGACAAGTTAGATAGAAGCCTTTCCAAGATAAACATCCAATTTGAAATTAGGACATACCAAGCCACAAAATTATTTTAGGGCATATTTCATGGAAGCACTGCCATTTTTCTTAGGCAATTGCCAGACTGTAGGATGCCCTTTGATCTCTTGTGGACATTACTCCCTTCTTTATAAAAAGGATTTTGAAATAGTTGCAGTGTTTAGGGAGGAATATATCTGTCGGGACTTTGAAGCATGGCCACGGGACAGGTCATGCATTAGCTTGTTGGTTGGCAAGTCAAACTTGAAGAGGAAAAAACTAAAAAGAAAAAAAAAAGACGTTGCAGGAGGATATATGAATCAAAATCTCATTTTCTTTTTAAACGTAGACGTTTTTAGCCTGTGTGCTTAGTAAACTATAAAATCCATTAAGTGTATCTACATCTGTATGCGCACATATAGATATATAAACATATATACATATACACATACATACTTATATATGTGTCTGTATAGTATGATGGTATGTGTTGTTCTTAACAAGTAGAAAATTGCTTAATTTTAACTACTTCATAAACTTTCATTACGGAGTATATTGGGTCCACAGCCCAACGGCAAATAGAAGTTACGAGAGAATGCTTATGTTCTTCAGAGGAGAGGGTTTTCTCTTCTTTTTAAAGTTACTTTTTTCTTATCTCCCATTCTCTGCCTTAGCACCTCCAGCCGTGTGTGTGTGTGTTTGTGTTTGTGTGTGTGCATTTGGAGGGAAAAATGGCATGGATATGAGGTTTGGGAGTATAGATTTCCTTAAATGCTGACGGTGACTATAAAATGACCAGCCGAATGCTTGGCGTGGCATGGACGCCTCATGCACTCGGAGTGGCGGAGTGACGTGTGTAGGATGAGGTAAGCTGGGACATAATTATATGGTACCGACATACCATTTGTTGTGATAAATTGTGACTAACTGGTGTCCGAGCACATTGGTGTCTAAACGATCTTGAAGATATATGGAGCAGATGACAGGAAGAATATATAGTGTTAGGAATTCACTGCTTTACTATGATACTCGGCGCCATTTACATTCTCCAGTCCATTTATTCCTCCTTCAAATAAAGCAGTCTAGGCTCGTGCCATTTCATTTATTGAACAGAGAACATAAATGAACTCCGCCAACTAAATGCAGCGTGTGCGTCATATCAGGGTCCTCACTCAGACACACTAACCGTAGAAAGACATTGTGGAGACCGTCAGTCAAGGGAATGTAAATATGTTCTGGGCGTTTAACGATATTAAAGGAATTATGGCTGCTTTTGTTGAGCACGGTCATGGCATAGTGCTTATGTGAAAGCAAGTGTGGATTTTGCTTTCCAGTGGTTCAGCCAGAAGCAAACAGTGAAGGATAAATGACATAAGATTGGCAAAATGTTGAATAAGTTCCATGGAGATTTTTTTTTTTTTTTTTTTAAATCTTATTTCTTTATTTTTAGAGAGAGGGGAAGGGAGGGAGAAAGAGAGGAAGAGAAACGTCAATGTGTGGTTGCCTCTCACATGGCCCCGACTGGGGACCTGGCCCGCAACCCAGGCATGTGCCCTGACTGGGAATCGAACTGTGACCCTTTGGTTCACAGCCCGCGCTCAATCCACTGAGCCACACCAGCCAGGGCAGTTCCATGGAGATTTTGAATACTGTTCTACCTTTGTGTATGTTTGAAAATTTCCGTAGTGGAAATTAAAAATAAAATGTGCTTGACCTCTTTATGCCTTAATAATAGGGGATGTTTGCCTTCTTCTATATTCTGTTGAAGGTGTGTGTGAGCAGGTATGAATAACATGATTTTGACAAGGAAAAAAACAAGTTGACCGAACCGTTCTGGGATCCAGGCACTGTGTTACGTGCTTTATCCATCCTTTCCTCCCCCAGATCTGCAGAGCCCATTTGGCTGGCTGATTGCAGGCTCTGTCTGAAGTGGTGAATCTTGCAACGGCATGCACTTTTTAGTAGTAGCCCAAGGAATAAAGGGAAGTGGGGACAGATTCAAGTGTGAAGGATAAATTCAAAACCATTATTTCTGAATGCCCAGAGGTATTGTTCCCCTGCAAAGCAATGCCTTGTTGCTTATATCTCCGTCTCCCAGAATGCTTTTCTTCCCTTCCTGCTATTAAAATAGCCAAAGGCCCAGCTGAAGGATTCTGACCCAAGAGCTGGGTGGGAGGACAGGCCAGTGCTGAATGCAAGTGTTGCTCATATTCATCCTTCCTGAGGTCGCTACAAGCCCCCGTGCTGGAGAAGGCAATCCCATTACCGTGACTGCAGGTTTGCAGAACCGATGAAGAGTAGTAACACTTGCACCAGGCAGGGAGTGCTATTTGTGACCGCGTATGGAAAGCTGGAATGCCTGTGATCCATCCCCAAAGTCGCTCTCGAGAATTATCAGCCAGTTGATCTCCCTTTATTTTTTTTGCTCCAGTCCTCTTTGATACGCAGCCTGCGGCTCTCGGAGGCCTTGAGAAAGAACCAACTCTGGAACGGCATCATAAGTATAACTCTGTTGGAAGGAAAGAATGTCTCAGGAGGAAACATAATAGAGATGTTCGTCCTGTTGAAACTGGGAGATCAGAGATACAAAAGTAAGGTAAGTTCTGTCGATTCCTTAAGGAGAACACGCATGATATTTAAAAAATAACGTTTTTGCAAACAAATGTTTTCCCACGCTACACTTCCCTAAAATAGAAATAATTTATTTTTAACCCTCTTCACTGTATCAGGATTATTCCATAAAAATGATCTCAATGCAGTCAGATTAATATGAATATTTCAGTGCTGACTATAGTTAATTTTTCATCCAGCACCTAGAGCTAGGGAAAGCTTGGTAAGCAATAGATTTGAATGCATGATTTTTGTTTTGAAAGTAAACGAACTATGTTTCATAGAATGCAGGAAAACGATAATGAAATGTTTTCAAAATCTAACAAAAATAATAATGTATATTATTTTTGGGTTTACAACATTTGTGACAACTAAAATATTTTCAAAATTGTATAGTTTTCTTTCTCTTGTTAATATTTACACAAAAAATGCACTTTAAGTGCTGCTGATTTTTTGCTCTGATTTAAAAAAAAGTAAAGTATTAAAAGTGCTTTGTTTTGAACAAAAATAATGGCATTTTTAACTCCCTTTAAAATCAGTCATCTTATTCTGTTGATCCCAATTCCATTTAATTTTTAACCTTAGTAATTTGGTGTGGTTTTTATTTCAAAAACCATCGTCTCCAAACCATGGTAATTAATTAGTTTTACATAACTGTCAGACAGGAATATTTTCGATGGTTTATGGATTGAGGGAACTGGGGTACTTGAGAGTGAACCCACTTGCCAAAAGCCACATAAGAAAGAAAAACATCAGTGGAAGATTTTGAAAATAGACCCGAGGACATAAGCAGTTCGGGCTTCCCCGTGTAGAAGGCGTCGCAGGTGCAGGCAGGTTGGGAACATGACCCAGGGCGGCATGAGGTCGGCTCTGTCGTGCAGTTTTCAGTGCAAAATCAAACATTAAACGTCACTTACATTGGCACAAGGACTGGAGATTCAAAGCTCGTGTCGATGAATCGTTTATAAAAAAAAACGTGGAAAATTGACAGCGAGTTATGGCAGAAATACGCAGATACTTATTTTAACTAGGTAGTTTCAGGCTGTACTTCACCGAGAGAGTATCTGGGGTATCCCCACTAAGATTCCTGTAGCCAGCCACGGTCGGGCTAAGGATTTATAGAAAAACTATTCATCACTAGGCACACTTAGCCCTTTGGACTAAGGTGAAGTGTAGAATTAGTCCAGTATCTGCTCCACTCCCCCTTGAGGGATATTGCATTTAATTTGTGGTCTAATAGTTTTTTTTCTTCATGGTTTCTAAATTCTGTGGTCTGATATATTAAGTCCAATGGAAAAACAGCTTAAATGATGCTACAGCTGAGGTCTGACTTGCCCCTGTCTGTTTTCCCATGACGTAATAGTGGTCACTAAGATTTAATAGTGGCCACTGTGTCCTTAGAGCCTGGTACACAGTAACCAACATTTCTGCTCACTTTTTAGTCACAAATTGAATCTCTATGTAAATGAAACAAAAACGAACATCCTGCCAGCAATTCAAACACACGAGCAGTTTGGAATCACTCTCGGAGAACACATAAACACTCGTGGCGTCTTCAAACCACGCTTGTTAATTTTTAAAGTAGGCTGCGGTGGAGTTTTCCAGTCTTTTCTCTCCCTCCAGTGACTGGGTTCAGTAAACTGGGATTTAAAGGCAGGCAGCAACGTACAAGAGATGGGTTTCTTGTGTAATGCGTCTGACGGATTTAATCAAGACCCCAAACTGTTCATTTATGTAGTTCTGAAGCCAGTGCTGAATGAATGTGCCAGTAAAAATGATTTGATTAACCAATTAATAGTATTTTCTGTAAGACTGAACAACTGTCTAAAACATCCATTGAGATATGTCATATGTATGTGTATATATATATGTGTGTACAGATACACATGTTATGGTTTCTTGTGGGGTAACAGCATTCTTTCTAACTTGGTGCATAAATGATTGAGTCTGGGGATCAGCTAAAAGAGTGGCGATGTTTTGCCAATTCCCAAAACCTTCGAGTCCCTTTCCTTCCAAAAATGGCAAGTCCGACTTTGTAAGGGACAGACAGGCACGTTGTCCCCTCCTGCAAAGTTTAGAAATGAAATGAATGTGTAGCTGCTGTCGCAACGAATGGCATTTTGAAGAAAATAAATATTATAACTGCATGTTTTCTAGACACTGTGTAAGAGTGCAAATCCGCAGTGGCGGGAAGAGTTTGACTTTCACTACTTCTCTGACAGGATGGGCATTTTGGACGTTGAAGTCTGGGGAAAGGACAGCAAAAAGCACGAGGAGCGCCTGGGCACGTGAGTGCGCTCTGTTTTCTCCGCGGTGGGAGGCGTGCGCGGGGCTTTCTGCACGAGGCGGGCCTTTCTCTGTTGGGCTTAGAGTCAGCTCTCATGTCGCCACCCCAGGGAGCCGGAAGTAAGCTGGACCCTAACCTGGGGAAGGTCGTTTTGTTTTTTAATTAGTAAATGCCACGCAGAATTGATTAACACGGAAGAAAGTAGTACGTTTCAGGAATCCTGTAAAGAAAGATAACACGCCATGTCAGGCTATTTGGGAACTAGTTACCTAAATTTCCTGTGCACCCTGTAATTTTGGTTTTCCTGGTTAGTGAACTACTGTATAATTTAGTAAAAATAGGATGCCAGGTGTCTCAAATGATGGAAAATGTTCTTGATGAACTTGGTGGCAAACCATAATGAAATCTCTGGAGGCCAACTCGGTTTTCTTTATTTCTTTATTTTGTACCCTTCCTACTGAATTGATTCTTGCTTAATGAACAATACTAAGTATTGTAGCTCCCTTGTGGGAGGGCAGTAACCATACAATAAAGTTTAGTTGTCCCTGCGTCGTGGCTGACTCATAGTAAGCACAGAGGAAATGCTGGTGGAAGAAGCATCACCAACTCTGATCTTCGGAGCAGCCAGCGAGTTAGCGGCACTGTCCTCCTTGTGCGGATGGGGAAGCGGACTGCGGGTCCCTTACAGACACCTAGGCCCTGGGCTTCAGAGCAGCGAGTGTCGGGGTCAGGAGTCCACGTTTCCAAACTCCAGGTTCTTCCCACCAACTCGCTGCCTTTCATTCATCTCCTATACATACAGCTTGTCCACAAATAATTTTTTAAAGTAATTTCACATTCCATTACAATCAACCTACAGTATTGTATTAGTTTCAGAGGTGTAACGTAGTCATTAAACATTTCTATCACTTACAAAGTGGTCGCCGTGAGAAGTCTAGTATCCTTCTGTCTTTGTTCACATTTAAGAATGTAGAAAATAAGCATTTAAAGGGCTTTCAACAAATGTCTGCCATCTTTGTCAAGCTAGGATCTCTGGAATCCTACTTTCAGGGAGGTACCTTGGGGTTACCCCTTGGAGATGGAGGGGGTCTCCTAAAATTTTCCCCTGGGGCCAGTGCATCTGGGGTTCCATTGGAAGGAAGAGCTTTATTGCTGAAAACTAAAGATCAAAAACAACTCATCTAGTGTAATCTCTTCATTTTACAGACAGGGAACTACAGAGACCCAGGGAAATGAATTTTTTTTTCCATCAGCAAAGAAATTAGAGGCAGAAATGCGATGCATCCCAAGCTTACCCAATACCCCACGCAGGGCTTTTTCTGTGTAAAATACTTAGAACAGTGTCTGGCGCCCAGACCCTTAGCTCTTCGTGCTTTTGTCACCTATCTCGCCTCAGTAGCTCAGTACCCTGAGGCGGGTCCTGCCACACTCTCCGGCTCACGCAGGCGGTCGAACCGTGGTCCAGCATTTCACAGCTGCTGCCCGTCAGATTTCTGGTCTGGTCTTGCCTCCCCCTCCTCCACCTCCTCAGGGTAACTGAGACACTTCTGAGTACCTCTGACACTTGTCACCACGGTGACATACCAGTACCCTGCCAACGCCCATTGGTAGGAGGATCAGAAACTTTTTTGCTAGCCCATGGAGTAAGGATCAGCAACATGAATGTGCAGATGCAGAGAACTCTGTGTCCCGAAGTGTTATCTGAATGGTGGGAGTTTGGCCCTCCCGTGATGAATGGCCCCGTGTTATTTTAGTAGGAGAGATGAATAATGTCCTGTCATTCCACATGTCATTGTGCTGTCGGGTTTTATTTTTTTCCCCACATAATAGGAAATGCATTTCCCAATGAGTGTTCTGTGCCTGTGAAGTTTCTTCACAGACATAGAAACTAATTTAAGATGTTCCTTTCATTTCGTGCTTTGTCATTTGGGTATTTATTTATTCTTTTAGCTATTTCCTGTTTGTAGCTCAGATGTATACCTGCCCTAGCGGCCCTTCTGTCCTTTCTCTTCATGGATGTTAGAGCTTTTTTTGGTATCCTTTTCCTTTTTCCTCTCCTGCGGTGCAAAAGATAACAAAAGTTATCTCTTGGGAGCTGGTTACACAACATTATCCTGCCGAGAACTTCCAGGTGGGGTGAGACCTAGCCGAAAATATGTACCGACTCTCCCAGTGTGGGAGAGACTGTGCTGGTGTGTGCATCGCACAGACCTGTTCTTTACCATTTCCTTCTTACTGTGAAGTTCTCGCTTTTTTCTCATTTTCTTTCTTTTTAAAGATTTTATTTATTTATTTTTAGACAGAGGGGAATGGAGGGAGAAAGAGGGGGGAGAAACATCCATGCGTGGTTGCCTTTCATGCGCCCCCTACTGGGGACCTGGCCCACAACCTAGGCATGCGCCTTGACTGGGAATCGAATCAGCGACCCTTTGGTTCGCAGGCCGGCACTCAATCCACTGAGCCACACCAGCCAGGGCTATCATTTTTTTGTTGTTGTTGTAATTCTAAGGCTCTGTTATTTGATCTCTCAAATGTTGAGAAATGCCTTTTTGCATTAGGAGTCCTTCTGACAGTGTGAGTCCTAAGTGTCTTTTAAGGCCTCTCTGTCCCAAAGTGTGTTTTTGAATAACACCTTGATGCAGTAATTTAAAGCTCTAATAACCTCTCTGAGGAAATTTGTGTCAGCGAAGCTTCCCCTTGCAGGCAGCCTGACACGAAGGAAGGAACACCAGCCTTTGAGTTGGACATCCTGGGCTTGCTGGTTGCCATAGCGTTTGTAGCTAGGTGACCTTGGACGGTGAACTTGCTTGTGGAATCTAGTTCCCTGTCTGTGTAATAGGGCTGCTGGCCAACTGCAGGGTCATCGTGACTCCCAGCAACAGTGTTTATTGGATACTTAGGTCTGTTTGAGCCCTGAAATGGTAGACATTGTTATTACTATTCATCTTGAGATTTCTCTATATGGCAACTATAGTTACAACACTTGCAACTAAAATTCTGCACTTTAAGTCCACGAAGTGTGACGAGTAAAATTTGGCACGTTGCTTTTTTCAATACAGGATAGACATTTTTAATTTCTTTTGTAGAGGTAAGCAGTGAATTTCTCCAAGATCATGGTGGTATAGACATTTTGTTGACTGAAGGATGAAGCAGTGTACGTTAATCTGAACAATGCTGGGGTTTGTAGCTGTAGATAAAAGGTTGGGGTACTGAGTGGGTATGTAAAGAGAAATCACATTGGCATTGGTGGGTTGTTAGCTTGGTGACAATGAAAAAATGGACCTGCTAGTCACTCAGCCTCCTCTAAGCTTTCTGAAACCCCGTTGTGTCATGGTGCACCTGCCACGTGAGCCACAGGTGACCCCCAGCAGGTCAGGGCTGGTCACTGGTGAGATGAAGATGCTTGGGCAGTTCCCCCTGAAACCAGATTTATTCATAGGCAAAGAAGAGAGGGAGGGAGGGAGGAAGGAGGGAAGGTCGGTCTGATCCTAGAGTCCATCAGTGGTCCAGAAAGAGTGAAGTCTTAGGGGAAGTAAGATCTGAAGCTAACTTTAAGCTGCTTCAACTTTTAAACAAAATAGCAAGAATACAAATTATAGACTCTCCCATTGTAAAGCTGTTCCATTTCAAAGTAATCACATCATTTTCTCAAAGCATATTTTACATATCAAGGTGACTAGAGATTAACTTGTTATAGAATCTGCTACAATTTATTTAGCTTGGAAAATTGAAGAATGAGAACGCTCCAGCCCATTCTAACCCAGCTACCTCAAAGCCTGCGTCCTCCCCCAAAGGGTGACTTAGAGAGGGGCCCTGACGCTCTACCAGTTTTTCAGTGACTCTGACGCCGTGGAGAATCAGGGCTGGAATATTTCTCTGGACAAATTGCATTCCATGTCGTTGATCTGCTTTTACAGCCACGCTTGACACATTCACCGTTTTCTTCCTGTTCACCCCCTTCCTTAGCCTCTGAGATTTACAGCTTTTAAAACTATAGCACTCTTTTCTGCCCCTTGCATTTAAGTTAAAAGCTGACCAGTCTGTAATATAAAACATAGAATTATGGTAATGAATAAGAGGTTAAAAGCTATCATGGCAAGGGAAACTTGAGCAGGTTGGGCTGACTGATACGGTAAAATTATGTGTTGAATTAAAACATTAAAATGCTGTGGGATTAATGGAGAAAGACACGCGCACAGGAGGTCAGAAACAATGCTATATCAGCACATTAACTGCCTGCAGGCTGCAGAGGATAGCTTTAATATATGCCTGTTGCAGAGAAAAAAAGTAATTTAGCCTTGTTTTCTTCAGGTGAATAGAGCTGCCAGGCTGGGAGGAGCCTAGTGAAACTATGTCATTCCATTCCTTTCTTATATAGGGGAGGGAATAGAGACTGCCAAAGATTTCATTGGTTAACCAGAAATACTGCCTTTATAATTCGGATATTCTGACTTTGAGTTTTGTTACACCACTGGAATTTATTATTATTTTTTGTTTGTTCATGTTATTCAACAAAGAGAGAGCCCATCCTGTGTCAGACAGCTTGCAAAGTGCTGAGGGTTTGGTGTAAAAGGATATGGGTGTGGGTCCCGTCCTCGGCCTTTAGTGAATTTTCGGCTACACAGGTAAGCAGGCAGTGGCTCAGGGGTGGAAGGAGTCGACCTTCTGGAAGAAAAGAGGTTTAAGCTGATGGGAGGTCATTCACCGAACAAGGAGATTAGAGAACTGTCCAGAAACATGAGACAACGAGGGCAGAGGCCTGGAGAGGAGGGGAACGCACTCTAAGGCCCTTGAAAGGAATGGGAAGGGTGGGTGGCGGCACAAGATGAGACCGGAGAGGAGAGCAGGGGTGAGGCCTGGGAACCGCGGGCTTCCCTCTCCTGCAGGTACAAACTTATCAGTGACTCTTATTTTTTCTCCCATCGTGTAAAGCTTGTTATCCTAGTGGAGCTGTTATTGACTAAGTATTCTGAGATCTGACTTTGGAACGAGAGTTTCCTGCTCAGCCACGGGCCAGCGTGTAGCACCTTCTGAATGATCGTCAGATGTGGTCACTGCCCTTGTGTGTGAACTCACACCTGATGCCTCTGGAACAGACCTAATTTGCCAATGCTAATTAATCACTTTTTTTTTTTTTTTTTTAACCTAGAGGTTCTGCGCACATGTTTTCCACATCTATCTTTTAGGTAGAAAAGCAATTTCATAAGGTTTATTGCTTTATAATTTTTTAATTTACATCCACATATTTGAATAGATTGGCCAGAATTTTTTAGGCTGTGCTGAGGTGAAAGTTATTTTTTAAAAATGCCCTGGCCAGTGTGGCTTAGTGGATTGAGCTCCGGCCTGTGAACCAAAGGGTCTCTGGTTCAATTCCCAGTCAGGGCACATGCCTGGGTTGCCGGCCAGGTCCCCAGTGGTGGGGCACGCAAGAGGCAACCACACATTGATGTTTTTCTCCCTCTCTCTCTGTCTCAAAATAAATAAATAAAATCTTAAAAAATTGTTCTTAGGTCAATATTTCTGATACCCTTATCAATGTGTTTGTTCTGTCAGCAACCAATCTTGTCAATTTTTAAAATGCCTTCATTGGCATAATTCAGCACAGCTGAATGATCAGCATCCTTCTAGGGCAGGCATCGGCAGACTAGGGCCCATGGGCCATGTTCAGATGGCTACCTGTTTTGTGAATAAAGTTTTATTGGAAAACAGCAGTTCATTTGTTTATGTTGTCTATTACTGCTTTCATGCTACGTGGGGAGGGTTGAGTGTTTGCAACAAAGGCCAGGATGCCAAGACCCATCAATTTAATTTGCTCCTTCTAGTCCCTAAGAAATTAAAAGAAAGTATTTGGCTGAAATCACTCATTAGTTAACTGAGATTGTAAATGCCATTCATTTTGTGCTGAAACCCCCGATTTGTTGTTTATAGGGCTCTTCTATCTATAAGATAGTCAGAGCCCTGCCTATTTTATAGATAATATTATGCAGGTGTCTTTTTCTTCATTATCTGAATAACCTTTAAAAATGAGATAGATGCGGAAGTCTCCCGGTGGGTGGCGATGACTGAAAGTTCATGAAAACGTATTTGCTTTGCATTTCGTCTGGTACATGATTTAGCATTTGTTTAAAATAAGAAACTGCTCTGTACAAGTAAGTTGTGGCTTTAAGCAATCACTAGGAGAGTTGGCAAAGTTATTGTAAATATGTTAATATGGCTCCCAGTCTTCTTAGGTGACTTTTTAGTATTAATGTCATGTCCATTTTGAATGACCTACAAACATCTCTATGCTCATTATGCATCATTGTAACTTGAACACGTTAGTTGCTCTCTGAGCTCTTATCTCAAAATAACTTTTGGTTGTTAAAAAAACCAACAAAACCACCACCATAACAAAATGGTACGCTTAGGACAAAAGTACATTTCTGTTATTAATGATATTAAAATGAACGTACCCTAAAGAGGTTATTGCTAATTTGGGTGGAAAGAAGTGATCCCTAAAGAAAATTCTCACAAATTTGGATCCTTCATTTTACCGTAAGATAGAGTTTTATTAAAGGAAAAGGTATGTGACAATATAAAATAATGCTCAGCCAAGTGTTCCTGCCAGGTGCATTACTGCTGTATTAGTTAAGATTTTGTGGGTACTTAGTTTTACAGAAATGGCAGAGTTAAAGTTCTGAAACTTTCTTTCGAAGCAAAATTAATTTCCCACTTATGTGCTTGCTTATTAAAAAAAATAGTTTGTAACCTCCCTTTTCACAACAGTAAGCTTTAACTTTCAATAAGCTCCAGGAAACAATTGTTTTGATTCAAGTCATAGAGGATTATGTAAAAAGACAAATTTTTTTGTAATGTGTCTTCAGTAGAAATACATGATGAATTTATTACATGCAAAAACTCTAATCTCTAATTGCCACCTCTTCTCGTAACCTGAATCACTTGTGTTAATTCAAAAATACCCACATATATTTAATTTTTATACATATATGTCAGTATTAAAATTCTTTTTATTCTCTAGTAAAAAATGGTACAGACTCAGGATTGTGAGCTTACTTTCAATTTTATTAAACTGGAACTTTTGACGTGTCCATATGGCTCCAAATTGTCATTGCTTCACAGTCTGTTAGGTGAGTTTACTATTTCTAATTATCTGCACACATACAAAGTCCACTGAAAATTCAGGGTAAGAATCCATCCTTTTCACACATGATGAGAAGGGGCAGGACTTTCATCCTTTTATAAAGTCTTAAATATTCATCTGATTTAATAGCTTTGGAGGACAAGGGAGAATCACATACACACTCCATCCCTCCCTCTCCTCCACCCTTTCATGTACCAACAAAGCAGGTGTGGTCCAAGCACATCCCAAGTTTTCCGTGTTAAAGCAAATAAGTGCTTAGCACCTTGGCCCCGGTTATTGGTGTTTGCATCTGTATTTAAATGTGTTTGAGGTTTTCAACATCCCCAGAACATGGGCTGTTAAGAGGCGGAAAACACACAATTTATAGCAGATGTGGACAGCCTCTCCTCGGCAGTGCCGCGGAAGTGGGATCCGTGAACAGCACGTCATGCTCCATTTGTCCAAAAGGGAATCCACCCGGGGGAACCCTGCGGCGCTGGGCCTAGTCGGAAAACACCTCTTAACTTGTTTCTTTAAATAAAAACTCGCTGGCATGAATCTGGAAGAAAATGGTTTTTTCATGAACCCTCTGCCACGTACATTTCCCTTCCCTTCCCTCTTCCCTCTTTCCTCCTCTTTATTCTCTTTGCTGGAAAAAGGCATCATGCAGAGAAACCATATAGAGCCATAATACTTAAAGTTGGAAACTTTTTTCCTCCCTAATTCTTACAAGTTTTTATTCATTGATTTTCAGACAGAGAAAGGGAGCGAGGGGAAAGGGGAGGGAGAGAGACATTGATTTGTCGTTCCACTTATTGATGCGTGCATTGGTTGATTATTCTATGTGCCCTGACCAGGGATTGAACTCGCAGCCTTGGCCTATGTGGACGATGCTCTCACCAACTGAGCCACCCAGCCAGGGCTTCTCCCTAATTCTTGATTGCATTGTCTTTCAACAGCCCTTATTTGACAAGAATCCGACTCCTCTTTTCATTTGTGATTCCATTTTTTTGTACCTCCTCTTCCCCTTCATTTTAGAATGTGTTACGCTGGGAGTATAATGAGCCAGGGGAGCCCCAGCGACCTCCCATGCCCGTGTGGTTGCAGGGGTAAGAAATAGACATGGGTGCTTTGGAGGTTCGGAAGTGGCCGTGGGTTGACTGCTTTTCTTTCTCTGATTCCTCCTTCTGCAGATGTAAAGTAGATATCGCGGCACTGCCACTCAAGCAATCCAACTGCTTGGAGCTGCCCCTGGACAGCTGTGTGGGGGCTCTCCTAATGCTGATCACGCTCACTCCCTGCTCGGGAGTCTCCGTCTCCGATCTGTGTGTGTGCCCCTTGGCGGACCCCGGTGAGAGAAAGCAGATCACCCAGCGCTACGTGAGTTCTTTGCTTTGTTACACCGTCCCCACTTGCTCCACCACTTTTAAGTTGCACCAAAGTCTGTGAATTGAGAAACTGCATAAAAAGAGATCTTTGTCCCAAGTTTAATAGTATGTCTCGTAAAACAAGACATCGGATCTAGAGGTTGGTGCGTTAATGAGAGGGTAGAAGCAGGTTAGAGTTTACCTTCTTGCTCTTTTACAAACCAGCAGAAGTATTTTGAATTTATAGTGTTAGGTACTTTTTGGAGAAAATTGAAGTTCTCAAGGAGGCCACCTGCTGGGTAGCATGTCTGCATATGTGAATAGGACTTTTAATAGAAGTTCACAAAAGTAGTTCTTTTTAAGCAACCATTCGTATTTGCAATGTTATCGATGCTTTTCCAGTACCTTTTAGGTTCAAGTGAGAAAATGCTCATGTCTTATGAAGCAAAGCCAGGCCCTTGACAGGCCCAGAAGACTGTGGTTCTATCCCCCTCGGGGTAACGTTGGCAGTTTGAGATTTTTGTCTAAGTAGTGTAATGTGCTTAAAAGTCCACTCAGCCCTTGTAAATCAAATAGCTTTCTCATCTTCACTTATTTTTTCTTCTCCAGCTTTCTAGGTGGCTTTATTTGCATTCCGTTTTTAGCACATCTTCTGTGCAAATCAATATGTTTATTTTATTGCCACACATGGAAGACATGCTTTAGGAACATGGCATAAAAATGAAGCAAAGATGAATCTTTATTTAATGGGAATATTATTCTCAGCATAAAGTCTAGTGCCTCCACAGCTCTCCCTGGGCAGGTGTATTGATTAATTGAAAAATTCTTTGTCTTTGGGAGTACAGAACCTAGCCACACATCTTATTGTGAATAGAAATTTCTTTGTGCGAGGTTGGCATACTCCAAAGATGTTTTGACAGAATCCACTGTTCACATATTTCTAGTGGCTTTAGTGAAGCAAATGAAAAGCTGATGATGAGAAATAAAACTTCTCTCCACATTTTTCCAATGGATACATTGGAAATTTTACCAAATTCATGAGGAGTTATGTATTTGTAAAGTGACACTAGAAAAGATCATGGTGACTGCTTTCAATAATGCCTCGGGGACTTGTAGAGTACTAATTGAAAAGAGATTTGAAAAGACTAATCAAAATAGAAATATCAAGGTTTTTTTGTTGTTGTTGTTTATTTATTTATTTTTTAGCTACCAAGCTGGCTGGCATGTTAAGAGGGAAACACTGTATTACAAGATACAAGTTTCAGATCCTGGATTTGTTTTTTAGGTTGTGAGAATAGACAACCTTCAAAAGCATTTCCACCTCTAAAGTGAAAAGTATTTTACTTAAAATATTTCATTTAAATACCAGGTTTTATTTTGTTGTTATTTTTTAGGTTGAAAATGCAGAGCAGAAACTACTTTTTGAAAGTTCTTAGAAATAGTACATATTAGGTTAAGCAAACCTTAATGATTATGAAGCTTTTATGATTTTAACTCCAAATGCCTCAATAATAAGGGTTTTTCTATCCTTCCATAAATCCCCAGGGTCTGCTTATCACAGGTTTTTAGTTATTGGATGATGGCAGAAAAACTGTATCAAAAGTGGCATCATTTTTACTGCTTGTGTTCTAAAAGCATCTAAAGAGAGTTTATCTGCTTATATCTCTTCTATCAATTTTTGAAGGATGCAAAGTACATAGACATCTAAAGATTGCTACACCTGCTTAAGAATTAGTAGATACATTGAATGTATATTTACTAATTTAATGTATCAGTAGACAGACAGGGCGATGCAAAGGTAGACTTATAGTTGTTCATATATTTTTTAAAAAATATTTTATTCATTTATTTTAGAGAGCGGGGAAGGGAGTGAGAAAGAGAGGGAGAGAAACATCAATGTGTGGTTGCCTCTCACATGGCCCCCACCAGGGACCTGGCCCTCAACCCAGGCATGTGCCCAGACTGGGAATCGAACCAGTGACTCTTTGGTTCACAGCCTGTGCTCAATCTACTCAGCCACACTAGCCAGGGCTACAGTTGTTCATATTGAAAATAATACAATAATTACGAAATAAAAATAATACAAGAATAAACTGTTTCATGTAGTCACAAATGTAAGCCTACTTTTGCCCCACCCTGTGTTGAAGCTTTGGCTCATGCAAACTAAGCCTTAAAATAAATGTGGATAAAAGGTGATACTTGATGCTCAATCTCCGATTTAATGAGCTAGCTAAAGCATGGACCAGAAAATGCACTCTTATTTCCATCCCGACTCTCTTTGCAGTGCTAATAAGTATCTGCAGAGGGTCCAAGTTGAGTCCTCTGGTATCCATAAAGTTTGCACAAACTAGGTCAGAATAATGGTGCCTTTCTGGGTGATTTAAAAGTTTCATTAAAGTGAAAGAAGGGGAAAAGGAGAAGGAATGTGGTTGCACACATATTTTCCCGGTGGGATGTCTGCGCTTTCACCAGGGGGGTGATGCTAAAAGTTGATTGTATGTGTTTGTAATGTGTTCATTTTGAAGCTGTAGTTAATTAATTCTCAGTCACTTTTAATCTGGTTGCTGTCAAAGCCTAACTGTCCTGTTGACTGATATGATGCACTTTGCCAATTTTTCTGAGCGTTACATGAGAAAGGTGGCGATCTGCCCTGAATGTTCTTCCTTTAGGACTTCTTGTCATTAAATGGTATGTTAGAAAGCTGTTTTCATTTGTGATCCGTGTTTCTCCCCTCAGAGCTTACAGAACTCCCTGAGAGATATGAAGGACATCGGCATTTTACAAGTGAAGGTTTTAAAGGCCGTGGACCTCTTAGCTGCAGACTTCTCAGGTACACAGCATCTTCATTTGTTTTTAATTTGTACTTATCTCTCTGTTTGACATGATCTACGGCAAAGAAAAATGTTTTCCTAAGTAAATGCATGTACGCAGCAATCATGCTCTTCCAGATGGACCAGTGATTTTCAACCTCTCTCATCTCATGGTGTGCGTAACTCATCACTAAAATTCTGTAGTACACCCAAATAAATGTTATGTTTTCTTGCCAACCTGTCAAAAAATAGGTATTATCTACCCTTTTTGTTCCAAAGTGACTTTTTAAAAGATCAGGTGCCTGTACTCATATATAAGGATTTCTGGCACCAAGAGTCAACCAATCAGACACAATCTTATTATGTGTATAAAACATTGTCAACTGCAAAATGTCTCCATGGCCAAGATTTTGGGTTACTGTTATAGAGAAGTGTCTGCTGCATCAGCTTCCAAACTCAGCCTTTGCAGCTAACACTGTTTTCCATGAAGTTTCTTTTGGTGCTTAACTAACTGAAACTTTCAGACATTGGCTCGAGTAGACATACTTTGTGCTGAACTCTGCTTGACTGGGAGGAGAGAAATCTGGATATTTCAGAGTCTGATTGGTGGGCGATTCTCTACCCATTGCCAAACCACCCCCCTGAACCGACTAACAACTTAGACACCTGCAAGACAGGTGCTCTTTACCAAGTAAATTGATGAACACAAAGAATATTATACACAGCATGGTTCTATTGATGTGGTATTGCATGTTTATTTTTTTTAGAATGCAGTCGTCTCTCTTCCTCTAGTAGAAATAATTATACTGAATTTATGTAACCTCTGAACTTTTGATAGAGTTTGAGGAAGCTCAAACTTTGGAAAAGAGAATTTTAATTTTTAGCACTTTACAAAAATGATGGAAAATGTTAACTTCATTTAAGAAAAAAGTTCTCCCTTTCCCTCAGAAAATAAAATTATGGAAATTACTGTTTATAAGCTCCAAAATAAGATGATCTTGACCTTAAGGAAATACCCAGTGAAAAATCCAAAAAATTTTTGGCCAATACAAATATATAATTTCTCATGGTTGTAGATAAAACACTGAAATGGCTACTTCTAATAGTCATTAATTAGTTAGAAATGTTTATAGTATCATACTGACTTCTGAAAACAATTCAAACATTTCTTATGTGCCTTTGGTATTAGTAATTTTGTCATTACTAGAGCACATTTAGAGTTACCTTCCAGTTTTACAGTGCAAATTACTTTTACTTCCATCTAAGGATGTAGATACAGCACTTTTTAAACCTACCATTGTTGATACCTCAAGAAATTTTGTCTCAAGTCTATTATCTATCTATCTATCTTGTTAATAAATTTAAGGCTCTGATCTATCCGTGTCTCACTAAGAAGGACCTACCCATTTCTGTTAGCCAAATCAGCCCTCTCCTAAACCTTGCTGTAAATTCACCTCCACGATGACTTCTTTGTGGACTTTAACCAGCCAGATTAAATTTCCTTCAACTTGAGTTTCCTCTTCTGCACCAACATTCCTTACCTCCTAGAGGATTAAATGAGAACCTGCATCCAGCACAGCTTCTTGCCCAGAGTGGGTGCAGTGTGGCTGTCTCCAGCCAATGCCCATCACCAGGAACCAGGGACCACGAAACTCTTCACAGAGGTGGCAGGGCCATGCATATGTTGGGTTTTCCTGCATGGGGCCCCTTTGATAAAACCTAGGGCTAACTAGGGAGCAGAAATGCACAGATGTGGAATATAAGAGATATAAGGAAATAGAAAGAGATCAAAGATGGGAGCACTCAGTCCACTGGCCGGAAACATGAGGGAAGTTTTCATGGAAAAGGTGACATTTGCTAAAAAAGCAGAGATTATTATGAGAGTGCCATAAAGGTAATGACCTGGTGGTGTGTGTCCATCAGGGCCTGGTTCAGCGCCAGGAGCAGAGTGCATGCTCAATAAATATTGGTCAGATGAACGACATGACCTCTAAAATGCATTTATGACTTGTCATTCGACTTCTGTAACTCATATAAAGGTAAAATTATTTAAATGAGAAACCTCTACTTGCCGTTCAAGGAATGTAAATGGATTTTAAAGTGGTGTCGGAAATAGCAAAGGCTATTGAGTGCAAGGTGCTAAAACACCGTGAAACTCAATCGCCAACGGTGTGACCGTGTCAAGGTGACATGGCTTCCGGATGTAGAAGAGGTCATTGAGTTGTTTCACCTGCAAAAATAAGTGGAGCAAAGAGGAAACGTACAGACCCAAGTGTGCACATGTTAGTTTGCCTAGTGGTGCTTGCTCAATACCATTGGGGAACATTTGGGCATTTCATTTATTATGGGAAATAATTTTTACCCCAAGTAAAAGTACTTGTTATTGAAATTTTATGGAAAGGCCCTTTATATTTGGAAACTTTTTGGGGAAAGAAATCAATCCATAAAGTATTCTATAAATGCCTAAATGTCTTTGCTCCTTCTTCCTCCTCTCTGCCTGTTTATTCTGTGATATTAATAAATGCGCCCTTTTAAATGAGCTTTGATGGAATTATCTTCAGAGAATTGGTGCCGGGTGTTCTGTGGAGACACGTAGCTGAAGTTTCCAGTTTCCAGGAGGAAGTCTGGCCCTCATTAGCTGGGACAGCCAAGTGTGCAGGGGCCACAGCTCGGGGCCACCTGTGGCCTGTCTCTGCCCTGCTGCGGAGTCACCACAGGGCTTTCATTAAAAGTGTCAGACAGTTTCCTTGGAGCAAGTGCTGATGAAACGTCACGTTGGTATCTCTGGAGGAGCAGCTCTGACACCTACTAACTGTCTCTGACAAACAGTTAAGTAGCTGTTTCAGCTTGGGCTTAGGAAGCCAGTGTCATCTGCTTAAGCATTAAGCCCAGAGCACGTGCCCTCTCTCATGTTCACGGCTGTTGAGGAGACAGCGTGTTCTTTAACACTGGCAGATTCCTCCCTATCACATGCCCTGCAAATCACTCCCAGAGTAAAGTGGTCTTTGTAGAAGGAAGACCTTTTCAGATGCATTTTGGCGTCCTTTAGATTTGGGCTGTCTAACATCTGAAACTCCCTTGTAGGATGGGGTGGTGCCCACCATGTGTTTTGGAGCAGAGCTCGGAGCCCACTTTCATTCATGGAAGCTGAGAAGCCAGCCCTCGCTTTCTGAGCACTGACAGTTAGGGCACGGGCGCTTGGCTGGGCAGAAGCAATCAGATGTCCCCTCTGAGGCCTTGACATCAAGTGAGGCAGAAGCAGACACAGAGAATTCATATTGGAGGCAACCGTTCTCAGGGTCTGGAGGCAGGTGTGCCTATGGGACCCGTTTTCCTGGGAAGCAGATGCTACACCAGACATTTCCTGGGGTGAGCTATGGAGTGAGATTCTAGTGCCTGAATGCTTCCTAAGCATTCCTTGGTTTCAAGTGCTTTCTCCAGCCCGATTAGGGAATATTTGCAATGATTCCGAGAGCCGTTTAATATCATTTTAATGAATGCATTTTCTGCTATTTTAGACAGGGGCCATTTTCGTTGTTTGTAAATGACAACATGAACTCATTCATTTATGTCCACGGCTTGATCACTGCCTACTGGCCGCTGAGATCATAGCACTGACTTAAAAGCCCCGGCCAGGCATCTAAGTGTCCAGGCCTCTAGTCAGTGGTATGGAGTCTCCTGTTTCAGGCTGACCCTTAGCCATGCATCTGCTCTTCTTCTCTCTCCCTTTTTAAAAATATCATCTTCCTGCAGGCTTCTCACCTGTCAGTCTCTCTAGCGATGTGCAGTATCTTCTGGTTATTAAGTGAATTAGATGTAAGTTCAGCGACCTGAATGGTAGGCCAGCAGGTCAAGAGGCCTGAGCACTCTCTGCATTAGGCCCTGGCCTGGGTCTCCTTGGCCATTTGCTGGAGGAGCATCTGTCCTTATGCCCCCAATTAATTTAGTGTGCGCTGCTTTGTAAATTGCCAGTGAGCTGCAGCAGCGGGCCATGTGTTCCCGTCGTACGGACATTATAGAGCCATTCATTCTTTCCCTGACAGCTGTACTTCTGGACCCTCCTGGCAAACCCAGCATAAGGGGAGAGAATCTTTACGTGGTAACTTTCTAGGTTTAGCTTTGGGTTTTGGATTTTCTCACCTTCTTTGTTTTTTTTTTTTTTTCTTTTGGAAGCTGTGTGAGATAGGATGGAAAAAAAAGAGGTGAGGTGGGATAAGTAAGGGTTAAGCTTTATTTTTCTTTTTAAGGTAAAAACTTTGAGCTGACTTTTGGGAATTATACTTTTGCATGGTTATGAGCACCAAAAATGTAGCATAGTTTCTCACAATGTACTAAGTATACAGGGATCATACATGTTTGTGGACACTCATTCCCAGAGCGGTTTTAACTCCTAAATAGCAACGTTCATACTTTTTCTCACTTCTCTCACACCGTACACAATCCTGTAAGGTATCGTAGGCTGTGGGCTGTAGAAGAGTACTGATCCATATTAACTCAAAGGGAATCTAGGAGGGAAACAGAGATGAGCTTCTGTTTTAAAACAAACCACGAAAGTGTGCTTTCACACGTGGCAAGTGAACACCTGCTTCTAGACACCTGTGTGGTCATGGGCGCTCCAGGCTGCACCTGGGTTGAGTGTCCACCCCAATCTGTTAATGATGTTAAAGTTTCAACACTTGCAGGACCTGTTCTTCTCCCGCATTCCCGCACAGGGCTTCCACGTGGCTTGCTGAAAAGAAGGCACCCCTTCATTCTTTCAGCCAGCATGGTTTTAATGTTAGAGAAGCACGTGGCTTCTGTCCACGTGGCCTCTATTGCTTCTGAGATTCATTTGTCTCTGACCAATGTCTGTATTCTCTTTCCAGGGAAGAGCGATCCTTTTTGCTTGCTGGAGTTAGGCAATGACCGACTTCAGACACATACCATTTACAAAACCCTCAACCCCGAGTGGAACAAAGTTTTTACGTTGTAAGTGCTTTAGCTTCTGGAATATGCGGGGGTGGGGGTGGCTTGAACATAGAGACCAATTTTCCCTGATATGTTTGGGGCAGCCTAGGCTCTTGAGTGGAACTTTCTGTCCATTTTTATGTACCAAGAATGAATTTTATTGTTTTTTTCCTTCTGAAAACCTTTCATCCTTTCATTTTTATAGACTTTAGTGTTAATAATAGAAGAGACCATTTGGAACTGCACGGGAGTGTTAAAGGAGGCATATCAAGCCGATTTTTTAGTGACTAAATTAATCTGCGAGTAAATGGAAGCTGCCCTATATGCAGATGGATTCATTTCTGGGTTAAAGAAAATTACAAATGCAGACCCACCTTAAATTCAAGGAGCTTATATATTACATCATTATTTTAAGGCCTGAAGGCTTATATTCTGCCAGAGTCTTTTGAAAAAAAAAAAATTATCTGCGATTCCTCAAAGGCTCCCAAAGGCTCCTTGCATTCCAGCTAATCTGAATGACCTGCTCCATAGTGATGCCCTGTGCACTTTTGAAACTCAGGCATTTAGGAGGCTGAATGTATTCCCTAGTTTGCCATAGATTCTGAGGCACCTGAGCATCCAGGTGTGGCCCCTGTCAAATCAGGGTGAAATAAATGGTGGCATTTTATCTTCACAAGACAGAAGAAGTGCTCCGTCTGGCTTATAACTGAAAGAATAAAGTTGGTTTTCAATGGTGTTGATGGTTCCCAAGGATCCAGGAGAAGTGGGTGCAGAACCCTGCTAAGCAGGCTTGCAAATGGGCTCATGCCAGAATCTATTTGCCGAAGATATGCCCAAAGACCACAGCTTGGCTCCAGTTTTCATTGTAGCTGATGTTAGGCTTTGGGTCAACATAAAAAATATTTCTAAATATGATGGATTTTTAGTATGTGGTATTTCAGTGATAGGAAGCTTTCCAGGGACCTCAGCAAATAGCGATTTTGGTCCTTTTTTTTAAAAGTAAATTCTTCATTAACTTAAGTGCAGTCTTATTTTTGCTCTTCTCACTTGGAAGCTACTTTGAAATCACTCTCCTTTTACTCTCCTCCTTCTGTCGCCCATTTTCGCTTCCTCCTGTTTATTTAACAGTCCTGTTCTTGATGCACATTAACATGGAAACTGTCTTAGAGTTAAGAAAGTTGACTTTTTTATATGGATGACTGAATCTTCTGTGATGGAAGGTTTGGGAATATAGTCAGTTTGATTTAATTTTTGGAATTTAATTAAATGGTAGTTTTATCCTCTAAGGACATACAGACTTAATTAGTGAAACCGTGTTTTCAGATATTCACGGTGCTGACTTCACGTGTATGTTTTTGTATATAATACATGGTGTGTTTCTTGTCCCAGTCCTATTAAAGATATCCACGATGTTTTGGAAGTGACAGTGTTTGATGAAGATGGAGATAAACCTCCGGATTTTCTTGGAAAAGTTTCCATCCCCTTGCTGTCCGTAAGTTACATTTGTCAATACACAGTGTATGAGTCATTTTATAGTTGACAAGTTTCTGTGGTCCGGCGTTGCTTTGTCTTTGTCAACCTGGGTGAAAAATACTCCTTCTGGCTCTGGCAAGAAACAACTGTTTTAGTCTTTATCTTTATCAAGTATTTTCAGTAGTTTCAGATATAAAGTAGCACAATTTTCTGTGTCAGTCAAATATGATTGAACCAACCAAAACATTGTGACCAGTCATTTAATTCACTCTCATTCTTTCCATTTTAAGATGGGAGTTCCTCTTTGGTTTCGAGGAATACTTATCTATGGCTTATTTTCCATTCCTTAATAGAAACATATTTTTATTTCTGTATTACCTCCTTACTGTCCATTTCTTCAAAGATGAATTGCCAGTAACTGCAGAGTTATTCTCAGTTCTACTAAAGATCCTTTTCTCAAAGTTGTATTTGTCTTTTTAGTAGTCATGTTGGCTTTCAGTCTCAGAAAATGCTTTGTGGAAGAAAGCAGAGAGCCTCTCTTGGAAAAAAGAGGGCTATCTCCAAAGTGCTGCTAAAAACCAACGTGCCAGAGTAAGCTAAGAGCTGGAAGCCAGGGGTGGGAAGGGCAGAGGAGGGCAAAGGGGGAAGAATTGGGACAACTGTAATAGAATAAGCAAGAATAAAAAAATAATCACAAAACCTTAAAAAAAAAAAGAAGCATACCCTATAAAATTCAGAGGAGAAAGCAGCAGATAATGACCTTACACAGGCAAAGGAGGAACATTTGGATCTGAATTCACCTGTTAATTGGACATTAATGTTTGTACCACATGTACTCTTCTTGAAGACAGAATTTCAGGTTTTCATTCAGCCATTAATACAATTTGTTGTGGCATCCTTATGGTCTTGCCAGTCAATAAGGCTTTATTTATTTCCTTCCAAAGATGTATTGTCCCAAAGCTATTAGTGCACTATCGCGGCTGGAACAGCCTGTAATTTAACCACGAGATTAGACCAGCTCACTGATTTTTGCAGAGGGGGCAACGCTGTACCTCTCCGCCTCTCTCTGGTTCTGATCACTTGGTTAATTTCTCCCCAAGTTCTCGTAGCCCTGATGTTGCTCGGAGAGAGTGGCAAAGCAGCTGCTCCTCTGCAGAGCCGGCTCCTGCCAAATGCTGCGCACCATCGGCAGCAGGCCCTGACGGCTCTCAGGGAAGAGGGGCTAATTTGGGATTTCCTCCTTTTTCATTACAACTTTGTCAGTTATTCCTAAAAGAACACATGTAACAGGAACACGGAGCAGAAATTTAGAGCGGCCTAAAGGGGTGAGAGACAAAGACTGCCCTTCACACGTGTTTCCTTTCTCTTTCCTATAAGTATTTTTGACGTTTCTTGCCTTGTTTTAAATCTTTAGTGGCATATTTTGTTCCTTGCTGGGTGAATGCTTCATACGTCATATCTTTTTTTCAGCCTCTCTGTTTTGCCTATAAAAGCTTTGTGTATTTGGTTTTTCTGTAACACCACCAAGTTCACTGACTTTCTTCCTCTCCTCCCTTGTACAATATCTATGTGCTGTTGACTTAGATCTGAGAACTTACCTCCAGCTACATCAGGTTTGGGGTTTCTCAACCTTAGCACTATTGTCATTTTCAGATGGATGGTTCTTTGTTGTGGGGCTGTCCTTGGCATTGTAGGATGCCCAGCAGCATTCCTGGCCTCTACCCACTAGACGTCAGTAGCATTCGCCCACCTGCCACGCTTCTGACAATCAAAGATGTCTGCAGACATGGCCAAAAGTTCTGAGGGAGGCAAAATCACCCCTAGTGGAGGACCACTGGCCTAAATTCATGCAGTTTTCAAACTGCATCCTTTAAAATGCAAGATATTATAGAATGGTCAGTGAAAGACTTGGTTTAAAATCAAGGAGCCCCCAGCCCCCTCAACTTTTTCCAGGTCGCTAGTAAGTGGACCCACCATCTCTGCACTCATTGTGTTTGCTAAGCGTCCTCCCCAGGGCCTAGTTTGTGCCAGGCATTGTCTTTAGAAGATAATGCTCTAACCACAACTGCAGTAAAGCTATCCCCTCTGTTGGAACTTGTATTTTGGCTGCAGGAGGCAACATGCAAACCAAAAAGTAAAAAATAAAAATAACAAACCCACAAAACAAGCAAACATATGAAAACCCCAAACCATAGACAGTACGTAACGTAAGATGCTACGTAGAAGGTAAAGCAGGGGAAGGGCGCGCTGAGAATATGCGTGTGTGGGGCGGGGGTGCAGTTTGCCATGGGCTGGCCGGGGACGGCCTCACGGAAAAGGGGCCGTTTGAGCGAGGACGTAAGGAGGTAAGAGAGAAAGCCATGTGGATGTCTGGAGAAACTCTTCCAGATAGGAGATCTCCAAGTTCAAAGGCTCCTATTTACGGCCTGGGCTGTCAAATTCCAGAAAGAGCATGGCAGAGAGAATGGATGGAATGGAGCGAGCCAGGTGGATGATAGTGGACATGAAACAAGAAAGGACGCTAGGATGAGGTGGCCTGGGAGAGAGAGGACTGAGTAAGACTCTGGTAGCGTGACATTTGAAACACTTTGGCCTTCTTTAGTGGCGACGGAAAACTACTTGAGGTTTTAAGCCATGCAGTGCATGATTTGATCTGCATTGCTTGTTTCTAATATCACAGGACTAGGGCACACGGAGAGGTCAGCTAGATCCAAAAGGTCTCTGGTGGGCAGAGGCAGCGTGGCCTGAGCCACATTTCCTGTTAAGGACTTTGGGGGGCCCAGGAATGTTGAGCTAAATAAGATGCTTTAGCGGCCATTGTGCAGCGTGGCTCTTTCAATTCAGAGTCATTTCCGATTCCCAGACCAATACTTTAGAAGAGGGATCCGCTCTTTCGGAGGATCTGTGTGGGACCTGTGTGGGACCTATGTGGGATCCATGCAGGATCTTCTGCAGCTTGCAGTCTCCAGATGAACCGGTTCTCTACCTAGCGTGTAGATATAAATGTGATGTAAAAAACGTCAAAGTGCTGAGTATGTATAACAAGAAACATTTTAAGTTGATCATTTGAAATTCACGTAATTCTATCTTGTAATTTAGAGGGTGTTTTAAAATTTACTTATTTAGGTCTAGGTTTTAAAAATTTAATATCTACTGACTGATGCTTAAGTAGCAAACCCTATGCTGTGCACTGATCATCTACTAAGTCATAAAATCTCTGACAACTTAAGGAGGCAGGTTTTGTTATTATGACCATTTACAAATGAGGAAACTGAGGCACAGAAAGGATTCTGTAAGCAATAGAGGCTGGAATTGAATTAGGCAATGTCCTGCGGGCCTTCGCTCCTAAGAGGATGCTATCCCACCTTATTAAGAAAATACTGGTTGAAACCTCAGAAATAAGCATTAGAAAGATAACTGATAGATTCTGTGTTCTGTGCCTCTTAGAAGAAAGATTTACTTCTCTGTTTGCTTAATATGAGAGAAAAATCATAAAAATGGATTCATCAGTGCTTCAATATAACATCTATAGGATATCAAACAGTATCTGATTATATCTTACTTTATATTTAAAAAATTATATTTCTTGGAGAAGAGTGCGAATAATTTTTGTGAGAATACATTTTTCAAATCCAGTCATAAACTAAAACTTGATTTGTACTTTCGGAGAAAATGCAAAACTACCTCTAAGCATAAGATAGAGAATGTTCTTCAACTTCAGATCTCTCTCAAAACGGTAATGTGCTAAGTGCCTTTCAGTCTGTTAGATAAGGAGCCTGTTGTGAATTCACTGCCTCTTTTAATCAGGGTGAATGTTCTAGCTGAGTATTGGTTCATTTAAAACCCATGTACTGAAATCAGTGCATTTATTCATTGTGGTGAATTGTCCAGAGCATATACGTATGTTACACACACATCAGAAAGGAGAGAAGCAGGCCAACGAGCTATCCTTATATATATACATATATATTTTCTTTCTGTTCAACTTTTAAAAAATATTTTTAAAACAGTTACATATATGCAAATGTTTTACACATAATTAAAAGAAGCAAACATGTGATTAGGATGAATTATTACTGAAGACTTCTAATATTTGCTCATTTCCACTTTCTTCCTTAATTCTTCTAATCAATAATATAGTAAATAGGCATTGGAAAACAGTATACGCATTGTAGAGTTTTAGAACATTTCCAGCATAGACACCATCTCCTAATAATTATCTGATTCCATAGATTTACTTAACATTTCTATCCTCAACTAAGTGACCCTAATTTTGTCCTGAAAATCTGGCAGGATTCTTCCTATCTAATAGGTCCTTCTTTTTTATTTAAACATATGTTTACCCTCTCAGAATTATCTCATAGGCCAAATTAGGAAGGCTTCGAAAATCAGATTCCTGTAAAATAAGAAGAGCATTTATTTATTATTATTTCCTAACATCTGCAGTGTGATGATGTGTTACGTTTCAAAACAAATTCGAGTTCCCTGTGCAGTCCATGCCAGCGTGTGGATCTGTGGTCAGGGGCACAGGCCTCGCACAGCCCTTGGCTTTCCTTGTGAAGCCACATGCAAGTAACTAGCTGCATCCATAACAGCTTCACTTGATCAGTTTTGTGGGGCAAGTTCTCTACAATTGCTCTTACCAAATAAATGTCCATGCAGATCTTCATTTGCATTTCCAATCAAGTATTTGCTCAGGTTTCACCTATGATGAGATTCGCACATTATAATGGAAACATTTACACAGTCTTTTTTTGTTTGTTTTTTATTTTGGTTTTTGTTTGGTTTTTAATTTTTTTTTTGACTGAAATCTTGGCCACAAAAATAAATAATGCCAATATTTTACCCTGTATTAATACTTGTACATGTATAACTACACTTAAAAAATTAAGAGTAATCCCAGTTGTAGGGCTATAATGGTGATTTTTTGACCACATATGTTCAACTCTCCTTCCTGCCTAATTCTGGTTCACTGTGTTCATTGAAATAAATAAAGGAAGATAAAAGAAGGCAAACTTCTCCATCTGCCCCAGAAACTGCACAAGGGTGTCTTTGAGGGCCTGGAGTCACCATGAAATGTATGTGGTATATGGAATGGATGACCCTTGGTTAGGACAGACAGGCTACGGGAGGAAGACAAATGGCCAGAAGGGTTTCTCTAATGTCCTCAAACAGGAAGATGGCATGTATAAACCTGAGCATATCATGCATGATAGATAGTAAACGCTGAATGGTTAGACTTTGCTATTAAGTGGAGAAACTTCTTACAGCAATTCAGAGTAAAATCTAGCTGCTGCTGCTTTGAGACACCTCAAACATAGTACTACAGAAATGAATGAGCAAAATAATCCCCCAAATGTAAGGAAAAGATAAGTCAGACACACAGGGGAGGTTTTTATGGGTTAAAAGAGTCAATTTCATTACCAGTGAGGTTATAACAAACATGAACCTTTTATGTGAATAATTTCCCATAGAAATGTAGATACATAAAAAGTATATGAAATGCAGGAAAAAAATTACAGGAGTCCCAAGTAGCTAATGTAGATACCAAAACTGCAGCTATAGAATTTAACAATAAAATAGTATATATAAAAACTGGATAAGGGCCAAAAGTACTATTCAGAGGAAATTCTTAACTTGAATGTTTTTATAATTAAACAACAAAGGTTGAAAGTCATTTAAGCATCTCAACAAAAGGAGCTAAAATAACAGAACAAAGAGAATTAGAAAGGGATTAATGAAGATAAAAATTAGCAATAATGTAGAAGATACATAAACACTGCATTTGATAAATTCAAGTACTAGTTCTGTAAAAAGTAATTAAACAGGCGAATGGATAATATTACTAACATTCAAGGTTTTCTATTTTAATCAATAAGGAAAAGACATGTCAACTTAGCAGAAAAGTTAATTTGAACAGAATAGTTAAACTAATAATCATATGAATGGCTCATGCTTTATTCACACGTAATTATGATTATCAAGAGTATAGATGATGGAGCCAGACTGCTTGGGTTGGCACCCAGTCTTCTTCCTTAACTGGCTGTGTGATTTTTGGTAGGTTTTAAACCTCTCTGTTTCTATTTTCCCCTTGATGAAATGAAGACCATTATCATAATACCTACACTGGAGGTCTGCAGTGAGGATGTAAATGGTTTGGCAAATGTAAAGTGATTACAGTAGAGCACATAGTAAGCACATACAGTGTAAGCTGTCATCTTCATCACCTTTGTTTGAGTAACTTAAATTATTAAATTGTTTTAAGCAATCGGATTAATACATATAGTGAAGGTTTTTCATTGACAGTGATGACTAAGTATAGAGATAGGACTTTCAAACACTGTTGGAGAGAGCATGACTTGAAACAAGCCTTGTTGAAGGTACCTTGGTAAAATGGATTCAAATTTAATATACACGTATCTTTGAGCATTTATATTCTAGGTCTCTGTTTTAGAGAGTCAACGGAGAGGCGAGGAGGGAGTCATTACCCGTGGTCACACAGATGCTAAATGCCAGAACCGGGAATTGAATCCAAGTCTATCTGGCCTTACCCTCCTACCACAGCCCACTGTTAATAAACATATGAAAGAAAATGCTCAGTCTCATTAGTTATTAAAAAAGCACATATTAAAACAACCCGAGGCCATTTTATTCCTATGAAATTGCTGTATATTAAATAAAAATGCCTCCAGTTGGCAGAGTTGCAAGAAAATGGATGGGCTTATTCACAGAGGCTTGGAGTATAAATTAATACACTATTGTAGGAGGGGAAAAAACGTCAAAATAACTATATCTCAGGATACTGAATTTTCTTTGGCTGTGCTTTAATTGTCCTGTTTAATGGAGGTTTTAAAATTAGAAAGTGATAGAAATAATTTTCTGATTTCTAAGTGTAAGTAATAAACAGTTCTTGACAAGAAAATTATGTTTTGCTCTTATTTCCTATTACATAATGCTTACCTATAAGAGTTTGGCAAATTGGGATTTTACAGAACTTTTAATCCTATATTCTAGTGTTTGAAGTTCAGTTTCATAAGGACTTTGTAAAATACAGTCAAGGTTAAATTAAAAGATTGTGGAAAAATTAAAATAATTAAAATTTTTTCTTTTTGGTTACCATTTCAGCATTTAATTCTTATACTAAATATTCTAATGCATCGATCTATTCTTGAACCAATCATATTTCATCTATAAAGTAGTATATTCCCCTTTCTTTTTTATTCTTTATCTTTTTCCAAAAGATATTCCTTATAACATACAGACTGGAAAAGGGGAATCAACCAAATGTTCATCAACAGGAAAATTCACAAATTGTGATTTATTTATATTTTGAACATTATGTAGCAGGTTAAAGAAATGAGGTAGATCTATATACTAATACGAATTATTCAATATAAAATCATATTGACAGATACAAAATGAAGTTGCAAATTATGTACAGTTTGATACTTAGACCAAAACTTTAAAATACTTTTTTCAAGGATATATTTATGAAAATAAATTCTCAATAAAAATTTGGGCAGGATGTATACCAGATTTCTCTCTAATTCTCATCCAGGAGAGGAACTGTGGTATTTATGAAAGTTCAAAGGTACTTTAATTTTTTCTGTCTTTTTTCCAAACATTTTACAAATTTTTAAACTTGTAATTTACATGTCTTAAGACAATATTATGCTACAGTACCAAACCAGAACAGCCTTAATTATCTCTCTGTCTTTAATAGCTACTTTAATGTTCCTAGGTGGGTTCTGTGTTCTGCTGACACAATTCTAGGATATTGAGAAAGAGGAAACGATCATTTACCAAATCAGAAAAACCCCCACGAAACAACAAAACTTCTTTTACTATGAAATATTTCTTTTTATACTGACATTTCTTGTTCTTCTGTTGACCTCCCCTAACCCTTAAGAAATCATGGAAATTTTAAGATAACAGTACAATGCCTGGGGGTCAAAGCAAAGCTAAATTGGACGAAAGTCAGCTTGGCAAGTGGTCATGCTGTTTTTTGTATTTATTTCTTTCAACTCTCACACCCACAATTTATTAAGTGAGACCGTGAATAAAAGAGGAAGCTCCGAATCCTGTTTGGACACCGTTTAGGAAGGGAACCAGGTCTTTATGGGGCACCCCCTTCCTTTTAGCCACTGGCCAGGAAAACCATCTTTCTGTGTAAGACCTATTCAATGCGGAGAGGTGGGGTGACTTTGGCCAGGAAGGTGACCTCTCCCTTGTAAAGTGAAATGGCTCTGTTTCCCCCCCGTGACTTATTCAACTCACTTCCAAGCCTGTTTATAAGCACACTAGTGCGGGGTGCTTGTAGTGACAGCAATAGTCCTTTAAAATATGGCTCAAATTTCATGGCCTCAAATTTCCTATGTTATTTCAAATCTTTGATCATCGACAATCCCAGATGGAGCTTTTGGTCAGCTCCAATTTTGCTGATGTCATTTTGGAGTTAACAGGTACGCCTCTGGCAGGCCCGAAGTGTAATCAATACATATACGACTACTGTGTGTAATAAAAGCATCACCGCTATCCGCTCTGAAAAGAAAGTGCCTTAATGGGAGCCGAGGTGTTTCCAAAATGATTCAGGAAATGTTTTTCTTAGATTCCTTACAAGCTGGAGTCCACAGCTGGGTTCGTGTGTGGGACTGAGGCAGCACGCCTGCCAACACAGGCTATCGGAGGGATTTTTTTTTTTTTTATTTTGAAGATTTGTTAGTATTTTGTACATTTTAAATATTTTTGGATTTTTTGACCTCAACTTTAGCTACCTGATTAATTTGCATGTCCCCCTGACTGTGAAACACTGATCATTTAATTAAAATTGGTCCCTTTATTTAAAAACATATTTTACTGTTTCTTTTTTATTTTGGAATAATTTTCAATGTACAGAAAAGTCACAAAAATAATACGGAGTTCTCAGATACCATTCATCTAGTTTCCCCTAGTGTTAACATCTTTTAGAGCCAGGATACATTTGTCCAAACTTAAACAAAAAAACGCCAAAAAGAAAACAACCAAAGACTGACATTGTACATTACTGTTAACTAGACTCTGGTCTTTATTTGAATGTTACCAGCTTTTCCAGCATCTTTTCTCTGTTCCAGGATCCAACCCAGGGTACCTACCACATTGCATTCAGTTACCTTATCTCCTTAGTCTTCTGATTTGTGACCGCTTGTCCCCATTTCCCTTTTCCCATGACCTTGGCCATCTTGAAGAATACTGGCCAGGAACTGTGTAGAATATTTATCATTTTTTAAATAAATAAAAATGTATGACCTCTGAGATTTTTGAAGGAAAGGCCATGTGGATGTAGTAATAATTTCTGCCACTAATTTTCCATTAGTGTAATCAGTTACAGCCTGGTGATTGCTACATCATCTTCTTATGAGTCATAATGGCACTGTAGAATTAAAAGTTGATTTAAGCTGATTTTAATATTTGCTAAATATGTGCTTCATCTGTATTGTACTCTGCATTCTCAATTTTGTCAGTGTGTTTGGTTTAAACCCCACAGAAAGTTTGTATTGTATCTATTGCTTATAACAGATTCGAGATGGGCAAACAAATTGTTATGTACTGAAGAATAAAGATTTAGAACAAGCTTTCAAAGGAGTTATTTACTTGGAGATGGACCTCATATATAATCCGGTAAGTTTAACTGGGCCGTATCTTCCAGTTTCACCATACTTAACACGAAGGGTGACCAGTCTGGAGAGACTCAATCAGTGTAAAATGTTTCAGAAGTATTGCAGAGAGGAAGAGAGAGGGACTAGGGGAGAGATCCACAGGGAGATGGGGAGGGAGGGGGAGGGGAGAGGGGAGAAGGGAGGAGAGAAAAGTGTTTTAAAACAGCCATCACATTGGTGCTGGACATTCCGGTTTTCAACTGGTATTAATCCTATTTCTCTGGCTCGTTGAGAAGAAATGAGATTATCTGTACAAAGGATGTTTGTATAAGTGGAAAGCATATTTTCACATGCATATTACTGCTGAAAAAGTAGTCCAAAACTTTGATGTGAAGGGAAGTTTTCCTATTGAGACACTTCAGTTTGAGAATTCATGAACCCAATCTCTGCAGTGGTTTAAAATACCTCCACTGATTTGCAAACATTCTAGAGTCTTCCAGATCTAGTCTGACCCACCCAAGTGAGGCTCCCACAATGCGATCCCCAGAAACACACGTAGGGCACAGGGCAGCCACCGTTTCTCTGCTCTCCCCACTCCCCAAGGCCTTAGGGTCAGATGGGGTTGGTTTCCGGGTTCTTCCCAGTCATTAAGAAGAAAAGGAGAGATGTGAAATCCATAGAAATGCCTCCCTTTCTAACCATGATGTCTTTCTAGATCAAAGCAAGTATTAGGACCTTCACTCCCAGGGAAAAGCGCTTTGTCGAAGATAGCCGCAAGTTGTCCAAAAAGGTGGGTCTCCGTGGGAAGCTGGCTTGTTGGTGCACTCAGCATGCAGGACCTGAAGTCCTCTTTGCCATTGCTTGCTGGCATGTCCCCTTCCCTCTCTCTCTCTTCCCCTCCTCCTCCTCTTCCCTCTCTCCTGTCTCCCCTCTCCCCTCCCCTCCTCCTCCTCTCAAAATGAAGACTTCGGTCAGCTTAGTAAGAAAAAGACTTAAACTACCTCTACTGGATAAAACAGGTGCCAGCCCTCCATTAATCTCCTGAACCATCCTATAAACAGAAATTCCTAGCCCCAAGCCTCTGTAAGTGTTCTTGGGAATCTGCTTGTCCTGCCTACTTTCCTTTAATCACAGCCATTTCTGTCTCTGTCCTTCACATTTTCAGGGAGGTATTCTGTCCATTTAGTTCATAAAGAAAATTAACCCTGTGGCTCTTTAGTGATTCTAGTCTCAGACTCACACGCTTCTACCACATTTGCATCCTCTAAATTCGGGGTGTGTTGGCACTTCACCACATTTTGAATGGCCTATCTCTCTGTGCCCATTGCCCTGAATTCCTCTGTCTTCATTTCAACCAAAAGTGAAGGTCTGAGCCCAGTAGGGGAAGTTGCACATTTTTTTTAAACATGACTTTTACATTTCTTTGCAGACCCCACCCTGTCCTGTTCAGACACTGTTCAGGATTTCACTTGGTACCTATTGTCCCTCTTCAATTGTATAACAAAGAACAAAGTGTCCCCTTTTTTTAAAGCGTTTATTACTTCCACCACTTCCTGTAGGGTGAGCAGCTGTGGATGACATAAAGCAGTTAAATATAAAGGTGCCTTATCATCCTTTTGTTTCCCATGAACTTCTGGGTGCACTTGGGAAAGGCCTTAAACGTCTCCTGAAGGGAGCATCCACATGTTTTGCTTTGGTCTGCAATAACATTAAGTGTAATATTTACTTTGTGTAATTGGAGTAAACCTCTTATTTTTTTATTATTCTTATTGCCTTTGCTCTGTTTACTTGAAAGTTAAAACCTGAGTTGAGGTAGGTGGGGTAGCTGCTTTGCAAACAAATTGAAATGAATCTGCCTACAACTGGGAGGAAAGACATTTCCTTTGCCAAACACAGACCTCCACGTGGGGTGGCTTTGGGCTCTTAGAGCACCAGGGGGTCTGGGGCTGGCATCCTACGGTATGTTAGGGTCCTCCCTACGTGCCTCTTACCACTAGGTGTCCCCCACTACTAGGTGTCCCTGAATTTTCATAGAATTGAAATTTGTGCTTATGCTGCAAATACTTCAAAGCACTTACTATGCGACAAGCACGATTCCAATCACTTTAGTTCTCTCCACAATCTTTCAGGTTGGTGTCAACCCCATTGTATACCAACAGAGGTTAGACACTGGCCCAAGTCATATGTCCAGGAGATGGGAGAACTGGATTCCTTTCCCCGAGCTACACTTTCTTACACACTTCTTCTGGACTCGATGAATTAGAATACCTGTACGCCTCTACTATAAATCAGCCATTTTCTTAGAAATTAAACAAGGTAGACACTTGGTCCCATTCACTCTGTCTCTCTTCGTTTCTCTCTCTCTCTCTCTCTCACACACACACACACATGCACGCACGCGCGCGCACACACACACACACACACACACACACACCAGAGGCCTGGGTCTGTCGCTTTTGCCAGCCCGATTTTGTAATGAATGTTATTGAAGCAGTTCATTCTCTCCCAAAGGTGCCACAAAATGCATTGCATTTCCTTTTCCTCTATGGACGATCATATTTTAAAAAGGGATTTTAGAAGAAGTGTGAGGACTTTACCGTTCTATTTTTTAACTGGCAGTGATACAGAATACAATTTAAATGACCAAGCTGCCTGATCTAAAGAGAATATTGGGAGTATTCAAATCCAGTTCTCGGTTTTCCATTTCTTTTGATCAGATCTTATCAAGGGATGTGGACCGTGTGAAAAGAATCACCATGGCGATCTGGAATACAATACAGTTCCTTAAAAGCTGCTTCCAGTGGGAGTCCACTCTGAGGAGCACAGTAGCGTTTGTGGTAAGCTTCCTTTTTTCATGCTCAAATTGTTTGTTCCTGAGTCCTAAAGCCAAAGGCAGATGGGCTTCATTTTCCTGACATGATGCAGACTGATACACAGTCAGCCTAGCTGCCATTCACACATATATGGAAACAACCATAAATGGTATCCATTCCTTTTTTAAAAAATATATTATGGCATAGGTCATTATGTAGAAGATATATTTGTAAGATAGTATAGTACGTGAGTCAGATTTACCCTTGGGAATTGCCTAATTTACCCAGGTCCTACTTATATACTGCCTCTTGGTAGGTTCAAGAGAGCCAATGTTCTGTATCATTTTAAATGCTTTTGTGGTGATATTGTAACCATATTAGCATAGTCCCTGCTTTGTGTATAGATTTCTCCTTTCGTTCCAGTGAATGCCAGTGGTTTTTGAAAAATGGCCATTGAGAAACCATGACTAAATTAAGACAAAATTGCTCTAATTTTTGTTTTAAGTAAACCATTCACCAACTTCGATATAAAAATGATTTATTCATATCACATGACTTGAGAAATAATTGATTGCTACATGTTACAAGTTGACTCAACCCCACAAATGAGAACCACTAATATACGTGGAATGCAGTTCTCACTGATAACATGGGCCTGTCTTTGTAAGTGTAATGAAATCACAGAATCTCAGAGCTGCCAGAGACCTTAAAACCGCTCTAGTCAACCACTGAGAGTCCTAGAAACTGAGGAGGACTTGGAAGCTGGCACCATGCCCTCTACATCTCTGGGCTTTCTCCTTCATCTGTGAAGAGACTTGTCTTCAATCAGATTGGGAGGCGCAGCCATGAGAGGAGAAACCAAGTCTCTCAACTGCCAATTTTGCATATTTTGTATCATGCCATTCATTTCTGTCCTATGCAAAGATCTCAGTAGGGCCTCATAGGATGTGTGAGTGGTCTGAGTCATGACCCCAGGTCATGATCATGGTCCTCTTTCTCCTATTTTCTGTGGTCAAGGCCCTCTTCCCACTCAAAGGCATACCCTCATTAAAAAAATAGCCCAAGATGTCAGTGAGTTCAAGGCCACTCCAGCCTTTATGGTACCCACCTATGGAGCAAGTATATCATCCCTTTCAAAGCCTTTGTCCTTGTTATTGGAGAGCATTTTGGTTGGTCTAGCTAATGTTAGCGTTTCATTGCTTTGGGATGTAGAGGGCCTGTGATGGCTGAAGCCCTGACCTTCAGTAAATTTCCTCCTTGGGTCTGAAGTTGGTAAAACAATTGGCATTCATAAAATCATTACTAAAGACTTTAGTAATTAATCCATATCCGCCTTTATGAATTTATTCATCCATTCCCCTTTCTCAATTTCTCCTCCACTGAGGGCTTCCCGTATTGGGTTCCTCTTCCCCCTCTCTTCCCCCACTTCCTACCTGAATTCTCCTAAACACTTTCCATGGGACTTTCTGTGTGACTCTGGGCAAAAGAGGAAAGTCACCACAATCAGTGGCTTCTTCCAGTCGGCAGCCCAGCCAGTCTCCGCGGGGAGGAGAGAATTTTCTCTTCCTTGGGCTTAGTTTCTGGCACTGTGATTTTTAGAAAAACAGATCTGTTGCCCTGGGTTATGTAGGAGAATGACAGAAATGATTAATGGGCTGCCGGCCTGATCTGAAGAAAGATTACAACAAATGAATAGAAATAGGTTGTCTTAATGGGCACTTCTGATCGGGAAGGGAGCTGTAGCGGGGGGCCACTTCTGCCCTATCCATTCCCTCTGCCAGCTGCTCATGCCCTCTCTCCCTTTCTCTCTGTTGTCCTGAAAGTGCTGGAACAGAGAGTGCTCACGTATATGTGTTTGGCTTACAGTTTTAATTTGAAACTCTACATTTGTCTCACACTTACGCTGACCACCGTAGGGGATCTCAGAGATATTGCAGCTATAGAGGGGTGCTCCCCTCCCTAAGCTGGTGAAGTATGATTTTATTAGAGATTGTTTTTGTAATGACCTACTCGATGGGTCGTTCCAGAACGCTTTCTGCTCTTAAAACAAGAGCAAATAAGAAAATGCATTTTTAGGATAAAATTTAAAAAATACATTCAAGCTTCCTGATTTTATTACATATTTTAAAATAAGGTTATGTGGAGCCAGACCTTTATTTTGGGGAGCAACATTTTGCTTTCATGAATCTTGCCCCTAGACTTACGTTAGCTGCTTATAGCTAACACAATTGGTATTATAGAACCAATTATAACTATGTTCTTTTTGGTTTGTTTTGGTTTTTATTGGGTACTAATATTTTATAAACCCCAGTATTATCTATAAAAGACCCAAGTTGTAGTTTGGCATAAATGCATTCCTTTTTTTCATGTGACAATAAGGCTTTCACTTGACAGATATCATCATCAGAAGATTATTTTCAATAGCAAAGGTCTCCTAATGCTGTAAAAAAGGATTGCACTTATGTAGTCCGGGTTTTCCTCCAATCTCGCACGCACTATACACCTAGTGCATCAAGGGAGGCAAGTCTGTGGGGCATTGATGGATTCCTTATTTTATTAAATTTTTTCTTGGACGTTTGATGTTAAAAGTAATCTAAATCCACCATATATCAATGGGCATCTTCATAAAACTATGATTTTCACATCTGTGAGGTTTTTCCTGAAACTTTTTGAGTGTAGAAAAAATGAAGAATGTATTCTTTAGAGTTGACAGGGCCTGCAATATGATACGTCATTTAAAGCATCAATCAACCCCCCCACCTCGAGAAGGTTAAAAATGCAATTCTCCACTTTGTCAGTGATATCCCATGTTTAACATATACAAAATCCTTCATATTTAGAGATCCTAGAATTTTGGGAAATAATTGTCTATTAAACTTCAAAGCAACAGCAGCAGTAATAGAACTGATCCTTCCAACATACACAAACACATCGAAGCAAAAGGCACTTGGGAAACAAACAATTTCTGTGTTGAACATTTTGTGAGTACAGTTTAGGCAAAATTTTACATGGGAGCTTCTGTCTCTGATCCCTTCTGTGGACCAAAGAACATTCCAATTGAATTTGCGTTGGTACAAATGACCACTACAGTGAAAATTTGCTTTCAAATTTATTATTAACATAGTGCTGGCCAAATATTTTTTGATGCTTTTAGATATTTATGTTAGCTGTTCCTAAAAGGTTAACTTTTTTTTTTTCAGTTCTATCACCAGTTTATTCACAATTAGCTGTACCTGCCTTTGATTAAACTTTCAGTGTCTGTTTGGATATCCACTGGAAGTCACAATTGCCCATGCAAAGCAGTCCTCACTGCCTGTTGGTAGGTGTTTGTGCAGTTGTAACTCAGAGATTAACAGCGATTCCCTAAAGCTGGAAAAAATCCACAGTTGCAATTATCATTTTGCCTGGAGAAGATATTCTGTAGACATCTTAAATGCATGCGTATACATACTTATGTGCAAAATGTATAAATACATAAAATGCTTAAAATATTTGACAGTTTATTATTTGGTTTATTTAACATTTAAGATGATTTCCCCAATCTTCCTTCCCACAGAGGACTACATAATATATTTTTAAATAATATACAGCATTTTTTAAATAAGAACAATCCATTATTGCAAATTGTAATTAGAATTTTTACAACATAATTGCACCTTCTATTGACAACTTCTCAGGCATTAACTAATTATTCCATTTAATAAAATTACAGTAATTGCATTAAAAGATTATCTGTTGAAAATTTAAAAGTACAGCCTTAACTATTTTAGCATATTTTCATGTTTATAATTTCTACTTTATGATTGAATGTTACTTCCAGACAGAATCACGGCTATGCTGACTAGAATCAGTCGGTATTTTGGGAGTGTCCCAATTTTGACTAGTATGTGTTACATCCTTATATTTTTAATCCTAGGTGCATTGCCAGTCTTTACTCAGCCCTGTTAGATAATAAGTGAACAGTTAACTTGCCCTTTGGTATTAGGTCCGGGTGCCACGTGGGAGCTCTCTGTCACTCTCGTGCCTCCCCCGAGGTTCCTGTTGGGATGTACTTGCAAGCACACTTTCTACGTTCTGTGCATATTCTGGGTTAGGAGCTGTGGTCTTTTGCAGATTCCAGTGAATTCAGTCTAGTTCTACTGTCCAGGGAAACCCTACTATTGGTTTGAACTCGATCCTGATTTTGAGATCTTAAATCATAAAGAGTCTGGAGAACATGTCACCTCTTCACCCAGCCAATGCTAGATCACCTTCTTCAAGCTTGCCTTCTTCCTCCCTCTCTCCCTTTCCACAGCCGTTTTGTGTCCAGTGTCTCATGCACTGTGAGATACTGAGATACAAAGATGAGTTTTCCTACTAAGCAGTCACTGATCTTACTCCCTCTTTCCTTCTCTCCCCAGCACCCCTACCCACCTCCTTCACTGCCCCCTGCTTTCTTTCCTCCACTGTCCTCCCCTTATATTTGACACTGAGGAGGTAACCTTTTAACTATTAAATCACACCATAGGAAAAATTAAATGATCCCTCTGGAGATCAAATTAGAGAATAAGCATAATAATATTTTAAATGTATGAAGTGAGCTACAAATGCAGGTGGGACTTATTTGATCTGGTATGAGGCCTTGCCAACAACCTGTTCAAGAAGAGGGTAGAAATGCAAACCCTTGTATTACATGCCATGGAACTAATGTTCAAGAACCAACTATTTCTAGGTCTAATTAACGTGCACAGAACCACCAAATCCAGAAGCAGGTGAGTCTATATTTAAGGCTGTGATAGCACTTTCCATGTTTGACCTAATGCATTAAGGTCCTCACGTGAAAAATAGGCCAGTGATGAGAAGCAGCCACAGGGATGGCAAGGACACCAGACGGGATACAGTCTGTGATGTTGTAATCACTGGGCATGGTGTCATGGGGGTCCTAGATTTATCGGGGGGTCACTTTGTAAGGCATACACATATCTTATCACTATGTTGTACACCTGAAACTAATAGAATGCTATATGTCGACTGTAACTGAAAAAAATGTAAATCAAAGGGATTATTTGAATGACCTAAAACTTTAGGTTAATGTCATATGCTAAAAAATTATTTAGTACAACATAGCCATATGATTGAAGGGTTGCTGTAGGACACTGAGCTGCAGAAATGCCAAGGCCCAGTGTCTCATCTTCGTGTATGTCCTTACTGCCTATGATAGTGTGGAGTACACAGCAGGCATCTAATCAATGCATCTTGGAAGAGTGCTGAACTAGTGCAAACTACCTGTCACTGCTTTCTTTATATTCCAACCCCTCCCCTGACCATAACAGCCTGTGGACCCCGTGCTGGGGGCAAAATCCATAGACAACCTAACAACTTCATCATAATTGTGTCTGAGGTGCATTTTCCTAGCTTTTTCTTGCTCCTGCCCAGTCATGGGATGGTGCTGGCTAGCAAAGTGGCCAAAAGGCAATCTTCAGTTGGAGACCCAGGGGGAAGAGGAGGGAACCTGCCAAATATCTAACCCTGATCAACAGGTCTTGGATGGGGGGAAATTTAATTGTGGATTTTTACAGAGCTGAGTACTTTTCCCTCCCTTTCTACCTGTTTTTATGTGTGATACCTGGGTGTACCAGCATTTTTGTATGATGGGAAAAAATTGACAAGAATATTTAGGAAAAAAGAGATGGGGGAATGGAAGAAGGGCAACGGGGTGAGGGGGGAGAGGGGAGGGGAGAGAGAGAGAGAGAGGGAGAGAGAGAGAAGAGAGCGAGCGCGCACACGCACACTGTTGTGTATGAAAAGTTATAGCCAATTTCCTGCTTCCGTTTTGACCTGTTGAAGAACCATGCCCAGCACTTATATTTCCGGCTAATTTGATCCTGCTTTCTTTGGTGGCCTGAGCTTTGTCATTTGTTCCTAAGCTGTCATTTTATTAGTCTATCTGCCTGATCCTTGGGACTCCCCATCAGGTGGCTTGTGCCCTTCTTGTCTGGCTGGGCTTGGCAAGCGATGGCCCTTTTATTGCTGTGCGATGCAGGCGTGCTTGCCGGGGTAGCCTGTAATTAGACCCACCACAGGTGACAGTTCCAAGAGAGCCTGGTAATCATTCCAGCTGCCAGGCCCAATGTTTATGGAGGGAAGCCTTCTTTGTGGTCTAGTTAGGCTTTACTTGGCTGGGTTGTGCTTTGCCACTTGATTTATGATTTAGGAAGGTGTGTTTTGCTATCTCTCCTTCTATCCTGGAGTTGTGACATTGGCTTTTTGAGTAATAGAGCCAGTTTTGAGGGGAAATATTTCATTAGCCTGATATTTTCTAGCTTTCACTTTTACAAAAAAGAAAAAGGATACAGAGACAACTCAAAATCTGACTCAATACGTCACCATCTAAACCATGTTTCTCAATAGTGTTTACTGACTTAATCCCGCTGGAATTTTCTTCAATCCCCAATCAATCATATCACACACACACACACACACACACACATACACTCACACACACACACACTCACACACACACACGTGTGCGTGTATGCCTATATATATATATATAGGCCCTTTAAAATGACTTTTCTTTTTCTGCCCAAGCTTTTAAAATTTGTTTTAACTCATTGTCAGGGAGGCTTCATTTTGTGAAGGAAAACAAAAAAAACAAACAAACAAAAAAAGAAATACACATCTTTGCTCAATGGATGTTAAAACCAGACCCCCGTGGCTATTCATTTCAGTCTGGAAATGCATGGAGCTATAAGAATGTCAAGTTGGAGGGTCTTTCATGTTCATCCATAAGGGGAGAAACTGCAGGCTTTGTTAAAGTGATTTTTCCCAGGGCCTCACATCTTGTTAGAGCGGAGGGTGCTCAGCCCCTGTGCTGTATCTGCAGGGTGTGACTTTTGTGGTCACAAACTTCAAAATCATGGTTTTAGTTCATGAGTCCAAGGTGCATCTACACAGTATCCATGGATTTTGTTATTAATTAAAAAATTGTTTTCCCATAAGTCTTACATTTGGAAAATATTTTATAAGTCTGTAGAATTGCTATTCTGGAGGGATAATATGCCGCCGAAAAATAAAATCAGTGTTGTTCAGTCAGGTGCCTCACCCGTCTCTGCCCGCAGATGAGGCTTCCCTTCAAACTTCATGGTTATGCTGATGATGGTGGTGAAGATGATGATGATGATGAGGATGATCCTTCTTTTGTGACACTTGTAGTGAAATAGTATCTTACATTTGCTTGTTATTTAAAGACCAATGGACCTATTAAGTATGGATTTGCTAATAGCAACATTATTTCTGCTCTCTAGTTTAAGCCAGGTACATGCAATTATAATTTTTTTTGTAAACTACTCCATAGTCAAAGTTGCTTTCCTTGGAAAACATTTTTCTTGAGGGGATTTCTGTGGGTAGGTGCCCTCCTCAGAATTTGCTTTGCAAAATGGACAATGCGATGTTAAAAGATTAGCTGCCTGTGGCCTCAGTCAACTATATTTCTTTCCGTGAGTTTAATTTTGCATTTCAGGGGTGATTTTTAAACTTTTACTGATTTACTTGTTTTCAAAAGAGAATCATTGATTTTCTGGAAATTTAGCATTCTCTCTCACGTGCACGCCAGGAGGAAGAAGGGAAGAAAGGGAAAGGGAAAAGAAAAAAAATATGGCAGATAGCCTAACCATCACTCAAGTTCACTTAAAGACAGTCCTGCAGGTGGCGCCAGAAACTCATGAATGGTGAAAATCCCGAAGGTAACCATCTGTGGCCTGCTTCTTGGGGATCTCAAGTTCAGTGATTTGTTTTTAATTTGATACAGTCATCTACATGCAGACATCATGGCATTAGTGAAAAATAAAATTTTCATGCTGTGTAATCTCTGTTTTCATCATAATTTTCTCAGATATTCTGTGGCGTGTTCATCTTTATGCCCAAGGGACAAGATCCAGTGTATTGCCAAGTTGGTACAGGTTTCTTAAGGCAAATTACCATTTTAGGCCCGTTTTCCTTTTATTGTTACTTCGCTTGTCACCAGCATTTGATGCTTGTGCCTTTGGCGAGGTTTGTAAAATCCTTTGCTATTGAGTTTAAGTGGCTTAGGCATAGTGTTGTGTGTGTGTGTGCGCGTGTGTGTCCACAGATAAACCTTCAAATCAGAGTATCAAATCCAGTTGCTTCCAGAAGACATTTCTTTCTAAACCTAATTGTTGAAGGTTAGTTTTAATCTGAGCAGGATCACAGATTTCTTGAAAGCTGTGTTACCCAGAGATTAAAACACAGCATAAGCAATTTCTTTGAAAACATTAGAAAACGCACAGTGGGAATGATAACATTTTATTCAATTATTGTTGTCATTTTATCGTGGACATTAGATTTTGTCAAAGCAAAGTTAGAGCATTCAGTAGATCTTGCTTTCCTGCTAGTTAAGGTTCAAAAGTTCTTAAATTGCTTTTTGTGAATATATATTTATTACTTGCATTTTTTTTAGTTTGGGTCTGAAAATGCTAATGCTGAAGTGATTTGCTTAAACATAAAGCTAATTTTCAACTCTTCTCTTGTAGTCATTTTAAAACCCTTTGCAGTGCACATTTGCAAGGGGAACTGCCTTGATTCTAGGAAAATGTAATTATTTTTGGTTTAAATGCTTTAGGCTTTAGATATTGAGTGTCATCAACAGACAACTGAGATAGTCTGGAGCCAATTATTTCAGTCTTGTCTTTCTCCTGAACATTTCACTAAATCTCATGGTGAAGTTCAAAACCAATAAGGTCTTGTACACCACACTGTCGGATACAGAATTTCTTATAACAGAATAGAGGGGGAAAGAAAAAAAAAGAAAGAAAGAAAAGAAACTTACTAGCCTTCTCATATTGTTTCAATTGCTATTCCAATTACTCATGAGGGAGAAGAGTAGAAAGCAAGTCAGACTCTTGGAAAACCTATTTTGCTGCCTTCATATAAAGAATATTCAGTTCTCTGCTCTGTTAGCAGCTGACCAAAATCTAATCCATTAAACAAATATATCGTGGTAAGCAGTTCTTGAAAATGTTTATAATAAATGGTAAAAGCCAAGCCTCCACTGTGAGATTAACAGTTGGAACAGGATACGTTCATCAGGAAATAGGTTATTGCCTGACCAGAGTGTCCTGCCACATAACTTGCAGGATAAATGAAGATTTAAAAGTGTGCAGTGCAAGGAGTTTGTTTGATTCCCCCCTTTGCTTTCTTTTGCATATTCAAGCATTGCTTATTGCACGCGGTGTTTTCCTCAATGACTGTGTTAGGAAGTTCATTTTAGAGACAAAAAGCATCCAGTGTCTTGAAGATGCCCCCACCCCATGCCCCTTGCTCATCAAATGACCTGCGCATATTAATGTCACTAATTCACTTTTACAGAATGGACTTGGTAGCTGGGGAAAAAATGCTAAGAGAACTGTGGAAAGACTGTGTTCCAAAAGTATGGCCTCCCCCTCCCCCTCATCTTAAAGCTACAAGAAATACTGCTGAAGATGATGGTGATTTTCCTGCTTTGTTTGGATTGCAGGCCAGCCTCAGAGCGAGTGGACAGCAGTGCTCATGAATAATGCCTTCTACTTGAATGATACCTAGAGTAGCACAGGACTGACTAAGAGATCAAATACACTGGCTAAAAAGCCTTAGGGAAGCATTATGTGTCTGAGGTCTGATCTATTGTCTGGGAGGTCGGAGAGTGTTAATGCACTCTGCAAAGATTACACTCCCTCTCTAATTGCTCCGACACTTCCTTAAAGGATTTAAACAGTCAGGAGAGGTGACACTCCTTGTCAATTTTTGTCGTCTGCCCTGCTGTTGAAGTTTATCTGTCTTTCCACTGAGACCACTAGATCAAGTCACCCGGCCCAGTATCAAAGGCGTAAACTCCGAAAGGAGGGTGAAAGCAATGAGAGATGTTATTTACAGCTCCATTATTACTTGCTCTTTAAATGCTTCGCATTCCATTCTGGTGTTTATATTGTAAAGATGACAGCATATCTGTGTTCAAACTGGGTGGGGGTGGGTGGATGGTGGCTATAAAGAATCCAAGGCTTCACTTGGACTCTTAATCAGGCCTGTTTTCATAATCTTTCCTGAACACCGTAAGGCCCAACGTGGCATGTTGCATTTAGGTTATTTTGGTTCAAGACGTTGGGAAGAGTGGACTTGAAGCATTTCCTCCAAGCTGCCTCCCTCACCAATACACACACACACTCAGCCTCAGTCACCACATTCTGAAATGTTTATCCTGAATTAGAGATGCACAAGACCGGCCCACATGTGGGGCCTGACAGCTCTCTCCAGGCCGTCCTTGTACGTTTCAAATGTTGTGTGAACACATTTGTAGAATCTCTCTTCTTTGCATTGGAGAATGCTCGTTGGATCCTGCGTGTCCAGAGATGACATAGTAGTTTTATCAGACTCTGTATCTCTTATGTTGCTATGATTATAAGTCAAATATTCTAAATGACACTGAAAAGCTTCAAGGAAGGTTTACCTATTCTTTCACCATGGCAGTTTAGGAAATACTGGGGACCTGTATGTTTGAGAGTACTTTGTACGCCTTAAATTCACAGTGTATATTGCTGTAGGAGTAGGGAGGGCAAGCTTGCATCTTGCCCTGTGAATTTTCTACCCATTAGGCACAGTTGCATCCTTGAGAGGTATGCATTCCTCTTAGATTGGTTCAAATTGCTAATATATGTGGCCTACAGCCTGCAATATAATATTTATGTAGCTTTCTTGGGAGGATTTCCTGTAATTCAAGATGGTAGCCTGAATGGTGGGTGTGGAAGGACTTTTTTTTTTTTTTTTTTTTTTTTTAAGAAAGCCTTGTTTGCCCCCTGGGATTTTCACACTTTTCATCTGATGGCACTGTATTTTACTCATACTGTACAGAGCTGTCAATGTATTCGTTCTGTGTGTTTCCTACAGACTCTGAGCAGATGACGGGAACAATTGCTAGAGGGGGAAAAACACATTTGAATCAACGTCTTCAGAAGAGAATTTCTCTAGTGTCTTCTTTTCCTGCTCCTGCACGGACCGTCCCTCGCACTTTTTCTGATCGCATGTTCCCCCACACTGCCGGTCGATTAGACTGAATGTTTCATCTGTATATAAAAATTAAAAATTCAAACAAAAATCTGGCCCACATGAAGAACAGGCCCTTTGGGCATATGGTTCATTATGCATATTCGTTTAATTACTAAAACACTTGGGATGGCTTCCCTGCCCTTGCTTTCAACTTGCAAAGTTGGATCTCTTCTCTTGCACAGAAAATGTAGCACAGAATTCTATTCTGAAGGAGAAAAAAGGAAAAGAAAAGGAAAAAAAAGAGCCTTTCAAGAAATTATTGGAATTCACCAAAAGGAGATACGATTCTCAGTATGAGATTGATAGAATGAGGAGTTCCTCTCTTTCTCTTTTCCTTTCCCCTTTGGTCTCCTTCTCTGTCCCATTTCCACCACTGCCCCAAAGGCTAGCTTTACTGTGGTTAGTTTATGTGAATATAAGCAGGGCTGGAATGAGAGACCTAGGATTTAGGTTTCAAGTTCATTTCTTCTGAGCGACTGAAGTCTCAGGACGCAGCTCAGTTTTATTGGATAGAAAGGGACTTGCTAGGAAAGTGTGACTTTAATTGATTTTTCAGGGCTAACAGGTGGTGATAGTTTAGACATGTCCCAGCCTTGGTGCCACTTCTAATTTGAGGCTGCGCATATACTAGCTTTATTAAAATAAACAATTTCCTGGCCACGCTGTTACCTGAACATCTGCCTCTTGGTTTTTAAAGGGCCTTTTCAAATATTTTCATTCTGTGCTTAAATGGATCAGATCCTTAAAAAAAGCTGAGGAAGACTCTCTATTCTCTTCATGTCATCAAACTTATCATTTTTATGTTTGAAATTAGACATAAACATTGTTGTTTCAGGAATTTGACTTGGTGGTGGTGGTTTTGAGCACATTTATTTACATAGTGCAACAGATTTTGAGCATAACAGGCCAAAAATTGAATGCGTAGTTGCTGGGTTGAAATTTGAACTTTTATTTTGGTGATCTAATGATGGTTGAAGGAGTATGTGTGTGTGTGTGTGTGTGTGTGTGTGTGTGTGTGTGTGTGTGAGTGTGTTCATATGTGTGTGTATGCACACACATGCATGCTTAAAGACCGTATTTTGGATTTCTTCCTGGATTATAGTGTTGTCTCATCATTGTAGGGATGCTTTTTGGTTATAAAGAGGTCAGGACCCCTAAAGGCATTAATTGATTTTAGGGAAAGGACGATCCAGACTTGGGCATCTCGTTATTTTTATCGGTGAGTATATGCAGCTCTGACACAAACACAGTTTTTCGGTTGTGCAAATAGGTAGTCTATCTGAGTGATGGGAGACCGTCTAAGCCGTTCTTGATCTGATTCCTGAAGGAACTGTACTTTGTTATAAATAGCATCGCTCAGTAATCACTACTGGAGGGTTCCCAAATTAAAGCACCTTCGTTGGTTTCAAGCACATTGAATGTGTACAGAGCTGTTGCAGGCTTAATGTGAACTTATTGCTACCCTGCGTCTTTTAGTGCCAGAAATAAAGCTGTAAGTGAAGTAACTTAATACAGTGAACTGCTTTATTCTGTTACTGCACTAATGCTAATTAGATACACTTGCTTTATTACCCAGAGCACTTTTGCTGTATTCATTCTGATCCAATCTTTCTATGAACACGAAGGAGTAAGTCCTAAGTGTTAAGTTGAAGCTTTTAGTGGCAATTGCAGCCCGATGCTCATGTGGCCAAAGTCAGAGAACTCTTGGAGAGAATGCTTTGTCCACTTAGAGCACAATTAGAGCCCCCTCGGACTTCTAACATGGAGGGTGCCCACAGCGCCGACAATTACGCTTCGGAAATGAGCGAGACACTTATCGGTACATTTAATGCAATTTTTTTCTTGACCTCTTCAAGATACCCAGCTTTATGGGGAATAAATAAGTGTGTGAGGATTCTTTTCTCACTTCCTTTAATCAGAGCAGAGAGTTTGCTGATGGCTTTGAAAGATGTATTTACCCAAATCAGACTTTCAACTGCTCAATTACCAGCTTTTGCAAAAGCACATAATGAGAAATTTATTGTCTGATTCTGGACCTGAAATTATGATCATTTTTAAGGGGAAAAGCCAGTAGTTCCAGCATATTAGATGCCTTCTTTCTGTCACTTAGTTCAGAGCTTTTCCACTTTTTAAGCTGGCTGTTCCGCCTTGATGAGTGGTATGGAGATTTTTATTGGTCTGTAGATGAACATTTGATTTTTTCCATTTACATAAAGTCATAAAAAATGTACTGTTTGGCCAGTAGCATGATGCAAACCATGGGATTTTCATACATGTTTCATATAAAAAAGAGAATAAACATTACATATTTGGTAAGAACCTTGAATGTAAGTATAGGTTAGAAGCATTTTTTATGTTTCTTAAATAAAAAATCCTATTGGATGCTCAAAAGTCAACAAAAACTATGTGTCTTGAAGAATATAGTCTAAAAGACTCTATGTTTAATATTAGGATTATAAGGACTTCTTCTGTATAGACTTTTTCTTTTTTTTTTTTTAAGATTTTTTTTTTTTTTTTTATCTTTAGAGGGGAAGGGTAGGAGAGAGAGAGAATGCTTTGAGAGAGAGGGAGAGAGAAATATCAATGTACGGTTGTCTCTCATGTGTCCCCTGCTGGGAACTGGCCTGCAACCCAGGAATGTGCCCTGACTGGGAATCGAATGTATAGACTTTTTCTAAAATCAGAATGCAGTGAGCTATATTCTTCATGGAAATGTCCCCTATAGTGTTATTGTGAAAGTAGCAGTTTGAAAATTATATATCTTGTTTATTTAAAGTCACAAAGCACAATAAATGTGAAAACCACATAATCCAGATGTCTTTCTGCAAAAGCACTGGGAATAAGTTACCAGTTGGGTCATTCCCACACAGAACTAGAATTTGTGGATGGAGTTTTGTCTCTAAGAAATAAGAGAAAGCACCCAGTTTGACCATACCCCCTGCCCCCATCCCCCGTGAACCGACCAGGTCATTCTGTGTCATGGTCCAAGACAATGCCAAATAAACACCCAAAATGCTATGTTTCTATGCACCTGGATCTCAAGAAAACAGACAGTTTGAAAACTATGTATCTTGGCAACCAGAATATCACTTAGGGGAGCAAGTCAAAATATGATGTTTTGGTTTTTTTTTTTTTCTGGAGGAAGAGGGGAAAAGTGAGGGTTAAGATTAGAACAGGAATTTCAGTTCTGGGCTTGATCTGAATTGAGGTTTGCCAAGGCCTCTCTTCCATGACTGGTGCCTGTATATCCCCTTACCTCTTTCTCGCTGGAGTCTGGACCCTTCATAATTTTGCTGTGTGAGTTCACCCATTTTACATTATACTCCTTTATTTTTGTATTTCTACTGTAATAAACTGCCACACAAGCAAGTGGCTTAAGACCACACCGATTTATTATCTCACAGTTCCGGAGGTCAGGAGTCCACCACAGGTCTCACTGGCCTAAGATGCAGGTGTCGGGAGGGCTGTTTCATTCCGGCAGTTCTGGAGAATCTGTTTCCTTTCCTTTGCCAGCCGTTAGCGGCTGCCCACATTCCTTGGCTCCTGGCCCTTTCCTCCATCCTCAAATGCAGCAAGGGCGCACTGTTGCGTTCCCACTCTGACCTTGCTTCTGCCCTCACAGCTTTTCCTGACTTTGTTTTTCTGACTCCGTCTTTCACTGTTAAGGACTCTTGTGATCACATTGGATTTAACCAGATAACCCATGACGATCTGACTCTTAGCAACCTTAACTCCACCTGTAAACTCAATTCCCCGTGGCAACATAACATAAAAACCCCACACAGCTCCCCAGAGCCAATCAAAATCCAACACGTTTAAAGAACCAACAGAAAGCTCTCTTTCCTATAAAACAGCCCTTAGCCTCCCAGACAAAAGTGGTCTTGCTCTTTCTTCTGGGCTGTTGCAGTTTCTTCTTAAAATGTGTCTTAGTTACTCATTGTCTTACCCCACGCCCATAATTAAGGGCCATTTAGTGACCAGAATTATCTAGCCAAGTATCTGACCCTATTGTTTCTCTGTTTAGAAATCCATAATGACTTCCCAGTTAGTTTACAATTACATCTTGGACTGGCCACGGAGACTTACAGGCCTTTCCAGTATCTGACCCCTGCGGAGTTCCCCACCCTCATCTCCAGCCCCACCCCTTTAGGATCCAGCCCCGCTGAATGTTTTACTCTCTCCAGGTATGAGAAGCCTTTAAAAATTTTACCGCCATCACATGTGGGTGATACTTCCTTTCTCCCACTAAACCGTCAGTCTAACCTAAGCTCTGCCGCTCTCCAGCATCAGTCCAATCAAAGTGATAACCGAGCAAATGCCTCCTCATGGAACGAAAGAATGGCCTGAGCGCTTTTTTCTACAGAAATAACTGGTAAAGTAAAGACCAAGGCAACTTGGTCTTTCAAGTGGTGTTCTTCATGCTTGTATCACTGTCCATTCAGCTGCTTTAAGAAGCAGGATGATGACACCAACTCCTCACTTCCTGTGCTTCTTTACATTTGACCTGCTTGACCCCTGGGGGCATTTGGGTGTGTCACCCTTAGCAGGGGCTCACATTCTGAAACGGATGTAAAATTAGCAGTGTTTCACAGGCCAATATATGTGATAAAAGAAATTGTATCCTCTTCTCAGATTAGTTGAGGAAACAATATATAAAGTGATAGGACTCGACAGAAGTTTTTTTAATTTTTTTTATTTGTTTGTTTGTTTAATTAGGCTTTTTGAGAGTTATTCAGATCTCAAAGTGTTTGGGGAAATAGCCATGTCATTGAACTTGGTGTCTTATTATGCTTTCTTACTAGTAAGAAAGGATGTGTGTATTCAAAATGGGCACTAGAAACATATTAATTACATCCAGGAATTAGACAATATCCCTCTCAACAGTTTTATTTATCATTGCTTTGTTAGAAATAAAATTAAGAGTAAAAAAGCAAGTTGCAGATATTAGAAAAGAGGAAACAGAAGCAGAGTATATGATTATGTGACTCAGAAACCCCAAAAGAATGAAATGAAAAGTTATTTGAAACAATAAGAAAATTCAGTAAAGATACTAAAAAAAAAAAAAAAAAGTATACAAATTACTTGCTTTGACAGGCCAGCAATTACCCATTTGAAAAATTAGTGAGGTAAATTATTAATTTATAATAGAAACCAAAAATAAACAATAAATATGTTACAACTTTTGAATGGTAGAAAAAGTTTTTAATAATCAGTAAAACAATGCTGCTTTTGGAAAGGAAGTTTCAATATTTAAGAGGCAATAATTTGCCTCTTCTAAGTTGGTAAATTATAAGAATGACACCTTTTTTAGTACTTACTATGAATTGACGTTTGATAACCACACGTTATCTTATTTCGTCTTCTGGACTACTTGTGATTTGGACAAGAAAGTAAGGCTTAAGCCTTGAAATAATTTGCCTGAGACTTCACGCCCGCCTTGTGAAATAGTTACCGTGTGTTCTTTTCTTGTTTGTCGCACTAAGTAGTGTGTTCCTTGGAGGTGGGGCCCTGTCTTGTTTGCATTCATGTCTCCTATGACCATTGGCGTTCAAACCCAGGCTCTTGCTTGTCCCATTTATGGGAGAGGTCAGAGATTCAGAGGCTGATGGAAACTGGGCAGGCAAAATGCATGCTTTCTCTAATGTAGACCATTCTAGCCTATGATTTGCTTGGGGGCATCGAGCCTCAAAATCGGAAAATTTTAAGATTTTTAAAGAGGCTTTGGAAGTCTTAATTTTTTTTATCTGAAATATTTGGATTTTTAAATATTGGCAGCCAATTTAAAAAGTTATCTTTTTTTCAGTTGAAGTAAATCTTACTGGTGGCAAAATTTGGTCTGTGGCCTGCCTCTTTGAGACCTTGGATTTTTGCATATTACTTTACCTTCTTTTTGGTACCATAAACCTAGGAGCCAGAAAGTAAAGAGGGCTGATAGGGTAATGAGGTTTCCAGGTATGGGGCTCCTGTATCTGTCTGTGCCGGAGGGTGAGTGGCCAATCCATTTCATCTTCATTCTATCAGTTCCAAAGCCGGGCTAATCATTGCACATTTGTGTATGTGTGTGTTAACCTGTTTGTAACTGTTTCTAAAAGAAGCTGAAGAAAGAGAGTCTTGGGTTTAATTCCCAAGGTCGATGAGTAGGAATTTAAGATTGTTCCCATATCGTCTTCTCAAGCAGTGATTCTGTCTTGTCTTCCAATCAGGTGTTTTTGGTCACTGTCTGGAACTTTGAACTGTACATGATCCCCATGGCGTTGCTGCTGCTGTTTGTCTATAATTTCATCAAACCCATGAAAGGGAAGGTTGGCAGCGTCCAGGACTGTCAGGTGAGCAACAGTTCCAGTAATTTTGATGTTTAATTAGAAATAAAAGGTGTTACCACCAGTACACCACCACCAAATCATGGCCCAAAGTCCACTTGGTTGGAGACTCAAGGAGCCACCCCCCACACACGTCCGCGTTACAGTAGAGATCTTATATTAGGAGATACCTGCGGTCCTCCTCCTCTAGCACCTTGTGGTTTTGAGTCTTGGCCTACTTCCTTAGAATGGGGAGAGCCCTCTGGTTCTTAGTCATCCTTCCACGCCTGCAGCACGTGTCCCTGTGCACAGCTGATGCTTGGGAAGGTTACAGTGAAGAACAGTCTCAGCCACTAGAGAAACAGCCTTTGGTGGCTCTCTGAGCCCCTTCAGGGGACTCAGAGCATCTGGGAGGCTGCCCGAGGTCTCTCCACCCAGGCACCCCATGCAATATTCACCTCTGGCCTGAAGGCTTAGGGGATTCTTGGAGGCGTGCCAACTGCCAGGCCTACCTGAGTGGGTGTGGGTATGCGTCCTGCTATTGTTGAATGCCCAGATTTCTGTTGCGATTCTCACACTTCCCATGGTGTTGAAAGAAGGTTCAGCAAAAGGCCTCTTGTCAAAGACACCCAGCCTCCCCTTACTTTCCTTCTTCTCTATGTCTTCTCCCCCAGACCTCTTATCCTAGCTCAGAGACCTTTTCCTGCCCCGGGACAGCAGGAACTCATTTACAGGCATGCTTTATGGTATAATCTTGGCATTCCAGATTCAAGACTCCAATTTTTTAAACAGAAATCTAAGATTTTTGAGACTTGATCACAGATCAGCTTCACATTGGGTTTTTCTAGACTCAAAAGATGACCATCTTCACCTATTTTCCCTTATAATGTTCTCATTTAAAAAAAAATCATCTCTGAAATTATGGATAGTAAAGGAATACGTTTGGTATCTTTTGGGATATAGGGGAAGTAGGGAAATGGGAATAAAACTTCAAGCAAGTTCAAATTCTATTCTGTTTGATTTTGGATTGTTTAATGGAGCAGGCATGGCTATGTATCAATAATAAAGGGCCTAAAGATGTTAGAATCATCGATAAATAAATAACTTTAAGTTACAGGTTCTTTTAAGAACTAAGTTTCACAGAGGTACAGATGAGGGAAATTTTTACTGAGAAATATTTATAATAAAAATGCTGTCAGCTAACATTTTACTACTTTCAGATTTTTTTCTAGCTATGTATATGATATGTATACTTATAGAATGTCTGTGTGTATTTTACATAGTGTATATAAACATATACCTGGGTACACGAGTCTAATGTATATGCATGTGTGTATAACAACTTTTTAATTTGTAAAACATTTTCAAACTCATTACCTAATGAATCTTGATAACACAGCCATAATGGAGGCAAGAATTACTATTTTCATTTTATGCTTAATGAAACTAAGTCCCAGAGTGCCAAAACGATTTGCCCAAAGTCACACAGCAAAAAGTGCTGGAACAGGGAGTGTCTCAAGCTCAAGACCATGTCAAGCTGAAGACTTCGAGGTCCTCATTATAGTTTTTTCTCCCATAAAATCTTTTCATTATATTTGTTTTTATCCATTTGTCATTAACGCTCCTTGCTCCAATAGTGAATAGGTTAACTCTCCAGCATCAGTGAGTGTCACACAATGAGCTAGTTCAAGTTCATGGGGAGGGTGGCTGCTCAGTGCTTTTAATGGAATATAGCAGAGTACTCTCTGGATACTTCAGAGTTACTCCCTCTTAAGAGCATAACATTGAAAAATATTTTTTCTTGGGAACAATGATGTCAAAACAGCATACCTGACCTTTGCATGGTTAAGTAGGAAGGTCAATGTTCAAGCTGAAATGGGCCCTGGTTTTCTAATACCCAGCATTCTTTGCAAGCTACCGAATGCATTTGAATATGAACCAACAGGTGTTAGCTTTTAAACGCTGCAGTGAGATGACTGGAATTTACTTAGTAGATAGACAAGATTTTAAAACGAATCTGAACCAACCTATTTGTGTCACAGCCGGTGCTGTGACCCCTGAACCAAGGCCAGGCACCCTTTGGTCCATATCAGACCCTTGTTTCCTTCCCTCACCTGCTTTCCCCCAAAGCCCAAGCCCAAGGAAAACGACAATGCCATAGAGAAACCTATGACTTATTCTTGAGATTGATTATATTCAGACTAATGGATTTTCTACTGTCTAATGTTTCAGTAATGGCCCCAAAGGAAAAGAGAAATCATTATAACAATGAGCCTAGCACAAACGGAGTATGGTATTCTCAGGCTTAACGTAGCAGTTGGTTCATTTGTCAGAATAAGAACAAAACTGTTTACAGAAAGTACAACTCGGCAATGCATTTTTAAAGCTGGATGCCTCCAAAGGGCACTCGCCTAATAGCTTTATTAATAGTTGAGTTTTATAAAGATTAAGCATATTGTTTCTACTTTTGCCACAGTGACCTTGAACTTTACAAGTGTCATTTTAAAGAGTATTTTTGAAATATTGTACTTTAAAAATACTAGTGCTTAAATTATGTAGAAAAATTATTAAATGTGATTATCGAGAACAGGCTTACAGTCATCAGAGGGGAGGAGGAGGGAATTTCAGGGGAAAAGGGGAAGGGATCAGAGCAACAAGTATAAAGGACACGTGGACAGAAACTGGGGGAGTGGAAATGGGAGGGTGGTGGGGAGGGCTGGGGCGGTGGGCCAGGATGGGAGTGGAAGACAGAAAACTGTACAAGAACAACAATTAAAATAAATAAAGAAAAAATGTGAATGACTTTAGTTCGCATTTGGGAATTTCAGGTGATATTTTATTAACAAATTGTGGGTCTTCCTTTCAGGATAGCACAGACGTAGATGATGAGGAGGATGAAGATGACAAGGTGAGTGTGCCAAAGAAAGAAACACAAAAGGCCAGGACGTTAAGGTTTTCAGCAGATACTGTATTTTTCAGACCATAAGACGCACCTTGGTTTTGGAGGAGGAAAATAGGCAAAAAAATTTTGAAGCAAAAAAATGTGGTGAAATATTTAATAACATAAAGAACATAATATTTCACCAATGTAAATGTAAACAGAACTCAACAGCAGCATTAACAACCATTATTCCTCCCAAATTTGGGGCAGGGGCAGGAGCAGGGTGCGTCGTATAGTCCAAAAAACATGGTAACTTCCAGGTTGAGTCAAAATGATTTTTTTTTTGGTACTATAGAGTGACCAGTATATTAATATATATATATATATATTTGTAATTAACAAAGGTATCCCTTTTTAAGATATATTTTCATTTTTTCATTCTTTTTTTTAAAAATGAAGGTGAAAAGGGGCAAAATGTAAGGAGTAACTGAAATAGTATAAAGAGCGTACCTGCAGGAGGCCTGTCATTGGCTGCGAGCGAAGGTTCGCCTTCTCCTTGGCGTACGACAGGTAGACGGAAGATAGCCTGGGAAGTCACAAGTAAATCCAGTGAGATCACTCCTCCTCTAGCTTCCTGTCGGCGCTCGGCGGGGCGGTCACCCACGTCGGCGCCTGTCACTTCCCCAGCTGTTGCTGGCAACATTTGCAGCTATATGTCTGTGTACATCTGTCCTTTTCCTTCTCTTGGGAGACTCTCTCAAATCTGCTGCTTTTGTTGTCATTATGCTTTCAGACAAACCTTCTGGAATAAAATGAAAAAAGGGAAATGCCAAATGCGACACCACTAGCTTAATGGGCTCCCAGTCCCCCAGAACCTGTGGGTACACTGGGCATCTGGTGGCAGTATATGGGATGCTTGACGGGGAGAAAGGGGGCAAAGGGGGAATCTTAAGAGTTAGTATCAAATATAAAATGCCCAGGAAATAGAAATGAATTTAAAAAACACCAGCTCCACAACACAAAGAGCCTTCAAATTAATCAGGAGAGCCAGATGGTTTTGCCCATTTGTAGCAAATTGAGGGGATTACGAAGTAAATCTTAGTTGTTGTGTTAAAATGATCATTCATGGCAAAATAATAAAGTAGTAAAATACATATATTTTTAAGTAAACTGCCCTTTTACCGAACAAAGGTCACACAGGTGCAACTTTCTTTTTGATGAATTGGTGTGCATGGCTTCTGAGCGATGTTACTCCTTAGCATTAGAAGTAGGTATAGCCAAGCTAAGGGCCACGATGGGATGTTTTACCAAAGGCAACAGCATCTTAATGAGGTTATTTTAAACCCATATTAGGAAAAATTCTAAATTTTATTAACCAAGCCTTGGCAGTGAGGAAGATTTCTTTCTGTTTGGCCAACCCTTTTGAAATGAGCCACCCGTGGATGCGATAATAAACTGCCCTTTAGAGATCAGGGTGACTGTGTGACTTTGGCACATCTGATACAGGAGAGCATCCAGCAAGAAGGCAGGGAATGACAAGGCAGTGCCGAGTACCCTGGCAGCCAACAAATTCAAGTCCTGGTCTCTGGGTCAGTGGTTGTCAAGGTCTAACCTTCCACTGAGGTGTCTCAGAGCCTTCAAGCCCTTTGAGGCAAGGATGAATGACTTGGAACCACAGCATCTCCTCGGATGAGCCTTGGGGCTATTACACTCATCTGAGCCTGGCCCTCCACCAGGCAGCTGTGCCAGCCCACCGCACACTGACGGCCTTGGTCCTAGGACTCTCCCCACTTCCGCCAGGGCAATTTTGTTCTTGAGGTGCTTTGATCGTAGTATTTTCATAAAGCCCTTAATAGCCGCAACATGGCTATGTCTGTTTTTCTTCCTCAATTTTATATTTCTGTGAAATCTTCCAGCAGCCTGTGGGCCTCATGCCGCCCAGGATGGCTATGAATGTAGCCTGACACAAAATCATAAATTTACTTAAAACCTTTTTTTTTTTTGCTCATCAGTTTTCATTAGTGTTTGTGTATTTAATGTGTGGCCCAAGACAACTCTTCTCCTTCTGCTGTGGCCCAGAGACGCCGAAAGGTTGGACATCCCTGTAAAAGGAATAAGTCTAAAATGAAAAGTGGACTTGTATTTATGCCTCTTCTGCTTAACACACCCCTTCCATTGTTAGGGGATTCTGGCCAACTGCACAGTCCTCTTCCATATCTTTTCACTCTCACTTCTTAAAAGATTTGTAATTAGGGGGATTTTCAACAGAAAAACTTCCGCAGCACTCGTCATTCACATGCATATCAGAATTCTCCATGCACAGCAGCCTGCACGCTGAGATGTGCTGGTCTTAGACCTGCACGCACAGGCACCGGGCCACCGCCCTCCACAGTGCATGGCAGTGCAGGGCTTACCCACACGGCCCTTCTGGCTTCTGTTGCGTGTTAGACATGACAGACCATGCTTCTGGGAAGTGTAACACACCCAGCAAGACAGGAACTGTTTACAAATTATAAACACACAGTCGTTTCCTTCCAAGCGAGAAGAGAGGGAACTCCTTTCTCTCCAAACTATCCATCTTGAAAGTGACACTTCTTAATTGCCAGCGCCCCTTCCCGCCACATACCATCCCAGACAACTGCGGAGATGAAAGGGCGCCGGGCCCCTTGGCACCCCTTTCTCGGGAGGTGGATGCTTTCCCATATTCTGCCTGTCTCCGAGGCACAGACCAGGACCCGGTCTGGGGTCTGTCATCCTTTTATTGTCTGAAACAGGGATTGTTGTAAAATGACATCACAGTAGCCTCCTGCTCCCTTCTTATTGTTCAAAGTTCATGGTAGCAACCTGTACTGGAAACCAAATTAGACTCCCCAGTTTCACCTTCCTTTCTTTTCTGGCCTTTTGGTTACCACAGAGAACTTGCAGGTAACTAGTTCTTTGGCTTTTAGGGAACTAAATGGATAAACTAAACTTTGAAGAGAGGAAAAGATTTTTTTCACTTCTTATACCTGATGGGCCACACAAGAATTGCTTGTTACAAGTAGAGCTTGCTAGGGACCCAAGAACACAGATAATAACGAAATTCAGCCAACAGCAATCAGCTGACATTTCCTATGTGTATTAGATTCCATATGTGGAATTCTTCCTTGTGGATCTTATTTGTACGGATGGATTACAATGAAAATTGCATTAATTTTCTACACAGTAAAGGTCAGTAATTGAAGCATGAACCAAGAAACTATTGTGTAAAATGCTGTATTCCATACTTAGGAAAGGTCATGCAAAGCACTAATATCTTGTTTTCATTGTGGAAGGTATAAATACTTGCATTCAAGTTTCTTTTTCTAGCCCAATAATTACTTGCATAGAGTATTTCAGCATTTACTATTAACATCAGGAAGGAAAAGTCATAAGAGCATGTAATAATAATTTTAAAAGGTCCTGTTTGTTGCTCTCATAAAGACACTACTCCATGATGCTTGCATTGTGCATTGTTTTGTTTTTAGCTCAGCTGTCAGAATAGGACTTGAGTGATCTGTTTTTTGAGGGGGATGATCAAAAAATTTACAATGCCTTACAATGTTTAGGGGGAGAAAATTACCCTTTTATATTAATTATGGGTGGAAGACACATAGATATGTTTTCCTTTAAGAAAATAAGGAACATCCAATACACTTTGTTGATCAATGGTGGAACATTTTATAATGAAAGGAGGCAAATAAATATTACATTCTATCTTCTTTTCACAAGTTAGGATGTCATCGTTAAAATTTAAGTGCTTTTTAAACCATCAATTTCAGTGTTTAAAATAATTTTCATCCTCCAAACTGATTCGTCCACTCCTCACTACCGAGGCAGAGCCTTCTAGAGAAAGGAGCACGTGGCATATGAATTCAGAAGGAATTCCTGCTGTAGGGTAACTTGCATAGTCCTTTGGGTGAGTTCGGTAGGTCCATCATGCCTCACACCTTGTGTTTTCTTGTTTCCAGAGAGAGAAGATGATCTGTAGTATCTCAGCCAGGGAAGACCCTCATTCTTGGAGGAAGTCTCCTCACAATCCAATAGCGAGAGTAGTTTTACTTAAGATTCCTTTGTAACTTAAGAATACCCCAAACAGAGGAAGTTAGTTTGATTAGTGATTTTTTTAAACTATTGACTGAATGGTGGTATGTTAAGATGGTAAGGTATGGTACTTTTAAGAAAGTAAAAAGTCGGAGAATGTCTTTGAAAGATTAGCAATAATTGAATATATTCACACACATTTTAGAGCCTATGCAAACTGTGTCCAGGGCATATTGTAGAGGACCTGCTTATGGGTAATTTTCAGGGGAATAAAGTAAATGGCCCTTCTGATTTAACTGCTTTTAATTTGATTTAATATGAATTTTAGCGATGAAGTAATTTAATTGCTAACATTTCTACCATACCATCTTAGTGTCGAGACTTTAATATTAAAATGGATTCCAGCCAATTCTTAATGATCGGTTTACGCGCGTTCGAATGAGAAGGGATTGGCTTCCTTACTTCCTGCAGTCTTTTCTCTGACAGGCCGACTAGCTCAAGTTTTCCTGTTAAACATGAAATCTCCATTCTTAAAAATGCTTTGGCTTCATTACTTCTAGAAGGAATCCAGAAATGTTATTAATCTGACCTTTTGAAGCATTAGTCATCCTACTTACTATCAGGCTCACTAATCCTAGTACTTGTGGATCTGCCTCGAGAGTTCCACTGTAAGGATTAAACTTCTGTTACTCTCAAATATTGTGAAATATGAATGCACCAGACTGTAAATTAGATGGATTATCCTTCTATTAGCTAATGTGCACTAACAAAATACAGTCAGAAGCTCTGATTTTACAGAGTATAAGGCATTTAGATATTTAACTTCCATTGCCTGAAATTTTGACATCATGCTAATGTAGAATGCATTGGACATTGTAGCTCAGTTTCATGGTTTTTCTGAGGATAGTAGCTCTTCCTCTTGTTTTTCCTAATGAAACCCCTTGTTTCAGTGTGGTTTGTGCTAAGTCCCAATTATCCAATGAGTTTAGAAGATAACTGATAGGTAATTTACAATATAATTAATAGAAAGGTAGGGAGCACCACTTTGTCCTCACTCAAGGGACAAGTAATAACTTACTGTAAGTAATAAATGACACAAAAGTAATAATTTAAGAGGATCATTTGGAGTAAGACTTAGTTAAATATAATTAGATTTCAAAATATTAATATTTGTTGAGTGCTTACAATTTCCAAGCTGTTTTTATGTGCTTCAGCTCATTCAGTACTAAAAATAAACCATTACATTGGCTTTTATTTTCCCCATCTACAAATGAACAAACCCAAATTAAGAGAAATGAACTGGATAGGATGGTAGGTAGCAAGACCGAAATCCAGCTCTTCTGACATAAATCACATTTATTTTTTGACCATGCCACATTGTTATGGAGGAAGCCTATCATTAATTTATTGGTTCAATTGTCTGCATTATTATACATTTATGGAGTGTTTTCTCTGTATGAGAGCCTCTGTAGGTGCAAAGATTGCAACTACAAGCAAGGTGCTCCAAGTAAGTAATCAGAGTGTAGTGTGATTGCTATTTTTATCAAGGTTTGTACATTGTGTTGGGCAGTGCAGATGAAGTGAGTGGCTGAATCAGAAATGCCAGAGGAGTCGATGTTTGAGCCCAGTCTCAGGGTAATAAGAATTACTTGTTGCATTGTTTGGTTACATAAATATTTTTCCTTCCACTCTCCTCACTCCCTCACCTCAAAAAAAAAAAAAAAAAAAAAAAAAACCAACAACCAAAAACCAAAACCTAAAGGGCTCGGTCAGCAACTCCAGCTCACTGCCTGTTTACCGACAACGGTTACCGTTAGAGAAAACCATCAGCTCTGCCTGCCTGGTGGTCGCAGGCATGGCATCTGTCACTGGGCTCGCAGAAACTTTCCATGAAATGCGGAAGCCCAAACCACGTGTTGGTAAATAACTGTCAGAGTGGAAGCGCTGTATGTAATGAACAGATAGGTAGAGCAGTTTAAAACCACTTAGAAATCACACTGATGCAAAATCCAAACAGTCTGTTTTATGTTCATTTGCCAAGGCAAAAGTACTCCTGGAGAGGGAAGTACTTTCCTGAAAGAGTCCTGGTTTTCTCTCCCTCATGGTAATGGCCTTGGACCTCACCGTGTGTGTGTGTCTTTGGATCCCCCTGTGTCCCCCTGCATGTACAGCCCAGCTCATGGGAAGAAGCCCTAAAGGTAGTTCCCAGTACAATAAGCCAGGATTCCCAGAGAATGATTTTTAAACTTGTATATCAGAAATATTTCTTCTTGTTCTTTGTTATGACAGATGTTGAGAGCATTTTTTCACGCTAAATGCCACTCAGTCTATTTCTGATGTTTATCATTTTTTCCCAGTTTTCAAATTGCAGGCTTTTTAATATTCAGTGGGATGAAACAGACTAAACAACCTCCCAATTGCAGCCTGAAGTTATATTCTTGCATCTTTGCTCTGGATGGCTGAAATTACTAGGAAGGTCTCAAGGTAGAAATTTTGTGTTGATGCCCTTCACGAACCCTGTGCATCTTCTGACAAACACTACTCAGTTTTTAAGCATGCATGGTCAATTATCTGGACTGTGTTTCTGGTTTTGGTTAGGTAGTTAAAGAGAAGGGAGCATTTTTCTTAAATCAGAACAGGTAGAAAAGATTTAAAGTCTCGTGGTGATTATATAATTAATTCTAAGTCATAAATTCATTGTGATGGTGTTAACGCTCCCCCAGAGGCACGAAACTAGTTTATTGGACCACATCCTATATTCACTGGAGATAGGAAGAAGGCCACAGGGCCTTGAAGAAGGAAATACTGGCTTCTTGATTTCATTTTTGTTTTTAAAGAAAGAACAATTCCGTTACAACACAGGTACATTATTTGTTCCTAATTCAACTGCTTACAAAACTTAGCCAGAGGACTTGTTTTTTTTTTTTCTTTTTGACATTTTAGAAACAAATGGACAATGAAAAAAATAGTGATCTTGCCTTTATGTAATATACCTGTTTAGATTACAGAGTTGAAGTCATCATTCTTCTTCTTAAAATGAGTGCCACTCTTTCTTTAAAGAGTATACAAAACAGAGGAACATTATGAAATTTGAATTCTGGATCTGAAATCTCATGCTTTCATCTCTTTCATTATGTGGTGGTACAGGCTTGGCTTATAAAGTAGACCCTAAATCGTGGTTTCAAATTTCTACTGAGTAAAATCCATTCTTTCTCAACATCTAAAAATATGTTGGTAGCCACAATTATATTGTTTGTTTAATCCCATCAGTGGTTATCAGTATCTTTATCACTCATTTCCCTTGAATAATTGGAAGCCTCTCATGTTAAGGAACAACTTAAGCCCATGTGATAGCTGTTCTGTCTTTCTGAATGAATCACTGTTGCTCTTCCTAGGGAATCGGTAGCAGCAGCAGATGTAATGTTGTGTTTGCTAAACTATGTTACCACGACATTCCCCGGTTCAATCTGAAACGTGTAAATAAAGCCAGCATGTTGCAGATAGAACTGCAAGATACTCTCACATAACACAGGACAACATGCATAGACTTGCCCTGCAAGATCGTTGCTTTGGAAACTTCAATCAGTATTGTTTTGACTGGACCAAATATTGGTTTTTCATCCTTTTTTCTCTTTGCATTCTTGACGGGAAGGAACTTATGTCTGTGAAGCCCCTAGAGTATACCAAGTGCTTTACAGATGACATGATACTTAATTCTCCAAAGATTCCTTATGATCTCCCTTCTCTAGATAACAAAATTGGGACTCAGAGAGGGTAAGGACTTGCAGTAACCCCAGAGCAAGGAGAACTCGGCTGGACCCAGGTGTCTCTGACTCCATAGCCTGGTATTCAGTCTATGGAGTTGGGGCCTCTCATCTCATGGGTGTGTGTGTGTTTATTTCCTCCCATCACCAAATTCTTGAAAAAGGAAAAGGATATCATGAGAATCATTTATTATGCTGGTGTACTAACCCATACTTTCTTTATAACCACAAGATCAGCATTTGGGTATTTTCTCAGGGAAAAATAAAATAAAGTCCGTTACCTGAAATAGGAAATTTTTATGTAATGGAGTCACATGGAAATTTGAGGCATTGTCCAAAAAAACTCTTTTGACCTCAACTCTGCTGCTGCTGCAAAGAGGAAGCCACTTTCACCCTTTGGGTCAAATTCCCCGATGCTTTCAATCCCCCATTATAAACAGGAACACTGATGTGGCCAACAGAGATGGGTTTTCACCATTGTGCCCGTCCTTAGAGGTTGGTGGATCGCTGAACACGAACTGGGTCTCTCTGCTAGCCAATCTAATCTATAATGTAAACTGCTTAAAGAACTGGAGTTAACAAGAGAGTAAGGGAAATAAGGACTTTAAAATTAGGGCGGAAAAGTAAAAATGTCTTGGAAGTTTGATGTTTCAAGAGGAAACAGTGAGGCTGACTTTTTCTTCTGTGCTGAATGGTTGGATAAAGGATGACAGACCAGATGGAAGGAAGTTATTCAAACCATCTGAGCACACTTCACTGACGAGGCGGGTACCAGCGGTCCACTCTGACCTCCATCCCTCCCTTGGGTCTATTTCAGCTAAGTAGCTTCATAAACAAGGACAGAGGCAGGGAGGACTCTTTGTGCTTTGGACATTTTTCCTAAATTGGTGCTTTGACCCACAATCCCTACATAGGGTGGTGGGTTCTTTGTCTCTCCATCCATGGGTCTCGTTCGAGGGATGGGAGAGTACAAGATGAGAATGAATTTTTTTTCTTTTGGAGCACAGAAGGATATTAGAGAAATGGTCTTTTAAATTTAGACACTTTTGCTCAGTAATTTAGTACAATTTTAACCCAAGTGAAATTCTAGACAGGAAAAAAAGAGTTTTGTTAGAGTTATTGGAGGGTTTAGGTGTGATATATTAGATGTAGCAAGTACAATGGCCCAGCTTGGCAAGCATTGAGCAGGCACTTGGTGAATCCTGGAAGCAGTGGATTTTATAAGCTTGAATATTGTATCAAATATTAGAAACAGTGTAAAAAAATTCCATTCTGCAGGAAATATACTTTTCTCCATTTGAGTAATTTCTAAATTATTTATAAAAGCATTCACTACTTAACATGGTAAGGCACACTTAAGTTTTTCCATAAGTAAAGTAAAGATAATATTCTTAGAAAGCTGAATTGCATTTCACATGAAGAACTGTAGACTGAGGGAGATGGCCTTATATTTGCTTCCAGTTCCATGAAGGAAAAAAATAATCAATTGTTGGGCATCCTCCATGGAAATCTGCTGGGTAGGATGCGGTCCTCAGCAGTGTAGTATCCGGTGACTTTGCAGCCTATCTCTTTACGCTGTTTCTGAGGTGGTTGCCAGAGGATGACTGAAATGGTCATCAGGCCTGCAGTGGATTTAAAACATGATTAAAAATACAGCAGCATTTGGCTCAGAAGCCACAGTATTAGGAAACTGCAGCATCTGAGTAGCCAACATGCCCTGTTGTTACCTGCTGGAAACATTTCAGAAGTACTGTGATGGAGGGACCAGCGGAAGGTGAGTTGGCAGATTACCCTGTGAAGACAAAGATGAAATCAGGGGCAGCCAAATAGAAGGAACTGCAAAGTCCTCTGGCAGAAGCATCTGCCCCCACAAGGAAATGCAGCTCTTGGTTCTATAGGGCATCCATGCATCCCGATAGTATGGGAGGCTCCCACACTAAGAGTGGTTGCCTCTGAATGAAGATGCAGGGATTTGGGGGGAGTCAATAGATAGATATGTCGTGAAAACTGTGACATCTCTTAGAGTCGCTCTGTTGGTATAACCATGCTCTTATACTACAGTAAACTAATTTCTAGAGTGGGACAACAAAAATACAGTAACCGAGTTAAATCTTCCTTTTATGTTTCTTAGGAATGCGAGAAAAAGGGCTTAATCGAAAGAATCTATATGGTACAGGATATTGTTTCCACTGTTCAAAACATCTTGGAGGAAATTGCGTCTTTTGGAGAAAGAATTAAAAAGTAAGTTCTATGTTTGCATTGTGGTTTGAATTAGCACTTCCATTCACAAGGATGAGTAGTGGGGTGGCAAGGGCGAGATCAGAAAATACAAAGACTTAAACCAAAAGCAATGATGTCAGGCACTCCCTGTTCAGTTTGGTTGGTTTGCTCGCTGAGTTTGTCAGTCTCACAGTTTGGGCAAGTCCCTCAGTGGGGGCGACCATATGGCCTGCTCTATACCAGTCATTCCAGCGTAATTATTCATAGTGCTCACTTCCACTCTCAAAAATATCCTGGATTAGGTGATGAACTAGATTAAAAAAATAGATGATCCTATTCACAAATAAAAGGGAAAGCAAATATGCTCTAAAGGAGCCTTTTTGAAAAACTATCTGACCCACAGACCAGTCATGCCTTGAGTGAAATGTTTTCTCAATTCTTCAAGTCATGGTACCTCACTAGTAGCATCATAGATGCAAAGATGTGAAGTTAACTTATCATGTACATGAGCACCTCAGGACAGAGGTCAACAGACGTTCTCTGTAAAGGGCCAGAGAATAAGTATTGATATTTCTGGCTTTGTGGGCTACAATGGTCTCTGTCGCAACTACGCGACTCTGACTTCTCAACTCTGTTGTTTCTGGGTCAAAGCAGTCACAGTTGATATGTAAATGAATGGGTTTATATGTGTTCCAATAAAATTTTATTTGCAAATGTAGGTTTGAATCAAATCCAGCCCATAGCTTGCCTTTCCCTACCTTAGAGCACAGGGCTAACTTCTATAAAAGAGTCCCAATTGAGAAAGACTCTCCTATGATTTGTGTTTGTTGGGTTTTTTAACTTGTTTGTTTGTTATACATTATTGAACTGTGCATAACTTGGTTGTCATTGGTACCAATGAATAGACTAGTTTTTAATTTTTTTGAATTATAAACTTATTATTTCCCCCTTTAAATCCAGAATTGTGTCAGCCATATTTTTCTTTCTACATATTAATTAATATCTTTTTTAAAAAATCTTATTAGTCTATCTTTTTTTTAAGTAAAGGAGATGATGTTTAGAAATTGAATTTGGGTAAAGGAGAGAAAAAGTAGTGCTAAAAGCCTAGTGAAATTTTGTCTTATTAAAATGTAGAGAAATTGAAGCCCTGGCTGGTGTAGCTCAGTGGATTGAGCGCGGGCCTGCGAACCAGAGGATCGCGGTTCGATTCCCAGTCAGGGCACATGCCTGGGTTGCAGTCCAGTTCCCAGCAGGGGACGCATGAGAGGCAACCGTACATTGATATTTCTCTCCCTCTCCCTCTCTCCTACCCTTCCCCTCTGAAGATAGATAAATAAATAAATAAATAAATCTTTAAAAAAAATGTAGAGAAATTGGTAAATGATGATTAATATCAGGAAACATAAATATTTAATATGTAACTTTCTTTGGATCTTCTTTCTCAGTTCCTCATCAAATGGAAGTACCCTTGTCTACCCACTTCTTATTATCAGAGTAAACATGTTTCTTTTGTTTAAAAAATAGGTTAAAATCATCTTTACAGAAACTTAGTGAGTCTACATATTGTTACCCCTTTATCAATGTCATAGTAGAAGAAAAATTAAACAGTAGAACTTTTGCTTCTATATGTCAATCTACTTTATTCCTCTGTTTGATATATATAGACAAATGATTCCTGAATTTATCTTTAAAACTGTTTAACCAAAACATGTATGACAGTAGAAAACAGTGAAATGATGAGGGGGAATTATAATTCTTCATTCATTCACTTATCAACCATCAGTTATTGAGTTTCAGGCACTGACTTGGTCTAAGAATGAGAGATGAATCTGTAACAACAGTCAGAGTAACACTAACTGATGCCATGTGCCTTCCAGTCTTGTAAGCCCTCTGCTCATAGTAACTTCTTTCAGGAGTTACTTGAAGGAACTAGATTAAGTGATACCAATACTCCTATACATTAAGGATTCTTAACATCCCCATTTTACAGAGTATTTAACCATGTAGCCCAGGGTCACACAGCTAGTAGCCGTGGAGCTTGGATTTGAACCTGGCCTCCTCACTACTGCACTGTAACGTCATTACACGCCAGGGATCTATTTTCCGTCAAGGGAGAAGAGCAGTAATAAAACAATTCAGGAGCATTGATGCTAGATAGAGGTAAGACAGGATGTAGGGGGAGGTCTGACCAGCCCAAAAAGAGGGCAGCTCTGATGAAGTGACATTTATCAGCTTTTCTGAGACTGGGAAGGGGTATCTGGGCACAGGATTGAGGAATGGGGGCTTCAGTAGGTACTAACTATTGTGCTAAGGTTCACGGCTCAAGACTCTGCTAGACACAGGGAGACAGAGTAATTTAGCACGTCTGTGCCATAGGCCATGGTGTGGCAGGCCTGGAGGTGAGGCGGGCCATTCAGGGACTTGAGTGGATTGAAAAAAACAATGGAAAAAAAATCGAGTGAGGGATGTATTGGCTGCAAGGAGGATGAGAGGCTGTGGAGTGGGGGCAAGACCAAGGAAGGAAGCCATGTCTTTGGTAAAACTGTCCTCGTGCCTGAAAGCCTGTAACAGACAAATGTGGCTGTTGTGTACTTGATAATGATCAAGGAAATGTGTCTGATGGGAGAAGAGGGCAGAGTGATTTAAACAGCCCCTCCCCCCGCCCCCACCCGACACTGCTTTTGAGGGCCGGCTGCACCCAGCACAGCTGCGGTGGCCATGTCTGAGACGTATTTTCAGCCATGAACAGGGCACTGTTCTGCCCAGCTGCAACACAGGAAGGCTCAGCTCCTATTAATTTTCTGGCCATTCATTATTACAGTGACCTTCATGTTGCTGCTGGGCATTCAAGTGGGATGGCATGTGTAACTCTGTTGGAATTCCATTGTGATTCAGTGCTTAAGGACCAGGAAAACTTTCACCCAACTATTGGCAACTAGCAAATAAATAGACTACGTAAAACCCCGAGAGCAAGGCTTCTCTGTTACAGATGGAGTGGACCCCATTGGTGCTGCATTTGTATGGAATGAACTGTATTTTTTTCTACCTACTCTAATATTACCCATATTTCAAAGGTATGGATATATCAGGCTAAAATGAGAATCACCATGCTGCATCTGTGTTAGCCCTGGCAGCAGACAGGATGTCAGAAGTGATTTGTATGTCCTGTCTGTAGGGAGTGGTGGCTCAGACCATTGCATTGTTGAGCCAGCAGGGAAATCTCCACAGAGGAGATGATGATGTTAAGGTGGACGTAGGCCAGGGAAGTCACCCCTGTAAGTGGTCCAGAGTAAGGCTTCAAAGGTACATCCTTAGGAACTGGAACTTTTCTGGTGAGGACGTGATGTTAAGAAACACAAATAATGAAGATGAGAAGGCAGGTTGAGTGCATTTTGAATTAAGAGGATCTGAGAGTGATAAGTCAACGTGTCTTATGTTTAACCTAAGAGCGACATGTTGTAAGGGACCAAGAATAAAGGCAGAAAAACCAGAGAGAGGGCCAGAGGCCACTTGTGAGAAGAGAAGTCACAAGTTAGTGTGAAAACCACGCTTGCACATTCCAGAAGAATAATCTACATTCTACAGGATTATAGATCCAGTTGTCTGTTTTTATGGGCAGGAGAGTGAAAGGACTTCATTCATTCAATCCTGGAAAATGAGGAAAACAGTGATTCTGTTAACACAAAGATCAAATAGTGAGGCAGCCAGTTTGGCGAGGAGTAAGACTAGACAATGCATTTACCCCCACCTTTTCAGATGTGGCCACATCCTTTTTATAGAGTTGAAATTTTGAAAATGATATTTTGAAGACATGCAAGTGAATCTCAGTGGTTGAATGAGTGAAAGGAATTCATTAATTTTTTTTTTTTCACTAATTAGAAGGTTTGGCTCATTTGTTTCATTACTACCCAAATCAGGGATTCCCCCCTTAGAATTTAGGGAGCTCCCCAGTCAGGAAAATTGGAGAAATCTATGAAAATGTTTAACAAATTATTTGATTTCAGGATGGAAAGCTTTGATTGGCCAAGCTCTTCAGCCTTGGGTGTTCTGTGGAAGTGCTAACTAACTACGGGATACTCCATGATAAAGGGGGAGAGAGTCTAGTAAGCTTTTGAGTGTCAGGGCTGTTACTATACAGGGTACTGGCTAGCAGCCCTGTGTGCGTGTGTGAGAGCTTCACCTACATTCTCTCTGCAATGGTTCACAGTCAAAGGCTCCCTGGCCCATGTCAGGGCGCTATGTAGCTTCTGTTGTAAATGAGTCTGGAATTTCCAGATATGTTATTAGAAAACCCAAAAGCACCGAAACACTGTAATAATATCCTTCCCTTCCTAAATATGTACTGGCAGCCATGTGCTGAGGGAAACACTGACTTTGAGGTGACCTCAATAACCCTTAGTTTTGAAGATCACCATGCATGGAGCCAGGGTGACAATATTGCAGTTCGTAATCACTTTTGAGAGCCAAGGTGTGTCTCTGGAACTGTCGGTCCCAGGAAGTTCAGTGGCAGTTGGTCTGGGACCTTCTCCGGAAGAATGTTTTCGCAGTGCCCAATCATTTCGGAAGACTTTCATCTCTAGGTTTCCAAAGCAACTTTTCCAATAGACTGTTTTCATTTGTATAACTAAGAAATACACATGACAGAATGAATCTATGTTGCCATTCGTGCCTTGGAGGATGTGACGCTTATGTGGTTTGTCTACAGCACGTTTAACTGGACGGTCCCGTTCCTTTCATTCCTGGCCTGTTTGATGCTGGCGGTTGCTACCATCACGTTGTACTTCATTCCACTTCGGTACATCATTTTGATCTGGGGTAAGTTTGGCACAGCCCTTTTGCTAGCAATCAATTCCCAGTAAGAACCAACTACTCCTCTTTAAAGTGTGACTGTAAACTTTAAATGTGCTCCTGTTGGCAATTAAATATGAGATTAAAGGAAGCATGTAGAGAACCCCAACTTCCAGGACCTCCCTGCAAAGGCCACTTTTGTGAAGGATCTGCATAGCTATTGAAAGGCCTGTCGAATAACTGTGATCAAATAAAAATGGGATCGTGCATGTGACTTCCCTTTGGCTTTCATGGCCATAAATCCTCTTAAATAATATATCGTTGTGGTCCAGGAACTTTCAGGATACACTGTTATCCAAACAATGAGCAAACACCTGTACTTGCTCTTTACATTATGTCAGAGTAACCAGGTTGCTCCTGACACTTCATCTCTTCTGAAGGAAAAATTAATACAACCCGGTACTTGAATCCAGAAGCAGTGGGTGCAAGAGAAGGGCTCGAAGTGACTTACTTATTCAGGGCCAGAAAGGAGAGGAAGCTGTTACTGGGGAAATGGTGTACACAGTGTAGCTGCTTTAAAAAAGTAGAGGTAAAAATGGTGAACTTGAAATAAATTTCACGACTTGATTTACTACGCCAGCTAGCTGTTGAATAAAATACGAGTGGCTCTGTGAGTACGTGTGACTACTGGGTGGGCTCGGGTTGATAGAAGGAGGATGTATTGCAGGAAATTCATTGTTGGAGACACCATCCACCTTTCTGTGTTAGTCCCGGTTTTCCGTTGCTCGGCTCCTATGGCTGCCGCTGAGTTCTCAGTCATTGTCACTAATGGAGACTTTCCCTATTAAGATATTCAGAGAGGTTTCTGATATAAGAGATCATGATGAGGTGCCTTCATCTTTAAGCAAAAGCTAAGAGTCCCCTGCAAAGGCAGGATAAACCTACAACCTTCCTAGAAGAGAACCCACAAAGGTAGAATCCTGATGTCAAAGGAAGCCAAACCTAGACAGTGGGAAAGGGGCAAAGTCAGAGGGAAATAGAGTAACCCACAACATTTCAGAAGCAGAATGATTTTAGGACAGCACAGTCCATTCATTCTCTGTTTTGTGCAGGAGGAGAACCATGACTTATTTAACTTCGTTTGATAGCACACTATTTCTTGCATGGAAGGCACTCATTCAGGATCTGATACATGAGTAAGCAAAGCCCTTGCACCCCACCTCACCCACCACACCTCACCCACCCCCACCAACATACTGCCGTCAGGGCCACACGCCAGTCACTCATATAGAGGGGCAGACAAAAGTAGGCCTACGGTTGTTTGTATGGACAAAGACATGTAGGTTATGATTATGACCATAGTTTTATTAACTTGATGTCACAATGAGACTGGAAACTTACTTTTGCCCACTCTTGTAAATACTGGTATCTGAAAAACAGTGTTATAATTCAGAATTACATATAACACATACTCCCCATATGTGCAAAGCAGCCGTGCAATTTTTCCTCTCCCTGACTTTCTCCAAGTGATCTTTTAGTGTTTCACTGGCAGGCTCATTCCACTCCAATGATCTATTCTGTGTTCTGAGACCATTAAGTGATAGTGGCTTTCCCAAATGGAATCCCTTGGTATTTGGATCCCACTGACTTTTTTTTTTTTTTGGCTAAAAATAAATAAAAATTCACAGCAGATATGCCTTCTGTCTATTTGTATTGTTTAGGTTAAAAATCTAAAACTTTGGATGTGTGATCACATGCCTTGTAGTGTCAAGACCTCCCCATCGCTGCCTTTTTTGTTTTCTTGGCTTATTGCCATCTACAGTAGTGAACGTACCCACATCCGTCACAACGGAGTTTTGGACAACAGGATCCTCTTGCCTGTGCTGTCGGGGATGATTCTCCCATCAACTGAGGAAACTGTGGAGGGCTGGTCTTTATTATTCAAAATTTAATCCTAGAACTCTGAGGCACAGGGAAGTCGAGTGACCTGTCTGAAGTCACACAGTGAATGCATGGGAAAGGCAGGACTGGGGCCCAGCATTATTCCTAGCTCCTTGCCCCGTGGAGATGAGCAAGGAGAGTCCAGGATCCGCTGTTGCCACTTGGTCTCACCCAGTAGAAAATGTGGTGGAATGGCTGACATTTGAGCCTGGGATGCCTTCAAAAAATAAGATGTATTTTTGAAGCATGCAATCTGAGTGCCTTATACTTTTTATTCCCAGTTTTTAAACATAGACAGTCTCAGTGCATTGTGGACTACGTCTGCCCTCGTTGGTGCATTGGAGCTAGTGTGCAGGTTTATAATCTCAGTGACTAAGAATGTGGTGTTTTGATCAGCTGTGATATTATCCCTGCCTTGCTGTTCATCGCAAAGACTCCAGATGTGCACACTATATATAATTAACAATAGAAGATATATCTTTTCTCAATATGCCTTTGTCTCCCTTTATCATTTTGCCATGTCTGTTTTCTTTTGCCAAAAAGCCCATGCTACAATTAATGTCTTTAGAATAAAACAGTGAGTGTAGTTTAGTTTAAAGGAACACTGGGGGAAATTTTAGCTAGAAACATAAAGCTGGCTGTGGGGGTAGAGGGAAGAAAGACAGCACAGCTCTGACTTGGGAGAAAGGGGATCATTTGCAAGAAGAGTCTTTGCCAGCCAACCACCAGGCTTCCATTTACTGGTGAACAATGGCCAGCTGCCATTTGCAGAAGCCGATGTAAACCTGACCGTCTCTAAGGAAATGATTGGAGACTGGCATTGTGTCAGGTACGGTGCCATCCAGGAAGTCCTGTCCTTAGACAAAAGCAAAATAATTGCTAATGAAATTAGAAAAAACATCAAACCTTGTACGTGCTAGGAACCATTAAATGAGTAAATGTCATCTTGGCTGTGGAATTGGAGCCAGTCAAGGTATATACGCCTCAGCTGAGAATTCATTCAGCATGATTGGAATTAACGAGACCTTCAGATATAACCCTTGATAAACAAGGTCTCTGTGGCGGAAGTTCTGAAGGCCACCTAGTTGTTCTGCATGAAAAAGGGCTGGCATTTGGTGAAAAGTGTACGGTGTGTGAGTAGTGGTCATAGGCAAAGAGCAGAGGAGGGGACAAAAGACGGTTAGAGAAAGTCCGCTCCGAGAGGAGATGGTGCACAGACCCAAGGCGCTGGCTGCCACCGAACATGCCTTATGTCGTGAACCTCTTGCTAATCATCACTGTCCCCAACCACAATTAGCACGTACCCACGCCCCAGTGTTGCGGTCCGTAAATTAAGTTAGCAACCACAGGAAGATAATTTTCCAATAATAACTTTTCACAGTTTCCTGCAGCCTCAAAGCACAATCAACATGTCAAGTTCTGTTCTGCCGGGAGAGAGGAGAAACCTGTGAAAATGAGTTGGGGGGGGAGATAGATTTCTGCAGCTTCTTTTTAACAACAACAACAACAACCACCACCACCACCAAAAAAACAACTCCGGCCCTGCACCTCCCACTGCTACAGTTGGTCCAGAGCCCCCAAGCAGAGACTTGTTTTGGCTAATGAAGGTCTTTTCCCATCTGGGACATGTGTTTCCCTAGAAGAGGAGGCTGTTAATCAGCGTAGTCCAAACACACCAATGAGCGCCGCGGTTTCCGCGTGTGTTTCTGCCGCCCTGCTGCTGGGATTGTAATGGGATTTTCACAGCTGAAGAAGGCAGAGCCTTCTCCGACAATCCCCCCTGCCTTCCTTCAAGAAAAGGCATTTGTGAATGATTCCGCATGACAGCCACATGGGCCTGGCTTGAGGTCTAGTAATTGTTTTCACACTAATTTTTACCTGTGAATGCCCCTCCTCCCCAGTCAGGCAAGTTTTAAAGACAGATGGCTAGGTAGACAGACAGACAGACAGATAAAGAGATCTCCCCATGTTTCCGTTTTTCAGGCATAAATAAATTTACGAAGAAGCTTCGAAATCCCTATGCCATCGACAATAATGAGCTACTAGACTTCCTCTCCAGGGTACCGTCTGATGTTCAAAAGGTACGTAATGAACGGTCACCACCAACAGGGGGCCCCAACACAGGAGCCTGCCCAGGCCCGGAGCCAGAGGAGCAGGAGGCTGTGCTCCTGTGAGTAATTGAGATAACGAATCAGAAAATCCTCAAAGAGGCCTGGCTTGCAGGGAGGTGGCAAGAAAACCTTTGTCCCAGGCATGAGATGATTGGGGAAAATTATCCTGAAAAAGAGCTACTTAAGAATGATCCGGAACTCCCACTGCGTGGCTCGAATGCAGTGGTGTTTGGCCCTTTTCTGATTGCCTGCCTCCCCCAAAGAGGATAAGATGGGCTCAGTAAGTGGCAGAGTTTGAGGTGCACAAGTGGGGGAGGCTGGCTTATTTTTCTGCTCTTCCGGATGGCAGGCATTTTATGGGAAGTAGGGGATAGGAGGATTATTCTCTTTATTCTTGTTTGCTCCGATTATCTCCTAGGCCTCTTTTCTATCTCTTTCCCTCTAAAGATTTAGGGATGCTTAGGGTAAAGCCCCCACTCACTCTAATTCACATAGAAGCAGGGACAGCGTGAAATAATTTGAGATCAGTCAGAAGTATTATTCACAGGTAATGGTCACTTAGTCCAGCGGTGTTGAGGTTCTGTGGCTACACAGAGATTAACCAAGGCAACAATACCAGCGAGCCCCGTAAAGCGGCCCGATCTGGGCCCCTGCAGATTAGGTTGCTGTAAACCCAGGGGGGGCAGGCAACAATTTCTGTGATGGAGAGTAGGGATCATCGAATCAATAGACTGGAGACTGTGGCATGAAATAGTGTTGCGGTGATCAAAGACACAGTTCTTTATTATCTGAGAGAATCCCAAATCAAATATCGATTTTTGTCTTTGGGCCGCTGTGACACAATAATTTCCTGGAAGCTCTGGGTGGATTTTGGGGACATGGGCCTGAAAGGCCCTAGAGGTTTTTTTTTCCCCTTCATTCCAAATTCCAGAGGTTAAAATAGACTCCGTGATGCCATAGTCCTTTAATCTTCATTTCGATATAATTACCTATTAAAATGTATTCTATAAATATCATTTTACTTGTTAACATTTGCATTCCATGATTGTAAAAGAGTCACCTGGCCTTTGCTTGTTTTGCATGGAAGAGAGACAAGGGGCCTTCACCAAACACTCTGAGGACAGCGGGCTTTTTTTCCTGTATCTGCTTTGGACCACGTGTAGCTCACCTTAGGTGATGGATCCCGAAGTCCTTGGGGAGCTTGGCACAAATGCTCAGAGGAGCGAGCACATGTGGTCTGCTATACAATACTGTAAATAAAGCCATTCTGCCATCCGCCTATCGGAGCTCACACACCCAAGCAGTAGGATTGCAGCATGCTGTCGCTCGGGCGGCAGTGTGAGTTCACCCCGGCATCAATGGGGAGTGCAAATAGCCATCAACCCCGTCAAGGATCGTCTGTACACAATGCAGGCACCGGCCCTCAGAGCGGTCATCCAGGTGGAGTTGGCAGGAATACAGAGGAACCTAACAAAGAGCATTCCAGGAAGGTGTGCGGTCTGCCAGTGAGATCCTCTATGCAGAGAGCACTTTCTAATAACACAATAGACAGTTGGCCACTGGGGACTCCCCATGGGTTCATATTTGTCACAGATGTTTTAGCCATTCCATTGGAAATGAAGTTCATTTTTAAGAATGATCTGTATAAGGCTGAGGCCAGTGTCCATTTCAACATTATTTTCCTCCCAGGCAAAATTAATGTATATAATTTGCAGAGATATTTTCCCCCAGATTTTAGATACTTGTAAATGAATAATTCCTAGTAAGTGGCCGTATCATATACTAAGAGAAACATTCCCAAGAGGCTGTTATTAAGTTTACTCATGGTGGAAAAGGGGCACACACTGAAATCCTCCAGCAGCGCCCAGAGCAGGTAGACCCCCATGCATCTCATTAGAAAAATCTGCTTTTAATATTTGGGTTTCAAGAAATGATGCATGACTTCTCAAATCCTTCCTGTAATTAATCCCTCCATGTTCCTGTGTTTAGAAAATGATTCATTACCTTTGAACCTTCCTTCCTTTGCCTGGGTGTGTCCTTGGGGAGCCATTAACACACACTGCGGTGAGCTAGGGTTACCGAGCCGCCAGCGTCACGTCTGTTTGTTTTCACAGGTGCAGTACACGGAGCTGAGGCCCTGCAGCAGCCAGAGCCCCCTTCGCAAGAAGCGCAGCGCTCCCTAGGACTCACGCCGACCGCGGACACCAGCACCCGATTCTGGGTTTGGGTGATCAGACCAATATTATCGTTCTTTCGGTGGTACTCGTGGTGCCATTCTGACATGCGTGTTGTGTGGGGCCCTCTCTGGACTCTTTCCCCCTCCTTCAAGTGCACGGATGCACACGTGCAGACGGGCACATGCGGGCACATGCACACACATGGGTGTCTTGCTTGCACAGTGGGTCGCCCCAGCAGAAGGAGATAGTCCGGAGACCGTGAAAGACTAAGGCTGCCCTGGGTCTGAGCGCGCTCCTTGAGAACAGCCAGGAGACCACTTGGATTCTGAGAGTGACTTGGAACTTGTTTTCACACCTCTGGCAGATTCTCATTAAGATTCACTTATTTTCACTCCCCACCCCCACACCCCTTGCAGATTCCTATTCATGTGAGTCAGTTTTATTCCCTGAGCTAACAAGTCTTTGATAGACATCCTCTGCCCCAGTAAGTATCTTCTAAACAAGTTTTTAAATAATGGCCAGGAGTAGCCCACCTATTTGGGAATCATTCAGCTGTGGTTAGTGAAGACCTGTATGTAACATTTCAGTAAACTCCTCGGTGCTGGGAGCCAGCCTGCGCCCTGAACCATTGCTGGCAATGGACGCCCCAAAGGATGCACTTGTCAGAAAGCAAAGGGTTCCTGAAAGTTACCTGATTGCCTTAAAGCACCATTCCTTCCAATTTTACTGTTTGCTTATTTCCAAAATAATATGTCAACATTAGAGCATCAGAAAGGGGGAGGGAATGAGTGAATGAACTCTGAGACTATTTAGAAAAGTAAAGACTAGGGAGCAAGGGACCGGTAAATGTGGCTGCTTACCTGATTGTCGTAAGCACTTCATTTGCCTGCGTTTTTTGAGCGGAAAGTAAAAATACTGTAGCAGTCCAAATTGATCCTAAATAAGCAGCTACCCATCATAAAAATATATTTCAGAGTCTTTTTCCAAGGCAAGTACTACTTCCTTTGAGAGTGTCTGATTCCTGTAGGCCCCGCCATTTCACAGTGATGCTCCCCAAGTAAAAATTCCAATTTGGGGCAGATATATATACACATAATATATGAAAAATTCTCTCTTTTCAAATGACGTGTAAGTTGTAAAGACTGTATTTTGTTGACACATACTTTGTATGTGCATTTATATATATAATATATATGTATTGTAAAGAAAAGTTGAGGTAAGAAGATCTGATTTAATAGTGAGTTTTACTATGTTTTTTTTTCTTCCTCCCCTCTCTGGGTTGTAATTTAATAATCTTCAAACAAAATGTTTATGAAAAATGCCAAAGATTCTAAACCTTATCGTCCCGTGTCTGTTTTTCTTCATATTATATCTTCCGGGGTTGCTCTCCGGCTGAGCCAGATTCCTGCATGATTTGATTTACTCCAAGTTAATGAAGCTGGCTGGAAAGAGTCTTGCAGAAATTATAAAAGCTCCAGTAAATCTCTTAGTTGTACATACAATAGATACCCAAGAACCTCTTTTGTTAAACCAGTTACTCAATCTTCTGTGTAAACAATGCCTCATTGTCTCACTCCCCAGCTATCATCTAGTGTATCATAGTCTATCATTTTGTAAAGACCTAAGTCAGACGTTTTTTAAACAGACATGTGAGATCTGATCAGTCATTTGAATGAAAACTTTCAGCAGCAAAACAACCCCTTATTTATTTAAAAGTGGAACCAATACTTCATTGTTGCTCTTTTTTTTTTTTCTGTAGAATTTCAAAATGAAATAATTCTCCTGACAAGAAGGCATCATTAGTTAGACTTATTTCCTTTGCAGCCTGACTGAAATCCTCAGCATTAAGTTTGGGCCACAAACAGCCATTGGGACACTGGAGCAGGACTGAATCGACCCTTAATAAGCTGTATATGGAAAATGGGTATTAATTGATTCAGTACACACTGGACATGAAAACTCAATGTCAGTTGTAAGTGAAATGTGGAAGTTTATGCATGTCATCAGAAACTTAAGATCCAGAATGCTTTAGATAAAATGTATGGATTGTGGATTCACAGTGTGATAAATAAAGATGTTTTAGTAGGTGAGCTGAAGTTCGGCCAAGGCGTTCTCGTCCTCTTCTGAAACCTCGCACGTCCGTGTCCTGCCCTGCCTTGGATGTCTTATAGGCATCTGAACCTCAGCACGACAGAAACCCAACATTCCCTCTCCCTCCATGTCTCCAGCATTCCTACACCTATTGTCTGCTTCTGGCTCTCTGATTTTCCTTATTGGCACTGGAATGGTCTGGGCTGGGAGGCCCTGGGCATCCCCTTTTCTGTTCCTCATGCTTCTCCCCCCTCTTCCAATGCATAAAATTGGGTATATTCAATGCTGACACAGCATCTTACTCATTTCTATCTTGTCCATTTCCTGTCTCCACCACACTGGTCGAGGAGCCATGGCAATGGCCTCAACGACGTTGTCCCGTGTTCATCCTCGTTTAGACTCTTCTGTTCACTGGGAATACTGTCTTCTCTGTTTCTGTCTAAATGACATCTACCTTCCTTCAAAACTTTCACAAGTCTCCTGCCCCATATAGGCTTTCATAGTTCCTTGGCCGGATGAGATTCCACCCTTCTCCTTTGCCTCCCCACACCTTATATATCTTTCCAGCATCTGTCATATTCTGCCACAGCTCATAGTTACCAGAGGCCTTGACTTTCTCTGTCCTCCACTGGTTAGACCATCCTATCTGGTATCTAATAGACAGTCTGTAAGTATACATATTTAACTGACTAGGTCATAGAGGACTTTTCTTTCTCTACCCTTTCATGTGTGACTCTTAGAACAGGGGGCTGAGCTGGCTAGATGAGTGTGGGCCATCTAAGGAAATAATTTCTTGATGAAATGCAAAGCTTATATTGTGTGGTACTATTTATAAGCTCTGGCCATAATATTTGTGGGCTGTTGAACAATTTTGGTTTTTTTTCCTTGTCATTTATCATTGATGGTCTCGCTGAAGAAAACAGGCCACATTCCCTTGATAGAGCCAGACATTACACAGATGCTTTGGAGCTGTGGCCTGACAGTCTGAAGTTTTAAAAAGAAAATTCCTTCTGCAGATTGGCAGTTATGAATGTTCAGGGAAGAGTCAATTGCAGAATTCCTGATAAGGTGATAGGGGCCTGGACTTTCCAATAGTGGCACTGGAAGCAGAAAAAAATGGAAGTGAAATCGGGAGATGGTTAGGGGGTAAAGTGAGCAGGAGTTCTCGGTGGCCTGACTGGGGGTGAGGGAGAGAATAGAGACAAGGGAGACTCTCAGTCTTCTCATCTCCAGGTGTAGGAAGATGGCTCTGCCCTTGGCTGAGGGAGAGAATTACAGGAGCAACCAGGGAGGAACTGCATGAGCCTAGTTTTAAAAGGTGTTGAATTTGCAGTGCCTGAGAAGCATCTAATGGGGATTTCAAAGAGGTAAATGGATGTATGGATATGGAACACAGAATGAATGCATGGTGCTTGAGAGAGACACATTTAAGGGCCAATATTCATAGAAAAGGCTTGAAGTTACATGTTTGAAGAGTTTTGAACTCAACACTCAAGGACATGTGGATAAAGAGGAGTCAGCTAAGAGTGTAAATAGAACTAGAATGAGAGGAGGAAATGCAGGAAGTGTGTGCTTGCATAGAGTTTAATGATAGTGTTTCAAGACAGCAGGTGTGATCAATAGTGCTAAATTTCACTGACATCACATAAGTTGAGGACAGCGTAATGACCTTAATTTCATGACGTGGCAATTTGGGGGGCCTTGTCAACAAGTTGTTTTAGTGGAGTGGTAGGGATGGAAACTGGATTTGGATTGAGAAGTGATTGGATGTAGGAAAATGGAGACTCTGAGTGAAGGTAACTCTTGAGAAGTTCCACTGGATGGAGGGGGAGAAGCAGGGCAGTGACTAGGAAGGAAGGAAGGTCTGTGCCATTGACCTTCTAAGAGTCACTCTATGGGATGATATTAGTAAGGAAAAAAGTTAGATGTATCATAAACTCAATGTACACCTATTAGCTACAAAAATTCCTCATGAGCATGAGATAGAACTAACCATATTTGTTACTTAAAACCATCCTCTGTCAAGACCCACCTTCCCTTTATATAGTGTTAATCTAACTTTTATGGCAGCAGAATGGTTGAAAAATCAAAATAGGATATCCTCTGAAAATATTATGAATAGTCAATTGATAATTGAATGAAAATTGAAGGGTGACTTCTAAAGAATGGCTTAAAGCTCGTTACCTCTTTATATAAGTTTCTTTTTATAAAGCCTGAGTTTTTATTCTGGCATTTTAATATAGTGATTTACATGGGGAAAATGGATAGCGTAAGAACAGTTAATATTTTACAACACTTATCAAATGACAGGTACTTTCTCAGTGTTGTAGATGTAATTTAATAATTTAATAATAAAAATATGAAATTGCTCTAAATATTCATGGAAAAAATACCAATCTTATACAAACTCTGAAAAAAAGCTAAGACTTTTCTACACATTTTATGAGGCCCATATAATCCGCATTTCAAAGCCCAACCAGGTGATACAAGAATGGAAAATTACCAAAACCCTTTGTGAATATAGATGTAAAATTATGAAAGATATATAAGCCTCTACACTGAAAAAATAATGAGAGGAAGGAGATAAATAAATGAAGGGATTCATGGATCAGAATATTCAATATATTAAGATGTCAATAGATTGAATGTAAACCCAATAAAAATTATAAGGCTATTTTTGCAGAAATGAACCAGTGGAATCTAAATGGTTATGGAATTACAAGAGTTCAAGAATAGCTAAAGCCATCTTGCAGATGATTAACACTAGCAGATATCAAGATATATTGTAAAACTATTGTAACTAAGATAATGTGGTATTAGACAAGGAGTAGAAAACAGCAGAAGCAGACCCACACATATTTGGTGTGACCTCCGACCTCATTTATGTCAAAGGTAACTTATTTGCAGTGTATAGGGAACAGACCTTTTTGGAAAATGATGCTGGGTGATTTTGGTATCCATGTGGAAAAAATGAATTGACCTGTTCTTTATACCACTCACAAAAATGAGTTCGACATAAATTTGCAGACCCAAAAGTGGAAGGCAAAATAAAAATTTCAGAAAATGACATAGGAAAATGCACTCACATGTATGTGTTAAACAAAGATTTGTTAGACTGGAGACAAGACACTAATCATAGAGGGAAAGTATTGATAAACTGGAGATCATTAAAAGTAATCTTTTCTCAAAAATATTAAGTGGAAGGATAAGCCACAAAATAGGAGAAGATATGTAACCTCTCTATATAATCTCACAAAGTATTCTTACCTGAAATACATAAAATATTTCTACAATGAAAACCCAGTAGAAAAATGACCGAAAGACTTGAATAGGCACTTTACAAAAGAGCCTATCCAAATGGCCAGTAAGTATATTAAAAAGACGCTCAGCATCATTAGTTACCAGCCAAATGCAAGTCGAATCCCCAGAACAACACACCTGCACGTAGTCTGAATGGCTAAAATAGAAAAGTCAGTATCAAGTGCTGTCAAAGATATGGGAAAAATAATTCTCATGCCTACTGGTGGGTGAAAACATATGTCGGTATGACAACTTTGCAAAACTGGCAGTATCTATGAAAGGCAACCATCTGCATTCCTTATAAGCCTTCCCGGCCTGTCACTCTTAGGTGTATAACCAACAGATAATGTGCCTTTGTTCAATAAAAGACATGCCCTAGAATATTGATAGCAGCACTGCTTGTATTATTCCAAACTGGGAACAGTGTATATCCATCGATATCTGAGTTGATCAATAAGCTGTGACTTGGTGATGGAATACCATACAGAAATGAAATGAAAAACTAATGTTATATGCAACAACATGGATAGACTTCACAAACAATGGTAAGCACATGAACTAAGATACAAGCACAGAAAAATTCAATGCGTGATTTCATTTATGTAAAATTGAAAAGCAGGCAAAATATAATCTATGGTGTTAGAAGTCAGGAGGCTGGGGGCCTGGACTGAGATCATGAATGGGCTCCTGGGATGATGTTAATGTTCCCTTGTTTTGGTTTGGACTGTGGTTAACATGAACTTGTCCACTTTGTGAAATTCATTGAGCTGTAAACTTAGGACTTACGTAATTTTCTGCATGTTTGCTACAGAAAAAAAGAAAAAAACTATGAAGCATGACAGTTCTATCGCTAATTTAGAATAAAAGAAACTGAGGCCAATCACTGTTAAGTATTTTAAACGTGAAAAATGGGAACTGATTGAAATAAACATTTTAAATTGTGTGAGAGCGAGGAGTCATTTTCAATAATAAACCCAAAAGAGATGGTTCCTCTGTAAACTTGTTGCATGTGAAACTAAGTTTTATTTTAGCACAAATCCGTAGTTGGTTTTAAATAACTTTGTTATCAGGGGCACTAAAAATGACTTCCCCTAACTGATCACTTATGATAGCATTAAAAACGCTTACACACCGTCTTAACAGGTGAAGAAGAGCAGGAGAAGAAAGGCACTTAAAACAGGAAGACAAATGGCTTTTTAGAGGGGGAGGAAGAGACACATGGCACATGGGAACACAAAAGACTTAGGGAAAAGAGATCAGTCCTTAGGAGACTGGAGGTGTGATAGTTCTGTGGCAACCCCCCTTTCCGTGTAGTGGCTGCTCATCCTCTCAGGTGTTCCGCGTCAGTCTTCCCAGGTTGCTCTTGGGGAGGGGATTTAAAACAACTGAGTGCCTTTGGGAGGCTCTGCTTTTATTCAGCTAAAGAAGTTCAGAGGAAAAAAAATCCTTTATCTGTTGATTCTCAAATGCTTTCAGCTCAAAATAATTTTATGCCACAGTGGCATACTCTGGACTCCCCCCTCCATATGCGTATGTGTATAGATAAATACACACGTATCCCTAAATTTTTGTGAAATTACATGTAGCTCTAAAAATTACATGTTCCATAGACTCCAATTAAAATCCAAAGAATCTGTGTTTTCAGGCAAAACATTCAAAGTTTACTTCTTGCTGCATTTGAAACCTCAGGGCGAAGAGTGTGTTTTTACGGAGCCCCATGTCAGTAGTCTGCTCTGCCAGAATTCAACTCATTTATGATTTAATCCAGCTTTTCTCTGGGAAATATTTTATTAGGCCAGTCTTTCTAGCTGAGAAATCCTGAGATTTCCATTTGTTTTCCATTCCTTTAATTCATTATGGTAATACATACAAGCCTCTCTTCTGCATGTGTTTTCATTATTAGATGAAAACAAGTGGTTGGAAAAGTAAAAACACATGAAACCATTTAACTGCATAACAAATAGCTGGCATGACTGATTTAGTATGCATCTACTGGATTATGATCTGGTAGTGGAACTGTGATCTACGTAGTGCTAAATGCTTGTCTTAAATTTGTTTTTATTTGTGTATGTGTACCCCCTAAAGGCCTGCACAAGCTGAAATGATCCAGTCAAAAAAAAAAAAAAAAAGATAATAGGAGCAAGTGGAACATTCCCTGCACAGTAAATGGAGACAGCAGATTGATTTTGTCCATGCTAGTTGAAGCATGAATCGCCTACATTTGATGTGCATTGCATGTTGGGCTGAGCCCAGGTAGAAATGGGAGGTTGAGGAGAATCTGATAGAACAATTGGGAGACAGAGTCTCTGACTTTGAGAAAGGGTCAGGCAGAAGGGAACAGGGCACAGGTTCTCCGGTTGCGTGGTCATAATACTGCACAGAGCCGAGCTTGCTGGGGGGAAGAAACACAGGGCACGTGTTGTCTTCAGCTCTGAAAGTGCTGCACTTGACTGTTTATCGTCACCCTCAGGTGCAGAAACTTCTGCTCCAGGGAATTTAGAAGTGCTACCTCGCCTATGATTCTGACTAGAGAAAAAGCCCCTCGTGATATAAGAATAATATTATTGTCTGTACCACAGAGAGATAGTTTCATTTAAACGTTACCTGAAATATTTGTGCCGTGTATTCTCTCTTCCAAATCATTAATAAAGATGCTACAACAAGAAAGCACATGGCCTTGCTTCCTTCCACCCACTTAACCGGACAGACGCCTGTCTTTAACTAGATCTAGTGGTTTTAATCATTATCACTGCCTTAAAAAGTACAAGTGGTTTTCAACCTACCAGTCTGTTTTTTTTCCAGCAAATTAAAATTGGATCTTTGTGAGACCCCACGGAATCTTCTACTACTTACGTTATTTAAATAGCAAACAGATCTTAGGATTATTGCTAGAAAACCACCCTCCACTCTCTGTTTTCAAGTGCAAGCTTCATAATTTATAGCAGTATATTTGCTTGTAAGACAGTGGGTCCAGAGACCATCATACCAGTAGGTACCATTTATTGATGGGCATTTTTATATTCAGGGCACTTTGAAATCATAGTTTTAGTCCATTACAAAGATATTTTGCATAATTAACAGGATCTGTCTAGGCTCAAGGTTTTGACCTGTGCTCCAATCCTTGATTTTACATGAACCACTTAAAAAGAGTCGTGGTTGGGGGGCCTGGGGGTGGGGGGTGAGTACTCTAGGGTCTCAGCAATTTTAGAACTATTGACTTTTAAATGATGAGGCTTGCTCCCGTCAGTCCTTTTCCATGCTTCTTGTAAGTGGGTAGTTGGCCAAGCTGCCCATTTCTATTGAGTATTCATGTTAGCTGCTCCTGTCAAAGATTTCCAAATGAATAGTGTCTCGTTCATTTTAATAATTAATGCCCCCTTTTCTCCTAACCTTAGTTTTTAGTCTAGATTTTGATTATTCATAGTCCTTTGGGAGTGGACATGAATGCAATTTACAGGTGATCCTAAAACTTCCCATTAAGTTTTAAACTTAGGCGTTACAAACTTCTCTCCCAGTGTCCTGCTAATTTTTAACATTTCTGCTTTATCCGATGTTTGTTTTACCCACTTTCTCTCTCTTGTAGCTGTCCATTCTCTAATTGAGAGGCAACAAAAATTTTACATGTCCTAAAATAGGCCTTATTCACAAGGGAGAAAACTGAGAGGACTGATTGAGCCCCAGTTTGGACCATGGTGAAATAAAAGCCAGTTCTGCTTTTTCCATCTGCTGTTCATTAGCATTTGATTGTTTCTGGCGTGCAGTTGGGTGAGCTCAATGAGCTCGAGCCAGAAAGACAGAGGTTCAAGTTCAAGATTTGGTACTATGGTACTAAATTCCTGTATGTCTTTTCGTCAACACACTTCTTGGAGCCTCAGTTTCTTCATTTCTAAAAGAATAATAGAACCCCAATGGTAGATGTTTTGCAAACATTTTTCCATATTATTTCTCTCTTTTTATGATATGTCAATGGTGTATTTTAATAAAAAGGAGTTTTAAATTTAATGCAGTATAATTTATTACTTTTTCAATTGTATGTGCTGTTTGTATCTTGCTTAAGAAATTTTCGTCTGAAGTCATAAAGACATTCTCCCGTGTTTGCGTCTAAAAGCATTACCTGGTTCCCCCATCTGCGGTTTGCTTTCTCCAGTTTCAGTTATCTGCCATCAAATAAGGTCTGAAAATATTAAATGGAAAGTTGCAGAAAGAAGCCATTCAATAAACAATGTGTAACTTTTTTTTTTTTATCATCACCCAAGCACGCGCTTATTGATTTTAGAGAGAGGGAGAGGGAGGGAGAAAGAGAAACATCCATTGGTTGCCTCCCACATCCATTGGTGGCCCCTACCAGGGGACCAGGTCGTGACCTTTTGATTTACTCCAACCAACTGAGCCACACCAGCCAGGGCAACAATGTATACATTTTACTGGGCGCCCCTGGCAGTGTCGGGCAATTCTCGCGTGAAGAAATCTCCCCAAAGGGACTTCCCGGCCGCGCTGCGCACCACGGGAGGCTGCTGCGTCCATGTTCGCCTGCGTGTCCCCGGCCTCCCCGGCCTCCCCGGCCCCTGCGGTTGTGGCCTACACAGCTTCTCCCTCAGCTACTCAGAGGCTGTCCTGGTGGCTGTCCAAGGGCGGTCACCGTAAGCAGTGCTTGTGTTCGAGTGACCCTTACTTTACTTAATAATGGCCTTGAAAGCGTGAGAGTAGGGAGGCCAGCCACGCGGCGAGGCCTCAGAGAAGCTGGAAAGCGCTTGTCAGGAAGGTTAGCCGAACACACTGTCCTTCCCCCGATTTCATCCCAACCTGGAGGCTTTTCTGTCATCTCAAATTCACAAGAACGGTGAGTACAGGAAAATAATGTATGTAGTGAGTCGGCCCATTCACATACGTCTTATTTCAGTATACCGTTATAATTGTTCTAGTTTATTGTAGTTATGGTTGTTAATCTCTCACTGTGCTGAATTTATAAATTAAACTTTGTCGTAGGTACGTGTGTACAGGAAAATGTAGTACGTATAGGGTTCGGTACTACCCGTGGTTTCGGGCATCCACTGGGGGTCTGGGAACATACACCCCAAGGACAAGGGGTGGGGAAACCACCGTATGGTGTTACATTCACACTTAGGTCTAAAAATCCAGAAAGAGTTGGCCATGCTGTATGAAATAAGGCTCATCATATCTACTTTTTCCGATGGCTATTCAATTGACATTATGTTACTCATTTTTACATAAAATTATTTTCCCTGAAGTTTAGACTAGACACCTGGGTCAGGATAGCTTCATAGCAATAGTCGTTGCAAAGTGATTTAAAGCCATGGCCTTGCACTTTCCAGTCCTTCGCCCTTTTTTCATCTCTACCACTTTAATATTCCTGTCCTGCTCAATTGTGCTTCCATTCCTGGCCGTTAACTTACTAGGGGGTTTTGGTCTATCTGTTTTGAGATTTGAGGGTTCGTAGTGCCCCAGGAGCTCCAGCTCCCTCAGACCTAAAAGTTGGGGTGTGCAGAAGCCCTTTCTGGTTCAGCTGCTATCCTCACCTTGCCTGCCATAGGCCTCCAGGTACCTACTCAGGCTCGTTACATGTCCCTGCTGGTAACACGTAGGTATTGAAACTATTAACAGTTTGTCCTTTCCCTCTTCTTATATTTGGGTACATGCTGAGGTCAGATCAGGTAGTTTGGGTGATGTGTTGTATATAAGTTTTGGTTATGCTATCTTAGTTCCTCTGCTTATCTTTATGAACTTATTCAGGAAGACTATATTATAGATAACTATTAATATATATGTATAACAAATTATATATTATGTATTGGTATGTGTGAATATATATATCTGCATATATATATGTGTGTGTGTGTGTGTGTGTATAATATATGTATATATATGCCTGGTAATAGTAATGGATGAAATGGGACTCTAGCCTGTATCAATGAACTCCAACAAGGTCAATACTATTTTATTTCCACTATTCTATAGTCTATTTATAATTAGTTGTATCTAATATAATAAACTTCCTCTTCTGACACGTTTTATAGTGATATACTATTTTAATAGTCTTGTAACACCAGGATATATGAATACTTTTATGAAAGAAAAATAAGGGTCTTAGAAAACAAAGATTTATTTTCATCTTGTTTGTAAGTCATTTATAATATGAGGGAAGATGATGAGAATATATGAAATTATACACAACTGTTTTCATATTGTAGATTCTGATGCTGTAGCTATCCAAATTTCATATGCAACAGAAAATACAAATTACTGAAGTTTCATGTCGTATTAGCTGAATTAGAAAAACAACTATTTAGAGAGAAACATTTGATGGATATTAGCTAAACACTACACACCAGACCATTTTTCTCCCTTCACTATCAACTAAAAGTATAATAAAGAGAAGTACAGTGAAAATTTCTTGAGGTATAGTCTCCTGGAATCATTAAAAACTAAAAAAGTCAAATTGAAAAAGGGTAAGGGATTAAGAAGTACAAATTGATATAGCACAGTCACTAATATTGTACTAACTAGGCATGACGTCAGATGGGCCCTAGATTTATCAGGGGGATCCCTTCATATGCTATATGAATGTCTAATTGCTGTGTCGTGCACCTGAAACTCATATAACTTGTCAACTCTAGTTGAAAAATACAGAAATTCTTTAAAAAATAAAAGAACTCTAAAGGAAAAAAGTCAGATTGACAGGCAGAAATATTTGGTGAGGTTTAATTTTGATGCAGGGTCTCCTCTTTAGGTCGAAAATGATAGGTCGAGTTAAAGAGAAGAATGTCATATTGGTTCCCGTTGCCAGTTTCGCAGGAGCACACTTCTACCTTTTTTCCTTAGAGAATTCTTTCATCCATGCTTATTTGCAAGGAAGAATTTCTTACATTTGTATGGGTTGTACTCAGACATTCACAGGTGTTTGCACATACACACATAAACACATTCCTAATTCATTCAGAGCATCACTGAAAAAATAGTATGTGAAAAAACACATCCTTTTTATATCGGGATGATGTCCTGTTACAGCTCACATGTGACATGGGGTGATAGAGAGAACACTAAAATCAGGATCAGAAAATGCAGGTTCCTGATCTGAATCTGCCCTTTTAGGAACTTGAATGTAAATCATGATCAGTAGTAACGCTGGCAACAGTTGGGTAGAGAGTCACGGGCACTTATTTATCTCAAGGGTATTCCCCATCATTGAAACTCCGCTGTGGAGCCTCCCGAGCAGCTAGTTAGTGTTCAGCTCCAGAGGTGAAGGAGGGGAAGGGACAATCCTACTGTAAATTAGAGAAGAAAATGCTTTTCTGTAGTAGGGACAAGATAGGAGGCTCGTCTCAGCTGAATAAAAGCCAGGCTCCAAAACGCTAATTCTTTATGTCATCACTAATAGTAATTGTTGAGACATTGAGCGCAAAATTGCAATACATTCTAATTCAGTTTCTCTACTAAAATAATAGGATGATAAATTTAGTAGTAGAATCTTAAACACTGTCACAGTGCAAAATATTTGCATTTTTAAGATCTTGACATTGGATTACTCCATTTTATTCTGTAACAGTATTCTGTAATAACATTCTGTAATAATATTTAGTGAAAGGGGATGATGAAACATCTGTAGATATACTTTGGGATTATATTTCCCCAAATCTTAGTTTTTAATGAGCCATGTTATACTTGTCTCCTATCATTTCAGAAAAATCACAAGTTGATAATCATAATTACTTAATTCTTTTTGAACAAGCTGTTACAAATATAGGCTTTAAACAAACAAAAAAAATCAAGTCCTTTAGATTGATTAGTTTGGGGAACTCTTTGGATTTGGTCCATGATTGGATTGAAGTAACTGATCATCATAATAGTGTACTTAAATTTTAACCATTAAGTTGTATTACTTTTAACTCAGTAGGAAATGATTTTGTCAGAACTAGAAACCATAAAACTAGAAATTGTATAATAGAATTGCCAATTAAGCTGGGAGTTGCAGAGGCAGATTTGAGTCTTAGCTCAAAACTAAAAACAGCAACTGGAGGCATTTATTTTCTTTCTGAATGTTTTCTATTAATATCAGTTAGCTGCATAGAACTTGGTCTGCTGAAGAGATATTAGGTGTGCACATTTGGGAATGCACATATGCTTTTCAGCAAACAGACAACAGGTCAGGCTAATGAGAAGTGTTCGCCTGAGGAATTCATCTCCTTTTAAACAGGTTTGTCATATTGACGTGAAGGACTACACTAGTCATCATTTGCTGCAAAGGTGAGTCCCGGCAGTGTCCACCAGCTTTGCATTTTAATTCTCGATGAATGAAAGTTCTGCTGGCATCTACTCCCTCTACCACCTATTATCCTGCAGGACATAAATGTAGCTAGGTTCGGTTTTGTGGAGATTTTGTTAACGCTTGACCAAGAGAAAAGATAATTTTCTAGCTGTGTAAATTTAAGAGGTTAATCTCAATCTGCCTTGGTTTTCTGATTTATCAGATGGGGATTTTTGTGAGGATAAAGTCTAGCAATTTCATGTAGTTAAAAAGAGATGAGAGAGCCAATGAGAGGGAGGGAGGGAGCGAGGGAGGGAGGGAGGGAAGGAGGAAAGGACCAAAGGGTGGTGGGAGAGGCAGGCAGGCAGGCAGGCAGAGAGAGGCCACATGTTTAAGCACTTTGGAAAAGTGCAAGATACTGTTACCATTATTGGAAGTGGTACATTTTTTGTCCTAATTTAGGATAGTCCACATTGTTTAATATATAGACTTCTTTACTGTGAAGTAAATCCAGGTTATATAAGAATTTTCTTTTCCTTTACTCCTTTCAACCACCTGTCTTCATTTCTTGTTCTGTTACTCTTAACCAGCATTTCAGCTCCTCTGCGTTTGAGGCCCCGCCACACTCCTCTGCCTGCCACAACTCCCGAGTACTGGGGTGTGGGGTCCTAACTCTCCTGGGTCATGTCTCTGTGTTTCTGGGCCTCATGCCCCCTCTTTCTTGATTTTCTCTCTTCTTATGCTGCAGGACCTCTAGAAACACCTTTCTAAGGAAGAATATGTAGCAAGTGAACTATTTGAGCTTTTTACTTTCTGAAAATGTGTGTATTTAGCACTCACACTTGCCTGCAGTTCAGATGTCACAGTTCAAGTGCTAGTTTCACAAGTGTCCTCTTGGAATTCCGAAAGAATTGCATCTCATGGCTGACAAATGGGTGGTTTTGCCAAGCTAATTCTGCTTTATTGGCAACCATTTTCCCTTTCTCATTTAACTTTTTAAAGAATTTTTCTCCATCTGTTCTTGAAATTTCATGAGAATTTACCTAGGTCTATGTCATTTTTTCAGTTCATTCATGTTGGTTCTCAAGCAGACGTGAACTCTTTCAAACTAAACCTTGTTGTCCAATTCAGGCCTAGAAAATTATCTATATTTTATTCAGTAGTTCCTCCTACTCAATTTTTTCTTTCACAGTGTTGAGTATAGACAGAAGTAAGGTATCTTTTAATAATATTTTCTCTCTCTTTTTTTCAGATTTTCTCTTTTCCTCTGTATTCTGGAAAACCTTATTGCTTTTCTTCTTCACTCTTTTACTACGGATGTAATTTGACCAATAACACTCTTTAATTTCTTAGTTTTTTTTTTTTTATAGCAGTCTTTTATTTCTTGTATCTTCTCAAATCTGAAGATAATAGAGTGTTCACTTTCTTTCTTTTATCTTTTAAGTTTTTAATCTATTTTCATGGACATGTTACACATGAGAAAACTGAGGCATAGCTGGCTAACGAAATTGTTCAAAGTCACCCAAGCAGTAAGAAGAAGAGCCAAACCCTGAGTCCAGCCGCTCTGGCTTTGGAGCCTGGGCCCTTGAGTGGTGCACATTCTTCCTCGGCTCTCTTCCGAAGGTTCAGTGCTGTTCTCTGAAGAAGAGACCTCCCAGTTGATGGCCTGAGACGTGACTGGTTGTGTGTCTTCTTATAAACTGCCTGTCATCTCCCTCTTCCCAGCCCATCTTTTCACACGTGCCCTTCTTAGACCCTGCCAATGCCAAGCTGAGTCTTCTTAGGGTTGCCAAGGACAAAGGAGCTCCCTTGTCTACGCCATGGGTGTGAATGACTGCACCGGTGTCGCTCCTTTTTGGCATTAACTCTCCCCGGAGACTACGATGTTCCATCTGTCCACACACTTCTCCATAGCCCTTGTCTGGGTTGTCTCTTCTGCACTCTCCTAACTCTTGTGGATTTACTTTTTTTGTTTTGTTTTGTTTTTTTGGTGCTGTGCTTTCATTGATTAGCCTCTCATGCCAGAAGAGCCATTCTACCATGTTCAGTTAACCAGATTTTATGGCACCAAATTAAACAACGTTTTTGGCCCTTACATACGTATTTATCAGCTCAAATGTTATGCAACAACCTGTGGCAATGAACACAATGAACACTGTGATGTAATCTTTCTAACCTAGTAGACAGCTCTGATTAATCCAGCTTACTCTAGTGATAAAGATGGGAATGGATTGTATTGTTTTCAGTATGCCTAGACTAAAATATGTGCTTTGACATATATATAATAGGCTATATATAATAACACATCAGAAGACTCTTGAAGTTTTATTCTGAAAGGGTCTCATTGTGAAAAATGCATTCAATTTCCACTAGTTCCTTTAGATAATTTTTAAATAGTGACTATGATGGTAAGCATTGAATGAGTCTTGAGGATCTGAGACAGAAATTCTCTGCCTTTTAAAGCCTCATAGTTTTGTGGAAAAGCTTAATTCTAGGTCTATTTCTCAGGTTTTAGAAACAGGTTCCACTAATATAACACAAATTATTATTTTAAAATTTAAACTCTCTTAATGAAGTGCATTCTTAGACATTTCAAGTGACTAAATATTACTTTTTTCCTATGAGAAAAGTACCCATGGAATTTTAGCTAGAAACTTTACAGAAAGTCAATGCCACCTCTTTGCATTTATCACTGCCAGTCTCCTCTGCATATTTTCTTTGGTATTCGCCATGCATTGTTAACGGTGATTGTCATGTAATTAAATCACTGCTCATCACAAGAGTCTGTTTTTATGCTGAGATAAGCATCAGAAGTGTGCTGCAGGACCCTCAGATCAATAAAGATGTTCCCAGTAGGATTACAAAGAGGCTGGGGTTGAGCAGGGCACCAGAATTAATTAGGAATGATTTCTCTTTTTCTTTCTCCTTTCAATATATTTTTAATTGTTTTTCCATTTTCAATGGGCTCTACCTCCTCCCCCCTTTTTTTTAATTCTACCTGGTGTTCATACACCTCTGTCCAGAGATTTGCAGGAGCTGAGCTCTTAAACTCTTCTTTTGTTTCAGTCTTATCCCCAAGCTGCAATTTAGTTTATTCTGAGTGAGCATAGAGTTTCTTCATTTTTCAAGAAACTTCGCTACTAGAGGTGGCCATCCAATTTCAGAAAGCTATTTGAACGTTAAAACCCAAGCTCTGAACTGTAGATGGGTTTCTTCTTGTAGTTGGCATGCTCTTGATAAAATGTAATATCCAGTTCTTGGGAATATCAGTGAACTCTAAAATGAAACAAAATTCAAATCAAACGTGAATTTAAAAGAAGTAAAACTTCTTGGTCTTCAGTGCACTGTGCGTGACATACTCTTGGGGAGGGAGTGATGTGTAATAGAAGTAGGAACACAAGGACTCTGTTTCTCCACTGCAAACCTTGTGTTCTAAGTAAGAGGTGTGTCCCTGAGCAGATGGGGATGCTCTTACAATAAGAGCACCCATATTTCTAACTTGAAGCATTATTAAAGTCCCTGGCAGCGGAAAGGGAGGTAAGAAATTAGTGAAGCAGCAGTTGTGAGAGTGTTGGTGGGGAGAGGAAGGTCTCTTCAAAGAGTGAAAGGTGTTGGGAATATTTCCAGAAATTCAGCAACACATTTCATATAGAGGAGGAAAGAAGAAAAAAATTGAATATTCCAAAACAGGAAGGAGAAGGTGATCTATTAAGGGTGATCCATAATGACCTCATGGTGAGATTCCACTATCAGCCACACATGGCCACAGCTGGGCTTTAACAGAGCAGTCATGGGAAGGGATGGTGACCTCGATGCTTCTTGCATGCTAGGACTAGTCTTCAACAGGTAAGTCATGAATCCATTCTTTCTATCAACACACTCTTGCTGAGGGCCTACTCTTCGAGGTGTATGGCATTTAAGGGGGCTATCATACCCCTCTCTTCCCCCTGAGTTCAGAAACAGCCAAAGATAAGTGCAGGTGTTCACAAATGGAAATGAAAATCTGTATTTATTACTGTTGGTGGATGATGAGGACAAGCGGGCTTCGCTTTCATACTGAAACCCAGAATGAAATACAATTGCCCAGCCAGACAGAGAGAGTGTTGGATTCCAGAGCCCCCTCCACCTCCCTGCCTACCACCCCACATAGGAGCATGGTCTGCTCCTGTAAGAGCTGAGCAGAAAGGAGCAAAGCAAAATCCCCAGTTTCTGTGGACAGGAGAATTCCAAAAAGAATGAGCGAGTGGGCCTGAGTGGGCTCTTCCCTGGGAAGGTGTTGATGGGGGCACTGGGGGGAGGGCAGGAGTGTTACTCTAGCATAGCTCTCTGCATGGCAGTCTCTTGAGTAGTGGCCTAGGGCAAGGGGCTCTTCCTCTGAGGAGCAGCTCTACGGGCTAGGAGAGAGACATACAGATTCCTGGCAGGCAGGAACTGGATATAGTTCCGCCATGCCTTCAAGGAACTTACTGTTCAGTGTGGAAAATACAGCAACACGCAAACAATAATAACACATGTAACCAACTTTCTCTTCTGGCAGGGTGAGCATGATAGACTACTTAGGAAGTAGCTGGGCCCAACTTAGTTTTCCATTCCTATGTAACAGTGCTTTTCTCAGAAACGTGGACAATTCCACTCAGAAGCAGTGCTCTTCAGTCCTAAATACATACACTTGCTGCGATCCGGAGTAGCTTTTCTTCCTCTCTCTCTCCCCATGGCAACCATTCATTTTTCATTGCTTTTCCAATACTGTACTTCTTTGAGAAACACTTTTCGATCCCCACAACCCTGCACAACCTTTCCTGCTTTTGGCAATAGGTACCACTTTGTTCCTTTCTGATGGCATGCTTGTGATATTCCATGTTGTAGTGCAAGAATCCTTCCACTCATTCCATTCCTCCTTGAATCGTGGTGTCCTCCTCTCTGAATGTCTCCTCACATCTACTTCTGAGGCTTTTCAGGTGGACATACCATAGTGTTGTTCAATGAAGAGCAAGTGCTTTTAAATAGGGAAATCGAAAATAATATCCACTACTTACTTCACAGCCTTACCCACCACTGACAGTTAGTGTTAAAATCTTGGTATTAAGGGACTGTGACGCCCTCCGTGGAACCCCAAGTCCAGGAGAAAGCAGTGGAGAGAAGATGGTCCCTGGGCTGCTCTCCTTTATGACAGGCAGGCCTTACCCACTCACCTCTTTCCCTGTGTGTGCTCAGATGCCCCCACAGGGAAGGAGACATAGAACATGCAGCCAGAGCGACTCTCTCAAGCCTCTGGTGGCCCCATCTCTCCATGCAGAGCTGCAACTGCCATTTACCATTTGAAGGTATTTGCATCCAGGAGGTGGCAGATCTGCTGTCAAAGGGAATTCAGGTTTTGTGTAAAGTTCCATGGGAATACAGAATTTCATTATTTGCTCTCTGCCGTCTTCACGTCATCCCTTTGTAGGCTCAATTTTCCCTGCACTTTGTATTTTTCATAAAACAAAACATTTTCCCTTCCAAGTAGAGGCTCCCGGTGACCTTCGCGCTGTTTATTGCCTCTCTGGCTGAATTAAACCTCCACGCTGTGCAGTGGGATTTCTAAAGGACACAGGCCTCAAACCTGCCAACCTGTCAATTTAGTGGGGAGAAAAAAAGAAAAGTTAGCATGCCTCTCACATGCTTCAGATTGTTTTTGTAACCGCATTGTTCACTAAGAAACCCGCTCGTGCAGAGTTTAGATCAGCGGGCCCTCTCCCCTCCCCACCTTAGACCTTTCCGATGCTTGCTCTTGTCTCTCAAGATGGAATTGCTGCTTCTCTTCCTGCAAGCAACTTTCTCTCTGAGGACTGTGATATAATGTCTAAAGCAAGCCACTCCAGCCCACAAGTCCCCGGTAGTGGTTTGGGAGGTGACTTTCTGTAATGAGGTCTCGCTGCCACAAGGGCCCTAAAGAAAATTATGGAGTAAGCCCTTGGAAACTTCCCCACTCCTTATCTGACTCTCTCCACAGGCAATCAGTTTATTGGTTTTTGTTTGTTTATAATGATGTGTGGTTTTTATTTTATTTTTTTTGAGATTTTATTTATTTATTTTTAGAAGGGAGGGAGGGAGAAAGAGAGGGAAAGAAACATCAGTATGTGGTTGCCTCTCACGCACCCCCAACTGGACACCTGGCTTGCAACCCAGGCATGTGCCTTGACTGGGAATCGAACCAGCAACCCTTTCGTTTGCAGGCCAGAGCTCAATTTTTTAAATTTTCTGGAGTTGAAAAATGCTCTCTTGAGTTCTTTCTTCTGCCTGTGAGCTGTTCCTCTCTATCCAGCGTAAGCAAATATCACACCCAGGACCAGCGTCTTTTCTAGGTTTCATATACAGGCATGGAAGAGAGCTGCTAGATTTTTATCTCAGTCTGCTAGTTGGAAGGAGCTACTGGCAGCTATCTTGTCTGCCAAGTGGACTCAATCAGCCCGCAGAATAAAATCCAACAGAGACAATAACTGTGAGATGTGAGCTCTCGGATCCACCTGGAGCTGAAGCAGGAATCGTCCCCAGATACCCTAGTTAACTGAGCCAGTAGTTTCCCTTCCTGCATAATTTACGTTGCGTTGAGATTCTGTCACTACAACATGAATCTCGACTAATGCTCATGATAATGCAAAAATGCTCATTACATGTAAGGCTGAGCATTAATTCATGTTTGCTGGATATTTCTATTTCTTTTCTAATTGTTTTTTTCATGCTCTTTGCCCATGTTTGACAGTTTTCTTTTTGTTGTGTAATAATGTTTTATATACTTAGAGTATTAATTTCTTTTCTGTCATATATGCAGCAAATATTTTGCCCCAAATTGTCATGTTTTTTATTTTATTAGGTTTTCTTGGCAAACACATGTTTTTCTTATGTGTTCTGCCTCTGACACTATGCTTAACAAAGCCCTCCCCAGTTCAAGATTATTTTTTTCAATTCAGCATACAAAATAAAATTTAAAAATTCAATAGCATTCTTCCTTTTTAAAAAATATTTATTAGTTTTTAGAGAGGGGGAAGAGAAGGGGAAAGAGAGGGAGAAATATCAATGTGTGGTTGTCTCTCATGCACCCTGTACTGGGGACCTGGCCTGCAACCTAGGCATGTGCCCTGACTGGGAATCAAACTGGTGACCCTCAGGTTCACAGCCTAATCCACTGAGCTACAGCAGCCAGGGCCAATAGCATTTTTCTGTACTGAGAATAACCATTCCCTCTGAAAAGAACCCCCCACCAAAACCCCCAAGGACAAAGATAACTTTTTCCAGCAGCAGAAACTATAAAGTGACTAGGGTTTAATGTGACAAAGACTGACATGTATGGAGACAATACTAGAAGAATTAAAGGACATAATAGTATATTTGGTTAAATGAAGGGATATACTATATTCTTCAGTGGAACAACTTGATAGTGAACTTAATATTACTGAATATTGGGGGGAGTCACAAAATGGCAGGGATTTTCTAAAGGGCTTTTCATGTATTAGCATTTCAACCACTCACTAACACTAAGTAGTAATGTTATCAAGGACATTAGAGTGGGTGCTTGCTGGGCTTGGAAAGTGTAAAGTCTGAGAAATGGAATGATGAGAAGAAAATCAAGTAAAAAGACAGAGCATGTTTTACAGACCAATGATTGATAGCCCTGAACTGAGCAGTATTTTTGTCAGGTGTTTGTTCCTGGGGTCCAAAAGCAAAGAAAACAAGGGAAGTAAAAGAAAGTAACAGCATAAGCCCACATTACCTTCTACTACTTTTAATGTTTTATTGTTATTTGGTGTAAATTGTGAGAAAGCATTGACCTTATTCAGTTTTCTCCCCTCCCCCTAAAAAATTTCAGCTAATTGCCTGAATATATTATATGGGTAATTCCTTCTTTCTTAATATTTCAAAATTCCAAGTTTATTTTATAATAATAGATGAATCTGTTTCTGCTTTTTATTATTCTGTTCTTTTCTTATACCAGTGACAAACTTTAAAATATATTAGCTTTATATAGTCTTTTGACTTTCCATCAATCAGTCACCAAATCTCATTAATTCTACTTCTAAATATTTGTGAAATTCTTTCAACTTCCATTGCCAATGCCCTCACCCTGGTTAATTACACCACCATCTTTCTACCAGAATACTGCATCTTCCACTGTTCAGTCTCCCTGTGTGCGTTCTTAATCTATTCCAAACCATTCTCCATGCAGTAGAAAAAAAAAATAAACTTCTTAAGCCATTGATTTTATTATGTCACTCCCCTGCTCAGAACCCTTAGGAACATTTTCAGTGCACTCAAATAAAATCCATTTAAAAAATCTATTCCCTTTTTCATGGTCTGCATGCGGTCCCCACTTACTTCTCTCTCCATCTCATCCTCTGTCGGGAGTTTCATTTCTTGTCCACACTGAACTCCTTTGGTTTCCTGACTGTGCCAAGATCTTCCCGTTGCTGGGCTTTTAAACTTGTTTTTCTTCTACTGGAACTCTTTTCCTTCCTCTTTCCACCCTTGAGCAAGTTCAATGTCACTGACATAAAGACTGACATGTATGGCTCTAGGTGTTCTTCACAACAGGCCAGGGGCACCATCTGTGTGCCAATCAGAGTGATGTCCTCTAATTTGATCAGAGAACAACTGCACCCCTAGGCACTGCTTCTCTACAACCTGTAGCTTTCTTTTAAATCACACTATAGCCCTGGCTGGTGTGGCTCAGTGGATTGGGTAGTGGCCAGCAAAACCACAGGGTTGCTGGTTCAATTCCCAGTGTCAGGCACATGACTGGGTTGCAGGCCAGGTCTGTCTGGTAGGGGGCATGTGAGAGGCAACCGCACATTGGTGTTTCTCTCCCTTTCTTTCTCCTTCCCTTCTCCTCTCTCAAAAAAAAAAATAAATAAAGTCTTTTAAAAAAACCTACATTATAATTTGTAGTTCAGTGCTTAACAATATTTGTGTCATTTTTTATGATCTGTCTTCCATTCTTTTATGATCTGTCTTCCATTGTAAGCTTCTGGAAGGCAAGAACCATGTCTGTTCTCTCCCTCCCACAAGCCAAGTACACAGAGCAGCCCCTCAAAATATTTACTCATCTATAAATATTAACATCTGCCTGGTCGTGCCATCCCTTAGCACTCTTCATCTTCATATGTGCCAGGTATCTCTTCCAGCCTATTTTTCTGCATAATCTTTTGGAAGATTTTTTTAAGCTGTAACATCTCCTACTGGAATTGCATTACATTCACAAATTATTTTGGGATGGTGTACAATGTTCACAATATTAATCTCTCAATATGTGGACATGACAATAGTATTTTATAGTTTTATTCATAGTAGTTCTACATATTTCCTGTAAGGATTAGTCCCACTGTATTTTGTATTTATTGTTACAACTAGGTGAAATGTTTTTGGAGAGAGGGATCTTTTTCTTATTCTGTTTTCAAAAGTAGATGTACTTCTAATGTAGATAATTATTGGCAGCTTGTGTATAGTTTTTAATCACCAAGTGTACTTAAATCAATTATTTGTTTTAGTGACTTCAGTAGATCTTACTGAATTTTCTAGGTAGGCAGTTATGTCATTTACAGACAACCTTTTCTTTCTCTCTTTCATTATTAGAGTTATTGCATTTTTGTATTTAATTTCATCAGTTATTATTTACACAATAATTTTCAGTGATAGTAGACAAATGGGATGACTTTACCATGTTTCTAAATGCAAAGAGAATTTGATCACCATTAAGCATGACACAGTTACCTGGCACATGTTTGTTTTTGTGTTCAAAATAAATATTTGTCTTCTTTTTCAAAAAGGTTTTATCTGAAAATGATATTTAAGTTTATCAAATGTTTTTGAATTCCTAATACGATGAATTAGAAGAAATATGATTTAGGAAAAACGACTGTGAGAGCTCAAATTTGAATACCTTTAAGAGCACTTTTTTCACCTTTGATGAATTGCAGTCTTAGGGGCCACACAAAAAGCTATTAAGTACCAACTTTATCGACTTTTTGTAGCCTACAGTGCAAGCCACCTAGTTTGTCAGATACTACATTGTAGTCTCTTCATTATGATTCTTCTCTGATTCTGCTGCAACCATATAATATGGTTGAAGGGAAAATAGTGTTATACGTCCCACATAAAAGGACTACTTGAGCTCATTATTATTAACTCTGAGATACAAATCATCTTCCAATTTTCTTGGTCCTCTAAACCACTGCAAAATTAACTATGAATTTCCTTGAAGAATAAGTGATTTTACTTTCTTTGTGTTACTCTTTCTGCTCATGTGGGTCAAAACTCATTCAGAAAATTACAGGTCCTTGATCATTTTTGTTACCGGGAGCTGAATCTCTTTTCTCACCTATTATGAAAAGAATTTTTATTGTGTGCGTATACATGTTTTGAAGAAAAAAATAAAACATAAGAGCCATCCTACAAGGCAACATGAACCCATTGTCCTTGGGTGCCTACATTAAATTGCAAGAGGAGAGGGCCCCCACCTCTCACCATTGTCTATACCTGTATGGACCCAACACACTCTCTCCTTCCTCCTTTCCGAGAAGCTGGCAGTGTTCTCCTTCTCATCCTTGGGCATCTGCCATCCCAGCAGCCCACACAAAATCCTTCCTCACTTTCACCAAAGCGATCCCCATTTATGGAGCAGCTGGCAGAAGCATTCCAAGGCCAGGCACTCCCTGAGAAGCGAGCCTGCGTCTCTCCGCTGTCAAAGAGCTTTATGCACTAACACCCTCCTCTGAGGAAGTCAGAATAGCAACAGGAAAATAACTAAAACCTATTATAAAACAGTTGTCCAAGAACTTGGGCACAGCATGGGGTAGAGATCGATACACTGTGAAGGTTAAATCTATTTTCACATTGTGTTCTGTTTCACAGTTTAATGGCGTTTTAATGTGTCTGTCATGGAGCCCCTTCATGATCTGCAGGTAGAGACTTTACAAAGGAGAAAGAAGCTGGCTTTTCAAGCTTTGCTGTAATATCTTATTTACCAGCTGAGATCTGAAACTTCCTCTTTCTCTTCCAGGGCAACAGCAGGTCTGGCCTTCCTCTCAACAGCCCCAGCTCCTCCCTTTCCTTCTCCTTGGTACCTCTGATTTTGCAGGAGGCAAACAAAGTTGGGGCGACTGATCTGAGTGACTCTTAGATAGTTCTCTGAAAACTCTCCAGGGTGTGTGCTGGTATCAAAGAGGAAAATGTCCGAGACGTTTTGGACCTTTTCACCTCGTGCCCTTAGTTATCATCCTGCATTTTGCTGGGGACCTCAGCTGGTTCTGGTTGATCTCACTGTCCTCAGGGCTTTTTGCTCAATCCCCAGCCTCATTTTTCTCCCTACACTCAAAGTCCCTGAGCACATCTGAGTCAGGGATCTTTCCCCAACTCCCCTACCCTTATGAGAGAAATCCTGACTACTTATTTTTACCCCCAAAGCTATTCCTGTGTCCTTTATATACTTTAAGTCATATAGTAACATAGCCACTAAATTAGTTTCCCAGGACTGCCGTAACAAGGTCCCACAAATGTGGTGGCTTAAAACAATAGAAAATTATTCCCTCACTGTTCCGGAGGCTGGAGGTCTGAAATCAAGGCCGGCAGAGCCACACTCTCTGTGAAGACTCCAGGGGAGAATCTGTTTCATACCTCTCACTTAACTTCTGGTATTGCCAGAAATTCCTTACTTTCCTGGGCTTGTAGACACAGTGCTCTGATCTCTGCCTCCATCATCACATGGTGTTCTCACAGTGCCTCTCTGTCTTGCACATTCTATTCCACTATGACATCATCTTTACTAATTGCCACTGTAACAACCCTAATTTGCAAAACATGGTCACAGTTTGAGGTTCTGGGAAGGAGTCGATTTTGGGGAACACCAGCTGTGATGGTTAATCCTATGTGGCTCCTTGATCAGGCCATGGTGCTCAGGTACACGATCAAATGTTATTCTGGATGTTTCTTCTGTGAGAGCCTTTGTGGATGACATTCACATTTAAAGAGTGGACTTGGAGTAGAGCAGAGTGCCATCCATAATGTGTGGGCCTTATCCAATCAGTTGAAGGCCTTAATAGAACAAAGACTGACCTTGCCAAGCAGGAGAGAATTCTGCTAGCTGACTGCCTTCAGACTTGAATTGCAGCATCAGCTCTTCCTGGGTCTGCTTTAGCCTGTCAAGCCAACATACCACAAAGATTTTGGACTTGGCTACCTCTGTAATTGCACGAGCCAGTTCCTTAAATCTCAATCTCTCTCTCTCTTTCGCCATATATATATGGCTTTGCCATTTCAGCATACAACACTCCTGCCAAAACTACCATCCTAAGGACTTGCAAGACACATATTGTCCTATGTTTCACTTGGCAATCTTACTCTGGGATTATGACCCATGGAATGGCCACTTCCTAAGATAGTGAAGACTAGGAGAGAAATACTTGTCAGTGAGTTGGGTAAATCAGTTACGTGCTATTAGGTCAGGTCAGGGATGTAGATGAAAATTTGCAAGTCATCAATATGTAGAGGGTGTTTCAACTGTGGGATTGGGTGAAAGAAGAGAAAGAGAAGGTATATAGGACAATGCCACTATTGGAGGGAAATGTAACAGAAAAGAATCAGCCAAAGAGAGTGAGAAGGAGTGGCCATTGATGTGGGAGAATAATAAAATGTGTATGTTTGAAGATTACATGACTTTAAATATTCTGAATTTCATGGTGTTTCACAAAGAGAGAACCATGCCTTCTGATGTCTGCCATGCAAACAAATGTGGGAATCATGGTGGGGAACTTTGTACTCTGAACCAAATATTTATTGATGTCTGCTTCAAAGAGTGGAGAGAATAATAAAAGCTTAGGATAAGTCACTCAGTTATTCATGTATTCATTCATTCACTGTGTTTATTCAGGAAAGACTCTGTAAATATTATTAATTCATGCACTGAGAATATAAATTTAATAAAATATCCTTTCTAACCTCAGCTAATTAAGGAAAGTTTTGATAAAAATATAGGACCTGAACTTGTATTTGATTTTGATGGGGATAGAGGAGAAGATTGAGGAATACCTGAGAATTACAGATTTGGGTTTTATCTGTAATTTGGATCACAGGTTTTTTTTTAAACAGCTTATCACAGGATTTAACGATGCTGAGTGAATGTGAAACTGGGAGAGTTAAGGGGAAAAAATGACCAGGTCAGTTAATTCATGAGATATTCTGAGACATTACCATTTCTCCTAGAATTGAGACTTTTTATCACCATTTTGCACTTTCCCAGTGAGGTTATGAACCAGCTGCCTATTGAGCAAAAATATTACCATCCAATTAATATTTTGGAAGCAGTGACAGACTATTCTAACCTCCTGGCTCAGCAGTCTGCTCTGAGAGTCTGATCATACAGGAAGTGGGATAAACCGGGGGCCAGTGGGTTCATCAGGTCCTTGCCACGAAGAGCAGAGGCCACTTACTGACGTCTGAGAATCACAGAAGGCTGCGTGTGGCAGGGGAGTTTGCATTTGAATTATGAATATTTAAATAGGCTTATTAAAACTGTGTCCGCAGAGAGTGAAAATGCATTTGCCTTTAAGACAATTAAAAATACAAGGGGCAGTGTGGAACAGTCACTAAACTCATAAAATTTAGAGTCTGAAGATGCACAGTAAATCCCGAGCACCAGCGCTGCCTAGCTGTGTGGCACGGGGAAATGAATTTGACCTCTACAAATTCATTCTAGTGACCAACCCCCACTCCTTCACTTATTCTCATTTGTTTAGTGAATAAACAATCTTAAGAGCATGCTTGCTTTCGTTTTTGTGGGGGTTTTGTTCCCCCCTGGAGCCAGACTGTCTAGATTTGAATCCTGGCTCTGTCACTTACTAGCTATTTGTAGCTGTTAGCTGTTCAGCCTCTCTGTGCCTCAGTTTACCCTTCTGTAAATGAGGATAACCCTGGTATTCATGTAAGGGCTAGTTGTGAGATGAAATGAGTTAATTTATATAATGTATTTATATACTAAGCACAGAATAAGTGTCAGCTCTGACATTAACTATTATGTCATTAGTGAGTACGAGAAACTCTGTTTAGTGATCAGATGAAAGAGTGAGCAAGATGAACACAAAATTTGTTCACATAGAGACAATTAAGCGCACTGTAACAGAAGAGGTGTTGTGAAAGTTTCCTATGGAAACTGTAATGTGAACGGAGCCCTGAAGCTGGCATTCCAGGGTCAAGGAAGGCTCTCAAGGAGAAGTGACGTTTCAGCCGAGACATGACAAGTGGACAGGAGTTAACCAGTAGCATAAATACGCCATGAGAGTAGGCACCTTATCTGTTTTGTTCATCATTATAGCCAGTGTTTCAAATAGTGCCTCGTGTGTAGCAAGCACTATATAAGTAACAGTTGGATGAATATTTTTTTGAAAAGCTAAATAAGAATTCTTTCTATACACAAGTCAAGAACGGACAGGGGTATTAGAAAAAAAATAAGTGAGGGAACAAGACTAAGAAGAAAATCTTATTCAACAACCCAATCTTTCCTGTAAGTTAGTAACATGAAGAGTGTATTTGATTTTGATGATTGGCATTTGATTTTTTATTGTATTTGATTGTTGACCTTTGGGGAGTAAGGGTGGCTTGTGGGAACCCAGGTAAGGGCCACTGAGATAGTATTTTTCTTGCAGCACATTTTTTGTATGATTGCCCATTCATTTTTGTCTTGCCTCTTTGATTTTGGCCTCACTAAAGACAGAGATCATGCATTATACTTCTTTTTATATCTTTTATAAGGTGTGTCATTTGTCTTTGTCTGTTGGACATTTGTAACAAAACACCATAAACAGAGTAGCTTAATAACAGCAAATATCTATTTCATATAGTTCTAGAGACTAGGAAAACCAGGATCAAGACACTGAAGATTTGGTGTCTGGTAAGGGTCAACTTCATGGTCCATAGACTATGTCTTTTGCTGTGTTTTCACAAGGCAGAAGGGGCTAGGGAGCTCTCTGGGGTCTTTTTTAAAGGCAATAATCCACTCTCGAGGATTCCACCCTTATGACCTAATCACCTCCCATCCTAGCTAGCACCATCACATCGGGGGTTAGATTGCAAGATATGAATTGGGGAGGGGCACAAAACATTCTATCTAAACCCCATTTATTTTAACACAAAGGCTATATACTGACCATTCATATTTTGGTGCTCATTGAAGATTTCCCAGTATTTCTTAGCCCCTAGTTAACCTCCACTGAAAAAGGAAAATACAACAATGCAAAAGAAGGGTAAGAGGGAAAATGTGATTTCATGATTCTGCCATCACCATAAAACTATTTCAAGGGTTATAGTTATGACCTCTAACGGTGCCTAGCAGAGCCAATGATGGAAGAAGTCAACTTGGTCTGTTACGATTGTCTTAGAGCTATGCAGGGCCATGTGTATTCCGGCAGAGAACTCAGAAAGCATTCAAAGAGTATGATAGAGGCAACTTGGTCATTGTCTGGACTACTTTCACTAGCTCCAATATCCTGGGTTCAGTTCTTTCAGAAACAGACCCTGGGACAAGATCAAGCGGTTTCCCAAGAAGCACCATTAGAGTCACGGGGAAATGGGTTAGAGGGTGGAGGAGAAAGAAGCCAGCAAGGAGCATTCATGAGCAAGTTACTACTGCAAACAACAGGATCTTCACCTTGCCAGGGACATGTGGGGGATGAGTGAGGAAACTGGGGTATTTTATATCTCATTCCCATTCCTCATTGACTGGAAACTGCTTTTGGGGATGTGTGTGACATTTCCAGGACTTCTGGCCTACCCTGCCTGCAGGCCAGGAGAAAGTCCTTAGGAAGAGTCTTGGGTATAGATGCTTGAGGGTGGGATGTTATTGGCATGTCTCAAAATAGAGAGGGCTGAGGGGTATCGGGAGCTATGCGTAATGGCATCTGCTCCCGTTCTGTCAATAATGGATCACGACCGAGACCTAACAAGCAACTGGCAATCAGCTACTGTCAGTCACAGCCGTCCTCTCCTCGACTGGGAAGCTGGATCATCTCCATGTGTGTCAGCGGTCAGCATTTCTCTCACTTCCAAGTTCTTGTTCCCTTGACATTATTACAACCATTCATTAGATCTCTTTCTCTCGCTTTGATTTCCTTAGCCTTTGGATTTTTCAAACATTTTTTCTCTTCCCAGGAATAACATACATGCAATTTAAAAGGAGAAAATTTTCGTGACAACCACACATGTCCTGGCTTACTGGGACACCAGGATGCCTGTAGGTTTAGGTGGGATTTGGGAGTCACGTAGTTAGAATTATAAAAATAACTTTTTCAAATTACGGGAACAAATCCATTTTCTCATCTGAGAAGTGTATCACCAAGTTGATTTTAGCATCGCCTCCCCCCTTTTTGCTTTTATAAATCTGATTTTGTTTTACATCTTCTGCCCTATTTCCCTTTTAAGACTACTGGCAAGGGAAGAACATAGTAATTGCTGTTTAATAGTAGGTACTTAAATGGAAAACAAATTCCATCACATGGCTATAAGCACAACACTGAAGTTTTCTTTGTGAGAAATATAATAAGGGCTGAACATTGAAGATGGTAAAAAATGATAATTATTAATGCTATTTTTGAAACTCTGGGACAATACAATATGATGAGATGTGGATGTTCTCTGGTGTGGCATAGACTCAAAATATTAGCATTGTAGTATTAGCAAAATATTAACATACGGCTTGAAAGTGTTTTTTAGGAACAATATTTTATCCAGAAATACAAACTCAATTGACCAGTCAATTACTACTGTCCAAATTTTCTTAGCCCTCTCGCAGCAAAGGCAGCATTAGTACAAGAGTTAGAGGACAATTTGAAAAAGAAAATAGTCTGATGTTGATATTAATAGTGGCTCTTTGGCGAAAAGTACATCAAGCCAACATTGGTAAAATCAGCTGGTGTGGTTGTCAGAGACAGTTCAGTTCGTTCTTGTGTGTGCCCTTAGTCAAGAGAGAGATTAGAGGCCTGGGGAGACAGATCTAGTTTTACTTTGTTAAATTGCTCTCTTTTGGGGGTGAGGGAACTTGAAGGCCAGTGGTAAGTAAACAATTATCTTTCCCTAAACACTAAACCTTGGCTGGGGAGTTAACTGAAAGCCTGAGGCAGGAAGAATCTCTTTTAACTCATGTTTTTAGAGATATTATTTAGTATGGCACTTCAGCAATGTTTTTAATAGTGGCCCAATAATATTGTCCTGTCTGTCCCTAATGTTGGAAGTCTGTCCAAACTGAGGAGCAATCATGTGGTTAAGTCTGAGATACTGGCAAATATCTCAATCACAAATATTGCCTCCTACTGCTTTCACTGACTGCCTCTGGAATAATAGGTATTGTGCTGTCCTCTAAGGTCTTTGAAATTCTCCTGGATAAGAAACCAATTATTATTCTCTTCCTTTCTAATATCCAAGTATGGAAAAATCATTTAAGAGATGGTGGAAGTAGGACAAAGACACAAAAGTTTGTGCTTCTCAAAGGTCATTTTCCCAGTAAAATCCTTAAGTCCGCCCAGTATTTTGATGAGTTGAGGCTGTGCTTTCTGTCCCCATTCAAAGAACTGCTGTCCAGTGGATTCCGGCCCAGGATAATCCTCAGTTCTAATTAAGGTGCTTTGCAAGCCCACGTATCTGACGGGAGCATGCCGCAGACAATAAGCACTCCGAAATGAAACCTTTGTTTTAGAATCCAGTCTTTTGCCGCCTGCCCATTTACACTCCAATTTCCTGGAGCACGAAAAAGGCCTCGACAGCCCTATCCCCGGCTCCAGCAGCTGCCACCGTGGCTGTTGCTCAAATCACTTCTTCTCGTCAGCCTTTTCTGCTAAAGGCAGAAGGGAAACCACTCCAGTGAGTGACCCATTCAGCTATTGCGCTGACGTGCCCACATGCGTCCAGATTAAAAGCATCTTTATTTTTGCAGTCACCCCCAATAGTCGATTGACACTTGTGTATTTGACGATGAAAAGGCAAACAAGCACATTTTAAACACTGCAATTTATAAATATTCTGTGTTTACTACAGTTTCTCCTCTAGAATAGACTCTTTGAGGAGAAAGGGCTTATGAAATACGTACGTACATACATACATATATATACACACATATATATACATACATATACATACATAAATTTTAAAGAAAGTTACAAAAGTATGATCACATGGAGTAAATGGGAATGGCTTAAAAGCGGAGGTTTTCAGTGATGGAAAAATCTTGGGGATTATGTATTCTTGCGCCAAATTTTCTGAAGAAAGTATTAAGGGACAGAAAGGTCAAGTGACTTCCTCAGGTCATAGAGATAATTAGGGCTTATTTGAGATAAGTACCTTGGGGCCTGCTATTTTATCCTGACAGTGCAATACTCCTCAGAAGCATTGCTTTAGAAAGCAAAACTTTGAAATAAAAATGCGGTGTTGAATTGTTAAATGAACATGGCTACACATGCTCAGGAATTATGTCATTTTGACAGGCAGTGAGATCTAATAAGTATCAAGGGTGAAGAGGTTATAGAATGTCAGGGGAAAATTAGGAAGCTTCAGGAAATTCATAAACATAATATTGGTCTGTAAATAATCTAAACCCAAAAGAACCACTTGGGTGAAGCGGTGAATAGAAAGAGGTAAGGGGTAGTTGTCCAGTTCTGTGTCATAATGTGGGAGCTGGCTGCATGTCTGTGTTCACCGGTGAAAAAATTTCCAACCGTTCACTTGTAGTATATCTCAATTAAAACATACTCCTATATTACAATTAAAAGTTTTACATACATCTTTTTCCCTTAAGGAGTTTAGCCTTCCCTGACTTTCAAAAGTTGTGTGGCTGAGTCTTGATCTGTGTTTTTCAAACTTTAGGGAGAACAAGTAGTAATCTTGGTAAAACCTTGGAAAATCACATTGATGGCCTGGATTCAAGGGTGGTTCCAGAGTCCATCAGACACCACTGAACTCTCTTGCTGTTTTTTTTCTGTAAAAGGTACATGATAAGACATTTACTTCCTTGAAGACTAGGGGCTATATGTAAGGGCTGTTGAAGTACTTACCTCTAAAGTAGGTGATGGTGTAATGGTGAACAGATATGACCAGTTTAGAGTAAGCAGAACCCCTCCCTCACCCTAGACCCTATGCCGCTATAGAAGCACTAATACTAACTCACCTGCACTATAATTTGCCCCCAGTTCTCTATACTCCAAAAATCACTCTACTTGTGTTGGAAGCAAATGTAAACATCTTTAGCCACCATACACCATACCAGTCTTTGGGTTAACTATTCAAAAGTCAATCATTATTTTGGCTCTCTCTTTAGCATTTTTTGTTAAAGCTGTGTATCAAAAGGTGAGGGTAGATTTTGGATAACAGCTGTGGTGGTTTTAAAGCATGTCCGTAAAATTCCTGGACATTTCCTCCTGCTGATTAGTGTCTCTGGTCCCATCTGTTGCTCCTGAGTGGGTGCTGGCCCTCAGACCCATGGTGTGCAGTGTGAGTTGTGAGGCTGAGTCATAAACAGGGATGCAGCTTCTGCTTTGTTGAGATGTTGGAATTAGAGTTATGAGCTGCTTATGTAGGAGTCTAACTGTCCTGGGACGGCCATGTTGTGAGAAGGCCAAACCATAAGGAGATGCCACCTGGAGGTGCTTCAGTCTCTGAGTCATTCCATCCCCAATCCCAGCTATGGAAGTGATAGAGCCTTCAGATAATTCCAGCCCTAGGCACTAAGTCCCCCCCTTTTTTCCCTAGACTTCAAGTCATCCCAATGAAGGCCCTAGACCTTGAAGGACAAGTCATCCCCACTGTGCTTTCACTGAATTCCTGGTCCACAGAATTCCTGAGCATAATAAAATAATTACTTTTCAGCCTCTAAAATATTGGGGGAGTTTGTGATGCAGCAGCAGCAGCAACTGGAATAAGAACGTGAGGAAAACTAAAAGTTTAATTAATTTTAGCCGGTATGATTCTACTGGAGAGACTGGGCTCTCTTTGTACGTGCAAGGATGCATCGCGGTGAGTTGAAGTGTGAAATGGGAGGAGACGTGGGTGCAGGCATGCAACCATGGCTGTCGGCTCTGAGCTTCAGTTGGGTCCTTTGCCAGTAGAGGAGTTTGAGTGCCTTCCCTAACAAGGTCCTGCAGTCGTGACAAGGGTCATGATAGTGCTTATGAAAGCATTATCTTTCTAAACTATAAATCATTAGGGAAGTAGTAGCTATTCTTATGTTTTCTCCTTAGTGAAGAGGATTCCATACCAGTCCTATTGACAACTGCTGCTCTTCCAGTCCAGGTAATATTGTGAGGAACCACAGACAACCCTGGAATGACCAGGCCATTTAGAAAAACCACCATATCGGCCACTGAAATATAGGGCATTGCTCATGGTCCCTGTTTAACCAGTTCCTGTGACAGTAGATGAGCTGCAAAATGAGCCTAGGTTTTAGGTAAAGGAAATAGCAGGCCGAGTGTTAGAATAATGCAGTCTGCATTTGTGATTGAGGCACATCTTATTTCCTTCATTATTTCCCCCACTCTACAGGGAAATGATATTTGTGGAATACTAAATAGAAAGATGGTTTTTCATAATTGTTAGATTCTTTATCTTTGGCCACCAACTTTTAAAACCAAGGAGCTTTGAGCTAGTCAAGCTGAGAGAATTCTCCCCCACTAAAAACTGAAGGCACCCCCTAAGCTTTCCTTGTCTGCCAAAGACTTCATCCTCATACCCAGGATATTATTATAAACAATAATCCAGGCAGCATTGTCTCATTTGGTTCTACTATAAAATGAGAGTAACATTCCTCAACAGGAAAACTTTTAATTAATATACATGTTAGGAGTTCACAGTGAAAGAAAAGCATTAGGTGATTACTCTTATACTGTAGAGGCTTGGAGGGTGGAGGTTGGCTAACCCCAATAATGTATAAGGGAACTAATTCTGAATATCAGATTAAATTTGTTCTTGTATATCCCTGTTTGTTTTTTTCATCCAAACAGTATTGTATGTCATACATTGTGTTGAAGTCTCCTCCCTGTGTGAAGGCTGGGTTACATCCCCCACCCTGTATCTCTTAACAAGCTCCTTGGTGCAGTTGGAATTAATGCTTCCTGTCGTTTTAAATAATGTGACATTGAAATACAATTTTTTAATGTGCTGGCATTTAACATGCCACAATATTTCAGTTATTTTACATTCATTTGGGTGCTCTAGTGTTATTACAGCTGTTATGAAATTCTGACAAAGAGATGCATTTCTTTCTTCTGTTCCACCATAATTGCTTTTTTGCTGCATCTCTGAACCGTAACCATGGCGATCTGCAACATTCATCAGAAGACCTCTTGTTATTTCCCTCGTGTGAATGAAAAACAAAGTGGTATAAATACTCAGAGAAGTTTTAAAAGGCAGTTTCTTTCTTTCTTTCTTTCTTTCTTTCTTTCTTTCTTTCTTTCTCTCTCTCTCTCTCTCTCTCTCTCTCTCTCTCTCTGTTTTCCTCCTTTCTTTTATTCTTTTCTTTTCAGTTTTCTTTTCTTTTTAAAGTTTTTGTATGTGGTCTACTTGAGGGGAAATTAAGCTGCATGGCTAGGAATTTTTATTTATTTTTAATGAGAAATTATACAGAGCCTTTCTGTGGAAAACACAGAGAGAAAATGAGAAATTAAGTCAGTTCCTTCAGGAAGAAGGAACTGCTGTCGTCAAGAATAAAAAAGGAAATGAAAGGTTTAGTCTTTTCTAAATTTGACTCGTTACAAACAAGTTCTTGTTTGAGCTGCTTAATGTGAAATATCATTACCATATTGGAACAATTTTGTTGATGTTTTGACTTGTTCTTCCTTTTTGGTGGGGAGGTTGAAATTACCATGTCCTGATTGCACTTTAAATTGCTGTCTTTCTGGCAATTTAGGAGGATGTAGGGAGGTCAACCCTATCTCATTTATCTGTACTCTCCCCAACTCTTCTTAATAATGTATCATAGTCATGGGCATGCCACCCATGACTTTTACCAGTGTCCTGTTGGTTAGAAGCAAGACACATGTTTGCTCACTCCCAGGGGAGTGGATCACTCCGGGGTGTGACTCATTGAAATGGGGTCATCATGGAGTATGTCCACTACATCCTGGTTTCCTCTCCCATCAAATGACTTCTTCCTGGACTTCCTGCTTCCTTTTAGTCTATGACTTCTAGAAGACCAGGCCTACCAGTTTGTTGGACATGCCTTGATATGCCTCATTCCTTTATGCCTACATCTGTGCATTAGCATGGACTTTTAACTGCGCCTTTAAAACGCATGCCATCCCTCTCCTGGCCAACATCTTCACCTAACTCTCTTACTCCAAGTACTATCAGTTTTGTCTGCACCGCTGCCACACTAACTGATCTCCATCCTTCCAGATCTCCTACAGCCCACTTCCAACAGTGTAGAGTGATCCTTTAAAAAGTCATGAGTCAGATTATGTTGTTCTTGTATCTTAAACTCTCCAGTGGCTTCCCCAATGTGCTGAAAATCCAAACTTTGCACCACAATCAACAGGTTGCCTTTACTCAGACCTCTGTCCCAAACACGGACCTCACTTTTCTCTCCTCAGAAATTCCAAAATGCTGGACTTTTTCCTTATTCTTTGTTAAATCTGTAATGCCTAGAATAGCACCTGTGAAATTTAAGAAATCCTTAAATCTGATGGATGCTTCTTAGGCTTGAGTTGAGAGTCCATTTTACCAAGAATGGAGAAATGAAAGTTCTAGGTTAACAGAAAAACACAGCATTGTAATAATTGGCTCCACTCTAGAGTAAGAACTGGGTTGAGAGAGCAGGCTGACAAAGGGTATCACTAGGGCACTGTAGCCAACTGATAACATGGTGCTTCTGTAACAGCCCCTGAGTTAAATGTGTGTCTAGCTTTTAGCTCATGATATGATCCAGTGTAGCAACTTGCCTTCTCCTACCAGCCCTAATCTCCAGTCCCTGTGAGTCAAAAATGAAAAGTCCACTGGTGGCTTCAGGATAGGAACCTAATTTCCTTGGACTCAGCCCCTTCACAAGTATATGCATGGAATTTTCTAGATGGAGTTTCTAGCCTCTGATACTAGCCCAAAAGCCAGAACCTAAGGGTTTCTGACTTTGCCTCTTAGTCTGATATCCTCAATCTAAAAACCTAATTTGAGGTCCTTTGGCTCACTTTTCATATTGGATTATGATTATTTTTTGGTGTTGAGTTTTATAAGTTCTTTATAAATTTTTGATATTAATTCCTTATCAGATGTATCAGCAAATATGTTCTCCATTCAGTAGGCTGTCTTTTCATTTTGTTGATGTTTTCCTTTGCTGTGCAAAAATTTTTAGTTAGATGTAGTCCTGTTTGTCTATTTTTTCTTTTGTATCCCTTGAGCAAGGTGATATACCAGAGAAAATATTGCTATGAGCAATGTCTGAGATTTTACTGCTTATATTTTCTTCTAGGATTTTTATATACATTTCAAAAGAATGTAAGCATCCCTATGTTCATTGCAGCATTATTTACAATAGCTGAGATTTGGAAACTGCCCAAATGTCCATCAGTAGATGAGTGGATAAAACAACTATGGGACATTTACACAATGGAATACTACTCTGCCATAAAAAAATTTTACACTTGCAACAGCATGGTTGGACCTGGAGAATATTATGCTAAGTGAAATAAGCCAGTCAGAGAAAGACAAGTACCATATGATTTCACTCGTATGTGGAATATAATGAACAAACTGAACTAACAAGCAAAATAGAGGCAGACTCATAGATAAAGAACAAGTTGACAGCTCTTGGGGGCCGATGTTGCAGGGGGCTGGAGTGATTGAACAAAAAAGAAAAAGCGCTCAGGGACATGGACAATAGTGTGGTGATTGCAGGTGGAGGTGTAAGAGGGTATGGGGGATAAATAATAATGGAAGAATACAATTCAAATGAACTATTAAAAATAAAAACCTAATTTGAGTTCCCATCCCACTTATGTTGCTCTGAATTTGGGAATAGAACCTTTCAGATAGAGTCCGTTCTCCACCTCCATGCCTGTGACAGACACTGATGATAATAAGTCAAGATGCATTTCCCTCCTGGATTATCTCCATTGCCACTTGTCAAGCCACGTCAAATATGTCTCAAGTAGTAATCAACGGGCTAGTATTCAGGATGAAAACAATTTGGCCCCTTTAGGAAATGGAGGCCTCATCACAAAAGGATTAACCTTGTTCTAAGGAAAGGTGGTTAAATCTTTTCTTCCTAATTTTAAATCCTCAGGGTCAACTTCTTTCTCAGTGAAACCCACTCTCTAGAAAAATACTGGCAAATGCTTTTCAATCTAAGTTGCAAATTTGGGTCAGCTATTAGTGGCTGCTGGAGCAGAGTGTTGAGAGTACTCATGTCATGTTTGGGCTCAGGGACAAAGTATGTTTTGGTCCAGGATGAAAGCTGCTATAAATTTCACATCCTCCTCCTTGTTCTCTTTTGAAACACCTTTTCTGTGGATGAGATTGACAACACCATGCCTGACAGTTCCCTGGGCTTACGGCCCAGGATCTCTCTGCATTTACTGACTCCTTATTTCTCAGAGGCAGCAGAGCTAGCCTCTGAAACTTCCTTCTGCCATTCGAAAGGACACAATCTCATTTCCTGGCGCAGACAACTTTGAAACCCATACAGGACACCTAGTGTTTTATTTTAATTTAATTTCCCCTTCTTTGGTTTCTGGCAACACAAAGCAGAAGACAAGGGGCACAGAGTGAGTCTTAAGCCATCAAGAGCTGCCCTGGCTTTTCCCTGCACAGTACATTGGGAGACACCATGTGGTGTGAGGCATTCATTTGCAGGTACAGAGTCTGTAAAATTGTATTCTAAAATTAAAAAAAATTAATTAGAAGGCAGCATCTGTGAACTTTTTGCTGGAAGCCACTATTTCTTTTCCTGACAAATTATTCCAGCTCTGTGTCCCCTTCCTACCGTGTCAGAGATCATAAAACCAGCCTCCCCTCCCATTGTAATACTTTGTAACAGTCAGATGGAGATTTCTCTGCTTAATATTTAACAAGCTACAGATACCGATTTCAATACATTGAAAAACAGTTAATTTAGAGCCACTTCTTTCTTCCTGGATTTTCTTGGCTGCCCTGCTTTTCTCTCAATCCCTTCTTTCCAGACAGTGCAAATCGAAGCTGGTTACAGACTTCTGAGGAGTGCATCAGCTTCTCAACCTCTTCCTGATGCCGTCCTCTGCTTGAATCAATATAATCCACTCCAGCAGTCAATTTGGGGAGCCACAGATAAAAATAATTGTATTCCAAGTGGGCGCTATTTTATCAGGTACAAAAAAAAAAAAAAAATCCTGCCTAGCAATGACAGGTTTCTGTTTTCATTTTTCTGAACAGAAGTTGAATAGGACAAGCAATGAGCCAGTAGTGCCATTCAGTCAGAGGCATCTGGAGATGTTGAGGATGCCTTCAGGATTCATGACCTGGTTAGCTGAAGAGAGACAGCTGATAAGGGCAGGTGGGCTGTCAGGGTCTAGGATCCAGTGATGTGTTCAAGCACAAAGAAGCAGGTCAGGGCAGTGGGGAGGCTGGATATGAAGACCAACTGGGTCTGAGTCCATGAAATGAGCACAGGGAAAAGAAGAGGTGGGCCCTGAGCTGCTAGTTTTGAGAGTTGTTGATTCATGAATCAAGGATGATGACCCGCAGGGATAAAGGCATACAACTGGACTAGAAGAAGCCTAAGGAGCAAGGTATGGAGAGCCCAGATCAGAAAGGCTGGGGTGCAGGGCTTCGCCAACATGACTGAAAAGGGGCTGTGTCTTTCCAAAAGATGTTGAAGTTCTAACACTCAGCACAGGTGAATTTGATGTTATTTGGAAATAGAGTCTTTGCAAATGATGAAGTTAAGATGAAGTCATTAGTGTGGACCCTAATTCAATATGACTGTGTGCTGTGTGCTTATAAAAAGGGGAAGTTTGGACCCAGAGACCGACACAGAGAAAGCCATGTGAGGATGAAGCCAGAGAATGGGGTAACGCATCTACAGACTGAAGAATGCCAAAAATTGCCTGCAAACCACCAAAAACTGGGGGAGAAGCATAAAGTAAATTCTCTTTTAGAGCTCTCAGAAGGAACCCAGCATTCTGACAATTTGATTTCAGAACCTAATTGTGAGACAATACATGTCTGTTGTTTGATCCTTCCAGTTTAAGGGACTTTGTTACAGCAGCCCTAGCAAACTAATGCGCTAGGTATCACACCCATGAAGCAGATGTGACTAGTTTCCCAATATCTAGTTTTCATTTCTTTTTTACAATTTTGACTTTGAACTGCTTTACATTACCATCTGAAATTATGTCTGTATTTCCTGGCCTTTTTCGCAGCTGGCTGTTCTAGTAAGTTATACTGTGATATGCTATAGGGAACCTTAGAAAGACTTCTTTTTTTTTTTTAAATATATTTTATTGATTATGCTATTACAGTTGTCCCGTTTCTCACCCATCATTCCCCCCACCCTGCACACCCTCTCCCACCCACATTCCCCCCTTTAGTTCATGTCCATGTGTCATAAGTTCTTTAGCTTCTACATTTCCCATACTATTCTTCCCCTGCCCCTGTCTATTTTCTACCCACTATCTATGCTACTCATTCTCTGTACCTTCCCCCCACTCCTCCTCCCACGCCTCTGTTGCTAACCCTCCATATGATCTCCATTTCTGTGGTTCTGTTCCTGTTCTAGCTGTTTGCTTAGTTTGCTTTTGTTTTAGGTGTGGTTCTTAATAGCTGTGATTTTGCTGTCTTTTCATTGTCATATTTTTGATCTTCTTTTTCTTAGATAAGTCCCTTTAACATTTCATATAATAAGAGCTTGGTGATGATGAACTCCTTGAACTTGACCTTATCTGAGAAGCGCTTTATCTGTCCTTCCATTCTAAATGACAGCTTTGCTGGAAAGAGCAATTTTGGATGTAGGTCCCTGCTTTTCAAGATTTCAAGTATTTCTTTCCAGCCCCTTCTTGCCTGTAAGGTCTCAAATCAATGGAGTGGACCAGAAGGAAGAAACTAACAACCAAACAGAAAACGAGGAAGAAACAAGAATTCAAAAATTGAGGAGAGGCCTAGGAACCTCCAGGACATCGTTAAACGTCCCAACATCCGAATTATAGGGGTCCCAGAAGGGGAAGAAGAAGAGCAACAAGTAGAAAACTTATTTGAACAAATAATAAAGGAGAACTTCCCCAATCTGGCAAAGGAAATAGACTACCAGGACGTCCAGGAAGCTCAGAGAGTCCCAAAGAAGTTGGGTCCAAGCAGGAACACACCAAGGCACATTGTAATTACATTAGCCAAGATTAAAATGAAGCAGAGAATTCTAGAAGCAGCAAGGGATAAGGGGACAGTCACCTACAAAGGAGTTCCCATCAGACTGTCAGCTGATATCTCAAAAGAGACCTTAGAAAGACTTCTTAGAGGAAAGGGAGCATAGATTGTTTACTTTTTCTTTGTTTCTTTTTCATTCTTTTTTTTTTTTTGTAGTTGACTCTGCTTCCTAATTCTTCTGGAATTTAGTTCAGATATGAGGGCTGGTGCTCAAGGTGCCACGGAAGCCAGTGCTGAATGGTAGGGCAGCGAGACGGAACGAGCTCCCAGAGCCGCCTGGGCAGCCTGCCTCTGTTCCTGCTGGGTATGGAAGAGAAACAGAATTCTAATTTAACATTGTTTAGAGCATACTTGGATGAGACATGTGACCCACCCTTCACCAATACATGGCAGTTGTACGTTTGAGAAGACTCTGATTCAGGGAGAAGACATGACTCACCCAGGGACTGTAAAGCTTTAGCAGTTGGCAGAAGCCCAAGCCGAAGTGCGTGTTTTCTTGCACACTTCAGCCTTTATCCAAGCGTGGTCCATGCACCCTCTTTAGAATCACCGAGAGTGCTGTTTGAAAATGCAGTTCATGTCTGTGCTCAGTCCTTCTGGATTTCAGTCTCTGGAACTGGAGCCTGGCACTCTGCTTTGTAATCAGCAATGAAGTTGGTTCTTAATCGCACTGCAGAGTGAGAACCTCCCTAATCCAGGCCACCTCAGACTCAGGTACAGGGACCTAGAAATCACAGTGACATTCTCCAGACTCAATCTTGTAAATAGAGGGCACTATTGGAATTACTTCTTTAGTGGCGAGTGAACAGGAAGCAGAGCCCTCTGTCACAGTTGCCTCAGTAGAGGTGAGTTAGCGGACTCCCTGCCTTTCCCTGGTAGCTCAGGAGGGAGCAGAGAAGAGCTGTGGTCAGAGCAGTTCCTGGGCGTTCCACCCCGTGGATGTCAGGATCTGAGGCTGCGTGAGTCAGTCTTGCTCCTGTCGCTGCTTCTACACAACTGTCCTCCTTCCTTTCGCTCCCTCAACCTCTGCTCCTTTGAGGCTCCATCTGCTTGTCGAGACTTCCCTCACTTCCTCCCCCTGTCGGCATTTACTATCCTCCTTGTCCCTCCTCCTCAATCACCGATTACCTCAGCCACTGGTGTACAGCCTCCCTTTTCATCTCGAATCCTTCCCATTAACCAACAGAAAATTGTGGCCTCTCATCCTTGACCTTATCTTTTCCAAAGCTGTTCTCACTCTCCCCATCTCAGGCACCACTCTCACACCCTGAAACTTACTAGCAGACCCTGCACTGTTTCTGAAATCACCAATCAAAACGGCTGATTCTCCCAAAGTAACCCTTTGGTCTCTGAGCATCTCTGTTCAAGTACACCTACTGCAGTATTTTATCAAACCTTGATCCCTCTGCATTCTCTCCATCAATTAGTCTCTCTTTTATTCAGTTTGTGTACCTCCTACTCTCCACTGAGGCAAGCATTCTTTTGCAAATATGCTTCTCTCCCTGCCTCTTGGCCCATTCAACATGAGCAAAATCCCAGACCAGAGAGAGCCCAAACACTTGTGTTCTCCATCTCATATCCATCCTAAAAATTAAGCCCTACTGGGGGATGAAAATCACACAATTAGGCAGATTAGAATCATTATGAATTCATAATCTTTTAATCACCTGCCTCAGCTGGGCTCTCATTAAAGTCTAGCAAACATTCTATTTCTCTCGTCAGCTTCTACTTCACTGTCCTATCAAAGGAAGATCCATCTGCCCAAGCACTGGCTGCCAGGGATAACACTACCTTATTCCCTTTCTACCCAGTGTCATAATTTTCTTCCCTACTTCTGCAGTCTTCCCATTAGTACATAAGCCAGCTTGATACTCTCATCTGTAGGAAACAAAAACAAGCACAGAAGCTAGGACTTGGAAATGGCTGCCACTTTTTCACTTTACTCACCTTCATGGCCACGTTTCTCGAGCTCTTGATGCAGACTACCTCTCCATCGACACCTGGCAATCATTTTATAATCTGCTGCAGGCTGCTCCTGCCCCGGCCCCAGGGTCATCCGTGCTCTCCCCATTCTTGGACCCAATCATAAGAGAAGGTTCCAGTCTTCATTTTATGTTGCCCGTGGGTTGTTCTGCTTCTGTTTCATGTCTCATTCCAGAGCCCAGGCTGATCCTCTGCCCCTCTTTGGATTATGCCCCAGTACAGAACATTCTCACGGTGGAAGGAAAAGTGCGAGGGCCAATTGAGTAAAGGCTCTTCTGTCTTCCATTGGACATGGCATAGGTTAAGTCTGCATCCTTCACACTGGCCCCGTGAAGTCACATGAAGTATGCTTATACCCCTCTCAAGAGTGCAGGCAGTCAGTACACTGCTAGACACACAGTGACAGGGAAAGGGTGGGCAAATACATCTGCCACGATGATTTGAATTTCTTGGCTCTTCCCTGTTGTCTTATTCCATCATATACGTTGTGGTCTCACTGACCTCTGTACCTCCTGGGACCTCATGTCAAGGCATTGAAGCACAGTAATTTGCTAATTCCCTCCCACTTGACTATACCATTTCTGCCTTGATTAACTTGCTCTACAGTTTTTTTTCCTAGTGCTATTATTGTTGTGCACTGAGGAATAAAGGGGAAGAGAAAAGCACTGTCGACTGAGTCCACTGAGTGGCTGTAACTTTATGGGGTCCTCACTGCTGTAGTCTTTCTTCCATGTCTCGTTGAGTTCGTAGTGCCTGTGTTTGAGGGTCTGTTAAAACAGTCCTCACCCTTTTCTTCCTCTGTGTCTCTCCCATGGTGTCTTCACTTCAGTGGGTAATCTGGTCTTTGGTTACATGAAGATATTTCAAGCTATGTGATACGAGTTCCGTCAGTTGTCTTTCTTGCTATCTCTAAAACTCCAAATATACCCTCTCTTACTCTCCTTCACCCTGCACAGCACAAGAAGTGTTCTTTTCTCTGGAAAAATCCAGTTCTTATCCCTCTGTATTCCCTTGTGTTAGTATTATAACCTTATTGCATTCCATTTAACACTCTTTACTGAGAATGCCTTAATTACTGGTATAGGGAAAATACAAATAAGTAATGCGACTTTATTCTCCCAAAGACAACTGGGACTACATATGTGCCAAATAGAGTATAACAGATAGGGATTTACTCCTCCATGGACTTTTCGGGCTTGCTTGTTTTTCAGAGTAATTTAAATTGAAATGAGAGACAGATCCTTATTTGATTGCTAGGTAATTTCTGTGCTATTTATTTTGTGTAAGTTGGCATGGGGTATAAGTGCACTATTGTTAAAAGGCTACTTAGTGTCACATAGAGGGCCTATTAATTTTTTTTGATAAGTTGCCAACATGTCCAGTCAGTTGTATACATTTAATATGGAGAATCCATTTCTCTAAAAGTCTGTCTCCCTCCTTTGCAGTGATGGCGCTATAGTTTACATGTTGTTAGGCCCACAGCCTTTGTTATCAGAAGTCTGGAGATACATCTCAAAATAAATGTGTAATTCCGTTAGGAGAATTGGGTCAAAAGAATGGTACAAATTTTGTAGCACAGCTTATAGTTAATAGGCAGAGCAAAGTGGAGATTATTTTCTTTATTTTTCTCAATGACTTGCTTTGTATTGATAATGGGAAGTATAATGACTGATGTTGAATTTCAACATATTGTTGGGAAGGAAGCATCCTTGTTTATTCTTGAAGCTGGACCTTATTGTGATCATTTCTTCTATGCTGGATCTTGAAAGGCCAGAACTCATAAAGTTGTTTCCTTTTCTTGCCTACAATTCCCATATATTTGCTAACAGATTTGTGCTTATTCCTGGGATATATGAATGGCCTGTTGAGAATAGAGACAAGCGGGAGGACAGGGACAAGATCACTATAAATTTCAAATAAAGTCATATATTTCCCAGCGATTAGTTTTCTTTTTCATAAAACTTATCAGCCAAAAAAAAAATGTAAGGTAGAATGCAGTGTCTTATATCATCGGGAGTCTTACCTGTTTTAAACCCTAGCACAATGCTTAGAACATAGTAGAGTCAATAAGTACTCATCAAATGGATAAGCAAATAAATGAATGGATAAAAGTAGAAAGAAGAAATACAGATGGCACTTGTGGCACAGCAGAAGAATTAATGCAGATTGAGGCTTTGACAAAATACATTGCAATGAAATAATAATAGCAATGATAATAGTAATAGTAAACTTTAGTGAAGCCACGGTCTTTAATTTTTTTAAATAAAGCCTGTCAAGAAGGAATACAGGTGTTTAGGGGAGATGTAATACAGCATGAGGGAGCAGGTAAAACATTAAGCTGGAAAACCCTAGGGCTGGCAGGAAGAGAATAAAAGAAAATCATCACAAAAGTGAGGGCCACACTGCCAAGAACATAAGGAAGGGAAAAGAGGTCTTGCTGAACATACAAAAAGAAAGATGGGGGCAGATTAAAATAAACAGGAGAAATAAAAGAGAGTCTAATGAAGACTTAAAAGGATTAGAGAGAAAAAGAACAAATGAAGAATAAAAGAAGATCCAGCCCATGTGTTATCGATATTGCCAAAAAAGAAAGCGGAATTAATGGAGCAAATAAAAATTGCTGAAAGAGATGAATTTTACAAATCCCACAAGTAAAATAAGACTGAATCTATGGATTTAAGAAGTAGTGGGTGCCTAAGAAAATAGCATAGAACAATCCAACAATAAGATGTATACTGGTAATGTCACTGCACTTTATAGAAAAACAAATATCCTTTGAAAATCAACTAAAATGATCCAGTTCCTAAAAAGGAGATAAAGTCAGACTGGTGTAAAGGTTCTTGTTCTCCCCCTCTCCCCTTCTGCTCCTCACTCTCTCCATACCCCCCTCCCCATCCCTACACACACACACACACACACACACACACACACACACACACAGCCATACCCCACATAATAATTTTAGTCAAGGTTGGACCACATATACAATAGTGGTCCTGTAAGATTATAATGGAGCTGAGCAATTCCTATCATTTAGTGCCATCATAGCCTTCATAACTTTGTAGCACAATGCATTACCCATGTGTTTGTGGTGATGCTGATGTAAAAAAACAAAACAAAACAAAACAAAAACCCCACTGGACTGCCAGTCCTATAACAGTTTAAATACACAAACACCATTGTGTTACATTGTAATGGAACCACATTATTGAAGAACCTGCTGGATGTGAAAAACAATGTTTCCTTTCTCCTAAGCAGGTTACTAAGTGTGCATGCAGAAATCTCCCCTTTGCAATCTTCCTCTGGTCAGAAGGAGAAATCTTCCGTAGTAGGGAAGAATAAGAACAAAGCACTAGGAGAATCAAAGCTGATAGATGAAGAAGCCCTGATAATAGAGCTTGAGCCTGTGGATGAAGCTGTGTTCAAACTTGTACTTTCAAGTTACACAAGGCTACACATTCCTTTGAACCAACTTGAATTTGATTTCTGACGCTTATATCTATATATGGCTCTTGCCCAATACCAAATGTGTCTCTGCCCCAGTTTTCATGTATATTGTGTGTAATCTCTCAACTACAGCAATAGCATTTTCTTCCTTTCCTTTGAGATAACAGACACACTGAGAGCCGAAGTACAATATCCAAGGTCACATCACTTGCAAGCGGCTGAGCTGAGACTGGACCTTAGACTTGTATGACTCTGAAACGCAGAGTCACAACCATAATCCTTGCATCCCAACAACTTTTTTCGGTGTTCCAATAAATAAGACATTGCCTAGACTCTTAGACCAAAACAGCTGGTTGCACAAATGAAATGGAAGGCATGTGTGGGTATCATGAAGAAGTAGAAGAGAAAGTGGACATGCTACCAATTTTATAAAGAGAAAGCAGAGTAAATTTAGCCAGAATTATGTCATAAGTAGAGAGATGTTAGTAGTAGCACCTTATATCTGCATGACTATATTCTACAAAGCACTAAGATATACATTGTCCTTCTCCATAGACCATTTAAATGATTCTGGCAAACTGGCATTAAAACCGCTGTCATTGCCCAGAGGTCGTTTCGAATTGTCAGCGAGGCACAGTTCCTTGTTTAATGTTTCATAGCTAGGAAGTGATTAAAAACTAGACTTGAACCCACATCTCTGACTCCCATTCACAGTGCTCCAATTAACAGGAAAACATGGCGTTTTTAATGCAGTGACCGTTCTGAGGTTATGTGCGGCACTTTAAACTCTGCTAGGTAATGTAGGTAAAAACTAGTCTCTTCATTCATATTTCTACCCTCCACTCCCTCTCTCTGAATCTCTTACCCCACGTGACCGTCGGCATGGATGCTAGGCACCCTCACAATAAATGGATTAATACGCTAATTTCTACGAGCGCATTAAATAAAACCACTGCCACACTGTTGAACTGCTGCCGATCCCACTTAAACCCCTTATTTTAATCAAGTCCTGAAGCAGTCTTTATCACGCACGTCCCTGGTTTTAAAATTCCCGCTCTGCTTGCTGTCCCCTTCCACCCCTCACCCAGTGCAGACCGAAGCTGAGATGAGCTGGGGTTCTCGTGCCAAAACGGCTCAGGTGCGGGACAGAAATACTCCGGGTTTGTGTTGTTCAGGTGCAAGGCCTGGCCCGCTGCAGTGGGAGAGGGGAATAGCGCCTGACTTGGCCAGCAGGCGGAGGCCAATGGGCTCGTGTTTGAACATCGCTGGTAGTGGGGTTGGGGGTGGTTGGCAGGCGGAGGACAGGAAACAGCTCAGCAAGGAATGCACGACACAAGTTCCTGGACAGGGGGCTGGTGGCTTTTGTAGCTTCCCAGCTTGGTTTCCATATATCTAACTTGGTTTGTAAGATGAGGGTTCAGGGAAAGAGGAGAGATCCTCCTACGCAAATGCATGCTATGCCATTGAAGCACGTGATTTTGCCTTAAAAGTATCTAGGGGAAAAAGAATATTTAGAAAGAGGCTTTTCTGATAACCCCGAAATTACTATTAGAAAAAAATATGGTAATAGTGCAAATAGTCTGAATTTTAGCATTAATAAAATTAAATGGGAATTTGATTATGCTGTGTTACAGCTACACATAATGTTCTCAAGCATAACTTTTTGCAAATCTGTTAATTCCAATGGTGATTAGATATGTGCATCTCAACACATCTTGCTGCCCTTTGAAATCTAGTACAATCAAGATGTTAGATTGTAAGTTATTTTCTGGTTATTAAGATACGTTTCAGTCCTCATCTTTAATCAACTGAACAATCCCAATGTGGCTTTGATAAGCACACTATTGTGTGTGTGTGTGTGTGTGTGTGTGTGTGTGTGTGTGTGTGTGTGTTGTTATTCTCATCTCCTGGGCCTCAGGATGTACCTTCTGGTAGATGTGATTAATAAGGAATCCGTGTGGAGTTTCATTCATTTATAAATGGGAGGGGGTGTTTTAAAGGACTTTGAAAGGACCCTTGGCATCTTAAGGTCCTGGCTGGGTGCCCTGAGGCTCAGCCCCTCCTGTTAGAGTCTGTACTGGAAAGCAGAGCTCAGAGAGGTGCGGGGAGGCAGCCAGTGGGTTGATAACGCCTGGCTGCCCTCTGACCCTTGGGTTAAACTGCTGTCTGGGCTGCTCTGTCTGGAAGCCGAGTCCCAGGGAGGGAGCACTGCCAGGTATCTGTCAGTGCACCAAGGCCTGCACTCCATCACAGCGAGGCACGAAGACAAAATCTTCCTAATGGCCTTCTCTTGTGGGCCCCCCTCCGCTGCAGCTTGGAGGCCACGCCAGTGTACACAGTTTAGGGAGTTTCCCAATTACCCAGGAACCGACGACTTCCCTGGACATTCCAGCGACAGTAAATGAGCGAACGTGTTTACAGAGTGTTGTATCTCAGGCCTTCGTGTGGTTATCTAGGCGGAGGGAATGGTGCTACATTTGCCAAAGTGCTGCTGTCACCATGAAGAATGTGGAGATCCCGTGATTTACATGAGTGCATGGAGTGCCTTTACCAGGGGTCTTAGTCAGGGGTGGAAGGGGAGACAGGGCAGTTTTGTGTGTTAGACACCACTAGGCTATACATAAAGGGAAAGCCGCTGGGCGGAGAGCGACAGAGACAGCGAGACAAAGAGAGACACACACAAGGAGAAGAGAGATGAAGAGGCAGAAAGACAGGCCGGCAGAGACAGAGAGACAAAAACAGAGGAAAACAGGAAGAGACCCAAAGACAGAGAGGGCAAGACAGGGGGATGCAGACAGAGAAATACGTGTACACGGACAGCTGGACAGAGAGAGAGAGACAGACACAGAGTTAGAGACACACAAAAGGGCAAGGAAAGCAGAGAGGGAGGCGGAGAAGAGATAGCCACAGAGACAGAGAGGGACCCAGAAGCACACACAGAGTGAAAGGGAAACAGACAGAATGAGGCAAAGAAATGGGTAGAGAAAAGCAGAGAAAGAGATGGACAGACAGAGCTGGAGGCTACAGAGCTTGTTACAGGAAAGAGCTGTGGAGGTGCAAGGTGGAGGGAGCTGGGAAGCAGGGTCTAAGCTGTGAGATGGTTGGTGAGGGAAGATACTCTGCTGCGGGGTCCTCTAAGCACAGGATGGTGGAAGGAGCCAAGGGGTGGCCCGGCCATGGGAGGTGGCAAAGACCAGAATTCCCCCTGGTTGAGCTGAAGGCCCACGGGTGGGCCTTTCCCATTGGCTCTTCCACCCTCCTCCTCAGAGGACTGTTTTTCTTTTCTCCATTTTCTCCTCCCTCCCTCCCTCCCTCTGCTCCTGTCTTTTGCTGCATTTTCCTTCTGTGAAGGCTCTCCTTCCTAGTATTTTCATTCGTTCGCTTGTTCGTTCGTTCGTTCACTCACTCATTCTACAAATATTTTTTGAGAACCTTCTATGTTCTCAGCCTTTTTCTAAACCCTGGGAATAAATCAGTGAAACAAATCAGTTGGGGCTCTCCTTAATTAAGCATTTTACTATCTGGGTTCCTAAGCATCACATATGATGGTGACAAGGATCATGTTCCATAGCCTGTCTAGGCAGAAAAGTGGAGCCAGTGACTGATATATTGAATGAAGAAGACCAGGGTAATATGTGGACAGAATTTAAGTGGGGTTTGTAGTACTGGGCATGAGTTAAGGGAGAGAACCACCTACCACTCCCAGGCCAGATGGCCAGTGTGTCTCATTCACCTGTGTGCCAGGCACTTACTAAGCATCTACTATATACCAGGGCCTGGGTCAGATGCTTTAGCTGATTCAGGGTTAGCAAGTTCAACATGAGTGGAACTTAGTTTGGGTTCTATTTTCCTCAACTAATCATGTGCAGATGCTAAAGAGGCGAGTGGGCAACAAGGTCAAAATCAGATGTTGTTTGCTTGTGAGTCACTGAGGAGAACAGTCCAGGCTCTGATGATTTTGTCCTTTTATCCAAGGTCATCACCAGCTATTGAAAGTTTTTGTTGGAAGTTCATGCACTGCAGAAGACTCTGATCTCCACCACTGTTTGCACCAAAGTTGAACTTCTTGCTGAAGTACAACCGAATTAGGCAGAAAGCAAGCCCCAGAGAACATCAGCGTGGTCCCTCGATGGCAGCTGAGATCAGAGCCACGGGGCTGCCTGCCTCCCAGAGCCACCGACACACTCTGGCAGTGGCTGACGGTCCCTGACTGAGCAGAGGAGGGAAGTCAAGGTAAGCAAAATAACCCTCTGTCTCCTGGAGACGTTGTCTTTTTTATAATCATGTAGCTTTCATGTAAGCTCTGTTTAAACCTGGGGTTCAGTGATACCCTGTGGCCTGGACACAGCTCACATTTTGGCCTCCTTCTGGAATGTGGAAAATCATAGTTCAGTAGGTGGCGCTGTTTGCTTTCCAGTCAACCTCAGATCGGACCCTGGCCTTGAACTAGGGCAGCCTAAGGGTGGGAAAGATCACTTGTTATATGAAGGGAAACTGTCACTGCAACATAAAAGAATGTGTGCTGTTTTATTAATAAGGGTGTTAGGCACAAACTCAGCTGAATATGACCATTTTCCATGCTCTTCTAGAACTATTTACTTATAGGACACAGGCATTTATTTATGCATTCATTTATTCAGGCCATAAATATATATTGAGTTGCTTTCCTGTGCAAGGGAATATGTGGGATTCTTTCTGAGAATGTAAAATATGATCCCTGCTACCTGAAGCCTTTAAATGGTATTAATAAAATACATTATTTGAGTACCTACCATATGTTGTATATTAAGCGTTTGATATACATACATGTGTGTGCGTGTAATTTCTAATCTTTTAAGAAGTTTTCACTTGCCAGCTGCACAAATGGATATTTTGAAATGTGAAAGAATGGGCCCAAGGTTGCACAGCAAGCAAGTGTCTAAAAGGGAGTTTGAGGCCAAGTCTATAACCTTAAACTTCATTTCCTTTGCATTGCAGCAAGGTTATGGGGCCCAGACAAGTACGGGACAAGCCTGCTGGACTCATGGTCACACTGATAAGGCATAGGCAGAGATTGGGGGGCACATACCAATCAAGATGGGAGACCTTCGGCCTCAAACCCCAGTGTCAGCTGAGCAACCTTAGGCAAATGACTTGATCTCGCTCTCTCTCAGTTTATTCATCTGGCAAATGGGGATCATAGCAGTACAAGGCTCTAAGTGGGGAGCAAGTGATATAATATATATAAAGTACTTAGAGTCGGGATGAACATGTAGCTAAGCATTAGATATTTTCATTAACATAGTGAATGACTAGATGAAAAGGCTGTATGTGAGAAATCTCCTCTAGAGATGCAGTTTAAGCCATTCAGTTCATATGATAAAATGTCTTTAGAGTAACCTTGAAGGTTGCATTCGAATTGCGTCTTGACAAGATTGAAGGATTTTGACAACTTCAGGCAATAGTATTTGTAGCAACAATAACCTCATTTTATTTAGTCTTTACTTTATGCTAAGTGTTCTGCTAAAGCCTTTGTATTCATCTCCTCATTTCATTTTTGTGAGAACTTTGTGAGGTAGATACACTTACTATCATTTTCAACTCAGTCGGGGCTCTCTCTGTCCATGATCACCTGGCCAATAAGTGGTGGGACTGAAAGTTAATTCTAGGTTTTCCTGATCTCAAAATTCATGTTCTCGACCTCTAGGTAGTGCCACGGGGTAGAATGGTACAGGCAGGGCATGGTGTGAAGGGACGCCCACCATGGGCAGGTGCCCTTGTTCTGTTTGGAGCATAATGAGAAATCCATGCAACCTAGGGAAGTATAAGAGAACAACCTGAGAGCTGGGATGGTCCAGAACTTGAATTTGAAAGGTCTTCAAGGGCAGGCAACAAAGTCTGGACATTACTAGGTACTGAATGAGAGAGAATTGTGGTTTGGAGACTTCAAATAACAAGTGCATTTGCCAGATACATTTATATGATAATTGAGAAAGAGCTTGAATGACCCACAGTTTGGTTAGACTTACATTTTAGAAACGGACAATTTAGGATTAAATCCTCCTGTAATCTTGTATTGTTGAAATGATAGGGTTCTTTGTATCTATCCTAGAAGAGGCTGGTTGAAATTTTATATGAGTTTTAAAAAAAAGGGCTAGAAAAGTGAAGAATTTTAAAGTGCCAATTGGTTATATTGAATTACCTGCCTTGGCTCTTCATTTCCGCCTTTCATTAATTCAAATGCATGTACCACCTAGGGAAGCATTTTGAAAGTGCAGCCAGGCATTCTTCCCTAATAGCATGGGCTAGGATATTTCTAAGAAAATTGTTCTCTGAACGCAGAATTTAACTCTTAAACCAAGACCTCGTTATTATCCAGAGAGTCAATGCTCTTTCTTGAATACTGAAATACCTGCACCCCTCTCCTCATCCCCGCCCTGTACAACATAACTGAGTGCAAAGGATTTCTGCTCTTCTTTGCTATCTAAATTCATCTTGCCCTAAATGGAAGGAGACAGGGACCCTGCCTCCCTGACTTCCAGCAAAGCATGCTGGAATGGAGACCTCCTAGTCATAATGGTTATGGTTTATTTATTCTTCTATGAGCCTCTGCTGCGTAACCACAACACCATTATGACCGGGCCAGACCACAGGAAGAGGAAGTTCCCGTAATCCTCCTCCTCTTTGCTCTTCTTTTTATGTTGCTGGAAGTCAGCTTCTCTCGGTGGCTTGCTTCACGTGCTTCCGGACCTCGCTGGGGCTTTGTTCTTATCAGTGATGCCCTCCTGTCTCCTATCCCTCCTCCTCCCCTTCCTTCTTCCTCCAGACTGTGATGAAGGGCAGCCAGTGAATAACATTTCTCGGACCTGAACCATTGCGGAAAGACATGCTGGCCGGGAAAGTGCCACAAGCTACTGGCATGACAGGGTCCCCTGTCTCGTCCTGTCTTTGTCCGTCTTAAATAGAAACTGTAGGAACTGATGCATTTCGCATAGTTTCCTCAGGAGACCACAGTTATTAAGCAAGTGCCGATGGTATACTTAAGAGGAACAGCATTGAGTAAGCATGTGTCTGTGAAGAGGGATGCAATTTTATGGTGGGATTTCATGCACTTAGGGAAAAATTTCTTTGATTTAGGAGGATAAGGTAGAGTGCCCCAAAACAGAGAAGAAGGGTTCCAGAATATCAGGTTTTCCATCACTTTTAATACCTTCTTCACGTGTTGCCTTCCTCAGATCATCCCACGTGACCACAATGCTACGTGGGGTACGTTTACTTCATCCGCTTTGCCTGGACGGCTCAGGGTAGTGGTGAAAAACACACAGGCTTCAGAGTTGCCTGAACTTGAATTTGAATCCCAGTCTCACCATTTTTCTAGCTGTGTGCTGTGGGTGGAAGACTCACAGCTCCTCTGAGCCTCACTTCCCTCAACTGTGTAACAAGGAGAATGATACCTGTGATTAAACAAGGCCACATCTGTAAAGTGTCAGGTAGACAGTAGAAGCCTAATTAATAACTGCTTCCCCCTCCTGTTCCTCCTCCTCCATCTTATTCTTGTTCCTTTTATTTTTCTCATTACTGTAATTTTTTTTTTTTTTTTTTTTTTTTGTAATTCTGGGAACTGTGGTGAATAAGGGTCAGATTCTGAGTCTTGGCATGAGGAGGACTCAGCTAAATGTGATCTTACTTGGTTGGGTCATATACACACTAAATAAGCAAAGGCTTTTGGAAACCAGCCGTCCTGCCGCAAGGAAACCAATGGCCTTGCAATTAGAGCTTCTCAGATGGAGAGAGGTTCCCACACATCACTAATGAGAAGGGAAGCTGTAAATGTAGTGCTGGACTGATTTGATAGTTTCTAAATTCCTAGAGTTTCACCCAGCCCTCGTTTCTGTATAGACACAGTAGCTGAGGTCTCGGAGAATGGAGGGCCAGGTGTTCCTTTGAGATACTGGGATTGAGAATGCAGAGTGAAGCATATACCACTGGTCATGATTTTGTTTGTTTACTAAAAGCTAGGATTTTTCAGGAAGAATGCGATACTAGGAAGCATCCTTTTAAATCAGTTTGAGTCAGAAAACCAAACAAAACATTGAACCTGCATTTACTTTCCTTCTTTCTTTCATAAATATTCATGGTAGACCACTTATGTGTTAGGCACTGGAGATATAGTGACAAGATAGCCATAACCTCCTTCAGTATCTGCGGAGGCTTCATGATGGCCAGGAATTTTTTGACACTCCTCTTGAGATTTCCCTTGAATCTAGGCCACCTCTGTGACTGACTGCTTTGGCTAATAGTGATGTGGTGTCGGTCTGTTAGTTTCCTGGGGCTGCTGTAGCAAAGTACCACAGACGGTTTCACTTAAACAACAGACAGGAATCCCTTCACATTTCTGGAGGTTACAAGTCCAGGGTAGGGTCTTGATTGGGTCGGTTCCTTCTGAGGATTCTGGGAATCTATTCCATACCTCTCCTCTAGCTTCTGATGGTTTACGAGTAATCTTTGGCTTGTAGATATATATCACTCCAACCTCTGCGTTCATCCCCACAAGACATTTTCCCTGTGTTTGTCCACATCCTCCTGTCTTTGTGCATGTCTGTGCCTGTGTCCAGTTTCCCTCTTTCATGAGGACATCAGTCATATCGGATTAGAGCCTGCCATCATGACTTCATCTGAACTTGATTATATTTGCAAAGAGCCTATTTCCAAATAAGGTCCTATTCTGAGGTGCCGGTTAGGGCTTCAATGCACTGGTCTTTGTGAGACACGATTCAACTCATAACAGCAAATGTTTGAGCCCTGGTCTTAGCAGCTTCTACATTCTGTCTCTTGGAACATTGCTTTTGGAAACCAGCTGTCACATCATGAGGAAACCCAGTGGCTTTATGGAGAAGCCCATCCGGAGAGGAAATGAGCCCATAGCCAATAGCCCTGGTTTGGTTCCTCAGCACCAACTTACCAGCAGTGAGTGGGTCGTCTTGGAAGCTGACCCTCCAGACCCTCCAGTGAAGCAAACATAACTGACCACGGGCCGAGCAGTCCTTTTAATTATTGTGGATGAGCTCACCCCAAATTGTGTATTTGTGAGCAGAATAAATGACTTTTTATTTTAAGCCTTAAGCAACAGGGGGATAAAGAACCATAACGGTATCCTTGAAAGCAGAGTGTAAACAAGTAGTTAAGTGTGGTAAGTGCTAGAAAGGAGAAGCCCCCAGGGGTATGTCAACAAGACAGCTCACCTGGTCTTGTCGGATTCTGCTTTGTTACTAAGTGAATGCTCTTGTCTGGAAGGATCAATTGTACGTGTTTTACTAGTTTGGTATTCCCAGCAAAGACCTTTGTTCCTGCCCACCTGACTTTCTGAGATGCACTTAATTTGAAAACACCTTCACTCTCTTTGCATCTGTGTTTCCCTTTTGGGAAGTGGGGAGGATGGGAACATACATTGGTGGGGGACCGCAGCGCCCATCCAAAGTGAACTCCATTTACTTTTCATCTCCTTCATAATAGCACAGAAAATGGAGCATAAAAATATCTAGTGGAAGGTTAAGTGCTCTGTGCGAAATGTGGAGGGTACAGAGGAGGCAACGAAGAGAGGGTTGGAGTGAACAGAGAGGGGTGAGTTTAGATGAGGGGGTTTTGGTTTTGCTCTTTTGCTTTTGCTGCTGTTCAAATGAAGCTATGTGATACAACAATTAATAGTAAAGGGGGATTGCACAGAAGATAGGCAAGGATGACCTCTTTTGATAGAAGTTCCTATCGAAGCAGATAACCTAGAGAAGCATACCACAACTAGTAGACCTAGACAAGGTCATCTCATCTACGAAGGAAACCTGAGGCTGGGCTATGTATGTTCTGAGTTTGGGGTGAGGGATAGAGAGACTGGGATGGAGCCAGATGCAGGCGCCCTGTTGATCACCATCATTGCGGGAGAGTTGTGTTGGGAGCCTGGGAGGTATTTAGTTCAAGGAGTCCAAGTGATCCAGGCTTGAGAAGGCAGTGGAACTTTAAACCTGGTTTCCTGGGTTTGCTCACTCAGTATAGTAAATGCCTTTTATGCACCAGATATCGATGTAGCATTGAGGATGTGGCAGGGAACTAGAATCTATTGATGTGACACATTCATTCTAGCAAAGGAAGAGGCACAATATATAAGTAATAAACCAATATATATTTATATATACAAGTACTAAACAAATGCATACACAATTTTTGATAGAAATAAAGTGGTGAAGTGACATCTTGACAGTTCTTTTATTCAAAGACCTCTCATTCAAATGCTGAAATTTACATATTTCTGAATAAAGTCCAGATGATTTCTCCTGGCATTTAAGATCCTGTACAATCTAGTTCTGGCTGTGTTTCCCAAATTATTATTATTTCTTCTTACCTCATTCCTGAAGATACACCCATATACTTCAGTCTTATGAGGGAGTTAAGAGCAAAATTTCTGGCATCAGACTGCCTGGGTTCAAATCCCAGCCTTGGCACTTACTAGCTGTGTGACCTCAGGCAAGTTATCGTCTCTGAGCCTTAGCTTTGACTTCTATAAAATGGGTAGAATGAGACTTCTATTTCCCAGGGTGATTGTGAAAATCAGATGGCCTTGGGAGAGCAGCATTCATAATAAAGAAGGAAATGACTTGCTTACTGATATTAATGACTGTATTATGTCTATGTGTGTAGGTCTATATTATATACAATTTCATCATGGCTCTGCCCTTGGCAGACTATATCCATATTAGTGCTACATAGTAAGACTTGGACGGTGCCTGCTTTACTCTTCGTGCACAGTTGGTACATGCTAGATAAAATATGCTCAACTCCCTGGTGCATCCACCAGTGGATGGTAAAGGTCCTTAACCAGAGAGATGCTGTTTCACAGGGCTCAGAATAAGTAATTAGGAGACTGTCAGGGTGAAGTGGTGAAGAACTGCACTCTTTAGCTTTAAGATCTGAAGTTGGAGACTGTATTATGAGAATCCATGTGTGCCACTTGGCAGCATTAGAATTCTGAGACAACAAACTTCAAAGAGATCCCCTCCCCTTGCAGCTGGGTAGTGAGGTGGCCCTAGCCACTCTAGAAACTGTGGTGAGCCTTTTATCATTTATATATCATTCCAGCAGGGACAGCCAAAAGGGACAAAATACTGAAAATACAAGTTAACTAAAAATAAAATCAAGAGAAATGTCTCTCAGAGGCCACCTCTGTTCCAGAGACCACCTGTCATTAAGCATTTTCCTGTCTATAAACCTGAGATTGGAAACCAATTGACTCCTCTGTTGTTTAATTTTTAATGCCGCCTGTCTAGTCTTGGAGTAGCTGTCACAGTCAGAGGCTGTCGCGTAGATATGTCCCTCGCCCAGTGAAAAAGGGAGTGTGCCCACTGCCAGAGTGGATAGCCACCGGGAGAAACCGCAGCAGAGTTCTCCCCAGCCCCCACCCAGGGAATGCGCTCTCCCAATGATGCTCTTCAATCCCAGCACTTTGGATGAATTACTGTGATAAGAGAGTAGGGAATGTCCTTGGGAGAAGGAAACCTCATGGTGGCGTCTCAGCAACAGAGCATCATCTTCTCGCCATCTCTCTGATTCCTTGGGTCCTTGATGCAGTAGGAATTTTTCGAGCATCCACTAGGTGCTATGTATTGTGGTAGGTACAGAGGTGGAAGAAGTGAAGCCATCGGGGGAATCTCTATTCTCATGACCTGGTCATTCTGCTCAGGAAAGGGACAGAATAAACACTATAACAAGTAAGGATGCTGGGTCATTTTAGATGATGGTAGTTCAGGGAGAAGACAAGCTGATGATATGGTGCCCTGGGAATGAAGGCTCTCTGAGGAGGTAACAATTGAGCAGTAAGGTGAATGGTGAGAAAAAAAATCAATGAAACCAAAACTACAGGGAACAGTGTTCTAAGCAGACGGAACAGCCAGTGGGGATGGTGTTGGGAAACAGAGGAATGGCACTATACTAAAATAAAGGCAAATAGGCAAATGATGAATGATCAGGCAATTGAAAGAACCTGAGAACTCAGAATCTGTGGGACAGGGAAGGATTTGGTCTATGGATTAGGTTTCAAACCTGGGACCAAAAAATCCAGGTACAGATTCATCCTTGCAAATGTTAAAGAAATGTGTGTGAGGTCATGAATTCATCTTCAGTGAGTGGATTCACTTGGCTACGCTTCCTAGAAATGAGAAATGGCATCTTACAGACCTGCTGCCTGAGTCTGCTCAGGACCCGTCCCCTCCAGCCTGCATAAATGCAGCGGGTTCCCTCCCAGGAGCCCTTCCTTCACTTTAGGCCCCAGTATTCTATTCTTTGACTGCCTCACTGTCAGCTTCCCAAAACACACCCCAAGATGCCTCCCTCCTGCTTGGTAGTGGGCTTCATATTTCAACAGGAAGCTCTTACCCCTCAGTTCAGTGCACTGGACCTTCACGGTCTGCTGTCTGCAAGTCCCAGAGTCCATGTGGCTGTTCACCACGCTCTTACAAGCACACATGCTGACATTAAGCTCAGTGGCCTGCTGGGCCTCCACTACCTTCACTTGGGTTCTTGTGTCTGCCTGGGATAAGACACAAGACACTCAGCCTCTCCCTCAACCCTGGGAGGAAGCTTTCTTATTCCTCACGTGTTACTCCAAGCTGCTGTCAGCTTCCTTTGGGAAGCCTTCTCATTTTCCCAGTCTCATAGAGAGATGTTTCCTCTGATGGAAGGGAAACCAGGCCAGGTGAGATGTTAGACTGGAGGGAAGGTGGAGGCCAGGCAAACTTTAGAGGGAAGAGTATTCCAGCAGAGAAAATGGCAATGCATAGACCTGCGTTGGAAGTGAACTCAATTGGGTGATTTCCCATTTGCCTTACTACCTTCTGAGGTCTGGGCTCTTGGGGGGCTGGGCTGGTAGGGCAGAGAATGCCTATGACTTGTGTTTTGTGCCTCCCTCAATTTCTGCCACTCATGGGAAGAGCTCACTCTATTTTAGGAAAGATTGATTTTATTATTTATTTATTTATATTTAGAGGGAAGGGAAGGAGAAAGAAAAGGAGAGAAACATCAGTGTGAGTGCAAAACATTGATTGGTTGCCTCTTGTACATGCCCCTACCAGGGACCTAACCCATAACCCAGGCATGTGTCCTGATCAGGAACTGAACCTTTTGCTTTGCAGGATGACGTCCAACCAACTGAGCCACACCAGTCAAGGCTCACCCTATTTTTGAGCTGTTATTTTGTAGATCTTTGCAGGAATGTAATTAGGAGGGGACCTGTAGTACATTTATTAAGTGACACTATGAAAATGAGTTCTACTGTAGCTTCTGTCATGAGAGTCATAAATAGCATTTAATGTTTAAAATCTCATTTTTGGAGGACTTTAATTTTGTTGTTCCAGGAATGTTTATAAAGTAGGAAGGAACTCCTGGTTGCAGAACTGAGCAAGGGAGGCTGTTTCAGAGGGACCTGGGGAGATTTACAATACTCCCTGTTTCTGCCCTAATTAAGGCAATTGTATTTTAATAGCTCCATGGTATCTTGTACTAGAGGTAACTGGGTTTATCAACAGCTTTTCCTCAAAAGGAGATGGGAAACTTTCCTTTTCAAGTTATAAGTTGTAAAGCTGCGAGGGTGGGATGATAACATATCTTCCTCATCTACTACCCTTAGAGCACCAGGCCCTGCCCCCAAACTGCTGAATCTGAAACGCAGTGCCAAGGGATCTAGAAAGCTGCACTGGGACACAGCCTGCAGGTCACTGTCATGCCTGCTGAACTGTGGGGACCACTGAGATAAAGAAACAATTCTAATTGAGTCTTTACGGGCCAGGTACTCTGCTGGGTTCTTGCTGCTCAAAATGTAGTCCTCAGACTTGAGGAATGCAGGTCCCCTGAGAGCTTGTTAAATGACTAGCAGCACCTTCTGAGACCTGCCGAATTCTCTGAACTACCTGAGATAGATAGGATTATCACCATGGAAATCTTTGCTATACGTGTTTTTTTCTAAAACCACTCTTATGCTTTTCATTGTATTTTCTTCTTCAGTTTGGCTATTTCCAGTAGCTCAGCAGCAATTTCCTTGTTCACAGTAAAGCTTCAGTTGAACCCCATGTAGTCCATTTGCTGAGCAAACTTTTATTGATTTGACTTCTCTCTTTGCCTAAATCTCCTCTGTCATTCTCCTTTCCATCACTAGTTTTTGTTGTTGTTGTTGTTGTTGTTGTTTTTGTTTTTTTTTTTGCTACACCATTTATTAAGTGCCTATTCAATTACCCAACTCCCATAGTCTGGGTATTTAGAGTTTTCTTTTTTCATGACCACTGTGGTAGGCAGCTTCTAAAACAGCTCTCAGTAATCCTAAAACCACATAGAAACCCCATGGCCCTTTCTCCTTTGTGTCTGTTCACTCCTTTCCGTAATCATTAAGCCCCCAGGATATCCGATTCTGGTCAGCATCAAACTGTCTTAAGAACAAATAGACCTGAAGATCTATTGACCACAGAAACGGTTTGGGTCAAGCTAAAAATAATATCTTGACTTCAGTTGTGTTTCAGCCCCAGGCCCACGAAAACTGGTGATCTCAAGAGCCACGCCCTCATGAAACCAGACAGAACAATGCCATGGCTGACATAAGGACCTGACGTAATGATCTTCCTACCCTGGCCCCAACCAATCAGTAGAGCCCACAACCTTAGCTCCTTTAGCCACCATGATTAATGTTTTTTTTTTTTTTTCTCTCTCCATAACCTATCCCCTGCAAGGCATTGGAGAGCCAGGGCTTTGAGCTTTAGCTCACCTGAGACTACAGGCTTGGCACCATTTCTTCAACTTATTAACCCTTACTCTCTTGGTTGCAAACTCCTTCTCAAATCTGATTGGGCTTTGATGTGTGCAGGCAAATGGACTCCTTTAGTCTGGTAACAATCCCCACCTGCTGGCATGCACACCTTTTAGTGATCCCTTCTCCTTGGGTTGGGCTGGACTTGTTTTTTTATTAACAGATTATGGCCAATGTGATGGGATGTCCTTGTGAGATTAGGTTATAAATGATGGTGACTTCTGTCTTGCTTACCCTTTTCTCCCAGGCTTCGCTTGGGTGGCTAACTCTGATGAGCTGAGCTGCTACAGAGTCAGGCACCCCACGGCAAGGCTTACAGGTCAAGGGACTAAGAATAATCTCCACCTGATAACCATTAAGGAGCTCAGGGCATCAATGTAAGAACTCGCAATGAACTGATTCCTTTCAACAGCCAGTGAGTGAGCTTGGTATTAGATTCACCCCTCTTTTGAACCTAGAGATGACTTCAGCCTTGGCTGATAGCTTGATTATAGCCTGGGAGTTACCCAGAGCCAGAGGTCCTGTTAAAATCACACTTGGACCTGACCCACAGACACTATGGAATAATAAATGTTATTGTATAAAGCCATTACATTTTGGGGTAATTTGATATGCAGTAATTTTAACTACCATCATATTCCTGTCATTGGAGGTTCATTGGTTCAAGGTCCAGTGTGTAGGAATGTTGGAGAGGTTCACTCCTTGCTCTAAAACTCTACGGAAAAATCTAATGGTGGAGAGACTGAAAGTATTTTTCAAATCTGGTTTTCCTCCCTTTCCTGTGTATAGTATAACCCTCATTTCCTGATCCATCCTGATTCCAGATAGAGGATGGGCCTGACAAAATGTGCCTAGACATGATGAATACCTGGCAGAGGCACCCAGTTTGGTTCCTAAAACACACCCCATTTGAGGAGATCCCTTCATGTTCTTACTCTTTGCCTGTTAGCTGGTTGGATGCAGAGGACCAAAGAGAAGACTTTAAGGAGGACTTAAAGGATAGTGAGCTGGTGGAAGAAATTTGGTCTCAAGTGAGTACTTTGAGGAGTGTCTCCTAGGAAACTGCGAACTAGGAACATTCACATTGAACTTCGTGGGATCAAGAATCAATCTTCATTTCATTAAGTCCTTGGGATGCTTGGGTTGTTTGTTATGTAGTTAACATAGCCTCTCCTGGCCATTCATTTATTCTCTTTGCAAATATTTATTGGCTACCAGGCACTACACTTATATTGATGCAGAGCCCAGGGTTTCTCCTTTAAAAAGTTCATAATAAATTAGGAAAGTAGACACACAAAAAGACAATTTAATTGAAATATAATAGGGATATACTCATGGATCTCATTCAAGCACACCTTTATACATCAAGCACTCCCCCCATCCCCTGTCTTTAACAGCATGAAACTTACAACCTTCCTCATCACATTTATTGAATATCTACCATGTGTGGAGGCAGGAAAGTGTAGCTGTTTCAGATCACAATGAATTTGGCTCAGATAGAGGTATTTTGTATATAGGAGATCAGAAATGAAGTCACAGAAGGAAAACATGCCCAGACATTTGAAATGTGTTCACAAGGCACTGGGGAGCCATTGATGGTTATAGAGAAAAGATACAGAATAAACTTTTATTTTAGGAAGATTTATTAGGCAGAGGTATGCAGGGTGGCCTGGCAGAAAAAGGGCAACATGTGTGCAGAAGGTCTAGGTGGAAGGCTGACTGCATAGTAGATCAGGCATGAATCAATGGAGTCCTGCCTGAAGGCAATAGGAGAGGAAATTAATGGATAGAAGTTAGTTCTAAGAGAAAATCTATAAATCTGGCTGAGAAATTCCCCCCACATGCTCTGAGAAGATTGCTTGGTGGTTAACTTTTTATTTCTTCCATTTGAATCTTATATTTATCTTATATTTTATTCTGTAATAACCTACCCCCCTCCACTCACACACTTAGGAATAAAGTTAGCAAGACCTGAATATACTAAGCCAAGAAGACAAGGCTTCATTCCTGGTGGGTAGTGGGGAAATGGGCAGGGAGGGGTCTTGAAACTGTATGATTTTAAACATGACTAGCAGTAGGGGAGGCTGTGACTCACTGGGCTCCCCAGGTGCACAGAAACTACTCAGTCTGTGCTCATAAACCAATCACCAGCTGCGTCTGCCCAAGGAAGGGAGGCTGCCATGGGGAGGAGTCTTGTGGGAAGACATCCCTGGTGGCTGGGGCAGGCTGGGTCTAGGACATCAAGGTCAAAACCATTGTCAGTGAAGCAAGGACACTTTTTACTGGAATTACCCAGTTATACTGAATTCACCCTGTGGACATACGAGAGATGAGAACTTGGAGTCACAAGTTAGGATAAGATGTCAACTTTCCCAGTCTCTTGACCATGCTGGCAGATACCTGAAATTAGGTGTAAGTCATCAGTCAAGTTATTCTCTTTGTTATTTTATGTTGAATGATTTCAAGGATAGGTTTTTTTCATTTGGACAACCTGCTTCAATGTGTCAGGACAAGGAAACTTCTTTTATGTCTTTTCAATCTCTCGTTATACATTTTTCTCTTTCATATTCTTGCTGTGATCTTTGCAGAGATAAAGAATAGGCCATTATCCATGTATAGTGATCGGTGGACTTTGAGCAAGAGCACTAACCTCTAGGTTTCTTTGTTCCTGTATCAGTTTCACGGGGTGTGATAATTGTTTGGATAAGGTGGATGTAAGGATGAACTGAGTTAACGCATGTGGAACACTCACTCCTAAGAGTTCTTTCAAAACTCAGTAAAATTAGCTATGACTGTTATTTATATCATTGATTCATCACTGATTCAAAAATATAATTGCAGAATAATCTGAAAAACAAAAAGATAAGATGAAAACCAAATGGTTGATTCAATCATTTTGGAAAATACAAGTCACTTGTGAAAACTAAAAGACTTTTGGCTAATTGTCATTGGGTCTTGTGGAAGGAAAAAACAAAATTTAATGCATTTTTTTCTGCTTTTCAAGATTTCTTGACTTTATACAAGCATGGATAAATCAAACCATTAGATTTATCTTACACAAAAAATATAAACTTAGAAAAGCCCAACAGGTTATATTACATATTTCCATAATTTATCTATTTTCCATTTAGTCAACAAATATTTATTTGAACTCATATGTCAGGCACTGAGTTAGACTTGTAGCATATGTAGTTTCTTTCATCAAATAGCTTTCAATCTAGTGGAGGAAGCGGTGATGGACAAATCAATAAGTGCCCCAAAAGGGCATGTATTTGGCAAAAAAGGTGCCCTTAGGACTCTTGGAGGCCCCAGGAGGGAGGGAGAGGTTTCTGGAAAGGACGTCCCAGAGCACAGCAGCATCCTGGCAGACAGGTATGGGAGGAGGTGAGTCCTGGCAGAGTGAGCAGTGCCAATGAAGACATGGCACCATGCATGAGCCTGGAGAGCTACGCTCCTTAGACACTTGCCACTTTGAGTGCAGTTCAGACCAGCAGTTTGGTTGGAAATCTGCACTGCAGTCCCCACGTGCAGGGTGTGAGGTGGACTGTGGAGCCAGGAGGGGACAGATCTTGGAGAGCCTTCACATGCCACTGAGTCATTTGGAACTTACTGCTGTGAGCTGTTTGAAACTGTGACCCAGGCTCCTTCCTCTCAGTGCATCCCACAGCGCAGTGCACATGGACGCCCACTGCTATGTCCAGTGAATGCTGTGCTAAGGAATACGACCGCAAGATCTTTATCAACTGACCCACCTCCGCTGGTTCCTCTGACCTCCAGATCCACTGTTTGAAGGCAGAGTCGCACTTTCTCTCTTACTCAGAAAAAAAGAAAACGGAGTGATATTTATCTTCTAAAACAGTTCAGCACTGTGATGGCAGATATGGAGAAAAATAGATCCTCCTCGTCCTCCATTGTTCCAGACCAATTGCCAGCGAACTCTCCCTGCTCCTACCTCCCAGTCTCCTAGGCTCCTCAGCCTGACCCTCCCATTTTAATGGTGGGCATAGCAAGCACCGGTTATTGTTGCTAATATTTCTAAAGCCCTTGAAGGTCACCTGGGATTAAGACAGATGCAGCCGGAATGTAAGGTAGCGTGCTGCTATTTTAATTATGAATGGCACGATGAATAAAGGGAAGCCCCTGGAAAGAAGAAAAGAAAATTCCAGCCACAGCCCAACAGGTGAATAGGCTTTTACTGTAGCCTGGGGCTCAGGCTTGGGCTTCCCAGGGCCTGTGATCAAAGAGGAGGCAAGAAGCCGTGCAGACCTCATCTCCTTGACAGTGTGATCCTACTAACCCCTTTTTCTCAGTAATGAGCAGAGGCTGTCTTGAAGAGGACAGAAATTGGAGATAAGTTCGCACACCTACGTGTGTCTTTTACTCTCAACAACATATGTTTATGCCTGTGAAATTGTACCCCACTTTTACTTAGAATGAAACAGTCATTTGCTCTATGGAGAAACACATGTTTACTTTCTCTGAGGCTGTTTGAGGCGATCCATTTTGCTGGAAACAGACAGAGCAGGTTTGTGTCTGTGAATCCACAGAGGCTCCAAGGCCGCATTTCCTGGGGAGGAGGTTGTGCTGTTAGGCAATGTAATTTTTCGATTTTGTTACACACACGACGTCTCGGAAGACGGGTACGTCTTTTCCAACAACCATCATTTTTATATAAAATGGAAGGTATTCACGTTATATCTTCATCTTCTGTATCTCAACTAGTAACAATATCAGAACTACTCCCTCCTGACAACTATATTCATTTCTCATTAAAGATATTTCATGTTTTATTCAGGAATTTAAATGAAGCTATCAGAGCCTGGAATGGCATCCACTTGGAATAATTGTATCTCACTGATGCCAGCCCCAAGAGTTCTAATTAATATATATTTAGCTCCCTGACTGTCTTTAGACCAAACGGCTGAGCGTAGAAGACAGGACGAAAAAACACATTGAGATTTGAACAGGAAAAGTCTTGTTTAAAAGAGGGAATTTTTGGTAATTGTGCTTTTCAAGTGCTCTGTTCCAATATCTATGACAGAAATTATGTTCTGGCCACTGAATGCTTCATGAAAAATGGACTACTTGACAATAATTATTTTTATTGATCACATAATGAAGTTATTAATTTTTAAATCTCCTTTCTTTTTTTGTTGTTGTTACAGAAATGTTCATGCCCAGGGAATTATATGTGCTCATAATCCTCTTTAGGTCTTCTCTCCCCTTTCCTTTCTCTGTCCTTTCTTCCTCCGACATCGCACTATTAAAAAGACATCTTGTTCCTTTTTGCCAACGAGAAAATAACTGGAGCCATCTTGGGATTACTTGTCCTCCCTAAACCCATCATATGAAAAGAAGCTAATTGGGTACCAACCTCATTCCTTATGGGGTTTGCCACTCCCCCTTATTCCCTCCAACCACATCCCCATCCTCACTTGCAGGAAATGAGTTTAGGGACATGTCTTGTGCTGGTCTAATGTTGGAATTCATAGCACTTGTGTTCACTTAGAAGCCTCAATTCACTTCGGGTCCTGGGATGCCATGGGACTGTGGTTTATAAATCACTGCAGTGGTGCACTGCATGCAGAGATCAAGACCCCTGTGAGCTCCAGTCATATTGAATTGCACCAGGCAATGGAGTGCCCTTAAGAGCTTACAGTAGGGAAAAACGAAGGTCTTATAAACAGAACAATTCGACTGACCTTACACCATTTACAAGGCACTATTGAAAAGGGAAAGGGTGCTATTTTCCCTTGTTTTTAATCTCAGTCTCATTCACTGCTGAGGGTAGCTGTCCAATAGGACGTACAATAAATTGGGGTTTAGAAATCACCTGCACCAAAAACTTGAGTTGTTATTTAAACAACATTTTGGGATCATTAAGTAGTTTATTAGCTTGCTGTAAACCTACCAGGAACCTGGTTTACACGGGGAAGATTTGTATTCATCCCTGGCCATCTGCAACAGTGATGTCATCAACACTTCTCATTGATGTGGGAGAGAGAGAGAGGTGGGTTCTTGCATTTGCGACACGTGTGATGTGGTGAGGCAAGCCTCTTATTCCCCATGAGCTAGTTTCTCAGTGTGAACCCAGGATATAAAACTGTGTTTATTTCACTGGGGGTGTTATTAGGCTAACTGTGATAACAACAAAAAGAACAACTTAGTGTACCGGATGCTTATCTTGTCGAGGCATGGTACTCAGTGCTAAACATCCATTTTCACACTCAGGAACAAAGATACAGTGTCAATTGTTGTAAGTGACATTCTTACACCAATGTGGATAATACTTTTAAAATCTATATTTAACCAGGTTAATATCCGCCACCTCCCATGGAAATCAGACAGGGTATTCTGGGGGAAAAGCAGTTTTTGAAAAGATTTCTGTTGGAAGCTAGATCCAGTCTATTTCCCAGTTCGTCCAAGAGAGCATCTTTCTAAGCGAAAACAGTCTTCCTGGAATGGGGGTTGGGGAGTGCACAGAAGTGCTCGGCACTCATGCTCAGTTGGTTTCCAGATACATTAGCACACAGCCGTATTGACTACCACTTCCATTTGACCAGGCGTGGAGGGGTTTTATTATCTGAAACGCCTCACTGCGTGGGCACGATGACAGTTGTGTCATGAGGAGAACAATAACCAGAAACAGATGCATGGAATATTCACTAATATGTCAGCAACTACCATGCATGTCAGCGGTGTGCATCCTCACCAGAACAAAAAAAAAAAAAAGGAAAAGAAAGAACATTTATTTCCACAAAGCCAATTTCCATGCCAAACCGAGCATCTGTCTGGCTTTTGTGTTGGTATAAACAGGACTCACACACACTCAAAAATAATGTCAAAAGTTCAAAGGGTGGAGAGTTGAGAATTCTCACGTGGGTAAATAAATGAGGTCTGCGGATTGGCTGGCCTTCACTCGGCTTTACATGAAGTGTCTCCTTGGGGCCAGGGTGATGTGTGGCTTTGATTCTCTGCCCTTGTCCTTCCATAACCTGGTTTGGAATGTAGCCCAGTCCTAAGAGATTGGGGGTCACTCCAGCTTGATTGTGTAAGGTCAGAAAATGGAATGAAGCTAGGATATCTCAATTGAGATTTGAGTGTATAAAAGTATAAATCAAAAAAGCAAAATCCTTGAAGGTACACCTTGCAGCTGTTGCTACAAATGAAAGGTTTCAAAGTAGATACAAGAATGTTCAGGCTAGTGCAAAACTAATAATCCTCCTCGAGTTCTATTTGAAGAATGTGAGAATGCAACCAAACCCTGAAAAGTGAAGAATACATATTATTCCAAGCAAGATGTTGCCCTGAATGCTTTAATTTTGTACTGTTTCAGGGGCACTAGTTTGAGTATTTTGACCAAAAAATAAATCCCCTCTTTCACACACTATTTAGTAGCATGCAAATTAAAAACCCTACTAAGGAACCTAAGTGAATATCAGAATTTATGGGATTATTTCTTTTTGTTCTTGGGAAATCTGGATTATATCAAAGTTGAGCCACTCATTCAGGAAGGAAAAAAAATAAGAGGATTTTGTTTGCTGTTACTCCTAAATGCCATGGTCTCATTTGGCTGTAGGATATTCATGATTTTATGTTTATTTAAACAGACATATCTCTAGTTTATGGGCATATTCCAGAATAGAACTGCATGTTGCTTGGAGTATAATTCTTATGGGCAAACACCTGATCCCCTTTAATAAAAGATAAAAGGGAAACGATTTTCCTGCCATTCAAAGACTATCCTGTGTCTTGCTGACAGACACAACCTTGTAGCTTGACTTTTCAAACCAGTACATGCATCCCATGTACGGAGCTCCAGGTCTAGTGAGTACAAATGACTCTTCCAGCTGCCACTCGAAAACCGACTGTAGCAGAACTTGTTCGAATCCAGGATTGCAAAGCAAGACTTAGGAGATGGCAAGGTGTCTGCGATGGGTATTAAGAATTAGTTTTAGGTGGGGAGGGCTGGGGTGGTGGGTTGGGGTGAGAATAAAAGACAGAAAACTGTATAAGATCAACAATTAAAAAAAGAAAAAAGCATTTGAGGGGGTACAGGGTGGGAACAAGGGTTACATGTAAACAAGAATTTTGACATCCTCTTTAAACACTGAATTTGTATTAGGTAGCAACTTATATTGAGCATTTAAATGTTTTTCCAGGAAAAAAAAAAAAGAATTAGCGTTAAACTCTGTCAGATTACTCTCCTCTAAAATACCATCAAGGCAACATTTTCTCAGACCCCTGTTTTAAAACTATAATTTCCCTCCATGGCCAAAAAAGCATTCCGATTTTCAGAACACTCACCCTTAATGCACTTATTTTTTAGGTTATTTTTCTCTTGTTTGGAGGAAGGCGATGGATCATAGTTATACAACTGTGTATATAGCAGCTAAATCAACATTTTCCAAAGTATTTTCTATGATACACAGATCCCAAAGAATGTTAGTAAATTATAGGTAACTAAAGAGACTATGGGGAAAATAAGTTTGAGAAATGCTGAATTAAATGTAGTCAAAGAGTTGTATTAAATGTGGAACTTCCTAGAATCTTTAATATGCAAAGCAGCAAGTCATTTCTTGGTGGAAGACATACTTACACTGTTTCTCCATACTTTTTAAAAAGCTGCGAATCTCTATTTCTGAGACTGTGTTTATTGGTCTAATGTTTATTGGTCTAAGGGATGAACTTAGGAAATGCATTGCTAGGTGCGATGGCACATGTCTTAGGCTACTTGACAGAGAAAGCTGCTACTGTTAAGATGGTTAATGTCAGGATCGAGTGACATTGGAGTTTAAATGAGCTCAACTGGCCTGTGTTTCCGTCTAAACCAAGCTGAACATAATGAGGACTTCAAAACTAAAAGGGTTTTAAGACATGCTAACTTACCTCTTCAGCAGACACCCACAGATAACTTCATAAATCATTTAAAATGTGACAAGGCAAAGAAAATCTGATTGGATGACTGTCCAAATAATTATAGTTTATTCTTCAGCATTTTCTCATTGAAATCACATTGTCATCTGACTAGTCTGCTTGACACAACTAATTATTACTACCTGAGGAAAGAAAAAAGCCTCAAAATGTAGTTTAACCAATTCTCGGCATTATAAGTAATCGTGGCAAAAAGAGAGAAGGGAGAATGGAAATTGAAATATTCCCCTCTCTGGCTTCCCTACACAGGTTTCTCTGCACCCCATTTGTCTTTTTTCCCTTTCCTTTTTAACCTCTCCTGTCCCCACTCATCTGTCTCCTTGTCCCACAGTTTTAGCCTTTGGTCTCATCGCAGAGAACCTACATGGACAAAACCGGTTGAGAAAGGCCCCTGGGGCTGTACAATGGCTCACGAGTCCTATGGCTCCTGCCCAGCCTGCCGTCCAGGGCTGGGACCTTGACCTAGCATTCAGTCTTCCTGGGTTCCCTTTTTTCCTCTGTAAGATGATGCTGTTGGACCAGGCGTCTAATGTCTCCGAGAGCCCCAGGCCTATGACTCTACTTTTTTTTGAGAAATCTACAACCTCAAGGCAACTTCAGAGTTATCAATAATTGGCAAACTATGTGCCTTAAAAGAAATGACAATCAAAGAGGGCAATAGTCAAATCCACCTGTGAAAAAGGAGATGACTTTCAGAAGGTGTGTGTTCTTCAATTCTGATCACTGCCTGGAAGCTAAGATGGACATCTCTTCTGGGGCCCTTTAACGGACAGCTCCACCTCAGGCTTCCCCTATTCATCACTTGAATATCTGCCTGGGTTCCTCTGCAGCAAGAGTGATGAAAGAACTGGCTTCCTCACCACTGTCTTTCACAGAGAAAGGAAATTGCACTCTGTGCCTGCTCTCATCCAGGAGACAGGAATTAAATCACTCCTGAAATGGAAGCATTTCACTCTGATCGCTGCTTTTCTCCATGGTTATTTCTTAAACGTAGCCTCTGTTTATGTGTAAGCCCAAGCCCAGGAAAATAAAAGCACCTCATTGAAAATAAAACTGCCTAAATATTTTGACACAAGAATACTTTGCTTTTGCCTGAATTCGGGGTTGCTTCCCTGTCCTGGTTGGTCCTGAGATTATTCCAGGGAACACGTTCCAGAGGATGAGAATGAGGCCAGTGGATGCTGACATTAAAAGGACATGGCATCTGCACAAGGCCAGAGAGGGGGCTGGTTGCACAAATTAAAGTCAAACACATCACCGCTCGATTAGCAGACATGGACTTGAGTGCGTTGTGTAGGGTTTTTTTTCCCCTCCAAGTAACAGGAAGGCAATTAAAACAAAGGGGCAACTCCATTTGTTTTCTATCATCATGTCCTCTCACTTTCCCTAGTCTTGGTTTCTCACTCTGTTTATCATGAACACAAATCACAAATTGAAGACAAAGAAAAATTTAAATGTAGGTACCTATTTAATTCTCTCTGACTTGTTCTGGTCAATGGGAGTTTTCTCCCAAATGCAGCTTAAAAATATAAAACTACTAAGGAAAAAAAATGCATGCATGTTGTGTTAGAACAAAATTAGTTCTCTTACTGCCAAAAATCAGATAAATAGCATATTTTCTAAAAAATAAATATAGGATTTGATGGCCCCACCTTTTCACACGCTAGAGGATTCCTTTCAGTGGGTGATTTCACCCCATGAAGAGCTTTAATTACTTGCCATGTTAAAATTATTTTAATTATATTGGGAGAAAGAGAAGGGGAAGCAGAAATGAGTGAGAGACATTTGTGTGGGAGAAGTCTAAAGCTGTATGTGGGAGGCAGAGAGTTTAAAATGCAATGTCTTTAATGAAGAAGAATTTCATTCCCACAGTAGGGAGCGGTTTTGAAAATGTTTCGTGGCCTGCTGCCAGGGTGGGGGGGCCATTCCATGAGGCAGCAGGGTGGTGAGTGGAGCTTGCAAAGGCAGTAACCACTAGTTACAAAAAGTTTGTTTGTTGTTCTATTTTATTTTTTTAAGTCACATTAATTTCTTCCAGGGAACACGGAGTGAAGGACTCACAGGGCTGGTACAAGGAGGAACAGTTAAGCAGGCACTAGGAGGAAGAACTCAAGTAGCTTCCTGCACTCCTTCCGGCCTGAAACTTCCTTTGTTCCGATATTCTCCACACAGCTGTTTCCTCTTCAGTCACAACCTCCAGCTGGTGGAGTCTCCACCTCCTGGCTCCTGCTGCACATAATGTACAGCAAATCTGAGCGCTGATAGGAAATGTCCTTTTTTCCCTACCCTCCTCCCCCGCCACCCTAGTCCCTAGCCCAGAATTCCCTTTGATCTTCATGGGGAAGAGTGGTGAGAAAAAACGGCCAGAAACGTTTCACGTTCAGACCTTCAAAATGGCAAAGTAAATCCTTGAAAACATTTAGAATATCAGATTTCTGGTTTGGAAGCATTTCAGAAACCTCCTTTGTGAGACAGAAATTGATGGTTAGCATCACTTTTCCAGCTTGCTTTTAGAAATCAGTACATGTTAACAAACATTAGTGTGTGAGCTACTCTTTGGTAGAAACTAGAATATAACTGAACTCAATGTAAAAGAAGAAATAAACAGTAAGTGGTAGTCCTTCCTTCAAAAGTTTACAACTTTATTTATTGCTACCTTCATTCAGATTTGGGGGTAAAAAATAAGGAAAAGGCTAGGTCCCACTCATGGAGAAATTTACCAATAAATTTAGAAGAAAAGACATGTAAGTAAAAAGGAGGAGAAAATAATGGAAAGCCATATTTGAATCATTGCAAAATATTGGAGCTTTTGATCCTATGCCTTGATGTGTGGCTGGAATGCAGGGTAAGAAAGGGTCCACAGAGCTAGTGCATTGGGGAATGGAAATGGGTAGGGATGAGTCACAGAAAGCCCATGGCAGGAGGTGTTCTGTCTGAGTGAGTAGGGAAGGAGGTCAAGACAATGCGAGATGGCTTCAACAGAAGCCCAGAAGGGGAGACACAATCTTTGGATTTCAGATAGGCCTTAGAATGCATGGGAGCTGCTGCCTCGTTAACCACAGGGCACAGTGAATTGTGGAGAAGGATGCTCCATGCTCCAGGTTGCAGAGAACCCAGAAGCAAGAGGGGATGCAAGCAGAACCAGTGACCTCTCTCTTCCTCATGACACCACTCTGCCTCCAGCTGTGCCTCTCTGAAGCCTGTGTGGGTGATTCTTCTGTGGTGTAATTGGGAAGGGCTTGCACCTCTGAGCCAGAAGAGAGGGTGGGTTTAGAACTTAGCTGTGCCACTTATTTGCCATATAATTTTAGAAAAGTCCGTCTACACTCTAAAATTTTCAGATTTCCTGTTGATAAACTGGCAATAAATTGCATCTTGCCCCTTAGGCTAGAATGAGGATTAACCAAGGGATTAACCAAATAGCTGTATAGTTCCATAAATGTTTGCTTTATGTAGTAATAATACAAATTACCATTATTAAGGATGAGGATATATTTAGGTTGGTAGGGGATTGACTTAGCTAGAGTCAATATGTTCTCTGAAAAGATGCAAAGAAATTCATCTGGGCAGATAAAACCATCAAAGTCATATTAAAAAGCAACTGATAACAAATAATGCTTAATATGAACAAGATATTTTTTATATCTTGTTTTAGTTTATAATATGGTCTCTCCAAAGTGAATTTTAAAAATAATTCTTAAACAAAAATTAGCACAGTGAATAATTGATGCCCACAAGCATTTTCACACTTTATTGAATTATTATATTATAGTCTATGGTCATGAGTAGCATGGATGGTTGAGCCAGGTTGCCTGGTGTTGGAACCCAGCTCTGCCATTTAGGAGCTGTGAAACACTGGGCAAGTCACTTAACCTCTCTGATCCTCATTTTCCTTATCTACAAAACAGAAATTAGGTTGTAGAGGGAAGTAAGTTAATATATACAAATGTCTTTGAACAATGTCTGAAACTTGGATGCCAGGTATTATTATTAAAAATAATCCTTTGGTTATATAAATAATAACAATAATAATGAATACAATTACAATAAAATACAAAATAAATAATAAAGTAAATTAATAATTACTAAATATTAAATAATACAGCTATCACAAGTAGATTTGTTGTGATGAAAGCATAACTAACTAACTTAAAAATTTTGGAGTATCCTTTCTACTATTTATATGGATGGGTGCTCTCTAAATAATTTGCCTGCCAGTATCTAGATGTTACTTTGTGCCAGGTGGCAGCAATCACAGTGAGAGGCTCAGTTTGGGGGGTGAAATAATCAGATTTACAGAGTTGAAATTGAAATTCTAAGCCTGTAAGTACTTCATGTTTTATAGGGCCTACAATTACTTTTGTGTTTGATATGTCAATTCTCATGCTTACAGTGTGATTGGGAAGGAGGTTTCATTTAAACTCTCTAAAATCCGCCCATAGTACAGCTGCTCCTTTGGGCTTTTCCAAAGCATTGGTGAAACATCCAATTACGCCAAAGTGGCATCCTTGGACCAACAGCCCCAGCACTGGCTGGGAGCCAACTAGAGATGCAGAGTTCTTGGGTGCCCCCAACCTGTGGCATGAGAAACTCTGGGGTGTGTCCAGCGATCTCCCGCCCTGGATGAGAGCTTCTGATGCCTATTCAGTCTGAAGACTACTGTGGTGCATCTACCTAAATAGCAGAGTTGGCATAAATCAAGCATTAAACAAGTAATTATAATGGCTGCTGGACATCGTTGGAGAAGCGTGCATGCATTTCCCCCCTCCACTCCAATTTCTGTTTCTTGCTGACACATTCTTCCTCTTAGATGTGTTAACATTACTAGCCACGCTGTGTTGAAGTGACTTTCCCCTGAGCCTCAGAGTCATTTCTGTCACCTCCTATTATGCACGGATTTAATTAGTTTAACCCTGGGAAGGCAACCTTAGTTTCAACTTTGTAAATTGCACACCCCTGTTCATGATTTACCTTTCCAGATGAGTGCCAGTGATTCTAATACTCTTTTTAAGAACACACGCTTATGGGTGGTTGGCGATGATTAGTTTAGGACCTGGTGTGGTTTCAGAGGGAGGGTGTGTTTAAAATGCACAGGCTGTGATCTTGCTGTTTAAAGAGTGGCCGTTACTAGTGAAGCTCTGGTGGGCCTGGGAAGGAGAGTGGATGGGGAACTAGAGGAATAGACACCATAAGCAAACCTGGACAAATGTTTTAGAGTGGGACTGGAGTTCTGGTGCAATTTCAGGGCCGATGGGCGTCGGAGGCTATGGCAGTGACATTCAATTCTGGACAAATCTCAGATGTTCTGTGCTACTTTGGTCCATGTAAGTTGAAGGTAGGAATAGACAGATATATTCTTTCATCATCCATCCATTTACTCACCCAACAAACATCTATTGAGCATTTCCTATATGCCTGACTCCGGTATCGCGGTGGACAAACAGAAAAATATTTGCCCTGTGAGGTGGATAAAGCTATTAGCAATAGGTGTGACTATATATAATAGACTGCTGTGTCCCTAACTATTATGGCCAACACACGATAACATTTATTTCTCATTCATGCAAAAAAATTTAGAAGGGTAATAATACAATAGCTTCGTAGGTGTCCTTCAATTTTTTCCAGTGATGGCTGGCTTCTTTCAGAAAAAGTGTTCCATGTGACTAAGGCAGAAAGCTCCTTGTAACTACAGTGGTACCTTTGTACTTGTTAATTCATTCTGAAACTCACGATGAGTGTCAAAACCTACGAGTGCCAATGAAGCATTTTCTCTTGTGGGGCAGTGTCGTGAGTCATACAGGTTCTAGCAAGTGCAACGAGTCTCGAGTAAGTGCCGAGTGCTGAAACTTTTTTCTCACCAAAATGTGATGAGTACAGGGTTTGAAGTATTCTAAAGCCAACAAGTACCAAGGTACAATTGTAGCTTGACAGTCATACTTCTCCCACAACTTACTCAGGCCAATTCAGATTTAAGGGATGGGTAATTAAACTCCACATGTCATTGGAATGTGCATGCCATATTTAATCTACTACAAAGTGATTGCAGAAGAAAACTGGCTAGTAAGTCAATTGGCCAAGCCTGGAACTTAGGCTTTCCTTTGTATTGTGAGGGTCCAAGCAGCAGGTCTTGGTGCTTTTGAAGAGTCAATTAAACAAGTTGGTTTTTTTGAAGCATGGAAGATCATAGCTGGTTATAGGACAGTAGGAGGTGGTAAAACTTTGCGGCAATGGTATCTTTCTTGAATGCCCAGACTGCAGCACTCTGGAGAATGCCCTGGGGCTTTGCACTCAGCCCTTTAGGCTGAGTCTTCTACTAATTGTAGCTGATAATATTGGTTATCCTCTTCCCCAAACCTCCTTCCCCACCCCTTCCTGCCGAACCACTGGGCTGCTGCTTCGTTGTCTCTTTCATATTTGTGAATACTCTCTCCAGTCTGGTAAATCAGATTGTCTCATTTAAGTATAATTTGAATTTCTGTTTGAAGACTCAACCTGAGACATCAAAGGGAATCCAAAAAATGCACTACAAAATAAATGATCAAATGACTTCTGAAAACATTACACTTCTTTATCTGGAAATATTGGATCAAAACTCCAATTTCTTTTATTGTTAAAATTAAAGGGAGACTTAAAAGCAATTGCCATGTAAGTCTGACATGGCATTTAACCAACAGACAAACTGTTATAACCTTGTAGGGTTGTAACCATGCATTCTCTCTCTAATTCATAATGACTCAGATTCTTCCAGTCACTAAGCTTCAACTTGGCTTCATGTTAGTTTTCTTCAAGTCATGAAAATACAGGTCACAGATGCCTAATTTACAATATGGGAATAATTAATTTGTCAGTTTATCTGCTCAAAACAGAGCAAGTTCTGTGTTGAAATGTGGGCTTTGAGAAACTAACTTCTTAAACAAAAAATTTACCTTAATTATTTGTGCATTTGATTTTTGAAGATCTGAAGGCCCTTTCCTCCATTTTAATATACTCAGAAGTGGACATGAGAAGAATCAGCACCATAGTGAATTAGTGCTCAGTGCAAGTCCTGGCAGGTGCTTGGGAAAACACCACAGGAGCAGGGCATGCAGTCGCTCTCAGGACTGCAAAGGCAGGCTCCCCAGAGGGAGGAAGAAGAGTGCCTGGTGAATGAAGGAGCCATCACAGCTGGTTCCAGCAAGAGTTTGATGGGTGATCAGAAACTTGAGTGATGTCTTGACTTGTCGGTAGCTAAAAGCCCAAAGTGATGGTGGAGAAGTCATGGGTTTTGAAGACAAGGGGTTTCAACAGAAGGCCACAATCCAGAGGGAGCCCTTCCAGCTGGGGTGGCAGGAGATTTCCTTGTTTTCTCTTGGCCAACAGAGCTGGGTTGGAAGAATCCATAACGAAGAGTTAAAATCAAGAATTATTTTTTATTTTATATTTTTTAATCCTCATCCAGGAAAATTTTTCATGGCTTCTAGAGAGAGAGGAAGGGAGAGAAGACAGGAGAGAGAGAAACGTTGATGTGAGGGAGAAACATTGATCAGCTGCCTCATGTGTACTCCCCAAAGGAGTTTGAACCCACAACCTGGGTATGCGCTATGACTGGGAATCAAACCTGTAACTTCTCGGTTATGGGAAGATGCTCCAACCAACTAAGCCACATGGGCCAGGGCAAAAAAATATGTTTTTAAAGAGAAGGAAATGACTATGGAATTCTAGGAAAGGAGTAACATTCCAGCCAGGGACTTGTGGAGTTGGCTGCTTTGTGTGTGTTTAGGAAAACCAACTGACGGACCTTTTGCCAACACCCATTCTCCTCTCTCCTGCTGTGGAGTTGAAGGAGAGACTCCTAACAAACACAACAGAATTTTTCTGTTTGATCAAATTATAGCAATATGAAATCTGTCCAAGCAATATGGTTTGGTTTTCAGAATGACTGGAGAAATATAAGAAGAGTGACAAAGGGAAAGAATCCCATAGGAGAGTAAACCCCTCCAACAAAACAGCAAGTCATTCCAAGAGAAAGACTGTCTGGAGGGAAGCTTCTTGAGGAAGGCAGCTTTGCAAGATCTAATATCCAAGTTTATATGAATTCCTGCTCTGATCTGTGCTGAAGCCCCTCTGCCTCAAGCCCTCATCCCTACTAGGTACCTTAGTAATAGTGCTCTTAGGGGACAGTGGGGGTAGGGGGCCTTTTCATGCTTGGAGCAATGACGAGGGAGTCCTGGAGGACAGCAAGCACAGGGGGCAAGATACTGGTGCTTCACTAGGCTACAGCAGCTAAGCATGCTGCGGTGTGGACCATCACAGAGATGTGAGCAGAACATCCATTCCACCCCCACCCCCAATACCAGAGGAGCTTGACTCCTGAAATGTGTGTGCTTGTGTTGCTATGTGAGTGAAAGAGCCTTGGGGAGGAGAGCCAACCCTGCACTTGGAATGGAGATGAGCTAGTCAGGATTTGGACCCTCTGATTGTGTGTGTCTGCATTTTAGAGGAGGCAGCGATGTTCATGTGGATGCCAGAGTGATCAGAGTCTGCTTTCCTCAGAAAGGAAATGTCTCCATGCACCTCCCTGGTAGCTTCACCTCCGTGTCAACAAGCCTGCCTGCACTCCTCCTCCGCACTGCTCTGGTCCCTGCAGGATACTGCAAAGGGTTCATCTGGTCCTCTTTTTATTAAGTTCAGCAATAGGAGTTTCTGCCCTTCCTCCGGGGATGTCTTTTATATTTCTGTGTTATGAACTCACTGTATGGATTTTGGAAGTTGTTATTTTAATTGATCAAACAAGCAACAGAGAATTGTCTGCCAGTCCTGACTCAGTAGAATCTGAGATCGTTCCAACATGAGAAGAATTTCCAACTGACAAAGGTGATAGAGGCGGCAGAGGTGAGCGGGGAGGGGAGAGTGGCAGATCCTTGCCTAGCCACAGCCCCGTTTATCCTTGACATGGATTCCCACCGGATTTTTAAAAATACCATCTAACCTAAGTGCCTTTTCTTCCTAAAGACCAAGAATAATAGAGTGCTTTTCTAACTGAAAGGTAGGAATTGTGGTTTATGAAAACATATTGATTTTGATATATTCAGTCAACATGACTATCAAATCTGGCCACTGCCTCCATCCCCTTGGCTTCTGCCTCAGATAAAATCCTCATCACCTAGCTCTCCGCTTCCGATCCTCCACACTGCTTCCCAGGCTATTTTTCTAAAACACACATCATCATAGCTTGCCACTTCCTTGCTCAAAGTGTCAGAGTGAGTATCTCTTGCCTCCTGAATCTGGCTTTTCCTGCTCATGGCCCCTAAACCCTCTCCCACCATTAAGCAAGTTAACCATGTAGAGACCTTCAAAGTGGATGGGTCATCCTTCAAGTGCAACTTGCTCCTTCATTCTTCCACACCTTTCACATCTCATCCCCTAACCTGCCCTGGCTACTACTACTATTTGACCATCAATTCCTGGACAAAATTATTAATGAGTATCTCCTATGAGCTATACACTGGGAGTACACTTTTTAAGATAATTCCTCCATATTTAGTGATTAGTAAAGGGGCATAAAAAAGATCCTGTCTTCAAAGACTTGCATTGTAAAAGAGAAGAAGGAATAAACCAGTATTTTCATAAAAGCAGGATTATTCTTATAATGTAGGTTTGAGGAACACAAACAATGACATAGTGCTCAGCCCTTAGCATGCAAAAATGAGATAATACACCAAAAGAGATAAACAAAGCAAAAATTCTTAGCTCTCCAAGGCTATCACTCCACAGAATTTCAACAAATTATACAATTTAATATAATAAATTGTAAATTTATTATATTATTGTTTGTTCTTTGTACTATAAGAATAACTATAGCAGATTCGGTTGATACATTGAAGTTGTATGGTATTTACATGCCAAATAGCAAGCTAATGTGGGAACATATCAAATATTTTGTAAACTATTAAAACATTGAATTTTGCAGAAAAATATATTCTAAGTCATGGGATATTGTTTCAACAAAGAAGCTTGATAATGAAATTTTGGGGCAACCAAGCACTTTAATAGTGAGCTACTATCCAGGATAAGCAGACTAACCAGGTAGAACACGTAAGCCAGAAACAGTACTGGAATGCAGCGGGCACGGTGAGAATATAGAAGATCAGGGAGAGGGAGACAAGGCAGGGACAAAGAGAGGGGTGGAGCTGAGTGCATCTGCGCAGCAGATACGCTGGAGACGGGAACAGTGAGAGAATGGGAAGGAAGGGGACTGCAAAGACAAGACAGAAGGAGGAAAAATGAGAAACAAGAATCACTCATTTTAACTTGCATAAAGATCAGCTCCCTGTTGAGTCTAAGTCGGACCTTTGTGAATATTCAGTACATCTTTTGGACCTTGCTAATAATATATAATTAACCAGGAAAGATTTTCTTCTAGCCAGTTGGACAAAGTTGAATGCAGACTCTACTTACTATATTTCACCATAAGCTAAGCTACTAATGTATTCTAGAACAAAAATAAATGAACTCTGCCCCCAACCGAAGATGATTCTAGAAATTACTCAAGATAATTTAAGGCTGGTCCATTAACAGCATATTTGTTACACCTGGCACAAGTTTGCGACCTTTTAAAAAAGGTATTAACTATCAAACTTGATCAGAACCAATGTAAATGAAAATAAGAAAAGGTATAATCATAATTAGTAGAGATGATTAAAAGCATTGAGAATGATGAAAACATGACAAATGCATTGCACTTGGGATGACTTATTCAGTAGTAAAAATTATTTTTAAGGACAAAGAACCCATCTTAACAACATGCAAAAGTTTAGTAACCAGTAAGGCAACTGGAAAAATAATTGATTGCATAGATTATGAAGAACAACTAAAACCTCTAGTGTGATGAGAGGCTCCACTTCGCATTAGTGTCTGTTAGCTTAATCTTTGCACAGGTGCAGGATGAGAGTTGGTTAACCTGTCAGTGGGTAAACCCAGCGTAAGGTTGCTGCTAATGCTTACGCCACAAAACAAAGGTTCAAGACCTTTTCCATAGTGTGTGGTCTCCAAAGGAGGGGCGAGTAGGTGAATCTGGGAGTAACTGACATGCCTATGACCCTAAATCATTGGGAATGCCGGGATCCTCTGAAAACAGAGTATGGAAAGTAAATGAAAAATACTATAGAGTTCTGAAGAACCTCACTTAGAGGTTTAACACAGGAGAAGAAGCCCATGGAGGAGACAAGGCAGGAGCATTCAGAACAGCGGAAGGGAAGTCAGGAGTGTCTTGACCCAGAAGTCAAGGAGGGACAGGGTTTCAAGAAGGATGGAGGGGTCAACATTTTAAATGTCTCCGAGCTTCAGTGAGAAGAGGATGGAAAAGCTTCCATTGGTTTGATTACCTGGGGATCATGAGTGATGCTAATAAGAAAAAATTCAGTGGACTAATGAATAATATTGCAGTGGACTGAAGCATAACTAAAATGTGTGAAATGGGGGACAGCTTCCATAGACGATGGCAAGGAATTTCTTGTGACAGAGAGAAGAGATGAGATAATAGCTAGAGGAGTCTCTGGGGTCCAAGGAGCATTATTTAAAGAATGGGAGGTTCTAGAGCATGTTTGTGAGCTGATGGGAAAGACTGGATGGGAGAGAGAGGGAGAGCATAACTGGAAAAGCAGTGTTCTTTTTTTAAAATAAGATTTTATTTATATATTTTTAGAGAGGGGGCGGGGAGGAAGAGAGAAAGAGAGGGAGAGAAGCATTGATCAGTTGCCTCTTGTCTGTGCCCTAACTAGAGTCTGAACTGCAGCCCAGGCACATGCCCTGACTGGGAATGGAACCAGTGACCTTTCCCTTTGTAGGACAATGCCCAAGCAGCTGAGCCACACCTGTGAGGGCAGCAAGCAGTGTTCTTGACAAGACCCTGTCATCAGGGAGAGGCCAGGGCTCAGGAGGGAGAAAGGGAAGGTGCATATGGACCCAGGGGGATTTTGGATAGATGGGAGAACATTCAGTGGTGACTTTCGCAAACACAGTGACCCATGATACAAGACCATCAGCTGATGCTAAGGTAGGATGGACTGAAAAGCAGTGGGCGTAGCAGTGAGGTAGAGGTGTGATGTAACTGTGATGAGCGGACAAGTCCATAGAATAGAGAAACAGGCAGAAGGTGCTAGTCGGCATAGATCACCACTTTTTAAGGTCAGAATATTAGTGCATCATGACAATAACGTGCCTTACTGAGCAATTTTCCGCAAACACTTGGCTCAATAGTAGAGGCACAAAACTCATGAATGGATATGTAGGAATTTCCGGGTGAATGAAATGGAGGGAGAGAAGAGCCAGGGAGTTGAGGGTCGTTGAAAGGGAATGATTGTAATAATGAGCTACAGTCTCTGAGTTGGCTGTGAACACACGTGAAAAAAGGACGGTGCTCTACACACCTAGTAGGATGGCTAAAAACCCAAAACAAAAATGTGACTATTCCAAGTCTTGAGGAAGATAGGGAGAAATTGGAGCTTCTGTCCACTGCCAGTGGTTAAGTTCGTCTCTGAGCCTCCCCTCTCTTTATTTCAGCCTTTATTCTATCTCCTACCCCAAACCCAAGCATATGGCAGACCTTAACTAAAAATTTGTTGAGTGGATAAATGAATGGCACACATCAACTTTGCATAAATGGAAACTACATATCTATTTTTTGACCTGAGCCACCAATTTCTTTTTTGTGGAAACCTTTTCAGAATTCATTTTGCTGGAGACTTCTTCCAGTTTGGGAGATGCAAAATTTAGGAACCTGAACTTTGTATTTTCTTAGGGTTTCAAGGATAGAGGTTTTAACCTTTTTCTTTGAATGAGTTCCTTTTCATGTTAGCACTAGACTATGTACTGGCTTTGAAATGAGAGAAACAGCCTAATGCTTTATTACTTAATCATTAACATTTCTTGGTGTATTTGGGAGAGAGTTATAAACATAGCATGCTACAGAACAGAAGGCAGCTGCGGAGGTTGGGGCAAGTCACTGAAAATGGAAACAGCAGCGATCTTGATGGAAAACGGCGCTGTCTGTGCGTCTGGTTGCGCATGTGCAGCGCGATGCACTGTGCAGTGCGTGGTTTGCGCTAACAGGAGTGCTGATATGATGTATTAAATGTCAGGCCGGCATCGCTGGGTATGCGCATCTCTCCTGTGGTACTGCCTGTTTATGCTTATTCAGCCCTTTGAATAATTTAACACGTTTCATACTCTAAATTACTCCCAGCAATTTGATGGGGCTTCTGGCAGTTTACTTGAAGTGCTCAGTGTTAGGTCAACACCGGGTCCCAGCTTCTGCTAAATAGAAGTACTCTGCCTACTTAGGAAAACATAATTAGTTTTCTCCGTGGATCTCCTGGAAGGTGGGGTGGAGTGGAGGAGTGAGTGGGGAGAGCCAGGAGGTAGCCACTACATGCGTTCATCCAGTTGTCAATCTGGAAAATGCCAGCCATGTGAGAGTTAAAAATTTAATGGGGCAGGAAGCTGGCCTTCAGGATAAGGAAAAGTTGAAGGGCATGGAAAACAGTTTGAGTGTGCCGTGCAAATGGGTGTGTATGATAAATGACCCTCATTTAGTCAATACTGACAGCGGCTGGGTCCTCCTGTCAATTTAATCCTTATGTAAAACTGGCCATCCTCTGAGACTGGCCACTGCCCTGTGGCGGAAGTGCTGCCGTGTGGAGTGATCTGGGCAAGTGAAACGGCCAAGCACTATTTGATGGGAGCCTCTTCATTACCTAGCACTGCCCTCAGTTTTACCCATGTTGAAGCTGCAGAGCTGCTCAGAGCTCCGCTCAGAGCTGGAGGTGCACTGGCTTCTTTAATGTTCTAAGAATGTGGTTTTAAGAAATAGCATTCCCTTCACCCTTTTCTCCCTCACCTGTGACATCCAGGATAGAAAGGGCTCACACTTTCGTGAAAGGTGAGTGTTTTCAATTAAGACTTTAAAATTTACCTTTGATGATGCATCACCTTGAGTGAAGTCCCAAGTATTCTAAGGACCCCAGGCAGCCAATGTGGCAGGAAAATGATGATGCAAGAGGCCCTGGGCTCCGCTCTTTGTTAGGTGACAGCAGGACTCTGATTGACGGCACCCTCTGGCTTTGAACTCCCCCACCACTCTCTGGATATGCTGAAAAACCTTCTTGGGGATCCTGAAGATTCTTACATATACCAAGACATGCAAAGTGCTTGCTTATCATCCTTTTTTACCCCCTCTGAAATAGTCTGAGCCTCTATTGTGACCTTAGGTCAAAACTATTTGGGGTGGTGGAAATTCATGATAAACACATGCTTTCGAAGGTTAGAGTGTCATCAGTTTAAGAATGTCAGATTATCCTTTATATTTAAAAATTTTTAAAAACTCTCCAAAGTGTAAGGAGGACCAAATGTGTGTGCATAAGTGAGCGTGCGTGTCTGTGTCTGCAGGCATGCATTGTCACACACTCAAACACAAAAACAGAACTGTTCGCACATCAATATATATAATCTATTTAAGCTGTTTTGTTTAAGAAATTAATGGTATTTTGAGTCATAGCAGACAAAAATTACATACATATGCATGTATATGTATATACATAAATATCATTTATTATTAGAAAGAAATATTCCATCATCTATCTGAAAGTCTGTGTTTTATTTCTAGCAAGAAAGTGAACATTTATATTTCACTAGAAATAAAGTCACTGAAGAATACCATTTCCATGGAGTAATGCTCTTGAATAGTCATCATTACATATATTTATTGATATTATCAAAATAGAAAAGCACTCGTATGATTGCTCTTTTAACAACAGAGCTTTATGACTTAGAATAATATATATTTAGAATTTCTCTTTTCTGACCAAAGTAGTACATTGGATATATAAAATTCATTTATTTTTTTTATTCACAGTAGCAGCCACATTTTTCTCAATAAACACACCACACTCATTAGAAAAATGTTATCTATAGTTTAATGTTTATTTTGGTTGTTTTTTATTCCAAAAAGGTGGAAAGTTGCCTTGGTAGGGCTATCATCAAAAAGAGTACTTTTAAATTCCCCCTCTAAGTTTCCATAAAAACGCTGTTCAGTGGACACAGGGTAAGTTTATTTTACTGATTACCTATGCAAGTTAGTAAAGGGAGCCCTACCCTCAGCCCAGAGCTGGAAAAACCTCGCTAGGACTAGCTGAGTTTCCCCCCTTGCATGCCAGTGACAATGGTAGTGTAACCAGCAAGGAATTGATAAGTGTGTTGTCTCCAGTCTTTGAGGATGGTGCATTTGCAAGATTTACTCTGTGGGAAAACTGAGCATCTGGACTTCAAACACCCAGAAGGCTGACACAAAGTCCACAGCCAGAATTTCCCAGTAGTCATCATCCCAGCTGACTGCACAAGACTGTTTGAGCTGTAGCATTTGGGTAGTCAGTATTAGTGTCCTTCACTTTCAGCTCATTCTCTTAAAGATTATTTTTCAACAAGGGTCAAGGTGTCCATTCCTTCAGATGCCTAGCTCTTATACCTTTTGCCTGTAAACAATAGATTTTCCACATGAAAAGAAAGGGCAAGTGCAACTCGCTGTCAGTTTTGACTCAATGGAGAGATGCAGTGCACAATCTCTATTATTTTCCCTTCAGTTTTTTGGTGACTGTTGCTAGGTGATACCTTTTCCACTAAGCATAGGAATCTAATGGGAGGGTTTGGAGACTAGTTTTCATTATATAATTAGCTCTTGATGTGTTCTAGAATCTCGCATATTTGTGTTCAGGTGAGGAAAAAAAATGTTCCCAGACAATCCTCAGGAATATTTACAGTAGGAGCATGTAGTGATCATACAAAATTAAAAAGTACCCCTTTCCTTGTATCTTAGCTCCTTGCATTTTACTGCTAGTATCATCTTGAGTTATTCTCTTGCAGATTTGCAGCTGGAGCAGATGTGTTAGGAGCACTTGTAGAAATAGCAAAGCTTTTTGGACATTGCCCTTGCAAAGTGGGGGTTTCATAGAAGATAGACAGGATATGCATACGGCCAATGCTTACCAGCATGAGGATGTGCATATAACCATAAACAAAAAAGTAAGAGGAAAGAAGAAATGGGGAGGGCAGTGTTATAAAGTCTGCAGTACATGGGGAGAACAAAACATGAGAGCTGATCTTCCTTGGCCTTCTGGTCAGAAAGGGGCCCACTGGTGCAGGATCAGACACTGGAGCCCTGGGCTTGGGCAGCTCAGTCACCTCTGCAGGTTCTCCAGTTGTCTGTGTGTAGAGCAAAGGGCTTAGGCCCTCTCTAGCTTCCCATTGCTGGGAAGCTAGATGCCGCATTATTTGGGTTTAATTTGTGTTATTTTGCTGCATGATAAAAAAAAATTCTCTCCTTCTACAAATGATAGAATGCCTAAGATTCTTGATGCCCATTTCTGCTCACCTACAATCGTCATCTTCAGTGAAGCACAAAGTGTGTGTTGTTGAGGGGCAGAGAGTATGGGAGGCCATGTGGCAAATGAGTTTTGGTAGCAGGAGAGGAAGGGATTTTGTAAACAGGTAAAGCCCCTCAGGAAAAGAGTGAATGTAGGCTGGGGGGTCATAAACATAATGTGTGCTGGGGCTGGGCAGGTATTGCAAGTGGCTGAAGCTGCTGGGTGAGACATCAGACAAGGTGGGAGAATAGTGGGGGGAGGACACACACCCCCTGCCTATGGGGGCTTGGGTCATTCCCCTGGAGAAACCTAATAGTGGGCTTTCAAGTGAAATCTCCCTATTTTCAAATGTCAGCAACTGGTTTAAATATAGAAATATTGCACAAGTGTGTCCAGGTATTGAAAGATTATTTTCTGCCATATTCCAGCATCTATCTTCTTAAAGCATTCCACAAAATAGTGATTGAAAGTGGCCCAAAGATCTCAGGTTTATATTATATCCCCCTATAACATGGAGACACCGGAACACCCCGACACAGGCAATTTCTGGTTTTCTATTTTGAAGATGAAATTAATTTTTCTCTTTAAAGTTATGTGTCCTACTGAAGAAAAAATCTCTTTGTAGAGTGGAAAATTTTAATGTATTTTCTCTTAGGGCCAAAATTAAGTGGAATAGATTAAGTAATTTTTTCAAACCCACTTCAAAAATGGTCCTGCAGTGAACCATTCTTAAGACCTGACAGAATCTCCCATTTTGAATAATTCCAAAGTTAACAGGAATATTAACAGGAATAGGGAATATTCGATTTGAAAGAAAAATTGAGAGTAATCTAAAGTATTTAGCTCCCACTGTGGGTCAATCATGTTATTCTTCTTCTTAATAGCTTTCTTATAAGCTATAGTGTTCTTTCCCTATGGCTGGAACTTCCATCCAGTTTGACAGAAAATCCTTCCTCTCTCAGATACCTTTAAAACCATCAAAAGAGCATTTCTAAAATGCCCTCATTTTTAGGGAGTCAGAGGGGAGAAATAGGTCTTCTCTTTATATTTACCCCTTCAGAAGTTCTCAAAAAATATTTCTTCTGATGAATTTGTACTCGAGCTAATCTGACCATGGTTTCTCTAGAACTGTGAGCAATTCGCTGTATGACTTTGGACAAGTCACATTCCCTCTCTGGGCTTCAGTTTCTTCGTTTGAAAGGGAGGATTGATTTAGGCAACCAAGGTTTTCTCAGCTCTCTAGTTTATGGTTGTAGGGTGCCCTTTAAAGATAACGAAAACCAGGACTGAGTTACAAGAATGAGATGGGAGGTGAAACCAGGAGGTGCACCTTTTCCCGTCATGTGCGGAAATGATTGTGAACTGCAGAGAGTTCCTAAATACCCCTTTCAGGAAGGTCTCACTCCACCAGCAGGACAGATATCCCATTAGTCATTCATAGTTATTCCTACTGTTCATCAACAAATCTTAATACGTATCAAAACACAGCATTTCATAAATATCAAGTGTTCCGTTGCCTCTAGTCAGCATGTGCTGGGTGAATTAGAGACATTTAAGTAATCTTGAAAACTGTTGCTATTTTAAAGGCAACAACAACAAATCGGAATGCTATTTATTTGTTTAAAATCCCAAATAAATTAAAAACCTTTGTCTTTATTCTAACTCTGCTAAATGTGTCTAGGCACCCACCACTGGCACCCACCACTAGAAATGTGTCTAGGCACCCACCACTGGCATGAAGGCTGGTGCAGTGTGTGTGCAAAAACCTCAAGCAAACATTGGCAAACAGTTCAAGAACTAAGTATATAAAATCCTAGTCACATCATGTATGCACCATTAATTTAAATCCAAACCATTAGCTCTATTAGATCCCTGCTTACAGTGGTAGAGAAATATTACTGCATACAGATGAACATTTTTCATGGCAAGGGGACCTGTATGATAGCTGTAATTCATTAAACAACTTCTCTATAATCTAATAACAGAGACCCTACTCTCCATCATATATATCCCAGCAATCCAAGAGCACTTGGCATTTTGTGAACATGGTGTTTATATTTGAGGTTAACCACAAGATGCAAACTCTAAGGAGGTTTAAGAACCTTTGCAAAGCCCACTCCATCTCTTGCAATACCACGCACATGGAGTATACTTTCCCTTTTTGGCCTTCTTCACGTGTAAGATGAAATGTCAACATCATATCGGTCACATTCATGAATCATGAAATCAAATACAGGTATGGGAATGCTTTAAGGTTCTATGGGATCTTAATGAGGTTTTGTATCAGAAAAAAAAATCTAAACTAAGGAAGAGTGAAGGAAAAGTGATTGTAGCACTCAGAGATAAGATTCAATTCATAACACACTGGTTAACATGGTGGGCCCTTGAACCAGATGCTTTGAAATCCAGTTGAATGACATGTTACCTTATAACTTTGGACAGTCTGGCTTTTCTGAGGCTCAGTTTCCTCATGTATAAAGTGGGAAAAAAAATAACAGTTTTTACCTACTGATAACCATCAGGATTATATAGGTAATACATACAATGCATTTAGAAGAGTTCCCAGTGTGTAGCAAGTGAGCAATAAGCATTGCTGATTATTCTTTACTGTTTCAGCAAACACTGAAATCACCACTTTAATTAAATGGGTTTTGTGGAGTTTTTTTAAATGTAAAAAGGTCATCAAAGGATCTGAGAACTAATCTAAAAGCAGTGATAATTAGAAAAGAAATAATATTTAAGTAATATAGTTGATAAATTCCAGAGTTGATTCTGGACATACAATAAGAGACACACTTCTGCCAAATTTAATCTAGAATTACAGCTATAATGTATAACATTAGAATTTTAAAAGGGAATGTTATTGCAACTATGCTTATTAGGAAAATTAAGACTCCCATATGCAGTCTTATAAAATGAATGATTATTCAAAGAAATGTACAGATTCAATGTGTTCCCTATCAAACTTTCAATGGCATGTTTCACAAAACTAGAACAAATAATTCTAAAATTTCTATGGACATGCAAAAGACCTCGAACAGCCAAAAAGTCTTGAGAAAAAAAACTAAGTTGGAGTTATTATGTTCTCTGATGTTAAACTGTACTACAAAGCTATAGTAATCAATACAATATAGTATTAGCATAAAAACAAACAGATCAATGGAACATAATCTAGAGTCCAGAATTAAACCCACATATATATATGAATATATATATGAATAAACAACTCAGTTATGACAAAGGAACACACAAGAGAGAAAGGACAGTTGCTTCAGTAAATGGTGTTGGGGAAACTGGACAGCTACATGCAAAAGAATGAAACTAGGTCACTATATTGTACCTTTCACAAAAATCAACTAAAAATGGATTAGGGACTTGAACGTAAGACCTGAAATCATAAAATTCTTAGAAGATAACATAGGTAGTAAGCTGCTTGATTTTGGTCTTAGCAATATTTTTGTGGATCTGACTCCAAAATCAAGGGAAACGAAAGCAAAAATAAACAAATGGGACTACATCAAACTTAAAAGCTTCTTCACGATTAAGGTAACCATCAACAAAATGAAAAGGAAAGATACTGAATGGGCAAAGATATTTGCTACTAATATATGTGACAAAGGGATAATATCCAAAATATCTAAATAACTCATGCAACTCAACAATAACAATGACAGAAAAAAAAAAAAGAACAAACAAAATAGGCCAAGGATCTGAATAGACATTTTTCCAAAGAAGACACACAGATAGTTAACAGGAACATGAGAAGATGTTTTGCATCATGACTTATTAGGGAAATGCAAATCAAAACTAGAATGCAATATCACCTCACCCTTGTTAGAATGGCCATTATCTAAAAGACAAGAAACAAAAAGTATTAGAGAGGGTGTGGAGAAAAAAACAACATTCTTATACTGTTAGTGGGAATGAAAACTGGCACAGCCACTATGCGAAACAGAGAGAGTCCTTAAAAAGTTAAAAAATAGAGCTCTGCCATATGACCCAGCATATCTACTTCTATGTATTTATCCAAAGAACACTAATTTGAAAAGATATATGCACTCCTATGTTCATTGCTGCATATTTACAATATCCAAGATACAGAAAGAGAAACAACCTGTGTCCATCATTAGATGAATGGATAACGAAGATGTGGTGGATAGATAGTTGTAGATGGCGTAGAATAATTCTCAGCCAAAAAAAAAAAAAATCTTGGCATTTGCAACAATATGAATGAACTTCGAGGGCCTTATGCTAAGTGAAATAAATCAGAGAAAAACAAAACATTTTGTTTTGTGATTTCAGTCATATGTGCAACTTAAAAACAAAACAAGCAAGCAAAACAGAACAAAAACAAACTCATAGATAGAGGGAACGGATTGGTGGTTACCAGAGCGGAAGACGGTTGGAGAGTGGGAGAGACGGGTGAAGGAGATCGATTGCATGTTGATGGATGGTAACAAGACTTTTGGTGGTGGTCACTTTGTAGTACGTGCACATGCAGATGTGGTCCATAATGCTGTACACCTGAAACCTATATAATGGTATATTCTAATTTAACCTGAAGAAAAAAGGATGACTATTAAGGAAAATAAAAGTGACTAAAATTGATTCCAGAAAAAATGTGTATAAACTGTTCAGGTAATATTTATATATCACCAAAGAATAAAGCACTGACCCCAGATGGCTTATTAGGTAAATTCCAGAAAACCTTCAAGGAGTAAAGAATTCCTGTTCTATTTAAAATATTTTGGTGAGAAAAATGGAGAACATATGCTCAAATTAATTTTATTATATTAGCATAACTTTGCAGCTGAAAAAAGTTGCATACTTTTCTGGTTCACCATCTATTAACTATTCTAAATTAAATGCTAACAAGATTAAGTTGAAATCAAGGATGTTTCAACACTGAGAAGCTATTAAAATAATTTTTACATGCATAGGTCAAAGGAGAAAAACATGATTATCACAATATATTCTGCAATCCATTTGAATTCCAACACCCATTTTTCATAAAAATTATCAAACTGATTCTAAAATAATCTTTTCTTCATATGATAAAAAGATATGCAACCAACCACGAGCATTACAGATGTAGATGAAAACTTAGATGTGTCCTCATTAAAACTAGGAGAAAATATTTTATAATATCTATGAAAATGGCTCCCAAAAGATATCCCTGTCAAATTGTTGGTACCTATAAATGTTACCTAATTTGAAAGGAGGGTCCTATCTTTGAAGATTCATTTACGAATCCTGAGATGAAGGTATCCTCATTTACCTGGGTGGGCTCTAAATCTAATAAGAGTCCTTAGACATACAGAGTAGAACAAACAGACCCAGAAGAAGACTGTAAAGATGAAGAGACTGGAATGCCAGAAGCTCCCAGAAAGTATGAAGTAGAAAGGAACAGAGTGTCCCCTAGAACCTTTGGAGGGCACATGGCCCCCATCTTGATTTCAGACTTTGCTCTGCAGAAGTGGGAGAGAGAGCATTTCGGTAGTTGTAAGCCACCTGGTTTGTGGGAAGTCATCACAGTAGCCACTGAAATCAATACATTGGCCAACAGGCAGAACCTCAATCCTGAACACGCACTCAGGTTTCTGAGCTCTAAATGGTGAAGAAGAAGCTCAGAAGGAAGTCACTTTGGTCTTTGTCACACTAGCATTGACTCTAGTAAGAAATAAACCAGTGTGAGAATATCCTGCACAGTTAATGGAAACCACAACCCTGACATCAAGAGACAGGCAGCCCCGCAGAGCCGTAGACAGCAGAGAGCAGCCCCTCCTCTGCCAGGCTGGGAGCACTGCCAACCTCACAAGACCTACTTTCATGCCCAGGAACTTCTAGAAGGGAATTACTGTTACATAGGAAAGTGGTTGTTGATGGACTCTAAGGAACTGAGAGAGATGGTGGTCCTTACATCCCGGTGATTGGCAAGACGTACAACTTGTGTTTACCTCTTCTCTTCTTTTTCTCATGTCTTTGTTTCTTATCCATGTGGCCAGAGTGTCCGTTAGGCAGTTCAAAGAAAAGTTTTAACCTTGAACCTGAGTGTGTATATGTATGTATACGTATATACATACATATACACACTAAGGGGTGTGATAATTAGAGTCAAAGACATTCAACAATGTCTTTGAGCCCAACAACCAAGACTAGCACCATGTGTACCAATCTCCATCTCCAAACTGCAATTTGCCAGGTAGAATAGATTTACTTATTTTGTGTAAATCAACTGTATGTCAACCCTAAGCACCCATCCCCCTGAACTGTGGGCTGTGTAACCCTGACACTCTTAGTGATCCTTCTCATCCCTAGTTCAGGAATGGAACCAAGTTTCCAGAATCTTTCTGTAGTGGCACATGTCAGGGATGATTATTCACCGGTTACGGGCCCCGACCCCTTTGTCATTGCCATGAATCTCTCTGCCTCAGTCTGAATGACCTCTTCAGGTTCAGGTTTGCTTGCTCTTTGGCACTTCCATGTGTGGCCTGGGGCTCCTGGGCGAAGGTTTGAAGTGCATGGCCCTTGCCTCCACAAGGTGTGCCCAGCTGCGGGTTTCCATTCCCCAGAGCCTGCTGACCTCTTTTTATTTTCCCTGGCTTTGGGAGACTCTTTCCAGTAATTAAAATCTTTTTCTCTCTTTGCCTGGAGCTACATCCCCCATGCCTCTCCTTCTCAGATAACATAACGTGCTCTGTAGTTTTAGACTTTTGGAAATGAAATGCAGGAAGGCTTTGTGCCCCACCTCACAATTCTCTGGAGACAGGCAAGTCAGAGGCCGTGAGATGAGTAAATCTAAACAAGGGAGGAAATGCAGGGAGAACAAAAATAGCAACTAAAAAATTTCTCAAAAATTTACCATGCCATTTTGTCTGAACACGTTTGTGCCACAGTTTACGACAAACATTTGCTAAACATCCTGGACAAAGGGGCCATTATGGACCTCAGCCTCAAACTAGGCTTTGAAGTGACCTTGCAGTGGTCATTCAAACTCAGGGAGAAGGAGGGAACGGAACATAAAGGTCTTCAAAAGACTTAGGAATTTGTTATTAGCGTTGTAGTTTGCAACTACAGATCCGAGTTATCTTCCTCAACTTCCCAGTCTTCTTGGTTTTCTTTCTTAGACATGTGACTGCCAGTTTATCACCAGCAGCCCTGTGGGGCTGTGGGTGACAGAAGGGTGATGTCTATGCCTCTGGTGGTGCTGCTTGTCCCCTAGTATGAGGACGCTCGTGAATGCCAGGGAATCTCAATGTAGCTTGTCTTCCACTGACCTGGAGAGAGCTTTCCTCAGGTAAAGTCGCTCAGCTTCCAAGGGGAAATTACACTCTGTGATAATGACATTTTTAAAGCTCTGTGCTTAGCAGAACTTGACCACATCACTGCACACCCACCTATTCAATTATATACTCAAGGATAAAAACCTCAGAGACATTGGGATGCTTCAGAAATGAAATGTTTCCTTCTCTGGTCCAGCACACGGGCGGTACAGGTCCACGTAGATATAATGCTGCAAAAATCTCGAGAGGCACCATTTCAATTCCCTTTATGTGTCTGTGAATGTAGTCACTCAAAGGAACTGACCAAATGTGACATTTTTCAGTAGCTCACATCGCAGGGCAACATGTCTCATTTTCTTCAACTTTCTTCAACATTCAGAAAAATATTCGGTAGTCTTCATTAAAGATACAGCCTCAACTACCATCCTCTTTGCTCATATCTTCCAAATTTATGTCTCCAGGTAAAATCCCTCTCCTTTGGGTCAGCAGATTTACTTGAAATGTCATCTGATGTCAATCAGGCCTCTCTGCAACATTTCACAAACTTCCCTCACAAACGAATTTCTCCACAAATGTCCTACTTCTCTTGTTTTCTTCAGTTTGGCTAATGCAGCACCATCCTAGTTACTCCAAGCAGAAAATAGACTGCAAACTTTCACTCCAACTCATTTAACTCTATTCCTTTTTATTAGGCTTGTGTTTATCCTGCGGTTTTTTCCAAAACTTTTTGCTTAGCAGCTTACAATAAGCATGACATCACGTACACAGATGTATCTGAAATACAAGTTTTACAAAACACTATAGCCTCTACTTTGGGTGGCGCACACTAATAATTTACAATTCTATTCTGTTGTGTTCTATTTCACTTCTTTTTTAAAATGCCTGTTGTGTTCCCTGAATTGATCTCACAAACAGTTCATGGGTTGCAACCTGTAGTTTTAAAAACATTGTCAAGTGGAACCACAGAAAATTAAGGACGTGGATGTAAATGCTCTGTGAAAATACATTAGTACACTAAAAATATGCAAATATGCTTTTTAAAAACATTCAATGATTTTTGCGTTTTTTCTTGAATTCCTATTTTTATTTTTTCTCAAGTATTATCCTAATGGAAATCAGTTATATGTTTGAAAATCCTTTATTAATCACTCTATCATACATACCTATGACAGAATGTGCACACATGGTCTGCATACATATATAAAATATTTTAATATGTTTCCTATGAACGTAACTATTAAAATTTTCTCCAGATTGGGGTACCATTACATTATTGTCGAAACAGTATAAATAGATTGTGAATTCTGACAGTTACTCAAGGTAAGTGAAATTCTACGGGAATTGCTTTTATGGGTCAGGTAAATTATGCCCGGAGTTTTTCTGTGTGTTAATGAAAGAGACACAGTATGCTGGCAAGAACCAGTCTGTCTGGAAGCCAGCATATTATTTTAAAAAAATATGAAGTAGGAATTATTAAACCTTTTATAGGATAAAATAAAATGACAATCGACTATAATTCAAATACATATTTAATGATAATTGTAAAAAAATTAGGTTTTAATAACTCCTTGAAAAACACAGAGAATATGAAATATATCACATAAAATTTTTATCTGAGATTTTAAGCAGTGTCTCTTGAAAAATTTGGTAGTCCCATAAAATACTCCAGTTACAGTGAAAAGTTCCAGTCACCTGACCACTCCGCTTCTGCTGTTTGGAAGGAGCTTACCTCTGCAACTCTTTTTTTTTTTTTTTTAAATTTTGTTTACTTATTTTTAAAGAGGGAGGAAGGGAGGGAGAAAGGGAGGGAGAGAAACATCAATGTGTTGTTGCCTCTCACGTGGCCTCTAGTGCTCTGAGGCTCTGGCTTGCCCTAAGGGTAGGTATTGAGCAGAGCAGAAGGGAACTGCTTACATTCAGATCTGAGAAAAATAAAAAGCAGGTTTTAGCATTTTACTTTTCTGTACTCCCTTTACTTTCTTGTGCTACGTTGACAATTGCCAAGGAATGGAAGACTCCAGTCCTTGCAGTAGGTTGACTGGTTCTGGGTAGCTTGGCCATAGTCATTAGAAGAGGCTTCCCTTTGATGGCACAGAGATTTTCCTTCCTCAGGATGCTGGACCACGATACATTTGGGGTGGTTTAGGGGAACACCTTTCTTTTGTGAAGTCGAGAAGCTAACAGACATTCGGGTGGGTTCTCGGGCCAATTCATTTTCTAAAAGAGGCTGCTTGGAAGATGAATATGTAGGAATTAACTTCCTTACATTGGTCCATAACCTTATACCCACTGTAAGTCCTTTATGTTTCCCATGAGTGTCCAAGGAATGCAACTTAAAGCCAAACTTCAAAACAAATGATTCTTCTTGGGGGTGAAGAACTGGCTCTGAGTAATTCCTCCTTTACTATTTTAGGGGTTGGGGGATAGTTTTGAAAATTTCTGTTTATGTCCTTAACCTAACATGCTTTCTTGGAGCTCCTAAAAGATATAAATCCATATAATTAGATTTGCATTGCAACATAATTTTGGGGGGAATGGTGTTAGATCACAGCTTTGATCGAACTTCAAAATAATGTGTGACCTCAGATAAATTTAAGAGTGACTGCCTTAGAGCACCATTTTTGATTCCTGAGGAATCTCTAAAACTATATCACAAAATAAAATGAAATAGTGGATCAGTGTATCAATATTAAAATGTAAATGTGTGCTGTGTAGGAGAAGGAAAATATTAAGAGAGTCAAGTTACATGTTAGAGTCTAAATCTCGAAGTCTTTCCTGAAGGAAGACAATTCTGGGTTTCACATGAGACATTTCAAACAGGAACATGCTTGAAAAGGTGATATACACATACAGCCTTTAAATATTTTCCTTCTCTAGAAAATTTCAAACCTGTGTGAGAGAATTAATATTGATAATGCCAATAGCTACAATTAATGACCCACTACTATGTTTCATGCATTTTACATACAAAAATTCCAAAACACCTGCTGCTCTTTAAGAAATGTGAAAAATATGGTTCAGAGACTTTGAGTAAGTTGCCCGAGATCATAGCCCGCAATTGTCAGACCCGACCGTGGAGCCCCATGGGTTATGATTCCCTGCTTTGTCCTGTTTTGTTTTTTGTTCTTTTAAAGGATGAGTACACTGGATAAAAAAAGCTGCCAGTTCCAGAGATGGCAACCTTAAATATTGTTCCAACCTTTCAAATGTCATTTGAAGATTTGGAAACCTGGTCCAAAAGGGATTCAGAAGTGACAGTGAGTGTCCACCACAACCCACATTGTCTGAGCGGAGTTGTGCTTTCTCTGGGCACTCATCATTAGGTTGCACTGTCCTTCCATATTTCCTTGGCTTCTTGTACCTGTCAAGCATTCTCCAAATCAAAGGGGCTCTCTTGCATTGACTCACTTATTTCAACATGACTGCTGACTCTCTAAAGAAGATATATTCGACAAGAATGCGATTTTTCCTCCTCAGGTCTCTCTCCCACATTGAGTTATGTCTCACATTCATTCCTCCCTCTGCTGCTGTAGGTTATATCTCCCCAAATTCTCATTTGTTTTTCAGACATTTCTACCTGGACTGTCCAGTCTCTTAGGCTTGTTACCATGTTTGTATTCCACTTGTCTTAAACCTCTGAGGGATTTCACCTCTTAAAAGCTCAGTGCCTTGGCTCATGGGATCCTAACACCTTATATGATCAGAGCAGTTGACATTCAAATGATTCTAAAAACTTCCTAACCTTTCCGCCTTCTGGAGTTAAAATAATGAGTGAAAATCAGTTAGAAGCAGATGTTTTATTTGCATTTTCATTTGTAGCAGTTTAAACTAGTTTGTCTGGGTCATCCATTTAAGTGGGAATAATTCTCAAGGAAAGCGAATTTACCTTTGATAAGGTAGGCAGCATATGACACACTATCTGATGAGCATCCCCTGAGTTCCTAGTTAATGATGTTTTCATTTTGCAAGTTTGGCCACAAAGTAATGGCTAAAACTTGTTTTAAACAGTCCAATTGTGTTTTAGTCTTAAAAACTTCAACTTAGGGACTTTGCCTTTTGTTTATCTTTGTGCTGCATGTCACATACTTGGAAATTTAAAATGTTATTAAAAGCTATAGTATTGGTTTCAAGATGGCGGTATGGTAGGAGGACGCAGATTCCATTTCCTTCTGCGCATGGGAGAAAAACCTAGCTGATCTACAGAGGAACAGAGCAGACAGCCAACAATATCACAGCATATATGAAAATAGGAGATCAAAATCTGTAGCAGACATTGGAAAACCAGACGTGGCAGCCGAGCGACCGGAGGTGGCCCTGCCACCGGGATGGAGGCAGCTCTGTGACTGGAGGTGGCTTTGCGACTAACCAGGGGTGGCCCTGGGACCTGAGGTGGCTCTGCGACCAGAGGAGGGGGCTCTGTGGAAGAGCTGGAGCTCACATCTGTGATCCTGGGGTGAGTGTGCACAACTGGGGAAACTGGCGGAGCCCACGACCATAGTCTCCAGTGGGTGCGCACACTCTGTAGGAGACCTGGGGCTCATAGCAATAGATGCGGGGAGGGTTCCATCTGTAAGAGATCCCAGCTGAAACCCATAAACTCGGGAAAGCGTGCCCTCTGCAGGAGGCTCAGAAATCACACCCAAGGCCCTGCATGGAGAGTGCACAGCAGGCACTGATGACAGTAGCCCAAAGCTGACTGAGTGAGGAACAGGGAGAAAAGTGGTACGAGTTGCCTCTCAGCCAATTACAGCCACCAAGACCAGAAAATCCAGTTTGGCCCATTTGAAAATAGCCAGAGGTTTGTTTTTTTTTTTTTAATTTTGTTTTGTTTGTTTTGTTTGTTTGTTTGTTTTTTGTAGTTGTTTTTTGTTTGTTTATTTGGGTGTTTTCTTTGATTTTTGGTTTGTTTCTCATTTTTCTGGGGTTCTTTTTGTTTTGTTTTGTTTTGATTATATATTTTTTATTTTTTATTACTTCTACCTTTTTTATCCCTCAATTCCTTTTGCTTCTCTTTGCTTCTTTCTTGTTCTAGTCCTTCTTCCTTTCTTTCCAATTTTATCTCTCCTTCTTTCCTCTGTTTTTCTCTTATTTTTTTCACTTTTTTCTTTTCTCTTTTTAAATACCCATGAGTGAGGCCAAAAAAAAAAAAAAAAAAAATCCTAGAACTGTGAAAAAACCAGAGTTGGGCCAAAAGAGGGGGTATCCCAACAGCTGAGACAGTGGAAGCTGTGAACACCAGGATACCTGAAGCAGACTACACCACTGAATCTCACAGGTATTCTACCATAGAAGTTCACACCATAAACCCAGGGAGCCAGAACAGATCAATTTAAGAAGCTCAGGCTTACAAGAAGAGTCTCACAAACAATGAGAAGACAAAGAAACAAATACCAAATGAAAGGAAAGGAGGAAATCCCAGAAAGAACCCTAAATGAAACAGAGGCAACTCAACTATTAGATATGGAGTTCAAAGCAATGGTTGTCAGGAAGCTCCATGAGCTCTCAATGAGCTACCAGAAACTACAGGGAAGCTACAATGAACTCACTACAAACTATATGAACATGAAAAAGGAAATAGAAACTATCAACAAGGGCCAAGAGGAAATGAAGAATACAATTTCTGAGCTGAAGAACACAGTAGAAGGAATGAAAAGCGGAATTGATGAAGCAGAGGATCGGATCAGTGAGTTGGAGGACAAAGTAGAAAAAAGCAGCCAGAAAGAGCAAGAAAAGGAAAAGAGGCTCAGAAAGAATGAAGAGAGATTAAGAGAAATGCAAGACAACATGAAACGTAATAATATCTGTATAATAGGGATACCAGAAGGAGAAGAAGAGCAAGGGATAGAAAACCTATTTCAAAAAGTAATGAGGGAAAACTTCCCTAATTTGATGAGAGAAAAAGTCACACAAATCCAGGAAACACAGAGAGTCCAAATCAAGAGGAACCCAAACAGGCCCACTTCAAGACACATCATCATTAAAATGGCAAAATTCCAAGACAAAGAGAGAATCTTAAAGGCAGCAAGGGAGAAAAAGGAAGTAACATACAAGGGAACCCCAATAAGGTTAGCAGCTGACTTCTCGATGGAAACACTCCAAGCCAGAAGATAATGACAAGAAATATTCCAAGTAATGAGAACCAAAGGCCTGCAACCAAGACTACTTTACCCAGCAAGGCTTTCAATCAAGATAGAAGGCCAAATAAGGAGCTTCCCAGACAAAAGAAGTCTAAAAGAATACACCTGCACCAAACCAGTTCTGCAAGAGATACTAAAGGGACTGCTTTAAGGAAAGGAAGGAGAAGAGAGAGAGAGGAACCCAGGTACGAAAATGGCAATGAATAAGTACCTATCAATAATAACCTTAAATGTAAATGGATTAAATGCTCCAATGAAAAGACATAGAACAGCTGAATGGATAAGAAAGCATGACCCACACATATGCTGCCTCCAAGAGACCCACCTCAGGACAAAAGACCTACACAGACTTAAAGTGAAAGGCTGGAAACAAATTTTCCAAGCAGACGGACAGGAAAAAAAGGCCGGGGTAGCAATACTCATATCAGACAAAATAGACTTCAAAAGAAGAGCCATAAAGAGAGACCCAGAAGGTCACTTCATAATACTCAAAGGTAGAATCCACCAAGAAGACATAAACATTGTAAATACATATGCACCCAACGGAGGAGCACCTAAATACATCAAGAAAATCTTAGAGGACTTCAAGAAAGATATTGACAGCAGCACAATTATAGTAGGGTATTTTAACACCCCACTGTCAAAAAATGGACAGATCTTCCAAACAAAATATCAACAAAGATATTGTGGCATTGAACAACACTCTAGAGGAAATGGACTTAACTGATATATATAGAGCCCTCCATCCCAAAGAAACTAAATACACATTTTTTTTCAAATGCATATGGAACATTTTCAAAGATAGACCACACGATAGGACACAAAACAAGCCTCAACAAATTCGAGAAAATTGAAATCATACCAAGCATTTTCTCTGACCACAAGGGACTGAAACTAGAAACTGACTTGACGGGGAAAATCCCAAAACCATCAAAATCATGGAGATTGAATAGCATGCTATTAAACAATAAATGGGTAAAGAATTAAATTAGGGAGGAAATCAGGAAGTTTCCGGAAACAAATGAAAATGAACTCATAATGACCCAAAACTTATGGGACACAATGAAGGCAGTCCTCAGAGGGAAGTTTATAGCAATACAGGCCTACCTAAAGAAGATAGAAACATTTCAAACAAACGACTTAACCCTATGCCTACAAGAACTTGAGGAACAACAACAAAGGCAGCCCAGAGCAAGTAGAAGGAAGGAAATAACCAAGGTCAGAGCAGAATTAAATGACATAGAGACTAAAAGCACAATTCTAAGGATCAATGAATCCAGGAGCTGGATCTTTGAAAAGATAAAGAAAATCGACAAGCCTTTAAGCAGACTCATTAAGAAAAAAAGAGAGAGGACTCAAATAAACACAATCAGAAATGAAAAAGGAGAGATTACGACTGACACCACAGAAATACAAAGGATTGTAAGAAATTACTATGAAGAACTGTATGCCAAGAGATTTGAACACCTAGGTGAAATGGACAAGTTCCTAGAAAAATATAATCTTCCAAAACTCAATGAAGAAGAAACAGAAAGCCTAAACAGACCAATAACAGCTGATGAAATTGAAGCAGTAATCAAAAAACTCCCGACACACAAAAGCCCTGGACCAGATGGTTTCACAGGAGAATTCTACAAAACATTTAAGGAAGAGCTAACCCCTATCCTTCACAGGCTATTCCAAAAAATCCAAAATGATGGAAGACTCCCAAACTCTTTTTATGAAGCCAACATCATCCTAATCCCAAAACCAGATAAAGACACAACAAAGAAAGAAAACTTCAGGCCAGTATCATTGATGAACATAGATGCTAAAATCCTTAACAACATATTGGCAAACCGCATCCAATAATACATTAAAAAGATCATACACCATGACCACGTGGGATTCATCCCAGGGATGCAAGGATGGTTCAACATTCGCAAATCAGTAAATGTAATACATCACATAAACAAAAGCAAAGACAAAAATCACATGATCATATCAATAGATGTGGAAAAAGCTTTTGATAAGGTACAACACCCATTTATGATAAAAACACTCAGCAAAGTGGGAATAGAGGGAGCATTCCTCAACATAATAAAGGCCATATATGACAGATCTACAGCCAACATTATACTCAACAGGCAAAAGCTAAAATCTTTTCCACTAAGATCAGGGACAAGACAAGGTTGTCCACTTTCACCACTTCTATTCAATATAGTATTGGAAGTCTTAGCCACAGCAATTAGACAAGAAAAGGAAATAAAAGGCATCCAAATTGGAAAGGAGGAAACAAAACTATCATTGTTTGCAGATGACATGATAGTGTACATAGAAAATCCTATAGACTCGGCCAAAAAGCTGCTCGACATAATAAATGAATTTGGCCAAACAGCCGGATACAAAGTCAATATCCAGAAATCAAAGGCATTTTTGTATACCAACAATGAAACAACAGAAGCAGAAATCAAGAAAAAAAATCCCATTTGATATAGCAAAAAGAAAAATAAAATACCTAGGAATAAACCTAACCAAAGAGGTAAAAGACCTGTATGCAGAAAACTACACAACACTGAAGAAAGAAATCAAGGAAGACACAAACAAATGGAAGCATATACCATGTTCATGGATCAGAAGAATTAATATCATCAAAATGTCCATACTACCCAAAGCAATTTACAAATTCAATGCAATACCTATTAAAATACCAATGGCATATTTCACAGACATCGAACAAACACTTCAAAAATTTATATGGAACCATAAACAACCTCGAATAGCTGCAGCAATTTTGAGAAAGAAGAGCAAAGTAGGAGGGATCACAATACCTGATACCAAACTGTATTACAAGGCCACTGTAATCAAAACAGCCTGGTACTGGCACAAAAACAGGCACATGGACCAGTGAACAGAACAGAGAGCCCAGAAATAAACCCAAGTCTCTAGTCAATTAATATTCGACAAAGGGGGCATTCGACAAAGGGGGCAGCAACATAAAATGGAACAAAAATAGCCTCTTCAACAAGTGGTGCTGGGAGAACTGGACAGCTACATGCAAAAAAATGAAACTCGAGCACCAGCTTACACCATACACAAAAATAAATTCAAGGTGGATAAAAGATTTAAATACAAGCTGTGACACCATTAAAATCCTAAAGGATAACATAGGCAGGAAAATCTCAGATATTTCACGCAGCAACATTTTTACTGATACATCCCCTAAAGCAAGGGACATAAAGGAAAGAATAAACAAATTGGATCTCATCAAAATAAAAACCTTCTGCACAGCTAAAGAAAACAGTATTAAAATAAAAAGAGAACCAACTGTATGGGAAAACATATTTGCCAATAATACCTCAGACAAGGGTTTAATCTCCAAAATATATAAAGAACTTACATGACTCCACTCAAAGAAGACAAGCAACCCAATTAAAAAATGGGCAAAGGACTTGAACAGACACTTCTCCAAGAAGGACATACAGAGGATCCAGAGACACATGAAAAAGATGCTTGATATTGCTAGCTATCAGAGAGATGCAAATTAAAACTACAATGAGATACCACTTGACACCAGTCAGAATGGCCTTCATAAACAAAGCAACAAACAGCAAGTGTTGGAGAGGTTGTGGAGAAAAGGGGACTCTAGTGCACTGTTGGTTGGATTGCAGACTGGTACAACCACTATGGAAAGCAGTATGGAATTTTCTAAGGAAACTAAACATGGACCTACCTTTTGACCCAGCAATTCCACTGCTTGGATTATATGCTAAGAACCCTGAAACACCAATCCAAAAGAACCTATGCACCCCTATGCTCATAGCAGCACAATTTACAATAGCCAAGTGTTGGAAGCAACCTAGGTGCCCATCAGTTAACGAATGGATCAAAAAACTGTGGTGCATTTACACAATGGAATTCTATGCAGCAGAAAGAAAGAAGGAGCTCCTACCCTTTGCTACAGCATGGATGGAGCTGGAGAGCATCATGCTAAGTGAAATAAGCCAGGCAGTGAAAGACAAATACCATATGACCCCACCTTTAACAGGAACCTAATCAACAAAACAAACAAACAAGCATAATATAACCAAAGACACTGAAGCTGAGAACAGTCTGACAGTGACCAGAGGGAAGAGGGGAGGGAATTTCAGGGGAAAAGGGGAATGGTTTAGAGCAACAAGTATACAGGACACATGGACAAAAACTATGGGGGGTGGAAATGGGAGGGAGGTGGGGAGGGCTAGGGTGGTGGGCTGGGGGGAGGTAAAAGACAGAAAACTGTACAAGATCAATAATTTAAAAAAAATACTGATTAAAAAAATAAAATAAAACTGAAAAAAAGAATAAAATGTGTGCATTTAAACCCTTAAAAAAAAAAAGCTATAGTATTGATACAGATCACACATTTGCCATTTGATGCAAGTGTGGAGGGTCCCTTGTGAGACAGGGTACCTTCTATGTAATGCTCAGAGCCTTGGGGACAGGATCCACTCTGGATTCATATTCATTGCATTGCACTTCGCCCAATGTCTGCTGCTTATTAGAGCATAGATGAGTGTGGGCTGAATGAATGGATGCAGGCTCCCTTCTATAAACTAGGATAATGTTCTTGACGTACTGTCCACAGGACATGTGTGTTTCCTGTAATGGATACAGACGTGCGCCTGGCTCCTTTCCCCTCCATGGTATTTCATTGGCTGGCCCAGATTCTGGCTCATCTTGTCATCAGGAAACAGATCAGCTGGTTGGCACATATAGGGATGTAGTTACAGATGCCTCTGCTTCTTAAAACCTAGCCTCCCCTCTGGATAACTGAGTCCTCAGAGATCTGATCTGGCCTGACATCCTTGGAAGTCAGAACGTGGGAGGAGGCTGTGGAGAGTGCAGCAGGGCATCTCCTGGGCATAGATCAGTGGGAGCTGAAGTCTTCATCTGCATGAAGGTAGATTCGAGAAGCTGAGAGGATCCCTAGAAGCAAGTCCAGGAGACTGGAGAGACGGCAAAAGAAAATTATCATTGAAGGTTTACATCAGAGGACCAGCGACTGAGCAAGCTGCTTCAGAGGCCAAGCTGGAAACGATCCCAGGAGTGATGAGAAACAGAAAAGCAGCCTTTTACGCTGAAGACGGGGACCTCTACGGAAGCCAGCTGGGAGGGGGGCCAGCTGGTGAGGTGGCTCAGAGACATGACTGCTGATACTGGCTCTCCAAGAAGCCCCGGGCGCAGAATGAATCTCAGGACTTTGCGTTTTAAAGCCCTGGTGGGTAAAAGATGAAGAAAACAAAACAGCAGGAATGCCCCAACCTATCACCCACACATAACTGTCACTTACAAGCAGTGAGCGATTTCTGTTTCTTTAGACTTGGGTACTTGAGTTCATTGTTGGGGAGACTTTTCTTCCACAAAAGCCGAAATGAGCTATTTCGTTACCCAAAGACAAAGCCAGGTCCTTTCCTGATGTGAAGACATGGCTCGGAAGCTTCCAAAATAGGCTTCAGAGTGGAAAAGGGAAGATTTTCTGTGCAAGAGGCAGGGTCACCCGGAGGCCGTGCAGCTGCTTCTGCAGAGGGTGGGGAGGGCACACAGGGGCAGGGCAGGCATTGTTCTTGGTCCTCTCCTCTGCTGTGCTCAGGATCCTATGGTGTAAGTGCGCGGATGGACGCTGGCAGCTGTTTCCCTGAGTGACAAAAAGAGCGTGCTCTAAAGGAGCTACTTCAGGCCCCCGTAACAAAACATGGCATAAGGCTGATGAGAGGGCCAGCCATCCTGCCTGGTCCTCAAACCTGGCATGGGTCTGCCACCTCAAGGACTGCTGTCTATCTGAGTGTCTCGTTCTCAGCGTAATTGTGGGGCTGGTCTCTTGGTGGCACCATTAGCAGAATCAGGGTGATGCTCTTGCAAGTAGCAACTTAGGTAATGAATTGTGACATTATGGGCACCCATGCAAGGAAAAAAAAAAACAACGTAGTGTAGATCTTGTGAGGGCAGCTGAGAGGCACGTGAGGAGCCCCCATGGGGGGGCTCCTAGAGTCTGTGAGGGGAGCTGGAATGCAGATCGTAATAGCAATACAGTAATACTAACAGTAGAATTAAACTGAATATGTGCACAAAGAACTTAGCAGCATGCTCAGTAAATGTTAGCTCTTATGAATAAACTTGTGTTTGTAAGGACATTTAAAATGATGTCAGCAGAAGTTGAGAACAGCCAGGAAGTTAAAAGCAAAGATGCCACTGAACATGTTTCCTGAATAATGTGCTGTTGTCAACAAAGCAACTGTAGGAAGTTTGCCTAGATCGAGTAGATACTGAGAAACAGGTTTCCAATAGACCAATAAAAATGACATGTAACACGAAGCTGTAACATTTAAGGTGAAAAGCTCAGATCTTTGGGAATGTGTCAGTGATATGAAGCCTCTTCCTGTTCCACCTCTTCCACCTGCTCTTGACAGCTCACTTCCCTGATGTCATTCTATCCCTGGGACCTGCCTAAATATTGTTTGGTTGGCACCCCCAAGCCATCTTTCTTCTGACTTGATTTCAAGGTCAAAGGATGCCTCTTTCAAATTTTATGGGTCCTTGGTTCCCAAAAGAAAGTTTGTACCTTTGTAGTTAGGAGAATATTAATCTTCTTACCCCTTCTAGAAGTTTTTTTTTTTTTTTCATGAAAAGTACTCTGCTGTACCCGCACTATTTTAGGTACGTTAGTGTTATTACTAATAATACTACTGCTGTTATTATCATCATCATAATACTATTATTCTTTAGAAGGCCAACCCTTTAGAAGGCCAATTTTGATGGCAAAATTAGACTGCAATGTGCCTTTGCCTAGGTTCCTGTCTAAGACCTCTTTTAGTCCTAACATTGCTTCATGTGTCTGGCCATCTGTTGAAAGGATGGCGGGAAGGATGCCTTGAGGAGGAGAAAAAGAATGTAGAAAATGAAGGCTAAATATATGCATGGTCTGTGGGCTCTGACTGTGGAGCTAAAGCCCAAAGATGTGCCAGCTGGTGGACAGATAGGCTGTGGCCGTGGCAGTGGGGGGCAGACCAGATGGTTCTTTCAGTGTGGCCTGGGCCTCTGGTGTCCCTGGGCTGTACCCTATTTTCCAGGATGAGCTTCCCAGCTTCTCATGAGAGCCCCTGCTAAGCTTTCTCTTTTAGTGCAAGAGAGCCAGAGTAGGCCTTTGCTGCTTGCAATCGAGAACCTCGACTGACAGCACTGGGCGTGGATGAACCCAGAGAAGGGAGAAGAACACAGCTCATAGTCAGCATGGCGTCTACCTGGATCTGTGGGAGAAGAACAAGGAGGAGGGGCTGGCAGTGGAGGGAGCTCAATGCCACGGAGAGAAAGGGAGGCAGAACCTATGTTTGATGGACTACTGCATGCCAGCCCCATTTCCATAACTACCCTGGTTGATCCTTGTGGTTCTGTGAGTTGCAGACATTGAAGAAAGATAGGGCATTTAGGATTCATTTTTAATTCCTGAGACACCATGGTGGCAATGTCAGGGGCTATAGTGGGAGAGATTTTTTTGGCCAGAGGGACTTTTCATTTCTTTTCCTCAAAGCAGCCTATAGAGTTACCTTATTGACACATGTGTCTGTTTGACCCACATGGACGAACAGGTGAACTAAACTGCATATAATTTTAACATGCCTGGTTGTATGGGCCTGGTCATTATTTAATATAAACATACAAACAGCTTTTCACCCATCACCCAGGTATTAACTATGTGCATTTGACTGGAGTTTATTTTTACCACAAGGCAGATAATTTATTATGTCCTATCTATTGTTTAGAAATGGGTTTATCAAAGAACATTATGTTCAGTCATTTTTTTCATAGTTCAACATAAATAATTATAGCACCATTCTCAGAATAATTTCAGGGCAGGGTCAGAACCCTTTATAACTAGTAGGAAACCTAGTTCAATTCCTTTATTTTAGAAATGAGGAAAGGGAGGCCACAGACCTGACTTGCCAAAGGTAGAGGTACATTTAGGGACGAAACCGGAAAAGGCAAATCAAGAATCCTAACTCCTGATCCACTTCTCTCACTGCTTGACTGCATTAGGTTCGACATAGATTTTATGAGTACAGTAAAATTTTATATCTAACTGGGGCTCCTTGGGATCACCTTCTTAGACAGCCTAAGTAATCGCAGACTCATATATCTTCTGAGAGTGTTGTTCAAAGGAGTCATACATATCAGAACATTAATCATATTTTCATTTTACGTACATCAGGCAACATGAGCCTTGTACATCACATTATGCCTATGAGAGTTTCCTATTAGTATTATCACATTGAAAGAATAGAAAATCCATTTCTCAAACAACTCCCTCTTCCATGCAGGTGCCAGGCCCTTCCATGATGAGACTGGGCATGCAAAACTCTTGGTTTGTCCTTAATCCTTCTGGAAAGCTGTCCTGAACAGGTCTTCCTAGGACTCAGTAGGGGACTTTCCCAATTGAAACCACCTCTTCATTTCCTTCCTTCCTTCCTTCCTTCCTTCCTTCCTTCCTTCCTTCCTTCCTTCCTTCTTTTTCTTCCTTTTCTTCCTTTTCTCTTTTCTCCTCTTCTTCCACTAACCTAGAAACTCCATAAGAGCCCAGAACATGCTTTGCTCACCCCAGTTACCCTGGCATTTAGGAGAGTGTATGGCACATAACAGCATTCAGTCAATGCTTCCTGCATGGAAGAACTGAGCCTGACCAGAAGCTAAAGAAAACTGAGAACAATTTAAGAGGGTTGAGCATTGGCTCAGAAATTAAAAATGATAGGCTGACAGCAGTAGATGTTTCTTTGAGTCCCGAGCAAAAAAAGATGTTTGTACTCAATGTTACCCAAGAGCAAGGCAGGACCTAAAGAGGATTGTTACTCTTTGAGAAGAAAGCTGACTTACAGGGATATAAACCGCAGCATAGGGAATACAGTCAGCAATATTGTGATAACTGTGTATGGGGCCAGGTGGGTGCTAAGTGATGATCACTTTGTAAGGTATACAAATGTCCAATTATTGTTGTACACCTAAAACCACTATAATGTCAACTGGAATTAAATAAAATTTAAAACATTTTTAATCTAGAAAAACAAAAGAGAGCTGACCTGGTAGCTTCTAGAGGGTTTAGTGACAACTTGTCATGAGCCTAGGATAAATCAAGGAAAATTAAGTCTGCTGGATTCCTCCAACTCTGTCCATGGCTCCCCATGACAGCGAACTTGCCACCTGGCAGCTCAGCCTCACCCTGGCTCCCAGAAGAATTCCCATCTGTGAGTGAGTATTGAGTGATTTTCTTGTCACACCCTCCCCATCACTGCTACATACACACACGGGCACACTGTATTTTGTGCCAATCACTTCTTGAGGATTGGACCTTACCTTGTGGGTCACCACAAAATTCTGTTTTCGCAGTACCCTACCTTTCTCATTGGCTTCCCCTTCATCCTGGGGGCTCAGCTCTCATCTTCCAGATCGCTGATGGTCCCCTTGGACAATGGACAATTTTGTTTGGTTCCTGGGCCCATGTGTTCCTCTCTCATCTCTTCCATGTGGCGAGTACTCCTAGTCTTTCTTTCAGATTCTAGGGCTGAGCTTCTCAACCCAGGCTTACTGGTTGAGGGCCTATTCTCCCACTGATAGATGTGCCTACGATCACCTACCTGACTGTCTAATCTTCTGTCTGGATTATCTCCCCATGGCTCTGCTAGCCTTCAGGGTGGGAGACCACATTTCTGCACCCCTAAGCTCCTTTCCTGTCCTCCTGAGTGGGTTTAATGCTATGCCTCCATCTTTCTGCCCCCACCCCCAACTACCTGCCACCCTACTTAAACTGAGCATGGTCCACTTAACCATGCATATAAGAATCCTGATATGAGTGGAGTGAAATTCAAGATAAAAGCTAATATGGGATATAGTAAACCACCTTAAAGGACCCTATTACAGAAATGTAAATATAATAGAAAGTGACCTGGTTTGTCATGAACTTTCAAGCTTTCCAGCTGGATCTCCTCATTTGATCTGTCAGGGCCTGGTAACGTTAACTTGCATACAGTATTTCCCCTGAAAGAGGCTAGGAAGCACTGGATTGGAAATGTCTTCTGACCAAATGGGACATGATGTTGATACGGGTTGTATAACATGTTGTGATGAGAGAGCCCCTAGGAAAACATATAGAAACAGAGAAAGTAGCTCATGGCATTAGTACTAGGCTTTCTTCATGGAAACCAAGAGATGGTACATGGTAGGGTCTCCCCCTGCCTCCATGAGACGGCTTTGGGGACAGGTTTGCTTCACTGACCTTCCATGGACTGTTGGGAAAACACAGACCCAAGCTCTACTGCAACCCACGAGTTCTGATGATTCTCAAACAATCAGAGCTCTCACTTAGGAGTTAACACATTTCCTTCTGGACTTTCAAGGCCAGCAGGAAATATGTGTGGTTAACCTCCTTCCTCTGTGCCAGCCGCATGGGCTGGTGCTGAGTAGGGCTCAGCAGCTATTTGAGGGAAGGCGAAGAAGCAGATGCCAGCATATAAGCATGTGTACAGTCGCTTCCATAGGACAGTTTTGTCAAGGCTTCATGCGTGGTACTAGAAACCACACAGGTTCCTCAGGCTTTTGCTGAGAAAAATGTTGTGGGTCAGCACAAAGCTCAGTATTTTGCATGCATTCCATTTCTATCCAATGAATAGAACCATCTTCTTCTGAAACTTCACATTAAATTAAAAGTGTTCAAATGACACTATAAAGGAATCATGTAAGAAGGAGTAATTTTTTTTCTCATTGAAGTTTCTCTGGCTCCCCTCTCTGTTAATCCCATGAGCCCTTGATAACTATAATCTCCAAGAGTAAAGGTTCTGTATGCATTTTTTAATGACTGTTCATTGTCAGTGCTCATTTTTCCAAATGGCTGTAGCAGTGTGAAAGATGAGTGTATTCCCAGTAATTTGGCCACGTGTAACAACTCCTCTGGCATTGCAAAGCTCCCCTGGTAGCTCAGTCATTGGTCTTTGGCATTGCTGAGTTCTTCTCACTCTTTCCAGTGCTCTCGTCTTAGTCACCTTCTCTCTACTCTTCTCATTACTTTGCTGCACTTATAAAAGCAGTCGGTCTTTTGTCTTCCCTTCTCCATAAATTTCAGTCTCAATTTTATTACTGGTTCCACTTGCCCCTGTAATAATAATAAAATAACAACAACAACAACATCAACAAAAGATATGTATGTATGGAGTCAAGAATCTCAATGGAGAAGATGGAGAGGTAAAATAAAAACAAGAAAAGCAACGAAATCCAAAGCACATCTGTGCACCTGGAGACTTCATTCTCAGCACTGCTGTCTTTGTGCTCTCTCCACCCAGCCTTCATCCCTGGTTGCCTTTACCACTAGCTCAGTTCCTTCCCTCATTCCCACAGCTTGTACCCCCTTGTTGACCTCTGGTCTTGGGGAGAAATGAAAAGTGGCTTGTCATCCTGAAAAGGGCTTCTGTCCCTGCTGAGTGATGTAACTGGACATGGCGCACTTGTTTTCTGCCCCTTATTGTCTCGTTCCTTACAGACACCTAGGTCTGCTGTTGTTTAAACCTTGGAGTGCTGTTATGGTGCCTATTGACACAGACAGTGGAGGGCTTCCTGGATGCCCTCAAATGCCCTTTGTGATAGTGCTTACCTCCCCAAGGTAGAGCAGCCCTTGAGGTTAGAGCCCATTTCTTAGCAGCCCTTGAGGTTAGAGCCCTCATTTGATAACTTTGGGAACTGAGGCAGTCACACATTCCTGGTTTCCTTTCCTTTCAAATATACGTGCAGACCCATGTCCCTCGAACCTTTTAAGCCAGAGTATCTTTGATGGTAAGTCCATACTTATTAACAAGATGTATACTTAGGGCCTCTGTGTTCATTTCTATGGCCCCTCTATAGGTGGCGCCAAAGAATGGAGTTTTGGGCATGCATTGGAACCCTTCACCACCACCACTACCCCCAAGCACACAAATAAAGTGCCTTCTGAACAAGAGTATCCCTGCTGAGAAATGAGATTTTCAACATGTCTGCTAGAGCCCCCAACCTACCGCAACATCCAGCTCTCAGACTGCGGGACCTGGCTGCCCTCTCCTAGGCTGTGTTGACATTCTGAAGTTTCAGTAGGACTCTGTTTGCTCTTCAGCATGGAATGGATTTATGTTTCCCTCCAGAGAACAGCATGGTATTCCATGACCAGAGAAATAGTTCTTACTTGGTCTCTGAATATTTACTTACTTTTCCCATCAATTCCTATCATTTCAGATAATGTGCTGGCATAGATAGAGATAGCCATCCTGTACTAACTCTCCTTAGATGGAAAGGAAAGAGACTCGTCCCCGGTGCTATGGCAGCACCACGCTAAGCAGACATCTCAGCCCTGTTCTCAAATGTGCACAGTCAGTAATGAGAGGCACCTGAGTCCGATTTCATGGAGCTATGGGTGCTGGGGCAGCAGTGTGCCCAGATGCTGGGGGGTGGGGGCACCAAGAAAGGGCACTCTGCCTGGGTGAGGAAAGAAAAGATAGGGTGCTGGGGTGAGAGTCTTCAAAATGAGAGACAGGAAGACAAGAGCTTGAAGGATGTGTTTGAAGTAGTCTTGAAGGGATTTCAACGAATGAAACAAAGATTTTTCCAGGAAGAACAGGAATGAAGGATAAAGAGAAGGGCAATTAGAAGATGTGCAATGGAACAGTAGATTTGTAAAAGTGCACACAGAGGATAGGTTGGGTGGACCGGGCCCTGCAGAGAAGGGAAGGGCAAAAAGGTGGCTGTGCCTTGGGCATGGTTTCAGCTCACAGCATCTGGGGAGCCTCAGGAGGTTGTCAGGAGAGACCTGGATTGGTCAGACTTGTTTGTCGGATTCCTCCAGAGGAGCTCCCCCCGGAGGGGCTGAGCCTTTCACAGAGAGTGCACGGGCCTTGCCAAGCCATGGGTGATGGTTGAGTTCAAGTAGAGGCAGAGCTGGCTTGACAGGTTTAGGGAGATGAGGAGACTGAAGTTTCAGAAACTGGGAAGTTCACTCTTAGGAATTCAAACTTGCATAAGAAAACAATGGGGATTTGTTGACTTTTGCAATTGAAATGTGAAGAAGTTTTTTGTCTGTAGACTCAACTGGAAGCAGTGACTTAAGCTGCTTCTTGGCAGGGTAGGGGTGAGGGTCTGTCGTGCTCTCTCCAATTCTGGTACACTTCTTTTGGCCCCTTTGCTTCTGAGACAACAAAATCCATCTTAGGAAGTCCTCACGGTCCATGATGGCCACCACAACACCACTGCGTCCACCACCTTTACCACCTCTACCTCCATCTCTTTCACCCCTACTGTGGCTTCCATCACCACCTGCACCTCTGCTTCCACCTCTGCCTCCACTACCACCGCTTCCATCTCCATCAGCTCCACAACCCTGCCAACTTCACTGCCTCTACTACCCCCGCCTCCGCCACCACCTCCATCACCTCCACCTCCATCACCAACTTTACCACGCCCACCAACTCCAGCATTTTTGCCTCTACTACCACCTCCATCATCACCACCTTCATTAACTCCACCTCCTCCTCCACCACCATCATCTCTGCATTCATCACCATCACAACCTCCACCACCACCTCCACCTCCACTTCCACCACAGGTGACTTCTGCACTTCACTTAAGTGTCTTAACTGCTGCAGGCAAAGCAACGAACAAAACAGACAAGATGACTTGCCCTCATAGAACTTGCAGTCTAAGGAAGTATAGCACATTTTCTTGCACCTCTTTCAGAGAAGTGGCAATGGATTTAAGTGAATCAGTGCAAGCATATTTTCATTGGTGATATGTGTGTTGGTTTGGATTCAAGGCAAGCGGGACTGTTTGGGTTGCATTATCTTTTATCTTTATTGATTCCCCACTTTCTCTGCTTTGCTAGCCCTGGGCCCGTTTCCCCACAGCTGTCATTGCTCTGGGAGTTTTCATTGGCACAAGACAGCTAGCAGCTGAGCCTGCAGCCTCTATTGTCACAATTCTTTGACCAGCAGACTGGGAGGAAACTGTACCTGACAGGACTCCTTCCAAAGGATTCAGCATCAATTCCACCCCAGCATCCTTTCCAGATCAGAGGACCAGACATCCCTGCTGCATCATTAGCGTTGTATGCAAAGATGCTGTTGGGTCTCTCAGTTTCTCCCCTGAAGCCCTGGACCACAACGACTTGACTTTTTTCCTGGTTCTTGACAGAAGAGGTTTTCTGTAGGAGTAGAAACCAATGACCTTATTAACTTGGAAAGAGAGAGAGTTTCAGGTCATGCCAGATTTATTACATAAGTGAGCAAGCCATAAAGTCTAACAATTTGCAGTCATTTTGTTCAATATAGTATCTGAGGGAAAAATTAATACAAAATTTTCATATCTCTAGATTATTGTCACACAATTAATTAGTGCCCTTTGCTCATGGAGATAGTTAGGTAACAAATGTAGTGATATAGTTTAATGGAAATGACAAGTGACTTGGTAAGAATCTTTGGATTTACAACAGGGGAAGTGCCTTAGGAAGCATCAGATCCAGACCCTCATTTTACGGATGAGTAAACTGAGGTGGAGAGGAAATGGTTCATGGCGGAAATGGTGATTCCAAGGTGGCAGAGCTTGGGAAGAAATTAACTCCTGTTCCAGTGCTCTTCCATTAATACAGTGAGATGCCTGCACAGGATTACCCAAACAGGAACCCGTCTGGGTGGCCTGAACTGCAAACTGGCTGAAAGCAGGGACTCATGCTCTCCGAGCTGGCCGGGCTCTTCCCTCAGCAGGGGCTGCAGCATCCTGCTGTCCACATTGTCTGCGTCTGCACAGCTAGCATTTCCTGGTGACTGTAACGTTTGGCCGCCTTAGGCCCAGACTGCCTGGAGATGAGCAGCTCACCTTACCCTCCCCAAGGCACTCTTGCCCTTGTCCCGTTCAAAGAGACGCCCAAGAGGGAAGGGCCTCTCCGCTCCGAAACAGAACCCCACTGTGCCTGGCAACCTTTCTAGAGGATAATGAGATGATCAGGGACCCCCGCCTTCCTCTTCCCCTGCTTCTCTTGGCCTGTGTGATCTTCACTCCTTTATGTGTATTCTTAAATCCACATTGTGTGTTGTTTTGGGGTTTGTCCCCAACTCTGGTACCTGACAGGTGAAGAAGATCCAGCTGAGACCTACCTAGCAAGACACATGCTTCACCTCTGACCTTTAATTTTCGAACTGCAGACTAGAATTATATCTGCTCCTAACTACTTAATAGGTCTCTAGAGAAAAATATGATGAAATCAGCATGAGCTTTCCTTAGGGGTGAGGTCCTGGAAATGAAAGCATTTTATAATTTGAAGTGTTCAGGTTTTGCTCTCCATATGTGAAGCTTGCTGGCTGGAAAAGTATCACCTCATTCTCTTGCTAATTCAGGGCTTATCGTACATTCAGTGTTCCATAAAGGTTGACTTGAAAGCTTTCATTTAAAACCCAATTCATATGAATTAGTGTACTACTCAAAATGTCAGGCTGCTAATAGGACATACATGGCAACTGGAAATTGAAATAAGTGCATTTTAATAGAGCTCAGAATTAGGATTTCCTCTATCTGTTTGACGTAGTATCATCATCATAATTGAGGGTAAATTTTTTTTCTGTTGGCATTTAATGACTTTATCCAGAATTATCAATCATCCTGAATTTGGTATACTATTTTTCAGACCTTAAATGGCAAAAAAGAAAGAAACCCAAATGCTCTTTAATTATGATAATGATACATGAGTTTGTAGCACTTAATATAGATAAAGGGGAAAAATGGATGGATTTATTATTATTTCATTGATAATTCCCTAACCAAATACCAATTAAGGCCCCACCTAATCATGGTATTATAATAGAGTTATTTTCTTATGTTTTTATTTTATTTCACTTTTTTTTTATCTCTACAGAATGGCTTGGTTCATTATTGACAAGCTACTTTGAGGGTTTCAATAAATGTGGGTCCCTTATAACAAAAATATGCATGTTTGTTATGAATGTTTGGCTCACTTTAATATCAATTTTTCAAAAGTAGTAGAAATATAGAAGTTATTCTTTCCCCCCACATTAACTGTATTTGAACACTTGGATCTGACATAAAGGTCTCAAAGATAAAATAGTACAAAAGTCAGAAGCACTGCCCCTGCCCGCCCCCACCCTCCACACACACAAAAAATTAGGAAGCATTTCATTCTGGATTATGGGGAAGTCAAATTATTTCATTGGTTTCTAAGTGAATCATGCTCAGCTTCTAAATGAAAGTGGAAATTTCTTTATCATTGCAGATTTCCCAGCCTTAAGCCTATAATCAGTGACAGAATTTCAATCAACACCTTGTACAGGTCCCCAGATTCTCTCAGGCTGTTAGGATTTCTCCTTATATCCAGAAGAGGGCAGTCAGGTTACATGATTCAGACACAATCACCATTACCCCAGAAAACAATTTTCAGTAAAATTTTCAGTGATTGGAATTAAGCTTCCTTTAATGGCATTAAAGGATATTTAGAATTACCTGAAGATTTTTCTCCTTTTATTAAAATAAAACTTACCTTTGTGAGATAGATACTTTTTACAAAGGGATAAAATGAAACAAGTTGTCTGTTCCTATCAGCCGACTTTAACATAGGGGAGGGGCGAATCATATCTTGCAGATGGCCCTCCTAACTTATAACTTTGTGACATTTTATAAATAAAAGGAAATACATTGTACAAGGCAAAGAACACTCATCACCACTTCAGCGTCCAATCAGGAAAAGACAGAGAATGAGAAAAAAAGATTCACAGCAACTGAAACCCAGAGATCTAGCAGAGAGAAGCTTAGTACTTCAAACACTTCTAGCAACACTTACTGGCTTTGAGGAAAGAAAATTACACTTTTCACCTGGAACTTTGAGTAAAGCAATGTTAGAAGAATGTAACACTTTTTCTCCTGAAATATTTTCTGTAAGCCTCTAAGTGAAAATAAGCATAGAGATGAACATAAAATATCACAAATATGTCTGCCACCTTTTTCACTTCTTCATTAGCAATAACTCCAAAGACTGGGAAGCCACTAATTTTACTGAAGATAGAAAACCAGATATATTTGTGAAAGAAGCTCGGTGAAAGTATGGATACACATACATAGGGTGGGGGAAAAGTAGGTTTACAGCTGTGAGTATGTGAAACAGTTTATTCTTGTATTGATATCTATTCATTATTGTATTATTGCCCATGAATAACTGTTAACCTACGTTTGCCTCATCCTTTATATCCCTATTTCCCTCAACCTTCTTTCACAAATTTAGTGTCATTTAAACATATAAGAAAGTGTTGGTTTTAGGGAACTACTTCCAGTAGAAATATAACAAGAATTAACTCTATACCTGGGCATTTATTTTGTCTCTATACTAAATCCTGCCTTTGTTCAAACAGTGGTTCAAACCCTCTTTATACATGATTAGACCTGGAACAAGTGCTGTTATCTTATTCAGACAAATGTGTGTGTGCGCACATATGTTATACAAATACATCATATTGCTCTGTTCCCTTCTGTCAGCTACCTGTCCACCAAACAGCTTTCCCGGTGGCTGTGGAATTCCCCAGCTCTGCACACGCCCCTCTTGAGGCCCATGGATTAGCTGGGAGCCCAGGTGATTTTCCACCTGATCTGCGCCCCAGGCCTCCTCCCACCGCTCCTGGAGATGCTGCCTGTGGAAAGAGCTGCCTCTGAAAGTGACCTTGCTCAGCAGTTCCGATTGGCTGATGCAAAAATGCCTTTCCCAGAAGAGGTGCTGTGCCATGCCAAGTTGTGCTGCCTGCTGCAAAGATGGGGATGGGATGGGGCGGGAGGGAGGAAGGAGAGGAGGGACAGCGTGCCAAGCAGCTTGGGCTACATATAAACAAACTTCAGGGCTGTTTCTCCAGCACATTGTCGTGGAGGGGGGAGGCCGGGCGCTCACTGTGTCAGGGGCTCCATTTATGTTCCGTGTACACCTTGGGGAGCACTGCTTTTAAGGCACTGATTTGATTTAGAAGATGATTTCCATCGGCCACTTTTCAAAGATATGTACTATTTCAGCACAAAGCCGAAGCCCCTTAGAGCTGCACTAGGGATTAAGAAAAGGCATGTATTTTAATGCCTTATGAATAGGAGTAGCTGATAAAAGGGGCTCTTGTTACCCTTGCTACATTTAAATGTGAAAAGCAGCAGCTTCTAGTGGGGAGAGGGAAGGGGAATGGAGAAGAGATATATTATTTTCATAGGGATTTATTCTTCAGACGACACTGAAACCATAGAATACCATCGGCCATTCACTTATCTGCAGCTCTCTAATCACACTGAGGTCTGTGCGATTGTGGAGAGGGAAGAAGGCAAGAGGAACCTGGGGGCAGAGAAAGGGATTGCGCGTGGCCACAAGGCTGCCCATTTTCATCTGTGTGGATGTTTCGAGCCTCGAATCAAAACGCACATGCAGTGGACTATTTTCTCCTTCCTTTATAAGTGCTAACCCTCTAAACTGTTACAATGCTAGCCAATTAAACAGTTTGATGCAACAAAGCTGTCTTGGGAGCATGGGCTTAGCACTGGCCCCTGAGAGTGAGATTGACCACTGAGACCTCATTAGAAAGGTCAGCCACGTGTGCGTGCAGCATGAAAGAGAATTTCTTCCTACATTTCAGGGGCAGCGTGTTTCAGGTGGGATCCAGGAGATGTCGTGAATCCAGCAGGAAAAGGCTCTTTCTGCCAGTTTTATTGCCATAGGATGCTGATGTTATGAACGGAGCCTAGGATTGTTAAACTAGCCTCAGGTCTTTGCCAAATGCTATGTGTTTGAAGAGATACGACTGAAGAATGTATGTATACCCTTTGAATGAATGGATGGATGAATTAATCTGGACCTCATGTTTTCCCTGCCAGGTTATTATTTTATAATGTACTTTTGTTTATTTTGATATTGAACTTCTTGAAATTGATCACTAATTTTCTCTGTACATTTGACCTCTGAGGTTTCTAATGTACTTGTTGAAAAACCTAGGATGTTGCTTCAGGCTATTGTAAAGATTTCTTTTTGATAAGAGCTCACGCTATTCCTGAAATCCACTCTTAATGCTTTTCAATGTGTTTTAATATTACTACTTTCAAGAAGTTACAGGATTAAAAACATGCCTGGTAGTAATAAATCAGTAGTTCTTGCCTAGCCTATAATTAAGGGTAATTCTCATTAGAGGAAGGTTTGACAGCTCCAGCCCACATGCTTAGAAATGTGCGTCAGGATGAACCACTGAATCACTGGAAGCCAGAGTAAAGCCCCAGCCTCTTTGCACGTGCTCTCCAGGTGGACGGGCTGTGATCAGCTCTTTTGGCAAACAGGACGGACAGAAGGGAGGAGGAAGAGCAAATTTTTAGCTGCCCTGCCATGCACCAGAAAACCAGGGTGGGCAGTAAGATGTTTCCAGCTCCCAAACATGGCCCGGCCTCCTGCCTGTTTGGGCAGCAGACCTGGTGCCCAGCCTGTGCTTTTAGTCAGACAGGAGGCCTCCCCAGCCTGGGCAGTCCTACTCTCAGGGCTCTGCGCGGTCAAGTTCAGGGTAGCCTAGTGGAGCAGCCTGGGGTGCTAGAGAAAGCCACCTTGGCATATTAACCATAGCAAATGAACTTGACCTGCCTGCTACTTGTGCATGAGGCACATTACTAATAATGGGCTTGCGCTGCTGTTCTGGGGTTCAAGCAATATTTTGATTTCCTGATTCAACTTCCCTCTGCCAAAAAAAAAAAAAAAGGCCAACAGACCAGCCACACCAGGTCCTACTGCAACGAAAGTGGAGGAGGAGGCAGGCAGTGAGAAAGAGCTGCAGCCCGCACTCAGCGCACCAGGGCCAGAGCAAGTCCAAGGAAATACAACAGCAGCCCAGTGTGAGCTGGGAGAAAGTTGCCGGGCGCGGCTGGCTGGCTGCTGCTGCCACCACTGTGGCCTGCTCCTTGCTGGCTGCAGCAGTGGCTGCTGCTGCCTGGCCAGCCCAGCATCCTTGCTTCTGAAACCTCTTGCTTCCTTTCTTCCCTTTTCCCACCCCCTCTCCTTACTTCTTCTTCTTCTTCTTTTTTTAACTTGGCTATGGAACATTAGGTTTGACGAAGGGAAAGTGATTTAACATCTTTTAACTGAGGGAGGCTGCTTTTCATTTGAGACCAAATGGCTCATTTTTACCTTTTTAGCTCCTGGAAGAGTAAAAAGTGAGAGGTCAGCCCAGCATCACCATGGCAACCCACACAGCTCCCGGCCTGGAGCAGATGAAGGGAGATGATAACGGCAGAGAAGTTTCTCGTGCTTACTTGGCATTTTCTCCCCACTCGGGGATGTGCCTGGGTATATGAAAACAACTCTGCCTTTTTAAGTTTAAAATATTGCTGCTAAATTGTCTGGCCCATAGCCCTGACCTTATGAAGATCATGTGGCTTTTGGTCTGTTTGGGATTGGCACCATCCTAACCATCAACAATGTCCTGAATTATACCAGCATGAGCATGGGCCCTGCCCTGGAGGAAATTGTCTTTCAGTCAAGGAGTCCACCCATTGGGTTTGAATAGCCAGGAACCTGAATGAAAGGAGAATCTGGCCCTGCTGGATGTCAAAATCCAGCACCGAGGGCCCTAAAACACAGTGCCTGACACCTTACTGGAGCCTGTCTGCAAAGGACTTCTTGATCCCATTCCAGTTCATGGACAGTAAAGAGGAAAAGAGAAGTCACAATGACAGATGTGCTGGAAAGGCCAAGTGAAACCCTGCAGGGGGTAACCTGGGCAAGGCAGGAAGGAATTCCCATGTGAACATGTGGACTCAAATGTTCTACACATTTATCCCCCAGCTTTTTACCCCATGTGCTCCCTGGTAATGGGAGAAATATTACTATTCCTTGAATAGCCACGGGTGCCAGGCATTTTGTTAGGGGCTGTATTATCTTACTGTCTGTGATCTTCATAGTCATCTTACGATCTTATGATCTTTGTTTTACAGATTAAGTTCCTGGGGGGTTAAATGTGTACATTCTGATTGGGCTCCATCCATGCTTCAAGTGGACTCTTTCTCCAGATTGGTTGATATTACCTAGTTGTATGAACGGTGGCGTCATGTCTGAAGACAGGACTTTGTGCTTTGGCAGAGTAGTTTATTCCCTTAGGTGAAATGACCTACCAACTGCCGATTATGTTTTCAGTGCAGTGCTAGATGCCTGAGGAACATAGAGAGAGGCTGATGCCCTTCTCCAAGGACTGGGGTTGGATGGCTTGATTCTCAGTCCTGTGAACTTGAGCAAGACATGCGGTAGGACTGAACTTCAACGCTTTCATCTGTGAAATGAGGGTATTAATGTATATTTCTAAGTCTGTGGTGAGCATTAGGAGAGGTGGCTTTGCCAGCTTCCTAACAGGGTGCCAGGTTCATACAAGTAGATGCTCGTCCTCCTCACTCTCCTTGTCTCTTCCACTTCGCACTTCCCTGGCATTCTCCCCTGCGCCTAGACTCAGGCTGGCAGCCTTCCTGCTCTCATGGCAACTGTGATCCTTTCTGAGCTGCACCTAAGTTCCAGGCAGTCTGGGTAGCACTGTTAAAGCCCCAGTCTTCCCCACAGGATTGGAGAAGGTTCCCAAGCATCATGAGCAAAGAGAGGAGGACACTTTGCTAATTATTGTCAGTGAGGAGGCTGTCTGAGAAGAGGAGATTGCTTGGCTGGTTCCCTTTGCTCTCTCTCCACCTCCCCTCTCATCAGCCCCCGTGTCAGCCACAAGTCCAGGGTGGTCCCTCTGCTCACCATCTGCACAGGCTCAGAGCGCCACGCGCAGCTTGGAGCTCTTCCATGCTACCTCACGCAGGGCAAGGTTCGAAGCCAGCTCTGACTGAACGGGGCTGTATAAATCCAAATCAGAGCTGACACGGAAGGACTTAAAACAGTTGTACTGGCTCAATGGCATGTGCTCCATTTTCAAAAAGCAAAGGCAGGATGGATCACTAGGTGAGGCTTAATACAGTGCAGGCAACTTATGGAAGCCAAGAGGACAGCAAAAACCATTGACTTGATCCAATGCTAAGGCTATGCAAAGGGTGATGGATGTCAAGAAAATAATGCATTGCACTGGCAATAAAACCCTTGTTGAGTTTCAGGGAAGATTGGTTAGCTAAATGCCACCTTTGGGTTATAATATTCCAAGCCAAGTTCTCAGTCGAAAGCATCTAACATGAAAGACTCCCCTCCCCTTCTCTCCACTCCCCTGTCCCCTTTCTGCTACCCTGACCTCAACCCCCTTCTTGCCGCCTCTCCTCCCTCTTACGTGGAGGTATGTGCAGTACACAGGTTGTGAGTTAGACAGAAAATCAGTCCTTTGGCAGCTTAAAAAATAACAGGAGAGATAAAACTGGCACCTAAATATGATAAGAAGAGCATATGACACATGGCACAGGGAAAATAAAAATTAAGTTTAATGATAGCTTCCTTTTGGGTCTCTGCTTAATAGTCACTTTTTAAATCATGCCTTCTTTGATCTCTCACTATACCTTGGCTTCATAGCCCTTTATCACATCGTGTTGCTGTGTTTTCATTTGTGTGATTATTTGTTTACTGTCTGTCTGTCTCACTAGGATATAAGTGCCCAGAAGGCAGGTGTTGTTTCTGTCTTGTATCCCATAATATCTACGCAGGATTTTCCCATGAAGAAATGGAAGCGTGAGGCCGGAGCAAAGGGAAAACCAGTCTTCTAGGCTAAGGGGATGGCCAGGGAGAATCCCCTAGGAGGGAACAGAGCAAGATGTCTCTCTGCCTGGCAGGGAGAGACTCCTAGCTGTGGCCAGGAAGGCACCTTGGGCTCGAATCCTGAAGTTCCACATGTGGGTGCTGCAGAGATTAGGTGGGTGAGGGTTGAGACCAGCAAAATAACACTGTAAGATATGTCAGTGTTTTTAAAGCCAGAGGAATGTCCTGAGTAGATAAATATTGTAAAACTGAAGGATAGCTAAAACCATTTGTCATGAATATTATTCATTTAACAAACGCTGGTTGAGTGCCAGCCATATGCCAGCCACCACTCAAGGCTGGGAAGATAGGCCATGAGCAGACAGGCAGAGGCATGAGACAGAGCTTAGAATCTGGTGGAAAGAAACAGGCGATAAACACACAAATAAGCAAATGGGCAACCAATCAACAAACAGGATGATCATTTCAGATGAGCGAGGGAGAGTCTTAGGAGATGGGCAGAGGGAGCCAGGCGTAGAGATTGGAGGGGAACGGTGAGGAGTGTGGATTGTATTCTGAATGCAAAGGGATGTGTTCGGGGGTGGTTAAACAGAGGAACAGCACAATGCAATTCCTTAAAGAGATCTCATGTCTTGCTCCATGGAGAATAAATAGGCTTTGGAGGGGCTGAGGGCAGAGATGATAGGGGTGGGGAGACATGTGGAAAGCAGTTCTATCTCCAGGGCTGGAGATCACAGGACTTACTACTTAAGAAAAAAGGGGAGAAAAGAATCATGGATGAAGCACCAGTTTAAGGTAAGCATTATTGAGTGGATCGTGCTACCAATTTATTAGATTGGGAGACTTGGGGAGAATTATTTTCTTAGTGAGGAGAGTTAAGACTTCCGTATGACTACGTTAAGTCTGGCTATTAAGCAGTATCCTTACAAGGACTCATAAGTTAACATGGAAAACATTTTGTTATAAAAGGATATAAAATATAAAACATAAAATTATATACAAAGTATCCCTTCAATAATCTCATATATAAATAGAAAAAAATAAAGGAAATATTATCAGGGGGTATTGCTGGTGCTTATTTTTGTGGATGAGGATTATCATATTTTCTCTTAAAAATTTTTTTTAGAGAGAGGAAGGGAGCGTGAAATACCGACGTAAGGGAGAAGCATCGATTGGCCGCCTCCCACAAGCCTCCTGGTCGGGGATGGAACCTGCAGCCCCGTGGTGTGCAGGACACAGCTCCAGGACAGGCAGGTGTTTTTTCATTATACTTTCTATATTCTCATTTTTTAAACATTAAGCGGTACTATTTTGATGAGCCAAAAAGATTTGTTATCACGTAAGTTAATTTAGCTTCCTTATGCTGACTTTTATTTGATTTAATTTGACGTTAGACACTTCTAGGAAATTTATAGAAAAATCTAAAAGGTAAAGAAATAGAACCTGAGTAAAAATATGAAAGTTTATAATGAATGAACTACACAGAAAAATATTCTGAAAGATACTGAAATTGCAAGTCTGAAGTCTGCACAGTGCTCTAGAGAGGAGCAGAATGACATGGGCTAACAGGGGTATAAGCTCTTAGTTCTCATCGTCTTCTGTGAATGTGCCACCCAATGGTGACGCCTTGAATAGACAGACTCAGGATCTCCTGAGATGGAACCATGTGCTCCCAGACCTATTGCAGCCATTGTGAATTGAAATGCATTGAGTCCAGCAGCCTTGACATTGTTAATGGACCCAAAGAGGGAGCTTATCCATCATTATTGAAGTTGAAGAACCCTGGTTTTTGTTATCAAGACTTGGTCTTGTTCCATTTTAGATGATGGAGTCACTATTTAATTTTTCTTATTTTTCCCCCTTCTCGGGGAGCTCATGTATCCTATTCTATCATCTCTCTTCTCCGGGACTTCATTCCTTCTAACACAAAACCCTTGTTTTCCAGACGGAAATAGAAAAAACCCCCACAAGGACAGTGCTCTGCAAATGACCTAAAGTGATGGCAATAGAAAGCCAGGGAGGCTAATTTTGGCTAACTAAAAATAGAATTTCATTTCAGGGAAACTTGCACAATTATTTGTATTAAAGTGAGTCCAGCTGAAGAACTTTTCAAAACTCTGTGGGAACCAGTAGGGTCAAGTTGAAGGAGTTGGAAGACCAGAGTTAGAAACCTGGTTCTATTATTCTACCTGTTGTAGAAATCTGAAAGATGAGTTTTGCCGCATTTCTGCCTTTGTGAGATCAGGTGGTTGGGGCTGCCACTCTCTGGGTTATCCATCTTATATAGTGTTATTGGGAAAATCAGATGAAACAGGCTGTACTGAAGGATTTTGTAAACCCTATAAAATACACAATGTAAATGTGTCATGTAGTCAGAGCTTTAGAGAATAGCTATTTTTAGAAATCTTGATAATGTGATAAAGGCTGGTGGTCTGTCAAAGAATAAACTGTGGATGAGTTGTCTCTTCTTTCCTTCCTCTCATCCTCCTTCTTATTCTTTCTCATTTTAATTTCCATTTTAAATTGTGGAATAAATTGTTATGAAGTAGTATTAATTTTTATGCCTCATTAAAGCATTTTGTAAGCTGATGAGTAAGAAACGATTAACCCTAAATTTAGGCAAGGAAAAGCAAGGATCTTCAAATGCTACCTTCTCCTTTAAGCTCTTCCTGATTGCCCTAAAAATGTACTTTTTCCCTTTTTTTAACTTCCATTCCAATTTATTTGTAGCTGTAGTCACTGTGTTCTCATTTTACCTTCTCCCAACTTTCCTTACTACCAGATTTTTGATTCTTTAAAGAGAGATGATCAATATAACTCATTTTTTCTATACTTCATGCCAAACACGTAATAGGAGCTAAATATAAAATTATTCATTTGAATTTATTTAAAAAAATGTCAGAAGCCTACTATGTGCCCATCTCTGCGCAAATACAGTGGGAATAAATGACTCTGCTTGAGGTTTTCAGATGTTTTCAGAAATGGGGCATTTATAGGAAAGAGTTTGAGGGTTTCCTAAATTGCTATGTAATTTAGGTTTAGATCTCTCTCTCAAAAAAGTCAAAGCCTATAGCTTTATCATCTGTTTCAAGCAAACTGCAACACCAGGTGAAAACCGCTCAAAGGGGGAAGTGCTACCACCTGTTACCTCCAAGCCCATATGAATGGTTCTAGACTGGAAATGGCTTTTCAGAATATTTCAGGTTTCACCTGACCTTCCCTGTTCTTTTGTGTCCCATTCAGAGTTTGGCCTTTCTGGTTCTCCCTCAGAGCCCTCAGTATCCATGGTTTGGGTGGCTGCCTTGGGTCCAGAGGAAGCAGTAAGGGGAATAGTAACTGTCCTAGAGTTGCTTATCGAGACTAGTGAAGGCACTCCCAACTAGTCGTCTTTCTCACCTTTTCCTCCTACCTTCCCGGTAGTGCTAAGGAGCTGGCCCACCTTTGACAGCACGGTTCTATTCCACGCCCATCTCTGCAGGTCCAGCCCTCCCATCTCCCACCCTCCTCCCAATCCCAGGAGATTCAGGACCTGCGTCTCTGTTCCCACAGTGCCCTGTGCTGTCCCCTCACCGACCTTGCCCCATGGAATGCCAATGGTCTGTCTTAGCCTTGAGCTTTTGAAATCTGGGAGGAGAGCTCATTTCTTTCCTTCTTCCCTGAGCTTAGCATAGTCCATGCATTCACTAGGCACTGAATTCATTTATGTGCTGAATAAATAAATCTTTGCAACCAAAAATAATCTCTTCCTCCTCTCCTACAGTCATGCTTTACTTGTATGCCTCCTTCTTAACTCTTAGCACTTTATAAAGAGATATTAGATTTTTGCCTACTAATGTCAGAGTCTTATCTTCATACATCCAAGAGGAGAAAAAGTTAACAGGGAGTAGTTTCTAGGTCTAGTTACTTTTTAACACATAACAAACGTACTCTCCCCCCCCCCACCCCCAATAAATCAGTATTGAGATTTTCCCACAGGTCAGAAATATGTAGAAGTTTAAGGCAGTGGAAGATAAGACAGACACAGTATTGGCTTCCCTCAAGGACTATAAAGTCTATCGGCAGAGACTGATTGTTGAAGTATAACAGGAAGGTTCTGAGAGTAAGACGCAGCTAGGAATGTGGGGGGAGTACCAAGTCTTGTATTCCATCCGTTCAACATTGCTACGGAGCTTCAGTTCTGCCCATCATGGTGTCAGATGACTACATACGACACAAGAAGTTTGACACGTCTCTGCCTTCACGGTGTGTAAAATAGAGGAGCAGAGATAGGCAGATACGTGCACAGTTATTTTATGACATTTGAAGTATTTTAGAACTAAATGCATGTACCCATTGTGATATGATTCCAAATAAAGAATGAGGGCAGGTACTTGAGTTTGAATTCTTAAAGGAAATAATGGATTTGCTTGGGATACCTGGTGGGTGAAATCATGAACATTACTGAGCCTTACTAAAGGGTTTAAAGCATTATCCTTTGAGCGATGGGGAGGCACTGATGGTTTTTAAGAGGGGAAGTGACATGATCAGATTTGTGTTGTAGATAGATGGCTCTGGTAGCAGAGTAAGATGGATGGGGTGAGGGGAGGGAAACTCACAGCAGCGACAGCAGTCTGTAGGTGGTTACAATTGTCCAGGCTTCCAATACATGTTTGCTGTTGAAGAGAAAAATATCACAAGTCCTCACTGTGCATTGAGACCCCCGAGGGAGGATCCGTGCATGTTGGGGTGCCGTGTACTAGGCAGAAGTGAGACATCTTTGCCCTGCCTGCCCCTTTGTGCCTGGTGTCCCACAGAGAAAGTCCCTGATGGCTAGCGAGCTTCATGCCCAGAGGCACGTTATTGGTGTCCCTTTCCGAAGATAAAATGTACTCTAACATTCCAGGATGATTAGATACATTTGTAAATATAATCCAAACATGTTTTTCTGTGGTTTCCAGGATCAATTCAGAAAAAAATAATGCTCAAGGGGATAAAAAAAAAATACATCTGTTCTTTTCCTGGCCTCTTTATTTTCTGATTCTGGGCCAATCAACTTAGAATCAAAACTTTTAAAGCAAGATTACACAGCTTCTTTAGCTCCTAGAGTCCTTGGACCATGACAAAATCTGTGTACATCAACTAGATGGGCCCTGATCACCTAGACTGGCCCCATAGCTTAAAGCTAGACTCGTTTGGCTGTAGAAACAGGGAGCAGTTTTCTTCCACTCTAAAATCTAGAAAAAACTTCAGTGACATGACAGTTCAGACATCTTGGAAAACATTAAACTTTTAAGGTATCTGTTGCTCTGAGGCTAGTCTGACTCATCAGAACCATTCCAGACGTACTTGAATGCAGGTTAGAGATCCCAGAATAGAACCCGGCCCCCTCAGGCTTCCGTAAACTGTGGTTACTTGACAACAGAAGTCAAAGAAGTCATAGGCATGATCGTGACATCTGGAGTTTGTTACATTTACATCGAAAGACCTAATTCCTTATGAGAAGCTGGCATCGTGAGCTGACAGGAGTAACGAAAGCAAAACAAACAAACAGACCAAAAGTAAATGGTAGGCTTATGACAACAACTCTGCCATGTGCTTTCATGGAAAATCATATTGCTTTTTTCACAACTATGTGCAGAGATTGCTGCTGATACCCTCTCCTTCTTTACAGAGGAGGGTACTGAGGATTAGAAAAATGCATGGTCTTCCCAAGGTTATGAGCCAGTACTTTATCGGAGGAGCCAGGAGTAAAACACAGATGATCTGATTCCACAAAAGCTTGGCTGTGAGAGCAAATTTTCATTTAACATACAGTTGTATCACTTGGGTTGTAGATAGCTGAATAATGTCAGGAGCTGAGACTTTTGGGGACGAAAGAAGGAGAACAAAGGATGTGATTATTAGAGAAATAGTTCCTGCTCTTCGTTAAGCATAATTATATTGATAAATGGATATAAGGCAAAGGGCTGGAATGATTTCAAAGATCACTACTATACACAGCCAAAGATCCCAGAACATTCTCGTAAGAGCCATAAAATAGCATCCTAATGATCAGAAATATTTTCAAGTTCAGTGAAGTATCCTTTTGGCAAAATTTCTACAAGTGAAGAAAATCATTTATGAATCTGCAGAACTCAATGAAATTCAGGAAGCTACTTTGACCTTGGAGGTTCCTCACTTGGGCTGAACACTTTATAGACCATGGTGTAAAAGTTCCCTAGATGGTGTTACAGAAACAATTCACATCCACATGGCATCTCAGCCTTTATTCTTAAGCCCTGGAACTGGGGTGAGCAGACCTTTACTGTAAATGGCCAGAGAGTGAATATTTTGGGTTTCGTAGGCTATGTGGTATCTGTAACCACCACGTGGCTCTGTTTGCTGTGGTAGCATGAAGGCAGCCATGGATACTAAATAAATGGCTGGGCACGGCTCTATTTCTGCTATACTTGACACAAATGGGTGGCCAGCCAGACTTGGCCTATAAGTGAGCAGGCTGTAGCAGTTTCTCAGACCTGCTCTAGATTCACATGAAGGTGGGATCAGAGAAGAAGAAATAACTAGACATTCATTAAATACTCAGTAAGTGTCCAATGTCTCATATAGGCCCCAGAAAAGTTCACAGTCTAATATAGAGTACAGGTATATAATGAACTAATTATAATGACTGTATATGGTGAGAACGGAGAATTTCAAGGTACTGCAGGAGCACAAAGGAGTGAGCCGAAAAATTCTTCTGGGGGAGTTTGGAGAAGGTTTCATGAAGGGAGTAGCCTTTGAACCAGACCAATCCTTCTCCTTTCCTTCCCTGGGTACCCATGGCTAGTTGACTTCTGAGCTGTTCTCACCAACCCCAGACACAGCATCATAAAGCCTCCCAAGCACAGAGCCTCAGGCATCCACACAACCCAACAGCATTGCGTTTATCACATGAAACGTCATCTGTTTTCACTTCTCCTCTTAAAGGGTGAACAGGAGATTCCCCAACAAGGAAGCAAGGCATCAATACAACAGGGACACCATGGGGGCAAGGACAGATACAAAGCTTATAGGAACAGGAAAGCTTCATTGAAAAAGGAATAGGGATTCAGAGCAGAAAGGGGTATGGAGGTAAACACAGACATGGGCACTTTGGTTGGGTCACAGGGAGTGACATTGGGGGTTCTGACCCACTTTATCAATGCAGAGTTGTGATTCTGCTTGTGTTTCAGAAAACTCTGGTGTTGATAAGAATGCTGGATAAAAAGGCGGTTGTGGGAGACTATTTAAAGGTTATTGAGGAAATCTATGAAAAATAACAAGTATTTATCCTAAGACAGTGGTGGTAGGGATGAAACAGGTGAGAAGAAAATAGATTTAATGCTCCTGAAAGCCACAGAATTTGCAGTGTCTGTCAAATTGGATGTGGAAGTAAGAGGAAGCAAAGAGACCAGGATAACCTTCTGACGTTAGATCTTGGTGGCTTCTGCTCTCTGATGACTAGACAGACATAGAAAGAAATGTAGTCAAGCTGTTTATGCCAAATGTCCTGATTTGAATAAAATCTTGAAGATCTATGTAAAGTAGGGGAGTTTGGAAAGGAGCATCAGTCTGGGGTGTTGGGGAGAAACTTCAGTTGATTTTAATTTTCCATTTCCACTGCTTCAGATCGCAACCACAGAATCGAATATGACATTGCATGCCTCCCGTTAGCTCATTAGCAATGAAGGATCTGATCTTTACAAGGAAAATTGGGAAATTTCACCACAGATGGGAATGCCTTGATTGCTTGGCGAGGCTGTGACTGCACAGTCAGCAACAGGTGCTGTTGTGTTTGGAGAACCCTGCGCTTCAAAAGACAAGCTGAGACTCCGAAATGTTGAGCTAGTAGCAATTTACACTGATTGCAAAATCCTGATCTTGTTTTTCTCCTAATTCCTTCTTAGACTGAGCAAGTGCAGGTATCATTTCTCATTCCACCTATTTTAAACACGCACTTACGAATTTTTCCTACCCTGAACGCTTTATTTCCCACCATATCTTTATATTCTCTTCCTACTTCATGGGCCTCTGATAATGGACAGATCTCCCAACAGGAATGGAGGAAGAATATCCTTCCTGAAAAACACTGGCAACGTGAGGTGGTTATCTTTAATAATCTGGAAGAGCCTCATCTTCTCCTTTGGAAAAATAAAGCCAATAGAAATCTCCACTTTTTTACTTGTGGGAAGTCAATGGCCAGTTTGGTGGGTTTTTTTTTTTTTTTTTTTTTTCCTTTTAGATTTTATTTATTTATCTTTAGAGGGGAAGGGAAGGAGAGAGGGAGAGAAACATCAATGTGCGGTTGCCTCTTGTATGTCCCCTGCCGGGAACTGGCCTGGCAACCCAGGCATGTGCCCTGACTGGGAATCGAACCGCGATCCTTCGGTTCGCAGGCCCGCGCTCAATCCACTGAGCTACACCAGCCAGGGCGTCAATGGCCAGTTTGGACAGTAGGAACAGAAGCAGTGACAAGTGACAACCCAATCTGTATACTTGCCTATGTGTATTGAGAGCATTTTGAGCCTTAAAAACATGAATAGAGGTTGTAGTTACAGGAACTGAGTACAGAATATGCTAGGTGGATTAAAAAGATATCATAGGCCTTTCTCAATTTATAGGGGAAGCTGCCAGATTGAATAGTATTGTTGCTCTTCCTTGAAGAATACACAGGAGAGATGATAGCCCTCATGAATGACCATCTCTTGAATTTGTGGGGAAAGAATTCATTGGTAATGCACGATAATTTTATTATTCAAGATGTGTCTTTCTCCTATATAAAACTTAGTTTGTTTTTGGCATTGTATCCTTTAGAAGGGCTTGATGGCTATACTAATTTAAGCTCTGAAAGTCTGTATCATAGGTAAAAACTTGTTCACAAATATTTTAAGTTATTTTAAAGTCAACCTTCAGCTAGGACAATTGACAAACAGCTTCAATAATACTTTGTTAAATCCTCTAAAAATGCCTTACCGTTTTTTTAAAATTTTGGCTCAGCACTGATGAATAAGTCTTGGAGAAAAAGTTCCTTAGTTTCTCTTTAACTCAATTTCTCATCTATAAATTGGAGAATGATGTTAATATCTACCTGGCAAGATTTTTTGGAGGAAAATACTATTTAAATGGAACGCAGTACCTTGTAGATATAAGGAAGCAATAAATAGTAGCCATGATAATGTTCACGGTGATCGTAACTTACACAATGAAATTAATGGTACCTACAAAGTGTCCAGGCCAGGAGAGCTTCTGTAGGATACTGCTGTCTCATGGAAGTGCATATGTTTTTGGAGGATACAGATCTAAAGTGATCATTGACCACTTAAAAAAAGTAGGATGCTCTTGTGCTTTGTCGCTGACCTTTTATTCAGTGACCTCTTTACCTCCCATTTTCCACTTAGACCCATTAGCAGGATGTGCTGCAATATGCTGCTTGTCATCTGTTTCAAAGACACAGTGAGAGGATACAGGTACACCAGATGGATAAACCTAGTGTGACTAATTATTGTGTATTTGCCTTTAATTATTATCATTTATTACCAGAGGAAAGACAATAGAGGTTCTCTGACTTAGAAGAAACTGTTGGCAGAAGAGTTTTTTTTTTTTTTTTTTTTTTGTGGTGGGGGCATTACTGAGGACAGCCAAGGGTTTTATTGTTGGTGAAAAGAAAATCATATAGATAGATAGGCAGGTAGTCAGACAAATGATAGACGAAATTTTGTTTGCTTTAACATTTAATGGAATTGGTTTCAATAAATATCTAACCTAATTTTTAAAGACTATACAAGAGAATTTTGGATATTGAGTCCTCATACCTTTTCTAAGTCTTTTACAGAACAATACCTCAAGTGATTAGGTCAAGAGTGTGTTGATGATTGAGGTTTAGGAGAGTAATTTGAAAATCATCTCCAAATTTTTAAAATTTGGTATTTGCATAAGAGTCTCTCACCACTTCCGTTTTGATTCTTTTATTATGAAATTGTGTTTTTAAAAACTTTTACTTGTGCCCTGGCTGGTGTAGCTCAGTGGATTGAGCGCAGGCCTGTGAACCAAAGCATCACCGGTTTGATTCCCAGTCAGGGCACATGCCTGGATTGCAGGCCATATCCCCAGTATGGGGTGTGCTAGAAGCAACCATACATTGATGTTTCACTCCCTCTCTTTCTCCCTCCCTTCCCCATCTCTCTGAAATAAATAAAATCTTTAAAAAAAAAAACAAAAAAACTTTTACTTGTTATTAGGCTCCTATCATGAGAGAGACCATCCTAAAAGCATGAAACAGTTTTACTCTAAAGGTGAGAACTGAGCTACTTTATGGGAAACTTCTGGGGGCAGTTTGTGTTCATGTAAATTTCTTATTTAGACAAATAAGTGCATTATAATGGAAAAATCAGCATAAGTGGTTTGACATACTGATATGCCAAAAGTCCAACATGGCTAGGACTCCTCCATTATAGAATAATGAATTAGAATAAATCTCAATAAGTAGAAAATGCTCTGTAATAAGAGATTTTTTCCTTTTAATTTCACAGAGGCCAATTTTAGAGAAACATTTCTATTGTAAAGTCTTATCTGGTTGAATAAACAGAAATAATTATGGCAAAGTCTCCTCTAATAATAAATTATATATAGTTCAGGTTAATCCTTCAAAAGACCTTTGAGTCTGTATTTTAACCCTTTTCTTTATACTGGGGTCGTAGGGCTATAAGTATAAAAACTTTGGAGGTTTGCAATAAGAAAGAGAAGAAAAGTAGATGATGAAGCTAGAATGGCTGCTTTTGAAATGAAATGATAGAAATTGGACCTGATGCAGCTCAGTCCTGCCATGGACTAAGCCAGGGCATGTGCTGGGAGGGAGAAAGATGAGCCCATCTCAAAGGAACTCGGGCATGACTCTGGATGCACCACTGGTACATTTTTTCCTAGCTGTGTGTGGGAATATTTATTGGTGGTGGGGTGGGTTTTTGTTTTTTTTTTTTTTTTGGTGTTCCTAATACCATTTTCCACTTCTTCAGAACTCCTTTATTTCCTCCTCTTCCTCTATGGAAACGGTCTTGTCTTGCCAAGGGCACAATTAGAATAACTGAAAGCTCTTATCCTAGATTGTGGACTTGAGTAGAGGAACAAGGAGATTGAAAATAGCTGAGTTTCACTGCATCCTGACTCTACTGTTAGAACCTCACTCTGACAATAGCTCCGGTTTTCTGTCCTATGTCATGACAGTGCATTTGTCTTCTCATAATAGCAGCGACATCTGATGTCTATTTGCCTCTCTACTGTTCCTTTTTCTTCTCTTTCCAGAATAGTTCTTCCTCAACTGTGTGTACTTAGAAGTGTCCACTGATTTGCCTTCACCAATGATGTGGGAGGAGAGAGGTGTGTCTTCTTCATTTGTAAAAGCATCTAAGTGCTTAGTGCTTAACCCTCCAACTCTTCCTTCTTCTTCTGTAATACCAGGGGATTCTCAGTGATGCCACCTCCAGCAGCCTGAGTCTCTGATTCAGGATTTTGTAGAGAAGAGCTTTAGAACACCAATCTAAAGATGTTTTATGAATGAGAAGTAAATCTTGGACTTAAACACCTTTAAGAAATGTGTTGTTCTTATAGGAGCACAACTTAACCTAGCCTGACTAATATAGCATGCTATGATTGAAATGATTGAAAGAGTATCTGGTTGGTTGTTAGAACACTGAGTTTATTTTCTGTTCTGCCACTCATTAACTAAGTGGCCTTGGGCATATCATTCAAGTCCACTTGAATTATTCCTGTACTCTCAAAATTTATTGGTGGGTGGGGGAGACAGAGGATTGTATCACAGGAGTAGAAGATATACAGTGGCTCTTAGTGGCTGAAGGATTCAGAGAGGAGCTTTCTGGGCAGATGGGCAGGTCGAGTGCCTCATGGAGAAGCCCAGAGGGTGGTTTCCTTCACAGCAGCTCCACCCCAGTTTGTTTGATATGATGTGAGGTTATGAACAATATTTAATGTTCATTTAAAATAATTCTTTAGTTAAATTAAGTCTTTAAAAACCTCTAGACTTGATCATCTCTAAATTTCTGTCTGGTTCTCTAAATTCTCCTTCTACTTAATCTTTGTGGGAATGATCCGCTATGTCACCCTATTCATCTATCCGGATTGTTCAAAAAGACTTTTATCTAAGTGCTTCCTTTCTGTCAAAGGGAAGGGTGGTGAAGCAAAGCTGTGCCAGACATTCTTGGAGGTATTTTCATTCTTGACTCACTCTCCAATCTTGCCAGTTGGTAACTTACTTTAATGATGAAGCAAAGGAAGCTCAGCAGAGTGAAATTCCTTCCTTCTGGAAAATACAGAAGTAGGGCTGTAAACCCCCCTTCCAAGTCCATCCTCCTCTGATTACATTATACCCTTTATACCAGGTCTTAAGGATTTGATTACTTCTTCAAATAATGAAAAGTTTCTAGAAAATTTAAATAAACCCTGAGCCTGGAGTTCATTTTCCTTTTGTACAAAAGCGCAGGCAGTCCTAGTATTCTACTTTATAAATAGATATTTAAAAAAATAATGATTCTATGGTAATACATGCTTTCTTACATTTTCTCTGTGCTGCGAATGAAAGTGTAGAAGACCTGGTTCTGAATTCTATTGTTTTCAAATAAAAATTGCTCATACCTGATACAGAGCTGTGACTAAAGGAATAACATTATACAGATTTATTTGATAGGCTGAGACCACCAACTCAGCTCCCATATTCTGACACTCACTTTCCTATGTTTGGATGAATATCTGCCCCCTGGGAAAGGTGATTTTGAAAACACTTTCTTAATAGTCTATTAATAACAGTCCTTAGAAGGAAGTAGATAAAGTCTGTGTCACTCTTGAATTGACATCTATTCATGGAAGATAGAAGAGCGCTAGGGAGGGGATTTGGTGAGCGACGGCAGCATAGTAGAAGTACGCTGTGAGCAGACGGCGCTGGGACTCGTGCAGATGACCTTCCACAGTAGGCTGGGGAAGTGGAAGACAGCATACCACTGAGAACCCTAGACTCTCAGAGAAGGTGTTCACCGAGGTGTTGATTGAAGACCTACTATGTACCAGACACTGTTTCAGGCCCTAGTCCAAATCAACTCTTTCCTCCTCTGTCTCTGTGGAGACTTTGGGAGATCTTAAAGACCCAATGGCTTTGGGCGATTATGATGTGTTGATGTAGGTTCATCGCTAGTAACGAATGCACTGCTCCGGTGGAGGCATTGATAACTGGGGAGCCTATGAACGTGTGGGGGCAGGGGATATATGGGAGATCTCTGTACCTTTCCCTCAATTTTGCTGTGCACCTAAAACTGCTCATTGGGTGAAACAAGGCAAATGCCCATTTGAGGAAACTAAAATGTTATGTCATGAATTAACAGAAACTTTAAATTAACTGTGCCCTCTTAAAGTTGTTAAATGCATTTTGACAAAAGCATTCATATTCTATTGTGGCTTGGATATATATTAATTAGTATATATGAATTCTTATATATTAATTATTATATACATATGTGTTTATATATGTGTTTATGTGTACATACCTATTAAACACACACACAAACTTTTTTTTCTCTTTATCCTTCATGTGACTCCTCACTTGAATTTCTCTTGAATTTTTAACAATCATTATACGCTCTAATTAAAAAAGAATTTCTCAGTTGTTTCTTTAATCAAAATAAGCTTACGTTTCTTTGCTGATCCAATTTAGATGGAAATTCTTTTGTCTAAATGGGACTATCGTTTTACACCATCATATGCAGACTTTATAAAATTAGCATATAGAATCAAACAAATAAACCAACGTCAGCTTTATATTTCCAATAAGAAAGGAAAAAACCCTACAATTAATTTTTTAATATAAAGTGAGAAAGCTGTGTATTACTTGCTTGTTTACTTTTATCAAAGCATTTCCTCTGAGGGTAGCTGGAATCTCTCTGTACATTTTTCATCTCAGTGGCAAGTCAGTTTGGAATCTGAATAGAAGCTTCTTAAAAATATTATTTTTGGAAAGCTGACACTAATTGAAAGTCAGCACTAATAAGGTAAGGCCATTATCAATGGAGCAGAGTGATAGGGGTGAGCAGAGTTTATGAAGATGAGCCAAAGCATCTGGAGCCCTCCTCTGTGTGTGGGGCCTGTCCTCTCCTTCGGAGACCTGGCTGGATCCTGGGAAGAGTCTAGAATAATCAGTGTCCTGGCCAGTTCTTCCAACCTTATTCTTATCGTCTTGCTTATGAATTACCTTCTTTATTATTAACTCAAGATGAGGCTTCTTTTCTCTATCTTGACATTATAGACTAAAGAAAAATGAATTCAATAAACCTTTATTAACTGTGCCAGGTACAGAAGCTCTGGTATTGAGTCAAGCATGATTTGGGCCATGCGGTATCCCCTGTGTTCTGTGAATATAGAGCTGGGCATAGGTAACTTTAATTTGATGTTTTGGGATCCAAATACCATGGTAGTTTGGAAGGAAGAGAGAAATAAAGATGACTAGTTTCCAAGTGAACACACATCTTTCTGTGTGTGGTACTAGCTTTAGCCAGTACCCAGCACTATACCTGGACCATAGTAGATGCTCAATTAAGTACTGAAGGAGAAAGAGAATGAGGAAAGGAGGCAGGCAGTCGAAACTCAAAAGGGTCACAACATCTTGAAGGTTCTTAGAGATAAATTTCTCCTGGTTCCTTTGGAGTAGAAGGGCAGCGTCATTCCAGAAAGAACGACCTGTGCTAAGAAACAGGGATTAGACGGAGCACAACAATTGTAAAGTTAGAACTGCACTATACTATAGCCAGAGGATAAAGTTGATAATGGGTTCTACTGAGAGATAAAATTGTAAAAAATTAGAGAATGAAGGTTCTTATGAGCAATGCATGAGCAGGACATTAACGTACAGGAAATAAGAATAACAAGTGTTGAGCTCAAGGCCTGGGTACCCAGTGAGGAGGCCATTCTGAACAGCTTTCTCATCAGCCAGGGCTGATTCTTTTACTTGGTGGCCTACATTCCCATTAAACTAAGACAGGAAAGTGTTATGAGGCTCAATATTTACGTGGATAGAATTTGGATTGGCTTTGATTTTGGCAGCAATGTCAACAATGCATAAGGCAGGACTGGAGCTAAGAAATAGATTTTGTTTTTAAAAAGTGACAAAAATAACACCATTTCCCCCCTCAATGGGTGTTTTGCTCAGGGTGGATGATACTCAAGTCATCCCCCATGTAGCTGCTCTTGGTGAAATCCCCTTACTCCCCCTCTTTCAAACAGTGTGTACACACGTCAATAATACCAGGCTTCCCACGTTGTTGTAAGATAGGGATGCTTGTTGGTGTAATTTGAAATTGGAGCTTGATTGCAAATATGGAATTTAAAAACATTCTAGTAACAATTACCCTAGTCATTTACTGACAAAAGAACACCCTCCCAAGGCTCTTGTTTTCCTGAAAGGCTGAGATTTCAGGTGGAGGATCAGAGGTGCTCCCAGCAAGAGGAGGGATGCATATGCCATATGAGTAGGGATGGCAACGTGGATGTTACTGTTTTTGTAGCAACAATATTTAGGTAGCTTACCCTTATGATACTGGGAAAGAAGTGGCTTGTAAATGAAATAAGGTACAACGACCTGAGTAACCTGATGGATGAAAGGCTTGTTTTGCCACCCAAAGATAGAAAAGCAGCTCTCGAACATTATTGATTATATCTCACAGGGTTTTACAGGAAATGTTTGAGACCATGACTTTCCAAGGGAGAGAACAAGGTGCAGTGACAGTCAGTGGCTGTAGACACCTCTTGGCTCAGTTGCCAAGTCAAAATGACCCCTCCTTCTTGGACAAACACCCATAATAAACAGGAGGGCCCTTGTGGTCACGTGCATACCACATACTCACTGGCCACAGCCGGATGATCTCAGGCAGCCACTCAGGGCAGTCCTTCACTTTCCACGTCCAGGAGCCACCCATGGGACCCTCCTGTAGTAATGTGTGCACAGTGTTTGTAGGCTCATTAAAAACTGGTTATACATGGCTTGCAACCTGGTTCGCCTTTACTTCACGACTTTCACTGGTGACTTACTATCATTGCCCAGAAAAAAAAATTCTCTACAGCTATTACCTGGCAGTCCTAACTCACAGGGAGACTTGATGAATCCACCTTTAAGAAATCAATAAAGAACCGTTGGTAGCTTTGTATTTCTGCAAGGACTAGTGCAGGGGAGGGAGGCATGGAGGGACTCACCAAGGAGATCAGTTTCAGACATCAGCTAATGCGGCAGCAGTTGAAGCCTTCTGCCATTTTCCATCATGTCATTTTGGGAGATGGAGAGGTTACAAAATCAAAGCTGTTCGACTGTTAGATGAATTGGTACTGGGTCCAGGGTGAGCTGGATTTTCTGTTTAGTTGAGGTGCTATGTAGAGGTTAACACTCCTTCTGGTGCCATGTGGTAGAAAAGAACTGGAACAAGCCCTCAGATCACTGAGTTCTAACCACAGTTTTGATACTAACCTGAGCCAGAGACAACCTGACTCTACTTCATTCTCAACTACAAGAGACCTGTCCCTTCTGGCCGTGGTGGCCGGTGGCCTGCACTCATGGCAGCCTTAAGGTGGGACACGATTGGTCAATGGCTGCGGGCAACATGCCACTGCACAGGACCCTGGGAAGCTGGCCTGGTTTTGGACTGTTCCCTGTTCACTTTCTTTTCAATTAGTTTTAGGTGCCTATTTATTTTCTTCAACAAGTTCATAATTTCATTTCTTTTTTCTGTTTTCTCTGTTTTCACCCAATCCCTACCACGCTCCACACTCTGAAAATCTGCTTGCTTTTTAAATCCATCTGCATTGAATTATTTATAGTTTTGATAAAAGTCCTGTTTTGTCTGATGTTTATTTTCTTTAATAACAAGGAAACCGGGTGAACTTTTCCAAAAGACCAAAAAAGGATTCTCGTTTTCAAAGATGCTAGGCAACCGTGGCCAAAATGCACAAAACAAGCCTTGGGTGCCCTTTCTTTGTGATTTGGGATTTTTCCCCTCTATTAAACATTCTTTCATCTAACTGTGTTGCAGGGAATGGAAAAGTAAATAAATCCCTTCAGCATGGACTCCATCCAGAACATAATTACGTGCCTCTTTTCACGAGCCAATCCCTTTGCTTCATTCACGTCTAGACCAATAACAATACTTCAGTCCATGAAGGAAATTCTGGGTTGTGATTGGTAGTTGGGGTCACATGATCAAGAGGCTCAGGCGGTTATATGCATGTGTATATATGTGTGTATATTTATATATTCACTTTTTATTCTATATGAAACAACTCAGTGTTTTGCTATCCCAGTTTTAGTTTACTTCTTTGGAGTTTCCATTGTTTTTCTAGCTATTTCTTTCACGTCACTCATGTCACTGATGACCTTGAGCCTTTGTAGATAAACAGTTTACAGACTCATGCCCCCTTCCTCCAACATCCTGTCCCCTCTTTTGCCTGTATCATTCCCTCCAGTGTTTCCGGCATTAAATTAATTAGCTTAGGCTTTGCGGGTGTGTCAGATGATGGGTGCAGAGATTTTCAGCCTGTTGTGCTAGATAAACATACAGCGCACACACACACTCGCACATCTCACGCATGCATGCACGGACAGATTGCAAAACAGAATGGATAGCCAATCCTGTCAGAATAGCCAAAGACGAGAAAAAAGAACAGAGTGAATGATCCAACCAGAGGGCATAAGTTAGCTACTACGCCAATCAAAGTAATTTGATATGCCAAATGAGGGAAAAACAAACGGAAGTCTGATGTCTCAGCTAGCTTTCAGGAATGCTTTTTTATCCAGTTACTTAAAAAAGAGAAAGTTTTATATCTTTACCTTGCCTATTATTTCCTTCTATTGTGCATTTCTTATTTTATACATATGTGTGTGTGTGTGTGTGTGTGTGTGTGTCCCACCCCGCCCCCACTCTTCTTTCCAATCCTTCCTTTAAGGTTTAATTTAACAATAACATTTTCGATCGGGGTCCTGCGCATCTCAAGGGCATTGCGCTTGAAATTGCACACACTCTGCACCATTTATCATAGGCTGACATGTGTCATGTTCCAGACTGCGGCTCCGAGAGGTTACAGCTCACGACTGCTCCTTTGTTGATCAGCTGCCGAGACAACTGAGGCACCTTTCTTCCCTTTTCCTTTCATTTTTTTCCTGATTATTAAAGCTGCCTCATCCCCTTTTTGAAGGCCTAAGTCACCCCTTCGCAGAAGATGAAACACAAAAGAATTTGTATTGTGTTAGATTCTATGTCCCTCATTTCCTGAAATTTTTGATGGGGGCCTCTCGGTGTTTAATAAGATTGGAATGCACCACTATAAACTTTCATCTTTGTCGAGAGAGAGGAACGGAAAAGGCCATTAAAGTCAGCTCTGACCTGGCTTTGTTTCCAAGCTGACAGCGCTCTGTACAGGATGGGGACATTTGGACCCTACCTGAAGCCTGGCCACACCGATAGAAGCCACCTCATGTCCTCTTTTCAGAGCAGGTTCTTTCATTGTATGGTCCTTGTTTCATGCTACTTTCTAAGTCAGGAGGATTTGAACTTCATCCTGAAATCTCTGTCTCTCTCTCTGTCTCTCTCTCTTTCTCTCTCTCTCTTTTTTTTTTTTTTTTTTTTTGCAAATTCAAGCATTGAAGTGAAAGCTATGAGACTGTCAGTTAACAGCATAATGCCTCAATGGGCCTCACACACCAAAGGCTCAATTTATCTCCAACTTTTAATGGAAACATGGGCTGAAACATTTGTTTGGAAAAGTTTTAAGAATAGGCTAACTGCAGTCGGTACTTATTGGGGCTCAGTGTGGGGAAAGAGAAACGTTCCATTAGGCAGCGCTTAGTAAGACTGAGTAGTCGATGAGCCCTGGGCTCATTTTGTGGGCTGCAAAATGATGGCGAGACAATCCCTGGCCACAAAGAACTCACTCTGAGAGGGACGATGATTAACCCAGAACTGTACAGGGGTATGACCAGAGAAGGATGGACAAGCAGAGGCCACTGCAGACACAATGACAGATTTGAGATTTCACAGAACATTGGGTCTGAGCCTTTAGGGAGGAAATAAAGCATTCCCGAGGTGGACGAGGGCGAAGGGGCATCAGAGGAGGGTACAGCCTGGATAAAGGCCCAGGAGAGAGCAAGTGCAGGGTGACTGTTCTTCCCTCACTTCAACTGGCATCTCCTGCAAGACAAAAAAAAAAAAAAAAAAGACCCATTTGATCTGGTTATGATGCTTCAGGACATAACTCTTAAGTGGACTGGGCTCATTCAACCCATAATGGCAGATGGTCTCTCCTGGCATCTGTCTCAGAATTCTTTGAGGGATCTTCACTACACTGGTCTCCTAAATCATGATACCAATTAATAATGTTGACTGCTACTTCACCTAAGTTAGGATTTGGTAGAAAATGAATGTGATGACTTCCGTGTATGTGCACATATGTGAATGTATGTGTCTCTGAGGAGAGGAGAGGGGAGAGAGAGAATGAGAAATAGACCTAATAGCTAGTGAGCTTTGTAAGACTTCTAAAGTTTGCCCTTATTCATTCCAAGAGAACTCTGGCTTTGCAGACTTCCTGAGGGAGACGTGAAAAATAATTGACAACTGAAATCACAACCCAAGGCGCATTAAAAGAAAAGGTGATTGGAAGAGGGTCTTAGGGATGGCCAAATATCCCCTTAAAAAGGAAACTATTCAAGTGTCCACTGGTTGTTTCGTTTCTATGACAACAAACATCAGGGCTGTTCCAACCATTTCCATGTTTGACACTGCTTAGATAATGTATTCAGATGATTCACTTTTCATCCAGATCTTAATATCCTGAAAAATATATCCTAACTGGCATTGAATTTGAGGCTGATACGTTAGCATACTGATAAATTTTCGAAAGTAACGCATTGCAACATGTGGGAAAGAGGATAACATCTGAAAGACTAAGTACACAAAAAACAACGGAATCACCTTTTTTGTTCCCTGCCATATATTTAGCTCTTTTCATATCTGCAACATATAATTATTATTCTTAATATCTTAAAAGACTGGAATGTTGCACAATGATGATTTAGCTTCTCAAACAATGGGGTCATTTTAGAACTTGGTAAAAGACCATGCAATCATTAAGTTCTACCTGTCCACACTGTCAAGTAGGTGTTTTTTGTTGTTATTATTATTGTTTTCTTGGTTTTCATTAAAAGCTTACAAAACAACCTATAAACAGGTCACATTCTTCCCTTATTAAAAAAGTGTCCTTGTGGAGATTAGAGCCTCTGGGTAATAAGAGGGAAGTGATTCAAAATCTAAAGAGGTCATCTGATTCCCGAAAGGGGAAGGTGCCACCAACCCAAACATGTGAAGCCAAAAAACAGATAAGACATAATAGTAAGCTGAAAAGTATTCAAAGGCAATCAAGTAAAGAAGTGGAGAATATGGTACAAAAGAATAATGATCTTTGTACAGTAGGTAAAATATAGATTACAATTTATAACAGGATACAGGAAGGAGACAGGAATTGTTTATAGGACTTTGTGACAGAGTTTCAACAAATCTCTTTTAAAAGCCTTCTCTTTGCCTTGGCATCGAGTCCTGGGCAACTCTGGCAGCGACATCAGATGAAGTCAACTGCCCAGACTGGCAAGCATTATAGGGTCTGAGGAACAGAGCTCGATCTGATCGGAACTCCAGATTCAGCTGCAGTTCTCTCTGTGGTCTAGTTTATCCACTGGCAGAAGATGCATCACCTCTTCCACACTAATTAGGGAGAGGTTTGCCTGTGGAAAAGAAAAACAAAGACCCGGTGGTTCGTGTGAACTTTATGTCAATCTCTTCAGTCTCTCTCCTAATGTGATTATTTCCTTCAAGATAGTAGTTTCAAGTTACATGTCAAAATGAGGGTGATAGTTGAAGAATATTCTCACAGAAGCCTCCCTGCTCTGTTTCTGGGCTTTAATTGGACTTTAGTGAATGGCAGTCCTGCTATTTCCTACCTGCTTCATAAAGTGTTTGTGAAGATTAAATGGGATGATATATATGTAAAGTACTAAGAACAGTGCTTGGCACATAGTAAAGATTACAAAAGATAGCTGTTGTATATGGCGAATCAGCCGGGTGGAAAAATTAGGCTGCTCTGTACATTTTCACTCTATTTGATGGAATTGTTGAAATGTCCCTTGCTTTATCTCACTCTTACTCCCATTGTCTTTGTTTCTTTCTAGGCCAAGTCTTGCTTTACTTATTTGTTTTTATTTGTTAAAATTTTTCCATTTATTTATTTATTGTTGTTGTTCAAGTACAGTTGTCTCCTTCCCCCCGCCCCACTCACCTCCTCCACTCCACCCACCCTGCCTCCTACCGTTGATCTTACCCTTCTTTGGCTTTGTCCATGTGTCCTTTATACATGTTCCTTGACGACCCTTCCCCTTTTTTCCCCCATTACCTCCTTCCACCTCCCCTCTGGTTACTGATGGTTTGTTCTTTATTTCCATGTTTCTGGTTATATTTTGCTTGCTTATTTGTTTTGTTGATTAGGTTCCAGTTAGAGGTGAGATCATATGGTATTTGTCCCTCACCACCTGGCTTATTTCACTTAGCATAATGCTTTCCAGATCCATCCATTCTGTCATGAAGTATAGGAGCTCCTTCTTTCTCTCTGCTGTGTAGTATTCCATTGTGTAAATGGACCATAGTTTTTTAATCCACTCATTTACTGATGGGCACTTAGGTTGCTTCCAGCACTTGGCTATTGTAAATTGTGCTGCTATGAACACTGGGGTAGGGTACATAGGTTCTTTCGAATTTTTGTTTCAGGATTCTTTGGGTATAATCCCAGAAGGTCAAAAGGCAGTTCCATTTTTAGTTTTCTGAGGAAGTTCCACACTGTTTTCTGCAGTGGCTGCACCAGTCTGCATTCCCACCAACAGTGTACCAGGGTTCCTTTTTCTCTACAGCCTCACCAGCACTTGTTTGTTGATTTGTTTATGGCGGCCATTCTGACCGGTGTGAAGTGGTATCTCATTGTGGTTTGATTTGCATCTCTATGATGGCTAGTGATGCCGAGAATCCATCCCTGCCCTGTGTTTAGTCCCTTGACCTGAACTCAATCGCCCCTGGCCTGGCCAGTACCCCAGCCTGACTGTCCACAGCACTGGCCTTTGGTGTTTCATTCATTGAACAACATATCGCTCTAGCTACCAGGAAAATCCCCTTCCAAAGTCATTTAGAATGTGAGTTTTTCACACTGAGGTAGAAAATAGTAATAACACTTATCCCACAAAATTTATATGCAATTAAGTGTATAGATATAATTTTACAACTCTCCGCATCTTTTTACTAGAAATTATTTTGTATCTTTCCATGTAGTGGAAAATGTCAGTTAACCAGAAGGTTTAGAAAATGGGGTTCTCCAGGTAATTTGGGATTTTTTTCTTGTTATTGGTGATCAAGGAAATCACAACCCTTTTTTCATTGCCATTATTACCAAAATTGTTCTCTTAAATAGACAAATCCACTTTCCTGTCTCAGCAGTCTTAGTAAACTGAACTTGTCTGATTCTTTATTTGATGACTGAGATTCTTACAGTTCCCCAGGCTCCCTTTTATGAATATGAATTATTGGTATTTATTACTGTAAATGTAGACTATGTAGGAAATTAGGAACAAAAGGGATTTTTCTGACTTTTCTGTATGCATAAATTTATTGTATTTTTTTCCCCATTGAGGGGTAACTTTTCCTATTAATGTGAATCAAAGAATAAAAGGGAAAATTCAGAGATGGCTGTTGGTTATGCCTCTATCAACCACTTCATTATTTTATTTCAACTCATTTCTCTCCTGTCTAATAGCAGGGTCCTGCTCTCCCCTCTGTAGTATTGTTGATTTTCCTCTTCTTCACTCCCAGGCAGAATTACCTTCCCTTCTGTGTGTCCCCATGAACCACATGTAGCATTTATAACCTTGTCTCTTAGTCACTGGTCTACAGCCCACTTCCCTCTGCTCTGACAACCCTGCTGCTTTTAATCCTCAAACATCTCCAGTTCCACCTTCTGTGGTGCTGACGTGGTCCACCTTGATTTTAATATGGTCTGGAGCAGCAGGGCTGGGTATGAGGAACGAGGACACTAGAGACCTGAGGGGACCTCTGCCAACTTGTGGTCATATGCCCTCAAGCCGAAGTAAAATATTAGGGCTGAATGCAACTTGAGAGAACTTGAACTCACTCATTTTGAACATGGAACCAAAGCCCCAGTAGGTCAAGTTTCTCCCCCACTTTCCCACAACCACGGTTTGAACTCTGGACTTCTAGTTTTAGGTCAATTATCCTTTTGATCTCACATGTCATATGACCCCCTCCTTACTGAGATATGCATCGACTTTAGACATAAAAATAAGATGACAATATATTCATGAAGGTGCTTTGAAAAAATGTTGACGACTGAACGTGTAAGCACCCATGCCTCATATGTAAACAACACCAGTGGGACTGCCCAAGGATGCCCTCCCTGATTCAAACCTGGGCTGAAACCACGGCGCAGGGTAAACTACTGTTAACAGTTTGGTGAATTCTGCCTGAATAGTGAAGTTCTTGTAACAGTTCAAGAATACAATGTAGAAAACCTCTTTATCATCTCTGAGACAACACAGAGGGGAGAAGTTTGCTGATAGTAATCTAAAGACTAGTCCCTTTTTATTCCTGCTGTTTCAATATGAATGAAAGGAAATAAAGACACCGGAGCTGGAGTAGAGTCCACACAAAAGCGCAGACGGATCAAGAGTTGTTCATACAGGATATCTCTTAATTAGCCTAATGGAAAGACAGCAGTAATATTTTATAGGAATATGCAAAAACAACCAAAGCAACAGTACATGGTGGGCAGCCACCTGCAGTAGATGCTTCAGTTCAGGGAGGCCAAAGGTCTCTCAGGGGCAGGCGAAAGCCAAGGTTAGAACACACGACTGGTGCTGACCTGAGTCATCTGGAAGGTGCGAGGGGTGAGTTAAAATGGGTGCACCAAGCAGTGTCTAGGAACTAAGGATGTGAGTATAGACAGAAGGTGCCAATTCAGTCCTCATGGCCCAGGACTTCCATGACAGAGCCTGAGGCACCACAGGACAGTGTAGTCAGGATGAGAGGAGGCTTGTTCTCCTTGGGGAGACTAAGTTGCTTACCACCATCCTCCTTTCCCTAAGGCAGAGCAAGTAGCCTGGGGGAGACATGTCCAGGTTCAAAATCAGAAGGTAGTATGCACATTTCCAATGCTTACTTCTCTCAGTCCTCAGAAACTCATAAGCTTCAGGATTCTTCCATGATATCTATATGAAGTACCTGTATGAGTGAAGATGTTGGTTGCCTTTTATGTTCATATCCAGTTGCCATACAAGGGGCAAAAGGACAAAAATCCACCCCTGAGATTTTTAAGAGAAAAATATAACAATAATAAAAAATATCCAATGACACTATTGGTCACAAACCAGCTTCTTGGTAGGAGTCTCTTGTCATTAGTGAAAAAATCAGTTACCTATTAATATTGTCATTTTCTTTGAATAAAATCTGCTCAAATGGGCTATATAGGAAGATATCCTTAATTTGCTTCCCTGGTTGGTGGCTGCCTGAAGAGGAGAAGTGGAACTGCTGGTCCCAGGAAATTAAGAGAGGTGGTGTCAGGGAGCTCAGCTGGAAGCTGATTTAAGACTAGAGTAATTGCCAAGATGATTAATTATTCCTCTGAGTCGTACACAAATGTTCCTTTTTCTCCTCTTTACCAGCAGGCTGGCTCCATGGCCCTGTTGTCCCCTGAAGAGCAATGGCCAGGGGACATGAGGCCTTCTCTTTCCTCTGGAGAACTTCCTGAGGTGTCACCTTGTCACAGCTCACACCCTCTTTCTTCAAGAAGTGCCAAGCATCTCTCCATATTTCTCAGGCCTTTGCGAGGGTGTTTTCACTCTGGGCCTTCATTGTTGTTGTTGTTGTTGCTATTAGGAAGGGGACAGGGAAAGGCACAGAAGTCAACTACAGTGGCTGCTCTTGGCTAAGGGTTCTTCCCAAGTGATAGCTGTGACCTTCCCCTTCCACTTACTATGACCTTCCCCTTGATTACGGCCTTTCACATGGGTATAATTTTCTGTATTCTACAAATAAAAGGGCCTGATGTCTATCAAGTAGGGAGTCAAACTCACACAGCTAGGAAGGAGCAGGACCAGAACCTGAGTCTCCCCCACTCCAGAGAACATTTCCCGTGAGCCCCTCCTCCAAGCTCCCTCCCAACTTAGCACCTGGTTCAACACAGAAGTGCCTTGTAAGGGAACCCATGCAGGCGATTATCCCCCAGAAATGCCGTAAAGTTTTTATCCCATAGACTATGAAGTCATACTGAAGAGGAGAGATGAACAACACGCGCATCAAGAGACGACGGAACGTAGTGGTTAAGAGCCCTGTCCTTGGGCCCGTCCTGCCTGGGTTTGTTGCCCACGTTTATCAGTTGCTACGTATGTGAGAGACCCTGAGTAATAGATTTTAGTATTCTTTGCTCAGTTTTCTCAGCTGAAAAATGGATACGTTAAATGGTACTTATCTCACAAAAATTACTATGAGGATTAAATGATACATGCACAATGCTTAGAATTGGTCCTGGTGCATGGTAACCGATCGATAATTATCACTGTTATCATCATCATAGTAACAGTGTTGCCCAAGTAATAAGCTGCAGATGAGATGATATAAACACAAACTTTTGGCTAAAAATCAGTGGCAAGAAGAGAAAAAGGGCAGGGAAAAAGAGTGTAATTGATTTGGCCACAATTTAGGTAATGATTTGGAAGTTTGAGCTGTCCATAAGCTAAACGTGAGCCAAAAGTCTGATGTAATTACTTTTAAAAGGTAAGTGAATTCCATAAGAAACCACAAGAACATAAGCAGAGTGTCCTTAGAATTTTCTGCGTTCTACTCTTGTTGATCATTTTGGAGACAGATGGTCAAGGTCCTTTAAAAGGGAAATTAATAACCCCAAACTAGAATGTGTCCAGAGGAGAGGGGGCGAGAGGAGGAGGCAACTCCTCTGTTTAAGGAATACTTGATGAAAACAAGGAAGTTGAATGTGGAGACATGACAAAGGGGAAAATCTTGACTCACTCTTGAAGAGACTGTTTTAACTACTACACCTATCCAATGGCCTGTTTTGCTAGCTCACAGGTGCCCTGTAAATGAGAGTGTACCTGAAATGGTGGAAAATGAACTTGCCATGGATTTTGCAGAGAAGACTGTTGATGGAAGTCTGAATTACATAGCTGTTTGAAGACTTCTTACCATCTCTGCTATTTTTGGATTCTGTGACAAAAGAGAGAAATCTTTCCAAAGCCACCTGCCTCTGGTAACTAATGTCCACATTTACAGCTCCCTGTACTGCTGAGCAGTCTCCATTCCCTCTGATTTCCATGGTGGACAGAGTTCTCTCCGCCAGTGGGTATGCTGCTCACTGGAAAACCCACAGACTTTTGCTTCTTTCCATTGGGCTGGATGTTTTCCAAGAACCAGGTGTATTTGTCCCCATTTCTCTTTAAGCCAGTTGCATCTGTTACTGTAATTGCTTAGTTTCATTAAACATTATGTAAACTGGTGAAATATTAGTGTGAGAAGAAAGAAAGATGTTGTGTCTATGAAAACGAAATTGAATGCTTTGGAAAGAGTTGATGAAGGCGATTTGCTAAAAAGTAATTGCTGTTAAATTAGGTGTGAGTTAGACAAATGTATAAGATTGGGAAAGATCATTAAAATTTAGATGGATTCTCTTCTGAGATTGCTCTTTAAGTTCTTGCTCCATTTTGTGGAAACTGAAAAAGCATGGATGCGATTTAGGCAAAATGAGGTGTACAAAATGCCAATCAGCTGGCCTGTAGGCAGAGAGAAGGCCGTGGCCCTCTGTCAAAAGGTTGAGAAATTAAAGATAAGTTTTTACATCTTTTAAGTTTAAAAAGTTTAATATATGATGTTTATTTTTTATAAGTCTCTGCTGACTGGATTTTTGAATTCACCACCGACATTCTACAAATCATAACTGCAACCAGTTAGCCAAGTGACAGCAAGTGACTAAAAAGGTGGACCTTCTGTGACTGTTAGAATGACTGGCAGGCAGAATGTGACTCCAGAATTCCACAGTGGCTAAGGCTGGGACAGGCATTTCAAACCTGGTGACGCGCAGTGCAACGAGCATTTGCCAAACAAGAGAGAAGGAAGCAAACAGGAAGGTTGGCGAGCCTGGGTCAGAGAAGTAGGTTTTGAATTTAGTCCCTGAAACAAGGGGGCCGATGCCAAGTATTGGGTGTTCTTGTCACAAGATGAACCATGAAAGTGTCCAAGATGTCTTGAAGAAATATAAGCCACCACTCAGGAGCTGAGATAAGCTTTAGAGAGAGAGAGGAGACTGGTATAGGAAGCAGGCAGTCAGTGCTGTAGCTTACTCAGGGCGAACATGAGATCGAAACAGCTCACCCTGTGAGATAGCCTTGAAGCAATGGTCAAATGGAAGGGTGCGGATTCTGAGGGATTCATTCGGTCATTCACATGGAGTCATTTGGCTCCACCTATGTGCCAGGCACTGTTCTGGGTGTGGGAATTGAACCAAAGAATGAAATAATTCTACTGTCTGTTCTTAGAGTGCTGACTTCTACCTGTGGAAAGACATATAGCGACAGTATGAATGAATGTGTAAAATAAGTACAGATGATGATAACCATTATAAAGAAAATAAAATAGGGTGTTAAAAGAGTGACTTCAAGCCTTTGGAGCAGACAGGAGGTGAAGACATCCTCTGTGAGGAGTTGACATATGAGTTGAGGTCTGGATGGGAGAAGTAGCCAGCTATGTACAGACCTGATGGGCGTAGTGTCTAGAGTTACTGCACCAGGCTTCGGACCTTGGCATTGTTACTGAAGGTCCTGCAGACCGGGGCAAGTCACTTCCCTGCCCTGAGCCTTCATGTTCTCATCAGAAAATAGAAATAATGATAACTGCATCCAAAGATCCCATGATGTTTAACTGGAATGATGTGTTTAAGACACCCTGTAGAGTGTCTGATGTAGTAAATGCTTTTTAGTTGAGTTGACTCTGAAATGAAGATTTGGACTATGTGAGAAATAGAGAAGAAGGGGTATTTCTAAGAGAAATGGAGGACTTTTATTTTTCTTTTCTTTTCTTTTCTCTTCTTTTCTCTTCTTTTCTTTCCTTGTTTATAAAAGCAAATGGCCTCATTTAGTGTCGTGTGTGCTGCCTGGAATGCACCAAAGTGTAGTTTTAAGTCAAGTCTGCATTTAAATCCCATGTGGAAGTTGGGTCATGAAAAGAGCTAATAATTTCATAAATAACAGCAAAATTCTTTAGTTAATCGTAAAGAATAGTTCTCAAACATTATGAATTCACTGGTGGGAAGACCATGCATTATGTGTTTAAAAGACATTTAAGAGCATCCTGGGTATTTCATGAGTATATATATGTCAGGATTCTGAGAAAGGCTACTCGTTCAGTTAAGAATTCTATTAACTGAATAGATGTTTGGCTCTGTATCTTGTTTCTGTTTATCTTGACCTTGCCTGGAAAAGATAGAAAGAGTTCACAGTACTTTAAAAAATCTTCATGTAACCCTCTCCGTGTGTCGGGCTCTTTTCTAGCAGGTTCAAGTACTAACCCTTTATATCCTTACAATGTAGAAACCATTGTTGACCCTGTGTAACAGATAAGGACATTAAGGCATAGACACTAAGCAGTGTGTCCAAGATTATGAGGCATGTAGGGGTCCGAGCCAAGGTTTGAACTCCCGCTGTCCAACTCCAGAGTCTGTGCCCTTCATTCCATGTTGCCTTTCCCTCTGCTACTGGAGTCTTCAGTGTATTGTAGAAACTCATGTTGCACAGATCTCAGTAGAATGGAATTTAAAAACTCAGGGGCTGGAATATAAGAATATAGAAATGTAATATAAATTATGAAACTCCAAGGAAGCTAAAAGAATAAAGGCCATAGTGGAATGGAGAAAAAAATGACCCATGTACATGGAAACCTTCTCTAGATAAATGCCCAGTAGAATGGAAGCTTCTTGATGACAGGGTTACTGCTGTTTGTTTGCAATTTCCCCTACTGATTAATGACTAGCTCCTAAATAGAATGCCTGGAAAACAGCACATGCTGTGAAATATTTGTTGATTGAATAAGTAGACAATGTAAGAATTTTCTTGAATATAACTAGGTTCTTCTTCTTTTTTAAACAGAAAAGCTAGATATCCAAAATCTATATGAAATTTCCAGATTTATATGTTATTCCATTAAAAACAAAGTCATGTGGGCAAATTATAATATGCTTGTAGGCTGGGTTTGACCAGTGGGTGGAATTTGGCCCTTGGGTAGCTAATTTGAGTTCCTAATCCTATAATAAAAAGCCATTAACTGTGTGCAAACAGTAGACACTTAGAATGGTAGTATACTGATGCAAGCACTGTTCTAAAATTAGATTTAGCATTTGAGAAAAACTTTGGATACAATAAAAAAATTTCCACACACAGTGTATGGCTGGGTAGAACAAAATTTCTAAGTTGTTTTGCCGCATTTCCAAGTTGTAATTTCAGTTATTGTACAGCTCTGCTTAACTTTAATTTGTTTGGCATAGGAAAATACTTCCATGCCTTTGATTATATAAAGTAGTTTAGAAGATACATTTAAGAAGTACTAATATGCCTTGAGCTGCATCATCCTCTTTTTAATTTCAAATGCCAGTAGCAAGGGAAGGAAGCCAATTTCTACTTGAAACACCAAGTCCTAGAAGTAAAATAAGAATGTTTGGTGCAATTTATCACCCCAGTTCAGCCAGCAGGATAGTAGATTGCTTTAACTATTTTTCTAGGTCAAGTATTTTGACAGTGTCCATAGAGTTGAACTCTAGAGTCTTAGAGGAACAAAAGAGAAAAAAATACCTTAAAAGCTGTGCTTCCATTCCTTGTAAATGTAACATAAATTGACTAAAAACTAAATTTAGTGTTGAGGGAACAAAAGAATATTTGACTTCAGATGACTGAGTATAGAGAAGAGAAATATTTTTCTTAGTCATATTCATAACTTGAGTGGAAGAAACATTTGAAAAATAGGAGAGGCAGGGCAGGGCAAAGAATGGAGTCCTGTTGAGGAGAAGTAAGCTGGAGAAACTTTCCCAAGTGTCTGGAGGGGAATCTTTTTTAGCTGAGCAAAGTCCTATTTGACCCTACGATTTCACATCAGCACTGAGGGGTTGGTTCATAGACTCCAAACTTCTTCCATGTGTTTTATTGGCTTTGGCTCCTGGAGACCTCTTCTAGCAGAACAGCCTCTAACATCCTGAGAGACTCATCATCAGCACACACTTTGGGATGAGATTTTTTTCCTTCTTCTTCTTGTTTTTTTTTTTTTTTTTTTTTTTTTTTACATAATGTAGCACAAAGAAAAGAGGCTGCTCCCAGCAACTCCTCCAATACAGCCTGAGGGAATGACTCAAGAATCCAAGAAAATGCGTAAGGAATGTCAGGAGCAAGGATTATAGGAAACATATTAACTTTCATTCCTGATGATTTAAAATCAGCATACTGGGCTTGAAATTCAAATGCTCAAGTTCTGCTTCAGGCTTGATAGCTATTCCCAGTTGGTTACTTACCTTCTTTACATATTGGCTACCTCAACTGTAAAATCAGAACAAAATTGCATTTACATCTACAGTTATTATAAGTATTAAATGAGATGATGCAAACCAAATACCAGCCATAGAATGTTCAAAACTTTCAGAAGGAGGAGGTGAAGTTGGAAAGGAAGCCTGGGAAATGAGGATGAATGGTAGTCCAGTGGGTTTGGGTTTCATTTGTTAAGCAAGAGTCTGAAGCAGACTATCTGTATTGTAGTAGTTAGGCAGATGCATTTGAGAAGATGATTTCTGACCATTGGGGATCCCTGAGCATGTGTTTCCAATACTCAGAGGGAGAATTAATAAAGGACTGATCTAAAGAGATATAATAACACAAAAAATGCTATGGAGAAACTATGTATAGGGTTTAGAAGCTCACAGAATTGGAATCAGGAAGGAGAAAACATATGGTAGAATAGAGGACAGTCTCAGAACAAATGCATACCACAGAAATTCATGCGAGACACTTGCCGTGGACTGATTGTGTCCCCTCAAATCCATATGGCCAAGTCCTAGAACCCAATGTGACTGTGTTTGAAGAGAAAGCTTATAAGGAGGCAATGTTAAGTGAGATCTTAGGGTGGGGCCCTGATCCTTATAAGAAGACACCAGAAATCTTTCAGATATTAGCATAAGTTTTAGAGTTAAACTGAAAAAGATTCAAATATAAATCCTGGTTCTTGTAATTACAGTAAGTCCTTGCTTAATGGCATTGATGGGTTCTGCAACTTCAAGTGAAACACAGCAAAACCAACTTTCCCATAGGCTCTTCGATACAAGTGAGAGTTGAGTTCCTTCAACATCTTATCAACATTGACCAAAATGACTTTTAAGAACTTGCTCTATGTGAATTTTGGCTACTTTATTTATCAGAGCCTCAACTTCTCATCTGCACCAATGCAAATGCTATTTCTGCTTCTAAGAATTGTTGGAGAGAATTAAACAAAAGTTGTGTATAGAACATCGAAGTTGAATGTCCACCTTGGTTGGCGTTCAGTAGAGAATGTTCAATCCCTTTCTTACATTAATACCACACCCGTGCACCTGCATTAACTTCTGTGTCCCTGCTTTCTGAGTGTTCTTGAAATCAGTGGGTGGAAAAAGTTGTGGGCACCTCCATGTTTATCTTAGGTAATATTCCTCCAGGTGATCCTGCCTGTGAGGGGTATTAGTTTAACCTGTGGACCCCTTTCCTATTCATCCCCAAGTTTCAAAATGGCCCACTTATTTAATTTTCAACTGGAAACTTCCAGAAGCAGTGATACTCATCATTACTCTTTCTCATGGCAGAAAAATAAAGTAATTACACTCATTTCATCTTCTAACAAGTCTGTGAGATGTTTCTGTCTCTTCTAGTGCCCAAAGGGAAAAATGAGGCTGGGAGTGGTGGAGGGACCTTGTCAAGGTCACAGGGCCAGCAGATGGCCCTGTAGGGACCAGAGTCAGAGTCTGCTTGATGGCTAAGCCCCCCTTCCTCCCCATCAGCACACGGCCTATCGTGAAACCTGAAGGTCGCTCCTGAGCATCACCGGGAAAGGAGGGGGATGCACCCAGGAGGCAGACCTGCAGCCGAGCTGGTGGGTGTTCTGAGGGGGCGTCTGCCGGGGCCCTGCCCTTCTCTCAGCAGCACATCGCGACACAGCCGTGGTCTGGCCTCCGGCGCTTTTGGCTGGGACGGAGTTCTTAGAGAGCTGGCGAGGAAGCTTTTCCTTCGCCCCACAGTTACGGTAATTGCAAATAAGGGTTGCTTTATGTGATCGTTCCTGCCCTGTAATTTTGTTTTCAGTTGCCAAGATTAGTAAATTTGAGGTACTATCAGTGGGTGGATTGCAAACCTAGAGTTACTTTTGCTGTAAATGTTCTAAAGTTAAAAGTAAATATTAAAATATTCATTGTTGCCATAGATCGGCTTCAGAATTAGCTACTCTATCTCCAACTTTTCATTTTTCACTTCTCTTAGTGTGCTGTTGGAGGTCTTTGTAGTTAATATCTTCGGGTCTTTTTTTCCTTTTGTCTGTTTTCTTTCCCATTCCTTCCCTCTTTTCTTTTCTCTTTTGTTTTCCCTTCCCTCTCTTCCCCTCTCTCTTCCCCTCCCTCTTTTCCTGATGTCAAGCTGAATTGAAATATGCAAAGACTTCATGGACAATGCTTGCAAAAAAGAGTCTATCTTATAATTATCTTGAAAATAAGTAAAAAAAAAAAAAAAGAAGCTCTTTACATCAGCAGTCACTGAAGTGTACATACTTAGAGTGAAAAATATTAATATTATGGCGATGATAAAGTTAGAAGGTATGTGTAGGTGGTAAAACAGATTTGCATTAAACAGATTTGAGAAGAAAACCTTAAAATTGAAGATACATGATAGTCAACCCCTGATAATATAGGAAAAACAAAATGTGAGTTGGGGAGAATTTACAAGTTACAGAATAAATTATTACTATGAAATGGCTGAGGCATTTATGGATAAAACTACGCCTGGCTGACCTTGCCTGTGCCTCTCTGTAACTTTGCCTCTCAGCACCCCTCGACCAAGGAGAAAGATGATAGAAGCCCAATGATGGAGGTACTCCCTGACTGGGAATGCCACAGGAGGTCAGAGCCTTACCTTTCTCTACCCTGAAATATCATTATTTACCTGCCTGCGCAGCAGGAAGTAATACCTAATTGTAGGAGACTGTTCTGCATGGCGTGAGCCCAGCTCCCATTTGGAGATGCACAGGACCCACACCCACAGATAGGTTCTCCTGTGGGGAATCAGGCCTGCACTGTGCCTGGACTGCTGCAAGACTTGCTTTTGCTAAAACTCCCTCACCCTGGATTGAGACAGCAAGTGCTTACTATCACTTCCTAAAATCCATGCTAAACCTTGCAAGGACCAGTGTAACTGGTCCAACTACTTTTCCCTTTTCATTTGCAAATATCCTTCTTCTCTCATGTGATTAGTAGCATCATCTCCTTTGTTTTCTGTAAAAGGTAACCACCTAAAGCAAACCTGTGCATAGTAAATGAGGACCATCAGGTAATATGCTGAGAAACCCAATAAAGGCCTGTCATGGTGGCGGCTGTGGGCTTTTTCTCCCCTTGAGAGAAAAGCCATGCTCGCCCTTTTCCTCCACTGGACTCGGTAGTCCACGTGAATGTTTCACTTCCTCCATAATGCCGTGGACACTGTGGGCCATGTCTGCGTCAGCTGGCGCCCGAACAGGGACCCAGAGGTTATGAGCCATCGTCGTGGATGACACACCAACTTGGTTGGAGTATGCATACAGCAGCCCAGGTAAGGGCCGACGACACCAAGTGCTTTTCGGTAAGGTTGTCGGGTGGGTTGGATTTCAGAGGAAAAGGCTTTTCTTCCTATGTTGCCTCTCTTGCGACCACTTTACAACTGTACCTTCTTTAGTAAGCAGGAGGCTTGTTCCTTCCTTTCCCAAGTATTTGCCTCAAACTCACAGGCGTGGGTTGAGCAGTTAAGAGCCACAAGGGTCCTCTCTGAAACACTGTAAAAATACCCACAAGCTGATCCCTGGGGCACAACCCCAAACTAGGTCTGGGCTTGGGAGAAAGAGCAAAGATTTTCCCTTTAATCAGCTTTAACAACATCAACTAATTACAGAACAGTTTACAGGCACCTCAGCAAACTCTTTCTTTTAAGCCGCCTTTTGCGGCCCCTTCAGTTTTGCCTTTTCCCTCCATCCACCTGCATAAGGATTTAGAGGTGCAGGTGGAGAGAAGGCAAAATTGAGACTGGTTTTGTAATCGCTGTACTTGCGGTGGGAGGGATTTCAGAAGAAGGTTCTTTTATTTGTTAAAACATTTCTTTGAAGGTTTCTGAGAATCCTCGACCATGGGGAACGTGCTCTCTAAGGAACAAGAGCGATGTTTTAGGTTCAGCAGCATTTTGGGGCTGCTGAATGTCTCCCTGATAAGGGATCTTTAGACTTACTTAGGAAAAAGTTGGACAGAAGTTGAAATAACACCAGGTGGCATGAGATAAGACTCTAGGTCAGTGTCTCATTCCCTCCTTTAGAGGATTTAATTTGAAAATATTGGTTTGCTTGAATTTTGTTTTTGTTTTTGTTTTTGTTTTGAAAGGAACAGCTCAGCCTCAAAATATTTTGCTAAACCTCTGGTAAATAGAATAAAATCTTTGATGTTGTTACATCATAAGTATTCTACTCAAATAATTTAAATTGATTGTTTAAAGAGGAGGAAAAAATCTCACTTCCCTCAGATAGTAAAAAAGCACAGGAAGAAAAATAATGAGAAAATGTCTTTTACCCACTCTGAATCCTCCTTATGGAGGCCCAGGGACTGACTGCTTTGGTCCTGGGAACAAGCTATGCCAAGATTAGTATCCTCCCTCCCTCTTCTTTAGCCTCCTTAAAGTTGTCAAGGGCACTAGATAATGAGATAGCTCACTTTTGAGCACATTCAAGGAATGCAGTAATCAATAAGAATTAACAACAAAAAAAGTAAATATATTTGCCAGTAGAGAAAAAAACTGTTTCTGAAAGTTATGAACGTGCTCATAAATTCATCAATTTAAAGCATGCTATAAGTGGGATAGGGGGTGTGATGTGTTAAAACAATATTAAGAATCCTCCTTGTTTATGCCAGAGCCATGACCCTTTATCGTAAAAATGAAATATAGGTATACTGTCTCCCAGGGAGAACTAGCTCTTGTCCATGGAAGACAAAAGTACCATTTTTTAACTCACTTCCTGTAAACACTGATCGTTTCCTTGGGGAAGAAGTGACTATTCTCCCAAAGGGAATGGTTAGTTAATCAAGTAACAAAAGGCCCTTGGCACATAACCATTTTTGTCTAAAACATACTTTTTCAGAGCACCTCCCCCCCCAACCCCGCATCTTTCTCACTTTTCTTGAAAACTCTGAACCTGGGAGCTACCAGGTCCTGAGAACAACAGGGCAATTAACTTGCTGCTTAAACTCATTACAACTTGCAGAAACACAAGGGGGCCTGTCTTTCCAAGCTAAGCAAATTATTAAAGTATATACTGATTGCCAAGCCCTGAGCAAGACGCCCCCGTCTACAGGAATTAATCCTCAAGGACTAAGTTCTCAAATAATTTGGCAAACAGATGTCACTCATTACGCTCCCTTTGGAAAATTCAAATACATTCATATTTCTATTGATACGTACTCTGGTGCCCTACATGCATCTGCTTTAACAGGAAAATCTACTAAAAATATACAAGCCCTCTGGCTTAAGGCCTTTAGTCATTTAGGATGGCCTCAGCAAATTAAAACTGATAATGGCCCTGTATACCTTGCCCATTCTACTCAGGTTTTTCTTCAGTATTGGAATATCCAACATAAAGCAGGAATATCTTACAATCCAACCAGTCAGACAATTGTAGAATGGGCTCATCATATTTTTAAAAATCTTCTTAAAAAACAGAAAAAGGGGCAGTCATGAATTCTTCCCTCCAAAATTTGATTATGTTAGCTCTATTTACCTATAATTTTCTAAATTGTGATGAATCACTTTGTACTCCAATTGAGAAACATTTTCAGAAGAAGGGGCCAAAGTCATCTTATCCTCAGGTTTTATATAGAGATTCTCTGGGAGATGGCTCTTGGCAGGGCCCTCTAGATCTCTTAAATTGGGGAAGAGGGTATGCTTGTGTTTCCATTCCTACAGGTCCTATCTGGCTGCCTGCCAAGCTCCACTACCTGGAGCTGAGAACTGGTCGACTGACAGACCAGATGGCCCAGCTGACACTGAACAACCATAAGGAAAATGGACACTCACACTGTCATTTACGGGCCTGGGTCCACCAACGGAGGAGGATGGGGTCTGCCCCGATGACAGAGGCCAAGGCTCAAGTGCCTCCTGCAGAGGGCAACAACCCCTCGGTCCCCATAATGTTCAATGGTTGAACCCTAAAAACTGGTTCAGTGGACTGAATTTACAAGTTTGGGTCTTAAGAGCCCTTGGGTGCCCCCTTGCCTTAATCCTTATTTGTGCTTTATGATATATATAGAGGTTGTTTCCTTAAGATTGCTTTTGGGAACAGCAAATAGTAGGTTTCACAGGTTTAACATCTACAGTTGCATTTGCAAACAAAAAAAGGGGAGATTAAATGTTGGGAACCACCCTGCCTGGTTTCAGAAGCTGTAACTCCCCATGGCTAAGGCTGAGTGAGTGACCTTGGGACCAGAAGCTACTGAGAAGATGAAGCTTATCTTCCTGGCAGGAGCACCGCCTCTGCCCACTTACTTCACCCTGCCTGGCCCCCAATGCTTGATCAGTTAGCCAATAATGGGTAAGATCCCTCAAGGGAGGGGTGACCTAAGACAGGCACAATCACATGGAGGCCCTCAGGGAAGGACTTGGGGGGCTATAGAAAAAGGGATGATGACCCTCACCCCTTGTCTTTGACATAGCTTGAGTCCTCATTCTGTCTGTGAGAAGTCTCCTAATCTCTTGGCTGCCTTACTTCCTTTGCTCAACCAAAGCCTAAAACAATGCTGGAGGTGGATGAGGCTCTGTGCTGGAAAGGGTAGGTTCATCAGGGCAATCAGGGCTAAGAAAGAATGTATAAAATCCTATGAAACAAATCCTATCAATTTAAATAAGGCCCAAGCCTGAAATAAGTTTGTTTCCCCAAAATTTTATGGCCCTTTAGCTATCTGACCCTGACTCAAAATAGGCCCTCAGAGTTCTTTGAATGTTATCTATTTGATCATTACTGCCTGACAACGATTGATGGGCTTAATCTGAGAATGTGGGTCTTTGGAGCCACCGGTTGCTTACTAATTATGATAATGCTCTATGTACTTTGAGGTATTTGCAAATTATTTTCTCAGGGTCATGTGGGAGAACAGCAAACAGCAAGCTTTGAGGGCTCTATAGTGGTCCTAACTAAAAACAAGGGGAAAGATGTAGGAGAACATTCTGCATGGCATGGGCCCAGCTCCCACTTGGAGATGCACAGGACCCACACCCACAGATAGGTTCTCCTGTGGGGAATCAGGCCTGCACTGTGCCTGGACTGCTGTGAGACTTGCTTTTGCTAAAACTCCCTCACCCTGAATTGAGACAGCAAGTGCTTACTATAACTTCCTAAAATCCATGCTAAACCTTGCAAGGACAAGTGTAACGGGTCCAACTACTTTTCCCTTTTCATTGGCAAATATCCTTCTTCTCTCATGTGATTAGCAGCATCATCTCCTTTGTTGTTTGTAAAAGGTAACCACCTAAAGCAAACTGTGCATAGTAAATGAGGACCATTAGGTAATATGCCGAGAAACCCAATAAAGGCCTGTCATGGCAGAGGCCGAGGGCTTTTTCTCCCCTTGAGAGAAAAGCTGTGCTCACCTTTTTCCTCCACAGGACTCAGTAGTTCGTGTGAATGTCTCATTTCATCCATAACACCACAGACACTGCAGGCCAGTGTGTGCGTCAACTAATAGATTAACCAGAAGCAAGATTACATTTGACTCAGATTGACAGCAGAACCAGCATGCCCAATAGAAGTCTTGAACTTCCAGAGGGTCACCCCTTAGAACTCAGTATGTCCCAAAGCCTTGACTGGACAATAAGTCCCCTTCTTTAGGAACACTGTGACCCTCACCGAGGATCTTTCTGAAAGGTAAGAGAAGTGGAGTCAATCATGGTGATCATAGAGATGGCCGAATTCATTGCTAAAATGCCTCACAGCCAAGAGCATCAAGGCAGCTAGATGACCCAGGTATCAGTCCCAACCTCATCACTCTCTGTGCCACCCTGTAAAAGTCACTGTACTTACTTGGCCATCAGTATCCTCAAATGTAACAAAAGAGGGTGGAGTGTAGGATCCTGTGGACTGCCACTGGCTTTTTAAATATTAAGAAATGGTGAGTGTGGGCAGGCAACCCAGGCTTCTTGCAGAGAAGGATCCTGGAACAATAGAGATCCTTTCTAAGTAATTGCTTGTGGAGGAATCCTCAAAGCCCTTATCTTTGGGTCAGTCCCCCCCGCTCTCCCGGTCTGTGATCCAGCCAGATAGAGGGGCATTCATAGCTTGGGTGGGAATGCAGCTTCTCTTACTGATAAGCTATGGGACTTTCTGCAAATTACTTTCCCCGAGCTTCCGTTTCTTCGTCATAATATCTCAGAGCCTCTTAGAGTCTCTATAAAGCTGAGTGAGTCAGGCATACAGAGTGCCTCACCCAGGGGTGGGCTCGTACGGCTCAGGCCCTCATTACTCATGCCCTCAGAATCTACCTTTTCTGTGTGTGCATGTTTTGAACTTGACCAAACTTCATCATAACTTACTAGTTATCTATATCATAACACATTCTGTCTTTCCTGGAAAGTATTTCTTCCCTAGTGCCTAGGAGAAAGCTGAACACTCAGTGCAAGTACATTAATACTGATCAATAGCCATGAAATGGCCTGAAGGGCCAAGATTTCTGCCTCTCAGACAACAGAATCTAGGCAAAACTGTGTAGGACTTCTGCTCTGGACCTAATGAAAGATTTTGAGGAGTCACGTAAATATCTCAGTGTTCCAGAACATCAGCATTAAAATAGGAATGACAAAAGTTTTGAGGAGTAATGGCAATGAAGGGCATTGTTCCTTGGATAGTTAGCTATGCAGATGCATCAATTATGTATGCACTTGATAAAGATTTTTTAAAAGATCAGACGCCAAGCCTGTTCTTCCTCCTAAGTCTTTAAAACCTTTTTCTGCACGGAGGGATTTTCCACGCACTGCTGGTGAGTCCTCAAGGTGACTTGAGAAAGGTGTCTCGCAGACTGGGAGGCGGAGAAGTCAGCTCTGGCCCATCAACCCCGTGAGCCACAACTACACACGTGACACTACTCTCCTTCAAGAAAATAAATGACCGCACATGGTGCTCACACGTGCCTTTGCAGGCACCATCCTAGTGACTCCCAGACCCTGTGCACGCTTAAACCCTAGGCAGGGCGGAGGAGCCGGTTGGAGGAGGCTTCGGCAGGTGTGGAGGAGGGTTTCCCACACTGCGCCTCCCCAGCCCTGTTGTTGCCTTTCCATTTATTTCCGCGGCCCCGACTGTGTGTGCAGTGAGCCGTGCTGTGGCGGAGATACCCCAGAGGAAGGGGAAGCCCGTTGAGCTATTTTTCACCATTACATACTTCACTTGCTAATAAATGAGATCCAGAGCGTGCAAACAGCCAGTCTTGTAGATCATCATCTTAGGGAAAATCACAAACCTAACGAAACACAAAGTAAAAAATAAATGAACCCAGAGGAGAGTCGTTCTGGCAAAATTTGATACCATAACTCTCTTCTCGTAGCATCTGTCCCTCCTGAGAAGTTTTTGTGCTGCTGAGAGGTATCAGGGCTCTAATGGTGGTTAAAAAAAAAAAATGCCAGATCTTTCTGCGTCTTCCCGTCAGCTTATTTTCAGCAGCAGAAAGAGATTTATTTATATGTAAAAGGAGAGAAGAACTCAGTGGAGACCAGATCATATTTTCCCTGATTCAATCCCTATGACCACTGATTGGTAAGTGGCACGAATTATGAGGGTTTTATCAGCTCCCTACGCCAAGCAGCACACATGAGACCTCCAGGACTGCCTCAGCATGCCAGGGGGTAGGCACACGACGTGCCCATCCTTGCCCCCACACAGCTCACAGAGGCTCCGGTGTCTTGGCTTTTGGTGGTCTCTTCCAGTCTCTGAGCTTTTGCCCTGATTGTTCAGCAGCAACAACAAAAGCCCCACATTTGGATGCAACTCCAAATGTTGAGGTCACCGGTGCTGCTCGCTGTGTCAACTCAGGGAATCAGTGGACAGTAATACAATCTCCCCACATCCACCAGGGAATATAATATTTCACACAGAAAATAACAAAATACTCCCATGGCCCCGGGGCAATATCCTGAAGTTGTTTGAGGTGAAAGGAAAGAACAGTCTTTTGGGCAAAAGAATTTAGACTCTTTAGCAGTAAACTTTGGTTGCCTTTTGTCTTATGCCATGTGAATATTTATGCAGATCTCTTCCAGGTGAGAAAAGGGAATGGCTCTCATGTGCAATCTTGTGAGATTTCTTTGTTCCCTTTTTGTCGGCCCCAAAGTCATCTGAGATGATAAATGGGACCTTTTTGGCCAAAGGCTTGCAACTTCCCAGTACGTTTTAAAATGACACCTGGTACATGTCCGGGCCTTTAGAAAACTCATGATGCTGATGCCGTGCCCCTCTTATCTGAGCAGTTCTGGAAGAAAAGGATGCAGATCTTAACGTGTCTGTGTCACCCCTGTGTGGACTCTAACATGGAGGGAAATGGAGAGCAGCTACTCTCCTGGACACGGGAGCCTGGAGCGGAGGGCCTGCTCCCAAACCATGTGCGAGCCGCTCTCCTATTCTTTCCAGTGGGTGAAACACTGCCCTCTCCTAACAATGCAGCTGCCTCGACCCTTTCGTTAATTATGGTTGCAGAGGTAAAAGGAAGAATTTGGGCCCTTAAAAAATGCGGCTGTGAAAGAGATGGTCGCGGGCTGAAGTGAGCCAGGTAGCGTGCAGGTGGGATGGAGAGTGGCAGAAGCATAAATGAGAGCACTGATAAACTTCCTTACGTCCCCATTTCTCTTTCTGGCCATCTTTATGCTTGCTGCGCCACTCAGGGTAGGGAAGAAAAACTAGTGAGCGATGATTTCGGAGACGAGGGTTGAATCTTTTACGATGGCACACAGTCATCTTACTGCGACGAGTTACGAGTTCCACACTTACATGTAAAAGGGGGAACTCTAATTCCTTTGTGTAGGTCTTGGGCTTGTCAGGGGGAAATTTGGGCAGACACTGTCTTGCTGCTCCGGGGCACAGAACTCCCATGACCTTCCCACGTTGTCCCATTTGGTTCCATGGGGCCATGTGACCCTTAGCGAGTGGGAGGTGCACAGAAGGATGTGGCTGTTCAAAACCGCTCCTCAGCAACCTGATTCCCCAAATACCAGCTCAATGGGCAGGTTTTCAAGGTGCTAGAGGACAACAGAATCTCACGTTCAGTGTTTGCATCCCCATGTTATCCTGGAAAAGGCTGTCTCTCAACCAGGAACATCTGTATTGGACTTTACCAAGAGAATAAATGGAGTGTTTTATATGTTTAGTTTCAAGTTTGTTGTTGTTGTTGTTGTTACAGAAGCTAGATTTACCCTAATTAATACAAGAATCAAGTCAGGAAAAAATAGATGTAGAAACATTTTGCAAATTCTAAAATAATGTTCAGGTTGAAGGATTTTTATTGGGCAGGTTCTATAAAGCATAATTACTAAAACTATATTGAAATAAAATACTATTGGCTAATATTTAGTCAATTCTTACTATAGGATACAAATTTTACACAGCTTATCTAATTTTTTCCTTCCAGTTACTTTAAGTAGATATTTTCTGTTTTCTTAGTTTTATAGTTGAAGAAAGTGAGCTTTAAAAAAAATAAGTCACTTGCTTAAAATCATATAGCTACCAAGGGCCAAGGGCTTTAATTAACAAAAAAATTTTGTTTCCAATCTTCCTTTACACTATATTATGGTATTCAAAAATACCATAAAAACATGTTTTAGAGGAAAGTCAGATTGTTTACATCCTCTCTCTCAGAGGACCAGTAGATAGATGTTTACATGGAACATTCTGTTCATTCCAATAGGTCTGAAAACCCCAATGTTGGAAATGACATTCTTTGAAGTTATTCTCCAAGTGTGAGCAACTGCTTCTCACTTAAAACTACGCAGTTCATAACTGAGTTCTTCATCTTCTTGCATTTAAAGTAACCCAGGACAGCTAAAGACTTGAGTAGATGAATGGTCTTTCCCCCACTTCCCCTTCTGTTTTCCTTAATCTTCAGACATAGCCTTGACAAAACAGTGTGATTTAAGCTGCTCTTTAAATATTTTTACCAGGTGAGGAATGGCTGATGCATTCCATTTTGTCAGTAATGATTTTACATCTGTCACTCTTAGCAGGTAGGCTGTCCATGGGCTGGGCACATTTTCACGTTCCGTGTGGACACTATTTAGGTTGTTATTTTCATTCAAGGGCAGGCATTGGAACCAAGCAGATTATTTATTTCCTACACTTGGAAACTATTTGTGACTGTAATGAATGTTAGCCTTGACCTAGGGCATTTCAGATGCAAAGCCTCCTCTATCAAAAAAAATCACCTCATTACATAACCGAAGAGTGAGAGAACTGGGCCATTTTCCACTGGTTCAGAGACCCAGCTCCCATCCCTTTGTCCACAGGTAGTTGTTGATGCCTTTCTCTGGCTCGAAAATTCTGCTTTGGTTAAACTTTCTGCTGTTCAGATAAAAAACAGCCGCAATTTTCTGCTTGAATTTCTCCGTGACTAAATCCATTGATCATCCTTTCTCTCTGTGAGTGAGAAGTATGTTTTCTCCTTAATAACTCCTATCCTTCTCCCCGGATTTTTTCCCCTTCGCTTGTTTGTGTTGTGTTGGTCAGTCCTACGCACTATTCCTCCGAGAGACAGAGAGAGCGCAAAATTGAAGTTATTTTATGCTTGGGCTCCCTCGGTCCCAATTTTCAAATCTTCATGTCAATTTTCACACATCAGTGTCATGTGGTGAATGTTATGGAAATTTCAGTGGGGTCCTTGGGCGGCAATTTATACACGGTTCCCCCGTCCCCACCATCCTGCTGCAATCCCTGTCTTTTCTACGAATAAGTGGATCTATAATTAATGTGGATTTTAAAATACAACGGCATTCAGAAATCTCATAGCAGATTTTTAAGGCCATGTCTTCTCTGCAGTGTAAACACAAAAGCATAAATGCTTGCAAGCTCTCCGTCCTAATAAATGGGCTTGTGTAAAAGGAATAAAAATTACAGTTTGTTGGCGGTAAAGAGCAACTAATTACTCAGGAAGAAGCATGTTTTTATTTTTCAAAACTGCACTGAAAATGGTTTATCATGCAATAAATTTGCTAATCACCAGTTAGGAAACAGTGCCATCGCCACCTACCCACAGTGGCTTCCTTTGAAAGTTGGTGTGTTACAGTTTGGATAGGAAATTATATCCTTTTAAAAATGAACATGACAGAAGACATTCATCGAATAGCTTAAGAGTCCTTGGCAGTCGGAATGCAAACAGTGTAAACAAGAGCATGGTTAATGGTGCCAAAAGACAGCCACCATTGACCTTGGCTTTGCTAGGTGAGCAGACCACCCCTGACCCCTTCTCATGGACATAATTGTATTCACTTCCTTTTGCTCTTTCCCTTTTAACAATGAAAGTGAAAGACTTCTCATTGAAGAGTACATGGTTGGCTTGACTTTTTATTTTTTTATTCTCCTCCAAAACTCCCTTTTCCTCAGCCCCTTCCCCATCCTGTAAATGTTGATTCTAATAGATTTGCATTAAGTTTTTCCAGAAGAACCTGGAAAATCACTTTGTGACCCAGAAAGGGAATCATGTCTCAAAGTCAAAGCAGATGTGTTGATCTACCTAGAGTTTCCCTGGAATATTTCTGTTTCCTCTTCACATATACACCTAGAGAAGTCTTTGCAGTCCAGTGATTGAAACTTGGTTAGAATGTGACAGATTCTTTTGATTTTTTAGGATCAAAGAGGCTTTCTACTCATTAAAGTCCTCACAGTAACATTCTTTCTTAAGTCTGCTTTCAAATTTAGGAGCCCAGAGGAGTGGAATTTGAAGAAAGTCTATCATTTAGAGAATAGTTAAGCTGCTTTACATTACGCCAGCTCAGTCTTCTCATTGCCTCCATTTTGATTCTCCTTCCACGTAATTATTGCTTTGAGAACCAGGAGCTGGCCTTCTCCCTTTTCCTGTTTCAGTGCATGAAGGAGGAGTAAATCCTGTACATGAAATTGGAACTGTAGATTCTAAGATCCTAATCCAACCTGTCCCCGTCTTGACTGTGGGAGCCTCTGTCACTGGTTTCTCACTGACGTTTTCTCATTCATAAAATGATACCAATGCTTCCTACCTACCACAGGGATGGAATGAAAAATGAACAAAATTGTGCTTTCATTTATATTTGCCTTAAAGTATTCTACAAAACCAATGGAGGCTTCAGATTAAGGCTTTACTTGGGTCTATTATCAGCAGAAATAACGGGGCCCAGTGCAGTGTGGAGTTTAAGTGGAGCAGACTCTGGAATTGGATTGCCTGGGTTTACACTGCCCTGTGAGATTTCACACATGCCATTACCCTCTCTATACCTTAGTTTCCTTTTCTATAAAATTAGGTTGCAGTTATAATCCTTATTTCATAAGATCATTGTAAGGTATGAAAATAATCCCCATAAATCAATTAGGGACACTTACCCTCTCAACAATATTGTCTGATATCACTACCACTTTTACTGATAAGTTTCACCTACCTATTTTCTCTACATGTGAAATCCAAGCATGTAGACATATGTAGGTAGCTTCCTCGAGCATTTGTGCTATTGCTATTACTGTTAGAGAATACGGATATGCAAGTAGGGCATTTTTTGCTCTAAGCTAAGTATCGTTGATGCAATAAATGAATTCATTAATTCAGCCTCTGAGTTTGGGTCCTTTGCAAGCATGTAGAATGTCACGTGACTATATGCCCTTTTAATTCTCTCTGGCTACAAGTAGGACAAACGTAGTAGGTGTCAGAACTAATTTACCTACATGTGTGTAATCAGCTTGGACAAACATATGAGAAATATGTCTCTCTTTTCCACATGGAGGGACCACCACCAGGTCCTACTTCTTTCCAGCTGGAAGGACTCAGGAACTGCTTGCTGGCTCTGCAGGCTCAGCTGGACATCTTCACTTCCAGGCCACCTAGTAGTCACTGACGATAAACCTAATGAGAGGGAGAGGTGGGGTACTGAGGAAGGAGGCCAGTGTAGGCCATGATAAAGAAGAGAAAGATAGGCTGACGGAAGCAAAACAATGAGCTTTAATACCCTTGGCATTGAAGCACCTGCTAAAGGCACAGTGCAATGTGGCTGATGGCCCCTTTTCAAAAAGCAGGACATGTCACTCCCCTTGCCTTGGATCAAAGCAGCTTCCAGCTACCCAACAAACCAAGGAATCTTATATGTGCCTTCAGGGCCGTGCCTGTCACACAAGGCAGCAAGGCGGGATTTCTCTGAAGCAGTCAATGGGAAGTTACACATTTCTGATTGTGTCCAAGTGGAGTGTATGTGTACACTGCTTGAGTTGGTGTGCCTTAAGCACAGTTATGTGTGTAAGAAGAGAGAAAACTGTGGATACAGATTTATTTACAGATATAAAGACCCAACTATAGACCTAAATATCCATCCATCCATCCATCCATCCATCCATCCCTGCGTCCATGTATCCACCCTCCCGCCCACCTGTCATCTGCCTTCCCCTTTCTTGATACCACTTTAAGCAGAGCTCTGTTTATTCTCTGCAATAAAGGGCTCAGGTGTGGCTACGCACAACCAGGTAGTTTGGCCCACCCATCCCGTCCAAACTGGACCCTTGATTTAACCTTTTTTTAGTGCTTTCCTTTCTGTCCAGCTTTGGATCTTTAAAGAAGAGAGCATTTTCCTGGGCTTTGCTTTTTGCCTGCTCCGTGAGTGCTGGTGAAAGGGCTGGCATGACAACCCCTTGAGGCTGAGTCCTGTTGATTAGGGGATGGATTTTGAGCAAGCAGCTGTACTTGCACGCCCCCCTCAGTGACCCTTGCCAGTATCCCTCACCCATGACCTGGAGGGATAGTCTCCTGGGGAAGAAAGGTCAGGCTCTGTGTCCATCAGCCTGCGCTTCTACTAGCTGTGTGACGGAGCATTTTTTGATGTTGACACCCATGTGCTGGAAGCCGGATGGAGGCTAGTTTCTCGTTTCACATTGAGCTGTCATCCGAAGGGCCTGCTGCTTATACTGGGTTTCACAGTCCTCCCGGGCCGTGTTGATATTCTCAGCCTGCTGCTCTGGCCTCTACATCTGCTGCCTTCTCTGAAGAAGTTGGGCTGCTTTCACTCGAGCTGATGTCTGGAGAATAATATTTTCTGAGCTAAGAAGCTAGGTACATGAAAATTTTTTCCCTAATGGATAATTTTCCTGAAGAGTATTACTATCACAACATGCAGTTTTTCTCTGCTCCTTATACTCATTTTAACATTAAAATAAAACATCATAATTAAATGGACTAGAATACTTTAAGTAATTTGATTGGCAGGCACAAGGACTGTTTACAGAAGCAACTGGAGAAACTTTACTTTCTCTTTATGTTGTACTCAATTGGCTTAATCTTGTAGCCCTAATCACATGGGTTTCGATGTTGGCAGACTGTCCAAATAATTCCACTCCAAGGTGAATAGCACCACAGGACATGGACTTGGCCATTGGCATTTAAAGTTCAAGTGCAAGTGTTGGTGGTCTTTTGAACAACTAGAAATTTTTTCAAACATTCTTTTATGAGAATCTTTTGTTTATATATGTATGGTTTTTCATGTACCACCTTCTGGAGTGATTAACCAGTATGGGAATTCCCAAGTTACCTTGAGGCAAGAATGTAATACTGGATTTTAAATTAGGATTATTCTAAAAATATCCATGTAGTGTAGTTATTCTTAGTGGCAAACTATTCATAAGAAACACCCAGTTCAGTGTTTTGAGTGCAGATTACATGTGAGGATTTAGCAGATGATTACTGTATTAGGCAAAAAAAAAAAAAAAAAAATTATGCCTGTAGACTACATACAGGGTCCAGTTTGGTCAGCTGAGGGATTAAATCTGACACAGAGCATTCTTTAGTTCCACAATGCTCTGCTCATCTAAGACCAACCAGACTTTTGCGTTTGGTGTCCCCTGCACAGCTATCAAGGATGGTGGCCTTCCTGTCTAGTCAGACCAATGTCAGTCTAACCTAGCCTGACCACACTGAAGCAGGTGGGTCCTGGACTCCCAGCCCCTGGCGTCCTTTGTAAATGCCTGGGCTGTAAGTTCTATACAACCATTCTAGTTTCTTCTTTTTCCTCCCTTTGCACTGATCCTGATCAGCTCCGCAGCCCATCATTACATCTTTGAGCCATAGTTCCTAATTCTACAAGACAATCTCTCTCTCTCTCATAATTACTTGCTATTTACCCATTAAAACATGAACTTACATCAGTGTCTAGCGAAGACTTTACAGGAGCAGCTTGTTTACTGTGAGAGAGCTTATTGCGGCGATGAGGACGAGAGAGGGTGTTGTATAGCTCTGTGTTCCCTGCATGATGCCCCTCAGCCTGTTAGTCATCAGAGGGTGAGCATTTTACACAATGCAAATCAGTTACTTTGGCTATTTATTTAGAAGGTCTTTGACTAAATTGCTATTTGTGAATACACTGTTAACATGCTTTTGATCTGCAACTCCATGTAATGATGCAATTGTGGTTATTATTATCTGGCAGATAAAAAAGACAGTTAGAATGAGCAACTTTTCCAAGATCATGCTGACAGTTCCTGAGTCTTAGGTAGAGCCCAAGAACAAGGATCTATGCTTTTAGTGGGATTTTAAACAACAATAATCTAACAGCAGCCTGGCAAGATCTAAACATTAACTGTTGCAAGTGGAAGACAAATGGAAAGCAAATAGTTAAAAAACATTTTATTGTGGGGAGTAGCAGCCAAAGTGAACAAAAATTGTATGTCCACTGTTGTACTGTAACTTCATTATCTCCTTTTATGCTCTCATGATAAGTAAAAGACACATTTTCCTTTAATTTATCAATGCAATAAATCTCAGAGAGGTTAAGTTGCCGAAGACTGCACAGCCAGTAAGGTGGTGGATGGGGCTGGAGTTTACAGTTAGAACAATTCCTGTCTTTTGTCCCACTCTGCTATAGAGTTGCACAGATGAGCCAAGCTCTAAGTTTAGTTCCACAACACGTGTGATAAGCACGTGGGCCCGTGTTGTTCCGTTCCCGTATTACTAATGGCAACTCTTTGTCAAAGATAGGCTGTCCCAAAGTGTGAAAAGGGGTATTTGTCACAAAGGGCACAAGGTGAGAGTACGTATAAGTTAATTTCTCTTTCCTTAATTACACATTCAAGATTAGGTTGTATGTATCAGGGACCACCATGCATTGGGTCTGTATATTTCACTGGTTATACTTCTAAAGTTTTGCTCCTTTAAAAAGTATTTATATATTATTAATGTATAATAATAGGTACTATTAATATAGGTATACCATTAATGTATAATAATAATATAACATAGATACACCATTTTAAAAAATGTCAAGACTCCCCTACCCTTTCTGTCTTCAAGCCACTCAGTTCCCCTTCCCAGAGGGAGCCGATGACAGCAGACCCTGATGCATTATCCCACGGCTCTTCTGTACATATGCAGGCGTACAGGACTGAGTGTGTTTCATACCAATGGCTGCCTACTTGCAGGTCGTTCTGCAACCATTCATGAATGAGCTGCCCCATTCATTTTAGCAGCTGCTTTGCATCGCACGGCTTTCCTTTACCATGACTTATTGAGCTAGATCCATTTTGATAGGCATTTGTTTCAAATAATTTGCTATATCACAGTATGCTGCAGTGAACATTCTCGTAATGCTGCTGTGCACACACATGTCAGTACGTATGAATGATGAATTTCCAAAAGTGGAAGCGCTGGTCAGGGAGCCTGTATGTTTACATTTGTAATGGATATTGTTGAAAGTACCCCCATCTCCGATGTGGAGTGATGGCAAACTTTTTTGATTTTGGTACTCTGAAAGATGGGAAAAAATATCACTGTGGTTTTGATTTGTACTTATTTTAATATGAGTGAGAACAAGCCTGTTCTTTTTAAATACTATGTATTTAAGATCTTTTTGTGTTTCTTTTTCTGTGAACTCTTTGATTACATCATTCATCCACTCTACAGCATTAATGATCATTTTCTATTGATTTTTAGGAATGTTTTATATATTAAGAAAACCATTGCTTTGCCAAACATGTATGAAACACTTTCCCCCAGTGGGTAATTTGGCTTTGCTTTTGCAGTTTGTTTTGTGTGTTAGATCTTTAAATACATTACCACTAATTCTCCGCAAGGCAGGTCTGATCATTCCTGTGTATGGTTGGGAAAACTGCAGGTCAGAAAGGGTTAAAGGCTTTCTCAGTATTGCCCAGTGGGTAAGCAGGGACACGAGAGGGCTGAGTATAGATCTCTGTGACCCAGTCATGGACATTCTTCCTGCCATGTCTTCCCACCTCTGGTGGAACATCGCCATCCTCCCTGTGCCATGAAGAGGAGCAAATGCTCAGATTTCTGGGCCTCATTTCAGGTGGAACGATTTCGTGTCTGTGGGGTGTAAGCTCAGGAATCTGCATGTTAAACCAACACCCTCAGGGCTGCTCTGGCTTCCTGGGATTTGAGGACCACTGCTTTATTAGAATGTTTCTCCATGCTCTCCATACATGGACGATTTCCTCTCGCACTTAGAAATTCTATAGAAAACACGATGCTTTTAGACTATCCAGGGGTTTCTGCATTCCAGGGGAACAGCTAGCAGGAAATTGCAACATCGTGCATGATCTGTTACCTCTCTAGACCCGGGAACTGTGGGCTTTTATGGAATGGGGTGGTGAACGTGGCAGAGAAGAGTTCCCCTTCCTCCGATCTGAGCGGTTAGGTCACGTCAAACTAAGCTAATATAAATGTCAGTGTGCCACTTTCGCTCGTGAAATCTGAGTTTGTTGCAATGCAGTTCATTTTCCTTCTTCCTGCTCTGTGGACACTATCAGCTGATGTGTCTGACAAGCATTTCCTCTGCCCAAATAAAAGCAATCTCAGCAGTTCTCCTGAGTGAGTTTCCCCGTGCATGTGTGCTCGTGGCACTCCCGTCACATTTTCCCCAGAGCCCCGATGAGCTAGTCTCCGCGGACCCCCTAACCCACCAAGCCAGGAGCCCTGGAGCTGTCTCCAGGAGCCGTCACACCAGTCCATAATGACCACTGGAGTGTGGCGTTATATAGACATCCAGTGGAGGAATTAATTACGGGGAACATGAAGTCCCTCCAGGAACACACTGAAGATTTAACACCTCCCAGGTGAATACTCTGCCGTTAGAGTGAGGAGGCAGCTCTGTTGGCTCAGCGCAGCCCAGCCTGCTCTGCATAACAATGGCCCGCAAGGTGCACCTGATGAAGCCAACCGGGCCCAGGGAATGCCCTTCCAGACACGGGTTATCTTCTGGGGGCAAGGAGCCAGACTGCAGGGCAGGCCAACCTTTGGCTGATTCTTCTATTCATTTGTCACTTGTTTCAGTCTTTCTTTTCTCCTTCTAGTTTATGCCTTCAACCTTATCTAGGTGGTTTCCCCGAGAAAATGAGTGCCGGAGCCCGTCTCCGTGGTGAATTACAGTGATTCCCCAGGCACTCTTCACAGGAGTCGGGGTATGCACTTAGCTTGGCCTGTCAGATCCCCATCTAAATATTTTCAATCAACGGCAGCTAGGAATGATTTAGGGGAACGTCCTTCGCATCTGCCATGTTGCTTTTATTTCTAGCACAGCTGCTCTCACCCACACCGAAGGCTGATCCATTTTGTAGGAAGTTAGGGCAATTCTCCAGGCCTTTCATGATGCTCAGGTCAACCTATTAATGTGCTTTACGATCCTTTGTCATGAATGGTGTCATTTAAATGTGTATTATTATTCTGTATCTTCCCGCTGATAGACACATACAGGAGCTAGGTAAGCAGCAGACATACAACTCAAAGGAAAAAGAGAACCAGGAAAGAAGGCAGGAAAGGAGAAAGGCAGAAAGGCAAAATAACAAACAAATCCTACAACATGTATTGGGAAATTGCATCAATGCTCTTTCTGAGACTTGTACCAGTTAATAAAAATTACTTGAGCTGTCACCTTTTAATGAAAATATTACAAGGAATGTCTTCTAGAATGAAGCCTCCCCTGTATCAACAAGGTTAAATAAAAAGGTGATTTGGATCAAAATGGATAAGCTGGACAACAAACTTATCACGCACGTGGATTCCTGTACTGAAGGCAGGGTTAGCTCTGTCGCAGGCATTGCAGAGGCATGAGTCATGTACGGGGAAGAACACACACACACGGAGACACTTCCCTCCTTGCCTGCCGTCTGTCTGCCAACGTGACCCTTCAGCCCCTCCCCCACATCAACTCCTGCTGATTGAAATGTGAAGACAGTCAGGTGGGTGTGGGAACCACGCGTCTCACTGATGGTTTATGTCAAGCTGCAGACTAGCAGGCAGAACAAAAAGGTCTGATCGCCCTGTTCACAGGCCTCCCACACCCCAGAGGTGCTGGGAACACACATTTCTTTCATCGTTCAGTGTGGTATTTCTTGACTGGCGATGCATTCCAACTGGCGAGCACAGACACGTGAAAAATTCCTGTGACGCGGTGGGGGACAAAGGGAAAACTCACAAGGCCTTTCAGTTGTCACACAGAAGATCACACTGGAGATGGCGGGTGGGGTTTTTGTGCATGTGTGTGAGGTGTGTGGTTGTGTGTGGGGGCAGTCCAGGGCTGCCGCCCAGCAACAACTCCTGGTTCTGTCTCACACAGTCACACTGAAGTTCTCCCTGAAGTTTGACCGCTCTTCCCCTTCTACCCACTGGCTTCTCTCTCTGCTCGAAATCTACCAATTATTTCCTTTAAGCGTCAGCAGAACACCAGACACACCGAGATATAACCTTTACTCACGTTGGCGCTGTTAAATCATTACTTGAAACTGAAGTCGCACTTGTCAACTGTGACTTCAGTCCCTAATAACTACTTTTCAGAAGTACCAGTGGTATCTGGGCTCTTAATGCTGTGGCCCAAGGCCCTCGGAATGTCTTTGCAGGTCATTTAGAACCATCCATCTGATCTGTAGCAAGATCAGTCAATCTTTCAGCCGAGTGCTTTCCTCTCACTTCCCCTCACTGCCAAGCCCTTTATTAGCTCTCTCAGGGCCGAACTGGGGGGATGATCTCCGGCAGTCATATCGACCACTTAGCTTGTAAAGACTTTGAGCTCAGGGCATCGCTGCATGCTTGGATCCCGAATTCTGTCACTTTCCTGTGAGACTTTTTTCTCCCTCTGTTTTCCTTCTCTGTGGTTGTATTGGGCTCTCATTTAAAAAGCCTTTTAACCAGCCCTGGCTGCATGACATAAGAAATCTGAAAAATGGACCCAGATGTCCATTCGCAAGGACACATAACTGGTCTGGTTTGGGAAGGCGTCTGGTCTTACTGAGCATGTGGTTTTGGAGAGCCCTCCTCTCATGCCTGGTGACTTCAGGGGATTTGGAAAAGGCGAAATAGGTTTTGTAGTTTTCAACGGATCTTGATTTTAACTTTGGAGGGTAATTAATAATAACAATACCACCAACAAATATCAAATGGTACTTTGCAGTTGTCACGCCACTTAATGCATGTGTATGCATGCACACACAAGGTCTACTGGTTGCCCATTTTGCAGGTGAGGTAACAGTGCTTCAGTAGCTTGCCCAGTATCACCCAGTGAGGGCCTATAAATGTGAGCATACGAACCCCTGTGCTTGACCGCCCCCTCAGCAATGACCCAATACTTGTCTCTCCCAATAAGCAGCCATTGTTAATACTGTATGAACTGAAGAATTGTCACTATTAGATAGGAAATGGTTACTGAAAAGTTACTACAACTCACAGAGACACGTAAGCCCCATCTTTGGAGTGTCTGTGTGCGTCACCCTGCCATCTAATGCAAATGCAGAGATAATATATTAGAATCACAGGATGAATTTTTAATGTGTTGCGGGTGTCTGCCAAAAAGTAAGTGGATTGGAGGAACAGACAGACAGGCCAAGAGTATTGATAAAGGAAGGTGCCCTTTTGTCTGTCTATCTAATTTCCTCTCTCTGCCTTCTCACCTTCTTAAAAGTCTCCCCGCCTCCACTGCCCTCTGTAGAAGTGTTGGTATCTAAGGGCAACGCTCTGATAGTATTTGGAGAAAAATCCTCTTCCTTTTAATGTAAGAGTAATGATGTTAGCGCTGTTGCTCAGGCTCCATTCCAGTGCAGGTAATTATGCTTTGCCTTTTTCAATTCCCTCTGCAGTTTCTGTGGAATCTATCCCCCCCCCCCACTTCCTGTCCTAAACTGTGGTACCAGGTTGCTGGGCTGCTGTTCAACATCTGCTTCCCCAAAGAGCTACACTTTAAAAGGGAGTGAAATTATTTCTCTTTCATGATGACTTTGCTGAAAGGAACCTGATAAATGGCAGGTGCTGGAGTGCTCCTTTGATTTGGGTCAGGGGACAGCTTGCAGTTAGTCTGGGGTCACTTCAGTTCCTTGCCTGGAACAAAGTACACAAACGTTCTTTTAAAGAAAATGAGGCTTGCTATTGGACGGGATGATTGACTAGCCACCCGCTGGTGGAGGTCAAGGCAGGCACTGACCTCCTCAGCTGAGGGGCTTGTCCAAATGCCTTTCAGAGGACATCTGGGGCCCCTCTTGCAGAGAGCCCTCCCAAAACCACTGGGGTCCGAGCCATGACTCTGCTCTTAGACCTTACGTGGGTCAAGCTTTGGGCCTTCTGACTTCCGCTCACATTTGATCTCTTCTTTCTTGGCAGAAGCACCCAAAGATGAGAGGATTGTTTCCAATTTCCCTTACATAATCACTTCTTACTATTCCCTTGAGACAAAAGGCTTCCAGAAATGACAGCGTGCTTAGCATGCTCCCTCAATATCCTTACTGAATATTCCCATTCCAAGAGGTCCTGAACGAGACCAGCCTCCGCCCCAATGTCCTGTATGTTTTTCTACACCCCCTTCTGAGATCTCCAGCATTCTGTCTTGGCACATTTACTTTTAACTAACCAGAATAAAATTTGGCAAATAATGCCCGTCTTACCCTTAACTAAATGGTTAGTACATCATATGATCTCTGATAAGATGTCTTGGATTAAAAAACATGCGATTTATGCAAGGAAATCCATGAGCTACTTCAGAGAAAAAGTCCAAGAGTGGTGAGAAAAGAAAAAAAAAAAAACACTTCTTCAACAGGACATGCAAAAAAGTCAGCAAAAATAGAACTCTTTTGTTTCACATAGAGAGAAGGAAAACATCCAATTATAATCATTTGAAATTTTGTAATATACCCATGAATATTTTTTCAGCATAAGAGAAAAAATGGCTAATAATTCTATAATAACTGCAGTTCTTTTGGTATTCTTTACAAATTTACCTTCCAGATATATCTTAGATCTAAAAGCAAAACAAACAAACAAAAACAAGTCACAGAAGGGAGGGTTTCTGTTGGCTGAGGGAGAAAATAGTTGGGCCAATGGAATAATACTTTTTAGCACCAGTAATTTTTCTAAGAGATTTCCTGAAATTACAAAGTGCAGGTTCAAAGGGGAAAATGACCTTAGAATATACTAATAATTAGAGTTATGTCAGGTGCCAGCTTTATATCTCATTAGTGACCAACTGAACATACTGTCTTACCAGCTCCGATGGAGACAAAATACAGCGAGAAGCAATTGCCCCAAAGGGGGACACTCTAGCCACCTTTGTGGACATGGAGTCAACCCAATAACGCATCATCCTTGGAATTTAAGTCATAGAAGTTTTGACTTAATACTTACTTAAAATTCGTCGATAAAAAGGGAGATGCGATAAATCTATACATTCTTTTCAAGAAAGGAGAGACTGAAAGCTCATTCCCTCAAAAAACTTCAGCTATTTAATGTTTTAAAGTTGTTTTTACTTGAATTAGAGAGTTTGGTGGAAGCAATGACAGTTACAGAACCAAACTCTTGTCTGCATCTAATTTTGTCTTAGCAGCTCTTTGAAACTGCTAAATCTGGTTTTAAAGTATGATGATGTTGTTTTCTCATGGTGTGAAACAGCTGCTGTTGTTCTGATGAGAAGCCCATTTTCCATTTTATTTTTGCAAGATGTTGGCTACATCAGGCCCAGCAACGTAGGCAGCTGAGAAGCATCTCACTGCAGAAAGCAGTAAAGAAAGGACAAGGGCCTTTTCCAGAGGCATCTATTTCTGAAAGTGGGGCCTGGAGTGGACGCCGCTGCTAAGCCACGCTCGGCTCCTGCCTCGAGGGCCACCCGCTGGGCTTTTTCGTGGAGAGCAGAGTGACAACTTGAGGGAGGATGACTTACCTGTTGATTTCATGATACCCATGGATCGTTGGTCCCTAAATCCAGAGGACAAATAATCTACCTGGAAAAACTCCATCCTCAGCTTCTCCTTGGACAATATCAGCCTTCCTGCTCTCACATACTATTTTGCTAAGCATGAAGTCACAGACTCTCCCCTCCAGCCTAAGCGTTTAAAACGAGAAACTCCGTGTTTCTGACCGCTCTTTAGTAACGAGGTGAGGCAGCCCCGGAGCTGCATGGCTGGGAGGTCGAAGCTGTGGTGAGGCTGGTGGCTCTGGGCAGGATCTGCTTTTCAGCTCGCTGTAGTTGTCATCCTCACCTCTGCACAGCCCTTCCCTGGTGCTGCTGGAGCCTGGCGGCGGTGGCTGGGGAGTAAGGGAATCGACTTCAGATAGGGCTTGTCTGTGTGCATTGCCTCCCCAACCCTGCTCCCTGAGGACCCTTCTCCTGGAGCTCTGAACTATGCCACCGATGGGACTTCTTTCCGGTGACTCTCACCCTGGAAGGTCTGCAAGGGGAGGGCGAATGTGTGGAGGGTGCACTAATACCTCTGTGGGCAAGGAGCAGTTACTGCCGTTCTGGTGGTTAAAGTTCGGTACCTCTTTGGCTCCAGCTGACAAATGGTTGCTGGTCCAAGGTTTGGGAGTCCCTGCCCACCTCCACCCACACCAGCGGGTTTGGCCGCACCCTTGGGAATTGGTTAACCTCTGGGGCTCCAGAACCCTGCACCTGCATGATAGGCAGAATTAGTTCAGATTCGTTGGTGCCTGCACCCCACTAGTTGTTAAATACTTTCTCACCCCTGAGCAGAGGCTAATGAAATCCCTTCACCTGGAGCATAGCTGGGGTCTGATTGCTTCCCCTCCCTTCTTCTCTCATCCCTGAATCTCTTGCCACCCACTGTCCCCTCACCATGTGCCTTACAAGGAAGTCTTCCTTTCCAGAAGTTACAGGCAATTGCACAGCAGTGGGCTAAACTATTATGGAGAGCTTAAGCTGCTGGATCATTACAAGCTCGAATTGATTACATCTGAGCTCGAAAATTTCAGAATGCGAGAACATGGCCCTTGAAAGTGGCTAGAAAATTTTGTGTTCAACGTATGTGGTTTTGTGCTGCGGTACCTTTCATGGTTTCCAAAGTAATACAGGCATTGCTATTCCTTTTTTACCCCTTCTTTTTGGCCATTTTATAAATCTCTCTGGAGAGGCACTTGTTATCCTTAACCACAACTAGTTAAAATTGTATTTTCATCATGGCAAAAAAATGCTTTTAAAATGATACAACAGAAATAAGCTGGTTTGACATGGAACGTACACACGTTTTCTGAATATCTGTTAGCATCCTCTTGTTATTCTTTCAATTATCATGTATTTGGTTCAGATCATATTTTCCTCCCAGCAGTTGCTGTTTTAATCATTGTCAAGTTCAAGCTATGAGTGTGAAGATTTGGAGATGATAGACTCTAGCTTAATTATTACCATGGGTTAAATGGGGTGACTTAGGAAAAGTCAGTGCATGCTGCCTAAACTTGATTCACCTGTGAATGAACGGGGTCGGACTGATAGCCTCAGTTCCCTGCCAGCACTAAGGTTCTGGATTCACTGATGTTATTTTTCTGCTCTACTACTAGCAGGGACTACATGTGTAGAGTGTTTTTATACATCATCTCACTTGAACCTTAGAGAGCCACTCCAACAGGTAGGCGAAATGAATAAAGGCTCCCCAGCAGCTTAGAGCTTGAAAAGGAAAAACAATTAGGAAACCATGAATTACCCTTCTGAATTACCCACTTCAATTTCAAAAATTAAACGTTGGTTTATGGGAGTCATTCTTTCTGCCTCCATCACAGGTGTTAGCTTCTGAATGTGTTGGCTGAGCTTGGCGTCCTGGTGTGAAATGATAGTTATGCAGCTAGTTGTTAAACATATGTGTTTGTGTGTAAACATAAAGATGTATATAAACACAGTGGGAGGTGGAAACGGGTGTAGTCAAGCAGGAGGATGAATAGGAGAAAGAACAGAATTACCCATTGGCTTCCAGAAGCAAAGACAGGCGTCTAACGTATATTAACTGCCCAATGTGTGCTGTTCATGTTATTTTAATTCATCTTCACATCAGTTCTACGTGAAATCTGTATTAACTTACCCATTCTACAGATGCCGAAGCCTGCTCTGCTCTGAGAGGTAATTGAGAAGGACAAGTTCTCACAGGTAGAATACATATTCATACCCAGAACACCTTTTCACTGCATTCCTTAAGTGATTTATTTGTCTGGTCACGCATTTTTATCCAACACATAGTAAACGTCAGATTCTGTGCTAGGCACTGAACTGAAGTCCACAGCAAAAAGATCTGGTGCCTCCGGGTTTTATAAATCCAGCATCCTTGAAGTGCGTGGCTTCTGTGGAGGTGGAAGATGGGAGGGATTCGAGGTTAGGGGAGGGATGACAACAAGCCTCTGGAGGAAGGAGGACAAGCCCTGAGTCACGACACTTGACAGTTTCTGTGTATAGATGCTCCCACGATAGCCGTGCCATCACTGAATGCACGGAGCCAAAGCAGCCCATCTTCCGAGTTGGATGAGCCAGCCCCAGCCCACTGCTGGGTGGGATAGAAAGTACAGTGATGCAAAGACCCCTCTGATAACTAAAATAAGGGTGCTGAACTCCCCACAGGCACAACAGTCTCTAACCTTTGCAGAGGGCATTATGATTCACAAGGTATGTTTCTCTGTTCATTTATTTTTTGTAATCCTTACAACCACATGGAATAAAAGCCATTTTCGAGATGGGGTAACTAAGCTGCACCGAGGCTGAATTCCTCATCAATATCATACACCTTGAAAGGGGCAAAATCAAGCTTTGAAAACCAGGCCCCGCATTATACCGCACAGACTTAAAAACCAAGATCGGTGGCCACTGTCTGAGCGCCCACTTTATAAGTCTCTTTTGATGCTCTTGGTTGGAGCACACTAATGAGACCAGTGCTACCTTGCTTGTCTAAGTCCTGTTATTCACCATTCACAGTCACTAACTGCACCCCTAAGACTGATGTATGTCCTTGGTTATGTACAAGAGTACAAGGGTGCGAAGGGGGCTGAACATCACGGGGCAGGCCCAATAGTGCACCCATGGAAGACTCCCACCTATGAGTCAGTGTCGCCACGCCCCTATTCCAAAGCCAGCAGTTATCTTCACACAAGTGGTGACCACCCTTGGGGAAAAATCAATAACCCACCGTCATTAAAGAAGGATGCCCCTGAAGCAAGTTACAGCAGAAGGCTGAAAGCCAACAAGCAATAGACTTCTCATGCACCCTGGCAAACTGGTGACAGTTTTACGGCCGGTAGTTACAACGAGGCACGTTATGAAATTAGCATCCCCACGCAGGCTTTTAATTGGGGCTCCTTGGCTGTCTCCTCTGAGCACAACAGTTTGAGTTAACACAGAGATATTCCATTCTTCAAGTGAAAGAAAAGAGGTGATTATTCTCAGCCGTGCAACAGCAAAAGCTACAGTTAGACGCGGTCAGTCAAGTAAGGGCTGTCAGCATGTCCTAGGTATTTATTCTATGCCGAGCCCTCTGCCAGAAACTAAGCAGATGCAAAGCTACGTAAGCCCCAATTCTTCTCCTGTACAGCAAGGTCTATAAAACTCAATAATGCACCAGGCTCTTTAGGGCTTGGGCAGGATCCTCGCTCCACTACTCATCATTGTACGCACCTGGAGAAACTACCTCAAGTTCCTTGAGCTATCTGTTCCATTGACTTATCTGCTGTTTTTTTTTCTCCAAAAGAATGATACATCCAGTACTTTCTTCTAAAACTCTTATGATTTCTAAAATTGAAACACTTCCACAGCAGCAAGGGAAAGACAGTGAATGGTAGTTTTCAGTGTGTCTTTGACAGTAAATAGAAACAGTCTCATTTAGTGAAAAAAACAAAGATGAGGTAAAACTAGATATGGAGAGAGAATCATTAAGAGAATTTTAGATAATTTAATCCCTTGCTCCCTCCTATATACTTGAGTTAATATGAGCCTTTGTCAGTTGCACCACATTTTAAAATGAAATCCGTATCCTGTTTCCCACGTGGGAGCAGAATTACTAGGTCAATAGGCCCTTAAATGTCATGAATTACAATATATAGGGCAGATGACACTTGTCAAAGATGCAGTGACCAATGCAGATACAAATCTGACTTGAGGACTGAAAGAACCCAAGTCAAATCAATGTCTGAGATAAAGTCCAGGTTTAGTGGGGTGACACGGTTAGCAGCACCTTTCAGGGGACAATTGTTCAGCTCTCCACTGAGAGTGATGCTCCCAGGCCTCATCATTTCTCCAGAAGCCTGTGGTTGGATCCCTTCTGTCTTCCTAGCACTATACTCACTGAGCAGCTGGGCGGGGAAGAGAGAGAGAGAGACAGAGAGAGAGAGTGGGGCGGGGGAGAGAGAGGGAGAGAGAGAGCGAGCGCCAACATATCCGCCTCCTCTAAGTTTCTGTAACTTTCACCCTAAAGTGCAGTTTTTCACACAAGGGGACATCAAGTGCCAGTGGAGACCAAGCAATGAGTAACTCATAGAAGCAAATCTCTGACATATCTACAAGACACAGATGTATTTGTGTAGCTTATTTCCAATGGTGTTAAGTACTACAAAGGAAATAACTAGTTACGAAATAGAGATGTACTTGGGGAGGTGTTATTGGACAGGATGTTCAAGGAAGGCCTCTTTGAGGTAACACCTGGACTGAGATCAAAACAGAAAGGAGGAGGCATGGGAAGAGCTGGGGAAAGCTTTCCAACCTTAGAAATAACAGCAAGTGCAAAGGCCCTGAGGCGGAAACAATCTGGGTGTGATCAAAGACTAGAAAAGGCCAGGTTGCTGGCCTGTCCCAAGGGAGGAAGAATGCCAAAGAGAGAGCCATAGAGGAAGCAGGGATCAGATCAGGCAGGACCTTATGGGTCAGGAGTCCGGAGCATATTCCAAGTGTAATGAAAACTTTTGTAAAATTAGAAGCAGGAAAGTGACAGAATCTGGTTTGTTGGCCTTTGACAGAGATGTGATCGCCTAATGAATAGGACACATATATAAATAAACAATTAGCTACCTGGCTACTGATCTACTTAACTAACTAAATAAAGCCCAGCATGCAACCCTATGATCCACAAAAATGTAGAGATTTGCAGAGGAAGTAAAATAAGCAAAATGAATGAGAAATAATGAGGACAACTGAAATTCAGCCAGTTGCCAAGTGACCTTCTAAGAGGAGACACTGGGGAAGATAGGCAATGATCAGCTTTGGAAATGAACAAGCATAGTCAGCGAAGGAATTTTCTAGAATGTCTGGCTAGCATGGAGTGCATTTTGCCTGGAAGAAGGTAATCAGTAAATTAAATGCTTGTGAAAGTTTCATAGTAGAGGAGGCCATACAATTGCCCTGAGCAGCAATTTTATCACTTTTCAGGGTTGAATACGAACTTACGGCTTAATTCAGTGCCTGTAAGAGCACATTGTGATTTTTTGGATTGCCCTGGTGGTTATGCCCCATGTTTTTGTTTGGTGGAGAAGACATGCTGTAGGAATTTAGGAATCCCTCGCATTCCTAAAGGAGCCTTTCCCTTCATCTGCATCCTTTGCGGGCAGTTTCTCTGCATTTCCTTTGAATGGTCTTCTGTGCACTGGCTGATGTTTCACGTTGTCCAAAGTTGGGCCGTTCTGTGTGCTGTTGCCCCTAGGAGGCTGTAGCATCACATCTCTGTAAAGTGTCACCAGGAAGGGCTCCTACTGGAGAAACCTGGGCTCAGGCTGCCCCGTGGAAGACTCCCCAACAATGTCAGCGGAAATAGATGCAGTGACGACAGGGTGAGGATGAGAGTGGAGGATGGGGTTCTTCCATGACAGCTTGCTGAATCCGGAACCCTGACACTTGTGAAGTATGCTGTCAGGAACATTAAGTATCCAAAAGTGATAAAGCTTCAATTTGCTAGTCCATTAGACTAATTACTGCAATAATTAAGTAACTACTTGATTAGAACTAATGGGTACCTAATTATCCAGGAGAAAAGTATCAGGTGGCAATTATCAGGTGGCAATTAATAGACTGGAGTTAATGTCTTAGCACTGTCTTTGTATGAATTCATAAGCAAGGTAAAGAAAACAAACAATAACTTATTAATATTTATTGGTGCCACAGTGTTTTTCAGCTTGTTTCATTTACACAGAACCAATTAGTGGAGAGACCATTAGAGTTGCAGGGTATACAGGGACTGCAGCCAGCCGAGTTAGGTCTTTAAAGGCACAGGATCTCATGAGCAATAACCGCTAACATTTAACTGGAATCAGCCTGTGATTTCAGCTTTGTTGCTGTAAATCTAGGGAAAGGGAATCACAGAGGTGAAAAATCAATAGTCATGATAAAATCTGGGAGAAATAGGCTAATAGATTGAAGTGGAGAGCCCTCATTAAAGATTTTTCTTGGTCCACTGGAAACCCTGCCTCTCTTTTCCCCCTGGTACTATTAAATGGCTGGGGACAGAGATGCATACAAAAACCGTAACTTATTAGAAGAGAAACTTTTCTTGTGAACACATACCAAACAGAAGCCTTGAGTTTCTCACAGTATGAAACGCTATCTTTCTAAGCCAGTGATTGTGGAGCACTGACTAAGACCCGCTGCTAACATCAGAAAATACTCGTTATAAAAATAAATGTTAGAACGAAACTTCCATCCATACCCATGTTGTCCTGTGGTTATAACCACAGAGACCTGCCTTGTGCAAACCACTTCCCTAGAAAGCATTGGGCCGAGTTTGAAATGCCTCACTCAGGTTTAGAGGAGAAAACAGGTCAGCTATTTATTTATTTATTCTTTAATTCAGGAAAACACACGCTACAAGGTTGTAAGGCTTCTGGGCAAACACAAGAACAAGAGCTGACCCGCAGGATCACAGAGTAAGAAAATGCTCCCTGACTGAACATTCTGCATCGAACATTTCCGCTGCGTAATGAAAATAATAGCTACATGCTTCTTACTTTCTTTTCCTAGTTCACTGGTCTTTTTTGAAGAACTATTTTTAAAAATTCAGGAGAGGTTTGGACCTATGTTAAATTTATTAACATTTTTAAAGTTACATAATTAACCCTGCAGTGGAGGAAAAGCCCATCGACTTTTATTTTATTTCCTTGACCAGTATAAATAATTGAAATGGGTTTTAATCATATTTTAGGGGAAAAAACAATCACCTTATATTAGAATGCGTACAGTGACAAATGGAGATAAATCTAAAATTTATAGAAAGGGAGCATTTGCATAAACTGCAGAATCCAAACATACAGGACATTAAGAGTAACAATTGTTGCAAAGGGCATGAAAAATTCAACTTTGGTTTCATGATAGGAGCCCGGCTTCGCAACATGATTAAGATAATACATCACGCAGCCCTCGCTTATTAAAGGCATAATTGTTGTGAGAACCAGAAGTGGCGTTAATGCGAATCTAGTTTTATATATGTACAAATATGAAGAGAAGTGGACTTGGAGATGCTTGCTTTTGGTGATCCATAGTCATTTTATTAATGTTTGAATAATAACCGCCTAGAGGGCCTGTTATAAATTAAAGGGACGGATTGAGATATAAATTTTTATGAGGACTAGTTATACATTTCCATTATGTATTTAAAAATGAAGGCATTACTGTGAGCGCGGCCGTCCGCACATTTATTTGAGGTGATTTGGATGGGAGGGACGGTGGATGGAGCTGCTGTGTGGCGGCAGTAAGAAAGATGTATCTGTCCCTTTGAACAGCTGCATCACATGTCACGCATGCACTCTGTTCTACCGGAGTCGGTCCTCTGCTGCCAAATCTGCATGATTATTTCTGTGACAATAGCAAGTGATAATAGAACGTGAGGTTCAGGCCACTTAAGGGGTTTCTTATGGTTAAATCCTGGAAGACTTGGCTATTATCGATCTGTTAATGTAACAGTGGAAGGCAGTGATTACCGCCAAGCAGTTCTGATGCTTCTCCCTGCTTCTGGGGTGCTGTCTAGGGTTTTACAAGTGGCCTTCGGAGAAGCCGATCCTGCTCAGTGGCAATAATCCTTCTTTCTCCATGTCTTCTGATCTGTTCTTCCAATATTGTCCTCACTTTTGTGGGTGTAAGGGGTCCTTGAACTTCCATCATTTATTAACTCATACCCCAAAGGGTTCAGGAAGATCCTTGGCAAGCATGCTCCTATGTCTATGTACCCATTTACGTATATACAAAAACTTATGGACATAATACCCTCCCTAAGGATAGAAATGTGTATTATAAAATACTGCTTGTGCATTCACCTGCATCTCCATGAAAACTTTGCAGTCAGGCAGCCCAGGGGTTGCACCCAGCCACATGCTAATGAGATGGTCATTTAAACAAGCTATTTAACCGATAACTTCCAATTTTCTCATGCATAGAATGAAAAGATTAAATATACTTTAAGGGGTGCGGTATGCCGTAGCAACTTAGTAAATACATGTGTATTAGTTTTGGGGGGCTGCTCTAATACAGTACCACAGACTAGGTGACTCCAACAACAGAAACTGGTGGTCTCACAGTTCTGGAGGCTGGAAGTCCAAGATCAAGGTGTCGGTAGGATTGATCCTTCTGAGGGAAGAATCTGTTCTAGGCCATTCTCCTCGGTTTTTAGATGGCTGTTTTCTCCCTGTGTCACTTCGTATCATCTTCCTTTTTGGTATATCTCTGCATCCAAATTTTCTTTTGTACAAGGACACTAGTCACTTTGGATTAGGACCCATACCAATGATCTCATTTTAACTTGATTACATTTGTAAAGACCCAATCTCCAAATAAGGTCACTTGCTAAGGTTCTGGGGTTTAGTTCTTCAACACACAAGCAGGGAGGGGGAGCAATTACACCCATTAAATATGTTTGATGAGTGAATATAATTAATGAATGAGTATAAAATAATATTAATGATGTTGCGATGATAAATAGTATGCTTTCAAACAGCATACAGTTTATTCTCAAGTCAGCACACCCCCTAAATCCCCAGCCTCAGTTAACAATCTCAATAAGATGCTCAAACTTTCCATATTGCTTATATTCACCCACTTACTCTGGCAATATGACAATAATATTATGAATGTTTTTTTTTCTCTCATTGCAATTGACATGAATCAAACCCAGGTGTGCCAGGTGATTATGGGCCGATGCATCCAGGTGGTGGGCCATCCAGTACCCTCCACCATCCTTTGTGTCAGTTCATCTGTGGGAGCCCTAGTGAAAAAAAAATGATCATTGCTTGAATGAGTATAATGATGGCCAAATAAAACAAGCATGTAGAAGAAAATCAGAGCTCCTTGTGCTGATTTTAAAATAGGCTGTACTGTTCAAATGCATCTTTCAAAACCAAGAAAACTCCCTAATCACAGGTCTATTTGAATTTAAATTCCAGAGTATCAGCTCATCACCAGCATCCTGCCATTTACCAATTTTAGCAATAATCTTAAAAGGCTACAAAAAGGTCTTCCTTTCCCATCACTGCTCCATGCTCCCAGGCGAAGGCCCGAGGAGCAGTGGCCTGCCTCCAAGTGTGCGTTCCCCACCTGCCCTTTCCCAGGTGGTTGGTTAATAAGGGACCCCGGCACTGTTTTTCTCTGTCATCAGTTTCCTCATCTCTGCATGGTTCCTGAAAAGACACAGTGTGCGAAGTTCTTCACCCACCGTGCTACTTGCAGTTCCTAGGATTTGGGTATTTTTTTCCTCCCTCAACACCTCCCCCCGCCTGCCGCACAGTAGTGGCCCTCCATGACAAGGGAGGGGGACGTTCATTGACTGACATGGGTGATGACAGGACTCTTCGACTGCTGTGGATCAGGATCAGTGCCCATCCGGCAGCCCTCTGAAGCGGATTGCTTTAGGATGCTCTCATGGAGCAAGGGCTGTGGCTCCACAGACAGGAAAGGAGGCACTGGGCTGTTTCGTCTGCCAAAGATTGGGTGGAGAAAATTGAAGTCCAGAAGATGGAGAGATGGGAGTTTGAACAGGGGTATCATTTAATACATTTAACCTCTTAGCTGCTGAAATTTGCATGAATGTAGCTAAATCTGTATCTTTAATCTGTCCATCCATCTGTCACAGTGCACATATCGTATACGCATTGTAATACTTGGACTTTGGTAGTATTTCTAGCAGTCCTGAGCGTTTGCTTTTCTCTAGTCTGGAAATAGTACTAGAGGAGGTCTTGTCATCTTTTCGTCTCCTCATATTGCTGGGGTTTCTAGATGTCAGAGGGGCAAAAACGAAACGTCATGTGATGAGAAAACGAATGATACAGCGTTCAGGATTTTTCTTTTTGTTCTTAAAAGCGTGTGATTTCACTTTGGCTCGGGTGAAAGTTCAGGTTAGTTCTTATTTTATCCACAGCACTGGCCCATCTCTCATGAGAATCTCAGCTCCCTGAGTCCCTCGATCATTCTGTGATGTTCGGTTCTCTCCTCCTCACTCCTGTATAACGCAGTTGAATTATGAAGTGGCTAGGACCTGGCCCAACATTGAGAACATGGCCTGTTTGATGTCCTGTATCCTGGAAGAACAGATCCATTTGATTGTTTCTTGTTCAGTATTTCCAAATCTATTGCCCAAATTGTGAACTTTGCTATTTTATTTCTGCTTCAGCAGAGACCGAAGATGATCTCTTTAAATAAAAACTGGCTTTCTTTAATCCCATTGACACTTGTCTCCCCTTTTCAGCTGTGTTACCCATTGTTTCAATCAGCAACCTAATGAAGTGAAGGGGCTCTGTTGGTAGGTTAGAGGAAAAGTGGATATGGAATAAAAGGTTAATTCCCCTACGATTCTTCATATTTTGAATGAGTAGTTGAGAATCTTATGGGAAAGAAAAATAAAACTCTTATTAGCCTAAATGTAAGACTCAACATACCTCACATTCAGGGATGATGTTCCCTTTTACCTATGGAAATAATACAGAGAAAGAAATCTACTGACGTATTCCTCCCAGTCGTGGCGGTAGAGCTGTGCACCAGAGCCCTGCTTACCTTTGTGGATGAGGTCACGTGTTGGTTGTGTATTTGAGATAAGAAAGCATCTGTAACCACTTGACCTCACTGGTCCTCTCCAGTTAACCGACTGAGCCTAGAACCCTCTTGGGGAAAAGAAGTGAAGAATTATATACTCAGTGCATTTCATTCAGTTTAAAAAGTCCTGTTGTTGACTCAGGTCATTTAATCCAGCAGCACCACCCCCTCCCCCCCCCCCCTCCATTTCAGCACTTAACTTACCATCAGGAAGTAAACGGGGTCCTGGGAGAAAGAACCAAGCTCACTATCTCTTCCATGCCCTTCATGGAAGTGCAAAAGCCTTTTTCCCCTGAATAGATCATTTAATCTCCTTGTACGACAGCATCCTCTCTTGTGAGATAGAGGTCATAATACTAGCATATTTCACACAGTTATTGGGAAAAACTATCTGGTTAGCCATATAAAGCATTTTACAAATATGAAGTGCTTTACACAGTCTAAATAATGCTTGAAAGCATAAAATGTATGTAGTTATCAAGTATTCTCATCGTGGCCTTTATATTTCTCTTGGCATTTATCCTTCCTTTTCTCCCTCCTCTGTTCACATTATTATGTAGAGACCTAGAATTCCTCCTCTTTTCTCATGACTGAGGGTTTGAGAGAGTCTTCAGGGCAGGAGAGAAAAGCTCTTAGAGAGATTACTTGTCAATTCAAGTGCAAAAGTTTTCAAGTAGAAAATTGGCACCAATATGTGAATCTGAATGACGTCTAGAAAAATAGGATATTGAAGTGAGAAGTTGGATTTTTAAAGGACCCCAAAATAAACTTCTTAGAAAATAACATTGACAAGGAGACTCTGCTGTCATTAGCATGTAGGCTGAGGTATAAATACAGGGTGGCACAAAAGTAGGTTTATAGTTGTGAGTGTAGCATGCAACACACAGAGTTTATCCCTGTATTATTATTTATTAACCATTGTATCATTTTCCATACGAGAAACTGTAAACCTCCTTTGCCCCACCCTGTACTGGCTCATCCATGCTTGTTTGTTGAGGACCTTTTATATGCTAGGTGCAATACGTATTATTTTTTTTTCTTGGAAACAACACTAAAGAGTCTATTTCTATTTCACAGATGAGGGACCTGCTAAAGTTCCACAGTGAAGGGAAGATAACCCTAATCTTTCTTAATTCAAAACCTGTGCTCTACGTTCTATGCATAGTAAGGCATATTACCATTGCATTATCCATTCACCTGAGTCCTACAGATGAACTAACATGATCCAACTTACCTACGTAGTGATCAAGTTTCAATTTTGAACTGTGGGGGTGTGTGTCACCTTATTGACTTGTTGGGCCCCTTGCTCAAATAGCCTCCCATTGCATAAGGACATACATACAACATTGAAAGTAACTATTCTTGGTTATAATTTTATACCTTCTTACCATTATTAGTAAATGTTGGCTCTGTGAAATTTCTTTTAGAAGATGACCAAAAAAAAAAACAAAACACACACACACACACACACACACACACACACAAACAAACAACCAAACCAGAACTCTAGATGAAATCAGGTCATTGAGGAATGGAGGAAGGAATACAAATGGTTTTACTAGACAGAATCGTAGCATTTTATAATTGGGACCAGTTTGGCTGAGGGTCCTATCCTTGTGTGACTAGTAAGGTAAAAAGCTTTATATAGGGTTATTGTGATCTCTAAAGGCATTGTAAACCTTTCTACCTGTTACAGCCAGTGAAACTGTTGCAAGAGAAAAAAAATCTGAGCTACTAGGAGGGAAACAGAAAGCTATTTAAACATCTGTGTTGAAAGTACATAATCAGAACATGCACATATGCATAAAATGTAATAGAAGACTAGAGTCTCCACAATTAAAATATTTTATTTATTCTAACATATTCAAATTTGCACTTTCTCCATTTATTTGAAGATTTAAAAACTATATATATTTATCGCTGTATTGAAGCCTGAGCTGTTATCTTTGTCTTAACAAGTCTAATATGCAGTATCTAAAATTATTTTCATGTCATTAGAGACACTTATCTATTAGTAAAGATGCTTCTTTCATTTCTTAAACATCCAATGATCATTGCAAATCGATCCTCTCTCTTTAACTACAAGTAAATATCACCACTGATCCTCTGAAGTGGTGTCTGATCCCAGGTGCCTGCTATGGAAATCCAAGGTCTTCAATTCCTTGTGGTCTCTAATGGCATTAATCAAGGCAGCACAACTTACTTAAAAGGAACAGATGATTAATCTTGACAATAGTAATGTAAACAGAACTCTCATGAATTGGCGATTACCCTCCCCGCCCCCCACCACTGGGGCATTAGTTCTTTGTTTGAGATTTACCCGGTGCCGTGTACACATTACAAGAACAAAAGAGAGTTCTTTATTTTTTAAAATATCCATTCAGTGCAGCTTACCGAACAGGGGAAAAATTGCTATATTTATCAAGGTTGATTTTGTTTTCCAAGTCTCTAATTCGAAACTGAAGAATGCAAGACTACATACATCAGGTGTTTCTAGCAAAATAGCAGCAGCAGCCGCAAAGCATAGACATTTGTCATTCCTTAGAGCTGTCTGACAGTTCTGACAATTCATTAGGCTGAGCTGAAAAGAGGTTTAGAAAGCAAAGAAGGGAACTCAGGTAGGAGAGTTGCTTTTGCATGATCCAGTAATGGCTGATTTGTATCATTTGGGGTGATGGATACACTGTTCAGATTAAACTCAGCAGGGTCTTTCCCCCTCTCTCTTTCCTTGATTTCCCCCAATCCCCAGCTTCCTTCCTCTGGAAGCCCCCAGGATGTTGAGCAAAGGCTGCCCTTTCAGTAGCATTTCATTCTTAAAGGTATGTTCACATGTGTGTTAAGAAAATGCTCCCTTCCAAAAGAAGCTGCTTCCGAGGTGGAGGGAGCCAGGGAGAGATGCAAGATGAGGAAACCTTGCCTTGCCTCCCAATTCCTACCTGCCATAGGAATTTTCCTCCCTCTCAGCCTGTGCCCGTGACGTTACCTATGCATCTGATGTCCTAGTCCCTGGCACGTGGAGCCTCTAAGATACCCGCCATCCTGCCCCCCGCCCACCACATGGCCACACTTCTTCACAGATGGGGAGGGGGTGTCCGTGGAGACCAGTTGTGTGTACGTGCCTTGGGATAGGTAGGATTGGAAGCTTACTCCAGGCATCATCTTTTTTGTAGCCTCTGGCGTGCCTGGGTTAGGAAACGTCTCATTTTTAATTCTGAGAAACAGCACATGTTGTGAGTAGGGGTTTCTGTGGCTCCCTCCGTGTCCTCTGGGTGTGCTTGAGGGGTGGTTTTAAGATTCGAAATAAAACAGGAAAGATTTTGACCAGCAACAAGCAATATCCAGCTATAATTTTTGTAAAAAATTTTGGTCATTCTTTTACCTGAACTCACTCTTTGGGAAAGAAAAAGAGAAAGTGGGAGGAAGAGGAAGAAAGAGAAGGAGAAATGCACACGTGTGTGTGTGTGTGTGTGTGTGTGTGTGTGTGTGTGTGAGGGGTGGTGGTTGGAGAATGTAAGCTGTTAGGCAGATGATATGGTGCTCGTGAGGTTCAGGTTGCACACAGATCCTCTTCAAAAACAGGTTTCCCAAGCCTTCCTTGGGGAACATTTGCAATGACCATTGTTTTGACTCAAAAAATAGAAGAAAAGTAAATCTCACCAAATAACCAAGAATGCAACCCTTTCAAGTCAGTGTTACTATAAGAATAAAAAAAGGCAAGACCAAGTAGGATACTAACTACAGAGCATGCCATCTTCTTACCAACATAACTGAAGTTGTTCTGCCGTGAATGCCGTCCATCGGCACTTCTGCCAGCCAGCGTATCACGGCGTTATATGTAAGGAGAGGTCTCCCAAAACGCCAAGGGAAAAGTCCACTCATTTTCGTGACTGTACTTCCTGTTTTTTGAGTTATCATGGTACTAGTGTAAAATGTGTGCAGTTGTATTAAATTGGTAAAAATACTGGTCAACTCAGAACTCAAAATGCGGACCTGTACTTGCCTAAGACTTTATTTTTTCCAACGTGCAAAATTCTATTCATATGGTTGACCTTTTTATTCTTAGTGGTATGGTATTGGATGTACAGCAGTTGTTTTCCTTGTATAACTTAAGAAACAAAGACCACCATAGTCCATAAATATTATTGGTTAGGAGCAAGTTGATGAAAAAATAAAAATACAAAATATTCCATAATTTAAAAATGGAAGCTTTGACAGTTTCTGCCTCCAGTTGCGATGGTGTAGCTTGATGCAGGTCATCATCCCCATTAAGAACAACTAGTATAGCGACATAAAACACTACCAGTATTGTGTTTGAAGAAATCTCATGGGGCTTCAGGCAAAAAGTCAAGTTTGGGCTTGCTAAGGCAGCCAGGACTTAAGAGCCTCTGATCTCAGAAGAAAGTCAGATACAGGGAAGTGAGGTTCATAGTTAGTGCCAGTTTATCCGATGAAAAATTTTCAAGTTCTAAAGTTTCACAAGGCAAGATGCCAAAAAGCCAGGCAGAAAGTAGCTAAAAAGCTGAAGACTTCTAGTAGAGGGCTGCCCGGAAGTAGAATGGATTCTAAACTGGAAGAAGAGAACTACGTTCACAGTTGGGAGTGTAACACTATTAGATACCACGGTATTATAACTTTTGAGTAATTAAGAAAATACTGTGTTTTCACAAGGACAGACAATTAAACTAATGGAACAAAACTAAGGGCCTGAGACAGATCAATGCATGTAGGGCAACCTGAGGTACAACACAGCTGACACCTCAGCAGAGTGGAAGGAAAGATGGCGTTTTCAACAAATGGTGCGGGATCAAATGGATATTCTTAGAGAAAACATGAACCCTATCCTCATCTCACACCAGTTCCAGAGGAATTGAAGATGAAAAGGTGAAAACTAAAGTAATGACGCTTCCAGAAGATAACATGGTAGAACATCATCACAACCTTGGAGTAGGCACCACTTTCTTAAATGGAACACAAAATGCACTTAACAAAAAGAGAAATATTGAAAAAATAGACTACAACCAACGACTCTAGCAAAATGAAAAAAGACTTGAGTCCTGGCTGGTGTGGCTCAGTGGACTGGGTGCTAGCCTGCAAATCAAAGGGTCACTGGTTCAATTCCCAGTCAGGGCACATGCCTGAGTTGCAGGCCAGATCCCCAGTTGGGGGTGTATGAGAGGCAACTATGCATTGATGTTTCTCTCCCTCTCTTTCACCCTCCCTTTCCTCTCTCTAAAGATATATGAATAAAATCTTTCTAAAAAAGACTTGAGCAGACACTTCACAAAAGGGGATATCTGAGTAGTCAGTAAATACAAGAAATGACTCACACTACATTAGTCTCATGCTAAGTATATCAAAACCACATTGAGATACCAGTGCATATCCATCAACATGGCTGAATTTATAAGATTAACCATGACCAATGTGGGCAAGGATGCAGAACAACTGCAACTCTTATGAACCGGGGCCGTAAATGTATGACACTGTTTCAGCAGACTATCGAAGGCTATCTACTGAGGTTGAACACATCCACGCCCTGCGACCTTGTGATTCCACCCTAGGAACATTCCTAACAGGTGTATATTAATGTGTACTGGGAAACAGGCACAAGGATGATGATAACAGTACTACTTGAGATTAAAAAAATTTTTTTAAAGTCCATTAGTTATAGATCATATAAATACATTGTGGTCCGACCGACCCATGGAATATACTATACAGCAATGATAATGCACCACAGCTAAACAGGGCAGTATGGACACATTTCGCAAGCAGGGTGTTGAGCAAAAGAAACCAGATACAAAAGAAGACAGGCTGTGGAATTCCAAAGCAGGCACCACTGTCTAATGCCCATCGAGGGGAGGCCGGGATTGGCAGGAGGCCCCGAGAGGGGCTCGGGTGCTCGTGGCATCCTGGGTCTTTGTCAGGTGGTTGTTCTGCAGGTGCGTTGGCTGTGCAATTTCACCCTACTTAACACTAATTACTGCGTACTTCCTATAGTCCTATCATTCAGTGTAAATATTACTTTAAAATCAAGGCCTTTAAAAATGAAAATATTTTTTTAGACTTACACCCATGTTTTCAGAGCAGTTTCTCACAGATGGGGAAACTGTCATACTGTAGCTATGCAAGATTTCTTTTTTTCCTTCCTTGTGAAATGTGAAAATTTTAAACAAGGACCCAAAAATTCAGTTTTGCTGAAGGCAGATATATGACGATCCTTGGGGCCGAATCACTGTAAGTGAAGTGTATATTTTCACCACGTGAATCACATGGTGAAAAGGGGAGCTGTATTTCTTTTTAAAGCTGAATGAAATTGTAATTTTGCTAACTCCATGAGATGACGACCGCATGTGACATGGCCGCTAACTGCAAGGCAACATCAGAGCAGTTTAGGGACAAAGGAAAAAGACTTGTCTCTCTTGTTTCATTTACACCATCCCATTCCTGAAATGCACACACACACACGTCTTACATGGCGCTCCTCTTCCTTGTTTATAATATAAGCAATTATATTTTATTATGTTATTTATGTAATTTTAACGTTTTCAATGGATATACATGTATATTTGGAGCTGTGAAGTTTTCATGAGTGATACAACCCTACCTCAGCAAATATTGATCAGCTTCTTTGAAATACACAGCGTTATGGAATTCTAATGCGTTGAGGGTGAGCTAATTTAATTTCTCCATCTTCGTCCGCACATGTGTAGGGGAAAGCAAACATATGCACGGCGCACACACGCGCCGGTAAAACCGGGCAGTTTATCTTGAATAATTCATTGTTTGTGGAACTGGTAATTGGAATTAAATTTAAGCCCCCTCACAGCAGCACGGAAAGAGTATTTGAAAATAGAAAACTAAACACAAGAATCTGTTGTTTCCTCTCCAAGATGTCACCAGGCATGTCCATTGGCAAGCTGCGCAGGCAATAGAGTCACAGCACAGGACAACTGAAGTGCTGACAGGCACTTGCAGGCGCAGCCTCGACGAGGTCACATCCCCCTAAACCTGCCTTGTTTGCTGATCTTTTAATCGGATTCAACTCGACTGTGGCCGTCGCACACGGCTTTCTGACAGTATGTGACAGCATATGACAGCAAAATATTTTGATTTTTCACCATTTGATGATATTTCAGATCTCCTGCAGCCCTTTGTAAACTAGCACAGTGTTTTACAGAAAACAATACAGGCAGTTAATTGCCTTGGATGCTTGCAATATCTCTCTCAGGCTTCGGCTGAATCTGAAGCTAGTGAACGCATCTTACATTTTTAGAGTAACAGGCTATGTAGAGCATCCGTGACCACAAGGACTTGGCTTTAAAAAAGGAAAAAAAAAAAGGATGAACTTACAGCCCAACATTCAGAGTTGTCAGAGGGTCCAAACAAATGTGAACATCTTTTTGTCTTTCTGAGCTTCTTCCCAAGTGCAGAAGTGACTTCTTGGGTAGGAAAAAAATGTGGTACAACTTAAGAATCCTTTACTTAATTTTACATTTTAAAATTATGTTTTAATCTTTACCTATACTCTTGGCGGGTATAAATATCCCCCATTATTTCGTAGAAAAAATTACAAAAATCCACTGGAAAACCACTTTTAATAAGCTCACCATAAACCCCTAAACATTTCAACCAAGTCTTTTCCTATCAGTTTTTTACAAGATTTGAAACCTAAGCCAAACAAAATCAAAATTGCCTTAAACCTTGTCATGGAAATCACATTCTAATTTAGATCCATACCTGTTTGATGTTGGTATTTTTAAATTTTCTAAAATTAAAACAGGCACACCCTTTGTGATTTTCCATTGAGCTTAGAATAATTCCCCAAGTTCACCTCAGACATCTACTTGGGAGTCTCTTCTTGTTCACTCTAGTCGAGCTACTCTGGCTTCTTTGCCTTGAACTTCCCTATCTTGAAGCTTCCTTCTCACCCCTTGCCTTGGCAAAGCTTGCCTCTTTGCATTCACTCTACCCTCCTGATCGCCCTTGTTAATGTTCCTTACTTGCCCTCAGGACCAGTCACTCCCTCTACCATTTCACTTCCTCTCACTATTCTTCCTTATGTGACCTGCTGCCTCCAATAGGGTGTGAATACCTGGGCCTCACTTTATTCATATGCCAAATTAAACCTCTTTCAACTATAGAGTAGACAATAGGTAGTAACTAAGGACTTGGTGTGATTAATTTACATTACTGAGGATTCAGGAGACATGTGAAAAGGCAGAATATAATTGTCTAGCTCAGAAGCAGGTTATTTCAATCTATTGCCATGACCCCTATGAAGAGGCCTTATGGCTCTGCGTATCATGACCTCAGTTGTATTTTTCACATCACTGTGGTTTCCTAATTGGCCTCTGTCCTACTTCCCTGGATGCAAGAAGCTGTTTCAAAAGTACTCTCTGTAAAGCTTACAAATGTAAAATAGACTTACTGAAATAGAAGCAGTAGAGCCGAAAAGGACCTCGATGGGCCTGGTATTTGGAACAAACAGGACACCTGGCAGAAGGAGATGGCAGTGCAAATGTGTGTGTATTATAAAGCGTCTGATGGACAAGAACCAATTCCAGAGCTACTGTTTCAGGGACAGGGAGGTGATTTCTGTAGCTTTGTCTTCATGCTCTCCTCCATAATATGAGAAAAGTGGCATAATATGTGGTGGAAGAAATAAGGGTTGATTTAGCATGAAATGCTTCTCACTACTTAGAGGTATCAGGAGTTATGAGTATATATGTACTTTTAAAAAGGACAGAGCAGCTGAGTTGTTGTCTAAGGGCTAACCTTTTTGCAAGTGGAGAAATATAGTTTTTGAACTGGCACCATTATTGGAAGCCCTGCAGTCATCCTGGATGAATTAGATCATGGTTCTGCTGCTTCTCGGTGGTAGGACCTTTGGTGGTAGCCCAAATTTTTTCTGCTTTAACTTGTTTTCCTATGAAGCAGGAATCCTAGTGCCCATCTCATGAGGTAGATGTAACTGAAGCCTTTAATGCTACCGTAGGTAAAGCTCCTAGAATAGGGCCTGGTATGAAGTGAATATTCAGTGACCATCATCTGCTATTATACTTACTGAGATAAGTCAAAATCTAAACTAATCAGCCTGAGCAATTTCAAAGTTAATATGATGGGGTGGATTTCTAATATGATTAACAACCCACAACGTACTAGAAAGAACATTATTTTACAGTCACGTTGATGCAAATTCAAATCTCAGCTCAAGTATTTAATGCCACTTTGCGAGCTTGTGAAAGTTTTTATCTGCTCTCTAAGTCTCAATTTTGTCTATAAAACAGAAAACTATGTCTGCTTTGTGCTCTGTATATTAGAAATAATGCATGTATAGTACCTAGTGTGATGTTTGGCACCTAGAAAAACATATTGTTCCCTCAATAGTAATTATATAAATAGAATTATACTTTTCCTTTAAGTGTCTACTTAAGCAAAGTGAGGTAAATACTTTATACTTGAAAAAGTGTGTCCTGAGTTTTATAAATGATTCCTCATGACAAGGTAGAGCTTATCATAAAGTCTATTGATTTTTTCCTGACAGTATTAATTCTTACTCATCATGTATTTCTTGAGCACCAGTAGGGGCTGATACTCCAGTTAATTTGTATTGGCACAAATAAGCATAACATGCTGTTCTGCCTTCATTAGTCTTTAATGAACACAATGTATGTACCATGAGGAAAATAAATATATGGAAACATAAGGACTAACAATCATGTTGAAGAAGCAAGGCTTAAACAACTAACAAGTTGAATCATAAGTGAGTTGAAAAAATATTATCTCAAAAACTATAGCACAAGAACCATCCAAGATCAGTGCAAGAACAGGAGTGAAAGGGGAAAGAGGAAGGAGTGAGGACTCAGACGAGGAGCATTCCCCTCAGGGAGCTGGCAAGGACTTACTTGGGGGCCACCGTTACAAGCTGTAGGTGCGGGGTCTGGAGTGGTGGTCGAGCTTGTGGGGAGAACAGAGCCAATAGGGAGAATGGTGTCAGCCCCAGCAAGAGCTGAGGAAACCTAAGGCATGATTCTGGAGGAACGGACAGCGTCGTGATTCAGAGGGAAGGAGAGTGGGAAAGTGGCGTCATATTGGGAAGGGCTCTGAGGCTTAGATTGAGAGGCTTGAATTTTTAGTCAACAACAGTCAAATTGTTCAAGATTTTGGGCAGAGTCACATGGACTAAACAGGGCTCCAGCTTTCACAGAGAGAAGGGATGGGAGGTAAGAGCCACTGAAATTCAGGGGACATTTGTCATTTCGGTTGTCCGGGGATGAAACCACTAGACAAAGGAAACTTGCGAAAAAGTCACAATGAAAGCCATCTTAGAGAAGAATAACCAGTAACTAGGAATTTATCATCTAAGGAAGTAGTTGGAAAGACAAAAAAGGCAAGGGAGAAACAAGCCTAGTGTCTGGGTGGGTTGGAGAGCAATTCCTACCGTATCACAGGGAGGGGTCTTCGAAAGCCTGGCTGGTTTACGGAGAAGATCGTATGTCCCTGGAGCATTTCTCCGTGGTCCACACGCTGCCATCCATAGTTACAGACCCACTTTCCTCCCCTGATTTGCACTCTGGGAGAAACAGAATTTCACCTTACTTTTGGTGGATCCACAAGCATAGTTTCTTATGCAACGTCTAGACCCTTTATTTCTTTTTTAATGGATTGGGGAAAAGGAAGAGAAGAAAAGTTAGGCTTCAACAAGGAAGGGCTGGTTTTCCATGAAGGTCCCAGACTATACTTACAGGCTTGGGAGGCCAGGGGCTTCTGTATTAAGTGCTGACCAGGTTCCCAGGTCAGGAGCAAGTAAGTACACTTAGCTGGTGGCAGCAGGGGACATTAGGTTGCAAGGACTGAAAGACCATCCCTGATATGGCTTTGACTTCACCTCATTTACTCAGCATCATATCTTTATTTGTTAAAGAGTAATTTTTAAGACTTGGTAAATCCTATAGCTAGACAATAAACTTGAGTATATCAATATATAACTTGGATACTTCTAACTTTATAAACATATTAGGTATCTGAGACATTCAGAAGAAAAAAGAAACTACGGGATGACATTTCCCTCATTTCTGTAAAACCATTTAAAATGGAAAAGACTGTCCGCAAATTTTCCGGAAGTTACACAAAATTGCCTGTTGTTGTTATAATTCTGTAGGCATCACGTTCCTCTTGTAAAATGATGTATGGAGCAATCGTCTGGTAGGGGCTGATGGGATGTAAATGAAACTAATTAAGGAAATGTCAAACATAATTAATAAAACAGGTTTAAGTTGCAAAAGCCCTGTCAGCGGAATGAATGGAGAAGAGCATCGCCTGCCCATTGTTGGGTGCCCCTGCTCCCCGCTCCGCTTCCCGCTCTGCTTCCCGCTCCGCTCCCCTCTCCGGGCTTTATTTAGTACCATTCAGTTTGATCCTGGGAAGCTAGTTGAAGCTCACTTCTCTGCCTCACCTTCTCTTAGCTTCATCCCATGGAGAGGAAGGAATATAAATTTGCTTGTCGGCCTGCAGCTTGGAAAAAATTAATTGCCAACTCCTCATCTTTTCCAAGTACTACAGGACATTAACATAACCAATTTGCTTGAACTCCTCACTGGCTGCCTAATAGAGCATCGGACCAGCTGATAAAGCCAGGGTGTTGCTGACACTACCTTATTATTATTAGCATTTTCATAATACCCAAATACTACAGCAGCCTGATTCACGAGCTCCATTTATTATTGATAAGAACAAAAAAAAAAAAGGGAAGGGGGGTTGGAAATAAAGCGGGTGAGTGACCTATAATTATGGCAAGCAAATTAGGGTGTGTGGTGGAGTCGGTTACATTTGCCTAGGAGTAATGATGCCCGGGACCTTTGCCTTCCCCGGGGACAGGAAAAATAATGGATTCCCTTGCAGCTGCAGATGGGGTAGGAGAAGGCTGTCATCAGGACAGTGTTTACATAAGTTGGGCCTCGTGTTGAGTGTTAGGCTCTGCGGCCTGCCTGCAGTGGTCCAGTCAAGTCCAATCATTTCAGCCCCCAGAGTCTAAGGTGCGCAGAAACCCCCCAGCTCCTGGGAGGGCTGGGTGAGTGGAGTGCCAGCCCGAGAGAAGATTCTTGCTTGGAAGTCAACAACTACATTGGTGAGGGGCGTTTGAAACCTCTGCAGCTCTCAGAAGAAGGTGACAACCTTGCAAAACACAGGCCAGTTGCTTTCGAGTGGAGAGATGAAGATGAAATGTGGTTTCCCATCCCCATTCTAGGTGATTTCAGTTCAATGCGTGTGTACACACACATATTAAATGGTATTTGATGCCATTCAACAAATATTAATTTAACATCTATATTTGCCAGTCTAGTAGGAGGAAGAAGAGAGAGGAAAAAATCATTCATATACTCAAGAAGCTTAAGTGGTCAATTTTGAATTTAAATTTGGTAAAAGCAAACAGATTTTATTTGCAAACAAATTTTGCTATGAAAAGCCATTTTTGATAGAAACATGGAGGCTTGATTGGCATCTATCGTATCAGAAGACAATTTCAAAAATAACAATAAATTCACAAACACGGGTAATAACATCAAAGGTATGTGCTTGCTTTCAATGAAAAGTTAGTGGTCAGGAGCTGTTCCACTGGGCGGTGAGCCTAGGACATCAGGTTACATTGGAAAACCAGGAAGTGCTCAAATATTAATGAGATTATGTCAAAAACCACAGAGGTCCGCTTAGAGAGGTGGCCACTGGTTAAATAAGATCCGCTGTGATTTCCCAGGGCGTCCCTTCTGCGTCTGTATTCTGTCATGCCCTCTCTCCCTTCTGAAGTAAACGCTATTCTGAATTTTGAATTTTGTCCTCCTTTTGCCATTTAGAATTCTTTGAGTCCTGAGGGTTTGACACAGAGATATTTTAGGGAGAATTTGGTTTGGTTTGGTTTGGCTTTATTTTTGCAAGGTGCCTAAAGGCATTACACAGCCAGAATACATTCAAATGAATTCTCAGATTGAAGGGTTTTTTTCAGATTATTTGGATATCACAAATTAAGATTCCAAATCTAGTTTATAGGCACAAATCTATGAGCAGGCCCCTTGTGTTCTTCAGTGCTAGGATTTGACAAGCAATTTTCCTTACTATCTGCGGAGTGAGGGTTCTTCATGTAAAATTTTCTTTCTTACCTTAACAATGACATGTATTATTACACTGGAGTCCCCAGCTTTATATGTGAGTGTCCTTGTAGATGTCCCTCCTTAGTTAGGCTCTAGGATTTGCCACTTATTCCCGAGACTCAATGAGTTCCTGTAAACTTGAATTCAGATTTATCTGGTTTTGTATGTACTCTTAAAGTTTTAGGCCAAGACAAAATTTAGCTTCTTTGGATTTCAGTTATATTTTAGTTTCAGAATATTCTTTTTAAAAGAATTTTTTAAATTGATTTTAGAGAGAGAGGAGAGAGAGAGAGACAGCGAGAGAGAAACATGAATTTGTTGTTCCATTTATGTATGTGCCCTGACCAGGACTCAAACTCACAACTGCCAGCCCACTGAGCTACCTGGCCGGGACTGAATAGTCTTTATTTTCTTTTCAGTTCATAAAATTAATTAAAATGATCAAATGAGTAGGTGCTTCTGTGTGTGCTGTATTTTACATATGTCTTATATGTTACACATGATTTAATAACAAAACTGTATTTTTATACAGTTTTATACAATATCGTATTATACAATACTTATTGTATTATACAATATGTTATTATATTACACATAATAATTGTAAAATCCAGTAATTTTAATTGACTTTGCCAGACATCTCTGAGAATTTTATTAGTTTTATTTCAATGTTCTGTAAATTTCTGGTTACTAAACCTGAAAAGGAAAGCAAATCCTGAATAACTATTCCAAGCAGCCCTCATTAAATCCTGTGGATTTGAACAACAGCTAAAAATCGTCAGACCCCAGGATCCATAACTAAGCTAGTATTTGTGCTGGCCTCATGCAGGCCCTGACAGGAGAAGAAATGGTGGCTCTCACCTCCCCTCTCACCATCTACATCTCAGTGCCTTCTCTCCTGATGATCCCGCTGGTTTCATGAGTCTAAGAAATCAGTTTTCTGGATGTGAAAGTTTCAATATAGAATGTGCACTGGAGAGGCAATCAGAGAGAAATCTTGTACTTTTTTGCTAAACGAGTGTGCACATCACATACTAGCAGGAAGTCCATGAGGAAAAAGATCTCTCTAATGGGATTGAGGGGCCTTGGGTTAGCGCAAACTATGGCCTGTGTTTTGCTGCGGACATGTACTCTATTCTTCAGTGAAGTTTATGAGGTAGAATTACAGTTTAATAAGAGGTTCATTTGCAGGTATACTTCCCACCCACCGAATAGGAGCCTTAGCTTTATAATAGTCTGATGGGAGTCCTGAGGAAGTGCGGTCCTCTGTTAGCGGCTCATCTTAATGGAAATAAATTACATTCATTGCAACCCTCTTACTATACACGACTGTGTTAGCATAAGCCTGATAATGAACTTATTTCTACCACTTACAGAAGCTCAGTTAGTTCTTTGAGCTAGTATATAAACTGCATCATTTGGGGGCTTAACTCCTTTTTCTAATGTACATGCATTGAGGTACTGCTGGAAGGAACTTCTACATTAACTTTTTATTTTGTTTTTGACCTGAAATAAACTTCGAAAGAAAATTTGAAGTATATCTCATTCCTTTTCATCTTTTTTTCCCCCTCTGCCTCATCTCACAGGATTATAAAGTCTGAAATATTTATACCAGGAGAAATTAGGTAATACTAAATGTTTACCTTGGTTGGAATAAAAATTGCTCTAAAAAAAGAAAACTCGACCATGGTTCTTTGGGAATAGTTTAGGAGATTTAACAGATTTTGAACTGTTAGGGAACATCTCAACTTTTTAAATTGTATCAACTGTAAATTTATGAGCATCTAAAATTGTTTAATTTAATTGCTTAAAATTAAGTGATACATATATATCATTGGCTATTATATGTGGATAAATTCTCCATTTTTCCTTATTTTTTCCTATATGTCAGATCCCTCCACTGTACCAACTGTAAATTGTCCCCCATTTAGAAAGAACATCTGATCCTTATCATTATACTCAGGCTTTTGTAACAATGTTCTGATCTTATCCTTTATTTCTAATAATTTGTTATATATTTTGAGGCTCAAAATGTCATGGCCAATTGAAGGGCTGAATTAGAAAAGTCATCTCTTTTATAAAAGTGATAAATGCTGATCATTTGGTATTAGATTGGTTGCCAAAGACAGTGTCTTTTGAAAGTAGTGAATTTTAAAGGTTTTCAAATGACACTCACTTTTGTAAATATACATCTCTACTCTCGTAATCTTTATGGGGGCAAAATACTCAAAGAATTATATAAAAACTCAAGAGCTCTGACCATGAGCCAGTTCTTCAAAGACCTCATTTTCTTTCTGCATAATTTACATGAACACATAATGCTTCAGCGTTGACATCCACCAAAATTGGTGAAGCAGACACTGTTATAGGTGGATCAGCAGAACCAACAACTGGGTTGGCAGAGGGGAGCTGACATTGATGGATCACCTGCAGCCCACATGCTTCTCCTGATGCCAGGCACTGAATAGGTCAACTCGATGGTCACGGATATCCCACTCTCTGTTTGTCATCTAAATATCTATCATCTATCTATCTATCTATCTATCTATCTATCTATCTATCTATCTATCTATCTAGCATCTCTACCTATCTATCATCTCTATCATCTCTATCTATCCTATCTATCTATCTATCTATCTATCTATCTATCTATCTATCTATCCATCATATCTATGTATCTACCTACGTATCTGAATTTATACCCATTTTGAGTCTGCTGAACCTCAGAGAGGTAGAACTTTACCATAGATCACATAGACAGTGAGTGGAAGAACCAAGAATTTAATTAAAACTTTTTTCTTCATATTCCAAATATACACTCTTTCTATATGCAGCATATTGTCTTTCTCTCACAATCATGACATAACATTTTTCTAAGGATATAAAACTGTCTTAGGAATAGAAATGGAGAAAACTTATTTGTGCCTTAGATAGGAAGATTGAATTTAGAGGCGCATCAGGAAACAGGTTTGAGCAAACCTGAAATTCAGGCCAAGCTCACCTGCAGTGACTTCGGCCTTTTATTTTGACTGTTCTCCTCCATCTGCCTCTGGTCTTCAGTGTTTTCCTCCTTTCTCTTCTTAGCTACTGTCACTCTTTCGTCTGAATTTAACCTGGTATAGATGTCACCTCTATGTCAATGTAAGCTTTGCTTTAACTGTGGAATGAAAAGTTGTTCTTGGGGCCTGGAGCAATTTGTAGTGCCAGAAAGTAAGAAAATTCTCTAAAAAAATTAAACCCCACAACAATGGATAGCAGATATGTTAAAGGAATACAGGATCCAATGGAAAGAGCTCCTGGTGACCAAAGCTGGGATGATTTGAGCAACAACATAAATAATGTTGGCATATAAACCGAAGCATAAAATGAATATCCATGAGGCCTAATTGATTAAATAAATAAATGGGAGAGAAGCACCTCTCTCATTCAGAATAATTCTAAGTAATTTATATAGATGCCCCACCCCCCAAAAGTAGGCTGTAAGTCCTCATTCTTTAAGTATGCTTTGCGTAATACTGCATTCCTCCCTCCAAAGAGCACAGTATGGAAACGTGGCAAGTGGGAGGGAGTAAACGAACAAAGGGGAAACCTGGCAAACATGACCTCAGCCCAGTGATCAAGGTCAACATCAACAGGGAGAGTCCTGTAGGAAGTACGTACCCTTGATAGGATGTGATGAGAGAGGCACTTGACCTCTGAGCTCTTCCTCCCCAAAGTCATAACTGAAGTTTAATCCTGAGGAGAACATCAGACATATCCTAGTTGAAGGGGTCCTACAAAACAAGGGAAGTCTGAGAAACTGTCACAGCCCAAAGTGCCTCAGGAGACATGACGGCTAAATGGCATGTGGTATCCTGGATGGCATCCTGGAACAGAGAAAGCATGTTAGGTAAAAGCTTACAAAGTTTTATAAAACTTATAAAGTCTGAATAAATTAATGGACTTCAGTTAATAATGATGTGTCAATATGGATGGGTCATTCATTAATTATAACAACTGTGGGATAGTAATATAAAATGTTAATAATAGGGAAAACTAGGTATGAGATGCACGGGACTTTATATAATATCTTTGCAACATTTATAAACCTAAGACTTCCCTAAAAATAAAGTTTATTGTATATGAAAAGGGGAAGAGGTAATAAAAAGGCATGTTGTCCTTGGGTAAAGGGATTATTTAGGGCAAGTTTCACCATGTTTGGGAATACAAGAACGTCTTGTTTTGTTATCTGCCTGCATACACAGAGAAAGGAGAGCAAGGTGACAAGATCACGCCAAATCTCTCTCTCTTTCTCTCTGTCTCTGTCTCCCTCTTTGGCCTTCATTCTAATTAACCTGCTCCCCTATCATTTCCTTCCCTTTCTGTCATCTCCATTTCACAGCATCACTTGCCTGGTGAAAAGAGGCCTCCCGACACATTCTATTTAGAAAGTGAGTGTCTCACTAGGGGTGATGAGTCCTTTTTTTTTTTTTTTTTTTTTTTTGAGGTCATTTATCTAATTGCTCTTTGCAGATAAGAATTAATTAGCCTGATTATTTTTCTTAGTTTTTGGATGGGTTCCCCACCTGAAGAGAAGAAATTCCTGGGTGTCAGTGATTAATTGCTCAGCCAGAAGCTTACCGCCTCACATTTGTAACAAATGCCGACTGGCTCTTCAGGTCACATTAGGAACCAGGCGGGTTGCGGTGTAATGTACAGGATAATAAAGCACTTGTATAAATAGGGGCAGCAGCATTTGATTTTGATTAAATATTTCAATGCATCAAAGGGTGAAGGAGTTTCAAGATGCTGAAGGTAAGAGCCCCACTTAGGGCAGCTTTGTCTCTCCTGGAGGCACCAGACATCTCCAGGGTCAATGGCAGCAGGTGGCATTTCCATGTAGGTGTCTCAAATGACCCCGGTGATCAGGGCAGTTTTGGTTTTGTCTTCGGTTCTCCCTTCCGTTTTTCTTCCAGGGAACTTCTTCTAATGGTACACACACACTCAGAGACCAGAACATTTTTGTTTCTGGAATGGAAAGGAGGGAGCTTCCTCTCGGTTTATTTCCAAATTAGGTTTCTAAGACATTGTTGTGGTTGATACAGGGTGTGTGTGAGGTCCTCAAGCATCAAGATAAAACAAGTTAAAAGATGAGCAAACTGAGATGTGATAAGTACCCGTTCGTGTGAAATAAGTCCATAAAAATAACTCGAATCCACGAGTGAATGTCGAGGGTGTCTTGGTCCATTTGGCTGCTCTAACAAAATGACCACAGACTGCGTGGGTTCAGTAACAGACATTCCCTTCTCACAGTTCTGAAGCCTGGGGAGCAGTATCACGGTTCTGACAGATCCGATGTCTGACGAGGGCTCCTTCCAGGTATGAGGACTTGCCTTCTCACTGTGCTGTGTCCTCACGTGGTGGGAGGGGCCAGGGAGTTCTCTGTGGCCTTTTTTATCAGGTCACTAATCCCATCATGAGGGCTCCACCTCATGACCTAATCACCCTGCAAATCCATCAGATTGAGGGGAAGAGTTTCAATGTACGAATTTAGGAGGGGCACAAATGTCTAGTCCATCACAGAGGGTAATTCATATTCTGTGGATAGTTCTGTTAAAGGCATAGGATTTTAAGTAATGTAAGAGCATTGCTTCCCCTTCTATGCTTATAGTAAAATTATGTAGATACGAGATTTTTGTGTGTGGTTATTTTAGGATAAAAGAAAATAAGCCCAGGAGAAATTTAATGCTTTGAGAAAGGTCATGTTCACTGAGCAAATTAGGGAGACCCAGATCTAGAACAGACTGCTTCTGATTCCCAGGCCAATTTCCTATTTTTTTGTTCATAAAATATACATATGTGCATATATGGAAAACAAATGAATGAAGTTGACTGAATTTTATTCGATGATGAACAAGGTACTATTACTCTGGCAGTGACCTGTAGTGTTAATTAAGATAGAAGTGTCGACCGAAAACATTTTTTGAATAAAAATATCATCCAAGTAAAAAGAATATTTTGATGAGCTAGATGATTGCATTAGTAAAAAGGATGTTTTTATCCCCTGAGAGGGTAAATAATAGAACATTTACTCTCATTAAGTGACATTACTGAAAATAATCAAATCTAACATGTTTTCTTTCACTTTAGGGAAGCCCAGCCTGTAATTAAGAAACTTAGCTGACAACCTATTTAATGATTATTATCCTATATTCTATTTTTCTAAGGTTCAAATCTCAAAAAAAAAAAAATCCAACAAAAAACTGCACATAGCAAAATTTTTTAAGATTTTATTTATTTATTTTAGAGACTGGAAGGGAGGGAGGAAGAGAGGGAGAGAAACATCACTGTGTGGTTGCCTCACGTGCACCCCCGCTACTGGGGACCTGGCTGACAACCCAGGCATGCACCCTAGACTGGGAATCGAACTAGCAACCCTTTGGTTTACAGGCTGGCACTCAATCCACTGAGCCACATCAGCCAGAGCCAAATTCTTAATAACTGTCTATTGTTTAATGAATGAATGAGTTCACTAAGTGAAATGCGACTGATTTGACAAAGTTAGGTAACCTTAGTATTTTATCTTCTTTTATCTATTTCTTATTGCCAGCTCTTCTTAAGTTACATAGAATAGAAACCATTGTTTCAGAAGGCCTCAGCTTACCAGTTTCACTGAAAACTTCATTAGGTACAATAATATGACTAGTTGATATCTGCTCTGAATGATTCAGATGAAACAATAGGAAGAATTCTCGTATGTCAGTGAGCAAGTTCTCCTATGAATCCTTTACCAAGTTACTCACTTGCTAACTGAAGATTATCCCTATCACTGGCAGGGAGAGTTCCATGCCATTTATTGGTTTTGTTCATCTTGAAGAGCCCATTTTTATACTGTTTTATAAATCTCCCCATAATTGAGCTCCTGGTTAATTATAAATAAGACACTTTTCTTCATCAACCACCTGTCAAGATTTCTAGGGCTATTGTACACGAGTGAATGTTTCTGTTTTCTTCCATTCTCTTTTCACAAAAATGATGAAATTAGCTACCAAGCTGTTGAGCAGAGACATTTCATGCTACATTCTCTTCCTCTCATACTGTTGTAAAAGGATTATACGGACAAGGGTGACATCGTTCACTGTTTACATCAACATGCTTCAAATCGCCTTATCTCATGGGAGAACTAATTGTTCTATGGTAATTCAAAATGGACATTTGTTCCATATTTTTTTCTTTTTGGTTTAAATTGATAATTTATTCCTAAGGCAGTAGTCAGAATGCTTGAATCCAAAATACTGGCAAATCTGTTGCAGGTCTGAAAAAACCCCAAAAATATGATGGAAAGAAATTACAGAAGGTTTTAGTGGTCAGCGATGTGGAGCAGCTAATTTATCAAACTCAGCTTCTATCCAGAGTTAAAACAACAACAACATACTAGCAAAGGACCATGTTTTCCTTTCTTAAGATCCTCTCTCCAATCCATTGCTTTTCCTCGTGAAATTTTAAATAAGTTTACAAGAAAAAAATATAAGAAATTGGATTGGGTCAAACAGTGTGAAACTTCAAGTAGAGATAATAGCATCACCCTCCTTGGGTTGTGAGGAGGATTTGCCGAGTTTCTTTGTTTGGACTCAGTAAAATGTTTTAAACTCAGTAGAAAGGGCTGGCACTTAGCTGCCATTAGATATACGTGTGCCAGGTAACAGTCAAAGATGCCTACAGACCTCTTTTGCACTTGCACCTTGCAATATGCTGAATTTGGACCCTAGATTTAATGTGTAGACTAGATCTTTCCAAATTTATGTTTTATAATGGAAATCTAGTATGCAGTTATAATCAACTATCTTTGGCTGAAAATCTATTCCAGAAAAATATGCCATGCAAAAAGGGATTCTATCACTCAGCCTGAAATAAAAAATGTGTCAGACATACCTGTGTTATGAAAATACCATATTATATTTTAGGAAGTCATGTTTTGTTTGACTTGAGGCTTCATCCAGAAATTTGGCAAATCACAATATATGGCATGCTTCTCTTTTTCAGAAAAACAAGTTCTAAAATTTCCTATGAACAGAAAATTTGCTGACACTTTTCTTAATATAACATGCTTCTTAATATCCTTAACACACACATGCACACATGTGCACACACGCACAAAACACATGCACATGCACATACAACATCTATCTGTGTATATGACACTATTTACCTATCTGTGTACACAATTATGAAAAGAATATGAGTTATACTCACACCTCCAATTGCAATTTAACATAGCACAGTTCTTTCTAGCCTTCCTGCCTTTCCATGGTTGTAAATATCTTCTCTGACAGTGTGAAACTTGTCTTCAAGATACTCAATATACTAACTGGTTAGATTAATCCTTATATTACTTGTTTAATGGAACCAACCTCTCCACCGTAGTGACTGTCCATTCCTCCACCTACCAGCAGTGTGCTCCCCCCGCCCTTCCCTGGCCACCGCAGGGCCCCGTTCCTCCTCACCCTTCCACGCCTTTGTCTGCCACGACGGTTCCCCCTTCAGAAACGGGAGGGCGAGTGAAAGGAAGAGAAGATGTGAAGGGAAGATGTAAAAGCAGAGAAAAATAGGAAGGTGAAGGAGAAAGAAATGGGGGTAAGTGAGCTTGTAAAATAGGATATAATCATGTAAAATTACTAAAAAGTGGAATGAAAAACCACAAGCTGAAATTTTTGATTACTAGATTCAATAGACATAAAATGAGTCTGCCAAATTGTATTAATATTTCTAAATGCTTTCTCTCAATTTTTGTATTTTTCTCATTGCAATGGGTAACCCAAACAACTCAGGGACTAATTTTGAGTGGGTGTTGTTTACAAAAGGAAGAAACTATTGAGTAATTATAGCAAAGAAAGGTGTATAATAAATATATAGACCAAGTGGTGTTAGCTGATCATTTTATTTTTATAGACTAATAAATTCATACTTTAAAAATTATTTGCTAATATGATAAAAAATTATAGGATTTTAAAAAATTTGCACTTCTTTGTTAACAAGAGGATATTTATATTTATAGTCGACTTACATTTCTCTGTAGAATACTGTTTCAAGCTCTTTGCCACTTATTTTTTAAAGAATAGATCTCTAAAAATTGATCTGTAGGAATTTTTTATGTATCATGCATATTAACTTCTTATCTGGACTATACTCTGCAAATATTTTCTTAGTGTATTGTCTTGAAAAAGAAGTTAAATATATTTTAATTTGGCTGAATCTATCCATTTTTCTTTTTTTTGTTTCTTCCTTACTATCATGCTTTAACAAGCTTTTCCTTCATCGAAATTATAAAAATATTCTCCAAGTGCTTTGTTGTTAGTTTTCTCCTCCCATTCAAAGATCTAATCTTTTAGGTGTGTTTTTGTGTCTGATGTTACTTATGAGGTTATGGGTTATTCCTAATTTTGCTTTCAAATGCCAAACCAATTGTTAAATAATCCATCTTTCCCTCTCTGGATGGAAATTCAACCATTACAAAATACACAATGTATACAAGCCTGGGTATATCTCAGGAATTTCTATTATTTTCTAATGGTCTATCTGTTGATTCTCATATCTTCAACAAGCTATTTAATTACTATAGCTTTCCAATTAGTTTTGATATCTGGCAGAGCCGGTCCTCTCTCATTATTCTTCTCCACGATTGTCTTGCCTACCTTCATGTGTTTATTCTCCCAGTTAAAAGTTATTATCACGTTGTCAAGTTTTTAAAAAATACATTAGGATTTTGATGTGAGCGGCACCATGTTTATAAGATGATTTCGGGGAATCTGACATCTCTGCCGTCTTTAGTTATCCCGCCCAGAAAGGCAGTCTCCCATCAGCAATTCAGGTCAGAGCTATGCTCTTCAGGACCATTTCATTTTCTTTGAGCTTTACATAGTTTTTGTCCAGTTATTTCTTCATAACTTTGGTTGCTACTCCAAATATAACTTTTAAAATTACATATTATAACTTATTCTTAATTTTAAAAAAGGAAGCCAGCACATTAATCTGGCTATGGTACCATACTCTTGGTGATAATAGTTTTAATAATTTTCCATTAAGCCTGTTGAATGTGTTAGTATATAGATATAATATTTTTAATAGCCAATCACTTCGCCATTTCCTGCACAATATATATCTACCTTTAAAAACTTGTTGTATTGTTCAAAAACTTCAAAGTGATGTAGAAGGTAAAAGAAGAAAGCTTAAATGAAAAATAAAAATGAAATCTCACAAACACATGTGATGCTCCATCAACCCTTTAACGAAGGATATTTAATGGTTTAATAAAATAAATGAGTGCTAGCCCATTTAATGTGATTGCATTCAGGTGGCACTACTCACTGCTTGAGTGGGGATTTCTTCCCTACACTCAGGCTGAAAGAATCGGTGACTAGGTTTTCAAGGGTTAAAGAGGAAATGAAAATGATCAGTACTGTTTCTCATCAACCGTGATGACTGGACCAGTTGGGGGGGGTGACATGGTTGTTAATAACCATGCTGAGGTCCTTGTGCCTTTGAGTAATAACCCACTACATACGCATAAACACATTTTATATCCCTTTTGCATCTTTATACGTTACTTCTCTCCCCTCTTTAAAGGATGTCACTTTTCATAGCAACTTCCCATTGGCCTTAAAACACTGCAGATATACCATGTCTGCACCTTTATTAGCCAGAGTTAAAAGCACCACCATAATTTTGGTTTTTCCAAATTTACATTAAAGAAAAAAAGAAAAGAAAAAAAAAAGGCAGCATGCATTGTTGGAAAGCCACAGTTGCCATATTAGAATTCTGAACCTAAGAACAATTTTCGTACATCAGTTAGATTTTGCTGTGAACCATATAACTTTGTAGCTAAAACAGCAATTATTTTCTTTAGCTCCTAGTTTGTGGGTTGGTGGGATGGTCCTGGCCTGGGCCAGAGCTGAGCTACTCTTGCAGCTGGTTGGTTATCAGCGGTTGAGTTGGCTGGAGGATGGAGCACCTGAGTTCTCATCCTCCGGCAGGTGGTGTGTGGGCTCATTCCCATAGAGGTCTTTCTCACAGTTTCTCACAAGAGCAAGCCCCAGTGTGCAAGTGCTTAGTAAGCTCTGTTAACGTCTGTTGGCCAAAGGAAGTCACATGGCAACCCAGAATCCAGAGGTAGGAAAGTGCATTCTACCTCCTGATGAGAGGATCCACCTACAGCATCACCTTTCAGTGGCATGGATGCTAGGAGGACAAGCATCCTTGTGACCTTGTTTATAATCTACCATGGTTGGCGACTGACTTTTTTTTTTTTTTTTCAAAAATAGACCAAAACAAAAGCACACAACTAGAACAGGAACAGAACCACAGAAATGGAGATCATATGGAGGGTTAGCAACAGGGGAGTGGGAGGAGGAGAGAGGGGGGAAAAGGTACAGAGAACAAGTAGTATAGACGGTGGGTAGAAAATAGACAGGGGGAGGGCAAGAATAGTGTGGGAAATGTAGAAGCCAAAGAACTTATGACACATGGACATGAACTAAAGGGGGGAATGTGGGTGGGAGGGGTGTGCAGGGTGGGGGGGAATGATGGGGGAGAAATAGGACAACTGTAATAGCATAATCAATAAAATGTATTTTAAGAAAATAGACCAAACACAGGAAAGGGTGGGAACTCACAATTTGTAAACGTCTGCGGTATCGTAGGTACTTTGCCAGGCACTAAATTACATATTTTCATTTGATTCTCACAAAGTTGGCGTTATGAATGCTACAATAAGAAGACTGGAGTTAGGCTGCATCTTGCCCTTCGGTCCACAATAAATACTGAACCAAGAAATGATTTACACATAGGTCTTCCTCACCTCAAATTCCAGGCTTTTCTGACAATAAATATGATGCTTTCTTACCAAAACAGACAGTCTTTATTGAGAATGTCCCACAGGCCCCAAATTCTAGTTGTATCAGTCTCACTCAAAGCTGAGAACTACTCTCCAATTATTGCCCCTTTCTGTAGTTCTAGGGGTAAGCAGTAAAGATGAAAACTCAGAAATTTCCACTGTGGCAGGAGCTACATTAAGGGTTTATTGTAAATTAGAGTGAGTAGACATATTTTGACCCAAATCATAGATATGTTTTCCAGGACCACAAATTACAGGCAATTTGCTCACATTATAGTAATAAAGCTATATGCTTGGTGAGCACACAAATCACAGGTAATGATGTATAAAGCGTGGTGTTTACAAATAAAAGGGTGTTCTTGCATGACCGATTTTGTTCTTGATTTCCTTCTTTTGCTCACTGATTTGGCCATCCTCCGTGGGTGACAGGTTTTGAGAAGGGGGAAAAAAGCAGGATATCACATGCAAACATGATCCTGGAGACAGGAGAAGTAAATTTTTTGCTAATATTGAGCATTGCTCCATGGTCTAAATATTGTAACAAGCATGGGCCTTATGTAAACCTCCCTGGGTACATAGCACGTCTTCATCCTACATACTAACATTACAAGGTGCTTTTTAAAAATTTGATATGACCGAAAGTATTTATCTGGCACCTTCCATGTGCTTATACAAGCTGCCGTAAAGTGTTAGGGCCTTCTTACCTTAACTCAAAGATTGGATTTTTCACAATTATGAGGGCTTTGTCCCTGCCTTTTTATCCTTCCTTCTTAAAGCTCCCTCACAGTGGCCTGCTTATCATTCCTGCTAATCTTTACCTGCGAAGTCTCCACCTGGAGCCTGCAGACTCTCTGACTGCACCCCTCTTCTCGCTTTTTCTTACATTCTACTTTTGCAATACAATGGACCTGATTTTTGTCTCTGAACTTGGCATTGCCATTCAATAATATATCTTTCCTCTCTCTCAGTTTCTACTATGCCTAGTTTTTCTCCTATCTATTACTAGTGTTTTTTTCCCTCTTTGTCTGACAGTTTTTACATCAGTGTTTCTTTACCTCTTGGGGATTCCTTCTTTGGAAATCTACAGATTCTCTTCCCTAGAAAAATACATATATATGTAAATAGATACTATTTTCCATAACATTATACAAGTCACTCTTGCATTATCTAACTTGGTTCACACAACTGTCTTGTTAAACATCCATATTCTGCCCATTTTATAGATGGGACCAAGGCTTGAAGTTTAAATGACACAAAGACAAAGACTGACTTGGCAAATGGTATGGAACTGGGTAGACCAGAGGAATCAATAATCTAATATTGAGAATGTGTCGCTAATCACAGAAGTGCTGATGCAGCAAGTTTGTTGAGAAAAAACTTTGCAGTGATGATGGGCCCCATCAACAAGATACTTTTAATTGCATTCAAGAAAGACCGATGTGAGTTTTGGGACTATAGCATCAACCTACACACGACATTGTAGCCTCGATCTTTTCATCACAGTATACCTGGCCATACTGACAATTTTTCTGTATACCTGCGCATATTATCCTAAGCTTCTGTTATTTAATATGTATAAAACGAAACTATCTTATCTCTGTTGAAACATTAGGTTAATCAAAGAAGCATATTTTGTGGGAAAGGATTGCAGTCAGATGCAGAATTATTTTTCTCTCAGGCCCTCGTTCATTTACTGTTCTAGCAACTTGCCTATGTTGATTATTTATATATGACATGCCTATTCATTAACTTGTATTAAAAGCTGTAAAATTTTTCTATCAAGATTAAACATGTATAGAAAAAATGAAAGAAAATTTAAACAAAAAACTTAATATAATAAATTTCCCTGGGATCATAAAAGCTTGAGAACCAGTGGATGGAATTTCCCTGGGAAATCAGTGTTACAGTTTACGAACTACCTCCCAATCTATTCACTTTTACTTTTATTTGGGATTTCAAATTTTGTTACAGAGATGTTTCTCTTCCAGGATTGTGAGAAAGCAGGGAGAGCAGAACTGAGAAGTTTCTGGCAGCGGTGCGGGATTTCGATGATAAAAGTGAGGAAGGCTGGATGCTTTCTGTTGAAATAGACTGTTAAGAACTTTGTCAAAGAATGAACTCTTACTGTAACCCACACCTCATTTGTCACCCTGATGGGCTGAGGAAAAGTGACATTTACAAACTGAGAATGAAAGCACATCCATTTCGCCAGTCTGACACCCTGATATAATAACTATTTACCTTGAGAAAGAGGCACTGAGATTTCCGATTCTTGTGAATCTTCTCACTTTGGCACTTATTTTCTCACTCTGTCAAACAGCCCCAGATTAATGGAACAATTTGTTCAACAAATCATATTAGTAGAATGCACAGAGGGTAAAGAGAGACAGGCGGGGGAGCAGGAAATTTTTACTCATTCATAGCAGTGGTATCTCAGCAAATAAAAATGTAGTTATGCCTGACATTTACAGAGGGACAATGTGAAAGGGAAAGAGTGTAATGACTTTGGGCAGTGGAGAGATCATTTTGTAAGAACAGTAGTGCTCAAAGGGGAATAAGATAAAGTTACACATAGCATCTAGATTGAGCTTCCTTCTAGAACATATCTGTCAAACACAGCAGGATCTGCCCGTGTGAAAAAAAAGTTTTCCATTAAAATTAAGCATCTTATGCTTTCTATGCTCCACAGATAGGCTCCTTTCCAGCCCACACTTGGGAAGTCTGAAAGAGTTCCAGAAACGTCTTATTACAGAAGTGATGATTCAATACCTCAGAACAGATCATAAGGACAGGGGCTTCCCAAGAGCTGCATGTGATTAGGGTTGCAGTTGTTAAAGCTGATAGACCTTCGACTCACATTTCAAAGGCAAAAAATAAAAAGAGAACAATGGGTGGAGATCCTGCAATTCATATGTGTCATACCTTTGTGCCGGAAGTTTGAATAAATATTTAGAATGTGGAGGGCCTAATATCAGCTGCAACCAATGCTTATTTAAATATATGTTGCCTATTGCTTTTCTTCACACACAGAAAAAAAACAAATAATGCCACATTTTTCTGCTAACTTGCAAAGGACACTCAAAGTTGGCTGTGATGTTCATTTATTTGTGTTAGAGTTGTCACACTGCTATTATATTTGTATCCACAGCAGAAACTGACACTCACTTGCCCCCGGTTTCTGTATGCTATGGCCTTGAGTGTCAAGGGAAAATATTGCTCTGCATTTTTGCTGCTTTGATTTCTCTTTCCTTTCTCCTTTCTTTTGTCTTTTCTTCGTTTTTAAGGTCCTTGACATATTTCTGGGCCGTGTGAAAGATCCCAAACACCTCCTGACACAAGATTAGTTCCTGGAAACCCCTAATTAACTTGGAGACAATGTTTTCGCTTTCCTAAGTGGGAAATTTCAATTGGAAAATGCTCTTTTTTAAATCTCAGTTTTATTCTTGAAAAAAATTCAGAGTAAAAGTGACTTGTTCAGATCATTAAGGAGTGACGCCAGCTCAACAAGATGGTAATAATAACGTGAAGCTTCTGAGGCTACCATTGATCTGACCGTCTCTGGGGACAATGAGAACTCTAATTTTAGTTCTTCATTCTATGGGAAAATATCTTGTTTGAGAAAGTTTAGGCCACTCCTTAACAGCTTATTTCCCCCACATTTAACCTCATTTTATCAAGGAGAATCAAAACATTGCATGTTACTCTTCAGGAATTTTAGGAGCCAAATGAATAGGAAATACTTGCCACGTTAGATATAGAGCGATGGTTTGCATTGGTACACATGTGTGGATATACTTGTTATAAAATATGTTCATGCTGGAAAATTTGAAATATATATAAAAATAAAAAAATAAGACATCTTAGTGGATAAGTATGTATGTATTTGTATATATGGCTGTGTATCTATATCCATCTACCATCTATCTATATCTATCCATCTATCATCTATCTATATTTATCTATCTATTTGTCTATCTCTCTGATATAAAGGTCAGAAATGGTTTTCTCAAATAAGTGGAGGTGTGTTTTAGGATAACACGGACTAGAACTTGGGACAGAATGCTTTCACGGGCACAGATAACTCTACAGTAGGCTTGTCCTTCCTGTCTGTTTACCCTTGCCGTATTCACATGGTTTCTCTACTACTCCTCTTGAGTTTGTTCTAGGGTTGTCCTGCGAGGTGACTTAATACAACAGAAGTTTGCTTCTCTCTCAGGAAGTAGCCCCACACAGGAATTCCACTCAGTGCGCGGCTGTCCACCCATAGCCGTCCATGGATCTGGGCTCTTCTGTGTGTGTCGTTCTGGTCCCATGGGGCTTTGAGGTCTTCTGTGTCTAGCCTGCTTAAAGGAGAAAGAGAGGAGTCCCTTTGCCTTCATGCTTTCCTTTTGATTTGTGCTACTTTTAATTGGGAGGGCTGGTACAAGTTTTAGAAAAATTTGTGGCTCCTACAGATATAGGTATGAATCTTTAATATAAATGTTAAAGAACATTACTTTTCTCTTATAAATAGTAAAGGACCAGGCAAATGTTATGACCATTTCAAAGAAACAGTCAAAAGAGCATAAATATATGTGGAATATGTCCAACCTACAAAGTTGTCAAAAGCAATATTGAGATTAATTGCAAATGGAGACAAAACTGGTTTTTCCATAAAGGAAGTAGTGGTGGTCACTGAAATCTTTACCAGCTTGGACAGAATTTACTGTCAGTAACCTACAATTTACAGAGTTGCCAAATAGCTCAAAGACAATGAACAGGGCTAGAATTAGGCAGCCAGGAAGGGTGTGCTATATATGATGCACATTTTCCCATTGAAATCCATATTTTTTTTGCCAATAGGTCCCTGGCTTGGTTTTGAGAAGCTTATTTACAACAGTATATGTAGTTGAAGGTAAACAGGGAGTTTGAAATACACATAGCCAGATAGTCTCATATATAATAGGTTTGTGGATGAATGGGATGGTGTTTTCTGTGCCATTTCCCTGAGTCTGGGTGGTATGGTCTCTGTTACCTCCCTGAAGGTCTGGTGGAAGGCAGATACTGAGAAACCTGTGGAAGCAGAGACAATGGGCTTGAAATGCTTCCACTCTGGAGAAGACAAGGATATTCCACCATCCTGGCTCACAGACCCACTAGTTCCAGGGCCTGGGGTATGGCCTGGAGCAGGGATTTAGAGTAGGAAGGTTAGAACCCTTTGGTTCTGCCCTGCCATCCTTAAAGCGTCTCAAAAGGGAGGGCACTTTTTATAAATCCCCATGATCTCCACTTGAGATTGAACAGTCACAGCTATTGGATTGAAGATAGAAAAATTTTATCATACAACTTTCAAGGTGCGTATTATTTCCAACCGTAATTAGCAAGAATTTTTTAAAAATCGTTATTTTTGAATCTTGTGATTATCTTGTAATGGGCTACATGATATTGATGGGTGCCCCTTGTGCATGTCTAGATTAAACGTGTTCATTTGTAGAACAGAAGAGTTTTTTAGGCTTTGCATTTTTACTTTCATTCACCGAAGGCTCATCAAGGAAAGCGGCCTTGACTCTTTCAGAACTGGGAACTGGCAGGTCCTTTCCTGGCCCCTGGACAAGAGCATTTTCCCCTAACAAATCGCTGGAGAAGCGATCTGTTGGACACAATTCCTTTCAAAGTCCTTTAGAACGCCTGGGCTGGTGACACCCGAGGGGCAGCCCCTCCACCCTTCCGGTTGGGGAGGGTAGACCACGGGGCAAGGGAGTCACAAAGGCCAGTGTTCCTCTGGAGGGCGGTGGCTTCCAGATGCAGGCGGGGCTGCGCATCCCGCGGCCCCGGGAACTTTCACTGGGCGGCGGGCAGACAATGGGCCAGGGAAGGGCCTTATCGCAAGGCGCAGGCCTTCCCTAAGCGCTGCGGGGCGGCGGACAGTGCGTCCTTGGGCCCCGGGCCGCCCGCCACGGCCGCCTGCCGCCCCGCCGCTTCCTCCAGCGCTTCCTCCCCGAGACCCTGTGGCCTCCCGGTGAGGCGCAGCCGGCGGAAAAGCTTGGCGGGGTGGCCGCTGCAGCGACACGTGCGGCCGGGCCCGGGAAAACAAAGGGGGGATGTGTGCGGCCTGAAGTCCGGAAACTGGGCGCCGGTGGGGGCCGGGCGCGCGCACTTCTGCCTCTCAGAGCCTATTGTTCACAGGGCGCACATCCACACGCGCTTAACAAGAAATTAACACATCCTGCCACCGCTTATCAACCCATCGACAGCCAAACAAACAGCAGGGTCATTTTGCTTGGGGAGGATTTTTAATGTGATGACCAGACCCAGTTCTAGCTCAAGACCATCGTAGAAGTCCTCTGTTTGGACACTGTCCTTGATATCACTTAGGATTCTCACGCTATATGACTGAGCTTTTAAGAAATGTGTTACTCTTTGGGGCGGGGGAGGGGAGGGGAGGCGAGGAGTCGTCTTTAAATTTCTTAGGAGGCAAAATTCTGAAGATCCCCAGAGTAACACAATGATGATGATTTGGTACTAATATCAACATTCATTTAGTCTTAAAATGAGCCAGGCCCTACTTCATAGGTATTGTTTAATCTCCAGAACAATCCTCTTCACTCGGTGGTACTTTTTATCTTCATTTTCCAGATGAGGAAGGAAAGACACAGAGGAAAATCCACGTGGACACAGAGCTAGTGGATGGGGTGGCCAATGGCAACCTAAGCTACTAGTTTCAGATTCCACACTCTTATTAAATTCTGGAATAATTTCTTGCAACTGGTTCGTTTACATATGTGTTGCTGCGGTTTTGATCTTCATTTTATTTTCCCGCCTATGCTCTTGTAGAACTGGTCTAGGAAATCTTGTAACAAAGCAAAATTTTGTAGACAACCACAGGAGCAAGGAACTTCATTAAGCATATGTCTTGTTTTTGTTTTTGTTTTTGTTTTCCTTTATCTTTCCAAACTTGTTAAGACTTAGGCTCTTTCTGGGTTTTGAGGAAGAGTTTTCAAAATGAAGTGGAATCTGTCCTTTCTACGAAAAGTACATATTATTTTTGTGGTAAGTGATCAAGTGAAAAATAGAGCAAAATGAGCACCCATAAGCATTAAATCAAGTAATTAATCAATGTGGATAATTAGGTCAGAGTTTCAGTTTTCTGATTTGTCTAAGTTGGGTGAATGTGGGCTAGGTTCCCCGTCGGTGAGTGACTAGAATGTTTCATGTAAATCTGATTCCTTATGTGCTGTTTCAGACAAATGTCAACTCAGTAGTCTTCTTCCTCGTTTAAGCTAACCTCTTGTAGCAACAGATTTCACCCCACATAACTTGTGCTGAGCTCTCACTAAGGTCCAAGTGTTCTCTGAAGACAGAGGATGCACAAATAAATAACACTCTTTATATCTGAAGCAGTAACTCACAGGCTGGCTAGGAAAGATAATAACTAATAACTAAAATTTGATGTGGTAAGTGCTATATAATAGGGAAGAAGAACCCAGCTGAGAGATCAATACCTCTGCCTTGGGGTCAGAATGTTACGGAGAGGTTCAAACGCTTCAAAACACTCTTATCTTCTACAAACAGCTTAAAAAATTCATTTGACAAATATTCGTTGAATCTCATTATTGTGGCAGGCACAGTGTTAAAACCAAACAAAACCCCTACAAACCCTATTTCATGGAATTTGTAATCGAGTGGAGGAAGAAAGAAATGAATGAAATAATTACCCAACTGTGTGAATATTATAATTACTGCTTTGTCCGATAGGAGGTACATGGTGTTTTAGGGTATAAAATAGGGTTTGAACTAGTCGGGGCAGACACGTCAGGGAAAGAAGAGCATGCCAGGTGGAGGAAAAGGCATATGCACCGTTGCGTACCGCGGCAGCCGGTATGTGGTGTGTCTCAGGGAGCAATGAAAGGCCAGCGTGGCTCCAGTTCCTGGAATAAGGGGAAGAGCGTGGTGGGAGATGAAGCCGAAGAGGGCGCAGGGCGATACTGTGCACATGCTGTGTGCCGTGTTAGGCATTTAGGTCTTTATCTTATGATAAATCAATGTCGTTGAGAAGGTTAGACGAGGGCTTGAAAAGAGATGTATATTTTCTTTGTCTTTGACTGCAATGCGGAGAACAGATTCGAGCGGTGCCCTTCAATTAGGAAGCTATTGCATTAGTCCAGTTGAGAGATGGTGGCTGATTGGATTAGAGTGATGAAGGTGATGGAGGAAAGAAGGGGCAGTTTGGAGAGAGAGGTATTCAGGAGGTTCGGTAGATGGGCCATGATGAGAGCTCAGAGGAAAAGACATGTGACAAGACGACCTTAAATTTTTGGTTTATGCAACTAGATGGAAGGTGAAGCCATTTCTGAGAGTGGGGAATAAGGAGAAGGGTCAGGTTTTGGTGGGGGGGCGTGATGAATTAAGTTTTAGGCATGTGGAGTTTGAGGTGCCTTTGAGTCATCCCCATGTCATCAAGTAGAGCCTGACAGGGTTGACTGTGCCCCCAGGAGCAGCTGCTCGCTCAAACTTGTCTGCACTGAGTCTCCAGCAATTCATCTGCATCATTGTATGATTTGCCAGTAAGCTTACGCTCTGCTCCAGATAAGCAGATCCTGGGCCCCAGATCTCTCCGAATGTGCCGGGTTCTCCAGATTTCATGGTGGTGGTTTGTTCTACAACTCTGGTTCTCTGCTAGAAATAAGGAAGGGCATTGGTTTCAGGTTGGCTTGTTTATTTCCCAGCTTTTACTTGTTATAAGGACAGGACTCACAACCTCCAAGCTCTTTACATGTCAAAGCTAAAACTCGAAGTCCTCTCATTGGTTCATGTTTTAAATGTTAAGCCAATTTCTAGGATAACCATCACTTGGCTGTGGTGTGTATTATTTTAATATATTCATGGATATGATTCAATAAAATTGAGGTAATCAATTTTGGGCATTATTCATGATTAGTTTATGTTTTTTAAATATTTTTTGTTTTTGGTGTGTCATGCTAATACTTGCCTCATAAAATAAGCTGGGACTTCTGAAACAATTTTTTTTCATAGAATTGGGATTATTTCTTTTTAAAACATTTGATAGAATTTATGTGTGTGTTCTACCTTTTTTTCATGACATGTTCTATGTATGCTAATTAGGTCTAATTTGTTTATAATAGTATTCAAGTCTTCTGTATGTTCACTTATTTTTTCTATTTGTTGTATCAATTACTGAGAGAAAAGAGTGTAAAATTCCCACTATAAGACTTATTTATTTATTCTTTTAGTTCTGTTAGCTTTTGCTTAATACATTTTAAAGATTTATACATAGTTTGATCCATATTTAGAATTGTTATGACTTTTCGATGAATTGACCTTTTATTGTCATTTATCTCTGGCAACATTACTTATTGTTCATCTGATATTCAGAATTCTTATGCTGAGTGTAACTTATATGTAGTGTTTTATACTGAAAGTATATTTATTGTAACCAGGATACATATAGTTGGCCCTTGTTTTCTCATCCAGGCTGAGACTTCAATCTTTGTCTTCTAATTGGAGTGCTTAGGACATTAAAGTAGATGTGGTCATTGATACAGATAGCTTTAGATCTTGTATTTTGCCATCTATTTTCTAATTTTCTCACCTGTTTTTTGTTCTCCTTTACTCTATCCCATTTCACCTCCACTAGTATCTTCTTGTATTACCTTTTACCTATAACTTCCTGTACTTCCCCCCACAGTTAGCAATATGCATCTTTAATTTATTAAAGTTTATCTTCAAGTAATATTTTACTGTTTTCTTAAATAATATGATTTTTAACAGTATACTTCTATATCCCTTGATCTCTTCTTTGTGCTATTGTTGTCATGTATTTTACTCTAGTTTTGTTTTAATCCCCACAACATGTTACTTCAATAACTTTGTAACCTCTAATGCAGTTGATTGTTTCCCTTGCTTAATTATCATGTATCTCCTTATTTCATCATGTCAGCTCAATAGACTTGAGATACTCAATGCTGTCCGTGTCAGCCCTATTGAATTCAAGGACCCAGGTGTTACAGGAGACAAACTCTAGTGTAGAAAGTCAAATGTACAGAAAACTATAGCTAATCCCTCCTCACCCTACTAAACAACTCAAGTCCCTTTGTAACGGTAGAAACTACCTAGATAGTAGTCCACCTGAGCTATGAATCTGAAGGAGTGAGGGTAAGACAGGGAGGATCCTCAAGGCTATTTAACACAGAACACTTTTATCTGAGATTCTGCAAGTTCTGAAGGATGAACATTTGCTTTCTAGGAATTCCATTCTGCATTCATCTAAAACCATCATTGCCATCTGCTTAGACCCCTCAAAGTGTACTCCATCTTATATGGAGGAAAATCGAGAGTCAACTATGGCCTTGGAAGCCTTCTCTAATTCGGTTGACACCCTTTCTGTGTGTTCATCTCGCTAGGGCTCATTGTGCCCTCGCGGCACTGCCCTTCTCCTCCACCTCCCGGCCGCAGGCACCCCAGAATACATGCCTGGTAGTTTTCCTTCCGGGGACTCTCTGTCTATAGACATCAGCATAACGAGTTCCAGAGTTCCTTCAAGTCAGCACTCAACCGGTCCGTCCCTTTAACCGACTTTCCTCTGATCACCTTGCATAAAATAACTCCCCTACCCTACTGCTGCTTCCTATTCCTTTGATCCCATTTCATTTTTTGTCTTTGTCATAGCACTGGTCATTTTCTGCTGTGTTATATGCTCATTTATATATTTGCTCATTGCGTCTTTCCTCACTAGAATATACATTTATGAGGCCAAGACCTGTGTTTTCTTGTTCACTTCTCTTCAGCCAGCACTTATGTTGATGCCTGATACATAGTAGGTGTCTTGAAAAATATTTGTGCAAAAAGCACCATTAATACAACTTGTAGTACTGAAAAATACTAATCACTTTTACAGAAACATTATACTCATTACACAAAAATAGATTGCCCATTGTTGCAAATTAAAACTTTTGTCAAATTCCCCCTTATCTCCCAATGAAATAGGAAAGATTTAAATGTAGAATATGTGTTTATGTAGGTTATAAACTCCCACAAGGCTGAGATTCTGTTCTTTCACATTTGTTATAGGAAATAGCCTATTATGAGTGCTGAATTAATACAGATCATGATTGATTTAAAATGCATGGTGTTTTGCACTGGTGTTCAACCAACATCTATATTCAATTAAATAATCATTATAGTTGCCTGGGTTTGTGCATTATACTAATGGCAAAAGCTGTACTTGCAAAGGCTGCATTTTATTCTGGGATGACATAGGAGCCATCCCAAGTCTGGGTGAGATGCAGAAATTTTTAAATTCTGTCACCATAAATTAGTGCCTGAAGAGTGGAGGGTCAACTCATATGAACACCAGATTTTAAAATTTCCTTGTGCACATAAAAGAAACTCATTTCTACTGAGTTTGGGTGATCATTTGGAGAACAGGCCTACATTAAATTTAACTGTAAAATGTGTCACTTTTCCTCAGTTGAATCTGTAGGCAGCATATCATTCTGTAGCTGACTCACCTGCTTTGCCAGGTGTCCTCACGCACCGTATGTATAAATATTTTTCTAAATTCTTCCCTTTTTTATCGTTGTGTTTGTGTGTATATTAGAAGAACCAGAGCCGATTTGCTAGGGAAGAACAACTTTTCCAGTTTGCTTTTGGCTGCTGGTGATTTTTGGTCTCCCTGAATAGTGCCTTTTACACTTGGCTGGTAGGAAACAAATTTCTCTGAGCTAAAAGCAGTCTCAGCACATTAAAAAAATAAAAGACAACAGCAACCAATATCTTTCTAAGTGTCTCAAGTTGCATAGATGTGTGAGCATCCTTTCAACATGTCTTTCTCTGAGAATCATTTCACACTCACCTTTTTTTATGTGGTGACAAGGTTATGGGCTTTGAAGTCAGATAGACTTGGATTTGAATTTCACCTTTTTTACTCCATAGTTCTGTGATCTTGAGAAAATTGCTTGATCTCTCTAGACCTCAGCTTGCTCATCCATGAAACGTGCAAAAGCGCAGTGCACAGTGGCCATGCAGCTGTTCCTTCAGATGCCTGCTCACAGGTCACCTTCCCAGAGAGACCTTCCCTGACCCCCAGGCAAATGCACACCCTGCCCCAGTGCACAGGAAGCATGTGACGCAGTGTGTGCTCCCTAGTGGAGGCTGATTTCGTACATCCACCTGTATTCCTGCAAAACTAACAGCGCAGCGTGCCGGGGCTCTACAGCCTGGTTGGTTCGTCATGAACTTGGCTGGATTTATGAAATCAGAGAACAATGAGCCCAATGTGGGCACACATATTTTTGAAAATAAGAGAGTTCTCCATTTGCACAGGGATTAGGAGAAAAGCAGACCCAAAAAACCTAACAAGCAAGCAAGCTAAGAAAAATAAAAAGTGAACTCAACAGAAGTCAGAAAGTTGAATCTTATCAATTAATATTCCAATTAAATCACTAAATAGTTTTGGATCCCCTGTTTACTTTTTGCAAAGAAGGACAGAATGTTACCTACCACCTTATTGACTGTGCTTTGTCTGGAAGCAGTTTTGCATAGTGCGCTCTACTAAACCAGCAGTTAAAAGTGAGGAGTTCCGTTCCTAGTTTTGTCAATTGGCTGAATGAAATTAGGAAGGTTTGAAAGTCATGCCCCTGGAAAATGATTTTGATTTATTTAATTTTTACATCATTGTTATTGTTTGAGAGAAGCAGACAGATGTTTAGTCTGTTTTATCTCCTAGGTCACCAGCAATGCTTGACTTCTCTGCTGATTTGGGTCCAGGGAGTTGGAAAAGAATTCCAAAGAGAATATGGTTGGTCCTCAGCCAACTTGACCTTCTTGTGTAAACTGGATAGAAGACTTTTGGGGAGTTTTTTTGAGGTTATTATGGCAGTTCTTCTAAAGATGTAACTTACTAACATTGAATTATAGCTGTAAGTGAATGGAACTATCTATAAAGGCAGATAGGTAAGATTTTCTAAAAATCATGGATTCATTAAGGATCATTTGTATGGACTTGGAAGTCAGTCAATGTTACTGAGTTTCACTTTTCTCATTTGTAAAGTAGGCATAAAAATGTCTAACTTGCAGAGTTACAGGTAGGATTAAATTAACTAATTACCAGATACATCCAGCCCAAGTTTCCTGGACTATTTTGTACCTTATTATGTTTTAAGATGAATGAAAGAAGCTGATCGAAACTTACATTACATTATTTTGGAACTTAGTACTAAGGTTTCTTTTAGACTTTTGGCTCTTAATTCCTTGTAAGATACAATTTTATTATTTTATTTAACTTTTACAACAAAATGAGTCTACTTACATGTGTTTGAATCGTAAGAGTTTAACAGTAAACTGTAAGTGACATAACCTTGCAGACAGGCAGACACCACTCTTCCTGTATTTCCTAACTGTCAGTAGAGATTTGCTGGTTATCTTATAAGGAGAATGACTTGACCTTCCTAATATCTGTACTTAGACTTTCCTTTTTATAGTCCAACCAGAATCCTCAAGCCTAATGTGCCTGAGAATTCCTCTGTAGGTTGTATATGGCAAATATGGGGGCCTGTCAATGTTGTTTTCACAGTACATGGTTTTCACCCTCTATGCAGATTTCAGAGTTTAGAGCTCCTGTAAGACATAGCATTCCAGTAAGTGCAGTGGATGATTCCAAGGAGAAGAGCTCCAGCACTGTGTGGAAGGTATCTGACATGTTTTAAAGAGTCTCCTGACACAAGCGCCAGTGAGCGTCAGTCCTGCCTGAGGTCAGACCCATTTCACGTTCCACGTGCTCAAGTTGATTTTTCTTCATATTAACTCATTCTTCAATCTGGTCCAACCTTTCTTCCCAGTTCTGGTAAAGACTCCCCACTCTTTTCTCCCTGCAGCTGTTTCCTTATCTGAATAACCTTCACAGTGTCTCAGAGTCTGGTTTTGGTTTTAGAGCTACCCACTGGTCCAAGGATGGCCTCCTTCTAGTTTTGGTCTGGGCATCCCTAGGCCTACCAGCTGGCCTTAACTCCATGGTCAGCCTTTCTGGAACTGTGCATATTCCTGCTTCTCAATTCCCTGTTGATCCTGCTAATGCTACCGGAGTGTTTCTGAGGTCACGCCAACCTGCCTGGCCTACGCGCACTCCCTGCTGCATCAGACACTCAAGAGAAAAAAATAGGATCGTAAAGAATAATTCCGTTTTCCTGGTAGGTTCATCTTCTCAGTAATTCAACTTACAAGTGGAGTAAGGGAACCCTACTAGAGAGCTGTGCAAAAGAGTAAACATCTGACAGCTTCAGTAATTCAGTTCTCTCTGTAACAGTAACACAAGTGACTTCAGCAGCCAAATTCTAAGAAGAAATATATTTGACTTTGATTCTCGTAAACCCATCTGTTCAAACTGGCTGTAATACACTAGCTGCATACAGTTAGAAGTTGGTGCGCATTAGGACATGTAGCTTCATGGCTAGAAATGGGGGTGATACCAATGAAAAAATTATTCACAGTTTCCCATAGCCACTTTGATACAGTAATCTGGGCTCCTGAGAGATTCCCTGTCTAAAAGATCTGTGGGAAAACTGACCCCAGGTTCGAAATCAAATGACACCCGACAACTTTCATTTTCCAAGCTCTCAAGTCGGGTATATATGCATATAGCCCGCTACCTCTAAGATAACTAAGATGCATTGGTTACAACTTTTTAGTTTTTCCTCTGTGTTCACATTTAGATGTCTTCCTTTGCCAAGTTGAAAAAGGAGGAAAAAATAAATCATTCCTGTAGAGCAGAAACAGAAACATTTGGTCTTCTGTAATCCTTAGTTCTTAACCTAATGTGGCAGCTCATAGGGAAGCTGTCGGGTCTGCAATCTAATTACCCCACCCTGCCTCCCCTGTGTGCACATGGAACGGGCAGGGCTGAATGTGCGTTGACAACTCATCTTCTGTGTTCCGTGGTTCTACACATCCTTCCCGTGGGGGGGTTTCATCTCCCTGACTCTTTGGTGGGCTACACATGGGTGCCTGAGTAATTGTTGCCAGACTGGAAGCTCGTCTATTCTGAAAATATCCCTAAATGTGTACAGAGACAAACGTGAAACTATGGCCTTAGAACGTTGTGTGAAATGTGTGGTGGTGTGAATTTGGTCGAACATTGCCTCTTCAAGGCCACACTCACCGAGACGGTGACACCCAAAGTAAAGGACCCCACTACATACGTTACGTGGGGAAACTCTAGTAACTTCATAAGAAAGAGAAATGCATCCAAGAAGTGTTCCTCAGCATTTATCAAGTGCTAATGGAGGCTGGATTTCTATTCTCATTTGGGAAAACTGATATGGTGTTTATGTGTGCATACACGTAGGTGTGTGCACACAGGCTGAGTGAACTCTTTGCGTCGTGCGCCCAGGGTTAGAGAACAGCACACCAGACAGTGTTGCTTCTCTAGAGAACGTCCTTGCTGAGCCACCACGGGACCTGGTGTAGCTGGAGTCCTTCCCGTCCCTTCAAAGGAAGCACATACAACCTGAGTCAGGCAACAGTAGTGCCGACTGATACAGACCGGGACTTCCTAGTCGTGGTAGCGGTGTACGCCTCAAATGCACTAACTCAACTGAAGTGGACTCGCTGATAAGTTCTCATTTAATAAACAGCGCCGATTGCTTCACAGGGGGATTTCTGCGGCTTTCACGGACTCACAAATCTGGAACACAGCCGGCTGGGCCCACTTTTGAAGATGGCCTGTTTTATCTGCGCTTGGCTGCATACAGTTTGTAAAGGGGAAGTAGCATCTTTGAGAATGGGAAGTTCAGATCGCCTCTTTCTCTCCGTTCGTGGTTCTGAGGAGCAATCATTTGTCAGTCGCTATCTGGCCCGCTAGAAAATAAGGACTTTGCCTTTCATTTCTCTATTCCCAGAAATCTAACGCAGTTCCCTCACTTAGCGCGTGCTCAGTAACCATTTGCAGATAAATAAATTCATGCTCAAAGTTGCTAATACATACATATTTGGGAACCCCCCGGCCCAAGAAGTAGAGGGAGAGACTCTTGGGGTGTGTAGTTAAATGATTCCGAGTTATAAATCAACGGACTACTACCAGCAGACTGAGAGGAGAAGGGGATGCTGATGAATAGTTTGGCATGATTTGGTAATAGGTGACATGGTAGTCGTTATATGAGTAAATGGGTAACACCTTCTTTGTTCTCCTTGCTGGGAGGAGATGAAACTGAGGGGAAATTAGTATTCATATTTATTTTTATCATTATCATTAAATTATTTGATAAGAACTTATAGCTGAATTAACTAGCCCTTCCAAACATCAAGAATAGACAATTCTGACTAAGAACAAGATTGATATCCTGAAAGATTTCAGGGATCTGCTGTTATATAGAGAGTTTGGGCTTACTTAAGATGTGTGCAGAGCATGGAACATCATATATTTCTTCTGAAAGTATCTTAAATGCTATGACATTAGCCACTTGCTTATAATTAAAGTATGTTGCCATTTCACCAAGCTTTCATTTACAGGAGAAAGTTCAAACTCCATTCCCCTTGAACTTTAGCTGTTTCCAACTTTTTTCTTTGTTCTTTTCTGTAAAGCTTTGCAACAAATGCATCCCCATATGCTTATATTAGTTAATATAGTATTAAACATATTGGCTGTGCAAAATGTTGGCATCCATTAATAAATGTTTTCATTTTTTCATTTTCTCTTTTTTTTTAACTTTAGATTCTTCCTTTGACTACATAAGCAACAGCTGTCTAGCTGCCTGCACAAGGCTAGATCTAATGCCTCCACAGAAATCTAGGTCAAAACACTTGGAATGCATGAATATCAAACAGAGTTTTCAAAACAGCAAATGAATACATCTTTAACTGGTGACATTTTCCTGTAGCATATGGCTGCAAGCTCAGGGGACTGGATGCTTTTTTGATGAATATGTTCCATCAAAAACTAAGGGATGGCAGTAGGCTTTTGCCACCTTCTGTTTTGCCTTATGAAATGATAATGCAAATACATAGATAGATACCAGGATCACAAGGTTTTTACCTTCAGACCTATTCCAAACACGCATTTCCTTTTTTGGACAAATTGCTTTGTCTCTGAGGGTCAGAGTTGGGTTTATATATAGCCGTCCAAGGTGACAACCTGTGGGAGCAGTTGTCTCTTCCTGGGCAGAATTTCACTGGAGGAAATTTTCGAAAAATTGAACTGTAAAGAAAATATTCACCAAAGGTGCTGGGAGTTTGGTCACATGAGTAACTTATAGCGACAGCAGCAAAAGATTGATCCAAATACTTTGTCAAAGGTCAATATTGAGAGGCTGGATAATCATTGATGAATGAGGAACACGGAGAGAAGCCCTGGGAAATGGGAGGCTGGCTCCTTAATCCTGGTTCTGCCACCGATGTGCATAATGTGCCCTTGGACAAGCCCCTTCATCTTTGTGACATCATGTCTTTCTGTTGTGTCAGATGAGAGGACAGGACTATTTTACTTGTAGGGTCTTTCTTCGTCCTAAACTTCTAGGCTTATATAAGGTACAAGGCTGTATTACTGTTGTGTCACGTTGATTGAAATGGTGTGGCAGGGAAGAATAAACTTTGATTTCTTATTAACTGGCTGCACATTCAGTTTTTGAAATGAAAAATCATCCAGAACCCTCCTTTATCCCATCTATGAAATAAGGCAACAGGCTCTTCTTGCGTAACCGAGGAAGGTCGGTGGGATGCACCCTTAGCTTCTCCTGTCCACTGACCTCTCCAGCAACCTACAAAAGCAGTGTGTAGAAGGCCCACATGTCTACCAGACCCAGCGTGAAAACCACTGCGTGTGTAATGGTGGTGATGAGGAAGAGCAGAGTTGGAAATGACCGTTCTTTTCTTTTTGCATTCAGCACATTCGTATTAAGCAAACAGTGCTTTTCAGTTTCAGGTTAAACTTTAAGCCTCCTGTACTGCTCCTGGTTTGCCTTTTGCTTAAAAAATAACCAGCAGGACTTGTGGTTGTCATAGGGATGTGTAAATGGTTCTTTTATTCTCAAGGTGGACTTGCTGTCCCTGCCTTGATTTGGTAGTGTCTCCAACACTAGTTCTGAAATCACACTTCGAAACATGTTTAAGTTACTACAGGGGAATTCTTCCTTCCATCACACTCACTCTGTTCGCAAGTTTCCTTTACAGAAGCTGCTGCTATTGCCAGGTGCTTGCAGAGCCTTTCAGAGTAGTCTGTGCTCATACACTTGTGTGCGCGCGCGCGCGCGCGCGTGTGTGTGTGTGTGTGTGTGTGTGAATGTGTGTCGAGTGATTTACATGTAAAATCTCTGTTCAGATCTTTTGTCCATAAATGGAGTTAGGGCAACTTAGTCGCTATCTGGAAAAAAATTAAGTTGTATCCCTCTTTATTTCCAGCACCAAAATAAACTCCAGATGGACCAAAGATTTTCTGCTAAAAATAAGTGTATTAAAGTACTATTAGGAAACATGAGAAGATGTCTTTTGTAACTAATCCAGAGCTAAGGAAGATCTTTCAAAGCATAATATGAAACCTATAAGGAATGATTGTAAAGGTATATAAATTAATAAGTCAATATTAAATTTGAAAAAAGTTAAAAGACGAATGATAAACTTAGGTTAATGAGTGGTATATTTAAGAGTCGATTGCTTTAAATGGTCCATACCTGTAAATGTTTGTACTATCTCAGTTCAGGATGTAGAGAGTTGAGAGAGATGGTTGCTGTCACTCCAACAAGCAAACAAGCTGGACAGGCTACAAAATCATGGTTTATTTAAAAACCATCAGAGGGCCAAGAATACAAGGAAACCTGAGTGAAGTTAGTTCTAGGAAACAAAGGCACCTCCCTAGACTACAACAGACCCACAGCTGCGGTCAGCCCTGACGGAGCTGCAGGAGGAAGCAAACAGGCCATAGATCAGGGTCAGGAGGAACCACACTAACTCTCAATGGCCCCATTGGGCTGGCAGGACAGATTAGAATTTACCATGTCTCAGCCTCACAGCCCTCTGGCCCCATTCTCCACCTTTCCTCCCAGGCTGCCACCACTCCTTGGGGTAGTTCCCCAAGGCTGTCACACCTTAGGGTACCTGATAGTGATCTCTGCCATTCAGAAGAAATGAGAGAGACTGCCCAAGACATGCAGCCCTTCACAGAGACCAAGGCAGCCACCATAGAGCAATGAGTATTTTACACACACACACACACACACACACACACAGGGTGGGGCAAAAGTCGGGTTACAGTAGTTTGTATGGAAAATAATACAATAATTAATACATAATAACACAAGAATAAACTCTGTATTTTGCATGGTCACACCTATAAACCTGCTTTTGTCTTACCCTGTATATATTATTTTTCTTCTTTCTTTTTATCTTAGGCTTGTTTTAGTCTTTATTTTCTGATGAATTTACCTTAGCCTAAATATTTTATCTTTAATCTCCCTGGTTACTACTGAAAATATCTTCATAAACGTTTACAAACTTTGAATTATATCTGAAACCTGTGGTTTGAAACTGGGGGCAACTTTGCCTCCAAAGGGATATTTGGCAATGTCTCAAAGTGTTATATATTACCCATCTTACTGTTGTAGAAATTTGAGGTTGTGCTCTTGAATTGTATAATAAATGGTCATCAGTCTCTCTCCCTCTCTCTCTCTCTTTCTCTCTCTGTCTCTCTCTTTCTCTCATGGCATATTGGGGCTATATTTCTCAAATGTATGCCCATCCTAGGAAGGGCTGGTAACATCAAAATCCTTGATGCCTGGGTGGGGATTTTTACAAACTCTTACCCCTGTACAGTGAAATGTTGTCTGTTCTCCACCTCCTTCAACCAAAAATCACTGATGCATAAATATACAAAATTAAATATGTGATGCATATTCCTTATTTCACATTCTAGCATGTGTGCTAAAGCCCAATTTTTTTTACTTTGAAGATGCTGATAACAGATGTGCATTTATTTCAAAACAGGATATCATATGCTCTTGTTTAGTAGCAGTTTTACTAATATTACTTTAATACGATGATTAAGGAGCCTTTACATTAGGGATTTTTTCCATATTTTACTTAATACTCAATGGATTTAAATGCTTGGTAATTGCTTATTCAAATTTTTAGCTATGTTTCAGAAATGATAAAAGTTTCTTTTTGTGGAAGCAACATCCATTCCAAGATTTCCCATTTGAGAGTTGGGAGCTACTGATGTTTCCTTTCTTCATTAACAAAATTCTTCCACGTAGGTAGGTTAATGAGCTTAATACACACATCACTTTAATTAACTGTAAGTCAGGGAATAGAAGAAATGTTAGGAAATGACAGAGGGCCCCAGATAGTCTCAAATATTGTGAATCAGTGGTGGGAGTTTTTGTTTTATTTTTCTTGAACTGGCAAATTCTATTACCTAAAATGTCAAACATACAACAGAGTACAATTCAGATCACATCACGTGGAGGAAAAGTAGCATCATCAGTTCTTAGAAGGTCTGAGAACTTCCTGAGCTTTACTTGCAGGAACTACTTTACTCTTTCGACACTGTTTTCCTTTCTCTAGAATGGATGTAATTATCTCCACCCACATACTCCAGGAAGAGTATTTGTGAATTTGTGAGACAATTCGGGAATTTTCATCTACCCCTTATCTTCCTTTATCGGTGCAGCCAGCATCCTGTACGTTTCGGCTCGTTGAAAGAAAGAGATCTTTGTAAATGTGTTCATTTCCCAAGAACAAAGACATTGTTCATTTAAAGATTAAAATAGTAAATGCAAGACTTTTGAGATGGAAAATTAATCAGCTGCCTGACATTAATTACAAGTAACAGCCTGAATTCTAATTTCAAAAACAAATGGATATGTTCTTTTCTTTCTTCCTTCTTTCCCTCCTCCCTTTCTTTTCTTTTTTCCTTTCCCCTCTTTTTGCATTTTTAATGATTTAAACAGTAAGCGTGGAACAGAAGGCTAATTATGATAACCTAATAGATCAGAATATGGCATTAGAAACTTGTATTTTCTTCTGAGGGAAGATGCTGTCAAAGTGAACCTAAAATCAGTAAGTCATTCAACAGTGGTCACCTCTGAAAGTGACCTCAGAAATTCTCCCTTTTCATTTTACAGATGAAGTTGGAACTTTTTCAAGGTCACACAAGTAGCTAACAAAGTGGCAACTGGAATTGCATTTCCTGACTCTTAGTTCAGCGGTTCTCTCCAGTATCAGAAGCCTAATTACGAGCTTGCTGATGTTCACTCTTAAGTTATGAGTGGTGACACTCATTTGTGATCTTTGTTAGATTTCCTTGGTATATTTAAGAATACTGATGCTGAGGGGCAGAGATGGGTTAGGAGATCTGAGAGGATTATCAAAACTCAGAGAGGGTGCAAAAGGCACAGAAGGGGCTAATTTTGATGCCTGCCTCTTGATTTGGGTCAGTCAAAGGGTGGCAGATTTTGCCTATTACTGTTTGAAAGCCACCTCTTGGGTTGAACAGAGGCTACTGGTTTGGTAGGAAACAACATATGGTTTCCTCGAGTGGCCTTTCAAGAATGCTGGAGAAAGACAGAGCTGCCAGAAACGTGTGTTTCTTGGAAGGATCTATTTGTTATCTAATAAAGAATTTCTGTGGTCTTTGTTCCTGGTTCCAAGACTCCAAGCCCTTGGAATTTCCCAAGTGATAGGATTGCCTTTGCCATTCATGGTGGGCCCCTTCCATCATACCTGAGTTCGTGCTGATACATGGAACATGTATTGGGTCCCCAGGTATTTCAGGATGGGGGCTAGTCACGCCAGAGAGACCAGCTGTATAATTAGAGGGTTGGGGCTTTGAGCCATGTGATATTGACCTGCCATCCTAAAATCCAGAGAGAGGAGGGTATTGAGAGATTGAATTTCATAGTGTAGCCAGTGATTCAATCAGTTGTGTCTATGTGATGAAACCCCAATAAAGACTCTGGATACCAGAGCTCAGGTGCACCTCCCTGGTTGATAATTACACACAGAGGTGCTGGGAAGGAGGCATGTCTTGAGCACATGGGAACTTAGCATTTGGAACTCCCCACCGCCCCACCCCCCTCCAATTCACACTATGCATCTTTTCATTGGCCGATCCTGATTTGTATTTGTTGTAATAAAACTATAATCATAGTGTAGTGCTTTCTGGAGTTCTGTGAGTCATCCTAGGAACTTATCAAACCTGAGGGGGTGGTGGGAATACTCACATTTTTATCCAGGTGGTCAAAAGTACAGGTGACTTGGACACCCCTGAGTTTGTGGCTGGTGTCTGAAGTGAGGGCTGTGTCGTGGAGGACTGTGCCGTTAACCTGCGTAGGGTGACCTGACTCACAGTAGTTAGTGGTAGAGTTACAGTGCATGGAGCAGTAAATACTCACTCCGATGTACAGCTGGGCGAGGGCGTCTGCACCGTGGGAGTCTGGCAGGGTGAGTAAAGCCTGAGGCGCTGGTGCGAGGCTCCATATGTCCCAGCCCAGCTCTGCCCCCTCTCAGTTCAGACTGCCCCTCTTTTCATAGTTCTAGCACCTATTAAGTAGAAATAGTGGAAGTAACATCCTTCTTGGGTTATTGTGAAACTTAAATGAATTAGTTTGTCTGAACCATCTACAGTACTGCCTGGCACCCACGAAGTCCTCTTGTGACTATTTTAAAGTTTCATGGTTCTTTTCACCAAAATGCTCGAACATTCAGGAGGTATAACCTAAAGAATAACCTTTCAGTTCCTCAGTACGTTACATCGTGTTCTTCCAATGGTTAAGATAGTTACAATGGAAACGCTATATTCAACAAGGTGCTGTATTTATATGAAAATTATTCATATATTTGAAATAGAAAGAAATATACTAATCATTCAGTAGATTTTTTTATCTTACTAAAGTTTGAGTTACTGCCTTCAAAATGAGTGAACTTTTGTCTGGTGGGTAACATGCTTTCTTTGGTCCAGGCAAAACTCCAGAACGGAAGGACCCACTCCAGAGAAAGTAGGGTAAACAGGAGACGGGCAGTCACATCTAATCTGGGCTAGCTGTGCTGATTTATGTTCTGTGCTTATTTAATTTTATTTTCTAAATCAACATTGAGAAGGAAAAGTTGAAATATTAATTACGCGTTTACTGTCAATGTAGCGGAAAATGTAATTTATAGCTTACTTGCAAAAAATAAAAAAAAAACACTGTGCTTAATTTAAGAACTCAAATTATTCAAATAACATTTTGAATTTGATTATTCATTTAATTGAAATGTTGCTCTTTCAGTCAGAATAGCTTTTGAGGTTCCAATTTCAGCAATAGTTAACTAAGAGCTCTCTGTGGAAAGAATAGAAGGGAGTCCACAGATAAAAACACAGGGGGAACAACTGTATTTGCTGAATCACATTGACCTGAAAGGAATGGTCAGATTCATTAGCTGTGTTGTCTTCTCAACCTGATTGTTGTGTGTTGAAAGGAATCATCAAGATAATTGGGACCCAGACAAGACCAGAAAATAAGAGTCCCAAAGCAAAGCCTGAGTAGTTATGAAGGGTCTAGGGGACCCTTCCCAAGGGTCCCATGGGAAGTGGCCTTCAGACTGAAATTTAGGAGCATAGACATTAAGTTCCCCAGGGACAGGAGGCTCTGCCCTGGGGGAAGAAATCCCTTCTCTTTTTCCTGCCATAGTGATGTCACCTGGCTGGCTGTCCAAATCAGGGAGGCAATTCCACAGACTTCCGCACTGAAAAAAACACAGCAGGTACACCCTACCAGACTCTAAGAACTATAATAATTCTTGAAAGTTTTGCCAGAACTTATTATTATTTGTCATTATTAAGGTGCCATATGCATACAGTAAAATGGGCAGTTTCTAATGGCCATTTTATAATTTCATTTATAATGAATTTCCCAATTTGTACACTCATGGGACAACCACTACAGTCAAGATGCGAAAGGTTCCCATGATCCTAGAGTTTCCTCATGTCTTTTGCAGTTGATTCCCCTCTGCACCCCCACCACCCTGACCTGGGGGCATGAGCAACCATTGACTTATTTTCTGTCACTATTTTTGGGTTGTACTTTTGTATCTTATTTAAGAAATATGGCACTCGCTCTATATTACAAAATTTTCTCCTATATTTTCTACAATATGTTTAATAGTTCTATCATGTGTAATCCATTTTGTTTATGATCCGAGGGAAGAGGAAACTGAATTTTTCTATGAAGATAGCATCATTTCTTTCAGACTCTCTTTTTTCCCATTGAATTTCCTTATTGCCTTTGTCAAACATCAATTTTTTCACTTTGAAACTTACAATTTATAAATCTGTTATATTTCTCTATTTTTAGGTCTTCTTAAATTTTCTTTTGCAGTGTTACATAATTTTCAGTGTAAAAATCTTGCATATCTTTCTTTTATTAAGGTTTTTTCTAAGTATTTTTTCAATGCCATTGTAGGCGGACATAGTTTTTAAATTTTTCTTAATTTGTATTGCTTTTTTTATATAGACCTTGTATCCTTCAACTTACTAAGCTTACTTTTATTTCTAAATTTTTTTCTAGATTCCAACGTTTCCCCTGCAAGCTATTATTTTTTTTTGTTTCTCCCTTTCCAAATAGTATGCTTTTTTTCCTTTTCCTTGCCTTATTGCTTTGGCTAAGACTGCAAGATAATGCTGAAAATAAGTGGTGAGAGTGGACATCCTTGCCTGTTCTTGCTCCTTGATAGAAAGCATTGATCCATTTGTTGCTGAGGATGATTAACTGTAGGTTTCTCATAGCTTTTTACTCAAAGGAAGTTTCCTCCTCTTTTTAGTTTGGCAAAAACTAAAATGTTTCTATTTTTAGTTTGTTTAGTTTTTTTTCACTAATGGATGTTGAATTATGTCAAAATTTTTTTCTCTTCATCTATTTCAATGATCATATGGCTTTCTCCTTTATTCTATTCATTTGGGTAGTTATACTAGTTTTTTAAATGATGAAACAAAAGTGAATTTCTGGGGTCAACCCCACTTGGGTGCCATGTATTATCCTTTTATGTCTTGATGATTTAATTTGCTAACATACTGTTAAGAATTTTTGTGTCTATATTCAAAACCAATATCTTTCTTATTGTCCTGTATCACAGTTCCACTGCCCTTATTAAATGACATATTTCCTTCTCAACTTTCTGGAAGAGTTTTTGTAGCATTACTATTACTTCTTCTTTAAGAGTGTTTGATAAAATTTACTAAGGAGGGTATCTGGGTCTGGAGTTTTCTTCTTGGGTGTGCAGTAAAGAATTTGCCTTATCTAAAAATCTGGCCTTTCATCTTAGCTCCTGGGGAGTGACCTCTAAATCTTGGAATGTCCTGCCTGATAAGAGTGCCATTGTTTACCTGGGAGTCTTCGGCCACACCAGATAGTCTAACAATGTAATTTGTGGTGGGGCTTCTGTTCACATTGTAATGGCTCCAACTCCCTAAGTGCTGGAGGCTAAAGTGCTCAGCCACAGGACCACATGCGTGGTCAACTGTATCTATGTGAGCGAGTGAGCTCGATGAAACTTCTCCAATTGGCCACACCCCATATAGACCAATCTTCGCTGGTAAAAATTAGCACTGTCCATGACTCTGCTGGTAGGGATGATTCGAAGCTTTGCTTTCGGAAATTTCCTGTATTCTGCATCATGGGTTTCTCCCCTTGGCTGATTTTTAATCTGTATCTTTTTACTTCAGTAAATCATAACCTTAAATATCACAGCTGCAGTGAGTTCTGTGAGGCCGTCTAGCAAATTATTGAGCCTGACGGAGGGACTGGGACCTGCAAACTTGGTTTCAGGATGAGGGTAATCTTGGGAGCCCTCCCTCTCCCCAAACTCTGAAGTGGGAAACATTATTCATTTAGAACCTAATTACAAAAATGATTAAGTGATTAGAGCTACTCGAGGTTTGTATTTCTTTTTGGCTTATTTGGTAGTCTTTGTTTCTAAAGGAATTCATGCCTTTCATCTAGATTGTCACATTTATTTATATAAAGTTATTCATTGTATTTCTTTATCTTTGTAACAGCTGCACGATCTGTAGTGATGTCCTTATTTAATTCCTAATTTTGACAATCCTATTTCTATTTTTTCTCTTGGATCAGTTTTAAAAATATTTTAAAAATCTTTTCAAATAACTAGCTTTTGGTTTGTTATTTTGTTGCTTTATTTTATTGATTTCTGCCATTAACATTCTTTTACTTTCTTTGGGTTAAATTTGTTCTTCATTTACTAATTTCTTAAAATGCAAACTCAGACGATTGGACTAAGATCTTTCTTCTTTCTAATACAAACATTTAAAGCTGTAAAATTTCCCTAAGTACTACATTAACTATACCCCTGATGTTTTGCTACACTGCGTAGTCATTCAAAATATTTTCTAACTTCTCCTGTAATTTTTTCTCTAGATTATAGATTATTATGTAACTTCTTTTCTTTCATGCACAAATAAATAACAAAAATGTTTCACAGCTTTTAATTAGACTTAAAAGTCTAATTCAACTTTTTAATTAAATCATCGTCATTTGATTTTTTGATGTCTAGTTTTATTTTTCTATTTTTTATTTTAATTTTTCACCTGTTGCTTTATTATTTTAAATAGAATTCTAGAAATTTTATCTTTTTTATTTTTATAAGTTGTAGTTGATGAACCTCTGCGTATTTTGTAGGAGACCCATTAAGAGACACCATTAACTTAAAACAGGCAAAGAGTATCAACAATTCGAATTCAAAGCAAATGAATTCTATGAAGATGAACCTAAAGGGGAATCTTTCCAGTTACCTAAGCTAAAAAAGCCTGAAGGATAAAGGGGAAAATCTTAATCCTGGGTTGCTGAAGACATCAAATGTGACTATAGAGTTTGACATGATTTTTTGTCTTTTAAGGATCCTAGTTGACATTTTCATAGAGGGCTGACCCTATTATTCATTCTGAATTGCCCCTCTGCTGCAATTTCTTACCCTAATGCCCCCTTGGCAGGGAAGAGTTAAAAAGGCAGGCCTGATGTAGCTGTAAGTGGCTGCCATTTCGCTGTCAGGTATGAACCTGCGGTTGCAACCTTCGTGCCCGCGAGTTTGTGTCTGCTTTTGTCACGTGGAGCTCCTGCGTGTCCCCTCCCTTCTGCCCCAGCACTTCATTACGGAAGGTGACAGTGTTGCGGTACTTTTCCTTTCCTCCTCTGTTCCAGTGCCACCGAGAATTAGACTTTTACAAGAGGTTCTCATTTTGATGCTAAAAGCCCCTGATAGTTCACCTGACAAATTAAAGCTGGAATTAAAGAGAAGCAAGGGGCTTATCTGTGAAGTGTCTCTACGTCTCTGTGCGCAGCCAAGGCCGGGAAAGCTGGGGAGGCAGACCGGCCCTGGGGACCCTGTGAACGATTCTCCTGTCTGAGTGGCAGCTGGAAACAAGGCTCCGACTGTTTGCCCGCTGCCCATTCTGGCGTGATTAGGTGAAAGAACAGTCCTGTTCTCTGAGAAACTTCTCACAACAAAACAATTCCCTGTCATTCGCCAGTCAAAGGCACGGAAGAAAGAGCCTCACTGTAAATGCTGTAAGCTCATTGTCCTCAGTCATTTTCTCACTGTTCACAGCTTAAAGGGGAAGAAGATGAGAAAGAAAGGAAAGGGGCCCGGGGAGGCGTCTTTCTGCAGAAATGTCTGATCACAGCCATGGGGGCCTCCAATGGGGTTGCTCACCTGAGCGGCGCAGTCCCTTATGAACTCCACAGCCCTCTCTCCAGGCCTCCCCCCACCCTCTGCGCCTCAGCCCATTTTCTGTCCCTTGCCTCCTTTCATTCTATCTGACAAGACAGTGCAACAGTCTTTCTTTTGTTTGAGGCATTCTTTCTTTTAGTTCTTTCTTTTGTTTGAGGTATTCTAACTAATTCTCAGTTTGGTTTTACAAATATCAGACCATAATACATCCTGTGAATCAAGAAGCTGTTTTTTTAAAGTCTAGCTGCATGCGCTGTCCTTACAAGAATACCCATATAGCATCATTCCAGTCTTGTTAACGGTGACATTGTGTCTGGAAAGGTTAAGAAGTTTGTGAAGCATCTAAAAAGGGTGTTGAGCCGACCGTAGATGTTTTCCTTCTTCTTGTCACTTCATCGAAATTTCTGTCTTGGTCATGATAAGACCTTTGCCCATAACGATGTTCTCATGGCCAGGATCCCCCTGTCCCAGGAGGGAGCTGGTCCACAGAAGGTGACTACGTTGAAGAGGAGTCAGAGGCTTTCCTCCAGGCCCCAGATCTGAGCTCCAAGTCTGATGAAGGCCCTGATTATGGACAGATGGGGCCCCTGTTGCCAACTCAGAGCATCCGGGCTTATTATTGTTGGTAGTGGGCTGGAGCTGGTTTGTGACTGTGAACCGGTTGGGAAACCACTGGTAGCTTGAAAACAGCCAGGATGGAAATATTTACATCACAGGAATCAGCAAATGCTATAAGTTGGGACATTAATTTGCTTGTTTACTATTAATTTTTTCCCCAGAGGGCTGGCTTGCTACCACAGCACTAGTTAAAATGAGCCATACTTGGCACAGGGCCAGCAAGAGGATACCTGAGATTCTAAGACTGAAGGAATAGTATTTTTATCCCTGATGTAACAAGATTTCTAGACATTCCTCCAATGCTGTCCTCTGCCTAAGCCTTCAAAGGGAATGTCTTTGATCAGATAGCTAATCCTGGGTTGGCGTACAGCTATCCCATATTGTGCAGGGCCCACGTGATACTGAACATGGCCACCAGCTGGTTGCCACCTGACTATTTCCCACAAGTTTTCCTGTCCATCAGCATGGCTGCTCCTGTAATCAAGATGAAAAATCCACTAAGTGCCTCCACTGAGCAAAGGGCATCACCTGGTTGTATTTTCCTACCATTGTTTCTGGGCTCAGCACGAAAAACTTAAAAGTGAACTCTTCTCCATGAAATTGAGTACAGAGAGGATTCAGTTCATCAGTTATTGAGTGCCTATTATGTATGGCATTACAAATACATATAAAATGATTTAAAAATACCCCAAAACTTTATTGAAGAGTAATACATAGATGTTTAGTGAATATTTATTATGGATGTTGATGTAGTTTCTACTGCAATCTCTCAGCTAAACATGTTAAGATCCTTTCTAGATATTTCTTTTTTAACTCCTTATTTTATGACGAGGGCCCACATCATTCTCCCTTCCTCACTTTTTTCTTTCTCCATCTTTTTCATATCTCCTCACTCCCTGTTCCTCTCAAGTAACCCCTTGTCTTTCCTCTGCTCCCTTATTTTTCCTTCTTGATGTCTTCCTCTCTCCCTCATACTTTCTCATGCAGCAACTGGGCCTCCCTGGGCTTTTCTGGTTGAGCAAATATTCCCATGTGCTGTTCAGCCCAAATTCTATAGGCTACCAATAGAGATATGAGTCTTTCATTTCAACAGCAGGAAGACAGAATATTATAAATGCCAATGATTTTGTTTTCAGAAATACCTTTTTGTCTGATTTTCTAACACATTCTGCCTTTCCTATAATATGTGTTATTCCTTAATGACAGTTACTAATTTATTGGGAGCCAATGCAATTACTCTCTCATTTTTGCGGCCTTTTAAACTACCTTTAATGCATTGCGTGCTTGCTATATTGGTTGAGTGGAAAGGATGCAGAGGTGTCCAGAAAGCCAGCCACCTCTGCTGAGTCTATTGAATAAACTTCATAACATTTACACTATTCTGAGCTAAGGCCAGTTTACCAGAGACACAGGTAACTAGTATGCAGAACCGAGCAAAATGAGGTCAGCTTTTGACACTGAAAATAACGCAATGCACTTATGGTCAAGGTTAGGGGGATTGTGTATGTGTGTCTAAGATGATTTTAATATAGGAAAGAGAAAAATGCGGATGTAAGATGGCTTGCTGCAGGAGAAGCTCAAAACGGCATGCAGCGTGTCATTGTGGGTCTGATTGGCTGGCTATGTGCGGGATATTGTCCTAGTTAAGTGGTCATTGCTCATGCCTGTTTATCGGTTGAGTTGCTGTGAGATTTTAATTCACTAGAGGGAGCTTGTGGGTAGGAGTGATGTAGTTCCCACACAAGGAAGATTGATTGCATTCATTCAATCCCCACAGCCTGAAAAATACTTTCTATTTATTTTATTCAGGAGCTTGTTGTAACATATCCCAGAGTTGCCCAGTCATTTTTTTCCACTAGTGAAAAGTCTAATTTCCTTTTCCATTTTTTATTCCTCTATGCAATTCACTCAATCCCCATAATGGTCTCACATTCCACTGTGTTTGACTCTATTAGTCCTTATCTGGGTCCATCACCAATGTTCTTTTTATTGTATGGAATGGCCCGCAGAAGAATCAATCCAGGTGAAGTGCCTACCTGTTCCACGTTTGAGGGCTAAAAGTTTTTTTCCTGATTGTTCAACCACTATTTGAACAGGAAAAAACAAAATAAAACAAAACACCCTTTGTTTTGTAATAAAATCTGACATATCTTAGTTATCATTTTAATAGTGTATACCAAGTTAAAGACCGTATTTCCTGGCATTGTGTGTGTTTTACTTGTTTTTAGATCAGATTTGGAATGAGAGAAATTAGTGTAATTTAACAAGAATTATTTGTCATCTTGCCAGTCAGCTCCAACCAAAGTAGTAAATGGTAATTCAGATATCAATCATTACAGGCTTCATTTTGGTAGATGTGTTTGTTTCACCAACTGGTAAAAGAAAAATGAGTTAAAATAGTTTCTGTATGTATATCCAGATAGGTAAGTAGAGGTAGATATTGCATGCACACGCATGCCCATTCAAAGTTAGCTGTCTCTATCTTTTCATGAATGGAAAACCACAAGACAGAGTCAAAGGTACCAAAGCTGGCTTATCAATACTGCCTGATAGGCTTTTATTTTATTTCTTCTCATAAATTAGCATCATAGACAACTCAGCATTAGCATTATTTTCACAACTGTAAAATGTGTTTTGTAAGTCTAGCTGGGCGCCGATGGCTTCTGCACCCCCTCGCTGTTTCCCGTGCAGTAGTAGTAAGTGTGTGGGGCGCAGGCCTACACAAAGGCCACCCGCAGACTAGACAGACGTTAAAAGAACACAGGGACTTAGAAAAGCTGCTATACTGATGGTTATAATTTATTAAACCAAAAGGATACAGATTAAAATCAGCAAAGAGAAAGGCATTCTCCTAGCCCGTTTGGGCTCCTGTAACAAAACCCCACAGACTAGGTAGCTCATGAAGGACAGACATTTACTGCTCCAAGTGTAGAGGTGAAAGTCCAAGGTCAGGGCTCCAGTGTCGGGGGATGCAGCCCCTTCTTCTGGGCCGCAGCGTTCTCCTTGTCCCCTCACGTGCAAGAGGCGACGAGGGGGCTCTCTAGGGCTTCTTCTCTGAGGGCACTAATCCTATTTATGAGGCTCTATCCTTACGACCTGATCCCCTTCCAGGGACCTCCCCTCCTGATACCATCCCATTGGGCGTTAGGATTTCAACACCCGAATTCGGGAGCAACATGAACATCTAGACTACAGCAGGCACATAGGGCAGGAAACCAGATAGACGATTCCAGGCGTTCCCCCCTAGTGGAACCAGACAACGCGAGCTTCATTCCCCCAGCAATTATGTATGAGAACACACGTGTTCCCCGCAATCCCTGGGCTACGTTCACCCAGTTGCACTTAATAAAAAAAATAGAAAAAAACCCCCACATTAAAACGAGTTTTCCATGGGCATTTAGACATTATGGAACAAATACAATCTGTGGTCTTCTCCTGGGGAGTTAATGTGGACTATAATCTATATTCTCTTAATAAGAATAGGTGTCCGATTTGTCCCTCGATGTGGCTGCATGTGCCCATCCGAGGACTGCCATTAATAATAGCTCTCCTAATGGGAAGGGAAAAATAGAATATGAGAAAAATAAATGACTGAACTTGGGCTTTTGAAATATGCTTAACCTGGTTTCAACATTGAGAGTTAAACTGGTCTTTGTTAAGATTAGAGAAATTTGGAGTTTTCAAGCAGGTACCAAAAGTTTGAGAATTACTCATGCATCATCAACTATTAGGTTTAGTGGAACATTAAAACTACTTTGCTGCCAAGGCCTGAAATTCCTCTAAAAACCCTCAAAGGAGGAGGACCGTAAGTGTGATGTGGGTCACTGCGTGAGTCCGTCTCTGTATTACCCTATCTCTCTATATCTTGGTCAGTTTTTACTATGATTCTTAATGTACCCAGTCGCATTAATGGAGAAAGCTAGTGAGTTTGCTTACTCCTAAAGAGCTCAGACTTTAAGCTCTTGCCATCTTCAAGTTCTGCAAACACGCACCAAAAAAGGAGCCCATCTTCATGTGCCCTTAAATCTTTATATGCCTTTTTACTTGCAGAAGCTGAGTTTTATCATCACCCCAACTCTAGCACGAGGCAGAGAAACTTTGTGACATGTTGAGTGAAATGCTACAGTGTGTTAATAACGGTTTTGAAAGAAATCAGGAAAGTTAATCATGTGTGGACACAGGGTTAAGAAGCAATGTAACAGACTATTAAGCTTAATATAGATATGTGATATAAGCATATGCAGACAGCCATTAGCATAAATTCACGTTACAGAAGAGCAGCTCGGCATCCCACTTGGTGGGTCCGTAATGTATGCGAGGGGCAGGATGAGGATCGATTGGAGAAGGAACTGGGTCAGCGAATCCATATACAGGTCCTGGATCAGGTTTATAAAACCACTGCAAATTATAACCAACCACATTATTGTTGAATGGTGTTATCGCCTGAGACGTTATTACACAGACATGTCAAGTGAGGGCCGCACAGCAGGGAAATCTCCCCTAGTTTGCAGTGGGTTTGGCGCAAGAAATAATCTCCTCTCTTAGCTAAAACTGGTTTCCTCTCATGCTCACAAACATTATGTTGCTCTTGAATAACTTTTATAGACATGAAAGTAAACTATTTAGCTAATTTTGGGGAGAAATTTTGTAGATCTTAATAATTCAAGAGATAGCTATAGCTCAACATTCTTTTCCTTTTCATGACATACCATGTCATAAAAATTATGTATTTTTATGTAATGACTATTGAGCAAGCTTATTCAAACACTGAGTATTTAGAAATAAATTCTCCTGGGTCTTTGCCCTTCATCTAAAACAAACAAACAAATTTTTCTCTCTCAGTTTCACTCAAAGATCCTTTTTAAGATTTTCTGAATTATTTCTAGGAATTCCTAATGTGTAGATGTTTGAGGTTTTCAGTTTATATGATATAATAAATAATTCTGTCCTTTAGGAGATTTTAATAGATCCAGGAAATAAAAATACCTTCAAGAACAGAGGAAAGCAGTTACCCATTATCATGGTGGAAACTTTTACTTGGATTAGGTCACAGTCTGTTATAATTGATGTTCTTTTTGTTTCCCCTAATTTCTTAAGAAATTCTCTTTTTAGCTGAAATTTTCATAGACTCAGATAACCAGAATAAGACAAAAAATACTTGTAAAGTTTAAAAAAAAATCACCCTGCCCATATTTCTAGGAGATAACAAGGTTGAAAGTAGTTTTAGTTATTCTCCTTCCTTCCTTCCTTCCTTCCTTCCTTCCTTCCTTCCTTCCTTCCTTCCTTCCTTCCTCCAAAAACCTCTAGTGCTTATAACTGGTATCTGAGTGTTCTGGAGCTGACCCATCATTTCTTTTCACAGAAGCTCTGAACATCCTAATGTGTACAACCCTTTTCTCCCTCCTGGCCAGCTGTTACCTTCTGTTTCACTGCCTAAACTCTATGCCTTTCACTTATCCCTCTCTATCCCTCAATATTTTTTTTTGGTAAAAACTATATGTGGCCCTAGAAAGACTCTCACTGAAAGGTCTAATCCTTGCTTTTACGTCTTAAGTTAAAATACAAGTGTGAGAGGAAGTGCTACCAAAAAAAGAGAGGCCAGTTAGATGAAAGCCAAAAGTATACATAAAAACGAGAAAGTCGAAGGGAACCCGTGGAGCTAGGAGGAGAAACAATCACATCCATTGAACACCATCAGTGCTTAAGAAAAAGCTTTCAGCAGTAAAAATAGTAACAATGATGCTGATATTCATGATGATGACCGCAGGTTACACTTCACAGAAACGGCCAAGCACGCCACTGTAGGCTATTCATGTGCTCTACTGCTTCATCGTCACAGTTTTCTAATGTACTGATGATAAAAACAGAGTTCGGGAAAACTTCTTCACCAAACCTATATGGCTTTTCCTCATTTCCACCTATTCCTAATAAGGGATAAGGAAGTACAAGTTGCAACTCTCCACCACATTTAAATCTTAACCTCCCTAGCTTCCAGCAGAGAAGGATAACAGCACCAGAAGGAAGATAAGGTGTTCCTGAGGGTGGTGACAAGCTTCCAATGTAAAGTTGACTGGACAGAGAGAAGCAGGGGCTGGCTTTGGGGTAAAGGACAAAATTCATCCATCCATCCATTTAAGTTTAAATATGCAACATGAGTTTTTCATTGATTTTTGGCCAAAAAAAAGAGTTATATATGTAACAGTTTTTGCCTAAAGACCCAGAGAGTAAAAAACTAAGTCACTCATAGATTTGAATTACATGGAAGATACTTAGCAGAGATTTAAGCTGTCTCTAATATGGATTTTCAATCGGAATTGCTATGTGTATGCCCGCATGTGCCCATGTGTGACAGGTGCTTTAATTAAAGGCAAGAGAGCAAGCTAGAATGAGTTTAGTATGACTGTCATGCTTACTTTATTAAATTTCAAATGGAATTAATTAAGTTCCAAGATTTTTAAAGGAATCTTGGCTGATTCTGCAATGCTTTTTCTACATCTGAGATAAGCAGACATGGTTAAAAGAGAGAATGGCTGTTTCTTTCATTGCTAAGTTTCTACAAGGAATTAAAATTTGTTAAGACTTGAACTACTACGCATGAGTAGTAGAGTTAAGAATGCTTCGTGATTTCCTCTCGTCATCAAGCTTTTCAATTTTCATTTTTCAAAGGGCTCTTTTCTTAATTCTGTGATTGGCAGAGATAGAAACTGTGTGACTAAGCACCACTGACTGTATGGTGTGGTACCAGCTTCAAGGTCAGGTAGTAAGGAAAGGGTTAATTAGAAGTAGGTTTTCAGTAATTTTGCTACTGGGCAAAGTGAGGAATTTACCTTAGTTACTTACCATCTTCCAGGTAATTGTTGAAATTCACTTTCTTTTCCTGTTTTAGCTTTTTGCTGGGCATCCTGGATTTTTTTTTTTTAACACCAAGAAGGGTTTCTTTTTGAAATAGAAGTTATGCCCTACTTCTCTGGCAACCAGTAAACAACAGGTCAAGAAGAAGAATGAACATTGCTTTTAGCTAATAATTTGAATGTGTTTCTTACCTTGAATGAGCCATCCTCCAGATAAATGGTCAATATTTAAATCTTAGAAGTAATCGAGAACCCTAGGCTGTCCCCTGCTCACCCTGGATGAAAAGTATTAATGAGAGCCACCAGGCCACACTGGACCATGTGGGAGGCTAATGGCACCCCCCAAGGAGAGCGTGGGAACAAGTTCTGATACCATTATTCCAGGCCACTCACTGTGGACTACAGGTGCCTTCTAGGGAATATAAGACCATGATCTAAGACACATAGAAAAAATTCTGCCCAGGTAAGATCACAATTTCCCATCATGCCCCTGGCCATGCTTAATTATCTCTTGAAAAGGAGAGTCCTTAATTCCCTTTAAGTAGAAAGCCAAGGCCGAGACCTGGTGACGTCACAGTGAAGGACGCTGTTTGAAATCTTGAGGAAGAGCTGAAACATCAACACTAACCTGTTGACGATAGGCTGAGCCACAGCAGCACCAACAAGCTGTCCTGAAATTCGCAGTGGATTTCCCCACTTGATTTTTAAGTCACTGAGTGTGGGTGGGAAAAAGAGAAGTTGAAAAAAGAAGAGGAGAGAGAGGAAATCTCTCCTGCATTCAAAAATAGTAATCATCCGTGGAATGAAGTAGATCTTTGAAGCTTTGATTGTGATGTCAAGTAGGAATATCCGTGGCTCACATTGCTTTTGCATGCAAGATCTGTACTCAAGAAACACTGGGGCCAGCCCCGTGTTGCCAAGTAGAGTATAATGTGCTCTAGACAGTCAGATCACAACCTGGGGATGTTTCTTTGCAGGAATATGGTGAAATTCCTAAGGAAGTCAGGGGAGTAGAACATGGGTAAAAACAATGCGTTCAGTGACTCTCCAAATACCGAAGACAACAGCTCTTCGTACGGAGCAACTGTGGCCCTAGGTAGAGGAAAGAAACCTGAGCAGGTTGAGGTACAGGACATACAGCATAGAGTCATTCCTGAAGAATACCCACCCTAATCTGCACCTGTCTTATTGCCATTTCTTTACTATTACTTATGGGGATTGTAGTTTGTTTTTTTAAATAACAAAGCAGTTTACTTTGGTACTATTAGAAAGTATGCGCATGTTACAATTTAATCAAGTCCTGGTCTGGGCCTCTATGGCCAGGCAATCAACGGGTTAAGTTAGATCACTAACTTGTGTTCCCTGGCCCTGGAATGCTTCATCAAATATACTCATTACCGATTGAGCAAGAGAATGAATAGTTGTGAGTTTCAGCTTAAGCGCTGATGGGATTGTGTGCAAGCCCTAACGTGGCCGAGGTATTTAAATTTTGATTTTTGTAATGGGCTCTGACATGTTTCATTTCCTCCGAGGGAACACTCGAGACCTCTGAAAGTAAATGTTGCTAAAAAGTCATCAAGGCAGAATATTAAAATGCCATCAAATGAAAATTTCACTAATGCAATCCGGCTCGAGCTCCAGGTACTGAAGCGAAAAGGGGAGGGCCAAAGGTCCGGGTTCTTTTAGCGAAACATGATTTGTTCCTCTTCACTGACTGTTTCTCCAAATAAATTATTTAAAGTCTTATTTCTTCTTTCTCCTGGGCCTCTTAAAGTTCAGCAGTACTGAGAGGTAGCTAGAGAAGCAGTAGAAAGAGAAAGAGGTGCCACAGCTAGAAATCCAGGCAAGGGTTGTATGGTGAGCATGTTCACCTTTGCAAACTATTTCCTTTATCCCCCAAGAGCCGTCCAAGTGCATAGTCAGATGAGAGGATAAGAGCCCTCAGTTTCCGCCTTATGGCTGAAACTGCTCGTATAAAGTGTACTCAGAACCTTAATAACATAGCGGGGGTGTTAGGAGGGTGTAAGATCATCAAAGAATATTCATTTATTGATGGCCAGAGAAGACACTATTATTTTCTCAATGGATTTAATCCAACCATCTTTGCAATTTTCCTAATATTTGGGTTTCAGGTAGTTGTTATAGTGATGCACTTGTGGCAGAGGGAAACCAAAACTGTACTCTCTGGATCTCTTCTACACCAATGGCATTTAGTAAGAAATGACTGGCCTTATGAGATCGATTTTTCCACATTTAATTAGTAATGGTTACTTAATGAGCTTTGGGTTAAACAATATACATTCTTTAATTGTATGTATATAAAATACATTTGCATTGGGAGATATCTATTTATATTGGGTATTTCCTAGAAATGGAGAAGCATGAATTTCCCTAAATTTTATTTATGTCAGAGTTTTCCCCAAGTGTAAGGGCTTCTATTGGCTCATCTTTGGGCTAATGTTCTTATTGAACTCATAATTTCTTCATTTCTCCTGCTGGCTGAGAGGATTTGTGCCAGCCAACATCTGGTCTTCTATTAACTCAGCTTGACACTGTCAGTTCTGTCCCTCTAACCCACAAGACAAATAAATTACTTTATTGAGCCTGTTGTGTGAAATAGCAGGTCTGCCTTTGGGAATCAAATTTCTACTGTGTGTTGGTGAAACAGCATAATTTTAAGTGTCTAGCATCAGAACTATTGGCACCCCTCAAGGCTAGAATCTCGAGTTCCTTTTCTAGTCCTGTTGGAAAATAGGGCTTTACCAGTGCATAATTTACACTGAAAGATGGATTTCCATGGTTAAGAGGGGAATCTCTGGCCTCAGCTTGTCTGGGTATATTTCCCAGTCGTCTGTTTTTAACTGTGGGATCCTGAGCCAGCTGGTGAATCTCTTACTCTCAGGTTCTATAAAACGGTAGTAATGGCACTTGCCTCATTGGTTTCTAGTGAGAATTAAATGAGATACATATAAAATGCTTACTTAGCACAGTAGTGGGTACATAGTAAGCCACTTAATAAACGTTAACTGTTATCAGAGTTCATTTAGTAATATCTGAAGACAAAATGCCATAAGTAAAATTCTGCATTCCTGGGAAGTTTTATTTGAAAGTTCGAGTGAAGACCTGCAGTACATTTTTGTAATCCCAATGCAATGGCTTTCGTGAGACGTGAAAGTGATTTCTGGGGAAAGCTCCAGATGTAAGGAGTCCCACAACGACTACTTCAGATGCACCATGGGAAAGGCAGAAGACGTCACAAGGCATTGTGGCACACATCTTTGAGATGGCACATCGCCACGGAGGTTATATGGTCCCAAGACAGAATGTGGATCTCCTGACAGGTTTGCTGATAAGAGAACCTTATCTTGAGATAATTGCTCCAGCAACAAAGGCACACAAATACACAAATAACCAGGCGTACAGCAGCCAGGCTGCAAGAGTCTTTTTACCTACCTTTTGAGAATCTTCGAGAAATTCTGAGAATAGTGTCACGGTATAAAATCCACACATTTGCTACTTCAAGAATGGCATTAACATAAAGCTGTTTACTTACTTATTATTTTTAAAGAAAATAAAACATTTATTTAATTATATGTGGCTAAATGATTGTGTTAATTAGAAATCACTCCAATGAGTACTTAATGAATGCCTACCCTGTGCAAACGTTGCATTGCTGAAGTTCAGGAAGATTTCTATCTTGTATTTTACCGTATGTGCCTGAGAGTAATTCATGGAACTTCCTTTAAAATGACCACTTCTGTCCACTCCTACTAACTCCAGCTGGTCATTGCCCCATAATTAGGATCCATTGCATGTAGAGAGCAGGTTACCACATAGTAGGTAAATTTATCACCAACTTAATGTCTTAATTATCAGGAGTCACGAAGATTTTTAAATATTTACTTGAATTTTATGGCAATTTATCTAGGTATTTCTTCCTCTGTGGCTTCAAGAGGGCACTTTCATTTCTCTAGTTTAGATCCAACATGGAAGGGAAACAAAAGAGGTCTGAGGCAGTGGGTATGGACTTTCCAGAACCTTCTGGTATCCAGTCATAAAACCTAATACACTGAATGCTGTCTCATTAGCTACTGAAAGTTGACAAGGGCTTATTAAAGGAGGCCCCTGTAAGAAGAGGTATTGAGGGTTAGAACCTCTACCTTACGCAGTTTAAAAGAGTCAGAATGTTCCTCAGGTCAATATTTGATGGAAAGCTGACTGTGGATGTTAACGTATCTAAAGAAAATGTGTCATTGAGGATTTTGGTGGCCCTGAAAGCCCAGAAGAAAAGCAAGTTAAAGAGAGAATCTTTGGCTGTGCTCTCTAGGTAGTGTGGAAGAGAGGGAGGGTATCCAGGCTTTGAAAATCGATGTCAGTGCGTAGGCACCAGATACCAAATGTGTGACCCCAGCAACTGTGGCCCAAGAGCCAACACCGCCTGTTCTGATCCCAGGACCTCCAAACAATAACCTTCCACTTACAGTTTCCTGCAGAAATCTGTCCATTAAGACAGAATATTATAATTCTGATAGTAATGAGTCTTTCTGGAAATTAACAAATTAGCTTTTCGATGTTATCTGTAAGTTTTTTCATGCATTTATATACCAAAATTTAGTACCCTAGAGTCCAGTCATCCCTGAGCATGCTAAGAAAATTGAACTGTCCCAACTGTAAAGCTCATAACTAGACTTTGAACTTGGTAGCCATATTCAAATACTGGAATTGATTGCAACTCAACCTCTATCTCTGAACAAATGAAATGAAATCTTTGATACACTTGTTTTGTAGTATACAAATAGACAGTATCTAACAGCAATGTCCATTGGTTATTAATTCCAATCAGTGTATAAAGGATAAACTTGGGCCTTAATAGTTATATCATCATTATTACGTTTGTGAACATGGGGAGTTGGGGGTAGAGAGATTTGTGGCAATGAGTCAGATAACCCGAGAATCCATTTTGGTCTCCTGATCTTCCGGCTCGTGCAAGGAACTGAAGGAAACTGTGGACCAGCGCTTTCAAAGCAGTATCTCAGATGAATACAGGACAAGTTGCATTTCTCCTCTATGAGGCTAGTTTTTCTTGTTGGGTGTAGCAGATTTTTTTTATTGTTGTTGCAAGATTGTTTTTCTTCCAATTTTAGGATACCTGACTCTTTACCTCCCAGATAGAGCTTCCAGGAAAAACTGGAATAAGTCAAAGAAAACCTTTAGCTTGTGAGAAATCATACATTCTGTGCCATGGAAATTTTGCTGTGCTGGTTGTGTGTGGCTATTTAGGATCTCCTCAGATTTCTTGGGGCAAAAGAAGGTATAATGAGTAAGATGCATTTGTTTGATTAAATATCAAAATGTATAAGCATCTAATATACTCTTCTGGGTAGGAAGACATAGAGTCCTGAGTCAGCAATGATCTGGTACATGAAATTGCTGAGTAGAAAAATCTTTCTGAATAGCAGGAAATAGAAACAGTGAAGTGGCAGGTGAGCCTCCGGAGTTCATAGCTTTGGTTTAGATAACTCCTCCCAAGGTCACATTTTTATCGGAATTGTTTTAATTAAGTATCTGTTTGGGGAATTTTGTAGGACTTTCTCTATTTTCTTACTCTGAGAAAAAAATACTACTCTTATAATTCTAATATGTCCAATCCATGTGAGTCAGGCATAGAGAATTTAGTGTATTAACTGCCTTCTAATGAACATTTAAGATTTTTTATTCACATTAAGCTTAACTGGGGACTTACATTATGTCAGACTAAATCTTTCTTCATCCCGGTATGAATTATTATTCCATTTTGTCTCCACTAGTGGCCTATTAGTTGTACCCATTTAATTTTTTTTAGTGGTTACCCTGCAGTTTTCAATAAACTAAAAAAAAAAAATCATTACTATTTTTGCTTTAACAGTGAATTATTTTTAGATTAAGTTAAAATATGAAAAGTCTTTATTTATTCATTTATTTTACTATTTTCAGAGCTGTTTATTTCTTTATGTGAGTTCAAGTTTTTCTCGGTGTCTTCTTCTTTGTGCCTTAGGAAGGACCTTTAACATTTCTTGAAGGAAACAAATTGACAATAAATTCATTATGCTGGTCTTTGTTTTACTTTCACTTTAAGAGATGTTGTCACTGAGTATAGAACTCTGAGTTGACCGGATTTTTTTCTTTCAAGACTTGAAAGATTACGCTCTTGCTTGAATCTATGAAAAATTACTTTAAATTTCCATTTTTCATACATTACTTGTTTTTATTGTCCACTAAAAAAAAAAAAAAAACAAGTTGCCTTTCCCTTTTCTTCCTCTTCCTCCTCTCCTCTTGAGTTTTATGCTACTTTATATACTTCGGGGGCACTAGTGTGTGTCATTTGTATGTACTGCAAATTAGTTTGTGGTTTTCTCCCCTCACCGCATTTTTTAGTTTTAATATTCTAGAAATTTTCTAGCCATTTTATTTTCCAAAATTTTATCGCCCCAGTCCTTTCCTTTAGAAACTGAAATTCAACATGGCACACGTTCTCTTTTTATTCTTTATATTTTAGCCTGCTTTTCTTACTTTCCATCTCTCTGTTTTATGACCTATATTTTGAGTTTATTTTTCATCTTTCTATCTCCCAATTTACTAGTTTTTCTTCATCTGTGCCAAATATTCTATTTATTTCATCTATACTTTTATCTTCAACCTTATATTGTTATTTTCAGAAGTTGCGTTTTGACTTCAAGTCTTCCCGATAATTTTGTCAATTTTTAGGTGTTTGTTTATTTTTAAATAAAATGATTTTTAAAATCATTTCACACATTTCTAAAATTTGTGTTTGATAGTTTAGAAACCTGAAGTTTTTTTTAGAGCCCCTAACTCTGTTGTTTTTCTCCAATTTAAAAATAGTTTGCTAGTTGTCACATACAGTGGTTTGTTTCCTTGCGTATTTGGCAGTTGTATTATTTTATTATCATCTCATATTTGACTGGGTACTTTTAGGGTACCAGTGTCAAGAAGATTTTCTCTTTTCTCTGTCAAGGATTGACATCTTTTCCTCTAATCTCATGCCCTCTTTACCACGTTAGGTGTGATGTTGACATTGAACGGGAGCCACTTTCATTTTTTTTGACTTGGGATTCTCCGAAATTTGGTGACAATAAAACTTAGTACTTGTATTTTTTCAGGCTTGTGAAATCAGGCTTGTGGTGAGACATTCTCAGGAGAGACAACTTTCTTTCTTAACCTACAGCAAGATCACAGGATTTTTCTCTGCCTTGCTTTTCACTGATGGCTTAACCCTATTAAGTGCCCTCTCCTTCTGTGTGAACCTCTAATTCAAATCCTTCCATTCATGGAGGCCCAAGGCACAGCTTTTTTTTCACTTTCTGAGCAGCCATTCAGTAGAAAACTTTGGTTCCCAGGTATTGCTCTTTCCGTAGGCTATTACCTTTCTTCAGTTGCATTTCCCAACTTCTGGGTTGTCAGCTTACTCTGTAGTTCTTCAGCTCATCGTGTCATTCCAGAAATGCATTTAAAATGACATCCATTAAAATTCATCACCACCCTGGTATTTTGCAGGGTTGGGGGATTGATAATCATGCCCACTTCACCATGTTACAGGAGACGTGGATCCTATGACTCATTCAGAAATGTTTTGGGGCAACTTACGCCTAACACTGTTTAATTTCTCCAGTGTTTTGTTAAGCTAATACTAGCAGTAAAGTTCCCATCTCTCTATGTAGTCCTTGTAACTCATTTTTCAACACAGTTTTTGAGTACCTACTATGTGCCAACAACTGTGCTAGGGCTGAGGATGTAATGATGATGGAGAACGACATGGCCCCTTTCCTCCAACCCCATGACACTTACGGTCTGGCCCTCCTTCATAGTCCAGAGTGGGGTTCATTTTGCAGTTGGTATAGCTGCATGGCCAATAAAAAGGGAAGAAAAGCTGTCTGTACCATCTGTTCTAAAAGCTTCAGGGGGATTTTAGAGAAACCAAACATGTCTCACCTCATATTTGGGATGAGAGTTAGCAGAGAATGTTAGTTTAAGGACATAACATAGGCATGAATTCACTGTCATGACATTGGCTTTGTTAAAGTGCTTCGAATAGCACACAAACTGAAGAAGTGAGATTAGAAATTAAGTAGAGAAAACATGGGGAGTGGTATAATATTTCTAGGTACAGAATTTCTGAATTTTCATATTATAAAGAATTTATTAAGAGCATTACTATTCCACATGTTTTGGGCAAATCCTGAAATCTACTAAATATTAATAAATTTAAAAAAATTATCTACCTTTTCTCTATTGAACATGGCTGTATTCACGTGTGTTCGGAAAGATTTTGTTTTTATTTCATTTTTCATGACAGGTACAGCATGACTCCTGAAAGTAGAGGTGATGATGTGCTAATTTTTAATTATTAAAAACTATCTTACATAATCAGGGTATTATTGACTTGTGTTTCAGTGTATTAGGCCCGATAAGAATGATTCTACATCTTATCTTTCCCCCAAAGCTTACTCCATCCTTTATGGTCTTTGTATGATTAAAAAACAAAAAGAAAGATGCTAAACCTTGAAAACAAATTAATATGGTTAGGGCTGTTAACAGGAAACCATTAGGCAACTCGATTGGTCAAGTTTTCTGGATGAGCAAATGACAGTGTGCACATAATCAGTTCTGGGACAGGGACGAGGAGAAGGGGCGGGGCCTCAGGGGTGACATAGTTCATATTTATTGGGGAGGGTGCTGAGGAAGTTGCAGGTGTGATCTTTATTCATCTCAATATTTTATTTTACACTTGAATTTATAATTGGGTCTTAAAATCAAATGAGATGTCATTACAACCTCCTCCTTTGTTTCAGAAATAAGAGGTGCACTTGGATGTCGTCGATGTTTACTGTAAAAAGATGAATCCTTTTCGTGTTCAGAAGCTGTTTTTGCAGCATTTGTGGGTTGTTTTCCATTTTAATAGAAAGAAAAATGAGGAACATAAGTGGCAAAGTCCCTCACAGCCTTGTATTTATGTCTCAGGATAAGTCAATGAGAACTTGTCATTTATTTCCCAGTTCTCTTCCCACCTCCTCAATGCTCCCATCACGATGACCCTGTGGGTTTCGTTTAGGAGGAACAGCTACTGTATTCTATGGTCAGGCCTGGCCTGGAACGGTGACCATTTTTTTTCCTGTTGGTGACTCTTTAGGTGGTAGCAGTGACAGGTCTGGCCATGCACTGGGGTGAGAGTTTCACATCTGATATGCAGCGTGTGATTGGTGGACGTCTAGTAAAATTTATACAGTCTCCTTTTCCAGATCTGCCAGTCCGATAGCCGGCTGAAACAGGAGAAGATAGACAAGAGCATTTTCAGCCTTGGTGTGATTTTTTTAAATGTAAAGCAAATAATTTTATAGCAATCATTCTTTTGTTCTCTCAGTAGTATTCCAATCGTTTCTCAGTTATATATCAAATTGTTCATACATGCATGCATTTAGATATTTTTTGTGGTTAAGGCTTATAAAACTTATGCATATAAATAACATATATGTACACACACACATATATACACACATGTATACATAGAGGGGTGGGCAGAAATGGGGTAAATTATCAGACATCATTACCTAAGAGATCAATTGTAAGTAAAGATACAAAATAATAACAATAATAACAATAAGACAAATGATACAAATAATGTAATAATAAATAAATAATACGAGACTAAAGTGTTTCCTATATTCACAACTGCAAACCTACATTGGCCTATCCCTGTATATACAAATACATATATATTTGCATCACACGCACTCGTACATGTACAATTGTGCACAGATACAGTCTATTCAATAGCATGAGAGCAAGAATCCCAAATATAAAAACGCAGTCCTGGGGTGCGATGGGTCATTTTTTATTCATCTGTGACCTTAACTCAAGTTCAAAGCCCAGTTTCTGCAGTCTAAAGGGCAGGGCACAAACCCATGTGGCATGAGCAGGGTGGGGACGGGGAATGTTCCGACGTGTGGCCTGCAGGGGTCTGCGTCTGTCAGAGACCTCGATTTTAATGGGGCTGAAATCCATTGCGAGCATGTAGCTTTCAAACCCCAAAGCTTGTGTGTTCCTAAATCTCACCGGGCACTTCCATGGGGAAGGTTCTGCTGTCATGGAGGAGACGTCTGCCTGTCACCGCAAGTTTAAGTAACAACTTTCTCCTTGTTTCCCACCTTCCCTACCTTCGTCCACCCACCCGGGATCCTAGGTTAGACCATCCTGAGTCTGAGTGTCTGAACAAAGCATGGAGGAGGAACATTGGCAGAATAAAAATCAGGCTAACAGTTTCTGCGCTTTTCCATGGAATTTTAATGTATATCTGTGCAAAAGTAATGAAAGGGCTATAGTCCATTAGGCAAGAACAAATTTCCCCCCATAATTTTATCTTTGTTTAATTGAATATTTAATTAGTATACATATACAACTAATTTTTTAATGTGTGCAGTACGTGGAGCGGGAAGGGCTGGTGCCGGGCTCTGACTCGAGAAGCACTCTGCAGATGCGGAGGGCCACCGTGCCCTCCTTGTCCTCCTCGGTGTGTCAAGAGAAGCGGGCGGGTCATTTGGCATTAGCAAAGGAGTAAGTTAGCATTTGCACTGAGCTGGATCTTGCCAGACTCTGCATATTGGAAGCTGCAGACAGAGCCTCCTTTCACGTTGATGAATGGGTTTTTTCAAGCGTTCTGCTCCCTAGTTATGAGAAGGGTGACCCGGTCAGGAGACGACTTTATGAAGCTATAAAAAATGTATGTCACTTCGGACTCTCTAATGTCACGGGGAAGGGAAAAAAAAAACCTGTGCAAAAATGGCAGGGTAATAAGGCTGTTTTCAATGCTCGAAATAGCTTTCTGTCTACAGTCAGACGTAGCCTTGAAACTGGGGCAGCAGAGAGTGCCTGCGAAGCGTTGTTGTTGGGCAGATTAGAAAAAAAAAATTTTGGCTTTGTTTGGCTTTGCTCGCCTTCACAGAAATGCTCACCGTGAGGACAATGAGACGTTTCCGAATGCAGGCCCGGTAGCTCTGTGTCAGAACTGGGGAAGGTGCGGTGTCTTTTTAAAAGCCAGTGCTGCACTCAAGGTGCTGATGACTTTTAAGTATGCAGAAGAGCCAGAAAGGGAGTCGCTACAAAGCAAGTGCATTTTGAAAGGGGTCTTTTCATCTCATATTTTATAAAGTTTTTCCTCTGTATCATAAAGAATTCAAAAAAAAAAAAGAGAAAAAGAAAAAAGGGTTTTCCAGGTACATGTGCCTGCTGAATACTCTGGAGTTTACAGGTAGTGACACCGAGGTTTTAACAAAGGCCATCCTCGGCAGACCATGCTTTAGCATTCAGTGCCTTTTCGCATTGCCCTCATCAATATGTACATTTCATAGCATCAGGTGCTCTCCTTTTTGATATGTCACACATTTCATACTTGTGTTCAAGCATTCATTTACACAAGGAAGGGAACCCAGAGGACCAGGGTCAGAGGTGTTGCCTTTATTAGGCTTCAATTAGTCACGGGCGAACTTTGGAACGTCTCCACTGGATTCAAACACTGGCTTTGGCGTGGGCGAGTGGTACAACAGTGAAGTACCCCCTTCCAAACCTAGGGATAGGGGTCCTTAGTCACTTTTTTTCCTCTGAGGCTTGTCAATCTCCTCCATCAACCCACTGGAATGGGGAACGAATGACACGAAAAGCTGTGAGCTCAACGTCTCGGTCACGGCAAATGCCAGGCTCGGAGATGATCTCCGGAGGGAAGTGGGGAGCTTAGTTCTTCATCACAGAACTCTGGTTTTGCACTCCTTGCCCTTTTCTCATGAAAATGTCCACACACACCAAGGCAGCTTCCCAGCCCCACTCTGAGGAAAGTCGGCCGTGGTCAGTTCTCTGCGTACCGGCCACTGTTTCCTGCCATGTCATTTTCCCATCCTGGCCACAGCTAAGCGAACGCCCTTGAGTGTCTTGACCTAAGCATTCTCCGCAGTGTGCAGGCTGTTTTGTAGAGCCACTGAACCACCGAATCCAGTCTACGTTCTTGAAGGAACCTGAGTCAAAACACGTAGGAAGAGTTAGCAGTCAATCGGAGCAGACAGAGGAAAAGGAGAAAGGGGAAGCTACTGAGTCAGGGGGACAGAGGCACTGAGATTGTCGCCGCGCACCACCAAAGCTGTGCTATCAGCATGGTCAGGATGTCCCATGGCCTAACCTGCTGACCACCCGTCCTGACTTCTCCGGGCATCGTACAGGCCCAGCTCCTGTCGAGGCCTGAGCTCCTTCCTCTCTGCAGCCTGAGCGAGGCAATCTAACACAGGAGCACACATTTCTATTTCAAAATGAGGGCTTATCTTACTATAGAGTATGTTTAAACTTTACGTAGCAAGCTGCGGAGGAAAAAGATAGCCAAGTGCTGGTCCTCGAAGCATTTAGAGTGCATGGATATTCACTCCCCTGAGGCTTCAGTTGGTTATTTAACTTGATAATCTGGAAACTAAAAGTCATTGAATGCACTTGGCTTTTCTACCTAAGGCTATGTTGTTGTTGTTGTTGTTGTTTGTTTGTTTTTTCTTTCAGCAAAAACGAAATAACTGTGTCTACTTGTGTAGAGGGCTAGGTTTGGTTTAAGGTAGCCCAGTAAGATTCAAGAAGACTGTCATGACACTGAATGTGAGAGGGAGGCTCTGTGAGGTTTCTTGGCCCTCCCGGCTCACCCCATCCCCCCGATTTAATCTCCTACAAAGGGCTAGTGGGAGTGAGCAAGCTCTGTTCCAGGAACAGGCAAAAAGGGGTGCGCGGTCTGTAAAGAGTTTTAAAGCAAAAAGTAGATCTGCTTTTTTATTATCACCACTTTTCCCTCCCCACTCCCACCCCTTGGAACTCCAATGCTGTCTTGGACACTAAAGAATGTATGTCTTCACAATCCAAACCAAACAGTTCCTGAGCGGAAAACATATTCCACTTTCCAGCCTCAACTGATCAGAGGGCCTGATTTACTCCTTGTGCTGAGCAGAATTCTGAAGACAGATATTTAGAGTTATGTTTTCATCATTCCCGAGTCCCTACACTCTCTAAGTATTTGAGCCCGAAAGCATAAAACAGATTATTTTTTCAAGAAAAATTCCACATCCCTTAAGAATTTATTAACAATTTACATAATTGCTTAAGTAATCTGCATAATTGACAGAAAGTTTAATTTGACCCTAGTTCAACTGTAACACTTATGGTTTTAAATTGAAATTGGTATAATTCATTTATGAGAGTAATTAAGCCATGGCGTCTAACAAATACAACGTATGCTGCCTGAGGCCTCCAACACCAGAACATGCTATTAGAATGTTTTATTTAAATATATCAAATCTGTTCATCTCTACAGTCACCCATGTTAAACTAGAGCAAATGGCTTATTTGACCTTGAGCACCGTGCTTCTGAGAAGAGGTATTGGAAGCACAGAATTCAATGATCTTTCTGGAAGAATCCATGAGCTAAAAAGCATTTTTTAAAAGGCTAAATTTTACCTAGTTTTTACTTCCAGGAGGTGTTCATACATATACAATTCTGATAATCACAAAAGTCATTAAAACTCAGTTTTTTAGAACAGGAATGAAAAATGTCCCAGAACAATGGATTGTTAGCTTATGATAAGATGACTAATACTCATAAGGGTGAGGAAAGTGGGGAAATCTGTCCACCTTCTTTGAAATGCATGCTTTTAAAGCTTAAATGCATAATTCATTCAACTAATGGAAAGGTAGTCGCCCCAAACAGAACACAAGAGCACTAATGGGAGCCCCTGCCTATGCCCAGGGAAGGGCAGAGATTAATTTGGCCAAGAGCTTGTGGCACGCAACCTCTCCTCACTTGGAAAATATCAGATTTTGTGGCTTTACTTTGTCACTGCCACCTGTGCAGCCTTGGGGACTGAAGGAATATGGACGAGGGTCAGCTGCCAGTGACATGGTTATGCAGACAAAGTCTCTCTTGGGCGCAGTCAAGATCCATCCTTTTGCAAGACTCCCATGAGTATCCTAAAGAAAATCCTATATGATGCATCATCATGCGTGACACCATATTCCAACACCCCGGGCATCTGCGGCCTCTTCCTTATTCTGCTCTAAGGATTTATTTCCTCTTTCTTTTTATCACGCGTCCCTCACTCTCTTGTTCAATTTTCCTATTTCCCTCAATTCTCATTTTTTCTCACATTCATTTCTTCCCTATAAATCCAGAGTCTTCATCCTGCCCCGGAGTTTTGCACCATCGAGTTGATAGTGATAGTTATTGCTCAGCAAATACTTTTCCAGTGCAAAGCGCCATGCCGTGCATTTGAAGTGATTTACCCCCTTTAATCATCATGGCGGCCCTGCAAGTTATCTTCATTGTGCAGATAAGGGAATGAAGGCCCTAGAGGAGCTGACGCGCCCAAGGTCCCCAGACAGCCTGCATCGTTCCCACGACCAAGTGGCACACGTCCAGGAAGAGCTCCACTCTGCTATGTGACCTCTGGGATGATGACATCATCTCCTTCTCATTATGTACTAACAAAGACAACACAAAAACGTAATTGTAGCTTAACAAATCATTATAGAATCAACAGCCTTGCGGTCATCGCCCTGGTCAAGACGTAGAACTTTGCTGGCCACACCAGAACCCCAGAGCGCGTCCATTCCTGATCTCAGCTCTCCTCCCGCATGTCACAACATCATCCCTTTCAACTGAGGACCTGGAGTCCGTGTTAAAGGTGCCACAGAAAAGTGTGACCATTATAATGTAGAGGCTACTGGAGACCTCTTCAGTGTCCCACAGGAAGAAATTTTCAGTAAGGTCAAGAGCCTAGTTTTCCAAAGAAAAAAAACTCTATCTTTGTAAATTAAAATTTTTGAATAGATTTTATTAATTGAGAAATTATGTAGAAAATACTTTTTTTCATTTTATTTTTATTTATTTTTTCAGGTTAAATTTATCGGGGTGGGAAAATACTTTTCTTTTGTACTAATAGAGCCAGAAAAAAAAAACCCACTTGGAGTGGTTTTAAGTAATTTGTTTACATGGCACATCTTAGTTATTCATTCTTTGGAATGGGCCTGAGTCCCATTGTAGGGTATTAATATGATAATTTTTAATTTGAAATATAAAAACAAAATATTAGAATTTAAAGGGGAATTTATAGTCTTCACTTGGGAGAAAGGTTAACTGAAGACATATTACCAGGGATATTAAAAGAAACTATTTTCAAGTTTTGCACCACGCATGGAGAAACACTTTCCAGAGCTCAGTGCAACCAAGAGAGGGTTAAGGACGCAGCCCCTCCCCGAGTCAGGTTTTGAATGCCAGGAGAGGTTGGACGTGGCACCTGATGATGTGATAAGAGGAACCTTCAGTGAGAAGGTCTTCACAACTTGAGGCACATTTTAGATCTAAACACTCAGAATTGCCTGATAGAGGCTATTAAACATTGGCTACAGCACAGATGAAATTTAAGTCATTATGCTTAGTAAAATAAGCTAGTCACCAAAAGACAAACACTATGATTCTGCTTTGATGCACTATCTAGAGGAGTCAAACTCATAGCAGTAGAAAGTCGTATGGGGTCCCTGACTGGGTTAGCTCAGTGGATTGAGCATGGGCTGTGAACCAAAGGGTTGTCAGTTCGATTCCTAGTCAGGGTACATGCCTGTGTTGTGGGCTAGGTTCCTAGTACGGGGTGCTGGAGAGGCAACCACACATTGATGTTTCTCTCCCTCTCTTTCTCTTGCTCTTCCTCTCTGTCTAAGAATGAATAAATAAAATATTTTAAAGAAAGAAAGTGGTATGGAGGTTCAGGGGTGGGGGGAGGAGGGAAGGAGGAGTTATTTAATGGATGTAGAGTTTCAGTTTTACAGGGTGAAAATGTTCTAGAGATTGACTACACAGCAATACAAACATACTTAACACTATTGAACTTTACACTTAAATGCTTCAAATGGAAACTTCATGTTGTGTATATTTTACTAAAATTTTAAAAAGTCTTTAAACAAGTTTTGACCAGATTTACTACGGGAATCTGCCATGAACTTGGTCCTTTACTATACCAAGTACTTTTCTCACAGTCAGAAACATCAATTGTTCACCACACTCAACCATTATTCCAAAGGCCTATAAGTTTATACATTTATCTACACTGAGAGGCTAAATGGTCTAGAATAATGGCTTTGGCTCTCGTTATTTCACTTGTCTAAGAAAATTGCGTTTATTCTTTACTTTGACGGAACTGGGAGTTTGAGGAGGAAAATAATGGAAGGCCTTTCCACCAGGAAATTAAACGCCGCCTCGCGCGTTATTTGTGGGTCTGAGATATTTACGTCTCTCCTATCGCCATATGTTTTCAATATGCGTACATCAGCAGACGCTTTACCCCTCGTATTGTGTTGTGCTGAAGATTTCAAAGCACTTTATGAATAACAATTTCCTGAGAGGTTAGCTTCTGGAAGCCACGATCAGTTTTGCTGATAAGAGAGCATGAGCTTCACCCAGAAAGGTGTAGGGGAGTGTGGAAGAGGAACCTCATCCACGTGTGGGGTGGGTGGAGGGAGTGAGGCATGATGGAACAGGAAGGGAAGAACGCCTCCCTTGACCTTGTGAGGTAAAGCTTCTAGACATAATATAATAATAATGCTATTTACAGTGGCATTTAAAAATGATAAATCAGTATCACCTTCCTTGAATAAATTACTGAGTCGAAGAATGGACCGAGTAAGCATCGTGCATCGGTATTGTGCATGGCGAAGGGAACTGGGATGCAGAAATAAAAAATCGACAATAACAACAACACGGCTTAGCTCCCGACACTACAAAGCTTCAGGCTTATTATCTCGCGGCCCTGTCAGTCAGAAGGTCAGGCACAGATGAACCAGGTCTGCTGTGCAGGGTCTCACAGGGCAGCGACCCCCATCCAGGGCTGGGAGCCCTGGCTGCATCTCACTGGCACTTGAGGGGAGGCAAAGATAAAGGGGGGACACGATGGGGCAAGAACCTTGGGGGTCATCTTAGAGTTCTGCCTACGCTGCCACCTTAGAATTCGGAGAGAGATGTACACAAATGGGTTAGTGCTGGGAACTGAACGGCACATGCTGGGCGCTGTCCACTCCTGATGCCATGAGGCTCAGAGGAGGGGTTCTTGGCTCAGCCTGAGGATATGAGAAATCTTGGCTAATGCAAGGCCATGTGAGTTGTGAAAGCTATGCATGACTAAGATGGACAGAAATGGTTGAGACGGGCATGGGTGAGCTCAGAAGAGAACGTAGAGAGAAGGGATTGGAGAGAAAGAGCGCACGTACAACAGTAAGCCGAGGCAAGTACCCTAGGGAACCACTGCTTCAAAGGGGCAAGCGGAGAAAGAGATGAAGAAGAATAATCAAAGAACCATGGAGAGAATGAAAAGTAACACAGAGGCCAAGTTGGTAAAAGTGGTAAGGAGTTAGAAATTACACTGGTTTCCTGTCGCCACTGTAACGAAGCACCGCAGACGAGGGGACTGGAAGCAACAGAAATTTATTCTCTGACAGTCTGGAGACCAGGAATCCGAAGTCAAGGCGTTGGCATGGCATGCTCTCTCTGAGGGTTCTGGAGGAGGAATCTTTCCTGCCTCATCTTGGCGTCTGGTGGATGCCTGTACTCCTTGGCTTTCATTGGCTTGTAGATGCGTCCTGTCATTTTCTGCCTCCGTCTTCCTGAGGTTTCTCCCTGTGTGTCTGTGCCTAGATTTCCCTCTTCAGATGAAGACACCAGCCCTGCCTGGTGTGGCTCCGGGGATTCTGCATCAGCCTGCAAACCGAAAGGTCACCAGTTTGATTCCCAGGCAGCGCACAGGCCTGGGTTGCGGGCCAGGTCCGCAGTAGGGGGCGTGTGAGAGGCAGCTGACTGCTGTTTCTCTTGCGCATTGATGTTTCTGTCTCTCTCTCTTTCTCCCTCCCTTCCCCTCTCTTTAAAAATAAATAAATAAAATCTTTAAAAAAAAAAAACACCAGTCATTGGATCAGGGCCCACCGTAATCCAGTCTGACCTCATCTTGGCTTGGTGACAACGGCAAAGACCTTATTTGTAAATAAGGTCACATTCGCAGGTTCTCAGATGAGAATTTGAACTTATGTTTGAGGGGGGCACAATTCAACCAATGATGATAACAGTGACTAAGAAGAATAGAGAGAAGAAGACAGATAAAAATGGAAAGGTGACCTCTCGTTTTCCCAGGTTAACTCGGAGGTGAGCTCTCCCTAAGGAACGGGACCAGCAGCCAGACTGTAGTGGTTGGTGGGGGTTGGGCTGTGCAGACATGGAAGACAAGGGGAGTGAGTGGGAAACTCAGAGGAATCCATGTCTAGGATCAAGGCGGGGTGCTGGTGATTTTTAGATAAAAAGGATTCAGAAAAAGATGGATATAGAAATCACTGCACCTTGGGGAATGTCTAGCAATTGCAATAACTCACTGCTCATGGCCTCAATATTCTTCCTGAATTAAGATCTGAGGCTAAGAGAGAGACCGCCGGTGGCTCGGGGGGCCTGAACTGGAATACAAAGCAGAGAATAGTCTGTGGCCGTAGAGGAGCCGCGAGATGGGTGTCGGCGGAGGCTGGGTGTCCTCACCCCTTCCCCTCTGCTCACCTCCATCTCCCATCCTTCTCCCCCGCACCATGATCTCTGTGGAAAGACAGGGGAACAAACGAGTTACAACGTTTTAACTTAATAGCATTACTATTTCTAACCATCTCATACAGCTCCCCAAATGTACGTACACAAATCATCAATTTGTGTGTGTTGAACACGCGCTAACTTCCCCTAGAGGTAAAATATCACAGAACCGCTTTACTTTATTCCAAAAAGAAATCACAGATGTGATATTGGAGACACATAAATGCAACAATTTGTTATTTGGCTGACCTTTTTTTTTTGTATTTCTGAAGGCAAAATGGAAATTCAAACATCCATAGTCAATGTAGCCTGTGTATTTAAGGAAACAGAAAAATACTTTTAAATATTTAAACTGTCTAAGAGAATAGCATGCATTCATGTAAACACCTTTTGTGTGGAAAGGGGAGATGGGAACAGGGCAATATTTTCTTCTCCCATTGCATTTCGCATTCCATTTGCTGTAGGTGTAAGTGATTCATATCACATACAACAAATGTCTTTAACTGCAGCAGAGGCCACCGTGAAAAAAATTACTCCTAATGATTCTCTCAGGATGTTCTCTTATTGTCAAGGCTCATAAAATTATCAAAATGCTAGGCAGAAGTGCCTGGGAAAGTATTAGAAGCAAGACAGACAGTTACAGAGCCATGGGAAAGAAATGAATATTCAGCAACTATAATCTTGTACTTTTGCATGTTTAGAAACAGTGCCCAGTATCAAGCGTCAATTTGATTTTACATTTTAAAGTACATCCTCACCTCTGGATAAAAACATTTTCATTAAAGAGAGGACAAGAGCCCCCCCTAAAATTCAAATATGTAACAACTTAAAGCTGAAACAAACGTGTTAAAAGAAGTCCTGGGAATCTGCCGCAGCGCATTTTCCTCAGTGGGTGCGGGCTGGGAGCATCCCGTTCAGAGTAGCCCACCACGGGGAGTGAGAACATCTCTTCTTCGTTGCCATCAGCATGGAAGTTGCACTTGGCTGGACTCGCCCATCAGCCTGCCAGGAAACACAGTTAGACATTTCAGGTGGGCGTTTGGATGACAGGAAGCAGAGAGGAGAGGAGCAAACGATGACAGGATCCCGGGGCCACTTGAATGCCACCTGGATTCCTAACTGTGACGTTGTGGTTATGCTTTCCCGATGTTGTAAAAATCGAGTAGGGACCAGTGAGGGATCTCCTATCTACCAGAGGATTGGTTTCACAGCCTCTCCTCCTGCCCTGGCTGATTCCTCATAAATTTCAAGTATCACATTGTCCCTGGTATTTCAAAATAGATGTAAAAATGCACAACTCAGATTTTAAAATAGGAGGAAAAACCTGTTGCCTGGAAGATTCTGAAGTTTTCTGGATTTCCGTTCTGCAACACGATAGGGTCCCAGCAGAAGGGAATAAAACCCTATTCAAATTTTAAGTCAAAGTGCAACTTATTATCGTTGGGTGATGTAAAAGTTAGATTTAGGTGAAATGTACCTTTGTGTCTTTGTATAAACAAAATGTATTTCAGAAACAGGTTTAAAAATATGCATCCTAAAGAGTTGGTATCTTCTTGATAGAAGCACCGGCTTTTACCAAGAGCATCATTTCAGCTTGAAGCAATATGCCTGCTGTTGGCCTAACAGGAACAGGGAAGATCCATCAAATCATGGAACAGGAGGGGTTTAAGTGCAAGTGAATTCTTTTAAGCTCGTTCTGGTGGCTCCGACTTGACCGTGAATTTGCATCCTGGCACCATTAGATGGCCTGGAGTTCCTAATTACCAAACAAATGGAAAGTTGCTGCCTGGTGCTGACAGCTCCTTTGTGGATCATTCTTCCCAGAACATGAATGATTAATGGAATTTTCCCAACACAGTCAAAGTTGTTTACTGATGGAATTGAAGCTGAAATTGGCAAGGTCCTAGTAGGAAGACTTTTGCTCTAATGTCAGGGACCTGCCAAGCTCTCCAGATGAAAAATAGGAACAATTAGTGATGGCTAGGAGTTGTTCTGGATAGTCTTAGGGTTCTGCCTCCAGTGAAAGTCATCTTGATTTGGATATTGTATGGGGGGAAGGTACTGATACTTCCTCGCTTCTTGTGGATTACAAATGTCAGTGATAGAGTCTATGTTTTGACAGAAGCACTATGTGCAAGTAAGTAGTAAGTAGTAAGGTGGTGTCTTTCCAAAGTCTGAGCCGGAGAGAATGATCAGGCCCAGATCTGTTCATTTCAGCTCCATCAGCCCAGGAGTCCCAACACATTTCTGCTTAAGCTCAAGGCAGGTGGGCAGGGCATCAGGAGAGGTGTCCCCCTAGAAGGGGATGATGGTTAATGCCTACCTTTGCAGAGAGTTCTGGCTCTGGAGACAGAATCTTTATACTGATTTAAGGGGGGAAAATCAGTTAAGTCTAAAAACATAACTAGTCAGGGTTCATTTGTACACAGTAACACCAACCAAGTGCCAGGTAAGATTCGTGCTTGGTAAGTGTTACTGATTCTGGACTTGATGTGAATAACAGGATATCAACATGTTTCATTAGTTTAAATTGGCAAAAAACCCTGCCAAGTACACTGGATACCATTCTGTGTTGTTTTCCTGTTGCCTTTTGAAATCAGCACCAAATGAATAAGACAAAGGGTACATTTTGATCTTTCGAAGAGCTTTTGGTGGCAGTTCTCTCTGCTTTGCAGAGCTTTCTGCGTCTGAGTGAGCTGGTGTATTTCCACAGTTTCACCGATTCCAACGAAAGCGCTGGACACTGTGCAAGCAGGCAGGTGCCAGAGTGATTAGTTAGAAAGCCATGTAGATTAACCTCCTCCATTAGCACATGGTTCCAGTTTGGAAAGGGATGTGTGAGCTCTCTCAGTACGTTCCCAACACCATCGGAGACATGTAGTCATCCCCCTGGGAGGGCAGGAGGAACAACAGATCACCAAGGGTTTCTCATCACCAGGAAAGGAGGAGTTATTTCATAAAAACCACACTCTGCCTTTGCATTATCCTACTAGTAGTTCATAACGACAAATGACTTGGGCAAACCAGGGTGTGAAACACAAACTATTTCAGAAAGAAAAGAGTCTACATGCTTTACTAACTCCAAATTTACAACCTTTAAAACCCGGCTTCTGACTAGCGTGAGCTGAATGTGTACAATGAATCAGGTAGGACCTGGGAGAACACGAGAGTGTGGCTTCTTTCCTCTGTAGATTTGTAGATTCTGGCAAGCGGTACTTTTTAGAGATGAAGGTAAGAATCAGACAATACCTAATATACCACAAGCGAGTGAGGATCCAGTGATTCATAAAGGGAGGTCCTCAGATAACACAGTTACACTCCCTTTGAGGTCCCCACTATATCAAACATAACAGATGTCTGAAGGCCTTGATATAGCACATGAAAGCCCGGGGAACAACAGAAGTGAGCACAGTTTAGAAGTTGTGTAGCTTGGGAAAGTTCATTTAACTCGCTGAGCTTCCATTTCTTTGTTAGTTAAATACAATCATAATCCTTCTTGATACACAATTATGGTGGTAATTAAATAAGGCCACCCATGTAACTGCAAAGCACAGTGCCTGGAACCCAGTAAGCAGTCAATAAATTGGCAATGTTATTGCCATTCTGATCATTATCATTATTGTGAAATAAAACTTGGGTTCTTCAATTACTCTTCCATATGAACGGCCTAGGATTTGTGTGTGTGTGTGTGTGTGTGTGTGTGCGCGCGCCTGGAAATAACCAAGTGGACTTAATGTTACTCTTAAAGGTGGGTGTGTGTGTGCATAAAATCCGAGACCAGAGTTCAGACTCTCCATGGTTTGGTTAACTTCATGGTAGAGAGTTGAGGCCTCCAGAATAAAAAGCCAAGGGATTACTGCACTCAGTGATTCCATAAAACTTATGAGTCAGAAACAAAAGGGAATGAGCCATTCTTTGAAGATGGACTCCCTAGGATAATTGCTTACAATTAACTCCTCTGTTTTACTTTTTTCTTCATGCCACAACCAAGTTTTTGTTTTCAGTTATTCTGCAACTGTGTGTCTCATATCTCGTTTCCTTATTGGTTGGTTTACAAGAAAACCTGGGAAAGTCATAGAGTATTTACAATGAAAAATCACGTCTATACATTCAGCATAAACATTTAGAAACTATCCATCTAGCAGGGTAAAGGTAGCCTAAAAGGAAATGCTACCTTCTTCCTCAGGCCTCGAGGGATGGAGGTGGCAGAAGAAATTGTGTTGGTAGATTCTATTAGGTACGGAGAAGTAATTGAGGAATTTTTCTCTGTATCAAAGTTTGACGAACCTCCTTTGTCATAGAAACTGTTATGACAAGCTCTGTGAACTTGGGCAGGTTATCTAACCTCCCTATGACTCAGCCTTCCTCAGGTCTAAATTAGGGATAATAATAGAGCCAGAAGTGAGGGAAAGGAGAAACACAAGGAGGGGTCACACTCAGTATTACAAGCTTTGAGATTTTCAGTGGCTCATCATGCTGCCTTGCCAATCTAAGATGTTTTGTCATGCGACCCTGTGCCCAGATCTCTGTCATGATATTTTAAATATTTAAAAGTGCATTCATAGATTTTATCATAAAATAATCCAACAACCCTTTTAAATAGCAAGGCAGCAAATAGCACTGTGAGCCTGCTCACCTCATTGTTTTGTTTTGTTTTTCTCCTTTTGTTTTAAAATGAAAAATGGAGGGAAAAGGCAGATAATTGGTTATAGGAAGCCCTATCAAAATCCAGACTTTCCACCAGGACAAGAAAGCCTTCCAAAGGGGAGTCACCTGCTGGGTAGAATAATCTGGAACCATGTCGGTGGTTTCATCTCACACTAATGTTTGACCTGATATTCATTTTCAAGTCACAGTGGGAAGAGTAAAGTGCAGTCTCACGACAGCTGTCCAAATTTTGATCCTCCTCTCCCGTAACTGTTTTGGTACCATTCTGGAGATGTAAGACACTGTATCAGCGAGCCGCATGCTGTGACTGTGCTGTTAACACTTGCTCTTGGGACACTGGCGAGTGAGGCTGAGTGGTTGGCAAGTTCCCTGAAGTACTTAGTGTAGAGACCTACTAATGCACCTACAGAGGACATAATGTACACACTCCACAGTAGTGCAGAAATGTGTTTCTTTCCAAATCACTGCAGGCTAGCACTTCAGAGGCTTGCTCTCGGGAGTGTGTCCCTAGCTTCACTCTGTTTTTGAAATGTAGGGTCTGAGCCTTCATTCAGGCGGGTGCTGTGCTTTCGAACAACTCAATGTACTTAAGTTCCTCACGTGTGACGAGGAGATATTCCACCAGGAGATTTCATTGCGCTCAGTGGAAAGCTGTCAAAGGCTTACTGCTGAACTAAGCAAGGGAGGAAGATGACGACAAGGTTTTGGATTACTGGATTCATTACTCAAGGCTTGAAACAAAAAGCGATGGTGCCTTTTTTCTCTTGAGCTTCGTATTAGTGTGGACTTTAGCTATCTGTGCCTGCCCAATCAAAATGTGTACTATAGTGAAAATAACTTTGAGTGAGTACTTAGGGGACCAGAACTCAAGGTGTCATTCTGCCACTAACTATTTCATAGTGGGTCAGTCTTTTTCAGCTGTGTGTTACCCAGTCTTAACTTGTGAAATGGAAGTGTTGGGATAGATTGTTTTGAAGGTCTCTATGTTTCTGAACTACATTTATGAATTGTAAAACTAATTAGGTATAATAGATTGAATTCTTCTTAAAATTTCCTGCTGTAACAACTTGGGGTGGGGGGGAGGATGAAGAAGGAAGGAAGGAAGGAGGGAAGGAAAGGAGAAAAGAAACACAGGAAAAAACCTTGGCAGCATCTCTGGCATTGCTTCAGGGGAGGATGAAAGGATGCATACATGTGTCTGGATGCTTGCAGAATGGGGTTGGAAGAATGGGCTCGGAAAGCCGAATGCATAGGTCTACGTTCTACCTCAGCTACTTGCAAACTGAGTGAGTTTCCTCAAAGTGCTCACTTTTCTATGTGTTTCAATTTCATCATCTACAAAATGGTGATAGTAGTAGGAGCTACCTGAGAGGGGTTATGTCATCTGTGTCTGGTCAAGAACAAAGAATCCACTCTGTGATTTCAGGATATATTTTTAGGTGAAAAAAATCAATTTATATCATTAATGCAAGTCATGACAAAAGATACATGCATGTATTTATTTTTCCAAAGAGAAACATTTACAGGTCAGTGAGAAATGAATTAGGAAGGCTCTCAACAGGGAGTTGTGGGTAGAGCCTATAAGAATGAGGAGGAGACTTGGCTGAGAGCATCATTTCTATGGGTTTGACTTTGAACGATGTCAAAATTTTACATATTAAGGAATGACATTAAATCAGAAAATATATATTCCCCCTAAAATGGAATGAAACGAAAATAAATAAACCTAACTTTTCAATGAAGTCGGTGATGACAGAGAGAAAGTGATTATATCAAGTAACTTTTGGGCAATATTCTGACTATATATTTTTAGTGGACTAAGATCAGAAGAAATGGCAAATAAATCTTAAATGATGTAGAAGGGTTAAAGTTGGTAGTGATATATATTATTATTTTGTATTGTTTTTTTCTGTATATAGGATTAGGAGCCAAAGATTTCATTATAAGGAAAATATTAATATTTTTTTTCACTAAGTTAGTCTTTAATGTTAAATCTGTATTAGCAACATTAATATGAACTCAGTTTATATTTGACTATGTTTTTATTTTACCTGTCTCTCTATGTCTCTATCTCTCCATCCATCCATCCATCTACCCATCTATCCTTCCATCCATCTATCCTTAACCTAGAAACAGTGATACTCCAGCAGCAGTATGCATACCTAACCACATAGATTTTGGTTCCTAAGTACCATTACTGTTTTTAAGTAAAGAGGTGAGGGAGAGTCCTCTTAGAGAAATAGCTAATATCAGATTTCATTTGGAGAAAGAAAAGGTGAGCCTGTGGCCTGTGGCTGTGACAGAAAATAAAGACATATGTCATAAGCTCACAGGATCCAGGAAATCATGCTGCCCAAAGTTGGTACCTCAAAAAGAAAAGGGATCATAATTTATTATAATACCTTAAAAAACACAGTGGCATTGGAAAGGAATAAAACTATATAAAGTAGACAAAATGTATACCTCTCCCATGGAGAACAAAGCTGGCTAATAACTATAAAAGAGATAATATAATTAGAAGATCACCAATTTGTATCCTTCAATGTTTACAACCCCCCTGCCTGCCAGTTACTGATATAACCAAAGATTGTCAGTGGAGGGTAAAACTGTGACGTGGGAGGTTGTTGGGGAACAGTTTATTTGCACAGTGCCAAAGTATCACTGCTAAAGGCAGAATGATGGACTACCAAAAGATATCCATATTCTAATCTCCAGTCCTGTGCATATGTTAGGTGAAATGACAGAAGGCAATGAAAATTGCAGGTAGAATTAAAGTTGCTAATCATCTGACCTTAAAGTATGGGGATTGTCTCATTTCTAGTTTAAAAGAAATGCAGGGGATAGGAGGAAAAGATAATACCCCAGGAAAGCAGTAACACACATCTAAAATGAGGAATAATCTACAATCAATTGGCCTAGTCTTTCAAAAGTCAGTATTATTTTAAATAAAAGGTAGGATTGAATTCCTCTGGCTTAAAAGAGACTAAAATGAAAAAGATGAAATGCAAGAACCTAACCACCAACAAAAGTAAAATATTAATACACACACTCAGTAGCAACTAAAGCCCAAGGACAACGTGATAAGTCACTAATGATGCACTGAAAACAAAGCTTACTTCCTGGAAACAGGGGGAATTTCAACCATTTGCTTACACACCAGACTGGTGGGAGCTTTGCAGCATTGCTCAGCTTTGGGGAGCAGCCAGACTTCCTGGCTCCGTACTAGATGAAGGTCCAAAGTAAACTCTCTTAGCGTGCTACTTTTAGTTTTATCGATATCATGTTAGTACTTTTTCATAACTCATTTAATAGCCACCAGCATCCAATGGAAATCCATGTCATTTGCACACAACCAGGGCAGAATGGATTCCAAACTTTGAGGTAAGTGCTAGGACCTCACAGAAGCCTGTTACAGTCCACAGCTGGATCAAAGCCATTGCTTTGAGAAGTACTTCTTTAGAGCCCAAACGTTGTGATAAAATATGTTATCCTGTACATCAATTTAATCCACACTAAGGTCAACTTTTAAAGTACCAAAGTAGAGTTGCATGGATTTGCATGAGGCATATATATCATTTAATGGTTCTCACTTCTCTTTTCCGAAAGATTATTTCGGTTGATGATTCCTCATTGTTGCTAATTGTCTCTTGTACTCTTTCCCATGAATCCTGACTCTAAAAAGAGTAAACATCATCAGTTCAGAGCTAACACAGAAGTGATCAAAATTGAGACTTCATTTGCCTAGAAACAGAGGCTCATGTTTATTTTAACTTGATTCCAGGCAGGAGGCAACTGGACATAACTAGTATCACCTTCTTTGACCTATTTTAATATGTACTTTAGGACTGTAATGATCTTAATGAGCTCCATAAAGGCATCGCCTCTTTGGATACACAGGGTTTCCAAGACTGGAAGTTCTGTTTTGAAAAACATTAAAGAACAGCCTCCCACCAGTGACTCCCATATCCTTTCCCCTTTGAAGTACAACATCGCTGCACTTGAGTGAGTCTAAGAGACTCGACACCTGTGAAAGTAATGGGATTACTCTGGCACCACAGTTCACTGGCTAGCCTCATTCTGGAAAATTCATCTTCCTTAGTGTTGTTCCAGTAAGGTGAGGCAGCTCTCACCTGTGAAAAGAGAGTTCTGATGCTCTGCAAGGGAGGGGCTTGGCATAGCCCCGGAGAGGAGGCATGAGCAAGCTTGGAGAAGCAACTGAGTAAAACAATCTAAGATTCACCACTAGACCCAGAAGAGGCAGATATTTTCAGTTCTGTGATGGTGTGAGAGGCTTTGTTCACAGTGTGGGATGTGATGGGGGATGCAAACATTCACACCTGCCCCACCTCTGGGTCTGGCCAAGACGGAATTCTTTCCTTAGAGCTGTTTCATTTAGCAACCGTTCGTTTCACTATGTAGCAATCACTATACTAAATTAAGAAATGCATCATAGACTCCACGCTTGGGTTCATTGACCAGTAGGAAAGAAAATGTAAGCAATGCTCAAACATTGTATTTGAGTGCAGTGTTGTGTTTGAGTTTGTACAGGTTAAGGGACTGGGGAGAAGAAAGGAGAAAGACACATATAACCTCCTAGGGCAGGGAGGGGTGTGAGGTAAACCCTTCTGTGAAGACAGATGCCTTCATGGAGTTGCGAAGGATTGGTATCCACCCAGACCAAGAGAACAGGCTGAGCAGCCGGGATGTGTCTAAAACCCGTAAGGGATTCAGGATAGCACGGGGGAAGTGGGTGGTGGGAGCTGATGCTCAAGCTCGTGAAGAATGTTGTGAGCCATGCTCAGCAGTCAGGGCCAGGCTGGAATGGGCACATCCTGGGGCAGCAGTGTGGCAGCAAATGGGACGGGGACAGGAGCTGGAAGACAGGGATGCCGGTTAGGTGGCTGTAATGGCAATTCCAGGAGAGACCTGGTGAAGGATGACCTAAGAGCAGGGCTTTTGTGCTGAAGACATGGGGGAATGAGTATAAACAGAAGTGAAAAAGTTAACCCAACACACTCAGAAGTCTTTTGCTCTGGACTGGCTGTAGGTGCAGGGATTGGGCCGTGCACACAAGCTTTGCTGCTATTTGACAGCCACAGCTAATGCCAAACTAACATGCATAGCTTATTCTGCTGAATAATGGCAAATAAAAGTTGTGGCTCTACGACATGGATATACTTTCAGTTCCCACTGGCTGTCAAGAGATAGGCTGTTGGTGCTTATCCAGGAAAGGATGATAAATATTGGAAGGGCCTGATTCTATCATCAGAACACCGCAGAACATGCAGCAGAAAGGGGAGGACCAGTTTGGGGGTACAGAGAGGCCTGCTTATTGGAATCTTATTTACAGAAAACATACACACACATTCATAGATATCTGAGTAAGGATGTCCATTTCGTCATTGATAAAATAGCGAAAAATTGAAAGCAAGCTAAATCTCTGTTGAGAGAGGACTGTTTAAATACAGCATGATGTGTCTGTATGGTGAAACCTCCGTGCAGGTGTTCGTATCTGTTGTCAATCTACAGGACCCAAAACAGAACAGTATCTGAGATACAGTGTTCGGAGAAAGGGCAAACTGCTGATTAGAATGTATTCCATAGGGTGTTTTGGGAAATGCGGGGAAGGGGATGGGATTCACAGGCTCGGGGGTGACAGGGCACCAACACTTTAAGCCAGTGTGTCTAACAGAGTCATCCACAGTGATGAGCACACGAAATGCGGTCAGTGCAACCAAGGCACTGAATTTTAGTTTTTATTAATTTAAAGATAAACATGTCTTTCTTTCTTTTTTTTGTAATCATAAACAACCACAGCAACAATAAAAAGTAAGTTGGTGGGGCAGAAAGACTCCCTGTGTAAATCTCTGAGTTCAAATTCCTTTCACCTTCCTCATAGATAGCAGGTCGAATTGCTTGGAAATTGCATAAGTAGATTAAGGTGTTGAGAATATATATACACATGAACTAGAGGGGACTTACAGAAACGTCCGCAGGGAGAGAGAACAGAAAAAGCCCCAAAGTGGTGGGGCGTGCTATCCTCCGAACTGCTACCCCGAGCCACATTTCTCTTCTGATGCCACAGTGGCCAGTCCTGCACTTCTGCCTGACTTGCTGAGTAGTTCAACTGAGGGATGGAGCCAGCCTCACAGGGATCCGAGGTCAGAAGACAAGGGTGTAGTTTCTCTGGTGACAGACAGAGCCACCTTGTCATCCAGATCCTAGAACTCTGAAGACCTCGGTTGCATCTCAAAGAGTAGATAAGCAAGGCTCTGAAACCCCATGGCCCTTACGCACGTTGCATGCGTTTCAGTGACCGAAATGTTCGCCTGCAGCTGTCAGTCTCGGACGGTGGCGAGGTATGTAGTTTCCAAAGGGCAGCGGTGCGCCTGCATTCTTAGTGATCAGTGAGCTGGCCGGAAAGGAGTGGAGCGATTCCCCTGGAACAGTGATTTGCAGACTTTTATTTAATCCACTTAGCAATTCATGGCACGCATAAACTAGTTACTAAAGCTCCGTAGCACATCCAAAATACATTGTTTGCCCCTGTGACCAAAAATAGGTATAATTTTGATGTATTCACACCGGGTGGTCATTGCTGTGCTGGCTGTTGTCATGTTTTAATTTGACAATCTAAGGACAAAGAAGGCAGTGCCCCTGAATGAGTAGTCAGGCGTTGTGTGTGTTCAACATGCCCGGGGCACACCAGTCTGCTGCAGCACCCCAGTGGGGCATCGCTGCCCTAGAAGGTGCTCGCCATAGACAGTGTCACAGCCCAGCCTGCGCTCAGTGGGTGCCTGTGAAGCCCAGGGTCAGAAAGGTGGACCTTACGAGGTTCAGAGATGCTTCTTTGAGCCATTGAATGTTCCACCACTTGCTAGAGAAATTGCAAAAACCAAGACATGTATGATAGCTATCGTTATGGGGAGAAGCGCCTGCACATTGAAAGGTGACACAATTTCAAAGTTTAACCCTTGGAATGAGAAAAGCAGGTTGCGTTTTTGTCCACCAAGGGCTGGCGAGTGTGGAGTCAGCTTCTGTGTCCCTGGAGACAGGCCGCATCATGTTCCTCATACACACAAGAGACGTGCAGCCCTTTTTATGTAGCCCGATTGCCGCGTACCAAGGTGTTCTTATTTCAAAGCAACGTGAGTCAACAGAAAGCAAGTAGCCTTTTAAAGAACTGGTTAGATCCCACATACTAAGAAACAAATACTCTCACCTAAATCAGCCTACCTGTAATAACAAAATGTAGATTTGTTTGACATCCCGTGCTGCGATATTTGAAATTGCTAATAAGCCTCTCAAGCTGCTTTCTACATGAAAAGAAATTAAATCTGCCAATTGTAAAGAAATCATACGAACCTACGAGGTATTAAAATACACGATGTCTTTTTAAGTACTTCCTTAAGGCAGGCCTTTAGGAATATTTGAGAAATGATGTGAAGTTTGCTGCTTTTTTTAGCCTTAGCAAAGCCATTTGTATTTGCAAATGCCATTCCGAGTGGCCTCTGGAGTGGAAATGGCATCTTTGCAGTGTGTTTAAACACCAGCCTGCCTCTATGGTTGGGTACGGGGCATAATGCTGAGAGCTTCTGCTCTCACAGAGTAATTGCTGGGGAAAAGAAACCTTTTCCAACATGAGGCCTCAGAGATCATGCAATTAAAAAACACATTCAAGGAAAGTCACCATTTGTATAACTGATCAATTTAGCACATTTGAAATGTGTCACTTTACAAAGGGAAGGCCTTATAAACTTGGAATTGTACATGTTTTTGTTTTTTTTTAATCCCTTGTTTAATCCGTCATTGAAATGATGCATCAATTTGAATCTCTTTTAACTTGCATGACATCACGCCCGGTGGGAGAGAGCTGAAATTAATCAAGGTAATTCTGTTGTATGACCTACGCTGGCATTTTCACTGATGGAGCCAGGAAATGGCCTAGCTAATAGTCCATTTTGGAGTATTCTAAGATCTTAGCAATTCCATATTTAAGGAGGTTAATAGGATACTAATTGGGGCCCAGGTGAAAAGTTCACAAGGAAAATGAACTCACCTGGAGATGAGGACCTCACACAGTCCGGTGACCTCCTCTTTCCAGCTACACCCCCGAACGCCTTCACCTCGGAACTTGGAGGTGAAGACACCACGCTCCTCAGGCGGCTTGCAAAGGCAGCACCCTGTCTCCTGGCCCCTGGGCAACAATGGTGGCCAGGTGCCAGGGTCACAGGCCACTGGCAAGATCAGCATTCTGCCTTTTATGAAACGGAAGTAAGGAAAAAACACCGAAGGGGGAAATTCATATCGAAAATAAGGCCTCTTCCAGAGCTGTTACAAACTTTTAGGAAAAACACATGTTTTGTTAAGAAGTTCCTTTTTTTAAAAAAATCAACTGCTATTCACCACCTGCAGAAGTAGAGTTAAACCATTTTTTTTTAAACAAACATGAAATCCTAGATGTGGGTCATTATTGACTAGCTGCTGTCTCTGTTCATCAAGACCAATATTGAAGAGATAATACTATTCTTTCTCCATTTTCTCCCCTGTAAATATCTGCAGTTACTCCTGGGTGACTTGGGGGAGTTATCAATATAAAAAGCAGTGCTCTGAATTATTTTGGGCACTCCCGACTGCCTTGTGGCCCCTCTGGCGATGTTAGGCTCTCCTAACCCCGTCTCGGCATTCATTATCATTTCTCACCTGGCTCTCATTATAGAGCACCCGGAGATAACACGTGCTTCCCTCAATATTTCCTTAGCTTTTTATGTACAGAAAGAGTTAATCATTGTCCTGCCGTAAAGGCTTATGGCATGCTTTCCGTCTCCCTCTCAGTGTGCAATCTATCTTCCAACTTTCCAGAAGCGGCCGAGATTTTTAAAAACAGCTGTAATCCGCGGTCATTGATGGTGGAGTCGATTGTTTGCCAAACTATTACCATAACTGTCAACCGAAATCAGAAAAATAATCTCATTGTGCTGGACAGATGCGTTTCCTGCATTATTGATATAGTCGCTCCAGAGTAATAGAGAAATATAAAGCATTGTTCTATTTACACAAGGAGATTGGCCAAGTCCTTGAAAGTGAGCAGGAGGGACAGGCACTTACAGGAAGTGAGATATAGTCAACTCGGTAAAAGTTATGTGTCAGGGCCACGTGACCTCTGGAGTCAAGAGTAGAATCTCGGAGTTCGCCCTCCCCACCCCCGAGCTGGCTTTCAGGCCACTTTTGTGATTTGTTCTCAGACTGAAAGCGCTCTCAGACCTGATGGAATTTGCTATGCATTCTTTCTCTCTCACCCCCTTTCCCCAAGTATGTAAACTGTTCTACTGTGTTCTACACACACCTCTGGGAACTTAGGGAATGGCTCCAGACTATTGCATTACAGAGTAATTGAGTTTGTTTAACTCAAGCGGATGATTTCAACATTCCATGGGAACAAGGAGTTAAACACACCTTCTGCCTTCTGGCTTTGCAAGAAGGGTCAGCAACTGCTCCACCATAATTTGAGCTATGAATAATGCTGAGCGATTGTATTTGTTGAGCACACAAACCGTGAAGCACCAGGCACTTCACATTTATTAACTCTAATCCACGGAACATGCTGGCCAAGGTAGGGATATCTTTTAAAATCTCCATTGTACTGCTGAAGAAATCGATGTTCAAAGAGGTTTTGCAGATGGCCCGAGGAGGTCACGCAGCTCTTCAATAATTGATCTGGACTTTGAACCCAGGCCTAACTGCAGAGCACAGTTCCCCTGGATCCGGTTTCCTTCCATTTTATTGAGATAAAGGCAAAGATGTATTACACATTGGGATATTTGCTTCTGTCCCATGCGCCTTCCCCAAACATTTATAGCAGCCCCAGAAAAGCGATTTTCCTTACAGAAACAAAAGACTGTCGTTGCTACCCTATCCGTGCACCGGAGGGCATTTAAAGAGATGGGTGCAGACCTCAGCCCTAATTCTGAACGCACAAACCCATCACGAGCACCGAGACTCTGTCCTCAGTAAGCTAGCTTCAAACACTTTTGGACAAAAGTTCGTGAATTCTGACACCCTCGTCCTGAGCACAAGGCGGGCAGCCAGGAAGTCTGAATTTTACCCTGAGTTAAAGCCTCCGTGGCTTAGATTTCTCTCTTTTTATGAAAATGCATAATCCTGACATACTTCTTACCGACTGTGGGAGTTCATTTTTTAACCAACCCAGAAATACATTGTAAGCAGAAATGCCTGCAAACATGTTGTACAGTGTCCTTAGTGGAAACTTAAAGTGATATTAAAATTAAAAGCCATGTGACAAATGAATTCACTCTCCTCCAAAGTTCTGTTATCACTGCTGTTTTTTCTTTTGTTAATTATTATTTCCAGGGAAATGGGTCAGCGCTTTGAGATTCTGAGATAAAAGTGGGCGTGGGTAATGAAGCAGGTTGGAAAGTCCCTTTTGTTATAGGGCTATTCTCACAGTATTTATTTTAGTTCCTCCCGGGGTGTGATGGCTTTAATCCAGCCACAGCTTGGCTTTAGTTGCACCCTCGTCTTGTCATGAGGAGACTCCAGGGTAGAGGACACACTGGCTGGCTCTCCTGCATGCAGTCTCAAGACCGTGGCCAGAGCCATGGCTGGGTGGCTCAGTTAGCTGGAGCGTCATCTCTTTCCACAAAAGGTTGCAGGTTCAATCCCTGGGTTGGGGCACATGCAGAAGTCAACCAATGAATGCGTGAGTAGGTAAAACGACAAATCAACATCTCTCTTTCTCTCTCACACACACACAAATCAATCAAAAGCAATTTTTAAAAAGTTTAGGATCAGAAGTAACTGAGTGAATTAACCATTATGATGGAGGGGTGTTGCGGACCGTTCAGCCTGGTTTCAGGAGTTGTAACCCTCACCCCATGGTGAGCTGTAAGAGCCAAGGGACCCACTTCATCTGGGTCTGTTCTGTCAAGAGGACGTGAGCTACTAAGGAGACAAAGCTTATCTCCCTGGCAGGAGCACTGCTTCTGCCTCATCCATCTCTGGCCCCAATGCTTGGTTGGTAGTCAGTGACGGGTAAGACGCCTCATGGGAGGGGCAACCTAAGCCAGACACGACCACTTGGGAGGCCCTCATCGAAGGACTTGGGGTGCTGCAACAAAGAGGATGTGATGGACCCTCCCCCCCCCCCCCCCGGCTATTCTGATATAGCCTGAGTCCTCATTTCCATCTGGGAGATGCCTCCTGCTTCCTAATCGGCTTAAAGCCTGAAACTATGAGGGCAAGCGGTGCAGCCCTGTGCTGGCCAGGACGGTTCCCCCAGGTGATCAGGCATAAGAAAGAATCCCTAAAGTCGTGTGAAACCTGCTTTGTTTGCTAAGAGTGCTCTCATTTAAATGATAAGGGTCCCAGGAGGAAATGGGCATGTCTCCCAAAGTTTTGCAACCCCCTTTCCGGACAGACACTGACTCAGATTAAGCCCTCAGATTTCTTTGAAATGTTAAACTTGTATTCCTGTGTATTTGAACCCAATAAAAGCCCAGTGAGGACGGGGCTCTGGGTCATTCTCCTCTGAGAGTTTGTCCATCTCTCCTCCCCAAGCAGATCATGTCTTGGTAGATTTTATTTTCATCTGTGACGGAGGGATGGGGCTCTGCGGGCAGAGCTCCCCCACATCTAGCACCCAGGGCAGGGGCCCCCACATCTGGCGCCTGAACAGGGACCCCCAGAGAGGGGACCACTGGCACCATTTTGGAACCAACTGCCTGCAGAGTACAGGCCGTAGGTCTTTCTGGGGCTACAACAGACAAGTTTTGCCAGATCAGGCTGCTTTCCTTGCTCATCTGCTGTCTTTCTGACTGAGAATTGCTCATCCTCCGGTAAGAAAAGGAAAGCAAATGCCACAAATCTGAGAGGCAAAGAATGGTGACAGAGGAGCCAAGAGTGGAAGGAGGGAAGGAAATGAAATAGAGCAAAATAGAATTTTGTGTTTAAAACAAATTCAAACAAGGGCATCCCTCCCCTCAACATACCACATACACGTAAATATTTCTCATTCTCACAACAAGTATCTTGCCTCCTTTCTCGGAGCATTTTCTTACAACAACGTATATAAGAAGGATCAGTTATTTAGTTCAGCCCATTTCTGAAAGGTGACATTTCCCCTGAAATCAAAAGGTAAAATAAAAATTGTACAGTTAGGCAAGGAGATGGTGGTCTGCTGGGTTTCCACCGCTCCCCCTCCCCTTCAGTCTACCGATTCTGTGGTGAGAATTCAACTATTATGTCAAAATCTACAGATATATTTTGTTTCCTTCAATGTGTTTTTTGTTTGTTTATTCCATGTGTTTTGAAGGTAAATATGCATGTAGGATTGTTTGGGGTTTTTTTGATGAATTGGTTCTTTTACTGCTATGAAATACTTCTTCATCTCTACTAACGCTCTGTCTTAGGGTCCGCTTCATCCAATACTGATGCAGCTGTATTCGCTGTCTTACACTTATTGACCAAATGGTGTATCTTGTACTCCTTTATTTTCAAACTCCTCAGTTTTTATATTTAAAGTGTGTTTTTTGTAAATAGCATATAAACAGGTCTTGCTTTCTTTTAAAATCCAATCTTATAGTGTCTGCCCTTTAATTGGAGTAATTAATCCACTTGCATTTAATATAATAATTGATACTTTTAAGTCATCTTTCTATTTGTTTTCTCTTATCTCATTTGGCGTTTGTTCTTTGGTTTGTTCCTTCCTGACTTCCTTGGGAAGGATCCCATATCTTTTATTCTTGTATGTTGACTTTTTAAGCTATTCCTCTCTTTTTAGTGTTTGCTATAGAGATTAAAATAATAAGCTCTAAGTCAGTAGGGTCTACATTCAAATCACATTATGCTACCTTATGCACAGTGTCAGTTTCTTACCATAGTGTCGTTTGTCCTGGCTTTAAAAAAATATTTCCGCCCTGGCTGGTGTAGCTCAGTGGATTGAGCGCGGGCCTGTGAACCAAACAATCGCGGTTCGATTCCCAGTCAGGGCACATGCCTGGGTTGCAGGCCAGTTCCCAGCAAGGGACACACGAGAGGCAACCACACATTGATGTTTCTCTCCCTCTCCCTCTCTCCTACCCTTCCCCTCTAAAAAGATAAATAAAAAAAAAAATCTTTAAAAAAAAATATTTCCGCAGGACTTTAAGTACCAATTTTAAAGACCAGTAGTTCACAACCTTTATTTCGGGTCGTGGAACTTTGAGAGAAGCAGAGAAAAGCTCTGGATCCCCTAACATTTATAGCGCACAGACAGTCACGTATGGTTTTCATGCAACTCCAGGAAGTTCACACCTGCATGGAAGTCCAGTTCACGGGCTGCTTGTGTAGGATGCAGTTTACTTTCTAACCAGCATTAATCTGGAGTCTGAAGTGGAAGCTTGTTGGCAGTACTTGAAAAACAAATCAGAAAGAATAAGAAGAATGAAGCTTAGTAGAGGATTAGGGTCAAGAGGAAAGAGGAGAAACAATATAAATTAAGAACTGATTTACTGATGTTTTTATAGCACCCAATTCTGATGTTTCTGCCATGAGTCATACAGAGTACCAATGTTTTCACCAAGTGCTGTAGCGAGTTATCTTGCAATCTCCAAATAGTCCATGAAAATTTGAACGTATAAACTTTTATAACTTCTAATATATAAGCTTATATAAGATATAAGATGGAATTTAGATGTTGAACAAACTGGCTTCCAGATAGTTGAACCAACTTGCCCACAATTACAGGCACATATGCAGATCCTGATCCCAAACTTCCGGTCTTTTCTATACTCCTGATGGTCGGGTGCATTTCCCATTGTCTTGTTGCCTAAAAACACTCCTTTTAGGCAACAAGTTCATTACAGTTGTATTTAGACCATTATGGTGCAAATGTAATTCAGAGCACCTTTGGTGTGGTTCAAAGTGGCAAGATGATTGCTCCCTAAACAGAACTGGGAGGTGCGCTTTCTTGGAAGCTGGCTCCCAGGGCTGCCTCCTGCTCTGAGCACCAGGGGCCCTGAGAGCACCCAGGTACTGTTAGCAGAGCAATTGCTGACAAATTGATGCTCCCTCCAACCGAGGTGGGACTCATTGCTCTGCTTGTGAGCCCCCAAAATTATTGCCTAGTACATTTTCTGATGATCCATGTCCATCTCATTGACAAAATTTGGCTTCTTCACTGAGAAACATGGCACCCTGCTGAGATACAAGACTATATATAAATGGACCCTGGGGTTCAGGTCCTTTCTGCTGATTTGCTGGATGGACTTGAGGAAAAACTGTGTACCTCAAAATGGTTTATTTCATTTATTTTCACTTAAACTGAAAATAATATCTCCTCAAAAGATAGCTAACATAAGATATCTCTTAAAAATGTCTTCTTAAAAGAATTGTGATAGGAAAGTTCTTTTTGTCCTTACACCACTCTTTCTGTAACATGTATAGAGACTCCAGGAAGTTACCAAAACAATTATGAATTGATGCAATTAACCTTCGTATTTTGGTTTTGACCCAGCCTTTATACCTGCCTTTTAAACTCTGGAATACCCAAGCCCAGACTGTAGGCGTGTTTGTTTATACATGCACGTACACACATTCGCATACACACACACATTTACTCTTGCACACATACACCAACCGCAATAGCGTTTTTAATTGAAAAGCATAAATTTGGACTGCTAAATCTATTAACGATTTGTTTTAATTAGGAACCCAGCTGCTTCCGGAGATTTAGCAGTCTGGGTTTCAGAACTTTTGCCATACTGAAAATGAGTCTCAAGTGGGTTGCTTCAGTCTTTCAGATCAGCATTTTTAAAGACTTGTTGGAAAGGTAACAACAAATGCTTCTCTGCTGTAAAATCACAGCTGCCTTTGTCCTTGGGTGAGGATGGGGCTGCTTTGCTGGTGTGGCCAGTGCCCTGCCCCTGACCTCTTCACTCGGACATGTCCAGTATAGCAGGCTGCCTGATCTTTAGATCACCTTGCTTGTAGACTTGCCAACTTGGCTCACGGAGATGCAGCATCATGGTTAATGTTGAGGTCCCTACTTATCCCACTATCGGTAGGGGGAGCTGTTACGTAATCGAAGTCAGCATCCACTTAATTATTTCCAATACTTTGCTAGCTGAGAATATAGCTCTCTGCACATCAGTTAGATGAAGTAGGATCTGAGGAACAACAACATTTTTTAAATCTTTTCTGGTATTCAGCTAACGACAGCAACATAAGTTGTTATTTGGGCAACGTCAAATGGAGTATATAACATTCTGTACATCAGTCAGCATGGAAGTTATTCATTTGTCTCTTCCCTCACTCACTTGCTCATTTATTTATCCTATCCTTATTGATTGCCTACTATGTAAGAATGCAAGGTGTTAGGGATATAGAGATTACTGAGTACTGCTTCTGCTTTCAGGAGTTTATAGTCTAATGGATAAAACACAGAAGCAGAACAAGTAATTACTGTAGAGTGATAAATGGAGGTGTTTACAAAGTGCATTTGGAACATGGGGCAAGAATAAGTGTGATGGGCATGAAGGGAAGGTGCTCAAGAGAGCTTTTGTTGTTCAGGGTATCAGAAATGTGCTCGCTAGATATTTATTGCATAAATATTGAAAAAAGGAAGTATGAGTGAATGAATGAGTGAATGAAGAACTGATTGGAAAGTGAGATGGAAAAGAGTAGGCGGTCTAGGAAAAGTGGTGGGAAAAAGGGGCTTAAGAAAAGGGCAAGCCAGATATGGTTAGTGTACCATGGAAGAGGCTAGCATGGTGCCCAAGAGGTGAGGTTTGCAAGAGAAAAAAGGAAATGGTTCATGAAAGGCTTTTTGTGCCATGTTAAGGAGCTTGGACTTGACCATCAAGAAGCTACCGAACCGGGGGAGTGATTAAGCCAAATCCGTATTAGAGAAAGGTCATTTGGGCATCGCTTTTACATGATGGTGTAGGAATGTAAGACTAGAGGCAGAACAGAAAAATACTCTGGAAAACGTTTTCAATGGTACGAAACTTAACTATAAGTCTGAACTAAAGATTGTGACAGATTGGAAAGCTATTTAGAGAACAAACCAGTAGGACCTAGAAGCTAGTTGCATGTGGGACATTAGCAATGTGTAAGGGAAAAATAATCTACACTGTACTCCTCCGTAGGTCCAGGTACAAGTCTCTGTGCAGAGCCGTGTTCCTATCCAGTAATACACACAGATCAGCTGTGGTAGTTGCTTGATGGCGATTTGCAGAAGTCGCCTGGAAAAGCCATCCAGCAACTTAGAAAAACCTAAGAATGGAGTAAATGTTTGGACTAGCCAATGTGAATATTTGTATCAATTCAATTATAGATGGAATATTTAGAAATACTCTCTTTAAATTCAAGAATGATTAAATTATGCCAGTGTGTTTATTGATCACTTTACAAAGAAATTAGTTCAGCATCAATATAATAGGAAATAACTCTGGAAGTTGATGATTGACAGCCTGTTGGGCCCCTCCAATGTACACTTGCTTCTGAAATAACATTTACTGAATAAAGTTTTATTGGAACACAGCTAAGCTCATTCACATACTGCCTATGACTGCTTACACACTGCAGTGGCAGAGTTGAGTAGCCATGACAGAAACGGTATGGCCCCCAAATCCTGGCCCTCTAGAGTAAGCATTTATCAATCCCCAAAAGAGACTATCAGAATGTTCTTACCTTGGAGAGAGCTGCAAACAGAAAATCAAAGGGAAAAATGCCTCACTTATTTGGAAATCTGGTGTGCTGTTGTCCCATTGCTTCTGGGCTCTTGGATGAACGAGGAGAAACGTTCAGGACTCCTTGGTAGGACACGGATTCGTGCAGGCCAGAGGTCGGTGTGCTTTGGAAGGTAGTTCCTGCACACAAGGCCAAGAGCAGCAGGTAGACATGTGGGGGTGACCTAGTGAAAACATCAGTGGAACCTACAGGCATAATAAACAAGGTCTGGGCACCCCAAGAAGCAGCCACAGGAGGGCAGCAAAGTCACATGACATTACAAATATTTACCTGAGAGCGATAGTCCTCAGAAGTGTGTAGACTAAAACCACCATTTGGCATTGAGTGTGATGGCCACCGATCTCCAGTAGAGACTTCTTCAGCCTGAATCTGTTTGCCCAATAATCTCTCAGGGATCCAAATTAAGAAATATTCACCCATAAGATCTGCTTCTGGGAGAAGCCAAGTATGTAAAAACAGGAAATCACTTTGATTAGGATGAGATGTGTCGGTATCAGATACTGAGAATATGTACCTCATAGAGCACCAAGGGTACATGTCCATTTAACTAATGCTCGCGTTTTGATGGACTCTTTCACAGGAAGTAAAAGGTGAATTTACTGTAGATCATTGCCCTTCCATGGAAAAATATAGTGTCTTTTAATATATTTTTAACAATGAGCCCTGAGAAATAGAGTGATTTCTTTCTCTTTTTCTGTCTCCCCGTTTATTTACCTTGTGCCAAACACTGCACTAAAGAAGGGAAGGCTATAACGTAAGAGTAAAAGGAGAGTGATGGAGATATTTTATAACTACTTGAACAACAATAAAAAATAATAGTAACTCAAAAAAATAGAACAAAGTATTAAAAATACTTTTATCCACACCAAGAATAATAACCATTTCTGAAAACTTTTAAATCATGATTTAAAAGCTCAGTCTGACAGTGTCCAGAGTGGGAGGGGAGGGAATTTCAGGGGAAAAGGGGAACGGTTTAGAGCAACAAGTATAAAGGACTCATGGACAAAAACTATGGGGGGTGGAAATGGGAGGAAGGTGGGGAGGGCTGGGGTGGTGGGCTGGGGCGGGGTAAAAGACAGAAAACTGTACAATATCAACAATTAAAAAATACTGATTAAAAAAAAAAAGCTCAGCTTTATTTTTCCTTTCACTTGCTTGCCCTCACTTTGCCTATATATTAAGCCTCTTCTCAGTTTTGCAATGTGGACAAATGTCTTCAGAATCTTTGGTTTGGTGAACAAAAGTTCCTACTTTTAATGTAGGTGAATTTGTACCTTTCTTTCAGTTACAGTTTATAATCGATTTTTAATGTGTGTTATTACATGTTTCACTAAAGTTCCAACTCCTTAGAATACTGAGACCTACTTTACAACTTCTCAAGTCATTCCTGGGCTGTGGCCTGGCCACGGTCGACCCTTCCCTAATTAAATCTTGTTACTGGTGGGTGTTTCTGGTTTACATGGAGAGCATCTCTAATACATGTTTGATGAAACAACTGTTTTTCTTCATAGCCCTGATATTTTGAGGAAAATGTTAATAATTATTTGCAAATTCTTGTTCAGGGTCAGTTTTAACCAGATCTTTCTAAAGGAAGAGAAATGATTACAAACTAATTAAAACAGTTAAAATGTGAACATTGTTTTCTTTGATTATTTCCATGGTTAAAGCCTTAGACTTTGGGAAAGGAAAGGAATTTTAGTAAAAATAATTAACTTAGTAAAATGATGGATATGCCTCTGTGTGTGTGAGAGAGAGAGTGAGTGAGCTATAAAAAGCTGGGTACAGGCATTTATATCTTTTATATGTTAACCATAATCCATGTAATCTCTAGGAAAAAAAGTTTAAAAAATAGCACACTTGAAGCTATATACAACTTCTTTCCCGCTTCGCTTTAAACAGTTTCTCCAGGGCATGCCTTTCTCATTTAAATCCTCCGAGATTTGCTTATCAGATGTTTTGTCAACCTCACAGGGATAAAGGACTGTCAATTTGGGCATGATCCCCCATCAAATGGTGGAAGAGCGTGCCTAAATATCCAAATGGGATATTTGGATCTCCTCAAGGAGTCACAAGTGGAAGGGTCCCTAAGCCCGAGCAAGCAGACAGAAACCTCAGTAAACAAGTAGCAGATCCGGGATTTTTAGCTGGGCAGCCCGGTTTTCAGCACAGAGCGTATCAGTGGTCTCTACCAAAGTCAGCTTTTCATCAAGGATAATTTCCCCAATTCACTAAATCTTGATGTTTTCCCAAATTCATTCCTTGGTGAAGGACACATTGTAGACTTATGATCTTATGCCGTCTGATTAAAAAACCAAACAAAAAGCAGTTGACGAAGTGAAAAAAGACAGAAGAAGAGAGAAAGAATTTATCAAGAACATCTGAAGCTCTGCACTCGTCACTGTCTAAACTTTTTTTTTTTTTGAGCCGCTTCATACGGGAATGTGGTTGAGCATGAACGCTAAGGTTCTGCTTTTGAGAAGCTTACACTTTAAATAAGGGAAGACAGAGTGGTATTCCATCATGTTGGTGATATATGGCCTTTGGACCTTCTAACAAATGCCCTGGGACTGGAGATCAGAAAAAAATTATATAGCTATTAAGAAAAAGGAGAGGGTTCTATTTTTTGTAGCATATATGTATAAAGATATAATGTCTATGTTTCTACATAACCGAAAGAAAAAAAAGCCACACCACCAAAAACTAGGACACATAAAGGACCTTATTTAAGAAGTTAATTAGGTCCTTAATTTAAAAGCTCCAGCCAGTTATTTGTGTTGCTGAGGGAACGATTAGTAAGAGGCATACAGTTTTTAAAAATGAATTTTAGTGGCTTTTAGTTAAATGGGAAAGAAAACTCCTGTTGATATTCGGATTGGTATTAAATTGCAACTATTTAGTAGTGTAAGGAGATTTGACAAATAGACAATGTTGTTTTCCTTGTCCAGGATAAACTGTTTCTTCTCATTTATTCCTGTCTTCTTTTATCATCCTTAAGAGGTGTAAAGCTTGCTCTTTGTGTGTGTGTGTGTATATATACCTGTGTGTCTAATTGGGAATATATGTTCTTATTGCCATTTTAAAAATTCCATTATATTTTCTATCTGGTTATTGTTGTAAAGATTTTAAAAGTACATCTGAGAATTATTGAGATAATTCTAAAAGGAGAATAGTATGAGGCTTGACTAATCTAAGATGTGATAAAACATTTTATACAGGTACAATTATTATACTGGTGATACACTGGTACAATACAATTATGTAGGTACAATAATGAAAACAATCTGTTAGTGGGGTTAAAGAATATACAGTTCAAAAGTACAGAACAGGGACTCCAGAAATAGATCTTTGCATATGGGAATTTAGTATTTCATAAAACTACCATTTCAAATTAGTGGGAGGAAATGTATTTATCCTTAAAATCAAGTCCTTTCTAAAGCATGACACATGAGCCAAGAAGGAAAAGATAAATAAATCCAAGCACATAAAATTTAGAAAATTTTGATGGCAAAATACCACAAATAAGGTAAAAATACAAATAGCAAACTGAAAAAGTTTTGACAGATGGAAGATTAATTTCATCAATTTATAAAGAGCTTCCTACACACCAGTGTAGAAGGCAGAAAACATCAAATATAAACTTGAGCAAAAGATTCAAGAAGGCAATCCTCAGGAAAATAAAAACAAATGGATAAACAAAGGGAAAAATGCCAACCTAATTCCTTTTGAACAAATGCAAAATAAAAGAAAATTATATTGCATTTTTCTCCTATAAGAGTGTCAACATTTTAAGAGTATTTATTATACTTACTGTTAATGGATGTATGGAGGGAAAAGCACTTTGCTCATACAAGAATGTACAGTGTGTGAAATTCGGACAATATCTTGGAAATATCTAGTAAATTACAAACCCACGTGACCGACCAGCTGACACAGTCATTAAGTGACGGCTGTGAAGCATTGTGTACGCACTTAATGCCACAGAGCTGGACACTTAAATAGCGTCGAAATGCTAAATCATGTTATATTTATTTTACAGCACTAAATAAAGAAAAAACATTATACAGCCACACAGCAAAAGAAAAAATCATTTTAACTGTATGAGTATTACAATTGAAAAAAACTTTTTATATACCTAGTCTTAAAAAATATATAAATAAACTGTCAGTAGTAGCTGTGTCTATGGTAGGAAATGGTTCCAGGATGAGCAAAGTATTATTATTGTTCATCATTAATCCTGTATCTCTGTGTTTAAAATCATGACCATATTTTATTTCATAGTTTAAAACTACTCATTAAAATATCCCTCCCTCACTCAAAAAATTTATAGTATATGTCTTAGCAATTTGTCTTATTCTTATTTGCATTGGATTCAAAAGGAGCTCGACTTAAACTCTATTACAGCTTTAAGTTGAGGCTGCCTTACAAATGATTTCTTTCCTTTTACGTAGGAAAATATTTCTTTTATTCCTTATGAGTTTAGAGTAGAAGTAGTGCTTGAGTTGACAGAGATGTATGGGATCAGAGAGGGAGGGAAGGAGTGGGGGGGGCAGAGAATGAGAATGAATGTGTATGTGTCTACGAAAGCAACTGTTACTGTCTAGAAATTGGACCACTAAAGAAGTATGTCTGCCCCTGACCTGAGCAAGAATGCTTCTGAGAGGACAGGGTGTCGATCACTAATTCCAGTCTCTTCTGCAGAACTGAAAATCTACCCTCCAGCACCCTTCACTTCTCTGTGTACCCCTGAGTTCTCACACAGCCTGTCGCAGCCCCTAAGGCAGTGTTCTAGGTTAAGACACTTGGACTTGGGTAGACGTGTAGGTGGGAAAAAGGTAACAGATCTTGGGGGGAGGTGAGCTCCTGCATAGATGCAGTTGCATGAAGGGCAAAGAGAGGTTTGCATCCCAGAATTCCTGATAGAAACTCCCAGGACCATGTGTTTAAGGATGCATTTGCAATAGAACTTGATCATAGTGCAGCAGTTTGAATTTCCGTGTACAGTTTATATGGCGGATGTAAGAAGTGTTTGCTTCTGGCAACATTGCTTGGGAGCATTGGTGATTTTCTTGTGGATGGGCAGACCAGCCATTGTCAGCTTGGCCAAGATCAATGAGAAACAACACTGACAGTTAAAAGAAGGACCTCATGATGGTGCAGGATAGCAGGAAGTGTGCTCATTGCCGGACTTTTGCTGTTTTGCCTGATGATGAACTGATGAATCACCACTCCCAGGGCCTCCTACTGGAAGCTGGTTGGCCAGGTAGTCAAGGTTAGGCCGATTCCGTAGGAGTCAGCTTCCCTGTGCAGAAAATTGGGCAGAAAAGAATCCAAGGTGGATGGTAAATGGAAAATAACCAGCACACACCTCAAATTATTTTAAGAACTAAGTAGAGAATGCATAGAAAATAATAAAGTAAATAACTTTTGTATTCTCCTCATCACTTTACAAACCACCCACTTCCTCCTTGACCCTCACAAACTATATACGTCACAACTGTCTGTAAATAGTGATATCTTGCTTGTGAGAATTCAGCAGAGCAGCCCAACACCCTAGAAATGAGCCCAAGCTACCCCCTGACTGGGCAACGACTTTACATTTCCCATCTTCCTTTGCCGGATAATTCTAGGGTTAATCTGCCACCCTCCCTCACACCAACCCCGCCTGTGATATTGACACTTAAGAAACACAGGGCTGTTTATATTTTGGTGGAGAGCTCATACTATCAATTTGCACATTAGTGAGCCCAGCTATTGCTCCCGTCTATCTGGATCTATTGAGTGGCGGCTACAGAGATATCCACTGCTGAAAAAAAAATACTTAGCTGTCTGATGAAATGTTTTAAATGCATAGGGTTCACCTTGGGGTTGGCTGCTGTTCAGATTTTATCCATTAATAACACACAGGGCTGCGCCTATACTCTCCAGGGCTGATAGGAAAAATAGTTCTGCTTACAGGTCCTTGCTTTGCCTGAGGGAGGATATTCCAAATGCTGGTCTTGGTTCCTGTACACACACAGGTACATGTGTGTGCATATCCAGTTCACATGCATGCAGTGAAGCGTCCTGGGTTTTTAAAAACTAAATGACATATAAGAGGATTTTTCCATTAAGAGTATTTTCTTCCAACAGAACACTTTTTAAGAAAGAAGACAATGTGTGTGCCCGTGGGAGTGCCGAAGCCTGCTTTCACTGGTACCCACAGCTGTCTTAGCATCTTCACTCATTTCAAGTCACTTGATATCCTGTTTGAACGTGGGAGGAGAAGGCAAACCCTGCAACTGGGATCCCTTTACAGCTTTTGCCCTAATAGATCTTAAGCTGACATTTGGTTCCCAGGGAGGAAATTCAGAATTGCTGTAAGAACCAATATACATGTATTACCTTGAGCTGTTGTCCAGCAGTTAGACTGTTAACAAACTGTTCCCTTTGGGACACTTAAAGAAAAAGAGAGATGTTTAAATAAGAGCCACTAACTGGTCAGTCTTCAGACACAGCCTATGAAAAATTTGGCACCATTTTACTAAGAAAGTATTTTACTCACTATTCATGGACGCTGATGATGGGATTATCTGTGTTCTGTTGCATTGCCTTCTCCCTTCCAGTGTGAAACAAATAGCTGTTTACTCTGAAGAAGAGTTACGTGGGTGTTATTTCAGATGATGAGTCTCTAATGTAGGAAAGCCTAGGAAGGAACAGGGATGCTTAGATGAGGAGGGGAGGTGATCACCCAGTTGTTTCCTGGGGAGTTTTGCTAAGTGATTATGTTTAACTCCAGTGAGCACTTGGCGAGTGAGAGGTGATTTGCTAATTTTTCTTTGTCTCAAAAACTCATCTGCTTCAAACTGACCAAAAAACTTTTACATCACGTAATTCTGTACTGAACATTTATCAAAACTACTCTGTAAGTTCTAATGGTGCTCCGTGGAAAAGGTAAGCAAAGAGGTGCACCCACCCCCATCCCTGAAAGGAAATGATCTCAGAGTACTTATAGCAGTTACTAAAACAATTGTCAGCCCTGGATTATCTGTATTGGATTAAACTTTATTTCATATTATCTACTCTAAAAAATTAGTCTCAAGATGAATTGCCTCATTTTTTTTTTACCAAAAAGAATTAGAATGGACTAGAGAGAGTTGAGTCTACAGCCAAAATTGCTATTGAGTCAAGGCTTAATAATAGTATTCACTAATTAACTAAACCCTGCAAATATGCTAAAAGACCATAATGCCTTAGAAATATTTCTACACATATGGCATGTTTATTTTTAGATGTTTCTTGTATTTTTTCTCATAACTTGCCATAGAAGTGACATTAAATTTTTGGCTTTGACACTAACTGTGTGACCTTGGGCAAAATACTTAGCCTTTCTAGGTATCGGGGTTTTTAATCTGTAGAGTAGAGATAGTAAACACTTCACAGTGGTTATGTGATGATCAAGGGAGCTAAAATATATTTACTCTTTTTAAAAAGCTTTTGGTAAAATGTCATAGAAGAATATGTTTATGGTGTGAAAGAAAATGATCGCACTAAGAAGGAAATAGACTGAGGGCAAAATTTTATTTCTCTAGCCAGTCTTCTTTCTGTTCAATTATTAATCTCTACCATCCAAAAGGTCACGGAAGGCATAAGTGTGACAAAAATATCATAAGAACCATGATATAAGGACAGGAACTAAGGTGGCGAAATGATGAAAATTCAACTTAAAGAAAGTCAGAGCATGATGCCAGCAGTCTGGCCTCATGCCGCCTCGTTCCAGTAGGAAACAACACGGAACGGCAGAAAATAAGACCTCCATGGAAATTACATGCTCAGCATAACTTGAAGAAAGATGCTGCCCAACCTTCAAAATCACTGTGATTAAAAAAGAGAAAAATCTAGAAATTCCAGCTCAAGGCCTCTCACACTCCCACCATCACCTCATCTCAAATGAAGGTCCCCAAAATGAGGCCTCACCGTTTTTCAGGGCATCAAGAAAATCTGTGGAGGAATACAGAAGAGGACTGACTACCCTGAAAAACCAAGTCTGCTCTAAGTCCCAAATGTACCCAAGTGGATCAAAGCATGGATTGTAGAAGTGTTTTTAATGGATGTACCATTAAAGCAGTAGGCTGAATCAAACAGGGCAGGCGTAATTTAAAGGGGCAGGTATGAGATAAAGGACCAAAAGAGAGAGAGAGAGAGAAACAGTGTCTGTGTAGTGAACAACACTAGGAGAAAAGGGGAGGAATTTAGAGCACCAGATGTCAAAAGAACTTTAATTGAGAAGCTTAGAATTCCCATCTTAAGCCCTATAAAACAAATTAGCAAACAAGCAAATAAAGAACTGACCAAAACATCTGGACTGTTACCTTAATAGGTGAGCATTCTATTAAACTAGTAATCATGCAAAATACCTCAATACGATAAAATTAAACAAGTGGAAAGTCAGATTTATGCAGAGATATTGGAGAAAATCAGGACACAAAATATACAGATTAAATGAGGAGCATTCCATTTGAAAATAACCATGAAACATACACCTATAAGTTAATATTTCAAGCAGCATTAAATATACTCAGATAAGCAACAAATGTATGGAAAGTCAACTTGAGCCAGAAATTTTAAAAGTAAAAACAAAAATGGACAAAAAGAAACAGGGAGAAATTAAAAGAAAGTTGATTTTATTCAGGAAAGACATGGAAAAAAGAGAATTTCCTCACAGATGAATAATGCATCGCAAGGAAGGATACATTCAAATGATCATTTAGTAACGGCCGTTGAAGAAAGATAGGAAAACAAGCAAAAGAATGAAAATAAAAGGGTCAGAGAGAAAATAGTGAAAATGGGAGTGGACCATGGAAGGAATATTGTTTCCTAAATTGAAGTCTCTGAAGAAAAAAGAACAATAGCACAAAACTAATATTTAAAACTATAATAAAAAACTTTCCAGGAAAGAAAAAGACTTGAAAATTACTGAAAGGTTTCAATTGGTGTATGGCAAAATTAATCCAAATTTTCCAAATTAGTGCAAGAAAAAATATTTTTATAGCCTTGACCTTTGAAGGACCAATTTGCTGTACATAAAATTTATGGTTCACTCTTTTTGCCCCCCACTGAAAGTGTAACATTTGATGAAAAGGCCCAGATTTTGTGATGGGATGATTTCCAGTTGAGGAGCAAAAATGCTCTTTATTTAGAGCAGGTCTGAAGTGGGAAATGTCTTTGAGAATTTTTTGCCAGGAAAATCTTTATTTCTCTGAGGATTCCAGTGTGCTTTTATTTTCTTTCTTTCTTTCTTTCTTTCTTTTTTTTTTTTGGATAGTGATAGTGATATAAATTTCTGTGTCACGCGTTTTTCCCTCACTCCCAAGAAAATCAGACTCTTGTTTGATGTTTATTTATGGCCAAAATATTAATCCGTAGGGTGGGAACATTTTTCCCTTTTTTTCTATTTCTTATCTTGGTTTATTTATATTATTTTATTTAATATAAGTTTTATATAAGTTGCCTCATATTCTCCGGAAGGAAATACCTGTGATAGGAGTTGGGTTTATACTAGGGATTTTGAGGAAGATTTTAAAAGGCAGGAATCTGTTCTGAATGGGGCATTAGCAGGACACAGGGACCATTTAGCCACTGGACATTCTGATTTTAGTCTAGTAGATGTAAAGTGAGGTGTCGTTCTTGCTAAAGAAGAAGTAGAGAGGAAGATATTTGGACATTTTATGGTGTCGCAGTGGCCTTTTTGTGTCTGTGTTACAACATGACTACCAAATGGTGATGTTCGTCCTATTCCATTATGATCAAGAAGTGGACGCACGTGATTGCCACTGTTCTGTGAGACTGTCTGTCTTCCTTGGGGTCATCGGTCTCGATGGTGGTTGCCAACAGCTAACTCTCAGAGGCTCGGTTGGCAACTCAGAGAGGCTGAGCCCAACCTTAAGGCGTTGTCATGTTCAGGGCATTCGAGGGAATGAACAAGGCGGCTGTAAGGCAGTCTTGGTTTGGGACAGCATAGCGGGGAGCCTGCCTTCCATTACTCTGGTGGGCATACAGGTAACAGTGACATTGGCCGATCATTGGAAGTCCCTCATTCATTCATTCAAATATTTATTGTCAACCTGCCAGATGGGATTGGTGATGTCAAGGCCATAATCTTCAGCAGGTATGACAAGCGAGAGCAGGGGCTGCAGACTGAGATAACGGAGTCAGAGACTAGAGATAGGGCATAGTGGCAGGCAGAGAAGCGTGTCAGCCTCCCAGAACTGTGGGCTTGAGCTGTGCATGACTCTGTCATGTGGGAACTGAGAGTCCAGTGTGGTCTCGTCACTGTCATGGTTACACACTTTAACTGTCTTCCCAGATGGGAAGGCCTGGGCTGGAGCCCTGGCTGAGTAATCAAAAAGGACTCAGGGTGCTGAGTTCAGAGCTTTGGAGTGAGGGAGTTCATAATACGTCTCCCCAGGATGTGCCACTTTGCATGCAGATTATTTTCAGCTGAAGGTGCAATCAGGCCTCTGTAGGCCTAAGATAGACTTTTACCCTTAAAGAATTAAAATTTGGGCTCTGGCCCATAGCTTGGTTGATTAAAGTGTCCTGATAGGCCAAGGCTGCAGGTTTAATCCCTTGTCAGGGCACATACAAAGATCAACCGGATGTATAAATAAGTGAAACAACAAATTGATGTTTCTGTTTCTTTTTCTCTCTCTCTCTAAAAAAAAAAAAAAAAATTTAAATTTGAGGCCTTGTTCATAATAAGGGTTATTATTAGAAATAACTTTTTATGAGCCATCCGTATGGCCAAGCAAACATCTTATTACTGAACACCTATTCCTCTCAATCCTCAGGCTCCTTAGCTTATTCCACAGCTCAGGATGTTGATTGCACCTTATTTTGTCTTTCTGTCTCAGAACCTCTCACAAATGTGGGGTTACTATACATGGTTATGTAATTAAATTGGGTTCTCTCGATAGCCAGTCTTATATCAATTTAATTATTAGAACAACCAAAAGAACCTTGAAGAGTAGAGTAAAATGCTTGCTCCCCAACGGAAAAACTACAATGGATTACAGAAGAAATATGAATAACGTGATACCTGTCAGCAAACAGGCTAGAAAAGGGAGAAAACTAAAATCTGAACAGCACGCAAGCAACTATGAAAATGACAGGCCCCTTTTCCTTTTTATCTTTACTCACATGTAATGACTCTATCTATTCACTAAAAATGAAAGCAATGTTCATGAGTGTTTTGGTTAGAAAACCAACATTAACCTTTCATGGGACCAGAGAATCCTGAACCATCATAGCACCACCCTGGTAACTTGAGCAACGCCAGTGCTGACAAATTCAGAATGACCGAGACTGTGCCTTCATTAGCTCTGTGTCATGTTCAGGGTATCCACAAGTGCTCTTTTTAAATAAACAAATAAATAAAATGCTGAATTTCTTTGGCTGGAAAGTCATTGTGAAATTTTTAAGTAAATGGAAAAGGCTTTCTTTGCATTAAACTATAAAGCTCTAATTTCCTCTCTTTAAATGTTTAAAGGATTTTTTTTTGTCAATTTCACCATGAAGAAACATTAAAATTCATCACAGCCAAAATCCAGAGTGGATTTTAAAAAAAGATGTTAAATATCAGCGAATGGATCTGATAATCTACAGAGTATTTCTGCTGTCAAAGAAGGACTGTGGGATAAAAATCACATGTTCCGGATTTGACATCCCTTGGCATCTTGTAAATAGCCTACACGAATCCATACCTTAAAACTGCCAACAACAGCAAAACCGTGCCCGAGTTTCTAGTAAGTTAAACAAGCAAAGCGGATAGAGGAAATGTGGCTAGATTGCATATAAAAACCCAAGGACCCCGAAAACTGACCTCAAACTCATTTTACCAAAAGATATTCTCTGCATTTTTGCAAAACTGCCCACTTGTTTATAAATCAAAGAGCATTGTTGTTGTATGTGTGTATGTAGGTATGTGTGAGTAAATAGGGATACAGAGAATTGAACGTTATGTGGGGCAGGGGAGGAGGATGGGGCAAGTGGGAAGAATTTTCCATGTGGAAAGAAACTTGCTGAATAATACAAAATAGATTTTTCTCATTATTAAATTTCTGCCTCAAGAGAGTATTGAAGTGATCCTTTGGCCTGGATTTCTACCATTCTAACACCACCTTTCCCAAAAGGAAAAATGCATTTATCAGTGTATTTTCAGATTGGAAACCAACAAAGGTGAGTTTGCCCTCTCCTTTGGGAAGGCTTTTTCCCTCCCTGTGCAAATCTCTAACAAGGAGCCCTCTGGGCACTGAGAGAGCCTCTAATACATCCTGTTGAGTGACACTTTTGGTGACTGTCACCACAGAGCTAATCATTCCCCCTAAAATTCAAAATTTTAAAAAGTTTGTTCCATCAACAACTTCTACTAAGTTTCCTCATTTTCTTAAATTAATCAATGAAATTGATAATCAGAGCTACTTATTAGGATATTATATGCTGACATGACCTATGATGAGTTGTGATTGCCACCAAAAGCAAAAAAAATAATCTTTTATTTTTGCTCTCTGAAATGTTACTAAGGTAAACGTGTGCCTTGATACATGAAAAATGACAATGGCATTGATTGAGAGTACATTGTACAACAGATGATTTACAAACATTTTATATAATTCTTATGATCAATCTGCAAGGAATTAGACGAATTAGAGAAGAAGACTGAGGTTGTTGGAGTTGTCAGAATCTTACGTAGCCAGGCAGGTGCAAAGCTGAATTTTGAACACTGGTTCTCAGAATGCTAACACCCATGTTTCTGCACCACTCACTGGTGCCTTTTGAACAAACAGCTTCGTTGCCTCTAGTTTACAGACCACACAAAATTTCAGGGACTTCAGCTTGGAAGCACCTACTCTGATCCTTCTGAAGTCTGCCAAAACACATGTACACATATTCCACTCCTACTTGCAGTAGGCACGAAGAAACTTGTGGTATTCGAAACAAAATTTTAATAAAGCCACTTTGCAATTTGCATGTTCTGTTAATACATACAGATCTCTTGGTGGCAAACAGCACAGGGTGTTAGAAGGATGGAGTCGGACCAGACCTTGGTTCAGCAACCTTGGTGCCTGAGTTCTGACTAGGAAAGAATTCAGAGCCAAGACTCAAACTGTAAGAGGAAGTTTATTGAGAAAATCACAGAGGTGGAAGAGGTGAGCTATAGAAGAAATAGGCTCAGGAAACAAGTTACAGAGACAAACCTCGGCTGGAGTTTAGGAGGCAGAGACCAGGAAAATGTGCTTGGCGGAAGAACGTGAGGGAAGGCTCTGGCATGCTCCATGCAGAGAGCTGCACCGGGTCCTCTGTCTTGCGGGCATTCATCAGGAGGTCCTAGAGGAGGATCTCAGTGGAATATGCAGCAGTTTTCCAAACGTGTTCTTTCAGGATCGTGGTCTCTCTTGATTGGTTGGCACCAGGGTAGGGGGTCAGTAGCCGATGTAGCTGGTCCTGATGTCAGTCATGGTGTCCCTTGTCTGGTTTTGCTGCTTGTCTGGAGCTGAAACACACCTGAGGCCTAGATATTATCTCTAGGGGTTAAAGCTAAAGGACCCGGATGGGAGTCATATGAGTCCACTCCTTGGCTCCTACTTCCTCCTCCAAGGGGGATCTACGGTGTGACTTGAGACATGCCAGGGGAGGAAAGGTCACCCTTGGGGGGGGGGAGCAGGTCCTCACTAGACACCTGGGGCTTTCCATCCTGGTGACCTTCTGCACCTGGCCCATGGTCCTCACTCTGCTTGTGTCTGTCTCACTGCCTACCGCAGATCAGTGTTTCAATGGCTGTTTGTTATGGTACTGTACCCTAATTGATTAAATATTTCTCTGCTGGTGAAATTTAGATCATTTTTCATTTCTCTTGCTATTACAAACAATTTTCCACAAATACAAACATTTATTTTTTGTGGATTTACACAAATATTTTTGATGCTGAGCATTAAGAATTCTGGGCATGCGAATCTACATAGCTTAACATTGCAAAGACATTGCTTCAAAAAGTCACAAAGACTTTTATTTCCACCCAGTTGTTGAGGACAACCTGTTTACTAGTTCACCAGCCAACCTTCAAATGATCTACTTTTTTACCAACATCACAGAGAAAATTTGCGATTATGTTTTCATTGTGTTTTTGATTTTTAAAAATCTTTTGTGCTATTGTGTAGATTTTTGGACTGCTCACACATTTTTTGTGAATTGTCTGTTCACATTTTTTACTCATTTTCTTACTGATTTGTAAGGACCAATGGTATAATATTGATACTAGTGTTTCGTTAATGTCTTTGTCTTTAAATTTTGCTTAAATGCCTTTTGCTATGAATTAGACTGAATAATGTGTAATAAAATGGTAAGTGATGCTCTTCTGTGCACTTGATCAATGACATGTGTTCTATTATTTCCCACTCTGTATAAATGAGAAAACTGAAGGCACAGACACCCAGGCAGCAAGTTGCCAGGACAGGAACTCAAGAAGCCTGACTCCAGGTCTCTCAGAGCGTGTGGCCTTCGCCATTGACTTTCTCCCCCTAATGACTTCTGAGTTGAAAACATATTTCAAAAGTAGGTTAGAAGAATTATTAAATCTGAAGCTTCCCAGAATAAGAGCGGAGGCCTTGGAATGCTTCTCTCTTCCACCAAAAGGTTAGAGCTATTATTGTAGAGAGTTTTGCCTTTGACGCTGGGTCCAGTTTGACCTTCCTACGACAATGACAAAATAACCAAAGCAAGCATGAATGAGTGAGTCCAAGTATGTCCTAAGAAGTACAGATTGGTAGTTACAAAATAGTCACAGGGATGTCAAGTACAGCATAGGAAATATAGTCAATGATATTGTAATCACTATGCATGATGCCAGGTGGGTACTAGAACTATCAGGGGGATCACTTCGTAAATTATATAATTATCTAACCACTATGCTGTCTGCCTGAAACTAATATAAAATTATATTGAATGTCAGCTGTCATTGAAAAAAAAAAGGTATGTCTGGAGAGCATAAACTTGAAATTAGCAATACATTTAAAAGATGCACATACGCCAACTCACCCTCCCGCACAGTTGCGTGCTCTCCTACACAAAGTTGGCAAAGGAGGACGTGGCCAGGTGGGAACAAAGCAAACAGAAAACTCCTGAGCAGAAACCTCAGGCAACTGAAGGAGATCGGAGGAAGCTGCTCTAAGTTAGAAGGGGTTTGGCTGCGGTGCTGCAGCCTGCAGGGGTGACAGGTGTGTTGAAGCAGCTTGATCTGCCCTGGAGCACCTGCCCGAGGGTGCCACAGCAAACCCCCTGACTTGGACCCTGGTTAGTCCGTGAGCCGCCCAACCCCATCCACTCCCGGCATCTTCCTCAGATCGCCAAGGGCCCATGAACTCTCTGCTCAGGTGGCAGTCTCTTACATGCTGACGTCTTTGCCCCTTGAATTCAAGATTCATCCTATTTCTCCCTATCACTCACCCAGCCCCTCCTCTCTATTTTGATAATGTCTCCAAGTGTAGCTCAGGGAGTCCTGCCAGCCTGAGGCCCCAAACTGTGCCCCCGGCTGGTGTCACTGTCTTGGTTTTCACAGGACCCTGGCTCCTTCCTCTGTTCTGAGTCCCTCTTTGGAGACCGCCCCTCAGAATCACAGAGCCTGGGTCCTTGTCTGGCTCCTTCATTGCATAGAGGTTTCCGTTCAGTAGCAAACATTGGCTTTCTTTTTGCAGTGACAGCCCCAAACATTTCCCAGTTCTGTGTGATGTCATTAAAACATACGTACCTGCTGTATTTAATCACCTCATTGGCACAAATACGATAATTGGAGATAATGGCTGAGTGATGCCCTGTCCTCCAGAGGAACAGATAGGGATTCAGCAGGACCTTCCATCAGATAATGCCTTAACCCCCAAATGACTCAAGCGATGAGACCGGAAGCTGCCACCCTACCCAGGTGGGCCTTTCAACATCTATTAAGTTACACTGGATAGGTGAGCCGCCCCTCCAACCCTGCATGGCTCTAGGTCTAAACCGAATATTTATGTAGGTCAGACATTTTTTTATTCCCTTTCTCATTTCGCAAATGAGAACTGCTCTTCTTTTTGTGTTTAGAGTGTCTATGCCAGAAAAATGTCCATAATCCTCTGCTCTGCAGAGCTTGTTATACAACTCCTCAACACGAAATTTGATATGTGAAAATTGGTTCTTTTTAAATTTTTATTTGTATTTTTTTTGGCAGGCTTTGGGAAAGGCCTGTTTCCTGGCACTAAAAGTAACCAGTCTTGGCGTGAACAGCCTCTGACAATTTCCAGCATATGGTAAGAGAAGACGCTTCTGCCCACCCATCAGGTAAGTGCCATCTTTCGACTGGAGCAATGATAGATGTCGTGCTTGGAGAGCAATGACTGCTGGGAAAGGTGCCAGCAGCCAACCGGCCAATGCGAGTGAGCGGGTCAGACGGCACCAGGCCCCTGGCGGAGTCAGGCCTGCTTGTCCCCAAGCACACGGCAGCCATGCGCTAGGAAAACGTACTCTGACAAATCTCGAATGTGGCTGCAGAGCCGAATCTTATCAGTTGTTTTGCTAATGCAGCTGTAGAGGGATCAGCGAGAATGGCAGTACTAAATATACGTGCAGACAGCGCTGCTTTAGCTTTTCGGGGAGAACCCCATGAGTTGGCTCTCTCATGGACGGAATGGACTTAGCCATCTCAAAGAGGTGGAGCCTAACAATCAAACTTCCTGCTGTCCAGTGTATCAGAGCATTTTACAGTGCGCACTGGCTGGCAGTCATGTGGTCATTTCGACTCTTCTGGAAAGTACCTTGTTTCATATACATGTATGGTCAATGCGGAGAAGTGAAATGATAATGACAGGCGATGTTTTGAGAACTAGTCTTACAGAAATCTCCCCATTCACGTATACAGTGTTTTATGAATGAGCTCATTCCACGCATGCTCACTCCTAACCTGCTTGTTTCATTTCATACTATATCATGTATACGATCGTTTCAATGTGGCATGAGAGACCATTGCATATGTGTACAAATATTTAGGTAAGCAGTCCCCCAGGGAGGACATTTAGGTCGTTTCTAATTTCTACTATTACAGCAGTTCTGTGGGGAACTGCTATACATCTTTTTGGGCTTATACAATTAGTACTTTAGGAAAAACACCTAGAAACTAGATTGTTGAGTCAATGAGGGGAGCATTGTGGTTTTCGGCGCATATTGCTAAACTCTCCAAAGCAGATACTTTATGGATTTATATATGATGAACAGCACTGGTTTTTGTCAAATGCTGTAGTAATTACGAATGAACTTTTCTTTGCGATTGGAAGAAAGATGGCAGCTGGTTTTCAGGTAAGTGGAACACAAATGTGTGCAAACAGGAGGGGTTAGCAGTCATGTGGAGGATGTTGTTGGAGCCATTGGTGAAAAGGAAGCGCTCGCTACTGCTCCTTGTCATCCTTGATGAGGGAACATTTCAGGAAACCCTGGTGCAGCAGCACAGGACACTGCAGCTTTTGTCTGCAGGAGGCAGCATGCGTGGGGAGTGGAAGGCAAGCTGTCCCCAGGCGCCGACCTTACTGCCGCCTTGGGGACCTCAGTGAGCAGGAGAAGGGGTCTGTTCACGAAGGCCCCTTCCCAGCTTGGACCTTCTGCAGATCTCATCAGCAGAGGCACCAATTAGTGCTCATTAGAAAGGTGTTTGGGTTTTTAAAGTTTATTTTGTTTTCCTGATGTGGATACCATGCCCGAAAAGAGCGGGCTGAAAAAACAATGTGTTCGGGAAAGGACATGTTGCTGAGGAGACCTGCTTTCCAGACACCTCGGAGGGAGGCCACTGCGGGCCTTAATGAGGGCTGTTCCGCGCAGAAGGGACTGGGAGTGGGCGGGGCGGAGAATGGCCTTTATGCCTGGCCACTCTGACTCTGTGGTGCATCTTGGTTATTGTACTTTATAGGGACACAGGTTCCACTGTAGCCCTTTGTAGGAAACAGTTGATGATGGGTTGTAAAGCTGGGATGGTTATAAATTGGTAAACTACTTATCCCTTCTGGACATGGTGGGATGGGGTGTTGTGAGGTAGTTTCCTGAACTGGGTTTCATCTGCCTTATGGGCCTGGTGGGAGAGCAGGTGAGAAGCTCTGTTTTAGAACAACGGGCAATTGTACTTTCTTTAATGCACATCTGCTTCCCAACTTCTTCCCTCTACAGTCTTTTGCAGAATACGTCCTATTTTTTCCAGTAGAATACCTATTTCACCTGAAATAGCACAAAGAGGACAGAGATAAAAAACTGAGGATATCCACCAGTGCAAAGTTGAGAGGCAGAGGCTGTGGGTTCCAGTCTCAGCTATCCACTGTGTAGCTGGGTGACCTTGGGCTGATCATTAACCTCCGTAAGCCTCAGCTTCCCTAAGAGTGGTGCGGAGGTACTAACATCTACTCTGCTTGCAGCACCTGGAGGCTGTGCCTACTAGCCAGGTGCCAGAGACTGAATGTGTCTCCTGCAAAATTCATATGTTGAAATCCTAACTCCTATTGTGATGGATTAGGAGGTGGGGCCCTTGGGAAGCGATTAGGCCATTAGGGTAGAGCCCTCCTGTGTGAGATCAGTGCCATTATAAGAGAGACTACAGAGCTCTCTAGCCCTTTCCATCATGTGATAACACAGGGAAAGCCTTAATCTTGGACTTCCCAGACTCTAGAGCTGTGAGAAATAAATTTCTGTTGTTTATAAGGCCCCCCGTCTATAGTATTTTTGTTACAGCAGTCCAAACAGACTAAGACACAGGCTATTATATGTGAAATTTCTTTATAGACCCAAAGAAACTATGGATATAAGACTTTGTACAAGGATTGTCAGTCACTTTATTACTAATTGCTTTATTTATAAAAGTCATTTAAGACAGTATTACCTTGATCCCCGAACCAAAACATATAAACCAATACCCTCCTGAATGCAGAGGCAAACAATCTTAACAAATGCACATACCTTTGAGAGACATACTCCTGAGTTACACTAGAGTGTAAACGGTGGATATCTAATTACGACAATCACTGGCAGTCATGGGTGCCCCATGATGCAGACGAGAGGCCTAGGGGTGCAGCCAAGGAAAGGAAGTGAGACGTACTAGGTGTGGGAAAATGACTCGCAAAGGGAAGTCCAACCGTAGTACATGGACTGGTTAGTTGCCTTTGAAATGTCCCAATATTAATTATGTAATCACACCATCAGGAATTCTTATCTCCACTTGAACGAGTGTCTGTCTTCATTCATTTATTCACGCATTCTCTAGCAAGCTTTATTAAATACACCTGCTGTTTGTAGTATTGTGGTAGGTGATCTTGGTGACAGGGAACTATGGAAACCAACCTTCGACTTCTTGTGGTTTGTTATCTAATAGGGAAGAAAAGAGAAAATAAAAGAATAAATGAGATAGAGAAAAGCCACCCTTACATTGTGGATTTCAGAGAAAGTGGCTTCCAAACTGTGCCTTGAGAAGGTCTGGTTTTGGAAAATGGGATGGATGTGTAAAGATTTTCCATTTAGAGGGAAACAGCATAAGTAAGCACTTAGTGATCTGGCTTCCAACAAGGTCCTTCAGTTGGAAGCTTACTCCTCTCCACTCCACAGGTCTTTTCCACTCGGGAGGCGAGCCTTCCTGCTGCTTCCTTATCTCTCCTTCTCCAGGAGCAGCCGGGACTGCAGGCGAAGGGCAGCGCCTGTGGCCTGTGCTTCTGACAGCAGGATGGTCCCCTCCTCTCTTTTCACTCATGAGGGGCAAGTTAAGTCCAGGTGTTTTCACTTCAGAGACGCCACTAGCCACCATGTGCTCAGCACTTGGGAGCTAACAAATTTGCGATGTCACAATTGATAATCAACTCTAGTAAAAGAATGTCCAAATCAATTGAGCTGTAGCAAGGGCAAAGCGGCTGGACACAGGCGGGCTCCCAGCTAGAGCTGGCTGGGCTTGATAAATTTGCCCTTATTATGGCTATTGATGTTTAAATTTCTTCAGGGATGTTGTTACATGGGTGCCTGGTGGTGACAGAGGTACGGTGACCTCCTTCGATCCTTAATCTACACCTGTTAGTTGGCTCCCTCGTTGCCTCTGAGTATACCCAAGCTTAAAGGTTAACAAAAGAAAAACAGGCCAAGTTTACGCGACGGCAGCAGCGGATCAATGCAAGTAAATAACCTTCTCTGTCTTATTTCCCCAAGCATTATTGATCCAAGTTCTTTGTTCTTTGTCATGTTTCTGTCTTCTGGTCCTGGGGGACACTCAACGATCAGCTCGTATTGGACATGTTAACTGGCACATTATGACAGCTACCATTTTGTCACTCAGTGTGGCGAGATACACATAAATATATTTTTATGTATATATATATATTTTTTACATATATATGTATACATATACATAAATCTTTTCTTTAGAGCTTTCTAAGCTGTAGACTGGTAAGCGAATCTCAGACATAAACTTCTTCTGCTCCAGTTTCTTTTCTCTTCCATCTGTAGCAAGCAGGTGAATTCCATAAATCTCTATCACATTAATAGGTTTGCTTATTTGTTTCAAATGCTTATCAAAATGGATAATGATAGGGCAGTTTACAAAAAGTCACTACTCTGGTGAAGTTTAGGGCATATTTTACCTTCAAACTGAACATTTATGATGTCAAACAAAATGAAGCCAATACGAGTCATTTTGCAAAGGAAAAGCTAGTCCGTTAACAAGTAGGTAGTGCCAGTGTTTCCTCTGTAGACAGCTTTTAAAATATTAAGCCAATATTAATGTGGTGATACTGACTGATCATCCAAAGTCCTTAGGATCAAATGGCATAGAAATCTTATTTCTTAAATTACTTAATCAAATAAACGTCACTTGCCCAGGGACGTATGTAAACCATGTGTGTGTTTCTCTCTTATTTGTCAATCATTTAAATGCCCTGTGTATCTTATTAATACCATTCTAAACTCTCTTATCTCTCAGTTCCCAATTTTGTATTCTGTTTAATCCATTGAAGAGTCGGATTAAGTGATGTGTTGATGCAATGTGGAAGCTCATTTCTATCATTCTTTCTGTGCAGAAATCACTGCAGGCCTTGCTGGAGAATGTGAAATCGGTTATCATTAATGATTAGAGCTTTTCATCCTTGCTGTGCTTTGCAAACAGTAATTAGTGAATCCTTGTATGGTACTCACACCAAATGGAGTTGCTCATATTCTATGGAACAGATAAGGACTCCTGGTCTTTGGACACTTACTTAACCTACCTCACTGTTTCAGAGATGGTTAGCAGGACAGGAAATAACCCTAGGACCACATGCACTTGCTTCTCTGTGTGATTCACAGGGATGCTCTCTGAAACAGCAAATACGTGTTCTTCTTGGATACCCTCAACTTAGAGCATCTTCTCTTGTCCTCTGTCTGTTACATTTAACCATGGCACTGAAATACCATTTAGAACATTTTGTTTGCATGTTATTCAGGAGATTGTACTATGTATTCTAGAGATCATTTTGGAATTAATCTTTATTTTTATGTTTGTTTTTTCCATCTACTGGCTCTCCCACAACATCAGTGCAATCTTAAGAAAACATGGTCAAACTTTAAGCAACAATAAAAATAAAGTCAACTGAAGGATTTCAACCTTTGGATTTCTACTAAGTAACCTCTTCTTTTCTAATCCTAAAGCTGTTGGTAGAAGTTAAAAGAGACAAAAAGGACTGTTTTCAAAGCTTTAATTAAAGTACTTGGTTTTATAGGAGGGTCAGTTGGGAATTGTTTATCCCCCCAAATGGGAATTTTGTCAGTTCATGCTGTATTCTGAAAGAACCATTTTTTTTCCCCCAGAAATGATATTCAAAGACATTTTTGGGACAGAGAATGAAAACATAACCATTGCAAATTTTACAAAGCCTGAGCTTATTTGTTTGCTATCCCTTTCAAGATACACCTTTTTTTTTTTTTTTTTTTTTTTTTTTTTTTTTTTTTTACAGGAGTTTCAGTGTTCAAATAAACCTTGCAAAGTGTTTAAATATTCTCAGCATTGGCCCAAATTGAGAGACAGATCCATGGTAGCTTTGCTTGGGGAGGATACTAGTGTCAGAAATTATAGAATCTTAGATTGTACTACCTCACTTATCCAGGGAAAATTGGAATATGTTTAGTATGCAAACGTTTTAATTTCCCCCAAATCTCAGTACATTTTTGGCACTTCCATATGCTGCAATAGGATATGCATGCTAAATAAGTCTTAATAATTCATCTGTGTAAGATGCACATCAGATGATAATGGCCATGAACATTCTCACTGAGCATGACCTTGTTATCCGTGTGCACCACCTACTGCCCTTCTTTCCTGTGCACGAGAGGACATTCTGAGAAACTAAATATATATTTAAAATTAATAGCATTTTTGAAACATTATTCACTTACAGTGTTTCAATAAGCACAAAACAATGTTTTTGAAGAACATTTAAAAAGTTGGTAAAAATATAGTCATTGTAAAAAAATTCAAACAGAAAAGTATAAAACAAGAATGCTTGTATGATGTTGTGTTCAATGGGATACTTCATATTGCAGTCCTATGACCTTAATCTTATTGGGATTATTTTCCTCCCAGCTGGAAACTTTTTTCCTTCGTAGTGAAGAACAGTGTACCTTGTTTAAATTGCCATGAAATTCAAATGAAGAAGTCTAAATTAATGCGATATTACTATGCTTGAACTAATGCCAAGAATTGATATCAGATTATCTCCAGATTCTGAACCAATAGCAATTATGCCTGTATCTTCTGAGTGTCAATCTGAATTAAAAATTGGCCAGCTTTATTAAGAACACACCTAAAAGACTTCTCAATTAATTTGGAGATACTATCAAATAATATAGTTCACTGCAGCTTCTCAAATGAATAACATAAGAACACCTTTCTACCTTTTACTTTATTATAGATTCAGAGTTTTAAAAGTAGAACACAGTAATTGCTCAACATATGTTAGATCCAGTGGGAAAAACTGATGTTATAATTCATTTGTTTAAATATATTGCTAATTTTTTTATCCCATGAAAATGGTTTCTTTACTGTTAAATCTAATTACAGTAATCAATTGCATAATCTATGTGTTCTACCTAGTTTTTTTCAATGCTCAAACAGATGTTATTGGCTCATTTGGTTGATTCATTTGCTAGAGTCACTGTTAGTACATATATGGTCTCTGGTTAAAAAAGGATTCAACATGAAGATACATATTATAAATGTATAACATTTACATGTATATAAGATGAAAAAATGTGCATAAGGCAAAAAAATGTTCCCTAAACATTGAACAGTATCTTTATCTTAGTGGTGGGTTTAAAAACTTAAAAAAATCTTTTTGTTTATACTTTTGATTGAACTATGTACAATAACTATCTACTATTTTTCACTAAAGTTTGCAAGTGTTCTTCAAAACATTGTTGTGTGTTTATGGAAATATTTTAAGTGAATAATGTTCCAAAAATGCTATGAATTTTTAATATGCATTTAATGTCTCAAAATATCCTTCACCAACTTTCAGTTATGAATAAGTCAAAGGATGTGAAGTATAGCATAGGGAATATAGTCAGTAGTATTGTAATAACTTTGTATGGTAACAGATGATAAGTGGGCTTATTGCAGGGATCTTAGCTAATGTGTATAAATATTGAATCACTGGGCTGTACACCTGAGACTAATAGGATATTGTATGCCAATTATATTCCAATAAAATGATCCCTTCAGAAGTGAAGCATGGAACCATATATTTAAAAATAGTAGGCATGAATACAATAATACATTAAAGTAATTCTTCTCATACTTTTATTTATATTTGAAATACTGTCAGTTAAAGAAAAAAGAAACTTAAAACAAAAATATAGTGATGCTTTTTTCAATATTTTAATTTTAATTTGACATCCTAGTTTTTGTTTTTATTCTTTTGCAAATCCATTATTTCCTTTGATTGAGACTGATTTTTCATGTGCACATATACAAATACATTTATAGTCTGTGAACAATAGCAGTGATGCAATAAATCCATTCGGGAAAATTTGCAACTATATACCTATAATTCATTAAAGAAATGAGTGTTATATATATATTCAATATATAAATTAAATAACAGATGCGTTATATATAAAATACATGTATATAATATATAGAGAGTACTCATTTAATTATCTCTCTATAAATATATGTGTAGAACTCATTGAGGAAAAGAATCCATAGGACATAGCAGTGACTTCAGTCATCATTTTAAATATATTACTTAAGTACATAAAAATAAAAAACTAAGCACATAATTTCATGCTTATAATTCCTTTACACCTCAAAATTCTAAGCAAATTCATAAATTAAATGCATTCAGTAAACCATTACTTTGAATATGGTAGATGATTTCATTTTGCTAAGACTGTAAGGTTGAGGTTCCTAGTAGAAACATACCATCTCAGATGGGTTCCTGCACTAAATTTATCTCTGTGTTTCAACTTCCACATTGTTGCCATTGATGTTTATGTCCTATATCAATATACGTAGTATATAGAGGCTTATTCCTTGAAGACTCTGTTTACAACTCCGGGGTTACTGAGATTCAGGTCTTATCTAGACTCTGCCTGTAAGCCATCTTCGAGCACCAACTTTAGTGAATCGGTTGATATGTCTGTAACGCTTTCTCGTTCACGAGAACATAGTGTCAGTCTTACTGCATTACTGATAACCGCATTAAATGGGCATCTCATTCAATTCTTGCTGAACCTGGGGACAGAAATTCCTTCATTGTCTTTTTTAGCTTTACTCCTACCGTTAGTACACTGGCACACGCTGTTAAACATGAAACCATGATCCAATCAGTGTATCTGTCTCCAAGGGGAATATGGCATTCATCCTTGACACACTTTTGTTTAAATAATAAACTCAGATGTAATTTGGCCTTCATTTTGGTTTAATACATCCAAAACAAAAAAATGCAAATTACAACACTGAGATTGAATGGCAGAATTTAATTTCTAGACAGTGCAGAATATGCTTATGTTATTTTGTTTATAGAATCATTTAAAAAATTAGAATGTTAGGCCCTGGCTGGTGTAGCTCAGTGGATTGAGCGCAGGCCTGCGAACCAAAGGATCGCGGTTCGATTCCCAGTCAGGGCACATGCCTGGGTTGCCAGGCCAGTTCCCGGCAGGGGACATACAAGAGGCAACCGCACATTGATGTTTCTCTCCCTCTCTCCTTCCCTTCCCCTCTAAAGATAAATAAATAAATAAATAACATAAATAAATAAATAAAATATAAAAAAAAAGTAATGAAGCACTGATACAGATTTAAAACTTAAAAAAAAAAAATTAGAATGTTAGGATTGAAGAGCCCAGAAAATGGGTTTCTAGAATATGTTCCAAGTTGAAAAATCCTAGTTTAGTGGGAGACATGAGTTTAAAATTCAACTCCTTTGCACTCATTAAGTCAAATATTCATTAGGGCTTGTTATGTCCTAAGCAGGTTCTAGGTGCTTGGTGGGTGGGACAGACTTGTTCCAAGCCCTCCAGAAATCACATTTTAATGGGAGTTAAAGTAATGGAGAAGAAATTAGACTCTCTGACTGACCACGTGATCTCGAACACTTTGAGCCTCAATTTGTGTAGCTATCCAAGGAGGGCAGAACCTACTCGAACCATCAGAAGATAGTTCTCTTAACCTTTAAAGTACTGGACCGAAGGAAAACAATATTAGGCACACTGAAGCCAAATTAAATCAAAATCAAGATGACTACTAACAAAGCCATTTCCAAACCCGTTCCACTGACACCACAGTCCAATGATTGCAGTCAGCACTATTAGCTATTCTATAGTTCTGATCCCCCTCGAAACTAGCCTGTCTGAACTATAAATCCAACTAGTGAAATCTAAATCCAAAGTAATGGTTCTGACGGTATTATCATTGAAATCAGTCATGTCTGTAGTTCAACAAGGCAACTGTCTAGCAGCTGTCTGACGTCCTCCATCTAGATGGTAACTGAAAAGCAGCTTCTCAGCTGAAATTTCAGGGCAGTGTTCAAGAGAGGTAGCACATGGCTTTGTAGCTTGGAATGCCGCCAGGATCATTAGAATTACCCAGTGTCCTGCCCTGGTGGAACGGAGCATTAATGACCATCTTGACTTCCCATCTGAAAGACATCATTTCTCACAGCCCAGGGTCTGATGCTTACAGCACAACACATGAGGAATTAGCGGGGCAGTAAATCATCTCAACACTTTCTGCAAGAGAGGGCTGGCTTCAGTCCTTTTGATGTTGAAAAGAGTCGGAGGAGCTTGAACTGCTAATGCCCTGAGCTAACTTCTACTCCAAAGCCACTTTCCCCACCATTACTGGGTTTGTGCTTAGGGAGTGCTAACTAATTTTAATATTGGCTTAAGGAAAGCATAATTAGATAGGTAAATCTGCCGAGGGGACATTCAAATTATGCCTTCCTTGTGTGTGCGCCTGTGCATTAAGTAGATACTTCAAATTATGCCCATTCTTCTAGTGCGGCACTTAGCACACAGTAGGTTCACAATAAAAAGTCCATGGATGTGTAAAATAATCTCTTCAATGTTCAAAATAACCAAAAGGTGAATTTTATGGCTATCTGTATCTATAGTTGCCCAAATTCAGTTTTTGGATCAAGACAATGTTTATATAACTTTAAGTTATATATATTTAAAATTTTATATCCATATATATTACTTTTTCTAACTTCAAAATTAAGAGAAGCTTCCATTACAAAAATTTAAACATATAAAATGTCATAACTGAATTAAATCAGATCATCAATCTATTTATATATTGATAACACTATAAAATTAACATTTTAATGTATTCCCCAATTTTTATGTATTTATAAAATTTGAATCATGTATGTGTTTGTACTAGTATTAGAATATTGTCATTGATCTTACTAGTCTTTTTTATTGCTTTCTGATGCTACCGAAATTGGAGTTTACATTTCCTGAGATATAAGGGAAATATTTTCTAGAATAGGCCCAGAATCAAGCAAATAAATTAAGTTAAATTAAATTAAATGTTTAATATAAAAGCAAATTAGCATGTTGTGTCTTTAAGAAAAGTGTACTAAGCCAATTTAGTCTTGGGTCAACACAATTCATCAAGAAAGGGCACACAGAACTAAAAATGCTATAAAATGGCTTTCCCCCTTAGTATAAAATATTGCTCACTTATGTCCCCTTGCATTCAGTATCATTCTTCTGGCTGTGCAGCACAAAGCAGAGCTGCCTGGAAACCTTATTTAAAAATTTGGGGAAAGAAGTGGAGCAAAGTGTAATGATATTAATGTGTTTCATTAATTGCAGAAAGTGCAACCCGTTTACTCAATGGCCCTGGGGATATTGTCCCTGCTTGAAATGCAGAGGGACTGGTACATTGGGAACTGAAAGTTTTAATGCTTAAAACAGAGTTTCTAGAGACAGAAAGGCATGTTCCAAAGAAAGCATAATCTCTGCTTCGCCCGTTTAAAGCTGAGCAGAATGCAGCCCGACTGAAGAATGCGAGGGAACATGAACCAGCTGTGAAATCCTGCGGGGAAAGAGGCTGAGTGAAAGTGGAATTTTCGATAACTCCATCAGCATTATTTTTCCCAGTGGTGATTGCCAAAACTGTGTTTGTTTATAGTTACTTGAAGATAAAGTACTAACTTTGAGCTGCGGGAGAAATACTGTATTTCCCTGAGAAATCAAAGTGCTTGAGATTCTCTCGCAGAGTCTGGAAATCGTGCCAGACAAGCCTGCCTGTGGGGTATTTCCTGCTTAACTCTGCGGTCCCGAGGGGTCACGATGTGCTCTGGAGAAACAGCAAGGTTAAACTGTGCCATTAATTTGGGGAAAGTTCAGAGGTGGGGATGATAGACGCAGCTTGCCTAGGTAGATGTGAGCACCCCAAACCCGAGATCCATTGACAGGCCAAGTCTCTTCAGATCAGCCCTGTAGCTGGGGAGAAATATTGATGACCCCTGGTGTGTGAGCCTATAATTCATTCCCTTGTGAGCCATGAACTTTCCCGCTTATCCCGTCACGTTGTTTCATAGAGCATTACGTAGAGAAAACGTCAGACGTGTTCACATGGTGTGCGAGAGCCTTCCTAACCTGGCCTGGTCTCCAGCAAGCTTCTCTCTTCCCCTTGTAAAGCGCCTTTTTCATCAGCCTGTCCACCCTAACTCAGTAGCTTCCTTTGGCGCTCTGTAGCTGAACCACACTCTCTGGGCACACAGATGAAGCCTGGGGCGCTGCACTTGGCAGGAACCAGCGAGTGTTTATTCGTCCACTGAACTTCCGGGCTACCCCAGGCAACACTGAATGCTTGTTGTCAAACATGCATATGCAGTCCTTGTGGATAAAAATGTCCTTTTTTTTTCTTTGAAATGTGTCATAGTACCTGATTGGCTTTCATAGACTATTCATACACTAGTTCTTGTTTAAGATTTAAAAGCTAAAGGATCAAAGTAGTAAGAGATCTGAATGGCACCTAAGATATGGGGCTGGGAGGCGGAGCTTACAGAAGCCGTGGGTCAGGAAAAGATGATGCGTAGCCCAGGTATTGGGTACCAGTTAGAAGTATGATGGATAGGGCCCATTCCAGTACTGGAAGGAATGGTTGGCTCATGGTTTGAAAAGAATGGTGAGCCGGTGTTTTAAAAATCAATATCCTGTGTGCCATGGGAAAGGCAAGTTGAACACTTTCTGCCCACCCCCTTCTTGCCTTTCTTCTGCACTCAATTTGACTACAAAGTGGATTTCTCCCCCTATAGCTCTAACCAGGGAGGATGGCTCAGGTTCTGCTCCCAGTGGTGAAATGTCACCATGGTTGGCTATTTGCAATGCAAATCGTCAGGCTTTGGCATCCAAGATTGATGTTCCCCTTAAGAAAGTACTTAGTTGCTGGGCTGGAGCTGAGTGGAAGTGACACAGGTCTCTTCGCAGCCTAGAGTGGTTGTCAGAGGTAACAAGGCAGGGCTGGGGGAGAGATGAGGCTGAGCCTTTTGCACCATCCATTCCCAGCACATGGTATTAATGCATCTAAATTTAGCTGGGGCCACCAAGTCTGGGCTGAGGGCAGATGGCATATCCGGGCTGGGGCCGAGAGCAATGGGACTTTCCACGGACTATTCTGGAGACTAGAGAGAAGGCACAGATCCCCAAGAGGTGAGCACCTGTCTGGGTCAGACTTCCATTTGCATTCCCAGCGTTTCTGAGCGGCTCAGGGCGGTGTCAGGTGGTCTTCGGGCGAGAACCCGAGTTCCCTGGGAAGCCAGTCCTTGATGCTGAACTTGGCCTGCGGGCCCCCAGGGAGCAGGGAAACTTGAAACTGGTCCAGACCCTTTAGGTGCAAGAAATTCACAAGAAAGTCTGGAAAAGCTCTGAAAGAAAATTAAAAATCCATCTGAAACCCAACATTTTTTTTTACGTGGTGGCTGTTGCAACGGGGGAAAATGCTTTTATTAAACCCATTACCATCTGTGGAGAGTTCGCTTTGCTGACAGTGAAGTGGGGGAGGAGACTCTCTGTTAGGGCCTAGGCCTGGCAGTTGTGCAGCCATGGCTTGGCTCTCCTTCCAGCGAATCTTCGTTGCATGAATGTTTTTCCGTACCCCAGGAGGAAAAATACACCAGTGAGAAATAAAGCATAACCATTTATCTCCCTGTGTAATTATAAATCATTTTGTAATTATACAGCATAAGATCAATGTAGAAAGCAAACTATTAGTTGGAAACAAGAATATCTTCTTTTGAGAGTCACCAAGTAACTAACTATCCAGAATATCTAGGCTGTGAACATTTTGTGTATGGCTTTCTGGATATAAACACATACACACATCACTCAGCTTGCAATGTAGCAGGAAGACGTCATGATGGCAAGAAGCAGGAAATAACATTTTTTTAAAAAGATTTTATCTGTTCACTTTTAGAGAGCAGGGAAGGGAAGGAGAAAGAGAGGGAGAGAAACATCAGTGTGTGGTTGCCTTTCACACGCTCCCCACTTGGGAACTGGCCTGCAACCCAGGCATGTGCCCTGACTGGGAATCAAACCAGCAACCCTTTGGTTTGCAGGCCAGGGCTCAATCCACTGAGCCACACCAGCCAGGGAAAAAATAACAATTTTCTATCATTGCTTTGATCAGCTGTTGAGTATTGGATTGTACACATGCACAGTCTCAGGTTTACTAGTCTAGTTCCCCAGAGCTGTGTACTTAGCTTTGTTTAGCTATTTTTAAAAAATGGCAATAACTGTTATTGTACTTTTGTCTTTAGGCATTTCTCTGGTTAAGCATGTCTATTTATAAGTATAAAATTAATTGGACCATTTTTTACTCAGTTATTTTCTATTGATCTTTTTCATTTGTGCTCATAACACCCCAGGCCCTTTTTAGATAAAGTGGCTTGGAAAATCTTGTCTCTTTTGGTCAACTTAAACTTGGCAACTTTTCTACCAACTTCTGAAGTTGGGCCGCCTTAGGAACAGGCAGAAATAAAAGGATGATGTGAGTGATAAGATCCTGGCATTGCTTTTTCTCCTACCACTTGCAGGTTGAGCTTCTATATCTATTTAGTGCAGATAACGTACAACATCCAAATGTGTAACCACAGAAACACATTTATAAATTGGACACTTGGAACTGGGAAGTGTTTTTCTATATAAGTAATATAAAAATATGTATAAGTTTCCCAGGAGGGTAAAACAAAGCTTACTGAACCCCTGTAATAATGATATTGAACATTACTGAGCACCTTCCATATGCTAAGCAATTTATATACATCACCTCTAATCCATATGGACCTTAAATTATTTATATTGATAACTTTTTTTACTGTAGGAAGTACGATAAAGTTATTTTTTTCATTTTAACATCATAAGCACATTATCAACTTCATGATGTATTAGAGAACATAAATTAAATTTGTTATTCCACCATTCTCCATTTTGTTATACTCCTGAAGAACTAAAAATAAAAGGCAACAGAAGTACGTGCCATAGAGCAGGTATTTAAGGTAGGGGGCGATCTTGCAAAGACGCTGCAGAGGCCCCCTGAAATCCTTTCAAGGGCTTTACCGAGAGCCAATACCAAGGATGACCCTGACCTTCACTATGTTGAATTTTCTTCGACATTTTGTGAAACTTTTCCCCTTGATTGACACAGTTAATGTGTCCTCTGCTTAGCATGGTGTCAGAGAAGGAAAGGCTCTATTCTCAAAGGAGCAATCAAGGAAGGAAATTACTGAGTCCTTGGGTATCAGGTAGCCTATGTTTTCCTTGGTCTCAGTAGAACCAGTAACATATCCGGTGGGAGATGGAAGAACACCGAGAGAGACGGCCAAGGAGAGATCAGGAAAGAGAGCAGAGGCCTCACCGCCAGCTTTGGGGCAGGGGGGAGGTCACCCTTTTGGAAAGGACACTAGGAGAAATCATTGCTGGAGGCCGTGCTGACAAGTGGGCATCACAAGACATGGGTTGGATGGGGCCCGACCTTCCGTGATGTGGGTCAGAGAATTCCCATACTCAAACCTTTACCACAAAGTGAGAGTTGAGCTCAAGGGAACCTAGAAAATGCTCGATGACCGGAGAGGAATAAAGGCCGTAAAGAAAGTGACGTGGCAGCTGACTTCAGAAGACCACACAATGAACAAGTGTGATGAGTGAATTTGGATGTCCTGACTTCAGAACCCATTTAGAACTACTATTCTCTAACCTAAAATAATACAAACTGCTTGCTACTTATGTTTCTTTAAATCAAGATGCTATTTAATAATTCTAATAATTCTATGATGGCAATGAAACTACCATTTTCATTATTAATTGATGAATTGGAGGCTTAAGAAATTTTAATGACCCAACTCAAATAGCCTGAAATTCTGACCAAGGTCCCTAACTGTAGACCAATACTCAGTGCTGCGTATACTGACATGCACCTTGAAGATTCCGAGTTTTCTTTTTAATTCTTCATTTGGATGGCAGGGGTCATAGAGACACGTAGGGGACAGGAAAATTGAGAGAAGCCGCCTTGGCAGCCCTTTGGCACATGGCCAAAGCCATTCCCCTTCTGCTGGCAAACAGGGTAGATTCTGCATTCCTCCCCACTGTGTCTGTGGTCTCCATTAGAGATTCCGACAGTCACTAGATAAAGTTAAAGACTCGTGTAGTGATCCTCACACTAATTGGACTGTAATGTATAGCCTCGGTCAAGCACATCTTTCCCAGCACTCCTCTCCGCAGACGGCAATCAAGCCACTTACAGAAGATGCATCGGCTGCCGAGACCCTAGAGCAACCTTAAGCTGCACTGGCCTTTTAGCGGAAAACACAATTAATTTTGATACTGAAGGGCAATTAAGACTGGGGTTAAAATAAAAAATCTTTTGGAACATAGCACGTCAAAGATTGGATAGGAAAGGTTTTTTCCCTCATATATTTCAGAAGCCTGTAAGCAGACCAACCCCTGGTTGCTCCAAGTTGCCAAATTCCTGTTCGATTTCAATACACGTGAATTGAAATGAATAGCTGTGTTAGCCATGTGGCTACACTAATGGAGATCACTTACATCAACTCCTTTTATCACCGGTAGCTCGGAAAAACACATGTGTGCCTGGACACCTGTTACACTCATACATTTGTAGAAACAACTACACAGACTTTTTAAAAAAATGCATACATGCATCCGTGGATAACACAGCACGTGTTACAAGTTGCTCTAGCTAATTTTGGCTCAGAAAAAAATCTTCCTAGAAAAAATGTTTTGCTTAACACTCTGAAACCAGGGGAAAGATGCTGCCGTTACACTCACTTAGAGAAGAAAAGATTCGATCATTGCCTGATTAACAAGGAAAAAAATGTAGTGGACCAAGGCCAGTTGTGGTTTGCGGGGATGTGTGTTAAAGGTACATTGGGTTACTTACTAACAAGATTTCTAACACAAATTAGTCAGTTATCACCTTTAACTCTTCGTCATCAAGTTTTGTGTTTTTTTAGTGAATTTTCTCTTCAGACTGATTTTCCTTTTTTTATAAGAATATTTTATTAACTTGTAGGAGGTTTTACTAAATGTGTATTCCGTACACTGACTTTTTTGTCGTTGAATATATGCGCATGGCTGCTGTCTGACTACAACAATGTGTGGTTAGGATGTGGGAGGTGCTGGTGGACAGGCACCGGGGCACCATCCATTTGCGCTGGGCACTGCCTGCGCCATGATCCAGAGATTTCATGAGATATGTATGAGCATGCTCCCTGTAGCCCTGTTTGTAATAAGAGCTAATTTTTGCCAGGGCCTTGCTTATTTCCCAAGAACCCTTTTAAGCTTTTCATTTGTATTATGTAATTTAATCCTCAAAATGACTCTATGTGGTTGTACTCTTATGATACCCATCTGGGTAAACCAAGGTACAACAGTTAAATAACTTCCCCCAAATCACAAAGCAAATAGAAGTAACGCACTAGGGATTAGAGAGCCCAGAAATCTGCTTTAGAGCTCACACTCATAACCAGTAAGCTAAGCCATCATTAGGATAGGACTGAATAGATTGTAGCTTATAATTCAATGCAATACCATTCTGTTAAACTGTAGATTCACATGAATCAGCACACATAAATGTCACAATGATAATGCCAAAGAAAGGAAAGCTACTGTAGATTCAAAAAGAAATGTAGAAGAATAAGTTACCATTTAAAAACACACATTATGTATATATTGTATAGATATAGATATGTACATATATATTTTGCTTATACATTCAAGTGCACAAATATTCAAATGTGGTTTGCATTAACATGTCAATCTCAAGAGAGAGATAACCTCTTTAAAGAGAGAGAAAGAAAACAAATATATTTCTTTCCTTAAACATACAATAATTGTTTTATTTTTGCTAGACATTAAACTACAAATTTCCCAATTACGAAAGTTCTATATAAATAATAATCATAACCTGTTGTAAATAAATGAAATAAAGTGTCTTTGTGCTTAGTTTGTTTTTTTGGTCCAGGGAATAAAAACATACTGGGTGTTTCTGGATCAAGCAGTGTGAGTGCTTCCAAGTATTTTTCAACCTATCGATAGCTTGCTTTCCAAAGTATTGATACAAATTTAACCCAATTTAATCCAATAAACACAGGCTCTGATTTAACTGTACTTTTACTTGAATGTAAATGATTATTAGTTAATTAATTTTCATTTAATGTGTGTAAAATGGTCCAATGTTATTATATTGATTTGCATCCATTTGAGGCTATTTTGGTATATTTCTCTATTTGTTTCTTTCTTCTTTGCATTTCTTCATATCTTTTCTTACTTGCTTCTTATATACTTAAATTTCGTAGGTTTTATTTGTTTGCTTGTTTCTTACACTCTTGAAAAATAAGATATTATGGGTACTTAAAATCTTGTTCCCATGATCAGATTTCTCTCTGACAGAGCAAGGAGAAGGCAAAGACAGGGTCAGAACCCAGCGCTCCTGTCTCCAACAGACTTTCGTTTCCCTAATAGCTCAGGGCCCTGTCTCCCTCCGCAGCTCCCTTCACAGGACAGTCACTGCTTTCTCTTCATAGAATCGTGAAACGCCTCTACAAGTTGTATGGAAACCACTCACCGATGTTAGATTTGCACAGTGGGTAGTTTTTATAAATGTTTCTCTTAAAAAGCAACATCCCAGCAAAGCCCTGGGAGGCATGTACTGCACAAGGCTGGCGAGCAGCTGCCGGCATGTGCTAGAGGTTCCCAGGGTTGCAGCCATTGCTCCCAGGGATTGATTCCATTTCTGTCCTGTCAGCCAGCTTAGCTGCAAGCTGGAGTACTGCCCCGTGATTTTATGCGCAGAAGAAATATGGCAAGAACAGAAGGCAGGATCCCGGAGAAAACGTGAGCCAGGGCAACACCATGCAAATGCTACACGCTGTGTGACCCCGAAATCTGGTGTGTGGACTTCTGAAGTGGGGCCTGAGGCAAATATCTGCGTGGTGGAAGTGAAAGTATTATTAGTCCTAAATAGAGAGGTGAACAGAATGAGGTAATTTGCTTTTGCCTATAAAACGGAAAACAATTGATTTGCCTCAGTTCCCATATCATTTTCTTTTCCTTTTTAAAATATGTATTGATTTTAGAGAGAGAGAGAGAAAGAAGAATGGAGAGTGAAAGAGAGAGAGAGAGACATCAATTTGTTGTTCCCACTTATTGATGCATTCGGATTGATTCTGGTATGTGCCCTGGCTGGGGATTGAACCCATGACCTGGAGTATTGGAATGACACTCTAACCAACCGGACCTTCCCGGCCAGGGCCAATCCTCCATTATTCTTATTTTTCACGTAGACAAAGTGTTGGGTAGCAGGGAGGGTTGTCACTGTGATGGACAGCGGCCTGGGATGGGACTTGGGGCATGGGGTCACTGCCAGATTTGCTACTAACCAGCTGTTGACTAGGTTCAACACTCCCTTTTTTGAACCACCTTTGCCATTGGAAAAATGAGGGCATTGCCTCAGGTAGTCTCTGATGTCTTACATATCCTTCAAAACCCATTGGTTTTTAGGGACATATTAGCCACTATCTTCTTTCTAATATTATATTAGTGTGTGTGCGCGCGCGCATGTGTGTGTGTGTGTGTGTGTGTGTGTAATAAGAATTGTGAAGCACCATGACATATCCCTGTCTAATCCAGCAGGTATGCCAAAGGGATGCATGGCTATGGTAGTTGGAATTATCTTTGACTGAGACCAATAACACATGTTACCACAAATGCCTTAGTATGTTGAAAACACTGCTATAGCCCCTCTGGGAACTCATTCAAAATGCAGAGATGAAAGAGGCCTACATGTTTTTTATTTTATTTTTGTTTTCTTCTTCACACAAATTCAACCGGCTTCGGAGGTAAACTAGAAATCAGAAAATCCCAGAGGGAGTTTTACCAATCCCAAGAGCACCAATGGGGGTCTTTGAGCTCCTGAAACCTTTTAAAGGGACCAACAGAGACCATACCTGTTTCTCTGTAAAGTTACAAAAATGCCGATATCATCTGCTTTTGATATGGATGATATAGTTCAGTATATCCCAATGTATCTTGATCTTATCTCAGCCTGATCTTAAAAGCTCTACTAGGCAGCTATAAGCTTTTGGTTCAATAGAAAAGACAACTATAAAAACAGGTTTCTAGACAAAATATTTCAGATGATGGGGCAATTCAGTTCAGCGCCTACCACGAGGAAGGGCAGGAAGACAGACTCTTGGAAAGATAATCTCAATACAACATGGTATGTTCTCTACAGTTGCCCTTTGCAACTGTTTTTTGGAGGCACACAGAAAGAAAGTGGTCCCAGCTGGGGTGATGTTTCAACAGATTGTAAAATACAATCGAGGAGTTAACCTTTGAGAAAGGTAGCAAAGAACTTTCCAGGAAGGCAAGATCAGCTCTGAAAGGGCAAGAAGTGTTACAGACTTGGATGCATTTGGAGAGCTCTGGGCATAAAGTTAGAGGAAGTGGCTGGTCAGAAATGAATCTGAAGAGGCAGGCTCATGGATAGAGAACAGACTGACAGCTGTCAGAGGGGAGATGGTGCGTGGGGCTGGGTGAAAAAGTGAAAGGGTTAAGCAAAAAACAAAACAAAAATCTCATAGACACAGACAACAGTACGGTGAGTACCAGAGGGGAAGGGGGACAGGGGGAGGTAGAAGAGGGTAAAGGCGGGATAAGTGGTGATGGAAGGAGACTTGACTCGGGGTGGTGAACACACAGTGCGTTATACGGATGAAGTATTATAGAATTGTACACCTGAGGCCTGTACAATTACATTAACCAATGTTACACCCATAATTTCAATAAAAGAGAGCGGGGCAGGGAGGCCGGGCTGCTGTGCTGGAGGGCCTGATGTACTGCACCAGAAAGATTAGACATTTCTGGTGGGAAATGGGTACCACTGGAAGGCTTTAAGTGAGTGTGACAAGGTTAGTCTCATACGGCCCCTATAATGGAAAAGAATAAACATCCATATGCTGAAAAATTTAGGAAAAACTGCCCTAAGTATCCAAGCAATTGTTTCAAGTTTCATTATTTCCTAGTACATCATCTTTTACTCTATGGTAGTTACCCTGCTAAGCTATAGAGGAGTCAATTAGTCTAAATATCTTTCTATATTTATGGCTCCCCACTACTGAACAAATTATTCTTACACTAAATGAAAATCAATATTATATAATTAACGAATACAAAGTCAGTAGCTTATTAATAGTCATTAATACTCCATGATAAAATAATGACTATGAGGATCATTCAATAGAAAGAAATCAATATTCTATATCATCAATATATCAAGGTAGGAAAAATCTACTCATCTCAAAATCCTCCAAGTTCAACATACATTTGGAATAAAATTTTTTTAACAAATATGTTGATTGAATGATACTTCTCTGGTATGAAAATATATTTTGATAAAATAAGTAGCCAATACTATGCTTAACTGTAAAGCACTAGAGTCATTCCATAAAAGTCAGGAAGAATAATTCTAACTATTAGCGGTACTATGTAACATTGTTCTTAAAATGCTAACAAATGCAACATGATAAGAAAAATAAATAAATGTGAAATATAAAACATAATTATTACCATTTGTAATAACTGTCTAACTGAAAAATCCAAGAGAACTAACTGAAAAAATATACTGGAACTAATAAGAGAATTCTCTAAAATAGCCAGTTATAAAGTCAACATAACAAAATAAGCATTTACCTATTGAACAGCAATATCAGTTAGACTGTAATATTCAAAAATCTACTATATACTATAAATCAAAATCGTCAAACATCTATGAATAGTTGCATCAGTAAGCCTTCTTAGGATCTATATAAATAAAATTACAAAGCTTTTCCTGACTGACATTTTAAAAAGACTTTATTAAATGACAAATCATGGAATGTTCTAATAAGCAGATTATCAAGTCACCAGTGAGTTATCAGCAGGGCAAACAGCTAGTGATTAGTCCAACCTGCAGAATACTGCCGTGCCAGGCGCTAGACACAGATTTTTTGATCCTCTCAGGCAATTCTGCGATACAGATATTCTTAATGACTCCATGTTGTGCTGGAGACAACGAGGCATGAAGGCGCAAATTCTCCTAGAGACCCACCGCCAGTTGGGTTTGGACCTGGGTGTTTTCATACCCAGCTCTCAGGCCTCTTGTTCACCGCACACATGCTCCCAAATATGGATGTGTTTTTGCATTGATAGGTGGCTTCTTTAAAATTCTTGATATGTTTTTTTATGTTTTCCAAATTTTCTACGGTGGATATACATTACCTCATTTTAGAAGAAAATATTTGTTTTTTTATCTCTGTTTTGTTTTGTCAATAACAAAGGCATTTAAGGATGTAACATAAAAAACAGGTTAAGAATAGAAAATTAAAATGATGTTAATAAGCATAAGCTCTCAGCTACCCTTACAATTTGGTTTTAGAAAGTAATGCATTTTTCAATGTTTCAGGTATACAAGACTTTAAACATTTTTCTCCTCTACTTCTTATAAGAATCCCGAACTGGATCAATGTGTATTTTATGATGTTCTTTGATATGGCAACATGGCTGTTAGGCAACGATCTGGTTAATGTCTCTGAAATGGTCCTTTTTAGTTGCCTTCACACAGCAAAGAAGTTGGTGAGTTTTGTCTCATTTTGCTGTGTCCGGATGCCTGGTGACCCCCTAGTGGTCTTGGGCATGGCCCCAGCTGGGGAGGAGGAGCAGCTGGATTGGACCAGGAGCCAGAGGACCTGGGTCCTCCTCCCAGCCACCCGCTTGACTTCTGGCTGCCTTGTTATTTTCCTCCATCAGCTGATTTTTCTATGTGCCCTTGAATTGGGCCACAGAGAAGACAACTTTCTACATTGAAAGTAAAGGCAAAAGATCCCTCTGTGTGCCCTCACTGACTTCTCCGTGTGGCTGACTCCCTCCGCCTCCATCTCCTCTCTGCTCTTTTCTTCTTCCCTTTTCCCCGGCTTTCTCTGCTTGGGCTTGGCTGCAGAGATGTTCAAGGGAAGGCCTGCTTCTTCTGACCTGGAGCCGACCCTAGCCTCGGTCATAGCGCCTCCTCACGGTGCCCAGCCTCTGTCTCTCCCCTACTCACGCGCGCAGAGCCCTCCCTCCTTAACACAGAGGCTACGTTTGATGTGTTACTTCATTCGTTCCAACACTTACAGAGCAATAATAATAAATCAAAGGTATTTGTGTCTTTAGTAATCTATTCCTGTGGTTTTCAAAGCACCCTCTCAATTGTCTTGGGGAGCTCAAGTTCGTGGGCTTGGCTTCTGTGTGATCCCTGCCTTGTCCCTGACATGCCAGGCATCGGCCCCCTGAATCCCTGAGCCCTGTTCAGAGCAGGGTCCTGCCTGCAGTGCGACTCGGAGGCCCTGCTCACAATCACCATAAATGGGAAGGGAGAGCCACAGGGCTACCACCGGCCCTGCAGAAGTGGTAGAGCAGGGGGGTCTAATTATGGAAATGAAGGTTCTGCGAGAGACGGTTGCCAGTGAAGGAACGACCTGCGGGCACCTGGAGAGCCATCGTCCAAGTATCTCTGGGTTGGAAGAATGGAAATATGCTCACGTTAATTAGCCTGCCGCACCAGAAAAGAATTATTTAAATGTGAAAGATAATCTCGCTGCCCTTTTGATGGGGAAGAGTTATGGTAGCCTGAAAGTTTGGTTTCCAAGTCAACAGCACGTGTGCTGGTACATTAGAGCAAGATGAGAGCTGGGGAAGAGCGGAGACAGGTGGACATACCTTTATTTTTAATTTAAGTACAGTTGGCATATAATCTTATATTTGCTTCAGATGTACATTGATATGGTGATTCAACATGCACGTGCCTTATGATGTGATCGCTGCCCTAAGTCTGTCACCATGCCGAGTTGTCACCCCTGTGTTCACGGCAGCGTTGTTACAGAAGCCAAGGCGCAGGCGTGCATTTGAACGGTGCCTCCGCTGCTCGTGTGTGACTTAAGGCAGCACCACTCCTCCCGAAGCCTCGGTGTTCAGTTTTCTCCCTGGGACTGTAGTAAAAACGGTCCTCCTTTCACTGCGATGCTGTGAGGACTCAGTATAGTAGAGTTGGTCTGGTACTGTCTGGGGCTGGTAGGAAGAGTCACACAGGCACATTAAATCCTCTGGAAACAGCTGGGTATCTGCTATGCATGTACCCAGGCATCTGCACACGTATGATTCTTTACCAAGTCCTTTTCATCCTGGTATTGCCATTTAGTCAATTCTGCTGGCGGTTATTAAACGCCTTCCCAACACAATAGCAAGGGATGGTCGACAAAGGAAAGCACACACCGCAGGGAAAGCTATTGAGAAGTGTTCATTCACCCTCCCCACACCCTTGACCTCGAGAATCAGATCAGTAACTTCTCGCCTCTTCATTTCCCCTTCCTGTGTCCACAGTGAAGGGAAGTTGGTTGCAACCTTCTGCAGATAATGCGACACGGGGCACACAAGGGCGGAAGGGAGAAAAGCATTCCAACAAAAGCCTGGAACTTGGGTTTAGGTAAATTCAGGAAGGAGAGAGAGAGGAAATGGCAGCAGCCTTGCCAGGAACTAAAGGAAAAGGATTCTGGCATCAGCCCCGGAGCAAAATGTTAGGTCATCTATAATAAGGGCTGGGTGAAAAAAACCCTTCAGCTCCCAGTGGAAGATACAATGACACAAAGAAACTTATCTAGGCGACCTTTGAAAGCAGTTCGGACACCGATGCATTTCTAAAGAAAGTCCACAGACAAAAGAGATTCCCTGATCAGCGCAGGGCAAGGCCCGTAGCAGAAGCTCGTCACAGTCCCAGGAGCCAAGTTTCGGAGCCAGATTGTTCTTATTTATGTTGAAAAGGAAACAGAAACTTAAAAACAAAATGGAGTAGATTACACTCACTTTTCTTCAATTAGGTAGCTTTAATAGGTAGTTTCTCCTTTGGACTAAAGTTCCTGACATTCATAACTATAAATGACACAGACAGAATACAGTTGAAAGCAACAAATGAACCAGTTTACACATAAAATCAGAAAAAAAAAATGCCCTATCCCATAAATGACTTCCACTGTGAAATTTGAAGATGCAAGACAGGGAGAGGAGAGAGAGAGAATCTCCAGTGAGAGCAATATATTTTTCTAAAACGTACACATTTTAGTTCTCTTGGCACTAGAAATGTTGAATTTTAGAAACATGTTAATCATGAGATCAGAGCTGTGTCGTAGCTGGAGAGGATAAGATAATTCCAGAGATTCCAGTTCTGAGTGATTGTCTTCCTCTGCTCCTAAAATTTGACTCCAAACAGATAGGAATTAGCCTCACCATTCTTCTATATTCATTTCAGGTTGTTTGCCAACCAATCACTTCCAAGCAGACCAGCCACCCTGCACAAACGTTATCCAGACCTGCATGCCTTTGAAGGAAGCCCGCCTTGGCGGGAAGAATGGGCTGACTTCCACTCTAGCACATTAACTCAAATTCTTTTTTGTGAAGGGGTCAGAAAGTAAGATGCCATAAATCCACTGTGGGAAAATCCTAGGGTGAACATGCCAGGGAGACAAGAAACAAAAATCTTTTTTCTCCTTAACAGTCTCCCCAGTTGATTGGTGAAGTAAGTGGAAAAGTTCTGTGCTTGGTTGTGTGAAATCACTACCCATCCCCCTTTTCCCTGGGGTTGATAAGGAGAATCATTAACCATTAATAAAGTTGCTAATTACCCTGGAACACAGCACATACTGGGTGGAAAGTCACTCAAAGGCACTTTGGAACTTTCTGTTTGGACCGAACTCCATTCTGACTTACATGGTGGTGGTGGTGGGAGGTTAGGGCCTGACATCTGGCAATGAGTGCCAATCTATCATTTATTCATTTTTCTGCAGCTTAAGCCCCTCACATACGAATTTCATACATGCTGCTTGGATGTTATCGTAAGACCTATGCCTTTTCAATTCGGTATGAATCTGTGCAGCCATGTTCCCATAATGCAGTAAAGGACACATTTGTAAAAATGCTTTATTTACCTCAGCAATGATTGCTGTCATCTGCCACATACCAAGTAAGTATCTATATTGTCTTCTAGTTAGGCCTTACGTTAAAATTGCCAGGTAGATATTATCTTCATCTTGTGGAGGAGGGAAATTTTGACTAGAGAAATTTCAGAAACTTGCCCACCTTCTTTCTACCAGGAAGCTGGTAGACAGCTGAAATTTGAATCTAGGCTTTTCCCATTTCCAAAGTCTGTATTCTTCTGCCTTTATATTCTACAGCGTTGTATTTTACAAACTTCCCCCTGTATCATGTCTTTGCCTTTAAAGTGATGTCTATTACTATTAAGGTTAATAATGATTATCTTGATAATCAGAGTTGCTTTTCTGTGATTCGGTTTCAAACATGATTGACAATTGCCGTGTCTCTTACGGTTCGGGGCCAGCACCCTACCCGCTGTTCAGCCCCTCCCCTCCCACTACCCCTGACCAGGACCCAGCCCAGGACCCAGCCCAAGTCCCTTCCTTCCCTATTGGAGCACCTGGTTCATGCTCAGCACATGACTAGTTATTGAAGCAGCTGGTAAGCCTTGCCTTGCAAAGTCTTAAAATCAAGAAATTTAAAAGAAAAGGGGACTTTGCATGTGAATTTTTGCTTTTCCTTTCTATCACTGTAAACACTGTTAGTAGAAAGCTGATAAGAAAAATTAGAGCCCCAAAAGGTTCTAAATATAAGTGACTTGATTAAAATTATTTAGCCATTTAATTAGAGCCTTAGAAAACCCATGTAGCTCACCCTGTCTCTGTAGTCAAGCCTGTCTATAGCTATGCAGGTTGTGTGTGTGTGTGTGTGTGTGTGTGTGTGTGTGTGTGTGTGTGTATCAATTTAATTACATACTTAAGCCCCATCTACGTGCCCTAAACTTATGCAGTTGGAATACAGACTTCCCCTTAGTCCTCACCCACTGACTTCACTTTAAATTCTTCTCAGCCGATCTGGTTTTAAAGCTAAGTATGTTTTCTTTCTTTTCTAGCTTAATGTTACGCAAGAATTTCTCTGGTTCTTCCAACCTCATGCCACACAATGACATTCTGTCCCCATCAAAAATCAGATCATCTCTCTCAGAACTGGCATCAAGGCAAACCCTGGAGATGAAAGGAAGGGTTAAGTTTACTTCCAATATTAGGGAATGATTCGGAAATAAATGTCAAGGTTAAAAAGTCCAGATGGTAATTCAACTGTATCCTTACTATAAACATGATTTGATTTATGGGAACTACTAATGGTATCTCCGTTTAGATCTGGATGGTTTTGCTTTCTCTCATCTGAGTTTTAAATTCATCAGATTCTTTCCCTCCCACTATCAATCCTTCACTACAAAGAGACACTCCTAATCAATTTGGGAGTATTTTAAAATGCAGAAATTGATAAATGTTAACAACCCTAATCCATGCAAATTACTGTCTGTTGTCATTATTTATAACCTGGCGGATGTGCTTATTCAAAAGATCCTCAAAGGGCTCTGACAATTCAAGCTTCCAGTGGTGAATCATCTTTGCTCTTTTTCCCTCTTTCATAAGGGATCACACTGAATTAGTTTTCACGTTTTTTCTTTGCCTGACATGGCAATTATTAGCTTTCTTGGCTTTGTCAGAAAAACCCATCGGAAATGTTTATCTCCTGGGGCAAATCTCAGGGAAACAGCATGTTTATCACTTCAAGGGGCTGTAATCCAAAGGCAGCCCCAGGCCCACCGGTTTTATAACCCAGAACTGGGGGAGAGGTGTCCACGTGATTGAGCAGCCGTGGAGCAATAATCCTCCACCGTGAGCCTCGCGGTCTCCCCGGCTCGTCTTTGTTCTCTGACCTCTGCTGATTAAAGGTACAAGCTGAAATAATACTAATTTAGCCTCTGATTTGCATCTGACTTTGTGGACTAACAAAGTCTTGGTCTGGAGACCAAACACCCTTTACAGTGAGGTCACCTTCTCCCCTAGTGAGAATTGAGGTGGTTTTTGAGTGGCTAATGCTGACTAACACCTCATTTGAATATCATACCATGGAAGAGGGTGTCATTTGAATCAGAGGGATGGTCAGAACAATCAGCTCAGCTGCATTTTACCTTATTAGGTTGCGAGGAGGAACGTAACTAAGGTATCTGCTCAGTGACAGACACATAGTTTTGTATCATTCTTCCCATTCTTTCAAGGCCCAGTTCCAATGTCATTTCCATCACAAAACCTTCAGTCATTGTCAAGGCTAAATGTACTACTCCATCCACTAGGCTCCCAGTAATATTTTGGACACACTTTGAGTCATTTGATGTTCAACACATTTTTTTAAAAGTTCTAGGCACATGGGAGAGCTTGAAATATAAGCAGGATCAAAGTGAAGTTTGTGCACCCCAGGGAACAAGTAATGGGGCAGCACACTAAACCATCTGTAAGTGGTACGTGGGAAATGTAAGAAGGCATCTTCCTTGTCGGGTTATAGACATGCGCCTCCAGAGTTCACAAAGGCAGTCCAGTCCCAGGGAGGAGGAACGGCAGGAAGGTAGGAAAAGCCTCCTGCACGTAAGGAAAGAGAAGCAAAAAGACCATTTGGAGGAGCGTGTCAACAAGGGGATGAGGTCAGAAGTCTTAACTTTCAAGAAAGTGAGTAAAACTGAGACCAGTAAACTTCCATATAATTTTTAGAAGTAAAGAAGTCATTGGTAGACTTGGTTGGAGCCTTTTTGGGGGTGTGTTGGGGCCAAACAAAAATTGGAGAGATGTGAAGAGTGATGGGAAAAATGGAAACACATAGAACAGTTTCTCAAAAGACTTAAATGAGGGAGATAAGTACCTTTATTACAGACCACATGGTGTCTTTTAATGTGTAGAATATTCTTCTCCCTCCCTTGCTGCCCCCGATCTAAAACACTCGATTGAATTTTTGTAGTCAGTGAGTTTTTTATTTAATTTTGAGGTTCTCCCTGACTAGCCTAGTGCCTGGAGCTTCATAAATACTGTTAAATAAATGAGTGACTGGGCCAGAAGTGATGAACATTTTTCCCATCTCTATTTTCCAGGGAAACACCAATTATTTGGGTGGAAATTATTTTGAGAGGCTGGAGTACAAATCTAGGCAAAGCGAATTAAGTCTTCACAAGGCCAAGATGCCACACATTTAATTACACTTCCAATGAAAGTCAGGGGTATCCTTCTCTCTGATGGAAAACTAACTTTCTAAACAATTAAGTGAATTAAAACTTGCGTATGACAGGGTTATGATAGCAGCAAGAGTCCCACTGCAAGTACATGAGACTGTCACAGCAATAACTGTAGAACTAAAATAGACATCTGTGCAGACAGCTACACATTTACTGCCTGAGGCTCCGAACCAATCATAACTCTAGGTGAACTCAATTCCTCAAAGCGCCAGCGGAAGCTGGAGGACCCTTCCAGGTCACCTTTGGTTGACTGGCTGCTGGGATATATATAGCTCAGGCTGAAGTGTGCTGTCAAGGCTCAGCATTTAGTATTCTCAGCTTTATTAAAATATTTCTCTCAGAGAGAAAGAACTGCATGCAGACTGAATGCAGGAAGCATCTGTTTTGTGACTTCTGGGATCTGGAGCTCAGGAAGGGCAATGGTGCTGGGGAAGTGGGCTTGGATGTGTCCAGCACGGAGATGGGGACTCGGGCAGGGAGGGTCAGTGAGGGTGATCAGAGAGCCATTCTGTCACTGGAAGAGAGGGCTGTCTCCTGAGCCCTGTGGAACCTTGGCGTTCACCTTCAGGCAGGGAAAGGAAAAGCTCCAAAGGAGTTTCAGAGGCATGGGCTCAATGCTACAGCAGTATGCATTCCATTCCTAGTCTTCCTCCTTTGCCTTCTGAAAAAGGAAAAAAAAAACCCATCAAATTAGCCATCAGTCATCTCTTAAGGTATGTTTCCAAATATTGTGTCTTTCCTTTAAATTATTTCCCAATGTATTGTTTTTGCACTTTGGTGTGACTGCTCAGCCAGAATTTATTGAGCACCTACTATACACCCCATATTCCACGCAAGAGCTAAGCCCACAGAGAAAATGGTCCTGTATCATATACCAGTAGAAGATAGGGTCCAAATGTGAACCTATATTTTCTGAATTCTGTGATCTTTTCATGATGGCCTATATGACCATTTGATACGTGTATTACCCATAGATTCCATGTTGCATATTGTTCTCAAATTGTTAAGACTCCAAAGCCAGTCATGTCATTACACAGTGGCAGTGTGAATGTTTGAAAAGGCATCAGATACAGAACCCTTCCTTCAGATGTCTCTGTTGTTTACTCAGAGTTGCATGGCAATGAACCAGAAGTGTAGTATTGTGTTATTATCCTCTGTACTTGACTTTCTCCAAATACCAGTGTGTAGAAATACATGAGGAAATGTGTATATTAAATCAGCCTAAGGTCAAACACATGGAAGCATAGCCCACATGTGGCATTGAAAACACAGTTTTCTGTGTTTTAGAAAGGGTGTCGGGCATCTCTTTGTCTCAAGGCATAATCTCTGACGAATGGGAGTGCAAATCAGTTTGGCCCTTTTCAATCCGTAGGGGGCGGCTTGATTGTATTACAGAAGAAGCCGGTGAAAAGCTAACACACGGCAAAACACACTACCCCCTATATTTTGACATCACTACAAGAAAAAGGGAATTTTTAAGTGGCACCCCATGTTCCTAGAACATTAGATAACTAAGTCAAATTTCAGGAAGAGAGGCAGACAGTAGATGCTCTCAGGGTTCTGAGAGAGAGATCAAAAAGGAGGAACCGTCTTCTCTGAAAAAACGTGTGTGGGGGGGAGGGCATAGGGGCCTGCTCTGTGATCTTAGGCACCTGATGTGCAGTTGAGAAGTTTCAAGGGGCTTAACAGCCTCGGCTATTTGCCCTCATTTTAAAATTTTTACTTATTGCAGATATAAGACACACAAAAACTATCACCGCCATGTACCAGTGAACGCAGTAAGTTATTCTAAACAAACGCATGCGTAGACAGCCCATACATCAACAATTATCACTGCTCTCGGAAACCTGTCCCCCAGCAAACTCCTTACCACCCACCACTTCTTTCCTCCCCTGGAAGATCTCAGCACTCATGACTTGAAAATAAATTCTTTCTTTGTTCTCCTTATACATTAACCACCTACATGTGCACCCCTAAACATAATAGTTTCGTTTTCCTAGTTTTTGAACTTTGTGTTGAATATAAACTTTGTATTCCTTTGTGTCCAGCTTCATTTATCTATGTTATGCTTGGGAGATCCATCAAGGTTTTGTTGGTAACCATAGTTCATTGATATTCTGTATATTCCACTATTACATGATCGTAAATGACTTCCCATTCCATTCGGTTACTTTTGGTTTAGGTCTATTAGCAATGATGTGCCTATGAACTTTCCTGTATCTGTCTCTTGGTGTGTTTGAATATGCATATCTTCAGCGTGAGAAAAAATTCTAAACAATCCCTCAAAGTGCTTGTGACCAGTTTGTACTCCTGGTAGCAGTGTATGGGTGCATACATTGTTGCACATAGCAGTTTGTTTTTTAATTTAGACTTTCTGGTGCATTGTTAATGATGTTGCCTTATAATTGATATTTTGTTTCTGTTATAAGTAATAACATAGAGTATTATTTTGTATATTATCACTCTTTTGGATATAGCCTTTTATAAAGAGCCTTCCCAAGTCTCTTGTCCATTTTAACATTTGGTTGCCTTTTTCTTCTTATTGATTTATAGAAGTTCTTTATGTATGCTAGACCCAGGGCATTAGCAATGAAGTAGTTTCTGTTGATTTCTTTGCATTAAACAACCTTACAAAACCCACCACAACTACAGTAATTATACTATTTTTCCAAACAAACCACTTGCACTTTGTTGATTCAATTATGTATTTATTTTCTATTTCATTAATTTTTGCTTTATATTTATCATTTCATTTCTTGAATTTCTTTTGAGTTTAGTTTCTTGCTCTCTCTCTAAGCTAAAAGTGATTTTAATATTATTGCTTTTCGGCCACTCTTATTTACTAGGGCTATAAATTTTCCTTTTAGCATGGCTTTAGCTGTGTTCCAAAAGTTTTGAGATATCATACTTTATATTATAACTGAGTTCCAGATACTTTTGTAAATTCTCTTTTTGATTTTTATCTTAACTTCTGGGTTATTTCTGCTATCTCCTGGAATATAGAAAGCACATCTATTTACAATTTTATATTTGATAGCTCCAATATCTCAAACCTTTAAGAGGCTTTGTGTAGTGTTTGAAGTTTCTTCTGGTTTTTCTTTATCATTTTATAAGCTGGTGATATTTTATTGTGCACTGTAAATTATTCCTTGAAAACTGTTTGTAGAAATAATTCAAAGCCTAGGGTGATGTATCTTCTTCCAGAAGTGATTTACAGTGTTTCTGCCAGGTACTGGAAGCATTAGCAATCTGGAATTCTCTTCATCCAATTTGCTGATTGAGATGATTCAAAGCTGAGCTGCCATCTCTCTGAGGCCCTGTCCACTTCCACTTCACTCTGCTTCCTAAACTGTAACTCTTCTGTGACTCAGTTCAAATGAGGGTTTCCATCTGGGCCCCCTTTCCTGAGCTCTAGATTCTAATCCTCGATTCTCTGTTCTCCCAGATGGTCAGAATCACTGATGATCCCTCAATATTCAGGATGGAATAGCAGCTTCCCACAGGGTAAAAGTGACCCTAAATCTTCGACTCTTTCTCACTGGATCTCTGGCCTGTTCTGTGTCTTGGCCTAGCCATTTTTCACAGCCCTGTTAGTAACCTTCTACCTTCAAAGAGAATATATAACCCACTTTTCTGGATATCCTCACTAGTCCAAACTGCCTAGTTCATCATCGCTAGAAGCAGAAGTCCAGCCGAAGATATTTTTCTTCCCTAATATAAATAAAAGACAACAAGAGTCTCGATTGCTTTTGAAATATCAATTTAACTAGGCAGCATAAGTTACCAGGCTTAACTTACTCAGTGTCTTAGCTTTTGTCCTGATGCAATTGGATCTTTACTCAATTATATCATTACAGCATATTGCTCTGAGCGACTTTTCCTGTTATAAGCATATGGTGTTTTTAGTTCTACTGTTAATTCCTTCCACTGAACTTGTTTAAAACATGCTCGTTTTCAATTTAGACCCTGGGTTATGCGTGCATTACATACTAAAAAGCCTGGCTAGCTTCCTCAGGGATGAAATTATGAACTGGCCACTTAGATTGGCATACATTTTCCAGGAGTTATTTGCAGAATTGTCAAGCACCAGCCAGGCAACACAGGCCTCCCTGGATGAGGGGCATTGGCTCTCTTACTCGTGCGGAATGTCTCCATCACAGCTACAGCGTGGGAGGCCCCACTGCAGACAAGGTTTGACCCTGACATTGCATGAAACTATTTGATAATTAGTTTCTTGTGAGTCTTCTTAAGAAGACTCACAAGAAATGGAGCATGCAGCTACACACTTGTCACAGTGGAATGAATTGCCCAGAATTCCACAAAACTGTCAATCAAAATGAAGGAAAAGAAGTCAGTTTAAGAGCACTGGCATAAAAATCGTTTTCGTTTAGATGCCCAGTGATAGTGGATATTTATTATTTTCTCCATTCTGAATCTCTTCTTCCTTTTGGAAGTCTCCTCCTCCCTACTTTGGAGAAAGGGCTTCCCCTTTCCTTTTCAAATACGTGATCTGGAATGCTCCAGGGTCCCTTTACTTCCATGGCCAGAGTATTTGGTCTAGACGCGGGAACGTTTTACAATCCGATACCCCATTCCTGCATCCACAGCCATTGCACTGCGGGGTGGGTAGGTGATCCGGTCCTGGACAATGAACCCAGATCGTGTCTAAGATGATGTGACAGCAACCAATTACAAAGGGCATTTTCCGGTCCGTTGAAAACTCTAGGAAGATGCGAGCTTCTAGTGTCTGGCAGAATGACACCATCAGAAGTAATGAGGCTCACGCAGAGAGCCGCAAAAATAAGCAGAAGTGAGACTTCTGACGGTGCTGGAGCCCCGCGCCCCATTGGCCAGCAGACCGGCGGGGCGCCTTGGCCTCCCAGCAGCGGGGCCAGCCGTCCCCGAGATCCCTCCGCGATCGGTCTCAGCTACTTGGAGTTGGATTCCTTCCACTGGGACTGGACTTATAGGGTCGCTGCATAAAACAGAGGAGTTTTGGTTAAATTTGAATTTCAGACAAAAACAAATAATGTTTCGTTGTGTTCCCATGCATGATTTAAATTTGAATTAGTGTCCAGTTAGATATGAATTCAGATAAACAGAAAAAAATATTTTAGAGTAAGTATGTCCCATCTATTGCCTGAGACTTCTTTATACTAAAAATTATCTTTTGCTCATCTGAAACTCAGATTTCACTTGACATCCTCTATATGTATTTGCTAAAACCACAACATTGAGCTAAAAGAATCTGGACCCATGTACGGGCTATAGTCCAGTTGTAGATTTTGAGCCTTCGTGGATAAAATTCTTCCATGAAACCGTGTTCGGAAAATAAATAAATACAAATGTACTCATTTTATTCATTCATTCTTATAATTGATTTTGGCTTAAACTGAATTGAACAATTTTACTTTTATTAAATTTCTGCTGTGTGCAAGTCACCATGCAGCCAGCAGTAAGGGGTGAAAATGGGTGAGAAATCCCATCTTCTAAGCACCTTAAACTCTAAATAAGGGAGAAAAGCTGATTGTTGCTAAGATTTGTGGGAAGTATAAAACAGGAGAATACAGTCTCCTATTTATTTAACACTCTAGTTTGTAAACTGTTTTCAAATAACTGTTCTTATTAAATTCTTATAAATGTACGAGGTGGAATTATTATATTTATTTCCATTTTTTTAAAATCATTTGAAGTTCAAAGACATTAAGTGAGTTTTCTAGCTCTCCTAGGTAACATGAAACATAGCCACATTTTAATGACACTTACATTTACTCCAAAGTTGTCGAAAGGAGTTTCCCACTTCCATTCTATGACTCTGCCGTGAACTATTAAGTGCGATTTTGGAATACATGGCGTGGAGTTTAGATCAAGGGCAAAGGAAAGGAATGTCAGGTGGACATCCACGTTCATTTGGATAGCCCAGAAGTTCTTCAGACTCCCCGCATTCAGAGCCAAACCGCCGATACCCTCCCCCGCGCCCCGCCCATACCTGTTCTCAGTGAACGGCAATGCCGTCCTCCCACAGGGTCAGGCCGTAACCCTTGACTTCTCCCCTCACGCTCCACCTTAAATGTGTCAAAAATTCCTTGTTGGCGTAACACTTAAAACGTACCCAGACTTTCATTGCTCTTCACCAACTACTATTCCACCCTCGGTACAAGACGTCATTGTCATCATCTGGACTGCGGCCCCTGTCTCCTAACTGGACCACCTCACTCTGCCCTTGCTCCCCTTTGGTCTGCTCTTGAAAGAGCGCCCTGGCGACCCTTGCTGCCTTTCTGCTCAGAAACCGCCAATGGCGGCTCCCCACCTGTTTCTGGCACGGTCCGAGTCTTACAACGTCCCACAGGGTTCTACAGGACTGGGCCTTCTGTTCCCTGACAGTGTCTTCTCCTCTCACCCCTTTCTTTCCCTGCAGGCTGGCCACCCTGGTCCGCTTGCTGTATTTCAGAAACATGGGACCACTTCTACGCAGATTTCCCCTTCCCAATTGTCTTACTCTTTCCTTTGAAAAACCGCAACTGCACACCAATGCCAGGCCTTCTCTTTCGGCTTCCCCTGCTCTATTTGCCTCCACTATGTATGATATGATACACTACATGTATTTCACTTACTCATTTATTGTCTGTCTCTGTTCAGTAGGATGTAAGCTTCGTTGAGGGGGAGGGACGTTGTTTGGCCCAGGATTCCAGCTCTAAGCACAGTGTCTTTCGGTGGCAGATGAATAAAAATATACGTTGAGTAAATAAGTGACTGTGGCCATACTGGTCAGACCTATGACAGGCTTTGAAACCGGAACGTAAAGTGCAGGGACTCAGAGCCACTAAGGTTCTCAGCAAGATGACAATTTGTGGGCATTAATATGGTAGAAATATTCAAATACATTGTACATTGGAGAAACTAAATAATTATCTGAGAGGGTGGTGGTGGTGGGGACAGAGCCCTCCAAGGCCTCCGTGAGGTGGGGGAAGGGAAGTTTCTCGAAGTATTCTCACAGTTGCAGTGTGTGATCACTAGACTTAAGACAAAGAGACCAGATGGGAGGCAGTCACAGTATTCCAGGTTTGAAAAGACGCGAGTATGAATTAGGAGTGTGACTGGCAAGGAGGAAGACAGAAAGCCACACATCGGAGAGACAATTAAAGAAAAATATGTAGGATTAAAGGGCAAGGTGGGAATCAAATGGCTGTTACAGGTAATTGATGACTTGGAGATTTGCAAATCTGGGTACTAGAAAAATAATTGTACCCCTGATTAAAAGAGGTATTTAGCTGAGTTAAATGTTTTTTTTTAATCGTTTTTTTTAATTTATTTTGTACCTTTGGGGAAGGAGAGAGAGGAATCAATAGTAGACAAAAGGTGGAGGTTGAAATCATAGTCACTAGTAAGGTCCCACTTTCCCTAGTTTGTGAAAATTCTCTTGGGGCTCATTAGACAACTGCCCACACACTCTTGGGGTCACCTCAGATCAGAGTAGTTGGTGACAGTTCATACTCTTTCTCTCCATGGCATGACAGGACACACTTTTCCTGTAGTATTTTCATTAAAAAGGACTTGGCTGCCGTTGCTCTCATCCCATTCTGCTTCCAGTAAAGATGTGTTTGGTGGCGCTTATGCAAAGTGAAGTCAAGGTCACGGGGGAGCTTCTGGCTTTGCTGGGAATTCTCACTCACAAACCTTGCAGTCGCTGCGGACGGGAACAGGTCACTGATACGGTTTGTCAGCCATGCTCAGTGGTAGGAGCTCACACACCATCTGTTCTCAGATGCCTGGTTTTGCCCAGAGCTATTTGTTCCTGTTTTTTTTATTCCCCTCCCTACCAATTTTCACAAATACCAAACAGGAAAATCTTAGCAAAATTTGCTCACATTGGAGTGATTGAGTGTTAAGTGAATTAAGCATGGGGAGACCAGCTCACTGAAGAATGGTGCTGGGCTTCATACATAAAAAGAAATAGCAATTGCCTTGCATGCACATGAGTTTTCTTTTGGTCCCTGGGCAGACTTGTTTTGAAAGGTTAAAGGAGGTGGGAGGCCTGATTCCCTCTTTAATGTGTAGCTCCTCTGGCCGGCCACTAAAGCTGAACAAAGGAGGGACATTGGTGTTTACTCACGTTACAATAACCTGCCATTACTGTGTTACCAGGTGCTGATTTCTCTACCAGCCATAAGACCGCAGCTAAAAAAGGTGTTCATTTGGTTCAGTTGAATCATTGTTGGTAAGATCGAACTCCCCTTTAAAAACTCGAGACCGTAGCTGCCTTCATCCCACACTGATCGATGTGCTGCAGAGGGTTTCAGAGACTCTGGGGCAGGCGAGTGTGGCAGTTACACAATGGGGGTGCTGAGCTGAGAAGCCAGGGAGACTGCTGTGAGGGAGGTTCCCACTCACTTACCAAGTGAGGCCTCTTGGATGTCATCAGCCTCCACTATTCTTGATTTCCTTAGTTTTAAAATAAGAACACCAGCATGCCTTTTATTTTTATTTTTTAAAGACCTTATTTATTTACTTTTTAGAGAGAGGGGAAGGGAGGGAGAAAGAGAGGAAGAGAAACATCAATGTGTGAGAGAAACATCAATCAGCTCCTCTTGCAAATCCCCAACTGGGGACCTGGCCTGCAACCCAGGCATGTGCCCTGACTGGGATTTGAACCAGCAACTTTTTGCTTCTCAGGCCAGCACTCAGTCCACTGAGCCACATCAGCCAGGGCAAAAAGCAATATACTTTTTTTTTTTTTTTTTTATGAAAAGGGGGAAATCTCTACTTTACACATAAAATTATCTTGTACCTAGTCAATATAAAATAAATTAAACCTACTATTAACTTAAAAATTAGAGAACATTTGTATTGAAAGGATGTTGAATGATTTATAAGGCTTCAGGTAAAATATCTCATGTTGCCTAAAATTTAGTAACCAGCTAAGAAACAAAATCTTACAGACATTTGGAATCTCGCAGATTGCCCTGTCGAAGCTGACAGAGTAACCATATAATTATCAAAAGCCAATTGTGATGCCCTGTGCCAAGGTCAGAGAGTACAGTCGTGCAGAAAATCCAAAATATATAATAAGTCCTCTGGGGTTTGGGATATGTACTATTAGACATTTTATAACATTTTTACTGCCTGTTCAGTTGAGCTTAGGGAGCTATTCCAAGTATCATATAATCCATTCTAGGCAGTTGGAATAAAATTTTAGACAAATACCGGCAAAAATTTTAATGGAGGTAGAGTTTGTAATACTAATACTAGTTAGTACTTACTTAGTCCTTCCACACAGAATGTATAGCATTGACCACGGGGGAAGGGGTACAATGATGTTCGAAACACAGCATTTATCATTCAGCGGCAACACAGAGAGGACAGGTGAGAAAAGGCCACCTGCGGAAGGATGGCAGCACCGAGACTCGCCTCCCTCGGGGATGCTAGGCTTCACCCCCACATGTCCTGTGTGTGAATGCATCCCACTCATGAAGGGGTATTCCTGTCGTCTCCAAGTTCCAGTTCTGCAGACATGGAACCAGTCGGATACTGTTTCAACTTCGGGGTTGGCTTTGGCCCTGTCCACACTGGCCCTGCTTCTCGAAGTGTGAGGCTGCATCCTGGGAGCTCAGAAACTCAGGAGGGGGCCAGAACCGCTGACGCAACTGACCTCGGTGGCAGAGTCTGCTCCTTGCCTGCCGTGCAACTTTGGGTAGCACGTCTGCAAAGTTTTCAGAGCCTTACTTCCTCATCTGTAGAAACCGAGAGTTGCTAGTGAATCATGCAGAGAGGCCTCTTAATGCCAGGAAAAAGGCTTTTTTTGATAAAGTCCTCACTACTCTGTAAACTGATTGGGTACTTAACAATAATAATTACCGATACACAATTTTAGAGCAGTGATGATATTCTTTTAAAGAGGTCTTATCTTTCGAAGCTATCTATGGACACCCGTGGAAGCTCACTATGATATTATCTCTACTTGTATATACTGAAATACAGGAATGGAAACATGGAATATTTCAATTTGTAAGGCACTTACAAATTGAAATATTCCATTAAAAAAGGCTTAACAATGCAAGCTCTTTGAAGAATGGCATGAAAGAAATGGCTTCTCCCAAAACCAAAACAATTTTTCCCTTATCTTGCTCACGGCTTCAGGCATTTTTTCAGGGATACCCCGGGCAGACATAGGCAACAAAAGGACAAACTATGGAAACAATCGCCCGGCATCCTTGCGCTGAAAAGGGAAACCATTGTCTGCTGCCAAAATCTGGCAAGGCCCTCTGGCTTCCCCACCCCGGGTCCCCCTTTTATGGTGCCTGCTCCGATGTGGATTTATGTTCACCAGAAAATCACCTCCTGTATAACAAGTGGAGTATGAAGTACCATATTGGACTACCATATGGCTACTAACCTCAGAGGTTGGGAGCAACTATCAATGTAGAAATTTGAGAGCAGAATGAGCCTCAGGATAGAACCACTTCTCACTCAAGCATGCTATATAATTGGCTGTAGTGAGAAACTAAAAAATGTCTCAGAAACCAGATGGATTTGAAATGTTCCATTATTCATAAACACTTTTTTTTTTTTGCATTTGTACTTGTTCCCATTCCCAAATATTCTGCCACAGAAATTTGCTGAAGAAGGTGTGAAAAGGGACAAAAATCTTTGCTTGCTTTTCTGGAAGGTGTCTCTGCAGCCGTGGCGTGCAAGGAGCTGAAGGAAGGGCCCGGGCACTGTGCTTGGTGATTCTCGCAGCCCGGCCGAGTACATGAATATGTGTGCGCATGTATCTGGCAGAGTCTGGGCGGGGTCAGGGAGGGCGGCCTGTGAACATGGCCGCAGGTCATCACAGGCTTCCTGAGCAAGGAGTGGTGGCAGTTCATCCCCTCCAAACGCCAAGCTGCTGTCCCTCCTTTGTCATCATTCAAATGACAGCCGCTGATGCCCTTATGCCAGGAAGCGGCTCCCTATAGGAGGAAAGCGCTCAGTCTATCTACTTCCTACTTCCATACGCCCCACCCTCCAGTCCTTTCTCCAGTTGGAGAGAGAAGAAGGCCGCGGGCTTCCAGTGGGGGGTGGAGACTTTTTTCAAGTAACGAATGCCACAAAGGAGAGACTCATCAGCGACATGTGTGCACAGTGGAGGGTTATAAAACCCCCTCGGACAAGCCTTTGCAGTTTGATAATTTACATACCAGATGAAACGCAAGAAGAAAAGCACCTTTCAGAGTGTTTGTGGAAAGAAAAAACCCCAGGCCCTCGGCTCTGTGACGATGGTAATGGACAGTGGAAGATTGTGCAGCAACCTGGGGCCACCGAAGCCATCGCCTTTCATCAGACACGCGCAGTCTCCTTATAAATAACGCACCTACTCTAGGGAGGTTGAGAAAATGTCTGTTGAAGGCATTAGCGTAATTATTGTTTAGGGGACAGTTTGTTTTGTGTGATTTATATTGAGAACTAAATAACCGGTGGATCTGAGGTGGGTAATAGGCAATTAATATAAAAGATTAATCCTATCCAGGCTTTCACCCCTAAATCTTCCTCATCCCAACTTCAATCATTCCATCAAAATGGCCAGTGTACATAAAACAGGACGAAATCCACGACTGACAACTTCAATTTCAAAGCGGTGAAATGGAATCGTCGTGCTGGTCATATTCAATGCATGTTTTGTTGGGTTGCTAGTGGGTCTTATTTTAGCTATGTAGAATTTTTATGTCTGGGTCTCAGTTTTGGAGAAGAATGTGCTTTTTTAGATGAGTCAAATAGAACATAATCTATGAATGACTTAGCTCTAACTTAAGGATAGGCTTAAATTTTTACAGAAGATTCATTTTCTCATTATATTAGTTCAATAGTAAAATCGGTTTGAAGTTCATGGCTTGGCCATAGCAATTCTTGCAACCCAGTCTCCTGGGCCTGGGTCGGGGCAATCCGCATTTTCTTAGCCCTTCTTTGCAGCAGTTCTCTCGGGATACCCGACTCTCACGTATTCTCAGGCATTGGCTTTGCCTGACCTGCATTATCTCTGCCACACACTATTGTCTTTACCATCTCCCAATGTTTTCTTGAAGTCTGAGAGGCCATTTTATTTCGTTTGCCTTTCTGTAAACTAAGGGACATGAAATGACTTTCCCAGGGTCAACATCTGTTTACAAAACGAGGACAGGAAGCAAAGTCAGCATACAAGTGTACTTCTCTGATGACTGGAGAAGTATCTTACTATACTCGGTTTTGTATCATTGTTCAATTGCTTTGATTGTGACTTCTTTCCCAAATGGTTTATAAAATCTTTAATGGCAGAGAAACCGTTTGATATACGTACTTCCCTCCCACAGTGTAATCCTGGTGTAGCACTAGAAAAAGTACTTCATTGAAGGCGTTGGATCGTGATAAGGGATACATTTTTTAAAAAGGAGGAAAAGTTCACATAACATAGGATTGAACATTGTAAAGATAACAGTTCAGTGGCATTTAATATATTCACAGTGGTGTGCCACCACCACCTCTATTAGTTCCAAGGTATCTTTTACCACCCCCAAAGGGTACCCATCATCCACTAAGCAGCTACTCCTCATGCTTCAGCCTCCCAGGCCCTGCCAACTACCCATGGGCCTTTTGTCTATGGATATACCTCTTCTGGAGACTTCATATAAACGGAATCGTACACTGTGTGACTATGATGGCTGACTTCTTTCACAGGTGTAACACAAACACCGTCCACGTTGTGCCTTGTATCAGTCCACCATTTATTTTTATGGCTGAGTAATATTCTACTTTGCACGTATACTACAAGTGCTTTGTCCGTTCATCCACTGAGGGACATTTAGGTTTCTTCCACCTTTTGGCTTTTGTGAATAGTGCTGTTGTGAACATGCATGCATATGAATTTGAAAGCCTAGTTTTGATTACTGTGAGTGTATACCTGGGAAGGAGATTGCTAGTTCATGTAGTAATGCTATGTTCAACTTTTTCAGGTACCATCAAACTCTTTTCCGTAATAGCTGAACAATTTTACCTAATGCCATTTTGGATTAGAAAATGATAAAATGTAGTATGATTTTAGCATACAAAACACTCCCTTGGTTTGGCAAGAAATGCTGTACGATTTGCTGTTTAAATGCACTCTGCGTTTATAAGCGGCAATGCTGGCACTACCAGATTTCATAAGATGCGTACGGTGAGCGTTCCAGGGTGTGTTTAATTCACGGCCTCTCACAGGCTCATGCCAATGCTTTCCTTTCTGATCTCTTGACGAATCAGTAGCACCTCCCCGCACAGCTGTTCAGGTTGAGCACCACTTGTATGGCCATGTGCTCCCACCCCAATTAAGAAGCATTTGATTTTTCAGACTCCAAATCCGGTCTTTTTCCATATGAGGAGTTATCAATCTACTCTCATGTTCTCAGTGATCACTTGGAATCTAAATGCCTTCTTTACTGCAATTGATCTACAATGATAATACCTCTAATGTCACACACAGATTCTTGCGCCTGATCTCTGAGGGACCCCAAAAAGTGTTCAGTGTAGACCTTATTCTCAAGGAAGTTAAAGATCATTTGGGGACATGGCACTGACAAGCTTAAAAAAGTGCAGAGAGTAAATGTTTTTAAAAAAACGTTCAGAGGAAGAAAAGGACCTGGCTAAAGGATTAAAGAGGATTCATAGAAAAGATAAAATTTAAATTCAGTTCCGAAGAAGGGGTAGGACAGAGAGGAATGTTCTGGCATTTTTATTGTATTATATGAAGAGTCTGCAAAGGCATCAAGCAGGTTTAAGTGCATGTTGAAGCATAAGACAGAATTTATGCATCAGAGTAGTGGGAGGAATGATTTGGTAATAGTCTGGAACCACTGGCCAAAGATTCTGAATGTCAATCTGGTATTCATTCTGAAGATATAAGGTCTTTGAAAGGGCAAAGATGATGAAAAGCAATCTCTTAAGTCAATTACTCCTACAAGATGGATTGGAGAAGAAAGAGTTATGAAGCTTTCATTATACTCCAGGCATAACATGATAAGAGAGGATCTGAATTAAGTCAAAGGCAGAAGAAACTTCGGTTATACGAGAAAAACTCAATGGTAAAATTGAGACGACTTGATGATTGAAGCGGTTTGAGCTTTTGAGGGAGGAAAAGGAGCAGCCGATGGTGCCTGTGAGGCTCCAGCTCTGGGGGCCTGGACAGACGGTGGCATTCCTTACAGAACTGGTTCATCTGGCACAAGAAGAGAGAGGAAGATGTCGGGTCAGTGAGATCAAGGAGACATTTAGGAGAAGCACGTGCTAGATCATCATTTTAGAAAAGATAGTGTCTTGTGCAACCTCTCACCTTTCCAGATGAAAGGATTGGGAAGTTGTTTGAATAAAGTGATAGTTGAAAGAAAATGAGATCTTTACCTAGGCAATTTTTTTTTTTTTTGCTATTTTTATCCAAATGAGATGTATCCCACAAGACAAAACCAACTAGTTTTATACTTTATACTCTGTTCTAACCCCCATTAATTAAAAGCAATGCTGAGCAAAATCCAGTTGTTATCCCTACGGCCTCTAGCACATGCCACCTGACCCTGTGAATGTCCTGTCTTCTGAATGACAGCAAGAGCCCGAGCTAGGGTTGCTCATGGCTGGGAGCTCAGGAAGGAGAGGAGTCCAGCTCCTTTGCAGTTAACCAGGCACCAGTTCCACCCTGGACGGGGGCCTATACGACTCCTTATTACTTCCCCCGGGGTGCTATTTGCGGCTCCATAGGGAAACAAGTGATATTACTTTACCTTCTTTGGCAGAAGAGGAAGAAGCTTTATTTCTCCTAATCTGTCTGGTGAGACAGATGACAAAAAGAGCAAGGGACCATGATCTCTACGCAAAGAAAAAAACGATTAAGAAATGTTTAGATAGTGTTCATTCTGCCATATTATCTTTCAGACAACATTACAAATATTACCTAAGAGGAAAGATCACACTCAATTTATCAGCCCCAGCTGTTCCCCAAAACAGGCTAAATTGTTGCGCGGTAGCGCCAAGTGTTCCGGATTTCAAGCAGGGAATTCGTGTCTCTTCTTTTACGGTACAGAGCGGATATTTACAAGAGTTATGGTGGGATCCTGACTAGAGAGTCAATGAGATCCGTCTACACTGACAGCCCCACTGGGTTTGGGCAGTGTGACGAGGTGGTGGTCACCTCCGCCCAATCCTGTGACTTCCTCCAGCAAGTGGCTTCAGCCTGGGGTTGGGAACATAAAAGGGGACATGGGACTGATGGAATACTAGTATCACTTCGCTACCAAAATGCAAATTCCCAGGTTTACTCTTCCTTAAATGTTTGTGTATGGATGGGCTTCACTGGAATCCACTTCTGCCTTTGAAAAGTTGTGCTCTCGCTTCCTGGTAGTCCTAATCGGTTTGGGCTAATTTTTCTTTGTTACTCCATGTGATGGTTCCTGCCATTTCTACCCTCCAGCAACCTTAAACAACCCGGCCAGCACTAATATTTTAAACATCATTTGAAGCTCCACCGACTGCAGCCACCAAAGAATGGACACATGTGCTGTATGGATCAGCATTTCCTCCCGACTATTTAACAGCAAACCTCCCTGAGAGGTCGATAAGCAAACACACACCAGCAAGAGAATGGCAGTCAGGTCCCCAGAGACACTGACGGAAGTCATACTTCCCAAGTCAGGAAAAGAAAGGCCGGACATGGGGTGGGCGATTCAGGGAAAGGAGCGGCATTCTGGGACAGACAGGAAGCGCTGACATATGGCAACCGAATCAAAGGGGGCCGTCCAGTCTCCGTTCAGTTGTTTGAATCAGAGTCCGAGATCCTTAAGCAGTGTGGCGCTTCGACCACATTTTGAGTGAAATTGAAAGCAGTGACTGAGGGTGATGGTGAATGAAACAGCATCGCAGAAGGAATGAGAATTCATTATCCGATGAGCATGGATGAGAAATTTGGCTTTGATTTTAGTTTGGGGTCACATATCAAGATATATAGTCTAAGGCTTGTAACTTGGATTCTTCTTAAAGATGGATTTCCATGAAGATTTTGAATCTTCACCATCACATATGAATTTAGAATAGAACCAAGATGCATTCCAATTAAGCACCAGAGAAGTCAGGCTTGGAGGAGTGAAGAAGTGGGCGTAAATCCATTTATTGACCTTTAAATTATTATTTAGACAATAATAGTAACTGCCCCACAGAAGATGGCCACAAAGCCCTGGGTTTGGTAATTTTTATATTGTTACAAAGGAAATTACTTAACAGAGAAAGCAGATAAAAGGCTGCAAGTGGAGAAAGGAAGGAAAGAGTGTGTAGAACCCAGGAATCCTAAAGCCCATCAGTTCCAACCTGCTTGTCTGCTTCGGTTTCTGGTCACCACACAGTAGCCGCCTCCCTTGTGCTCCATCTCCCGAAGCACTCAGCTGCATCTGGTCCTTGGAACAAGTAGAAGTCGCCACATTCTCTGCTCTTGTCCCAACACACGGTCCATTGAACTTACGGCCAAGATACACTTGAGATCTTGGAAATACCCTGTTAGTATTTTCACAACTCTGGAAGGGGAAAGGAAAGTAGCAGAAAAGGACAAAGTAGGATGGGTATTAGAAAGTGCAGTAATGCTGAGGTTGTAGGGAAATGAAAAACACTCCCCACACTCTGCATTCTTATTTAAAAAAAACATAACAACAATCGAGAAGCTCAAGAGTACTGCCCTGAAAAGAGTGTTTTCCTCTCCCTGGCATTTTTATTCCTCTTGAAGATTTATTTCATTTCCAGTGATTTCTTGGGTGAGTAAAATAACACTTCACTCAAGAGTTAAAAGGGGTTACTTTGGGTCTTGTCAGGGTGGTTTGGATCTTTCTTGCTGACCTGGAATTAGTGTACCTGTATCTAAGTGCTGCTTCAACCACCCAGCACACCATGAAATACGTTTTCCGCTACAGTGATATTGCTGGCAGTGCATAAAACAAATGGACTGGGTCAGAAATAGCCTGACTCCGCCTTTAAATGGAATCTTCTGGATATATGTTACTTTGGAGAGCATATCCAGAATTTTCATCTAAGATGTTATTATACAACAGTTTTAATTTCCATCTATGGAAGCTGTTCACTAACCCAGTTCATCCTCCGAGCAGCCTCAGGGCGGGAGTTCTGTGTGACAAACCTCAACACACAAATGAGGAAATTGGAAGTTTTAAAGCCTTGTTCCAGGTCTCATGCTAGCAACTGGCAAAGCTGGGATACAAACCAGATGCCTGCAGGCCTCAGTTCTTTTTTTTTTCTTTCCTACAAGCTGTTCTGACTCATGGTATTTGAATCTTCATCATTTAGGGTTTGGTAATCCAAATAACCAGGGATCAGGGAAGACAGAGATATTTGTTCTTCCCAGATGACAATAAATTCAGAGCTAAACAGTCCAGAGCTGGTAGAAAGAAATGCTTTCAAGTTTCCCATTGTGACCAGGCTCAGGAAGGCAGCTGTAGTTCCAGCCATCACAACTGTCATCCAGATGGCAGAAAGGAGTTAGAACCAAGAAAAAGAGCAGAGCCTACATCAAGAAAGCTAAATTGTTCCAGAAATACACATAAGTGACCAGAAACGTGTTTTACGTCATCACCACTAGTGGTCTAGCATTCATAGAAATACAATTTTTTTTTATCTGATAACATTTTTGCTCTCAACAAAACAGAGATGGTGTGGGTAAGAAGGAAGGGGGGATAGATTTTGCATAAGTATCCATGAATATCTGTCCCCGAAGGCATTTATCTATAGTTCCAATTTAAAAATAATAAAATGCTTCCTTTGGGGCATTTTTGTCCTACCCCTTATTACAAGTTTACCAGTTGACAGCTTGTACACAAGCTGACTGATAGTCACTTTGGCTGACGCTTCACCAGTATATGAAGACCACACCAGGCAGAGGGGCCCCAAACCTACAGTAAAGGTTTTAATGCTCCTCTCCTCAGGCAGAACCTTACTGGTTGAAGTTACAAAAACAAAAACAAAAACAACTTCCTAGAGGAGCAAAAGGGGAACATTCTGGAATACATAATTCATTTATTTTTAGAAGAGGCAAGGCAACTAAAAAGGACAATATTGCAGGATATCTAATAGCTTAGCCAATGAAGAAATGTGTTTACAGTTGGAACACAGTCAGTCACCACGAGTATTTGTTTCTCCTGAGTGTAACTCATCTGCACGCTGATTCACAGTGTTCATCCTCCCACTTGGCAGTGCAAATTAAATGCCTTGTGATTCACAATCTCAGCCTTGGACAAGAGATTTATAATGGAAAATGGTGTATAACGTATCTCTAGTCTCCCTTGGCCTCTTCTTCTTCCCCGCTAAATCCCTTTTGGAGTATGGGACTTCACAAGAGACTGGATGCTCCCAGGTCTTGCCGAGACAGTAAAGATGCTTATAAGGGATTGGACTGTAAACTCCCAGCCACCAAGCTGGCTAATCGATACTAGATTATAACAAATGTGCACTAGAGAACATGAACCATCCAGAATGTGAGTCCATCATCTCACACGGGGGCTGGTGGGGGTGGAGAGGAGCTGAGGGAGAGGAGACAGCAGTAATGACTGCGAAGAGACGGCTAGCGGGGTTGCCGGAATCCAGGGCAGCGTGACAGCTCCAAGCCCAGGCTGGGCGCTGAGGAAGAACGCAGAGCTCAACCGCACTAACTGTTCTGATATCTGAGTGAGGGGGTGGATGAGACTACTGGGTTTGGAAATGAGGGTATGGTTGGGAGTTGTAGGGGTATGGCCTGGGAAAAGAAAAGAAAAAAAGAATCTGTGTTCAGTAGAAATTTAGAGGAAAAAAAATTTAAAGTAGGGATATTAGCAGCTGACTGGCCATTTTTAGAAAGGCTTCTTGGTGAAGGGAAGGAGAATGAGACAGTGGGAACCAGAAAGGAAGCAAGGTTGGGGAGGTCGGTTGTTACTATGGTAAAATGCTGGGCACAGTTTTCGCCTGTGGGAACGTAGGTAGTAGAAGAGAGATAAAAGTGGGTTTGCAGGAAGATGAAGGAAGAGCTGGGAGAGATGGAAAGAACACGGCATTACATTGAATTAATACTTAATTAATATGACAGATGTTGCTTTTCTGTAATGGTCCCACTAAATGCAGAATATTCGCTTCCAAATATTAACAGAATGTACACATACACACACATACCTTTACATAATCCACAGTTATGTGTAATGTTATAAATCTCAATGTATAGAAAATGAAAATATAACAAGAGTAATTTAGAAATGTGATGATTAGATGATAGTAAATGATAATAAAAATAATGTGTTTTAGGATTTCTTTAAATGTTTACCCATCCCTCCACACAATTAAATACCATGTCTTTTGGACATTTTTATTCTTTTTCACTGTCCAACTGCAGTTACCTTGAGAGATGCAGGTTCTATGGCTATTTGGAGTTCTACAAGTAGAATTAAGGATACATAGCTTTGTTTCAATATGACACATTAAAATGAGAAATGAGCTTTGTAGGGTGATAATTATTTTCATGTATTATCAACATCAGTGTATAGTCCAGAATGTTTTCGTGCCCTTCCCATATTAGTCATAATCATTACTCTCTTCTTGTATTAATTTTCTTCTTTCAGAAAGCTTTTATAAATGGAAAACTTCCTTAGACTTTCAATAAAATAACTTCATTGAGCCCTCATCTTGGAATGAAATTTACTTGGCAGCAGAAATTTAGGTCGGTCATTATTTTCCAGTCGTACTTTGAGGTTATCATTTCATTGTCTTATGTCCTCTATTACTTCTTTGAAAAGTTTAGCGTCCACTTAACTGGTGGGTGTGCATTTGTAGGTACTGCGATGATTCTCAATGGTGGTTTAAGATTTTCCTTTTCCTTCATGCCCTGACGTTTTGCTACATGGCCAGTGTGACGCTATTTCTAATTGCTTATTTTTCACTCACATGCCTCTTAAATATGAGGAGCAGGTCTTGTAAAGTGACAAAGCATTACCTTTTTGAAATATCCTTTCTCCCACGCTCCCTCTTGGTTCTCCCGCTCTGTTCTCCATCTCACACGATCTCATCCTCGTCATCAGCATCTCTTCAGTTTTATGCGGAATTCTCAACAAATGTCTTCCAATAAAGTCACTAATACATTGTCTAACTTGCTATTTAACTATGTTAACGACTATTAAAATTTTTGTTTTGAGGACTATATTCTATAGTTATAATACCATTTTATTTTATTTTATTTTTTACATTTTACCTGCTGGCATTGCTTTTTTGGTGGCTGTTTTACTCTTCACTTGTGTTTTAAACCTTTATACTTCTTAGAGTTCTAAAACTGGTTTGCTATGTTTCCTGACTCTTGAACTTGGTGAAGTTTTTTTTTCCTATTTTGTTATCTTTTTAAATTGTGGACTCAACTTTAACAAAGGTTAGTTTTACGTCTGTGGGATTCACAAGCAAAAGCAGCTGTAAGTTTTAGTTTTTCACACACAAAAATGGGCACATCAGACTCAGTTGTTTGCCTGAAAGAAAAAACTGATGCTTCATTCATAGGGTTACCGCGAGGCCAGAAGGGGCCTCTGCTGCCTCCTTCCTTTACCCTGGGACTAACATCACTACAGACCTGTTGAAATCAGGCTATGTTGCAACCCTGCCTAGTAGCTTTTAGGATAGAGCATAAGGTCCCTTTCTTCGTATTTTATTCTGAATAGAGCCTAGCCAAATAATTTATTTATACTGGGCACCCAACTAACCTATAATTCCAAATCCACTTGTATCCTGCTGGGGTGTTACGCACTTGTTCTCCTCATTAGATTTATTTATTTATTTTTTGTGTGAAAAGAGCCTCTTGCAGGTCAAGGCAATTGAAAATACCCGTGTTTCTTTGTGCACCTCTCCCTACTGCAAAGCCACCTAACACTGTCGACAGAAGTTCCACATCCACCACATCAGACTGCCAGATGTGGAAACTAGCATGCACTCTAATTTCACCATGCCGCTGAGATTTGGGGGTTACTTGTTACTGCAGCATAGCCAAGCCAACCCTGACTTATGCTTGTCCTATGAGGCCCTCCACAATAATGTTAAAGCCTGCTTCTCCAGCCTCACACTTTGTACAATTCTTCCTTGTGTCTTATATCCTCAGCCCACCGGCATTGTTGTTTCTAAAATACAGCTGCTTTTTCCTATTTGAGGCTTTTGCACATGTTGTTCCTCTGTTGGGGACACTTTTTCCTGTCCCCTTTACCTGCCTTCATCTTCAATTCTCAGATCACACACTAATTCCTCAGGGAGGCTGTCCCTTGTTCTCCATTCTAAACCACATGCTTTCATCAATTTTGTCTCTTGTAGAACTCTACTTGTTTCCTTAATAGCATTTTGTTCAATATTTAATTATGTGTTTATTTGTACGCTGTCTTCCTTCACTAGCCTGTAGTCTATGTCTGTGCAAGGAAAGGAACTGTTTTGTTCATTACTATTTACACAACACAAGATAGGGATTCAGTACACATATTTGCCAATTAATATGTATTTGTTGTTAAATGGGTGAACTGCTCATTTTAAAATCGTACTTATTAAGTTCCTCGATGAAGAACTTCTATTATGCAATCTTTTGAGAAACGAGGTGAAAGGTATTATGATAATCATTCCAATTAGATGGTCTATATGCAAGTTTCCTGAAACTTTCCTTGTCATCTTAAAATTAACTGTACTAATTATTAGAATTGTTAAACTGTACAGTCCTGGAGACATGCCTGGTAGGGTTCCATCAATAGATGAGTGGATGGTGATACGAGCTTTAGGCCATAAGGTTTTCTCTGAAAATAGAAAACCAAACGTACACTTACATAATATATAAATATTTCACAGATATAACACATATGTCACTGTTGATTATATAGTTGTTATTTTACCTCTCATATCTTGAGTAATTTCAAGATAGTTTTTAAATTTTTTTCGTAAACTTGGAAATTTGTAGCATAAAGTTCATCACATAACAGATACACAAAATATTTTATGAAAAATAACTGCATGGTTAAATGCATTCATTTTCATTCAATTAGTAAATAATTATAACAATAGATCGTGACCACCATACAAATCAAGGAAATAATGGTGAGAATTTAGTTCTGGCACCTCATTTTCTCTAAGAAAAAGCTCGCCTACAGGTTCCTGGTGGAAGATGATTTAATAGGTAAAAATGTCTTGAGCGTAAGAGGCTTCCGAGACTGTGAATCAAGCCCAGGCAAACAGAAATAACAATGGAATGATAATGCAGTGCATGACCTCTTTGATATTCTTATTGCCGCTCCGAGAAGTCCCACGGCTGGGTTTACATTAGAACGCGTCCAAGCCAAACACAAGCTTCTTAACAACTGGTTTCAGTTTTGCAATTCAGTAATTATATTGTTCATTTAAACATGAAAGACAAAGCTGTTTAATCAGAAAACTATTGCTGTTCAAACTACACGTAAGAGCTATTTTTTTTTCCAATGCAAAATCAGTTCTTTCTGCTGAGCTGGAAAGAAGGATCCTTCCTGACACCATCCTGCTGTGAATCTGAAGGATTGATTAGGGAAGGTGTTCAACACAAGGTCACTCTGGCTTGTGGTCCCTGAAAAGTGAAGGGAAAAGTAGTACCTCTTAAACAAAAGAAACAGAGAAATAAGACAGTAATTGTGAGGGAAATAAGGAAGTGGTCAAATCCAGCTTGGAAATGAAAGTTTAATTAACACATGCAGGACTCAGGACAAAACATAAAGCCTCAGATTCTCAAGAGATTAAAAGAGGGCATACTCTGTGTGAGTGTGTGTGTGTGTGTGTGTGTGTGTGTAATAATGGCTTACAGGTTAAACCCAGCAAACTCCATCTCTCACTGAGAAGTTGAAACCTCACACCCAGGTTTCCACCCTGGGGCTGAATCTGATGGATGTGTGTCACAGCTAAGAGCTCAAATTATTTCTCATTGTCGACTCCATTCCTGTCATGCGTGTGGACATGTAAAAGGTGCAGAATTGAGAGAAACTGCAAGCAGAGGCCCCGGATGCTTGGAAGGAACCGAATGTGTGAGCAGAGAGGAGCTGGGCTACTGTACTGTCAGCCCGATGAGCTTGTTGTAAACAAAACAGCCTCAAACTCCCACTTCGCATTGTTAACTAATCTGGTTCCTGAGCTGGTTCCGATTTCTGGGGCCCGGTGAGGCCCCATCTGGAGACGATCGGACCAACAGCCATAACAGGGACGTGGCTCCCTTTTGGGGCTGCTCTCTTCAGTGGGGTTGCTTCCCTGTGCCTTAAGCCCCTGACCCACTCCAGCTCTCAATTCATTATTCATCAATTTTCTCAGTCCACTTAAAAAAATGTGGTAGTGTTGCTGCTCAAATATGGGGGGGGAGGAAAATGGCATTCCAGAAAAAAAGGACAACTCTGTCAAAACACGACAGCCGGCCAATCCAGTGCCTGTTTTCTACTATTCATAGAAAATGCCAAATTCTGCAAATAGTAACCACATGTACATTGGCTTCAGAGACTCAATGCGCTGCTACAAAATGAGACTAAAAAAATTTTTTTAGTGTCATCAAAGGCAATGTGGGCTCTCGAATTGCTAGAAGTTTAACATGATCAGAGTGCACGCAAGCGCACACACACCGCACACACCACATGCACACCCCATGAGGCTGAGCCACAGCCCCGGTCCATGCAGCTCACCATCCCGAAAGGCGACTCGCTTTGCAAATCTGTTCCCAGGCCGTTTTTATTCATAGCCATGGGATCATTACAGTGACAAGCCCACATCTGACGTTACGATCGTGCTGGCGTTGCCAAAGTGGAGGAGGGGAAGACAGCTTAGGGGGATCTGGATCGGGAGGGATGCGGCACCATTCAGGCTCCTGTGAGCTCAGCAGCCACTGCGGGGATTTTGAAGACCATCTCTTACCCTGGCTCCCCGGGCTAGTGCCTTGCAGGTTCTGCTTGAGTGCATTAGAACTGGCGTTTTAGTTCAAATCTGTTGTGCATTGCCCTTTGCTGGGGGAGGGCGGTGGCTGGCTGCTACTCCCTTGCACTCACATGTAAAAGGGCTGGTGCACAGAACAGAACAGGAGATGGTTGTGTGCACGGCAGACCCAACTCATCGGCAACCAGCTGGCACTGCGGCTGGGCGCCGCTCTTGCCCAGGGCTGCTTCTAGCACCTTCCACATGACCACTGGCTTTGAAAGGGGCCTCCTGTTTATCTTCTCCATAACAAATAGTCTCTGCAGTGGCTGCAGTAAATCTCTCCCAGTCTGGAAGCGTTAGCCACGGGTGTTTGTCCTCTGGTCTCCCAGGTCTAGCTGGCTTCTCCCGCCGTGGCCGGCATGTGCTGTTTTTGACAATGATTTCAGAATGCCTGCACTTAGCCTTGTGATGAAAACAGAATGTTCCACAGAGTGCAAGGGAACTTCTCTCTCTCTGCATTTGGACTTGAGGACATGCACAGGGCAGCATGTCCTGGGAAGTGGCATCTGCCTGCTCTGTCCCCATCTGAAGGGGGATAATAAACGGCAGAAGGCTCTGCCTACATCCTTCATGACACAGGACCCGGCTGATCCTTTTTAATGGCCATAAATAAATGACGGAAGTTTTAGGCACCAGCCTAGTGAATTGGTGGGTAAGCCTCAGGCTTTTATCTCTCTGACCCCTGTTTGAACTCAACCTTGGTTCCTAAGTGCAGGGCAGACAAAGTGGGGTGGGAGGAAGGTTTCTTATCGACATGCACACCCCTTCCAACTCAACATGAAGAAATATGATGCCATGTGTGTGCCTGTGATTCGGGGGGCGGAGGGGGTGGGGTGGGCAGGGATTTGTCGGAACAAAGTGAGAGGAGAACAAAATACCAGCTATTATTTCTTCATGCCTCTCCCGTGGTTTGAGGATTTTATAGAGAACATATTAATTAATCCACGAGCGTTTATGGGGATGGGGAGCCGGTCGTGTGCAAGGCATTGTGCACGATGCCGAAGAGGCAAGTTTGGAAAGACGAGCTGTTTCAGGAATTCGGGAAGGAATCACCCCAGCGCCTACACTGGCCATGGCTAACATTTATGGAGTCATAAATATGCCCGTTGCAGTGTTAAACACTTTATATGAGTTATTTCATTTAATCCTCACAACAACCCTGCAGAGCAGGTACTATTACGCATTCTAATTTTACAGGCGAGGAAGCTGTGATTTATCTGTGGTCATGGGCCTGGAAAATGAGACAGCCAGGGTAAAAGTTCTGATCTGTCCACCTTCGCATGCTATCACCTCCTTGAAAAAGAGCTTAGCACATACGGATCACTGTTTTGGCCTCTGGGGTCCACCTTTCCCAGCCAAAACTCCATGTGCATATTCTGGCAAGTCCAAGTGTGTTCATGAGGACCACTGGCCTGGCTCTTTGAGATTAGCTTCTAATTAGCTCCATGCAGTGCAAGGTAGACCTACAGGTATACGAATGAAAACACTGAAGGTATGAGTCCCCTATTACCAAAGGAGTTTGCACAGAATGACCTCTGCCACAAAGACCCAAGTTTTAGGGCAACCTCCCAAGGAAACAAACAAAGAAGCAGAATAAACCCGGGTGTTTCACTGCCCAGTGGAAAAGGCCAGCCCTGTGTGTCCCCACCTGCATGTCACCTGCATTCCTTCAACCTCAACAAAACGACCCCTAACCGTGCCTCCCCTCTAACCTCGTAGGCTTTGCTGTCTCTTACCTGAAGGTCCATGTCTGATTTTCCTCTACATTCGAATCAGAAGACCCACGCCATCCCTTTGCCTGACCGACTCCATCACCCATGAGGTTACAAATAATTGCCCTCAAAGTAAACTATACTGCAGTTTAAATTCTGAAATCCTGACCCTGGGCATCTTGTCTTTGTGTCTCTTGTCAGGTTCTCCAACCTCATAGAATCTCAATTGCTCCATCTTACAAGGACGTGGTGATGTTTAGAGTACATGGGGCAACATCTATGCCTCTGCTTCTAGTACATGTTCTTTAAATGTGCCTTCTCTACTATTCGTATCTGGAGCTCCCTGATGAACTCCGTATCCTCTCCATGTTCTCTAGGAAGGAGCTGCACAGTCTTTGTCTTCTCTAGCATTTAGTAAGCGAATCATTAAATCAGGCATTTAATAAACACTATTGATGAGCAACATGGAAGATTATCTAGTAAATCCCTTTGCAGATGCATGCACAATTTTAAATGACGTGCTAATACACGACCTCTTTTGAAGATAGGGTAGGACACCGAAGTTTCTTTACTTGAAGAAGGTTTCCTCAGAGTTCTTCTTCTTTCTGTAATAACAATAATATGATTAATTAGAGTAGAAAAATTTTAAAGCTTCAGCGCATAATCACAATGGAAATGAGTTCATTGGGAATGGAGCTGGGTCCAGAAGTGTGAATTTTACTTTGGATGGTTTGGGGCCCCACCCTACAGTGGATTATTTGTCATATTTGATCTGGGCAAATTGAGCAAAGGGTTTAAAGTGAAGCCAAAATTGTTAAACCAGATTGGAAATGCAGACCCCAACTTGTCACCTGGACGAGCTCGGAGGAACTCAGTTCTGGTCATTTTCTAGACTCCAGAAGAGCAAAGGTCAATGTAATTTATTATTGGCAAGGCTATAAATGTTGAATAAAAATAAATTGATTATGAGGATTTTTATTTCAAGTTTTAAACAAATGTTTAAGCAGAGATTTTTAGATTTTTTTTTTCACTTGGAATATACTCTCCCATTTTCCTGGCAACATGTTTCCATGTTCCTTGAAAAGTCATTTAAGAGTATTTTAAGTAACATTTTAAAACCTCCCCTCTGTTTTTAAGAAAGAGAGAAAGAATCGCGTAGTTGCCAAACAGAAGTGAGGTTGGTTTCTGGCTCCTGAGAAAACTGGGGACAATGTTGCACAACAGAACCCAAATGGGAGCGCTCGGTCTAAACCGGGCACGGCCATGCCCATCGCCCCGAATCTGGGAGCATTGCCCTTGAGGCACCAACGAGGCAACAGCAGATCCAGCTACTGAATGGGTTTTTGGAACCCTTGGCCATTCGCAGCTGCTAAAGAGCGGGCTATGGAGTGAGGGACAGCCACGCCCCGGCCAGCACCATTACACCCCATAGGACAGTTTCCTCAGCCCTGATAAGTCTCAGCTAAGCAGACAGGAGGGGGGTTATAGAACATTCTAGGCTCCAAGCCCTTCTTCCCGTGGGTCACATTCTGACCCTTGACTTGTGCCAAAGTTCTTCCCGAAATGGCTAGTCAAGGAAAGTACAATTTATACTCCCGTAGCCTTAAAATGCTGACATTCCATGTTTACATGGATTGTTTACACAGAAAATTAATCAGTTACGGTTTTAAATTTTAATTAAAGAATGTTTTCCGGTGTTATTGCAAAGCAGACAAAAACCCATAAAATGTATATTTGACTGCTGTTGTGTGTTGTCTTTGGATCGAGGCACAGTCTTCAGATCAATCATGCGTGGTATTTTTGTGAACTTTTAACAGGACAACCTTCACATAAATTAGGTTCATTAAAAAATATCCATCAAAATAAAAGTCATTCTGAGAAACTGCTGGATGGAATGTCCTTTCTACTCAGCAACGAACTACTTTCTACTTGTTCTGCAAATAATAATATAGGGAAAACATAAGTAAACACTCAGTTGTGCAATAGGTTGCAATTTGTCAATGAACCAGAAGTAACTTTATAGGAAGTCACACATTTTACTCATATTTTGGTCAAGAAAAATTATTGGGTCAATGAACAATGGTGAAAATATTTGGGTCCAGATGGTATGCATAATTTGAAAATTTGTCTCGTACTTTTTTATTTCTAGTTCTTGGCTTTCTTTCTCTGATTATATAAGAAATATATGATTCCTACATGAAAAGGGAGGAAAGATGTTCATAAAAACACAAATTTTAATTCCAGCCATTAAATAATAACAATTGTTAACTAATTTGTCAGTTTTTAAAATGTATATACTAAAATCATTTCTATATTTATTTGCAAAAAATCCTTATAAAATGCCAAATAGCAAATCAAGTATACATAATCCTTGCCCACTGAGAGATCAAAATCTAGTGCTAAAACCACTGATAAGCATTGTGACTACGACAATACAAATTGGTATATATACTAGCAAATAAAGTTTGCAGTATCTTGAAAGAAAATAGGTTGATGATAGAATAGTACCACTCTAAAAGCAAAAGTGAAATATATGTTGCTACACACTGCATTACATTGTTTAATGACTTTGTTTTTTATCAACAGCGTATAGTGAGCTCTTCCCGGATCAGTACAAATAGCACAATACTGTTCTTTTTAACTACAAGCTAGCATGCCCTCAGATGAAACTCCTACTCATGGTCATTCTGCTTGATTCCAACGACGCATTCTTACGACCATGCTTCCATGAACTTACTTATGTACTGCAGATATTTTGTTCAGTTGTACTGCTTATGTAAGATCTTCTTTAGGGCAAGTTGCTAAAACTGGTAAGTCAAGAAACACATTTTGTTTTTACGATATTTTCATCCTTGACAAAGTAATACATGCACATACTTTTATAGGTGAAAAAACACTGAACAGCAAATAATGAAAAGAAATAGTAGTTTCTTGGCACACCACTTCTTATTACCCCCAATCCCCTTCCCAGAAGCATCTACCCTCACATTGTCCTTTTTCTTGTAGATTTACCTCCACATTAGTAAGTGATATGTTTATACTGCTATTTTTCCAAACACAAAAAGGAAGCAAAAGAGTATCCTAGACCACTGGTTCTCATCGCTCAGTCTTACAAACCATCCATCAGTGACCTGCCCCGACGCACCCTCACTCCCACCCAATTTCTACCTCCCAGTGTATTTGAACGCAAAGCCCAGAGATTGTCTTATTTCAACCGTAAATATTTCAGTGAGTACATTTAACAGATAAGGGTGATTTTAACATCACCATTTCATAATGATCATATCCAAAGCAATTCTTAAAATATTCAGGCAGTGTTCGAGTGTATAATTATTTCATGCTTTACAATGTCAAAAATTTTAACCATTTTAAAAATAAGGATCCAAAGAATGGAGTGCATTGAACATGGTTGATGTCACTGCTCATTTATCCCTCCCTGCCTCTTTTTGTTTTTCCATAAACTCTGAGAAAGAAATCACTACTAGATTTTCCAGAAATCTGTGTTTTTCTGATTACATACTTGTTATGGAGTTTAGCATATTTGTTTGTTCTCTGGATGTCCTATAAATTGGACGTTGGGTCTGGAGTCTTCCCTCCCCTCCCCTTCCCATCCTTTCCCTTCCCTTCTCTCTGTGCCTTCCTTTCCCGGTTAAAACTATTTTGTAATAGAATCTCCATTCTGCCACCAGAAGCCTCATTCTACCTGATTATCTACCATTTTGCAGTCTTAACAGCCAAAGATGCTTAATGCCTAGAACCATAAGTTCATTATGAGTTGCAAAATCAAATGGAGATATTTTGTCATGTTCTTCATTTATTAGCTGGAATACCTACGTAAACAATTCTCCTAATCTAATAGTGAGTTATCTTGGTGCTAAAGTTTGTATAGAAAAGCAATATTTTTCATTCCCTTTACTAACCAGTTTTCAAATAATAAGGTAGCTGTCTAGCATGTTGCAACGATAACTTCATGTAGCATAATTATGAACTCAAAGATTCAAACATATTTTATGTGTTTACATTTCTGTAGTTATTCAAAATTTTGGGACCAGGTGTGCTCATTGCTACTGGGTTTATCAATATTTCTAGGCCTTTTCAGTGACAAAATAAGAATATACATTCCTTTAAGATTAAAATACATCACAAGTGTATACTAATACTTTCTATTCATATTTAGTTACCTTCCGCTATTTTCTTTTCCCAATTGTGAGGATTCTGATTCTTAAGATCACTGAGGATGATGGGACCAGAATAGTAATTGCTTATTTGCTTTAGCCCCTGTTGTTCCCAGACCTGTCTCAGAATAGCAATACCAATATGAGCACCAAGAATACAATTAGTGAAAACAGTTAACACATTTTAATGAAATTTTAATGCAGTTTTTCTCCTTACATTATATCCCACTGGTGTGTGCAAAATTATTGTATTTTAAGAAGATATGTTCTTCTTGAATTGCCACATAATCTAACATGGTTAAATCTTTAGAAAAGACCATCACATTTATTAACCTAGTAATTATACTTTCACGACTTCACTCAACAACCCACACTACAAACTATTTTCAACACAAATTATCTATTTATGAGAGGAAAATTAGAGGCAACATAACTACCCCAAAATAGGAAAGTAACTAATTAAGTTGTGATAATGGTATGCATCTGTTAAAAAAATGTGGGGACAGACCACCAACAGAACCAAATTTTAAAGGAAAGGAAACAAAAACAAATTTCAAAGGAAGATTGAATTTGAAAAACACAAGAACAAATAAATATAACAGATAATGCCTTAAGGATAGAAATGTCACCTTTAAAAATATCTCAAGGATCTAAACTAAATTCACTTTGAAACTTTATTACTGGATACACATAAGCATGTCAAGTCCTCAATTAATAGATGAAATATTATCTCCCATTTCATCCTTAAATGTCTTTCAAAGCATTTCATAGACATGCAAAATAGTTGGTTGATATTTTGGGGAGTATCCATGGAAGTAATTGAGTGCACTGGCCATGAGTATTTTTTGCACTAATTAAATATTCCAAACTTCTATCAAGATTATTGTCACCTATTTAATGGCTCATTGAGTTTACAGGCTATGCAAGTTCTCTTTCATCAGTAGAGTTAGGACATCCATTCTTGAAATGACATATTAGGAAGCAGGCTAAAAAGATAAAAGAACATTTAATGATTATTCAGATTTCAAATTTCTGACATGGACAATTCTGTTCACTGATGAGATAAAGAATCTGATGAGTTTAGAAGATCCATTTTCTTCAGAGTCCACTTTCTACACAACCTCGGGCATTGAAAAGTAATGCTATGGGAATATTTAAATGCATTTAAATGAGGCATGTGCAGAAAAATTCCTGACTGTAGTTGCTAAATCTTATTTTCAATAGAAATTTTTTGTTACTCTAAAGGGTTGAAACATGAAATGTTCAATGTTAGCTCTCTCATTACTTCCTATAATACATCCAGATTTAGTGCTGGGACATGGCTCTACATAGCTGTGACCAAGGAGGTACATGGGATCATACTGAAGGCTGACATGAATGGTCAAGGCAGCTGAACCACCAATTTACACGATTTTACTCCACCAACTTGAGTGTCATTGGCTTGCAGTGACCAGAGGCACTGTTGTGCAGACGCAGCAAGGCCTATTTTCCCAGAGGGTGCAACCTCTGCACGCAAAGCTGCGCTAACTCTTTCAGATCTCTTGAATAGTATTCTGCCACTGGAGTGGCGGTACATTTTTGAAGCAAATTTATATGAAGAATGTAGTGATTTCACAGAGCTAAAGATACTATCTGCATCAGTAGGGCCTCTGCAGTTCAAAGAGCAGAGATTGACCCTGATGTATTTAAGCAGCAAAGAAATTCATGAAAGGGTGTTAAATAGGTCATGTTAGGGATGACACAAGAATTGAACAAGAGACCAAAACCACAGGGGCCCTACTGACTAATCAGGGCTGCATCCGAGAGTGCTGGGACCGTATTGGACTGGACTTATTTCTGAGCACTTTGTTTTTAGTGTCTGATTATGTGTGTTTTTGGCTTAGTATCTATGAGTGTTGCTACTACTACTAATAACAATATTGTTGTATGATAGACGATGGGATTCTATTCTGTGGTGCTAACAGTTGATGTGCTCACACAAATCAGAAAGCAATGCTATTCATATCTCCATTTAAACAAGAGGAAGTACAGCTTGGAGAAACTGACCTTCCACAAAATCCCATGGTTTGGAGGTGGTGGAATCTGAAACTTTGTCTATTGTAAGTCAAGGCTGCATTCTTCACCTCTAAATACCTCATCAAATTAGTTTAAAATAATGACATCTCCAGTTAGCTAGTACCATTTAGGGAAACATGGCCAGTAGGAGAAATAGATTTTAATTTTTATTTTCCTGGGCATTTCACTTTTCCTTTAGGCCTCTTACAAGCTTATGTGACTACATCCCTATAATCCAATACACAAAGTTTTCAATCTTCACTTAAATTATACCACATACCTACTACCAAGGAAAATAAGGAATTGACTATAAGAAACAGAGAAGTTTTCTAAGACACATTTTCAAGGGATTAGTGAAACTCAGCTACAACTATACTGGTTATGTGTTGAAAGAAGCAGAAAGCTTCTTTTGTTCTATGAAAATTATCAACACAGTTTTAGATGTGAAGAAGCTCTGAAGGGCATCTTAATTTGCAGAATTTTGCAATGGGAAACACAGATTCTGTAATGACTGTGAATTTTGGAAAGAAAATAGTGAAGAGAGCAATTAACAGTGATAAACCTGTGGTCAGACTCCTCATCAAAATCAGGTATACACGATTTTAGCCAAAAGAATGCTGACGAGAGTGGCGTTGCAAGCTCTTGTAAAAAACAAGACTTCTTTCCTGTGTTAATTGTAAACCAGCCTCCTGTTTACATCTAGCTTCTGGTACGGATACAGAGTGGATAGAAAGTGAGGTGCAAAATGTTTCCCACTGTAAATTATTTCCCTGTTTCTAGCCAAAAACTTAAAAGTTCAGGTTTCTGGGTAGGCAGAAAGGTAGAAGTTATACATTGATTTCCTCTCAGGGAAGACATGCAGCAAAACCCTCCTGTGTTTTTGTTTTTGCTTCTTTGTTTTTGTTGTTGTTATTTTTCATTATAGACCATTTAGTGAAAGAATATATGACCTATATGAAAAATATAAGCAATTGTATTCATTATATTTGGTTTAAAATATTGTTTCCATTCATCACTCACTGTCAGCCCAAATTAAGGTATAAGAGGTTTAACTCCAAAATAAAAGTTATTTATATTTGTATCTCTCACTCAAAATAAGTACGTACCTTCTATTTATATAAAATGCAAACTGGCATCATTTAAATGCGGAAAAAAGTTGAACGGCTGAATATAATGTTTGAAAAGTTTTCAGAGAAGTGGTCACAGCCTCTTGGGAACACTTTGAACTTGAGCTCAAATAAATGAGAGCATCGTCACCTCACACAAAGACTCCTAATCAGGCGGTCTTTGTTCTGCAGCTCATCTTGTAACCAGGAGTTCGTTCCCAATACCTGCACATATCCTTCTATTCATATGTAAATTGAATTAGAGCTGTTATTCTTTCTTCCCTACAGTCTGCTTTTAAAGTAATAATAAAATTTATGAAAGTGCGCCAGGGGGATAGGGGATCATGGACACTGGCGGGTTCTGGCTTTGCACCGAGCCAGCGTGGCCATCTTGAAGGAGAAGCTGTGTCTGCCCTGCCCTCGGGGATCTATTCAAACATTAAGGGGTTATCACTGGAGCTGTTATGGGCTTTAGACATTTCCACTGATATGACATTTGGATTCCAATGGCAGTTTTATGGCTCACTTTATAGCTGTGATCACGGTGGAGGTGTGCAGATGGCCCCACTGCCTGTCAGGAGAGGGAAGGTTGTCTGTTGGTCAGAAGAGGACAGGAAACCACACACCCTGGGTCCACTCCTGGCCTTGCCAGTCACCTGCTGGACGCCTGGGATAAGTCACATAAGATTATGGGCCTCCCTTCCTTCTGTGTGCAGATTAATCGCCCGTGGCAAATGTTGCGTGCAAATTTCAAGGGCAATTGAGTCCTGTGTGCTTTCCCACTTGCTCCTCTTTTTTTCCTTCTGTTTCTCTCTCTCTCTCTCTCTTTTTAAGGGCATGAGTTGCCAACTTAATGTGCAATTAAGTTGTGCACACCCCAAGCTAAGTAGGGCACCTCAAGTGCACCTTACAGGCATCAATTATAAACATATCTGTGATATCTGCTGTCTAAGGGGATGAACCCAGGTCTGCTTTGATGGAATCATTTTGCAGGATGCTTCTCCCACTTTTACAAGAGGGCTATGGTTATTAGTTGTAACCAGAAGGGACACTTCATTTGTATGTGCCTTGGTTTCTCAGTCTGCGAAAGGATAAGAAAATAAAGCCCGTTTCCAGAGCATCTCATTTTGTTAAAGGAAGGAAATGGCCAATGTAATTTCAAATTTATAAACACAGACCATCTACAGCTCTTGTTTATAATGTGCTCCGTATTGTGTTCGCTGTTGAAATGGTAGCTTTTAAGTGAATTTGTTAAAGAAATTGAACAAATAAGTTTCTCTCAGGGATGGATCTTTGAATCAAAAGGGCCATCTGGAACCAGAAAATTGTAGGTTTAAATCTCAGTTGTGTCAACTAACAACTCTGTGATCTTGAACAAGTTACTCTCCTCTGAGCTTTGGTTTCCTCCTTCCTCCAATGAGGGAAAAACAAAAACAAAAAAGAAACAAAACAAAACAAACAACAACAAGAACTCTTACCTGATGGCACAACCGTGCAGATAAAATTCAATAGTAAATGAAAAACCCAGCCTCCATCAGGAGCTCAGAGAACAGTGACAGCCATTAGTCACAATCTCTCAAATGCACACTTTCACTTCAGGAAGACTATGTGCTTCGAACCATTTAGGACCATAGTGAATAAATACTGGAAGTGTTCAGGGAAATTAACCCGGTTATCTAATACCGGGTTGACCAAGAAAATAAATGTTTATTTCAACTTCTCAACCGTATCACTTGACTTTTGCAGGCACAGAGAGGCATGGGTCATCTTGCTTTTGCTGAGCTGCCCGGCCTTCTTGCCGCATTAAACCCACTGAGGTGGAACGATGCTCCCACGGGAAGTGGCAGACAAGCTTCCACTTGCACATCTGTCCATTTGCTCATCTGCCCACCACCCCTCATCTTTCCTAGCTTCCCCTTTGTATTCTTAAATACAATTTGCATAGGGCAAAATTTAGCAAGTGGTGTTAGAGGTAATGCATCCCACAACCGCTCTTTCTGTTTGAAAACCACGACAGAGTGTGGCAAAAGCCCCACACAGTCTGGGCTGGCTTCTGTCTGCAGTGCTTTTCCTTCGCATATTTTACTGTCAGTTTCTTGACATTTTTGTCAGCTTCGAACTGGAGGGCATAGGTGCTGGCGGCAGGTCTCACCACATTTTTATTCTCCATTGCATTTTCAGAGACGATGAAAAAATAAAATAAAACTGGGGGTGGGCCGGGGCCCGGAGCAAGGACTGGGAAGCGAGATGATGGAGTCAAAGGCTGAGCAGCAGGAGGGGAGGGATCTGAAAGTCAGAATGTGCAGCCTCTTCTCTCGCAGTTGGCGCTCACCCTGCGAGCGATTCTATGCCACCCGCCCCCAGAAACACCCCCAAAAATCCACGCTCAGAAACGCTCAGTTCTTCTATGAAATGATGCCATCTTCTCATTCCGTCATTACGCAAGGCAGGTAGAAGGCAACGGTTAAAAGAAATGTGTTTTTTTTCCTCTGACAAACTGCAGAAGGTGCCTGCACAAAACAGCCATTGTTCGGCTTGTAACATCACCAGTCACTCTAATCACCTGTATGGATTTTTGCCCTTTGGAATCTGTGAAAAATACGGAGTGGCATTCAAGAAGTGTTCATGTTGGAAGCACCTACTCTCACCTCCCCCCAGCTTCTGTGAACAAAGGGGGAAAAGAGGAAGACTATCATGGGCATCTATTCAGTTTTGACCCCCAAACAAGACTTTAGCAAAAACAATAAAGTAACAACAACTATAGTATATGTAGTTCAGACCCATCTTCCTGAATAATCCCTGGTAAAATTTAATTTCTCTAAGACTCTATTTCCCAAACTGTTTACAGAGGGGTAAAAAAACACAAGTTTGCTTATTAAGTAAGTTTGGATAATGCACATTTGCAAACTTAATTAAAAAAGGAGTCCTTTCCCCCCATCAGAACATGTCTTAATATGGAGGCAGGTGCAATGCTCTAGAGTCATTAAGGCACAATTTGAGCAAAGTAGTTCTGATAGCCAGTTTAGAATTTCACCTTTCTGAGCACATTAATTGTAGGTTTTATTTAGTGCATCCGATGACTTGCTTTCATTGCAAAGGAAGTTCAAGTATTTGACAGTTTCAGGGAAAGCCAAAAGTTACATTTCAAAACACTTCCAAAGGAACGGGGTGATAAGGAGACTTTCAAGTCCTGAAAAATTTGCGTGGTAAGCAGCCTCCGACAGGTGGACTGTTCTGGAATCAGTGATCTGCAGCTGCACGTCACGTGGGGGCCACAGAATCTGAACAGTGACCGAGCCTTCTGTAGCCCATTAGTCGCAAGGCCCCCAGGCAGGTGTCTTCTGAAGTATGAAGGAAATATTAAGCACGAAAAGTTGGTTGTGTATCTTGTTTATGTTATAACTCTAGCTGAGGAAAAAGTGAATTTTGTGGAGTCTTGTCCCCTCTTCCCTACTGAGCTTGGAACTGGGTACTAAAGAAGAAAAACAAAGAGATATTTGTCTTAAAGCTTAGAGCACTGAACAAAATGGAGCTCGCCGGGGAGGGGGGTGCAGTTAACCCTTCTCACATGCTTCCCGGTAGCGGTGGCTTTGCTTTTCGCAGGTACTACACACTCGTATAAAACAGAAGAAACACACGTTCATGATCATGTGTATTGAAGGATCTTGACTTTATGTATATCATACACTTTAGTATAGTTAGGGAAAAAACATGGCGAAGTTCATGGACTGGCCTCTTTAATGAGAAATGCCTTCTTTCTGCACAGATCAAGGTAACGAGATCCAGATTTTTTTACAAAGTGACATTACTTAAGTGCTAAATAGCATTTATTTCTCTCTCTTCCTAGTGTGTGCGGGCGAGGGGCTGGATGCCATTTTTCTAAGTTATATAATTAGCACAGTTACTAGTGGTAGGGTGAATCTGCATTTAGGAATGGTTGTAAAGTGTTTAAATGTTTGAAATAAAAATCATGACGAGCATAGGCGCAAAACAAACTCTAACTCTGCTAAAATGACGTCCTCTTACCCCCATTTCCCTTCATAGGTGCCCAACTAGAAAAGAGTTATTCAAAGACTTTTCTAATGTTTGGAATACTCTTAAGAAAATCTAGGAGACTTTAGATAAATCACGTGTTCTCTTCATCTCATTTTCAAGAGTGAGAAGTCTCTAGCAGTGTTGCAAGTGGGGAATGCGCTAAATATACTGCGGACCCTCCTCATCCCCATTCAGTTGTGGGGACCAGTGTTTTCAGAAACCAGTAATTCTTGCAAAAGAATAAACCAGACATGGATGCACACCGTTTTTTCACATCTGTGGGCAAAAGCAGCTTTCTGTAATAAAACAAATGTGATTCTATTGCCTGAAATTGCCCTAGATAGAAGTCAAGGTATTAGCCAGGGCTGGGGTCTTAGCTGAAGCTCAGGTCTTCTTCCAAGTTTATCCAGGTTGTTGGCCGAATTCAGTTCATTGTGGCGGTAGGACCCATGGCGACTCTGTCTCTAAGGTCAACAGGAGAGGGTCTGCGGCTGCTCCTTATCTCCTTAAGGGCTCATCTAATTATGTCAGCCCCCCTCTGATATAATTCCCATTTAAAATGACTCAAAGTCAGCTGATTAGGGACCTTAATTACGTCGGCACAATCTCCTTTGCTTTGTGATGCGATGTAACCATGGGAATGATATCTCTCACACTCACTGGTCCTTCCCACAGTTCAGCGAGAGGAGATTATAAAGTGCCTGTACATCCAGGGGTGAGGTCCTGAGGTCCATTTCAGAGTTCTGCCCACCACCAAGGGTGCTACCATTTGTTATTTTCATTGCCAATAATGGGGGCATTGCCTGCCAGGACTGCAAAGACATTATCTTTTTAAAGGACTTAATAGGATGTAATTACATTTTCTAAACACAAACTAAAAAGGTTCAGCTTGGTTAAAAATGTTTTACCTATCTTCTTATCATTGTATCTTTTCTATTAATTTTATAGATAATTTAAATATTTTGAAAAATAGCTTTTTCAAAATATATGTGAAAAATAATTTTAATTAATTGATTTGTTTATACGTCCTTGATTCCCCTGTGTTGGTAGAGGTGGTCCGCCATGGGCCCCAAGCGTCCCTGCAGGCCCTTGTCAAATGTGCCACACCATGAATCCTAACTGTCTTTGCTCTGACCCGATCCTGCAGATCCACATGAGCAAATGAATAGGTTCAGGTGACCGCAGCATGACTGCTCTGACATCGCTCACGCCTCCGGGGTGGCCGCCGAGACTTCCAAGCCCTTTTCATACATTATTTGCCAGTTGGATATCCTTCAAATCAATAAAAGGCAGACTCACCTAATTTAACGAGTGGGCAAAAGACATACACTGTCATGGCAAAGCGCCATGATTGCTTGCTGGGAACACGGGAGGTTGTGTAAGACGACTGACTTCACAATGTCCCGTCCCATTGGATGGCGTTTCATGAATGTGTAGATGGGCAATGCCAGAGGGCGGCAGTCCTGACACCAGCGAAGCTTTGGTCTTCCGATAGCTGACGGATCCACGGTTGTGAGCAGTCGGGGAGGGTCAGGAAGTGCTAGTTCGGTCGGCGGTGCACCGGGTCATCTCGTTAAATAGTTCTCTTCATTAGAAAAAAGTTGGGACATTGGTTAGCAAAAAGTACAGATGAGTCCAGAGAAAAAGATGATTCGATTCTCCATTTATGTCATATTCTGCCAACTCGATGAAATGCCTTGGTCCTGTTTTGAACTACTTACACCTGTGAAATTATTGCCTTCATGCAAAGAAGAAAAAAGGGCATGAGCAAATGAGTCACATAGTAGAGTTCTAAGAAAACCAAACTAAGGAATAATATGTGAACACACACAAAGATAAACTTTGAAAATCAGTTTCTCCTCTCTGCCATCGAGATTTTAGACACTTTTCTAATGCGTCACTTAAATAGTTTTGCTTTCATGGCCGTAATTTTTTTCTTAGTAATAACATGCTGATGACTTCGGTGTCCAACTGGCAAATATGTTTGTGGGAATTTAAACAGACCATAATTTGAGGAAGATCAGCGTCAACTGCAAATGAAAATTGCACTCCTCCAACTTCTTCCACACACATATACAATCACCGTGGGGTTAAAGAAATCTCCTTTCCCACAAAGACAGCCACCCCCTCAATGTCCCTTACCCAATCAAGTTAAGAAGCAAAGCCCTCTTGGGTAAATCATTGCAATGCTAATGAAATCCAGACAGGCAACTGGAAACTTGAAACAGAAAAAACAAAATTATCCAATGGAAATCATTCATTAGCAGTCCCTGGTTCATTGAAACTAACAAAATGTGGAAGAAACATGACCTGAATGTGTCATGGATGATAATGATCTTATGCCTGTGCTATGCTTTTACCCAGATGGATCCAAAACACTTTTCTGTGTATCCTAAGGGGTGGGAAATAGGCGGTTGACCATTACTACAAATTAATAACTTCTGGGATAGCTAACAGCATAGGTTAACAACTAGATTCCATTATTGCCCAGGAGTTTTAAGAAACTCAACCCAACCCTACTGGCAATCTACTTCCACTAGAGGAACTGAAGAAAGAAAACCCCCTAATAGTGATTCATGTTCTCACCAGACCTACCACTTGCCTTTAGAACCAATCGTAGAAATAAGAAAGAATTCCTAATATCTCTAGTAGGATGTTTATTTGTGGCTTTTTTAAAAATCTCCTAAGCTCTTCCCAGAATTGCACTTGCAAGGCTTAAACCACCCCAGAGCGAGTCAAGTAAACACTGGCATTTTCATGCATCGTACTCTTCGGTATAAATGCTGGGGAACTGCTGATACTGTGCCATCACGTCAGGCTTCTATTCCAAGAGGAGTTTTTCTTTCTTTCTATGAATTAAATAATTTTTTATTTTTCTATTCTTATCTTAAATTTATTGGAGTGGCATTAGTAAAATAATATAGGTTGCAAGTGTATAATTCTATGACATATCATGTGTACGTTGTGTAGTGTGCCCACCACCCACATATTTGATCTCCTTTCCCTTTTACTACCCGCATTCCCCACCCCTACGGTAACCACCGTATTGTTGCCTGTGTCTACGACTTTCTGTTTATTTTTCTTGTTTGTTCATTTGTTGCTTTCAGTTTTATATCCCATATGTAAGTGAAATCATAGGCTTCTTGACTTTTTTTTTTGGTCTGCCTTATTTCACTTGGCATGATGTTCTCAAGATCCATCCGTGTTGTCACAAATGGCAGTATTTCCTCTTCTCTTATGGCTGAGTAGTCTTCCACTGTGTGTGTGTATCACGTATTCTTTATCCAGTCATCCATCTTCAGCCACTGAAGGACAGGTGAGAGGACCAAGGAGCCAGCAGAATTCAGAGCAGGTTCTGCTGAGACTGGGGAAAGCCTTTTTGTAGAAGTCCAGTCCCCTGCGCAGTTTGTCGTGTGTCTGAACATATTTCTTCATTTTTCTCACTCCATCTTCAAGACTTTTGCCTTCTTTCCAGGTTTCATCATTTGGTCTGCTGGTGGAAAATTTGTTCATTTCATTAGCCTTATTCAACCGGAATTTCCAGGACAAAACATGCTTTGTTCCATAAGGAATTAAGTAAAGACTATAAGAGCTTTTAAACTTTAGAAGGCCCTGGAACACTGGCGTTAATAATTATGTCCTGCGTGAATAATGAACACACCTGGACTGCACCAGACCGCATCCATAAAGAGTCCTATTGCAGTTCTCACTGTCTTGGTGCAGTAATCCGGAGTGTGAAACAGTGAGAGGAGGGGACCATGGTGCATGCCATGTGGGCTTTGCCATCAGGTCGCCCTTTGTATTTCAGGCCCGCCTCTACTTGCTGTGGGATCTCAGAACCCTTGCGATGTTTCTGAACCCTTGTGATCAGATGCATCAAGAACCTGTGGTGAGCCACAAAGGGCATGCAGATTGAAAAGTACTATGCTGAAGTTTTTCTATCTTTTTAAAATCAAAATTCTTTTCGATAAGCACTCCTGGTGTCAAGATATTACACAAGCATGTCGAGTTTTGTCCAGGAATCAGGTGCCCCGAAGGCAGCACAGAGGATCCGGAAACTGACGAGAAGGAGCAAGGGGGAGGCTGGGATGAATGGCACTCCGCGGGCCAGCACGGACAGAGGAAGGCAAGCCAGTCCTGTGGGAGGATGGGAGACTGTGCACGTGGCCGAACCCCATGGTCAGGAACTGGGACTGGAGTACAAGCCAGACTCACGGAGGAGTTCCAGTGTGGGCTGGGAAACCAGAGAGACCTGGCCTTTTCCCTCAGAGTGGACTTCGAAAGCCACGCTGCACAGCCTGGCCCAGCACTGGGGTGTTGCCCTAGGAGCAGAGCAGTGCGTTGGGTAAGGCTGTGGGAGACACAGCTGACCCCTGGTGCATCCTGCAGGGTCATTCAGCTTCAGCACGGCTCTCTTTTGAAGTATTTTAAGACACCTCTCATGGACTCTCGTTAGCACTCTTTCCTAAGTCAACATCCCTGGTTTCCTTAATTCGCTTCATCTTGTGGTTTCTGAGTGGGCATTATGCTCATTTTCTCCTGAACATATGATTTATCAATTGCTATCTTTTAGTGAAGGAATGTGGGCACAGTAATATTCTTCTGTATCTCTGGAGGCTCCGCTTCCTGAAACTCAAAATTGCTTCGGCAAGCTTTGGGGGTGGGCAGCTTAGATGGCAAGGTCTGCCCTGCCCACCCTTGCCTGCTGCTAAGCTGTATCTCCACCCCAGGTCTGTGCCCGGCCTGTGCGTCCGTCTCAGTGACAGACTGCGCTGATGTCCATAAAACCTGGTCCGACTATTTTAAAAGATCTTTCTGTAAAGAGGAAAATAACTCCCTCCTGTTAATATTTCTTGTGTCTAATCCTTATAGTCAGGTTGCCAGATTTCTGACTAGGCTCATTAATTTACTTAATTATTAGATTTTAGAAATAATTGAACCCTTAATTTCAAAAGCCTCGGGGCATAGCTCAATAAAAACTTGCATTAAAATATCAATGAGCAGCTGCAATAATAACAAAAATAAAATCTATCTGCATAAAACGGCATACTTTGCCCACTACTTCGTCTGGACAGACCAATTTATAAGAACAAGTTTAGCCTCCTGCCATAAAATTAATTTGTCGGGGTTCCCTTAGGCCTGGCATGCATGGGTTTAAGAGACATGTTTTTCCTTGACGTGTGCTGCCTCTAATACCTTACAGAAGGGATCGGGGAAGGGTTTGATCTGTTGGAAGGACACTACTGGTTTAGACGTAGTGCAATTTGGAGGCTAGATTCAACAGCATCACGAGTCTTTGAGTAGGTCACATATTTTATCTGGGCCATAGTATCTGCATTTTCAGATAAAGTTATTGACATAGATGACCTCCATGTTTCTTATCAGCTCAAAAAGTCTTTGAGTCTATGAGAAAGGAGTCAATGAGTTAATAGCAATGCCAACCACACGTAATATCTTGGATATCGTTTTCTGCATTCAGGTATGCAATTTGCTTTCCAAACTTCAGCATTGCGCTGCCATTTGCTGTTCATACTCATTTAGAATCCATGGTCTCGCAGTGATTTATGGAAGTGTACACAGGCATGGAGAGGATGTGATCCCTGCCCTGGATGTACTTACAGGAGAACTTTTGTTTTGCTGTACACTCAATTATAATAACAGGCTCCTTTTCCATAGGCAGAAACATCTCCCAGAAATAATTAGCTGCAGACACAAAACAATTAGGTGGTTGCAACCTCATAAAATGTGGTTGTTGGTTAATTGGCTCACATTCACTTTGTGATATTTGCATCCACCACCTTACCACCTGCAAAAGTTTAGCTCACAAAAATAGCAATGAGATTTCGAAAATATGGCCTGGCAAGTGCGGTCTTGAATAGTCAGTGTGACCCACGTTTTCTACAGGCACTCTTAATAGCACCCAGAAACGTTCCAGCATATGGAAATAGGAAATGTTAATCTCTGGACTCCACACCCTTGTGGGAAGAATAATGAATACCAGGGACTGGGAGAAACACCCAGACGTCATCTCTGTTTTCTGTCTGAACCTGTTTTGCTCTGCATATTCACCTCTGTGCCTGAACACCTGAAGGTATCGGTTTGTATTTTCTTTTCAGGTTTTTGACAAATGGGAACACCTCTCCTGTGGAAGGCCAATGCGTGATGAGCAGGCTGCTTAGCAGTAAAATATATTGGCTTTCAGTGGGGTGCTCCCTTTTCCAGCGTGGTTCGAACAGAATTCTTCGCTTTCTCGCAAAAGTTCACTCTAGTGACCAACTATGTATAAGCCGCCCCTACTGAGAGAAAACTAAACACAGATATTTTTTAAACTTTACCTAATCTGTGGTCTAAAATTTGGAGCCAGAATTCTGCTGCTGACTAGACCCGAACAGACCCCTGATATTCTGAGGGATCTTTGCTTGACCAAACCCTAGGCAGGCTCCCCTGAGCCCTTTCTCCATTAGACCCCAATCTTGACCTATGAAAGACTGAGCAAATATCAACATAGTTTCAACAGCTCACAGCCCATGGCCACGTCTGCAGGATAGCCCTATCCAAACTCAAGGCTGCCAGAAGAATGGGCCTGTTCCAGCCAGCGCCTGAGGATTAGGCCTCTGTTCCCCACCTGTACAGGTGGGTAGGAGCCTAACTTTAGGACATGCAAACCCACTTGGGTTTCACATGGACCAACCCCGATTCCTACTTTTTGTAATTTTTCACTTCCCAGAGTCTACTGAGTCCCTCCTTACCCATTCCCCTACTCTCCCAGTCTCCCTTAAAAAATGGCCCTGTATGCATCGAATTTGAATTCAGTTCACACTTGACTCTTCCTATTGCAATAATAAAGTGCTGCTTTAAATTTGCCTTCATCACTTGAGCGCCTGGCTTTGTTTATCTTTGACGATACCTACTTAAAGGCCAAAGGGCAGGCACATGGTACTCAGAACGCTGAAAGAGAATCTTTTAGCCTGGGATCATCTCAGCCACATCTGGCTTTCAAGTTACTAACCACACCTCTTGACTCCATAGTGACCCAGAATGAGGGTGCCCACATCAGGAGGAAAAAACCCTCAATGTTTCCAGAGGTTTTCAGTCTGGGATCAGCGTTCACCCAAGGAGGAAGTTACCTTTTTGAGAAACTCGGGGACTTCCCAGCATCTTCCCTGCCACTTCCCTCTGGCTGCCTGATACTGGTTGCAACCCACTTGTTGTTTAAACTGCTGAGGTGGATGTTTTCAACACCTTTTTGTTCAGCAAATCTTTGGCTCCTAGCCATTAACTTTAGCTGGTCCTGATAACATCAGATTACAGCTTTGCCGGTTGGAGAATTGAAGATGCTTATCAGAAACCCGGGCAGCTTTTGTGAGGCCTTGATACATGAAACACTTCATTTCAAAGGAGGAAGAGGAGGAGGATGAGCAGGAGGAATAAAGAAGGAAAGGCAAAAGGATGAGGAGAAAGAGAGGAAAGAAAGAGGGGCAGGGGAAAGAGAAGGGGGAAGGAAAAAGAAGGGAAATAATGAAGCCCTATTCAGCAAGTCTGGGCTTGCTTTTTATTCTTTAGATTTTTATTTTTTGAAGTTGGAAAGGTATCCATGGCTTCTCCATCTAGATCCCTTATTTTGGTATTCACAAAGCAATGTGTGGTGGGAGGGAGGAGAAAAAGGAAAGCAAGAAGACAGAAAAGGAAAAAGAAGCCCTTTGAATATCTGAGAATGCCAGTACGGGCCAGCCAGATGCAGCGGGAATAGATGAAAGCCCAGCTCAGAGCAATATGCCACAGCTGGAGCGAAAAATGGATTCGGGGAGGTTACCTGGGCAGCTGTCCCGTCACTCCACCGCCCAGTTCTGTTTACCCTTTCCTAACCGGAGAACACTCGCCATTGGCCTGAGCGAGTGCTGCTATGAGACATTAGCATCCATAAAACGCACTCATTTCTTCCCTCATTTCAAGGCCAGGATCCTCCACACGTATTATGCAGTGGAATTAAATTAGATGGGCCCCTAAAGGTGACAGTTTAAACATCTTCTGAAGGGGAAGAGAAAGGGGGTTAAGAGATGCATGTGTGCAGTGTTAGAGAAGAAAAAACCCCGAAAACAGCTTCACTCAATAACTATTTCTAAAAAAGACAATGGCAAAGCATCTTTGCCAAAGGAACGGTGAGTGCTGTGTGAATCAGGTTAATGTAGCTAAACTTCGAAAGGAGGTGGGATCTGGTATCTATTTCCTTTATTTCCAATACCATAGCTTTGTAACTTATTGTTCATGGAAAGGAAATAACTCAGACATAATCGAAGCAGTACGCAAAGGTTTGTAGAATGAAAGTTGCATTCTAGCTTGGGATAGGTTACTGACCATATGAATTTTCCTCCTCTACTTCCCAAACACCCAGGAAATGATAGTAAAGAATAATAAGAAATAAAAATAGATGTAAATCTACAAAATCCTGGGCCATCACTTTCAGCCCCATTTCTGGAAGCAGAAAGTGAATGGGCAGCGATGTTGTGTTACGAAGTCAACGAAGAAAACAGCCAAAAAGAACGTAGTGGGGACTAAGCCTGGGACAGGTGCTCAGTGGCTGGCAGGGTGCAGAGAGGCACTGGCCTTAGATGGGAGGGAGCAACAAGCCTAACAGAAAGGGTTAGGTGACGACCAGGAGTCAGCTTCCCCTTCCATCCCAGCAGGCATAACTGCTGGCAATCTGTGTTTACACCAGGCAAAACGTATCCCATGGGCATTCTGTAAAGGAGCTGAGCTGCCTGGAGAGAAGGTGGTGTTGATGAAGGGTCGAGACTACAGGAGAAGTTCTTCTTCTTGTAGCCTCTACGGATCTTTGCCTGCAACTCGAACTCAAAGTTCATCAGTCCAGAAGCCCCACCTGATTTCTCACAGCGTGGAGTCGAACTTTCCTCATTTTTGAATAAGGACATAACCGTATCTCCAGAAAGTTAAGGAATATTTCAACATGAAGGAAAAATTATTTTTTAAAAGGAAGAAACAAATAGAATTAAGAATGAACCCCAACAGGGACTTCAGGGGATAAAACAGAAAATCTCCAATGAGTATCCTCAGAAATATAAGAAGATACTGTATTCATCGAACAACAACAGGCTACTTGGAAAAATAAACTCTTGCTGAACCAGAAGAATTCCCAGAAATTTAAAATATGATTGCAGAAGGAGAGATAAAATGAGAAAGAAGGGTTAAGAATTAAATATAAGTGCATCTCTCAGAATGTAGGGCACAGAAAAAGAGACAAAATGTGAGAGTGAAGGTAAGAAGCAGGAGAGTTAACTCTTAAAGTTGAACATCTAATCAACAGTGGTATCAGACAGAGAGAACACAGCCAACGAGGTGGAAGGAAATTTTTAAATCAATATTATTATTCTATTATTATTATTCTAGAATAGAAACATCATGTTAGCAACAATACGGGCAAAAAAAATTCTGACAGATTTGGTCACGATTCCCCGACCTCACACTCGCAAGGGGTAGAGGTGGCTGGAGACACAGTTTTTAAAGGTCACTTTAGAAAGCAATGAAGTCTGTGGTTATATTATGGAGATCATGAATTTTCTCTTCTGGGTTAAACTTCAAAATCTGCGTGGTAATGTGGTAAAATGGCGGTAACAGCACACCGGGTTCAAAAAACACCGACATCCGAAACAGTTGCGACAGGAGCAAGGGGGCCTCGGAAACTGCCTTCAGTAGCTTTCCAGATGGCCCCAGAGAAGACAGGGGTGTACGCAGGGACTTGGAATAGAATCGCTCTGTTGAAACATAAAAGTAGGAAAGCATTTCTCCATCAGTACTCTGTGTGTATAATATCTTTCATATGTTCTTCTAGTACTAATTTTCTAAATTAAATGTAGTAAGTACCCAGTTGACTCTTTCATGACATATAACTGTTAACATGTTTAAGTTAATCTATACCTTATGAAAACACTTTTTATTTGGAAAAATACAGAGTCCGTAATGATTTCAAAACATAATAGAATTATGCTGTTAATAAATTAATGGCACTGCATCTGACAGAAGTTGAAAGGTAAAAAGCCAGAGTAGATGCAACAATATGTAAAGGTTTAATAATCTTAACTGGAGTTACAGAAAGATACATCAGAAAGCAGGACACCTGAGATCCTCGTCTGTCATAGTGGGGATTCGAGAGAGAAATTTCAAGTTGCTAGAGAAACAGAAACAATAATAGCATATTATTTAATAAATTGGAGGCCGAAATCCTGTAGAATTTTAACAAAAACCCACAGAAGTGATTGTCTTTAGAAAGGGAGAATATATTGCAGGGAATTGTGAAAGTAGTCTTGAGGGTTTTTCATTAAAATTAAGGCAGTTTAAACTGCGTAGATTATATTTGGTCCTACTAGGGCACGGTTATAGCCCTCACTGTAAGTCTGAGAATTAGGTGTAGTTAATATCCTAGGTTTGCAGGGCAGAAACTGAGGCTCAGAATAGTTACATGGCTGCCTAGGTAGAACAATGATAGAAATAAAGCTTTTATAACCAGGATTTCCAAATGCCCTTCTCTTTGGCGTTGTCAAAAGAGGGGTGGATACTAAGCATCATTCCAAAACTCATCCAGGTCTCTTCTCATCGATGTATAGGACATAATTAAACCCAGGCATTGGCAAACCTTCCTAGTGTAAAAGGCCAGGTAGTAAATATTTTTGACTTCGCCAGCCATGTGGTCTCCGTCACAGTCGCTCAGCCCTGACATCCTTGTGCAGACGTTGTCACAGATGATGTGCAAATCGGTGGGGTTCATCCTGGGGGTCACATTCATCCTGGGGGTCACAGTCTGCCAGCCCTCGGATCAATACATTGACTCTCTCTCTTTTAATTTCCATTTTTCACTTCTGGGGATGGGGTAGAAAAATGTTTTCATGAACCTCATCCATAGTCTTCCCTCTCACCCCTGGCATTATTATAGGCACATAATCAGAGGGACTCCTGTTATTAGGGCCAAATTTCTTCCCCATAAGTTGGCTCTGCATCTTATAAACTATAACAATTGCATAGCATTTTTGGGGGGTAGAGAGGTTCTATTGATATATTACCTCTTTCAACAGAAAAAAATAAACCCTCAGTAAAAAGACTAAATGTCTATTTTCAATGCTTAACATTGAGAAACAGGGACAAGGCAAGATTTCACCAGCTTAGGGACGCGTTGAGGTATTTAGTGAATACCAAAGGCGTGGGGATGTCCAGGTTGTACTGAGAGGACACGAGGGGCCCAGAAGCTGAACTAGAGCCAGGAAGGGGCTGTTCATCTGATTGGTTGATGCAGTCAGGATTCATTTGAGATGACAGAATTGGGTCATCTGAAAAACCCAATGGATTCTGTAACTAGATTCTTGAAATACCATCAAAGCCAAGCAGGAAAGGACATCTATGATGTGTCAATCAGTGGCCTAGGAATAGAAGAGCAGTCGCTTTAGGGTACTTCCCACAGAAGAACCAGCTTCGTTTTTCTATGCAGTCTCTCCAAGCTAAGCTTCAAGTGCCTGGGACAGAGAATCCTGTGAGTGTAGCCACTGCCCACTCCTTGGGCCAGGAAGAGCAGACCCTGGTACCTTGTTGCTCTTGGATGGTGTGGAGTATGGCTGGGAATTTCTTCGAAGATGCTGTTAGCAGACCTTGTGAACAGTGAAGGGATGGTGGGCAGGCAAAACCAAAGGATGTCTACCACAATTTAGAATATTCAACATCACATTTTTGGAAAGGTAAACACATTGTTCATTCCAACAATCTGTCTCCTTAGATAAAAAAAAGAAGCAGTTCAGTGCTTTGATATCACGCAGAGGGTCTCTTCTCTAAACGTAATGTTGACTTTCACTTCTATCTTTCTTTTTTTTCTGCTTTTGAAACTTTCTCCCAGGCATTCTTTTTCAGTTTCTCTGATCTGATTGGGAAGGTTTTCAGTGCGGTGAAACTTGGGGCTTTCAGATCAAAGCAGGTCCAGCCTCAATGTCACTACAGTGCAGTCTCCTGTTTCATATCACTTGTTAAAGTAGAAACACAGCTGGCCTACCTTGGTCTCACTCCCAAGCGGAGTTAAAGATGCACGCACATAGAATTCTATATGGAAATTGTGAAGTTATCACAACGAGCTTGTTACTGAGTTACGTGAACTTCACAGCAGAGGAAACCATAGGCTAATAGCATAACGTTCAAATCAGTAATGACTTGTCCTTGTCAATGGGATATAAGTTCTTGCTTATAGTTACCCATTGGGAATGGTTCAGTCCAGAGCTATGGCCACATAGTTTCAGGTTATAAATGGAAAATAAATTGTCTGCATTTTTCCCTCTTGAATGGTGTATGAAATCCAGATTATATGAACTGATTTGGGTATATTAGCTGCATGATAAAACATACTGAAGACCTGTCGTACCAAAGAAATAAGTGCTGAATTCACTCTTTAAAAAACTTTAAAGCTTAATTCAAAGTCATCCTGGTTAGAATTTGGGGGACAATTAAGACAATTTGGGGGGCTGGGATTTGGGTACTGTTGTCATTATTACTAACTTTAACAAGGGGAAGTGACTTCCCACTCTACCTTGAATCTGTTTACAATGGTTCAACTGGCTTCATATAATCTAGTTACCTAAAAACGTCCTGTTATCTAATTGCCTCTAGTCCTGTACTTACATTTCAGATGATTCTGTATCCATTATTTGCCCAAGTGTTTTTAGTAGAGGGCCAGGACTACAAGATGCTCCACCAAAAAGGAGTTTTGTGGACCAGTTGTTTAAAAATGCATTTCCCCCAAAATCTGCCTGTATTTATCCCATCCTTTCAGACGTATTTATTATGACATGTTTCTTCAAAAGCACTCTTACTACCATATACTGATATGCTAGTATTTTCAGAAATCAAAAGTTTAAATACCTTAAATACCTGTTTGGTAATATGTACATAAATAATCTTAACAATTCGTCAAATTTTCTGTTTTATTTTCTGAAAGTCTTGGAAACATATAAATAAAATCTTAGCCTCTCAGTTTATAAGCACAAGAAAAAAACAGTGAAAAAAATCTGTAACAAAAGCATGAAATAGTTTGGTATTTAATCATTTTGAAGTTTGAAAGAGCAGAATTCAGTGATAAGAAAAAATGCTTCTCAACATTATGTGTAATTTTGAGTAAGACCGGAATTTTGGAGTTCTAACTCCATCATTCCAGTTTGGGGTTAGAATAGATGGTTAGGAGAAACTGAGGGAAAAGGAAAGGGATAGTAGCCTTGTCTACATTCTCTGCTTCACAGAGTCCTTTTCACAGGCTCATAAGCCCAAATTCAGATCACCTATCAATACAGAAAACTCAGCTGGCTGGGTATCCATGAGTAAATGGGAGAATTCTAACTCTTAGAAGCACACAGCATGACCTGAACATGTTTGGGAGTGGTGGGGGTTTGGAGGGAAGGCACAGGAGAAGCCTCCCTGGTGGCCAGAATAGATCCTTCGAGAAGTCCAGAGAAGACTGAAACATAAAAAGAAGTGGTAGCATCCAGAGCACCGATTAATCGGTTCAGTGATCAGAAGGGACAGACAGAACATTCGAACTGGCCACTACTATCTCTGGGGGGCCACGGTGCTCCGGAGGCAAAAGCAAGCCAACATCACCAGGAAAAGTAGGAACAAGGAAGGGACAGCAGTGTGAAAAGTACGTAGGGAACAGGACACAGGGAGGATGGGGTGGGCCATTCCCTTAACGTGTGCAGCGGCTGTTCTCCCATCAGAAAAAGAAGGGCAAGCGGTTTGCTCATCGAGCATCTACTGATTCCAGGTGATAAGTCAGATCATTACTCAGTTAGTGCATTCGCCGGATATTGTCAGCAGCTTCGTTGAGCGTTTATTTAATTCCTACTTTCTATATGAATTGAGTCTCTTAAGGGTTCACTCGTCCGAATTTTACATATACTGAGAGACTCTGCTCTTCCGACTTTGTGATTCAAAGACCCACATTCACTCTCCTGCCCCTCCTGCCCCTGAGCCAGGAGGAAAGAGAACATCTGGCCACCCCATAGAAAAGTTTTGCTTAAATACGCTGGCATCAGGCAGGCCACTGGAGTTCAAGTGGGCTTTGGCCAAATGGGTGTCTGTACGGAAATGCCTCCTAAGGGCCTTCGCATGACATTCTGAACGGATGCCGATCAATACGGTCCATGGCCGTGCGGTTCAGAGTGGAGAGGAGTTAGGTTATTAATCCTCGCAGTGAAGACAGTCTTCAATATAAGGTCAGCTGTCTTTATTTTAAAAAAACTCGAGTAAGTGTGTCGTCAGTTTTAAACTGCTTTTTGCAACCAGAATTGCAAATAAAAAAGGTTGAAATGCAAACCACTTCAATAATTAGATGCAGGTACTTCTTTATTTAAAAATGGCACATTCTTTGTTGATGTCAAGTATGGTCATTTTATTTTTTGTGCTTTTGCTTGAATATGTTATGTCTCGTGGCTCATGGACAATTTACAATAAGATTGTCCTTAAGGAAGACACTTGAATTTAATTTCTCACTAATGCCTTGTGTGTCCAGGGTGTCGGAGCCTCCCCCATCCATCTAGTCTATCAGTAAATCCCTCTGGTAGGGAGGAAAATTCACAGAGAACAAAGCTCCTCTGCCATTGTGTTCTCCTTAATACCACGTGCTGGATGCACCAGGACTGTGCTTTCTGCTTTACCTGTGATAGGCAGGCAGGCAGGCAGATGGGTGGATGGACAGATAGACAGAAATGAAGGAAGGAAGGGAGAAGAAAGGAAAGAAGGGGAGGAAGGAGAGAAGTGAGGAAAAAATCAAGAAATGCTGTGATCCGGAAGAAGAAAATGTTTCTTTTCAATAAACAGCGTTTCGTGGGTGGGCGTGTGCGATACACAGGACAGCGTTGTAGCCCCCGGGGCGGTGACGTGCTGGGAGAGAGGAGCTCTATTTTCTGCCACGGAATTTCAAGCCTTCAGCGAGTCCCTTAACCTTCTGTACTTCCCCTGCCAACTTGAAAATTGTAATCTAGAGGAAAGCATGCGGACACTGTCTAAGCACGAGAGAATGTGGACATTCGAGAAAGACCTGAAATAGTTAAAGGCACGGCCAGACTTGAGAAAGCTTATGGGGCCACATGTTTTCCCAGTGTGTGACCTCCAGGCACACACCTGGGCTCGGTCAGGTTACAGCTCACTCCTTCCCACCCCCAGGTCAGGCCCTGGTCGATGATAGACTCAGGACCCTCCTTAATTAAGTGTACCAATCACCTAAAGCAACAAGAGGGTATTAGGGAATATTGCATGTCACTCAGCCTCTCTTTAAACTTCCTTTCCCTTTAATTATTTCAAAAGAAAAACACTAACTGTTAGAAAAAAAGGTCCAAAAAATAACAAAAGCAAAATCCCTTAAAGGAATAGATATCTGTAAAGATTAAACAATAACTGCCTGGACTTTTAACCACCCTGTTTGCCGCTAAATTTGATGTGACCCTGAATTGAGGCATCTCTAGTGTCCGTTCCTAGTCATTTGCTCCTGCGGATGACTCATTTAAAAAACAGCAATGATCAGTCACCATCTGGTTTCACGAAGGAAATGTGAGGAATTCTTATGTGATTCTTTCTAACTGAAAATTATTTTGTGGGTGGCGGTGATGTCAAAAAGACACGAGTTTGAGCCCTGGGTCAGTCATTTGTAAGAGATGTGACCTTGGGCATGTTGTTTACTTGTTTGTAGCTGAGCTTCTTCTTTTGAAAAGAAGAAGAGTACATGTCCCATACAGTGATGCTGTCAGTAGTAAAAAAAATTACAACTATGTGTGGTGATGACTGTTAACAGGACATAATGTGGTGATCACCACACATTATATATAAAATGTATAAATTATATATATATACATATATATATATAAAATCTTTAAGTTGTACACCTGAAACTGATACAACATTTTATGCCAGTTATATCTCATTTAAAAAATAATGTCTATAAATCCCATAGTTCATCATAATAGGCTGTCAAAAAAAATGGGTGGCTTCTAGCCACAGTAAAAAACAACTGTTAGTAAGGTTTCTAGTCTTATATCCTCTACAAGAAGAATAAACTTGACTAAAAATTGAGTACTAGAATTGGGCACACCAAGTCCAGACAATCAGAGGCTAAACGTATTCTAGAAGGCGCGGGTCTTCCCCAGGGTGAATAATTTCACAGACAGGTGGAGACAACAAGCCAACCACTCTATAAGAGATGTAGGGCTTGTTACCACAAAAATTAATACTGTAGCTTCGAATTAAGCTCACTACATTTCAAGTGAACTTGACTTTAAATCTTTCTTAGTCCTTACTCTAAAAGTTACAGTTTCAGCGAACAGGCTCTTTCTATTAAATCCTAAACTTCACCAGCATAATTAAGACTCATCTAAAGTAGAATTAAGTCTGACATATGTCAGGAGAGGCTGTAGTTAATTCCTATTCCTTATTACCTCATGACCTCGGATGTGTTGAGATGTGTTCCCGGGGTGAAGCAAGGAGGCCAGGCGTTCATCACCCATTCTGTAAACATATCTTTCCTCAGGCTTGCTGAGCTGCTGGCCCACTCCAGGCCTTGTCTTGATCATTTAAAAAATTATCCAACTGTAGCATTGGATGAATCCTTTAAAATCACACAGCCCAACTTCCCTCCAGCCACAAAATCTCAATTCAGGGCACTCTGGCATCGTACCCTCTAACTTGACATTGGCCAGAGAAAATCACACACATATAATGTCTATCTATAATATCGATATATACATATATATATTTGTATATAACAAAAGCCAAAAAGTAGATACCATTTTCATCTATCAATGATTAATATACTTATTTGCAATATAGGCAATGCTAATGAGAAGCTGGAAAAGTCAGGTTTATATCCTTTGGCCTCATAGTTCTTTTCCATGAAATTCAGATTTCAGGTATCACCAGAGATGCACTCAAAAATGTATTTCTGTGATTGTTCATTACAGTATTGTTTGAAAAATACTGAAACCAACCAACTCTTATTCTGAGATAGCACTTTCTTATTGTATTTAACCTGACCAAACGCAGCCAACGCCTCTCATTATTGCATATGATGGCTTACAACTTTGGCCAAATAATAAAGATGCTTTGTTCCCCTATTAAATCTTCTACAACTGTTTGAGCTCATTAATTAAAAATCGTTTCTTGAGTATCTACTGAATTTTGGAAATAAATGAGTCATATTCCCTCTGCCCTTCTTTGCTCAGATAGACAGCAGGAGAATTTGTGCTAACAATTGTGACCAGATAAACACACGCAGTGGAAGTTCAGTGTACGTTCTGGATAGTAAGATGTCCAGATGAGAGACAACTCACTCAGTTGGACGAATCAGTGCAGAGATGCCTCAAGGAGGAAGAGTGAAAAACCCAGGCTTTGGGCCTAAGTGTGATAAGAATGAGAACATTCTAGCAAGGGTTCATCAGTATTGTCAGCTTTGCAAATGCCAAGGTTACTTTGAGGTCTGCGCCCATGGCTTTTGATGGACACTGCTACTCTACTTCTAAAGAGGAGAGGGGGTGCTATTCACCTAAGGGGCAAAGCCTCTGGGGAAGTGGGGAGTCAGCTTCTGCGAAGTGACCCTGCAAAGGGCAGGGATTCCAGGCTCCCTGATCATCTGTGGAGTACCGAAATTCGCTTCTTATTCTGTGTTTGGACTGTAGGTCTTCGTCTTAATTTCTGTGGTGTCATTCCAAAGAATGTTCTGTAGGAGGGAGTGGGGGAGATCCATCTACTTATCAGGGTTGGTTGAGAAAGAAATTAATTGTCCTTTAATAATCTTCCTTTATTGCATAGTATCCAAAATGTAACTCATGGAAAACCTTGGTTCTAGAAGGCCACTATACTGGCAGGAGACCCTCAAGTTTGTGGCATATCCAAGTCACTGGGAGACACATATTTTATACTTTATTTTTTCTTTTGTTCATCCATGTATTACCTTATTGAACAAATAATACAGGTACTACAAAGCTTAACTCCTTAGTTTCTTTTAAATGATTTAGGATAATAAACAAATTGTTTCAAATCCATTAATACCAGATACACGTTCACAGGCGGAGTGGTAAGCCATCTTCAAGGCAAAGCTTATCCATGCCCTTGCTTCATTGGTTAGAAAGCCTGCATTTCAGATGCAGGAGTCTGTCTTCCAATCTCCATGACCCAGGTCTCAAAAGACCTAGTCAGGAGTCGGGTGCATCAGAGAGTGTCCTTCTTTCCCCCAAACATAAAAAAATGGAGTCTCGCTGGTGCTAAACATCCCCCCTACTTCTTTTGATTAATTTTGTGTAAAAATGGCTCCAAGTAGTGGGGCTGGGTCCCCTGATTTGAGCAGCATCAGCAAAAAAGAAACTCATCTTTATCTGGAATTAACTACAAATTCAATTAGAATAAAAATCTCCGCCAACCTCGTGGAAAAGATTTTACACAAAGAAAACCAGATGTTTCTACAACATTGAGAGTACTTTGCCTAGCAGTCTGAGGAATTTTCCATCTTGTAAGCCCCATCACCGGTGAAAGTTACGCAGATCCAGCTTCCCTCCCTCACTAAACAGCTTCCATTTCCCGTGCTCCTTTAATTAGATTTACTTTTTTAACCAAAGTAAGATCGGGATGAAAGAATGGGGAGGAGGAGGGGAGGGACTCTACTTAATATTAGGTTAGCAAGTTTAGAGAAGGTTGAAGGGTAAGGGGTTGAGGCCTATTGAGGGGTTCGTTCACAGATGAAGCTTTTCTTACTTATTGTGAGTTCATTCTGTTGGGAGAAAAGGTAGTAATAAAATTAATCACTTGAGGATGTGCTAAGATCATGCCTTAGTTCTATTTTTAGCTTTGAACGAACCATAGGACAGTGGTGCATAAGCAGAAGACAAAAGAGATTGAGAACGGGACAGACATCGTGTAGCCTTTTTTCACATGAGGACGATTAACGTGTGAAATGGCCCCGGAGGCGGGGCGGGGCGGAGGGGCCAAGTTCACTCGTGCCGCACGTGGGACTCCTAGAGTCAGGGGGCCCAGGATGGCTCAGACAACCTCGACCTCTGCTTGGTTTCTGGAGATGTCTTAAGTTTGTATATTTTAAGCCTGCTTTAAGTTTCATTTGTTTAACCAGGATAGAGAGAGAGCCTAAGACACAGAGGTAAGCTTTTGCGAGAGAGAAGCAGGGAGTTAGAAAGGCTAAAATATGGTGACCACTCATTCATAGCTATGTTTGTCATGGAAACAAACCCGTCTGTGGCTCAGTTTCCCCTTCTTTCCATGCCGTGCTGTTCAAACGCATCGTATCTTTTGTTCAAACTTTTCTTGTGGTTACCAGACTCTCCTGAAAGGTGTTTCTTGTCCTGTTAACAGTATTTTTGAACTAAATCATTCTCAAAACTGCAATACAAGTGAATTCCCTAAAGGGCAAATCTGGTTGTGGCAGACTTTTGTTTAAAATGGTTAAGGTTCCCCATCTTAGGACAATTACTCTGGCTCTTTATGTTTTACAAGTCTTCCTCCTCTTTCCCAGATCATTTTCTATTTCCAGTTGCCACCTTCCTCGACTTGGCATTGTCCATTCATATTATTTTAAAATTCACTAATTTAATGCCTCCCGTGTGCCTGCAGGCACTGGTATAGGTACTGGGGACAGAACACTAAACAGACCAGTGAGGTGAAGTCTCTGACCCCGTGGGCTGATCCTCTAGTGGGGAAGAGGCCTATAAGCGCATAAGCTGATAGGTACATGTGTGACCTCTGAAGACACGTAACGAAGTGAAAGAAGGCAAGAAGCAATGCTTAGGCAGGGCTATCAGAGAAGGTCTTTCTGCAGAGGCAACACCGGAGTTGACTAAAGCAATAAGCAACAGAGAGAGGATGTTACCATCCTTAGATCATGCAAAACTTTTGGGGTTGAGGGTCAACCATGTATACTTTTTAAAAATACTGTAGGTTATGTTCATGTTCAGCTAAGAAATGTGGTTTCAAACCAAGGTAAAGGCTTTTGCTTTAACCTGAGTGAGATAGGAAGCCCTTGAATACAGACATGGCGTGAAGTTACCTATGCATGCAGTCTCCCTGTAGTTTCTGAGTGCAGAAAATGTTGTGGAGGGCAAGTGTGAAAGCAGGAAGCTCAGTGAGAGGCTACTGCACTTGACCCGAAGGGAAATAAGCGAACTGGGCTAGGAGGGTGGTACTGGGTTTGGTGACAAACTATAGTCACAACTGAGTTATTTATTGAAGGTGGAACCCACAGGATATCATCATTAAGCATAATATGCCTGGTCCCAGGAAAGCTAGGTCCACACTTTCAAACCAAATTTGGTCAGAATAGTTCTTGCCATACCTCCCACGGGAGCGGTTTACATGCCTGGCCCCTGTGGGCTTACGAGTTCTGCACCTTCTCTAGGTTCGCTGAAGGCTCCCCAGTGCATTGCTGTCCCCTCTCTTCCCATGGTACCTTCGCATGTCTACTGGGTCATGAATCATATTCCTATTCCTATTACTTCCATGAGTGTCTTTCCAGATTATATTTTACTCATTTTCACATCCACGGGGCTTAGCGCAGAGCCTTGGAGTTAGTGAGTGTTAGGTCATTGTTCAGTGAGTGATACAATAAGATAATGAATGAATAAATGAGAAAATAAATGAATAATGGGTTTTCAGAAACGTAGTCACATGGCAGAAATCAGAAAACAGAAAAAATAATCTGTGCAATGTACGGAGTATCCATTCCTTGGTTAATTAAATATTTCCAAAGCATCCTAAGTTGACATGGCTCTATGTTCTCAGCAGATTGCTAACATTGCCTCACTTGTAAAACAGTGATAATAAGTGAAATGTAATAAAAACCATCAACATCTTAACTACAAACTCTCCAGTCCTCAGGCACAATATTGGGGGTAGGGGGTGCAATAAAAGGAAAAGGACCCAATGCCATGGCCTGATTCTCCTCCAGAAAGAAGGTGGTACAAAGCGAGAGCGGCGCAGCAGAGGGGCTGTGCGGTGGCGGCAACCTGGCCTGCCGGGCCATGGGGATGGCAGGGGAAGGAGCGTGAGGCCAGGATGGAAGGCTGGTTTGGAATGTTTAGGGGAAGCAAAGCAAGAGGGTCCCCGTAGTTTCAGAGTGTGAAGAGGTCAGAGATAAGAGTCCCTGCAGGCTCTGGATGTGGAAGCCCTTGGGTGCCCGAGAAAGACATGGCACAAGATGGGGCTTTCTCTTTAGTAGTGCTTCTTCAAGTGCCGCATATACTACCAAATAGACATAAAGCAAGGAACACAGTTTAACTTGGCTTGTAGACTGGCATACTGCTTGACTCCACCAAATGATGTTGTTGTTGTTGTTTTGGTCACACTTGAAGATTAGGAAGCACTTTCACAGTTACCATTCCAATTTCATTTCATCCTGACTACAGCTTATGAAGTAAATAGGCAGGTGTTTTTATTCCCATTCAATTGACAGGGGAGTAGGCTCAGAATGGCTGACTGTATTTATCCAAGGTTATGTGAGAATCAAGTGTCAGAGTCAGTATTGTATTCACTTTAAGTCCAGCGTAATAGAGCTGTTGGGTTGTAAGTCATGCAGGACATTTATCTGCGTGAAACTTTTAATTTTGAGATTATTTTAGATTTACATGCAGTTGGAAGAAATAATGTGAAGTGATACTTTACCCAGTTCCTCCAGTGCTAGCATCTTGTGAAGCACTGGTGCATGATAACAAACAGGATACTGGCATCGATACTCAGTGAAGATGAAGAATATTTCTATCAGCATAAGGATCCTTCATATTTCCCTTTTATAGCCACACCCACTTTCCTCCCACCCTTACATCCTCCTGGACTCCTGATTTGTTCCCATTTCTACAATGTTGTCATTTCAATAACTTTCCAGAAATGGAGTCATACAGTACGTAACATTTTGAAATTGACTTTTGTCACTCACCGTAATTCTCTGGAGAGACTTAAAATTCGATCTATTTTGTTGCTGCTGCTATTTATTGTCCCAAAGATTTAATGCTTCTCCCCAATGCCGAGTGGCAAAATGACCCAATGCGAATTTAATGCAGAATGTTTTAGAGTGTGGCCAAACAACTGGGTGATAGTGAAAAGGTCATTTAACCAATGGGTTGGTTTGTCATGATGGCATGAATGAATTATTTTAAAGGATTTTCCACACTAAATTTTCCAGATGCTTTGGCCATGGGCCAAGGTAATTAATATTGCTAATCCACTGGCTAGAATTAAGTTGGCAAGTTAATTCACAGAACTGAGAATCGGAACTCAATGCTGGGCTGTTGGTAAGCCATGCACATTATGTTGAAGTGAAACAACCTTGTCTCATCGCTGACCCAGACCCAAAATTTGTTTGAGATGCTTGAGATGATTACTTATTTTACATCATTAGAAAGTTACTCTAAAGAGAAAAGATGCCATGGCTCTCGTTTAGTTTCTCTTCCCTAGAGAAATCTCTCTAGAACCATGACAAATTTGAAGTTCAATACTTTCATCCTTTATAAGTTTTCAGTGAAAAAATTTAAAGGACGGATGCCCATTTCTGAGCGGAAAAAACAAACATATATGTCTACATTTCCTTCTCAAAAAAATAAAGCTAGATGCACAGATTCTGCCGAAACATTAAAAATATTCGTATCTTTGACTCCCAAGAAATTACCCAAAGTGTTGGTATTTGTGTTGTTTTTGTCTCAAAATATAATAATGCTGTTGAAAATGCGCATGATATGCTTTGACTTCAGGTGCATAGGTCCCCTTGCAGATGTTTTCTGAGTTTATTTCAGACCAGAAAATATGCAACTCCATGCCACCTAAGCACACAGCAAGAGTCTAGACATCAAAAGTAAGCAACCAAAATTGGATTAGGAACTTGCCTGTTGGAAACAGTTAGGGGGACCGCCACCCCAACTGTCCACAGTCTCAGTTCCCCTGTCACGGACCCACGGACAGGAGGACATCACAATTTCTGCTGACGTCAGTGACCTGCTATCACTGACTGATTTCCCGTTTTGGTTTACAGAGGAACAAACCGGTAATTAATTATATATATCAGAACATGAGAATCGACCTGGCAATAATGTGCAGGCCAAGCACGCTCTATTTACATATGTAGGTTATTTAAAAATGTGTCTTGTTAAGTAAATATTTAAAATACCTCCTTATTTGGCCTATACACTGTTTGGACTGAGGCTGCAGTATGACGCGTTGCGGAATATTCAAAAGAGTCAGAGTTGTCAAGGGTTTCCATCTTTGTCCGACCTCTAAAATCTTCTCTCCGTGTATAGCGAGGCAGGCGGAGAAGCTTTCTTTAAAGAAAACAGTGATATAACCTATCTGTTTTTCCAGTGAAATGTATCATGTTAGTGCAAAGATGATCCTCAGAAAAAGCAGAAAACTTACTTTTATCTTGAGAGCAGCTATGTGGAACAAGGCGTCTAGGCATAAACTCACCACCACCAGCACGGCCCCCTAGCAGAGAGGAGTGAAGGAGACAGGAAGTAAGGGAAGCAAACGAGTGCGCAGCGGAGTGCTCCTCTCTTCGGGGCCGTTTCCCCCGCGTGAATGTCCAGAATGCTTTTTAAAGGCGAATACAGTAAGACACAGAACTTAGAGTTTTCCACGTCTCTCCGATGCACACAGAGCCACAGTTTCAAAACAGAACCCACACGGCAAGGAGAGTGTGGGAAGACGAGCCTCTGTGCTTTGCCGGACGGCGATGCTCAAAATCAGCCAGGGGCCAGGCTAGGGGTTCAACTTATTTTTGGTGCTCAGAGGGTTAGCTTTTTCCTGGAGGGTTCATCTGTCTACCTGAAGCCGCCCAGTTTCCTTCCCAGCAGGAGCAGGTATGTTCCTTCCAGAACAGACATATCAATCCCTGGTCCACCAGGGGGAGCAGTTCACCAGCACAAAATACACCTTCCCAAAGGAAGTCGCTGAAGGCGCCTCTTCCTCTCCCCTGCACAGCTGACCAACAGAGACCCTGATTTTCTGGGAGGCAGGGAGAGCGAGGCAACTCTATAAGGTGTGGCACCCACATACCTCGTTCTGACTTTATACGCCTCACGTTGTGCTGCTGGGGCACGTGCTGTTCAGTCATGGACACATATGCACAAGGAGGATTTTGCAGTGGGACTTGGAAATTGCTCCTTGTAATTTATAGAAATGCCTTCTTTTAGTATAAGAAATAATGCAGTCCTTGCTTCTACACCAGCCTTTACGTACAAAACCAATAGATTTATCAAAACACTAATTCCATACGTATGCTGGTGCAGGGATAAAAGTAGGAACCTGACCTCTAATCTGGTGTGTGAGCCTGAGACTCCCTCAGGTCTGGAAGCCAGGCATCTTACACAGCTTGCTGATACCACCACTTCTTCCTCCAGCAAGCCCTTTCCCTTTCCTCTGGCCAGAGTCCTGGGGCCAGGAAGGAAAACAGCTGTCAGGGAAAGGCTCATGTTGATGATAAGCCCTTTGTGTGCAAGCTCAGACTTCACCACCAGCCTGTCCAAACAAAACAGCTGTGGACTTCAGTGGTTCTGCGCGTGGGTAGAGAGCGCCAAGCCCGCTGATGAACAAAGACGATCAGAAGCAAACACTGGCCCCTAAGGTGCTTTGCAGATGGCTTCAAAATCCACGGAAGACATTGCCGCAGGAGAGCCAAGTTTCACTTTTCATGATGCTCTGGCCCTAAACCTCCTTCCAGACACTTCAGTTCTGTGTGTTGCAACAGTCCCCTTGCTACTCGAGGTGTAGACATTGGACCAGCAGCCTGGACATCACCTGGGAACCTGTTAGAAATGCGGAAGCACGGGCCCCATCCCAGGCCTCCTGAGTCAGCACCTGTGGCTGGAGTGCACGCAGAAAGTTGAAACTGCTCACAGAGACCTTTGCCACTGGACGGGTTCGCTTCTGTTAGGACACAGATAAGATGCACAGACGCACAAACTTCGAGATGATAATGTGCCCCGTGGGCTGTGCAACCTGCTCTGGAAGCAGCGGCATGAAAGGAGAGGGTTCAGTCTTAAGAATAAAAGATGTAAATTTAGCGCTCCATCTCAGCTCTGGCACATGCCAGCTCCTCCTTTCCCCATTTGTGTCTCACAGGTATGAGCCCTGTGGCGAAGGGTAAGTGAACACCCAACACAGATCCCTTCGGAATCGAGTTTCCAGTCTATGGATATCATTCAGTGATTTGGTTATTGACTCCTTCCCCTTCCACTTTATTACTTTTTCTGCTTTCTTTTGGTTTTATTACTTCCGAATAAAACATGGGAAGAGAAATAGTGAGCCTCTAATTAGCCTATATGGTTACTTATTAGTGACTTTGTGGAATGATTTTTGAAGAGGAAAAAGTTGAAAGAGCTAAAATAATCTTTTGGGATTTGGGGTGAGAGTCCAAGACCTATCTTTAACGCTGTTATAGCAAAGACAGTGAGGGTAGCAGGATTAATTCTGGGGAAGGAAATAGGAAAATACCCCACTAACAGTACCTGAAAATGAGGGAGGAACAAGCTAAATTCCAACCAGCACATCTCTTACTACTATCATGGGGACACTGTCACAGCTGGATGGAGTTAGTGACAGGTATTTGTGTTGCAGTATTATGACATATTGTGTGTATTTCTTTGAAGGATGAGACTTCCTGAGCAGTGTTCTACACGGCTTACTTTTTCCCTGGCCCTTTAAGTTATTCTTTGGGAATTGCTGAATTATAATAATCTGAATTTCGGCACAAATTCACTTCCTTCGGAGGTGAAACTCACCTGGATAGTCACCAAACTGGAAGTAATCTCTTTTGAAGAAAGTCAGTGATGGAGGAATCAGGAAGTGGCTTTTATTTTCGAACAGAGTCACAGTACACCTCTACTCTACAGGAAGGAAGGCAGGTCTGAACTTGGTTCCCAGTTTTGCTCAGGCCTGACCAAGACAGCGCACTCCATAGGAAGAAGGGCTCTGCCTGCCCCTCAGCGAGGTGCAGGGTGAGCTGGGGACAGGGACACCGAGCTGCTTAGGGAGGGTGGGAGACTTGCTGCAAGGGAGCTCATCTTGGAGAGTTTTCGAGACCTTCCCCCAAGATCTTTCCTCCCCTTCCAGATGGCCTTGCTCACACTGTTTTCCCTTCTGAGGTCTCCCATTCAGCTTTCAAAGGAAACAGCCACATTCCAGGGACCTACAGACCAGAAGTAAATATTTGTTATTCCAGACCCACTTCAAAGCAGCCTATAGATACAATAAAATATAAACAAGTCCATTATTTACTCCCCATTTCTAAAGCAAGCTCATTGTTTGGTTCTGTAGGCCAGACCATTCCATGAATATTCTCCTTATGTTTCAGACTACCACATTTAATCTATCTGGAGTTCCAAATATCCAACAGAAGTTCAAACAGATTACATGTGATGTTCCCTGCCCCCACCCCCAAGCCCAATGTCTAGGCCAAGCTTCTGTGAGACAAGTGATGGGAATGCTGGGTTACCAGAGGAAGCCCTGACCTTGACGAGACAGGAAGACCGCAGGCAGGGAGAGCGAGGCGATTCTTGTCCATTTCAGACTTGCGGCCCACACCAGAAAGGGTGAGACCGTGCGGGAGAACAAGACGCACCCGGCCTAGCGTGGCCTGGCTCCAGTGAATGGGAAGTCTGGCGGGTAGGCAGCTCTGGCGCAGGGTGCGCATGGTGATTTAGATGCAGGAGTTCCTTGAGATGGGATCTTTCTGCTCTCAGGAACACAGATCTTTCAGTCCCTCCTGGGTTTCTTAATTTTTACAACCATCATTGAGGAAGAAAAAGTTCTTTTCCCTCTTGTCAAGCATTAAGATACAAGCTGAATAATTAGTATGAGTTATTGCTGCTCTTGTTCGAAGCCATGGAGCCACATCCACAAATATCAAAGTGCTGTGCGAGATGAAAACAATCTCAGACATGTGGGAGTGAAATACTGCCAACATCGAGGAGAGAAAAGAAAATGTCTTTCATTCTTTCATTCTGTCTCTGGACCAAATTTCTTTGGAGAGCAACTTTTACTGGAATGGTGAAGAAATATGGAAAGTCTGAATATAGTTCATAACTGCCTTTAATTGGTGTCCTTTTTGACCTTCTGAAAAAAAGAAAAAAATAATAATGCAAACATCCAGCGGGCTTTGAGACGAAGCTATTCTGTTAACCCCATCGTTGTTTCCAGTCTGCAAAGGAAAGCGGGGGAGGGGGGGCGGTCAGAAGAAGAATGAGTCTCATGATCAACCTCAAAGTAAAGAAGTGGCTTTTGTCGTTCGGTTCTGCTGCATTTTATCCCAGATTTATGTACCAAACATCTGTCGTAAGAAAGGCAAGAGAGAGACTTCAGAAGAATGAAGGGTTCCCAGGAAGCAAAGAAAACCTGCATTCTTAAGAAGTTTCTTCCCAGAGCAGAATTTTCTGATACAGGATAAGTATTTCCTAAGTCAACCTCATACTGAAATCCTCACGTAATAAAGATCCACGGGATGTGTTTCTTCAGGAATTATTCTAAACAATTAACTGCTTCCAAGATTATGTTCAGTGAAGGATCTTGGATACGAATTAGGTAACTATCCACTTTATAATAAATCCTACAAAGGAGCAATTGCCCTGCTCTTCCCAATATCTCACTTTTCCGTCTTGGGTTTTTCATTTCTTTATGCGGAAGTGCTGCAGAAATATGCTATCAGAGGGTTTGTCAACCTCAACACAACGGACACTTTAGGGAGATGATTAATTTTTGTTGGGGAGTCTGTCCTAGGCGTTGTGAGATGTTCAGCAGCATCCCTGACCCCTACCCAAGAGAAGCCCGAAGAGAGCAACCCTGCCTTTCACGGTGACAATTGAAACTATATACAGATGTGGCCAAAAGTACCTGGGGTCACAGTCGACCCTGGTTGTAAACCACTGCATTGTTGCTTTGCAGCGTTCTGTGGCAAAATGTCATTCTGTGGGAAAGTGTCTCACACCTCTTGTGTTTTCATGTAATTATTTGACTTTGGGGCGTTGTTGAGCCTAAATATGTGAGTGATCTTAAAAGAAAATGCTTTGTTTTGATTGGGGTGAGCCAGCTCCTTAAGGACGCATGCCAGCTGTTTTGGGTGCAGTGCGCTGCTTGGTTTCCGACCAGTCACACAGCGGTGCCCCTCTGAGCGGTCCCATTTGTAAGACAAAGATACAGAGTGAAATGATGAATCAAAATCATAGGCTAATGTTCTGATTGTGCGAAGGGGTGACAGAAGCAAAATCGTGCAAAATCGTAAGTAATTCAACAAGTATGTGTGAGGTTACATAAATATTAACTATTAATCATTACTTGGGTAAGTGAAAGTACGCCCTTAACCACTATCAGGAATGAGTGTGAAAACTGGATGCATATAATATAAAAGCCATCTCAAGAACTACCTTCTGTTCAATGTACACAGATTTTAAAACTCGGCTTCAGAAAGAAAATGGCACCCTGTTTTTAAAACAGCCTCGGTAAATAGACATGTATACAATCTAATTAGAAGACTGTTTGGGCAATGACCTTTCACTAAAAGTCGGAAGACAGGGTTAAAGTGCCCAGGAGGATCCATTTTCCTGGGCTCACATGTCTTCTGGGAAACAGTGAAATCGGGTAGTAAAAGTGAGGATGGGGTAACACAGAGGTTGGCTTAACAAAAACAACAGAAGCAGTATAGCTAATTCATTCAACTGTGCCTGGGCAATTGGCTGGGCCCAGAACAGGGCTCCCTGTGATGTTTAATATATGATCCAGCAAGTAGGGCAGGAGTTGGGAACAGAACACCAACCTTACATCTCAGTGTTTATTAAGCTGTATCACATGACAGTCACCTCCCTAAACGGTGTGCGTGGTGTGTCACGGGATACTGTGATGTGTAAAAGGAGGGAAGGGAGGCAGATTCTATCGCTCCCAACAACAAAGGCTTCTTTCTTAAGCCCTTTGAAAGGGTCTTTGGACACAGTTTCCTCGTGTAACAATCACTAAATCCTCTCCTCTCGGAATTGTGATCCGCCCTTGCTCCCGGCTACCCTTTGAGTGACTTCTCTCCTTTCACTTGTGGTAGGTGACCTATTTTACAGGACTTTCACCACACGTTGCCCCAGTTACCTCCAAAATGCATTCTAACCAGGGCAAGGCCATCTTTGGGGAATCAAAACGCTCCTGCCACACAGCAGGATGCTTTGTGCAGGGGTGTGCCCGCTTAGCAAAGGCTGCAAGTCATGTCTTCTTCTCTAGATTGAACCTGTGCTTAAATAAACCCTTTCATTAAAAAAATAAAAAATAAAGTGTGGAAAGAAAAGAAAATGGGCTCAACCCTCAGGCCTTGATTTTGGGGTGGAGTTTGATCACTTCTTCAAGGTAGGGCCACTAGCCCAAAACCTAGGGAAATAATGCATAGAAACTAATCAAGGTTTGTTCTGACTTCCTGTCAAAAGAACCGGAATCTATACCCAGGCCAGACATGCTGTGTCCATGGGCCAGCGTGAAGGGCAAAATCATCTATGACCTGTCCTTTCTCCATAAAGTATGACCATTTTTGCCTATTCAGACCAACTAGCATAGCCTCTGAGGTGAAGAGTTGGAGCATTTCTTGATCAGACAGTGTGGCTTCTGATGTGTCATTGTTAGAGATGTTTAGATATCCAATCAAAACTTGAAATCAAAGTACCGATTAGTCTGCTGTTGATTGGGAACATAATTAAAAAAAAAATTAATGAGAAGACCTTTGGTTCATTTATGTAATAATGGCAGCAGCACCAAATCTGTATCCATCACAATCTTATTATTTTTTTAAAATTGTCTCTTTCAACTAAATAGGTTACATGAGGATTCCCTTTTTTTTTATTGTTCAAGTACAATTTTCTCCATTTTCCCCCATTTCCCCCCCGACCACTCTCTCCCACCTCACCCACCCCTACCTCCCACTCTCAATCCTACTCCCCTTTGGCTGTGTCCCCGGGTCCTTTTTACATGTTCCTTGGCGACCTTTCCCGCAGTCTCATCGTTTTCTTTCCCACTGTAGCATGAGGCTGCTTAAAGGAACTAACGATCCTCCTGTTGGCTGCTATGTAGCCTGTGTTTGTCGTAGATCAAAGAGGGAGCAAGGTGAGAACTCACAGCGAGACGAATCCATCATTTCTCCTGAATAAAGCAACCCAGGTGTAGTCCTGTGGATGGAGGAGTAGTCCGCAAGATTTACACTCCCTCAAAGTACCGTCTTAAAGCAGGAGAATTTGTTGTTGATACACCAATGAACTTTCTTCTTATTCCAATTGAATCCGTCAACCTGGGTGTATTGATTTCTGTCTCCTTGCCTCAGCATGCTCTTTCTTTATTTCTTGATGTAATCCCCCTTGAAATTTGTAGTAAAAATGGAATTCATCTTGTTCCTTCCTTGGATCCACTGGCCTTGGAATTGAACTCGGCTGGAGCACAAACGTCCCAGAGAGCCCAAATGTGAACTTCTGTTTCTGGGCTGCGAACTGTATCAGTCATATCCTAAGCTAATAAATGATTTAGGGTTTGTGGAATCCTTTCCTTTTCTCTTTAAACTAATCTCAGAACAATACTCAATCGTAAGGTCATTGTCAACAGCTTGCTCAATTTGTCCTTTTAGAGAACCGTTCCTTCCAAGCTGGGCCAGCTGCAGCCTCTTCACTTTAATGTGCTGCCCGTGGCTCAGCCTTGGAATTCCGTCTGGCCTCGCCTCTCAGCTGACTTTATAATTCAGATATAATTGCCGATGCACTTTCAGAAACCTCCAGGAAACTGTAAATGCTTGTTTTACTTTATCATGGCCGTGGTATTTTCTTAGTTGAAGAGTGTTAGCAGGACTACTGGAAAAACGCACATTCGTCATCCTCTATGATGTAGGACTCCGTTAGCAGGTTTAGTCTGGAGATAAGGGTTCAGAGAGTGTTTTGTCTATTTATTTGGAAGAGTCCACGGTGCCAAAAGTGGGTTTGTGACCTAATAGGTGAGAACAGGAGCCAGGAGTCTGTTTGGGCAATCTCCGAGTTACTGCTGAGTCCTAAGCAGCCCTCCCTGTCCTTTCTTCTTGCATCCCTTTGTTCCGTAGCTGTAAGATATGACAGTGTGTCCCAGCTGTCATCCTGGGAGTTCATATCCTGCCTTCTGGAATCACCCTCTCTGTTCAGAAACTGGCATCCAGAGATCAGCTGCTGGGGAGGGGACAGTGCCTGTTGTCTCTCACCTCTCTGTCACTCCCTCTAGTGACAGGGTGCTGCCAGGGTGGTCCTTCCAAAGCACCTGGTGGTCACCCTTTGTCTGCAAGATGACAACCAGACTCCCAAGCGTGGCATTCAAGGCTCTTCCTCAATATACACTCTCCTTCATGGCAAACTTGCCCCGATTTTGTTCTTTCCTTTCACACCTTCACATCTTCTCATGTGCATTTCAGCTGCCTCCAGCACTCTTCCCTGTTTCTCAACCCGACACCAGGACCAGATGGTTATTAATATCTACAGAGCTGTATCTTTGAACTTCAGTGAACCCCTGCGATCCTTGGGGCAGAGAAAGTGGCTGTCCTGTAATTGTCCCCTGCATCCCTTTACACCTCGCTTTTACCACTTGGGCTTAACAGTTTACTTGTCCGTGTTCCCACAGCCACCTCCTAGGCATTGCAATCTTAAAGAGCTCGAATCCTGTTCGTTTTCATCCCCCATCCCCTATGGCTCAACAGATGTAAGAGGGAGGAAGAAAGAGGGAAGGGGTGGAGGAGGAGGGCCTCGGATGTCCTGCAGACATTGTATTTGTACTTAATCAGTCCACACTGGCCATCTGGGACCTTCCCCCGCCCAGGCCCCCTACCCCACAGTCCGGTCTCTCCCCTGGCTGCTCTCTTTCACACACCCACCTGTTCAAACCTTACACTTGCAGTTTATATCTCTGTATCTTCCACGGGCCTCCCTGTCTCCTCCCATGGCCAGGCCCTGTCTCATCTGCCCTCCCGGCTCAGCCCTCGGTGGGCCACCCTCTCCCTGTCGACTCACAGGGCCTCCCTTCCTGGGCTCCAGCCACAAGAGCTGCAGTTTCTGCAGCGGTTCTTACGCGGTCCTCCCACCTCCTGATCCTGTTACGCACGGGATCAGCTCTCGGTCCCCTGTGCCTGCCGTGGCGAGCTCCTTCTCATCTCCTGGACGTCAGTTGATCGTGGCTTCCTCAGGGACATTTTTCTTACTTCCCTATTTGAAGCACTCACCTTCTTCTCATTCTTTTCATTAATTCTATAGGGCAGCCCATTAGGTGACATCCTTGCATATCAACGTTTGGATTCTTGGATGCATTTTTTCTATTTACCTGTTACCTGTCTCTGTCTTTAGACGATGTGGACAGGACATCATCGGATCCTTGGTGTCCTGCTCATCACCGGGTCCCCAGCTCCTGGCTTTTTCAAGCCACTCTGCCCCACTGCCTGCTAAGTACCCTGCTCCAGATGGGCTCCCACGCCCCTTAAGGGACAGTATAGTAGCGAGCAGATTTTCTTCACGACTTTTTTTTTCCTCCTGCTGAAAAATCACCATTAAGAGACACACTCACTCAGAGACTCACTGTCATCGGGAATGTAGAACGCCACAGCTTTCTACTAGCATTCACTGATAAAATTAGAAAATTCCAAGACTCTGTCAGAGCCTAGATCCTCAAGAGTAAAATATCCCATAAAACAGCAGCTAACAGGTGATACCCAAACAGCTTACAGTCTCCTGAAATCCACCGAGGAAAATGATGCAGATCCTATTAACCAAGTGTTACGTGATAAAAATCTGCATACACAATGAAGAAAGGCAAACTTTTAATGGGCACAAAACACCCTGATGAAGATGCCACTGTGCGAAGTTTACTCATTAGACCAGAGAAAGCACTAGTCCCTGTTTGAAACTTTCCCAACTGGTTTTAGCTTTCAGTCTACCTCGTGGTGAACTGCCATGACTAAAATTATTGAAGAGCACTAGTGTCGCTTCAGATCATACCCGCAGTGGGTGCAGGGCACTAGCGAAAACGCCGCTTAGCCAGATCTCTTCCGTTGGGCCCCGGAAGGGCCCCGGGCACTGCAGGCGGCGGGGACTCACCGCCTGCAGGCCCTGTGTGCAGAGTCTGGTGGTGCCTCGTTTCCAGATGCTGGTGCTTAACAAACTGAGGTGCTCTTGAGAGCAGCAGATGGTCCAATCATGGGAGTTTAAAGACTGGATCTCCTTTGGGGTTTTTAGTGCCGAGGACAACTTTACCTCTCTCTCCCTTTTTCATGTGCTGCACAGTCCTCGTCATCCTGCATCCTAAAGAGGAGCTGTGTAGACTTCAGGCGAGGGCAGCGTGTCGTGATTTTACTTATTCTCGTTAGAGGCGATGGGGTATTTTTCTTCTTAGGAACCTAAGCTTTCGACAGTGTGCTTGAGTTCTGCTATTTAAAGGAAAAAATGAATGCTGTTTAAGGCACTTTAGACCTCATGGTTTTATGATGAATTCATGAGACAACTATTCAGATTGACTAGTAAAAAAAATATTGCGGCTGGGAACTCACACCTCAAGGGAAGAGGCAGAAGTCCCGCTGCCTGAGTCAGACGGGCTTGGGCGGATGGAGCAGGAAGACCACGCCAAGGGGATCTGGCGCTGAACAACCCCGCATGCCTTTCCATCGCTAATTGCTGAGTTTGTGACTCTTGTGGGAATTTTTCAACCCATAAAGCGTGCCCTTTTTCTGTCCCTTGTAATGGCCTAATGGAATAAACACTCATAAATATATAAGTTCCCAAAGATAAGAAGTGACATCAGCCGCCTTCCTTTTACCTGGCAGTGAACATTTTATCTTAAGTGTATTGGTCATGTGATCTCTCTGCTCCTCAACACCCCTCCCCCACACACCAAAGGTCTGAACTCTTGTCATTTATTCTTTTACACGTTCTGATGCCTAAGTGCCTAGCGATGGAATAAATTTAAATTTTATATACTTTCGAACACACAGCAAAGAGATCACTGGACTATATCATCTGCATGTGATTTTCAACTGAATCTCCATACATCTGGCCCAGGCCAGAGAGACCCTTTACAGGCAGAGTTAGAAGGTATTAAACAGCAAGCAGGTGGAGAAAGTAACTTTGGCTGTCAAAATTGGATTTAAAAAATGAAAACAGAGATTGCCCAATGGCATCCATGGTATTGCAAAGATTGGTTTCCGCTGGACTGGAATTTGCTCAGTTTTAGAGTTTCCAGGACAACCTTCTGGTCTTCCACCAATGACACCCACCCTGGTATACCTCTGTCAAGAGGCAACCTGAAAATTGCTTGGATTTTCTTCGGCCGTTTCATTTTTTAGAGTCTTACGATCAGTCACATTGCACTCGTGTACTTCACCCTGAGAAAAAATGTGGAGGTGGGATGTTTCCTAAATCTGAGCAGCAGTCAGTTCTAGTTCAGGGAAGGGAAGAAGGAGAGCCCCAGACCCCTTCCAGGGCTCCGTACACCTGAAATGCAGGTGGAGTCAAACTTCCTTTGCCGGCTTCCTGTTCCCTATGTTCAGAACTCTCTTCCCAGCCCCTAGCTTGGCTATGCTGAAGGCTGTTTGGCTTTTCACGGCTCTAACCCTTGCTGCCTCTGGTGGAGGATGAACCTTTTCTCTGTTTAACACTAGCACATAGGAAAGTCAAACAGCATGGGTCACAGAGGGAACGTGGAGAACAAGACTGAAGGACCAATTAGTCCCCAAAGGTGTGCAGAGGCGTTCTTGTCTAGCCTCCCACATGTCACGGTCCTTTCTTCCTCGTATGAGCACTCACTGAAATTGAATATAAAAAGTAGAAACGAATACTGCCTTTCAAGTTAGGTATACCTGGAGTTTAATTCTGGCTATTACTTACTAATGATTTGATCTTGAAGATCGTCATCTATAAAATAATGGCAAGAGCAACATTTACCTATACAGTTGCATGATTTTTGTGGGTACCTCATTCTTTTCTCTTTGCATATCTTACAGCTCCATGTCTTCTTCCTATTCATCTTCTACTACCATAGTTTAGACTCCAGTAACTTAACTCTGCTTTTGTTTTTAAGACTTTACTATCTCCCCGCACTCCATACCGAGCACGCATGTATATACAGTTTTGATATATATGGGTTGGGCAAAACTAGGTTTACAGTTGTAATTACACAGAACATAGTTTATTCTTGCATGGTGATGTATTAATTTTTGCATTATTTATTTGTATTGTACCTGTAAACCTGCTTTTTCCCACCCCTGAATACGTGTACATGTGCACCGTAATATTGTTGCATTATAGTAACACTATCCAGATGAGAAGACATGTGTATGATATAAGGCATTTCCATCCTTCAAAGAGAAATTTATTCTTTATTTCACTGGGCACAGGGAGCCACGGCTTGACTTAAACTCTAACTAAATACATGGAACACGGAGATCTATGGAACACGGAGATCTATAGAACGGAGTTTGCGAAGTTCATTTCCCGTTGTCTCCTGAGTACTGAAGGCGCTGAGAAATGGGGTTCAGCGGGGGAATGTACCATCCCGTCCATACTACTGATTGTTTTAGCAACTCACCTTGAGCTGCGTGGCCAACACCCAGAGCAGAAGAGAATGAAGCGACAGTGGCCGAGAGATATAGCATGTCCCTTTTAACTTCATAACTTGGAGTTTAAAAATTATTTATAAATCGCAAGCATAAACAATGAGGTAATGGCCCATCGGGTCTTCCGCAGCCAATTTGGACCTAAAACAGCGGTGGGTCACTCTCACATATCTGCAGTTCGCCTCCAGTTTGGATCACGATCAAGGCGTTCGCACAGATGAAGTTTCTCAAGCCTCTGGAGGTTGGAAACGTGAGCTGGAAATCTCGTGTGCCTTCCTGGTGTTTTTGAATCTGCTGGCTTGGGCAGGAATGAACAATGAAGTTTAAGTTCCACACTTTACATATTAACCATGCTGCTTTCCAAAGCTTACCATCATTTTTGTAAAATAGCCCTCATAATCTATGTGACTTTAATTTTCAATGGATCCATTCTCTTGGATAGTAAACCACATTAGGAATTATACAGTTGACCAAGTACTCTCTCCCTAGATTGTCCACTTGATCCCTCTCCCCAATTTTAGAAGTGGTTCAAAATGCGCCTTCACTGTCTTATATATTTTTTCTTTATGCATTTAGAAAAGAATCACACTTTTCCCCAGTGCTTTGTAGTTCCTTAAAGTGCTGCGTCCAGTTGGGAGGGAAATCGTGCCTCATTTGGGTTAGGTCCACCAAGGCTGGGTTTCCACAACCAGACTGAAAAATATGGTTGGTCTGATTTGCTGGAAAGTGTGGATGTCACGTCCTCAGGGTAGCAGCAGGGAATGGCGCCTCCAGGTCCCTGCTACTTGCCTTAGTGGTGCAGATGGACTGTGGCAGGTCAAATCCACTGAAATCTCCTTGGTTTCACAGGAATCTGCTGAAATTGCTAAAATGTACAGCATCACACTTTCCATCATGTAAATCACAGGTGGAAAATGTAATTGCTTCTCAAGAACGGAAGGGCTACCAGTTCTCAAAGGGATGGGAAGATGTTCTCATCTAGGCCCCCACCTGCCATAAGTTTGAAAACATGCACCCTAACCACGGCATTCAGTACTCTTTCCGTGACATGCTGGTTCTGTTAAAAACGGAAGTCCAGGGAGGGGCTCGGCCATACCCGTAGCTTCAACCGATAAACGGGCAGGGAGTTTGCAGTAAGTGCTCTTATCTGTCCTACTGAGCATAGCTGTTCCTTGCACATAGTGGGTGAACAGTAGTAAGGCCTCGTTGAATTTCATGCTTTTTTTTCTTTGACGACCTAATTCGGGCTCAAAAAGCAGAGGAGAGATGAAAATGCCAAGGGGAAGGCATAGAGTTAAATTTTTTCCATGTCTCTCCCCACTACCCCACTCCTAATTCCCACGAGAATTAAGAGCAGATTGGAAATCTTCCTTGAGAAAAGGAAGGAATTTTTTCCTCCAACACAGAAAACTCAACACAGAACTGAGCCCAGCATTTCCTAGTTGTCATACTGTGGAGTCTGCTAAGATTTTTAGTACAGGTACAAACTTAGCATCTGGAGCTGGTCAGGATATTTTTGAAATCTGACTAGAGAAGTTGGAGAGTAAGCACTTCGTACGTTTTATGAGAGGATCCCTTGGGACAAAAGATGTGACAACATTTGGTAAATCGCATCATTGGTATAAACATGTAAATATATGTTTGTGGATGATAGATAATATGTGCACATGTATCATATGTGCACTATATGTGTACACAATCACATTAACATCTTTGTATCTTATACACAGCCAAGCACATTTCAAGTTGCTATAATTTGAAATGGTTAAAAAGTAAAAACTTCAAATTGTTCAATACATGAGATCAGCTTCATATTCTGGAAGTAACAGGCTGCTGCATTAATGCTTTGTGATAAATATATTTATTTTCCCCAAACTTTTAATATTATCTTACATGTTTAGTGTGTATGTTTCTGGCTTCCTTCTTTTTTTTAAATCCTCATATTGTTTATTTGTTTGCCGTTCCCCAACCCACCACTGGGCAAAATGTTTGGTGAACACCAATTAATACAACATAGGTTGACATTTTCTTCTAAATTTTGTTGATAGGTTAGAAAGGCACTATTCTTTTTAAATTCTCAAGTTCACATTTCACTGGATTTTCGTCTACCCTGTAGTCAGTAGAAATCTGGAGAGGTCTATTTGTTTATTTTTTTCCCTCCCATTAAATGCCTATAGATATATGCAGAGCCTTCTGTGCACCTCCCCCAGAAGCTGTGACCCACTCCTCGGCCACGACGCCATTTGCAACAAGAGCAACACCATAAGCAGAGAGCTTTGGACTTCAAATGTTACCGCTGGGTGTTGTCTGTCCCCCTGTAATCTTCATTGTCGTATTTTTGTTCCCCAAGGCATGGACGGCTAATGTAAACTGGAGAGCTGAAAACAGTCCCCTGAGCTGCCCTTCTGGAAGGTTCGTTTGAGCTGGAGAAGGTATCTCACTGCCCCTTCTTCTCAGCTCTGTTGTGGTCTCCAAGGCTCACCCTAGCCTGACTTCGCAGGACAAGCAGTGCATTTCGATACGGAGTCTCACCAGATGCCTTGTTTCGATGGGGTGCGGAGGGCGGTGTGCTGCTGGCCAGGCACGCTGTTCTATCTGCAGGGAAACCCGGACTTCCCAAGTTTGTCAGGCCAAACCTTCCCCATAAATCTAGCCATCGGCCTTGGAAGACTGTTGGCATTTCAAGGTGCACTTTAGCTAAAGCTCTCTGCAGATGCGCCTCATATTTCCTTCCACACCTGATTTCTTTTGAGAGTCCATGAACTTAGCACCTGGCGAAGCCATACTGGAAAAATAATTTAATGTCACCATTCAGTCAGTTGTCAGTTACAAGGCCTGAAATTCTTCTGGGGGCATCTCAGGTGCCTTGCTCTTATCCGTTATTAAGAAGCATTGATGGGTGGTAGAGAGACACAGCTTTGGAGAAAAGGCTGTTTTGGGGGGCTCATTCTCATTTTGCCTTTGGAGACGATGGGGCAGTTATTTAATTCCTACAGCCTACTTTTTCTCATGAATATAATGGTATATAGCATATTGAGTATGGGGTTAGAATTATTGTGAGAGTAAAATAAATAGTATTTTTATTTAGCACATAGTACATCCGTCATGTAAAATATACATATAACACCAATCTATTGAGTATACTTTTTAAGGACTTTTCTTTTTAAGGACTTTTGCATATTATGTTAATTGCTTTTGTTTTCTCAGCATGAGGCTTTTGGAAATTTCTCTGAAGTATAAAATCCCTCCTCTCTTCTCCTGTTACCATAAGGTCTAAAGGGACAGGAAGGGTTACACTGAGGAAAGTAGAGCCCAGTCCCCAGGAGGACAGTGAGACCTGAGGATGCTACTTCAATGTTCTCAAAGGTGGCTCTCATTTAGAATAACGATCACTCCCTATTTGAAACCTTGGACATTGTGGCCAGCATTTATTTCTTCTAATTTTACACACCACTCCCTTCTGCCTAGCAATTTCTCAGTTGGCTAAAAATAGTCTTCCCTGCAACCTAACTGACTGGCCTGCAATTTTTTTTCCTTTATACTCTCCAGTCTTCTCACTGCTCTAAATCTCTGACGATCGTGCCAGAGTATTATAGGGAATGTGTTTTGTTTATCTGAACGAAGCCAATGACCTTTTCAAGCATTCTCATCATGAGCTGCGTATTACGTGCAGTACCTTTCTGTGCATAACGAACAAATAGGATCACATCCCAGGGTCTGATGGGATGGAACTACATTTCCCCTCAGCTCGTCAACTTTTTAAGAAGATGTTGTGCAGAGCTGACAATGTTGACATGGTTTTATGGAGACACATCATGACAGGGTAGCATTTTGTCACAATGGTGATGTGTGAACTTCAGATTTGGATTCCGAGTTTGGACCCACTGCCAAGAACGCGCATTCCTTTTTAAAGTCTCCAGATGTCTTGTGTCGGTAGAACGGGACTTTTAGAAATTGTTTATTTGTTGGTTTATAGCAGGACAAGAAAGAGTACATGGCCTTCTTGAACCTAATTCAAGTCTCTTCCAGAGTCTGAGAAACATACCATAATATCCGACACTCATTTTTTTTTCTCCCTGCTTGGTGGTGGACTTTTTTTTGACTGAATCAAAGTCAGACTTCTTTTGAAAAAAATTAAGAAAAACAGCAATAAAAACAGACCCTTTATTTTAAGCAGCCAACATGCTAAATGTCATTTTATAAAAATTTAAGGAATGGGATACAAAGCTGAGGGGTTTACAAGAAGCTGACTTTTTATAACCCTGATGTTTTCCCACAAGCACCGAAGGGAAATGCAGGGGCCTTTTCTGTGCCACGTGCTTGAGTGTGTCCCGTGCTAGCTGTGTGTCAGCCACCGGTATGCAGCCGCCTCTGTACACAGGTTCCAGGCGTGACTAGCAGTGGTGGCAGTGGGGTCCCAGAGGTGCAAAGTTGTCACTGATTCATCTGCACTGTCATTTATCTAAAACAGAAACAGCACTGAGCGTGCGGGTTCTATCAGAAGTCATAACCACCTTTGTCACCTACTCCAGCATGTGAGAAATTGGACCAGCTCTAGGTCATAAGTAGAGGGACCTAATGGTTCCATTTGGAAATTCACATCCTTTAAGAGAAGGAAGTTTTGGCTGTTTTGATCAGTGTTGTCCCCACAGTGCCTAGAAAAACACAGGCACAGGTAGGTTGCCCCTTACCCATGTGTGAAACACATGAACAAATCATCCAGGCCGATATTACTAATTTTGAGCACAAAAACCAGATCCAGGTCATCCCGCTCAGAGATTTTGTTGTTCCATTTTTTTGTTTGTGTAGATGAACGGTAAGCTTTCCCATGGTCCTGGCTGAATTGTCATGGAGACAGTTTAGTTACAAGGAGGAGAAGTCTTCTACCTTAAACTTGGTGGCAGAAGTAAGGCTACATCTCTCATGTCACACTGCAGATGACACTATGATTTGCTCTTCACCATCCTTCATGTTGCAGTTCATTCATTCATTCACGGTGGGCACTTTTCCAAGCATCACAAGCACTGGCGATTCTCATAATTCCGGCCAATAGGCGAGACAGAGTCATCAAGAGTAAGAAATTACGGAAACCTTCATGAAACCATGGTAGGTCTTGTCCTGTGCACTTTTCAGAAAATGGAATACCCACCGGCCGTGGGTCAGGAGAGGGGAACCATTTACACAGGAGAAGGACAGAGAACCCTGTCATGCGACACTGTCCTAGGTCTAGCATCGGATGACATTTTTGTTTGTATGTTTTTCCTCAGTGATGTGCCTGAAAACACACAGTCTCCCCCGGGGGAAAATTCTGGAATTCCTACATTAACACTTAGGAAATTGACAAAGGGGCTTCACAAAGAGCTAGGGAAGACTGTAAGAGCCACCTGGCCAGTCTCCCTCCTTTGTGTTCTCTTTATGCAAAGAGAGGGGGGAACGTGGCAACTGCATTCCGGGGAGGAATGGACGGGAACTCTGCGGAGTTCCTGTGTGGCTCCTCCCTAAGTGCCACCTGGTCGCATCTTCTCAGCAACATGGTGTGTTTAGTGCCTCGCCTCTCTCTCTATTGTTCTATACACGAGTCAGCCTCTTTCCCATGAAGATTAAGTGGGACAGCGCGTGTGAAAGTGCCATCTAAACTGCCATGTGCCACGCTAGCATTACACATTGTCAGAGCCCATGAAGGCATAAGGAGTCTCTGGTTCTTAGTGACAGACAGACTCGGCGAGCTGGCTGCAGAAGGCAGCTGGCCTGCTGTGCGGGACACGTAACGTCATCAACGGAGACGGTGTGCGGGGGCAGGGGGGGGTTTGGGGTGGTGGGCAGTAAGGAGCTAATTAGCAAAAAATTTGCTCATTCTTGGGGGATTCCACTTCCACATCTCTGGCTTGCTAAAGAATAATGAGCCTTTTACTGGCTTCCTGGCTTTTCAAGACCTAGAAGTCAAGGTGGCCACGGAGTGAGGCTAAATCTGGTAGCGGGGACGAAAGAAAAGCTGTTCCGTCCCCTAGGGGGTGTTGTAACTGGGAAAGAAAATATGAGGGTCCTGGCAGAGGAAGTGGTTTCTGGAGCTTGACGCTAACTGAAGGCATTTCCTAAACTTGAACTCTGGGACCAATAACGAGCAGTATCAACAGCAGAACATTCCGGCAGCTTCCTAAGGAACAGAGCTGCCGGGACAGTAATGGGAGGAGTGCAGGAGAACTTGCACTGAATCTTTGTGAACAAGTCAGGTTTGAGTGCATCTGAGAGATGAGTGGGCCAGTGTTCATCGGGAGGGGCCTTTGCCTTGAGAACCTGCACAGTTGTACTTGTGCCTTAATTATATAGGGAAGGTCCTGAGAGAAGGGGGTATGTCGGTGAGACTGTGATGTCATCAGTCAGCTGCTGAGAGAGGACAGTACCAGTCTGAGTAGCACAGAAAGCTGTGTTCGGGTGATAGTGAAAGCACATAACTCTGTTGGGGTTTACACGGTCTGGCAGGGCAATGGCTGTGCTGGGATCGGGCTGTCTGAAGATGCAGGTAGTGCTCTTGGTTCTGTGTAAGTAATTCCCAGGCCGCTCCAAATCAAATTCCCATGTCCACCTCCATCCCAGCTGACCCTGAACCTCTAGTGAGTAGAACTTGAGCATCTATGTGGTTTTTTTTCCCCCAAGTTTCCAAGATCCTGGAGAACCATTGACTTAAAAGTTCTTAGATGAAAATTTGCAAGAAGCTGCTATTCAGATTATCATTCCTGCTGTCACTGAGCTTTCAACTATCCAAGGTGACACCTGGATATATGTCAGAGAGCACCTGTCAGGAGGCGATTATTCTGGCAGGTGGAAACAGACACCATCTTGCTGGGTCTTTGAAGGTTCTCAGTTGCAATGTAAGCTTCATGGTCTCTTCCACAGTAGGAATGAGGAGGTAGCAGCGAGGAGCCCAGCCTGGTCTGTTTCATGGGGCACACGCTGCCAGTGGTCTTATCTTTTTGATTATGCAAAGACTTCTCCCCACTTCCTGATAGCTCTCCCCTCTGTGGCTGACTCCCTGTGAAATTAGCCAGATGGTCACCTCTCTGACTTCTGAAAATGGCTACAGAATTTGTATTAAGTTCATGGATGCTCCTCGTGCGGGTCCACAGACTATAAAATTTTTCTGCAGGGTTGGCATTAAGATTACGCTTGAAGGCTGACCACCAAATCCCCATCGTTTGGGGTGAACATAATTAGTGGAGACTGGAGAGTTACAGAGGGGTCAAGCATCTCGGAGCTAATAGAAGGTGGTTAGGACAAGGGACATGTGTGAGGAAACCTACTGAAGACTCCTGCTGACATCTTTTCGTTGTTCTTCATGCCCTGTTCCGGGCCTGTCCTCAGCTCCAAAAGTCACGAGGGAGACCAGACAGAGAAGAATTGGTCAGAACCTGGGCTGCGGTAGGAGGGTGCTGAGCTTTAAAAAGTTCAGACCTCTAGAAAGGCTGGAGAGTAGTCGACTGGTGGGTGTCCAACAGGGAAGGCTAGGTAGGGCTTCAGGGATGTCTGAAAACAGCATCTGGTAGGTATAGCAGAGCCCACGGCTCTCTAGTCTTGAGCACTGGAATTATGGGAAATCCTCTCTATACAAACTTCTTGTAGGGAACCCAGGGCAGGGAACCATATGGGAAAGCAAGGCATTGAGTTGTATGTGGGCTCGTGGGCATGAGGAAGTCTATTAAACTAGGCTAGGAGTTAGAAGTGTGTGCTGTGGAGTAAGCCTGGAGCCTGGTCTCTGGAAATGGGCAATGGATTTTGTCCAGCAGCCAAGAGGACTTCGGACTTGGCTGATGAACTCTGGCCTATGGCTATGGCTCTCTGAGTTTCCCCCCGCCAGGGTCAGAAAGATTTCCAGAGTCGTTTCAGGGCTGGACCTGGAGGTTGGGGTTAAGTGACTCCAGCTTCTAAGGATAGAAAGATACGGAAGCAGGATGCCAAAGGGATCCTCGCCGTAAGTTTAAAACAAAATGAAACAAAACAAAACTCGGTCTGCTTTCCTCGCCCAACTACAGTTTTGTCCTGTGAACATGTTCTTAGAACATGTTCTTAGAACATGTTCAGAGGGAGGAGATTGAATAAACCATTTGAAGCCAGTCACTGTTGAGGGCAATGGCACTGTGGCCAAAATGGCTTTGTATAAAGTACAAAATTGTTTGCTGTTGAAAACGGTCAAATGCATTTTATGTCTTCGAACATCTGGGATGATGTGGGACATACACTAATGCATATGAACACGTACTAGAGTTATAGATGCGGTGGAGGGATGCTATTGATAACATACAGCATTTTAAAAATCACTGCTTCTCCATTCCAACTTATTTTAAAGTGTATACTTATTTAAAGCATTTTATTTTTACTTAGGTCTTTAGAAAACTTTCTTCTTCTTTTCTTACTTTGAAATAGAAAACCTGAAATGCTTGAAAGCTATATTGCTGCCATGTGTCATCACACACACACGCACGCACACACACACACACACCCTGATAAAACAACCCAGAAAGGAGTTAGGGAAGCATTGTGTTCACCAACATATTGCTGAGTTAGCAACGAAATAACCAGCCACATACACCCCTTTGTATCATCAAGTAGTGCGCATTCTTAAAGTGATAATGGAACTAAATTTGGAGAGAACAGGCCCTTAAGTTTCAATTTATTTGTTTCACAATAGCAGCCTCCAACTGAAGGGGAAATTACGCTGCAGTTTGATAAATAAAGCACCATACATTCAAAAACAAAATGCAAAATGAAAACTTGTAGAACTTCAAATAATCAAGGATCTTAGATTAATTCCATCAGTGGTTGGGAGGTTTTTTTGTTGTTGTTGTTGTTGTGAATTTGCCGGAGAATTTAGTATGAAAGCCCTCTAACTAGTGTCTGATTATATCAGTGTCTCCAGTTCCTTTTAAAACCCACATCTGTTGTTGGGGGGTGGTTTATGGAGAGGAGGTTGTGGTTGTGGTTATTATGGAAGCACGGCAAAGCCCAATATTTTCCAGCAGATGAGAAGAAACCCACACACAGTTGGCTCACAAATGCTGTAATGCTTTTCACACCGGGGCGCAGAGCAAGCGGCAGCCACAGCACTCACTGTTCCTGGTGGCCTCTGGTTTATCCGTTTCAAACCCTGGGCTGCTCTTGTTAGTTAACTGACTGGGGATTTTCTCTCGTTAGTCCCTCTCTCTCTTTTTTAATTGTTGTTACTCTGTTTTGCCTGAAAGCTGCAGTATCTCCCTGTTCATTATTCCCGGTTCAGTCAAATCCTGTCCAAAATTAACTCCTCGTGTGCTGGCTTTGCCCTCGAGTTCTGTTCCTACACAAGATGCACCAGGATGCACAGAACGGGCCTTCCTGCAGCCCTTTTTAAAAAGTCTGCTGGTCATATATGGAGAACTCTAAATCAACTCAATGCTACGTGTTCCTTTAATATTTAAATCTTCTAACTAGAAATGCTTCCCAGTATTTGACAAATTACTCTCAAATCCTAAAGTGCCGTCACATTTTGATCCTCTCTCTCTCTCTCTCTCTCTCTCTCTCTCTCTCTCTCTCTCTCTCTCTCTCTCTCTCGGACTTAGTCTGCAGAACCTCCTCTGACTTCTGCTTCTCTTTCCTGTCTGTTTCATGTGGAACTTTTTCAAGGCGCTGACTGAGACTCTAAACTGGAGCCATGAGGTGGGGGAAAAAAGTCGCCCGGGAATGAAGCTGGAGAAGGAGTTTCTCCTCTCACCGATTCCTGAGTATTCAACTAGAATTAAGTGCGACCATCGGAAAGGCCGGAGAAATGGGGAAGTCGCTGTTATAAATTAATGATTATTTGCCATGCACGTTAGAGTGCCTGTTTGTTCCTCATTTTACTGTGATGTTTTATTCTCATTCGGTGCAACAGTAATTGGGTCTTAAACATGATAAAGTATCTTAGAACCACATTGGTAGCTGAGCTGCCCAGAGCAGGTTTTTAACTCTAGTTAAAGAAGGTTAATCAAAGCTAATGAATCTGTTTTATCCAATGCCACCGAGTTTTTCAAAAACAATGTGCCAGGAGGGGATGAACTAAAATCCAGATTGTTCATCTGTGAATGCAAAGACATTTTTAGCATAATGATTTCTCAAGAGTCTTTGATGGCCCGTGGTTTACGGACGGCCCCTACCTGCAAACTCAGTAGTTTTCTTATCTTTCTGCTGTGAAAAAAATATGAGTCTTATGAAAATACAGAGGAGGAAATGCAGTCCCACACTACAGCCTTCAGCACGAGAATATCAAGAGACTGTCGCATTCAGAAGTTCAGAATAGCTCTGCTCCGTATGAAAGAATATGAGGAGGCCCTAATAAGGCTAATTCATTAGGACAAGCGTGCGTTACTAAAACACACCACGCAGGGCCACAGGCGTCTCAGCCCGACTGTGAGGCAATTAAAGTTGCCTCCCTTCCCTTCCAAGCTCGGGCTGCCCACCAACCCTCACCCACGGGCTGTTTGTTTTCTTGGGAGAAATGGCGTTGGAGAATGCAAGTTCGTAATTTGTCAGGCTGCAGAGGCGCTCCGCCTCTCTGTCCATGACACTGTTTTGTTCACGGTAAATAGCAAGGAGAACATTTTCAGATCACCCCTGTGCGTTCTTGTGCAAAACGCAGGAGCCAAAATTGCCCAGGGACGAAGACACCTTGCCGCCTTGGAAATGCCGCCTGGTTGCTTTGGAGAAAACTCACAGCGAGAAATCATCCTCTAAATGTCTAAATTCACGGTGGTGGGGAGTTTTGAATCTTAATCGCAGCATTCACAGGAAACACACACACATACTCAGATCTGTAGTGGCACCACCAGCCCCCCCACCTTTGGTGGTGGCAGTGCTTTGGAATGAAATCCACAGTGACTCAGGGTTGTCACTGGCATGGAAACCCCCCTGCCAGTGAGACAGAAAGAAGGGGCGGGAGGACCTTTGTCGCTTTCCCTCCTGCTCTCTTTTTAAACCTAAATAATATTTGTACTTTGGGGGAAGGGTGTGAAAGAGGGATCACAGACAGAGGAAGCCCAGCAGACCCCAAAAAGCCAGGGAGAGGGGGGAGAGAGAGAGAGAGAGAGAGAGAGCGAGCGAGCCCACGCCTGAGTCCAGCTTCGGTTCGAAGAGGGCCTGCATCACGGGTTTCAAAAGCATATTTTTCATTTTCACAAGCCACAACCCCCTTGATGAAAACTAGTTGCGAAATTCAGGGCCTGTTAGGCCTCAGCTAATTAGAAAAAATGGGCTTTTTTTTTCTTTTCCTTTCTTTCTTTAGCACCTTTTCTTTCAAGCAGTTAGTCTCAGGAGGGGGATCCAGGCTCTCGGCCGGGCTGTTTTGAAAACACGCCTTTGAATGCCTCTCCCTAATTCACGCCTTTTGTTTTTCAGCTTTTGTGTTTGCCAGTTTGACCATATAACGTTATACATCTGGTGTGTAGCTTGTTGGGGGCATTTTTCTCCCAGGGATCCTATGCATTCCCTATAGGACCCTCCTGATCTTCAATTTGAGCGATCCTGTAACATAAAGGGGTGAAGGAGAGCGACGAGGAGGCTGCGGGGGAGGGAGCAGAGGAGGGGAGAGGAGGCCTGGGGGAGACAGAGAGAGAAATGAGTGAAACATAAAAAAAAAGTTGAAAAGAATTCTTTCCCTCTCCTCTTTTCTTCTCCCTGTTGCGGCTGGACCCTGAGTCAGCCGGCGACAAGGCCTCGGTGGGAAAATGACGGGACCACAGAATAGATAACTCATTGGAATTCTGGCAACATATTCGTAAATAAAACAAAAGTGGAGAGGCGGGATGGGGGAGGGTGGGTGTTCCTGGGGAAGCACAGAGCTGGGCGGCTGGGGACATTTCCAGGGCCGGCTCTGGACTCCCCTCCTACAGGGGAGATCTAAGCTGGTCAAAGGGAAGGAGTTGAACTGTTTTGCCTGGGCTTGCTCAGCAGAGCTCTTGCAGCTGGAGATGTTTATTATTGCAGCTAGGAGGATGCTGTTGCAAATACTTTCCAAGCTGGAGAGAGAGCTGCAATGATCCGTCCGGTGTCTTCTGAGCAGCCTGCACGTTCCGAGCTTCAGAAAGGGCTCTGGGAAAATGGGAACATACCTGGTCAGGCTATTTTCCTCGAGGTTTCTCAAGAGGAGACTTGCCCCCCCCCACCCCCCACCCAGGTTTAGTTTGCTTTTCTCTATCCCAGCCTGGGCCTCCCACGCACACCTCTGCCAAAACAGCTTGCTTGCATGTTCCCTGGGAATTATGGGATGTATGGAAGCTCCCAGTCTTCCAGCTGATTCTGCTGCCCACGCACATGGACGCGAATCTTCCGGACCGGCTCTCACTTCAGTTCCCCATCTGTGAAATGGACATGGCCTAACACCAAAGCCGGAGTTCTTACTTTTCACACACTTGGAGTTTTTCCCTATGATGGGCTTATCTCATATATTTTATATACACAGATATATACACATACACATATATGGGTTTGTGTCATAGATATAGGCTTATATCATATATGTGTTTGTTTTATATGCCATATTTGAAATATGATGTATGCAATAAACCCACGAGGAAACCCTTTATAAATAAATGTAGAAAAACTTGATTTGGGGTGAAACAAAACTTAGAATAAGTGGGAAGACACTGTGTGGATAGCTGGTGTTTAATATCAGAAGCCTTTTTTTTTCCTGCTGAACAATTTTAAAAGCAATGCTAGGCATAAACGCAAAGCAAGCTCATTTCAGTGCAAAGCTTAGGAGTTATTTGTGTTTCCCTGAATTCAATGAGGGGGTGGGTAGGTAGGGAATTCATTTTAAGTATAGAAATGTGGAAAATACAACAAACTCTGCAGAATATCCTAAAAGCCTCACAGTGTAGGGTTCACTAGAGATGTGAGGTAACTTTAGATGTAGTTTTCAGAAATAGCCTGGAAATAAAGATTGTGAGAGATCTTACTGAAAAATACTGTTTTTTGCTCCTATATTTGTAACTCAGGCTACCACCTGATTAAACCCTCGATACGAGTTTCTTCAGGTGGAAATTTCCATCCCTGTCTGTCCCTAATCAGTGCAGCCACCTGACCAATAATGCAGATCTGAGAGGTAACACAATTAAATTAGCAAATGTTTAGAAGGAAATGGGAAAATCTTTTCTTAAAGGATTTTTAACTAAGACGCTTGGCTGTTCCAATCCAACACATAATTATACAATAGACTAATTTTCCAAGAATCTGTTTTTTCCTAAACATTAATCAAACCAGTAGAAAATACCTGCTATTCACCACTGAGATCTGCTGTAATTCCCTCGGAAAAGTAACTTACCTTGGGGAAACACTTTACTTAACAGAAAACGACTGTTTATTTATTCTACTTGACTTGCAAGGTTGTTATCTGGTTTTTTGTTTTTGTTTCAACTGGTTTCAGAACAGGGAGAAGGAAGACCATCCTCACCTAAAACAATTAACAATAAAAACCATGGACCTTAAAGTTCTTAAATGAATCCCTTAGCTTCAAAAATATAAAACTGTCCCACCAAAAATGTCACAAAGTTTAAGTACAGAAGGATCTTTATTTAATGGGAAAGACACTCCTCATAACATCCAAAATATGCACAAAGAACAAGCGGCCCTGATTCATATCACAATGTCTGCATTTAGTACATTTTCAAGGACCCTTAACAATTTGATGCCAGTTCCTAAGAGATTTCTTATTCTGAGATTCCCAACCCACTCACCTGATCTGTTCTACATCAAGAGTTCAGATTCACAGAAAAATGTTCTTTATGTTTCTGTGAAAACTGGCTTTATTTCTAATTATAAATGAGTTTAAAATTAGAGGTGAACTTGGTGGCAGGTAGCTGCAGGAGCAACAATGCAAAAAAAAAAAAAAAAAGAAGAAGAAGAAAAGAAAAAGAAAGGACAAATAGCAATAGCAGTTGCCCACTTAAGAAAATAACATTCTGTTGCTTGACCAACACCCTGTACATTTGAGCTGTTCACTACTCTCACAGAACCAGGGCCTGCCAGTCACAAACTTGATTTCCAATGTCCCCAAGGCAATCATAATCCACTAATCTGACTATAACCCAGCTGGCCCTCTGTAGCAGTTTCCATTTGGTTTTTGAAGCAGGGATGACGTATCTTTCTTTGGGGGGGAAAGAAAAGGAAAGAAAAGAAAGAACAAGGGGGAGGGGCAGGCAGTAAAGTTAGGAAGGACTGTGGAGAAAAAACACATGGAAATTTAATGTGAAAGTTTCTTGTTGCAATAAAGCTGTTAGGTTTGGCATGAAGACGGTTATCAGATGACTCCTTTGACATTGCTTGAGCCTTTCAGTGAGTAAGACAAGCCTGAAGGATTAGGTTGTCAACCTCAGCCTGTCATCTTTGGGGGGAGGGAGGAAAAGTTTCTTTTCTTTTCTTTTGCATTTCGTGACTCATTTATTAGCTGGGGCGGCACCTTCTTCCACCAGCCCCGGAGGCTGCAGAATAGGTAGTTTCATGGAAGACAACATCCACCCCACACTGATCACAAATGCCCTGCTTTTAACGATAGGTGAGCCAGCCAAGCTGGACACCTAATCACCCTGAGCAAGTATGAATTTATCTAAAGGGGATTTCATGTGGAACCCCCAGGGCCGGCAGCCAAACGGATGGCTGCACACTTTAAGAAAGTTAGTGGACCTTCTCCCAGTCAACTGTCAGGCCGCATAAAAGGTCTGGAACACGCTGACTTAAGCAAACGCTACTTAGTGACGGAAGGATACCGTAAGGCCCAAGATTTTGCTCTGTGGGAGCTGACAGGAAATATTGATATGTATCAAGTAACACCCCTGATGGAAAAAAGGAAGACGTGATTCCTTTCGGTTTTCGGTACTATCTCTATTTACAAAACTGTCTTGTGCTTTGAAAGCCTGGTGGGGGCAGGGGAGATGCCAAACTCAGCCCTTCACTGGGGACTTTTCCAGCTTTCTGGGGACCACCATTTACTGAAAATAGGAATCCAGCTGAATCCGGCTTTTTTTTTTTTTTTTTTTTTTTTTTAAACAATAAGATGTCCCAGAATCTGAGTTTGCAAACTCTCAAAGTGTCTAGCTGACAGGTGGACCTGGCCCATAATCCCAAATGCATTTCTTAAATTTATTAACTTAGAAAATGTGCCATGGATTATATCTTGGTGTGTTAATATTGTAAAGTATCTTAGACATATCTGGCTATCAAGTCTCAAAAGCTCTGAGCAGGTCCTTTGAATCAAGATCTATCTGTGAGAAATAATCTCCCTAATCCTACTGATTCATCACTTTTAGTGTTTGTTAACCACCTGGGGGAAAATCATAATTGTTCTGTCTTGGCAAAATTTGATCGGGAACTTGGAGCTGTTACCGTCGAATAAAGGTTGGATTGGAGGGTTTAATTTAAAAGGAAAAAAGAAAAGCACGCTAATTTTTTTTCAGAGTGCTCTATTCTCCTTCAGCGATACTGCTGGAGGTAATATCCTTGAGGATGCTGGGGGTGGCGCTGTAATGAAATACCTGTTGGCATGAAATAGCACCTCTGTAGACTCCTCATTGCAGGCCAGGAAAGGGAGGTGGAATCCATAACAGCACAGTAAACAGAGGAGAACCTGCTTGTTCTGTGAGGACGATCACTTCCAGTTAAACAAAGAAATTTAGGGTCGTCTGCTTTTCATGAAAATCGCATACATATGGCCTTTGAAATTTTGTCACTGAAGATGGTTTTGCTCTAAGGTAAAATTCACCACTTTATAGCTTTTCAGCTGTAAATCTCTGGCTTTTTTTCCCCCTCTCTTTTGGCCTGCAGCCCAATATGAATGTATGATCACTAGCACAATAGTTAAACATCTGAGCCTTTTTGAAGTGCCTTCAATGTTACAATGATGTGATGGTTGATTGCCTAGCAGTCAGTTCTAGAAAGGAACTTCATTCTGCCCCCTAGTGGTAGAGATTAAAGTTTAATGACTGCTTCATAATACATAAAGCCTCTGTCTTTCCCCTTTCCAGTATTTTAAGGCCATAGTGTAGTGTGGGAAGTAGTAATGCATTTCTTCATAATCAGTAAAATGAATACTTTAAACAGGGAGGCTTCTATACTGAATGGACTGTTAATACAAGCCAGGGGATCGTTTTATACATGTCTTACAAACTTTGTGGGCTTTGGTAAACGATATACATTATCACTATAAACAGATATTGTTCCCGATACAGAATTTCCCCTGGAAAAATTCTAGGACTTCTCAATGGAAGCTCTTACCCAAGAAGTATATGGTGTTGCCCAAATTATGATATATAAATACATATAGATTCATGTGCAATATGTAAAATATATATTTATATTCACATATATAAATATATCTTCAAAGAAGTATTGCATATTGTCAGATATTACGAAACTTCACATTTCTTCTCAAATGACTATTTTTTTTACAAAGGCAATAAAAACCATTCTCACTAATTATAGCCCCGGTTACCCCACAGGTCACGTTTCCTTTGTGTTCAAGTTCATAAAGAAAGCCATGCACACCCAAGGTGCAGAGAGGGCTTGTGATGTTGACAAGATTTTTGATGTGGGCAGCACTGATCACGTACAGTCTTTTTTGAGCTGATATCAAAGTAGAAGGGATTTTTTTTTTTTTAATCCTGTCCTGGTTGGGTTTTGTTTGTTTATTTGTTTTTCATCTTCAGCACAGAGTTCATATCCTGCAGGCAGGGGAGCATCTGAAGGCCCCTGTAATCAAGCACCCACGATGTCGGCACTGCCCAAGGGGTGCGTGCTGCAGCCGCATGCCACCGGGAGCCCTCGTTGGGGGCTGATGAGGACTGAGGAGGAGGAGGAGGAAGGGTCTTTAGAGAGTGGACAGGGCAGCTGGACTGTGTGTAATGTGTCACTTTGCTTCTAGGCCACTCCTGTGCTGCCGATGTTGGAACACAGGGAAGGCACTAGCTGACTGAATAAAGAGCCGTGTAGATTCTGGCTGTCAACATGGGATCAGTCCTTTGGACAGGGAGAGAGGTCTTCTCCTTACCTGTATTCGATTTCCGGCCGCAGTGGCAGATTTTCCTGAACCCTTTTGCCACCAGGCAGTATCTGGGTAGCCTTTGGAAGCTCTTCTCCTATCAGACTGGTTCTGCAGGTTTAGCGCCTGGTTTCTGAAGGTGTTGGGACTGGCATCAAATGACTGGAAGTTAGAATTTATTGAAGAAGAAATACCACACGACCAATAGCGTTTTTAAAGGAGAATCTTTGCTGTTGTTTTATGCGTTTCAGTGTAAAAAGGAAACACTTGACTCAATAAGAATGGTCCAGAAAATGAGCCCACTGGATGGCTTTTCTCACTGTGGAGCGTGTCAACTGGGCTGTAACCGTCCAGACTTAATTCCTCTCTGTAAACACTGCTCCAGGGAACCGTGTGATCTGCCCGGGGCCAGGGAAACACTCCCTTCTTATCGGGCTGCCTGGCTGTCTAGCTACCCACCCTCTCCGCGTGGTTTGAAAGAGGCTGCTGACATTTCTGGGCTTGTCGGTGGGGTTCTGGGAGGCTCCACACAGGCTGGAAGGAGAGGAGGAGGAGGAGGAGAGCATTCTCCGAGCGCGACCAGCTCCAGAGCAGCCGGAGCCTCATGGGAGTTTAATTAGAGAGAGCAAATTCCTTCCCTGTTCACACGGGCAAAAATTATTCAAATCTAGGAGATCTCAGATGCCAATTTTTTTTTTTTTAATTTTATAATAGGAAACCTAGAACATTTTGCGGTGTGTGGCAAGATGGCAGCTTCTCTCTCCTCTCCTTGCAGAATTTCATCTCTGAAAACAACCCAAATGCTCTCCTGGTGTCAGGAATGTGGACGTCCCTATAACTCTGGCCAAGGACAGCAAGTGGGACTCTGATAACATCTTTTTAAGAAAATGCAGATTGAGGTGTACAGATTATACATGCATTAAACTATCTGACATGCGAATGCTTTCCGTGGGGGACGTTCTAGAAATAGGTGGTTAAACATACGCATGGAATGGGGAGACTTCTGGTGGGAGGGCTCCCTAGATCGGTACTATTTGGACGTCAAGAAATCATCATCTCTTAAACCTGCTACCCAAGGAAATCAGCTGTGGGCGAGAAGTGCTTTGGGGACTTGGTACTGGGTTGATTTTAAAAGATGCGCAGGGCGGCCTCATTTTCAAGTCATTCTTTGGTTCCCAAACACACCCCCCATCCCCCCACCATTCTCTTCACTCACTCGGGAGTGGGTTTTACTGAGTCAGTGGTGCCCAACACAGGCTCGGCCCGACCAAGGGTTTCCTTGCCTCGCCTGGGATTAGAGTGGAGTAAGGAAGGCCTACAGGCATTTGAAACAGAGACGGGATAAGTAGGGTGAGCCTCTCCAGCCCCAGCCATAACAACCTTTGTCTTTATTTTAAATTTTGCTGCTTCGGTCATGGCAGGTTTCTGCCTCGATCGGTATTTATTAGCATCCTGCATTCTAATATTGCTTCTCTGGTCGCTGGGGGTTGGGCGCTCCGCTCGCTTCACCTGCTCATGCCCAGCCCTGCATCCCGAAGAGGGAGCGATGCCCATGCGCTTGTCCCGCTTCTCTCATGTCAACTCTTAAGATTCAATGGGAATCGATGGCAGCCCAAACACCCTCGCACGGAATCACTGAAAACACATCTATACGTGGCGAAGCTCCGCGTCATCTCTGTCAGGGGGGTTTCAGGGAGTCCCGGCACGGAAATCAAAACCCCTGCTACGTGCACCATTTTCTCTCTCTGGGAAGAACTTCGTCTCAAAATTAGGGTGGAGGAAAGGCTATTTCCCCGACACGGTCTGTCTTGTGTCCATTGTTCTACCAGCACCCAAGCCCACCGGTCAAACTGCTTCCCAGGGACAGCGCTTCTCATCAGGGCCGGACTCTCTGGCCAGGCCATCCAGGTAACACTGGTTTACCTGCATCCTCCTCTGATCAGTGCCGGCCTCTGCTGCAGAGGCCTGTGGGTAGTCCCCTGCTTCCTGCTCTCCCCGATGCGGCCCTCTGGGCAGTGGATTTCCGATTCCCACGCTCACGGCAACATTCGTTCTTCAACTGGAGAGCCTCGTGTCAGACACGGTCCCTGCCAAGAACGTGTGATGTAGCCAGCTCCAAACTTCTTTCTCCCTTGCTCACTCAGCCTAGACAGACAGTGCGCCAGCAACGAGAAGAACCTGGCATTAGAGCGCAGCTCCACTCTGCTATGAAGTCTTGGCGCGTCTGACCTAGTGGAGAAGGACGTAGGAGATCACCATAGAATTCCACCCCCCCACCGCCCTGAAGATTGTGACTTGACGTGGACGACTGGAAAAGACAAAGAGACACGAGACGGGGAGAGAGAGGAGGGAGAGGGCGCGCGAGAGAATAGACATCTCTCCATTTGTACCATTTAGCTACAGAGAAGGAAATGCAGAAAACCACCTCTCCAGTCAGGAGAGCACTCCAAGCAGCCAGGGTGTTATAAATTAGAGCCTGTCAGTATTACAATGTATATTAATAGTCACACCTCTTTTTAATGAGTTTGGCATTGGCAGCTGAGAGGAAATACAAGTCATCATGGCTCTGCTCATGCAAACCCCGACAAAGGAATCCGTAATAAATCTTCCTAGAACAGCACTCACCATAAATATGTATCACATAAGGCATCTGTTTTACATTCTGCATATAAATCAGCCTAGCGCTGAATAGCAATGAATCAGCTTCTCAATGCCTGATTTGATAACAAATCGACTTGGATCTTAGGAGAGAGAATTTACAGCCCTCACCCTTAAGACAGATAGTCAATACTTAAGATGAGTGCCAAGTTGACTTTCCTTCAGCAAGCAAGTTTCCAGAAGGAGGGCCTGGGTGCTCAGGGTCAGGGGACAGGGCCGGGCAGATGGGGGCAAGCGGCACGCAGTCCACCTGGGGCGGGGGAAGTTTTGAGGACTTTCAGTTCTGGGTTTGAAGGCCTCTGAGTCACATTTCTCTGCAGGTGAACATTTTCTTCTTTACCCTGTCCCCTCCCTTGGGTCTCCTGTAGGTACCCTTTCTGCAGCGGTTGGGGGCAATGGAGACATCTTGGTCACATAATGGTAGGGGGCCACCCCCGTGCACCCCCCTCACAAGGCTCCGTAGGGCTTGCTCCTTGCACAGCCCCTTCACCTGTCCCAGCCTGGTGGGGGTGACTCCCACGGCCGGGGGGAGGAAGCAGAGCCCTGACCCCTTTTGTGGCAGATCGTTGATAATAACTTCCTGTAAAGACGTTTTATTCCGTGCTCCAGAATGAGCGCACAGCGTTGATGGCGTCTCTCCAGTATCGGAGTGTTGATGGCATCGGGTCACAGGGGAAACTTGAATGGCTCTGTGCTGTCAGAGCCCTGCCCGATAGGGACCCGTCCAGCCCCACGGAGATAGGAAACCTGAAAGGCCTCGAGGGCGGGGCCGGCGCACTAACGTCTTTGCTGAGATGAAGGCGGGTGCTCCGGCTGACCGAGTTGGCAAAGCGAGCGCAGGTGCCGGTGGTGCAGCTCGGAATAACCTGGGAGGCACAGGTGCTTTTGCCAAGTGGTGAAGGCCACGTTTTCGTCTCCTTTTCCCTCTCACCTGGGCCTTGGGTCATCGTTTCTCTTTCTTTAGAAATTGCCATTTCCTTCATAGTAGGAGGCAGCCACTTACCATAATGCGAGATACGAGTCTTCTCGAAGACTGGCTAGCTCCCTAGGCTGAGCAATTGTGATGTTTTCATAGGCTCAGTTGTTGTGGCTTTTCTTTTAAACAAACAAGAGCGTGTTCTGCGGGCTGCTTCTCAACTCTGAAGTGGGAAATAGATTTCAAAATCTCTTCAAAGACTGTCTTTATTCAGTGCTTTCAGATCTGACTGGGCGAATATGGACAATTTCTCCATCCTTGTGGTTGGATAGATAACTAGGAGAAAAATTCTGAATTTTCACAAGATCCTATCCAATTTAATCTAATTAAATTAGATATCTTCCAGCTATTATTTTTCTCCCTCATTCTAGGAGATGTGCAGGTACAACTGTTAATCGAGGTGAATATTGTGTTCTCTTAAAATTCAGGTTTTTATCATTCAGAATCTATAACTCACTCCAAGAACAATAACAAAAAATAAATAAATTTCCTGAACTGTAATGTTCAAAGACCAACCCCCTTAATTATTTTTCTCTTCAGGGGTCATTTAGATATAAATAGTAGAATTGTGGTTCTCAACTAGGAGTGATTTTTGCCCTCTCCCTTCCTCCGAGATACTTGGCAGAGTCTGAAGACATGCTTACTTGTTTTTGGTCGTCCCGATTTTCCGAGAGTGCGCAGTGGCATCTGATAGTGGGCACGAACTCGGGATGCAGATGAACATCCTGGAATGCACGGACAGCCCTCCCGTGCCCTCTCCACACCCTAGGCGACAAAGAACTATTCTGCCCCAAATAGCAAGAAGGTCAGGTTGAGGACCTCTGTACTGTAGAAAGTGAAGGCACGGTCATGGAGACAGAAAGACTGGGGTTGGAACCCACCTGTGACTCTTAGCACGTGACCTTGAGTGAGTTCCTTAACCGGAGTGACCCTTGTTTTGCAAGAAGGAACTGACATTGCAGGTTTGGTGTGAGAAGTACGTGTATACATAAAAGGGCCTAAGTATAACATCTGGCCCCAAATAAGTTCAGTAATTAGGGCTTGCTTTCTTTTCCCTAACAACACAAGGCAATAAAGGCTCCTCCTCAAAGTGAATTCTGGAAGGAAAGGATTTTTGAGGTATACTTCTCTGAGAGAAAGTTTTATTTTTCACTAGCCTAGGCATGTCTCAAGTTTCTGTTGTTGGTTTTTATTTTTTTGAAATATTTTATTTATTGATTTTTAGAGAGAGAGGGGAAGGGAGGGAGAAAAAGCAAAATATCAATGTGTGGTTGCCTCTGGCACGCCCCCTACTGGGGACCTGGCCCACAGCCCAGGCAAGTGCCCTCAATGGGACTCAAACCAGTGACCCTTTGGTTTGCAGGCTGGCGCTTAATCCACTGACCTACACCAGCCAGGGCTGTTGTTGGTTTTTACATATTCAGTAGTAAGTGGCCGGTAGAGTTCGTTGAGCTGCACAGGAGTCTTCCTTGGTTTGAGAGTCAGCTGAAAGTTCTTAGTTCCCTCTCGGGCCTTTCTGGTTGCTTCCAATGACACCATAGATGGTGTGATAGAAACAGGAAACGTGGAGGTTTGGGAGTCAGGCAAACCTAGATTCAAATTTCACGTCTGCGTTTCTTGGCTATGTGACCTTGGCCACAGGACACCCTGTTCAAGCCTCAGTCTTACTCATTAGCCAAATGGGGGTCATGCTTCTTGTCTTGCAGATTTGTTTTTGGACCATAAATGCAATAATAGGAAGAAGGCAATGCCTAACGTGGAGCTCGATGGTGCTGAGGACCTGCCTTCATCACAGTCATTTAAAGTAATTCCTCTTCTTGCTTTTGTTCTTCTTGCTTCATTAAAGGGACGAGAGGTGGGCGGGAAGGGGGCCTAGGGTGTCTTCTTCAGCTGGAAAGAGCAACTCCCATAGGACCGACCGGGAGGACAGCTCACCGAAGTGAATACCCTGCTCACCGAGCTCAGCCCTCCACACTTGAGTGTGATCTCCGCGTGTCCCGGGCTGGCAAGGCTCCGGATATTCAGTGCGGTCTTCACAGTGAGGAAGCGGCCAGGTACCGCATACTACCAGACGGGCTCTGTGACAGATTGCATTTCCCAAAGATGGCTGTAACCCTCTCCCATCCAAGACCACACAGCGAGAAACGCTGCAGGTTAATTCAAGGCCTTTCATTTTAATATCATTTTTGACATGCTCATTCATTTCAAATTATAAATGCAATGCCTGCTTAGTATAGGAAATTTGAAAAAAATTAAAAAGCATGTCAGATTTTTAAAAATCAAGTTAGTGGTATTACATAGCGTTTGAACACATTTCTGTTTTCAAATGTTTCAGCTACAGAGTTCAGGTACAAAATTGCAAGTGACCAGCATGCGAAGTATGTATCTTCCCACCCAAAACAAAGTGCAAATGAAGATAATTATTGCAAAAAAGTAGGCCCCAAACTGCTTACCTAGACAATCCCTATAATTAAAGAAAGGTGTTTGGAATAATTGCCTCAATTTACCACTCCAGTTGTTTGAGGGAATGAGGAATCAGAAATGGGGTGTAAGTTTTCTTTTCTGATTGCATAAAATGCTTAATCAGGCGATTTCCTCAAAGTCATTTTGCTCAATGAAAAGCCTTTTCAAATATTAAACATACTTCGACTCCAGATCCAAAGGATCTTCCTCCTGTCAATGCCCAAATGACCAATCAATTCCATCAATTTAGTTTTTAAACAATCACAAAGCAGCCAAACCAGTGGACAGATTTCAGATACGCATGTCAAGGTGTAAAATGCTCCCTGGAATATTGCTAATGAGTGAAACGAAGTCTGCCCTGCCTGTGGCGCTGGCTTCTGCCTGCTCAGACCCACGAGGACGACGGGGAGGGGCCGGACTTGGACAGACCTTCCATTTGCCTCCAGAGGATGTGCGTGCCGCTGGGTGGGAGGCCAGGGGTGGGGTTTGCGGAGGGGATGAAGAGGGGACGCAGTCCAACAATTCGGAGGCAATTGCAGGCATTTGTCTTTTCCCAAACTTAACAGAGATACAAGTCCTCCAAAATGTTTGGGGTGCTTCTAATTTTATTTCCTGTGTCTTTTATCGAAGGGTGTGGAATAGGTTCTCAGGTAGAGCTCATTATTAAGAATCATGAGGAACGTTGGCATGGTCTGAAAAATCAGAGTGAACAATGGGGTGAGCAAAGACTCCCAGGGGCCTCTGCTTTTACCTTGCAGGGAATGTAGATGAGAAAAAGGCAGGTTGGAACCCAGAATGACGCAGCCGCCCAGGCCCTGGCCCCAGACCCTGGAGAAGCCGGGAGGCATGCGGATGGACAGCAGGAGGGGGCGTGGGTTCCGCAACCACAGACTTGGGAGGGAAGCAGATGAGGACTGTCCCACGTGGGAAAGGCTGGGTTGCACTGTCAAGGAAGGCGGAGCAGGACCTGCAAATTTGTAGCTTCCTACCGGTTACTGTCCACATCTCTGAACGGCACTTCCAGTGTCGATTTGCCCACTGGTGTGTTTGTTGGCTTCTGACATTCAACGTGGCCAGTTTGAGAGGGGTCTGCCACTCTGCACATTGTAGTACACAAAAAGGAAGCAGATACTAGCACCAGGAGGCCCTGCCGTGCCAAACGAAGTCTTCAGTGAATTTAGAATTGGATAATTTCGCAGACCTTCTCTCCCTCTGATGCCAAGCCGTTTCCTTTCTACCTGTCCCCTTTTCAAACGAGCTCGTTTGTGAAATCATGATTCCCCAGTGCATAGTCATTCGCCAAGAGCCATCTTATGTCTGGTAGAGCACAGAAGTGTATCAACGAGGAAAATCCTCCCGTTTTGTTTCAACGACATATCCTGCCTGAAATTGTAGCATTTTGTACTTGACAGAAATGCCACAAAGCCTCATAATCCAGACAAATACTTTTCTAAAACTTTGAGTGTTCGGCTGAAGTTTCAGAAATGAGTGTGGCCTGTTTCAAATATCCCTGGGGCTATGGTAGATGCATCTGGTTCTTTTCATGGGGACCAAGTGTCCTGGTGAGGTGAGCGTGGTATGTGAATTAGTCAGTGTCCAGCTGGGAGGCCCGTGTTCCTCAGATCCTCTTCCTCTCACTGATGTTTCCTGTTACAGCAGTAACGGGAGGGGAGCACAAAACAGTAGGGTATTTATTTCCCGGTTTCAGCTGACTAATGAGCACCTAAGAGATACGCAGAACTGTGGCCTGCTTGCTCCGACAGCGGAATTTCACTCTCTGTACTTGGGTCGTTCCTCTTCTTCTTAAATCAATCAAAACCATTTCTCCGTTTCCACACTTACACGAAATGAATAAATTAAGCCAGGGATTGTATTCAGTCAACTTAGGATATACATAATACCAATTTCATGATGTAGCTTTAGGAAAAGGAACAAATACTTAGTGGGATGATTTGCTTATAGAGCAAAGAGAAACTTTCTTCCATGTCCTTACCAAAAGTAATTTTTAACTAGGGTTTTATCTAGGGTAGAATGGGAAGGGAGAGAAGAAAAAAAAATCACCAAAAATAGGTGCCCTGTATGAAAATCAGTAGACAAATAGAATGCCATCCCGAGAGTAGAAATAACAATAATAATAATAATGGCAAATCAGAAACGGATAGTGCTAAAGTTCCTCCCTGTTCACCACCTTACAGGATATCCCGTCTAGCTGCAGAAACAAAACATGGAAATGAATCAGTCGATAAAGGATTTTCTCCCATTGATGTGCGGGTGATTTCGTCCCATGGAGGGGAAGTCGAACAGTAAGATGAATGTTCGTAATCTTCAGGGACCGCAGCGGCTCCCCTCACCCACCGCAGTGGGCTGCAGGCTTTCTCTGGGCGATAAAGAGTGTCCCGCTCAAGGTGGGAGCCTTTGATCCAGGAGGGATAATAAATTTTACCATAGACGAACCTAAACATTTAATGTTTTCCGACATTAGTAGTCAAGATGCTTTGACTGCTACCATAACTACTTTTGTTTTTCTTACTGAATCTCCGAAAACTGATGTCTATAGAAATCTCCTAAGTTTTCTTTCAGGGACAGGGAAGGAAAATAAAGCAATGAGAGTGAGGACTTGGAGCCACAGGAGAGAATAAGAGAGGCTGTTTGCTCAGCAGAAATTCAGAGGTCATTCACATTTTGCTACTGGCGTATTTTTCATTTCAAACAGATGTCAATTACTCTTAAACAACATATATTTTTTTGAAAGTTAAAATCAAAAATATTAATTGGTTTTTATTGTGGTCATGCCTTCGCAGTGTATATACATATCAAACCATCAAGTGGTTCACCTTAAATGCATGCAACTTTTATTTCTCAATAATACTTTGAAAAAGTTGAAAATTAAATGAAATTAAACATCAGCATTAAATAAAGAAAGAAAGAAAAGAAAATGAGAGAGAGGTAAAAAGTCCCTTATATCCCCAAGGTTCCCATGACCTAGAAATGAACTTGTCCTAAGAACCAGATGTAAGACATTTATTCGAAGTTTTAGAAGGACTTCAACTTTTAACTTTCCTGAAAGATAAATGTAATATCACACCTGTTATTATATGTTGGGATCAAAATGGAGGATTTGCTGAGAGGAGAGATCTAACAAAGGAGATGAAGGAAGATCCACGCAATGCTAATGCCAGGCAGCCTTCAAGGTTGAAGCTTGTCCACCTGCGCGTGGCCCCGCCCCTCAGCCAGACCACATGGTCAGCTCCACTGCTTGTCCCTGGCCTCAGCCGCTTCTGTGACTTGTCGGCTACAGTTCAACTGTGAAATGTGCATATTCTCTGCTGAGCATGTGGGGAGCCTGCAGGCAGTGAGGTATGATGTAAATAGAAAAAAGAAGAAGGAGAAAAAACCGGACTTTGAAACTCACCGTCATCAGCCATCGAAGGTCCCCCGCTCAGGCCTGCAAAGCGGGCACTGAACCAGGCCACCCAAACTGCTGACATCCTTCCCTGACCCTTGCGAAGTGATCGTGAGCCTAACGACTTTGTTTTGGGGTTTTGGAACTGAACTTGACAGGGATTGGTTCCAGTCTTGGGTGGTGCTGAGAAAACTCAAGTCTGACCAGAATCTGGCCGGGACCACCAGACGCGTTTCCTGGGAGGGCTTTTTCCCATCATCTGACCAGAATAGCTCATGAATGTTCTGGGGAGCGAACAAAGCAGGTCCCCAAGGCTGGGGAAGGGCCATGCCCTGCTCAGCCAGGAGACCACACAGCCGTGCTCTCTCCCCTCTGAGTATTTATAGTTGGAAAACCACACCATCTCTCCCGTTTCGGAAGCCCGGGGTGAAAGGGGGAAAAGCCAGAAAACACCAATCGCATCCTACAGCTGAGAAAGCCTCTCTCTTGGAAAAGCCAGAAAATAAATAAATAAAGGGAGAAATCCAAATGGGACTGCTCTTCAAACACACAAATGATCTTATGTTAACAGTTGGGATTAAACAGCTGTCTCGTGGTTATGTGATCATAACAGATGCTGTGTGCAAACGTTTCCTGCTAGCTTTGTTTTCCTTATTGCTGTTTGTGTAGTTCAATGGGCTGAATTCAGCTTAAGGGATACAGGTTTTTATTATCCTTCTGTGCAGCCCGGGCAGCTTTATCATCTCTTTAAGAGGAAAGGGGATGGGTATGAGGGAGAGAGGGAAGGGAAATGGAGCGGGGGCTCTCCCACGGCAAACCGGGGAATGATGTCATATTGATGAAATTCCAATACACTGGTTTACGACCACTTTGTCATTAAAGTGGTCCCTAGTTCTATTCTGTTTCTTTTTTTCTTTCTTTCTCGTGCAGGCTGTCCTCGCCTCCAGTGCAGTTTATGCAGCTGGACGAGAATTTATAAAACATAAAGAAAGGTTTTTTGATGACTTACAGGTTGCAACATTGTCACGATCCCTATCGTGTCTTTCCTCCTGCCTTGCCCTCCAGAGGTGAAATGTGCTAGCCGATTCCGATTTTCCCTAGAAATTTTATTTCATCCTGGGAGTGGGAATCGCCCCATCTATCTGCCAAAAGATGCAATGAATTGTCACTGTGTTTTTGGAAGTTCAAATCTGGAAGCCATTTTGGCCTGCATTATATTACTTGTTCAAAACCAAAATATCCTCTTGGCTCAAATTCTTCACAGCATTGCTATGATTCATAACACACTTAGCCTACCAGCAGATTTAATTTCTATTACTTATATTTTCCAATCTTTAAAAAAATGTGATGCAAATGGCAAAAGTAACCTTTCCGGATTCAGAAAGTGCCTGGCGGCCGTGAGGAGGAGGTGGGGAGAACGCGGTGGGCCATGGTGAGCGGGCCTGGCGTGGGCTTGGCCTGCGCAGCCACCTGCCCCAGGAGGACCTCAGTCGTCATCCGTGAGAGGCTGGTCTTCATTCACGGGCCGGTCGCTCAGCTGCAGGCACTTCCTGCAGGTTGGGATCGGGGAAGGAGGTCCCATGGCTCAGCATCTTACCTCAGGAATCATTCCTTTGAGTAGGGTACCCTATCACGGCTAAGTCTCTCACTTCTCACATCGTTACCGAAGGGGAGGTTTTAACCATGTATAAACTTACTCAAGAAACCAAAATTAAATCGCCATCTCATTCTCCCTCAACAAAGGGATTTCATGATTACAGTCACCCCCCCCCGTATCCACCAGGGGGGTTGGTTCCAGCACCTAAGGGGGATCCCCAAACCTGTGGCTGCTCAAGTCCCTTATATAACACGGCATAGTATTTGCAAATAGCCTATGCACATCCTCTCGTATACTTTACTTTAGATCATCTCTAGACTACTTAGAATACCTAACTCAATACAAATTTTATGTAACTAGTTGTTAGGCTGTATTGTTTAAGGAATAATGACAAGAAAAAAAATGTATGCATTCAGCACAGATACAACTGTCACAGGCCTAGCCAGTACACGTCAGGAACAATGGAACTTTCTCTTTCCAAATATTTTCGATCCACAGCAGGTTGAATCGGCAGGTGCGGAGCCCTTGACTGCAGACGGCTCCGCAGGGTTCGCCAACTCACAGAATGAAACCAGGCCCTCTCTGATAAGCTGCCACAGCAGCAATGTTCCTGTAGGGTTTTAACTGCAGTTCCAAACAACCCGATGTACATTCAACGTTTGACTCTGGGATCAGCTCGGAGGCATTTTCCTGCTCTTACAGAAAAGCGAGTTCAGGTCCGTCTCCTAAAGTTGCGCCATACCCAAGTTGCCCGAGTGTGTACGAGTGGTGGCTGGTACAGCCCACTCTGGCACCCACAGCCGGGTCTGCAGCCACGGATACGGACATCCAGGGCGGGGTTTGCCCGGCGACCTCTGTTGCTGTTTTCACTGGGTGGCGGGGAGGGACTGTACCTTTGCAGGCTGCCTCTGTGGCCTCTAAATCATCCGAACAAAGATCAGCGCTCTTCTGCCAGATCGCCTGCGTGCTCTAGGAATGTGGGGAAGGCGTTTCCTCTGAGTCTGAGGGAACTGCAGGTCAGCTCTCTTTGTGGGACCGAGCCTCTGGCAACCTCAAAACAAAGGGTCCTCCCAGAGAAGTTACAAATGGCCACTAAGGACACGCAAAGATGGCCAAAAAGGACATGAAAAGTTGGTCAATATCCCTAATCATGAGGGAAACACACATCAAAACTATAATAGGATTCTACCTCATACTCATTAAAGTGACTACTACATCCTCGTCCCCCCCAAAAAAAAAATCCCGGCAAATAAAACTTGTAGACGAGGATGTGGAGAAATTGGGACCTTTGCACACTCTTAGTAGGAATGTAAAATGCTGCAGCCACCATGGAAACTATTATGGCAGTTGCTCCAAAAACAGAAATAGACTAACTATTCTACCCAGCACTTCTCCTTCTGGAATATACCGAAGTTGGAAGCAGGGCCTTGAAGAGGTAGTCACACACCCATGTCGATGGCAGTGTTACCTATAACAGCTGGCACATGGCCGCAACCTGATTGTCCACCAGTGAATGAATGAACGAACGAACGAATGAACACAGTGTGGTCTCTAGTACAGTGAAATATTGCTCAGCCATAAAAAGGGAAGAAATCTGGTATATGCCACAACGCGGATAAACTCTGAGGCCAGTACGCCACGTGAGAAAAGACAGGCGCAAGAAAACAAGTACCGTATGCAACTGAGAGAGACAGAAAGTCGAACGGTGGTCGCCAGGGGCTGAGGAGGAGGAAATAGGGAACTCTGGTTTATGGGGACAGCGCTGAGTTGTGGAACGATGCCAGCGTCCTGCAGACGGAGGCCAGCGACGATTGGCACAACAGTGTGAATGTACTTAATGCCACCGGAGCAAACTGGACAGTTAAACCGTTCACGTTTGTGGATTTTACCACAATAAAAAGTGGGAGCAGAACCAAACAAAACCTCCACGAAGGTGCCTCCCTTGGCGTGTTGCTCCTGCCCCTCCTCTGCGGAAAGTCTGTAGCTCTGAACATAACACACAGTCAGCTTTTCAGCATCATCACGCGCCAGCTACGGCAGCGCATGCAGATTAAATACCTGCAGCAAATCAAGCCATCAGAGAGGTTTGATTTATACCCTTTCCTTGATGATTAGAAGTATCTCTAAGACCTTCATTCTTTGCAGGCTTGATACCAATTAAAATGCAAATCTTTCCAAGAGAGAGTGTTTTGAGCATTTTCATTTTTGAATGAATTTCAGACCCTTTTATCTCCTGCCTCTTAAAAAAAAAAAAAACAACACAGATTCTTTTTTTGTTATAGAGGTAATAGAGAAAAAGGGTTAATGGCTGATGCAGCCCAAGAGCTCTTACAGACTGTCAGGGTGGAGACAAGCAGAACGAGCCTGGGCTGTGGGAAGCCAGCAAAGGGGCCAGTCCAGATGGCCCCGAACAAATGCAAAGACGGTCAAAGTCGCATGGCAGCAGGAGAATAAAAATAGCGAAATAGTGAAGCATCTCTTTGTGTTCATCAAGGTGGCAATTTTCTTTTTTAAAAAAAAGCTATATCACCTATCGATGGCAGCAATGCATGGGAGAAAGTGTATTCACCCGGAGTCAGTAAAAATGTGAAGACTTTTTGCGGTTTAGAAAAGCAATCTGATAGCCTATTTTAAATTAAGAATACATGTACCCTTCCATTTAGTAGCCCCCTTCTTAGAATCCACCTCAGGAAATAAAAGTCTTCCTTACACAGTACAGAGTTGGTCAAAGTAGGTTTGCAGTTGTTCGTGTGGGAAATAATACAATAATTAAGGAATAATAATATAAGAATAAACTCGATGTTTGGCATACTCACAACTATAAACCGACTTTTGCCCAACTTGGTATGGAGGATGTTTGCTATAGCTCTCTTCGTAGTGACAAAGAAGAGAAAAAGAAAAGAAAACAAGGAAGCCCAGTACCTCTATGGCATAAACTATAGTACAACCACTACAAAGGGGAAAAAAATAGCATTATATTAAATGGTTCAGATGCAATTTCATGAAGAATTGCTGAGTCACGGTGCAGGAAGTGTAGCCCATTTCGGAAAAGCGAGTGAACACACACGTGTGCCCTCTGTAGACACCCATCCAGGATCACAGGATCGTGTTTGTGTAACAGAGTCTGTGCTTGAAGATGTATGGAAGGATTCTGCTGAGGTAATTCATACATCTCCCTCTGGCTATGGCAGCTGATATGAGTAGAGAAGGAAGAGGAAGAAGTGGGTAGACAAATGAAAACAAAAACAAAAACAAAAAGCAACGGCCCCCAAACCGAAATTCGTTTCAGGCACTGCCGTTTTCCTTGAGTGAGAGGAGAGGAGAGACACGCAGGGGGAGACCGAGTTTCTCCTACGCCGGGTCTTCTTGTGATTTCCTGATCCAGTCAAACCGTGCTTAGATTTTATTTTTTTCTGGTTTTGCCCAAGACCGTATGCCATGCATTGCCTTGGCACCAGAGATCGCTTCGGCCTCCAAGTTATTGCTGCTGCTGTTTCTTCCTCTCACCCAGCACCCTCCAACGTGCCCTCTCCCCAGAACCAGTGTTAAGTGGGGCCCTTGGGACCCCATGCAGACACCGAGGGAAAGCCTCGTCTAAGAGTTTTTGCCGGTATCAGTTTCACGCCAATGGCCCACCCCTAATTCCCAGTGTTCAATACCAGCGACTCAGCCAGACAAAACTGGGTCACACCCTAATCCTACTGCCTGGCATGTGAGACGGCAATCTACGTAAAAGCTACACCCCTGGGGATGGACCACTCCTCGGAAGGGCCCTTCTTGCAGGCACACGCCCCCCCACCCCACAATGAAATCATCTAAGGCCATTCCCCACAGCTGTCCAGTTCCGTGTCCCCAGTACTTGGGTCTCCTCATCTTTTTCTGAGAGATGAAGAATTCTTGTCAATGTGAAAAATCTAGGTGCTAATCTGCAAAAAATAGAAGCGGTAACTGAATTCTGACAGCCTCGAAAAAATCTCCAGCTACATGTCCTATTGTTAAAGAGGGGAGTAGTCATTCTCACGGGAGGCGGTGGGTGCGGGGAACTGGCGGGGGAGTGCAAAGGAAGGGCCTTTCAACTTGCATTTTGGTGGCATGGCAGGGGTGAGAGATTAATTTCTCTTTTTTTTGGCCAACTGTCCAGTTCGTGGAAATTGTTCTCAATTTCACTAAAGGTCATCTGTCAATGGGAGTGTTAATTTTAATCTTTTCCCATGACTTCATAGGTGTGAAGACTACCATTCAGATGACATTTTAAACCCAAATCCTTACACTTCCACTTGTAAGAGCGGGCACTTGTGAGGAAGGGGAGCTCGAAGGAGTGGAGGAGGACACCAGCAGGTGCGGGAGCCGGCGGGCAGTGGCGCGCTCCGAGACATGGGTGGGGGGTGCTGGCCTTAAGGAAACCAGCACACCCCACCTTCAGGAAGCAGGCTACTGGAGATTCTGCAAAACTGCAAGTTCGGGCATTTCTAACGTCAGTTAACATCGTTCACTCAGTTACAGTCTTGAGTTCGCTCAGGCCTTTCTGGCCACCAGCCTGCCCTCCATCCCGGGACAAAATCCTTTTTCCATGAGTAAACTCACCTGCCTCCAGTAATTCTATTGTCTCCTTCAACTGGATTCTCCCCTGAACCTCTTCATCAAGACCGGTTTTTTCTCCCCCTGCAGTGGCAAATTCTGAGTGGCTGTTCCCTAGACCAGTCCGAAACAGCTGTCTCATCTGTGCACACTGAATGTCTTCCAAGTGGCCCCTGACACCCTGCAGCCCACAGAAAGTCACGCTGCCGTCCCCTTTATTTCTAGTAAAACCTTCTTGTTTTGCTCTTCATGCTTGTCTCTATCCTGTTGAAAATGGCAGGTGCCCAGGCAATACCGTGTTACAGGACACGCCTATCAAAAGCTCTTCCAATCACTCTTTCAAAAGCCAGTTCGTTTACATTGCTTGGGGTTGCTTTGTTTTATTTTCCTCCAGTATGTACAGAATGTTTGGGGAACCTGAGGAATGGTGTCTATTACAGGTGTTTATGGGCTCAGGTAAAAGCATAGTTTCTTTAATCAAAGGAGAAGGGGGATCGTGGATATTAGAGATCAGCTGTCATCTTTTGCCAAAGAGAGAGTTTGATTTGTGTTTGTTTGCTTTTTTGGTTAGGTGTGTATACTGTTGAGTTTGTAAGCCGATCCAGTAAGGAAAGAGTAGGGGATGCAGGGGAGCAAGGGGCCGGGGTCCAGAGCCTGCGTGCCAGGGCTGGCCTTTGAAAGCAGCAGGCGCTTTTTCATCCATTGCAATTTTGAAGGAAAAAGATGAGACATTTCCAACTGATGGCATCTACTTTCTAGGTGACATTTGAAGCCAGGGCAGCTTAGAGTCGCCTGAGGTTTCGGGAGACTGGAGAAGGCATGGACTTTTTAAACTGTCCACTTTCAGGGGGAAACCCAGTGGAGCTGCAGGGAGGTGGTGTGATTTCATCTGAGGCTTGGGATGTTATTGTTACAGCAAAACCAAGGTTAGCTAGGGTCAGACCATATTTGCCAACTGCAGATGTCAATGCAGGTATGGGAAGGCAGATGCTGGAGTTACTAATCCAAGGTTGGGGTTTGCAAGGCAAATCCCAAGAGGTGCTAGAGAGTGTGAGGTTGTTACAGAAACTTGGAAGGAAGCGATTTCAATGATCGTCACCATTATCATCATCAACGTGTTCCAATCACAGCAGTTCATTTAATGCCTCATCTGCATGGGGCTCTTTTTACTTACAAGGTTGGATATGTTTGTAGCTTGTCTTTGTTGTTTGTAAAAACTCTTTTTTTAAAACTTTTATGGTTCATAGGATGTGTTTCTGTACATATCAAATTATTTCTCATTTAAGTCCATTTCCCAAATTCTTACTACTTTTTTCTCTGAAGGAAAATAGTCTTATTTTTTTTTCCCTATAGATCATTTCATACTGTACCATCTCCAATGTCCCCATCTTGGGGCAGGTTGGGTGGCCCCAAAAAGCTGGTTGAGGGTTAATTTGTGTTTCCAACGGCTCTTCTTCTCTTGAAGGCATTTTCCCAGGAGGGGACATTTCCAGGCCGATACACCTAGATGGAAACAAGCGCCATTACTGGTACCAAAATGCATCCAGGGCTCGTTGTTGAATTTTCTATTTACATTAAGAGCCAGTTTTTAGAGGAAGCTTGTGGGAGAGCCTAACAGTTCCCTAGAGCATTATTCTATGGGGAAAAACTATTCAAATTTCAAAATCTGATTTATGCCCACATTGCAATAGAGAGGTGGTGGATAAACTGGAGAAGACAAGGTGCAATCCCTGGCTTTTAATGTTCTGACTCCTGGCCCTTCGTTGCCGTGTTCCAAGCCTGGTCTGCCACGGCACTCTGGACTCCCTCACCTGTTAACTATCACCGCGCTCTTCCTCACTCATCCCCGGGTCTGCCCCTGGTTCATTTGGCTGCCCAGCTTGTCGGTGGGATCTGCTTACATTTCAGACTATTTCTGTAAGAACAGTACGTCACATTTCCAGTGTTACTTTTCATATTTGATTTCTAATCTGCAGACGAGGTGCTTCATCCATGGTCATTTGCATTTGCAAACTTTCGAAACGCATTCTTGGGTTTGGGCTCAGTTTGTCTGTCACCGCCTTGTACAGAATAGACGGTAGGATGGGGTCCCTGGGACACAGCTCCACAAGCCCCTGCACATGGAGGGTCAGCCACTGTAAATAACTAGGGACTGACCCAGACTGCAGACCACCCTATTTTTAGGCTCATAAAAATGTAAATGAAATATGTGTATGTATATAAAATATGTGTACATATATATGTGCAGGTGTGTGTATGTGTATGAAAACACACCATATAATTTGTATACATATATTCATATATGTGTAAATATATAAATAGGTGTTATACATAAATTTAAAATGCCTCCTGATTTACCATTGGATGAAATCTAGACACACTCTGTCTTCCCTTGTGCATTTATTGTCCCCAAAGCAAATGAGAAGTAACAGCAATAATAAGCATTTTTTTACACGAAACCAAGTGCCTTTTGCCAGTTACTCTAAAATGCTTCATTAATTCATCACAAGTTATAGTCACAAACTCACCGATACTTTTCCTACTGTATTTTTCAACAGACTATTTCTTGTACATTTGCGACCTGTCACAGATTCCCTGGTCACGTCCCAGCTGATCGGCGCACTTGTGGTACCTGGGCCTTGGCTCCTGCCCATGCTCTGCAGACCAGATGGAGTGTGTGAAGGGAAGGATATCTCTATCTGCCTTTGTCTTTGAGAAAGTGAGTAATTGTCTCTCTCCACCCCTAGTCCCTCCATGGAGAATTTACTGGCCCAAATTTTTAAAAAAGCTCCTACCACACTCCCATTTTCTGTGAGTGCAATTAGTTGCAGGTACAAAATTTGGAGCAAAGAGGCCTCTCGTGGCCTGTTGTGCCTGCAGTTATCCAACTGTGGCTTCAGTTTTTCAGTGCACAACTGATTGCACCCTCAAAAAGCAAGGCTAAACTCTGAAAATGGGTCCCTTTAAGACAGTTGGGGGATTGCGTGCCTCCGGTTGGCAAATTGCAATCTTTTATAGAGGCATGGCCATTGCCCCGGCTCACGCTGCAAGTCTGAAATTCAGGTTAGGCATCTTGGGTGAGGGAGAGGGCCCCAGGAAGACAGGTGCAGAGCCCCACCCCCCACTCTGCCCCTGTCTCCAGGCTCACCTTGAGCTAAGGTGGACAGTGCATTAGTATTCAGCATTCCTGACTCCCTCTCCTGCTTAGTTCACCAGTCACTCTCCAAAAGGGCTTGAGGAGAGAAGCTCGGTCACACTGTCAATATAACACATTTAACCAACTCTAAATTTGCTTTAAAGAGACAGCTACAAAGATTGACTTTTGCAAAGTGACTCACTCCACCAGGCAGCAAAAGACGCCCATTTGCTCGTGACTGTTATTAACTGTGTCACGGAGTACGTAAGAAAGGGTTTTGAAGGAATTCCAGTGTGAATCCACTAATTCAATAACTCAATGACGTAAATTCAAGTAATGGATAGTAATACTATGTTCAAAACATGCTCCCAACTTTCATCTCTGTCTTTCACAAACAGACAGAGCATGCGCCGGGAGAGGATCCTGATGAAATAATAAAACCCAATTCTCATCTAGAAAAAAGAATCATTATAGGAGGATGGTAATTTACTTTATATGACCTTCAATTGATTATTCTGTGGCTGCTACACAAATATCACAGGAGCTATTGATCGTAAAACCTACCAAATAGATCTCTAATAGCTTTTACTGGGCGAAAATAATTATGCTTGCATTGTGGTCAAACACACATAAACCAATGTGGAGGTATTAATGTATGGTATTATTACCCGTCTGTCTGTGACGTATGGAGAAGACCCCGCAGGAGAACGCACTACGTCTAAACCCATGAAAGCTCAATATCCCAGCCAACAATAACAGCCAGTTACACCGAAAAATTGATTACTGTAACTAAAAGCTAGAGCTGGAAAGCAGAGGCCACCGCCTGCTTAATAAAACTAAAATAATCACGCGAGAAATCCTAATTGAGGAGGCGTCCCGCCGCCGTGGCTGTGTGGCCACACAAATTGAATTTCCCTGTGGTGCTGGCAGCGAGGTAACTTTTCAGGGTCAAGAGCTTTCTGTCCAGCCCAGATGGAGATCAATGATCAACACCCGTAAAAGGTCAGGGTGTCTAATCAAAGAACAGATCATCTATCTCTCAAGGAAAAGTGTGCAACATAACCCAGAAAGGCGGCGAGAAAGATGCAGGGAAGGAGAAACTCCCGTTCCACTTGAGTGAGCAGGAAGAATGCTCTGCTCATAAAAAACGGGCAGCCAGACTTCGGTGGGCCAGCCGCGGAGGCTCAGGTAGACCCCGCGCAGATGAGCCGAAGTCACAGCCAAAGGAGGAGTTTCTCCAAGCTCTGGGCAAAAGCATGTTCTAGACTCCAAAAGTCCTCAGCATGCCTCTCACTTGCCCTCCCTCCCCCCTGCCAGAAGGCAGTCTTTTAAATAACAATGAAAAACACCACCGCATCAATAGCAAGAAATGAAAGCTGCTCTCGAGGTACTCAGAAGAGGAGTGATAAGTTTTTAGCACCTGAAATAAATAGACCAGAAAGCTAATGAGCGAGTTATGAATCAGAAAAAAGGAGAGAGAGTGACTTTGCTTGCCCGATGTTGGTTGTGTGTGTATGTGTGTGTGTTTGGGGAGGGGTGGGGGCGGTGAAGAGTGAAGGAGGGGCCACGATGGTACCCCATGAAGCAATAGAACTGGCATGTGGACCGGGGGGGTCGTGCACTCCAGCGGGTGGAAAAGCTACTTCTGTCCAGACCGCACACACACCAGGCCAACGGAATCTGCATGTCGCTCCAGGCACGGGCACTTTCTGAACATCAACAACAACGACAACAAAGACAAGAGCAGGGCGCTCTCCAGTGAAGCCAGGGTTGAGAAACCCTCTCCTGGAGGAGGGCCCCGCCTTAGCCTTGTGAGGCCTGAGGGACAGGGACCTGGAGCTTCCCAGGGGCACGCTCCGCCTGCAGCCAGCAGCTCGGCCCACATGTTTGCTTCCCTTCCTTTCTGGCATTCCCACTTGCAGTTGTTAACGGCAGGAAAGCTGGAGTCACGCACTCTCTCTCCTTTTTGTGATTTATGATTCCCAAGCAAGACGGGGGTGGAAGGTTGGGGCTTGATGCTGGCTGCTGTGTTTGCTGTTTTTCCCCCCAGAGAAATATGTTTTTCTGAAAAACCTTCAAGGCTTGAAGCCACCAGCAAGACTGTTTGTTCAAGGCCTTGCCTGGACAGAACTAACATCTACACAGATCCACTCTCAGAACATAAAAGGAGCGGGGGGGGGGGGGGATTCAGCTTGTCCTCAGTTGTTCTCAAATTACACGATAAAGCCCGGGTTTGGGAGGCATGGAACCCAGTTATAAAATCCATACGCGGTGTGGTACAGCGGGACTGACAGCTGCCTCCACAGAACAGCCCTCGCAGGCAAGGCGGTTGCTGTCTGACTAGTTCGCCTATCTGGAAAATGAAGGCTTCCCGGTGGTTTGAGGTTCAGCTCTTTCTCTGAATCATTAGGATCTGTGTTTATGGCCCTTGAGATCTAGGTTCAGTTTCTGTTTGGGGTTAGGTTTCTACCTGGGGGAGTTTTTGCATCCTACAGAGACGAGTTATTAGCATTGTCTTGATATTGCCCCCTTAGGTGGCGGGGAACGCTGCCAGAAGTGCAAGTGCACGCAGGGGCCAGGCCGAGTTCAGAGTTAGCAGCAAACTCCACCAGGGGTGCGCACTGTCAGAGAAACAGACCAGAGACAACGAACTGTCACTAAAATGTGTCCTTCCGCTTCCCTTCCGAAGGTAAGCATCATCATTCTTCCACTTTTTAGAGGCTAGACCCAGGGAGGGTCCATGTGGCCACACACACGCACACGCACACACGCACGCACACGGGCGGCAGACCAATCAAGGCAGGCATGTGCGATAAGGGGGAATGTGTCCCCCCCTCCCACGTCCCCGCCGCCTGCCCGGCCACCAGCGGCGGTCTCGGCGTGCGCACTGCCCCGACACCCGAGCGTACCTGTGCGGTTCTGGCCTGGGAGAGCGCAGGGGCTGGCGAGGGCACCGCGGGCCGGGGCGGCGCGGGGGTGAGCGGAGGAAAGCGGAGGGCTGCCCCGCAGGTGCGGCCCCACCTGCCGCCCGATTGGCGGTGGCGCTGGGCGCGCGCAGGGAGGAGGGGGGATGATGGATGGCCTGTCTGCCGGCTGTGGTCCGAACAGCGGGGGACCTGCGAATGTAAATAGGGGCTGGCTCCGCAAGGCCCTGCGCGGCCCTGCACCTAGTGCCCAGAGAAGGATGCCTGCACAAAAGGACCCGGCTCGGCGTGTTTAGATTTGGAAGATTAGTTTCTATTATATCTCCGTGGGAGAAAGGAAAACGCACTCTGGGAAAGTGGAGGGCGAGGAACCCCGCATAATTTAGGGCTTATGTTTCACGAATCATTTCACCATCAGAACAATCCCCGCGCCTTCCCCTTCCAAACTCTAGTTTCTAACTCCTGTTGGTCAAGTGTGCGAGTGACGTCTGTCAGCATCTGAGAAAGCATACAAAGTCAGTCCTGAGCAGTTGCCTCCCCGATCCCAGGCAACAGTAGCGTTGAAAATAGTTTTAAAAAAATGGTCTATGCAAGATAAAAACAGACAACAGTTCCTGTTAAATGCTATCAAACTTTTTCCAAAAGCAATCATTAGAATATGTGTTGTAAATATATTTTGCGTATTTGAACAAGTATAATTTTCCTAATTTATCTACCTTTTGCGTGTGGAGAACTCGTGAGCAGTTTGACTAAGGTTCGTTCACCCTTGCGAAAAGATGCCAGCACACAGTTTTAGGCAATTTGATTTGAGAAGTGTCCTTTTGAAAACTCATTAGGCTAAGAGTAGGGATGGAAGCAGGCAGATGGATGACAGGAGAAACGGAGCTGGGAACCGCTCTGGACTGGGGCTGGTGGACAGCTAGTGTATCATCCAGCCCCTTCTCTGGCAACTGAAGGACAAGCCCATCCACTGCGAGTATTTCCTCCTGTCCAAGCCGCAGCACCGAAGGTAATACATTTCATGTCAGGGAATAAGTCAGTCCTGCCTGTACGTTGATTCATTTGCCTCTGAGAGCAAAATCGTTGGGAGAAAATAGTGGAATTTTTTTTCTTTATATCAGGGGAATCTTATTCTACCTAATTGCGCTCTAGAGGGGGCTGCCCTGGTGCCCCAGCCCTGAGCATCACTGAGAAAATGAAAGCCCTGTTTAAAACAGCATACGCGAGGTTGAATCATGTCACAAAGGTGTACTTTATATCATTGTGGCTGAAATGGGAGTTAGTGGGGGGGAGAATTTATATGGATGCATTTCCCTTTTAAATACCATTTTGTAATACAGTAACTTCAGAGAACAGAAAAAAATTAAAAGAAATTTAATCCCATGAGGCTAACACTGATGTAAAAAAAATGCACCCATAAATTAAATTCACGCACGCTTCTTCCTAGAATTTTTTTTTATATATGCTTAACTACCCTGTGGGGTTTTTTATATAGTATTTCAAAAGAATTTTTTAATATTAGTAGAGAATATTTATCACTGTTAATCCATTTAATAATTGCATAATTTTCATTGAACATATACATAATTTGCTTAAACATCTCTCCATTGTTGGATATTTAGATTTTAGTAAAGTAAGTAATACAGTAAGGAACATCTTAAGGCAAAATTTCTGTGTTTCAAATGATTGATTTTCAAATACATTTTTAAATGAAACAGCCATGCTTTAGGAATATTTGATATCTTTATAATAGTTTCCAAGCTGCTTTACAAACCAAACAGCTTTCCATCTTACCAAGAGGAAAATATTAGATCACATATTTTATAGTATTCTCGGTGGGTTTTTTTTTTTTTTTTTTGAGAATACTAACAAAACCATATTTGGTAATGTAGCAGGTGGAGATTATTTCTTTGATTTTTCTTTCCTTTGATTAGTAATGAAGTTGTCCTTTTGTTTTTTTTTTTTTTATTGGTTTTCTCTCTCTTCTTTTGAATTGTTGGCTCCCCTTTTCTGTAATTATTGAAGTAGCCTGAAGTCAACATACGACATTTAGCATTTTTGCAAATCCATCTTCCACGGTGTTGGCTTTGAACTAGGGTGGTGACCCCGGGTTAAAATAATCGTAGCAAGAAGTTTGCAACTAAACTGGGCTAAGTTGCAGTTTGAAATGATCAAATGGCTTTAGGTTTCCAGCAGACTTCTGCCTTCTCTTCCTTGTGGCACATAAAATAGTATCACCATCTGTGACATTACCCCAGAATCTTAAGGCACATCGTAGCCTCTCGTTAGGAAACTTGGAATCATTGATCCTTGTACTAGCTTTCTCTCTGGTCTGAAAATTCGGGTTGTTTTCTTAAGCTGTGATGTAGTCGTTTAAAAATGCCTTGGTGCGTTCCGGCACCTTCCGCAAGTACTCCAGTGCCCAGTAAATAAAGTAGCAGCCTGTGTCCCTTTTAGCAAAAGCTATATATCTGTTCAGACTTGTAATTTGCTCCGTTTATATCCTTTGCCCTTGAACTCTGGTTATTAACGCAATGTTTCTCCAAATGACGCCATATAACTCTGCTCCGAGCACATTCACAGTGACACCACGCAAACATTCCAAGGGCCACGGCCGGCTGAGGAAGGGAAGAAATGACGGCTGACTCGGGGGAAGTTACAGAGCACCACTCACACGGAACGGCTGCAAAACGATGGCTGTTAATATTCAAATCGCGGCGAAGCCAGGGCCAGCCTTTGCTAACATTCTGAGGTCTGGTGGGAAGGCAATTTAGCAGAGTAGCTTTGATTAAAAAAGAAACAGCCAGAAAGAACCCTTCTTCCAAGAAATGAACCAAAAACCCATCAAAGGATTGGAGGCAGGTGTCCTAACTGTACATCTTTAAAAAATCCTTTACAGAGGGTTTTCAGCGGGTGGATGTTTGTTCAGTTGTAAAATGCAGATTCTAGGAAGAGGAACTGTATACCAAATTCTTGTGTTTCAGCTATCATGAAATATACCAGTTTGGGGTTGTAAGTCGTTTGCATCACTTGTATGAGATAATGGAGCATTAGCTGTGTTTAACATTGTTTTCATTTTAAACATAAAAATTTACTAATAAACATTTGGTGAAATTTTGGACAGGGAGTGGGACCAGTCTCCCTCTCCAATGTCTGCGAAGGGAATGTACTGATTAGCCAAGTTAATAATTCAGGTGTGATTGCAGAGACTGTGCACAACCTAATCTGGAATGGAAATTGTTCTCCCCCATTTTTGAAAAGGGCATTTACAGAAAGGTGCCTGCGCCTTTTTTTCTGCGATAAGAAAGTCGTACAGAGGGAACCGTATGACCAGGAAGGAGCTTGCCCATTTAGCCTACTTTAAAATGCAGTATTTGTTCAGAATAATATTTTAAAAAGTTTATTGTGTCAGAGCTCTTTATTTGAATAGATTTTAATATATTCACATTAAAATAACTTGACAGCAAATACAGCACAAGTTTTTCATGTTTCTGTCATGTTACCTTGAGGCAGCAAACTGTTCATAGCAATGAGACTTCATTTGTGTATCATCTCCCCCAAATCCTAGGCTATGTGTAATCCAGTTCATGTAAAAAATTGTGGATGCAAGTGAGAAACTAATATACCATCAAATATTGAATTTCATGCTGAAATACAAGCTGCCGTGAAACCTCTGGGCACACGTCTGTATTCTTAGTGCCCACTGTGTGCCTTTAAAAAGAACTCTTCTAACTCCTCTAATAGGCTGCACTATTATTTTAATACACAAAACTTAACCTGAGTACATTGACATGTGCAAATACATCCGTGAATAGTGTCCATAAAAAGGAAGCCGTGGTCTCCCATGAACACTGAACACACTCGTAAAACATTAGCTGCTCTCATGTTGTTATCGTTCCAGAGGGGAATGAGTTCTAGGTTCCAAGTAAACCATGTTAATAATACTTTGGTAAAGCACAAAGCTGTTTGCTTTCTTGCAGTTTTGAAAACATTTTGGTTAGCAATACTAAAGTGCAATAGCATTGATAAATAACTTTTCACCTTCCTAGAAGATGGTAATTATGCATGCCACATGCCCTAGTGTTTTTTTTTTAAGATGACTTCAATATTTACATTGTTTAAAAGCTATTTTCGAAGTGATACATTATTAATTATTCCAGCAATTGATTATTCCCAGCATTAGTGGAGAATGGCCAACTATGCCGTGAAGCAGGTAGAATGTGTGATGTAGACCTGAGTTCTGCCGACAAAGCAAATGATGCCACACAGTAAAAAAGACTCATTTCTATTATAAGATTACTGAAGAGTGAAAATTAAAATAGGAGAAATAGATTACAGAGGAGTTATAGTCAGCAGTATAAGATTTCATGAAAGTAAGTTATTCCAGATGCTACAAACTATGCAAATTCCAATAAATTGAGTGCTAGGCCTCAACACTCAAAAAACAAAAAACCTAAAATAAAATCTACTCAGTATCAAAATATGGAGGGAACTATTCTTCTGAATGCGTTCCTCTTCATTGTACTTAAATATGTATTCTACCTTTACAGTGATTTATTGAATTAACCCTGACAAATTCTAATTAACAAGAAAACTAGTAGCTCTCTAAGAATATCCCATAATATCATTGCTTCCAAGAATTGTACACAGTGAAGTAAAAATCAGAGTGGATATAAAATAAGATTTTAAAATATTACCAACTTTGATATCATTCTCGTAAGTTTCACAAGTCCAGCACAATATATTTCAGGCCTGTGGAGGTCAATACAAAAAGATCCTGTACGTGACCCGCAAAAGTCATTTTTGGGCAAGCTGTTTTCCAAGACTTAAATGAAAGCATACCTTCCATAAGACATTTTTGTTTTAACTAGATTGTGGCCTCGTTTTCAAAGAATAGCACTTTTATGCCTGGTTGTCCAGTAGAAATAACCATTATGAAAATGAGCTTGATAGCATGTAGCAAATACTGATTAAGTGCTGGCCTGGCTCCTTGAAGAAATGACTTTTTATCATGGGAAATAAAGTGCCAAGGGTTTCCCTCGTGATTGGCGACTCCATCCTGAGATCCTCACTGACAGAGGGAGGCTGTCCCAGTGTTGATGGGTACAAGACTGCAGCCAGACACGCGGGTTCGGATCCCACACCTGCCACTTACTAGGGAACTGTGTAACCTACTGTGGTCACCGGTTACTTCAGGTGTGAAGTGGGGATAGTAGCTTGTGTTTGTCAGAGTTCAGCAAGGCAGGAGGCGCAGTGCCAGGTCCAGAGGGAACACGCACGCAACGTAGGAGCCATTGTCACTGTGGGTGATTTAATCAACGGTCTCACATCTGCACCGTTATTATCTTTTATTACATAGAGTGGGCGAAGGTAGGTTTACAGTGTGAGTACACAAGACACAGTTTGTTCTTGTACTATTATTTATGAATCATTGTATTATTTTCCATGCACACAACTGCAGACCTACTTTTGTCCCACCTTGTACTTTTCTTTTTTTCTTAAAGTTTATTTATTTTTAGAGGGGAGGGAAGGAAAGGAGAAAGGGAGGGAAACATCAGTGTGTAGTTGCCTCTCATGTGTCCCCTACTGGGGACCTGGCCCGCCATACAGGCGTGTGCCCTGACTGGGAGTCAAACCAGTGACCCTTTGGTTCACAGGCCATGCTCAATCCACTGAGCCACACCAGCCAGGGCTGTATTTTTCGTTTTTAACTTTTCTTCCAACTGGCATTAGAATTTTAGTGCTCTGGCTTTTGTATGCTAATAGTATTAGAGATGATGATCCTGAAATGATGTATTTTTTTAAATAAGTTTGTAACCTAATCAACTAGCACCCCATTCATGTTCTTGTTTTCTAAACTTTCTTGAATGTCTTTGTATATGTTTTCTTAGAGTCGGTTTGTCAAGTGCCATTACGTCTTGCACTGTAATTTTGGCTTGAATTCTATTTAACTCATAGGAAATATAGTGAGGGACATTTACATCGTTTTCATATTGAATTTTTCTGTCCGACATACACTTCCATTCTCCATTTCCTTAGGCATTCTTTTATGTCCTCTAGGACGGGCTCATCTTACTATTTTGTTCATACAGTTTTGCAGGACAGGACGCTATCCTTCCCTGCATGCTAATGTGGGCTGGGACATTTGGTCACTTGCCATGCGTCGCTTGAAATGACTTGAGGAACTCCAGGATGAAACCTTTCTGTAAGAGGGGTTCCCATCACGCCCCGCCCCAGAGGGAGTGAGACCACTGCCATGCTCGCGTGGAGCGCCTTCCAGCCAAACATCTCTCACACGTAATCACAACGCTGTTTGCAGAGAGGCGTATGTTTGAGGCGCCTGCTCTCCTCCACGCCCCCCCCTTCCCCCGTGCTCCTTGAGTATGTCAACTCTTGGCTCATAAAGAGTTGAGATCTTTGAAACTCACACTTACATAATGCATAAACATGTGTAACAGGATCACGCAGATACTCACAGAGCACTCCCTGGTGCAGAATTCATATATTTTCTTTATTTTCATATTAAAGTGTTTGGTGTTTCTCACGGGCCCTTGCTCCCTCTGCCTGGTGGAGGGGAAAGGGTCATACATTGGAGAACACTCTGGAAATCTCAACAGTCTCATTGGAATAGTTTTGTTTGCTTGTTTTTTGTTGTTGTTGTTGTTTTTGTTTTGTTTTGTTTTGTTTTTTTCCTGTAGAGAGACAATGTAATCTCCTGTAGATAAAATGGCCAGCCCTTTGGAGACACCCTGTCCTCCTTTCTCCTCCCGGAGGTGTTCTCTGGACAGCTATTCTGTTTTGGAGGCTCGAGGAGAGGTGATGTTTCTGTGTTGTCAGCGTGTCCCTGGCCTCTCCCACCAAGTTACTGCTCCGGGTTGCTTCCGGCACAGGGGGCGCCCGTGTGAAGTCCACGTGCCTTGGCTGTGCCCGGTACCTGCTCTAGTCGACAGTCTGCTTCATCCTCCTTGTCAGGGCCCATGGGTGCTCCCCAAGAAGCCTCATGTATTCCCTCTCGCAGTGCCACCTGCTCCTCCGAGTCACTGTCCCGCCCGCCATTCGTCTGGCCCCAGGTCTTGGCCGTGCATCTGATGGTTTCTGCTTTGGAGTCACGTTGCCTCCCGGCCCCAGTGAGCCCCGTGGCTGGCTGCCTGTCCCTCCCTCACTGGGCTACTTTGGCGCCCCCTCTCCAGGGGTCACATGGGTGCTTCTCTAAATGGGGCCCATTCCCATACAGCTGAGGGTAACCTGGGGAAAGTCAGCTCTGCTCTCCTCCCTTCTCATGCTGCTGGCACCCGAGATTGCTGTGTCGTGCCAGCCTGCAGGTGGTATGTGCTGGCTCTGCCCTGTCCCGACCAGGTTCCAAACAGGAACTGCACAGACAGACCTCCGTCCTTCATAGCACCCTCAACTAATTACGTGCACTTTCTCTCTGGCTGCAACGTAGGAAAAGGAAGGTTAGAATGTCTGCGTCTGCTCATCTTTCTCTCCACCCTCGCCCATCTTTTCCTCCTCACCTTGAAGGGTCAGGCTTTTCCTTGCCTTTCCTTCTGAAATGCCCTTCTGCCTCCTGATTTCAGTCTCAGAGCTGAACTGTAACCTTGGAGTGGGTGTGGCTGGGAAGAGAGTGAGGCGAGTGGAATTTTTAAAACGGTTCACTAGCTGGGCATATTTACAGTAGACTTTTGTTTTAAACTCTCAGGAGAAACCGTGTGCAGTTTGTTACGCCCAGTGCTGGGAGAAGACAGTGATCCTTCTTCATGTAAATAGCCATAAAGCATACCGCTTAGCATTGTCTGTCGCTTGGTGAATGCATGGCCACAGTGCTAGTCATGTGATTACAAGATTGTCACAACAGGGTAATTAAAGCATCTTCCACTTCCTGAGTGTGAAGATTCTGAGGGGTGCGCTAATTTTCATCTTGACTTATAGTCCCCTGAAATAGTCAGGGTGTGGGAAGTCGGTTCTCCTGAGAGAATTGTTTCCCGTATGTCATCCAAACATGAAAGGGGACAGAAAATTAATCAAGACAGTGACATTTTTAAAAGAGGCTGCATAGGCAGAGGAGAAAGAAAATGCATTGATGGTTCAGTAAGAGTGTTGGGCAGCGTGATGGGAGATTTCTGCAAAACTATGGCTGCAATATTGATTCATCAAACACCCAATGGCATATTGACAGAAAAATAAGCAAAAAGATTGCTAAGGAGCAGTGTAATTCACGTGCTGTGTCATCTGGGTATCCAGAGATCCTCCAGGTGTATTGCTGGTGATTTAGAGGGAGCAGGATCTAAAGCTCAGAAGGAAAAATAAAAGCTCGAAGGTCTACCGTGGGGTGTAGATCTTGAAGAGCCTGAGAAAGGACAACATAGTTTCCTCTCTCTGAAGTTCATTTCCCTTCTCATCCTATTCTCCATTTGGGGGATGATACACGCATGTGTGACAGCAATCTGATTTCTGATGCAACGATTGTATCTGTAGATCCTGGTGTCTTTCGAACATTTTGTTGGTTTATGACATTCGCACGTGCTTGAAGACCTTTTCAGCATCACCCACGCCATGGCTGCCAACGCTCTCTCCCCCACATGGCCTCCTAGGAGTGTGAACCAGCAGCACATCTGACCTCTGCGACTTGGTTCTCATTCAGTGCAAGTCAGACTTCCTTCCATGCTGTTGACCTTCTCAGCGCAGGGCAAAGGCAGTTTGCTGAAGATGCCCTTCATGGCAAAATCTCACTCAAACAGGTCTGCTAAGGGGAGCTGACACCCAGCGCACACGGGGCCTCCAGATGACCTTCTGCCAGTGTCTTTCTGGAGTCTGCACTGTCTAGCCCGGAGCATGCAAGGCAGAGCCAGGACCCCAGCTCCCAGGCGTGGGGCAGTGTGCTTGAAAGCATGGGTCACAGGCCGCACCCCTCCCCTGCCAGCTGAGTGACCTTGAGCACATTCCTTACTCCCTGGCCCCCTCAGTTTCCTCGTCTGGGTCAGGAGAAGAACACCATCACATTGTCAGGACCGCATGAGATAATATCTATCAGCCTAAGAGTTGGCAATTCTCACACTATCTAATAGCAACTCTGCCATTTGTAACTTGTGAAAACTGGCAAATTCTTATTCGAGCCTCACCAGAGGTTTGTTTATTTAGCAAATAAAAATCCAGGACATCCGGCGAAACTTGAATTTCAGATAAACAACAAGTGTTTTTTTTTTAGGATGAAAAATGTTCCATGAACTACTGAGGATGGAACTCATACTAATACAACGCGCGTTTTTTATTTGAAATCACAATTTAACTGGGCATCCCAGGTTTTATCTGGAGACACCAAATCAACCCTCTGGTCCGATGAATGGGAATATTTATGCTCACATTAACTTACATTCGAGGGTGCTTGAGAGATGACGTAAACACACACATGCACAATTTTTGCAAATTGCAATGTGTGATTCGGACACGAGGGGCGCTCTCATTATCAGAGTGGGTCTCCCAGGCTCACAGGCAGGTTGCGGCATACACACAGTCAACGAGAGGCCCTGCCTTAACGTACAGACCGGTTAGCCTGGTCCCGCCTTCCGAGAGGCCAAGGGCCTCTGAGTCGTCCGCCGCGGACTGTCCTTTCTCATTACTACGCTTGTGCGGATGTCCCTGGCAAGTACTTTTTGTTCTCGAAAGAGGAGTGAAGAGGAGGAGCTTTCAAAAGATCGGGAAGGAGACTGCCAACCTTTATACAGGGAGGGCTATTTCCTTTTAATTAAATTTCTAGACATGCAATTTGCCTTTTCCGATGTATTAGGTTTTTCATCAGTTTTTTTTTCCTCCTCGTACAGTGGCAAATCACAAATGGCTTCTTTCAGGAACAGTCGCAGGAGGGGCCGTTTCGGTGCCCACTGGTGCCAACGCTGCGTTTTAGGTGTGATACTCCTGCAGCAGAGAGAGACACGGGAAACGGCAAGATGCTGAACCGACTCCAGGAGCCGTCCACTCTCACATGTCAAGTGCACTCAGGAAACGGAAGCACTCGAATACTTTCGTTTTCAAAGAAAAGGACCTCAGGTGTTTTCCATCCCTGCTCATGGGCCAGGACTTGATCCCAGGACGACACGGGCTTCTGCGTAACTCAGCCAACTTCTCACAATATAATAGATAAGGAGAGACAGTGACTTGTGTGTCTACAACACCCAGTTTACTGGCTTATTCTGTCCCTTTAGTAAAATGGAAAATGTGTTATGTCAAATACTTAGGGCAGGTATTTGGTAGGATATAAGTTAAAGGAGTTCTCAGTCATGTGACCAAAATTTTGCCTTAAACCGGTCTTGGTAGCTCCTCACAGATGGTGCCTCCAGGACAGAAGATACGTGACCTACATAGGCAACAGGAGCGACCCACTGGGCGATTTCCTACCAGATACAGAGGAATAAATCTCCAGGGACCCTTGGCCTTTGACTTTGGATGCAGACGCCTTGGGTGAAGAGAAGCATAGGCCAAGTATCGGCTGCGGTGCAAACTGACACCACGCAGGTCCAGCCCCCGAACGAAATCCATCACTTTCCCACCCCGGAACCCGATTCTCAGCCGGCAGGCCCAGCGGGCAGGGGAAAGCTCTCCGCGAGAGCCCTCAGGCCGTGGCAGTTCAGGGCCACAAAGTGAAGATGAGATCCAGCGATGGAGTCTCTGGCCACAGCCTGAAACGAGCCCATCGAGGTCCCCTGGGTACCTGATGCAGGCACTTGGCAGCAGTTCTGGTGGATAAAGGTTCCGGCAGGGTCAGCATTGCAAGTGAAGTTCAGACACTTGCTGGCCTGACACGAACGAGATGGGAAGCACGCTGTGAGATTTTCAGACCAATATTTAGATAATTGCAGTTTATCTCATCCGAAGGAGCCAGCTGATGGCACCCGAGCCGAGGGGGAGCTGGACTGTGTTTACAGGGCCTCCTTCCTCAAGCTCCGAGTTTAAAGAGTACAAAGAAAAGTGAGAGCTGGGATTTCCGGCTGACCTTGGAACCCCCAATGACCAGTCCCGACAACAATAACAGCGAGAATAAACAACCGTGACTATTGCAACTGCTCCATCTCCAGGGCTGAGAAGAATTAATTTCCTATTTGCGTCCCGTTCCCATAAACACTCATTATGATGTGTTTAAATCCGGACTCCGATCCCTCTGACGCGCACGATACCTGAGCTCACTGCTCGAGTCTTGCATTTAATCGGTTACTATAATAAACATATAAAATGTTTTTTTTTTCATGAGAGGACAGAGCAGTGGCTACATAAAAGGACATCAAATGACACATCCTCCATCTCCTAGCAAATAAAAAAGCCATCAGCTCATAACAAGGCGGTGATAAAAGGTGCTGAGGCCAGTAAGATTAAGACTTTGTAATAAGGTTCGGGCGCCAAAACTGACAGCCATTTTCTTTTATATTTATCATGTCCTCACACCGGGGTGAGAAGCCATGGCTCCGTCCCGTTGCTGGCTAGAATTTATAGCGGCTCCATTATTAGGAGATTGCAGTGAAATGGGGTAGAGGTATGGTTTTCTGAGGACGTTACGATAGCCTCCTACAATTTACACTTGACAGGTTTGTCAGCTCTTAGTAACAAGCCTTGTAAAGTACTTTAATATCATTAGCACTATTTTCTTAATGTGTCTGCTCTCCTCGCAGCCTGAAAATATCATACATCACAGGCTGGAGGGGAGCATGAACTGCTATGTCCCCATTTCTGGCTTCTTCAATGTGATTGTATAGTAACACGTAGCATTGCTATTTTAATCAAAATAATGCAACTGTTTTCCTTTATTGATTATCAACTAAATATGGATAAATATGTAGTTAGGGGTGGGCAACCCTTTTAGAGGAGATTGCAAGAACGTAATGAATGGCTTTCTGGGGTACACTTGCTCGCTGCTTGCTACAGCTGTGTCGTCTGCCCAGGGGTTTTCCATTCTGCCCCCCTCGCCCACAGATCTGGGGGCTCCACGTGCAGGCAAGAGGGGCCCGGGCCAGACCCGGAGCTCTGGTAGGAGGTCCCAGGGAGACAAGGTCTAGATCAGATGCCTTTAAAATTTCTGCACATACATACCTACCATTTTTATAAACGAACATAAATTACAATATAGTCTGTTGTTCACAGTGCATTTCAAAAGGACCCACATTTAATTTGAAAAAAAAATTAAGAAATTGATTCAGGCTTTTTCTTCCTTTGGGCAAGGGACGTAGTGGCTCGTGTATGCCTATCTGCAATGCTAATGTAACCCAGCAACCCAACAGTGCAAGAGTTTTAAAAGTGTTTTAAATTTCAAAAACAAACATGCATTGCTTTGTGAGTGCAATAAAATTATAAACTTGGCTTTGATCTCATGTTTAAACAGGACATGCATCTTAATAGGGGTCATGTTTATTTTTTAATGTTGTAAATATTCTCATATATGACCTTGATCATAAAATTTTAATTATTGTCAACAATAGCATGACATCTATACCCAAAATAAGAATAAGTGCGCGCACACACACACACACATACAACCTGGGAGTTTCATGACCTCCAATGAAATCTCAGTGAAATTATTCTGTAACTTAACAGAAGGGTGAAGTCAAACACCCAGTTCAGTTCCGTGCTAGAGCACAGAACAAAACGTTCGCCTCATGCCGGCAGCATCAATACCACGCGTTTACCGCACACGCCCTCCAATGTGGATTTAACCGCTTCCTGGATGTGTGCCCTGCCCACCCCCACCACCTCCTCAAATGAGAAATTAAGGGGTCTTGGAGTGTTTCACTTTCCGTCAGAATCATTGCACCTTGCTCAGAGCTTAGTGCACAGGTAATCAATCAATATTGGTTGGAACCGTAAGTAAATGAGTCCCTCATTTCCTCCATTGTACCTTGAAATTTCTGTTCCTGTCTGCCCATGGCCACCCAATGGGACACTTTGCAAGAAACAAACACGCACCTCCTGAAAGGTGCCAAGACATCTTGATCCAAGATGAATTCAGTCCCTGCTTTGCTTCACAAACTTACCTACACGCCTCTGTGTTCACAGCAAGACAGCGTGCAGATGGTGTCAAGGCAACAACACTAAAATGGACGAAGAGACCTCACTGGGGAGTCCCAAATGTTTGTCAGCAAATTACCTCAGTGCACCTAAAATATTTATCATGAACCATTCAAAAATATTATTTTGAGAATAACCCAAGAAGAATTTGGACCAGTGTTTCCATCGCCACATATGGTCTTTATGTTCCTCGTTTGTACAATTATTCCAAGATATATTTCACAAAGTGGAAATGTCAGTTTACATTTTGTCAGTTTAATAGTTTTGTTTCAGTTTTTTTAGAAATCCCTTCCTAAAATCTCCGTCCCTGCTGCTTTTGCCTCCTTCAAGGGAGGAGGAGGTGGTTCGTCCTTTGGGCCATCTCTCTACCCACCCGAACAAGAAGATAGGGCAGGGTCAAACCCACACTTTGCTGACTTTTAGAGTCAATACGGTAATTGGTGCTGATGGATTCATTATATGGTAACGAGGGCTGATTTTTCTTAGGAAGGAAATGATTAAATCGTGTATTTTTCAGTGGGGTCTGGTCACCCACATGAGGGCCTAACCTAACCTTTTAAAAGTATTTTATGCCTCTTCATCTGTAGGAAAACCATTAATTTGATGTGCTAAGAAATTGTCCTGTGAATAGGCGACCGTTCACCCAGTCTAGTTAACATGAGTACATTTTTAATATCTGTCGATACATGACGTTCCCTCCTCAGTCACCTGGCTGGTCATAAAATCATTTAGTCTAGAAATCATTATTGCTAGAAATCATTATGAATCAGACTTGTTTAAGTCTGTAAATTTATCAAGCTTACAACGTTTGATCCCATCCGAGAACATATCTTCTGATTGAGTCTTGATGCGTAAAACAACAGAGTAACGAGTCAGAATCATTGACTGAGGATTTGTGGGCATTCATGTGTCCAAACAGCTGTATATAGCTACTCTACAAGGTTGTATTAACATAGAAAGACACTATGGCAAAAATTAGAGCCAAATCTAATTTCTAAGAGCTAAAGGGAGATTTTGCTATCACATGAAGAGTCTTCCTTCATTACTATAACAAGAACAAGTCAAAACGTAACTGTTTGGGCTCCTCCTTCCTTGGCATGAGCCCTGGGAGGGGGTTGTCACATCCTTCTCTTGCCCACGCCCAGATGCGGCACATGGGGAGAAGAGGCGGGCTCCTCAGTGTCTGCATGGCCCATGGAGGAATCTAGCTCCCTGCGTCCATCTCGGGGCTTTCAGAGTCTGCGCAATACTTCGATTGGCCCACTGGTTCCAGGCAAAGCCCCAGGCAGGCATCCTGACTCCGCTCTCAGTGCTCCACAGAAAACGCCAACGTTGAGTTAATTAGCCAAGAACACTTTAGTTAAACGTTACCATATTTATAAGACTCGGAGACAAGTGACTGTAAAATCAAAACGTCCCCCTGATGATTTAGTGTCCCTAGATTAAATTGTGTTTCCACGAATCTGCCTGTTATTTCGGTGCAGTGGCGACGTGGTGTGATGGGAGGCCCGTCCTCTGCTGCACGGAGAATGAATGCCTGTGACCGTCTTGGACAGCAGGTTGGCCTTATCAGATAATTTGGGAATGCGTGTACCTTTCAACATGGTAATTTAGCTTCCAAAGGTAAACCTACAGAAATTCGTATAAATGTACCCCGTGATATCCAGAATAGCATGAAAGGAGAAACCGCACACGTGTTCATCAAATATTGAAATGAAAACAAATCGTGGCATGTTCCTGCAAGGGCAACCAGGTTCGTGCAATATAAACTATACAGTGCATGAAAGGGAAGGATAGCTGGCCACGTGTGTGACCAGCGGGGAAGCACAGAAACTTCATGTTAAGCAAAAGCAGAAATACGAAGAAAGATATACACATATGATCCCATTAGCATCAAAATTTTACAAAGCAAATCTCAATCTCATACTGATGAATGACCCCTATTAAGGGGAAAACACTTTAAAGAAAAGGAAGAGAATTATTAACACAAATTCGGGACCAGGGTACAAGGAGTGGGTGGAGTAAGGTGTGGGTATGTGTCGGAAAGGGGCCAAGAGATTCCTTAATGCACTGTTCGCATATCTCTTAGCCTTGGAAGGGAGGGAGGAGGGTATTTTTGAAAACGCCAATTAGGTAAAATGCATGCACATAATTTATGCATGTTTTGGATATAAATTTCAAAATTAAAAAAGTAACAATAGATAAATAAAAACGAGAGTTAACAGTGGAGGTGACTCCTAAGGCATACTCTCTAATTCTTTCTTTTGATTTTACTAATAAAATAAACTAAAATAAAATAAATGACTTCGAGTAGTCTTTGGTATAGGCAAAAAAAAGGCACCCCTCTGAACTGTGCATTTCATTTCACGAACAGCAATGTGTTTCTGTAGCGTATCAGATTTAAATGAAAGCTAGACAGAGATTATTTAATGTACAGGAGAATTGTACGAGATCTCTTGTATTTTATGTGCTATTTTCCTACATGGCTAGTCGTTAACAGCATGTATGCAGGTTATGGTTTTAAACCAATTACTCAGACGCTGAAGTTGGCCAAATGCGGTCCATTCGGATGCCCGTTGTTTTATGTTCCTGGCTCCATTACCGCCATTTTCACAGACTAGATCATACAGCCCCACCTCCCCTTCCCCCAGATGCGTTCATGCTGTAACTTCAGTCCCCACCGCTGTACGACTGCGGGGGATTCAAAGAAATCCTATTCTTGCCTTTCAAAATAGCAGATACCTTTGGAAGAGTTTCTACCTTTGTTGTATTTTCCAAAAAGAAATAGAAGAAGGTGGCAGGCACTCAGTAACATTTGCTGAACTGTGCAACAAGAACAATGAAAAACACACAGAGCATAATATCCCACTTTATCCTCTCTCGACAACTCTGTAAGGTTCTTACTGCTATTAATCATCCCCTTCTTAGTGGGGACGAAGCTGATGTTCAGAGAATAGAAAGCCTTGCCCCAAATCAGTGGTCACGCTCAGGTATCAACCGTGGTGGTTCGTCCTCCCCACCATGCTGATAAATCGCCCCCCCACCTCTAAACAGGCAAAGAGTTTATTACTGTAATTACACGTATTTACCATTCAATATAGCAAAAAAGACGGTCTTCACAATGTTTTGTGTGGTTCATGCATATCTTTTTTTTTTTTTTTTTTTTTGCAATTTCATGATGAACACCTTTTACTGTAGGTAAAGTGTGTCCACATCAGGCAAATAATATTTCCATTGCTGTAAGTTAAAGACATCGAAGGGTTTTTTTTTTTAAAGAACTGCAAAATGCTGCCTTTAGAACATTGTTTCAGCTCCCACTCTCTGACTGTGACTGACATTTCCAGGAGATGACTGGCATGTGCTTATTTCCGTCTTTCCGAGGCATCTGTCCTGATCACAACAGCCTGGTAATTAGTGCGGAGGAAGATCGCTCCTGGATAGCGCACCGTTTCAACTGCCATCCTGCCGGATTGGGGGAGAAAGTTGTTCTGTAAAATGAGAGCCCAGTGGTGCCGTTGTATTGACTTTTATGTCATGTTTGCTTCGGCTTACTAGTCAAAACAAGTTTCCTGGCCCAGAAGGTTCCCTTTGCTTTATGAAAATGAAGCTGTCTTGTTTTCTGGTTCATAAATCATTGTCAAGCGGAGCTAGATAAGAGAAACAGGTTCAGATTCCAGAATGATTATCCTTAGAGATGATGTATTAAATATACAGAATACAACTCGATTTTCATAAGGAATGTTGACTTTGCAGAACCAAGGCTGCGGGGGGAAATTGCCTCCTAAGAGGAGGTGTGCTAGCTTGCACAGTCTGACTGAGCGGGAACGATGGACGTGAGCATCTCCTCAGGTAGAGGCTTGTGTGCTTTCTCCCGCTTTCTCTCCGTCACTTGCCTGCTGCTGTTCTTCCTGGCACGGGCACCCCTTTTACCAGCAATGCGGGGAATGTCTTTAAAAGAGACTCCCTTTCCCCTGTTACCTGCCGCTTCTCTTCCATCCTCCTCTCTGCCTGTCGTGCCATCTTTAAAACCATCCTTCCACCTCTTTACGGACTGCCCTCTTCCTCCCTGAAATGAGCCTGGTTTCAGTGGCACCATTGCGGAGGAGGGGGTCCCACAGCTCTTGCACGAGAGGCTGTTTAGTACCTCACAGGAGAAAATCAGGCCACAGGAGTGAAATCTGGAGAAAAATCACAGTGGAGTCCAACAGAGTCCCAGGGATGTCCTGAGATGAGAGGAGTCCCGGTGGCAACTCGCAGAGCAGGTTTCGTGCGCATCTCTTGTCCTGAATGTGCTGAAGCCGACTCTTCCTCTGAAGGAAGAGTTCCGGCCTCCAAGCACACTCCCAGTGTGTTTCACTGGGAAAGAGAGATGTTGCTTCCGTGTGAAATGCGCTTCTTCTCCCACCTGACCGCTCAGCTCCTACTGGAACTTCGAATCTCATTTCAGACCTCCCTCCTTGGGGAAGCTTCCTGGCCCTCCTGGCCATCACCTGGGGTCCTGTTTCTCTGGCCATCCCCTCATACTCATTACAGGGATAATCAAGAATTAATTGCATTTTTTAATAGATATTGCTCTCACTTGGTGGGATGGAAGGTCCATGGAGTTCGGTGTGCATGTTTGTACACACAGCTGTTGCCTCGTGCACACGGCAGAGTAGGGCTGCGTGAAGTGTTGGGAGGCAGAGTGTGAAGAGAAAGAGGCACGTACCTGAAGCTCTTCCAGGTTCTGAGTGGAACTTCCTCCAACTGGGCATTTGGGTGGAGGGTAAGTTCCAGTCCAGATTTAACTCTATTCCAATTGTATTTTCTTGCTCAGAATGGAAGGCCACATTCCTCAAAAAGCAAAACAACAGAAAATGTATATATGTGGCCAATTTATTTCCTCTATTCTGAAAAAGAACTTTCTCTGCCCACCAGGAAAAGTCTTTGATTTTTCTTAAGTAAGATGCTGCTGGGAAGGTGGTAAGTTTCAGAACTGTAATCATAAATACCACAAGCCTCCACTTCAGGATTCAGAAAGCCAAGCTTCAGACCGTTATAGTGTCATGCTGCCTTGCTTATTTGACTGACTTATTATTTACTTATTTATATACCTAGTCTTTTTGCTCATTTATTTAGTAGAAGGTAAAGTGAGGAATTGGAAAGCTATTCCAAAACTTTGATAAATGCATATGACTAGTTGGAGTCTTCACCTCGACGTCTATTTTCAACAATATGCTTGGAAACTTGTATCTTCTGGATAATTGCCCCAACTTGCCATACCACTGTAGTTGAAAGGGAAAAAAAAAGCTTTGAATTTGTTATCTGAGGGCAAAATGTCCACTGGCACTTTGGGCTTTCTAAGATACATCTGATTTCCAAGTGGTTGGCTCTCTCGAGTGGACTTTGCACCTTTTATACATATTTAGGCGCTTGGAAATGTAATCCTCTTTCATATAGTGCTGTGGTGTAGCACTGGCATTCTGCTCTTTAGGAAGAGTGAGTTTGTCCAGAACAATCAATAGAAAAACTCTGCATGGTTTATTTTCTATTACGTATACCTTATAGGTCATTGAGTCAAGTACTGTGGCAAGATTTCTAGAAGACTGGTGAGTTTTAGGAAAGATCATCAATAACATATGGAGCCGAGCAAGCTAAAATAATTACAATCAAATTTCATGCTTCAGGGCATAAACTGATTTCCTGCAAGGGTCAGGAAGGAATTATGTTGCCTTCACCGATGTACACTGTATCGGGTAAACGACCCACCTATTTTTGTTTGTTTTTGCCCTTTTTTCTGAAACTAATACGCTGACCAGTTTGCTGAAGCATGCAGATCCGGTTAGCCCATGCTGCTCCTTGGCTCCAACGTACCGTGTTTACTTTCTTCATGTTATTTAAGAATTTTTCTCCGGGGCAAGCCGCGGGAGGGAGTCCCCGTGGGGAAGTGTTGCCTAAAATATGTAAACGTTCCTTTGTGGATCTATTTCTAACAATTTAAGTTCTAGAGGGTGAGAAATGAACAGTGAAAAACGCATTATTTGACTCTGCATGTCCAGCATGCCGTCCTAGGGCTCACCGAGGACTCCGTTTCCTCCTGCAGGTCCTCCAAACCTGCCTACTTCCAGCCCGAGCTTTTCTTCATCTTGCTCTTTCCCCAGCTAACTTGTGCCACGGCCTCCCTTTTATTCAAAAATCTCCATCAAAACATGCCTTTGCTCTTCTGAGAACAGCATCAGCACCGCGAACAATGGGTTTTTAATTTTTGTCGCTGTTCTGCGGCGGGGGTGGGAGCAGAGGAGAAGGGCAGAGGAGCAAATGGTAGTCCTCAGGGCTCGTTCCACTCCGGACGGAGCGCAGAGGCCATTGAGCTAATTACATTCCGTGTATCTGAGCCAACTAGCAGAGCTTCCCGCCGACAGTGGGATACATCTGGGCCTGATAACAATTGCAAATACTCAGGGCACACTTTAGAAAAGAGCTTATGTTACCATGTGAAACAACATGTTTTACAGTCCTCAGAACAGTCAGATAAATAAAACAGCTCGAGTCCAGAGCTTGGTGGAGGGAAAATGTATTTTGTAACATTTCACTTAGAGCAGAAAAATGGCCCCACGGACAAGGGCCCATTTGACCCTGAGAAAATGTGAAGTTCCACCCACAGCCCTTTGAGGAAATGGGCGATAGAAGGCAGAGCTGCCTTCGACGGGGTGGGCTCTCGGAGACTGCCGTCTCTGCCCGTTCGGAGGGGGCGGTTTTGGAGATTCGGGTGTGATTGGAGAATGGGGAGGAGAATTTCTAAAACCTACTTCTGCACGTACGTCCAAGGGGACAGTGTGGGAATGAAGAGACTGAACATTTTAGGACACATTCAGCATCGCTGTTGAAAGAGCAGTTTGAGTTCACTGGGGAGGCGTCTTCGGGAGCAGGTTGAATGTGTTCAGCGCAGCTAGGCGGCTTTCCAAAATAATCGTGTGTGCTCTGGGGTGATGTTGGATGATGGGAGCAGGCGAGGAGCACAAGTCCCAGAGCCCGAGTTCTCTGGGAGACAGTCACAGCCTGCAGCTCCCACTCGGCCGGGGGGCTCGCATGCCACGTGCCTCCCTCTGATACCTGCCGCACGCCCGCCATCGTCTTCCCTTCTCCCCCGGGGTCGCGATGCGGGAGCATAGAGGGTACCACCGACTTTCACCCGGCAAATTCCTTCGTGCTTCGAGTTTCTGTATTCTTTAAGTGTGGCTTTGACTCATTACTATTCTTGGCCTCCCATTCAGCATGCAGTTTTGTGGCACCAACGTACTTGCCCACCAAACCCATTCCTCTCAAGCGCCAGCTCTTCCAGAGCATTTTTATTTTTAAGTCATCTGTAGTAATAACTTCGTGACAGAGGATAAAAAAGATAACACGGGAGCTCCCGTTTGTAGAGCACTTTGGGTTTCCCTCATGAGGGCACGTTTTCTTTTTCGATTCTCAAGCAATCACGGGAGGGACGTGAAGCCCCCCATCTGACAGATGCGGCACCTGGGACTCGGATTCGGGGAGCGCGCAGTCCCCAATTCCACAGCAGAGCCTAGCTCACGCCCACAGCTCACTCCCCAATAACCAGCTGAAACGCCTTTATTCGTTACTACCTTGCTGTGACATAGAAATTTCAGTTTTCAAAAGCATTTTCCTTCTTTCCCACATCATCCCCTCTAGTAAGTAAATGTAATAGAGCCTGCCCATTTTAAAACCCCTCGAAATGCCGAGGCACAGGGAGTCATTAAATTTGTTAAGGAAGATGTGTGGGATGTGTAAGATACAGTCTCTTACATACACGGATGTTCACTGTGCCTACGAGTATGTGTTAAGTGATTGCACGCCCTATCTCCTGATTTGTTCTCCTAGGGCAGAAAATAAACACATATTTTCTTGAATACCATTAATGGGTTTAGAGGCCACACTTCAAGTTGCACTGAGTCCCCGATGTGCTCCGTTTTGAGACTCTCTCCCCTAAAGACAAAACACCCCTTTTCTGGAACTTGTGTGGCAGTTTTGTTTGTTTATTTGTGAGGGGATCCATTTCTCTGGGAAGCTGGCTCCTGTGTTCTCAGGGGTTATAAAAATGGGAATCATTTTTATTGGCAATCCCCTGGAATAGTGCTGAGACAAATGGAAACTTGAAGATAAGGATCCTCAGAGGTGAGAACGCACAGCTGTTGGGAATTGGGAGAGAATCTGACCAATAAAGGAAGTCACTATTTTTCCAGGCCTAAAGTGAGTTATAGGGCGAGACGGGTGTTGTATATTTATGTAAGGCAACAGCAGGGAGTTTAAGCGGCTGTATATTGCTGAAAGAGCATCATTCACATTCAGGCCGAGACAAAAGGTGGAAATGAAGCAACATCCTGGCCGAAGAAGGCCTCACGACAGAATAATAACATTTCAGAGAGGGGGGCCGTGTGCGAGGCCGTGGGTAGGCCTCAAAATGAGGAAATGATCAAGATGCCTTGTCAGGCTTTCAAAAAACAGTTACACACACACACTCAGGATTAAGGCCTGGCCAAGCGTCCTTGGAAAGGAAGGTCATTTATCTTTCACAGAAACGCGTACACAATTACTTGCAACCTTCATCAGTGTAGTCAGCAAGATAGGTTTGCCAAAAGTCCTAGAAAAAATATATGTCAATACACATATCCCAGCGGGGACCCCATTTGGTCTTTATGATTATCAGGCACTCCAGCCTCACTACATCAGCGCGGAGACTAATTCAGGACAATATTTGAAGGACTGAGTGGCTCTGGCCCCTCCGGAGCGCCAAGGGAAGGGGTGGGCTGGGGGAAGAAACCGCCTTATCGCCTGTGTTTATTTATTGTGTCCTTTTGTTTAGAGGAAGTTGCAAGTAGAAGGAAAGGGTCATGAAATTACACTCCTCTAATGACAAATGGTGAGAGGGAAAGAGAGACCATCCATTTCAGGAAAACGATCAAAAGGGGAGGAAAAAGGAGTTTTCTCATTCAAAAAATAGCCACAGCTCGTCCCTGGGACTCTTTGAAAATATTGTGCTTTTGTTCGGTGGAACAGTTGAGGGTGCACGCCGATGCTAACTACAATGTCGACGTTTTTAATAACAGAGCACGGAAAATATCTCAGAAACTTGAGTCACTGTAGGAAAAAATGCGAAATAAGCATCTCCAGTCACATAAGAACTTTAAATTAATACTAAGTTAGAAGGTTACTAGATATGGAATCAATAGCACAAAACTGAGATGAAAATAGTGCCTCTGATCCTTGAGGTGTATTTATTTTTGAAACAGATATGACAATAAGAAAAAACTTAAGTAAAATTAAAAGGCTTAATGTGAAGCATTTGTGTGGTAGGCCAGGAAATAGATTCGAGAATTTTCCTTATTAGGACAAAGTGCAAATGAGATGTCAAAGTGATTTTACCCCAGGAAAACCTAACTGAAAACATAAACGCACGTGCTTGCCACCTCACGACTATCTCGCTTCAGTTCGAAGGGAAGGGCGGAACCACAAAGCGAATAGACTCGCTTCTAGTTTCCATTTACTTTCATCCTCTGCCATCTTACAACTGAATATTAAGCCGTCACTCCAAAGAAGAAAAGAAAGAAGGGCGAATGGCGATGACTTCGTTTCCTCCGCCGACCCTTCTCCCGAAGTGTTCCTCCTCGCAGTCGCAGTCCTGCCTCGCACGTTTGCACGGTGCAGCCCCGACACTGCCAGGCCATGGTATTTAGCGGCCTTCTCCGCAGCCAAAGGCACGAAGACGGAGCCTGCACACAGGGCTCTGTCTCCCTCTGGAAGTGAGCAGTGCGCAGACGCGAACCTCCGCGGTGCACTTGCAGCTGAGCTCGCCAGGCGCGGGGCTGAAGCCAGAGATTTCAGGACTGCCGGCTTCGGCCCACGCGTGAAATCATCCCCCTTGCCAAGGGCCTATTTTCCACAGGGGTCCTGTAAATTCCTTCCTGGTTTCTGAAGCATCAGGTGATGGCTGCTGCTGGAGGCTGGATTCCAAAACCATTAGGCAACTGGTCTGAGCCCCTGTGGGAAAACCTCCTGTTTACACCGCACACCCCATCTCTTGGTGCGCCTGCCGGTACTGAGGACGCACTGGCAGAGAACATCGGAAACGGATCGCTCGCTGGAGCCTGTCCGGGACTTGCTTTAAGGAAAAAATATGTCGTGTCCCCAGAGTTGGAGCTCCATGGAGAAAAATAATATTTGAAGTGCAGATCGTTCTTTCTCTATTCCTACATTTAATATATCTAATATCTATTATATATTTAGTTATATAAGCATGTAATGCATGTTCTATGTTATACAAATATGTTATACATATTAAGTGTGTGTATGTACATGTATACAGATAGGTAGATAGATAGATAGATTCTCCTATCTGTACAGAATTTCTTGGACTAAGAACTATTGGTCACCCCTGCAGCAGTTCATATGAAAAACAAGAGTGGCAGGGGGAAAAATTTTCCTCTCTTGTTTCTCCCCTGAATGTCTGAGAAAGAAGCAATCATACAGTTACAGGCATCCATGGATAGTGGGTGTGCAAAAGTCTCCAGTAAACATGGGTTTTTACCTTTCCGCCTTAGCCTCTCCCTTCTCTTTCCTTCCATGTTGTGGACTGTTCAGCCTGGTTTCAGGAGTTGTAACCCTCACCCTATGGTGGGCTGTGTAAGAGCCCAAGGGACCCACTTCATCTGGGTCTGTTCTGTCACAAGGACGTGAGCTACTAAGGAGACAAAGCTTATTTCCCTGGCAGGAGCGCTGCTTCTGCCTCATCCATCTCTGGCCCTGATGCTTGGTTGGCAGTCAATGACAGGTAAGACTCCTCATGGGAGGGGCAACCTAAGCCAGACACGACCACTTGGGAGGCCTCATGGAAGGACTCGGGGGGCTGCAGCAAAGAGGATGTGATGGACCCTCGCCCCCGGCTATTCTGACATAGCCCGAGTCCTCATGTCCATCTGGGAGATGTCTCCTGCTTCCTAATAGGCTTAAAGCCTGAAACTGTGGGGGCGAGCGGTGCAGCCCTGTACCGGCCAGGACGGCTCCCTGGGTGATCGGGCATAAGAAAGAATTCCGAAAGCCCTGTGAAACCTGCTTTGCTAAGAGTGCTCTCCCTTAGGTGATAAGTGTCCAAGGAGGAAATGAGTATGTCTCCCAAAGGTTGGCAACCCCCTTTCCTGACAGACACTGACTCAGATTAAGCCCTCAGATTGCTTTGAAATGTTAACCATTGTTTGATCCTTGTCGCCTGACATACCTGTATTCCCATGTATTTGAGCCCAATAAAAGCCTAGTGAGGATGGGGCTCTAGGTCATTCTCCTCTGAGAGTTTGACCCCTTTCCTCCCCAAGCAGATCATGTCTTGGTCGTTTTTATTTTCATCCGTGACGAACGGGGGTTCTACGGGCGGAGCCCCCCGCATTTCCACTCAAAGCATTTAGGTGAATTAGGATGAGATCCCTCCCTAAAAGTGCAAGGGGATCAGTTGAGCTTTCCTCCCTAACTTTTCGGGAAGCAGCAGGTCTCGCTGGGCATCGTCCCGTCAGGAGGGCTTGCTTTTCTCTCTTGTGGAGCAGGAAGATGCAAGGGCCGGGAGTCGGGGGCTGGGCTTCGCTAGGAGTTTGCTGTGAGGGTGGAAATGCAGGTGTCTCCTTGCTGGGTGCACTGAACGTGAGCAGAAGTCTCTAAAACGAGGACCAGACCCGAATTAGCATCTCTACCTGTGTGAGTGTATGAGTAAAAATATGTATTATAAATATAAACATTTATGTATCGTAAGTACAATATATAAAATGTATTTTATAGAATACGTGAACAACATCATTCAGATGTTTATTCCATCTATCTGGACCTATTTGTTTATCATGATTGAATAATTGTACCGACATTTCAGTAGATACCAAGTATTTACAATATTGCTGAATTAAACTCCCCAAATCACACCAGTTCCAGCTCTGCCGTCTTGTTGTAGTTACAAGTCCATGGGAGCCTGATACTGTGGACTGTTCCCTTTAACAGCTGTCATTCTCCTGAACAAAGACTGCGCTCTCCATGGCCCTCTGCGTTCAGCCAAACACGTGTGTGTGCCATGCACACGTGAACACGTGCAAGGTCAGAACATTGATCGTGGAAGAAATCCCTCATTTTCTCTTTCAATTTCAACTGTGGCTTAATGTTGTCTCTTAAAAGTTCCATATTTTTTCTTTCGAAATCATTTCTTGTTTTTCATTTTTAGATCTTTTTTCTTTCCCCCACTTTCAATTGTATTTCACATTTAGAGGCTTGTGGGAAAGGAGAACAGAGTCTTAGAATGTGAAAGTCCTTATTCTAGTTGATGAATAGGTTCCTCGGTTTTGCCATTCCAGCCCCAGCATTCAAACATTATCATCTTTTATACATGTGGAAAAGGGAGGGGTTGGGGTCTGGCATTAGTTCTTTTAGTCGTCAGGAAATTACAAAATGTATACTTGCGAAGTAAGCAATTTTTGCAGTCTGCCTGCTCATCCATCTTTTTAATGAGCCTTGTTTATAACCTGACGCCATGTTTCCAGTCACCTACCCTGTTTACATCTTTGGCCCCTTTAATTAAGAGAAGAACCAGTTAAAAGAAAGTAAGAAGAAATATTAATATGATCTGATTAATTCAGCTAGCAGGAGGTTATGGGGTACCAAGGTTATTATAACCTATAAAGGCAATGTGAATAAAGCTGTATTCATTTGTAATTTTATTAGGTGGAGCAAATTAGTGAGTCTGCATCGCTGTGACAAAAGACCCATTCCGACTCTCCCGTACCCCCTACTGCAAGGGCCAGGTGCCCAAAGTTAGGCTCCATATTAGGCAAATGAGACGGGATAAATCGCCACTGCACATCTAATGAGAACCTCCAGGACCCATGCTCTGCTAATTTGGAAAGATTAGCTGGGATGTTAGTGTGTGGCAGCTTCACCTCCAGGGCACTGGAGAGGAGGCCCAGGGAAGAGGAAGCGAAACCTAGGAAGGGTTAAAGACAGACAGACAGACCACGGACTTCTGGAAAAGGGCTGGCCTTTTCCAGAAAGAATTGATAATGGGCAAACTATCAGAAACAAACTATCGAAGGCAAGTTGGAGGGCTGAAGTGAAAGTTCTATTTTTCAGAGCAGTGTCAGTGCTAACTAGTCCCCTCGTAAGGATAAAACGCACTGAGGTCTACCTGTGTGGCCTGCCCCTCACCTTGAGCCTTCCCGCTCCAGCCTCCTGACGGCAGGCAGAACCCACCTTTGGCCCACTTTCCTGCAGTCAAAGGAAATTGCAGGGTTTATTTTCAGTAAAGATGTGGTGAGCCCTGACAAGTTAAGAATCTAAAGTAAAAGGAATGAGACGTGGCAGGGAGTTTATAACACAAAGATCTCGGTATCCATCGGGGGGACCTTCTCCTGGGCTCGTCTGGGGCTTTTGAAAAGAGGCTTCATTATTCCCAAATCCTGTCTAGACAAATTTGCTTGGCCTCCAATGTACAAATTATAGTTTCCCTTGTCTTGCTTCATCGCATCAATTTTTCTAAACTCTAATTTCAGACTTGCTGCTAATCTGGTGCTTGCTCTGGCTTGACTTAGCATCTTCTGCCAACAGCGCCAGGCCCCTCCCCCCGCTTGTGCCCGACTTCTGTGTTATGAACTCAGCACTGAGAACGGGGAGGACCTCCCATTCCACTTCGGTCTAAAACTAGGCTTCTATTTAGCATGTTTTAACTCTTGATCTATGTTGTGATCGTTCTTGGTATGATGTACACCCAGGACAGAACGTCCTGAAGGGCCCCTCTGAGCTGTTAAGCAAATCTGGGCTCCAAATTTAGTCTTTTATCATTAGTGGGGCATTCTAATGAGTGTGTTTTTATAAAAAAGAAAAACCATAAATTAGATAACAGCAGCAGTGTAGTCAAAACAGATAACTTCAGAAACCCCGTGGAAAAATGAGGCATAGTCATCTTAAGCAGGGGCTCACTTCAACAGCTGGAATTATTTAAATGTTTTAAATTATATTGGGATGAGCAAAAATATGTAAAACATTAAATAATTTTAACCTCCCCAGTTGAATAGAGAAATGATTATCGGGAAAAAAACATGCTGGAGGTCAATAAAAAGACAGCAGCGTTTTGCACTTGAGCGTTCTTTCGTCTCCTAGTACAACAGGATAGAGATCCCCAAAATATGGGAACCGAGTCATGCGGTACTCTCTCCTTATTTAAAAACCTCAAATTTAAAATAAATTACATAAATCAATATTTATGAATGTGGGAAGGGATGATGAACATATTTTAAATACTTTCCAAAATCACTGGTTTGTTTTTTTTTCCTCCTGGGTGATACTTTCCTTATTTAAAATTGCTTGGGCTATTTTTTCAAGGAAACATAATCATATAAATTTTAAAACATATGTACTATTTAAATGCTTTTTTTTGAGGCCTCCCAATTAGCAATTTGCTTCCACAGGTCAGAGGAGTAACAGTTGAAATCTCTAGAACAGCAGAGAGAATGCGCTACTCAGAAGCAGCTCCTGCTGTCAGAGTAGAGACTCAGGGAGGATCTATTGAGGCAAATAAGTCAAACAAGCGTCCAAATGTGTACCACACACTGCCTGGGAAAGCGACCCGTGCTTACGGATCAGCACCTGGCCTCCTCTCATCACTGATGCCACCGCACTTGGAACGTTGGGTGCGCTATGAGTGCCGGGTTTAGGGCATGTCGCCTGGTGAGAATCCCAGCTCCGCCACCTTGTGCTGTGTGTCCTTGAGCGACTCACTTCACCTCTCCCTGCCTCTGCTCCTCGTTTGTTCAAAGGGGACAACAATGCTAGAGCTTATCTCTTGGAGTTATGTTAGGAATTAAATGACTTACTCATCCATGGCAATACTTATAGGTCGTTTCTAATCATCCTTTTGCCTTTTATTTTCAGTAGTAGTTTTCATGTCAGTTTCTTGTGAGCTCCTTGAAGGCAGGAACCCTCTTACCCCCATGACCCCTCGGTAGGTAGCATAAAAGTTGTACCTAAGAATGGGGACTCGTGACACGCTGACATCTTCTACACCGGGTAGAGGGAGCAGTGAATGAAACAATCCTGCCTAGAACATTGCTTTCACTCTCCACATGGTGCCTTGGCTTTCCTCTTCATCCTCTGTTTTTGTTTTGGATGGAAGCAAAACAACATCAGATAATCAACACACAAAGCCACATAGTACAATAACGATAAAATGCTCAGTAGGTCAGTATCTGTTGGCTATAACGCGGGTCCATACACATGTAACCTTATTCGCTCAAAAGAGAATGCAGTTGATGGTGTGAGCAGCAGGACAGCAGCAGAGATTTTGGAGAACTGGCCCTGCTACCTTCTAAGCTGCGTTTTGCCTTTATTAAATGACAACACTCACCCCGTGGGATTGTGGGGAGTCCCGGTGAGAGAGCGTACCTCACGCACCCGGTCCTCAATAAATGATAGCTATCGTCGCAATCAGTGCTTACAGAGCCTGGAACTCAGGAGGCTCACACAAGTGTGAAAGGCTCAGAGCAGACGTCAGCTGGTAATGAGGGCGCTGCGAGCGGAAGGAGCTGAGTCCGAGCCCACACTCGGGCGCGTTTGTGATCCAGAAGCCAGTCTGCCTGGTGCCCGTGCGGGGAGGTGCGCCGGCACCGTGCTCTGCCTTTTCCTCGCAGACTCTTAGGCAGGTGTCTTTCCAAAGAAATGTTCCCCGGGGATTCCTTTGGCAGTCTGATGAAGCCCATCTCAGAAGAAATGATTCTAAATGCATAACATAAAATGCACGTTAAAACACAGCATTAAAGTGTTCAAAAGGCAGGATTGTAATGCTACATACAATGCATGTGTTTCTTTTGTAGCGTAGTAAATAACAAGATCCCATGGTAACTTGGTAACTTCCATCCCTCCCATCGTGTCAGACACGCTGAGCATATACGATACTGGGAGATACCTGACGTGAAATGAGTATGTCTGTGATCTCTCTTGATGACAAGTGATAGGTACTGTTAACATTGTCCCGATGTGTCAACCACATACATAACGAAAGGGAATGCTACATCGCAGTTAGAAATTAGCCAACAGAAAAATGCAACCAAGATCCAAATGCACAGGCCTGTTGCTCTAGAACCTAGATGAAGAATGACTGCTGGAACCCCATGTTTAGCATCCCTGGTCTGCAACTAAACATCCCTTTGTCTTTCATCAGCTCGGTTTACCGTTTTCCCACAATTACACTCGCCATTTGCACTTCAGTGCATACTCTTTCATCACAGGAAGTTTATGGAGACCTTTAGAGTACAAGTCTTAGAAACTTGCGTGGATACTTAAATTGCCTCTTCTACCTAGACGCAGGCTGATACTGTGATTACTGTGGGGTTCATGTTCTTAGTGGATTGGAAAAAGTTTGGGTGTACGTGTTCGAGTGTAAATGATAGTCAAGTTTGAAGGTAGACGCAAGAAAATTCATATTAAGAGACAACAGTATTTGAGGAAATAAAATGCTCTGAGAACAGTCATAAAATAGGAAGTGCCCTGTGCTTTGGAAGCCCTCCCATCCAGTTGCGCTGGGTGAAAAGATTACGTTCTGGACAAGTATGCATACTGTGGGGTATTTAATTCAACCTAAACCTTAGAGCTTTTCGGCATTCACCCTTATTCTTAGATAAATGTAATAATTCATTCTCCTCAATATGAAACAATTCTTCACACTGTTAGGTTCGAAAATCCAGAGTGTGTATGTAGCTGAGTACATCAAAACCATTCGGGACAGGCTGATGGGTACCTGCAAAAGGAAAGCACAATTAGAGTAGAAATCCAGTGTAAAGACAGGATACAGGTCTAAATTGGTGCTTCTGTATTTGCAAATGTTCTGCATGCTATTGGCTCCCCAGGAGCATAACGTGTCTGAAGAAATAGTGCTGAAGTAAAATCCTGTCCATTGCTCCTGTATCTTAGAGCTACTCGAGAAGGAACTCAGGATGGGAGTCTGACCCCGTGTAAGCAGGCAGGCACAGTGTGGCTCTCCGCCCCGTGTTTACGTTTGCAGTACTAAAAAGATTAATTGATTGTTCAATAAATTATCACTTTGCAGATCGGGTTAGTCTCTTCAACCAACCGCAATCACCTTGTTAACATGTAGATATAAATTAATTGTTTTCAATAAGATGAACATTATCCCCTATGTAGGTGTGGCAATTAGACTATTGATTTTAGGTAAATGTCTAGTTAATTATGCAATAGGCTTCATTTCTTCTGTTAATTAAGCTACTTCTCTTTGAAGTCAATAAACTGTAGCCTCAGGAGAAATGAGAAGTTTCCCATTAGAAGGGTCCAACTCCTTTCCCCAATCCAGGGCAAAGTGCGAGTCATCTTCTGTCAAACCAAAGAGTCAAATGTGAAAGAATTCTTAAGAATGAATCGTATTTCCAGTTTTTTCATCATCTGTTTCTAGAATCCACATTAAATTGAAATCTAAACAGAAATACTTACTTGAAAGAAAACTACCTATTCCTCTTTGGTAAAGCTCCGTCTAAAAGAAATTCTACTATCCCCGCCTCACTCGGTCTCACAGTGACCAGCCTTAACTCGCCTTTCGGTCATCCCCACCCGGATCCCACTGCGCCCCCAATAGTGTCGCGCCACGTAGGTGCCAGGCGTTAACCTGACCTGGCTGTTTTCAGACCTGCCCTGGGGGCAGGGCCCGAGGCTCCTGCTGGTATCCTCACCCACAGGCCTCATCCGGATGTTTTCCTTTTGACCGAGGATTAATGTGTGCACGTTGACTTTCGTTCTGCTCCAACCGGGAAGTTTCCTTTCATTTGTTACGTCTTTTTTAGGGAGGGGGCTCCCGGTGCTTTGCAGTCCACATGTGGCTGTGCCCCTCATTCTCATTTCATGACGTGCCGAGGCTTCGGACCCATTGATTGATTCCAGACTTCGCTGTGTGGACTGTGGCTTCCATGCCAAGTCTCCCACATGCCCTCCTTTGCGAATCTGATCGTGGTTTGCGCGCAGTGGAGGCACAATGATAATTAAGTAAATGAATGGAGAGGCGGGAACCGTGTAATGCATCTGGAGGAAGCTCTGAGTGAACTCTGTGCAGGAATGTCACTAGCTCCCAAACCGGAATGAGTGGGGTATTTTTTCTTAGGCATTGACCTAAGGATAGCCCACAGAAAGGGCAATTATGGTGGTCATCACTGTGTTCACCGAGTGCCTCCTAGGTTTCAGACCTCATTCCAAGGTAAATGGCATGCATTGTTTTATTTAGTCCTCATAATAACACTTTTCAACACATGTCATCATCCTCCTATTATAGGTGGAGAAACTGAGGCCTAGACTTCCATGTCACATAGTAATTAAGCAGTGAAATTAGAATCCCAACCCAGGAACTGTGACCGCAGAATCTGTACTTTCAACTCCTATCCAGGTACCAGTGTTCACTCAGTAGCCAAAGGTGTGTCCAGCTGGTTCAGTTGACCTGAAGTCTCTTTGGTGAAACGAACAGCCGCTGTTTAATAAGAACTTACTCCGTTTGCTCCGTTCCCAAGTGAACGTGCAGACTGCCGTCGTATCCATCACAGCGTGGCCGCTCACGGAGGAAGGGGCTGGCGTTCCGTGAAGCGGAGTGGATGCCGGGGGTGAGAAGGCCTGCGAGGCCAGCAGCAGCATCCCTCTTCCTGCTAATGGCTTTAGCACAGGCCACGGATGATGCATACACACATTATACTTTTATTTGAATAGCCCCCAATTAGTTTGCAATAGTTGGATGTAGTCCCACTGACCACAGAATGACTTCAGCTGCCTCTTCAGAACCAGGATATTTCCATGTACGGTAAAAGTTATAATTAGCCGAAGAAACTGTACTTGTTAAACATAATCCCCATACAAGAGACCTGGTAAAAAGTTGTGCTGGTGTGTGCATGGAGCCTGTTACACATAATTTTCTGAAGCTGTTTTCAATCATGCAAATGATTTTTTCCTTTGCAATATGCTAATGCAATCTGATTTATTTCAGTTGTAAAAGTTAATTACAATGTGTTTGTGAGTCCCTAAAGATGATGTATTAAATGTTTATAACCAGGATTATTAAAATGTCCTGTCTCGATTACAGAGCTTCTCTTTCAAACACTAGAACTAATTGTAGCCTTAAATCACAACAACCTCACCGTTAAAATTAACACCAGGGCAACATTGCATAATTTTAATTAATTTTAATTTGGCCAGAGCAAATTAATTTTTGTTTTCTAGAAGGACAGCTAAACTCTTTTGTAGCCTGTCTGCCCTGAATGTGAGTTCATAAACTTCCTTTCTTTCCCATGATTTCCTTCTTCTGAGGATTGTACATACCATGGGATGGAATCCCTGTTTATGTTTTGGTTCCAATTTGCATATTTGTTCATCTTTGCTCCTCTTGGCATCTCATGAAGGAAATGAAACTAGAGTGAAATGAGTGTAGTCCTAGGTCAGGGAGACACCTTTTTCACTGGGAGTTCCATAACCATCTTCACCTGGGTCTTTGCAAATAGTGACGTTCAGAGCCCAGGAGACACGCTCTCAGAGGTTTCCATCTTTAGCTCCCATCAAAAAGCTGCCAACACTTGTTTCAAAGTGTCTAAGGAATATCTTCTTTGAAGACATTACATCCAGATTCTTTCTTCCTTCTTGTGTTTCATCGGTGTGCCCAAATGGACTGTTTCAAGTGAATAGCTGATAGTAAATAGTCCATTGTTCTATCAGGCTGTGCTGGACTCGAAGAATAGTAATTCACAGGGTAAAATTCTATTCCTAAAACTGATACATCCTTCCCTGGAAAACTTCACTTTCCCATCCCCATTTCTCTGGAGAGCATAGCTGGTCTCTTTAGTCAAATGAGAGTTGTTTTAAAATTATTGATAGCCTTGATACAGAACTTTGAACCTGTATCTTAGAAAGTCAACATGACCCCCCTGGAATCTGAAAATCTGTGATAAATACTGGATAAGGTTCCATGGCTTTTTCTTATTGATCTTAAGTTCTAAATGTTTGGAAGAATGGGATAAGTTGTTTCTTATCTCAATTTACATGTAGATATTTCAGGATGATGTGAGTATATATATTTGCTGATCATTTAAATTTTAATCTGCCTACCCACACTTCTAGGCATTCCTTACACACTTAATAAACTAAAATCTTAGAAGCAGTCTTATTTTATGGCCCAAAAGTAATAATCATAGCCAAAATAAACCATGAGTTCAGTATTAAAAAGTTAATTTATGCCATATAATTAAAGTGTAAACATATCAAACAATTCTTTGTCCTAACTAACACATTGTCTGTAAGACTGAAAGAGGATGTTGTTAATAATTACATTGGAACATTATGCATAAAACTGGAATTTCCTGGGCAAACCAAAAAATTTCCTCACCCAGACCAGAAATGGCAGAGGAGATTTGTTCCCGGCCAGAAACAAAATCATAGCGATAATATTCACATTCTCACTGTTAAAACAAACCAATAAGCAAAAGTAAAATAAATCTTAGAGCCTTAACCAAGGCCCTATAAACTCTTGGCTCATCATTGGGGAAGTTGTCCTTAAATGAAAGGACATTCAGACAGTGACAATTACTGTCAGCAATAGTAGCACAAGATGCTCAGGTTCATAATAAGAAATAATGTTTTTCTTATTATTGAGTCTGAACTTTGTGTTCGGAGATTACATTACATAATTTCAATTTTAAAGTTTATCTTGAGGCTTGCTTTAGGATACACTAAATGGACAAATTTGTTAAAGTTTTGTCCAAGTTTTGAGTGCCATAACTCAAACTCTTTACATTCTTTTTGATTTTATTTTTATTATTGTTGCCCAGTTTTGTTGTCAGTTACCAAGAAAAATTTACTAAATTTAGTTACTATGATTCTGGATTTTGCATGTGGTTCTGATAGCTTTTCTTTAGATTATTATATCATCCCTTTTGATGGACACTTTAATTATTATGGATTACCTTCTTTACTCATATTTTCCTATAACGTTTACTTTTGTATAACATTAATATAGCATTAGTTTTCTTTTAGTGTTTGCATGGTGCATCTTTTTCCCATCTTTGTACTTTACATTCTTTAGATGTCTCCTGTACACAGCGCAGAATTAATTTGGGGGGTTATTTTGGTGGTTCAACAATCTTTGTATTTTAGTTAAAGGATTTGGCTAATTTATATTTAATATAATTTCTGATCATCACTAATTTCATTACTTTTTTCCTATCCCCACGTCTTTCTTTTGATTAGTTATCTTTTAGCAATCCAGTTTTGCTCTCTCTGAGATCTATCTACTTGAAAATTACAACTTTTACCATTTTTTCATAGTTGTCATACATATCACACATTATGACCACTTGATTTTTAAAAGTAAAACATCCATTCTGTTTTCCTCTTACGGGACAAAGCAAGGAACTTAAAACATTTAACCTTTACTTTTCCTACCTTCAAGCTTTTATATGTATTTTTGTACATTTTAGTAATTTATGTCTTAAAACATATTACTATTGTTTAGTATACTATAATCATTTATATTTACCCACACCCATCATGCTATTTGTTGCTGCTTTTTGTCTGTTTCTGCATTTCCAAAATTCCATCTGTGGTCTTTTTTTTTTCCGTGCATGAAGCATATGCTGTACATATTATTCCACTATACTAATATTATAGTAAATATTATACTAATACCCTATGCTATATCATTGCCCCCGAGTGAAAATAGTAGGTGAGTGAAAATTCTCACCTATTATTTCTTCAACTATTTTTTCTGACTTATTTTCTCTGGTCTCTCTTCCTGGAATTTCTAACTCACACATTTTATAACCCTTATCTGTGCTATAACTTCTAAATATCTTACTTCCTCTTATTTTCCCACTTTTTGTTTGTCTGTTCTTAATTCTTTGTAAGTCTTAAACTAACACCCAGCTCACTGATTCCCTTTAGCTCTCTCCAGGCTCCAATAGGCAATAGGTCGTGTTACTCATCCCGCTCATATTTAAATGTTATTCTTTTTCTAATTTCCAACTCTCTGACTACAGTTTTCACTCTATCTTTTGTCTCCTTAAACAGAGTAAATACAGTTATTTTAAACTGTGTGCACCATAATGTCAACACCTGGGACACCGAGAACACTGTTTCATCACCGGTTGGTTTGCTGTCTTTTCTCTTATACTTTGTTGTTTCATCATTTGCCTATTCATGTTTCATTCAATAGGGTCCTGGGTTCTTAACCCAGATGTTGAGATTGGAAGAGTCTCCTGCCTCTCCACATAGCACTTAATTATTCAAGGTTGGAAAATAACCCCAACAGAGCTAACCATATTTTTCCCAAGGATTTTTTTCTCAGTATATTAAGGAAGACCTCGTATTTTTCTACTGGAGTAGTTTATTAGAGTGGAATTTTGTGCCAAGGTTCTTAAAGCTAGCTGTCTTGTCACTGCATCCTGAGATTCTATCTGTGGAATAAGGCCGGAATAATTAATCAAGGTCAAGAAATGAAGAGAGTAATTCGGTCCTGATTTTATCCTGTGACATGCTAGCCTGAGAGCCATATCTGCAGCAACCATTCACATTCCCCATTTGCATGGCTCAATAAGTTCCCTTTATTAGTTTAGATACTTTTAAATTGGGTTTTTGCAACTTTTAATTAAAAATTTTCTCACTAATTTGTTGAATTAATTCAGGCACAGGAAGAGGGTTTGTGGTTGTGAAAAGAGATCTGGAGAAGTTTGACTGAATGCAGGGAGACAGTGACGAGACTACAAATAGGAAGCAAATGGTGCAATCCCGACCCCGAGGCAAAGCAGGTGGAGGGGGAAAGGGGGTACGGGCTGGAGACGCAGAGCACGAGTACGAATAGAGAGATGACATATTGTAGGTGAAAACTTTCTTGTAATATTTTACCCATGATAACACCTCCGTAAAAAGAATACATGACTTCTTTGAACTTGCTGGAAATCAAACTGTGTACAAATTCTTGTATCTTAATTCAAACTATTGAGCCTCTGGATAGCTTTAGCGATTCCAGCTGTAACTTTTTCACATTGCTTTATCTGGGTGATGAAATAGTGTATTTCCCACCAAACAAAGAAACTTTCAGTTCCAATCCCAGTGGAAGTGACCATTCCATTTATCTTCCTCTTTGCAAGCAGTGATATAAATGCAGTTTGCATTGTTCTACAGAAACTATTTCAGTTAAAAATGCAATCAGTTGCCTTCCTCTCCAGCTTAAGGTACGTGTGACCAGCGAGACCTTTCCAAAAGAAGGTTGTAAAAGTTCTTAGATAATAGATAAGGGCTATTCTACCCAAATGCATGTACAAGGAGGAGATGATAGACATCTTGCCGGAGCCCAACGTTTCTAGATAAACATTTCTGGTCACAGATGATTTTTAAAACACATATCTGCTTTCCTGTGTTTCTTCTATTCACTCTTATTGTTGAATCCAACTCTAAAATTGGAATTGGGTGGCAGAGTTGTTACTTGTTCTCCACGAAGGGTTATCAAGGCCATAATACGCCACTTTCCTCTTTCCAGAGCCCTAATTGTACTAGTAATCTCATAATTGACTTGGCATTGTGAGAAATAGAGAAGAAAGCACCAACAAGAGCGAGTCAGGTTGTGAAACATGGAACTGTTATGTCATAACTTCAGCGTTTCTCATCGGAAAAAAATCCCCTTCCCAGCTATGGGAAAAGCTACAAGAGTGCCTGAAACATCCGAAGGAATGAGACGCTTCTCTCCTCTTCTCTCACACTTTCTCGCAGAGCAGAAGGAGCAAAGAGCTCCCATGTCAGGATGAATCACCCGACTGGAATTCACACATAGCAGGAGATGAGGGGCTAGAGCCACAAAATGCCAGATGCAAATGTTACAGTTATAGCACATTTCCTAAAAGCCAACTGAAGGTCCATCGAGGCCCACTCCCTCTTTCCCAGTCCTGCTTTGTGTCCTGTCACCTACACGGTAAACAAAGCCGTGGCGTTTGGGGAGGTAAACAGAGAGATGTGTGGGGACGAAGCCAGAGAACCGGTTGGGAAAGGACAAGACAGAGAAAGCTCGTGAGCTTGAAGCCAGGAATGAAAGCCGTAACATTATGCACTCTGGGATGCGGGAAGATTCCTCAAATCTTGTTAAAGCGAGCTCAGTTCAAACAATTCTATCGGGCTGGCGGCGATACTGAGCGAGATCCAGAGTCCTATGGCTGCGTGTACTGGGTGTGTCATCAGGGGCTGTGCTCTCCGGGCCGGAGGGAAACCCTGGAAGTTACTTCTGGCCAAGCCCCGGGGGTCCATCCAGAGGTACCCATTTAGCGGGCAGGTATCTCCGCATTTGCACGCAGGAACTCTTTAACTCTTCAGGTGTTTTATGCGGAGAGAACATGTACATAGATTCCATTACATATTATAAGTTGTTGACCGCTTGGTAATTGTTTCATATTTAGTCACACTTTTCTTATTACAAATGTGATAGATGTACAGGTTTGAAAATTTAGAAAATGCAAATAAATACACACACACACACACACACATAGAGGAAACTATGAAGGTTGTCCCAATGGTATTCATCGTTTTTAAAAAATCACTCTATTTGTGATTTTTAAAAATAAAATGAGATGCTTTATTGCAATATCCAAAATCACATTATTTTAAAATAGCTTTGGGAATGGGATTCTCAACTGGAGTAATAATGTGAATGAAGCTGTAAAAAGAAGGAGAACATGGAGGATGTCTTTTTCAAAGAAGTTATCTTTTAAATGGGGAAAAATTGGTGAAAAGATTACAATAAGCCAGAAAGACTTTTGGCTTTATATAATTATATAAATTGTATAACTTTGTATATATATTGTATAACTTTGTATAATTATATAAATTGTATAACTCCTCATGAAAGTTTTAATCAAGTTAGGTTTTTTCTTTTATCTGAATTTATTTTTATCTTACATATTAGACCTTTTATTTGAGCTCTGTACGTAAAAGCCTCCAATCAGGGCCTTTATCGTAGGTGGAAAATAGGGATTTGGAAGATAACGTGAATCATCCAATGCGAGCAGTTGGGTCAGACTGAGCTGTGGGACTCTTGGGGTGAATTGGTAGGAGCTGCAGCTGGTAAAGTAGAGGACAGTGTGTAAGTGCAGGGGAGCCCTGGAAACTCGCCCGAAAGTATGGACCTCACACTGGAGCAGATGAAGGGCCGTGAAGGGATTCAAGCAGAAGAGCGGCGTGAATGTGTCTGCTTTTCGGGGGTGCACCCTGGGCATCCAGCGACCAGTGCGCTGGAAAAGCAGACCCAGTCGGAGGCGATTCGTTGCGATTATCCAGACCCCCACTCCTGCAACAGACATAACAGTGGCATCAAAGATGTGACCTTGTGTGACAGCAGCGGTGAGGATGCCAGGCAGGAGACAGGTGGGAGGGAAGCTTGAGAGGAGAAAGAGGAGGGCCTGGGGACTGTTGGGAGATGGAGAGGAAGGAGTGGGGGAAGTCTCAGCCAGAAGCTGGGCTCTGGCTCGTGTCTGGGACAGTGGTGTAAATGTTTCAGAGAAGCCAGCCAGGGGAAGGATCTCAGGGTGAGATGACTCAGCTTCGGATAAGATTTTGAGGTACTCGGGGGACATCAGGGGACAGTAAGTGGGTTTAAATATAGAATCCAATTTCAGGACGGCTATTGAATAATAGCTAAAACTTACTTGATGTTTCTTGTGTTCTGGAAATTTCTAAGTTCTTTGCATATTTTCATTCATTTAATGCTCAAAACAACCAAATTAAACTTATTTTAGGATGATTAAAAAGTCAAATAGAGCAGTTCAGTGGCTTTTCCATGGTTGCACGGGGAGAGTCTAAATTAGACATTAGTACAGGAAAAGAAAAAAAAGAGTAAGAGAAACAGAATGCAAAGGGACATCAACGGATTTCTTCGAAATGGGAGGAAAGATGAGGAATCTAAGACGGAGAAAGGACAGGCAGGAAGGCGAGTGAGAAGAGAGGCACCACATCTTGGGAGCCTGAGAGGAGTAGAGGGGAACGCAGCGGGAGGACCACAGAGCGGTCAGAAAAGGCAGGGACGGGAAGACACCCCATAAAGTCCAGGGAAGCGGTGAGTCCGAATCTTTGTGAATAAGAAGAGGAGACAAGGCTGGTAACGGACATCATTTAGCGTGGTCCTCATAAAGAAAAGGCTTTGCACCCCTAAAATAATCCCACCACAACTCAAACTACAGTAGCCACAGCCCCTCGGATGTTAAGTTCGGCCAGCTAGCTGCATCTCTAAACGGCCACCCAGCAGCCCTCAGCATTTATCATTTAAGAATTGGCTCAGTTATGAGCTAATCTCCAGCTGTGGGATACTGGTGAGGAGTGTGGGCTCTGGAATCAGGCTGCCCAAGTTCAAAGACAGCCACTATCATTACAGAATACCTGACCCAGGACAAGTTATTTAACCTCTGCAGACGACTATTTTCTGGTCTGGAAAATGGAAATAGTATATTAGGAATTTCTCTTTCATTTCAGAGGGCTCTGAAGATTAAATGAGACAATTCATATGAGGGCCACAGATCAGCCCTGGGTGTGCAATAAATGCACAATCCATTCAAAAGTCGTCCTCAAATTCCACATCATCCGTGCACCCATTTTGGCCTCCTGTCGCATTGTACACCAATTGTTGGTTTGAATCGCTGTCTCTCTTTTAAGTTGTGAGCTCACTTCTGCACCTGGACTGCTCATCCTGAAAAACCCACTGTCAGCTACATGGAGGTGCTTGCAAGCAGTTTGCTGAGTAAGTGAATGAAACAAAGAGAGATTTTCCCCAGTACTTGGGTGAAGGACATGATACTGATAGAGAGAAGTGACTCTTAGCTACGTCTGTTCGCCTCTTCAACCAAGAGTTGTATTCTAAGCATTGTTTTAAATGGGGTTTAATTTCTACAGGAGGACAGTAACAAATAGATATCCTGGAAACCATTCATTTTTTAAAATCCTTAGATTTATAAAGATTAGACTCAACCACAACTATGTATTTTGTAGCTACACTATTTTGCCATCAAAAAATATATTCGGAGGCTTTATCAATCACCTATCCCCACAAAAGCATGGGGTTAGAATGAGCGTGTGTTTCTTGGGTGGCTGTGATTCTGTGGAAGGTCAGCTGGGGTCACTGGGCCACTCTGCTCCAATCAGTGAATCTAGGTGGGCTTGGCTTTCGCCCCCTTGTGGCTTGCACTCTGGTCGCTCCACCTATAATCCTTAGGGGGCCCAGGGTGCAGGGGCAGCCACTATGCAGGGGAAGCTCTCACCATGCTTAGTGGAACTGCAAGCAGACAAAGGCACTCAGTGACACAGCCTCGCTTCTATCCCCGGCTTCTGTGGAATCTGCCAACTTGTTAGGAAGTCATGGGGCCAAGCCCCAGGTCCAGGTGTGGGAAGCCCAGTCTACTTCTGTGGGAGGGACTGCAAACTTACTTGGCAAAGGGTGTGGACGTAGGGAGGGGAGTGAACGTGGGCCTAATCCTTCAATCTGGCCCTGGGACCTGGCCCTGTGTTACTATTAGATGCTAGATCAGAAAAAATAATAATAATAAGATAACATTTACTCTACTACAAGAAAATGAGACAATACATTTTAGTGTAATATGTAACAGTGTTTAAAGTGATTAAGAACTTTGAGGTTGGAAATAACCAGAGGAAAGATGAATTACACCTCTGTTCTCAGAGCTCATCCAGCCCCGAAGTACCAGACTCCGGGCTGGCTCGCTCAGCCCAGACCAAATCCCTCCGCAAAGATCCTAGTGCACCCGGCGATCAGTACACACCCTGCTTGCAATGTACAGTGTCAGTGTGGAAATAACAGAGACAGTAAATCAACCGGATTCCTTTAGTAGCTGATGTGCTTTCCGAATTAAGCAGACAGAAATGTTAACAAGCTGGGTGGGCCCTCACTGTTTAGGAGTACCACACGGGGGCGGAGGAAGGAAGACGTGCCTTAAACCGGAAAACGCTGCCTATAGCATCTCCCACTGGGTGATCCTGGACACTTCCTCCCCGACGAGGTGTTGAACCTGCTTGAGCTTTCTCATTGTTAAAATAAGGGATGAGCCAGGGGAAGTCCTCTTTCCGTAGAAAGAAATGGCAAATGGTTATCATTTAATTGACTTGAATGACAAATAAAATACATGTATTTACAAGTACACTGAATATAGATGCAGTACAAATAAACGTAAATAAAATTGTTATCACATACAAACCGCAGTGCCTTTTACACGGGCTGTGTGTGAAGTGCGCATGCGTACACTTCACAATGAATAAGCACTCCAGCTGCGTAGTGGGGGCACGAAAAGAGACGGTTTTCTTTTCACAGCCTTTGCCGTTGAATACACAACCGAAAAACTGAAGCAGATGTGCCTGAGAGCTACATTTTTCTCTCCTAATTATTTGGAGGAAAGGAAATTCCCTTTTTTATATTTATGCCTTTCCCAGTGCAAATTGGCAAAAACATATTCTCAAAGCATAAAAATATGCATTTTTTTGCACTTTTTACAAGTCAAGGGACCTACAACTGGATTTCTTCCCTCTGGGGAGAGGAATTTGATGGTATCCATCCTTACTTGTCAGAAATAGCGTGGACAGGCCTGGGGTGCTGTGCACAGGCCTGGGCCACCGGGAGGCCGACGGCAGCGCTGACCCAGAGGACGGGCGAGAGCCGTGACTCACGACCTCCTTTCAACCGGGACGTTTAATGGCAGTGGCTTGATTGGCTTTTCCTCTTCAAAGTTACCATAGGGGGGCTGTTTACTGTTTTTCAGCAAGAGAATAAAATTTAGCAATATTTTATAAAACTTCTTAAGAGAGGCAACAACCATTTCTCATTTTTTTAAAGCAATAGCCGGGTACTTTCAGTCCTAAGAGGGTCAAAGAAGAGCAAAGCGGTTTTACTGAATACCTACTAAGTTCAGGGCGCTATATGCAGGGTCCAGCAGAATTAACACCTGCCTGAGTGTGGTCGGTAGGGTACGTGGCTGTCTCACACGAGATGGACAGCAATTTGAACATTTCACCTAAAATGTCATACGATGTGCTTGAGTGTGACATTGTTAGGTTGCAGAATTACGTACTTATGATTTTGCAATAATAGACTTTGTAATAAAAAGGGCGTTATTTGTGCCAGGCCCTGTATTTATTCTAAAGTTGGCGTTAGTCTCCTCCTCATCTTTCGATGGGAGATACAAAATTTGGAGAGGTTCGGCAATCCATGCCTGAACTCAGTCACTCAGTAGGTCGCAGAAATGCTGGGACTTAACCCCAGGGGGCTGACCAGAGCCCTTTCTCCACTGTGTCACGCTGTGACTCGTCTGTGGAAGGCCCTCCATACATGCTCGTGAAACAAGGGGCAAAATGACTTTGCATGAACAGAACAAGAGCATCTTCATCCTCTTTCAGACGGTCAAATGCAAAGCCTCCTTCTGAACGTCAGTTTCCTTTTAGCTGCAAGGAGGGTACTTAATTTACACCTTGGCTTGGGCGCCGGGTTGGTGTAATGTGTGAGGAGACTTAGCACAGCCCCTGGCACGCAGCAGACAGGTAATAAGAATGAGGCTGACATGACAATGACAACGAGGATGATGGCATAACATACCTCTTTGCGCAGAAGCGGCTCCCATAATTCTGGATTGGGAGCAGACTGAACTTTCCGACAGGCTTTATACAGCAAATTGGTAAACTAAAACTGGGTGGTGGGGAAGGCAAGGTTTCTACTGTTTTTTATTGTCGTTGTTGTTGTTGTTGAATGACTCCAGTCATTGTTTCTATTCTCCACCTCACATGCACCATTTGTCTTATGGTCCGTGATGCCTAGACCAAGCAGCCTCCCCAGCAGATGGAGAAATTCAGCTAATTGGGTCTGCCAGCTCTAAAATCATGCTGGAACCAGCTGGCTTGACCACAGTTTCCAGCCTCAGGGCTGGGAGGCCAGCCTGCTAAGGTCACCTGGATTTCTTATGGGTTTTCAAAGCCCTTGTTTCAGGTGTCACCTGGCTATTTAAAAAATGTCTTTGAGTAAAATGTATACAGCCCTCTACAAATCCATGCACCAATTTATTTTATGTATGTATTTTTAAAAGAAAAGCGGGAAAGCAGATGGCTTGAATCATATTTTATAGTTCTTTTATTTGAATTTGGAAATATACACATGTTCATACAGTAGTATCTCGACAACTAAAAAAATGTATATTAAGCTTGATTATATGGAAAGTTCCTCGACTCAAATGAATCATTGTGTCTGACCAGCAGCTTGAACTGGCCTGGGTTGTTTTTCTGCTACCTGGTAGAAAACTCTCTCAAAAACGTACATTTAGTTGAAAAAAATGTATCCATTATTTTCAGATATTAAATAAGTAAAATATTTTATTTGTTTGTTCCAGTGAAATTAGATGACATCTCCTTGCTCCAGACTAATTCTGTCACCCATACTATGACCACTGTTCTTGTCCCTACACCGAAGAGGACGTTTCTGTCCAACGTAGATAAGGTAGAGTGGCGGAGTTCCACACCGGCCTGCCCACTGCAGCGGCAGTGGAGGCAGACGGCTGTTCCTACCAAGGGCAACTCGCAAGTTTTTTGAAAGAACTTGAATCCTCCCTTTCACCTGGGACTTAATTAAGTTTGTTATCTCAGTCATTCCAGGTTTCAGGCTTTAACATATCAGACGTTTGTATGACAAAGGAAAATACTTACCATTTGATTTACATTTATTATGGGAAAGAGCTATCATTTATTAAGTACCTACTATGGGCTGGGCCCCACACTAAGTGTTTCTGTGCTTCTTCACTGAAGCTTCCCAACCAAGCAAAAGGGAGCTCCCACTGCCTGGAGTCACAGGCAGTGAGGTAGCTGAAGCTCAGTGAGGAAAACGGTGCGTGCGGGACCCTCACGGAGCTGGGAGTCCACCTGGTTTTGCCCATTCTGTTGTCTCTCTAAACCCAGGTAACTAGACGTATGGCATCCTGTGACAAAGACGCCCACATGGAAAAAGAAAGAGTCTCCTCTTTTTCACCTTTCTATAGACAACAAAAGCTTCCCCAGAGATCATGTGGTCTGGTCAGGCAGGAAATGATCATGAAAATGGTGTCCCTCTTAACTGATCACTGAGGATCAGTCCACTTAATTAGGGTCCATTCGACATACGGCTGGATGGTGTGCAGCAAACATCTCTGTGGAAAGTAGTGTATCGTTGCCGAAAAATGCTAGCGGCCAGTTCAGTTAATTCATAGCAAAATGAGCCAGTTTTAAACTGAACTAAGGAGGCATTGCTTATCCCAAAACGTTTCCTTCATTATCCTTTTCCAATAGCTCACCGCTGCCGTAGTCCTGAGAAGTACTGCTCCTCTCTATTTTATGTTAGTTCTGAATGGACACAAAAGTCATCTTTGGTGTGTGAACTGTTGCCATTTTCATATCATGAGTGACAGAAAGTGGCTATTTAGGAAAGAAGACTTACATATATCTAGCAGAAAAGAAAAAGGCACTTGGGCTCAGCTGTGAACAGCCTTTCTGCTTTATACCTTGAGCTTCCTGAAGCCTCAACTGTGAAGGCCCTGATGCAGTTCCAGTTATAACTCCTCCCCCTGACTCAGTCCCCAGTAGTCAGCCACCATTCGATGGACTCGCCCCCGATGGTTCTAACAGCAGTGGTGCGATTAGACAGCGAGCGCGTGATGGGCAGGATAGCCTGTGCACCTGTCTGTTTATCCTCATATTTGTTGATAGATTGGCTTCAAGAAGGTGGATTTCCTGGCCATTTGTGGCCTGGCACTGCTGCGTCTCCAGATCGGAAAGTAGGAGATGTAAATGGCCTCATCAAAACTGGGGCATTTTTATACCTCTCTTTCGCATTTATTTGCAGAACTTTACCTGCTGTAGACATTGCATGCTCAGAAATGAAACCAGATGTCCACTTCAGGGATGGAAGGACAAAATTTTAAAGTGCAAAAGGGAAAACTTTCCATAAGAAGTCTGTTCATATTTGCCTGTGCAAATTGGACAAGCATACCAAGGAGCTAACATCTGTACTGTGAATTCACCAGGTTTGCAAATACACCTGTTTAGCTCTTAAACATGGAGTTTCTATCCATAGTCAATCACAAAGTATTTCAGTGAAAATGCACTATTTGATCAAGATGAATGACTTGACCACGTACAGTTACCTGATCTATTTCCAAAACTTATGTTCCAAGTGCAAATTTTTTGTCTTCTCAGTGAGGAGAAGAGAGCCATCTATCAGCTCTCGAATTTAGTAATGCAGCCACTTCCTTGTTCTCTGCTTATCCCATAATGATTACACGTTCATGGTAACTTTCCCTTTTAATTTAATTTTATGGTCTGTAAACTGGGTCTAAAATGGTACCAGTCAGGAGTTATAGAATATTAGATGATGGTTCCAGCACTGCTAGTGACTCTTTTTATTAATAGGAACAAATCTTTTAACTACTATTAATCTTTACTTTTCTCATCTGTACGATAGTGGCAGTGGTGGGATTAGAACTTAGTGACTCTCAGCCTGGACTCTGAGAGAAGAATTCAGGACATCCTCGAACACATCCATCATCCATTTCATCCAGCAGAGCTGTCTCAGAGCTCGGGTGGATTGTGTCTGTATTTCTCCCTGGAAAAATGGTCCATTACTTTTATCAAGTTCTTAAAGGAATCTTCGTGCCTCAGAGTGTCTAGACCCCCTTAACTAAGTGCATCTACATTTCTTCTCTCCCAGTAAAAGCAGTTGATGACTCTGTGAATACAAGGCAGTAAGATATTCAGACATGGCGTTTAAAGGTTGCCACCATTAATTTCCCTATAGGATGTTCTGAAGAGAAACTAACGGCTTTTTTAGAACGTCTTAATCATAAGCCCCTGCATACCTGGAGGGACTATGGAGAGATCGTGGTGGGGATGTGTGGGTCCTGATAATAGACACCATTTGTGGGCATGTGTGTTTTCTGGGAGAATCAATAGCTTTCATCATATTCTCAATCACTAAAAGGTCAAGAACCACTGATTTAGTGATTCGAGTTCGCCCAAAATATTTTTACTCAAAATGGGTGATCGAGTAAATTAAGACAGATCATCTTGATTATGCGACTTGATTGGCTATTTAACTGGGCAGCAGACATGCGCACCTCAGGAACAGAGCCATTCATTGTAAAGGGAGTTGAGTAATGTGAATCCTTAAGAAATTTAAATACTCCCACCTTCCTTCCTTCTTTCTTTATAATTCTCCTATTTTCCTTTTCTTCATTAGTCAAAGGTCTGGAGAGCAGGGTCATTGATTCAGAGACTTTGAATATTTTGTATACAGTCTCAACCCGAGGAACAATTATTCTTACACCTGAAATTACCTTGCTGTTATTGAACACAATTTAGAATTATTAATCAAGAGCCTTAAAAATCTCCCTGCTCTTTGGCCAAGTAATTCTATTCCTAGTGTTCTATCCCACTGAAAAATCTAAAATCTAAATAGAAGGAATGTTATTTTGAAGTTTTCCATGTAACGCAATTTATGAAATCAACTAACAATATATCAAACTGTAAGGTATTGATTAAATTGCCCTGGCTAGTGTGGTTCAGTGGATTGAGTGCCAGCCTGCAAACCAAAGGGTCACCGGTTCCATTCCCACTCAGGGGACACGCCTGGGTTGCAGGTCAGGACCCTAGTAGGGGGAGCATGAGAAGCGACCACACACTGATGTTTCTCTCCATCTCTTCCCTCTCCCTCCCCCTCTCTAAAAATAAATAAATAAAATCTTTAAAAATAAATAATGGTGTACCCATACAGTGTTATATTGCAACAATGAAAGTGAAGTATGTTCAATAGCTTGTATTGTGAGAGTGAAAAAAATTAGGGCACATTATTTTATAGTGCGTACAAGAAAAGTTAATGTTAGTGGTTATCATTAGGTGCTGGAATAAAGAATAATTTACCAGCTTCCTTATAATTTTTTTTATTTTTACACATTTTTACAATGATAATATATTACTGGAATATATTTAAAAGATTTTTCTTGCACTTTTACAATGCTAATATAGCATACAATTCTACAATGATAATGTCCTATTATATATATTGTCAATCTGTACATAAATACAGAAATGTGTAGATGAAAACATTCATTTCAGTAACTCTGATGTTCAGTGTTTCTACATGTTTAAGTGATTTTGAAATGAAGGATACATTTTCAAGTAAGTTCATAATTAGCTATCTTGGCTAAGTTCTAAGCTTCCTCGATGACACTACTCTTTCCTTTTTTCCCCTTTATTTCATATGCAAAATAAATTTCTGGCACTGCTTACTTTGCTCATGTAGACTACAAGTATTCTACATGATTTTAAATGTGTATCTTTGAGGAGGGAAAAACAAGCACATTTACTTAAACTCATCCTAAGGTGATTGGAAGGGTAAAAAATGTGATACTTTACAAGTGCCCACAAATGTCGCCGGTCTAATTCTGCAGCCTGGTGGGACGGCAGTAGATGAAGGAAGACCACAGTCCAACTTATGGCCCCCTCTGAGCCATGTTCAAAGTCAAAGTGCTTTAAGCCACTCTTATTAAGCTCCAGCTCTCCTGATTTATCAAGAGTAACTAACTAGTCTTTGAACTTCATGGGCTCATGCTGTGGAATTTTGAAAGCCATTATTATAGGCACAGTATTTAGGGGGGAATGAAACCCCACCTTTGTGGTTATGCGGACTAGATGGTAAGCATTCTTGGCCATGGGAGTCTGCTGTGGTCAGGCCATCTCTAAGGTTGGGAGACAGCGAAGGTTTGGACTGGTGAATCATCCGTGAGATCTTGGCATTATTGAATCTATTCATATCTCACGAAGGATCTGAGCTTACTCCAGCTTCCTGTGGCAAAATGGGTGTCCATCTATACCTTAAGACCTATAAGTAAGTGTAATCTGTGAAGTACTGGGCTGTATTCTAACCAGGTCATGTTCATTGTGAGCTCCCTGAGGACATACGGAATACCTTCTTCTCTGGTGGCCCATGGCCATGCGAAATGCTGAGCATCTAGCACATGCTCAATGGATGCTTGTCATGTGAATGACTAACAGCATTGCAAGCCAGGTCTGTTGGAAAATGATGCTGGGCATTAGAAAATACTGAGATCTCTTTACGGACATATTCAGGGAGGAACTGTGTGTGAGGCTGATATCATTCTCTAACTTTGAGGACATTATATTTTCACTGAGAGGTCAGACATTTACCGGCTGCATGAACTATGAAGCAGAAGAAAAAGTGCTAGATATATAATATGCGATAATCACCCTATTGCCAGTAGCAGTTTTAGATGGCAAGGATTATTTTAGACACTAATTAAAATATATTTAATGCATATATTATATATACGGAAAGCAGAACAAGAATATGGCATAGGTACTTTCAGATTCTAAGAGAATAAGCATCATACAGACATAGCCTAATATTTAAAATGTGACTTCTCATCCATTACCTATGTGTTCACCTGTAACCGTTGGGGGTTAACTATGAGCCAGGACTGTGCTATCTGTATTCTTAGGATTCAAACAGAACAAGAACCATGGGACCTGCTCTTTTTCTTGCTTCAGGCTGAGTGAGGACAGCAAGTATTGAGCCAAGTAGCACCTGTAGTAAGTGAAGCGGAAGGAGAGGGTGGGGTAGGAGACGGAAGACGACAACCCCTGCAGGGTGAGGGCAGAGTCTCTGCGTGGGCAATAGAAGCAGCTGCGCTGGAGGGACGCGTCCCAGCTGTCCAGCGCAGGACACGCAGACAGAGCGTTCCTGACAGAAGCAGCAGCGAGTGAGGACCCTGTGTGAGTAAGAACTGAGAAAATCTGAGCACAGGAGAGAAGGCCGGGAGGGCTGAGTGCAGAGAGATAAGGCAGGTGGTCCAGCTGCTACAAATGTGGACGGAGATAAGGGGCTTCAGAGACTGAGTGGGTTTGCTTCATTCATTCATTCATTCATTCACTCATGAATGTACTTAATGACAGTAATTTTCGTACTGTCAAATATCTACAAACATATAAGCCATGACTACTTACAGCGGTAATCTTTAAAATAAAAACAGAACAATGTAGAGCCTTGGCGTGTCTGGAGTTTGTATTGAAATTGAACAGTTCATATTTACAAACTGAAGAAAACTGTTTTCCTTTTGCAAGGCCTGGGCATGACCCAGACCCCCATAGGAAGGGGTCGGAACCAATGAACTTTCCCGCTGATGGTCTTTTTGTTCTCCAGAGTGGCTGAGCTTCAAATGCAGGAGGCACAAAACTGCCTCTTCGCTCAGTGTGCCTGGGTGCTCCCTGTGCCTCTGCCTCACTTAGAAATATCACAGGCAGCTGCCGCGTTACTGCCTGGTTGAATGATCCCCTTTACAAGCCTCTTCCTGGGCTTTTGAGTAAAGGTTTCTCTTATTAACTCTACCAGCCAGCATTCACTTAGCATTTGCTTTGAGGCATAATTGACAGGCAGGGTGACACCCGCCCGAGAGAGAGCCATACATCAGAAATAATTTTCAAACCTGGCTGAGGGGCTGAAGTGGTGAATAGGCAAACACAGGTAAAAATCTCTTTATTAGGGCTGACAGGGACAGCAAATGTCAGGGAAGTGTTTCCTAATGCACCCGGTGAGATTAATTCGGGGGACCATGCCCGAGCGGATGTCATGTTATGTGCTCTCCAACAAGTGTCCCTTGGGGGGGCTCCACGGAAGGGGTGTGGTGGGCAGGAGCCTCGTTCCTGTGACATCCCCATCCCCCACTCCTGGCAAGGCACTCTCTGCCTCCATTTGCATTTTGCATCTTTCATGGAAAGAGCTATAAGTCATGATCCAAAGACCTTGGCACTGTAATTAGCCAAACAAGGTGTCCAAAAGGAAAATAGTAATGCAGGGCATGGTGGGTAAAGGAAACTTTCATGGAAAAGAGGGTCCTGTGAAGGGAGGACTGAACATGGGTGAAATCTGCTCCATTAAAAAAAATAAAATAATTCACATTTTGGGCCCTGGCTGGTGTGGCTCAGTGGATTGAGTGCTGGCCTGCGAATGGAAGGGTCGCCGGTTCGATTCCCAGTTAGGGCACATGCCTCAGTTGCGGGCCAGGTCCCCTGTAAGGGATGCTCAAGAGGCAACCACACATTAATATTTCTCTCCCTTTCTTTCTCTCTAAAAATAAATAAATAAAATCTTTAAAAATAATAAATAAATTCACATTTTGGGAGAAAAGAATAAGGCCATTTTTTCCCCTTCTGTTTCAGTTTCATGGAGATTCCGACACAGGCCTCTCCAACCCAGCTTCATAGACCTCTAGTAAATGGGTAAAATTTGGTCATTTTGTAAATTGTGTACACAGATGTTTGTGTTATAAATTTTTAAAAACTGCACTGCTTTCCTTCCTCCTAGATCTCTATTTAAAGATGTTTTCTAAGCTATAGCTGACAGTAGCAAGATGAAAAAATTGAAAATAGGATGAAAACTAGGTGCTGGGAAAAATTATACCTTCGCACATTGTGAGAAGTCTGCACAGTAACAAAATATTAATCTGATTTCGGAAGGTTCTTCTATGAACAGTTCATAAAGGAGGCTAGAAACTTTAATATGCAGGTGTCATTAAAAAGGCTTAATTTTAGATAATTATAGAATGAAGATATTTGCTAGCTAGCCTCAGGAATATAAATAATACTTTAGAGGGCCACCTCTTTGGGCAAATGTAATAATATATCCAGATAAGAAAATGCTGAGTGGCTACTCACATTAGACATCAATTCGATGCCAGACGCAGAAGTAGGCACCTTGCGCATTTAATCTTTGGAGACCCTGCAAGGCACTCGTTTGTATTAAACTCAGCGGGAGCAACAGAAGCTCGAAATCATTACTATTTAAATATGCCAGGTGGTATTTCTCTGAAACGGAAATATGTAGAGATGAGCAGCTCAGGAGTGACACTGTGACTCTGCCCCTCAAAGTCCCACCAGAGCGGAACTGCCTTTCAGCCCGTCGCCCTACTCCTCTGAGGATGTGGCCCTGCTCTGTCTTGTGGTCCAAGACTCTAGCATCTTGTCTGTTCTGCACACCAAGATGAGGAAGAGATGAGGAAGGAAGGCAAGCATGTGTGTTAGCTCTGTTTTCAGAAAGACTCTGGGAAGTGGTAATGTGACATTGACCTTTCGTTCACCTGAATGAGAGGATGGGAATTATAGCTTTCATTCTGGACAGCCTTGTGCTCAGCTAACACTGGGACTTGTCTTACTATTGAACAAGGCAAGAACGAATGTTGGCAGGCAATCGACACTCCCTGGCATAATATCATTTCTCCCATTTTGCAGGTTGGGAAACAGAGTCTAAGAGAGGTTTAAAAAAGTTTTAAAATAAAATAAAATATAAAAAGTAAAATCAAATAAAAATAGCTAGTAAGCAGTTCCAAAGTCTGCATTCTTCTCACTTTGCTATAAAGTGTACAAAGGATAAGAAACACGCTGGTTACATTTTTTATACTGCCAATTAAGTTCAGTTCTATCCAACTAATTTGAAAAGCTCACCTACATCTATGTTTACCAAAAGTAAAAACTGTTTTAGGCCCAGGGCACTCTGCTGACTGTGAGAGGATTTATGGGACATCAGTACGGATGAAAATATAGCTATATTGTATCATTTTAGGATGCTGTAGATAACAATGTTGATGAAAACATAGATACAGGCCAAATCGGAGGCCGATCCATGGGGAAGCTGAGGTAGCTCACGTCTGGGGACCTCTCACTCCACGCAAAGGTGGAGGTGGGGCATCCATGGGCTGCATCTGAGTTTCTAAAATTTGCAAAAGGTATTTTAAGCATAATGGGTTAAGATTTCTGTTTCTTTCCTCTTTGACTTTTTCTGTTTCCCATTTTCCCTTATGTTGGATCAAGTGGCCTCCGTCATCTGGGGACCTACCTCCAGGGATAAATTGGGAATCCACTTATTCAACAGCATTGGTTTACGAGAGTATTCACCTGGCCTGCCTCACGGCCCTGCAGAGTTAATTCTCTGGTAGCTTCAGTCCTGGTGTAAGAACGGCTTCAATGGTGAGTTGTTTCAATAGTGAATCTCATCAGGACATTTGGAGAAAATCACTACTATGTGATTTGACATAAAAGCTCATATTCTCATTGAGAAAGCTACACCGGATGCTTCACGAGAAAAAGGCCAACTCGCTAATGAGCGACATCAAAGACCATTGGACTCCTCAGAAAACACTGAAATGCTCTGAGATCTCGCAGCTCATGTGCGAAAAGACTTGAGAGAGGTTTTGCCACATTTGACAATAAAACATGGTTATGATTTTTCTTTAGTCTTTTCAAGAGTTGTTGACTTCTAAAGAATTTAAGACAACAGGGTAGTGTCTCTAGCTCCAAGCCCAGAGGAGCGTGGCAGCACAGACGATGGGGCCGCATGGTTGCGGGCCCCCCAGCGAGACTTCAGGGAACAGATCCTGACGCTGTGAGACTGCGGTCCTCCTGCCTCCACCCCCACCTCTGCCCAATCATCGGAACTCCCCTGTACGCCACTGGGCTCAGAGGGTTCTCTTTGCAGTCGGAGCGCCTCCAGGTTCAACTGGCCATGGCACCCATAAATTCATCAAAAAGTCTGGTTTGTTTCTTCTTGTCTAAGCAAAGACCGTCCTTTCTGACAGGTTCACCCATCAGCCCCCCCGCCCCCCCCCCCCCGACTTCAGCGACTGACCCCAGGTTTGAATGTGTCCTATGTAGTCCATTTACTTGGAAAAGTCTTCTCCTTCCCGAGTTTGATTCTTTCGGACTTCTTTGTGTTCACAGCTCTTTGATGGTACTGAAGAGAAGTACGCATTTTTCTTTTTGTACTGTTGCTCAGCTAGTGATTTCTTGTTATTTCCTTGGGAGCTAAAGTCTTTCATTTCTTTCTATATCCCAAGCAAAAGTGGAAGCCTCTAGAAATTTCCTCCCTCCCTCCCTCCCTCCCTCCCTCCCTTCCTTCCCTCCCTCTTTTTTTCTATATGCAATATCATTCTCCCTCATTCTGTCCTCCACCATCCAAGGTTGGTTTAAGACTCCCCCTCTGTGAACCTCTTTCCCAAGTAATACACACATGTCCACCTCAGACACAATCTTATTTGTCAGTCTATTATTCCTTTGTTTTGACGCAGGCTGCTTTGTATAGTTACAGTTTTCTTTAACATACCAATATGTGTACATTAAGAGTTTCTGTCCAAAAGGAGTTGTGTGTCCTTGAATGTAGGGACGCTGGTTTTTGTTTGCTGGTTGGTTGTGGTTGCTTCATTTTTTAAAATCATGGCCACTCAAGAGCCCACAGAGTGACCACGAGGGAATTTGTTTGAAGATAACAGTGAACATAATAACGGCAACAATTCCCTTGTTTGAAATGATAGGAAAGAGGAGATAGGAGGTTGTCTTTTCCACATAATAAATCTTCTTTGGTACAATACGAGATGTAATGAAGCACTCTCCAAATACACATATACTTACTGTGTGTACATTATTATAACATAAACATGAGTATCTATAAACACAAAGTCAGGATGTCTGACTCTGCCGAACATAAATATACTCAAATGTATTGATAACCTTATGTGCTGTGACCATTTATTTTATTCTGTGTTGGGTACAAGTGTTTAATATAAGCCCTAAGCATTTATAAATGATGATGTACAAAAATGGAGAATTATGGTGAAAGAACCGAATTGAATTCAGGAGACTTAATCATCACAGTAAGATACTAAGGGCATTTTCAGTGATAGAAACTTCTTTTTCAGTAGTAAAAAACACAATTCAATACGTCTTTCTCTGGAAGCGCATCTCTACTTCTCAGATGTCCTCTCAGTACCCATTATACTTGCACTGATGATTCTGCCAGTTCAGAAGTCCTATAAAAATACTGTTTATAAGGATGGGTATTGATGAGCAATGGCCATAAACTGGAATGTAATTTATATTTCTAAAATATATAATTATATAGGCATTAAGAAATAGAAAGTACACTTTGGGTAAAGAGACAGTATTTTCTAGATAAAAGTTGTCTACAAGTGCTATGTAAAAATCACTTAGCACAACAGAAGGGAGCAGAATGGTTTGCGTGGACCCACGGACAAGGGGCGTGGCCCAGGATTTGCGCCTTGGCAAAGCTTTTGACCATCAGGGTGTATAATGCAGGCTTCGGGATTCGTGCCTTGAATAAAACTTTGAATTAAGCCGTCTGCAGGTGGAGTGGCTTCAGAGCTTGCTTTTACTTCAAAGATTCGCCAGCCTTCCATTCGCTCCTTTTCCCTGGACCGCAGAGCTCTCCTGAATCTGTCTGAGTCCCTGTGAGGACATTTAGTTCCCACTTCCCTTCGCCCACCTCTCTCTCTAGTTCTCCGAGGTCAAAAAGAACAGAAAGAAGTGAGATGGATAAAGGACTTAAAGCCATTTGTGGGTGGGGGATGTTAAATCTTGGGTTTAAAGAGTCCACTTACAAAAAAAAAAAAAAGTTAAAGGGCTTTAATTGGGGTTTTGAAAAATCAAACCCAAGAAATTTTATCACTATGCTGACAATAAATAAAATGAATATTTTTGATGTTTGTCTTCCCTGTTGTGTTGTACAATATTACATAGGGACTTGAGGAATAGCTTACTCATAAACATGTCTCCAGCCCCTCACGAAAGTCGTGGTTGAATTCTGGCTTAATTAACTGAAAAATAAAGAGTGTGTGTGGAGGGGGTGGGGTGGCAAACATTTTTAAATTCAATGATAAATTAATCAACTTGGACTTTAAATTTGCTTTAGTCTGAATCCTAAAACAATAATATGTTTTAATTCAAAGTGTTTCATGTATATTTAAAGCCCATCACTCATCCTTTTACAAACACTTTTAGATCTTAGTTGAATCTGTCACTCGTATGACTTGGCTTATATGTGAATTGTCTTGGGCTCCTAGGTCCACTTCTGCAGGTATTGTCTAGATTGAACACTGGCTGGCATTTCTGTATGCCATTCAGGATCTCTAGAAATTTTCTCCTTAAAAGCTGCCTCCCCCCAAATCCCTCCTCATAGGGAATCCATCTTTATCCACAGAACCTGGTAGAGAAGTGGTCTCATTCAATATGTTTATCCTAGGAAACAAAATTCAGACTGGTTAAATGCTAACAGAAATGCCCCCAAAGTACCGGAGGCTTTAAAGTTAGGTAGTTTTCTTTGTGATATCATTAAGGACTGGTTTCTGACTTATCTTGATTTCTAGAATCAGCTTCACCCACGACTTCAAAACGGCAGTCAACAACTCCGGGACAAGCGTATGTCCTCTTCTGAAACGAGAGGGAGGGAGAGAGAGGAAAAAGCAAACCTGGGTCCGGGTGGCTTTGAAAGCAAGCAAGCGTTTAGGAAGTGGAAACAGTGAGTATGGACAACTCTTTTGCCTTTTTTTTTTTTTTTTTTATAAAGGAAGCAGAGAAATGGAGTGATAATTGGAGGAAGATGTAGAATCAAGAGGAAATAAGAGAATGAGTTTTGTATATAATGATGATGATGATGGTTTTTCCAGAGACTAGGGCCAAAAATAACTTGTTTGAGCGTGTTTTCCAGTGTTTATTCACCATTTGTATTTTTGTGTGTGTGAACTACCTGTTCTTTGACTGTCTGAATGGGTTATTTGGCTTCATGAATTCTTGATACAACTGTTTTTCCATGCATATTACAAATATTTCCCCCAAACCATTACTTATTTTTAAACTGGCATTTTACTGTAGAAAATTTTGAAGGATGAGATCAGATGGTTATTCTCAGGGAGAATTCAAACCTGGTCTAGAATCGAAAACCTTATTTCTAAAACATAGATGCTAAAACTTAGGAGTAAAACACATATTACAGGACACAATTCTAATAATATCTAGGTCTTAGAACACTAAAATAATAGCTAGAGCTAGGCACTGTGTTGAAAAGTTGCATACATGCTTTTATGTGCCCTCACAATTTTTTGAACTGTGTATTAGACCTCAGTTTCACCAATGGAGAAAAGAGCTTCAGAGAATTTAAATGCATCACCCCAGGTTACAGAGTTCAGATTTGAACCTCGGTCTGATTCCAAGTCACCATTGTTAACCCCTAAAGTACAACTTCCCAAATCGGTGATCATCAGGATTTCAACTGACCCTGGAGGCCTCTTCCCACACCTGCCTCAAACGGCAGGATAGGGTGGCTGTGCAACGTGGAGCTGAGTCCTGGCTGTTCCACTTAGTGGAAATTTTCTGGGCTTTCTGTTCTTGCCTGTATGATAGTTTCCTACGAACAACGTGTTTCCACTCACCGAACTGCTTTCCAACGGGTCTTTCAATCACATCTTCCTTCTCTTGACACTTTCCTTCTCCCTTCCTTCTCAATCGGATCACGTATTTCACGGCCCCCATGGATACAGCAGCACGTTTTTATCCAGTCTGCCATGATTAAACTTTCTAAAGATGTGGGCGTGGTTTTTGGATAAGTTCTGCAAGATCTGCAAGCTTTAATATCCTCAACTCCAAAATTAGGATAATAATATTACTTACCTTGAGGGATTCTGCGAGCATTTATAGATCGATGCCATCTGTTTACATACGTATATATTCACAGATGCATACAGGTTTACAGAAGACATGTGCCCATCAGAGAGGCTTAGAACAGCGGCTGCTGCGCACACTTTGTCACTGAAATTGTTGCTTTTCTTCTTATTGTTGGTGTCATCATTATTCTACGTCCTCTGTGAAGCTCCTTCTGTATCCTCTTCCATGGGCTGTCTGGGAGCCCCCAGCCCTCCGTGTCCGTGGCAGAGATAACACTTTTTCCCCCTGACTGTGATTGCCGGCTGCGTAACTAGCTGCCCACTGATGGACGGTCATTCGAGGGCACACCCAAGCTGGGACCTGCCCCCTAGACAGAAAGCATTCCCTTGGTCAGAGGCCCCGAGTGCTCACCTTGGAGATTTTTGTGTACCTCAGGGCCATGTGGAAGAGGGTGAGCTGCCCGGCACTGGAGAACCTGAGGCTGACGGGCTGGCTGCTGTGGCTCAGCTTTCTGTAAAAGCAAGAAAACCGCCTCCTGGGAAGGTCGATGGCCCTCTCCGTGCGGTCCTCGTCTGCACGCCACCGTGTCCCGAGCCGCCCTTCTCCTGAGCTTCACCAGCTCCTGGTTATGTCTCATTGGATACCTCTCTCCCCGCCCCGCCCCCCCCAAGTGTGTGTTTCTCTCTGATTTTCCCATTTCTTCTCTCCCTTTTCCTCCTATACTCCTCGCACCCCTCAGTCCTTCTGTGACTCTTGACCTTGTCTCTACAATCACATCGACACTGACTGGGTCCCCATGTCCTCCGCCTCCTGCCCTGCTGTGTGGCCACCACCCTCCCTTTGTTTAAGTCTCTTGCTAATAATGGTCCAGCAGTGACAACTTGGTTTAGAATCCACTTTAGAAAAGGAATGGGGGGGAAGGTATGAGGTTTTTGCCCCCCAGCACATCATAATTACAGCACGTTATTCCTGCTAATGAGCTTCCAGGAGAAAGGCAAGCGGTCTCAGTCCAGCAAAGCCAGGGTCCCTTCAGCCCTGAGAGGTGAGGGTTCCCGAGGTGTCCAGAGAAGGCTTTATCAGGTCACCCGGTCAGACACACTAAAGGGCAATTTCTCTTTCTTAGCATTAACCCTCGGCCAGGAGTGAGTGCAGGGAACACAAACACTCCAGGAGAAGGTGATAAGAAGATTACAAGTAAAGCCTCTCTTTAGCTATTCCACATCTGTCAGACAGAGCAAGTTAAATTGCAGCGCCGGCCACAAACGCATTGATCACCCCCTTGGCTTGTACGACTTGGGGTTTTTAAAGATCCATGCCAAGGATAAGTGGAGTCATTTCGGCAAAGTTTATTTTAGCAAGGAAGGCTCACCGAGTTCAAAGAGGTGAGGTTCTGGGAGAGAGCCCCGACTCCCCAGTCTGAGCTGGGCTCTCTGCAAGATCTCCCTCCGCGAGTATTTTCTTACAGCCCCTGAGAAGTGTTGGGGGAGCGCGAGGATGCCACAGCCCTTCTCCCAAATGACTAACACGTGTCTCTCTCAGCTCCTGGCCCCTCCCCCAACCCACCACACCGGGCTGCAAACACTGAGGCCTGGCTAATAACGGCATTCATCCTACTGAGAGTTATAGGGTGAGGGTTCAAGATGAAGCATTGGTTAAGTCAGGCTAAATTTTAGGTGCCCTGTGCTGATTTAGTCATAAGATAAAGTTTTGCTTTGTTTTGTTTCGTTTCGTTTAGAAAGATCACCCTTGCATTCAGCCTCTAAACCATACCATGAAGTTTAACAAAGATATACATTCTTCGGATGGCTTTGATAGTCCAGTCTTCCTAAGACTAAGACAGGCCATTTTGACGCTAAAACAGAAAAAAAAAAAGAAAAAAGATAAATCATTAGAAACACTTAAAAATTCTGCGTGTGACACTCTTCTTTATTAAAAAGACCCATTGTAAATTGGAAAGTTCCAAAGTCTTTGTGGTGAAGGAGAATGAATTATAATGACATCACTGGGTCGTGAACTAGGCCCACTGGCTACTTTCCAGAATGAAATTGACTGGGAGAGATCAGATGAGACCATTCGTAGCACAAGACATCTGGGAGGCAGCCAGGGAATCGAGGTTCAAGCCCCCTATTTAGGACGCACTTCCTCTTCCTCTTCATCATCAAATACAATGTGACTTCCCAGGCAAGGCATCTTGCCTAACAATGCATTGCAATTCATATTCTAAAGAACACCCAAAAAGTTCTTTGTACTCATTCCTCACCAAAAGAGCTCATGAAAAATATTAACATGTCAACATCTGGCTGACACCTTTGGTACATTTTCATCATCTTGCTGATGGGAAGCAGTTTGCCTTCAAATAAGCATAATTTCCCAGTCTTTTCCATCTCCTTTTTTGTCTCTCTCCCAGCGTAATAAATGGTGTCTGAAGCCCAAGAGAAACTCATTTCTGTTAACAGATCATTTGTAAATCTTTAAGGGCAGCTGGTGAGAAAGGGGCATTTTTTCCCTCTGTCTTAACTTCCCTGGTTGTCTCTCTAAATGCAAAATGACACCTCATTCAAAGCTTTCTGGTGTCATCTTAATCTCCCTTATTTCACACTTTGCACCTTTTTGATATTGCTACAGACAGCATGGAGGCTTTTTACCTAATACTGTAATACCTATTATCTGAGGCATTTAGGTCTATAGGCTCTTGCCAGCTAAGAATAATGCAGATCAATTGGATGTCAGCAGCCCAATAAAGTCAGATAGTGTATATATTTTTTTCCAGGCAGAAAAAAAGAGGTCTACCCACCTGACCTTAAAGCCAGCACATTTCAGGATTAATATATTTTATGCATGCATGTGATAACGTTTTACCTTTCTTATGGATCTGTAGGGAAGTCTCACTTTTCTCTGTGGAAGATTATTACCTATTCGGAGGGTGCTATGATTATAGATACTTACTAAGACAAGAATAATTGACCATAAAAAACCTTTTATATTCCCACAATTATTTTTGCATTGACTAAAAGTGTCAAGAAAATCTGATTTTATTAGCCGGCGCCTAATTTTTGACTCCATTTATTTTTTTAATCTGGCTTTTTCCCCCAATATGTTTTCAGTCTGAGATACTTGGCAATCGGACAAAAGAACAATTTGTTACAGAACCTTTACCGAATGGAAGTTCTATAATCCAAGCATAACATCGAGTATCAAATCAAATAAAAATGTATGAGATCAGCAAAGGGAACATGCTCCAAGGTAAGGAGCTGTCTAGGGCCTAGGGGGGAAAAAAAAGAAGTTTAAATCAAAATGTGACCGCTCAGCTATGAAGTAAGTCTGTGGAACAAAGGGTCAAATGCAGCTTTGACCCCTCATTCCCCTCCACCCACCAAGAGGTCAGATCTGTCAGCATCGAGCCCATTTCCAGTAAGGCGCAGAGGCGCAGAGTTGCGCTTACTAAGAAGCCGTGTGGACAGCTCTAAAGGACACTTGACGGGAAGTGCGTTGGCTCCGCAGGAAGCAGGGGCGCAGCGGACGAGACGCATGGCAGCGGCCCGGCGCCCGTTTGACCCTTGCGAACAACATCTGCCCTGGTTACCACACATGCTTCTCTCATCCCTTTGCTTCCCACCCAAAGATTAGAAACAAGGACAGAATCAAGAATCGCAAGTGGACACGATGGCCAAATGCATGACTGCTTCCGGAAGGAACTGAGAACAAGAGAAGGGAGCCATGTGGACTGGTTTCACTGCTAAGGTGAAGAATGCTTGGCAACTCCCCTCCAGGACTAGCGTTCTGGTTTAGGTGCTAAATGCGTTGGCCCTTCAGGTGGTGGAGGATGCAGGGGGAAAGAGAAGTGGAGTTGACGTGGTACCCATTGGACCCGGAAACAAAGCCCTTCCTGGATATATATATGTAGTGGACCATTTCCGTGTTTCCCGGAAATCAAAATCAGGGGCTACAAGTGCAAATGAGAAGCACAGGGACCTCACACTCTCCAATTCCCAGTGAGCCAGACACTGTGGAGGCCAGACACTTTGCCGGTGACACAAGAAGAATCTGCTGCCGCTGACTACACCTCACTCCCCTCAACCTCTCCCCTCATTCCCAGGCTGCCGACAGAGAGCATCGTGGGGGAAATCCCGCAGCTCTTTGCGGTGTGCAAGTACATGGGGAGAGGGTATTTCCTTCCCACTCCGTAGATAACTGGGAGCAGAATGGGGCCTTCAAGAGAATAACTTGTAGCACCTTGGGGTGCCTCAGAGTGTGCAGAGAGGACTCAGGGGCTCCTTGTCCGAGTGAGGGCGCACGAAGATCAAAGAGGGGTCAGGTGACCAAAGCTGCCCAGGAGGCTGCTAGGCCAGTGGGCAGAGGGACAAGAACCTCTGGAAACATCAAGGCAGAATCTTCCAGACGATGCCCAGCTGCAGAGGGAATCAGTAAAGCCAAGGACACTGCCTCAACCTGACTTTCTAGCAATTTAGATACATCTTCCCTGTTTTCCCTTTTCCCCTAATGTGTTCCTTCCAACACCAGAAGGTCAGTCAAGGACTGAGGAATCCAGACATGCCCCTTATTCTTCCAGGTCAGAGTCGGGTCGGAAAGGCCCGAAGAGCTTGACGGAGAAGAGGAAGAGTGGCGACACCGGGAAGGAAAGCCGAGGCCCCCTTTTCCAACCCAGGCGTCCAGGACCGAGTCCCTCCTGGGGACGGCGGAGAAACGGAGGAGAAGAAATGCGAATCCAGCATGAGATTCTGGTTTTAAAATAGGCTGAGCTGAGTTTTCAAATCTGAGGAAGACTGAAAAGTCATAGGACCTTACCAAGTTTTGTTTCAAGTACACGAAAGGGGAATCTTGACTTAGCAAGGCCACAGTAGGAAAACAAAGTAACGCAAGAATATAAAGAAACCTATTTGGTTTCTCACTCAATTTGTTAAGGGTCCTTAAGAAACCAGTTATCCTGCTAAGGTGTTAATTATACTATCTACCTATCTGACCAGTAAGCCCCCTCTGACCTGTTTAATAATTTAATCTCAGCAATAGAGAGGTTGAAAGAGATTGTTAAGGGGCTATTGTTACATAGCGAGCTGTCGATGGTTACGGAGGAAACCATGACTGCTTTGTCAAATTTAGTTAGTTGAGGGGAAGTAAGTCCCTTGCTTCCATGCAACCGTATTTATTTAGCAGCACGCACTGCACTTTCTTGCAGCCACTTCCAATTGTCAGATTTCATTTGAGAGAAACAATACCAGGCACCCTCTATAAATAAACACACATCACTGATTTTACCCTCAAAACAGATAAACCATCATACCTTGCTCTGTGAATGGCCCTAGATCGCTTTGGAACCTCGGGGAATGAAATGACACCTTGACAGTGTTATCATATATTTCATTGAGGAAAAAGACCCGTAAGATAGATACTTTAGGTTAATTAGCAAAGTTTGCTGTGGTGATCAATTTTATCTACTTTTAAGATCCCGCAGATTTGGTGGAATATAAACATAACCACTCTGATGACAGAACAGGGGGCCGTCCATTTGAGATTCCATTAATAATAAGTGTCAATGGTATCAACCGGTCCACTACTTTCATTTACCATGTTTCCTACTGTACTCAACCCTGAGCTCACAACCTGGGGCAGCCTTCTTCTCTGCTTCCCTGCCAAACCTGCTTGAGCAGTCTGCCGGGATTGGCCTGTGGCCAGGACCTGCCGGCCTTGAGTCTGTGCGTAAAGGTGTCCTGGCTCCCCTCCCTCTTCCTTGTACCACCTCAGTATTCAAAAGACGATCGTGATGGTGGTGTGCCATGCCATGTGTCCTTACATCTATGGGGTATTTTCTTCTGAAACTCTTTGACCAGGATTCCTGACCCATTCTGTCCTGAACCATAACCTCCAGGCTGAGCATAACAAAATGTAGTGAAGTGGCTATGGTTTTTACTGCAAAGTGCACCTGGGCCAGTCATCCTCAGGCGCTCCTATAGGAACTGTTCCTAATCCTTCAAATATCCTGAAATTAATTCACTCAGAGAGTCACCAAATCCTACTTCCGTTGACCTCAGTGACCACTGTACAAGTGTCAGGAAGCCACCCTATGTACTTCCCTTTCTCCCTAGGAAGCCATCACGTGACAGAGCCCATAGGTGACCAAAAGGTGCCACGTAGAGATGACCAGGGTGTCATAAAACTTGACTCAGGACTCAGAGTTGGACCAACTGGGCTCCACATTGTGGCTCTGCTCTTTTTCCAGTGTGTGGACTTCAGTTTAAAGTCTCTGCAACTAATTTGTAGAACGGGGACCATGCTGTTTACTTCACTGGGTGGTTAATAAAAGTCGAGAAGCCCAGGTGGGTCACCACTTACCAGGTGTGGTCCATGGGCACATGGTGAGCAAGTTCACTGTGCCACAGCCTCATCACCTATCAAATGAGGATGCTGATGGCAACCGCATCCCTGAGTCACTCTGCGTGTGAATTGGGTTAGTATTGCCAAAGGGTTTGGGAAGTGCCTGGTCATGGTTAATGCTTGATAAACGTGTGATGATATTATTGTAGTGCAGTGTTATTCTACTACTACTTGTGATAATCAAGGCAATGAGGTAAACTTTAACAGTCTTCTGAGCAGGTTTGCCTTGGAGCCAGTCATAGCCCATTAGTTGATTGAAGCGGGTCTAGACCCAAAACGTCGAGAGACGAAGTGTCTGTGAATTGGTCACATGGCCACCCAGGCTCCCAGCCTGTCTTCATCTCTGCTGCAAGCTCAGCAAATCATGGTCTTCTGGGGGCTCCTTGTCAGGGCCTGGCCTTTGCCTGAGGGGCTAGCACTGAGTCGAATGGAGAGAAGACATAGTCCTGTCTTTGTTAAAACAACCGATCGCATTGGAAGAAAGCCATTTCTCTGATAGCAGAAGCAAAACCTACTCAGTCAGTTTTCACGGGCGAAGGGGACAGTATCACATGTCTATATTGATGCTTAATATACGACAAGCTGTATAAGAATAGATGTCTCTTTTCACCAACATGAGGTCCATAAATAAAATAACCAAGAACCCTACCACAATGTAGAGAGTGAGTGTGAAATACATTGGTTTTCATTCTTATATGTGTATGTGTACATACACACACATACACATATTGTATGTATTATATTAGGTGCATATATGTATACATGTATCTATATATAATTGTGTGTGTTTATATGTGTGTATGTATATATGTGTATATATATGTAAATTTTTAAGTTGAAGGTACTGTGGGGAATACCAGGGCAAAACAGCCTCTGATTCCTCTAGTACGTAATGAAAGTAAAGTAAGCACACAAATAACTGCAACGCAAAGCAGGAAGTAGTAAATGTCAAAGAAATCCACAGATGTGGTGCAATTAAAGTGTGAAGGCGGTGGAGAGGGTTTCCTGTATAGGGGACCAGACAGGGCTGTGCAGAGGAAGTGGCGTTTGAATAACTTCTAGCTCTGTGAGGACTCTCATGTCAACCGCCGCCTGCCTCCCCACCAGCACAGGACCAGGCGCTAGCCTGTGCCTGGGGAACCCCCTCTGCTTCTCCTGCCCAGCAAGCATACACTCCTCTTGTGAGACTCCCCTCAAGGATTGCTCTCTCTAAGCCCTCTCTCCCAAAGATGTGGCCCTTCCTCTTTAGGGCACACACATTATTTTGTACCACCTTCTGTCCCTTTGACATTTTAGCTCATTGCTATGTTACTATGCTGACTTCCCTGCCTTTTTCATGGGACTGTGATCCCCCAAAGGGGCTGGGCAATGCATTTGAATCCCCACTGCCCAGGGATTCAAAACCTCGTGGAAGGAATGAACTCTGCTTTCTTGAAATGAAGGAAATGAAGAAGTTCCCTTGCCTCTGTGATTGTGTGTGATTGCCTGCAGATCCATAGTCTCATTTAATCGCCATGATGCAAACATGCCCGGGTGGCTTTATTATCTCCGTGGACAGCTGTGGAAATTGAGGTTCAGAGAAATTAAAGGACCTGTCCAAAGTCACAGAGCGTTAAACTGAGTAGCTAGGATTCCAACCCGGTGGCTGCTTTCACTGTGTGATTTTCCCAAATGAGGAAATGCATGGGTAGAGTGATGGAGGTCTTTTACCTCTGAATGTTACTGGATGTTGAAAGGCCACCACCCACTTGCACAAAATCTGAAATGGGTGTGTTCCACCAGCTCCTGGACCACCTGCGGCGTTTGATGTTTAAAAAGGTGTGCTACCTGGAGGCCATGTATCTGTCTTTTCCTTTCTCCCTTTCTTTCTCTGTGCCCACTTCATTAACCTCTTCATCAATCTCAATCTCTGCCTCTCAGTCTTTTTCTCTTTCTTTTTGTGATGTAGAAGATGATTAGATCCTTGAAGTGCTGGTGTTGGTGGTGGTGATGATGATGATGATGATGATGATGATAATTTGGGTAGGCTTCTGCTAGGATGATGGCTTATGCCTCAAGGGTCTGCCTTGGGCTTCAATATATAGGACGGGGCAAGATCAAAATTTAGATTTCCATTTTCTCTATCATAAGAAATAAGACAAGCTGAATTTTTGTGTAAAAATAGTTTTTAAGGAAAATTCAGAAATGAACAAAATGATTTACATGAAAAATTGGACACCATGTATAATTAAAAAGAACTAGAAGAACTAGACATCAATTCAGTGCTCAGTGATAGGGATTTAATAAATTATGGTAATCTACACACATGGAGTAATCTTTGTACATTAAACATGTCCTCAAAGAGTCCATAAGAGATGAAATAGGCTGTGATGTGTTATTAAATCAGATATCAGATTAGAAAATAGGGAAAGCAAAATTTTAATTTTGTAAAAACTGTATGTATGTATGTAATTGGAGGAAAGATTAAAAAATTAGAAAGCAATATATTAGTGCGTTATGAGTAGGTAGAACTGGATGATTCTGCAGCTGGTGATTCTTTCTATAGTTTCCTAATTTTCTACTATGAACATGAAATACGTTTGCAATCAGAAAATTAATTCAGGGTTGACGAGTTCTTGTCAATTGGTGGCATCTCATCTTGGAACTCTCCCTAGAAAATGTTTTTTTCTCAGTTGTTGCTTTATTCAACCACTGTTGGCAGGAAGGAAGCGCTGTCATCCTGAAGCTCATTTATTCACACCTTCTCACCCTTGCTCCCATCAGCCTGCCTTTCAAAAAACAGCCTCGATACGGTTCAGTGCCTTGAAAAGAACAGAGGCATCAAAATGAGGCAGATCTGAGCTCAAGTCCATTTTCTTGTGTTTCCTAGCTGTGCAATCTTCAGAAAACTCTACCTTCTCTGAGCTCCAGCTTTCTACTCTGGTGAGAAATGAATGAGATAACATGTGTCTAGGAACCGACACAATCCCTACGGCACAATATGTTTGTCATTAATATAGGTCAGTACTTTCTGGCTCCTTTTCTTCTCTGTGCGCCCATTCAAACTTACTGATCCTTCAGGGTCCTACTCATATGCTAGTTCTAATGCCAAGTCTTCCAGAACTCTGAGCAGCCACAATGTCTGTCTCTAGGTATGTGTTCTGTACAATTCAGTCAGCATCTCGTCTACAGCTTTATGCGGTTAGCAAGTGCATGGTGGAACCCACCCAGAATAGAAGCAGGACCCCCACCCATAGCATCTATGACTATAATTTATTATAAGCTTTCCATCAGCAGCTTATGGTCAAGAGCTGAACCTTTTTGAGATGAGTTTTAAGTGTTAAAGAAAACTCAAGAGTTACAATATTGCACAGGAAAAAGTAAAGTCCATAGTCTTGTTTCCTCTCTGTTCACCCAGAACACACTGAAATCAATCAGTGGCCTGCGGGTGGTACCTGCTGGCTGGATCTGAGTCGTCAAGATAGACTGTCACCATCCCTCAAGACAGGAGGGCTCAAAAAGCCCCAGAATAGTCCTGACTTTTGTCAGATGGTGGAACAGTGCTAAGAACATAAATTGGTGAGTGCATTTGATAAGGTGAAGTAAAGTAGTTGGGTCCTACCGCTGTAATTTCTTCTCTCTTACAAGTCCGTCAGTCAAGTAGATTACTTGGGCGCTAGGTTTCGACACAGTGAAAGCAGGAAAAGAAAAAAGAAAGAGAGAGAAGAGCAGAAGCACTCAGTGATATCTCTCTCAGGTATATTTCCATTAGTATTTTCAGTCTAAAATTATTGACATGCCAAATTTAATGATTACATCCTAAGCTTGTAGGCTAAAATATATCAAATGCGTGAGATGCCTTTATTTTACTTCTAAGAAACCACTAGTTCTTTTATTCTCTTATTTCGATGATCGATAATTTAAAAGCAATCACTTAATAATATGTCATTAAAGATATATTATTCTTTTCAGACATCTTTTCAAGATCTCTCTCTTTTTTTTTTTAACTAAGGAGAAAATACATTACATTTACCTCTTCCTGATGGTGTATAGAACATTGTACCATAGACAGGACTCATGTGTTGGGCTATGGATTGAGATCTGCTTTCTTCACAAAGTCGAAATAAGAATGCACGGAGCAATACACGGAAAAATCCCTTTTTATGACATTGTCCCCATGAATGAAAGTTCCATTATTTGGCCTCAGCCAAGTTTTTAGGAAATGTACAAATGAAGAGGAAGGCAAGCGTTTAAGAAAGCTTTGTTCATAAATACAAATACGATTGCGATGCCGGAGATTAATTAGTGCTTTGTTCCTCTTTTGAATAGCAAGTGAGGGAGGTGCCTTGGCTCACTTTCGTCCAATTCTATTGACCTGCCAAAATTTTATAAAACTTAGTAACATTCATTATTTCTTTGTGCATACAGTTATCACTGTCCCTTTTATGAGATCTTATTTGTGTTATCTCGTGTTTCTTCCTTCCTTTTCTTTATTTGCGTGTCATAAAATGCTAAATTTGTAGACCGTTCAGGTAATCATTTTTATGAGCTCACTGGAGGTTATCTGCGATGCTATCACAAACCCTTCTAGCGGTCAATAAATCACACAGAACATTTCACGATTCCTCACCCCAGGCTGCTCTGGAGGCACAGACCTGCCCATAGCAATGCTTTTCAAAGTTGGGAGCAAAGGGTATTCTTATGGCTTTCATTGTATTTTCCTAAGTATAAAACCAGTACACACCTTACAAAATATTTGGAACAGAGGAAAAAGCGTTAAGAAATAATTAACCCCCACCATCTCCATAAATATCGATGACATTTTAATGTACATTTGCACACGGGGAAAATTTTGCACCCTAATTTCTTTCCACTTCTATTTTCTTCTGTCACTCAAGATTTTTCACATTTATTTAGTGATTATTTATATAGTCATTGCCTGAATGAATTGTAATTTAAATTAATGTCAGATTTTATACTATTTCAGGTTTTTACCTTAAGAAACTATTTTTAACATAGAAAGACATGATTTTACGCAGCCGATTTTGGTCTGCTAGTGCAAGTTCTGCGTCCCTCATGCCTGAGTCACACATAATTAAATTTTTCTTCCAAATTCAATGAGTTAAAAATGTTTAATGAGCCTTTTCTGAAAAAAAAAAACCCAAAAGATTCAAATGAAAGGAAAACACCTTTATTCATATAAAATAATAGTTAAATGGTAAACAGCTATCACTAATCTAAGAGGTGGCCAAGAAGGGCCTGCCATTCTGTAAGACCTGGTACACAGCTTGAACTAGAACTTCTGAACTCTTGCACAGAAGTGGGCACACTGCGGCCTTAGGGCCAAATTGAGCCCATAGGCTGCTTTTGTGTCACCTGTGAGCCAGGGATGGTTTTTACATTTGTAAACATTTGAAAAAAAATCTAAAGAAGAGTGGTATTTTGTGACACATGAAAAATATACGAAATTCATATCTAGTATCTAGAGTAAAGCTTTATTGGAACACAGTGGACACTCATTTGTTCACATACTCCAGTGGCTATTTCAGCTACAGCAGGAGAGCTGAGCTACAAAGAGTGTGTAGTCCACTAAGCATAGGCTATTTCTTCCTGGCGTTCTACAGAAAGTGCTCCCTGGTGTCTTACAGAAAGCTTGCAGACTCCTGTTCTAGGTGATTAGGTTGTGCTAGGATAGCGTTAGGAAAAAACCTGTTTTCATTTTCTTTTACCCCTCAACCCAAGTCCTCTCCCTGTTTTTAGCTGTTTATAGCAATGGTATTTGTGCCCATCCGGGAAACAAGCATTGTCAGTATTCATTTGCTATCAGAGCTGCCTTTGAACTTCAGGAAAGCCGCCATCTTGTTTTTGTTCACTTCGCTGAGGCTTAGTGTCTGCAACATGAAACACTAGTAAGTTCTTTAAACTTCTTGTTATCTTGAGACAGGGCAAGACCTTTCCCCAATTTATTTAGTTATGGAGGAGGAGGATGAAAGATTGGGTCCTAAGTGTTATTCAATGGCATGACATGGCTTTCCCTTGGAAGGCAGCCAGAACTGATGCTTATGAGGTGTTTGTCTGATGAACTGTACCCCGGTGACACTAAGCAGAGCCGGGAGGAGGTGGCAGTCCATCTTTCTAACTCAGGTTTGATTTACAAATCAGAGGGATGTGCGAAGCCCATGGAAGACAGAGCCACCCCTAAGATAGTCGAGCAAAGAAATAATGACCCCTTGCTTGCGGAAAACCATTTGGAAGGGGGGATGATGGGATTGTTGTTGAAGTATATAGTGGCATTTTCATGAAAACAAAACAGATCCTAGGTGACTGCTGACGGTGATGTTTGCCTTAGGAACTGGAAGTTTGGAAAATAATTATTAGCCAGTGTCTATGGGTTACAGAGAAACTTTCTAATTGAAGGAAGCGTTGTATTGAATGCCTGAAAATTTCTAACACGGTTCACGTAACCAGAAACAAAAGATTTGTTAGGAGGAAGGGAATATTGGGTCAAAATGCTTCCAGGATTAAAGTCCACATGCAGAAAAATAAGATGAACCCACATGTTAGACAATGACATTTTCTTATCACAGGATTTTATTATTTCAGAAATCTAAGTGTCCTAGGACTGCTTCCTGGTACCACCCCACAGCCCCCAAATGAACCTTGCAGTCAGATTCGATTTTCACATGCTCTGTACAATTTGATGGGGCTTCAAGAACTGATTTTAGTTTAGCCATGAAAACAAATGCCCTAAGAGTATTTGACAGTGCTTACAAAAAGTAAAATTCTGGTTATCTGAGGTTAGTATGAAATACAATGACTTTGCAAAGAAATGATTGCCTTGTTTGTGTTAATGCATTAAATGTAAGTGTTTCAGTTTTTTGAATTACTAAGTAATATGTTTATTATAGAAAATTTTAAAGAAGCAGGATTTTCAAATGAAACAAAAATTACCTTAATAATCTCTCCACCCTAAGACATTAAGACCTATTTCCTTTCATTCTTTTGCTGTGATTTCTTTGCACAGTTGTAATCATACTCAAAGTTCAATACCTCTTGCTTTTTTATTTAACTGTATAATTTCTAGATAAGACACTCACAATTATCTTGAAAATGCCTTAGAGAAGAATAAGCAGCCTGTTAAAATATTTGGATATTAAGAATAAAACAAAATTCAAAACCAAAACCACATTCTCTCAAGAAACAGAATGAGCAAAACTTTTGGAACTTCTTCTTTTTTTTTTTTAAATCTTATGACTTCTTATTTGGCCATGATCTCATGGTCTAGGTGAAGATCTAAATTAAAAAAAGAAAATGGGGAGAGAGTGGGAAAGGAAAATAAAAAAGGGAAAAAAAAAGTCAAGAAAAAAATGAGAAAGAAGAGCCAGGGAATTGCAAAGAAAATACCGCATTCCTGAAATACATCTGGTCCTGCTGAGAGAACTAGCATTTGTGTAAACATGTAGACAAGTCCCTAAGCCGGGTTTTTAAGGAAGCTACCCCCACGATACCTACCGCATTAGTGCGCTCAGTCGAAATTCATTAAAGGAAAAGAGTTCATTATTTCAAATACGAAAGTCTTTTCACTTGATTTTGCATGTCACTTTTCCATCTCTTATTTGAACACAGACACATCAGATGTGGAGACAGTGGCGACACAGCGTGGTGTGGCTGGTGTCGAGCTGGGAGGGGGCCGTCTCCATGGAATGGGTCAGACAACACGGCTGCGGCCGGGGGCCTCTCGCAGCACGGAACTCGCAGGCTCTCATGGCCAAAGGGGGCGTTGGTACCTGATGTTTGACGCTGTCCAATTGGTCGCACAGCCCCACAAGTTTTTACTCGAGGTCTCCTTCTCTGAGAAAGCTAGGGACCATGGCTGTATTCATCCATGATACAAAGATCCCACAGGCCACTTGCTGCCTCCATGGGAACTGGGCGAAAATGTAATCTGAGCCCTTTTCGGGCTGTGTCTGCGCAGCTACATCATAACATTGAAGTGTAGATTTATAGCATGCTTTATGTATATTTTCCTAGTCCCAAGGCCCCCCTTTTCACAGATACATACACAACATGTCATGTAGAAAATATAAATTGTTGATCGTACAGGCACTTTCTTCCTTTTTAAACCTTTCCAAAGGTCTTTTTGTTAAATACACCCAGATGCCGTTTGACAGATGAGGGGCTAATTGCTCTGTGAATTACCTCTATCGATTCCTGTTTCATGTTGAGCCAAACAAACAAAAGATATTAATGCTTTGAAAAAAATGAATGATGACCTTTCTCTGCAAACACAGCTTGCGGTCTCTGATTATTGGTGATTCCAGAGAGCAGCGGTCAATCGCAATGGCTGTAACGCTATGATCACTATAATAAGCTTGCCTGACCTTCTCTGCCATGTTAAGTGGTTTAAATTTATTTGCCCAACAACACAAGAGCTTTCATTTAAAGTCACAGAACATTCAATTCAACAGAAGAAGAAGTCATGTCTTCTTCCCTCTTCTTCCTTTCTTGCCCACTTCCCCACTTCATACACCTACATCACAAACTGACTGAATTTTGCCATTGCAAAACAATCACCATGCTGGGGAAACATGTTTCTTCAGTTCTGTTTACAATTCTGGATCCCATTTGCTTTTTTGGCTCGCTTTTTTCTTGTTTTAAGACACTGAAAACATTTTGTTTTTCTATCTTTCTAAGTTTCACCCATGGCTTGGGTTTCAGATTCTAGACACTATGAGCAATATAAAAAGTCAAGAATGCAAGGGGTGTGATACTAAGCATGTGGTGAGAACCAGTGTCCGCGCCCAACTTTGCACTTAATCAATGAGACCTTGAACTAGTCATGTCTTCTGTGGTTTCCAGAGAGGTCTTTCCAACCTGGTAAATGGGCAAGACTGGCCCGATGACCTCAGAGAATCCTTCCAATCGGAACATACTGATTTTCCAAGTCTTTCTCCTTAAACAACTGGTTTTGCATAAATGGCAGCGTTACCACTTGGCAGCTAAGAAAACATGGTGGCGGGGCCTTTTAATAACTTCCTGACTTTTTCTCAACAAGGCTTCAGGAGAGTGAACCATAAATGGCTGAAGCCTTGAATGATTAGGAAGTGGATGCAACCCCCCTTGGGTTAAGTGGAAATCTCTTGAAAAGGGTACCTCTGACATGTCCACCAGTTTCCTGGTAAGAGACATGCCAAAAATACCAAGGAAGTGGTTCCCCTTAGAACAGTCCAGTCCCGGCACTATAGGATCAAAGCAGGAAGCGAAGAGAAAAACACCACCAATAATCAAAAGACTTCCTGCCTTCGTCTGACATTCTCAAGAAGTTAGGTCGGAATTTAAACAGAGAGCTGGGCAAGTTTGAGGTGACTTTCCTTAAATATCACCTCCAGCTTCTACTCAAGACAGTGACAAGTAATACGGCCAGTAATTGAACCACAGCTATACTTTGCTTTGTTAAGGACCAGGTGGAGCCTAAGAAAACTGGGGGGCGGGGGGGGGCACATTTCCTGCCTGTGCCAGATTCCTTGCTCTGCCCTCAAAAGCACCAGACTTTTTCTCAGCACTAGGATATTTGCAAATACTATGCGCATTCTCTGCCTGGACCGCCCTTCTGCCCTTCCCTTTAAAATCCAACCCGTGTGCCTTCCTAATCCTTCCTTACTCTTTAACGTTTTCCTAGGCTTTATTGCTCCTCTTTCAGAATGCCTTTGTAGCACCCTGCTAAGGATTCGCCCTAGTACCCGATGCCTGTTTTTATTCCAGCACTTTTCTCGTGGATTTTCTTTACTGCTCAGTTGATCTCTTTCCCCTGGAACTTAGCGCTTAGTATCTCAGGCTGTTGCCACAGACCTGGGGGCTTATTAGGTGTCCAGCTGATGTTGGAGGATGAATGTATAGAAATGAAAGGACAAGTGGAGCTTATTGTGTCAAGTTAACTAATGTACAACCGACCGCTCGGAAGTGCGGTGCCTTTAGATACAGCTATGGTTCATTATCGTGTTTGCATCCTCCGTCAGCCAGGGTTTGGTGGATCAAAGCTGAACTTGGCTGGGAAGGCTCAGCTGGGACTCTGCTCTGCACGTCTCTGTGGTTTCATCTCCCTCTTGGACCAGCAGCTCTGCCCAGGCCTGTGCTCCTCAAGGCCACAGCAGAGGAGGAAGACAGGGAGCAGAAACTCACAAAGCCTATTAAGGCATACAGTCCTTTCCACCTCATTCTATTGGCCGCAGCAAGGCACATGCCTAACTCTAAATCGAAGGACAAGCAAGTATACAGTCCCCCTTTAATCACGTGACAAAGTCACATAGCAAAAGCCATGGATAAAAGGAGATGGTGGAAAACAGTCAGTACTGAAGCCAAACTGATCAGGAAGGAATACCATATTAAGATAAAAATAGAAAATTGGTTACTAACCATTAGCGGCGCTTGCCCAAACTCCAATCTCGTCTTCTTTATTTTCATATCATCAATACAGCCCAGCAATTGAACAGCCTTTGTGAGCCATAAATGTGTACCAAATTAGAGTCAATCACACATGGCAAATGATCAGAGTTGGAAGACTCCTGATACCTTTATTTGTAATGCTTTTAAAAATATACGCATGGTGGGCTGGTGTGCTATGATCACAAACTGAAAAGCTTTGAACACGCAGTGTTCTTTAGGAAAACACTTGTTGTCACGTATCACACAACGGAATTTGGTTTGCAGTTTTTCAAGAGTCCAATAGCAGCGCACACCCTGACCCTCCAACTCCTAGGCTTGTCCTGTCACTTTGGAGCACGCTTGGGGAAACGTCACCCACATGTTGCAGGAGTTTCTGCCCAGTCAGCGAGCTAGTTGTTAAACCTCCGAGGTCCAGACGTGGGCTTACCAGGAAGAGCGTAGTTAACTTAAAAGCAGAAAAAGCCCAGGCAACGAGCAAGCCCTGGGATTCCTGGCCCTCTTCCTCGGAGGCCCAGAGGGGCCCACTCCGCGGGCCAACCCCACACCACGCACACTGGACTGGTGGTCTTCTTATCACAGAAAATTCCACCAGTGCGGCCAAAATACACAAAAGGAAGCACACAAGAAAAATGGGAATATAATATAATCAAGCCTGTGGGTTGAGTTTTATGAAAAGAAAAAAACAGGAGGGGAATTTTTCTGAGTTCTTTTTTTATAGTTCAGAGGACAAGAAAAAAATGGGACAAATTGCTGATCAAATGTGAATAAATTTGACCATTTTAAATGGCAAGTTAGGTACTACACTGGCAGCCTTAGAATGTCTCTCTCAATTTTGCCTTACAATCAGATAATTTAAACTTGACTATTTGATAAATGTATAGAAACACAGCTTTTCCCACAATTTGCCTTTTATTTCACGTGCTAAAGATTTTGTATGTATTAAGCTTATGCAAATCCTAATATTCCCAAAACTTCTTTTTTGGTGGATTTGTGTTTGTAGTAAAATTTAGTATCCAAATTCTGCCTTGTAGTGAAAGGACATTAAGTTCCATGAGGAAAGAAGGTCCTTGGTTTTTGTTTGTTTTTTGTTTGTTTGTTTTAACCCACCAGCATTTCAGACTCCAGTCCATCCAGAACCAGACAAAGTAAGTGGAAGATAAGGATAAGAACGTGTCTTCCTCTTTCTGCCCAGCTCAGTCTTCTCGAGTAGTCTGTGTTTCAGTACGTAGAGCTCTCCTTCTAAGGGCCAGCTGTGGCATTTTAATTTCTCTCCATTTCTCTGTTTATAGTTCCTCTCCATTTTCCGCTGAGAGCTTTTTTAAGTAATCAGCCAAGAGACTGTGCGAATGTTCAAGGCATGTCCTGATACTGTTTGAGCAACAGAATTGTGGCAGAGTTCTCAAGACGATCAGGGAGATTTCTCCTAATGTGAGCCTGCACTTAGGAAACGCAAAAATTCTTAATCAATGGCATGCAGTGGCCACCTTACCTGTTGCCTATAATACAATAGAACGTAGCTCCTGGCTAGGAATTGTGATGCTCTGAAGCCCTCCTTCACTCTTTCCTGTACTCCCACTGACTCTGAAACTGGTTGTAGAGGGAGGAAGGGGGAAAGGGAATTAATCTCCAGAGATGGGACACCTTCCCGCTTTACAAATATTCACAGCTGCCGCTTTCTGTAGCCGTGCTCCGCTTTCCATGAAAAAGGCAAATTCAGAAGTTGGTTTGCCATAAAAGGGCATGAGCTCTTAAGTCCGGCTCCTTGAAGCCCTCAGACACTGAGCTACCACAGCACTCCCTGAGGCCCCGAGCCCGGATTCCTGCTCCCCTCCCACACCCCTGTCCCTGGAAGAGATTTCCCACTACATCCAATAATTAAAAACATTCCCAGGATGGAAAACAACACATGTACGGCTTGAACATGAGCCTGTTTTTAAGAATCATCGATTTATTGCCTATTTTACTGCGTGCTACTCCAACAGCTGTGAAACTGTCCTATTTGGTATTTAATTGCCGAGAGCAAGTAAATAAGGTGTGCAAGAGTAGTTGTTCTCTGTGTCTGGGGGCTTTTTGTGTGTTTGTTTTGTTTTGCTTACCTCTGATTTGTTAACCAATTCCAAGGGCAATTCTTAAAAGGCACAGCACAGCAGCCCCGGTGAAGGCATGGGTCACCTTGGAACGGGGACCTGGCTTTTGAGATCCCGTCGAGGTAGATTACCTTTCCAGTGCACGGCGCTTCCTTTTAGGAGGTTCCTCGGGAAGGGCCTCCCGGGAGCTGACTAACTTTTTAATGGCTCGCTCAGATTAAGAGGAAGGAAACTCGAACTCCTCGGGGGGAGGCACCACTCTAGGCCAGTCTGCATCCGGTGATTCTTCCCACGTCCGTGAATCATACTTTTAAGACTTCTTTTCAAGGGCATTCGTCTTCCTTTAGGAGAAGGCCAAAGCAGACAAGACAGGGATTAAAATAGGCCTCCATCAAGCTGCGGCCATAGGGGCAGTTGTGTGATTCTCTCCCGTTTACCCCGAGGAGGTCCCTTACCTGTGTCTTCCTCCTCACCTTCAGCAATATTCGACAGGATTACTTCCTTCCTTTCTTTGCTTTTCAAAATTAAGAGGATTTCTAATATCATCTAAATGACTCTGTCTGACCTACCATTCTCAATCACGTTGAAGAATGCAACCAGCCTCTGAGACTGATTTCAGTGAAGCTGGAAAAATCTGAAAAGCTGAGCTACGGGAATACATTTTTCCCCAAATTTTTTAGATGAAAATTTTGCCTTGCAAACCATGTCAATATTTAGCAAAGTGTCTTGTGTATAGGCGATTGTAGACTCTATTCACACCTTTTCCACAAAGGTGCGAACGCTTCTGAAAACAGTTTTGGCAGTGGGTGGAGTTTAATAGGCATTTCAGGTTTATTATATTGCAATATCAATTATTCAATGAGTAAAGTGTATTTTCTGAGGATGTACTAAATGGAGGCTTCTACTTTTCTTTAAGCTACTACTAAGAGTGGGAAAGTCCTGCAAAAATGTGCAAAAGGACGGATGTATAAGGGCAAGGAGTACCTATGTGAACCCTCTGGTAAACTATGGAAATGGGTGGTAAAGCTATGTCCAAGTCCATCAGTTATGACAGATGTACCACTCCAGTGGGTCTTGTGATAGTGAGGGAGGTTAGGCATATGTGAAGGACCAAGGTGACGGAAAATCTCTGTGCCTTCTACTCAACTTTGCTGTGAACCTAAAACTGCACTAGAAAAAGAAAATCTTAAAAAGTGTGTAAAAGTGTATTTAGATTCTAATTAAATTAACAAAATGCTCAGAGTTGGTTTTTTATAGATTTATAACCCACTGTTTGTGATTCTTTAACCTAAAAACCTCTAGAAAATTAATATTTGGGGGCAGGGGATGGCAAGGATCTATGTGTGAAACAACCTGAGCTGACTTGAACTCATAGGGAGCAAAATATGACCCAAACTGATGTAGGGTACATGTAGTCCTTATTTGGGTCATGTGTGAAGGTCATGTGTGTTGTTGCAGCAATATGCCCCCCCCTCCAGACCCCACTGGTGATGGTGGGTTATATGGTTATAGTGCAATGTCACTTTCCAAAATCCTAACACATCTTCCCCTAAGAGTTTTAGACCAGGGATTGTGGACCCAATACATAGAAAGATAGAAAACAGAAAAGGTTGATAAGAGTAGCAAAGGAAACAGATAAGTTCTATTTTATTTCTTCCCTGATGGGAGAGACTCTAGTCCTAGATGGCCATGTAGATCCCATTATTATAATGGTCAATTTTTATTGAAATTTACTGTCAGCAGTAAAGTGCAAAAGCCTAGTAACATAATTGTGATTTCTACTAGGATATATCTTAAAGTTTTTATGTGAATGCCTATAGCCCACATTTTGGTTCTGTAAGTCTATTCCAAGAGCACACCCAGAATCATTTTTTTCATTCCTTTAAACCACTGATGATCATAATTGTATAATTCATTGCTTTAGAATAATAGGACAGCAAATATATTGGACAGCCAGGCAGGTATTGAACTTTTTTGCAAACTTAGGTCCAAGAAAATAGTCTGACTAATTGTATTTTATGGGATTAAATTTTAAGCATTACACTTATGCTCCTAAGCATTTACCTCAACACTTTAAGGTCCCATTAAAATAAAGAAGCAAGACCATTAATGGTTTCTGTTGAAGGTTTCCAAGCAGTGCTGCTGGCTAGCAGATGGAGGTCCAAGTAACTTAACTACACCTTTAACACTGAAATAATGTCCTAGACATAGTCATTTACTTTTTACATTATAATCATTTAAGTTTTGGGAATAGTTTCTTTTCCCTATTTTCAGTTCCTTCATCCTAGTCTTTCATTTAAATATCTCCTGCAGTCTATTTGCCAAGCTGTTGGATTCTTCTACATACTTAGCATCCACTTCATACACTTTGAACAATGCTTCAGAATGAGGCAGATGTCTTAATTACCCAATGCTTACCCAATGCAAGATGAAGGGTATTTTGCATTTAAAGCCATACTGGAAAAAAGTACATCATATTTTTAAAAATATTAGATTTTTTTTTACCAGATAACCTAGATTTTTTGAAAGAAACTCATTTTTAAAAATTTATATAATCATACTGAATATTATGGTTAATAATCTCTTTTTAATTATTTTCTACGTAAGAATCACCGCAACATGGAGCGAAGATAGTAAAAGCTGCAAGGTAGATTTTATTTCTGCAAGGTGGGGTCCTGTTTGTTTGAGATGGCAAAACTGAGGGAGAGCCCTGTTCTCCAGGGACAACTTCTGTGTATCAAGATTTTCCACATTGAAAAAGATTGACTGGGACTTAAAACGAAGTACATCGGCCCAGAGCTGCTGTGGGCAGAGCTAGAGCTTCCCAGAGGAGTTCTCGCATTCCCCGTCATCGCGAGAACTCCGCAGGCAGCCTGTGCGCCTAAGACAGAACTCTGTGGTCTCGTTGCCCCGCCCCCTCACTTCCGGTACCGCTGCTTATTGGTCAGTTTTTTCAGAGCATCTACCTGAGGTTCCGCAGGTTGGGAGTGAGACATCTTAGAGGTGAATATTGTTGGAGGCTTTAAGGTGTTTGGGGGTAAGTAAATTGCTTTCGTCCTAAGAAAGTTTACTTTTTAATTCTGTGTGAAAAAGAGGAACATGAGGCTAAGGATTGAAAGCATAAATTAGGAGTTTGTTGATGAAGACAAAGGAGGGAAGGAAAGAAAGAAGAGAAGGAAGACCAAGGAAAGACACGCTGGTCTGTAAGATCCTCATTAAAATGTTTCCCAAGGCTCGAGAATTGAAAGAAAAAAATGACATAGGCAGATCCTAATATTCGAAAACTGCAATCCAATTGCATAAAAACATAAATTTAAATCTAGACCATTTGAGAGAAAATATTTAAATACCCTATATTTTTGTTTGGAGCTGATATCTATAAAAATCTGGTGTATTACCCAGATCCATATTATAGAGATTATATATACAAATATTTTATTACTTATGCATAAAACATGATTTGTTGAGGGATATAAACTACGGCTTTCTCAGGTATCACTGAGACTTGATTGTTCTGAGTATTGGCTTTCTGACAGGGTTTGGAATGAAGCCATTTTTATTAATTTAGTTATTTTTGCTGATATAAAAGGCCGTCTATCATGTTAATGATGTATCGGTCTGCAGTCCCACTGAACAATAATTACAGAATGTTCCTAATAGTAAATCATTTGTCACAATCACAGCTCAGGACGACAACCTTTTGTTGAACAGTGGAAGGCATTATCTGAATAGCAATACACCTTCATGTGAACTGATTAGAGGGCGCTTGCATCCAATGGCCCAGCGAACACCTGAGAGTTGAAGCGAACACATCCTCGCCAAAATCTCAAATCAGGGATGTGCTCTGTGCCCCGCTGAATTTTCCGCGGTGTTAGCTGTCTTATTAGATGGAACCAGAACATTTTGCCGAGGATAGACTAGACTAGGTTTCACAAGCAACAACGACAACAAAACACCACCACCAAAAAAACAAAAACAAAAACAAAAAACCCTCTTCTGAAAAAGTAGCAAAGCAAAATGACCAAAGTACAATGTCCAAGGTTTCACTGAATCCTCTTTATTCTTAGTGACAACTGGAGAAAGAAAGGATACAATGCCCCAAATAGAAAAATTGGGGTTCACAAAAAGGCCCTGGGGTCTACATTCAGTGCAGGTCTCCTCATCAGCATAGTGATCAGGCTCTGCTTTGTAAAGACTCGAAATTTGTTTCTATTATTCTTGAGCAATATGTGTAAGTAATAAAAGCAAGCATTTTTTAGTGTTTCCATGTATCGCGATTCTTGCAGTGGTGTTATTGCTATTATTGTTTCTTTTTAATAGACTTTGTTTTTAGAGCATTTTTAAGCTCACAGAAAAACTGGGAGCGGTGTACAAGGTTTCCACATACCTGACACCCTTATATCTGCACCCTTCCCCATTATCAACCTCTCCCCGCAGAGCGGTACATTTATTACAATTGATGGACCTACGCTGACACGTCATTGTCACCCAAAGTGCATCGCTTACATCAGGAACTCTTTTTTTTAGCACTTTACATGCATGAGTTTCTTTCACAGTGTCAAAAACTTTAGTGTCTGTTCCATTTTGGAAATGAGGAAAACCAGGCACAGAACAGTTCAGTGAGACAGATGTAAACTGGAGAAAAAAGAGGTGATTTGGGGTATCTGATTGATGTTAAACTCTAACCAGGTTGATTAAACACTACTCAGTATGGAGATACGTCATTGGACTAAATTGACATCACTTTTGGAACACGCGTGCAGTTACTGGCTTTGCCAAGGCGATGTCAACCGTGCTAGTTCAGCCACGGTATCCTTGTTTCATAGACAAAATAACCAAACCTCAGAGGAGGGAAAGGCCGGATCTCACTGAAGGTCCTTCGGCAGGAAGCTGGCACCATCAGCCATGTCCTGCAGGCCAAGCTGCCATGAGACCTTCAGTGAGAAGTTGGGTCACATGTAGGTTTGGCTGAGTGACTGTGGTTCTTTAACATTGATACTCAAACTTGAAATCTGTGATTTTGTTCCAAAAGGCTTCATTTTAAGAAAAGATTTCTAGTCTTCATTTTTCTACATATGGGAATTCTTTGTTAGAAATTTTATTGAGAGTGGGATGAGATGGCTGAATATATAGGAGGAAATTCTAATATATTTGTTCACTAAGCCCAGTGATTTGAAAATAGTCTCAAGATCAACTAAAATGTAAAGGGTGAGGAAAGTCATAAGCTGTGACATGCTTCTAAAGACCACACAGCAGAGTAAAGAGGTTTTCTGAGGCCTCAACAATGAAAAGTTTTCTAGAAGTTTATAGAAAAACAACAGTGAGGGACGCAAAGCTCATGCTTTCCATTTTTCAGGCAGGGGGTGGTTTAAGAACCATGGAAATAGCTCTTTGCTCAAAAAGTGAATTTCTGAGCCTCAGACTGGCATTGGCTGGAATAGTTTGTGTGTGCCTTCAGATGTTTACCACTTCTTTGAACATCTAGGATGCTGTCAAAGCTAGCCGAGGACTCCCAGCAGCAAGCCGTGCTTGCAATTCTAGTATCCCACCCAAAATAAGGATTACATGGTATCGCGGAATGCATGTTCTTACAGATTTTCGACAGCCACTGTTAACAATGAGAAAGTCCTTGGCCAAGGCTGACGTCAGGCACCAGAGGACACCAGGGGGTCAGAAAGCCGCTCTCTGCCAGTCCTTGATGCCTTCGTCCCTCATGCTGGCCGGAGAGGCCTCATGCAGGACTCACAGTGACTTCTCCAAGGGACTCGGTTCAGTCACACAGGCATCCTTGACATGGTCTGCTTTTCCAAAGGGGACAGAGTCCCTGTTTAAAAAAAAGAAAAACCAAATGGCTTCCTCTTGCCCCAACCCCGCTGTCCCCTACCCCTATGTTCTGTCCAGAAGAAAAATCCCTCAGCCGCAATGGTTGTTTTTATTAAATTCTCCTCAATAAAAAGCTCAGGCAGGATTTATTAGGTACTCAGGGCGGACGTTTAGTATTTCGCCAGTTATTAAGTGAAAATCAATAGAAAGCAAAGAAAATGGAAGTCACCGCACTGTTAGCGCGGCGTTGTCGCCCAGATATTATGTCGGCCGTCTCGTAGATTCATGACAGACGAAAAAGGCCGGGAGAGAACTTTCTGCTTACATTGCACAAGCCAAAGTGGGGTTATTCATTAGAGCAGGCAGCTGGCCAGATGGATTTCCAGTTCAGTTTTACCATTTATCTTTAAAACGCCTGTATCGAGTGAGAAAGAACACTGATATTATGTGATATCAATGGCAGGTTTATGTATCTAAATCAGGATTTATTGTTATTTTGTTCCAAAGACCTTTTTTTCTCAAGAAATACCATTTCACTGGAAGAAAATAATAGCTAAAACCTTGTCAAAGATAACCTTTCCGGCTGTCCGTGCACCACTAGCTGTAAAACAAATAGAACCCGATATATAAATAGTTTTAACCACATCCTTACAAGTCATTACTTCTGAGTCTGTTTCCCCCATTTCGATATGTTGGGGTTTTTTTTTTAAATGTCGCAAACGTGATTTTTGGATATTTGATGTTTTCTTTGCCAGGAGTTTAACTCTAAATAATGTCAGCAATTGTTTTAATTGTGTTTAAAAGGGTTAGCTGTTTTATGTCCTTCCCGTGGAATGCTGCTTTTCTCAAAAAGCGTTCTTTGGGAAAGCAAAGTGGTCTGCTGGTCTTTTCTACCCCCGCCCCCACCCCGCCTTAGAAGGGGCTTGGGGGTCAGAAACACCAATCACCTTTTTTGAAAACGACTTCAAGGTTTTCAAAGGCAGGGACGTGTTTTCCATTCACTTGAATTGACTTTTTCCATAGCTTCCGGTTTTTTGAATTCTTCTCATCTAAAGGAGAGATTACAGCAGACCTGATCAGATCGCATCGCGGTGAGTCCGGCTAAGTAACTAAGATGGCCAGGTGCCAGGGTGAACCATTGTGCTGTCTTTATAAATAGCTCCGAAGAAAGAATGCAGTCCATATATTTGTAAAATGTCATTGGCGACACTTTGTGATGGGGAGAAAAAATTACATCTGGGTTTTGATCGAAGGTGTTGCTAATAGGAAATTGTAAACGTATTTTTAAACTGCCTTGGTTTTACTCTTTTTTTTTCTTGATGTTTGGGAAAAGGGACTGTAAATTTACTTTTATGTGGGCCAATATCAGAACATAGCCAGACAGACATGGTTATTTAAAAATCAGAAATCACTAAGTGACACCTACTTAGAAAAATTCTCTAAACATCAACTGAAGCTTTTGTTCCCATTGAACAAAAGTGATGTCATTGCAGAATAAGAAAAAGTATAAAAATGGGTTATAAAATATTCATTTCCTGGTCTTTCTTCATGGAACCGGGTAAATTGGTCAAATTGGAGAGCTCAATTTTACTAGAGTTAGTAGTCCAAGCTGCACTTGGACTGCGCAATGCTATCCCCACAGAAAAACAAGGAAAGGTTCCTGCTACACTGCCTGCTTCTCCCGGAGAGCCGTTCTCGACTCCTCCTGTGTACGGGAACTGTGTGCATTTGCGTGTGCGTGCCTGGGCCTGTTGACAGGGAGGTGGCCAAGGACAGGGTGGAGAAAGGGGTCCTAGAACACTGTAGATTTCAAATCCCAGCTCTGCCCTTCCCTGGCTGTATAACGTGGGCAAGTCATTATAGTCCTGTACCTCAGTTTTCCCCTTCTTATAATGAGTATAATAACCGTCTACGTTTCTGACCAAGAACAAATGGGTCAGCATATGTCAAGTTCACAGACTATTGCTTGCCTGATGTTAAATCATCAAAGTGCTACTTACCTATTACCTTTAGGTATGCAAGATTCAGAACATAAAGTTTCCCATTTTGATACTTAAGATTTTTTTGTTAAACAAAATGGAATATAGTCTCATTGGGAATTTAATTAATTCTTCATTTTATATTTACTCACGTATTTAGACACTGCAGAAAAACAGTCTTACGTTTCAGTCTTAATGAAACACTCACTTAACTGAAATTTTGTATTAAATATGTTTTTCAGAAATCCCTTTTTTTGCAGTATCAACATTCAGCCTTAAGTAACAATAACAATGATAGTCTATGTGGATAACCACACTATCGATTTATTAATAGCTGTAGTGGTACAGTAGTCATGAAGGAAGCTTAATGTCAGGGTAGGGACCTATTTATAGACACCATCTTAATATGTGGAAAACAACGTCTAGTTATTGCATTAGCAACAGTTAACATCAACAACATACAGCTGTGAGAAAGAAACTATACTGCTAATTAACACAACTCGGGCAGTCAGAAAACTAAGATGTTAAAGCCAAAGAAAATCGAAGTCCATATCTCAGATTCCTTGCTCGCATACCTTATACCACTTGAATACTTGCCAAGACAGCCTAACTTTTACTTCTACAGTGTTAGCCCCTCGCCTTTCTGCTTGCCTTTTCCGTCTGAACTTTAAGTTTCTTCACTGCGGAGCAGGCACACTATTCTTCATTCACACTACAGTTGAGAGCCGAAGGGAGAAATCGGAAAGGACGTGGTCAAAGAAAACCAGCCTTTATATAGTAAGGCTGGTGGGAAAACTGGTATAATTTTTATAACACAACGATGTATGAAAGGGAATTACCATCTACTTTAATGCCTGCTCCTCACATGCTTTCAAAACAAAATTGGGTGGGGCTCACATCAGGGAGGTTCGGAGCACAAGACGCTGCTCTGGGAGTGCGTGGCCTTGCACCCATTCTTCCACTTCACACCCACGAGACCCGAGCTAGTGCCTTACCTCCTTGTGCCCCAGGCTCTTCATTGCTGTACTGAGGTAACAAACAGCGCCCACCTAGGCACTAAGTGAAGATAAATAGTACTCACTTATGTGTTCAGTGAGATCACACGTATAAAGCACCTCGAATGGAGCCTAGTCATTGCTCAGTGAACACCTTTCCTGTGATTTGCTCCCGGCGCCGATCAGTCCTGAAGATGAGTCCCTGACCTCCCTGGGCTCGGGGTTGAGCAGGACGTTCAGCTAAGCCCACAGGCAGCTTCTGTGCGGTGCGGCGTTGAAAAGGACGATGTAACTCTCCTTCAAGGCCCGGGGCGAGGTGGGAAAGACTTCCTTGTGGAAGTGATATGTAAGCCTACACGTTAATGATTAAGTCAGAAGGTAGTGATCACCGTGAACCTACGGTGGCCAGCGTCCCCATACAACAATCGAGTGCTGGAAATGTGGTGAGGGTAGATGACAATCTAAATTTTCAGTGTGATTTAATTTTTAACTTTAAGTGTAAATAGCCACCTGAGCATGGGGGCTAAGGGATTATGCAGCATGGCTCCAGGGGGAGAGGAAAACGTGGGCAGGTCTGGAGGCGAGGGAGTCCCTACAGACTGAATGTCTGAGTTTTGAGGAGCAGGCTCATGAAGGATGAGACTCGTGGAAGTGCGTGGCTTGCTGAAAAGTTCAGACTTTTTACCGAGGGCCCTGGAAAGCCAGTGGACGGGAGAAGGGAAGTGCGGTGATTGGATTTGTGTTTGAGTGAAGTCACTCCAGCTGTATTGACACTTCGTGGTTTACAAACATTTCTAATAACCTGGCCTCATTTAATCTTCTAATCAACTTAATGAGATATATCTCCTTTTATATGTCTCTCTGACTTTGTATGCAACTCAGCAATTTTACTTAAAACTCGTTTTTTTGCTCATCAGTTTTTGTTAGTGTTTGTGTATTTAATGTGTGGCCTAGAGACGCCAAAAGTTTGGACACTGCCGCCTCACAGAAGACAAACCTGACCCAACTACAACATTCACACGATATTTGTGCACAGAGTCACACATGAGAAATTTTATAAATCAACTTGGAAAGCAGCGGCAGGTTGCTTCCTGAGAAATGCTTAAGAACCTTTTTCCTAAACGCGACCTGCCTTTGGAGGTCCACATCCTGTCATCTCGGTCCCGCGGGCTTCCCACCGGTCCCGGCACCTTGTTGCTTGCCCCCTTTTGTCACTGGTGGCGGTAGCGCTGAGCTTCTCTGTGCGCGCGGCAGGAGTGATGAGGGGTGAGCCTGCCTCGCCCTGCTTCGCAGGCCCTTCCTTCCACTCACACGTCCATATCCATCCTCTGCTCCCAGATGAGTTCAGGAGCCAACTGGGGTCAGCCAAGGACGTGCAATATGCTGGCAGTCGGTGGTTGCTGACCTGCCTCTCCGTGTCAGGTCTGAGAAGATAAAAGATGGCATCCCTCCAAGTGGAAATGAGAAAGGAGCACGGTCACCCCACACGGGAACCTACCGGTCTCCTCGAAACACACACACACACACACACACACACACACACACACACACGTGCGCATACACACACCTTTCCTGCCGCAAGCCTCTCAGTGAGAACATCTCAGAGACATACTAGCAGCTCATTTGATTAGATCAAGTCGTTCTCTCTCTGTGTGTCTCTCTTTTTAAAGGGGATTATTAATAAAATTATACTTCCTTAAAAAAAGACAGGGAATGTAAACGCTGCACTAATTTAATTACACAGGGGCTCTGTAAGACACTAATGTAAATATTCTGGTGAGCAGGGCTAAGACACTCGAAGTAATTACTTAAGGACTCCCTTTCAAAGAATCTCTCCCTTTTTTATTAAATGCCTTTTAACATTAGCACTTTCTTCCTGACAAATTAAATGAAATTTCATTACTCTCCCTGACTTAATGGCATGAGACTCCCGCCGAGGTGTGAGTTAACCCTCCCCGGACAGCTGACAAGGACTTCTACATTCAGTCAAAATGCCACTGTCCTAACACAAGAGAAAGGAGCCTCAAAGAATCCTTTGTGTTTTCCCCAGAGCGAGCATCCAGCATCCTTTATTTCTGTGATATTTTTTTCAGCTATGGTCCCTGCAAAAATCTAAGAAACCAATATTTATCTTTTCAGCATTTTCAAGTTCACAGTAAAAAAAATTTTTTTAACTAAGTATATGTATTATTGACCGAGACCTTAATAATGGCTACATCAAGGTCAATAACAATGCAAACAGTTATATAGTACTCGTTAAATAACTGAAATTAAAGTGCAGAGTGGTTAAGCAGTCTACCCAAGGTCACATAGCTCATAAGCCGCATGATAGGTTATAGCTCAGCCAGCCAGCCATCATTGCACCCTTTCATTCACACAGTTAGGAAATCCTCCGCCCTAAATAGACACAGAGATATTCCTTCTCCGTGTTTACATTTGTGCAAACTGAGACTCGGAGATGTCGTGGGAAAGCCCAAGTTCATGCAGCTTATCTGTGTCCAGCATCGCCTTTCAGCCATGTCTTTGAAATGATCAAGCTTTAAAATTGCATTTTCCAAAGGTGGTACCTGAAAAATTTTATTTCTAGACCTGTTTTATTAAACCTATTGAGAAATAACACAATAATAAACCGTAATTTAATTTTGAAAGAGAAAAATGAAACAGATTGCTTATCAGATTTACTCATTTTGAATATTTTAGGAGTAAAGTTATAAAATTACAAGAAAATTACAGAATAACCATTCAGGAACTATAGAGCTGAAGTTCTTGTTCTGCAGGTCTTAATATAAACTAAGAATAAATACGTATTCCTTTTTGTTCAAATAGTCAAGAAAGCCTTCACCAAATGTGTCCTGCCGAAGTTGTTCTGTTTTGAGAGAGAACTTGTCATTCTCACTACGCTGGAGAGATAATTTTGAGATGAACTTAAACTAACAGGGCTGCCTAGGACTGAGCCCCCTAGCAGGCATTCCTGGCTCTTTTTGATATCTATATATATATTTTTTCCCAGATGAAATGGTCATACTACGAAGAGAGTTTTACCTCTAACCTTTGTGGATTCTACTTGTCTGTCTTTGTTTGGACCTCGCTTCCCTTCTCCCTCTTATTTCGGCTTTACTCGTACTGTGTGTCTCGCACAGTGTCAGCGCTTCCCGAGGTCCGGACTGCGCTGATCCATGCTGAGAGAACGTTCTCGCTGGCTGACTTCGAAGTTTAAGAGACAGGGCCAGCTTTTAATGAGAACGTGCTATGGGTTTGTTTCCCTTCTCTCCGTTTGACCCAGCGCAGTTACTCTTGCGCTGCAACTGTTTTCTCTGAGCTCAATCCTTTTTCCTGTTCGTGTCACCAGTAGCTTGAACTTCCCGATGTCATGTCCCGTCTCCCCCGAAGGGTGTCCTTTCTAAGACCTTAGGCCATGTGGAAGAAAAATAATCAGCTCAAAGTTCAGAAGACAAATGTTGCGAGGAAGATTTTTTTTCTCCCCTCCTCTTGGTGGTTCTTAAACATATGTAGTTTCAGGGATCAGAATGTCAGTGTTTTGAAAGAGACAAAGACTTGAATTTATTTTGGTGCAGCTATCAGATTTTGAGGGGCCGGATCATTTGTTTTCCTCTTGTGAGGTCCAGGTAAAAGTTCATTCTCTCCATGGCCGGGTGCTTCTGACAAACAAAAACCAAGGACCCAAAATAAGTATTTTATCTAAAGAATGTGAACTATCCCAACACAAACAAGAAAAGGCACAGCTGCCAAATTCCACAAGTAGAAGGAGTGGGGAGGCTGAGACAGCTCAGGATCTCGGCTGGGGAGTAACGGGCAAAGTTTGGCCAGCTGCCCTTGAGGCCTTTAGGGACACTCAATCCAATTGCCAGGTCTTAGAGGCTGTGAATTTCAAGGTTACACCTGGGTGTTCAAGGGCAGGGCCAAGTGTAATCGGCACTTAGATCGTAGATTAATCTTATTTGCCATCTATTAGGTTTGATTCCTGTTCCCTCACTCCCTCCCTAAAGCCAGGATTATTGTGATAGTTTAAGATAATGGATTTTAACGGAAGAAAGGTCACACAGGCACGGAGATTCGGAACCTTAAGATAATATGATTAATCTAAAAGCTTCTTTCTCAAAGGGGAGGGCCTGCGCTTTTCATACGTCTAATTGACAGAGGAGAGCAGAAAGACCGGGAAGGAGCAACAAACGCGGAACGCAAAGGAACTCGGTCCTTGTCAACAACTGCAATTAATTATCATTGTCAGGATGATCTTTCATTAGTTTTCACACTAATAAGATGGATTTGCCTCATGCCTGAAGCTGATAAAACCTTATTGGCAACGTTGATAAGACCATGTCAGTATGGAGAGCCATTCGTAGCCATCTTCATTTTATTTTATTCTTCTCGTCTTCCCAAACTGAGGGACTCAGTGGACATTGCTAAAAGCCACTGTGCGTGTCGAGCTTGGTGGGACAACGACGTGGAGGAAGAGCCTTTCGTGCCGCAGATGACATGATGCAAACGATAAGGCGACCTTAACTATTGTTACAGATGCTGCAGACACATGAGTACCTGCTGTGTATTTCAAGCTACACAGTTTTCAGTCCTGTCCCTTTCAGTTATTTCAAGATAATTCTAACCAACCAACATGGAGAGGTCCATAGGAAAAAGAATAAGAATGATATTTATTTAGTAATCATCATGAATCAAGATTATAGGCTTCTAGGAAAGAAACCATTAGTCTTGGTCCATCTGTTAAAAAATTGGAACTTAAGTGGGGGTGCGAACTATCTTATTTTCCCCCATTCTTCTAAGATAGAAACTGTTTGTAACTGCCAAATAGTTTCCATCATTTCGAGTTATTTAAAATATATAGGAACATTTACATAGTCCCTTTATATATGTATATATAGATATTTACACATATATGTATAGCTTGAAATACATATCCATGTGTATATATACATATATATCATAAGCCCATTTCCATGAAATCCAATTTACTCTTTTTTTTTTTAATCACTTCTTTTAAGTAGGTAAAAATGTGCACTTAGGTTGTTTCAGGCAAACAACAGAAGACAGGTAACCGTCCGGAGGGCTGACTCCCTCCAAAGGCTCGGATTTGTCACCTTAGGGAGAGTAATAGGAGGTTTAATTTGTAATTTCATAAATAGGTGCTCCTTTTAACAAAGGGCGCTTCCTTGGTTCAGTCACAAGGGGGACAAAGCAGGCAACACGACGTTTCCCTCACCAAGACAACAGACAGAACGGGAGGGGACATCCTTCCTGGGCACAGGGGGCAACAGGCAAGGCAGGCGCACCGAGCGGCAATGCAGTGAGAGTGTGAGGTCCCCGCGTAACACAGTCCACGGGGCAATACACAGCTGTCCTCATTGGCGGAGATGCTGCGGACCCCGAGCAGTGTTAAACCTGTATGCAATGATCGGCCCTCGATATGGATCACGTAGCCTGGTGTGAAAAGCAGCTGCCACGCGAGGGGAAATGCCTCGGTTCCGGTCAGACCCACAGCCTCTTCAAGACGAAGTGCAGAGAAGCTAGAACACTTTGACGGGGAACATACGGGACAATAAAACTCATCCCTTTGGGTGAAACGACCTTTTTCTCTGAAATTTTGGAACTTCCACCTAAATAATGCTGTGCTTCATTGACTTCCCAACTGGAAAATACAGTATTACTAAGTCACTCTGTAGCGCAAGGGAGAAAAAGGTATTTGTAATTTCTAGAACAACAACAACAACAAAAACCTTTCCTATTCTCTAAAACCAAGTTTTAATTAAAAAAAACAAACAAGCTACTTTCCAACATGTGTAAGATGGAGTATTTAGAAGTATAAAAAGGCTAAATGTGTGACAAATGCTGACTCAGAGAGATTAGTCAGTGCCTGACAACGTGTGAAAAAGTCTGACTTGCCATACCAGTCCTGAAATGTTTGGTTTCATCTCAGTGTTTAATAATCGGAAAGAGAGACAGATATCGTGCGCCCTGTCCCGTTCCTCTTTCCAGAGCAAGCACCACAGAACACAGCCAAGCCACCATGGAACAAATCCCGCTTTGCTCACTGAGTTCATTCTGAGCTGGACCCTTCCAGGAAAGCCGCCGGACCCGTGTCTGTAATATCTCCTCCTCCCCTCATCTCATTCCCACTTCCGGATCTTCCCACCTCAGAGAGAGGTGTTGGCATTCGGCAACCCCCAGACATCAAAGCTTTCCCTAATATACGATGTGTTTATTCTTCCCAGGCCGCATCACTCTCAAAGGACTGCCAACAACCCTACAATGAAGTGGGCCCGAAGCGGGCTCTAGTAGTTATGGGAAGCCTTTCTCGTCAAACATCAAGCAAGTGCATGTGAGCTGCTCCTGCACCTTCAGTCTGGAAATGTCATAAAGTACTAAGCAGGGAGACCCTCCCAATGCGGAGAGCTGGGTTTCAATAGATTTACATGTTCAAGGTACAGGGCCCATTTCACATGCTCTCATATCAAACTGAGAAGTCTCAGAACTTGAAGTTCTGCATTTTAAAAATTAGTTCTTGTTGTGGTTTGAATACGCTGATGGGTAATGACAGAAATGCGATTTTACATCTGTCTGATTCACTATAATTTCCTTTTTATTTAGAATAAAATAAAGTGAAGATTTAGGAATAGTTTGTATGGCTTTGAGTTCCCAGGATTTATATGGTGTCAGAATGTGCATTTGTGTGTCTTAAGAAATTGGTACAGAAAACAGATTAAAGACAATACAGGCAGGTACAGTATAAATTGATAATACATTTTAAAATTTTTACAAAATTCTAATTTTACATCACTTCACCAGTGCTGGAGAAGTTGCTCCAAAAAATGTGGTAGAATTCCTGATCAATACTCTTCTGGAGACTTACAAAACAAATGCATAATTTTTATTAATCCTTGAATCTCTTATATCCTAAAATTTCTGGTCTAAAAATGTACCCTAAGGCCATCGAGATGGCAGCAGAATGAATAAGACTGACCCCAGGTTCCCAGTTTGCTTTGGTAAACTCCTTTGTTCTCCGGTTGTGCCTGGGACGGATGACTTTCCAGCATGTCAGCCATCAAACTAACCGAGTCAGTTGCCAGTCCGGGAAGCCAACACAAGACGTTCGTGCATCTACCCCACGCCACACACGCACTTCTTGTTTCTCTCCTCTGGAAGCAATAAAATAAAGACCTGATTGCTGTGCTCCAAATTGGTACTACCAAAGAGCACACAACAATTTTTGTTCTGTTTTGTGTTTTAGTTGCTGTTAGGATTTTCTGGAAGACTTATTTATCTCAAATATTTTAAGTTAGTTTACAAGTAAAGTGCAGTGTAAGCTTTCTTTGGAGTGAAAATAAGACAATTTATCTCTTATTACAGAAATTCAATAGAGTTTTCAAACTCTAATCATTTTCAGAAAAAAAAAACTATGGAATATATATGTGTTAAATTTTTTTTAAAGCTCAATAACTTATCCACAGAAGGGTTTGTTATTTGGGATTCTTTCTCTCCTTTTTCTTTCTTTATTTCTACTTTTTATATTTCTGATTCATTCAGAGTTATAGCTACAATGCCGAGCAAATGGAAGTAAAATGCAGTTTCTAAAAAACTCTTTCAAAACCCAAAGCCGAACAGCTGCATCAAAATATGAAAACAGAAGAAAAATGTACGTGATACAGAACATATCATACAATAGGATTACTCATATTTTCTTAATTTTTCTTCTTAGATTATGAGCTACACAGGTAAACTTAAAAGCTTATAAGATTATTGTTTCTGAAATTCAAAGCAAGCCTCTTTTCTGACACTTTTAGAAACTATAAGATTTTACTATTATTTGTGTGTTCTGTGTGTGTGTGTGTGTGTGTGTGTGTGTGTGTGTGTGTTTGGTCCAGCGATCATTTTGATTCATGGAAACCCAAGTACATTATTCCCTGTGTAGAATGATAATTCAGTCCCCTGCTAATTACAGAAAAGACACATTTTAAATAGCATATTCTAAAAGTACGTTTTCATTTTCTTTATAGAAAATAAAATAGAAATTAAAAATTGTTTACTTCATGTACCTTAACAAGTAAACTCCACTGTTGTGACTTGGATTACAATTTTTGTGTTTTCATTAATTTTATTAATTTTGTATTTCAGAGAGCATTTCTGCTTTTAGATTTAATAAGAACTTTTCAAGTAAGTGAGCTTTTATTTAATAGCTTAATAAAAACTTGGCCTGACCAAGGGAACATGTACTGAATGTTTAGGCCTTAAAGAAAAAAAGTCATTTTGTTTGTGAATAGTCTTAAAAAATTTAGCATACCAGGCAAACTAAATGAAACAAATTTTTTTCAATATACCACAGTATTTGATGCAGAATTACTGAAGCTTCACTACAACAATATTTATGATATGCACATTCTAAGACAGGTTATAGACCTGTTTCTTCCAAAATGATCTCATTTTAAATTAGGCAAAATCCTAGATTTGATATTTGAAAAGAAACTGGTAAAAACTTTGTGTATTAATAGAATGAAAAGCCCGGACCCAGACACCAGACAACCTTAAAAGTCAAAAGATCTTTCTACCTTCAAACCTCACAAGGGGAAAAATGATTAGAATCCAAGATGACCTTTCATATAGGAGGAGGAAAAAAAAAACATACGTTACAGGACATCTTATTTTTTAATGCATTTTAAACTGAAGTATCTCCACAAATGTAATTAGAAAGAGTGGACGAGTTGATGTGCATTTATACGGGGGGCAGTCATGAGTATGTTGGGGGGAAATTACATCTATCATTATTTCTCTAGACGTGCCAATAGAAGATTAGCTTTTAATAAAGAGATACAGCATTTTAAGTGTATATGTTTTTAAATCAGTCATTCTTTGCAAGTAAAGCTTTATTACTTCTGAGTTCTTGACAGGCACTTGAAGAAAGGTCACATAATAAACTGTGCTTATTTCTCATTGCAGAAAAACAATAAGTCATCTGTGCATCCATTATTCACCAAATTGTCTTCATTTTTCTTCACCTGCTGGGGTTTCAGCAATAAAGATAAATACTATTATAAAACTAGCCTACATGTTTTCACAATGATCCAGGATTTGACAGTGAGCTTGTCTTCTGGAGCTGATGAGAGTGAAAAATTTAGGAAGAATTTGCTATCAAAGTCGTTTAGCAGGAGTAAATTAAAGGCTCTTTTTCACAGAAATACACATCTGGAACCACAAATGCGTGAATTGAAAAACAAAAACACTTAAATGGAAAGTGATACCAAAAAAAGTTAGTATACTATTTTCTTTTAAGGAGATTATATCTTTATAACTTAATGTTTTCTCAGGCCCATTCTTGCCTGGCCCCCGAACACCCCCTGCTCCCAACCCCTCCCCCACCCTCCTCCTAGGGCTCTGGCGCCTTTGCCTCTGCTGGGCTCTTTCTTCCACCTGCCACCCCCGGATTTTCGGGGCAATGTCCTGCCCAATGGAAAACACCCCAGAAGGTTTCCTCCACTGTGATGTCTTCCGGAATAATTCGAGAAGAATTACTAATTTTCTTGTTTGCATTCACACAGTGTTTTATATTTGTCTTTTCACATATTCCGTTTTCATCAGTGATTAAAGTGTTTCCCTCCAACAGCAGAGACTGGGGAGGGGGGGCCTGACAGTGATTACCCTGTGAGGTCCATCACTTAGGGCGGCACCTGGGCGTAACTCGGGCTCAGAAAAGCCACAGTGTGCTTGTGGGTGACTGAGCTCGGCAGATGTCACTGGAAGTCTCTTTATGGACATGTGAGACTGTGTGAGCTCTGGAAGCAAAGAATGCTGTCCAAAAGTGGAATAATTACATACTGTGAGAACTCTATACAACATGTGGTAGTTCAGATAATCCGATAATACAGTGGTTCATGAAAATGGAGAAATACATTAAAATGACGTTTTTTAAAAGCTACAAGGCAACCCAATGCTTTTCTTCTTCTAAAACTAAAATGTTAATAAAAATGCACAACTTAAAAGAGTAACTTTTGGAACTAGACTTACGTATTCCAATGGGAAGATGGATCTATTGACCATTCTATTAACAAACATGCATATGTGTGTGTGCATGTGTGAAGTAAGGCTTAGCATATGAAGAGCACATTATATTCCTCAATTCAGGTACAAATGTTCTTAAGGACTTCTTATAGTGAACCCAGTGCATTTGGCAGTATATTAATTTTTTTCATTGTATACACAGCTTTACTAATAAATTCTTTTTCCATTAGTGCTTTCACTGTTGGCCTATTCTTGGCCAGCAGGGACATCACAGAACATTCCAGACTAGCAGCCAGGAGATGGAGGCCTGGCCCATCCGCTCCCATTGCAAAAAGCCAGTCAGTCCCTCAGTTCCTCAGCTGCAGCCCAGGGCCCTGTTAGCAAGTCCCCGCTTCAGTCCGAAGGTTGTTGTGAAGATAAAACAGGACAGTGTGCACGCTGGTGCTTCGCACAGCCTGGAACACTCTATAAATGGGGGATGTTATTGTTAAAGGGAGTTTAAAACTGTAGCATAAAAAGCCTTGTTATAAAAATAAAGTAAAAGTGACTCTAGTCACTTATTTTTACGAGCTACTTTGCTCTCTTCGGAAAAATATAATTTACTAATTCAAGAGAGAGCTATTAATTTCTCAGTCCTTCACAGCCGTTAAAGCAGGATGATGACTTCGATCCCGCTTGCGAACGGAGTGGGCGTACTGCGGGGGAATGCTACTCTCAGGTTACATATAAACGGAATGAAATTGAATTAATGAAAACAGAGGAAAGGTATGGGCAAGTAAACAACCGACTCATCCCCTGCGAGGCTCAGCGAGCGTTTGAAATAAGACAGCAGTCGAAGCGTATCGACTTCCACGCAGCTCCTTCCCAGGCCCCTTCACGTGCTATTTGGGAATTATTTCTAAAATATTGTACTGAATATTAATAAAACCGCATCTCTTTGGTACCTACACCACTATTCCGAGTAGATTCAGCGGAGCGCAGCGTGCCTGTCACGTGCGCACCGGAACAGCTGTGCACGGCGTTTGCAGAATCCGCAGCACTCGCCACCCACCGTCAAAGGCTTGTCGGTAAACGGTGGCACACCGAACTCGGGGCCATAGATACTTTTAATTAGATTAGGATATTGTCTGCGCTTTGATTTTAGACCATTCTATCAAACTGCTTTGATTTTTTCCTAACTTCCAAAATATGATGACAGACCCCAAAAGCGATTCTTTGAAGTGCACGCAGCTTCGGTTGTTTGTTTTAGAAGGTGTCATCGGATGCAGCCTTCCGAAGGATCAGTGATGATTTGCGGCTGGCAGCAGATCCTGCCGAGTTAAAAAGGAGGGCGAACTGAGTGACCTCGGGGAATTCGTGGTCCTCCCTGAGTGACTCGGTCTCCCTGCCTATCGTTAGCGACATGCAGACATGGACAGTTTTCAAGCTTTTTGTTACACTTGAAAGTTAACTGTTGTAAACCAATTTACACAATGCCTCAAAAAGTAAGCTCTAAAGAAATGTAGCTTTTAGTGCTATGCCATGCTGTTGTGTAAATATACGGTTTTCGAAATGCTTCCGTTTCAAACGCATCAAAAATAAGATGTTTTGTAACATGCTTTCCCCCCACTTTTACGAAAAGTCATCTTGGATTCTAATCATTTTTCTCCTGGCGGGGGTTGAAGGTGGATAGATCTTTTGACTTCCAAGTTTCTTTAGTGTCCAGCTCCAGGCTTTTCTTCCTATTAGTAAGCGAAGTTTTACTAGGTTCTTTTCAAGTAAATATGGCTATTAGAATATGAATGACCTCCTCACACCTGTGGGTAACCTGATGCCATCCACGGTGGGCCGAGAGGAGGGGTGAGTGAAGCAGAAGGACACCTACTGTTGATCTCAACTCCGAGAAGGCAGTGCCCTGGGCAGCTCGGTTGCATTTGCCCTGGTAATTGTGGCCTGATGGTGTCCTTTACTCTGAGAGTCACACTTGGGGGTTCCAGAGGAGGTGAGGGGTGGCTTCTTTGTGCCTCCAACCAAGACATTGAACCAGCGCATGTCTCAAGCTGGTCTTTGGCAACAGTTGGTGTAAGATCAATTTCTAGTTGACTATTCCCACAGGGGCCTAGACAGTCTTCCGGATGACCCAGTGTGTTCCTCGGTTGTGCTGAGTCTGCCCTTTGCTCGTTGCATCAAACTTATATTACTACTAGCAGTTCTAGTAATAAAAATAATAGTATTTCCATGATCCGAATTTTCATTTCCAAAATCCTGAATCATTTTTTGATTGGATTGCGTAGCTCCTTCCATCTCTTTTAGGATTTCAGCTGTGCTGGTTTTAAAATGTTGATCTGTTTCCTTCGTGAAGTCTCTCTTTTCCTCAGAGCGTACTTTGTGGAGGTCGATGTCGAGAAACTCATTTGCGTGTGTTTCTCTGACGCGTGCGCACAGAGGGAGGAAGTGGCCTCTCTCCAGCAGCGGCGTCCTCAGCGCGTGCTCCCTGGTGAGCACGCACTCCAGCCTCGCCGTCACCTTGCTATGCCCTGATGCCTTCAGAAAGGTCGGGAGTTGAAGTGGGCTTGGTCCCTCGAATCCTCAGGACGTGGTAACCAAGGTGTCACTCCATGGGGTGCGTCTTCTGCCATCTCTCTTTGGAAATAATTCCACCTTTTACAGTAGTTCTTTCCTGATAGATTTCTGGTTCTCATTGCCTTCTTCAGTCTATTTTCACATGTTCTTCATCTTGAGATTTCTTTTTAATTTCTGATGCATTATGAGTTTCTCTTCTTTTTCCAAGTGCAGGTAATTGTTTAAAAAATATTTATTTTCTGTAATTCCTAGGTATTCGGAGCAGGGCAGGGTAGGGGTACGAGCTCACATCTGAAGTCCGCCATCTTGTTCCAATCTTTTATCATTCTGTGGGGTTTGGAATATTATTCAAATAAATAATTAAATGGTTCCCCCAAAAGATATTTCTGATAAGAGGCAGCACCAAAATCTGATTCTAAACATGATCAGATTTTACTTATAGGATAATAGAAAGGATTCACTATATTAATTCATGAAGCTGAAAATGAACAAACCTAACATTTAAATTATGATTTTCTGTAGCTGAGATGTCTCTTCTATAGCTCATTGAGTATTTCGTAGAGTGTAACTGCCTGCACAGAAAATCCTCATTCAGTGATTTTTATATGGGTCTCTCCATTTAGAAAAATAGTCCTCAACTGTTTTCATATTCAAACCTTCTGACAATTAAGCTGTATTTTTCAGAGCATCTGAATTCTTTTTCTCTTTTGCAGTCCTTAGCATACCAGTAATGCTTCCAGTAATTTAATGGGGATTTTTACATTTGTAAACTGTAAAAGGCTGTGAAGGGATGACTCGCCATTTTAGCTTCGTGGCCTGAAATTGTAAAATCTGCTAAAGTTGGTGTTTGAGCAGTTCCAAAGAAAAGGTAGACAAAGTCTTTACTTTCACAGATAATGTGGACATAATTTATTTGAGACACCAGCATTTTCAAGGGTCTCCGACAACATCTGGGGCCCCCGCACCACCCAATGAAACGAGGGACCACATGTCCCAGGGTAACTGGGATTCATTCATTTTTTCCCTAATGTTTCTTTGCCAAGATCATTTTAAAGGCATAAAACTTCACATGCACGTTAAGGAAAATGATGTCAATCCCTTTAAAGCCTTTTTCTGTTCATTCTTTTTTTCCCTCCTGGTACAAAGGATCAGAAGCCTGAATGAAGATTATTCCTAAGACAGATATCACGTTAAACAGGAAAGTATGGTTTTAATAGGAAAAATGGTCTCAAAAGCTGTGGGGGGAGAAAAAAGCCCCTTGCTTTCAAATACAGGTGACCTAGTGAGCACTTTATAAATGACTAGAGAAACTCAGTTTCTTCTTCGGGAAAATGGAATTGATAATATTAAATATTTGGTGAAGGGCTATTTGGATGTGGAACTGCATAAATTATATCTGTGATATTAGTATCTGATAATTGCATTTCCAATAGGAATTACAATTAGGACCCTTGCAATATGACATACTTTTGATCATTTTAATTTCCTTTGTGATTGCAAAGAATGATAATTCTTTGGGGGACTTGACTCCAATTTTCACATTACAAAAGAAAAGTATGGATAATGGAATAACGCCGAGATGAAGCTTCCTTGATCTGCAATCTCTTATTTCTCCCCTTCCCATTTCGGCAGTGGGGATGCCACCTGTGCTCTGCTCATTATAAAACTTTTAGCAAGAGGCTAATGAAATGCAAAGCTTTCTATAAGACCAGCACTAGCCTTCCTATCAAATCATCTGAAATATTTATTTGCCCTCTTGAATAATTGATAGGGGCATCAGCTCTCCCGGTCAATTGATTTATTAAGGGACTGTTTGGAATTAAACAGCTTAAAGATATTAGATTTAGCAGTGATCTTGCTTGTTAGCATATTCATTTACCTACGGGAGCCCCCATTAGATATTGTTAATACACGACGTTTCCAGTCACGGCCTGGATCCCCTCAAATTGCATTAACGCCAGGCTGTTTAGCCACAGAATAACAGGTTTGATTGAGTGCTTGGGTTTGGTGTAATTAGATTTTCCTAGAAAAGGGGGGACTGCTTTAATGCCATGTGCATTAAACTGGATATGTCATCAGCATTACTGTAATTGGCGAACAGGAACGCTGGAGACCTGACTGCGTCTGAACGTTGGTGTTTATGGCTCACTGTCCATTCTCGTAGATGGTGCATAATAGCCGTGCTTGCTTACATATGTATGACCCTAAAAAAAAAGAGAGAGAGAGGGACTGACCTCTTTAATAAGCATCTCTTTTGGAAAAGGTGGAAAATTCTATCTGAGTAATGGGATCAATTCTTCGTTTTTTAAAACTGCCAATTATTTCTCCTCCTGAAAAGGTCATGTGGCTGGCTAATCAATGATGAAAGTAGCCTGTGAATCTAGGTAGGTATATTCATGCATTTGATTTGCATTTCAGTCTATGTGCCTTGGGTTCCAAATGCTGTTCTGATTAAGGGCCACAGCCACACCAGTGGAATTTTCTCTCAGCATTGCTTTCTCCGAGGAATTATAGCTTCTTATTAACAGAGGGGCACCTGGGAAATGAAATCATTTCTGATCACTCTCCCCTAATGGGGAGATGATTCATTTTGTGTACAAACAGCACGAACTTTGCCCGTCCAGGGGCTGTGGGCCCCATTTGATAATCTGTCTGGTGAGGTATTGTAGGCGTGTTGAATGGGGCTGGCACTAGCCAAGTTGGGAAGTAAGCCATTTTTTCCCATTGTTATTTCTATTTACCTTCTCTCTTCTCCAAGATCAAGGCACCCTTGGATTACACCTTCATTGTCCAGAACTTAAAGTGGGGTGCTCAACGTGTCTCTGCCGCCTTCTTTCTCTAAGTCACATCTTAAACTGATCAAAATATCCCAGCCTTCTTCTCCCTTTCCTTAGATTTTTGATCACAGGAAAAACTATACACTATTTCTTTTTATGTTACACATGTCAGTAAATAGTAATCAAATGTGCATGTCAGTTTGTAATTTGCAAGTCATGGCCATAAGTTATCTCATTTCTCTCTCTTTTAAAGATTTTATTTATTTATTTTTAGAGAGAGGGGAAGGGAGGGAGAAAGAGAGAGAGAAATATCAACGTGTGGTTGCCTCTCACATGGCTGTCACTGGGGACCTGACCCACAACCCAGGCATGTGCCCTGACTGGAATCGAACTGGCAACCCTTTGGTTTGCAGCCCGTGCTCAATCCAATGAGCTACACCAGCCAGGGCAAGTTATCTCATTTCTTGCTCTCACTTCTATGGTTGGGTAAAGGATCAGAGGCTCAGGGAGATCAAGCTACCTCTCTCTGTGCTCTCAGCGAGTAGGAGGAGAATCAGCATTTGAATCACTGCACTGTTCACGTGCTTCCCCTGCAATGTGCTGTCTCCTGTATTATGCTGGCAGCCACCAGGCAATCTTTGGAGATGGCTCCTAAATGCAGTGCAGAGCTCAGATTAAGTTAATCTGGGGGGAAAAGAGAGGCTGATGTAAAATGGCCATCCCCCTGGCTGGACTGCAAGATCCACTTTTAGGGCCAAGGGTAGTTTAGGAAAGGGATCATCACAGTTGATTCTTTTGCTTAATGCCTGCTATTTGGGGGGTGGCATTATTAAGGAGGCTTAGTAAGGGGCCTAGTATCCTTTCAAATCTGTATTAGCAACTTGGACTCTCTTAGCATCAGAAGTCGTTGATGGGGTTGGAGAACAGCGGTAACCCCAAAGGTCTGCATGGAAGGGAATGAGAGCAGAAATCACTGGGAGGGGACTTGTTGAGGCGGTGTCTACAGCAGCGAGCATCTCGCTTGTACTTGGATTGGGCGCCTATGCAGGTGGTGCGGTAGAGTTGAAAGGCCGCCTGCTTCAAAACACAGGTACAATGAGTGCGATGTCAAAACATTTTCAGAGTGATAACCAAACAGAATTCCCATTAGTTTGGTTATAGTGTTACAAGAAGATTAAAAATCAGGATACACACACACGCATACATATTTATAAATATCAAGATACATACACACACATATGTATCTGTACGTGTAGATCTGTAAATAGATCCATTGATATGAATGTATTCTTGTCCATGTGGAACTTATCCTTCTGACTCTAGAAAGCAATTCGGTGCAGCGACGTGTTTCTCCCACACAGTACACATTCCAGTTTGCTGTGCCGCTTCTGATCGGCCCCACCTATTTGAGAAATTGAGGTTATATTATTCATATTATTGAACCAGACAAATAAGGAGCGGATGTTGAACTGAGCAAACTACTGCTTGCATTCATCACTTGATGTTTTATTTAGGAAGGCAATTCTCATCACAAGCCCCCCAAAAGCAAGGTGAATGAATATGCTGAAATATTCATTTTACTTTTCAGGAGAACGGAGCATCTCCCTGTGAAGGAACGTGCATCCTTCTCTCTCCCTGAATTCTCACCCCACTTCCTCTAGGTCTTTGCTTTGGCTATGCCGAGCTTTTTTTCCTTTGGTTTCTGTGTGTGTGTGAGTGTGTGTGTGTGTGTGTGTGTGTGTAGAAGCCATGTGTCTAAGGCGGTGACAACAGTCAGCGGAGCCAGAGCCTTAATCACTGTTTACTGATTTAGTCCATTTTACTAGCAGGCAGTGCTGTTCCAGAGAGCTGTTTTCCTGGCAGGGTGCAAAGACTGCTTTCAGGGGCAAAAGTGTGTGTCTCCGTGCTGTTTGTTCACCGTCTCTGGCACCGTCTCGCCACCCCTGGCAGGGCCGCTGCACCCGGGCAGCGGGCCGGCGTGTCAGCCTCTGCCCCTGACAGCACTCATCTGCTGGTGGCCGCAACGAGAGCCAGAGGAAAGCGGAGGGAGGGCACGAAGGACCCGACCAGGCATCGGAACAAAACCTGTGTCAGGCAGAGGCCACATGCGTCACACCGTGTGTCCATGCATGTGGTGAAAGGAATGGAAAATGACAGATCGGGGATCCAACTCTGCGCTCTGATAGGGTCTCTCCTTTGGTTCGTCCCCACTGCTCTGGGGTTGCGTGGCTGTTGGTGGTGGTGGTGTCTCCTTTCCCTGTGTTTTCTTAGAGTTGTGTGTGTGTGTGTGTGTGACCCTTAAAGTGACAGATTAGTTATGGCAAGGAAAGAGGGACGCTTAGGAATTGCTGGTGTTTCTCAAAGAGTGTGTCATCACCTTCGCTATTTCCCTTCCGGTCCCCGTGGGTCATGGACAACTCCGGAACTGCCCCACGGCCTGGCCCGTCCAGATCATCGTGGGGGTTGGTGGCTGACCTGTGGAATCAGGGCTGCAGGTACAAGGGGAGGCGGTGGCGAGTGTGGGGAACACTCTGATGGTATTTACGTAGACGCGTGACACCGAGAATGTCCCCGGGCTTTTCTAAGTCATCATGTCCTGTTCCAACCTGGGCAACAGTTCATCTGCATTCGTACATGCCATGCTGGAATCAATCTGGTCAGCGTGAGAGGGCCCGTCACTTGTGAGGGGCCGGGACCTTCCTTGGTCTCGGGCCTGGGGAAACTCAAGGGCGTGTGTTTAATCCAGGGATGGGACCCAGGGTTTTGTCTAAACGTAGGCACGTGAGCCCCACGGGGTTCCCTGTCACAGTCACCCCCAAACGAAAACTCCCCACCCTCTCCAACTCCTCACCGCACTGCTGTTGAGTCCAGAGGCTTTGGAGGCGGTTTCCAGTTTGCGCTCCCTGCTTGTATCTGCGTGAAGGAATGATGTATTCACCCCAAACCAAATGTTCAGCCTGAGGTGGAAAAGCCACCAGTGGGGGTGAGCAGTAGGGACTATGGAACACTCATGAAGCTTTGACACTCCCTGACGGAGCGTCTTCCTCCTCTTTGTCATTCAGGTGGCCACACAAGCATTGTCCTGTCCACCACACCCTCCCCCAGTCACTGTCCGTCTCCTCCCAGCAGTAGGACCCATCAGATATTCGGGGCAGGAGGCCCGTTCCCCCACCCCCACAGATGGCCTCCTTGGCCGCCTGAGAATTCTCCCAGCAGCCTCTGAGGCTCCTGCTGGCTGAGCCTGAGAATTCTCCCAGCAGCCTCTGAGGCTCCTGCTGGCTGACAGGACCCAGAGTGGGTTGGGGTCGATGGAACCTCCACCAAGCATCTTAATAACATGCTCTGCAAACTGCACTTGCTAGCTTCACACTCTCTGTCCATTCTTAAAGCCTCAGCTTAAGAAACCTGCTGCTTTTCATTCATTAGTGTTTATCAGGGCCTATGCCAGTGAAGACCGCCTTCCCCACTTCAACACAAGGCCTTCTGATTCCTATCTTATCACCACTGCTAATGGTAATAACAATATAAATAAAATATTTCCAGTGACCTAATCCACAGACCTGAAGAGGTTATGTCTAAGGCCTAAGTTTTGGAAAGAGAGGGAGGGCTGACAAAGTAAGGTCTCTAATCTTGGTCTAACCGCGCCCATCACTCCCCTCGCCTGTGCGCAAGGAAAGATGTCACGTGTGAACACTGCGTACAGTTGGACATCACCAGAGGTATACAGTTGGAGCCTTCAGAGGCGCAGAGGCAGAGGCTGGAACCCGCTTCTGCTCCCTCTGGTTGGGATGCCGACATAAAGTGACACAGGCATCCCATCAGGGGCTCTGACTCACCAGGGAGGCGGTTATAGATGTTAGCCGCTTGGCTCAAAAATTCAAAGCAATCGCCGATCTAAAGCCCACAGGAAGCATCTCAAAAACGTTCCCCCTCCCTAAATAAGAAGCACCACCGCGTGACCGCACGCTGCCCTGTGCTGGGCCGAGTTATCACCAGGATGCCCTGGTCCTCACACGTGTCCACGCAGTGGTCTCTGGCTTAAAGTTTGTAATTTCTCCTTTCCTACCCTAACATTTGCGGTGGGTGGGAATGGTAGAGATAGAGGCGGAGAGACAGAGAGAGGGGTGGAAATGAAGTGAGAAAAAGGAAGGAGGAGAGAGATCACCTTTAAGCCTTTTTCTTTCCTCTTTCTTTCAAATGACACAATAGAATTTTTTTCCTAAAGTTGTATTAGGGATTCACTTAAGCAGAAATGAACTGTAATATGCAAATAGTTCTAATTGGACTGCTAATAGAGCGTGTCTCTGTTGTTTTTTTGTAGGGAGTTTTATGCCTATGTAATCAGTGCAGACAGCCGTTAAGTAAATGAAGAGGCAACTAACAATGTCAGAAAAGAGACCGGGCGGTTCCGGCTGACACTACCCTAATCTTCCAGGACCCATTAAATGGCAGTTTCAACGCATTACCTACCATAACATCCTTGAATATCACTGATTTTATTTGCAGTATCAAACATTCCATTTCATGCCCCATTAACAGTGGGAGCCTGAGCTTTTTGACGCAGCTAAACATTTTACTAACTACCTGGACTAAGTAACCAATTAACTTTTGGAGACAATACGGCCAATTAAGCGCGAAAAGGTAAGGCTGTCATCCCCCACGAAAATTGAATTTCCTTTTCCCGATGGCACTTATTGTCGCCGCTCAATTGTTAATGGGGATTCGGTCCCTATTAAAGTATGAAGGCAGAGCGGAATGGAAAAGTTCAGAGGACTCTGTTCCCGAAGAGTAGGTCACCCAGCGTCCCAATCGGCCACTAATTCAGTTAACTTTTCTTCATGCCAGATTACTTATTGGATGCGACTGGAGCAGGGCACGATATCACATTCCGGGATAGTGGCACAATCTGGTAGCTTCTGAGGAAGCCACAGGCCCAGGGCTGTAGTTTGGACCTTATATGGGATGTTTAAGGGGGAAAAAAAAAAAAACTGTTTTCTGACAGCAGAAATATCAGTGTCGGACAGATATTGCCCTGGTTATGGCCATCGCTGCGACTCTTCAGAGATAAAAACGAACCCTCCTATGGCGAGGTGTGCTCCAAATTAACCCTCTGTGGTTGGAAAGTCATTTTCTAAATGGCAGACAAGGTCGCGGGCGGTGATTCTGCTCGCTGGATTTAACTCCAGTTGACGGGAATGGCGCACAAGTAATGAACTTGGAGATCCCATTTTGAAAGCTGGAGGCAAATTTCACGGCTTTAGTCGGAGTCTTTCATCTTTGGAGGTGCAGGAGAAAATTTGTCCTGGGGGCATCTTTCATTGGTCCTGTGTGAGTGAAACGTGAAGCTTACACGAGCCGCAGCCTGAACGTTGGACTCAGATTCATGTGTCTATTTTTTTTTTTTTCAAAAAAAGAACCAGATCACATCAGCTTTGTGAAAATGCAACTGTTCTGAATGTGAAGGAAAATGAAGGATTTTCAAAAGTGGGGAAGAATAGAATTTCAATGTTCATTATGTGGATGTGATTGTGTTATAAAGTTTTAAGGTTGCTTACTCATTGTTGTCCGATCATCCCTGGAATAATATAATTTTGTGACATTCATTAAAAGCCTGTTCACATACATTTAAAATCTGATTTCAGCCTGAAAACTCATAAGTAAAGCAGTGATCAAAAGTGTGCTCAGAATGAATAATTCCCTGTGGGTTTTTTTTTTTTGTTTGTTGTTTGTTTGTTTGTTTTTTGATGGTAAAGGTGTTGGTCCCCACAGAACAGCTGTTAGAAAAAGAAATCCATAGATTCCATTGTTATTTTAGCATTCTTGATTCATAATTTTTGGGGTTGTTTCTGCCGTATTCTGTGGTTATAAGAAGCAGAAGCAAACAGGATTAATGTTGTATTCTTTCAAGTTTAAGGCCCTTTAGAAGAACGTGATATAATCTGTTACTTCCAAAGAAGATGTGAGTAAGAAATGGTTCTCTTATATTAGTATGAATCAATTAATAATATTGATTGGAATTTCCTTTTGAACTTTTCCTTGGATTCTAGTAGCTCTTCTCAGGAGACACAATTTATTTACAGAAGCAATGGCTATGGGCTATTTATTTTAGCCATTTTCCCATGGCCATGGATGATTTAAAAATGATTACAATAGTTTGAACTTCCTGTTATTTAAGATAGAGGAGTAAAACCAGATCTCCAATGCTTCCCACTCCCACCCTCCAGCACCACTGTATGAGGATCATGAAAACAAACAAGCAAGGAAAAAATTAAGTTGGCAGCGCTCGAACTGTGGGAAGGCTAGTGGCCAAAGCTCCCAATCCTCTATGTCTGTCCCTGAGTCCAGGTGGCAGGGGACACTGTAGGAAGCTCCAAAGTCTCCCAGGCTGCTTCGTGCCCCCTGATCTAGGAGGCACATGGAGCTCTATGTGGTCACTTCAGGAGACTCCGGTGCCGTTTGCTCCAGCTTGGCTCGCTGTGAAATGAGAAGCCGCAGTCTTTATATGTTGAATTCATGAGGAAAATGAATGATCCATGATATCTTTGATACAAATAGGTTATCAGGGCCCCACACTGGGTATCTTCCACTAGAGTGAGGTATGTCCCTGTCCCTGAGAGGCCACCTTTGATGCTCACGTAACAAGAGGAGAGGGCAGACACCTGGCGGTCTGACAGCCAAGCTTACGTAGAGGCCCCGTCCCCAGCCCTCTGGCTACGGAAAACCCAGCCCTCCAACCGAATGTCGTAGGGAAGCACAGGCATGTAGGACAGAAATTAAGACCCGTGTGTCTTCCAGAAGGAATCGTGGGACGTGAGGTGCGCTGTTGCATTTAGGGTTTGGTGTGATTTTTGTGAGACTCTCACTTTGCCCTTCGGTTGCTTTCAGTTTTTGAATCATTTATGTGTATTTTATCTTATAAATTGATATCAATATGTTAATGAGTATAATAAGCCATGGGGGCATTTGGCTTATTGGAGTGTTTTTTTTTTTTTTTTTTTTTTATGTTTCTTAATAGACACAATCAAAATTGCTTTTTTAAAGCAATAGCTTTTGTTCTTGCTACCTATGGGGTTATCTACACACTGTAAAAAAATTCAGAAAACACAGACTTCCCCAGTGTCACACAGCAAGGTAATTCGTCCCTGGGGATGTTCTTTGAAGGCTTCTTGTGCCCAGCATGGCATTGAGCACTAGCGTGCCTCCTCTCTCAAGGAACTTACATTTTAGTGAGGGGTATGCATTCTAGTAAACTGTAGAAGCAATGATAACTGGGCGTGTTTCACAACCCTTTAAGGACACCTGAAAGATTGCTCAGACGAGATAGAAATGAGATGCCTGATCATGTTTACGCTGAATTAATATTTAACTTTTGGAAATAATACTTTTTTATTAATGAACCAATAAAGCGCTCACTTACAAAAATTTAGAAAAATGCACAAGTCCAAAGCTGTCCAGTTTTAACCAGATTTTTGTATCTTGCTTTACAGGGAAGATTAAAGGAAGGCATATAGGGGAAGGGCTGAGCATTCAGCACAGGCTCTGTACTAATATGACCACTGCTATTAATATCATTTTAACACATTACATCATACACATTTCCTTATAGCAGCAAATCATCTTTGAAAGCATAATGCAAGTGATTTAGTGATGCAGTATAACTTACCTGAACAGCTCCTAGTTGCTGAACAGTTATTTGGACTTGATCTTTTCATATACATGAGACATTTCTTAGCTATGGTGTACACACAGTCTTTACAGAAACCTGACTCACAGGGTGCCTTCTTAATGTGGCCGAGAAGGGGCCTAAGGAGATGGTGGTGGCCATGTGGTAGACCTGGAAGAGTCTGCACCGGCAGGCCCCAGGTGCCGGTCCACATGCTCCACCATGGCATCCCCAACAGACCTGCTCCCCTGGGGTACTCAGAGTCTGACATACGCATTGCACGTGGGAATACCTGCATTGTAAAAATAATGTAAATGCCATTAATCCTGGATACTCTAAAGCCTTAGTTTCGTTTGTTGAGGAAGTTTGGACTGGCAACAGTATGAAACTAGAAAGAGACTTGATTCTGAAAGACTGTTTCCGGAAGGACTGCAGTCATGTAGCGTTACAGGCTTGAGGTGGTGCGAACACAGTAGGCATGAAAAGGCAGCGATGGGTGTGAAGGGACACCACGTGGAGGTCCGGGGTCGGCTGTGTAGGTCTTATCTTAAAGGATGGCGCGGGAAGGCGAAGCTCAAAGGGGACCCCTCCATTTCCGATGTGGGTAACTTTATAACATGATCTTGATAGAGATGGGTAAACAGGAAAGGGGAATGGAGTTAACAAAGAATGAAAAGACAAGCAGGAATTTAACGGCTTATTCCGAGAAGTTGATGAGTCACAATTTGATTAAGAGGTAACTGAGTCTCTAAGATTTTTAAGCCTCAGAGAAAAAGAAATAAGACCATTGGGACCGAAGAAACCCTGGAGGGCTCAGGGCTTGCAATATCGGAGGCCTAACTGCAGGCTTCTAGTCCCCATCCCGAGCGAGACGACTGGGCTTCAAGCAAGGTCATAGCCATGGGTACGGACAGAAGAGAGTTGCCCCAAAGGAGCTGCGGGAACGCTGAGGACCGGAGTAGCCTAGGCCTTTACCGGAAGAGTGGGGTACAAGGTAACTCGAGGTCCTCAAGGTGGCTGCAGGGTTGTAGGAAAGTCATCCAAAGAGGGGGATGGAAGGAGAGACTTAGACATTTTTTATTTGAGGATTGAATTCATTCAGAGTCACTTAGATTGTAATAATGAGGTTCATTTAAGACCTGACAATTGCTGAAATAATATGGTTAAAGCCATGAAACATTAAGATTGCGCTTGCCATAACAGAACCCGTTTGGGCTATTATTAATCTAATCTCATAAGTGCACATAATACTCAAGCAAGCAAACCAAAGCTTTGAATTTGGTTTACACTAATAGAAAGACTATCTCGCGGGCTTTTCGCCGGGATTCGCAGTGCCATTAAGCAATTACTAGTGGCTAGAACACTAGCCCGCATGTCGCTATTTCTGGTTAGGGGATTTTCTTGCCCGCCTGACTAAATCTTCCAATTAAATGCAGTGGTACTACATTCATTTCAATTCTTCATTTACAATGCACAGTGGAAAGTATTGTTCCTTTAAGTAAATAGTTTTAGGAGCTGTTAAACCACACGCATAGCATTACTGATTTTCAACATTCCACCAGATATCATTGTGCAACAAGGAACAGGTGAGACCCAGAGACAAAGAGAAGTCTTTTGTATTAATATAATAGCATCATCTTTATCAATAAAGTGACTCTGTCCAATAACACCTTCCAACTATTTCTTTGACGTCAACTCTAATTTTATCAGCAGTTATATTTAAATTTGCCCTGCTTAAACTTCCATTTAAATGTGAAACCTGACACAGGACAAAGGTACACAGCTAGAATTCCTTCCACAGTGTTCATTACAAATAAATTAAAAAGGTTCTCAACAAAACCATGATGGTGATGATGATGCGGATGCTGCTGTTGCTGAGAATTTATTATTATGTTTATGGAGGGGTGAAAATAGAAAACAGACTAGTAGGATTTTTTCAAATCATGATAAATTCAAGTGTAAAAATTAATAGAGTTATTAGTAAAACCAGTTCTTTAAGTATTTTTCATTATTTATAGTGAGGATCTTTTTTCCCATAAAATCTTGATATATATCTACCGTGTGTGTATGTGTGTATATGTGTATGTGTGTGTGTATATATATATGTAATCATTGTAAAACTTTTCTTCAACTCTCAGTAACCAGTATTGAGAGATTATCTCTGAAACAGGGTAATAGTGAAGCATTCAGACTATTGAAATCATGATATCTGAATTCATGACATAATTCTAGCATCAACTATACCTCTGTAACCCTGGGAAATTCTACCCATCCTGCTGATACCTCCGATTTTATCGACAGAAAGAGAACGAGTACTTACCACACAGAGTTATTGTGAGAATTAAATGAGATCCTAAATTAAAGAGCTTACATTAGTTTAATCATTTATAAGCAAGTATAGTTTTTGAACTCTAGGGACTATACTAATGGTCTAAGATAATGAATAGATAAATATTCAAGGAGATTTAAATAAAATCATAGATAATGGTGGCTCCCCATTGTTTTACTAGAATAGAGACAAGGATATATTTATATGTAATGTGTTTCTAGATTTTAATAATATAATCATGCAAGTTCCCAGAGTCCCTGGGAAAACCCTTTGTGGTGCTACATCCCGAGATGAACGATGCATTTCAAGACCCATTGATCCTATCCCGAAGACCTGTCTTAGATACTCATCGAAAGATTTACTCATCTAAATTGGAATTGGATAAATATTTAATTTCTTTATGTGTCAAAAATGCCTTCTTGCTGCCCTCCGCCCCTTACACTGAGACCGTTAGGTATCTCCAAAAGTCCCTCCTTATTTTAAATGGACAGAAATATTCATCTCTGACTTTTAACTTGACAATGTGATGGTTCTAGGAGTGTCTGAGTGAAATTTCTTGATAGCATGACATCTTGCTTATTAAAAATCAAAGCTAACCCTCCCTGGCTGATGTGGCTCTGTGGCTTGAGCATAGGCCGGTAAACCAAAGGGTCATTGGTTCGATTCCCAGTCAGGGCACTTGCCTGGGTTATGGGCCAGGTCCCCAGTAGGGGTGTGCAAAAGCCAACCACACATTGATGTTTCTCTCCCTCTCTTTTTCCTTCCCTTCCCCTCTCCCTAAAAATAAATAAATAAAATCTTAAAAAAATTAAGGATAATCCAAATTCTCTATTGTCCTGCATCTAATGCCTCTAGGATTTTATATTAGGCTACGATTTTTTTCATTAGATTACCTCTAAGAGTCATTATTTTAGCTGAACAAAAGTGGGGGGAAGGAGGAGGGAAAAGAGAGAGAAAGAGAGATTGAAATTCAACCAAAAATATTTCTTGGGCTTCCAAATGGTCTTTCTTCCAATTAATTATTCTCTTCAAATGCACTAAATTAATACAATTAATCACAGTTAACTCACACTTTTGCTAGGGAGATTTTAGTGTTTGCTATTTAGTAGTATTGACAGTTTAAATTTTCAAAGGCTTTTTCTCTGCTGGACAACATTTTTTCTTTTATTTAATCTTCAACTTTTAAAAAAAAAGCACCAGATAATTATTTTAGCCTCACTTTTCAAAGTCAAGAGTGATGTTCAGCGATAAAAGTTTGGGGAGTTTAATAAGATAAAAGGAACACTATTTTTCATTATAAAATTTTATAACTGCTGCTTCCTACTTCTTTTCCAAACTAAAAGCCTCATTCTCTCCCTCGGAGCCTGGCCAGCCCAGGAGACGGCAAGGCCCAAACCCTGGCGTACAGAAGCATTAGGCATTGACCTCGTGGCTTCCTAATAGGTCTGCAAAGTGCTTTGTTCCTGGAAGTCATCTGATGAGTCGTTCAGTGTTATTGTACATCTTGCTAGAGCAGCAGAAGTGCCACAAAATGAACTAAAACCTCCCTGCAGAGTTGGTGCATCCTATGCTGAGAACATTCTGAACTTTCAACAAATTCATGTTAGGATCTTGGGGAGCCATGGTCAAGTCCACACAGGGGTTAAATGAGACATATGGCTCCGCTGTTAAGTATCTTCTGAGAGTGACAAAGCTCCGGGCATAAGGGGATGGGAGAGGAGGGCTTCGCTCTCCGCTCTTTCCGGCCCTTTGCAGCTTTATCACGGACAGAAGAACAACGGGAAGGGCCTCGGGTGCGGGGTTCTCTGTAGCCTCGCAGCCTCAGGCAGGACTGTTGGCCCTGTCCGCCTTCACGCTGCCCTGCTGGGAAAATGAAGACCCTCCCATGTTTTGGCATTGGCTGCGATAGCTAAAGAGCTGGAAGGAGGACAGTTCATTCGTTTTAGCTACAGAGTCTCTCGTCTATCTATCATCCATCTATCTATCTACTTATCTATCATCAAAAGCAACACATTTCTGACTTCGAAAACATTTGATCAAGAGTCTCTCCACTTTTTTGTTTGTTTGTTTGTTTGGGTGGTTGTCAAGCTTTAGATTTATCCCACCACCAAGATAATTATTGTTTCATGTATCTCTCGAAAATTGTCATTTTTAATATCACTGTGCGGAGGTACAATGTGCCCATAATTAACGTGCATAGTTGATACATTTTGACAGACGTGGACACCTGTGGAATCATCACCACAGTCATAGTAAATTTGCCTCTCACCCCCAAAGGTTTACTTGTGCCCTTTGAACTTCAGTCCCTCCCCGCCCATCTCCCATCATCAGGCAGGGGCTTATTTGCCTTTTGTTAGGTTAGTTTACATTTTCCAAGAATTTTTGCAAACAAAATCATTGCCTATGCGTCCCCTTTGCTCTGGATTATTTCATCAGCACAGCTGATTTGAGGTCTACCCATGTTGTTGCATGTGCCATAGTGCATTTCTTTTTCCTGCTGAGTGCTAACCAGCTCATGGGCACACACGTCTTATGGGTACACACGTCTTATGGGTACACATGTCTTATGGGTACACACATATTTATGCAATTCCAGAGTGCTAGGCCCAAGATAGGACACTTCTCCCTCTCTTCAGAGTCGAAGGCATTACTGGTAGTAACCAAGACACACATACCACTTTTCAAAACACGTGATGCTGAGCTCTTGGAAAAAGCATTCAAAATGTTCATGTCTTTGATAGGGTCCCAGATACTCAGTTTAACTGACACAATACACAGTCTCCTCAGAAAACTCCTTTTCAAATTCAATCCAACAGATAACCCCCTAAACAAGTCTTTATGTTACCCCAGGTCTTCACATATGTTCACCCATGTTTGCCCCTGCTCCATCCCATAAGGGCCAGAGGCCAGGCGAGGCCATACCCTGTGCTGGGCCCCATCGTGGAGAAGGAGCACGATTAGAAACTGAGTTCAAGATCATAGTACCCTTCTATTCTTGACTTCAATTCGTGTAGTGCTGAGCTTCAAACACACGTTCAACACATAGTTATGGATTGTTTGGAAGTTGTTTTTCTTATTTTAACTAATGTTCCTCGATATTTTATATGCTTAAGAAAGATGGGAACAGTTGTGATGATTCCTCATTTTCAACTTCACCACACTTTGGAAAGTTGCAAGAACTTCTCAACTAGGAGTGAATTCCTTTTGATTCTACATGTTTGTTTCCATATTTATTTATTTTTACACGAGTCATTGGATTTGTGTTTGAAGTCATCCCCAGGGTAAGGCTCTTTAAAAAATCTATTGACACAATTCAATTTCTGCCTGCCATAATCCAGAGGAAGTGAGAAACACATGAGGAACTTGCCACTTCATGAAATAATTTCATTCTGCCACCTAAAATTGTTGCTAACCTCTGCAACTCTTAATTAATTGAAATGGCTCCAGCGGTGGGATTCTGTGGTGAAGAGGTTCCTAGTAGTTACATGTGATTCAACCTGAAATTCAGTGAAAACTGAAGGATACTTAAACACACACAAATAGATGAAAAATGAAGACTCTGTTGAATTGAATCAATCATCTGCATCTTTCTTTCCTCTCCTACACTTGGTTTTTCTGTGGGACTTCACAGAGTGATTGACTGATTGGTTGATTGCCCAATGAACATTCAAAATACATTTGGTTAGTAGACATTTTAAAAGTCCGAAATTTTGGTCAGTCTTTGTTACAAGATGATATTGTTTCAGTTAAAAAAATACAAAAGTGAGTATGCAATTCATTTCATCAAAATGGTATCACTTGAATCAACATCAAACTAGTCTGATAAATATGCCTGTTGAGAGGGCCTTCCATATCACTGATATGAAATTCTTATATAAAGCATCTACCTACTGAAGAATAAATCCATTTACCACATATTTATACCTAGTTCATCAAGACCTCTAGAACTTCAGCCAGGCCCAGTGGATATGACTGGCATTTAAAGATGGACCCACAGTTGCACTTTGACATTTATTTGAGAATTTTCACTGCCGTATCCACTACTGTTGAGGCCCTTATCGACTCCCACAACATCTCTTGACTTCGCTCCTCACCCAGGGATTGTCCTGCTTTCCATCTGATTAATCTTCCTAAATCCCTCCTCACACAACCCGCGATAAATATTTATGGCTTTGGGATAAAGTCTGAAGAATTTCACCATCTATTTAAGGCCTCTCTCTTCTCTCTTAATCTTTAATTTATACCCAACAGTTTTTTTTTTTTTAAGAGAGAGAGGAAGGGAGAGAGAAACATTGATTTATCGTTTCATTTATTGATGCATTCATTGCTTGATTCTTGTATGTGCCCTGACTGGGAATTGAACTCGCAACCTTGACATATCAGGATGGTGTTCTAACCAACTGAGCTGCCTGGCCAGGGCTTCCAACGGTTCTTGTTCCAATCAGTTGGGTCAACTGTATTCTCACAAGGCTTTGCATGTATATTCCTCACTTCCTTAAATTCAGCTGGAAACTGCTGGATCCTGAATTTGTACACCTGGAAAAGAAAAAAAAGAAAGGTCCCTGCCTTCAAGGAACTTAAAGAGGCAGTGCAGTCAAACAGTGGATTGTTGCAGCACAGGGTACTGAGTTCTGTGGGTGGGGTGTGTGCAGCCAGCTCACATAATGCAGAAAAGGGACAAATAAGTAAGATTTTGGCAGCGGTAGCACAAATAAAATCTCTGCTTTGGTCGTTTTGCTGGATCGATGAAAGCAGCCCTAGGAAGTACATATGTTAGACACGAAGGCGGATAGGACTCTTCAAGCACATAGGAGACATCATAGGTTGTAAACTCATAAACATGAAACTGTTCTCCACTGATTGTTAGTATATTGTTGAATCTAGAGGGCAAGCTGGGGTCGTAGAATTCCTGTGGATCCCTGTTTCCACACTCTTAAACCCTAAAAGAGTGGTGTCGTTCTAAAAATAACAAGAGAAAAATGGAGAAAAAGCAATAAAAAAAAAAACAGTGAAAAAAGTTAAGACACAATTACATTCTTCTTGATCAGTAAGAAAAGCGACTCTCACATCTGTCTCTCATTCATTTTACTTTGATTTTCCCACTATGATCTCAAAGGCATACACAAAACGGGCTTCATCACCCTCCCCTCCTTTTTATGGAAAGAACGAGAGAACTTGGGGCAAGGCCACCCAACTTTATACATGCAAATACAACCAGCTCCCAACTCAAATCTTCCTGCCAGAAACCCGATATCTTTCTATCACATCTGCAGGTATGATTGGAGGCATTTGATTGGACAGCATGGCCTTCGTTTCATAAACACCCCATATCTGAGGAGCAGAAGGAAAGGTATGTGAGACCTACATCAAAATACACACGCCAACTGACTGGATTTATATAATTCGTGAGATCTTGATTTGAGACAGAGATTCAGTTGCCTAGAAAGATGACATGAATACAAAGATGGATTGTCCTAATGGGTTTTAAATCTATCCAAGTATTCATCTCTGTCTGTATATGTTTAACAAGCATCAGTGAAAAGTCCAACTGTGTTCCGTAACAGTATGCAGCTGTACTGAGCGAACGAACAGAAGCCGAAGCCAATAGCAGCACTTGCGTTTGGGTAACAGTTGTCCTGGACAAATGGAGTCCCCGGAAGGTGCAGGAGCTGCTCGGGGGAAGGAAACTGTGGAAGGGAGCTGGCTCAGAGCGCGCTCATCTCTTAATTCAGATGATGGCCCCAAATTGTGCAAAATGAGGCGATGAGCAGATACTAAAAAGATCATCCGTATATTTTAACCATTCTGATATCAGGGTCGTTTCGAATGATTTAAGTAATTTTTTTAATTAGAAAAGGAACATGACAGCATTACAGAAACTTGGAGAAACCAAGAAATTTTTTTCTGCACCATGAATCGACCAACACAATTATTATTCATTTGTGTTTATTATCTGAAATATTTTATCATAGGCTGCTGCATTTTATAATTATAATCATGCTGTATATACAACTTCATGTTGGGCTTTTTAACCTTTAATTACAGGGTAAGTACTTTTTCAGAAGGCTGAATCGTCTCCTAATTACATATTTCAACGTTGCCTGATGCTCGCTTTATTCATCCTGTTTTGTTGGTTTAGAACTGTAGGCTTCCGTTTTTGCTTTTATCATTTTTGTGATTTTTGCTTTTGAAACGTGTCCTGTTGTGTTGTACATGTGGACTTGATCCACGTTCACGGCTCTTTCCTTAGGCTAGACCTTCAAAAATCTTCTCTGCCAAAGGGTCTGAGTCCTCGGCAAACATTTGTGATACCTGTTGCTACAGTGAGGCCTGAAAGGTGTTCGTTGTTGGTCTAGGATGAAACCCAAGCAGGTACCATGGCCTCAGGTTACAGTCTGAGTGGGGTTCAGTTTTCCAGGGACAGGCAGTGCAGACAAAGGTAGGGGCAGCTGTCCACCCATACCGACCTCCAGGGCCACCTCACCTGAACTCGCTCTGGCCCCACCTCCTGAAACTCAGACCAAGTTCACATTCCCACGGGTTTCCCCCTGAGCACCCCAAGAATGCAGACACATAAATTCAAGATCGAGGGACCCGTGGAGATACTTGCAGGTCTCCTCACTGAGCACAGGCAGCTGGCACCTGGCCACTTGCTTTATAATGAAAGGTAAGCAGTGGACATTCGCCATAACGCTTGGTCTTTAAACCAGTAGGAGTGAAACTGCCCCCTTGCTGAACACACCTTTTACATCTTTCAGTTCATCTGTGAGTGTAAGCTGAAGAGTGCCTTTGGTTTTTCAAAAATGTTGTTGAATTATCCACTAAGCCCAAACAAACATGTTTGCAAGAACAAAACATCCTTCTCCACTTTCAAAAACCTCCTCATACCCACTCAGTCTTCCTCTGCTGTAATCACCCAGCACCCTGTGTGGGCTGCCACCCATCCATCCCTTTCATTTTGGCCTGTGCTGCCCCGTAGCACATCTTCCATCGAGAAGTTCCAAATCGAGAGCTTTGCTCTTAGGGCACATTATCGTACCCATCCCATAGCTCGGGGCTCATTGCTGCCGTGAATAGTACCAGTGATCTTAATAAGGACCAACAGGAAATAACAAACAAGGCAGTGGATACCACATCACGTGACAGCGTGGATCGCAGGATCAGCCTGGTCTCTGGAGTCCTCCAGAACCAATCTGAGCACTTGGTGAGGAACGGCAGCTCGAGGGGTTCCCGTCCTAGTTTGTGATGTGGCAGAAATGCTTGGCTCCGCAGAAGACAAATGCAGGGCCACCCTCTGCATTAGGAAACGCTCTGGGCTTGCGGCTATAAATAATAATAAAGATAAATAATAAAAAAAGTGAAATGTTTTAAATGAAAGGGGATGCCCTGTGAACTTAACACACTGGCCCTTTAGCCTTTCTGTTAACAAGGTAATCTGATTGCCATTGATTTTTCTCACCTCTGTTACCACGAAGGTGACGAAATGGGACCCACCTAGATGTATTGAATCAGCTACTAAACAAAGAGCAACATAAAGAACAATTATCAGCCACCTTGCTTTCCGCCTGCTGATTATGACATTATCGGAAAGACAAGGTCTGGGTGACTTAAAAAATAAAGCAGGGGTAGGGCGGTGGAGATAAAAGGCATGAATGCAGGTAAGTTTCTTCTGAATAGGGACGCATTTATTTCAGAAGGATTTCACCAGGAGCTTTTCCAATGCTTCATGGCTTTAAAGGGGGCCGTTTCGACCTCCGCAGTTTCCTGAAAGGCATTCCAGTGTGATCTAATTAACTCCTTTGATTATGCCACAGAGAAAATTGCAGGACCAAGGTAAGTCACACACACTCATATGTTTTTGCTGTATCGATTGTGGCTGGGTGTTGTGCAGAAAGAATTGCTTATTGGCCTGTTGGGGTTCTCCAAGTAGCTACTAAGAGCTGGGTAAGACCCTAAAATACTATGAAAGAAAGGCTACACTTCTGACCTGCCAATGAACCTCATTGACAACAAGTGATGAATGATTAGGAGACCTCGTTTGAAATGTAAGACAAGGGTAGAACTAGCTGGCTTGGGCATGCTGACTTCATGGCCTATGCTGAATCAATGTCCTCATCTCACATATTTCTGGCTTTTATTGTTTATTTCATTTTCATTCACCCTGTTGCCAGTGTCCGCGGTAAAGCTGTGTATGTCTGAGCAGTTTTCATACCAGGGCGCACGTGCTTTGGCCGAACTGGGAATGCCTATTCTCTTATTTTATTCCCTCCCATGACGTTTGCTTCTGTGGCTGGACCTGATCAGGGCGGGATTCCTCCAGGGTGGGGCTCCAACGCTCCCGCCCTGCGCAGACTTGGCAGACACTGCTGATTGACTGTGAAAGTGGGGAATGCAGTGGTGTCAAGAGATTTCCTGTAGGGACCCGCGGTGCAGCTCGGGAAAGGTGGTCAGCTCCAGTGAAACAAATCCAGTGGTGCGGTCAGACCCCGTGGTGGTTCGGAAGCATTATAGAAAACCTTGCAGAGGAAACAGCTGGTCACCGCAGATGACAGCCATCATTTCAATGCAAGGAATGAATACATCAATTAAAATAGTAGTATTGGAATCATTGGCTGGAATTCGTCATTCTCTTCAGCCTCTGCCAGATGAAAGTCTTGTAGAAATCAGGCTTAACCACAGGGGGAAATACAGAAAGAGGTGGAAGAAGTCAGAAGATATAGTTTAAACAGGGTGAACAGAAAAGCAAAGGGGAAAGCTGAAGAAATAAAAAAATATAGATATTTTCTAAGTTCAGGTAAAAGCGGAAACTCTGTCTTACCATTGGTACTTTTTGTGCAACACACACACACACACACACACACACTGGCAAATATAACCTGTCCTTACCAGCAACATATTCCGGTACAGATGGTGCTGACTGGTGGGAGGGGCGTGCAGAGAGGGGGAAGGCAGCAGTCCTCAAAGTTGAGCATGAGTCACATTTACTCGGGGGGCTTCTTCGAGGGATTTCTGGAACCCACTCTCTGAGGTTCAGATTTGCTTTCTAATAAATTCTAAGGCAGGACCCAGGTGCCGGATGTAGAAGTATCTATGAGGTGTCTCTGAGTGAGTATTAAGGCTTTTGTCTGGGTAAAGGTCTTGGAGGTTTGTTAATCTGGTCGGAGTCCAAACAGTAGGGTTTGGTTTAAGACATCAGTGTTACCACTTTCTAGCTTGTGACCTTGGGTAAATAACTTGCTAAATTTCAATGTTCTCTCCCACAAAATGCAAATAATAATAGTTTTCATGCAGATTAAATGAGATAACATATGTAAAACAGTGTACCCTGAATCTAGCAAATCATAATAAGATAAGCTTCCTTTGTTTTCTGTTCTTTGGTTGAACTGCAGGTGGTAGGCTCTTGGGGAGGGGACAGGGTTTATTGGAAAAAACTAATATTAGTGGGTTCCAATAAGGAAGATCGAGACTATTTTTGGAAGTGTTTATAAACTTGTTTCATTGGCTGGGCTTTCCCTGGGAAATTGTGAGTGGCCAGTCAGACTCAGAGAGGCGGGGAACTCCGATATATATCAGTAAGTTAAATAAAGTTGGGATTAATGGCTGTGTTCTACTTAAAACTTAATGCATGATGGTGTCAATGGCGACCCACACGCTTTTGTTTCTGAAGGGGAATTTTAACCCACCTTGGATGCTTAAGGGCCACACAGTATTAAGATCACCAGTTACAAGCCTCCGATACACGTGGCAGGGCAGGGGCAGAGCCAAGAGACTCACATGAGGCTGCTTAGATTGTATGTTAGCTCAGTGAGTATACACACCGTCTTACCAAGTACACGGATTGCGGCTCAGAAATTTCAGTCGGAAAACACAGCATAAGGGAAATCATGAGTAGACAAGGAAACAAGCTGATGTATAAAGATAATCATTAAGGCATTATGTATATTATCCAAAAAAGGGAATAGAGAATAAAAGAGAAATGGGTAAGCCAATTCCAACACGTGTTAGTAGGAAAAACACAAGGTGAACTGTGTTTGGAGTAAGATCACACCTATGCAGAGAGATGAAACTGGTTTTTATTTCTGCTCATGTCACGGACCGGGAGTGCGACCTTGAGTCGGTGGTTCTCAGCTGGGGGTGATTGCGCTGTGCGGGGGACATTTGGCAATGCCTGGAAACACTGTTGATGGTGCTCCTGGCATCTTGTGGGCCCCAGACAGTGCTCAGCACCCTGCAATGCACAGGGAGAGTCCCCAGCAAACAGTGAGGCAGCTCAACCTGTCAGCGGGCCTGAGGCTGAGAAACAGCCGTAAACAAACACCATGACTTCTCCAGATGTCTTTTCTTGTGGCTCAAATCTAAAAGGAAAAACAATACCTGCTAACAACGATTGTTTTGGGAATTGAATGAAATGATTTATATAGAAAATTTGGTCTGGCTCTTAGTCAATTCCCTATGAAGGTTAATATGATGGATCTATTGCTATTGATTACCGTTCTTAGGAACAGGAAAAGTAATGGTAGCCACTAAGTGACTTTTATCCTTCAACTTTTCAAGTTTTCCCAAACTTTCTCCAACAGGCATGATTAATTTTAAAAAGAACAACATATTTTCAATGTTTTTCCTAAAAGGGAAAAGACTTGTTTTGGTAAAGACAATGACTCTATCTGCATTTTTGTTATTATTAAGGAACAGGACCTTTGAGGACTTGCAGGGCAAGGCCAGCTTAGCAAATATCCTTTTCATTTTGGAAGTCATCCAACTGTTAGCCCAGAGAAACTGAATTCTGCCAGCATATCACACTCAAAAAAGTGGTTTATTTTCAAGGTAAACTTTGAGTGATGAAAGTTCTGAGCGTGGCAGGAGCAGTTCTAGGTACCACTTTATGCATTAGGGTTCCTGCTACAAAAATAGTCATTGCACTAGCAATGGTAATAATAGTAATAGTATCAGTAATTAATAGTAATAGTGATGATAATGGTAATAGTAATGGTAATCTTCCAAAAAGGGTAATGTCCACTTTATTCAGGGCTCGCATGTTCTCAGGGGCTCATTGTGGAATAAAAGTAAAGTAGTCTTATTATTATTGTTACCGAAGACAGACAAGGGAAGAGATACACAGGAAAGGTCTGCCGATCTCCTTGACTCTGATGCTAGAGAATCTAATTACTGTTAAGAATGGAATTGTAGGGGAGAAAAAAGTCCTTTTCCCTCTACCCTTAGCCAAGACCCCCACAAGAAAATAGTCCATGTGTATTTCAGGAAAATTGAGTAAATCAAAGAAGTGGCTTCAGAATTCAGGTTAGATACCATCTTGTAGGTGAGGAGGGTGGACATAGACCTCTTGGGAGGAGAGTCGATGAGTCTCAGGAAAGATGACTGGGCCCTTGGGAGAACAAGCGGGTGGGAGGAGGGCTGGTGACAAAGCCCGTCGGGGTGTGGTAGGGACTTCTGGTCCCCTGCCCTGTGGTAGCAGCCATTCCTCCCTGACGGCGGGAACCTCCCCGGGATTTGTGACCCCCGGGATTTGCTTTGGATGACTCCTCTTGTCGGAGAGGGTGAGTTCAGAGAAGGCCTCTCCCTGCATTTGCTGGTTTTCAGGAACCTACAGCTCAAAATAATAAACACCACCCAAACCGTGTATCTCGGGGCGGCCTATTCTGATGGAGGCCTCCGTTCGCCCCACGCGCGATGTTCCTAATGAGGCTGAGCCACGGCAAGAGCCTCGGAGGCCGTCTGGCAGGGACCATGGTTAGGGCCTGGGCTATGAAAGGGAAAAATCCAGCAAGTCGGTTCAAACCCTGGGCAGTAGGTGGGCGGAGTGATAGATAGATGGGCCCCCGGGGATTATTTCAAGGGAAGAATTCCCCAACTGACAAGCAAGTGGGCTGAGACCCTCGGAAGGTGGCTCGATGGAGCTGGCAACTGTGCACTCGACCAGGCTGTGCTTGCTGTCCCCAACCTCGTCACGTGGGCCTGAAGGGCCGGCTCCAAACTAGGCACGCTACAGGGGCCGGGCCACCGACAGAGCCTCTGCCGTGGGTATGTCATCCCTGAGTCTTTCCATTTCTGCTTTGCCTGTATTTATAACCAAGCAGATAGGAGGAAATAGTGCCGAAACATAATATTCTCTTGGTGTTCAAAGCTGACCAAAACGCAAATATGACACATTTTCAAGGGAATTGTGCTTATGGGAGTTCCAGACCAGTTCTGCCAAGCTAACCAGGACTATTCTTTTGGACAAGGTTAAGACAAGTACTTGAACTTCTGGGTGGCTCTGCAATTCCAACCTTCAGCCCTGGGGAAACTCCTTACTAAACATCATTGTTAGAAACAGCTGCGTCTTACCATGGCCCCTGACAGGGAAGCTCTGGAAAAATGCGGATCTAAACCGGGAAAGGCTTTTCATTTTATTTTTTTAAGCAAATAAAACCCTGGAATGGGGTTTTCTTTCCAAGATGTGTTTTTTTGTTTTTTTTTTTTGTTTGTTTGTTTGTTTGTTTTATCACAATGACCTTTTTGAGAAAAAATGAAGCCAGCCTCAGGTGACTAGAAATGGCCACACTTCATTGACGGTTAGCCTCCCTGACCCCTGAGCTCGGCTTTTCTACCTGAACCTCACTCGTGCACCATTTCTCCTGGTGTCTGATAAGGGGCACTCCCGTGCTTGAGCAAGGCCAGACTGGAACTTCGGCTTTCATAAAACAGCCAGTGAACAAATTCTGTCCCACCTTAGCTGGTGATAACATTCCTCTGCTGCGTTTCCGTACCACGCGGTATTGATAAACCACAGGCTCAAGTCAATATGAGAGAGATGTTAAAACAAGGCCCATTACCAGTTAGAGATTCCCAGTCACCATACGTGATAATACACAGGGCCTGGCAGAAGTAACAGCTGTGCTTGAGTGTGGCCGGTAGGGTAGTAACATAGGTGTAATCACTTACAGTGTCACTTTGAACATTTCACCTAAAATGTCATATGGTGTGCTTGAGTGTGATATGGTTATGTTACAGAATTCCATGCTTATGACTTTGTAATAAAAGAGTTTGTAATAAAAGAAAGGGGGAGTTATTTGTGCCCGGCCCTGTATAAGTATTCATGTATAATGTATACATATATAAACACACACAACCACACACTTCTGTGCGTTTACACACACATGCGTTATCATCTCATCTTTTTTCCCCCCTCCCTATCTCTAACACAAAAGTTGAGGGGTTTGGGAGCATGCACAAAAAAAGAGATTTCTCAGAGAGCAGGCGGTTGGGCCGGGGTCATCCGAAAGGGTAATTATTGTTAAATGTCAGGTTAACTCTGAAGGCCTCAGCTCATCCAACTGAGAGCAGATTAGCGCAGATGGAGACATTTTCAACACGGGGCCGCCTGGCCAATCAGAGACAGCTGGGATTAGCCAAATACCTTCTCTCATCTGCTTGCTCACAGAAAGGTCAGTTTCTGCTCATTGCTTCTCTTTTAAGATGTGCTTTTTTTTATTTTTTTATTTTATTTATGGCCGCCGTGTGCAGGAAATCAGGTCCCTTTTATCAGCGAATTAAACATTCAACATCTAAAACCCACTTTTTGAGAGTCAACTTCATTCACTTTCAAGACCACTTTTATCTTTTTCTAAGTGCTGAAGATATATCCTGGGCACGTGCGCGCATGTTGCATATTTTAGCCAGGCCCTCCCGCTAAGCTGGAGGTCCGCCTGTCGTGTTTTGCAGATTTCTGAAAGCTCCCTTGCATCCCTTCATGCATTTTCTGCTTTCAGGGCTCTGCTTTATGTGTCCTATCATTTTCTTCCTAAAAAGAAGAGGGGAAAATGAAGCTCACCCTGGAGCGCTCTAAAAGATAATCTGTTCTTACGCACAGCTTTTATTCCTCTGCCTAAACATCGTAAATGAGCAGATGTATAAAAATCAGTGACAGAGGGGATGGTGAGAAACACACGGGTCACAGGTCGGAGCTTCTTCAGACTGTGCGTGTGCGCATGTCCGTGCGTACGGGCACACAGCGCACACACAGGCACAAGTGATCTGTGCATTATCTGTAGGAAGCACATCGTCATTGGCTGAACATATCAGTACATATTCCCATGTGAATATGTGTGTATTCTTTGGAGAAGAACGTGGCGCCACGTCTGTGCACTCCTTAAAATGTAGTCATTTTCCCACTTCAGAAGCAATCAGTGTGAGGCACTAGAACACTCATCTTCTGAAGAATTTGCTATAACAGCTGAATAAGGACCTTGTGAGGAAACCCTGCCTGTTTTTGTTGGGCTGCTTCCGCTTTGTGGTGTTTTCTTCGCTCCTGCCCCAACTTCTCCCGATCGTTTTTATGGAAGTAGAATGATATTTAACAGTAAGATAAAAATGGTAGGCAAAATGGAGTCTCTTATCTGGAAAATCTATGACAAGTTTGCATACTTTAGTTGCTTTAAGCAAATGTAAGGATAAGATGCAAAAGGCAGTTATGAATAATAATTCCTTTTAAGAATGTCTGCTGTAATTCAGCTGTGTTGAGCATTTACTCTATAGTAGTGTACAAGGCAATATTTCAAAAACTCTGGGAGCTAGCTCCCAGGTCTTGGTTTTTAATGCCATTCATCAGTAAAAGGGACCAGGGTTCCTTGGAGAAATGGCTGGTCCAAGTACTAGGGCGGATCCAGAGTGAGGCCCAGAGCTAGAAAGCGCCCGCCAAGCAGTCCCATATTGATGGGGGAATGTCGGTGGGACACAGGAACACGCCAGAAGGACATCCAGGGGCCAGAGCTGGAGCAATCTGACCAGCAAAACAAATAAAGTAATATCGGATCCTAACTCAAAGTGTAAAATGATTATCTACATGCCCACAGTGATATAAACTATTGAACGAATAAATAAATGGGGGAGAATAGGCAAACCTCCCATGGAAAACACTTCAAGCAATTCACATAGATACTTTGCCCTCAAGAGGGGAACCCTGACTCCTCATCCTTAAGTGTGGACTGTGCACAGAGACTTCCTCGCAGCAGCGCATTGTAGGGGGAGGGGAAAGGAGCACCTTTCCAGCGGGGAAGCCTGGCAAACACCCCCTCGGCCTGGTGACTCAAGGCTAATGACAGCGATGAGTCACAGTGGTCGTGGGTACCCTTGGTAGGGTGTGATGGGAGTGGCACTTCTGTGTCCTTCCGCCAAAAGTGCATAATCACAGTCTAATCATAAAACCCCCAGCAAATCCCAACAGAGGAAAGTGCTGCCCAATACTTCACTAGGTCCTCCCTAGACCTTTCAGGCCGTGAAAAGTGACAAAGGTCGGAGAAGCTGCCACAACCAAAAGGAGTCTGTAGTCGCCACAGTCCAAAATGCGCTGTGGTGTCCCGAGTGGGATTCTAGACAGAACAAGGACAGGTCGGGGGGTGGGGAAGGAGGAAATCTGAATAGAGTTTAGACTTCTGTTAATGTTAATGTATTTAATATCGTTCACTAATTGCAACATACTAATGTAAGATGCTGCTAACAGGTCAGTAAGAACTCTTTGTATTGCCCTCATAAGTCTGTAAGTAGAAGGCTGTCCTAGAATAAAAAATGTGTTAAACAAACACTTAAGTTACCATATTGAAAAATAACTTGGCATGTCAAACATCTAAATTTTTCACTATTTTCAAAGTACCCAAATATTCAAATTGCATTGGATACAACAGGTTGTTAGTGTTTTTGAAAGAAAAACGGAGGATTGAAGAGCTTACATGAGAATTTAAAGAATATGTCAATGTTTGTTTTTTTAAATCAACTCATAACTCTTAAATCTCCTCTTAGACAAACTCACTCAAACTCCAAATTATGTTTCTTTAAAAATGACCATTCCAGCACACACAATTCATTCTCACCGTGCTCCTGTGAACTGACCTTCTCTCCTCACTTCCACTCCGGGTTTGCACCTGAAGTTTGGCTTCTCCGGGTCCTCAATGTGAAAGGCAGGCCTATGAAGTGCAGAAACAGTTAATATAAATAGAACCGTTGCCTGTTCGGTGCTGGCTGCCTGCCCTTTCCTGGCCTGGCACTAATAGTGCAGACTATATAACTCCAGGAGACCACTCAGAGAATGCAAACAACATAAAAATAAAACATTCCCCCAGATTTCACCTCGATTATCTAAGTAGTGCCAGGAGAAACATATTCGACTCCGTTGATGTGAAGATTTATACCAATGCTTTACCCATTCAAGGTTATACATAACTTGCATTCCAAGCTTCACCAAGTTAGTTCTCATTTCATTAATAATAACTGTGCTCTCAGTTGCTGCATTTGCTTAATTGCTAAGGATGCGTTTTTGATGCACCACACGTAGAATTCCCTACAGATGCTCAGGTTGCTGACCATTTGGGGTTTGGGGAGAGAAGGAAACTCCGTTGCTAATTCAACATCTAAAAATGAAAACATATAATGACTGTGATGTTAGAAAACTTACAGTCTTTGAGACTTTTTTTTAATGAAATTTGAGCAGCAGTAGAAAAACAAAATCTCTGAGTAGGGCTTTCCTCGTACAATCCCTATAAGAGAGCTGGCTGGTTGAGGTTCACAAAAACATAGGCAGTGTCTGACTTTGCCCACTGCTCTTGGGTAGCAAAATAAAGCCACAGAGAAATATCTTTTAAGGCAATAAAAAGAAGGTATCTGCTAGTGCAGACATATTTCAATTGTTATTGTTTTCTGAACTGACTGGATGATACTGGATAATAATGGGGAGACTTTTGACAGTCTCTTATTTATGTGTCTCCAGATGAGTCTGTGAGCGAGCATGGGGAGGCCTCAGTGCTGCATGAACTGGAGTCATATTTAAGGTTAACGTGGCTGAAGTGAGTTTATTTACTCCCCCAATGCATGGACGTCTAGATTCCTCCAAAACAGCTTTAAATCGCACACCAGCCACCAAGCGTATTTGCATAGGAAGCAAGATATAAATGCATGAGAGGATTATACAAATAATATTCTGGAGGAGCAATTGAGTTCAGCTTCGTTTTCTGAGCCCCCCCAAGTGGTAAAGTCGTTGAGCAAAATTCATATTAATTCACTGCAGAAATAATGTAATAAATAAAATATTGGAGTCGTTGGCCTTTCTGGTGTAAACATCAGTGGAGGTGAATTCATGTAATATAGGGACAGAATTTCTCCAGGCCTGAAGATGGTACATTTTGCAACCAGGGCTTTGAGTAGCAATCTGTGAAACTAAAATAGAATGGAAACGGACGAGTTTTGACTTGCATAGCTATGCTATTATTTTGATTTCAGAAATTCATATGAGGACAATTTACATAGATGTTTGATATCCTCCTGACGAGTCCTACATCAGACAGCACGTCTGTCCCCAGCACTTACTGAGCACATTCTATGTGCCAAACCACATGTCATTACTGAAGAAACAGAAAAAGCCACTTTGCCTCCAAGAGGCTCAGAGTATCCTCTGTGTTTATGCAGCATGTATAACAGTTGTGGTTCATTGATTAATTACTGAAACAATCAATTAATGCTTTCCTATCCCTATAGAATATATGCTTCCAGATAGAGAGGTTCATTCTTTACTTATCTCCAGTGCCTAGCAGTGTCCAGCCCATAGTAAGTTTTGAAGAAGTATTTGTCTTAACATAAAAAAGAATAATAGGAGACTCAGCTAGTTGCGAACACCATACACATTCTCCTTTTATTTTTTCTTGCCATCAAAACACTAGGCAGTAGTTCAGCTGAAAAATACATGTCCTAGCTTTTCTCCCAGCTGCCAGGTCATTGTCGCTGGCACTCCACCAACATCTGGGAGTCGTATTATGGGAGCCAAACTTGAGGGATGATAAAGCAGAAAGACAGATGGGGAGCCAGGCCCTCGGAGCATCATAGAAACCACCTGACCAGCAGCAGCGAAGGGCTTCCTCCCAGACTTCTTTAGTGTGATGGAAAAATAACCTTCCATCTTATTTAAAGTAGTGTGCTATTTCCTGTGTCTATTACTAGCAGCTCCACACAACTTTTCTAATTGATTCAGACTGTTATAAATTCCTATTGCCAATAATTGGACATATGTAGCAGACGAGCTAATCCTATTAAGACTAGTGTTATTTCTTTTCCTTACAATTGGAAACCTTTATTGATTGGGTTAAAGCGGTGGTTCTCCATCGGGGGTGATATTGCGCGCCCCTCTCTGCCCCAGCACATCTGACAACTGCTGCAGACGTTAGGTTGTCACAGTTGGGGGTGGGGGTTACTCATACTGGCATCTAGTGGGCAGGGGCTGGCCTGCTGCTGTTGTCTCACTGTGCATAGTACGGAGCCCTGTGACAAAGAAGTATCTTGATCAAATGTTAACAGCGCCGAGGTCAGGAAACCCTGGGTTAAATCTTTATTAATGAAGTTGCCTCCACAGCCTACCTAACCATTAACTCTTCATCGATGTGTGTTTGGTAATGTGAGCCGATTGGGTGACTTCGCCTACACTGAAAATGGCCATTCTTCCTTAAATAATGAAGTAAAGTTTACTAAATAAAGGTATGCTTTATTTTTGTGATCAGATGAAGGATGTGGGTGCTGTGCAAGATGGTGGCCCAAATGAGTTGCCCTCCATGAAAGTGGAGATAATTCCGTAACTGAAATATGAAGAAACATGAGAAAATGCCAAGTAGTTAAGCGGGTCAGCGTAACACGCACAACAGTGAAGAGAACTGTGCTGCAGCGTGAACTAAAGATGGTTCTGCAGCTCGGTGAGCTTGTGAGTGGAAATGAAGCCAGAGTTGAATTGGAAACTGAGAGGTTGCAATAAGATCCCTACTATGAGAAAGCGCATCAATTTGAAAAATTCCTGTAAGAAAGTCCACCTCTAAGACTTCCTCATTTTCCTTGGATTCAAGGGTGAAAGGAATGAAACGAAGGAAGAGGAGAGGAAGAAAGGAAGGAAGGTATACAATGACCTGACACTAAAGAGGGATTGAACCTATAAGTGATTAGTGATAACTAATCACAATTTAAACCAGTAAAAACAAGATACATAAAACCCACCTGAAGTGTGGAGTAACTCTGTGTCGGCCAGCAAAGTGAGAGCTCCTGTAGCGTGGCATGGTTAACATGTGTAGGTAACTTTATAATTGTTGCTGTCGGCAGCAAAAAAAGCTACACTAATCCAATTGCCATCACTGTAACCAAAGCCTGCACCGTAAACCTTGCCATTTTCCGCTGTCTGCTCAGCCACTTTCAATACGTTTAAATTAGAAAGGACTATGCTAATTTTGCTTCATAGCCAGGGTAATTGTTATAAGACATAATTATCTTTTTTTGAAGAATAATTGTTTTATTCTTCAGTTGTGTTGAAATTCCGTCTCAGTTACCCCACGTTCTTTTAAGCCCCTGCCGTCGCCAGCGCCCACCCTGCTGGAAACCTTCCTTTCATCTTCCCGAGCTGCGGAGCTTAGATGTCCTGTTCCAATAGCCATGGTATTGCTCTGTGATCTTCCTGAGAATAGTGTGTGAGTCTAAGTTGATGAGTTAAGTCTATATTTAATTAAAAAGGGCTGCCCTTTATTTTCCTTATATTAATGCTTAACATACCATAGAATTGACTCAAGAAAAAGTAATAAAAGGGTGGCAGTTGAAATATTTGAAACATGAATGGGGGGGGATGGAATCACTGCTGCTTTTAAATTCTTGAAAGAGAGAAGAGGCTTGTATTGATCCAGGAAATTCAACTGATAAATGAATAGAAATGACAGGGAAGGAGATTTGAGCCTCAAATAAGAAATAATTTCCCCACAGATGAAGTGGGCTGGGTCTCTTTACGAAGCAGTCAGCTCCTAAGGTAAAGGGTTCCCCCTGAGGTCAGGAACCCCCTGACCTAGAGGGGAGGAAACAGACAAGCTTCCTTCTTTGTACGGGACAGAGATTTTTACTCCTAAAGAACTATGTTAAGGTCAAGTTAATACTGATTCTTTAGTATCCAACCGGTCAAAAGATGAAAAAAATGCCTGAAGGGATAAGTAGTATTTTCTGTCCGATTGGGTGGGTATCTTCTCACCGGTCCCATGCTGGGCGTGACAGAGAGGGTCAGCCTTTAATGCTCACTCACCTGCAGGATCCCCACCAGTTGGATTCACCTCTATTTATCCAGTGTCTTTCAAATTCTCCCTAATGACAGGTGGTGTCACTAACCTAAGGCATCCTAAGCTACCTGTCTCCTGGTCAGTAAGCCGCCAGGAGTAAGAAGTGTGGCATTCTTTCTGTTGCCTTAAAATCCTGAACGGATTGCGTCGTGGAGTATCATAAGTGAATCATTTATATTAATGTCCAAGACAATTTCCATGCCTCGGGCCCAGCCATGAGAAGTCCCCATCCATGTGTTAAGTTCTCTCCTTGGAAAAGGCGGGCCTCTCGCGAGAAGAGAGGTTAATGTCAGGGAATGCATGACATTCCTTCTGGGAGCACTGGCTTACCCATGAGCCTTTGCACCTCTCTTCAGTGGGCGTTTGAATGTGGCAGGGGCTGGAGTTAAAGGAAAGGGTGACAAATCCAGGGCTAGAAAGCCACTGATCAGTCACTTCAGTGTCACTCAATTCCATCACTAGGGGCTGTGAACAGGCTAACACCTGCAGATTGTGGACCACACTGTGACAGGGGAGAAACTCCACCCAGGCCTGAGGCCGACGGATGTGAGTAGGTTCTTATCTTTCAAAACATATTAAAAATGGGCTCAGGTAAGTTCCACCACCCCTGAAAATGTTCATGATACATATAGAGCCAGCATGCATTTGTCCACACCAATATGCATTTATTTATTGGCCCATTCTTTAAATCATTGAGTTGTAGTTAGTATAACGTACTTAAGAAAAGAAGTAAAGACATTTTCTGGAACTTTCCAATTGAGTTCTTTAAGCCTGTGGATATTGGCCCACGTGACACATTAATGAGGGAGACATGCATTAGAAATGGTAAAGTTAGCTTTTATCGAGCTCCAACACTGAAAGCTCCCTCAGCATACTTCGGTTTCCTCACCCGCACAATGGGGCTGAGACTGTTGCCTTCTACCTCTTGAGGGTGTTTTAAAGATTTATGAGGTCAGTTTTCCAAAGCATTGTGAAATTCTTGCAAAAGGTTACAGTGAAAACTAAAACACCATTATTCATTCGGTCCTGGGACAAGATGCTTCGGGGGGTTCCTGAAAAAGAAACAAATAGAGTCATTTTTACTGGAGACAAGAGAGAAATGTTCTCGTCTGAAATTTTAACTTCAGTGGGAAGGTCACTATAAACCTAGTCCAGTTCTGCCTTTTAAAACACTCTTTGCATTCCTATACTTCCCCTTCTATTTGTCATCCTGGATTATTATAACAGTGATGCTGGTTAGTTCTGTGTGAGTGAGTGAGTGAGTGAGTGAGTGTGTGTGTGTGTGTGTGTGTGTGAGAGAGAGAGAGAGAGAGAGAGAGAGAGCGAACTAAAAGATTTTATAAGTGAACACATTTGGAGAAATTCATCTTGGTTTATCTGAGTCATTGTTCAACACCCATTTATAATGGTTCCTGGTGTGTCCTACTTCTTGGTTGTCTACTTAAAATTCAGAAGAGATACTTTGCTTTGGATGGTTTTGTATTTTGCTTCCTCTTTTTTTCATCCTTTGGTAGAAGGAAAAATGTTATATGGACCACCAGGCAATCGTTATCATGAGATATATTCTCGTTCATGGTAGTAGACTGCAATTGTATGGAAAGAAACATTTTTCTTCCTGTTTGATGCGTGATTGGTGGGCACCAGTGTGGCAAATGCATAGAAAAGAAAATACAGCTTTGCAGTGGAATAGTTCTGAAAGAATTTTTAACTCCCGATAATTCTTATGTTTATTCTCCCCCCAAACCCCCGCCCCCCAAAGACTGATGAAAAGGTTTTGCATGCGGCCAGGTCTCTGCGGGGACCCCCTCTGAGGGATGGGCATGTTCCTTCTCTCCCTTTCCCTCACTATCTGAAACCTCCATTGTAAACCCTTTGCCCTGAAATGCGCAAAGCGCTCTTTTTATTTGACATTATAAGTGCTGTACTGCCCCTTGGTTATTATCCGATGATAGACTCCAGCCTCCGGTGTTTGTACCTCTTTCTTAATCTCAAGGATCTTAGCACAGGGCAACTGGACAGTTCCGAGACTGGGCCAGCCTCGGTTAACCACTGGGCGGACTGGTCTCCAACACCCTTCTCCCGTGGCTGAAATTTTGGTAGCAGTAGTCTGGTTCTGCCTGCTCCCCTCCCGCTTGGAGATAGGAGCGCGCCTGCACAGTTCACAGTTGGCAGCCTGCCTCCGAGCCAGGGCCAAGCTGCCTTGTGCGAGCCACTCTTCTGCGTCCTTCCCAGGACGTGCTGGCCTTGTCATCACACTCTTGGCTGCGTCCTCCCTCTCTCTCCAGCAGCTCTGGACTCCAGTGGGGCGGCGGGGGAGCATGCAAGGATCCAGATCGCCTGCCTAGCTCTGGACTGGCGGACTTTCAGGATTGGAACCGACCACAGGGATCATCTGTTCCCTCACTACTCCACGTGCGGGCCTCCGGACCCGCAGCAGCAACGTGAGCTGGGGGCTCGTTAGACACGCTGACTCCTGGGTCTCATCCCAGACCCGGTACGTTAGCGGCTGCTTTGTCTCAAGCTCTGCTGCTGATTCATAAGCGCATTCCTGTTGAAGAAACACTGACCTAAGATCACATGCCCCTGATTTAAAAATGCTATTGAATTCTTGGATACATAAAGGCATGACTTGGAGCTTTAACAGTTCTGGTTTAGTTTTTCGGGGGCACAGTCTGGGCATCAGTTCCTTTGTGGTTCCCATGTGCACCCAGAACCGAGAAGCATGGGGGTGGGGCACTCGGAGCCGTGGTTCTCAAGGTCTGGTCCCCGGGGCACCTACATTAGCATCGCTTGTTAAACTGCAAAATCCCAGGCCATCCCTAGACCTGTGAAATCAGAAACTCTAGGATGGGGGCCTGAAGAGTCCCGCAGGTTGTTCTGATGCAAGTTCTAGACTGCAGATTTAAAGAATAAGGATGTTCCAACCCTCGCCCCAGAAACATGGGCCTAGACTTCAGCTGTCCTGTGGTTGTTCTAATGTCAATTCAGGGACATTTAATAAAGTTAAAAATTTAATTTCCCAGTTGAGGAAGGCTAAGACACCGAATGATCTCTCTTTTTTCCTTAAAGATGGTCAAAGTATTCTTTAATTATTATGTAGGATTCTGTAAAGGATTTTAGTGAAGTGCGAGAACAAGGAAGAAAACCAGAGAGAAGAGAAGCAGAGGAAAAGTTGTTTTTCCATCAATAAAAGACTTCGTCTGAGGGATTGGGTTGACTTCAATGCAAGACCAGTATCGAAGGAATACCAAGAAGATGTCAGCATATGAGGGAGAGGAGCCAGTCCGATATTGCTTCCAGAATGTTTTCTGTCTCTCCAAAACTGGAGCATGCTATGTAGTGCCAGAATCTCAGAGCAATAACACTGTCCAGTTGGAGTTCCGTTGCCTAGATGTTTTGTAGGTTTGCATCCAAGATGGACTCTTTGTTTGGCTTCCTGTTATACAGGGAGCATTGGTCCCACCAGCCACTGACTACCCAATAAGAGCACCCTCCTTTCTGTGCCCAGTATTTTATTGCACAGGTCCATCTGCAAAAATTTGGGACATTAAGTCCCCTCCACTTGTCCCCAGCTCCCATAGGGTCCCATGGGACAAGTACACTTCACTCTCCTCTTTCTGCTGCCATTCTCTCTGCTTTGGGCTTGCAGGCAATCTGTGCATGTTCTCTGGGACCCACCAGGATGCGAGTAGGTACTGCCGTGACCATGGCAACTCGTCCCCTCTCAGAGCTGCACTGTACAGACGATTCTTTTGAGATCAGAGTTCCTTAGGCACAGTCGGTCCCCTCTCTGCCCTCCAGGAAGGTGAACATATTACTTTTCCTCATTTCCAACAGCACCTTTGGAGACTGTATCAGACTCTTAGAAGCACTTTACAAAAAACCCTGAGGGTGTAGGAAGTACCACACCCTAGAAGCCTCAGTGGTTACTAGACGTGGTGAACCACTTGGGCTTCTGCTGGGACACCGCTTCGCCAAACCCTTAGACTTCTATTACTCACCAGGTTCAAAACCCTGAAGCTTCTCCAAGGAGCAACAAAGGTTAATTGGAAGGTCTCCCTGAAGAGGGCCCTCCCATTGTAAACAGAGGGCCTGTCTGAAAGGCAAATTCCAGTCTCCACCTAGAAGACAGAGACTGCTTGGAAGCCCCCAGGGTGCAGTCCCCCGCCCCATTCCAAAAATTAAGGTTTGGTCTTGGTTGCGCTGGCATCTTATCTTTGACTTCCACTCGCCAAACTTTTCTCCCAATTCTTCCCTCTTCACAATGAGAAGTAAAGAAGAATTCATGGAGGAAGAGTTTCCAGCCGTGAAGCCACTTGGGGCTCCCAGGAAAAGCTTTAACCATTGCTTCCACTGTGAATGAGGCAACCTCTCCTTTTATACACATTTTATCCTCTGTTTAATAGCAACAGACTCATGGACATTCAAGTTGCAAGGGATTTAGAGTTCACCTAGGCTGGTGGCTTTTTAAAGGCATTTTACTAGCAAAAATCTCTCTTTGAACAAAACCTTACATGGAAGCAAGTCCAATATATGATGGGGAGCAACACGATGCTTCCTGGGTCAAAACGAGAGGGGTCAGTGGGACCATCTCCCCGACCCTTGGGATGGGCTAGCGAGCTCCCTTTGAAATCGTTTCTCTGGCCACCCCTCAGTTTCCAGATGGAGAATCTAAAGTCAAGGGAAGTTAAGCTATTTATGGAAGATAAGTTTTGGGGAAGCCTAAAACCGAGACCTAGGCCCTTTGGTTACCCATGATGCTTTTAGTAGAGAGAGTGTTCGGATCCTCAATTAGAAGCTCCCCTGAATGAATAGTTTCTTAGCTATAAGCCTGATCATATCATTCTTCTGTTTAATATCATCAGTTGTCTTCTCATGCAACTCAAACTAAAATGCACCGTCCTTACACTGACCTCTCAGGCTATCCATTATGGCCCCCTTTCTGAGTTAATTCCCGATGCTCACTCCACTCACCTTGCTCTGGTCCTGCCACACTGGCCTCTGTTTTCTCAACGCATCAGAGATCGTCCCGCCTCAGGATATTTTACTTTCTATTCCCAGTGCTCAGATATCACTTGGCGTGCACACTCATGTCCCTTAGAGCTCTGCTCAAATGTCACTTTGTTGGTGAGGCCAGCCCTTCATCATTGCAGCAGTCAGTCTGGAAAGATGGTCCCCCCATGAACGACTCCTTCTATCACTCATGCCTTGTGTATTCCCCTCCCCTTTCATCTGAGGCACCATGTGACTTGCTTTGACCAATAGAATGTGGATGAAGTGATACTTCATGACTTTCAAGGTGAGGTCTGACTCTGGGCTGGGTCGCCATGGACTGAGCTCCGGAGTTTCAGAAGGAAATTGACATGCCACGCAAACCAGCTCTCGGATGAGCTGCTAACAAGCAGGTGCACATGCAGGTTCTGAGGGATGCTGGGGCCACACCCTGGGACTCTGCTCCTTCTCTCCTGTCTGCTCCTAAGTTACATTTGTGTGCAGGGGTGGACCAGCCATGGAGTCATCTCCTTTTTCTGAGATGCTTATGGTCCTTCTGAAGAGAGAGAAAGGGAGAGAGAGAAAGAGAGAGAGAGAAAGAGAGAGAGAGAGGGAATATGAAACAAAGAGGCTATCCAGAGACACAGCAAGGGGATTTTTATTGCTTAAAATTGGAAGGCAAGGCTGATTTTTAGTTTAACTTTGTGCGGCTCTCACTGTACCTAGGGCTGCCTGCCCTGTGTTTGAACCAGAAGGCTGGAGGGCTTCCCTCCTTTTGGCCCTGCTGGCCCACTGGCCATAGTTTCCTGCTTGCTTTTGACCTTAATGGGTTAACTTCATAAAATGCCAGCTCTTTATTCCAGCCTGAGATTTCCCATCATACTTTAGGACCAGCGAACCATCCCTTCTTTGATGGCACCTTTTGGCTCCACAATAGAAGCCAATTTGTTAGACTTCTTTACAGGTCAGGGGCTGCGTGAAGATGTGGAGGGCGCAGCAATGGGCACTGGAAAATGAAGTTGTATTCGCTTGGCAAATTATACGTCTGCTGACTTTATGGGCCCTGATTTCCTTCCCTCGCCTTCTCCCTCGCTCTCTCTGCCCCTCCCCATCTTCTTGCCTTTCCTTTAAACTGGGGAAGTGTGTATGTGAGATATCGTCACATATCCAGTTCGTGTAGGTTAATAGATTGATTCCAGTGACACGGATCATAATGAACAGTAAATTGTTTTATCTCTTAAGTCTTATTTGGTCAGCCAGGAAAACATATGAGGTAATATGGCTTGGACTAAATGGACCGTATAATAGATCTCCTTCTAAAGAATAAGGACGGGGTGACAGCGCCTCTTATGATTAATGAAAATAATAATGGTTCTGAAATTGAAATTTTTCTAATTTTTTTTCCCTTCTCCTCTCTTGGCTGCCACCAAAAACTTCAGCCAGGAGATGATTTGTGCACAATGACTGACTCCGACTTCTTCCTGGGCTGAGAATGCGCACTTAGAGGGTGGGGGCAGGGGAGGGGGCAGAGGGATGCATTGGTTGAAGGAATCCTGGGAGTGCCACATGGAGGAAAAGGAGAGTGTTCGTGCAGGTTTCTTTTCCAGGTGCTTCTGACGTAAAGTCCTTACACAGAACATGAGAATTTAGGTGAATATCTTTGGTATCAGATGTGCTGTGCGTCGATCTGATTACTTACCGCCATTCAAGTATATGCTGTCTTTTTTATTTTTAAATCATATCATTTCCTCCTTTCCCCTTCCATATTTTCTTTGGGCAAAGTTTTGTTTCCTTCCAAATTTCTACATCAAGGCGCATACATCTTTTCCCTGGTTATCAGAAAAAAACAAACAAACAAACCAGCAAATGGATGTCTCAAGTTTTCCCAGAGTAGTACTTTGGAACTCTTTGGGAAGACAAGAAAAGGAAGGCAATTCTGATTAATTGTTTATCAACAGACAAAAAGACACTCTCACTTTTGAAGGGAAAAATGGCAGCAGGTTATGATGGTGTCCCAAGTGTCCTGGGACACAACACTCATTCTCCACGCGGGTGGTGGTGGACCATGGTATCATGGTGTAATTAGAGAAGGCTGGTTCCTTGGGATACTCAGCAAGGGGAAGAAATAAGGAGATCCGGCAAAAGGGATGAAGGCCCTCTGCTTCCATTGAATAAGGACTATTACCTTCGCATCATTTCTTCCACACTGTGGGCCACCTGTCATCTGGACAGCAAGCAGCCTGAGAACTGCATGCAGGCTGCACAGGGTAGAAATGGCCCACGTAACTGAGTGGCCCATCTTTCTCACAGATTCTCCAAATTCCGTACAGATTGATTTTGCAAGAATTTGTCTTGTGCCATCTTATGTAGTTGCTTCTAGACATTCTCCATGGCAATGCAATCTTTACTATCTGGCTTTTGCCAGAGCAATAGAGGCAGTCGTAGAATCAGGCAGCACCAACAGATTGCAAATAGGTGGGCAACTTCTGCTTACCCATGTAGAACACAATTTAAAAAATGTCATTCATCCAAAATAGACAATTACTTAGTGTCCCTTGGAAATCAAACTTCCTCTAAAGAACCTTCCAAGTTATTTCATTAGAAGTTTTACTTTTCAACCAGTTATCGTAGAGAGATGTAAAAACAAAGTCTCCACTTATTTATAAATAAAAATACTTATAAAAACTACTGTGGATAACTGTAGGATTCTATTTTATGTTTACAAGTTTATATATAATCATATACAAATTTATAATCATACTAATTTTATGTAAATATGCTGTGATTGCCATACTGTGGAAAAGTGAATAACCAGATATTTAACTTTTACCACTTTCAAACAATGAAGAATTAGAAGTTGTAATAAGGGGGTGATGGTGGATTTCTTTGGTGATTTTCGACACGTCACGGTGGGCAAGCGTCACGTTTGTAGTAAAACAGAGAAGCATCTCCTCTGGTCTCTCCTTGCTCTGGAAACGTGAATCCTTGGTCAAACAGCGTTGGAAGCATGTGTGTTTTTTCACACCCATTTGGTAAATTTCCTTTCCCAGGGCGTTTCTTGGTATTCAAAGATTCTCAAGTAATCATGGGTGTTTCTCTGGTTATAAAATACATTTTTCTGAACTGAAGAAATGGGATCATGCAGCAAGAATCTATTATTGTATTTCATCTGTTTCTATACATTTGAAATTTTTATTGCTACCCTATCTCTGTATAAAATATTTTTTAAATTTTATTATTGTGTAGACAAAATCCATACTACCTGCATGTGCAAAAACCAGGATTGTATTTATGATAGAATACTACATACACTCGGCAGGAAGTTACTCTTGTGCCTGAAATGACTGCTAAGGAGGCACACATGAATATTTTATAGATTTTTAAAATTAAATTTATTGGGGTGACATTTGTTAATAGGATCATACAGGTTTTAAGTGTACATTTCTATGATACATGATGCGTATATTGCATTGTGAATTTTATTGAAATAGTTTTGGAAAAAAATTTTTTTAAAGATTTTTATTTATTTATCTTTAGAGGGGAAAGGTAGGAGAGAGGGAGAGGGAGAGAAATATCAATGTAGGGTTGCCTCTTGTGTGTCCCATGCTGGGAACTGGCCTGCAACCCAGGCATGTGCCCTGACTGGGAATCGAACCACGATCCTTTGGTTCACAGGCCCGCGCTCAATCCACTGAGCTTCACCAGCCAGGGCTGGAAAAATTTTTGAAATTAGAACTCACTCAGATTGGTCTGAAATGCTTAGTGTTCAGCCTCCTTTAAACTACAGTGAAACCTACACCATTTGAGAGATCACGTTGCAGCCTGGGAATTAGGAAGAAGTCTTAAATAAAAGGGTTTGAAAATCCAAATTGAGATTAAATACGAATATTCCTAAGCTCGAATTGAGAGGGTAGACTTTTCCTGACCCATGGTGTTTCATGATTCTGAACAGGGTAGAACCCTTCCCATCCCGAAGTCCTCACACAACATAGCAGGAAATGTCCTCAGGCACCGTAAGTCAGAGCAGGTTGTTTAGGGCTAAACTATTGGCTTGAATTCACAGTCCCTTCAGGTGGTATCTATAGAGCTTACAAATGAGCCTAATATTGTGTGTTCAATTGATATGCCTACTTTCTCATATTTGTTATCTAGTCAAACCATTCCTGTTAGTTTTTAATTACATTTATATATGTTCATGTGTACTTAGGTTTTTAAATTATTTGTTTAATAAATTTCAAGAAATCCAGCAGTTTTGCTTTAGAAGGGATAGGTACCTTACTCCTCCTAAATCTGAATAGAGACCCCAAGGTGCTCAACTTCTGCTGTGTCCTTGCTTTCAAATTTGAAACGAGTTAGTGACCATTTTGTTTTGGCATTTCCCATGTAGTTGTACAACATTTATTTTTTAATCACCCAAAGCATACAGGAAAAACAGGAATGAGATTGTATAGAAGATGTTCAAAGCAGCATTATTTATCATGATATACATTAGTAAAACATTCAAACATCCAGAAGATTTGATTAACTAAACTTCCTTACATTCATATGAGAGCATATTATCTATCTATCCATCTATCATGTATAATGTTTAATATGAAAAGAAAAATAAAAACATGCATACGCTATAATCTTAAGTTTGTAAAAAACAACCACACAGAAAGTATAAGAACTGGGGAAAGCAGTGGTCATCCCCAGCTGTAAGGAATAAGACATTCTTTAAAAAATAAATTTCTACATCCTACAAAATTTTAACAGGCACATATTACTTATATAATTTTAAAAAACAATAATAGCTTATTGTTACTATGTGCTAGGCCCTATTTTCAATACTTTTCATAAATGAACTCATTGAATCCACATAGCCATCCTTGGAGAGAAGTATGATTTGTACCCCATTTTATAAGTGAAGGAATTGAGTCTCACAGCAGTTAAGTCATTAGCTCAAGGTCATACAGCTGGAACATGATGGTGCCAAGTTCAAGTCTTGGTACCCAGGCTGCCTGACTCCTAGGCCCATGCTTTTAGTTCACTTTCTAAATACAACATGTGGTCCAAAAATTACAGAGTTCTTTAACCTAACTGTTATTACCAAGAGGATAACATTAGCTCGGGCAAACCCATGCATACAGTGTGTATATCTGGAAGGGAAAAAAAGCACATTAACATATCTCTGATGTCAAGGTTCAGAGTTGTTTAATTTTCTATAATTTAATTTTCCATGTCCTGATTGTGGACTTTGCTAACCAGGTTATCCTGGGCAATTCCGACCTTCCGTTTCCATGCTCAGAGAGGGCATGGTGTTAAAGACGGAGCTCCTGCAGGTGTGGCTCTGCATCGCCGAGTAAAGGGAAGGTTTTCTGGTTAAAAGGTCCACGCGGACGGAGTGCATACTCCAGAAGTCCAAAGGAAACAATTTCTTAGCTGATGCTCTCAAGCTGATTGCATAGTTGTTGGATCTTCACTTTGAACTGTGTTCGGTGATGAAAACGAATGATCTGCTTTCAATGTGTTTGTTCTTACGAAAAGCACTTTGTTCAAAGAACAGTGCCCCAGCCACGTAGGAAGATCACTATACGAGGTCCCCGGCCCCCAGGGATCTCTTGATAGAATCCCACAGAGCTCTAAATTCCACATTTAAATACACCCACGAGGGCGTGTCCCCCAGCCAGCAGGGCTTTCGGCACGGACAACGGGGCCACAGCCCAAGGCTGTCCTCTTCCCTGCCCCTCTTTGCGCCAGCGCCTCCCCTCACCTGCGTCTTTGTGGACCCTCGATTACCAGGTGGCTTTGAGGAGCTCCTGGCCCTAAGTGCTCACGTTCATTCTCAAGGCTCATTCTTCCACCAGTCTCGCTTCCTGCCTGCCTGCCCCCCGGACTGAGCAGACTAAGGAGTCAGACCGTTCTTGTATCTTCTTTTCACTCCTCACAGTCAGTTCATTTCACCTGCGTTGTTTTGTTCTCACTTCTGCCCTCCAACTCTTGTTCCTTCTCTATTTTCTTCCAGATCATACCCATTTATACCTTTGTCCCATTTTCCCTTCCCTTTGGGAAGAAAAAAGTAAATATATATGTAATATACACATTTATATGTGTTATAAATATATATACTTACAGTGTATGTATATGTGTATAATGTAAATATTGATTATGCTTGATTGGCATAAGTACAATTCTCCTCTGTATCAGTGAAGAAGAAAGCCATGAATCTTAAAATGATGCTGGTTATCGTAAAAACGAGTGTCAGCAAGCACTGAAGCTCTTAGAAATGTACTAAAGAGTCCCTCAAAATCTCCACAAAACATTTCTCCTCCTCCTCACATTCTATTTATTTTTTTAAATACCAGACACATGCATAACTACAAAAGTATTTCCTATTACAATTTTCCAACAACATTGCTCAGGGTTTCAACCACTTGAGAGGTGTTGTTTTGAGCTGGCCTGGGAGCTTGGGCCGCATGTGAGCATTTTTTTCTGTGAAATGCTCTGTTCTAGATTCCAAAGATCCCGATAAAGACCTCGAGCACTTCCCAAACCTTCGGCAGGGAACTCATGCTTTGGAGGCTCGCTCTCCCATCCGAGCTCTTGCAGAGAATGTATGTCTTTCCATATTTGCAGATTCATGTGTGAAACTTGAGATTAGCCTTCGGGAGCCTTGTGTTAATTAAAAACGGGAAATCAATGGGCCTGTGAATCCACCTTTTCCTGGGGTTGATTAAACTCCGAGAAGAAATTAAGAGCAAGTTAAACAGAAAACCTACCTAGGTGGCGAAAGTACTTACTGTGTGCACACCTCTCTCTCTCTGTCTCTCTCTCTCTCTCAAGCACATACAAAATACATTCTTTTATTTATTTATTTTATTGGTGAAAAAAAGATATTAAAAAATCCAGTGACTGATTTTGCTTCTTGAACCAAATCAAATATTTTCTTGTCAGAGCGCTCATAACGGCAGCCTGCAGAGGTCACGGCCTTCGCTTTCTCCTTCGGATGGTCTGTGAGTGGAATGTCCTCTCCATTAAGGCTCCTTTTGTTTTCCTTGGGAGGGTTTTGCTTACACTGGCAAGCGCCTGAGACACACCAAGGTTCTCTAGACTCTGTTTATTAGATTTTTATCTTCTTATCAGAGTCCTCCTTCTTAAATCATGTCAGGGTTTTACCGCTCTTCAGGGATTTCTGGTGTTTTATTGTCTATGACTGCTTGGGGGGTGGCCGGGGAGGGAGCTGGCCTAACAAATATAACATTTATATAATAGCAGGGATGGGGAGGACGGTGCGCACTCTTATTATTCCCACGTTCGCCGATGCTCCCTCCCATCCTGCCCCCGAGGCCCCGGGAAGCCCGTCGCCTGCTCTGCACCTGCTTATTTGTCAACCCAGTGATGTGGCTTCTCTGTGCACAGCCTGCTTCTCAGTCACTTTAGTGGCTCTGGAAACCCACATGTACTTGCTCAAGCCACTTCCAGTCACCCAGAGAGCCCGTCGGGTGAGTGGGTGATGGCTTTGAACCGAGGAATGGTGCTGGGCTTTGGTCACAGCGAGCATCGAGTCCAGCCCTTCTTCTCCTGTCCCCATCCTTTCTGTCCCGTTTGACTTAAAACTTTAAAACAGCCTCATGCAAAGGTATCCAAACTCTGTCGCCTTAGCAGAACAAATGCCCGGATTTTGCTGAGGGCAGGGTGTTAGGGGACAGTGGAGGGAGGGGCGGGAAACCAGGAAAGCCAGAGAGAGGTTCAGTTCCACAAAAGTAAATCATCTGTTTTTCCCTTCATTGGACACCCAGGTGACTCACACTGGTAGTGTTTCTTTTAACCATAAACAGATCTTGCTAAGTCCCGTGTATTGTGCGTGCGTGCGTGCGTGCGTGTGTGTGTGTGTTTAAGATATGTTTTAACCAATAAGATTAATTTGGAAAACTCTCTTGCCTGAGAACAAAATCCGTACCTTTCTGTCGAGGCAGGCCGTCCAGACGTTCACTGTAGCTTATGTACTACTCTCTGGGTTGGTTAAAAAGGTGAGACTCTGAGAGTAAAACATTAACTTCTAAAGAGGTTGCAAAGCAGTAGATTATGCTGATAGGCAAATCCTCTTGGATGTGCATTGATTTTTATTTGCTTCCCATGTGCTCATCCGAGGTGAGAATTTGATCTATGCTGGGAGGGATATAGTCATCAAAGAGCATTAATGTGTTTTCTAACATTCATCCACCCTTTCGAAAAATATTTATTGAGTGCTTACCTGTGCGAGGCATTGTTTATCTTGGAATCCACGGTCTGCTGGAACACTGGAGCGGCTGCTGGGTGTGTACACCGTGGGTCTGTGTACTCTCATCTCACTGCGCTGGGCCTGGGAACGCAAGCGACGTTTGCGCCACTCGCTTCCCGCTGATTTACTCCGACTCTTTGCTGAGACCTCAGGGTATGTGCTGCGTTCCACGGTAAGGAAAGTATGAATTCTCTGGAGAGTCAAGTGGGGTTTTTTTTCCCCCCTCTAATGAATCTTCAATGACTTTTTTTTTCCTTAAGAGCATGTTCCCAACTTTATTAAAGCAATAAGTTCCTGTGGAAAAGTGCTTAACATAACAGTTTCACGGCCAGCTTTCCCTTCCAGCTGATAACATCGCGGCGAAGGAGGAGCACAAGGTTCAGAAACTTGGGACTAAACACTACCAACATGTTTTTCAAGATAAAAATGAACAGTGATGAAAGACATTTCAAAGTTTATCACGAAGGCCTGTGTGCATTTTTCAACTGAGCTTTTCCTTAATTTTTTTCCCCTGTTCCCTTCTCCAACACAAGTTGGAGGCACTCAATCTTATGACTCCTCCATGTACTCAGACTTCACTTGAAAGATTTGCTGTGCCTTGAGTGTTGCACTATTTAGGATTTCTCTTGCTTCCTCAGCACCACTAGTGTTTGTAAATGGAAGTGTGTGGGGCAGAAAATCAAGAGAGAAAGAGAAACGTGGGAGATAGAATTATTGACAATACGTGCCCATCGCTCCCTCCTTCCTTCCGTGCTTAAAGATTTCACACATGCCAGCCGTGGTTGGCGTCCCTCGGGGGATAGCCACAGGAAGACTCAGGCCAAGCACCCTCTTTCCCCACCCTTGAAACCAAAGCGAAGGCAGTTCGATGAAGCAAGGAGAGGAGGCATGAACCCAGGGCCATGTGTGCAGACGGCTTTGGTAGTAGCTTCTCTGTAGGATGGTCCTTTGAAACTTTTCTAATCAGTGGTTTTGTTGTTGCTGTTTCATTCTAGACTTAGAAAACAGAACTTAGAGACTAAATAAGACAAATAACTAGCCTGACAGTAAAATGACTTTTTAAATAGGCTTTTAAGTACTTTTTTTTTCTTTTAGATTTTATTTATTTTATCTTTAGAGGGGAAGGGAAGGAGAGAGGGAGAGAAACATCAATGTGCGGTTGCCTCTTGTACGTCCCCTGCCGGGAACTGGCCTGGCAACCCAGGCATGTGCCCTGACTGGGAATCGAACCGCGATCCTTCGGTTCGCAGGCCCTCGCTCAATCCACTGAGCTACACCAGCCAGGGCTAAATAGGCTTTTTAAATAAACAAATCGACGATCTGTCTCAGAAGCCTTTAGAATGTGATGGTTACTGACCCAGTAATTCAAGGTCTCAGAATACAGACCAGAGAAGCTATTTGAAGCAAAGGAGTAAAGTTTTAGGCCCAATAGCACTCGGTGATCAGTATGAGGATATAAGAAAATAGACAATGGGGAAATTGTTTGTCAGTTGTTCACAGTGAGAAGAAAAATACACATGATAATTGCTAAGTGGTAAAGTAGAATTCAAAATTTTATTTATGGAATAATACCAGTGATGAAACAAGAGCTAAATAAATAAGCAAATTTAATAGATTGATGCCAAAATACCAGTAGACGCCATCTTTAGGTAATTTGTAGATAATTTTTTCATGGATACTTTGAAGGATTTTTCAAAATTTTCATAATAAAAATGGGATTTTATAATAAAAATAAATTAAATAAGCTTTATTTTAGAAATACAATAGCATTGATTAACTCCATTCAATTAGCTTTATCAGCTTTCATTTTCCTTGTGCTTTTATTATTCAAATTACATACAGAGTGTAATTTTTAGAGACAATGCGGGCACTTGTGATACACTAAAAACGTGTTGCCTAAAAAAGTCAGCTGTTAGGAGAAAGGAGATTAAGTATTATTTAAATATTGTGAATATTGTGAATATTCAAGCTCATACCAGTTTTCTCATAGCTGGCATCTAATTCATAGAAAATGTGGACTATTTCTATGATTGTTGTTTATAAACTGTAGACAATCTGGAACATTACCAAAATTACCAAAACTCCAATAGTAGAAACTTAAAGTGAATTAGTATTCAGTTTATTTTTATATCAAATTTGAAATGTAGATAATGGGAATGGATTAGCCAACTATTTATGAATCACTAAAATTAACATGAATTTATATTTCAGTGATGGGGAGACAAACACTTATTGAGTGCCTCTTCTACAATGTGTTAGGTTTCATTTAAATTCAGAGGCTGTAGCTCAGACAAAAAAGAGCTCAGTCTCTAGAGTGATACAAAGGGGTTTAGTCCTCAACTCCAGCAAGGACTGTGTGGCCTTGGACCATTCATGGAACCAAACATCCGATTGCTCGTGTACAAATAAGGCATAGTCATAACAGTGATCTCATTTGTGCAGAGTTTCTCCGGAAGCACAGCGTGGCCCATTCTGGACCTGTGCATCATCCAGTGAGACTGCACTTTGGGGTACAGGGGAGAACAGAAGAGAGAAGTAGATGAGGTTACCCGGGTCAGGTGCCAGAGGGCACTAGCTTTAATGCCTAGAGGCATTATCCTGAGGGCAATAAGGAGCCATCGATTACGTGGCGTGAAAAGGAATATGCTTTCTCAGCATTTATGGAACTACAGGACAGGGTGTTAAACACTGCTTTGCCTAAATGGACAACTCATGCATCTTGTCCTTGGTCACATTTGAATAGAGTGGCGTCCTTTCTAAAAGGTGCGGAAAGTCTTCCTAGAGGCCTTCTCTGACCGTCTGGGTCTGGGCAGCAAGGGAGAAGGCTCTTGACCCTGGCTAAAGGTTTTCCAGGGGCAAAACTAGCCAGTCCTCTCCCTTGCTCCCTCCTCCCCAGAGGTGCAGTGGACTCCCCTGATGGGTGCATTTAGAAAGAGGAACTGAGCCCACCTGGCTCAGCACCTTCCTCACCTTCCCACGAAGACGTGGTCTCTCTGGATCTCAAGGTTGGCCTGGCAGAGAAGGCCCCTGGACTGCAGTGTTGTCTGTTACCAGGTGGCGAGGGCACTGTGGGAAAAACCACTTGGCACCAGACTTAACGCTCTGCTCTGCAACCCACCCTGAATAAGCACCACATTTTGGTCTCTAGGTCCAGGATTCTTACCTTTCTCAGCTAGCTCAGAATTAGCCTGCTGCAAGCCCCAACCAAAGTTCTAGAAGCAAACTCTGTATCAGCAACTTCAGTTTTTAAGGTTCTCTGGCACAGAATGAATGTGTTTAGCCAGTAAAGGAGAACAGCTTTATAATACCGGTTAGGGAGACTCTAACAGCTGCCTCGTATACTAGACATATTACAGTATGGTCATGTAATTATATTTCAAGGGACAAGACAGGATTTGTTTTCCATCAAAACCCGTGTGATGATGAGCTGTGCTAGCATACGGTTCTTCTGAATAGAGGAAAACGCTACCGGGCAGAGCTGTCTTGTTCTTACAGGCCATTAAAATGCTGTCCATTTGTAACAACAGGATGGCAACGTGCCCCTGACTATATAACCAGATGATACACTAGCATCGGCCGAGGAATCTCACAATTGGCCACAATGGCCAGTGCGTGCGTGCCGCTGTAGAGAGGGATGCTGTGGCTTTCAGAATTTTCATTAATACAATCATGCTGCCTGCTCTGGAGTAATACCCAGTGGATGAACAAAAGATCAAGTTGCTTTGCCAAATTCATCATCCGCAATGAAAAAGTTGCCACTATGTTGAGACCGTTACCAATGTTGATCAGCAAAGCATGGCACGAGTTCTTAATATGTTTTTCACCCATATGGCATTTCACCCATGTAGGAAGGCGATGTCCATGTTGCAAAGTTACGGTGCAATCATCATAATAAGGAATTTGGGGGTCATTTAGAGTAGTGGAAATCACCGAAGGGACTTTGTTCTGTAGAATTAGTTTAGCAGCATCGTAGGAACAAATGGACTGAACAAATCCCTTCTAGAACTAGATACTTACACCAAATTTCAAAACTATTTGAAGTTGTCACATTGAATTTCTATGCTAAACAGCAAACAACCAAACAGACCAGTAAGATTTCAATGAATAAGGAACATACGCTTTCTAACTCCCTAACTTTACCAGAAAGATCCCTTCTCTTTTCACATTAATGGGTTTTATATATCTACGTGACATGATGAAACACATTAAATTGTCATTATGTTTCTAGCTTCAATCTGCTAACATTGGGGAGAAGAAATTCTATTACTTTTTTTCTGCCTGTCTTGCTTAGGGATTTCTTTAAAAAAATCAATTGGTCCTCTATCAAAAATAACAATAATACATTATATTGTACATACTTAAAACACATACACAAGAAAAGGCTCATTTTTTAAGGAAATAGCCAGAAAAGTTACCTTGTCCCCATCCTTTATCAATTCTTTAATTTTACCCTTATGAAGCTGTAACACTTCATAATAAGAATAATCTTAAACAGCTGCAAGAAAAAGAAAAAAAAAAAAAACAAGGACACCTACAATAGCATAACATTGTGTTTCTGTAATTCATCAAGGCTATGATTAATTCAATGGTGGCACTACCGAAAGAAAATGAGCAACAATTACTCTTTTATTGCAAATATAAATGGTTGTCGATCATCCTTATTAATTATTGTTATTATATTATAATAAGAATATTTGATGGGGGCTGGATGGTTAGACAGAGAGTTGTACTATCCCCCTCATTCAAACACAGCTGCTCTTTCTCCCATCGACAGCATACGCAGAAGTGAGCTCTACAAAATATTTCTGCTCTACATCTTTTGCAAGAAATGAATGTACCTGCAAGTAGAAAATGTTCCACTGCTTTACATACTGTCCCTACATTTTACATGGTGCTCTCAATGTCTTCAATGTAATGACCACTTTCCCCTACAAGTTTGTACATTCTGTTCCCTCACCCCAAAATACTCTTCCTTCTATCCTTTAATCTCTTTTTGATTAGCGACAACTCCTATCTTATCATCACGTAGTAGCTTAGAAAACACTTTACATTGAACAGATGGCATTCATTTGCTCTTTGTTGAGTTTCATAGCATTGCTGTTGTGGAACCTACGTAGCGACTGTAGGGTAACATTGGGACTCATTGCTGGTTGTCATGGCGGGCACTCTGGTTGAATCGTTGCCCTCCTTAGAAGGAGAAAACCTTACTGTGGTTTTCTTAGCACAGGAGACTTCGAGTCAGTGGATAAAATCGGCTCTCTTTAGAATGAGCCATCCTGAGGCATAGCCATTTAGATGGTCTTGACCGCGGTTACGTAAGATTCGTTATATTGTGATGGTGTTTCCGTAAGATCCCTTGGGTGGGCTCTTCCTCTCCCCTCCTTTGTTCTCCTTTTCTCTCTCTTTTGTTGTCCCGGGACTGCACTCCCTCACAAAGGCAAGGCACAGAAGCCTGTGGCTATGGCTCTATGCTCCTGGGGAGCCCAAGCTCAGCCAGTAAGGAGCACATGGTAGTTATTTAACAGATAGAGTGACTAGTTGAATTAAGAAGAATTTTTAGAATCAAAATGTTGAAGATAGACCCTCTTAAATATTTTCAGCCCAGAATCTTATATATGCAGGGAGAAAACAATTCAGGCTCCGAGTTAGCGGGCATCGACTCTGTAATTGTTAGAACTGAATTTCATACAGAAGTGTGGTATAGCTGCAGGTGGTGTTGTATCCATTGGCGATGTGCAAAGGAAAAATAGTCATTAACTCTGAACTTTTTCTGATATTTTCCCCGAAGCCTTGAAGCTCTATTTAGCAAAATACTTGCATATCACACATTTTTTTGGCAAGCGCAGGGGCTGGGAGGCAAATAACCAGGGTTATTCTGGAAAAGTCAGGCAGCAGAAAATCAGATATTTTGGACAACAGTGTTCAAATAGCTCCTGAGAGTCTTGCAATCCCCCACCAAGAGTCCTGTAACCTACCTCAGAGTCTTGTTTCCCAAACCACTTGTGAGGGGGAGCAAGCAGGAAAATCAGACTGCTCCAAGACGGAGCAGACTGTTGGCTTGTTTGTTTAAACCTGCTTTCTGGGATTAGTCTATCTTACTTTGTGCATTTTGGGCTGAGGGTTAGACATGGGTCAAGTAGGAGATTTCAACACGTCTGATAGAAGTTTGTTCTTCATGAGAAAAGGAAAGCTTTTCACCACTGGGCCTAAGGCCCCCACCTTCAAGTCTTTGTACTATTTGTATGTGGAAGGAGGTTCAGGGCAGCACAGGACAATTTTAAAGCCCTCTGCCCAAGCCCATAACACCCATCAGTAACTGTCTTTGGGAACTCTTACTCGGGCTCAGAGCGCACTGTTCAAATACGACTGTTGCATTAGCATTGACCAGGTCACCCTGGATTGCATTAGTGGATTAGGGACCAATGGAAGACTTGTCTTTTTCTAAAACAGGAATTATCACAGCTAAATATTTGTGAAAGCAAGACAAAAGAGTATTCTTCAATATTTAAATGCTGTGTTTACTGTCTACTCTTTTTTTAAAAGTGTCGTGATCTTAAATATTTTTCATAGATGACTGTTTGTTCTTTAAACACGTTGCTGTTTGTTTATGAGAGTAGGTTCCAGTTTCAAGTACTTTTATAAACCTCCAAGAATGGTACTGAGAGTTCTCCCTCCCTCAATGGCATCAGTTTTTGCAACTGTATTTTAGCAGAGAAGGGGGAGGTGGATAAAGAGTAAGAAAATGTACAAAGGGAGAATAAAGAAGAAGAAAAGGTGTAAAGACAGAAGACGGCCGATTCCTGTCTCGCTCCCTCAATTTCACACTATGAAGTGTCGCCCCCACCAAACTACCTGCTACACCCCAAGGGCGTTGGTAGAGGGGTGGAGAAACACTCCCTTGCCCCCATCCCCAAGCGCACTGACGTCTACGCTTACCTCCGGTCTTGGTTAGGAGACATTTTCTGGAAGGCCAGCGTATATTTCCATCACTATACTTATCCCTCCATATTTAATCATCTGGTTTTTGGCCTGTCCTCCTTACTACGTGATAGGGAACTTCTGTCTCATTCTCTTCTGTGTCCCTGGGGCTTGACACAGCTTTGAGAACAGAGTATGTGCTTGGCACATGTTTAACAAGTGCATGAATGAACGCTGATGTCATACCCACTTGATGTGAAAAGCTGCGCCCTTCACCCCCTACACCACACTTCACGTACATAACATGCAGTGTCTATGCAAGTGGATCCCACGTATTTATCTAGCTGTTGTGGTGTCTTTCCGACACAGACACCGCTCTCCCATCCTCCAGCTGTGCTGTGGCTGAGTGCTGCCCAGTTCTATTCGCATGACATCTCTGTTGCTCTTTCTGAATTATGCAAGGCATCTTAAATACCTGGCAGTAAAATCTTTATATGCATTTTTGCACTCCTCATATGAGGGCCGTAAATGAAAGAAGAAACCATTTTAAAGTAATGCCAGGTCAAAATATCATGAATAAGGTCAAATAGCATGTTGTGAACAAAACAGATGGTAAGTAAAATAGCCAGGTAGCCCTTGAAGTTGTCCAAGCTGCAGCACAGAAAGAGAACCAGAAAAAAGCAGCCCAAGCACGTGACAAGTCGGATGTAATGCGATTGTCTTACAACCTCGTAACGAAGCATTTTCCTTTATGTTCCTTTCTGATGAAATCCCGAAGTCCATCCCATTTTTAAATCCTCCTCTGTTGTATGGAGACCTACACTAGCAAACAGCTCGCTGCATCCTGTGTTTCATTTGAAAGTTGAAACGGCCACGTGTAAAACTGCAAACTGCATTTTTCTCATACATTGTGGCTTTATTAGATAATTCTTGGGAATTTACTACATATGTAATATTGCAACAGTCACTACATCCTATTAAAAAATAGTTCCAGAAAGGGCACATGGTGGGTATGCTGTTGCGGATGCTACCTGAGGATATCATCATCTTCTCACCTTATCTGTCAATGAGTAAGACATGGCATTTCTTCTTTTTGTCAGTCATTTTCTATCTTTTGAACAGGATCAACTGTTCTGATGACGTGGGCCACAAATCTTCCATTTCCCCACTCACCTTACCTTGATCTTGATTTCGCTTTTAAATTTCACAATTTCTCTTCTCGGCGATACTTCTTCCATTCCTAACTATCAACATCAGAATAGGAGACGATTGATTTACCCTTGACATTGTAAATAACCTAGTCTTCCACTCTTACTGCAGCTCACCGACATCTCTTCTCGGACCTTCGTTTTTGCCAGGTCAGAACCCATCTTCGCTGCCTGTATCTCCCCAGCCTGCAGTGCCCTTTCCAGTGCTTTGTACCATTTGTACTTACAGCCTTGTAAGGTCTGCTCCCGTTCTTATTTACTTCTTCAAGTTGCCTTACGACAAAACCATCTGCAGTGATGCATGTCTTCCTGGGTTAATATGGCAATTGTCCATAAGCTTCCCACTTGCCCATTGATGATAATATACTGTATTTCTTTGCTCACTCACTATTTTATGGTTATTGGAAGTGGTTCTCCAATGAGTTCATAACAGAGGTTGCAAACTCTTACTGAAAAGGCCAAATAGTAAGTCCTTTAGATGTTGCAAGTCACACATTCTCTGTCAAAACTATGCCATTCTTTGTAGGAAGAAAGCAGACAATAGACCTTATGTAAATGAATGGAGAGGACATGTTAAAATAAAACTTTGTTCACTTAACACAATGCGTTGTTCTTCTTCGGAAATCGTTTCAGCCATAGCCCATTCCTAGCTCCCAGGCCATACAAAGATAGGTGGTGGGCTGGATTTGGCCCGTGGGCCCATGGTTTGCTGACCCCAGGATTATAACCTTCTTGAAAGCAGAAACAAGTCTTGTAATATCGTGTCTTCCATGTAACCAGAATTGTAACCGTCTCTTCCAGAGACCAAATGTTGTTCACCATTCTCATAGCTTAAGGCGGGGGACCAGCTGTCCATTTGGAAAAGTTAGGAGGGCATGCGGGAACTCTTAAAGACAAAAACAAACAACAACCAAAAAAGAGATTTCAGAGGCTGAAATTCTCGAGGAAGAGTGACGTCAAGCCTCAGCGTCCCTCACAACTCTGCTAAGTTGTCCGGAGGTCTGTGTTCAAACACACTGTTCCTTTGAACTGAGCAGAAGCTCGGAAAGGGCAGAAGGCAGGCTCAGGGCTACAGATGCCATTCTGAATGCAAGCTTCATATGGTCTCCGTGGGAGCCTGTAAAACCCAGCGCTCCGCTCTGTGGGAGTTCTTCACTTCTAGCGTGATGGCTCTGTATTTAATTACACTGTATATTTTCTTCCTTAGTGCTGTGATACCGAAAGACAGAGACACGGAGAGTGGAGGAGACAGAGTCAGCCAGAGCTGCACTCGGGCCTGTAGATAAGGGACGTCCTTCCTCAACATCCAAACCACGAAGCCCGAGTAGATACTCCCCCTCGACATTATTTATCGAGAATGTTCTCTTTGAGTTATAGTACCAAAGGGGGGGGGGATGCTCATTTAACGAAGAGAGAGTCGGGTCCAGTTTAAAAGCCATAATTTTGTATGCATGTCAGAAAACACATAATCTGAGCCATAAATTCAGCCAGCCAGACTGAGGGCCCACTTGCCACTGGAATCTGTTTTTCTTTTTAATATAACGAGGCGACACCCCTTTCCTTGGAGAGGAGAGTTCAATAGTTTAATTTTTGTTGACCGAGATCTCTTGTACGAAGGTAAATTACATTGCCTTTTCTATTACCAGCTCTGTTAATTGTCAAGCAATCAGAGTTTATGCACTCATCCAAGACAGCAGAGAATTCCCCATAATGTTACAAAATAAAACCTGACAAAGCACAATAGTCTTTAGTTTATTGATGTGCTACCAGGCTGTTGAAAGCATCAGATCAGTAATGTGCTTTGGTTAGGAAATTGGGGTCTAGGGAGAAATATTGGGAGTAACAGAGAGAACATCAGGGCTTGAAGAAAAAAATATATTAGGAGTTAAAAGGGGAAAAAATGTTTGTGGTGGGATTTTAGATTTTATGGGGGGAAAAAAAAACCAACTGAGATCTTGTAGGGAATTCTGAAGGAAAACACATCTGGGGTGGACAGATGAACTTTGGCCGCAGTGGCCAAAAGAGATTTATTTTTTTGCTGGGGGGGGAGGAGGTGACGCATATTGTAATATAAATAACACGCACAAATGCCAGACATCCAGAAAAAAGCACACACTGAAAATATTTATTGCAAATAATGAGAGCTCCTACGTTATGGTTTAATGAAAAAAATTAGGTGGCCAGGATGGCAAAGCTGAACCTAGATTTGGCTAAAAAAGATGAAACGCAGGATCTCCATAAAATACCCCGCGTGCTTTTCTAGTCCCTCAGAAGTCTGAACTTCCAATGCTGAGAAAAAATAATTCAACATTTGCTCTGAGCCTTGGGGACTTTTAAGACGTGCAAAAATTTATTTTTGGAGGATGATTGCCATCTCGTCTTTTTTCCCCCTCCTGTGCTGTTCTGTCCCCCCCCTGCTCCATGTCTGATATGGGATCCTGCCTCGGACCAGCCGCCCCGCCACACTTGCAGGTGTAGGTCGTGGTGAGGCGCTCTGGCTGCGTTAGCGAGAGCAGCGAGCCCGTGGTCCCGCCTGTGCTTCCTCCTCGGTGCTTGCAGGGTTTGAGTTTCTAATTTAAAAGTTTGACTCCTGTAGCCATATTGACTCCAGGAATTAAGATTTGAGCTGCTTTATTAAATTGCTCCCACAGATTGGAATTTTCAGCTCTCAGAAGCTAAATGCTTTGTATGCTGACAGAGAGTGCGTTTGGGAAGCAGCCTTACATTAATGTTGAAATCATACTTAAACTCGTTTTTGGAGTCCAAGAAAGAGAATACATAAAACCTCCAGTATAGGAAAGGAAAATGTTGATTAAGCAACTACCTTCACAACCCCGAATTCAAGCTAACGAATAGTAGAAAAAGATTGTAAATTTCTGATTTGGCAGTTTGATATTTTAAAAAAAGGAGGGGTTGAGTGTAAGAGTTTGTGAGTTTGCGGGAGAGGTAGGTATGTTTCTGTGAGAGAGAGAGAGAGAGAAAGCGAGAGAGAGCTCGCGCGCGCACAGGAGAACCAAAGATTGAGATTCTCTACCTTGCAATAAAAGATGGCAAGGTGATAAATTAGTGCTCTCAACTGAAATTGATTACTTTGTGTTCCCATCCAGTTCAGATGGCAGCCACACAGATGCTCTGAAACACCTTAATGACACATTGGAGGAAACTTCTCTGGCGGGCTGGTGCCCTACTCTCTCCCTCCCCCCGCCCCCGGAGCTCCAGGAGGGAACCGCGGAGTGCGCCGCACACATTAGGGAAAGTACATGCAAACTGCCCCGGCTCCCTCTTGCACAGAGACGTCTTCGTTTTATATCACCAGTCCCGTAGACAATCCTAGGAGCCTAAATGCTAAAATGACAAATGTAAGTGATTTTGTCTCTTCAATGCTTGGATATATCTATCGCAGCTCTCTGGAGAGGCGGCACGTAGCGCAAAAAGATGAAGCCGCGCCGAGCCACCTAGAGGCAATCTTCTCCAAGCCTGCGCGGCAAAGCAAAGCAGAAAGATGGCTTATTGCCATAATTGTAGATTAAATGAGACTGCCTGGTTTACTCGCGCAGATTTAAAAAGGAACAAGTTACTACTATGCTTGAATTAAAGGAGTCCTGTGCGAGATGGAATCATTTCAATCAAGCCCTCAGTTTTAAACAATGTAAGAATCCTCCTTATGGTACGGCTCCAAGTGGGGTGTATTGATAACTGCCAAAAAGTCATCCATTCTGTTCCCCTGCAGCTGGGAGAATAGCTGATGATCTCAGACATGTCAAAAATATTCAGAAAAGTTATCAGTTCCACAGTATTCCATACATACTAACTTTTCAGTTACTATACGAGCTTGCACGAGTACAAGAGAGAAACTTAAAACCATGTCTCAGCACTTGAGGATCTTGTAGCCGGGAAAGAAGACCCCGGTTTCAAAGCCCGTGCAAGTGTAAGCGGCTTGGCTGAGACCCAGCAAAGATTGATCAAATATGCTACGAGTTACCCAATGGCATTTCCTATAGGCGTGCAATCTGTGTCTTGCAAACTGTATGCGTAGTGATTCAGGATCCGTATCAAGTATTTCTAGTGTTCTATAGAGTCACACCTTGTGCGCCTAGCATTTTCACTCAGTGTTTCTAAACTCAGCGCTGTCAGTCATCACGGGAGTAGTGGTGACTTGATGGACCATAGTCAGTAGAGGACACTGTCGTGCCCAATAGACGTGCAATGGCACACGTTCCTTGTTGTTCAGATTGCACAGCCAAAAATTATAGCTTGCGACCCACATGAATGCAGTAGCCCGCAGCCCCTATCGAGCACCAGGATGAAGACTCCCCACTCTGTTTTAGTGCCTCTTGAGATGTCTCATCAGGACCCTAGAACTCTGGGCAGCCTAGTTGGACAATAAATCTCCCAAATAATTGAATTAGAAACACGTTGCCTTGGACAGAGGCCTCTTCCTACCTGTGTGTTATCGGTGAGTTGATTCCATCTCCCTTTCACCTCATCCACTCCCCGTATGATAGTTCTCTTCTTGGGTCCGCCCTAGAACTGTGTGTGTGTGTGTGTGTGTGTGTGTGTGTGTGTGAGAAAGAGATTTGATTTCATATCCCTCAGTAACACTGACAGAATTCCCTTGTAAGCTCCTTTTACCTTTACCTTTGTTAAATGCTCAAGAACAGCCTTGAACATGGAATTCATTGAGAGTCTTCTATATGCCAGGTACTCTGAAACCTGAGGCTTTGGGTTTGGATGTCAGGAGATTCAATTTCATCGCAGGTAACTCTGCCTTACTTTGCTCCTTACTGAGGGTTCTAACCCTCAGAATGTTCAGCTATCTCACCAAAAAATGGGAAATCCAAGTAGATAAGAAGCATTCTAATTTCCATGGGAATCTTCAATTTAATAATAAAAAAAGCACAATTAAGATAAGTGAGCAGTCACATACAACTGAGGGAAGTGTAAGTGGTCTGTGTAAAATAGTTGTTGCATTTCCTCCTAGTGAATAAAATAATACATTATTTGAATAGTTCTATTATCTATCCTTAAGTGAAACATACAGTGCCTGTCCTATTTCTTCAAAAAGCTTGTTAATATGCAATCACCTAGTACAACCGCTAAGTTTTTAAAGGTCACCCATGTTTTATTCATAAAGGGTGCTTTTCTAGAGGGGGAAAAGGTTACAGTGTCATGTAATACCATATTCTCGTGGAGGCTTTGCTTTCTAGGATGGGTTCTAATGGATCAGATGGGAGAGGGAGAGATTCGGGGCACAGGGCGGTGAGTGTTTCAGAGAGACCGAGAAAACTTCATTTAGAACCAGGACAACTTTCAGGCAGCGGGGAGAGATGGATGTACTTTTGACACAGCAAGTAAGCATGGCAGCTGGTGTTATTTATGTTCCCAAATACTGTCTTCCCGTCAGGCCGGGGCATGAGAGTCGATATTCCCAGTCCCCTTGAAGTTAAGTGGCCATGTGGCTAATTCTGTCCAATGAAATGGGAGCAGAAATGAGTAGAAATGTATGTCATTTGCGAACTGCAGTATTTAATTGGCACTGTTTGGACCACAGGTCCCTCTTCTTCTCTTTGTTAACTGGGAGGACAGGGTTTAAATGTGCAGACGAGTGTCTGGATCACAGAGGTAAGGCTTGAGGAAACTTTGCCCCAAAGATCGGCCCAAACTCAATCCTGACCAGAATGAGTTTACATGAGTAAGAAATGAACGTCGTTGTGTTGGGTCACTGGAATGTTGAGGTCATTATCTGTGTCAGTCAGGGTTCTCCAGAGAAACGGAGCCGGTGGGGGTAACAGATGCATGTACACGGGACAGCAGGAGGCGTGAGTAAGTCTCCAGGCGCGGTGCTGTGAGCTCCTGTCCGAGACCAGGGCCCAGCACCAGGACCTCTGATGTCCAAGGGCAGGGGAGGAAGGATGCCCCAGCTTATGCAAAAAGTAAATTCGCCTTTCTTCCACCTTTGCATTCTGTTCAGACTCCTAATGACTGGATGGTACCCACCTGCACTGGCAAGAGTCCTCTCCTTGACTCAGTCTGTGGGTGCAAACACTAATCCAGAAACACCCCTGTAGGCAGCACCCAGCAATGTTGGTGGAAAGCTCTCTGGGCAATCCCTGAACTCAGCCAAGTTTCCAGATCAGCAGAGAGCACTCACTAGAGAATTTAAACCACGATGAGTCAACATGGATGCTAAAAAACACAGCTTATGGTAAAATGGAGAAACAGAGGTTCAAAAACCCCTTAAAATCTGTAGGTGTTGTTAGTGCCAAACGAGAAAGTTGCAGCTGGGTCAAAGTTTAGGAAATATCAGTAAAAATTGTGAAGGTTGAAAGGCCTATTTTTTTTCTTCCCCCTTTAAGCAGCTTAAAATCAATCCAAACAGTTTTGGCAACTTTAAAAAAAATCCACATATATTTTCATTTCTTTTAAGCAAAGTCACACATTTCTTTAATTTGTATTTAAAAGAACCAGATGCATTTTCTAGAAAATGACCCCTACTTGCACTGCTCCCCCATTTCAAACTCTAAGACCCCCACTATTATATCATAGGTCATGAGGCAAACCCTAAATTGTAAGGAAGCAGTACTAGGTGAAGCCTACCAGATGAAGTAATCATATGAAATACATTGGTTTAGGGGCTAGGTTTTATTTGTTAACATTGCTGCTGTTATATATTAAGAATATATTGTAATGAATTATTTAATTGCACTGCTACCTGGAGGCTTCACACAAAGGATGCAATTTTAAAATGCAACAAATGGATTAAATGGCTGTGTGTGTATATATATATATAATACATACTCATTATGTATCTCTGTGTGAAAAGGACAGGAAGATCAGTGATTTGATGGTTGATACTAAAAAATTCAGTTTGTCCTTATTTCAGTGTTTTTCTCCTTTGGACCAGAAGCAGAGCCAAAAACATTTCAATTGAAACTTAAGCAGCTTCGTGATTTTTCTGTTGCCATTTTAGTAAGAGACAGAGCTGTCAAACTAGCTATTTTCAAGTTTAATAGTAAAGTTCACCCCCCCAAGTTGCCCATGTTCCTTCAAAGTCCATTTACAGATTGACTATTTTCAAGCAAACTTCATCCTTTGCAACTTCCTCACCATATGGGGTTGCCAGATAAAATGCAGTCCACCCAGTTCAATTTGAATTTCAGATAAGCGACAAATATCTTTTTAGTATAAGTATGTGCTAACTATTTGATAAATCTGACAATCCCACTACCTCTCACCTGAACCTGTCTGGTACAAGTCTCTATGACCATTTCATGCAATGGCATGGCCGGAAGGGGATCGTGAACATGACCTACAACCTGGACCCCCATCTGCCCCACTTACTCAGTGACTCTGGAAGCATGAGACATTTCTCAACAATCTGGTGGAGCGCTGGGCTAGGCCCTGGGCACAGCAAAATAAACAAAGCAGGATTTGGGGGCTCCAAAAAGAAATCATTTTCCATCTTCACTATTTTCGGGAACGGGTCACTGATTTTTCTCTCAGGAAAAGCTCAAGTAGAGGTCGCACACATGCAGCGCATAGAAGCGGAACGGCTGGCCGTGGCCTTCACTGGAGACTGTGGCATCTTCAGTGACCCGGAGGAGCATCACGGCCCTACCCAGCACAGTGTGAAACCAGTGCGTTCATGCACCATCTTGAGGGCAGTGCTTCTCCTAAGACAAGGCACTCACAAGAAAAGCAGCGGTCAGAGTCCTGTTCTCCATATCTGGGCCTCTTTGGCCACTTCCTCTGTTAATGGCCACCATAGTTTACTTGAGCCTGAATGCCATCTAAAGAAAGGCTTTTTTAAAAAATTTTTATTTGTCTCTCCCTGTTTGGCTGTTCAATGATTTACTTTGTAGAAAATTCTCCTGCCCGGATTTAGTAAAACAGTCCATCCGAGAGCATCCTTGGAAAAGAAATAATATCTGTTGACAGATATAATACCAGTGTAAAATATCTTAATATGGTCGGCCAGGTGTGTAAATTCCCTGAGGATCTGCACCCAAAGGGTGTGTTATTTTAAGAAAGAAGGCAGCGCAAGGTCTACTGGGAGAGGCATTTTGTTTTGGCTAGGCTTCACTGGGGACACCTTTTCAACCTCCCTTGGCTGAAGGCGAAGCTAAACTCTACTTCCTCAACGATCTGCCTGTGTTTGTGTTGGTGTGTTATTATTACCACGTTATTCAAGCCTGCGAAACGTGCCTCTGAATTGTAAGTAAGTGAAGCAACGCTTTACCTTTTCAAAGTAGCAAGGCCCTTGGTGTTATTAAACCAGTGAAGAAATACTTCGTTCCAGTGTTTAGATTCCAAGTGCACTTGCTAAATAAATCTCAGCATAAATAAGGTTTTAAATCTATGCATCCGTTAGGACTATTTACCCACGGTGACATTTCTTTGGCCCCTCTCAAAGTTTCTATTTTGCTCCGTTAGTTGAATTTGGCAAGTCTCGAGAAAATGCGGAACACAACGAGGGGAGAGAGGAAGCAAAAACTGAGAACGTTTTGGGGAGGGAGGGTTCCACTGTGCCATGTGGCTGGCTGCCGGTCACGCTCCGGCATCTTCACTCGGCCTGGGGATGAACCTCAGCAGTCTGGGTCACGAAGAGCACATTTCCTCGCCCAACCCGATTCTCAGGTCTCATTATCTTAAACCTGTCAAAGGTACATTTATTTTATTGAAAACTCCGTAAGTCAGTGTCAGAACTTCTGTTCCCGGTTTTACAAATGGAATCATACATCAACTTTCAATTACCAGTGGTAGCTGGGAGAAGTGAAAGATTCACGGATATTCCAGAATCTCAATTTGACGGTGGCTTCAGCCTTCCCGTCTTCAGAATGAGTCTCAAGGAGCAGAGAGAAGATCTAAAAAGTGACTGAGCTGAGTAATAATAGCATTAATATTAATATTGTGGCTTTAGGGTTTGCAAAGTGTCCTCACATTCATCATCTCATGTGGTTTTCATAAACTCTCAGAAGCAGAAGTGTGGGCTTTCCTTTTCCTTTAAAGATTAGGACACAGAATGAAATGTAGATTACTTGCCTGTGCATGTGGCGAGTCGGTGGCTCTGTTATGTGATATTAGAGAGTCCAAAACTAAGCACGATATCATTCTCTTATCTGTACCTCTGTATTCAATGAATTGATAGTGAGCTAATGCATTGGGGATATAAAGAGGCAGCCCTAGTTTTTAACAAGGCATTTGAAAACTTCCCTAAGCTTCCTTCCAATGATCTTTGGAATTCAGTTTTGTAGATCTCATGATCACTGTCTGACTTCCCAAACCCCTTTCTCTCTCTTCCCTTGTCTCTCGCCTTATCCTAATGAGCAGTCGTGGCCTCCAAAGCAGTAAGCCAAGTTCAAATGAAAGTTTCCCTATTGATCTTGTGTGTTGTTCTAGCCTATGCTGTGAGTTTGATAATCCAGATCTGAACACGTCATCTAGGAACTGAAAGGTTCTCCAGAGGATCACATACCTGCCAAAGGTCTTTGTGCTTCTCCTCACCATGTCTAAACCAAAGGGAACATTTCTGAAGCATGAAACACAGAGCTTAACACCCATTTGCACTCTTATCATCTCCCTGGTCTCTTCCTGCCCACGATTCAAAATAAAACAAAACACGGTAAAACAAAACACCTCATTCCTGGGCTTGGCAGAAAACAAGAAGCGGAAAAATATGCAATGGAAATATTGGTCAAACTGTACTTGCCTTTATTATATAGTTTTCATAAAACTAATTATTTTGGCTTGAGAAGAAAAAGAAAAGCTAATTAAACACCACATGAATTTTTACTTGGTTTCATGTTTTGCTTAAAGCCAAAATATTAGGCATGATTTAGGTGAAAAGCCTACTAGTTTTTTTAAATGTTAGTCAGAATTTTAAACCCTAGTATATGATCACTTTTTTATTAGATTATTTTATGGAATATTTTCCCTTTCAAATAGCAAAGTAAATGTTCTGAATTAGAAACAGTAAGTCTGCTTTTCACTTGTAAAATACAGCTAAATTTTAATTTGAAAGAACATGTAAATTGATATTGTCAAAAATGTCAGCAAATTCACCAATTTATACCTCAGTCATTTACCCAAATGGCCAATAGACGCATGAAGAGATGCATAACATCAGTCATGAAGTAAACGCAAATCCAAATCACAGTGAGATACTACTTCCCACCCACTAGAATGGGTATAATCAAAAAGTCAGAGAGTCACGAGTGTCTTTAAGGATATGGACAAATTAGAACACACGCATGCTTTTTATCAGAATGTAAAATGGGGCACCCAGTTGGAACATCATCTGGCAATCCCTCAAAGGGTTGAACGTGAGTTTCCCTGGACTCAGCAACCCACAGCTAGACATGTGCCCAAAAGAAATGAAAACATCTGTGCACACAAACACTCATACCTGAATGGTCACCGCAGAATTATGGATAACAGGTAGAAACAATCCAGAAGCACAGCATTTTAGATGTAATCTAAATGATGGAATATTACTTGGCCATATTAAAGGAAGGAAGCACTGATACATGCTGCAACATGAATGAACCTCAAAACGTTAGGCTAAACTTGGCAGTGCCTATGAGAAAAATGTTATAAAACTTGCTGACTTGTGCTTTGGCTGCTGTAAGCAAACTATTTCCATGAGATATTTTGCAAAAACAGGGGCCCGTAACTGAATCAGCGTTGGCACCCCTCACTGCTGTTTAAGATTTGCACCTGTGGGAGCCTCCTTAAAGGCTCTTTTTTTTTTTTTTAAGATTTTTATTTATTTACCTTTGAGGGGAAGGGTAGGACAGAGAGGGAGGGAGAGAAATATCAATGTATGGTTGCCTCTCGTGTGTCCCCTGCTGGGAACTGGCCTGCAACCCAGGCATGTGCCCTGACTGGGAATCTAACCTCAATCCTTTGGTTTGCAGGCCCGAGCTCAATCCACTGAGCTACACCAGCCAGGGCTCCTTAAAGGCTTTGAGAAGCCCTGCAAGAAAACAGCTTGCTGAGGCTTGTTTTTCCCATTGATCCCCAAACTTATCTGATCACGGAGATTTTGTATCATCCTTGCAAAATAACACTTTCTGGAGAACACTGTTCTGCACAGCAGAACCTGGAGGCATTGCACGCTCATTTCCCCTCCGGAACAGACTGGAAACAGTTCCTGAGGAAGACCCTCATTCCTCCGCCTGAGGGCAGAGCAAACACCTGCCGCATGACAAAAGGGCTTTCTCATTCAGCTGCCCGGAATTGGCGGTCAAAGCATTGGGAGGCTCCTTTACTTAGGTCCACACAGTCCCTGCACCCCCAATGCTTGCTGAAGATCACTACCTTAAACTCTCCGACTCTGTACCTTTGGATCTGGACCAGATACCTAAAAGTGAGGTGCAATCCTCAGGAGTCTCATGTACGACGCAGATGAAGGCCAGCAGCCCCTGTGTGGGGAAGGGGAGCAGGCACGCACACCCTCCGGATTTCACTGACTACCCCCGCCCTCGCCCCCCAGAACGGTCACCTCCGCGTAGCTTGGTTTGAATGTCAGTTTTCTAAATCCTCCTCTAGGGAAATGCAAGATGATAAGAGAGCTGCACTTTTTCCCTGCACTATTTTACCTTCTTATAGACTTGTTTTTACTGTATTTTACACGGGTGGCAGGTCCCCGGTATACTTCAAGGACTATTAGAAGAACTGTCACATCTAACTGAATATGTTAATGATTGCACCGATGTTGGCAGGCTTCCCACTCATCAGACAGTACAATGTTCTCTGAATGAGAAGCCATGACACAATCTCCCCTCGCACCACCTCACTCCCTGGGAAATCTCTCCTGTTTGCCTTTAACATATGGTCCATCACCTAGTACGTCTTTATAACCGATCACGGGTGGTTTTTTTTTCTTTGATCATTGGAAAGTAAACTTAAAGCCAGAAATTTGGTTTACTTCCAACAACTCTACAATAACTTGTAGAAGGTATGCCTTGCTTGTTCGTCTTATCCTGCCCTAACTTTTTCCCTCTCCACACTTTTCCTTAACATGAGTCTCTTTATTATTTGTTTTTATTCTATATTTTCTCACGTAGAGTATATACACACACATGCACACACATAAACATGTACCTATGTGTAAATACTTTGTGGAATGGGTGGGACATAAATAAACAAAGACATAGTGTGTGTGTGTGTGTGTGTGTGCGCGAGAGCGCACGTGTGCTCGCAAGCTGTCTCGGAGTCTATCAAGCACGATTCCTTACAAATAGAATGTGCTAGATAAATATTTCCAGATCAGTAACGGGGAAGTGGAGATTTACTTGGAACACCTTTCATGTTCAGTTCTCTGATATCTTTGTTAGTGGTGTGCTTTCTATCACATGCACCCTGGAAACCGGCTCTGAAGCATACACCTGTTATCACTGAGCACAGGAACTTCAGGAAGGTTCTCGTGGTGTATAGCCATGCTCTCCTTCCAAGGTCTGCCAGGGCCCCTCCCCCCTCCTTCTGAGAAGGGGATGGAGCTGGCCCTGGACGCCCAGGGGAGAGCTGGTTCGGCTGGGTTGATTACAGTTGTCTGCACTGGATCTAGAAAGCTCGAGCACTCTGCTTACGTACCCCACACACGCCATTCCTACCTCGCAGCAAAATGACTTCCTCCACTTTGTCTGTATTTCATCTGGGACACCACAGAGAAACCGATTGCTTTCACTTTAAGAGAAACCGATTGCTTTCGCTTTAACAAAGACACATTTGGCCAACAAAATGATCTCCAAATCTTCATTTGTTTCTATAATTATTCCTCCAATTGGTGTCAAGAATCAATAGAGGAGATCGTCTTCAGTGTGGCCTAGTCCTAGTTCTGTTGGCACATCCATCTTCTATTGCCCCGAGTTTTAATGTCACGACAATGCTTTCCCGTTCATTCCCACGTGAGTTTTTCACACCAGGAAGACTGAGATATATGTAAGCATGTTTCAGAACATGCTGGTATGAAAACAGGGATTAAATTTTACTCACCACACTCCTAGCGGAGTCTCACAGATGTTTTATGTGAATTAAGGGTTGTAAAGCACTTAGAACAAAAGAGCAAGTGCAGTGATTACCTTAAACTCTGTTTTAATGCCAGACAAGTTATCGCATCTGTTACCGAATGGAATTTCAAATTAACAAATCTCTACAACCTGTTCGTGCCATTACATGGAACTCTGATATTTAAATGTCTAAATTGTAAACATTTCAAGTGATAGGCATGAATTAATTTGTTTTGAGATTTAATACCTGTATAGAACTTGTATATCGGGAAGAAAGTCTTTGTGTAAGACAAATCATTTTCCAGAGTCTCAGCCAGCCATCGTCTTTCACAAAATCATGTGACTCTTCTAACTGATTTTAATATTTTGGTTTCATGCCCATAGAATAACATGCCCACTGTTCTTTACCGTGAAGTTATTCTGTTACCACCAAGAACTCATAGACACAACTGTCTAAAATCCTAAATCTTTAAAAAAAATTTAGAACTTAGCTAGGTAGTAGCTCTTTTCCATGGAACTATTATATTTCTGGATTTTCACAGCATTCTTTTTCCAAATATACTTATATTTGGGTAATATTCCCTAAAACTGATCAAATAAAGTAGATTGAGATGAATTTGACTAACTAATGGGTGTGGACTGGCCTCTTCCCCTAACAATGGTAGACTCGTCCAGTCTAAGGATTTGAGTCAGGGTCTACTGTTCTAAGCCCTAGTGGGCATCAATTCACATCATACAATTGGGCGGAGCTGGCCCAGACACGAACCTGCCGTGGATTTGACCCTCCCAGCCGTGGATGGGGCAGTGCAGGGGAAGGAAGTGGGACACAGACTCACAGGCACGCACGCCTCCCCCACCCCCAGATCACTGCAGCTGTCTGAATTTCGTCAAAAGATCGAAGGTTCTGCTTTAAAGGGCTTTGCTTGAATTTCATTGGTTACCAATGAAAATAACGTAAAACAGCATCATCGCTCATCCTCACTCTCCTCTTCATTGAATGAGAATAATTTCAGTTAAGACTCAGAAATAATCTGCTTGTTTATATCCTCATTTAAGCCTCTCGAACAATAGCCCTGGAAAACAAGTCAGATCTTGGCCATGCAGGGGGTCATCGGCATTTACGCACGTTCCTCTGCAACTTGATTTCAAAAAATCAAAAAAAAAAAAAAAAAAATGACAGAACACCTCTCCAGACAGGGCACCTTTCAAAGAGCTGCATTTCCCGTTGTATATGCAGGCTCTCCATTCTTCGTAAAACAAGCTACTATATATTTGCATGCATATCTGTGTGCATATTATTTATACATTAGCAGATAGGATTGCTTTTCTGTGAGTCCCCCACTTAGTCCAAAAAAAAAAAAAAAAAAAATTGTGGAGAGCAGCCACAGAGGTCAGAGCCGCCAGTCAGCCCAGGACGGAAAGTCCCTGAGAAGCCCTTGCCAACGGAGGACAGCAGGGTTTGGGGCAGGGGGTCATCCAGCCAGTGTGGGCACCAAGCTGGTGTGAATCACAAAGCCGTGAATGACAGAGGTGGATGGATTTCAGAGAAGGCTTCTGTCACGGAGGCCGTGCTAGCATGATGAAGCGCTGCTCGGGGCCTTGGAGAGTAAGATTGCTGTTAGGGAATATTTGTACGCTTGGCAGTAAGAATATTATTTTACTGTTAATGCAATTTTCTCAATGCTTGGTGGCTGAAATACACAGCAGAACCTTTTCTTAAAGGTCACATATCCAAAAAAAGGAAAGTCATGCAATTTTTCTACAAACAAAATATTCCTTTCTTGAAGAAAAAGAAAAACAAAACTATGTGAATTCATGCCAAGTCTGATGGATGGCTAGCTAAAACTTTTATTTGTCCATCATTAAGTGCAAAGTTGAAGGTATAGATTTTTAAGTTCTAAATGCAGAATCCATTTGACTAGATGTCAGGAGCCTCTAGTCAAAACAGGCAGGCCTAGTACTAACAAGTCTCTGATTAGGATACATTACAGTGAGAATTCCAGGCTGGTCCTGTTCAGCACAGCTCTGCCTCACCTGTAGCTTTCATTTTGAGGGCATTCGAAAATACGCTCCTTAAAGCAACAAGTAAATGAATACCAAGATATACTCATGTTCTGTTAATACCAGTAAAATCAGTACATGTGGGGAACACTGGTTAACCTTCCTTAGTAACGACTTCTGGGATTTCCCTTAGATTTATAGGATGAGCGGATGGTTTGGGAAGGGTGAAATAGAAATTATAAGGTGATTTTCTAAGGCCATAATTTTATGAAACATCAAATTATGCCCACACAGCAATGAAATTTGGGAAATCAAGTACAGTCCAATGTTACATTATATGATCAGATAACTATGCATTCTGTTTCTGATCTGTAATAGAGCCAAAATAAATTGTCTTACTCTATAAGCTCTTCCTCTGAGCAACTGCCACCCCATTATTTTCCTCCCCCTTAAGCTTCAGTGGGATTGAAGCCATCTTTGTGTTGTTATCATTGCATGTGAGAATGAGAAAGCATAGAGAATATAAAGAATTCTGAAGTCCAGCAATACAGATTCTTTTTTCATTAACACATTGCTGAAAAGACTCTTGGCATCAGAGTGTGCGATAAGTTCCTTCTGATGAGAAAATGAGAAAGTTGGACGTATTTATACCAACCATGGGAATGCACGTATAGTTAAATAGGTCATTTCCAATTTTAACAATCCCATCCCCGATTTCATTCAGCATCTTTGACACAGAAACCCAGTTTCGGGCCTCCTGGGACCAGCGGACCCCTTGAGCAGCAGTTCCCTGCGTGGGGCCCCGCGTCCCTGGGATCTCTCCTTTACTTAAGGACAGCTTCTCCAACACGTGTGCTGCTCCCTGCGGACCCGCCGGTGGGACGCCAAGGGAGGGAAAGTTATTTAAAACACCAAGGCAAATTCACAAAATGTATTAACTGCTATGCATGAAGGAGGCTCAAAGACATGGGTTGTTGAAGAAAAAAGTGAAATAAGGCCCCTACATGTGAATTCGGGTACGTTCATTCATCTCTAAGAAACGACGAGTGTGCTACCCGCACCTTTCTTTTCTTCCCAGATTTGCTTGGAGTGCATGGGCTCCAGGATCCCTTTTTAAAACTCTTTTCCCATTGGCGAGGATGCCATGGCGAGGATGCCAAGGACCAAGTTTCTTCTCATGGGAGAAAGGCAAATAATTTCTTAGCGGCCAAAACCATACTGAAAACACCTTTCCTTCTGCTTTCCAATGGCCAGAGCCTCCAACACCTCTGGCCAAGCTGTTTCAAGTCGCACCCTGAAATTTCCTTCAAGTGCCCACATAATTGGTGGGACTGCGCACCCAGTGGATACTGCTATCCAGTAAAAGCCTTGCCAGGAATGACAATGGTTACTGATACGGAGGCTGATGGCAGAATAAATTGGGTCATTGACCTTGAACCTCAAAAGGCCTGAGGTTAGATCTGGATTAAATCCCGAGGGAAATGATCACAGAGGTTTTGCTTCAAAAATTAGCAGTCAGGTTGATTCACTTTGACAGGAGAAGGCGAGGATGCCAGGGACGAAATTAAATAGAATTAGATTTTTATGCCTAAGTGGGGCATCTGTTGAGGATAACACTATATTCTCATCTATGTTAACCTAATGAATACCCAGGTTGGATTCCTATTTTTTAATAATACTTGGTTTAAAAATAGTTTTGAAATAGCATAAAGGATATCAAGATAGCACAAGAGGCTAAAAATGCACAGTGGCGGCACTAATTTGACAAAAATAGTTTTTAATTAATTACAGTTGATTTCCAGTCCTTGAAACCTGGTAGATACATCATGCTTTACTGAAGTATTTTTGAAGTTAATATTCCGTCTCCCCTTTATTCAACCTCTTCCCAATATTTGAGAAAATATGTACATTAATCTAATGGGTGTTGTAATGGTGTGGGACATCGTATCTAAGAAGAAAGATCTACTTTTTATAAAAAGAAGCGAACCTATATGTAATACCAGGTACCGTTTATTTAATGAAAATTTTTGAACATTTCTGAAACTAGGTAAAATATGTTATATGTATTATTTCAAAGTATAGCATAAGATAATTTCACATGGCACAAAGACAGTATATGTCTTAAAAGATGTAGGCATAAAATCGCTCCCTTTTTCATTATTCACCTCAAAAAATTGTATTTTAGCTATTCTTTGAAAAAAGTATCACTTTCATTTGGTTCAGAATTCAGAAGTTTATGTTGTGGAAAATCTCCTTTTATCCCTATGTTCCCGCCATTCATCTCCCGTCCTGTGAGTTTCTTGCATATCTCTCTTAACGTGTTTTATTGTGATAAAGTAAATGTATGCCCATATATATCTATCTATATATAATGTGCATAGATGCAAACATATTATATGCAATTTTTACTTTTAGCAATATATATTTTAAGTAAATTTACATCAGTAATAGTTTTCTTGTCCTTTCATTTAGCCATGTAATATTCCACCCAGTTTTTTCCAGTCTTTAATTATATAAAAGAGAAAGTTTTGATGTGGTACCAGTACTTCTGAGATGACTATTTAAAATGTTCTAATCTTCTTTTTCTACAAAAAATAAAATAAAATAAAATAAGCCTCGGCCACACACTCTTGAGAAAAATGAAGGCAAAGCCCTGCCTCGCTACGGTAAGTGGAGGCCAGGAAGTCAGTCCCGTACAGTGCGGAGCCACATTATAAAGAGGGTATTTGAAGAGACTGGGGCCAGTCTGCCAAGCGATCCAGCCAGGGATTCTCAGGGCCTCCCCGCGGGACTCAGATCCATCCGGGCTCTGGGGACCCCTTCGCACCACCTGCAGCCGTTGTTCACTGTGCCTTCAGTGTCGGTGAGGAGGAGTGTCTGTCCCAGAGCTGACTCCCCCACCTCGTTGATGACCCTGTGTCCACCTGATCCAGAGCGATTCGGTCAAAAGGCTGCCCAGGGACACATTAGGTGCCTCCCCACGTCCCCAGACCAGATCACCTGCCATTTCTCTGCCTAGTCTCACCTTGGTTTCCGTATTTTACCGCCCCCATTTTCGGGATAACCCTTGGACCTGCGTAGTGGCCTACGGTGCACGGCAGCCTACCCCACATGCCCATGATGTCACTGGGCATCCTCTCTTGGTCAGCGCTCCCTGGCCAACCATCTGATTGCTCTGCTCCTTAGGTCTGTGTAGGGCTGGTGGAATGAAGACGCGGCTGTGTGGTCCTGTGTCTGAATGCAGTGCTGCTGGACCGCAGACCCCAGTCCAGGGCCCTTGCTCTCAATCCCCATACCCTTCACACGGCTGGGTGTCAGCTGCGTGACTCACTCCACGTGGCCACATCTTCTGCTTCCGTTATCATACCCTGAGGAGCGAGACCTCGGTGTAAGGAAAGAGTAAAAGGTCATCTAATGCTGTGCATCTAACGGTTGGTACTAAATCAATATTTGTCTCCTGTCTCGTTTCCTCACTTATTCCTAAAGCGTGGGCGCTGAAGCTAAATTCCTCTTCACTAAATACGTAAGCTCCTTGTTCTCAGGAATCAGGTGGCTAGCCTACAGCAGGCACTTAATGCGTAGGTATAGACCTCGAAGACTTGAGTTTCAATCCACCACTTACTAGTCTTTACCGAAGTCCTAAATTTCAACCTCCCATCTTATAAAAGGAGTATTATAACTACTTAAATAAGATAAGGTATGCAAAGAGCCTGAACCATAATTGATCCTCTGTATATATTGGTTTCCCTTCCATACCAAACAAGCAAACGACAGACCTTGGAATTTTCATAGAAAAGATACCTCTAAAAAGAGGAGAAGTAGCAGCAAAACAGAATAAAACAATACATTGCTCAAACAGTTTGTTTAAATGCAATAAAACATTAATAATGTAAATAGTCTCGACACAAATTAGCAGGCAAACATGAACGTTGGCTATTTTTGGTTCAGTCTGGCTCTCACTGGCCTACAGAGCAGGTCCCAATCTGGGAGAGTGCGTTACTGAAGGCGTGCTGTCGTGTCTCTGAAAACCCCAGCTTTCTAAGAAGTGTCACCCCCCTATTCTGAGGGGAAGACAACTTAGGAAGGGGGATCAGCAAAGGGGTCCACATTTTCTAGCACATATTAAGGGCCAGACACCACCTCAGTCCTTCACACACGTTAACTTAATGCTGATGGATGCCTTCTGCACAAAGTCATTGATGCCATTTGACAGATAAGCAAAACGAAGCTCAAAGAAGCGAGTGTATTTTTTTAAATGGCTTAAAAAACAATGTTTAGAATTCATCTTTAAGCTTTTTGAGGCACCTGAGTTATTCATTTCTTGCGTGTTCCTCCATTTAAATATATTTATTAGAGAAATTATAATGCAGTATATTTTTACTGGCATGAGAAGTAACTGAGGCTAGTGCGTATGCCTAATATTGCTTCAAATCGGCCCTCAATTAAGAATTTTAGAAGTTCTGATCTCCTATCTCCCTGTGACTGATTGTTTCACCATGGGAAATCTCCTATTCCCATATAATCGTGCCTTAATTCTCGTAAATAAAAATGCATCTCAAATAAGAAAAAGAACTGATTGCATACTTTTAAGGAGATAGATAATAGATACTGTAGTTTTTTGTTGTTGTTGTTACTTCAGGACCACCGTAAAATTAAATATTTTGAAAGTCAAAAAAATGCTGCTGTGACTTTCAATTATTTTCCATTTCCATGCTGCCTCCAAACTTCCTGATTCCAGCTGGGATTGCGATCAAAAATGCAAAAACATATGTAGAAAAGTTATTCTTGGGGAACATCTGACCGGAAGCAGGAAATGCAAGTTATCTCATGGGACTGCCTATTATCAAAATATACCCAGGCCAGCCCTGCAAAGTCGAGAGGAATTTGTTTGTTACCCAGAAGAGAATTACAGGGAGTTCTGGTACAGACACATCTCTCGTGGAAAGAGGAAGGGCAGAAATGCCCCTCACAGGGTCTGGTCCCTGGTTCCTCGCTGCATCGCTGTGCGAACGCGGAAAGTTTCACATAACCTCCGCCAGCCTCGTAAAGTACATCTCCGGAGCAAGTCTAAATACTGATAAGTATAAAGTACGCGCTCTTCAAAAATCTCATGTATGGGAATCTCCTGTAATTCTTACCCAGCGACAAACGGGAGACAGCGCATACACGGAGTGGTAATTGCTAATGATCACCATAGGAACCCGCTCCTTTCCCTAGGCACACAAACCCCTGATTTTGCTCTTCGAATTTAAAATTCAGTACTCAGTTTTCCCTGTAAGTCCTGAAAATTTTATTCGAGCTTTCTAATAAAATTAAATTTTATGAAAATGTGTGTTTTAATTACATGGTAATTCAGTTTTATCCTGCTTATATAGAAATAGAATAAATAGAGGAGAGACGCTCTTCAGGAATTCTAACCAGGTATTCTAAATCCATCCATCATAAAATCATGGGCACACAGCAGGCAATGGAAAAAGGATAACTTTTAACCTCAGCTGGCATAAACGTGTGTATTTATTTTTAAGAAGTGGAATATAAACAGACATGCTGAGAGCCAAGGGTTTTATGAATAAAAAAAGGGATTACACACACACACAGATACATATAAAAACTTTCCCCAATGGGCCACTGAGGATTTATGTGGATGTGAACTCTATTTACTGTTAGTATTAAGGAAATAGTGGCTTTTTAACAAGTTACTCATGCCTGGAAAAAATCCCAGATTTGCAAGTTATCCAAGATTCTTTGCCAAGTGTCCGTGGGAATCACTGGGATGGGAAAAGTTCAAATTTGTTCTCAAAGAACTTGCTTAATGGAAAAATTTTAAAAAAAAAAAAAAGTAGAAGAAAACCAGCAACCCAGTGTGCTAATCTTTTGGTTAAATAAGAACAAAGTATAGCCTGGTTGCTTTATTTTTCTTTAGTATTATTTTAAGAAAAGAAAAAAAATTTTTTTTCCATTTTGATGTTGCCCATAAAGTCACATTTAGGACTTTATTTCGGTTATTCAAGGGCATGATGACTTGCTGGCTTTGGTGAGCCCAAAACTGTATCCAAGGGGTCGGACAGCCCTCAGTCACTTCCATTCTATCAGAGACCTCAGCCGGCTCCTGTCTTCTGTCATTTTCTTAAAGGTCTTCCAGTTTTTGTCCCAATCAAATGGCAAAGTCTGGTTACATGGGTGCTGTCAACTTCAAAACTGCCACGAACTAAAAAAAAAATAAAATAAAACAAAATCCAACAGTGAAAGCCGTGGGATATGTAATTTAAACTTAGTAACAATTCTAGCAGTTCTAAAACCTCGGGGGTGCCAGGCATTGTTGCAAGTGCTCTTAGACAGGGCTGGGCAAGAAGTAAAGCCTGCTTGAGTGTGGCTGGTAGGGTGATGACACGGATGTCGTAACTTGTGGTTTGAATTTGAGCATTTCACCTAAAATGCCATTCGGGCTGTGTGAGTGTGATAGTATTGTGTTCCAGAATCACATACTTAGGGTTTCGTGATCAAAGAGTTTGTAACACAGACAGCGATGTTATTTGTGCCAGAGCCTGATGCCTTTCTTTGTTCTCCCTTCCCAGATGTGAAGACTGAGGCCCAGGGAAACGAAATAACTTCTCTGCAGCACACACTCTATGGGGCACAGCTGGGATAGGGACGCAGAAGGGGGAGGGGTGCTCGAGTTCTTGCTTTGTACCTCTTACGCTAGGCTGCTTCTGAGAAAGGACAATGAATTCTGTTACCAAGAGATTTTATTAGCATTATCACAAATTAATGTGGTTCTAATCTGATATGACAGAACTCGCTTATCGTACAATAGGAAATGGGAAAAGGAGAGCTTTGCTTTTCATTTGTGAGAAAACAGATGGGAAAATTATCTCATCGTCACCCATCCCAGACGTCTGCCTATTCTTATTCTTTTTTACTCTTCGAAAGGACACTTGAGGAAGCATCAGTGTGACCAAACTCATATCTAAAACCAATTCTTACCTAAGTAAAAAAAAAAAAAGGCCCCCTCCTCTTCCCCACAATAAACCTGGATAGTTTACTTTCCCGAAAAGTAAGGAAGTAAAAGGAAAATTCTAAATATTTTCCATTTCAACCACATTGTTAAAAAAGCTGGTTCTCCCAAGTAGACATTTCATTAGAAACTGTCTTAATTGTCACTGTCTTGATATTTGTATGTTTAAAAGTTCTAGAGATTCTGCCCAGCATCTATTTTAGCATTCATGCTCGGATGCAAAAATAGTAACTTCAGGTTCTTTCCCCCCGCCCCCCCCGCATTTATATTTCTTGTTGTTTTTTTTTTCCCCCCAGAATTTGCTATCTAGGCGGTTGCTTTTACTTGGCATGGTTCGGAAACACTGCCAATCCAGATCTAAATATTTTCACACACGACGACAACAACCAAACTGCGCTTGCTAAGTGCCGTTGATTTATGGTGCTTCAGAAAAAACTTGATTTCAGAGGCGGTTTTGCCAAGTTGTAAACTAAGAAGTCTTAATTTAAATTTTTCCTGTCAGGAGCACTAATTCTTCGTCGGAAATAAAGTATTTTTGTGTCTTCATATACATAAAATAAGGTTTATAATTGCATTCAGGCTGGTATTATTCATACTAGGCCCTTTTAAATACCTCGATATGGAATATAATAGTATAATATTTTCACTGGGTAGAGGTCCATTAGAATGACCACACAGTTTATGCCCCTGATCCTAGTTATAGTTTTTATAATAAAAATAATAGTTAGCATTATTTTACATTAGAGTTGAGCATACAACTTTAAGTCATGAAAGAAATTTTAACTTTTTAATTGATATCAAGGAATTTCTTTAAGGAACATACAACTCACCGAAAGAACAAGCATGTACTTACATTTTTTAAAATGTGACATTAATTTCTACAGTCACAGATTTTCAGGTATGACTTGATTCTTTTGCATGTTGCTATTAAAATATGTGTTATAAAAGTGGCATTTCAAATCAAATGAGGAGGACAGAATTATTCACTAAATCCTTGAGGACAGAGTGGATATTATTGGGCAAAAATTAAACTTAGTGATGCCCCTGTTGCATCACTTACCAAAATAAATTCCAGGTATATTAAAGTTAAGTAAAGGGAAGAAAAAGCATAAACAAAGTAAACGGAAAATTATTTGCAATTGATTAAAATGCAAACCTTCAGCAAATGTTCACGTTTATTGCAAGGGAATTTGTTTCCAAGCAGGACACCAAAAGGCCAGTGGTGGACAGGCAGTGTTCCATTAGGGGGAAAAAGTTCGTGTTAAAAGATCCCTGTAAGCAAACGCAAGGCAAGTAAAAACCCGCTTACAGTATTCCCAGTGTAAAATACTACCCTTTATAAATGAAGTGGTCTTACAATTCAGTAAGAAAATGACCATCTCCTTGATATAAAAAATTGGCCAGGACATTTATGAATATAGATATAATTTTACAGGTTAAAACAGTTAGAGGGAAAATAATTTGCTATAATTTTCACCTTTAGAGATTGTCATTAATTAGTGATAGCCTGTGTTGTGTGATATGAAATGATACTGAAATCTAGAAATTTCACTTCAGGAATTTATCCTATTGGACAAATTATCTACCAGGGCATAAGTTCAAAGATAATAATTGCAATAGTGTGCGTAACAGCAAAAATTTGAAAACAGTTTAGATCTGTAGAAACATTAGATTATTTGAACAAAACATAGAATCATATAGTGAAACATTTCTAGTCATAAAAATGCTATCTAAAAGCATAGTGAATGGCATGAAAAGTCATCCATGTTATAACACAAAGCACAAGAGCTAACTGCAGGACAGAAGGAATAACCCGATCTCGTGTATGTGTTTGTGCGTGAGAGCAGATAACCCCCCACCCACAGACTCGATAGGAAAGACAAAGCGGATGGTTTCTTCTCTCTCTCCTTGTCTCGGTCTTTCATTTTCGGTTCCGCCTCGTATGATTACATATTGTCTGTGTAATTTTTTAAAAATAACCTTCGTGCAATCATTTGCTCTTCTCTAGAAATGATGGCCAAAGGTGTAAAAAGTTTTGATCACAAGTTTCAATCAAAATCCAAAAGAACAGTGGGGCCCTCGGTGGGTTGTGCGTGCTGGTGGTTTTATGTCCTCATCAATAAAAGTCGCACAGCAATTTGAGAGCCTATGAACAACCATTTGAGAGCCATGCAAGTGGAAGGCCAGGATGCCGCTCTTCTCCTGTTTCTGAGCTCTGGGAAATGAGAAGCTAATGATATTCTTAAGGGTGGAAGTGATACAATTATGAGAACCCAGGGCAGCCATTAAATTAACAGCTACTACTTCTTTTGTGTCTTTCCGGAGAGGGTCACAGTGTTATTTTAACCAAGGTTAGCTGGGATTTTTTGTTTTGTTTTGTCTTGTTTCCATGGCCTTATATTCTTGGTGTGGAAAGTAATTTAAACTTTATGGTCCATTTAAAGCAACATTATTTACATCTGTGTGGCAATGTCTGTGTGTGCATGTAATTTATACTCCACGGCTATTACTTCTCAAGTTTCTCCTCCTTGAGTGAATTTATTTCCATTTTAAGCTTGCTGTGTTCCACTTTGGTTAGTCAGAAATCTGAAAAAAATTTTAAATTCTCTAACCAAGAAACTAACAACTATTTGTGTGTGTGCGCTTGTTTTTTGTGGGTTTTTTCTTTAGTTTTTAGTGTTTAAAACTTAGCTCTTCATAGATGAGAAATGAACAACTTCATAGTAAGAATGATGATGTTAGATAAGCATTTAATTAATCCACTTGAACAGTAGTTTAGAAAATTACACCAAAAATATTAGTATGGAGATGCACAGGTAACATATTTCAGTGAAAATGTGTATTTTTAATTAATGAGGCATGGGAATATTTAGAATTCAGATTGCAGCTTCATACTATTAGTGCAAATTAGAATTCCTTTATATTAATTTTAATTCCATAACCTTGAGTTCCAGGCTTCTAGCTTATCATAGTATATAACGAAGGGGCATATTCTCTCAGGAGTTAATATTCCATGCTTAAATAGAAGCCATATCTCCAAATACAAGACAACTGAAGATTCCCTGATGCAGCGTTTGAGGAAAGTCCCCGGTGACCGCAGCATTCTGTCCACACGCATCCTGGCCCAGTTGTGGGCCACGTCCTGGGAGCTGCTATGTGGAGCCGGGAAGGACATTTTTGAACGCTTTGCATTGTGAGTGCCTGGGATCGTACAACTTGCTCGCCTGAGGAAGAACTTGGAGCGAGACTTTGGGTCTTTGAGGATGTAGAGTATGACCTGAAAACTCCCCCACCCCTCTGTTCTTCCCCCACCACAAAATCCCATATCCCTTCGTGGGGGCCTGGAGAACGGAGCGACTGTCGATCGCAGCGGGCCTTTATTTCTTCAGTGGTCATCTTTCTAATTTCTCCATAGTTTTAGACTTTTCTGACACTTTCCTTGCTCCTTTCTGCTCAGGCCTAAAATTCCTGTCTCACCGGGTCATAAAGCTCTCATTGTGAGTCTCTCCCTATTTTCTGGTTGATTAAAATAAACAGAAAATAAAGGTGAACTGTTTAAAAGGGAAGTGGAGGTCAGTCCTAATATTCAAAACAATTGGGGAGAACAACCAAACAGAATGAAAAGCTTACCTGCGTTCTCCCATGGGAAGAGTCTGATTACTACCGGGGACGCCTGGCGGTTCCGTCCCAGGCCGTCCATCCTTCTATTAGGAAGAAGACGAGGTTAAGTGGCTCGCACAGAAAAACGGCGCAGAGTGGGGTGCAGGGCGGAGGTATTGGGGAAACAGCTTCCGCGGAAATAATAAATGGCTCTGCTGTGCGGTTTTAAACGCAATTCATTCTAGAAGAAACTTCCCTCTTATTCTTCTAAGTGGCATCTGCCCCGGGCAAGAGGACACCTTAATCTAAATGAGTTTATTGACAGCGGCACTAATTATTGGGCTTTGCTTTTTCACAAACGTATAGAAAACTTGTGGCTTTATGTGTTGCTTTCCCATTGACAACTGATTCGGGCTGTGTTTCTACAGAAAAGATGGAGACCAAAAATAGAAAGCAGTCTGTAAGACAGTGGACATTCATCTTTTTTGCTGAAGAGAGGCCGTTTCTTCTAAGTTCTTCTACTCCTGCGAGGGCATTGCATATAAAGACTCATGGGTTAGAGTTGTGATGTTGGGCTGTGCATCAGGAAATTTCTCATTAGGCCTGACTCAAATCTTCAACTGTGTTGGCCATTAGTATTATTTTTAAAAGCTGAATAATTGTGCCCGTGTACTCTCTGTTACTTAGAAGTGTGCAATAACGTTTCCTTAGGAGGAAACCGTAAATAAGATCGTATTGCATTCTGTTATCTAGAATAATACATAAGAGCCATTTTCTTATTTGGAGTGAGTTAGGTTTCCAAAATAAATTCAAAGGGCGGGGGGTGGGTAGCAGAAGCTATCACTCTACAAATGCATTTGCAAGACATTACGATTTAAATTGATATAATGCCTCTATATATCTCCTCGGCACCTGTTGAATTGTTGTACTTACCCATTAGCACTCCATTTAATACCAGAAGGCAGTTAATAAATTTTTCCTTCCTGTGCAGGAAATTGACTAGAAGACACAAAATTAGCTTTTAAATTTTAAAGAATTAAGATCTGCACTGCTGACTTTTTCCTTTACCCAGTTACCTTGAAAACGAGCTCTGAACCTTGTCCTTTGTACAACTGGAACCTGTTGGACAGTCAGACCTCAGACTGGGCTTCTAGAAGACCCGAAGCCTGTGGTTTCTCGCCTCTTCCCTGCAGCACTTCTCAGGATAGGCCCAGGCTTGGGCAAGGGGCGAGGCCCCAGGCCCCAGGGGACAGAAATCAGGGGACAGGCTTTTGTGCTGGGATGGTGCCTGAGCTTCTTGGTCCAGTAAAGATAGTGATGGCTTTTGGCCCCAAACCCACTCCCCTGCTCCCCACACTGGAGGCCCCCAGGCCGGCGGTGTGAAAGAATCTACACCGAAGGGGAACACCTTTTTATATGACTCTTCTGGGTGTAGGAAACAAAACGGCAAATTCTTCAAAAAATACAATGCACAGGTTTTCGTTCTTTGAAACAAAGTCCCAATGTGGAAAGAATGACTATATTGAAGTATAAAAAATAGAACCTCTCGAATGATAAAGCTCTTAACGTAGAACAGCTTCTGAAACTTTTAACTAATGAGAACCATAGAAATCTCTTGAACTGGCATCATATGCCCTACTAGGAAAAACCACGAGCCTCTCATTGTTTGTCGGTGAACAGTTTGTGTTCGTTTGTTTACAATGACCATTTAGTTAACAAGAAGAGAGACATTTATTATTCTTACATACGACATTCAAAGGAATGTCTGGATTCTTTGTCTCCATCCTTCTTCACAACTTTGGTAAAGAAAGGATCTGATGACAAAATCCAACGCAATAAATCATTTGTTTTCTTTTTTTTTCACCCCCCCCCCCAACATCAAGGGGTCTCATCATCTTCCGCTGCGGCCTTCGGTGGTCGTAGAAATCTACAAGAAAACACCTGCATGGACTTCAGAGCAAGAGAATTTATATCTCCCCTCTCAGAATGCCCCATTAGCATCTAAGACACCCATAAATTGCGGCGGCACCGCCAGAAGAGGGCAGGTGTTTGCACCTTCCTCAAAGGGCCCTTTGCCCATCTGTTGAGTATTTGTGCACTTGGCTTTCGGGGGAAAAGTGTCTGCCTAAAGAATGGATGTAGGATGGGGGTGAAAATTAATAAAATTTTTAAAACACTTTTCTAATTTTAGCTCCACCAATCTCTGCTGGACACTATTTGAAAAGTCTATTAGTGGGATTGTTTTTATTCTTTGGGGGGATTCTTTTCTTAGAAATGACTGATTGCTACCTATACTGCCCTTAGAATATTTCCTTTGACAGCACAGCGGTGCACACGTGAGAAAATTTAATTTCTTTTTAGTCGTGAAAACACACTTTTGAAGGATCTAAGAATAATCCATTGTCATTAACTGTCCTAAAGTCCTTGCCGCCTTGCAGTAAGCAGCATTTCAGCATGCAGTTGTTCTTTATATTGTATTGATTTGGTTTGGGTTTTGGATCTCATCCCTTCAAACCGACTCTTTTATCAAGTAATGGGAAGTGCTGTTTTCTAAAGCTAGAACTGCTTGTCAGCCTTCTAGTAAGCATGACATTTAAGACCGTTCCTGAGTTTTGGAGAAACTTACCAAGCCTGAGCCCCTGGGCAGCATCGCCCAGGTGAGCACCGCCTGCACAAGAGAGACAGGGATTGGGTGAAACCAGACTTCCAAGAATGTTCCTCCAGAGGATGCTGCCGAGCTCTCTGCAGCGGCTGTAAATGCTTTGTGTTGGCCATTAACAGAGGGCCCTCTGCAGACGTCTGAGATGCTGTAAAGCAAACTGAGTGTCCAGGACTGAACCATGGCCTTGATCTGGTTCCAAGTATAGCCAGGGCGTCGTCAGTGATAAACAGTATGCCATCTGAAGGAAATTCTGGTCTCCGTAAGTGTATCTGAGTCTTTCGGGCAAGAACCTAGATGTTTCCACGGGCGTGCTCATGCCCGCTCGCTGCTTGCTTCATCGGGGTGTGCATCACCCCCTGCCTCTCTGCCCCGGCCTGAGGAATCTCAGCCACTCCATTATTCCTCCAACCTTGAGTTCCTGCAGTCTTCCAGCTGCTGTAAATAATGGGCATTTGGTGCTTAACAAGGTTGACGTATATTTCAGCAATAGAAAATTTAAAAAGTATCAGCTCTATGCCTAGCGTAATTATATGGAGACATAGGAAAATCAAAAGAATTTCTCTGCCTTAGTGGACTTCTTAGCTTCCTTGGGAGTTGTCCTCAGTGTGAAGCCTAAAGTTTAAATCAACATCCCCATGAGCAGTGGCTGTGTTTCCGTGTTGTTTTAGAAAGCATACTTTTTGTGGACTGCACCTCGTTTTGAGAAGCCGTCGAAACTCAGGGAGAGCTTCGTCTCCAGCCCAGAAAAGAGGGCACCCCAAACCTGTGAGTCCTGTTCCACCACATGGGTGTGGACTCGTCTTTAAAACAGAGGCAAGATTTCTGTCTCTCTGGAACGTTTTCTTTTGTCCTTAAACATAACAAGCAGACTATTTCGGAGCTCGTCTTTGACTTCTTGTCACCATCTCCTCAGAACACAGCTTTTACTGCTTCCTGAGTCTTCCAAGAGGGAGCTTCATATTCTGTTCAGTTCTGTTGCAGTTGCCAGTGACACTGTGGCTCATTCTGTAGCAAAAAGCTGGGAGATCCAGGGGCTGGGGCCTCTGGCGGTCAAAGGTCATTTGACAAGTTTATCCCACCTGGCTGCTGTCAGCGGGCACAGAGGACAAGGAGCTGGGGAGGTCGTTGCACCAGCAGGTCCCAGACTGGACTTCTTGTCCTCTTGTTTTAACCGTCCAGGCGCTGCCCACAGCCCACTCGGAGACTTGAGGCACATTTCAATGCAGGAAACATTGATTTCATCACTGCCACGCTGTTGAAACCATAGGCCGACATAACCAGAGAGCAGAAAGCCAACTTTGATAAACACCCTCATGTAGGGCACATGACGAAGTGATAAATCTTGACACGTTTACCAAACAAAGTGGAAATTTTCATTTGTCTTACGGAAAGAGAAGTGTTCCCATGTGTTCGGACATCTGCGCAGTCAACATGTGGCAATTATTGTGCGAAAAATAGGAGCACTGTAACTGCCGTCGCAAATTGCAGCCTCATTGATGAGTATCTCCCTCCCCCCTCAAACTCCCCACCTCCTCGCAAACAGGGAGACTCGCACACGCGAGGCCTTCGAAGAGATTTTCCCCCGACCGCTTTAGAATAGATTTGCTCCCAGCAGGCTCTCCAGCACCATTACACAGTCTTTGCTTTTTGGTTAAGGATGTCTTGAGTATTCCTTACACATCATTAGTGTATGTTCACTTAGGCGCTAAAATTAAATCCACATAACGAAACTGTCGAGGGCAGACAGAAGGGATAAGTGGAGTAGCATATTGCTGTGAAGATGTACGTTCGACAAATAGGAAAAGCTCGCTGCTCTCGGGACCTTGGTATTCGTCACGTGTTCCTGAGAATTTTTGAATGGGTCCCCAGTAATTCTGGTGCCTAAGGAATTGCCTACAGAGGCTAGAAACCTTACCAAGTTCACCCCATTAAATATCCCCAATCCCTTGTGCGGGCCTTTCTATTGTGGAACTATAATGTAATACACACGTTATGACATGTGGCAGATTGATCAAATGTGGGTTATAAAATACCAGTTGTTAGGCACTCTGAAGACAGTTCTTAGGATTCCATTCTGTTTTCCCTCCACATTAACCAGACCTGATATCGGGTTGATTATTTTTCAAGGTATAGATGAGGGACATCCCCAGATGAGGTCAAACCGCCCCACTACCTCTATCAGAATTTCCTGGAAAAGCAAAGAAATAAAGTGTGAAGCAATCATCCATAAACTGCACCTGGCTTCTATATAAATATATGAAAGATTGATTATTTATGCCGTTTCTGTAAAGCCTGTGTTTGTCTTTATTTCACAAGCAAATCCCATATCATGGAGATGCAGCAGAGTCTGGTGAAGGTAGAGAAGTGGAAGTTAGCCTTCGGACCTGTTGCAGGGGGGCATTCGACTGAAGTTCAGCTTCCTTTTCTCCATGCCTCCCTTCGGTAAAAGAGGGCACAAGCTGATACGTGCACAGCAGTGCTCCCGGTCTTAGGGAGGATGGGTCTGCCGAGGGGGTTGCTCCGTAGGGACTGGCCCTGGATAAACCAACTCAGGCTCGACCAGAGCCGACTTCCTTCCCAATTGCACAGCATGGGACATTGTTGGAGAGTGACTGGGACTAGTGGTCATTTCCCTGAAGATTTCACCTCCACACCTTCCTTCGATGGATATAGCCATGAATTCTGTAAATAATACATAAACAAAAGCCCTGGGCCAACTGGTAGCCAGTTCAACCAGAACTTGGCACAGCTATTTTTCTGATCCCACAGGACGTAGCCTGAGTTTCCACATTTCTTTGGGAAGGCTTCAGGTTACATTTTTCATGTCTGTCCTCCTTCAGACACCTGGATAAAGACTTTATACTCCAGCCCCCTCAGTTTCTCCGCCCCACAGAAGAATTCCCGTGGACCCAATAGATCGCACCAGCTGCGAGGTGAGCCTGCTCTGGGAACGGCCCGCATAGCCTGCCACTGTCGGCTTTTCGGCCCAGTTGAAATGGCTCCTGATACAAATTGCCAAGTTTCTGGTCATCCAAATGGGCCGTACTATAGGAAACACTGTGAGTGGAGATGCTGATTTATGTGAGGAATTTAACAGCTTCATGCTGATTACCTATTAATAAGGAGTGGGAGGAGAAAAAGTAGGAAACAGACCCCCAATGAATACTCACCATGTGTTACACTGAGCTAGGCACTTCCTCAAGGTCCTCATGTAATCCCTCAGTCCCCCGTAGAGAGAACATGAAATTTACAGATGACAGAACTGAGGCTCATAGAGACAGCCAGTGGGAGACCTTGAACTTGACCTTCAAAATTCTTCCCCCCCGCCCTTCAAACTGCTTCTTTTTGTTTTTAGTGATGTTTTAAAAATCGCCCTGCCCGTAGCTCATCACTGGAGAATCTTACCTGCACAGTTAAGGTCTAATTATGTGGACAGTCTCCTGTGATATGACAAAATGCTGTAATGCCAGAAGGAATATTGGCAATCAGCTCCGGGGTGAAAGATCTTGGCTTCAGAACAGACTAACTGTGTGATCTTGAATGAATCATTTAACCACACGTACAAACTGTTTACGTCTAGAAGGGGCTGGCCATCCCAAACATAAAAGACACCGTTGGTTCCTCAGCATCCATTGTACTTCTTGCCCACCTGGTAGCTGCCATCAGTTGGCTGGGATGGTCTAAAGGTTCAACCCCACTGAAGTTTTATTTGCCTAAGACAATCAGCCAAATTTTGACTGCCATGCCACCATGTTGGCTACTGATCCAATGACAGCGAAGCCTGGGACACTGCATGAGAATAGTCAAGGATTCATCTCCTTTTCTGGACAGTAGTATGTCTGTCTGTGTATTCTGAAACTCTGGCCATTTTTTTACCGTCAACTGAGCTGATGGCCTGTGGGCCAAGGCAACAGGCAGAGTGCAGAGATTCACCCAGACGCAGAGACAAGCCAAACCCCTGCTTCCCAACCTGAGGATGGGCAGTCGTACAAGTCAATAAATTCTGCTTGCTGTTTAAATGAGGTTGATTTGGATTTTAATCCTGTGCAGCCTAAATTTTCAAAAGATACGTGTTACCTACAGTGCTGTAGGTGCAGGAGGTTACAAACTAGAGGAGGGAGAGGAAGAACTCAGTAACTGTGTTTCACTCTCAAATTGCACCACGTCTTCACAGTACTTCTCTGAAGGAGATCTCTCTCGGCTCTTCCATTCAGAAGTACTATTTTCCACCTCATCACAACGAGCCTAATACGTGAGCCATGCCTTCAGTATGGTGTTCTCTAAAATCAACATAGATCAGCTAATTACATCAGCAAAATATGAGGTCACCAGGGAGACTGATCTAAAATTACAGTCCCAAAGGAGAACTGCAGCTGACCAGAGGCCATGAAGAACACGCATTGCGGTGGGCATCTCGGCCCGTCCCGGTGAAGGAGGCCAGCAGGAGGCCGCTCAGGGGCGTGTGAGCACACCTAGCATGGCTCGCCCAGGAATCCCGCGTGGTCTTTGCCAGCTGGAAAGTCGTTCCCTGTTCCATCCCACTCATCAGGCCCATTCATTCAAAACTAACGTGCAACCGATCATTGCGTGTCCCTGTGTCTCAAACCCAGAGGCTGCCTCTCATTTTATTTCTCAGGCCACCCATCAAGTGAGAAAGGAAGCTGGAATCAAAACACTCAGAATCTCCTGATTTGAACCTCCATCCCAAGACCACCAGGCAAGGCCGCCTCTCCCTGAAAGAGCTATTTTAGCCAGGGAAGGCCAAGGCTCAAAAAAGTTGCTAGTTCTCTTTTTATTTTTTTATTTTTTTATGAAGTTCCCAAAATTGTGGATGCTTATCTGGATGCTATCTGAACTATTCACGTCTCTGGGGAGAGCATAATTGGACTGGAAATTTTTTAAAAACAAACTTTCTTGTAAATGTTTCAGGCTGGTCTGCTTTGGATCAGGCAAGAAAGATCCCTCCTACATCCCTCTGGCTGATTTGCACACCTCTGCTGATGATGGCAGTTAGGACACGGAGTAGGCTCCTGGTGAGGAATGACAGGAGAGTCTCAACGCAGCCCCAAAAGTTTGATGCGGATCCCTACCAAGACCGGGACGTTTTCCTGTCATCGGAAAGAGGAGTCACTAGTTCTTCGGGCACCTCTCCAGGTGGCCTCATTAGAAGAAAATTAAATAAAAGCCTCCTCTTACTTTTCCCCATAGAAAGTAATGATATTTTAATAATGCTACGCCATTAGTTTCTTAGGACAACAACCAGAGAGAAGAATAGCAAGGGACATCAGTCCTGGAAAACTGCCCAGAATATAACATTAGGAGGCTGATGATAGGCGTGCCAAAGGAGGAAAGAGCAGGCAAAGAAATGCACTGAACGGAAAGACAGGAGAGAATGGAACGGCCGTGGGTATTTCACAGTGTGAAGTCATTATTTCTCAACAGCGGAGGCCTGATGAATGATTGGTGTTTGACGATTACAAACACCGGCCTAAGAGACATTTTCTTGTACTCGTTTTCCCTTTTCTCTTATTCGGGTTTAACCTCAGAGAGACAGGAATGGCTTCTCAGGCAGTCCGTCTCCTTTTAAAATGTAGATGTCAATTTTCCTTTTATGCAGGGTGTATTGATCACTTTCCAAACAAATGTAACTCAGAGAAAATTGAGCCAGCCTCATTCCACTAACAGTTGGCATTTTCTCTGAGGCTCTGGCGTATCACTGAGAAGTGCGTGGAGGTATGAATTTTCACATTATTGTATCTGACTGCTGAGTGAAGCCTGGTGGGATTGTGGGTGATTTGTGACAAGCTCAGGAATTCCTTTCACAGCCTGCAGTAAGCGTGAAGCACATTATTTAAAACCTACCTAGATCATTGATATATTGTCATCTTATGCTTTTAGAGGGCTCTTTCCCCATAACATATAATTTTCTGTATGGCCTTTTAGCTTTTGGTTTCAGATCTTACTCTTTGATGTTATGTTGCTTTTATCAAGATGAAGAGCCATTTAAAATAGTTATCCATTTATTAATTTGATTATAGAGGATATTTTTTGCTTTTCATTATTTTCTAATTCATTTTAATAAACATTTACTTAACTTTAATAAGGAAAGGAAGAAGAATGTAACTACCATAAATGACTCTCTGGCCCTAGCTTATGGCTGAAGGCTTCCCCCTAAAAATGTAGCTCACGCTGACTCTCTTCCCCTCTGAATCTCCACCGTCCTTAATTTTGTTTTCTCCGCTTTGGCCGTTTTATATTGTGACTGCGGGTCTCGGATGATGCCCCACCAGGGCCCCTGCTTTCCACGTGCATGGCTTCATGCGGTCTCCGTCCTCACCTACTGGAGGCTGGGCTGCACCTGGTGTGCCCAGCAGACGGCGGTGCTGCCCGCTGTGAGTCTGAAGCAGGCAGGCCAGGCAGGGGCTACCTTTGCACTCTGGGGGCCCTTGAGCACCATCCAACCAATCCCGCCGCTCTGTTGCTGTTTTAAACCAGTGCCGTTTGGGGATCGTTGCTCGTGTGGCATCTGTATCTGTAGACACCAAACTTCGATTTCCTTGGTTTCATCTGAAGACCGGAGACCTTTCCAGTGTGTTTTTTTGTGTGTGTGTGTGTGTGTGTGTGTGTCTTAGCAGACAGCTGAATGCTGCACATGCGACACATTGTAAATGGTGTCGAATGAATGAAGGAAAGAAGGAATGAGCAGGTAGATGATTTCGTGCCACTAGCCACAGGCTGACAAGGTGTTTTACCTGAAACATCTAAACACTTCATTCAAGTTTTTCTTTTCCCATGTGGACCCAATTCTGTAGGAATGCTATGTCTTTTGCCTATCAACTTAATTACCTATCCATTTATTACCTACCCATGTACCTATCAATCTCTACTCTTGTTACTCAAACTGCAGTGAGGGATACAAAGCCTCAGCGTCACCTTCGAACTCAGGAAAAGTGCGGCATCGCAGGCCCCGTCCCAGGTCTCCGGAACCAGAATCTGCATTTTCACGAGATCCCAGGTGGCAGCCTGCGCGTGTCATAGTCTGAGAAGAGTGGCCCTAGGCCACATGCCTTCCTTTGTTCTTGGCGAGCGCATCAAACAAGCAGGCTGAATGAATGCTTAAAAATATATGGCAATAAATAGGATTCTTTGAAGATATTTGTGATTGACTGTGTTTCACAAACAAGTGCACTCTGATGTCAACAACGTCCCCATTCTCTAAAGACTCCCGACTCAGCCCCAGTGTCACCCAGCTGTGACAGCCTGAGCGATTTCAAACACCGCTGATTGACATCTTAAACGTTGCCTGGAAATGCCGCGCGCTGCAAAATCCTTCATCACAAGAACACATCTGCCTTCAAGTCGGTTGTCCAAATGGAGGGGCATTTCCTCCAGCAAGCAAAACACCGGGCTTTCATCTCTTCAAAGCGAAGCCACATTTTTGGTACAAAGAGGAGGTTTCCCGCCTCTTCCCAGCTACTTGAGTGCCCCTCGGGGTGAGTGGGGCCCTTAGCTTTCGGCCCTTCCCTGAGAACAGCCAGTGGAAGGATTATGCAGATGACAAACCTCGGAGCTACCAAGCAGTTACCATATATCCCCAGGGATCATGTTGTGTGCCCGGCCGACAGGAAAAACCCAGGGGGATCGGGTTACAGGAAAGGGCTGCCATTTATTTATTTATTTTCCTCCTTGGGTAACTAATTCCTAAAACAGGCCCTTGCTGGAGAGCAGGAGTACAAGAGAACAAGAGGAATTCTGCAAAATTCTAATTGGGGAACAGTTGACTTAATTGGTGTCCATTTGGCAGACAATGGGGAAGGCTCCCCAGCTGGACGGGCAAGGGACCCGGGGGGAATATAGCCTTGCAAGAAGCCCAAACCCTCTGGGGACTGATTGTTTCCTGAGGTGAAACCTGGAGACCAGAGTTTAGATTAACTCCACAACTGTCAGACTCCATTAAGGGCAATCAGAGGGGACAGCGCCTGGGTTAAGCACAGGAAGTGGAGCTGACAATAGAGGCATATGTCTCCAAGAGCAGGGCAGGGAGACAGGCAGATAGATGTCTAATAACAAACATAAACATTTTTCTTTCAGGTTCAGATGTAGCACTGATGGGTCAAAGATATTCCTCGGTCTGGGGTGTAAAATGTCAAGTTATTAGGGACCTGAGTGGTTCGGTTGCACGTGCTTATTTCATGCAATCCGATGGTGCTGAAGACGTTTCCTTAGCATCTCAGGTCCACGGAGAATTGGAGTGGCCGCCGAGAATCAGGAGCGGAAAGCTGGCTGGGCCAGGACCCAGGAGGACCAGGCTCCGTTCCTTGGAATGGCCCTGCCTGCCGTTAACCAGCAGTCTGCCCCTGGACCCCCGCTCCTGAGTACTCTGGGCCCCTGTGAAGTCCATCTTAAAAATAGGGCATTATTATTGATCATTCCTCAGGCCCCTTTTAGCATGAATATCTTCCTGGAGTTCGAGACACACTGATTCTTTTTGTGTGTGGGTGTGTGAGTGTGTAATAGCATGTACAGTGTGGAAAACTGTATACTATGTATTTATAATATAGCATAAAATCTTGTGTAATGGTGTAATATGTTAAAATAAGGATGGGGTTCAGGACACGATACCCCTAAATATGGCGCCTTGGCATGTTGAGTGTTCTAAGCTGAAGGAGGTTGAGAAAGCTCGAAAGAGTTAACCCCACATTATAGGACAATGTAGAGAGAGCATCCATAGAACAATTAGGCTACAATTTAAAACCACTCTCAAGCAAAAGTGCTTAGACTCTGTTCATATCAAAGTGGTACATTTTTAGGAACTTCTTACACAAACGTGTCATGCTCTCCAAAGGTAGGACTTAACTTCCTCTTTTTACATTGACTGTGGGCTCCTCAAAGGCAAGGGTGGCCTGGAACTCCCATCATGCACCGAGGGTTCCATGTGAACAGAAGGCCACAGCAGATGAGAGCACATTGCCTTAAGTCGGCCAGGGGCTGTCTCGGTTCCCAAAAGAGCACATGCTCTTCTGGACTCATCTGGAAGGTTCTCCAAGAACAAACTCTGGAGGGGGGGAATGTCCAGTAGGTGGAAGCAGGGAAGAGGGGCCTGAGTCATCCAGGAGGCCAGGCCGTGAGCACGGAGCACTCGGGAGCACCGCAGTCTGGCGCTGCGTGGGCTGCAAGCGAAGGTGGTCTCACGTGTCATTTTCTCCAGAGTCGTCCCAAATCCATAAATTAATAAATTAAACATCCTTCCTCCAGCTCGGGAAGAATAGAGCACATGACAGGAAGTCATTTGGCTGTTGGAATGCAGGCGGCGTCTGCAGGCATTTGAAGTCCCAGGGAGAGCAAGGGAAGAACTCTCTTCCGCCCGCTCATGGGCATTTCCTGAATGCCGGAAACGGAGGTGGGAGCGCTAGTCAAAAAACACAACAGGAGTCTGCAACCACCTTGACCTTTAAAATGGAAGGTTGGAAAAATCCATTTTGATCTGAGTTCACCTGTCTGCCTTCTCTCCTTTTCTGAAATGTCAATCTTACAGAAGAATTCGGTTTGGGGAGATATAAAAACACTTTATAGGCAAAACGGGTATTTTAATGTTTTAATGCAATTCTTTTTCCCTCTCCCGTTAGATTGGTTGACCAGCAAGGGGGAGCTGTGCACTGCTGAGCTTTTTTTCCTCCCCTTTTCCTCTGCAAGTTTAACTTTGAATTAAGGAAAGTACCTTCACTTTCCCGAGAGGAGTAATTAATTCAAAAGGGGCTTTTCTTATTCGGGTCAAGATATTTTTAAAACAGGTGAGCTGTTACTGGTGATGACAGGAGATTAAGAAAAAAGAAGAAAATCTTTGTGACTGAAAATGGATTAAATTGAAAAATAAAAGTGATAGTAGTAAGAGTGAAAAGTTTAGCATTCTTTGGCCTAATTAAATCTCAATTATGCAATTTTGAGATTTTTTTCTTTTCCTCTTAACATTTGTAGTAAAGGCCATCCTCCATTCTGGTTGTTGGTTTGGTTTTTTTTTTTTTTTTCCCTTAACTTTTTATTTTTGTTTCTACATCCTAAGTATTCCATTCTACCTTGCTCCTTTCAACCAACAGCTACTTCTTTGGTTTATCTTTAATTCTCCCTGTATTCTGCATACCTGTAGTGCACATTTATCTTTGTTCCTGCACCCCTTATACCAGGCCCACTCCGCCCCAGGGCTTGTCAATTTTATGATTCATGGGCATATTTTTCCTAGCTTCCTCCACAGAACGTCTTGGAGTAATTTAAAAACAGGTATTACCATTGGCAAGCTGGGCTGGAAAAAATCACTTATTGACTGGTCTCATGTTGTATTATATAATCTAATAATAAGACCAGCTCTCAGAGGAAATATTCAATAGATATGATAGTGTTAAAGCAAATTTTACACAGAGCGCTGGAACACATTAAGTATAACCGAGCCTGTCCAGTTCATTTCTATTTACCATGCCACTCAGAAAGGAAGCCTGCGATAACGTCTACCTCAAAGCCCCAAGCAGTGCCTCCCACAAGTCTGTGCGCCTATGATTTGCATTCTCCGTAGCCATACCTTTAGACAATAATTAAATGGCCACTCATTTAGAGAGCTCTTGGCAGTTTTTCTGGCAGTTAAATGCAAAATAACAACCTAGTTTACTTAGGGCAAATGGATAAGAGCAGCTTCCTTCACATGCCAATAAATTCTTCCATCAATTACCATTTCTGAGTGCTTTGTGGAAAGTGCTGCGCGTGCACGATTTTCTCCAACGTGCAACCACGTGAATGGGCACCGCGGTGATTTCCACGGCACTGCGGGGAGCAGGAAAAAAGTGCATGGGTAGAGAAGTTACTTGGTTGAGAAGCAGCAAGGTTCCAGTACTGTATGCTCCGAATCTCATTATACTGCCACGAATCTTAGCTCTTCAGTCTTCATTAGCTTCCAAGTTTTTTCCTGGAAATATCCCACGCTAGGTGCCAGAGCAGAAGCGGACAGAAATTCGCATTTACTGACAATACACCCTACTATCTGACGCTGTGCTCGGGGCTTTCTTGTTCCATTTGTACCCAAATGTCTTATTATCGGGATTTTATAAGCAAGGGAACTGAGGCTCAGGATGTGAAAGGACTTGCTCTAAATCACACAGTATTGTTTCTTCCGTGTGAGACTGACGCCTACTTACGCTGCTCTCTGAAGCGTGTTCTCTCGCCACTAGATGTTCCTGAGTCCTGCTTTCCTGGAAACATACCCTCCAGTTTGGTTTCGTGAAATAAATCCTTCTTGTTTATGGGCACATCATCTTCAGTCTAGCATTTTCTCTCTCCTGTGATCAATATTCTTAATTGGGTCTCTTTGTTTCATTCCTTCTTTTGTGTATTCAACGTGTCTGTTGGTGATTCACATACTATGGACCAATATGCATTTGCCAAGACAGAGATAGTGACCATTTTCATAAATCTAAGAAAAGTACTCTATGTTGTGGATGCAAGGGGAGACTGTTATGGATTGATTAGCCTCCACCATACCAAAGGTCAGGTAGTCCATTAGTAATTACGGAGAGCCAGCCATGTGTGAGATGCTGTGCACAGGTCTTGTTGGAAGTAGAGGGTGTTCTCATTCTCCCACACCGACACCTTTTCTGGACCCTGCATGCCTGCCATAATGATTCTAAAGACATTCCCAAAGCTGACGTAGACTTATGTGAGAGGGCCAGTGGTATTCCGCCTCCCACTCCTGTCTAGAGTACAGTGCCTGGCACTTAAGTAACTACTCAGTGGATGTGAAACTGGACCAGATTTCCCAGTCCCTCAGTTTAGAAACCTCCAAGTCTTTAAACCTTGAACTGGTAAACCACCCTTTCCCATACTTTGGTCAAGCCCTTTGGTTTCCCTTCTTGGCAAGTTTGAGTAAATTCACCTATGCCTTTTCTTTTCTTATACTGGTGCCCAATCCCTCTCATAGCTTCATTAAACACTCCAACTTTCTATCTATCTCATCTTCTGGTTCAGAAAGCACACCCCCATCTTCCATTCCTCCTGATGGACCTAGCTGTGACTTCGGATATCATAGCCAGGAAGCCACAATTCCCATCCCATTGTGAGCCTTATTTGCAATACTTTTATTTTCCCACAGTGAGAATATGGTACATCTATTTGGTTACTATTGTTTAATGCAAAGTGTGGAATACACTCAAAACAATGCCTTAAATTCACAGTACAGGTAACTTCATGGGCCTTGTAAGGAGAAGTATCTTAACTTGCAAAATATTTAAGTACTTATCTTAGTAATTTAACAGCTTTTAAATTTGAAAAAGCAGCCTCCAACATAAACATATCTTTATTAACAATATTGTAGATTAAAATTGCCAAAATTTAGTTACCGCTTTTTATAAATTTATTGTGCACATAAAAATTATACCATTAATTTAAAGACGCCCCTTTTGGAAACTCACTTTCTTCATTATCATAAGTATTATTATGACTATACATATTTTACCTGGCATAATCTTGGCATGTCTAACATATTTGGGTCATAAATCTTTAAAGAGAGTCTTGAGATTAAGAAAAAAAATACTTGGAAATGAGTAAATTACAGAGCAGTTGGGCTACAGAAAGGATCCAGCCTTCGGCCAGACATGATGCAAATGAAAATTCTTTGGCTTGTTTGTTTCACCACCAAATTCTGTTACGCATTTCCGGTCAGCCCTTTTAACTCCCTGTTTTAATAATTAGCTCCATCACACATACCCATGGTTCCTTGACTAGGAAGTCCGCGGGGTCATTTTATATTTTAAATTGTTGCACACATTAAATGAAATCAACGTTAAATGGAACCTTGGTATGGGGCAAAGAGCTCTTGAATCAGAGCAATTGGTGTTTAAAATACAGCTCTAATACTCATCAGCTATGTCCTTGGGAAAATTATGTAAACTCTGAGTCTCTTTATGCTGAGGAATGAAACAAAACAAATTCAAATTAGTCCACAAAGAATTGCTATGAAAATTAAATGACATGAAATATGCCATGTCCCTGGCACAAGGAAGTCAAAGAACATAGTAGGCAGTCACCAAATATTGGTTCGCTTTATTCCTTTAATGTTGTTAACATGTGACTTTTACCATGGATTCCCCTGAATGAGTTACTTTTTAATATATATAAGATATTTAAGTACCCAGGAGCCCTCGCTGTGCCCCCCAACTCAGTTTTCCTGCAACAGAAGTTCCTAAAATTTTCTACATTGATTTATAACCTTTGAGGGGGGGAAAGCATTTCTTAATTCTCCATGGTTTCTGATCACTTAGGCGGTTCTGGACTGGGGCGGCGCAGCATGCCACTTGTTTTCCTAACAAATTGCATTCGGACACTTTCCGACACTTTCATTATTTTAACTCAGGTAATAATTAGTCACTGTCAGAGGAAGGACTTAGGTTGTGCAAATCAGAATAAATTTACCTTGCCGTTGCAGCAGTCACAAATGAAGCAATAAATTAGAAATAGCAAATTGTTACGGACTTAAGAGATCACAAATCAAAATCGCTCCCCGAGATCCAGGAAAAGGTAGAAGACCGCCAAGATTTCTTTGAGAGCTTAATTTTTCCAGATAACTTTGGAGAGGAATCAGTTTGTGACAAATCCCAGAGACGCTGCAGGCACTGATCACGAAGATGACATTCTGAGACTTCGCCCCTGTAACGTAAACTAGTTCATAATGCTTTTTGTTAAAGGAGAAGTGAAAATTTTCTTCTGATATTTGGGAGATCCTAAATTGGTATGTACATACACACATGTGTGCACACATATACACAGACACCCGCAGAGATACACATATGTACTCCATACATCCACACACACATACACACAGACATAATGAGAAAATGAAGAATTCTTCTGTAGAATCCCTTTGAGTATACAAAGCCTTTCCTGCTTTACCAGTGACTAACACGGTGAAATCTGAGATCACGAGAAGGCTCTGGACTTAGCTGAACATCTGCTCCCAGAGGTGGGTAATTAAGTGAATGGGTGTCACCAAGGGGGAATGTTTCTAGAGGCATGCCATGATCACCCTGCGCTCAGCCTCATCTTGTTCCCTGTCTTTATCCAGGGTCAGAAAGATAATGCATAAAGCATGCTCGAGTTTTCTTACATGGACCCAGGCAGGGTCTTGAACACAATGAATGAAAGAATGTGAATGATGGACCAAAATATACAGTAATGGAAATGGACCAGATATAAGGTCCTGCACTTGCATCCGAAGAAGCAAGAGACCTGAAATTATTGGGTGAGAAACATGTGGCTTCATCAAAGCCTTTCTGGAAAAGATGAGCGGGTTCAATTTTGGAGAACAGCAGTATGTGTCAACTACACGATGTGACACCTGAAAGCTAACAGAGTGTTTCCGTGGATTATAAGAGCAGAACTACCTCACTGAAGGAGATGGTCCTCTTACTTAAGCACTGGTCAGATAACACGCTGAGTGTTGTATTTGTTTACCTGTGCTACAAACACGCAGAAACACAGGGATGAGATACTGGCTGAGAAACGCCAGTCCCTGCCACGGGTAGAGTGTAAATCTCTTATCACTCAGACGTTGGTTAACGCTGTCTTCCATTACGGACAGAATCACCTGGTGGAGGAAGGAATAGCTTTGATCTCTTCGGAACAAAGATAAAGCCTAAACTTTGATCCCAAAGGATGAAACTAGAACCAGTGGGTACATTTCTGGTTAAGATGGACACTTGAGGTGGAGCATCTGATTTTCCCCAACTCCTACTTTCCACTGGAGCCGTCAGTGAAATTCTCCAAGTTTTCCAACTAGGGCAAAACCTGATACCATTTTCTAAACTGTCTCATAGAGGCCCTCATCTTGGGATCAGCTCTGTGAAAAAGATTTTGTGGCCCAGTACTCTCGAAACACAACACGTGCTACACCCATCTCTTAGAAGTGCATGAAGCACAGTAGAAGTTAGAAAAGAAATCTGTCCTAGAGAGTCATTTTATCACAAATTCTTGTTTTATCATTCCCAAGACATTTTATCACCCCCCAAGACATTTTATCACAAATTCTTGTTTTTATTTGTTGCGTAACATAATGCTGTTAATATCTTTAAAAAAAAAACACCAAATACATTTTTTAAATTATTGGAAAAATTACAACTCTGCATGTCATGAGGGGGTGGGAATTGCATCTTGTCCATTCAATGCAGATTAGTTGAGAGCCTACAATGTACCACACACCTGGATACTGAGCGGAGACCAATAAGCCAAGTCTCTGCTGAAGAATGAGCTGTTTGTGTCTCAGCAACTCAGGAGATGGTCGTTACCAATTAAAGGGGCTGACGTCCATTTGTTACCTCCTGAAATGGCTGAGGGAGCTGTTGATTGCTGGCTGCTTTGCTCACGAAACCACTGTATTTGCAAACACAAATGCATATTTACACTCTGATGAATAATGAAGGTTATTTATGGCATGCGCTCAAAATAATGGTTGAATTTGGAGTGCCGTTCATAAAACCTGCATCCCAGAGTGTGCTGCAGCCTGACGTTTTCACGGCAGTTCAAGTAAAATAGTCCTTAGAAATGGTCTCGCTACCAAATTGCAATCATAAAGGCAGGAGTTCGGACGGGGAGAATCACTTCATATTGTGAACTTGTGGATAATATATAACATAAAGAGTTTAATTGAATCATTCAGTTGGGTTTTTGCCCAGAAGAGTGGGAATTTAAATGCTGATACAGCTTCTGTTTCCAATGCCACAGTCAGCACTCCTTAGATTGGATGTAAATAATCCTATTTGCGGATATGCAATATGATAGGGATATGCTTGTCTGTAAACTTGCTAGCAAAGGTAATTAAATAATTCCATCATGTCTTAATACATGTGAAAAAAATCACTGACCTCAAAGATTTGATACGCATTTTCCTTCTAGCTACTGGAAGAAAATACTGAATTTTTAGCCACCTTTCTCTTACTTTGGAACTGCAGAAGCAAGATAGAAAATACATGTGCACGCACGCACGCGCGCACACACACACACACACACACGCACACTGAAGTTCAGAAGTTACCCTAGCAACAGCAATAACTGCTCCTGACCCAGGTTTGGAGAAGTTTGTTGCAAACAGTTTCAAGGTGACTGGACCGTGTGATTCTTCTCTTCTGGGATTAGAGAGTCGAATTTCGTTCAAATTCTACATTTTAAAGTTCATCTTGATTTAAATTCTGAACTTCTCAAATCCTGCGTCCTGAGCTCCAGCCTTATCATAGCAATTCCTGGAAAAATAAATCAGCTGTGGAGTCACTTAGAACGATGTGAGTCAACACACAGCAGGAACGAAATCTCTCTCCACACAAAGAGGCTGTTCCAGCAAAGACGCTTCTTCAGGAAGAACTCTTCTGTAATAGTGTAATCAATAAAATATATTTAAAAGTAACTTCTCAGTATATTCCAAATGGACCCTGTTCATGTGGCTAAGCATTGAATTAATGTAGAGACAAAGAACAGTATAGAAAGAAAGGAAGAAAATGTGGTTTAGGATATGCTGTCCTGCGGAAGTCCACCTCCCTAGCATCATAAAGGTGGTAGTATGAAGCCCGCTATATTTTGGCATCACCTAGATCCTCTCTCTTGATTCTTCAACTTCCTTATGATTATTCCATCTCAGTCCCTGTTTTTTGCTTCTTCATTCGTTCAGCGTTAGAATGTTGGTGTTTCCGGGGCGCCACCTTGGCCCCTATCTCTCCTGCCCAGATGTTCTTCCCCAAATGAGGTCGGTCATTGAACGACCTATAGTTCCTCACCACCCATTTCCCCCAAGGCTTTATCACCAGTCACGACTGTTTTTCAGAACGCCATCCCGTTTCTGAGTTGATTATTTTCAGTTGACTTTTCACCAAGGCCAAAAACTCAAAACCCTTTCCCTCAAGTTGGCTTCTCCATCTCTGTTACTTGCTTGTCCTTCATTTTTGTACTTCACCTTGAATCTTTGAAATTATGTGAAGCTTTCCCTTAACCTCTGCTTGTGCTCTGGCCACTCAGAGACTTGTACTCTGCAAGCAAACGAGGTGCTCCAGAAGCTCTGGGCCTTTTCACGTGCTGTTTCCTCCAGATCGTTTGCTGAATATCTCTGATCTCCCGAAGAGGGTTATTTCTCTCTCTATTTCCTCTACATAATTTCACCAGTAAAGGCAGGCACTGAAACCTTCTCCTACCCAAAGCTCTGAGTCCATCTCTGGCCTTACCTCTGTGGGTCTCTGGATGTGTGGGAATATACTGGGCAAGGCGATTAAGATGTTATTGTTTCTTTAAGAATTATAAATAACAACAATAAAGTTCAACATCTGCGTGGTGCTTGATAGCTTCCCAGGCACTTTCCTACCTTTTCTGTGTCTGGAGAAGAAGGAGGATTCTAAAAGCATGAAGAAAGCAATAGGGAAAGGAAGCAATCTTATTTGTAGGCAGTGGGCCGATGCCTGTGTTGTTGGGATAACAATTAAAACCAAATTAAACTATCAGTCTCTGTTTGAAAGCCTCTAAATCACTTCCAATTTTCAACCATGTGAATGATCACCCCAAACCCACTTTATAGATTGACTCCAGGTACCCTGGTACCACGTGCCCTAAATTTGTTTTTTGCAAGCACATACCAAGGGTTTTTTTTTTTTAATTATAGCCATATTATGCTTCTATGAAGTTTTCTTATTTGAATTTATGGAATTGTTATATTGAAATGGAATTGTGTTACACCTTTAAACCTCAAGTGGCTACTAATATTTTATTAAATACAGCTGCCACAAGGCTATAAAGATCTCCAAGGGGCCCCCGAAAAAAGTGCGGAGGTTTTCATATCTGCTGCTTGCAGAAGCCATATGCTAGTCATACATATATGCTGTCTGGTGTTCAATATCTACTCCAGCTCTGTGTACAGTTAGCCTAGAGCACTGCCCAGCACCTGCAGAATTTCAAAACACTGAACCCTACATGTCACAGAACAAAACCCCGTGCTGTGCTCCGAAGCACAAATGCACTTACAGTCGGTTAATGAGATATACAGAAAGCTGCTGCAAAGCCAAAGAAGTTAATTTCATTATACAAGTTTAGGAAATAACGGTGGACTTTTGAGGACAGATATTCCGCCGCCATAATTAGCTTTAAGATAAATCCATTTGGTATGCATTTGGTTTTTCATTAGGACATGCATTTTCACTCCCATGCACAGTGTTTGAAAGGTTTACATTACATAAAATTAGAGCTGTATAAACTGGGTGCTTCAGCGCTTTCTCTAATGGGACTGTGCCGTCCCCGGAACACAGTGGCCTCAGTGATAGCCCCCATTGTATGCAATGCACGTCAATAAATACAGAACAGGAATGCGAATCAATACGGTGTTAGTATTGGGATTAAGCAAGCTATTTTCTCTTCCCTTTTCCCCTCTTCTTCTGGGGAGATGAATACGAGTAAATAAAATGAGTGGTTGTCTGAAACTGTGTTGGGGGATTAGGTTTTGTGTTTTCCTTTGGAGGAGCAGCACGCCAACTGGCAAGCCGTGGCTGGCTACCTGGGCCGAGCCTAGGGAAGGCCACGCTCACCCTCGGAGCAGCCAGGATTGCCGCTACGAAAGCGCCGGGAGGCGGGCCTGCTCTCGCCCAGAAAAGCCAGGTGCAGTTTCTGCAGCCGGGAAAGGTTATGCTTCATATGACTTCGTTTTCTCTCTGTAAATTAAAGGACAATTTATGAGTGTCTAGACAGGAATTAATCGGAATAATATTGGCTGCTTTTGACCCGAGAGTGCTATTACAATAAAGTATACACAACACAAATATAGGACAAAATCATTTATATAGCCTATTATCATGCCAGCATCCAGGGGCACCTTACAATAATAAAATGATTTACAAAAGAAAACACTAACAAAAACACATCTCTGATGATGAATGGCTTTGAAAAGCAAACTTAATCTGTTCCTGAAGTTATAGTTAGGGAGAGTCTTCGTAAGCGCTTACAAGATAAGGAGATTTTAAATGATGGTGAAATAATAAAGTGGGCTGCTGGGGTGGGGAGACCACAGATGCAGGGCAGAGCTGGCTGCCGCCATTCACAGGACGTTGGCAGGTGAGAGTCTTCCCAAATCCCGCCGAGGACTGACCCAGGAAAACGCACGTTCACATCCAAACGTATTCCAGGACCCTGAAGTTGAAACAGATTTTGTAGACACATACACAGAAGAAGAAAAACACAAGCTTTTTATGAAGAAAAGTTATGAAGTTCAGAAATGGAAAAAATATTTTTAGACAAGTGAAACTCATTATTTCTTAGAAAGATTTTTAAAAGTACTGTTCTTGAATTTGCTGCATAAAGGTAGAAAACATTTGAAGAATTAAACAATTCATAAAGAATTTTAATATGATATGTATTCTCCCCTGCTAAAAACAACTATTTAAACAACCTTGGTTATGATGTATTACCTGATAAAATTGTCTATTCTCTGAATTTAGGTAGTCTACTGAATGAAATTGAACTTTTTTTCTTTAATTTCTTATTTGGTTGAATACAACTTTTTTCCCTCAATACAAAGAAAATATGGTATTGTATAATTTACTATTTAAAAATGACTTGTCTTAATTACTTATTTTAAGTAACTCAGCTTATTATACAAAACTTGGAAAATACATGAGTATCAAGCAGAGAACAAGATTTACACTAAATTAATTCCAGGCTCATTTTAAATTGGAAAAATTAACTACTCTAATGAAAACTCCTGCCACATCAGGTAGAAATGAGAAACATGGTAACTTTTGAGTCAATTTATTTCCCCTCAATATTTTTATCTATCTTGATACTTATTGCAAAAATATTGTAATTGAATTATTATAGTTTTGGTACTGCAATTCAGTTTAGGAAAGAAAAACAAAGCTACTCTTATTGAAATTAAATTTCAATATTATTTACATTTATATATCATATTATTTACTCCAAGTTGTAAAATATTTCACTATTTGCTTTCTTTTTCACCTGATTAATGTTAATAAATAAATAAATTCAATCTCTTAAGTACACACATACATACATGTATAGGTATGCATCTCGGTATTGGTATACATATATATATAATTTCCTTTCTTTACTGGAGAGTAGGGATTGTTCTACATTCTATATTGGTCTGCTTCCTCAAAAAGAAAAAAAAAATGGAGCAGAAGATGGGAGGTTCTGTGTCTATTTGTGTCCAGGCAGCCTGGCCCTGAGTGAGCTTCATCAGCTGAGAACTGACTGCAAATGCTGGGCTCCCCCATCTAACTCCACTGAGCGCTGGCTCTCGAGACTTGGGGAGCAATGCCCTGTGTCTGATTTCAACGGGGATTACTTCCAGCTCACAGTTAGGAATTGCTCTTCTAGCAGGAGAAAGACCAAGGCCAAAACTGTCACAAAGAAAATGCAATGCAAATTATGACATGAATACTGAGGCTCTTAATTTGGACTTTTTATGAGTCATCTGCTGTCTCTGTGCCCCTTAAATGTTTGAATCCGCACTTAAAGATACGAGAAAAATTCACCTCTGCACCCACAACACAACATACCCTCTGCGTCGTCTCACTCTGTGATTGCCACAGTCAGTCCCACAGGCCCTCCAAATCATCTTGCTTGTTCTCTTCCCCTCCCATAGAGCTGTAGACCCAGTTTTAAGGGAAATTCTACTTCATCACATACTTGTTTGTGCATTTCTCTTTAAAAACGTGCCATCCCCGTTTCCTTTGATGGTGGTGATTTCCCACTGTGTCAGTTTCTGCATTTTAAGACAATTAAATAGGAAAATTCAGATAGTACTAAATATTGAATAAATCCATTACCGCTCCTCATCATCTAACCCTTGAGCTGGCCCTTTGAGAAGTCTAGGGCTACAACGATAAACTCACGCCCCTGGATCCCATTGGTTCGCTGCTGCTCTCAAGGGGTGTCAGTTCAGTCAGCTTCTGCTGCCTCCTAGTAATGCAGGAAAAAAACCCCAAACATTTGCGCTTTCTTTTTGCAAATTTGGCTAAATTGCCTGTCTTAAGTGTCTGAATGATGTTGCGTTCTCTGTCTCCACAGCCTAACCTTTTCCTTGTACACCTAGGACGTATACCAGCTCCACACGGAGCCCCAAACAGTAACATGAGGAGACAGGCCCGGTTAGGAGCTCTGGGAGCTGAACTCAGGTGGGATCCTCAGTGTCTCAAAACTAAAAGGATGTGCTATTTTCTTCTCCAAAAACAGTTGGTTATCTAGGATGAATTTTTAAAAAATAAGTGTGTTTGTTTCCTATTACCTGTAATAATTTAATTGGAAGAATTCTGTTTGCTTGTTTGTTTTCATGGGCTATTAAGTTAGTAGGGTGTCATTTGTTTTCTTTCATCAAAAATGTTTGTTCTCTATAGTTCCTTATAATATGGGTTCTCATATAGTTCATCCTAATATGGGTTTCCTAGTATGGAGGGGGGTGGTCCTGCCCCCACGCCGATGCTTGTCTGGGGTACCCTCTAATGGGATCCCAGGATGGAATCCTGGTTGAATGGTTGAAGAAATGATGGTTGAGGAAAACATCCCAGAGCTCACAGCTGTGACTGAGAACACCTTAGAGATGGCCCTGCGTAGTGGGCAAGGGTTTGGACCCCAGAAACAGCCTCCGTCTACCACAGCAGTCCTGGAGGATTACCCAGTGTCACTTGCAGGTAGATGTGGGTGGTTACACAAGAGAAAAATCCGTTTGGGGGCTCCAAGGAAAGATTTGGCTCGCTGATCAAAGAAAAGGCTCCTTTTGCATGTGGGCTTCACCTTGTCTCTTGAATGCATGTGGAGAAGGTTGAATTGCCTGTATCTGGCAGCCATATTGTAAACAAGAGGTAGAAAAGCCCTTAATGACATCAGGGAGCTGCCACTCCCAGGAGCCACCTCGCCTAGGACTTTCTGGACCGGAGATCATTAAATGCCCCTATTGCTTCAGCCACTGTTACCTGGATATGCTATCACTTTCCATTGATATAACTATGCCGGGTCCAGCAGAAGTAAGGCTTGCTTGAGTGTGGTTGGTGGGGTAAGAATAGGGGTGTCATAATCTATACTTTTAATTTGAACATTTCACCTAACATGTCATATGGTGTGCTTGAGTGTGACATTGTTATGTTACAGAATGACATGCTTATGATTTTGTAATACAGGGGCATTATTTGTGCCGGACCTCATATATCTCTAAAACTCCTATTTGTTTAGTCTTGCTCCATACAATATTGCAACAAAGGCTGCTGATAGTCATCTAATTACTCTTCTGCCCTTCTTGTTAGTAACAGAATCCCTGCTCCTGAGTTTTAGGTAGCAGGTGACCACCCAACTGAAAGCTACATTTATCAGACTTCCTTGTACCTTTTTGCGGCCACCTGCGTGTCCTTGACAATGAAATATAAGCAAAGCATGGCGTGCACAAGTCTTTCCTTACTTCCTTGACCTCCTCTCCTTCACTCTGCCCTTCCTTGAGGGCTGTAACAGGTTCACAAACTTGTTAGCCAGGTGTGATCACGTCATGAAGGGCTCCGTATCAAGGAGTCTCTGAGCAGCGAGATAGCACTGCACAGTTGGTGGAGATTCCGCAAATGTTCTTCCTTCCGTTTTGTCGTCGACACTATGGTGGTTGTCCCCATTTCCCTCATCTTTGCCTCTCCTCTCTCCCAGCCTTTGCTCTCCCTTCCCTATGGCCTGCAGCTATCACCGCACAGCCGTCTGTGTCCTTGGGTGCAATCTGGCGTGGCAGAATCACCCAGCACCCAGACTGCCTACCTGCCTCTGGACTACCCTAGAAGAGACCCTAATTTTTATCTTATTTGATTCATATGGTTTTCCTTCTCAAGTGTATGTTGTTGAAACAAAAAGAAACCTGACAAATAAGTGGAAATATGATGGAACGCCTGGAGAGTTTACAGAGCATCACTGTGCTGTGTGTTTGCAGCTGATGGTTCTAGAACTGATGCGCAACATGGCCTGCAATGACTGGGTACGTTGATGTCATCAGCTGTCCCCTAGAACAGTAACTACTCTCAAGTAACGTGTCAGTGGCTGCTCCTTACCTTCCAAGAGAGCTGGGTAGGGTAGCAATGGACTTGAGCAAAGATAGGGTTGAGACTCTCCATCCGGTATCAGGGTGTTTAAGTGTTGCTGAGGATGGGTGAAGTTGACTGTCGGTTTTCACTGAGGCTCATATTATCTCCTGACTCTGCCACACTGTAGTGGGGAGCGGCAGTAGTAACTGAAAAAAAAAAAAAAACAATTAAATAAGAATGTTGTAAAGAAACTGAGAGACAAGGTCCCTAATTTTTCTGCCTCATAGTAATGGCCATATTTTGTTTGCCTTCTTCCCTACCATGATGGCGGTGGCCACATGGGTGCCTGGGTGCATGAAGATGACAGTAATGAAGGGAACGAGGTCATCAGACTATGACAAAACTTAGATTCAGGATAGCATCAGGAGAAACCAGGAACTAATAGGACAGAAAGTGGGAGAGTGAGATAAAATCTCTTGAGGACAAATGTGGCCCCTGGAAATGACAAGAAGGGGAGCAGGCCTGACTTGTAGTAGAAGGGTTTCAGTCATCGTGGGTCAGGATGTTACATTTGGTCGAGTCTCTGCCGGAACTCAGAGAGTGCTTGATCTAGGGCTAAGACGCTCAGTGTTTTGCTTGTGGGAGGTTTCCATGGCTGATTCTATTGTTATCCTCGCCCATTTGATTATATCCCCTGCAGGAAGGAGAGAGCTGAGAAACCTGGACTGTATTTATAAAATATAAATACCTACATGTAAAGCTAATCTTCATTATTTATCATAGAGGGCTGCCTGAGAACCATAATAAACAACTGCATCGTGCGTGGTGAGACAGGCGTAAGAGAGGACTGAACACATCCCCCTCCAGCAATGAAGGAAAACATTCTGGGGTCAGGCCAGGCTCCTCTGGGGAGCTTTTCCACAATAACAAATTAGACAGACATGCTTTAGTCTCAAAGTGCACTTCAGAATTCCATGATGGCCTGAGTCGGTTTTCAGGGATCTAAAGTTGACATAAACATACTGATATCTGTGTTCAGCACATGTAGAACATCAAAAATTGGATGTTCATCAAATACACAATTCAAATTATGGGCCAAAAATCAGGAAAGAAATTCCAGAATACGTAAAGCTATTAACACAGTCGGAGTGTGAGGCAAATAAAAGTCCAGTTTGTCTAAGGAATGTGGAAAGGTAGACACAACCAATCAAAATGTTCCTACAAGAGACAAATTGAGTAAAGAATATCCATAAATGATTGTTTTCTAAAATATAGAAAACATTGTTATATCTACTTATTTTACGTGTTTACCTGCGGTTTTGTTTTATTTTCTTTACGTAACTGTCTCGTTAGCTCTGGAGACAAACCTGATATGAAGTTCAAGGCCTCCAGTAAGTGAATCAGCATCTCGGAAGTGAGGTGGCCGTGACTGAGGGTGGTAGGGGGCGGAAAGCCGTCGGTTGGGCACAGAAAAGAGTGAGTGAGGCTGAAGGGCTGGGAACGGGGACCGGTCGGGAGAGACTCAGCAGCCTCTCAGTTATGACTGTCTCAGTTTCCAGTCAAATGAGAGAAATGTTGTCTTTGGCAGACTTCTGAATTCATGGTTATTTGTGCTCGATACTTCTTAAATATGCACCACCCGAGGCCTGGTGAATACTTAATTGATCATTAGGTAGGTAAGTGTTTCATAAAAATAGGGAAACATAGTGATGAAGAATAGAGCAAGTTGACGTACAGTTTGTCTTCTATTAGAGACTCAATCAATTGTAAGAAAGGAACCGACGGCTTTGGAATGCAGTGGGTCCATCATCTGCCTCAGGACATTTTATATACTTTTCACAAATGATCTCACTGGTCTCCGCAGTTACACCAGGAGAGAAAAGCTAAACTGTCCCGTTGCAGGTGAGGAAACCTCTGTACCACCTGACCACCCTGGAGGGATTTGCCAAGTCTTCTAAAACTTCAGCAATCTTCCAACACAAACAACGAGTGAGTAGCTTAAAGTCGTGGAAAGGCCACCATTCAAATAGTGCTAGTTATCATCCTTACAAATGATGTCCCTGTATTTGGATAATTTCTCTGTTTTTGAATTGGAAAGCAGAGGCTCATGCCGTCTTTGAAAATCTGTCATGAAGTGGCGATTCGTTTTGGTTTCCTGTAACATACAACACTGAGTTTCTAAAAGAAACCCCGGGGTTTAGAGTGAGTCCCGCGGTGTGTAACTGTCACGGGGAGGTGGAACTGGGGTTTCGTCTTCCAGTCGATCTTAATTTGAAGGTGTAAAGAAAACACATCATTCAAACTCACAGCACATGAATTAATGTCTTTCTGTCACCAGCCTCTTTTTTTTTTCCCTCCTCACTGGGTCAAGGGCCCTGTGGCCTCTCCTTTCCTCTCTGGGGAACTTTGGAAAATACTTTTTTAAAAAACATGGCTTTGGATAATACTTAAAAAAAAACATGGCTCCTTAGCTCCTAGCACCTGTATTGTGTCTCAATCAAGGCAGGTCTGCTTGTTCAGAAAATATTTCTTTAAGAAGTTGAGAATGATGTTGGTGCTCACCAGTTGAGAATATAAACTGGCCCACTTTAATCTTGGTCATGAGAAAGGTGACCATGGAATTTATTGTCCAAACCTAGGTATATTTGAGAGTGAAAGGAGGTGCTAATAAAAATTAAAATGGAACTACAGGCATATAGTTGTCACAGGCAAGTGAGGAACTATGAGGTTCATTGGTTGAGTTAGGACTTCTTTTTCTTACCCTCAGAGCAATGGGAAGCCAAAGACAGTTTTCAATGAAGTGAGCTAATCAAACGGCATGATATCTACCAAATGGAAGAGCACATAGGTCACTGCGGTGTGGAGAAGCCGAGAGTGACTGCAGCTGAAAAAGCAAACCAAGAAATGTGATGGTGGCCAAGATTAGGTTGCAGCAATGGAAATGGATAGAAGTGTTCAAACCTCGGTGGCCTATTGAGATAAAAACCAACGGAATATGTACATGGTTTGGATGGGCAGCAAAGCATTAGCAGATGAGGGAGAGGGAAGAGCCAAGGTCAATTCCTTTATGACTTACCTACCTGGATTGAATGGTAGCTACCTTCCCATTCATTGGGAACTGGCAGAAGTGTAAGATTTGGCAGGGGCCAGGGCGGAAGGATAAGGTGTTGGAGAGTGGAGATCATGAGTTCAGTATTGGGCATGTTTATGTTAAAGGTTTGGAGACATTCATAATGACATCTGTATTAGTTAGGATTCTCCAGAGAAACTGAAGACTGGATGGATGGATGGATGGATGGATGGATGGATGGATATAAGGAATTATGGAGGCTGTTAAAATCCTAAGAGTTGAAGGATGAGATGATCTGGAAGCTTGAGACCCAGGAGACATGATGTTTCAATTTGAGTCTGAAGGTGGGAGAAAACCCAATATACATGTTCAAAGGCAGTCAGGGAGGAGGAATTTCCTTTCACTTGCAGAAGGATCAGCCTCTTTGTTCTGGTCAGACCTTCAACTTATTGGACAAGGCCCATCCACATTAGAGAGCGCAATCTGCTTTATTCAGTCTACTGATAGCTTTTTAAACGTTAATCTCATCTATAAATGCCCTCCTAGAAATACCCAGAGTAATGCTCGGCCAGATATCTGGGCACCCACGTCCCGGTCAAGTTGACACATAAGATTAATCATCATGACATCTCGATGGAACATACAGATTTGACCTCGGAGAAAAGACATGGCTTGTGAACTGAACTGAAGAATTATCCATGGAAAGATAGTAACTAAAGTGTTAGACATGGACGAAATTACATCATCAAAAAAATAAGAAGAGAATTTAGTGTTGTAATACTGGATCTGCTTCTAATGTATTCACTTATTCACGTATTTACAATTTCAAAAATATTTATGGTGCCCTTCCTGCATGCTAGCTACATTCTAGGAAAGGGGGATTCGGCAGTTCAGAAGTTGAATGTGATGCTGCTTCCGTAGAATTCATGCAAGTTTACATCTGACCACTGAGAAAGATGCCACCCTTCTGGACAAGACCCAAGTGCTCCTTACATGATAGTCCCTAAACAATTCAGCCTCTTCAATTTCAAGCAAAGAAGAGAGTTCCTGCCACTCCTTGCTTCTTTTTCTGGGATACCATTTTCTCTCTGTCTAGACAAAGCATCTGCCCATAAAGAACACCAATGTGACAAGCCTGCTTAGGCTCCCCACGGCCCCCCACAAATTATCTGAGTCAGGAGTGAGGCCAAAACACCATTTTGAACTTGCCTGAAAGGGCACAAACCCTTTTAGCTGCTTAGGATATTATCTCTTTCCCTTAAGTGGTACCCAGGTGACCCAAAATGGCACATTGAGCTTCCAAAAGGTGCTTAACAAAGGATGAAGGAGGTACTTTGGCCCCTAAGAAACTCTGGATCATTAAATAGTGCTTGCCTTAAATGCACCAATAAAACACTGCACATTAAGGTTTGGCAATCAAAGAGATGAGCCCAAAGGCAGCTTCTTAAATTCCTTTTAGAGGAATTGGAATGGAGATTCACTTTGCTCATCTTCCTATCACAGAGGGTGAGCTCCCCAAAGAGTTTATTGGCAGAGTAGTCCGCCGGAAGTGCTCCCTGCCCACACTGCTTGTCCCTCTCCGCCCCAAGAAAGAGGACAGTCCCGTGAGAAAGCACGTTCTCACTGCCCTGCTGTGGGAAACACCAGGAGAAGGGCTTCTCCCAAATCCGTGCGAACCGAGCAACCGAAAGCAACACTCCGGAGCTTTCTTGTTTATGTTATTCTCTGTAAAAAATATTGGCAACCCACAACTTGTCAGAAGCGTGCTGGCACTGAACTCTATCAGGACAAACGTGCAATGCAGGAAGAGTTGCTGCATGCATTTTAATAGCTGAGAAACCTGGAGACATGTGCAGTCTATTCTGCCTGTCAATTTATGGTCTTTAAAAACAGTTTTTTAAATTGACTGGTCCTTAAATACATCCCACCTCATTCGGTCCGGGCCAAGTTTTGCAGATGCCAGTCTTAAAAATCAATTCAAAACGCAGCCATAAACTCGAAAGCTTCCTCCTCGAAGTCTATATGGCAGAATGCAATTTTGTTTAATTTTAATTGACAGAGATGTCAGCCTCAGAGAATATGTTAGAATATTAGTAGGAACAGTAAACTGGTGCCTTGACATTTTTATGGTATAATGGTCTAATTCCCTGGAAAAAAGAGTCCACTGTCAGGATTTATACGAAAGCAATGCATGTGTTACCTTTCCCCCCACTCACTGAAGGAATGACAAATGTATTACTAATTACACAATTGCTTTATTATGTGGAGCTGTGACCGAAGTATTTTCTGGATTTTCCAGCAAAATTGAGCTTCTTCCTTAAACGATCCGTTCTAGTAAATGGACTTGAGTAGAAAAAATTGATTCCAGCTGAAGGAGTACCAGCTCCCCGCCCCACTTCAGTTGGAGATCCAGGCTCAGGACACGAAAACCCCTTAGGACAGGCTCCCGGGACAGAAGGCACACTGAATTTTACCAGCGTGGCTGCTTTTCAACAAGAGACATGGAAAGCCACGAGATTAAGTCTTCTAACTTTAAGCATAAATATACGTAAAATTTAGAAGTCCAAGGCTGGTAGACATGAGTACTACTTTAGCCTTTTAAAGCTTCATGTTGGGGTAAATGCCACTTTTTAAAATTTGTATAGCACCCAGGGTATACATTGACCATCGAACTTACTACATTTGGTTGAAATATTGTCTTTGTCTATATGTCTTCTCCATTAGCGTACAGCAGGATGTCTCAGTTAACTTTTATCCATAATTCTCTTAATAAAGTTGTGGCACATAGTAGGTACTCAAGAAAACTGTGTGGAACTGAATGTGATTATTTTGACCCAGTTAATACAAGCCAAGTGGCACCTGAAATTTAGGTATGAAACAAAGGATGCCACTTTTCTAAAAATAGGTTTCTGCAATCCTAGGACTAACCCTTGGTCCTCCAAAAAAAAAAAAAAAAAAGCCATACTGGAGTGTGAAATAGTCTTTGTCAACCTCTCATGGTTTCTGAGGCCTAAAGCCAAGTCCAAAATAATAAAAGCAATGGGCATAGCAAGACATTAATACAGGACATCTTCAGGTCAGTTGACCAAAGCAAAATAAACTCGGAAAGATGGCATCTTTCATTTCAGATGTTTAGTCACTCATCTTTCGAATACAATTTTGTGCAGCCCACCGATTTCAGTGAACTTCACTAGCCCCCTTCATTGTGGAAGAGACAGTAGTTACATGGGGTTAGGGGTAAGCGGGGGCAGGGGCAGGTACTCATCATTGCATAGGATATACATTAATGAGACCATGTATGCAAACTTAGCGCTGTGTCTGGCTCTTAAGTATAAACCCTTAAGAAACAGGGATTAAAATAATAATAAACGCTAACTAAGTATAAGATGAGGAAATGTGTGCCCAATATTAGTATGAGTATAAATTGTTATATAAGAACCAGAGGGAAAGATTAGTTATAAAAAGATCAAAAGAAGCTTCCTAGCATTTGATATGGTTCTTTGAGAATGAATAGGATATGAAAGGTGATCGTAAGGATGAAGGGATTTGTAAGAGAAAACATTTTGTGAGCCAACGTAAGACAGGGAGGAACATGGTGGGCTTGGAGAATGAGGACCAGTTTGATGTCACTAAAATTTAGGTTGGTCTATGTGTAATGTGATATAGTTTACATGGTCTACTGGGGCTTCTTCATGGCTATAAAAGCTATAACAACTCATAAAGTTCCCCCCATACACCATATTTACTTACCTCCTAGAACGGCCCATTCCGAGCCCCTGATATGTAGGCAATCCTTCCTTATGCGGAGAGATAATGATTTAAAACAGGACTAACCATTCTCCTTTAAGTCATTGTTCAATGTGTTTGAATCGCACCTACTTAAAACAATGTCTAGGGCTCGTCCTTAGATCTTCGTCGCCAACAGATTGGATGTATGTCAGTGTTTAACAAACTGTGTCCCGAGGTGCAGTGGTTCAGTAAGGAATTATGGGGGTTCTCCACCATGAGTTCGGTGGTTGTGTAAGCTGTCCAGAGGCTGCGAAGGCTGTCTTTCTCTAGAAGACCCACAAGGCACGTTTGCAGATCAAAAGCTCCGAGATCCTGTAATCAAAAAACAGTTTAAGTGTATTTCATCCAACATCTCACAAACTGTTTTCACCATGCAAACTTGCTCCGTGTGTGTGTGTGTGCGTGTGTGTGTGTGTTTGTGTTGAGTATCTAGAATAACGTTACCATCTCACTAACTTACTGTCTTAGGAATTGTGTGTTGGGAGATTCTCAGAGCAATTCCTGAAATGTTGCGATTGTAACTCTGAGTGGGACCAGTCACCTTGGAACTCTGTGGAAAGACTTACGGACCAACAGCTGTCTCCAGATCTTTACTGATCATTTCATCCCTGAAGTATACTGAAACAGTTTGTCCCCACCAAAATGATATCTAAAATCATTGCAGTATACTACTACTGAATCCATCAACCTCATTGTCTAAAATCTTTTAGTAAGTTCTGTCGACACTACCTGCCAAAGTATTTCCACAATGGAGGGAGAAAACCTTGCCAGGCGCTATTTGCAGAGCTTGACAGGTGAAAGGAGTAAGTCTCCCAGCCTTTTCCTGATGTCTTCGGCTCAGTACAGCCGGCCTGGTTGCAGTTTCGGTGATGTACTGATGCAAATGAATTATTGCACGGGAGTTCAATTTCAGCAGCAGAACTCCCCAAGGGTAAGAGTGAGGAAGGTGAAGGCTGCCTTCATCGCTGAGAGGACAACGTTACGTGGCAGGAAAGCAGCACAGCAGCGAAGTTCAACGTCTTGCCGAACCCAGTGGCTGGTTCATGACCAGACATCACTGTCGAACCCAGACTGCCTCATTCTTTCGCTGTTCCTTCCCCGGCAGGGAAGATTTCTCACTCCCAGCAAAAGGATATTTTCACTGACTTAGACATGAAGGCTTGAGCAAAAAAAAACATAGATGCTCTTTATAAAAGTTATTTCTGGAGAAACCAAGAGGTCATTGACAAGTCAATCAGTGATAAAGGCACCTTTGGCAAGGACAGATCTGAAAGGCGGAAAGGCCTGTCTTTCAGAGAGAATCTGTTTGCAGATACACTAGTCAGGAAAACGGTCCAAATGGCCAGGCAGAGACCACCTATACGGCAAGGGACCCAAAGTCAAGGTGGAAAATGCAACGCATGTGAAGGTCTGTGTCTGATTCCAGGAGACGCGGCCCATCTTTGTCTCTGCTTCAGTCTCTGGGCTCCCCACTCAGCAGCAGCACCTCCCCGCTAGTTCCGTCCAGCAGGAGAAGCGTGGTGGTGGGAGGGGGAGCGAGTGCAGGGCCACGCGTGGGGGGGGGGGAAGCAAGGGCAGCGCAGCCGATGCTCTGTGATCTGGGAGCATGTGAATTGTAGGTCAGCTAAATCAGGACACCAAGCTACAGCTGCTAAGCCACAAAGGCCCCGTACAGTTTCCCTTCCCAGCCTTTATTCTGCAGAAGAGAGCCTTGCATGGGGGGACCTTCTCCTCCCTCAATTAGTGCCTTTTCACAGTGGCAGGATGGAAAAAGGTTTTACTCGGCAACATTATGGAGGATCAGTAATATGCAAAAGATCTGTGAAATCAATTCCCATTATTTCAAAGGACGCAGCATAGTAAAAATAATGCATAGTAAAAGCACCTTAATCGGCTGTGATTATCTATGACGAACCAGCAACTGTTTCTTCCTTATTTTGTAGCATCTGGTTCAGTATCATGTGCGCCACAGCCAGGCATCATGCTATGGAAGTCAAGACTCTGAATTTTGGGGTGTCCCTGGAATGGAAGTTCTGGGGGATTAAATGTCGGGCTTAAGATCATTAACATGTTTTCATTCTCACCTCTCCTATTTCATTTGTTTCTGCACTGTTGAATCTCTAAATTACCTTTTCTTTTTTAATGAAAAAAAAAAAAGCTCTAAAAGAATGAACGGAAGCCAAGTGTTCTTTAAAAAAAAGAAAAGCTAGGTTGATCGTTATGCAAATGGCACAGTGCCCACATCTCCCCCACTTTGCCCTCTGCCCCATGCTCATAACAGCCAGCCTTGTTTGGCCACAGCTTGGCACAACTGCCCAGCATTTTTGCCGCTCTATATTTCAGCCATGACTTTTGTCATATTTTGAAGAGAAATTTGCACCTGGCCAACCAACTTGCTTGCCAAGCTCTAGCCCATTGAGACTCAAAATGGATGTGAATCGATTGCCTTATGAAATTTAGAACGTACCAAAAAAGGCATCAGTGAAGAGTCACAGCAGAATTTTCTTGAAAAGCTGAGAGTAAAATGAAGGTTATTATGAGAGGTAGCACTCACTCCCCAGTATCTTTAAAAAACACAGGCAGCATTGGTTTTTTTGTTTTTTTGTTTTTTTTCCCTAAATGCCAAGATGAGGAAAGAAAAAGCAGTTAATAGAATGTGTCGTGAGAATAGCATGCATTTTCCATTTGGCAGAGCTGATGCAAAAAGGAAGTGTGTGTTTTTATTATTGTGATTACGACTTAAAATTCACCTGATGTGCAGGTATCCACTGTTGGGCGATTTGTCTTTGGTTGCCTTGAGGTAATCGCTTTGGTGAGACATGGAACCCTCCTTTTCTCTAGAAATTTGTGCTTCCACAGGAACTACCCCCAGCATCTTCTCGGCTCTTCTCCGATGCTTCCCTCTCAGCCAGGACGTGCAGAGAGAGGTTAAGCATTGGTCACGTTTGGTCCCTTGTGAAACCTGTGCTAGGGAGGCCACAGGTCCCTGAAATTACTCAGTAACCAAGAGGGAATTGGCTCTTTGCTCAGCCAGAGGATGCTCCCACAATGCCGAACAGCCCCTAGTTCAGCCAGACCCTTCAGATCTTGTGAAAACACAGATTTTGAGTGAGTGGGTCTGAGAGTTTGCATAATGACGTCAGCTGGCCAGGAGGTACAGACCTAGAGGCGGCCCTCACACCCCTAAGGAACCAGGTGATAATGGCGTCGCTTTTCCTGTCTTCCTCCCTGTTGGTAGGTGTCTGATCTAAATCTACTTAATATGTTTCTGTCTTTTCTTGGGAGCAGAAATCTTCTTCAAAAATCCACATTTTAAAGATGAAATCCATAGATTTAAAGTAAATAAAATAAGTGCACATCAAATTTTATTTTCCTTCTTGTGTAGCAAAATATTTGGCATGTTCTGTGTAGTTAACACGTGGCTGGGGAACTGATAGGTGGCCGTGTCGCCGAAAAATCCCCCCGAAGTCCTAAAGAGTGGGCGCATTCTGATAAATGGAGCTAGGAGCAAGCAGAACTGTACTTTGTAAAATATTTGATTGAATAAGAAGCAAATGATACTAATGTTTCCTGATTAATATTACGTAAAATAGCCTTCAGAGGACACCCTGTAGCCTCCAAAGGGGCAGAAAGGATTATTTTTCATTTCAAACTCTCTCAAAAATGATTACGCAACGATCCCCGTTTCATTCCGTCTGGGGAGTCACCGTTAGTGGGACGGGACACCACAGTGCCACCAGCAGCCGTGGGCTCCCTCTTTCACATGCTGACTTCTGGGGCAGCCTAGTCTAAGCTGGAGGGACTCGTCAGTGATCAACCTATCTTGTCTTTTGGCAAAAAAAAAAAAAAAAAAAAGTATGTTGAGCGTAACATTGTTTCTGAATATTCTCATTTCCCTTTAGTTCCCTTGATGTTGCAATGTTATTTTTATCGTGAGGGTTCAGTTTTTAGGCACCCGTTACAAATATGGATGCCACGGGAAGGTAGTGATTTTATCTGGACCACATGGGCAATAATAACCTGTGAGGCAAAAAGGGCGTTTGTGATCTTCAAGTGCGCAGGGCATGAGTGATGGCCAAGCCACATTATAGATGGAGTTTGCATTTTTATTCCTGCTTAGAACTGAGAAACCAAAATGGATTTTCTTTTGAGTTTCTGTGGGGCTTATCTATTAAGATAAGGTTTCTGTTCCTAGGAGCTGGATAAAGGGATGGTGAGTAGCTTATGGTGATAACTTCAGGAACCAGACTACAATATTTGCAAAAGTCCTTTCAAATAAAAGAATGTAAACCCAAATTAAGTATCTCCAACTCAAGTTGCAATCTACTTATCTTGGCAATGAACCCATCTCAAAGTACCAGGTGGGAAAATCAGGTTTCACCCCTTACAAGAGATATAAGCAAAAGAAATGTGAAGGGCATTAGATAAAATAGTCCTTCCTTCCAGATTTTGGAGAATTCCATTTTAGGAAGGTTAACATTTTTAACTGACTTTGAGAATGATTTACTTTTTCCTCCACAGGTAAACCTGTTCTGTCCTCACGTGGCCCAATTTCCCCCCATTTGTGCAATTTCAAACGTGCCTCCACCTTTAGAAATCAGTGCTTTTGCCAGTGCTTTGTTTTACATGTTTCTACCAAAGAATCCCAATCTGAAGAATGCTCTTTTTGCAGATAGGGGTGAACAACCAGATTGGGAAGTGTCACTAGCAGCCTGCATTGTAGGTTGTGAATTGCTCCAGTGTTATTTCCACAAGTGATATGTTTATTTTTGTGATCAGTTAGAGGTTTGGTCTACGAGTCCCCGCTGAGAATCCCAAGTACTTCCTCAGCTCCCAAGACCCAGAGAACACCTGGAAAAGGACTGTAAGGACTGTAACCGAAAAACACGAAAGCCCAAACTCTCCCCCCAGAACACATGCCGACAAGATGCGGACCAGGGCTGCTGCTCCGTTTTCAGCTGGGAAACAAACCGACCAAATCACAAATCAAATAGAAGAGTCTGTCTCATTGTCCTTCACCTGGGCGCTTTGGTTTAAAACAAGCAGATAAAAGAAATAAACATCCCCAAAAAGCGCCCCCCACCCCACGCCATTAGGATCTCCAAAGTAAATAAAAAGTGATACTGCCGAGAGTGAATTGCTGTGGCCATCCCGGGGGGAATTCTGATTTTATCACCACTGTACCAAATTTGTCATTTAGGGAAGCTCTTGTTCCCTTTATTGAGTTCCACTGTAGCGAACAATTTCTGCCTGCATCCCTCGTGTGTCCTTCGGTTTATTATCTTTCTTTGCGAATTGAGCCTCCACAATCAGTTTCATGGGAAGCCTAATTTCACTCACTGCTTATACAGATGAGGGGCCGCCCCTCCCAGCCTCCCCCTCTCCCAATGTTCTTATCAAATGAAGAATTGTGGATAAGGGTTAGGTGCAGATAAACATGAGTGTAGCACTTCCAGAAAGGTCGTGACCCCCCCATAAGGTGCTTCTTGTTATGCCTGACCTTCAGATTTTCATCATCAGCCCGCCTGACAACTTAATAATGCAGAGGACCAGGATTCATTTCGCCCCTCTGAGAAAGCCAGCACGGGCCGCCCTTTCCTCTGATTATTTCCCTGCACTCCCGGCTGCCCTTTATAAGCCAACCAGAACTCCATCAATCATGCTCGTCTCTCCCCTCGCCTCCTCGGCCCCCAGTTCCGAAGGCTCTAAAGCTGCCCTGTTCCTTTTGTCTGGGGCTGGAATGTGTCTACAAAGATCCCCAAAAGGGGGGCGGCGGCAAAGAACACCTTGAGCAAATATCCACCCCCTTCCTGTTCTGTGCATCTGTGTCAGAACACTGCAAGTTTCTTTTTCTTTCTTTCTTTTCTTTTTCTTTTTTTTAAGAAATGCTTTAAAAAGTTCTTATTCTCACTTGTGTGTATTACTGTCATGCACCATCTCTCTTAATGAGCTCCGATAAGTGCTGGGCTTTAAAACACCCTGAACGTAAGCGAGGTTTGCTGGTTTCCTGGCCTGGTTTCATCATTATTGTGGGTATTGTTGTTATTAGAGCTTTTATTGTTCTAGAAGTAGTAAAAGGAGATGAAACCTGTTTTACACCTTCCTCTGGATCCCTGTTTTCTCCTGGAGGGAAAGGACAAGAGGGGGGACAGGAAAACAGACAGGGGTGGAAACAGACAGCGGAAAGGGAGAGACTGCTTGAGTTGGTTGCAGGAATCAGGCATTTATTTCGCCTTGATCAGAACAGAACTGGCAGAGGTGTGGAAGGAAGAGGGTAAGTGCTTTTGGAAGGTGATGATATAGATTGGAATCAGATTCTAATAGCCGTAATAAACCTGTTCTATAAAATATGCATGGACTTCACCATTCACGTTGCCAGCGGTTTTCAGCCCATAAAGAAGTGGTTTCAGAGCACAGGAGGGATCAGGTCTCCCCAGCGGCCCGAGTGCCTTCTGCTGGCACAGGGACTATGGCCTGCGGCAGTTGTCTTTGCTCCCTCGGCGAGGGGAGGCACGGCTCCCAGGCCCGTCGCTCAGCTGGAGGAGGGCCGCCAGCGCGCCCGCTCGTCCCCTCGCACCCCAGGCTGCCTTGTGAGCGGGACGGATGGAAACCTGCGCCCAGCTGGATGGGGGCGTTCGTGCCAGCCCAGCTCCTGTCAGGCTGCCCTGCTGAATTAGAATTTTTTTTAAGAAAGAGGAAGAAGGAGAATGCATTGTGGAAAATACAATAGATTTGCTTGATGGCCAAATTGCCATACAGAGAAAAAAAAAATGAGGCGATCTTAAATCATCCTTGACATTAACAAAGCCAAGAGATCGGTACAGCAAATGCATCACATACTGTTTAATCAAAGGTGTATATCTGCCCCCTACTTACCAGCAGACATTCAAAGCCCTGTGCTGAAATAGAAAACAAGCTACCCAGTTTTGTTTTCTTGAGTGAGAAACTGGCAGCGTCGAGATAATGGGTTTCTCAGTTAACCCAAGAGTTAATGAACACGCATGTAAGGGCCCAGCATATACCTGGTCCCGAGGGACATGCCAAGATACTCAGAGCCTGATAGTGATGGGAAACTGGCATCATAGGGACGTGGGAAAACTAATATCAAGAGTCCTGATATTATGATTTTGAATATTTCTGATACTATTATTTTAATAGGGAACTTATTTTGAATATCTATGTCCAAAAATGAATAGGATTAGATTAGAGCACTGGACTTGGACTTGACCTCCAAGAATTGAGTGTGCATGTGTGTTGCTCATATTTTGTGTGTTTATCTATACATCTTTTAGAATAAGGAAGTCACTGAAATTATGCTACGGATCGTTCTGGAATACCAGAGATGTAAACAAAAATCTCTCTACTGAAAGACTTTTATTTTGGTACACTGGGATTTGGAGACCCCAGGAAGGGTCATCCATGACCTCCCTCATCCCCCGGTGCTTTCCATGGTCATGGTATAGTCCTCAGGCAATTGGGTAGACTTTCAGCTGAAGAAGCAAGTTTAAAGGGGAAGTCGAAGAATTTGTCTTGATATTTCTTGAGTTTGGTGCTTACTGGACATCCAGGTGGGCATATCTGGGGACAGACAGTTGTGCACGTGAGTGAGTACTAGGGTGAGCTCAAGACTAAATAGATTAGTCGAAGCCATGAGAAAAGCGAAAAATTCAAGGAATGAGAAAAGACGTGAAGAGTTAAAGGTTGCCAGAAAAGAGGGAAGCCCAAGTGTGAGGCAGAGACAGGTTAAGAAGCATAAGATGAAATTGCCTCGTTTATATGTTTATTTACTTGGGTAACATTCCTCTCCATCACCAGTGCAGCAAGGCCTCGTTCACAGATGCATCTGGAATATAATAGAACACCCAATAAAAATCTATTTACAAATAAATATGAATGATGGGTAAAAGGAATACCTGGATTGTGTGGCATCACAGGTACGGGGAAGTAGAACTTAACAAAGAACAATCTGAAAATGCAATACAGTGAGAATGCGCAGTTCAAGCACTGGGAAAATAGTGGGTGTGCCAAGGAGTACATAGGCCACAGTTGGGGGCTCCTTCCGCAGAGCAGGGAGAACAGAAACTGGGTTATGGCAGAGCGATAAGTGAAAGAAGGCAATAACATTTAGGCTTCCGCATGTAAGGTTTATTTTCAGGAAATGTTTGGGTAGAAAGGGCTTGGCGGCCGGGCATGTGAGTAGGTTCGCAACAGACGCCTCTCTCTGTTGTCAAGTGTTTACTGACTGTGGATGGAGCTGAACATCGAAGGCAGGCTTTTGGTATGCTTTGACTGCTCGGGAAAATGCAATGATAACTTATTACTGTCTATAATTAAACATATACGGGATAGGGTTTTTTAATAGGTACTTTTTACTATAAAATAATGCTTTAATTATAAAATATTTTTAAAAAAATCTAAAACACATCTTTTTATCCATGCGTAAAATTTTGTTAAATTAGCTTCTAATATTTTTCTCTACAGATATTTAAAAATGGAAGTATTCTTTTTTGACATTCACTACTATTATGTATTAGTTTTGGGTGTACAACATAGTAGCTAGATATTTATGTATTTTACACAGTGTTCCTCCCGTAAGTCCAGTCCCCACCAGGCACCATACACAGTTGTTACAATATTACCGACTGTATTCCCTGTGCCACATTTTCCTTCCCTGGACAATAAAGCTACTCTCTATTTATAGTTTAACATTGACATAGTGTGATATATATATATATATATATATATATATATATATATATATATATTATTTTCAGGTACCCTGCTATTAAATGTTCTTAAATATGACTTTTAGTTAAGCCATATTAAGCTAGCCTATGGATATATACACAGGGGAAGGCAAAGTAGGTTTCCAATTGTGAGTATTCAAAACACAGACTGTATTCTTATATTATTGCTTATTAATTATTGTGTTATTTTCCATATGAAAAAATTTAAATCTACTTTTGACCCACCCTGTGTGTACATGTGTATATATATAAAATATGTAATTATGTAAATAAATGTATATTGTATATACTGAGGATATATAGATATATCTTCTCATGGTTTCAACTAGTTTGTTTCTCTAGCTATTCTTCTATGGGGGGAAATTTAGGTTTGTGGAGGGCATTTGTCTTTCTTTGTCTGCCCAGCAACTTTTGAACACCTTTTCTATACCTGAGAAATTACCCCCAGACAGGTCCTGCCTCCCACCACAGAAACCTTAGCACACTCTCCCAGGCTGCCTTGCCAGAAAGAAGGAGTCATGTGACCCTGGCTCTACCAATGAGACCCTCACACAGGACTGCCCTCTTAGGGAGAAAGCAACGAGAAGGAAATAGGCGGACCTACAACCGTTAGGGACGGTGATGTTGGTGTCTGGTTTCGGAGCATCACCACACCTGGGGTTCTGGTATCTAGGACCTGGCCTCAATAGTCTGAGCTGTGGGTTCTTTGACAAAGGCCGTTTGCGGTCTTCACTGGCAAGGCCCCGTAGTCAGCTGCAAGGCCCCTGAACCTGACCTCAGCGTGACCTGTGTGTCACGAATTCTTTCTCTGTTGAAACCAGTTAAGGTGGTGTCTGCTGTTGTTTGTTTTTGTTTAATCCAAAGAGAGTGAAAGAGTCAAACTCGTTTGTCATGTTTGGCTGGATGGAATCTGCTTGAAATACCAGTCGTCTGATTCTTTTTACTTTTAAAAGTCCTTGCAGAATTTCTGAGCCTGGTGATGTGGACATTTTTCAGGTTCTTGATAGAGAGTGGCAAATTCTTGAAAGACTATATTGACTTCGTGTCACGGTGGTGATATATGGAGATTCATCTTAATGAGTCCTTGCTAATATGGGATATTAGCTCTAAAAACTTTTTAATTAAATGGGCAAAATAGCCCTTTATTGTAGTTTCATGTGTGCTTTGTGCCTTTTTATTACTGAGGAGAATCGTTTCATGTGTTATGTTCTTTATTTTTCTTTTATGGTTTAACTGTCAGTTGTCTTGTTCTTATAAAACTGGTGGTATTAACATTGGGACCCGTGCACAGCCAGGAGAGCTCTTGGTTTTGGTTTCATGGAAGACTTTCAAAAATAATCACTCCAGGCCTGGCTGGTGTAGCTCCGTGGATTGAGCATGGGCCTGTGAACCAAAGGGTCACCAGTTCCAATCCCAGTCAGGGCACATGCCCGGGTTGCGGGCCAGGTCCCCAGTAGGGGGCATGTGAAAGGCAACCACACATTGATGTTCTCTCCCTCTCTTTCTCCCTCTGTCTATAAAAATAAATAAAATCTTTTAAAAAATATCTTTCTCCAACCCACCAAGCTAAACTTCTCCATGAGGTTAAATAATAGTAATAATAATAACAACTTGTAACTACTTTTTCCTATCACCCTCCTTGCCTTGACTTTCAGCCCACTGAAATGACCAAGCCTGAAGCAATCTAGTCTGCTCTGTAAAGGTCTCTTCTGTGAAAGAAGAAAACCGAAATCTCCAGCCTCTTATTTTGAAATAGAAGACTCTTAGTAAAGTGGTGTTGGGGGTGTAGCCTCCTCCAATCTGACCTGCTCCCAGCTGGAGGGAGAGTTGCAGACAGGAGCAAGCTGATCGCTCAGGGTTTCCCCAGTGGCTGGGTTGCAGGTGCTCTCCTGCGCGGGCACTGGAGCCCTGACCTCAGGGTTTCCGTGCTCCAGCCTGGCAGAAGCGCTTCTTGCAGAGAATCAGTCAGTAAGCCTCACTAGATTAGGATGCAAAAAAATATTTAACCTGAATATATTACAGAGGGGAGTTCTTTCATATTCTGAAATATAGAGATGAACCATTGGTATTCATTTCTAAATAAATCCCATTCTTATTATTGGGGAGAGCGGTTTATTTTGGAAACTCAGGCAGGATGACCTAATTAAAACTTGATATAAAAATTCAACATGTGATATAGCACGTTACCTGTGCAAAGTAAACACAGACAAGCACAATTTATTTTACTGGAGCATCTCTCATGCAAAATTACTAGCGAGTATATCACAAGCAATTACAGGCCACTGTATATGCAAATTATTACTCTTTCAATTATTTATAGAGAGCTATGTGTGTACACAGTTCTTTATAGAGCATCAAACACAGAAGGCAGGGGCTCTGAATGAGAAAATCTGAGCAGTGGGGATGTCTCATGGAATAACATGATTAGGTGGAAGGAAAAAAAAGAAATTTGTTTGCAGACAGCTGAAGAAGGAAAGGGGAAAACACCGAGACTTCTGCTATTCAGGAAAGCAAGTGAAAACCGGCCACGAGAACAAGGGTGGACCCCACGCAGAAGTGGGACCACGGCAACGTCTTTATGGTCCCAGCTCCCATACTCCACTCCTAACACAACCATAGGTCATGTTCTAGACTGTGTTTTGTCTTATTTTTTTAACTCGAACTTATATACAATAAAAGATACCACAAGAGAAGTTAAGAGAAAAAAACATACTGAAATGCAGTATTTCAACATACCTAGCAGTCAAGAATAAACTGTCTGGAATACATAAAAACCCTAAAAGTCAATAAGAAAATTATAAACTACCCACCCTCAATTCACAGACAAATTACATGGAAATGCAATTACCATATAAAGAGACATAAATGGTCAATTGCACATATGAAAACATGCTCAATGTTACCAGTAACTGGGGGAAATGCCAATTGAAATAAGATACGTTTCCAGTAAGAATTTTTAGAATTAGTAATATATTGGAAACAGCAAAGGGAAATAGAAACTCTCAGGCAGCTGCCTTTGAGTGTATATCAGTGTGGCTATTTGGGAGAACAGTGGCCCCTTTATTAAAATGGCCTTTGAAAGTGCATGTCCTGTACCCTGGCGACTCCACTTCCTGTTGACCACCCAAGACATACAGTCACACGGCACACAGGAGGTACCGTGAACAATGCCTTTCCAAAGATGTTCAGGGCCACAAACCTATTCTGTGTCATATTGTAATAGCAGAAGCATGATATTACACATTAGTTAAAACCCATAGCACTTTCCCACACAAAGAGTGAAGAACCCTAATGTAAACCATGGACTTTATTTAGTCACAACATATCAATATTGGTTCATCAGTTATAATAAATATTCCACGCTAACGCATATTTTGGGAATAAGGGAAACTCAGAGGTTCGGGGATGGGAACTCTCTGTACTCCTTGCTCAGTTTTCCTATAAACCTAAAATGTTACTCTAAAAATGTATTAATTTTAAACAGCATTAAAAATGGAGACCCTTTTGTGTTATCTCAGGGATAGCTGGGGGAGCAACAACAATGCAGACAATGAGGATGATCTAGAAAGGAGATAGAATGCGTGCACAGGGGTGTCCGCATGCGCACCGGCGCACCGGAACAATGGCGGCAGTGACGCTATTTCCCTTTCATCTTTCCCATCTTTGCTTCCAAACGTAGAAGTGACTTTTCCCCAATTAAAGAGTGGGCTGCTAGAGAAATTGAAGGCTTTCCTTTGTAATCACCCTAAACAGAGAAAAATTAAATGTTACGATCTGAATGATGATTTCAACTTCTAACCAAGCTATTTCATTTTTATGTTGATAGACTAAATCAAAAGTGTGCCAGAAAAAAACAAACAAACAAACAAACAAACAGTAGGTCCTGTTAATGTTACGGTGTTTTTACCCTTAAGAGAACTTAAATGTTAAAAAATAAAATACATGAAAAAGAAAAGAAAAGGTTTTCCACAATGCCTGAGCTTTCTAAAATAAATTCCTCTTTCCTCTATTTCTGCAGCCACTTGGTTATCATGGTCACCACACTTTGCCTCCCTCCTCCCCCTTTTGCACCAAATTCTTTCGTGTTCACCTAACATTTGAGATTCTCTAATACAACAGATAGAGTGCCGTATTGTTGTTTTGTCCCTGGTTTGTTGATTGGTTTTCGTTCTTGGCATCATACCTCTCTCACATTTACCTCTTCCCTGCCTCTCCACTTAAAACTCTTAATTGGATGCAGTAACATTGCCAGCTCTCATCTGCCTCCCATCTTCCAAGTCTTTGTGTCTCAACTTCTGTGAGGCTATAAGCCAAAGCTTCTAGACAAATTGGAGGGCATATTAGCAGGTTACCCAGTAATCCCTTGTGGATTCCAAAGGCAGTGTGTAGAGCCCCGAGATTAAAGTTCAAAAACTAGGAAACCTTCTTGGATTTTAAGTTGCGTTTCTGAGATATTAAAGTTTACACAAAGGGGTCACCATCATCTGATATTTGAGAGGGACTCTGGAGTCGGACCAAAGGACTGTTGAAAGATTCAAGCCATTGCAAATTGACTTGGCATGGGAAGATCCTCCCGAGGGGTAAAGAAAACTAAGGCAGTACCACTCCCAGCAGGAAGCGTGGTGTGCCCGATTCAGCACCCATCACGGAGGAGGACACAGAGCCCGGGAAACAGGCAGAGCCGACAAGCAGGGTGACGCTCTGTCCGTGGAGCACCACTTCCTCCCACTCAAGTAAGTTCATAAGGACATGTGATTTGCTATGAAGCTTCGCTGAAACTGGAAATATGTGCTGTTATTAGGATGAGTTCTCCTGTCCATTTTGAAATTCAGGGGCAACTGCTGTGGCGAATCAAGAAGCGATGGCACATTCAGCCAAGACAGGTCTCTTGTCAAGAGCTTAAGTATGTCAAGACGCACTCTGTCTTTCTTGAAGACGGGAAGCAATTGGGAGGGAACAGGGAGTGTGGCGCTCCTGGATGTAGCTTATTGTTTCGGCTGCATAGAATTCAGAGAATAATGTAAAAAAAAAAAAGAACTTATTAACTACGGACTGAAATGTTTGTGAAAATGGACCTTGTATTTGAGAGAAGTTTAAAGATAAATATAGTTAATTTCATCACCAAAACACTAATTTTTGGAGGGAATTTTGAAGAAAGCGCTAAGTAAGGAAATAGATGTAGGAGACTCTCTTATGAACAATTCATTTTTGAATGAGTACAGTAATATGGTAACATTAAAATTGATTGAGAAAACCTTTTCCCTTCTTTTAATAGCTCCTAAATTAAATGATGAAAGAGTGAAGCACATAGAAATAAAATTAATAATTGAGATTAGTTATTATGGAGATAAAGGTATTTTGAAGAAAGATATATAACTGTATTTGGTACTCTTAAATTAATTAAACTTATTAAATTATAAAATAATACCTTCTCATTGAAATTAAAGTTGTGTACAAGAGAAAAAATAACATTATGCCCCTCCCCACTTCTAGTCCTGTCTTTTTGATAACCAACGCAACACTGTTGAGTCCATTCCTCCACATTTTATTATAATAAACACTAAAAATATTTTAAGGGTTCTTAGATCAACCTTGGAATTTCTTGCTAATGTAATCATGTATTATTCAAACATATAGCGTCAGTAAATAAACAATGATTGAATAAATACATGAATGAATGAATGTATACCATTGTTTTATGTTCAAATGTCCTGAGGCCAGATATCTTTTCTTATTAATCTTTACATTCTAATTAACTGGAACATTGGCCTACTTAGAGCGTAGTGTCGAGTCAACTCATTTTTTAATTGTTGCATAAAGGCATGAAAGAAGGGTGAATTTGATCCTAAATTGGTTTTTTTGTGGGAGGGAATGAAAGAGAAAAATAAACAATAAAACAAGCCTAAGGGAAAGAGATGAAGAAAGTGTGAGACAACTAAGGAGAAAAAGATCAGTTCCACCCCGGGGTGCTAAACGGTAAAGCCAAACACTGTGACAGAAGGTGATCCGACTTTGGGCGGTGGGCACACAGTACCATGTGCAGATCATGCATCATGGAAATCTTTGCTTGAAGCCTCTATGGTCTTATTAACCAATATCATCCCAATAAATTTAATTTAAAAAAAAGATCGCTCCCATCACATCTTACCTTTATTTTCTTAAGCAGTTGTCCTAGAATTTCCAAGTGGAAAGGAAAACCCATCCTAATAAAGGCATCCACCTCCAGGTGTCAGGAGAGCTTCCTGGCAAACGGTGTGTCCTTATAAATGTACTTGAGCGAAAGGACTTCATATCAGGACTGCAAGCAGCTACTGCCATGGGCTGAGCAGAGGCATGGAAGAGGCAGGCACTTTGCCATTCTTGATGCGTGACACAAAACAGCTCATGGTGTAGCTGGAGATAGTACATATTCTATGAATGTTGGTGTGTTTTAAGGCAATATTTTGACTAGTAAAATGTGGGCTGTCTGAGCTCTGTGGAGAGAGAACTCACTGCAGGTGGGAGCAGGAATGGGGTGAATTCAGGCAACTGGTCTACCATTGGGTCTTGAAGTATGACTTAGAATTTAAAGGGGGAGAATATTCTAACAGAACAAAGCATTAAGAACAAAAATGTAAGTAGAGGGTGAGTGTGTTCTGTATTCTTCATGATGCAAAGTAGTATTTTTTAAATGTGTGCTCACATAATTTCTTAAAGTCCAAAGGAAATGCTCGATTCTAGCTTATTTTACTCTGTTAAATACATCTTCCCCCATCCAAGCCTTCAGTGAATTTTTAAATTTCAGACCTGCTCCCCCTCAGCTTGTGTCTTTCCAGCTAGAATTGAAATTTCCCAGTCTACCACCTCTTATCCCCTTGAGCATTTCATTTGCCATTCCCTGTACAAGTTGCAAGCACATGGACACATTCTTGAAAAGAGGAGAGGACTGTGGTGACAATAGCTTCTCGTGTGCAGACTTGCAGAAGCTCGTGAAAAAATGCCCATCCCAACAACCGCTGTCCCAGGAAACCATGCTGTGCAGGCTATTCTTCGCCTCTGTCTTTCACGCCCTGTCCATCGTCGATCTCTTATTTCGTGCGACAAAAATTGATTGGAGGCCAAACACCCATAAGATTTTGTCCAAAACATTGAGAATAAAAGATAGATAAGATTGATAAGAACTGGTCCTCGTCTCTCAAGGACCAAATATCTAATGAAGACTTCAGGTACATAAAACTATGATTTTTTTAAATGGGCAAAGTTCAGTGATAGATAGATCCGTGTGATGCCTGAGAGCAATAAGAAGACAGCCGTAACCTAACTTGGGGAAGGGAGAGATCAAGGAAGGCTCCAGTGTAGTGACGTTAGAACCAGGCGAACAGAAGGGCTTCTAATACATCTTCTTAACAGGGACTCCATCACTTATCCCACTGGACGTGGGCTTCTGGCGATTGCTCTCATTGTAATTCCGACTGTAATCTACAACTGACTGAACTTTGTCTCCTAACCATCATCCTACTCACATTTTAACTCTGCAGCGCCATACCTAAGTTCATAGTTTTGTGTTACTGATTCAGCCTGGAGGGTATTACAACTGGCCCGGGTTGCGATGGTTTGCAGATGGTTCAGGGGGGACCCACTTCTCAGGGCTGAGAAAATAAAGTGATTTACCCTAGATTAGTGCCTTGTCAACTGTTGTCTCCAGGTTTGCAGCATCATTAATACCTGAGAACTCCTTAGAAGTGCCAGTGCTCAGGGTCCACCTCAGACCTGCTAAATCGGAAGCTCGGCGGGTGGAGGCAAGCAGGCGGTGCTCTAACAAACAGGTGTTTCAGGCGTTTCTGGTGCACTCGAAGTCTGAGAACCGCTCCCCTGGAGAGAGCCGGACCACTCCATACCAGTGAGCACTGGTTTCCGGGAAGGAATCTGGAGTGTCCCTACCAGACCGGGAGAGGAGCGGACAATGGCCAGCCAAAAAGATACGCCAACTCTGCCTGCAACAGCCAGAGAGGGAGGTCAGACGTCCACACCGGTACTCCTGTGCGTCGAGTTTGGCAGTCAGCGACTGAATTGTATTTACGAATGCAATATTTGAAAGAAGATAAAACAGTAACGATGTATAGAGACTCTATCGCTTTAATCACTTTAATTAGTGAAATAAAAAATAAATTTAAAATGGATCTTATAAAACTCACAGGGCCTTCCTTTTAAATCAGAATCTTTAATTCCGATCCTCTAACTCTATGCCATTTCTACTCTGCATTAGAATGTCTCCATGCCAAAGAGATATGAAAATCTATATTTTGCCATTGTACCATTTTAATATTCATTTTAATGACATAATATAAAATTTCACTTTGCTAAGAACATCCATAGCATAAATACCCTAGAACAAGACACTTTAATTTCAGTAGCAAAAACGTGCGCTCTCGCATCACTCTTCGCGTGATGGATAAGAGCATCTAAATTAGGTTTTTAGTACAACCTTTAGACCACATTAGCAAAAATAAATATTAACATAAGAAATGTATGATGGAAAATCTTTAGTACTGTATGAAAATTAATTCAGAATGGTATATTGATCTTTAAGCCACCTAAAATAAAACGTATTAAGCAACTCTACATTTTTCTCTAGCAAAAGCCTTCACTGTTTCACACTTTGTACAGATGACTAAAGAAAGAAGTTACCAAACATGGAGGCAAATCTCGATGCTTGGGTAGGAAATTAGTGGCTGCGCCTGGACAGAATTCCATAATTAGAGAATAGTTCCTAGAAGTGGCTTTGAAGTCAACTTCTTTTAAGATAGGCAAATGAGATGCCTTTTATGTTTGGATTTCCTATTGAAAAGGGAATAAATATTCATATAAATTGCTCTCATCGCTTCGTGCTCATTTGGATGAAATAGCTGACTGATAGGGAAGCTAAAATCCTGAGGAAAAAAACTCATCTACTTGGATAGAGGAACCAAGAATAGGGGTCCACGTTATACAAACAAAGTATCCAAAAGAAGGTAGAAAATGGGAAACAGAGGAAGGAAAAAACAGTGGAAAAATATAAAAATAAAGTGGTGGAGCTAATTCTAGCTGTTCCAATAATTACACTACATGGAGGTGAGCTAAATAGCCAACCAAAACATACAGATTTTCATATCGGATTAAAAAGGAAAAAATGAATCGCTTAAAAGAAACCCACTTCAAATATAATGATAGAGCTAGATTAACATAAAAGGATAAAAAGATATAAAATGCAAACACTAGCTCAAGAAAGTGCTAGTGAATACGTTCATATCTAAGGAAGTAGATTTCAGAACATGTTCAGCTGTTTCTTACAGAATGGAAGAGAAAGACTTAGTCTTCACTCTGGTGATGTCCACTCAGTTGCAACGGCACGCATTTTTTAAATTTTTATTGAATTTATTGGGGGTGTCATTGGTTAATAAAATTATATAGATTTAAGGTGTATGATAGCAGTGTATCATCTGTATATAGTATTGTGTGTTCACCACCCAACCATCCGAATTTATCCCCCATACCCTCCTCTGCCTCCCCACCCCACTTCCCCTCTGGTAATTACCAGACTGTTGCCTCTGCCTATGAGTTCTGTTTTGTTTTGTTTAATCCCTTCAGCCTTTTCACCCAGCACTCAGCCCCCCACCCGCACACAGTTCTGATGTAGGAGATGGCTGATAGCATTCATATTCACCTTGTACCGTGTTTTCAAGCCCCCACACTCGTCTGCATCTGCTGTTCGCAGAGGAAGTTAGCATTTTGGAAATGAATAGCTGTATCAACCTATTTATCCTCAAATAACCACATAATGTTTATTTTCTGTCCCTGGAAGAATGTGCGTGAGTCCCTGCATGCCACCTTGACTTCGCAATTTATTCATTCTGCTTTAAATTCAAAGATGACCAGACATGTGCATTTTGGGGACCACATTGAGTTTAAGGTATTAAATATTGATGGTGAAGAGCATGCTTAGGTAAAACTGGTTTCCTTATGAACTCCCCCTCGTAGCTGTGCTTTCTGAAACCGACTTCAGTTTTCACTCTTCAGTTCCTCTATTATTTGAAATGCAAATAATAAAGTTATTTAAATTCCTGCTGATATGCTGGGAGTTTTTTTAAAAAGAAAACTTTTTTTGCTAAATGAAAGACTTGAAATGTAACAACCTATTTAGAAGGGGGGAAGTGTATTGAATAGAGTAATATAAACAGTACTATTTTTTGCATTAGAAAAACTCTGATTTGTCACTTCTTGGTTAGCTTTCGAAATAACACATTAGCCAAGAAGGATTTTGTGGACTTACCCAGAGACCGATTCTGCCACAGGTGAGCAGGCAACACCCACAGCAGCAGCCGTCAGTGGGGTGGGCCCTCCTCCACCTGTGCTTGCTTAGCCTTGATGATTTGGCCTAAACAGGCACCACCTGTGTCTTTTGAGGACTATGGGTCCAGAGCTCGCTGGACTCCAGAAAGGAGGAAGCTTGCAGGAGTCATACCCCAGCTCACTCACTCACCTTTTCTGGAAGAAACATAACAAGTGGCAGAGTCATTGTACCTATAATCTACTTAGATGCAACAAGAGAAGCCATCTCTCATATCGATTAAAAAGTTAAAATTTAGCATAATGGAGAATGTATTCAGATATTTTATTTAGTTATTATTACAGTAAACACATTCCAGCCAGCACAGTTTTAATCTTTAATAAACACAATATAATAGGCTGGTTTTTTTTTATTTTTATTTTAATTGTTGACCTTGTACAGCTTTCTGTCTTTTATTCTCACCCCAACCCACCACCCCATCCATCCCCACCTCCCTCCCATTTCCACCCCCCCCCATAGTTTTTGTCCATGTGTCCTTTATACTTGTTCCTGTAAACCCTTCCCCTTTTCCCCTGAAATTCCCTCCCCTCTCCCCTCTGGTGACTGTCAGCCTGTTCTCAATTCCCATGTCTTTGGTTATATTATGCTTGTTTGTTTGTTTTGTTGATTAGCTTCCTGTTAAAGGTGAGATCATATGGTATTTGTCTTTCATTGCCTGGTTAATTTCGCTTAGCATGATGTTCTCAAGTTCCATCCATGCTGGTGCAAAGGGTATGAGCTCCTTCTTTCTTTCTGCTGCATAGAATTCCATTGTGTAAATGTACCACAGTTTTTTGATCCATTCATTTACTGATGGGCATCTAGGTTGTTTCCAACACTTGGCTATTGTAAATTGTGCTGCTATAAACATAGGAGTGCATAGGTTCTTTTGGATTGGTGTTTCAGGGTTCTTAGGATATAGTCCAAGCAGTGGAATTGCTGGGTCAAAAGGTATATCCATTTTTAGTTTTTGTAGAAAATTCCATACTGTTTTCCATAGTGGTTGTACCAGTCTGCACTCCCACCAACAGTGCACTAGGGTCCTCTTTTCTCCACAACCTCTCCAACACTTGCTGTGTGTTGCTTTGTTTATGATGGCCATTCTGACTGGTGTCAAGTGGTATCTCATTGTGGTTTTAATTTGCATCTCTCTGATAGCTAGCAATATCGAGCATCTTTTCATGTGTCTCTGGATCCTCTGTATGTCCTCCTTGGAGAAGTGTCTGCCCAAGTCCTTTGCCCATTTTTTAATTGGGTTGCTTGTCTTCTTAGAGTGGAGTCGTGTAAGTTCTTTGTATATTTTGGAGATTAAACCCTTATCTGAGGTATCATTGTCAAATATGTTTTCTCACACAGTCGGTTCTCTTTTTATTTTAATACTGTTTTCCTTGTAATAGGCTGGGTTTTAATTTTCCCACTGACCTAATTCTTAACCTTGGAAAGAAATCCTTACTCCTCATAGATCCTAAATAGGATCTATCTACTCACTTAAAGCAATTTAATTGAATCCACATGTTTTGACTGATTGGGGTAGAATTTAGGGAGATGACCATTTGTGTTTTTCTTTTATAATCTCATCCAATGCTTTATTTAACATAGGGGTACAGTAAGCCCAAAGGATGACAATGAGGAAACACTAATTTGCAGCTGTGCTGGAATGGGGTAAGGTCAGAGGGTGCTGGGAGGGAAGACCAACGGGAAAGTGATTGGCACCTCTGCATTGAACGCTGACATCATAAGCGGGAGCAGAAAGAAAAACCTGGGCAGAAGGAGAATTTCAGGTGCATAAAAGGCTCAGTTAGCAACTTCTAGCAAGGGGAGGAAGAGAAGGGAGAGGGAGCAACCAGGGATGATGCAAAGATCTGAAGGCAGCGGCGCTGACTGTCACGGGTACGAGGCACAGAAGAGGCGGCGGCAGCATCGCAGAGACACGAGGATGTTGCCAGGCTAGGGAAGCGCCCATTCAGTTCATCCTGCAGTTGAATTCAAACATCTCACGAAAAGTATGGCAACTGGAGATTCATATTTACGAGTCAGCGACATGGAGAGACTAGTCGAAGTCAGGTTGCCTGGGTGGATTGTGACATTTTAAAGCGTTTTATTGAGTGATATTTACGAATCACCTACTGAACCTTAGAATTGGTACAGACACTGCTGTCTTTCTTGTTCCATCACAGACAAAAAAAGATGGAAAACAAGACACAGTAAGCCGTCAATGAGTAAAGGACGACCTGACAAATGCATCTGATGTGGCCACATTTCTCGTGGACCTCCAACGGTGTCACATTTATCAGGCTCCACTATGTAGCCAGAGGTATTAGGGAAGTGTAAACTGAGGGACACAACTCATCGGACATGAAGTTGACCGTAACACATGGCTGTTTTCATGCTGACATCACTGACAATAGAAGTGAATGCAGTAGGATCATACCAGAAACATCAAATAAATTCCCATCTAATTGATGTTCGTAAATATTTTATCCAGGAAAGGAGATTTCTTTTGAGTTGAGCATGTTTTGATATAGTCAAATTCTATGTATTTATAAATATAAACAAATACCTAATAGTAATAATTAAGAGATAGTAAGTATAGAGGGAGACAATGTCTCATGTTATAATTATATATTTAGGGAGCTTCAACATGAGTTCTAAAGAACAAACTAAAATATTGAACACACTAATTTAAAAATCAAAGAAAAACGGGTGGATCAATGATTATTAACCAATTCTTTTCCAATCAATTGACTTCTGATGAATAACACTGCCTTCTCACACACTTGAGGGGCTCCAATTATGCAGGATTTTAGCCCAATGTCCATTTACAAATACACAAGTCACCAAGGACAGCTCTGTTCTCTTTCAATGCATTCCTGCTTCCCAGGGTTATAATTCGACCCTGGATCCTTTCTGAAGCCACTTTGACTTGGCGTGGTCGGAGTTCCTGCAGGTTTTGGAGGAACTCTGCACAGGTTGTCACGTGGAAGATGAACTGCTTGCCTTGGACGGTACAGCACATTTCTGTATGAACTGATGCAGCCATTAGTCACAGGCTCTCTCACCTGGGTGCTCTGGAGGAAAAGCTGAGCGTTAAAGTCCCGGGAGGTGGGATGCAGAGGCGCAGCGTCTGATTAGGACTTCTGCGCAGTGACAGCCGTCTATAAATATCAGAGGTCTGTATCTCCGAAGCATACGGCCTTACTCTAAAAATGCATTTGCAGTTATAATTCATTTTTAAAGGGTTTTTGAGTTAGTGATGTGACCTGTGCACGCCTTGATTTCAAGGAAGCACCAGACCAATCGGAACTCACTCGCTGTTGGGCCGGAAGATGAAGGAACGGTAACTTTTATGCCCATCTGGAAAATGATAGAGGGTGAAGGAGCTCTCCGTTAAGGGTCACTTGGTTCTGCGTGGCACAGAAGTGAGGAGGGAACTTTTCTACCTTAGCCCTGAACAAGATTCCGCAGGTTTACATGGTCCCTGAACTTTTGCGACTAGTTCTCTATTCTGTTCGGTAGACGGAACACTTGTTTTCCACTTTGTATTATGTACACAAAGGACAAACATATCATAAAAGGCAACCGACAGCAGGAGAGGCTGTGAGATAGGGGCTTCCTAACACCAGTGCGAACCCTCCAAAGATGGAGAGCAGGTTGCATGTTGTTAGATGTGCACCTTTTTATTTAGTGATATCCAGTACTCTACGAACAGCTGCCGAGGTATAAATTCCATTTGAGAAAAGCTTGAACTCATTTCTGAGTGGTAAGTGCATTCCTGGTCAGTGGACTACTGTACTGAGGACCCAGTAAGATCTCAAAATAAACTATTTCATCCACTTGGCCATGCAAAACGTGATATGTTTTCCTAAATGAGGTCTGTATAAGACCTCATTTTATACTTTTTCAAATGTAGTATTTCTGTGTCTCAAACAGTTTAAAGAAACACGCAAGGATGTTAAGTAGAACACTGGATTAAAATATCATTGGGAGCAATATGAGTCATATAAATAATGTATTCCAATAAAGCCAATATTTTTAAAGCACTTACACTTTATTTTCTCTTGATTATGAAAATGTATGCCAACTTTGGGATATTTAGAAAACCTAGATAAAAACCTAAAAAGAATTCATTAAAAATCACTTGCACCGTGGCCAGTGAAGGCTCCGTGGATTGAGCGCTGGCCTGCGAACTGAAAAGTCACCAGTTTGATTCCCAGTCAGGGCATGGGCCTTTTTGCGGACCAGGTCCCCAGTTGGGAATGTGTGAAAGGCAACCGATCAATGTTTCTCTCCCTCTCCTTCTGCCTCCCTTCCTCTCTCTCTCTCTAAAAATAAATAAAATCATTTTAAAAAAATTACTTGAGCCCTGGCTGGTGTTGCTCAGTGGATTGAGCGCTGGTCTGTGAAGCAAAAGGTCACTGGTTCGATTCCCAGTCAGGGCATATGCCTGGGTTGTGGGCCAGGTGACCAGTAGGGGACTTTCAAGAGGTGACCTCACACTGATGTTTCCCTCTCTTACTCCTTCCCTTCCTCTCTCTCTCTAAAAATAAATAAATAAAATATATATTTTTTTAAAAATTACTTGAACACTTCCAACCCAATGAACCATTTTTTACTGTCTTGGTTCATATTCTCCCAATCTCTTTTCAGGCACTTAAAAGGGAGCAATGACCATTACTTTTCTCCTAATATATTAAGTTTCCATTTACATAATGACATTTTATATTATTAATATAGCTACAGGTTCTAACTGAACAGAAAACGCAAGTTAGACATTTTGACCCAAATGTCACATTTTGGCTTTAGTTTTCTGATCTCATTAGACTTACTGGGAGTTTCCTGACCTAAAATAATTAGATCAGTGTCTTCCCGGTCAACTTCACCTTGCATATCTGAAAAATATTTTGAACATAATCTTATGTAATCCCACTTCACCACCCCCCACAGGGAACTGAGAAAAACAGACTGTTCAGACCCTCACTGTTTAGTGCTGCGGAGAAGAGAGCGGCTGTCTTTGCTCAGTGTCTGACCAAGAGCCCTGAATGCTTACCTGTCTGCGAAGTCACAGGGAGTCGGAATGTCCTCTATTTTAATGCATATTAGGGCCATTGTTTGAGTTAGTTCTCATTTTTCCTTCCTTCACCTCAAAATACATGTCAATGAATATGAAAATATTCCTATGATTTAACCTACTTTTTTTTTATCATTGCAACCTTACCATTTGCTTCTTTTATCACTCCCACCCCACCCCACAGCGCAGCAGAAATGCCTAGGTTCCATTTATTTTACACCTCCTCTTGCTAAATGATTACTAGCTGCAGCTTTAAAAATACACTGGTAGGCAGCTCAAGTTGGGTGCATAAACATGTTTAATTCATTTATCATTAGGCCGCATGACACCGTGTCCCTTTAACTTTGCAGCCTTGCAGTAGGCTAACAGAAGTCCCTCTCCTCTGCGTAGGTTAGTTAAGATGTATCTGGCTGTTTTGCACTATCTTTAGTATGCAGGGAGCAGAGAGATGAAGATAAAAGGCGAAATGTCTATCTTTGAGTCCTCTGCAATACCGAGTAAGTTATCAACCCACTAACATGCGTGTCTGAATAGACTCCTTTGGCAACAGGGAGATGTTATCTTCCGTGACATGCGAATTCCTCCCTCATGTCAGTCCGTGGACGCACTAAAGGATGAACGTGCTACTCAAATGAATGTGGCAACGCCGCTGGGAATGTGGGAGCGTCGTATTTCCCCCCAGCTCCTTCTAAGAAATTCCTCCCGCTGCATCCTTGATATACATGTAAATTAGTCAGTCTGAAGAATGGCCGGAGAACTCATCTCTTTAATCTCAGGGAGTAGGCATGGGGGACGGAGTCTGTTTAATGCTGAGGGGCCTTGTTCTTTCCCCTTCAACTGTGCCATCCTCCTTCACACCCAGCCACACAGCTGTAACTCAGACATGTAACTGCCCAGCGGAAGCTATGCAGTTGTGCCAGGCAAGTGAGCATACGCTTGACTGTGGCTTGGCCAGAGTGGGCTAACCCACAGCAAAAGCACACGGGACAGGCACCTAGTAAATTCAGGATAGCAGTCCTAAACCTAATAGCATCGTTGGAGTAAACACTGCAGTCTGGCAGATGCTACGTAAGCACATTGTATGCACATGGTAGTGGTTCTTGGCAAGAACCTGTGCAGCTGCATCGTGTTTGCACTCTACAGGTGCGGAAACTGAGGCAAGAGAGCCTCTACAACTAGGCAGTGGTGGGTTGGTATTCAAATAAAATATTACAGCTCCAGAGCCCATACCTCTAGTCGTCCACTCTCCTGCCCCTCCGGCCCCCACGTTTTCAAGCAGAACAGTATGTTCGTTCCCCACCGCAATCCGGGAGGTGGGTTTTGCTATCCCCATAGCGGAATGTACGAACACTGCATAGCAGGACTCAAAGACCGGGTGCTCCTCTGTAAATCAGCCAACCACCCATTTTATTTAATAGGGTGGAAATCAAGTCGCTCACTGGCCTATGTAATAATAATGCCACTTTAAGAATTTTAAGAACACAGTGGAAGGATGCATCTTTATTTTATTTGTTGAACTTGGATTGATGTCCCTTGGGGCAGGTACAGAGAAGCACAGGATACAGTGAGGTTTGTCGCACTGGAGTGTGAAAACGACAAAGTTGTGAAACTTTAAGTCCTGGTAGCAAGTGGCTCAAGTTGATGTCCATGATGGTGCTTTGGGTCTCTCTGTGCCAGGACCATTCTAGAGCCAAGGAATGCAACCATTTAAAATGAGCCTGTATTTCAATGGGCATTGCCATGATATAACTAAAAATACACTTTGAAGGTTGTCAATACTTCCATCCAAATCAATGAATCAATATGTTTCTAGAGAAGGGAGATAATGTAGATGAAACTTATACAAGAAGAATAGTAACAGCTGATGGGGAGTCTGTAGTACTATTTAATTAATCATAATTTTATTTTAAGAAGCAATTATTAAAACTTCTATCATATATAACAGATTCTGCTAGGCAATATAATTAATACAAATTAAAATTTTTTCAGTGCCAGTTCTTAAGGAGTTTTACTCTAGGTAGAAAAGGAAGAAAAATGATAAGAAATGGCTAGAGAAAAGCAGTGTCAAAACCATGGACACATCCGTTCTGTGTAAAAGTCTCAGAACACACAATGAAGCATCCATTCGAAGAAGGTGGGGTTAGTTCAGGGAGAATTCTTAGATGAAGGGAGATCAACTGAATTCTGAAGAAAGTCTTGGGCAGAAGCTGGAGAGAAAGAAATAATGCCAATGTCATAGAAAGGTCATGCACCTGGGTATCGAAATCCCAGCAAGGTCAAAGGGCTGGCAACAGCAATAAGATTTGGTACAGTGGACACATGAATGACAATAGCAAGGAATATCACAAAAACAGGACAAATGATGCTGGGTGACAGTTAGAGGGCATAAATACACCAAGGGTGCATTGGTATCACACAAGCGATAGGGCTGATAGGAGCATGACGGAGGCTCTGTAAACCTCTGTCCTTTGAAGGAGAGTGATTGCTATTAGCAAGATCAAGCAAGAAGTTAACTTAAGTGAATCACATCATCCATCAGAGACCAGTGCCTGTAAGACTTGAGCATAGGCGTGTCTGACCCGAATTCATACCCTCAAGATTTTTGTGTTTCTCATGAGAAGGCAAAATTCACAGTTCTATCACTTTCTTTTACTTCCCATATAAATATTTGTTTAATGCTTTTCCATTTATAAAAGAAATGCCAGCACTCATAAATTGGCAGATAATAAAATAAATTCCCATCTTCCCCAGTTCCCTTTGCCCTCTTTCCCTTCTCTATTTGCATTGGCATGAGAACTTCTAGTTCCACTAAATGAGTCATTTGGGACCAGAAAATTAATTTATTTGAGCAGATGTATATAAACGTTGCTCAGAATAGAATCACAAAACAGCCCAGTATTTACATAAGGTCCCAATAATTGATGACCTTTTATGGTTTTGTGTGAAGAACCCGAGAGGCTAAGAAGCTACATGGGAAATATCAACATGATTTAGAAATAGAGGCTCCTCTCTCGAATTCTAATTTTTTTTGGTGGCATGGTGGAACCAAAAGGAGAAAAATAACCACAGGATTCCTCCATAGAACAATACCTTTTCCAAGACGGCTGATACTGATTCGATATTGTTCACCACAAATGTTTAATTCCATTTTTTTTGGCCAAGCACTTGCCTTCAGTTTGCCTTCAGTGACCCTATTCTATTTATGTTCAAACCAATCATCTTTCCCGTGTGACATTTTCAAACTTCTGACTGGGATCTTTTGCACAAAAGGAAGAATACTCTGTTTCAAAAAGCTCACGGCTAAACATAACTCTTATTTTATGGATCAAAGGATTTCCCTCAAGATTAAGACCTTTCATTTCACAATATTGCAGATTCTGTACTTCTTGACCAAAGTGGGGAGGAAAAGCTGCTTCCTGGGCATCGTGGATGGAGTTTTCCAGAAAAAATGACCACAGATTTCTCCAAACAGGTCAGGATGGAATAGCAAAATTCTTGAAAAAGCAAATAAGATAACTTGAAAAAAACCATCAGGAATTAACTATCTGGAACCTAAGTGCATACATCATTATAAATGGCACTTTATTTTGAAGAATTAAAAGGGGAAAAACACAATCTCTTTCCTCGAGAGTCTAGAGGCTAAAGGGATCAGAAAGGCAACATTTTTTTAAAAAAGAGGAAAAGGCACAGGAAGAACAAATTCAATGGGAGATCCCCAAAATAGGCAATTTTCAAGGGAAGAAGGTAAGAGTCTGTCAAGTTTTTATCAGTTCCTGCCTGACACGACAAATTTCATGAAAAGTCCGAGGGACAGCTTTGTTTACTACCAAGAGTGATAACAAAATAAGGCTCCATGAGTAATAAACACATTCCCATCTAAAGATGCATAGATGAGGGTCCTGATATAGTGATCAAGCTTGTCTCCGAAGACATCAAAGCACATACTTATTCACTTATTTATTAATCTTTCTGTAGAACACTGAACACCACAAGGACTATCCCCAGAAGACATAAAAATGCATAAGCTGCTTTGAGACAAAGGCAGGTCTGGCCCTCAAGGATCCCCCAGTTTAACGGGCCATTCCAAGAAATCCTTTGCATTTTCATTACAGCTGGTCAGGGCTATGTAGAGCACAGGGCATTGTGGGAACACAGAAGGGATGTCCGGTCTACTGTATATAGCTTCGGTCAAGCTCAGAGGCTGATGCCTTTGCTCTTACAGAAGCATGAGCATTATTAACTCTTCGTGGGAGGGTGATAGTACAAAGAGGACCTTACCAGACTTTTCTCCCTCCGAGAAAAACTACAGAATGAAATGAAAATGGTATATGGTTCCAGGTAGTCACTGAAGAGAGCCCCATTATTTTATGTGTAATAAATAACATTTATTAATACAAAGTTACACATGTTTATTATAGATTATTGGGAAATAAAATAAAAAAATGAAGTTCGATTTTAATTCAACCACCCCATTCACAGATAATACTGTCTGTTTTACTTTCTCAGTTTTTTTGAACCATACCTAATACTGAACTCTGCATTTCTCAGTCTATATGGACAAATGTTCTTAGAAAGCTTTTCTATTTGCTAAGCAGCCCCTCCGCCCCCCTCAAATGTTTTCCATAAATCCACTGGCAGTAACCATGCGATTTTTCAAGTCTGTGTGTGGGATGCAGATGCTTCCAGAGTGAAAGATGTGCTGAGTAATTCTGGAGACAACCCAGTTGATATATCAGAATACATTTGTTTTCCAAATCCTGCGCTATCTTATCATGTGTGCTTTATCTCTCCAAATAGACAGTACTGTCTGTGTGGGCTGCGGTCCTCGCTTATACTATTTGCATTTTCTATGAACTAGTGCAGTGCTGGGCATATCGTCAGTGTCAAAAAGGACTTGGTCGATGGAGCCGTCAGGTCTCAGACTCGGTGCAAATCGAATCGCCCTCCCCTGGCCTCGCATGTCCGGGGCCTGGCACTCAGTGAGACTGGCTGTAGATAAATAGGGGTTTCAGGCAGAGCCACCCGCACCTTCACCCCTGAAATCCTGAGGCTTGCATGTTGTAAACCTTTTAGACTCTTTCGATGTTAGAGCCATAAATTACCTAATTCTTCTTAACACCAATTACCATTATTTGATCCCTGAAACCTTTGCATTCGTTGACCCTGCACTTCTGTGAGCTCATATTGGGACCTGAGTTATGGTTCTTCTCTCTCTCTTTTTAATTTTCCCAAGGTAAAGTACCCTGAGGGTGGCCTTCCTCTGAGGTGACAGTATGATGTAATGACACTCAGGTCAAAATGTCATGAGCCATTGTCCCGAAAGTGATAACCCTCTTGTCCGCCACTCCATCCTTGAATGCTGAGGTTGGATTCCATCTGGCCAAATGGAAAGTGACCAGCCAGGCACAGATATGTGCTCCTACTCCCCTCCCAGAAGGGTTATATGCAACCTGAACGTCTAAAAAAAAAAATCACAAATCAGCCGCAAAGCTCAATGTGATGCTCTCCACAGAATCAGTGCCTACGACGGTCAGAATTTGTTTGGTATATTCTTCAGTGTGCTACTTTAAAAAAATAGCAGCTCTTTTCCCCTCTTCCCCTCCTCCCCGCCCTCAGGGCCTCAGCTTGTGTCTGTGCATCAGTCCTGGGGTCTCGGGTGTCAAATGTCAGGCCTTGTACTGAGCTGTCAAAGAGAAGAATGGGCTGCGATGATTGATGACTGGAAGGCCTGAAACCCAAACCTCCACGGCAAATGCTCCTTTGACAAAAAAGCTGGGGCTACCCACAGTGCCTATATTCAAGGTCACTCTGCATACCATTCCACCCGCCGCTCTGGGCTCCCAACAAGCCCGGCCATTCACACTGCCTCCTGGCCTCCCAGCCCAGCTCGCTCGCTGCTTTCCTCCCCGCGCCCCTCCCATGCCCTCGCCCGCTGCCCAAATGTCAGAATGCTTAATCCCGGTCAAATTAGGAAAAAAATGATAATAAACGAAAAGATAGAGGGTCTTTCTGGTTTTTTGTTTTGTTTTGTCTTTTTTTTCTTCTTCTTCTTCAGGCTACATTTGCTCTGAGAAGTCATGGGCTGGAGCTTTCTGGAGCACAAGTCAGATGACAAGATTATTAATGGGAGCAAGGCAATGTCATATCTGATTTCATGCATATTCATGAAGGGAGCCACACAGCTGGGCCCATGCGCTGTGGAGAAGGAAAATAAAGAGTTGTCTACCCCCCACCCCAGGCATGAAGAATGTCATTGTGGAGATGAGGAGCCTGCCTGGAAAAGTTTAAGTGACTGTATCCTTTCTTTGGAAAAGAGGGAGATGGAATTTGCAGAAACAACAGAGGACAACAAAACAAGCTTTGGCTACTCTGGCCAAACTCCATAGCTCAGTTCTGACATTGAACCTCATACCTAAAATCACCTACCTGAAGCTCTCCTGATAGAAGTATGAGAGGGATGTCCTCCGCAAATGATGCCAACAAAAGAAGCGAATGAATTATGGGGTTAAAAAAAAAAAAGACAGAAAAAGGAAAGGAAGAAGAAAGGAAAGAAGAAATCAATGAATAAAAATGTTTTTAGTGGCCATGAAAACTTGGGATAGTCTCCCAATCAAAAAATAAATTATAATTAGTTATGCATTAGACAGTGCGAACTTCTAAGGGAGCTGCATCTTACTTGGTTACTAGGACCAGGACCAAGTACCTTTTCAGTCCCAATAAAAGAACAGCCAGGAAAGCATTTGCAAGCTTCATTCTGGAGCACAGAGGCATGAAGAAGCTGAGGAAGTCCCGCTCTTACGTGGCATGACGTACCAGGCAGGTCCTGGAGATTTCTATTCCCCTGTAGCCAGAGAGCAGTCGTAGTTCAGGAAGTAGATTACTGGAGGCAGCCTCCATCACCGAAGGCACCTTGCTATCCTGTATACGTATTATGAGCGGATGAATAAAGTCTTACGCGTTGAGCTCACTGCACAACTTTCATACTGCTTATTAACCTATGTTTTAATATCAGTGTTCTAGGCTCCCATTCTTTAACCAATGGTTTATTACAGACATAAAGTAAATACGTTTAAGACAAAAATAATTCACCTGGCCACTGTGACCAGCGACGTGTCCCAGGGTACCCTTCTCAGTGATGGGGGCGGCGGTGAGTGACAGCTCACGGGAAGGGCTGTCTGAGACCCATCGATGCAAGATGTGCTTCCGCGTTCAAGTTGCCTTGGGAAGAAGCCCTCAAAGCATCCTGATTTCGAAGAGGACGTATTTCGATAGTTCAGTGACTAATTTAAAAGTAGAAAGTAAAGCAGACCCCTCAACTGCCTTAAAAGACAAGAAGTATTGGGGCGCTATTGGACCCCAGGGGTTTGCTGCTGAAGATGGAGGGGAGCCACTGAAGGGTTCCCCGCCACAAGAAGGCGTGAGCAGATTTGCCCCAGTGCGGAGAATGGATGCGAGGTTGGGGCGGGGGGCGGAGACGCACCCTGGGAGTGGGGAGAAGAGTTAGGAGCTCCGTGCAGCAACCCGAGGACAAGGTGACAATGACCCCGAACTAGGACGTAAACGGTTAGGGTTTGGAGACTGGATCGATTCTAAACACTGCAAGGAAGGGACATCTGTATCTTTGGTGATGGTTTGCCTGGGGGGGGGGGCATGGGTGAAGAAGAGGACACAGACGACACGTGAGTCTGGTTAGGGGCACAGACTGGGTCATGATGTCACCCTCCAAAATAAAGAACACAGCACAAGGAACACGTTTCTGTGGAGAAAGATGATACCACTTTAAGATGTTTGCTGTTTGGCTATTTATAGACAGTTTGAGGAGCAGTGTCTCCGAAAGGTATTTTCTTCAGAACTCCGGAAACAACAGTGAGAGCAACGGGGCTGGGAAGCTTCGGGTGGAACCCTGTGGAGTGTCTCCGCGTAGGACACTGACTCACTCACAGCCGGTTACCACTGTGCTGACAAAGCACTCCTCTTTCATCCTAGTTCAGGGGCTGTGCCTCAGAAGGGCAGTTCTGTGCACACGTGGTACGTGTGATTACCTATCCCAAGCAATTACAAACACCATCAGGACCAAAACAAACCTTCACGTTTCCATTACTTGTACCTCACTCCGTCTCATGAAATAAGACCCATAAGCTAACAACCCCTTTAAAAGCAAAGTCCCCGTAGTAAATTCAGACTCATTATTCCAGACCGCTTTGGTTCAGAACAATTAGCAAAGATGGGAGCTCGGGCCCAACTTGGTGGTGAGACCAAACCGTGGGACTCAGGGACATCTCCCATTGTGGGGGCACACTCAAAGGCAGGCCAATGCCCTCGCCAAGTATAAAGTCACGTGTTAATTTTCTGCATTTAGGCTATTGCATTATTTCGGCAACCAGTCGAGTAGTGGGACATTTTAAGCTCTTTTAAAAAAGGCATTTTTTTTCTCACGCTGATAAAGCAAAGAAAAATCCACCGATAGAGATGATAACAGTGGGAAGAACATGACAGGAAAGTCAGGACAGAGGAAATGGCATGTTAATGACATTCAATATTCTCCCTGTGTCAAGTCATCAGCATTTTTATTGCCACTATTTCTCAGCATACACTATTAGAATTTATTGAGTCAATCTGTCTCCATCACCTGTGATATAATATATTTTATTCAATAAGATATGGAATAATATTTATCTTTCAACTCCAATGACTGGTGTTCAGGACAATAACTGCTTATCAACCAAGCATTACAAGAGCAGGAGAGGTTGTACATTTTAATATCCGACCCGAAGGTTGTCATTTCAGCATCTGTACATTTGGTGTAAAGAAGGGCAAGACTGCAGTCCAAGAACTCACTCCGATTCAGTAGCGATCGCAGATGATGGTATCGAGTCATGTTGGGAACTTCTAGCCGAGGGAAGCATTTTGCAGGAAGGAAGGAAAAGACTCAAAAGCTCACCCTATGAGACATTTGCACTGGCAATCAAGCTTCTCCCCAAGCTTATTCTTCTCATGAGAAATATGGGACTGAAACTGGGTAATTTTCTAAATGCCTCAAATCGCTCTCATGGAAGCAAATGTGTAATTTACATCCTCAGGTTGCCGGTCTGCGTCTGGGTGCAGTCAGGGCTAGACACCGTGCCTCTGGTTGGCCATGTGCTCGATGGACTTGACCTTCCATGGTGCCCGCTTGGAAGGAGAATTGCATTGTCGATGGCTGCTTGGCTCTCTGGAGGGAGGTGTGTAGGCCTTCGCAACCATGCCATGCCATTAACCAAGTTCTCAGTTCACCATCCAGGCCCCTTGTGCTTATTAACATCGGCTCATTTTGGAAAAGAAAGAATCGACTACTTTATTCTCGCAAGTGCTTTGATAAACATCTATTTCATATTCCCTTCTTTCCAGTTTCCTCCCTGGAAACCCTGTGTCAACGCGCAGACAAAGGGTTGTCAGAGCCCTGACATGATTGAGCTGGTACTTGGTGGCGTCGCCTCAGAAATGACGGGGTCCAGCACTCCTGCTGGTAAAAAGCACTAATTCGTCTGCTGTTAGCTTTGCTCGCCAGGAAGCCCCCTCTACCAGCCAGAGAGCACAGACCTGCACACATGCTACTGCCCGTCGGGGGCTTTATTGCTTGATGGTGTCAATTGCTGCTGACCTGCACGAGAGGGTCGGGAAGCAGGTGAAACACAAAGGCATCCACCTTCCAACAAGCACGTGTCACCTCAACACGTGATGTCACGTTAACGCCCAACGCAGCCATCTTTATCGCTGCCATTTTTTAACTTCCGTCTGAGATCTCCTTACAATGCCACACAGTGGCAGGCCACTTTCTCTGCCAGACCCACATGCCCCTCTGTATCCATTCTTTCCTACGTGTCAGAAGAAAGTGAAAAAATGTGGATGTTGGAATCCTCCAGTTTGAAAGCAAACCCCAGCTGAGCTACTTCCTAGCTGGTTGATTTGAAAGAAACTCATTTCCCTGAGCTGCCGTCCCTTTGTCATTAAAGCTGCCTTTAAGGGGCGACGATAAAGATAAATGAAATAACATATGTAAAGGGACAGCCCCCCAAGTTCTGACTCACAGTAGGTACACTTGCTTCCCTCAAAACAAGAAAATAGAAACAACTCAACTTTTGGATTATATTATCCTCCGAGAAGAAAGCAGAGTAGCGTGTTGCTTGTTGGTTCATTTATTTACTTATTCCTGCACAGGAAGGGGGAGACGGGAAAGAGGAAGTGTGGCCAGCAGAGATCATGCGGCGACCCCGCTGGGGATCGCTGTAAGTGTGCGTTTTGTGTATCCGACTTCCATCTTCTTGGAGTCCCCATTTTAAAAGCATGTCCTTTCTTTACTTTGGCACCACACAAGACAGTAACAATAGGATTCAAAGGAGTGTATCTGGTTTAAGATTTGTCTTGGAGCTTCACGGGAGCCAAAAGGAGGTGTTACATTCCCAGCTTAGTGGGGAGCTCTGGGCTCAGGAAACCTCAGGCCCCGATCCTTGGCGCTCCTCCACAGATCTGAGGCCGGAGCTGGCCTAGGAAGGGGCTGTAAGTTTAGGGAAAGTGAGTGGAGCAGGGACATCGGGTAGAGAGAGGAGTGAGTTTGGCTCAGATCTTGCATTTCGTGCTGGGGCTGGCAGCGCTGCCCACAAATGTCAACCCTACCGACCTCAGCAGATCTTGCGTTGGGCAGGTCCGTCAGTCCTGAGGCTCTTGGTTTCTCTCTAGCGAGGGGAGGATAACCCGTATCACCGGGAAGCCTCGTGAGGAAATATCACGTACACAGAGCCGTGACCTTTCACTACGCAACACATGTCGGTGTCCTTTTGTATTGTGGCTTCTTACCTTACATCCTGAGTCAAGTGCACCTGGGGGAGTCGCTGTGTGCATCTGTTCCCCAGGCAAAAGCATTGAACAGTGTGCCCTGGCTGGTGTGGCTCAGTGGATTGAGCGCCAGCCTGAGAACCAAAGCGTCGCCAGTTCGATTCCCAGTCAGGGTTATGGGCCAGGGTCCCAGTAGGGGGCGAATGAAAGCCTTAGACCTTAGACCTTCGCCTTTTTCATGGAGAATCCTTTTCAAACCTTTTCTCCCATTAAATGGAACTGGACTTCCTTAGACCATATATCCTGTTCGGATGTTCTAACTACATTGTCCTGGGACCCCCCCCCCCATGACATTTCACCTTGTATGTATGAAAATGAGCAATCCAGTTCAGCATCGGGGCCAAGGGTAGCCCTCAGCTGGCCACGCAGCCCTAATGGCATGGTCATTTATTGAATGTTAATTTAAAGACTTACGGAGAACCTACTAAACGATAGACAGTGTTCTAGATACCAGGGTTTCCAAGGAAACGGTGTGTAGAATCACTGAACTTCAGAGCTCATATGCCAAACTGTCAAATACATAAAGCGGTGGTGTCTGGCATCGATAAAAGTCCCAGAAGGAAACCGAGGCAAGGTACTGGGCTAGAGACGTGAAGAAGGAAAGGTCTGTGGTGACAGGAAGGGTGTGAGGCAGAGAGGTGGGCGCGAGTCGGGGCAGGCTGCTCTCTGTAGGCCGGGTTCAGGAGTGTGCATTTCATTCCGAGTGTGACATGAAGCCATGGGTGGGTTTGAACCTGAGAAGGCTGTAAAGTATTTTCTCTTTTTCCAAAATTATTCTGGCTGCCCCGCATAACATTGACCATGACTGACCGACAGTGGACACATCACTGTTTGGGGCAGTGTCTAATCAGTGCAGCGTGGTTGCATGGAAAGCGTGACAGCAACTGACTGGAGTGTGCGGCCCCCTCGTTCCTAGTGGGCTGACTGTAAGTGAGGTCCTGAACTCGGGGCCTCGGTGTTCTCATCCATACATTGGGAAGAAGGCCACCAGCCACCCACAGGGCTGTTCTGAAAAGGCAAGAGAGGGCATAGGTGAAATGTTTGACAACATAGCTGGAAAACAGGAAATGTCCAAAACCGTTAACTCCTTGCCCCTAACCCTCAATTAATCATTCAGTAACTTACGCCTCGTTAGCCTTGCCCACAGGCGAGATGCTCCGGTCATTCCCAAGCCCATGAGGGCAGCCTTTGTCCACTAGTGGAGAAATAAAGATACTGAATGGGCAGAGAGAGGGATGATTTCTCTAGAAGAAAAGTATTAGGTGGGGCGCGGTGGGACGTGGTGTGGGAAGGGTGTGGCGGGCCCAGGCCGTGGAGGCCTGAGGCGCTGGGTGAGAATGTTCTGTCTCTCACTCCGACCTGTCATCCCCAGCAACGGAGAAAACAATGTTTCAAGTCACGAGCTGCTCTGCCTGCATTTTGCCCAGCCAAGAAGAAGGTTCGGAGTGCCTGGGTGCGCCGATGCGAGGGAGCCCTATCGCTGTGGCACCGTCTTTGGGAGAAGCATGTCTCTGCTTCTGAAGTCTTAGTTACCCACGGAGGGCTCGAGCACAGGGAGCGGCGTGGCCGGGGAAGCCCAGGAGAGGAAGGATAGAGGGGCACCTCCCTGAAGGGTGAAAAGCCACCTCCTGGCCTGGGAGCCGGGTGGGGACCCGCAGTGGGTGACTTGGAGTCACCGCAGTGGGGGAAGCACAACCTGAGGGACACTGTGGTGGATTTCAACAGGAGAAACCAGTTAGCGTCTGTAACACTGTCGGTGATGAGGAGATTTTCCAAGAGACCCCTTGTTCCCTCTCCTAGAGACGCACATCGCTGGGTCAAAAACGCCATCGGGTCCCTCCTAGCGCCAACCTCAGGAGGCCGTGGGGCCCTGGCCTGACATCCACCTGCTAACAGGCGTCTGCAAATCCATGTTCTACTACATTTGTTAATAAATCTTAGTAAAGCATGAATTATAAAGAAATGCGATGTCTTAGCTAAAAGAAATCAATAATGCTTTTAAACACAAACTCATTAGTATTAAAGAGTATTCCTATTTTTCATTTTCTTGAGAAAGAAAGAAAATGATAATCATATCAACGCAAGCCATCCATGAACTAACGTGATGTCAAATGCTTTGCCCAAAAAATTAGTCCCACACAAATCAGATATTATTTATTTATTACTCCCTTTTCTTTCCCAGCAAGCCTTTCACCCCTTCCCCCCACACATAATTCTTTCCAAAGATTAAGACAGCTTATTAAAAATGCACACAGTCACAAAGACAAAAATAGGTAAAGGAATCTAAGAGGCATATATCACTATTAAAAATAGCTTGTCATACAAGTGATAAAAGGAACAATTAATATAGCATGCTCTCTAATAGCCGTGGCTTTTCACTCTATAATCTGAAAGTGCTCTGTAGATAGCAACCTATCGACAGTCCTGTTGCGTTAGCCCAGGTAATTCATATTAGAGAAGATAAATATTCAATAAAATATCATGTAATTTGAGATTACTGTAGAGACAATAAGTATTCTGGAAAGTAGTTTTCCATCTTTTGGGCCATTTTCGCAAGTTCTTCTAGGAATCATCGTAGTCATTCTTAACCAGAAAATCTCCGAGCAATATTGCCTGCGTGTGCCAACCAAGTTTTAGTCACACATACGCACAGCTTCTTCTCACGTGCACATACGCTCCTGCCGTGGTGCGTGTAGCTCCATGTGTACTTGCTATGTGGGAAGGCAGAGGTTTTCCCAGAAGGCAGCTCTGGAAGGGGGCTACGACATTTCCCAGATCTTGTGGGGTGCAAGCCAGTTCTGCCCCAGGACCACAAAGGCTGGATGGTCTTTTCCAAGCAGATCCCATCACCAGGAGGCAGTTGCATGTTCGCACCTGTGGCTGTACCCCCCAGGTTATTGTAACAAGCACTGGGGTTCTGTACAGGTAAAGGTGTGAGACAAGGTAACCCATGCCAGTTAGGGAGAGGAGCTGGGGCCCTGGGGGCATGCTAATCCTTTTTCCAGGGATGCAGATTCATGAGGAATCGTCTGCTCACCATACACAGCAACACAGTCAGCAGCAGTCTCCCGGGAAAGCAAAATACGGTATTTTTAAAAGGTTTCTAAAATTCTAGTGGTGGTTTTGGCATTGTACATACGTTTCCCTTCAAATATTTATTATAGAGTATTGCTACTTTTTTCCTTCTCCTGGTTGCTCTTTTCATTGACAAACCACGGGTATAAAATATGAAATCAAGATCGGCTACCGCCGCGGAGAAGCCAAACATCACGGGAAAGGATTAGTTTCTTTCACTGTCTAGAAATTTTTCATGGAAGACCTTGGCTGGCCTTTTGATATTAAAACTTCCTAACAAGTATTACACAGGAGTTTTAAATTAGAACTTGCTGTCACCAAGACAGTTATAAACTGTTAAATATGTCCTTTCTATGCTGAGCTCCTGTAAAGTATGCACATGGCCGCGGCTGGGACACCCTTCCTGACAAGTGGCGGGTGAGATCACAGCGCTGTGTGCAAGCTGCCTCCAGGTGGCCCCGCCAAGTGTGTGTGTGTGTGTGTGTGTGTGTGAGTGAGTGTGTTCAAAACAAGCCACACTTCTCTGCGTCTCAAATCATGTCATTCCCTCCAATGAAGACATCTTATAGAAAAACACGGTGTATGTCTGCAATCCAAAGAGTGATTCTCCAATTAACTCTCCATGCATTAGACTCATTGAAACTGAGTTTTCTCGAATACCAAGCATGTAAAAAAAAAATCATCCTCTTGCATCATCATTCATGAGGTCTCATAATTTTACTGACTGTGAAAACTCAAGCCATGACTTTCAACATTATTTTCCTGTTCTTCACAAAACAGAAAAGTGATGTGTGAGGTCAGTGGCCACATCGCAGAAACTGGGGAGGAAGGTGGAGGAAAATCATCTTTCATATTTTCACTTCCGTGTTTCAGTTTTGTGTACTTTATAATATTTGAACAGCAAATATCTCCTTCAAAGATCTGCCCTGGACCCTGCTTTGTAAGGGACCCTGCTTTCTCCTATTGACCAGCAGAGCTCGTAATTAGTGCTTAATTATAGTTTATACGACCACATTGGCCAAAAGAAAAGAGCTGCTTTGTTATAGTCAATGAAGTAGTTATTTGAGGCTATGCCCAGGACAGGGATAGGTTTATTAAACACTTGGGTAAGCAATAATAAACTTACATTGATCGGGCAATTTGATAGATCTCTTTTATGTGCTGCTTACAAAAAAAAAAAAAAAATCCAGGTAGAATGGAAAAGAACTAGAAGCCCTGTTGCCGACACAAAGGGCACCCAACTCCCTCCAAGGCCAGCACGGTCGCAGAAAAGAGAATCCCTCCCTCCAAGAAAAACTGACTCCCCAAGAACACGAGCTATCCCTGCCTTACGCTGACTTTCACACAAGGGATGGACACGCCTTGTACTATATACAGAAGTCACACGCCTGAGAGCCAGGCACAGGCTCAGCTCTTTCCTCGCATTGGAAGCGCTAATAAGTTACCAAGGTCACCGAGCAAGAATTCAAATCAAGGGAACTTTGTTTCGCGACAGGGGCACTTAAACCTTAAATTGACTTTTACTTTCCTTCAGCCTCCTTTGTTACGGAGGAGGCTGCTTCTGTAGACATTGGCCTGTTATGATTTTAAGATTTTTAAATTTATTCTTGGCCGACCTTCCTTCCAAATTTACACCTTGCTGGGAGACAGGATCCCCCTTTCATTATAGAAGCTCAAGGGACTGGCTACTCGTTGGGCCAGAGGACTTCCTTTTCCGACCCCTGATCTAGGATACAGAGTTTTCAATTACTCCATGTAAAGGAGTAATTTAACGTCCTTTTTAAAAATCATTTTTCAGCCTTTGCCAAGGGTGGAAGATTTCTGCAATTCATATTACCAAATAGTACATGTAGCATGTCCATTTGCGTGACAACTTTATGTAGAGTGCGGAGGGTCTCCCCGAACAGGGCCCGCTGTTTGCGTTCACTCTTTGATAAACGGCCCTACTAGGTGGCTCCCTGAAACAAGGGAAGTGCACAGGGAGGGCACAGACGAACCTAGGTTCTAGGAACCTAACCCAGCAGCTCCCAGCCAACGACAGCCTCCCAGGCAAACGAAGCTGATTGAAAATGCCGTTTCGGTAATATGACTGTCCGTGCATTCTCGCTTCCTCTCACTCACTCTCACGCCACAACCCTCCCCACGCGCACAGTAAACATAAACGCCCTTCACCGACTTCCCCTGAGCCTGCCCTTGCCACCCGCCATGTCAGGCTTTGTGCCTCCCCGGCACCCCGTCCGTACCCTTCTCCAGGGAGAGTCTTGGGACCCGTGGCTGCCTCACCCCTCCCTGTGCCCTCGGGTGTGAGCACAGGGCACCTGCTCAGTGCGTGCTGTTGGAATGCGTAACTGCAATCGAACTCCTGTGCCAGGAGCTTCCACGGAGTTCAAAACTTAATCAATTAGGCTTCAGATTCACTTTGAAGTGATGAGCCTGTCAATGCATCTGAATATCAATTCAATTCAAACACGCGTTAAAAGCAAGATGGGGGAAAAGCGATGAGAGGCTGGAGAAGTCAACGGAAGGAATAAAGGATACTAGCAAGTTCTGAAGCCTACAGGATGTCTTCCAATAGCAAGTCCAATTTCTAAGGTTTTCCCAAAGGAGGAAAATTTAAGGACATTTTCATCCTGATTTTTAGTATCACTTAATATGGGACTTTTTCTCCAAGCCAAGTACCGTAAGATTCACCCATATCTCAGGAAGACATAATGAAATATGATGTCTGTGAGCTGGAAATTTTAATAGGAACCTCGAAGGCTATGTCCTCTTCCCAAACCCACAGCGCATCCCTTCCCTGCCCTTCCTTCTCCTGACCCCCTCCTTGCTCCATGACACTTTACACTCTTCTTGGGGGCGGTGGCATCGGAAGAGGAAATTCAGGCCGCATCTTCAGACTGTGCGCAGGATGAGTGAGTGTCTCTTCAAGGTGAACGCCAGCAGGTCCAAGTCTTCATTTCCAGGGTGAGAACAGGTGGAGAGTCAGCAAAGCAATGCTACACAGAGATCAGCAGACTCGCAACCAGAGCACAAAGAGATCGTTTGAGTGTGGTATTTATTCACTTCCTGGTCTAGTTAAGAGCAGGGCTTTGACGCATGTCCAAGATTCTGGGCTTGAAATGGGGAGGTTGAGGATGATGCTTTTTTCATTCACAACTTTATTTCTTTATAACAATAAAAATGAAATGGAGTTGCCCTGACTTATTTTAATGAGAGAAATAAATATGTAAGCAGTCAGTTTAATTACATTTCACTTCCATGATATACTTGATTTAATGAATTAACATTATTACCACTTACAACATTTTATAAAAAAACTGCTCTGAAGTAGAACTCTGCGTTCAGTTTCCCTGTCTCTGGTGGTCTTATCATTTATCTGCATTATGCATGGTTTTGCAACAAGAGAATCCAATATCTTATAAAAAAAGGAGGGAGGGAGAAGAAACCTCAGTGAAAGGACCTTGCTTATTCATAGGTGAATTTCTATTGTCCATTATCATTTTTATCTAATATGAACCATTCTACACTGCTTACCTCTAATCCCCATGCTTGTTAAGGAGTTTAAGAGGAGAGTCCGTTGATTTCAGGGCCTTTTGGAGTTCAAGGGCAAAGTGATTATTTCCTTAAAGGAAAAAAGATCACGGACTCATCACAATTTCTGAAGTTTAGCTCTTTTTCGCTTCACTAATTAGAAGTCAGACCAACTGCAGATCTGGAGGCTTTTATACAAGCAATCAGCCCTTTGCCCTGGGACCAATTACAGAAAAGTGTCTTTTACACATCACTTTCTGGGACTCTCTAGTGTTCACACAAGCTGTCATGTGTCACCTGAGTCATGCTAAGACCATATAATCACACAGTTGAAGAGGTAATGATATGTTTGCTCTTCTCAGTTTAACCACAAACACAACTGCGCTTAAGAGGCCGGTGGCTTATCTGTAGCCTAAACATGAATGCATGGAAGTATACATACGTGTAGTCCTGTTTCTAGAATGACACTCTTGAATCGGTAAATAACACCATGCTCTTTCATCTGAAAACTATGTTCCTATGTCTAATTTCATCCACAGCAATATTCTTTTTCTTGCAAAATGAAAGCAGCAGTTGAGTACGTGTGCAGAGAGCTTGGTGTGGATTTTTCAGGGTGTTTCAAGAATTACTGGCACGCTAGTTATCTACATAACCAGTGGTTATCTACTGGCTATCTGTTGTTTAAAATGGCTTCATCACACCAATGTATTAATCTGGAGAAAACAGAGAGGGAGGAGATGGAGGGAGAGAGAGAGAGAAAGTAAGAGAGAGAGAAATTAAGAAAGAGAGAAAGGAGGCCAAAGTCCAAACAACTTCCCTGTTGAATTCCATCACATGTTCAGGAGAATTTCACAGAAGACCAAAAGAGAAACTTATTCTCCAGCTCTTTTCTTGAGGACAGCATAACCTCATTGTCAAAATATGACTATAAGAAAGTAAAATTACAGTGCTGAAATGTTAAAATTTTAGAAAACTAAACATAGCAAAATATAAGCATGATAATCCAGGATAACTTTTGGGGGTTAGTTCAAGGATTTTTCTATGTGTACTCATGAAAAAAATCACTGACTTGGAGTCATTGAATTCAGCACATTAATCAAGTGAAAGAGGAAAATTGTATGAACATCTCCAAGGATGCATGCCAAGTATCTGGGAACCACTTAACTATGTGTCAATAGCAGATAGCTTGTGCTATATTAATACGGTAAAATACTGTTCGGCAATGACAGCGAACAAACTGTAGCTACTTAGAGCCAGGACTAAGTCACACAAAGACAATGTTGATCCAACGAAACCAGAACAAAAGAATCAATGCTATTTGATTCCATTCATACAAAGTGGAAAAAAATGTATAAAACCATAGTGTTTAGGATGCATGCTTAGGTAGTAGAAAGAAATGAGAAGGTGATTGTATAAGTGCAAGGATGATGATGATGATGATGATGATGATGATGATGATTACTTTTTGGAAAGACCTATAGGAGGTACTGACTGAGAAGGGGCATCTCTGGGAATGCTGATTACGTTCTATTTTTTGACATGAGTGGGTATTATATGGACGTTCATCCTGCAATAAATCATTGAACAGCATACCTTTTCTGGCACAGCTTTCTGCACAGTTCGGGGCTATATTTCATGGAAAGCCTTGACCAATTATCTTCCCCTCACTAAGGAGAGACGTCGATTATAGCATCAAAGGTCTATATCACCAATGCGAAAAACCGGTATGAAAAGAATCAGTATTCTAGTTACTGATGTTAACCAATTCAAAACAGCACTTCCTGGCCTTCCTTCTTAATTTACTTATGCCTGAAGCAAGGACTAAACCACCATAGGGAAATTCGAAAAGCAAAACCTATGCCTCATATGAAGCAATATTTAAGACTACACTGAAATTCTGAGTATTTTATGGTTTAGAGTGTAATGACCTGAGCCACTGAAATATACCAAAAGACTGCTCATGCTATTAGTTTGACAGTCACACCTGAAACTCGGAGTATAAACATAAAACCAGAACCGACCATCCCCAGCTCTAGTCAAATTGCCATCATGAATGAGTGTATCCATTTGATTTTAAAAACAACGTGAAAATTGCCCAGAAAGTTTGCTTTATTCTCATGTGCACGTACTTTATCAAGCACTCCATTCACAAATGACCTTGCCACTTGAGAGCTATCAAAACTAAACTGATTGTCAAGGGCAGTCCCTGGGTGTGACTTTTCTTTCATTATCTCTACAAAGCCACCATCCAAAGATCCCTGTTAACCTCGCGTAGACTTAGTTTTGAACGAACTAAATCGGAGGCAAAACTCAGGAAAGAATACTTAGGCAACGCAGAGAGAAATGAGGAAAGTCCCGGTTGAAAAGGGTGGGGTAGAAAGGAAGGGTGTGCCCATTCGACGGAAACTCTGAGGGCGAAGGGAACCGAGGGACAGAGACCAGCGCGGAACCAAGGACTCAGCCGCTCCACGGGACCAACAGAATTCCACTAGAAACCAGCGTTTCAGGAACATTGAAGCCATGCTTTGCTACATAAAGTTAATTTTAGAAATGCAGGGGGGGCGGGAGGTTCCAAAGAAGCAAAGAAAGTAAAAATAGAAAGGCAAAAAGCGTGGAACCGGAGGGCAGCCTGGGGAGGGACGCAGTCTGCGCGAGCTTCACGGCGGGGGGCTGATACTCAGAGGGACAGGAATGGAGAGAGAAAATTATTTTGCCTACGGCTAAACGTAACTCATTCCACACACGCACACACACCCAATGATTTCAATGTTTGGCATTTTTTTTAAGTTGTCTTCATTCTAGTCAGAATATTTTGGGCAGAGGGTAGGCACGCAGGGCACCGATTAGTCCATGCGACCCTCTTTTTTTCACTTTCGTACCAGTTCTTCTAAGCTCATAAAAACACAAATCTGACCAACTTTTATCAGCCCACGGAACCAACCCCCAAGCCCCAGTGAATGGAAAGATGGTTGAAAATAGCAGAGATGTGTAATATTATTAAAATAGAGCTAAGGCAGGCACTGCGTAGCAGCAGACACGCTGCGTAAATGGCCGGCCCTCCAAAGAGTCTGTCCCCAGCAGAGAGATTAGGGAAACCCTTGGTCAAGGGGCAGCAGAGGGCACTCCAGGCCACGTCAGGTTAAGTTGTGGTCACTTTATCTCTTGTTGTTGACGCAAAGTCCTGAGGCCGCAGCCCAGGGTTTTCCTGCCAAAATGTGTTTACAAGCAGGTCAAGGACTTGTAGACAGATAACCATTAGCAAAACAACTTTGCTATTGACAACAGGGCAAAGAAAGGTGTGTTTGCAGATGAATTATCACTTCTTAAAGAAAAGAAGAAAGAAAAAGCTCTATTCCATTGACAAGTCCCAGCTTTATTAACCCACGAATTTTCTGAGTTTAGGGAGAACTTCTTGGTTTTGTCACAGTTTACACGCACTTCTTCCCAACTGCAGATACTTTAGTAATAGACCTGTTTAGACTTCAGTAATATCTACAAATATCCATTTGGGTCTTATTAAGATAAACAAATTATTTGATACCAGAGTTAGAAAAAAATGAGATAAATGCTGAAATAGGAAAAAAGCGTTTAAATCCCTTGGCCATGTTTGAGGAGTGCCCTCTTGCTGGGGAAAATGAAAATCTCAGAAAAGGGCTGCCATCTTTCCCGGTTTGGTCCTGTGTCATGACCTTTGGGCTGCAGATAGTTTTGGTTAAATCCTAAATTTATAAGGACTGAAGACAGAAGAGGGGAGTAATTTGAGAGTGTTGAGGGAAGTGGGGGAAAGAAATCCAAAACCAATCAACAAACAAACAGCAAACTAGAAAACTTAAATTAAGGTCATCAGGAAGAACGTGAAGGAAGAGCTGGGCTAATGAACACATCTCAGGCTTTGAGAACCGCCGCCTGGTTCAGCTGGGAGTGTGATGTAACTCTTGCATAGAAGCTGAGCGGATGAAAAGGGCTTCTTATGTCACGGCCTCTCTTATGCTAAAGAAGGGAGCTCGCATTCTCACTAAAGGAGAAAAATCTGAACTTGGGAATCTGCACATGGGTAAATATGAGCTGTCTCATTAGAAAGATACTTCTCAATTAGTTTTCTTTTCATCCCTCTCTCTGTGGCCTCTCGGCCCTCGCTCACACACCCACACAGGCGCAGAGCCCTGCGCTTGCGAAGGGTCAGAAAGGTTCCTGCTGGTTTCTCCCCATAGAAGTCCTGACAATGTGGCATGTGCAGTCTGGACAATGGCATGCCACTCAAAATCCCTCCCTTCAGATTGCCCCTCCCTTTAAAGGAGACAGCCAACGTGAATGAAACACTTTTTTCCCTCTGGGGACGTCTGACTTGCTTTTATTAACCCAGATACAAAGTGCCACTCAGCGGCCTCGGACAGTAGAATTCTTTATTCTCTTAACTAGCGATTCATTTGACCCTCAAGAATGGTATTAAAGCTCTATAGTTTCCTATATTTCTTATTTATTTTATGCTCCCACTGCTCCATGAGGCATACTTATAAAAACATTGCCATGTACTGCAAACTCTTCATATTAAAAGGACGTTTTAAATGCTTTCATCTTAACATGCTTCTGTCACTCAAATTGGAAAAAGCTTGGTGCTGGTTCCTTTCCAAGCTGTTAAAGATTAGCTTGATGTAGATAAGGCTATTCCCCAAACTCATTATCTGTCTTCCAAATGCACCTTAAGGACTCCTTAATAAAGTCAAGGTTACGTGAAGAGTATTTCACTGAAAATCAGTGAATGACTATTAATAAATCTGCATTACAGACAAGTTATTTTTTCCGCCTCTCCTCTTTACAATGAATGATGTTTCCTTTTTATAGTTTTTTTGAAAGAGTAAGCCTATATCTTAATTTTACATAACCAACAAACCAGTAATAACTGGTTGGAAGTGGCTAGGAAATATTTGCACCAGTTTGTAGATGTAGGCCGTATCTTCTGCTGTACAGATATTTATGCTGCATAAATATCTGTACTCCTGTATTGGCCCAGAATTAAAATTCCTTCTCCACACCCTACTTATTAAACACACACAAGCATCCATTTCCTAAATAAGTACATGGATATCTCCCATGTGATCATGCTAGCTTTTAATCGTAAAGCAAAATTCCAGTCTATATAATTATGTAACAGGTGTTTCTCCAGCTCATGGAAACTTAAAAGTACAACAGGCCCTGGCCGGGTAGCTCAGTTGGTTAGAGCATCTTCCCAATATGCCAAGGTTGTGGGTTTGATCCCTGATCAGGGGCGCATACAAGAATTGACCAATGAATGGATAAATAAGTGGAACAACAAAATGATGTTTCTCTCACTCCTTCTTTCCCTTTTTCTTGCCCTCCATTCCTCTGTCCTCTAAAATCAATGTTTAAAGAAGCTATTAAAAGCCTTAAAAATACAGATAAAAAATAAAAGTACAAGAGTTGAAGTCTCAGAACTTCTGTCACCCGCCCCCCACCTCTAAGTAACTGAAATGCTGCCCTAGTATTATTTTCAGTGTTTAGTTTTCCATCGACTCTGTACCTTTCTTGGTGCCCGCAGCAAATATCACATATTGTGCTGAAAACATTGCCTCTTTTCTTTTGGAGCCAGGGTCACTAACTCCTCCACCGTCTCTTCCTATCTCCACCAGAGTCAACATCCCAGGGTTCTTTGGAATTTTCATTAAAAAAACAACTGAATTATTCATTTAGTATAAGACCTCAGCGAGGGTCTCTCCTGAAGTAGGATTTTTTCTTAGCGACATTTGCACGGATTTGCCTTTCCCACCAACAACACGCTGCAAACATCCCCCGATGCCTGCTGACTGGCACAGACACGCTCCCTTCGGTGGTTTCATTCATGGGGTCATCCTCCAACAATTCAGCTGAATCATCTTTCCTGGGGGGTCTTCGAAGCGCTGGCTTTTCAGGAACGATATCCTTACCTTTTTGATGGAAGTTGGCTTTAAATGCGGTGCATGCGAATCTTCTGTGTTTGCTAATCATGTTGAGTCAAGCCCGGATTGCAACCTGCAGACGTATAGTCCCAGCCACAGAGGTGCGGGAGGCCTATGAGGTAATGGAACATTTCAAGGCTGTGCCATCTCGGCCCCTGGGCGTTATATCAGATGCATAATCACACTGCCAACACTGCACCTTCCTGTGCTTGACCATGTTCCCTGGGCCACACCCTCTCAATAGGGAGACTCGCCTGCTGCCTAGTGTCTTCCTGGCAGCCTGTGTCCCACACCCAGATTTAGGAAAATTGCGACAGTCAGCAGCTTTTATCATGGGAGAAGACAAATCTGGTACTTCATGTACTGGGGGCCAAGGAGGATCTAAAGCTTTCTTAAAGCCTCTTCCATTCCAGTCTTCCTGGAGCATTCTGGGATGTTTGGCCTCTGCAGTTATCCCAAAGAAGGCCGGTCTGGCCTTCTGTCCACCTTCTCACCTCTTTTCCTGCCTGTGTGATTCTGACTGCTCGAGTTCAGGGGCAAGGGGCAAAGGAGGCCTGTGGGGTGAGCAGCAGGACTGCGGGGTCCCTGGCTCCTGCGGATGGCAGTCCCTGCAGCAGGGGGTGCTCCAGGGTGTGGGTCAGCGCGGCGACGCCAGATGGTCACCACACGACTAATCCCAGTGACCATGGGAGGGTCCGTTGTGATTGAGAAATGACTAACTCGCAGGGATATCTTAGGTTTAAGGGACAGAGGCTGCACAGGAACCTATAACAGAAAGCCTTAAAATATTTTTACGTCCTGTAAAAGAGAATCATAAAAGCTGCCCATGAAATGAAGAAAATATCAATGACATTTTATACATTTTTGAATTAGTCATAATGAGCACTGTATATTTTCACTTCCGTTTGCCATCCTTCACTTGCTATAAATTTTCAGTGTCTTCCCCTGGCGCCTCTTTCCCTGTAACACTTGTGGATTTTTAAAAAAAAATAGCAAATGTACTTAAAAACAGAAGCAGCTCTAACATTGCATTTATGCACAATGCCTTCTGGATTTTATGACTCAGATTTATTAGCAACTAACTTGAGAGTCCCGGTGTGGCCCTGAGTCCGAGTCCCAGTATTAGCTGTGCTCCTGGTCTCTTGCTCTGGCTCCGTGGTCCATTTCTGAACCATCTAATAAGAGGTAGGAAGTACAGCAGTTCAAGGTAATGAACTTCAGATTTACACCTGAATTCACACCCCACTTCCACCACTTACTAGCCATAAGATTATCCCTTCCTTTGTTGACATGAGTCCCAAGTCCAACGTCTGTACAGATCTAAATATAATTATGGGTGTCTCCTTCACTGTCGGTCATCCACATGTCCATCCTTAAGACAAAGGCTCAGTATGTCCGCTGTCTGAGCTTTACAAATCTTTAAATCTGGCATTGTAAGTCCTCCAGCTTTATCTGCTTTTCTGAAATTTTTTTGGCTCCCTAGGTCCTTTGAATGTACATTTAGATTTTCCAATAAGCTTGTCAATTTCTACTAATCAATTTTCTGGGACTTTGATTGGGATCCTGTTGAATCTATAGGTGAGTTTGAGGATAATGATATCAATATTATTAATGTTTTCCAAAAACTAACATTTGACTTCGTTGACTTCCTATGTGATTTATTTTTTATATCATTGATTTCTGCTGTCATTTTGATTATTTCTTTTCCTTCACTTTGGGTTTAATTTGGTTTTCTTTCTCAGTTTCTTAATAAGGACGCTTATGTAATTGATTTTATTTCTTCTTTTACTTGTCGTATAAGCATTTAAAGTTATAAATTTTCCTCTCAATGTTTTCATTTTGTTCAGCCAATTCTGTGGTTTTATTATTATCCAATCCAAAATACTTTATCATTTTTACCTGGCATTTATTTTGGGATCCATGGTTTATGTAGAGGTGTTTTGATAAATTTCCAAATTCTTAGGGTCCATTTTCAGATATCTCATAACTGTTGCTTTCAAATTAAAAACTGTGTGGTCAGATGATATAAATTGAATGACTTCAAGACTTCCATGTTTATTAAGACCTATTTTAGTACCCAGTCTGTGCTCTGTCTTAGGGTTTTCTGTGTATTTGTTGGGTATAGGGTTCACTAAGCATCCACTAGATTATGTTGGTTGATACCCTTTATTCTCTTGTTTTCATGTATTTTACTTAGTGCTATGCATATTTTAGATCTAACAATACATTTTTTTTGCTTTAAACATACATTAGTCTTTTAAAGCTATATGTGTCTCTAAAATGATGATTCTGCAAAAATAAGTCTTTTATGTTTGCTAAGATTCTTAACCTTCTGGTATTCTTTAATCTTTCTTGAAGAAAATTCTGAGTTCCATCTGCTGTTACATTTTTCTTTTGGCTAAAAGGACGTATTTTAGCATACATTATAGTATTGAATTTTACATGTTTCAGTCACTTGAGATTTAATTTCAGCTGAAAAATATTAAAATTCCTTTGGGGGAAACTTCTGAGTTTGGAATACAAAAAGATAGTGTGAGTTGCTGTTTTTCCTCTACCTTCCCATATGAAAACTCCAAAATAAATGCTCCATTTCACCATCATTCAGAGCAATGAGTGTTATTCAGTGGTATGTTAGACATCAAGATAAATACCCACCTTGCATGCAGGTCGGCATCCCTAGCCTCTGGGCGGCAAATACCTAAATGTCCCCGGGGTCTCAGCTGGACAGAACAGACATTCAATGTGTCAGCATATGTCTGGCAAACTGTGCCCAGCAGAGACATAGCTGCATAGGAAGTCAGAGGCTTCCTGGGGGATAATTTACCTGGAAGGAATTAAAAAACAACTAGGTGCAAATATCATTAACCAATAAGGGAGTGGTTCCCTTCATCTTTGCAGGAGGAGAAATGATGATTCTCAATCACAGACTTTTTTCCATGAGTCCACATAGAAAAACTGCTCAGAAAGCTCATAAAAAATTTAGAGATCTGTAATGATAAAAATATTACTCTGAATGTGATGTTTGTATTTATATACTCATAAGACTATATATATTTGAACTATATAATAATAATCATAGAAAACCTGAAGAAAGGATTATTGGATTTGGCTGAGTACAAATGTACACTTCTGTGTCTTGATTAAAACTTTGAAATTATCTAAAAGGTAATATCAACTCAAGGAAAATCAAACCCCCAAAATAAATAACCATTATAAAAACCTCTTTAAAAATAATGCATCTGCCCTGGCTGGTGTAGCTCAGTGGATTGAGCGCGGGCCTGCGAACCGAAGGATCGCGGTTCGATTCCCAGTCAGGGCACATGCCTGGGTTGCCAGGCCAGTTCCCGGCAGGGGACATACAAGAGGCAACCGCACATTGATGTTTCTCTCCCTCTCTCCTTCCCTTCCCCTCTGAAGATAAATAAATAAAATCTAAAAGAAAAAAATTAAAAAAAAAATAAAAATAATGCATCTATTTGAAAATATAAACAAGGCACTTCCAGAAGAAAAGCACTAGAAAGTAAACATACAAAAAGTGTTTTAAAACACCTTGTAGGATAAAATGCAAAATTTCTAGTAGTGGCAAAATGTCTTAATGATAATATCCAATATTTTGAAATTCCACTCATAGACATCTAAGAAGCTTTAAGCAGTTATGTTCCCATTCATTGATGGGAATCTCTGTAGCCTTTCAAAATTACTGAGAGGAAGATACAGCTGCATGGAAAACAGACCTATATTATGATGTTAAATGAAAAGCTAGTTACAAAAATGCAATTATCCCATTTTTATAAAAATATGTATAATTATCTAAATTTAAAAGACTATGAACATAGAGAGGTAGTCCTTATCAATATGGAAGGTAAATTTCTGGAACTCTCATGAAAGGCAGAGCCAAAACTCTATTGAGAGACCATGGTAAATAAGCATTTTACTGGGAAACAGTAATGCATAAAAAGTAATATATTACAATATGAAAGAGATCTATAGTGCTCAAAATGTCTCTGGTGGTTTGTCATACTACTGCTTTTCCTTCTCCAGGCATCCAGTGAGATATCACTCTGTCAGTGCCCTTTATCTGCTCAAGGCGCCGATTGTACATTATGTGCACCTTATTCGGAATTTTTTGGACCTCTGTTAGTGTTTTGTTGTTCTTGACCCCGTGTTTCCCCGTCACCTTAACAGAAATCAGCCTTTTAAACAGCCCCCCGATCTTTGTCCAAAGTCACACTTTTGAATGTCTCTCCCTTTATTTTCATATCAAAGGGGTGGAGTTTAAGGAGATCTGATCATTCTGTCCTTGTTGAAGGCTGAATCCCTTGAATGTCAACGGGCTGTGGATTTTAAAAGTTGGCAAAATGATGCAAAGCAGTGGTATCACAAAACTTTGGTGGTCAAAGTTGGGGTGGGCAAAGGAATGTAACATCTCAAAATACAAATTATGATTATCTGGGCAGGATTATAAATGATTTTCTCCACCATAATATTATGTAAGTTTCCAAACTTCTATAACATGTCATAATCAGAGAAATAACGAACATTATGTAAGAACACATCCATAGCCCTGCAGTTATTTGGAGCACGCAGGGCTAGATGTGAAACTCATTTCGAGCATACTCTAACTGGGTGTCATCGGGTGGGGTCTTTTCCCTGCCAAAACCAGGAGACTTAGCGAGTTGTCATGTCATCTGGGGGCAAATGGAAGAGATAAATTTGTGTCTTCCAACCCAGAAAAGATCCTATTTGTCTGGTTTCAGGGAGAAACGTGTAATGTAATCATTTTTGAGAAGTCAATAGCAATTGCCCGCATAGGTGTGCCCGGTTCCACGGTGCTTCTAAAGCTTCGGAAAATCCTTTAACCTGATGTTGGCACAAATGAAGCTTGATGTATGAGTATGCCAATTCTCATCGAGATTGCCATTTTAAGAAATGGGAATAAAAACCCAAAAGGAAAAAAAAGAAAGAAGAAAACGTCCCTTCCTATGAAGCAAAATTGGATTTTCAGCATTTTGCAGTCTTGAATTTGAACATGGCGATGACCTTAAAAATGGCGACCATTAGACAGCTGTTAGAAAAGCGCATCATTTACACGCCATGTGCTGTTGAAATAGAGGTTACAAGAAGACATCATGATACTGCACGGTGTAACCTACTTTGAAAGGTGTAGGCAGCATAGCAAAAAGAAATGTCCTTACATCATACTTGTCAAGAACAGAAGTTTTATTACTGAGGAATTTCACTTTGGCTGCTTATTCCTAACACCAGCCCAGGGAGAGAGAGGATTTGTTGATCTAATATAGATAGCGCTGTCCTGGGTTTGTTCAGATTTATACGGACAGCATCTGGGGATCAGGAATTACATTGAAAATGTAATAAAATGTTCCTGTGCACTTTAACTTACAAATACTATCCTTAAAAAAGTAAACATCAAATAATCGCAGGTATCTTTCAAGAAAATGTTGACATAGCTCATGGAGTTCACACAGATATCTTTGAATCGTTTCTAAGTAAACTTAATAAACTCATTTTCGTATTCTGTTGCTGTAGAATAACCTATCATACCTGGGGAAGACAAGATACCAAAGCAAAGCTCTCATTTGCTCCAAAATGCATATACTCTATTTTTTAAAGAGATGATATTTTAAACATTATCAGTAAGGTCCATTGAAACTAAAAGCAAGCATTTATAAAGGACAATCAATTACCAAGAAATGTATATATAAATAAAATAAAATATCAGTAATTTTACATAACTACAATAAAAATATCAGTAATTTTACGTAAAAAAGCAAACGTTCCCATTATTTTCACGCTATTGTCCTGATGTGCGCATCTCGTGGTTAGAATTACTGTGAAACTCAGCTGTTCCCCAGCAAGGGTGCTTTCTATTTGAAAAAAAAATGTTTAAATCTTTGGACTAAAAAACTTTTTTCCAATATTTCTTTAGTAACAAAATGAGGAAATTCAAGTGGGATTAAAAAAAACAATGCAACTAGTCACTTTGTTGACTAGAGAATGTCACTTACTAACATTCAATCTAATTTTCTCAAATCAGGCAGTTGACATATTCTCCACAGCTGCTTGATCTTCCTCATTTCCCTGAGATCCGGGAAGCCCGTGAACTCTCTTTAAGTAATTGATTGACAACATTGTACGTCGGTGCATATTAACTCAGCCTTTCCCAGGCCGGTGTAGTTACTAAATCAGAAGCTATGTGATGATCTTATCTTAAACTCTGGTTTGTAAATGCCGCATTCCTTGAGAATATGCCTTCAATTACAAAAAAAAAAAAAAATACTAGAATATACTGAAAAGAAGAAGGAGGTTTTAAAATCTTGTGTAACTTCCTTTGGAATTCCACATCATTGGTGGTAAGAGGTATAGAAATTAGTTTTGCCATGTTTAAGGCAATTCTCTTATCTTTAATAGGATAGTTATTTTATTGATAGAAACAATAGGCTGGTAGTATCCATTGATAGAAACAATGGATGAATATCCTCAAAGGATATCCTCAGATGTGTGAGGATACTGAGGATGAATATCAAAAGTTAAGGTGAAAAACGATTCTACAGATCCAAGATGAAGAGGAGAAACCAGACACGAATAGCAGAATTTTGAGCTATGAGCTAAATATTAAATGAGATCACAGGTGATTAAAATTAATTAGGCAAAAATTATATTTTATAAATATATAACTATATTATAAAATATGTTTTATAATATATAAATAGATAGTTATCTTAATTACATTTATTATATTTATTATATTATGTTATGGAAACAAACCCAATAAACTACAACAAAATTTTCTCTTAATCTCAAAATTCTATGGAATTTCATTAAGTTATCATTTATGATGGATTTATGATATTCTCTTTTTTTCTTGTGAACCAAGACAAGAACAAACACCTATAATTCCCTGCCCTGACCACACTTGTAGACAACATCGACTAATAGAAAACATGGTCTCTACCAGCAGAGAAATTACAAAGTCCTCACATTCTTGTTTAATGGGATTCCACGACTCTTAGAATATGTGCAGTGAGCACCAGAGGGTGATTTACAACTGCCTAGCGGTGCCTCGGAACAGAATGTATCTGAACCCTGTGTTCCTCCATTGGAATCTATGTGAAAAATCCAGCCCTACTATTTTAGGCCTCAGATTCTAAGACCGTGTTTCTTGTTTATCTGCTTTTTAATTTGTCCTTTTGATTTTTTATTGTCACTTAGATTTGAGAGACAGAGCAAGGAATTTCAGAGTACGGATCACGTCATTGTTTTCATTCCCTATCCATTACAAAAATGAATAGCAAAAATAGATAATCTCTTTAGGGTTTACTAAATGCATTTAAAAAGTGCAGATCTGTATCTGTATGGACTTTGAGGCTTCTTTTTCTATTCTTAAGGCATTATTTTTAAAAATATTTTATTTATTTTTATTTTTAGAAAGAGGGGAGGGAAAGGGAAGGAGAAAGAAAGGGAGAAAAACATCAATGCGTGGTTGCCTCTCATGTGGCCACTACTGGGGACTTGGCCTGACTGGGAATCGAACCGGTGACTCTTTGGTTCGCAGCCTGTGCTCGATCCACTGAGCTACACCAGCCAGGGCTCTTAAGGCATTATTACACGTATGGTGCCAGATGGGTACTAGAAATATCAGGGTTCCAGAACACTTTGTAAAGTGTTTGATTGGCTAACCACTCTGCTGTACACCTGAAAGTAATACAGATTAATATTGATTGTAAACTGTAATTGAAAATTTTAAAAGGTATTACTACATTATTGGGTATATCAGCCTTCTCTTGCATATTCTCCAGATAGTGCCTCTAAAATTGTTTTAGTTATTGCACACACAGCACTGCTAAAATCAGGGAAGTTAAAAAAAATTAAGTGCAGGAAGTTATGCTACTCTAAGAAAAAGTTTTCCCCTGTACACGTTCTTTCCCTGTGCTCACGCATCTGTGTGCCAACATAGGTTTGCAGCTGTCATCATGTTATAGATAGAAGTTTTATGCTCTTCATTTTTTATTTAATTTCCAGAATAGCTATTTTCTCGTACTGTTCTGCATTTTCTCATTTCTCTTCAGGGCAAGTTCCACTACCTAGAACTACTTTCTGGATCTGAAAATGTCCTTACATGGTAGCCACTAAATGTTCTCCGTTTTCTCCCTTGCCCTTCCCACCATTCTGTATATGTCATCTTATCCAAAGAGAGATAGTTGTCCCAATAAGACACGGGTAGGTATTTTTGACCTATCCAGTCGGGGCAGTACTGCATCTAATTTGCAGATACACATTTTAAAAGGGATCGGGAAAACGAAAGTAGGTACAGATGGAAACAATAAAAATGATTAAAGGGTGGAAAAATAGGACCTCTGAGGAAAGATAAAAGGAGTCGAGATGATTTGTTCTTCAGAAAAGAGAACCAAAAACCGAGGGGCAGTTTTACCATGTTCTTCAAGAATGTGCAGAATTATCGTAAGAATGAATGTTTCTAGCTGTTCCCTCTTCTGTGGGAGAGACCAGGGACCAGTGGGTTGAAGGTGTGATAGGGGATGGCCGTAAAGATCCTGGGATGGCGTACCTGGGAGGACACGCCAGGAAGCGCTCAGCAAGGAAGCGTTTGAAGGGTGTGAGCCGCTCAGGCGCCGCCCCCTTTACTGAAGATGCATCTCACCTTACGTTGGCGATTCTGAGTAGCTCCATTCCAAATATTTTTTTTTCCAGGACACCATTTATTTTCCAGACTAAGGTACATTCTCAATAATTCAAGCCTCTGATTAATGTATCAATATTGCAGACACTCGATGTTCTTACAGTGTATTTTTCTCACAATGCATACCGAGCTCGTCCTCCCCAACAGATTGAGTTTCCAGTCTTGACTTACGTTCCCCGGATGGTTGGGCACTTTTGAATGTCAAGATCCCAAGAAGCGAAGAATTCTGCCTAATGTTATCCTTCCCTCCCCCTCCATCTCTCTTCTGCTTTATGGAGTCTAAGGGGCAAACACGGCAGCAGCTTGGATAGAGAGCTCACTAATGAAACTAGTTGGAAATTCTTACAACAGGAAAAAAAATGTCAACTAGGTAATTTTCCTACACGGTATAATTTTTCAATGTATTTTAAGAAAATTATTTTCTTGGAATCGTTTCTTGCTTTCCTGATTTTTAATCCCGATTCTCTGAGGTCCCTAATATTATTCACAGTTGCCCTTGCCACAAGGAAAACAATCTTTCTGACACACACTGGTGTGCCACGTCTCCTTATTACTGGGTCAAAAATTATTCTGTTATGCACCGCAGTTCTCTAAGTTCTTTAAAGCAATAAGAATCTCATGCTTTGGGAGAGGCTCCATTTTGTAATTGTTTACCACACAGATTCTGGAGTCAGACTCTGTGGGTTCAAATCCTGGCTGGCACAGTGATTTGGAGATCTGGGACAATTTTTCAGTTCAAGTCATGGTAGAATTCATTTCAGCTCATCCTGGCTTTAGGATGATAATCCCCCCATTGCAAGTCTATATAACCTTTCTGAGTGCTGCCCTGTTCCTAGTACATTTATTCCAACATAAAATCTGCATTCAGTGTCCAGTCCAAAAAACAAACAAAACCACGTTCAAAGGTGTAATAGCCTCTAGTGATTCAAGGGCAGGATGCCCATCACCCGTGGGGCAACATCTCACGCTTCCTCGTTTGTACTCTCCTCTGCCGCACACCACTGTCAACCACCTCATCGGCCTCATGACATGCCAAAGTCCAGAGTCTTCTCTGATATGGTACAAACATTCCATCAAGTGTTTAGCCACACGTTATCCTCACAACAGTTCTCTCCCCTGCGAGAATTTCAGGGCCAGATGTTGTAATAATAACACCATCCCTCCCTCCTTATTCAAGATTTGAGTCCTGACTCGGCCACTCTGTGTCCCTGTAGCTTCGGTCACATCAGCTCTTTCCTCCAGAGATGGTCCCTTGACCTAGAAATCGAGCATCATCACATGCAGGTGTGAAATGAGTCAAGGCAGGTAAACACGCTCAGCGGAATATCTGGCTGTGGCGCATCCATAACGAGTTGTGGCCATCCTATCCTGAGCTCACTGGGTCATCCCAATAATAAGAAGAATCGTATCGGCTGCAAAGCCCTCATTGGGATTGATAATATTGGAACCATTTGGGGGACTTACCCCTTTCCCCCCCTTGCATCTCTGTGCTCCTGTATGCTCAATGCAGGGACTCTTATAAGCTTTGTGGCAATTGTCATGTTCCAAGTGCATATGCCAAGGAAAACTGGGGACACTTTTGTTCTGCAGGGTCCCTGGTCAGCCCTTGAAAAAGGGGCTGCGATGTATCTGCCACTGAGTTCTCTCATAGATATAATACACAAACCGCTGGAGAAAAGATCAGCTAGGAAATCCAAACAGACCAGAACCACCTCACAAGACATAGTGTAACAGAGGCCTCCTTCCTGTCTTTTTAAGTTAATTAATAACTGAGTCAGTGGCATAACTAATCTAACTTGCCAAAGTACTAGGTGTCTATCCCTTAATTAGGATCTTGACTGTCTTTGAGATGATTGCAAGTTATCAAAGTGATCTGAACAAGAAACAGCGACCATGTTTCCTGTCGTGCTGCCTTCCAATACTCGAGACTAAATATTCAGAAGAGGGAGACTATGTCTAGGTGGATTTTGATGGTGTTCGGAGGGCCCCACAAGGCGTGTTGCTGGAACTTTTTTTGAAAAAAGGGGAGGAAGTTTTCTCGTTATAAATTTCTTTTAAATATGCTTGATTTGGCTATGACTGAGGAAAGTAAAAATGCACCAGCAAGTGAAGAATAAACTGAGGAAGTCACACGACTCTTCCTTTGTGTTCTAGCAAATTCTGAAAGCGCAGCTTTGCAGAGACCTGGCATCACTGAAGAGAATGTAGCATGACCTAAGCTGACACTGCGCAGTGAGTGTCACGGAGGAGACGCACCGCGTAGGTTTTGTTGTGCCGTCCTGCAAACTTTTAAATATCTTGTGACGCTGATATCTTGTGACACTGTAGTAGTTGTTCTGTGGCGCTTAGCAGGTCTTGTGCACAGTTTGGGAATCTCGCTTGTAGTGCATCCTAATGTGGTCAGATTCAATAATCTTGCCAAATTAGTAGGTGGTGAATGATACAATGTTTAATTTGAATTTCCCGACTTACTAAGGATATTAGACATCTTTTTTAAGTGCTTATTTGGCCAACCTGATTTCCTTTTCAATTAATTACCAGTTAATTTTATTTGTACATTTTGGGGAAGCTTGTCTTGTATGTTCTTCATATATTCTAAAAAAGAAGCCCTGTGCATTATATATGAACAATCATATTCTCTCAGTCAAGTTCTCATCTTTAATGTCACCTATTGGACTTTATCCACTAATACTATTTAAGTGGAATTCAGTCTGCAGTAGAATTTAGAACTGAACATTTTAATACATTTATCTGCTTTACACTTCATTTTATAGAAGAGGACAGGGAGGGTGATAAAATATGTATCTAAGATTATCCTACTAGTTAGTGGTACTAAGAAAATTAGAAATTGGGTCTCTTGATTTCTGGGTTAGTGATTTGGAATCATACCCACATGTTCCCCATGCAGTTCTAGTTAAAGTTGTGTTCTTAGAGGAAAAAAAAAATATATATATATATAATGTAAATATATATGTATTTAACATATATACACATATATACACACATAGACCCACACCCACTACTCATTCATTGTGTTTTGAATTATTCATACACTAATTTGTTTTCAGCCAAGGTCACACTTAGGTGTAAAGTACATCCTTGAGGGTTCTCCTTTCTCCTCTGTCTGTCCGCCCGGCTAGGCCTCACGGGGTAGCCGTGAACTGTGGATGAAGAATAGACGTGGCTTTTCGGTTCCCGAGCACTGTCCTCTGCCTTATTTATGTCTGACCTGGCACAGCACCGCTGACCCTGGAGAGTTTAATTGAGGCTGGAATTATATGGCGCAGCTTGAGGCCACCTGAATTTAGAGGGTGTGACACATACACAAAGACACACACACACAGGTCGACAATGTGCCTAATGAACTGAGAGTGTGTGTGTGTGCGTGTGTGTGTGTGTGTGTGCGTGTGTGTGTCTAGCTGTGATGAAATGACAGCAGTGAGAGAATCTATTATAATTTTTTACTGAGCAGAATTCTTATAAAACAAGAAAATAGACCTATTCCCCCCATAATTACAATATAAAATTTATTCATTCAACAAATGCAGAATTACTTCAATATGGAAGCTACTATGGTAAAAGAAAAACAATTGTCAGTTGTAACTAATTCAAGCCATAACTATTCTGTGAAATACTTTTTAAATATTTTATAACAGACCATGTGCTTCAGAGATGCCGACCTTTCCCACTATATTGTTAAGATAATTTAGTAACATAAAAGCCAATAAAGTCTTTGCTAACTGATTTGTGTTAGATAACCATTTAACATTTTTAAAGCATTCAAAATGGTTAATAATAAAAGAAAAATAGTTTATTTAATAAAATTATGACCAAGACATTGGGTATGATTTGTACACAAAACCAAAAGCATTGCTATTGAGGAAAAAAAAAAAGATAAATTAATGTTTTCATTAATTATCTAGGTTTAAGATCAATTGTACCCTTGACCATATATTCCCCATTGGCACTTCACTGCACGGCAGATTTTGAAATGTTTTGGTATGGATATCGTTGTAGGTGAAGTAAATCTAAAATTAAAACATGCAGCATTTGTCCATGCACTTTATATGATTAAACAAATAATTATAGCATTATTTTCAGAGGTATTATTGCATATCCCGGGTAACTAGTTAACAGCATGCTAAAGCCAAAAATATTTGGAAAAAGTATTTCCATTTTGAAGAAGTACAAAACTTATTTTTTGTGTCATCCAGCACAGTTAAAACTAGTCCCAAAGTACTCTTTAAGTAACCGCAGAATGAGATTAAATGGATCAATACATATTTTATTCATGTATGTGGGTATGCATGTTTATCCATACATTCATATGTATGTAGGTATGTTTCCCTCTAGAGAACATGCTTTTCAATAATCGAAAATCTCTGAAAAATTTATCATTTATTTGTTTTTCTGATACACAGAATTTCATAGATGTGAGCAATGCTCAGAGCTTGTGAGACAGACAGGAAGAACTCAGCTTGCCCACAGGGCATTCTGGACCCACGCACGTAGAAGCTGCCCGGATACCAGCACCCACGTAAACTCACCCACAAACGAGGCTGCCGCTGTGACTGAAACTCAGGATGTCACCAAGCCACAGCCTCTAACCTCATCAATAACCAAAACATTTGGTGACATTATTTTAAAATTAATTCTCAGCATTCAAGATCCTTCCTTAGTGAAAAAATTATTTCTCATGTAATATGAGAAATGAAGCTATAAAACGATGGTCAAAAAATAAATAAGAGAGGACTGAGGACTTAGTTCCTATTCTGCCATGAGTCTCAGGTTTTATAGGTTTCGTTTTGCTAGGAGGCCCAAACTAGATTGTCGAAATAATTGTGTTCTTATTGAAAAATCTGCACTACCAATAAAGCTCATAATAAGTGAGATGATCGACCCTTACATAACACTGTGCGCCAGACACCATGCTAAACACCTCACACATAGCAATTCATTTAATTGTAGTTACTCATTAATCAAATATCCTCACATGGGGTAAGAAGGAATTTTATTCCACTATTCAGAGGCAATGTTAACACAGACTTTCCACATAAGTCGTAGGAAACATGGAGAAGAAGGTGTCAGCCTTTATCCATCCTCGCATTAATTTCTTATTCTGGGTCACAACACAGAAGCCACAAAGATTTATGAGAAGTCTGTTCAAAAATGAATGGAAATGTTCCTTTGATACCAAATCTGAAGTAGTCTTTACTAAGAGACCTAGATAGCTGGAAAAGTACCTCCCTCCCCACCCCACCCCCCAAAAAAGGCGGGGGCAGAGTTAGATTTTCTAGCTGTAATGATTCCCTAGCAATCTTAATAATTAACTTGGAGAGATATCCCACCCAAGTCTGGATTCCTGAATACCTCCTGAGTACCAACAGCATCCTAGGTGCAGAGAGCCTGGCACTGATCATCTAAAACAGCAGGAGATTCGAAACTTGAACTGTCTTCACAAGCAGGTATTGGATCATGGCTCTGTAAACGTCACAATTCCCCGTACCACCGATTGCTGATGGCGTCTGCCTTTGCTTGCTTTAACACAGAGCTGTTAGTGACGTGTGCCCTGTTTATGGCACTGGAGTTGCCATGCTTGGGAAGGGCTGTTTCCATGTTCAGTAGAAACTACTGCTGAAAGGCAGTGATGTGATGATTCCCCCCTCTGAGGTGGCAGGAACCCCGGGATAAAGAAGTAAATATGGCTTGATCTATTCTTCCGCAGTCTGTTGAGATACATAGATATCATGCTCAGAAATTATCCGTAAGTAACCGCTTTAAAGCAATAGTCCTCCACCTGTTCGGTGCCAGGAACCAGTTTCATGGAAGACAATTTTCCCACAGACCGGGGTAGGGGGGTGGGCATGGTTTGGGGATGACTCAAGCGCATTGCATTCAGGCTCACCTCTTCCTGTGCAGCTGGGCTCCTAACAGGCCCAGATCAGTACGGGTCCATGGCCTAGGGGTGGGGCGCCCCTGGTTCTTATCTCTATGTGAGGCCCATTGCCTAAAAAGGGATTAATTCCTAAAGTATGTCTGCAGCTGAAAATAAAATTGGAGTAGTATTGTGTTAGTTAAATTTAATGTCCCTGAGGGCAGAAAGGGACTAGATGATAACTTATTTTCTGTTTTTCATTGCTTGGCTCAATGTTAAATAGTTTTTTTGCATCAGTTTTCGCCTAGAATAAAAAGACAGTACGAGGGTTTTCTTACAAAAAAATAAATAAATAAATAAATGCAACCGGATAAAAAGTATATCTACATGCATACGCATATCACACGAGAACAAAAGATAGAGCCCACTAAAATGGCTGGACTACCCGCCGTCATATAGGGCGGTCTTTTTCTCCCGAGGCCCATCCCGAGACAGACGTAAACAGAGCACGTGAGACACTAAGGCTGCCAGATGGGCCGTATTATGCAGGGAGACGTTTTATGGCTTAGGGCTATTGCCCTCCGGAGATGGAGCGGGCACCTGGGACCCCTTCACCTGAGACCACAGGTCACGATGCAGGGCCCAGAGGGGTCGTCATCCCAGGGGACCACTAGAACGCCCTCTTTGTCTAGATCTTGATCTGTTTCCCTCCTCCGAGGTCAACAGGGCCAAGGGCACCGAGCTGGTCTACTTGGATCTGCCCAAAGTCACTCTTACACAGATATACTTTATTAAGACCTATCTGCTTTAGGGCAATTTAAATTCCACAGTGGAACATGAAATATTAGTAAGGATCCATGAATCTCAGAAATTTTGGATCCTTAGAGAATTACAGATATTTAAAATAATAAGAATAACACGATGTGACTTGAAAAAAAAACACATACAATGAATTTTTGCTAAAGAGCATCATAAGCAAAGGTTCCACCATGATTTTTTAGCCTGACTTTCGGTTCCTGATGATTTTTGTTGAGTCACTCTTGCTTTGCCCTCGAGGCTTCCGTGAAGGATTATGGGATTACTTGCTTAAGTGTATAAATAAGGTCATTTATTCAAATGGCAAACTTTACTGACAGATTCACACGCATCAGTCATAGGCTGCCATACCTTTAACATGACTAAAGCAAAGTTTCTCCTGGCAGCTGTGAATAGAATCCCAACATTGATGAACTTTCTGTACATTTATGTTGAGTAATAAAGTAACAGAAGTACTGGGACTGGAAAGAAATATTTGTGGCTTTCTTATTTATTACATTTCTAATAGAAACTCAGGAAAAGCCTTATCTGCTGTCATTTAGCTTAAATTCCACAGCACTGGTTGTATTTGACCACATTCCCTTACGTCTGATGTCCTTGCAGTCTGCTCTGCCAGCCTTGTAGCAGTTGATATACTTATCTCTGGTTTTATAATAAAATTTTAGCTTCTACTGAAGGAAAAGAGAAAAAAATAGAAACGATAGAAAAGGCAAAGCTGTTCCTTAGATACGAAATATACCAGCTGCCTGTGTTCATCATACGACTTCGGAATGGCTGCCTGTTCTTGGCACATTGGGGCAGGTTGGGGAGTTTGTTCTGTGAATGCAACCGAGAGGCATACACTGTGCCAGGGACAGAACCTCTGGTTTCTTTATAGAAAAGATGGACCTAGAGAACAAGGTATATTAAACAGGGAAGAAAGAAAGTGCATATAGACACAACCACACACAACCAGAAATGAAAAGAGGTCAGAAGTCGTGCACTTTCAGGGTTTCCTTCCTGTTCTCTTACCCCACTCCAATGGAGCAAGCCGTCATCTGTCTTTCAAAACCGAGGAAAAAAACTGGGTGGTTTTTTGGCAGGCCTTCCTCAGGTGATATTAAGTACTTTGCTTATTTGAATCCCAATTCCAAAAGTAAGGAAAATTCAAAACCAAGTTACAGCAACATGTGAAAAAGTGAGCCATCCGAAGGCATGATGGAGTGTGGATTCTAAAATCTCACAGTCTCATGCAAACAGATGGGATGCAAGCTTGTCAACAAGTAAGTAAATATGCCACTCAAAGTTGTTGTGGACAATGGCATTCTTTTTCAAAGGGTTTGGGAAGGCGACTTTATCACGCTGGTTCCTTGTCTAGTAAGATCCAATTCAACAAGCAGCTGCTAAGCACCTACTATGTGCTGGGCCCTGTTCTGGAGATGGGCTCTTAGATCAATAACATATAATCCTGATCTACAGTTTAGAATCATTTCGGATATGAACCTCACTTATTTACCTGCAAAATGGAGACGATGCGAGCTGTTCTGCTTGGAAGCAGGCAACAGGACTACATGATATTTTAAAGTCCTTTCTGAGATATATAACTTTGTGACTTGAATGATTTCGCTGGCTCTGTGGACCCAAATGCCGTTCTATGAAAAAATGGATTCCAATCGAATCGCCTTGAGGAAACCAATTCAGCTTTCCAGGAAGCAAAATTGGAATTCATGATTGTATTGAATTATGAGACATCAAAAGACTGGTATGTAAGTCCCTTCTGGAACATTCCTTCTGTGTCCACTTTGCCAAATTTGACACATACCTTGTTCGCTCTTAGTCAGGAACCATTCAGTGCCTCCCCAAAGCTGGGCTCTGGGAAGCTGACAAGCTGCCACTTTTCGCTGGCGGTAAATTCACCAGAACCTCTCTGTGAATGTTCGTGAGGAAGATGAAAAGTCTCCTTTGCCTCCCTTGCCTTTGCCGACAGCTGTTTGCCTCTGTGACACAGAGCAATAAACCTATGAGGTAATGAAGGCGGGCCTCCCACTGAAACACCGGCCACGTTTGAAGGGAACAAACTGAGTGGATTATTGCCACAACGTTCTGCTATGACAGAATGTGACAACTTTACCTTTGCATTTCCCATTCAGCCTTTGAGTCTGAGAAACTTCTCTTTATGGCTTCTTATGAATCTTGGCAGCTGGGAAAAAATCAGGTCGCTTTATACTTGCAGCAGAAATTCACGTTAAAGTGCTCCAGTCTGCATAGAGATGCTAGCGGCAGTCTGCAAATATTGTCACTGTTGACCTGCAAAGGTTGTACATCTACACCTCTGAGTGCTACTTTCGTGTCAGCAAATGAGCTGTTTTCAATCCCAGTTCCACATTTCGGGGCTGTTTTGCCAGTTCCAAGCTGGGACTGTCAACATTACTATAACTTGTGATCTTGTACAGCCATCGGTTTAAAACAATTTCCATGCACATTTATTCAGGCCGAGACACAAGCAAGAGGTCCCAAGGTGGCAGGCTCTTGCATTACTCTAATCCAGTTACCACTGAGTTAAAATGCTTTCATTACAGCTGCAAACCCCTGGGAGAGAGGAGGCATGACAAGCGAGGGTCTGCTTATTCTGTTCTAAACCGAGGTTGACTCCAAGAAATGGCAGCGAGGGGGAGCGAGTCCATTTTTGCAGACTTCCCTTACTCTGCCTTTCTTGGTTCATATTTTTAATTCCCCTAAATTTAAGGTCATTAAGGTCTCTCGGCCCACCTAGGAGATTTGGCAAGTGATGACGCAAGCGATAATTATAAATAAATTTCTTATTTACGCAAAGACCTTTGCAAACCTTATGAGTTTTGGGCACGCTTTCCCCTGCCCCTCACCCCACCCCCCACTCAACTAAGATATTTTGAAATTGTCCAAACCTGTTCACCTAAGCATTGGTGAATTATTAAAAATTAACCACTTCCTTAACTCTCTCCTTAATCATTGCCGATGAACACACTAGATCAAATATTTAAGGTACAATTTGATATCGAGCGACTTATTTATTCAATTAATATTTATGACACAGCTACTTAACTGCAGCTACTGTGCTAAGGTCGATGCCGCAAAGGGGGAACGTGTCTGTGACACCGACGGTTTTCAGTTTACAATCTTAGTGGGAAACCTGGACCGGGAAGCACATGATATCAGTATTTTCAGACACGTTCTGTAACCGGGGAAGGAAGGGAGGGAAGTCTCGGAGTCCCTTGGAAATGGGAATGGAGACCTCCCAAATTCCCTCCCAGATTCCCTGGGAATGGGGACCCATTTCCCGGACAAGGTATGGTTTGCTCCCCTGGGAATGCCGTTATTTTGGCAAAAGTTTCTAAACAGGAATAAAAGCTCTAAGCAATAGCGACAGGATTTTCCAACCCGAAAATCAATGCATGTGCTCTGAGAAACAGACATGGGGAAATTTTTGAAACCTGGATGATCCCACAAAGTTCAATATTTATAATTAAATGTATTCCATCCTAATAATTATGACACTGTGACACCGTCTTCCTTCTAACTACCTGACTAACCTTAATGTGGCTTAACACCCTCCAGAGAGACAGGCCAGGTTTTCGCGAAGAGAAACCTGGAAATACATTCAGCCAAGTCCTGAATTCGGAGCGCTTCTCTGAACTCAAATCAAAACCTTCAAGTTTGTCTCCCTGCCATCATTAATGGATGTTTAACACCCTGCTAAGCTGGTCTACCACTCAGCTGTTTTCTTAAAGCTGGTTGAATAACTGGTATTCTTCCTGCCCACAAAGTCTTTGTTAATGTGCATATTGCAAAATCATCCTGAGTAAACAGCCTGTGTCATCTGTATTGAAGGGAAGTAATGTATGGATTAGTGTATAATAGCATGGGTTAGAGAGAAAAGTGAGTCACCAAAGTAGCTGGTTCAAAGGAATAACTAACTAAATCATTATCCTGATGCCTGACTTAGAAAGCTTTAGCTCTCAAAGGCGTAATGTCTACAATATAAAGACCACTGTGCAAAGCCCCATTGTGGACTGCAAGTTGGGAGTTTCTGCCGCAAAGCTATGGGCTGTGCCTCCACTTACCAAAACACAGGATTTCATGGAAACAAATGGAAGGGAATTCTTAGGGCACGCAGCCAAATTTCTTGCTCCCTGATGGTGAAGATCAGAAACCATTGCCACGAAAGAGATTGGGTGGGTAGGAACAAATTGCTTTGCTTGTCAAATAGGGATCGATCTGGAAGACTCTCTCGGGTGGCACCCGTTCTGCGTTCCCAGTGCAGGGGACGAGTAGACAAATAAGATGTGCCTGTCGTCACGGAGGGCACAGTGAGGATCAGATGCGGCCAGGAGATTTGATGGATGGCTGTATCAATGCCGGTCGGTTAGAAGAGGCTGCCTGTGGCACTGTTTTGAGATGAATTCTGACTCAGCAGGAGAAAGTATTGTGACCAATTCGTCACGTCTGGCAGGGAGGCTGTAATGGAAGTGAAGACTCAATATCAGGGGCTTGACAACAGTGATCCGGTGGGAAGGAGGGACAGTCAACAGGGGCGCCCGATAAAATGGTAAAGTAGGGATTTGCAGGAAGTCCCGTGGGGGCACAGCAGCAGTGCGGGGGGACGGGGGTGGTCTGAAGGGGAGATCACATTCAATCTGAGTCTCGAAGGATGATCAGGTGTACGCCGGTGTTAAGGGCGGCATGTTTGCATCCCCCCTCAAAAAAATCCTTATGCGGACCCCACAAGCCCCATCGTGATGGTCCTGGAGATGGGGCCTCTGGGAGGCCACCAGGTTTAGGTGAGGTCAAGAGGGTGGAGCGTCCATGGTGAGACTGGAGCTTTCTAAGAGGAGGCCTGAGGCCTAGCTCGCTCTGTTCTACCAGGGGAGGCCTCAGCCAGAAAACGGTCGTCTGCGATTGGGCGCGCTCTCCCCAGAAATGGGACCTGCCAGCACCTTGCTCGCCTGTCTCATGTGGATTTGATTGTTAGAGAAACCGAAGGAACCTAGAAGGGTAGAGGAAAACGTGTTCCTCCCCCACAAAACAACACTGTTTGTATCCTTAGACATTGCTGAGAGAAGAGGTCTTAAAAGCTCTCATCACAAGGCAGGGAAAGAAACTGTAAATATGCGAGGTGATGAATGTTCGCTGAACTTACCGGGCTGATCATTTCCGAATATGTATGTTTCGTATGTAATTACTGTGTGGCACATCTTATACCTATGAAATGGTTGTATGTCAGTTATATTTCAGTGTACCTGGTGGGGTGGGAGGGGGGATCTAAGAAGAACCGGAAAGAGGTAACATGCTGAGCATCATTGCAAAGGAGCTTCAGTAAGGAGAGGAAAAGATATCTTCATCCTCACACGCACGCGCGCGCGCGCGCGCACACACACACACGTGTTCTCTCTCAAATAAGCTCTGTGAAGATCCATGGTTTTAACTGGGGAGGGGGTGGGGGGGCGGGAAATGGGTCAATAAGATTTTATCTGCCCAAGTGTTGTATTTAGTGGTGCAGAATTAATTGTCTGTGGTTCAGTAAATGCTTTATTTTGGGTACACATAAGAGTTTGTTTAGGAGATCATTTAGAATTTTGAAAAAAAAAAGACAGACTGGAAATGAAACAGCAAGACTTCCTAACTCGGCCCAGGTTTCTGTCTTCCCTTCTTCCTTTCCCATCTGTTTTGACATCAAGACTCCCTTGTTTTGTCAACTGCGCTGGAGACAGATAAGGATGGCAGGTATGCGGCGCAGTAATCATTAAGTCTCAGGTTGTCTTGACATCTGCCAATAGCGAAATCACTTTATTTTTAAGTCTGAATTATCTGCTCACTCACTTTTCTTGCTATTTAAGTTCAGCGACACAGCCGGAAGAACACCGCCATCACCAACAAGAAAACGGCACTGTAGGAAATAGAAAGTGCTCTTTTAGAAAGCCGGATTACTTTTTTGTTTATTTTTAAATTCCTTTTGCAAAATAACTTACTAGGCTCCATCAATTAAGTTTTGATTTAAAGTTGTTTTCCTGTGAACTCTCAAAAATTTTAAATCTCATCATCGAAAGCGGTGATAATAAATTTAGAGTGGGACTCTAAATTTTGATAACTCAGCTTGGCAATTCTTTATTTAGTAAATCTATGTACCTGCAATGTCCTCACAATTTTGGGAAAGCTCTCTAAAATGGGGGGGCGGTTAATAAATCAAAGATACTATTTTAAGAGGATTGCTACTTGATGGGGGGAAATGGAGACAACTGTACTTGAACAACTATAACAAATGTGAAAAAAGTAAAAAATATATAAATAAACAAATAAAAAGGATTGCTACTGATATTTTTATAGAGGTATATAAAGTTCATAGAAAATATCTACTTATTTTTCAGCTTAAAGAATGTTTAAGTTAATTAATAGGTACAGTATAAATTAGACAATTATCTCTAAAAATAAATTATCTTTTCAAATCATTTCGGAGTTTTTCTCACTAATATTTCTCAATTTGGTAATTTCACTTTTGAAAGAAACAATTTTGAAGTGTTCTTTGGGGGCAAAATGTAAAACCACATGTAGCCCTTAAAAATTGGACTAGGAGTATTTCAACCTAGTTGTCTATGAAATGAAATTTAAATTTAGATTTTAAATAGAGTTAATAGAAAGGTAGACAACAGGAGTAGCCCTATATTTGGTCGAAGATTTCTTTGCTCCAGCAAGGGCCTGAGAAAAAAGGAAGTAAACAAGTTGTGTGCAAAAACCAAAGTACTAGATGGAGGGTCACAGCTCCTCACTCAGATAGGCAGCGCCGGCAAAGTCACTCCACTTGCCTGGACTTGCATATTCTTCTCTGCAAAATGCACCAACAAATATCTTGCGTTTTAGTGAGGTATAGTGAAACTAAATGAACGAAGCCCTTAAAAAATTACTGGTACGTATAACATCAGTAATCATTGCCTGTTAAAATGATTAACCAGAGATAAAACTCAAAAGTTTGCTGTAAGTGTCCTAATAGCAAGGGGTGTCACATCGGAACACTACCTTTCAGAGTCGTGATTTAGAAATTTCAAGTGAAAGTCGAGTCCAAATATCACTAGGGCTGACAAAACACACCATATAGTATCTGAGCATCCCATGCATTCAAAATTTCAGAGGTAAAAGGAAATTTCATTTTAGATAAACATTTCATTGTAAAACTCTCAGTGATAATATGTACCCAACTGGTGTTGAATAAAAAGTGTCAGAATATGCTTCTGGATGAAATAGTTTGTAGCTGGCTAACCCTTGTGATGGGAACAATCCAAAAATCTGAAAAGTTATATGTATACCCATATACACATGCACCGATATAGATATAAAGATATATAGATACTTACGTTATACATGTTACATATATATTTATATCTATATGTCTTTATATGTATGTGTATGTGTGTGTGCGCATTTCAGATTTTTTAGTTCTTTTTACTGAGAGAAGCATATATATCCAGAAGCATACTCTGGATCTTTTTAATCAATACCACTCACACGTGTATTTTTTTAGGTGATTTTGAGACTTTGTTATTTTATTCAATACCTTTGTTGAGTTGCTAGGTCAATTTATATACATATATATACGTTTTCTTTGTTTGTTTGGATCAATATTGCCAAACTGCTCACCAAAATACTATCCTCTCTGATGTCTAATAAAAATGCATAAAAGTACACTTTAAATCTTTCATTACATATAAATTGATAGACAACCAAAAGTCATCTACAACTCCACATCCTATTGTGGTATTAAAGATTTTAAAATTAAAATATTTTATTGCATTACCCATGCTAAAGAGCGAATTCCATTTTTATGTGATAGCCTTACACTTTTCTTCACATTCATTGATGTTTAATGTCACTTACCATTTAAAAAAGGAAGATGGTGCTTGAATAGTAGCAAATATGTTCAAAGAGAAAATCTCTTGAAATAATAGGAATCCATGATTGTATTCCTCCCTGTGGGGAGGCTGAAATAAAACTAGGTGTCTGAACACTAATGTTAAAGTCAGAAATATCACTTCCCCATCACGGTTTACCCAAACCGAACCGTAATCACAATTAATTTTCATAACTGTTTTCACCACAGGTTCTTGTCTTATCAAACAGAATAATGATAATTGTTACCAAATATTTTGAAGGTACTTGACTGTATTTTGGACCAAAACAAAATATTTGCTAAAACCAGAAAGCATTTAGCAGTTGGTCCTAGTCTGAAAGACAGATTTTAACTTATTTGTGGGAAAAATTATACTTGGCATATAAATATATCACTAATGCATTTTTAGCAAAATTAAGCATTTTCTTTCAGAGCAAGAAAAGTCTCCTATGAATGAAATAATGGCTGGGCTGAAATGAGAGAGTACTGTTTCATTTCAGGAGCGTGTTGGCTGGGGTGTGAGGTCGCAGGCACTTGCATTCATTGCTGGGGGGGGGCGGGCTGTAAGATGGTCGAAACTCACTGCGGTGCGACTTGACAACACACCCAATTCGTTGAACGTGGGGTGCTGGTTAAAGTGCCGTGGGGCGTGTTTACGTGGTAGAGTGTTCTCCGGCGTTATCAAGGGGGATATTTATACACAGAGTCCTTAATATGTATGAATAAAAAAGGAGTTTTGTAAGTCCGTACTTGACATATTTTGCTCTTTTTTTGCTCTTCAGTGATTATAACATTATATACTTTACCTTACTCTCTTATTTATATCAATCAGGAAATAATATTTACTTAAATCCCAAAGTATCTTGACTCAGCTATGTTTTACTTTTCTTCTTTGTAGTTTTTCCTTTGTACTTCCCAATAATTCCAAATTTCAAATCTAGAATATTGCATTCATGAATTATTTTGACTTTATTTCCCTTTTCAAGAATAATTTTTCGCATGTTTATTACGTTCCTTAACTACATTTTGCAATTAGTGTTTGGAAAAATAAAGCATCTAAGGTTTACTAGCTTTATTTCTTACCACTCTTTTATTTTACCTCAGATTCTCTCAAATCTTCTTTCTACTATGTTAATTCCATTTTTATTTGGTTGGACTATATCCTTAAGTAATATTTTTTCACACACGTTTTAGAGAGGTCCATTTTAGGGGACCCTGTGGGTCTGAAATATCATTTAACAGGTGAAATTGGAATGGTGTCAAGTCCCATATTCTGGTAGGGTGACCCACTCTACTCACCTAGTCCGACGTTCCCACACCTGCGTCGGGCACCCTTGAAAATCCAGGTCACAAGTTCCTGTGGTGTCTGCCTTTGATCTTGGTTTTCTTGCAGCTCCTTTGGCATAAGTTCATCATTAGGCTCAGCACATCCTCAGTAGGCTGTGATGTATGGTCAGCTTTTGGGTTGGCAGGCAAGAAAAGAGGCGGTGGGCCTTGCGACTTTGCATGGGGCGGGGGGGCGGGGATGCAAGCTCCGGACAGGAAGAGGCAAGCTGCTCTTCAGGCTCTGAGGACTGTGGGGAGCCCAAATCTTTGAGGTGCATGAGGCATCTGTTCTCTTAACTGTGTTTGGGTTTTTAAGTCATAAGAAGTGATCAGATAGCACCTAATCTTTTTTCTACCCAAACCAATCACTTCTAATTTGGTAAAAACCTAACAAAATAATACCAAGTTGCATCAGGAAACAACACCTTTTGATTCTTGTTGTATTTTTGTATGTCGATGTTAGTTTTTTGGTTGGTTTTGCTATAACCTTCCCAAGGTTAAAGCTATAGCAAAGAAAAACATCTTATTCCTAACCTATCCCAATGGGTCTCCTAACCTATCCAAAAAATACATTTTAAATTTTTTTCAGAAGATTTGACTTAAGGCGGTGGGCACACAATGCAATATACAGATTATGTATCATAGAATTATACACTTGAAACCTATATAAAATTATTAACCGATGTCACCCCAATAAATTTACTTAAAAAAATTTTAAATCTCTTAATTAGTTACTGTATAAACTATCAACTAAATTGACTCATGTCTACTCTTTGTATGTAAAGCACTAACAAGCTGAAATATCAAAAAGGAGTGAAATTATCAAAGGGAGGTGAAAAAGTTAGATTCTGCCTGTTGATATGTGTGAACATTATATAAAGTAGAATTAGAGAGTCAGAAGCATGGTGCCTGGGGGTAGCCCATTGGCCACAGTCTTTGGGGTCCACTTACAATGTCCTCTTAGAACTATTCTTCTCTGTGAAGGGGCAGAGGTAGTATCAACATTTGAATCAGGCAAAGGAAGCGCTACCCCCCACGATTTCCCAGCCCACCTTTAGGGCTGAGCATTTTTACGGAGGGCAACTTCACAGGGGCTGAGGAAATAATATCCCAGAAAATGAATAAGAAATAAATATTCTCAGATTAATGCTATATAAATACATTTGCTATAGGTTTCATTAAATATTCATTGTACGCACATGTACAGGTCAAATTACCTTTAAATATTAAATTTCTTTCCAGTGGTGGGGAATTTCAGATTTAGTTTGTGCTTCTAAGGAGCCAGGATGGGACTCATGTGTAATTATCTGCCAGCGAGTTCAGCTGCTGGTTAACTGGGACCCTGAGGTTAGAAGGGACTTAAGTCACAATAATGTGAAATGGCCTCAAGTGGCTTGTCTCTGGGCTCAAAATCACAAGTGGAACTTAAAGATGTACTAAAAACATAAGTATTTTACAGGTACTTTAAAGAACAAAATGCATTGTTTGGGGCCTTTTGCATGTTATGCCTAAGGCATGTTATCCAAATCTCATTTAAAACGACCAGACCCCTGAAGTAGGCAGAACTCTCCTTCTGTGCAACACAAGAAGGACTCAGAGATGTAGGCTGCCGTAGGAAATGGCAGAATCAGGGCGGAGACCTGGTTTGATGGAGCCCAGCAGCTCACCTGTGTCCCTGGTCATGTCAGTTGTTTCAGGGGGCACAAGAGGTCACGGTGATCTGAAAGCACTCACAGCCTGGAAGGAAGAGGTGTCCAACAGCTTTCCCAGCATGCTCTGCAGTGGGGAAACGCTCCAGGCTTGGGTCTGAGAGACTGTTGGTCTCCTTCCTGTTCTGTGTGCACTCACGTACTTCCCAGCCCTCTGATTTTTTTCATTAAGGGTAACACAGGAATAATACTACAGGCACTGCCTACCACATACCAGCGTCAAAAGACTGGCTGAGATAGTTGATCGGCCATGGGATGCAAAATACCAAGTTCAAAACAGGGTCAGGCTTATGAGGGCCCATCGCCCATCCCTGGGAACAGGCTAGCCCAGCCCCTCACACCCATTCACCCCCTCAACGTCCCACGCCACCATTGTGGAGGTGACTTCACATTCATTCCCAAAGTGTCTCCCAATGAGACATTTTTAAAATTGATTTTTAGAGAGAGAGAGAGGAGAAGAATAAAAGAGAGAAACATCGATTTGTTGTTCCACTTACTTACGCATTCATTGGTTGATTCTTGTATATGCCCTGTTTGGGTCTCGAACCCACAACCTTGGCGTATCGGGACGATGCTCTAACCAACTGAGCTACCTGGCCAGGGCCCAAATGAGACTTTTCACATTTCTATAAACAGGCTTTACATAGAGTTACTGAGCCACAGGGAGAGAGAGGGAAGAAAGCACTGAACATACAGGTTTAAACATACCCCTAAATTGGCCAAACAATTGATCATCCAAATTGGGACATTCTTGAGTGCTGTTAATAATTATACGGGGACAGTGGGGGTGAAAAACACTGGCCCAGGCCCAGGGAGGGGAATGAGCACCTTCCCTACACCCCACAATAAAACCGTGACACTTAGCTCTCCTCCGTGTGTAAATACATTTTAGGAACTCTAACCTGATTGTTTTTTAAAAAGACACAGTTGGATTGTTTGTGTGCTGAAAGTGTTATTTTGATAGGTATAACAAGGCTAACTATGCCACAAAGTCTCTAAGCCTGTTTCCTTTATTTTTTTGAATATACCAATTACCTTTTTTAAAAAAATGTATCGAAGTGCTCCAGAACTTCCTGAGCCTCAGGCAGACCCTGGCCTCATCTCTAGACTTGACCTTTCCTCTGGTTTTGTCAGTACAGTTTAAACCACCTGGATAATCTAGATTCAGCATTTCCTCAGATTCCACACAGGCAAAACCAAAGTCCCCTCTGCCTTGACTGCTGCAGGGACAGTGGGACCTGTGGTCCCACTGCTGTCGGGTGTAATGCCGGCCTGAGAGATAGATCACAGCGTGACACTTTGCGACTCTTGAGCTACAAAGGACACCGAAGAGAGGAGGGCTGTAAATGGGAGTGCGGGCCAGCCTCTCTGTTCGGTGGTGCTTTCAAAGGCCTCCGCCGCCTGTGATTTCTCACCGTCCATGGGGCGGGGTGCACAGGATGCCGTGTCAGCAAGAACTGCGGGAGCAGGGCCCGGAGCCAGGCACCTGAGCCTCTGCTGGCAGCGTGCAGGGACACGGGAAGTGGCTTCTGGGGAAGGGACGGTGACGAGAACACACGCTGGTTCCCCATCTGACACCTACCTGCAGCACCATCTGGAACACCTACTCAGAGCCGGGAAGTCCCACAGCCTCTGGGAGCCGCAAGCCCTGCACCGCCGCCCCTCGCCCCGAGGTGGTGGGCACCTGCTCTGAAGGCCAGTGCCAGTTCTCTCGGCTCGTGAAATCCCCCCGGGCCCGAGACGCCCTGCGAGGCTCCGATCGATCCATCGATCGATCGGACGCCTGTGCACCCGGCTCCCCACAGAACCGCCCCCTCCGCCCGGCCGAATGAAGCGCTGCAGCCACACACCCCCGCATCGGCGCTGGCACGGGCATGCGCACACATCCGCATGTGCTGTTTTCGCATCGCCAAGCCCTGGTTCCGCACTATTGGAAGGCCTCCTTGGACATAGAGTGCGCCTTCGTGGAAAGAAAATCACTAACAGTCACCCAAATTAGGGTTGGCGTGTAAGGGGAGAGCAGTAGATGTGATGCGGGGAGCCCCGGGGAGCCCCACGAGGCCATGAGATACTGCCCAGAACCGCAGGCAATCACTTCTCTGAGCATCCATCCTTGTGGCGGCCGGGCAGACAGAGGCGTCTGGTGCCTGGATGCCCTGCGCCAGCCCCGGAACGCGCCGAAGCAGGGTCTCTTGTCCCTCCGCTGTTCCTCTCTTGTGGGTATCCTGGTAGAAAGAGGGCTATTACAGCCCGTGATGGAGGCCTGCTGGGCACTGAGGCCACTGGGCAACTACAAATGATCTCAGGTGTCTGGGTGATGAGGGACGAGACTTGGGTTTCTTCAAGCCACTGCATTTCAGGGACTCTGCCACCAAATCCTAACCCTCATCTAAGGAATACAGGTGTTCCATGTGTATTTCCTGTTTTATCTTGAATGGGGAGCACTGTAATTCTATTCACACATCAGAAAGCTGAATCTCAAAAGTTTATATTACTTTCCCAAACCACCTAACTTTTAATAGATTGGCACACATTTAAGTACTCTTTTTTCCTTTTTCTTTTTGGCACGCCTACATTTGGATTTATTTTTTAAACAACTGAATTGTTCTTAATTGAAAAAAATGGATATTTCCAATTATTATTGAAGATCATTTGATTTCTTTAAAAAATACAGAGAAAAGTAGCCTTTCTCTGAACAAGCAGAATATTCTGCTTGTTAAATAAAAGTGAATAATTTATTCCATTTACAGGGGGCATATCCTAAAATAACAGGTATTATCTTCAAATGTGAGTTGTTACAAAATCAAGCTGAGGATCACAGAGAATTAGAACGCTCATAGTTTTGTCTGGCAAATAAGTGACTTGATAGAAAATTTTAAGAAAGCTCTATAACTAAATCTGTGCCTTCTCCAGGACTAAGTTATTTTCTCCTCGTAGACTGTAACCTTCTTGAGTACAGAATTGCTGTCAGATTCATCTTTTTATCTACAAAACTCCTCACACATTTCTGAACATGGAAGAGATGCTTAAAATATACCTATTCACTTAACTTCTACAATATTGCAGTCATAGTTCTAGCCTCAGAAAATTAAAAAAAAACATTTGCATAGTTTTACAGTTTATCGATCACTCTTATAAATGCTACTTTGAGGTACAATTGCTATGTTTATCTCCCATACAAGCCATAGAAGCTACAGCCGAGAGCACGCAGAGCTTCCGAAGGTGACATAGCTTCTAAAAATTTTGTCTTGAGGAGCGCAGCATAGATCTTTGACTCCCAACCCTCTGATCTTGCTTGTATGAGACTGTAGACTTGGCTGAATGAATGGATGCGTCAATCAATCGATCGATAAAACCATCAGAAATGAGCACAGAAGGCACGTTGTATAGCAACCAGCTAATTGATGATCAGTACCAAGGTTACTCGTTACGTGTTCTTTATTATTTTTTCCAAAGAGATGGAGGCCAATGAAAAACACCCAGAAAACAAACAAAAAAGCCACCCCACTGAAACAATAGTCGCATGCATGTATATGAATCTTTGCGCCGGGTTCAGAAGTGCTTGCTTGATGAAAACGAGTCACAAAAAGCTGGCCAGTTTGGCATCACAGTCCAAGTGGTGTCTCGTTGGCCATTGTCATAGGGCTGGATTTAACTTCAGAACTATCGCGTGCCATCTGGCTCCAAAGAGCAAATCTATTTTTATAATATCAAATTTGCAATGAGGGAAAACTATGCACATGGCTTGGAGTTGGATGAGCTTCCATTTTTAACACGACTGCCTTTCATCCGTCTTGCTGGGGGCCCCCGAACTGGGTGGGCTCTTTTCTTTCGAGGCAGGCCTTATCTCTGCAAAGTTGTATAATTGAGATCCCCAAGTCCCTGAACAAACAGGGTAGGCTTCTCCACAACAGACCTTTTGTTCGTATACATTTCACTGGCTTTCGGTGGAGAAGGTGGAGAATGGCTATCATCCCTACACTAATAATATCCTTCAGTAAATGATAAAGTCAAGTCCAAAGTAAACCGAGAAGCTTTATCAGCATGTCAAAGCGATCCCCTTACAGCTCTGTACTTGCCAACTGTGCATCCTTTTCCTAGACGTAGGCCCGAGGTGCATGAAGAGGCACTTACCGGGGTGGCTGTTTGTTCGCCCCAGGAGAGCAGGCTGCCCCTGATCCCAGTCCCCCCAGCCGTCACTCTCGGGAGAGAACGAGGTGTATACTTTACAACCAGGCTCCTTCCGTGATGATCTCTTGACTCGAGTCAGGGGGAAGGTCAGCGCTTCCTGCCAAGTTCCTTCCCCCTGCCCTTGTTCGCATTCACTGATGGACTTCTCAGGGGGAACGCATATTTCTTCCTGTGAATCGAGAGGACGCTGTGGCCGACCAGTTGCTCTTCCACCCTGTTGTCAGAGAAGATGAGTCAAAAGAGATTTGCACACCCAGTTAATCCGAACAGATGGCCCTTCCCCTGGATTCTGAGGGAAACTGCAAAGCAACCCGCATTGTCTCCAACGCCAAATTAGGCAAATGAGCACACTGGCCTCGATGGCTGCTGAGCAGACTTAGCAGAAGGGACCCAGTGAAAAAGATAGAAGATGTAAAAATGCACAGAGACCCATATCTTGCCTCCCTTAAAATTGTGTCCCCCGCCCCCCGAATTTCTGACATACAAATGATGCTTATCTGGAAAGGAGTGAAAACAGTAGCATTTCCTTCCTTTTCTTGCGTGTGTGTGTGCATGCGCGCACGCGAGTATGTGTGTGACTTACCGCTGTCTGCTCAGGAAAGGTCCCTGTGCACCTGTGTACGCTTGTACAATTTGTGTAAGTGAGTATGTAAATATATGGAATGTTTATATTGTATAAACTTCACACACCCAAATAGCATGTGGGTCTGGAGCCAATGACAGGAACAATGGAGACCACTCACATTGAGAAATAGCGATACGTTGCAGGTTTTCTTGCTTTTTTCCCCTTTCTGTGTGTGTGCGTGTGTGTGTGTGTGCGCGCGCGTGTGACTGTAGACAAATATCCCCCTGGGCACGGATGGCTCAGGAAAGGTGTGATGGGATGGGAAGGCTTTTGTCATAAAATCCCCATACACAAATGCTGTCAAGACTGATAGAGCCTGAAGTGTATATCACACTGCTGCCGCGTCGGTCTCATTCCAAACACAGCATGCTTCTGAATGATCTGTCATTACCATCAGAACCGAAGAAAAGAAAAGCTGGGGAGAGAAACCTCTCATTGCCACCTATAGGCTGCCGGGGGAAGGTCTCGGGGCCAGCCACGTGCTCTGGGGGGCAGAGGAGTCCTGGAGGCCACAGATTTGTATTCCCGGTGACTCTCCCTCGTTCACTCTTTCAAACGGTATTTCTCATGCCAATGCTTGGTATAGATGCGGTGGAGGATACAAAGGTGAAAAAGAAACATATTCCTCATCTGGGGAGCATGTGTTCTTGGAACTGGAGAGACTACTGGAAGCCAAGCCCTTGATCGATGTCGGGAACACAGAGGCCTCCCTGGAGGAGGTGACATTTGAACCCAGCTAAGTGCTCAAAAGGAACAATGTCCAGATAGAGGGGAGGGGTTGCCTCCCAGTCAGTGGAAATGGCACAAGCAAAGGGGCAGCAGCACAGAAAATTAGCTACATGTTCAAGGATATACAAGAAGTTCAAGGCGTGGCTGGAAATCTGCCTACCCTGCACACCAAGGGAATAGGGTGGCCTGAGGGGGCTGAAAACCGAAAGTCAGACCAGGAAAGGCTCAAGGACCCAGACCACGCTGCGGTATTTGGAGTTCATCCTGAAGGCAAGACCCCTTCCTCTTCAGAGCCCACGCTGTCACTGAGTCACGAGACTGTTGCTGGTCCATTCCGGCCCCGTGTGGAGCCATCAGTCACCTGGCCAGCAGAGGGGGGAAGCACAGACTGAGATACAGAACAGTAACGAAGACGAAACTGGTGCCCTCGTGGTCCCAGCTCCACCATGCTGTTTGCAAGTCATTAACTTCTGTAAATGTCAACTCCACGCTCTACCAGCATTAGATGCTCTTAAGTGGGATCAGTGTTTGCAGAAAACAAGAACCTGTCTTATTTTACCATTGTAATTGACGTATTTTGGGGGGTGTCTATCCAACTCGCACTTCCTCCTCCCTTCTGAACTTCCCCCCGCTGCCCGGAAGGCCCCTCAGTGGCCTGCCATGCTGACCGCCACGTGCACCCCCATCAGACTCCTGGCCCAAGGCGGGCCAGTCGAGTTTACTCTCACACAAGCCTCTTCACGGTCACAGAGGAGTGCTGGGATTGGAGTTGACTGATGCAAGGTCTCAAGAGGCAAGGCCCAGAAGCGACTGCCCTTCGAGGTCCCGGGCCCCCAGCACTGATGCTTCTCTGCTTTCCGAGGTCGCTCACTTCTGTCCTTTCAGCACATACCCGTATGGCCCCAATGAAGAGCCTGATCTGAATCAGTCAAATTACTTTCTGCTGATTGCAAACCAAGGAACCGCTAATATGATTTATTTTGGTTTTAATATTTTATTATTTTTAATTAGCATAAACGTTCCTGGTGATTTTCCCTTGACAGAGAATGATCAATTCCCAAGGAAAAAAAAAGGTTCTATTTATTTTCAGAGCACTAGCAGGAGAGGCCAGCCAACATCCAGCTGAAAATTTGATTGCACGTTCCCTGAGGAAAGTGACTGCGTCTTGCATATTTTTGGTATTTCACTTATACAATTCCCCAGAGGAGTAACTAACTAGTTATTTCCATCATTCCAGAACCCACTGAATAAAAGGCTCATTTTTTTTACATTAAGTTTGTATTACTCAGTCACCTACTGGAAGGAAGATGCAAATACCAAAATCCTACCTAGGAATTAGAGAGATGTATCCGTTTCTAAGTCCACTTACGGGGAGCTGGCTTCATCGGTTTCACTAATGTGCTTCAGAATAACCAGTTACATTTTGCCTCTGCTTAACGGCGGAAAGGACATTCCGGGCAGCCATGTTCGCCGTTGCCCAGATCTCCCTGAATCGGCCTTGTCATTGGAGACCACTTGGACTTGGGGGAGACATTCCAGTGGCTCCCACTGCGGCTCAGCGTTTCAAATGAAAAGGTTTGCCCACCAGGGTGAGCCTTCTGCCCTCCCGCCCTGCCCCTTCCCGAGCCGCCATCTGGGCAGACATGCACTGAGGCATTGCCAAAAATTGCTTCATCGGACAATAGGTGTCACTATGCGACAGCAGCCAAAGATGAAGCCGGTCCCTCAGGTTGGTGACAAGACAAGAATGAAAGAGTCCTTTGGACTTAGGATAGGCAGAGAGCGGGTGCGTGGGCTGAGCGTGGTTCTGATTCTAGCTGCACTAACACACCCGTGTCGTAATCTGTGCTGGACAGGGACCCTCTGAGGCGGGGAGGAGTTAACTGCGAACATCTTGCTCGTGTCCAGGAGCCTGAGATGAAGAACTTGGAAAGCCTGTGCCTCCCAGGCAACTGCAAAACAGTTCAAGTCCAAATGCAAGATTCACTCCTGTCATCTCACCGAGGAACAAAATGTTACTAGCTGTCATCCATTGTAACTGTTAGTTCTCTCCTCTCGTTTCTGAAAAGGGTTCGGTTCCCGGCCTACGCTCGCCCTGTCAGGTGGAGTGTGGGGTATGTGGAGGCGAGGCTGTTAAGAGCTCAGACGGCAGAATTTCAGCCGGCCACCTGAGTCACTCAGAGAGCCCCACGCGCCTTCCTTTCTCATGTATTATAATAAAACAAATTATTCTGGTGTCACAGACCTTGAATACCTACTAACCTTGATAAGCACTTACATCTAAACAAAAAGAGAATCAATTTGCATTTTCCTTTCTGCTGGCTCCCATCATGCTTCATTTTACAGTTGCCATTAAGGGTTATTGCTATCTTCACATTCCACATCAGGCCGTTTGCGCCCATTGTTCGCAGAGGCTTCCATCAGCGTGTTTCAGGTTGAAGGCATTTTCACAATGCGGTGGCTTTTGTCCGGCCCGACGCTATTATCTCGGATGTGTTCATCCCAACAGGTCTCTTCAGGACCTGGAAACGGTCCTCTGTGAGCGCACGTCAGTCATCACCTTCACTCACAATCGGAGGTAACAATGCCCAAGGTCTCAGTGAGCGAGTACACACACACACACACACACACACACAGAGCTTACCTGGGTGGGCAGCCAGGTATCGCTGCCAAGCTTCTTAGTTGACATTAGTGAATTAAAACCTCCGCAAGCTCAAGAAATTCCTTGAACAAATCATAGACTTCTAAACCATCTCCCCACGCTGGCAAAAGCTTCCGAGTGTACCATGTCTGGCCTTTGAATTAGCATTTCCTCCTCTGATCTATGGCCTCTTAATTTTCTGGGGCAGAGTAAACAAACCGCAGGCACGGATTAAGCCAACATCTGCTGCGTATGGGAAGGAACGGGAAGCACGTGCATTCTGGAAAGCAGGAACACTTGAGTTAGAATAAGTGAGGAATGGCCGCTGGCAGGTAGGGTAACACAATTATTATAGATGTAACCTTTGGGGAAGGAAAGCCCAAAAGTCTTAACCTAAAAAGACAGATGCGTTCGGCGAAAAAGAATGGCCGCCAAAGGCCCATTGCACAAAGAGAAGGCCTGTAAGTAGTAGCTGCAAAACACCACTCCAGCAATGACAAATAGCCTGGTCAGAGATCAAAAATTAAAGCATAAAATATTGATATTTTAAAATTGAGTTTTCATAATAAAAGGAAAAAACACACACGCAAAAGAACCACTTCCTCCCGGTATGTTTGGAAGCTCTGTTTTATTGTATATTCAGCTATTCTTCATTCTGCACTAGTCCTGGGCTCCTTGTTACATCCTGATTCCATTGGAAATCAACAGAGAAGATGTCCAGAATATTTTTCCGCTCGTGAAAAGTCTGAATCTTGAACGCCAAATACCTAACCTGTTCATTACGGATTAATCACGCTGTGTCTTCCAGAAACCAGATTCGAAGATCCTAATGGACAGGTACTTCAGGTCCTTGTGTGAAGTGGTTAACGATGACAGAAGAGATGCAGATAAATAAAAATAACAGAAGCAGAGACAGAACTATTGATCCTTGGAATATACGGGCACCCTGCAAAGAGTTTAAAATATAATAAATAACACTCCACTCAGAAACTACAACTTGATGTGTAGTCCAGTGAGTGAGCAGAAAACACGTATTTCTGGAACAAGGAAGTGTGGCCCCTGCACTGGTGTGCGAAGTTAGCCCTGGGGAAGAAAAAGCAAATGAAACCTTGGACCCGCGCTGTGGAATTTTCCCGTCCGGAATGGAGTCTAACAAGAACCCAGGCATGACCCACAGAATGTGCTAAGTGCTCAGTTTCCATTGCAAGATTGAACACCCTTTCGGTACCCCCGCAGCATCTCCTTACTCCTCGTGATTTTCCTGTGAGCCCGCTGTTGCTTAGCATCTTGGCCACGCCAGGACACTTGGCAACACTGGGAGGACGATACTGGGTGGCAGTCTGGTAGGAGAGCAGGCGAGCATCCTCATTTTCCTGCTCCCGGCATCAGGGAGTCGGGGTGTCCCAAAGTGTCTGCACCGGAGTGAAAACCCCGTGGATATTTCTGAGTCCCTCCGAGAAGAATACGACGTCCAGGCGAAGCCGCTGCGTTGAACGGGGGCTTGCTGCTGCTCAGCTCTGAGCGCCACACCAGGCAGGCAACGCGCATCGAAAGGCTGGAAGAGTATTTGTGAAAGTAGCGATTCGAAGAATCTGCAGATCAGTCGCTGTCATTCACAATTCCCCACATCCCCAGCGCACCCTCTAGTTACGAGGCCGGATTAAAGTTTACTAAAAGAGGAGGGGAAACATTTACTCTGGGAAAATAAAAGCGATTTTCTTTGTTTTGCCAGAAATTAAAAATACTCTTCTGATGATTGGAAGCTCCACCAAAAGGATTTTAAGATGAAATTTAAAGCCAATAAAAATGGTTTAGGGGTGAATATTTGTATTATCCAAAGACTTTTCCTTCTAGGAAAGGGCTCCCCACAGAATTCTTCTAAATGGTGAACTCCCCTGGTGCGTTTAAACGGTGTTTACAGATCATTAACTACTCACAAAAGCCTGGTGCAGAAAAACTGCTAAGTGTGAGAATCTCCATTCATTAACCAAAATTTAAGAGAGGGGTGCCTGAGAGGTGGAATCCACTTTGCCAGAAATGAATTTTCATGATGAATTTTGGAGTATATTTATGTATATTCAAGACTTCTCCCTCAAATGCAAATAGAACCTACATTTTAAGAACATTATTTTTAATGCTGAAGTAGTTGGGGTTTATAGAAAAATATCACAAGTTGTCAAACCATAAGCTAGGTGTTGGTATTTAGGTGATTTTCAAGGTGTGTTTTTTTTTTTTAATTCAGTATATGACATCATTATTCCCTAGTGCACAAAGTTTAGTCAGCATTGCTACTTGGGTTCTTGGTATTATACAACTTGTGAAAATAGAATTAACAGGTAAAATATACACACTTTTTTAAATCGTTCAAACCCTTTCAGAAAGGTAATTCTGATATATGTTCCCTTCACTACAATGGCCTGTTCACTGAATCTTTACCAGAAGAGCATTTGAACATTTTAAAAATGGTTTTTAATGTTTTAGCTGAAAATAGTACTTTGTGTTTACTTTAAAATCATTTTGATTACATGTGACGTTCAACACATTTGTTGTTTCAATTAATGATTTGTATTTTCTCCTGTAAACCAAATGCTTTTGCCCTTAGTAGCATTTTCCTATGGAGTCTCAGTACCTTTCTTATTGATTTGTGTGAGCTCTTCACATATTAAGGATAAAACTTTTCCTTTATATCAGTCACAACTATTTTTTCTAGTTAGGGGTTTAAACTTTAATTTTTTGTGGAATTTTTAACATGTGCTTCTAATTTTTTCCCCCACCAACTTTGACTTAGAAAGTCCTTTCTCCAGAGATTACAGGAAAAAGTCATTTATGTTTTCTTCTATTGCTTTTTCTTTTTAATGTCTATCCAGCTGGATGAGTAGGAATGCTCACCTCATCTCTCTAAGACGGTCTTCTCCTTCATAGTGCAAAAATTATAACAACTATTTTACAGAGTTCTAGGCATTCTAGGGTACATTTGAAACCTCTCTGGCCTTAGAGGTTGATAAAAACGCAAGTTCCATAATATTATATGGCTGACAGATTCTGATAGGCCAACAAGTTTCAACGTAGCTTGACCAAATAAAGCAGGCCCAAATGTATCTTTAATAGCTTCACACCAGGCAGAGGTCAGTATGTTTTGCCCAAATGTAAAATAACTACATTTTATAAGAGCAACTTCGAACCACATTTTGTCATTTTTTTACCTTTTTGTTTCATTTCTGTGCTTGTTTTTCTCCTCCGAAACTTCCAAGTAAGGTGCAGTAGGAAGCTAATGAGTCTCCGAGAACAACGGGATCTTCTGAACGCTTCCCACTGTCATCTCGGAAAAAAGTCTTCTCCCCCAGCACCATCCCTGTTCCCAGCCCCGCCTCGCCGCCCAGTTCAATGTGGCTCGGACTGTCTTCTCATAGCACCATCTCCTATATGAATCATTTTCAGCACTGAGTTCTGATCATTATATACAAGGTCACTTTTTAATTAGAACAATATAGTAAAACATATGCTCGGAAGATAAATGAGGTACAAAGCTAGCTGTGCTACAGTGAACCCTTTTATTGGAAAGCCCTTAAAAATAATAAGCGTCATGTATAGTCCAGGGGCCTTTGCAACATATTTCAGCGCTGCAAAGTGCCTGCCACGGTGACTGAATGCCCCGTTAGAGGGAACAATCATTTGGCAGCCGAGGTTATTTTAATGGACACATCACTTTAAACGAAGCCTCCGCCATCTGTTCTGCCCTCTAATTACAGATGCAAAAAGAACATAATTCACAATTGCATCATAAAAAAGTAAGATATAAGTGATTTAAATGCATGTGCATCTTCCTTATTCAATGCAGCATGCAGCTGTTATGTTGTTTGCATGTTTCAAACGCAAATGAGGGTAGAAAGCGCTCTTCTGCAAGGGAGTGACTTCCCCGACACAGGACATTGTGGGGCGGGAACGAATGCACAAGCGTGGGCTGTTGGAGCACCTTACATCACAGGAGAGGCAAGGCCACTGCGGGGCACACTCTGTGATCCGGTACCATGTGCGGTGGGCTGTATGTTTCCGGTTAAATCCAATTTCCAGCTGATTCTTTGTTAGGCTGCCACTTTGCAATGGTGGTGCCAGCGTGTGCACTTGGTCATCGACCAACAGTATAGATAGTAGTGTGATAACAAAGAATTATTCTTTAGAAGAAGGCGAGCACCCTGGTTGCCTCGATACCGAAGAGGCAGTTCTTGGCATAGGCCCACATGTATCCTAAATGGATTCTTTCTGATTTCCCAAGACTAACTCTTTGCTGTTAGGAGCAGACGGATGAAGCTCCTTTGCTTTCCCCTAAAGTAGCGATAATACTTCAAGACTCCCTCATGGGTTTACAAGGGAAAGATGACTCATTTTGGGGAGGGCGTCTTAACAGTGGGTTTCAAGGTGAACTTAATTCCTCATCAAGCATCTGCGAACCTTCTTCCCCTGTTATGTGGTCACCGTGCACCCAGAATACGATTTGGCTCCTTCAAGAAAAAGTTTGTTAAATTCATTCTAGGTATATGCAATTTGTTTTCAATCAATGAAACTGGATAGTCAGATGAAATTTTAATAAAGTAAAATATTTACTTCTTAGGCCTAACTGCTGGAGGATGGTGCTAAAAGTGAATTAATTAGTAAAGAGTGCGAAATGATAGCTTAAAAAGCAGTGCAGGTTATTGAAAATTTCATGCTGCACCCCTGTCAGGGGTAAGAAAATATTGTCCTGCAAAATTCTCCCTGCAGCCCCCCTAAGGTCTTGCTAAGAATAATTTATACTTCACGTAGACATTGCTAATGCACAGGTGCTGTGACGGTGTTTGTGAAGTAGTTTAAAAATCTGTCCTCCCCAAAACTCAAATTTACATTATTAATGTCCCGAGCAACTATTCTATTTTTTTCACAGATTAATCAAAGATAAACAATAGTTAAGATAGCCCAGATATCAACATCATGATGATTGTATTCAAAATGTGTAAACTTATAAGATTGTATGTGGTATATGCATGCATTATAATTAATATACAAGCTTATAAATGCATACTGTTATTTATGGACATAAATATTAAAATATTTGTATGCACACAACAGAGGTGATATTCAGCAAAACAAGATGGTTCACCCAGATTTTGCATATGGCAATGCTTCCCATTCGTCAGTGTCTGTAATGATGGTTGAATATTGTGCGTTTCACCTCTAGACACCGTCTACAAAGAATTACAGTGCTCACCAAGGTCACCCTTGAGTGGTTGTATCATAAGAAAGCAATCCTCTTTACTGGTCTCCCCAAATTCTAACATGTCTGTGGTGAGCCCTTATAATTTTTAAAGTGATCGGAAAGATGTATGTTTTAAAACCCCAGACAGTAACATGTTTGAGTGTTAAGGTACTGTAGTCCATTTTCAAACCTACTGTTGAATTTGTGTTTTTACGAGACTCTTCTAAATGCGCGTCCATGCGTGCGGACCTTGTCCATGAGGTCTGCTTCCCCGCACTCTTGTGCAAGGCTTCAATCACACATTCATTGAAACAAGAAATAACCAATCAATTCATGATATCGACTAACTCACGAGATTCCTTGATAATTACCTTCATTAATAAAAAATCATTGCCACTTTCAAGGCAATCATAGCACACAATCAGAAATTCTCACCTCAATATTTCTTTCAACTTCGATGATGCTCTGGTCTAAGAAAATACTGAAGGAACACATCCTTGTTCAGCTCCCAACCTGTTAGCAACAGAACAAGAAAAGTAACAAGAGTCATTAAAATATAAAATGTATTTAATAATTTTAAACTATATTCAGATATTATATTTCTTCTTTTTCTGATTTTTAATTAAAATGTGTAAAAAATGATGGAATAAGAAAACTCATGTTGCCCCTCACACTGATTTGAATTTTATTTCTTTGAAAACTTCAAAGTCTGCCTAGGAGTTTTTAAACTATCAAAAATGGAGGTAGGGGATCTCGAGAAAGTGAAAACAGAAAATCTGTTAAGCACAATTTTTTACTTTTTTTTAAATCAGTTAACCTGCTTCGTGGACATATCCTTTAAATGCAGATGATGCGTTGGATAAATCTCTACTCCCGAATGTCAAGATTGATCAAATATAAAAACGAATGAACCCAGGGTTAGCAGCCCAGATGGATGCTCACACATATGTTTTAGACAAGTCTTTTATTTTTAAATTCTTTTTTACGATAGGCAATACACTTTGCAAAAAGAATGGAGTTTCAGGAAAGTCAAACAGGAAGGAGCCATGTCCTTGGTCTACACTCAAAATTCTTTCTATTATTTTTACTTCAGAAGAACTCAAAACAATCAAATCAATATTTCTGAACACGGAGCTCTCGGGACAAAAATGCCTCAATAGCTGTCAGTCAAACTCTTAGATCTCTTCATTTACATGTGTGCCCTTTGCCCTTGGAAAAGAGCAATGGATCACAAGCAAAACTTGGTTTACCTTAACTTTGTTTTTCAATTCAATCGCAACTAACATCTCTTTTTCTTTTGCAGTTTTTAATTGCACTTAATTTAAATTCAGTTTTAGTTCAGACATTTCACGACTATTACTTGCTAGTAAACTATCAAATGAATTTAAAAATAAATATACCTATTGAATGGCATATAAATAGAATCCACTTTTAGATCAAGGATGCTGAGTGGTTAAAAGTCAAATAGGAGGAGATGGCAGGTATGGGAGTGGGGGGCGAGTCACAGACACTTTCCCCAAGCAGAGGACACTGTGACCTGCCTTCCCTAGAAGGGTGTCAGGTGTGATAGATGAGAAGTTGCGGTTTTCAGATGCGTGTTTATGAAGTAAACAGAGTCTTGGCTCTGGGAAGGTGAACTGGGCCAAGCATTACCAGCCCTCTCATACGGCCCCATAACTGAGTGTCGTGCTGATGTTGGTACTGGGACTAGAGTTGTCCTTTTGGTCACTGGTATGCAATGGCATTTAGATCTGCATGCACACGGGTGATAATAATGATGATGAAGGTCATGCTGCTGCTGATGGTGGTAAGAAAGAAGAGGATGTTGGTGGTATTTAACACATATAAAGTGACCATGCGCCAGGTTCTCTTCTAATTGCCTTATTTTTTCTATTTCGTTTAATCCTCCCAACAACCCTATGAGGAAGTTGCTGACTCATGGCAAAGGGCGTACGACCAGGACAAGAAGCTCTAGGGAACAAACAGCACTGTTTCCATGAAAATCTTGGCAATTCACATCCCTGATTCCTTCCACTGTAAATCTCTCCTTGCTTGGCACATACCTGTGATTAGGATAAATGGAGAAAAGCGGGTCCAAAAGTGTTTCATAGTAAATGAAAACTTGAAAAACTGCTATTATTGTCATTATATTTGGCACATACATAGTTGATTTACTAAGTAAGCTACTTCCCAAAAATCAAAATAGAAAACGAAGTCACATACATATTTGGCAATGGCCAAAAAGAGAAATCAGAACTAAACTAAAATGCAGCGTCTCTGTGCTCAAGACAACCCAAGGTCATTCATTCTCAGTCAACACACACCTGCTGTATGAAAAAGCCCTGGGTCAGATGTTGTAAAGGAGACAAAGAGAATTAACATCCATCTTCAAGGAGCTTACCCTCTAGTTAGAAGCACAAGCAGGAGCTTATAGAGATACAACAACTAAGACTGAAAGCTGCAGCATTTCTACGTAGTTACGTGGGAAATACCAAATTATTTTCTGCATTCCTAAACTTCTTTCACAACCCCTATGTCAAGTGGATGGAGGTCATCTCTCTTACTTGGCTTTCATTACCCTTTGACATTCTATGAAAACTTGTACCTCGCTGAACTAGGCCTGTCTGCACGCCCACTTCCACACCCATGAGGTGGGATACTGAGGCACAACCTCAGAGGATCATTGACAGCATTAAATGAGTCAATGACAATAAAACACTCAGAATATTTTTGGCATGCAATAGACAGTCGATAATACCTACTGTCAGTATTATTGTTATTACTGTCTACCTCTCTAGCTAACCTCCTGGCCAGATTTATAAATAAACTTCATGCAATCTTCTCCATAATTCTAACAGCTTCTGGGAGGCTGCACTGAGTATTTTATGTGCCCTCTGAAAGGAGAATAATGAAATGTACAGTAAATGCTAATGGTGCAATTAGTATCCAGAGGGGAAGTATTCGCTGGGCTCTAGCGAGGTCAAGACAGGCTCGCTGAAGAATGTGAGCTGAGCTGGATGAGGGAATAAAAGGTATCTCGCTCTGGCGGAACATGGCTGAGACACAAGTCGTTGTGGGGACCTGAGAGGAGAGAGGTGGCTGGAGCAGAGAATTACGTGGAGTAAGTGATGAAAAACCAAATCATTGAGGGGGTTATTGCAATAGTTTGGCGCGAAGATCTGAATGTCTCAGCTAACTGCGGTAAGAGAAATAGGCTACAATTGGAACATAGAAGCAAGACAGATTCAGTAGGAATAGATCACTGTTAGCACAGAGAGCCAGAGAGAAAAGGAGAAAAAAATTCAGAGGCATGGCTGTGATCGAGACAGTGATAATAATACAAATGGGAAGACAAAACAGAAAGCGGAGCTCATTTTTTTCTAAGGAGAAACAGGAATTGAGTTGGAGGTATGTGAAGTTCGAGGTCCTCGGGTTATCAACTCGGACGTGTTTACCAAGTTATTACGTGCGGTTAGTTGACTCACTGAGGGGAAAGCAAAGCTAGAGAACGAGCAACAACAGGTGACTCCTTCATCCAGCTGATCCGTGTCCTCGTGAACTTGGCAGCGAGGTACATGTATAATCACAGGCCCCCGACAGAAGTTTCTCAGTGGCAATATCAGTGAGAAGAGGGACAGAAGCAACACGGCCATCCTTTCCCCGAGCGTGTTCCCGTGGCCTTGGTTCCACAAGGACCCAGGTTATAGGGCTGATTTGCACGGAGGGAGTTCTTCGATCTTTGGCTCAAAAAACAAAATATTTTCTTTTCATCGGCAGCAACAGCCCAGCTCTCCAGACAAAGGGGGTGGGAAGCAAAGGAAGGCCATGCACGCCACCTCACCAGAGAGAGTCTTCATTGGCATAAGTACAAATGGGCTGAAATATGCATCTCACTGAAAAGGAAGGTTTCATGGCGTGCGCACAAGAAGAGTTTTGTCAGAAAGTAAGACTTTCAACGAGCCAGAACACAAATGTTTATTTAAAAGCATTTTTTGAAACTCTGATTCTGTCCAGGAAAGCCAGACCAGTCGCTGAGTCCCAGGAGGGCATCCACACGCGGAGGTCTCTGCCCGGAGAGTCATTTTTTTAATGGCGTGTTTACAAAGCTCTTTGTCCTCGACTAGAACTAAGAAAACTCCAAAGACATATTTAATTCCGATTCCACAACACAGGCCTAAGTTGAGAGTGCAGGGAATGTTTGGTCGTGTATACACATCCAAGCCACTGACCTTTCTAGCGGTGACACCCGCAGCACCCAAAATTGAGATTGTGTTCTTCAGTGTTCAATTCTTTTTTAAAAAACATTGTCTTCTTTCTCCCCGTGGTTACTTATAACGCAGCTCACAGTTAGAACATAGGGAGAGAGAGAAAGAAAACAAATCATTCAAATCATTTTCCCATCGATGGAGAATCTTTAGACTTCACCTCAAGCAATGTTCTCGAAAACAAGATTGCAGCAGAGTTGTATAGAAGAGAGTTTCGTAAGTAACTTGGATGAATAATTTCTAAAATCTGTGCTTGAAAGAGGCCAAGGGGTGTCCTAAACCGAAGGAAGCTCTAAACTTGGAGACTTGATGGGGAAGGGAAGGGGAACTCAGCCAAGGGTTCCAAACCACCGCAGGTGTGAGGAATCTGAATCCCACCGTCAGTGTTTACGCAGAACTTCCCTTTGTCCTTCACGTGTCCACTCGGACTTTGCTTCAGCGTGGACACCAGGGGCCTGCAGGGATCTGAGCTACCACACTTTTCTCTCTGCACGCAAAGCAGTCTCGGGGAGCTCTTTAGAGTCTGAATGCCATAGGCTCTTGGAACGCCCTCTGCACACGGGGAGGTCTGATTGAAGACAGAGAGATGCTTCTAAGGGAGCCTGGCTCAAAATTATCTTCCAGTGGGCCTCATCGGAAGGTGAAAAGACAGATCCAAAACAGATTTACGATGCATTCAGCAAGGTGACCCCCTCCCCTCAGCCAACTGAACTTGGCCATCAGCCTTCAAGTCCAAATGCATTCTGTGATCTGTATTCCAAATTCTTTCTTCCCTAACACACACACACAAAAAAAAAACCATGAAGAGTTTTACCTGCACTGAAGCCCAGTCTCAAACAAATGCTAACAGCAACCAAATGCTACAGGCCACCCCGCCAATGCCTTCCAGCACGTAGAACTCTTGAATTCTTGCATTCTCCTCGACTGCTTCCTTTAAAGTCTCCTTAGCAAAATGTTCCCAGGAAAGCATTTTGCCGCCTGGCCTTGTGATAATCAGAAAGATACCAAAGCGGTTTTTAAAAACGTTTTCAATCCTATCATTGTACGTGGTTTTCAGTCTTGCTTCCCTCATGCAGTTTTCCCCTCGGGGCGAAAGACATCTCAAGCAAATGAAAGGATCCGCTGTGACCCAGCTGGAATGCATGAAAGCCATACCACCTCCTCCAAGGGGACAAGGAACAGATCCCAGGCCTCTGCGCTTGTGCCCGGGTTTAGTCCCCTTCCCTCCAGACACATGTCCACTCTGCACCCTCGTGGCTGCCGCCTGGCTGCCTCCAGTGCTCCCCGGCCCGAGGGAAGATAGTTCTATCTCCTGGGGCCATGATGTGACACCTGGAAGGAAATGTTGTCTTTTGGGACACAGCAAAATTGTGTGACTACATGAAAGTCAACACTATTTATCTTCACCTCTCGTCCCTCGGGCTGACAAAGGGGCGCCACTGTTCGGCCCAACCCCCCAACACAGCTGCCATGGAGAGAAGGCAGGGCCTCCTACTTTGAAGTGTCAGACCTTTTGTGCCCGACTACTAGTTTATGAGGCTGATGTCAAGCATTGCACTCAATGAAGTCTTTGTCCTAGGTGTTCGGGCCAGGACAGTGGAAAAACTGCCCTCTCCTCTATCCCAGGCCCATCCATCTTCCCCTCGCCCTGTTTCTCAACTTTCCTGCCTCTCGAGCCGACAGACAGAGGATCCCTCCTGGGTTAATGTACTGGAAAATTGCCCTGCATGTTTATGAGGGGGTCCCTTCCAAATGAAAGAAAAAAGGAAAGGGAAAAAAACCGGGAAGAAGAGTCATTTTTCCCACTGAACTCATTGGCCTTATGCTTGTGGGCCTGACCCTGATTAAGGAAACCTCAATGCCCTTCTAGGAGGTTTATTGTCACGTTTGGCAGAACGCACTTCCGATTGAATTTTTTTATTATTTATAATCACAGTGTGGATTCGAACAGCTCCCAGCACCCATCCCACCCCCAAGTACACACACACACACACGCACGCACGCACGCACACACGAAACTCTTACCTTTAAAGAGGCCCCATCCACTCGCATCCAGCTGGCCTCCCAACAGCCTACTCTCCTCCTTGGAGCGGGTTTCCCCGAGGCCATTCCCTATAAATAGCCAACACGCTGTTTTCAGGGGAAGTCCGAGTGTGTGAACTTTACCATGGACGTGAGGCCCAAAGGAGGCTGCCTTCTGGGATAACACACAGTCCCTTATTTTAACATTTTTTTCTGGCTAAAAATAATATCCTCTATCTCCAATTTCCTCCCTGCGTTCCCAAATTTTAATTCTCCGACTAACAAAAATAAAATGTCGTCGTCTACATGGTTAAGACATCATCAGCATGCACCCACCAGGTAGGGTCCTGGCGATGGCGGATATGTACGTCCACAGCAGCAGCAGCAGGAGATCTTTACAAAACAAAACTGAGTCCTTCCGGGAAGTTCTAAGCAAAAATCGTGGGAAACGGAGACACAAAAATTGGATCGTTGTACCCAGTGCAAAATGTGCACTTTAGAAGTCAGCAAACACACAGCAAGTTTGTTTGCGGGGCGGGGTTGGAAAATAATGTAGCGGTCAAGTGCGTTTTCTTCTTCCTTCAACGCATTTTTTCCAGAAATTGGTTTCTGCTTCCATTGATTATTAATTTGGAGATGGGGAATGTTACCATGTCACAGCTCTCTTTCTTTGGCGACAGAAGGAAAAATAGGATTTTAGAAGGGAAATTGGGGGAAAAGGCATAAAAGTGACTCAAAAAACAAAGAGGTTAATGAAAGGGTGGAATCAACGTCCAGCCCTCAGCCTCCCCTCTGTTGTGAGCGCTGCCCTCATTTTGAGTCTAGGCACCGATCTCCGAGCCGAACGCCACGTGGAATTATAATTCCGGGAAACTGGATGACCGTATCATCTCGCCTGTTTGGAAGTTTATTGCAAAACATGACAAAGCACAGTGACAACTGGGTTTTTAATTGGGTTTGTGATGTCCAAATTCGAGACATTTCTTTGAAACAACTTGATTCGAGGCAGGGAAGAATGTCATGGGTTGTTGATGTTTTTCTTTCCTAATGTTCTTCATTATGTGTTTTCATCGAAGTGTTCTCCGGTAAAAATCAGACTTCCTTTCAGGCAGTTTTTTCAAATGCTCTCCCCTGACAACCTCGGGGCTCATTGAAATATTTCTCACGATGGTAAAAAGAAGCGGGGTGAAGCTGCCCACTCCTGCCCAGAAGAGGGGGGCCGCTAAGTCTAACACAAACATCCATAGGAACCCCTAATCTCTTAGCCTGCCCCCTGTTGTGGAAGGAGGTCAGAAGGCTTTGGTCCCCACGCCTGCTCCCTAAAGACCTTTAACAAGCAGACGTTACTGTAACACGCTTGGGGAATCGAACATAAATATGACCCCTGACCCCGGCTGTCAGCTGATCCACTGAGTCCCTTAGAAATATACTCTTAACTTTCCTAAACTCCCCCTCTTTCCCACCATCCCCCTCCGCTCAGCCAGGCGCCCCTGCCTCGGGTTTCCATGCCTGTGGCTCCTGGCCTGGCGCTTGCACAGTTGCGCCCGGTGTGACCTTTCTCTTCACGGAGGTCAAAGGCCCGAGACCTCAGGCCGGCCTCTTTTCTTGCTAAAGGCCAGCTGATGAATCACTCCTAACTTGAAGGGAACAGGGGGGTGGGGGTGGCTCTGGAGGCCTTTTGAGAGGAACAACTGTGGCCTATACATCAGCATTTACACTGTTCTGACACTTTCCAAACTCACGGTCCTGTCTGGGAACCACAGAGAGAAGGGAGCGGAGGCGAGGCAGCAAGGTCCCAGAATGCAAAAAAAATAGAAAGAAAAGAGTGAGAATATGATAGCTGTCTTCAAATTGTGCAGTGATAGACTCTCAGAGAGAGGGGGCGGGGGAGAGGGAGAGGGAAGGGGACAGAGAGAGAAACAGAGAGGAAGTGGGAGAAAGAGAAGAGAGATGTGGACCCTATTACACACACACACACACACACACACACACACACACTCTCACACCCAGTCCAGATTCCAGCTTATCAGACACACTTCTCACAAAACAGTAGAAAAAGAGAATCTCCCCCTCCCCTACTCTGGGGTTTAGTCAAGGGGACTTGGTTGAATGACTCAGAATTCTCTTGCTCGGTATTTAGAAAAGTAGAAATGATCTAACTTTCTGAAAAGAGGTGGTATGTATATGTTCTTTAGTAAGGCCCATGGGAGTCGACTCAGGAGGGAGAGGTGGGGTGGGAAGGTGGGACGGATGGATGAAATACCTAAACTGTATCTCCGTCTCAGTACCCTGTTCTTCTACAGAGTTCCCATTTTCATCTGTAATTTTTTAGCCGTATATAGAGTCAGCTGTCCATATCTCTGGGGTTTGTGTCATGGATTCAACAAAAGGCAGGACAAAAAATTCCACGAAATTCCAAAAAAGTTTGCCACGCACTGAGCATTGAACTGAATTCACACTAACGAAGTGATGTATAGTCATGCCCTGCTGTAGCCTACGTGCAAATATAGGTTACATGCAAATACCGCTCCTTTTATATAAGGAACTTCTGTATTTTGGTATTGGGGACTGGGAGAACCCCAGAACTAATCCCCCAAAGATACTGGGGGATGACTGTGTTTTACCTGGGGCCATTTGGGAAGTCTTCAGCAGCCTTTCCAGAGGGCTGGGGTTTGGAAATGTCGCTGAGGTGCATAGAACACTGCGGGTGGGGCTGAGCCAGCTGGCCCTCAGGACCCCTCAGTGGAAGGAACTCCGTGGGGACAGCTCTGCTTTCAACCAGAGCTGGACTTCTTCATTTGGAGTCCACCAAGCTACACATCTTCAAAGAATTAGCTGTTGTGAATCTCTTTTACCATTTCAAGTACCTCCGAGTCACATAAGCTATGCCAGCCAATGCAATGGGAGTTTAGAAAAAAATTGGGGTCACTAAGTCTTTATCAAAGTTTTTTTAATGACCCCAGAAGTGGGAGTGGGAGGAGGTAGAATAGGATAGAGGGGGAATAAATGGTAATAGAAAAAAATGCAATAATAAATGAACTATTAAAAAAAGATAGGCACATCCCAACAGAAAAAATAATAACAAAAATAAAAATGCCCTTATTAGCATATGTTAACTTCAAATTTGTCATATTAAATTTTTTTTCATTAAGATACAAAATTAAAAATAAGTATCATATCTCCATTTTGGCTTATAAATATATTAAGGTACATGAATACTCTCTTGCTTAGTTTTTCTTCTCATTTTTGTTCTTTCTTTTTATGAAAATTGAGAGGACATAAAGAAAGCAAGGCAGAGAGGTAGATCCATACTATTAAGTATATACATTAGAAACCCTTTTCCAAACATCTGCAATCAATAACCTAAGCCTCCATTTTAGAAACCAAGAGGAAGAAGAGCAGTGTAAGCAACAAGTAGGCAAGAAAAAAATTAGAACACAAACCAATGAAACTGAAAACAGGAAAATATCAACGGAGAAAAACCATGTTTCTTTGAAAATTTCAATAGAAATGAAAAACGTTGAGCCAGGCTACGCAAGAATAAAACAGGAAATTATGCAAGTGACCAATATCAGACCTGAGAAGGGGGTCATCACTACTGATTCTATGGGCATTAAAAGAATAAGAAAAGAAAATCATGAGAAAATGTATTGCACTGATTCCTTGAAAGACACAAACTGCTAACCTCATACAAGAAGAATTAAATGGAAATAGCCTGAATATCCCTTATGCCTATTTTAAAAATTGAGTCAATAAATAATAGCTTTCAAAGAAAAAGGCACTAGTCCCAGATGGTTTTACTAGAGACTTCTACCAAATATTTAAAAAGACGAAAGTAGCAATTCTCCATGATGTCTTGCAGAAAACAAATGCAGGGAGATCACTTCTTACATCATACTATGATGTCAGAATCACCCTAAGTAGATCATTGCCGCCACCCTCATACCAGGTAAAGGCCTCACAACATAGCAAAACTACAGACCAGTATCTCTCATGAACATAAGAACCAAACAATAATATTATCACTGTTATTACTGTTACACACTCACTGTCAAGTGCAGATGCTAATGCATTTCTCCATGCATTCTCAGTCAACCAGACTTATCTATTACAGGGTGCTCTGATTAAATTACCCACCTCGATTTGCGTAATCCCAATAGATTTTTCTATTTCCGTAGGAAGCATTAAAAGAAAATATTTTTATTTTTTGTTAGTTTCTTTTCTGCTTGCAGCCAACTTTAATGAAAGGAAGGGGAATACAAGGATGGGCAAGGTCTGTTTTCACAAGTCTCAGCCCCAACAAAGTCACTCTGTGGCTCCCTTTCCTCCTTTCACCTCATACCCTGGCCAAAGTTCCTCCCCTCTCTTTGATCTGCTCTTCTGAGCGAATCTGAAGGGAGATGCAATTTAGAAGGAGAAACTAGTGAGAAGCTGCTTGCCAGGGAAAAGCATTTCCAGTGCAGGGAAGCCCCACCAGGAGCAAGGCTAGCCAATCGGGGGCCCTCAGGGGGTTGGAAATGGGGCTGACCCTCCCTGTAGTGTGGTGCCTTAACGCCTACTGCATGCAGCCCATCGAACATGGTCAGACTGTCACATCTGAGTCAGCGACAGGAGCTGCGTGCGGGTGAGGGACCAGGAAAGGGTGAGTGCCACTGGAAGCATGTGAGTCGAACCGCACTAAGAATACAGAATGCATCTTTTAGTGTGTATGATGCAGTGTACAAAGGTTTTCTCAAATTGTGCCTGGGACAATGGGAATTTCCGAGCTGACTTTTAGGTAGCTGTGTGGAGAATCACTTAGCAAAAAGGGAGATTTGAGGATTCAATTAGGAGGTTAGTCTGAACAGTAGAGCAGTCACGTGGACCCGAACCTGAGCCAAGCATAGGACACATGAAAACATGTTACCAATGCTCTATTGACAGGTATCAGGACAAAGTAAATGTATGTCGAGAACAAAAGGGGTCCTCGAGACCACATACCTGTAAAACTAAAATGAGTGTGAAAATATTAGGACCTAAGAGACTAAGAGGTGTGGGTAGAAAAGCTGTCATTCTGTTTGGGAACTGGAATCGGACGCTTTAAAAAAATATAACTCAGAACTAACCTCCTAAAGATCACTGAGCTGTAGAACCCGTTGATATAATCTTGGTCATAAACTATAATAATGCTGATTTATGGGGAAACATAACATAGTTCATCAGAAAAAAACCTAACTGGCTAAGAATAGGTCTAGGCTCATGGTGGGATTAAGGAAGAAAGGGACACTGTGTTCTCGAAAGTTGGATATAGCTTCATGGGAAATGGCAAATACTCGGGAAAGGACATAGAAACACAAATCTTTGGGGACATAAAATAGGATCAATGAAATTCCTTGGTACTACATTTTTAAAACCCCATGAGGAAAAGGGGATACGCAGATGGTTCTTTAGAGCTTAGGATAAACTTTTTTTTTTTCCATCTAAGAAGGAAAAACTACACTTGCCCTTCATTTACCCTCAATAAATCCGTAAATAGATTCATGATGCCTTTTAGTAAAGTAACGAGGTAATGTTTATGTTTTCATTTCTTGAATATCGTCCCAATGCAGCAAACACATCTATGTCTTTGAAGCTGTTTCCTAATGCATTTGAACAAAAAGTTTAAGAAAGTGACTCTGTTAGTGGAGTATTTTTCCTATAACGACAAGGAGTATTCACTCGATAACTGTATATGCCTCTGTATATATTTTTCTTAAGCAGAAATACATAAAAACTTTGCGGTCAGTCAAAATGATATATGGAGAAGCTTCCTTGTACAGATTGCAGTGCCTGACAGCAGCAGAATATATAGTATTGCCTTCCTTTCCAAAGCACTAACTCCTAAAGTTGGTAGGAGCTAAAAGAAAAAAAAAATCTCTTTCCCTACTCTCTAGGCCTATAGAACCCAACGCCAAAAGAAACTCATGAAACAAAGGAAACTTGAAAACAAGAACCATATCTTCTAGAGTAGGCAAAGAGCTATATAATCAATAGATAGACATCAAAAGCATTGGTAGATTCCATTTCTATATATTTGATTAATATCTGCATTCAAGGATTGTTAAATCAACATGTGGTTTTGTTCAGCATATGACTGTTTACCCCGTGCCTACACGTGGATATTGTTCTTTGAAGAGTATCTATGTAGCCAGTTAATGACCTAGTCCTTCCTTCGCATGGCAGTTGTGATTTTCAGAGACTTACTAGTTTATTCAAATTCACTAACTCAATAAAAGCACTAACTCACCAAATATTTATCGGGCACATGTTATACGAAGGACATCAGACAGATTAATCTCTTTGATGACTTACCTGGGTGTTTGACCAAAGTCACTGGAGGGATTTGTAAAAATGTTCAAACTAATTATGTGTGTAGAAACAGCGACGTAATCGATATCTGGAAAGACCTAGATGTTTAATGTCAGTGGACGTAACGATCTGGGAGCTTTACCCAGGTGCTCAAACAAGGTTCAGATTCTGTGTCGCCCTGAAGGCAACTGGTGTAGTGTGCCAGTAAGTCATCCGTGGAGCGGAGACCCGGAAAGTGGACGTGTGTTCTGGAATATTCTGTTGGTGGCTGGGTGCACATACATGGGCTCTTCTGTTGTGACGTGGTCCCCAACCACTTCCACCACACACTCTACTGGGCTTACACGGCCCAGGCTTAAAAGCTGCCCTGCCTCCAACACGGAATGCTTCTATTATATAATACAACATGCAAAATACAAATACCTGTTCTTCAAGGGAGATTATAATGGCTGCCAGATTCACACTGTTTCTACCTGTTTCCACAGTTCCTCTCTGCTGTCGTTGTTGCTTTTATTTATGCATTCAAGTATTTACTAGTCCCTACTAGGTTCCAGGCACTACCGCCGGGAGCTGGGTATGGGGAGAAGAGGAGAACGTGGGAGAAAGTATTTCCAACATTTCTAACATGTGCCAGAAAACGTTCCCTAAACAAATATCTGACCGATGTGCGGCCTGTTGGAGGTTCACAGACGGCCTCCTGGAAATGCACGGGAGAAAGCGGCAGTGCCAGGGAGTGCCCGGATGTCTGTGTTCCCAGAGGTCCTTTCAGAGCTCAGATGTCGTGCACGTGGGGGTGCCAAGCGGGAGGCAGGAGAGTTAGGCGACCCACTGCAGGTTTCTTACAGGATAGGTAGAGACAATACTGGGCGAGAGCACAGGCCTCGAACCCAGATATCCTGACTTCAAGTCCAGGGTTAGTGCCTCTAAACCACGTAGGTCCAAAATTACCTAGAGTGCCTAACGTATCTGTCCGATTTTAAACTTAACCAAGGTGTTCATTCTTCGATATGTTTATCTGTCCATCTTTATCCTCAGTACTCTGCACAGTACAAGTCATGCAGCGTATGCTTGGTAAATGCTTGTTGAATGAATGAATAAATGAATTGTACCTGCGTAATGAATGAATGAATGAATGAATGAATGAATGAATGAATTCGTACCTGCGTAATGTAGGTACAAAGCAAAATTATAAGGAGGGTGGTACAAAGGAAGATAGATAGATTAGAAACAATTTTTGATATATCTCAAATGATTCAAAAAAGTTCTAAAGCTGATGTTACAAGAGGTGCTGTGATATTTTCTTTTAATACTTACACTAAAGATTATAATATACTAATCAAGTTTAATCCTTGTTGCCATTCCCCATGGCCCAACTAAAAATTTTATCTCCCCTTTTTCACATCCAGATACTAAATTCCAAATTATCAAGAACAATCCAGAAAAGTCATAGCACCAAAATCTTTATGCAGAAAGAACCCTTTGGCCAAGAATACATAAAGCTAAAAAATGTGAATGAAAAGGCAATATTTTGCATGATTATACTTATTATAAAGAAAAGATACTGAAATCTGGCAAAAAAAACTCATTTTAAACTTTCAAATGATATTTTGGGGTAGTCAACACATACTTTAAATATTATTAAACTAAAATATTAAATTAAACATGTACACAAGTCTCACATACTTTTAAAGAAGTTACAATTTTCCTCTACTTAATATAGTTAAAGGGATATTGAAACAAATTCAGCAAACTAAACCAAACTAAACACAGCAAAGAGAGATACTTTTCATAGGAAACTTGTGCCTTCCTTATTTAGTAATCTTGCAGGTTGGAAATTACAATCACATGAATAAATAAATTCTATTTTTCAGAGTTGGCGTTACTGTCGATATACCAACTTCAATTAAAATTGTGATTGGCCTGTTAAATTTTTACTTGTGTAATAATTTTAAAAATAATTCGCTCACCAGAACATTGCTTTACTTGTCTTTACTCTTCACACATACATGGCATCAATAACATTCTCTCTTTTCCTTTACTTAAAAAAAAAACTTTGACAATGTTCCCAAAAACCCACAACCTTTTTCTTATCCCTTACTCTCGTGAGGAAAAAAAAAATGTTTAAATCTTCCAGATAGAATTTCTTCAGCTCACTTACAGAATTTCACCTTCTCAACACCCTTGCATTTAACTTAATGTTTTTCAGATTTCCAAACTCTATTACCACAATGCTAAACAAATAACTACAGTTCAAGGGTCAGAGAAAGGGACCTATTGGGTGAAAGGTTGAACAACTTGAAAGAGCGGTGTTACAGCTTTAAGAAAGAGGTTTCACAGGTTGGAGACCTTTAGCCTGCCGGAACTGTCTATTCTTTCTTATTTTGCCTCTTCACCACTAGGGTGTTAACTTTTTAGCTGCTGGGGATTTGAGCTTCATTATATTTTTTGTCTTCCATTGACTTATTAAGTCAGAGGAAACATTACTTCATGGCAAAAACAATATTTCAGATTTTATGAATTAACTTGCCTTAGGGGAAAACCAACTTAAATTGGTGCCCTAAATTTGTTCTCATATTTATAACCAAATTAATTCTGTAAACATAATGCTTAAGAAACACATTGAACCACTCAGGTTAAAAACAGATGTTACTCATCCATATGAAAACCTCCAGTGTGATTCTCTACGTGTCTACCCACTCAAGAGGAGAAGGAACCCAATCAAGTATACACCAGGCAGACCAAAGGCACACACCAAGAGTTTTATCGTCATATTTAAGTTTTTCTTTTCCTCTGTTTTCCCTCTTTGAGATTTTGGCAAAGACGAGAAATTTTGCTGAATCTATTTTCCGTGACTGGATGGTATGACCGTGACTTTTGAAGTAGCCAGCCAGTAAATTATGAGGGACCCAGAGACTAAGCAGGAAAAGGGTTGCTGATGGGTCCTTGAAGAGATTGAAAACATAAAAATTGGGTGCTGATGAATCCATTCACCCATCCACTCACCTGCTATGCACTCAACAGCTACTAAGTGAAATCCGCAAATGTGTCAGACACAGTACAAGGTTCAAAATGTGCCATCTGCTAATGAAGGAGCACCTGGAGTAGGAGGAGAGGATTTAGTCCATGAGACTGAGTGAAAATGGACCCTGGAGTTCAAAGACAGTTTGCTCTTTTAAGTTGTATAAAACTAGGCTGTAAAAAAGAATTATACAAATGCTCTCTAGGTTAAAAAAAAGGGGGGGGGATGTAGAGAGGGATTGCCCAGATTCAACTGTGTCCTAGGTAAGCAAATTCGGGGCTTGGACACCAGATGTTCATCAGCTGTGCTGACTTCTACCATCTTTAGACTCAGGGAAGCCCGTGGCTACTCCCCAGCCTCGCGAGAATTCATGGTGCTATGGCTCAGTTGCACCCCCAAGTCATTTCCACCCCCCTGGATGCACTTTCAGAATCCAGCATGATAGTGGGGAAAGTTTCTCTCCCGCCGAGAGGTTGCATTTTCGTCTGAGCGACTCTAGAGATCTACAGGATGGTAAAGGGTGGAGTTGGCATTGTTCATCCAGGAGATATCTCTAGTGTATCCAGGGCTTTCTGAGTTATACTTTACCTACTCTTTCTTAATCCATTTCCTCACTTTATTATACATAAAATAGTGTTTGTGTCTTTCTTCTCTAATAAGTCCCATTTAGGTATATGAGCTGCTTTAAAGCATAAACTGCCTTCTTGCCTTTAGATCCTTGAATCTCAGCATATAGTAGTGAGAAGAGTGAAATATTTGTAATCGACTATGCCCTAGAGGAAGTAGGCTGTGACTGCATAAGCGGCTTGCCCATCTCTGGTACCTTCAGACTGGAGCTGGTCATATGAGTCTCTCTGGGACAGAAATAGAGCTTGGGCCATGTCTTTCAAAGAGCCCAGGCCTTTCCGGTCTGTAGTCACAGAGTTATTGTAGAACTCTTCGATCCCCAGAAGGTTCATGCTCCATGTGTGTTTGGCTGACACTTGCAGACTATTCCTACAGCCAGACCTGTGTAAATGGTGTTGGTAAAAACACTTTTCATGCCCCAGCTGGGTAGCTTATTTGGTTGGAGAATCATCCTGATACACTAAGGTTGCGGGTTTGATCCCCACTCGGGGCACATACAATAATCCACTAATGGATGTATCAGTAAGTGGAAAAACAAATCAATCTCTCTCTCTCTCTCTCTCTCTCTCTCTCTCTCTCTCTCTCTCTCTCATCTCTATCTCCATTTCTATCTCCCTCCATCCCTCTCTCTCCCCTTCTTCCCCCTAAAATCAACAAATAAAAGCACATTTTCAAAAAACCCACTTTTCAGATACACCGGTCCAGGAGCACAGGACAGACAGGCCAGGTGAAGGGAAAGCTGACTCACCTGCAGCACCTCTTCAGCGTGGCCAGGGTCCCACCTACCAGAGGGACTGGCAATGCCAGGCCCCAGCAGTTATTCCGCCAGAGCCAGGCCCCATGCCACCACCTCACGCTGAAAAGAAAAAAGCAGTGAAGTTTACAAGGAGTTTTTGTCCTCCTGTTTCTGCAAAAGACATTGGGATTCTAAACACTGTAAAAGGAATCTGATTTTCCCATTGAAGCAATGTTGTAACCGGGGATTGTGTCTGTCCAAGGGTCTGTTGCTTGATGACTTACAGAAATGACAGCAAACAGCACATTTAATTAAATGTGCAACAGATTGGAGGGCTGTAAGGAGCGAGGCTTTCCAAGGTGTGTGGAAAGCATTTAAACTGGGAGCGCAATGACAAGTTCTCTAACTGTTATCAAATGTGGTTCCTGAAGAGGCTAAAAGGAATTTAAACAAAACGTTTAAAGCTGATACTTGGAGAGACTCTGAGCAAAAGAAGCAGGGACGCAAGCCCTTCACCATGCAGGGAAAAAACGAGCCACGCAGTGGGCACCGTGCGTGCTGAAAATCCACGCGCGCTGCAGGGATGTGGGTGGGCAAAGGGCACGGCCCCTGCGTGTCACGGCCTGACAGTGAAACAAGCCCGGAGTGAAAACAGAAAACGTTAGCCCATGAGCAAGAAAGCTTGCCTCCCAAGATCTTGAGAGCAAGAGTGAGAGAGAAAAGGAAGGAAGGGAGAAAGGAGAGAGGGAGAGGGAGAGAGATTAAAAGCCCCTCTGGCTAAATATACAGATTTTACTGCCTCCTAGCAAGGATTTCTTTGCTTCTATTTCAAAAGGAAAAAGTAAATAAAGTGTGGGCAGACCATGGAGGTGTCAGATACATCTCTGTAAAGCTGTGTGTATTTTCAGAGTATTAAGTTTAGTGCAGGGAGTACAATGAGACAGAAGAGAGTTTTAAATTGTATCGTTATTAGTAAGCGAAAGTAAACAAAACGTAAAAGGATTCTTTGCAAATACGAAGACCATCGAGAGGTAGTTTATGTGCTCTTTTGTCTCCGATGTTGAGGGGTTTTTCCTTTTTAAAATATTTTAATTTTTACTGAATTTATTGGGGTGGCATCGTTGTATAAAGTTTGAAGCATGCAATTCTACAATACATCATCTGTATAGCGTGGTGTGCGTTCACCATCTAAAGCCGAGTCTCCCTCCGTCACCGTTTACCCTTCCTGTACCCTCTTCACCTCCTCTACCCCGCATCTTCCTGGTGATCAGCATCCCGGCGTTATTTTTGGAGAGTGAAAGGAGAGGGGTGGGGGAGACAGGGAGGGAGAGAGAGGGGGAGAGAGAGGGGGCAGGGAGAGAAAAATCCAATGAATATTTTCCATAAATTTCAATCAGATCTGAGTTTTTTCAGAACTCAGAAAAAAATCAGTAAAATGGCATTTTTTAGTCTGATTAAAGAACACAGCAGTATTTGTCAAAATTCTTCAAAACAGATGATTTTCTTCCACTAAAGAAGTAGATTCACAACTCCTAAATTATGTAAAGGTGTAAATTCTCAAAACTAGATCCCAATACTAAGAGTTTAATAATTTCACTAAAGAACACTTGGCTTTTAGGTTTAAACTGTATGTGTGTGCGTGCGCACACCTGTGTATAAGATCTCTCCCCCTCGCACATCCATCTTTCCGGCCATTTGAGAAGAAGCAAGGAATCCCATATGAACGCAGCTTGGTTTCCGCATCCAGAAGACCCAGTGGGGATGACGCTGGTGATGTCTTCCACCAGCGTGAAAAGATGAAATCCAGGCGCTTCTGGCAAAGCTATGGAAGACACTGATTTCCTCTTCCCACTGGGCACAGGGCCATGGAACATTTCCCTACCTCCCTTGGAGTTGGATGAGGACGTACATCGGTGACTCCATCCAAGGAACACCAGCTCAGAAACGTGAGCCGCTTCCAGGCCAGGCCAGGCCAAGAGAGACCTCTCCGGGCAACCTCAGGCTTGCCCTGTCTAGCAGACATGGCGGCCACGCACTAAAGGTCTGGAGCCACGAGATGGAAAGAACCCGGGCTTTTGACCTACTTCTTGGAGGGCACCACCTTGGAGAAACACCCACGAGGTGATCAAGAAATAAATTATATTGCATCAAGCCACTGACACGTTGCAGAATTTTTATAATGGCCACCATCACCTTAACTAAGAGACTTCTCTCCCTCTTCTTACCCTTCCTCATTGTGATATGACGAGAAGGCCCGAGTCCCAGGACTGCTGCCTCTGAAGCACTCTAAGCCACTCACCGTGCCCAGCATCAGCAGCACTGCCAGGTACTCACCTTGATGCGCATCACGCAGGCGGAGCACGAGGAAAAACACCTTTCTGAAGCCTCTGCTCTGTTCCAGGCACTTCCACATTCCTCCCAGTACCCTCTATTTTTTTTTTATTTTATTTATTTAGTTTTAGACAGAAGGGAAGGGAGAGAGAAGGAGAGACATTGAGGTGAAAGAGAAACATTGATCGTTTGCCTCTCCCACATGGCCTGACATGGAACTGAACCCGCAACCCAGGTATGTGCCGCAGCCAGGGACCGAGCTGGTGACCTTTCGTATTGAGGGACGATTCCCAACCCACCGAGACACACAGGTCAGGCCTGCCTGTATCCTCTTGATTATCATTTTGAAGTCAGTGAAATAAGATGAAGCAAGGTTAAGGACTGTGGCCTGCAAATTTCTGGGGGGTAGGATCCACATAGATTCATGTATGAATAGTGCCCTTCGAATTTGCTCAGAGTGTAACCTTCACAAACCCAATATGAACTGATAGGTAGTACCCAGAAGACATCTATTTTTCCCTCACGATGTCTTTTCAATCTTCGGTTCCTGGCACCTTCCTCTGCATTTTCCTTCCTGGAATCACTCACTCCTTGGGAAGTTTCGATGCCTTTAATGAGCTTTGTGGCATGATTCTGTTCCGGCCACAGAGGCTGTCTAGCACTGGGCTACAAGATCAGCTCTTCTGTGCCGTTTAAAAGCTGGTGCTAATTCACTGGGAAATGGGGCCTTCCCATTTTTCCAGCCATAAAACTTATTTTCTCTAAAACAGAGATTTCATGAGGGGGGTTATTAATAACTTGGATATAACCTAATAATGATCTGCAGGAAGAAAGCACAATGAAATTTTTAATAGTGAACTTATCTCCATTAAATTATTTTTAAAATGAGGCATGGTTTATCTGTCATATCCCTCCAAGTTCTAAGGCAACTCACTTCCCAGTTGCCTTGTGCAGACCTGGTCCATTCTAACTTTCTGGAAATTTCCCCATCGGTCATAATTATCCTCAGGGCATCTGGCCATGCCCCATTGCAAACTTCCCTGCCATGAATTGAGAGTTAAGAGAGAAAAAAAAAATTCACCCACAGAGAACAAAATAAATAAAATGCGTCAGTTTAGCATTAGGTACTGTAGAAACCATCGTTTCGTGCATTCCAGCATAAGTTGAAAGAGTCTAATGATTTTCCTGAAATTGCTATGATTAGGAAGGTGCCATTAAACAGAACCCCAATCAGTGAGAGTATGAAGCATAAAAGTCTCAAAAAGGGCCTTGCGCGGGGCCTCCCACAGCTGGGAAGCATCAGGGAGCAGCAGGCCACCGAGACGAGATGCGCCAGCACCGCGCGCAGCTGCGGGGCTGCAGAAGTGACAGGTTGCTGGACAGCAGTCTGGAAAGTGTACGATCCCTCCTCAGAGATCCCTAGCTCCAACCGGACGGGTCACCGAGGCTTCTACGAGGTGGAGGAGTCCTCGGTGTTTCATAATAAAGGTAAATGCGTAAATGCATGAGCAAGGAGGCGACCGTTTTATCTGAGGACGGGCCAGGCTTTCCCATCAAACTCTCATTCCCATGTGTGAAGCAAGACGTTGAAGCCTTTGTCGCTCTGCATCGTTAACTATCTGACTAAATTACGTGCGCGTATTGAGCACTTACTAGGCACCAGACACTGCACCACCCACTTGATAATCATGATCTGATTTCATACCCATCAGTCAAATGCACGATTTTTTTTTTTTTTTGAGAACCCAGTACAGGGGAGGTAGATTAAAGCTAATTGCAAGAAGGGACACAATAAAGCTGGCTTTTCAGCCCTCCCAAAGCTTGTCACCATAACTGGGGAAATACACACCTGAAAAAGGGTAGATCAGCGTGTTACTGAGTGATGATGGTTGGCAGGAGACAGAGGGGGTGATCCGGAAGAATGGGCGACCGGTTCTAGAGAACCTTCCACATTTGAGAACTTGGCAAGAAACACAAGTGGACCGTCCAGTGGAGAGACTGCTTCCTCCAGGTGCTCAGGGCAGAGGGGAAAGGCTCTCTCGTTAAGAGGCCCCTTTGCACATAGATTTATTCACATAAACAAAACCCAGACCATAACTTCCCACTTTTCAATTTTTCCCATTTTCTCACACACACTCAGGAAACTCACCATATAAAAATAATTCTTTTTAGTGACATGTTGATTCATTTTGACAAAAAAAAAAAAACCAGGATTTTTTTTGTTTGTTTTCCCCATTTGACTATTTATATGGATCAAACTAATCAGATCATTGTCTATTTTCCCTCTTATTTTTAGAGAAATAAACCCAAGTACTTATCTAGAAATCTTGAATTTAAAAACAGGCCAGATAGTTGAGGCCCCACTACAATTCTGTTTTGTGAGTCAGCTTGTCATCCGAGGTTTTGTTGTTTTCTTTGCATTTAAGTGTCTCTGTGCGCTGGGGCGGGGTTGAGATTCCTGACATGACTCTGTATAGAATCCGTGCATAGGCATGTGCTAGGGAAAATACGTTGCAAATGTGGGACAGAATTTCTCATTTCTTTGGTATGAAAATAGAAACTCTTACCTTGAAGGATAATTATTTCAGTTGCCCTGTAAGAATAAAATACCACCAAGCAGCCTACCTCTGGGAACAAATGCGCATCAGACTTTCATGAAATTTGCACACAATGCAGGTCAGGCGGTTAATGAAGCCCTAAACTGTACCACATCTGAAGTGCTAACCATCACCGTGTTCTGTTGACCTCGGTGGGTAGGAGAGCAGAAGATGTTTGCTGCCAGGAGCCAGCCTCCTCAATACGAGAGGCCGCTCATCGGCAGCTCTTTGTAAATAAACATATAACCTTTGCAAAGGTAATTTAAGGCTGTGCCTTAAAGAAGATGCTAAGTGCACGAAGAGGGAGAAGGACGATAAAAAATCTCAGGAATAACGTGGAAGGCTGCAGGCTAAGGTGGTTATTAAGTCCCAAGCTGTTTTTCCTTCACTCTTCCTCTCCACTGAAATAAAAACAATTATTGCCATGATGCTCCAAAATTAGAACACATTTGTCGTTTTTAAAGGCGGCTGCAAGGAAACTTGAGCTCAGCAGCAAAAGGGGGCAGGGAAGCAAAGAAAACAGTGGTGCCCTGGGCCTGCCCTCTCCGAGTGTGGCATCGCCCCCAGGAGGACAGCCATCAGCCCCTGGGGTCTGGGTTTACGCATAGGGGCCTTGGCAGAAGAGGCCTCGTAAAAGGGATTTAAGAAATCCCATTGGATCCTTTCCTAGGGCAGTGGTGTTACAGCTGGTGTCCTTATTACTCAGCGTGGTGAACACACCCTGCTCAGGATTGGCTGGAACAAGCCCCCACTCCCCCAACCCACCCCAGGTTCCATGTGGAGAAACTTCATGGAGCAGGCTGGTGCCTCCCGGAAAACCAGGAGTTGTTAAACAAGTTTATTCCCTGCCCTTCTGTACAGCTGCGCAGAGAGAACACTGGCCTGGATAACCCACTGCTAGTGACCCAAGTCCCTGCCTCAGCGGAGCTAAGAGGAAGAAGGCACAATTCGTGACTCTGGTGTGGTGGCCAAAGTGAACTGTCCTAAGGAGGCTTTGATTCAGAAAATGCAAGTGTTCCCGCGCCCCGCCCCCCCAGCCCACATTTCCCTCAACTTATTTAGACATCTCAGCCAAAAAAAGGTTTGGCTGTTTCCCTTAATTACTGAGATAATTGCCTTAATTCTCTCTTCACTTTGCTAATGGAGCTGTGGCTTTGAATCTTATACTTTACCCATTAGATCATTGTAATTGGGAGAGGGAAAAAAACTGGGTTATGACCCGCCGAATCCCGGTGTCGTCTTTTTTAGCGACGCTGTGGAGAGTGGGAATATATATATTTATAGATATAGATATATAGATTTAAACAGAGTATGACTATATATAGCATTAATATATAAAATATAAAGTCATATAAAATTTATTTAAAATATATTATATTCGTGTGTATATTATATATAGTCATCACAGGAAGCAAAAATAGATTTCCGAGGGAGAAATATTTTCACGTTTGCAAGCACAAATTTTGAGCCTGCTTAACTAAGGAGTAGACTTTTCTGTCGTGTAAATGTTTGATTGCACTTCGAAATAATCGAGCCCTCCACCAAGAATGCGCTGTTTTTGTTTTTCAAAGAAAAATCTAAAAGCTGAGGTTGAAGTAGGTGGGCTAGGAGAGCCCCGAGCCCAGACCTTCAGGTGCCTTTGCTATGCGCTCCGTGTGCCCGTGGGCTACGAGCCTCTCCTGGGGGCGAAGGCTCACTCTCTCGCCTGCCTTCCGCCATCGCGAGCTGGAGGGCAAGTTCCAGTCCCGGATGCGGCAGACAGCAGCGTCCTTTATTCCACCACCTTCCCTTGTTTTCCCCATAAAGTCACAAATGGCTGCCTTTTCGTGCGGACCCTGTGGCACTTCTGAGCGGAACTGGCTTTCATTTTAAAGCTATTGTAAAATGTCTAGAGATGCTTAGCTATAAGGCACCATAAAGTTTAAGCTATTATTGTTAAAAGGACACAGCAAGGCCGTTCGCAGCGAAGGTCCAGCCGCGTGCGGAAGCACAGGGGCAGAACAGTCGGAGGAGAATCCAGGAGGGGTTTTTGTAGATGTTTTGATTTTCATTTGCAAATACCTCTCCGCAAGGATCTAAGTACTTGAGGTATTCAAATAGAGACTTCACATCAGCTTCCCTTCGTTTCAGAGAGGTTTGACTTAAGAGCTTAAACACACACATCACCCTCAGAACAAGAAAAAGGGAGCAAGATGAATTTTATTAACCAACAGACAATTCTTGTTTCCAATTCCGGTTCTTACCACCTGTTTCCTCAGATCTCCGTAGCTAATTCTGGTTCAAAGCCCTCTGGGAACGGAAGGCTGCATTTGAATGTTCAGTACCATCCCTTCAACAAACACCTCTGAGCATTTTCTCTCTGTAGACCCTGGGCTGCCTTCCGGGGATAGAACACTGAGAAGAAGTGAGCACAGGGCCTGCCCTCGTGGAGTTCAAACCAAGCCCGACCCTCACACACACACCACATGAGCACACAGAAAAACACAAAACTCTCACCACGACAGCTGCCTCGGAAGAAGGACCAGGGGCCGTGGGTATCTAAAACAGGGTGCGTGACGGAGCCAAAACAGGTTTCTAGAGAAACAGGAACTAGTATCTATTGAAAGCTGACTATAAACTATTGTTTGAAGCACTTAGAGATATTTTTTCTTCAGCCGTACGACCCATGCTGTTGGTATCCCCACTTTAGACACGAGAACGTCAAGGCTGACGCTCAAGTTGACATCTGAACTTTGAGTGGAAGCCCAGACAGGCCACACCATGCGGCCCCCAATATGGAGAGTATTCCATGAACAGGAGCCATCTCTGCCGGGGCCTGGCCATTGTCTAGGGCAGCTTGTCCCCCAGGAAACTGCCATCCATCCCAAAACCTCTTCCTCAACACGACACTTCCAGTTTTCTACAGCCGGGGTGGGGAATGAGAATAAAGATGAGAAGGCTGGTTCTTCAGTGTCTCCACGGGGGAATGAAATAGCTCATTTCCACCTGCTTGTTATTGGTCAGAGCCAACCGCACAGCCCCGGCTAACGTGGAAGGGGTTCCCGTGTACGTCAGGGAGGGGAGAAGAACCAGAAACACGCGTGAGCACCAGCAGCACCAGCCACTGCAGGCAGGATAAGCGCAGGAGGGAAGAACCACGCACAGACAGATGCCACCGCGTGCAAAACCACGGGCGGAGATGAAAGGTGGACGGGACCAGAACACGTGGCGGAAGAGCGGTTGGCAGGGCAGAGTTAGACCACGTGGAACCCTCCCTACTACGTGTACCGCATTTAGCAAGTACAGGCATGCTCCGTTTGATTGTGCTTCGCAGATGCTGAGTGTTCTACAAACTGGAGGAGCTTAAACAGGAGACCGAATGGCTGCAATCTCGTGATAAAATGTTCACGAATGACGACTCGGTTCTTGTGGATGAGCCACGGAAGTGGTTTCCTGAGGTGGAACCTACTCCTGGTGAAGATACTGTGAAGACTGTTAAAATGACCACAAAGGATTTAGACCATTACGTGAATTCAGTTGATAAAGCAGTGGCAGGATTTGGGAGGATTCACTTCAGTTTGGATAGTTTCACGGTGGGTACCATCTCTTGAATGGCATCACACACCACAGAGAACTCCTTTGCAGAAGGAGGAGTCCACCGACGCAGCAAACTTCATCGTTGCCTTATTTTCAGGCATCTCCACAGCCACCCACCCCATCGGTCAGCATCCATCGGTGTAGACACGGGACCCTCCCCCAGCGAAAAGATCGAGATTCTCTTAAGGCTCAGATGATGGTTAGCATTTTTTAGCAACAAACTATTTCTTAATTAAGGTATATAGATTACTTTTTAGGCATAATGCTTTTGCACACTTAATAATCTTTTATGCGTAAACATAACTTTTATGTGCACCGGGAAACAAAAAATGTTTACGGCTCGCTTTATTGTGATACTGGCTTTATCGTGGGAGTCTGGAACCGAACCCGCAATGTCTCTGGGCAATGCCTGCATTTAATAAACATCCAAAGTGTGCCAAGTCTCATTATCATCACTTCATCCGATTCGGCACTCAGCCCCCACCAGACGAATTCCACACTTTATTAAATCTAAGACACCCTCAAGTGTAAGTCAAACCTTCCATTTGTGTGTCATTATAAAAGGACAACGGAAAGGCCGCTACCCATGGAACTGGGATGCATGCCTTCCTGGGACGCATTTACACGGCGCCTTTTACGCTTATGGAGAGGGTGCTTTCGGCCGTCAGTGTACCAGTTTTTACCATTTATTCTTCTCGCGTGTGTCTGGGTGTGCACATGCAAACTAACTGAGCTGGGGAGTGCGGAGCACTTCTTCACATTCGAGCACTGCTCTTTGTACCCAGACCATCGATGTCAACGCTGGCTTTTCCTTTCCAGCACTGTCCTCTATGCCATCAGGTCCTCTCTTTTAAGAGAAGAACTGGACCTTTAGGCCAGTTCTGCGAGTATGAAGAATTAGCAGACTCTTGGCTCTCACTTCTAGAATGTCGCTAAGCATGCCCCATTTATCACCTCCACAACCCCCTTCCCACACCTTCTTGGTTCCTAATGATTAAGAGAGTGCTTAGTGCAGTTTCTGGGATTCTTTTCCAAGTCACTAATAACCATTCTTCTAGGGTTTTTGTTGTTGTTGTTGTTGTTGATTTTAGAGAGAGGAAGTGGAGAGAGGGAGAGAGAGAAACATCGATTTGTTGTTCCATTTATGGATGCACTCATTGGTTGTTTTTGCATGTGCCCCGACTGGGGATCAAACCTGCAACTTTGGCATATCGGGATAATGCTCTAACCAACTGAGCTACCCGGCCAGGGCCTTGATGGTTTTGATACTGAAGTCCTTGATGTTTACTCGCGTGCAGGTGGTAGTAACGATACCTTAACCACCACCTGGACAACAGCGCTTGTAAGACACTGTCTATTGGAAGGCACGGTCTGATTTCAGGAATATAAAAATATGGGAAAATCTTAGAACTGAGTAAATATGATAGTAATGTTCGTTGAGTCCTTCCTTGTGCCAGAAATTACTGAATTGAGCACTTTATATTAATTCATTCATTCTTTATAATATACCCAGGTAAGCGCTTCGCAGAGGAGGAAAAAGAAATTTAACACCTTAGCCAAACAGCAGATCTTGGTGCAGCTCTGCGACCTGAGAACCCTGCTACGTCTAGCTGTCAGGCATGAGAATACCCAGCTGGGGAGAGAAATTATTACGAGCCATTTACAGGTGGCCAGGCAAAACTCAGGACTGTCACGTGATGCTGCCCACTCTCACCGGCAAAACTAGGAATGTTGTTCAGTGCTTTTTCACTTGCTCCGTGTAGATGCAGTCAGATCTGTGTTTCCATATAATTGCCACGTGCATCTCAGGGGTGAATTTTAAACATTTCCCACATGGAGAGATTGAGCAGGTAAAATAAGGTTAATTTTCCTCAGTGGGATTTGTGGTGATCATGATGCCAAGAACTAGAAACGTCTTCCTCATGGCCATTGAGAAGGCGACCTTGGTCTAAACTCCAAGGGCACCCTCCCCAGCTGTTCTCCATCTTCAGAACGGGGCGAACATAGTGTGCTTGTGTGCGGATCTTCCGGAAGTGCCTCCCAAATGTCTCAGTCACCATATTCGATCTACCTCTGTCCTGCCTTCTAGCAAGCTGTCCTTTTCCTGAACATGCATTCCTTCCGTCTGGGTCAAACGTAAAGGCAGGGAGGAGGTGAAGCTCAACGGCTTCTGTTCTGCACGGTCCCAGCCTCCCTCCCACTCACATGAGTGGGAAACGACCACTTACACCTCAGCTAATCTCCGGGTCTCTGCTGAGATCCCGATGACAAGGTGAAATTAGCCATTAAGAAAAACCTAGCTAGAGGTGAAAAAGGGCCGGTTTTGCCACTTTCCATTTCAGACCTCGCGTGAACTTGATGAGTTCAATCTCAAACCAAAACTGAGACTCCCAAGCTCAGATTCCTTCCTGCCCAAATCGGACAGCTTTACGCAAATAAAATGAAGGTTTAAATATGGTTTTAAAAGACATTCATTGGGGGTTCTGGATACCAAAAATATTTTACTCAAAAAAAAGTTCAATGAGCTAAGTTTAAATAAATCAGAAATAGAAGGGTCAAGGTTTTCATCATAGACACTTAGACCTAAAAATTAAGGGAAAGTACTAGGGGAAAAATCTTTCTCTGGTTGTGGGGAATAAGACCATTTGGAGAGCAGTAGGTAACATTTGAGAAATCTTAAGTCTGGTGCATTTCACCCATCTTTGGGGTCACAAGAATCTGGGGACCATTGTCCTCATTGGGAAAAGGGTAGAATGTCAGGAAAAAGGACCTTGAAAGAATACAGCCTTATTTGACTTCCTTCCAGAACATGAATTCTTATACGTACACACAACTATTGCATTCTGGTAAAAAAGGAAAAGGGAGCGGGGTAGAGTCTGAAAACATTCCGATGTGGCTTCTCGCGGTATATTAAAAGCACGCTACAGCGAGAGACACAGACTCGAAGTTTGGAAGTTTAACCCCGGGGAGAGAAAATTATGGTTTTCTCCATTTATCCATGAACCCTGCAGCTGGTAAGAAGGCTCTCTGTTAGTAATTACATTGAACAGATGAGGGATTTTAAATTTTTTTTTATTTGACCTGCAGTTAAACAAAATTTGCTTGTTTTATTTTTGGTGAAAAAACGATGAGGCAGCACCAACCCCAGGTTCACCCCAGAGCTGTTGATTTTTCCCCCGCTCCTAATCTGTTTCAGACGCCCAGCGCGCAGTCCCGGTTTAGTGGGAAACATTTGCAGCCAAGACCTTCAGGGCCTTTATCTGCAGTTTATTTTGTTAACTACAAGTTTCAGATTGTTGTGAGATTTTTCTTTTCTTCTTCCTTTTTTTCTCCTTTCAAACTTTGCAACAGGAAAGTTCATCTTCTGCTCTTAGGAGACAGATTTAAAGCGAAAGCAAGGGACAGGATGGGTTTGGAGGAGACCGAAGTGGCAACAGAGGTTGGAAACCAGTGAAAAGCGATCAAGAGGGATCATAAAATAATACAAACGAATTCACTGTCTTAAAGATTTAGAGCATAGTTCACGCTCCACTCCCACCCTTCCCCTTGTAATTCAAATTTAACACTAATAAAAGAGAGGAACTAAAGATAATTGGCTAGAATCAAGCATTACATATCAGGCATTTCACAAGCTGCCCCAGCTGAGCAACTGCAACGCAGTGCATTCTAGCTCATGAGCTCAGAACAAAAAACAATGGTTCACGAGGTGGAAAGAATGTGGTACAGCACCCCATTGCCCTCGCTGGTATTTATAAAGTTTTGGCAAAATTTCATAACAAATTTTTAAATAATGTGAAAGTGGCCTGTTTCCGGTTTCTACCATGCACCGTGCCTGCCTGGAGGATGTTGTGGGCAGGGCAAGGGGCCAAAGATTCTGCCTGGCAACCGCTACGAAACAGAAAGGCTGCTAATAAGCCTCGAGCCCGTGCAGGGCTTTCTCATGTTAGGGTTCAAGGAACTTTCCTATCTGCCCTTCCCCAGGATTCTCACCATAAGCCTGGGTAAGACCAAGCCGCTTTATTCTCCAGAGGATGAAACCAAGGTTAACAAAGACAAGGAACTTGATCAAGGACACAGAGTAAATGGAGATCGCTGGAGAAATTTCAACCCACCTTTCTGATCCTTACAGCAGAGAATTGTCCATCGAGACCCAAACGCGGAATTAACCACACTGAGTCCTCTTTCCCCTCTTCTCTGTCCCTGCACCATCGCAGGGCTCTACGTTTCACCCCGAGACCACCGCTGACTCCTCCGCAGCAACTGACTCCTCTGAGGCAAACCCACTCTTCCATACGAATCAGTGCTCTTCCCTCTCTGATCAATATTTGTTTTAAGACAGAGAAGCAAATCATTTCACTTAAAGGCCAGTGTGACAAATTCAGGCTGATGGCATCTTTCGCTGCGATCATTAAAATTCAAAGTAAGTTAGCCAGTCTATCAAATTTAGCCACATATGCCTCTTCCTCCGTGACATATATTTTATGAGTTGGAATGTTGGCTACGCTCGGAGTGAATGACAGGCATCCAAAGGAGGCACGTTGTCCCGGAAAGAGCAGAGGCGTTGGGGCAAGAAAAATCTGGGCTGATATCTTGTTTCTACCATTTAATGTTTATGTGACTTTGGGCACATTATGTCACCTCACCGAAACCTAGCGTCTTCTATAAAACTGTTCGTTTAATTTTAGAGGATCCTTGTGAGGATTCAACCAGACAGAACGTACAATCCATCCGTAAAACGCTAGCCCCTTGGTTGGATTCTGTTCCAAGTATTTTTAGCTCATGGATGCTTCAGCTTGGGCTTTCCAGGTGCGGTCCTGGCCTGTAGCTGCGTCTGAGTAGTTGTCCTGTAACCAAGTTCATCAGGGTGCAATTTGCATGGAATAAAATTGCACCGAGTAGGATGATGCTGTGATGTTGTTTTTTCTTACAGGAGACCTGCCCACCCATGGGTGGGTTATGGTAAAGATACAGTAGACTAGGGAAGAGCTAATGGATGGAATAAGTACTACTGCATTCTTTAAATATACTATTTCATTTAATCCTCTCAACAGCCCAGAGTGGAGCATTAAGCAAGTACATAATTTTACAGAAGATAGATCAACTATTTATATAGCCAAAGTCAGTAATTAGGACTGAAAACATTATTAACTGAGTTTGTAAATGAATCCTTCAGGTATTTATATTACTCACCATTTCTCTTTGTTCACTGTAAATTATCAGCCCTAGGATAATTTATTCAGTTAACTTAATTGGCACTAAGGCCCAACCAGATAATTCAGATCTAAATTATTCACATCGTCTTTCCCCATTATCCCAACATTGAAAGAAATTTCCCCCTCCTCTTTGCCTTTTTGCATGAGGTTTCATCTGCAACAGGACCTCGAACCCAGCATAAAATTGGGAACGCGTGCTCTGCCCAGCTTGTCCCATCTTGGGGTGGGGAGGAGGAGAACGATGTTTTCTAGTTTGAGAAGCTGCGTCAGCGGCCTTCCCAGGAGACATCAAATAGTTCAGGACCTTGAGCCAAAGGACTCTCCAGAAGGTTAGATTCAAGATAATTCCGCGGCCCTAAAAAACTGAAAACTTAAGGATGGAGGGGTACCCACCTAAAATGTAAGCAGAATCTTCTTTCAGATGGCTCTTCAAAGTGGAGATTTCTTTCAAAGCTAAATATCGTAACACAACTCAAGGAGAGCAAAAAACAAGGTAGAACTCAAGTTATAAAAATAAAAGAATTGCCTAAACACTCATCATTATATTATTCTTCTCCACTGAATAAATCTCTTATCTGTTTACTAGATATTGATTCACTCTTGATATATACTGGATATAATATAAAAAGAAGATGTGCAGGAATTTTAATACTTCCTGGAACTCTAAAGACAATTTGGCAGAAGCTCAAAATACATTGACAAATACTTTATGTGTGGTATCTTTCCAGAAGGGAACAGGACGCTAATCAAAACTAGGGAACCCAACAACAAACATATGTCTTTGGCGAAATCCAAAAGTAATTTTGTACAATCTTACAAGCATTACCCAATTTTGGAATCATAGAAATTTAAGACTTGAGACAACCCTTTGCCATTTCAAAGTTGTGGTTTTGAGCATTTCCAGTTCAGGCCTACTGTCTAGATTAAAATTAAGGCGTCGGTGAGCAACTGGGCTTGAGGATCTACTTAACTAACTCGCCATAGAAGGCAGTCACCTGCAGACGCAGGCAAGCATCTGAGGTTCTCCCAAAACATAACAGGTACAGAGTGATAGGGATCAGGCTAAGGATTGAGAATAGAAGTGCTACGTTTTCTCCTTTTTCCTAACTGTATTTTTCTTAAACACACCGAACCGCCAAAACTGGAGGGTGAAGAGATTCCAGACCTACCCATTTCACTTGTTGTAAATTGGATCAGTTCAGCCAAATTCTTCCACACACAAGAACAGATGGTATGACATTTTATCATAGAATGACTTTTCCTTTGCTTTAATGTAAAAAAAAAAAAAATCCAACCCCAAATGACAGTATATTTTTCACAGACCTCTGGCCTGTTATAATCTGAGCTGTTTCACTTTCTGATCCAATTTGTGGTTGAGTATGGCTTCTTTTGTGTCTGCAAATGTACCAAATTAGAAAGCCCTTACACAAATGGAAATATCTTTTTCTATTTACACAATATAGGTGTATTTAAAATGAGGGGAAATAGTTTACCCACATTTGTAAGTGAAGTTCCCATTGTTCAGATAATGGGCTCACTATTTATCAGCACATTCTTCCTGCACTTCAAAATTAATTATAAAACATACTCGAATGTGTACATTCCGCCTGTGTGTACACAGAGTGGACATTGAAAGAAATCACTTGAATATTTCAGGCAGAAAAATACTTTATTGAAAACATGCAATTGATTAAGGGAAAGTGGAGAATTTTGTTTGCGTTATTAAGAGAATTACGTGCTGTTAATTTCATTCTTGCATGGGTAGAGTCATCTTTTAAATAATTCATGTTTCCTTATGACCAATTTTTCTTTGTTTGCTCGTATGTGCTTTAGAGATGATTATAGAATCCGAACCTGTAACACGTTACCAGGAATATATAAGAGCACTCGATGAATTTCATAATACCCCAACATTTTTATTTTTCCCTCTCTCGGCGAGCTTATGTTCTTTCTCAGTCTGTGTGACATTCGGGACCACCAAACTGAGAGAATTTAAGGAAATCCAAGTTCAAGAGGGGTGGTTTGTTCTGGGCGTGTGTGTGTTTCGTGTTTTCCCTTTGAAAAATGCAGAGTTTCGTTTCTGTTTTACATCTGGTTTCCTTAGAGGGGACAGGAAGCTGTTGCCATGTGAAAGTTTGAACTAGGAATGGCAACGTGAAGTCAGATCAAGATAGCCATTTCACATGAATCCATTTACAACTCGTGCTAATTGGCGGTAGTAGCTGGCTGGGGTCGAGGGACTAATCATCCAGCGGGAAAGGAGCCACAGTCCCCAGGGAGGACCCGCTAGTCCCCAAGTGGTGTTGCAGTAACAGGAGCCCTGCCTTGCTCAGCTAATTCCTTCAGCCTGCCGCGGAAGGAAAGAGGGGACTCAAGCCCCGTTGTTGGGGTGCTGTTACCAGCACCAAACGGAGTCCCAGGAAACCAAAGGAAAGTGTGTCAGGCCCCTTCTCAGAGCATCTTTCTCATTCACAGCCAATGCACCATGTTCCGGGAAGGGCTTGCAATAAAGAGTAATATGTTGGGGAAATTAAATCATGAATGGGAACTGTTAATTACACACACATTGGTTTAAAGCCGAAGTGAGTACTTCTATCTGCCCTCCGCCGCGCATTTTACATGCCTGCCTGTTCCTCCGCCGCGGCTGCTCGGTCTGTTTCTCTCTAATCTACCGCCCCTCGCACTTCCCTACCCAATTCCAAGCGCCAGCACAAATGTAAAATGTAAATTGCGGCCTAGATTGCTGCTACTGGAGTGTGCAGACAGGCGCTGGCTTCTGCAACGGCCTCGATGTGCCTGCAGCGGCCAGGGCCTTGCATACCGACGCACTCGGCTGTTATCCATCACTCTCCTCTTTGGTTGCCGTCCAGTTTTGGTCTTCGGCCAACCGTGAGCATTTCCCGTGCTAGTTTACAGAAGAGAATGTCTCTGCACTCGAGCCCTCCAAGCCCACTTACTTAACACTGATTTTTTTTCTTTTTTTTCTTCCCCATAATAAAGCCCGAGTGGTAATTTAGCAACATTCCCCCCAGCAATAATCACCTGTCTTACTGTGACACCCCCAGATTCTTATGGTAGGACCCACCATGGTAGTATCCCAAACTGACTTCCATCCCTGCCCTCCAGGAGATTTTTATCAAAGAAGGGGTTCGTTTTTATGAATTCTAAGGCTATTTACTGTCAAGTCAAAGCAGAGAGAACATGTTGGCTCCAAGGCCCAGGGGACTTGGAGGATGAGGAGGAGGGCCTCCTGGTGAATGATGGTGTGGGATAAGGAGTGGGCCGGACGTGAGCGAGCTGAAAAGAAATATTATGTTCCAATTGTGGTGGCGGGTATGCACTAAGAATTTGGCTATCATCCAGTAAGCAGCAGGAAGGAATCAATGGGCATTTTTATATAGAAACATTGTCCATTTCACTTTTTAGAAGGAATAAAAACAGCTCTGGTGGTAAAACAGAGAATTAACTGGGAAGAGAGAAAAGCTGTGGCAACCCTCAGAACGAGAGGTGAGGTGCCCTCGAGTACGGCCGTGGGAGTGAGTGAACGGAGAGGACAGGCCTGGTTTGGGTGACATTCCTGCGGCAGAGCAGTGAATGGTAGGCCCGGATGCACTTCCGATCTGTTGAAGGGATAGGCGAGAGGGAAGGGTGAAGTAAATAGACAAGGACTTCCTGAACAGAGAGGACAGCAGGAAGAAGGGATGTCGCACACCGCATCCCAATTTGATTTTAGTTGCAATGAACCTGAGATACTTAAGCATCCTCCAAGGCAAGATGCCTGTTGAAAACAGAGCCTGGTTTTGCAGAGTGGAGTCCAGGCTGAGCAAAGACATGGGTGCTAAAGCCACAGAGTTATTGGAATTGCCCACAAGGACAGTGTAAGGCAAATAGAACTGGGAACAGAAACTCGGAAATACCAGCACTTAAGGAAGAGGTATGGGGTGGGGGGCGGGGTGAAGTTGGTGATGCAACCTGAGAAGAAACTAACAGAAGAGAAAATCAGAGCGAGTCCTGCTGTAACATCCAAAGGGTGGCCTGGCCACCACGGGGCTGGATGGAGGGCAGGTGACCGGTGAGCAGAGACGCCATTGCGAAATGGCCAAGGGGGCATTGCCCCTTCGGACAGTGTTTCCCCCTGAAAGCAACCACGGCCCCAAACAGGCTTCGGGGGTCAGTATCTACAAGTCACTGCTTTCGTCAGGAATGCTGTTGGTTTTTTGAATCAGCAAAGGAAAAGGGGGATTTTCCAGATTTTTCGTGTTATTCAGTTTTTGAGAATGCACTCAGAAATGAATGGAAGCAAAAGTGTTCTCAGCTTAAATAACACATATAATTATACTCTTGATGTTGGGTTTCCTGTAGCCAACATCCGCCTGACCTACATTATTTTTCTTACTTACACATATTTCTACTTTTGTTTGTTTGTTATTAGTTTGGGAAGCGGTGACTATGCCGTGTAACAGATGAACAGTACGTCAGAAAGTCATTACTTAGGCCTGTCCTAAGAAATCCTATGTCTGGGGTACTCACTTCTGTTCCCAAACTAATGCTTTATTTATTTAGCTGTTCATTTTAGGAACATGAAAAGCATGTTTAAAAAAAAAAAAAAACCCAAATTAGCCTTGGGAACAGATGAATAAATATGAAAACAATTTATCCCTTTAACGGCCTAATAAAATATGTTTTCATTATGCTAACTGACCCTGATAAATTCAATAGCCATCAGTTAAATATATCCATCATCCTTGAGAAGTATATCCAAATGTTTGCTCACTTTTTTTGATCTTCAGTGAGCCTCGATCACATGATGATTATTAATTGTGACATCTATAATATAATTCTTTTTTGGCTTTTACTTTTAAAAAGAACAGGAAGGAATCTTTTCACTTCAAAAAAAAAAAAAAAAAGGAAATCCTACTCCAAGCCATCTTGATTTAAGTTCATTGGATTTCTCTTGTTCAGTTCCTTGAAGTTCCTTCAATAGCCACTTTAATGACCTTTTACTGTTTCGGCGTTAATGGCGTCAGTTTTGTTTTCTAAGGGGAAAGCACCAGGTATCGATGGGCCTCTTATGTGGTGGGGATTGCAGTGATCCCATCCCACTCTCCCTGTTGGAACCGGCCGCCACATTTTTCTGAGGACGCCCCACGGATGGCAGAGGGCACAGGAGGTCAGCTTGGGCACCTCTCTATCTCAGGAGGACTCGTGCACAGGGTGGGTGAGGGAGAGGAGGAAGCTAGCACCTCAGTCGGGACTGTGGGAGAAGGCTGCACCCTGAGAACGAATGAGCCCTCTCTCAGCTGGCGAGGACAGCCACTCTCAGTCGGCCACGCTTACCGGCCTTGGGGGACATGGTGGGCGACTGTCCCTAGTTCATGGATATTTACAAATAACTAAACGTGATGGATGGGCAGGCAACCCAAGTGAGCCTTTCTGGCCATTTCTTTCTGGTCCTTCACTCGATAGCCGGCCAGTCACATGGTTCTCTCCTCCTCCCTCCCCCACGGGCCATCGCTGCTCCGATCCCGAAAACCAGGAACACGTGCTCTCGTTTGCACATCTGGCCCGGGGAAGCCTGGCTCCAATTTAAAAACCTACATGTTGGTCCAATTCCATTATTGGACAAGGAAATTCTGTTAACTGGTGGCCTCATTTGCATGTCATTACCCAGAATTCCTCCCCAGCCCACAGATGTTTCCCAGACATGGGGCGAGGAGAGGGTGGGGGGAGGTGACGCTTTGGAAACAAACAGAGAGATTTGTGTATACATTGCTCGGAATTCTTTGTCCTCTGTGTTGTGTCAAGAAACAACACATAACATAAAGTTATGAGTTTTTACCTAGCTTGGAGAGAAAAATGTTTCACCTTATTCTCAGGAAATTTAAACAAAAAGATACCCAGAAACTAACCACCAGGTAAGGCTCTATTCATTTAAACAGACGAAAGAGCGGGTTTCAGACTCCCATACTGTATTTTCAGCATTTGCCATAGAACTTTCTTTGGGGGCGGAAAGATCAAAACACTTTTTTTAAGTGATATTAAATTGATAAAAGTGTGGAAGGTCTTGGTGGGACTGAATTTCGGTAAAAACTACAGCCCGCTGGGAAAGTTTTTAACTGAACAGTCACATTGTTCCTCTCTTCAAACCTGTGCTCGTTTAGCGATGGCATAAACATCTCTATTGTGTTCTGAAAGATATCTAAATGACTCTGGCCAATAGTTGCAAAACTGGATTCTCCGCACTAAAAAGAAAAGAAAAAACGACTACATAGAATGCCCGCCTGCAGTGAAAGATTTCAGAGTTATTTTACTTATATTTTTCAAAAGGAAGGAATACTTCATTCACAACAGAGAAACTAAAAAAAAAAAAAAAAAGGAAGAGAAGAAACGAAATAAAATTTCAAAATAAAATAAAACAAAACACTGTAATTGCGTTGGGGGCTGAAGTTAAAATGCAGGTGTTTTGAGGGGAACATAAACATTTTTTCCTAAATGAGGCGTTGAGGGCTGGGAGAAGGGCAGTAAAATTAGTGGAATTACTGCCTGATTTTAACCAGATGATTGCTGCAGTTGGACACCAGCGAGTTTTCATTAGGGACTCTAATTTACAAGCCATTCAACACATTCCAGTGGAACTCAACAACTCCCCCAGGTCCTAAAGAATGCCAGCTCCCCCACTTTATGGCAGAGATGCCGAACGGTGAGGCTTTTAAAGACCAGCGCGACCACAAGCTCGGTGAGCTGGGGATGATCACACTGCGTTCCCGAAGGAGATCGTTCCAGGGAACCGACTTCTGACACGCAATGCACCCGCAGTGTGCGCACCTGTGGCCACTCGGTGTTGCGTGCTAGCAGGAATGGTGCATCAGGAAGACGCTCCTGTGGTACTCAAAACACGATATTTGTTTGCACGTACCAGTAATAGTCAGGAGTTTAAGCTCTGCTGATAATGTCGGGGACCTGGCTTTAACGACATGGAATCTCTACCACTTGTAGAAAGTGGCCCGAATGTGGCGGGGTTGTAATCCCCTTGCTGAGCACTGGCCAGACTTGGTCGTAACCTTAGGGTACGTTGACACGATCCCCTGGTCAAGTCGTATTTTCCATCTGGTACCCGAGAGACACCAGCCCTTTGGTGTCCTGCAGGCATCCAGGGAGTCGTGGGCATCTAGACTTCTCCTTTCCTTTCCACCCTTGTGCCATGGCTGGCGAGGGTGACACACGCTGGGATCCGGAGAACCTTAGCGCTTGTGTTGCTTCATGTTTGGACTGCAGGCGATTCAGTATTGTGGCTGAAACTTAATCAAAGCTTGTTCTACACGCCCTTCAAGTACTGCTTTGGTAATGGGCCCCAACCATCCTAAGTAACAAATTGTGACAAAACCTCAGAGCTTCATGTTTTAAAAACTGCCTTACCAAGCAAGGGCGCACTGCCCAACCTGCATGAAAGCCAGTGCTGTAGACCGGCTTTGGGAAAAGGAAGAGTTTACATCTGTGAGTTCCACCAGCAAGGAGCAGAAGGCAAAGCTCAAATCCTTCTCCCAGATCTAGGGTTCGGGTGGGATTTAAGGGGTTTCAGCACTGGATCATCCTGGACAGCGGGTTTTCTGCCTCCTAAAGTGCTCTGGCCTGCAGGTTCCGGTCCTGTCCGGGTCCTTTGGTTCTGGGGGGAGAGAACAGTTGAGGGTTCACAAGCTCTGCTTATACGTGGTGCATCCAAGGTTTAAACTTTGGTTTCAGGTCTCATTGGAAACAGGATAGGACCGGTTTGAGCGGTGCTGGGGCCACCTATCTCTGGGCAGCCAGTACGAGAAGAAGTAAATAGTAAACACGTGTCTGGGCAGGCCTTTGAAGATACAGAATCATTTTCTATAACATGGGACTGAGAATTATTTGTTTTATTTTTTTAGGTTATGATGCTGTGAGAGAGAACGTTCAAAGTTTCTCATATTGCAGTTTCGCCAATTCTATACTAAAACCAAACAATTTCTTTTCTAATCATGTAAAATTAAGGAAGCATTATCTTCATAAAGTCCTGAAAACCTCATTTCTAACTCATGGTCAAAGAATCATATTATTGTGGTTTTCATATTTGCCCATAAAATTGTTTGAGATTCCTCATGAGAAAATTCTAGAAAAGTGAATTTTGGGGTTATCATTACTATAGGTGACATAAAGAATACCATTAACTTTATGAGAAAATCATTAGGTGTCCACTTCACCTGATACTAATTGAAAGATCTGGCCACCGGAAGTCCCTTTTAGACACATAGAAATGTCCCAGAATGCCCGGTGGAGTAGTTTTGACTATGCACATTCATGGAAATATCTTTAAAATACTTGCCAAGACTTTAATCATGTTGAACTTGATGCCTCTTTACATTTCATTTAGCTAAACTATAAATCCAGTTTGTTCATCACAGAAAAATCAAGTGCTTTGCAATAATTATTCTTTTCTCTGCCGTTTCAATGATTGCACTTTGTATTAGGTAACCCAGCTATTCAGAATTCTGCAGTTTTACATTTTAACTAGTTGTGTCAAAAGCTATATGGGCAGTAACTTAAGTTTTGGGGAATAGGAACCTGTGAGGGACTTGGAAGGGAGAGTTACGGCCTTAAACAAACCCTTGAAGTTAAAGTTAAAGATACATGTAAACTGCCTCTGTAGAGAATTTGTTAACTTTTTGAAAATAAAAATTCTGAGAAGATAAAAATAACTTGTAATCCCACCACCCAGATAACTGCCATTTTGATAAATATTTTACCGGATTCTAAAACTATTGATCTGATAAGGTGTACGCTGCTTCATAGCAGGTTTTTTGCTACTTCTAACAGTATATGAAGAGTACTTTCCCTCATCATGACAGATTCTTCTGAGACAAGATTTCAAATCACTATAAAACTATTCTATTACATGTATAAATTCCATCACACTGTTTTGGACTTTTTATTCCCCCTTTTTAAATAAATAATACAACACAATGGAAAAATACATTGTAATAAATATTTTATATGTAATCTTTGTTTCAGAACCTCAAAAATTCAAAATTTTAGGTAAAGGATATTCGCTTGCTTAAGGCTTGTGAGTTGACACACTGTCCTCCAGAAATGTCACATCGATTTTTACGCTCATTAGCAATATCCCGGAGAGGACTTAGTCCCACACAGGCTTTCTTCCTTTAATTCTCTTTTTAAACTTGTATATTTAATCACAAACCTACAAAACTTTCAGAAAATACCTCCTCCACAGGCTAGACTGTCCATTCTGCTCCATCCGGTTATTCATTGCGCGTTTTCTCTGTGCCGGAGTTCAGGTTGTCCACCCTACGTCACGTACATCATCCAGCGTGATGCTTACAAGAACCCCATGACATCCCCTCTGTCCCCGTCCCCATGCCCGACGATGTGAGAGGGTAAACAACCTGCTTCATTTCCCACAGCGACCATGCATCAAAGCCTGGCCTTGAACCGTGATCTGTTTTATTTCAAACTGCAGACCCTTAACTAGCACTAAACTGCCTGCTTCTGTCCTGTACTGGTAACTACCTATTAACCAAACACGTAGCTTTCTGCGCTACCACACTTGCTGGCTTGTCCGAGAATTGGCTCATAAGCCAGGAGAGAGAGGCTCTTTCTAAAATGAATGTCGAAAGGCTAATCTATTCAATCTCTAGATTCGTGTTTTCACACCTTGAACAGTTTTGCTTCGGCCAGGACACAGGCTACGTCTGGGTTCTGTTCACGCTTACAAGGGCCTGCTGAGTACATGTGACCGTAGAAGAAACAAACACAGGGAAGGGGCTTCTGCCAACAACACTCTCTAGGCTGCTGAAAGAAAAACACGCCAGCAAACGCACAGGGATGCCTGCCTGAACTTCAAAAAGGAAAAGACACTTTCTCTTCTTCTCCTGCTTGGAAATTTGTTAGCCCTGTGTCAATGTTGAGATTTAAACTTTACCCAAATGTACGCGTAGCCAGATGGGCTACGAGATTATTGAGATTCGATTTGCAGATAAACCACAAACCTGAATGAGCTCAAGTTATCCCAGATGCATTATCTCCAAATCTTCGGGCAGAGACCGTTCAGTGGGAAGGAGCTTGCAAGGACCCTCCCGGGGAGAGCGGTAATATCCGTGCCTAATCCTTGCTCTGCTTGGGAAGGAAAAGGCTCACCTACCTCCCATGTCAGGGCAAGAACCAGAATTCCTCTCATACTCTTAAAACACTGCAAAGCGAAGACTGATAGTAACCCTAAATACGATTCATCCTGGAGTGATTAAAAATGGAATTAATTTTACCAGAAGGAAAATGATAAACAACGTTAAATTCCAAAGGCAAAGGAATGGTTTTGGTTTAGTGACGGAGGAAAAGAGTAGAGCTTCTGACAAGAGCTCGGGGAATGTAGTTGTAATAATTAAATCTAATTAGTTTAATCCTCTGAGTAATCAGGTATTTAAGAAAATAAACTAAGTAATCAATTGCAAAAGCGATTTGCCATTTAGAAGAGAATATAAGATATGTGTGAATAGTTTTCAAACAGCCAAGATCCAGTGGTCCACTTTCTGAATAATTCTTACCATTGCTTCCGTCTGCCTTTTCATCTATTAAGGGGGGGAAGTGTTCACTCATTCACCAGGAAATTATTGGAAGCCTGCAATTTCTAATCCCAGTTCCTGCACCCAAGGTTCTTCCAATCATGTGGACCGTAACATTACTGAGGATGGTTCAGGGAAAACAATTAACTTCTGATAACTGTTCTGAGTTACTCAGTTATAAGACAAATGGCTAACACATCTCTTCAGAGAGGGCATCATCTAGTAGATAGATCTGTATGCCAGAAAGTGGAGTCTCCTGCTTTTCTCATTTTTCGTTTCCTCATCTTTAAATTAATGGGGAGACCAAAGGTGGGACTAGCTGATCTCCAAGGTCCCTTCCGGTTCTTATAAAAAGTGACTTTAAGTACTTACTGAGCAGTTACATTGCGCAAGGTTCTAACCTGGATTTAGCTCAGTTCCCTTTTAAGAACAAAGCGAGGTAGAACCAGGAAGACCTAGCTGTTCCATGACAGTTTTTGAAGCATTCCCCAAGCAGATGGTCCCCTGGCCCTTCTTAGCTCAGTAAAAGCTCTCTAAGGCTCATAGGGCAAGCAGGTCACATTCTTCCAAACTTTCCCAATTTTGATCATTTGCGTAACGTAATCAAAACGTTTCTGCCATTATTTGTTTTCCATTTGCAGACCATTTGTTGGTGGGTATGATCGCTTTAATTTGCTGATAACCCCCTCTTTAAATCTTTGTTTTTCAAGTGTCATATCAGCTACGTTCTGGGTGCCTGAGGGTATACGTTCAACACATTGTTGAGTTCAGATTGATTGAATTTGATTGTGGTCTCAGTGGCCCATTCATTTAGTCACCAAGGGTTTATTGAACTCTTACCGTAAGGCGAGGGCAGCGCACATATCAGAGAGCCAACTGGAGTTTTTACTCTTCTCAGGGCAGGGAAGAGACGCATGCTAGTTACGTTAGGGGCCTCCAGTCTAAGCTAGCTTGACCCAATTCAAGTCTCTCATCAGAGTTTCAGTCCTTTAACTACTTCTCCCATTTCCGCTTTTTATTGACTTCCCATTACTGCTTTGCTCTCAATGTCTTTCGCATTCATTCTCGCTGGCTCTTGTTTTCAATTTGCCTTTTCCATTTATTGTAATTGCAAAGAATTTTTAATCCACTGTATGTGAAACCATAGGCTGCATTTATCACATTGTTGTGTTACTCAGAACCCTCAAATCGCTTTAGATTGAGATGTAAATACCTGGTTCTGGGGGTCAGGACTCTTCCTAATCTAAGACAACTGAAATTCCTCACCACATTTCCAAGCGTTTTCTCCCAGCCTAGCTACACAAGGCCCCTCGTTTCCCCCTGAACGTGTAATGAAAGTCCCCCAGCTCCACAACTGCACTCACGTAGTTCTCTACCTGGACACGCCACCTTCCTTTTCTACTCCTTTCTTTAAACTTGCCAAACTTCTAAACTGAACCTGTCTTGCTGATTACCTGAGTCCGTTGAGTGACCACCCTGTCCTTTATATTTTCATGGAACTTTTGCTTTGTTTGTGAGATAGTAAATCGTACCCTTTCTTGTATCTTCATCCTTTTATGCATTTTCTTGTTCTAATCAACAGACTATTATCTTTCTCAGGATCATACGTCCAGTAATTGGCAAAGCTGGTATTCAAATGCCGTTCACCGGGCTGGGTGCAAAGCCCAGGCCCTCTTTTCTTATCATTAAGGGGAAATATGAAAGAAGAACAATCAGAATTTAAAGACTAATCTTAATGGGTATAAAGAGAGAAATGCTCACCATTAACGGAAATCGAGAATCCTTTGGGTTAGTGTTTGGGTTGAGCTTGTTCTGAGAACTGATGTGTGTTACAGCGAATCCCTCAGGCAGACGCAGCTACTGAGAGTTTAGAAATGTCTGCTCAGAGCTCGGTAAGTGTGACAAGACCAGATATGTAGGTTGGAGTCATAGTAATGAAAATTATGGGATTTTAATTGTGAAAGTGGTGTGAGAAAGTAACCATCCAACTCCTTTATCTCCTAGATCATCTATCTATATAAAGGCCAAATGTGAGGGGAAAATAGTCATTGGAAAAAGGGAAGAGCAGGGGACTATGCTATATAAGAAAATTCATCATCTGGGAACATGAGGAAAAATCGACCCAGGGAAAGAAAAAAAGAAAGAGAAAATCAGGGTAGCTTAAGATCATGGCAGCTGCACCTTTTCCTGAAATTAATATGGATTCGGTCACCTGACCCTATTTCCAAATCCCAAGGATCTTGTATCTGCAGGTCGAGATAATCACCACTAGATGGCACTACAGTTTTCAAAGGCTTCTCTCCTTCATGAATGAGGAATCCTCTAGAAATCTTTTAAAAGCCAAGAGGGCTTTTGTAAATAAAACTAATTTATTGAAATACTAGACTAAAAATAAACTTTATAGACTATAAAGATACTAAGGGTATTAGAGTATTAATTTAAGAATAAATAATATGGAAACATGTTCCAAATGGAACCATTCTATGCTCTTTTCAGTACTGAATGCCTTTTAACGTACTTTCAGCCTTGGTGTCTTTCTTACCCTGAATCAAAAGTGTCTGAGAATACACACACTGTTGTCCTGCCCCTAGAAGCTTCCCCAGCAGGTGACCTTGAAGTTGTTTGGGTCATTGGAGATCGGGAAATACACGTCTGCGATCCTGGACAATCGCTACTGAAAATCAATGGCTCCCATCGCTGCCCCCAGACCCTAAGTTGTTCAGAGGATGGGCCCCCGAGTACCTTTGTCGGGGACAGCCTTCTGCTCAGCCCATGACAAACTGAAGAACATAACATGACAACAGCTCTAGTTGTCCACCTCATGGTCAGCCTCCCCTTCTTCCTTAGTAACGGAACCCTAAAACCCTAAATTTTCTGATAGGTCCCCAGTTTCAAACAAAATGCACTGTGTGTCTCAGCCTTCTTCACAAAGAGAGACAGCCACAGGATCCTTGCCATTAACTATCAACACGAATTGGCGGCGGGGTCTAACTCAACGGGCAGGCGCCTTTTATCTTATTTCTGCCTTTCCATTCACTCTTCCTGCCTCTAGTGCAGATACGATGGCTGTGTCTCTCATTCTGCGCCCATGAAATAACCCCAAGCTAACAGGAAGGCAGAACCAACTCCCCTTTTTTTTTTTAATATTTATTTCTTTATTTTTAGAGGGGAAGGGTAGGAGAGAGGGAGAAGGAGAGAAATATCAATGTATGGTTGCCTCTTATGTGTCCCATGCTGGGAACTGGCCTGCAACCCAGGCATGTGCCCTGACTGGGAATCGAACCGCGATCCTTTGGTTCACAGGCCCGCGCTCAATCCACTGAGCTGCACCAGCCAGGGCCCAACTCCCTTTTGACTTTAAGGAAGCACCACGACATGAGGGAAGTTACCAAATGACCTAAACCACTGAGGTTTTGAGGGCTCTGTTACTTGAAGCCAAGTAGAAATTCTAGTGGATCCTAACAAATCCTGAATGTGGGTGGGGTACCACCTATGAATTTATATTCATAGCACATACTTATCAGCACAGAGATATAGAGACATAGATATACAGAGAGACAAATAGATGTCTTATAGTAGTCAGTCAATCCTATCTCTCTAAATGTATTTTATACTTATAAAAAAATTAGACACCATTGGGAGATCTTCTCCAAAAAATCTATATAGTGTCACTCAGTGTTTATTTATCTTCTTAATTAATTAATCAAAATACCACAACTCAGAATAACCTTCGCAGTTTTATTGCTTTGATACCTTTAGCCAGCACAGAACAAAATATAGTCAATTGATTACTAGTCTTGCTGAAAGTTTCTCAAAACCTAAGTGGGTCTCCAAGGATGGGAGACTCATGATGTATATTAAAATCTTTTAAAAATATCTGCACTAGGACTGAGGCTGTCTTGCATCATCTAACCTCAGTTTAACTATCAGATGACTAATGCAGCCTGTGTGATCCCAGATGAAATCAGTTGAAGAATCTAGCACAAATTGCAGAATTGTGAGCAAATTAATGATAGCTCTTTTAAGCCAGTAAGTTTTGGGATGGTTTGTTCTACTGTAGTACCTAAATATTTTAAGAGGGTATTTAGCTTTTGCCTAATTCTCAAAGATAATAAATTACTGAATTTGAATTGGGTTATTTCAATTTTTATGTTTCTATGTCTCTACTCTTTTCATAAGCTATGTATGTCATAGGTATGATTTAACTTGGCAAATTTTGCATTCAAACTGTACTTTAAAGTAAATTCTAGAATTTTTAAACAGAAGAATCAGCAGGTCTTTGTGTCTGTAGTTCAAAGACTTTTTCCACTTTCTTTTTAAACCAAAATGTGGCTAGTGTTCAGGCACCTCTTTCATTCTCCATATTTTTTAAAAATTAAAGCAATTTCTTCTGAAAAAAAATATCTGCACTAGAAAAACTGGTTTGACTTTACCTTTTCATAACTTACCTGATTATAAAATGCCCCCCCATGAAACCCCCCAAAGTTCCTTAGCACAAGTTGGCCACAAACTGGAGGAGTTGCTAGGCCTTTTCGCATGTCTGATGGAAAGCACACAGCGAGTGGTCGTGAGGTAATTTTGCTCTGGAAGTTTCGCCACAGAAGCTAAAGGCAGGCACACATTTAGGGAGGAAGGGTCCTCGAGGTCCTCACAACGTCAAAAAGCCACCTTGGGAAGCTCAAGGACAAAGGCAGGGATAAGGCCCTCGGTGGTGCCAGCTCTTTGTTTGATGCCCCTGTGGCCTCTAGCCAAAGTTGAACCTACAGGGTCCGGCGGAGGTAACGCCGTCGAGTGTGGTTGGTGAGGTGCGCGTCACTGGGTCGCCCAAGATGGTCAGCAAATTGAACAGTCCGCCTGAAATGTCATACGGCGTGCTCGAGTGTGATACTGTTATGTTCCAGAATTACACGCTTACGATTTTGTCATAAAAGATTTATTTGTATGTAGACCTGGCTGGTGTGGCTCAGTGGATTGAGCGCGGGCCTGTGAACCAAACAATCGCGGTTCGATTCCCAGTCAGGGCACATGCCTGGGTTGCGGGCCAGTTCCCAGCAGGGGACACACGAGAGGCAACCATACATTGGTATTTCTCTCCCTCTCCCTCTCTACTACCCTTCCTCTCTAAAGATAAATAAATAAAAAATCTTTAAAAAAAAAAAAGATTTATTTGTATGTAATAAAAAAGGGGCGTGATTTGGGCCGGACCCTGTATTTCAAGCCCCAAACATCTTTTAGCTGATCTCTCCATAAAATAATTTCCAGTCTCCTTTGGGAAAGGATAAGGAAATTTTAATAATGCGCACGTTGAGTAGTCTTGCCTGCAAGTGTCTCATACGCATGCGTGACTTGAGAGTGGCCGAGCTGTTGCTCTGTCTTTCAGATGCCCTGCTTTGTACTTGGAGGGCTAGTTAACATTGGCACAAAAAATTATTGTCAGCAATATATATTTGCTTTTCAAAAATATCCTGAGGAGACTTGAAACAATATGGGCAAATCTCCCTGGAACTGTTTTTTCATTTGGAGATGACAAAAAGTCTGGAGAAAAAGTGACAGTTTTAAGGGCTTTAAAAATATCTAATGCTTCAGGTTGGAAATTGGCAGTGAGCCAGGTCTTGTCTTAAAGGGACAGGCACTTTATTATACTTTCTAATTCTTCCAAAGTCTGTCTCTACGATATATGAGCTGCCTCTAATATGACTACTCCATTCTCATCCTCTAGTGGAATGCTGTGGTCTTAACTCATAAATTGAAAATTGAGCATCTGTAAATCAGAGCAGACCATTTCAGGGAGTCATTGTGAATTTCCAGTCAAATCTCCCAGTTTATCTTAAATATTTCATCCAAACGTCACCTTAAGAAAAGTCTTTCATTCGAGTAAGTTACAACATCAACTTCTAAACTGATTACACTTCTCTGCTGACCTTCGGCTAAGAGACTGTTTCTGGCATCCCTGTCACTTCGGCTGAGCTGGTATTGAGCTGAAGGTAGACTCTTTCAAAAACGCCAATTATTTCACTATGAACAGATAAAGAATACGACCCCAAATGCTGACAGTCTGCTAGCTGCCCTGTAGGAAAAAGCCAACCAAGGGAACACTTTCTGTTTCTTATTTGCTATTCATAATTTTATTACCATTTTGTTTTAAATGTCCGGGCTAATATTTAAACTACCCCAGGGTCTGAGGTGACTGGCTAGGTTACAGACCAAAGCATCAACTCCTAATTAGCTGCCAAACATCTGTTGTAAAAATTAAGCTTATTCTTGTTCTCCTCGGTATATTCGTAAGTGCGTGAACTTCTGCCAACTCTGATTGCCCTTGGATGACTTTCTAAAAAAATCACTTCCCTCATTTTTCCTTCCCTGGAACCACAGTTCAGCAGGTTGAATGAAGTTGAGGATATTTCCATGTCTGTTTGTTTATACAGGAATCAACAGATTCCACCCTTAATCACCCACTAACAAGTTGGATGTTGAACTTTCTTGTCATTTGATCTAGCATTTAATAACCTGTCAGTTGAAAGGACTTTAAATAAACATTTTCATATAATATTTAATACAATTCAAGGGTACATGCCCTGAGGCCAAAGATGAATAGACAAGTGTAACAAGCCTTCCTCTATAGTCATTTTATATATATATATATATATATATAATATATATATATATATCCTAATCCTTTAGTCCTTGAGACTTAGAGGCAACAGCCTTGAATCCACAAGAATCCAAGAATAAATAAGGTAGTAATATACATTATGATTCAACTTCCTGTACAAGAGCCTCTTAATTGCCCCTCTCCCACTCAGCTGCCACCCACAAAATCAAGAGAGAAGCAAGGAGCAAGGTTATTCCATTTTTGCCAAAATAACTTGAGATTAACTTGACATTCAAGTTAAAAATGTGTTAGTTATCCAGGCTTCCCAGAAGCAGGAATCCCACTGGGGTCAAGGTCGGAACGGTGGATTAACTAATTAGTCTGCACCAGACCTGAAGACTGGTGGTTGAGGCCACCTCGACCATAGCCTACATCAAGGCATAAAATCTCAAACTGCTGAGGTTCACGTGTGAGCCGGGCCAGGGATGAAATCATGGGTAAGGGGCAAAAGCAATGGCAAATTGGAAGGCTTACACTCCCACCATGTAAATGCATTCAATGTTTAATTTTAAAATAACTATGGCAACCACTAAAAGAGAACAGAGTGACAGAATGTGGTCTGCCAATATGAGAGCAGGGTCTTCGCGACGAGCATGAAGTAGGCCTACAATTACAAAATGCAACCCAGCGGCCCAACCGAGAAACATTCATTGATATTAAAAATGAGCCAGCTGTTCAGAGAATAGCATGAGCTGTAGTTTGAGACAACTGACACCCTGTTTTTCTGTGCTGTGAAGGAACCACTTAGGTAGAACTCAAAAAACGGAGCAGAGGTGAGATTGAGATTTTTGTCTAATTCGAAGGTTGAGCTGCCTAATAGTTGCTTTTGCAATGAAATATGTGTGTGTGTGTGTATACATGTACACACACACACACACACACACACACACACAATCATTGACATCACCAGAGGACACAGAATGCTTTTACAAGTAAAAGGACAATGGCAGTAGGATACTATTTGTTATCAACCAATTTTCTGAAAACCTCTGTAGGTTTCATGTCATACTGTTTGCTCATTATTGGTATTTCAATTTTATAGTGTTACAGTGATTTTTTTCTTCTTACTCCCCTAAAGGCCTTTGCCAAACCTCTTGTCCTTGAATTGGGCCAATTGCTAAAAACACCTCTTCCTTCTCCCTCCCAACTCGAAAAGACCGGCTGCACCACCTCATCACCGAGGCGCTGGCACAGCAGAGAAAGCGCTCCCTCCACCCGTTCCCCGAGTTTCCACAATGATCTCTGCAGTTCTCCGTGTTGCAGGAAAAACACGTTTCAGAATGTGTCTCAGATGTTGGCTATAATCACGTTTCAGTAGGCATGATGTTAAGTACATTCGAGTTCCAAAGGGAAAGATATTATTATCCACATTCAACAAACTCTAAATTGGGAAAAAATATCAAATTTAAGTTTTAAATATATTTAAACAAATGTCAAGGACCTCACCATTGACCTACAAACCCGTTTCCTTGTCCTTTAGGCAATTCTCAGAGTTTAAAATTCAAAGACTTATGTGATACATATTTTAAGTCTTTCTTCCACCATGTAGTCAAATGGTTTGTCCCCAAGAAAGACTGGAGTGTCATCCTGTACTGTTCCCTGCTGGCAGAGACCACGTTGACTTCCAAAGGAAGTCACTAGCGTGGCCACTTCTAGCATGGCAGACAAAGGCCACTTTTCTTTTCAACAATCAGAGTCAAAAGATCTATACTCACAGACTTTGGCAGAGAGTAGAGTCACGGGCTCAAAGAAAAGTTAAAAGCCCTGAATCCAACCCTTGAATCAATGCATTGAGGTGGATAGGCTCTGTTTGCTCAATTAAATGCATTACAGATTAGACTTGTCAAAACTGAAACGCCTTAACAAAAGCAATGGTAGAATAACTTAACATTTGGGCTTAAGAATGATGTCAAAAACTTCTACGTGACTTATTAAGCAAAAGTACATGTTCAGCAAGCAAAAATGTACGTCTCTTACCAATGATATCGCCCCCTTGACACTTTCTAGTGTGGATCGTAGGCAGTGTTCAAGGTTATTTTCTCCTTACCCCTTCCAGATCCCTGACTTCTGAATCCCTTTAATAACCTTCATATTAAAAAATAGGAAATGATGTCCTGTTTTAATTTTTTGTCCCCACCAAAGGACATTTTTTTCCCATTGCTTGTAGAGAGATGGGAAGGGAGAGAGGGAAACAGTGATGTGAGAGGGAAACATCAACTGGTGTCCTGTATGCACCCTGACCAGGAATCGAACCTGCAACTTTGGTTACGGGACAACGCTCCAGCCAACTGAGCCACACCAGCCAGGGCAGCATCCATTTTTAAATACAAAATATGTTTTATCTTCGCCTTCCTCTTCACAGCTGCTTATTCCCTTTCCTACACTGGGTTGAATCAAGTATCACCCTCTCTCCCTCAGCGCTGATTCTGTGGTTACCCCAGAACTTGCTTCTTCCTGGAGAACATCCGCAGGCTCCATCATTAGAAATGACTTTAAAATCCCAAAACACCACATGTCGGTCCCACCCAAGGCCCTCCATCCCTTCGTAAAAACACACCACATTATTAGCCCAACGTACCACGCCAAGAGCCCATGCGCCCTAACGTGGGGTCGCTGGTGGAGAACGCAGCAGAATCCTTTTTATTAGGTTTTACCGCTGCAGGAAGGAGCAAAGTGACCCCCCGATGCAAAACTAATGGGCAGCGAACAAAGAGGGTAAGACCGGGTTTTCCTCACAAATCAACAGGCTCTTGTTCCCTGGGATTGGCGTCTGCCTCACATCCAACTGGCCGAAGTGTTACACCTGGCTGGGCTTAATTTGTTATTTATGTCAGCTTTGCATATTTGTAAAGTTCAAGGGTTTATTGCCCTGGCCTGACCTTGCCAAGTCAGAGTTAACATGTGGCTCTCTGGTAGCAGTTTTTTCTAATAAACTTGACTTGAAAGAACATGTGTGATAGATTTTGCTTGTGATTAAAAAGAACAGTTTCTATGTTCATTGTTCCCCCAAGTTGGTTTTGAAGTTCTGCTGAAAGTCACATCTGAACTCAAAAAAAAAAAAAAGTCCAAAATACTGGATACTTAAAATAGTCTCTTTTAAATGTTGTTGCAGACCTTTATTGTACTTTATGTTTCGGAATGATGCCGTATTTCTGACTGTTCTAAAGAATACACGTATAAAGCCAAACTGAACAACAGGTTTGCAAATGGTTAATAACATGTGATGAATAGTCTAATTTGGATTGTGAGAATTATCAAACTTTGTTGAACAATCTCCAGTTTTTAAAAAAAAAAATGAGCCCTGGCTGGTGCAGCTCAGTGGATTGAGCATGGCTTGCAAACCAAAGGGTCACTGGTTCAATTCCCAGTCAGGGCACATGCCTGGGTTGTGGGCCAGGTCCCCAGTAGGGGGCACATGAGAGGCAAACACACATTGATGTTTCTCTCCCTCTCTTTCTCCTTCCCTTCACCTCTGTCTAAAAATAAATAAATAAAATCTTTAAAAACAAATGAAAAGAATTCAATCGGTATGCAACTGAAACTTTGCTGCCCGACAATAGGATGTGAGAAAGCAGAGCAGGTGACTGCTATCATCTGTGGGCCCAGTTTAGTGGTTCATTAATCTGGAGGAGCTACCTTTGGACAGAATATATTTGATCTGCCCAATCACTTCAGGTCTTCTAGGGAAAGAACCCAACTTCCATTAGGAGTCAGCTACTAGGAGAGGAACTCCCTTATCTAGAGTGACATGCTTTGATCTGGTTGGCCCAGGACTTTTCCAGTTTTAAAATAGAAAGCCCCACCCCTGGCCAGGTAGCTCAGTTGGTTAGAGCATCATCCTGATGCATCAAGATCACAGGTTCAATCCCGGGTCAGGAGACATACGAAATTCAACCAATGAATGCATCAGTAAGTGGAACAACAAATTGATATATGTCTCTCTCTCTTTCTTTCCCTTTCTGTCTGTCTCTCCCTTTCACTTTCTCTTTCTCTCTCTCCCTCTCCACCCCCTTCCTTTCTCTCAAGTCAATAAAAAATGAAATAAAATAAAATAATAAAATAAAAATAAATAGAAAGTATCATATTCCAGGATGCATCTCGGGCCCAGGCAAACTGAGATGATGAGTTGCCCTATAGCCCTTACATCTAACTGGAGAGGTCTCTGCCTCCTTTTTCTGTAGGTTGGATACAGGTGCTCCTTAAATATAAATATCATTATGAGGGTTAACAGACAGAGACATTCATCAGAATCTAAATCCATCCATTGGTCTGTTTATCTGAGTAAACATGAGTGAAGCCTCCTTCAGTTTTACCTGCCGAAGCAGACTCAGCACATTTGTTCTTTTCAATTCATTTCAAACATCTTGAAATCCCTTAACCTGGGTAGAAAGTCTCTTATCATTAGTTTTCTTTTTAAATGTTCTGTTGTACATTTTTCTTTTGTAATGTTTCTCTGTCTCTTTTGGGTTTGATTTGGAAACCCTGGATCCTTCACGAGGACCTCAAGCCATGGGAGGAGTATCACTGTGTTTGTATTAAAATCTAGGCACTGGTTGGGGATCAGGGGGAGTGACTGGATGAGGAAGAATACAGATGGACGTAGCTCCTAAATGTCTGCACTTCCGGTGAAACATTGTCTTTGGAAAACCTGGACGGAAGCTGGTGCCCATCTTTGGAGATAGCTGTTCTCATAGACTCCTTACCTCCAACAACACTATGTTTTGGTCACGTAGGGACAAACGGTTCCATGTTATGTCTTATTCTTTTAAAATTAATATATGATTAAAACAACGATAGGTTCCATAGTGCAATAAAAGTCGAATTAGCTCCAGGTCATGTGAGCTGGGAATCAAAAAGAAAATCACTTGCCAATTTCAGGCTGTTTAGGAGACACATATCTGTCTAGACATCAATATAAAACTTGCATGTAAAATTTTGAGATATGTAGAGATAGATATGCATATTGCATATGATACATGTGAGATTTGCATATCTATTTACAACAATGAGACTCGGAAAGTGAGAGTCTGAGCTTCGAGAAGATTATTTAAGTAGATTTAAAACCCCCTAAAACATATTGTATGGTGTATCCCAGGGATTTTTTTTTTTTTTCTGAGATGCCCGCATGATCTGAATGCAGCCACCCAGGGGCACTGGGTGAGGTAACCTCCTTACACCCCTCCAGCCTGCAACCTACACCCGGTGCCGCCTCCCCTCTGTCTGTTTCCTCGGGGGAACACAGGTGCACTCACACCCTTCCTCACTAGGACCCTCTCCTCCCACCTCCGCAGATTTGCGCATGTCGCAAAGGTGGGGCAGCCCAGTGTGGGGAGGAAGCACTAGATGGGGACCCGACCATAAGTGCATTATTGGGGGGTTATATCTTCCTTTGAAGTACACACAGCATTAGCCACTGTCAGGGAGAAGATACCAAGCCAGACAGTAATTGCAATAATGGAACAGGCAAATGGTCTATGTCCCCATTAAACTCATCAACACCTCTAATTTTTGAAAGGGGCTTGTTTGAAATACAGTAATTGTGATTATGTTGTCCATAAAGGCGATGGGTGATCAGCAGTTATAGGCATTTCCAGTGCCTTTTCAATACCCTTCTGAACAGAGCTAACTAAATCTGAACGCTAAAGCACAATTTATTTCTGAATAACCTTATAGAAAGGGTGTTTTATAATGTTGAAAAGTTTAATACGGTACCGAAGTAGCAACTTCCATTTGTAACAATTTCTCTTGCCTTTTCTGATTTTTTTTCAATCTCTGCTTTCAAGTTCTTTAATACATAGCATTTGCTCCAAACCTAAAGAGCCCGGTCCTCCTCCTTCATCCAAATGCTGTTCCAGCCCCTTTGGTAATTTCGCCTCCCCACATTTCCTTGACAATTTGCCCCTGGGCATCTCTGCTTTCCCTGGGTAGGTCTCTGCTTTCTCCTTGGCCTGACTTTCTCCCTCTGAGCCCAATAATTGTGCTTCAACGAGATCACAGTTGGAAAACAGTTGACAGTATAATATCTATAGCACTTTGTAGAGAGAAATCCTCAAAGTTTAATGGCAGGAAGAATGGAGAGTTCTCATGTTTAAAACAAATCCTTAGCATCTTTCTCCAAATCCTAAAGAACTAATTCTGGTGCTAACTATGCTTAGCTTCAGAGAGCCAAAAATACCAGGAAAAGCCAGTTGGAGGTAATTGGCCATTTTGCTCTGATTGTTCAGAGTCCTCCGTTCATGCCAATGAATGGAACTATTCAAGTTCCAAGGAGCTCATCACATCAATGACGTCAATAAATGGTATAAAATTAACTCCAAGTGAGGTGTCATCAGCTTACTCTGTTACCTTTTGTGTAACTACCTAGCGAGGAATCTGAGAAAGCCAGTTGGATCTACCACCATCTACTAGAAACCCTCCTTATTAGCAAGATCCCTTCACCTCGAATCTTTTAACCCCCCCAACAGCCGAAACTCAACACTCGGCCATTTAATCTTTAACAAGGTCCTAGGCCATTGAAACCAGTGTGGAGTGAAATTTATGGGCCCACATTTAACGGTGAAATTATTCTCCAAATCTTCCCAGCTTACTCTCCACTCCGGTGAACCATCTTTTATTAGCAAGAGTCCATGTATAAAAGCCTACTGTTAAAACACTTAACTGAGCTCTGAAAAGGCCTTGAACTGCGGCGTCCACTCCATTTGGAAGCCTCCGCTGCTCCCCTTCTGCCTTTGTTTAAAATATGCTGACCACACCGTGACCCCTCCTAACCCATCGGTCGAAAATTACAACCAGCCGCACAAACAAGCAGGCCGGGGTCAGAAGGAGCAGGGTCTGCTAAAAGTTAGTAATCATACATTAATTCCCTGACATAATTAATCAAAATGAACCACCGTTATCTAGCAAGAAACCTTTAACCTATTACAAAGGGGTCAATTTGCGAACCACTTGAGCCTGGGAGTTGGGTACAAATAGCAAACACCCTTCATCCGGGATGTCCCGGGTTGGGAAAAATGCCTTTGAAGTCCCGAATCTTCTAGATTTAGATATAATTTCATCAATCAAGTTAAAAGCCTGCCTCCCTCCAGAAGGATTCGCAGCACTCCACCCGCCACCCTCATCGAGTGCTGACTGAAAATCCACTTGGGAAGCTTTTCCCGTCCCACGTCGGCCGGAGTCGGTTTGACCTGCCAGAGCCACCAAGACTTTATCAGACTGAAGAGGAAGAAGAATTTGTGGAGAAATGTGTTTCCCTCCTGCACGAAGAGCAGTAAATTAGACGTTTCTGCTGAGGGCTTCTATCCGCCTTTCTCCCAACATCTGAAACTCGGCAGACGAAGCCTGCCAGGTATGTGGCGTCCACACTCGCCTGTGAAGGCAGAGAGGGGGGCAAATAAATGAGAAGAATGAAAACTCTTCAGCTGCAATTCAGAGAATTTTTTTTTTTTTTGGTCACTTTAGAAAGGGAGAGTTTGCCCTCTGTCATAACGTAAGTGCCCTCATGGATATTCCTTGTGGTCCATTTGCAGAAAGCAGGTAGGTATGAACCATGGTCCTTTTTTCAAAAAAGATTTCATTTCTCTTAAACAGAAGGGAAGGGAGGGAGAAAGAGAGGGAGAGAAACATCCATCGGTTGCCTCTCGCACTCGCCCCGACCAGTGATAAAATAGCTTCGCCAAAAACACATATCGGCAAGAGGCCTACTAGGCGTTCAGATCCAAGTTCGTTGATCTTCAGACTAACCTGTTCCCACCTCCCCGAGCTCCTTGTATCATCTGTAGTATCTGTGCTCTCTATCTTTGCATCAAATTCGTATTTTTAATTATAACAAGAGCAATTTAAAAAAACAAAAACAAAAAACAAAACAAGTGTGTGTGGAGATGGAACTTAGAAAGAATGAGCTAGAACAGCTCCTCTGTTTCTAAGCATATCTCGCCACCCAGAATAAGAAAGGGGAGATAGCTCTCCTCTGCACCCCGTCTCGTTTAGTTGCTCAACTGGTACAGGAGTGCTTGAAACCCACGCTACTCTGCATGCTCAGCCCCCGTTCGTTGGTCCTCTTCTTGGTCCTCAGAGCAAGCAAGTCCCCTCAGGGCCTTATTCTTTGCTGCCCCTCCTACCAGCGAATGTCCTTTCGGCTCACACAGTTCTCTGGACACCTTTGAATACCTCAACGATGCCTGTTTGGCCTCCCCTGGTGCTGCGCAGATCTAAGTGTGTCACCGTCCCCAACATTTTCAGACTTGTCACTCTTCGGAGAGGTGGCTTCCCCGCTGGGGAAATGGGAGACCGAGGCCACCCCGCTTGTCTCTCGGAGAAACCCTGAGGATGAAATCCAGTGCTCAGTGGCTGGGGCCTCCACACGGTTGTCTGGGCAACAGAGTGATGCCTGCGTGTGCTTGCGATCTTGCGAGCACAGTCATTCGTGTTCACGCCAGGGACTTTGCAAGAACACGAGGCTGACGACATGATTTCATACATTTGCAAGGGCTTCCCACCTCGAGACAAGATCCCAGTTGTGCAGTAGATATGCAAGTAAAAAAAAAAAAAAGCCTGGAAAGACACTCTAAAATTACCGCTATTCTCAAGGAAGGTGCAAATCTAGGCCAGAAAGGCTACTCATGACAACCAGCTCATCGGAGCCCTTCTAAAAATTCCTAGTCACGTGGTCACCCCTTAACAAGGGCTGAGGGAATTACAGTCAGTTAAATTTATATCTTCCATATTCTCCCACTGAAACAATTTATTTTATTTTTTTAAGGAACAATCTTAGGTATTTATTTTACAGAGTCATTAAAACCAGGCGAAGGGGCTTGTGTTAAATTGTGAGACCTTTATAGATACTGTAGGAGAAGCCTTAGCCCAGAGAAGAAATGCTTCGCACTTCACAATGGGTCATGATTTTAAGTACTATTAACAGAAACTACATGGACAAATTTCCGTTAATAGAATTTCTCCAAAGAATAAATGCTTCCTGGAGACATAAGTCAGATAGACCTCCAGTAAGTGTATCTTCCCAGGAAAGAAGATGAGATAGTAAGAGACTTACTAGAATCAGAAGAATTTGGGTTCAGATCCTGCTCTTCATCCTATTAGCTGTTTGACCTTCAGGAGGTCACCTGGGCCTCTGAGCCTTAATTCCACCTTCTGTAAAATGGGGGAACTACTTTGTGGGATTATGAAGATTATCGGGTGTCTAGGGCACCTAACAAGTGGAGACTATTTTATTTCTCGAAGATCGCCCCAGTGTGAATTCGGTGCAGCTTTCTTTTCTCTGAATTGTACATTTCTCTGAATTGAATTCAAGCTCTGACTCTCCTGGGCTACATCATATCATTCTAACTGCTCACAGATGGGGAATTTGGATTTGAAGCAACCGAACCCACAGGGAATTCTTCCTAGGAGGAATAGGCGCTGGTTATTAAAAATCCCTTTTTTTTTCTAGAACAGTAATACCCAGGCGAGGTTGCCTGACACCCCAGGGTGTCCCATATGATCTCCAGAGATATTTGGAAGTTCTCAAATTTCTCTCAAATAAAAATTATTTTTTAATAAATCCACTTGGGTTCTTTAATTGGTATGTGCCCTATGTGGACCTGACTATTTAGCTGGGTGATAATGCTGTGGAATGTAGGGGGGAGAATGGGTGTCGAAGCTTCAAAAAGATTGGGAATCCTTTTAACATGGCTTTCTTATTCTCACCGTAAGGATTCCCCCATTCTTCAACACGGTCAGTCCAAGGGAGGATGCATGGTGGGGTGAAAGCATCGAAAAAGGCCAGGGACTCGTGCCAGTGTCCGTGGGTGCTGAAAGCAGAAAATGTGGGCCTCTGTCACTTAAGTAGTAGAACATCATTAGAGTGATCGCTGCGTTGGTCTCTCAAGCCAGAGGGCAGAGGTGGAACTGAGCAAAGGAAGGGTGCGCAGTTTGGGTCCGTTGCTCCTTCCAGGGATCCTCTGTTCCAGTCTCCCCTTGGGCACCTACCAACACAGACAAGTGGGTGCTGCTGCTCACTGGTGCTACCCGTGTCTCCCAGAATGGCCGCCCAGGCTGCTGCCTCGGGCTGCTCTCCAGCGCTGCTCAGCCTCTCTTTCAGCCCCCCGACACTCACTGCTCCCAAATACTGGAGACACTGGTATTTTAAGTGAAGTCCAGGACCATCATGGGCACCCTGCAAATGCCTCCCAGAAACGAGGATGGGTTCCCCCCTAACTCTAAAGATGTTAAGTTAAAGCAATGTTAATCCACCGACAATTACAATCAATTCGCAGCACAGAGATGTTGGCAAGTTTTTTTCAGAAATGGTAGATGAGGAAGGAAGGAAGGAAGGAAGGAAGGAAGGAAGGAAGGAAGGAAGGAAGGAAGGAAGGAAGGAATAAGGAAGGAAATAGAGGAGGGAGGAAGGAATGAAAGAAGGAAAACAATAGAAAGAGGAAGGAAGGAGGGAAGGAAGGAAAAAGAAACAGGAAACTCTTTTGTCTCCAAAGGTCTTCCTTAATGGCATAAGCAGAACAATGATTTCCATCACTTTAAATTATTTCTAGAATAAAACAGTATTATTTTAATACCAACGGTATTATTGGTTGGGTTTATTTTAACCTACTAACAACTATTCTTTCTTTCGGTTGGTAAGCGCTGAGCTAGGTTTCCCAATTAAAAATGTGATTGAGAGTGTCTCTTTGTCCACGATAGAAATTTTTTTATACATTCAGTCCAGTTTTAAAGAAAATGGGCAATGAAGAGATTTTGAAATGACTATTGTCAAAACTAAACGCAAGACCAGATGGTCAGCAGATGAAAGAACTACTTTGAGGCCCTAGACTGTGCATTCGTAGGAAAGCCCGTTTCTTGGAGAGGACGAGAGAGCGTCGATGATGGAAAAGTGGAAGGAGACTTGACTTGGGGTGCTGAACGCACAGGACCATATACAGATGATGTGTTACCGAACTGTACCCCGGAAACCTATAAAATTGTATTAACTAGAGTCACCCCAATAAATTCAGCAAAAAAAATAAATAAAATAGATACAAAATAAAACAACAAGAAAAGTAACAAATACCATTTTTATGCTTACAAAGAACATTGTAGTAGGTAGCGTCTCATCCCAAGTCTTGGGGTGCCCTGTCGATGTTCGGGCCGCTCTCGTTTTAGCCATCGACACCGCCCCCCCCCCGGCATTGTCCCTCTGCCCTCAGGTCTCCTGGCTCTTCCTGGTTTGTGTCACAAGTTCAATTAGGTTATTTAGACACTTCGGACATTTAAATTCTTTGTTTGTGTATGTTTAAAATCAAGGGAAAATGTCATGGAAGGTTACCAAATCCATGTAATTTACCCAAGAAATGAGTCTACTGGGTAAATACATGTTGAGGCAATTTTTAAAGTCCTATTTATTTATTCTACACACCTCAGTCTGTGGAATAAATAAATATTTGAGCTGTGCACCCTGCGTGTTAAAGCACCTCATGAAAATGTATGTTGACACTAGATGTTCGAGAAGAATCTGTCTTATAAGTTTTATATCTGAGCCATTGGATTTTCGGGAGGGAGGAGGAGAGGGGGGTAGAAGAAAGGAGGGAATGGAACCATTTTTATGGGTATAATTACCTGTTCACATTCTTTACACCCCACACCCCCTGCCTCCACCAACCCCCAGCGAAGCCTATTTAAGATCAGGGTCCGAAACTTCACACAATTTCCCCCTTTTCTTTTCAAAGCCCTTGGACTGAACCAAGAAGTGGGCTTTGTAATGAATTCCTTTCAATCCTCCCCACACCTCTTTCTCCAGGAGGCCTCAAATCATCCCAGGAGGCTCAAGTCTCAGAGTTGGAGATGTTTAAATGGATGAATCTTAAAATCTGTGGTTGTCTTTCTTTGTTCTCTCCCGGAGATCCAGGAGTAGTACCCCTCAGACATTGTATTGATCTCTCTCCCCCTTTCTCTCATACATGCTAATTGTACCTCTGTAGCAAAACAATCTTATTATCATGTTAATTAGTGGGAGGGCTGTTGAGGTTTTCCACTTCATTACCTACTAATTTCAAGATAAATGAATCCACAGGTTACTAAGTAAATAAGGTCACCTATCAAGCACTTGTAAACGTGTTTGTAAACAGGGAGGGGGGGGGAGGCAGAAGGAAACCTGTTTGGTTTTCAAATGAGTGGGCTGGTTGGGTGCAGCTCTCTGCTCTGGGCTTTGGGGGAGCTAGGAGGGCCCCCCTCCCCGGGGGTGGCCCTGTCCCTGAACTCATTTGTAATGGAGAGGGAACGTTCGCCGTCCACCTGGCTTCCCAGTGGGGCATTTCCTTAGCACTCTCAAAGGGCTCTTTGTGGCCCGATTTATTCCCTGTGTTGGGCGCTGGACGTGGTCGCTTTTGTAGAGAAAGCCAGAAGGGAGCTTTACACTTTTCCTGCGAACTTTGAAAGGGGCTGGCCGGTGGGTGGTGTGGTTACAAATCACACCGTTCTGGGCTTCCCACTCTTCCTCCCCTGGGCAGCTAGGGTGTTCCTGCTTTCTCGGCCTTCGGAAGTGAAAGAATTAGTTACGAAGGGAGTTAGAAAAATAGGCCTGCCCAAAGTAAGATTTTTTTTAAGCCACTTTCATTAAGGCAGAAAGAAAAAAAAAATGAAAAAAGTTAGAAGGCTTTCACCTTAAATACCAAAGACTGTAAACAAAAGGGTGACTGGGAATGACTTTCTTTACCCTTTTACTCATTTGTCTTTTGGAAAGGTCAGTATGAAGGAGTTCCTGTTTTCCCTTCTAATCTGCTATTGATGCCTCCACTTAAAAACACAAACTAGAGGAAAAGGAAAAAATTGGCTTTAATTTTTACCCACCAGGAGATGGCCTGGAATTTTGTTTGCGGGACCCCCAGAGGCCTCCACAGCCACCAACCTCGTTGGCATCCGAAACACTGAATTCTCCCTTCTTTTTTTTTTTTTTTTTAATTAAGATAATAAATTGGTCTTAAATTATCCCTGAAATCAGACCAGTGTTGATTACAATAGGACTCACGCTGGGACAGCTCAAGACGATGTTATTTTTATTCCTTTTCAACGAGATCTTAATCTCTCCCTGCCTGTAAACAAATTGTCACTGTAACCTTGTTCTAATCTCCCAGCCGAGGACCTTTAAAGCTTCGGGAGATAACAGATCGGGCTGATTTCATCAGCTCTTCAGTTCGCGCGGGTAGGCCGCGCTCCCTCCCACCGGCTGGCTCTTTAAACGGAGAAAGAGAGTTAATAACTACATCTGACATGAAAAGCCGCACAGAACCTTTGAAAGTGGTGTGACTTGTGTAGTTAAGAGTTCCAAAATCGCAAGCCACCAGTCTGGGTGCGAAAAGCTTTTGCTTCCCTGGGAAAGACAAGAGCCAGCCCTCCCTAGGTCCTCACGTGGGCGCAGCTGGGGAGGGACCGCAGAAGGGAGACATTCAGAGACAGACAAGAAGAGAGAGGGAAAGACGGAGCAAAGACAGGCCTGGAGACTCAGCGAAGAAGAAAGAGAGCGAGGGAGCAGGAGAAAACGTTCAACCCAGCGACCGGCCAGCAGGACGTGACAAACCACTTTGCTCCGTTTCCTCTTCAGGAAAACATTCCCGAAAGACAAGGGGATCGGATTACCTTGCCGGCCATTTCAAAATAATCAGTGCGTGATTTCTGTTTGAGGCTGTTCTCACGGGCCCTGAACGGGGACAGCCTGTAAATGTCGCCAGTGAGACAGGATGAGCAAGAAGCCATTACTAATGACAGGCCCAGTGAACCACCGCCCCCAGAGCCCCCCGATGAAGGGTTTCATTTGTCTGCTTTGAAGTCAGTTGAGAGACGTCGCTGGGGTGTCGCAGACCCCCAGGGCAGACGCTGAGCGACCGGGCAGCTAGAGCTGGGGGTGTGGTGGGAAGGGTGAAGTTGGTCTTCTGTAATGCGCCCCCTGCCCCAGACTCCAGAAGCGCACCCCCAACAGACACCTTCAGACACCCCTTCCTGTCTTTCCTGTGACCCCCAGCCCTTTGGCTCATGCGGCTACAAACAATGCCACCATGAGGTCTAATGGGTGATTTTCTCTTCAGTTAGTAGAGGACTTCGGTCACAGAAAGAAGCGAGTCAGGGTAGGAAGAAGCAGCTCTGAGTTTGCCTGGCCTTCCAAGAATTGTTTTGGAAACCTCAGGACTTTTGTGGCCCCAGCATTTTTTGAGTAGAAAAGTCTTGCACTCTGGTTCAGCTGAATAACCTCTGAGGGTCTGTAAAATGGGGAAAATAATAACATCTTCCCCGTGGGCTACTGCAAAAAGTAGATGAGTGAACGTAGATAAAATATGGAGGACAATGTCTGCACCTTAAAAATAAATAAAGCTTTTCAATGCATGTTGATTCTCACACACCCACTTCCTCAGAATACACCAGCACCTGAAATGAAGCCCCTTCGGTCACAGAATGAATGCATTTGCTTGGACGGCTGAGTAAACACCTTTGCCCTCCAGCAGACAAAGGAGGGGTTCACAGCGGGGGGCTTCTTGGCAATTTTCAGGCACAATTTTCAGGCACGCTGGGAAAAGGCATCCTTCACTGCAACACTTTTTCCTCCCCCTGGGTCGGGGCTTCTTCTTTCTCCAGTTTCCCCAGAGACGTTTTTCCTCTTTAAGAAACACTGGCTTTTATAATATTAGGTGATGTTTAAGTACCTGCTGGGTATTAGTCTGCTTAATTTTATTTTTCATTAAGTCAAAGGATTTGCACATAATTGGTTTCCCTCCGGGCTCCGACACCCACCTGTGGGTAGCAGCGTAGTTGGGATGCAGAGGATCCGGACAAAGGTGGCTCTGCTTCTTCCTCCCTCTTTCCTTTCCCACCTTCGGAGGCTTACGTCAGGGCATCGGTGTACTTCATTCTGGACAGTAATATTTATTGCACTTTTTCTGAGTATAAGAGTAACACGTTTGTTGAAGAAAGTTTGCCCCAAAAAACATACAGACCTATTTCCCACCATTTGTCGAGCGCTTATTATTTGCAAGACTTTCATAAAGCTTGGTGCCTCGCAGGCGTGCGCCACGTGATCTCCGCTGCAGTTTGGGGAAATAAGAAACTTACCCAAGACCGCAGAATTATAAAGGGAAAGAGTTAGGACTTGAACATGAATCTTTCTTAACGGGAATGATTTTCATCCCTTTCTGTGATGTGATCTGTGATAGGTAAGTAGACAAGCGAGAATCGTGCAGTTACGCCAAGGGGAATATTAAAAAGCCAACATGTCCACGGTTCTCGATTAGCTGAGATCCTTTTTCTAACATCCAGCTTATTAGAGCGTGTATTTGAGCCATGCTGGTTGATAGCGTATATTTTATGTCAAACATGTAAATGTTAAAATCCTGGTGTCAGCATTCATTGATGGGGTTTTGAGTGACTTGGTCCATTCAGGCAACAAGAATAAAATACTGAAGACTGACTGGGTGCTTGTAAATGGCAAAAACGTGTTGCTCACAGTTCTGGAGGCTGGAAGTCCAGGGTCAGCATGGTCACGTGAAGACCTTTGTCTGAGTGGTTGACGATGGTTGCCTCACATGGCAACAGGGGCCAGGGAGCTCTGTGGGGTCTCCTCCATAGGGGCACGGATCCCCTTCCTGAGGACCCCACCCTCACGGCCTCATCACCCCCAAAGCCCCCACTTCCTAATACTATCCCCTCTGCAAGTTAGGGTTTCCACATAGACATTCTAGGGGAGCACAAACATTCACACAGTAACATTGAGTACATTACATACCCTCCTTGTCTTCTCTTTCTTCGTCTGTAACAAAGCAGTCAATTCACAGTTGAAGTGAAGATTCAATGAAAAAAAAAAAGCGCAGAAACTATTTAGTACAATAACATAGTAGTGAGTACATGTAAGAACTCATCACATAACATACATGCACACATACACACAGGTATATCCACACGCATATATCACAAAATTAGAACGTCACTCTGTAGCTCTCATTCGCTAGTGTATTTTAAATTTAACATTGTAATTCTGAATATTCCCATTCCAGCTGATATTTTTTAATAGCCATCTATTGTTCTTTCTTGCAGTTTCACCATAATTAATATAATTTAATGATTCAATATAGTTACATATTTAATTCATCTTTAATTTTTGCCATTTTGAATAATACTTCAGTGTAGTCCTCACGCACAAACCATCGAGCATCCTCTGCATTTTTTCTTAGAATTGTCCCAAAAATCATAGAGTAAAATCATTTGAGGCTTTCTGTAAATATAGCCAAATGGTCTTCTGAAAAAAATACAATTTTACACCCTAATGAGAACATGAGAAGTAATTTGTTTCTCCTTGGCCAGTAAGTAATTGCCAAGTAAATACATTAAAAAGGTCTCTCTGATATTTTATTTTTCTTTTCCAACTAAAAATAATTTTTATATCTTTGATCATCACTGCCAGTTGAAATTTTTTGTGTTTCTATTGAGTAATTGCGTAAATTTTCTGTTATCGATGTATGTCCTTTGGTCCATCTTGTGTTTACTGAGCTACTTGACTTTGAAGCAATGACTGTAGATTATAATTTTTTGATTTAATTGCATTTTAATTATATGTATATCATACACAAATTTTAATGCTAATGTAGTTAAATGTCTATTTTTATACTTTCTCACTTTGCATTTATACTTAGAGATAGAATATATTATTCTCTGTATTCTCCTAATTATCTTATGATTTTATTTCAATGGTTCCTAGTACTTGACTTCAGTTTTTATTTTTTCATGGAAAATATTGACATAGCACCCAAGACTATGTTCTTGGATTGTATACACATTATCTCAATTTATTCTAAAAAAAAAATTCAGTAAGGCAGCTACTAATATATTCTTTTGAAAAAAATATATAATCCAGGTGAAAAGCCAAGCTTGCTCTGAGTCTAAGAAACATCCGTTGGTTAGGTTGTGATTCAAAATCTCATGTGTTTATTTAAATTGGAATAGAAAGAAGATGGGCGCTGGAATCATAAAATCATGTAGTGTCTTTGTCACTAGGAGGTGACATGTAGGACTAGAGGAAGGCGTGTGGTTCAAGAAATGCCGGAAGGATGGGTGGATGGATGGATGGATGAATAGTCTAAATAGACCATTTATGACCCTCACGGAAATGTCTTTCTCTGCCTGGTGGGCCATTAGCCTACACTCATTTCACAATCTTCCAGCCTCCAGATGAGTCCACATCGTTATGGGGAAACGCAAGAGATTCACGGAGTCAAAGTAACCGGTGTGCACTCGAGATCCCACACTATCTGAGCACAAAACTTCCTGAGCACAAAACTTCATCTTCCTCTTATGCCGTAGTCAGCCCACAAAAGAGCCCTTTATCCGGGTGTTATGTGAAAGTTAAGATCAAGGGCTCACGTGGCCGACTGTTCAAGGCTGAATCTCAGCTTCCCAGCCCTACAGCATCAGGCAGGTAATTTACCTCACCTCTCTGTGCCTCAGTTTTATCATTTGTGAAATGGAGATCTTCACTTACTGTACCAGAGGGCTGTACTTAGATCAACAGATTAGTGAATACAAACCCCTCTAAACAGTACCTGACACCCCAAAAATGCTACTAATTATTATCATTATTATTTTCTTCCTTAATACATTTGTATGTGATTTATAATGCTATCTATTCTGTAAATAGTTGGAAAATTGCATAGGGAATTTTCTCTGCTTCCGAAATGTGGCCCTAGGTACTGCCAGAAAAAAAAAAAAAATAATGTAAGAACGTAGAACTACCCCAAAAGACTATGATTAACCTTAAGAATGCAATCTTTGGGGGGAGAGATGATTGTTCTGAGGTTATATAGATTAAGCTGAAGTGTCTTAAACTTGCTAGCCGCAGCATAATTTACATGTAAAAGTCACAATTTCTGCACATATCAAGATTGCATCATACGAATTAACTCATCTTAAATCTGGAACGATTTTATAACAAATCCATCAGATAGGCTTTGGCAGGCTCCCCATGTCGTTGGAAAGTCAGATGTAAGAAACCGGTTGTTCAGCATCATTGGAAGCCTCGAAGCAGGTCAAGTGTGCAAATGTGTATGTTCGTGTGCCATATAGTCACACTCTTAAAGCGCCTCATGTTGGAAACGCAGGCAGTACCAGCACCGGCGGTAGAAAGGCGCCATGTGCAAGCACCAGGAGGGTCCATGGAGAGGAGCCTTGAGCTCACGCAGCCAGAGGTGTCCTTCCCTATCTTATCTTGTAAACCGCTGAGCTCGGGGTGCAGCCCGCGCAGCCAGAGGGCAGGGGGGACACCCACCCAGACACAAAATGGCCCGAGATAACGACAGTTTGAAGTTTACCATAGAGCGGCATCCTATCTCTGGATAAGCAGAGTCCTGGGGCCTCCTCCTTTTCTTCTCGGATTTCTGCAATCTTTCCCCTTGAGTGTAATCTACATTTTGCCCCTTGCAGCCACCTCACCACCGCGACTGCTCTAAACAAACACCTGGGAGCCTCGATAGGTGGGAGAATGTTTGTGCTGGTGGGTCGCTGGGCAATCAGTCACTTTCCAGTGAGCTAAATAGGACGAAGGCACCGTGTCTCTTGTTAGTGATTTAATTTTAAGAGTAAAAAAGCTTAATCATCTAATAGCTTCACTGAAACACCACCAGAAGACGTTACAAAAACAATCATCCATGTCTTATAAGAAATTGATTTCTTTCTGGTGCTTCATACCAGCCAAATTGAAACTCCGTGCTGAAAAACCTTGTATCTGCTCCAATGACAGCCAAAGGGAAAAAGCGGAGGCAGTGAGTGCTTGAATCTGTATTTTAGCTGCACACACACCTATGTTTAGTGGAATGTGAAAAAGCCATCAAAGTCACAGACAATTGTAACAAAAGAATCTTGTACGTTCCGTTTTGAAGGAAAGAATAATACCGTGAAAATCAAATAATCTATTTTATAACTGCGTCATTCAAACAAACACAGATGTGTAGAACATGATGTGATGTCTGCGAGTGGGGTAGGAAATAAAAACATCATAGACGACTGCGCACTGCTGTACAATAAGAGAGAGTTGCGTACTTTTAGCCGAAATCTCAGAGGACTGGGTATACTAACAGGTCGCTTTAGGATAATGGAAAATATGATCTCATTAGCACCAGGTTCGTTATGCATTCTATAGCACACAAGTAAATTACAATGTATTCATGCAGTTAGTGTTGTTTTTAATGTGCGTGGGGATACAGTAAAACTTTCATTAGGGGCGTGTGATGGCATGTTTGTTCTATAGCATCAGCATCCGGCTCTGCTTCAGCAGCCAATCGCGTGGTCCGGCGGAGCATTCTCGTAATGATGTAATAAAATTTGACTCTGATATTGTAAAATATGTTTATGGTGAGGCTGTTGGGATATTTTTATGCAATCTTATTAGAGCAGGTGCCTAAACCTATTATGTTTTGTAGTCCAATTTCAGTGGAATTTTTAAAATGTCAAATTCCTAATCTGGAGTCTGAACGCTGGAATGATTACATTAGGATGCATAACGCGAGGCAGCCCCCCTTCCCCAGGCCTCGCTCATATGAGTGAGCGGGAGGTGGCCATCTGAACGCAGAGGTCCAAAGAGGTGTTTTGTCCATTAATATAATGCTATTGGCCAGATTGTGGGATTTTCCTCGTGGGCCACTGGACACTTTTTGAAACAGTGACTACAGGTACGTGGAATGCCACAAGGACTTCCTGGGTCCTGCTGATAGAATACAGTGCGCAATGCATTCTTAGTTATTTTGTCTCTCTTGCTGTTGGCCGCCTTTTTCCTCTGGCTCATCGCTATTTTAAGGCCGCAGCAGCAAAAAATAATACGCACCTTGAAGAGGACAGTTGACCGGGAAACCCAAAGCAACGTTTGGGAAGGAAAAAGAGGTCATTTATGTCAAAGCTTTGGACGAGGACTGAGGTTTATAAAACTCCTCTCTTCAGAACAGCACAAGTTGCAGGAGCTCATGCTAAGCTCCTCTCTGGGGACTCAACAGTGACCAAAGTCCCCTCTCCCACGGAGCTTATATTCTAACTGACTTCTCGGAAAACCTCCATCTCCATTTGAGAAACAAAGTGAGCATCCGTCCCCATGCGGCTTGGGACCCTCTTGTTCTACGTACTTTCATCTGCTTCATTTAATTATCTTGGCTATAAACAGCCTCGAATCCTTTTTAGAAAGGCAGGAAGGATCTTAAAGAAAAATAAACAAAGACCTGGGACTGTGTGGCGGGTAAACACGCATATCTAAAAGTCCCCAAAGTGCGTGTAAGTTACCAGCAGAATGCAGGAGAAGAATTCCGTTGTTGGCAACGACATCTTTTAAAAGCTGACATTTTCTTCAGTTGATCAATGGAAGAGAAGAGCAGGAAGGTCAAGGTGAAATAGTTACCGAGACTCACACCGCCGGGCAAGGCCACGTGGGAAGAAGTATCCATGCAGCTTTCTAAACCCTCCCTCCTTACAGCACACAGAGCGAAGCTTACAGGCAAGCGGAAAACCAGAGCTACAAAAATTACAAATGGCAACGCTATTATTTAGCTCTAGTTGCCAAAGGCATTCAATATAAAAATTTTACGGAGGTGTCAACTGATATATAGCAAACACACAAACAGTCCCAAACACTGTAAAATATGCAAGGAGAATTGGGGCGAAATATTAGGCATATGAATTACATTTTTGCTGAAAGTGCTTGCTAGGCGCTGTAGTTAAAACGAGCAATAAATACCAGCGTTCATGCCGCCAATGTCTTGTTGGGCGGAGGGGGCGGGTGGTGCTACCCAGCGTAATTTTGGCTTTTTCATTCCGTGTTTCCAATCCATATTTTGGGTAATGGAGTGATTAGACTCTTTTCTTTCTGGTCTGTTACACATTTAAAACAGGTTTCAGTTCTCTCTTTCTTGTCTCTCTCTCTCTCTCCCCCCATGATTCATTTGGGGAGCCAGACATGTAAAAGGAAAACACTGATAGCTTTTCAGGACCCATCTGACCTCCCTCAACACACACACCCGCCCTCCCTCTCCAAGATAAGGTCTCGCTGCGGAGGCTGGACCTCTCCCTGCCTCTCTGCCCCCCGGGGCATTTCTGGACTCGGACATGGGGAAAGCAAGCCGCACAGTGGTGGGAAAGCATTGCAACAGAACCCAGTCCTTCACTTTCCGTGCGTAACCCCACTGTGTGCGGGACAGGCTCCTGCATTCGAGTCGAGTTACTGCTAACACAGCCCAGGCAAGGAAATGCTAAACGTTTTCCAGCTGTAAACCTTTTGTATCCGTCTGTGGGTTTGCTTTGTACATCTACGAGTTAGAAGATACTGGCTTTCTTTAAATCTAAGTAAAAGTGATTTCGCAGTTAAAAGTGCAAGATGTGGAGAGGGGGCGTTAGAATTAGACAAGGGGGGGAGAAGGGGAGGGTACAGTCCTCTTGGTGGTACCTATTCAGTCTGTATTCACCTGCGTGCAAGGAGAAAATGAGGATATACGCAATTCCAAATAGAAAGTCGTGTCGTTTCCACTTAACTTGGGGATTCACGTGACCTTCCTATGTGTTGTCACTGTGTCTTCAGTTGTGTCTTACGGGGATGATGTTCATGGAAATCAGCCAACCCTGGGAAGTCATTAGATTACGACTTCTCCCTTTGTACAATAGCCGCCGAAGGAAACCACGTCGAAGGGAGGGTGAGATGGGGACTCAAGTCCCTGCAGAACTCTGTCCCTGCAGCTGCGGCACAGGGACCAGAGGCTTGCTGGGCAGGGCAGGGGCCCCTTCAGAGCTAGCATCCCAGCTTGGATCGGAAACAACACTTGAATTTTCAAATGTGACCAAGTCCATGTACAGCCCGTTAAGGCTGCATACGCTGGGACAGCCGTGCTTCAATCAGCAGGGAGTCCTGTGCAGACATGGCTTGCACCTGGGTGTGCTGCCCACTCAACAGTCTGTCACTCCAGGCTGCAGCAGAGGTCGGAGTGACGTCTCTGTGTCCTTCCTGGCCTCTACAGCCTGGGCTCGGGTGTTCTCTGCACATCTGTGCTTCTCCCGTTCCACTGGGGAACCTCACTCACAGCGCGGCTTGTATTTGTATGGCCCATTAGAGTGCACCGACCCTTTCATCGACATTTTCAGAACAGCTTTGACCCCTGAGCACAGTGAGGCTCAGCCTTGAACTCTAGACTTGGGACTACTTTTCCAAGCTCTGGCCCTCAGCCCACTGACTCAAACGAGTGATTTAAACATTGTGAGTTCTAGAACATGGGAGAAGACAAAATTGCCTCTTCTAACTAACAGGTGTGATTCTAGAAAGTGCTTTCCAGAAAGGCAGCCACTGTAGGGGATAATACTTTGTATAAAGGCCCTGATTTCCAAAGCGGATACCTTGAGTGCAGATGCATTGGACTGTAAAGGAAACTCAGCTCCAAAAACACCACGGTGATTTCCTAAACTGTCACCTCTCTTCAAGGGATAAATAAAAAAACTTAGTTTACTCACATTTCATGAGCATATATGTGTAACTAATTGAAAATATCCACCCGGGCCCTGGCCCACGTGGTTCGGTTGGTTGGTGCATCAGCCCATAAGCCAAAAGGTTGGGAGTTGGATTCCTGGTCAGGGCACATGCCTAGGTTGTGGGTTCAGTCCCCAGTCAGCGCACCTGTGAGAGACAACCAATCGATGGTTTTCTCCCTCTCTCTCTCCCTCCTTTGCCCTCTCTTAAAAAACAAAAATCAGCCCTGGCTGGTGTAGCTCAGTGGATTGAGCGCGGGCCTGCGAACCGAAGGATCGCGGTTCGATTCCCAGTCAGGGCACATGCCTGGGTTGCCAGGCCAGTTCCCGGCAGGGGACATACAAGAGGCAACCACACATTGATGTTTCTCTCCCTCTCTCCTTCCCTTCCCCTCTAAAGATAAATAAATAAAATCTAAAAGAAAAAAAGTACTTAAAAGATCACTTAAAAAAATCAATAAACATGTCCTTGGACGAGAATTTAAAAGAATAAGTAAAACATAAAAATTCTTTAAGAAACTAAAGCATCTACTGGGATTTGAAGAAATAATAATAATTTTTATAAATAGATATTGAGCACCTATCATGCAATACGTTCCGTGAGTCCTAAGAAAATAAAACAGTCCTCACCACTAAATCTTTACTATCCATTTATCTCGTCTCTGTGATAAGTACAAAATACGTCTGATACATTTTATGCAATGTTCACCTTGCATAAAAGCTGCTGTTGCGTAAAATATCGTAGGATGCAGATATTTATAATAAGGAGCATCTCAGTGATTTGAAAATTTTAAGAAACATTTAATAATTGCTAAGTATTCATCAGTAATGATCAAATCTAGTGTTTGCACGCAGGTGGTCATGAACTTCACACATCATGTATCCAATACACATGCACTGGTGTGAGCTGGAGCATTTTTTAAAAAGCATCTCACTACCAAGTAGGTGCGGATGCTGTTGTTACAGGAAAAGTTCAATTTATGAAATCAATAACTCATCCATATTCATTATTATTTTATTAATATGAACAAACATTTATTGTTATTAATAACAAATGACCGAGGACACTCCCCTCGGCCAAGGTTGGGAATGGTGGCCCAGTTGCCTTGAGAACCAGGGTACCTGACTGTATCTTACAAGTTCACCTCAGGAACTGATGAGTCATTTCATTTTAAGACAGTTCAAGTTTATCTCTCTCTCTCTCTCACACGCGCACACACACACACACACACACACACACACACACACGCCCCAGCCCAGAGAGAAAACAAGAGGTCGGAGAAGTTGGTGTTCAATTCCCCTGACCTCTGCCCTGACTCTTACCGAAACTGCGAAAGCATCATGTGAGCAAACTGTTTTTTCTCCCGAATTGGAAAGTCTCACTGAGGTTGTCCCTATCCAGAGAAAAAGCGAAGAGCCACCAGAAGAGATTCTGGAGCCCTCTCCCAGGCATCCACGCCAAGCAGTGGGATAGCCACCCAGGCCCCTGATGGAGGAGCCACTGGTCGTTTCGCAGGTGCTAGGCCCGCTTGCCTGGTCGTCCAAGCGCACCCCAGGTCACTCGCCATTACTGATGCTGTCCCGTTCCTTTGACAACCTCGGGTTAGCATGGCCACGCTTCTGTGGCCAGGCCACGCATTTCCAATCCAGCAGCCTCCACATCTACGCACGCAAGGCGTCACAGTGGATTATTGACAAGCCTAGGGTGTGTGTGTGCATCTGTGTGCGTGTGTGCATGTGTGCATGTGTATGACAGAGATAACATGCCTAGGGACCCGGGACTTGAAGACACCACCTGTCCTGCGTGTCCAATCACCTTTGCTTCGTGGCACCCATAAAAAATCAATGATCTGTAAATAAATGACAAGATTCAAAATTAGACAAAAATATAAGAATGAGGCATATAAAAACATCTGAACTCCCTAGGTCCGAATCTGTAGTCCTCTAGGAATGAGCAGCCAGAGGTGATGGAGGAAAAAATTTTCAACTGAATGAGGCCAGATTTTGAAACACATGTAAGTTCCCTGAAAATGTGAACATTCGGGTTGAGCGGGCTAAGATTTAAGACCCGGGCTGAAAATCCAGTAACACATCACTGAGGATGCGAACGTGCCCATCAACTCTTAGGGGTAAAAACTGGCAGTGTTCCCGGATGTGGAGCACTTCCCTCCCCGGAGTTCTCCTGCTCGCCGCGGGGTAGAAACTTCCTCAACCTTCTTTCCTCTGGAGAGAGGAAACAAGTTCTCTCTACGCAGAACCCATCCCGGTTTCAGAACAAAGCACTTTAGGTCCATCTTCTTTCTTTAATTATAATTTTTTAATTACAGTGGACATTGCATATACTATGACTTTCAGGTCTACAGCATAGCAGTTAGACGTTCGTACAAGTTACGAAGTGATCCCCCTATTAAGTCTAAAACTCACCTCCGTGTGTCTTCTTTAGTCCTCAGACGTTAGCACTATACTTTTTTAAAATTTTTTAAATTCGATTTTGAGAGAGAGACATTGATTTGTTGTTCCACTTATTGATGCACTCATTGGTTGCTGCTTGTATGTGCCCTGACTGGGGATCGAACCCGCACCTTTGGTGTGTTGGGGTGATGCTCTAACCAACTGAGCTGCCTGGCCAGGGCCTACTGCCCTATTTTTGTAGAAAGTCAGAGAAGTTAAGTAACATGTCAAAAGTTACACATTTGAGGGGGAGAAACTTAGAACTGAGTCATAGACTCCAAATTTCTGCTGTTTTATCCACTCTCTCCCCTTCCCAAATGTACAGAAGTCAACATCAAATTCATTATTTTAAACTCTCAGCCTTGGTCAACCCTGTAGATTCTCACCGTTTGATGTTTGATTGCTTTATTACCCAAAGTAGCCTTTTGAATTATGTTAAAAAAAAATCAAGATCTCAAAAACTTCCCCAGCCCCTCCAACACCACCTATGTATGCTGTTACCAAAATACTCAAAGGGCAGGGAGAGCTGCTACAATAATTAAGACCATTCAATAAGGAAGGCCTGCCTGTTTTGAGTGTCCTGATCAAATGTTGCTGCTCTGATCTCATGGGGAGAAACTCGGTGTAATTTTCAAGTACCTTCAGAATAAGCAAGCCCAGTCGCTTTTAACAGAGATCCTGGTTTAATGCCCAAACTTGCAGCGGGGAGCTGACCGTTTTCCATGCAACCGTGTGCAGTGCTTATCAGGCCAAGCCCAGCTGCTCCGGGCTAACTAGCTCCCCGAAGCGACTCCCCCGGGCCCCAGCTAGAGGAGCAGCTAAAATAAAACACAAAATGCACAGCCCCTTCCACCTCACAGATAAAAGGCTGTGGGAAATATAGGCTTCGTTTTAATAGGCCTCGGCTCGGTCTCTGTTTTTTGCACCCACGGCTAATTGAAGGGGCGACCAGAGCAGACACAATTGAACACGTAGTTAAGGAGCACCTGACCACCTGGCTTGCACACACAATTAAATATTTGCACCTGCAATGGTAGTATGTGTGAACGTTATCCCTGTAATTAGTTGTCGGGTAGAAATCGATGTAATTTTTAAAACCCTCTCTAATTCTAACTAATTAGTGCTTTTACAAGAAACTATTTCATATTGAGTTCTTTTCAGGTTATCCACTAAAAATAGATCTTTCTACTGTTTCTATAGGTAACTCCATTACAGCTGTGTGATGCTCGAGTATTTTTCAATGGGCTTGGCACGGGACCAAGTCCACTCATTTTCTTCCTTCATTCTTTCATTCATTTCCTTTCCTTTATTCATTCGATAGGCACACCAAGCACGTACTACACCCTGGTCCTACAGGCACTAACGTCTGTGTGGAAGACGGCATTCCTTCCTCGGGGCTCATGCCCAGGGGGCTGAGTGAGGGCTGATGCTTTTATCCTGTAATCACAGTGCAATACGGCACCTGTGTATCACTTACCAGAGGTGAGAGTCCAAGCCAACCACCCCCCTGGACTTAGTTCTCCCAGAAAGACATACCGAGGGGGAAACCCTTAGAATTTATTTTCAGAACAAAACTTTGAGCTGCCCCTCACCTGTGGAGCAGGCGACACGATGGTAGCCAGGACCGTTCTGGCAATGCCACACAGACTGCTCATCTCGCAGGATCCTTCTGTTTAATGCACCTGAGCTGTAGTTTACTGACACGAAAGTCCTGTCTATGTGCGTCATGCCACGTCAGGTAGAACAGTGAGGGTTTTAGCAAACAAGCAGATTGCTGTGTGGTGGCACATGAACTGCCTCTTAGCACCGATGAGAAATGAAGTCCCCCCCACCCCGCCACCGCCAAGAGAGACAACACACCTCCATTTCAGTGGACACCTCGAGTCCAGATGCATCTCTTCGTCCAAATGTGATCTGTGTCCTCTAATTCTATGCGCCCCCCCCGCCGTACACGCACATTCCTTATATTATTTAAACAATGAAAGAAAAGGTCCACAGCTTTGAGAGTAAATCCTCAACATTTAGATTCCACACGGATGTTTCTCTTTGCCTCACTTTGTATTTTAACTGATGATTTCTTACGTCTGAAAACACGGTGCTTTAGCCCAGACATATCTGGTCTCCTGATAAGCCGGCCTGTTTAGGGCTGACCTGTGGAAGTGTTCGAGTCCTGTGATTATCGCACGCTATGGAATTTTGACCCCAAACCTTTGGAGTGGCCAGAAAATCAAAAGTGTCGCCAAGAAGACCCACTTTTTACAGCGAGGAGGCCTGCAAGGGGCACTTGGCAGGAAAGCTGAGCCCGGCTCTCAGAGAATAAGCAGGGGTCGTGGGGCGGGCTGGGGGCGGGGAGCAGCCCCCAGACCTTGAAGTGCAGCAGCTGTGCGCTGTCTTTGAGGCCGAGGATCAAGCAGAGAATATGAGATAGGCAAACGTTGGCTTAAACTTTCTTCTCTCTTTGATTGTCCTTGGACATCTGCCTCATCCACTGTCAAGAATGTTCGGCAGCTGTGGGCTCAGAATAACACGGTTCTGCTGCGCCAGCCGCTACCCCGCTCTTCTAATACTTTAAGCCAACTAGTCTCCGTTATATGACGGGCCTGATACACAACTATGTTAATGCCTTGAGCTAACTAGCTTTCCATCAGCCGTGGAAAACACAAGGGGAGAGTCTTGGGTTTATTTTCCTCACGGGCTAATTGGCTTTAATTGTTGGCCAATTGGATTTCAAGTTCAGAAAAGAGTGGGCCGCACAAAGGCAAGTGTTAACTTAAGACCGTGGGAGAGGCTGGCCAACACTTTTGGTCTCTAATGTGGGGCAATTTATGCAGGCGCACATGTGTCCCGGGCGTCAGGGTCCAAGGGAGCATCCTCCAGGCCATCCCCATGGGGTCTGAAAACTCATACTTGTCCCCACAGGCCACATACCAGCCACTGGGATAATACACCATGAATTGGGGAAATATTCCTTTATATTAGTCTGTAAATGGATCATGAGGAAACTTAAGCATATTTGGTTCCCTTTCAGTCCTCAGTGTTTATTCTAAGAGCCTTCTTTCTGCCATTAAGAAATTGCCATCATGAGGAGAGCAAGTGCCAAGTTAAAAATACTGAAAATGGACATTCTCTACTCAATCCGTGAGACTGATATGCCATGATCATAAAAATGGACATTTATTCCACCCACCCTCCCCCAGATGGCCCTCATGGCAATTTGTTCATGGCAAAACGGAAACTTTGAAACCTGCCCCCAAATAGCTGGGCTTTCGGAGGAAGGGGCGACCGAGTCCCGTGGTCAGCCATGCGAGGGGATCGGCGCAGGCACCCTCAAGAGTGCTGATTTATTTCCAGGGGTGCTTGTGGGTGGTTGCTCGGGCAGGGCCCCGACAGGGAATGGAATCCCAGAGGGGCCACTTATTGCCCATCTTCTGAGTCGCAATGGTCCTCAAGGAGATGACTCCAGGGCTAATTCCCCAAATTCTCTTTTTCTATATTGGGTCTGAAATGTGTCTACGAGCACAAATGGTTCTCCCGCTTTGATGGAACTGGCCGCCGCTCGGTCAGTCTCACACCTGTTGATTCAGTCCCAGGATTTCTGACATTTTTGACGGAATTGACCAGGTGTTGGACTCGACCCCACTGGTCGATTTCATCAGAAATTGTCAAACCAGTTTTCATGAAAGGACAAAGTCAGGACCTACACCCTCATTAGTGTCCCTTTATGTACCTTGTTAGCGCACTTACTTTTCTCATTTTTTAAAAAAGATCTAGATGCAGGAGCGACATGATTATACATATATTCATACTAGCATATATATATATATATATATATATATATATATATATGAGGTTATCTCTGCCAATTAAAGGTTTCTGCATTTGTAATTGACCGGTGGGATAGGGTATAGCATCCATCCATATAGCTGCAGTTCCAAATAAAATAATTTAATCATCTATCAATTTATTCCACTGATACTTTTCATTTCTAGTTCTCATGTAGCAGGGGGTGTGATATGGGCAGGAGAATTACTGCTTGGCAGGCCGGACAGATGATTCCAGAGGCAGCTTTTGGAGAAAGCTTTTTATTTTCTGCCCCATAAGACTCGCCAACTTCAGAAATAACTTATGATGCGTGTTCGTCACTGCCTATCCCCGCCTGCCGCTTCCCAGGGGAAATTACTGACCACAGGCCAGCACTGTCTATTTTATTTCCTGATGGCTTCCAAATGCCTAGAGCTGTGCCCGGTATGTCACCCTGGACCTCGGTGATGGTGCTTGGAGATGTTGGGACCGTCAACGTCCATTGTGATGGGTCAGGTCAAGGAAGTCCAGCGTGGGAACTTCTTTCTCTCAGCAATTTCAGCACTTCCCAGTTACTTAACTTGAGTTATTTAGCCTACCCAGCATTGTGCTATTTTGATGTTATTTTACACTTTTTTTGGCCTAAGCTATAAATTTCCAGAATATAGATAGAGCCATAGTGTAGCCCAGGCCCTAAGAGCATAGTCACCTATGGATGAAACAGCCATATTCACTACGAATGGTTGCTACTCACTAGAAAACCCATGAACTTGAATACATAGCACATATTCTCAGGCAATTCAGTTTTGATGGGTGGGCAGGGAAGGGAGAGATGATGTTCAAATGAGTAGAAACGAGACACCTTGTAATTCGTTGGCGGACTTGAGTAGAACCACAGTTGGCATCTTTCACTGGCATTAGGCAAAATGTCCTTTAAAATATACTCCCCAAAGGAGAGCCGAGTCACTTTAGAACATACAGCATCTCTCACAAAGGTCACCACCGAGGACCCGTGTCTGTAAGGCCAGCCAGCTCTCACCAGATACGTCCATCTCTTAGAGAACGGCTGTTTTCCCTTGCCCCTCTCCCCTGCCTGTCGGGTGGCATCCTTCCACAAGTCCCCTGGCCAGGGGACTGAGAGCTGGACACTTCCCACAACCTAGAGACACATCATTCCCCGACTCATCACCAGTCCAGCTATGTGGGTTTGTCACCCCATTGCCCTCGAAGAGTAAAACCCCTCTGAAGAGTTCAGTGATAGCACGAGCGGCCCTTGGCACGCACTCCAGTTTACAGCCGGGGAAACCGTCCTCCTCGGGTGAAATGCGGTCATTATCTTGAGCTTTGAGGGGGTCTCCGAGCACTTACATCTCTTCTGTCCCAGCAGCTGCCTCAAGGGGACTCATTCCCTTTTGTAGTTCGTTCTAAGAAATTTTCATTCTCCGAGTCACCTAAAATGATCAGACTCATAAGAGTACTGTGATTAGAAAACAGTGATTTTTACATCTCTAGAGCTCTTGATCTATGTTAAGACATAGTAATAAATAATGACTCTAAGTATATTACCTGCTAGACATTGTGCTGAATACGTCCCCTCAATTCAATCCTTCCAATATGCCCATTGAAAGTACTTCTTACTTCATTCTTCCTGTTCGGTCCACCCGCCACCATCACCAGGGTGGCACTGGTCTAAAAGTCCCAGGATGCAGGTCATGGCCAGACTTCAAAGTCAGCAGCCAGGAAAAGCCTCCAAGACAGAGCTGCTTGTTTCAAAGTCACACAAAACCTGCCCTGGAGTTCAAGACGTACGGGAACGAATCATGGAACTGTGAACGTGGGGTTAGGACCCGAAATCTTCTCTCTGCCAAGGTCAGACCCTCAGTCAGTCACCCACCCAGGCTCCTTTGGCTACCTTTTAAACGCGGGCATTTTTTTCTACCAGCGTGTATTTCGCAAACATCTATGCGTATAAATAAGAATAAAGTTATTAGACGATCGTGGTCTGTTGTCAATGCAGCTGTTAACCCGCTCCGTCTATTCTCACGTGTCTTTGCATGAAAAGCAGTAAAAACGGTTGTGAGAAGTCAGCCCACGGTCACTCTGACCTATGCGTCCTGGTGCCGGACACAGCCGGCGCTCTGGCTGTGACGGCCGTTTGAGTAAAGCCGTGGCGTGGGACTGGTACCTGGGCTCAGCGCTGAGAAAGTTTACTCTCTCCGTGCTACCGGTTCTGAACCCCAGGAAGATGCTACGAATCCCTTCTCTTTCAAAAGTAAATATAGAAGTTCACCGAAGTAGAGGGGTCGCCCATTTATTCAGTTCAAAGATGATCATAATTGTTTTATTCTGAGCAGTGTGTGGCTCCGTATTTGAAATTCCCAAAGAGACTTTGAAATCTTTTCCTGGATCCAACAGTTCACAAAATAAGTGTCTGTCTTTTGACATCAGGCCAACAATACTTTGGAAAACAAAACAACACGAAAACCTTTATTTCAAAGCTAAATAGCATATATGGTCCAGGGCATCCAAATTCCAAAAAGTTTGCATTTTAAACACGATGATTTCTTTTTCTCTTGCTCCATTGGTATATTTTATGGGGGGGGGGGGTGATGGGGCAAAGGAATTAACATACACATAATGGACTGTAAATTGTCGTTTAAAAAATTAAAATGTTTAAATTAAAAAAAAAAGAAAACGATCTTTCCAGCCCCAAGTGGCAGCCAGCCCAGCAGCGCAGCTGTTCCAGGGCGAGGTCTCCGTTTGGGGCTTGCCCGACCCCAGGTGTCTGCCTCCCCCGTCTCTTGAAAATGTCTTGTCCTCCCCGGTGGGTCGTTCTCCTTTGAGGAGTGATGCTTGGAAGAGCGATCCAGTGAGCCTCCCGCTATCTGCTTTTCCCTCGGCGCAAGACCAGACCACCCAGCGTTTTGCCTGCAGAAATATTACACCAGCGCCCGGGCCTGGAGCTCAGGCACCAGCCCAGGCCGCACAAGGAAGCGGACAAAGGGCCCCGGGAGAGGGGAGGGAAGACAGTTAGCCTGCCCCGGAGTCCGCAGATTAGATAGAATGCCACACCACTCCAGACCCTCCCCTCCGTCCCCTTCCCCGATACCAGCTCCATGGCGAGGCCGATTTCTAACAACTGAGGTCCGTACATCATTTCTCTTACGAATGTTCCTTATTACCATACTTCATCTCAGAACTTTGGATGCCAACTGCAGCATCCTGTGTTTCTGTGATCATATTCATTCTTGCACCATATAATGAACGCCCATTGTCTCTGTGGTTCAAAGGAGATTCCTGTGTGACAGCGGATGCTTACCTCTTTATCCAGAAACTTACCCAAAGCTTCACTAGGGTGACAATGGACTTCACCCATCAGCTCGCCCGTCTCGAGCCTCCTGCCTCCCACCTCCACGGGATTTCCTCTTTAACATCACTTAGCTCTTCACCTGACCAACCCAGGAAGTGCCAAACGAATGGAGCAAGCCTCTCTCGCGAGTTTTCTGGTGCTGATTTCTGCCCCGCCCCACGGTGCGGTGTAAAGAGTGACCGGAAGGGAGCTAGATCAGATGAGCTGGTGCAGGGCGGCCCCTTTGAGAAGGTGACCTGTGAGTTGAGACGTAACAGATGAGGCGGATGCAGCCCTGTTAATAAGATTTGGGCTAACGTTCCAGGGTAAGGTTAAATATGAATAACTTCGTATGGTAGTATAAAGGGAGCCAGCTAGGAGCCCAGGTCACAAACGCACACATAAACACAACATGTCTATATTATACATTTATAATATTCATAAGCTGAGACCCACGAAAACAATAAGAAGTCGTAGTGTTCTTCTGGCTTTGCAGCTTACCTTACTGAATCCCAAGACACCACACTAAATAATAAGGATTATTATTTTCTTTGTTTTCAATGATGATTCTAACCTGAACATAAAAGTTAAGTCATTCCCCAAGTTTACAATTAATGGGTGACAGAACTGGATTTCAAACCCACATCTCCAACCATGTATTTTTTGTGAAAATTATGAGGGGGGGGGAACCCACAAATGGTTTCTTTCCTTTTGGGGGGAATGTAGCAGTTTCTTATTGTTTAAAAATAAATAAAGTAGCACAGCTGACCGTGAATCGCCACGTGGATTCATAGGTGAGTCAAGGATTTATGCATTAGCAGTAACCTCACCGATGCCCTTGACCATGAACATTATAACGTAGAAGAAGTGTGTTACCACCTTCGATGCTGACTTTCTTCACCATTGTCATAGAAAGAAGACCCCTTAGTACAAATGGCTTGGAAACATAAGCAAATTCACATACTCGGATGAGAAATTAGGAACTCCCTCACACCCTCAGCGAAGACCCTGCGGGAATACCTAAAGCAGCAACAAAAACAGTGGCCAAAAGGAAATCCCCACCCTGATAATGGCAGCAAGAAATGAAGAGCGAGATGAAATAAGTCACATGAAATGTTCTGTAAATGCTTAAAATAAATCCCATTTCACAGGTGAGGAGGGTGGGGGGTTACCGCTAAAGAGATTCCATTTAAAACATCCAATTTGAGATCTGCGCTGGAGATTCCGCAGCCAGAGATGGGGTGGCTGGGCTTAGATATATTCGTACTCCAGAATTCATCTCAAAATACCTCCTGGTTTGTGTTAGCAGCCAGCAGATCCACGTAGACATGAAAATCAAAGGTTGAGCTGCTAGACAGTGGCTGCTGGGGTGCCCTTCCCAAGTTTTGGATTCAGGAGGAATTGAGAGGCGGCCTGGCCTGCTGGTCCCTAGTCCCAGAGAGCTGTATCGCTGTGGGGTGGGGGAGCAGGGAGGGGGACAGCCGGCATTCCTCTCTGTGGTGGTCTCTTCAGGAGGGCGCCGGATGACATCTCCCAGCAGCCACCAGCTCTTCCTTTGGCCTCAGCAAACTTTGGGGTTTTTTTCCCCCTGACACAGAAGGTCCCACTAGCGCCTCTTTGGCTGCTGGGGCGGAATCCCAGGCATCAGGGGGTGTGGGGCCTGAACTGATAACTGTGCCCATTGACTTCGCGGTCCCGATTCCACCTCTTTCATGATGTCGGGGGGCTTTGTCCCAGGGAAGGAGATTATGCGGCGGACCGCAGAGGAGATGGGACTTCACAAAGATAGAGCGCACAAAAAAGTGTGACAAATTGCGGTGACAGGGCCTCGATGGTCGCTTGTGATGGAATGAAATTAAATCTGCCACCAAACAATACAGCTTTATTCTGTGTCTATGGGGACCCTTGTTGGGCCTAGATTGAGAGAGAAAGTCAGAAGAAGAGGGTAAGAAAGATGCAGTCACAGGGATATTTTTATTTCCACACTCATCAGGCTCACTTTCCTCAACGAGACGGCAACGCTCTGGCTCTGTAGCAAATGTTTTACCGCCCCCGCCCCGCCCCCCCGCGCTGTGAGCTCTCCTGTAAGAGTGTGGCCCGCTCTTTGTAGCTCACTAATTCTTTTCATAATAACCCAAAATACAAGATGCAAAACCAAATCCTTTCTCATGTTTCTGACCCACACAATTTCTAAGGAATTGTATTAGGATCCCGGGTAAAAACAAAAAGTCTGCTTAAGCACTTTAAGGCCCTTGTTTTTCCAGAAGTATCACAAACCCTGTTCACCCAGCACCTTCTTTTCACCTCAGGGCTCATCACAGCCTAAGGACAGTTACTAATATGCATTACTGCCGACCACAGACGTCTGGTGACGTCGATTCGGATGCCCGGGGCTCCCAGAAAGCAGAGCGCAGAGATGCCTGGACACTTTGTCATAAGTCCCAACCGCTGTATTTCTCAGGGTCAGGGCAGTGGCTCAGCACAGTCCCCAGAACTGCCCTGGGGCCTGGGTCAGGAGGCTGCCTAGCAGGTCTTCCCATCTACGGGAACTCTCTCGAAAGTTGCTCCTGTCTCCGGGGGGGAGTTAAGGTGCCTGGAGCTGAGTGTTGGGCACGTCTTACCTTTGTAACGTGTTCTTTATCACAGCAAAACCCACAGGTCGTACAGCTCACCATGTCAATCACTGTAAAGTGTGCAGGCCAGTGCTAATTCATTGGGTTAGACAACCTCCTCCACTACGTAACCCCAGCACATTTATATCAAAGGGAACACAAAGGAACCCCACGCCCGTCATGCAGTCCCCTCCCCCAGACCAGGCAGTCTTTCTGTCTCTGTGGACGTGCTTATCCTGGACGTTTCATTTGGAAAGAACCACGCGGTCTATTTCCTTTGCTGCCTGGTTTCTTTCATTTAAAAGAGTGTTTTCAAAGCAGAGCCACATGGTAGCATGAATCCGCATCCCGTTCCTTTTGATGGCTGAATCGTTCTCCGTCCCATGGACAGACCGTATTTGGTTCACCCGTTCATCCTTCGATGGCCATGCGGGCTGCTTTCTTTTAGCTATTGTGAGTAATGCTGCTATGGCAACGTGTGTATAAGTTTCTGCTTGAACATAACACTTTGGCTTTGGGAGGGTACATACCAAGGAGTGGAACTGCTGGGTCACGTGGTAATTCTATGGTCAACTTTCTCGGGAGCAGCCAGACGGCTTTGCACAGAGGTTGCACCATTTTACATTCCCAACGGCGTAGTAATGCAGTTCCAGCCCCTCTAACACTCTCTCCAGTACTCGTTATTTTCCATTTTGATAGCCAGCCTAGGAGGTCCAAATAGCACCTGAATTTCTCTGATGATTAATCATGCTGAGTGTTTTTTTGTGTGTGCTATTGGTAACTTGGATACTTTTTAAAAAATACCTATTCAAATTCTTTGTCCGCTTTTTAAGTCGGTTGGCTGTTGTGTTGTTTTGGAGTTCCTGCATTTGCACAGAACAGTAGTAAACGCTTCAGAATAGCTACACAGGAGAACAGCAGGGGCGAGGAGCAGAGAGGAGACCGTTGCTTGCATCGTGAGCCGTGGCGCACAAGCCTGGATCTAATTCTTGCTCTGCCGTGTAGGAACTGGGTACGCTTACGCAACTTACTAACATCACCAAGTCTTGGTGTCATGGTCTGTAGAAGAGCAATAATGTGACTGATCTCGCAGGGCTACTGTGCAGAATAAATGACAAAATGGACATAAAGCTCCTGGTTCGGCGTCTGGCCTAGGGCAGTTCACTGTGAGCAGACACACAGCTTAGACGTTCAGTGGTACCAGTGAAAGGGGGTGACCCTGAGGGCCTGGGGCCAGTGTGCAGCGCCCCCAGGGCCAAACCTGCTCTGGGCAGAATGACTGTTTCTGCCCCCATCTCCTGTGGCAAAACCTGGAGACTCAATCCTACCACCCCATGTCACCAGGGAGGCGCAGGGACAGCTGACTCAAAAAAAAAAAAAAAAAAAAAAAAAGGCAGCAAGGACAACCAAACTTGCAGTAGAATTTTAAGGGAGCATTTTAACCAAAAGTATGTAGGCTTTGCTCTTAAGTAATTCAAGCAGTCAGTTGATGAATACGTACTGAGTATCCACTCCATGCCCAGGGCTGAGAGATGAAGAAAATAGGGCGGCTGCCCTTGAAGGAGAATGGCAGATGAGCCCTAGAGGCAGCGACCAGGGCCAGGCTGGGCTGAAATGACCATTGGTCCCCACAGAAAACTCTTCGAGGGAAGAAATACTAGATTGACGATACCCACCCCTGTAACTAACTATGGTGAACGAACACTTGCAGAAAACAATCTTCGGGTCATTTTCTTAATGAAAAATTGCCAGTTTCACTTTGGATCTGCGGCTCAGAAAACACGGGATTTTAACTCCACAAATCAGAAGGGAAATACCGAGACACTATAGCTGCTTTTCTGTGTGATTGCTTTTATTTTCTTTAGTTAACAAATTGAAAGTAAGCGATAAAGAACAGAGATCAAATTTCCTAATTTAGAGACAACATCACCCACCATTTATAGTATTTAGAGGAGAGGGTGGTGGGCAGCAGAAAACAGTGAGTTAAAAACCGTCAGTCTACTGGCCCGTGAGTTGTGATCAGTACAAATTGTCAGTTATCCCTCACTTGATTTTAGTCTGTTAACTTTCAGATCCACAGGTTAAGTTGGGGAAAAGATGCGTCGTAATTGCGGTCAGCGATTGCCCCAGAGACTTAAATGTTGAAACGAGGGAGTCACATATTTAGAATTTTTCGTGCAGTCAGCATTTGTCACTAGGGTATCTGATTCTAGACCATACTTTGCCCCTCCAGTTCCCACCGCCCTTCCCCTAATCTACACCTGCAGAGAAAGTTAAAAGCGAGTTCAAATTTTTTGATAAACAGCTCCGTAAGCGAGGCCAGGCACCATCCCACTGCATCTTAAAGTAGCTTCTTTCTGTCAGCCGAGGTCCCACGTCCCGGTTTTTGTGGATGTTTTCACTATCATTATACCTTTTGGATTTATTGAACAGCAACAGCGGTTCCAGCGGAGGGAATTTTTATATGCCAATTCCCCTCCCAGTTTTCCCCTCTTCAGCCCCCTCCTCCTTCCCAGGGCACACCCGGACTTCAGTTGCCACGGCCAGACTTTAAAAACATTTCAGACTTAAAAGGTTAAGATCTAAGGGCTGCTGATTTTATCTGAGCTTTTAACTCACACAGGCAGGTGGATTAGAGATATGTGTGTACAATCCCTACTCTAGACACTTGGGTAAATATGCACAAGGACTGGGGCAGCCGGGGAAGCAACCCGATGCCATTGTCCATTAATTCCAAAGTGGAGATTAAAGAAATCAGTAGTGTAAATACCAAAAAGGATTTCCACTTACATATCAGAACATTACTCTGGCAGCCTGGCTGCTCCAAATTATATGAAGGCCTTTGTTTTGCTTTGTTTTGAAGAAGGGTGTGAATTTGTTTTGCTTGAAATTCGCGTCGTTTCGGGTCTCCCTTTGTCTGCAAAGGAAGGTGCTAACCCGACCCAGAATCCCTTCACATGGTAGCAATTTCTGTGTTTATAGTTTCCATGTAGTTTTACCACAGTAACAGGCATATTTGCCAGAGTCGTAATGTCGAGTCAGATTTTATTTTTTTGGTCTGTCTTTATGTAACATTTCCTAGAAATGCCAAAATGCTGGGTGAGCAGAGCGGTCTCTCAAGTTCAGAGCATTTCTAACTGTAGACAGTCGGAAACCCCCACCTCGCTCAGCCAACTCTCCCTCCAAATTTGAGACTGCAAGCCCGAGTTAAGTCACCCTTGTGCCACCGCAAATGAATACCATGTGACGGCTGGAGAAGTTAAACACAAATCCAGCCATTTTCCATTCCGCTACAAGCCGAGTAGGGTAAACCTTCCAAAGCTCTGCTTTGGGGAGGGAAACGTCACTTAAAATGCAGGTGCCCCAGTTTCAGTGAAAGGCATCAGGAGTCACCATTAGCTTTTATTATACTATCCATGCCTTTAAACACGCACACACACGAGCTGACATGGCTTTTCAATCAGCCCTGCCATGCAGCCAACACCATAGGAAAAGAGTTGCAGAATTTCCAGAAACTAGAATAAGTGGCGGCTTGTCCACCCCGTTTTTCGAGACCCTAATCATAGCTCTCAGGCCATCTTCAAATGATGCCGCCATGCACAGAGAATAGTCTAATGGAACCCTGGCTGGATAGCTCAGCCCGTTGGAGCGTTGTCCCGATACACCAAGGCTGTGGGTTCGATCTCCAGTAAGGGCACATGCAAGCATCGACCAACGAATGAATGCATATGAATGCATAACTAAGTGGAACAGCAAACCTCTCTCTCTCTTTCTCTCTCTCTCCCCTTCTGTCAATCAATAAAAATATATTCATTGATTTCATTTTCAATGGAACCCACAACTACTCCAGAACTCTCCTCTGAGTAATGATGCCCCCAACCCTCAAAAGAAACACAACACATTATTAAAAATTCTCTGAACTAGGATTTAAGACACCACTCTGTATACCCAAATGGTCAGCCGGTAACAACAAGATACCAGGTCAATGCAGTGAGAAGTATGTTCTAGATCACTGTGGCATGAGTGAGAGCGAATGTCGGAGAGGAGCAGCAAGCCCCAACCCCACAGGCACCGAATTTGGGGGGAAGGGAAGGAAAGGAGCAGCTGCCCCCCAGGAGAGGCCTTAGAAATCTCCCCCTGTCAAAATACTACTTCAGATACTCTACCAGGTAGAGGTCGTGGTCACTGGCTCTCATTTACTCGAAAAGGCTTTGTCTTTGCTGTGAGACTAGTTCATCACCTCTTCACTTCCTGCCGTGAGCCACTTTCAGATGATTGGCCTGCGCTTGTCCATAGAACAGCCACCTGGGATCGCTGCCCTGGGGAGAAGAAAGTTAGGATCGAGAATCAGAACAGGGGGACGTCAATTTGGGGACAAGGATACATCAAGAAAGAGGGTGCTTGGGTGGAACAATAGGGGGATGCACGTGCCTCAAAGGGCTGAGGGGCAGGAAAGGGCCACAGGACCAAAGAAGCAGTGGGCAGACAAGGGATGAGGAGAGTACCCAGGGCTACTTCCCTTTAGACTGGAATTTTACTCAAGCTTTGGTTCCACCAAAAATCCTCTAATATTTTGTTGGCTGGGCCATACGTTCTTCCAATTGCTGAGTTCAAAACAAGTATCATAAACCTGATCAACATAGTAACATTTTAATTTCCCAATGTTCATGTGACTTTAGCACAGATAGACATCATTTCAGTCTACCACTGGACTAGGGATTTGTCAAAGAGCTTGACAAATTTCCATCCCTGGCACTCGAGGACATTTGTCTCTGTTTCTCTTAGCATCGGGGACGGGGTAGGCTGTGTGTAACTAGGACTAGAGCTGATTCTGGAAAGAAAGGGAAGGGTAGGTGGTCTCGAGATGATTTTTCTGAAAGTCAGGCCATGAATTCAGCAAGCCGGTGTTGAACATCGGGGAAACTCTCAAGAAGCAAAATTGTCAACTCTAGCATTTTCATCCGGAAAGATAGGAGGAGTCCTATTTTCACCTTTAATAAAACGAACAGAAAACAATACCGAAATAATGCAGCCAAAAAAATTCTGGGTTTAATATCATACCCTAAAGAGTACACTAGTTATTCGTTCAGGTGCATGTTTTCAGATTAAAGCAGGAAGGAAATGTAGGGACCTGTACTGAAATTTTTATAATTATTTTGAAAAAGAAAATACATTAGGTGACCTCCTTATGACTGTGTAGGCATTTGAGCCTCTGTAGAAAGCCCCATTTGGAAGCCCCGTCGAAAACTACTTCTATTTTAACCCTCACTCACAAATTCGAAATAAAAAATAATGTCATTCCAATAATGTGAGGTTTCTGTTGGTAATTTCCCTGATTTGTCAGACAAGGGAAGAAACATCAAAGAATGAACATACAGTTGTGGAACTCTCGGGGTGTGTTTTGGGTGAGTGTCTGGGGCGGGGTGGGGGACGAAAAAGAGTGCTAAAATCAGTCTTTGTGACAAGTGATTAATAGTTCAAAGTCCTGATGGCTTTTCTATGAAGACCAGACCCAAGAGGAACAGTATGAAATAAAACAGAGATCCTCAATTAGCTTGTCCACACTCTCTTTGGGGTTCTGAAGGAGTATGCTCTCGAGGTGAAAGGTCACGGCAAGCCCCCAGCTCTCGGTGCACCCCCCCGCACATTTGGGTGTCTCTGGTTTCCAGGATCGGAGCACCTGGATTCCGTTTGATAATTGCACCTCTCTCTGAGCATCGGGCCTTGTTATGAAAAGAAGGGTGTGTGTGAGCTACGCCGTAGCGCAGAACGAGCGCTCCTTCCCAGCCCTGTGACTCTTGCTCGAGTCCTTTAACCTCTGCTAGCCTCGCTTCTCACGTGCGTGCGTACCATGGAAACGGTGTCCTGCTCTAGGATGCGGTTCGCAAGAGAAACACGATGGGACCGTTAGGCTTCCAGCTTCCCCTCTCTGCTCCGGTTAGTTCCCGTGTGCCCACGATTAAACAAAAAACCCGGGACAGGTGTTTCGTCTATCACAAAGGCACACTTGTCGGATTCGGTGCCACTGCCTTCCATGTTGAATTCTTCCTCTCGTCTGCTTTTTACCACCAGACCAGTGTGAAAGAATCTAATGAACTAAAAAAAGAGAAAAGATTGCATTTTAAAAACAGATCAACCTGAATCTAAAACAAAAAAAAAATTCAAAAAAAAAACTCACCAGCTTTCTACCACTAGACAACCTCTCTAAAGCCCCGTGCAAATGCAGTGAAAAGACAGAGCATTCCTGGAAAGCGGAGGTCAGCCCCAAATATGCACACCCTTCAGACACAAACCAAATCAGCTTCAGCATCCAAGTCAACTGGAAATCCAACTCACTTGCTGGATCAGGAAGCCGTTCCCAAAACAAGGGGCTCCACAAAAACCAAACAAATAACCATCTTCCTGGTGCACCTGCTGGAGACACTGTGTCGCAGCCTCCGCGGTCCAGCCCCAACCTGCATTTGATGTGGTGTTGTTGCAGCTGTGCTGTGGGACCGGGGTGGTTTATTTAAGTGACTCCAAATGCCTGTCAGTGTGGCAACCAGCTGAATACATAAAACAGGCTCTCCAAACCCTTAATGGCCCAGGGTCAGAGTAAATGGAATAATAAAATCCAAATGCTTTTGTCTCATTTTCCATCACCCAACCCGTCCGCATAAATCTGCAGCTTCGCGGTGACCTTCGTGTTCCGTGCGGGATGAGGCCGCGGGTTGGAGATACATTTGGTCTGCATCTTGGGTCTTTAAAAGCTTTTTCCAATTAATTTTAACTGGCTTCCATAAGGATCAAGTACAGCGTCCTCCCTCCCACCACCCTTCACTCCAACCTTTTTAACCAGCCAAGTGACACAATGCTCTCGAGAAATACAACAGGTATCAACCCCATTGTACTCCGAATCACCGAAGACAAAATGAACTTCGGTTTTATTCCGTGGCCTCATCTCCAGATGCTGTACATCTATGCAGAGTGAGAAAAAACATGGCGAAGGCTCCCTGAGGACACCCCTAATTTAAGTTCGGGACATCAGGATGTTTGTCCTTGAGTCCGTGAAAGAAGTCCCCATCGGATTATTTGTGGGGCGTGGAGAGGCACGGGCACAGAAAACGGCCGTGACCGACAGACTTGTCTTCCGAGCGCTCCCAAAGACCAAGAGAGGAAGAAAGAAGGAGCAGCCGAGGACCCGGCACTAACAAGATGGCAGAGGAAGGTCCCAACACACTCTGATCGGGGACCTCTTCCTGCCACCACCTCCACTGCCCCGAAACAGGAGACATAAACCAACGGTGCCAGAATCAAGCAGCAGGAGGCGAGTTTATCCTCATTCACCAGAGAGGTCCGGCTTCATGCTGATTGGTTAGTTATCCTGCCATTGCTTAGTGCTGGCTATGGCGAGGGATATACACCTGGATAAAACACGCTGTCCACAGATCTTCCGGGGAAAGCAACGGTCAGAGAGCTTGATTACAAGACAGATGCGACTCATTTTGAAAAGTGTTTGAATAACAAAGGCAGGGGAGAATTTAAATAAGAACTTGGCATCCTTTGTTCCCTATAGCAGTCTAGGGTCCTACTCACTCCTCCTACTGCACCCCCGACTCCCTTCACGTTAGCCATTTTCTGCTTCTAGTTTGTCTCTATTCTGCCCCCTTTTCTTTCCTATTCCCAAAATTTTATTCCCCTTTCTTCTATGCGTCCCTGCTTTTTCGCCATTTCTACCTCCAGAAAATACGATGAATTTATAGAGAAAGGAAACCTCAGTACTAAGTCTGAAAATATATTGATCTAAAAAGTCACCGTGTTTCATAAATGTATGAAATATTCTAGCCGGAAGCAGCCCCGGAGTTTGTTTGCTTTCGACCTTCACCTTGTGGGAATAAAAAAGAACTGAGTTCCTGGGCCAGGGACACAGCGTTCAAAGCCATAAAACCTGTAAGCGGCGGAACCTGGGGGGCCCTGTTCCACCGCAGGGCACTGCGGTCGGTCCTTTCTGTGGCCTGGCACTATGGTAAGTACTTTCTAAATGGAGGTAACTACCAACTCTCCTCTTCGAGAATTCTCCTGCCGGTGTGCTGATCCTGGGCCGTCCCATCGTATCACTTCCCATTCTGCACTGGCTGGAATCCATTCAACTTAAAACAAAAGAAGAAACTTGAAGGAGATATTCTTATTGTTACAATGGCTGATGAATTAAATAAGGAAGGAGAGTTGACTCAAGTCTAGGAAAATTGCTCCCCTGACCCAAGGTAACATCATCCACATCATCTGAATTTGGCCTGTGTAAGAACCTAGATGGATGGAATTAAAGGTAGAAAGCAGGAATGCTGGAAAAGAGGTTTCCACGTGAATTTGTTAACAGGTCAGTTAAAAAGCTTAGCCTTGTGTAAGTCTGCCCTGAACGTACTGAATAAGGACGTCTTATTACTGCGGCTCATGAACGTCTTCCAGAGCTACTTTGAACCTCCTTCATTAGCCTCCCCGTGGACAATCTCATTGGAAAGCGACTGGATTTCTTTCATGTGTTTTTGTTACCCTTCCAAACATAATTCTTTACTTTCCTTTTCCTGGTTTTAACAGCTCATTTTTTAAAACAGTCCTTCCTTACTATACACTCCAAATACATCCCTGAGGTATTTCAAGGCTGCTATGTGGTGCCATGGAAAGAGAATGAAGTTTCATTGAAGCTATCTCTGGTCCAAAATCCACCTAAGCAGCCCTGAACAGACTGACTGAAACTCCCCGATTGTGAGGTTCTTCATCTGTGAAATGCAGACAATAAAACAGACTTTGCAAAGTTGTCAGAGGGATTAAGTGAAATAACATAAGTTATGGATGGTTGGCATAATAGAGTAGCAAATATCCCCTCGAAGACACACACACACATACACACACACACACACAGTCCTAATGGGCGGTTCTACTTTTAACTTCAGAATAAGTCTCTTTTTCCATGTGACACCCAGCTGTTAGTAGGTACAGACTACTTTGCTAAGCCAAACACCTCCAGTTGCTTTGACTACATCTCATCATCCCTCCACACTCTGCTTCTCCTGTGGGTATTTCCCATTTTCTAATAGCCTTCACAAAGATGCAGACACAATTTTTCAGCTGCAGGTTAGCTAACATAGGGAAAAAAAGGATATTTAGTTGGGAACCTTGCATTAATTCAGCCTAAAATACACCAAAGTCGGGTAGCTCACTCCATCCAGGAAGAGGCCAGCCAATCAGTAATTTAGGGCCATCAAAAGAATAGTCACTATGATGTCCTCCCTTGGTCATGGCCTGGCTTAGCCAGAGTTCACTGCCTACTGTCCACGTGACACAATTTCAAGTGCAAGTCCTGCCATCTGTGAATCTGAACCAACTGTACACTTGTGGTCCCTACTTACTTACATTGGCACATAGCTCAGTTGGTTTCAAAAGACTGTCTAGCCTCCAAATTCCTCTTGTACCTGAAATAGGATTTTTCGATGAACTTTTAATAAGTGAAAGGAAACTTTACAGATGAGCCCAGTGTCTCCTAAGTCAAACACAGAGCTTAGAAGAAATAAGGAGCCACGTGTTTTATTAAAAATGTGAAGTGTAATTTGACTAGTTTTTTTGCCTCACAACGATGATGCCTTCTTCAGGGATAGAGACAAATACACATTTTGTCAATCAATCCAGGCAGAGAGTCAGCGCAAAAGCAGAGATCCCTTTTGGGCCGTCACCCGGCACTGTTTGCTGATTGCTTGTATGCCGGTCCATTGGCCTGAGCACTGGGAAAGCTAAAGCTATTTCAAGAAGGTGTTTACATCTTTTGAGAGACCGAATGACTCAGAATAAAGTCAGAATGGGAACACAAGTTAAACCAAGCCACAAGTTAGTTAGGGTAGCCACGTCGATCCTACTTGTGACGTCAGATTTGGGGCCACCACAGCCGATGCAAATAACTTGAGAATATTCATCTTATATATGTTTTTTTCTTAATCCCCTTACCTTCTTTCGTCCAGCCCTCAACCCTCTTCCCTCTGGCAGCTGTCAGTCTGCTCCATGTGTCCATGTTTCTGTCTCTATTTTGTTCATCAGCTTATTTTGTTTATTAGATTCCACATATGAGTGAGACCATATGGTATTTGTCTCTTTCTGACTGGCTTATTTCACTGAGCATGATATTCTCCAGGTCCATCCATATTGTCACGAAAGGCAAGATTCCCTTCTTTTTATGACCACGTAGTATTCCATTGTGTAAACGTACCACAGCCTTTTAATCCACTCATCTCCTGATGGGCACTTGGGCTGTTTCCAGATCTTGACTACTGGAAGTAATGTTGCAACGAACACAGGGATGCACCCATTCTTTCAAATTCGTGTTTCGGGAAGAACGTTCTTGATCAGAATTCATGTACCACCATCTCTGATCTTCCCTCTATGATTCCCTAGTCTTGTCCATGTGCCCCTTCTCTGAGCCACCACTGTCCCTTCCACTGTGACCACACAGGGAACCTCGCTGTCTGTGTCCTTCTCTTCCGTGCCAGACGCAGAGCTCTGGAGGAGCCGAGGCCGTGGCCGACCTGTTGCCCCCTCCCCCTCCCCCCAGGTCAGAAACACAACAGGCATCCAGTAAATGTTGAATGAACTCTTTTAAAGGAATGAACATCCCTGGACACTCAGAGCTAAGAAAGACAATAGAAAGCCTGTCTACCCGTTTCTCATTCTTAGAATGCGAGCTCCAATACTGTAGTGCTTCACCTGTGCCCCTAACACAGCGCAGGCAGGTCGCAGCAAGGGGCCCGATAACTCTCCAGTCAGGCTGGTGCGATGAAAACTGAAAGGGCCGATGGAAGGAAGTGCACAGAGGCGGGGTAGGAGGAACGTCACGTGACACATGCGGAAGTGCAGGCACCACATTGGTACAACCTCTGCCTACGCCGCCCTGGGCGTGGCAGCCTGGGGAGCAGCATTCGCAGCCAGGCCCCAACGCTACAGGCCTGCAAATTGAAGCTGGAACCAAAACCCATCCGGAGCAGGTCAGGGGTTTGGATGCAGGCAGACGTGGCTCCAACCCAAGCCCATCCCATCACACGTGCCCTCGTGCTTGACCTCCTTCGTCCTCGGGTGTTTTCAGCCTATAATCTGGTAGCGGTGAGGTGTGTTTCCCAAGTCTGTTCAAATAAGGAATGAGATAAGGCAGGGAATGAGCTTGACAGACAAAGGGGCTTCAGCGTTAGTTCTGTTTTTAAGGGAAGCTTGGATAATTTACAGGTGGGACCTGGGCAAGAGAAACCCTCAGAATACAACACCAGACAAAATGCCACCCGCAGCCACCAAGGACAATTGACTGTGCACCTGTGAGGCTGGTCTTGACAAATCCCTCACATTAAGTCGTAATTATTCTTTATCTCTCTTGTAAAATCACAGTCTTTACTGAAGAAACCCACTGGAATGTTATCCATTCAAATCCTTGCTCTGAGGTGGAGAAAGTACATTTGGATCTTGAGAAACTCGTCAAACAATTTCCCAAATGGGATTCTTTTCCCTAATATCCAAACCACTGATAGCTGAATGATAAAACATCCAAAACACAGGATTTATAGAGTCTAATGGAACTTTTATTTTGAGATGCACTATTATTTATAAACTGACAAGAAAGAAGGCTTGCCAGCTGAATTTTGATGTGCCATTGATGAGTTGTATCTTTTTCAGAGATATTAAAACATGCAAAAATGTGCAATGAAATACAGAATTCGGGGAAGAAAGTGTGAAACATTTCGTAATTAGAGTAGCTTTGAGCCAATTATTTGAATCTGTGTGCACACGCATGCAGGCCTGTGTGTATTCCTGGGGATTTTCCAACCTAGCCACTCTTCGGCAATATTGAGCTGTTTGGTAGCCATTTCTCTTCAGAATGAACATACAAGTATGGACTCGCCTTCTGAAAGCAAAAGTTCCTTGAGCCCAGCGAGCAAGGGCCTTGGGACCCTTCTGGAGTTGCAGGTGGAACGCAGAGTGGACACACTAATTCTCAGGCTACATGCAGAGGTGGGACTTTTATGTTAAAGCTAGCAGACTTAGAGAAATAAACAGGAAATTGCTTCTAACTGGGTCACTCTGGGAAGGGCTGACAGCGTGGGAGGCTGGCGCTGCTTGGAGCGTTTGCGCTAAAACGAAAATAGTTTGGGTTCCAACACTGAATCGTATGTGTAGCAAGAGAGTTTTAGGTTGACGGTGTAAATCGGAAAGTGGTCCCTCTCTCCCAGACCCAGATGTGCATGCGTGTGCGTGCATGGGCACATGTATGCCGTTGCTGTTACCCATTTATTTCGGATCTGTGTTGTATATTCAGCTGATGCAGCCCCAGGAATGCCCTGATATTTTCGCAGGGCTCACAGCCTGCCACATGTTCACCCCCTTTTACCTCCCCTTTCATTTGATACATTTAGAACAGTGGGAAAAAAATTGTCTCTTACCCAATGTTTGGGTATGGAGCGCCGTTCCATTTTTCTGATCGTTTGTTTATTATATTTATTTTAGTTTAGGAAGACTTAGAATAAAAACAGTTTAAATCACCGACAAGAAAGGGCAGGTGAAGCCAAAGGCCGGGCGTGTTTTTGTGTACCTGCTTTGTGTTCGGAGACCTCTCTGGTCTCGGAGTCCGCTCTGTGAGTGCTCACGTCTCCTACGAGATAGCTCACAGCAGGCAGTCGGTGCATGCCCAGGATTTTACAGAATGATCTCCGATCAAGTCTCCTGATGAAGCTGTAGAGTAGACATCATCGAACCCATTTGCTGAAGAGAAAACTTAAACACAGAGAAGTTCAGTAATTTTTCCCAGATTTCTCAGTGAGGCTATAGCAAAGCTGAGTTTTAAACTGCATGTCTCAGTGGTTTCCAAACATGTGCTATCTCCATCACCAAACCTTGTTGTCTCCCTGTCTACTGAGCTACGGGAGTGGCCAACCAGCTGGGTCCTCATCACAGACCCTCTCCAGGAACTAAGCTTGAAAACTTCAGCCCTATGAAGGGATTAACCCCAAGGAGACATTATTGGCCTGCCTCTGCCTTCATTCTGGCCATAGCAATTCTTCAGAAATGACCCTAACATGTTACCCGGGGGCTGAACTCACGTGCCCTCCACCACGTAACATGAGACTCTATTGGCACTATTTTTTGACTCATCCAAGACCAGCCTGTACAATGGAAAAGGTCTATTGGAGATCACACATCACATCGATTTTACAAGAATGTCAGAAACCGTTTCCTTGAATTAGAATATTTCCAATGGCCTTGTTTCTCTCATTTTACACAGCAATTGCTAAAAGAAGTGAGCTATGGAACCATGAGAAGACATGGAGGAACCTTTAAATGCCTGTTACCGACTGACTGCGGGAAGTCAGCTGAAAGGCTACATCCTCTGCGATTCCAACTGTATGACGTTGCAGAGAAAGCAAAGCTTTGGAGACAGTAAAAAGGTGAGTGGTCATCAGGGGTTGGGAGGGGAGGCGGGATGGAGCTCGGGGACTTTTTAGGGCAGTGAAACTATCCTTTACGATACTACAATGGTAGGTGCATGCCATTATGCATTTGCCAAAATCACACAATGTGCAACCCTAGGAGTGAACCCTCAGATGAACTGTGGACTTGGGTGATGTGACATGTCCCTGCAGGTTAACGACCGTAGCAAACGTTCCACGTGGCGACGTTGACAATGGGGGCGGGGAGCGTTTGCACCTGCGCTGCGCCGAGGGTCCATGAAAAATTTCTATGCTTTCCTCTCAGTTTTGCTTTGTGCCTAAAACTGCTCTAAAAATGCAGTTTTTTTCATTTAAAAAATTCAAGATTTCTTTTTCACGTTGTCATAATTAATCGATGATTTTTTTTAAAAAAAGGAAAGGAATATTTTGTAAGCGAAGAGACAACTTTGGTGATGGGGGAAATCTCCCGTTGCCTAATGCCCACTCTGATTTATGGCCTCGTTCCTGGACTGGGAATGGCTCGTTAGTCCCTAACTAGAGTCCCCCAAGCCAGTGCCTGTGCTGTCAGTCTGTCATGCTGGCCAGCTGTCAGGCTTTCAGGCTTTGCCATGCGTCTTCAGCCGGTCTAGTGATGGAGAGGCTTTCCAGAAGCTGCCTCTGGAGCGTCTGCTGCCCAGATCAAGGGGACTGGCTGTTTCACATCACACCAAGGGGCCAAACATCTGGCCAGAGCCCAGTAGAGAATGGGACGTGTAAGGTGAGGAGATGAAGGGAGAATGGGGGCAATCCAAGAGGACAGGGGAAGACGGAGAGGAGATTTTGCTCTGAGATTTGGAGTTTTACTTAGGACCAGCGGCCCAAAGTACCGTGGCCCAGTCTTCTGCAGTCAGAAAGGGGATCTGCTCACCGGCCTCAGCAGATGGACAGAGGCCTGGGGGCCCTGGGACAGAGGCACGCAGCAGGGAGCAGCTCTGAAGGGCCCACGTAAGCAGGCTTGATTGAGAGGGTTTCTCCTCCGTCCAGTTGAAGTTTTATGAGCCAGGCTCCAGATGCTTCTCCTTAAGACAGATGAATATCAAGTTCATTGTTCCACTTGAGATGGAGGGATGGGACCGGCAGCGTGAGAGCCAGGCCCACGAGAAGTGATCAAGAGCCCCAGTAGGAGACGTCACCTGCACGTAATTTATGCGTGAGCTCTGCCGTACTTCGGCGTGGGTCACCTTCATCAGCCAGAACAGACAGGCGAGGCCCAGAGGCTCGGCCTCCTCTGGGCCGTAAAGTCATTGATTATCCAGAGGCGACCTTGTGATGGCCACGCAAGGCGGCCAGCCCTACTTGGGCAGTGCTGACCTTGAGAAGGACTCCTCTTCTCTGAGGAGGATGTGAGGGGGCCAGGCTGAGGCATCTGAACAGAAAAGCAGGAGACATTTCTGAGAGAGACTTCTAAGGAGAGGGCTGCTGGCTTCCAAACGCCATGAGCCAGCAGATGATTGTGAACGAGCCCCCAGACTGGGTGGAGAACAGGTGCGGGTGTCCAGGAAAATCCCCAGAGGCCGCTCCTCTTCTCGGGGTTCTGGGCTTTTGGGGGGCAGCACATACGAAACCCTCTGGGCTTCAGTGGTCCCTCAAAGTGACAGAACGTGGATACATCTGTGAAACTGCGCAGAATCCTAAGGACTGTGGGCTCAGTTTGTGTGAACCACACTCCAGGGACAGGGGCACAGGGACAGTCTAAATACTCCTGTATTTAGAAGCGTAAGAGTGACAGACCCACCCCTCAGTCCTTCCCGAGAGAACAGACCCAGGGCTCAGAACTTCTCTCAGGGTGCGCAGCCCACGTAGAATGAATCACCGTGGCTAAAGTTCTTAGAAACCAGAAGCGGGGGGCGAAGGCCCCGATAGGAACGGGAGGTGCTCACGCGGCAAAGGCTACAGCATGGACCCAGCTCGCGGTGCGCTCCCTCAACTGCTCTCCGCGCAGAACTTGGAGGCTTCCCAGGAACGGCTGCTGATGGAGTGGGGCTTTTTCCATTTGGAGAGGTGATTTTTATTATTATTACAGGCTTTTGTCAGTAGTACAGAAATTGGGGGGAGGGGGAAGAAAAGGGACTAATCACAAATGCTATTTACCAAACCGCATTAGTCAAAATACTGCATTTTAAAACCCCTTAAGTTGTTATACATCATCATATAAGTCATCGCCAAGTAGTAATACAAATTCTTGAGAGTTATGTTGACATGGAATTTGTCAGCCGAAGTGCTGGAAAATTTACCTCTGCTCATATATCTGTAGTCACATCCTCCAAAGAAATTAACATATCATAACGCTAATATTTCAAGGTAATGTTTTTTCATGAGGATGCCATATTTTATCAGTTAATACCATCTGTGTAAAAACTATTCAATTACAATATCAAGCCGTATATGATTAATATTGATTTCGGCTCGGAAACAGAACAGGGACTTCGCAAGGCAGGAGAGACTTACAGTCAAGTCCACAGTGAACCTGGGAAAGGAAATGAATCCATTTCTGCTAAATAACTAAAAGGCCAGTGAACTTGGGGCTCCTGGAAAAAAAAAGAAATTAATAGACCAACCGAGAGCCAGCCATCTTGACTAACAGTCCCAGAGCGTTGGCATTCTCATGAGTCTTAAAAGCAGGATTAGAGAGGAGGGGCTCTAATGGAGACCCCAAGGTGGGGAAAGGGAGGGGTCCCAAGTGAGGAGTCCCTAGTAGGCTACGAGCATTCATCATCACAAAAAAATGTGTCTAAAATTTTTTTAAAAGGAATACCCAGTATTTTTTTTCTTGCTGCTCATTTCTTTTATTTTTATTATCGCTATTTGCTCAATAATTTTCAGTTCTCCCCGTTCTTTACCATCTTCAGCCGCTTTTTAAGTTGTGCCGCCTGCCTTGCACCCTCTACCTGCTTTAGACCACTGAGCCTTCCCTCCTAACTCTAAAAACTACCCCTGAAATGTCACCTCTTGACCGTCACTTCCCGACTACGTAGGTTCCTACATAAACTCATGGCTCCTGTCCCGCACCACCGCATTATGTACACGTGAGCACTGTATTATGTACATAGAGGTGCTCACCTGTAACCCAAGTCCCCTGGGAGTGTAGGTATATACCCGTGCATTCGGAGCCCACAACTAAAACGGTGAGGCAGTTTCATTAACACTGAACGAGCCAGAAGGCTCTGCATGGCTCTGCTGACCATCCCATTCATGGTGGCCAGCCACCTTGCATGGCCATGTCGCTGGTCTCGATGAAAATCAAGCTTGAGAGTGTGACCATCATCGCCCTGGTTTTGAACAGAAAGCTGTGAGCTAGTAGGCTCCTGCCACCAGCGAGTCTGAGGCATGATCAGAGGTATTGGAATATGAGGAAACAACCTCCATTAATCTCAATGCTTCGTTGAGAGCTGATGCTATCATTTCCAGTGCCTTCTGGGTCTGGGTAGTTAGCCGACTCGGCATGCTGAGTCCATAGGGGACGCTGTAGTTTTCCACCTTTAGTTGTAGCGCATTTTTGCCGTGTAGGGATGGCACACTGTAGGTAGAGTTTCTGAAGAGAACATTCTGAATCCGGAGTCCGTGTGCAATCTCCCAGCTAATACTGTAGATCGGTATGGGAGGGTGTACAACTCCCATCTGCAGGCAGGGCCTGGTCTACAGTTTACAAGCTGATTAGAGCGCTTCACTCGGTCTCCCCACCCTCAGCCTCGGCAAGCCCGGATTGAGGTATGACTGGTGGCCTGCACATAAAACCATTTAGGCCTGAATAATTTATGTCCCTTTCATTGACATCAGAGTTTCTCCAAATGTCTTCAAAACATGCTACGTAACACCAGCTGCTAACAGGTGTTGCTTGAAAAACAAAGTTCTACCAAATAAGTCTTTGAAAGTGTTGACCAAAACATCAATAAAGATATGGGAATTCAGAATGGCAGGGTGAGAAGTTCAGCAAGTCCTCTTCCTAAAAACATCAGTGATAAAACTGGACGACGCGGATAATTCAAACAATATCCGTTGGAGACTTCAATACCACACTCACAGTAACTGACAGCACAGCTAGACCCAAAATCGTTAAGGATATACAAAAATTGAACAACACTATCAGCTAACTTGACCAAATTGATATCTGTGGAACACTGTATCTAATTATAGCAGAATATACATTCTTCAAGCTCCACCTTGGAGTGTTCACTGAGGTAGACCACCGACTAGGTGCACGACTCAATACATTTAAATGGATTGGAATCACACAAAATATACCTGAATGGCCCGAGTTCACTGGCAGCATTTGGCACAGATTATACCTTTGGCTCTCAAAGTGCCCACGATTCCCAGAGCCTACTTAGGCCAAGACAGTGTGGGTCAGAGGGTCCCCTTGGGTCTGGGTGATAAGTGATAATTCTCTGCTCTGAAGTCTCACTTGTGGAAAGTAGACAGGAGTGGATGGGACTAATGACGGCCACTGTGCAACACTTGAGTCAACAAAACGAGGCCAGGGAGTATTGAGTTAAGTTGCAGTACCCGGCGGGGCGGGCACTGACAGCTCACCTCCGGGGGAAAGCGAGAGTAGATGCAATACTTAGAGATGTGACAAGTGACCCTGGGGGCCCACTAGTGAAATAGGCCTGCAAGTCCACTGAGTGCACCTATGAATTCAGCAGAGTTTTCAGAGTCTCGTCACTTACGCTGCTGTCCGATTCAATCAAAATGGTCCAGTTAGTGATGCTTGCCCCGGAGTCGAATGCCCCTTTCAACAGGCTCTGAGAAGTATGGGATGTTTATCCAAATGAGCATCAGGAGATGGAATTCTAAAGGGAGGAGATACACTCACGCTACAGCAAACCAAGTGCCACATGAACGGTAGTTCTTACTGTACTTGTCAGCTACCAGGTCCTCCTCTCTGAGGAGGCTCAGCCTGTTGTAAGTGCATGGTGACTCATTAGCAGTGCATTCTGGGCAAGAGGATTCTGGGGAAAAAATATTGAACGTCTCTACAAACTCTAGTTACTTTTACTCTGGCACAACTATTGGACGCTTATGTTGCCCAAAGCAGAGAACTAAGCTTGTATGCACAATTCCGTGTCTCTCAAAACAATTCTGTGACCTCCACGCTGTTTCCTTGTCACTGGTGGAGAAACTGAGGCGGAGAGGTGGGCTTCTTTACCAAAGCACACAGTTTACCATTGACCACGAGCCTTTACCAAGAGGTTCAAGTGTGTGCCCTGGAGTTAATGGTTGTCCCTGGTGTCCTCAGGAACGTGGTGGCTCTCTGGCTTTATTTTTTGAGAATTTGAATTAACAGCCCACGTTTCAAAATCCAGATGTTTGGTTTCTAAGGAAAGGTCCGATGCCCCGGCAACACTGGCCCGGCAAGCTGCCCTACAAGCTGGGCCGCAGCGGCTCCCTTTGTCCAGGGCTCCTCTGTCCTCTGCGGTCTCACCCAGTCGGCTGTGTTGTTGACCGTGACCTAGCCGGCCACTGCAGACATCTGAATTTGCACCCCCTGGCTTAAATGCTACTGACATTTTAAAGGAAGAAGTGATTTGCTCTGAGACATATATACCTAAACTGCAGTTTACCGACCTTACTGACATTTGGGGCTAGATAACCCCTTGTTGTGAGGGGCTGTGCTGTGTACTGTAGGATGCTGACAAGCATCCTTGGCCTGTGCCCACTAGGTACCAGTAGTATGCCTCATCCCAGTGTTGTGGCAACCCAGAACGCCTCTGGAGATGCTCATTGCAAGTCATCCCCCGGGGTGGGGGTGGGGGTGGGGGTGGGGGTCAGGGTCCATCTCCAGTGAAGAATCTTATCCTTGAAAGATTCTGAACCTCTTTTGAGGCTCAAAACATTTTGAGGCTCCACATGTTTCAAAATAGTCAAGCAAAGCGGGTCTGTATTGGAGTAAATAGCATTATAACTGCGTCATTCTCCTGATTCTGAAAGTGGATTCTGAAGATGGATGATGTTTCATGGAGGGAAACTGGCACGTGGGAACTTTCTGTGCTTGTTGTGCAATTTCTTACATGTCGAACTATTTTTCAAAGCTATTAAAACCAAAGAAATAGTTGAGCAAGTATTAAATATGTGAATTCGTGCTGAAATGTAGACCTCTTTTTATATTTTTAATATTAGGTATTTGATTTCCTTGCGGGTAGCAACCCTCACGGGTTATATGTCCGTCTCCCAGGTGCCCAGTCAGATGTCTGGTACAGAAAAGCTTTAGGAGCTCTTTATGGGCTAGGAAATTTAAGAGGAAGTCCGTAAGATTCTAACTCAAGTATATAGGCCATCTGGAAAACTCTCGAAGAGAAAGGAGTGACTGTTCTTTCTAGAGGGATGAGCAAAGGAACGGCATTAAGGAGACGGTACAATGGACAAGGAAGAGATTTAGATTCTTCCACTTATTTGATCTATTTAGCAGAGGGAAGCACATTTCAAAGCAGAGACAGGGAGAGAAAAAAAAAAGGAGGGGAAAAAGGCGAGCTGTGAAGGAAAAGGAATTATTCCTATAATGATTCTCTGTCGTAAACACATTTTGAGCAGATTGTACCGAGTAATTCAACTGAAATTAGACGACGTGGCGCAGACAGCACACCAAGTACCATTCGTCTGGAATACGGCGTGTCCGACGGTCTGCAGGAGCCCGGCTTCTTGGTGGCAGTCTTGGGTCCTTCCCTGACGGCCCTGGGACACAGCAGCATGACTCTGGCAGGCTTTGACCCCGGCCCACAAGCACCCACTGGGTGCTTGGCCATTAATCCCGTGATCATTAATTTCAGTCTGCTCAGTGAGACCTGGATTCATGGTGGAATTACTACATTTTTAGGAGAAAACTGGTCACTTCCAGCTCAGCATCGATGTATTTAATCAGCCAACAAAGGCAGCAGCACGTGAGTTAGCCCAGGACAAAACGGCAATAGAATTACCTCCTTGTAGGTTTTGTGAAATTCTCCCTCTGATATGAGAAAAAATGGCTTCTAATTATACACTAATGCATTATCCCGCCCATTAATAATTCTAATAGTCAACAGCTCATAGATTCATGTAGCATTCCTATCACGCTAATAGCTAACTAGGCCGCACTGCAACTTTATTATTTTATTTCAATATGATAGCATTGGATTTGATTTCCTTGGGCCGACATGAAAGAGCTCGATAGTGATTTCTGCAGTCGTAAGGGATGGGCGCGTGGCAGGGTTTTTAAAACGTGTCTGCACTTCAGATAAAATGACGGCTGCAAAGGAGATTCCGAATCTCCAAGCGCTCTGAACACGAATATCATATGACCAACTTTAGAGTCACAGTTAACAAATTGACAAGGAGCTGGGCGCATTCATAGTCGAATCTTTTCATCCTCATTATGAACCTGAGTTCAGGCTTATTATTTTTTCCCATGTAACATATTAAGACATTAAGGTTCAAAGCAGTTAAGTGATCTGCTTATCGTCGCACACAAGAGACAGAGCTTGAGGTCCTGCTGCTTCTCTGGGGCCATGAACATGAGCGATGCCGACACTGTGAATGGCGAGCATGGGAAGAAGCTCAGTGCACAAGCGAGGAGCCGCTCATCCCTCTAGACTGACATCTCCGGCCCCCAGCTCTGGGTTACCTCCAAATCCATCCCAAGGAATCGGAGACAGGTGCTTGGCGTTCGGGCTCTGAGAGCAATCTGCTTTCCATCCCAAGTGCCCAGCAGGAAATGCCAGAGGAAGGCCCCCCAACCTCACTCCTGATTTTCTGATGCACACCCCCCCGCCGACTCCTGCTGCCCTCTTAACAAGAGGGGCTTTGCCACCCCCACCCCCCCCACCCCCCCGCCGCCACCACCGTCCTCTCGTTTCAGTTTCTGCTTTATCACAAGGGAGGCTCGGGCTCGGCCCCTCTCCCAGCGTCTCTCCATTATCAAACGCACTCCTCGTTCCCACCACGGGCTGCACGGGGAGACGTTAACAGAACTCCTGCTTTCCATCCGCAGTGCACTTCAAACGGCTGTTCTGTCTTCCTGAGCACGGCCTGGCTCATGGCCACGGCCGGGGAGCTGAGTGTCGCTCTTGAACACTGTCTGCTTCTCGCCACTTCCAAGTTCTGAAAGTGGTTTTAAAAGTCCTCCCATGTTGCCCGAAGGACAATTGACTCGTGACAGCCAGGGCCATTCAGGTGCTGAGAAAGGCCCGTCTTGAGGCCGAGTAATCGGGGGAGGGGGGAGAGGTCTATTTCCATGCCAGAGGAGAATAATAATAATAATAGTAATAATAATAATAATACTGAGAAGAGCATGCTGATTCTACTGTCCTACCAAGGGGTACTTTGAACCAATGTTCATTTTTCAAAGAAAATTTAGACAGAAGATGAAGGAAAAGCCCCCAAAGTAAAGTCACATCATGAATTTACTTACAAACCAGAATCTGGCCTCGAACTTTGAGGCCATTGAAAGCTACATCCACCTGAGTACAAAAGGAAATTCTTACCTAGAAGCGCCAAATGGCGGAGATGTCACCCAGGGACCTTTGAAACCCAGCTGTTTCAAAGGAGCGGGTGCTGTGTCCCCCAGCCCAGCCTGGCTGCGCCGAGCACCCTTAGTAGAACCAACAGCAGTGGCATGAGTTGGGAAGCCCAAAAGAACAACTCATAAGAGGAAGTTACTATAGGAAAGAATTTTCACAAATGCTGCCAGAAAACAATTACCTCCTTTGCTTGATGAAGCCGATCAAGATAAAAGATTCACTAATTTAGTACAGTTCCTGGAAAATGCCATAAGGGGCACAATGGATGAGGGGGAAGAAAAGAAATTTAAATCAGGCCTGGGTTATGCCAAACAGAGATTGTCTAATTAAACAAAGAAATAAGACGAAATGAGTGTACACGGGCTTTTCCTCATACAGAAGGAAAAGAAAGCCTGATAATTTAAGTAGGGAAGTTGGTGGTAATTTTTCAAGGGGGAAAAAAAAAAAACAACTGAAGCTGGAAGATTGGTGGCTATCAGAGAGTTGACACATTTGCATGTAGACTGGTCTTTCTCAACGCAAAACCTGAAATCTGAGGGCCAGGTCCCATGACTGAGGCAGGCCCAAAGGAATGTGAGGAGTGATGCGTGCCCTTTCCAGGCCAGGGCTTGGAGCCCTGACCTCCCCGTGCCTTCCTGACAACGGAGGGGACCGTAGTCCCTGAAGGACTCTGTGAAAGGGAAGTGCCCCGCCCGCCCGGATTACTCATTTTCCAGCTGAATGGCCTCTGACGTCTTTAAGCCGCCCTCTAAAAAGACAGTGGTACCTTTCTGTACCTTTGCCTTTTCCTGAACTGCGTGCCAGTAAACGCAAGGCTCACTCAGAACGATCGAGTGAGAAATTACTGTGTTCTCAGCCCGGTTTCAGGCACTGAACACTCAACGCTAGATCAGATACGTGCGCAGAGGACTCACTCCGGTGAGGTCACACCTTACGTCGGAGCCAAGCGCACGGAGAAGGGGGAAACCCCAAAAGCGGGTAGCTTGCTCTGCCCGGAAGAGGGGAAGGGAGAGTACTTGCAATGTGTCCGGAGCAGTGGGCACCCGGGCGGAGAAGTGGGGGAGGAAGGAAGGGAGAAGACGTTCACGGGGTGCTTGGAAAGGGCAGCATGGCCCGTCAGCAGGGCGAGCAATAGTGGGGACCCTGAATGGGACTGTCCCAGCGAGACAGGAGAGAAACCCTTCAGAGAGAAGGGGGACAGATGTGGCAACGGCTCAACAGGCTGTGCTAAGGGAGGTGGCTGCGTCACCTACTCGCTGATGGCTCTCACTCCAAGTTCTAGGTCTGCTCGCAGGTCGGATCTGGAAAAATGGATTCACTTCCCCCACCCCTCTCTCTTACCCACCTCCAGGGGATTCCTCCAAACTTCCTGCACCAGTCCCCTACCCGAGAATCCTCAGGAGCTGCCCCGGGTTCAAATCCCCACCCTCCTTAACACCATGAGCACGGCTGGCCCTCCCTTCTACAACCTTCTTCTACACTACATCTGGCTTGAAGGACGAAGGGTAATAAGGCTCAAGACAACAAGAGCTGACAAAGCAGAGAAGCATTTTTAAGTGAAGGGAAGGGATGATGAAGAGGGTGAGAAAGAAGACAGCGGACGCTAGCCGGGCAGCTCACAGAACCCCTTCCGGCCGCCCGTTTGTGAGATAAAACGATTGCTCAAGATCTTCTCTAAGAATGTTGACAACCTTCACGAAACAAACACATCATTCTAGAGCCATGAAAAAATGATTGTCATTCATGACTTGTGTATTGCAATAACAACGTCTAGGTTTCAGCTATGGCTGCGTTAATTTTGTAAAACTACCTAACTAAATCACAAATTAAATGAGCTAAGAAATGGAAAAGTTCTATGAGTGTGTGTTTTTAGAGCCTAAACAAACACAATGGTTTTCAGATTCAGAATCATTTACCAGGAGTCAGTGTAGAAGACGGAATTAAATGAACAATAATTGCCACTCTTAAAGTAAGAAGAATAATTCTGGTAACCAGAAAGGATATATAAAATTAATACTAATAATTACAGTGAAATTACTTAATTATCCGACTTATCAAGAGAATACAATCAGATGCTATTAAATAGAACTGAACCTTATATTACTTCGCTCTTCTGTGTCAGTCAAACTGGATTTTTTTGGAACAAAGGATCACTGTTGAGATGTTGCTTTATGCAAGATGATGCTTAGCTAGAATAATTATCTGCTGTAATTAATTTAATTCATTCTGTTGTGCCCTGAGTTCAGAGAGGGGGATAAATTGCAACATATTGGGGGGCATTATACCATACAATGAGGCAAATGTTAGGGCAACCGAGACCCTTGCGTGAACTTTAATGCAAACACGCCAGTAAGAAGATTGATGATACAGCCCCGTACAAGATTCCACATGACAGGGAGCATTTTTTCAAATCTTTCGGAATCAGTTTCCACCTAAAGATGGAGAATCCTCTCTAAAGAGCCTGAGGTATGAGCAGATAGTAAAATAACAATGATTGCAGCCCTATGTCTGGAGCTTTTTAAAGTGTCTTCCAGAGATTAACTGACTGATTGCGTCATCGCGGTGACCCTGAAAGATCGGGACTATAATGACCCCCACTTCGCAGGGGAGGAGACCTAGGCACAGGGAGGCGATACATAAAGGCAACGCATATCTGAGCCAGGATCGAAGCTTCCAGAGCCGATGTTCTGGCCACTCCCCTTGGCATCAACCTCGGTCATTCCTAACTCCCTGGTCACTAGGGAATTCATGTCCAGCTCTCCTAATAGCTGCTGGAAAGTCCGGGCCTGGGAAGCATAGAGGAAGGACCCCTGGGTGTAACCCCTTTCCTCAAGGCGCTTGGGGTACCTCTGTGAAGGCATATGCCAGTTAGTGGCACCAGCAACTTCCAAAAATCTGGGGCAGGTATTTCAGACCTGCAGAGGCTGGGCTTCTACCACAGGTGTGAGGCGCAGAGAGTTTACTCCAGGATCAATCAAATATGTAAACGTGCTTTGCTGGAGCTGCCTCTGTAATTCCTGCCAAAGCTCCCACAGATGCCCATAAACAGGAATGCTATCCACAACGGGCCCGAGAAGACAGCCTGGCGTCCCCACGCCCAACTCCGATGACGCACCAGGCACCCCCAGCGTGTTCAGCTTGTCCTCAGGAAAGAAAGGTAACTTACTCCCTATGCTTCCAGTGACAAGAAAATTTATTGTCCCAATCAGGCACTTTTAAAGAGGAAAAGGGATACTATTCATAATGATTCCAGGAAGGAAAAGGCAAAAACAATGCTTGCCCCACACAAACTGGGACACGTTATCATCACACTACCCGTGGCTTTCTTTTCCTTGAATGTATTGGGGTGACACTGGTTAGTAAAGTGACATAGGTTTCCGGGGTACAACCCTATACTGCATCATCTGTACCCTTGTGTGCCTACCACCCAGATCCAGTCTGCTTCCCTCACCATTCTTTCCCCTTTCACCCTCCCCTACCTCCCCCCGCCCCTGGAGTACGAGGCATTATGTCTCTCCCCACTTTTGCCCTCCTTCAATTTAGTTTTAAGTGTTTCTGTGGAGACAGAGACATAGTTATGGCCATGAGTCAACGAAATAGTTTCCCCGAGGCAGATGACTCTAGAGCCACAAGACCAAGAGGCAATGTCCTCACAGGTCACGCTGAGCCTTCAGGTGGCTTCACCATCACATGGCCTCTGAGTCATCCCTGCGGTCCAAGTGGTATTTATTTAGAGGCTACCTGGAGAAAAACTGAGACTCCGTCTGCTTATCACATCTGCTCCTGGCTAACGAGACTTATCTGCATGGTGGCAAATAGCTAGCATTCTTATTTCCCACCATGGGGTTCTCACGTAATCTGGAGAATTCTTAGGAAACTTTGATCATGACTATGCAGAACCAGTAGGTACGTTTCACTCACTCATTCATTCTCAGATGAGAATGTTTTTTAAACAAATATTTATCAACACGGGAGGTCAGTGCTTCCTTTTATTCATGGAACTAACAAGTCAACTAATTCATCTACTTACACGTGCCAGTTGTTTGAATGTCTGTGTGCCGTGCACTTTGCTAGGTACTGAGGGACACAGTCACACACAACAGACATAGTCTCTGTGCTCTTGGGACTCGCAAAAACAGGTAAACGAAGAATCAAAACTTGAAGATTAAATCAAACAATAAAGTGAAAATTTTTAAAAATTCGAGATCAGCAATGCGAAGCCAATTATAAATACAGGAGATGCTCAGCTGAAAAATAGCAGGGAGGGCGTATGTTTGGTCTGTGCCGTCTACAAATCTGTCTTGTCTGCTGTATGCCCCCGCCTCCTGGGCACTGAGGTCCCAGTGGTAACAAAAGGGACGTGATCCCTGCCTCCGGGGATTTGCAACTGGAGCAGTCAGACAACGAAGTAAATGAGCACAGGGCTGCTTTCCAATTTCAATAAACACCATCAAAGGCTCTGAAGGGGTGAAGCAACCACGCAGGATCAGCCATCTATGGCCCCTGGGCTACGTGCTGGCCACTCGCTGTTTGTGTAAATAAAGCTTTATTGGAACACTACCACTCCCGGTCATTTATGCCCTGTCTGCAGCTGCTGTGACCATAAAGCTGCAGAGGTAAGCAGTTGTGACAGAGACCTCTGGCCCACAAGACTGGAAATGCTCGGTGTGTGGCCCTTCAGTGGAAAAGAGGCTGACCCCTGCTGTAGAGAATAATAGCTGATGACGGATGGGGACGGGGGACATCCCCTGTAAATAGAATCGTCAGGGAATGTTTCTCTGCAGATATGACATTTAACCAGCAGCCAGAGAGAGAAGGAACTAGGCACAGGCCTCCCTGTCAGCAGAAAATGCAGGAGCAAAGGGCCCAACACAGCAAAGAGGCCACGTTACTGAAAGGAGACCTGCTCGGCTCAAGTGTGGCACAGAACAGAGGGCACCAGGCTGGGGGCCAGGTTGAAGAGGCGCTGGCATCAGTGATGAAAAGATTGGACTGGCTTCTAAAGGTGCTGAAGAACCTTGAAGAGGGAAATAGAAGAGTGGCGTGATCTGTTTGGAATGTTTAAAAGATTGTCCTGGCTGCTGAGCAGAGATTACGGTTGGGAAGGTGGGACTCAGTGCTGAGAACCTATGAGGAAGCTGTGCCCATCGTCCCGGTGAGGGCGGATGAAGTCTTGGCCGATAGAGGGGCACCGGGTGGGGAGAGAGCGGTTACATGGAAGCATGTTGGAGCTGAGCACTTCTATCCCAGCGATCTCGCCATCAGCAGGAGCGGGGCTCTGGTAAGAACACTGAGCTGGTATTTTCCTTGCAGCTTGGGAGAAACACCCAGAGCCCCAGAGCGCCAGAACTAGTCAGATCCTGAGTCTCCCTTGAACTTCGTTGTCCACCGGTGAGCCACCTGGTTTGACGATTAATCTCGATCTGGGTGATATCATTGTGATTGTCTGCAAGCCTGAAACAGAGCTGGGGAAGCACAACTCACACCGAGGCGCAGTCCTGTGTGACACTGGGACCCCCGGAAAGTGGAGTCTGGGACCGGCCAAGAGACTGCCCAGGCAGAGCTGGGGGAGAAGACCACGCAAGGGGACAGGCTGGAGTCGGTCCCTGCGGTGGCCTTTGGAGGAGCGCTTCATGGGTCTCAGAATTTTTCAACTAAGAGCAGAATATGGGGTTGTTTTCTTCTGGCTCCTACACCCCATTGCCCAGGAGTTTCCTTACGGGCTGTCCTGAGTAATGCGTGTGGGGCCCTAGCGTGTCTTCGTAGGAGCTTGAGTCTGGAAACCCAGGTGAGGTGAGGTCACCTGAGGGGGCGAAGGTGGGGATGTCAAGATGCCTGCTTCAGGCAAAACTTGGGTCTGAATCCTGTAACAAGAGGCTCAAAGGTGTCCAATAACAACATTTGACAAACTATGGAACACTTCCATAATGCCCCCTTCCGTCTGACCTTCGTAAAGACCCGTGAGGTCCCTCTGGAATTCTTTCCTAGACTGAACCTTGCCCTTTGTGGAGAGGAGCAGACCCAGCCTCAGAGGTACAACGGAAACAACGGCAGAGCCAGGACTAGAATCCACATCTTATCTCTCAGCCAGTGCCCTTTGCGCTGCACCTGCCTCTTCTCCCAAACAGAGAAATTAATTCGTACAAGTGCAAATGCGAAGTTAGGGGGAGGAAAGCTCATGTTGCCTGGGAGGAAGCGACGCAGGAAGACCTCTGCGTGACGCCATCGTGTTCGAATGATCCAGTGTTTGGTAAATAAGTCCTTACTCGGACACTTCAGGATTTTCGATGCTTTTAATAATGCCCCCTCTCAACCTCCACTTCCACCACCAGTAATCCCAGGCTCTCTGGCTGCTGTGCTGAGGATGATGGCGGTTCCTCATGCCATGTCAACTCCCCAGTTTGGGGGTAGCTTTCGGGGGCAAGAATGCGGATGACCTACAGTGGGCTGAGAAAATGCTAATTACTGTTTACCATTTCCGAAAACCCGCATCAGTCCGCATGTGTCACTGAGCTCCCCAAGGCAGAAGCTGCCACTGATTTTGGCTCCTGTCCCACAGGGGGCGGTGTCTTGTCTCCTAGGCTTGAAGGGACAAGGAGACTTCAGGTCAAATTGTAGGGACCGCAGAATCATCGCCTGTGTTCCCACACTTGACTGGAAAGCACCTTCGGAATTTTTTTACCTTCCTTGGCGGTGACTCACCTGGCAAGGTGACCTCATGGAGGTGGGGGGAGGGCGCTCGAGTAGGGGGACGTACCTGAAGGCTGCGGCCATGTGGCCAGCCGGTCCTCCCAGGCAGGAAAACAAACTGTGCCGCAAGGAGGAAAAATACCTTCACTGCAAAGGACAGTCTAGATTCCCCACTAAATTGCACAAAATAAAAGTAAATCCCTGGAAAAGGTCATGCCATGAACTGTCATCAGAAACGTAGGCATGCTTGATCGCACTGCGGATCCCTGTGAGTGAAGTCAGCTGCCTCTACGGTTATTGCAAACCGAACCTGGACATTAACTCGTAGGATCCTCATTTAAAACAGCCTGTGTGGCCACGTTGACCTGCCCCACAGGAAAACAGCCCGGTGTGGTCACTGGCAGCGCTGCCGTTTGCAGGCGCCTGACCCGGAGTCAGGCTCCTACCCTTCCGAGCCCAGATTCCCTTCTCTGTAGAATGTAGGAGGACGGGGTGAACAAGGCCCAGCACATAGGAGGTGATCAGTAAACACCAACTTATTGTTAACAATAGCTATAGCATTGTCATCAAAACAGCAAACTAGCCTGTCCAGGGACCCACAGAGTTTCCCCAGATAAACATTCTGGGGCCCAGATGAAGCTGTGTCAACCCGAGTTTCCTGAACGAACACTTTCCCCTGCGACCGCATATAAATCAGCCTCACTCTCCTCCCAGCACACCTTCTAATTATCTCCGCGGTTTACAGCACCCAGCCCCTCCGCTCTCCAATTCTCCTTTATTCTGACAGCCAACAAACTAGACCTATTAGAACTCAGCACAACTTTTGCCTAAGGCAGGAACTTTGTGAGACCACAAATCGTCTTGGTATTAAAAGTCGGTGCATAAGAACTGCCCTCAGCTTTTGCGCTAAATTGCTAGTTTGAAGACATTCATTGCAGTATATTGTATTTCCACTATATTTTGCTTTAATAGACTTGGTGGTGAAGTGTATAAGAAGAGTTTTAAAGCCCGAGGTAGCACGCAGCTAATTTTTTTTTCCTTTTTTTATATATTTCCATCTTGTGTTTGTCACCTTATATTGTTTTTGTTGCTCCACATACATAAAACAACCTGGCAATCGCAGAACGATGCCCAGCAGTTTAGTGCAGCTAACGTACTGACTTCCCTATTAAAAGTGGAAACAGTCAAGCTAAAGAACCAGTGGTATATTTCTCCTGCTACTTGCATGAGGCTTTAATTTTAAAACGAATAGAAAATATCCCCTCTGAATGTAACAGCGCTTTCATCGACCTTGGTCGATTTCTTCCCTTCTGCCCATGACGAGTCCGTAGTTAGAGGCAGAAGCGGAAGAAAGTATTCACCCAGCATTTTCATCTCCAAGTGCCAAAGGATAACTGCGCTTTAGGGTCATGATTCTTTGACCCCAGGTCACGGGGTGGGCTGAGATGCCAACTCACTAGCCTAGCCTGGGTCCGGGCAGCGTCGGTCATCCCATTGTTTGCTTTTGAGTTGGAAGTCTGGGGAGTCTATCTGTATCATTGGCCATAGGAGGGAGTGAGCCCACGTGGTCCCTGTTTATGTAGCGCACAGACTCGCCTGCGCTGCCAGATTGTCTCATCTTGCTGTAGCACAAAGTCTCACGAGACAAGAGGATCCAATAAGTCGCCATACCAACACATCTATGACGCTGAGTGCCTGGAGGCCCTTTACCATAGAGAAAATGTATTGTCAGAAGATGGACTTAGAGAGAAGTTCTTATAAAACATGACTGAGATGACAGGAGTGGGTTGAAGAAGAGTCATGGGAAAGAAAAGCACCCAAAAAGGAAATCACACATGAAAAGGTCCCAGGGCAGGAAGGATCCAGAACCTTGGAGAAACAGGCAAGGGCTGCACTGGGGAGCCAGGGGCAGGGGCGAGGGAAGCAGGAGGGGGAGTCAGGCTGGTGGACAGAGTCAGAGCAGCGGGACCTCGGGGCTGACAACGGAGAGCTGGGGTTTCATTCCAAGGACAACGGGACACCAGAGAACTCTCCAGCAGGAGAGTTACACGATTCAGTGTAAATGATCCACTTCTGGAAGAATCCCTCTCCCTCCAGCTTTCGTACGCAGAGTGAACTGAAGGAGGGCTGGTGTAGACCCTGGGGAGGCCATCTTTAGAGATACGGGTCCAGGCGAGAGAGAGTGGGCACTGAAATGAACAGTTTGGAAGAAAAAATTCGAAGTGATTTCAGGACAGACTAAACATGGTGCAGACAGCATAGATAGGGCAGACAGCTTCTGAAAGGATGCCGAGATCTTCAACTGAGCAACTAGTGGGTAGAGGTGCAAATTTTGAAACAGGAGCAGATTTGAGAGAGTAGCGAGTGTTCAATTTTAGACACTTTCAGAGTTTATTTCAAACGTGAGTGATCAGAACCAACTCGAACTAAAGAGGGACCAATGGAAGAATCCCGGGATATGTCACAAGATTTAAAGAAGAAGAAACATCTAGGAAGAGATCTGAACAGCAGGATGTCACTGACCTTCCGAGCTCCGAGTGAAACATAAGGTCGGTAAAGCAGTATGATGCTTGCCTGTCCAAGCTCGGCCCAACGAGTAGACAAAGCTCTTCCTGTAGGGGCCAAAGAAAGAGTGAATGTCTCCTTCTGTATTGTTTCCTGGCCTTTCTTTGAGTCCTGTGATGAATAGATGAGATTCATCTTGACTGCAGTGGAAAGAATGGAAATCCCTCTATCACGATCAGAGGAAAAAGAGTGATTCCCTGTAATAAAATACCCTCCACCACACATCATAGACCCCTTTGTATGAAATGGAGTTGTAAGTGGCAGTGGAAAATATATTAGTCACGTTACAAAGGGCTCCTGAATGTGTGCAGCGTGTTGCCCAAGTTCTCCTCTACGAGAACGTACACTCTACAAGAACGGGGACCGCCTTGCTCATTGCCATATCCACGGTCAAGGCCAGCAGCTGCCGTGTGATGCCCAAAAGCCTAACATGTGCTTGTGAGAAGAGTGAATGACTACAGTGGCCCAGAGAGATGTCAGTTCTTTTTTTTTTTTCCAGAATTTTCTGTGTTTATGACACCACCACAGAAAGAAGCTTCATCTATACAGAATCCAGTAGAAAGTCCATAAGCTCGAATACAGGGATAGGCAAGTGATCCAAAGAAAATATTATCATTGCTGACCTCCAAAGTTTTCTTAGTTTACTTCGTCAGCCTTTGCCCATCCCATCTACTGCCCTAATCACACGTATATGAACGAAGGCAGTAAGAGGGTGGATAAAAGCAAGCAAACAAAATGACCGGGAACTAGATAAACCCATCCACACATAGAACATCAACACTTAAGCAGGCATGGTCCCAAATATACCTACTCCTGAACTGTTAACTGGCGTTTCCAATGGGCCTGGATATTCCGTGGGTACCCCAGTCTAAAACAGAATTCACTGTCTGGCACCAAACACTTTTGCACTCTAGCTTTTAATGAACCACACGCCATCCTCACCTCAAGGGACCTGAACTGGAAACTCAAGCCACCGTTAGCTGCCACCTCTGATTAGAGGCTGAGTCTCAGCTTGTCCACTTCAGCCTCTTTCTCGCATCTTCCACCCCTCTCTGAAGCCCTCGTTCTGCTCTGGGCCACCTCTCTTCTGGGTTCATTGCGTCAGCCTCCTACGGGATGCTCCGCCTTTGAACTCTGTATTCTCCTCAGTCTACCTTCTATATCTTCGCCAAAGCGAACTTTCATAGCACAGATCAGATGAGAGCGTTGGCTTCCTTAAACTGACTTTTAGGGCCTCACCACCCTCTTAGGTACAAATAACCAAGCCGTTATCATAATATTATTGACTGTATTAAAACCAAATTTGTTTTTCACAAGAGCCTTTTCTCCAAAATGTATCGTAACTTTAAGCCCAACTTGGATGCTGCTAGAGCCCCCCGCTTCTGCAACCCTGAGGCCCCGCCGGCCTCCCTCTGAAACCCCGAGATAGTGGCAAAGGCCTCTTGAACAGTCCTCATGCTGTAGACTAGTTCCTTCCTAATTCTCAGAGGCACAGACAACTTGAAGAGAGAAACCAGCAACTAAAGCGTTTAATAGCAGCCAAACGGAAGATCGTTTTAGTCTTGGCTCAACTGGGGGTCACTAGGCTATGTCTGAAAAGATCAGCATATTTAATAGGCTCATCCTGGTTTGGAATTCAACAAAAAAGAAAGAGAAAGAGAGAGATGGGGGGTGGGAAGTAAGAAAGTGAAAAACGCAGAAAGGGAGAAGCGAGCAAGCAGCTCAGAACGACTCGGCAGTGTCAGTGGTTTGAAGTGACTTCCGTTGCCACTCCAGGCCCAGGCGCCCCTTCTTTTCCCACGCCGGCCTCTGCCACTTCTGTAGGTGGTTTACATAGCAGAGCGCGGGGTGACAGCAAGCCTCCTCGCAGCAGAAAGGGCAAACAAGGTTCCACATAACTTCCTGTTTCTCAACAGGGCTGCGGGTCTTCCCCCTCCTCCGTGTTTTTGTCTTTCTGCTCATTCTCATGGAAAAAAAAAAAAAATCTGGAGATTGTTAGTAAAGGAAAATAACTTAATTAGAAGCAGGGAATAATCGGAAACTTACATGGGGCTAAATGTGCATTTCCTCTTTTTCTCGCTACCCTGGATTTGAGAAGTTGGGTGTAGTGAGTGAAAAAGGTAACGTAGGCCGTAGCCTTTTATTCGTGGGTTTTGTGCTCATTTGTTTAGAAGTCAGATGCCCTAGAGAGGTTTAACGCTAACGTTTTTTTTTTGTGTGGAAGAGGCTATTTGGGATTAAGATTTTTCAGATGAGGCTAAAGCTTTTTAGTTGACCCTTGACATGACCTTTGGCTGGAAGGAACTGGGGGCTCGGTCATCTTTCTGACCCCTGCAGCCGTCACCGCGGCGCTGGGCACAAAGTGGACACTGAGAAAGTTCGCCGAGTCCTTGGGGGTTGAATGTCATAACCCCCAAGTCTCATTTGCCATCTGTAAAGATAATAATAAGAATACAGAGCCCAGATAATCGTGTCGTTTGTAACTTCTGAAAGCCCTTCGAAATTAGTTCCAGAGACATTGTCAACGAATCCCTGAAAGAAGAAGCGCCAGTATGTACAGTCTTAAACTCTGACCTTCTCCAGACAAGCGCTCTCCTCTTTTATGTATGTATAGGCTCCCAGCAAATGTAAAATGTTATGTTTCCGACAGGAAGGCCAAAACAACCGGCCGGTTACTCTAGATGACACCAGTCTGCTGGTAAGGGCCAGGTGGTCGACCAGGCTATTGGAATTTGCCAGCCAGGGAAGGGAAAATTCTGGATAGGTCTAGAACATGCCCTTGCCTTTGGATAATAACCTAGAAATTAAAATATCTTCTGATAAAGGCTGTAATCTTTTAATATGGGCACGAATGCACTTTTTAATGTGGAACTATTCAGACCCCCAAAGCTGGGAGAATTGAGTCTAAGGAGCCATTTTGCTCTTAGGAACACACTGGCCGACAGAACCCCCCCCCCCCCCCCGCGCCACCCACCGAGGCTGATGAAGTGGGGATGTCCAAGGCAACCAGGAACGCCTTCCCACATTTTTTTGAGAATTTCTTTCATTCCTGTCCAGACCAGTATGTTCAACATTCCACCGAGACCATTTGCCCACATGATGAGGTAGTTTGAGAATAACGTAAGTCATTCCACACGCAATTAATGAGAGGGCGATCATTTCTGCATACAACTGGTTGGGGAGAGGGAACCTGTGAAAATGTCACTTACAAGACGTGGCCTTCGTGTTGCTTACTTACTCATTGAAGTATTGTTGGGACGAATGACGGGATCCCAGCAGCTCTGTGTTCGTACTTTCCTGGATACTCATTGGAAATCCACCCAAGTGTCTTTAGAAAATAATACTGGACCAGAATGGTATTGGCATACAAGTCCTCAGATCAACTCCCTGTATTTCACTCTCATCAACCACGGGCTATAAAAAGAGATTTCCTTAGATTGCTCCATCCGCGAATCGAACGTGGAAAGGGGGTGGGGAGGAAACATTTAGGGGAGACGGGGTTCCAGTTTGGCTTTAGACGAACGCGGAAGAAGAAAATCCACTTTTATTTCTGTGCATCTGGAATGTCCACGGAGCAGACCGGACACCCTGTTGCCGGCTGCCTTAGACAGCAGGTAGCAAATGGAAGCCGAGGCGCACGCCGAGGCAAAGCCTCCGATGGGGACAGGAAGAGTCAGAGGAAGAGGCAAGGCGAGCGGGAGAGGGTCAGAGAGACAGAAAGGAGGGCAGCCCTGGGAGAAGACATGAAAAATTAGAGCAGGAGCTCAGAGCACTCGGGAGAGCGGGGAAAATGACAGTTGAAATTAGAGCAGGAGCTAAGAGGAGCGAGCAGAAGGGGACCGCAGGAACTAAGACATTTAAGGAGGGGAGAAACAATGAGAGGAGTGGACAGGAAAAAGGCAAGCCCAGCCTGGCTGAGAGGGCCCGAGACTCACGCGTGTCCCGTCGACGTGGCCTGCGCGGACCCCAACAAACGCCCTGCCACTCCGAGATGACTCTGAAGGGGGGAACGGACTGTACCCCAACAATCAATATTAAATTTTATGCCTGCTGCACCTTTCAAAAGCCTCAAGAAGACATTGATTCAAGTAAGTGCCGCATTTTTACATGCCCTCTGGGTATTCACTTTCATGGTGTCAGAGCAGAAGTGCGCACCCCGAGTTGGGGACCGAAGGGGGCATTCACGTGGCTGGCGTGCGGCTGCGAGGTCGTGCCGGTCGCTGTGGCAGGGGGAGGATGCTGGCTGTCTCTGGCAGGAGGAAGTGCTATTTCTTGGACAACAGGAACTCGCATGGGGAAGCTAGGGGTTTATGGTTTTCATTATAGAACAAGCATTCTTAGAAAGCCGAGAGGAGTTGTGCTTTCTGGCTGGTTCCGTGGAGTGGTTTATAAGTTGTGTTTTGTGGCCGGTTTTTTAAGAGGAAAAGACCTGATTGCCGAGGAATGCTTTGGGAAACCTGACGGTGGGTTTCCCAGATGAGGCCTTTGCAGGCTGGCCAATCGGGACTCAGGCTTTGCAGAGTCTCCACTGACGTAGCCTTATCTCTGGCAGTCAGACACCCATGCTGAGTCAGAATTGGTTATACTGGGTACGGGTTTGCGTCTGGGACTGAATGCATAGGATTTCAAGCTGGGACATACAATATATCCATGCTGTGTGTTTCTCTCTACCTAAATGCCCACGATGCATTCTCCATTACATTATATCAGAAAGCTGCATGTATTGAAAACTAGTTTCTTTGAAGGCAACGTGTCTGCTTCATGCTTGACTTGAATGCTACCTTCTCAGGAATCTGGTACCTGGTTCTTTCTTGATCTGATCCTGGACCTTTGGTTCTGGCGACTCATTTCACCTTGTAACTCCCATCGATTTCCTGGATTCAGCTTCGTGATAACCTTGACTTGGGACTCCTTCTCATTGGCTGGTCCTTTTGCCCCATGTCCCCAAAGAGAGTCACTCAGTCAGCGCCCCAGCGTGGTTTTGATGATGTGAGGATCCCGATGTCTAGACTTCCAGGCCGACTTGAGGATGTTCCAACTCTTCCCTGATACCTACCCAACTCGTTCACAGTGTCTTTCTCCCACTGGCTCCGCCTTCTGCCTCTAAGTGGATATAGTCTCCTTATTTATTCATTCAGTGGCTGTTTATTGAACCAATACCACATCCTTAGTAGTGTGCTAAGCACCATTCAGCTGAGATTTACTCATACAGGTACTTACTGAACTGAACCACATGCTGGGCGCCTTTTGGGCGGCGGAGATGGAGCCGAGAGCCAAGGGGAAAGCGGCAGTTTTCCCGGGCCTTACACTGGGTTAGATGGATGCAATAAATACACAGGCGAGTAAATGTGGTCAGTCAGCTGATGGCATGGGAGGAAAGGCAGCAGAGTAAAGGGCAGGGAGTGCTGAGGGGAGGAGGAGTATTTTTTATAGGAAAGTTCTCGTGAAAAGGTGATGTGGGCAGAAACTTAAAGAAGTGGAGAAGCAAGTTATGCAGATTTGGGGGAAAGAAGGTACCGCCTAGGGGAAGCAGAATGTGCGAAAGCCCTGAGATATTACATTTATTTGAGAAACAGGCCCCAGCACAGAGTGAGTGAAAGGCGGTGAAAGGGAAGGCGAACTTGAAGCCCAGCCAGGGCCCAGAGCAGGTGGACTCTTTAAGCCATGGAAAGGACTTTGGCTTTTACTCTGCGCAGAAGACTGGCATGAACAGTATTTCCAAAGACTCTCTCTAGCTCTGCGGGGAGGGGACTCTGGGTGGGCAGAGAGGTAGAGAAGCAGAGAGACCTGGTCTAAAGCTACCCAGACTTCTACAAAGGCTCCCCTCATTTCCATGACCTTGTCACAACTGGGGCCTCTTTGCACCATTCTCTTCTACTTCCCCCACTAAGAGTTCACCTTCCTACTCTCCACTGAGAGCCCCCTCCCTCCCAGAGTGGGCCCGTCCTCCTCATCCTCCTTCCCTGAGAGACCCTGGACTGACATTCTCACTCTCCATTTCAAACTACCTGATAAGTACTGTTGATCATCTCTTCCACCCACACACACCGTTGCTGGCTCAAACCAAGATGCTGTCTCTCTCTCTCTTTTTTAAGATTTTATTTATTTACTTTTAGAGAGAGAGAAAGGGAGGGAGAAAGAGAGGGAGAGAAACAGCAATGTGTGGTTGCCTCTCACACCCCTCCTACTGGGGACCTGGCACACAACCCAGGCATGTGCCATAACTGGGAATCGAACCAGCGACCCTTTGGTTCTCAGGCCAGTGCTCAGTCCACTGAGCCACACCAGCTTGGGCTCAAGCCGAGATATTCTGAGCCATGTTCCTCACCTTCCTCCCCAGATCGGTTCCTCACCCTGACTGGTCTGTTGTTAGTCATTGCATTATGAGTCCTTCAGACCTCTGGGTTTGTGGATTAGAAGCTTTTGTGGTCTTTCCTCTTCCTCTCATCCTCACACCCAATCAGGTGCCTTTCACGCACGGACTGAACGGGAGCGGACACTTGGTGACGATGCTAAGTGAATCCGCATGTGATATTTACAGAACCTGCCCATCGCCTGGGCCGTGCCGTCACACTGTCTCTCTATTTGCCCCTCCTGGTGCCTCACCTGCAGCCCGGTCGCTTTCCATCTAACGGTGTGAGCCGGCCCGGAAAAGAGGCCATCCCCATCTGCAACTGATCTGATGAGGTGGAGCAAATAGAATGACTGAATGATTTAGAACTTGGTGTCTATTCAGAAAACATCCTTCATGGCTTTGCAAATAGGCAAAAATGTCAAGTCAGCTCTCCTCTGAAGCCATTTGGAGACATTTGCAACAATGAATGCATGATTAAGTTTATTGTTTAGTAAACAGTCTGCAGACATTAGCCAAGGAAGAGTTATGGTGGCTGTTTACAAATAATTGCAATTGAATTAGGAAGACTGCGATGCAAAAGCAGTGCAAATAACTTGCCAATTCCATAAAGTGTTTTGCAAACAGATTCCGGGAGAAAATAGAATGGGAAAGGCAGGAAATCCAGAAAGGGATGCTTTCGGAGCCTGCTCTGCAGATAGGGAGAGAGGACGCCCCGCGTCTCCCCGCCGGGGGAGAGTGTTAGTGAAAGGTGTTTATTTCTGCTTTGCCTCAGAGACAGAACTTGGCACAGACATCAGAGCGGGAGAAAGGGGGCATGATTTGGCGGTGAACAAATTCGATCAAACAAAAGTGGCAGGATCATTTTAAAATAGAATAGATGTGTTTGGACCGAAGGGGATTGTGGTGGGGGGCTGTCGCTTATGAGAATGCAAGGCACCCAGCGGTCAGCGTGAAGCTCGTCTCCAGGGTAAGCCGTGCCCGGTGTCGGGCAGCCAGGGCACAGCTTCAGCATGTCTAACTAATGATCTGCACCCACTAGACACATATTATGTAACATACTTACTATGTAAGTATATGTATATTTCATTACAGGCATTAGAAATTTTGTTAAGCATATTACAGGACATAGTAAATAAAAGGATGTATGTATATAGTTATGTACATATAATGTATGTGTATGCTTATATAATATAATGCATATAATAAGATAGTTAATAATATCTGATGATAAATATGATATACAGCACGCATTTCAGTATCGAGGTCATCTCTGTTTTATTCCTTTCTTACCACTGATTTTATGAATTGAAGCTAGAAAGGCAACTGGAAACACGTTAGAATGAACCTAGAAATCCAATAAGCATTCTTACACAATGCTTAAGTTGTGCAGTTACTCACTGGAACTGTTTAGAGAAGGATCCTTCGGCCACTTGAACTCAGCTTTTATGTTTGGAGGAGGACAAGCACGGAGAGCATTCATAAAACGTGAGGACGTGACGCGGTGAGAGGCCTTCCGGGCGGGGAGTGCCCGCAGGGCTTTCGTGGTTGTGGGCTGGCGTTTTGTCCCCAGACGCATCCTGGATGTGTGGGTTTCCTCTTCTAACCACAGCCTTTGTCATGTGCTATTGATTTTGTGACTGTCCAATGACATCCTCAGATTCGAAATGCCCTTTGGGGAGAATAGATGTTCTAAAGCAAACTCACGGGAGTTTGATCCCACACCCCGAGGGGTGGGGCAACCGTTTTATCGGCAGACCCCTGTCCCCTCTGAAAAAAATCCAGGATCAATCACACATCAATAAGAATTTGAAGCAGTCCAAAGTATAGATTAAGAACTTACATTTCCATCCCTCCCGCATAACATTCTGAAGCCTACCAAAGATGCACCCCGAACAGGTTTGAAGTCCCCAGGTCTGCAGAGTAGCTGAGGTGGGGCGATGGGTCAAATCTGTCCTAACGAGACCCTTCTTCGCACTGACACCAAATACAAAAATGTACCTATCTTTTCCCAAGACAGGTTATATGCACGCAGTGCCCACCTCAGTTCGCACATTTGAAAGTTTTCATTGTCTCGCACCAGAGCTATTTGGCGTGGGAGAGATCACACCCAGAAACAGAGCCCCCGGGGTCACATCCTTCGCAGCATTTTCATCGCAAAGCAATTCTGTAACTGAGAGGTTGGCATAATAGGAAGCATCTGAGCTGGAAACCAAAAGAAAGCGAACGTTAGAGTACAAGGAGTCCAGGAGCTCTCTGTCCCTTTCACCCTCTGCTCTTGCGTCCCTGAAAGGAGCCAGCATTTTCTCTTGGCAACTTGCAAAAGAGAAAGATGCCTACTTTCACCACTTGTTGATCCCATTAACGGGGAAGACTGACAAGCAGTAGCAGTAGACAATTATATCTGACGTGCATGTGGGTATGGAGGGCATTGTCGAAAGGGAGACCCTTGCTAATGGAAGAAAGTGACCCCAGCCTTTTGACAAACGTCAAGGAGATTGGAGTCCAATGAAGTTATAACCATTTCATCTGCATCACAAGAGAACACAAATCGTATGACCGATAACCTTTTTTTTTTTCCCTGTAATTTTTTACTTGGCAGTAGAGGGAGAGATAGGGTTTCCCCCCTTGCTAATGTAGGTCAGTATTATCTGTCCACAGTTTCATTGATACGGGAGCTTTTGTTAGTCAGTGGCCTCTTCTCTGGGTCAAGGAAGAAAAGAAATAAATGAAAAAGAAGTGAATAAAGAAATGATGTAAATCAATACAAGATTCACAACTCTTCGATGAGATTTTGACCTCAGTTACAGGAATGCAATTTCTGCCTCTGTCTGAAAGACATCACTGACTTATTTAATGCATTATGTGAAAGTAAGGTAAGGAGAAAAAACGCACTTGAATTCCATTTGCTGCTAAAATATAATGGAGACAGAAATGTTTTTTTATTCCAAAATCATCTTTTATCCTTTTGAGATGTGTGCATCTATGTGTGCGGGTGTGTTCCGAGTAAAAATTGTTTTAACAAATAGTCGCTTTGTGTCTCTAGTATATTAGCACAGGCCAAGAGGCACCCTTTCAATTATGCCTTGCGTTATTTTCCTTACCAAGAGAAGAAGGTTCTCAAAAAACTGCCCTTTACCCCATGTCTAGAGCTGTCGAGCCCCATTCAGGACCAATCCAATTTGGTCAGACTTGAAAAGTTCCTTCCGTAGAAGAAATCCCCTAACCCTAAAACTTGGTGGCACTCCAAAGTGGAAATACCTAGGGACTCCCAGCCACTGGTGACAAACAGTTTTCCCTTAAGGTTTCAAAGGGGCTGACGGTGGGATTCGGAGAGAAAGCCCACGTCACCCTGAAGGGAATGAACTTGGCCTGGTGAAGGCACAAGGCTACTGGCCGTCCCAGAGCACCGAGCAGGCTATAGAGCCTTGTGTTCCACTGTTTCTTGGGTTACTTGGCGCCGTTGAGATCCGTGTGCATTTCTTGAGAGTCTGCTTTGTGTCAGGCTGAATACTAGCTGCTGGTTGGCCAGCGGTGGGGGAATTCGACCTCAGGCGCCGTATAGTCTAGGGGAACATTCACAGGCGTATTCTTCCAACGTGATGGCATCATACGAGGACGTCAGTGCAGGAGGAGCAGGTGGTGAGAGAATGCCTCCCAACAAGGTTCGAGTGTCCCATGCTCAGTGTCAGCATCCTCAGGATGCTCAGCCGTGAGCCACGTGGGAGACACCACACATAGGGTCCCAGGCCAGAGGACGGTCATGCAGTCGTTTGAGGACAGTCGCACAGGAGGGAACTGGAGTGATGAGCGCCCCCCAGAAACTGCACTGTCCCACTCTAGGCCTTGCATGCCTTCGTTTGTCACCTGCCGCTCGGATTGCGATCAGCCCACCAGCCACAGCTGCCAGCACCACTTTAGCCGTGGGCGCTCCTGCACGGGTCCAGAATCACAAAACCCATACTTGGCGGAGGGAGCTGGGCTTACAGCTTGGTGTAACTCCTCCTCTGGAATTCCATATGCACCCCCCCCCCAGTTCCAATAAAATGAAGTATATTGATATCGATTCATAAATCTAATATTTACTCAACATCCCAGCATCCAGCACTCTGCTAGGGCATACGATACGTGACTTTTCCCAGAATGCATCTGCCACGTGTAGGATCAGGCCGCGTGTGCAGGGCTCCCATTAGGAGAATCAGGAGACAACTGCTGTCGTCGGAGCCGATCAGCTTGGCAGTGACTGTCCTCAGAGCAGTGTTTGCTCAGCACACACCGGCCACGGCCTTGGGATGCTCTCCCTCCCCGCTCTGTCTGGTAGGATCTCCAGAGACATTTTTGGGACTTCAATTAGACTTTTTCTAGAGTGGGAAAATATGCAGTGTGGTTTGTAGTTTAGGTGTCAAGTTATTCCCAAGGCTTACTAAAAACCTAGCATACACTCAAAATAGCTCTTAGAAATTAGGGGTCCCTGGTTGGAAATTTTGTTTTCCTGGAAACCTAGACGTTGGATTTGGAACCTATATTTGCTGCTTGGTGCAGTACCTACAAATGAGAGGTAAAGTCCTTACTGGAAAATATTTTTGAAGACCCAGTAAATACAAAAGGACTTGCAAAAAGCTGCATTTGGGATCCTGGTTGGCTCAGAAGGCCCAGCACTGGGCCCTGGGTCCTTGGAGACACGTGGTGTAGTTGGTCATCTCAGGCCTAGATTTCAGGTCCGTCCACTGCAAAAGGACACTTCGTCATGATGGAGAGGCTGTTTTGATAATGAGGTGATGCATGTAATGTGTTTTGTAAGCTCTAAAGTAACGTAATGTTAGTATTAGCTTATAGGTGTCTCCACAGTTATACTACCTTACTAATTGCCAACGTCTTCCCCCAACTCCTAGTGTACATCATTTATTTATGCCTGGTAAGGACAATTGCAAAAGTTCCTGTAGATGGGACATATGTTGGAGCCCAGTCCGTTCAAAGTAGAATCACGTTTCATTCTTAACATGCCCACGTGATGCGGATCCATTATTAGGGAAACACGAGTACATGCTAAGGACAACCCGACGGGATCTCGTCCCGCCTTCTTGTTCAAAGTCTGGGGTCAAGGGCAAGGGTGACGGTTAAGGACAGAGTCAAAGTTACCGGCCCCCTAGCACTAAACCATGGTCTCTCTAGCACCCTATTTTCCACAGAACATTTCAGGGTCTGGGGACTCTTCCACTGTACAGCAACTTGAAGTCACTTTCCCGAGTTGAACCACCTGTGGTGCTTACCTGCGGGCAGGTGGGTGGAGCTCTGAGCCCCCCACCCCCACCCCCCGAGGATAGGCTGCTCCAGAGAGTCCAGAAGTGTCTGCACTGAGATGCAGCAGACACTCCCCAGGGAGAGCAGAACTCACCCCGGGGCCCCCCACGTACAAATTATAGTCGCCACTGAAAGCATCGCCACAGTATTTGAAGTTGCTAAAACATATTGCTGGAGCTATAAAACATTCTCAACTAGCATTCCAAATGTCTCGCCTCCAGCAAGCACTTAAATTAAAGTTTCAGACAGCTGGCACTGGAATCGTAATAACAGTTTTACACAAAGGGATTGGCTAAACATGATTATTGTTTTGATAATTTATTGTCAACAGGCATTACTGCGTCTTGATCCTGACGCTTGGCTTGCTTTCTTCTCTATCGTCAACAGGTGATGACGAGGTCTGGCTGGGGTTGTAGAGAAGCAACCAGCAATGCCCTGGTCCTAGGTAGATCTCACACACACACACACACACACACACACACACCCCACAGAGCATGGGACATTGTTATTCATTTCATCTTTACTGTCTCCTTTCTAGGAATTGTTTTGTTTGTACAGGCAGAGAACCTGAAGGTACTATCCTTAGTACCTTTATTGCAAAAGAAAAAAGGGAGGGAAAGGCTGACTGAGTAAATGCAATCTACGTATGTTCTCCAAGAACGTCTATGGAATGGCTGATTTCCCAGGCCTCCTTTTGTGGAATAGAAAAAAGCAGAACATGCCACGCGATTTCCTCTGTCCCTTGTACATCACACAAATAGCCTTGTGTCCATCTAGTTGGATAGGGTGATGGTTCTCCCAAGAGGCACAGTGCTAACGATAGCTATTTGCCCTTTACCCGGTTCTAAACCACAATATTTTGCAGCCTCACTAGCACATTTTCAAGTATAATAGATTCTTTCTGCACTCCAATTGGGACCACTTTGGAAGATTTTATTTCCACTGAAGGGGAATACCCACAATCAGCATTGTTCCATTTCACTCAAACTGGGCTCATTCACAGACCCCCTAACAAGACTAGAAACATAAAATTGCAGTGTGAATATTAACCATTGAGTCCCACAATCCCACCAGCAAACGGAGCTCCCAGGCTTTGTGAGCTGGTGCAAATAGTGTGGTGATGTGTTTACCTTCTTAATGACCAAGTAGCCACTTCGGGTTTGCCACATGAATACGACAGGTTTTCTAGGGTTGAGTCTTTTCCATGCACAAAACCCAAACACACACACCACACACCACATACACACACACACACACACGGAAAGAGCAGAAACAGTCAGGACGCTTGGATCAGTCAAGAGGGAAATAAAAGAACACATTTGCGTACCTTTAATTTTTTTTTTCCTGAACATGACTTTCCATTGACTTTAATTAAGATTTCATTAAACCGTGCATTTGGAAAGCTTTTAATTGAGAGAAAAATTTGCTTATTGGGCATATTTTTTTTCGGTCTGCAAAGAGAATAGCTGTAATAAATGGCTCTTCCAACTTTATAGTCAAATTCAACTTTGTTCTACCTCTGCAGAAATTGGTTATAGATCCACTCGTAAGAAATGAGGCATGCCCCAATAATGATTTTTATCTCGTCATAAAGTGGTACAAAGTTGGCTCCAGGACACTTTATAAGTATATTGCCTGCTGACAAATTAATCCAATTAGCCAAGGTGAAGGTTTATAATTGGGGTTAACTAGAATTTAACTGGTCATTGCTTATCAAACCCTCCCTCGCCTCCCCTAGAGCGTGGTCCCCGAAGGTAGTCGAGTAGCAGCATCCAGTCCCATGACCAAAGTCCGACTCCAGATATCCCTTTCCAAGGAAATCGGAGGGAGCCACCTCTCCGAAGCCATGACAACAATGGAACTTCGTGGCTTCTATTTTCCTGCTGTTTGGGAGAACTACCGTCCGCCCACCCCCTCTGCACTCCCCTACTACTGAGGGTATTTTTATATAGTTCAAGTCCCCATTGGTCTGCAGTTTGCAGTGAGGTTTAAAAAGTAATACATCTTTTCTTAGATGTACCCCAGTTTCTGCTTTTTAATAGACATGATAATGAGCTTCTGGGTCTTCATTTCCCAGTGTGCAGAGAGCTTGAATAGATCTTCGATTGTTCCCAACCCAGGAGAAGTTTCCAGAGCACTGGGATCCGCAGAAGTCTCTCTAAACAACTATTGTTTTAAGCGGGTTTTTTTTTTTTTTTTTTTTTGGATGTTGGACTTTTCTGGCGCCATTGAATTTTTTTCCCCAATCTATTCAGTGGCATCTGCTTCTGATGAGCTGAGACAGAGTGAAATTCTCTGTGCAGTGAATTTGAATGAATGAAAGATTCCCAACGATTTTGGAGTGGCCGAATAGGCTAGCTGTAATACGGGCAGTAGAAAAGGTTTCCTGATAGGTAAAAGGGTGGGGGGAAGCTTCGTACTAGGTTTTGACAGAAACAGGTGTGTGTTTTGTTTTCCTAGATTTCAAATTTGGGGGGATGTTTCACTTTTGGCCATGCCAGTGGGGAGTATGGCTGACCACTCTGAGGACAACTTTGTTGCTTTCGAAGACTGACATATTTGCATCCAGCATCATATAAGTCCTTATTAACAAAACACTTTCCAAAAAATAAAAATAAAGGTAATTCAAAGGCCTAGCTAAAAAAAATAGAAATATGCAATTATATATTTCTTTCATTTAAAAAAAATTAAAACAACCTTTGGGCAATTTCTGTTTTAAGAATAGAAATTCTGATACCTGCAAAGGCCCAGTGTTGCCACGTTTTTAATATATTTAATGGAAAAATGTACTTTCTTTCTCCCTTCTTTTTATTGGTGGGGGGAGAGGAACAATGGCACCAGGTATATATTTTGATATGACCCCAGGTTACACTTAAAAGAACCTGTATTACATCGACCAGAAGTTTTGGCTATTATAGCTGACCTGATGGCTAATGCTTCCACTAATTCTAAAACAATCCATTGGAAACCACCTTCCTGTTACTACAAGCGTAACTCCACCTGTATCCCTAGCCAGCTGGATCCAGTAGGAGGTTGAGATATATTTTAGTTTAATTTTTTTTAATGCATGTCCTTATTAAAAAGAAGAAGAAGACAGTAGCTAGGGCCCCTCCCCAAAGCTTTAGCCAACTGACTATGATTGAATCGTTTTCTCATCACCGCTCACTGGGACCTTCTTATGAAATGCACATTTCATTTTTACCTGGGACCCGGGGATACGGGGCGACAGAGGAATATTCCTTGAAATTCGGCACACCACAGCTCATACAGAAAGCCGCACACCAAGATTGGGGAAGAGTTATAATTTTAATTCCTTTTTCCAATGACAAGGTGTTCCGAAGTTATCGTTATCTGTTCAACCGAACAGCACCGTGCCACTTTTAGGAGGACACGGTGGCTGATTCTAATTGGTAGGATCTGAAGATTCCTACGCTGAACTTCAGATCCAAGCGTTTCCAAATTAGTAGGGTGATTGGAGGGAAGGGCCGCCTTTGCCATGTGCTGGGGCTGACATGGGGACCTGGTGCCACGCATCTTCCGCAGCAAGTCGTCACTATGATCATTGCTGCCGCTGCAGTCGCCAGGTGGAAGCACCTGCTCTTTCTCTGGCTTCCCCGCGTAATCCCCAGCCCCCAGCTGATTCCTGGAAAACAGTAATGACCAGACAAAGAGGCGAGCTTTTGCAATGTTGAAGAAGCACGCCTCTGCCCTTGGCCGTGGGAAGGCTGTTCTTGCAGGATCCCAAAGGTTGAAGGGCAGCGATGCTCAGCTGAAATGAAGCGGGGCTCCGTTGTGTGGCAAACACCCTGCTACTCGGCAGAATCTGTTGCAACTCTCTGTTTGGGGGGATGAGTTTCACTGTGATATTTTCTGTTTAGGAAATCCGTGTCAGTAGTAGGATTTGACTGTATGACTCACACGAAGATTCTGGGCTCCTCATTTTGTTAGCGGCATTTTTCTGGTTTTGCCCGAGAGGAATGAACAAAAACAGAGACAGTTGTTTCACCACAGATGATAGAATAGGGATTAAATACATGTAAGCTTCAAGCATACATAGATTCAGAACTGGGAAAAAACCCACGAAAATTCAGAATCATAGTAGAATCAAAACTGCAAATTTATTTTGTGTGCATTATTTAGCAGTTTGTATTCCTAATGTGTCATATGTCTTCCTGCTAAAAGAAAATGAATGATGAAAGCGATCAAAGAAACTGGCAAATTTTTCAAAATGAAGAACTAGGATTTTTTTTATGTTCCCTAAAATAGCGACAGGAATTTTTCTTCTAAATCACTTTATATTGCCAGCACACAAAAAAAGTACATAAAGCCAAATAAATTAGAGTTCCCTATGTCACCAAGGATTGGATATCTTTTTTAAATGTATCTTAGGGAAGGATCTGATATGAGAAGTGATGGCCCACATTTAAATATTGAGGGACTTCAAATGAAAATAGGCTTTTTTTTTTTTAGTTTTTCATAAAAATGCAGACCTAGCAACCGTGGACCTTTACTTCCACCTGTAAACAAAGGCACGGTGTGAGCACTACCCAGTCAGAGGGAGCATGCTTCCTTGTCCCATCTTCCACAATCCCCACCTGGCCCACCGAAGCCCCTTATGTTACCAGAATGACCATCTATCTGGTCGGCAGCCAACCTGGGACCCCTCCCACCTCTCTGTTCTTTGTCAGGAGCCTTCTTCTTGGGCCTCGTCAACCCACCTGCTGCCTTCCACCTTTCGTTTGCTGGTTCGCACCCTGCGAGTGTTCTCAGGGCTTCCCTACTCGGGAAAACTCGCCTGCTTCCAATCCCGGTGGCCAAACGCCCTTGAGTGTGGGATTTTCAATCGCTCTCCCCTCCGCCCTGGCCCGGGCTCTGTTCCCATCCCCGTGCACACTCTGATGCATAACTCATTCAACAAAACTGGTAGCCAAAAGAAATTAGTACTGGCTGAAACGAATTCATCATCAGTTCTTACAATGACACCCCAAAGGGCGTTCAACCCTCCCCACTTTGAGCTAGAAGTTGGCCCCTACCCTCAGATGTTTATAATAATTAGTTATGTTCTCCTTTAAATGTTTCCACACATCAGTCTTACTTCTGTATCTAGTCCCCCTAAATAAGATAGAGAATTCCAAAGTCTAGGATAAAAGCGTCTAGTTTTCAGTGCTCCCCAAAATTACACCAATGATAATTGATTCAGGGTTCACGAGGGTATCTCAAATGCTCTTTATAATTTTTTCCTGAATAGAAGGAAAATTATATGATCCAATGTCATTTTTTCTTGTCATATGTTTTATGTATGATTTTAAAATAATAATTTAAATGAGCAAAACCTCACAGATCATATGCACAAAATTTGGGGGAGACCCACTTGTTAACCCTAAGATACTGGTATGTATCTCTGTGTTCTTAGGATCTGTAGTAAGGATTTCACATTTTGTATTTCTGAATAGGTGTCATTAAAATTTTTCAAAAAAAAGGACGGTTCCCCAAAACACTGTCACTTATCATTTTGGGGACTTGGAACAATTTTCTTAGACACTATTTTCCCGTTCTATTGGCAAAAGACCAGTGAGACCACCTCACGGGGTTATTGTGAAGGTTGAGAAGAATGAAATTGCCAAGTAGGGTGACAAGCACATGGAGACTCGATAAATATCTGCCACCTTCTCCTTTCCCAGCATGGGCTACAGCCATGTTCACAGGGTCCTTTGTAGAAATGTTAGTAAAACTTGTCTCTTTAATCAAACGAATACGAGCTTCTACTTTCGTTGCCACTGGCGCAGGAAAGGCTTGTCGAAGCAGAGGTGAGCGGAATGCACGGATCCCCATCAGCTGCCTTTGTGAGGAGGGTTCTGGGCAACGGCAGGAGCAGTACCATGGCCGGGCCGCTCTGCCATCCAGAAGGAAAAGGACCAAAAAACGGTCTCCAGAAACCGATCTCGGATAGACTTTCTTCCTCGTGTCGATGCTTCTTGGATTCTCCCACCTGGATTATTGAAAGAGCGCAGAAGAAATGAAAAGCCACATACGTGTTCTTTTCCGAACATAGTTCACCGTCCCTGTCAGCATTCGCCTAGGATGCCCCGCTGATTCAGAGATCACCAAAGGACACTTGGTCTACATTAACAGCCTAAATTAATTAATTAGCTTTATTGTCTCATAGCCTTCCTCTGTCTTCCCTACCCCCTGCCCAGCCACTTTTCCTCTGTGTCTTCCCTTCCCCTTCTGGGGAAATAATGTACCCATCCTCGAAGATCCGCCTTTCCCCCAAGACTTTTGCCTGTATGAGCTGTGAGGTTCTGCTAATTTACACTTCTATTTTGAAGTCATATAGGAAACATACAGCTAGAAAAAAAAAATTGATGTGGGATTTTACAATTATGTTCCTTTTATTCTGGGGAAAAATGCAAAAAAAAAAAAAAGATTACAGGGAGAGTTTGAGATAACGGTGAGAAGCCCCGCAGCACCCGGAATCAATTAGCCGGGGCGCAGTTTGGGGAAGCGAGCACGTAAGGTTGGTCCGGCATCTCACACGTGGAGACGGACACACAGAATCAGCAAATCAACATCGGAGACTGCTCCAAACTCGCCACTCTGAGAGCCGTCCGCAAGTCCAAGCCTACTGCAGTAAGAGAGAGCCAGGAAAGAATTTACCAACTGTCCACATCGATTAATTACAGAGACAAGGCTCTTCTGCCGTTTCAGAGAGGCATCTGCTTTGTTTATGTTTCAAGTAAGCCCTCCTATGGAGGTAGAAACCCTGTGTCAGGCTCTGCGTTGTAGTAAGAAGTAATTATTTTTTAAAAGAAGTAATTAGATCGGTTATGCAGGGTTCACACGGAGAGCAAAATAATAAGACAGAGGTGATTTCATAAGAGGAAATTGAAAAGCGTGGCTAGCAACTTTTTCCTCCTTTTGCCCAGCATTTCTTCTCCGTCCTCTGCTGTGTCCTTGTCCCGCTCCTTCCTGAGGGAAAAGGCCACTGAGCAGAAGACAGTCCCGATGAAAGCGGCTCATCCGGGGTCTTTGCCAGTTCATCAGTATCTCTGCGGTGGACCATTGTTTACAGAGAGCAGGGGCCCGAGATTCTTGAGCTGCAACACGGGCGGGCGGGCGGGCGGTGCAAAGCAGGGCCCTCCGTCCCACCGCCGCAGCCTCCATTCGATTAACTGCCTAGCCCTGCCCTGGTGCGGCTTGCGTGGCCGGGAAGGTGTTTCCCAAGGAAATCAGAATGGGGGACAGAGCGGGAAAGAAGGGGGGAAAAGGTGAGTTCAGGAGGGCAATGGGACTCGGGTTAACAAGGCTGCTTAAGATCAAGAGCTGGTGAGCTGAGATGCTGCCAGACTTGGAAACTTTAATTTACTGTCACCGTTAGCCCCCTTTGAGGTTTATGGTGGTATTTATACACACAGCATCAATCACATGAAACAAGGAGGGGATTTATAGTTTGTTTTAAAGACTGCAAATGCAATGTAATGCAAATAGCTTGCCTCGTGGGCATTTACGTTTAATGGGAAAATTACAGATGCAAAAGATTGGTAGAACAAATTTTAAATTGACTTTATTACATCTAGTGCTTTTCAGAGAATACTATTAAAAAAAAAAGAAAGATATGGTAATGGAGTTCTACACTGTAGCCTGACAACTTAAATTCCACTTAACTGACTTTTTTTTCTTTCCTTCCTCTCTTCCTTTTCCCCCCACCTTTCTGCATACATTACTCTTACAATAAGTTCGGCTGAAAATTCCGCGGGATCATAAACAGATTAGGAGTTTGATTTTTCTTTATTTTATTTCGTATGACTTTTTTCTAGGCCCAGCCAAATAACAGATCCATATGATGTATATTCATAAAATTATGTCATGGTTGCATATGCATTTTTAACCTGCGCCGTCAAAGGGCTACTTTGCGTGTTAATATGTGAATGCCTTTAGTCAAGGATTTACAGTGTTCCAATAGATCAGTTTTTCATCCTCATTTTTTTTTAAATATACGTGTGTGCACACCTGCATGTGCACACACACGCACTCGCACCTCCCAAGGGATAGTGGCTCTTTGCCTCGGAGTGTTTTGGGTGAAGCTCTTTTCCTGAGATTACCAAAAGTCATCACAGGAAGGCTGTTGAGTTGCTTGCCTGGGGTGAGCTGGCTGGCGGTTTGAGCATGCTCTCTGGCCACTGCCTGGTGCCGCCTGCACAGAGCTGACATTTACATCGGTGCCACCGGATCACTGAGATGCATGTGCTTGTAAATACAAGAATTGGGGGGTTATATTCTATTTTCTAACTTCAGAACTTCATGCCACGAATCATTCATTTCCTATGGATGTATATTGCTCATGTATATACCAGTATTCATACTCATCTTCAGTGGGAATCATTACCAAGACACACATAACTTGTAGAATTTTCCTTTCCTTATAACCATTTGTCTCTATTCTTAAAAAAAAGAAAGGCACCATTTTCAAAATAATTCATACTCTCCTAAGAGTGACAAGGAAGTCCCAATAGTGCCGTATCTGTAGTTGACCTCCAAAGGCTTCTGCGTGATGACAAGTTGTTAAGGCTGCGTTTCGTGGCACATCACCAGCCGCACAATTCCACAGAACGGGGGCAACAGTGCGGAGCCGCTCTCTCCTGTTCTGGGCAGATCAAAGCAGGTGTGGCGTCCCTTCCACGGGGTCAGAGAAGCCCTGCCCGTCTCTGCTTTTCCCACGTGAGTTTCACTTAAAAAGGCGCTTTGCTGTCCAGGACGGCAGCTCCGTTTTTACCCAGGATGCCTTCATTTTAATCAGAAGGGTGGAAAAAAGGGCAAGAAAGGGCAAGACGGCCCGCCCCAGCCCCCCAGTCTCTGCTTAAAAAAACCCTCTCAGCAACTGCATATTCTCACGCCTCCTCTGACTTCATTGGCCAGAAGCTTATCACATGGCCACACTTAGCTTAACGGGAGGCTAAAAATATATTCCTATTTTTCCTGACAGCTGTAAATCCAGTCAAGTTTTGGGATTCTGTGCTAAAGTAACAAGCAGAGGATGACTATGAAGGAAAAAAATAGTGGTGTATACAGTATACAACAGCAATGCGCACCAGACTGGAAAGAATATTTCTATCCGTGTTTTGACTGGAACTAAAACCCTTGGACTCAAAAGAGTTGGATGATCATCTGTATCGATTAATAAAATGACCAGAAGGAGCAATTTAGCTGTGCCTCAACTATAAAGATGAGACCAGCGTTTTAGTCCTTACCATGAGTGATCTGCCATGGTCTGATTTTCTTTTAATTCGACAGGAAGAGGCATGATTTCAAGATGTGCATCATGAACTATGTAGTAGTTTATATCTGGGTCCAGTTGCTCAGCTATTCAAAGCAAAACAGCATGACTGTATTTTTCCTGATCCAGCAGATAATCGAGGGAGGGCATATTCGGCCTGGTAGTTCAAAATCACAATTGTCTGAGTAGCTTCCAGCCTTCTGCTCATCTTTGCAGAGTTGATAAAGACCCCAGCATTCACCAGACACTGGGCCAAAGGTCCTAGTTTCATGTAATCCCCAGGGGTAGGTACCAAGAGGAAGGTCCTATTCTCTGCCTCTGTAATGGCAGGGGAGACTCTGAGGTTCAGAGTGGCTAACAATGCGCTAGTTACTGTCGAGATGAACACCATTGACTTAGAAGACAGGCAGACTGAGAGTGAATGGGAGTTCCTCAGAACGTGCATTGAAAGAGAAATCAAAGAAAAGAACTCGAAATTTGTACTTGCAGCAGTAATTTAACTACCTTCCCATGGTCAAGCCGCCTTTCAAATGCAAAGGCAAGTAAGTGACCAATGAAGGCTGAAACTCTCAAAGCAATCTGGACGCAGACACACAGGAAACCCAAGAAGAGGACCACCTGAAGCCAAAGTGAGAGACCTCAGAAGAAACCGGTCCGACAGACCTTTTGATCTTGGACTTCTAGCTCCCCAAACTGTTAGATCATAAATGTGGTGAAGGGTGCCCATCTGAGGCACTGTGTGATGGCACCCCTAGCAAACTGAAACAAAGACTCATCGAGATGGTAAGAGACAGTCTCTCTCAGGGGTCTTTGTGTAGGCACTTAATGTCATGCAAGCATCAATTCGGGCCTCTCACACTGTTGTTCCAAGGACTAGCAGCCCCTGCTTCCTAGGTCCATAGCCTTAAACCACAGCCTGGCAAGCTTTTCAATTATTCCTGCAATTTCTTTATCCCTCAACGACCATTTTTACAAAGAAACCAAGTTAAGAGGGAGAAACCATTTCATCAACTGAGCCCCTCAGCCGCATGAACGCTTGCTCCCGTACAGGTTCAGAGCAGCGCTGGGCCAGAACGCACGCCTCAGTCACAGTTCTGATTTCCGCGTGCCACCGTCCTTCTGATTTGCTTAGAACTAGTCGTAATCTTACAGGTGACATCCAGCTATGCCAAGATCCGCTTTCATACAGAGGACAGGGGGTATGTTTTTGGTAATCTACTTTATTTGATGGCAAACACGCTATATATTTATTTACATTTTCCAGAGGAAAGCTCTATGCAACTGTAACCTATAAAACACCTATTCAGTGGATTTTATTATTTTTAATTCCATCTATCCTTGATAAAAACTCTGGCGTCTCCTTGTTAGGCTAAGGCATCTGACACCAGTTTATTTGGGGGTTTCTTTTTTTGGTTTTTAATTTTTATTAATAACCCTACCCTTTTGTGGCAGTTTGAGTTCTTTAACAGACTACCATTATGTCTGCCTCTTGCATTTGGCATCAGAAGTTGTCAGCCTGCATTGCAGCAGTAGTTGGAAACTAATTCAAAGAGGCGTTATTCCACACGTCTTGACCACAGGCTAAAGTCCTGCTCTCATCTGGGAACTGCCCAGCGAGAGCTGCGGGCCAAATCTGGCTTGAATTTACCCGAAGAGTGGCCTTAGTGTTCATGTTTCAACGCTGAATGGGCTATTGAATTCCACTACCCACAAACTCTTTCAGCCTTGAAGTTTGACTGTTTCCCGTAAAGGAATTTGTAGATTTTTTTTATTAACTTGTTAACATCTTTGTAATGGATCACAATTGGGTGTTTTCTCTCCAGCATTTTTAGTGATTCGAGTTGAATGGGGAGAAAGACATGAGATACGGGTCCATGCCAGAAGAAAGAATAAAGCAAATAATTTTTGTCTGCTTTGGGGATGGCCAATCTAATTTGGGGACATGAATCCGGTCCAGGTTATGCATACACAAGTTGACTCAATTTCAAGTTCCACTGGGGGTAGACTAGAATGCTTTTGACGTTGCTCAAATGTATGAAGATCGGTCTCTTCTGCAGAGTTTCCTTGGGATGTTTCAATGCTTATGGATGTCCTCCTACCAATGTGGCCATTGAAATTACAGTTGTAATTATGCGCTTTGTATTTGAATGTTCTCTGATTGCTTCCTACACAGATCCTGTCTTCCCTGATTGGCAGGGAGATGTTTAAGGTCAGGGAACTATGTGTTAGGCTTCTCTGGATGGTCAAAGCAATTTGGAAATGAGATGGCTGTTTCTTAAAAACTTAAACATATGCTTACCATGTGGCCCTGCAATTCCACTCCTAGATATTTACCCAAGAGCAATGAAAAGATTGCACACGGGGACTTGAACAGGAATGTCCACGGCAGCTCCATTCTTGATAGCCAAGAACAACCCAAATGACCATCAGCAGGTGAACAGACAGATTAGGTTGTGCTATAGCCACATGATGCAACGCTGCTCGGCCACCAGGAGGAAAGAGCCATCGACACACGCAGCCACAGGGAAGAATCTCACAGCCATTGTACTGACTCAAAGATACCAGATACAAAAGAGCACACGCTATATAAAACCACTTACCGAGAATTCTAGGAAAGTACATGATTGAAATTTGCGGGGGGTGGTGGGGCAGTGATTGGAATGTTATAGATCTTGATGGTTCACATTGCTCCCAACACATCAAACTGGACGCTTGACCTGAATGCGTTTTGTATGGCAATTATACCTATGTAAAGTTGATTTTTTTTTTAATGAAATAGTCTTCTGAGGTAATCTCAGCTTTCTTGACCCTAACATTCTATGGTATGTGTTCAATAATTTATGATAAAACAAGTTTTTAAAATGTTACCTCTCCCAGAAGCATTTCCAATGCCTGTTCTTTGGCTTACTCGGTGGTTTCTAAGTAGACTGGACCTCCTGTTGTTGAATTAAAATGACAAGCAAATCATTCTCATTTTGCAATATTAGCAGAGAAACACCTTCTGCTTTCTGTGTCCAACTTAGCTGCTTTGAGACTAAAATTGATACTTAAACACATCTCATTGAAATAAAAGCCAATGCATGAGCAATCAGAACCAGATACAAAGAGAATGATAGGAGAAAGGAGGGGAGGGAGGAAGGGAGGAAGGAAGGAAGGACGGACGGAAGGACTGAAGGACTGACGAGAGCAGCATTTGATAAGTCAGAAACGATCAGGCAGATAAAACAGGAGGGTCTTTGTCTAGAACAATTCAATGTGACTAGCTTAAGGCTACACTTTGCCATTCTTGTTTATCTCGAAACTTTTATGATGCCATCAGTCAGAGGCCAGCCAGAGGAACCAATTGCTCTTTGGAGATGCAGAATTGCCAGCTATTTTCTTTAAAGTTTAATACTTAATGTTGAGCTGGAAGCCAGACTATTTTGAGGTTTCCTTTACCCTTTCTCACATGCATTTTTATATCTTCTCAAATTCGATAGGGTACCCTTTACAGGCAAGTCCCTTTAAATTTTTAGAAAATCGAATGTTCTACATATTACTTATTAGCGATAGTCAAGGCCAATGGTACCTACAAGTCATGCACTCTGCACTTGGTTTTGTGCAGACTAGAGACTAATGGGAACTAATGTTCTCCTGGACCTGGGGAATTTTCCACGAAGCTCACTACAAAGTCCAGAGAGGCCATAAGGAACAAGTTAAAGTGGGGGGTGGGGTGGGGGCTGAAGGCTCTTGATAGACAGGTCAGAATTAAGTTTCTTGTAATAGCCAAGTACCATTTCTGACAGCACCGCTAGATCCCTGTGTCCGTCACACCTCAGCTCAGGCCGAGGCCTTCAGCATCATAAAGCAAACCTGGGGGATGTCTTGAGGCAATTAGAAGATCAAACACGGGGGAGAGGTGAGCGGCTCTGGCTGGCTCCGCAATTGAAACGTAGGCCGTAAAGTTCTGGAAATGAAGGTTTCTCGGCTCTCAAGCCAATGATTGCCACATGCCAAAACACAAACCAGATTGCATAATGAGTAGGTTTTTCATAATTTCCTCAAATTAGGTTTTTATTAATGCCTGTCAACAGCAAATGATAGGCATGTGTTACATTAGCAGCTGCCACGGGCCATACCCGCTCTGATATTCCAGCTAATCGAAAGCGTACAGTGAGCCCGGGACCCAGGGGCTCCGTGAGAACGAAACCTCGCGTAGTTTGCCGTAAAGAGTTGAGTCCGCATTCTGCCGTTCATGGTGAATGATTGTTGTTGAAATTGGTTTTAAGTAAATTAAGTGGCTTTTCATCCCAAAACGAATGCCCTCACTTTTCGCCATTGTTTGCAGACAGCTTGGTTTAGGGCTGGCCCCTGGCTTCTTTCCCCAGATATTTCCAGGGTTCTGGTCTATTTAAGTCCCACCCTCCTTTAGCTTCTCACACATAATCAGGAGAGACTCGTTGCCTCCAGAGGGGGGTCCTAATGATGTGGTTGATTTCAGAGGGCCTCATGGTGGGCTTCTGGAGAGAAGAGCCGGAACGCAGCCATTTGTAAACAGGGTCTTAGTGAGACAGCAAATGAGCTCAGCCGACGGCTTCCCCTTTAATGGCAAACACAGCAAACCAGAGACAAAGATACTGTTTTACTAAAAGCTAAACATTTCTTTGTTAACAACGTACATACATTAGGGGCAATAGTTCCAGGCCAAGGGTGCAGCCTGACGGCTATGAGGTGATGGATGCAAAGAGGCCAGGCCTGCAGGTGAAAGAATCCTATTCATGGGTGTGGGATCCGAAGGCCAGGTAGGAGAAGAGAAACTTGCTTGGACATCAGAGTGAGGGAGGAAGATCGATTCCATGTACCCAAAGGTAAACTCCTATATGTCGCCTAGCATGATGGCAACAGAAATTTTAGCTGGTTATTTGAAAGAAAGATATCTTCATCAGCTCAGGTTATTGTAACAGAAAGTGAGAGATTGACTAGTTGAAACAACAGGCATTTCTTTCTCATAGTTTTGGAGGCTGAGAAGTCCAAGGTCAAGGCGCTAGCTAGCCCATTAGGTTTCTGGTGAGGACTCTCCGCCTGCCTTGCAAATGGCCTCCTTCTCACTGTGTCCTCACATGATAGAGAGAGCACCCTGGTGTCTCACTGTCTTCTTAAAAAGGGGTGCAATCCCCTGATGGGCCTCCCCTCTCATGACCTTTTACCTCCCAAAGTCCCGCCCCCTAATACAATCACGTTGGGGGTTAAGGCTCCACCTAGGAATGAAACAGGAAAATGTAGCTGGGATATAAGTGTCATAATTGAAAGGAGACATTAAACCAAAAACAAAAAAACAAACCCCAAAACATGGATAACATTAGTGGGGTAAAATTGCAGGGAAAAGATAAATCTATGTGACATTTTCAAGGAATTACAGGATGGCATGCTTAACTAACAACAAGGAATCATGGATTGAGATGGGTTACAAATAACTGAGACATTGAACCTGTGAATGAGGTAATTATAAAGTTTTCTTGCTGATTTTCTTTTTGTACAAATGGGAAAGGTAGACAAGGAAAGCTTGGTTAAAGGGAAATTCCGTTTTGGCAGATATGATATTTTAAGCCCAGAACGCAGCTTTGTGAAAGGGCCCACTTTATAAAGCACATGTTAGGGTGTATTTTGCAAAGGAATCTGTTCTGCACAAGGATGGCTTCCCCGACAGATGCGTCTGTGATAGATAAAAAAACACCATTCCACTGACCGGAGCTGATGGAGTCGTATAAGGGTTCCGCTTTGGGAATCCAGCCATTCAAACAAAATCTCCATGAGTGCCTTGAACTGAAGATGGTTAAACTAAAAAGTTTTTAAAAACACAGAGAAACAGAGAAAACTTGTGTCCAAGGAGAAAGATGGCCCATAGGTAGCAAAAATCAGCAGGTGCTCAGAGGCAGTCCTCAATGGTGAGCAATTAGATGAGCCAGTAAGACAGAGAAGCTGAGAAAGAGCCCACCCAGCCTGGTATTCTTCCCTAGCCCCCTCGGCCAGTCCCTTTTCTCAAGATATTCCATCCCTCTTTTTCCTTCTTGTTTTTTTGTTGAAATACCTTCTATTTATTTCTCTTCCTGGCAAGAAAAGAATCTGGACTGAGACAAGGCTGTAGATGCACCGTGATCTGAGAAGTCCCCAGCTCAAACGGATAGGTAAGGAGGGGAATAATCCCAGAAAGAGGACAGAAGAGCACGCACGAGAACAGGTAGCTGTTCAAAGTTAGCCACGCCCGTAGACGGAAGGAAATAAACCACGCAGCAGGAGACCCAGGAGAAGCTGTGTCGTAGGAGGCCAGCAAAGTGGCAACCATAGCAAGGAGGCTGGAGCAGATTCCGATGGGAAAAGGCTGTCACTGTGGTGAACTCGAATGTGTTCAGATACTCCTTTTGCTTTTTGGTGCCGATGGGACACGCATAGAGCACTTGGAGGACAGATGCACCCCCTAAGTAGTGCAGAATTCCAATTGTTGACACAAGTCTCCACTTCATTAAAATAGAATCCTCAAAAAGCTTTCTTGGCTTAGCATTGAGATTCCAGCTCTTTCTCAGCCAGTAGCTGTATGTCCCGTTGTTATTCCAGGAATAATTTCTTGTAGGTCCTGATTTCCTTCAGTCCCCCTTTGCCTTCCACATGGCTGGTCACGATCACAACTTTATTAGCAGCTCTTGAGACAGATAAAGGTGGAGATTGGAAATCAATCAGCCAAACGCTTCAGCACTTTTGGCAGGGAAGCGTGTTGTGGAAGGGATTGGCTAACGAGGCTATTTATTCCCTGTTTTCCAGTAATACAGCAAATCAGGAATTGGCTGAAATAGACATGACAACATCATTTCAAATATATAAAAGCCCATATTTGTATGTATTAAATAACTTCAATTCAATGCCAAATTTAATTTTTCCACATTGAATGAAGCTGGCATATTTCCAACTGCCAGTTATTCGCATAAGCACATTTTTTCCCTCACTCGAAAGCAGAGAAAATGCAAAACTCTCTAAAGGCAGGATCGGGGCCTCCTCACAGATCCAGCATATTGATTGGTTAAGTGCTCGAGGATGAGTTGCTAAATTGGCAGGGAAATACTAACATTCCCCTCCCACAAATTTTCAAATATTTTAAATTGCTAACCGTTCCCAAGATGGATGCCTCAAGGTTAGATTTCAAACCCTGGCAGCAAATGTAAAAATATATTTTCTCTTGCAAAGTCATTCTTTCCCATTTAAAAACAAAAACTGTCGCAGGAAATTTTGCAAGTTTTGCGATGTTAAGCAAGTATTTATAACAGTGGTTTGCTTTCTGCCCGTGACCACAACTCTATTTACTGGTGCAAGGTAATCCAATTTGCTAACAAGTATGTAAATTTGGAGAGAGAAGAGGAGAAATAGGTAATATGTTTTTAAGTACCTGGAAGAAGATAGTGTCTTTTTCAACGGAGAACGCACGGATGGTGTTTGGATGGAATCACAAAGTAGAACCGAAATGCAGAGAGCTCAGAGCATTTGAGGAAATCAGTGTGCAAGTACAGTATACAGTCTCTTTCTCCCTGTATTGGAAACTGAACATCGGAAAACCTTTCCAAGTGCCGAAACAAACATCCTAGCTTGGTTGGAGCCGTAGGGAAATGAGTTTGCAGGAATGTTCCAACCTTTTGAAATGCCTTCCCATTTTTTTCAAAGTTCACTTTCAACGGGGCATCTCCATCTGAGTTAGCTTCGCCACCGGCGATAGCAGGCCACCTCCCAGCCCGCGGGACAAGCGTGGCTCCAGGAAGCTGCACTGGGCAACTCCACGCCCCCATCGACTCAATAAGAAAGAAAAAAATTAAATTTAAGTTTAAAAAATCGTCTCAGGAACACATGTATTTCTACCTGCACGTACACTTATGAATCGTACAAAGACATGTACTTATTTTTAACTAAAGACTTTGAAAATGTGAGCAGTTTATCTAATTTTTACCAAAGAGTGAGAAGAAAGCTTTTATGCAACAGTAGAAGTTGAAGCAGAAATAACACTTCCAACTTAGTTTTCTAATGTCTTAAATACACATCAATTCCACAAATCGCTATTTCTGAGGCCAAAACTGTAACTGTTCCCCACCGACCTCTGTCATGCTCATAACGAAACATAAAAGGAACCGTAAACACAATAAATGGAATTCTTACATTTAAAACCATCGTAATATAAAGGATAGCAATTCACATAATTTTTACATTTCTATTTAAGATTGCGCTAAAACGATTTTATGCATGTTGTTGTCAAATCTCAAAATAATTTAAATGTATAAATAATTATCTCAGTTATGTTATCAATAAAAGAACTGCCAATCTTTTTGAAATAAGAAAACTGGAAGCCATATTTACATGTATTAAATAACTTCCTGTCCAGCTATCTGATCTGTTGCAAAGCAGACTCCAGGTGACCTTGAACTAATAATAAAGGAGGCAAAGTTTCGAATGATCACACGTACACTAGAAGCAAGCTTCTTCCGATAGCACGGTCATTCTTTCCCTTTTGCCCACGGTCACCTGCCAGAGACCAGCTTCCAAAGAATCCATAGAATAACTCACTTGCGTGGGCAAAAGGAAAAACGATGTTGGCTCCGAGAGGGTTCAGCATCTGAAAATGGGGAACCTTGCACGGGAACGTGGCCCCACGGAGCCCTATGCATGGGGCAGAGGGTCTCCTTAGATGCTGTGCAGCTGGGCCTTGAACTGCTATCTACACTTGGTCATCAGTTATTAAGTGGATTTGATGTGCAGGGCCTCGAGTCTGGGATAAGATATGGTTTCTGGTAACGCAGGACTGTATGGATGAGTAGCTCGCCACAGCAAGCCTTGGAACAGGTTAAAAATCAAAAGTCTAACTCTGCCTTGCATCTGGCACCATGCTGGAAGCGGGGCCTACTTTATCTTTCATGTTTGTTTCAACCTGGAAAGGGGGTGGCATTGCCCTAACTGATGACAGGAGATCCCGGTTGCAATCGATGAATTGGACTAATGCCACTCAGCCAGCAAACACCCAGACTGGGGGTGGGGGTGACAAAAGTGGATGGTGTGTCCACTACCTCGCACCGCCATCCAACTGTGTCCCTGCAGCAGACCTAGCTCAGGGAATCACAGCACGTTAGATGGCGTGGAGATTTCAGGGATCGTCTCTGTCATCATCCCATTCAAGGGAGGGACTTTTCCTCTGGCTCTTGTGTCCTGGACCAAATCCATGATCACCAAATTCATGCCCACCCCCTTCTCCAGTGGTCCCTGTCTCCAAGGGACATCATCTATTCGATCGTTTCAGCCAGAAACCCAGGGCTCATTCTTAAGGACATCTTCTTACACCCAGCTCCTCACCGGGGGCTGTCCGGAGGATCTCTTCAATTGCTCTTCACCCTGTCCATTCTCCAGCTAGCTCTGAGTGCTTCCAACTCGGATCTCTTCGTGAATCTACTGCCATCGCTGCTCCCCCTGCTTGACCTGATCCCACGCTCGGTCTTCTCTTCCACAAAGTTCTCCACAGATTATTTTCCAACTCCAATCCAAGCGTTCCCTGCCCCTTACCAGATACCCACCTCTGCGGCCTCATCTCACACCACGTATGCTCTCACCCTCTTGCTGCTCATCTTCCGGTGCCCGCGCATCCTGTCTGTCCCGGCAGGCGCCCAAGTCACCATCTAGCTCGGGCTGTTGCAACTTGGCTGCATCCGTCTCATTAGCTGATTCACGCTTTTCTTTCCCCCGTGGACGTGAAGTCCTCTGAAGCACTTGCCCCATCTCCCTTTGCTCCCTTCCGAACCCTCAGACCCTCCCAGAGTTCACGCTACGTGGTGGATGTTCAATATATATTAATTAAATAAATTCTCCCTCTCCATTTTGTAGGCCATAAAATCGGGTCCCTTTCGGAGTAAGTAAATCTGTCCAGGCATACCGCTGGTTAGGGGCAGAACTGAGACTTAAGCCTGTCCCTCCTCGCTCCAAGTTCAATACTCCTTCCCTTCTGTGGCCCGTCCCCTCCCACCGACACACACGCTTCTGCCCCACCCTGTTCTTCTCCCCATGCCTCATCACCTGCTGACACGTGCATGCACCAGATATGTTTAGAAGGCACAGCGCAGCCAATTCTTCCGAGAGCAAAGATGGGAAAGACTGTAGGCCTCTGTGCTCAAAGTCACAAGTACAATAAACAACTCCAGCTTCAACCTCGAATCCTCAATGACCCTCTCAGGCCAAGCCTTCCCTCATCTTGGCAGGAGGGAGATTTCACCAACCTGCCAGTAGCCCATCAATTACTGGCTTCAGCAGGGAGGGAGATGATAAGTGTGTCCTTCTAACTCACAATGGAAATTGAAATTAATCTAATTAATGTGAAGGAGCACTTCAGTGCCACAGTGATAAGCGCTAGATACAGAGATGAAAAATGGAAATACAAATGAAAATTGATGGTTATTTTCTGTCTCGTTTGAGGCTGGAGATAATTTTTGGAGATCTGTCTTATCATTAAAATTCCATACACTGAGGAGACCCCACCGCTCAACTCTTTAAAGGCTAACACACACCTTCGTAACAGGTAGATCAAAGGTTATGAAGATTAAGGTCAAACATCTTCTATGTGCCCTCTTATGCTTCAGTGGCTGTGCAAGTTGTGATTTCTTTTTTTTTTTTTTGGTGTAAAATATTTAACCAGGATGACCAAGGTCCATCTGCATTGGTAGCTTGCGACGACTACTTGGGGTTATCCACAAATCCTCTTTCTGTCAAAAGGCTAACCCTCTCAATAAATTATCCGGTGCTCCACCACCTAGCTCTGCCTTACGGATCTACCCTTAATATAATAAAAATATTACAAGCAGTTGGCCCCTGCTTCTAATTAATATGGAACTTTCCAATATTTCAGAGGCAAGCTCCAGGACCATTATTAAGAAATAGTGACTGTTTCAAACCACTGAAGTGAAACTCAAGGAAGAATGCGTCAGCAGCTGTTCAATAATAGTTTGTACAATAAAAAATTCATATCATCATATATTTCCCATCATAGAGAATGGATCTTAATGTCATTTTAATATTTTTTCCGACTAAAAGAAAATTTTAATTAAGGCTAAAGATATATCGCCTAAGGAAAGCTAAAGTGTTTAAAATTATTAACTGCTTGAATACTTGTTGCTACCCTGCAAGCCGCCATAAAAGGAAAGAAATTAAGCACTCGAGGGATTAAGGCAATTTTGAAAGCTGCACCCCCTCTTCGCTTCTCCTTTTAGGTTCCCCCTAACTGAGTCATAACTATTTCTCGCCACTCAGCCAGACTCCCGCTTTGTGGGTTTTTTTAATAACCTGGCTTTTCAAGGCCCCGCTCCTGAGAGCTTTTTCACTTCTGCTGCACTGCCTACCAGCAAATTTCTTCCAGTTGCTCAACAGCCAACGGCCCCCTTTCCCCCTTTCTTCGTTGCTGAAGCATTTCATTGTAGTTTCATTGATGGGGTGGTGTTCTGTTACCGTGGAGTCAATAGCTCAGCGCTTCCCAGCACGCCGATTAGCTTGTCAGTCAGGGCCTGGGGGAGGGCGTACCAACCCCCTCCCTCCCGGGGCCGGGGGGCTGGAAAACCCAGGAATGCCAGCAGCCCTGGTGGTTGTCTACCACCTGTTGCTCTGGAACATGTGCGAAGTGAATTAACTTTAGGGGGCCACATGCCTTAAAGGTCAATGGCAATGGAAGCCTTAAGCTCGTGGAATCTTTTAACTGATTACCAAAAATCCAGCTCTCCTGATTCGTCCCTGCTTCCGGGACGCCAAAAGGGAATGCGTTCTTGGAGAAGCTAAATTTGACAAACAGGTTAGCCGTGGGCGGGTGGGGAGTGGTCAGGAAGGGCCTAGAGGGAGGGAGATGGTTTCTGATTTTATTTCTCGGAGTCAATGGGCAGCTTGCTTCCTGGTTACACATTAATGGAAACCAGTTTCCACAGTGAATGGGAGCTTGCTGAGGGTTTCCGTGGTGTGCGTGTGCGTGTGTGTGTGTGAATGTGTTTCTTTCTTAAGCTCCCAACAGGACTCTTTGACAACCGAGGGGTCCAGCTTGTATTTTCTTTGTCCAAAAGTTGGGAGAATGGGAGGGTAAAGAAAGAAACAGCATAAGCCGATGCCTAACTCCTTGGCCCACGTGCCAAAAAGGAGCGAGAGCATCCGAGCCAATAGCAGATTAGTTATTACCGTATATCAGGTGATGACAAAGTGATGTGACTTTAATTTACGCGCATAAAAAAAAAAGGCCTCCAGTTCCACTGTGGGAAGCTGGGACGTTAGTCCCATCGAGCGTCACTGATGTCGTCCAGTCGACCTCAGGAAATCTTTTCACAGATATTTATTATCCGAAGCCACGTCACCCAAGGCCACAAAAGGAACTTCTGTGCTTAGCGCATAAAGGGCCTCCGGTCTGAGAAAGGTTTGCTTTCAGCACTCGGAGTTTCCTCCCAAAACCTCCGTAAACTCACCACAAACCACAATGTCAACCAGTGCACTTCAGATAGGACTTGTTAACCTAATTCCACCAAATTAATTCGCCCATTTTCAAAGGGATTTCTGACTAATGATGCAAACAAAAGCTCCAAAGCCGTGTGAGCACCCGTCTGAATTCAAAGGTTGGCAGGGAAAATATTAATCTTCTGATAAAGATGCACGCAAGGAAAATACTGAATCCTAGGGTGCCAGATGTAATGTGTTTTAAAGTAACTTCATTTGATCTGAACAAGAAATATATCTGTTTCAGAACAGGGGATGGGGGCAGCCCCTCATAACCGTTTCCATAATGGGAAAACAAAGATGTCTGTTCTTTTTAAATGGTTGCCTGTCTTTCTCTTGTTCTATATGCATGGCTGCTACACAGATACTACCGAGAAGCTGAATTCTTACTGATGTTATAAATATGAGTATTGCCTTTCGTTCCTGCTCCCTTTATTTCCGTCCGGAAGTTTCATTCAGTGGATGCTTACTGCCCAAAACTAGCATCCCCAATGCTGTAGCCGGCAGTGTGGACAGTGGAGACACTAATAGGATCCAAAGACAACCCAGGGCCTGATCTCTGCGCTCCAACCTTCTCAGTTCATCAACGCACCGATTCACGGGCAGTTCGGGGACGGAAACTCCCTCCTAGTAGGCAGTAACGCAGCGACCCCCCCGCCCCCCGGGGAAGTAACTCGGTGTTACATCTTTCAAAAACGCGTTCCCCTCCTTCATCCCTATAAGCAATCTTTCTAACATGGTCCATGCTTTCAGAAACAGACCTGGTGCTGTAAACTCAAACACAGAACGACCAATGAGAGGGAACCGGACATCGCTTCTCCTGCAGGAGTCGGGCTCACAAATGGCTGTTTTTCCTCTCAAGTCGTGTGGCTACCTTCAGCAAATGACTTTAGGAGCTGCCACTAGTAAGAATTAAAATGTGTGCTGTTAAAAAGTAACGAGATAGAGATACCCAACGAAGGCTGATTCGTTGTTCTGCTGTGATTGCTTCTTGGAGAATTTTCCTTGGCGGGTCCCAGATCCAACCACGTGACTCTTTGGTGCCCGAGTGGACGGGTGATGCACACGTTGTGTACACAGATACACGCGTAGAGTTGAGAGCTCAAAACCATGTTTCGAAGAAAGGGGAACACTATGTGAAATTTCTGTACCAACATTCTCTTGAACTTTCTGTTTCCAGATCAACATATCTAACGTGTCGAGGGCAGTCTGCTTACTCCTTTCTGGTCACCACTACCCGGTGTGCGTATAAATTTGTTTTGGTCCACATGCGTGTGTGAAGAGCTGTTCCTGACACCTCCTCGCAGAGGCCTGGAGGCAACTCTTAGAGAGCAAGGGTCTGCTGAAGTCATAGCCCCAATGACTCTATTTCACTGGGATGTTTCTGGCCGAGTTGGAACCACTCTGCCTAACCCGCTTCCTGTGCTGAAGGTTGAGCCCGTCACCGACCCTGCTCACGGTGGCCGTTTCTGCGGCAGCCCACGCACAAAGGTATGCTCACTGGCAGACAGGAAAGCAGCTCTTTTGAACAACCACATGGGCCTCTCGAGATCAAACGAACTCACACCAGGCTGTGGAAGAAGGCTTCCAAGACTAAACCGATGATGTTGTTCAAAATAAGCAAGACAAGGATGCACCAGATGACGGGGAAGGGACTTTCCTACGCAGACCCCAACAAACATGACCAAGTTGTCTATTTTGCTTAGTTCAGAGAATATTAAATTTGAAGGATCGCCTATCTTTCACAGTATATTAACACTACATAGATTTTTCGAGTGATCTCGATTGTTTCTCTGAAGTTGGGCCCAATTGACCATTTTAAGTAGGAGTAGCTCCCCATGAATGGATCTAAGACACGTACACATTCTCCAGCATTTGCTCATTTACAAGGCTCCGCCGTTGCATAAGGAACTCAGGAGATGAGGTCATTCAACTCAATCATCTTTTCTGAGTGGGATTCAAGTTTTGTCCAACTTTGTAACTACTCTGAAAAACCTGACACACCAGGGACATCAGCGTTCAAAGACCCTGTTGAACACCTATCAGAGTGGTACGAATTCTACTTATATTAAAATAACATCACGAAAGTGTAAATAGACGAGGAGATTACATGAAGTCAACAGGGAGCTTAGCAAGGCAAATGCATTTGGGCAGCGACTGGAGGATTCAGTTCAGCATTCAGGCTACAAAATGGTCTCAGCTGCTCTCCACCAAGGTCTGCGGGTGGCATTGTCTGTACTTTCAAACAGGAATAAAGAACTAATTATTTGGCAGGTTGTAGCAGACACCTGAGTTGAAAATTTATTTTGCCACCTCCGACCCATATGGAAAGAAAGTGAGCGGGACAGTTCTTTCTTCTTTAGCAATTGTTATATAAAAAGCATGCTGATTAGATCCAATTAAACATAAATTATATTTATCTAATTCATTGAATGGCTGAAGGCCGAATTTATTCTAATTTCACATCATAATGAGCTTTACGTTGAACACTGGGAATGTGAGTTTTTCATTCTGTGCAACACACATCTTTTCATTGACAAATTTGTAGGACTTTGGCTTTAGAGTGCAGTTCTTCAGGAACTAGATATAAATGCACACCAAATCATAATTCTGCAAGTTCTCTTCAGTCAGGCAGAAGCTCTTAACCCCACTGGTTTGCTGAGAAGCAATGCACTTGGTATTCGAAGCCAGGACTCAGCCTTTCTCCTGGCAAATGAAGAAACGGGTGGCAATACCATGACTCACGAACCAAATCTGAACGGTTTCCTGCCACTGATCATGAGGACACAGGCGCTTGCCTCGTCACCGGGTGAGGAGAGTGTAGGACAAGATCCTTCATTCTCAGGAGTACATTTTCCCAAAAGCCAACCAGGAAGAGCTAAGAGAACGTTGCAGCTGGCCTTCCTCGCCCCCGTGTGTGCGTGTGGCCCGGGGAATAGACTCAGCCTGCCGCTAAGATGCCTTAAGCCCGGGTTAGGGCACCTCTCTCTCCGGAGTGCTCTTTTTGGGGGTGAGAGGTCACCCTCGCAGACTGGATAGTTGTACCCAACCAATTTCAAGATCCCGATGTTTCTACAAAAGAGATCTTTGAAATTCCATCAAATGATTGTTTTTGCAACTGACTTACGAAAAGCACAAGTAAGCAAGTGAGAGCATCACTGAAGACAGTGGCAGAGGAGGCCTATTTTAAGTGGTAGTATAATTATGAACAACAAAACATATAGGTTTAAAAATGCAAATAAACCGTGCATTATCTGTCCTATTTTAATAGATGGCATAACGGCTCCATTGATTCCATCAAGGTCCAAACGTAAAAAGACATGAACCTGGGACCGTTGAAATGCTAAAACTCGAGACCTCTGCACAGATGCCTTTAGAAGCGATGCTTGACAGAAAAGCTACGCCTGGCCTTAGACTCCCAATTACACCCCTTTACCTTCTCTGTTTAACTTGGGGAATTAAATCTGCTTAAATGAGAAGGAGACTGGATTTTGTTTTTCTTTTCTCTGGCCATCATTGGACCAAGGACAGTGACTTGTGAGGTTTTCCCCTTTCGGGAAGGGCAGCTGTCAGAAGCGAAACTCCAGCGTGAGACGGTGTTGAGCGCGTGTGCTTCCGTGTCAAAGAAAAGACAGCAGAACCTATCGCAGGTCTCAGATGCCCTCCTTTGGCCTTAATATAATCGGAGGGAATTTAGGTCAACATTCTTACCACAATGAGAAAGTGCATCCATCGCTGGAGCTCGGCTGCCCTGAGTTTCCTGGGGGCACGGCCTGCGATTTTTGACAGGCCCTGCTCTGGTTTTTTCCAACACAGCAAAATGTATCTTATTGAGCGGAAAATCATTTTGACAAAGAGAATTTCAAAATCAGAAATAAATGGGTCATTTTAGGACGTACACACACCCGATCATCTTTATTATGTCACCGTACACACAAAAACAGTGACACTCTCCCCAAACATGTGCTACACCTTTTCAGAAATTTTGGATAGTCGTACAGCAGTGCACCACCATTCTGCAGAGGGCTTATGTTTATTCCTCCTTAAGAGGCAGCCAGAAAGCAGCATTCTGGATTCCATTCTGAACACTGAATGTTTGCTCTGAAAACCTTTGCAAACACCTGGTTCATCCCATCCCTCCCGCTATTCAGGAAAATGGGCATTGTGAGTGGAAGCGTACAAGAGTTTCATCGATGCCCATAGAATATGAGCACATCTTTTGTAAGCCGCATAAATATATACACATCACAATGATTGTGGTCACTCACCCAACAAATGTTTGTCGCATGAGCCTCTAGCTTGCACGAGGTTCTAGGCCCTGTATATACAGCAAGAAACAAAAGAGACGCAGAACTTGCTCTTGCAGGGTTTTGATTCCAGTAGGGAAAGGCAGACAGGATCAAGGAAACAAATCATCCTTTGTGAAATGGTGAGTCAGAGAAACGTCCGTCAGAAACAGGTGGGGGGCACTGGTGTTTCACCTGGAGTACCAAATGCAAGTCTTTTCCCAAAGTTAACTCTTGGGCAGAGACCTGGATGAGTTGTGTCGGGGCCACAGAAACATCAGGGGAAAACCGTTCTGGACAAAGGGAACACCGGAGGCCGAGAGTTTCTGGTCCATGCACTCGCTCGTTCCAGGTAGGGGTGTGCAGAGCACATTTGGAACACAGGATGTCCAAAGCCGAGAGAGCGCGAGGCAGGAGGGCCGGGACGGAGGTGGGGACAAGGGGCAGGAGGACAAAACACAGCTAAAGCAGAGATAAGAAGGCAAAAAAATTATGAAGCTGCCAAGGAGACTTGCTTTGTAAAAATTCACTGTTCTAGAGAGGCGAGAAGCCACTGGAGCAAACCCTGGGCGAGGGCTGCAGACCAAGCGTGAGGAGGTGGTGTTGGGACCAGAATTCCAAGCACACGCTTCCAGAAAGCCCTGATCGCTCCTCCTTCTCCGCTAAATGGTCCTTCAAGAACAGAAAGAGTTGCCTGGGGCTAATCAGAAACTGTGGTAGGTATTTTGGAATTCAATGCCATCTGTACAGAATCCCGGCCAAAGAGGTCCCCCAGCCCGCCCCGCCCCACCCTTTAAATCACCCCCCAGTGACTGGGAAGATGGGCGAGCAGCTTGGCTCCGCATTCCTGGTGGAGGAGGATTGATATTACATGAGTCAACGCGTCTTCACTTCTCCAGCTCGCCGCAAATAAAAGAACTTCCGCTGCCCCCTCGGAACATCTGGACGCTGCTGGCCAGGCCTCGGCCCCAAGTGGGAACATCTGGGTGTTGGGGCAGAGAGAGAACTGGGTGGCATCGCCACAGGCTTTTCGAAAAGTTGCTTGAATAAAAGCATTTTTTAAAAAACAAAACGTTTAGTTTCGTATTATGTTAATCTACAGTATACTCAGAGGTACTTGTTTATTTTTTCTGACTCCTTCAACCGTGAGCACTGCCCACATCTTGGGAAAGACACAGTTTGATGATTTATTTAAAAAAAAAAAAAAAGTAGCTCTGTAACCAAGCAGGCCTTTCCCATGTGATCTGACCGTGAACTTTTGAACATGTAGCCTTTTTTGTTCTTTCCGCTCGGGGTGGTTGGGGTCCCTTCTGCGATTCTGGAAATCTGGAATGCACGGGTCATGGTGGCCCCAGCCAAGGCGAACGCCCACTCTGCGTGCTTTGGGGATGACTGGCTTTCACTCGGGGGGAGCGAGAGAGAAAGAGGAGCAGGGTGCATGAGACAGAGATGCGGGCGTTTGTCATTTCGACGGACGCAAACTGCGTTGGCATCGCTGTGGAACGTGAGAGAAGTGCAGCTGAAGCCCTTGGCTGCAGGGCGATCTGCACCCGCATCTCCTGTGGAGAACTAGGGGAACAGAGCCCCCTCCTCGCACCCCGCCCCGCGCCCCAGCTTTAATGCAGAGAGGAGTGAGTTTCCTGTAACTGTTTATCTTGGACACAGTTGAGGAAGCATCTGACCTCAAACTTTCCCATTGTTCAGCCATTGCCCTATAATCCTGTGCAGGAACTGAAATATCTTGGATTGTTACATGTAGGATTATTATTTTATTGTTAACATATGACTGCGTAATAAGTGGGGTTTTTTTTTCCTTTTTCAAACCACGTTCGTACTTTCAGCCTCCTTGCTAGTTATCGCAGTGCGAACCGCCGTACATGGAACGCTCAGTACGTTACAAAGAACTATCGTAAGGGTTTTACATAGATTTGTTTGAGTTCTTGTCCCAAACCTCTGAGGAACACAGTGTTTTGTGCGTTTCACAGGTGAGAAAGCTGAGGCACAGATGAATAGAAAAAGAGGGAGAGCCACTTGCTTAGAATCGCTCAGAGAGTCCCGGACGGGGCTGGTGTTAGGGACCTATATCTGATTTGGTCGGATCCTAAAACCGAGGCTCTGAACCCACCTGCTGGCTTGCGAATTCCTGTCTAGAGTTGGCAAGGCATCTTCCTGCCAAATAAATGTTTACGTTGGAAAGCAAAGCTGGGTACTCTGTACTACGACCCAAATTCCCAGCCTCCCTTGCATCTCCCGTGGTGCCACCTGCACGAGAATTTGGTTCAGAAACCTGGTGGGACGTCTACTTTGTTGGCTGTGACGGCAGCCCAGCCTCCAGCTGTGGGAGGCAAAGCTGAGTTCCCACTGCGGGATTGGCGTCGCATGAAAGTTCGGATCATTTTCTGCTCGTGCCACTGACAACTGTCTGCTCGTGCTACGTACAGCTTTGTGGCCTGGTGTGGAGTATATGGGTTTTTACATATATATTTACAGAAGTTAACAAGCATAGCAATAACATCTGCAAATCCCGCAATGTTCCAGTCTTATCCTATCCCCTCCAAAGTCACTCTTGCTAGGCATGTTCCTATTCCCAATGTATCAGCAAAAATGCATTCTTTTTTGATTCAATAACTCCACTTCGAAGGAATATATCTGAAGGAAGAAATATCATAAACCCAGCCAAAATATATAGGCGAGGTGATTTACAATAGCAACAATTAGAAGTGACCTACATAAACAGGAATAGGGGGATTACTGATCTCTGTTATGTAAAATTATTATAAATAATTGTAATGAATATTAGGTGATTGTTAAAAATAAAAACTTTAGGGAATATTTGATGGTGGAAAAGTGTTTAAGGAGTAAAAAAGTGGCATTTAGAACTGCAGAACAGTGATTCTACTTGGGTGTACTTTTCCCTAACAATTCCTGTGTTAGTTTAAAAGACTGGAAGAAACAATGTCAAAATATTAGCAGTAATGGAATTTTCAATGGTTTTTTTTCTTCTTTGTACTTTTTCCAATTTCCTTTATCAGTATAGAATTTTTAAATGTCATAGGGAAAATCAGTAGATATGACTTATAAGCACAGAAACCAAACCGAACACTGATCAGGAAACGGTTTGGCCTTCTTACCCAGTTATATTTACTAGGGGAGGAGAGAAGAGGGTCAGAGTAGGAAATAGTCTAAGAAAAAAATTATCGTAGAGAAATTTGCTTCATATTCTCAGAGCAACTTCCAGAAGGTAAGCTGCTCTATCCATTGGTCCTAAGGAAGGGCTATTTTTGGATTAGCTAGAAATTACCTCTTGTATCGCTAACAACCCCAGTGCCCAGCCATTATTCCCAACAGCAATTTCTGCTCCGATCTCTTTGCAAAAATCTCTTGTCCCGTGAAGATGTTCATTTCTGGAATTTGCTTATTTGCTGTGTGTACCTCATGACAGGTTCGGTGTTGTCTGTCTCCAAATGAAAAGTCTGCAATTCGGTCTTATGGTGGAAAAAAAGCTATATTTGAAACTTTTTACTGTCTTAGAAAATTGTATACCTCTAGGTACTCTCTAGATTTGGTTTCTATAAGTTTCTTTCCTATGATGAAGATAAAACTGATGATGATGAGAACAAATGGTCCAGTTTCCTTCCCTGTAAAATAAGGAAATGATATTTCTTTCTCGGGGTTTGGGGAGAGAAGATAATGAGATGATTGTATAGAAATCCCACAACAGTCTCTGGCAATGAATAATTTATTTTCGAAGTTTAGTTTCCATTGGGATAGCTCGTACCTAGAAGACAGCATTGGGAAGGAAGGAAGTGATACGTATCCAAGTCAATATAACACCCCTGGAATTCCAAAGGCCCAGAGCAACAGCGTGGCTCAGGGCTGTGTGCTGGGATGTAAATTCCCTCCTGTGGGACCCTGGCCAAGGGACTTCATTTCACCCAACCTCAGTTTCCCCACTTGCAAAGTGACCTTGATGGCCGTCCCTGCTTCGCAGGGTTGTTCGGAGGATATGCCGAGCCTTTAGGGGACCGTCTGGCCATGACCGCTTTGAAAACCAAGGTCAATTTCGTGCCGTCCGGACTTGTTTCACAAAACAACCAGTGGAATTGCCCGCAGTGCATCCTGTCTGCTCTGGGAAATACTCTCGGACCCCTGGAGCTATGTGGTCTGCGGTCTGGGCACCGTTCCGCCACGGAGGTTCTTGATCCACGGTCAGTTCCTTGGTCCTTTGCTCATCACGTTCCCGATTGTGCCTTATCCATCATCATGTCCCCAAAACCAGGCACTCCGTATGTCCGCGCTAAGGTTTCATACTGTCAGAAACTCGCTCCTGCACTGACCGAGTATGGCGAATGGATTTCACTAATGTTAGGTTGTTTTATTCTGCCCTCTGCCCATACACACACCAAATACACCCTTTAGGGAGATTTTGGGAGAAAGGACAGATTATTTTTTCCAAAATTTTACCTCATGCATGGAAGGGTATTAATAAATCTGAAGTCAGACTTATTTTTAGTAAAGTTGGAATAAAAATTGTTAGGATTCTAGCAATTAAAATCATATCCCTTCCTGGAATTACTCTACTCAGCCTATTTATAGAGATAGTGCCATTATTCCAATGTGAGCTGCTAAGGAAACCTTAAGCAGAAGCAAGTCAACCAGTTCTTTCTATGCTCCTAAGAATAAAAACAAATTTCCAGCAGTTGAAGCTCACTGGGTGACACAGCAGGACTCCCCAGGAACGCAGCGGTAATGACATTGGACTCCCAGGCCCAGAGGCATGGATTCTGGATCAGGGGACCCTGGGGGGGGAGTCGCTGCGGAGCTCCAGGCCCAAGTCCCTTTTGTTGCTGCTGTTGAATTCTAACAAGGGTCTAGAATTCGGGCTAACAGTGGGACAGCAAAGGCTCCTGACTGATTCTGCCCCATACAGGAGGAGGCAAATCAAGGAGGGGGTGAGGCGATGCCTTCAATACGGAAGTTTATTTTGCTCGACATTTCTAGAGGCTTCCAAAACACTGCCACGGATCCGACTTTTCCTAAACGGCCCCTTAGATTCTTTGTGGAAGGGACCTTCCCAGGCAAAGCCCTTTCAGGCGCTGCTGCCGTGGTCAGCTCGACTGCACACATCACCGCCTCCTCATATCAAACGAGGCTTTCCTGCAGAGCGTCTTTACACCATTAAATTTCCCCAAATGGAAAGCCAGGAGACTTTCTCCAGGTGTCCGGATTCCTGGAGGGCGGGGGAAGCGCCGAGCCTCCCGTTAGATCAATACCACGCTAGAGGGAAACACAAAGACCCTTTTTCACGGTGTGGCCCCCTCCGGAGAGCTCTGTGCTGGAGGCAGCCTTGGCACGGCCCACCAGGCTGCCTGTCACACTGCCGTGACACGACGGTCCCCAGGACATCCGCACAGACCCCGGGCACGACCTTCATCCAACCTGCGCAGCGCGCCAGGTGGGCGCACAGGGCTCACCTGCAGGGCTCACCTGCAGGGCTCAACTGCAGGGCGCACCTCGTCCCTTCCAGTCGCCTACGGGGGTTCACAGTGCCAGGGAGCAGCCAGCTTCCTCCTGGAGCCCCATTTCTATGAAGAGCAAAGGAGACTCCAAGCAGAGCTCCAGGCTGAAATCCAAGCAAGAGCCTGGGCCTCCCGAGCCAGGTGAAGAAAGTTGGCAAGGTCACCCATTCAGTCACCAGGTGGTGCATTTAATTTAAAAGGAGTGTTAACCTTGTTTATACAAAATAACAGCAATATGCAGAGAAGCAGTAAATCCATTGTCGTTAAACAGTGGGGAGCCGCTGGCGCTGGCAGGCTGCCCACCGGCGAGGCCACGTGAACCGGCTGGCGAGGAGCAGGGAGCGCTGGGCCCGGCCTCGGCAGAGAGGGCCCGAGCTGTGCCCTTTCCGCCCCGCAGATGACTCTTTGCATTCTTGTCAAATATATTTAGAACAAGAGGTGTCCACTTAAAGAGAAACATTTGTTAATCACTTAAACGCAGGCGCTTGGCCGCACTCCAGTTCCACCTTAATAAATATGTAGGATCGGCTTCCAGCTAAGCAGGGAACTCCCAGCAAGTTCCCTTCCTCCCCGGGTCCCCTGGAATTGACCTCAGGTGAATGTCCCTAGCACCTTATTAATTTTCCATCCCAGCGGGTTTCCCCGAGTCGGTGCCAGCCTTCTATCTGAACGTCGCTGGAGATAAATAAATGATAACTCGGGAGAGAAAGAGCGTGGTGTTTCTTGAAGCCAGGGACAGATTACAGTTCAGGTCCTGGTGACTGAGGTGGCGGTGTGGACAGCCTGCTTGTTTCCCAGCAGCTGTCCCCGCTAACGGCACTCTTGATAACTAGGAGGCTGTGCCCCGCCAGGGGCGAAGCAGATAAAGGGGCCCCTGTTTGGGGAGTCCAGCCCTGGACGCTGCTCCTTGTGACTTCTGATCAGAGGAGGCAGGCCCTGGCTGGAGGTTTTCTGTTGCCCAGTGTCCAGGTCACGACACACAAACCGTGCTGTGCCTGCCAGCCCTGAGCCAGGTGGTGAGTCTCCAGGTGTGGACGCAGGGGGCCCAGGGGAAGGCAGCTGGGGCCAAAGGTCAGACTCTGTGTCTTAAAGAACTCTTCCTTCTCTCTGCAAACCCCCGGCACTTGCCTGCTCCCCAACAAGTCTCAGTGACTGACACGTCTGGGGAAAGTTTGCGGACTGACTGAGGCTTAGCCACGTGACAGTCGCTTTTACTGCTTGGAACCGTCTCCGTCATGAGATGTGTAGGACCTCGGGTGGCACCCAGGCTAGCATTCTGACCTGACAGCCGAGAAAGCAGAGGCCCCCGAGGATAAGGGACTGGCCTGAAGTCACTTTGCAAGTTTAGTGGCAGAGAGATACAGAATATTATACACATTTTATAACGTGCGTACACGACGTACAGCCACACCCACCAGGATGGGGAGAGGAAATTGGGTATTACATTGTCCGTAAATGCATACGAGGAGATACACGATGACATACGTCTCTGAATGTCCCTTTCCTACGCCAACCTCGCTGTCAGACAGAAGCTTCCTAGCGTGCTCCCAGCAGAGAGGAAGCCAAAGCCCTCACCTGGCTCAGGTCCCAGCCTGGTAGATCCCTGCGCTTCCCTCAAGGCCCACCTCCGCCCTGATTAGTTCTCGAATCCGATCCATTTGAAGATCAACAAACCCGGAATCCCATAATCCCGCTCATGCTGGAACCCGCCAGGCAGACAGACATACCTCGGCTAAAGCAAACGCAGAGAACAGACTTCTTTCTGCTTCCAGAAAGTGCGGATGGTGGGAGAGAAATGATCGCCTGTCTTATCACCCATAGGACAGTCCCTTGTTCCCTCTCCGAGTCGAGAAAAACAAATAAATAAAAGGCAGGCAAAGGACGTTCGGATGCTCCGAAGGAAGACGGGAACCTTCAGAGCCTTGCGATTTCCTCAGGACCGTTCTTCACAGTAGTTTTAAGGATGACCTACTCTAAAGGGTTTGCCAGTGGCCTGCAACAACCTGAGGCTCGCGACACTCACGTTTCCAAACTGCGGTGACTTCACAATCTTCTCTTCATGGTGCACAATCTCTTTATGCCACTTCGTCGTTACTAACCGTTATGGCTTGAATTGCCTTTCCCTAAATTTGTGTGTTGAAGTCCCAATGCCCAGTCCCTCAGAATGGGACCTTTCGGGGGGAGAGGGTCTTTCAGAGGTGATCAGGTTAAAGCGAGCTCATCGGCGTGGGCCCTGATGCAACAGGACTGGCACCGTACACCAAAGGAAAACTCTAGAGAGAGAGATAGATGGAAGGACACGTGAAAGGACATGGGGGTATGGGGGGACAAGGGGCGTCTGCCTCCCTACGGCCTAGGGACAGACCCTTTATTCCAACGTAACCAAAGCTGCCACCACCGTGAGTTTGGACTGTTAAGCTCCGGGGCTGTGAGGAATACATTTCTGTTGCTTAAGGCCCCTGAGGCTCTGTTTGCTGAACCGCAGAGAGGAAGAAGGTGATCACACACCTACTAAGTGTCCGCCTTACCCCCCGCAGGACCGGCTGGAAGACAAAGCAGAGGACCTTCTGGCTAGAGAACACAGCCAACTTAAGAATCTAGAAAAAGAACGACCCTTCTTCAGACTCAGACTGCGAGAAACAGGCAGGTGGCAGGTAAGGCTTGCTCTTCGTTACTTCGAGTTAACCTTGAATTATTGCGGGTACGTTCCGTTATCAAAATGAAGCGACCGCCGTCTGCTTTCCTCCATACACCTGTCAGGCACTCATTTTGGACTGGGGCGGTGCTAGACCGGTCGGCGTTTAATAGAAATAGAACAACACGATTCCGAATTCCGCTGTGGTGGAATCCCTCCAAATGAAGGAATGCTTTGGCTCTTGTTTTGCTAAGGACTCTCCCAGGGAGAGGCAGGCCGTCTCCCCATCACGTGGCATCCCGGCCTCTCGGCTGCCTCGGTGTGTTTAGCTCACACGTGTGGCTGGGAGGGAGTGGCCGCTCACAGATCCCCAGGAAGACATGCGCGGTACAGCTATCTCCATCACTTGCTTTTCTCCGAGCTCCACCTCACTCAGCCAACTGGGGAAAGACTGAGCCTCGGAGCTCCAGGCTGCGGGGAAGGGCCCTCCCCTGACATGCAGTCACGAGTGGACCGTACTAAGAATTTTTTAAAGAAATTTTAATTGTATTTTTGTAATTACAGTGGACATTCCATATTATTCTGTGTTAGTTTCCGGTGTTCCTGTGTTAGTTGGTGGTTAGCCAATCACATGCTTTACGAAGTGGGCCCCCAGCACTCCCAGGGCCCGCCTGGCCCCGTGCACAGTTATTACAACATTGTTGACTGCATTGCCTCTGGTGCACTTTACATCCCGTGGCTGTTCGGTCCGTACAAATCTGTGCTTTTTAATTCCTTCACCTTTTTCACTCAGTTCCCCATTCCCCACTCCGCCCACAGCTATCAGTCTGTTCCCAGTCTGTTCCCTGTCTGTTCCCTGTCAGAGGAAGCCTCTGTTTCTGTTTTGTTCGTCCATTTATTTTGTTCATTAGATTCCACAGATAGGTGAGATCACGTGGCATTTGTCTTTTTCTGACTGGCTTATTTCACTTAGCATAATAGTCTCTAGGTCCATCCATGCTATTGCAAATGTAAGATTTTGTTCTTTTTTACGGCCGCATAATATTCCATGGTATATATCACAGGCACTATTACTTTTTTATCCACTTGTCTATTGAGGGGCACTTGGGTGGCTTTCATATCTTGGCTGTTGTAAATAACACTGTAATGAACATAGGAGTGCATATATTCTTTCGAATCAGCGTTTTGGGTTCTTGGGGATATATTCCCAAAAGTGGAATCACTGGTTCATAAGGCAGTTCCATTTTCAGTTTTAGGACCCTCCAAACCGGTTCCCACAGCAGCTGCACCAGTGTGCAACCCCACCAACAGTGCACGAGGCTTCCCCTTTCTCCACATCCTTGCCAGCACTCGTTGTTTGTGGATTTATTCATGGTGGCCATTCAGACAGGTGCTGATGGATCCCTTGTCCCACGCACTGCAGCCTTGTGGAAGGACCCAGAAGAGCCAGCTGTGTGGGAGCAGGAGAGGCGCGTGTACCCCAGACTGCCCTCCTGCCTCGTTCCTCTGCTCGTCTAGTGTCCCGGGACAGGGCTTGGGTCTGTTTCTGTAGAAACACAGGAGTGTGAGGAGTGCTCAGTCACATGAAGGCAGCTCGTGGATTTCCAGATGCGAGCAGTTTCTGTGTGATGCTTCAGCAAATACCTACATCCTGTCCCCTGAGTGGCAGGTGCGCTCCTAGGAGCTGAGGGCCCAGTTGTGAGCCAAGCAGAGTGCTCCGCGTGTAACTTCCATTCTTGCAGAGAGAGGGGCAGGGCCAGGAGGTGCCACGGTTCACACAACTCTTTCCAAGAAGGCAGCATGAGAGCAGAAAATAAAACAAAGCGCAGAAATGAGCCTCCAGTATGTCTGGCTAAAGAATGTTCCAGAAAGAGGAAACCACAAATGCGAGCCCCCAGAAGGAGGCCAGTGTGGTGGAACGGTGGCGGAGGGAACGAGGGATGTGAGAGACCGAGGGACCACTGGGGACCTGTTTCACTAATGTGTTATCACTGTCACTCAAAGATGTTACGAGTGTCAAGGCAACAGGATGTTACTCAAAATTTACATTTTTAACAAATGTCACCGTAAACATCCTTTCATAGCCATTATTTAAATTATTGTGCTATGGTTTCATTCTATACTTCTTCATGCTTTTCTAGAGAGCACATCTGAATATGGACAGCTGGGTACTAGAAAAGTTACACAGGACCGAAAAGAAATATGTCCTGAAAAGCATTCCTTTAAACCCATGTCCTGTGAACAAAGCAACACCAGGTATTCTTTGAAGTGATTATCCAATTAAACTCTGGTAATAGAAACTCCCGAAATTAAAAAAAAAATCCTGACTTGAAAAAAAAAGAAGTCCTAGAGTTAAAGGAATATCATGGGGCATAGTCTGCGGCATCTGCAATTGTAGCTGAGTCCATGGCTGTGAAATAAATAGTAGTGTATAACTAAAACTCTCAGGACAGTGTGCTTGGCATACTGCAGGTGAAAAAGCAATAATGATTATTAGCACATGTAACATAGTCCTATAATCGTCATAACAGATTGGCCTCACAGCAATCCAATGTTTATCACCTTACCTTACAAGTGTAAATTCGCCTGTCACACCTGCACGCACAGGACCCCAGGTCCACAGGAAAGAGACGACAGAGGACTGTGTATCCCAGTCTCCCCCCAGAGCGGCCCACCTCATCAGGTAACCATACGCATCTCAGCGCCCGCCTCAGTCCTGGTTTGGTACCCCTCACTCTCATGTCAATACCTTCAGCAGTTGAACTGGCTCTTCCTATATAATCGCTCGTCTCTGGTGCTTTCCTTGTTTTCCTAATTTCATGCCTTTAAGCCTGTGGGCAGGGGTGTTGGGGGATGTGTGGGGAAGAGGAACGAGGGGGAAATCATTGCATCTGGAGGGATTGATACAATTCCATCCAATTGTTCTTGCTCGGTTCATATCTTACCTTTCCCCCTAGCCTCCCCAGGGTCTGCATCTCTTACCCATCCTGCGAAAGGCCTACTGGGTTCTGGCTGGCAGACAGCAGGAACCCTTCCATACGTCTTTCCCAAGTGCCTATGAATTCTAAGTCCCAACTAGCCCCCAGCCTGGGCAGCCCCCTGTCAGGGTGGGCCTAACGCAAGCTCCAAACACGATCCACAGCCGCTGTCTAATGTAGACTTTTCTGATAACATTTTTAAACCATTGAGTTATTTATACATTTTCAAGTTGTATGTTTATTTTTCCTAGTTGCTTAAGTTCACTTGTTGCTATTTATCTTGAAGGAAGGCTAAATATTTTAAAATTTGGAATGACAAGCTGATACAGCCCAAATTCTTTAGCCTCGCCAAATTCTAATCTTTTGTAAGGTTACAGATCGCAGATTTATTTTGGAAAGGCCAGTTGCCTCAGAAAGTCAATCTCAACTGGATTTATTAAAGCTGATATTATTTTTAGGCTGTCTAATCTTTTTTCCAATTCCCTGATGGTCATAGCATATTAAAAAAAAAAAAAAAAAAAAAACAGAAAAAATAAGCAGGTCCAAGGCATGCCAAAAACAAAAAAAAAACAAAAACAAAAAACCAAAGGTTTCAAGCCTTTATAGATTATCTCTCTTCCCATTGGTGTTTTGAAAAACTTTTAATTTGAGAAAGAAAAATAGTTCTATCACCACTGGTATTTTTGAGTTCATCGGGGACATTTTTATAAAGTACTCAAAGAACTTTTCATTTAGGCCCAAAATAACGAAGGGAAATAAATAGATGCTAAGGCTAATATTAGCGTGTTTCTCAAACATTCGCCCTCTGGGACACTCGGCATGCATCCTCTCAGTTCATACTCAGAGAATGGCCATTTAATCACCCCCTTACAAACGAAGGAAGGGAGATGGAGCAACTGGTTAAAATGACAGAGGCAGGATTTGAACCCACGCCATGAGTCTCTAACCGTAAGCACTGTGCTGGGTGGTTTTGCCCGGTGGCCCAATGATCGCGGGAATGCAACCTGGAGCAAAGCCTCAGGTCCCGTCTCCCCCAACCTCGTACCATCAAAGACTTGAGGCCACCAGACCGCTGTCCATCTGGTTCACATCCATCCAGGGTGGGATTAGAGCCAGGTTGCTATTCATGTACAAGGGGGGCCTCAAAAAACCCTGGAATTTATTTATAAAAAATTTTTATTTATTCTTAGATGGTTAAACTCCAGTCACCCTCAAAGAACTCTCCATTGGATGTAGTACACCAATCAAGACTTTTTCCCACTCCTCAAAACAGTTTTTGAACTTGTTGATTTTGATGCCTTTTAGGGTGTCTGCTGTTCTTTTTGTTTCACCTCTTGCACATCAGGAAAACGTTCCCTTTGAGGACTTTTTTCAGCTCGGGAAACAAAAAAGAGTCACTTAGGGTGAGATGGGGTGAATAGGGAGGGTGGGGCACGAGGGTCATGCTGTTTTTGGTCAAAAACTGCTGAACACTCAGCATGGTGTGGGCAGGTGTGCTCGTAAATCACCCATCATGAAATGGGCGAATGCACTGAAAAGAGTCTTCTAAAGAAATTCACTGAAGGCAAAGGCAGCCTCTCACAACAACACCAGCTGGTGCACTGATACAGATGGGTTTCTAGAACACTCACCTAGTGGGGGAAACCTATATTACAAGGGCCCTGCCTTCCTGATAATTCTGCATTATTTGGGGGGTGCCCCCTCGTACATTTTTCTTTGTGTACTGGATACACCTGTAAAAGCAGTAAAATTGTACTCATTTCACTTTAAGTAGTTAGAATTAAAAAGTCTTTGCTGAGACATGAACTGAACATGGGAAATCATGTTTTGAGGCCAAAACTGATTCATTCGTAGCAAGGATGACATTGCTCCTACACATCCAACTTAACATTTAAAAAAATTGGGTCTACATAGAATCACAGAATTCGGATTCGGGGAGGGGGAAAAAGCTAGTAGATTCCTTTCTGTTGACTCCAGTGAAATTGATCTAATTGCTTCAGAATATACTATTCCCTTTAGGAGATAACTTTCCACGAGATTTATTTTTTAAGATTATTTATTTATTTATTTTTAGAGAGAGGGGAAGGGAGGGAGAAAGGGAGCGAAACATCAGTGTGCCATGCCTCTCACATGCCCCCCACGGGGGACCTGGCCTGCAACCCAGGCATGTGCCCTGACTGGGAATGGAACCGGCCTCCCTTTGGTTCTCAGCCCGCACTCCATCCACTGAGCTGCACCAGCCAGGGCTTCCGCTCGATTTAAACGGGGCGATGTTTATCACGATCTATATGACCGGTGTTATTCTTAAAGAACACACATACCATCTGCAGCCAGCTTTCCCTCCGTGTGCACATTCTCTCCACAGCTGTGTGTTTCCCCTGCAGACAAAAGTGATCTAGTGTAGGCCTATGGTGCCTACGACACAAACTTTTCCACATTTGTGATCTCTGGGGCTTCTGAGACGGGACGTGCTCAGGTGAAACCGGTGCCCAAGTACGAGCTTACAGAAGAGTGGGAGAATTACCAGCGTCGTCTCGTAAACACCAGTTGTAGACTTCAGGCTTGCAGACAGCAGCTGTTCCCTAAATACAAGTTTGTTGAAATGCTGGAAGCCACCAGTAAATATTAGAATCTATTGTTTCCAAAATATCTTTGGAATGGAACGTGTTTTCGGTTTAATAATAATTAAGCAGACTCTTGGACTCGATGCCATGTTTGAAGAAACACTTAAGCAGTGATAACAGGTATCTCGGACCCACAGCACAGCCCCACCCCCTGGTTTGTCGGCTTTGATGTAGCCATTTTCAAAGCCACTCAGTCATGAAGAGCTCTCCCAGGGAGTGTGGGGCGTTGCTGATCAAGAAGGCTTCCCAGGCGGGTCTAATTTCTGGCCCTGGGTTCCTCCTCCCCAACTCCGGGATTTCCTTCAGGATTTCCCGAAGCTCTTCTGTTGGTCTGTACGCATAGGACAGGGAAAGAATGAGAGATGTCAAGTCGTAAGTGCTGGGAGGACGGGGGGCCAGACAAGGCCACAGAAGAGGGAGCTGCGCACCTGTCCCCCAGGGCTCAGATCCAGAGGGGGCGAAAGTCTCACTTTGCAGGTGACAAGTGAGGGGCTCTGGCAGCAGCCCACCAGCTGTGGCTCCACTGGAATCCGCACCCCTGGGTTTCTTGGCCAGCACTGTCGTTTACGACAGTGGCCCCCAAATCGGGGTTTTCGCAGTTCTGCGGACTTCCCAAAGAGAGCCATGGAAACCCCACAACTATTTCCTACATTTCCAAAAGCCTGAGCGACCCCCATGTATCATTAATTAAGCCACACAGAGCACTTAATAAAGGCAGTGGGGTATTTTTCAATTAATGAGATTCATGGGGAGTCAGAAGCAGAGAATTAAAGGGGTCCGATTAAAAATAAAGTCAGGGACACTTGTGCTGTGGCATATAACACGGTCTGCAGAGCTATGTGGACAACACATGCTTGCACGCATGTAATTGACATGACCACATGTAATTGGCATGGCCAACTCCATAGCGCATCAATAACCTATCTACCTGCACCGGCCTGGGCGGCTGCAGCTAGCCCTTGTAAGAAAAGGCACGTCTTTCACTGAAGCCAAGAGCTCTCAGATTTCCATAAATGATACCCACAAACATAAAAAGGAAGGGAGGTGGAATAAAAGGAGAGACAGAGAAAAAGCACTGTTCAGCACTTACTTACCTCTCGAAGTTTCAGGACACGTGACTTAACATGTGACCAAGAACAGACTTGGATTCCGTGCAAACGAAGGGGGCTGGGCTGGGCTGCGCCTGAGGCCGTGCTGGCCCTGCATTGCTCGAGGGGAAGAAGAGGAGACGAGTGCTTCTTTTTAGAAAGGGACTCGTGCAAACTAGGGAGGCTCAGGCGCGTCCTCAGCAGCCCTGTCTGTCGGTAGTAGATGCCGTTGGCTGATTTCCAGGAGGGAGACGAATTGGGGAATGGGGCCCAGGATCCACAGTGTCCGCAAATGCCGTCTCTGGTCACCAGCGTGCGCTCTGACTCAGGGACTGCGCCTTGCTCCCGGCGCTGCCGCCTCTCCTGCGCGCGGTTGGCAGGGCGCTCCGAGCAGATGGGCACCAAACCCCGTGCCAGGAAAACAGTATGTGCATCGTGTCAGTAGTTTAGGGCTGGCTTAATACTCCAGAATTCCAGCTGAGGAGTTTGGATCGTACAGTTCTGTGCTGGGGCGGGGGGTGGGGGGTGCGGGGGGGATGTGACTACTCTTCGCCTCTTTATTTTTCCAGCATTTATACACGAGTAGGAAAAAAAGGCACAACTTAAGCAGAAAAATGAGATTGCAAATAATGGATTTAAAACTGTAGGGTTGGAATTTAATCTTTCTCAGATAACTTTTCTCAGTGGCAAAGAAACCCCTTTTCAAAGGAAGTAGTATTCAGAGCCTCAGTACAGAGCAAAATAAATAGCCAGGAGGCTCATGGAGGGTGGCGGGTGGGAGGAGGGCGTGTTCTCGCCCTCCCTCTTCTGCAAAGTCACTTCTGACTCCTGTCAGACTGAAAATGTCCCCTCAATGAGTACACATGTCCCCATTAATGTTCGCATCAAGCATTTCTTCCTAGTGTGAATAATGTGTCCGTGGGGAAGCTTGTGGATAGTCCATAAATAATCACAGTAGTTCTGGAGCCCGGTCAGGTGCTCCAGGGTGGGTGGAAGTAGGAGGAGCCTTGTACGGCCCCATTTCCCTGTGAGCAGGCCCAGCTCACGATCAGTCTGAGCAGCGCTGACTGAGCCCCTCATTGGGGTGAGCCCTAGGGGCGCACAGCTGAGGCCCGGAGGAGTGTTATTTAGCCCGAAGTGGGGCGCGAACTTCCATATCCATCTAGATGCCCTATCACAGAATACCAATGCCAGCTCTGGTCTGTCTGCCCTCCCTGATCTGACGGTGGCCTTCCTGCCCCAAAAGGGGCCCGCTGAGCCCAGGGACTGCACCCAGCCCACACGTGTGCCCTGCTTGGCTCTCATATGTGATATAACATATACTATCATGATGCGTAAATAAAATGTACGTGCAAAATGACGTGTACATTTAAAATAAGGTGCATACATAAAGCAGAGAAGAATGTCCTTTCCTAGGCTGGGATTTGGATATGCTTCAGTTCTTTGAAAATCTCATGATGAAATCATGTGATTTTGGTCTTTCAAACTGAAGCAAACCACGAGTCAATCTCAAAAGAACTAAAATGTTTGCCAGCTATAAAATCATCATCAACACCACCATACATACATGTATGTGTGTGCATTCCTGTATATGCATGTTTATACTTATATTTTCCTATATATATCCTATGTGTCATATGTTCATATACACATACACGTATATAACATATACATGTCTCCTGCATATAATAATAGGATATATACGTACATTATATGCACACACAAGACTGACAGTTTGGCAATCTTTTAATGTCACAATAATATATAATTTACAAAGTCAATGTAAAAAGCATGTGTGATTTCACTGTAGCTTTTATATTGATAACTCTTTCGATGAAAGTCCCCACCCTACCTTTATCTGTGATCCACGTGTTGTTAATTTAATTGCCAGAAATGGGTGTGTGTGTTAATAAATAATTTTTCCAATTTTCATTTCATAAATTGGAGATCTGGCAAGCATTGTTTTTGCGTATCCATGATTATTTCATGATATATACATAAAAGTTTTTAATTATATGGAAATGGTGATAATCATTATAAAAACCCATACTCAGCTGATAAAATATGTACTGCTCCAGAAAAAATTACGTCTGTTAAAAATGAATTATTTCTGCCACCGAATGTCTCGCATGACACCTTTCAACAATTAAAAAAAGAATCATGCGCAGCCTTCAGTTTTTACACTTTTGGGAGGAAAATTGCTGGTTTGTGGAATCTGAAAGATTTGTTTCCCGGGGGTTTTTTGTGTTTGTGTTTGTGTTTGTTTTACTAACCCTCCCTAGAACTGCTACTGATTTTCTCATTCGTTTGGTGCCAAGTCTGTACCTACTGAATCTGAGAAGACGAGCAAAAAAGAAAAATCGGAGTTGATTCTGCGGTGCCAAATTTTGTTTAGAATAGGCGTTGTGGAGTGGCGCGGTCACGGCTGCTGCGGTCCTTGTGTGTGGCGGTGTGTCTCTCTGTGACAGGCGCCTCCTCGCACCCTTGCCTCTCCGACTGTCACCGCCCAGGTTTCTGGCCTTTCCATGGACATGCGTCAACATCTGTGAAACCGAGACAGAACCAAGACCTAGTACTGTGTATGTGACAACTTTAAAAACAGCATTTCCCTCTAATACACAACCAGCACGAAAATCGCAATAAATAATTCAACAGGGGATCCATTTCTTCTAAAAATGACGAAAATTAAAGATGGAGTGTCCTTAGGTGAAGCCAGCGGCTCAATAAACCGCATTCAAGGCATAATTGCAACGTCAATAGCACAGTCTTAACATAACTTCTTTTTTTCCTGAAAACAGGAAGGAAGCATTTATTTTTTATAAAACCACTTACCTTTATTTTCGCCTTCATACAAAGAAATAATACTGAAATAACCTCTTGAAATGAGAATATTTCCATATTGCATTTCCAGATTTGGGGGCAGGGAGAGGGGGATGGAGAAATTAAGGCTGGTCAATGAGATTAGTGTTTCAAAAATAAAAAAAAAAAAAAGAGAAGGAGAGAGAGTCCAATTAGAAGTATCCTGGGGTTATTAGTGATAACAGTGCTCATATCCAATTAAGATGAAAACCATTTTACCAGCTTAATGTGCCACCTCTGGCAGTGTGGGTTTATTAGTTTTATCAGACTTGAGAACTGAATCTTGAAATGATACGTATGCTGGCTACCAAAGAGGCCCTGCTAAGACTGAGAGATAATTGGTCTAAAATGAGATGCCCCAAAAGTTGTTGATTAACAAGCATTGTGGGTTTGGAGAAGGGGAAGAAATGGGTCATTTCAGACAGTGATTGAAAGGAAAACCCTCCCTGGACTGTGCAGTGACATTCTAAAGATAAGAAAGTCCCGTGACCTTCTCTGGCGTCCGAAAAATGCAGTAATGACTAACCCATGTAAGACAAGACAGCCTCCCAGGTTCGAGACGCACCTTCTCTGGGAAAAACACAAGTGAACAAAAGCAGTTGTTTGTGATGTATGTCAGGTGCCTTCTTTCCCCTCCCGATGAAAGGGTATAATAACTAATGATGGGTATTAATAATTAATAAGAGAATCTCTTGTATTATCCCCAAGCTCTTCAAGATAGGCCGCATAATCCGGAAAACTAATTTTCATTAATTAAGCTTTATTCCTTTACGTTTTTCAACAATTGTTTGAACTTGAAAAAAAAAAGCATCTTTTCATTTCTACTCCACCCACCGGAGCACCAGAGAATGATTAAAAACAAACAAATGCCGGCACAATAAAGCTTCCCACTTAGGCGGCCATAAAAATCACTGTTGCGTCACTACAATAGACACCTCCTTGACTCATAAAATTCTTGTCACTCGTTGCTAAAACTGGTGGGGTCGGCTTCATTGAGCAGGTATGGTGTTGTGGGCGCTTGTCTTTGGTGAAATAGTCAATCAGTGCACAGCCGGGGGTGAGTAAGGGAAATTGGTGGCAGGCTGGCCTGACTGACCGCAAGCCCGCCCTGGTGGCCAGTGCTCTGACACATGATGTCCTTCTGCAAAGCCCACTGGTCCTTCCTCTGCTAAAGTGTCCGAGCCACGTGTGAAAGCTGTATCCCATATACTAAGGAATGAACGTACTGTCTGGGGGCCCTCGGATGGCTGCGTCATGAGATCAACAGCCCATCTTCCCTTCAGAAGAAAAATATTGGGCTTGTGAAGGTGAGCCTTGTCTCCCCGGTAGTCAGGTTATGATGAAATGTGCAATCATGCCTGTTTCATGTGAGTCTTTCAACGTTATAAAGGAGTGAACAAACATATTACAATAGAGGCAACGTGGGTGTTTGTTTCTGCCAAGCAGAAAACTGACGGCTCTGGATAAACCTTAAGTTGACACCGGTCACATGAGACTCTTCAAGAAAACAAAGTAAAATTTAAGATTTAAAAAAAAATTATGAAGCTTTTACAGTGTGTGCGTGTGTGTGTGTGTGTGTTCGTTCTCCATGGCTGCGTAAGAAATCACCAGAAACTCAGCAGCTTAACCAACACGTAATTGTTATCTCACAGGCTGTGGGTTAGGAAGCAGGACAGAGCTTAGCTGAGGCTTCTGTGTGAGAATCTCTTGCCAGGTTGCAAACGAGATGTTGGCGTGGGCTGGGGTCCCATCTGAAGGCTCAGCTGGGGAAGGGGCCACCTTCAAGTTCATTTATACAGTAGTTGTCACTTGGCCTCATTCAGTTTCTTTGAGAGTAGGGGACTGAATAGCTTCATTCCTAACTGGCCCAGTACGGCAGCTTGCTTCATGAAAGTCAGCGAGGGAGACAGCGAGCCTGAGAGCCGGATGTTACAATCTTAAGTGATGCAGTCACAGAAGTGATACAGCAGCACCTTTTGCTGTATTCTCATTGGTTAAAAGTGAGCCACAGGTGTACCCTCGACAGAAGTGTAAATACCAGGAGGCAGGAATCACGGGGGCGGGGGTGGGGCCACGTACACTCTGCCTGCCACACTCAGTCTGCGGTTGGGAGTGCTAAAATAATCTGAGTTGTGCTGGGAAGGTGTATGTACACAGCGAAGGGATTTCTGGACACGATAAAAGGTGTTTTTTTTTTTCCCAGCAGGGCAAAGGTGTGGGGAGAAAATAGTTTGTCTTTTAATAGCCCGCAGTTTTAAGTTATTTAATAATTTTAGTTATTAAAATTGATCTGCTTTGGCTATTCCTGTAATTTTCAAAAATCATTTAAATTGGTTAGATGTGAAGAAGGCTCCTCATCCTGCCCTCTGTGGCTTTTATAATTTACTATTTAATTGCATGTAAAACATCCTAATTGGTAGACAGCCAGTGTGTGCATACTTGAACCACATTATTTATTTTTTGAGAACATAAAATTTACATATTAAAATAGGGCTTTAACTGCATTTTAACTTTTGCCTCACAGTAGAGATGGGAGCAATAGTAATGATGGGATGTGTGTACGTTCTCTGTAATAAATGGCCCTTATTTGAACAATATCTCTATTACCCTCTTCCAAGAACACATTTAGAAGGCGCGTGTATAAATATACAATTGCAAGGAGAACTGGTGACGAAAGACTCTTAGGTGGTAAACCTTCTAATTGTTGGACTGCCAGTATTCCATTTTTCTAGTAGCTGTATAATATCCCCACACTTGCCCCTGATACTGTGTTTCTCTATTGAAAGTCCATCCGTCGGTCAAGGCTGTGTATGGTCAGCTGGCAGATGGAACCCAAGACTCTCCACCTTCCCCCAAACTGTCTTTTCATTTCCATCATCGGCAGCTCGAATTATTGGTTCAACGGACAGAAGCTCGTTCTCTCTTCTGGCCAATGAGAGCTTCTCCTTGACCTTTCCTATCCTTTTAAAATATAAGAAAAAGCGCAATCAGTAAATGACTTTTTTTAAAAAAGGGCTAACCAGAAACTGAAACATTTGTGAATCAAACAGAATTTAATGATAAGGCACAGACTGCTCAGCTTCATTCGCATTAAAGAGGAAAATATTTATGTACCTAGTAAAGTTTAAAAATAACTAAGCGGCCAGCAGCACCGCCTTACAGTTGGGAAGTAATGAATCTGCAAATCATTATCGATTAAGCTGTGAATTCAAAACCGCTTCTTAACCTAAGACTCCTTGACCCATATTTTTTTTTCTTTTATTCTGTCAAACAAATTCAATTAGCAGTTGTTGAACACGTGTCCAATGCACGGTACCCAAGGAAGGTGAGAAATGCTCAGATTCAATCTTTCATTTGCTCACCGGGGAACCTGATTTTCGAATACAATGGCTAGGCGTTCTTTCAGCCCAGCACACACTTGCTCCTCAAGGCAGGAGTCTCGGGCACTCGCCGATGGAACATCTCGGCCTATGACACATGAACAAGTGGTATGTGTAGGTCCTTAGCAGAAGGGCTCGGCACCTGGGGAGAGCAGCCTTTGACCAAACAGTGAAGGAGCGGGTGTGGTTTCCAAGTCAAGGGTCTCTGTCGAGTCAGTCTGAGCAGCGGTGGAATCTCCGTTCACAAAGTGGCTAAGTCTTTACTCCGAGCGAGGTCCAAGCCCACCAGCATCCCAGAGAACCTGCGGAATGTCAGGAAAAACAAGTGGAAGAAGACTCCGTGCTGCCTCCTTGCTTCACGGGGAAGACCGGCGGAGCAGCAGCCTTGAGGTCGTAGTTCTCACATTGCCACCTACCAGTGCGACACCCTCCACGCACTCACCTGTTGCTTCAGCTACTGACATGACAGCGGGGATGATTATTTTACATGAATGTTGAGAAGATCAAATAGGGAGACCACAGAGAAAAAGCAAGTTGTGTGTAAACCCCTCTTCCTTTTCATGATACATGACACTTAGTAAATAGACGAAGAGCTCACATTAATTAATTTTTCAGTCTTTTGAATAAAAGTCAGCTGCACGTATGGGGGCTAGGGAAAATACTTTGGCTTTAAGATCAAAATCTTTAGTAACAATTGCAGTCCTCGTGTTAATTTTATATACATTATTTTCCTTTAAAATAAGGAAGCATCTATTTACAAGAAAGTAAGTCTAATTTTTCTTGTGCATTTCTTCTGTGCCTGGCACTTTGCAATATATTTTTGTTGCCGTTGTTTTGGCTAAACTTCATTGAGGGCCTATTATAGGCCAGGCACCGGGTCATGTACAGACACATATTATTTTGACTTCCCAGCAACCTTGGGAGTTGGTACAGTGCTCACTGCACAAAGGAACAAACCCTGATTTAGGAAGACAAGGGGCATTAGCCAAAGTCACATAGTAGGTCTGCCAGACTTCAGGCCACCCTTCATTACCACCAGCGTGTGGTGATAACACCAGATTTGGTGTGCTGTCTCTGAGAAACTTCATACTAATCTCTACAGTTTGGGCACAGTCCTTCTCATATAACAAACATAAGGAAACAGAAGCAAGTCATTTACTGATAAGTGCTGAAGGTCTGGTCTCACAAGTTCCTCCCTTTCCACCATGTTTCTCATGGAAATAAAATATTAATAGAAGTCTGTTTAGCCCTGGCTGGTGTGGCTCAGTGGATTGAGTAGATTGAGTGGATTGAGTGCCGGCCTGCGAACCAAAAGGTTGCCAGTTCAATTCCCAGTCAGGGCACATGCCTGGGTTGCAGGCCAGGTCCCCAGTAGGGGGCGTGTGAGAGGCAACTGCACATGGATGTTTCTCTCCCTTTCTCCCTCCCTTCCCCTCTCTTTGAATAAATAAGTAAAATCTTTTTTTTTAAGTTCTTATTACAATACCGGCTTCCATTCGTTCTCCATAGAACATTAGGTCTTTGCCCAGTATTTCCAGGTGGCCTTTTTAGCCTATTGAAATCCAAATCATAGCAGCTTTTGCCTCTTTCTTGCCTGAAGAATCTTCCCAGTTGCAAGGATTTGCCAGCACCCAACACATGCCCGACCACACCCCCCTCCAAAGTATGCCTGTTCACCTCCAGCCCTTCAGGGGAGCAGCCACATCTGGGGGGGCTCCTGAGCCCAGCTGCCTCCACCCCTAGAAACACACAGGAGATCAAGTGACCCAAAGCGCACTCACGGGTTTTCACGAGCCACGGTCAATTCCACTTGAAACACGCCTTCCAACATCTCTTTCCCTGTCTCGTTTCACCTTTCGGTAGAAACGAAGTTCCTTAAAAACAAATATTTCTTTCAAAAATGTATTTACACCTTGAATTTTAAAAAAGGAAAAGAAAAAACATTTCCCAGGTAGCCTGTGATGGCCAGTTTTGCCATCCTGATGCGCCTCAGGGATGGGCTTATATTAAAGATTTTTACAAGAATCTATTTTTATTTTTAAAATTGCTTTTTATACAGTATTTTCAAAGCAAGCACAAGCAGTAAATTGTATTACCAATACAATGAAGCATTCTAATAAGTGCTAAAAACAAGATTTTAAATTAGGCTTTCTAGATTCCTTTGCTTACAAACACTAAATACTTTGTCTTGTTAGCTATGGAAAATAATTAAGAATCTTTAATAAATACACAAAGTCTGACCATAAATTTAAAGCATGGTACTTTATAGGACCACACTGTCACCAAATAACAATTTTAGCACGCAGTTTTGGTAACGGTTTATGGAGGGTTTTGTGTTCATGAACATATTTTCACGGGCAGGGCATCAGGGGAGGTAATCGAGTACAATTGATCAAAAATTCGCTTTTACAGGAAACCAAAAGCACTTCCAAACTTTCCCTGTTGAGTTCTAGACCAATCTCTCCTCTTCGTGGCGGTCCAATTAAAAAAAAAAATCAGAAACATGATTTCCTTAGGAAGACCTACCCAAGGAGGAATGGAGTTCATGGGGTAGATTTGCCCTGCCTCCGAATATTTCACGGCAGAGAGGAGTCTCGCTCTATTTTTCAGCTGGAATCACAGCGCTTTCTGTTTCTAACCTGGGAAGAATGCGGTTGGGAGAGAAAAGCCCCCTGCCCCATTGTTAGCCTCCCCGGCACTGATCCTTGCTTTTAACATCATAATGAGGGATACCCTTTAGTGGATTATCTTGAGAAGGGATTAACTCCTTCAAGTCTTCTAGGGGGCAAGGTGTTTTGAGCCCTAAATACACACCAATTGCCTGCTTAACTTTTCATCTTATTTTGAAAACTGCCCAGCTGGATTTCAAATTCTTTTCCATAGAGCTGAATTTTATTAGTAGCAAAGTTGGAGTTGGGGGCAGCAGATGCTAAATATAAGCACTGTTCTTTAATCTCGCGGGGCCAAATGTTTCGGATATTTCGCCGAGACAGGCGCGTCAGGGTAAGACTCAATCTCAACTTCGCTGTAAACTCTCCACACACTTAGATCCCTGCGCCATCGCCCAGACCCGTGACGGAAGCCTTCAGAAACCCCATACTTTTTAGGGGCACCACCTTTAATCTCCATTTGTCCCTGTAGCCCTGGTACCGTGGCTTTTTAACATTATACAAACTTCTTTCTTTAAGTCACACTCAAAATAGAATTCAAATCCCTAATAAACACACACGCACACTTGGAAAGAGAACTAATTGCTCTATAATTTATAATCAAGTGGTTTCTTTAGGCTTTGTTGCTTTATCTCAACAACCACTTATTTCTGTCTACCTATTACATTAATACTGAAATCTCATATTTGTTTCATATTCACCTGATCTCTTCTCTAACCTTATTTCTGTTATTAACTACCCCATTGTGTTATCATCCCATCTGCCGGGAAACCAGATAGTTTTAAATTTGCTCTTTCTTCTCCTTTTCTCTTACAATTTTTCTTTTGTTCAGCCAAAGACAATTTTCACCCCCAAACTCATTTTTTAAAGGCATTTGGTAAATGCAGAGATATTTTTCAAAAAACACACAACGAAATTTTTTCTTGGAACTTCATCTTTCAGGCTGATTTATTTTTTAATCAAATAGCAACTACCATCACTGGCGGCCTTAAGAATAATGTGTAAATGAATTTTAATATGCTCTATTAAATGTGCAAAAGCGTTGCACACATATAAAACCAAGAGGTAGCAACACAAAGATCTAGGCAAAATGAAGTTGCCTAACTTTTTTAGACTCGGAGAATCCAGGTGCACTTTTTTTGTGAACAAAATGAAATGAACCCTTATTCTTTGTTTAATATATATAATAACTGTATTCTAGAGGCATGCTTTAATTGTAAATAATCCTCCACATTCTTTCAGTGTAAACTCTTTAAAGAGTCATGAATTTTATTTATACTCTCTCTCTCTTTGAGAGTCTTTTGTTTATTTGCTGTTTCATTCTTTGTGAAATAACACTCCCAGAGGAAAATCCCTCTCTCTGCTTAAGGAATTAGGCCAGAGACAAAAGCCGGGAATTCTTTAAGCCTTGTTTTGTGCTAAGAGAAATGTTTGACATTTCTGTGGAGAGGTGTTTAGTTTGGATTCATTAGGTCTTAGGGACTCTTTTCTCTTTGCCGGCCTTTCAGATTCTGCCACTGTTTTTTTCTGTGTTTGGTAGACTGAAGAGAATTTACCAGGGTGTAATTAGGGTTCCTGCATTCGAAGAGCCAAAACCCAGTTGTTTTTAATGGGGTGACCAAGGAGCCCCCCCGGCTCAGCAGGCCCAAACCTGAATCCCACTTTCTCAAACCCATCGGGGTAGAAGAAAGGACAGCGACCAAAGCGAGGAAGAAAAAGGTTTCTGTCCTGGGAAGGAGAAATGACTCTCAAAAGCATCTTTAAAGAAAGGAACTTGACCATCACCCTCACCGTTCCACCAACAGAGACCAAGACTGTCCCCTAGGAACAGTCTAGAAACGTTCGATAAATTCAGCTTTCATGTAATTTTTCATATACAAAAACATTTACATTTTTTATTGTTTGTTTGTTTTTAATTTTACAACACCTTGGCTAGCCTTCATTCTTTCCCAAGATCATTCAAAGGATGTCCCTTGCCTGGCCTGGACATGGGACTTTCCTGACAGGGTGTCACAGCCAGACCTTGTGCTTTCTTGCTAAACAACACAGATGAACTTTGCTAGATTATTGGTCTCGCTGCCCGAATTAGTAGAAGCTCAAATACTTGGTAACTCCTCAAATCCTCGAGACGTGAGTGGATACAGCCTGGTCATATTCCCCCTTCTCTTCTTGGATGTGATGTCAGAGACTAAACCACAGAGATGCGCTCTCTGCTTTGACTACGGCCAGGAGCCGAGCCCGCAGGGAGCCGAGGTGGGACGTTCTAGGGCGCAGGCTCCGTTCCAGCAAAATCCCAGTGACGTTCCCAACCTCGCCAATCCCAGCCCACAGGCGACTTTCAGCTCAGCAAGCATGAACTTTCAGTTTAAGAAACACGCCCAAGGGCAACTGTCCTATGCTCTGCACTCATGCCCCACCACAGGGAGGGATGAAGGTCAGAGACCGGCCAAGGGACACATGGCCCAGCCCTCACCAGTAACATTCTTATGGGGTCGCAAGCTTCCTTCTGATGGGCTGGCAATAACCCTTTGGAACGCCGTAACCAGAAACAAAAGACAGAAACGCCCGGAAGCGGTCCAGTGCCGGCGATTCAATAGGGAAAGACCGAATGCTAACACCTTTAACGAGTGCATGGGACCACACTATCGAGCATGCCGCTTCAACCCGCTCCTCCACACACACACACACACACACACACACACACACACGTACCAATTTGTCTTTTTGAAATTGTGGACAAGCTGTCAGCCCTGTCCATCCAACCTCATAAACAAAGATCTGAACACAGCACTAGACCCCTCAGCTGACTAGGTCTAGGAGAGTTTTGTTTCTTCATTGGATGTAAATCTCTACAATATTTGTAAAAATCATTCTAATCACTATTATTAGATAGAGAGAAAAACTCAGCATTTTTTCCCCTTCATTTTGAAACCCTGGATGGTAAATTGTAGCCCAAGGGCTACGAGGACCCAGAGGTGCCGCAGCCAAAACCATCTTTGTGATTCCACATAATTCAGAAGCCTTCAAGAAGAAATGTAAAGGAATGACCGAAATCACTGATCTGCAAGAATGTCGAAAGATAGATCCATCAGACTTCGTTCACTGAAGAACAAGTGGGAAAGGATAACAAGAGAAACATTTGTCAAATGATATGGACATCAATAAACATAAGTAATTATTTAGGACATTAAAAGAAAGATTCAGCCCTGGCTGGTGTGGCTTAGTGGATTGAGTGCCGGCCTCCAAACCAAAGGGTCACTGGTTCGAATCCCAGTCAGGGCTCACGTCTGGGTGCAGGCCAGGTCCCCACTAGGGGGCGTGTGAGAGGCAACCACACATTGATGTTGCCCTCTTGCTCTTTCCCCCTCCCTTCTCCTCTCTCTAAAAACAAATAAATAAAATCCTTCAAAAATAAATAAATAAATAAAAGAACTGATAATCCAAGTATGAACCACGGATCGAAATTTGAAAGTTTTCTTCTCTCCTGAACGAAAGCACAGAATAGACTCGGGGCAGGAAAGGAGATCAGAGGAAAACCAGAAATACCCAGAAAGAGAGCGGTACACGCAGGCACACATACTACGGTCGCCCGCACGCCTTTCTTTGAATCCAGCACCGAAACACTGGTCAGCAGGGGGTTTGCAATCGTGGACAATGTGCCCAGTCCCTGGCGTGAGGGTGGAACATTACTGATCAGCCCCTGGGGTAAACGCTCTCACTCTCCCCGGTGAGGCCATGTTCTAGGGACAGGATTCCCTCTCCATCCCTTGCACTGACCCTGACGTCTCAGGAGGGACAGAAGAGGGAGTTGGCGAAGGAGTTTCAACTTCCATTTAAAGAGGCCGGGCGAAGAAAACAAGGACTACAGCTACTTTCAGCAACAACACAGGTGAATACACTAGTAAAGGGAAAATTCGAATATTTGTTGTTTCATTTTCTAGAATACACGTGAGCTGACCAGATATATTGAAATAGCTGTATTCATCATTTTCTTTCCTGTTAAAAAACTGAAAGGCAGGGGAGGGAAACTAAGCCCTTCCTGAGTACTGAAATAAACAAAGTTGTCTTAAAATGTGCTTTGGCGTATTAATTATTCAATGGAGAGTAGATTGGGCTGTTAACCGCTAGAACACCGTTACGTGAAAGGCCAATGATAAGGACGTAACAATGATGGGATTTGATTCCGCGAGTGCACGTCTATTCATATCACATAAAATCAATTACTGCAATTCCCACAGGACTTCCCCTGCCCCCAAATCTCCCAAATATGTTCTAACAGGCAAAGAAAGCTATGGAAACCGTCAATGTGGAGATCAGGGTTCTCACTGATTGTAATTAATCAGAACCAAATGTGTCTCTATATTCTAAATCTCTGTGGAAATACGCTTCCTATATCCTAAGCAAAAATAGCTCCTAGGCCTGCATAGTATTCTTATTTGTTCATTCCTGTGAAGATAATAACTTTACGTAAACAGGATCCTTAAACGTCTTAATCAAGATAGATGGCCTTCTGTAGCCATTATAATAAGTGGCCTGTTTTGTGATCCAGGGTGAGTTTGTAGTTTTGACCATTGTAAAACTTAGTGTTTCTTGAAAAAACAAGACCCAACTCATTGACACAGACAACAGTATGGTGGTTACGGACCGGGTGGGGAGGTAAGGCAGCCAAGGGGGTGGTGGAAGAGGGTACAGGGGGTCAAATGCATGGTGACAGAAGGGGGCTGAACTTGGGGTGGTGGGCACACAGTGCAATATTCAGAAGATATATCATAATATCATACACTGAAACTTAACCTTATTCACCAAGGTCACCCAATAAGTTTAACTAAAACATAAGTAAAGAAAAGATCATACCATGGGTGGGGGATCGTAGTTCCCTTGCAGATGAGGCAGAAGGACCCGAGGCATTAAGCCTGTCGCTATGTCCCATGGATTCGGGTGGTTCCAAATTTTCTTCTCTCTGTGTGAGGTCTAAGATGCCCAGGCCAATACTGTAAAGAAACACGACTGACTTCCTAAGGGAAGGGTCGAAGCAAAAAAGAGGTGCCTCTTCGGAGACGGCATCTTGTTGAGCCATTTCTAGAAATAAGCACACACCCTCGGACAGTTTCAATATTTACACCATACCCTTCACAGGACAGCAGGAAAGCTAAGGGTGCCTTTCTAACAACCGCAAGCATCGCCCCTGTTCTTACTGATAAGAGCACATTATTCTTCAAAATTTGAAATGATTTCTAAAGAAATCTTTGTTTCCTCTCACATTTGGGTTAAATACAAAAAAATCAAGCGTTTTGCTTATAGGTGCTAATGGGAAGTTTTGGTACAAACTCACCCAGACGAATTCCCGACATATCAAGACAATTTTCTCCGTTTGATGTGAGCTGCAAGGGTTCCTTTGCAGATATTATTTTAAATGCGATTATCTCGCCTTCTTTTTTTTTATTGTTACAAAATAAAGACTTTCCCCCCATAGGTGGCCTGTCACTTTTGAAATGGGCAACATGATGAATTATGGCACGCTCGCTCCACTCGGCTTTATCAAGCTCATTAGAGATGATGCATGATCTTGAACTTTACAGAAGGAAAAAAATTCATGGGCACCCTCTTTCTTATCTTCTCTGTTTACCTCTGGAAATTGTGCTGTTTTACTTGTTGCATATACTGGCCACCTATTGAGAGAGAGAGAGAAAAATCCTTGTCTGTAAAACTCACGGTTCTCTTCTACAATAGCCCTAAAGTTGAGCTGTGAATTTTCAAAGGGCGGTATCTCTAAACTTCCAGCTCAGAATTGTCATGCTAGGCAAACAAACAATTCCATGGGTATAGATTTGATGGAAAAGGATATTTTTCACTCAATTTTCCAATGAGAAGGCCTTAAATAAAAGAGCCTTTCATAAGAGAGCTTCAGTTTAATAAAGTCTTCTTTCATCTATAAATTTAAACCAATCTTATTCCCTCCTAGATCCTACGGTTTGCTGAATACTCATTTTCTAAAGAAAAATTTAAGACTCGGTTTTAAACTGCTTAATGCCAAATAAGTTTTAAATAAGCCTTAAAAATGCAAAAAAAAATATTACAGAGCTAAAAAGCCACATCTTCTTACCTCTCTCTCTAAAGTACTTTGAAAGTTTGACTTGCTCTAAAATAGACAGATTCACCAGGATGAAGGTCATCAGATTTTTTTTTTTTTTGAATGTTTCTTCAGGTTGAATTCAATGCTTATCAGCTTGGACAATTTCTCTCTCATCTTTGAGACGTTAACTACTGTTGAAATGTAAAAAGCAAATAAATATTATTTTTACATGTGAAATACAGAGCTGGAAAACATATTTGCCTTCAAAATCAGAAAGGTGACTGCTTGGAAAGCAAATATACATATTGTCTGAATTTCCTTGTCTGTGGGATGTTTCCGGTCTGACCCTTGCGATTGATGAGTTCCCGTGGAAATGGAAAGACCACTGTGGCTCTTACATTAAAAAAAAAAAGATAAAGAACCAAATTCCAAAATCGTGGAGAACTGCCCTATGACCCCTTCATCTACTGCCCGAGGGGGCCCATGGGTCCATCTTACTTGGAAGGGTGTTTTCAGAAAGAGCATTTATGAGTTTGTACTGTAGTAACCGGGTCACGACTACCCCTGCCGTATCTTACTGTGGCAGCCCGAGTAGACTAATACACTGCGTATGCCCAAGATGAGACCAAAAGTCTTGGCAAAGCTAAGAAAGTTTAAGCCCCTGAAAAGGCCAAACTGTAATAAAATTCTTAAGAGTTAGCCCCTTAATTTTCTCCTTGAATTGTATGCCCACGTTTCTAGTAATTCCTTCTGGTATATTTAAAATGATAACTGTCCCTCATTGGCAAGCGTATCCGTGGATACTTATTAGTGGTGATTGTTATTTGGTGTGCATAATCTTCCCTCCTGTGCCCACTGCCCCATTCCCGGGACCTCCAGGTCCCCCGCTAATATTCCTGAATCATCTTGATACAGAGGCAATGAGCCCCCCCAGTTCCCTGATGTGGATGAGGTTCTTTGTGTGAAGCACACAGGATTGCTTTATTTCCACTGTTCCAGAACCTCAGCATCTTCATTTCCTTGGATCTACTTACATCTGCATTTCAGATGGTTCGCTGCTAAATGTCTTCCTGTTGAGGGCGCTACGCTACATCAGTGGGTTCCCTTTCGGTTTATCTGGGGCACAGGGGAATTTTCCCTCTCTATTCCTCTCCTGAATCCTAGGCAGATCAGGAATCCTGGAAGGACTTGGAAGACAAGTGGAAACTACCTTTTATTACACAGGCACCAAAGAGAGAGGGGCGAAGTCAAATACAGTGATACAAGGTCTCCCTTTCCAGCATCATGCTGTGTGCGTGCCAGTACATGGGGTTCAACCGAGCACAGTTCCTGAGGGCTGTGGGGAAAGGGCAGATGGCCTGAAATGCAAACCACTGTCTTGGGCGTTTGAAATTTTTGTCAGAATGACTTGGGAAATGAGATCGCTGGCGTGTACGTAGAAGTGGAGCCGGAGACGGCAGGAAGAGTGATTTCAAGGTGTCACAGGCAGTTGGAGGGCTCGGGGCTGAAACCTGGGAGGTTGTCCGATGTTGCTTCAAGGGCATCTTCTTTGAGTGACAGCCTTGGCCGTGTCAGTTTTACAGTCGTCTCATCTGTCGTTTGAGTGGAGGACAGGAAAGATGGAGAAACAGACGTGGAAACTTCAGCGCTTCTTAAGTTGTTTCACCATTCAAAAACAATTCCTTCATTTGTACTTTCAAATTAGTGTACATGTGAAAAGTGGTTCTGGGTGGAGACCTCTGAAGCTTGTTTAATAAGGGTACTCACTGTTTACGTTGTCTTACGGTACATGTTATGTTGTGCCTTTTTCCACTTAATGGTATTTCGTATATTCTGAATATATTTCATATATTCTGCATAGCATTCACACACTAGTCATTTTTAATAGCTCTCTGTGGCTCATTTAGTGAAGTCACCACTTATGAGTTGGCTTGGATCTAAGTTTGAGAGTTGGCGATCTTTCTGCTTTTGGAGGCTACACGTTTGCGTAAGGTAATGGCAGGTGTTTACGCTGGTGTTGAAATTAGATGCTGATTCAAGGTCGCCCTCTTTTCCTTCCCCTTAATTCCCAACTGGACGCAGCCCCCAAACTTTGAGATTTCCGACTCCCAGTGCTCATCTCCACAGCCATCAATCCCAAGAAGGTGATTTTCATGTAATAATTTTCCGCTCATCGTTTTAACCTCTTTTGGTGCATTTCTATTATTTCTTTGTCCTTACTGGTGGTTACACCAGCTCCCAGTTTAATATCATTTGCACATTTCATTAATATGTGGCTTACTCCCTCTCCGAGATCCTTAATAAAGATGTTAAATTAGATTGTATCTGACATTGACCCCTGGGGCAGCGCGATGCTTTAACGATATCCCGTCTTCCTGTCTGTAGCCCTATAGAGCTCTTGCAGAATGCGGAAGGTGCAGCTTCAACCTGGGATAAATCTTCAATTTTAATTCCAAAGCAGAAGTCAAGTCATGTGGTTTGGGATAACTTGACATTGCCAGAACACACTTGTAGTTGCTAGGAAGTCATATTTTAGCAATTAAGGACAGGTTTGCCAGAATGATATGTCAGGTTGCCAATCTGCTGACAATTACAAGAGATAGTCTCTCTTTCCTGTTTCATGCATTTCAGTCAAACTGAGAAGGGTCTTGTTTTTCCAAATGAAACTCGGCTTTTTTATTTCAAGGCTAGCAATCACCTTTCACCAGCTTTTAAACAGCACGCCTGCTCTGTGTTTCAAAGCGGATTTATTAAAGAAATGGTTGTACCAATACCCTGATGTAGACAGGCTTCAGGGAAATGGACCAGGTGCCCCGGATGTGAAATCCACTTTCGAATTTCAAAAATTTACAAGTTCTTCCAGTTTGGAAACGTTTATTTTTTTTTTCATAGAGAAGGTATACTATGATAAACTATGCTTGGGACAAAATTTAACTCTCATAATTAGTGGAGAAATCTATATATTTCTATCAGAGGCAGAATTTCTTCAGATAAGTTATAGAATAATATCTTAAAAACTAGACCGCACTACCAAACAAACCCAAATTCCCATGCAACGAAACTGACTCCAGTCCCCACCACCTAACTTGGGCTGTCCTGACCGATTCACTCGTGCAGCCGGAGGACAGACACAATGTCTCCATTACCAAGCAAGTATTGTTTTAAAAAGGTCTATTAATTCTAGATGAACTGATTGTTAATAGTCAAAAAGTATTCATGGTAGGTCCACAAGGTGCAGAATGGTTGAGTCAGCCACATGTCGGGATTTTCCTTTTGGAGAATATCATGAGTGTATGACTTCTCCCAGCCCACCACTGTCCATGGAGCGAAGGTCAAGGGTCCCCGATAGCTGAGGATCAAACGAGGACTTCTCTTCCCTCCCGCAGCCAGACTCTGGGGCTGCATCTCTGCGCACCTGACAAAGCAGTTTAGGATCCTTGACTAGAGGCGAAGTGGTTTTACTAGTTTTCCACCATCAGACACGTAAGACAGATTTTGAGAAGACAAAAAACAGGAGCGATCAGGAAGCCACTCTCAAAATTGACTAGAGAGTTATAATGATGGGTAAAATAAAAATAAATATGTCTAATCACAGAATGGCTTATCATGGGAAATAAAAATGAGCACTCTTTTGCATTGAAGCTCATTCTCGTGGATCTAATTTGGAGAGATACTTAACAAATAGTGTAACAAAGGCTTTCTTTCTGTTATAATAAGTAATTGATGTAGACGGAACCATTTTGCCTGATGGATTTCAGAGCGGAAGACTGGCAGGCACGCGCAGCACCATCGTTGAAAAGCTGCGTCGCAGATGCTGCGGTTCTTTTTCTTTTTTTTAAAGACATTTGTATGCTTCTTGAAACGAGAAAACATCCTCGCCACGCAAGAGCAGTGGTGTAGACTTTTCTTGGAAATGCTATGTGCAGAATTTTAAAAACAACACTGGAGGTCTCGCTTACGAACCTAGTTGAGAATGATGTAGTACCTGGGCCGGACTTGGAGTCAGGGCACCGTTTTCGCTGGTCTTCAAACTCAGGTCTCTTCTGCATCTAAACCTTCTAATTCTCAGGCTAGTTTTCTCAATGGGAAGCTCGCCTCGCTGCTTCTACTTGAACAACTTCCAAAGCTTTCCAGGTGCCTGGTGCCTAATGTTCAAATTTCTTAGCCCACTCCTCTGCCGCAAATACCTTTGGCTCCCATGATGCCAAGGGAGGTCTTGTACTCTCTTACCTGAGACAGGTTTTGTCAACTTCTTTTTCTCCCTTGGTGAACTCATCGCTCAAAACTTCTCACAAGACATCTCCTTGGAAAAGCCAGTATCTTTTATTTCTCTTGTGGATGCACGTTTGTTCATATCACTGCATCATAGGATAGGTTTGCTATTTTTAATCGTAATTATTTAGTTATTTGTCCAAGCAGCTCACCCAATCCCTCCAATGGCAAAGACTGCATTTTTATTTAACTTTACAGCACCTCCTCCTGCATCAAATACCTTAAGTGTCTGGCATATGATTATGCGGAAATGTGTGTTAAGTGAGTGAGTGAATGAATGAATGAATGAGTGAATGAATGAATGAATGAGACCTGAATTCAGCTGGTGATCTTACCAACTGCCTGCTGTGTGACCTTGGCTGAGTCATTCGATCCTCTTGTGCCCCAGATTCCCGCTCTGAGCAAGGAGGATAATAATTGCTACCTGTCAGAGAAGGATGCTGTGAGGATTAATGAAATAATTTTTGTGGAGCAGTTTGAGCTCCCTGGAAGAAAGGCACTATGTAAGAACAAAGTGTTATTATAATTATTATGTAGCACCTTTCATCTGAGAATCTCAAAGCACTTCACAAAACATTAACTCATTAGTCTTCCCCACGCTCCTGCGAGAGAATCCCATGGTCTCCATTCCGGCACAGGGGGCCACGGCAGGCAGCAAAAGGTTAAATGCCACTTTCAAGAGCCAGTCTGGGGACTCCGAGCTGGGAGATGGCCCTTTGAACCTCAGGCACAGTAACTTCCCCCTTTGCCCTGTAGAGAGAAAGCCATTGGGCTGCCTGGGCTGGAGGGCAAAAATCAGTGCAAGGGGAGCTCAGGTTAATACCTTCCGCAGAGGGAGGGGTGGGGTGGGGCCGCCGGGCGATGACCGCAATCCCGCCTCAACTGTAACCATGAGAGGAAAACTACACCTTGCAATCCATCGCTCACCCTCCCGCAAAGGCTTCGTCTCAGATCTTTTCATCAGCCCCCTTTTAACTTGACACCTTTCTGATGTCTGTCTCCCAGCCAGCAAATGTCTCATCACCTTTGAATACAAAGGTAGCAGTTTAGCAGCCAAAGAAATACTCCTGAATATGACATTCAAAGGAGCTTTCCCCTCCTAATACTGTTTTTCCTGCTGAATCCCATGAATGTTAGCTGAGACAGGTGGTACTAATCCTCCTTCTAAAAGGAAAAAGGAAGAATGCTAGCTATTCTGCATATACTGGGGGAAGGAGGGAGCCCCAGTTCGGAGAAAGATGCTGTTACATTAGCAGCTTCTAGCAAAGCGGAGCCATTTCTATTCATAGCTATCCAGGGAGGCGACATGTGTGCTTCGCTCGCAAATGTGAAATCCATACTTCCTGGAGGTGGTGGTCAAGATCGCTGGCCCAGCCCTGGCCTGTGTGGCTCCGTTGGTTTGAGCATTATCCTGGAACAGAAAGGTTGCAGGTTCGATTCCCGGGCAGGACACATGCCTGGGTTGCAGGTTTGGTCCCTGGTCGGCGCACACACGAGAGGCAACCGATCAATGTTCCTCTCACACGCCGATGTTTCCCTCCCTCTCTCTAAAAATAAATTAATAGATGTGTTCATTTTAAAAGGTCTGTATACCAGACAGGGCCACTTCAAATGGAGCTCTCCTTGCTCTGAAAGGGGAACCTCGTGGGGGGAGGGGGGGAGGAAGAGTTTTTAACTTTCAAACTGGTTTCTTAAACATTACATTTACCCAACCAGAATGATTGTGTCAACACTGAGTCTCCGTAGTGCAGATTTGGAGATTACAAATGTCATTGAAAATTAAGATGTTTTTGGATGCAGTAACTCTCTGATACGTTATGTCTGAACATGACCACCGGAATTTCAGAACTGACCAGAGGGACATATAAAAGCGTGAAGGGGCCCCGCCCAAGCGTCCCAGGCTGCAGGGATTTCTAGAGAGCGTGATGGGGCGTTGAACAGCTGTGACCTCAGCCCCCTAAAATTAATCTTGTATTAAGGGCCAAACGTCTTATTCCTGCCAGAAAGCATCCCCCAAATGTCTCTACAACTCAGCCATTTCCAAAGACTGGGGTTTTACTTAGAAGAAAAAATAATAATCTCCCTAACATTGCCCCTTTGCCAAGCACAGCTGGATTCATTGCAAAGAGTGTATTCTTTAACATCGCTCATGTTAGATTGACAACTTTTTTCCCCCAACACTGAGCAAAGGGATCGTTGCTTGAGCATCCAGACCCCGCAGTGCTTCTGCACTCAACAGCTTTTATTGGCCTTTGAAATTCTCACCTCCGTGTAGGGAGAATTTTAATTGGACCCTAGATCGCTGGGGCTCTCTCACACCTCTTGTCTCGGCAGATTGGAGGGAGGCCGCAGAACTAGCCTTCCCCAGCAGCGTGACTGGCAGCTGTCTGCAGGGAAGGCCTGCTACTGCTTCCCTGTCCCCCCAAGTTTCGAGCTACAGACTGAATTTGTAGACACGCCAGAAGAATGCCATAGCCACCCACAGACGCTGGTGTCACGATGTAGGAGTAAAATTATGCCAGGAGGCAGGTAAACCCACAGCCAGGGCCCAAAGAGGCCAGAAAGAGGACTTTCTAGATGCATCTGAAGCAAAGGCAGTGAATTCTTAGCGAACACGGGGCCTCGAGGAGAAATTTCCCGACCGCAGTACCAGCAGCGGGTCAGGAGGCTCTGGGATGTCCTATACAAAAGAGAACCTGGCGGTTAGAAGAGCTTTTCGTCCGTTACCGGTTTGATCTTACACTGCCACAGGCAAGGCAATCACACATTTGTCTCTATTTCCCACTAAAATCTTTAAGGGCAGAGAATGCGTCCACGCACCCCCGGTACCTAGTGCGGGGCCCGCCAAAGCGTAGGCATGCGAAGCGTGGTTTTGAATTTCCGATGCTGCCCACCGACCTGATTTTGTCTTTGGGACAAAAACAGGGTCTAGGGCAGAAGCAAGGTCCGCTTGAGTGCGGCTGGTAGGGTCATAATAAGGGTGTCATGATTTATAGTTTTAATTTGAACATTTTGCCTAAAATACTTGGGTGTGATAACGTTATGTTACAGAATGGCATGCTATTGAGTTTGTAATTGAGAGGGGCGTTATTTGTGCCGGACCCTGTATGTATGCAGTTGCCCTCCGTGGGCCAGGCCCAGCATCAGCCGGATGAGGGGACATGAGAGGCAGGCTCGACGGTGCCCAGGATTTCATGGCAGAGCAAGTGGTCCAGGCTTTCGGTTAGCAGCCTGGGCTTTCAGATGCAGGGAGGCGGAGGCGGAAACAAGGGGTGGACACCCAGGTGGTCCTAGGACAGGCTCCCACCTGCTCCCCGCTCTGGTTTTCTGCCCGGACCAGAGCGTGGAAAGACAGTGGCCGACAGGTGCGCTGGCTCCGGGACCAGGTGGGGCTGTGCAGGTGTTCAGAGTTGTTCTTTGCAGCGACAACCGAGAGCCAGGTCCTTGGGGACTTGTCGTAGCCCTAACAGCTGTGACATTCCCCTTCCCACCACCCACCCGGTCAGTGTTGAGCAGAAAGCTACTGCGTGCCTGGAACCCTGCGTTCGCCCTGGCACCAGGGGTGAGGCCGCCATTCAGTGATGGCTGCACCAGCCCAGGGACTACATAACCTTGGTTGGGTCCCCCTCCATCTTTTTAGTCATGTTTTCATTTGGCCCTGGGTGCGGGGTGTCCCTGCCTCCTGGCATAATCTTGACCCTATGCAGGGATGCCAGTGGCCTTAGGAAAACCCCTTCTCTGAGCCTTGTTCCTTCTCTGTCTATACAAGGTGGAGAAGAACACTGTTCTTCCGTGCCTGATAACTTCTTTTTGAAAAAGATTGATTGATTGATTGATTGATTTGAGAGAGAGAGAAAAGAGGAGAGAGAGATCAATTTGTCGTTCCACTTATTGATGCACTCATTCATCGGTTGCTTCTTGCATGTGCCCTGAGTGGGGATCGAACTCACAACCTTGGTGTATCAGGATGGTGCTCTAACCAACTGAGCTACCCGGCCAGGGGCCTAATAAGCTTCTTGAAGATATGAAGACTCCAGAGATCTCAGCAAAAAGTGAAATGTAACATGATGACTAAGCGAGAGGGTTATGTCCACAAGATGGTTTTCCTCTCGAAATGGAGATAGTGATGAAAATAACAGGGGAGGTGATCAGTGGCTAAATATATACATTTGACAGGATGTAATTGATTTATTTGTGCATTCCTTCATCAAATTATTAAGTACTTGTGACGTGCCTGTCCCTTAATACCTCAAAGAGAACTTCCCCCTGCTGTTTGGTGTCATTTTATCATCACAGGCCACGTTTGCCCAAGTGAGGCAATTTCCGATGCTTCCGAGGGAATAGCTGGCTGTCAGTGAAGTCCTGTATCGGGAGCGCTATGGATGAGGAATTTGTAACTTCACCGAGAAAAGGGGCACTTACTGACCAATGGCCATTTCTCCCTTCCACTCTATCAGCTTAATCTTAAAACTCCAAGTTTCCTGCACGTGTATTTGAATGACAGAAAGCGCAGGAGAGGAAATTGAAGAAGAAAAACCTGAGACTCCTGACAGCTTCTCCACTCTTCACCCCATCTCCCACACACCTGCTGAGTCTGGAGCTCGGGGGGGGGGGCGGGGGGCGGGGGGGGGTGCGTGGCTCCGCAGCCCGTGCTGGCACAAGCCCTCTAGGTGGTTGCTGGGAGTCATGTTGAGAAGCCTCATGATGCTGCTCCTACGCTTTAAACAAAGAAGCGGATGCGGGATGAAACCGGAAAGAGAGTGTGAAGCTACATCCCCAAAGATGGATGGACAAAAAAGGGTTTAATCTCTCATTCTATAACATGGAATATTTGCATCTTGTGGAAGTATTTTACACACTGATGCTCCTCACTGGATTATCAAAAAAAAACTGCCGTGGCTACTGTGTTTAACATCTTTCAAATGCATTCAGTACCGGAGGCTCCTGATACTGAGTCAGTCGTAAATGAGGGCAGGGAAAATAACGTCTCCCTTTAAGGAAAGGGTTTTTTGTTTGTTTTTTGTTTTAGGGTTGTCTTTTGTTTGTTTTGGCATCTCCCCTGTATACCAAACTCAGAGATGGCCTAAAGCATTTTTTAATTCATTTTTATTTTTAATTTTGATTTTAGAGAGAGGGGAAGAGAGGGAGAAAAATAGAGAGAGAAACTTCAATGTGAGAGAGAAGCATCGATTGGCTGCCTTCCTACTGGGGACCAAACCTACACCCCAGGCATGTGCCCTGACTGGGAATCGAACTGGCACCATGCCCAACCAACTGAGCCACGCCATCCAGGCCAAAGCATTTTGATCTAAAGAGTCATGTTAAACTTATTAATGAGGAAACAGAAATTGAGGAAAATAATTTAGAAAAAATAAGAACTTCATTATTTCCAAGCTCTCTGTTCAATAGTTTCCTAGATCTTATGGTATTCTAATTTTTATTGTGCTATAAATAATCATCTCAAATAATAAATTTGTTGGCTGTGGAAACACAAGCGATAAAGAACTTTTCTTAAATTTTCAAATACACGTTTTAATAACTAATAACCACCCCTCCAAATTTCAATCAAAGCTCTCCTCCTAAAAAAAAAAACATAAGCTAAGTTCTGTGGAATTTTTGCACATCTGCAAGAGAATGACAAAGCCCCTTTTTAAATGACATTCTCTTTATGCTCATCTACTTGGCCTTGAAGTTACACCCACAACCAATGCTCAGAATTAACTGTTCTGGAAACAGAAGTCAGAATTCGGCTTCGTTAGAACTTCTCAAAACATTCTTCCTAAAGCTGTTCTGAGGTCATTTGGGACACCTCCCAGCTTGTTTTATTTATTAGAAACCTGTAATATAACAACTTTCCATATATATATATATATATATATATCCTCATCCATGAGTACAGTTCTTTACCCTCCCCTGTTCACTCAATAGATGCACAAGCAAAATCAGCTGGCGTTAACACCTCTAATTCAACAGGCGCTAATTGGAAAACAATGACGGGCAGAAGTTAAACAGCTGGGACTCAGCCTGCTTTTTGCTTTCCCCTTAATGCAACTATAAACAGAGCTGGGCTGTGTATGGACTCACAGTGAATCAGATGGGGTCTGCAAAGCTGTCCTTTTGAACATCTGTAAATATCCATTCATGGTCTTGGATTAGAATAACTCACGTTTCCTCATTCCCATTCACTATTTTTCATCATAGAAATCTATCTTGGAAATGATGGCAGAGATGGCTGAAGAGTGAAAAATTCAGCATGTTTGGATGCTAATTTAGCTGAATCAATAATGACCAGTAGTCCGGACACACCAATTCCATCAGTTTACTCTTGGTGAGGAATGATTCCCTAAAGACTCTGGAGTATAATTTTGCTTTCAGTTCCCTTCATCAGATATGTATTGCTCACCTCCTGTAGGCAATATTGCACTGCTTTCTGTCTTTACTAGCATTGCATCTAACAATTCATCCCTAGAAGGGCCAGTCAGGTTGGCCCTTAACTGGACTCAATCAAGATACGAACAGAGGACTGTAGACTTGCCCGTAGAATTAATACAAGGAGTTCTTTCTCAGGTGGCAGCTGAGCAATGAAAGCCTGCTGCTGACCTGTGTCTTCTGTTGCTCACACTTTCAGCCTCACAGAGGCGGGATGAGAGCGTAAACCATCCCAAGAATTCGATGTCTTCCCATTGAAGGGGGAGAAAGCTAGCGTCCTGCACAGGGTTGACCAGTTGTTTCTCCCAGCTGCCTGAAAGAATCAGGTGTTCCAGCATTGCGTTATCTAAAGCGTCCAGGCAACATGGCCCAGCGGTAGATTTCAAGAACCAGCCTCACTTGCTCAAAAAATACCTTATTTTTCATCATTATTACCAATGGATTTTTTCCCTATCTTTTTTAAATTGAAATATACTTGACATACAACTTTGCGTGAATGTAATGTGTACATGTTAATTTAATACATTTATATATTGTGATGGGCTTTCCATTGCAGTGATAATTAATACCTCTATTCTATTGCATAATTATCATTTCTTTTTAGTGGTTAGAATAATTAAGCTCCAGTCTCTTAGCAAGTTTGACGATTATAACACAGTATTTTCTGTATTTACTGTACTGTGCGTTAGATCTCTAGGACCTATCTACTACTTTTTGAAAGTTTGTATCCTTAAACACATTCTGTCCTATCCTTTCAACTTCCCCTCCCCGGTGACTACCCTGTCACTTAAGCACAATGTCCTCAAGGTCCATCTATGTTGTTGCAAATGGCAGAATTTCTTTCGCCTCATGGCCGAATAATATTCCGTTGTATATTCATCACGTCTTCTTTACCCATTCATTCGCTGGTGGGCACCTAAGTTGTTTCCATATCTTGGCTTCGTTGACTAATGCCGCAATGACACGGGAGTGAATATAGCTCTTAATGGCCTGTTCAGAACAATTTAAAATTCTGACAACTTTCTCAGCCAAAAGAAATCAATATGCCTTAGTATAATAGTTGAATTATGAGAATATAAAGTAATGGGAAGTTAACAATAACCTCGATGCCAAAGTGGAGGATTAATTTGCTAGTCTGCTATGGCTAGTACACCATACATTCTTCTTTCCCACCATGCTCTATTAATTATTTAACCAAATTTTTATTGAGCCCCTATCATACACCACATACTACCCTTAGGGCAGTATTCAGTATTCGCTCAATGCAGCTCACGAGTGCGAATTTTTGTGGAAGCTTCTTAATCCATCCACTGCATTCATCAAAAATGGTCACCACCTATAATGACAAAATGGCTCTTTTGCAAACTGTGGGTCCCAGCCTCTTCCTAGGGATTAGCCCCTAGGAAGGGGCTGGTGGTTGTTGGCAACCAGCATTTACTTTTCAAAGTGAAATAGAATACTATATAAAATATCAGTGCACATTGAGGGTAGTCAATTAAACATCACGTTTGAAAAGTTCGTTGCCATTCCACGCATTTGCATATGTTTCCATGTCAAATATATTTCTTACCGTTGGTCTCAGCTAAGTTAGTCTGAGAAACACTTTGTTTTTCTATGTCCAGTTGAGCACATTGCTGCTGCTGCTGCTGCGTTACTTACCTCTAAGTTGGAGGGAAAGTTCACAGTGCGTCGATTTTGAAGACTGACTTTGAGAACTGCAAATGATGTTCTGATAGTCCGAATGCGATTGTCTATCCCTCCACTTACCAAAGCGTTATCGGACAGTGGGTGTCTGTGTAGCATAATAATCCCATGACTTTTTGTAAAGGAAAAATATGTATTTCATTAGTGGCACACTCGTTTCTTCCTTTCCAAAACACTTTTCATCACGTGGACATTGTCTTAGCACCTTGAATGTTAATTATCCCCTTAGCTGATACTGGATATTCTTATGGGGAAACCATATTTGATGAGTAAGTCTGCAAAGAAGTTCACAAAGATACCTTTTTGGGATGATTTATGCAAGGCCAATTTTGCCCCACCTCATCATGATACCTAATTTCCATGAACCTAGGCTTTTAGTTAGTTAAATTATTTGTGGGAATGAATCTTTGTAGAATAGTGGTTGCCAGAGGCTGGGGAACAAGGGAAATGGAGAGGTGGTGACCGCACGGAACAACTTCCCAGCCATGAGTAATTCTAGGGATCAGAGGCACAGCCTGGTGACTGCGATTCACGGTGCCCTGTTACATCCCTAAAAGTTAAGACAGTAGATCCTAAAAGATACCACCACGTGTACAGAAAAAAGGTACAGAGTTCTTAGCTAACTTTGTCATAGTCATCGTTTCGCAATATGCATGTGAATCAAGTAATCTCATTACATGCGCCTCCACATTATTGGCATTAGACGTCAATAATATCTCGATAAAGCAGAACCTACACACTTTTAAAAGAAATGTAAAAACAAGAACCCGTCAATTGCATCAAATTACAACTTAGTGACACAGGCGGAAGACGGCGGTGTCAGTTTTGAAATTGCACCCATCTTCTACAATGTGGAGCCGACGGATTTTGTTGTCAAGTTCATGAATATGTTCAACGGAGAGTAGCCTCGAAGTCAGAAAAACTCTGGGCTGGTTGGAACTGGGGCCAGGATGGAAGAGTATTTTGTAAATAACGAAGGAGACCACCGTTTCGAGAGGAAACCAGCGCTGGGAACTGGACCGTTGCCACTCCCCAGTGTTCAGACAGAATGTTGAAGACGAACTAGAGGACACCAACGCACGTCTCCGCTGGGCTGGGCGACGAGACAGCCCCTCAGTGCTGGGTAGATCAGAAAGCAGCTTTGTTTTCGCCTGCTCGTAGTTACAAATTGCCTTGGCTCAGAGTGGACTCAAACGGGGTAGATGAAAAAATTGCCAAATTCTCGGTTCCTTTGGAACTACTTGCCTCCCTCCTAGAGAGAGAGCCTGGAGTTGCTTGGGTTGGTTAACACGTACGTTTTCTTTTGCCTCGCCAGTCAATTTTGTTTTGTTTTGTTTGAGAAGTCTCTGCCAGGCTCAAGCTAGAAGTAGCCTTGGATTATAAATGGTGGGATTTGAGTCTCTGGTTGCAAAGAAAATCCTGGTTTCTGAGTTGCATGAACTGAGGTTTTCCCCGCATCGTGACTACCTGCAGCACCAAATTTGGAATTAAGAGTACGATTAGATCCATGGAGAAACACTATGGAAAGTACACTCATTTGTTCTGCAGTCTTCTAGGATGACATGCTTTAAGTGGCCTACATAAGTGCCAAACTCTAAGGCTATAAATAGGCAGCTATTCCCAAAAGCCCTAAAAATGCGCTGGTTGGTTCTCAGCGTTGATTGAAACACAGGAGAGCCCAGAAGAGGAAAGCAAAGGAAAATCTACTATATCCTACACTCTTTTTCTTACCCTCCATACTTTATACAAAATTTTGAAGTGTTTGTTTCACAAGCCAACCCCCATGCTATCTTCGGTTATATAAAAAGGTATCTGGAAGAAAGCAAAGATTTGCCAGCATCAATTAAAAGTTTCCATGACTCAGGCGTTTCTGTCCATGAGTTTACGACTCGTTGAGTAAGACGTCTTCCACGTCTCATAGAGGGCAGCTCTTTTTGTAATCAACGATCCCTTTGCCTAGCCACCTAGTCTCACATTCACTGGATTCCAAACAGCAGCACCAAGAATGTCTGATTACCTCGGTCTCCAAGACGTTATAAAATAGACATACTATGCAGGGTCCGGCACAAATAACGCTCCTGTTTTATTGCAAACTCTTTTCTGACAAAATCATAAGCATGTGATTCTGCAACATAACCATATCACACTCAAGCGCACCACAGGACATTGTAGGTGACGTGTTCAAATGAAAACTATAAATTAGGACACCCATATGACCACCCTACCAGCCACACTCAAGCAGGCCTTGTTTATACACAAGAAAATGGGCTGAAATGCTAATGTGAGCATTAATATTTATTTTGCTGTAAGAAAAATTCTCATCCTCAATCAAAGTGCTACTGATAACTCTCTCCCCTTGAGTAGAGACCTTGTCAACATTGGAAAAATGTCCGAATATTCCCCTAAAATCACGCTCTGTGATTCTTTGCTAAAAAGGATTCCACAGCCCCCAACCCCCAAGCTCCCCAAAATCAATCTTGTCTACGTGGATAATTCTCACCAAAACGTGGTCTCACAGCGACCACACACCAGATACACAGGCCCTGACCCTGCGAGGGGCCCCCGTAGGTTCACCTCGGCCTCCGAGGAGTTAGTATGGGCGGCAGGACCCTGCGTGTTTGGGTGATTTACTTATTAAAAACATTAAAAGCTTTGGGCTCTCGGACAGCCACAGAGAAAGCAGAACCGTCCGGTGACCCCTGACCCCAGCTTATCAGATGACAGGTGTCAAACTCTCAAGGCCCCGTCACTGACCATGTGGGTAAAGGCCACATTTTATAGGCATCTACAGCAGTTTAAGGTTCACGCCCCAACCTGTGTCAACACCAGGCCAAGCGGGCAGACCGGTCGGGCAAGCAGGGCCAGGCACTGAGAAGACAAGCGATGGCCAGCAGTCCTTATTTACTTAAAAATCACACCTTCTATTTATGTATGTATGTATGTATGTATGTATTTATTTATTTATTTATTTATTTATTTTGCGCCACTTTTTTCTTTCCACTCAAGGGGACCGCGCAAAGCGGAGGACAGTTGTTTTCCTCCCAGAGTTCCCTGCGTGGTCATCAGCAGTGCATGGTGATCGCTTCACATGTTAAATCCTACAGGGGCATCAGCCCGTCAACCTGGACTCCGTGGGTCCCTGGAGAACGTGCTGCCAACGTTTTGCTAAATCAACAAACTTACCTTTTCTAGGCACAGTGTGCTAAGGAGAGGTGACTGTCACCTTGTTCCAGTGGAAAACTGAAGTTGTCAGACTAGTTCGGTGGGCCACGCATGCGTTAGGAGAGTGCTTCACTGTGTGTGTGTGTGTGTGTCCGTGTGTGCACGCGCGTGCATGCGCATCAGAGGCACTCTGGCTTGATCTAAATTGGGGGCAATAGTGACAAAATATCCCCATGTAATTGCTCTTGGTCTGGAGTCAGTGTGTCTGGGTTTAACCCTGAAGGGAGAAAGCATAGTCACTGCAGAAATCAGCTCTGAGGTGTGTTTGAATGTTCCGGGTAATGAGGAGGGGGAGGATTAAGTATAATGTCTAATATCCCAGCGTTGTCGTTGGATCCAGGACTTCAGAAGAGGTTCTGAGATCGTCAGCATGGACACAGCATGCCTGAGAATGAGGAAAGCCCCCAATTAGTGGGGAGCCAACTTCTCTTTTTAGTTTTTTAAATGTATACTTATTGACGGTGAAGGGAGAGAGAGAAACATCAGTTTGTTGTTCCAACTTATTTACGCATTGATTGGTTGATTCTTGTATGTACCCTGACCAGGGATTGAACCCACAACCTTGGTGTATGGGGATGACACGGTTGCCAACCAACTGAGCTACCTGGCCAGGGTGGGAGACAAATTCTCTTGACTGTGGTGCTCTGCTGTGACTGACCATCCTCCTTCCCTCCTGACCATCAGATATGTCCCCTTCCCGTTCATTACCTGGAAGTTCCCCCTCCCCTAACTGACTTTTCCTCAAAAAAAAAAAAAAAAAAGAAAGAAAGAAAGAAAGAAAAGAAAAAAGAAAAACCAGAAATATCCACAGACAGTTTGGGTTTAAATAAAAATTTAAACTGAGAACAAGTAAAATAAGCTCCTTGATCTGTTTCATAGAACTTGAATCCATTTTAGCTTATTTTAATCTCAATTTTCTTTTGTTTCTATAGAAACAATGAAATCAAATCCCAGCATTTACTGTTCACACATGTGAATTTTCAATTTATAAAATGGTCCTACTCTGTTGTTTTAATGCCTAACAAATTCAAAAGTGCCGTTGAAATCAAGTTATTTATCATAAGATCTATAATAAAAAACACCTCCACTCCCCCAAGAAAAACAACAAAAAACTTCCACCGAATCATCTAATGTTTATGAAACTACTAACGCTGTGAAGTCACAGAGCACAGTAAAAAGATACTTTGCTTAGTGAACTCAGTTTGAATTTTTTAATGCTAGTTCCTTCTTTAATAATTACTGTTACCTACATGATTTCTTCTTTCTCACAGCCTCTTACAATGAAATGGAAACTATATTTGTGCCCATCACAATGGAGATATTCCTTTTTAAAAAATATTATTTACTTATTTTTAGAGACAGGAGAAGAGAAGGAGAAATAGAGGGAGAGACGCATGGACGAGCAAGGGAAACATCAATTGGTTGCCTCTCACACATGCTGGGCCTGCAACCTAGATAAGTGACCGGGCCAGGAATTGAACCGGTGACCCTTCGCTTTGTGGCCAAGATGCCCAACCAACTGAGTTACGTGAGTCAGGTCTGGAAATATTCTTGAGTTAAAAGTCCAGGAGGATGTTTTGAGATGTGGCATTGCCGGTGGTGAATTTCACACGAAGAAATGTGAAAACCCAGCTTTAGGAGATGTTTGGAGTATGCATTCCATATAATATGCTATGTAGGGGTCGAATAGAAAGTATCAGAATGACCTGGATTAGAATCTTGGTCTTGCCATTTACTTCTTTGCCTGGATGACTTCAGGTGGGTATTGACCTGCTGTGTGCCTCAGTCTTTCCATGTATAAAATGGGAGCAAAGTCTGTGTTATACAGGTGTTTCATAGGACAAACGGGTGGATGATTATAGGAGCCACCACTTACTAAGCACTCACGATCTCGTATAACTCACAAAACAACCCTGGGGGAAAGGTCATAATATCCCCATTTTTTTTTTCTGGCAAGAAAATGAAGATTCCGAGGGGTTCAAGCATTTAGTGGCCAAATGGGAATTCTAACTCATGTGTCTGGTTCTAAATCTAATGCTCCTACCTTCTGTGTTCTGTGAGCCACTGCAAGCTGGAATCTCCTTTATGTGAGTTCATTTCAGCCCCGGTTTGCAAGCCAGTGGTCCTCAAAGTGCGGCCCCCAGACCAGCAACGGCATCACCTGGGAACTTGGTAGAAGTTCCTCCTCCAAACGTACTCAGAACTGCTGGGGGTGGGGCCCCAGGCCCCGCCCTTCACTCTCAAGTGACTGTAAAACCTGCTCGTTCCTCCTCGGCTACCTGATTCTTGTTCGTTTTTCTTTTAAGAGTGATTTAGTTTTGATTGTGAATTTCATACTTCTCCATGCAGAAATCTGGAGATATGGAGAAGTGTAAGGATGATAACAGAAATCAAACTTTCAGCATGTTAACATTCTGAGGCAAATCGCTTGCAACATGGATGTGTGTGCGCGCGCGCACCTGCATGAGAGAGAGAGAGAGAGAGGGAGGGAGGGAGGGAGGGAGGGAGGGAGGGAGGGAGGGAGGGGGAGAGAGAGAGAGAGGGAGAGGGAGAGGGAGAGGGAGAGGGAGAGGGAGAGGGAGAGGGAGAGATTGAGAGATTAAACCTGCCCTGGCTGGTGTAGCTCAGTGGATTGAGCGAGGGCCTGCGAACCAGAGGATCGCGGTTCGATTCCCAGTCAGGGCACATGCCTGGGTTGCAGGCCAGTTCCCAGCAGGGGACACACGAGAAACAACCGCACATTGATATTTCTCTCCCTCTCCCTTTCTCCTACCCTTCCCCTCTAAAGATAAATAAATAAAAATCTTTAAAAAAAAAAAGTCATTCTTTAAAAAAAAAAAAACCTTAATACACCCGTCTCCATTTTCATTTCACTGAAAAGAGTGGGCACTTTTCCAGGTGATCAAAAATCATCTGAAAACACAAATCTTGACAATTGCATAGGATTCTAGCTTATGGATAGTCTGCAGTTTACTTAGTGCTCTGTTAGCCATCCTTCTACAACCAAGACTTCTTCACGAGGCCAAATTTCTAATCCTGTCCGTAGGTGCGTGCTTGCAAGTAGAATTAAGGCCAGAGAACATAAATATTGTAGGGATCACATTACACACCATGAGATTGGCCTGAGGGGAGGTTGTCCTATTTTACTCTTCAACCAGTTCATGAAGGTATCACTCTTACCATATGTACTATTATCGAACGTATCTTAATCCATGCTTTGCAGAACAGCGTAGGACTGTTAAGATGTAACACAAGACTTGCACTGCATTTTAACATAGACTGGCTGTGACTTCCCTGCCGTTTTCAGATGACTTTTCTGACACAGCCATTGTCATTCTGCGAGTCCCAACACGTGCTGTCAGTGGCTGTCGTTAAACACCCCAAACTATGAGAAACTGCAGAGTGAAATGTCTCAGAGACCAGAGGGAAATCCTGGGGGAACCAGAAGACAACAAATAAATCTGGCTTCTAGACCTACAGCAAATTCATTTATTAGTCCGTTCATTTTGCTAATATGCAGGGTGATAAATTTGAAATAACATACGTAAAGGGCTCCATTGATTATGAACAGAACATTGGGTGCAGACAAGATTTCCTTAATGCATGAGAGGTTAAGAATGATCGCTTTTGATGCTAATTGGAAGAATTCTCTGTGGGGTAGGTGCACTCTTGACAAATGAGTTCTCCGTTAATTTCAGGGCATGGAAAGTGAACGGGACACTCTTTAAGAACCAGTTTGCCTCTCATTTATCAGTACTGTGCCTTATAATGCTATATTTAAAATGGCTTTTGCTTATGATGACTTTCCTTAAAAAATTAAATTCAGGCTGAGGTCAAGTATGAAACCACTTTGTTTTTTCATTGCTAATTAGCTTACGAAAACAAAACATTTATTTTTTTTCTCTCTGGCTTGTCCTGAGAAACTCCTAACGCTACACGACTCAGCTCACAACACCTCCACGTCTGCAAAGCCTTGCCAGTCCCTTCGGACTGAGTCGGTCTCCGTTTTCTCTGGGCCTCTGCAGTTCCTTGTGTCTGTCTCTGTTATGTCACCTGGCATGGTGCACTGGAATGCACTGGTGTCATAGTGGTCTCCCCAAACCCACTGTGAGCCCCTGCAGCCAAAGATCACGATGTTATTCATCCCAAGCATGCTTGTCGTCAACACTTGCTTGTTAGACAAATGAAAGGATGAACAGGTGTGGTAGTAGCGGTAACGTGTGGGCACACTGGGTCCATTTGGCTTGGCCATGGCGAGGCCGTGAGCTAAGGCAATGATGGTGTGAAATAAGGCATGTTAGGCTCTTTCATCCAACCAAAGACAGTGGGAGTTTGTTTTAAGAAAATATAAGGACGTAAGGAGAACAGGTTTGTAGGGAACACCCAATATCTTTGCGCCGGTCACCTAGCCAGTAGGATTTTGCGCTGTCTTCCTTACCGATTGAACTCTGATTTATTGGAGAGTGCTCTGTCCAGATTTTTATAAACTACCTTTCTCTGCCTCCCCTGTTGTAGGCCAGGTGGCCTCGTGTATTTGGTCAATAGATATGAGCAAAGGTCGTTGGGTGCTGCCTTTGGGAAAGCGCCCCCAGCTTGGCAGATGCTCCTTGAGGCACCCGGCAGTGAATATTTGTCTATGAAAATTCTTAATACAAAAATAACATGCAGAAACAATATGGTATTTTGGAATCAAGAGCCCATGAGATAAATGTTTTAGCTCCGCAACAATTTTATTATGGCCTTTGGATATATTGATACTTTTTTATCTTCCTCTGGTGAAAAGGAGATGCTAAACATTGCCAAGGTCACTACTACTTCATACCTGGCAATGGCTCAGAAGCGTTTGTCAGTCCCTCCTTTAGATCCTGACATTTAGCCCAACCTGTGTTTGGGGTCTGACCAAGTTCGTTACGGAAACACTGCCAACCAAGACCCGTCCCCTGCTATGTCAACTCACCCAGTAAAATTCTGCAGAGTATGCTACTTTATGGGAAAGGGGTTCTGAGAGTTCCCAGGTTTTCATATGTCTGTATTTGGACTGGCTCCGAAAATTATGAGCACATAAAATCACCACCATCACTATCACTTTCTACGTTTATTAATGGCCACCAAATTTCCTAGCATTAACGACGTGCCAAGCATTTTATATACATTGTTTCATTTACCTCTCCCAACGACACTATCCCTATTTCACAGATGAGGAAAGTGACAGTCAAAGATTTTTCATTGTCTTGCCCAGACCCCAGAGCAAGAAAACAGAGAAATAGAATTTGTACCTGGATGTATTTGATCAGGAAGTTCAGACATCTGGTAACATCACTAACTTTGATAATACCAGGGACACCACAATTTTAAACGTATTTTAAAAATACTTTGATCCCTATAATGAACTATTTTAAATGGATGTAATTATTTTTCATTATTCTTATTCCTCCTACCCAGAGGAAACAACTCAGAAGTGTGCCCTGGTCACTCCACTAGTAATAGATTGTCAGCATTCAAGCCCAGATGTCCCATTCCAAACCCCAGTGTGCTTGTACTTTATATTACTTTACATTGGACCATAAAGCATGTTCGTAAAACCTCACCTCTGCTATAATGACCGGAAACGTCTGTTACAACCATTTTGATTGAGTGAAGTATTTCATGGGGGGGGGGGGGGGGCGGTCACAGAGAAGGTTTGCTTTTAGTTATCAATCAAAAAATGGCCTCCAAAATGTTACTCTAAAATCCAGTAATAGACGTTAACAATAGATCAAGCAGATCCTTTGGAACAAGGCGCTGCGGCCAACCATTTTTAGAGCCCATAGCGGAGCAAAGCATTTTAAGTTTACTATTTTGAGGTTCTGAAATGTTCCGTCGTGTTCGCTCCCTTTGGTCCACAGCCAGGAACGGAGGCAGGAAGGCTCAAATACCAAACGAAAGGGTGTTCGCACAGTGCTTCTGGCCCGGACTGGAGCCGAAATATCGGAGCGCTCACAAGCAAAGCTGTTCTTCTGAGATTTTCATCCCAAACCTGCAAGAACAAAATGCTTGGGAAAAGAAATTTTTTTTGAATGCTTTGCTGAAGCAAATTCTTACTGCGAACTCTGCCCAAGTTGACGGTGAAGTTTACAAACCCATCCATCCCAAGCCCCTGTCTCATCCTCCACTCTGTTTGTATGCGTAAGCGATTCTCCTGCAAGTACACCTCAACCAGGGAGAGTCACTTTGCCACTTCACTTTTTATTCCCAGGAGGCCATAGCAGAATCCTGATATTCCACTTAGGCTAAAAGTACATACCAGGCAAATGATGTCAGAAAAAACCCTTCCAAACTATATTGTTTCCCCGGAAACTCTTTGATTATTGGCTTAAGAGAAATAAGTTCTCTATCCTCCAATGCCCATTATATTTATTTTTAGTCACCTATAGAAAATTTCTGCCAAGAGTATTTTTGACTATTGGATTAGTTTAGCCCTGATCATAACTTTCACTTCTAATTTCATCCCTTCCCCCCGGTTTCAAGAGTAAGATCTGATCTCACAAAATGTAAGTGTCTTTCGTGTATTTAACAACCATGGGCTGTTGATTTCTACTGTTCAGTTATCAATTTTATGTCTAAACTGATGGTTTTGCTCCTGCCTTTCAAGGAAAAACTATAATAATTAAATTGAATCGTTTCCAATAGGAGAGTCCACTTTCGGAACTAGTAGTTCCAAAAAAGCACATATTCTTTTTTTATATTTTTTATTTATTTATTTTTAGAGAGGACAAGGGAGGGAGAAAGAGAAACATCAATGTGTGGTTGCCTCTCAAGCACCCGCTACAGGGGACCTGGCCTGCACCCCAGGCATGTGCCCTGACTGGGAATAGAACAGGGAACCCTTTGATTTGTAGGCCAGCGCTTAATGGATTGAGCCACACCAGCCAGGGCAAAAGCAGATGTTGTTCAAGATGATCAGAAAGGCTGGTTCTTAGACCAAAACACAGAGTCAACCGTCCAAGGGACGTTACAGAACATCGGAAACATAGAGAGGAACAACCCCGAAAGCATGTTCTGCGGGACATCAATTAATAAACACCACCTGCAAAAGAATTTGATTAAATAACTTTATGAAACACCACGTTCAGCAAATTTAGCCAGTTCTTTTACTTCTTGTCCTTTCGGAATCTTTCATGTGCTAACGGTCCCAGGAATAGTCTAGAAGGGAAGCTAATACACATCTGCTGAATGTGAGTGGCGGGTGCATTTTCCCGCTGAGCATCTCACGGGGCCTCTGCTTCCCCTTCAGGGAGCTGTGAACTAGAACAGCCACGGCCCCCTGGGAGGCCAAAAAAAAAAAAAAAAAAACGTGAACTTCTTCTGATTGTAGTGCCAGTATCTTAACTGTATCACAATGCATAATCTTCACAGCAGCCCTATTCAATGGATAGGAGATGTATCTCTTGTTTGCAAGTGAGGATGCTGAGGTTTGATGGATTCATCCCTCGTTACTGGCTGCTTACGAGCAATACGGGGACCAGTCTCTGACCTACTGAGCCACAGTCGCGGCAGTGCGGTCCAGGTGCCTGGTGCTATTTAAATCGACAGATGGTTCTGCTGTACAGCTGCGGTTAAGAACCACTGGAATAAGCTATTTCCCCACGGCCACACGTGTTTTTTAATTTAATTTTTTTATTACAGTTCGCATTCAACATTACTTTGTATTAATTTCAGGTGTGCAGTACAGCGGTTTAGTAATCACCTGCTTTACAAAGTGTTCCCCCCAACCCCCAATATTTCAGGGACCCATCTGGCCCCGTACATAGTTTATGTGAAAGCTGAGGCTTTGGATTCTGTCTTCTGGGTGTCTCCAGGCAAAAGTCTGGGAACTGTCAGAAGGTTCGCACCGACTGCTAGGTGCCTCTCTACCGTCATGGTTCAGGGTAGAACAGTAACCACTAAGAGAGCCGGGTAAACAATGCGATGCTTGAGAAATAGAAGTCAATACATTAAATCACACGTGCACTTCTTGCAAAACCACCGAGAGACATAGCTTTTAAGCGCTCTGTGCGAGGGATTGTCAGACGTGAATGCTTGCCTTTCCATTACCAAGTGGAGCTATTGCCTTCCTTCTGAGCACTCGGCATGGATTTTGAATGTTTGGCAACTTGTCCTTAAAAAAATCTACATTAAACTATGTTCTCAAACAGAAAAATAAACCCTATTCTTTGGCCCCTAATGTCCCTGAAAGCGTTGCCTTTGCACATACAATAGTGACTTTTCCAGATCTGCTTGTCTGCCCTTTCATTCTGATCAGGAATGTTCCGGTTCAATTCCCATCTCTGCAATAAAACTGTTCGTTTAAAAAAAAAAAATTGTCAGTAAACATTAACCCCTTTGCTGCTGCTTCCCCCGATGACAGACAAGGATTGGGCAGATGCCCAGTTTACACGCTGAGTTTGTGAAATGAAAGGGCCTCAAACGCAAATTGCGGGGAGTGGTGTTTTATTTTTTTTTTTCTGTGGTGGTTATTCTCTTCTGCACACACAGCCCATTTCCCATTAATCTTCTTCGACCTGTGTGCTTTGCCGGTGCCTTTGTTAAGAAGGAAAGTCGACCGAGTCTTAACCAGGTAGAATGCCCCCCAGTTACACCACTCAACAGGTTAATGCATTTCTCAGAGATGCCTTGAGCTTTGGAACAGAGCAAGCAAATGGGTAAACCTTGGACAAAAGGTATCACTTTGCTCTCAATGGAGCTAAGAAAATTACTGAGCAAAAAAAGGACTGAAGAAGTATTCAAAGGGAAATTAGCTTGCGCTCTCTTGACAGGTCAAAGGCCTGTTTTAGGGTAGGTTGTGCGTAGTTGGGTAATGCGTGATATTCACTCAGTTGAGCCTAATGGCTCTTTGAAAACCATTAAGGTGCACTGAGTAAATACATTTGGGGGGTATGTGAGCTAATTTGAAACACACACTGTTTTAGTTATAATTCACTCTTTCACATGTGACCCAGAAGTGCCCCACTGTTTGGGCTGAGCAGTTGGCCGAGGGCAGAAAGTTGAAGTTTTGTGCATCTTGGCAAGTTCCAGTTAAGAGCGTTTGTCTGTTGGGGAAATACATTCTTTTGGGTTATTCACATTATCAAAGAGTTGTAAGCAGTTCCTGATGAGAAGGAGCTAAAAATATCCATAAGAGTTAAGAAAAACCCCTTTGTGGCATCACAAATTTTGGTGGGGGGCGGGGGAAGGGAGTAACTTTTCCACAATTGTTGGAGCCAAAATGAAGGACCACCACATTAAGCAGCTTCTAATTAATCCAGTGAAAACAACTTTTTAAAACTAGAGATTATTTGTCCAATCTACCCCTTCTACCTACCCATGGGGAACAAGAAACCCGGACAGCCGAAATGACCTGTCCTCAGGCCCCGAGCTACAAAGGGGCCCAGCGAAAGCTGAGCCCCGTCTTACCCCTGCACGGCCTGGCCAGGGCAGGCCTCCTCCATGCAGCGGCAGAAACAGCAGGGGCGACCCCCGTCAGCACGATTTCACCAGGGCAGTCAAAACCCCACAGTCACGGCCCATCCCGTAAGGAACCCGGAGCCCACTGACAGACATCAGTTGTATGTATACCATTGCTTCAGATGTCCAACACTGAGCCCCAAACCTCATTTATGTCTGGGTATTCCCTATCTTCGAAGACAGAACCACTTTAGGTACCAAAGCGTCAAAGCTGGGAGTCACCTGGATCCTCTCCTCTTCCTCTTGTCCCCGGGCCTCACGGCTGCAGGCTCCGGCCCCTCCCGCTGGCGGGAAACCCACAGCATCCGCCTGGCTCCGCCCGGCAGCCTGCGCCTGGACCACTGGCCACCACGCCAGTGTCCTGACGGGCTTGAGAGGCCCAATTGCTGTTATCCACACGGCTTTGGGCGCAGATGTTTCAGTTCTGCCCAAGCTTTCGGATGTTTTACCGACTAAAGCTTAAGCAACTTGGCCTGGAAAATGTAACTTCCATGATCTGGCCTCTCCAGAAGCATCTGTCTGTCTACCCCCAGCATCCAGCCTTGGGTATCACAGCGCTGGCTGCTGTTACCTCCGCCCCCCTCCCTCCATAAGGCGTTCCACCCTGCACTCAGTGCATGGGGCTCTCTGCGTGCGAGCTCCAGGCTGCTCTCCAGCTCTTTGAACTTGGGAATACATCTTATTTATCCTTGTATTCTAAATGCCTCGGGTAGGGCCAGACAGAATAGGCGTTCAGTGTTTGTTGGCTGAATGGAGAAATAAAGCGTTCACAGCCAAGATGGTTCCTTTCCCAAAACTTGAACAAGAGTGTGGCTTCTCATTCTAACATAAGTAAAAGAAAACAAACTTTCACATGTTTTTTTTTTTGTTGTTTTTAGGAATTTCAAGCATGCAGATTTTTACTTCAATGACACCTAACATCGGAGGATATTGAACATTTTAAGAAGGGTTCTTTTAGTAACAGTTATGACCTCTAGTTATAAGGAAGCTGTCCTGTCCTAATCGGCATGATTTTCAGAAGCTAGGTTGTGGGAGGGAACTGGCCTACCCTGGGAACCTACTACTTGCTAGAAATTGTAATCTCAGATTTGCAGATGAAGAACTTCAGTCATGGGGAGGTCAAATAAATTGCCCAAGGTCACACTGCTAGAAGTGTGTAGCGGCAGAATCAGGATTAGAACTCAGATCCACATGGACGTGCAACCACGGCCCTCCTACTGCACCCCGAAGCCAAAGCAGGAACGTCCTTGCCTTGAATTCCAAAGTTATTCCCCCATCCAAGAATCCATGGCGAAGTTTTTAAATGTTTGCTATGTGTGAAATTCACAATTCTGCTTATAAAGTGTTATAGCAAAGTGAGTTTCATTATTTCACATAGCTTGTGCTTGATTTATTTTGTAGGCAAAATAAAGAAAGAGGATAAAGATATAGCATTCCTTAGCTCTGAGCATCGCTCAGCCTTTCAAAGGCTAGGGACCACGGCCTCTGGCTCAGGGGAAGCCCCGGGGAAGCTCTGTTTTCCCTTCTTCCTCACCCCGCGGAGCACAGCTTTGCAAATCTCCTCCGTTACCTACCTGTTGTCTCCTTTACCAACCCTATCTCATGTTATTTTATTTTTTAAAAGATTTTATTTATCTATTTTTAGAGAGAGGGAAGGGGAGAGAGAAAGAGAGGGCGAGAAACATCAATGTGTGGTTGCCTCTCATACAACCCCTACTGGGGACCTGGCCTGCCACCCAGGCCTGTGCCCCGACTGGGAATCAAACCAACGACCCTTTGGTTCACAGGCCAGTACTCAGTCCACGGAGCCACACCAGCCAGGACCCATCTCATTTTAAACTACCACTTTTTGTGAAGGGTAATGGTACATGGTGGGAAAGTATAGAAAGTTAATAGATAGAGTTGGTATAAAGAAAATGCATTCTTTGGATAGTTGCATTGTTTTTTTTTGTCTGTTACACATTTACAGGTCTCGTTGTTTCCACGGATGTATTTTATAGATGGCCCCATTCAAAGCACACTACCTTAGCAGTTTGATCACTGAGAAATTTGAATCAACCCTCTACTTGCGTTTCCACAGGGAGAATTCTTTTCTCAAACATTATACCTGGATTGTGAGTGAAGCCCTTGCACTTTTTATTTAAAATCTCTTAGAATCTCTCACAGAGGATCTCATATAAAATTGCCTTAAAGACTGAATGTCACTAGTCCTCTTGGTTTCCGCAAGTCCAATAACCACTATCTGTCAGAACATCTATTTTTCTCAATATTTATTTTTGTTTGTCACTGGGCTGGCACCCAGTCTGTGCTTTAAAAATATGTGTCCAACGAGGAAATCTCTCTGGGAATCTGAGCACAGTCATCTGTGGCTGTTTCTCTGTGTTTGCATATTTAGACTCAAACTAAATGAACCCAAAGGAAAGAGAATTATTGGGGGGCAATGGAGGGCTCGCAAAACATGACAGTTGGGCACTTGGGACAGAAAAGGACAAAACTGGGGAACCAGACTACTGGAGGGCACTCGGCAGCAGGAGTTAGTAATGCATTTTATAACGCTTCAAGTATTGTTATAGCTAGTATACATTTTTATAAATTATGCATGCAAATATTGTAAGCACTGTATTACTGGATCGCCCCCAAAGCCCTTTGGGGTGGGTCTCCCAGGTGTCTTTCTGATACAAATGAGAGAGGGGGCCTCAGTGTGCAGATGAGCATTTGCTGCGTTGCCTGGGCCTTTATGGAGCCAGCGAGACTCCAAGGGTCTGCGACTGCGAAAAAGTCGATTTTGCCGAGGACGGTGGGGGCAGGCTTGGGGTGGGCAGGAAACAGAACCACAGCTGCACCTGTGGGCTCATTGCAACAGTTACACAGCAAAGTGACCAGGGACTTCACAATTTTCCTTAAGATTTAAAAAAAAAAAGCCATACATACATGCGTTCATATTTGTGTATATTTGTAACACTGAACTTACCTTTGAAAATTCCTTAAAGCACCAGTAGCATGTGGATGTATGGACACATACAGTGGGTGACCACTCCTGTACATGTCCTAGGTCACAAGCCACGTAGTAAGACGCACAGGGCATGCTGGGAATGGGGGCGCAGGGGTGGGGCCAGGGGTGTTGACTGTCACCGAGGGGCAGCAGATCCAAACCCTCATCCAACACTTCTCCCAGAGAAAAGCCACACTCACTCACGGCGTGGAATGGGAAGACAGCTCTCCTGGGCGTTTTCCATTTGGCCAATGGCAATAGGAGGATTTGCTGCTGTTAAATGGACCTGCGATGCAATTCCAAGGTCCAGGCAGGTGGGAAGGGCAGGAAGGAGAGCGGGCCCAGCGGTGGCCAAATGTCTCACAGTGTCTGAGGGCACTGAAATCCTCAACTGGAACTCCAGATCCTCTCTCAGCTGTACGAATAAAACCCCCCTTGTGATGACGGAGTAATGGAGGAGATGCCCAATTGCTATATAGACACAGGGTCCTTCTGGCAGACTTTAATAAATCGCTATATTTTTCCAGTGCAGCCTCATCATTTTCCAATGCATGCACATGAAATCCAGTCCGTGTGGCAAGTAATAAAACACTAAAAATCGGCCAAAATCAAAGTAAGTACTAAAGACAGACCATAGCCAGGAATTCAGAAGAGGTTAGGATGCCTGATACATATATTTAAAGACATAGGGGTGTGTGTGTGTGTGTGTGTGTGTGTGTGTGTGTGTGTGTGTGTGTGTAACTTTGTGGGTTTTTTTACGTAGGGATTTTATGTTTTGACTGGGTCACCCATGGGTCAGTGTCACCTAGTAAGTGCTCAATAAATGCTTGTCAGCCGCAGATTTGATGGACCAGAAGGATTGCTCAAGAAGCTTTTAGGCTTGACTGCAAATTTAATTCAATAGTCCATTCACAATCTAGATGTTATCGTAGAGAATTTCCATGTCATTTTTTCTCCGTAACTTACCAACAGTGAAACTTAAGTATCTCAATATTTTTTTTTCTTTTGACCTTATGCAAGTTGAGCAAGACAGACGATTGTCCATCGCCCTGAAATACGTGCAGAAATAGCGTTATTGGACATGGCATATCCTCTTTCCCCGCGATGACCTCCCCCCTCACTGCAGTGCTGTCAGTCCTGGGGTGACACCTGCCACCACCGGCCCAGCGTGTGCCACACGGCAGCAGATGGCGTGAGGCCTGACGTGATCACTTTATGAATAGTGACAGCTGATCAGGGACATAATAAAACAATGTGGCTGCCATCCTGGAAAAGGTGCTAAGTAGGGGTGACATGCTTAGTGAGGGCTACTCCTCTCTCTTGAACCTCATTATCCATCCCTGAGGGACACCAGACCAGCCAGGCAATGGCCGCTTCACGCACGGAGGCAAGAGCCTGACCGGCGCACGGATCTCCCTCCAATCACATTGGAGCAAAGGACGGCGTTCAGCTTCCCACGTGCGTGACATTCGGGTACACGTTCGTGCGTCTTCCCAGTTTTACGCCTCCTTTTCCACCCAATGGGCTGTGGTCTCACACCTGCCGCTTTCAAGAGATCCGCTTCCTACCACTCTTCTTCCACAAATCACCACCGTGAGCCCCAGTAGAAACCCCCAGGAAAGAGTGTGAGGAAGGTAGCCTTGTGTCTAGTGAAATTGTGCTTCTGGGGATCAATAGTATTCTGATCAAGTTTTTATCTTTGATTCCTACTTCTGAGAAAAAGCCATATAGAGGGACTCAGCAGATAGGCTTCTCTTAAAGATTATTTATTCATTCCATAAACTGGACGTAGGGGCTAAAGGAAACTGGGCCACCTTCATCTTCAAGGAATATGAAGTATTAGAAAGACATATACCTAAACTGTCCATTATAATCCAGAGAGATGATCTGTGTTGAGTATAAAATTGGGGGTTGACCAATGTCACCAATGATGTAATATATATACAGCATATAAATAGCATATATAAATACAAATTATATAAAATCACCTAATAAGACAAGCATTCCATATTCCAGTGGGTTTATCCAATCCTGATGATTTACCCTAGATTGTCAAGATGATCTCTCAAAAACAGAGATTTCTACTACTCAAAGGAACACGCGGCCTTTCGCTGTACGTCTGTTCCTTTGAGGCACCCAGTGGGTTTTGCTCTTGTCTTAATTGTTACCTCCATGCAAAAAACATAACCTAATGACCTACAACCAAAAGGCCTGCATACAAAATGCTTTCTGCTGCCTTTGACGAAGACAGAGAACAGGAGACGCTGGAATGGCGGGGAGGGTGGAGCAGAATAAGTAGGCGAGTCATCCCCACAAGTCCCACTGAGCTGCTGCCCCGTGGACCTCAGAGGGCCAGCTCGCACCAGGCTGCATTAACGGGCGTCTCTTCTGTACTTGTGACCTGCCACCCGTGGTCTTTTTATAAGTCTCGGGACCAAAGCTAAGCGATGCTATCCCGCTGATTTCATCGTGCCCACGACAGTGCCTTGCCAGAGCGCCTGCTGGAGAATTACGGTGTTAGGTGTGCCTGGAGACATTTGGAGGTCCCGATGTATCCCAGCGATTTTACTTAGCCCAGTGACTAGTTCACACAGTTTTAAGGAGATTGGTACTGCATTGGAGACGACCGTTTTTCTTCTCGAAATTAGTTCTGATGGTCAGTCATTTCATTTCACGGTTTCTGAAAGAATCTGATGTGTAGGTTAAAAGATCTTCATGTAAGAGTATAGAAAACATCCCCTTTTATTAAATGAATGCTGTTTTGTACATTGTCACTTTTTTTGCTAATGTTTTTACCCATATCCTTTGTGGGGTTGTTTATTAGGAAGACAAAATGGCATTTTAAACATATGGCTGGCTTTTATTAAGAACGGTAACTCATAAGTATAAAATGCAGAAAAATGATTTAATGATTTCCAAGGCTTTGAAAATGTCACATGCGGGTGTATAACAAGTAACAAGAAACCCACCATGGGTCATTATTTCAGGGGACAAATATTCATTGAGCAACTTCTATGTTGCTGGCACTGTCTTAGGCACTGAGGTATAGCTGTGAAAATGAAATAAATTCCCTTTTCTCTCTCTTTTTAAAATTTTTAAAACTGCTTTCAAGAGAGAAGAAGAGAGAGAAACATCAATTTGTTGTTCCACTTACTTGTGCATTCACTGATTGATTTTTGTATGTGCCTTGACTAGGGATCGAACCCACAACCTTGGCTCATTGGGACAGCACTCTAACCAACTGAGCTACCCGGCCAGGGCTCCCTTCTCTCTTGAAATGTATGTTCTAGAGGAGGAGAGGGAGAGTAGATGACTGAACAAAGATGAGTAAATAATTACAAATGGAGGAAGAATGACAGGAAAATCAGAGGCAGCTTCTGGAGAGGGGACACGGAAAATGAGACCTGGATGAGGTGAGGAATGGGCCATGCAAAAATTGGGAAAGAACGTTCCGGAAACAGGGGCTAACAAGGGTCAAGGCACAGGCCAGAAAGAGAGCTGAGGCACCCCGGGCAGTGTGCGTGGAGGGCTCGGAAATGCCCTACAACCCGGACCGCTCACTGATGCGCTGGCGTGAGCAAACCAGGAGGCTTTCCAACCGGGAGGCGGGTGCTCCGGGGCTCCTGTGCCATTTATCGGAGGAGTGTGCGGGAAATTCCTCAGGTCCAGGAGTGAGAACTCCACGTGTGCAAGACCTTTCCTTATTTTTCTGAAGATTTCTAAGCCCTCCAAAAGCACGGCAGAGGCCGTATAGGCAGCTTATAATCTAAGATCCAAGTGTGTTGCAAATACCTGGGCAGCGAATTTTAGGAAACAGCTTTGTAACCATTGGCTTTTGTACCTTTTTAATTAACTCTTAATGTTAGAAGTAGAAAAGGAATATTTTCTTTTAAAAAAAACATATACTATTCAAGAGAGAAGTTTCTCACTGACCCTTTTAACAATCTTGGTTCCTTCTCTAGCTCATCGGAGCTGGAACTATTCCAGATATATATCCTTCCAGAATTTATAGGATATTCTTATATACATTTGCTTGAGCCCGTGGGAGATATGTACCATTGTTTCACTGTTTAATGAATGATTTTAAAATTATTTTTAAAAATATAGTTTTAATTATTAAATTATTTTTCTGCATTCCATATTTAAAACTCCTGTTCTTCTTAAAAAGAGTCAGCCGTACATTTAAATGGCCTTTTTCTTTTCCTCATAAACTAAGTATCCTGAGCAGTGATCATTTTCCTTAGGCATTTGTCGAGTGTGAGACTTGTTGCGAATATTTCCATTCATTCCTTTTCACTGCTCTAGAGTGTTCCATGCCACAGTGTATTTCTGTTGGACTCTGAGATCGTTTCAAGTTCTTAGGCTGCAAACAATGTTTTTAATGTTTCATGAAACATTAAAAACATTTCCTTGCTCGCACCAGCCAATGCTTCCCTAATGGAGCTACCTTAGCTGGTCGCCTTTTCCTTCTTCTTCCCTCCCCTCCTCCTCCCCCAGGACAGCAAGGATGCTGCTTGGCTCCTGACACCCCGTTCCAACTCGGGGGTCAAACCGAGCATGCTTACTAAGGACACTGTCAGCTCCCGCAAAGCAGTTCCAAGAACGGAGGTCACCATGCTCGGGTCTTTGACTTGCACCCTGAATGGAAGGTGACCTTCCAGGAAAACCTGTGGCAGAAAGTAACTGCACCCTGGAAGCCGACAGAAAGCAGGCCGTTGAATTGCGATGTTAAGAGATTTTGAAAACCGCGAGCAGACCAGCGTGGGTTCTGACTAGGCGTGGAATTCCGAGTTGTAATTGAAAGCATTTATTGGCTGCAACGAAACATCCTAACACATGTTAGCATTTGTTGCCAATATGCTTCCTAATTAAGAACAACATAAAATCATAGGAAATCCTGTATCCTGTCCTCATGCGTTTCCCATGTAGCGGCAGTTCCCTGGCCTTCGTTCCCAAGTAGAACTACCACCCAAAAAAAAAAAAAAAAACCACCCCAGGTTCACTCAGAAGTCCTGATCTGCCATCCATGAACTGCCAGCCATTAACAAGATTAATGTTCATTACAGATCTCACCAGCAAGCATTTTTCCCTTCTTACACAAATGCTGCTATTAAAATCTAATTTAAAATGTAAAAAAAGCTAATAAGCACCCCCCAAATGAAAGAACAGCACCGTTTCATTGATAAGGTGTTATCCGTAATAATGGAAAACTGCAAATAGCTGGGTATTTTTTTTTTCTTTAGATGCTTTCTCTCTAGGATTGCCTGGACTGTTGGCGTGTCGAAGAGATTTCAAGGCGAAGGACGGGCTAGTGTCTGGTTTCCCTCTTAGGTCTTCCTTCCATCCATGCTCATTTCATCTGAACTATCTAGCGACATACCTGTGAGTCTTCAACCATACTCAGAGGCTTTAGGTGGTTACCATACAAGGGACCATGTGCCGGTCCATGATATTTCTGATTAAGGCTGAAACTCGGATGAGTCACGCTTAGAAACCCCTCATTTATCAGTTTGGACGTAGTCTTTGCCAAACTAATTGCTTCCTTTCCTACCATCAGGCAGAAATTAAAATTTTTTAAAAACAAAACAAAACAGAAAGGAGAACACAGCCACTCCGGTTCATTACACATTCTCTCTCCCTGTACTTTTATATTTTTTTTGCCCCATGCACAGAAATCGACTCCGAATTGACACAACCTGCATCTAAAAAGTTATCTTTACAGATTTGCCACAGGACCGCTCAGTGATTTTCGTAATTATTAATTTTCTGTCTTTCCAATGAAAGGCACATGCTCTCGCGGCCCCTTTCCCGAGCGTGGTTTCACATTCCTGTCTGTCTTTTCTCCCCCTTCCAAAAATCTATTTATTGCTTGTTGTTCTTGGCCCACGCTCCCTCTCCATTTTTCATGATTAGTGCTTTATGACGGTGTGTTTCCTTCTCTTCTCCCCGCCGTGGCTGCGGGCCCAGCAGCTCTCTCTGGGCCCTCGAACTTCCCTCCACTAATAAAACAAGAGCCGCCTCCCTCCTTGGCTTTGGCCATCCAGCTGTTCCCTTCTTAAAATACAAACTCATCTTTATTCAGTGATGTCCCTGGGCAAACCCGACTCCCGTCCCAGAGGAGCCCATCATCCCAGGAGGGATTCAAAAGGTTTTCAAAGGAAGGCATAGCTGGATAGCTTGGGTGTGGTGGGCAGGGAAGGTAAACAGAAACCAAGTTCATTTTTGAAACATCTTGGGGGGAAAAAAAAAACAGAACAGAAAACTTTTTCCTAAATGTTCTCGTCTTTTGCCGGTTCTTCACGGCAAGTGGGAATGAGCACATTCTCTTGAAGGCCCCCCCACACCTTCACGACATCTTCAACCTCCCGCCTCGCCTCCAAGAAAGCGGCCGACTGGCCCCACAGACCTGGATGGACTAGGGTCCGGGGGAGAAAAGATGCCAACCTGAGTCGGCCTGCCAAGTCAGGTCCCCTGGCTGTCATGCTTTGACGGTGACGATCCCGCCAGCAGGCGTGTTCATGACATTCAGATCCTGGCAAAGCAGGGATCGTCAGAGGAACGCTCGGGAATAGTTCAACCCTGTGGAACAAAACAACCTGTTCACTTCACACACTTTCAGATGCCCCAGATCCTTCAGGAGAAGCCAAATGAATGGGCCTGTGCTCTCGCTTTACAACGCAAGAGTGACTAACTCTTTCTCTTCGTTATCACTGATAAGGCCTCAGGTGACTAGGAATGCATATTCCGCCTAGGCATTAGTGGGGTCTATTGTATGAAAGGCCTAGTTGATTAGATAAAGAGGTTTGTTTAGTAACTCAAACAGCTCTGAACTTAAAAAAGTTCTCTTTGAAATCGGAGATCTCTAAAAATATTGTTCTGATATCAAATTTCCAATGAAATCATTTTTCACCAGATAGAAAAGAGACAAAAACAGAAAGAAAACAAAACAGAAAGGAAACAGAAAAAAAAAAGTATGTATCAGGTGAGATAGTCGCACTGAAAAACAGCATATTTATCAAGTGTAACAAAAATCGGCACCTTCATGGGAAAGAAATAGGATTACAATACCTGGTACAGGTCACCACCAAGTATAAAACACTTTTATGTACATGTATAATCTCACTTGAACTTGATAGTAACCCCAGAAGGTAGGGAAGTAGAAAGTTGGGATTTTTTTTTTTTTTTTTTATGACAAGCCCAAAGCTTTCCCAGATACTCATTTTCTTGGAACTAAGCTCATCAGAATGCGCATGCTCCGTACAGGGCCCTGCAGGCTCTTGTCCGAAGGCTTCTCAGAAAATCCTCCTGTCTTAGAAGCAGGAGCCCTCGGGGCTGGGGGAGGCCACATCTTGTTCTCCAACTGGCTCTAGTCAAAGTAATTCCAGAATCTCCCCGGTCAGAAAGAGCCACACCCCTTCCCTGTCCTCATCCAGGCTTTCAGACCCAGCACTGATGGGCCCCAAAGCATGACACGAGTCCCACCAGGCAAGGACGGCGGGAAGACCGCCCTGCCCGAGCATGAGACTTGCCTGACCGTGATGTTAAGACCTGCCCCACCGTGCCAGCCAAGCTCTCGGCTGTGAGTGCTTCCTGCCCCTGGTTTCTGTTGCTAGCCCGGCCCTTGTGTACCCCGTGACCTCTGTTTGATGGCTCCTAGGCGCTGACTCATGACCTATCTGATCACCACCTTTGTCTCTGAGATGTCCAGGGTGTCTGGATTCTGTTTATCCCTCTGGCCCCCACAGATAATCTAGCCTGAGGTTTGCTTTGGCCCTACAGGTTCTGTCAACCTTGATGGGAGGACAGGAACAGGACAAGGTATGGGGCCCAGGGGTTGCAAACTCACGGGAACTGTGCGCAAAGCTCCAAGAATTCAGACAGGCTGAGGAAAGTTATTCCAGGGAACTGCTCACCTCTGTAGTTCCATCCCAAATGCCGACTGCTGTAAGCCAATTGTAGCAAAGTTTAGGAGGAGCCCTAAAACTTGGTGTCCGTAATCTTTCCTCTGAGGAATTTGTAAGAGGAAAAGGACTTAATAGGAATATCTTTCTCAACTATCCCTGTGTTGTCAATAATAATGTTTAATTTTGTTTCCGAGAAGGATCTTAAAGGCACGAATATGTCATTTAAAGTTGATCTTCTTAAAATGAAAAAGCCAGTCCTGATTGCTGCCCGATCATACTGCTTGATCGACCCCAAGGGAAAAACAACCGAGAAGGACTTGATACATGAAAACAGATGGATTTAGCATGAAGGTAATTAAACTTGAGCTTCAAGAGTTCTCACGTGCATAGATCCCTTTCAAGGCCCTGGAAGGAGTGCTAGAGGCATTTATTTTTATGGTACTTTCACAAAGAAAGCCACCCAAATCACAGACTATTCAGGCCCCACGAAACCTGAATCCACCCAGTAGGTAAACCACACATTTATGCTAAGAGATGGTCAGCTGATCCTCCAGTATGCTGTGTGAACCGAAGCTTTGCAGCAACTTAACTAGAGAAAAATGCTAGAAGAATCATTGTATACATCCCATGGCAGGATAAGCACGCTAAAATCAAACGATCTTCCCATTCCCGTTGGTGCAATATTAAGGTCATCAGTGGTGACTGAATGTTAGCCGTCCGTCATCCATCATGTTACATCCATGTTGTTCATTTCCATGTTCCGTTTGTCATGTTGTTTGAATTCGATCCGCAAATTCGTTTTGGACTTGACGTTGTTTCAGAGCCATAAACTTCAGGAGTGTGTCCACTCTCCAGTGTGTGTATACCTAAGGAATATTAGAATAGGAAATCATTTAAATCTAGAGAAAGAAAGGAGGAAGCTTGGTCAAGAACCCTATGAAAACAATTAGAAGTTGAAGCGTCCAAGATTCCCAAGCCACCCTTAGCTCTAGCATTTCAAATCGAACCTATTGCTACAGAATGAGGCCCTTCCTAAGCAGAAGCATCCATTTATGCAACGTAACGTGTTTTTACCTTGAGGACATACCATTCTTAAGGTAAGAACACACACACTTAAGTCCAAATAATCTCGTGTATGTAGTCGTTATACATGTTTATAGCATTTCAGGCAGTGTAAGGCTCTGGCAAGGTGCTCAAAACCGAGCTTTCCTTTAAGACTGAACTAACTGCAGATTTTGGGGCTACGTTAGTACAGACCTGTTTCATCCTGCGTATTCCAATGGGGCCTCGCTCCTCAGCCAACTCCCTCTGCAGTTTAACTTGAGAGCTGCCCTGGGGAAGCCAACTAATTTTTAATATTGAGCTAATCAAAACATAATTAGGAAGGCAAATTTCTAGGGGGAGAATCTTATGGAATATTCTGAAGCCAATCGATGCGCAGTTGCCACATCTAATTCTTGGAGCTTGCCTCTCCATCTCTCCCCTTCAGAGAGCATCATGAACTCCCTGTAATTAAGTCATCCCAGGCGAGTGGCACCAGGCCCACTCCGCTGAGAGTAGCTTGCAGGTCTCTGTAAGGAGCCTGGACCTTATATCCACCATCGTTTTCCATGCTTCCTTTTATTTTTTGTCTTCATCTGCTTCACACTGGAACAGATCTAACTCTTTCTCTTTGATCTTGGGGGAAGAAAGATTCTTTATTATATCTACAAGCACATCTGGACTCAGCAGCTGATTTCTTGACCACTTCATTCCCATCCCTCAAGGAGGGAGCCCAGTGAGGAAAGGAAGTATGGCTAGGGACCCATGGGATTTTAGAGCTCCCGGGGGCCTGAGCGGTAACCTTGCCCCCCTCCCGGGCCCAAAGAAGTTCAAAAACATGGAAAGCCTACCCTTGTCTGCTTTGGGAGAAACCTCAGCAGGCCCTCCGCATCGAAATGTTTATTTCTAAATTCGGTTTTCCAAATAACCCTTCACATAAGGCATTACGCTAACAACTATGTCATTCAAGGAAATAGACTTCTGATTCACAGGCTGTTTGTTTATGAAAGGACGGGAACGGCACTTCCAAATTTGCGGATTGCCTTCCCGGATGCCGTCTTTGATTCTCACCTCCCTCAATAAGAGGATGAATGTTAAAAAGGAAAATCACCTGGGGTTAAAATGCCCCACGATTTTTAAACTCAACTCTGAGAATGAGTCAACTAATTTGTTAGTGCCCCCCTATAAACGCACAATTTCCATCAGGAATTATTGACTATATTCTCCCTACTTTGCCCAAGGTTTGAATTCAAAGCCGCCAAGCTGCACAGGCCTTGGATTTGCCGTACAAAAGGGAAGAAGCAAGCACTGAGCCGCTCCGTGCTGCTCAGGTCTACCTTGCTGCTTCCTTTCCTGGCCCGTGTCCGTCCCTCTGATCTCTGTCCCGCCCCTGCGATCCCGTATCTAGGAGCAAAAGCTGTGCAAAATCTCCAGGAATCACCATCAATAAAAGAATGTAAAGGGATTTTTTTTAAGAAAGAGGAGTACTAGTTACAGTTCCAGGAGATCTAAATGTGAATTAAAATGCAAATGAGAGTCTCTCATTATTCCTTTTGTAAGGATACCAACTCCACTTAAAATGTAGATTTTGACATAGATTACACTTATAGTGTGTGAGTGTGTGTGAGTGCGTGTGTGTGCGCGCGCGTGTGTGTGTTGCATGCCTTTCTCCAGGAAGGCCGAGTGCTCTCCTATGTGAGTGTGAAACCAGGAAAGGCCGGCGCAGCAGGGAATCGTATGGGAGGCAGGACAGAGGATCGCTTAAAGGCGGAGTCCGAAAGAAAACTAGATTCCAATCGATCCCCACCACTGAGCAGCTGTATGACCTGGGGTTAAAGTGTGCCATTGTGTCCGTCTGTAGTAGTCGCTCAATAAATAGCAGGTAGTTTACTAATAATGTTAGTATATCCCGGGGCTGTGGGGAGCAGGATATAAGCGACTGGCTGACTGAGAGTCTTTCGGGCCCACTCTACGCCACTCGGAATGCAGCTTTGCAACGTGCCACAGGGAGGTTGCTTTATCACGCGCTACTGTGCAGCTGTTGTGAAAGATTTTTGCCCAATCATGCTCTCTTCTAAGGCCTCCACCATCATTTCCCCAAATTTGCCCTCCTCCTGAAAACACCCCTACCCATACTCACCATTTACCTTTTCATTGCCTGGTGGCTTTAGCTTCCTGGACAGACTGTCACGGGACAGACTGTCACGGGACAGACTGTCAGACTTCCCGACGGCCACGCCTCTGCAGCAGCTCCGCTGCTTTGCTTTTGCCTCCCTCCCCAAACTCCATCTCACGCTTTGGAAAAGAGAAAGGCCGAGAGCCTTCTCCAGGAGAACGTTCGGCAATTGACACGTGGCCCACTGCTGGAGAGGTTCTGGGTCCTGGGTCCTGGGACTTCATCCTTGTTTCCGTCGCAGCCCCTGTCGGGAAATTGGAGTCCCGAACACGCGTTCTTCATTTATTTCTAGGCCAAGATGATTCGAGGATTACCACTTAGAAAATCGGGAGAACAGACTTCTGCAGAGTTACCAGGCAGACGGTATTAGAAAAAAGAGGCATGCAAACCACCTTTTCGGTGACAAGGTTAGAGCTAGGTATTGTGGTTGAGTCCCATTAGCGACAGCGTGACATCTAGTGAACCCGAGAAGTGGAACTGAAACTGCTCCCTTGTCCATCTTCATAGCCCCTCCTCCTCCCAAAGCCAGGTCCCTTCAGCAAAGGGGATCCCTCGCCCAGGAAATTCCTCTCTGCAGTAAGTCGTAGAGTGCTCCCGTGCCAAGGAGCTCCAAAGCCAGAACACACTGCAAAGGACACAGGCCATTCTGCAAAAACTGACCAGCATACACAATTCATATTCTCTCTCTCTCCCTCCCTCCCTCAATCTTTGGGTGAGCTTTATGGCTCAGGAAGCATTTCCCAGTGTTAACACAAACACAAACTATTCCACCAGCATTATTCAAGAGTTTAAAGATTCTACTAATCGGATGTCTTCATTGTGATCGAGAAGCAGAAACAGGAGTGCCTTTGTTTCCCTAGTGACCACAAGCTTCTAGAAAGTGGCCACCCAGCGCTGGAGCTGGCATCTCAAATTGCAGGCAGCTGTGGGTTCCGGGGACCTTAAGTGCAACTAATTCCCAGACGAGGCAGGAAGGGAGCAGGAGTTGGGGAAGCTCGAAGTGAGTTGCCTGGGTCTGCTCGGGAGGGTCTTTTCTCCCATACCTTGGTTCATCCGGAAGATAGCTTTAAAATAAGGGTTAAGCCCTGGCCAGGTGGCTCAGTTGGTTGGAACATCGTCCCATACACCAAAAGGTTGGGTGTTCAAGTCCCTGTCACAGCACATACCTCGGTTGAGGGTTCAATCCCTGGTCAGGGTGCATACGAGCACCAACCGATCTCTCTCTCTCTCTCTCTCTCTCTCTCTCTCTCTCTCTCTCTCTCTCTCTCTCTCGTCCCCTCTCTCCCAAATCAATAAACATATTTTTAAACTAAAAAAATAAAATAATGGTCAACCAATGCGTATTTCAATATTGAGGGCTAGCCAACGGTGAAACCGCACACCACACAAACGTTCAGAGGCATGTACACAACGCTCAACAACAACACATAATCAAAAGACAAAGGGAAAAAAGTCTTGCCATAACGAGAAAGCAATAAAAATCAGCGTCGTTCAGTGCTGCTGTTCTATGCGCTTCCGTTTATAAGGCATTGAGAGTCAGCCACGGGGGGAAAGTAAGATTTAGCTGCTTCCTCGCCAGTGTTTACCTTCTCCCAGGAGAAAATAAATCAGGAATAGAAATATCTATGAAACATACTGAACGCACATCCAGCCCAGGCAGATAGACCCCGAAATAGCTCCACAGAGAGGCAGGTGGCGTTTCAGTGGGACCTGAGGAACCCGGCAAACATTGAACTTGGAAGGACAGTTGAGGGAAGGAGGGTGAGTAAGATACGGAGGGAGAGGGATGCGACGAGTTTAGGGAAACTGAGCAACAGTTTGGATGAAGCATAAGATGTCTCGGAGTTTGGTGGAAAACACAAAAATGAAAAAACTGTGGGTGTCTGGGAAAGACTAGCTGACACGTGACTCAGGAGACAGTTACTGATCGTAACTGTAATAATATGATCGACATTTCTGGGCTCTGCAATAACGTGATCGAGGTGATTAGCATGAAGAAAAGCACAGTAGTATGGCAGCCACCCACTCACTCCTTCATTCCACAGACATGAAGTGGGCAGTTACCCTGGGCCAGCTTTTCTTTTTTCTTCTTGAGAGGCAAAGCTTATAGCCCGTGAACTGTAAATAAAAGGAGCGGGACCTGTAAGACTTGAGGATGTAGTGGATAAGACAAATGAAAGCTGAGATGTAAAGCGGACTCCATGTGTTGGGGCCAAAGGTAATGGAGGAAGGGGCGGGGTGATGCTCAGGAGTGGAGAGGTCTGGGAGACGGGTGAAGAGGCCGCCAGGGTGGGTTTGCAGGGGGAGAGGGAACCCCAGTTGCTGCAGGTGTTGGTTCCTACTCAACTTACCTTCCGGACTCTCCTTCAGAGAGCAGAGCCAGTAGCCAGAAAAGATTGGGAGTGAGCTGGCAGAGGATGGAGAGAGAAGGAATTCAGGGATTAGAGTTTCCACTTTTTATTATTGTTATTATTATTATTGTTGTTGTCGTTATTGTTATTGCCTTAAGGAGAAAACAAGAAAGCCAGCTGGAAAGGAAACGTCTCTTAAATGTTCTAGGAAATGGAAAGAATAAACGGTGACAATTTTCATTTGTAAACCATCTCTGGTGAAAATTTAAAAGTTCGGAAATGAATCCATCCAGACAAGTTCAACATGCGACTTCCGCATCCAGGAGATTCCCACCTCAGTGGAGAGAACGCTGGGAACTGGCCTGAACTTATAAAGGGCTTGTCGCGGTTATTTTTCTCTCCCGCCTTACTCCCTGGGGAAGCTACCAGATCAGGGTGGCCTTTCTGGAGAAGTGCCCATCGCTGACGGTCAGCGGGGAGCGGGGTGTCATGCCCATTATCCAGTCATCCAGCGCTTGGACGGGACAGGTATCACACACGCAGTGCGTGACCTTGCCCGCTGCTTCTGAATTTCTAAGTAAGCCAGCGGATAGGTGTTTGCTGTGCCCCCCTTCTCCCTCTCTCTCTCCCCATCCCCCTCCCTCTCTGTCTCTCTCTCTGTCCCCACCACCCAAACCCTCCTGGAACCAAACTGTAGTAACCCGTGTCGTGTTTGGTAAGAACGCACAAGCTTTGAGTCTTCCCCATGGAGGGGGCCGGTGCTGATTTCCGGGCGGAATTAACATCGCCGCACGTGCTCGAGCTGGGCAGCGGATGTGGCGTTTGAATGGACCGTGACGGGCTGGGAGCCGCAAAAATTACAATCCAGGTGCCTCGCCTTTTCCTCCACCGGGTACTTTCCCCCGCGCCCCGGCGGCCTAGGAGCTTATTTACTGAGTCAATTAACAAAAGATAACCTCCCGTTGTGCCGCCGTCAATAAATCAATCGTGCTCATACTATCTTGGAATGCCCCTCACCACCGACTGTCGCATTGTTTGCGGTAGACACTTCAGAAAGCCAGAGCAGGGGCGCTGGCTGGTTTTTGGCGTTAATGGATCCTGGAGGCGCCATGAATACATAGAAGTCTCTTGACAAACTAGTTCGGTTTCTCTGAGGTTCACCTGCTTTCTGAACGTTGGCAGGGCCCTCACCGCCCTCCTGGCACGATCGGGCTGCTGAGCACTCAGGAAGGCAAACAATTTCTGAGCGGTAATGGAACAGTCACTTAGGACACGCCCACTTCTTTGTGATTTGAATAATCTATTTCCACCCACCCCAGCCCCCCACTGTCAACAACCCTCCACAATCTAGGGAATCAAATTAATCTTCAATTATGTGAAAGAATTTCAGGAACGAACACAGCTCAAGTTACCCAGTAACTTGCTGCTGTGCAAAGATTCGTACTGCAAAGCAGCCTGAATGCTGAGACAGTTTGGGGGTGTTTTTAAAATCCCCAATGGTATCAGGGAACTCTTCCTAACTAGTGGTCATCTCTACATGGGAAGTCTCAAAAATTGTGAAGGCTAGCTTTAAAATGACCGTGCCCCTCTCAAAAAAAAAAAAAAAAAACACCTCTTTCCACATTCCTCCAGATGTATAAAACAAGGTTAAATATGATCATCATGCAGCTGGATTTCATGTTTTGATTTTTGGTTTGGGTACTTCCTCAAAGACATCAGAGATACTTAAAGAACAGGTTTCTCTCCGAAGGGGCACTCCTAAAACCAAGGTACTTTCTGAAGTCACTGGGTGTCCAGGGATTAAAAAGGAAGGAGGGGGTGGAAATTCCCACCAGCCCTGAAATTTCTGGCGGTTCAGATTACAGCGCTGGCTGCAGACCTGGGCAAAGTTCACTGCTCTCTTTTCAGGACATGCTACATACTTTTCAAGTTCCCACTTGCTTCTTAGGAAAAAATGTGGCCTCTGAGTTCAGGTTGCTAGAGACAAGCCGAGCCGATTTAACCATGCATTCCTCTCCCCAAAGATAGGCCCGTGCTGTTGTTTTTTTCCGCAGTAAATACCAGAAAGTCTTGATCCTCCCACTCTAAACAAATATTTTTACTGCGACGTTGAAGTCATCGTTCTTCCTTGGTTGGAGATCAATGATTTTATCCCATTCCGTCGCTTTTGCTGGTTCAGTCAGACGTGGGGACAAAATGGAATAGTGTCGCGATTCACAGAATGTCTCGTCAGACACTTGGCTTCATTTTTCTGCTGGTAATGATGGGTATTTAAAATGCACATGGTGGTCAGATACAGAAAAAAATTCTCATTGTTCTAAGTCTTTCTTTCCTTTTTTTTAATACTTTCTTTGCTTTTCTTTTGGTTTTTCTTTTCCTTTGACCTTGTGATATATATGTCCACTTAAGGGGGTTTTGAAGAGGATGCAGGGGAACAGATGGGACATTGAAAGGAAAAACAGACCTCTCATTGGCTGTCTCTCGCAGACCCTTCAGTGACCCTGCACCAAGTACCTCTGATGGACACGTGTGATCTCCGAGCCTCCACTGCGATAAACAAATTTTATCCCGTTCACTGGTCTAACCAGCCGAATTCTCTATTCCCCTCAAAAAGCTGTCTTTTTTTAAAAAACTGTCTTTTTTTATGAGTAAGTCATTAGCATACACATGTTCTACAAGGGGGTCAGATGGGTTTCCAATTTTACAGAGCTAGTATTTTTTGAAAAGGAATCGGGGTCAATCATCAATTTAGTTCATGTCAGTGTGCCATTGTGCACGCTACTATAAAAAGCAGAATCCATTCGCGTTCGGAGCAATGGTTACTAAATCCCCAAAGTTCCGACAGCCAGCTAGGAGCCAATAATCTTTGCTCCTAAAATGAATATAACTCTTATGACATCGTTTATGCCCAGCCCTTGGAACTTCCTGTGCTGTAAACCACCTTTGGGTCCAGGTGAACGATTACAGGAGTCCGCTCAAATCCTCAGGTGCTTCGACACACGCTGAGAATGGTTGGAGACTTTTTATTAAGTGGTGTGCAAGTCGGGGGCATCATGGCAATACCCCCTATTTCTATTTTTGTCAGAGGCTGGGATATTGTATTTGCCTTTCACCTCGACATTTTGGGGAGCACTGTGGCCCATCACCCCTCTTCCTCCCAACTACCTGGCATTTCTTGCTTCCTATTATTCTTTCTTCCCTTTTATATTGACTTAATTTTTTTCAACGCATCATCTAATGTCCATCGAGGTGTGTCTTGACATTGCGTGACATTGCTTGTCAATGTGCCCGCCCAGCTCTTCTCTCCGTCATGGCCCAGTCACACGCCCGTATCCATTGAATGCCTATGGTTTCCCTTCGCTGATGGCTTCCATCAACAAAGCTCTTCAAGATGACAGAAAGCCCGAGACCAGCGCCCCATTTTGAGATGCCAGTACGTGAAATAGTGTACCGGCATTGCCAAACAGGGTTTTAAAAAATAGATTAGGTTTTAATGTTTAATATCAATTAATGTCATCTGAGGATGTTCAGTATCATAGGGAAGGGTATTCCAGTTACAGCCCAGTTTTGTGGGGAAATAATGTCAAAATTCCACATTTCAGCCGTGAATGTGGGGCTTCCGTTCTTCTGGCCCACCCCCGTAACCCCATATCAGATCCTACATAGAGACAAAGATTAACGCAGAGTAATAAAAAACAGCACTGAACTGGAAGCCGTAAGGATTTCATGGGACTCGGTTTCCTCATCGAGAAGATGAAGATGTTGCCATGAATAGTCTCACAGAGTCTTCTAGTGCCCTTTGGCGAACTCCTGTAGTGTTGGCCACTCCTGGACAGAGGGGCCGTCATTCTAGCCAGCCAGCAGAGAACAACAGGGGGAAGTAACCAGGCCGCCATCAAGACAAGGTGCGGAACGCAAGTGTCAGAGACCAAGTAAACAGTGGCAACGGCGCAGGACAAGAGTCATAACTGGGGGGTGACGAGGTGCACATGGAGGTCTGGTAGTCGATCTTGACAGGCGGCAACGATCACGACGGGCTGGGGGTGCAGTCCTGCGACGTCCCGCGACACCCAGGCCCCGTGGTTCAGCTCTCCGGGTATTCAGCATTGCCTAATAGGTGCATGTAGCTCACGGGATCAATTGTGTCCTTGCTTCGTGCTTTTGATGTGACCCATTTCCCATTACCAAGCAAAGCTCCTCCTCCCACATGCTCACGTGGAGAAGAAATTAAAGTGGTATTACTTCCAGGCAGCACCGAGGTAAGTCCCAGATCTGAGGTCAGGAGAGATCAAGTAGTCACCAAATGCCCTTTTAGCTGGTTGCGTAGGCCAGCTAACATTAACGACTAAAATACCGGGCTACTTCTCCTCGGGTTTCAACAACAATTGAGTCTCAGGGTTGAGGCCGCAGGCACTGCTGCATTAAAGAGAACACTGATTGTTAGTTAGAACAAGAAAGCATCTATTAGTTCAGCCTACCACGAAAAGTAGGAATTCCTTCCACCCAGTCTCACAGTGATAAATAAGAACAGCAATAATGATGATCGTAGCTCTAATAATGGGGACAAACACACACTCCCCACTTCCAGACGCTGTAGGACGTATACGCTGAGTACTGACAGTCAGTTGGCGCTGTTGTTAGGACTCTTTTATACAGTAACTTATTTCATACAGTCCTTACGATGCCTCTAATTTTATGCACAGATCAGTATAAACAGGAAGGGGTTAAGTAAGTTGCAGGAGGTCCCAGAGCGAATTGAACTAAACAGACTAGCTCCGGAGTCGGTCCCTTTAACTCTATGCTACCAGAGGGGACAGCAGAAAGAGAGAGGGTGGGGACATGGGGTCTATTTCAACCCTACTTAATAGAAAGATCTTCAGTTTTCTGAGCAAAATCTGCTGCCTTTAGTCTCCCTACTACCCTCTAACCCTAGATAGAATAATAATTACCCCTTCTTCAATCTGAAAGTCCTTTGTATCAGAGGTTGGCAAACTATGGCCCATTTTTTGCATGGGCTGTGAGCTAAGAATGGATTGCAAATTTTCAGATGGTTGAGAAAAATCCAAGTAAGACTAATACTGTGTGACAAATAAAAATCATATAAAATTGAAGTCTCAGTGTCCACCAATAAAGTTTTATTGGCATACAGCCCCACTTTCTTTAGGTTTGCTTTTGGCTGCTTTCACTGGACTGCAGTGATTTCCAACCTTATTCATTGAGTGGCACACATAAACGAATTACTAAAATCTTGTGTGCACAAAAAAATAGGCATAATTTAGATTCATTCATAGAGGGTGGCTATTGTTGTGTTGTCCGTTGTCATTTTTTATTTGACCACCTAAGGGAGGAGAGGTCAGTGCCCCTGTCTAAATAGTCAGGTCCTGCATGTTTTAAACATTCTTGTGGCACACCAGTTGCAAATCACTGATCTACCGCAAGGTCAGAACTAAGTAGTTGCCACAAAGATCATTTAGCCCAGCAAAGCCTAACATATTTACTACCTGGCCCATTACTAAAAACGTTTGCTAACCTCTACTGCAAATAGTTGAAGGTAGTTCTCTTATCCTTCCCTAAATGTGCTTTGTTTTAATGCTCAATACCTCGAGTCCCCTCCCTCCGCCAACCTCTCATCATCCTAGAAACTCTTCTCTAGAATTGCTCAGGCACCACGCATTCTGCCCCTCCTAAAACAGAGCCCAGCAGCAGATGCATTCATACAACAGAATAGGACTCAGCAATAAAAAGGAAAAAGCTACCCAGATACACAGCAGCATAGATGAGTCTCCAAACCGTGATGCTGTGTGATACAGCCTTACCCAAAGCACTTTTTGCGGTGTCATTGTATGTATCTGAAAATCTAAAACAGGCAGCACTAATCTATGGCGAGAACAAATCTAAGCAATGTCACCTGTGGGAGAATGCGGTAGATGGAGATTGGCTGGGATGAACACGAGGAAGCTCTCTGGGACGATGGGAATATTCCAGATCTTGACAATCGTTTGTGTTATATCAGTTGTATACATTTGCCAAAATAAGCCAGAAGGTACAATGTCTACCTGACACTGTGTCTGCCTCAAAAAAAAAAATCCTCTAAGCAAAGCATGAACTCTAGTTAATGATCTACATGCTGAAATGTTTAAGAGTAAGAGCTTGCAAGTTATTTTGGAATGCATCAAAAAGCAACGGGATTGGATGATAGGATAGAGGGATGGACAGATGGCAAGATGCAGGATCAGGCAAAAAGAGTGACGCGTTCCTTGTGGAGTCTAGATGTGGGTGCTCACTGTCTAATTCTTTCAACCTCCATCTTTAAATTTTTGCATAGTAAATTTTAGCTTTCCTCAAAATAAAACTGTCATACCAAATGGGCGGGGGTGGATAAAAAGTGACGCCCGGTCTGAAACCAACTACCACGAGTGCATCACACGCAGGCACTATTATTTCCCACTGCCAGGAAACCATTCAGTGTTAACGTTTACGTTCCTTTAATGCAAGCATTTGGACCCAGAAGGGCCCTTTCTGAGACATCTTGGGCATAGCCATTGGGTCTAGAGATAGAGATGTATTTGATAACAGAAGCCAACTGGAATTTCTACACTGTTTAAATCCCAGTTCTGTGGTTTGTCATAAACACACGACGAAAGGCACGGAGCGATCCCCAGTGAGATGCCTCCAGCAAACTCACTTGTGAGAAACAATGGAAATTGCACCGTGAGCTTACACTCTTACCTTGTAGAGTTGTTAGGATTTTGAACGTCGGCTTTCAAGCCTCTTCCAGGAGATTACAGGCAGCAGAGGCCCTTTAAAGAAAGAGTTTGATCGCGGCTGAATTCTTGACCTTTTCCACCTCACCAGTGGGTTATCACGTATTTCTCACACCAGGGTTCACTATCCTCTGACAAACAAAACGCTGGCCTCTGATAGAAACCTCAGTGGAGCACGTGAGCATGATAAAAGTTTGGAAAAGTCCTCAAAATATGCCGCCTAATCTCTGGATTAACTGTTGCTTTAAAGGGCCTTGCAGTGTATAATCTGCAGGCTGATTCTGTTACTTTCAGCCAATGCCAATGTTAGTAACTGGGGGGTTGACACCACCGGTAATGCAACCAGGCTTCAACTGTTGGAGGTCAATTAGCTGGAAAATTTTGCTTTCTAAATGGAAGCTAAGAACCAAGGAAGTAGGCAAGAAAGAGCTCACGGGCACTCAAAACGCTGCCCAAAAATATGTGTTCCTGGAAAAGTCGCCAAAGCCAACATTCAAAATCCTGTGATTCTTTTAGGGAAGATTCTAACAGGCCTGGATTTCCGGCTCAGACCTTAGGACAGGTCTCACATGGGCAGGCATGGGGAAAGCAGCAAGACTAGGAAGACTGCCCTGGCCGGTGTGGCTCAGTGGGTTGGGTATTATCCTGCAAAGCAAAAGATCACCGGTTCGATTCCCAGTCAGGGCACATGCCTGGGTTGTGGGCGCCATCCTCATTTGGGGTGTGTATGAGGAAGCAACCAATTGAAAAATACGTATTTTAATGGGAATAATTCTAACCCACCATTCAAAACTCAAAGCGTACCGCAATTTGAAAGGGTGGGATTTAGGGGCCAAAAAGACCCGCCTTAAGGCTACAAATAAAATTATAGCTCCATGAGATAGTAAAATGGTTCTTCAAAGGACGAGGGGCTATTATCAGACAAGTTCCGGAAATACTGGCCTCAGAGTTAATGCTTCACCATTTTTATTCTGAGTCTAGCAACTCCTAAAAAGACACTGGTGTTTTGTTTTGTTTTGTTTTGTTTTGTTTTGTTTTGATTTGTTTTGTTCTGTCCTCCCCTTTCTCGTTCTCTTTTTTTCCTTTTATTGTGGCTGAAACTTATTGAGAGTATTTTCTTTTCTCACCGTGATCACGCCCGTCAGTCCACCTGTGCCCGGGTCTAGGTGTGGCTCTGACTTCTCCCACAGCCTCCTTTCCACAGGTGCTTCCTCAGTTTTACATTCCCTTACACAGCGATCTAGACGGTTGGTGCAAATTCCAGGCAACGTTGCTCGCTTCTGAGGACAACTTCCGAATCGTCCGCCTGTCCGCGTGTTCCTCCCCTTCCCTCCCCTCTCGTTTCCTACTTGCTCTTCCCATCATCTCTTCCTCTGCAAACTGCAGGGCAAGCGCTCTGTGCCTGGACACCACTCGTAAGGGCTTCCTGCGCTTCCCCTTCCTTCATGACTTTGCATTGTTTTTGTGCTGCTCTTCTCTCCTCTGGGATTCCTATCTTGAACCGCAGCTCTCTCTCCTCTTCTGCCAAATCGAAGGCTTAAGCTAAGAATCCCCGTTCCCTCCCCATCTGCACAACCCCTTGCACTTGACCTTCCACATGCATTTTTCCTGAGGGATCCCACCAGCCGGCATGGGGGCAAAGATATTGTTGTACCCCCCTTCTCTGGCCAGCCCCTGAGTGGGGTGCCGGGACCACCTTGACTGACCTTGTCCACCATCCTGTCAACATTGGATTCAGAGGCAATGAATCTGTGTTCAGCCCTATTCACTTGGCCCCACCATCTAATTCCTCCAAGCCTCAGTCTCCATATCTGTAAAATGGCCATAATTTTACAGACTATTGGGGGGAACCCGTGAAACCACGTTTGTATAAGCTATTCCTCAGATGAAAGAAGACCAGGCTGATTCCTTCCCTTTGAAAGCTTTGTTCAGCCCTGGCTGGTGTGGCTCAGTGGATTGAGTGCCAGCCTGTGCACCTAGGGGTTGCTGGTTCAATTCCCAGTCAGGACACATGCCTGGGTTGCAGGCCAGGTCTCCAGTAGCGGGTATGAGAGAGGCAGCCACACATTGATGTTTCTCTCCCTCTCTTTCTCCCTACCCTCCCCTCTCTCTAAAAATAATAAATAAAAACTTAAAAAAAAAGAAAGCTTTCTTCATACTGAAGTTCTGAGAGCAGAGCTTCATTCTCCTTCATATTCTTCATTTCATCTCATTCTGACGGGTCTTTGCTTATCCTCCACATTCGGCCACCAAATTCCCCAGCTGAGAAGCAGTGAATTCCTGGCTCCACTGCTGGATCTCAGCACGGACTTGTGAGTGGGTCTCTGGAAAGGGGTCCGTGCAGCCCCAAATTCTATGGCTGAAGCCCTGGCCCCATCACTTCCTGGAGGTGGGAAATTGAGAATATCCGCTCAGCCTCTATCCCCTTGGTGTTCTCATCTTTAAAATGGGATGACCGTAAGCTTGTCCACTGCAGAAGGAGGTCGTGATGCGGTAGCACAGTCCAAGGCCAGGGGTGTCCAGTCTGGGCACAAGAGATACCTGGCACGTGGTGAGCTCGCAACAACGTCTCCCCTCAATTATCCATCATGACCTGCTTTTCCGCCCCTGCCTCCTTTTTCTTCTTAGCTCCTTCCATTCTGTTTCCTTCTGTCATCCCTCTCCCGCCTGCCACCCCCAGGCAGCGGTAGCCAGAGCTCCGCACGTACCCAGGGACATCTCAGGGGAAAAGTTCAGACTTTGAAGCCTCCCGTGGGTCTGCTCCCCCTGCGGCTCCCGTCTCCACGGCTCCACCCCCTCCCCCACATTCTTTGCTGGCATCCTCCCCGGCTTCCCCTGTCTTCCTGATTAGAGAGCACTTCAGCCTGGCAGGATAAGTCACTGATATATTAATTTGTGTTTTTATCTCTGCGTTGGCCCGCTCCCTGGGCCCCTGCCTCGGGGGAGGCTTGTGTTAAGAGGCCAAAGCCCAGACACCTGGCTTTTGTTTCCCCGAAGCCCCAGCTCTGGGAGGAGGTAAGGCCTGCCAGGAGGAGGGGAGAAACTGGGGCCTGTAAGAGCAGAAGAAACAGGGAGGGAGGCAGGGAAGGGGAGAGAGGGACTTTCATGGATGGGAAGGGGGCAGAGGCTGTGCCATCCGTGGCTGACCCCCTGGAAAAGTGGCCGGGCCCCAAAGAGAAGGGATTTAAGGCACGTCCGGGTACCACTGGGCTCAGCAAGCGTTGCGCCGCGGTCCTGCGCTCACGGGCAGCGGAGATGGTCTTGCGGCTGGGACAGTGGCAACCCGGGACACGGGGACGAAGAGACCCCATCAACCCTGACAGCCAACAGCGGCTGCCCACCAAGGCTATGCCAAGAACTTTCCTGGGGTCCTCACAAGCATTAGAATGGTTGCTCCCCAAGGCCGCTCTCTCCCTCCACCTGCGCAGGCAAGGAAGCCGAGGCTCGGGGAAGTCAGGCAACTCGTCGCAGATCACACAGCTGGCGCGTGGTGAAGCCAGGGCTCCGGTACAGGGAGGAATACTAAAAGAGGCCACCGATTTATGGTAAAATGTTAAGAGTGAAATGGTGCGTAGGCCAAACAAAATCCCAACACCAAAACTGAAAATACAAGACCCACGGAATGCCACTGGACGGGGACGGTGGCAAGGCGTGGGCCCACTGGCCTGCTTCTTGGTCATCAAGGAGCCTCTTCGTAGACATCTCAGCTCCGTGCCTCATACCGAACTGTATTCTGGTGACGGACATAGTGTCTCTAGCCAGACAAAGCAGAGGCAGCCTGGGAGTCCAGTTCTTCCCCACCTCCAGCTCTCCCGCTTCCAAACGAACCTGTCTGCATTACCTCACCTTGCAAATCTGCTTTCTCATGTGTAAAATCAAGATAAAGAAACCAACTCGCTCCGCAGTTGGAACCCTTAACTGACTGTTAGGTAATTAGGAAGTGTTATTATTATTAGCCCATTATCATCGCCATCATCACCCCACTGGCCAGTCCCAATTAGTCCTGCAACTGTCTTCTCCGGTGACTCTTCCCCAGCTGGACTGCGAGGCCTGGACACCGGGGTCCTCTGGGCACCCGGACTCAGGCTGCTTTTATTGGGTATCTCTGCATGGCAGATGCTGTGCTGGGTGCTGGCAGCAGGGACTCCCCATCTAGGCATCCCAGCCTAGCCAGGGAACAGTCACAGGCATCTTTCAGGGCAACGTGGTAAGTGTTACAAACAGGATAATCCCAGCATCCCACAGGGCCCGGGGCAAGCCAGGGCAGGATGGGAAGGACAGCAGGTTTCCTGCAGAAGTTAACAGCCCGAGTCCTGACGAAGGACACGAACCTCTGTCTCGTAGTGGGAGGTGAGCTGGGACCCTCTCCCCGCCCCTCCCACCCCTCCTGGGCCCAAGCACACTCCCAACACCGCTCCAACACTTCACTGGAGAGTTTTGAGCAAATGCGTAACGTGCATCACACTGGGCCAGGGACCAAGCCAGCCATGGGGGTGCCAAGACAGCTCCGCGCTGCCGGCGCATTCCATAAACCCCAATTTCCAGGGTTGCCTGGAATAAGACGTGCAAAGGAAATTTTCCATGTGTCAGTTAAGCTCATTGAGCACATGACATGAAGAGGAAATGTCAGCATGAGATTCTGATTGGCGAAGTTCAAAGCCTCCGATTTCGATACCCAGATAGAGATCTGTAGGCTATCAGGAGCACCCAACATCCCAAATCCAGAGGTCGTGAAGAAACGCATGCTTGGCGCATCCAAGGGAGAGAAACGCCACACCGCGTTTGCAGGCTTGGGAAAACACTCTCCTGAGTTCCCAGAGCAAAACAGACACAGTCGGGGGGACCCCGAACCAGCTCAACTACCGTACTTACTGTCATTTCATTATGTCCCTCGTGGACGTTCGCAAAGAACGTCTTTTTTGAAGTTTGCAAAGAAAATGGCATGGGCTTTCTGGCCATATTTTTCCCTGCACGAGGAGTTGCAATACTGAGCTTGCCTTTGGATTGCCTTCCAGTCCTCTCATTATAAACTTAGCATAGAAGCTGGCTCCCTGCGTTTCCTTGGAAAGTCTGCGTTGTGTTGCCAGCACAACGGTGGAGCTTACTTGTCTCTTCTAGGACGCTAGAGGATCTAACTAAGTCAGAACACCCCATTGTCTCGCCCATATATCTACCTATTACACAGCTCACTGGGACAGACAAGCTGAGTTATCACTGAGCCGAGAAAACCTGAGAGGCATTTGTGTGCAGAAAGTACAGCAAAGCCCTCCAACACAGAGACAGGCTCGCAGGAAAGGTGTTACATCATCGACTCAAAACCCCTCTCCACGCTGGCGACTGGGGCTGAATGAATGGCCCCCGCTACGAAGATCAGGGTCTAGAATTCTCACCTTCCCCAGCCCCCGTCCCGACCCTCAACGATTACGAATACAATCATTTGTGACAGATGGCTCCCCAGTCTTCCGCCTTAAACTCTGTATGATAAATTCAACACGAAGTGACAGTCGCAGCAAGTGTTCAGGGCCGTATCTAAAAAAACTAATTTTACTGAAGTTAAGACTCAATGAACGAGAAAATGTAACTGTACACCCAAGGCATAACTCAGAACTGTAATCTCTACAAAGGCCATCACGGTTATTTATGGCCGGGATGATATTAATATTTTAAATCACTTCAATAAAGAAGTGCCCTGCGACGTTCAAATTGTATTGTTATGCAAAGATAATAATATTTCAATGGGCCCTCTGCTGCTATGTTAATGGAGCAAGGAACGGTAAAAGGAGCTGCATTTGTTATCTGAGCACCTGCCACGGCTAGACCGTCCTGGGCTTCATTTCTAAAAAATAGCTCTTCTTCCCTTTTTTATTATTTGCGGGTGAAGAAATTTCTTGCGCCGCCATTGTCTGTTCCAATTAGGTAAATGCAATCAAGACAAGCCAAATATACACAGACTCTAGGCACGGATGAAAGGGAGGTCAGCGGTTGCAACCCTAATCCAGCCGCATTGCTTAATCTCAGATTCGGCCATACAAGAGAGCGAACGGTAACATCTCGCGAGTCTTGGGGTTAACGTAGACTGACTGGGTAACCAGAGATAAACCCTGCAGGCTTGTCTGAATGTGCAAATGCTTAACAATGACATGATCAAAAAAAGGAAAGTTGGATTCCATTTACCAGGACTGGTTCAGAGTCAACTCCTGGGCTTTTCTCCCCACACACAGAAGAAACAAATTTTGGGGGGTGGGCAGGGGGCAGGAGTCAAGTTTTGTCCCCTTTCCCCAAAGCCCCTTGCATTGGCCATTTGTGTCCATTTCTTGCTCATTTCAAAACAAAGGTCTGTGCCTTAATCCTCTTTAATAATAGCGTTTGCTGTCCTTTCCAAACTCATAAAGATTACCTTTGTGTTGCCTGATATTATTTTACTTCATGAGGTTGCTTCAGGTAGACACCAGATACGAGGAAAACATTGTGCAAATGGAAAAAAAAAAAAAAAAGAAAAGAAAGAACAAAAAAAGAAAGGTTGACATTTACAGCCAGGAGAGAGGCACGAGATTGCAAAGGTCATCAGTGAGTAAACAGATATTAATGGTTAGCCGGATAACTGGGACATAAACAGGTCACATTAATAATTAACACCAGGGAAAAGTTAGCACTTTCAGCCAACCTCAGGAAAGGAGGTGCCAGTGGAACCCCCGCCCCCAGCAAGAGGACGAGAATAACCCAATGGTGACTTCAGGCTGTAGGAGTGAAAAATCACCGTTCCATTTTTACACTTTGCATATTCTTGCCCCAAACCATTTTGGGGTGGTCCTGTTATCATTGCTTTTTAGAGACTTTATTTTTCTTTAAGAGCCATTTTAGGTTCAAAGCAAAATTGAGAGGAAGGCGTAGAGATTTCCATGTACCCTCTGCCCCCACGCAGAGCCTCCCCGATGGTCAGCATCCCCCGCCAGAGTGGTACCTACGTCACAGTGGATGGCGCCGCAGCGACACAAAGTGCTTACCCAGAGTGTGTAGTTTACGTCCGGTTCTCTCTCGACGTGGCGCCTTCTGTGGGCTCGGACACCTGTATAATGACATGTGTCCACATCACAGTATCATACAGGGCATTTTCACTGCCCTGAAAGTGCCCTGAGCTCCAGCTACTCGTCCCTGCCCTGCCCCCAACCCCTGGCTCCCACCGACCTTTTTACCGCCTCCATTGCGTTGCCTTTTCCGGAACGCCGTAGAGCTGGAATCAAACGGCATGTCGCCTCGATGGGTTGGCCTCTTTCACTGCGTCACGTGCATTCCAGGTCCCCCCGTGTCTTCTTATGGTTCGGTAGCTCGTCACTCTTTTGCACTGAATAACGTAATAAAGAGACCACAGCGTATTTACCCATTCTCTTACCGAAGGACGGCTTGGTTGCTTGGAAGTGTGGGCACACAGGGTTAGGCCTCCTGAGCACCCATGTGGGGGCTTGTGCGCGCGTATGTTTCACCCTGTTTGTTATTGGGAAAGTCAGACCCAGATGTGCAGTTATAAGGCATAGCCCTGTGCAGGGGGCAGGCAGGACACCTTGGTGAGTGAGATGTACCCCAGACCTTGGGGAACAGAGAGTGAGGGTGACTGAGCCCCAGTGTGTTGTCCTGTGAGCCCCTGGCCTCCCATCTTTTGATTTTTTTTAAAGGAGCCAGATTTTATGTGAAATCTCCAGATTTCTGGACTTTTAAATATTGACAACTTGTTCGAACTATGCTCAGGCCAAACAATATACATTTACTGCTGGCCGTATTGGCGCAGTTTAAATTTGTCTAAATAAAGAATAAACAAATAAATAAACCAAAATGACTGAACATTTACTGAGGAGGAAGACAGTCTGAGTGGATCTTTAAAATGAATTATTTAAAGGAGAAGAGACTGTATTCTACAGTCTCTTCTCCTTTAAATACATGGTTCTCTATAGGAATATTATAAGAAAAAAAGGAAATGAATAAAATAGCCAATAGACTTAATAGACAACTGGAGTAACTGTAAGGACCTCAACCGTACCCTCAGAACTATGTGAATAAAAGTCAGATGAGGTACTTTAATATATTGTGGCCTAATGGTTTACAGATGAGTGAGTAGCACTGCTTTCAAATATAATGCGAAGAAAGCAATTCTTAAATAAATGTGTAGTTCAACGATCCAGCCCACAGGAGACATTGTGACGTACCCAACCCGAAAATCAAATTATTTAAGGCTGGTTATACTGACAACAGCCTCTAACCAACTGCCGAGATGGACCGTAAACCCAGACCAGGCACAGGCAGTGAGCAAGGCGAGTTTGAGAGAAGGTAGGAGGGAGCTAAGACACAGGGCCTTTTGCTAGTGAAATGTGGGGTAGACTTTAGCATCCACTGCAGCGGCGGGTAGCCCTTCTCCCTGCACGTGTTCCGGAAAGACGGCCCAATGCCCTTATAATCCGCTCCCTCTGTCCTCCTCCACCGCCCCATCCCCACGCCGTGCTTTCTTCCCACCACGCACAGTGAGCCACGCCCTCTCATCTCCCCCGCCAATCTCAGCCTAACGTCCTCTGCGCCTCACCCTCACTTTGGACAAGGGCGATTCCTTATTTCCAGTATCAAATTCAGCGCATGCACGGACAACATTAAACAGGACAGAATACGAAAGGAAAAAAGAGAAGGAGAAGTAACTAAACGGCTGCGGTGTAAACTGGGCTCTCTATGTACCCGACTTTACTTATTACTCGTAACCATGTGAAGCTGATAATATTGTCCTTGTTTTACATGGAGGGAATGTGAGTCCCCAAGGGTCGCATGTCATGCCTAAGAACACACTGCCCCCTCAGTATGAGGCCCTTGGGTTACAGGTCCCTCCCCAGCACGTGTGACACCGCAGAACCAATAACTTCCAGAGGTGAGTGGCAACTCGGTCCAACCCCCAATCACAGATGACAAAACTGAGTACATGCCACAGACACAGTAAAAACGCTGCTCAAAAAAGGCAGTTTCAAAGGCTAGTGCAGTCACATTCACAAGTTATATTGTGTTTGTACACAATTTTCACTAAATTTACAAGTATATTTTATAGTTCATGAAAGTTTTTAAATAATTCTCCTTTGCTTGAGCAAATGTACCTTTATAAAAAAAAGTAACATATATTACTCAGCCCTGGTTGGTACACCTCAGTGGATTGAGCATGGGCCTGCTAAACAAGGGTCGCTAGTTCAATTCCCAGTCAAGGCACTTACCTGGGTTGTGGGCCAGGTCCCTGGTAGGGGACACATGAGAGGCAACCACAGATTGAGGTGTCTTGCCCTCACTTTCTCCCTCCCTTCCTTTCTCTCTAAAAATAAATAACATCTTTTTAAAAAATAACATCTTTTCCATTTTCACAGAAGCAATCTTACAGAACCAAACAGTTGCTTTTGCCTCACAAAATACCAGCGGTCTCTCTCTTGTAAAATAAGCCAAGCCTGTTGACTGCAAGCCCAGCGACGAAAGCAGAACTCAACAGAGAAAGGCCTCCTAAACCGTAATTAAAATAATAATTACATATTAAGAAAGGGCAGAGGCATTTGCTCTTTTAAAAACCGAAAGGAAAAAAATAAAACAAAATCAGCCCTCTGTGAAAATCGCCTCAGTCATTTTAAAAGCTTTCCCAAATTCGAAATGGCCCCGTTCTTAACGATTCTTAATGCATGAAGTCGTTGTTTCAGAATAAATGTCTAAGTAATTCCAAACAAGGACTCTTCAGTAAATAGTTGAAATTAAGGCGGGGAGGGCTGGAGTCATCTGGTTTCCATTAGGATGATAAAATAGTTCACTTGAAACCTTTTACAAGATGCTTTGTTACTAGGAGGTGTCTGTGCTTCTCACTCCATCACGAGCCATCTGACACGACATAAAAGGCTTCAAAAGCCATGTTAGGCCTCTTAATCAAAAACTAATTGTAATAGATATTGGGGAGTGTTAACACGGTGACCGCGAGGTTGTAGCGGTGGTGCGCAAGCCGCAGCGAACATTAAACACAACCCCCAGTTGATAGGGCTTATCTCAATTTCAGAGCTAAGTGCTAAGTACTGCAGGCTGGTATCTCCTTGCTATTGCTTTGTCCCACTCTTGGAGTTAATTGCTGCACAAGGCTTCATCTTCTTAATGAAATTTATAGCATTGTCAGAGAACTTGGGAGATACTGCTGCAATTTAGGAGATTTTACAGAAAACAGAGACGTAAACAGAGGGGAAAAGAAAATACATACAGTTCCTTGGAGCCTAATGCATCAATAGCCTTCACCCAGCGGGGCTGGACTCCCGGGGCACCAGGGAGGAGGGGGAGGCATTGTAGCACATTAACTCTTTCAGGCTTGCGATAGGGTATTCATGACTGCGCTGTAATGGAAAGTTCATCATTGGTATCGCAGGGCCCATGGTGGACCTTCAGTAGATACTTAAGCATCAGACTGGCAAGACCGGAAATGCCAGCAAGCGATGAAGGGGAATCACGTGCAATGCGGCCCAGTGCCTAACACAGGGTCTGAGAAGTGGGTGGCCCTCAGGAAGGGTTTCCTGGATGCTGGATGGATGAATGAATGATCTTGCTGCAGAATAGTGCCTTATAGTTTTCAGGATGCTTTCACGTTTGGTCCCCACAACCCTCCACTTGACCTAGGTCTAGAGTTTCATTCAGCACAGGTGCAGGCCTCAAACTGGCACTTTTTAAGCCCCATCCTGGTCTTAACTACAGACGGACTGGAGAGGTACTCTGTGAATACCCCGTTGTCTAAATCTGACTGGGGAGGGTATCAACAGGTAAACACCAAATGTGAATGAAAATGAAGTAAAATGTTAGAAGAAAAACTGGTGAAAGCTGATAAAGTCTGGAGTTTAGTTAATAGTGTGATACTTACTTATACCTAAATTATATGTATTACTACTTAGTAAATGTCTTAGTATCAGGGTTATGTGAGAGGTTAACATTAGGACAAGCTGAGTGAAGGGTGTACAGGAATTCTCTCTACTACCTTTGAACTCTTCTGTAACTCTTAAGACTATTTCAAAATAGAAAGTTTTTGAAAATTATAAGTACACATTAGCAAGATACAAAAACACGCCATAAAACATAAGGACATATAAAAGGAGATGAGAAATCATGTTACCTTCACCCCCTTTCCAAAGGTTTTCCTAGCAAAAGGCCCACCCCACCCTCTTGGTCTGCCTCCAACCCTCCCTATATACTTTGTGCTATTTTAATCCTTTTAACTTTATCAAATATGTTTAACACTCTAATATGGGCTTTCCTGAAGACTGTTCACGTGCACCTATGGTAAATTTGCATTCTGCAGTTGCTGGGTAGAATTTTCTGCAGATATCTGTTCTGTCTCTTTGGTTTATATCATTGCTGCTTTTCTGTTTCCAACTTCTACCCAGTTGTTCGATCCAAACTCTGCCTTTGATGGAAGTGGTTAGTCCATTTACATTAAGTAATTACTGATAAGGTAAAATACATGCCATTTTTCCATTTGTTCTTTGTATAGCTTATGTCTTTTTTTTACCATTTATCCGTAACTGCCTTCTCTTGTGGTGCATATTTTGTAGCACAGTATTTTAATGTCCTTGAGTTTGTTTCATGATATTTTTGTTACTTTTTTAGTGCTTGCCCTGGCTATTATAATCCACATTCTCACTGACAACAATCTAGTTTGAATCAATGCCAACTTAATTTCAATAGCATATGAAAATTTTGCTCCGATATAGCTCCACTTCCTCCCCACACGTGCAATCTTTGTCATACAAATTACATCTTTATACATTTTGAGCCCATCATAATTTAATAAGTCTTGAGTTAGGCAGTTTACTTTTAAATAAAATAAAAGAATATTTGCAAGTAAAAAATGCATTTATACTGTCTTTTATATTTACTTAAGTAGTTACATTTACCAATTGCTGTCTAATATCATTTTATTTCAGCCTAAAGAATTCCCTTCCTTATTACTTATAGGGTATATCTGCCAGGCACAGTCTCTTAAGTTTTGTTTATCTAGGGATGGTTTCATAGTATATCTAGGTGCGGATTTCTTTGAGTTTATTCTACTTGAACTTTGTTGAGATTTGTTAATGTGCCGAGTAACACTTTTCATCAATGGAAAAGATTTTCAGCCATTATTTCTTCAAATATTCTTTCAGCCCCATCCTCTCTCTCTTCTTCTTCCGTGGTCCCCATTGTACGTATTTGGGGACACTGGGTAGTGTGCTGTAGGCCTTTAAGGGTCTGTTAATTTTTAGTCATTCTTTTCCTTTCTGTACCTCAGACTGGATAATCTCAATTTAACTATCTTAAGATTCACTGACTCTTTCCTTTGTCAATTCAAATTGTCATTGATCCCCTTTAGCAAACTCTTTGTTTAAATTTTCTGTTTGTCAACTCTAAAATTCCTACTTGTTCCTTTTTACAGTTTATATTTCTTATTGGCATTCTCCATTTGGTGAAACACTATTCTCATACTTCCCTTTAGTTCTTTGAACTTAGTTATAGCAGTTGATTTAAAGTCTTTGTCTAGTAAGTCCAATTTTGGGCTCCTGTGGGGACAAGGAGGACAAGTTTCTGTTTCCTGCTTTTTCTTTTTTTCCTGGATGTGAGCCCTGCTTTCCTGTTTCTTTTGAAAACTGGACATTTATAATATACATAATGTGGCTCATGTGGCTACCATGGCAACAAGATTTGCACACGCCCATGCACCCTCATTGCTGAACTTTTTATTGTTGCTGCTGCTTGTTTGTTTAGTGACTTTCTTGAGCTAACTTTGTAAAGTCTGTAGGCTTTATCATGAGCAGTCAATGAAGCCACTTAGTGGTCAGCTAAAAATTAGAGATTTCTTTAAATTATTTGATTAATAAATTGCCCCGCCTTTGCCAAGGAGCTGTGAAAAGGGTGGGGAGGGAGTATATTCGGTGCTCAGCCAGGTGGTTGAGAACTCTACTTTAGCCTTCTCTTCCCGCTTACACAGAGCCTCAAGGTCAGCCGAGGTGAGAGGTTAGAGCCATCTCGGATCTTTCCTGGGCATGTGTATAGTCCTGCATTTTCACAAGGGTTCCTAGATTCCCAGGAACACGTTGAAACTTTTCAAAGCCCTCTGTAGACATTTCATTACCCAGCTTTTTCTTTTTAATGTTTTCCTTTGTCTCTTGCTGGCTGTAACCATTATCACCACATCAGACAGCTGCAACATCAAACAATTGCCATGAATAGTTTTTAACAAACACCCTAGTGAAAGGCGATTTGTACAGAGCAGACTCTGAGTCAAGTCAAATAAAGGTAATTTTTGAGATAGGTCCAATTGTGACAATTTTCTGGGGGTGGAGCTTTTGGGGAACTTCAAACACTTTCTTCTCCCTTCAGTGGCTGCTGTTTGCTCAACTGCCACGCTGTTGGTTTTCAAAGCTTCTCCAGGACTGGGCAAGGAGCATAGGACTATCGGGCAAGTTAAAATGCTGCAGCGCTTGATGTCCCTAACATGATGAACCATCTTTCTCGAATAAACACTCTTCAGTTTTTTCCGAGCCTTTACCTAATCTCCAGACTTCTGAAAAAGCTGCTACGGATCATCTTCGCCAGTATTCCTACCATTTTTCTAGAGGAGTGGATTTTCTGTGCACCTTCACTCTGCCACTCCAGAACTGCTTTCTCATGTGTATTTTAATCCAAATAAATTCATATCTTTGAAGTTTTTCCTCATGACATAAGATGGGTTAAAATATAATCAACAACAAGGGACAGTGTTTCTTCTGAGGTCCAAAATAGTTGTTAGCCAAATAGAAAAGGGAGTCGCTTCCAAAATGCTCTTGGGGAAAAATCACTTAAAATTATAATCTTAACTTTATCAGGATACTGATGCTGGTCCTCCAAATGTCTGCACTGCAGCAAACATTTAGGGATGTTATACTACCTGCAACGACCTTCACTAGTTGCCATGGAAAATCCGAAGATAGGATACATAAAGCCTGCTCTGAAAAGACTTAAGGAACGTCATCTCCCCAAGGAGGACTTCCCCAGCCATCCGTCCAAAAGAGACCCCTCTCAGTCCCTCTCTTTCCCATCACAAGAGTGATCAATCACCCAGTTTTGCCTGGAACTGAGGGGTTTCCAGGGACGCAGGCCTTTCCGAGCGAAAACCAGGACAGCGCTGGGCAAACTTGGAAAAGGTGGACACCCTATTGTCATCCGACTTTGTTTTATTTGTTTTCATAGGCTTTGCCACTACTTACATGATTTAATTTCCTTGTTTTCCTACTTCCTTTCAACTCAAATGTATACTTTTCAAGTATAGAAACAGCATTCTGTCTTTGTGGTTCACAGCTCTGGTTGGACACCCACAGCACTGCTTGGCATGTAGTGGGCATCAAATAGCTATTTGTTGAAAGGCTGAATGGATTGTTAATTAATTGAGTGGCTCACTTAAAAAATAATAATTCACCCTTCTATTCTCCAAGTTTAACAACATAAATACATGAGGAATACAGAGTTTTGGATGGCAGCGCAATTAACTTAAAAAAGCATTTTGTATGATTGGCACAACTTGAACTTGGGTGACTGAGAATTTTAGACAGCTGTGTTCTTTTCTTCGGATCGCAAACAGTATCATTAAAAAGGATTCACTGAAATGTAGACGTTTCTACCATGTCCCCTGGAACGTTGGCTCTGTCCAGTCTAACCCGGTGTGAATATAAGATTAGTATCTGGGGAGGCAAAGCCCTTCTCTCTAAAGCTGCCTTCAAAAGGCACTCTCTACCTTTTCACCCCTCCTGGAAGCGGCAGCGTAGCTCGTCTGAGACCCATAATTACCGTAAATGTCCCACAAGGATATAAAAGCCACCAATGGTAAAACCCAATCTGAGACCGCAGATAAAGATGCTGCCCTTTCCCCCGCTCTCAGTTTACTATATAAATGAGAAGACATAAAATAGTTTCAGGTTTAATTAAAGTAATTGACTGAATTGCATTTTGTAGTTGTGATTGCCATTAACATCCTTGACCTTCCGTCACAGACACGTGCCAGAGAGTTTTTCCAATGGATATTTATTGTGAGTATTATCATCAATAAGCACCATCAACATATTAAAATTAATTTTAACTTCTTTATGGAAGACTGAAAGCGCAACCAGCTGCTGAACACCATCCGTTCTAAATCATTTTTTATCGATTCAACACGCCGCAACCTGCAGAACAACTAACCGGGAATTTTATGGCTGTGCGGGCCAGTTTCTTATGTACATGTATAAAATATTTAATTTTATTTTGTACCTAACTCGGGTTACATTAATCACGTAATTCTCCCGAGCCTCGGCATTCACTCGCTATTTTCCGAGCGTGCCTATGACGTCACTCCGGCTGGCTCGCTCCGTGCCCGTATTACGCAACGCGTGGACATGGGCCTTATTTCGACTGCTCGCAAAGAGCTTAATAAAAGACAGGCTTTTGTGCATGGAAAGAACTTAGTCCACAGGTGTTCTGATCTGGGCTAACGTGTACGCAGAGCAAACAATTGCGTTCTGGAATCTGAGACTCTAAATTGTATCCGTTCAGCACGGGGCTGAAGGGAGGGAAATACCTTTCCTTACGCTACGCGCGCGCGCGGGCCAGCTTCGGGCTGGGCTGGGTTGCAGCAGGTCCTATTCGGGCACGCCCGTGGAGACGCTGCTGCCCCCTCCGTTAAGCTGCCAAGGCTTGCAGCTGAACATCTTCAGACACTGTCCCCATCTCTCCCTCCATCCAGACGTGCCTTCTGCAGTTAATGATTCTCCGCATCTCTCTCCGCTTACCACTTACTGAACATCTACCAGAAGCCAGGCGCTGAGCTGAAGATTTTAAACACAGCATGGCATCGGATTCCTCCCAACAACGCGGCGAGGCTTGGTAATGGGCATGAGGTCCCATAAGGAAGTGTAAGTGGTGGAATCAAGACTCAGAGCCCTGACCTTGACCGCCACGCTGCTTCAGGTGCCGCCTCCCAGGGCTCACAGGCCCCAGCGAGGCTTCTGGCCTCCTTGCTGGCTCCTCCTTTAGTCCGTAGTTCTTCGGGTCTGCTGCAGCTCCACCTCTGGCTCTATTCTCTTCTTCCCCGCTCTGAGCACCTCCCTAATTGTCCCCTTCCACTCTCCTAACGGCCCCGAGCACCAGCCACCAGCCACCCGTGTAAAAATGTGTCTCCCCAACCGGGTCTCACTCCTGCGCTCCAGGCCTGGAAATTCAACTTGCATCTCTCATGTCCGCCCAGGGCAGGCGGGGGTGTCTCACAGGCCACCCCAGCACTGCGCTTCCAGCCCTCAGCGAGCCTCCTGGGCAGCCAGCCTGCCCCTTCTGGAGCGTGGCCTAGCTCCGCCACCAGAGCGCCTTCCACCGGGCCCGTCGCCTGCGCCCGCTCTCTTCCTGTTCGTTTTCTCCACTGTCGGCCCGTTCTCTGTCACCAGCTCCCGGTGACTCTGCCTCCTGAGATCGCGCAGCTCTGTCCTCTCCCGTCTTGTTGACCAGCCGCACGATCCGGCGATTCTCGACCGGAGAAATGGACCACTCGGGGCTGTTTGTCTGGAGTTGTCACCGCCGTGGGGAGGAGGCGCTACTGGCCTTCAGCTGGCAGGGACCAGGGAGACGGCTACACACCCGACAGTGCCCGGGGCAGCCTCCGACCACAGGGATTATTAGACGGACCAAAAGCTCACTGGTGACATTGGTCTAGTCCAAGCTAGCATCTCTTACTCAACTAATGGTCATCTGTAGTGTCCTCTCTCCGTCACCATTTTACTCTCTTCAGCCCACTGTCCACTCCACACAGCCCAAGGGGCCTTGAAAAACGTGAATGCAGTTCTTTTGCCTTCTTCCCAGTTCCCTTACAGAAGAGCACGAACTCCTTGACTTTGCCAGAAAAGCTGGCCTGTGCCGCTCGCTAGCCTCCAGCCACTCTTGCTGACTTTGCCTTCCTTCTCCGGCCTGCGACAGGGTCCCCTTCCTTTCAGAGTTGCTTGCCCTCTTGTCCTTCTCACATGTCCTTCACACCTTCGCTCAAAAGTCCTCTTAACAGAGGCCCTCCCTGACCTCCCTAACTTGCCATCCCTTGCAGTTTGGATTTTCTCGTAGCTTCACCACCACTGAGAATATTACATATCTCTCCATTTACTGGTTTGTTTTCTGCCTTCTCCATCCAGAATTAAGCCCCCTTACGATGGGGATGCCTGTCTTTTGTTTACCGTTATATCACAACTACCTGTAACTGTGCTCAGCCCGGAGTAGGTGCTCAGGAAACATTTGATGAATGGATAGTAAGATGAAAAAACATACATGCGTCTCTATCACTCTTTTTTCTTAACTCGCATATCCTTATCACGTAAACTGTAAAAGGGCCTTTGACACTTTCTGTTACTGAATTATCGCATTCTAGACAACCACCTGTCAAGATTCAAGGGAAATCTAACCTAAGGCAATGCAAATGCTGATTCTGCCCACCACTGACTTCCAGCTGAGTGTCCCCTGATGTCCTTCCAGGCCAGCTAGACCAGGCAGGCCGGTCAGCCACAAGCAGGAACCACGCACCTCTTCAAACAGCACACAGCATTGCCATCGGAACAGAAGTCGCATGCGCAGTGCCGATTCCTGTTTGCTGATGGCCTTTACAATGGATGGCTGGGTGGACCAGAGAGCGAGGCCGTTACAGGCCCTCCCACCCTGGGAGGCAGTCCCTTCCTGCTGGGCCATAGGCCTATCTAACACCCCTCTCTCTGCCCTGCGAACAGAAAGGGGGCCTGTGGGGCAGTGGCTGCCAAAGCACCAGAATATTCAAGAATGTTGATGCCCTGGATTATTGGACACGTGCAGTCACCAGAACAAAAAAGGAAGATTTTTTTAATAGTAGCCAGTAAAGAAAGTGATAATGATAATGCTGATGATAATAATAATAATAATTAATAATAGAGAATATTATTATATGCTGGGTTTTTCTTTTACCAGTTTATCTGTCCTTTTACTCTGACCCTCTTTGTTTTGTTTTTGTTTGATTGTTTGCTTGCTTATAGTTTTTTTGGGGGGGTTGTTGTTTTTGTTTAGGTTCCCCCCCCCAGCAGAGCCACCTGATGCTATCTCACTAACCTGGCATTCTGAGGGACCAGTTTGGGAAGTGCTATTGTGCAAAAATCTTGGGGAGCAGCTTAGGGGAGACTGACAGGGACCATTCCATGGAAGGCCTGGTTGCCCCATCAAGGACCTCTGTGCGGTCCCAGCTCTGGAGAGCGGATGAAGGCTTCCAGACAGGGACATGGAGTTTGACAAAGTTGCTGTGTCCAGAGAGGAGCGCATGACACCCAGGATAGCCAGCGTGCTCTTGTTATCAGGTCATCAGGGTCCAAACTCAACTGTAAAAAAAAAAAAAAAAAAAAAGAGCCTCTTTCTCCATTTCCATGTGTTCAGTTTCTCTTCACAACACCTCTCACGCCCTTGTTCACGTTAGAAAACCTCATTGTCACGGGCAGGAGGGAGAACCAGGGATGTCCAGGGTACCCCATGAGGATGCTGAAGGAGAAGCCCTAGAAGCTATTCTGATCATATTGTCTCTGGGCTGCTAGCACCTTCTGAATTAAGAAACCGGGGTGGCCCATTTCTACTCTGAGTCCTCGGCCAGAATTTCAGGTTGAATTCAAGCAGGAAAGTCATAGTGAGGGCCTGCGCCCGCTTCAGACTCGGGAGGACCTGAGAGCTGCCAACTGAGCTGCTTGCGTGGGTCCTACTACGCCACTTGTTTCTTCCACTCCACAAGAATGTCCAGCACCTCCCATAACAACCTTCTTCCTCTCCTCTTCCACAGTGTCTCTCAGTGAAGGCGCAGTTCAGTCACCCTGAGTGCTCACGACTTACAGTCTCTAGCACTGGACACGGTCTTATTTTTGCTGTTTCCTGTTGCCCAAAGTCTCTTACCATTTTAAGTGTTGGCTCGTGCTGTTCCCTTCTTCCTCCGTCCAGCAATGGGATGGTCCCCACCGAGTCGGGTTCTTAGACACGGATTGGGATTGTACAGGTGGGGGCGAGGGGACGCCTGGACATTTCAGGCCACGAAGTCGGTTTGTTACTGCCACTGTGTCTGTGGAGGAGACCCAGCAGGTTCTCCTCCAGGGACCTGCTGAGTCTCCTTCTGGAGGAGGAGGAGGTTTCTCCCTGATTAAAAATGCCAGATAAGCCCAAAGATAGAAGGATTTAAAGACAGATCTACCCTTGCCTGGCTTGGAAACACTCTCCGATGTGCTTCCCCAGGCACGCCCAGAAGTCTTCACACCGCACCTCTAAGAGCTAGAAGATATTTCTGTCCGAGGTCTGGCTAGCCGGAGGCCCAGAAGTGGTAAGGGGTGGCCCAGTCCTCACAGCACACCTTCCATCAGCTGAGCCTCTCCGGGGCTGCTTTCAGGAGCTCTGTCTGCTGGACTACCAGCCATCTTCTGCTGTCCTCTGTCTCCAGAAGCATCCAGCATGTTCTCTGAGATGCCTGGAGACAGATGAAAAAGTTGCACTCATTTACGTAGACTGCCCAACCGTGGCCAGGCAACATACCTTTGGCCAGAGCCCAGCTGAGTTATATTCGATCTGGTGACCTCAAGGTGAGCTGGAGGTCACTCTTAATTACTCTCGTGAGCCGCGAGACAGCCGGTGACAGACCTTCGTATTTCCCTCCCAAATCCTGTGGAACCCCTTCGGGGAGTCCACCGATTATACTGTGGAGGCTTGTAGGAACCAACTAGGGTAAATAATTAGACTATATTTTTAATTAATATCGCAGTGCCTTCTAGCACAGCGATATTTAAGATTACGATAGTATTGGAGTAACAGTTGGTGGAGAAGCCAGGAAGAACAAAGGGAGTTTTGTCAGCCTGACAAAACTACCCTGCAGTTTTGGCAGCCTGATGTCAAAAGTTTCTGGTGTGTTTAAAGGAAGTTTTTAATTTAGCGAACGCTCCGTTTGCCAAGGTGAATGCTGGGCTTTATTATCAAAAAATAAATCCAGAGAAAATGAAAGGCGGGTACTGTACATTTCTACTTGGCATAATTGCAAAACTTTCTGTAACCATGCAAACTTTATGGGAATAATGACAATTAACAGATTTCATAATGGACCATTTCAGTTTTTCTTTCATTAAGCTTCATAAAAAATATAAGCTCATGAAAAAGCCAGTTCAATTAAAGTATGAACTTTTCATTATTTTTAACACATTTTACCTATTTTTAATTGACGAAAGTGTGATGTAGTTTGCCAACCAAAGACTGTTTCACACTTTTTTAATTCAAACCAGCTTGATTTTTTGCAATTCAAATAGACAGGTTATTATTTTGTATTAACTGGAAATCAAATAAAGTAATGGTAAAATTTATTAAATAGATTACAATGCATACATTATTTCCTAAAGAAATTTATTTTATACATTCAAAATACAGTAAGTACTTTTTTGCTTAACCCCAGCTAATCCTCACAATTTCTTAATGAGGAGTTTATTCTACCAATGATATTTTACAAATGAGAAAACTCAAGCTTTAAAAAATTATATAAGCTTTAAAAAATTATATATAGATGACCTAGATGCCCTAGGTCATCTAGCAAGGGGAAGCTCCAAGACCATAATGCATTGCGGTGATCTTAGACCCCTTGTAATATCTTTGTAATCTTAAGATAGTAAGCTCCTTGAGCAAGGGTTGCATCTTTTCTTTTATATTTCTTGGTTTATTTGTGTATTTTTTTGCTTGCTTTTTCCTTATGCACTGTTGCTGATACATATTAGTATCTCAGTAAATATAGTTAACAAGTGGTTTCTATTCAGCTTTCTAGTAAACACAGCTCTTGCCTTGGCCAGTGTGGCTCAGTTGGTTGCAGCATCATCCTGTACACCAAAAGATTGTGAGTTCGATTCCCGGTCAGGGCACATACCCAGGTTGCATGTTCTGTCCCTGGTCAGGGCAGGTACAGAAGACAATCAATCAATCTCTCTCTCAGTAATGGAAACAATGTCCTCTAGTGAGGATTAAATAAATAAACAAACAAACACAGCTCTCTATAACCTGCATTTCTATATATATATTATTAAGCAATACTTAATAATAATTACAATGACCCCTAAGACATTGCTAGGGAAAAAAAAGACGCTGCTATACAATGTAGCTCTAACTTTTGGCTGAGTTGGCCAGTTCTACCTCTAGGTCTTACAGGTACCTCAGTTACATCACATCCCAAATCAAGTTAATTCTCTCGTGTTCTATCCGACATGCCGCTTCACAATGCAAGCTTCTCCACTAGAAACCATGAACTGCCCCTCACACTGTTCTACGCATCCATCCTCCCTAAGGTCGTGGCGTGTCCATCCTACCTGCTTGGTACCACTGCATCCCATGCCCTCCTTTCCAGGGTCAGTGTCTTCGTTCCGCTCCTTCGTTTCTCTTGCTCAGAAGGACGTAACAGCCTGGTGAGGGTTGCCTGGCGTCCATCTATTACCACGGGCACTCATCTTCCCAGCAGCCCGGAGATCCGTTCTGAAATAGAAACCATACACGCTGCTTAAAGGCTGCCGACAGCTGCCTCTGCTCTAAAGCAGAGCTTTCCACTGTGAGATCCAGGGGGCCCTTTAAGAAGTGTGAAAAGGGAAAGACAAATAGGTTTATGGCAAGCTCTTGGGAATGTCTAACACAGAGTAGCACCACATCAGAGGCTCTGAGGATGTCCGCAAGACAGAGTTCCGTGTAACAGCCTAACCCAGGGCTCCCCACATTCCATGTGGCCCTAAAACCCCCCGTTTTCCCAGACAACACCAGTTAACATCTCAAGAAACTAGTGTTCCTTGGAGCATAGTTTGAGAAAATACCATCCTAGCAGATAAATCAACTATGGTGCCAACTCTCCTTCATTAAACACTCCCTTCCTTAACCAACTGTGGCCAAGGTAAAAAAATATATATATACTCTTGTTTGGTTAAGTTCAATGTGAAGTTTCTTCAAAGTAGATTGTGTTTTCCCAAACCTTTCTTTTTGAAAAATTCTTGCTGATAACTTCAAGGCCCCCCTTTGCTTGGTCTGCTTTAGGTTGGCTCGCTCTTTCTTTCTTTCTTTCTTTCTTTCTTTCTTTCTTTCTTACTCTTCACCTAAGGATATAGTTTATTGATCTTAGGGAGAGAAGAAAAGGAGGAGAGAGAGAGAGAAACATCAACTGGTTGCTTCCCATATGCACCCGGACTGGGGATCAAACCCACAACCTTCTGTTGTACAGGACGATGCTCCAACCAGCTGAGCCACCCAGCCAGGGCTGAGTCAGCTTTCTGATATTGCCCACGTTTGCTCCTACACCCGCCTTCTTTGCTCTGCATCTGGGGCACCCAGCCCAGTCCCCAGCGTGCAGCAGACACTCAGCAAGTGTTGACTGAAGGCACCTTTCATTGAGTTTGGACTCAGTACCTTACAAATCGCAGGTGTCAGTGCATATTTATTGTAACATTTCTCAAGAGACATCAGAGGGACTCTAGGAAATGTGCAGCGCATCCCTCCTTGCAGCTGAGATGCAGGGTTTTTCCCAAACGGAGTCATGTAGGTGGACCTGCCCTGTCTTGAGAGCAGAGATTTGATCAACTAACCCATCTAGCAGTTTGGATATTCCTCCCACTCCCAGCTTCCTGAGTATGTTGTATATCTGAGGGGATAATCTCTTTTCTTTTTCTTTTTTTTAATTGAATTTATTAGGGCGACGTTGGTTAATGTAATTACATAGGCCTCAGTTGTGCAATTCTATACACGTCATCTGTACACTGTACTGTGTATTCACCGCCCCAAGTCAGGTCTCCGTCCGTCACCATTTATCCATCATCACCATATTCCTCCCCCCGCCCACTTTCCCTCCGGTACTCACGGTACTGTCGTCTGTCTATGAGTGGGTGGTGGTTTTGTTGTTGTTTTGTTTCGTTTTTGCTTAATCGAAGGGAACAAGAGAGTTAATCGGTGGAAGTCACTAGTGTGCACAGGGCCACCATTGGTGCCTGTCCTCACCCGGCTGGTCGTGACAGTCAGTGGCTCCAAGAGGACAAGGCCCACCGAGAACCACCCTCGCTCCACAAAGCTCGGAAGAAGCTGATTTCCCAAAAGTTGCGTCAAAACTTTTTTCATGAAGAAGCAGATCTGTAAATGGCTCTGCCACTTTCGAGCTGGACAAGCTCTATCACGCCCCCCACCTTCCTCACCTGTGAAATGAGAATAAATGAGGCGGCGCTGGAAAGCATTTAACACCTTGCTTGGCACCTAGCGGGCCATCAATAAAAGTGCGCTACATCTGATTCGGCTTTCTCCCGGGTTTTACAGTTTATCACAATAAAAGGGGGGCTTGCTTGCCTGGAAATTAATAACGAACTCAGAACTCTGTTACTAAGTATATTTTGGACAGAACTATTTGTCTCTGCCATTCTCTCTGTTAAATTAAAATTAAAACACACTCTTTTAGAAAGCACCCCTAATTGAACAGAACAGCATGCAAAATTATGCATCTGAGCTGTACATTTTCATGCTGACGGACTCAATTTATTGTCCAGAGTTTAGCAATTTGCAACCTTGATGTTTGCGAAATAAAGTTTGGATAAGACACGTGGGCGTATTGCAGCGTACGGCTCTGTCAAAGGAAACAGAGATGCTGGCTGGAATGCAGTCGAACGCAAAGGTCTCCTCCGTAAGGTGGAGACCTTTCGAATTATTCCCCCATTATTTCATAAGGGAGTAAAATGCATGAGGCAATTTAAACAGGCCAGGCAAGGCACAAGCCGCAGCTCCCACTGGGGGCCGGAGCGAGTCACACGCGAAGAAGGCCGAGGCCGCTGTGGGGGGAGGGCGCCCGCTCTTAGGAACTCGGGTCCCCCAGCACTGGAGTTAATGAGGCCATGGGTTCCCTTATTTTCCTTTCCAGAGATTCTCATGATCAATTTGCATGATGATTATGAAAAAAATTAAAACACTATTCCCAAAGATCAAGTTAATAAAGGCCTTGGAGACTCAGAAGTTGCTGGGAGAGAAGGGTATATTGAGATGAGCCATCGTTTAGTTCAATGAAGCAATGGTGAATTCCTAACCCCCCCCCCCTTTTTTTATTCATAGCATCTTACAACCTCGATTAAACCCTTGGGAACCTCCCTCCCTCAAGAGCATGTAGCGAATTTAATACAAATTCAAAGCGAAAGAAAGGAGCAGGGGGACAAAAAAATCCAAATGAAGAAAAGAATATGAATTTGTGAAATACTCCTGTGGTCGAAAACCTGTGTGCTCCTCCTCCTTTGGCCCAATGACATATTCTACATTTTCTAGATTTGAACTAAAAATCGTGTCTCCTGTGATTGCAAATCATTCGAAAATCATTTCAAGCGCACCTAAGAGATAGACGTCGGCAAACGACTCGCTTTCATCCTTAGGATCTCGGTGAAAGGAACGGCCCCACATGCAAAGCGATGCCTGTCCCAGGTCTGTTTGTACCTCGTGTTACCCCATCCTTTACCAAAAAAACTAGATCCTGCTTTTTTTCTTTCTAGAGAGACTTATATTTTCTGCCCCATGGAGATACCATTAACCCACCTTGGCAGGCGGCTTGGAGAAGCAAACCCTAGAAAACAGTTCCTGTCCCAAGACAGCCTTCCCTCTGGTCACAGTCAAAGCCAAGTACATTAAGGTCGGGAGGGAGGGGGGTGGAAAGCAAGCAAGATCTTTACTCTCAAATCTTCTCTTCACAAAATAGGACAAAATAAAGAAGAAAACAGTACAGCTCTTCCATGTATTAAGAATTATACTTGTAGTCCTGGCTGCTGTGGCTCAGTGGATTGAGTGCCGGCCTTCGAACCAAAGGGTCGCAGGTTCGATTCCCAGTCAGGGCACATGCCTGGGTTGCAGGCCAGGTCCCCAGTAGGGGGTGTGTGAGAGGCCACCGCACATGGATGTCTCTCTCCCTCTCTTTCTCCCTCCCTTTCCCTCTCTCTGAAAAGAAAGAAAGAAAATCTTGAAGGAAAAAAAAAAACAAGAATTGTACTTTTGGCAAAAGGAGAAATAGTTAAACCAACTAATATTGTATGTCACAACTACCTTTCCCTGCAAGCTGGTCTCAGCCCTTCTAGTCCATCCCCCTCACCTAAGTTTAAGAGTCCTGGATGTGTGAAGACATGCGTATGCTTCTTTAATAATTTGCGTCACTTCGGTTTCTCCAAGTTTTCCTGCTAATTCATGCGGGTGTTGATTCGCTGCGGTTCATGGGTCTTCTGGCCACCAAAAACCAAAACCACCAGCACAACGCCGTAATGGAATGAAATACTGTATTCGCGTTTACGGTTAACTCAGGGGAAGGAACAGTTAAGAGGACAATACTGTCGTGGTGACTGTACATTCGGTCCGAGAGGTCTAAGTCTTTCCAATGACTTGTCTCTGAAACCACCACGCCCCACTCCTGGCGTTAGAGTGACTGCACTAAATTGAGTTTGAAAGCATGTCCCGAGTCGGCCCAAGCCCAGGGTGCGGTCCGGCTGGGCTGTGTGCGTGCGACCCAGCACCGCGGTGCCCGGAGGCAGGGGCCTGGGAAATCCATCCGCTCCCTCCGCCGCGCGCATCACCGGGCGCCGGCCACCCCCGCTGGGAGGAAAGGCGGCCTTCTGTAACTCGGCCGTCCCAAGGGGCGCCGTTTTCTGATGACTGTCATTGACAGAGGAAGTTCAGAGCTTAGGAATGCAGGGAGCTGGCAGTCTAACGGGACATCATCTCCGTGGAGGGGGCTATACTGTAAATGGCTGCATAGTAGTGGTTTTTATTAACAATAGGATGAAGGCTAACCAGACAGCGGCCCTCATTCCCTCCTTACCGTTCCTGTTCTAGTCTTTTGGTCAGCCATACAGACGCTGTTACGCTCAGTCCTGTCAACTCTGCGAGGCAGGAGTTCGAGTCCCCTTTCTCCAGTTGAGGAAAAGGAGTCTCGGAGAAGTGGAACAGCTTACCCCAGCAACCCCCCACCCCCACCCTGCGCGGCAGCTAGCAACTGAGCCCCAAGATTCCCTGCCCTCCCGCTGTGCGGGGCCCACAGGAAAGGCGATGGAGAGTCGTATGAGGGAAGCCAGGACCGGAGCAGGGACCCTGCGGTGTTCAGCATAGTGTCGGCCCACCGGGGCCCCACAAGAAGTGTTTCTCGAACAAAACTCAAGAAAGAAGCCTGGAGAGCGAACATTTTTTTGAGCAGGTCTAAGAGGTAACTCAGGGTCCCCCACGCAAGGAGTGCTTGGCTCACAGGGAGACCTCTCTAACATCACCCCAGTCCCACCCCTGCCCCCCCACCCCCTCTGCCCTCTCCCATCAGCCCTCCAGGGTTCCGGGACTTCATTTCCGAGTGTCAAGGACAGGCCGAAGTCTCCACCCTCGCCTGCCCATCGGCCCTACTTCAAGTTCATTGCCGTACCTGCACACAGAGACAGGAACACCCTTGAGAAAAGCACCCCATCCATCTTCCTGGAGGTCTTTCATTTCTTTGCCAATAAGGCGATCTGCTTCACAACACCCTTCAATATACTTGGCATCTGTCATAAAACCCAGGTCGGGCATATCTGTCTTCTGTTAAAATAAGCCACTCTGCAAAGGCACTTCCTCTGCTGCTAGGAGCCCACCAGAAATAATTATTGGCATATTGTCCACACGTCCAGCCAACCTCCTTAATAGGAGCCGTAAATTACTGGGCCTGGTCGCCCCCACACCCATCGGAGAAACAAGCTAACACTCAGAGGACCAGCGGGAGATGAGCATACATTCAAACGTAAAGGCGCAGCTTTAGCTGAAGTACCCGCCTTGAGATAAGCACATCTCTTTAACATCTTTCGGAGGTTACAGACGGCGCCAACACAAAGCTGTGTCTCTCTCTGTGACGAGGCCTGAAGTTTCTCCTAACACCTGACTGAGACACGGCTCACCTTCACGCACCGCAGGAGGAAAGGGATGGGAGTTTTCCGAGTAGCAGGGACGCCCCTTTAGACGCAGGATGGCTCAGTCTTCCGGGAAGGTCCGCGTCGGCGAGCTTTCCAAACTCACATTACGGACTGCCGATTCGAACTGCTGCCCAGGTGGTTGCCCATGAACGAGGCGGGTCTCCAGTCCCCAAAGACCTACCAGTTGGAAAACCTGTCACAAGATTATTAAGATCGCTACTATGCCGAAGGGTGTTATAGCCCCTTGGAGCCCCTGTGCTCGGAATACATATGGCAAAATATATAATGTTCTCCCCTTGGGTGGAGAAGGCGGGCATATATTTCTTCCTGTTGATCGGGAAGGAAGGAAAGCGATGGCTTCGGCAAGGAAAAAAGGATTTTAAACAGACGTGTGCTGATTTCACTGTGTGAAATCAAATTTTTTGTCGGGGTAAAGAAGGAGGACTCCTTTGTGAAAATGTTTGCAAATGTTTCCTTGCAGTCAAATTGCCACAGAAGTGACATTTGAGAGGTTAAAACGTATTGAACAAAACATGTTACTTGAGACAAATGTTTCACTCGGCGGGGGCGGGGGGAGGAGGAAAAACTGGTACAGACAAAGGTTGCGGATACTTCCTAGACTCAGGTCCAGCCTGACCACCCGTTACAGCCACTTGGTGGGCATACAGGGCAGGGCTGTGGGGAAAGCGAAGCGGGTGGAGCGCAGCAAAGGAATGCAAAGATTAGGCTACCAGGGGGAACTAAAAAAAAAAAAAAAAAAATCCAAAGATCCATAGAAAGAAAGTCTGTTCTCTTAGCAGACCCAGATAAGACTCTTAATAACAGAGGAGCCTTGACCCGTGTGGCTTAGTTGGTTGGGCATCATCCTGCAAAGCAGAAGGGCACTGGTTCGATTCCTGGTCAGGGCACATACCTGGGTTGCGGGTTCGGTCCCGGGTCAGGGCGCAAACGAGAGGCAACTGATCCATGTTTCCCTCCCTGTCTTTCTCCCTCCCTTCCCCTCTCTCTGAAAATAAAATCTTTCGAAAATAAAATCTTTCAAAAATAAACAGAGGGAATTTATGCAGACAGCGGGGGAGCCCCCAAATATCGAACAGTGGCCATAAGAAAAGAGTGTTTCTGGCGGGTGACGCTGTCCGCATAGGCCCTGCTCCTCACCCCACTCTGGAAGAGACGCCAGACATCGCTGTCGGCACACACACGCCCGGCTCGCTCCACGCTGACACGAAAAACACGCTATCTTCCTGCAACTGGGGCACATTGTTGAAAGAAATGTAAGCACTGAAGTGTCTTCTTCGGGACCAGGAAATCATCTATCATTTGGACTTTGAGTTGGAGCGTCGTTAAGAAGAAAGTTGCTCTTTACAGTTCTGCCGCTAACCCAGGACAAAAGGCTGCTGTTGAAAGAGATGCTTTAGAAGTATCTGGATGAGAGATTAACTCTACAAGAGGCAGAGGAAATCGCCTATTTCCCCTTGTCCGACCCACTCAGCTCAAACCACCCCAAGCTGGCAGTGCATCCGAAATGAGAGGAAGCGGCTAATTTGGTGACCAAGAGGGGTGCAGACGGGGAAGGATGTTAAGATAAGGGTCACGGAACGCATGTGTCTCACTACCAGCAAGCAGATCAGTCTTGGGAACCAAAAACAAGCACCACGCATGACAAATGACTCAGTACCATCGGGCTGTGACGCTCTGGTCACCACGGCGTCGGGATGGTACCTCTTTACCAAGTTGGAGCTAGATGACCATGTCAGCGGTGGGTAAGGCCTCCCAGCCTTCCGATAGAAGAAGGGGCATTGAGTTCCAGACTCGGCGAAAGGACCGTCATCTGTTGGGGGGTGCCCTGTCGCCCTGGAAAAGGATGTAAACAGCAGGCCACCGGCAGGCATTCTGGGATCGCAGGGGGTCAGGGCCTCTCCGGCACGCCCACCTCCCCTTGCCCAGATAAAGGATCTCAGCAGGGTGACCGCAGCCACATCGGTGCCAGCGATAACCGAAACCGCACCAGGGAGGTTGTTAGCATCGCCCCAGCATTCGCCCGCTGATGCACACACTGGAGAACGTGAAGTACTGTTTGCACCAAGGCCTCGGCACAGGGCTCACTTCGGGGGTTGGAGGGGAGCCTGTTCCACAGAACGGCATCCAGCACCACGGATGTGCCATCTGTGAAGAGCCAACCCCCCCTCCTGCCCGATTTGGGCGTATCACCTGACGCCCACGTTTGGAGGGGTCAGAGGCTCTTTTTCTATGAGTGAAGAGGCGGCAACATAGTTTTTCTCCTTGAGCCGTGGCTTGCCTGCACTACAGAGCAGAGAGTGATTCTGATGCCCGGAGCTGCGCTGGCACTTGCTGTCCATGTGCGAAGAATAGAAGGACTTCTTGTCTGCAAACATGAGCCTCCCCTGCGTAGGCAGTATTGCTTCTCTCAAAAGATCTGTACTAAACTCTGCCTCTCGACAAGCTATCACTGTTCGCAATTGTGAGTTCGTTTTCGTCATATTCAGCACAAAAGGCAGATAATCTACGTGCAGGTTTTGTGCTAACTGCCCGGCTCCCCTTCAAACACGCTGAGAGCACACACTTCTCTGCGTTGTCTTCTGCTGCCGGAAACTAAATCCGTGCCCGTCGGTGGGAAGTGGCTGGCTGCTCTTACCCCGATAGCTGATGATTATATTTCTGCAGCCATTGTTAAGCCTCTTAAGTTTCTTCTTCACTTTGGGAGTGTTTAGCATATCATTTGCTAAAAACTCTCCTCCGTGTGCCCCAGGTAAAGTCAGATTGGATAGCACGTTCTTGGAGGATTATCCAGGACTGAGCCACCGAGCGACTAGCTCAGCCTCACTCAGCCGGTCTCCCCATACCTGCGCCCTGATAAACCCCGCAGGGGTAAACTGGGCCACTTGTCGTTTTTTGAGAGCGTTTGGAAGAGAGTCACTAGGGAGAGGGCAGGGCTGGGCAAGGTCTGCGTGTCAAGGCTCAGGGGCACAAGCAGGGATGCGCTGCGGACCCAGTGACTCTGCGACACCCACTTGTCTTTGCGTGCTCCAGCTTCTCGTTATCTGCTTTACCCCAAACAGAGGGCTTTGCACGGGCGCTGAGTTCAGGTATGCGTTTTGCTCCCACCCAAGCTTCAAACCCCTTTGCTGGCATTTTCGGGCAACTGAGAAGCTAATTGCAGCTGGTCTGAGAGGCCATGTTCAAAGCCTCAGCAAGGCGAGTTCTGGAGGACCAAAGCCACTGAGAAGACCCTGCCAGCACCAAGCCACCCAGTGACAGCAAGGGCTCTCAAGTGACTAGCACCTATCTATGTCCTATGTAACACATGGACATGACACTGTCTCTATGTGCGGCCACTTCCAGATTAACCGCCGACACGCCCCTTGTAAAACGCAGCCAGCAAAATGCTGGCTTTTCCTACGGCGGTTCATCATCGGCTGCAGCACGTTTTTAGAGGTGGAGATTCAGACACTGCAAGTACGATGGTCCTTCCTTTCCATGTGAAACTCCCAGCCAGGGAGCGTCTTTCGTGACTGAGCCGTGTGTTTCAAAGTTCTCTCTCGCTTTCCTTAAAATACTTATCAAGAAAACAAGGGGGATCTTTTCCTTAAGGGGTACACTGAGGGTTAAACCGACTGGCCCCCCATGCTAGCCATATACACGCTCTGCTCCGGTGATTAGCACGGGTGCCAGGCCGGTCCCTCAAATTAAGACAAGATGCTCCCAGCGAAGAGCCGCCTCGGCCATCCATCTTTCGGTTGCGATCTGGCTCTCATCGAGCTGAAGCGAAGCCATTCCTTGGGCCTGTGGCTGATTAAACACAGGGTACGTCCGCATCGCTGAGGAGGCTCTTGTGATCCTCCACAGAGGCCGTGTCAGCCCGGGCCCCACCTGCAGGGTCCAGCTTCTCCATTTCCATCATAAAACCAGGCCTGCGTCCCAGAGAGGTGGTACCTTTTTATCATCCGGGGGATCGCTCTGGTCAGAGTGGTTGCAGCTCATCGCACACCCCAGGCCGCCCGCCAGGCCCCAGGTGACAAATGGTCCCCGAGGAAGTCCCGCTCTCCTCGGGGGTGAAAAGGACACAGCGCTGGGAAAACACCTGTGACTTTGATAAAAGTCTCCATGGTTCATATGCCCTGGTCTTCTTCTAATAAAAAACAGGTCAGGAAATGTCCAGGGGGATTTTTGAAATAAGGCAATCCTTTATTTATCAACTCATTTCTTATTTTTTTTTTAAATTCATTTCATGGGTACTCGAGTACCAGCTACGAGGGAGGCCCCTGTTCCTGGCCGGGGGCAGAGGCAGGATGCAGCCAATGCGTCTCAGTGACGGACAGATATTAAATAATGAGGAGTTAAGTACTTAATTACAACAGTGAGAAGTGTCTCAAATAAGGAGCGCCGGGGTTAATATAAAGAGAGGTTGTGATGTTTCTAGGGTTCAAGGCAGCCTCCCCTTGGGAAAGCGACATGTAAGCTGAGACCTCAAGGACAAGAAGGAGTGGCAAGATGCAGGAGTATTTTCAGCCCAGAACACCGCATGTCCCAAGGGGCTGGGGCGGAAGGGCGATGCTTGGGCCCTTTGAGCAACAACAGCAACAAAAAAGTGACAGAAGGACCAAGACGGGCTGAATGACAAGGGCCAGGGTCGAATCAGGAAGGGCCTTAAGGCCAAGGCGAGGACCTGGGTCTGATCCAAAGCCAGAAGTGGGGGTTTGTAAGCAGGGAACTGAAACGACCCTTCCTACCAAAGCGGCTTCCTAGCTTTCACTGACGAAGAAAAACGTCACACTCTCCTCGTCAGGCACTGTCCAGACTTACAGCCAATGACCTCCAGCGGCTGCAGCCCCCCTTCAGCGTGGCTTTGTGTTAGCCCTGCACGATGGATGAGGAAACAGGCTGGCCCAGATTGCACAGCTGGCCATGCGGGGGGCCCGCCAGGCCAGGCCAAGCCAACCTGGCACCCCAGTTTTTTGTTTCTGGGTCACGGGAAAGGCTTTGCCCCCTACCTTTACTGAGATGCAAAAATAGACATAAAACTGCGTAAGTTTAAGGCGGCCAACGTGATGATTGGATACACGTGTATAATTGGTAGTATATATGTGTGTACTAAATAACACCTCCGTTGCCTCCCACGTGTGCTGAGTGTGTGAATGTGCGTGGTGAGAACATTTAAGGTCTGTCCTTAGCAATGTTCACGTGTACAATATTGTTAACTACAGTCACCGCACTATACCTGAAATCCTCAGAACTTACTCACTTTATAACTGGAAGTTTGTGCTCTTTGACCAGTATCTCCCATGGCTCCCAGCCCTGGCGGCCACCGTCATGCTCTCTATGTCTGTGAGTTTGGCTCCGTTAGGTTCCGATTGTAAATGAGATCATACGACCTTTGTCTTTCTCCTGTGACTTCCTCGCCCATCCCTCCACGGACGGACCCGCCGAGGCCGTTTCCCTGCATTGGCTTTTGTGGGTAACGCTGCAGTGAACACGGGAGTACGGACCCCTCTTCGAGATCCCGAGTTCATTTCCGTTGCGTAGATACCCAGAAGTGGGATTGTCGAATCGTGGAGTAGTGCTATTTTCAGATCGCAGAGGAGCCTCCACGCTGCTCTGCGTAGTGACGCTGCCAATTTATCGTCCCGCCAACGGTGCACGGCGGCTTCCCTTTACTCCCCATCCTCGCCAACACTTGTCTGCTCTCTTTGAAGGTAGTCAATCTAATAGGTGCGAGGCGATACCTCACTGTGGTTTCGCTTTGCATTTTCCTGATGATTAGCGATGGTGAGCATCCTTCCAAGTACCTGTTGGCCATCTGTATGTCTTCTTTGTAAAACATCTATTTAGATACTTGGACCATTTTTTAATCAGATTGTTTGGGGGTTTTGCTATTGAGTTTCTTATATAATATGGACATTATCGGTTATATGGTTTGCAAATATTTTCTCCCATTGTGTGGGTTGAACTTTTATTTTGTTGATTGTTTCATTGAAGAGACTCTCCTTTCTCCATTGAATAGTCTTGGCTCCCTTTCCAAATATTAGTTGACTATGTACGTGTGGGTTTATTTCTGGGCTCTCAGTTGTATTCCATTCGTCTATGTGCTGGTGCCATACTGTTTTCATTACTATAGCTTTGTAATATAATTCAATGTGTGTGATGGATGTGTGATGCCTCCAGCCTTGTTCTTTTTTCTTAAAATTATTTTGTCTAGTAGACATCTCTGTGGTTCCATAAGAATGTTGGGATTTTTTTTTTTATTTCTGTGAAAATGCCATTGGAATTTAGATAGGGATTGCATTGAATTCATAGGTAGATTTTGGTAGTATAGACATTTTAACCATATGAATTCTTCCAGTCTACAAGCAAGGGATATCTTTCCATTTATTTGTCCTCTTCAACTTTTTTTCATCGAAGACTTACAGTTTTCCAGGTAGAGATCTTTCATCTCTATGGTTAAACTTATTCCTCAATATTTTATTGTTTTTGACACTTTTGTAAATGAGGTTTTTTTTCGTTTCTTTTCCAACTATGTTGTTGTTAGTGTATAGAAACACAACTTACTTCTGCATGTGGATTTTGTATCCTGAAACTACTGAATTTGTTTATTAATTCTAAGAGGTTTCTGACAGTGTTTAGGAATTTCTATATAGAAGATTATATCATTTGTAAACAGAGACAATTTCACTTTTTCTTTTCCAATTTGGATGCCTTTTATTTTATTTCATTTTGTTTATTTATTTTGGCCTACTTGCTCTGGCTAGGTCTTCCAGAAGTATGCTGAGCAGTAGGAAGAGCCTTTGTCTTATTCCACGTCTTAGAGTCCCTGAAAAGTGTTTGAAAAGCGTCCACTTTAACTCCTAGGTTTCACAGATGACGAAAGGTCACGAAACCTTCCCATTTCACAGCCACTGAGACCAGAGCCTACCTCTGAAGGCGTGAAGAATTCCAGGCAGTCTAAACTCTGATATAACCAGACAAATCCAGGTGTCTGTCATTTCTTCTCGTCTGCCCCCACTAGGTTATGGGTCCCCTGAAAGCAGGCACTGGGTGTGTGTCATTTCCACCACATTGCCAGCATCAGTGAGCCCAGTCACCTGGTATGTAGCATGTGCTCAATAAACCCCTGGTCAAAGGTGCGTATCAGCATCAGCATCAGTACGCCAAAGGACAAGCCAGATTCTTAGATTGCTCATCCCTCAGTTACGTGCGGGTCCTCGTTAAACGTGGAGCCTCTCGCTGCAGCTTGAGAGATAAGAACCTTTTGTTTTGTAAATATTGGTAACCCAAGGATACAAGGAAGCACGCGCCCTATGAGGCATCCCGCTCCGGCTGACCCTTCCTCCACACAACTTCCTGTCTACCTGAGCGGTAAGTCAGTCCACCACAAACGAAACCAGGTAAAAGTTAGGTGACGAGGGTCTAGCTGAACCTGAAGTTGAGGGACAACCCTGTGGGCACTCTGGAGTCCACCCTGAAGCCAGAGACAATTGCCACTTCCCTCCACTTGGAAACCTCGCCGTCAGTCACGCGGAAGTTGCTCACAGCTGATACGAGTGTAGAGTGTAGTTCGATGCTCCCTGCGGTCCAGCAGGCACGGAGGTGCCGGCGGTGGTGGAGGAGGCCCGCGGCCCTATGGGAAGGCTTGTGTCACCTGTCCCTAACCTGACACGTGAACTTGAACACACGCTTGGCTGCAGCCCTTTGCCCGCCACCCTGCCTGGCAACACTCCTTCCACTCAACTCAGGGAGTCGCACTCTGGGGCTGAATGAGAGACAGGAAGGGACGCCCAGCTCACTCGCTCTCCCTGGGACTCAGATTCAGCATCGATGAAAGGACGATGAAATAATGTGCCCTGGCTGGTGTGGCTCCGTGGGTGGGTGTCATCCCCCAAAGCGATAGGTCACCTAAGGTTCAGTTCCCGGTCAGGACACAGGCCTAGGTTTCAGCTTCAGTCCCCAGTCAGGGCGCATCCAGAGGCAACCAATCAGTGTTTCTCTCTCACATTGATGTTTCCCTCCCTCCCCTTGTCCCCCTGTCCCCCTCTCTCTAAAATTACATTTTAAAACCTTTTAAAAAAGAAAGAAAGAAAGAACAATTATAAGCCTCACCCAATCCACCTCACCGGATGGTTTGAAGAACACAGAAGTTCACGGACAGACATCTTCAGGAATGTGAAGTTATACAGGTGTAAATTGCTGTTTTATTTCTTGAGAGCCCGCCACCAGGGTTAACACAATGGACCATGTAACACCGCTCCGCCCTTCAAGGCGCTCACCACCTTGCGCAGCACGGCGAGTTAGAGACGATGTACCCACACACACACCGGTATCAAATGTCTTTGGAAAGGAATCCAGTGTAGAACACACCGAAACACAAATCAAGTCATCTTTGATTCTGAATAGCCTCAGGCCATTTCACTGAAAGAAGGATACGAAAATGTTCCCTTTCATTGAGGAATAAAGAATATATAAACGGAGGCCTTTATGTGAAATTCTATACCAGTTCGTTTAGAATCAGACCAAACTAGCGTGCATCATCAGAAAGATGTCCCAGATTCTGCATCTGCCGCTTGCTTCCTCTTCGGGGTCAGGCGTACCTAAGTCACAAGATCACAGCTTGACCTACTGAAGTCATCAACTGCGACACAGAGACGAGGGCCTGGGTTCGTGAAAAGACACTTTATTCCCTTATCCAAAAACCGGCATATTTGGTACTTTGCCAAAAGCACTTAAAGTGGATTGTATCTACATTTGACTTTGTGTTAGTCCAAAGGCAAAAATCTTTGATACTTATAAACAAAAGTTCAGGGGTTTTCTGGGTTTGTTTTTTTGTGTGTGTGTGTGTGTGTGTGTAGTTCAGAGTTCAGAGCTAAAAGCAACCTTCCCTGGCCCTCAGACATACTACAGCTCGAAAGTTACAGGGACATAAAATATATTTATTGTCACTAGCTCAAAATTTCCATCCTATTGCCTTTGAATAGCGCTGGAGTTTACAAAAATAACACCAGCAACATTGCCAATGAGATTCTATAACCTTAACAGAAATTAAATATGAAAGTGGAAAAGAAATGTAACCTTTTTAAAGTTCTCTCTATGCAAATATGATGCAGAAGTCACTGAGTACTGCGTACTCCAACACCGCATAATATCTGAACCAGGCTGAAAAATCAGCCTGCCGAGGTTGTTCCTTTGATCTTCCACAGATTTTCAGGTTTCCATTCACTTCCTGTGATGCTCTCTGTATCTACAGCCATCATCTATTAATAATAAACTTATTTTTAAGATTTTCTTTATTTATTAGAGAGAAGGGGAATGAGAGGGAGAGAAACACCAGCGTGGGAGAGAAACATTGATCAGTTGCCTCTCACACGCCCCCTACAGGGGACCTGGCCGGCAACCCAGGCAAGTGCCCTGACTGGGAACCAAACCCGTGACCTTTAGGTTCACAGACCAGTGCTCAACCCACTGACCCACACCAGCCAGGGCAATAGTAAAATTCTTAAGAGTCCAGTGCAGTCATAAGCAGAAAGATCACAAAAGTAGCTTTTTACAAAATTCTGGGTCTATTGCCTCTTGGAGACCAAGTCATCACTCTAGGCTTAAACCATCTCCTAAGACAAACGACAAAAAGCCAACTCCAACCAGCAAGGAGCAAAAGAGGGACTGATGAGTTCGCATCAGTGCGGAGTCCAGAAAGGTCTGGCTTTCGCCGTGGCTGGTGTCTCTTCCTCTGCTCTGCTTTCCTCCTCACCAGCCGCCTTCTCACTGCAGCTGCTCCCCAGCAGTTACTGCGTTGCATGCGGCTGTTCCACAACGGAGAGCACTGCTTTCTTTACACCACCAACCAAAGTCCCAGAGGAGCCTCGAACTGGCTCAGCCAGATCCTGTACCCACCCTGGAACCTTCAGATGGATAAGGCCAACGGAGAAGGGGGAGGAAGAGGGGGAGAAGAGAGAAGGTAGAAGATGGGGAAGAGGAGGAGAGGTCTTGATAATTTTATCTCTGATGCTATCTCCAAAGTTTAGCTTCCAGGAAAGAAAGTGGATGACAGCTCATTCCATCCCCCCCTTTTAGCATTTTTATTGTATTTATTTATTAGGAAATGGTCACAGTTTTGGAGAAGGGAAGGCTTACACCGAAGATGCCACTCAGCAGGGAGACTGGTTCTGTCCCTGCCGATGACAGCCACGATCACGGGGGACCCACGGTGACAATGATCCCATTCCAATAAATCCACGCTCGCCTTCCATTCCCAAGCTGACAAAAGGAGACCACAGAGGGGGCCCCGCTTATATTTTTGTCTCAGACTCTGGGAAACGATGGGAGTTGCCCCGTGGTCCTTTCTCACAGGGCAATATCTCTCTGACCCGTTGCGCACAAAGATCTCATTGACGGGAAGAGCGGCCACGCTGATGGGAGGGGCCAAAGGGTGGGGGACCCCGGAAACGCTCAGTCGGCTCCACATGAATGGCCACCACACCTTCTTAAAGCCCCACAGTGAGTAAGTCACAAAAAAAAAAAAAAAAAAAAAACTGAGAACTGGGAAAAAATAGGGAAGCGCCTCAGGCAGCTAGGCTCTCTGCAGATGGACAGCTCAGATAAGAGCAAATGAGCATGTCAAGCGACTAAGCTTCATTCCTCTCCCCTCATTTCCTCACGGTTCTTGACTTCTGGAAGGAGAGGCCCACGGAGAGACTCTCCCAGGCCCCGATCCTAAAGCCCCACAACGCTATCGTTAGATCCTTTCCTGTCCCATGAGTTTTTAAAAATTGTTAAAGATTTTATTTATATGTAGAGAAGGGAAGGAGAGAGGGAGAGAAACATCCATGTGTGGTTGCCTCTTGCGCACCCGGCACTGGGGACCTGGCCCACAACCCAGGCGTGTGCCCCAACGGGGAATTGAACCAGCGACCCTTTGGTTCTCAGGCCGGTGCTCAATCCACTGAGCCACACCAGCCAGGGCTCGTGACTTTTTTTTTTTAAAGAGGCCACGCCTTTGTCCTTGATCTTCCCTTTTTCTCTCAGACCTCCTCCGCTCACAGTGTGCTGTCGTTACAACTCCGTACCAGGCCCCTCACTCACGGGCTTATTGCCCTCTGTCCCTTTTGCCTCCTCCACCCCTAAGCAGCAGCACTAGCCGTGGTGACATCCTTGGATTTATATGTATCCTCGTAAGACATGGAGGGTAGCTTTGCTCTGTACGGGCATATCTTCAGTTATACAACTGATGTCTGCAGGCTCTGTTCCGGGTTTTTCCTCCCCACCCAGAACATTTTTAATGTTTATCTACACTTCTTCTAACTGCTGCACGTCATTGCGTGGTGAGCCTCCGGAACCTGATTATCTCTCCCGCCGCGCTGGACCCCTAGCCACCGCCATCCCCTCCACCACGCACAGCACCCTGAGGGCCATTCCCGTCCAGCCACCCTGGGGACCCGTAGGGGAGGTCCTGACAGTGGGGAAACCGGCTTGGAAGGATGGGTGTCCACCCCGCTCCCCGTCCTGGCTAGACTAGGCGACATGCTCTGGTTCACATCCCACAAATGGGAGAATCTGAGGCTCAGAGAGACCAAGTGACTGATGTGCCTGATTTCGCATCACTAGTTAACCGGCAGGGTCAGGGTTTTGTGCGAGATTTTGTGACTTGGGAGTCTGCAACCTTCCATTGGACCACGCTGCCTTCCACAGGGTCTTTTGACCCCATGGCCTATAGTAAAAGCCTCATGGACACAGAGGCCAGAAAAACTATCCTTTCTCTTCACCAGGCATCTAATCCCCCAGCCGACAATGCTTGGAGAGCCCAGCGCACCACAGAGATCCAGGATCCCTAGCCTGGGGTCGGCAGCACCGTGTCCTCAGAGGTGAGGGATGGCCCCATTGGCCAGGGGCCAGGCGAGCTTAGCCCCCCCTCGCACCCCTGACGCGGGCAGATTAGCAGCGGCCATATGGCAAGCAGAGACTCCAGGAAAACTGCAAATCCCCCCTCTGGGCGAATCACTCGTGTGTCCAATACCAGTCAGGCCCAATGAAACTTTGATGGCTCTATTAATGAAGATGAAAACTTCAGATATGCCAAGTACAGATTAAATGGCATCTTAGTAACATGATTATCTCTGAATTACTATCTGCATAAGGAGACAGCCAAGTGACTAATCCCAGGGAAGGCTGGCAGCTTTGGACAGAAGATTCCCGCTTCCAGCCTCCGGGGCGTCCTTTATTGCCTCGGAGTCTCGCTTAACTAGGGGACACAGGGAGGGACTTCCTCTGCAGAAGTCACTCCTGTACAGAGGGGGTTTAATGTTTTAACATTCTGAGGCTGCCAATGGAGAGTGTGGTCTGTAACGAGATCAGCAGGGAGGATGCGCGAACTTCCACGTATGCAGAGAGTATAACTGGTCAAATTAGCAGAAACGGAAGGATAGGGGACACAGAGGAACATCTCAAAGCCACGAGTCACTGCCTCCTGCTTCCTTCTACTCCCCCTCCGGCTCACTATTATCTAGTAAGTTCTGTGCTCGTGTTCTTCAATACATTAGCAACATTAGTGGCGTAATTCCCATGTGTTGAATGTTGTTCTTCCCATTCTCCATGTGAGAAAGTTAACGTGTAAAAGTTTTAGTAACTTGTCTCACGTTACGGAGCATCTAGACTCTGGCCAAGCTGTGACCCAGCCTGGGGGTGGGTTTTCTGAGTCCAAATTCATCAGGAGGTGCCGTGGTTTGGCTTCCCAGTGTGAGGGAGCTGCAGAGAACTGGGGGAGGGTTCCAAAGATTATTTCCAAAGCATATGGAAAGCCAGCCCCAACAGAGAAGTGTTCAGATGTCATCTTGAAGACACAATATTGGTGTGTGTGTGTGGTAGGCTGTGGAGTTGTTTGTGAAGATCTTTGAGGAATTCGACAACTAAAATGCCTTCCAATTTAGCTGGAATTTTCTAAGAAAGTCTTTACTTGGCAACTCTGAAATGGACTATGAAACTTCCCAGAATCCTATTTAGACCCAAATGTCTAGAAATCTTTTCACAGTTGGATCATAAGAGGCCGAGGGCATGAATGAGCGGTATGTCACGTGATTTAAGTGGTGGATTATATATAGTTTTCTAACTACGCACTGAAAGAGCCTCACGCTTCCTCCTTTCTGTTGAAACACATTTCTATGCCCACCAGATAGAGGAGCAAGCACCACCTCTAAGATTTCCGATATCATGTCCCTCCTCCATCAGCACCTATTACAGCTTACATTGCACACTCTCTCTAGGACTTGGATTTTTGGTGAGATCCTTGCAATCCCTTCCGGGAGAAACAGATGAGAGATGAGATTACACTGTCCATTCTCCTGGCTAACGGCGCCATTGTCGTACTCGGATGCTCAAACAATCAGCTAAATTCCATTGTCCTGCCGAATTTCTTCTCTTTCTTTTGTGTGCATTCACAAACTTATTTAGTCTTCCGCCTTCTTCAATGGAAAAAAATTTATAGAAGCTACCAGAAATGGCCCATAATTGTAACTGGCTTGAAAAACACCACATGGAAGAATGAATAATCTTCTTTTTTGTTTCCATCTCTCCTAAATATTCTTTCTCTTTGTGTTTTGCAATACCTTTTGCACCCAGCTCTGGTCAAAATTGTCGTTGGCCATTTGCCAGTTTGAAATGTCCTACAAAATGAATTGCTTCTTTTATAAATAAGAAAAAACTTCGGGAAATAGTGCTACGCAATGCCGTGCTGGAGTTACAGCTAGCTGGTGGCGTTTTCTGTGGGGGCCAAGGAGGGTGGCGAGTTTATTGTCTGCTCAGCATCTATAAATCATGATCCAGAAAGTGTGGTCTGCTTGCCTTCCTACCTTCCAGTGTCTAGCTTGGAGCATCGGAAATGTTGTTTCAGGAAAGGACCACATATTGCCCGTGTCGGATGGCGCTTCATTTGGGGTTAAATGACACCACAACCAGATAGGAATCGGGACACGTTTTTAACCACTTGGCAGAGACTCAGTGAGGATGCCAGAATCTTCCAGTGAAGAAGTTCACTCACTTTTACCAGCTTTCTTTTCTTACTGTTTATTTTAAGAAGTTAATTTCTGCCTCTTACAATTTATGTGCCAGTATTTTCTAATATTATGTTTGCAATGTAACTTCCGATTTGTTCGCTCTTTATCTTCCCTCTTTTCCATATCATCCTATGCCTTTCAGAAAAAAAATATATATATACACATACACACACGCGCCTTAATGGTACATCAAGGACAAAATCATAGTTGTAAGATCATTCTTAAACCAAGTGCTTGTCAGAATTCACCCAATGATATATTGCAGGGTGATTCTCTTATAGGGCACATTATCATATAAAAGGGAGTAAAGTTTTGTAATTTTTATGAACTTAGAAATGCCAGTGAAGGCACACTAAAGGGACTTTCTTCAAGCTCCCATTTTGAAAGAGAATTGATTCTCTATTTTTGCCCATTAAAATGCAGTGGAATTATAGATGTATATACATCATGAATCCCTATGTAATATTATTAAAATAACTTTCTTTCAATACTTTTTTCCAAATAAACTTCTTCTTGAATCATATGTCATAATATAATATTCAAAACGAGGAGGGTCAAATGAAAACAAAAACTTTAGATGGACCGTTGAAGGCAGGATTGGATCGATGGTCAATGAAAACTGTATTTCCCCACTTCCACTCATGATGTGGGTTCTTTTCACCTCTGAAAATCAGCTGAAATAAAATGGATTATGCCAAAATATCGGGCAGGAAGTTGCCACTAGGTGTGAACAAGAGACCTCCAATTTCTTCAATTTCAACGAAAATGCACTCAGTCATATCTGTACTGAGGAAAAAGATCAAAAAAAAAAAAAAATGCCGAAGACTCAAATATTTAGAAAAACACCATTACAAATTAGCTCAGCTTCTAATGGGAGAACCTGAAATAATCAATGAAGAAGGTATATTCCCCTCTTCCAAAGACCTTTTTAATATCAAAAAATTTTAAGAAAAATCTGATTATATGTCTGCCTACAGTCAGAAGAAAAGAAAACATATATATAATGTGGCTCTCCATAGACACATTGAAAAAAAATAAGAGCTACTCAGTATATAATTTTATGCAATAATACACATATTCCCTGCACAGCCAAGTACTGAACAAAAAGACAGTTACAAGAGCCCCTAAGATAAAAACCACAAATATTCTTCATTTTTCTATATTATATCTCGAAGGGTGTTTCCTCTGAAGGCCAACTTTCATCTCGGGAAAGACTTCAATCTAAAAACCAAGCCTCAGTATTAAAGCATCTTCGGATAAAACAGAGAAACTGGACAGAATAGCTCTCACGGAAGTTTTAATGGAAACCACTAATCACTGATGTCATTACCAGTAACACACGAGTGTGAAAAAGATTAACTAACCCGCAGGATTCACAGCTGTGTGAGTGTGTGAGACGGTGTGTGTTTTCATTCCAGCATTGTCTCCAAATAAACTTGGCCACAAAACTCTCACTTTAGTTACTGGTGTATTTTTTGTGTTCTTATGTGGCACGGAACGCATCTCTGTCATTGGGACCAACGACATCCGATTAAAATCTGTCAGATTTATCTTTTTAGCAGGAGCAAAGAAATATGCGTTTCCCCAGAAAGGAAATCAATGTGTCTGTATGATCGATGCCGAGTGGGGAAGCTGGATGCTGTCACTTTAAGTGGAGAAGCAGAAAGACGGGAGCCTCCCCACCCATCACCATTGGCTGCCGACACAACTGTTGTGAGGCAAAGCCCTGTTTAAATCTTATAATCCTTGTTTATAGGATAGACTTCCAGTCACTGACCTGATAGTTCGCACTCCAAGTTGTTAAGTTACAAAGTCAGTGTCCGAGGTGTGCATCCTTTGCCTGTTCAAGTTTTCTAAGCCGTGTCTTTTAGCCAGGGCGCTGCCTGGCCACCCCTCTGCACGAGGAGGAGTATTCCTCTGCCCCCAGGAAGGCGCTGGGGCTTCAAGGGTGGGCAGCTCTCGCACAGAATCCCCTTTCTCCAGGCAAACAGGAGGAGGAACCCTCGAGAGCAGCTCCCAGGCCAAGCCAGAGACAAACTAGGGGACCGCCTTGTGACAAAAACATGCCCAAAGCTCTCCCTCCTCTGGGGACCCACCCACCTCCCCAGGATCCCCGACAGAGCTGTGCTGGATAGGAAAGAAAGTTATCAGCCTGGCGTTGTGAGGTTGCAAGATTCTTGGCTCAGAGGAGGCATGACCCGTGCTGAGCGCTGGTGCCTCCGTGGTCCCCACCAGCAGAACCACTCTGACGCGCTGAAGAAGCGATGCCAGGACCACGCACCCCCATGTCAGTCCAGGTGGCGGTCTCACCTGCCTCTTGAGTGACGTCTGTCCGTGAAGTATGTGAGCTGTTTACGTGTGGCCAATTTCAGTACCAAGTTTCTGTGGGTAAGCTCCTCTCCTAAGGAACGTTTTTAAAAAAATATGTTGGTTTTCGTTTCTTAACTCATGAATGTTTCTAGAAGGCGTTCTGTTGGCGTGAGTGTGTACATGTGTGCTGTGTTAACCCAGACCTCATTACACTATTGAGTGACCCCACAGGCACAAGGCCTAGCCAGGGGTGGAACACGCGAGACATTCTGCACAGGTTCATTCATTCCTTATTCATCACTCCTTCCTCCAACTTACATACCCTACAAATGAAATAAATAAGCACTGATAAGAAATGCATTTGCTTGCGGTTAAATAAATGCTCTCTCCCTCCCCACGCCCCCAAAATGCACCTTACCTCACTCCTGCCATCACCAAGCTATTCCAGAATCCGGGTTTCAAGCCCTGGCTGGTGTAGCTCAGTGGATTGAGCGCGGGCTGTGAACCAAAGTGTTGCAGGTTCGATTCCCAGTCAGGGCACATGCCTGGGTTGCGGGCCAGGTCCCCAGTGGGGGCCATGCAAGAGGCAACCACACATTGATGTGTGTGTCTCTCTCTCTTTCTCCCTCCCTTCCCCTCTCTAAAAAATAAATAAATAAAATCTTTAAAAAAATAAATACATAAGAAATATTTAAAAAAAAAAGAATCCGGGTTTCAGAAATAAAAATAGAAAACTTTTTAAAGATAATATGTGAACTGTGTTTTCCATGCAATACCCTTCTTGGTGAACAATAGTTTATAATGCAAGCACATAAGTCTTTCTGATGATTATATCAATCAAGATGTCTTACCAGACATATGGCAAAACAATATCTTGGAATAGGGAAAAGTTAGAAACAACCTGAATGTTTAATAAATGTGATTTGTTTAAATACGCAGTAGTAAATCCGGCCAATAGAATGGTTTGAAGCCATACAAATGATACTAAATAAATAGGTGACTGAAAAGGAGATATCGTCGGGTGAGGTATACAGTGGAAAAGTCTGGTTACGAAACGTATACATGGGGTGCAATTTAATTCACGTGTAAGGATCTCCACCAGGGAAAGGGAAAATTCGTCATCGGGGCTGTTCTTAGTTTTGCTCTGCGTGTCTAATTTGTCTCAGTAACGAGTGTAAGTTACTTGTATCTGTCAAAAACCAATCGAAAAAGTACAGTTTGATAGAAAACACAGCTGGGGACTTGGCTCCGCCAGCTGCAACGGTCCCCACGGAAGCCTTTTCATCTGCCATCTCGTTGGACTGTGCCTTTCTCTGAGCGATGGCTCGGCGGCCTCTGGCCTGTCGCATTGTCATTCGCTTTGAACTCTAAACATCTGGGTGGCAAAGACCAAAGCTGTCTGATACTGTGTTTTCAGTGTTTAAATATACAGAGAAAGACGTCACAATTCTTCTGATCATCAGGATGAAGCAAGAACAACCAGTCTATGCAGCAGAAAGAAAGAAGGAGCTCATACCCTATGCAACAGCATGGATGGAACTTGAGAGCATCATGCTAAGCGAAGTAAGCCAGGCAGTGAAAGACAAATACCATATGATCTCACCTTTAACAGGAACCTAATCAACAAAACAAAGAAACAAGCATAATATAACCAAAGACATAGAAATTGGGAACAGGCTGAAAGTCACCAGAGGGGAGAGGGGAGGGAATTTCAGGGGAAAAGGGGAAGGATTTACAGAAACAAGTAAAAAGGACACATGGATAAAAACTATGGGGGGGTGGAAATGGGAGGGAAGGGCTGGGGTGGTGGGTTGGGGTGAGAATAAAAGACAGAAAACTGTATAAGATCAACAATTAAAATAAAAATTAAAAAAAAAAAAAAAAAAAAAAGAACAACCAGTCTTGGGTGTCGAAGGCAGAACTCAACCCCGTAGGCGCGGCCTACGAGAAAGCAAGGTTGACACACGTCCCCGTCCTGTGTCCCCTTTCGGCGCTACCTGGCAGACGTGGCGTGCTCAGCGCCCTCAGCCGCCAACGCAGGCTCACTCACCGCCTTGCTTTTTCTTCCTCTTATAACTGAAGTGTCTTAAACTGCCCTTCGCTTCACCACAGACATTAAACACATTCATCGACAGTTTTTGAAGTTCTTGTTGTCCTTCTCACTCAGAAAGTACACGTCAGGTGTTAAATAGAATATAATCCATCCTAGGTTCTTGCCGTGGGCAACTGGGTAGAGGGGGACACATTTTCCCCAAATAGGCAATACAAGAGGAGGTACCAATCTGGGGGGGCAGTGATCAGGAAGACAGCACATTTAATTTCTAGGCATAGAGTACCTGTGAGCTATCCAAGGGAGAAATTGCATTTATAGAATGTAAGAGCCCTGAGGGTAGGGACTGGCAGCTTTCAGCCTCACCATGGCTCTGCACAATTCCTGGCCCTGGAGCATTTACTGAGCATGCGTGTTGATAAATGCTCAGTAAAATCCGGCTGACTGTGTGTTCCGGGGTGAATTTATGGGTCTGGATCTCAGGACAGTATTCTAGGCAAATACTCAACGTTCTGTAAGATTTCCTGTGTGAGGAAACCAAAGAGCATTGACTCTGGTCCCCTCCTGGGGGAGTGGGTTACAGAAATCATACCAAGAACCCTGATGGTCTTATGACTCTGATTCTTTTTATTTCTCAAGGTTGTTCACTGATAGAAGAGGAGAAGGTGCAAAATAGACTTTTGAAGTGGGCACACTGAGCAGAATGAATGATAAAGTGAGACACTTTATCGTGGTGATAAATCAGGCACTGGAGTGAGACTCTGGGTTTTGGTTGTTTTTTGTTTTGTTTTTTAATCAGACACGTGTCCTTCAAGTTGCTAGTGAAGTGGTTAGGAGAACCGAACGTCATTGTCCAGGATGGTGGGTTCCCCGCATGCATCCAAAACGCTGAAAGGGGTCGTTGCATTAGAATGAGAAGCAGCAAGAAACACAAAACTCAGGTAGAAATCTGGGACAGACTTTGAGAAACAAAGAAATCCTCCTAAGTGATTCCGCTACCTAGAGAAGTTGAAAGCAATCTTCCTTGCCAGGGAAGCCCGAATTACCTGCCTAGCCCTTTAAGCCAGATTTTCGTGGACAAATCAAACACAGATGGCCTATTATGTTTATGACCCCCTGTCAATTACTCTAGATGGAGCATGCATTAATTATTGAGAGATTTTCATAGTATACAAGTTTTGAGTGGGTACATTGCCACAGATAATTTTAACTTTCTGATTAGAAGCCGGTCTAAGCAATTTTATTTATGAGAATGAATCTCTTCAATGTAGTAAAACCTACAAATACAGTAGTAGATTTTTTTTTCTTTCCATTTAACAAAGCCAACCTAGAAATCCTGGCCACTGTCCTTAGAAGCCAGCGTCATGTTAGCATTGCATACAACACATAAACTCTGCCAAAATCTATTGCAATTGTAGTAAATTTTGATGACTGGAGTTGTTTGTTATTTATGTCTGGAAGATAAAGATAATATTGGACATAGCCCTCTTCTACTTGAAGTATAAATTATGTCCATAAAATATCTTGTTTTATAAACAGTAAAATAAAGAAAAAGGGGCTACACTTGGTTTAAGCTTCGAATTGTTGCATCTACTTAAGTTCAAGTCAATAAACACTTGAGATGGTGCGGAGGCCCGCCGAGTGTTCGGACCTGTAACTGTGCCGCTAGCTTTCGTCGGGCACGGCCCCCAGATCCTGGGGCCATTTCACAGTCGAAGGAAACAACACAGGCCTTTGGAGAGTGTGGAGAAACACTTCGAGGAGCCTTAGAGAAAGACATGCATTTTCTGTCACTCTGGAAGGAAGCCATTCATTCAACGAATACCAATGGAGCACCTACTATGCTCAGGGAAACTTCTTAGGTATTTGGAATACAATGGGGAACAAAATGAAGATCTTTGCTCCTACCAGTAGAGACGCTCACAGAATTAACCACCTCCTTTAATCGTCTCTGCCCAGAGAGAGATGTTAAAGCTCAGAGAGGTGGGCTGACTTATCTACCATCACCTGGGGAGGAGGCAACACGGCCAGAATAAGAGCTCAGGCCATCGGGGACCACACTCCTAACGCACCATCTCCCTCATGCCCTTCCCATTTCCAACTCACCTTCGCCTGCCTCTGCGGCCTATCAGTCTGGGTCCTTGAGAAGTTCATGTACTTAAATGTAGCTGGACTTCCTCCAGCAGAAGTCTTCAGTCAGGCAGAAATAACCCCTAAAGAAACACACACAGAACAAACAGGCACAACCCACATCGTTGCCTGCATCTCTTCCCTCAAACATTCACCATCGAAAGAAGGTTGAGGCAAAGCCTGGGACAAATGCCATAAACATCACAGGGACGCTGATGTCAGAGACCAGCGGGATAAGGTGGCCCTGGAGGCAGCGGGCAAAGTCAGCATGCAATCGTTGGCTTCTTTCCCGGGCCAGCGCCAACCCGGCCTTGGGAAGGGCGCTTCTCGCACACGGCAGGGCCGAGGGCTGTCCGCGTTCACAGTGGGAGAGCGCAATGAGGACGGCACATCCCCGCTCCCTAGGCAGCAGCAAGGGCTGGGGTAGGACAGTCCCCAGCTGGAATCATGGAGATTCGGCTTATGTGTCAGGTGGAAGTCACTACCAGTGATAGGGACCCTCTCACAGACATTTATAATAACCACTGCTAACAGAGAGAATTCATGTAAACAGTAATGACACATGTTGGTTCGATGGCGTCAATTCATTGTGGATGTTCGTTTTGCCCAATTACAAAGTGAGGTGCTTTCCTGCTGTTAACAATAAAACTCTCCCACGTTTCTGTAGCCCTCCATACTTGTTTAAGACGCGTTTGCTGTGGGTGGAAGGGAGAGAGGGGTCGGAGGTCAGGCTTCTTGCTATGTCACACTCACCAGAGCAGCTCGAGAGGACAGTATCGTGTCCATCGACCACACAGATCCCGGAGCTCCATGGCACAGGATGAATCAGTGGTCAACTCAGCTAAAAAGGGGCAACTGAGCACACCAAGTCCAAGGTGCGTTGGTGAGGAGGAGCTAAGCCCCTGTGAGAACCGAAAATGGAGTAAAGAGATGCACAACGTACAAGCTAGAGGTCACCCATTTCATCTGGGATTGAACAAAGGTCCGGGCCCTCCCTGAGCTGTCATCCCAACCCGAATGACACTGTGACTGGTTATGCAGGGTCGAAAGCTGCTGTTCTTATGCGATTGCATAATAGAATTATCTGGGAAGCTTGCAAAAAGGCAGTCTCGTGCTTACCGCCTCAGAAACTCGGGTGGAGAGCACGGGAATCTGGTTTTTAACAAGCCCTGTTTGGAGCGCCTAGTCTAAAACCTGGCTACGCAGAGAGTGGCTGGTAGCAGGCTCCCCTAGGAGCCCGTGGGCGATGAAGAATCCCAGGCCCGACCCCGGAACACCGACTCCCAGGTGCCTTCAGCACAGCGTCCCTCTCTTATTAGACATTCATCTGATAAAAACGAGGGAGCGTGACACAGGCTGTTCTTGGTGAACCCCTGAGGACTCCACGTCCAAACTTCCCTCCTGTCTAAGGTCCTCAATTTCCAGCCCCCTCTGGTAAAGGATTACGAAAAACCCAGTTAAACGTGGGGAAACCCAGCGTCTCCTTCGTGGGCCACCGGGCATTTCCAGCCTTTCCAAAATTCACCTTCGGAATACCCTGCGGAACACATCGGCATTCGCACACCTGCCAATGGCCAGTAGTTTGTCCCAGCACTTTGGCAGCCCCGTCGGCCAGTTTTCTTGGTCCCGGGGAAGATGATCAGCCCGCCAAGACCAGGAGAGGTGGCTGTGCTCGTGGGAGCCGGGAAAGGGACGATGCGTTCTACCCTGTGCTGAAGCCTCCCACCTGTGTTTGTTCCATCCGGGCTGCTTGAGTGGTATCGGGGGAGGGGTGTCGTCCCTGTGTATAAACGTGATGCGTCCTCCTCCCTGTTTAGGGGAAACTGTCCAGCTGGCATCGCATCCTGAGATAAAGGAAGAAGGCATTTGCTCCTCCTGCCCAACATTCACCGCTCAGATAGCAGCCATGTAGCTGGGCTAATGCTTGGATTTTCATACCCAGTCATTATTAGAACATTCAAAGACATTCTAAGGGAATAGAATTACTTGCAAGTCTGCCGGTTCATGGCCCGTATGCATATACAGTTCAGTTTGCATATGGGTTTGCCTCTTCACTTTCCTTAAGAGTATTTCATGAAGGTCTTTTCAATATTGCTATAGAGACTTCGTAACATTTTAAAGCCCGTATAACATTGCAATATCGATATGTTATGTGTGTGTGATCAATCTACATATATAGTTGACTTCCAATTATTCACTATTAGAAATAAATTCTCAAAGGCAACTTTAGAAGTTTTAGAGATTCAATCCCAATACTAGGCAGTTATTCTCTAAAAAGAAGGAAAAGGTGGCCCACGCGGCAGGTTCTTTCATTTTATTGATGGTTTGCTTTGCTGTGCAAATCCTTTTTAGTTTAATGAGGTTTCATTTGTTTATCTTTTTTTCTTGCCTGAGGAGATATAGCAGAAAAAAATTATTGCTAAGAGAGATGTCAGAGATGCTACTGCCTATGTTTTCTAGGAGTTTTATGGTTTTGAGTCTTACATTTAAGCCTTTAATCCATTTTGAATTTATTCTTGCGTATGGCATAAGAAGGTGGTCTAGTTTCATTTTTTTTTTTTGCGTGTATCGGCCAGATTTTTCTAACACCATTTACTGAATAGACTGTCCTTACCTCATTGTATGTTCTTGCTTCCTTCATCATAGATTAATTGACCATAAAGGCATGGGTTTATTTCTGGGCTCTTTATTCTGTTCCATTGATCTACACATCAATGCCAGTACCATGCTGTTTTGATTACCACAGCCTTGAAGTATAGTTCAATCTCAGGTAGTAGGATAGCTCCAATTTTGTTGGAGCAGTGGTCTAGCCATACTGTTGGGAATTCTGGAATCAATGATGAGTAAAAACATCAAGTGCACAATGACACGTCCAACATGGCACATTTTAGAGGTTCGTTCACATAGAAAAGGACTAGAAAGATGCACATCTCTGCTAACATAGGCCATAGCCAGAAAGGTAGAGAGAGACACTGAGCTGGCAAGGAGGACTTTAGCCTTGTCTTCCGATACGTTCATCCTTACAGGGAAAGTAAGTGTATGGTCACTGGCTTGCGTTTCAAAGTTTACTTGAAAAATTAAAATTCTTTGTTCCTAAGGAATTGCTTTTTCGAATAGCATATCAAAGGTATTTTTTTCCTCTAAAATAATTTATTTTTTTAAGTCAGTGAGGCACTGGTTAATTCAGGAGTTAATGGTTGAATAGCGATACAATATAGAGAGAGAGGATGGGTAGATGAATAAATAGGCAGTTAGATAGGCAAATGGATGGACGGGTGATAGGTAGACAGACAGATGGATAGACAAACGAACCTCCCATTGGCTGGTCTCCTTTAGAACTACCAGTTTTAGGGTTACCAAGGCTATTTTGCTCGATACAACTATGCATCCCCCTCAGCTTAATAATGTGGCAAAATAAATACCAAATGGTGCACCATTGAATCACCAAGGCAAGAGCATCTCTACTCGCGTCAGCATTTCAAGGTACGTAAAGCATCGTACTTGCCCGAGATGAGCTCCTTGAACGGAGCTGATTTAAAAATCAAAACTAAAGAATCTCGGTTGGGATTCATTCCCTGAAATACCTTTCGAGGTTTGGAAATAAATGAAAGCAAATTATTCTCTAAATTAAAAACTCTGTCTACAATAGCTTGCTCTCGGGTTCAGTTTTAGAGGACAAGGTAGAGCTAATGCGATTTTAATGTAGTTTAGCAGATAGTGATTATTGGCAAGATCTTCTTTTGTTCCCTTAGGACTTTTTCACTTAAGAACCTGGTGTTTGGGGGAAAGTGTTATAAGAGGGACTCTGGCACGTGAGAGAAAAGAAAATATTAACCCGCTGTGTAGCCAAGAGGTGGATTAATCTTTTAAGCAATTTAAAAACGAATCGGAACATGAACCCTCGGAGACCGTTCAAAGAGTCGGGGAAAACCGAAACACTTGTAACAGGGCGCTTTGCGGGCTTTCTAGTTATTTGGGTCATAAGGCTTGGACTCCTTAATTCAGAACTAAGTTTTAATGTAAGTCGTTTTCTTTTCCATGTATTTTAAAAGTAATAACCACTGAAACAGGGTTTTTAAAATACATACGTAATTTTGTGAGTCTAAAAGTCGAATGCAGTCGGCCCTGCTGAGCGCAGGAGCATCGCTCTGGGAAAAGGGTGTTTAATGAGTAACTTCGCAATAAAAAAAAAAAGGTCTTGAAAACTTCCTCTAAACATTCGCTGTGTGCTTTCTTTCTGAAATACGTTAGCAGCCTCCTTCAGAAGGCTAGGAGATGCTGGCGACCCTGGTAGGCAGACTTCAGAAGTCCCTGACTTTTCAAGTCCTTGTGCGCATGCTCCACCCTCCCCCACTCTGCCCGGCGCTAGCCTATCCCCTCCCCCACCCCCACCTGCACCCCCAGCCCGGGTTTGGAGATCCCGTGGACTGGAGTGAGTTCTCCTGGAGAGAAAGATTGATAAAGCAGAGCAATCGGAGTTATTTCCTATGCATGAAATTGATTAAATGCTTCGCTAAATGGCTTATAAATTTGCTTCTCATATTTCTGTCACCCACTGAAAAGATTACAGAAACTCTGCATATAACCATGTTGTATACAATACCAAATTACAAAAGGTTGTAAAAACTAATGTTTTGTTTAAAGTTTTGAGCAGGACCATATGCCTTCAGTGACCTTGAGTAAGCTATTTTAATTCAAAACATTTCAAAGAATAGAAAGGGGAGAAATATTCCACCCCTCAACCTACAGGCCAGAGCAGCCGAGAGCGGCGGGGAGACCTCGGGTGACTCTCCTGAACCTGCTCTTTCTTACAAGGGTGTGGAGTCCCCTCCTGCCAGCGCCTGTGTCTCCCAACTTGGGAGCACGTGGACCGTCAACAAGCGTGTATTGACAAAGGAGAGGAAAACACAGCTCTCAGACCTCCCCAAAGCTGCGCTTGCTCTATTATTTTTAGTTCAGAGACACCTCCTAATGAGTTCGGAGTCTTGCACAGACTTGCAGGGCTATGCAGAAAAGATGACAAATATTAGCACGGGTGGTGGGGGTGGTTTTATTTTTAGGTCGTTTCGTTTGTTTATTTTTCATCTTTCCACATCTTTCAGGCAAGCTCTCTTCTCCCTTCCATGTGAGAACGCCTTCCAAGTCTTGTGCAACCACTCGGGGGGGATTTGAGCAAAGACGGGATTTATAGGCAAACATGTGATCTACAGATGTTCCTGGGAAAACTAATCCCTCTCTTAACATGGCCTGAGAAGTACCTTCGGTGCTACAGGAAAATGATATTCTTTCATAACGTTTATAAGACATCATGTCCCCAGCAAGAATGAACATTTGGCGTTAACACACAGCCCTGGCAAACACTTCAAGAGGAGACATGGTAAGGACGTTCTTACCAGCTAAGGACGTTCTTTGGGGCCGACTGGCCTGACCTCTGGGTCCACGTCACAGTGTCCTCTGACCTTCAGGAATGGCCAGCGTGGGAATGCAGACGCTGCCGCAGCCACAGCACTCTGGAACCCAGGGAGGGGGCTGTTGGGGCAGGAAAGCGGGGACAGAAGGAGTCTCCAACGTCAGCCTAGGTACACATCTGCTTTCCTGTGAAGTTCCTAGGTACCTGCAAGCAGTTGCAATGGACTTATCTCTCCCTTGTGAAAATACAATGTAATCTCACTAGTAGAATCCAGGTTTGTTTGATTTTTTTTTTTTTAAATGAGTACCTGTTCTGGGAGCAATGCCAACAATTCGGGGATGATTCAACCAGACCATCAACAGCTGGACAACTTATTTAACTCTTTGGAGATGTTGCCTGGACCTCCTTGACGGCTTCCAGCCACCACATGTTGACGCCAGGCACAGAGAGTTTCATAAACGATAACAAAGAGAGACGTTCCTTATGATAAGACACGTTCCTTCTACCTGCCCGCCGGTGTGCCGTCTTAAAAGAATTGGATCCCTGTTTCCTCAGTTTACTCCTCAAAGCACTAGCTTCACGGGATTGCTCTTGGTAAAAGGGTTTACTGATCGAACGGCCTGTGTACAGGCCTGTTACAGGCCAGCACTTCGAATAATCCGATTTAACTCAATGTAACCGAGGGTTTCTCACTTAACCCCAGACATTTTTTTTTAAATTATGATTAAGGCTTGGAACCTTGGAGTTGTGCTCTGAAACACACTCTTGAGAAACACGGGTTGAAACCTCCTGCACGGCCCGGCAGATTCGTCTACCTCTTTGGAAAGTTTTGCAAACTCGGGGGTGTCCCTTCAGTAAGATTCTCAGCCAAAGTCAGAGAAATGGCTGACCTCAGTTCAGAAGGACTTTGCTGTCCCTCTCCCTGTGACAGGCCAGCCCTGGGCCATGCGCGTTCGGGCCACTTGCCTGTTCTGCGAGGCTTTTTTGGTTTTAAGCCAATCAATACGAGAGCCTTCGGGCGTCGAATGCCCAGGCAAATGACATAGTTACAGTTATTAGTAAGGGAATGCTTCACCTGCATTGATTTTTCTTACAGATTCTCCTTTGTCTTTGAAGATCACCAATAAATCCACGTTCCCTTTCTATTTTTGAATAATGAACTAACGCCATGTTTATTCTTCCCTTTCTATAAGCAAAGTCACTCAAGCATCAAGAACATACAGGAAGGCCCTCGCCGGGGTGGCTTAGCTGGTTAGAGCATCGTCCAGATATGCCAAGGTCGCAGGTTCGATCCCTGGTCAGGGCACATACAAGAAGCAACAAATGAATGTATCAATAAATGGAACAACAAATCAATGTTTCTCTCGCTCTAAAAATCGGTAAATATATATATTGAAACAAAAGAGCCTTCAGGAAAACCTGGCAGTGCAGAAGCGAATGAGAGTGATATGATTGTGGAGATGAGCTTGAATCTACTGTCATTTAATGTTTTAAATAAATCATTGGCACACTTCAGCCTCTCAACTAGTGTGAGTAACGAATTACCCACGAGGAGCCTCGGAGGTGACGGGTGGTAGCCCTGAGTCACAACCCTTTGGCAAAGGCCTCTGCTGGGCGGCCTTGGTTCCCAAGGTCTTACAGGACACAGCACAACCACCCGGAGACTGTGTTTAAATCCAGATCTCTGAGCCTCACCTGCCCCAGCCCCTGACCGAGTGTCCTGTCTCAGCAGATCTGGGAATGGGCCCTGAGAATGGGCATTTCTCACAAGCTCCCAGGTGAGACTGACCTTCCTGGTCCGGGACCCCGGTCTGGCAGTTACAGCCGAGCACGCACTCCCTATGCCTCTGTTCCCAACGCCCACCCACAGCACCCCCCGCCCCCCACCCCCCGCAGGCACCTGAGATGGAATCTCTAGGACGGAGACTCAGGAATCTGTATTTCTAACAAACTCCCCAAACGATTCAAAACATCCAGGTCTGGACTACCTCAGCCAGGCGCGCAGGGCTCGCCTTTGAGATCAGGCCCTGCGTGCAGGGCGTCTCCCGACCCCAGGCCTCTCCGAAGGGCCAGGAGGCTGAAGCCCCGTGCGTGCCTCCTCCAATAACTTGTCCGGTAATTGGTATATTGATTGCTAATGTCATCATGTTTTAGTATATATAAACCCCTCACTCTATTACACGAGCCCCCGCAATCCAGAAAGTCATTGTTTATTCATCGGGACGCCCACACTGGCCCTTGTCAGTTGCTGCTGGAGGGCTGGCTGATAAAAATCAGCAGATCATTGGACGCGCACATTCTTGACATGATTGACCCATGACATCTCAGAGGGCAGCCCGGGAGCCTGTCATTACCGTACAATGCTGGCCTTTCTTCCTCCTTATCTAGCCCCAGATGACTTTGAGATTTTTATTAACTCGTTAATGACTGAAGATGTCATTAGAACCAGGAGAAAGGGTTTTTTTTTTAATTTTATTTCTTTTTTTTTAAGTGGGAGTAAGTGCACAATTTGGTGGGAGAGGGTGAGCTCATTGATGAAACAGCTAAGACAAACCAAGGGGAGAGACTCTTGTCCTTTATTCAAATTTAAAATCTGATTGTGACAAGGACTGGGATTGGAAAACCACAGGCAGAATTACCAAGTTGCTTCAGAAGTGCGTCGGGTCTTATTGGGTACGGAAGAGGCAACCCAGAACATTCGGCAAGTTTCATTGTGTGGTGGGTCCAATCTCTCCAACCTAACAGCTAATTTAAAAAAAAAAATTTGGAATAAAGCTAGGGAACCTCTAAATATTTCTTAACCTACACATTCATTAAACCGTATCCTGTTTCTGCCTGCCTTTAATTTTCACATGTGCAGAATTGCTTTTAAAAATCAAATTAGATCTTTTGAAGGCACTTAAATTGCAACAACCTTATGTTTTTTTATATACTCTTGGATTTCAGGCTTTTCATCTAGGTTGTATGTCCAATTAATGGAATATCTCAAGGAAGCGCTAATCATTTCGAAAACTTGAGAATAGAAAAAGCCAGCAGACTATTTTCATTATAACTGATTGGATTGAGAATAAGCTACAGAGGAAATGTTCAATAATTATGATAACTTTTTTTAGATGAGATTACAAAAAAATTGTCAGTCATATAAGGTGCTTTTCATGGCAGCGAAGTCTTTGAAGTCCTGCTTCGGTTGATTTGCTTTTCGGGGTTCAGCCTCGGGCATTTCAGAAGGCTGCTTGGTGAGTGGGTTTACACTGATTTTATCAGGCTGCATAATTCACTTGGCAGAGAGAACGTCTATTATTAGATGTGTCTCCCATGTTACTAAGTGTTTACGAAATTTTACTATTGTCAAAACACATTATAAATTAACGTATCCTCATAACACATGGAAAAACTACTCCCCAGGAGAGAATATTGCTGTCTGAGAACAGAAAGATTTTTGCCCAAGGAAATTACTGTCAGTCAACTATGACCAAGATTTAAATACGCTTGAAGCCTAGTTTTATTCTAAAATCACCTAATTATAGCTTTCTCTATTTATTTGCCTGGTGGAAAATTTTCTTCATTAAATATTATGTTCTATGGAATCATTAGTTAATATTTGTAGATTAATTAAATACAGTAATTTTTATCTAACTCAGTAATAATGGTATTAAAGGGTTTTCTTGTTTTGTTTTGTTTTGTTTTATCTTTCTGCACCTGATACCAAATACCCGGATAAAACCTGGGAGAAAAACCCAGATGTCTTTAAAGATCCAGATGTATGGTGTCAAGTAAACAAAACATCAAGGATTTTTACTATTTTTTCCATTTTCATCCAGATGTTTGGTGCCATGTAAACACAGTCTTAATCTGCTTGATCCTAATCACAATGTTCTTTAATATCATTTGCCAATATCTGAATTCCTTCTTCACCAAATTATCTCTGAAAATCCTCCCATTTAATTCATTTAAGGTGGGGGAGGGGTGGGGACAAAGGGTTTCCCCCCAGAAACAAAAATTACAATGCCCAGTGGACTCATAGCACGAGAACACCACTCAAAATGGTTGCCCACATCTCTGTTGAAACATGCTTCCTATCAGCATTTTTAAACGATGAAGGATAATTCAACTTAAATGGTCCAAATGGCAACTTAATTTTAATTGACACGCGTATATGCTCATTTCAATTTTAGGAAGTAGTTTCGGAGAATAACAGGCTCCCGAGGGTGAGGACCAGGTTTTCAGCGGGATCTTTTCCCAACTTAGTCCCTTATCACTGAATCCCCGAAGCAATGACCCTTTAGCAAGAGTTTCTGCCCCTCCGGTGCCTTGGGATGTGTAGGAGCCCTGGCCTGGGGGGCTGAAGACCTGATGCTGGGGCCCTAACACCTCCATTTTCTAACTGCATGACCTTGACCTAGTCCCTTGAAGCCTAAGCCTCAGGACGAAGAATCCTGCCCCCAGTGAACCTGAGGACCTGATGAAAGAACTTTGGAATGGCAAAAGGACGCAAATCTAAAATCATCACTAATACATAAAATATTTCATCATTCATTGTACGCATAAGTAATATATAAATATTCCTGCGTAAAAGCATCCATGGTGCTACTATGGAGCCCAACTGTGCAAGAGAAATAATCACGCTCAGGAAGATGTGGTCAAACAACTGTTTACAAGTTACATCCGGGAATGACTATCATTGTTGGTTGCGAAAACAATGCCACGCTCTGCTCCCTCGGACCCCTACGCCCTGTGCACTTCTGTGCCCTCGCCGAATGGAGAGGTGGTTTTAGGAGTGCTCTCTTTAGGGTAAATAAACAGAGTGATCACGGAGCCCGTGGGTTGCGTCTGTATTACGATAAGGCCCTTATGTCAGTTGAGACCTGCATTTTTGGCCAACCGGTCGGGCGTCACAAGCTCTCCTGGCCTTTGCACGCAGCACTTCTGTGCTTCCTGAATGCTCAGACAGACCTGTGGTTCCTTCCCAGGGAGGTTGCTCTCATGCACATCCGGGGAAGTTGTCGTCAAGGAGCAGGCCAACCTTCCTCCTCACGATGTGAGAGTTCCTAATGGGAAACGAACTCACGTGCTTATAAAATTCTAACATTAAAAATCATCCACGTTATACATTTTTTTTGTCATGGCCCCAAGATGTTTGAGAAAAAAACCCTCAAAACTTTCGCGTCCTCTTTTTAAGCTACAGAAAGTTCTCAAAGTACAAAAAAGGGACTAAAACTAATAAAAGGAAGACAACCGGGGTTAACTTTTTTTAAAAAGCGGCAGTGTCAGAATGCTACAGTAAGCATATCTCACACATGAAGAACAGTTTTTCAAAGTTTAGTCTGACTGGGGGTTTTTTTTTTCCTTTTCTTTCAATTATATAACTGTAGAGAAGATGGGATGAATAATCAAGTTTGAGTTCTTCAACTCTTCAGAGTCAGAAATCGCTCATTAGCATGTCACCGTATTTGAACACTTGCTTTGAAGAGCCAGAAATCAATACAAAAGCAAACCGTAATAATAAAAGGGAAGATTTCCACCATCATAATAGGGAAAGGTGTGTGAGCTGGAAGGAAGTACAGTACAGAAGCCCATGACAAGTCATGATAAATGGGTCGTTATAAAATCCATGTTCAGGCAGCACCAGGCCGGGGAGAAAGCCATTCGTCAAGGCAACACTGGGCTGCTAATGAGCCCGCATTGCATATTCATGTCTGTGGCGGTTCTCCTCTCCCTCCCACCCTGAACTTGAGCCTGGAAATATCTCCAGCTCAAACTGAAGCTCAGCTCAGGCCTTCCTCTTCTTCTTCTTCTTTTTTTCTTTATTTGTTATGTTGCAGCAATTACCCTGTAAAAGTGTTACCCAAGATTGATGCTCTGATCCGTAGTTCAATTGTAAATTAGAATACACACCCCCCCAGGGACACGCGGCCCCTATTTGTGATTAAGAAAAAAGCCCCATAATAGACTAATAGCTAAAGTTCTCTCTCTTTTACTTTCAGGCAATTAGCTTGATGAAATGGCCTTTTTGTGTGTGTGTACCCTGGAAGTGTAAACCGATATCATAATGAAGTATATGATGTTTATTCTGTTATTTTCACCTTGCCGGGTATGCAGGAATGCATAAGTAATGGCTGCTTTGTCTGCTACGTTTACTGATTCACACGTAAACTATTTCTTAAAGATGCAGTGTGTGCCTTCTGAGGCTTGAGTTAAGCAACCTGGCACTGTGGGCTAACCTCCACGTGAAGGGCTCATCACCATGGAGGAGAAACGAATGTCCAGGGGGAGTAGGGAGAGCAGGATTCTGACATTCGGAGCCATCTAGCTTCTGGGCTGCCCTGGGGTGGCTGGGGTGACAAAGGACAAATGGCCGCAGCACTCGGGATCAGTGTCTTGCGGTGCCTTGGCGCCCAGGGAGACTCCGGCTGGCCATCAGGCGTCCTTCATCCACCCAGGCAGCTGGGGAACACCATCTCAGTCTCTCGTGTTGGGTAGTTGAAATCAGCCCTCCACAGCGGATTATACAGCCATTTTTAAGTGGATTGCAGCACCCTCCCCCGCCACCAGAAGTCTTAACTTTTCAAGATCCAAAACTTTGATCTCATAACTTGACAAGAACGCATTCTTTAGCTTCTTCCACGCACCAGCTGACGGAGGCTGTGACCAGTCAGCCAAAGAATCCGGTCACGTGTACCTGGGGTATTTCCAAAGCGGTTGATGTTCTTCTTCTGCAATATTTTAACCTCTGTTTTCTTTTTACTCCTGGGGCTCTCGAGAGAAAATGGACAAAAAAGTGTCCCAATTGGAAAAATAGAAATAGAAAACAACAACAAAAAACATTTATCTTGGTCTACGATGGTTCACAATGGGTTATTTACCAAGACGTTAATTACTGTTCTGATTCCCTGCCCCTCATCAATAACCCAGTTGGTGCAGACCCCCCAAACACTTCTGGGGCATGTGTTGTCTGAATCAGTCCAGCCTTCTCGTCCTTACCATAAACCTCATTTGAGTTTCTAGACAATCACTTCTATGGCAAAGGTTCTCACTCATTTCTTAATACTGAACTAGATGTGCATTTTTTAATTTCTTGTATTTTTAAATTATATTTGAAAGAGAGGGTCTTTTGTTACCTGTAAAATGTGTTTACATTTCTTCCCAGTCCCTCTAGTCACTTCCTGGTTCAATAAAACCTTTGGGAAAAGTTGATTACTATATCCTGGAAAATGATTCTAATGTTATAAAATTTCTAAAAATAATACCAAATGAGCTACTCAGAACTAGTTTAAGAAAATCCAGTTGATGCCTTTCTTGCTAAAAATAAAAAATTCTTACCAGTCTTAATTTGGGGGCTGACCTCCTCTTTAATTTTTACGACATCGAACTGCTGTGTAAATTATAAATCTGCAGCATAATTAGAAATGTTCGAATGTCCGGCTGCCACATTGCGGCCATGTTTGAAATACGCTATTGTCAACTTCCAAGTGACATTGAGCCTGGGAAAGCCTCCCTACATTTATAGGACTGACTTGTCACTTTTTTAAGAGTACATTTATTCTATAACAATAATTAATGTCTCGTGTTTACAGAGCTCTTCATAATTTTGGAAGTTCTTTCATATAAATGACATCATATAAGTAATCCTGCGAGGTAAATGAGGCAAATAATTTTATTATCATTCTGAAGTTAAAGGGGGGGGGGTGGAATTGAGGCCCAGTCCTTTAACTCCAAAATCTGAGCTCCTTCTGGCAGGCAAAGCTGCCTCATCACTACCTACGTATTCACCGTAAGCAGCCGCTCTGCAAAATTTCACAGCTCTTTCCATAAACAAGTTTTGTGATCTGGGCAAGATTGACATGTGAGTATAAAGAGGAAAACACACACGCACACGCACACACACGCACACGCACACACCTTGATGAAACCTACAAAGAAAGATGGAATTCACACTGCAATGCCGCCTACCAACCTCAATGTAAAATAAACCATCCATATTTGATTACAAACATATGTCTAGACTGGGTAGGTAGCCACAGAGTGGAAGAAGTTATCCAGATCATTCAGATCTGAGGGACAGGATGAGGACCAGTCTTTTCGAGAGATATGGGTCTGCCCTGGCTGGTGCAGCTCAGCGGATTGAGCGCCGACCTGTGAACCAAAGGGGTGCCGGTTCGATTCCCGGTCAGGGCACGTATCTGGGTTGCGGGCCAGGTTCCCAGTAGGCGGCACAGTACAGGCAACTACACATTGATGTTTCTCTCCCTCCCTTTCTTCCTCCTTTCCCGTCTGTCTAAAAATAAATAAATAAAACCTTAAAAAAACGAGAGAGAGAGAGACGTGGGTTTGTAGCCAAGTTTTTCAGAGATTTTGCTGAGTCTTTTTAGCACATGTCTCTCCCAGGCCTTTGTGCATGCTGGTCCCTCTGCTCTTACCTATGAATGTTACCCACGTCACGATCTCCCATTGCATGAACTCAACCCTGACTGACAACCTAGAATCAACTCCAAGGTCACTTCCTGGATATGGCGCCTGACTTCTCTCTCCATCCCCATTCCAAACACCTTTTTGGGTTGCTCTCCACCCATGAGCCTACTTCCTCCCAGTAACAGCCTTCCCCAGCTTGAAGCCAGGAAACGGAGGATTTGGATCCAGAATCCAGCAGACACACACTCTTTCCGGGGAGTACTAGACCTGTCTTCTGAATGCCTCCCACTTCCAAGGCCCCCAGCACATCCAAGAGCCTCACTCAGAGCCCTGAGGTTAATGATGCAGCTCCAGGCTATTCTTTGCAAAGGAATGGCCACCACTTTGACAAAGGGCAGCCAACCGTGGTTTGCCCCTTTCTGGAGCGGCCTTGAAATGACAACTACCAGATAAAACACGCAACGCAAAAGCCACTGGTGTAGGCAAAATCAGAGACAAAAGTCACGCCAGCCATGATTTCCTCTGAAATCGCTGCCTGAACTTGAGAAAAAAAATAGAGCCCGGAAAGGAGCCCAAAACAAATGATCCCAAAACAGTATATACATGTGTCCAAATCCCAGATGTAGCATTTACCTAAACTTATAAAGGGAATGAGGAGCTGGGTCATTACTTCGTTCATCTGTCCATCACTGAATAATTTATTCAATACATACTTATGGAGCCTTGAGATGATCACAACATGGCTGCCCTCATGGAACCCACTGTTTAATGAAGGGACATAAATATGTAGTCACACACCATTGAATATAAGATGGTATTCGGTAATACATGCAGGCGGTATCAGTAAGCACACAATGGGACTCATAGTGGGAGCCGGATATAAACAAGTGCTTCCATTTGGAAAGCCTTGCAGTGAGATTATAATCATTCTAAAGAATGAGATTATGGCCCTGGCTGGTGTGGCACCATGGTCTGAGTGCTGGTCTGTGAACCAGGGGGTCACCAGTTCGATTCCTGGTCAGGGCACATGCCTGGGTTGTGGGCCAGGTCCCAAGTTGGGGGCGTGTAAGAGGCAACAGATCGATGTATCTCTCACACATCAGTGTTTCTCTCCTCTCTTTCTCCCTCCCCTTTCCCTACCTCTAGAAATAAATAAATAGACTCTTTAAAAAAATAGTGAGATTATAAATGAAGATTTGGAGGAGGGAGGAAGGCATTTCTGGAAGCAGAATGTGCAAAGGCTCTGGAGTGGAACACAGCCAGCATACAGGCGTGCGTGACTGGACCACTAGAACTGAAAGTAAGATGGAATGTGATGAGGCCGAGGACACACGTAGGTAGGTCCCGAGCATGTAGGGGCCTTGTAGACCACAGGAGGAATGCTGGACGCAGAGCAACTAGGAAGGAGAGGCCCGTGATCATATTTTTAGTAAGCTACATGGTGATATTGATGTCACAGTTTGAGTAAGGAAACTCAATTTGTTCATAAAGAAACACAATGTTTCGTTTGTCTAGCACTGGCTACCAACCATGCCCTAGGGAACCACTTCCCCTTTACTTCTAGAAAACAGAGCCCTCTGTAACCTCTGTCCTACATGAGCCAGCACCAGGCCTGCCAGTGGTGAGTGGGAAAGATCTGTCACATCAGATAGGGTATCAGAGAGCTTCTGAGTCAGGTCTAAGGAACAATGACTGCTCTTGGGATAGCAAACTGTCTGCTAATGTCCTACAGCAGAGCTGGAAGATGTTCTGTGGGCTCTGCATGAAATGGAGCAGGAGCTGGTCCCCAGATCCCATAAGTCAACATCTTGAAATGCTGACCAATGCTATATGACATGTTCTCGAGTCTCTTTCCTACACCCCTTGATCTGGACAGGACCTACCCTTCTGAACTCTGCACCCCGTTAGAGCACCCTGTGGTCATTCCTCATTAATGGCCTTGTCTCCACTCAGCAGTAAGATCCACAGAATAGGAGAGGCTTATTGACTTATCTTATTGACTGCTTTGTTGCTAATGCCTGGTACAGTGCCTGGCACTTGTAGGTGCTTAGAAACGTTGGTTTGTGTCATAGGTACTATGGCATACAACACTCTGGGTTGTGAGTGCTGATTTTTTATCTTTCTATGAGTTCTTTGAGAGCACAATGTCACTGTCTTTGTATCTTCAGTTGGCACCTGATATAGGATTGACTTTTTTTTTGTTAATGTATGGATAAAGAAATTAATATGAAGGATCTTTATTAATGCATGCAACTCTCCCTCTTCTTTAGTCAGCCACAGGATGTATGAAACCACAGGATCTAAGACTCTTACACACCATCAGTAGTCATTGCTGAGAGCTGATCTCTTGACAAAGGGGGTTAATGCATTCCTACATATTCATACGCACCCCAAGAGAGAATTCATGTAACCACGTAAAGTCCAAATAAGGTCTATGCCTGGCTTAACAGTGTTCAACCAATTTCCTAATGTTGACAAGGTGCTATGGCTATGTGAGAAGTTAATTTGGGGGGAAACTGAGTGACAGGAATTAAGGACCTCTCTGAATTATTTTAACACGTTTCTGTGCATCTTAAAATATTACATTTTCATACATCTTTATGTATTTTTTATTTTTATAGTCATAGTTTTTGTGTTCATATATATCTCTAGAACATTTCAGAGTAATCTTCTAGATAGAAAAATGGTCACGGTTAAATGATGGCATCGTTAGCCCACAGTTATGGGAAAGGTAACGCCCTCGTTCTGGGCGCTGTTCTGCTGGTCCGGTTGGGTTTGCATTTAAGACACCCTGGGAGAGGAGGGCGGTGTTTGCCTGATTCAAGCATAGCCTGGAAATGTTTCGTTACCTGGAAAAGGTAACAAAGTACCTGAGGGGCTGCGATCTTAACATCTCAGGTGAATCCTAATTCAACCCTTTTATCCTAATTCAGGTCAATAACAAGGATTTCTGCTCTCTTCTGCTGAACCCAAGTTTAGGAAGCAGGGAGCAGTTACAAGTGACATAGAACTGTTGATGTAAAATTCAAAAGAAGCCACAATGCCTTTAAACTTCTTTCTACTTCACATTGTCTTCTTTTTCATTTTTATTTTTTTAAATTTCTATTCATTTGTTTTTAGAGAGAGGAAAAGGGAGGGAGAAAGAGAGGGAGAGAAACATCAATGTGTGGTTGCCTCCAGCGCATCCCCCACCAAGGACCTGGCCCACAACCCAGACATGTGCCCTGACCGGGAATCGTACCAGCAACTCCCTGGTTCACAGGCTGGCGCTCAATCCACTGAGCCACACCAGCCAAGGCTGTCTTTTTTTTCTTTTTTCTTTTTAATCAGTTTTAGAAAGAGATGTTTTCAATAAATAAGGTTGGTGTTTATGCTCCAACAGGGTTATCTGGGGCTTTTAAGTTATATGTTCAAAAACCCTGCCCTGACAGTTATGTGGATAACAATGTGGGTCATAACCTCAAAAATCTGAAGCATAGTAGGCAATTTTTCTACTCTTGGGAGATCTGAGAACTGCCAACAAGAAATTCATAGGCAACTAGCTTCAGCTAAAATTTTAGTTTGGCTTAAACATGGAAGTTCAACAAGAACTCCTTCAGCATAAAAAACCTGTACACTCCAATAATGATCCTGTTAATAAGCTTCCCATAATCCAGATGATGAAAATTATGAACAAGCCTGCAGAGAATACAAACACAAAGTCTAATTCAAAATATGAATGGCAATCCCCATGGTCTTTCTTCTTTTTTCTGCCAACCGCATGCCCTTGAGTAGGTACATCTCAGAAGTATACCTGCTCAGAGGTCCCTGCAGCTTTGTTTTAATGTGAAGCTGCTTAAATTAAGTTTCACTCAGGGGATGGTACCGCATCATCATCTTAGCTACCCATAGGCTCACCCAAAAGACTTGAAGGATGCCGTGTGATAACCAGGTGTAGGGAGGAATGCCTCTCTGGTTGCTAGGCAAGCTCATTAGAGAGGAGCATCCATCTTTACTTCTGCTGAATAAACCACAAGCTCTAAAGACGGAGTTTCACTTAATAAAGGCAAGGGAGAGGACAATGTAAGAATTTTTTTTTTTTGAATATTTGGCTTATTGGTTCGTGAATCAAAGAAGAAGAAACTATAATTACCTCTCGTTCTACCAGAACTGAGAGATTCCTTCCACACGACCTTTTGTGCGGAGGAGCAAAGCTCTCCTCCAAAGAGAATTAACTTTAAAATATCCCCAAAGAGATAAAATACCCGCAAGATTCGGCAGCTCTTTAACGCGTGCCCGTGGGCCAAGTCGTCCAATTAGAATCAGTCACTTTGAGTTCTTGGGTCGTATCATGCTAATAGATCACTTTATAATGTAGGCAGTTTTTAAAAGTTGTAGCTAATTTTCCACGATTGCTGTACAGGTCCATCCATTCAGTTACAGATTCTCAAATCCAGAGACGAAAGTGACGGACCGCGGCTTGCTGAGACCTCGGTCAACTCTGGTTTTCATTCTCAGAGACCTGAACTAGAACTCTAAAGTGGACCACATCTCACCTTTCTCCCTAAACGTGTTTATTGTTATTTCCAAACTGAATGAGGAGGGCTCCTTTGGTTTATTAATCATTTTATTTCAAAAAAAATACAGATGGAGCCCAAAGCTCCGACGGGGCTGGGGGTGGGGCGGCGTGCGCGCGTGCACGCGGTCTGCTCGCGCACACGTGTGTGGCTTTCTTTAAGAAAACGAAATGAACCATAAAATAAGCCTTTAACAGTAACCTAAGAAATAAAACAAAATCATTTACAACACATGGGATTGTTGCAGGATATGTCAAGATTAGATGGTTTAAGGAAGCTCTCCCGAATATGGAAGCAATTATAATGAAATTCATGACTCATTAGCAAACATTCCGTATTGTGTTTCTCATTTCTGGGTCAGTGTTACTAGGAAATCAGGACTTTGAATGGAGATGTTTCGTTGGCCTTGGTGGTAGATTATAGATAGACCTTCCAACAATAGAAAGAGAAGCCTCCGCAGTCCTTCGTGTCTCAGACACAGGCAATTGGGTCCTTAAGACAAGTTGCAACAAAACCACCTCCAATGTGCCTTGGTAAGAACTGGGTGGCGAAGGAAGGGCAGTCTGCAAGTATAGGTAAAGATCAGATGGTAAAAGTACATCCTGGCGGCGGTGGGGGTCGGGGGGTGGGGGGCGAGGGGGGAGTTCGCATGCATACTGCTTAGTATGCAGAATGGCTGGTGAACTCAAGTACCCAGTACGGCATGTAATGGGAACCAGATGTCTCACAGAGAGAGAAAAATATTTTATAGCAATAAATGTGACATTGACTCTTAAGGGGTTTGCCTCTGCTAAACAACTTCCCGGGTCTTACTTTTCCTTCGCATTTGCAAAGAGTTGAACGCAGACTGCGCAAAGAAATTATTCTCGTACTGGAACGAGAAAAAGTGCTTGACTTTGCCTCGGAGTTCGAGAATGCATACATAAGGAGACATGATCTGAAAAAGATAACTTTGCAATTCATTCATTTACAAAAGTACTGTGCTCGACAATGCAAAAGAATGTATATTAAAGGCAAATAAAGTGTAATTCCACCCGCCCTTTAGGAGCTTAAAATATACGGGATTCCATGTGCGTAGCTGTTATGGGGACATGGCAAGAGCAAGTCCTGGGGAAGGGACACCAGGTTCTCTGAGAATTCGGAGGGCGAAGAGGGAATTCCCATGGCTGGCAGGTCCTGTGAAGGACCCCGTACACGTCCCCGACCTCGGCCACACACCCTGGGACAGGCCGGCTGCTCTCTCGCTTCACCATGGACAGTGTTCCCATTCCAAATGTCCCTGCTTCTAGACAGGAGAGATTTCATAGATATTGTCCGCCTTGGTAAAATATCTGGCTTCCTGAGAAGTCTCTGGAATACTTCCTACAAAGCTCCGAAGCCCACTCCGTGGTTAGCAACACCGGACTCAGCTCTGACAATATGAACCCGTGGTGTCCATCTAGCCCGCAGCTTAATCTGCACCCAACATGGGAGTGAATAGCTGGATGAATGAGTTTCGGTCTGGCTGGAAGAAGCCCAGCTCCAATGTCAGGTGCGGCAGTGCGTTCATCTTGCTGGGAAGCGCGCAGAGCAAGTTGTGGACCCAGAAAGAGACTTGCTGTCTCGGAACCCAGAGACAAGAAGAAAGGGGTGAAAGCTGGGGTGTGGACAACCTGCATGATCCAGTGAAAGCAATGAGAACGCATTTTGCTTCAGAACTTTTTAAGTGTCCCTAGTCTTTGGTCCAATGATGCAAAGGCCAGGCCCTTAGCTCAAGAAACAATCATGCATAAAGATTTGACGGTATAGATGTTTACTGAAACTGTGTTTATAATGTGGAGAAATAGAAGGGCTGTTAAACGAGCAATACACAAGACTTGTGATTATGATATGACCAACAAAAGGCAAAATCCACTGACCCCTTACTTACTTACATGGCAGATTATGTGCTGAGAACATTCGGTTCGTGATATCATTTAACCATGTTATTGCATCGATCCTGCACATGAGACGTAAGGTGCTTAAATAATTTGCCCAAGTCCCATAGCTAACAAGGGTCAGGGCAGCATTTGAACTGGGTGCTGTTTAAACCCACAGCTTAAGCAAGACCTTCCACTCTCCCGTAAACACAGCACAACTGCCAAAGTTCGAATCTAGAATATACGATGCTGTAGAAAAAAATGTATGAAGTGAAATAAAGTAGGTTCCTGAAAAGTGTGCACTTGCTCAGACATTGTTAGATGGAAATATCAGTGTCCCACAGGATAAAGGAAGATTTCAGGGGAGAATAAAAGGTTAACCTACAGTCTTGGCTGCTGTGGCTCAGTGGGTTGAGTGCCAGCCTGAAAACTAAAGGGTTGCCAGTTCGATTCCCAGTCAGGGCACATGCCTGGGTTGCAGGCCAGGTCCCCAGTAGGGGCGGCTCATGTGAGGCAACCACATGTTGATATCTCTCTCCCTCTCTTTCTTCCTCTTTTCCCTGCTCTCTAAAATAAAGTCTTTTTTTTTAAAAAAGGCCATCCTACAAGCACTACAAACGCCACTGCAGGAATCAATGCCAGGCACAAGGCACACCCCGAGGCTCCCCTCTCTGTCTCTCCCCTCAGGGCCCGCAAACCCCCTTTTCCATCAGAGCTTCAGGTTTTGAGATGAAAGTTCTCACCCCGCCTTGATGTCATGTTTGAGCTCCACATCCCGTTTCCCCTGATTTAACCCTAAAAAAGCCAGCAGGTGTTGGCTCAGCTGGGGCCAGGCCTCCACCCCTGGCCCAGGTAGCTGTGAGTTCTGCAGCAGCTGATTGTATGAAAATAGCAAACCACTTGGAGCAAATCACTGCCCCTTTAAGTAGGAATTCCATTTTTTTGTAAATCAGAACTCATAAGTGTGGAAGGAAAAGGTGGGAAGGACCCATACCAAGCTATTAAAATGTTTAAATATCTACAACATTTGTTTCCTTATTTTTACTTCTCCATGTGTTCTAAATTTTCTACAGTGCACTCATGTAAGTTCTTTTAAAAATGCGTTCATTGGTTTTATAGAGAGAGGAAGGCAGAGAGAGGGAGAGAAAGAGAGAGAGAGAATCATCTATGTGAGAGAAATCAACCGGTTGCCTCTGTACGTGCCCCAAACACGCAACCTACACATGTGCCCTGACCAGGAATCGAACCCGTGACCTTTCAATGTAGGCAATGATGCTCCAACCAACAGAGCCACTCTGGCCAGAGCCATATGTCGCTTTCCTTAAGGGGAGAAAAGGGGCCCAACCTACATGAGGATTACAAAGTGAGCATCTAGCCCTGGCTGGTGTAGCTCAGTGGATTGAGAGCGGGCCTGCAAACCAAAGGATCGTGGTTCGATTCCCAGTCAGGGCACATGCCTGGGTTGCAGGCCAGTTCCCAGCATGGGACACACAAGAGGCAACCATACATTGATATTTCTCTCCCTCTCTCTCCTACCCTTCCCCTCTAAAGATAAATAAATAACAAAAAAAAAGGTCTTAACAAAAAACAAAGTGAGCATCTAGAATCTGTGATATTTGGAGACTAAAGGCCCGGATGAAGAGAAAAATTATACTTACCGATGAAGGGTCTATAGAATAGTCTTACCAAAGAAAGGTTAGCAGCTGAACAGCCAATCCCACCGAAAGTCCTTGGGTATGGACCCAGGCCCCACCTTGAAGATGTCCAGGGTGTATCTGCTGGAGATGCTGGGTGTTGGGTACCCCAGGGTCCTTTGCCTACGACACCGTGCTGGGCAGATGGCACCTAAGACAGGAGAAAAGAAAGCCATGAGCCCATGGAATATAGGCCGCAGTTTTAGAAGGCAAGGGACAATGGCCTACAAAGAGAAAGCAAGATGAAAACGGGCATGTCGAGCAGTTAAGGGAGGAATGGACCGGGCGGGGCAGGGAGAGGACGTTGGTCTGAAAAACAGCAGTGGAGTAGCAAACGAATAAGGAAGGAGAGTAGGGGTCAGTCTTTCCGATGCGCAGAAAGAGTCAAGTGCTGGTCAAGATAGGTAAAGAGGTGGGGGGAGTTTTAGGGCCACAGGAGAATGACGTATTGGAAAGAAGGGGAGGTTGGTGGGACCAAGGCAGGGCAGGGGAAGCCAAGACGGGTGGCAGGAGATACTGAGGACAACACTTCGGGCTTGAATACAGCTCCCTAGAGCACCCCCTCCAGAGTTAGGGAGTGGTAGCCACTGTCCTCTTAGGTGCCCTCAGTGTCCCCAAATGACAAGCGGCCGAAGCCCTCCGAACTACCCGCTGCCTCTGGCCTCTATTTACTCACGTCTTTATCTTGTATCCTATTGGTTCACACCTTCTGTCACCTGGAATAGCTGTTTCTCTCCTTCTCATTGATTCCTTGGCCTACCATGTTTTGCCATGTATAATGCGCACTTTTTTGCCCAAATTTTTTGAGGGAAAAATAAGGGTCCACATTGTACATAGATATGATGATTATATACCATGGGTATAATAAAGGGGGATAATAATTCCGTGTATAATGCACACAAACATGTGGGTGTGCATTCTATACAACATAGTCACAGTACGACATAGAGCTTCAAATAGACAGGAAGCTCTTGGGGACGGGGAAGTTGGGAACAGATGACGTTGTGATTGGACATTTAAGCAGCTTTAAGACACGTCTGCATGTCCTTTAAAACTCCCCAAATCCAGAGGCTGGGTCTGTGTGCTGTCCCCTTGAATGGGAGCCGACCTTGGTGACTGGTGAACCCGTCCGTGCCCTGGCTTGGCCACACAGGGTGGTTCCGCCTTTGTGTTTTTCTCTGGGGACCCTCATCTTTGGAACCCTGAGCAGCCAGGATAGGAGCACCAAGGTGCCATGCTGGGAGGCAGCTGAGGCCACACGGACCGACGGGGCGTTCCAGCGGAGGGTGCAAGGTCAGCCATCACCCGCGCCAGTGAGGCAGCCTTAGAGGGCCTGCAGCCTCGGCCGCCACCAGACCTTGACCTTGGGAAAGGCTGCCTCAGCTGCAACAGCTGTGCGCAGTCAACACTCAGAAGCATGGCAGAGAGCAGGAAAATGGTTGCCGGGGTTTTGAGTGAGCACATTTTCGGGTCGTCCGCCATACAGAAATACATAACCGGAACAGACGCCGCTGGTTGTCCATAAATGTCTGTTCGGTCTGATTCAACAGCAGGTCGGGGAAGGCAACCTTGTCTCCTGCTCTTTGTTTTCCTCTTACCTTCCAGTATCTTCCGTCCCGGGGTCAGGCTCTCCCTGTATCCTAATCCTCTCTCCCCTTTCATTTCTTTCTCTCTCTTTTCCTCCCTCCCTCCCTCCTTTCTTTTAACGGCCAGAGTGCCCATCCAGAGCGCCAGGGTTCTCTCCATATCTGTGAAGAGCCTCTGTTTTCTCTCTTTCAAAGTAAAACAACTCATCATTTTTTTGTAAAAAAAACAAAACAAAACAACTTTCTGTTTTCCTGTGTGTTACTGAATGTATCCCTTCTTGCCCAATGATCTTTGAGGCTTGGGTATACTTTTCAGGTTGTAAAAACTAAGAACAAGTTACTCGGCCCAGTAATGATCTGGGCTCTGATTTCACCCTCACCTGGAAGCACGGTGGTGTTGGCCACATTCGAATCTTCTGGAAGCTGCCCTGCCCATGTGCCCCGGCCTGGCTGGCTACCCACCCAGGCCAGGGCAGGAGGTCTGTAGGCAGTGGCTACTTTGGGAGCTCGAATGGGAAAGCGGCAAGCAAGGGGGTCAGCATCGCGGGGAGGATGCAGCGGCGAGCGAGCCCCAAGGTGAGGGATGCTCAGACACGGTGGCCTGGAGACCCGCCTGGCTCGCCTTTTGCTCAGAGAGTGAGTAACGCACAGAGCATTCCGAGAGCAGCTGGGAAAGTTTGGAGGCCGAGGGACAGGCAAAAACTAGAGCAGAAAATGTCCCCACCCACTATATGGAAGGGAGAATGTTCCACCGGAGCTGTCCCTCGGGAGTAGCCTCAGCCACCACCTGGGCATGCCACCTGTGACAAGCGTAGGTGGGTGCGCACGGACGGATCCGCACCCTGGACAAATGCACTCAGGTTTGGAGCTGCGCAGAACTGCTCGGCAGAGAGACAGAGACGCAGCCCCAGGAACGGCACACAAGTCGAGTACAGGGCTGGCTGAGCGCACCCATGGCAGGCAGAGCAGTATCATCTCAGGTCAAGGAGAGAGCCCCACGGCCCAAAATAGCCGCCCTTCCCAGTTGCCACAGGGTCTAAAATTATACCGTTGAAGAGTTATTTTTTTTTTTGCACACCTCCTTTTCGTGGGGGGCTGATCTGCAGAGGGGGAGGCCCATGAAACGCCTCCACATTAACTACCGAGCAAAAGGCCTGACAGCTTCTCGGAGTTCCATGGGGGCAGGAAAAGTGGGGGGTGTTGAAAGGAGAGGAGTGAGGCACAGGAAGTGTCGCTGAGGGTTCCCAAAGAGAAACTTCTCCTGTTTCACTTTTACCCAGAAGGAGCCTGGCTGGCAGGGACATCATAAAACCGAGGCCTGAGCTATTGGCCAGTACATCTGAACCATGCACGTAAACAATTCTAATAATGTATTCCTTGAAATGCCCCGCTAACACATCACGATGCAGGGCTGCACAGGCCTTGACTTCAAACTGCCTGCTCGGGAAGAAAAACAAACAGCAAACGAAGGGGCAATTGCGAAAAAAATAAAATAACAAGACGAAATGTGAGGAAATGGTATTTGCCTATCACGCAGGTGATCGGAACATTTCGACCAGATTCCATCCCAGAGGGACGATGCCTTCCGAAACGCCAGCAAGGCCTCTGCCTCTACAGAAAGAAGTTTGGTTAACCTGACCTCAGAAGATTAAGCAGTAAACAAGAGAAAAGCAAGCAGCCACATCGGAAATAGATCTTCGTTGTGCTATTTTTAACAGGCAATGGACATTCCTGCTCCCGTTTTTAAAGTCCTTAAGAAATATGCAAAAATTTCACTCCGGTCCATCCATCTCTAGAGGGAAGAAGTCTCCGTACCACGGACGAGTTTGAGATGAAGGCCGGGAATAAACTAGGACTGGGGGAGGAAAGGGAGGAGAAAGAGTGAACTAGGGAATAAACTAGGACTGGGGGAGGAAAGGGAGGAGAAAGAGCGAACCGTGGAAGAAAGAGTGGTGAACGCTGACAACTGGTGCCCATAAAAATGACCGTTTCGCCACCATTTGGCAGTTTATAAAGAACCGCCACATAACTTTGCCTCCGACCCTGCACACTCTCTGGAGGAAGGAAGTTTTATTCGCATTTCTGTGAGTGAGCATGCTTTGGATGAGAGATTAAGTGACTAGCCCAAGGTCAGACAGCTGGAGATGTGGACAGGTCTCAAAACCAAGTCTAATTAACTAAATCTAATTTTTGTTGTTGTTGTTGTTTTCAATGCCAACCAGTCTTCAGAGCTACACGGTTCAAGAAATGTTATTCCTGGGCCTTTGGGTAACTCCCTGTATGATGTCTGTAACTAAGATTTTCCTTCTCCTCCTTGACTCATCCAAACAATGATAGAGTCTTGACTAGCGCCGGGCACTGTCCTAAAAACTGGAGTTCACTTCCACAGAGATTTCAATAGAGGACACTTCCAGAGCCGGTCTCAACTGTCCCCTTTTCAGGAAGCCAGTGGCCCCTGTCATCCGTTTCCTGCCACGCTTGTCTAATTTTCCAATACTCCTTAAGACCACCTGAAACCACACAGTGTCAATCTTCATTCACCATCTTACTGCCGTCTTGTCCCTAGAAAATCAGGGGCTTCAGAACAAGGACCTCGTCTTTTTCAGAGCTGGCTGTGCAATACTTTGAAAAGGTCCAGCACATAGTAGGGGCTCAATAAATTAATTGTCCAAGAAATGACATTGACTATCAAGGAGAGCTTTTCCCCCCAGTGCCTACTGTGTGTCTATACCAATCATTTTATTCAACAAAGGTTATGTACGCCAAATAGGAAAATGTAAAAAGATCAGGTTTTAGTAATGGCAAAGACAGTGCTTGGAAGAATTAAGGCTCAATTTGAAATGCTTGCACCCCACGCCACTTAATGCGACAATAAGGGCCATCCTGTGACGTTAAAAGGTAACAAATTTAAAACGAATAAGAGGGAATGCCTTTTTAAAACAGCGTATAACCTCCCTGTGGAATTCACTGCCGCAGGATATTATTGAGGCAAATAGTCTAGCAAGATTCAAGAAAGGATTAGACATTTATGTGAGTAGGAATAACATTGGCAGTTATACTAACTCGGTTAAAAAGTTACAAGGCATGGCCGTCCTGGGCTCCGGGGCATAACTGTTCACCAGCTGGGGGGAGGAAGGAATGTCGCCTTGTGATAAAGCGTCCTGTATTCCACCAGATGCGTGGTGACTCATACTTTTCCCCCGTCACCGGGAACAGGGGCTGAGACCCCTGCCCAGGGGAAGTTTTTACCGTAGACAGACGAGCGTGGCATTTCTGCCTTCCGGTTGCACCATCCTGAATAGGAAGTAGGGAGTACACAGAAAGCCTTTTGAGATTCGTGCCTAAAAATTTTTAAATAGCAGAAAATAGAAGTAGTCATCATAATTTGGTTGCTCCTGATGATGAAAATATTTCACGGGAAAAACCCATACCCTGGCTTGGACAGCTGAGCGCTGTTTAAACTCAGCATCAGAGCCCTGGGGAGAATCTCACACAAAGTCACGGTCAACCCATTTTTCACGGCCATGGGACCCTGCTTTACACATGTGCAATTCATATGTGTTTAATGAAAATGCACTTCAGCAGGTGTGGTAAGGAAAGTCGTGCATGATCTTGTCCACTCACATTTCGAAGCTTTTCTCTTTGTTACAGCGTCGATGACGCTGCCTTTGATCCTTGGGGGAATGTGTGCTGTGCATTTTTTCCCTCCTAAAACAGAAAACCTGACAGGCAGGTGTCAGCCATGCATCCGAACCCGAGTGTGCATGATAACATGCTGTCATAGTCAAGAAAACATTGAAACTAAATTATTCATTATACTTACTTTACAAACATTAGTTGCCCAGTTGTAGACAAGGCTCTGAAGAAATTGCAATGGCGTTTGAACTACTAACAAAAGAACATCCCCCAGGCTGTGGAACAGTCTGGAAGAACATTCTGGAAGCCAAAACAGAAAGGGAAATTTCACTTACAACCACAAGCCAGCAGTGTACCTAAAAAAAAATTGCAAAGATCCCCAAGTAAAAGTAAAAGGATATATCACGCAACGTTGTATACATGTTAATACAGGTGTTTTGTTTTTGTTTTTGTTTTCCTGAAAAACCACAGATGCTTTTAATATTTTCAAATATGTTATCACACACAAAAAAGTCAGGAGCCTGTGGTCCAGGGTCCAGTCCACAGGAAAATTCTCAAGTGACGCTAAACAATACGCTTTTCATGTGCATGAGAAGGGAGCCATGTAAGATTGCCTCCCTTATAAGATTTGCCTCCTTAAATTGGCAGAATAATATGAATTAGATTCTCTTAGTCTAAGACCATACACAGGGTATCAAATTCCCGCCCAGAGAAAAGAGCTTAAAACATTTATGTGTTACTTCAGGTAGCTACCTATCATCTTATTAGCTGGTCTCAGATAAGCCTTTTCAAGTTGGGCCATTTTCTCTGGGTCTAAGCTTTCCTGCTTATTTTTTCAGGTTTTTCATGATAAAGTGGAACTTTGCCGGCTTTTGTTGGTGGGTGTTGAGTTGGTTTTGGTTAGAACGTTTTGTTTTTGGTAGTAGTGGTTGTTGTTTGTGTTTTATTTAAAACGAGCCACGTGCCCGGGCCCACGTGGCTCAGTTGGTTGGAGTTTCGTCCCATAAACTGGAAGGTCTCGAGGTCAGTTCCCCACCAGGGTACGTGCCCGGGTCGTGGTGCATGGGAGAGGCAAGTGATGGATGTTTCTCTCTCACATCCGTGTTTCCCTCCCTCTGTCTAAAAATAAAGAAATAAAATCTTTTTTAAAAAAAAGCTTTGACTGTGTAACCCAAGGAGGCCATCGCCTGAGCTCTGAAAAGGATAGGCCTGCAAAGGGACGGTTGGTTTGGGCAGCTTTGCAAGAGGCCTCCATAGTACCTGGGTGTGTGGGAAGAAGGGGAAGAAGAAAGGAAAGAAAGAGAACACCTTGGCCTTTGGGAGCGAACTTATGACGTGTGAAAGGTGAAGAAGTGACGTGGTTGGAATGGACATTTTCTGACTGGAGGCGACTGAATAGAGGCTGGGTTTTTTGCGGGGTGTCACCGTTTCCCCGCCGATGTCTTGCTGATCCTTTCTTTCTCTTAACACAAGCTCGGAGGAGCTCGGAAAATTCGTTTGAACTCTGTGTGGGCATTGTTCTAACAAGACAATGCCCGACCTTCCTACTCCTCTGCTTCAAACTCTCCGATGAGAAACCTCTTTGAAGTTGCTATCGCTTCTAAGTCTGGTTCAGTTCTTCCCACTCAGTTCCAATGGTGTTGTCACATAAAAAGCGCAAATCAGGGCTGGGCTCTTTCGACATTTTGGAGATGGCGTGGCGTCATTCGCTAGATTCCTGATTCTGCTGCAGGATTAATCCCTCCAGCTGTGGGGACCGTTGGCGTGGTGTTTGGTCCTGCGCCCTGGCCCTCTGCACACCTACCTGGGTATGCGGTGCACCTGGAGGCCGGCAGGCAGCAAGAATAAAGACTCAGCTTCTCATCACTTCCAACCTGCGTGACCTCGTGCAAGCAATTAACCTCTCTGAGCTTCTGCAGCTTTCTTTGTGAAATGGAGATTGTAACACCTGCCTTGTCGAGTTATCGGGACGAAAGCAGCAGCTCCTGGGACACGGGAGGGTTGGGTGTGCCCACACACACACACACATAAATACATGTGCATGCACTTGACTTTCTGAAAATCCTCTCCGCCTTCATAGCTCGCAAGGTGATCTCTAAAAAGTCACTCAAGAAAGGAAGGAAAGAAACCTATTTTTTTCTCCAACCAGAAAAAGCAATTAAACGTCCAATATTAACTGTTCCTGGGAGTCAATTTGTTGAATGGGTTAAAGGCTTGGCCATTATAGACCTCCAATATGCCATTTCTAAGAAAGGACCAGGCAATATATATTTTTTTAATTGAGTGGGAGATAAAATGCTGGAACCAGTGGATCCATTCAGAAACCACTTTTTTCTCCATTTTCTGGAGCCTCCCGATTGCATCATACCTTTTAAGAGGCCCAAGCTGTTTAACGGCACTTTATTTTAAACCCTCACTTGTGAAAAGCACTGATTTACGAGTGGGCTGATTAAAGCAATGGTGTCTGGAGCAATAATGATTTCAATTACAGGACTTTCGCCAATGTGCATTATTCTGATTTGGTCTCCATTCTTTCCACATTTTTATTCGCTGAGGAAGCGGGTATGGGCAGGTGATGTCACTTTGAAAAGGCTCCGGACAAAGTTAATATCAGAAAGGAATAGACGGACGGACTGATGGACCCTTTTGGGGGGTGTGAATATACAGGGTCCGGCACAAATAAGGCCCCCCCCCTTTTTTTTTTCCTCATTACAAACTCTTTCATTGCAAAATCGCAAGCATGTCATTCTATAAGATAACCGTATCACCCTCAAGCACACCATAGGACATTTTAGGTGAAGTGTTCAAATTAAAACTATAAATTATGACACCCATATCATTACCCTACCAAGCACACTCACGCGGGCGCGTTACTTCTGCCGGACCCTGCGTTGTATTTTAATGTGCTCTGACCAACCTGAACAGCCCTCTGATGAGCCCGCACCCCGCATCATGGGGGTCGTTTAGAGTCCCCGCCCTGCTCCGATCAGTCGTAGACCTGCGCACGCCCCGGATTCCCACCGAGCCCCAGATGGGGACCTCCCTTTTTGTTCTGCCGGGCTGCAGGAAACAGGCTTGTTTGCATCTGACATCTCTGTCACTCGCCCCGAGTAGTCTCTCACCTGACGGCCTGTCCCGTGGGCCAGGCTGCTGGGTAAGAAAGTGAAGGTCGCCGAGAGACAACTACTAGGGGGCGGGGGCGGGTGGAACGGAGCCTCGTCTCCTGCAGGCAGCGCGCTGCCCCTGGGCCCTGCCAGGCTTCCTGGTCAGGGCGCGAGGTACTGGTGCGAAGACATTCCACAACTATTTTTTTTAATGAACAAACTATTTTTATTCCACTTCGTAAACACTTCATGGAAATCCATTGTAAGTTCAGATCCATGTGCTAGGCATTGGGAATGCAAAATAAAGACCAATATCCATTATCCACCATCTGAAAACTGACAGTCTAAGCCTTTATATATATGAACTATGAAGGGTTTCGGGTTGAAAAAATTAAAGAGAAACACAGCCTAATGTTGGGGCTCCATCTATCATGTTGATTTTTTTTTTTTTTAGATTTTATTTTTTATTTATTTTTAGGCAGAGGGAAAGGGAAGGGGGAAGAGAGGGAGAGAAACGTCAATGTGTGGTTGCCTCTTGCACACCTGCCTGGCCTGCAACCCAGGCTGGGAATTGAACCAGTGACCCTTTAGTTCGCAGGCCTGCACTCAATCCACTGAGCCACACCAGCCAGGGCTGTCACATTGATTTTAAGTAAGTTATCCCCTTTGTTGTTCTTCAGGTAACCTAGTCTGTCCCTGTGTTCTGCGTTGAAGTCACGTTTTCCTTTGAGGACACTCCCAGGAATGCTGAAGTCCTTGTGGGTAGAGCAATTGGAAGGAAAACTCCAATCGCACCTTGACCGTTTTGCTCCAACAAATCAGCTTTCCTGAAGTCTTAATTCAATGAACTGGGCGGTCGCGTGACTTAAATCTAACTATTCTTTGTTGCTGTGGTTTTTATGAAAGCTGACCAGCAAATGATGTACACATTAATCTCTCTGGAAATTCATTTTACTAATTTTTAAAACTTTTCTTTTGGGGAGGGGCGGATTATAGAAGTCCCAAGACTCCAATGAAAGTGTTTGGGTCCAGCCCTGAGAATTTTAACCGCAGCGCTTGCAAAATGATGCACCTAATTGCTTTATAGGAGAAAATCAGATCAAAGTTAAGACTTTTTTTTTCTGTTTAAGCTTTGTAAATTATTTCTCACACTCTTCCTTGAAATGTCTTAAAAGCCCCCCTATTGAAATGTATATGGGCTTTTCCGGTCTTTCTTCCAAATCTGCTTTGACTTCGCTGTGTTGCTTTCCATTGCCCTCCGAGGGCAGTGCCTGGAAGGAAAGTTCTCCAACTTCACCTCCACCTACAGGTGTAGAAACAGATGAAGCAGGCGGTGCACTGGGCTCAGAACTTGGCGTTGCGTGGATTTAAACACAGTATTTGATATATCCTGCAGCTCAAAAAACATGCAATTACAAGAGACCTCATTTCCTTCTTTGCATGGAACCCCCAGCCAGCCCTTAGCAAAGATCCCCTTCCTGCCCTCTCCTTGCGTCCCATCCCCATGGCGGGCTTGCACGCTTCTCGCTGAGCATCAGACCCCAGCTAGCACGCTCTCCCTGCTCTGGCCACTGGGTGTTGGGCGGTATTTGAATCTTCTCATTTGCTGTCCATGGCAGGTGACTCTTACAGGGTCACCGACTTCCTTAGTTAGAAGCCGCTTGGGCAGTTCTTCTCCAACCCCGGTTTTGACGAAGGAGAAAAGACAAAGAGGGGGAGGTGGCTTGGCCAAGGTCACACAGCTGGCCCCTGTGACTCTCCATCTAGAGCTCTCCCCGCTTCCACTCCCAGCCACGGCACTGCACGAATAACGGTTCTCCAAATAGGGTTTCACTCAGGCTGCACGATATAAATGTATCGTAACAGCATTGGCGGGGGCCCGTTTTGTGCCTGGTGCCGCGCCCGTCTGCAGAGGCTCTGCAATGCGTGGGAAACAGCCAATCCTGAATTCCGGCACCTGCTGGTGGTTCCTCCTCGCTGACTTGATGCACTGAGCCATCATCACTGACCGGGCGCATTGCACAGAGTGGCAAAGCTGGAGACTTTCAGCCCGTCTTCTCATTTCCCGGAGGGAGAGGCAGCTGAGGTCTCCAGGGGCCTTAGAGCTAGTTCACGTTAGGGGCAGGTGTCGAGCGAACATTCACTTCGCTTCAGTACATTCACCTGGCTCAGGGGACAACCTACCATCAGAGCCCAATTCATCACGTTTATCATCAACATCCCCCTTGTCACTCTGTGGGTGCGTTGGTTTATCCCTATGCTCTGCTTTGAAGCTCCGTTGTAATCTGAGGCTCATTGCCATGAATACTGAAGTTCGTGTAAGGTACACGATCATTAAAACCCCCAGCAGCAATTGGATAATGGTCCCCGGGACCCAGAATTTGGCCACCTATGCAACAGACTACAGTGACTGCCAGAGGTTACCTAGAACAACATACTCTCCTGCTTTTGACACATCCAAGGCAAAGCCAAAGAACAGGTGTGAAAGGAGAATGTCAACAAGGATCCGCAAGTTAATGTCTGTACCTTCGCCATATTAATGGAATTGGTAGGCTTTCTATAGATATATTTAAAATAATAGCTGCGATACATAGATATGTTTTGTCCATTACTTTGTAAATCAAGAGTGTTCAACAATCTTAGCTGAAGCTATAAGTGGTAACTGGACCCATTAAAGAAGAAATAAGCTAGATCTTCTTTTTTTTTAAATCTGGTATTCCAGAAAGCTGCCTCTGGACATAACTACAGAAAATTAACGCAATAAGTAAAGCATTATAGAACAGCTATTAACTGATTACACTAATAAAAACCAAATGGGGGCCTTAATTCTGCCCCTCTGGGACCAAGGGACAGATAAAATAAACAACGGGGAAAAAAAAATATGGAGTCAAGGATAATTGATTTTAAACAATAATACCACGGAAACCTCCCACCAAGGAAGAACGAAAAATTCAGTTCTGTATCTTCACTTTGGGAAAGACAGAAGAACAATTTTTTTCTGCTTTGTTAAGGCCTTAGTGCGATGCTGATGAGGGTGGCTTTCAGGTTAACAAATTGGAAAAATTAAGGCGCGCTGACAAGGAAGTTTTCAAAGGCCGAGCACATGGCCACAAGGATGGTTTTTACTATATTACTAAAATGACGAGCCTTCCTGGTCCCAGTCAGAGGTCAGCAAAACCGTGGCCCGCCAGGATGAGACAGAGCTCGGGGTTCAGCAACACTTGGTATTTACGTCGAGGCCAAGCCGGACAGGGGAAAAAGCAGAGGGGAGGTGGGACAGAGGCAGGGGTGGGGTGTCGCCCTTCAGAAGTGTGCCCCGGGCCCCGCCCGGCGTGGCTCAGTGGGTTGGGTGTCGTCCTGCAACGCAAAGGGTCGTTCCCGGTCAGGGCACAGGTCTGGGTTGTGGCTTAGGCCCTGGTCCGGGTGCATACTAGAGACCACTCATAGGTGTTTCTCTCCCTGTCTTTCTCCCTCCCTTCCCCTCTCTCTAAAAATACATAAAATCTTTTTTTTTTTTTTAAGTACACCTCAGGTACAGCATTACCCATTGAGTAAATCCTAAAATCCTTGAGTGTATTTTTGGTAACTCTCCACAGAGAAGGCTTTTTTCTTTGCATTTTGTTGTCTACCGTATGGCCCATATTCCGGCCTTCAAACCCAGCCGGGAGCCCATGGGCCCTCTTAGTAAATGCCTGCTAAGTGCCAAGGGTGCTAACGAATGACCAACGCACCTTGTCTCTCACTGCAAGACTGGTGATGACCCTCCACGTAGAGATGAGGAAGTGAGGTTTGGGGCAACACAGAGAAGCGTCTGCCTGGCCACGGGATCAGGTCTGGCCCTGGGGAGGGGTCCCCATGGGGAGCCCCGGGAGCCTGCACGATTGCTGACTGTCACCTGGATTCTGCTCTTCCGTCTATTTTCCCGTATTGCTCTAAGCAGTCCAAGCCATGGACACTGTTTGCGTACCACAGGCAAAAATCACAGGTTATTTTTGCTTCCCACTGGCGAAAAGTCAGCAAATTCAAATGAAATGATAATTTCTATGTGTGAAAATAGTTTGGCATTTTCTTAAAATGCAAATAGAAAACATCTAAGTTTTCAGTTGGCAGAAGATAGCCTTGGAGTTTCGTGGGAGGTACCAATAAAACCATTGTGGTTCCGACTTGTCATGTGTTGGCCTGAGAGTTGGAGGAGAACCCTTCTATAGTAAAGTGTAGATGTTTCTAGAAAAGAGGCATAGATAGGTGTGCGATGGGTTTGTTTGTATACAGAGCACTCATACACTAAAAACGTCCGATTGGTCAATTCTGAGCAGAGGGGCTGGGAGACATACAGGGACCAGTGAACAGAAGATTCAGGGAGGCTGATTAAAACCCTAAGCCAAAAACATGTTCAAAAAGCTAGAATTTCTCCAGCTCTGGGTGGGTATCTCAGTTAGTGAGAGCATCGTCCTGATACATATACAAGAAGCCACCAATGAATGCATAAATAAGTGAAATGACAAATCGATTTCTCTCTCTCTCTCTCTCAAATCAATAAAAAATTGTTTTTAAAGAATAAAACTTTTTTAAAAAGCCAGAACTTTTCAAAAGTACATTGTATTCAGGCCATGACACTTAGTACTGAAATATGGAAGGCATTCAGAATAAAGCATGTTTTAAAACCATTTGCAAGTTCTAATCTTTTGCAATAAGACAGGGAAAAGATGAAGAAATTTTATAATTCGGAGGAAGGGGACAAATTTATCATTACTTGCAGATGACACTATTTACTTAGAAGGTTCAAAAGAATCAACTAGCAAGCCTTTTGAATAAAAAACCAGTAAATGGCAAATACAAAATAAAAATGCCTAAGTATATGACTTTCCTCAGCAAACAGTTATAAAATTTAATAGAGAAATTCTGTTCACAATAGCAATGAATAAATTCGAGGTTATATTGAGAACTCCATAGAGAAACTGCAAATTAACAGAAGTTTATATGGAAAGATAAACAAAAAAACATACTTTATTTCTACATGAGAAAACTCAATATTAAAAGACCTCAAATCCCCACATCTTAATGTACAAATTACATTCTCTTACACTTTGAACTTGATGAGCTCTTATGGAATAACAAATGGGGAGTGTAATCCAGAAAATTAATTGTAACGAGGAAGGACTTGCATTACTAGATACAAAAGCATCTTCTTAAATTATAAGAACAAAAAGAGAGGGTTTGGGCAAAAGAAGTGATGGAGACAAAAAGATAGGAAAATAAAATTTAAAAGCAAGGAAACAGGCCCAATAACATACAATATTTTGATCAGTAAGATAAATAGATTTTAGTAAATAGATTCTTACCACATGGGCCAGAATAAATTTTAAATAAATGAGGAATTTAAATGTCTTTAAAAATAAAAACAGCCACTAGGAGAAAATAGAGGTTAATATTTATCTGACTCTGGATGTAGAAGACCTTTGTAAACATAAAAGCAGAGGAAGAAAGAATAAAAATATATTTATATACTTAAATTCATTAACATATACAAAACCCCATTAACAATTAAAAATCAAACGACAAAATGAAGAAAATGTTTGTAGCACTTTAAGGTGAAAGCAGTAATGAACTTAATATACAAAGAATTTTTACAGTTTAATAGAAAATCAAATTTTAAAGTTTTGAATAAATAAAAATAACACACAAATCACATACAGTCCAAACACTACAAATAGCCAAGAAACAGGAAGAAAGCTAACATCACAAATAACCGGAGAAATACAAATCCTAGTAAGAGTCGAAGTTTCTTAGTTTGGGAAGCGCTAACGATGGTTTGTGAATTCTGCATTCGCATTGCGCACAGGGGGGCATATACACTGGTCTTAACACTTCAGAGGGCAACACTGCAAAACACAGCCCCCCCAAAATGCCTTCAGCCCAGGAATTTCACTTATAGAAATTTCCAGAGGAAATGGAGATGCACACAAAGATTTTATAAAAACAGAAAATTTCAAACAACACACATATCTCACTAGGGGCCAAATACATGATTATATCTACGATAAGGAAATAAGGTGCCGGCATAAAAACCTTGTTGTGCAATCATTTTAACAACCTGAGAAGATAGGTACTATGCCTTGTCCAGGGGGAGAACCGCATTACAAAGTAGTGGGTTCCGGTAGGGCCTCCACTGTACTTTTCAGATATACAAGTATATGCAGGTAAAAAAAGTACAGGAAAACCATTAGAAAATGTATATCACAGTCTCGATAATGATGAGTCCCCAAGCAGTGGGACTATAGGCCGTTTCCCTGGACTTCCTTGTGCTTTTGCATAATTTCCAAATGTTCTCCATGGACATGTATTATTTTTGCCATAAAAAATGTTTCCGTCTTCTGTGTTTTAAATCCTCGTTTGCTGGAAGTGTATGCGAAAGGCCTCCTGCAGGCAATGCTCAATAGGTCAATAAAGAGGAATAAAGAGGAACGTGGACCACGGGGCCGCTCAGACGAGTTTCTCCGTGCCTTCCCCTTCTTCTGGTTTATTTTATTTTTCCAGAAAGTCTGTTCTCGAAAACTTTGCAGCCTCCAACACCATTTTCTTTGCTCCTCCTTTGAGTGACAGAGCAGAGTGTCCCAACAATACTTAATGTATTTTGTGTCACGGGCCCGTGGGTCAGCAAGGTTATTAATAAACATAGCCTCTTGTTCTAATTTAGGTCCCGTCTCTCCTTCCTGCCCTGCTTTTTCTTTCGTTTCTCTGTTCTGTCTGACCCCTTTCCCCTTCTTTCTGATAGAAAACTCCTGCCTTCGTTTTAACGCCACTTCTGGCACTTTTCCCATCATGCTTTTCTCATGTTGTTGTTGGTCCTGTTGAAGTTTTCATGGGGAATTTAAATGTGGGGAATATTCCTAAATCGATTCGATGCAGGCTGATAGGATTCTATGATCTGCCATGCCCTGGGGGGTGCAGGACATAAGAAAAATGGAGACAAAATGTGGACGAGCAGAGCAGAGGGACTACTTCGGGGTGGGGGGGAGTTGGGGTTTTTTGGTTGTTTTTTAAAGAATTTCTGTTCAACAAAACTCACTGACCACAGAATGAGCCAGACTTGAGAGCTGGCTGTGATCGGCCCTACGTAAAAGGAAGCAAGGTCTCAAGGCAGAAGGCAGCTTTGAATTGTATCATTTTTCTATTGTCTCTGATAAGACGAAAAGAATTTAAATGGTTGATCGCGCATGGTCAGATGTGTGTATATGAATTTTGTCCCCCATTTAGAGCTTGACTCACTCCCTAAACTTAGAGTAAATCTTGTTTGTTTGTTTGTTTGTTTTAATTTTTGCTGACTTTATTACACAAGTAGAAGTTGCCACTGCTGCCCAATTCTTACACACACGCTCTTCTAAGCCCCTGAATTTTGTGCAACTCTCGTTCAATTTTTTCACCTGAACATTTTCTAACTACAGCTTCAAACCACAGATTTCTTTGTGAACAAAGGTCAATTCCTACACACATTTACTTTTTCCGAATTTGTGAAACTTCAGTTCTTACTTGTCCTCTCCTTTTTTTTACAGATTTTACTTATTTAATTTTAGAGAGGGGAAGGAAGAGAGAAAGAGAGGGAGAGAAATATCGGTGTATGGTTGCCTCTTGCATGCCCTCTACTGGGGCCCTGGCCTGCAACCCAGGCAGGTGCCCTGACTGGGAATCGAACCAGCAACCCTGTGGTTCGCAGGCCCAATCCACTGAGCCACACCAGCCAGGGCAGCTCTTACTGTCTTCTAATAAACACAAAATTGCATCTCCTTTCTGAGCTCTCAGGGAGTTACCAGTGCCAAAGTGTGTTTACGGCACAATGATAAAGCAGCATTTTTTTAATGTGGGAAAATACATAAAAAGAAATGCATGATTCCATGTTGAATTATTCATACTTGTCGAATTAACCTATTGCACTTTTTCCTATTCGAGAACGCATTATTTTTTTAAGTGGGACTTTCACTACCTTTTTTAGAATGAGGGGAAGTCATTTAGAGTGATGTCATTTTTAACACAGGATTAATTCTGGTCCAAACTAGAGCACTCACATGGGAGAAATAAAAAAAAAAATGAAGAAATGACAAGAAATTTAATTTATTCAGGAGGAAGATAGTTTTCTATATCTGAATTCATTGTCGTGAAACATCGGAGTTTTATAGCATGAACAGAATGACACCCAACTTTTGGTCTTCCCCAAACTGAGAAAGAAAAGCTACGAGAACTCTGAATTACGCATTTGACTGGTTAAGATGATCACTCCCTTCGCTCTGCATTAACAGCCAGAGAGGCGGGGACATAAGAGAGTCTAAAAACTCAGCTAACGTCTCCATTGCAAGTAACCGTTACTTAGACTCGGTGAATGTCTAATCTGGCTCCTTGCCTACTCTTTATTTTTTTCCCTTTTTTTTTTTGTTTTTATTTGCTCTGTAACAACCATCCAAGGATGACTGTACTTTTAACTGTGTTCTGTTAAGTGTACGACCATTTGTCATTCAAGGGATGCTATTTAATTACGTTCCTTTCCTTAAAGGCGGTATTTTTCTTCATATACAGAGGCTTGCTTGAGCGTTGACTTACTGGGCTGTAGCGGGGAAGAAGGAGAGGAGGAGAGGAAAGCTCTCATTGGGTGCCCCGTGTGTACCACGTGGGGCAAATTTGCATCTCTTTACTCGGTGGAGCTGTTCCGTTGCTCACGGTGCTTCACCCATCTTGTTTGTATGCCATCACGATGAAGAAGACATCCCTACATGCCCAAGTAGGCATTTCGAGCCAGGATTTGAACCCAGGCTCTGCCCTCCAAACTACAGCCTTGTTGATGATTAGCAACAGACTCGATTTTTTTATTTTTATTTTTTTATACAGTGGCGGAGGCCTGGAGCAGAGGGGACATCCTGGAGTTCCCTGCGGGCTGGGCTTGACATCGGCGATACCTATTCGCTTAGAAGGGATGATGTGGGGATGTCTCAAAGTCCCAGAAACCCCTCGCAACGAGTCCCATTAGATAACCCGGCGGAAAACATTATGAAAGGGCTAATACAGCACTTGCCTTGTCTGCATGACCGTATCCATGTTCTATATTATAACACCCACAACACCCTGTGACTCAAAATGCACAGACTGGTGACTTTCAAAAGTTTGACATCTTCGTGCCTTGATTTCGGGCACTTTCAATGTTCTCTGTTGAAAGAGGGTCATTGGTTCCAAGATACCCCTTTAAGTTTTGCTAAATAAACGCCTCCCCCTTGGAGGCTCACCGAGGGGGATTTTCGTCCCACCCGCGAGGACCGAGGCCCAGCTGCAGAGCACGGCTTTCTGCCCCGTGGCAGGCCGAGTTTTCTTCCACGCCCATCTATCGTTGCTGCTTCCTCGCCCCAGCCCCAAGATCAGCAGGCTGCGCGCGGAGTGTCAGGCTACAGTTCTTAATGCTCTAGGGGTAAGATTTCCTATGGAAACTGGCAGCTTTTTTGTTCTTCCTCAGCCTTTTTAACGCACAGCCAGCTCTCTCCGTTCCGCCGCGCCCGCTGTGGTTGTGACCGCAGCGGACTCAATTCACGCCGCCAACACCTCCCACGGAAGCGGCGCCGGGCTGCGGAGCCGGTGGGAGTCGCGTGGGTCCAAGCTCGGGCAGAGCTTGGCCCGCTGAGTGTAACAGCATAGCTGCCTTGGGAGATTATGGGTATGATACGGGCGATGCGTAATGGATAGGGCAGTCTGTGTACACATTTCAAATGACTTGCTACACCCCTTTAGGACGGCGGCTGTCAAAAGTATTAGCCCTCGACACACTCGACAAGCACAGATCACATTACCCGGCCCCCACCCCCTCTGCGCCCCACAGCGTGGCTCCTCCCACGTCTCCCAGTGGGTAAGATGTTCAACCCGACGAGAACTTGACTTGACCTGCCGAAACCGCAGCAAAGGGAACGTTAGGCGGCTGCGCGCTCCAGGGCAGACCTACGCTGTTGTCAGCACTTGAGTTTGCAAGGCGGTGGAAGGTAGGGAAGTGCAGAAGCGCCCCGTACTGTGGCTGAGGTTCAAAACATGGCATCTTTTTGGCGCGTCTTTTTGAACGGGCCTACCTGGGGCTGCAAATCTACAGAGGTTTAGACAGCGTGGAGACCTGACTACGGGATACTAGCATTCTTCGGAGCCCCTTTTCATGCTGAAAATAGGCAGCGCCCCTTCCCGGGCGGTGCGAGCAGACCAGGAAGAGCCCTGTCTGTTTTCCCCAGAGTGGACCACAGTGGGTGATTTCTCTTGCCTTGCATGCTGAAAGGAGGAGACGTAAGAGATGAGCATCAATAAAGACATAGCTGAAGATATGGAGGACCACTCACAGAAAAGTGGGCAGCAAAATAACTATAATGATGTTGGTCTGAGGTGGAATGTGCACAACTCTCCACGGTCAAGATCTTTTTCATAATAATATTGAAAATCTGTTAGCATTGGAAATGAGAGCATTGCAGATTATACTGCAGATGCTATTATCTCTCTGCATCTAGTGTCTAGAAGACTATATAGAAACTCATCCATTCTTCTACCCAGTGTATTAGCCCCAAATATATTCTAGCCACAGTGCTAGTCTACAGAGATACAAATACAAACAAGATACTTCCCTTGTCTTTAGGGATCTTATCTTGATTTATTTTCCTTGTACAATAAATAGTACACGCTGTGTGCCTTTACTGTAGCAACTCATTTCGTCATCAAAACAACCAGATATGTTATCCTTGCATTATTACCCCCATTTGACAGATGAGGAAACTGAGACACAGGTGAGTCTGCAGGCTCAAGGCCACACACCTGGTATTTTCGCAGACCCAGGATTTAACCCAGAGACTGTACAATTACCCACTGCTTATGAGCTAATTGAAAAAATAAACCTGTAACAATTTTCAACATAATCACCAGTGACATCAAAGACCCTAAAATCCCAGAAAGCCTGGCTTCTGCAATATTTAGACCAATGATTGGGCAGACTCGTCAATTTGTTAAAAAAAAAAAAAAGAGAGAGAGAGAGAGAGAGAGGGATGAGAGACACTAAAAGCTACCAGAAAGCCAAAACAAAATGCAATTTAATGGGGATAAACATGAGACATTCTTAAATGCAACAAATCCCCTTGTATGAGACCTAGATGCCTGAGACCCAACTCTGCTGGGTGGGGGCCGCCCCTCACTGACGTGGGACTCCGTGTAAAGCCAGTCTTGTTCGTGGTAGAAGCTGCTGGTCCCTCAACTTCTCTTCTGTTTGTTTCTGGACACTTCTTAAGAGACTCTGACAAATGCAGGCAACTCAGGAAAACCTGACCTCTGTGACCCTGTCACGTGGGGAATCGGGGGACTTAGCCACTAAAACATAGGCGGTAGCTCCAGGGTCGGGGGAGAATGAAAGCTATCTTCAAGTGTTTGAAAGTCTGTCGTATGGTAAGGGAATGAGGCTCAGATGTACTGCTTCTGAGGACAGAATCTGACCCAGTGGAAAGATGCTTGAGAAGGTGTTTGCTTTCGCCAAAGGAACAAAACTTTCTCAAAGCAAAGCTTCCCAGTAGCCGTATCCTCGGGGATGGTGAGCACTGGCCCGCCCGTCTCTCGCTGGGGGTGGCCGGCCCTGGCCAAACTGGTGGCCTTCAGACATTCACGCCACCTGCCTTGACCTTAAGACTCCTGGAAATTTGTGACTCAGTGTCTGCCTAACCATCGGCCTGTCTCCAGCCCTCTGGGTCCACTGGGAAGTCGGCCCGATGTTCTCCAAGCTTCCTTCCAAGGAGAAGATCTCATGACTTTTGGGATTCCATTCTGGAGCCTTGAATTCCAAACCATTTTTTCAACCGGTTATTCCTGTTTCGTAGCTGAAGAAATGTCAGAGAGCTGAGTAACTGACAGAACGAAAGGCAGATAATATCTCCCCTCTCACACCCGGATTCCTGCTTCCCCCTGAGTAGCTGCCCCTATACAACCCACCTTAGCGTTGTTACAGAGCAAACTTAGTCCTAACCTTATTCTAGAAAATTGGTTTGGTCCCCAGTGGCCACTATATCATTTAGCTGAGAGCTTACTATCATTTCTAAGTTAATTTGTGAGTTAATTGTATATGTCAGGAAGCTCTGACACTGCAGAAAATGTCTATTATGGAGATAAACCAGGGTCAGAAAAATTCCAGAATTAAATAAAGTTGGTTTTTGATCAGTTTTTATCGGGAAAATACATTGACATAGGCAGGGATTGGAAAGCTATCACTTACTGGAGGACAGCCCCCCCCCCCCATGAAGTGGACACTGGAGGCCCTGACCGGGTGGCTCAGTTGCTTAGAGCGTCGTCCTGGTACGCCAAGGTTGTGGGTTCGATTCCCAGTCAGGGCACATACAAGAAACCACCAACAAATGCACAAATAAGGGGAAAAACAAATTAATGTTTCTCTCTCTCTCTCTCTCTCTTCCTCTCTCTCTAATCAACTTTTAAAAAGGTGGACCAAGTCCAAGTCCATACTCCACGATCAGAACCTCAGTCACATTTCCCTCTTCATGACCACCCAACCCGTAGAGCAGTAATAAGAAGAGCTTGGTCCCCTGGCCTGTAGGTATTTCCAATTCGATGATCTGGACAGGGAATTGCGAGCAGTCCCGTGACGAAACCCTGAGCGCACATGCGTGATGGCCGTCCAGAAGGTGGTGACTTGTCTTGCCCACGAGGCGGGGTTTGGCAGGCCTGCGCTTCAGGAACAGATGCCTACCGCTTCTCCCCCTTGCTGTCTGACCACTGTGGTTGCTTTCCCCCTGCCAAGGTCAAGGCCTTAACATCAGGATTATGTGCAAAGACCCAGGATGAGTATTTTCCCCGAACTTCTGGGATGATCAGCATTGCACGGAGTGAGGACTGGTCTGCCTCGGTCAGAGGACGAACTCTAAATCCCAGACCCAAATGACCCAAAATCCTATCAGCCCCCAAGTTTGGGCCAAATTATGGGGGCGGGGTTTGCCCACAATGGCTGTATTTGCCACAGTCTATGTCTCATCCATTCCCAGCAGCCCAGTTCTGTGGTACTATCATTGGGTACTGATTCCCCCACGATCTATTGGAAAATGGAGTTATATTGGGGCACCACAGTAATTAGGCAAAAGAGGTCAGAAGGCTTCGTTTTCGAACTGTTTTTGCAGAAGTCATTTCTGAGGAGCAGCAAACAGAAAAACCACATCCTGACACGTCATATACAATTAGAATCTTCCCTGTGTGAGCAATCCAGGCCTTCCTGGCAGGGGACCTATGTGTCGCTGACTTACTGGGAAGATAATATTCAGTTCCCCATTCATTGAAGTCTGAGGGCAAGTAACAACAGGGCTTCTCTACCTGTTTTTCTCCGACGCACAGGTCAAAAGAGGAATCGGTGTTAGGCTGAAGTTTCTGTAATTTACAATCCCCAGCACGTGGACCAGAGCCAAACAGCTCTTGGCTACACATTGTAAACAGAGCATTGTTGCCTCTTAATCTGGGTAATTGGTCCCAAATGCTGTTGCCACTTTTCACATCAGATGCTTCACATACTTTGAAAGAACCTGGAACTTTTCTCCTTTGGCAGAGAAGAGTTGGGCGCATAACTGAGTCTTTTCATCAGCACGAAGGCCCCTGTAAACAGCCAGGTGATTTCATTTGGGGGCCTGTAAACACAGCCGACTAGGGGCCCTACTTAAAGAACTTCGTTCCGCTGTTCGTGTGTTCATCCGTCTATCGTTTGCTTCTGCATCCCAGCGCCTGTGGGGTGTTTACTTAGCATGTGCAGCTTCTTCAAGAGCTGAGCAGACTGAGGCACCTCTTACAGGATGCCAGCCAGATTTCCGAAGCAGAGCTGTGTCTCACTCCAGGATAGTGTGTTCTTATCAGTACATTCCTTTAGGGTAAGGCATCATAAGGAACTTTAGCTGAAAACCAGTTGTTCCGGAACACCAGCCTCTGGGCAAAGTCTCCGGGATGCTGTGAGCGAGAAGACAGGGTAGAATGTTGGCAGGGGCCTAGGCCTGGGGAAGTCTCAGAGGGACTCCAGACTGCGTGACCCCGGGGACAGTAACAACCTTCCTGAGCCTCAGTTTTCAGGTCTGTGAAGTGGCCATTGATTATGATGGCCACATACCTTGTGCCCTGACAGGTGTGGCTCAGCTAGAGCGTCATCCAGAGACTGAAAGGTCGCGAGTTTGGTTTCCGGCCAGGGCATATACCCAGATTTCGGGTTCCATCCCTGGTCCAGGCGCGTATGAGAAGGGAACCAATCAATGTATGTCTCTCTCTTCCTCTATCTCTCTCTCCCTACCTCTCTTTCTAAAAGCAATGAGGATAAAAAAACATTTGAAAAATAGTAATACAGCCCTGGCTGATATAGCTTAGTGGATTGAGCAGAGGCCTATGAAGCAAAGGGTCGCTGGTTCAATTCCCAGTCAGGGCACATGCCTGGGTTGCGGGCCAGATCCCGGGTAGGGGGGCACATGAGAGGCAACCACACATTAATGTTTCTCTCCTTCTCTTCCCCTGTCTTTAAAAATCAATAAAATCTTTTAAATAATAATAATACATACCCTGCAAACTCATCATGAGCATTAAATAGAAAAAAATGCATGAAAAAGTTATGAGTGTATCCCACATATTATTCTAATAAATCATTTGTTAAACCATAATTTTTAAGCCTATCTTTCTGCTTTAACCTACACAAGGCAAGAACATTTTTTCCCCCGGGAAAGTTCTGGTTTGGGCTTTAGTATTCCAAGAAAATACCATCATGATAAAATCTGAGTTCCCATAATTTCTTCATTTAGCCCTTCCTCTTTATGTCTTTCCAATTGCCTTGGTAACATTTTTAGGCCTTCACTGTTCTTACATTTCTAGAATGGTACTGAGTTCCATATTAGCTGTAGCTTCTCTATATTCTACCTAGTTCGTTCTTTTGACCTTTCCTGCCAAGTCACCCTCTCACCCTGTCATTTTTTGTACTTTTTTTTTCTTTGAATTCCTCGCAGTTTATCTGCCCTGGAGCATTCCAAGTGGAAGGCAAGCAAAGACTTATGGGAGGTTTGGGAAGTCAGCTCCCTACTTCTGAGATAAGAAATTAGACAAGAATGAGCTTTCTCTCCTTTGGCTTTTTCATTACATTTACTACTAACTGTTCTCAAGAGTTAAAAAAAGAAAAAAATGGGGGTGGGTGGTGGAATGTCTCCCTCATTCCTAGTCTAGAGCAGCTTGATTTCCAACCAACGTTGCAACTTCATTTTCTCTGGGAGGCAGGATGGCGCAATACAGAGATTCCAGAACAAGCCACCCCAGGATTCAGATCCTTTCAAGCGGCGTCACTTTGGACAAGTTATGTAACTTCCCCGGGCCTCGTCTTTCTCCTCCACAAAAGGGAAATAACGGTGCTTGCCTGGTACTGTTACGGACACCTAAATTGAGTTCAAACAGTTTTAAATGATGCCAGGGTCGTTACTATTTCATCTAGCGTATTTAACTGTCGATATACCCTCTGGGCCATCTCCTACGTGGCCATCTTCCCACATAGATCATTGGAAATTTGCTTCAGATACTGTTCTTTCCATACTTCGGAGTGTTGCAGGGAAGAAGAAATAGAATTTGGCCATGGCAAACACATCTTATAGTTCTCTCTCCTCGGCCCATCATCTATCCATCATTAGCTAATGTGGGGTGAAGGTTTTATTGTGAACCCCGAACACAACTGCAGTTTCCCCTAAACTCAGTGAGTCTGGGTTAGGTTTGGGAAAAGCTGGTTTGAATTTTAGGTGAACCTCCTTCAACTCTTAAGGAGCCAAAACAGGATTTATTGTTTCAGGTGGATACCAAATGAAATTTGGTCGGTTCCTCTGAGTTTTGCTTTGGGTTTGTCATTTAAATGAGCTCACATTTTAGGCAGCCTTAATCCTCATATTTATGGTTCTTCTGCCATTTTTACCTCCGTGGAGAAAATAAATAAATTTAAAAAATCGAAACTTGCTGTTTCATATTTGAACAAATGGCAATATCATAGACTGAGTACATTTTTGTCTCGAGAGTAAATAAGGCAAATATACTTTTGGTAACATGTGCTTTCATGAGCTATTTTTGCAAACATCCCCCTTCATTTCATACTGTGTGTATTAACCATCGAGCAAAGGATAATTAACAAAAAGGGTTTATTTCTGCCACCCTCTAAAGATCTACAGTGCATCATCGTTGAATCCAGTGAAACTGTGACTTGAAAATCAAATTCGTATAATTTAAGCTTTCTCCATTTTTGCATTTCTCCCCACAAGTCAGAGGCCCAGACTTAAAGCTAGCTGATTTTCTCAAATTATATGCTAGAGGTTGAGGGAGATTTAAGGCTAGATCTTCTCTGTCAAAATGATAGGTTCACAGTTTGTGATTGATGATCTTGGATACATAAGTGATATATGCCCATTAGATAAATGGGCCTTCTGGAATGAGAAGATTAGGCAAAAGTGAACTTAGAGAAATTTCTAAATTCTACATTGGCAGTGATATGGGCAACATGCTTCCGGTTTAATTATAAGACAAAATAATCTCAAATAACTTACATATGGAGATTAATATATCCATGAGCTCTAAAAAAGACTGCTCAGATAAAAAATGCATTTTTTTACCCCAACAGGTAACTGAAAGCTTTGTAGTTATATTACTTTGAATATCTACTTTTTACTTTAACTAACTAAATGAATTATTCTGGGATCATTGTTTTTCCTTAAGAAATGGGCACTAAATAAAATTCCTCCCAAACAATCCTGCTTGCTTTTCATAAATTGACCGTATTTGATATTAGTTAGAAAAGTAACGTCTGAAAACGCAAGTCAGGATTTTTTTTTTTTTCTTTTCTCTTCTTCCAATCTCCAGTCTCCAAGTGACTGGTCACAAAAATAAACTTTACAACATCTTTGAGAATCTCAAAGAACCCCGGTCAAGATTTTTTTTGGCTGAAAAAGAAAGCAGTTTTGATATTCAAAAATTTGGCCTCTCTTGGTCAATCCCCAGAAGAGGGAAATCAGCTAATGTTAGATGGTGATTTTAATTGATTCTGTAATCCAAGTTAGTCATCCATCATGTATTAAAATATGATCAAACAGTAGGGACTGGGGGGAAAAAATAGAAAGCTTCAAAAATAACTCCACATAGAAAAATCGAGCATTTCTTTCAGAAGCTCGTCTGTTTCTAAATCAGAGGATGGAAAACATCATCCTGGAAAATAGCGGTCGGTGTCGCCACGCCCACGTCGTGGTAACGACAACAAAAAAAGTCCACTTGACGTCCGAGTTCTGTCCGTCAGGCGGTCCAGGTGTCATCCTAGACAGCCAGCCGGCTAACGGCGGACACACAGCGACACACAACCTCCGACACTCACACAGCCCACCACGCAGCGTGCACGCGCACGCGCGCGCTCACACACGCACACACAGACACAGGAGACCTGCCCAGGCCTCGCTCTGGGCGCCTGATAATTCTGGCATATTGTAAACCCTGGAAGGAATTTTAATCTACATGGTTCGAAAATAGGGGCCTTTTAAATATGCTGCATACAATTTGCGATGGTCATCTCGAAAATGCTGCTCCATTATCCTTTTCCATTTGGAATGAATGAGGCTAATTAATTTCAGGCCATACTTGGTGAGGTCAGCGCCAAACGGAGGGGTGCGTGCTAGACATTGCTAATCTCTTTCAGCTGAGAGTGATGAATTAAAGATGAAGCCTGCCTTTGCAGGCCTAATTTAGAATGTATATCAAAAAACCTACAGCAAATAATACTATCCCCTACAACAAAGGAAAACTTGCTCTCTCAGGCTCCTGTGAGCGGTGTTGATTTTAAAGACATTTTCAGCCCTCTTTGGAATTCAGCTGTGGATGGGCGGACCATATCAAGAAAATCAAGCCATCCCTCACACTGTGAACCAAAAAAAAAAAAAAAAAAAAAATGGGATTAGAGGGAAGAAAGAAAGAAAACAAAAACAAAAGACAACAATTGGGGTTTGATCCCTTGTGTTTTAAAATTCCACCTACACATTGGACTCCCTCCCACCCCCACCCCAGGGCTACCACACGGAAAGCAATCCCAAATTAGCAATACCTATATTGGAGCTGCGACCACCCGGCTTTGCTGGGCCATTTCAAAGCAACATGCTAAATGAGGAAGCCTGTTGTTTTTAGAGCACATATCCTAATGAGGCTTATTAGGTTTTTCCATGTCTCTATTTTGAAAGCCAATAGAGATGGACCAGGTAGATAATGTGATACCTTTTATTAAGCCAAGAAAGAAATTGTAATACAGATGCCTCCCGGCCAAAATGTTCTTATGCAAGTCAGTGCTAAGCCAGCTTCCCGAGCTGTGCAAAGGGAGGTAACTCGCTGATCTAAATTCTAAAGAGGAGAGGGAATTAGTCATAATTTCTCCAAGATAACTACTACAAGTCCCTAAGGGTGGCAAAGAAAGGTGGTTCACCCTGGGGACCGGAGAATACACCTTGCAAAAATTATCTCCGCACACCGACCAACCGGGAGTACAGAAATCCTGACATTATTGTAATAATTCAGAAGTTCCAACTGGAGACTACCAGGGCTCCTGACTTTGTATGCCAGTAGCCCTCATTAGAAAAAAAGCTGCTTTGCATTAAATCCAATCTACATGCTGAATCAATCTTTCATCCCTTTGATTGCTTCTGAAAATATTTATATTTCTTAATAATGCACATTTTGTCTCGCAAGTTCTGATTAAACCCAGACGGGGATTCCCGGAGCAGGCGATGTATGTAGAAGGGGTGATTTAGGGCAGGAAGGGGAAGATAAAAAACACAGATTTTTCCCATTGGGGAACCATTAGACAATATAAATCTAGCCATTTGGGTTATGTAAGCATCAGAAGAGGGCTGTAATAAATACAGATTGGAATATTAGCATGGTCTAATACAGATTACAGAACATTCTGAGTATCACATGCTTCCTCACTGTGGTTTCGACTTGTTGGCTGGTTAGCTTAAGAGATTTTATGAAAAGCTATGGTGGGAGAGATTTAGGAAGATGTCATATTACAACCAATAATAACCTGTACAAGGTATCATACCATAAACAGAGAAACGGTTATAATATGGACAGGATGAGATGATCTCAAGGAGAACTGTATGTGGGGGAGAGGAGTTTTGGGGGAATAGGGGTGGATTCTTGGTTTGGGGGCCAAAAGAGGAAAGGGGGCCAGTTTCAACTCTGACCTCACGTCGGTCACCGGACCTCTCCGGGCCTCGGGGTTTTCCTCTTGCTTTTTACCTGGGAAATAAGGGAGGTGAATTTGGAGGCGGGGGAATAAAGTTTAAATGCTGTGGGTTTTCTGCAGAGCCATGATCGACCTAAGTAGTCCACGGGCTCTGGAGGCAAAGAAGCAGCTCAGGCAGCCTTCGCCCCACGCCAAGCGTCCCCACGGTGGCCTCTGATGGGGAAGCCACGCCTCCTCCAAGTGCCCACACGTCCCTTGTCCCTACTTGCCTCCTCCGAGAGACAGCTGCTGCCTCTCTGCGCCTCTCCTCTCCCCTCTTAGAGACCACGGGAGCAGGAGGCGCCCCAAAGCTTCCCAAAATGTCCACAGGTCCATGTGATCCAACTATCCCATTTTGGAGATAAAAAATAAATAAACGCCAAAAGAGCCTGAGTGCGCAGCCTCGGTAACTGGGGAAGCTAGAATGCAAGCCCACGTCTCTGAACCAGGGTCCATTCATTCTGCTGTGACATACTGCCTCAGACTTTTATATTCCTCAAATAGGTGGGTTTCTGGTGGCCACTCAGTGGGATTGGAAGCAGACACACAGGACGGGGCAGTGGCCTGGAATTCGGACTTCCTGGATTTGAATAAGGTGCCCAAAACTGGGTGACAATGTCAGCTTCAGGCAGGTTCCTAAGTCCATGAGCCTAACTGGTTACTTTTTTCTCTTGAATAATGGAAATAATAACAGTATCTACCCCAGAGAGTTGTACAGAGATTAAATAAAGTTTTATATATATATATAATTTATATGTTTATACATAAAGTTTATCTATAAATATGTTATATTTATTTATATGTATGTTTATATATATAAAGTTTATATATAAACATACGCATATGTATTTTTACCCTAGCTCTGATATATAGGGAATGTTAGTTACTGTTAGTATTATCATCATCATCTTCTTCTTCATTTGCCTAGTGACTTGGGTCATCCTGAGAGGAACCCAGGAGACCTCAGTCCAAATTCTTACTGTGTGCCTATTACCTCCTTAGCCCCAGATAATCCTCTGAGCCTCAGTTTACAGCAACATGGGCATTCCGAGTATTGGCCTGTGCGGGATTTCCGTAAAGATCAAAGGGGTTAGGCATGTGCGAGAACTTTCGGAAACAGGTAGAGCCCTCTAAAACTACAAGGGCGGGTGGTCTGTTGAAACATTATTCTTCCTCCATTGAAAAGCCTCTGAGTGCTTAGCGTGAACAGAAAATGGAAGAGATAATGCCACCGTTTCGTTTCTGAAACAAATCCCCTCAGAAGTGAGACGTACACAGCACCATGAACCCCGAAAAGAATCGATGCCCCTCCTTGCTCATCGTTGTCGCTCACTTAATCCTATTGCACTGTTCTTCTGCCTGAACTTGCTGTTCTCTCGCAGTTTTCTCTTAGCAGAGAATCAGGTAACAATTGGATCACAGGGACAGGGTTTAGAACAGGAAAATGCAAACCTACTCTCTTCTTTTGCCTTCCGGGGAAGGAAAGAAATGTATCTGCAAGTTCAGAAAACACATTCTGTGCAACATTCAACGGTGGCTTCTAAGAAGCCTGCATTCCCTGGCTAAAATACCGTCAACCTTCGCTTTGACCAATTAGCTGCCCATGGGCTGTGAACGCAAAAACATATTCGGTCCGGAGCTACCATTTTGTTCAAGGTACAGGAGCATCCGGGGTGGGGCACTGTTTTCGGAGTGGGATTATTAAAGAGTTGGGGCCTCAAGGTGTATGTCTATTTTAAAAAGAAATTTTCTGATTGCAGATAACTTCTCAATTTGATTTAGCGTCGAATGATAGTGATGGGGTTGATAAGTGAGCATTCATCGGTAATTCATCTTGTGCTGGTAGGAATTTACAGCAAAGCAGCGCTTTCCCACCGGTGACAAGCCCTATTAATCTTCTTCAGACACATTTCAATAGGTGTCCCCATCTGTGGCCAGCATCTAAACACTCTGGCATCACCGGCGACTTGAAGACACCTTCATTTCAAGTTACACTGGTGAAAATGTGATCCTGGGTTGTACTCTATTTTTTAACCTAATTCTCTCTCTTCATTCAATTAGCCTTTCTTGCCTGGATTTTCTGCTCACGTGTAACATCATTTCCAAGGCAGAGCGCTCAAAGATTTGGTTTCTTAGAGATGCACAATCTCCCCCAAGGTTAACCACCACCAACTTCTCGACAAATGAGAATCGCGTAGATTTCAGTTCGGACAGTCGCTGGCCTCTGGTTGCTTCGGTCTGTAGACAGTAAAATCTGCCCAAATGAAGCCTGCCTGGGCATCAGGAAACGGGGAGACTGTTAAATCCATCTGAGTTCATATTCAGAGTGCAACTTATTATCTTCTGCGAGGATGTGAATTTCAGTGCGGGGGATGCTGGGAAAAAGAGGGTGGTGGAAAGGAAATCTCATGTTTAAATATCCAAATGCAGTGAACCTATTCGGTCCATGGAATGAAACTTTGCATCTGCTGGAGGCTCTCCCACGAAAGAAGTAAATACAATAATTTGATTTAGGGATAGATTATTTTACTCAAATTGTGCTGGGTTTTTCCCCCCCTACAAGCAGCATGCTCTATCTGGCTGCCAGGTTAGTCTAGGTGAAAATGTGGAGGGGGTGTGCTTTTTTGGTGCCATTTTCAACATCATAATGGGTTTGGTCTTGCAAAGAAATAGGATTTACACAGCATTTTTCACGTGCCCTTTAGAAATCTTTCCAAAGAGAAAACTATTTGACACATTCCTGTTGTTGGAAAGGTTAGCCACATCTGTATAATGAGTGGAATTTTTAAACTTCATTGAACTTTTTTTGCCCCTGTGTGATGTGAAATATATATATATATGTGTGTGTTACCAGTATCCTTTTCCTAGTGTGTGTATATATGTATACATGTGAAAAAGAGAGACATTCTCAAAAACGTCCCCCTGCCTCATACAAATGTTTTTCACAACGATCATTTGAGTTTGTTAGGGATCTCTCTAACCTTATTGTAGGTGGCAGGCTTAAATGTGCCATATTAATAACTTGTTATCCAAGACAAATTAAGTCCTTATGTGTCAAAAGCACTCGGCACTGGATTATCTACAAGACAAGTATTTATTGAATAAATGTTGAGTCCAATTTCATTTTAATGTGACTGACTGTATGTTCCAGCCTCTTAGGCAGAGATAAAAACACTCAGAACTATAACTCTGTTGCCACATTACAGCTAACTTGTCTAGTTCCATTATGGCCTCCTAACTTAGAATACGGGAAGAAAGCTTTTCTCCCCGGTTTGGGGGGGGGGGGGCGGGTTCTGCGGAGCAAGGGGAGAGATAGAAAAACGGCTGGCATTCAGCCTAAAGAGAAATCATTGAAACAAATTAATCCTATGCCGTTTAAATTGACACAGTAATCCATCATCAGAGAAGGCAAACTCTGAAAGCAATCTAGAATCTGCCCTGCTCTTTCGCTGGCCCTAGAGGCACAAAGACAGATAGTAAAGAAAGGAGGGGATAACAGAAAAGTTAGGAATGCCTTCGAAAAGAATCAAATTGGTTCTAGCAGCTCTTCCTCTGCAAACCTCCTTTGGAAAGGAGAGAGGAACTTCCCACAGTTGTTTTGGCAAAGCTGTTCTCTGAGTGGTGGGTTCTCTGCAACAGAAACCTCTTCTCTGAGCGTCTGCCTCCTTCTCCAGGCTCCCAGGCTGCTGATGGGAGCTGAGCCACGCTGCCTGCCGCCTTTGAAAAGTAGACCCACTGGGAGCTTTGACAGAACCTTGCCCAGAAACTTAAACAGAAAGTTTCCCCAAAGTGGTAAGGGCTTGGAGACTAGTTTTAGTTTTGTTGTTGTTTGGGGGGAGGTTTGCTGGGGGAAAGTGGGACCAAACCTTTTTTTTTCCCTCCTATAATCATCTCATTTTGGACTTGATGCAAAAGCATGCTACTATAATTTTTAAAGTAAAACCCGTGTACCATCCCTAAGAGCTGAGCCACGCCATTATACTCTGTCACTTTGCTGGGTCTTTTATTTTGGAGGCTTGTTTTCTCAAATCTTCCTTCACTGCAAAGAGCCTGCAATGATATGTTGTTAAAACTTGCTTAGGATTCAAAAACTCTATATGAAACCGAAGCATCTCGCCTTGGTAGACAGTTAAGATAGGAAAAAAAAACCCTTATTAAGAACTCCACTGTGAAAGCAAACTGCCTGTATTTTCAACAGCCAGAATGGAAGGTTCTTTTTTTACTTCTTTAACTTCTCTCTCTCTCTCTCTCTCTCTCTCTCTCTCTCTCTCTCTCTCTCTCTCTCTCTCTATATATATATATATATATATATATATATATATATATAAAATGATATTTTTGTTTTTCTTTTTCTGGAGGAGGCTGGAGGATCTCACATCTTCATTATTTGCCTGGGCATGCAAATTTAAACACAGGAATCAGTATTCTATTTCAGTGGAATAAAGCATTAAGCTGTAAAGGCAAAACAATTTGAAAAATCACTTATAAGCTCAAAAATGCACCCTGCGAACAACAGACAGAGCGTGACGACAAAAGCACAGATGCCTCAGTGCCAAAGTAAAGAAGGCAGGGGACACGCATGTCAACCCTCTCCCGGCAGCTGCCCTCTGTAAGTTTACCTAGGGCAGAGTTTCCTCCAGTTTATTAAGAAAACTTTATATGTTCCTGTAACTTTAGAGTAAGCATCGCACCTCTTTTCTATAATTAGAATGTTTATTCACTGGTTTTTTAAAGGGGAGGGAATAATTCTGGCATAGTGGCTAATGCTTTTTAATATTCCCCGGCATAAAAGACAAATTAAAGGAATTCACAGGATAAATAGGAAGAGAGTGAAAGGCTCCCTATAAAATATTCATCCGCAGCCAGCCAGTTGCAGCTTTAAGAGTTGTCAAGAAACAAGAATAGGTTTAGGTGTTTATGAGTGTGTTTGTTTTTCACAGAATCTGGGATGTTTAAATAGTAGCTCTTCAGTAACTGGACAGACAATTACACTTTCTGAACGAGATTTGCTTTGGGATTTGTTCTCAACATAGAAACAATGTAGACCTCAGCGAAATAGTCTATCACTTTAAAAGGCATTAAATTAACCAAAATCATATTAAAAATCAATGAATAAATAAGCAAAGCCCTTATCGCTCTGAGGAGATTCTGGAGGAAAACATCTTTTTTAAAGCATCCCCTTCCTTCCATTTAAATTTCGCAACGCTAGTTTCTTTCTATGGCATCAGACGTACATGCAAAATGAAAATGTGCAACCGAACTTTGGGGATCAGTAAATAGCGTATCACTATGCATTCTGCAAAGGAATAAGGTTGCCTCATCTGTTTAACTTCTTCTCCCTGACATGTGATGGGGATTTGGTCCTGTCAAAAAATATGCAATGTGGCATTTTTCACTGAAGTCAGTATGTCCTGCCTTTTACGTTTTCACTTTTGCTTTAAACAGTGTTCGCTGGTGTCATCTCAATCCATTTACCTAGGTCAGGTTCGTTGTAATCTCTGCCATAAGGGTGATTAATTTATTAAAAATCATAATGGACAAAGAGGAAAGGTACCTTTCTCTAGCCTAAATTCAAAAAAAATGTCTTAATAGTGTATATTTTATCTCAATGTCACACTTTGTGAACTCTCAGACAAGTACTTCTTTGGTCAAGAAGCCAAATATTATGTTCAGCGCCCTCTTAATTTTTCATAGAAGTCCTTTATTTTTGCTGTGTACCTTCAACATTTCAAGCAGTTAGCCTTTTAAGATGAGAAATGCAGTTGGTAATTAAATAATGTTATATTTTCTAAATTCATGCATAATGCTTCTCTACCATGTCAGTGTGTCTATCTTTGTCCATGTACTTACTCCCTTAACCGTATGCTTTATATTGAAACTGGGGTATTTTATTAGCCTTCTAAAAGCCAATCATCTTTAGATTATTTTTCTCCTGAAATTCACCTGGAGTCTGTGGTTAAAGGAAATTAAATCAGGTAAATCCCTTTCATTGTTCTGTTTGTATTTCTTTTCAGCACACTGGATACAGCTAATTAACAATATTAATTTATCTGGATATTTGCCTCACGAACACCTTCACATTTAAATGGCTAGCACCTGATACCATTTGATTAATGCTTTTTTTTTTTTTTTTTTGACATGCCAGAAATGAACTGTCATTTTCACGATTTCATTACCAGGCTCTTGAGGAAGAGAAAATGTACAGACTCAGACCATCTTGCCTCACTCCGTCTACTTCTAAATAAGAACTGATGTCCACATGGCTTTAGAACTTTCTCAGCAGGAGTTACCTTGCAGGACAACATTAAAAGCCTGGAGAACCCACATCAGCCTTGGCTAGAGGGTCCACCAACCCTTATGCTATCATCTTGAGCCAGAGCCTGTTCCGAAATTCACTGAAAACCAAAATAAACAGAGTAGCATATTGTTGAATTTTGAAATAAATGTATTAGGCAAAGGATGCTCACCTTTTGTTGAAATGCCCTGCCAAAGCTACCACAGTGCAAATGGACATTTTCCCTTTGAAGGGTCTCTCTGTGAGCCTGCGAGGCACAATGGCTTGGCTATGACTGAGTTGCTTCAGCTTGGATTTCAACAAGAGTGATTCCAAGGAGCTCATTCAAAACTCTTTTTTGCCCTGCTTCCTGCCAGACCTCCAGCATGAACCCTTGAGTGACAGCCTCTATCTAATGCTGGAGTAGGTGAACCTTTCATCCATCCATGGAACTTCTAACACTGTAAGGAGATACACACACATGCACCCAAGCGCTGACATCCCCGTGCACATTATATAACTACCAATTACAAGGCCACCAGGTCTGAATGCATTTTCCTCATGTCATCATCATGGTATGGCTATGATTTGCCCACTGACAAGATTCTAAATTAGCTGAAATGAAAGAAGGTAAACCAGATATTGGGTTTGGGGCATACATGGTAGAAATATTGCCAAAGCGAACTGGGTGGCCAGTTGCATGGAAGAAAATATTTAAGTACATCATGTTTTCTTAGAGTCCCCAAAGTCCCTCTCCAAGAAGTGAGTTGCCTTGACGGATGAGACTCTAGTCTTTCCAAATGCAAAAGTGCTTTCAAAGGAAGGGTGTGGGGGTGGGAGAGAGCCATGAAGGACACAGAACTCTAAAATCCTTTAACTGGAGGGAGTCTCCCTCCCTTCCTTCTTTCCTTCCTTCCTTTTTTTTCCCCCCCTACAGCCCCTTTGGTATATTAGTGTAGTTAACCTTCACTGGCCAAGACAGAGAAGGGTTAATGGAGACCCCGCTCCTGGCAGCCCCCTGGGTCAGCAAAGATGCCCGCCGCTGGAGCGTCCATCGCAAGAGACAGAACATGACTGAGGAAGGAGCTCAGCACCAACCGCCTCACACCTGAACATACCGCTCCAGTCCACTGGGATTCCTTTTTTTTTTTTTTTTCCTTTAATTCTCCCTTCTGGAAAACGATTAATTGGCGCTGCAGTCATTTCCTGTTACACGGTGGAGCCAGGCAGGGCAGCCTGAACTGAATTCCTCCAGCTGCCAAGAAAATTGAGCAACTGGGGGTGTGGGGAGACCAGATAGATAGATGGATGGATAGATAATCAGGGTATCAGTGTCTCCAGGAAGAGATTTTTAGAAAAAAAGAGTCAGGAGCAGAAGAAAAAAAAAAAACCAAGGTTCTCCTTTCTTCACTTTGCGCCCCTCCTTACCCCTCAAAATTAGCGCCTTCTTGATTCTTTACAGCTGCTTTGAGACCCAGGGTTTATCCACAGTAGCGAGCAAGACTCCCACTTCCACAAATGCAAAGCCAGTTTGGTGCCAGGGACTTCACTCCTTTAGTTTAGGGAGCAAACTCTCCCCAAAGCCTTGCTAACCTCAGCAAACCCTGCCGCCTTTCCAGGCTCCTGCACCCAGCCCTGGGGCCCCAGACCGACTGCCCGCGCTGGAGGGGACCTTGGATACCCCCGGAAGCTAGATTACCACCCTGCAGAGAATGGAGGGATCCTGGGGGCTTTGCTGGTGTGCGTCACTCTGCCTCCACCTTCCTCCTACGTCCAAACGGCGTCCACCTGCCCAGGAGCCGCGAACCTGGAATGCCCTGGCCCTGCGGTCCCCAGCGGGTTCCGCCACCCCGCGGCCGCTCTGGACTCCGGGCGGGTGGCAGGGAGAAGCAGCTAGCCAAGCTGAGCCGCTTCATCCTCTCTAGAAATACTCCAGGAGTTGAGGGACTGGGGTGAATCAGACAGAAAGTTCGAGGATGCTGCAGGTCTCGGTGGGGGCCGGGGGAATACACACGTTTGGGCCACGGTTTCCCTCCCGAAGGCAGCCCAGAAAGACCGCGACGTGGGAGGAACTTCCAGTGTCCCCGGCCGGGCCTGCGGTCCACTCTCGTGGCCACCCGGCCGCTGCCACTCACGGCGTGGAGCCTTTGACTCCCAAGCCCTCGGCCGCCGCTGCCCCCGCAGCCCCCAGCCGGCCGGTGCGGGCCCCCTGCCCCTCGGTTGGCCCTCGCCTCGCCCGTCGAGGAGACAGGGACACAGGCCCGCGCCCGGGAGCTCCCTGGCGGCGGTCGGGCCGCCCCCTTCGAGGCTCGCTCCCCCCTTTCAGCCTCGCCAAATCCCTGAAAGCCCCGGCCCACTTCGTCACCCCGGGGGCTTCTAATCACCCGGTATCGATTTCCCTAACTCTTTTCATCCAGTTGAAGACACATCTTAAAACACTCCAGCCCGGAGTGTGCTCTGGGCTTTATCCACACTAATAAAATGATTTACCCTTCTCTCCGCGCTCTCCGCACAGAGGAAAATCGTTCGAGCCCCGGCTATTTGTGTGTGATCAGTAAATATTTAGTGCGGTGACATCCTCGGCTAGGCTTCGGATCGATTCGGGGGCCCACCGGGAGGTGCTCACGGTCCGGGCGGGGCCGCGCCGGGCCCGCGGAGGGGTCTCCTCCCGCCCTCGCCGCCCGCCGCTGATTTACGGCCTCCGCAACCAGCAAAGGGGGGTGGGGGGGCGAAAGCGCGCCTGGAAAATTGGCTTTTCAACCTTTTTACTTTTGACATTCAGCCGCCTCCCCAGGCTCTAATTCTCGCCCCCTACTCTTCCCATCCCGCCCGCGACCCGGGGCGTCCTGTGCGCCCCGCGCGCCCTCGGTGCTGCGGCGCGCTGCGCTCTCGCCCCCGCGGCCCGGGGACCACCTATCACAGCCCTGCGCCGAGACACGCGGAGGCGCAGGCCCCTGCTCTGGGGGTCGCCGCCCTCGGGCCACATGCACGCCGCCCGCCCACACCTCGGAGGGCGGAGAGCGGGTGGAGAAGGCCCGAGCCGCATTCGCCGAACGCGGAGCTAGTCTCCTCGCTACCTTTTTGCGGGCCCTGGGCATTCCCCACTTCTGCGGCTGGGCCTCGACGCCCCTCGGGCCGATGGCGTCGGGTGGGAAATTTACTTTGCCCGCCGAGAACCTTCCGTTTCCTTAAAAAACAAAAAAGTGCATAGCTTGGAAGGGTCGGAAGGGAGCCTCCTACCCTCATCTTGGTTCCCAGAGGCTTGCGGCCGCGACAGGGGCAGTGTCTGCGCCCCTCTGGCCCTCCCGGCCTCCCCCGGGCGCACGCTCTTTCCTTACAGCAAGGCCGCGCCCTGAACCTACACGCCCAGCCAAGGGTCCGACCCAGAGTCGGGCACAGCAGTCCCTCGCCACCTCCTACGGGACCCGCCACCTGGGACCAATACATTGTCCGAGCAGAAGGATGTGAGCGATACTAACCGCCTGGGCCCCACCGCTCTCCTTCGGCCAGAGACGCGGGCCTCGGGGGCTCCGACACTGTCACCCACCTGTTAGCGGGCCTGTTCCCCTGTCACCTGAGGCCCGGGCCTCTACGACTCCCCAGGGCCCAGGGAGGAAGGTGAGCGACTTTGCTGGGTCCGCTCACCCCTCCCGGACGCTGGCGCCCTCTCCTTTGTCTTACACATGATTTTCTAAGCCGCCTTATCTGCAGACTATATCTTTATACTAATGCATACTTAATTGGCCCGTCTTGACTGTCCATATAAAACAATTTAATTAGGGTGCTTTCTTGCTTTGGAGAGCAAAGAAAAAGAATCTGCCCAGAGCTCATTGTAGTTAGCACCAATACAGGCAGAAAATGTAGCACAAGTTTTTGGTTGAAAGAGCACCTCGGTGCCCATTGAAGGGCGTTGATCCGAAAAGACAGAAAGGACAAGTAAAATCGATTTGAAGCGACCCTCTCTGTCCCTTTCACACCATTCAGAAACTCCATTCCTTCTAAGACAAAGACCAGCGCCTTGGGAATTCTCGGGGAGAAAGAGGACTCCAGTCCCACAAGCCTAGGGCACTTTTTAAAAAATCCTCCATATTGCACTTAACACCGCTGTCGGGTGCTATGCCCCCCCCCACCCCGCAGTGCAGGTTTCCCAGGCACCCCCCCACCCCGCGGAGCGCCAGGCTGGGTGGGTGCCTGTCCCCCCTAGGCCTCCCTGCGCCAGGCCTTCCGGCCAGACCAGCCTTTTAGGGTTAGTGCAGCCCTCACCTTTGACCCCCAAGATCGCCGTGACTGCCAGAGGGTGCAGAGTCCCACTCAGGCCGAAGTTAAAAGGAAACAAAGCAAACATATCTATTCCTCTGCTCCCGACCCCAGGGAAACCGGTTGTGGTTCTCCGCCCGCCTGCGCCTGCACGCAGCAGCCACCTCCGCCCTCAACTTTATTTTCTTCTTTCTGCCATGAACTGCCCTAGCCACCTCGAGAGGAGGGAAGTGGAGTTGTCAGGGTTGCCCGTCGCCGGGGTGCAGTGAGCTGTCCTCCGTTAGGAACGCGAATGCCGGGTTATCCGACAGGCGCCCGGGGTTGGGGGGGCGGGGGGCGGGGAGGTGGTCACCGATCAGACCTGGCTGGGAAGGGAGGAGGGAGAAGAGGGGGAGGGGAGGGCAGGGGAGGGGAGAGGCTGGGCCGCGATCACCTTCACCTGCCCCGAGCCCGGCCCCCCTGTTCAACCACCCCTCGACCTTCTGCTGGGGTTAAAGGGGGCGGGGGCGAAAAGGAGGGGGCGCTTCCCCGGTTACACAAGTGGCCTCCTTCTCGGCGAGAATGAGTTCACCACCCAGGAGTCTCGCCATACCATCCCCTCGGTGGAACTGATGAGACAAACCGCAAGGAAAAACTTCTGTAGCCCATATTTATGGTATTAATGAATAGTTAAAAAAAGATTTACACTTCTTATGATCAATATTCTGAGTTATTTCCCTCAAAGTATATAATTACAGTGTCTTCAGAGTTTTCATCATTGTTTTTGAGGTGGCAAAACCATTTGTAATTTTCATTAGCCAGTAAACATGTAATTAACATTCAGCACTGTGTTTAACTTAATTCCTGTTTAAGGCAAGGACAAGAAGCAGTCGAAGAGCTTTAGTTCCATTTGTCAAGTCTGACACACATCTTACCATACGCTTTCCTAAAATAAAAGATCCGTGTTTCCCCATTATTCTTCTCTTAAAACAAAACAAAAAATCCATTAGTTAAAACTGTATTAAACGGCGAGACGTAGCATGCTTTACTCTCATTTTCTCCAGTTACCGGAGTCCTGCTTCCTTTATTCATTTTTGGAAGGTGGGGGAAGGGAGAAGGTAAATTAAGCATTCATTATCTGCTGACAGGAAATGGGGAACCCCTCCCCCCCGAAAGGAACAGGTTTCCTCTTTAGGAAAGTTCTAGAATGGGGACTGGGTAATGGGGGGGGGGGGGCACACAAACCCGCAGGAGAGAGGAGAAAAATCACTTGGGGGAACTTGAGTGAAAAGTAGGGGGGGAAAGGGATTCCAACGGATCCCTAGGAAAAACGTTGCCCTCCCGTTTCAAGTTCCATCCCTGCTCCGGGGTGCGGGCGAGCCTGTCTGCTTTTCCCCCTCCTCTCCCACCTCTGCTTCCTTCCTCCTCGCCTCAGCATTAGCCTCCATCCCTCCCGACCCCAACAGTGGGGTCTGGCTGTGCCTCGGGTCGTCTTGCCTCGCAGTCTCGCCTCGAGTTGCTGGCGCTTCTCTGCTGAGGCTGAGCCGCTGGCTCCAGCCTCCGACTAAACTCATTAAGTTGGGAGATTTTTTTTTTTTTTCAATTGGACGGGTGTTTTTAAAGTCTCGTCTTTCCAGCCCCAAACAAGGTGTAACAACGCACTCTTCCTTCTAAGGAATGAGATGAGAGACAAGGATCACTCCAGACATCTCCTACCTACGGTTTGGGGTTTTTTTTCTTAAAGGCGAGGCTCGCATTCCTCAGCAGCTATGTGTAAGCTCCCTGAAGCCTCCTCTCTCTAAAGTTAGTGTGCAGGGTTTCCCAAGGCTGAGCGCGCCAGTTACATGGGGAAGCACTGTCTTCAGGTGGAAGATCTCTGCCTTCACCTTCCCTCCGGTCCCCTGCAGGCTAGGGCTTACTTTCCATCAGTTTGCACAATCGCTTAGACAAACACCGAGGACGAGAGTCTCTTTAATTATCAAAGACACATCTTTTCAGGGGTCCAACAAAGCGCTTATTTCACCCGCCAAACTAAAGGAGAGTTATTCCAGTTTTAGGAGGAAGATGCAAGCGATTTGGGACCTTGAACAAGGCAAATATGGTTTTGGTATGTTTGCTTACAGTATTTTTTTGCTCTCTCTCTCTCTCTGTCTCCTCTCTCTCACTTTCCTCCTTGTGCTGTGTGGGGTTGGGGATGACGGGGTTTTTTCAGAAAATCGGGTTGCTAACGTGTGTGAAATGCCTAGGACTGTGGTTTAAGGGGTTCCGGGAAGGGGGGACAGTCAATTCAATGCATTGCCATATTTTATTACATGTGTGTGGTGGAGGGGGGCAGCGGGGGGAAAATACAGTTGCGAAGCTGCCAAAATATGATTAAACCGGAGCGTAAAGACTGCCTCCCCTCTCCTCGTCCTGACTGCTCAAACTCATTGCCTCCGGTCGAGCAAACTGCAACCTCTAAGCGTGGTTTTCCAAGCAGTAGATGACTCGGGTTTTCCAGCGAAGGAGCTGCTAGGCTCGCACTAACTATCAGAATTTACTGTTCCACTGGCCGCTGAGCTGCGTTTTGCAACCTTGTGCAACTGACAGCCAGCCAGGCAGGGAGGGAGGCGAGCTGCGCCCGGCGCCTCGGCCGCGGCTCGGGGAGGCGAGCGCTCGGTTAAGCTAGGACAATCGCGACGGAGAAGGAAGGGTACTCACCATCCGGCGGGGTGGTGGAGCCGGCGTGCGGATTTCAGGCAAACGTTTACCTTTTTGCTGTCTATTGCAACCGCGGCGGGCTGACTTAAGAAGCAATTCTGGGCTCCGTCCAGAACGTTCAAGGAACGGGTCCTCATTTTTAAAAAGCCAGCGAGAGAGACGACAGAGACAGAGAAAGAAAGAGAGAGGAGGGGGTGAGAGGGACGCACATAAACCCAGTTCAGGGGGGAAAAAAAAACCTCGTCACCTCTCTGCCAGTGACTCGGGAAACGCAAGAGGTGGCGCGATCCGGGTCCGGTCCAAGCAAGCCAGAGCCAATTAATTTTAAATCCTGGGAAATTATTCAGATTAAAATGTACAGAAGTTTCATTCTCCTATGCCTACGTGAACCTAAAGTCGTTTCCCTTTAAGAGCTCCTTTTCTTTTAAAGTTGAATTTTAGGCAGCGAGGACTCTTACACTAGGGGGCAGACAGATACTGTACTTGCTCCAATCTTAAGCAATTTTTTCCCTCCCAGCATATGCTCTGATTTAGCACTGTAAATTTTTCAGAGGACCCAACTCTGACAGCCCCTGGTGATTTTCAAAGTACCACAAGCCAGTGGTTAAAAATTGCATTGACTTGGAAGTTCACAGGGATACAATGGAAGGCCCTTTTCCTATTCATGGAGCTCCAGTGTGGTGGAAGAGAAAAACACACACCGACTAGATTGAGGGGAAGGAGGAATTCAATGAGTCCTGGTGGACAGAACTGGTTTCCACTGAGTTCAGAGTTAAACTCGGCATTTGCTGGGGTCTGTATTCATATCGCGGTTTAATCTGTGAGGAATTACAGCCGTCAGGCCCCGTTCTGTAATGAAATCATATATTCCTGGGTGGGTTTTCTTTTCTTCTCTTTTGATTCCCGGAGTAAGACAAATGTTTTTCCAACTTTCTCCCGGCCAAATCAAAGCTTGCCATTCTTCTCATTAAAATAAATTTACATCTGCAATAAAAGACTGGGCTGAATTTTTTTTAATGGTAACAATTTATTGATATTTATTGGTTAATCTTAGAGCTGTTTTATTTCAGGAAAATGAGCATCTCTCAGTAAGACATTTAAAAATATTTTCCATTTTTTCCCTTCTCGGTCTGCAGTCCTCCTATGTAGTAAAATTAATTGCAATTAATACTTTTTGGGTGCTTTTAAATATCATCTGCAGATCTATGAATGAGTCCCAAAACACAGAGTGAAACCCTTCTGACTTCATGGCAGCCCTGAGGTCGTGTCCTTAACAGGCTCCCAGTTTTGTTGGAGATGGTTGGGAAATTCTTCATTTTAAATCTGAGGCCAGCAAAGTAGACTTCACACACCGAGCAGCTCTAAGTGGACTTGGGAAGCTCTTCCTCCTCGAAATTTTCCCACTGCTTGTTTGTAAAAGGTGATCTTGCTATGAAAATGTCTGTACAACAGGCAAAATTAAGATTTCCCTGAAGTCAATTATTCTATCTTCTATTACATGGAGATTGACATGCCCCTCAGATGTCCTATTTCAACCCCAGCCCCACCAACCTCTGCTGAGTTGGCCCCCTAATCTACTGACATTTATGGCATTGGGCAATTTCTAGAATCATAGAGGTTGGAAGGGGGGGGGGGGCTTCCCTGAGATAATTTCTTTTCCATGCTTCTTGTTCTCTTTAGAAGAAAGTTATATTGTGCCTCTAATCAACCTGAAATTCTCAGCCTGGCTTCACTCTGTGGCAAAAATCTCATTACACACCAGGTTTATGATAGTTCAGTGTCCACTATAGGGTTTTGTTTTGTTTTGTTTTTTACAACTTTCAAAGAATCCCAGCACCTGCAGCTTTCGTGAAATACGTGAGTTCAGCGGAGAAAGCGTGAGAGCTCAGAAGGTTTCAGAAATGAAGCGGAAAGAGGATTTGTTTTTCATTCTCTAAAAACTATCCCCTATCTGCCTACATTTCCACTTAGACCCTACCTTGTATTCTGCCTGTGTATGGACAGGCTATTGAATGCAAAATGCCATCAACACATGTCAATTTTACGTGTGGTTTATTTTTCTTAAAAAAAAAATACCTTCAGCTCCTTGATTTTTTGGACTATCAAAGATGTTTTCTTGTGGTTGTTCATTACTATTTACATGTGTTCGCATTTCCTGCAGCTCGGCATGTTTTGTGTAAAATATTTTAATTGTTCAGAAACCTGGTTGGCTTACCAAGTTACAGGGGTTTTCGGTGCAAAGTGTGTATGACGAAGACACAGTGTTCTTCTGTGAATATGGAATAATCATAATCCACTAACTTGTCCTAACCAAATAGAAAGGTTACTGTGTTTGGAATACAGTGTGTTCTGGTGGAGTGCGGGGAGGTGGCAATTTTAGATGTTTGATGCTTCAAACCCAACGCCCTAGAATTTAGAGACACAACCTATAACCATCTGGATGATTTTAGCCCATGGAGCAGAATGGCAGAGATTATGAAGTTGATCTTGTTGTATTGGATTTTTTCTTGGGGTAGACTAGGGCTGGTGTGTGGTTCTTGTGAGTTGTGGTGGTATTATTCCCAGTTTGGGGCAGAATCTCTGGGTGTGTTTCAATGACCATATGACTGCTTTAAGGACATCTGAGGAACAATGAAGCCCATCCTCAACTGTTGTATGACCTAGAAGCATAGTCGCTGAAGTCTTTGTCTGTGTACATTGACAAATGTGCACCTCATCCGTGTACGTGTACATATGTGTGCAGAGGGTGTGCACAGGGGCGGCTGGGAGGTTGCTTCTGCTTGCCCATCAGCGGGCAGACGGGTCTTTCCCTTCTCTCCATGTCTGGGTGGGTGGCAGAATGCTGGCTTTGGAGTTAGCCGACAGCGACGAGCGAGGATAAAGTTAAGGAAAATTTATTTCAATTGCGTCATGACAATGAGATGAAGTCTATTTCTGCTTCTCAACATCCGAGATGCTTTATTTGAGCAATTAAAATGTCAGGCCACATACCTGTGAAATGTTAACCCTACAAGGAAAAGACAGACTCTGATCGGCTTGTTCCCTCTTAATTAAAAAAGAAAAAACACAAAAAACCGAGATCACCAAACGAAGAAAGTGATCAGAGTTGATTAAGGGAAAGGTCTCCCATCACTCGGATTTGGCCAAATCTTTCGTTTGGAAATTGCCAGCTAGGTCGGTTGGCGGCACGTCCCACCCCCCACCCACCATGCCTCTGGAGGAGAGCGGGGAACTTTTCTCTTTCTCCAGCATCGCGGGCACAACGATGCGCCGGGAGTCCCGGGTGGTGCGCGCGCGGCGGGTTTCGTGGCTTCGCCAAGTTGCGAGAGGCGAAGTCCTCGATTCCATCCCAAGCCTCTCGCGGAGCCTTTAAGAAGCGTTTTGTGTGCGCGCCGCGCTCCTCTCCCCGCTGGGGCGGAAACCTCGGGTGCGGGGTGCGCGGTGCGCAGAGCGCGGGAGCCACGCACCCGGGGCCGCCTGGGGCCGATCCCCCCGCTCGGCGGCCGCGGGGACACGGCCGCCCCCTCCCCGTCCCCACCCCCTCCCGCCCCGCGCCCCCAGCGCGCCCGGAGCAGCGGCCGAGACGCCGCTCGCGCTAGGACCGAGCTGCGCCCGCGGCCGCCATGGCGGGGCCGCCGCGCTCCGGCCAATGACGGCGAGGGGGCGGTGCGCGCGCGCCTGGCCAGGCCAACCCCGGCTGCTGCCTTATAAGGCGCGCCGTCGCCATGGCAACGTGCGCTAAGTTGCAGCAGTCGTGTCAAAGTTCACTATATAGAGAGCTCAGTGAGCTGATCGCGGAGAAGCCACTTCTGCCAGCCCCGGCGCCTATAAATCGCATTCCCTCCCGCGCCCCCCTTTTTAGCATATTTGATCACTTTGATTCTCTGTTCTTTTCTCTCCGCGGTGTGTGTGTGCGTGCGCGCGTGTGTGTTTTCTTCTCCTCCTCCTCCTCTGCCCGAGTTGCCTCCTTCCTCCGGGAGCCGTGCTGCCTTTTTTTCCCTCTTTCATTCTTTCTCTCCGTCTTTTTCTCCCCGCTCTGCGCACGAAGGATGTGCTTCTAGGTGGTGATCTGCCCTCCTCTCCCTCTTTTATCATTTCTCCCCCGCCGCCGGCGAGTTGACTCTTTCCCTATGTGTGTGAGGCGGCGGCGGCAGCAGCAGCAGCAGCGGCTCCGGCGGCGGCAGCAGCGGCAGCAGCGGCTTCAGCGGCGGCGGCGGCGCTAGACTCGGCGGCTCCGGGCCCGACCCGGCGGCTTCGGCGGCGGCGGCGGAGGCGGCTCCGGCTCCGGCGGCGGCGGCGGCGGCGGCCCGGGCGGCCCGCAGGGATCGTCTAGCGGCCTCCATCCGGCGCGAGCGGGCGGGCGGCGGCGGCGGCCGGAGCGAGCGAGCCAGGCGCGCGCCGGGCGCCCAGGGCAGGCGGCGCCGGCGGCCCAGCGCCAGGACGACGCCGCGCAGCGCCCGACGCGGACCACTTTCATGCTGATTCCCCCGGACCCGGGCAGTGCTCCGGCCACTCCGCGGGCCGCCGGCCTCCGCCCCGGCCTGCCTGGCTCTCTGGGCGCGCCGGCGACCGGCGCCTCCGCTCTCCTAGTCCTCCCGATTTCGATGGCTTTCCTGAATGGCTGACTGTGGGCTGCCCTGGACTTGGCCCCCGGACAGTCGCCTCTCCTCCTTCTCTTCCTCCTCCTCCTCCTCCTCCAACTCCTCGGCACACCAGCTCTGAGAGCGAGAGAGTGAACGAGAGAGGGAGGGAGAGAGTGAGAGCGAGCGAGATCTTTGGAGAGATTTTTTTTTTTTTTGCCTCCTACTTCTGTCTTGAAGCCAGACAATCGACTTGCAGCTCTCCCTCCCCTCCCTCTCTCTCTCCACGTTCTGCTCCCACTCGCTCTCCCCCTGCCCTTCCCCGCCCCTCCCGGCGAAAAGCCCCCCGAAACCAACAAAGCTGAGCCGAGGGACACAAACAAAACAAACACACCGGGCCAGACAAGCCTTCGACAAAACTTTGCAAAAGCAGAAACAAAAAAGGAAAAAACTAACCAACCTCAACCAGCCAGCCCCCGAGCCACCCGGGGCGCCCTCCCGCGCCCTCTCGCACCCTCGCACACACAAAAGGCGGCGCACCGGAGCCCGCGACCCGGGAGCCGCCGCCGCCGCCCGCAGCCAGGGGAGCAGGAAGTCCGGACGAGGCCCCCATAGATATGGCAATGGTAGTCAGCACGTGGCGCGACCCCCAGGACGAGGTGCCCGGCTCGCAGGGCAGCCAGGCCTCGCAGGCGCCTCCGGTGCCCGGCCCACCGCCCGGCGCCCCGCACACGCCTCAGACGCCCGGCCAAGGGGGCCCTGCCAGCACCCCGGCCCAGACGGCGGCCGGCGGCCAGGGCGGCCCAGGCGGCGACAAGCAGCAGCAGCAGCAGCACATCGAGTGCGTGGTGTGCGGGGACAAGTCGAGCGGCAAGCACTACGGCCAGTTCACGTGCGAGGGCTGCAAGAGCTTCTTCAAGCGCAGTGTGCGGAGGAACCTGAGCTACACGTGCCGCGCCAACCGGAACTGTCCCATCGACCAGCACCACCGCAACCAGTGCCAGTACTGTCGCCTCAAAAAGTGCCTCAAAGTGGGCATGAGACGGGAAGGTATCGGCCTCTCATTTCTCCCCCCTCGCCTGGGGTCCCGGGGCCCTGGGGGCGTTTGGCTAGCCTGCTCTGGGTAAGGACCCTGGACCCCTCGCTCTGCTCTTCCGTTGCAGCTCCAAGGGGGTTGATACTAGAAGCAAGTTCGGCACTGGAACCCAGAGCCCCCAGATGCGCATGCTTTGGCCGACTGATCTCCTCCACTTTCTCTCTGGGCCGGTTTCATGTTCTTTGCGTGGACTGCGAGTTCATTCGAGTTCGCCTTTCTGCAAGGGCTGGGGTGGTGTTTGCTGCGGTTGTTGTTTTAAATCCTCGTTTACTTCCCTCTCTGTCTCTCCTCTCAGTTTCCCCCTCTCTCCCCTGGTTTTCCCTGCATGTTCAACATATGTCCCTCCTCCCCACCTCTCCCCAGCCCCCACCCTCTCAAAAAAAAATCAACCTGAGATTGTACTTTTGTACAGGAGGTTCAAATTACAAATGGCAATTTTATGCACTTCGCCGTATTAACGCTACCGCCCGGGCTGCGCTCATGTGACCCTCCGTGGATTAACATTCTGCTAAAAAAAAAAAAAAAATCCTCTCTGTTTTCCTTTTTCCTTTCACTTTTGAAAGGAGGAGAGCGCGATAGGGACTAGGGCAAGGGTGGGCGAGGGCCCTCGGCGGCTGCTTTCGCTCTGCGCGAGTTGGGTCTTTGTGATCGAAAATTCGCCGAGCACCGCGAGCCGGGCTCGGCCAATGGCGCGCCGGGCGCGGGCTCCGGGTTGCAGCGAGCGATCGCCGGGCTTTCTTTGTGTTCCTGGGAGCGCGAATGTCCCCGGCCGGAGTCGGATGGGAGCCCCAGCGCTAGCCTTGCCGGCTCTCCCCGGCCCTCCGGGCCCTCCGCCGGCTGCGCCGGCCGCTTGCTCCCCGGCTCTCCCCGGCTTCCTTTCGCCGCGGCCCGCCTCTCTCTCTCTCTCTCCGCCCTCTCCCTCTGTCTTCCTTTCTGCGAGCACACTGATCCGGCTGCCGCCAGACCTCAGCGATCCGCTCGTTTCTGCTCGGGAGACCCCCGCCGGACTGGGGCTGGGTCTCGGGCCAGGGCCGGGGCCGCAGGCTTTGGGGGAGAGGCGTTCCGGGGCGGCCACAGGCCGTCTGGGGTGAACCCTTGCGTCTTCTGCAAAAGCATCTCTCCCTCCCCACCCCCCCAGACTCGCCCCTCCCGCTCCCTCTCCTCCAATCAATAAGAAATATCAGCTGTTTAGCAGTAAAGAAGAAAGATGCCCCCAGAATGCTCCATCCCGCCCACCGCGCCGGGGACCCCGAGGCAAAGTGGCCAATTCTGGGTGCTCGGCGGCCCAGCCCCGAGCGGGCCTCCGAGGCAAGTGTGCCGCTGTGGCCGCCAGAGTTGGCCTGGGTGGTGGTTGGAGAGGACCGCCGCCGGGCTCCCAGCGACTCCCGGGGGCTGTGGCCCAGGCGCGCTCGTCGGAGGGGCAGGCCTGCCTGTTCTTGCGCGGTGCGGGGTCTGGGTCAGGTGGGGGTCGGGCTGGGTCAGGCCCTGCCAGGGGCGCTGCGGACCAAGGCTGGCCATTAACCAAGGAGTGTCTTCTTTCCTTCCCGCAGCGGTACAGAGAGGCAGGATGCCGCCCACCCAGCCGACCCACGGGCAGTTTGCGCTGACCAACGGGGACCCCCTCAACTGCCACTCGTACCTGTCCGGATATATTTCTCTGTTGCTGCGCGCCGAGCCCTACCCCACGTCGCGCTTCGGCAGCCAGTGCATGCAGCCTAACAACATCATGGGCATCGAGAACATTTGCGAACTGGCCGCGCGGATGCTCTTCAGCGCCGTCGAGTGGGCCCGGAACATCCCCTTCTTCCCTGACCTGCAGATCACCGACCAGGTGGCCCTGCTTCGCCTCACCTGGAGCGAGCTGTTCGTTCTGAACGCCGCGCAGTGCTCCATGCCCCTCCACGTCGCCCCGCTCCTGGCCGCCGCCGGCCTACACGCCTCGCCCATGTCTGCGGACCGGGTGGTCGCCTTTATGGACCACATACGGATCTTCCAAGAGCAAGTGGAGAAGCTCAAGGCCCTGCACGTTGACTCCGCTGAGTACAGCTGCCTCAAGGCCATAGTCCTGTTCACCTCAGGTAGGAAGGAGCCTTACCTTCTCATGCCCAAGGGTCCCAGACCGGAGTTAGGGCCCAGACGTCTCTCGAGTCCCCAGAGCGAGCCCCGCCTCCCCCTTGAAAGGCCAAACTGTTGAGTGCCACTTGGAGGGGAACTTTGAATGGCTGCTGGGCCCCACCAGGCCTGTCTGGGAGAGGAGAACAAGGCTGGGCTGCAGGAAGGATGCTTCAGGCACAGATGCTCAAAGTGGGCCAAGGGGAAGGCTCTCTGGCGGGGCCTGCTACCCTCCTGCTAGGCTGGGGCGTGTGCTTCTGCTCACTCCCCTTAGCCAGGGCCCTCTGGGCCAGCTGAGCCTGTGGAAGCCTGTCTCCCCCTTGGTCCTTTCCATCACCCTGGCTTAGCCTCCAGGAGATGCCCCTGGGCACCGGGGCGGTCCTGGCATCGTCTTGCAGGGGGGAGTTTGCCTGTTAACTCCGCAGGCAGATCCAGGCGGAGGGCACCAATCTTGAAAATCATAGTCTTAGTAAAACAATGCAGGCTGCCAGGAGAGGGGCGAGAGCCGCCAGGAAGGGGCGAGAGGAAGAAAGGGGCCAGTAGAACTCTTCAGGGTGTCTGCAGGGGGTTGAAGACGCTGGCCTCTTGCTTCCCCAGCCCAGGCAAACACTTACAGCAATTTTCAAACCACCCAAAGTGTCTGCCAATTGGAGCTGGATATGAAGGTGGCCGGAGACATAAAACAATCATGGACTGCATTATGAAGCCTAATTAGTTTACGTGTAGTTTCACCTGTGTGAGTGAGTAATAGATCTGATATTAATGAACTCTTGAGGCCAAATGATTTTTGAAAGTCTCTGGCTTTCCACTTGGGGCCACACCTGCGCCTTTTGGCTGCCTCCAGCTAGGTTCAAGCCTGGCCCAGGGGGTGGGTGTGTGTCGCTCCCTCCACCTTCTTGTTCTAAGTTGTCATCTGATCCCTTTGTCAAGGCTGAGAAGCAAGAGGGGTTCCCAATTCAGCATACCAACCATGTGGACGTGGGTAGGGCTTGGAAGCTAGTCACCCACTCTTTTTCCAGCTGGAAATCAGGACACCAGGAGAGAGCTTTAGCAGACACAAAGATCCACAGGCTCTTCCTTATTGTTTGAGGGCAATCTGGGGACCCAAGTCATCAGCTGAAACCATGGCAGGTTCCGAGTCTTTTATGCCTGGCTGCTTATGCATCCATCCGCCTCAGAGCCACCCAAATCCTGCCTTCCAAAGTCCTTAGGTAATCAATTAAAAGGCAATGGCCAGTCAAGGCAAAGCTGTATATATAGAGGCTTGAATCTGGATTCTTTTTCCTCGGGGGACCTGTCAGAGCCGACCGTTGGCCTGACGCAAACGTCCAGGCAGGAGGGTTCCCTACCTCACAGCCACCTTCCACCGGGTGCCACAACCCCACAACCAAGCCACATTCCCAGACCCTGGGGGTGGCTGGCTCGTAATTTCTTGATATCCTTGTTCGCTCTTAGCCTTCCCCTTGGTCTTCTTTCAAGGAAAGAAATGCCCAGTATTGCCGTGGCAGTTTCATTTATGACTATTTGTAAAATGTAAGAGGCCCGTGTGGGGAATGCAAATCAGCCTACCAAGAGATAAAGATTCCTGTTATCTGATTCAGAGGGTGAGGAGTCTGACGCAAACAGATCTTTGAATTCCTGTCCACAGACGCCTGGGCAGCCTGCGGCCAGGCAGGCGCAGTCCTAGGGACCCCATGATGAGAGTGCTTGTGCGTTCTGGGTCTGAGGGTGGAGGTGGCGGTGGCTGTTTTCCAAGACCTGTTTTAAGATGCACAGTGTGTATGCGTTAGCCCCAGTCTTGTCTGGGGAGCCCCCAAAGGTCAGGTCACAACCTGCACCGCCTTCCCTGAGAAGCCTCTCATTTCAAAGGCACTTATTGTATTTTTACCTATCAGAAAAAAGAAAAGTGTTTTCCTGGAGATGACAGGGAGGGGGGGGTTTCTTCTTGGAGGGACCTGGGTTTAAAAAAAATAAATAAAGGGGTGGGGGGTAGGAGAAAAAGGGAGAGAGAAGAAAGGAGGGAAAGAAACAGCTCAAATGAACAGAGAGATCACAGTTTGCATGGCTGCCCTTCAATGGGCTAAACTGACAAGATCAGTTTTAAAGGGCCACTTAAATCAGTTTCAAAGACCAGAGAAAAATGAGTCGCCCTCTTTGGGGACAATCTGAGGCTGGGTCGTGGACGCCATTCCTCGGGGCTGAGCCAGGTTGTCGCCCCCCCCCCCACTATATAATTATAAGCCTAACTATTATTTACAGAGGAGGAGGGGGAGGAGCGTTGGCACTTTTGGTTTCATCTGTTTGTCTTTCTGTTTACTGACCTGAGCTAGGTTTCACCCAGTGCACTTTGCTTGGGCCTCCCAGGACCGAGCCTGGGGACTGGGACAGTGCGAGCCTGTGGCAGCACAGAGGTGTGTGTAATTTTTAAGCACATACCCCAGGACCCTCTCCTGTCCTCCCCTCTCCCACCCCCCACCCCTCACCCCCAAGTTCTCAGTCCTAGGCATTTCCTCCAACTCCGGTTGGGGCAGTTTGACTGAGCTACACACACACACACACACACACACACACACACCCCTCATGTGACCCATTTCCAACCTCTTAATCTGATGACTGAATTCTTCTTCTTCTTCTTCTTCTTCTTCTTCTATTTTTTTTTTTTTTTTGAACTTTCTTCCAGATGCCTGTGGTCTCTCTGATGTAGCCCATGTGGAAAGCTTGCAGGAAAAGTCCCAGTGTGCTTTGGAAGAATACGTTAGGAGTCAGTACCCCAACCAACCGACACGATTCGGGAAGCTTTTGCTTCGCCTCCCTTCCCTGCGCACCGTCTCCTCATCAGTCATAGAGCAATTGTTTTTCGTCCGTTTGGTAGGTAAAACCCCGATCGAGACCCTCATCCGGGATATGCTACTGTCCGGCAGCAGTTTTAACTGGCCGTATATGGCAATTCAATAAAAAAAAAAAAATCAAAATAAGAAGGGGGAGTGAAACAGAGAGAAAGAAAAGGCAAAAGACTGGTTTGTTTGCTTAAATTCCTTCTGTTAAGAAAGGATATAAAAGGATGTTACACGTTGGCTAAAAGAAGAGAGGGGAAGAATTTAATGGACTGTGAATTTCCAAAAAATAAAAAGACTGTCAAATGAACTTTTACAGAATGCATTAAAAAAAAAAAAAAACAAACTCCTGTGTCGGTCAGAACAACTTGCTACTTATCTTTTTTTTTTTTTTTGTATAAAAAGGAAATTAGTCTTTTTCTTTTTTTTTTGGTAAATTTTTGAAAAATATTGCTAAAAGTGCATTTAAGGAGATTGGGAGAAAATTAGCAGAATGGAGAAAGTAAGTCTTTTTTTTTCCAAATTATTAATTGTCCTGTGTCTATGTACCTCTAGCTGTTATTTTTTTGTACTTTCCTGGTTGCAAACCAGTTTATTCTGTGGTTCTATAATAAGTTTTGATATAATCTTGGCTTCTTAAAAACTGTGTATCCTTAAAATATATGTTCTGCAAGAATTAAAACTGAGTCCATGAAAATATCGTAGGGAGACATAAAACTTTAAAAGGCAACTCAAAGATGATAGAAACGCACTTATAAGGTGGTGATCAAAAATTTTAGCTGAAGTGAGCACTCTAATTTGAGAACCGGAAGAACCACATACAACATTTAACTCCCCCTACCCTGCCCCCCTTCCAAAAAAAAAAAAAAAGACACCAAGACAAACCTAGCTTTTTAAAAATATTTTAAGAAAGAGAATGAACTGTGGAATTTATTGGCAGCCAAGGACTGTGTCCAAGACACAAGCTGAGGTTTTCAATAAAAAAGTGAACTTTTGTAATTTGAATTGGGTCCCGCTTAGTTCTTGAATTGTTATGAAAATCCTCTATCTGTTTGTATATTTGCAAACCCTTTGTATTATAATTGTTGATATTCCCTTTTTAAAAAAAATACCATTGAAATCAGCATGACAAAATAACGCTGTTGGCACTTATAGGTAATGTGATTGATTCAGTATCTTAGAGTTTACAGTTTGTGTTTTAAAAAAAAACTGAAGGTTTTTTTTTTTTAAGTGCAACATTTCTGTATACTGTACAAGTTATAATAACTGAACTGTTTGGTCGAGTCTTTGTGTGTTATATTCCAAGGAAAATTTGAAAGTATTCAGAAATTAAAATATTATTTGATATCTGAAACCTGTTTGGCTGTTCCCACTCACTGTCCTTCCCCGAGAAGGGCTCCCTGTGAGCTCTGCCTTGAGTGGGCTGGGAGGTCCGTTTGTGTATGATCCACAGTCAGTTGCTTCAAAAGTGGACTAGTGTTATTTGCCTGCTTGATTTGGTTGTGTGTGTTGGGGTGGGGGGGAGCTGAAGTTAATGGTTTATCTATGGTTTAGGAAGTGTCATACTGATATAGTAAACCACCCCCATTCACTTAATCCTCTTTTTAATTAAAAATGGATTTTCCAGGGGAAAAAAAAAAAGAAGGCCCTTATATTTGTCACACTTAAGTGCCTGCTTAGGGAAGGTATTGTGAAAAGCATTAGAAATCTTGAGATCAGTATCTATTTTATGATCAGCAAAAAATAGTGTTTTGTACATATCTGACCGTTATACAGAAGGCTGTTCAAGCAAGCTAATCACAGCATTATAAATAGAGGGCAGTTGTTTGCAGGGAGTTTTGCCTGAAGTAGGTGTGAGCTTTAAACAATATTCTGTGGTTCTCGTCTAGCGTGGTTGTTGAGAGGATTTCAAATGCAGTGCTGCCATACACGCTCACTTGAATTGGTCTGCCTGTCCCCTCCCCCTCTTCGTGCTTTCTGTGGGAGCCTGACCACAGGTTAAGGGAATCATTTCCATTGGAGTTATGGACATAAAAACACATCGACGTTCTGGCATTTCAGATTGGGCAGATACAGTCGGGGCTGCTTTGGGGATCCTTTGTCCATACAAGCCAAATTAAGGAAAAGGAGGGGAAGAGAGAGGGGCGAGCAGGAAGGAAAGTTGACAGAGGTGTGCTGAGTTGGAAGTAGGAACTATTTTGTTCTGGCCTCTTCTCTCCCCCCACCCCCACCCTTCTCCTGGTTTGGAAAAAGCTCAGTCCTTGGAAGCTTGCAATTTTGTTCTGATTGAGGCTTTCCAGAACAACGCCCCCCCCCCATATTTCCCTATGTCATGGTTTAATTTTAAAAGAAGGTGGGTAGGGGAAGTGAAAGAAAAGGGGTCATCTTGGAAAGTGTATTAAACTTTGACACTCAGTTCCAGCGAATCCATGTAGACCAGAAATATCTGTCTGATTTGTGCACTTGAACTGACTTCTCCATCCGCCCCTCAGCTTCTTCCTGTAGATATATACATACATGAATATAAGTACGTTCTTACGGCAGAATATCCCTGACCTTTGAGATGGAGGTTTTGTAGGTTGGTGTTTATTTTCTCTTCTTACAAGTGCTATCCATGTGAGTGTGTGAAGTTTCTCTAATAAGTAAAACACAGGCCCTTTTCCTTATTTGTTTTGTGTTAGTTTATTGTAAACAGCCATTTGTTGTAAATTATTATTGGCATTAAATTATAATTTATGGTTTTCAAAGCAAAAGACAGTCCCTGTTTTATTATGCTTTAAGCATGTGCTGTGGACATTGGGGATCTCACTCTCCCTCTCTCTTAAGTTTCAGCAAGCAGCTTGGGGTCTGCGAGACAGAAAAACAGGACCCAAAATTTTTCAAACGGTTAAAACAAAACCTCTTGTATATGTTTAGAGTGGCCGGAGGAGGATCTGTTTAGAGTCTTGAGCTTAGTTGAAGTTTATGGCATTTAAAGAAAGTTTTTCTTTTCACGCTGAGTTAGAACAAAAGATCTTTGCTGCGACCGAATTGGACAAAAGACGAGGGCTGGGACCCAGCGAGTGCGTTCTGTGTGAAATTGACGAGATCTTTAAAAAAGCTGCTAAACATGGCGACTCTTTCCCTTTAAGTGTCTCTTTTTCCTTGCTGGGTTTTTTTTTTTCCCCCTTCATCTGATCTGAGCTCGCTTTATTTCTTCTCCCAGCCCCGCTCCCCCTCCTCCTCTTGGCGCTCGGGGGTGTGAGAGACCCCAGTTAGACGCGAAATGCAACAATGGTGCGGGGAGAGAGGGAGGGTGGGGGGCGATCGCCGCTTCTCACCACTTTCAAACAAACCTGGGAGAAGGCTGAGCTCGGCGGGGGGATTCTGGCCGATCGCTCGGCGCGTGGTCGCCCAGCCTGGGCCTTGCACCATTAGCTGTCCCTGGGCCGCCAGAGGCTGGGGCTCCAAGTTAGCGGGCGAGGTCCGGGGCTGGCTCAGCGGAGCCGGCTAGGGTAGCATCCGGCGGCTGCGGGGACCGGGGCCCGGAGTTGGCAGCAGCAGCGGCGGCGGCAAAGTGCCTGCCCCCCGGCCCCCGCCCCCCACTTACGCACGGCGGAATTCCGCCCGCGCCCCGGGAAAGTCCGGGGTGCCGGGCGCGCGGGGCTGCGCTCCGGGGTGGTGCGGCGAGCGGCGCCGCGCGGGGGGCGGGGGCGCGGGCGGGGGGCGGGCGGGGGGAGCCGGGGCGTGTGAAACTCTGCCTCGGAGCTTGCTTTTGACTCGGTCCTCCGAGCTGAGCCAACATGGCGTCTCCCCCTGCTCCGCGAGCGCCGGGCTGCCAGGCATTGCAGGGCCGGGTAATGGGAAACACATTGGTTCCCAAAAAGGAAAAAAAAAAGGTGTGTGTCGGGGGGGACGGCCAAAGGCCATTCCATCTGCAGGCAGAAAACCCTCTTTTCAACTCTGCCTGGCCAGGGAGCGTGCGATCGGTCCTAGATGATCTGTAATTAAGGCAGCAGTATTCGGTGGGCAAATAGTGGTAACATAGGACCCCTTTCTCTCTGGCGCGCCCCCCTCCCACCCCAGTAATCAGGAGAGTTTATTTCATGCCTTCTCTCCCTTCGAGCATCAGTTTAGGGGAAGCAAAAGTCTGGATCCTCAAACGATCTGAAATGTTTTAATGGTATAGGGGGAGGGGTGTGTGTGTGTGTGTGCGTGTGTGCGCGCAGACCTCGGTCGGTTCTCGCGCTCATTAATGCAGGGGCTGCGCCTGGCTCGGCGCGGGCCGAGCCGGGGGGTGGGGGCCAGGCTGCGGACCCCGCCGGACATGGGTAGAACTTGCAGCTTGCAGGTCAAAGTTATAGGAAAGGTGGTTTTCCGGGAGGAGGGTTGACTGGGGGCGCGCAGGGAAGGAGGGGCCGGTTCCGGGCGGGTGGTCGCAGGCCCTAGAAGTGTCTAGACCCGCGTGGACAGCGCCCCTGGTAGGAACGCGCCTGCAGCGAGCATCCCCTTTCTGTGATGGGTCTGAGGGCGGGCCAGGCCGGTGGTGGGACAGCCCTGGCCTCCCAGAGCGGGTCTTCCGAGGGCCTCTGCAGAGACCGTGGATGGGCCCAGGCCCAGCTCTCAGCAGAGGGGACAGATTACCCCTTAGGTCCAATTCCAGCCCCAGCCCGAGACTGGAGACCTGACCCTCCGCCGCCTGGGAGGCGAGCGAGGTACTCTCTGAATTCCGGGCCTCGTCAAGATTTATTGAAGTTGGGTTTTAAAAACGTGCTTCAGATGATTTTTTCCCATTTTCTCAGATTTCAAAGGCTCCCTGCAGTGCGACTGCCTAATTAATGGTGAAATTCAACTAAATCTAATTATGCAGTAATTTTAAAGCAGTTAGTGCTGGGCGTTGGTTTGTAATAGGACCCCAGTTTTTTAAAGTTTGCTTACTGTGTTGGTTTAGGGGAAAGCCTTTTTTTTTTTTTTTTTTTTTTTCTTTTTGTATGGCAAAGAGAGCGGAGAAATAGTTTCGCTGGGTGAACCCCAGGGCTTAGAACTGCCCCTCTCACTTGCATCTCCGTCCCCATTTTCCTTTCTCTCTCTCTCTCTTTCTCCCAAGCTCACACTCAAAAGCTGAGCCAGGTGCTTATCCACCAGGGAGACCCCGTTTCATAACCAAAAAGAAAAGGGAGAATTTTTCATCAGGAGACACAAAGGGGCTTGGTATCTGCCCTCCTGGGTGGATCCGTAGATGCCCCCAAACAGGGAAGAAACGCTCATTTCTAGTAGAAAACTGATTTCCTCTGGTTAACATCCATTGTCAGTAAGGCGAAAAGCTGCCTCTTAGAGTCATAAATCTTATCGTCCTTCTGATAACTCACTTGTAATAAGTTAGCGTCCTATTCAAAGTGAATTGTAAAACTGCCTCATTTAAGATGGCACTGGTGTCATTAAAAGTCGTTGTTGTTCTTTGATTTTTGATTCTTGTTGCTCCTTCTCGAGTCCAGCAGGCCTGGCCTTGGGGCCAGTGCCGAGGTGCCTGTTGGGCCTCTGGGTAGGGTCAAGGGGGACTTAGGTGTGAGAAATGAGCTGCCGGGGTTCAGCCTCTGGGTCTTAGTGGAGGGTGAGACACCCCTGAGGCGGACAGGGCCTGAAGGGAGGTGTGCTGTGTCCCCTTCCCCTACCCCATCCCCCAAGCGGCCCCCTCAAAATGACGTCCCTTGAAAGAAACATGCTGTGATTAGCTAAGAAAACACATCTGCTTTCAGAGTTGGGCCTTCGTTAATTAGCTGAACAAAGGGCCGTTTGGGTTTTTACCTTTTGCTGGGGGAGCGCGTGTTATTTCAGGGGTGTCGCGGGCCCTCCTCTTTTCAATCGCAGCCACGACGTTAATTTTATTGGGATTACTGATGGGAAATGAGGTGGCGCAGGCTTCCGAGAGGAAAAGCTTGATCATTACCCCCTTCGGAACTATATTTTTCCACCCAACCTCCTGCTCGCGAGGAGGGGGTGGGGGGCGAACCGCGCGGCAAGTTGGGAGCAATTGGAATCAGTCTCCAGGTACGCTGATCTCGGGTGACAGAGCGTGTGTTGAAGCTGAACTCTATAATTTGCGCCTCTGTTCTCTTATTAGGCCTGGACAACGAACTAATGAGCTTTGGCCCAGCACAGTGTCACTTGTATTTATTTTCTTATGGCAACTCCGAGATAGAAGAAGTGTTCCTACCCAAGATCCAGGGAGGGCCTGGGGTCCTGACCGCGACCGTGGGCCCCGGGTCGTTGGCCGCCTCCTGGGGCAGCGAGGGCGCGCGCAGAACCCACAGAGCCCAGGGACCGGGCCTGTAGGCGAGGCTCTGGCGCGATCAGGAAGGCGTCAGGCCTTTCGGAGGCTCAGACACTCCCGCCAGCCCAGCTCCCTGAGGTTGAGGTCCAGGGGCGCGGGGCAAGCCCGGGGCAGGTCCCCAAGGCACGCCTTGGTCAGAGGTGCGAAGGCGGCGCGGCTCCCTGCTGGCGCCGGCCCGAGGAGGCACCCAGCGCAGAGCAAGTCAGGCCAAGGAGCCCCTGCAGCTCGCGCGAGGCTCCTTCCGCCCCCTGGCCCGGGCTGCCTGCTTTGTGCGGAGGAGGCCTGGCTCAGCTCGCTGGCTAACTGGTTTGGAGGTGGGGGAGCAGATAGGATGCTTTTTAAAAACCTCCTGTGGGTCCTGAAGTGCAGGAGCCCCCCTTCCGTCTCTGGCTTGGCGGATCCACGGAGTGTCCGTTGGAGAGGCCTGGAATTAAGGAGCAGTGGGGACAGAAAGGGGGCCTCGGAGGCAGTGCGAAGGTCCTTTGCGCCTGGTGTAGAGAACGGAAGGACCCCCCTCACTCGGAGTGGGGGCGGGGACTGCAAAGGAAGGGGAAGCGCAGGGAGCTGCGAGGCGGCGTGCGGGGACTTCTCCTGCCCGCGCGCGGCCCTCGCCTTCCGTGGCTCTCGCCTCACTCCCCCGCCAGCCGGCCCTGGCTACCGGCTAATAACGCCCGGGCCCTGTGCCCCCGCCCGCCCGCCCTTCCCACCGCCCCTGGCCTCTCCTGCCGCATCCCCCTCCCCACCTCTTCCTTCCTTCCTGCAAATGGGTGTTAACGTGGGTCTTTATGTTCTGTCTGCAACTAGGATGTAATCACGCGCCCCATGCCTCTCTCTAAAAGCATTTAATAAATGTCTATTAAAGCGCTACAAATGTAAGATGAATTTAGTGGCGCGGCTGCCTCCCTGAATCCAAACGGTAATGATGGATTTATCAACGGGGATTCGCCTTCAGCGCAGTGAGGGAGGTTTACTCAGCAAATACATCGGCAAGCACCCACCCAAATACAATCATCTGGTCCCCTGCGGGCGCCGGCCGCCTCACCCCGCTGTCACCCGCCTGGAGGGCCTGGGCCGAGCTGGAGGACCCCAGGTGGGGTGCCCCTCTAGCCTCTGGTCCCCTCCTCTGTCGCGTCTCTTGGCCTTTGGGGCTCCTCTCTTGGCGGGCGTCAAGGACCTGAGATTTAGGTTTGGAGGTGGGGAGCAGCTGGCAGCAGAGCTGGCGCTTGGCTTTGCCAGGAGGTATCAGTGGCCGCCCTCTGCCCCTCTTGGTTTGGAAGGGATGGCAATTGTTCCTGAGTCTGCGAGTGGGCTCTTGAGCGCCGGGGCTTTGGCTGAATCCCGGTCGTGGGATCCTCGCTGGGCCCAAAGCCCAGCCCTGGGCACCATTCTAGGGGAGGGGGCTGAAGGGGGCGGAGGCCTCCGGTCCCCAGGCCCTAGGAAAGGCCCCAGTGCGCCCATGGCCGGAGCCTTGGATGCCCTCCCTCATCGGGCTGCCTGGATGCGGCCAAGCAAACCACCAGCGGCCGGTCTCCAAGGTCAGGGTGTAACCTGAAGGTGGGGGGCCAAACTTCCGAGTCCGTAACCCTAAACAGGTCTGGCTTCTCCCCCACTCGGCCTTCCTAAAGTTTGTGTGGCCGTGGATTTGCAGGATTTGGTTGGGACTGTGATGGTGGACAGGCTCGGCCTCAGTGCCTACCACCCCTTTCTTTTCGTCTTTTATCTTCGTCTTCGAGGGGGAGCAAAGCGCTGGCCTATTCCATCCAGCCCCCTTCGCATTTGCCTTGGCCTCTGCTTTCTCTTTCTTCTTTGGAAATTTCATTGAGATGTCTCTGTACTTCGCTTGTCAGTTATCTTTGTTCCTTTTAAATAAAGGGCTTTTAAATGGACTTATTGCTCCCAGCGTGGGTTCCTCTCTCTAAATGTTAGAAAATTGTGCCATCTACCCGCTACGCTGAGTACTGTCGCACTCGGAGACCTCGGGGACCTCCGGGCCGGCTTCAATGCTGCTGTGTCAGGGGCTCCGGCAAGGGGGGGAGGGGGGTGGGCGGCTCACGTGGATTTTCGACATGCAGCCAGGCCCTCGAACTTGGCAACAGGGGCAACCAGGGACCGAATGGCAGGCGGGGCTGGGGCTCGGAGAAGCATGACCCAGGCCAGGGAAGGGGGGCTCTGGGGCTGGGTTTAGATGCCACCAGCCACTGGGGGTCCAGGAGAACGGAGGCCCCCAGGGGTGGCTGCCTGGGAGGGGCAGGGGCGGGGGTTTCCTCAAGCCCATTGGGAGCGCTCCTGCCTGCCCCCAGCCCCCTCTCTCTCCCTGGGGAAGGCTTCCCAGTCTCTCGGGGAGAGAGGGGGAGAGAGAGGAGGGCTCGGGCCAGGAAGTTCAGCTGCAACTTTCAGGTCCGTTCTCCCCAGGTGGAGCCATTTCTGGTGTCTCCCGCAAAGCCAGGACTCGCCTCCCTCTAAGGGAGCGTGGTTTCCCAGAGCCGCATTTGAACCAGTCGGCTGTCTGATGTGGGGTCTCCCTCGCCCCCACCCCTGCTCTGCAAAGCATCCCACCCGCAACCGCAGGTCCTTTTTGAACGAGTTAAAATGGATTAACAGTTTAGATTTTATTATGTGGCTACCCCTCCCACATGCCGTTTTGTTTTTTTAACCCATTAGGAGTATTAGCTAAGATTTCCCAGTGTCAGTCGGGTATTTATGCTTGTGGAGGAAAAAAAAAAATTCCGAGATAGGGTTTATGACTTTTATTACATGTTTCACACTGTTCGAGAAATGGAGTTTTAAGCAACATACAATTAAATCTATATTGCTCTTTGGAGAAGGGCCAAGGGACTCGGCAATCAATTAGTTCGGATCTTTTGATACTTGTTGCTAAAATCAAACTGTAAAAGTGTGCCCAGCCTATAGCAGCTTCCCAGGTTCCCCTCAAGCTGCTGAATGACCACATGGAAAATGGCTGTTGCTTCCCCTCCCCAGCTGAGTTTTTCCCCCCCATTACTCTGCACAGACCCATCTTTAAAGAACCCGACTGTTTTCTGTTCTCGCCCTCCCCTCGACTTTCTCCCTTTACTGCAGTCTCTTCGCCCCTGCCTTCATCACGCAGATTCTTTTTTTAAAATACATTGATTTTTCATTTGGATTATTTCAAAGTGAATGTTCCGTCTACCCTCTCTCTCATCCCTCCTCCCCTTGCTTGAGACTAAGGAGAGAAACTGTGTCATTTAATAACCCAGTGTCCAGACAAAGGCAAGATTATATTCTTTATAACTGCAACAGGACAAGGATAGGGGCTATAGCCCCCTTCTCTCTCTCTCTCTCTCTCTCTCTCTCTCTCTCTCTCTCTCTCTCTCTCTCTCTCTCTCTCTCTCTCTGTCTCTTTAAATAAGCATCTTAGGAAATAATCTCTTGCACTGACTGAACAGAAACTGCTTCCGCCTTGCAAATGCCACCGTTTCCCCCTCCCTGGCTCTCTCTGAGCCAATCCCTTCGGCTGCCTGGCAGCTGGTCCCTGCCCTTGGCCCTGGCTGGGGGGTGCACCTATGGAGACAGGGGCTCTTGGGAAGGCTGTGGGGTCCTGTCCACCTGGACCAGGCAGCTGACCAGGTCTGGTAGCAAGTTCCAAAGAGTGATGTGCTAATTTATTCAAAAACAATTCTTCGATTCCCTCAGCGTCTTCTCCCTCCAGCCACCCAGTTCCCCAAAGGAGTGAACAGGGGTGCACATACACGCCCCCCCCCATTTCCTTCTTTTCTTTCTAGGCCCAGCCACCCCTTCACCACACTCACCAATATTTTTAAAACCCTGTGGTTTGGGGCCTGGGCTTTAAAACTACTTACTCTCTACCTGGTAGATGTCCTCTGTACCAGGACAGCCGTCTGCACAGCCCTCTTCTCCAAAAAAGGTTCTGCGCCAAGCAAAGTGGTTGTTCCGAGTGTCATTAACCTCTTTCCAGAAGCTTCCTTTGCCTCCTAGGGAATGAGTACTGCTGGGGGGCGGGAGGAGCCGTGGCCTGTACCCAGAGCTGCGGCCTCGCCCGGCCTCCGGGCCTCCGGGCCTCCGGGCCTCCGCCCGCCGCGTGCCCACCCCCGTGCCGCTGCCTTCATTGCGAGGAAGGTCTGGGAAACATTTTCCCCGCGCTAATTTTATATTTCCCCTTTCCCCCCGGCAACATTAAACATAATTCCGCGCTGTCACTGTCACTAAGGCTGCGGTTTGCTGATGTCTCTCCTTGGAAATCCGACCCCTTTGCCTCCAACAGGGAGTCCTCACTGCTCAGCCTCTGGGAGGCCCCTTTCTCCACCGGGGACTGCAGGGTTTCTGTGGACAAGCTGACAGACGGACAGACAGGCAGACACCCCAGTAACAAATAAAGGCCAGAAGGGCCCCGACCATCGTTTCAAAGCCCCTTTCCCTACGACAGCAGAAGCAAGTGTATTTTGGACGGGCTTTTGGTTGCTGGTTTATTTAATAAAAATCCCTGTGTGTGTGCGTGTTTTGAAGTCTCGGGGTGTGTGATGTGTAACTACAGCCACTCCACTTTTTAAATGTCCCTTTCCATTTGTTTCAGTGCCTGTCCTCTTCAATTCCTCTCTGTTCTTTATCCACCCCCCCCCACCACCATACATTTTCTCTGGCTAAGCAATAACCGCTGGCGCACTGGCTTCATTCCTGGAGATAGAACCCATTTATCCCTTGTGTTGCCTCGCAGAGGCCCGGTTCTTCGGGGCCTTTGGTGACAGACTGGAGCCACAGAGAGGAGGCTGGTCTCAGTCCCCAGGCCCCGCTCCCCTGTCCTGTGGGATACCAGCCCGGGGGTGCTCCAGAGGGCGAGCCACGCTGCCCAGCACCCGCAGGTTGGCCCTGGGCTCCTGGGCACGGTTCTGGGCGCTCTTCGTTTGTTTTTCTTTCCTCTGGAGGAGCTGCTCGCACTCTGCACACCCCACGGCAGCGCTTGGGAGCCTTCTGCACCCAGGCCGCGGGTTTCAGAGCGATTATCTCATTTCGCGGGTGCAGAGGGGAGCGGAAGGCAGCACCTGGGTCAGGCATTCAGCAGAGGGCCCATGTCACAGACCCAACCCAAAGGTTAATTTTCCTTCATTAGCATCTCCATAGTTCGCTCCCTGCTTGGGATCTGGGGTCTCTCTCCTCCCAGCTCCCCTCTGGAATATTCACGCTCTCTCTCTCTCTCTCTCTGGGTCTCCTCTCTGCAGCCTACATTCTGCCAGGTTCCTGTGGGACCCTCAGGCTGATCCCTGAAAAACGCATCTCGTCAATTTCCAGTTTGCCTATTTCTTCCCCAGAATGCATCTCCTGTCCACACCTCTCCCTTCCACACCCCTCATGGAGTGTCCTGCTTTATTTGAATTAGTTCACTTCTTCCCTTTTACTGCGCCTCCCCCTCCCCTTATTCTTTCATTCACTGCTAGTAAAAGCTACAGATACAAAATGGCAAAGTTCAGCTGGTTGTGCCTGGGGAGAGCCAGCCAGCCCAGCCACCTAGAAAGAAACTGGAGGTTTGTAACAGAAGAAACAACAAAAGAAAGCTAATGGCATTTGCGGCTTATGGGGAGAGTGTGTTTGCGTGTCTGTATTTTGCAGATTTCTTCCGAACAGCCTTTGTGCAGACTCCACAGAGGCGTTTGCCCAAGCTCATCACCGTATAGGGGCTGGAAGTTAACCTCTTACATCAAATGAATCTTTTAATTTAGAGGCCAAAAAATTTCCATGTCTAGCCACCTTTTGGAGACCCAGCCTGGGCTCAAGGAGGCAAGACTGGGGCTCATCATAAAGACCAGATAAAGTTTGCCAAAGTTATTAGTTTTTCCCCTCCATCCTTTCTCCACCAATCTGCAAAATTCCCCCATCCAACAAATAAAAGTTCAGGAAAGTAGCAGCTTTTCCTCCACGAGCAGATGGCTGGGAATTTCTGTACCTTTTCACAGCAAGCCTGTTGATGGAGTGCTTTCCCAAGCTCAGACACTGAAATGATTTATAGTTTTTCAACAAGTCACTGTTTTGGTGTGCTATTTAGGTGGGGCTGAGACAATCTAATAATCAATGTAAGGCTGCATGCGGAGGGGGGAGGGGACCGTCTGCGACCGAGAAGAGAGTTAACACCAGAACATGAAAGCCCGTCGGGTCTCCGGGGATGGAATTTGGGGAAGAGCCGGTGCACACGTCTGCTCGGAGGCTGTAAAGAAATACATTGTTAACAACCACAAGACAGACAATGCCCCGAGCTCTGCCTTGATTCTGAGCTGAGCTACTTTCAAGATTTTTTAGTAGCACTGTTCATTTTGATGGAGTTTCTGGGCCATTTGAAATTCACCCTTTAGCCAGCCCGCACGTGGGGTATGGTTGCAGAATTCATTTTCTGATTTACTAGTCCTCCTCCTATATTTTCTTTATTTCCTGATGGCCTCCCAGGGGTCCAATCTTTCCCCCCTTCCTTTTATAGTGTCCAGTTTTGTTCTCCCCGCAGACAACTCAGTGTTTTTCCTCTTTCTCCTGATCACCCATTTACTACCTATGTCTCCTTCCTTCCTTAAGAGACAGAGAAAGAGGAAAAAAAAAAAAAAAACAATGGGAGGGGATTTCCAAATGGTTCCCCTCTAAGTATTATTAATTACTGCTACAAGGCAGCCAGTTCTTAACTCATAACAATTCTGAACTAATAACAAAGTTGTAAATTACCACTGACTTTCAGATCTTTCCCATTCGTCACCTCTGATTGATTTGATTCCTATTCCGGTCTGTGAAATAATTCTCGCTGCTCCGACAATCAGCTCTCCCCACGAAGCAGAGAGCAGAGCAGGACCCCTGCCCAGGACCCGCCCCTCAGGTCTTCCTCTTCACCTGAACTTTTGGTTTCCACCCCGGGGCCCATGGCTGGGCCTGGAACACAGTGTGGGCAACGTTCATGGGGCAGTTCAAACACGAGGAAGGGGCGGACTTGCAGACCTGCATTTGTTCAGTGATTTATATGCAATTCTGGAACATGGGCGAGCAAATTAATTGTATTGACAGAGCCAAACAACATCAGTTTTTAAGTCTCCTGGACATTTGTTTCCTCCAGATGCAGGGCTAAAGCAATGGATTAAAAAAAATTTTTTTTTAAAGATTCCTAAACCCAGAAAACTCACCCAAGCCAAGTGCTGTTTCTCCTTATCTTCCTGGGTACCATTTCTAAGGAGCCCCTTTATTGTCTGCTGACCTATCAGAGATGGGATTTCCGATGGTGGGTGGGGAGGAAAGGTGTGGGGGGGGCAAGGGGCTTTGGGGAACAGGAGCACCCCGAAGTCCCCATCTTTTGGCAAGGGCGTTCTATAATCTAAAGGTTCTTTTTCCTGCCACCCACATCCAGAAGGCAATTTTTATGCCATCCCTACCCGCTGCCTCCAATACCTCTCAAGTTTTAATCTTAATTATATTATTAAGTGAAGTACTGTGCTGTCAGGGAATTGAACATGATTTATGACGTCTGCCTATTAAAGGATCGATTGTGAATATCGCTACTATCATCTATCAATAGTCTTCGGCCGGGAGGTATGTCTCGCTCCACCGTGGTTTGTAATACCGAAATGACAGACCGCAGGAAAAGACGGTTTCTTCTTCGCAGGACTAGCTCTCCAGGTGCAGCAGGGCGCGTGTTCCAAACACCTCTCACGCCCAGAGAGAGCGTAAAGATTTTTTTTTAATGTTTAAACCTGTGAATGCTCCTTCCGATCTAGTAGAAGGACAACCAGAGTCGTTTTTTTTCAGGGCGAGAGGTAACCTCTGCAGGTCGATATGAGGGGCGAGCGTTCTCCAGCTTCCAGGCGATTTGCAATGAGACTAGAAGGGAAAGACCAGCAACCACCGAGGGGCCTCTGCACCGGAGGGCCGCTGGACGGAGTGGGGGGGCGGGGGGGGGAGACTGTATACGTTTGGAGCAGACGTCCGGGCTGTGCCTGTGCCCTTCCACTTGGAGGCGTCCAATTTCTGGATCCATCAAGGCTCTCTACCCCGAGCACCCCTACGGAGCACCCCTTCCACCTGCTCTGGCCTCCTCCGCGCAGGGGGAGGCGGGTGCGAAACGCGCCGAGTGGAGGCCTGGGCGCCGCCGAGGCCTTTGTCTCCAGACGGAGCTCCGCTTTTCTCCACCCTTGCGGGGCACGGCACGGGTCACCGGCGAGTCTCGGCCTCTGCTTTAGGGGGAAGGCAGGGAGGGGCGGCGAACCGAGCCAAACTGCCGCCTGGGACGGAGGCGGGAGCCCCCGGGCGGGGTGGGGCTCGCAGCGCGGCCTGGCCTGTACCCTGTGCCCTGCGCCTGTGGTCCTGCGGGCGTACCGGGCGCCTAGGCCCAAGACTCCCTCCTCAGCTGCGGCGACGCGGGGTTGACCCAGCGCCCGCTGGTACCGCGAGGGAAGCGCGCACGGCCTGAAGCATCGCAGCCTTGACCTGGGCTGGAGGAGGCGCAGGATGCGGGGCCTCCCGCCTGGCTCTGCGCCTGGCCGCCCGCCCGCGGGGCCTGGCCCTCCCGGCCTTCGCGGCTCAGGTCACCCCCCTCCACAGGGCCAGCTCCAGGAATTAGGAACATCACCGGAACCTGTTCGCCTTCCCTTTCCCCGTGCACGGCCCACACGACGCATGGCCACGCTGGGCAGGCAGGTTGTTGGAAAACGACCACCAGCAGGGAGGGAGCGTGCCTCGGCCTGACTCCTGGCTGTCCCCGGCGCCAAACCTCTCCTGGCCAGGAGGATGCATTGCAAGCTAGAAACCTGTCTCCAGGCGCACCATCCCGGCTGTCTTCCCCAACCCAGCCTCCCACTCCTCCCCTCGGCCACCATGGTTCGTCCTCAGGTCTGGCTCCCAGACACAATGCCCAGGACACAGTAAGCACTCAATAAATGCTCGCTGTTGTCATCCATATCAGGCACATCTGGTTTCCTCCACAAGCACCTCCTTCCTCGCACACGTGTATTCCAGAGCAACCACGGCACAGCTGTGCTCCCCACCCTCCCTGCCTAGGGGCCCACCCGCTGCCTCTGCCCCCTAAAAGGCTGGATCCACAGCCCCCCATCTCTGACGGGCTGGGGAAAGCCCGAGACCCCTGCAATTTCTCCTTCCGGCCTGGAAGGTCTGGGCCGCCCTGGGCAGAAGACACTAAGGCCTGACGCGGGTGTCCGTAGGTCCCTAAGGGGCCCTGCCCAGGTCAGCGCGCGGGGGGGGGGGGGGGCGCATTTCCGTCCCCAAACATCCTCTGACAGTGGAGAGTGGTTCGTTGCTTTAAAGCAAACAACCAAAAAGGAAACCTTTAGTGAGAACAGGCTGGTGTGCTGGAGGGGGCGGAGGACCCGGGGCAGGCTGAGGCAGGAGGATCGGTAGCAGCTGAGTCAGAAACGTCGGAATGACACGTTTTTCTTTCACAAACAATTCTCTGGGTAGGCCTGTCGCCGGCCTGGGCCGAGGGGCATGAGTTGGAAGACAAAAGTCCCTAAACACGCTGTCCCACACCAGGTAGCCAATTTTATTTTACGATCTTAAATAAATATAACTCTCCCTTCCTGGTTCTTCTTACCAATACTACTAATAACATTGCTGTTACTATTTTGCAAACGACATGTCGGTCCCAGTCGTCCTTCGAGGCCGCAGCAGCAGCCACGCCCAGGGAGCCGACCACCTGCTGCGCTGCTTCGGGGGCTCGTCCCCTCCGCCGCGTCCCTTCCCCTCACCAGGGGGGTGGACATTCTTGGATATGGACCTCTTTAAAAAATGACGACTGTCTTGTCAATGCAGTCCATCCGTTCTCTCTTTCTTTCTAGTCCTTTTTCGGCGCGAGGGGCCCAGGCGCAGGCCTGGCGGCGCGTTTTGCCGGGTCCCCAGTGCATCGTCAGGGCTAAAACTTTGGCCTAATTGGAAGCTAGAACATCTCGAGCGAGGGAGTCGGGAAGAAATCGGCGGCCTCAGGAGCTGGATTTAAGCTTTGGAGGGATTGGAAATGGAGGGTCTGGAAGGAGGATGTGATTCCTACGATTTCCCCCCGCCCCCTCCCACTCGGGATCGTGCTTCTCCCCGCTGGGCCTTGCGGGCCGCGCGGCCCTGAGCTCTCCGCGGTCTGGGTCCCGGCGGCCGGCTTCGCAGGCTCCGGGCCCCTGAGCGTCTGGCGCGCCCTCCCTAGCACTCAGACCCTGCGTCCCCGGCTGGCTGCTGCTGGCCCCCGGGAGGAGGCGCTGGTGCCCGGGTCGGCCTCTGGTCCCTCCCAGCCGTCGTCCCCGGGGCACCCATTCACAAAGCCCTGCTTGGAAGAGGACACACGCACGCACGCACACACACACACACACACACCCCGAAGAGGGGAGTTTGATCTTGTCTCATTGGCGTCTGGGCCTGAAAGGAAAATCGTTTGGGTAAACAGCCAAGCTTCCAGGCTTAACGCCCGGCTCCCGCCCCCGCCCCTCCGCCCCCTCCCGCTCCCCCACTCCCCTTCAACCCCACCCGCCACCCACACTCTGCTCCGCAGCCGGGCCCCGAGCGAGCTGCGCGCGTCCGGGCGGGAGCCCGGGGCTCCGGGGTTCAAAGGGCCGCAGCCCCCAGGGAACGCCCTCCTCTCTGTGCCCCGGGGGACAGAAGCGGACTGCAGGGCGGTGGGACCGGCCTGGGCCACGGTAGGAACCGCGAAATCTCCCGATTCCCTGAGTAGGGCTCGTCCCGGGGGAGGGCGCCGGGGAGTTCGGATCTCGCCAGCACATTTGCGCCCAGCCCGCGCGGAGGCCCAGCCCGCGGCGCCCGGCGGGCACCCTGGGCCCCACCAGGCGGTCACAGGCGTGTGCACACGTGCGTGAGCGGCCGCGGCGGGGGCGTGGAGCCTCTGCAGGCCGCAGTGAGCTGGGAACACCACCGTAGGGCGATTATCGGGTCCCCGCCTCTTTCCAAACGGCCTTGGCTCGTGGCAAAGCCTTTAATCTATATTAAGCGTTTTCCGAAGTTTGATTCTTTCCAACGGAGAGTTCTTCAGTTAACTGGCTGTAAACATAATTAATAGTTATTAACATGCAAAAAAAACCCACTTTGTGGTGTTTTAAAAGAGATTGGTTTCTCTCTAGCTCACACTCAAGCGAGGGGGGGAAACCTCGAAATCTGAAAATATCCTGATTAGATTATTAGGCCGCCCCCCGCCCCCCCCCCCCCCGCAACTTCTCTAATGAAATTCCTCTCTCTTCTCCCTTCCGCTGCCTCTCCTTCCCTCCTCACCCTCTGCTCTCCCAGCCTGGGTCTCTCTCCAACCCAGGAATCATTAGCAACACCCTCTGGCTACATGTTCCCCATCAATGGAACATTGTGACATAGTTGTAATACAAACTCTGCCGCCTTGCACTGCGTCTTGCGGTAGGAAGTGTAATAGCAATAAAAAATCATTTTTCATCTCCAGGCATTATTCAGTGGGGGGAGAAACCCCAGAAAATCTGAATGTGAGAACAGGAGGGGGTGGAGGAGATAAAAATGAAGGCAAGGAGGAGAGAGAGAGAGAGAGAAAGGCGAGAAGCCTTTTCCTACGTAGAGACCTCTCAATCCTGGAGACAACTAGACTCAAGTTTCTCATTTTCTGCATTCGTCTTTCTTCTCTTTTTGTGCCCGCTCTTCACTTATGTCCGCCAGTGGACCCCAGGGCCTTCTAGGTCCCAGCATCTCTCAGCAGATCCCTTCTCCTCGACAGAGCATCCCAACCAAGCCCCTGGACTCCCAGGGGTCCCCCCACCCCTCCCCAGCAGTCTGGGGTGAGGGGTCCTCATTCAATCCCTGCTTAGAAATTGGGGTCTCTCAGGAGCCTTTCCTAGCTCGACGAAGAAGGGCCGAGCCTCCCAGAAAGCGAACGTGGCTATTTCCTTGGCTAAGCCCTGTAATTTCTGAGCAAAGACTCTCCAAGAGCCTCCTAATCTGCCATGAGTGTTGGTTATGAGGGGAAGACACTCCCTTCATTGCCTGCGTGCCCTTGGGAGCTCTCCGTGCCCACTTGGGAAGGGCAAAGTTTCAAGAAAGGGTCCCCAGGCTGACTCTGTCCAGGCAGGGAAATGCAAGGGCTCAGCACATGGACACATCCACTCTGTGGCCATAGTTTCTAGCTCAGCCAGCATTACCCATGGGATCCAGTGAGCTCCTTTATACAAACACAAACGTCGTCGAAACCGCATTAGAAAGACTTCTGTGCACCCTCCACCCCCAAACAGACAAACACACACACAAAAAAAAACCCCTGCACAAATCCTTGCGAGGCAAGATAGGACACTGTCATTGTAACACCACATTTGGCACCTTTGCAGGAAAAATCTTGTTTTCTGAAATTTGTTTTCATTTCTAACACCTATCTCTGGGATGGCGTGTTTTGGAATCAATTGAAGCAGAGACTCACCATATAAGTGAATTAAACTTTCTTTCTAATTTTGTAGTCCTGAGGTCTCAACAGTGGGGTGAACCCCCTAAGTTACCCACTGGGTAAAATAGGGTCAAACACCCCGTTATACTTTGCAGAGAAATACTGTGTAGTTTGTAACTCTTGCAGCTGCTTTCACTGGCCTATAGATGTACAGATTTAGGGACTGAGTTTTGTGGTCATTTGGTCATCTGAGCCAAAGGCTGAGGGGGGAACAGGCGGGCCCCTGCATGGCGGGGCACTTTGGATATCTGAAGGACCAGAATGAGTGGATTTCGGTGGAAATCGTAACTGCGAAGGGATGACTTCATAGGCACCGCCTTAAGGGAGATATTTGCATTGGCCACAGCTGAGTGGTCGCAACACGCTGGCGGCGCAAACGTCTGGCCTCTTAGGGACATCTCTTGTTTATTTTCTATTTTCTATGAACATAGCGTCACGACTTGGACTTGGCAAAATTGCGTCTATGTACTTTTTTTCTGTTTCTCCTGTTATGTTCCTTTTACGCCAATGCAGACGCTGCGCGGTGTGTCGGTCGCAGAGGACGGGGTGCAGCCCGTGGGAAGGAGGCCTGTGCATTTAAGCTTCCCTTAGGTTTGGGGGGAAAGTCCGAAGATGGTCAAGTTAGGCTGCGGAAGGCTGGGAGGCACAGCCGTGTAATTCCAGTTTCCGCGGCGAGGTGGCGCTCCAGGGCACGGCAGCGCGCCCCGCTGCCCGCCGCGTTCCCGCAGCGAGGCCGCGGCCACGGAGCCAGGGGAACGCCGGCTTCCCCGCGCCTGGGCGCGGAGATCCGGGAGCGCTCGGACCCGCTGGACCTCCTGGTCGGCGGGCGGGCGAAGGCTCGAGGCCGCGGCTGAGGAAGGCCAGCGGCAGCGGGGAGAGCAGCCGGACCGAGGCGGGGCACACTGCCGGGCCGGGTGGCTCCGGGGTGCGTGGGCGGGGGGGGGGGAGTCAGCCAAGTTGGAGTTCGCTGTGCGACGCGGGGTGCGGGTCCCCCGAGGCTCGCAGGCCGGCGCGCGGGGATCCGGCTCAGCCCAGCGTGGAAGGCCGGGCCCACGCACACCGAAGGCGCGCCCAACTCTTGCAATCCCTGCTCGGGACACCTCGCTTCTCTTTCATTTTCCTTATTATCTTTTTTTTTTAAACGAAAAAGAAAAAAGGGTGGAAATGCACCCCGTATTGCTGTTCCCCCAAACCAGAAGGTTTTCCTATTTGATAGGTTTGTCCTTTCCTTCCTGGTAGCTTTACTTCCCTTCCCTTTTCGTCTCCCCCACCCTTTTCGCGTCTGTTTTTCTGAGAGCTGGTTCTGTGTGGGTGGGTGAGAGAGCGAAAGAGAGAAAGAGAGAGAACGAGAGAAATTAACAGCAGCCCAGACGACCCAGCATTGGGCAAATGGCAGCAACGTGGAAGCTATTTCGATGTATCGCACACACGTCCATCCTCCGACTTCGTTTCTATACTTTTGCCTTCCCTACGCATCTCACAAGCTCCAAGTCCAAGACGAGGGGGGCAAATGCTTTTCGCCGCCTCTCTCTCTCAACTTGCGGTGGAGGGGGCCCTGGAAAACCATTTTTGAAGCAATGACAGAAATAATTCTACTAATAGTCACTGTGCACAACATTGCCATCTTGCATGAATTTCCTCGTGGGTTTGCAGCCAGCTCCGTGGGGTCCGAGCAAGGCCAGAGGCGTGGCTGTTAGACTGGGCTCTCTGTTGAGCCATGTCCTTGTCCCCTGGGTGACAACCCCTTACCCAGTAGCTTTGGGCTCTGCATGCTGGGAAGCTTGGCTGAGCTTGCACCTGGTCGCAGAATAGGGCCAGCTGCACTTCCTTTAGCCCGCATTCCCTGCCGCCTCACCTTCCTTGAAGTTTCCAGTGTAAATGCAAGTATTTTCGGTGGCCCCATTTGGGAGTCTACGGAAACTCAGGGGGCCAGGTCATTAGGCGTGTTCACGTGGTGACCGAGAATATACACACAACTCGAGGCTCCTCCAGTGCATTTCTTCAAGTATTTATTTGAGTTAAGTCATGAAAAGTGACAGTTGTGGAATGGACAGCTTTTACACGTAATGAAGTCAGACGAGGCTTTACCCTGTCCATTGCTATAAATCAGCTTTGAAAAAGACCAATGAAGAATAGTATTTGGGCACCGAAAAGCCAGCATTGGCTGAGGGGCCTTTTCAAAATCGGCCTGCAAGCAGGCTTTCTGAGCAGGAGTGGGGCCAGGCGCGGAACTGGCAGGGTGGCCCTCCGCTGACCCAGGCAGCGTGGGACCTGCACTGCCTGCAGGTGACATTTTGGTGGGGGCAGGTCTCCTCATAGACTTTAGCTTTGGACTTGGGCCATCTCAGTGAGTCCAGGCAGGTGGCCTCCGCCCTCAGCACGGTTGAAAATTCAGAGGGGCTGACACCCAGGCCACAGTCTAGTGGGGCCCAGCCCAGGTCCCCAGCAGGCTGAGGGTGTCCATTTCCTTCTTCCATCGGGTGGGGCTGGACCACAACCGGCAGGACACTCCACTCTCACTAACCCATTTGGAAATGGTGTCAGCAGATGGAGGGGAGGAAGGGGAGGAAGAAGAGTGAGAAATTAAATTTTCCAGGGGCCCTGAGAGGCCAGTTTGGCCCTCTCAGTGACATCAAAAGGACTTCATTTGCTAGGGAGCCCAAGGGAGGACTGGGACCCAGCACCCAGAGGTCCTGGGATGGGGGAAGGGTTTCAGTTCAGCACCTGCCCCACTCATGAAGTCCAGACATGGCTTTCTGAAGAAGGTGCGCTGATGGGTGTTTTTAAAATAAAATTTCTAGGAAATCTCAGCTCCTGCACAACCGCAATTTAGATCACAACCCGAGGTGGGGGGTGGGGGTGGGAGAGTCCTCTCCCCAGTGCCTTCGACCCACAGTCCGGCAACTAACCTGGCCCCGGGAGAGGCAAGAGGCAGCAGGCTCGCCAGCAACAGGTGCTGCTGTCCGTCCTCCCCGACTCCTCCAGCCGGGCCCTTTCCGTCTTTATTTCTGGGGTCGGCAGGAAAGAGGGAGAACACCTCCCACTCACCCCCACCCTTGGCCACAGAGAGAAGCCCACGGAAGGCGAGGAGACCTGGCCACGCTGGGGGCCAATGTCTGGCTGGGAGGCTTTAGAGACCATCTGGGGCCCGGAGTTCGCTTAGCTTGAAATTCCCAGACTCTTGGCTGGACGCTCCGACTGGGAGGGCCCCCGCCCCCCGCCAAGACTAGTCCCGAGAGAAAGAGGCCGGGGTGGGTTGGGGTGGGGTGGAGGGTTGGGGTGGGGCGTTGGTGAAGCGCACTACGCCCGCCCTGGGGCAGTCACAGGCGACTTCGGGACGAATGCACCCCACCCAGGCCTGCGACGCCTCCCTTGCGGCCTGGGGACCGGATGCCGGCCTGGTGTAACATCCCCTCCCTGCTTTGGAAACGGGGACATGGGAAGGGAGGCGCCCACCCCGGGCACACCAGGCTCCCGCTCTATCCCGAGCCCCTTCGCCCTCCGGGTCAGCAGGAGCTGGCACCTGTCCGCCCGGGCCTCCGCGGTCGGCTGCGCGGCCGCCGCCCCCAGCCCAGCCCGCTGGCGCCAGGGCTCTCAACGTCCTAGGCCGGGGCATCGAGGGCGTGGGGATCTCGGGGACAGGCAGCATGGAGGGTGGGCAGAGAGGACGGCAGCTTCCATTTTTCCGGCGGAGCGCAGGGAAACCCGCCGGAGGGGGCCGGGGGAGACCCCTCCTCCCCTCCGCCCGCAGGCTGCCCGGACTCGGCGGGCGACGCGCCTCCGCCCGCCCGAGCGTTTCCATAAATCAGGCCGCTGGCAGGCTGCTAATTAGCTCAGGCGGAAAAGAATAGAAAGAAGGGGAGTCCAGTAGTGCGCAGGGGGCTGGGGGTGGGAACTCGGTAGGTGGGAGAGCAGAATTTCCCCGGGACCCACCGGAGACTCCTGGGCGCGCCCCCGCAGCCCCCGCGGAGGCCGGCGCGCTCGTGCCCCGCCCCGCCCCCCCGGGCCCGGGCCTGCAGGCTGCGGCCTCCAGCGCGCCCTCCTCCTGCACCGAGAGCACCGCGCCTGGGCCCTGGCGCGCCCACCCACGCCGAGGCCCCACTCCCCTCGCCCCCTGCAGTAGCGCAGGACTTTCCAAACTCCATCCCCGCGTGTCCCCTCCTAGACCTGAAGCCTGCGCCTGGAAAAAGCCGCCGGGGAAGCCGGGCGCTGGACCTGGACGGCGGGCCGGACACCTAAGGCTTCGGGGTGGCCAGGCTCCCCCAGGGATGGCGGCTTGTGTGGGGTTGGAGGTTGTAACCCGTCCCCTCGGTCCCCACGGAAAGGCGAGGCGGGCCGACCCAGGTTAGAAATAACACCGACGTGGGATTATTGATTGCCCTGTGAATCCGGAGCCGAGGACGCGGCGAGGGAGCGCGACCGCGGCTTATTTCCTTTCTTTTCCTCGCCCACCCTCGCCCGCCGCGGGCTCGCGCCCCTCCCTGCCCTGCGCGGGGCCGCGACTCTGCGATGACATCACCGCGGAGACCCGCGGCCTCCCCGCCCCGGGCCCGGGACCCCGGAGCGGAGATTGACAGGTGTCGTTCTCAAGGACAATGCCTTCCAGGTGTCGCCGTCGCCGACGCATCCCTCCCCGCCGCCCCCTCTGCCCTCTTCGCTGCCAGCGCCCGCCGCCCCTCCTCCTCCTCCTCCTCCGAGTGAAGAGCTCTGGTCCGCCTCCCCCAGCCCCTGGCATCTGGGCACCGGGCCGGCCCACCGCCTGCCGCGGGGCGGCTCGGGGGCGCCCAGAGCCCCGGGGAGGGCACCGGCGAAGGGGGCGGGCGTGTGTTTTAAAGGAATCAGCGGTGGTCTCTGGACTTCCCTGCCTTCTCTCTCCATCCCCCGCCCGCCCCCCCCCCCCCGCACACACAATATAACAGACGCGAAGATAATCCTGCCATCTGGCAAATCCCAAATTTGGCGACTAAGCTCGGAAAGCAACTGCGACGTGTCATCCCGGGTGTGGGTGGCCGGTCCGGGCCCGGCTCTCCGGGTAGCTGGGGCGAGGGCGAGGGTTGAGCGGGCACCCGCCCCACCTCGGCCGCGTCCCTCCATCCCTGCCCGGACCCGCGAGGCTTGGTGGGGGTCTTCCTCCCTCTCTGGGCTTCAGGCTCCGGTTCGGGAATGGGGGGTAGGGGCTCCGGAGTTACGCGGGGGGCTCCCTTCTCCGGGGACCACCAACAGCACCCCGTGGCGCTCCAACCCAAGTTGGGCTTCATTATGGAACCCCGAAAGTACCGCCCAGCCCCGAGGCCTGTCGCAAGCGATTTACATCATTTGGTGATAAGGATCATACTTATTAGATTTCTTCAAAGCCAATGGGGGTTTTCTATCTTTCTTTCTTTTCTTTCTTTCTTTCTTTCTTTCTTTCTTTCTTTCTTTCTTTCTTTCTTTCTTTCTTTCTTTCTTTCTTTCTTTCTTTCTTTTTTTTAAGGAGGGCATTTGTGCTAAATTGCCCAGTGCTGGTGTGATAACTCTCAAAAGTTTGACATCAAAGGAAGTAATATTATTCAGTTACCAGAGAAGCTGCCTGTCTAAATAAGAATATCTTAATTACTGCAAGACAAAGGTAGGAAAGGGGTCGGATCCCCAAAGGGGAGCGGCGCGGAGCGCCCCCTTTGAAGCCCTGTCTGCATCGGCCCATCGCGGCCCCTCATCACGCCTAGTCCGGTTTCCTTTCCTCTGCGCGTCGGTCCTCTGAACTTTATAACCAGATGTAAACACGCTGTTATTGGGGACGTAATCTTCTCGGGTTCTTATTCGGAGAAATTTCCATCCCGTCCGGTTCTAGAGTAGGCCGTGGAGTCCGCTCCATCCATGAAGGGACTAAGGTTTCGTGGACAATAATGTGGCAATTGTTGATGGTTTGTGACCCATAAAATGTGGAGGTGACTGTTCCGGCTTTGGTATGTAATTATGCAAAACACTTTCCATAAAGACTCGCCATTCGATCTAATGGCGGTCCCTGCGGCCTGTTTCCAAAAGGGAGGGTCTACGCACCAGAAAGAAAAGTAACGTTTGTTTTAACACAGGTTTTATGGGGGGGGGGGGGGATGGGTAAATACAAACACGTCGCAACGCCGCCCAAACTATTTTTTTTTTTTTTTGGAGTCAAATGAAAATAATTACGAGGAGGTTTAATAAGTTAATCACAGCAACACACAGGGGGGTGGGATTCAGGCTTCAGCCTCCCACCTCCGGGCCTAGGCCTGGGCTTGAGAATGGGGGAGTCACCTCCCGCTTCCGCAGGGGTGGGGTGGGACTCTGTCTCGCCCGGGTCCCCCTAGGTGGCCCGCTGGAATCTGACTGGGATTGGGGGGGGGAGGGCAGGCAACGTCTCCGCTTCCCCAAATCTTGCCTATGAAATTATTTGGCAGAGGGCATTTTAACAAAACAGACCTCTCTTAAAAAGACCCTCCATCACCTCTCCCTCTGGTGCCCTGAAACCCCCAGGGTTTAGAGGTCCCCAGAGAGGCCGTGGGAGGGGGTGCCAGGGCAAGGAGCAGCTCCTGAGTGACATCTTAGCCCTGCCGGTGGGGCTGACTCCCAGCACCTGAAGTTTTGTTCTCAAAAAAATAATAATACGAGACCTTTTTTAAAGGCCTGCAGGAGGAGAGGTGGAATGAGACGGAGATTCGTCACTGGTCCCTGTCCAGCCTCGGCTGCTGGCTAAAAAGCAAGCATTTCTGTGTCACCCACGGGGCTGCCACCCTCCTTGAGACGTGGCCGGCTCCCTGGCCCCACCGCCTGCTGCGCGGTGACGTTGCCCTGCAAGGCGGAGGACGCCTGGGCCAGGGGACCTTTCCAGGGGGAAGCGCTGATTAAAAGAGAGGATCATCTAAATATCAAAGTGACGCATGGGGAGAGCTGGGAAAAAATATTTAAGCTAATGAAAAGCAAATAAAGAAGCAGGCACTTGGGCTGCGAAATTAAATATTATGTTTAAGATGGTGCCTTTTGCTTTTCTTTCTTTTTCTTTTTTCTTTTTTCTTTTTTGTGCGGGCTTGAAGCTTCCCGATTCATGTCCACATAATAAACACTCAGGTTTGTCATCCGAGGTGCAAATCTGAAAGATATTCCAACAAATGAAGTCGCGGCAGAGAGAGGAATAAAGAGATCGGCGCCTGTCAGGGGTCAGGCAGCCTGAGATTGCTTGTAGAGATCTTTTGAAAATTCCACACGATTGAAGGCTTAGGGGCTTCACGGCGCTCGCGTTTCAAACTCACATCAGTGGGATCACAGTCAGAAAGAGCGGTCTGAACATTTTGATGCAAACATGGCGGCGGCGTCAGGGTTTCTCAGTAGCTCAGACTCTCTCCCTCTCTCTCTCTCTCTTTTTTTTTCCTTTCTTTCCAAGAGGACACTCTGACATGGCTGTGATCCTCCGGATGCCAGAGTCGTCAGAAAAGCAAGAGCAAATTGCGTCTTGCCTTGTAACTTCCTTTCAGTCCGAAGGAACTTAGGGTCTTGATGCCAGGGAAAAAGGGGGGATGTGAGTCTCTGCTGACCCGCCTGGGACCGTAGGTCAGAAGAGTTTCCTATTTCGTAATTAACGACCCACTCCTAGATAGGTTCCTAGAAGGTTCCCTTCTCCTCTGTGTTTACCCAGAGTGTGACGATGATTTCTCGGTCAGTTTGTATTGAAATTTCCTGCCACTGTCAATGCTACGCAAGTTCAGGTGTGTAAAAAATGTGAGTCTGCACTCATGAGCACACTCAACTTTAGCAGCCCACCCCGACATCGGCCTGGCCGCCTCACTTCCTGGGCTTGAGTGCTCACGTGTGTTTCGCCCACCCCGACCAAGATGTCAGCACTTTCTGGTTCAGAAAGGACACAGAGCAAATCAATGGTCGCTGTGATGGATCCACCAGGGGAGAGAAAGTAGAAGGAACTGGGGAGAGGGGGTTCTATGAAAACACATCAAACCAGGGAACTCTGAAATGGAACCGGGCTGAGTTGATGGCGAGTGGGGGCGGGGGGGGGGGAGAAAGAGAAAAAGCTGGTTAGAGAGTCAGGGCTGGAGGACACTTTTCCAACGGCCAGAAAACCAAGCCAATTATGCCCCAAACAGGAATCACATAAAATTAATTTCTACTAGTTTGGCGAACTTTAGGGAAAGCGGGCGGGAAAAGGACACATTTATCATCACTTGGCTGGTTTAAATTTTTACATGTATATCAGACACAAACAGCAAAGCATTTGGGCGGGGGAATATTCTGAATTAGAGTTGGTTTCATGAATTCTGAGATCAAGAGAACAGAAGTCGGGTTCCTGAGAACCGTTCTGAAGCGCACACATAGGGAATCTCTCTTGACCGTATCGATAATATGTTTGTTTCCTGAATTATCAACTCAAACCATTAACACATGTGTGTTCTTTAACAGGTGGACAGGAAGGGGAAACATGTGAGGTTGATCTAACTGGTTTTACAAGTTCAAATCCTTGACCCCCCTAGTGGCTGCCAGTTGGGGCGGCCACCCGGGACTTGGGGTGCCACGATAGGCCCCAACTGCACCGGCCTTGGGGCGCCAGGCGGAGGGGAGCTAGGCCCCCGCAGCCCTGGGTCTGGTGGTTCCGGGGGGATGGTGGGGAAAGCGCGTTGTGCGTGGCCCTCGGCCCCACGTCTGGAGCCTTCGCAGACACCCAAGTTGCCAAACCGGGCTGCAGAATTTCCCGCCGGCCCTGGAGGTTTTGGAGAGAGGTCCTGTGTATATAACGTATTTTTCCAGGTCCACAGTTCAGGGATAGAGAGCACGTCCTAAGTGTAACTTTTTAAAAACTTGAGCAGACGTGCAAACGAAGGGGCCACCCACGGGGCGCTCACTCTACCTCCGGCTCCTACGCAGGGCCAAGGCCCCCAGCTGGGCTTTAAAAGCGGAGTTTTTGTGCATTGAATACGAAAAGGCCTGTCCTGGTTTCCCGGAGAAGCTCTCACAGTGAAAAGGGGCCGGCGAGATAACCAAAGAAAGCGGGAACAGGCAGAAGGGGACTCCGGGTCGATGGGGACTGTGCCGCCCGGGAGCTGGAGGGGCGCTGGGGCCCCAGCTGGGAGGTGGCGTGGCGGGGCCCGGGCTCGGCTGACGTCCCTGCCACGGCGGGCGCGCCGAGGGCCGGGGACAGCCCTGAGCCAGGCCGGAGAGTGATCAGAGGCTCCTCGGGTGTAAAGTGGGAGGCCTCGGGGGAAACCCTCCCTGCAAAAAGCCGAGCTGGCTTGAGGTTCCGTGAAAACACCAGAACGAAGCGATCTAGAGCGCCCGCCCGCTTCGCCCACCGCAAAGGGTCTTCTCGGGCCAGAAGGGGAGGTGAAATTAGCGCAGCTCTGGCCGGCCAGCGACGGGGCGCGGAACGGCCACCTGCAACCTCTCAACCAGGACCCCCGGGCGCCGGGGACAGGAGGGCGACTCCAAATCACAGGCTGCCGGCGACTTCCGGTTATGTGGAGAGGTCCTCGTCTCCTACCGTCGCCAGCCCTGGGAGCTGAGGACACGCGAGGAACCTCTCTCTCGCCGACTCAGTCTCGCCTTATAAATAAATAAGTAAACTGCAAACCGAGTCAGAGGCTTCACAAAGCTGGAGAGAATTCCGAACCTCCAGGTGTTAAAGCAAAACCCGAAAAGAACCCAAACGCCTCCGGTGGTCCCTGGGCCAGACCGAGCGCGGCGCGTCTAGCGGTGCGCGGACAGCCGAGCACTCTGCTCCGGGAGAATCCAGAGCCAAACTGAGCGGGCTGGAGCCCCGCGCGCCCCTCCTGGCTGGCCTCGGGTCAGGAGACCCTGCGTGCACCCCTCTTCGCATCTGCTGGGCGCTGTGGGAAGCGCCGACCAGAGCAAGAAGGGCGCGGGGCTCAGGGGGAGAGCTCGGGGGCGCTGGAGGCCGGGCAGCGGCTGCCAGGCCCCCATCCCGACCCCAATGTCGCGCGTCCCCGTGCGGCGTCTCCAGGACTCAGGCACCGAAACGCTGCGGGCCTGGCGGAGTGCTTAGGAGGGGGAAGCGGTGCAACCGGAGGCTTTGCCCCGCTGCGTTTCCACTGGCGCGGAAAACGGAGCGTTTCCAGCGTGGGAAACCTCGCGTGGCTGCTGGCAGAGGCCCGCTCCGCGGGGCGGCGAGAACGCACGGGAACTCCAGTGTTAACCGTCGTGGCCTTTTCTGAAATGACTTCTTCCCCGCTCCAATTATGAAACTATAAACTCCAGGCGAGGCAACGCCTTTCTTCCCGTTTGGATATGACATTAACTAAACACAATCCTCTTTTAAGTCGTCTACACTCTAACTTCAAAGGGGCGCGTGTTAATTTTACCTTTATTTCAATGAATGCCGGGCCTGCCTTGTGAGGTTCCCCCCTCCTCCAGCCCTCCTTCCTAGATTTTACCATATGGAATACAGTAATGATTTAGCGCCCCTCTGGGGTGCAAGGAGCTCCCCCCCACCACCACACACCTTGCCTCATTTTAGATGATACTGTTAATTTCAGGGATCGCCGTGGGAAGTTTAGCTTGAAATGTGCGTGCCAGGGCACAAATGGCGAATGCGTCAGTTATCTGCAATGAACTCCAAGGGGCGAAAGACCAGCAAGACGCCCGACCTTTCCTTGGGTGTCCACAGGCCAGGCCATATGGCCGCATGAGATTTACTGAGCATCGTCTCCTGGTTCGAGGCTCCCCAGGCAAGGGCATTTCAGCAGGATGCGTGCCCAGGTGACCTCGCTCCCAGGCGGCTTTGCCACTGGGAACCAGAACTTGGTTCCTCGCAGGCAAGGGCTGTGGCCTTGGAAAGAAAGGCGAGGAACTCCCGGCCATCTTTCTGACGCCACGGTCCGTGTTCTAGGCTTTCTTGACAATTTCTCAGTGTGTTTCTGTCCAGACAGACGGAGCCGTTTGGAGTTAATTAACCTGTGGTCCAGCTACAATGAATACAGAGAGGAGAAGACCAGACGGGAAGAAGGGGAATGAGACGGAAGAGAGGGAAATAAAAGTGTCACAATGTGCGTTGAGCCGCATGCTTTTACACCGGTCGGTCACAGTTAGTTACCGACTTTCCAGCTGCGAGGCCGACGTGCGCCATTTACTGTAATTGAATTGCTGTTATAACACCTTTCAGGGGACCGCCAGGCCTTTCACGAAAGTTGCCCGCCAGGCCTGCGGCTGCCTGTCCTTCCCCGCCCGCGCCCGCCGCACGCCTGGCGGGCAGAGCTGCCCCAAGGGGACGGGGACACAGGGCTCCGCGCGACGCGGGGCGGAGCCGCAGGAACCCAGCTCCCGGAGAACCCACAGGGCAGCGGCCGTCCCTGAGGCTCCGGGGGTGCGGGGCAGCCGAGCGGGCTGCAGTCGAGGCTGAGACTGAAGAAGCGATGAGCGCTGGACCTGGGATTGCAGAAACTCGGACAATCAGTACGCGGTCGGGGGCAAATTCCGCCGAGGCCTAGGCCCTCGCCTTTGCAAAGGGTGTGCGCTCTCCCGTGCTGCCCCACGCCTGCGCGGCTCTACAGCGCCACCTTTCTTTTCCCTCTTCCTGCCCCCGGCACTGGCCCTGCCTCTCTGGGCACCTACTCGCCCGGAGGAAATAAGTTCCCGGCGCGGGAAGTCGGGGTCAGACGCTGAGACGCCTGGGGGCCCTTCCCCTCCACCCTGCACCTCAGGCTGTGCACCCTCGGGCCCCCCAGCCCCGGATTTCAGCCCTGCAGACTCCGCAGAACCTCAGAGCCTGCCAGATCCATCAGCCACCGCCTCTGGCCTCCTGCTTGGGTGCCTGGAAGCTTGGCTCCCCCTTCTCACTCTTCTTCGCCTGTCCCTATCCCCCAGGAGAGCCCTCGCTCTGACCCGAGGGCCAGCTCCGCTCTCTGCCACTTCTCACTCCGTACTCGTCCCTGTCCCGGGCTCCACGCAACTTTTTTTTTTTTTTTGTTTTTTTTGTTTTTTTTCAGCAGAGAGCGAACTTGAGACGCATGCACCGCCGCCGCAACCCCGCCTGGGTCTCTTGAGTTTCGGCACAGCCTTTGGCTCCCCTTTGGCCAGGAGCGCAGCTCTTTGAGGGAAGTGGTGGTGGTGGGGGGCATTGCAAAGGGACCTCCCCACCCCGCTGCGGGGAATAACATCCCGTTGGCTAGTTCACAGGGGCCCCGAGGAAAAGGCCCGGACAGGAGGCTGCTTCCCCGGCCCTGGAAGGGCCTCCAAAGTGAGGCTGGGACGGGCGCACTGAGCCCCGAGGGTATCCCGCGAAACTGGGCGTCTCTCGGATGCAGGTTAGCCCCAGAAGGCTGAGATTTTTCTAGGGCACTGGGGCTCCTCCTCGCGTCCTGCGCCTGGAGCGGTGAGGGGCACACATCCGTGAGCCCCCGCAGACCCGCCCCGTGCGGCTGGAGCTGAAACCCGAGGGCAGAGCAGGCCGCAAGGAGCAAAGCTCCAGGGGAAGGAACCACCGTGGAGTCCGGCTCTCCGCCACCGGGTGGTGAAGCCTTGTGACCTTTGTTTGGGGTGCGCCTAGACAGTGTGTGTGCGCGGGGGCGGGGGGTGGTCAGGGAGGGAAGGCGCGCCAGGCGGGCTAGAGAGAGAGGAAGACGTGGGGTGTGGGCTTGGCATCCGCCTCCGGCATCACCGTGACCGCAGTCGGCCCTCGCTGTACCTGGGAGGGCTTCGGGTTCTCCCCCGGGCTTCCTAGCAGAACGTAGTCTGTAAACCAGAAAGTCGATCGCTCTTGGAGGCATCCAGCCACCCGAGCCGGGGCGCGCTCCCCCAGCCCCCACGCCTACATCTGCTTTTCCACAAACTCAAGTTCCCGCGGGGCCGGAAGGCTCCCTGACGCCTGGCGCTGGCCGCGGGTTGGGACGGGGAGGGCGGTGAGGAAGGCGTCGGGGGCTGTGTTGGGGTAGACGGCGTCAGGGCTCAGCTGAATGCAGGAGAAAGGCGGTCAGCCTGCAGGCATCTGGACCCACTTTTCTCTCTGGGTCTTCGATTCGCACCCCAGCCTTCCCGACGTGGGATAGGCCCGCGTCTGCCTCGCTCCGCAGCCCGGCGAGGGCCAGGAAGCGCCCAAGGGAGAAAGGGCTTCAGAGCACAGTCGGGGGTCAAGGGCAAAGCCTCGCTGGTTCTGCTCTCAAGGTCGAAAGGCCTGGCGGGTGATGTGAGACCCTCCTCGGTCTGGGATCGCAGCGGCGGCTGGGCCTGTGGAGTCCGAAGAGCTCCAGTTCCCCCGGTTTGTTCCCCCTGATCCTGCAGCCCATGTGCGTAGGCCCCCCAGTCCCGACGAAATCCCAACCCTTGCGCGTTTGCCCTTCGAGTCTTTACTCTCCGCTTTGCCCGCTGTTAACCTTGGCGATAACAAAGTTGATCGCCAGCAGCTAGAAATACACTTTTGCAAAACACACGGAGAAAAGGAGAACTAAGGGGAGCTGAAGTGCGCCCTGAACCCCACACGGCAAAGCCTTCTCCCCTTATGTCCTCACACAACACCCCCCAGACATAACACCTGCTATTGCCTCCTTTTTGCTGCTGGGGAAACTGAGGCTTAGGGAAGTTCAGAGCCCTGGTCGGGCTTAGCCAGCGAGGGACAAGCGTGCCCTGCGCAGAGCAGGCTGGGCTGGCCTGGCAGCCAGCTTAGGTCCCAGACTGGACTGAGGACAGACACCGGATCACTCGGAGCGCTAAATGGAGCCTCTCTCTGGGACAGGGTGGTGGCCTTCCCTGGAGATCTGCCCCAGCCCGCAGGGAGCCAGGATAGGAGTTCCTAGCAGAGCCCAGAGTCTGGCCAGAGCTGACAGTCAGCCTAACCCTGATCTTTGTATTGTAGAGATGAACCAGCAGCACTTGCTGGTCCCGCGTCCCCACGAGAGGAGTGCAGGACAGCTATGCCTTTTGGAGAGCCCATCAACAGAACAGCTGCCTTTTCCAGGGGCGGAGTGGGGCGAGGGACATAGAAAAGAAAGCACCTAGAATGTGAAGCCACACTTGGGCATGTTTATCCTGGGACGGGAGGACAGGTCGGCACATGGCATGCACCACAATTTGCAACATCGAAACAAGCAGTTTCATCACAAACCCGCCCTTCCCTGAGACGTCCCAGTTTCTCACAGGACCCTCGGGAGCACCTGCGCAGGGCGGGGCAGAGATCTGTCCACTTCTGTCGCCAGAGGTACAAAGGCCAAGGACGGCGCCTCCCCACGCCTTCCTTTTCCTCTGCGTCCTCGCTGAACTTGTTTCCCACGTTCCCTGAAGAGGCAAAGCCTTCAAAACTGATTTCCTCTTTCAACGAGGAAAGTGGATTATTGCCTTGGGCAGAGCCGCAATGCAGGCGGCCGCAACCACAGAGAACCGTGAACTATCCTCCCAAATTGCTGTGCGGAGTGTTTAACTTACCCCTTTATTTCTTTCTTCCCTTTTCTCTATTTTTGGTTTTCTCAGGAGGGCAATTTCTTAAGGTAAACAAGCCCATGGTGGGTGAATTTAAGAAAATACCCCCCTTAGACTCTCTCTCTCTCCCCGCTCCCTCTCCATATATTGAGCAAGCATGGGAAATAAACAGAAAGCTGCGCTGACATTAAATATGTTAACTCAGGCAAAGCAAGTCAAAGCCAGCAGCCAGCAGGCAGACAATTCTTTCTGTATCCCATCATTTCTTTTTTTAAAAAAATATTTTTTTAATTTTTTAACAGTTTTATTTTATTTATTTTTAAAGAGAGGAGAAGGGAGGGAGAAAGAGAGAGAGAAACATCACTGTGTGGTTGCCTCTCACATATGCGCTACTGGGGACATGGCCCACAACCCAGGCATGTGCCCTGACTGGGAATCGAACCAGCGACCCTTCGGTTCTCAGCCCACGCTCAATCCACTGAGCTGTACCAGCCAGGGCTACACCCTATCACTTCTAACGAGAGGACCCGTAGCATCCGTGGTTCACCTGTATCTGAAGAAGCTCTCAGCTGTGTGATAAATCACGTTCCTACCTGACTTATTTATGTCATTTAACTTAATTCTTGCAACAAGCGTAGGAAACAATTAGTGGCATTATCCCCCTGTTAATGCCACAGAGGCACAGAGAGGTCACGCAAGGTCATGCAGAGCTATTTGGTGGCAGAGGCGAGGTGTGAATGGAGATGGTCCCACCCCAGAGGTTTTGCTCATGAAATCGAAGTCAGGCTTCCATTTTTGCTGTATGCAGAAGGGTATCCGAATTGAAGAATCTGTTTATTTGGGGGGAATGGCTGGATCAGAGGGTGAGGAATATAAGCATAACTCATTCCTCCTCCTCCCAATTGTTTCAATTTTCCATTTCACAACTGTCTTCAAACTGATCACGTCCTCAAGAGAGCCTGATGTTTTCCCGTCTTCCATGCAAGGGCCCACGGCCATTCAGAAGGTTGTCTGGGGTTTTCCTCCCCCCGTTTTGCTGCCTGCCTGGGACCCTTTCCCCTCCTGGAGAAGGATCTTTGCTTGTTCCTCACAGGAAAAGCCTATGAGTGTGATCGAACAGCCAGACCACGCTAGGAAAGGGGCCGTGATGAGTGGGAGTCACGGGGATGCGAAGGAGCCGGAGCTCCGGCTGTCCCAGGGCCTTCGGACTCTGCGTTGCCACCCTTGGCCACAGAGGGAGGACAGCTCCAGCTTTCTCACTTGTCCCCTCCAGCTAAGCGCTGGGTGACTGGCAGCCAAGCCAAAATACTCGCGTTCAGCCAACCAGAAGGGAAAAAGCCAAAGCAAAGTAAACTGGGGGTGATTCAGATTCCAATCCGGTGGCCAAGTACAAGGTGAGCTTGCACGTCCATGGGGCTGAGGCATCTCCCTGAGGCTAAACATCTAATACACCAAGTGAGTCGTTAGCTTGTTGATTTGGAACAGTTGACAGAGAGTATTTACATCTTCAGCTGGGAGGAAGGACTCCCCCCCACCTGTGTGTTGCCTGGTGGGAGGCGGGCAGCCCGGGGGCAGCCAGCCCTAGGGGAATACCGCAAGTCAAGGTCAGCTGTGCCTGGCTGGGCACAGCCCAGGCCTGTTCTGCATTTAGAGCTTCCTGCCTTGGGAAGCAGGTCTGGGATGCTGGGATGTTGGGGGTTGCAGCAGAGGCTACGGAAATCTAGTAGGAAGGTAGGAGTGATTATTTTCCTACCCTCCGGGAAAACTTTCTCATTTCTGCATTTATTTCACATCCACTTGTTGAGTGGGGAGGAGGTTCCTAGCACGATGCAAAGCACTCGTGGATACAAAGATTGATACGGCACGGAACCTGGCCTTTGGCGGGCTTTGAACTTTGTGGTGGAGAGGCAGGAAAACACGACAGAACACACTCGGATAATGGTATAAAGAGCTTTGGAAACTTGAAAGAGTGAGTGTTCCCTCCTGCCTGGGAAAGACTTCACAGCGGGGGTGATTTTGACCTTGGACTCAGAAGATGTGGGAGGTGGGGCAGGGCTGGGGTGCGGATCAAAGAGACAGTGGGAGCCGCAACTGAAGGGGAGCACAGAGCAAAGACAGAGGAGGTCACACCGACTGTCACTTCTCTTGGGGGTGAAACGAGGCCGTCGTTCCTTGGAGGATCAGAGTTTGGTGCAGAGTTTGGTCCAGGTGGCTTCCCAAGTTCTTAATTACAGCGTGGCTTCTTCCTCCCTGTCATTCTGATGGGAGGGGTGGGTTTGAAATTGTTTCCAAGGAGGCGGAGGGCTTTTTTTGCTTTTCTTGTTTTGTGGTTGTTGCTGTTTTTAGTCCAACTGATGAGGCTACGTCGAGATTTCCTTCTCGAATGAGCAAGCTCGGCATCTTGTATCCTGAGCATTGACCCGAAGGTCTAAGACAGGGAGGATGGAAAATAGACAAGGTTGTGGAGATATCAGAGGAGATTAGTATAAGGAGCAATGTGGCAAAAAAAAAAAAAAAAATCCGCCAGAACATATTCCTACTTTTGCATGTATGCCAAAGTCGTGGTACCATCGGCTTCCTGTTACTGTCTGTGCTTCTATCGAACAGACGAAACATGCTGTTTCGGTTAGTTCTGTGTGTCTCTCTCTCCCTTGGGGCTGGAACTCCGCAGAGTCTGGGAGTGTAGCTGATTCACTCCTGTTTCCAGCCCTGGACCCACGCCAGGCGCAGAATGAGACCTCGGTGCGTTCTGAATGAATGACTGAGGCGAGTTTAAGAATATTGGCTTTTCATTGGTGTGAATGATCACGGGAGCATCTGAATATCTTTGTGTGTTATTCATTTGGGGTTTTTTCACTGTGACTGCATAGAACCTTCATTGTCAACTTAGTCCTTATTTACGGTGCGATCAGCTGGTTGCAGCGCAGGGCGTGAGCACAGTAGACATTAAACTGTGACTTTGCCTTGACCTTACACAGTAGCCCCCAAGAAATTCAAGAGGTCCAGGTTTGAAAACCACTGATTTGAGGCTTCAAATCAACGTTGTCCACTTGGTTGCTTTATCACGTTTTCTCATGATGGTAACCGCAGCCACACTCCCTCCATGGTCCTTTTTACCACTCGTGGTTGTCGTAAAATTTTATTCAGCCCAAACTTACTTTTGTGCATATATTTTGTTATTTTTTTTCTGTATAGTCTAAAGTAAAGGTAGTTAGTTGGCCTACAGTGTGGTTAAGAAGACTCTATCTTCTTTCTATGGCTCCCATATAACTTTTGAATGACCTAAATGAGAATAATCTGGATTCTTCAAAGTTAGTATCTTATAGCCACTTGCCCTAGGGAAGAGGGATTAATCCAGAATGAATTCGATGCCCTATTTTTGCCCGGCTGTTCTGCATTAACATTTTCCAACACAGGCACCCATTAAATCTTGGGAAACAAACAAAAAGAAAAGCATCAGATGAGATAAAAATATGATCAGCTCGCTCTGAACTCTATCTTATATTTTAGCCAGTCTATTGGCTTCTTGGCTTGGAGAAATTTCAAATTCCCTCTGGCTTAGTGGCCAGACATTTTCTTAGTCTGGTTTACTAAATACACTCTCCCTTAAAATAAAAATCCTCCTCCTCGCCACCTCATCTCTCTTGCGAATTCTCTTTTTAGAATTCAAATTGCAAAGGAACTTGCAAGTGAAAGGGGATACATGTTTTAGCACATTGTTTTACAGTTCACAGCTCTAGACATCAGTAGAAATTTTCAGTAAAGAAGTTCAGAGCCCTGGCTGGTGTGGCTCAGTGGAGTGAATGTAGGCCTGCGAATCAAAGGGTCACAGGTTCGATTCCCAGTCAAGGCACATACCTGGGTTGTAGCCAGGTCCCCAGTAGGGGGCATGTGAGAGGCAACCACACATTGATGTTTCTCTCCCTCTTTCTCCCTCCCTTCCCCTGTCTAAAATAAATAAATAAAATCTTAAAAAAAGAGAAAAGTATAGAGATTATGTTTGCCTTGAGTTGCGAAAGTCATACTAACCTTGACCATCACCTTAGAGACCCTGGTCTTGGAGCTCGGACAGCTGACCTACTGCCCAAGTATCATCTGCCTGCAGCTCGAGACCCAAAGAAAGGAAAAAGTTTGAGGCTGTGGGCCTGCAGCAATAAGGACCAAACCAAACTTAATTCTTGAATTAAAAAAATTATTTATGTATAATTGACATATAATGTTATTTTGCAATATAATGACTTGAGTTATCTATATAGTGCAAAATGATCACCATTAAGTCTAGTTCCCACCTGTTTTCAGTTACAATTTCTTCTTGTGATGAGAACTTTTAGAATCTAATGGCAACTTTCAAAGATGCAATGTAGTATTATTAACTATAGTCACTGTACCCCGTGACTTCATTTTTCCAAAAGATTTATTTATTCATTTATTTCTAGAGAGAGGGCAAGGGAGGGAGAGAGAGAGGGAGAGAAACATTAGTGTGTGCCTGCGTCTCGTGCACCCCCAAGTGGGGACCCAGCCTGCAACCCAGGCATGTGCCCTGACTGGGAATCGAACCAGCGACTCCCTGGTCTGTAGGCTGGCACTCAATCCACCCAACCACACCAGCCAGGGTGATGACTTCATTTCATAACTGAAATTTTTTCCTTTGACCCCTTTACCCATTTCACTCACATCCACCGCATGCCGCTGGCAACCACCAGACAGTTTGTCTTTGCATCTACCAATTTATTTATTTTTTTGATCCCACATATATGTGAAATGATAAGTATTTGTCTCTCTGACCTATTTCACTTGGCATAATGCCCTCAAGTTCCATGCATGTTGCCACAAATGGCAACATGTTCCCTTTTTATGGCTGAATAATAGTTCATCATCTATGTCTATATATCGACATCACAGTTGGCCATATCTAGGCTATTGCCAATAATGCTGCAATGAAAATGAGGGTTCAGCCCTGGCTGGTGTAGCTCAGTGGATTGAGCGTGGGCTGCGAACCAGAGGATCGCGGTTCGATTCCCAGTCAGGGCACATGCCTGGGTTGCAGGCCTGTTCCCAGCATGGGACACACAAGAGGCAACCATACATTGATATTTCTCTCCCTCTCCCTCTCTCCTACCCTCTTCCCCTCTAAAGATAAATAAATAAATAAATAAATAATCTTTTAAAAAAAAAGAAAATGAGGGTTCATATATCCTTTCGAGTTAGTGTTTTTTTTTTTTCCCAGATACATTCTCAAAGGTGGAATTGCTGGATTCAAGCTTTCTTTTTCTTTTTTGTTTTAAATATTTTATTTATTTATTTTTAGAGGAAGGAGGAGGGAGAGAGAGAGAGGGAGAGAAACATCCATGTGTGGTTGCCTCTCACACGCCCCCTACTGGGGACCCGGCCCGAAACCCAGGCACATGCCCTGACTGGGAATTGAATCCTAGACCCTTTGGTTTGCAGGCCGGTGCTCAATCGACTGAGCTACACCAGCCAGGACTGGGTTCAAGCTCTCTTATTAGCAATATTAAAATAGGATTCCAGAGAGCCCATGACAAGAAATTCAGATGGGACTGGTAGAAAGTCCATGTTTAGGTCAATTGCCATTCTGGTGGCTCGGGGAAGACTCAAAACAGTGGACACTCCACTTTGGAGATTCTGGTTGGAAGCTAGAATAGTACCCATGACCGCCTTGGAGATTTATGTTCGTGTAGGCATGCCTACACCTAGGAATCTAAATAATTATTATAATAAATGAATCAAGAATATTCTCCATGCAAATATTCCCAAGACATTAAAAGCAAGAAAGATCTATCACGTCATTATGGAATAATTGCAAATACCATTCTTCAGCCCACAAATGCCTTTATTGGATGCAAAAGCGATTGGGAGGAAAATGAAAAATTCATTAATCATTGTATAAATATTAAATACCTGGAGATTGGGGAATTGTTACAGAAGTTGTGGAACACATCGACTTTGCGACCCCGAGTTTGGCTTTGGGGACACAGGTGCATTGCTTGGCATCCAGGGACAAATCAGAAAAAGAGCTGGTCCTAAATTCTGTCTCTTGCCAAGACAGGTAAATCTGTGAGCAAACAGTTAGTATTTACCTGGCAAAAAAGCAGGTATTCCATGAGCTAGTGCCTTGGCATAAACCTGAAGCTAAAATAAATAAATGAATGAATAAATAAATAAGAGAGTAGAGTTGTGGAAATAGCTTTTTTTTTTTTCCTCTTGAATTTACCTGGTTTGAAGAAGAGAGACTTATAAATTGTGTTCTGGAGTTGAACGATCTAGAGAAGTATTTTGTGTGAAGGAGTAATTGTCCAAAACCTAAAATTATAAGTTTGTAAATTAAAAAGGTAAAAAAAGAATTTGTATTTATACCTTGGGATGCGACTAACATGTCCTTCTCTGCTCATTGGGGCTGCCTGAGTTGTGTTCACACACGCTGGCTGGCCTTAAATAATCTTTGCTGGTCGCCTATGAAAAAAGTCTTCCTAGCCCTGGCTGGCGTGGCTCAGTGGACTGAGTGCAGGTCTGTGAACCAAAGGGTCACCGGTTCCATTCCCAGTCAGGGCACGTGCCTGGGTTGGGGACCAGGTCCTGGGTAGGCGGGACTGTGAGAGGCAACCACACATTGATGTTTCGCTCCCTCCGGTTTTCTCCCTCCCTTCCCCTTTCTCTAAAAATAAAAGTCTTCCTATGTTGTCCATTTTATGAGCATAAATTACTGGGAAACTTATAGGGAATAAATCACTTTCTTAAGCCGGTCAGATGTGCAGCCCATGGAGATTTTAAGGCAGAAATGCAAAGCAAAATTCCGCTCCAAGGGGCGTGGGTGGCGTTCGGATCTCTCCGGAGCTGTTTGCTCGCTGCCTCTGGGGTGGGGTTGCAGGGCCCGTTCCAACCCCAGGCTGGCTTAGCCGCAGGCTCCTCAGCAACCTGCACATGGTTTTAAGATTTCATTTATTTATTCTTAGAGAGAGGGGGAGGGAGAAAGAGAGGGAGAGAAACACCCATCGATCAGCTCTAACGGGCCCCCACTGGGGGACCTGGCCCGCAACTCAGGCCTGTGCCCTCCTGGGAATCAAACCAGCAACCCTTCACTTCACAGGCTGGCAGTCAGTCCACAGAGCCACACCAGCCAGGGCTGCACGTGGCTTTAGACTGCCATAAAATGACAAGGAAACATTGCAGTGTTGAAGTGGCAGAGGTCCCGAGGGGGGAAAACATGAAGAAGTGTGCTTGAGTCACGGGACAAAGAAGAAAGGTGTCGCTGTCCCCAAATGTGCCCTTCTCCTACTTGCGTGACGCTGTTGAGGATGCCCGTGCCATTGTAAGTGCCATTCACGGGTCCTCAGCAATGCAAGGTAAGTTTAATTGATTTGTGGCTTTCGCATGGCTGACGGTGAAGTGGTGCTTTGGTGATGGAGAGGTGAGGGGAACTTGATTTCCATGCAGAGATGAGATGCGGCCTCGCTGAACCAGCAGGTGGGAAGCCCGCTTCAGAATTCATCATTGTGACGGGAAGGACGATGGCGAACAACTGGAGTCTGCTGAACAGTTCGCTGGGTCAAAACGCAGTCAGGCCATTAAAAGTTAAATGAATTGCAGCGTTGGAAAATCTTTGGGAAATGCAGCTCTGTGGCAGTTTCTAGGGTCCCGGATGATGCTTTGTGACAGCCTTTTCAATATCCTCTGCAGTTCACCCCACTCTCTCTGAGCACGAGGCGCCCAGCTGGGGTCTGGGGTCTCTGCAGTGTGCCATGGCACATGAATGGAAAATAGCATCCCTCACCTACCGACACCAATTCAGGGCTGAGGGACTGTCACCTTCTCGGTCTCCTATGGAGATGGGGGGAAGGGCAGGGGCTCTCCTCCTCGACTCCTGTCCGACTTTTTCCCCTCCCAACCCCAGCACATGGTGACATGTCACCTGCTCTCAGAACACAAAGTGACAAAATCGCCCATGGTAATTGTAATGCATCGAAAAATGAAATCCACATGAAGACATTTTTACCAGTTTCCTTTCTAATCCACCACCCTCACGGTTTGCAAATTGTATCCACAAATTTCCTAGAGATCCTTCTGGAAAGGTGGAGAAGGCTGGTGAGAAGTGACAAGGAAGTCCTTTGAAGACTAGGTAGTAAAAGGCCCACCGTGTCTTTGGCTGGGGCGCACGCTCTGTCTGTGTCTCTCTTGGATCTCTGGCTCTGGGAGGCCTTACAGGAAAGCCCACCACGTGGTTAGGAGCTAAAGCGCCTGCCAAGAGCCAGCAAGGGACTGAGGCCTGGAGACGACTCTGGGCGTGAACTTGGAACTGCATTCTTCAGCCCGAGTCAGTCTTCAGATGACCTCAGCTCCAGCCTCACCAGAGACCTTGAAGGTTTCGGATTCCTGACCCTCAGAAACTGTGAGGTCACAACTGTTTGCTGTCTTATCTTGCCAAGTGTTGGGTTAATTTGTCACCTAGCTAGAGGTAACTAGGACATCCTTGAGAAGTAACCTGCATGGCACCCGGTATCGACTGGGAAACTGATAAATATTTGCTGAGTGAATTCAGGAAAGTAAAGAAATGAAAAGTTTAATTTACATTCTTCCACATCTTTCCCTATTTCTCTTGCCTCTTTTTAAGTGTTTCGGAGAGACCATCTCTTTAATTATTAAAAGGTCAGTCATTCAACAAATATTTATTGCTGTGACAGTTTGGCAATGAACCCCCTTCTGACTGTGAACCCATCTGAGCTTGTGCCAAGCTTTTAGAAAGAAATATTTGTTGAAGCTCTTGCTGCCAGTCTCTTTGCTTTTACATAGATTTTTTTTTTAATTTTAAAGAATTTTATTTATTTATTTATTTATTTATTTATTTATGTATTTATTTATCTGGGACAGGAAGGGAGGGAGGAAGAGAGGGAGAGAAACATCCATGTGTGTTGCCTCTTACACGCCCCCAGCAGGAGACCTGACCCACAACCCAGGCATGTGCCCTGACTGGGAATCGAACCAGTGACCCTCTGGTTCGCAGGCCTGTGCCCGATCCACTGAGCCACACCAGCCAGGGCCAGGCTCTTTGCTTTTAGAAGTTAAAACTCAGATTTGGGGGTAGGTGGGCACAAGTGGCCCAGAAAAGTGAAGGATGAGTGGAGGGCCGAAAGGATCTGTCCCCAGACATACTCGAGGCATTCGTAGACGAGAATGAGACCAATCCCGGAACTGAGGGCTATGAAAAATGCAAGCCATTCCACAATTGATGGGGACAGTCTGGGACAAATGGGGCTCACCTGTACTCTGTGGCTGGCGCTGGCTTTTGGCTCAGAGACTACAGCTTGGAATCCCTCCTCTTTATTTACCAACAGCGAGAGCTTAACGCATTTAATCTTCCGGAGCCTCATTTTCTTCGTCGACAAATAAAGCAAATGAATCGCACAGTATAGCTTTGAATAGACAAGGCGTGTGAACAGTTGAGTTCACCGCCTGGCATGGAGCAGGTACTTCAAAAATCGTTAGCTCCTTTTCTCACGGGGAGTTGGCCTCTTTTGTACGTCGTGTGACCGCTTCTCTGCTCGCGTGCACCCCCGTCCTTCCCCGTGTGCGGTTTGGGGGCATCCTCTGAAAATCTAGAGTTAAGAAGTATGATCAGGGTGTGGTGGGACTCCCCTGCTCCCCTAGGAGGAGCCTGCTCGCACAGGACCACAAGAATCCTCGGAGGTATGCATCGATGGTAACAGCACAGACGAGTAACTTGAGGCCAAGTCATTAAGAAATTTACCTAAGGTCACCCAACGAAAGGTCAGCAGAGCGAGGACGCCCAGCATTGGGCCTCTGGTGGGCACGGGCACAGTCCTTTGGGCCGGAGTCGGAGAAGATGCTAGAAACTCGTGCTCCTGCTCTGGCTCCACTCGACCTTCTGTCCGGTTTGGGCTCTGCCTGTGACTGCTCTCTCTTAACCTACGTGGAGGCTCCTCTTGTACCACTGACAGTGACCTTGATGGAGGGTCCCTCATGTCTCAGAGCTGCTATTCTGAGCTTTGGGTGCTGCAGACACAGCGCAAGCAGAAGATTTCCGGGCTATTTAGTGAAGGAGTCAGGTCAAGACGTGGTTCTCCTGTTTATCACGTGGTTGCTTCCTCTTGACTTGGCCATGCTTGGCATTCAATGGGCTTCCCGCGTGCTCTCTCTTTATCTTACGGATCCTCCTCGCTTTGCCAATTTCCCCCTCGTTTTCCTTACCTTCTTCTATCTACCTCGAATTCGTGGTAAGGTTGAGGGGACCAGAATCATTTTGCTTCCTCCCTGTCTTCCCTTCTCCTTATCTACGTTATGTGCTTCCATTGTAAAAGCACTTTGGAATTTGCCCAGCAAATGAGTTTTTTTCTTGTGCAGCCAGTTAAATTTCAGGTACAAGTCTAGAGCTTATGTGAGTGTCAATGAAACACATGTAAGACTCTGAAAAGATGGAGCCAGAGAGAAAAACTGAAACAAAAGGAGTAAATCCAGCTCGACAAATTCTTTTTATTTTTAATTTTTATTTATTTATTTTTAGAGAGAGGGAAGGGAAGGAGAAAGAGAGCAATATCAAAGTGTCGTTGCTTCTCCCATGCCTCTACTGGGGACCTGATCCACAATCCAGGCATGCACCCTGACTGGGAATCGAACTGGCGACCCTTTGGTTCACAGGCCTGTACCCAGTCCACTGAGCTACATGAGATAGGGCTTATTTGTACATTCTATTCCTGAGCAGATATCAAGAGTTAGGGCATATGCCTGGCTTGTGGGCCAGGTCCCCAGTTGGGGGCACTCGAGAGGCAACTGCACATTGATGTTTCTCTCCCTTCCTTCCCTTCTCTAAAAACAAATAAATAGCCTTGGCTGGTGTAGCTCAGTGGATTGAGCTCCAACCTGCGAACCAAAGGGTCACCAGTTCGATTCCCAGTCAGGGCACATGCCTTGGTTGCGGGCCAGGTTCCTGGGTGGGGGTGCATGAGAGACAACCACACATTGATATTTCTCTCCCTCCCTTTATCCCTCCCTTCTCCTCTCTATAAAAATAAATAAAAATCTTAAAAAAACCCCAAATCTTTAAAAAATAAAAATAAATCTAAAGACCTCAAAATGAGAAACTGGTGTTGTTTCCAAGGAAAATCGAGGTGCTATTACATAAAGGGGGAGTCGATACTGGACAGAGAGAAATTGCAGATCTCTTTCCTAGTACTCAGCTCTGTGCTTCAGCACTCAACAAGTGCAGGAGAGAAAATAAATGATCATAGTTAAGGGTGCCATTTTATGTGACAGGAGAGTCAGCATGCTAAAGATGGGTGGAAAAATCTGATAGATGAAATTGCATCTCAAGTTACCTCCTTGTCTTTAACACCGCATTTTCCCAGAGCTTTGCACATGGAATAGAGGTAGATAGCATCTTTTACATTTTCATTTTCTAATAGAAAACCAGATGAGGGGGAGGAGAATGTATACCCTATAAAATAAAAATTTAAAACCTTGTTAAGTGATCGGGTCTTTTACAAATAAGTAAATCTGAAGATACTGGTGTAGTCTTTAGATAAGATCGTCTTTTTCAATCCCCAGGAAATTCCTGTCATTCAGATGGGTTTACCTTTGCTTAATCTGTAAGCAGAGCTGGTCCTAAGCACGACTGTGTTCAGAAGGGGACCCTTGTCTGTGATGTCCCACTTTTCCGTAGGAGCCAATTAACTGTTGCCACGCCCGGAGTGCTCGCTTACGGGACAGCCCCTGCCTGCTTCCAATAACAACCGTTCATCTGTGCGGGAAGACTCCATCATTTTTATTTCATCAGTTTCAACTGTCATACATAAAATGCTCCCTAAATATCAGCTCAGTTCATATAAATCCATCAGCAGACTGTGCTCGTAAATAAACCCTATCAACCAATGTTTGTTCAGCGCATTCTTATGTCCTAAGTTCTTGCCTGTCGCGGAGCTTGGGGAGGCAGGCAGGGCAGATAATAATATTATCATTCTCGTATCATCAGTGATGCAACAGAGATGGAATGCCCTACTCAAGCTGGTAATTAGTGTGAGTCTTCGGATTCCAGGCCTCAGGTTTTTCCCACTATATCCGACTCTCTGAGTTTGGGCGAGGGCGGTGGTGTTGGCTAGAAGCTAAGAGGGACAACCCTGGGGTTGGATGCCCAGTGGTTTGAAGACTGGCTCGGCTGATTGTTAGCTGTGTGACCTTGGCCCTGACTTAGCCTCACACGACCCTTTTGTATTGTTAGAATCATTCCATACCTCGTATGTTTCCCACGATGATTAAATGACATGATATACGGACAGCGCTTTGCAGAGGCTCTGTATGTAGCCTGTGCTTGAAAAGGCGGGTTATTGGTAGAGTTGTTACCACAGGTGTCTGAAAGGAGATTCAATCTGCATTCACAAAAAGAATACGGACCTGAGGCCTTCGCCTGGACTGTCTTTGTGAATTACATCCTTCAGGTACGGGTAAAGCGGAACGGTGACTTTGCCCAATTAGTCCTTCACCTCGCTCTCCTTACCTTCTAATTGCTCGACCTATTGTTCTTTCCCATTCCAAACACCCGCCACAAAGCCCTGTATACACGCCGTATGTGTTCGAAAGATTACAAGGTTAACACTCCTTTACAAATCCTAGGAGGGGAGTATAAACTCCACAACACGATTCAACAGTTCAGTTTAAACTTCTGTAAAAACACCATCACCCATGTGAGTCTGTCTTCTCAGACTAAATAAGCCCCAAAGAATCATGTCTTCCATTTTACTCTGTTCTCAAGTTCTCCTAATGTCTATGCTAGATTTTCCTGTTATTCGTTTTATAAAGGAGAAACCAGTTATTTGCACACAACTCCAGGACTGGTTCTTCTGTGACTCTGGCCTTGGTCAGCTACAACGGTTGAAGCATCCATGGCGTTTGAACAGCCTCGACACAGCAGGTGGATTTGTGGAGTCAGGCAAGCATGTGTCGGGAAGGGGCCGACTTGCTTACCTGTTGGTCCTGGGGGTTTCTCTCATCCATTTGCGGCCACTGAACAGCGTCAGAAACAGAAGTCAGTGGCGGCCAGCAGTCACACATGAGCACAGCCAACCCCTCCCGAGTAGAGCCTGCTGCTTAACGGCGAAGCATTCAGATAATGAGAAATGGCCGTGGAAGAATAGAGGGCTGTGAGAACATGTATAAGGAGCCCCTGACTCCGATTTGGGGAGTTCTCAGAATTGAACACAGGAGAGGGGACATTCCAAAGGGACCAGATTCCATGAATGAGGAGACGGCCTCCCCTGTCCCTTTTCCTTCTGATGACTTCCCCTAAAGCCCAGGCCTTTGGGGGATGGAAAAATAACAACGTCTGAACGTATGTGCCAGGCCCAGTTTTCATTATTTTATATTCGCTTGAACTTAGCACAATCCTCCGAGGTGGGTAGGCACTATGGTCCTATTTTGCAAATGAGGCTGCTGAGGCCATGGGAGTGGAATCGTTTGCCCAGGGTGACGCAGCCGATGAGAGGCCGGCTGGGCCTGGGCCCCAGGTGTTATTGCTCCAGAGATGGGCTCCCGCCACCAGGAATGCTTACAGCAGGGGGTGGCCCAGGCCCCGGTTCAGGAATCTGCTGTAGAACTTCCAACCCAGCATCACGCAACGGTGGAGAACTAACTCCCTTGACATTCACAGGGAGCTATCTGCTCTTATCTTTTTTTACTTTGAGGGCAGGACCGTGTTTTAATAACACGCGCTTATGCAACAGAATGCTACGTGGCTGTAAAAAGAAAGGAATTCTTATCTTTGGCGACAGCATGGATGGACCTGGAGATTATGCTGCTGAGTAAAATAAGCCAGTCAGAGAGAGACCGGTATGTGATCGCACTTCTATGTGGAATCTAATGAACAAAATAAACGGATGGACAAAATAGAACCAGAGGCGTGGATGCAGGGAGCAGACTGGCCACTGTCAGAGGGGAGGGGTCGGGGGGCACTGGAGGAAAGAAGGGGGAGGCTTAGCCGAAGAACATACATGCGTGACGCACGGACGCAGACGACAGCGTGGGGATGGCCAGAGGGAAGGAGGGGTGGGGGGTGGGGGACAAGGTGGGGGAGAAACGGGGACAATTGTAATAGTGTCAGTGATAAAACAAATAAAAAAGCATCTTGAAATCAAAACTGCGCTTATGAAAATAAGGATACCTTTAAGCTCCAAACTCTCATTACTGTTGCAGCTGATGGCGGTGTACCACGGAAGAACTTCTGGGCACTTTTCATCTTTTCTTTGGCCTTTTCCTTCACCCTCCTAATGAAACTAGACATGCCCTGGTCCATTAAAGTCGGCAACACGTCCTGGTTCCCAAGAGGTGACAAGGAGGCTTTCTCAGAGCGGCTATGCTTCATGGGAACTCAAAGACTAAATTCCACAGTGATTTATTTTGAATCTTAATTTGCTTTGTAATTTTTAAAAGCAATATTTCGCACCCCCACTCTTTTTTCTTTTCTTCTTCTTCTTTTTTTTATAGCGTGTGTGACATTCTTTTGTCCCTAAATGGAAATGTAGGCTGCAACCACACAATATACTTTTCTGGGCCTTCTTTCAGAAGCTCCTAGATTAGAATGTCAAAAGTGCAATATTGCTTTTGACATGTCTAGTGGCGTAAAGCGTAGTCCTAGAGACTACCCTACATTTTCTAGAAAAATACGTGAAAGAGGTGGGGTAGAGGGGGAAAAAAAGCTGAATTTAAACTGTGACGATGTTATCAAAAGGCTTCATTACTGACATTCAACATAACGACCTAAAAGTCAGCACGACCTTAATATTTACTGGGTATTCAATGCTTTTTGACTAAAGTCCATATCTTTTGATTAAAAGAAATTCATTCACGGTAATTATTTTCAAGTTCAGCAGATGTACGCTGAGAATGCTTGTCAGAGAACCAGGTTAAAAAACGAAAACATTGTGTCATATTCATATGACCAGAAGAAAAATGTTTCTAATTAAAAAAAGTATTCCAGGCCCTGGCTGGTGTGGCTCAGTGGGACAAGCACCAGCCTGCAAACGGAAAGGTCGCCAGTTCGATTCCAGGTCAGGGCACATGCCTGGGTTGCGGGCCAGGTCCCCAGTTGGGAACTTGCAACAGGCCACCAATTGATTTTTCTCTCTCTCTTCTCCCTCCCTTCCCCCTCTCTGAACAAATAAATAAAAATCTTTAAAAAAAATTTCAGGACTATCTTTAATTAGTTTCTGGAATTGATTTTTGCATTGTTTATTTATTTATTTTTTTTTTGTCGCTGTCCAAAAACATTTGTCACATTTGGTCGGGTCACAGGATATTTTATATCTTACTTCCTATTTCTCGGGTGTGTGAGTGTGGGCAAACACTTTTTAATTATCCTGATCGAGTGAGGAGGATTTTTTTTTTTTTTTTTGCTGACCCCCCTTGTAATCAACTGTGATCCCCTAAAAGCAGGCTCATGGATGGCTTCTGCCCTCCTCAACTGGCCAGAAGAGTGGATTTTACATTATCCCACTCCTCTGAAAACCCAAGCTCAGAGGTTGACTTTATGCCTGACTGTGGCAGCAAATCCCACAGAACGAATTCTACCCGGTGAAAAGGATTTCCTATAACTTGCTTTAAATTTCCTCTGCATTGACTTCCCTGAGTGGCTCAGTCTCTTATGGGACAATGTAATAAGGGTCTATCAGTTTTACTGCCCAGCACCTATCTTTAACGCCTAAGTAAATGTCTCTTATTTTCCAGCCCAGATTTGGTCATTCTAACTTTTGAAATGTCTCGTCGTGAGTGAATGAATCTACATTGCACTCAATTTCTTGCCCAGGTCCGGAGCTGTGGCATCCTTGAACTATATTTCTGAAGGTGAGCAAATGAAAGATGAAGACAATAAATTAGATAACTGTGTATTATCCTCTTCTATACCGCTATTGTATGAGGTCCTTTCTCATTTTTTTATCTTCTTGATTTTTCTGCACAAAAAAGGGAAATTCATCTAAAGCAATGGAAAGCTTTTTTTTTTATTTAGTTCATACGCACATAACACCCTGTTATAGCTCTGTACAGCTTGGAATTTTATAACCTATAGGAAATAGCTTAAAGGAGATTCGAGCAATCTTTATTCCAATTTCTACATCCCCAGAGTGGGATCAAGCCTTTTTTTTTTTTTTATTAAATAGAATAGACGCCTATTTTATTAAATAAATGGATACTTCAAGTGTGAGTTACTAATAAAATGAAATTATCAAGAAAACGAACTATCCGAAGACCACATTTTCTCTAGATTTTTACCAAAATGCCCATTTCCACATGCACACTCGCAAATAATCTGATGTCTTCTGCCTTTCTTTTCACTTTTGCAATGTTACTGTCAAGAGGAAATTATCCAATGACTTCGGGAAAGCCCTGTAAGATTTTCAAACCTTAAATTAAAAATTTGTATTCTGCCCTGGCTGGTGCAGCTCAGTGGATCGAGTGCCGGCTTGTAAACCCAAAGGTTGCAGGTTCGATTCCCAGTCAGGGAGCATGCCTGGGTTGCAGGCAAATGTTTCTCTCCTGTCTTTTTCCCCTCCCTCTCCCTCTCGTTATCCCTCCCTCCCCCTGTCTTTAAAAATAAATAAATGAAATCTTTTTAAAAATGTGTATTTTAATGAGACACTTTTCGTCCTTTATTTACTGAGATGTGTGCGAGAGAGACATGCTTGTTGAATAAATCGGGTTGGAAATCTCTTTGAATTGTGGGGGAAGGGCTCCCTGCGCGCGCCCCCAGGAAGAAATGACCCAGACAGATCAAACTGTGCTATGCAGGGTGATTGACACCGGGGTGATTTGAATTCTGTCTTCATTTTGGTGTTTCTATGAAAAGGAGAAGATAGAGGAGAGAGGAAAAGCAAAATGGAGGGAGAGGACACTTGCGGCCTGGGATAAGTTCGGGGGAAAAAGCGATAGTGATCCCTCCTTTTGGTACTTTCTGGGACCTTGTGTTCCTCCCTCTCTCCCTCCAACCCCCTGCCTCTGCCTGCCTGCCTGCTCTCTCTGTCCCTTTAAGAAAGCTATTGGGCACTTGCACGTGTGAATTACTGTGCTAGGCACTGAAGTAGTGGTAAGACATCCATTAGCGAGTGCCTGCTTTTCAGCCGCATGCCCTGCAGAAGTTCATTGTTTACCCTTTCATTTTCAAACTAATTCCACACGCTCTGACCTCGCGATGCCTAAGCTCTGTCCGTGGGGCCGAAGCAGGAAAACCAGTTATCTGCTGCCGCGAAGGTAAATCAGCTGGTGGACACACTCGCGGGCGTCCTGGCAGGCCCCTGGCAGGCGGGCATTGTGGTGACCCGTAGATTATTAATAAGGAATGCACACGGGAGAGTTTCTTTTGGGGTTTGTTTGTGCATTTCCCCAATAAAGCCAATACAAAGAGATACAGCCACAGTGCCTTTAGCTTTCATTGTTAGCGTCTATCATTATGTCATCAGGCAAGAATTGCCCAAAGAAATTGAAAAAGATTACCTCTTGGATTGCTTAATGGCTGTCCTCTGCCTGCGTGTGCCGAGTTGTCTGAGGAAGAAAGACAGGGATGAGTCAGGCCCTTGGGGTAGGGAGGTGTCACGCCACCCGCCAGCGCCAGGTTAGCCTGGGTGTCAGCGGAACAGGCTTTGGCAGGCCACCAGGGAGAGGCCATTGCCTAATCCCTGAGGATTTCCAGCCAGCGAGTCACTAAGGGGAACCAGGAGCGGGAAAAGGGGGAGGAAATTTAATCCGTGGGCCAGAACTGCTGTTTCTTTCTAATTTGGGTTTCCTTTTATTTTAGCTGCTACATTTTTTTTCCCCCTCACCGGATTTCACAAGTATCGGATTTTTCTGCCATTGGTGCTCCTGCATGTACTGTTATAGAAACTTGTCACTGAAAAATGCACTGCCTATTTAGGGGCGAAGATGCTGGGTTTTGCAGGAAGATACAGAAAGAAATGCCATTTATTGAGCTCCTATTTATACAAAGAGGTGCGCTAAGACATGCATGGAATATTTCAGGTAGTTCTGGGAACCCTAGGGCCTGAGTATTGAATTACCAAGTTTATTTGCACCTAAGGAAAAACTAAGCATTGAAAGGCTAAGGAACTTGCCTGAGGTCAGGGAGCAAATAACAAAGGCAAGAAGTGAACCCCTGCCCCCGAGCTTGATCAAGGCCATGCTCTCTTTTTTAAATATTGAGTTTACCAGGGTGACACACATTTGCAAAACCACACAGGTTTCAAGTGTACAACTCCACGAAACATCACCTGCATACAGCATCGTGCGCCTGCCACCCCAAGTGAAGTCTCTTTCCATCCCCACTTCCCCCAACCCCCCACCTTTGCTCACTTCCACCTACCCCCAGGTCTCTTTCCTTCTGGTTATCACCACACTGTTATCTGTACCTGTGTGTTAAAGGTCACACTCTGCCTTGGCTGGTGTGGCTCAGTGGAACCAAAGGGTCGCTGGTTCGATTCCCAGTCAGGGCACGTGCCTGGGTTGTGGGCCAGGTCTCCAGTGGAAGGCGTGTGAGAGGCAACCACACAGTGATCTTTCTCTCCCTCCCTTTCTCTCTCCCTTCCTCTCCAAAAATAAATAAATAAAATCTTGACAAAAGCTTATGCTCTTAAGAGCAACATCTTGCCTTGATGTCTACCATTCACTAGAGTGTCCATCTTTGCTAAGTATCTATTGTGCTAACTGATATTTACCCGAAACCACCAGTACCACATTGGGTTGGGAAATAGCCTGGAAGCTTCTTACCAAACTAAGAGTACTCTTACCATATGACCCAGCAGTCATGTCCTTTGGTATCGACCCAAAGGAGCTGAAGGTTTATGTCCACAAACCTGCATACGTGTTTACAGCAGACTTATTCATCATTTGTCCAAATGTAGAACCAATCAATATCCTTCAGTAGTGAATGGCTAAGCAAACTGTGGTACGTCCAGACCATGGGATATTATGCACAATAAAAAGAAATGCGTTGTCAAGTCATGAACAGAAACGGAGGAATCTTACCTGCATGTTGCTAAGTGAAAGAAGCCAGTCCGTAACAGCTACATACTGTATGATGTCCACTATAGAATATTCTAGAAAAGGCAAAACTATGGAGACAGTACAAAGATTAGCTATTGCCAGAGGTTTTGTGGAGAGGGGTGATGAAGAGGTAGAACTCAGGGGATTTTTAGGGCAGTGAAACATAATGGAATTCATATATATCATTATATTTTTGCCCAAACCCACAATACCAAAACCAAATCCTAAAGTAAACTATGAACTTTAGCTCACAATAATATACCAACTGTAACAAATGTACCACACTAAAGTAAACTGTTAGTAATAGGGGAAAAGGTTGGAAGGGTGTGAGAGGGGATGTATATGCTTTCTCATATTGTCTACTTCCTACTCAATTTTTCTAAAAACCTAAAACTGTTCCCCGAAAAAGCCTATTAATTTTAGAAATGGGCACTGGTGAGTTTGGGTGGGAGGGTCTGGGAGACAGAACTGAAGGAAGATTTCTTCACCCTTTCCTACCTTTTCCATATTTCTATTACCTGTTGAAAGCAAAGTAGGGTTTTAAGCCATCGAAGCAAAGAATTCTCAACTTGGGGTGTGATTCTGAGGTTATTTTCAAGTTTGGCCCATTTTGAATGGTAGAATCCTGGCATCCTTTATCCTTTTTAGAAAATGTTTTGCATACTAAATTCATAAATTAACTGAGGTAGTTGCAGAAAATACCATTGAAGTAGCGGTCAGAATCTTTTTCTCTTGTATCTATTCTTTCTTGAGCAGCTGGCTGGTTTGTGACCCTATTATGCGCCCCAGAGCCGCTCATTCAAATTCTGGTGTTTTATAGCCCCTGTGCAATGAGTGAGTCAGAGAAAGACAAAGATCCAACGATTTCACTTACATGTGGAATATAAGGAATGGCACATACGAATGAGCAAAATTGAAACAGACTCGTGCAATCCTGATGCATTCGATACACAGTGCTCAGGAACGAGGCGCTTGGTTAGAAAGTGCCCGGGGTCTATTCAAACGGCCCTGGGTCGGGGGTTGCTGAGGGCCTCAAGTTGCCTGTTCCAATGCTTCCCATTTTGGCATGATCTCACCTGGTCCTCAGAGACCCTGAGGAACAGCCTCTTCTCATGGGCCAGCTTGCGCTCTTGGGTTGCTCAAGTGAGACAAGGCTTGGGAGGAAAAGGAGAAAGAGAAGGCAAGGGGAAAACAAAGAGCAAGCAAAGAGAGAGAGAGGAAGGAAGGAAGGAGGGGAGGGAGGAGGGGAGAGGGAAGGAAGGAGGGGAGAGGGAAGGAAGGGAGGGGAAGGAAGGAGGGAGGGAGAATATAACTGGATGAGCCAATCAGGAAGTTAGTATGGCTCCCCATGAAAGGTCCAGTGTTGGCAAGTAACACCGAGGAAAGGGGAAAAGGTGCCTTCAGTTTAGCCAGCAAAGAACGGGGCTGGACTTTTTCCTGACCCCTCCCTATTCCAAACCTTGGAAGGAGCATTAAACTGGAAAGGGGGCTCGCTCGTGGCTGTCGCCGTTTCCTGCACTCCCACCACCAGGCCCTGGTGGCTAACGGAAGCTGCCATTAATCACACGACGCGTCCATCTGTGGGCTTGTCATCGGAGCTGCTCCCTACGGTTGGGAAAGCAGGCGACTGGCAGACACCGAGCGCTTGGCCCTGGGGGTCTTCGGTGGGGACCGGGGTAGAGAAGTTAGTTCTCTTGGTCTGCATTTTAGTTCCCACTAAAGTCAACATGCTCTTGCAGAACAAGGCGGTTCTGTTGAGAGAGAATGGAGCGAACTCAAGTCCGTTTGGCTTTCTGGCCCGAGTGAGGACATCGGAAGTTTTAAACATCGCTGAGCAGGAACACGCCTTACCCAGTGAACCAGGAGCGGGGCTTCTAGGACTGAACTGGATTTCTACCTAATCACTCAAGGAATGCTGGGTTTCACGTGCAGAATCAGCCAGGGCACGTACATGGTTTGGAGGGGAGTGAGTGGAGGTAGAAGAGGGCACAAGGGAGATAAATGGTAACAGAAAAAAAAAATGCAATATAAAGAAATCAACAAACAAATAAATAAATAAATAGCCAGCTTCCAATTCTTCCCCACCCGCCTCACCCCACCGGGGAGCTGATACCCATGAACTCTGATACAAGGAAATTTTCCAAGGAATAGAATGAACATTATTTTCAACATGAAATGTTATTCATGACGTAGGGACATTGCATTGAGGCAGAGGCCTCAATACAATGGAATTACTGGCTCAATGTGGAGTTCTCTGAGCACCGGGGCTGATGTCTCCTTCCCGGGTGGAGTTCAGCTTTCTGAGGAGTGTCTGGCTCTTCCTACTGGTTCCTTTGTTTTGGTTTCTTTCGGAATGAATCTGTCCACGGCACTATGGTTTATCCTTAATTGCAGACTCTGGAAGGCTTTGATCCTCTTCTTGGAAGCGAATTAATAATGTCAGGACGCAAACAATATATTCCAATTCTGGACGCCCTCCTTCGGATCCCAAGACACAGCTTTGGATTGTTGGAGCGTATTATCTGAGTTGGTTTTGTCTGTTTTCTTCAGTGGCAGAGGTAGACTTGGGCTGCCCGGGGTTCTCACCTCAACCTACTGGGACCAATTTGTGAGAGGGAAGGGATGACTTATACTCACAGGACAAAGGATGATTATTCTCAACCTTAGCTTCATTCATGCCAACTAAGCCTCTATAGCCAGAAACAGAGACCCACCAACTGGAACTCTTTTTTTTTTTTTTAAAGATTTTTTTTAAGTACTTTTTTTTTTCCTTTTAGATTTTATTTATTTATCTTTAGAGAGGAAGGGAAGGAGAGAGGGAGAGAAACATCAATGTGCGGTTGCCTCTTGTATGTCCCCTGCTGGGAACTGGCCTGGCAACCCAGGCATGTGCCCTGACTGGGAACCGAACCGCGATCCTTCGGTTCGCAGGCCCGTGCCAACTGGAACTCTTGAAGATGGATTTCCCGCCTTGGCCAATGTGGCTTAGTTGGTTGGGTGCCATCCTGCAAACCAAAAGGTCACAGGTTCAATTCCCGGTCAGAGCACATGCCTGGATTACGGGCCTCGTCCTTGATCAGGGAGTGTTCGGAAGGCAAGTGACCGATGTTTCTCTCCCTCTCTTTCTCCCTTCCTTCATCTCTCTCTAGAATCAATAAAAGAAAACACATTTTTAAAAAAACGATGGGTTTCCTTCCCAAAGTGAGTATTTCCCCCATTTCCACTAGTTTAATGACTAAAACAACGACCCGCCCCCATTTACTGAAAGCCTGCTCTGTTCAGCCAGCATGCCAAATGCTTCACACAGCCTCGTTTGTATCAGCATTTCTGTTCCACACTTACTGACGTTCTGTCATCACCGACATCAGTGGAAATCGTGGTGGTTTACTGAGAACTAACTCTTTTTCCAGGAACACAGAGAGTAGGTTATTCTTATGAATCCTTCAGCAAATTTGTAGATGAAGGACTGTTAATATCCCCATGTTACAGATGCAGAAACTGAGGCCCAGAGAAATAATTGATGTGCCCACGGTCACGAAATGCATCACAAAGAAAGGGAGGGCTTAGACTCGCTGATCTTCATTGGTACAGTTGCTGGCAATTCGTAACAAAAGCGAACTAAAAATTAATCTCGGGTTTATCCAAGTATGTCATTAAGAAGAGAAAAGGAAAAGTTAGGACAAAGGAGTAAAACTATAACATCTTGTGACTGGAAGCTTAACATTTTTACATTTTGAGAAAGCAAATATTCTTAAGGACCACAGACACCGTGGCGAGTTACCCCACATTAAATGCAAATCTCTTCTACATCCACACGGACTGTGTCACTGTTTAATTTTTTAAAATAAATTTGTTGGAGCGACATTCGTTAATAAAATTATAGGTTTTAAGTGTATTGTATTTAATTATATGAATTAAACTTTGCTTCAATTTATAGTCAGAAGTGGTTTCTCTCTTTCTTTCCTTCCTTCTTTCTCTCTTCCTTTCTCTCTTTCTCTCTCTTTTAAACATTCCCAAAGCTTAAAACAACTTTAATACTTGTAAAAGCTCAATGGATGTTAGACGATAAAAGGACTTCAGACCCGGGGCATTATAACGCTTTTGTTTTCTTCCCTAAGAACATGACTCACACCTTGCTTTATCACAGCACTCGGGAAATGAGTCACGTGTGTGAATAATAACTTAGGAGTGCAAGGATTAGGAGGAAAAGTGAAAGCAGAGGAAATACAATCACAGGTGTGAGGGTCGCCACTTAAGTGCAATGGGATAAAAATGGGGTGTTACCCACGGAGGACGTGGGGCTCTTTGCTGCTAGGGACCAGGTGCTTCCAGGTGTGACGTGACCATTACCATCTCCTTGTATTTAGTCTTGTGTATACAGTTCATCTCACGTACAGAGGAGATGAAAATAGGGACACTTCCTCCGAGAAAGGAGAAGATGGATGGCAAGAATGCTTATTTAACAGAGTGTAAAAGGAACTCGATTTCTTTTAGTGGACTTGTGCAAGCCGACATGAGCATCCTAGCAAAGATGAAGTGCCTTTTGAGGACTTTTGTCTGCGTACTTGAGTACAACCTGGTAAAGGGACAGACAGATGCAGGACGGACAGAGGCAGGACAGACGTGGTTGCCTACAGAGCCCCCCGGAACCAAAGGGCGTCCACCTGCCTCCGTGGCATAAACCCGCATCAACGCCTCCACCTCTAGCATCTTCTTTTCTGCCCTCTCCCCACACCAGCCTCGCAGAAGGGAGCGAAGTTGATTCCCCATCAACCACCCGCTCTTTGGCCACGCTCAGAGCGTGCCAACCAGGTTGCCAATTCTGATGTAGACACCTGCCCATTTGGAACAGGAGCAGAGACAGCCACTCATCGCCTAGAAGCCATCAAACACCCTGTCAGCGAACACCAGCTCTCTGCTCACCGCAATCTGGGCGAGACATGGAGGGGTCACGTCGGTAGCCAATTACCAATCCTCCGAGACATTTAGGTCTTTGCAGATGGATAGAAGTTTCTGACTCCTGTGGTTTGAGGAGGGTTATCTTTTAATGAGGAGGATAATAAATTGCTCTAACTTTAATTTGTGTTATGCAGTGCTAATAAGGTCAATCCATATTTTAAAGGGGCTTCCTGAGTGACATCTCCATTGTTCAAACAACAATGGAAATGATTTTCAACCCCATTGCTACCGGAGCCTGAAAATTTCGCATAAATTCAAATAGAAGCTTGGGTATTCCCCAGTCTGTCTGTGCGCATGCATGCGTGTGTTAAAGGGGCCTTAACTCTTCACCTTGTTCTCACCGGCCCGGTCTTTCTAAGCATCGCATCCTCCCAAATCTTAGGTGCAAAATATTTTAGGTCAGCGCTGCCTATGACTCTCAGCTGCAATGTCACCACTGATGAGAACTTTCTGAGAAGCCTCGCTCCTGCCAGGCCGAGGCGGGAGATTAATGTGGGTTTAACATTGTTGTGAGCTAGGCAGCCGAACTCAGTAACAATACGAGTCCGTTGGACATGTCTTCTGGGTTGTCACGTTCAATTTGCACATGACCTCCCGGCCAAAATATGGGAAAGGAGTGGTCGAATGCGGGACTGAAAGCTCATATTATTGCTTTGACAGCTTCACTCATCTAGAAGTAATGCAAAATGCAATTTATATTTGTACCCTCCGACCTGCCTCGCAAAGAGAGAAAGTACCTAATGATGGGCCAAGGTAGGGAAGGAAGAAACAAATCTCAGCACGGCTGAAATTTGGCTCCACTTTTGCTTTTCAACCGTTCAATTACAGTCAAAAGGCGAATGAAACACAACCAGGACTCGGGGGAGGCGGTGACATGATCATTTTAGAGTGACTGGGTTCTGGCTTTGCGTGTTGGCAGAGGTGGCCACAGCACGCCTTATTTCACTGGAGACAGATAATCTGCCTGCTCCGAGAGGACGAAAGCCCTCTGCTTGTAGGTGGGTCATCATGCCCATCAGAGAGGAAAGAAAGGCACCAGTGCCTCGGTGACACCCTGGATCCGCACTTGGAAATTCTTGAGAGGGGCTGACACACTAATCCTATTAACCAAGATAAATCAAGCCAGGCCTCGTTGGTAACTGCTGCATTATTTGCTTTCCAGGGGAAATAGGTAGTGGGCAGAACACACTTTGTTCTCTCTCTCTCTCTCTCTCTCTCTCTCTCTCTCTCTCTCTCTCTCTCTCTCTTTGCATCAGGAAATTTGCTGGCTTTTCATGTACCCCAAACAGCTTCATTTTGAGTACGGCCTGCAGAGAACTCGGCCATCATTTTCAGGAACTCTCAAATTTGTCCTGAATATTTCGGAACGGTGTTTGAAGTGAGTACTGTTTCTGAGAGCTACAGCCTCATAGTTTGTAGAAATGTAGGACGCACAGGAAAAAGGATTCAGGCTTTGTCCAGAGATTAAAAGGGACAGTAACAGCCACCTCCCGAAGGCAGCAACACCTGTACCACTGATGGCTAAGCACTACTTTAAGATATAGAGACCCACCCGCCAGCCTTGAGAAGTAACACAGAGGCAGGAAATTACTATCAACAGTGCAATCGAATATTCCTAAAATAATTCCTCAAGCCCAAGTGCATTTTGCTATGTTCTTGCTACTTTTTTTTTGGGGGGGGGGGATATGAAGCCTCCACCACTTAAGATTTTCTAGACATATTCAACTTTGTCCCCAAGGTTTGTCACCAGGGCTTTCCTGATGGCGAGGACTGAAATGGATTTTTACCCCCTTAACTGAACAGGATGAAGTTTACGTGGAGGAATATCAAATAACCCTTACTCCAAAATCAAATTTTTCTACTTCCGCTCTCTTATTGCAGGTTATGATACAAACCCTTCCCTCCCCTGCCCCACATCCCCCCACCCCTGCCGCAAAGGGGGACCACAGGCCCCTTTCGGCTGGCCAATTTCTGCAGGTTTTCCCCGTAGGGAATGAAATGTGGTTTGGGTTCTGCAAGCATTGTTTTTAAGGTTTTACTAGCTTCTTGGTGCAGAAAGAAATTAGCCGCAAGTGTGTGAATCGGAAGAGGGGCGGGCACAGGAAGTCTGGAAGCTGTCACACAGGCCAGAGTCAGACAGCATCTCTCTTGGGGACACCCCTGAGAAGCCAGGGTGGCAGGTCTAAGGGCAAGGGAAAGGGGGGCTGCTTCTGTGTCACAGCTGGATGGTAATAAGCTCACGGCCCCCTCCTTGTTCAGGGACCTGGAAGAGGGGTTCTGGGGAATGGGGGTCCAGGGATCAGGGGGGAGACACAGAGACACCATTTCCACGAGGGGACTTTCTATCTCCATCTTTAAAACAAACACACCGGTGACAAAGTAAGGCCCCAGCACAGCAGCAGTGGGGGTCTGGTTCGGTTCCTCTCTCTCTGTCCCTGTCCCCTCCTACCTGCCTTCCTAAGCCCCCTCCCCAAGCAGGTCACACCAGAGCCATCAAGTTCCCACTGCCACCAACATTAGGAGACAAATCAAGAATGTCAGGGACCCTTAGGCTGACTTCTCTGGGGATAGCCAGGTAAGGAAAAATGGGGACAGGCTCTTTTTAAATCCATCTTGGGGGTAGGAGAGGGGTGTCCCAGAGAACTGGGAAGGGCACTCCTGGGTTAGAAGGATGCGAACCCAGAGGTCAGGGTCAGGGACGCTCCCTGGTGCTGTGAGGACACACCTGACCACACAGCCTGCAGGACACCCCAACTCCCGGCCATTTGCGGGGTGCTGAGCCCCGGCGCTCTCCCGTACCTCCTGTGAGATTCAGTCTCAGCTCCCCCAATCCTAAACATTCACACGTGGCCTAGAAAATCTCGAATAAGTCTTCCCGTTTTGATTATTCTGGAAATAATCCCAGGATGAGTCTGACGAACTAAAGAAACGGTTTGAACGAGTGAACTACCAAGTGGTGGGCGTGAGCTCCTGGGATGCTGGCCGAAGTGGCCTCCGCGACATTTTTCTATTTGTCCCCATTCCCTTGTTCCTCGTGGTCAAGCCCCCTTCCAATTAAAAAGAAAATATGCAAGCGAGCTCTTCTGATGTTGAGGAAGACGTGTGTGCGCAGCCCCCGAGGCCCGGAACTTGGTCCCCCGAGGTCCCCGCTGGGCCCGGCAGGGATCTGGGGGAGGCGGCTGCGCTTTCGGGCTGCGGTCCCGCGATGGGACCTCGGGGGCCGGGTCTCCCCGCCGGCCCCGCAGGAGTTAAACCCAGAGGCAGACAAAAGGGAGGCCGCACGTCCTTTGCTCGGCTATCACTTGCAAATAGAAGCGCTGCCCTCTGGACTTTAACTCCCGCCAGAGAGGGCACTTGATTACAGGTTATGACAAGTTGCCGAGACACACGGAGAACTCAATAAGAAGCAGCGGCGAGTGGAATCGGAACGGCTCGGGAGGTCTGGAAGACGGAGAGCGAAGATGACTTCGGGTGATAGGTGTTAGCCAGACTCCAGATGGACTCTCCGGGCGGGCGGGGCCGCGCCGTGTGGCCGGGCTGGCGGGAGGGGACCCGTGGGCCGGGCGCTGAGCACTCGGTCCCCGCCACCGCCAGCCCTGCTGGCCGCCCTCCGCCGCCTGGGAGGCTGAGCCCCTACTGAGACCCCACCGATCGTCCCAGAAAATTCACACCACCCCCTTGCCCCTAAACGGGCCACTTTGCGCTTTAGGTTCTGCGCGGGAAACCGGCGCCTCCCTCCTTCCTGGCCGGTTTCTTTCAGGGCCGTTGGGGACAGAGGAGGGTCCTCCCAAACCCTCCGCGGTGTGTCCTCCCCGCTCCGCGCAGGCTTCCGCGAGACTGCCTTAGAGTTTGTCTTGGTTTTCCTTTGCATTTCCACCCCCTCACGTAGTTAACATAGGGGAAAAAATAGTGAAATCAAGCCAGAGATCTGTATTTTGTGCCAGGTGGGGATGCGTCTTGGGGGTTTCTGCTAAGTCAGGACACGGTCCGACTTAGCAGCTGCTGGGGCCCTGGACGCGCGGAGTTTGCAGGAGGCGAGGGGCGGGGGTGGGGGCACGTCCTCCCTCTCCCCCTGGCAGCTTTTCAAATGCTTTTCATCACCCTCCGCCAGTGGAAAATAGTTCTGTCTCTGTGAGTTCTCACTTGTCCCGCCCTGAACTCCCAGCGGGGTGGGGCACCCCCAAAAGGACCACAAACAGGCTCCCAATTCAAAGTAGGGCCTGCAAGAGTTGGGTAGGTCTGAGGAGGCCAAATGAGTTAGAGGGAGCCATTATCTGCAGACAAGCTAGAGGGAAGGGGTAGGGGGCAGCCGTTGCAGTCCAAAGAGCGCGGTAAGTTTATCCAAATTCCATTGCAAATCCGGAGAGGAGGTGGGTAGCAGTTTCTAAAGCAAGCTGCTCTATGATGTTGGTTTCTTTGAAGGGACTAGACACTTTCTACTAGCAATACTTAGCTGACTGTGGCAAAATGCTTAACATGGACACCCCCCAAAACACCCTACAGGTCCTTCTCTTTTCTTCCTCCCTTTCTCCTGTTTTGGTTTTTTGTTTTTTTTCAATCTATGCAAATATGAGCATCCCTGTCTAGCTCTGCCATTGAGGAGGGGCGGACAGTAGGTACATTGTGCATACAGAGCTAATATACACCAGTGTTTCTTGTTCTCTGAAAGAGGACTGGGCCCTGCCTGTGCCTCCGAATTGCTGTAGCACCTACCAGCTGGTTGAATGGGCTAAACCACAACAACCCCCAAACGTTTTCAGAGAGTTGTTTCAAACAGGCACTTTCTGGGGGTGATGATCTCGGATGTGTTTTACCTCCCCCTGCTGCACCAGTCCCTCAAAAAGCCAGCTCTGTTGCCCTGAACTCCCCCCAATCCTCGACTCTGTTTCCTTCCAAACTATTTCTTTTCCTCATGTCAAAAGTGTGCCTGGTTTTCCGAAGCCCAAATTCTTTGCTGTCGTCCTGGAACTCTCCGTTAACCTCCCCCTGTCCCCCACCCTTAGGTCAGACGCGCAGACAGGTCGGGGAAGTTTCCTACGAACAGAACTTCCCCAGACATCCGAGTCATGAATAGCCGAGCACAGAGTGACTGTGGCCAATCTTCTCTTAAATGTAAAGAACCGCAGAACTAAATGAATGAGGATCTGGGAGGTAGATAATTTTTATAACCTTGAAGTCACCCAATAAAAGGAATGAGAGAGACTATTTATTTTTCTGCCACGATGCACCATTAGTGGTGACTTTGCCTTGAAGCTAAAACTGTCCTTCCCCGCAAATCGATCTGTTCGTGTTATTTTTGTTTGAAAACTCTTCGGAACCAAAAGAAAATATTGCAAATGGTTGTTTTTCGAACGACCCGTCCATGGACAACTAATGGGCTCGAAGGTTGGCAGGGTTGGAGGGCTCTTTTCATTCCATCAGTGACACAAAATGAAAAAGTTTGAGCCTTCTGGATGGAAAACCTCCGTCTAACGTTTTGCTTTTGAAAAGATTGGGAGACAATCATTGTCAACGAAATCACTCCCCTGACTTGGTCTGTGGAAATTGCAATCCTTTAAAAATCTGCTGTGTCAACACCAACAATGGGAAAATAAAAATTATACTGAGCATGGTGCTCGTTTTTCCCCCCCCCTGCATGGAGGCAAAGTCTGAACAGGTCAGACCCAATCTCCATCTTTCTTTCCCTTCTCTCGTCCTTTCTGGGATCTGGTTACGTATCAATTGGTTCTCCAAAACCAAGCTCCGATATGCTTACAACTTCATTGATCTCACATGTTCTTGTCTTTTGCACGTGCCCTGTTTTTTTTTTTTCTTTCCTGGACATAGCAAATGACTGAGCAAACAAAAATCAAACATCTCTAACTTCCCCCTGCACCCTTCTGAAAAGAAATAACAGAGAGGTTTGAGTGGGAGGTAGGCGAAGCCATCAGCAGCAACAGCACAGGGGGAAAAAACAGCTGTAAAAATAAGAAAACTCTTCCCTCTGTAAGAAAGTTAAAACAAGGGCCATCATGTGTAAGAGACATTGCCTCGGTACAGGGGCTCTGTGTTGTGGGGGGAAAATTATAAGCAAAATCACCACTTGGGAATGAATAATAATGAAGGTGCTGGTGAAGAGAAAAAGGGGCCACTTTATAAAGAGAGGCGAATGGAAATAAGCAAATTCCCCGGGGGTATTTTTTTAGCCCCTTCTCTTTCTAAATCTTCGGGGGGGGGGTGGAGCCAGGCAAGGGAGAGGAGACCAGGAGCCCTGTGAAAGGTTGAGCTGTCCCAGCCCCTTTGTAAGAAGCTCGGGGACATCTCTTTTCACATTTTTCCCCCTTCTGAGGCTTGGAATAATAAACTCAAGTGGCTGCCTGTCAGCCCCTGTCTATCTTCTTTAGCAAACTTGACATAGTGGAAGAAATATGACACGGGAATTATTAAAGAGCAGCTAGTTGACTTTTCACCCTGATTGCTTTCCTCAGGCCCCATCACCTGCACGTGTATCCAGCAATATACTGCAGGACTCACAGGGCGTGCAGGCTAGGAAGGAGAGATGGGAAAGCAAAGCAAGGGTTCCGTGCAACTACCGGGGAAAAGCGGGCGTTTTATCATCCCATTTGCTCTTTTCGAGGGGACGCAGACTGGGTTTCGGAAAAACAAACCCTCCCTCGAGAAGGGGGTCTGTTTCCCGGTCCAAGGAAGCAGAGACACGATTTAAAGAATCATCAACATCTCCCTCCAGGCAGAGCTCGGAGGATTTTATTTGTTTTTCTGAAACCTGATTTCAAACCATTGCTGTCATCCAGTTGCAAACATTCCCCAAAAGCGAAGAAACATTTTCTAGGCACTTTTTTTCAAAAGGGGTTTGAACCCACAAACTCTTTCCAAGTTGGACTGTTCCAAAACTTTAGAAACCCTCTAGAGGCTATTGCATGTGGGACACAGATAATGTTCTAAAAATCAGCAATCATCCGTCAGACATCCAAACCAAAGTTCCTTTGTGCTAATTAAGCAGCTGCTGAGTAACCCAGCAGCTGCGGTGAGGCTGAAACAAGAAGGAATATTTAAACACATGGGGGGGGGGTCTCTTCTTTTAAAATGAACAGGGGGAGAGATATGATCATAAAACTAATAATTTTGTCCTCTGGGTATAGATTTGACTATTCTGTTGCCAAGGTGCGAAGAACTGACTCTATTCCAAATCCAACTGAAGCAGTCATCAGAAATGACTCCCTCGGACAGGGGAGTCAGGAGGCAAGTGATGGATACTATTGTCCGAACGTGACCCTCCATTAACACCACCCATCAGCATCTGGATCCTGTCACTGTGTCGCATCCCAGAGCCAGGAGGGCTGCCTGGCGTATTCCAACAGCTTCCAGGGCTTCCGGGCTGCGCTCAGCCCAGCCCGCAGCAGCTAAATGGGTAGGGAGGTTGACCCAAACCGGGCGCGCTCCCCCTACCTACCTCCTTTCGTCTTATTACCCCTCTCCAGGCCTATTGTTCAGCAGGTGCTAGCAATTTGCTCCTTATCACGCTTCTGTTTACGAGGGCCTTTATTAATAACAAAGGGAGAAATGGTATTAATATTAATTAACATAAGAAAATGAAACAGTTTTGGGGGATCCACCAAATGAATCCTCTCGTCGCCTAATTGGAACTGGAGAGAAAGAGGAGGGGGAGGGGCGGGAGGGTGGAGGAGGGGGAAGGGGGGAGATACAGATGACCTACTGGGTGACAGGCACAGGTTGGAAGGGTGACATTTTATTGTAAGCCTCCCAATGAAAGGAAGAAAAGGAAGGGACCAGTCCATTTAATGCAGGGACCAACAGTGCAAGAGTGTTGCTAAGAGACAGAGATGCTGCTGAAGTTCTATCAGAAGCACTCCCCTGACCTTATGCAAATAGAGGCAACCAGCCCTTTGTGGGATGGCTGAGAATCCCACCCCCAGTGTCACTAATACCTGGCATTGCGCCTTTTATTCAAATGCTCTCTAAACACACACACAGAGTGGCTGACAAAGCATGACACATTTAGGGGCTGTAAAGGGAAAAACACACACACACACATACAAAAATAGGGGGGAATAATAATAATAATAATAGTCCTAAGTTTGAAAATCCAGGGGCAAAAAGAATCAACAGCAGGTCTTTCTGTAGAAATGTCACTCGTCTTTACCTTCTGGCCCCGTCTTTTCGCCCTAGCAGGAAAGTCACCTAAAGATTCAGAAATGGCCTTCTTATAAAAGCTTATGAAGATAGCACAGTGGTGTGCAAAGTGCTGCCATTGATTTACACCCTAGGAGTGTGGGGAGGGGTTGGGGGGTGCTGGGGAAGCCTGGTGCAGACTAGAGGAATTACATCCTATGTGCTCACCCCCCAACAGATACAGGACGTATGTCTTTCCTTCTGTTTTAACGCTCTGCTTAACTAAGACAAGTTTAAGTGCGACAGGGAAGAGAGGCTTGGAGACCAGCTCCATCTCCCAGGAAGCTGGCTGTCCTTACAGTGAGTTATGCGCAGTGGGAAGGCCGGCCACATCATGTGGGTGGCACTCAGGCACCTCCGCAGAAGGGCTGAGTGAGGGCAGGTTGGGGACAGGAGGTGGGTGCACCTTTCCACCCCCTGGGGCAGAGGAGGCCACTCACTGGGACCCCTCTGGGTCCAAGGTGCATCTCCAGCCGCTGGCACACCCCTGGGTCCTTTTCTCCCCTTCTTGGCCCTTCAGAGGCAGGTGGCCTGGCCTGGAGTCTGGGCTTGCCACCCCCTGGGGCACCTGAGGCAACCAGACTTCAGGGTCTGTGTGTATCCCACCGCTTCCGGATGTCCTAGCCAAATTCTTCCTCTCTCTTTCTCCCTCTGCCCCTCCCCCCTCACTCCAAGTCAGCGTTCGTTCCCCTGGTACATGAAAAAGGAACCCCATTTCCCAGGAAAACCACCCTAGGGTGCTCATCTTGAAAAGTGGCAAAGCAGATGATTCTCACAATTCTTGGGGGAGTTTGTTTTGGGGGGCGCACCCCAAGGACTGCAGCTTTGGGGACTTCCGGGGCTTGGGGCTGGAGATGCAGGAAGCTAGGAAGGAGGAGAGGCGCTCCCCCATCCCCCACACCTGCCGGTTCCCAAGCCCTAGGAGGCTGGCTGCAGCCAGAAAGATCTGGAAACTTCTACTGAGCAGGCACAGCACCGACATACACAACTTTGCAAATTCCATTTAACCAGCAAGCTTTCTACCCACTCTTTTCCCTCCCCCACTTTGGCTGTCAATATTGATAAAATGCCCACCAGTTCACGCCTTTATGGTAATAGTTGCAAATGAATACATTTACCAGCTTGGTGGGTGGGGGGCAGGGGATGCGTTTCAAGCGTTCAGGGGCAGCAGAACTTCCTGGCAACTTTTCCCACGTCCCCATGTAACGGTGGGACTTTTCATAACGTGCACTATACTATTAAAATTTCATATTAGCGGTGTGTATGGTGAACTTTGTAATGGGAAATTCAATCGCTGCTGTAAATATTAATGGAATATGAAATGAAGGTACAGCCTCCACCGGCCCTGACAGTAAAACCGAGTGAGCGTGTGGCGGCCCCGGGGCGAGACGAGGCCTTTCCTCTTGTCGCTCTCGCTTTATTACATTAGCGCAGGACGCCCCGCGCCAGTCCGGGCTCAGAAGCGGAGGCGCCGGGTCACCCATGACAGACGTCCCCGTGTCTCGCCCACAGGCCCCGCCTGGCCCTGCCACTCCATCTGCCCAACAGGCCCCCGGAGAGTGCTTGCACGTGACAGTTTCGGGGAAAGAGCTCTGGAAACAGCCAGGTCTCCAAAAAAGGTTACGAAGATTCCAGCGCCACCTCAAGTTCCTGCAGGAGACATCCTCACGTGGGGGAGGAGGGAGCCTCAGGAGTTTCTGGGATGTAAACCACTGAGCTATTAAGACAGCCAGATCCCCACGGGGGTACCTTTGCCTCCGCCCCTCTGTCCAGAGAACCCGCCTCGCAAAGCGACCTGGGCGCTGGGCAGGGCGCCTGGGAGGGGAGAGGGAAGGAGAGTCCAGGCCCGGGTTGTCCCTGTCCCAGCGCCGCAGTCCGGGTCTCGATTTGTCCGCACCGGCGTCCGCGTGGCACTGGCCCCCCGACGAACCTACGCACAGTGGGACTTGCTGCGGGGGGGGGGGCGCGGTGTGCAGCAATCTGAGCTCACGGGACCCCCGGCTTCTGTTTCCCCGGAGCAGCAGCCTCTGCCCTGGTGCGGATTTTCGAAAAACCCCAGGGGGTGGGAGCGCTGGGACCGTGGCAGGAGAAGCTGACTGCGGCCACCCAGACTGGCTCGGTCCCGAGCTGCGGTCCCCGCCCAGGAGGGTCCGCGGAGGCAGCCGCGCTGACGAGCGTGGCCGTCAACACCTCCAGCTGCCCAGCGAGTTATTTCAACAGGCTGGGAAAGATCGGTATTTGGAGCGGCAGGCGACGTCTTTCCTCACTCCCAGTATTTATACTGTGCCCACGGCGCGTAGCACATCTTCGTTTTAGATGGCACATTAATCTTCCCCTGTTAAGAGATAGCCTGTCAGCCTTTCGGGGGGGGGGGGGAGGGCTTTCCTACTCGGGCCCCTCGTAGGATGTCCTCCCAGCACTCGGCCACTGTTCACCTGGCCCAGCCACGGGCCGCAGGTCCACGCAGGAAAGCGAGGAGCCAGGGATTAAACCCGGGGCAAGGTGAGCGCGTTGGAGACGCCACTTGCACGCGAGGTTAAAGCCAAAATCAACTCAATGACAGCCCCGCCGAGGCCTGCCGCTAACCCGCGTCGTTGTTGCCCGATTGCAACTGGGGAGACCAGGGTCCAAATGACAGCGAGGAGCGGCCGTTGTTGCAGAAGCCACACAGCACACGGACACCAGCACCTGGGGACGCTCTGCGAAGGGAGGGAAATCGCCGAAGTCCCCGTTACCGACCCCCAGTCTCCTGTGTCACCCCTGTGGGTTCCTTTTCGCTTAAGTTCACCGGGCACCCCCCTTTTAAGTGATTTCCTGTCCAGTTACTCTTTTCTCCCGTTAATTTAGAATCGTTCCCTCCCCGTCCATACTCAGGGATGCAGACTCAGGGTTGAAATGAATGGGACTGATGTAACGTGGATTTGCTTTTAAGGCGGCGGGAGGGGGGGGGTTCCCTGCGGGAACAGTTTCCACAGGGGGTCCGTTTAAAGCTTTAGGTGTGGCGTGCGTCCCCGCCGTGGCTCTGGCCAGTACCCGCCCCCAACCGCTGCTATCGGCGCACCCCGAGTTAAAGGCCTGCACCCCACCGCTTCTTTGCTGCCATTCATTCTTCTTCCCCCTCCCCACCCTGCCACCTCTGCCCCTGCCCTTTCAAAGAGTTACACTTTCCAAGATAACTTCAAAAAAAAAAAAAAAAGGTGGGGGGAGGGGAGAGACGACAAGACAGGGATACAGGTTTTGTAAGTGTTAAATAACTTTCTCAGCGTGTATTAAAGGAAGATTGCATTTTCTCAAGAGCTGATTGACGAGGCGGCGCGATCCGGTCGGTTTGTCTATAGCATCATATTTATTGAACCTGCTGGGGGAGAGAGTGGAGGGCGGCCCGCTCACGCTGGCAGGAGCAGGCGCATTACACACCGCCCCAGGTATCCTGATTGATTCTTCCACCCCGGAGCCTTCCGTGCGTAATTCCGCGCAGCAGGCTGCGTATCGCACGCGGGGTTTTTCAGGAGGGAAGAAAAAAATCCTCTGAGAGATTTCAATGAACAACTACGCACCTTTCTTCACCTGCCACCCCCAAATATTTTCCATACCTCCCCAGATGGGTTCGTGTGTATAATAACAGGGCGCACCCCCTCTCTTGAACCTTGCTCCCTAACCCGCTCCAGGAATGTTGGCCGATTATTTGAATGTGTGGTTGGACCAACACTTTCTGACTCCAGGATGGGGGGAGGGTGGCAAAAAACCTCAGCTGGTGTGAGCTTCCCTCGTTTCCCTCTTTCTCTCAGTCACAGGGTATGGGGTGCGGACGCAGTAGGACAGACAAAATGCTCCTTTTCCCAGTCTCCGGAGGTTGCGTTGGGGATTCGTTTCTCAAGTCCTTTGGCGGCCCACCGGGATCTAGTGTCATCCCGGTAGGTGAGGACAAAAAATTGTTTGTACAAGTGACAAACTCTCCAGTGGGAGAACAAACTTTATCCTATTCACATCTTTTAAAATAAATTATCCCAATGATCTTGGTGCATCGTAGGGAGGTTCTGAAATCTGTGGCTTAAAATTAGCCTTAGTTGCTGAGGGAATAATGAATAATATTCCCAGGAGATTTCTATAAGGGAAAAACTTTCTCCTTGGCACATTATTATTATTACTACTATGATTATTATTATTATTATTATTTCCAGCACCCACATGTATATGTACTAACTAATGAGTGGCTGATAAACACTATTTTTTTTTTTTGCTATAATGAAAATGGGACTTTTTTGTGTATCTTTTTGGATTGTGATCATTCTGGCTAGCGGTGGCTGTGTGTACATATGTGTATGTGTGTATAAAAGGGAAATTTCAAATACGCGTGATATTCTGGTTACAGAAATGCTGTTTATTGTGCTGGCTATTTTGACATCTGTCCTTTGCAAACCCTAGGGGTGACTCTTGAAGCCCGGAAAGGCAATTTTAGCATTATTTTGTATCTCTTTGTCCAGTCAAGGTTCTTCTGATCATTCTAGGTCAGATGGGAAGGTCATGACCAAGGTGGTTTATTAGATATGTATATAATATGCTTCCTTGGAATGTGGACATTTCAAAGAGATATTAAGTGCAGAATTAGCTCCTCAATAAGTCAACATGGCTAAAATAGTTTTTCTCCCCTTCAGCTCTCAAGTAAATACTGGGGAAAAATTCTTATATAGCCTGTGATGGCAATAATGGCAATATTTACAATGAAAAATTTATTCTCCACTTATTCATTCATCTCATTCTTTAATGAGATGCACGAAGTACGTCTTTTATCTTGGCTGTGCACTTTCTAATGGGGGTGATGAAATGGCCAAGTGTGCTTCGAGTCTCCCATCCCCGGGGGATACTCCCTTTTATTTGGGGCAGTTGGGAAAACCCTGACGGTATGCCTTCTTTGCCAATAATATCCTATTCAGCAACTTTATTTTTATCCCTAGATGTTGCTATTTACCCTTTGGTGGTGTTCAATGACAAAAACCAAAATATTTGCAAAACTCTAGGAGACACATCTTTCTGTTGAGAAAACGACTGTTATCAGACTTAAGTACAGACGCAGACCTGAGAGAGAGAGAGAGAGAGAAAGAGAGAGAGAGAGAGAGAGAGAGGAAGTTCAGGCTGCCAAAGGAAATATTCACCTCTGATTCAATGGCGGGCATGGGCTACTAAGGCAGATCAAGCAAGGTGAAATAAAGGTTGATTTGTTTGCAGGCAAAGTTACACATTTTAATCACTGACCTAAGGAGTTTTGAGATATCGTGTGAAACTGATTCACAGCCATTTTCCAAAATGTTTTAGAAATCATTGCTTTGCATTGAAGATAAATTTTCAGAAGCCATTCACCACCCTTTAAAAACGTAAATACAATTTACATTACCCTTCCTCATGAAGAAAATATTTTACAGGTTGTCTCCTGGGGAGAAAATAAATTGGGTGGAGTCTTATTTTTCAAGGGGGCATGTTTACCATACTTAATAAATGCACACAGACACACATACAAATGAACTTCTTTGAAATTGGGCCACTTCCTGGCTGTGCAGCCCTGGGCAAATTAATTGACTTCTCTGTGCCTCCCTTTCTTCGTCATGTGAAGTTATAATCGCACCTTCACACACATCATGCTCCATTCCCATCTGCTACTATCATGCCCTGAGCATGCATTAGCGTCTCATTAGTGCTGTTATTATTGACAACAATTCGTGTTCATTATGTTCACCCAGAAAGTTGGGACCGGGCTCGAAAACTTAAACTGTGACTTTGAAGTGGTTCTCTCAAGGCACGTGCTGTTTCTGCATTGCTGTTTCTTTTCCCGTCTCCTTAGCCCCAGATGCACCCATAGGCTTCTATGTCAACGGCAAACTCAAATGCAGCCCCGGGGCATGGTGGGTAACCCCCGGAAATGTATGTGTACCAAACAGCAGCTGGACCCCACCAAGAGCCTATAAAAAGGCTAACAGCTCTGCGGCTTGCTTGCTGTCCAAACAGCCAGCTTCATGAGGATGTCAGCGGGCTCCTTCCTGATTTTATCTCAGGTACCTACGTCCTTCAGGTCATTATTTTAATATACGTTGGGGTTGATGATACGCTGATCGTGTAGAGCCCCTGTTCCCTGTCAGGCTGTTCAAGTTTAAGTTGATTTTGAAAGGAAAGAGATGTTCCTTGACAGTATGTTAGCATATTGATTAAAACCTGAGAATCTTACCGGGCAGGTGGATGGAATTAAATAATAGCATTTTGCGCGGTTGACTTTTCCACCAGTCGACTTTTCAAATGAAGGCAGAACCACTTTCAACTGGTAATCGTATCAGCATTACCTGGACCGTGGGATATCTTTCTTTCTGCTTTCAAGATCATCTATTGCCCCTTCAGATAGCAACTTGAGATCGGAGCTCAAGTGAAACCAGAGAGCTTGACAGACAGCTGACAGCACTCTCTCACCTCTTTCTGGGTACCCGCCCCCCCCAACACACAGGTAGAGTGCCTGATCACAGAACCTGAGTACCGACAGTTCCAATTTTATGTCACTGCCTGAACTACATCACGCAAACAAGCCAGGACAGGAGCTGATGTTTTCTTACCCATGTTAACACTGACCTTTGCCACTTGGAACCACACCCCTCGTCTCTTCGAATCAGCCTGCCACCACCTGACTCGCGTCTTTTCCTTCAGTCTGCTTCGAGGGCTAAGACAGCCTGCTGCCACTCATCAGCCAGAAATCTGTGAGGTTCGGAGAAGACGGACTTGGTGTGAGGTTAAGATTTCAAACACCAGGCACGCGTTTGTTCATCGGCTCTGAAATCTCCGTCTAAATAGCATCTGTCAGGGCAGAGTTGGGTGAGAAAGTGAATCTCAGATGTTTCAACATAGCTTCAGCGTTAGTGAGTCATGTTTGACTTCATTCATTCATTCTTTCAGATCGGGGAAGAGCACTTTAGTAAAATAGACATAACTGCCCACGTGTCTTTGCATCGTTGTCCCACAGGCCTGGAAGGAACCTCTGACTTTCTCATAATAGTACTAATCAAAGCTTCAAAGTTGCCTGAAAGTACTTCACCAAGATACTAGAATATTCCCATGGTGTCCTGGCATTTCCCGTACGTGAACGCCGAGATTTAAGGCAGCGTCACAGTTCGGCTTGAACTCACCTGTAAATTCTTTTTAAAAAAAACAAAAAAACGTTGCTCCATTTGAGATTTGCAAATAGTTAAACCGGTTTACACAGTTTCTTTCTCTCTCCCTTTTCAGTCTGGCCCTTTAGTAAACAGACACTTTAACTCGCCATCCTATTAGACAGCTTTTTCTCGATTACCATTTCATAGCACAGCTATCAAAAATAAGATAATGTCCAAGATCTGGAACCTAATCAGCTTTCGAGCTGAGTTTAAAGAGACTGAAGGCCGTTTAAAGGTAGCCCTGGTTCTGTGTGCGGGCCGCGGAGCTATTTGCTTTGCCACATTTTGATGGAGAGGGTAATGTGTTTGCCAGATAAGGTGAAAGGGACCAGCCAAACAAACAACAAAAAAAAGGCAGGTTCTGTTTGATAAACTCTGACATTGGCACCCATTTTTCACATACATGAAAGGAAGCCTTAAAACCCTACAGAAAATAGAAGTGCCCACTCAAGCAGAGTAATGTTTATCAAGACAAAAAGAAAAAAAGGTAAATAAAAGAACACTGGCATCTTGGAGTCTCTTAAATTAATTAGCTCTGGAGTTTATGATCCAGCTGAAAAGCTGGATAAAACACAAGCCTCTTTCTTGTGGTGATTTGATGGGAAAGGTAAGTTCTTTAAGTTGTGAGGAAGATAGTCGTTTGATTTGGCTCGTCCCAATTCCGATCCGAGGCCTGTAATGGAGTTAATCTTTTGTATGGCGGGTTTGCTTGGATGTGAGAGGGGAACTCAGTTGGAAACGGGTGTTAACATACACGACGACATTCTTTGTTAACTGATCGATAGCCTGAAAACAGACTGATAAGGCCAGACTAAAACTGTAACCTCCACTTATAATTAGAGGTTAGTTCTAAAGGCCAATGAACATAACTTTTGACATCAACCTGTTTTGAAATTAAATTGCTTTACAATCTTGAATGGTTAGAAAATGCTGCAAGGGAACTCCTGCTTGCTTTATAAGAATTTCCCATTTCTAGAAAAAATAATGGAAAAAATATCAGAAAGTTTCACAAGGAATTTAAATGATATGCACCTGTCAAATTTGGGGCTCAGTGGTTCTGCTGTGGTCACTTAAAGTTAATTTAAAAGGAAATATCAACTTGAAATTAACACCCTAGGAGTATTTGCTATTTTTTTCACCTTAGAAAACAGGTATTCCTGATTTCTTCTTCTTTTAAATCAAAACCATTTGAGAAACTAAAGAAACAGCTCTAAAAGATTAGTTTATCTATAGAACATTTTAAAATACAACCACTTGAATCTCTAAAAATGTGTTTCTTCTCTGTATTAATCATTTTAAATATTTTGATGCCTTGGTGTTAATAATCTATGAGTGTCGATTTTTAGATGAATTTAATGTCAACCAGGGATTAATGCGAATTAATTAAATTGACTGTATCTTCTTTAATGAGAAAAAAGGATTTAGTTTTAATACTGATGATCTTAATAAAGCTTCTCTCTACTTATCTGTATTTTCTCAACATTAGGAATTATTTTTATTAGAAGGTGAGTTAATTTAATAATGGCAGAGTGGCAAGCCATGAAAGAAATCACATGACTGCAGACTGACTTTGTTATTATTATTGAGGTTGCGTAATCAAACCAACTAATTTTCAATTAAAAAGGAATCAATTTGTGTAATCTATTTAAAGATAAAAACATAAATTGGAGTTCACAGTTAATTTTCTTTTGAAGCAGCCCTTCCACAGAATTCAAAACAATGCCTACAGTGACAGAGAAATGTTTAACATGCTTGGTTCCCTTCTCTAAGTAGTGAAAAGTCACAACTTATAAATGCATTTGCAACCAAATTATTGTCCTAAAAGATGCAGTACTGTAGACAGATGGGTTTTTAGTTAAAATAATTCCATGAGGTCGATGATGATACTTCAGATGAATTGCTCCAAATTGAATGCACTATCATGTTCTTCATCCACTTCAATGCTGGAAGTCCTCTTTTGGTCTTTCATGTCATTTGTTTGAAAGTTCAGTTAATTCCGGAGGGCTTTAGCATAGGTGATTTCAGCAGCAAAAGAAACAAAAACAGCCGTGGAAAAGGGGTAAGATATATACAATACAAGAAGATAGCTTGTTCAGGGGTAAGGACATTTTTCCACACTTGAGAGCTCACTTACAAGTTTCCTCATCTGGAAAGGAGGGAGTTGGTGTTTTCCTGGTCTCGAAGGTTCTTCCTGGCTCTGACACTTGGGAAGGCGTTACCTGGGCTGTGAGTTGATGGAATCGGACATGGGCAAAGGAGAAAGAAGAGGGAGTCACCCTCAGGACCCTACTATGGACCATCCATCAGCGATGTGGCCACACGTCTCCCAAGGCAGCCAGGCAGCTGGCTCACAGTGTGGGGACACCTCTCGTTCTCCTCCGTAGCTGTGCACTTGGAAGACTGGCCAGCTTGCTCAGAGCAGAGTTCAACCCAGGCCGGAGGCATGTCCAAGGAGTTGAGATCCTCTGTGAACTGGATCACTGCGGTCTTCTGTCAGCATCACGTGGGATTCCTGAGGGTCAGCAGGTGTTCACCGGGACGCTGGCCTGGCTGCTGCTCCGGGCTTTGTACGTCTGCCCCCCCCACCCCCCATTTCCTACCTTCATCTAGGTTTTCAGGAAGGACCGGGCAGAGGCCGCCTCATCAGCACTTGCCTTTGTTTTGCCCCTGATTTTTATTAATTAATTTAACTTCCTTTTCAATTACATTTGACATTCAATATTATTCTGTATTCGTTTCAGGTGTGCAGCACAGGGGTTAGCGAATCATACATTTCCAGGGCCCACCTGGCACCCTACACCGTCATGACAACAGCATTGACTATATTCCCTGTGCTGCACATTACAGCCCTGTGACTATTTTATAATTACCTCTTCCCCTTTCCACCCACCCATCAGTTTGTTCTCTGGATTTATGGGTCCGTTTCTGTTTTGCTTGTTTGTACTGTTCTTTAGATTCCACATAGGAGTGGAATCATATGGTATTTATCTTTCTCTGTCTGACTTATTTCACTCAGCATAATACCTTCTGGGTCCATCCATGTTGTAAATGGTAAGATTTTTTTTTTTTAATGGCTGAGTAATATTTCATTGTGTGAATGTCCCACAGCGTTTGTATCCACTCATCTGACAGATACTTAGGTTGCTACCATAGATTGGCTTCCATAGGTTATAATAAAAAACAAAAAAGAAAGAAAGAAAAAATAGTAAAAAAAAAAGAAAGAAATGTTACAATAAGGAAGTAGGGTTGTGGGCTATGAAGTAAGACACATAGACCCATGGGAGAAAATACAGTCTGGAAATAGTCCACTGCGTGCAGTCAGTTAATTTTCAACAATCATACAGCACTTCAGTGAAAACAAGGGAAGTGTTTTCTAGAAATAGTCCCGAACAATGGGCTATCCAAGTAAAGAACAGGGAAGCCATTTTGCCATACCCTGTAACTCTGGACAAATGATGGACTCATGGCAAAAGCAACAATTATAAGCTTCCAGAAAAAAGGGGACTATTTTGAAAGTTATGGGGTAGGCAAATATTTTTCATAATATAAAGGCATTATTAGAAAGAAAAAATTATATATATAAATGATTAATTACTTCATGAAAAGATAAGTCCTTTATATCAAAAGACCTTCAGAGAATGTATAGAGTTTTATTCTGTCTCCAATTGTAAAAACTTCGCTGTGATTTGGAGTCTTTGCTACTTAGCAACATGTATAGCTGTTTTGAACATTGCTTAGTAAAGGTATGCTTTCACTTCCTTACTTTCCCTGACACTTCCTTTCTTTCTTTTTCTCTACTCTGTGGCTTTTGCCTGCCAGATCCCAGATTTGCTAACGTGAGTTTCATCTACATATTATTTGCCTTTCTGCTTGTACGAAGAGTTACAGCCAACTCATTCCATCTCTGCAATTACCTCTCTGTCTATAAAGATCTCTGCTGGGGTGTCCTTGGAAATGTTTCAGTGATAGCTTCATTTTGCAGACAAAGGAAAGTGAGAGAATAAAACATTTCTGGGAAATTTGACAGTCTCTACGATGAAAAGTTGAGCACTGTAAACGTAACAGAGGCAAACAAACCAGTCCTTCTAACACAAAGTCAGAACACCCCCTGAATTTCGATTTGACTGCTACCTCCAAGACAGGCCCCGTCGGAAGAAGGCATTTGCCATTTTTCGTTTAGTTTTTCTCTTTGGAATACTACTGAAAAGTTTCAGGAAATGGGGCCTGTCTCTCTTTCTCCTTCTCTGTATTTATTTACTATATCCTGGAGATATGTGTTCCTTCCGAATAAAATTTCTTCACATTATATTAAAATTTTTTTCAAGTTTCTCAAAATTCTACTACTGCTGCGTGCCAATCATCTTTCTGTGTTAAGTTTGAAACTTGGACTCAAGCATTGTAAAGTGTGTAATTCGTTCATTTAGTGCTAAATTAGCATAGGTTAATAAGATTATACACATATACTCACAAGTCGTACACACAGCTCAAATCTCTTCAAACCATTTATGTATGAGATGTGCAAGCTACGTTAGGCAGGAAGAAGAAACTGCTTATCTCATATTAAGGAAAGTCTTGTTTCTAAAAGTGATCCTCAACTTTGAAAATAGCGTGGAAATGTTATTCAAAGAGAAGAGAGCTGGTCCCAGCTCGGGGGTTGGGGGGGGGAACGATGTGTGGGTACCAGGAACTTCTTGTCCCTCGTTGATCTTATGGGAATGCGGAGCCTTCACTTTTTCTAACATGTCTGTGGAGACTGCTACCATTTCCCAGTCACGCCATAGGCTGTGTTTTACGAAGGACTTTTGCAGACAAGGTATCCCTTCATCCTAAAACTCCTAACCCTACAGACAGTATTCTGATTGCTCAACTTCCCCAAGTGGGGATTTATATGGTAACATGAATGAGTTCCCACTGAAACTTCATGAAGACCCTGGATTCTAGTATTTGAGCGTGACCACCCACGGGCTGAGCTTGTCCAGAATGCATTCGCTCTTGTCAAAGCACCCACCCTGTGTTGCGTTCTGGGCCTGGTATCCTGCCAGGAAAGTCCCCGGGGAGAAGACAGATCTTTCTTTTCCCCGACGCGGCGCAGACAGAGCGGGACTTGTGTCCCAAGCCGGGTCCTCAGAGGCTGCCCCGGCCAGGGGATTGCCGCTTGCGCCCTTCTGCTCCCAAACCTCGTTCTACAGCCCCCCTGGGAATGTGCCCATGTTTCGGATCTCCTCCCAACACATTTTCTTCCCTTGACGTTAGCCAGAGAGATTTCTTGGCATCTTCCCTCGAGGGACTCTTCTCTTGTCTAATTCTGTTTTGGAAATGTGAGCCTGCAGTCAGCAGACTTAGTTTGCTGAAGTTGCTTGCAGGTGGGCCTGGGAAAACGTGGAGTAACAATACCGCGACTCCTTTGAGCAGAGAGGGGATAATTTAGTGGGGGCGGGGGTCCTTTTTAGGGCTCTGCCCCAAATAATACTTCTGCTTCCATTTGTATGGTTTCCTTACTAATCGAAGAAATGAAGTAGGTTGTATGTCTATACAGTATCGCAAAATTCTGATTTTATAGCAAATTAGGCGCAAAGCTGACCCTTTCCCAGAGTGTTTACATAATAATCGTGCCTCTCTCGGCTTTTGCAGGTGGCAAAGGTCACAGTGCGCAGTATCCAGGCATTATCTCATTTAATTCTGAAAACAACAAGGCGATGAAGGCACTATTATTATCCTCATTTTACTGAAGAAATAAACTTAGACTGGAGAGTCAACACACCCCCGCCATACCTCTGTGCTAATGTAATAATTATGCACCGCATCCTAAGACCTGCTTTCTGATTATGCAGATTGTGGAAATAGATAATTTTTATTATTAATGTTTATTAGTTCCAGCCACATATTTAATTAATAGATTTTATATTTATTTCATTTGTTTATAAAAAATACTCTTTGCTCCTATGATTAAATGACTAGTGGCAGGGACTATAACTTAATTACATATTGCTTAATTGGTATATTAGTTGATTCTGTGGAGTTAATTTTAAAAATTAAGCAATTGTATAACATGTTACTGTTCTAATGTCAGTCATATTTCTCTGTTAATTTTGAGACTTTGACTCAAGCATTGTTAAATGTGTAATTAGTTAATTTAATACTAAACATAGGATAGGCCATTAGCAAGATTATTCACTTATATACGCAGCACATACAACAGCTCAAATCTCTCAAGCCATTTGCTTATATGCAAAATATATTAGATGTTAAGAAAACTCGGCAAGTAAGTTCTAAACGTGAGACTCCATTCTGATGAGTGTGGAATTTTCACTATTTAAATTTAGCATTTCTTAGTCTTAGTGTGCTCTCCTACGATTTAAGTAGAAACGATTGCAGGTTGAAAACCCACTGTGAGAAAATGACGTAACTATATTGTCGGCTGCTTGCAGCCAGGGTCACTGTTTGGGAGGCTTCACGTGGAATAGCTCTAGGCACAAACAGTGTTTGTTGAATTTGAATTTAAGTGAACTAAGAAAAAGAAGATCAAAAATATGACAGTGAAAAGACAGCAAACTCACAGCTATTAACAACCACACCTAAAACAAGAGCAAACTAAGCAAACAGCTAGAACAGGAACAGAACCACAGAAATGGAGATCATATGGAGGGTTAGCAACAGGGGAGTGGGAGGAGGAGAGAGGGAGAAAGGTACAGAGAATAAGTAGCATAGACGGTGGGTAGAAAATAGACAGGGGGAGGGCAAGAATACTGTGGGAAATGTAGAAGCTAAAGAACTTATGACACATGGACATGAACTAAAGGGGGGAATGTGGGTGGGAGGGGGCGTGCAGGGTGGAGGGGAATGATGGGGGAGAAATGGGACAACTATAATAGCATAATCAATAAAATATATTTAAAAAAAGAATTTAAGTGAAATGATGCTGAAAATTTCGCATTCGCTACAGCCATGCATCTGAATGTAAGCCAGCAGTTGCTGTCCTACATGGAGGAATCGTTACCGATGAGGTTTCTACTGAGACTGTTTTGGCGACAGTGGGAACTAAAACACCCCTCTGTTGAGTTTGTCATTTTGGTTGGCCATGGTGCAGTCTTTCAGCCAGTGTCTTTACCTCCAGGGAAGATTATAAAATTTATTCTCAGGACAATTTCTGATACTTTCTGGGTCAAGAAATTAATCCATTTATCTCTAGCCCTTACTTCGTAAGGGCAAAGAAAGAGAAGCTCAGAGAGGTTGAGTGGTTTATTAAACTCACACAGCTAGCTGCTACCAGAAATAGCCGTGACTATAGTGACTGTGGGTCTCAGTTTAGTATCCCTTCTACGGCACCAATCACAGAACATCCCATCCCATGATTAGAAACGAGTGACTCCTCTTCTTTGAGTTTAACACTTCCCTACTAGGTTCTCCATTTAGATCCTTACTCCATGTATATGAGGAATACTGAAAATGAAATGTTCTAGTGGATCATTTTCCTGTGAAGTATTTATTTATTTATTTATTTTAAAAGTATTTTATTTACTTATTTTTTGGAGAGGAGAAGGGAGGAAGAAAGAGTAGGAGAGGAACATCAACGTGTGCCTGCTTCTCATGCACCCCCAACTGGGGACCTGGCCCACAACCCAGGCATGTGCCCTGAGTGGGAATTGAACCAGCGACCCTTTGGTTTGCAGGTGGGCACTCAGTCCACTGAGCCACACCAGCCAGGGCTCCTGTGAAGTGTTCAAGGCATTTCTAATACACAGGAGGAGAGAGCTGCGTTCTCTAATACACTTCTGGGGAATTCTAAGTTGGTACAACCTTACTGGAGGGAGTTTTGTGAGTGATATCAACAGCCTTAAAAGAGGGCATTTGTTCTAATCCTTTTGTGGATGCCATCGGAAGTGGGAAAAAACCCTCACAAATGGGCACACGCACGTGCACACACACACAGAGCCGCAGTAGCACTGCTCATCATTGGAAGCATACTTTATGTCCACCCATGGGACTGGTCTAACACACACTAACTGGATTTGCCGAGCAGGGTCCCCCCTCCTAACGTGCACACGTGTCAGATGCATTAGTGGTAGAATTCAACTCAATTTCAGCAAAAATCACTCCAGTAAATATGGAGTCCCTGACAAAGGGTTGCCTTTGTGTGCGTAAGGCAGGCCAGGGAACACCCACAGTGTCTTGCCGTATATAATGCGCACCCCCGGTTTTGTGCGCATTATACACGGGGTTATCCTACCCCATGGTACGTGATCATTACACCCATATATAATGTGCACCCTTATTTTTCCCTCCAAAATTCGGGTAGAAAAGTGCTCATTCTACATGGCAAAATACAGGTAAATTGCAGCAGGGGTTCAGGTTAGATCAATGAGGCATTGCTGGAGGTTTTTAAAGGAAAGGCAGATGCTGTTTTCTGAGATGGTTCTAGATCAGGGATAATACCAACCCAACAGATTTCTATGGGACCGTGGTGTCGTCATGGCAACTGGACTCCAAATGTCTTTCCTCTCCTTGTTTGCTTAAACAAAATTAAACGGCGCTCACTATTGAGATGGTCGAGTCGGACACCTTATCGACACGGCGTGTGGATCAACATTCTGAGGTTCAGTGACTGCGAACCATCATGCCGGACACAGGAAACATCAGACAAATTATGAACAGATGCAATTCGCACTGCATCGCAGTTGACTTCCGAGAGCAAGGGAGCTGCCTTGTCACTCTGGGCCCCGCGCCGTTGCCACTGTCCCTTGTCCCAGTAACTACCTGCCTCCAATCTTTAAAAAGGGTCCTTAATACACTTTAGCTTGGAAGTAGGCAGAATAAGGTCAAATAAAAGTCAAAGCCAGGTGTGCTGTGTTCTTCTTCTCACACATTCCAAAGTAAGAGGCAAGGGAAGGGTTAACTGCGAAGCATGCCACCTCAGACCCCCGCACTCTCTTTATCTGGCGCGCCATAATAAAAGATCAAGCGTTCCTGCTTATTATCTTATTTTTCCTGCTTGCTCCACCAGGCTAAGGCCCAGTCTGGTTATGGATTAACACGCTGATCAATAGTAAAGCCTGCTGTCTCTCTCTCGGCAGGAGAAAATGAACTCAAAATGCAGTCAAACTCTTATTGATCAAGGATATAGGTCTCACTTTCATTACCTCTGTCTCCTGATAACCCACAAATAATGTGATGAGTTCCTAATCTCTCTGATTTTCAATGGACCCTTCACCCTCCTGTCTGCACACCGCAGCTTTTATTTTCATCTTGATAGCACTGCGTGTAATTCGCGGAGCGCTGTCTCTCGCCCTCTTCCCGTCAGACCTGGTCAATCAGAGCTAATAATATCACTCTTCACCGGGGGGTGGAGGCTCCGGCGAGTTCCGAAATAGAGTCGCCACACATGGAACGAACGTGCAGCTGGCTTCTCTCGGGGACAGAGCAATGGGAAGTCTTCTTGGTGACACATACGATTCAACCTTTTCAGGATCTCTCACCTGCTTCTACCGAAGTAGCCCCTCCCTTTTTTCTAAAGTTATTTTAATTTTTTTAATTAGGGAGAAAGAGAAGGCGAGAAACATTGATGTGCAAGAGATACATCGATCGGTTGGCTGTCTCTTGCATGCCCCCGACTGGGGACCTGGCCCGCAACCCCAGCATGTGCCCTGACTGGGAATTGAACCGGCGACCTTTCGGTTTGCAGGCAGGCACTCAATCTGCTGAGCTGCACCAGCCAGCAACGTAGCCCCTGATTTTACACATTTAACCCTTTGAGTCTCTTGTATGGCTCATCTCATCTTGGTTTCTTCTCCTTGGAAGACCTGAACTGATGCAGAACCGAAGCTTTTTTTAATTTGCTTATTCCACCGTGACTATCGGACCGTGGCCCTACGTGTGGGTCCCCTGACCCTCGGTGTCTTAATGACCTTAGAAAGTTTTTGTTCCATGCCATGAGATAAACCTAGAAAAGTGGAGGTCTGTCATTTCCCATTTCAAACATGGCATTTGTTGATTTCATAATGAGCTGTAGTGCAGTATGACAGAAACAACGTGCCTTTTGGGTCTAAAAGCCCAACTTTCAGCATTCTGGAACGTCCCCTTACCCAGAGGAGGATGTTCAAATTGTCAAAAATAGGTGACGTCACTTCTGTTTAGAAAATTCTCATCAGCTTTAATTTCTGGCAATGGAAATGGAACCTAATCAGAGTTTTAGGAAAATAAATTCCATTCAGAAGCACAGTTACTGTTTGATATGTCAATAACTTGTGACTTTATTACCCGGTTGGGTTTTTTTTTTTTTTTTTGTCTGCAACTTAATACTTCTTTGTAAAGCAAAAGCAAAAGAAAAACTCAACTTGGTATAATGTGTCATGTCAAATCACGTTAGTGAAGCTTATAAGAGAGCCTCGAGTATAAAATGACATCCAACACGATCTAAGAAAGATGGTATTGAAATTCATTACTGTCTTCCTCTGATTTATTCAAGTGAAATGAAAGCTAGCAACAATTGCTTCCTTTACCTGTCCGATCAAAACTCACAGAATGATCCCCTATTGAGTCACACTGGTGAGGAAAGTTGGAATAGTTTTCAGCCATCAAACTGATGACAAATTTCAGTGACGCGAAAGTCCTCTTTCCTGGAGAACCTGCCAGATGACCACGTGCAGCAAAGCTCACGCAATGATCTGCTTGAGTTCAGCCCCTAGGGTCTGAATGGTGCTTCCCAGCTGCAGTCCAAACAATTTGTACACCTGTTGAAGAGAAAATAAAATATGACAGGAGAACAAAGTCCAGAGGATTAAAGCGATTTGCACTGAGCTCTTAAAGCCGAGGTAATTGAAGGTGTCGTTTTCTCCTTTTGTTCGGCAAAGCTGCATTTGAAATTTGACAAGAAAGTCCCCTTCTTGCCTTTTTTTTTTTTTTTTTTTGGCAAGGGACTAGGTGGAATTTTACCAGGTTTCCCTCTTGTCTTCTCTGCTGTGTCTTTTTCAACTTCATTTCAGTTCATGGAAGAGATGATGGTAGACCCATTAGTAGAGACTTTGTTTACGTGGTAGATTTTGGAATTTCCTCTGGTGGCAAGCTCTTTTACTTATTTTTTTTTTCCAAATCCTGAGATCAGAAAGCTGGCAGAATGAGAGGAGTGTGGGCTTCGTTGAGGCTAACAAGAAAGCGTCCTCTGCTTTTCATCAGGAAGGCACTCCGGTAAGTCCCGGTCCCCTCTGTGGGCCTGCGCCGTCCCACGGTGTGGAGTTCACACACGCAGGTTCTGATTCGCTATACTTCCCAGGCCGAACGTATGCCACTGGATACCTTTGATGTTGCCGTAATTGTGTGTGTGATCTTCAATCACGGGTGTCATCAAATTTTATTAAACTTAATATAGATAAAACCAAGACATTATTGATTAGTTCTGCCATGCAAACCTCCCAGGCTTCCTCTTAGAATGGTTTTCTTCTGGGGAAGCCGTCTTTATCCTTTCGATAATACTCATGCCCTCGGAGCCACTGTGGCTTCTGAGTTTTCTTTTGAAGCCCACATCAATCATATAATTAAGACGTCTTAATACAACTACAGCGATCTCGCCATTTTGCGAGGCCTGCTCTCTGGTCTGCCGCCGTGATGTTAATTCCTGGCCTCTCTTTCATGTGGGTGTAATTACTGCTGTTCTTTGTTTAGGGTTTTCCGTGGCACATTTCCCGTTGATCCAGATTTAACCAGATAGACCTCTATTTGGATTTAAACTTTTCTCCCTTATTAATAAGATTAATTTGATGCTAACAAAGGAAGCCATATTCTTGTTCTCTTTTCTCGACATCTCAGCCATGTCCTCCGTAAATGTTGCCTGGTGGCCGGTGACCAGGTGACGCCAAGCGTTCGGATGGAAAATGAAGAATTTTGACAACCTCCCAGATGTCCCACGGGGCAGATGTTGGTATCGCGTGGGTAAAGCGACCCAATCAACACCTTTAACAAAAAGATTCTCCTCTGGGGGTCTTGGCAAACACACACAATTTCCAACGCCCGTTCCTCGGTTGTTCGGTTTTGCTTTGATTGTTTTTTTAACTCCACACTATTATCAAATCTTATAGTCTCTTTCTTTTTCTTGCCTTTCACCTTTGCAATCATGCTGCCTTACCCACCCTAATACCTAATATGGAAACAGGGGCATGAGGCAGGGAGGGGAGGGTGGAAGCCTCATCGTGGGAATTCAATCCCAGCAGAGCGGTCTTTCTGGTTCACCCGCTGATTTTCAATGTCATAAAACTACAACTTTGGGTTTCCACCAGGTATCTGCATTTCTGGGAAAAAAAAAAAAAACTAGACCTCCATCCAGACGAAAGTATTGGACCTCCCTGAAGAAAAAGGTTTTTGTTTGGATAGCGTTGGCCTCCTGCTGAGCTTTAAAAAACAATCTCCCTCTTAAAACCCAAGCGACAGATTAATAACCTCCTCTGTCTTTGTGGCTGGTGTTGAAAGCATACGGTTATCAGCTTAAATAAGATCATAAAATATCTTCACTCAAGGTTCTTGTTAGAGAATTAGTTCATGAGATGTTGGCAATTCAGCATCTGCTAGAGGTTTGTTCAAACATCTCATATTCATCTAGAATGTTAGATTTTTTTTTTTTTTTTTTTTAAGTAGCTGGGCCATTTTGCCCAGCTCCCTGGTGCAATGGCTTCCCCTAATTATTCACTAGGCTGTGAGCCCAGTCCCTCACCCAGGTGGACAGGGAACCCTGGGACAAAGTAGGCACCCTGATCTCCTAAAACTGTAGTTGACATCAGAAGTCTTTTTCACAAAAACCTCATGAAAAGACCAAGAAACACTTTAAGATTGGAGGTTTGTTTCTAGAAGAAGTTTGGTCACTGGAAACGGGTGCTTTTCCTTTCTTGGAGCAGAAAAGGAAAACCTCCCTGACTGGTGCGGCTCAGTGGGCTGGGCATGGCTCCACAAAGCAAAAGGTCACTGGTTCGATTCCCGGGCAGGGCACATGGCTGGGTTTCAGGTTCAGTCCCCAGCTGGGGTGCAGATGTTTCTCTCCCTGTCTTTCTCCCTCCCCCTCTAGCTAAAAATAAGTAAGTAAGTAAGTAAGTAAGTAAATAAGGAAAAGAGCCTGCCCAATGCCTGTCCTACAGGACCTCAGCGACCTGGAAAGTGTCTCTAGGGCTCAGCACCTCAGGGACACCAGAGCATCTGTTTCCTTCTCAGCCTTTGGAAAAGTGGTCGTCAGCCCCAGCTGCACACTAGCATTTCCTGAGCAGTTCTTAAAAAAAAAAAAAAAATACTGAAATTCAGCCCTGGACACTCTGATGTAATTAATTTTGGCTTATAGCTTATTGGGAAGACCTTTTGGAAGTTGGTGGGGTAGATAGACACAATAAGTAAACTATATTACATCTTACATTAAGAATAAGACAGGAGCCCTGGCTGGCGTAGCTCAGTGGATTGAGCACGGGCTGCGAACCAAAGGGTCGCAGGTTCGATTCCCAGTCAGGGCACATGCCTGGGTTGCAGGCCAGGCCCCTAGTGGGGGCCACGTGAGAGGCAACCACACATTGATGTTTCTCTCCCTCTCTTTCTCCCTCCCTTCCCCTCTCTAAAAATAAATAAATAAAATCTTAAAAAAAAAAAAAAAAGAATAAGACAGGATATACATAAATCTATCCAGAATACAAATAAGAGAGCAAAGGAACCAACAAGTGGACTCTCGGACGAGCCACGCGACCTGCCTGGCTTTGCTTCCTCATTGGACTTGCCAAGGTGCCCTCTGCTGTAGGACCTCATGATGGCCTGGGGACGCCCCAACCTTCCTCAGGCCCTCTTGTTTCTCATCCAATTGACCCCTCAAATCATCTCTCCCACCTGCTGGTTCCATTCCCTCTTTCTTGAGACCCTCAAGTGACTTCCCATTAGCTTCTGGGTCATATGCAAATTATTACCTATTGGTTCCAAGACCTTTCGTCAGGCAATCCCTTCTGATGTCACTTTCAGTCTCTCCCCTTCCTGCTCTTTGGTGGCCGTCAGAATCGTCTTCACCTGAGCAATTCTGGTTACTTACTCTCTCTCTCTCTTTCCCCTGAGCACTGCTTCCTTCAGGCCATGGGGAAAATTTTCTAGATAACGCACACCTGACTTCAGCCATCCTTCCCATCATCCTAGAGTTTAACCCTTCCCACAAACCTCAGTCGGTGCGGTATAACTCTAACTCCACATTTTGCTCGCAGAAGCAAAGTCAGAAAGTCACTGGGTATTTGCACAGTGGCCTGTTTCACTCAAACATGCAGAGGGCGACCAAACAGAGGAAGGTAGTGAAAATAAAAACACGCACAGATGGTACAATTTGTATGCTCTGCACACTATCCGGGTCACTTCGTGGTTCCCCCAAATCGTTCATCAATAAATCAGTTGTCCTCTCCTCCTGAGTATGTTTCCTTAGCACTACTCAGTGCATCCTTAAAATGGGGATAGACTCCAATACCTTAGATTTGGGGCTGCTGAGATGTAATTTCTTGTTGCAAACTTGTCAAGAAGGAATGCAGAAACCAGTGTTATTGTAACAGGAATTCAAATTTTCTGAGATGGATTTTCTAGCTTCCCACTGCATTTCACAATGACTTACCACATCTTCTGTTTTGAGTTTATTTTCCCATTCTTCCTCAGATAAAAGGGGAAGAAAAACAATCCATCTCTATGTCTTGCAGGCCCTGGAAATCTTCCCTAACACACAGTAAGCATTCAATACAGATTTTTTTGGGGTGGGAGGCTGAGATGAAACCATCCTCAAAGCTTTTTTATTTCTTGGTTGACTAGTAACAGAATCACTGGTTAGGGTTTTTGTTTGTTTTTATTCTGTCTTGTTGGTGTTGTGTGTGTGTAACGCTTGTTAAAGCTCATATTCTGGGGTCACACAGTAAATTTACTGAATTTTAACAGGAACTAAGGAAATGTTTATGCATATTCACCTTTTAAAACCATTGCCTTCTGGTACTATTTAGATGTGCTTTGCTGTAAGTTTTATTGAGAATATATCAGTTCAGATAAAACAAATGGCCAATGAAGGCATTTTCCTTTACCCTAAACCTCCACTCACAGACTACAATATGCAGTTACTGACTCTGAGAAGCCAGTCTTGTACCTAAATCTTGTGTAAATCATTCTTTACATTATGAAAATAAAATCAGAGCCGATGGAATCCAGCTTGCTTAACGAGCCAGCTTGTATCTTGAGTTCCCTTTTAGTTCTAACATTCTATCCTTGACCACCCAATGGAAGAAATGAACCAGCATACTATGCCAAGGACTTTAAATTTTTTAAATTCACAGATACTCCAAAAATTTAAAGACAATATATGAAAATGGCAATAGACTCAACTTTACACTGATTTGAAGCTTACCACCACCACCAACTATAATACAATAAGAATTAATGCTAGACTTCCTGCCAAGATGGCAGACATGGATCACCTCTTTGCACAACCACAACAAAATAACAAATAAGATATAGAGCAACCATTGCTCAGAACCAACAGCAACAGAGTTGAATGGAAGTCTGAAAACTATGGAATTAAAGAAACTACATCCATCCGGACTGGCAGGAGGGGTGAAGATGCGGAACAGGCTGCTCCCACATCCACGTATGGCAGATAAAAAAATTCAGGAGGGATATCTCGGGAGCCAGGAGTCCCAGACCCATACCAGACCACACAACCCAGGGTTCCATTGCCAGGAAGATAAATCCCCACAGCTTCTGGCTGCAAAAACTAGTGGGAATTGAGTGAGTGGAAGAAACTTCTGGGCCCCCACGCAGTTCCTCTTAAAGAACCCCCAAACAGACTCACCTACTAGGACTCACTCCCTCTGGGCTCTGGTAGTGGGGTGGCAGCTTGAGGGGCACCAGTGATGTGCATGGGGAGGCTGAGGTGTCTGGCATTGAGGTGAGTACAGGCCACTGTCCCTTTTCTGGGCCCTCCCCGCAACAGAGTCCGCAGACTGGTGCTGTATCTAAGATCCCAACAACTTGGCTAACGCTGTTTGACTCACTTTGCCATCCCCACAGACTCCGCCCCACCCAATTGATGGGCCCGCCCAAGCTTCTTTTCCATATGAATGGCCTTGGCTCTGCTTCACGTCTTCCTAAATCCTCTCAAACAAGCAGCAGCTGGGCTCAGTGAGCCCCAGGCCCTGAACAAGCAGCCTAGGTTCACTGCTTGACTTCACCTGGGAATGTCCAAGCCCAGTACAAGTAGCAGCCATCCCAGATTGCTTTGTAAGTCAGACAGAGTGGCCCCAGGCAGAACACGGTGGAGGCTGACCTTGGCCTGCACCACCTGGGAAACCCCGGGGGCCAGCACACCCAGTGGATAGTAACAGACCATGTCAGAACACCTCCACCAAGCTCCTGTACAGCTGATCCTCCACGGAGGGCAGAGGTTGGTGGTCAGTGATCAAAGCCAGTCCTTGAAGCTGACTGGCCCGGTAAATCCCTCCCATTGATCTGCCAATGGCAACCAAGGCTCAACTACAAGAGGAGGGTATACTCAGCCCCCACTAGAAATGTACCTCGAGTACCCAGCTTGGGTGATAGCAGAGGCTGTTCCACTGGACCATACAGGACACCTACTTCGTTAGGCCACACTACCAAGGCACAGAGTCAAAGCAGGTGTACCTAATACATAGAAACAAGCACAGAAAGGCTGCCAAAATGAGGAGACAAAGAAACATGGCCTAAATGAGAGAACAGATCAAAACTCCAGAAAAAGAGCTAAATTAAGTGGAAATAAGCAATCTATCAGATGCAGAGTTCAAAACACTGATTTTAAGGCTGCTCAAGGACCTTAGTGAGGAGCCCAGCAGTATAAGTAACATCCAGTCAGAATCAAAGGATACACTACTTGAAATAAAGAACAATTTACAGGGAAACCACAGGAGAATGGATGAAGCTGAGAATCAAACCGATGATTTGGAATATAAGGAAGCAAAAAACAGCCAATCAATCAGAACAGCAAGAAGAAAAGAGAATCCAAGAAATCGAGGATAGCATAAGCAGCCTCTAGGACAACTTTAAGCAATTCAACATTCACTTCATAAGGATGCCAGAAAGAGAAGAGAAAGAGTAGAAATTTTTTTGAAAAAAATAATGAGAGAAAACTTCCCTAATTTGGTGAAGAAAATAGACATGCAAGCCCAGGAAGCACAGAGAGCCCCAAGCAAGATGGACACAAAGTGGCTCACTCCGAGACACATCATTTAAAATGCCGAAGGTTAAGGATAAAGAGATGGGAGGGTGGGTGTGGGGGAATGGGTGAGAGGTGAGGGGATTAAGAAGTGTAAGTAGGTAGTTACAGAATAACCAGGGGAATGTAAAGTGCAGTATAGGAAAGGGAGTAGTCAAAGAACTTACATGCGTGACCCCTGGGCATGAACAATGGTAGGGGAATTGCCTTAGGGAGTGGGGGGGGTACCGGGTGGAGGGGAACAAAGCGGGGGAAATCAGGACTACTGTAATAGCTAGTCAATAAAATATAATTTAAAAAATAAAAATAAAAGCCAAACAACAACAACAAATAATTAATGCTAAGAGGAATGAGAACAGAGGTTCTGATTGTTGTTCTAATGAAATACTTTTTATTAGAAAAAGTATGCTTTTTATGTAGGTCCTGCAGTGAATCCTGATAATGTACCATTTTATGCCCGTAGGGGGCAGAGTTTCTGCTGTTTGCTCTCCTGCTGGTGCTGGGCCCTGTGGGAAAAACAATGGGGAGAGAAAAAGAGCCAGAGATACCATATCCCCAGGCATTTATTTTTCACATCAATAATTTCACTAAAATCTGACACCTCTTAGAGAGTTCTGTAACCTATATTTAAATCAGCTACCCATGGCTGCCTTCTCCTGAATTTCTGGGGAATGGACTGACACTCTTGTGGGGAATTTACTCTCTGTGGGTAACGAGGTGCAGCCAGGGGCCCCCAAATGAAGGATTTGAAACGGGGTCCAGAACTCGGGGTGCCCAGAAAATATAAAACCATAGACTATCCTCACCCCCACAAGTCTGGACTGGGGGATGGGACACCTGGAGCAGGGTTATTTTGCATATTGAGAGTTGACCAGCTTCATACCTGATATGCAAAGATGGTTATTTTGCACATCTATAACAGCTGGCTAGCTTCATAGATGTGTTAAGCAGCTGTGGCCTTGCTTTGAGCCAGGGAGAAGGGAGTGACTTTGACCCAGGATGTGACTGGAGGCAGCTCCCCCTTGTAGCAGCCCCTGTGTGGGAGCTTGGAGATGGTTCGCTCCACACCACGAGGCCTCGCCTGCCCCGACTAACTTTGGCAGCCCAGAAAGGCTGGAAAAATATGCGAATGCTGGCGGGAGCAGCCGATGGTGGGAGGAGTCGGAAATGGGGCTGCAGAGGAAGGTTGGCGCTGGGATTTACACTCAGGCGCAGCAGCCATGCAGGGGGGAACCCCATGAGATGGGGGCTCCTTTTACCACGCGGCTTAGGAAGCAGGAGAGACAATGCAGGACTGGGGTTGGGGACAGCTCGGGACCTTGCAGGGAAGGAGAGGGGTGAACACTCTCTCACTGGTGGGCCAAGAGAAGGTGCCATGTGGTTTTGGGCGCAGCGGATGGTGCTGGGAACCACAGAGACCTGCCAGCCCAGCACGGATTGCTGGGAAGAGCCGGGAGCTAGCTGAGCCACGGACTTCTGTTTTTCCTGAGATACAGTATCCCCGACTGGCTTGACGGGGCAAAGGGGGGAAAGAAGGACTATGCCAGTTTGTGGGTGTTTTAAGGGACTTTGAGTATTTAACAGTGACATTAAGTCATTACTCTCAACCTGTATAACTTTTGAATACATAGTCCCTTTCCTTTGCACACAACTCTGGCATCAGAAGCCATTAATTCCAATTCCTAGGGGTGGCGGGCAAGACGAACCTGGTACAGAGGGACCCTGAAAAAGGTGGGGTCCATACGGTAACAGTGTCTTGTCCCCCACCCCCATGCCCTGGGTCCGTTCTGTAACATGTAGCCCACCCAACTAGGGAATTCACAGCTCACTGGTGGAGTCTAACTCTGTAGTTAAGTTTGCCAAAGACCTTTAAGACCTTGGAGAAAGGAAAAAAAGGCAGAATCAAAGACAATGGCTTACAATAAGTGGCTTTAAGTATATTTGATAAATTGTGAACGTTTTGAGTGAGGTGCCAAATACAATATTAGCTGTCTATCTATCTATCTATCTATCTATCTATCTATCATCTATCTCTGGAATGATACGCATGTCGTGGGGGTTGTTATGAATATCAGGCAGGTCAGAAGCCCATTGCAAAGGGCTTCTTAGTAAGTGCCCAACGAGGTACTATCTCGATGGCCATTTCTACTAATAACTATACCTTCCGTGCATAAAAATATACGACATCAATTGCCCAGTGTGATTTAAGACCATACTAGCTTTCAAAGAAGAACACTTGCAAACTGCACCAACTGGCACCTCAGGCAAGCCCGGATTTGAGCCCCGTTATTCTGTAATATGGCAGAGGGCCTGACCGCATCCACATGACTCATAAAACCCAGCATCTGCAGTAACTGGAGGAGCAGAGATTTGACAAGGCGGTAGAAAGGGGAAGCCGTCTTTCCGTTTTGCTTCTATCAGACTAAAGGTGGACCAAGTCCCCCCTAGTGGCTTTTAGGCCACCAAAGGGACAAAAGCTCCTCTCTCCCCCAGTCACCGGCCCCTGGGTAGATGACTTCCAAATCCAACAAGTCCTTGATAGTCTGGTCTCCCTTTGTTCTTTTCAATGCGCTGCTTTTATTTTTGTCAACACACTGTGTCATTTACCATAGTCAGAAAATTCCTGTTCGGGTAGGTCTTTATCAGAGTCCCCACAAATCAGGTTAATTGGTGATCAACAAGCTTTTTCTGCCTTTAATGAGGCCTAGTTGCCCAAGGCAAGGCCTACCTCTTGATAAGGGACTTCTTTTTTCTTATTCTGAACTCTTTGATCATTTAAGAAGAAGAAAAAAAAAATATATATATATATATATATACCAGTAGGAACAACCACCGGGAATGTCATTGTTTTTTAATTGCCTGATTACCAAATGTTGGAGATAAAAGATAGATGTTCTCAATTAATAACATTTACATAGATTAGCATCACTAACGAGCCTCATTAGTAGTTGCTGATTTTTGCTGCGTTGGTGTCCCATGTCATTTGCTCTCCCCCAGTGTGACCCAGTGTACCTTGCGGAGGACGAAAACATCGCCTTCTAATCTAGTTCCATTAATCAAACGGCAATGCATTTTAACAAGCAGGCAGATTTTTAACGAATTCAAAGTTAATATTGCCTGGTATGGATTTCACGAAAGGTGTCTAGAAACTGTCGTCAATCTCACGCTCGGTTTTGTAGAGCTTAAACACCTCCATTGTGTCAGTTGCAACACAAACACGTGTTCGCAACACGTGAACATCGGAGAATTGCACTCATTGACTGAGTGCTTGTGTCCTGTGTCACGCTAGAGGCCTCACGCCGTTAATCTGCCAACAGCCCTGGGAAGGCAGAAATATAAGCATCGCCACTGTAGACACACAGGAGGGCTCAGAGTGTAGGTGAAGGGCCCAAGATCACTCAGGCAGCACTCTGATTTTCAAGTTCATGTTCACTGCAGGACCAGCTGCTGTCCGAGTGCCTTTGGAAAAAGAATGTACTAATATTCCAAGCAGAAGCCTATGTTCAGGATAACCTACAACTAGCTACTCAGGAGTCATACTGTAAGTGTTGATATTCATTTTTCAATTTATCAAAATAAATGGGGAACAACTAACCCTCCCGAATGAATAAGTGCTGGAAAGAGGAGGTTTTGGGATATCTATATAATTTACGATCATCAGAAATCTAAATAAAAACCTGAAGCTTAAAGGGCACCAAATACACATCAATTTTATGTCACTCTAAGTGGATAGGTGTACTTAGTTTGTCTAGAGAGGTTTTTTTCCCCTAAAAAGATTTCGGTAAAAGTGTAAAATTGCTATTATAGCTTAGGCAATGCAGTCAATATATTGTAATAGCTGTGCATGGTGCCAGGTGGGTACTTGAAACATTTGGGGGGAGGGGCCCCTCTGTAAAGTACATGATTGTCTAAGCTTTATGTCATACACCTGAAACTAATACAGAATAACATTGGATGTCAACTTTAATTGAAAATTAAATTAAAAATAGATAAATAAATAAATGCAATAACAAGGTATGTAACTAAAAATGTAATAGTATTTGTTTTGTTTTGCTTTTAACATCTGATGGAAGAAAGTGCATGTCAACCCTGGTATGGCTCAGTGGATTGAGTGCCGGACTGCGAACCACCGGGTTGTTGGTTCGATCCCCAGTCAGGGCACATGCCTGAGTTGCGGGCCAGGTCCCCAGGAGGCAACCACACGTTGATGTTTCTCTCTCTCTTTCTCCTTCCCTTCCCCTCTGTCTAAAATAAAATAAAATCTTTAACAAGAAAAGGAAGTACATGTCGACATCATGATAAATATTCCAGGTAGAAATAAACTGGTTTGATACATTCCTATACTGCAAAATGGTTGTGACCACAGCGTTAGCTAACACCTCACCCCATCACATAATTTCCAGTTCTGTTGGTGGTGAGAACATTGGATCATTAAGATCTATTGCCTTAGCCACTTCCGAATATATAAAACAGTATTATCAGCTGTAATCGCCATGCAGTACATTGGATCCCCAAACTTACTCATCTTACAATTGGGAGTTTGAACACTGCATCCTGAATCTTCCCATTTCCCCCGTCCCAGCTGCTGGTAACCACCGCTCTACTCTGGAGTTCGAGTTCTCTGAGTTCGACTTCTTTAGACTCTACGTGTAAGTCATATCACACGGTACTCACCTTTCTCTGTCTCACTCATTTCACTTAGTATAATGAGCTCAAGTTCCATTCATGTTGTCACAATGGCACGATTTCCTTCTTGCTCGTGGCCAAGTAATATTCCATTGTGTGTGTGTGCGTATCACATCTTTATCCGTTTATTGGTTGACAGACACTTAGGTTGCTTCCATATCTTGGCTATTGTGAATGATTCTGCGATGAACATGGGGGTGCAGATACGTCTTTGAGGTCTTGTTTTCATTCCCTTCGGATAAATACCCAGCGGTAGAATTGCTAGATCATAGGGTAGTTCTATTTTTAATTTTCCGAGGAACCTCCGCGCTGTCTTCCGTGGTGGCCACACCTATTTACACTCCCACCAACAGTGCGCAAGGCCAGACTGTTTTCCCTTTACCCGTTCCCTACTGCACTTCACGTTCTTGATACTTATCACTCCATTACTTTTTGTTTATTGTTGTAACTCTAGTACCTGGAAGAGCGTCTGACACATAGTATGTGTTAAATAAATATACGTTAAATGAATGATCACCAAGTAGCGATGAAAAAATTGGTGTACGCCGAGGCTGAGACCTCCCTGATGGTTGTGTACTACGGGGAAGCTTAGTGCGCACCTACCTTCTCCATCCTGAAGGGCCCCGTCGAAGCCCTGGGCACAGTGGCTGAGCCTCTACACCCCCTGGGGACCACTCAGGCTCTGCCTTCTGCCCCATCCTTTTCAAACCCTCTTGCGTTTATGAGGCTCTGCACCTGGCTTCTCCTTTCTGCCCGGTCAGATGGGCAACGGCCCTGCTCTGGAAACTGTGAACGGGTCAGATTTCCTCACTGCAGCCCAGGAGAGCAATTCAGCCTCGTCAGAATGACCGGGTAGTTGTTTTGGGGTGTTTCTGTCTGGCTTCTGCATTTCCACGTGGTTGGACTTTTCTTACGTTGATGGACCCCACTCCCATCGGGTTAGAGAAACATGAAAATACACTCACGTTTTCACCCCTCACAGGGTTTCAGCGTTAACTGTAACTGAGGGCTGGGCAGCCACGCCGTGGAGTCTATCTGCAGCGCTGAATACTCGATTTTTCTTTATCAGTGCATACTTGGGCATATTCTTGCTCAAAACCATCAAAAATACATCATTACGTATTTGTGTACACTGTAAAACTCTGTCCATATGCAGGGAAAGTGTGTTGGGATTATAAATAAGTATCGATCTTTTGATTGTATTTGGCTTTAAAAAAAATCCAGACAATGTATTCTATTAGTTTGAGTTGGTATCTTTTGTGGCATGCACTTAAAAAATAAAATTCAAATACTGTAACGAGGAGGTTAAAAGTGTGGGTTCTGTATTTCGACCATCTGGGGTTCATTCTGAACTCACTAGCATTTGAACTTGGGAAAATTACTGATGTTCTGTGCACCTCGAATTTCCTTCTCTAAACTTGGAGTCATAATGGAACACAGTTCATATGAACAATGCCGAGCACACAATAGATGCCTAATAAATGTTAATTAATTTATGAGAAAATAATAAAATTTGTTTTATTATGAAATCAATGCACACTTCTTTTAGGAAATAAGAAGAAAAGCAAGAAATAGAAGGATCAGTTCCAGTCAGTCTCGTTGTGTATAGACAATTGCAATTAATAAGTAAGTGTATTTCCATTTCTTATTTTGGCTAAATATTTAAAACATAATTATGATTTCATAAGACTATATAATATATAAAAGTCATGTGTACTTTTTCTGATTATAAAAACTATATGTAGTTATTGTGTGAAATTTAGAAAATAAGTGAATCGAAAATCTTGGTTTTTAATTGTAAAAGTTATCCATAATCATTATACAAGGTTGAACTATTTTACAAAAATAAACATAAAAGCCATTGCAGCTTTCATTCAACAGAATATTTATCACTTCCATTTGATGTATGCCATTCTAGACATTTGGTGTTGTGCATTTTACATGGATACATAGATACATTATTTACGCTCTAGAGACGAATATACCATATATGAATATTTATGCTCAATTGTACAGTGCCAAATTCATAAGCTCCACTCCAAGATGATATGGAGAAGGACTGAGTGGCAGAAATATTTGCCATAGGTTTATTTATCTTTCCCAGTTTAAAAAAACCACACACACACAGACACAACTAATGAAGTGGCTGTACAATGTGACATTTAAAACTGCAGAAAATCATTACTGGAATTCCTTGGCAGGGAGATCAGACGTGCTGTCTTCCAGGTAACTATTTTCTGGCTGGGAAAAGAAATATATACATAGATACATATTTTTTTTTTTGTCTAATGATGATTATCTTGATATATTTTCCCAAGTTGTCAAGACATTGTTAGATTGCAGGGTTTTTTAGACAGATTTTAAAGAAAATTTTAAGATTGATATTTTTGAAGTGTTTATTTTTAAGTCAACAGCTGCTCACTGTCGCTTTCGTATTCCCAGGACTTAGCCCAAGCCTGGCTCAATACGTATTTATGGAAACGACTGGTTCAGATGAATCGTCACGTGCAAAGTGTTTGTGGGCATCTCCCTCGTGCCGCTTCAATGAGAACATTAAAGTATGCTGGTTGTAAAATGTCAGACAGTACCAACATATTTAACTCAGAAGGTCAAACTGCCTATAAAATAGAGTGGACTTCTCGTTTCATTTCTTTCATTTTAGCTGCACTGCGTAAGTACAAGAGTAGACACTCTCAAAGTTCATTCCTTTCTCCGTCGGCCCGAGCGATGGGGCAGCCATAGCCACCCACGTTCACCAGCAGGACTTCTGGATGAATGCACTGGCCTTTGCACCCCACCCCAGGGTCTTTGGGTCAGAGACTGATTTGCGACGGAGGGACCGGGGGAACTTCCGGTCAACCTCCTCACCTGATTTCTCCGACCCTAACTTTTCACTTGTACAAACACTCTCTTCCTACCAAAGAAAAAACACATTGTTTTTCAATGTGCTTCTCTAGAAAGAACACAGAATAAAAAAGATACAGAAAATCCAATGGATCTAATCATATTAGTGGATCTTGAATTTTATATTGTACAATACCTATTTTTTAATGAAATGAAATAAGTAGTTTTTGCAATAAAAGTTATACCCAGAATTGCTATATATTGTGCAAATGTAAACACAGATGCACCACTTCCTGCCACTTGAAATTAGCTCTCTTCTTTAATTAGTTATCTAATAAAGACAGCGAGCCTTATACTCAGGCCATAGCATCAGAGGTGGCTCCAGAAAAATCTTTTCTAATGACTATTTTATTGAATGATCAGTTGCAAAAAGAAAAGAAGAAGAAACTATTTAAATTGCCTCATCAAGAAACACCTACCTGGAAAACAACCATACAACCTTCCGGAGCCTTCAGGGGCTACATCTGTCTGAGGTCACCCAGCTAAGGTCAGGAGCCAATTCTCCTGGCTCCCTGCCAGTTACACTTGTGACCCGCCATTGGACCGGTGGCATGGGTAACAGGCGATAACAAAACCCTGACAATTCCTGGATCCATCATCAGGGGCTGTAATGTAGGCTGCGGGCCGCAAGCTAAGTATCTTTATAAAACAATTTTATGCAACCAGCTGACAAGTTTAATGCTGTTAAAGAAGACATTCCTTTCTTTAAATTCATTCTAATTTTCTTTTGTAGGTAGATATCAATGGTCAGCAGACTGGATTATGCTCAGGAATTTTGCTCATTAGGTGAGCAAGAAAGAGAACCTATTTTCAGAACACAAACCTCCCCGATCTCCATGTGACCCCCAATTCAATAATTAGAGTACTGTATAATATTCTATAAAGGATGAATCTAGACTGGCAGGCTCCAATTAAAAATTTAATTCACAACACATCACCGAGAAACTATATAATGCCAAGGGCCTAGTTTTGAACAAATTATACCCGGAGATGTCAAGTAAGCCTTTGCTCTCTATGGCTCTGAGTTGGGCTCCCAGCTTTTTCCTTATTGTAACAGGGTGCAGCCAAGGAGGGGTGCAAATAGGGATTTGTAATGGGGTCCAAAACTCAGGGTGTCCAGGAAATAATAGAAAAAATATATATACGAGATGTCCTCACCCCCATGAGTCTGAGCTGGGGGAAGGGACACATGGAGCGGGGCCATTGAGAGCTGTTTTGCATAGCAAGAGCTTTGCAGCTAACCTCTGGCATGGTCATTTAACACATCTATAACCTTTAACTGGTTGCATAGATATGTTGAATAGCTGTGTGGCCATGCTTTGAGCCAGGGAGTGGCTTCCACCCAAGACGTAACTGGGAGGCAACGCCCCCTATTTACAGCACTTGAGTGAGAGCTTGGAGATGATTGGCTCCACGCCATGGACCACGCCTGCCTGGACTTACTATGGCAGCTGGGAAAAGCTGGAAAAATTCAGGAATGCTGGCACGTGTTGCTGACTGTGGGAGGAGTCGGAAATGGGGCTGCAGAGGAAGGTTGGCTCTGGGATTTAAACCCAGGCCCGGCAGCCATGACAGCTTGGGACCACGCGGCATTGGGGGAAGTGGTGACTCCGAGGCTTTGGAGTAGGTTTGGGACCATGTGGCTTTGGGGTGCTCCCTTTTGCCACGTGGCTTAGGAAGCAGGAGAGACTGGAAGAAAAGGGGAGAAGGACTCTTGCTGGTGGGCCAGGAGAGGGTGCCGCATGGTTTTGGATTAACTGGAGATCCTAGTGGTGACACAAATGATGGGGTGGGGAACCTGAGTCACCGACTTCTTCTTTTCCTGAGATATGGTACCCTGGACTGGGCAGGGGCAGAAGGGTGGACTGTGTGCATCTGTGAGCATTCTAAAGGACGTTAGTATTTTAATGAAGACATTACTCTAAGTCTTTATGACTTTTAAATAAATAATTCCTTTCCTTTTCACCAGTCTCTGGCATTGAGAGACATCTTTCCCTTGGTGGTTGACAAGGCAAACCTAGTACAGGGTGAGGGAGGACCCCTGGAACAAAAAGGGGGGTCCTTCCGGTAATAGTATATCATTCGCCCCCTCCCCCTCCACTGGGTCTGTCCTGTAACATTGCGGGGTGTGTGATCTGAGAGAGCCACTCACGTTCCCTAAGTCTCAGCTTCCTCACCTGGAAAACGGGGGAGTCGAGATCCCCAGGTAAGAGACTTATGATGAGGAAGCAGTGAGATATGGCATACACACTGCTCAGCACAGTTCCTTCGATAGGTCATTCACCCTACAAACGGTGGCTACCCATAAATGACAGTGACGGCTCTGTGTAGCCAATGGCTGGTGTTACTACAACTACTGGGATGTGTGAGACAATTCACCTCATATGCAGTATGAGACTGCAGTAGACCACGGAGACGCGGGTGGAAAAGCACTGTGGACTGTAGACAGATCCCAGGACCAGCGTCCTGTTGTCAACTAGGATGGAATTTGTGCATTGCTGCTACCCCCTTTGGTACGGAATGTTCAACCTGTCCATCTCTATTTCTTTCTCTATTTTTCTGTGTGAAATGTACAGAGGCTAAAATAGAATTAAAATTAGCTAAAATATTTCCTGGGTTTTAGGTTTTTTTTTTTTTTTTTTTTTTGAGGCATAGCAGCTCTCTGGTCTGCTGTCCTCTGGATCATCGACGATCCTGCCATTCACAATGTACATTTCCACTCGATTACCTGATAAAGATGCTCGGAGATGACAGGGACTCAGAGGTTGAAAATCTTGCCTGAGGTCTTGGAGATGTAGGTATATAAAAGCCACCTGAGTGTGAAATTCTTTAAAATCTCTCAATGCATTTGCTCCTCAGTTTTGCATGTTTGGGACAAACATTGCTAATTTGGTAAGGTTTCCTAGAAATTTGGGACACCTTGAGGCGGGACTCTGAGTGTGCTGCAATTAAAAAGAAAAACAAAACCCCCAAATCACTCAGAATGTCGCAAAATGATCCCAACAAAACACAAGGGTTTGATTTCGTCGGGGAATTTCTAATGGATGATGCCTGCGCTGGGTTGAAATTCTGCAACCACGGTTTCCACCATCTTTCCTCGCCATTTGGGGGAGGTTGTAGCCTTAGGGCATCACTCCCAGGAATACTAGTAACCGCACTGCATGCTGAACAGAAGGGCACGGGTAACAGAATTACAGCAGAATTGAAACATTTCATTCCCAGGATTTCCTCTCCAATTCCATCATAACAGCCTCATCCAGGTTTCTTTGTTTTATTTTGTTAGAGAGTAATAGCTGATGGCTAACACAAAGTCTTGTATAAAGTCAAGTCTCGATTTACTATTTGCCTTGGGCCATCAAAGAGACACTCCCTTGTTTATAGAGGGTGGGATTTAGAGCCGATTCTCTCGATGACTTTTTCTAACCATGATTTCAGCAGAGCAGACAAGAGGCTGTCTGGCCCCTAAAGCTAATGCATTCAGTTTACCCTGGGATTCCACCCTGGGGTGCAAGAGATAATTTCTAGAAGGGTCTTAGTGTCCCAGAGAGCAGATTTCACCCAGCAGGTCAACGTACTCACTGAAGCACTAGATTTCCAGTTTGGCCTCCTAACCTGGTGTGGCTCAGTGGATTGAGCGCCAGTCTGTGAACCAAAGGGTTGCTGGTTCGATCCCCAGTCAGGGCGCATGCCTGGGTTGCGGGCCAGGTCCCCAGCTGGGGGTGCGGAAGAGGAAACCACACATGGATGTTTCTCTCCCTCTCTTTCTCCCTCCCTCCCTCCCCTGTCTCTAAAAATAAATAAATAAAATCTTACAAAAATAAGACTCTTGAACCCTGTCATTACCCTGGAGTATAAGAACGGAGCTATTTTCCTCTCTATGGAGATGCAGTAGGACAGAGGGTATCATCAAGGTTAAAGGGCAACACCGTGCTTGGCGTTTCCAAGGGTTACGGGCCATAGGCAGTGCGTTGTCAATGGTCTCTTATGCGCTAAACTTCTCGATAGACGTGCACGCTCGGAAATAGGAATGTGACTCCCTTAAGCGTCTATAATTTCTGATCCAGAGACTCTGGCTGCGTGACATCCTGCATGGCCTTTATAAACTGCAAAGGTACTATGCAATTCCTGAATTCGAGTTGCCTTTAATGAGTTATGTAAGTAATGTATGGAGGTTCGGCAGGACTCAGGGACATTTTAGAAGTTTCTTTAAAGCAATCTGGGGCAGATAAACTGTGGTGGCTTTATAGAGGTTGGGTCCCCGGTAATCTGAAGATAGAGAGATTATGGAAATGCAGACAGAGCCAAGATTGCAGGGTCTCCTGGTGCTTTGGCTGCAGAAGTGCAATGGTGAAATTAAAAGTGCTACATGCAGAAAATGCTACTTAGACATAAATGCATATATTTGTGCGCTTTGAAGAAAGGGTATCTCTTTAAAATATTTATCAATAAGGGGGTTAATGAAAACAAAACCTATTCAGTCTATAAAATCTTGCAGACTCCCTTTGCCTAATACCACGCTTAAAAGATGATGTTTTATAACAAGAGCATTTCCCAAAGATTGCCCAAGATCTGGAAGGTTCCCAAGATTCAGGGTCACAGACACTGCATGTCCTGAAAATCTTGACTCCGTAGATAAAATGAGACCAGAAATGACATATTTTTTAGAAGGTTCTAACAGTGATGCTTTGGACGTGCCATTGGATTGAACATTTCTAGGCCTTGTCACTGGCCATCGAAAGTTTGTACAACAAAAAAGGAATCCAAGCAAAGTATTGCGATAAGAAAAGTGGTCCTGTTTGCTCCACAAAGGACGTCGGTAGCTCAGGAAGTTTGCTACAGGGGAGTCTCTGGATAGCGGCCTAGTGATTTGTGGTGAGCAGTGAAAGTCTGCTTGTTTTAACGTCATGGCTGGAGTGACTTGAGTTGTTTGGTTTTATTATTTTTATTATTTTAGTTTATTATTTAAGTGGTAGAATGGGCTATTCTTTTTTCTTTCTTTTTTTGAGCTCTACTTTCCACATCAGTTGGGAAGAACTTAGTCTTCTGACACCAGCCAACAATGATTCTAGGAATCTGTGATAAAAATATATTTTTTAAAGATCTTATTGATTTATTTTTAGAGAGAGGGGAAGGGAGGGAGAAAGAGAGGGAGAGAAACATCACTGTGTGGTTGCCTCTCACACTCCCCCTACTGGACACCTGGCTTGCAACCCAGGCATGTGCCCTGACTGGGAATCGAACCCGTGATCTTTTGGTTTGCAGGCTGGCACTCAATCCACTGAGCCACAGCAGCCAGGGTGATAAAAATATCTTCTAGGTGCTGGGAAAATGCAAATTAGTGACTGCCTTTACTCAAGCAAATATTGGAATAGAGACAGGAGATGTTCCTGTTTTAAAGATAAGATGCCTTGAGAAGAATGCCAGGTACAGTGCTTATTCTTATCTTCAGACAAATCTTAGGCGGTTGGGTAGATCTCTAAAATGAGAAAGCCAAGGTGTAGCCAGGTGCAGTGTCTTCCTAAGGATACATGCTAATGAGTGTCAGTGGGAATTCATACCAGGAGGGCTGACTTGGCATTTTTAGTAGCATTCTTTTACGGCATCAAGAATATATACATTTGATAATGTCAACTGGATTCAGTAAATTACCGCAGACACTACCCAGTGCTTCTTTCAGATGATAAGACTGCTTATTTTGGAGGAAATCTATAATTACTTCGTCTGTAACTTCTCTCCCCGCCTCCCCTTGAATACCCCAGAGCTGTAGGAGACAGTGTGATTTGAAAATCTTGCCTTGTTTGAAGCTCACCAACCTGGGCTCACCTATCAGTCTTATTATACCTTACCTTGCTGTTGTCAAATGCCTTCAACAATTTTTTCCCCCATCTGTGACATATTACTTACCACGGTCAGAGCATGAGCTTGTTAAAAGTTTGACAACTTTCCTTCTGATGATTATGTTGACATTATGATCCAAAGGATTGCAGAAGTTGAGGCATTAAATAACAAGGACACCATGAAAGAGGAAAACAAATTATTATTTCATCAGATGACTACCCTTTCTATTGTTCGCTTATTTTCAAGTTCTCTGAAAATAGGGTCCCTGCTGTTCGCAGTTTCTGGCGATATTCATTCCCCTCATTAGTAATTCCTTTTACCCCTCTCTCTCCCATCAGCCCCCTCCCATGACATTCCAAATGGAAGCTGTGTTTATTGTATATTTCACTGTGGATTCCAGGGTGACTGGTACACCTTGGCGAGACTCCGCCAGCAGCCAAGGTCAAGGGTATGGACCTTGTGAGCACCGTAGCCTCATCCCACATAGAGTCTATGCAACTGTTACACATCAGGGTCGGAGTTCACTGAGAATTTCCATAGATCAGATGGGTAATGGGCCAGATGAGATTCGAGAGAGCTTCCTGGGATCACAGGCCAAGGAGAAGATCTTACGTTAATTTCCTACTACAAGCTTGAGGCAGGTAGTTAATACTCTTTGTGGAGAACCAGAGGCGCACCCAGGGAGAACCCACAAGCTGCTTTCTAAATGGAAAGAGAGGGTGAGTGGAGCTTCTACTACAGAAAAAAAAAATGTAAATGCCGAAATTGGTGGAATTTTGCTGCGAGTTTTGAGCCTTTCCCCTTACATTTTCTACATTTTCTGGTGACCGGTACCCTAATAGTTACTCTAAAACACATTTTTTGACTTAAGTCAATTCTATAGGTGGCATTTTTAGATTTAGATGTTAACACACTCTGCAAATTATTTTGCTGCGAAATAGAAAACCGAGGAGGACCAAACAGCTCTGGCAAGTGGAGGGCTGTGTATACAGCTTAATTCGCTAAGTCCTTATCTGTACCTGCATTTTTCTTTTAAGCCTTCACCCGAGTCAACCCAATTCAGAAAAATGCATTTCAAGCCATCCTCTTGGAATGGAAACAAAAACGCTGGCTCACTTCTATCTGAAAATAAGACATCATTAATACTTTAGCAATTGTAAGAAGAGAACTTCAGAAAACAGACCTGTCAGCTGGCCCGGGCCTTCTGGTCACCCAACACTGCTGAGAACACAACGTCTTCAATTAACCTTCGTCTTCTCCTCATTGAAGATGCTGAGAAATGCCTAGATGTAAATGCAATTCAAACAAATCAATGCAGGAAGTTGAAGTATCTACTCCTGATGAGCAGGGGCTGTTTGTTTGGATGACAGACACTTAACTCAATGTAACACGCATTTATCGAGCACCTGCCTTGGCCCTCACAAGGCCTCCGAGTACCCTGATGTTGGAGAGAACTTCCGAAAGAATCGGGGAGTTTCTGCAGAAAGTCTGCGATATCTCGGCAGGAAGGCAAGGCCTCCCTCGTGTTCCCTCAACCCGGGGACAGAGCCATAGGGGATGCGCTGAAGGATGAGAACCAAACACGGACGGGGTCACCGGAGATGGAACCCGGGAAGAACTGGTAGAACTCCGTAAACTTGGGGAATGCGGGTCTAGTAGGCCTTCGGGAGGAGGGGGTGGGGTTTGGGTAAGAAAAGGTGAAAACGAAGACAAGCGAGGTGGTGAGGTCAGGGGGAGCAATGGCCTGGCTGGTGCAAGCATCTGAGCTGAGTCAGCAATAAAAAGGATTGTGCGAGGCCGGAGGCCCCATTTCTGTCCCGCCTGGGACACTCCCGTCCTGCAGGACCAGGAAACAGTGAAGCCGTTTCCTCTCAGTGACATGATAGCGTTAGAGTCGCATCTCCAAGCTTCTTCCCAGCTCTGGAGGTCAGTGGGCCTGGGAGCTGGGTTGTCCAGAAAATTCCCTCAGGCAGGGGAAGCGCACATTTTTCTTCTAATCAATACAAAGAGAGACAGGGTTCCCAATGCAGGCGTTTCTACAGAAAGGAGTGGTTGGAGGTGTCTTGTCCTGAAGCCGGGGCCTGTTTCGTTACAGGGTGCGGAGTCCCAAGCATCAGCCGAGACGAGAAGTGCGGGCAGCGGGAGGAGGAGAACAACGCAGGTCACCCTGCGGCTCTCAGGCGGCCCTCCAAGCGCGTGACGCGTTCCTGAAACCCTCCGATGGTGATTACGCCCCAGTACGCAAGATGCGGTGTTCTCTAATCATATCGCTTACAAGCGTGCGAAAGGCGGTGCAAGGGTTTGAAGGGAGATCACAGCTGTCTAATAAAAAAGAAATCAGATAAAGCAGACAGCATTGCAGCCGGGAAATCACTCGCCGGCCTGCGAAGGGGCCTTGGTGCGAAGGGCTTTCGCCTTCTTTCCAACCCAGCTTAACCCCCCGGCCCGTTCTCTCGTTTCTAGGACCCCCGGGCCGCAGTGAGGACCAGAGTCCGGCTGGCGTGGCTCCGCACTGGGTTTGTTTATTATTACATCAGCTCCCGCGCCCTCTTCTGTGAAGTGAACACTGTCGTGCGGGCAAATTTGGAGCTCATCACTGCCAGAACCTAAACAGCTCTTGGGAATCAAAGCGAAGCATCGTGGACACGCCCCCCCCCCCCGCCCCCGCCCCTTCCTCCGAGCGGCCCTGAGCTTAAGACGCGGCCTCTCCCCTCGGCCCCTCCGTGTTTAATCTGCCTTCAAAGAGCAAGCCAACTGTCTTGAATTAAACACAAGGCGGTTCTTGAAGCTGCGTGTGATGAAAGTGATTAAATAATTAATTCAAACAAAGGTGACTTCTGAGTCAGGTTGGGGGGCGGGGGAAAAGGTCTTGATTTAAAGCAGCATTTTACTCAGCCGGCTAGGGGGGAAAACATTGAACACGATATGAAATGACCGCGCTGGACAGTGCTGACCCGTCTTCCTTGCGTCCTTCGCTCCGGGCACCTTGGCCTTTTGCTGCTCCCTGAAAGGACAAGGCCCCGTTTTCTCTGCCATGAGGCTCTGGGGTCTTCTGTTCCTCCTGCTGGGAGAGCCTTCCCCCTGACATTCATCTGGGTGCTCTTCTCAGGCTCTTCTCTGTTCACTTGTCAGCTCCTTAAGGAGGCTCTCTCTGACTTTCCTGGCTATAAAACTGCCCCCCACCTATTGCTTTCTAGCTTGGACTCTCTTTTCATTTCTTTAGGATACCCATTATTTCTTGGCATTCTGTCATAGATTAATTCTTTGTTTCACTGCTGGTCTCCCCTGTCAGTCTCTATCTGCTATGAAGACAGCATTTTATCTGTTTTTTTTGTTTTTAAATCATACCTCCTGCATCATCCCCAACACCTATAACAGTTTCTGGCACAGAATACGCAGCAATAAATAGTTGTTCAATAAACAGACAAGTAAATAAATGAAAGAACCTCCAAGCTTAAGCTGCAGCCTTTTCTAAGATTAAAATGAGCTCTCAGAAGTGCTTTTGACCATGAAAGCCACTATCCATATCTCTCAATTCTAAAACCCATGCCCCGGGAATAATACATTCAGACTCAGGCACTAAGTGACTTCTTCAAAAACAGAACAAAACGCACGCTTTCAGCCGGCTGCTTCTCCTGCTTTCAAACGAACCTTGGCCTTTTGAGATTCCTGCTCGGAAGAGTCAAGAATGTTTATCGGGAGGCATGCATGGCTTCTATTTGGTGATGTGACATAACCCTTGGGGAGCCCGCCTCCCCACGAGCTACGCCGCTTGTGTATGTCTGGTTTATACCAAGTCAGCTGACAGTGGACAGATCTTGAGTCAGTGCTGTGCGTACAAGGGACAGGCAGGCTGCCGGAGACTAAATCGGGCTCGTGAGCCTGGTTGGATCTAGCCGTCCCGGTGCACTGAATCCAATTGCGTAGTAAGCCCTTGACCCCTTCCCTGTCCGGAGTGGGAAGGGTGCGAGTGGGTTTGCAATGGTAATTATTCCGAAGGCCTCGACACCCTTCCCTACTCTCCACGATTGCTAGACAACCCCGTTGGCTTTTTCCAGCAGCCCGATCCTGATGCTAGACTCACAGTCCCAAACCTCTCTGAACTCAGGTGTTCTGCCCAGTGAGATGACCAGACACAGAGCTAGACGACAGCCCTTCCGTCCTTCAGGATGTCACCCAGTGATATTTTTATTCTGATACTAAGCAGCAGGAAAAAAACTAGATAGCCCTAATTATTTACAGGCAGAAATTCACTGTCCATCGATGAATGAAAATACAGGGCAGCTGGACGTTTCAATGCCACTGTCATGGTTTGGGTGGGCTGGAGCGTGAGGGGGTCTGGGAACAGCAGGAAGTTTGGACCGCGTAGTGCAGGGATGCGGCGTCCCCGGCGGGTGTCTCGAGGCTGCTGCCTACTCCGATGTGGGTAGGTAGGTTCCCACACGGAGGAGGCCGGGCGAGCGCGGAACAGGCTCAGCGCTGCTGTGATGTGCTCAGAGGGAGTGAGTGGCAGTCCCTGCTTAGAGTCCCTGCCTTCAGGGCAGAGGTCAGGAAAAGCCAGGCTCGGAGTCAGGGCCCCAGTTTCCAGGATGACACCGGGCAACTGACTGGTTGGCACATCATGGACAGCTAAGGGCAAGTCAAAGAAACCACGGCCAGAGGTTAGTCACCTATCACCGCGACCGGGGGCAGGTAAGTTTGCAAAGAGGGGAGGCCACGCAGGTGAGGAGAGAGCCCGTCTGGCTGATGGGAAACCTTGGCTCTGGCTGTCAGGATAATGTTAGCGTGCCCATTGGTCAGAGCAGAGTTCACTTGTGGGTGCGGAAACTCTCTTAATCAAAATAGCTGTTCACGTTGGATCTACAGCTAATTGTTTCCCAGGATGATCTAAACTGTTCAGTAAATATTTGTGACTTTTTAAAGGGCATTTTTCATATTATGTCATGGTGACCTTTATAAACACAATTCAGAGAATCATTCAAAAGTTCAAGCCCTGGCTGGTGTAGCTCAGGGATTGAGCGTCGGCCTGCAAACCAAAGGGTCACCGGTTCCATTCCCAGTCAGGGCACATGCCTGGGTTGCAGGCCAGGTCCCCAGTAGGGGGTGTGTGAGAGGCAGCCACACATTGATGTTTCTCTCTGTCTCTTTCTCTCTCCCTTCTCCTCTCTAAAAATAAATAAATAAAACCTTCAAAAAAAAAAAAAGTTCGAGACCAGAAAATGAACTTTATTTTAAAGTCTTCTGTCTGCAGGAGAGTTCAAGTGGAAATAGTGCGGTCGGAAGGGAGTGAATCTTGTTTGAATGTTATAATATATGGACACAGAATTGCTGTCAACATAAGGAATGTGGCTTTATTGAGGAAAATCAGATGATGGCTTCGGGTTTTCCAAAGCCCCCTAAAATTGCTTCGATACCATATGCAACTGCATGTGGTATAAATAAAATATGAGTCAAAGGAATGAGGAAAGATAAACATATAATTAAAAACAGCTCAGCAGATACCCGGGCTTCTTCATTTCCACGGTAGCATGGCCGTTTATGGCGCGGTTAGAGACCAGCGTTGAGGACACGCCATAAAACACATCAACGCAGCGTGAGCCCAGAGTATTAGCCACAAACAATAAATCCATCCCATTAACAGCATAAATATGATAACAGTTGATAACGCTGGAGAGTCGCAGAATGTGACCCCTAAGTGAATCGTCGTGCGTTCTGAAGACAGAGATTACTTGGGCTTTGAGTACTTCCCAAGACTTCCATTCTGTTATCTGAAGTTGGAATGAAAAGAAAGATCGTGGCCTTGAAGCCGTCTGTGCTGATTCCTGTTTGCAAGTCTAATAAAAGGCATCGGGCCAACCTTTTATTTGTGCAAATGACATCTTCCTATGGTGAAGGTCGGCCCTAGAGGAAGTCATCGGCAGAAGTCGAGGTTCCTTTGCCCTTGAAATCGCCCACGGAGCAAATCTTTGGTATTCTACCCTTGACCTTGACTCCCACTCCGTGTGTTCGGAGAAAAATAGCAAATACTTGTCACAATATGATGATGGAGTCAACGTGGCTTTGAGTTTTTCTCCGGGAAACTGCTACCCACACAGATGGAAAAGCTCTTCACGAACGTTGTTAAGTGAAGTAGCTTGATAAAGATGCATCTAAATATGGGTTGAAAATTAGTGTTTCGTCAATCCTAGTCTCACTGTGTCCTCTAAGAAATGAAAAGCTTGTTTTCTTCAGTGTGGTTTACGTCAGGGACCAGAGTTAGTAAGTGTTTTGGGGTAAATGGTCAAGGAAACTGAGCATGCTGTTTTAATACACTATTGGTATACAGCGCATCTGTAGGTACCATATTCTTCTGAATGCAAAGCATATAAGCGTTTTCAAAAATGTGTCATTTCATGGCTGTCCTCTTATGTAGAAGCTCATTTTCTTCCTACGGCATGAAGTCAGAAGAGATGGTCCCATGGCCTGGCGGTCCCAGGACCCCGAGGTCCCAGGTGAGACAATCGTGCAGGAGACTTTCTCCGTCACCAGCATTGTGACTTCCATGACCAGGCCTCTGAGGGCAGAGCTGAAGGATGAAGGAAGGGGAAGGGACTTCTTTTAAGTCTCCTTTTCTCTAGCAGCAGCTTGGCTGTATTTACCCTCCATCCTCCCGCACCTTCTCTGTGCCCCAGAGGGTGACCCTCCTGGACTCCGGTAGCTGCCCTTGGCCTGGGGCTTCCAGTTGCATTGGCCCCTCCCCCCACTCTGGCCCCTCCCCCACGCTGGCCCCTCCCCCACACTCCTCACCCTCTCTGGGTCCTGCCTCCACTGAGTAGCACTCTCCACCCAAGGCCACAGCTCCTGTGGGGTGGCCCTTCCCGCAGTGAGGGCTGGGCTCTCTGGGTTCTTGTGGTGATGACCTACGCTGATTCTAGCCCCACCGTAGATCCCCTTAACCATCCCTTGTAGCCTTCCCTCGGCCCCACTCAGAGCTTTGATTAAATAGTCGCTTGATTAAATTCTTCATTACCCTGTCTGAGCGAGGCATCTGTGTGCCGCTGGGACCCTGACTGGTAAAGGGGAAAAAAACCCTTTCTCAGAAGCTTTCCAATCCTCCCATCCCTCCTCCTGCCCGCTCCCCCACCACCAAATACAACACTTTCCTTCAAACCTTGCTCCCTAGGATGGGATCATTTCCACTGGTGGAAAGCAAGCACCTGACATTTCCAAATCACCACCACATTGGTGGGCAACCAACAGCATCTGCCTTGGGGGCACCCCAGCTCTCCACTAGGAGAGGAAATAACGTCTACAGGCCAGAGAGGGGAGAGAGGTGAGACGGGGACCTCCACTCCTGGCTCTCTGGCAGCCAGTAGGGATTGCTGTGGGTCGTGGCTGGCTGGCAGTTCTGGGGTTCTGATGCTGGTGAGCAGCGCCCCAGAGGAGGTCCAAGGGCAAGAGGCAGAGGGCTGTCAGCCCCCTGGGAACAGCACTGGGAACTAGAGGAGCCTTGAGCTGGGAGATAAGACAGACCTCAGATCCTCCCAAGCACGCCTTTCAAACCGAGACCCCAAAGGGAAGTATGTTGTTGTTTTGTCCTGCGCTCTTTCTTTGGGTCCCCACACAGACATAGCCTGCAATTTGGGGGCCAGGGGTGGAAAGTGTGTCCCCAGATGGTCTCAGTGGGAATGGAGAGTCAGGGACAGATTTAGCTTGAGTGTTCCTGGTGAAAAAGAAGCGGGGCGGGGGGGGGGGGGCGGGAATCAATGATGGCAATGGGTTTTTAGCTTCAGATTGAGTGCTTCACCCACATTTTGCCTGTGGATGTCCCTGGCTAATCACCTCTGTATCCAGGCCACATCTCCCAGTGTGAGCAGGAACTGGGTTAGGAACACAGAGTTTTTGACCTCGAAAGGATCCCAGAGGTTTTCTAAGCCAGCTCTCTTACTTTAGAATGCAGGGGTCGGGGGCACAGCAGATGAAGAATTGTAAGAAAAATGAGTCAGAATTGGAAAGGACATCAGGGCGGGCTGCTTTGGCCTGCCCAGAATATTCTACGGGGATTTTTTTTTTTTTTGAACCATAAAGATATATTTCCAAAACTATCCTTTGTTCCCAAGCTGGAAACAATATTGAGATTTTGAAAACAGGGCAAAGAATACCCACTCACACAAAAAAGCAAGCTCTGAAGCTTGTGAAATTTCACGTGGGAGAGGCTTTGCCAGATACTTCAAAAATCAGAACAATTTGCATTGATTCCTTTACTCAGGAACACAGCTTGTGACTGTTTAACTAGCTGACCAATAAGGAGGCAGCTTCCGGTTGCTATCTGTCCAGATAAGCAAGGGTAGGAAAGTGGAAATAAGTCCCTTCTGCTTGTGTGCCAATTCCAGACACATTCCTTGGGCCTTGTCTGGGCCAAATATGTATGATTTCAAATGGGCAACACCCTTCTCTGGCAAGGAATCTCACACTTTATCGTTGAGAAACAAGTGATTAAAATCCCAGTCTGTAAGGGCTCGTTAGAGTCAGGGTTGAGAAATGTGTTGATGATTTTAAGTTCCCTTCATCATATCATGTGAAGACTGATAACAGCTGCTACGTTTTGATTGCTTATCAGGTGTTTGGTGCTTTAGGTAACTGAACTCATTTGAATATCCTTATAATAGTTATGTGGAGTGTGATAGAATAAACCACTTGCTCATATTTTTCTTCTATCACAACTTCGTCATGTTCATCGTTGAGAGGATATACTTCCCCAACCCCTTGAACTTGGGCTTGGCCAAGAAACTGGCTTTGGTCAATGGAGTGTGGGTAGAAGATCCAATGTTCCCCCTTAGGAACTAAGCTCGTAAGAGGATTCACGTGTTTCTATTCATGCCACTTGAGTTTCTGGCCTTTTCCATGAGAAGGGTGTGACCAGGTCGCAGAATGACAACACGAAGAGCACGTGTCCACTTCACTTGAGGCCTGCAGGCCAGCTGAGACCAGCTGAACCTCAGCCAACATACAGACCCATGAGTGTGAAATAAATGATCGTGCTGGGAGCCATGGAGATGCAGGGGCTGTTTGTTACAGACCACCGTTGCCGCGATGGCTGACTGATACATTCGGTGTGTGCTGTTACTACCGTTCATGAGGAAACGGAGTCTCAGGGATGTCAGTGGCCTGCCTTAGCTCTCAGCCCTGGAAGGCGGCTCAGATCAATGGGGCCCCTTCACATTTTGCGCCTCGTTCCCTCAAGCAGAGAGGCAGAAATTTTATCATTTGGTCTTTTAGTGTTCTTTGTTGCTGGTGCTTTTATTTTTAATAAGGTACATATTTGCTCATAAGATCCATACAGAGTGAAGGAAATATTGAGTTCATGGACTGATATAAAAGGTTACCTACAAATTTCATGTGTCATTTCTGCATTCAATTATATTGTTAGCCAGGGGAGAAAAATGGTCTTTCTGTTTCATGGAAATATGGAATTTAGTCTTTAAAAATTAGCACCGTATCTATTCATGATGTAAAATATCATCTAGAGAGGTGAATGTTATTCTCCTCAGTTTGCGGAATAAATTAAGACAGATGGGTGATTCACTTACTTTTACTTCTTAGGAAGGCAATATATTGATTTTTCCTCTCTCTTTCCTTTTAAATCGAAAGAAAAGCTTCAAATAAAACCTAATTACATCACTTGGTTGCTGAACTCTTCTGGAAATTACAGAGCTATCAATATTAAGTACACTTTGCACCAATTTGGAACTCTATTTTGCCCAGGCCTATGCCCAGTGCCCCCTGATTTTTATGTAATTGAGTTCTAAAAGGTGGTATAATGTGGATTTTCTAATTAGCTTATGCTAAGTTAGTTGAGATTTTATAATATGAGATGGAAATTGGGCTGATACTTAAAGGTGAAGATACTCACATAAGAGAATGGATGGCAAGATAAGAGGAAGACAGCTCCGCCTGATGAGACCAAGTCAGAAGGTGCAGATTTTCTGGGGAAAAAAAAATGTGGGTCCCTGGATGTTGGGAATTGCTAGGTAGTTGGATCGGGCCACTTGTACCGAAGTGAGCCTAAGCCCTCTGATGCTTTCACATTCAAGTTCAAAGGACCTCCAGGTGAAATCGCTCCACGCCACTCAATTAGAAAATGAACTGAGGGAATACTAATCAGCTATCGCAATGACAATGACACAGGTTGTCCCTCACTGAGATCTAGGACTGCACTGTGCACAGAGACCTAAGTCCCTAGTTCCCTCCTCAGTCCCCTGCCCCAGTGTCCCAGGATAAGCACATGAACGGGAGAGGGAAGGTGGCTAATTTCTGCAAAGAACCTTGTGCTTGGCCGTTCCGGTATAGAACGCTCACCTGGGGGTGGGGGGACCGGGCAGGGACATTGTCAGGGCTGGAAAGGAAAAGCTACAGGTTAGGATTATTCTAGAAGCATGGTCCAGGAACATGGCTTGATGAGAAGTCGAGAGGATTTTACTTTGTGGGAAAAGAGGGCAGAAAATGGGAACGAGCCGCGGAAGGCCTTCCTTCCTGGTAGGGGTAAGATCATGGAGGTTTGGTTTCACAAGTTCAAGAGTAAAACAAAGGCAGAAAGCGTAATGCCTCCTTTTCACGATAGGTTGCAGAATCCCGAAACATCCTAGCAGGCTAGTCCAAAGAAGTGGCCACAGAATCAGGGAACTGAACAAAACCACCTCTCAGAGCCTTTCCAGTCCTAAACCTCCACGAACGGATGACCCTCTGCCTCAGTTTACTCCATAATAAGGAAAGAACACGCATCAAGTCCTTAAAACCAAGGCAACGCTCCTGTTTTCATACATCTCACAGATCCACCTCCTCCAATGTCCCCTCCCTCGTCCCCATCCCTTAACAAGCAGCTCCGTCTGTTAGATTTTGCCTGTGCCCAGGGCCGCAGAGTGGAGCTTACACTGAAGTCTTGTCTTCCCTAGGATCCCTTTCAAATCTTTGCGAAAGACTTAAAACTCCAACTAGCTTATTACAACCCCGCGGATCTGGGCTCAGGGAATCTCCTCTTAGGTATATAACAGACACCCATAGATAAGTACGAGGGAACCTCATCAGACACAGTCTCCGCCGGCAGCGCCCCCTGGCCCTGGATTGGTTAGGTCCGCTAATGTAACCAGGCAGAGAAAATGTTTTAAATGCGCCCATGCTCCTGAATGCCATCTTCCCATCAGAATATTTTCCCTTGTTTGGTCCACCGAGCTAATGCATTTATGAGACACTGCGGTCGCTTTGCACCTTGACCTTCTCCTTCTAGTCAGTACACACTCCTGCTGCAGAGGAGAGGCCTCCAGAAAAGTGGGAGGCAATTACGTAAATTAGGTAAAAAGTAATACCTGGGTATGATGGTCTTTGCTGATTGAGTAACTGCTAAAGTGGTTCTCCGAACTGTGTGATATTTTAGCAACAAGGAAGAAACTAAAGTGGCGGGGTCCATTTCTGTATCTGTAGCCAATGATACTGCGTGTTAATCATTCCCAGCCTGAGGGTGGGACAAATCCTGGGGACCCCCTGTTTAGCATCCTAATCTCATATGAACTCATGGGCCCTGGACCCCGTGGTCCCATCCTCTTCACCTTGTAATCCCAGCAACGTAACTGAGCCAGAAAAACAACAGTGGAAAGCGTATCTCGGATGGAATACGATCAGCTAGCGGAGGTGACGGGGAATACAGGCCCTTCTCTAGTTTTGTGTCTAGTTTTTTTGCGAATGGGTGGAGGTCTTGGGTCCCAGGATGCCTTGAGTTCGTTTGCTCTAAGCCAAATACCCATATTGTCTGAAGGGAGGAAGATGGCGAAGGAGAGATGCAGGTGGAGGTAGCCAGGATAGACAGAGAGCGATGCTAGAAAACCGACCACCCTCGGTTCTCCTTGGTTTCGTATCCATGGGACCCCAGGGTATTGGAAATACAAAGAAAAATAAGACCTGGATGCAGAGATCAGAGGCTTGAGTATGAGAAAACAACTCAAATAGGGCAGAACAGGACAAGATGAGGGGTGAGAATGTGGCTTCGGTAAGAATGAAGTTGGTGGAATGCTACACCAGGTTTGTGGGTGTCAAGGGGCCCGTTGACATCATATGACTGGATTGATGCATCCTGGTGGCATAGCGAAGGGACAGGAAGTCCTAGCCAGGCCTGGGGACAGTCGTCAAGAGTTCAGGGGAGCAGTGCTTTGTAGAGGAGCTGGTGTTGGAGGTTAGAAGCACTGACGGAATTAGAACTTGAGGAGCAGCACCCCCAGGCAGAGAACACTCAGAATTCAGAAAGTGCTGGCTGATTCCAGAGGTTACAGATCTTTCTTTTCATTAAATCTCAATTCTGTGAACCAAATTAGCAGGTGTTTATTGTACGCTCTGTGAGAAGGAGACCAAGGCGAACTTAAAAAACAAAACAAAACAAAAAACCCCTCACATCATTCCTTTTTTTTTAAATTCTGATTTTTTCTTTTTTTAAATCTTTTTTTATTTTTATTTTTTAAGATTTTTATTTATTTATCTTTAGAGGGGAAGGGTAGGAGAGGGAGAGGGAGAGAAATATCAATGTATGGTTGCCTCTCGTGTGTCCCATGCTGGGAACTGGCCTGCAACCCAGGCATGTGCCCTGACTGGGAATCGAACTGCGATCCCTTGGTTCACAGGTCCGTGCTCAATCCACTGAGCTGCACCAGCCAGGGCACATCATTCCTTTTTTAAAGTTTGATTTTCAAAAAAATGCAAGTTACTTTTAAAAATATTTTATTTATTTGTTTTTAGAGAGAGGGAAAGGAGGGAGAGAGAGAGGGAGAGAAACATCGATGTGCTAGAGACACATCGATCAATTGCCTCTTGTACACCCGCACCTGGGACCTGGCCCTCGACCCAGCCGTGTGCCCTGACTAGGAATCGAACCGGTGACCTTTTGGTTTGTGGGGTGACGTCCAACCCACTGAGGCACACCAGTCGGGGCAAAAAAAATGTAAGTGATTTTGTACATGATAACCTGTTGGCCAACGAAGGAGGGCTAACCAGTATTTCATAAGAAAGGTAAAAAAGTTTTCCTAGTCATTTCTGCAGATAAAGGGTTTTTTTCTTTTCTCTTTTGAAATGAAATCAATAATGACACACAAAGAGTAGTACCAGGATGAGAGACAGTCTTTCCCGAGCAGAAGCCAGGAGAGAGAAAGAAAATGGACAGGCAGGGGTTGGTTAACCCTAACCCCGGAGCAGACAAAAGAGTTTGCCGAGCACGGTTTTTGAGACAGAAATTCGATTTTCTGGAAATTTAGAGAAAAGCAGACCAAGAAAAGAACACTCAGGTTTTGAAAAGACAACTTGTCCCGAGACAAAAATTAGAAAAAGTAGGAACTTTAATAGAAAATTCAACAAAAATAGTAATATATCAAATTATATCATTATCTATAATTTTCTATAGGAACTCCTTTCACTTCCATTGTGTCCTGTGCACTTCGTAAAGCCCCTGGGAGGTCAGAATGGTCTTTATTTTACAAATAAGAAAAATGAGGTGCGTAGAGGGCCACGGACTCGCCCAAAGCCACACAGTTTGAAGGCAGCGGAAATGGAACTAAAGTCATTCTTTTTTGTTTTTTTAATCCTCACTCTGAGGACATTTTTTCATTGCTTTTATTGAGGGGGGGGGCATGAAGGGAGAGAGAGAGTGAGAGAAAGAGAGAGAGACATTAACATGAGAGTCAGTTGCCTCTCGTACATGCCCTGACTGTGGGCCGAACCCCGAACCCAGGCATGTGCTCTGACCGGGTATCAAACCTGCAAACTTTTGGTTTATGGATGACGCCCCAACCAACTGAGCTACCTGGCTTAAACATTTTTAGAGGGGCTTGGGAGGGGCGATGATGAACCCCTCTTTACAGTGACATGGTACCTACCTGTCAATTTAATTCCAGTTTCTCTCCTTTCCAGGAACTGCTCCTGGCTTTGTTGGAAGAAGTAGCTAAGCGTTGCATATTTTCCATAAAAAAGATTTGCTTCTCTGACATATGCATTCGTAGACGCATTCCGTGACCTTGCACAGTCTTCAGCCGCGTGGAAGCGAGCCCTTTGTATTAACTAGTTAAGTCTTTAAATTTGGTATTTAGGTTAAACACAAAATATGGTTCTCAGCATTATTCCAAGGTCACTACTCAGGATGGAGAAAATGTTAAAAGCATAGAAAGTAATGCATGAAAAATCCATTATTAAAAGCGGCACCTCCTTATCTGCAACGGCAGTCACTTTAACACGGTTCCCTTGCATTGTACTGACACGCTGCTGCCTTCATTGCCGAAGCCCCATTAACGTTCTCATTATACGTCTCTATTCAGCATCTGCACCGGTTTCGGTAATTCAACGTATCGCTGAGCTAAACTTTGCTCTGTGAAAATGGTGTTTTTTTGAAACTTCCCCCAAAGAAATGACAAACGTAGGAATGAAAACGTGCAGAACATCCCGTTTCCTGGGTGCGGGGAGGCAAAACACCTTTCGTTGGGGGGCTTTGAGTGGGAAATGGATTTTTGTCTTTTGATCAGTTGTGACCAGGATTACAATGCTATGAATGCGAAAGCATGCTGGACCAATGACGAAGCGGAGCAGTGGAAAGTGTACTAGAAGGTCTCCGATAGGCCAGCTCATAGCAAAACCTCCCGGACGAATGGGGTTCAGTGTCCCAAGGGCCCTAGGAAGCCCCATTCCACAATTGTTTTTGGCTAACTTCTTCCATTGTTTAGCAAGCCCTACCGCCAGGAATTTTTTCCTTCGGTCTAACTCAAATCTTTGCAGTTTAAGCCAATTTCCTGCTGCTTATACAGGAAATGGCAAACAGCTGTTTGACATCACAGGAGTAATCACTGAGTTTATTTAATATGGACCTGGATTAAAGCCCCCACAAGCTCAGCCCTCCCGCCAGAACATTGGCTTCCTCGTTTCTTAAGAGTTTCAAAGCTCGAAATCGCTGTCCTTGTCTTCACAAGGAATTTGAAATTCCTTACTGAGTCCTCACCTCATAATCTCCTTGCCTGAATTGACCCTGCCCATCTGCACAGAAATGGCTCAAGATTTTTATACGATCAGCTGAAGTTTTCCAGTTCCTTTCACGTTTGGGAAAATAAAATGTACCTTGCTATTTCATTTGCAGTCATACCAGAGGTCTGCTTCCCTTGCAAGGACTTGACTCCAAAATTCGCAGGTCTGAATGCAGAGTCGTGATTGGAACTCGGGTCTCTGATTTCAAAACACTTTCTCCACTGATGCGTGGTGGCTGCCTGGTATCCATATAAGGAGGGTTTGGAGGCAGAATCCGGTTGGCAAAAGCGCATGGAGACCTGCCGAAAAGATGCATTTGCTTAGCATGTATCTGGATTTTACACAGATTGAGCATTTACTTGGATGCAATCTAAAAAATCATTTAAGTTACAGGGCAGACAATGAAGTGAAAGGTCCTCAAAATGCCACCATCGAATTACCTTACAACCTAAAAAAGACCTGCTGCTTCTAAGGTGCCCAGAGGTGATGGTGATGAATCGTAAGCAGTGGCTGGCCACCCGGCTCTGCCCGCGGTGAAAATGTCCATTTTCTGCTGAAAAGCAAGGACCTACAACCAGGATTACTCTACCCAGCAAAGCTGTCATTCAGAATCAAAGCACAGATAGAGTTTCCCAGACAAGAACAATCTAAAGCAGTTCATCACCGCCCAAGCAGTTTTACAGGAAAAGTTAAAAGGTCTTCTTTAAGAAGAAAGAAGGGAGAAGAACATCAAAAATATGAATAATAAAATGGCAATAAAATATCTGCCGACAATTATTTAAATACAAATGGATTAAATGCTCCAATCAAAAGACACACAGAGGCTGAATGGATACCAAAAGAAGACCCCTTAATATTCAATAGATGCTGTCTATAGGAGACTCACTTCGGGTTAAAAGACACACAGATAGAAAGCAAAGGGATGGAAAAAGATATTCTATGAAAATGGAAGAAACAAAATAAACCTGGGGTAGTCATACTTACACCATACAACATAGATCTAAAAAACAGCAAACGAGCAAGCAGAACAGAGACTCACAGAGGACATTTTGACAGCTGTCAGATGGAAGGGGTAAAAAAGGGGGAAGGGATTGAGAAGTGCAGATTCGTGATTGCAGAATATTCACGGAGAGGCAAAGTACAGCGCAGGGAATACAGTCAATAATATGTAATAGCTACATATAGTGACAGACAGGTACTAGATTTATCAGGGTAATCACGTGGTAAGTTATATAACGTCTATTCACTGGGTTGGACACCTGAAACTAATATAATATTGTATGCCAACTATAACTGAAAACATTATTTAAGGCCAAAAAAAAAGAAAGAAAATTCCATTTTCTCACTGAGGCTATCTGTGGACCTTATCAAAGGTAAGTAGGATCTAAAGTCTAGCAAGTCAAGCCCTGGCCAGTGCATGGCTTGAGTGCAGGCTATAAACCAAAGGGTTGCCAGTTCGATTCCCAGTCAGGGCACATGCCTGGGTTGCAGGCCAGGTCCCCAGTGGGAGGCATGCAAGAGGCAACCACGCATTGATATTTCTCTCACTCTCTCTCTCCTGTCCCCTCTCTAAAAATAAATAAAGGAAAATAAACTCTAGCAAGTCAAGATAAAAATTAATCCGCATAGGCTGGGATGATGGGCTGAGACTTCTAAGACCATATCCTGGAAGGAAAACGTGTGAATGTGAGCTTACACAAAAAATGAAAATGTCAACTGGTGTATTGAAGCAGCAGGGAGAGATGCCAGCAGTCAGATTAGAAAGGACATGGACTCTCTAGTTTATTCTAAGTTTTGGTGGGACCATTACTGGGGTGGGGATGTTAGCAAAAAATAAACGGCAAATATTGGATAAAATGTAAATGCAGTTCTTTATTATGAGTCTTCTTTACAAAAAAGATTCTACTTATTTATTCTTAGAGAGAGGGAGGGAGAGAAACACCAATGTGTGGTTGCACTCGCACACCCCCTACTGGGGACCTGGCCTGCAACCCAGGCATGTGCCCTGACTGGGAATTGAACCAGTGGCCCTTTGGTTCACAGGCCGGCACTGGGCATTCAATCCACTGAGCCACACCAGCCAGGGCTGTAAATGCAATTCTTAAGGTATACTTCCAGGGACTCTCACTGTGGGTAACAGCATCTTGCACCATACATCCAGGGCCCCCTTTCTGGCCCCTTGGCTTGGGAGAGGAAGAGAAGTTGGGTACCCGTGGCCTGTTATCAATGTGGAAGGGAGGTGTCCCATCTGGACCGTTCTCCAGGATAACAATATCCTGTAGCCAACTTACCGACCTGCCTCCATGCCTTGCAAGAGCATTGTCCTAAAGCAAACCCTTTGGAAAAGAAGCACATACCCTTCTAAGGAAGAAACGGCCCAAGCCTGGGGGCTGGCAGCTCACGAAGGAAGCCACACCGAGTCCATATGTCTCCTGCAAAAGCCCTGAGAAACTCATGCTGCTCGCATCAGCACTCTGGATGCGCCACGATTCACTGCTCAGCGGGAGGACACTTCCAATTCCTGGAGGAAAGCACTTGGCATCAATAATCTCAAGTGCGTGCTTCATGGTGGGATGGAGAGCAAAGAGCTGTTTTGCTCGGGGCTCGTGCTCTGCGTGAGGTGCTCTGTGTGGCTATGCCTGCATTTTCTCCAGTTCTGCGGAACGAGAGACGCAAGGTGGTGAGAATAAGGAGGGAACTCAGTGCGCTGTGGGTACCCAATGTACACACGTGGCTCTCAGGAGTCTCCGCAGCTTGTCCCATCATTGGCAGCCCACGTGAAGCTATTATCATACTTTCCCGCTTTGCGGAAGCAACAAATCTACAGTCGGCCTGTGGGCTTGGGTCCCTTCCCACGTTGAAGGATGGGTAGCATCTGAGCCTTCTTCCGTGGGTTTCTGGCAAAATGCTCAATGCATGTTCATCTACTGTCTGCATCGCTAAGGAGTTCCTAGTGCCCACGTGGGCAGCTGAGGATCTTCCAGCACCACGTGTAGTGGGAGAAGGAGGGGAAATCAGGAAGTGACGAATGACAGCCCTTGTCCTTTGCCCACTCAGGCCCCTGCTGGACACTCCCATGTGATTTCCAGTTATTTCTCTGTCACCCCAGGAGGCTACCAGGTCTTTGAGGGCTGGAGTCACACAGCAGGTTCGCCTTGTATCTAGGGAGAGCATCTGGCCTTGAGTGAATGAAATGAGTGGCTTATTGGCGATGATCCCCAGAATGGCAACGCAGTCTTTCTTTGTGTTGCAGGAAGGGTCTCAGCCACCCAGGGTCTGGTCTCACCTTTACCAGTCACCCGAGCTGCTGATTTGGCAAGTCACTTCTCCTAAGGCTACAGGTTCCTTTGGTTTTGTTCCTCTGAGCTTCGATAGTTAGCGGATTAAGGGACCGTGACATAGTTTTCTGCAGGTCCTGGTGTGAATTCGTATAAATGTCTCAGGCTCGCTCCGTTCTTAGTCTGCGAAACCAGAGAAAGGAGTGAAGAGTGTCAATGACTTTAATTCACACAGTAGATCCTATGGGCAGGTACAGGGTCACATTTTTGTTCCACAAGGTCAGGAGTTGGTGCAGATAATAATGGTGGGGAGCTGTCCCCAGCCTTGGGGGCCACCCTCTCTGCCCATCCCCGGGATAGTGCTGACGCTGGCTTCCAGCTTCCCCTCCAGTTGGACTGGCTGGCCATCACTCACGTGTGACCGAGGACTGCCTTCCAAATTGCAAAATGACCTTCTCACTGTTCTCTCGCACAAGGAGAGTCGATGGAGGTTCCCCATTCACAACACCATGTTGCATGACATGGGGTCCTGCTCCAGCAGAACGAGTTGTTCTTCCTGGGCAGAGAACCGGACCCTCGCTTCCAAAAGCACTTCTCTCTCTCTCTTCACTGGCCACCCGAAGCCTTCCTGCCACTGGTGTCCAGCCAGAGAAAAACAGCACAGCCACACGACACCACTCCACTTCCGGGCATGGGGACGCCTTTACAAGAGTCTCAGTTGTATCAATTAAAGCCCAGCTTTGTGAGAGAGGCCACTGTTTATTTCTGAGGCGTCTTTGCCGGGTGAAATATGGACTTGCCCCCCACTCTCGGCTTTCCTCTGCGCTCTTTCTGTGACCCTCTTGTGCATATTATTCCCCTGATCTCTTGCTTCAATCGGTCTTTGAGTGATCTGTCCCGCTGACTGCCCACTCTCTTTCCTACGGGACAGTGAACTCCTTATACGCAGGGAGAGGGGCTCGTCTGAGTGCACCCCCCAGGCCTGCCGCAGCTCGGTAAGTGTTTATGAAACTCAGTTCATCTTCCATCCGCCCCGACAATCGTCTCCCAGATTGCGCTGGGATTTAGCATCCTCTATAATAATTACCCTAGTTTGTCTAGAATTCCTAATAATTTATAGCTCTATGTTAAAAAAGAAATACAAGAGAGAGAGAGAGAGAGAGAGAGATAAACAGTAACGTAACAAGCACTTTTCATGTTCAGATAGTCTTGCTTTGGTTCTATGGAGTACTTTTAGAATGCCGTCAGATGTTCTTACATGGAGAATCTTTAAAAAATTAGATTTTTCTCTAGCTGGAGCCTCATTTCCAAGTGACATTTTACCGTTCTCTTTAATAAAGAGCATTATTCATTCGACAGATGACAGGTCCAAGAAATGCAAAATAATCCTTTATTTCATAAAGATGGGCTTTTATTCTAAACATTGGAGAAAGTCAAAACCTATGGCACTGTCCTTAAGATGTGCCACTCCTTTCACTGAAAACAGGGAGGAACAGTGCCTTAGACCTGGGAGCTCAGATGTAGCTGAAACCCCGACTGTCTTAAATACTGTGTCCCCCAAGCTATGGGCTCAATGCTGTTTGAATCCTCTTGGAAGAATCTAATCAACGCGCTGTGGAGAAGGACCTTGCGCATTTCAATCTAGAAGGAGAGAAAGAGTTAAATGACCATCCCCAATTACAGCCTTGGAGGGGGTGATTAAGATCAAAATTGCAGGGAGGTTTTTAATTTAGCTGCCGAGAGGAGCTGCCCCCGGGTTGAGTCGAGCTCATCAGATCATGCGCAGGCCCCACCCCCTCACCCCGCACTGTCACTCAGAGCAATTCTATCAGCGAGGGCACCAAACGGATTGTGCGGCCCTGTACCCTTTGCCCGCATGGCCACCAGAGTCCCCTTTCCCGTTTCCTTAGGGCGAGAACGAGCAAAGCAAGTCGAAGCGAAGCAAACCCAGAAACGAACCAGGAGGACGCGGGAAGACTTCGAGCAATTCCTCCCTAGGGCCAACGGGAACAAATGCAGCTGTGGCTTGTAAGACACGGGACTGGGGTCCTCACGGCGTGTGCTTACTGCTACGGAATCACCTCCCAGAGCTTTTTCTCTGATGTTTCATCTGAAATGCATTCGCCCCGCGCCCATTTCCTCCCAATGCTAAGGGTAGCCCTAGATGGCGAAGCATATTAGAACCGATGGCATGCGTGGTGGAAATGAGGTTTACTTTGAAGACACACATGCGCGGAGGACTTCTGTGGGCTCTAATGATGCTCTTAGGGAATGGGACCCTCTAGTCACACTGCTAACAACTTCTTCTATCTCCGCACTGCTTACCATGTGCTGGGGATGGTGCCAGGCACTTGACGGCATTACCTCTCATGCTGAAACACCACGGATGCGGGTCCTACCATCCTCCAAGGCAATGATTCCGCGCCTAGGTGACCCTAATGCAAAAACAAGGCTTGTCTGTAAACATTTTCTGATGTCACTCCCTACTCCTGAGGTACAGTTATTGATGGGTCCACGCATCCATTATTTATATAAGTAAGGCCGATATAATTGAACTTCATATTAGCATGAACCCAGTATAAATATTTATAAATTAATGTTTAATGAACACGTTGGTTGAAGCAGGTTTCCACGGACAATACGTAGCCACCGACATTGTAAAGTTTCAGAGCTTTGCACAAAATGAGCATTTGTGAATTTAGTAGACCTGTTCTCCATTTGAAAAACACAAACCGAGTGTTTGTAAAGTTAGTCAGTCTATTTTTCATTTGGAAAAACGTAAAGTTAATAAGCCTATGTTTTATTTGGGAGAATAGTGCACCCTTTCTCACAGTTTTCCTGGTAACATATTCTAGATATAAATGTGGGCCCATAGTTAAGTAACTGTTCAAGGCTTCTTAATTAAATTACGAATAATGAAATATTTTCAGGATTCCCATTAAGGACATTTCCTGGGAAATACAGTATATTCTTTTCAGACTAGAGCTTGACTTAATTCAGTGTTGATAGCACTGCCCTCATCAAGACAATGACAATCCTCCATTCCGTACTTTGAGAACACCAACTTTTCTTTTGGTTTAACAGCGCCCAAATTAGTCAACGAAATTAATCAGAAAAGTCTTCAGCTCTGGCCGCGATGCGTTTTCAACTGAGAGTTGTACTCCGTAAACCCAGCCATCCAGCCTGCGCTCCAGAGGAAGGTACAGAGAGCCGCCGCTCCACAAAATGTCTGAGAAGATCGATTTCATCCAGCGTTCCTGTGTTCGCCGTAAAACATTTTCACACGTTAGCAGCTACAGATCCGAACAGTTCCCATTGTAAATATGTGTGATGTTAAGTATATAGCATGTGACTACATAAATATAAATACACGGATGCATCTGAACACGTATATATAGGCTAGATGCGCGCACACACAAGAATCCTGAGCATTTTAAAAAGCATGCTCGTGCATTTTTTTAAAACTATATTATAACCCGATAGTATGCGTTAGTGCCTCAGAAAGCTTCCCCTACATTTAAGTGCCTTTTATATTTCTGGAGGAGTCCATTTTTTTATTCGTAGAATTTTCTCATTCATTACTATACAGTCTGTTCCTGATTATAATAACATAGGGTGCGTGACCTTTAAAACTTTCCAATGTGAGAAAAAGTTAAGAAAATTGGTTTTAATTAACAAAATATTTTTATTTCACTAGAGCCCTTGCAAATAAATAAGGCAATCATTTTTGGTTAAAATTTGTGTGACTTTTTGACCCATGTAAAAATGTTCACGAATCACAATTTGCATCTCTGACAATGCTCAGAAATTAGAGTGGAAAGGGCTAGTTAACGGTCTCAGGTTGCAGTGAAATACGTGTGTATAATAAAAATATTAAAGTAAAACCAATATGAATTACAGTGAAACATTGGATGCTGACACCCTCTTCTTTAGCTGCTATAAACAAAATATCGGTCAGTATTTTCACCTGTAGCTACTGCTGGTTAGAGTTTGCCAAGATTTCAAAAGCTTTGTAAGTAAATAACAGTGCAGCACAGGCCACCAAAATGAAGAGAAAGGCTTACAGATTTTAATATTGTAGGCTCATGTAAATATTGAGTTAACTATTTAAAAGATTCAAAGATTTAGCTTTAGAGTTGACAATATAATTGGCATCCAAATAATTCAAAAATAAGACTAAAATGTATAGAGAGATATTTGTATTTTTCTTCAAGTTATAGTATGCTGCCCATGCCTTAAATCTTTTTAAATATGAGGCAGTTCGATCGCAGTTTGCATTTTGAACCTATGGCATAAGAAGGCTTTTTTCATCGTTCAATATCAAAAAAGTTTCATTGAACTCAAACAATTTCAACAGCATTTTTTCAAGTTTTTAAATTTAAAATGGAAAGACTAGTAGACATGCTGAGTGACACAGGTCAGGCCGAGAAGGACAGATAGCAGGCGATTTCACGTCTATGTGGAATCTAAAAACAAACTAAGCAAACGGGCAGGACTGAAACAGGTTGACGGGTAAAGAGCAGGTTTTGAGGGTTGCAGGATGGGAGGGGGGTGGGGGCTGGGAGAAAAAGGTGAAGGGATTAAGAAGCACAATTGGCAGTTGCAGAATCGTCATGGGGATGCAAAGTACAGCTTAGGGACCAGAGTCAACAATATTGTAATAACTCTGTGTGGTGCCTGGTGGGGACCAGATGGATCAGGGGGATCACTGATATCAGTGATAGCAACGTCTGATCTTGGGGGTTGTACGTCTGAAACTAAATAACGGTGTATGTCAGGTGTAATTTAAAAATTAAAAAATTGAAAAGTCTAATAAATAAATAATATTTCGATAGAAACAATATATCCTTTCTTTCAATAATTTAGATTTCAAAAAGAGAACTTCTTTGTTTTGCCCACTATCATTGCCATGTGTTGAATAATATTTTTAAAAATCAAATACTGAGTTAAATTATGACACGCTAATATTTATTTAAATTTATTTTTTAGAACTACTCTTTCTTTAATTTGCCCACCAAAATGAAACAGTCCAGAATATTTTGTTTAATATTTTTAAAAATCTAAGTTCTTGTGAGTCATTTAAATAATTTGATGGAAATTAATTGAATCAAAGCAATTGATTAGACATTTAAGCTTTATTTTAATAGTATACATTATGATGATTAGAGTTTAGCAATATTGCTTATTTATTTTAATATAGTTGAACTTATGTTAATATTGTGTGCAATGCTACACAACACTGATATCAAAATATCAGTATTTTGATATTCAAAAAGTATGAATTTTAGACACATCTGATTTTCTCTGATTGTGGCCTATTATACGATAAAAATAAAACTAAGCTCCTGCAGATGGTTACAAGGACTATCAAAATTAGAAGTATTTTCAGTGGTAATATATGTTTTTCATTCTATCATAATTTATTAAAAAGTCTCTTTCTTAATTCTAATTCTATGTAATAAAATTCACTGACAGCTTTTATCCCAAGGGCAGTAAGAACGGGGGAGTAACTTGCAATATCTTAGAAATGTTTTGCTTCAGTATATTTAATATATTGTAGCAGTGATTTTAAAAGGCAGTATCAGGAATTGAAGAGAAAGTAGTGATTTACAGGTTTGATTTTATAATTTATGATTTTTAAAATCACTTAGAATTTTTAAGTGTTTCTATTATATAAAATTATAATTCAACATTATTATTTCAGTGTCTATAGTTGGTAATAAGTAACAAAATCTAGCAAAGTAATTTAAGTTTCTCTGGGTCCGCTCGGACCCGAATTTTCAGATTCTAAATCATTGATACAAAACACATGCACCAGTGATAGTTAAAAGAGATGGGAAGATATACGAAAGGCATCATTCTATTAAAATCCTACGTTAATGTCGTGGTTAAAAAATAACCCATGTGGGTCTCTCCTGGGGTGGAACAAAAAGAGAGAGAAACCACCGACAAGTTTGACATCTTAATCTTGGCTGTTCTTACAAAGTAATACTGCAACAGAGAGTTTTGTTAGGAGAGGGAGAACTTGGAGCCGAAGGAGGAGCGAATTTTCTGTTTCTCATCGGTTTGTGTCAATATTGGCAGAAGTGCGCTCTTTGTGTTTATTCGTCAAAGTATTTCAGGGAAGTCTCCGGGGTTCAATTCATCTTATTTGCTTCATGCTTCCGAGGACTTAAGCATTCTCAGGTAAAGGAAGAATAGGGCTTTGAAAAATAAGCAGTGAACATTCAGGAAAGCATGAGGCTTTTTTCCTTTCATTTTAGAGAACTTTTTGGTAGGTATTAATTATATTGAAACATTTTCTTTCAAGGCGAAAATGTCCAAAGAGATAAAGTGGCATTTTTGCCATTGACTTTTCTCTGCTTCTTAATCTCTTGGCATATAAAATGCAGCTCTCCTTGTAAAAATTTATGTATGCCAGTATTTGTAAATCCTCAAAGCAAAGACATTGCAACCTGTAAATAACTGGTCTTTTTGCCTAAAACATTTTGACAGTTGAAAATGTAAGCACACTGACAAATACTAAGTTAATATTCCAGAACGGATAACCAGAATCTTTCTCATGTAAAGTGAACTTTTTATGCTGAAAAAAATAAAAACAATTTTAATTATTTCAATATCAAGTCTATCGCTCAGTGTGCAACTTAAGCTTAGGTGATTCGCAGTGTAAAAATGTCTTACTAAGGTAATTAGTATAATTAATTAATTATTCAATAATTGAAATGCAGGTTAACAAACTTCTCTGTGTAAAAGTTTTTAAAAATGTCCTTCATTCAAACTGTGAACTCTAAGCCTATAAAACTCTTCAAAGAACCCCAAGATATCAAGCCATCTTTTATTTAGCTAAACCTACCCCCCACGCTCACTTTTATTCATACTTAAATACTCAGTATGCTCGGAGCTTGGAGAAAAAGTAGAAAGCCGTAATGGATCACTGATTTTAACCAAAGAGGTAGGTGGGTATCCCTTATAAATGAATTCAAAACAATTTTTGTTTTAGCATTAATAGTTTTCATCAAATAAAAACAAGCTTCTTAGTGTAGGAGAGTTAAAGTCTTGAATAGGGCACCGATTAACATATCTTTTATTTTAAACTCAAGGACAAACGTTCTGAAACAATATCTATTACTTTAGGACAAGGATGCATTTTCTTCTTCCCATTTTCTAATATTCCTGCCGTGGGCTTCTTTTGAGCAAAGGGTAACAGAACCAAGATGCAAAGCGAAGGGTTCAGTTAGAACCAGCAGGAACATACAAAATCAATTTAAGGCAAACAATATTTAATCTTGTCATAGTTTAAAGATAATGGGTGAGTTGGTTAAGCCTTTCATTTTTCATGAGGTGTATATTCTCAGTTTGGGTGCTACGCATTTGAAAGTGTGTTTACGGTTTAATATAGTAAGGCACAGATTTGAATTTAGAGGTAGCGTGTTTTAAAGACGCCTGCCTATACCTTTTAGGTAGTTATTATAATCAACAGCAATAATAATATTCGAAGTTATGGTGAGCTTTCTCAAGACCTAAAAATTATAAAAGCCTGGTAGTGCTTTCATTTTTTTGTTCCTCAAATATCTACATAATCTCTTTTAAAAACATGCAAATTGTAAAGTGTGTGCCTTTTTTCTCTGAATGATTCTAAATGTCAGACAAGGCTTCTAAACAATTTTTTCCTAGGCTCAGAGAAGGCATGCCAATGCAGAAACTGATGAAATAAATTACCTATCTTGACAAAAACAATGAGATGGGCAATTTCCTTTTTTAGCTAAAAGAAGAACTACTACAGAATTAAATCAGGGATGAGAAAAATCACTCCGAATTATGCCAGGGTTCCTTTTCCACCTTTCCTACATACTGGAAAATCTGTAATACTGGAAACACAAACCAATCCTAAAACTGGCCCAGGATCATTTGCGCAATATTGATCTTGTAATTACTCCCTTGGAGGACAAAACTGGATCTTTTCATGTGTGGTTGTCAGATGTTATCAAAAGTAAATGTTTGCAACAAGTGTTAAAAAGCATCTCCGCGCTAAATCTAAGATTGATGTCCTCCCTGGATTGTGAAAACACAGCACTTCCACCCCCAAAATCTATAACTTTTGCTTTCTCTTTTTTAAAATGGAGTGGTTTTTTTTTTTTTTTTTCAGTGCTGTTATTGATTGTGCTGATGAAAAGAATTGTTTCCACATTTTCTGTGCACTTTTTGTGCCTGTTACCTTTCAGCATTTGGGTTTGGAAGCCTTCCTCATTGCACCCCCTACCTCCCTGTCTTTTTGACGTATCATTCAGACTGATTGGCAAGTCCAACCTAAGAAGTAATCTCATATATGGGAAGACAGTAGCGTTTTTTTTGTTTGTTTGTTTGTTTTTTGTTTGTAACCGTCTCAGTGAAAACAGGTAGGGGCATGAACAAATATATGATGACCCCCGTGTGCCTGTGGCTTTTGGTCTGACACCTGACACAGAAGCAAGCTAGAGACACTCTTATCAATTACAAGAGCTCAAGGATAGCAATGGAATGCAAGATGACAAGAAAGCTTTCTTTCTTTCTTTCTTTCTTTCTTTCTTTCTTTCTTTCTTTCTTTCTTTCTCTTTCTTTCTTTCTGAAAGGATGACATCTGCAAGCTACTAGAAGGGACTGAGAAAAAGACTTTTAAATGCTTATAGGCAAAAAAAAAAAAAAAAGCTAAGAGAAATAGTTTTGAAGACAAAACACACAGTTCCCCTTTCTGTACCAAATAGAGAATTAGGGACTAAAAGCTTTTATTATCTAAGTTAGATGCCATCACAGAACACAGCAAAATTCCGCACCAGTACCAACAAGTATTAAAAATCTTCACTGTCTCGGTGAGCTAATGAAATATCAACAGTTGGAATATTAAGAAATATCCCAGACCAAATAGAATTTATTTTTATATTAGTTTTCTGGAATCGAATTTCAATTCCCTGATCTTGTTACAGAAAGCGAGAAAGGCAAATAATTTTCTTCAGGTATGAAAACATTTCTTTAGGGAAAGGAAACTCTTTTGCTAGTGGAAAAGGGAAAATTGTAGAGTTTGTGCTTCTCTCTAATTTACAAGATGTCTTTTAAATGAAATCATTTACTCAGTGACAATAAATGCGACCGGCAGATGTGAAGTTAGCTGCTGAAGTGAGACGGTGTATTAACCGATGGAGGCTTCAATTGCAGTTTTGAAAAGAGAAGCTAGTGAGGGGAGCTGTGAGATTCAGAAATAATTATTCATATAATTAGAAATTGGAAATCAGTCAACAGGAATTGTTTTGGCATAAAAATGACATTTGAAGTGACTTTAAGCATGGCTCTACCAAAGTATATCCAATTCACACAGTATAAACATAAAATTTGATGTTTTATTTCAAAGGCCATACCGAGATCTTTGAGACAGACTGAATTTGGTGCAAATTAAAATCCTGGCAGATAATAGGTACCCTATGGCAATAGCTTATTTGAATATCTTCAAGGCTGGATATATTTCAGAGTTTAATTTTTTTCTCCCAGTTGATGTCTGCCATATCAATTTGGTCAAGTTGCATATTATTTGGCAGAACTCATGTTTAGAAAAGATATTTAGGATTGGCTTATTGTGGGCAATTATGTAATAATTCTCCTTATTGCCTTAACAAAATAGCATGGAAGAGAATATCAGAATAGTGATATGCTCAAGGAACTCAGAAAAAATTATTGTATGACAATAGTCCATCAAAATCAACATCGCATCAAGATGAAAACCACTGAACTTGGAGCCAGCCCATTGGAAAGATTTGAAAACTGCTTAGAATGACCGGACTCCATGAAAAAACTCGACGGCAAGCCCCGAAAATTAACAACAGTTTTGTCAGTCAAGGATTTCATCTTCACGTTCAACTAAGGCCCAAGGAGGAAGGCCGCGGTGCTCAGGCCCCCAGTAACATTGGCCACCCAAAGTCAAAATTCGTGACAAGCAAAATCAAGTTTCCTTTGTGGCTGAGGTTCAGGCAGCGGCATCTAAATATAAAAGAGCCGCGGAGGAGAGATGTCCATTAATTATTAACTGGGAACAACTTCAGAAAGCGGCCCTCGCACCTCCGCTGACATCCCTCCGCCGGGCTCCTGATCTTGGCGAGTCGCTGGTAAGAGCTGCATTAAGCCCAGCGTGCCTCCAATCCTGCCTTTAACATCGCCGCCTGGGACACCCCGCGAGGGGAGCTGCACTTTCTCTAAAGACATCTTGGGGACACGTTTACAATCTCACATTCCGAGTAATCCCCTGGGTGACTTTACCTCTCTCAACTGCACAATAGGGTGTCACGAGGCTAATGGCAACTTGTGAGAGGAAGAAACTCATCCAGTTCTGCGTGTGTGTTGTTAAGGACACCAGGACAGTCCTGATTCAAATCTACGCTGCTCTGTGCCTTATTGAAATCCGCCAGGGCTTTTCTCACTACAAAATGCAAAAAAAACCCAAAAAGCAAAAAACAAAAAACCTCCCCCGAAAAACCAAAAACCAACCCCCAAGAAGTCTCTGGTATCAGTGACTTGGATAAAATGTGGATGTAGATAGAAGGTTGTTATGAAAACTGGTGAGATAATTTAGCTTCTTACACATTATTATTAATGTCTGCGTAGCTTTTCGTTGAAGTTGAGCAATTCGCAATTTGTACAGTCCTACTGGGTTCATTACAAATAGCCAATGAAATGGCATTTCTAGGAAAATAGCCTTTAAAAATCTACGTGGACATTTATAATTGTAAGGTCATGTTTCTACTCTGTACTGAAAGTACTCTGGAGCCAAAGTACAGAGGAAGAAGCTTATTTGTTTATTTGGAAGTTTTATACTTTGACACCCTCATAGTTGACTAATTCATTGTTATGCATTTGTCCAAACTACAGCGAAGCAAAAAGTCTCCTGGAGCATGTTGTCTACCTGGATACTGACCTGGCATGAGAGAAGGTTTTTCAAAAATACCTTCGAATGCAAGTAAAAATAAGTACATGGACATAAATAATCTACAATTCTGATTTTTTGCGATTCCTCTTGGCAAACACATCTCCATAGAGAGAAAACGGCTATGCTGTAGGAAGGGACATTATTTTTAAGTCTCGTGGGCACACTGTGCTTTGTCCCGTGTCTGTCTCTCTGCCCCTCATTCTCTCTGTCTTCTCAAAACCCGTCGCAGTGCAAGCGAACATCATCTCAGCAAACCGAAGTCGAACAATCAGCCTACCTCAGGGAAAACACACATTTGCATAAAAACATAAAAGCAATCAGCAGTATTGAGAACAGAGAAGGGACATTTATTAGATCAGGTCGGTCCGCCGTAAACTTCCCAACCTCGTAGTAATAATCCGTCCGACCACCCGCAAGTTCTTTAGATCATCGCTTTTTATCCCAGAACAGCAGAGCTCGAGTGATTCCAAATCAAACTGTTAACTTTTCAAACCTGAATAAAAAGGACAGGATGAGGAACAGTGTGTCTCTGTGTGATGATTCGCATTTAAAGGTTTTATCTCTTTACTGTATTTGATTAAAGGCCTTGTATGGAGTTAAGCAGCGAATCCATGAGCGTAATTAGTAGCTGCGGGTTTGTTTTTTTTTTTTTCCCTTCTCCCCCTCCCTCCTTTGAAATGAAAGCTTAAATGGGGGAAAATGGACTGTCAGTCAGAAACTGGTTCATACCAATCATAATAATTATAATCTATTAGAATGAAACCATAATCATTAGAAGTTCTTCTTTTCTCCTACCTTTGCTGGCCTGTTTCGTCTGTTTCATTAAAGCTGTAATTTCTACAGATGTTCTTGGAGTTCCTATGTTTTCATCAATGTCTAAGGCAGCCTAAAGGGAAAAAAATAGCCCTGTGCCTATAGAAAGACATGTTCATACATTAGTTCCTTGGAGCAAGCAACTTTGGCGAGATGCGTGTCTGGAGGTTGCTAGTAGCCTTTATTGAGGCCTGTCCAGCATTTTGCTATGTGCTGCTCTTGCTTAGCAGCTGGACCCTGACCTTCAAGTTCTCCCTATTTTTTTTTTTAAGAAAAAGAATTCTTTTCAGATTCCAAGTTCCCCCCTCCTTACCCTCCCACTGACACCATCCTATTCAGCACCGGAGATAACTTTATTCATCCACACATCATTGTATCGAATTCAATAGGCAAACTGCTTCCCCGGGCCTGAGACTTGGACATTTATGTCTTCATTTCCCTGCACAGGGCCACCCCCCAACCCCCTCCCCGGGGCAATGAGATTTTTACCACCATCTTTTCAGGCATGAAATGAGCACAGCTGCAAAAAATAATAATAATAATTTCAAACAAGTGTTTTACGACTCTGTCGGGTCACTGTAGATATGTTTTCCGGCAAACTCTTCAGCGGGATGGAATACATTATCGCCGGGCTGGGTTGCTTAGCGTCATCGCTATCTGGATAAGACGTGCTGGAAAGGAAAGGCAGGACTCACTTACTCATTAAGTCCCACAAACGACTCAGGAAGTTTTGGCTGAAAAATGGGCTTGCATTCCAAGTGTTTGCTTTGGTACAAAAGTCAGAGCATCGAAACCTATAAAGCAACACGATCACGCAGATGACCCAAAGCACAGAAAGGAAGAATTCTGCCCTCCCAGCCACCAAAAGCAAATACGCTATCCTCAGAAAGCAGAATATTATGCCTGCCTTGTGATCGCTTTTGGAAGAGAGAGGAATTCAAACTCCTCCCTGCCCCACCCAGGGTCTCGAACCCTTTGATTTCACTTTTGGGAGTTTGGACTTCTTAATGAGAAAAATAGAACTTGTTTACTGCCAGGAACATTCATTAACTAAGTGTTTGATGTTGGACAGTCTTGGTGCGGAAGCAGTCTCGTGTCTTTAGTCTGGATGCCTGGGTATCAGATGAGTGTTCCGGGTGGGAACTAGCTTATATACGTGGTTTTCCAGCGAGGCAGGCAGTGGGCTTTCACCGACAGAATAGTTCTTTTCTTCCAAACTTGGGTTGTTTTTTAAAAACTCCGTAAGGAGTCCTTCGAAAACAAAACACCCTTTGGGATTCTGGTGTTGAAAAAAAAAATTCTGGGGCAAAACAGTTCGAAACTCAACCAGGCATCGTTGTCCCTCCGTGGGCCTCCCCTCCCCCCGCCCCCACCTCTGCCCCTTTAAGAATGCAAAGCCTGAAAGAAGGTTGAATGATTAAAATTAAACAGGAGCATCTAAAGTCCTTAAACCTATATAAAACATCCTAGAGGCTGTAGGTAGAAAAGGAGAAAGTTCTTTTAAAAAAAAAGCAGACCCCTATCGTTGAATAGGTGTTTTCTACTCTGGCTCCTATATGTGTTCGTAGAGGTTGTTGCAGACATTTGTGGGGATTTGGGGGTTTCAAAAGAGAGAAGTTTATACATTAGTGCTGCAGGTTGCAAAACACTGTTGATATTCAAATGTTTATTGTGCAAAATCTGGGATAAGCTTCGGCATGAGGGCCCCTTTAAGTGTCTACAACTCCCGCTAATTCCCCTCAGCATTGAGGAGCGCACAAAGGCCTTAATCCAATTCCACTTTTTTCAGAAAGCTTATGCTATTTTCTCTCACATAAACTAACAACACTATCCCATCACACTGCAGAGTGGGTCAAAGAAAAAGCGCTCTCTGTTTATACTTGGCCAACACTTTGTGTTTCTTAGGCAAGCATAGCAAGAAACTTTAAGTGGCTGGCTAGGCCCCACGACTACTTCAGGGGGAAAAAAAGCCTTCAGTCATGGAGGGGCTGGTGTTTGGGGATGAAAAATGTTCTGGGGTGGTAGGTTCTCTCCTCTCCTGTCATCTGTGGGGAGAAATGGATGGCTGGAGACTTATTCTTCTGGTTGTGATTTAGGTGTTAAAAGTCAGGCTTGCTTTGATGAGGCAGCATGCATAGCATGTTCGTAAAATGCTATGATTTTTCTCCAGGACTGTAATTTTCTCCCTCTTTCCCCCCTTTTGTTCCTGTCCCCTTTCCTTATTTCCACAGAGATGTCGTAAGATCATATAGACAACTCTCATCGTTTATTTTGTCTCAGTTACTAGTTGCTTTTATTGGACTGGGAAACTGATTCAGCCCAAATAGGAGGCCTCTTAGTTTTTGCACCTGTAATTTTGGTGGTCATTTCTGATTTCTGGTGGAAATTTCACTGGCAAATAATTACATCTGCTATTGGCAGTGGACATGAGGCATTTGTTTCTGATTGTGCGTATACAAGTGACCAATTACTCTGGTAATTAAGTAACTGTGGACGCAATTAGAAATGACCATGATTTTGTCCCGGAAGTGAATGACGGAGTCAGGACTAGGAAGCCAAAATGAGAGTGAATATGAGTTGATTTTTGGAGTTGTACTTTGGTAGTTGGTGTCATCAAAAATCCAACCACACAGAATTCTGTGTCCCAATTAAAGCGCAGAATGTCTCGTTTCTATTGATTTCCATTCATGGTGCCAAACTGAGGAAGCTCAGACTAGCTGCTTTGGAATGCTTCTGCATTTCCATAAACACTGTGGGGAAAATATTCTGGGGGAAGATTTGAAGTTCCTGTGTGTGGAATTGAGACAGCTGATCTTTATGTGTTTGTTTGTTAGACATTACTCTGGGACAAGTAGCTTCTACCATAAAATCAAGATGCATTCCCACAGTGTAAGATGAACCTATGGCAGTATTTGATAATTTTTTTCAAGGTTAAATAATTTATTTTTAGAGAGAGGGGAAGGAGGGAGAACGAGAAACATCAGTGTGTGGCTGCCTCTCACATACCCCATAATGGGGACCTGGCCACAACCCAGGCATTTGCCCTGACTGGGAATCGAACCAGTAACCCTTTGGTTCACAGGCCTGTGCTCAATCTACTGAGCTACACCAGCCAGGTCAGGCTTTGCTAATTTTTCTAATGAATCATGCCACACATTTGAAATGGTATCTTTCTTTAGCTAGATTACAGTATCTGAAATCAACTGAGGCCTCTCTAAGCTAAACCCCCAAGTGGTAGAAAAAAGCCACTTTCTATGATGACTTTGAATAAGAAGAAAATAATTAAGTGGATGGTGTCTCAGAACCTAACTCTATCCCATTTTAAGGCCTGGTACAAACCCTCTGACTTCTGAGACTGTGTATTTATCTAAGCATAAGAACCATGGTATACTGAGTGGTAGAAAAAAGCCACTTTCTATGATGACTTTGAATAAGAAGAAAATAATTAAGTGGATGGTGTCTCAGAACCTAACTCTATCCCATTTTAAGGCCTGGTACAAACCCTCTGACTTCTGAGACTGTGTATTTATCTAAGCATAAGAACCATGGTATACTGACCACTCTTAGGATTTCTAGATGCTCTGTCCCTTTGAAATCATTTTCAAATATTTTCAGCTAGGAAAAAAAATAAATCAGCCAAATGGTGGGCAACTGGGACATTCTGCAGCAAAGCATATCCCTTGGAATCTAGGCTGCTAGCTAATAGTCAGCTATTACATTATCAAAATTAAATCACTTATGTAATTAGCATGGTCTGCATCCTTGCAGGCCTTCTCAGTAGACAGGCCAAGGACCTGCATGAACATGGAAATGGATTTCTCTGGTTGCCTCGGGAGGTCACTCCTGGAGGTGACCCAGCGTGGCAGAGCGTGGGACAAATGGCCTCTGTGGGGAAGGGGCGGCAGGATCACAGGTTCTCCTAAAAGTGGCGGGGATGGAGCTTAATAACAGAAAATGTGAAATTGCACTCTTTCAGCATAATAACAAGCGTTGGGGTTCTAACAAATGGGAATATGCAGGTTAATGGCCAACGGTTCAGACCCGAGCAAGCGACGTACATCACAGCAGAATCGGGCCTGGAGTGGTCCATCACTTGGGTAATTAAATGTGTGTGTGTGTGTGTGTGTGTGTGTGTGTGTGTGTGTGTGTGTGTATTTGAGATTTTCATTAGTTGGGCCAAAGATCTCAATGAGGCGTTCCTTTCCTCGGGAAAGAAAAGAAATGAAAGGGGGGGAAAAAGGAATGGAGAGAGAGGAAGGGGCAGGGGAAAGAAGGAAGAAAAACGTATTTGTAGACAAAATTAGGTCAAGCATTTTAGGCACCAAAATCTACCACAGGGAATGGTTGGAAGACAAACGGTGGTTTTGAGCTACTTTGTCTTATTTTAGGATTTTATTTTGCGCTATGTTGTTTTCAAAGACCATTTTTTCTTGTTGAAACTGTCACCCCAGTTCCATTTACCTGGCAAAATGGAACGGAGAAGGAGTTATTACACCCAGGGAGTTAGGATATTGGAGCGCGTTGGCACGCGAGAGCCTCCGCACCGTAACCTGAAACCCAGATGCCCTCTTGGCTGGAAGGCTGCAGAAGAAGATGAAGCTTCTGGTTGGAGAATGAATGTCTTGCCTCAATAACATTTGTTGTCATTTTTCTGCTCAAATGAAATAAGGCCACTACTTGCCCAACTGAGCCACAGGACAGGGATCACGGGCAGGAAGAAGCTTTAAAATGTCTGATACGGAAGGTTTTCGTGTAGAAAGTCTCTAACTCCCGCTTAAAGAATAGCATCGTTGCAGCATTCTCCTGTTTAAATGTCACATATATTTTCCTCTAATTCAGCATGGAGTAGGTCACGTTAGAGACAGCGGCGGAGTGGACCCCGTCTCACAGTTGACAACCTGCCCAGACGCCTCCACCCCCTCTTACTGCCTTTTTGCTGATTTAGTTTGACCCCGGTGGCCGTCCCGTTGGGCTTGGGGTTGGGCAGGCAGTCTCAGGTACTTTGGGTTCCCTCTCCAACTTTCTCTCCCCTCTCCAGGGTTGGCCGAGGTCCCGGAGTGTGACATAGCACCAAGGCATGGGGCGTGTCCCTTCACCCATCTGTCACTGGTCATTGAACGACACTTGAATGCTCCGTGGTTCCTGTAGGTGGCGTGGGACATGGTGAGTTGTGGGGAGTAGACGAGGGTGGGAGTCTCCCCCCAGAGCTCCTGCGGCCATCAGGTGAAACACAGAATGCCCTCTCAGAGACCCTGTCCCCAGCCTTGGGTCTCTTTAGCCTCTCGGAAATGCCTCCCTTTCCCTTAAAGCACACTCCTCCCTTCTCTCTCTCTCTGCAGGGACACAGCGCAACGGGATCATGAACTTCTGGGGCTACTGACCCCAGTTCCTTCAGGGGCAAGAAGGTAAGAATAAATACACAAAGTGTGAAACAAAATGGAGGGTCCCAGGTGGCACGGGGCATCCAACTTTTTGGTGTCTCCGGGCACACTGACGGCAGAAGAGCTGTCTGGGACCACATATTAGATGCATTGCAACATGTAATCACACAGAAAAATCTCACGATGTTTTAAGTCAATTTACGCTTTTTTGTTGGGCCCCATGCAGCCCATGGGCCATGGGTTGGACACCCCAAAGCCTCTCGAATTGAATTTAACACACATACACACACATACACACACACACAGTTCCATGTGAGAATCCCAGTTTGGAATCCCAGGTTATTGCATCTTTTACGAAATATTGGAAGAACCCTTGAACATGGGCTTCGAATTCTGTACAACTCCCCAAGGTGGAGAAATGCAAAACCACCTAGACCCCTCCCTGCCTGAGGTCATGGTGTTGGAGAAAGTCAAGAGGAAATGCATAAAATAATATTTCAATAAATTGTGAAGCAACGAGAATAGTAACAGCTAATTTGGGGGGAGGCTACTTCTTCCCCTGACCAACTACGGTGTCGTTGCTTAGAAATTTTAGCCAATACACATGTGGGTGCCTGCTACTTGCCTTGGTATCCAGAAGACAGTAAGGAACATCCGAATGTATCTTTAAGGGACTCTATTTATGTACTGGGAACAGTGACAGCTCCCAGTTAAAAGTCGTGGGCAAAGTGAGTAATTCACATCCAATACCTCACCCTCAGAACAACTGAGGTATGACGACCACGCCCATTTTGTTGACGGGAAAACCGAGGCACAAATAGGCTGAGTTAGTGACTTGCTCAAGGTCACAGAGCTGGCAAAGCACAAACGTAGGAGCAGGCTGTCGGTTGGTCTGAACTCATTTCCTGGGAATTTTCACCGTCACTCTGACTCTCATAGAATTATTCATCTCAACCTGCGTTTGCAGGGCTCGTTCTGTGGTTTAGGGGGAAGGAGGGCCCGAGCGTCAGAGCCCAGAAAAGAATTATTTGCCCACATGATGCCGGTATGAAGGCGAGGATCCGTCCCAGTCGGGAGAACTAGGCGGCCACCAAGTTAGCCCTCCAAAGATGCCCCCGGGGGTGTTCTCAGACCCCTCGGAGACACCCCCTCTTTCTAATTACAGCACACCCGTTCTATTCACAGGTGGATCAGCCAGCAAAGTCTCATTGAAAACCTCCTCTCCACTGCTTTCTCCCACCTTCTAAACTCAAAAGAGGACAGAAAGAGGGGCTCACAAAAGCCTCTTCTTCCCAAAGCCCTTGTAATAGGCTCATTAAGCACCCGCCCGGGCTTGTTATAAAATACTTTGGAAGCAGCCCGTAAGTAGCTGACTGTTTGTAACAGATAATATCAAATTGGAGAACGTGTAAAAGCACATACAAAAACAGTAAAATGAGATGCTCTCTAATGATGCCAGCCAAACAAATGGGGAAATAATTAGTCACTCCGTGTACAGGGTTTGGGATTTGGAGCAGAGCTAATTTTACGTCGGCGTCGAACTTGGGTGTTTTGTGTACGGGGTAAATACACGATATTCTCTGCGGAATTCTGCATCGCAGGAAACTGCCCGATGCTCCCTCGTTAGGGTCGTCACGTAGAATTTACTAAACGTTTTTAAGCCTCTCTCCGGGGCTGCTGTGAAGTATTTCGGTTATTTGTCTTCCTTTACATCTCATATGGATCTGTGTTATTCAAACTAGCCTAATTTTGAATACAAATTATTTATTTAGAATACTTACAGTGGTGCTAGTAGCATTTTATGGTGCGAATGCTAAAAATCAGTTTCTTGATTTACAATTAATACTCAAATTCTGTTATTTGTGTCAGACATTAAAATGAGTCATAGAACAACAATTAATGACTGATTACCTTGCGGGAAATGGCACCGAAGGACGTTAGAAAGGGTCCAGACGAAGAAGTAAGGCCTGCTTGAGTGTGGTTGGTAGGGCAATGAGATGGGTGTAACAATTTATAGTTTTAATTTGAACATGTCACCTAAATGTCCTACTGTGTGCTTGAGGGTGCTATTGTTATGTTACAGAAAAGCGTGCCATTGTTTTGTAATGAAAAGGGGGTATTACTAATGCCAGACCCTGTATCTTTGAGGGCCAATTTCTAAATTTGGGCAGATAATTTGGGTTTCCATGATAATAATCCTATATGAAAGTGTCATTATATTTCTTGCAATGAGTTTTGCTCAAGAGAAATCACTTACTCCTCAGAAAACTACATGTCCAGACTCTCTGGAAATGAAATATTTTCTACGTCTAAAAGCTTAAGAGAGTAAAAGATATTCTGATATACCTCCCCAAAGAAGCATCGTTAGTGTTGATATGATTGCTGTAACTTTGATATCTTAACTGCTTGTTAAGCCTAATTTATATAGGACCTTATTTATTTTGTCACTGTGGCAGTTAGATGCAAAAACTGTGGTCTCTCCCCTTTGCCCCCTCCCCACTTTAAGGCATTTAAAAGGATATTTACATAAACTTGAACTTTGCTTCTTGTCCCCTGATTGGGGCTCAATAGGTTCCAAAATTGGGGAAGAAACGGTCCCACTGGAGCAGACACACCTGACCCCGAACGAGGACCCTGGAATATTCCAGGCCTCCCCTTGTCACACACAACCATGGCTGTGGCACTGTGTACCCTATTCGTCCTCGTCTGTCAAACCTGAGGGTTGGGAAAATAATTTCTACCTTGACTTCCAGTCCCCCGATTCTATTTTTATAACGCGATCAGGGTAAAATGTACACACGTGTGACCCGCCAGAGATACCCAGGTTGAGCAAATTTACTTAATTAGCTGTATAACTTTGGAGGAGAGGATGACTTAGTGAAAATAATTGCTCGCAATTTTTTAAAGAAAAATATAGGGCATGTTGCATAGTGCGGTGCTGGATGGTGAAGAGGTTCCTCCTTTTGAAAATGGATGTAAATTTAGGGTGTTCAAACATTTGACGTCTCTGGGCCACGCTGGAAGAGGGTTGTCTTGGGCCATACATTAAACATTGAGACACGTAACTGCAAGAAAAATCTCGTAATGTTTTAAGTAAATTTATAATTTTGTGCTGGGCTGAATTCACAGCCATCCTGGGCTGCAGGTTGGACACCCCTGGTACCTTTTTACTGGACAAAGTCTATTCACATCAGAAGATCTTTTGGACACAACTGGGCAACCACACCAAAGTTAATTACCAAGATTATGTACATATCTTTGGTCACAGTCAATCCACCTGTGGTCATTTTCCTTACAGATTTCTATCCCTCTTCAGTTTCTCATGTCAGGTGAGCTGTAGCTCCATTTCTCATTGAAAGTAAAATGCAACGATACAACAAAACAATAAAGCGCTGAAGCCAACGCCCCTCTGGGAAGAGTTCAGGACCTCAAAGGGGGGGGGGTGATAATGACGGTTCCAGCTGTGTCTTTGAGGACGAGAGCATGGAAGACAGGAAGTGCGTAGCCCCGGGGTTTGCCTCTCTTTCTAGAAACGAACATTTAGTCTCCGGACACATCACGCGTGGTTGTTAGAACAAATCTGCCCGGGGATGTTTTGGAGCGTAGACCGGAAGTTTGTGGGTTGGTTTTCATGAGCCTTTGGAGGGACCTGGAAACGCCAGTTTCTTCCTGTTGCCTTGAACTTCATTGATCGTGGGTAATGAGATGCTGAGCTCTGGATGGGGGCTATTCTTTTACCAGGCCCGGTGTTTGGAAGTTCCCGTTAGGAGCAGTGAGGTTTTGGATCCCACATCCAAGCGTTCGAAGTTAATGATTTTAAGTAAGGTCGGCTTCTGTTGCTCCTCCGGCGGACTAAACACTTCTGCTCAGTCAGTGAAATCCCATCCAACGCTCTGGCTAGCATGGTGGATATTGAATTGACTTTGCTGCTGCAATTACTTTTAGACTCACTGTCTTCCCTTTAAAAACTTCCTCCTGAACCCCGCCAGGTGTAGCTCGGTGGATTGAGCACTGGCCTGCGAACTGAAGGATTGCCGGTTCGATTCCCAGGCAGGGCACATGCCTGGGTTGTGGGCCAGGTCCCCAGTAGGGGGCGTGTGAAAGGCAACCACACGTGGATGTTTCTCTCCCTCTCTCACTCCCTTCCCCTCTCTCTCTCTCTGAAAATAAACAAAATCTTTAAAACTTCCTCCTGAGCGAGCGTGTTTATTGTAAGCTCCAAACATGTTGCATATCATACATAAAATACTTTGCTTTCAGAGACAGGTAAGCCTTATCACTGATTTTGCTATCACATTACCAATGAGATGGCAAAATTGATATTATCCTGGAAGCAAAGGTAGAATCAAAGGGAAAATGGCCTGAAACTAGTATGAATGTAGACATCAGAAACAGTCGTGTCTTAGCCAAATATTTCCTGCAGCGTGATCACATTGGAAGACAAAAATCAGTGAGTTACAGGGTCAGCGTCCAATAGATTCCTTTCGTCTATTCCCTTGTTAGGAATGTGCATGGCTGCTCTCCAAGGATTGTTGAGAGGGGACTGTAGTTGGTGACTGTCTCAGACACTTGGAAAGCTGTAGTCCCAATACCGACTGAAAGGACGTAGAGGCCTGACATGGTCCGCAGGATCAGAGAAACCGGGTGTAATCTTTCCCTGGTCCCTAGTTAGCGGTACAGTCCTGGGGCCTTTTAAACCTCTGGCCCCAACTAGAAGATCTACAAAGTGCCGCTAGGGCTACGTGTCTATACTTAACTTAGACCAAAGCTGTGGTCACACGTGGTCACACCTGAGCTCTGAGCAAGGCCCAGCATGACGAGGGCGGGCCTTTCTTCCCTGGGGCCAATCTCCCCTCTTCCGGTGCTTAAAATGCCTCCTGGCTCTGCTTGCCACCCTCGTAATTCTCTGGGCTAGCTAGGGAGTTCTGCTCCGGCCCCACGTGACTGACTCGTGTCGCTTTGCACACCGACGTGGCGGTCGGCAGGGTGTCGGCACTTGTCACCATCGTGGTGTTCTCACCTGGCATCAGGCAACCCGGGACTCGGGACACGGCCGTATAGGAGGTGGGCACAGCGAGCCTTTTCGGTCCTCTGCTTGGGTCTTAGCGGCTAATGCCCCCCGGGGAACCTCGTCTAACTCTGGTTCAGGAAGCGGAGAAACGCATCCCGCCTCTGGACGCGAGGGGAAGGATTTGTGGCTATTTATTTGTATCCACTGCATGAAGAGTAAGAGGAGCACCCTGGCTGGTGTGGCTCTGTTGGCTGGAGTGCTGTCTCATCAACCGGAAGGTTGAGGGTTCGATTCCCGGCCTGGGCATACGCCCAGGTTGTGGGTTTGATCCCCCGTTGGGGCGCCTACAAGAGGCAACCAATCGATGTTTCTCTTTCACATTGATGTTCCTCCCCCTGTCTCTAAAATCAATAAGCATGTCCTCGAGTGAGGATTTAAAAAATAGATAAATAAATAAAAGGAGTGTGGAGATTGTGGGACATTGACTGTGAGAAACTCCACACCGCCCCCACCAATGTCTATCGTCCCAGACTGGCCGTGACTAACTGCTGTCTGCACCTGGGTGTCTCCTAAGACAAATTCAACACCTCGCTTCTAATCTGCCTCCCACACATGACAAAACCAAACCACACCTGCCTTCCTACACTATGTGACCCCTCAGCCCTTCCAATTAGTGACTCAATCGCTGCAAGTCATCCTTGACAACTTCTCTCTCACTTTCTCGCATTCAGACTCTAACCAAGTCCTGTTGATTTCACCGCCGAAGCAGCCCTGGCATGAAACAAACAAGGTGAGCCCGAGCCAGCCGGCTCCACCCGTTTTACTGGTCATCATCCGCTGGACGGTGCCGAGCTCCCGGAAGTTCACGAGGAAGAGAGGAGGTATCTGTTAGCTGGGGGACAATGTGCCAATGTGCCAAGGTGTCCCTCTGGTAGGGAGGGAACGCCAGCCCTTGGGGAAGAGTGGAAGGGGGGCTTCCTGGGCAAAAAAGTGGTCTGTATAGACTAGAGGTTTCTCCAGAATATAGGCCAACAGGTTTAAAGGCAATGCACACGAAATCGTGGCAGTGTGAAGGGTAACAATGACCAAAGGTGGCTGCTAATAAGGACATTTTTCAGCAGAGCATCAATGGCACGTTCAAGTACAGAGTTCCTTCCTTAAAAGCACCCCTGGGGTGTCCAACCTGCAGCTCGGGGGCCACCTGCGGCCCAGGATGGCTATGAATGCGGCCCCACACAAAAATGTAAATTTACTTGAAACCTTTTTTTTTTGCTCATCAGTTTTCATTAGCTTTTGTGTATTTACTGTGTGGCCCAAGACAACTCTTCTTCCAGTGCGGCCCAGAGACCCCACAAGGTTGGACACCCCTGTACCACCTTATGGGGGATCTGAATTAAAAATACTTAGAAGTTGCGAAGTTACTTTTCACAAAACATCAAATGGATTTCCCTCTTAAAAAAAAAAAGAAGTTAAGGATACTTTGTGGACTAGCTAGTAGCCATTTCCATTAAATAGCCAGCTTTGAAAAAAAGTAAAAGAAACGAGAAAAGGCTTGGGAAACTTTACTTGCGGTGTCTTTGCATTCTCTCTTTGATGTATTTGGAGTGAGGAGAATACATTAGTGCCTTTTAGCTGCGCAGCCAAGTCTCGCAAACGTAAGATGTAAGTAATGGAAAGGAACTGACTAGGATGTTTACTTCATTTTCAGAATTCTAATGTCCAGAGTGTTTCCTCCAAATGCAAAAAAAAAAAAAAAAAAAAAAAAAAAATATGGCCGTGCTGAAGTTTTAAACAGTGCTGTTACTTCTTTGCTTCTTACTCAGCTTCAATGGAATGGATACCATCATGCAGATTTTCTCAGGGACAGCAGAAATTGACAGTTTTGGGACCATGCAGCCCACAGCCAAGGTGATGGCTGTGTCTGTGTTGATGCCTGGCAGCCACCCAGGGGACGGGCCTCAAGGAAAAGGGACAGAAAAGAGTCTTACCTATACAGCAAAGACTACGTGGCCTTCATCACCTCTTACTCATCTTGTTGGAGCCTTAGATGTCTGGGCCTCATCCACTCTCGTCTCCTCCCCGCAAAAGAGAGTTCTGCTGGCACGTGACCTCCCACTTGGATGAGGGTTTCAGCTTCTGGGAAGGTTAGGCATAGGCCGTGGGGGATGACACGTGTCCCTTCCAGGCCTTGAGCTTCAAAGAAGCCTCCTCCCTCCTCTCCGTCCTCTTTCAGGGTAAGATGGGGACTGTGGTCATAGCAGTGACCCAGCTCCTCCCACTCAGATGAAGATGACACCCATAGGGACAGTGGTACAACAAGATGGAAGGGGCCTGTGGCCACGGATGGGTTTTGAGGCGGAGGGTCTCCCTACCACCTGACCTTCCAACCGACAGAGTGACATGGGTCGCTATGTTTTAACATCTTATTTTCACAGCGTACGTGTCACGCAGCCTGCTTCCCTCCCCTTGTACCCGGAGTCCTTGTGTGGCCCACATGCCCCCCCACCACAGTGCCCTGACCTCGGTCTAGGTGCCTTTGCAGAGTCATTGCTTTAGAAATGCTTCAACGTGCCAACCCCGTGTTCTGCTCTGGGAACAGTCATGCCACGCACCCCCCGCTGGCCATGTCTCTTAGGGTCGGCCAGCCCGAACCGTCCGAGTCAGCACTTCTGATAACCCAATGGGTGTTTCCTAACGTTGGCCTTTGAAACACCGTCTTTGGCACAAATAACAAGTCTTGCAGTGGGGGGGGGGGTGTCAGGAAGATATGGAAGGGCGGGTGGAGAAAAGCATGGGACCCCATGGGTCCTTATAGCGTCTCACAAAACACTGTGCCCGAAGCCATTGCTATTTCTTCCTCCACGATCGGCCTTGTCTAACTGCCTTGCCCCCCACAATGTTTCCAAAGAGATGCATGGATATTGAGGAAATCTTAATATTTGGATAGCCTTGATCTTTATTGATTAACTGCAAGCAAGATTGTGCCTTTTATTCAACAGCTCGGATTTGACTTTAATTCTTGAAAGGAATGACTAATGTTATTAAGGTATGAATGAATGTTTTCCCGGGCCTCCTCAGGCCTAGCGAAGTGTACGAATACGAAGCGATGTTTAAAGTAGACACAGACCCTGAAATTGTGTGAGGACTGTCAATACAGCTGCCTCATGATTGTCAAACGGTCTTATATGGCAAGATGTATACATGCTTACTCAGGATCAAAAGAAATGTTTTTACACATTGTTATGCAAATGTTTTAAACCTTTAAGAATTCCCGATATTTTAAAAAATTCAGTCTTAGGAAGAAAGGCAATAGCTACCATTCCTAAAGTATTCTGCATGAGGTTCCTTTCAATATTTAATTTTAAAACTTAACTTATTGACGACTCTTGGGAACATACACAGGCACAGACTGTCCCTGGAATCGAGGATTAAAAAAAAGAAACTTCCTTCTAGAAATAATTGCTTAACACCTATAGGCGCACACCCACACACAATTTTACAGATAAGCAGTTTGTTCACACAAAATTCTGCAGGGAAATGAACCAGGCTTACTTCGGTCCTAAACCAGTAGGTTTTTTTTTTTTTTTTTTTTTTTTTTTTGCAAATCAATTTTAGAGCTCAACAAATACCGACAACAAGAAGGAATCGACCAAAAGCATCGTATTGCTGTTGCACACAAATATAGAGCGAGGAGTGTGTAGTTTCCCGTCTTAAGAACTGAACTCACACCATCTGTGTTCTCCTATCAGCTAATTCCTGTTATTTCTCCTCGGCCTCACCCTCCTCTCCTCGCTCCCTGTCTTTCTCCTCTGAAACAGGGACCCTCAACCAGAAACAGGGCCAATAGCCGGATGACCGGTCCTGGATTTCAGTTCTGGGCTCTTCGTGGCTGAGTGTCTCGGTCTGCTGCCACGTCGGGGCATTTGGAGAGTGCGAGCTAACCGGGAGGGTCACTCTGGCCTGGCCATATGTGTGGGGGCTCCGAGTCCCGTGTGCGGGGCCTGAGGAGAACCAACAAGCCAGCCCTGTTCTGGCATCTCTGGGCTCAAGCCCATGTATCCAGGAAATTAGGAAGATCAGCCCCCTCAGAGAAACACCCCAGTGAGGCAAAGGGGGCAACATTTCCTGAATGACTCGGATCTATGCAATGGGTGGGGAAGAAGCAACAGATCTCAAGAGTGCCACGGGTCCCCATCCCCTGTCCCCAAATCCACGCATAGAGTCAACTCTGTATCTGGTGCTAACATCTTCTACTCATGGCTTGAACCCAGCCTACACTGTGACTTCATAGCAGCCTCCGTATTCCAATACGGATGCTTCTTATTTGAATCTGTAAAAAGCTGCCCAGATTGAAACAATATCAGATGAGCTATATTATTTCGGGAATTATAATGATGGAAGTTTCTAGTAGACAGTAGGAATGTGCGAGACTGACCTTTGCCTTGGCCAGGAGAAGAGGTGTTTCAAGGGGTGCATGATAGGGGTTTGGTTTTACACTGGAGACTCCTCAGGAGAGTAGGACTAAGCTGAGAAGTCTCTTTCCTCAGCCAGCATGTTAGAAAGGATTAAGAAGGACACCTTCTTGGTTTTTTTTTTTTAATAAATTAAAAAAATTATTCTGGGAGAGAGCCAGACATGGATTTGTTGTTCCACTTCTTGATGCATTTTGGTTGATTCTGGTATGTGCCCTGACTGGGGGTTGAACCCACAACCTTGGCACATCTGGACAGCACTCTAACCAACGGAGCTAGCCGTCCAGGGTTACCTCTTCCTGTTTTGTTGCTGCTGATGAAATTGGGTGCTGTTGCTCATTTGGTTAGGTAGGTGGGTAGTAGGGAGGGTGCGGAGAAAGAGAGAGAGTGAGAGAGAGAGGGAGAGGGAGAGAGAGAGAGAGAGAGAGAGGGAGAGAGAGAATGAATGAGAAAACTGCGGAGAGAGGTTTCTCCCATCATTTCTCAGGGGAAGCTGCTGCCCGTACTCAAACGGAGACACATCTCTTTAGACACCGGCTGACGCTGGTTGGAGGACTGTAAACACCTCCTGTCCTCCTGTCTGGCGGAAGCCGGCATCTTTATCTCCGCCAGGCCCGTCACATCAGATGTCATCACCGCGCACGTCACGAGGCCCAGAACTTGGTGAGCATGATTTCCACTCCATTTAACCGGGTTGCTCCGCAGCGCCGGTCCTCGCGGCCTAGAGCGCAAAGTGTGTTCATGAACCTGGGGATGCGACTCTGTCCTAGGAACACTAGAATGCAAATACTCCTCACGTTAATTCAAGAATGTAAAGACGTGTGTGTGTGTGTGTGTGTGTGTGTGTGTGTGTGTGTGTGTGGCGCCAGTTCCATTCCCAGTCAGGGCACACGCCTGGGCCGCAGGCCAGGCCCCAGCGCGGGGCTTGTGAGAGGCAAATGCACACCGATGTCTCTCCCCCTCCTTCTCCCTCCCTTCCCCTCTCTAAGAAACAAATAAATAAAAGCCTAAAAAACTAAAAGTAGTGGTACCCTGACAGGTGTGTGGCTCAATGGGTTGGGTGTCACCCCACAAAGCAAGGTCACTGGTTTGATTCCAGGCCAGAGCACATGCCTGAGCTGCAGGCCCGGTCCCCTTAGTTGGGGCACGTATACAAGAGGCAACTGATCGATGTTTCTCTCTCACATCACTGTCTCTCTTCCTCCCTTTCCCTCTCCCTAAAAAATAAATAACATTTAAAACGTAGTGGCAAACACCTTCTGTGTACTAAATATACTGTGTTCTAAAGTGATTCTGTATTCACTTAATTGTAATAACTCCAAATTAGGTAGGTAGTTATTCTATTTTATAGACGACGACACAGTGAAAGAGAGGTTACGTATGCGTTCAAGTTCTCACAGTTATCTGGACAAGAAAGAAATGACTTTTATACCTGTCCCAATGATAAAGAGCACAAGGAATATGATTTTGTTTTTAAGCTGGCTCAAAAAAAAGCAAAATGCAAAAAAGTGATTTTTACTCGTAGGATGGTTAGAATGTAGTGTTTATACACACACACACACACACACACACACACCCATATTCACACATATATACCAGGCATTATGCAAACAGGAAAAAATTACAGCTTATTCTATTGTGTATTCCTCATAGCAGTGAATGTATATCATTCTCTTTGCTGAATAATGACCTATCCCAAAACTTAGGGTCTTAACACGAGGACAATTATTATTTCTGATGATTTTGTGAGTGGAGCAAGCATTTCTTCTTCTACGTATGGTGTCTCCTGGGCAGCGAGAAGGCTGAAAGGCCCAAAGCAGCTGGAGGTGAGTTCCAGCTGGGTTCCCACCTGTGGGCTGTGGGCTCGGAACTCATTCCTCCTCCAGGCAGGTAAACGGGCTGCTTGCGCTTCCTCTCAACATTTGCTTCTGAGGGTCTTCAACTTTTTCCACGGCAGCTGGTTTCTAGCAATGTAAAAGCAGAAGCTTTTAGGACGTATCAGGACTTTGGTATTAAACACTAGGCAGCCTCACTTCCGCCATGCTTTATTCCAACTCGGTGTTAAAGGAAGGCGTGAGTATTGGGAGGTGGGGTCCACCGGGGAGCCGCTGAAGCGAACAGATAGCGATACACATCTCTCCCTGTCTCTCTGTGCCGTAAGACAAGCCTATTGGTGCTCAGGGTCTGACATGCGATCTGATCTGAGAATGTAGGGTTGAAGAACCCACAGGTGATACCATTTCAGAGGAGAAAGGAGCTTAGCAACCATCTGATGAAACATTCGTCTTGTCCACCTAGATGACTATCACTCAGCACCATCTCTGCTGCAATAACTGTCATTAGGCCTTTTTTTAAAGACAATTCTAAGCAACGCTTTGCATGGATTCAGTTGTTCTGACCTCACAGGAGTAGAACAGCAAACGACTGTAACTTCCAATCCCGTAGTTCATTGGCAACCTCATCATCGTTCCGGGACTTGGCTAATGATGTAGCATCTAAATGGGATTTGTCAATATTACAGATGAAAACTCTGATTTCAGAGGCAAATAATCTACATAAATTTGCTCTCTGCGAGAGTTTCCTGGGAGGGCTGAAGGCAGCATATTTTGAAGAGAACCTGATTGTGGGTGGGAGAGAAAATTCTCCCTGGAGATCTCTCTTTGCTTAACCGATTTTTTTTAAAAAAGGTATTTTTAAAATCCCCCCCAAACCTTAAGTCACATAGAAATTTTGTTTCCATTTGTAATGTGGGATGTGAATATGAATGTTGTCTGTAATTGAACTTTAAACTACTTATTTAATTAGTATTAAATTATTTCGACTTGTATTCTGTTCAGTGATTCCCAATGTACTAGATAGTTTACAGAGACAAAGAAAAAAATGATATTTATGTTCAACCATAGGGAATTAGTTAAATTAATTATGATCTATCCACAGGATTTAACACACAGCTCTTGCAACAGAAGTTACAAAGGAATAATTTTTGAACAGCTTTACTGAATAAACATAATTGATATATAGAAAACAGTGCGGATTCCATGTATACAATTTAATGAGTTTAGATATATGTGTATAATCATGAAACTATAACCACAATCAAAGTAATAAACAAAAAATATTTAATTTAGAAAGATATACTCAGGGTAAACATCTAAGTGAAAAATCGAATACTAAAGTCAGTATGACACAGAGAAATTTATAGTGTAGTCCAGATGTTTTTAAAAAAGTAATATTTAGGGATAGCAGAGAATGGAAAAAAATGTTAACCAATTACTTCTGGTTCCCAGGTCCGAGGTAATTTTTAGCTGTATTTTTTATAATTTTCTACAATTACTAGATATTACCTGTTTATCAATGTAAAAAGGAAATAAAAAATGATTTGAAACTAAAAGGTTGGCTAGCTAGCTGTCATCTTTGTCGATTTCTTCTCTGTTTAGCTACCTATTTATTTATTTTTCCACCTTCAATTTTTCTATATTTATAATCTTCCCGAAAGGCAGAAATAGTCCCATAACGATCTTAAGATAAATATCTTAAATTTCTAAAGAAATATATTATAAGGCCCGAACATTTCTAGCAGTGTGCATTTCATTAAAATCACCTTCGAGGTCCAATGGGTGCTTTTCCCCAACGAGAGGAGGGCGGGTCCAGAACACCTACCTGATCCCTACCTTTACCTGTTCCACCCATATCATCAGAGCACAGTGCCATTGATCCCGAGACATCTTTGATCAATGTTTAATGATCAGAGCGTATGTCGCCATCAAAGATACCATGAAACAGCAGATATTTCTAGCTGGTGGCCAATGGAGACTCCGCAAAACAGCTTTTCCCTCTTGCCGTATCAAAGACATTTGTTCTGTTTTGAGCATGAAAGTGACGGAAAACGCAGATAATTTGAGAAAATAAAAACTTCTCAGGGCGGGGATCCGCAGGCCGCCCGTCAGTGGGCAGGCGGGTGCCGCGGAGCGCGGGTCCGCACGGAGCCTGCGTGCCGATCGTGGGCCCCGCACGGTGACACCAGGCTTCCCCCCAACTGGAAGATGTCGCTATTTAAGCGGGCTGATGAATGAAACCAGAATTGCATCAACTGCTGCTGCCGAGAGGCGGACAGGAGCAGCAGACAGCTGCGCGGGTGACCGCTTTCCAAGGAGAAGCTATCAATCAGAAGGCGTGAAAGGCCCAAATCCGGGGAAACCAGGATCCCGCCCCCTTGATACCAATCCTAATAGAGTGCCAGTCACTCATGCAAATATGGGGCCGCGTAGCGCGGCGACGGGTCTGCCTTCTCTGCAGAGGGAGCTCAGCCGAAGTGGGCCCTTGTCCCCATTTCCGGACAATGCCACATGGCAGCTGTGAAGATTTGCGCATGACAAAGATTGTGGCTGGCCGGTCTTGGAGTGGTTTCGGCCTATTGGGGACATTCCTTCGGGTGCCAGAGTGAGCGAGGATGGCTGTAGCCTTCTCCATCAGCAGCTGAGCTTGGGGTCTTCACAAGGACAGAGTTGCAACGGGGGACTCTGAGGCTTGTTTCTAAGGCAATACGCACAGACTTGGCTTCTAGTGCCAAACTGCCGGATTGCAATGCGATCTCTGTGAACTCGGTTTTCTCATCTGTAAAACCGGTTGATGACTTGTTACAGAGACTGAACTCCAGAGTGGTGTAGAAATATTTCTCCAGTAGAAATATTATGTACATTATGTAATTTTCCTGGATCCTATGTGTAAAAAGGGAAAAATGTGACATTGGAATAATATTTTATTTAGCTTGATGTGTCCAAAATATTACCAGTTAAATGTGTAATCAACACTAAGACATTACCAATGAGATATGGGTTTTTTTTTTTATTGGACCAAGCCTTCAAAACCCAGAAAGTATCTGACATTTATGGCACATCTCAATTCAAACTAGCCTCATTTCGAGTACCTAGTGGCTCTGGTAGCTGTGCTTGGCTAGGAGCAACCATATTCAAATGTATAGCTCTCCATCATGAGAAAAATAATACTATTTATGTATAGCTTAGAATTTTTGGAAACTAAACTCTCTGAAAATACTCCATGGATTTAGCAAATGATCTCCATGAGGTCTAAGATCGAGAAGGTGAATGTTTATAATTTTTTCTGCCGGTAAAGGCAGTATTCTTAAAAAAAAAAAAAAAAAAAAAAAAAAAAGGACATTCAAAGTCTCTGGCTGGGTAGCTCAGCTGGTGAGAGCATTGCCCCAATGCACCAAGGTTTCAAGTTCAATCCCCGGTCAGGGCACGTACAAGAATCAAAAAAATGAATGCATAACTAAGTGGAACAACAAACCAATTGTTGTTCTCTCTCTCCCTTTCCCTTTCTACCTTGAAAATCAATCAATTAAAAAATGTTAAAGCACCTAAAAACAAATACTCTGATGTTTATAATTTCTAAAATTCTACCATCTCAATCAGAACGATCTGTGTGAGGTATAGAGGCATTCTTTTTAGAGCTTTTTACAATAATGTAACAGACATAAAATACATATGTGGATACATAAGTGGGTTACACAAAAAGTCAACCTTAGCCACAGATAAATTATTAATCAATGTAAAATATTAAATTTCAGGGACCCGAGTGGAGCCATCAGAACAAACCACCTCCTTACCTCATAAGGGCTCGCACATCATCATAGTAGTAGCATTAATGACGTCAAAAAATAAGTACATGTATCCTAGCACATTCATAACCGTAATCTTGTCATCTTAGAAAACCACAAGACCCAGTTCCTTGGCCCAGTGGGATGTGGATACTACAGAAAACAATAATTAAAATAGCAATCACACATTGGCTAGAGCATCGCCTATTGTTCTTCTATTGCCGTTTTTGTTATGTTGCCGAATACTGCTGTATGCAGATTGCGCCGTACGGAGCCTTCCCGAGAAAGAGAACCTTTGGTGATTTTCCTATTTACTCTGTCAGGGCAAGGTCAGCTCCCCAGGACATCAGTGCGTGGTAGATCAGATGGGGGCTGTCAGATTCAGCAAGCAGGGACTATAGGAACCTGGCTTTGCTGCGGGCCTAGGGCCATTCGTCTGAAATGGTGAACGGTCGTCCTTGAGTCACGTGGGTGGACGCTGCAATGGGAAACCCGCAGGACAGCCATCATAGGCGGGCACTTGGTGAAGTTAACCGCGGCTAAACACTTACATCAAGGTGAAAAGTACTGTGGACTTGGGTTTCGCCCACCTCCGATACTCACTTCTGGGGCCAACCTCTTTCCGCTGCTGCAAATTCCTCTGTTTTTGAAGCTGTTATACTCAAAGTGAAGACCGTAGTGGGAAATAGGGGTGGGTTCAGTGAAGATCGTACCCCAAGGCTTAGCTTGCCGCTTCTCATCTAGTAAAAGGTGGAGCAGGCGAGTTGTTTGGACTTTAAGATTAGACACCGGTGAAGCAGAGTGACAGGGAGAAGGGAAAGTCTGGCCTGTCACCACGAGCAAAATCTCCTGTCCCAGGAGGAGCAAGGTCATGTCCTGAATCTGCTTTGTCTTCACGCCCCCCCCCAGCCTTTGCGTGCACTTGTGCATAAGGTGGGGGCGATCGCACCTACCGCACCGTTCTGCAGAGACGCAAAAGCCCCGTGCCCTAAAATGTCCCTGCGCGTTGTAGGGACAGCAGAAGCGGCCGGTGTTCTTGTTTCGTGTCTTGAATGTTGAGCTGCATGACACGTGTTTCTCCTGCCTTGCAACCATCGTTCCACAGGGGCCCGTTGGCGTGATAGAGGGATCCGGGTAACAGCCTTTGCTCCTCAAAGAATATTTCTCCGAAAACCTGACTCCTCTGTCTGTGGCTGTACCTATAATTGTATCTGCATCTATAACTATATATGTAACTATAGCTATAACTATATTTGTGTCTATAACTATATCTATATATCTGCAACTGTATCTGATTTATAGCTATATCTATATAACAGATGTCTATAATTATATGATCTGTAACTATATATAACTATATCATACGTATATAACTATATATATATCTGTATTTATATCCATACCTACATGTCTATATCTATAGTTTTATAACTTAGTTTTATAACTACTTCTACACCTATATCTATCTACATGTTTAGTCACCATTTAAGGGTTTTTGGGTTTGTTTTTTTTTTTTTTTCGGTCTACCTGGATACCCCTGTGCCTATCCCTCTAATTTTCTAATTTTCTTGTTTTTCATATTTAACTATTGTGGAGCTTAATAGAAATTGCCAAAGGAAAAAAAATAACAGGAAAAGAGTTGCAAGTCCAAGGAAATCTCACTCGTTTTAGGTCAGATATAACATATACATGAAGCAAAGATAGAAGTATTCGTGTGGATTTTTAGATTTAAAATTTTTGTCCTCCCCCCCACCCCCTGAATTTCAGGTCCTGGGAAACTTTCACCAGCTCCTGAAATGTTGCCATCTAAATTCTGAAGGCGCGGAGCATTCTGCAAGGCAATCGGTTGACCTTTACAATTTCGGCCACTGATCTTTCGTTGGAAATCCAATCCCACGGAAATAAAATCTTTGCCTCGATCAGCCTGTCAAAGAGCCTCTTTCTACAACGGCTGCTTTACAAATGGGAGAGCAATTCACGTGGAGTCAGGGTTTCCTCCATTCATTTTCAGCCTCCGATACGATGGGCAAAGGCATTGACCCAAGTCTGTTTGTCCCAGTCCCTGAGTATAAGGCCAGGGAGTTAGAAGAGCTGGTTCTGATTAACCTATATGGAGAGCCCAATGTAAATGCTATTAAAAGCTCATTGAATGGTATAGGAACTGATTACTTACCCAGGGAGTTCTAAGTAAATCGAAGCAAATTGCCTGAGATTTAATTTAACAAACATTTACCAAGCATCTGCTCACAGCGCTGCGCTCAGAGCTGTGGGAGAGGCGAAGATAAAATAGGCAGGCATCCCTCCAGGGTCTCACCCCTGGTCCTGACACCCCTGGTCCTGACACCCCCAGCCCTCCCAAAAAGCACGTGTCTTCACTCGTAGCTTGAGAACATGTTACCCCCAAATGGTTAAGGGCTCATGGCATTTAAGCAGAGAACCACTGAGCTATACAGATCACTATAATAAATGTCGGAATGTCTTAGGTGATGATAGAAAGGTAGGGAAGAGAGCTTGCCATGGTGACCAGGAACACCACGGGTGATTTCTTGCAAGACGTGGAACTTAAATGGCCACTGGGCCTTCAGTAGGCAGATGCTAGAGGGAAGAACCTCTCAGGCAAGAGATGAATGGCTGAGCGATACTAAAATACAGTAATAGAAGTTGCCATGTAATAACCCACTTATTTCTCACATCACCTCTGTGAACAGAGGGAACAATCTCTATTTTTACAATGAGGAATGTAAAGCACAGAGAGGTTAAGTAACTTGCTCATGGTCACCCAGCTAGGAAAGGGGGAAATGAGATACTAACTTTTGCTTTTAATCGTATTGCTCCTCTGCCTTTCAGAATCTTGAGGTATAAAACTTCAGGGCGTATTCAAGTTTCCGTGCCTACAATAGATTGGCAGGTTTGCGAGATAGTTTCGTTCAGGCGGATAAGAGGTGGGGTTTAAAAAGTACTTCGGTGTCAAATGTGAAGGCATTCTGTAGGAAATGGAAATCAGGAGGGGTTACGGACAGATAAAGGGTCTCTTTTAGGGAGATGACCTCATTGGGCTAATGCGGAATGCAATGGAGGAGAAAGATATTAAAATATGAGAGGCCAACATAAGGGAGGTGACAGGTAGGTAAGTGGTGGCAATGGGGACAGAGAAGAGCAGACCCAAAAAAGAGACACTTAAGAAGACAGAGTATTACTGGAAACCCACCTTTTCTTGCCCCACAAAGTGATTTTTCTGCTTGTCGTCCACATGAGGGCAACATCTATTATTGCCCTGACATAGCCGAATACACAGCTTTGTGGCTGAAGTCCCAGACAAAACGCTTCGTCTAAGACTTAGTCCTTTGTAGCTGAGTCTAAAGCAACTTCTGGAACACTTGTGTTAACAGCCCTATGAACACCGTGGTCCCAGGGTAAAAGCCACTGACTATCTGGGAATTCAGTTCGTTTTGGGTGCTTCTGAGTTCCGGGGCTCGAGAGGAAAAAGAAAAGAGAGGGACACAAAGTGAGTCTAGTCACTCCAAATTCTAGATTCCATGGTCCCTAATGGTCCTTTTTAATTCTGAGATTCCGGACTTTTTTCCCAATCTGGTACTTAGATGGCCATCGAATGAGTTAAAATCTTAATCACATTCGTGTCGTTGTTTCTTCGAACTCTTTCTTCTTAAATGAAAAATAGATCATCAAATGACAGCACCTTCTGTCTTCATGGCATTTCTCTATCAAACACGGCAAATACAGTTAAAAAAATGAACCCAGAGAAAGTGTTTTTGCTTCTACCGGGAAATGGGAGGTTTAGGCCTCTGGGGCGCTGCCGTGTGGAGCGATAGTTCCTCCGGAAGTACTTAAAATGGGAACTTATTTGGATCATTTTGATAGTGCTTTTATTTCAATCAGACAGTAGAACAATATATTTGAAGCAAAGACTATTGGAAACCACCATCGGGAGAGCTATGAAAAGGCCCCGGAAAGGCAGAGAAGATTACAAATTCTAGAATTCCAAAGTTGTCCTAATGGTTTCCTCAGGGCAAGCCTGCCGTTCCAGATTCTGAATTATTCAGACCTGGACTGGGAGCAAGGCTTTAGTATGCTGGGGATGCTGTCGCAGGCTTCCGGGGTCAGCACAGATATTAAAAATTGGTGCAAAGATACCAGACTTCTGATCAGACAATGGCGGGACTCAGACACGCTGCAGAATCCCTCATAATTCGGAGAGGCTGATCGCTGGCCTTTTCCTATGCAGAAGCAACACGGTCACGTCTAATTAGGCACACACTTGTGAGGGGAAATAGGGGTTCTCCAGCGTCCATCCCAAGTTTCTGGAAGCCACGTGAGCTCTGGGCTGGGCGTGCAAGCAAAAGCATTCTTCCAGTGCTGCTGATGGCAAAGTCGCCCCCTCCGTGAAGCCATAATTATGGTTTTATCAAGGGAGGAAGGAAAAGTCAAAGTTTCACAGGGAGGAAAAAAAACCTATTTACAGAAAAATATTCTGCTTTTCATTTGATAGAAAAGTAATTATTGCAAAGGGACCCCTGGAAGTGTTGGAGATAGTCACCCCCTCTTTAATAAGTCCTTGCGGCAGCTAAGTGGGGATCAGAAATATTCGTTATCAGGTGGCATTCGAGTAGCACTAAGTCCATGCAGGTAGGAATTAAATAGTATCGGCGTTTAATTAAAATTATAAAACGGGAGAAGAATGGTGGGCAGACTGCTCAACTGCATTTTAACCAGTCACCTCAGACCCTAATTAGAAATGCTTTTCATATCTCCTCCCTGCAAGGACTTAATCTGACGTGAGTGTGTGAGCAAGAGCTTGGGGACTGGTGTTAATTCCACATTCGATCTTGGTTTGTATGGAGACGGCAGCGCTGATTGACCGCGCCGAAGCGCGGATCCCATGACCTTGTGGGGATTTTCCTGGGAGGTGCTAATTGAGAGGGTGGGTTAATCTTGGAGCATCATTGTCCCGAAGCTCTGGGCAAAGTTTGGGCTTCGTTTCCTTACTCAACGGTATATTTGATCTTCACCTTGTCCCTGCACGATGATTTCGTAAACCCACAGAGAACTCTCACTTGATAAATTTGTCGGGGGGGAGATAAGCTCTTGCCCTCTTGTTTGACTCCATGAGCTGGCTGTCTGTGCCCAGCTCCACGGGGAGAGGAGTAGCTTGCTGAATGACATTCAAGTTCCTGCTCGCAGACAGAAAAATGCAGGCGCAGTGAGGATCTCGGCTTCTCCGGCCCGGCCCTCGGCCCGCTACGACCCCCTCCGCTTCCTGGCACGGTTCAATGTCTCAGGGCAGAGAAGAAAGGACCCATCTCGGGGAGCTGAGCAGCATCAAACACAAGGAAGGAAGCAGGAGGCAAGTTCGAAGGAAAGGTTTCAATGGGATTCCACCGGAGTGCTGTGAAAATGCTTTTTTCCTAGTCTTCCAGTGCAGAAAGCCTGGGATAATTAGCAAAGCAGGGAGACAACATAGGGGATGGGACTTCTGTAATAACACACACACACACACACACACACTCACACTCAGAAGGTTGCAGCTAGCACTTCCGAAATGGCTACAAAAGAACCCATTACACTTGCTTTTTTAAAAATAAATAATGAATGACTCTCCCCCCCGCCCATGTATTATTGTACAGGCCTGTCGTTTCATCTCGAGGAGTAAATTTTTACTCGAGGCAGGATTAATGTAGTCTGGCTGACCTTCAAAATGACTCCCAAGTGAAAGGGATGGTAGTTAAAGGAAGCCAAAAGAATGGGGTGCTCACAAGACACCCAGCGAAACAACAGTGACTTAAAAAAAAAAAACGGATTATAAAACAGCCCCCAGTGTTAGCCGTCCTTGACATGCAACGCATTTCTCTTATTTGTTTCGTGACCCCAGCTGCAGACGACTTTAATTACAAGGCACCGTCCCTGAGATGCTGAGAACTTGGAGGAACCCTGCGAGGTGATGGGCAGCCGCAGACCCCGCCCCCAGGGGCTGCAAGGGGGAGGGGAGCGGCTGTCACTACATCTGATCACACAATGGGTCACTGAGCCTGGCCGATGGTACGCGCTCCCTTCATCGCCTTCTCTGACTCCAAGGCTGCAGAAGGAGGCCAGGCTACTGTCCCCAGAAGTTGTCAACGTCCCCGGCCATCACCAGGATAAGCCACCACAGCTTGATTAGAATAGGCGTCTTCATCTCCACCCCGTGTCCTGCCGGCACCACGACCCCCGTTGCAGCCTGGCTTGTAATTATTTTAAATGTACTTAATTAATACGAGACCAAATTAAAAAAAAAAAATCCCTACTCTCTTGTTTGAATTGAGTTCACTTCCAAGAATAGTGATAGAGTAATATTCATCGCCATCCTCTTATTAATGAATTAATGACTTTAGCAGTGAAAGACGGTCCACTGTTCTGATAATAAAACTAACCTTTGGCCGGCACAGTTCCACAATCATCGAACGCACGTCAATGGATTCAACACACTGAAATCGAATCATTTCCTTAACGCATGCCTGGGAGCCCAGATTCCTCCGGACCACACAGTTTTAGTGGCTGGAGGAACTCTCTCTGTTTCTCACCAAACACATCACACATTCTCTGTGTCCTTGCTCTCTAGAAGGATGAGTCCTTTATTGTTGTGGTTTTTAAACCTATGGTTCTTCAAATGCATTATCGTATCTGTTCCCTTTAGGGACTAGTGACTCCTTGGTAAACTAAGAACTCGGGGGTATGGTGCAGAGATAGGTGTTTGATTTGAGCCAGCGTGAAAATGCAGCACGCTGGGCTGAGACGGCTTCCATTTCAGCCATTTGGCATGCGTTTGCCTCTAAAAAAATAAATAAAAACCGTAAAGAACTTATATGCTCTAGCTGGGTAGCTCAGTTGATTAGAGTGTCGTCCCGATGGGCCAAGGTTGCAAGTTCGATCCCTGGTCAGGGCCCATACAAGAATCAACCAACAAGTTCATGAAGAAGTGCACACATAAATCAATGTTTTTTCCTCCCTCTCCTTTCCTCTCTCTCTAAACATCAATAAATAAACTTTAAAAAATAAATAATGAAAAAGGGCAAAAAAACATAAAAACCTACAGCCTCATCAGCTTCCTCACCTCCAGGCCTAGACTTGGCTTGAGTTAGCGCAGTAGCACAGGGAAAAACAAAGTCTTCAAACATTTATTCCCATCACTGACTCCGAGTTTAAGAAAGCTGCTGCGTCGCTTCACCTCGTGGTGCCCGGTTGCCGCCGCCGAGGCTTCATTCCTCGGCCAGGTTTCAAATAAAAATTTTACTCTGGCTCCGGGAAGGAAAAGGCTTCCGAAGCCGGGCAAACGGCCTTGGCCTGCACGCAGAGGGGAGGAAGACAGAGAGACCTGGGTGGAGGGAAACGCGGGAGGTGACACAGGCCACAGCGAGTTCAAACAAAATTTGGCCTGCGGGATGCGAGAAAAATTCCCTGGTGACAGGTGCCATCTTGTGGGTCATTCTGCCCCTCTGCCTCCTGCCACTTTTTATAACAAGAACAGATACAAGGGGACCAGAATCTTGGAGGCTTTGAATTGGAAAAGTAATTCAAGGAGATGTGAGTGGAGTCGGCTCGGGGCTTTATATGATACTGTAAACATCCAGTATTTTGCTTTTCAGCGTGGAGTACTATTAAGAAATTTAAAGGCATGTATAGAAGGGGAAAGAAAAGCTTGTTACCATATTTTTAGGACTATAAGACGCACCGAACCATAAGACGCGCCTAGGTTTTAGAGGAGGAAAATAGGAAAAAGAATTTTTTTGAAGCAAAAAATGTGGTAAAATATTTAATAAACTGTAACCCTGCTCCACCACCCCCCCCCCCCCGCCCACTCTCACAGCAAGCCAGGTAAGCTACATTCGGACTATACACAAGATGCAGCCCCCTAACCTCCCAAATTTGGGGGGGAAAGTGCCTCTTATAGTCTGAAAAATACGGTAACGAACAATTTCTCTTTTAAGTATAGGAAATAATAATTTCTAGGTATTCTGAGATGTTTGCTTCTTTAGTGACCTAATGAAGTTCTTGCTCAGTCAGGGCACAGACCCTAAAATTATTTCAGGGAAAATGTGTCCGTTCCAAGGAACGCTTCCTAATATTTGTGAAATCTGTAAGTTTAGCAAATGTCTTTGAGAAATTACCTTTGAACTGGCTCTCAGGTACTAGGTCCACAAAAATAAAATTGCATTCTTTTCTCTTGAATTGGACTATCTAATCATAAAGAATAAAATTCATTAAGCTGCTAAGAGGTTTTCAGTAACAATAGAATGTACGGTTCATTTTTTTAAAAAAATTCATGAAGGTCCGTTTTGGCTTTTACCATTTTTATAGGCTATCGCATTTTAGAATCAGGGAGGAAGAGACATATTTCCTTGGGAGGTGGCAATGAATAGCACTCCAAATGCAAAAAAAAAAAAAAAAAAGAGCCATTTCACTCTATAGCAAAGTCTTTTCCTCCCAATAAAATTACTTCAGAAACAGGAGGCCCCTCTCTGGGTGGTATCAGTCAATGCAATGTTATTATAGTTCATACAACTTTGCCTTTACACACTCAGATAGAAAATATCTCATTACTTTGTAGACAATTGTATTTGGCCTGCAAATTTCATTGCCAGATACCGAAGCCCCCAACAGGTCTACGTTTCCTGTGTCTTGTGTTTCAAAGGACAATTAACTTAATAAGAAGCTGTGGCAAGCTTTTGTATTAGCTTAGTTCAGAGGCAAATCACTGAGTACCTGCCAGGCCGGATTCACAGGGCGACCCTCCTTCCTGGTTGGTTGCAGGCCTTTTGCAAGACCCACTCCTGACAATAAGATTATGCCGAATTATCGTTAGCATTCCTCATGAGAACTTTTGGGTGCTCTTCTGGATCCCCCAATTTGTGTTCAGTTTTATTTTTGCTGGTGTACGCTTCTTGAAATAGAACCCGGATGTCATTTTCCAATGCTTCATGGGATATTCTGACCTTTTGAGTCAGGCACGGTGGGAACTTTAGGAAGAAGGGTCAGAGACACAGGCTAAGATGATCGAGGCCGGAGAAAGGTCCCTGGAGAGTCCCTGGCCCTCTCACAGACCAAGAGAGACGGTGCTCCATTATGAACCAGCTTTGTGATCCCAGGCCTGGCGGGGACCATCTGGCTTTGCACGGGGTGAAAGCATGTCACTCTTCCCCAGAATTTCAGCATCAGCCAAGGGGTGCGGGGCTGGGGGCCTCTGCCAGAGCTAGCCTCTGCCCTTTGAACTCCTCTACCCACACCCCCCCCGCCGCCCCCATCTCCCCCGTTTCCCCCCAAGGAGTCAGCCCCTGCAAAGCATCTCAGGCATTTTAAAACACAGCCCTGACATTTCCTCAGCCATTCCATGGCTAAGACTCTCCCAGAGCCCGGGAACCCCCCACACCTCCCTCCCATCACACAGAGAACCCGCTCTCAGGCTACTGCAAAGAAGGAAGGGGGGAAAAAAAAGTTGGCAATTTAATTCAAACAAAAGAAGCTTGAAATCTATAAGCACAGCAACTCCGAGGCTTCTGGCAAATAGAATTCTAATTAGTATGTGGCTATTTTTCTTTTAGACAGATGAGCAATGCCCCCTATTGACTCTAGCAGGCAGGCTGGTAAGGGGGAAATAAAGGGGAGGACGGGGGGGGGGGGGGCTCGCCAGCAAACACTGCAGATTGCAAATTATATTACAAGCCTTGCCAAGTCCTGGCTCTTTGGCATCCGATTTTTAATGACACCCTGGAAAAGGGAAAAAGAAGCCCTCAGCTAAAGGGATAAAAAAATGAAGGGTGTACACTGTGATCAGTCTTTGCTTAAAACCCAAATGGCCAAGCACACATCAGGGTTTTAAAATATTCATAGATAGAAGTGAAAATGAGGATATGAGGAAGTACATTTGTTGACAACTCCTTCTGCATATTAATGCAAAGCGATGATCTAATTTTAAAGGGATAGCCCATCCTTTTCATTTTGATTTTTTTTTTTTTTTTTTTGATGTGACTTTTGATGACTCGGAGGCGAAGGGTAAAACATCACAGGGAAGTGGAGACAGGGAACGCCGCTTGCTTTTGATGTAGACCGGGAAGTAACTACCTCTTTGGTCTAGAATTCTGGGGGTTCGAAAGCTATGCTTTTCTCCTGCGTGATGTCCCTCATGGGTCTCGACTGAGCACTTTGATCCCCGCCCCCCTCCGCTCTTTCCTTCTGCAGTTCATGGAACCTTCCAGTGTTGCAGGGCTTTACACACAAGCAGACCCATCACCACGGGCAGGGAGGATGCTCCCTTTAATAATCACGCCACCTTCTGTCCCAAGGAGCCCCTTTTGGCCACACAGGCTCCAGGTTGAGGGCCTGCGCACTGAGAAAAAAAGCGAAAGAAGAGAAAGTTAGCCTCTCTCCAGGCCGAGATACCATCTTACTGGGAGCCAAAGGGGACTCCTGAGATTGCTTTCAATGGAAACGTCTTAAACTGAATATTCTAGAACACTCACCTGCAGATTCTATCCCAGGCATTTGGGGGCTAGGGAGAAGGGCCAGAATGAATCTATTCTACTTATTTCTTTGTGCAAATTTAAATGCAATTTTACCTCTTTAGAACAACATCGAAGTGCAGAAAAGGCCCTTCAAGAGTTCTAAGAACTGTTTTGATTTTTTAAAGTTGGATATCATGCTTCTTAGTTCTACGCTGGTGTCCTAAGGAGGCAAAAGGTCAGCGTTCATGAGAAGAAAGGATTTTTCCCCGTGCACACGAAGGTGAATCTCCCTCAAACAAAGCGCTAAGTTATGGCCAACTCAGCTGGGCGGCCCGTGAAACGTGGAACATGAAAGAAGACAGGTATCCTTGCGTTCATACTGCCGAGAAGTAGCTGCAGGGTGAACCCAGAGAGCCAGGTACCGGCTGCCCAAGGAAACAAAGTTCCAATCAGTTTCCCCAAGAAAGAATGGCGTACTTTAAAAGCTATTCCTCAAAGAGGAATCCTGACCCCTCGTTGTTCGGAAAGCTTTTGCTGTTGTACAGAGAAGTCAACATCTACCAGTGCGGATGCCACCGATGTCATTAAAATCAAGGGTTTTCTTGGAAAAATACACAAGGTCCCACAATGCATCCTCAACTCTATTTAGACAAAATATACCCACATGCTATTTGGGCATTTGTTGTTGTTGTATGTAAACTTACTTAAAAAATTCTACTTCGAGCTCTTGGGCGTGGCTCAGAGATGCACAAAAACAATCATTACGATTTTGTAATAGTTTACCTGCAAAGCAGTTGCTGTTGAAATCTCGTTCTATGAGATTATTGGGGACCGTAGGGAGTTCAGAAACACCCCCGCTGGCGGGAATCATGGGGTGTTTGAGCTTTCAAGAAGGATCTTTGAATGCCATCCTGAATAACCCTTCACCTCATTTCCCCCCTTGTTTTTAAGGACCATGTTTCACATATTTGGAAAGGGAGAGAGAAGACTGGTCCAGGCTTTGGCATGTGGGACCAGGGACAAAGTTGTGGGGCTTTTTATAAATGTGGCAAACCGGAGTTATCAAGTGTTGCTTTTGTGAGGGATCCTACTCCTGAAAAATTATCAAAACTTGCAATTACTCCCGACAGAGCTGCTTTCTAGTGAGAAACTTTCTCCATCTCGCCCTCCACCCCCAACTTTGCAGACTGGTTGAATTCCGTTTGCAGGTGAAGAGAGGTGACAGGCAATTTTGGCACCCAGTGGCTTAAAGGAGTTCAAATGACTACCGAAGTCATATTAACTTGTCAAATGGACCAGTATTTTGTGTCATTGAAACATTAGAATGAATAGCTTCAGACAATAAAATTGTTTCAATTATACTGCATTAGGCTTGGGCACAAGTAAGTAAAGATGCAAAAGGCAAAAGGGAATGCAGCGGTCCACGTGTTCTAGAATGCCGAGAGTAGAATTCCACTGGAAACCATTTAAACTCATAGCTGTTAGGGACACAGAACATCGGGCAGCCCTCATAAATTCATTTCCATGAAGGGACGTGGGCAAGTAAGTCTGTGCCAGTCCCTCCCCAAAAAAGAATGGGACTGCTTCTTGTTGTAAGATATTGGCTATGGCTATGAACTGGATTAAAATGAAATTATCCCAAGTTATTTTAGTCACAGCACACGGGTGCCAATGACACTAATTGAGTATTAATTGAGATTTCTTTTATAAATAGCAAGGAGGCGAGGTAAAAAGGAGCAATTTTTGGAGTCCGAAATGAACACAGTTCTGTTCGCCCTTCTGTTTGCACCAGAAGAGGTATTGATCCTTTGCCACGCCCCCTACCTCGGTGCTCTGGAGGGGGAAGCTGCCTGCGGGAGTCGAGGCTGGGGCTGGGACGGACTCCTGCACTGTCTGCAGGCGGCCGTGAGGGAGAGCCAAGCCAGGGATTCCCCGTGGGGTGGTACGTGTGCGCGTGCGTGCCTGTGTACAGGTGGCATCGCCCAGACTCTGCCTGTCCACTTGCCCGTGTTTATTTTATGCCAAGATAGTCTGGCTCTCCACCTCCAGCAATGCTTCTAGGATGATGGGCTGTCCTCAAGCCAAGAATCTTAGGGTTGGGCTGCTGGGCAAAGGGCAGGTAGAATAGTGGAACAGGGTGAGTTTGTGTCAGGGGCAAAGGCATGGGGGTGTAGACTGATACCGTCTCTTATTTTATAGCAAAGACCTCCCATGTATCCCAGAGGTTTATAGATCTCTTTTTTTAAAGGTTTTATTTATTTATTTTTAGAGAGAGGGGAAGGGAAGGAGAGAGAAGGGAGAGAAACATCAATGTGTGGTTGCCTCTCACGCGTCCCCTACTGGCAACCTGGCTCGAAACCCAGGCATATGCCCTAGACAGGGAATCGAACTGGCAGCCCTTTGGTTTGCAGGCCCGTGCTCAATCCACTGAGCCACACCAGCCAGGGTGTTTGTATATCTTTACAATGAACCTTTCTACCCAATCAAGGAAGAAAACTGTTTTATCACCAGAAAATATATTCTTACTGTATACTTAATTTTATCCCTCCAGTGTTGGAATTACTGTAGTATTTTATTTTTAATAGTCAGGCAGCCTGAATTCTGGTCTATGCTGGTGTGGCCAAGTTCACAATCCTTAATATTTTAAGTAAATGATCCTCTTCTACTTCTGTGACTGCTCACAGAGCCATGGAATTTGACGATCTTTATTGAGCACCTATTTTATTGAGGGCACTGTGCTGAGGACTACAAGGGAGAAGAAGATGAAGACGTAGCCCTTCACCAAGTTCACAGCCAAGTGTGTATATATGTATTTGGGTGGGAGTACGTGAACTTGGACACTTGCGCATTTGATCTGATGGAAGATAGAATATCTTCCCAACCGTGCCGTTTAGAAATCCCCTTTGAAGATAAATTCTCTTTCCTTGTTTTACTTTTACTCAAGGGTAATGGAAGGCGTTCTAACAACCAGATGAAATACTTCCTTCCCATGTTAAACCACGGAGCTACGGTGGGTGCCCACAGCAGCTGCTACCGTGGTGTTTGGTAGCAATCGCACCGGAGGTAAACGGCATTCATGTAGGCTTTCCAATTACCTGTTTAAAAACCCATTTACAAATTTTCAATCCCACACTAAAAGTCACGCAAATGCCTTCGAATGCGCCGGTCTCTTTGTGACTCCAGTCATTTCGTCGCTCTCTCCCAAACAAATCCTGTGCACATACATTATGCATGATTAAAAAAAAAAAAACCCACACGTATAATGATTCACTGCATATGTATGTTTAACAATCACATCTCAAAGTACTTCTATAGTCGGGCTCCAGCACAGAGACCTCTTCCTTAACTACGGGCTGGATACTGTGATTTCAAAAGAGAGCGTGGTGGGTGAGCGGTTCCAGCTTGAAAGGGGAAAATCAGGAAACAGCGGTAGCGTGGCTTTTGTCTTTGGCCTCCTCTTGGAGAGGTAGGGGTCTCCAGTGGGTGGGAGGCCCGCATCCCACCTCCCCATTCTGCTAATAATCTGCAGGTTACACTTTAACATGCCAGTTAACCCATTTGGGGCCGCTTGGCACACCGTGAGCTGTCAGGAACAGCCATTTTGCACACTAGAGCCAGAGAGTAAGGAACTCAGGCACGTGCACACACACCGTACACACACACACACACACACACACACACACACACACACACAGAAGTGGAGGGAGCGTGGAGGGTGGGAGCAGGGGAGGGGGATGGTAGCAGAGTTCTCAGTCGCTTACAGCAGGCCTGGCAAGCATTACCACGGTACTGAACGTCTCGTGGGGATTTAATAATTTTTCCCCATTGATAAAAAGCGAGAATAAGCAGATGCTGGGGGATTCCGATGCCACTGAGAAGAACAATGAAGACCCAAAGGTACAGAGAGTATTTGCAAGAACGGAAGCAGCGCGCTACAGCCAGCAATGTTGCCCCTTTAGTAACCGTAGCCACGGTTTTCAAGCTGCATAGCCACGGAGCTCGGAAAGCAACGGTGAGCTCCTTCTAACTGCATCAGTTTGGCTCTTCCACGCAGTGTTTACTCCGAAGAAAGTAGCGCTGATTGAAACGCAACATGTTCTATTTTGGAGCAATTAATGAAATTACTGTTTACTTCCATCTCCTGCCTCCGGCTTCAAGACACTTCCCAGCACTTTCTCGGATCTTCTTATTTTATGCTGGGGATGGAGAAATGAGAAGAAGGGTCCTCCCAGCCTGGATCCTTAAGACACATGGGATGGGGCAGCCCACAGACCTTCCTGCCAAGGTGGAGTGTGAGTGTGTGATTCAGGGTTGGAGTTCATTGCACGGTCTTCTGGAATTCTGGCCTTCCCTTGTAGCAAATCAAAACTCACAAGGATTTTGGCTGACTGACCGAACAGAGATGGAGAGAGACCTACCCTGGCGATGGCAGCCATTGTCCCAAGCAGCGAACAGGCTTTCCAGTTCACCAGGTGTGCAAGGTACACAGGTGTGCAAGGAATTCATAGCAGGAAGCATTTTTCAAGACCCAGAAGTTGCCTCTGTGGAATAAGAGGACTTCAGCCAATAGGATGAAGGAAATTCAGACAGAGGTCCAGACCCCACTGGCCCAGAAGCTGAGCAGGTGGCCCAACGCCGCCGGTGTGACAAGAACAACCATCAGGAAAGAGAAAACAAGTCATTTCAATCTTATCACCCAATACCCAGCAGGATCCAGGATCCAGCAGATTTGTAAAATCCAAACTTGACATTAAAGTATTTTTTTCCATAAAAGGCTATGTTCAGTCTTGTCTGTATTTTTTAATTTAATTTTTTAAAAGATTTTATTTATTTATTTTTAGAGTGAGGGGAAGGGAGGGAGAGAAGCATCAGTGTGTGGTTGCTTCTTACATTGCCCCCACTGGGGACCTGGTCTGCAACCCAGGCATGTTCCCTGACTGGGAATAGAACCAGCAACCCTTAGGTTTGCGGGTCAGCACTCAATCCACTGAGCCACACCAGCCAGGGCTAGTCTGTGTTGCACTAGTCTAAGTCCTGACCATTAGAATACTGATTTGAAGAATTCCCCAAACTGACCACAAGTGTAGTTTGTACATCTGGGATGGTGAGTACAGGCGAATTGCGTTTTACAAACTGCTATAATTTTGCCTCAGTAAGTAGCAATGATTCTCTGCTTTTGAAATGTTTTTGCAGCTTCTGAATTGGATCCCAAGAAGGGAGACAGACACTTCTCAGCACATAGTGAAGGTTGGGTTCTGTCGTACTTCTGTGTAAACACGGATGTAATTGGTCACTGTAAGATGTTTTAAATATCGCTTCTTAGCTCTTTATGAAGGTTGCATAATAAAACAAAGGTTAAGTGAAGGGCCAAATCAACTTCATTTTAAGCTTGTGTTTGGGCGTAATTTTTGTCGTTTGTCTAGCTCTCCTGCCAGAAGTAACAATTAAATAGACTGGTGGCTGCCGGACGTAGGTGAAGGAGCTCAAAAAATACCATCTTCCAGCTGTAAAATAAGTAAGTCCTGGGCAGTGATGTGCAGCATGGTGACCACAGTTAATAATACTGTATTGTATTTGAAAGTCGCCAAGAGAGCAAATCTTAAAAGTTCTCATGGCAAGAAAAGAAATTGTCATCATCTCTGGTGATAGATGGTGACTAGATTTCCTGTGGCAACCATTTAGGAATATATACAAATATTAAATTATTATGTTGTAAACTTGAGAATAATAAAGTGTTATGTGTCAATTATATCTCAATAAAAGTGAAATGAAATGGAAAATATCAGAGTGCACGGAATGTAATAAAAGGTAAGTCCATTTCGGTGAAAAAAAGAATTAAAGTGGACAGTCCAATTTGCCTCCGCGCTGAGGAAGGGAAGCAACTCAGGAAAAGGATTGAACAGGCCGTGAGTGACAGCTAACTAGTCATCGCTAGTCATGTTCGGTTATTTCGTCTTTAAACTCAGGCATGCATCCCGAACGTGAAGGAAACCAGTTCGTAATTTCTGTCTTTAATGAGGGAGGTTGAGTTCAGAGCGGGTGGGCGATCGGGGATGTTCCAAGTCCATCCTTGAGACGCAACCGATAAAATAACAAAAACCTAATCCAAACTTCCCCCTGGGTCTTTCCACTTCACATTTAGAAAATATCACAAAATACCAGAATAAAGCCTCGGGCTGCGAGAGTGGTCTCTGTGGTTTGAGACAGAACATGATCTATTGTCGCAGACAGTTTGGAAAGCTCCTCGGCGTGTCATTTCGAAGTTTCCCCCCAGCCTTAGTGTGTGTGGGCGCGTACAGTGGACATACATTCAGTCTGAATTAAGACAAAGGGAGTAGATCGTGTGTATGTGAAAAAGTATATATATATATATCTTTCTCATTCACAGGGAAAAAAGAGGAGAAAGGAGAAACAATTAGCTCTGAAAGAACACAGTATAAGTATAGAGTTTAAGTCAATGTTCTAAATAACTTGCTCCGAGATGGGGATTTACAATCGAGAACACCCTGGCTCTGGAATCCTTCCTAATATTTCCATACGTTATCCGAAGAAAGGCGGGGCGGGGGGAGAAGAAGCTGGAACTCACAATGGCCCCTTTCTCCGTCGCTCCTCTAAAGAATAAAAATGCACCATCAAAACAGCAGCTAGAGAAACGTCATTTAATATCGGTGGTATTTTCTCAATGATTCCCCTTCGAACGCACCCCAAAGAGCTGGACTGGGTGTGGAGGGATTGTTTTACAGACAGCGGTCTGTCATATTCTCTGTATCAACTGGGGAAACAAATTATGACAAATGCCTGCGGTACCTGGAGTTATAGCAGATGTTCTTTGGACAGTTAAGGGACAGGCAGCTGGCATGTTTAGGGTGACGTGTCATAGTGGAAGCAGCCGGTCTGGATTGGTGCCTCTCAGGTTTTAAGTAACACGAGTAAGAATGGGCAATTGTCAGGGCTGGAAGGGCATTGTGACGTTTTAAATATTATTCCTTAGCTCTTCATGAAGGTTAAATAATAAAGCAAAGGTTAACCAGGGCTCAGCTTGTTAACAAAAGAATGAAGTCAACCTTATTGTAAGTACATCTATAGGTACATAAAGCATACATCTATCTATCTAACTATCTATTTATATCATTTTTCCTATCTTATTAAAATACCTAGGAACATAAATACATGGTCTACGTAAATATACTGAGAAGGGGTAAAGAATTCCTTGGTGCATTTTGGACTGAATGGCCTTTTCATTTAAATTAACACATAATTCCAACACATACAACACAAATTTACTAAGCATAGAGTTTATTGGGCAATCACACCAATGCCTTCTTGGCGGAAGTGTTATCAATTATTTCCCAGGAAAGACGGCGAGTGGCTGAATAGGGCATGATACGGGGCTTAAGTATCTCAAAAAGGCAAAGACTGTTGGAAGAGCATAAAGAAAATAATTTGCGTGACTCTCTCCAGAGCATATACCTGAGACTCACCCGCTCTCTGATCATAAATTAGACTCACAATGTTATGGTCTTCGTCTTATGGCAAAAGGTTCCCAGGACATTTCTGAAAGACCGCTCCGCGGGGGCGCAAGAAATGGGAAAAATCACGTTAACGTGACTGTCTCTCTTCTCCATCTGCCCAGCGCATGCCAGCAACATATGCGTGGCACCGCAGAGGCAGACGACAATAGGTGGATGGATATTTACTCAAGAAAATTCGAGCCGTGGCCTTTCATTTCCAGAGAACTGCTACCTAATCTCAGTGCAGCCAGGAGACAAAGGATACCTCATCCCTCTTACGCCTGAATCACGAACCAAGCCCTTTGTGAATCACCTAAGCGATTAGAATAATGGCTGGAAAGAAAAAAAAAAAAGATAAAATACAAATTTCACTCAGATCTGCATTGGATTACTTCCTCGTGCCCTTGCTTTTATTGAGTGATTTGGAGTTTCATTAGAATTCAGAATTCCCGTGGAAAGAGAAGCTTCGCTGCCCGACTTCTTTCAAGGGACTGCAGCCTGACCCATCAAATGAAAAGGCGCAATGTGGTGGTGACAAGTCCCCAAGCAGCCCTGAGTGACAGCTTCATTTCAGGAGTTCTCAGATGAGGTTTGAATTGAGGGGGGCGAGATAGTGCCGGGGACACTTTGTTCCTTAAAAGTGACAGAGTCAGGTCTGCGGTTCACAGACCAGGGGCCGAGGTACAAAAGCAGGCGGGAGAGAGCCTTTGCTGGTGCATCTCTCAATTTATTATTAATGTCTGGCGAATATCGGCTCCGCACAAGGGTTTGTTTCATACTTAGGAGTCCTTACCCATGGATTTCTTTTTATTGCAGATGTACAGAGGAAATAAAAGAGAGAGGGCAGAAAACGCTGCATAAAGAGATGAATGCCAATGTGTAGAGCTCTGGACAATTTCTCCAAATGAATCGTGATTTAGGTAGAACATTCTCCCAACAAATACTGAAAAAAAAATCTCATCGGATGACCCACTGAAGTCTATCTTTGAAAAAGGAAAGTGTCAGCTATTGCTCCTTGGCTAGGATCCGATTCGAACCACAGTAATAATGAAAAATAATAATGTTATAACAGGTCTTCGTCATTATGCAGTCGCTGTCCCCGGGGTAAATTTTGCTCGTGTTTTCTGGAAAGAAGATGCCTCCCAACGTGGAGTGGCTAGCTACCGCTCGGTGAATGGAAAGTGATCAGATCTGTGCATTTCCAGGGTAGGAAATACTCGCGGAGCCCCTGTTCCCGCCTCCAGGGCCCCGGCTACTAATGAGAGGCAGCTCCGAGGGGACAGACAATAGACAAAACTCAGCGGCACCACCCAGATGTCGTTCCTGACACTCTCCATGGGTCGTTTTCATCTCGAGAACAATGCTATTGTGGATCAGGAAAAATGACAAAATGTACGCCCGCTTTCTTAAAACCGTGCTCATCATTTGGAGAACTCTTTTTAAGAAAGTGGAAGAATTTTTAGGGGATGTAAATAAAGAACTCCCTTCTTCCCGTGCATCCAAAATTCATGGCTCCTGATTCCCATAGGGCAAAAACAGGATTTCCTCTGCCTCTGAGATACACACTGAAACCGCAGGCTACCACAGCACTATTCTTAAGATGCATGTAGATTGTAATTATTTTTTAAGTGAGCAATAGAGCCTAAAGAGGCAGAAACCTACTGATTTGCCAAAGTCTACGTTAGGGACTCTCTTAGCACACTCTACCCTGCCTATTTTTCTTTTACCCAGTTTTCCTATGTTTTATGTTTTCCTTCCATCAGTGCACGAGGTTGTACAAAATTCAGAGGACAGGGAAATGCATCTTTTCAAAGGAAAAGGAAAATCTGAAAAGCCACATGCATTTTCATTCCATCAAATCCAAATCCCTTTGATTTGAAGGAATTGCATTTGTACCTCATATGTGTGTTAATAAAAGGCAGAATATGTTCTGCAAACATTAATTTGTCTTGAAGTGTTTATCCCGTATTTCCAATAAGAGTGAATTCCTGGTGCTTCGTTTTCCTGGGATTATTTTATCTCGGGGCTCTAAAAATCTTGTGGCAAAAAGTATTTAAGCAAATTCAACAAAATACAACTAAATCATTTGTAAAATAAACTTGTTTCAAATGTCTGGGCATTTCTGTGTAAAAGATTGAGTACTGGTCATTGTATTCGGACTTTTCCAGAAACTTAGCTGATGTTCACCCTCACTTTGTAGCTTGGTTCTCTAAGTTTACCCGCACCTCTGCCATAGGCCAATGTGAATGGAATAATGCATGCTGGGACGTTTCTTGCTTGGCTTTAATGCTTTCAGTTTCATTCCATTCCTTCAGCAATTTATTGAGCACCTACTATAACCATGCCAGAAACCCTAGAGACAGTAGGTAATAGCTTCTCAGCGGAAGAGGGAGGGCCCAGCTGGCACAAAAGTTCACTATTCGTTGCACGTGCCGGCTCTGTCTTCGTGTGGGCAGCCCTCCCAGAGGAGACGAGTATTTCTGGTTTTTCCTTATTCTTCAATCCAGAAGGACTCTGGAAGAGAAGGACCAAGTTTGATTTGCAATCATTCTAGTGTTACTTTACCCTTTTTGGAGGATCTCTTAATAGGTATGTGGGCAAGTTCCATTCCGATGAGTTTTGATAGTGGAAGATTAACAAGGAAGGAGGGACCAGCAGATAAGAGATGGGGTGTGGAAAGAGGACCAGAAAGTGTAAATAGTGGGTTTGTGGGAAGGGCACAGAAAACTGGAAGAGCCGCGCCAAGAAGGTTTCAATATGTTTTACCCTAAAAAAATAAAATGCTGCTCATTCAAGATCTACGGTTAACTCTATCTTTCCCCTGAAAATGGTGCTCATTGTGAATGAAAACAACGTATAGAAATTTATAAATCCCTTTATGGTTCCCCCATATCTCTTCAACGCCATCCCCTAATAGCTGAGGTGTGTCCTTTGAGACCCATTGTTGTGTGTGTCCGTGTGTACATGTATGTGTGTGTAACATATGAACATATAAATGGAATAATAGATTCCATACGTTTACGTGAATGAAATAATATATGCCCGTACGTGTGTACAGATAGGAAAACATCTCTATCAACTTTTTAATGGTTGTGTGGTATTCTGCATACTGCGCACTTAGCTTGGCTCTAAATTGAGGTATTTTAATAAAAGAGCACATAGCATGAAAAACGCCTTTAAGTATCTTTGTTCATTCTTCTCTCATTATTTCATTGGAATGAATTTTAGAAGTGAAGTTCCTGGGTCAGATGGCACGAGCATTTAAGATTTCTCTGCATACTGACCGATTGTCCTCTGGAAAAGGGGTAACAATCCGCATGTCGACGAGCTGCTATTAAAGAGCCCAATTACTCCGGTCCTTTGCCAAAATGACGTTATCACGGTTTCAATCTTTACATTCTAACATGTGAAACTTAGTCTGCATGTTCTTTACAACTTGCGTTTCTTTTCTGATTGACAAGGCTCAGCATTTTGGGGACCCTTATTGGCATTTTAATTTCTTTTGTGCGTGTGAATTGCTGTTCACGTATTTTATCCTCTTTGTGTGAATTTGTTGCCGATCTTGTATTCATGGACCTGTTTTCAGAAGTTTCGAAAGGAATATGAAATTTTGGCCCAGATAATCAGTGCTTTGGGGTTTAATTTCAACATTGCTTTTCGATGGGAATCCTTTATTTGTTCTCTTTGCTTTTTTATTTGTTGCTCTAGCGAATTCTCCATCGCCATTCACTTGGGGATGCCCGAGTAAAACTCAGATACAGAATTTGATCTAGGAAAACTGTTTCAAGATGTTATTGTAATTATAGTCCCCTCTGAAGCATAGGGACAGACACATGGTAGTGTGGTCTGTGATTAGTTTTATCCAGTTGAAGATCCTGAGCCCCAACTGCCTATAGGATCAATATTGATTCAGTAAATGGTGAGCAAAAACAGTGTGCCAACTTCCCTTTAAAAGATTCATAGAGAAAGAAAGAGTGTTACAATTTTAGTGTTCTGAGTAATACTTTTAAGGCTGGGACAGTTTACAGAGTCCGAAGTTCAAACATGATGCATGTTCTGTAAAGGAAATGTCTCTACATGGCCCAAACTTTCGAACAAGCCCGAAAAACCCCTCCAGCTTAATTGGTTACTTAAACTAGTGCTTACAAAGGAATCCGTGTCATTTCTGTACAAAGGAATCTGTTCAAAATTTTATCTGAGCTCCTAGGCAGCATGTAAGAAAAAAAATGAAAATATCTTAATAATTTGAATTCAAGTGGCCAGAAAAAAAAGGTGACAATAAATCACTAAAATGATTTCCAACCATGTTGTGACCTTTTACACTAGGCACTAATTTTTGGAGACCTTTTAAAAACCGAAACAGAGGATGATTTAAACCATCCCCATTCCTCCCGACTTGAGCTTTTACGGACCTGAATGCTGATTGGAAAATCCTGTTCTGGTTTCCCCGAAGAATAAGGGTAATAATGACTATATTAATATGACATTTCAACGTACCACCCAATGCAAAACAAGGTTGGGGGGAAAAAAAGAAAAGAAGAAGAAAAAGAAAAAGAGAGGAAGAGAAAACTACCCGCAAATACCAAGGGCTCTGGACGCCGTCTCCGTCCGGCGTGGATGGATTTTATTTGTGCCCTCACTCATAAACACCCAAATGCAACTCTTTCACTAGGACTCCTTTTGAGTTCAATGTGATAATGAATGTGAAGAGTCTATGTAGGGTAGGAGGGGGAGGGGGAGGGGGGAGTTGAGGTGGGGGGGGGACTCTGTGATTTTGCAGGTTCACACCAGATAGGCAATTTTTATAGCCTGAAAAGGGGATGTTTTCTTTTGTTAATGGCTCACAATCCGATGAAAGAACTCATCAGTCTATTTTAGTGCCCCACCGCATGGCGCGTATCTTTTATAAATTACAGGCTGGGCATTGTGCTCACTTGGGGACAGAAAGGTTGGTTTTCCTCGCTGTGAGCCATCCTGTCTAATTGTCGTATGCAAATAAAAGCAATTATAAGGCTTTTAGGGTGAAGGGATGACAGCTGAGTTTGGCAGTTGAGAAGGCCTCACCCACCTTGTTGGCATAGCAACAGGGAGGAAAAGGACAAAATAGTGTGTATACACAGGAAATATATATGTTTGGGTTCAAGAATTTTAAAATATAGACCGATGCGGAAATGTGAATGTCAATGTGTGTAATGAAGGCCTTTGTTTAAACTGTTATTTAAATTAAACTCTATTTGTTTCTCGGCCCTTTGGATGATCCTTGTCATCTAACCATCATTTATCTGCTCTCATTTGTGATTTTAGTTGCTACTTTGAAAGTTCTGTGCAGATCATAACAACACGTTCAATAATTAAGAGATTAGGAGTTCTTGATTTTAACAACCTTTGGAAAAACCACCGCGTGGAAATTTTGTGAAAGGAAAAGACTCAGCGAGGAGATGATGTCATGTGGGAAACTGGTGCGCAGGACGCAGCTATCAGCACATAAAGTTCAATATTTTTTAGAAAAATGTTTGCGCTAAAGTGTTAAACAAGTTGAATAAATAGCATACAAAATTAAAATGAGTCACAAATGGATATCTTCTATGGCAATTTATTTCACAATTACTCTTGTGGAAGCTTTCATGAATTAAATATGAGTTCTGTCTTGAAATTAGGTGTTATAAGGCTAAATTACAACAGGCAGGCAGTAATTGAGGTGGTAGCAACACGGGGTCTGGTGAACTAATCTCTTGCCATGTCACGTGGTGGGCCATCAGCCAATGAGGAGCTGCCCATCACAAAAACAGAGGCAGCTGAGAAAAATTGATTTCTCATCTGAGCCATATTTGATAGCTTTTGAAATCGAAAATTGAAATTAACTAACCTAAGCCCCGTTGTAACAAAAGAGCAAATTAAATATGCAACATCGCTTCCTATTGGCAGGAAGAGGACCTGCCAAGGTAAATTTGTAAATAGAGTTTAAGATGCAATTCTGTTCTCGTTCTCTCTCTCTCTCTTTTGGTGTAAAAGTGTAAGTGTATAGTGGCTTTATAAATTATTTATAAAAAAATCATCAGCTGCAAATGGCCACTGTGGTTAAGGATGTGCACGGAGAAAATCATTGCATTAAAAGAGCTCATTGAATGAATCAAAATTAAAAATCATCCTCAATGATTCAGAAATTACTGAAAATAAAAAGTAGGATTATTTTGAACTTCCATTTCCAAACTTTGTTTTTTTATTAATCTTCCACACAGCTCAAAAAAAAAAAATCTACCATGACTGACTGTAATTAAAAAAAAAACAAACAACAAATGTGCCATAGATTTAACCAACCAACCATCATGTAAATAATTATACGAATTAATTTTGGTGTGCTAACTGCTTCAAGCAAACGGACCACTCCATTGTGTAAGATGTGATGCTTTCGAGTACAGCACTTTGAGAATAATTTCCCAAATGAATCCCGGTGATACAGTAGGCATGGCTATTGATTTTGAATTTATAAATTTGCTAGATCAGATGAAGGAAATGGATGTCTCAGAGGCCATATCCTAGCTAATCCAGGAATGACAGTTTTTAATTTATTATTTCACTCCTGCCTGTGCAAAAGGCTGCCCACAATAATATTTGTTTAACCATGGACAAAGTGTTTTTGGTCCCCACTTTTTATTGCATTTGTAAGTAGGCAAATTAATTTTACACATTGAAGATGGTGGAAGATAAAAATCATAAAATCATCGTGCAACTCTGTCTTCCTTGCTCAGAGCTGAACCCTATAGAATTCAATGTCAAGTGTAATGGAGGATATTACACTTAGCCTGCCTGTCAGCCCACAGATCCCATAAAATCATTTTCTGTTCTCATTTATTATTTTTAGTGTCACTCAGCCCGTGACGAGAGGAGTAACATCATTCGGTACTGGGATCAGCTACTCGGTACTTTGTAAATGCAGTTGAAGTAGCTGTCATTGTCTGCACTAGAAGACCTTGTCGAGGTTCGAAAAGTTTGTTTTTTTGTATAGAAATCTTGTTGGAAAAAAGCCTTTGGAAGAGAAAAGCTAGAAGGTTTATTTTTTTTCCATCTTTTCCTGTAAGAATCAAACTGCACAGAGTCACTGAGAAACTAGGCATCGCTTCTAAAGTGTAAATTACGGGCCAGGCCTAATTTTCCAATGAGCCTGTAGATAGAATTCTTTTCACACAGTTGTGGAGGCAGTTGCTCTGCTCTCAGGGTTTTAGCTTTGCTCCCTCCCTGTTGAAGACGGTAGGGGGCAGAAATACGCCCAAGACAAGCAGGCCCGCTGGAAGATGTCGAAACCAAAGCTGGACCCTGGCCGGGTAGCTCAGCTGGTTGTGGGTTCGATCCCCGGTCAGGGAACATGCAAGACTCAACCAATGAATGTATAAATAAGTGGAACAAAAAATCTCTCTCTCCCCCACTTTCCACCTCTCTCTAAAATCAATAGTAATAATAATAATAAAACCCAAAGCTGAACTCAAACTAAATACAGTATCTTCATTCTTTGAGTATTTTCCTTCATCCCCCCCAATCACGTTTCTAAGAAATGCTTTTATAAATAACACCTTTATTTATAATAAACTCCACTCCAGAAAAACACGGGATCTGGACCAATAAATTGCATTATTAGTGATAGTAGATTCAAAACCCTTTTACCCAAATTAGCTGGTTGAGTTCCAAAAATAGCATTAACTAGAAAAGAGTCAATGAAATTATTTTCATTTAATTCCTGATTAATAAAAAAAAAAAAAAGACTAGAGAAATTTATGAAGGCAAGTCATGGACTTTGATGGGTTTCCTAGCCTGCAGGGGGGAATGTAAGTTTTTGACTTCAGATTATATGACACGATTCAAATCTCTTTTATTTCCTGAAATTAAAATTGAAATGATAAAATGTTGTATTGTATTCTATTCTCTCGACTTTTCTGTACCTTTTGAAATTTTTGAAAGACTAACATGGAGAAAAGTGAGTGTTCTGTAAACAAAACAAAATAAAAGTTGGCAAATAATTAAAAAATATATATCAATTTTCCAATGATACAATTGTACTTGCATAAACCTAATTTTCTAAACCAAAATAAATTCTTATGTTGCAAAAAAATAAACAAAATGAAGATTAACATCCTAAGAATGTAGTTAAAAATGGCAACTTCAAACTGGGGCTCTCTCCTTGAAGTAATCAGAAACCTCAAAAGAGAATTAAAAAGCAAACTCTCTCTGTGGGAAAAAAGAAATTAAAACATGTTCAAGTTTACCTTAAAATTCATGCACAGAAGAAAATGGTTATACAGCTATTCTTTTATTCAACTGGTGTGATATTGAAAATATCTGGGATTGGTGAGTTGGGTATCGCTCAGTGAGAAGGGCTAAAGCTGGCAATAACCCGTGTGCCCGTGTATGTGGATTTAATATCATCTCCAGACTCAACCAGTTTTCTTAAGCACCTACTATGTGCTGGGATCTATGCTTTATATTCACTGACTTTTTCAAATTCTCTTTGTTGATTACGCCCTTAACTTTGTAAAACGCTTTGCTAATATGTAGCCATAGAGTACATTTGTCGTTTTTCTCACATTCTTCAAAACAGCAGCCCTCTCCGAAGGGTGAAGCGACTCTCGGACCTTTCCTGGTGGACCATGTTTGGGGTTCTCAGGGATTACAAGATGTTCACTTACAATTCTGGGCTCTCGTCCATCTCATTCACTCGTATCTTCGTGAACCTTCATTTCCACCCCTGTGAATGTGCATTCCGATACACGTGACCTTGTGGGGGCGTGTTGATGTCCCAAAGCAGTTGTGTCGTGTCTGATCCCTAGCAAGCTCTCAGTAACCGGCTGCCGTCAGCATTACAGAAGTGCAGATTCCAGCTCACCACGAGGAGCTGAAAAGATGAGGGACCATAGGTCCGCTTTTCGAGGGATTCTTACGGAAGAAGAAGAACAAATGGTACTGTTTATTCAGAACCTCTCGCACGTATGTTTAAGGGCATTTAACCCTGAGACACAAATACTGTGCTTATAATGCCCACTTCACAGATTATTAAGTTAAACTCTTAGAAGTTAAGTAACCAAGATTCCAACCAACAGCTGTGTCCAAGTGACACCTTTCCTTTGTATTGAAAAACGGACATCTAACAGATGTCAGACAAGGCACAGCATCAAGCTATTCGAAACATACTTAACAAGTGAATGGGAGTTTTGCATATTGGAGAACAGAGACTAATTCTTATCTTATTTTCGCAAGTGACTTTTTAAGACTATGTGAATTTATAAGACTATATATATTCATGTAATCCCTAACATATACCATAGTTGTATAGGCAAACAGTGTAAAAGAGATACAAGTTTCAGTTACATTCTGAAAAACGGAATATATTACAGAAAAAATGCCTCATATGCATATTCCGATACAACTTCTTTCATTTCCTTTCTGAGCAAGGTCAGATTCACGCATCTTCAGGTCCCCAAAGATCTGATAAGCACGCACTCCAGAGAGTCCTGAATACTCGGGACCCTCACCATTCAATTGCGGTCTTGCGTGAATTGTTCTTGTTTGTTTTTCTTTTGGTTAAGATCTTGTACTTGCCTAAGCGTCTTTTTGAAAAGTTTCTGTATGCTGATTTCTTTCTATTCTTTTTTGCTACGTGGATTGAACTGAAGTCAGCGAGTGCTCTCTGAGATCCATGTTCTCAGTTTTGCTGTGCCGAGGACTGAATCTCTTCTGTTATCAATCACCACTGCTGGATGCTGAGCATCCGCTTCGGTGCTGGGTTAGCTCTGGATTGAAAACCCATTAGACAGGTGCAGCTGAATATCCCCTCATCAAATCGTGTCTGCTGTTCCCAGCACATACACAGCGAGCGACGGAAACGTTGAGACTTGACAACTTTATTCAGACGTTCATAATTAGAAGGTAGGGTTATGTTTCAGCAAACACATAAGATTTTTATCATTTTGGAAAACAGAGGATTTTTTTTTTTGGCCCGTCAATTGCATATTCAGAGCATTGGTGGGATGGTGTCCAGGTAGTGGTCCCCAGTGCCGAGCTATGCAAATCAGCATCCTCCCTAATTACAATTTTGTAACTTTGTATGTTTGCATATCGGATTTTGCAGACACAAGTCCCCCTTGGAGGATTTTAACAGGCGACAACGAGAGAGGGCTTCATTTCTTTCTGAGACCTGCAGGGAAGGTGGTGGCCACTTGAGAGATCCTCTTAGTCTCTGTGGGTGACATCCTATTTCCACGTGGCCCTTTTCCCTGACATGAGGGTTCGCCAGGTGAGCCAGGACTGATTGATTTCTGCTGGGCTCTAGGGAAGTGAAGCCCTCTAGGTCAGTCTTAAGCATCATAAACTTCTCTTCATGAAGATTCAATTTGACTTTGCTGGTTACAGTCTGCTTTAAGTTGGAGGGACAGAGAAAAACTAGCTGCTTCTGGTTCCTAAGCCATCTCCCACACAGGAAAGGAAAAAATACGGGTGGTTGTTTGTTGCCAAATTCTACAGACTCATCAGCTGCAGCATCCTGGGTTCGAATATGGATTCGAATGTGATTTCAATGGCCTTTATCCAAAAGGAGAAAATGATCAGAATTCCAGGAGGTTTCAAAAAGGCTCAGGGCCATAAAAACCCAAGGGGAGGTAGGTCTGTCCTGAGAACATTTCTGCAGAACAAATTCTGCAGAGACTATTCAGCCACTGGACAAGGTTGATAACTCTAAGAAGCCTCCAGAGGATTTTAATCTTAAAACTGCCCGTGCAAAGAAGGTACTGTTCCAGATCTTTGAAACGGGTTTTCTCTTTTAATTCTCCATGTCCAGATTGTTTGCAGCGAGGGGGAGTTCAAATAGGTGGGGTCTGCTCTCTCAGATGTAAAAATGTGACTTGATTATCTGAAACTTTTATGTGCTTGCAAAGATTAGGACCCTGAAAATTTCTTAGAAGAATGCTATTTTGGTGGAATTTTTTTTTTTTTTTTTGATGTATGCTTTTAAAAAGTATACGGGTTTCAGCTGAGTGAAGCCCTGAGATTGTAAATGTCTTAAGAGTTGACTTTCTCTTCAACACTTCTTATTTAGACTCTAAAATCAACTCTGTAAGAATCACATACCTTGACATTTTAATAGTCGTCAGTTTATTCCCCAGTAAGGAGAAATACAGGGAACTGTTCTCTCTCTCTCACTCTTTCTCTCTGATTCTAAAATCAATAAGTAAAATAAAGTCACATGCTAAAACTTTGGAGAACTGTTCTTTCACAAAATTAACATTTTCCACCTTGGAGCCATTTTCACACATTCAGTTTCACTGGGAATTATTTTTTTCAGGGCTTAGTACATAAAGGGTCATTAAATAAATAAGCTAAAATACTGGAAGATTCAGAATGTTAATTAAGATTTTCAAAGAGTTGCCAAGGAAAAAAAAAAATCAGTCTGCAGCTCATGAAAAAGGATCAACAAACAAACCCAGGTTTTTGTAAAGGTTTTATTTAACACTGGAGACCTTGTAATTTACATACACACATATAAATATGAATATATGTACTTAATTCTCAGGGAATCATGCCTCATTATGAGTAAGTTTTGGAAATAAAATTTCCCCAATTTTTATTTGTCTCTCCATTATTATTTTTTGCAATTGATGTTCTTCAAACTTGAAGCAACCCAGGCTAAAGGGGAAAAGTGGTTTGTTTTGTCACAATTTTTAAATAAATATCTGGGGGGGTCAGGAGGGCACTATTAGCACTTTTATTTTGACAAGCTGATTGGGCATAGTGTATTACAGTTGTGTTTTTTTTAAAAAAATGAGTATGCTTACGTTTTCTACAGAGAAAAAAATTCTGAAACTGGAGAAATTGTATGGCACTGTGGCTTAGTCTCAGGTATGAGTAGCTGCTTTAGATTCTTAACTGGCACGACTCAAAAATGTAAGAGCTGTCATCTCACAACTCGGTTTGGCCAAGTTCAGACGCTGGCACGCCCAGGAGACACGTGACCTTCATTCAGAGCTAGTTCAGTAGCCATCAGGGCAAAAGCTGACCTGAGCAACATGCAAGTATTCTAAATTTCCCCGATGGGCTCAGCGCCTGTGACCCATTCATAAGAGTAGTCACAAGCCATAGTGGAAGTTCAGGGCCCAGAAGGTGACCACATGGGGGTTGGGGTGACAGTATTACCATCTCCCGATTATACTTCCAAGGCTGAAACATCACTTTCCTGATGCCCAGAGTAGAGAGATACTTACAAAACCTCATGTCTCTCTTCTTCATGGTCTTCCTAAGGTTTGCAATTATATATCTGCCTGATAATATTACACAAGCCTCTTTCTTCTAACCAGCATGGCTTACTCTAACCTGCATTGCTTACCTTAGCATCCTCAGCACCTGTCATGGCACCTGTCACATAGTAGGTGCTCAATAAATTTTTTTTGGGTGAATGAAGGGACCTATTAAATGATTCAAGGGTTTTCTTGTATACTTCAGACCAGTGGGTTGTTCAGATTGAAGAGCCCTTGGAAGTGAGTGAGCTAGCCGATCTTAGCTTAATGATGCTACCTCAATTTGGGGCAACATACATCTAAAGATTTTTTAAAAATCTTTGAAAATCTTTTCAACTTAGATGAAAGAGGAAGCAAGCTTCAGGAAAACCATACATGTCTTGGAGCAGAGTTTGTTTGTTAATGTCAGTAAAATGTTCCCATCAAGCAATATTCTTGTACTTATCTGTATTAAAGGGTGCAGTCCATGAGATCTGAGAATCCCTTTCTGAGCTGGGCAGATAATATGGGCAAAGCAAAAAAGCAGAAGGCTGTTACGTACATAAAATGGCAAGTTATTAATTCCTTATTAGCTCCAACTATAAAATTTGAATAACAAAACAGCATGTCTCAGTGTAAAAATAATTTACAGGTACATTAATTTTCAAAAAATACTTGACTCTATGGAAGGGTTCTCTCCTTTCCTCAAACCTCAGTGCAATTCTAATTTAAAATAACCAATTTGCTTATAAAACAAATGGTACATGCCATTTAAAAACTGACTTTCTAATAATACCTCTGAGTTTTCCTGTGGTCTGTATATTTAAGTATTTACATATATATTACTAATCCCTGTTCATTTTCCATTGTAATCAGCGAAGGCCTTAAATTTTATTTTTAGCTAGAGAGCTGCTCCTGCCTCAGGATTCAGGTCAAGATAAAATTAATGCTAACCTGCTAACAGGAAGTAGAATTTTAAATCACATTCCAATTTGACATTTTAGCTAATGCTTTCCTTGCATATTTTCTTCAAAGTATGTGTTGAACCTGGGGTTTTTATGTCTTTTCACTTTATAAAATCTTTTAAGCCTTAGTTTGGTTAAAGTTTTAAGGATTTATTTTATTTCTCTAACCAAAAGTTAATAATTAAACATTTGCAAATTTTTATCATAATCCCATAACGTTAGAGCACCCGAATTCTTTTTAAAGACCTCCTCTAAAATTTTGGACAGTATTTTTACACGGTTGGTTGGTTATTAATTAAAACAATCCTTTGCTTGAAGATATATTTATTAGGAGCCCAAACAGTGAGTATCGCTATCAACTTTCTTATGTAACTCGCACAAAAATGATATCTCGGCAGTACGTTAAAGCTCAAATAAATGTCCAGCCTTTTCCAAGGTGTTCAGACTGAGAGAGTCGGAAGTAAATAACCTAAGACGCTCCTGCTTGGCCATTGTGGGAATGGTATTCCACGGGGGATACTGTTACGGGGCCTGACGAGTCAATTACATCCCATTCACAACTGTTGGGACGCGTGCAGTATTCATCAGACGGCGCTGCCCCCTGAGAAGTGCTCCGCCAACTCCCCGCGCGGCGCAGTCCCTGGAAGTGGCAGGGGATGCGATTCTAACTCTGCCTCTGTGACAGACAGCCAGGTGACTCTTTGATGCCAGGGGCATCAAAGGAAAACTGCAGCACCTCGGAGAGGAACTCTAGCCCCACGTTTCTGATAAAATAAAATGCTTACCCACAGACAGGAATTACCATGGAAATAAAAAGAGGACCAAAAAAAAAAAAAAAAAAAAGACACAGTTTCCTAATGCTCTTAAATCAAAGTTGCAGAAGCAGTGGCGGGCTGCGAGCAGAGCCCGTTGAATGACGCAGCCTGCTGCTTGCTGGGTAATCTTTGATGGCTTTTAGCCGACACACTTGCTCCTTGGAGGAGTGTTATTCATCATTTTCGAGAGCAGGGTATTTTAATAGTCGTTTCTGCAGATGCCCACTTGGACATTTTTACTCTGGAGACATTAGGAATTAGAATTCAGTCGCTATCGCTGCGAGTTAAGCAGCCACGAACCTCTTGACCCAGTGGGGTTCCTAGCACGAAGCTCCCCTCTCCCTCTGCGCGGACCATTTACGTTTGCTCTTCCAATGTCGATAATTTCCCTGTCAGCCCCTCTTTCCTTCTACCTTCCCTCTTCCCCAGTCCTCTTCCGAATTCCCTTCTTATTTATACGAGACAGACAATTCCCATCACAAACAGGCACCCAAAATGCATTTAAAATCAAAACCCTGTGGCAACTCTACCTTTCTCAGAGGTCAACATTGTAAGCCACATTTTTGCGTCTTTATGGGCCTTGTTCTTCCCAATCTCACACACATATATGTACATGCACAGAAATATAATGGCGTCCTTGCAACTAGCAGCTGTCCTTACTGCGTCCAGTGAAACATCCTTGGAAGACAGATGGGGTAAAGGAAAGGTCAAATATTCTTCTTACCCCAAATTTCCTGGCCCTTTGCTTGCCTATACCTGAGATATGGTGGAGGTGAATACGGTGGCGTCCCTACAGGTCGTCTACTGATTTTTAAGGTAACTTATACCACGCCAGGGTACATAAGACACTGCACGCAATTTTCTCCCAAACACACATTTTAGGCTTGTATAGAACTTGATGAAAGCTTAACGACAGGCCAGAAGGCCAGTGTTAACCCTAGGATGGCCAAGATGAACCACAGCAGAAAGCTCATCGTCCCTGATTGTTTTTGTCAAAGTACACACCATGACCCTCAGTGCATGCAGCAGCCAAACTGAACCCCACTCTGGTACAAATGGGCCTTTGACCCCGACCGGATTTGGCAAAGTTTCCAGGTCTGGATCAGTTACCCTCCTAGGAACCAACTAGAGGCCCTTCTGATGGGCTTCTCCAAAGTTCGTTCGAACTAAAAAAAAAAAATATTGTCACTTTGTACCTCTCTCTCGGAGAGGTCATAGGTATTTATTTGCTGCATTCCGAGTTATTCGGTTAGTCCTCAGTGAAAGGGGTTAGACACAAACCAAACCAAATACCCTCCCCCTTCCCCCTTTGCAGAATTTGCAATATATTACAGAACTAAGTGATACATAGTCCATTTACTTTAATTTCATGTTTTGGTGTCTTGAGTTTGGATAATGAGTCTGTTGGTTCAAAATCCAATTATCCATTCTATTTTCTCACCCTCCACGACGTATGTGAAGACATTCATTACCCGCTTCCCCACACCACTCCCCAGCCCCACAAAACACATAAAGAAAGCTTTTGTGAAGGAGGTGGGATTCAAAGGCAGGGGAGGGGCCGACTTGAAAGCCAAGGCTTTATTCCAGGTCTCAGAACCAGTGTGGAGGAAGTGTAAAATCAGAAGTGGGAAAATCAAACACCCAGAAGCTTAGTTTGGAGAGAACAGAGGGAGTCTTGAGGGCAAGAGTCTTCAGATGAGAAGCGGTAGAGACATTTTTCATACCAGGACTGAATGGCCACGCCAAGCGAGACAAAGGCCCATATTAATCTCCCAAAAGAGCAAACGAAGACACAACCTTAATAAGGATATTGCGGTGTCTCCAACGCCCCCTTGTTTTTACCAATGAAGGGTAAAACTGGGCAAGGTCCAAAGATCTACCTACGAAGTGGCCCCGAAGTTAGACATTGGGTACCCGTCCAATTATTTCTGTACAGTCGTCAGCTGGGCGTCTGTTCTCTCATCAAAGCAACGTGACATTTAAGGCACAGAGTCAAACAGATGGCTGTATTTTATGCAACTGGACTTTAATGAAAAAGTCCACGTTCTTTTGTGGCAGAGAAAAAGAGATTATTGCCTTGGAGGACATTTATCATGGAGGGAATAAGATAATGCTACATCAAAGAATTGAAATGGAATAATGATATGATTTTGCTTCTCATGAGAGAGAGGAAAAAAAGGAAATTTAGATAATGTGAAATATTTCAAATTCATAAAGGAGAAAACTCAGACAGGATCCATGTAAAATCCCAGATACTCTGATAAAATGTGAGAAAATTCAGTTGACCTGATTCAATACAACTATCAAGAAATATTATTTTGAATTAATTTTTTTAGGAGAGGGAAAGGGAGAGAGAGAAACATTGGTGTGAGAGAGAAACATTGATCAGTTCCCTCTTGTACTGAACCCACAACCGGTGCCTGTGCCCTGACCAGGAATCGAACTGGTGACCTTTTGCTTTGCGGGACGATGCCCAACCAACTGAGCCACACGGGTCAGGGCTCAAGAAATATTGAATGAGATATTTCTTCAAAAAAGGACACATTCAAAGAAGTAGAATTAATACTAAATTATCCTAAGGGGAAGATGGCAAAAATTTAAATGTTCAGAAAAGCTCAGGTTTTTGAGCTGAACAATTCCCAAATGACAATAGTAGTTTCATTTTTGACAGGTCATGTGACCTGCGTTTCAGGAAGTAATCCAGGTTGCATGTTTATGGGTTTGCCAAAAAGGAAGTCATTCACCAGCTCTTAGTGATTTAAAAAAAAAAAAAAAAAATGCAACGTAGCCCTGACTTGTGTGGCTCAGTGGATTGAGTGCCAGCCTGTGAACCAAAGGGTTGCCGGTTCGATTCCCAGTCAGGACACATGTCTGGGTTGCAGGCCAGGTCCCCAGTGGAGGGAGCACGGGAGGCAACCACACATTGATGTTTCTCTCCCTCCTTCCCTCTCTTTCTCCCTCCCTTCCCCTCTGTCTAAAAATAAATAAATTAAAATCTTGAAAAAGATGCAATGTGAATGGTTTTGAAACCCCTGATTCTGGAGTTGCCATTTCCCAGATCATTATCCTTGTATCATTTTAAAAGCGAAAGGGTAGAGGAGGCCGTTATGGATGCAGTTCTTTTCCAAAGCTCATTAATTGAATGCAAATATGTTGTCAACTCACAATGCAGGGTGCTGTAATTAAAAATGGGCACATGTGATATAATAAAAATGAGAGAATGACCTTGACTTAGAATTTGATAACCTTTATGAAAATAATTCTTAAGCAGCAGCAGACCAGGGGCACAAGAGCATTTGAGTATGTTTATAAATGTGGGCGCTTTTTCAGGTAAAGTCATGCATCGGGGCCAGGGGGTGGGGTTGGCTCACTAGGACTTAGGATTCATCGGCTGCCTGAGGTGTGGGCTGCAGTATAACATTCCAGCGAAGCGCTACAGAAGATTCTGCAAATGGAGGTCTCCAAAGAGGCTTTCGTTGGTTCATGAAGAGCAATTCAATAGCTCACGAAACAGGGCTTCCAATCCGGGGTTGTAAGTGCATCTTCTAATAATTCCAGGCAAAGGAGAAATCAGTTGGCTTGCCTCGAACTCATAAAAAACATCACCGATTGTCAGATAAACATAAAAGGAAGTGATCAGGGGACTTGACTTTGACAAATACAAAAGGTTCTTAAGCAGCACGTGAGAGAGTGATTACCTGTTCCCTTGGATGTGTGGATTTTCCCCACTTGATATTTGAGTCCATTAATTTATAGAACATAAAAAAGCAATTCTTAGTGCTCTTTTAGCAGGATAATTAGAAAAATCAGTAGAGTTCTTTTTAAAAAATAATCGTCTTATTATTATAGACTTAACTACTTATTCAGGCATGTTTTGCTGGATTTTTTGTGTGCAAAAGCTTTTTCGACAAAATAAGATCGCACTATACATGCTGTTTTGTCATCCATTTTTTTTTTTCCATTTGGTGATTGGCATGATTCCATTTGGTAAATTTAGATAGTAAATAAAATGGTCAGCAAGCTGAATGAACACAGCGCTGTGGCATCATGTAGAAGTGGGCAGGGGGATTGAAAAACAGGATTATTTCAACATTTCCTTCCCCATTCTCTCGCTTTCAATACTGTATGGATGAATGCAATCTTTTTTTTTCATGAGATCCTATAGCATAAAAATGAGATTGAGAATTCAGGGCTTAGTGGTTTGCTTTGTTTCCAAGCAACGCTCCTGGTAAATAATGAGCATGAATATATGCTAATATATTATAATAACCGGAGATTATTTGCATTGTCCTCATTCCTATAGAAACTTGTGAGTTGCTTTTCTATATTATAGCTCTGATGATTGTTCCAAAATAATGATGAAACTGGGTTCATAATCCAGGTGTTAATGATTTTCTCAGTCTCTCTGATTTTTGTATACATATGTGAATGAAACCACAGAGGTTTACTTTTTTCTGGGGCAAAATTTAATAAGTCTTTAAAAAACAATATTAACAGTAGAGCATGCATTTATAATCAGATAAGTATTTTAAGTCGATTTTAAAAATTAAGTACTTTTTAAAAAACTAGGAAGAAGACTGTGTCGATTTTACTGTCCACAAAGTATTTATCCAACAAATATATTATTGCTCTGTGGACTCAGACACTAAGCTTTATTATAATAAAACAGTAACATGGAAAAAGAGAAAAATGTACCGAGTGCCTGCTCTAGCTCAGGCCCTGGAAGAAGGACATTGTGACTTCTTTCCACCTCACAAAGGCCCTTGAGGTGCAGACTATCACTGCATTCATTTTGCATTTGATACAAAACATAGGAAAGTTATAAAATGCGTTGTTATCGGGGTGGAGGCAAATTTAAAAATGTCCGTTCGTAGAAGAAACAAACGTAGAAAGATACCTAGTGGCCAGTACCGCCCAGATGTGTAAATTTTGGAACGAGCCTCAGGAGAAGTCGTGTAGGGAAGTGGAAATTTGTCTCGGGGGAGAAATCCCTCCTAAGGCAGCTGCGTTTTATTCCCCAAGTAGGAGGAGCCAGAATATTAGTATCACAGGAGCACCGTGAACTTAGCCTTAGGTAGGGTTCCTTCCAGTCCTTGAAGATACTGTCTATGAGGCAGTTTAGACTACTGGGCCTTTGAGGGTCTTTATATAGATATCAGCTCAAAGGAGAACGAGAGAGAGAGAGAGAGAGAGAGAGAGAGAGAGAGAGAGAGAGAGAGACCTACTTGGCTTGTATAGATTCTCTTGGCTATTTGGAGTTACTTTAAATTTCTTCCCGTGTTAAAGCTGATGGGCCGATCCATTTAACAGCAGCCTTTGCTTTGAGAACAGATAGGAAAAACAGGCATGCATGTAACATCCATGAAAGACTTTCAGTCTGATGGTCTCTTTTCCTTTGGAATAAAAAATAGTAATAATTTGTTTGTACAGAGATGTCTTATGGTGAGTTTCATCCTCAGGTCTCTGAAAATGTATAACATGAGTGGAAGAATATGTCTTCATTATACAGTTTTAGCCATGACTGAAACTGCTCAAACATTTTAGGGGTGCATGAAGTTAATGACTAGAATATATGAATGTTAAAAAAATTAAAGAGTTAAAAAATACACATTCTATTTAATGTCTAGAATAAAAGATTCTCGGCCTGTACTACTTGCTGTAATGCGTAGTAACCGAACACGTAGTTCCTAAGAGGTTACTCAGTAAAATCAGTGTGGGAAGAGAAGGCAGTGTGATTCCCAGAGCTTGGATTTGGGAAGGTTTGAAAACGTTATTCAGGGTCAAGACCATCTATTCCAACGCAGTTATCTAAAACAATATTGAAAATGTTATTTAACGATGATTATCAGAATGGTTCCCTTTCACTGGGCAACTCATTTTACGCTGAGCACATCACCTGAGTGAGTTTAATTCTCAGAATAATTAGTTTTGCTCCTTGTTTGCAGATGGGGAAGCCGAGGCCTTGGAGAGATTAAAGTCAGGTCTCCTAACCCAGGCCTCACCATCAGGAGTCCATAGTTTGTGGGTCTCAAAACAGGTCCGCTTTAAGTCCAAGCTTAAAGTCCAAGCTTTGATAAATGATAACTCGTTTATCAAAATCAAGAGAAAAGAAAGTTACCTGTTATAATCAACACTTAAGCCTTGAAAAATCATCACGAAACTTTATAGGATAATGTAAAATCATGGGACCTACTTCATACACTTAGTATCTGAAATTATCACCCAGATAATACCAAAATGCGGCTTTTGAAAGGTGTTGGCAACGACGATTGTCTCCAGAATGATCTGTTCTGCACAAATAAAACCCAAAGCCCCACACCCGAGTTTTGCACGCGTCCCTGTTTGCTGCATCGCTGCCATGTCCGTTTTGGAAACATGGTTGGTTTTACCTGAGAGTATCAGCTGAGCTTGGGATAACTGACCCCAAACGAGTCAACTCTGAGTTTGGAAAAGGCGGTGTGGGCTCATATAGTTGAGAGTCTACAGAAGTAGTCTCTAGAATCTAAAAACTGGACTCAGCCCTCAAGTGCATGGGGGTGCAGGTGCCCCCTCCCCTTGAATCTGGAATTTAGGAACCGAGAATCCATGCTGGCCAAACTTCAACCCCTACTGACGCATTTCGACCTCTTTAATAAAAAGGGCTGCCTTTGAAAACCAGCCAGGGGTCGGCACGTAGGACAACGTGAGTCCTTACAAGGCCCGCAGCGAGGCATAAACAAGAGCCCAAATTATAGCCCCTTTCTCTCATTTATCTTCTTGTAATAGATCATATGGGACCGGAAGACATTTTTCAAGTGACCTCAGACTGGCTAAAATATTGGAAATAAGTGACAATGACCGATTCTTTCATTGTGGGACCCAGCACCATGAAAAGGAGCAGAGGGACTTTTATCTCTTTTTCTTTTTAAATTTTTAAATATGTACCATAGCTGAATATACACCGAATCCTCCCACATATTACAAGAACACTGAAATCACACAATCGTTCTTCATTCCTGGCCTTTGATTTTTATATCCATGCATGTTAAAAAAAGAGAGAGAGGGAGAGAAGCAAACATGTGTGCTGCCTTTTAATAAAGATCATATTAAAAATTCAATAAATAGCAGTATCTCTGATCTCTTAACAAAAGCTTCTGGTGTACAGGAAATTAAATGAAAAAAAAAAAAAAAAACCTTGTTAATCCTGTTTGATTTTTGTACATTGTAGCTAGAAGCAGAATTCTTTCACTCACAGATTTCTGCCTTTTTGTCCCCCCTTTTTAACATTTAAAAAAATCTTGCCTCGCACAAACGTTGTCTGGGCAACACTGGAAATGCAGCTTGATTCTGGGAAACATGTTAAAATACAGGGGCGGCGGGGGGGGGGGGCGGCGTAGGGAGCAGGAGGGCCTGTCACTGACTCATCCTGGTCGCCTTGCCGGGAGGAGCGCACCTCCAACCAGGTGATAACCTAATAGTCTTTATCTTGTCTTCCCCCGGCCTCCCTGAAGCCTGCCAACATTTCTGCTGACTGTTAGGCATTTCAAATGTCCCCCCTGAGCCCTAACCTCACCCCCTTTCTCTTCTTGTCAGCTGGAATGTCTCAGAGCTGTCAGAAGCTTGTTGCTTATTGATGTTTCCTTGTGTTTTATGTCTTTTCTGAGCTATGACAGGCCCTGACAGAGCGCTGATTTCTATCGGCGGCTTCTGGAGAGGCCTAAGATTTTTTCGCCGCGCAGTCCGCATCTCAAGCACACTTCACAGGCCTCTGTCTGATGAAAATGGTTCAGGAGGGCCCCCCCCCCTCCGCACAGACAGCTGCCGAGGCATCCGCAGGGCTTCAGAAAAACACCTGGGTGTGCGTCTGCACACCCACACACGCACACACCACCCCGGAGTCCCCCGCCGCCCTCCTTTTGTTAGGAGAAAAGCAAGAACAGAAAGTGACCTCGGGAGCCAAAGGTTCTGACACCGAATCAAATCCCTTTAGACCTGAACTGACAGGCTCAGCCTGGCTTGAGATTACGTTATCACATCTCAGAACGAGGCTCCGAAGGACCTCAGGACTCCCTACATCTAAAGGGCTGGCGATTTCACCCGGCTGCCTATTAAGTCAACTTCTGATGACCTGTCAAGGCAGAAAGCTTGTGGCACTGGAATGAAGAGGGAGGAGAGAAATGGAAATAAAAGGTGTGGCCGGCTGGCCGGGAACCCCTTTCTGTTCTTTCCAAGGCTGGCCTTACGGAGATTAAAAAAATTAGAAAATTATTCCTGGTAAATCACCTGGGATTTCCTAAAACTTACACAAACAACTAATTTTATCCCCTGCTGGTCAGCTTTAAACTAGGCAAATTAAATAGGAGGTTTTGGATACCAAAGGCATTTTATTTAGTCCACAAAGGCTACCCTCGATTCCCAGAATCCCAAGCAACAGTATAGGGGTGTGTGTGTATGTGTGTGTGTGTGTGTGTGTGTGTGGTGAGTTGTACAAACTTGATCTAGTTGAAGAATCTCTTTGCGCTTGTTATTCCAATTTAAAAATAATCATGCTGAAGTCTTATTCCTGGGGAAAAGGGTGGACCAATGTCCTTTGAACTTTAAAAGTCCAACATGATACTGACTTGAGTTTCTAAATAAGGCAACATGAATTCGATGCTGCCCACCCAATCCCAAAAATTCCCAGTGACTAGTGTTTTTTCCTCCTATGTTATAATACACCCCACACTAACCCTCAGTTAATATTTGTGATACGATTAAGGATTTCTAGGGGGAAAACACACAAATGATAATATTATGTCAAGGGCATCTAGAATGAAAATATTTCTTGATGAGCCCTGGCTGGTGTAGCTCAGTGGATTGAGCACGGGCCTGCGAAGCAAAGGATCGCAGTTCGATTCCCAGTCAGGGCACATGCCTGGGTTGCAGGCCAGTTCCCAGCATGGGACACAGAAGAGGCAACCGTACATTGACATTTCTCTCCCTCTCCCCCTCTCCTACCCTTCCCCTCTAAAGATAAATAAATAAAAATCTTAAAAAAAAAAAGAAAATATTTCTTGATGAATAAATATCAAAAGCAGAATAGGCATTAATCAAAGAATCTCAAAAAACAATAACAGCAAAAATTTTTTTTGTAGGAAAAGTATGGGTCAAAGAGAAAATATAGGCTGGAGGTTTGTGACTGTCAGGCCCGGGCTACACGTGGGCCACAGCCTGAGTCGTTGGGCTAACGCTGAAAAAGTGAGATTTCATACTGGGTCTCCCTGGGAAAAAATCTACCGTTCTGGAAATGGCAATATTCCACTGTCTTTGAGTCACAGCCGCTTTCATGAGACCAGTCCTGGGCGATACAGGGGCCACAGCCACCCCCACCAATTTTATCTCTTCGGGATCTGGGCACTATAGCGTCTGATTTAAAAAACCAAAACCGAAAACCACAATCCTAATTCGAAGTCAAGCAGCCTCGTTTGTGGGGGCCAGCTCCGTCCCTGCTACCCATGTCGCTTTGGCCAGCTTCCTTAGCTCTCGTTGACTTCCTTCGTTCCAACATGTCAAGAGTCGGTCCCACCTGCCCTGGCATTTTCACGATTCGTTGACATTCCAAATGTAAAAGGTTTGGCTCATTGTAAAAAAAATCAAACACACACCTTTAGTAATTGTTCGTCCCACTTTTCATCCTCTCCGTCGAGGATAGGAATGGGACCACCTTTGAAATGGCTCTGGGTCCTGCTTCCTCACTGTGCGCTCAGTTAGAGTTTTAGTGGCTTTAGTTTAAAAAAAGAAAAAAAAAAGCGTCATCCGCCTCGAAGCCACGTTGAGCGAAAATGACCGCTAAAAAAAGTGTTCTCCCACCTTCATTCCATTTTTAAAGTGTTGTGATATTTTCAACAATATTAATACAATACCAGTAGCATGCGCTTATTGGGTTAGTCTGTATTTTATGACTTACTATCGGATTTGCGGCTTGTTTTCCCCGTACTGTCACGATTCATTTCGGTTCCCATTTTTTTCATCCGCTGGAACATTGTCTTAGGACTATTGTCTGCTCCTGATAAGCAGCCTCCACTCTTATTATTTTAGGTCTGCTTATCGACAGTCAACACATCTCCCAAAATTATTTTTTTAGAACAACTACGTTATCCATTTAACCCCTCGGGCGCCGAAGGGCCCCTTCCTTTCAGGCACTCAGAATTCTGGCAGGGACTGCTCTGAAGTCAGAGAATTAGAAAGGCTGGCAGAAAAGGGGGCTGTTGCTCTTTAAATACTTCGGGGCTGGGCTGAGCTGGGCTGAGCTGGGCTGGGGGAGGGACGCCTTCACAGGGAGACTTGAAGATAGAAGTTGCTATTGGTCCTGACTCCTGACCCCGGCCCAGGCAAACTGCAGCCGGGCTGCTGCTGACTCGGGCTCTGGGAAGGGCTGGTGCAGAGACGAGAGGCTGGCTGGGAACTCCCAGGGCCAAATGACTGCCAATTTGGCCTCGTCTCAGCTGACTGCATGCCCAGGAGGGAGGGGCAGCTGTAATAAAGCAGTTTAGTGGGGGGAAGATATTGCTTCGAGCTCCCAAGGCCTCCCGTGCATTTTATGACAACATCATTCATTCCCACATCCGTACAGAGAGATACACATGCACACACACGCAGACATACGAACACGGACATGATCATCTCGATGTGTATAATGTAGGGGGCAGAGAAGGAGGGCTGTGTCCGAGCCAGAGATGTCCTGATTTAAACCTAAAATTCAGATGATCTCACAACACTTTTGCATTTTTCTTCTGTTGTTAAGTCATGGGGGAAAGCCGGGAGAAGCATACCCATAGAACACCTGGACTTCAGGGGAAGGTTCCGTGGTCAGCCCTGAGGCTCGGGTCCTGGGTACCTCCCCGCAGCACGTCTGATTCTCTCATTGGAAAGAGCATTTGAGCTGCAGAGATAGATGCTCAAAGGGCTAGAATGCTAAGAATCCTTTGTAACTTTTCAGAGAATGGTGCTACTCCTATAATGCAAATTCACCTTCATGTATATAAACAATTACAATATAATATAATATAATATAATATAATATAATATAATATAATATAATATAATATAATATATATCTCATGTCAGGATAGCACGTTAAAATGAATTATACTCCACTACAATTTGTCATTAAAACATACACTTTAAAAAAGTACTAAAATTCTGAAAACTCGTAGGACAGGTACAGGTGATGGCTAGGGAGAATTGTTTGTTTTTTCCAGGGGCCGCCATTCGAAGAGCAAATATCAAAATCACACGTCAACATGAGGTGAGAAAGACACTCTGCTTTACAAGGAACACAAAGAATTCCATGTCACTGGCTGCAGTTCAGATCAAGCCCCATGTGTTGGGGGTTCAGAACGCTCATGCATTTGTGCGATCCTTGCCACCGCCTGGAGCGGCAGAGGAACCCTTCTTCCCATTTTCTGGAGGAGGATACTGAGGTCAGCGGTGCCAGACAGCAAGCCCAGAGCCGCACGGCCAGCATATTCGAGAGCTGATGTCGTCACAGACGTTCAGACTTTTCTAATCGTGTTAAACGTCACGAACCCGCTGTATAAACAAACTTCCTCAATGCTGAGGCCCCTTATGGCAGGATTTTGTGATGTAAGGACCTTAGGTATTTTAAACACATTTCTAGCAGGAGTAGAATTTTTTTTGCAACGCACTCCAACATTTTTTTTTACGAAAGTATTGTTGGCATGCACCAGTATATTAGTTTCAGGTGTAGAACATAGCGATTCAACATTTACATACCTTACAACGCGAATGCCCCGCTAAGCCTAGTACCCATCTGTCACTGCGCAAAGTTATTACAATGTTATTGACTATATTCCCCAAAGAGAACAAGTCTAAAAATAAAAATAATAACGCCAGGTAACAATACATGGATGAGAATAATAGAGCTCGATCGTGCAGACTCTGCAGCGCCTGTCCCGCTTGTGGGCTCGAAGATACAGGTAGGGAAGGTAGAGCCGTTTCCCGACTGCTGTGCGCATGGAAGTCTCTCCCTCCTACCTCCGTAAACTGAGATCCAGACGCAGAGACGTTTCATCTCGAAATTTTTCAGGGAGATAATTCAGCCTTTCTTGGGAAAGGAACAGGATCTACAATGGACTAATTACAGAGAGAATTGGGCATTCCGTAAAGATTAAGGCCAAGCAGCTAATTACACCCACAAGTGGCTAACAGCAGCTACAATTAGCTGTTTATGGGAGCAATTATTGGTGTAGCCAATTTGGGACCCCCAAATAATTACAGGTGCAAAATCTCACATGCCGTCAGAAATGTCCCCTTTCAAAGTGCCAGCCCTGTGGATGTGGATTTTTCCCATTCGTTCGCCTGGCCAGAAAAACAACTAGAGAGATTCCAAAACTGAGATGCCAAAATAACATCCACTTTAACACTGTGTTTCTTAGATTTATTTTTTATGTTTAAAAAACCCCCATAATTAATTTACTTCATATGGTCTTTTAATATTCGGAGCATTAGAAAAACAGCGCATTAAAAAAGCTTAAATATACACATTTCTTTTCTACTTTCTGAGGAAAATTCACTAATAATTTAAATTACACTGTATTTTAAAACACGTTCTGAAATGAGATCAAGCCATCCCATGGAAAGTGTTATGGTCCAATTTCTGTGTTTATTTCTTGACCCTGAGTCAGCGTTCCTTCAGGGATTCAATTAACATGTGTTTCTAGAATTCCTAATATATTCCAGTATTTTCTGGATGCACAGACTTGAAAGCCACCCATGGGTGATTCTTAATTTTCCCAACTTCCTGAAATTTATATCCTGCTTGGGGCAGCCTAGAAATTTAGTTGTGATAAGAATTTATTATTTTGGCACAGAATTAAAGCCAATGACATAATTTTCTTAATATAGCTTCCCAAAATAAACAGATGTACACCTCTACCCCCAAACAACAAAATACAAAAAAAAAAAAAATCACGTTTGGATTTCCAAAGTTTTTCATTTGCCTTCCAAATTATATAATAATATGATTTTTAAGCTGTATTTTTATCTCTTTAGATACCAGGAGTTTCTCACACACACACAAAATGAAGTAGATTTGGTTATCATGCTGTTCCACCGTGAATTATTTCGAGAAATATCTTCTTGGAGCCACAGTGGAGAAATTTAGCTACTCTCAGTCAACCATGAGGCATTATTTTAAAGCCATAACACCCTCTGTTTTGAAAAGCCACGCTTGGAAAGCAAGCATGAGACTTCCTGAGACTGTGATGTATTCACGTCCATGTATTTCTAGAAGTGAATCAAGTTCATGAAAATATTCCAGGTCCTTTGGGTTGCATCATCTAGAGAAACGATTGTTTGATCAGCACACGGAGCTATTTACAAGTAGAGAAGGGAAGGGAAGGTAGGAAAATACAAGGCTTGGCCTGGGTGAAACCACGCAGCCGCCATTCTGACTGTTACCACGGAGCTTTTGCATGATGGCCTCGCCTCAAATTCATTTCTCTGACCTTCCGTACGGAAGCAACAAGGTCTTTTCTGTGGGGAGTGGGAACTGAGAGACCTGGGCTTGAATTGTGCTCCACAACTTACTACCTCTGTGGCCTCCTGTAAGTTCCATAGCCCCTTGGAAACTCAGTTTCCCCATTCATACAACCCGCAAAAGAGAGATCATAATTCCTTCCTCATGGGTAGCTCTTATAAGCAAAGTCATGCATGATATTTAGCAGGGACCTCAGCTTCTGTCTCCATGAAATAAGAGACATAAACCTCATAATTTCTAACCTCCAAAATAATGAAATCAATGATCCCCCTAAAGGATTCCTAGACTCACCCTTTCTCTTTACAAAATGTTATTCCTAACAGTTCCCCCTGCTTGGATCACAAGAAAGGACTATAAACCAGTTTACTCATTCATGCATTGAACAGATCTTTATTTAGCAGAAAAATTATCTAAAATAACAGTTATGGTGTGCTTGGTGCTCTTTTCAACCCCTTATATGTATTAATCCCTATAAGCACCTTTGTGAAATAGGTACCTGTATTAGTGCATTCTACAGATGTGGAAATTGAGTTACAGAGAACTGAAGTACCTTGGTTAAAGTCACACAGCTTGCCCTGGTCGGTATGGCTCAGTGGATTGAGCGCCCACCTGCAAACCAAAGGTTTACTGGTTCGAATCCCAGTCAGGGCACATGCCTGGGTTGTGGGCCAGGTCCCCAGTAGGGGGCTCAGGAGAGGCAACCGCACAGTGATGTTTCTCTCTGTCTCTTTCTCCTTCCCTTCTCTCTCTCTAAAAATAAATGAATAAAATATTAAAATAAAAAAAGTCACACAGCTGGAAAGTGGCAGAGCCAGGGTTTGAACCCAAGAGTTGAGTGCCATATTATCTCCTATGTCCAGATTGCTCAAGGGTCAGTCTGGACATGTAAAACCCAAACAATTAGAAGAGCTGTCTCAAGTTGTTTTTGTTTTTTTAAAATCCTCATCTGAGGACATACTTATTGATTTTAGAAAGAGGGGAAGGGAGGAAGAAACAGAGGGTGAGAAACACACATACATCCACGTGAGAGGCAAACATCAGTCAGCTGACCCCAGCATGTTCCCTGACTGGGGACTGAACCCGTAACTCAGGCATGTGCCCTGACCGGGAATTGAACCCAAGACCTTTTGGTTTACAGGATGACACCCAGCTGAGCCACACCGGCCAAGGCTCAAGTCTTTCTCTTTGTTGGATAGAGGTCACAGCAGTTCTAGGCCAGGGAGATGACATACTGTCAGAAGTGCCTTCCAAGCATGAGATCCATTCATTGTACCACGTTCTTGTTAGACCTAACTGGTGTCTGTCTGTCCAGGTAGACTGTTGCTCGGTGCGTGGGTGCTTATTAAACGTGCTGAGTGATAGGAACTGTTCCAAGATGACAAACACCCTCTCCCACTGCAGAAGCTGGGAAAGGACCTTATTTGCTGGGACAGGAGCATGACCCAGCTACACTGGAAATACAGAAATGAGAAGTTTGTAAAATACAGCACACTACCCCGTTCACTTCAGACATGAACTCAATATTTTATGCATTGAACATCGAGTTCCCTTTCAGGAGGAGCTCAATCTGTATTGAAAAAAAAAAAGCCTCAAACTGAAGAAAAAGTTCACTGGATCCTTTTCCCATCGAAAAGCCAGGAATGCAAATTGTAGCATCTGTTTCCCATGCGTATTGAGACAGGCAGTGTATTATTAATAAGGAGACTGTTGAGAAGCCAAAAAAACTGACACGACTCTTCGGAGCTGGAGCTCCCAGCATGCACTTCGGTATGGCTAGTTCAGGTCCGGCTCCAGTTCCTCGCTCTGCTTTCGCGGAGATGATCGTGTAATTGGGAACAAGGTTAGGTTCTAGGGGTCTGGGTGCCCCACATTCGGTGAACCTTGGCTCTATCAGAGGCAGATCAGTTCTGAACTCTTTACTGAGCATGTAAAGTTAAATAACTTTCAGAAGGTGATTTGGGACTCCAGCCAGAAAACACGGGGCTGTAACATCGAAAGGATTAAGCCGTCTAAATGGAATCTAGTTACTAGAAATCCAGCAAACCCAGGAATCACCATTGGAAGCTGGAAACACTTCAAAGTTGGGTAACTCCCCCTCAAATATACACCTGACCTAGGAAGAGAGAAAAATGGCAATGAACTTGTTTAAACGGAGCAGACTTTAGCCAGCCAATCATCACCTACCTGCCAAGTGGTATGTTAATTTGCATAGCAAAACTGGTTGGAGGACCGTGAGCACTAGCAAAATAGTTGTGACCTGAAAACAAAATTTCATATTCATCAGTAGCTTAAAATGGTTACAATGGCATCCATTAAAAAGTAGATATGGATTTTTAAAATTCAAAAAGACATAGCCACCAATTTGACTGAGTTAGTCCTAGGGATTGGAGATACCGACAAATACTCTTCTTCTTGCCAAATACTTTTGCCAAAAATAGAAAGCAACTTGCATTTGTTCCCACAATGTGCAAACCCCTGTTATCAAGAGCAGCATTCTTTATTAGTGATTCTAGCCCCTTCTTTGGGGAGTCCAACCCAATCCTGTATTTTTGTCTCAACTTTTATTCCATTTTCAAATGCATCCGGGACCCACAAACTGGGAAGACTTCCCCCCATTTTAATTTTAAGACCCTTACCTAAGAAGAGACGCTAACCGCACCCCTCAAGAGTAACGCATATTGTAGTTCTTTCTCTAAGAGATCATTCAAAATTCAGACAATCCTACAAGAGATACAATCGTGTCACCCCTTTTGGGCTACGAGTAAAAAAATTCACGGCTACCCACTTGCCCAGAGATTCCACGGCGTGAAATGGAAGGCCCTTTACAATCCCGGCTCCACCTGTGGCCAGCGCACACTGTCCTTGTGCCCTACAAGAGCACACACTTACTTCTCAATACACAAATTGTATGCATGACGCTTTCTCTGTCTGCTCATGCTCTTACCGCATGGGCATATGTAAAACCTCGCCTCCTGTATCTGCTTGGCCAGTATCTACTCACACTGCTTGGCCTACTTTCAAAAAATGAAATATAACTTACCTACAGAATGGTGTGTGTTGAAGGTGCACAATGTGTTGATTCGATCCATTCCCCTGTTGTGATATGATTATCACCGTAACGTTAGCTAACACCACCCCTACCAAGTCACATAATTATCATTCCTTTCTTTGCTGTGATGAGAATAGACGAGGTGTCGTCTCTTCTCGGTTTTGAAGTGGGAATGCACTATTGTTGACCGTGACCATTACTAGCCAGGAGAAGGCTCCATGCGTTAGACTCCATGAACTTGCGTCAGCCCCTGGTGGGTGCCCACCCTGGCTGGAACGGGAAACTGCCTCCCTCCAGGGTCCCACACTTGGCCGGACCACCCACTGACAGGAAGTCCCAGTGTTCCTTGCTTGCACGGATCTCTGAGGACATTAGACTCCAGGAGCTGGAAGACTGATCTGGGATTTGAGAAAGCCACCAGGGCTTCAACCATCCCGCTGACTTTCCGTTTGCAAACACGTGGAGGTGATCAGAGAGGTCACAACCGATTCTGTCCAGAAGATGACACGAAACGAAACGAACGATTTGGAGAATGTTTGTGCAAAATCAGTTGTCATTTCACCTAGAAGGGGAAAATAATGATAAAATCAAGATAGCCCCCTGTTCTGACTGGGGTTCTTCTAGAAACCAATGGAGACTCTGACTTGGAATGGAAGTGGCAAATTTCTTTTTCTTTGTAGCCTTAGTTCTCCAGGAGGTTCATAAATAGGCCACGGAAGTCTATTAGGGAGCATTTTAGTTTGCTGTTTTATTTCTATCACGGCCTTCTTTAAATCTTCACTCTACCTGAGTGGGAAGATAGGGGGCGCCAACCAGCATTTCCTGAGTACCTGGCCCAGGCACCCAAGTAGTGCAAATAAATACTTTGTATGTGGTCTCACTTTTGAGACAACCCATTGGCATGGCTTTGGGTGTATCTGGTGGCTGGTGGGTCAAAGCCACGGCTGCCCTAGGCTCACCTGGGACGTTTAAGTGATCTCGTCTGCCCCAGGGAATCAATTTGTTTTGATGGTCTGTGCTATAGCTGAAACTAGTAACACTTTTAAAAAGCACTCTAGGTTATTTCAATTTGCCTTAGGTTGGGGCTCGCTAGCAGAACAGAAAATATTAACAAGGCCCATCCCTCTTGTTCACCAATTTCAATGACTTAAAATGGCATTTTTTTATCAGTCACTGTCGATGAGGACTAGAAAAGGGCCCATTGTCTCAAAGATTACTGTGCCCAGCGTACCGGGTATAAACATTTGGAAGAGCGTGGTAGAAACCGTACCTTCCAGATGCAGTTAAGTTGCTAATCTTACTCGCCTCATATACGTTTCTTTCCATGAGTAAGCCAAGTCTCTCGTCGTAACTGGACTCGGGGTTCTTTAATTCCATAAGCTCTCCGATAAGCCAGCGAAGCTGGAGCTTTGGCAGGGCGCACGCCAAAGCGTATCGGAGATTGTAAACAAACAGTTTACCTAGAGCTGTTGCGGACAATACTGCGTGAAGCTGTCGGCTACATAAAAATCCCTCAGGGACGAACTCACGGCTTCTGCTTTTGCACTAACAGCTAAACCCCTGGTAGGCGTGTCTTGTTCATCTTAAGGAGCAAACAGAGGACAGTACGTGTTTTAATCACTCAACTGCAAAGACTTGGGTCTAAATTCAAATCCTACTGAAATGCTGCATCCCCGCTTTTTACTGGAAGGCCCGGCGAGTCTTTTTCAGTTCTTCGGAAAATGAATTTAGGTGTGTGAACGGAGATAAGCAACAGCGCGTGGCTTTCTCAGCATGCCTGCAGAGCAGAAACGCTATGGATAATTGGCAATCATGGGGCCAATGTTCCCATCACGATATTTCAGGCAAGTGTTCCAATTCTCATCCGAGAGTGAACTGAAGGCATGACATCCCATTGTTATGGAAGTCCAACCCTGGCTTCTCACTGAAGACACAACGACTAGGTTGATCATCGGAGTAGTAACTTTGAGTTTTCGGACCGGGTTGATGTGTGATTCTTACTACAGAGAAAATGCCAAGCGATATTTCTTACTTTTGAAGTTCAGTCTCCAGCATAGAAGGGAGTCCCTGAATTGTTCCCGTAACACATTACTTTTCTTCTCGAAGGGTAGTGTTCATTTCCTCCTCAGTTCATTGCCTCTGGGGTGCTTTTAAAGAGATTCCTTAAGTGTATTGGAATGGGGCCTGGGAATAGGCATGCTCAGGCCCTTGCAATAAAACAAGAAAATGAAATGTTTCATTACTTATTGAAAAAGAAGAGCTAAAAGAATCTTCCTTGGCAGAAGACATGATTGCATACTTGGTAAACCTAAGGGAAGCCACAAGTATCTATTAGAATTAATAAAATCATTAGAATTAATGAGGGAATACAGAGTTTTCTAGCTTCTCAATTAAAAGTGCAAGGATAGAGAAAAATGGATGCACAACAACAATAGAAAGCAAAATTCCAAGAAAAAAATGTAACAAGAAGTCATAGGATTTAATTGAAGAAAATGTCAAAATCTTATTGAAGGGCAAAAACAAGAAACAAGTGAGAAAGAAGAGTTAGTAATACTTTTATTGTACAAGATTATAGAATGTCAAATGTTGTCAAGTTCATCTATCAATCTGATATAATTCTAATTAAAACTCCCATCAGTTTTTTTTTTGGAGGATGAGTAAGGAATGTGACAGAAGAAATTGGAAGTTCACATGGAAAAAATTAACATTGAAACTAGCCAAGAAAATTTTCCAAAATAAAAGGAAGTCTAAAAATAAACTAATTAAAATTCGATGTATATTTGAATAGCCTTAGCGTGGGAAAGGCCTTTTCAAGAGATTTGAGAAACGAAGAAGCTCGCAAGGAAAATAGACACAGCCTGGGAAGAGATACTTGCAATATGTATGACTAACAAAGACTTAATCTACAAAAGTCCTATACATTTATAAGAGAGGCAAACAACTTTATAGAAAAATAAGAAATAGCCCTGGCTGGTGTGGTTCAGTGGATTGAGCACCAGCCTGCGGAACCACAGGGTCACTGGTTCAATTCCCAGTCAGGGCACCTGCCTGGGTTGCAGGCCAGGTCCCCAGTAGGGGGCGCATGAGAAGCAACCGCACATTATTGTTTCTCTCCCTCTCTTTCTCCCCCCGCCCCCTCTAAAAAGAAATAAATAAAATCTTTAGAAAAAAGAAAAATCGGAAATAGATATTAGCACAGAGTTCAAGGAAGAGGCAACGCTGGCCGACAATCAACTTAATAAGCGATGCTGAACTTCTCTCACAGCGAAAAAATTGCAAAGGAGAGCAAGACATCTTCAGCCTTCTCATGGGCAAGATGAAAACAGCAACAAAGATAACATACAAAGTATTGAAGGAGAACATCACGAAGGATGCGGGCAAATGGCCCACTTCCATGTCTACGATGGAAGTATAGATTATCACCGTATTTTTAGGGAAACAATCTGGAAATTCTTTTAAATTCGAAAGCACGTGTTCCCTTAGACCACGTAGTTCTGCTTTAGGAAATTTACGCTTTTAAAGTAAAGGCCTCAGTATGTGAGGGCTTCCGCACACAACAAGATCTGACACTGTGTTATTTGTCTTGCAAAGAAAGACAAATGCAAGGAAATAAAGGCAAACAAAACACCCTGAATATCCAGTCGGAGCAAAATTGCTTAGTGAGTGAGGCTGTGTGGGAAGTCAAGCCAAGGAACACGTATAAAGGACCCACGGAGAAAGACAGAAGGGGGAAGGGGTGGTAGCTTGAATGAGGGCGGGGCTGTGGGCGGGGCAGGGGAGAGTAACGGGGGGAATGGGGACAACTGTGATTGAACAACAATAAAGCATTTTTTAAAAAAGAAAAGAATGTGTTCTTCTTCTATCTTTTGATGTAGAGAATGCCCAAGATATCGGTAAGCGACGAAATGAGTTCCAGAGTGGCATGAATAATAGGATTCCAGGTCTGTAAAAAGGACTTTGTATGGGTACATATATGTTTGCATATGTTGGATATGAACATGGAGAAAGGTGTGAATAAATTCAGAGATGGCCCTGTGGCTCGATTATTTCATGGGAGTATATAATGCAGAATTGGCCCTGGCTGGTGTGGCTCAGTGGACTGAGCACTGGCCTTTGAACCAAGGGGTCGCAGGTTCGATTCCCAGCCTGGGTTATGGCCAGGTGCCCAGTAGGGAGCGAACGAGAGAGGCAACCACACATTGAGGTTTCTCTCCCTCTCTTTCTCCCTCCCCCTCTCTAAAAAATAAATAAATAAAATCTTTAAAGAAAGAAGAACATGAATAATGAAAAGCTGTAAGGGGACCAGATGAGATGGATGTGTTTTCTTTAAAATAATAACAGTCATTACAATGAATCCCAGTTCAAACCTAAGAGAACGGTTAGCTGTTAGCTAAGAAGAGAAAGTGGGGCGTCGTTCCAGGTTAGGGGGACAGCCTAGAATGAAAAGGGAAACGCATTCGGAATGGGACAAGTATGGTCAAGGACCTGCCTCGCAGCGCAGCTCAGCGGCTTTGTTTTGGGACTGAAACCACCGACAAGAAGTTGACCGCTTTTGAGCCAGAGAGCAGCCTGCTCGGATGGGGATTTTAGAGATGATTCTGACGGTGGAGCAGAGGGTGGCCTGAAGATGGCTTGTCGTAATAGGTCAGTGACAATGCTGAAGGCCCTGGCAGGCGCGTGGGCGCCAGGCCACAGCAGACTATGAAGGATCACGTGGGAGGCAAAACCTTCCAGCCCGGGAGATTAGTTGGACGTGGGTGACCAGAAGTCTGAGTTAGATGGGCCACGTGGCTCGAGGCTACTGTGTCACCAGAGGCCTGACAGGGTCAGGGCGGAGGACACTGGCTTGCGTTTGGCGGTGCTTGAAGCGACTCTCGTTTTGCCACGAAATGCGCAGCCTCCTTGGGCCTGAGTGCGCCGTCCGGCCTGACAAGTGGCGTTTTTGGAGGACTGGGTACTCGTTTGGAAGGTTCGGTTCTGATGTGTCAGTTTACAGGTCGGTTGCCTGGCTCTACTGTCACGCTCCCGAGTCTGGAAGGAAAGGCCGGCTACGGTGCGGTGTCCCGGCTCCGGGGGCTCTCCCGCGCATCTTGGAGACAGCCGGCAAGGTCTGGAGCCTCCGCCTTACCCAGCTGGGCCCCGGGGAACCCGGGCTGTGCGCACCCCACGACTCGGAGCGCAAGCCTGCGTTATCAGTGCCTGCCTAGCAACGGAAAGGTGACACGTGGGGCCTGCGTTGCCACCCATTTCCTCTTGATGAGAGGAAGGGATTCTCCTGCGAGTTATTACCTGAAATAATACCATATGGTAAAATGTAAACAACATCTGCATATTCATGTAATAATTTCATCTGTTTAATTAGTTCCAGCAAAGCAGTTTACCCTCCGAGGCCCTTTGCTGTCATCTCGGCGCTCATACAACCAGGGCTGACTGTCGGGCTTGACAGCCTTCTATTGTTCGTTCTCCGCGTGCACATCAGCAGCTACTGTAAGCGAATCTTCTGAGGGGTGGGGCGTCTGTCCCCGCCATCCAGCTAAGGTGGGGGCGGGGGAGCTGTCAGCTTGGCGGAGGGCTACTAAAGACGGGCTTGACGGATCAGGTGATGCTGGGAAAAGGCAGGCCGATAAGATTATGTATTTCCTGCACTTTGCTAATTTGGATGTGAGTTTCCGGGAGCTGTCGTGGTAACGGGATCCTCACCCCGACCCCAGGGGAAAACTCAGTCAGACCACCGGCACAGCAGAACCAGGGGCCCCATCTCGTTTTGCTCCATGTTTGAAGCTAAACATGGGCCCTGCAGGCTCAGGTGGAATCCACTGATGTGGTGGAAAGAAGCTGAAGGTTTGGAAGTGAGCACACACACACACACACACACACACACTCACGCACACTACAGAAGCGTTGAGCTGTCGTTTTCAACTGAAGTCAGCGGGGGTGAAGTGGGGCCTGCGATTCTGTGCTTCTAACAAGCTCTGGGGTGACGCCCAGGCTGCTGGTGCATGGGCCACACTGTATCTGGTGGGGCTAGGGGCCCTGTACTCATTTTACAGAGGAGAACAGAGCCCACGGCCAAGGGCAGCCAGCTTATTCAAGGTCCAACAAGACTAGAACACTCACTTCATTTGAAGCCCATGGCTCTTCACTTATGGCTGGTTTTGCTTATTTATTTATCTCTTACATGTGAACACAAAGTGTTGCACTGTTTTTCTTAAGAAGCATATAATTTATATATATATATAATTACATAGATGTGTGTGTATATATATACGTGTATGTGTATATATGTATATATATAATTGTGTGTGTATATATGGGCATGCATATATATATATATACACACACACACACACACACACAAAATTAGTCTCTCAATGGCCACCAATTTCTTTTCAACATCTAAGCTCAGGTACACATAAAACAAAAGAACCGATGTGGTAAACTTGAGCATTGTAGTTGCTTCATCTAAGAATGCCAGGGTTCTGCCATAGTTCTAGGGTCTGACAGTTCTTACGTCAGAGAACCCGAGACCACCTGGAAACGGGGAGCAGGGCTGTGGCCTCTCAATCAAATCACCGTCCAAATTTGGTGTGAGCATCTTCTGTGAGTAGGGGAACAACGGATCTTTAAGACTTATGTGGCGTTTTGCAACCGCAAGCTAAATATTGTGTCTCTCTTTCTGATAATGACTCCAAATAGCCCCAACGTTTGAATGTGATCCCACTTTTTCAAACCATCAGAGCTCTCTGAAATTGGATGTAAAATTAGTAGATATGTGCTTTTTATCGGGGGAACAGGTGACCCCCAAAAGATAAAAATCATAGAATTAGAGTTGAGTGATTTGATTCATCAGCTTTGTATCCATATATTTATTTTCAAACTAGTGTTATTTTTTTAAAAAGATTTTATTTATTTATTTGCAGAGAGAAGGGAAGGAAGGGAGAAAGAGAGGGAGAGAAACATCACTGTGTGGTTGCTTCTCATGTGGCCCCCTACTGGGGGACCTGGCCCGAAACCCAGGCATGTGCCCTGACTGGGAATTGAACCGGCGACCCTTTGGTGTTATTTTTTAAATATATTTTTACAATTTCTATACCATAGCCACTTTGTCATGGATCTGGTTAATTTCAACCCCAAATTTTCTTGCTAAATATAAAGTGTATCAGGGACCCCTATCTTTGCTGGCCATAGGAGTAGACATACCCACCTTCAAACTCCAGAAGTCATGACTTTCTTGTCCCTTTGCTGTACATTTTCAGTTTTTTTTTTCATTCTAGGAAGAAATTGTACAACTAATGGAAACATTCTCCCCCTCAAAGTACAATAAAATCATTCTTTTAAGTTTCTTCTTCCATTAAGTGGCTCATAGACGCAGGTTTTTATGCAGCCCTGAAGTGGTGCCTGAATTAGCACTCAGAAAAGTCAATTATACTTTTAAAGGCACTGTCTATAATTGTTATGGTCTCCTTGTACGTGTGCCCAAATGGTTTCTAATGGGCATTCCAGGGCACTCGGGTTAATGGTATCTTTTAGTGAGGCAAAAATGCTGGCGAAAACAGGGTTAACCTACCAAAGTAACTTTGTGTGGTGTTGTTTCAAAGAAATGGTCCTGGTCTCTGAGTCTACTTAACTCATATCGGATCTTCCGCAGTATTTTTAAATGGAGCTATCCTATTAAGTTGCTTTATATTAATTCAGTTGTTGCAGATAATTTGATGTTAGATCTACCCAGGTTAAAGATTGAGCTCTACTCCTGCAAATGGAGAAGAATCCCTATCGAAGCCGAAAAAGATACCTAATTAAGCTATTTTTGATCTTTGATTCTGTCAATGCTTTGCTTTCTCTCCCCCCCCCGCACCCCTCATAATCTTGACAAAGGGAACCCTCATGTCCTGATTCGCTGGTCTCTGACTAACCCAAGGGTCTCGCTGTGCCATTGGCTGTGATCAATAACTAATTATTAAGCCAGCCATTCTTTCCAGGGCTCCTTGTTAAAAAATTGCTTTTGGCTGAAAGAGAAGGAAAAAGGTCGTCGCTCTGACATGGTCGAGAGTCTTTCAAAATCCAGTGGGCCATCCGATTGAATGACTGTCCTAAACTAATTGATATAAATTTGAACAGAAGAATGCTTGTTACTGCAGAATCTCATAATGATATCCTGGGCAAGAAAACATTGGGGAGGGGAAAAAAATGCCAACACCAATTACAAAGCGTCCATACACCACTTTAGAATTAGAAACTGGAAAAAAAAAAATAAGAGTTTGGGTGGAGTGCGGCTGGGTGCACTTTGATGGCATATTCAGACTTCTTGTAGCCACAATTTTGTGAACACAGAGAGAGTCACTCTTTCCTGTGTTTATAGTCGTAAAAAATGGGTCCTTTGACGTACAATTGAACTTCTGTACTGATTACAACTTGCAAAGCATCTGAAGTGACAGCTGTCATTTCTTTGTTACCTAAGGTCTTGGCTTGGGCCACTCAGGTGAGATGTCGCTTTCTCAAGGATGCAACATTGAAAACTGAGATTGTTCAAAGATGAGCACAAAAATATTGCCATAGTAAAAAAAAAAGAAAATCAGTCGTTTCTTCCAACCATGCCTCCTCTTCCCATCATCACTTGGAGAATGACAAGAACATGAACAATAGAGTTTCCTGCATAAAATCTTTTCTGTTTGCCTATTGATTTAAAACTAAGATTAGACGAGGGCATCCGATACACAGGTTTGTTTTGATGGAAACTCGAAGACTGGAGACATGGCTGTAATTGAGCTGCAGCATGAGAAATATATTCACTCCTCCACTGATTTGTGGGGGAAAGTCTGGCGTTTCCAATTGTGCTTCTGGCATGGATGTGTCCTACAGGGACCACACTCCCTGTTTATTGGTGACTTGGTGGCACTTGGTGGCACTGTCCCTTCAGGCCAGGCTGTCCTGTCCTCCACCTCAGCCATCCCCCGTGTGTTTGTCGGACTTGAGGCTGAAGTTCCTAAGATTCATTCTTCGTAAATATTCTCTGCCTTGTCCTGAGGGAACGTCTTGGAAATTCATATATACTGAATTTATTTCCCATTTTAGCAAACTGCTTAAACTCACACCACAGTATTTGCTCGATTTAGAAAGCAATTTTTTTTTTCAAATTACGGTCTCTCTAGTGAAAGTAGGGGCTAGTACTCAACCTTTTTGTGCAACATCTTAGTTGATTCTCTCGGTTCTGTGCTACTCTGCAGTATGGTCTAATGCTTAAAAAAACTGTTCAATGTTTTTAATTAAGCTTCATTTAAAAAATTAAACTCGGAGTTCCCTGACATAGCCTTTGTGTGACATTTGTCTAGATAGCAAACTGACTTGGTCACAAGAAAAATCTGAGGGCCACTGAGTCACAAGGACCACAACCAATCATAGTCAACCCCGAATCAGGCAGAAGGCTTTGTCCTTTGCCTGTAACCTTCCATTTCACTTCAGAACGACACCAGAGGGCACAGACTTTATTGTAATGTTACAGATGAGGAAAGGGAGGCTTTGGTGGTGAAGGAATCGCTCAAGGTCCCAGAGATCAGGAAAGGTAAGGTGTGGCTTTGAACCCAAGCCTGGGTAAGCCTAGAGCCTGTCACCCATGCTGACATCCTTTGACGGTGCTCACAGCCAAGGACCCTGGAGGGTCAGTTACTGGGAGAGGCCAGGTGCTAAGGGACAAACACTGCTTGGAGCTGGACCCCTGACAGACCTTTGCAGCTGGTCACCCAAGGTCTGTGAGGAAATGTGAAAGTACTAAACAAAATTTAAAATTCTGGGGTTTCCCCAATGTCCTTTAAGAGCAGAACAGGTCTGCTGTTTCAGAGAAAGCATTTGTGGGGCGATCTTCAGGGAGAGGAACAGGGGGCTGGGATATAAAAATGAGATTTTATAAGGTTTTTTTTTTAGTGGTTTTTGAGTCTCCACAATGCTGGGTCCTGGCTTCCAAAGACCTTGGGTGTTTTTCTGTGCTTCTCCAAGGTTAGCTGAGCACAGGTTGTTATTTGTTTGTTTGTCATTTTTTGCACTGTTCGTCCCCGCTTGCACATTGAGATCACCTGGGGACTTTTCTCAAACACCATCTCTGGAGAGCCCTGCATAGATCCTCGTATTTGATTTCTCCAGAGCTGGGAAGGAGGCCCGTTTTTTAAACTAGGAGACTCTCATAAGTGGCCAGAGCTGAGCACTGCCGCCCAGCCAATGAAGGCGAAGCATCGAATGATCGGAAGAAGCCAGTTACGGTAATTTCTCAATGTTGACATTCATTCAGAGATATGACATTAACTCAGGGACTATTTACATAAATTATATGCATGTAAAAACATTTATTTACTTAGTATTCTAAAATTAAACTTTGGGTAACATTGAAGAAGTATCATTTATTTTATATCTAATGCAATGCATTACTATTTTATGCATTTATGAGAGTTAATTTTTGTAATTGGAGAACATTATGTATTGCAAGCACTTATTAATTCTGAGACTGAAAAGTTTTGAGATGCCATCTAAAAATACCTAAATTATGTGAGAGAACGCACAAGAACCCGAGGTGAAATGCTAATGAAAGGTTAAGAGTAGAGTTCAAATAGATTCTAAGATGGAAATGAAATTCCTCAATGGATAGAGAATACTGAAGAAAATAAAGAAAAACAATTGGAAACGAGAAGGGGAGAAAAACACCGGTGCAATATGTACTGGATTCGCATAAATGAGCACAGTGAAATCAGCGCGGATCAGCGTGGATGAGCATGGGTGAGCGAGACTCGAGAAATATGAATTCCAGCAGGGAGCACGGCGAGATATTGGGGGCAGGAGTTAAATCCATCAAATAACACACCGACTGCTATCCTGATGAAGAGGGTTCACTCAACCCGCCGTCGGAGGGCCCTCTTCCGTTATGAGAGTGGCTCACAGCCAAACACGAACTAAGCCACCAGAAACCCGCGGGCGAGAACAGCGCAGCCCAGAAATGCTCTCCAGTTCAGAGGGGCTGAGATCTCACCGCCAGCTAGATCTTCAGCATCTGGCCACTAGTTTCACAAAATATCGTATATAAGAAAAAATGGGCTCGTTCATCTTGTATTCATTAATACTGCATTAGTTACTATAGTTATTGGGGCACTGTTTTGGGGCGTCTTTTTGTCTGCTTCCCCGGCAGACTATAAGTGTCCTGAGAACACAGACCACGCATGTCAATCAGGTTCTCTCTTTTCTCGTGGTCCCTGCTGCATTATTTGGCCCTGGTGAAGGAGCAGTACACGGGGGCTGTTAATATGATGTCATGCCTGTAACTGTAGGCTACAACTAAGGGAGCGTCGTAAAGTTCTAACACGAGCAGAACAAAGAGGGTATGGAGTTCTGAAGGAGGGCTTCGGGGACAGCCGGCAGGAGATTATGGGAAAGGCTTTTGGAGAACATGGTCGTTATCACAGGCCTGGGAAGCGTTTGCAAAGCAGCGATTTAAGTACAAGCGCTGAGTTGATCAGCTGGTCCCAGATAAGAAGCAGGACACACAAATCTGAGAGAAATGATAATAATTAGTAATTTAAAAATAAATTTATTGATTTGAGGGACAGCAATTGATTTGTTGTTCCACTTATTCACGCATTCATTGGTTGTTTCTGGTATGTGCCCTGACCAGGGATCGAACCTGCAACCTTGGTGTATCGTCATGACGCTCTAACTGACTGACTCATCTGGCTAAGGCCTTAGCACTCTTACCTATGACCAAAGGTTTCTAAAAACGGTTTTGCCAGAGTTACTGGCTTATCCACATACACTGTGCTGCTTTCATAATGGTAGGGATGTTCCTAATTTCCTGAAGAATTCTAATTCTGGTTTGTTATAGAAATCAAAAGTGAAAGAAGCTTAGTAGGAATAACAAAGGAAAAACAGTTGGAGCATGCTCAGTCTGGGCCCGGGGAAATCCCACATCCGCTGCCTTATTTCACTTTTGTTTGGCCACCAAAATTTGAAGGTATACAAACCTATCATTACATTTTTAACCTCCCTCCTCCCAAATTCTTTACATGGTTTCTTCAGGGACAGTTCAGGGAGGGGCGGAAGGGCTCTTTGTGGCTTTATAATATATTCAACTACGTTGGCTCCTAAAATTATAACTTGGAAATAGGCTCCACCGTTGGCCTTCATCGTTGTAATTCTCAGCCAGTGGCTGTGTGTGGGGGCGGGGGGGGAGGCGCCTGAAAGGGCAAATAAATGCATGTAAACCAGCCTCCCAACATCAAAATAGAATCAGCCCATTGCCATTTCCACTTAAAGGGCGACCTTGTTTGGGGGCTCTGCTACTTGGATTTAGATCTGAAAGACAATTCTCGGCTTCTCTTTGCCCTTTCTCAATCAATCAAAAAGAGTCATGGAAATAATTATTAGGCTGGATAATTATTTTACAGAATAGAGGTGCTTTCCTTGTCCATTTACATTTCAGCGCCATTCATTACCTCCCGGAATACTCATCAGCGTGTTAAGTCCCATCCCTTGTTTTAAGGCGAAGGGGTCACCTGGGCAGAGACCTAAGGAGGAGTCTGAGCACTTGCGATGTAAAAGAAACCTTCCAAGGAGAGTGTTGAACAAGAAACGCCAGCCCAGGGCGATGGCACCTTGCATTTCAGCCCAAAAAGGAGAGGAGAGGAGACTCTGTCCTTGCCTGTCCGCTCCGGGAAGTGGTACAATAGCGGTCACCAGGGGCTGCTCCTGAAGCTGGGACCGCTCTGCCTCTGGGGCGTGAGTACAGCCAGGACTGCATTTGATCGGGACTCGGGAATTTCCCAGGACATCTCCGGACCTCGCGTTTCTTTCATTCTCTCACTGGCCTGCATCGGGCTGCAGAAGCAGGATGTTTCCTTGCGGTGACTGTTTTTACCTTCACCCAACGTGAGCTGTCGGGAGCCTTCGTTCCGTCTTTCTGGGTCAGCGTAGCTGAGGCCCCTTTGGCGCTGATGACTCTGGTTGTTGGACTCTGTTGTCTTGAATGGGGGCATGACTCAGTCTGCACAGCCGGTCGACGAAGAGAAGCCCAGCCTGACCTCCTAAGAAGCAAGATTTCCTTTACTTTGGATCATTTAAAAAAAAAATGGCAACGGGTGAAGCAACCTGGGAGGAGATACGAGGTCCAGGGTAGACCCTCCTCACGCCACCTTAGTTAAGCAGGTCTAGCATTTTCTACTTTGCAGTTTCCTCTAAGGCCTGAAGTTCAGGACCAAGGAACACTGACAGTTGCCGGGACACCAAGGTGATTGGGGACTTAACATTGGCCTTCTGGGCGGAAATCCTGGACAATTGCAAGGTGGGACCTCGCCCTCCCCCCACCCCCCAGGGTGACCTTACTCCCCTAGCAGACCGCTGGGCGTGTGGTTTGGACCCTCCCCTTAACCTTTCCTCCCCTGGCATGTCACTTAGTCACGTGGTAGTCAGGGGTGTCCAGCCTTCTGGCGTCTCCGGGCCACACCGGAAGGAGAGTTGTCTTGAGCCACACGTTAAATACATTGCAACACATAATCACAAAAAAAGTCTCATCATGTTTTAAGTAAATTCCCGATTTTGTGTTGAGTCCCGGGATGGACACCCCTGAAGGAGACCCTCTTAGAGGAGGAACAAGGGGACTGTCACTCCCGTGGAAGACCTCGCATGACCACTCCCTTGAGCACTGAGTCCTAGAGATGACATCCAGGCCTCAGGTGTGTTTCAGCTCCAGGCCCAGACAAGCAGCACAACCAGACAAGGGACTCCATGGCTGACATCAGGATCAGGCACATCAACACACCCGCCCCCGCCCCCGAGTGCTGACCAATCAGTAGAGACCAGGACCACCCTGAAAAAACACACCTGGAAAGTTGATGAATATTCTATTGAGATCCTCCCCTAAGACCTCCAGATAAATAGCCACAAGACAAAGAAGCCAATGAATCTCGCTCTCCCTCTTTCTTTTACACACCTGCACCTTCCCTAGTCTCTCTCTCTCTCTCTCTCTCTCTCTCTCTCTCTCTCTCTCTCTCTCTGTCTCTCTCTCCCTCTCTCTCACTGTACCTCCTCTCCTTCTCAGGACGCTGTCCCTCTTCAATTCTCTAAGAATGGGCCCTGGCTGGTGCGACTCAGTGGATTGAGCGAGGGCCTGCAAAGCAAAAGGTCGCAGGTTGGATTTCAAGTCAGGGCACACACCTGGGTTGCAGGGCAGGTCCCCAGTGGGGGGTGAGTGAGAGGCAACCACACATTGATGTTTCTCTCCTTCTCTTTCTCCCTCCCTTCCCGTCTCTCTGAAAATAAATAAGTAAAATCTTTTTTTTTAAGATTTTTTTTTTTAGATTTTATTTATTTATCTTTAGAGGGGAAGGGAAGGAGACAGGGAGAGAAACATCAATGTGCGGTTGCCTCTTGTATGTCCCCTGCCGGGAACTGGCCTGGCAACCCAGGCATGTGCCCTGACTGGGAATCGAACCGCGATCCTTCGGTTCGCAGGCCCGTGCTCAATCCATTGAGCTACACCAGCCAGGGCTAAATAAGTAAAATCTTTTTAAAAAGCATGGAGGTGTTTAGATAAGTAATGAGTTTACACTTCTCCAGCCCTTACTGTGCACCCCCACTCTCTTTAAAGCACTTCTCATTCATTAATTCTTTGAGTTGTCACACCACGCCTATGAAGGAAATGCTATTAATATGCCCATCGCACCGACAAGGAAACAAGTGGAGAGAGAGAGAGGAACTTGCCTAGTCCACGCTGCTTACCAAAGCATTGCTATCTCTGCTAAATGGCAGGAATTTCTCTTCTACCCCCGGCGCTTTCTTGGGATCTGAGCCATACTTATTAAACACATGCAAAGCAGGTTTTGAACCAAGGCAGTCTTACTGCAGAATTCCTGCTCAGAATCGCAGCAATAGGCTGCCTCAGAGAATTAATTACTAGAAGCCTTAGACAGATATCGTTGGCCTCAAATAGATATATTTGCAGAGAGATCAAGTCTGACATGTTCATAATGGGATGACTTCGATCAAATTGATCCCGTTAATTAGGAGACATGCCATAAATGGTATTCTTTTCACTTGATGAAATGAGTGACCTGAGGCACAGAGACGTTCAGACCCCTCCGCAGGTCACACAGCTACCCAGCAGGGCGGAGCCTGAGATCTAGGAAGTGGCCTTTGCTCACTGCAGACACCTGTAAATTAAGAGTCTCCACACAAGAGACAGTGTGCTCCCTGACTCTTAATTCTGAGCTCTTTCTGCCTGGCTTCGCTTACTTGTTTTCCTCCTTTGCATAAAAAAAAAGGTCACTTACCCAAGCTAACTGAACGTTTCCTCTGGAGGGAAAAATGTATAATACACCATACCTATACATTTCAAAGAAGTACATATATGGTGGTAAAGAGTTAAACAAAAAAAGCATGAATTAAAAAAAGAAAAACAAAACCCCCGACCATCCATATAGGGTCTTCTCATTGCTATAATGATATCAGTTGCAACAAGTCCAAGGCCTGACCTCATTACACGGGTTTAATTGCATTGTTACACAGTCTCACGTCTCCTCTCTTGGCCTCTTTCTCTTTATGACAGCTTTAGAAAGGAATTTCAGCTCAAGGTCAAAGGAAATTAATTACTGCTTTCTTAATCTGGGCTCATCTACATTTAGAAAACTTTGGGCTTTCTACCAACCTATTCTTGTCTCCTGTTCCTGTAGACCCAAACTTATACAACTAACATCTCAGACCTTTGTAAAAAAAAAAAAAATTGCACAAGAGCCCTCAAACAGCACATATTTAATAAATGCGGATCAGATCCCAGGAAAGCACCGGGTGCAGGAGGGAAATTCCTGCCATTTAGCAAAGATAGCAGTGCTTTAGAAGCTAAGAATTATCTTACACAGAAAATCGCATCCATAATTGGACTGAAGGCTATCCCTAGGATGTTAATATTGCTAACATAGTAACGCAGTAAAGAACACTCTAACATAGGAGGGCCGTAAGTGTGCGTAACAATGCACAATGGAATGATGTAGCTACAGATATTGATTTATTTATTTTTAGGGGGAGAGGTAGGGAGGGAGAGAGACATCAAAGTGAGAGAGAAACATCGACTGGCTGCCTCTCGAGCGCACACGCCCCAACCAGATACCAAACCTGCAGCCCAGGCACGTGCCCTGATGGGGAATGGAACCGATGGCTTTCCTGCGTGGGACAATGCCCAGCCCACTGAGCCACACTGCTTAGGGTTAAACTAGATTTTTTGAAAAAAGAATACATCAAATTTTGGATAAAAACTTCCTTTGGGGCAACTCTGTTTAGCTGGGCCTGTGGTTGTGGAATCATTTTAGCTCAGCTCATTATCATGATTCATTATCTTTATTCATAATACATTCATTGTTATCAATGAATGATCATTAATTTTATTAACAAATTATTAATTGTTATTAATTAATAAGAATCATTATTATTGTGGTTGTCGCGAATACTTCTCATTACTTATTCTGCCCATGATCCTTATCAGACCCGGAGAAGTTGCTGTCTCAAGGTGATACCGCCAGGGGTGGCGGAGCTGAGACTCCGTGAAGGCAGGTGGCTCACCCGTTCTCCCTGATAGAACACTCTGTTTTTCCTCAGGTTTTGGAAGGTGAACATCAGGATACAGGGTAGAGCGGCCCGAAGATCCCTCAGGAAAGTTCACATTTCTACACAAAAATGTCGATGTGTTAGGAAGTAATGAGTACCGTGACATCAGTGGAGTAAAATCACAGAATGAGCGAGCATCTCCTGGACCTGTGAGAGAACAACATCCAGTTATCGAAAATGTGTTAAATGCATTAGACCGAAAGTTCAAGTCTCTCAGCATGATGGCTTACGTGGATATCCTTCAACTTTTTTTTAGTTCTAAAGTAATAATCAAAAACTTGTCGAGGTTACAATGAGCAGTTGTACACGGATAACACAGGAGCGGGAAGTACGCAGAAAAGGAAAGGCACAGATACGTAGATCGAACTTAGAGAAGTATTAGCCCCATAGTCCCCTACTGCGTTTTCCCTAACGCTACTCAACCGCCGGGCCCACACGCCCTGCGGGCTGGGTTCATTGCCAGGAGCTGACTGCGTCCCCAGGCCCTGCGTTCTCCTCTCTGGAAGCTCCAATCACACCGGATCATCATTTCCCCTTGTCTGGGGTCCCCACTCAACTGTGATGCCCTCCACGGCATCTTTGTGTCTCCAGCATGGGCTATCACATCGGGCACATAGTAGGACCTCCATAATTACTTGACAGGGAAAGAGGTAACTCAACCTGTCTCGTTATGCTTAGTTACAGATAAATGACTCTCTCTAACGGTGGGGTGGGTCCTGTGGGCAATCCATTGGTCGTCTGACCTGCTCGGGATTCATGATAATTTTCTGACCACTGAGGGGAGTCTCTGATTATTTGGAGTTGATGCTTTGAGGTGGTCTCCTTGCTCCTGGTACAAGTCCTCGCATATGTGGCAAAGATGTCAGAATGAGGTCATGATGATAACAAAGTCCCATTGCGCTGAGTTCCTTTCTCTCTCTCTCTCTCTTTCTCTCTCACTTTCTCTCCTTTCCATAGCTCTCTGTATCTGAACACAGTTTTTATTTTTTATTTTATTTTATTTTTTATCTGAAGGGCCCTGCAGTCCAAAGTGAAACTCTGTTCATTAAACAAGGGTCTGTCCAGGTTACGCCCTTTGGTCAAGCGACGTAGTTCCGCCTGTCCGCAGTGTAAGTCACTGCGAGGAAGGCCATTGTCACAGAGAAAAGTAACCGTTCCCCTAAAGGAAAAGCAGAATTTCCTTTTGGCCAACGTGACAAGATTAAAAGCTTGTGATGGTAAGGTTTATACGGGATTCGCTGCTGGGATTGAAAGGGGATCTTTAAGCAGGCTGGGCTGTATTTCCCGATCATTGGCCACATCTTACTATACTACTTTAAAAAGAATGAAAGGGAAAGCTGTGTACGTTAGAAGTCCTTTTACTTCACGGGAGCTGAATAATGTGACTTTGGTGGCTTTCTGAAAGAAGACTACCAGCTTTTCCAGGAAGTTCCTCTTATTTTGTTGCTATGCTATACTCAAAATATATACATATATATATTTTTAAGATTTTATTTATTTTTAGAGAGAGGAGAAGAGAGGGAGAAAGAGAGGGAGATAAATATTGATGTGTGGTTGCCTCTTACACACCCACTACTGGGGACCTGGCCTGCAACCCAGGCATGTGCCCTGACTGGGAATCGAACCAGTGACCCTTTGATTCGCAGGCTGGCACTCAATCCACTGAGCCACACCAGCCAGGGCTGCTAAAAAAAAAAAATATATATATATATATATATATATATATCTCAAAAATATAAAATATATATATTTAATAGAATCACCATTAAACTTTGTTGCCCAGACTATTTCTTAGTCTAGACAGAAAACAGCCAAATGTTCTTTTTTGTTTTGAGATCTGCCTAACTACCTTCCATTTTAAAGAGGTCTTCCTGGAATCAGATTCCTACCTCCCTCTAAAGAAACTTCTTGATTTTTGCAGCCATTTGGTTGCTACTTAAGTCTTTAATTCCCTGCATTATCCCTCATGACTTGACTCTTTGAGATATTCCGAGGACAGGAAAGGGAAAGGGAAATGGATTAATCCGAACATCAAGGCACAGTTCTACAATCTCCAGAGAATCCCTCAGGCCCTCTCTGTACCTCGCCAAATTCCGTAGGTCTCGAGGCGGTAGTCCAAAACTAGGCATCTCATCAGTTTGGAGTCCATAATAATGGCAATAATTATATTTTAATTAATAATCTATATAGTTACGATCTACTTTCATATGTATATTTAAGCTCATTTCATCATGCTAACAACTGAGAGATAAACAGAAAGGGAATGTGCACCCCCATTTTACATCCGAGCAAACTGGGGCTCTGGGACACTAAGATGTCACACAGCTCAATAAGTGCCTGAACGGCGGTGGCCTCGGGACATTTCATCCGTAGCCTCGTGTGTAGGCGCCCAGGACAAGCATGCACTTTATTGGTTGACGCTCTAGTTAATCTGTTGCTAACTTAGTGGGGGATGAACGTTTTTCCTTCAAACTTATTTGGATTCTGACTGATAAGAACTCAAAAGATCCCTCGTTTATTGAATTACGACGTTTAGCCTACACTGGCTGGTGTGGCTCCGTTGGCTGGAGCGGACCACGGGTTCAATCCCAGGTCAGCGTACATTCCTCAGGTTGTGGATTCAGTTCCTGGTCAAGGACAGAAGGAAATAATCCCTGGTTTTGCTTTTATCATTTACTGCCCGTTTCCTACATTAGAACAACTTCCAGTTGCACTGTGAGCCACATGTTAGCGTTGGAGAGCTGGACCTACAGAAGTTGTGTGAGATTGTCCTGCGGGTCTACATAGTTGTTTGAGCAACAAAGTGGTGACAGTTGTGACATTTGTGTGACAGATAGCCATGGCGTAGTTGACATTAGCATTAGGAAAGCAGACAGGAGCCTTGGAGGATAAGGGAGAAAAATCTGCACCTCTCTTTGGCGCCTGTGGAATGAGATAGCGCTCTCTGCAGGCAGAAGACAGCGGAATTTGTGAGATCAGGGAAACCCACTTTTTTCATCAATGCCTCTCCCTCCCCGACTGACAGAGCACCACTCTGTGCCAAGTGCGTACAAGCCTTAAGGAGTGTGACTGGCATCCACTCATCGCTCAGATGAGTTGGTTCCCTATCTAGAAGCCCCTGCACAGAAATAAACAAAAAATAGTAAAACATGACGAAGGAATTCAGAGAAAGGGGACCTTTGCATCCATCTTAGGGACTTTGGGGGTCAGTCATGGAACGGCAGGAACTTCCATCCGTAGATTTGGAGCAAAAGATAATCCTGGGTAGTAAGCAGAGTGAACCAAGCTCCAGAGGTGAGAATAAAATATAATATTTAGAGAAGAAAGAGCATCCCCGCTGAGAGAAAGAAAGTGGAGAATGGATGGAGAAGTGAGGAAGTCTCCTATGTAGTTGACTCAAAAAAAAAAAAAAAAAATCTGTGGCACATAGTAGGTGCTCAACTAACACATGTGGCTATAATGAGTGAATTGCGCCCTGCAAAAAGATAAAGTGATTTCATAGCATCTCCGCATTGCCTACCAATGAATTAGCACACCGTCAAAGTGTAAACATCACTGTAGAGCCTGCTCAACTCCTGGACCAAATTCCAGATGTTAAAATGCTGGACTTGCTCTCTGGGATGCCCAAGGCTGACCTTAGGCCTTTGGAGTACATTTTCTTACATCTAGTCTGTATCTACCAATATGAACCATCTTCCTCTGGACTGCGCATGGCGGGGGTCTTTTCTGGTTTAAGGCAGCGATAAGAAGTACAGGCCCCAGCCCCTCAGAAGGGTCCACATACCCAGAAAAGCCTAGCAACCAAAGGTATTATCTTTATTCAGAAGAAGCAGAGCACTTTTAAGGCTCAGAAATATATATATATATAAATCGAGTTCTGAAATGGTCATTTTTTTTTCTCCCCTCAGCCATGCCATTATAGTGATCAGCCAAGCTTCGGTAAGGTAAATACTTTTGGAAAATAAGTGGAAATTTGCTGCAAATCAGTCCCTTTTGTGCATGGCCGCGGGAGCATGTTGAAATGTTTGGACACTAATACCCATTCATTTTCTTGGCTCCATAAATAAAAGACGCCGGCACTCTGGTGGCCGTCAAATGGTATTCTTCGGGCCCAGCGGGAACCCCCTCCTCATTACCACCGCAGGGGGCAGGACAGGCCCCAAAATAGCAAGACAACTAAATCAAGACATTTTCAATGTCTAACAAAATGACTGTGTTTTAGAAAGAACCAAAAGGTTGGAAGAAATTGGACAGCTTTTGTACTTAGTGTAATACCTTTGTTAAAAAGAGTTTGGATGGGAGAAAGGAACCTTTCAAAAAATGCGTAAGCATATTTCTGAATATCATTGAAAGTCTTGAAAGATCTTATGGAACCGCGCCTCCAGTGTGGTCGTCGGGAGGTGGGAGCCGAAGCTCTATTCCACTTGGGGGCCCCGGCCCAGGGTGGTCACATGGGGCTGCAGAAGTGGGGGTCGCCTTATTATGTGTGGAGGTTCCATGGCAGAGAAACTTCAAAAGAAGGTCAGGGAAGCTTCTGAGAGAGCCTGAGCAGCGATTTTGGACTGCAAACCTTCCTCAAATTAACATTTTTTTCCCCCTGAGCGTGTTTTAGCTGTTACCCTCTCTTTCATCCAGCAGGAAAATTAGCAAAAGTAGTTTCTGAGCGTCCTAAAAGCATCCCAACGACTGGGCTGCAAGGCAAGCCAGGGAGAAAGCGTGCACGGGACACATACCTGGATGTTCTTCCTGTTACTGTATCCCACCCCCAGTAAGGTGCTGGTCACGCACTTTTCAATAAACAGTTCTTTTTGTTGTCGTATTTTACCCCCTAAGTCAGTCTCCAGTTGGATAACAATTAGTACCGAATGTAACGGATCCAGTCACTCATTTTACGTGACGTCACCCCAAAGGGGTCCTGCAGGGGTAAACGCCCCAAGTCGCTTGCCAAATTCCTCAAAGCGAACCCGCCCCTGAAATCTCCAATGCAGGTCCTTTGGATGTTTGCAAGTTGATCAACAAAGAGAAAACTATCACCTCCCCCCCTAGACTCGCCCCCCCCACCCCCGCCACCCCCCCCATCATGTCATCCTGCCTTTTTATGACTCAGATTTTAATGAGAGACATACACATTACCTTGCCTAATAAAAATTCCAGGATTTCAGAGCCGGCTCAGAGCCGGCGAACCCCATCTGGTGACAAGTGGAGCTAATTAATATCTTTATAGGTGTCTTCCATCCGCTGGAGTGTAAGCAGAAATAGTCAGGGGTGCTTATAGCAGAGCCCCAGGCAATCGCAGGGGCTGTTGCTTGCCTTCCAGTTGGAACTGATAACAAGTAGGCCTGTTTTTACAGGATTGTAAAAGCCCGGTGCGGGGATGGTTCGCAGAGAGCGAGCACTGTTCTCGCCGCTTCGGTCCCTGGCTTTTCCTGCTTTGAGCTAGCCCGGCTGGTTCAGTAGCACGTGGACAGGCGACAGGGGAAAGGAAATACTAAAAAGAGATGGGAAAGCAAGCGAATAGCCCTGCTTCAATTCAGACAAAGCACCGTGACCTGTACACACTAGATCTCCTTGCGTAGGTCTCTAAACATCGGCTCCGTGAAGCACTTGCTTGCAAATTAAAAAGCAGGATAAACGGTCCAACTGAGGCTCGCATGTGTTCTGAAGGGTCCCGATCGGCCGAGCACAATGTCGACACTCTGGGCTGGGCGTGCAGGTGGTCATGGGGCTCTTTTATTTTTTATTTTTTCAAAGGTCCCCCTACAAAGAGCGTGCCAGCCTGGCCCCATCAGTACAGGCCAGGACCCTGGGAGCCGGCAGACCACTGGGAAATAATGATGTCAACCTGGCCGCGGTTAAGTCCATAGCACGCAGAAGGTTCACGGCTGCGTGGCCTGGAACAATGGCGGAAAAATAAAGACGCTTGCCTGGCCGGCCCCGGCTGTTATTAGCCGTGCTGTGAGATCAAGGGAAGGTAAGGGTACAGACTGCCGTTTCAACCAAGACCAGGTTAATCCCTCGGTGGGAGGAGAAGAGGCGGACAACACCCAGGCGGCCCTGGGAAGGAACGGAGGGGACAAATGACAATACCTTTATTTGCATAATCTGCGTTTAACCCTTTACTAATAGACACCGTGTTGCCTTCAAATCAGCTTAATGTCCTTGAGACTGGTGGGCAGCGAGCCCTAGCACCCAGCAGCTAATGAACATACTATCTAATATTCATTTAATGTGTAGTGTTAAGACCTATGGCTTGGGCGGGAGGGTGGGGGAACGCTAACTGTGTAGATTAAGAGGGACAAGCATCTCTTGAAAGGATCACTGTGGGAACTTGTTCCCACTCAGATTCCACTGCTGGCTTCATGATCTTCGGAAAGTGGCTTATTCTCTCTGCTTGGAGAACCGATGAGAATTAAGAAAACGGTTGGGAATTGAGGAAGCCTCACGCACCAATACTGGTTGAGAAATTTCTATGAAAACATAAAGAGCTGTCTGCATCCTATTTTAAAAGAACAGAAAGACCCCAAATCGCTGATTGCACTCTCAAATATACAGGCAATTTCTGTGTGAGTGTGTATGGGACGGGCAGGGTAGATGGTGAGGAAAATTATGGGGATGTAGGCCACAAAGAAATATGTAAACTTGAACTAAAAAATCTCACAAGAAACTGGTAAACGGAACTGGAATTTCTCAGGAGGTAGGACTGAGTGTCTAGTACGTTTTTTTCCCTGTTTCTTTGTTTTTGCATTTGCTTTATGATTTCCTGCCCCACCTCTTTCTACCTACCTTTTCTACTCTCCTGATAAAATCTGAGGACGAAGAAGTCTGCAAATTTAAAATATGCTAATTCACATGCTCACTTAGAAAAGGAAGACGGAGAAAGGTATCTGAAGAGTGTAGAAAGTTCAGCAAAGGAGCCTGCTCCTAGGTTCCAGGGTTACTGATTCATTGAATCTGATGTCTTCCTGGACTTACAAGGATGCGACGGGCTGAAGACAGGTGTGCACTGAGCATGTGCTATTTTTCACATCGTAACTGTGGTCCCATCTCCACAAAGAAACTGCGTTGAACAGTCCCTGTTAAGAATTCCTTCTTTCCCCCAGGCCATCTACTTTTGTAAGTACCACAGACAAAAGTATACTTGAGTAGAAAAAAGCTGACGTAATCTTAGCTTTCAGCTCAAACGGAACAACTGTTTTGACATAGTTCTTTCTCTTGTAATTATTTTTATTTTTTCTTCCCTAGAGAGTCAAGATTATGCCATATATAAATTGTGCTATACTTTTTTCCCAGTCACTATCACTATATACTACCAGGATCTTTATAAACATAGTTTTTATTTGGCTACATAACATTTCATCTTCTGAGTCAAGCATTTTGGTTTATACCAAATGCTTCAGTTAATATTAAAATATTACAACTGTAAGTAACGATTCAATTAAATCATTTTATTTAAAGCCTTCCATCGTTTGAGATTTTTTTCTTACTATAAATTCCCGCTAGAAGGCAGAACAAACTCTTTCAAAGTGACAGATTTAAAGAGTCTCTTTATGATGAATCCTATTAAAAATCACCCAAGTGTTTTTAGCTTTAGCTCCAAGAACAGAAAGGAAAATATGATAATACTTTAAAAACACACCGAAACAGAACTTTCATGCGGAATAGTCAGAATGGGCTGCGTAAACACTCTTCCCTCAGTACTGGAAAAAAATCTTGGCCTAACACAGTTTCCGGACATTAGTTTATTGGCACAATTGACTACTTAATGAAGCTGTAGTCTAAGGACCTCTTCTAACCAAATCCGTGGTTAAGTACGTCTCAGAAAACTTCTGCGATTACACAGGACTTGACTGCCTTTCACCCACAGAATCGCATCGAAGAGTGTGTCTTTCGTTCACATCCTCCGATGAAGCCTGAGGGCGTAACACACAAGACATTCTCTTAATCTATTGCCTCTCTGTCCTATAGGCTGTGCTCTACTGCCCTGCTGAGGGTTCGAGTCCACAGTGTTTGCAATGGATGAAAACCATCCCGTGTTACCCGGAGGACCCAGACCCTAGCAAGTTAGATAGGTAACTAACAGGTAAGCGCAGTCTTCTACCAAGTTTTATCTTGATAAACTGCTGCTACGTTTATTTTGCAAGAAAAAGGGAGTATTTGTGAAAATTTGTGCATAGCACTTTTACATTCCAACCCAGCACTGTTGTTTTTGAATTCCCTCTTAACAAAACACATTGTTTTTTTGTGTGGGGGGGGCATTTTTCACATTTTAATGGCCTGAGGTAGCTTTGGATCTTGCAAAACTCCACGTACCCAGGCCAGTTTGCTACTAAAATTAAACTACGTACTCAGTAAACATTTGGCCAGTTTATTCCAGATGGAAGCAGGTCAGGAGAGTTATAGATACTCTAAAACAAAAAGAACTTACAAGTACTCTACAACAAAAAGAATCGAGCCCCAGGAATCCTAAGAGTCAATATAAGGAAAGTAACCTAGAAAGAGTAACCTTTTCCTTTGAACAAAAGAATCATGGCTCATCTCTTTGAATGGCTTCCATGAAAGCGTCTCTCTAACACTGTCTGATAATAGATTAAAATGTCTCAGATTAGATCAAAGGAAGAATTACAGGGAGAAAAACTAAGGCGTGGAGGATCAGATGCACCATTACCTTTTTTGGAGACTAAAATGCAAGCCCATAAAAATCACAGGTGTGTTCAAATTATAATATGAAGCAGGAAAAATTAATTTTTAGACTGTTGGCCTAGTAATTTCAGCAGGAAAAATGCCTTGGAATGAATGAAATGGTAGAAACATCTCTTGTTAGTGAGACTCTCTGTTCCTTTAATTAAAAAACAGATGACAGTCTTTTTCTTCTGACCAGGCGAAAGTCTCCTGAGACACAGGAGGTCGAATTTCTGAAATCTGTGCCTGAATTTCCTATGAAAGAAAACAATGACCCTGATGACTATGGAGTCATTTTGGGGGGAAGAATCCAAAGACTAACATCCCACACAGGTGAGCTTGAATGGGGGATTAGTCAGTAAATGGATTAGCATACGACGCGAGAGCAACCGCTTCTTTGCCATAGGGAACTATCATTTCATTCAAAAGGACAAGCACCCCGAATTAGGACGCGCTTTGTATCACGCAGAACATAAAACGAATCACCTAAGTTAAAACGTCGTTTTCAGCTTTCTCCCACCTTGTCGTTCACCAGGTTTCATTTACATCAACGGAAACTCAGGGAAACTGGGCCAGCCGAGCTGTCGATCTGTTAGCCCGGCAGATGAATTAGTTTCATAAATACAGACACCAGATCCTATCTTATTTCATGCAAAACTTAGCACATAACCACAATTTGCTACTGCGGGATCGGTAGATCTCACAGAACCCACACAAGTGGGTGGCATCTCAGTTAAGCAGCCTGAACTGTCTCCAAACCATTCTGGCCTGGAAGCTTCACAAATATGTTTCATCGTGAAGCCTGCAGTATAATTTATATTTATATTTTTATATATACATATATATATATCTCACAAGGATCTGATGTACTTAAAACAATGTTGGCAACTAATAGTCCCGTCGAATTAGTTATATTCCAGATGCAGTCTTACAATTTTATCTTGAGGCTTTGTTTTCATTCATTTATTCTTTCCTCAAATGCTTATTACAAGGGAGTTCCATTGTGCACTTCTACATTGGAAGAACAAACATAATTGTATTACTCTATCTTCTAACATCCAAGCAGGGGTTTTGCTTCATTAACTGATTGACAAGGGGGGCTCAGAAGTGAATACAAACCAAAAGCGGCTCCCAAGGGCATTCATATGTATTGAATGCGTACTGTGTTCCAGAACCTTCCTACGCACCGCCCATAAGCATCACAGAAGCACAGCCACATTGGCAATGGCATCGCATTGTGGAGACGAGGAAACAGATACTCGCCGAGGTGCGTGACGGCCTGGGAGCAGAGCTGCGTCCGTCTGTCTGGCCTCCATTCATTTTGCCACAACCTATTAGCTATTAAGAAGTGACTGCGATTACTGCCTGGATTTCGAGGAAATACAGACTCTTTCTTTTCTGCTACTAAGATGGTCGAGACAGGAGCTTATCTTCCTGAATGGATTCACGAGGGCGTTCGTCTAGCAAAAAGTGTCCGACTGTCTTTCTAGATGCCAAAACTTTCTTAATAGTATAATTAGATAAATTATAATGTAAATGATGACTTCTCTGAAACACATTTCTAGAGATTGAGTGCACCAAAATAAAGGCTCAGAGAGCTTCTCAGAGGCCACAGAATTCGTCCTCATGTAGACAATCTTCTTGCCTGGCTGGGTGGCTAAGGTGGTTGGAGTGTCATTCCATGCACCAAAAGGTTGTAGGTTCGATCCCCAGTTGGGGCACATACCTAGGCTGCAGGTGCCATTACCAGTCAGGGTACCTACCTAGGTTGTGGGTTCGATCCCTGGTTGGGGCATGTATGGAAGGCAATGTTTCTCTTTCACATCGGTGTTTCTCTCTCTCTTCCTTCCTCTCGCTTAAAATCAATAAAATAGAACCTTGGCTGAGGATCTAAAATAATAATAATAAGAAGAAAAAGAATCTTTTCTAGTATCCCCGCAATTACCTATGTATGAGAGGTTAATGCCGACGATAAGAAGGAACCGAAATGTTTATTCATCATTCAAATTTCCATGTTGGCAGACTTCCACCCAAACCCAACTTCCATAATGTTTACAGAAAAAAGTCTGAAGAACAAAACCCAAAGATTATGTGTTTATGTATTGCTTTTTCATTTGCAAGTATCACCTGTGCCCAATTTTCTTTTCTTTGGAAGGGAAAATATTGAGGATGCATCCCTGGTCTCGGAAGGATCTGGAAACCCATCGAAAAGAATGGACCCAAGAACACTGAGAAGAGGGAAAAATAAATCTCTGCGCATCCCCACACATCGGCAAGATTCCACAGCAACCTGGACGAGCCCCCCACGGGACCACCTGTAAGAGTCCGAGACCTCCAGCCTCCAGGGACTAGTCAGTCTCTCCACTTCGCAGTCGATCAGCCCGGTGCTCGCACTGTGCTGTGCTCAGCCAGGTGACGGCTTTTCTGAAGTGTGCACCTGTCGGTGCGGAATGGCAATGAGCCTCCCAACTCATTTCCCATAGGCTACCGCTCGGCAGTGGATGTTAATGACTTTGGAGTGTTTTGTCTCCGACGATAAGCCGGAATCTTGACTATGCAATTGACTGCAACTACATAAATTGCTGTTTGGAGTGAATCTTAATATATATATACGCTTGCGTATGTGAATCCAGACAGATACACTTTCCCCATACGATGGGGTGGTCCACGTCCTACCCATTTTAAGTGAGCAAATTTGAAGGAAATGGCTGCATAATATCATCGGCGTTAACATCAGCTATTTGAAAAGCCCAAGGATTAAAAGTTAATTCCGTCCTTTTAATTCCAGGGACATATAAATGGCATTCTGGGTACGGCCAACCCCGCTTTTTATCGGTCCTTTCATGCTGCCTTCTCACTAATTCTTGGTTGTTCAAATGCTACCCACACAATAAAAGCCTTGAGTTAATTTACTAAGATTTTACACCAGTGCAAATGAAAGAAAGGAAAGTGCTAAACAAGGCAATTAGCACTCTGTTTAGTGCACTCCCAAAATAAATGTAGGCAATTTACAATTTGGCAAATCGCACCCTCTCCAGATCCAACTCATTTATGCCTGAGGGGGTGGCGCGGTTCATTAGGGGGGAAAAGTGTTTATATATTTTATGCTATGGAGGCCCAACCCATTCTGTGCCCCAGCAACAGATGTGACTCCTCCTGAGGATTATTAGTGTTTCTTGCAGAAAAATGCCAAACTATTACGCTTTCAAATAAATGGCCCAAAAAGAATGCCGGTTACTATCGAGTCTCCGTGGCTGGCGTTACAAGATGGTGGCGGCGGGGGTGGGGGGAGGTGGTGTGTAGGCGTGTGTCGGGGATGGTTCGCAAACCCTTGGGGATGGTCGGAGCCTCCTTTGTGGTCCTTGCAACGTGCACCTCCACTCTGAGACCCGTCGGAACTGTTCATTTGAAGTACTGCTGACTGTTTCCTAACTGACAGCGAGGTTGCTCCAAGCCTTTCATGTTTATTCTTGGGAACCTCTTATTAGTGCAAAAATAATAGATGTTGTTCATGCAGAATCACAACCAACATTCGTCTTCGGGACGCAGGCGGGATAAAGGTTAAACATGTGTCTCTATTGCCTTGGAACAGAGAGCTTGATGAAATAGTTCAGAGACGGAAAGATGGGCCAAACTTGGGATAACGGAACCCAAAGTCTAGCCTCTCGTTCCTTGGGATCGATTCACTCTTTATTTTAGGAAGATCAAGTTCTTGTAGTTCATGTTCATGGATTGCTGTCGTCTGAAATTTGGATTTCTGCTGGAAAGAAAATATGAAAAATGGACACCCGGCAAAAGAAAGGAAGGTGAAATAAAGTCCACCAGCCTTCCCTGTATTTTTGCTTATTTTTGAGTCTAGGTAGTTCTACTTGGAGATTAAAAAAAAAAAAAAAAAAAAAAAGACAAGCAAGGTAAAAGCATTCTTTTGTGCCCTCTAGCTGCTGAAAGCACAAATGAAAATAATATTCTCTGATGATTAAATTCACCTAATCTGACTTGGGGGGAGAAAGCCCCACGGTTTCTATGAGCTTCCCTTTTCGTTATAAAAAGATAACCCCATAAGTAAAAGTTTACCTCCTTGAATTAACTGGAGGTTGATTTTCAGAAGATAAAGCAGAATGTGTATCCGTTCAGGAGGGACTCACAGAAAATTCCACTGGAACGTGACTTTTCTCAAGCAGCTGGGTAATAGGGACATGCAAATGGTGGGCTCTATGCTGCTTTGAGTATTATTGGGCATTGATTTTAATTTGATTCCTGAAGGAAGTTGAGGAGATTGGTTTGCCAGCCTTAGGAATATTAGAACGGCCTCTAGAATGATTGACAGAGGTAGTGTGCATAGGTATGTTTATGAAAGTGAAAGTGGAGTATATATTTCATTTTTAGGTGACCTTCTGTTGTTAAGGTCATTCTTGGCATGAGAATGCTATCAAAATCAGGCCTTAAGAAAATGTTGCATTTGGCGGGGGCCAGTTCTAACAGCAGTTTGAGTGACAAGACTTTCAATCGAGGCTACATTTCAAAAAAAAAAAAAATCAGCACCCTTCGTGATATAAATGGCTTTCTGGTGGGATAATTCCAACAAAGGAAACTTCCTGATGTCCAATTTATTGCACATTTTACTTACGGGGAAGAAAAGTCCCAAGCCTGAGACATGCCTGCTGCCAGAATTGTAGAAAAGAAAGAGAAATTGTTTGACGTTCGCAGAATTATTATTATTTTCTTTAAAATCTCTCCAGGCTTCCAAAGAAAAGGGCTTTCTAAGAGCCCTCAATTTTTCAGTTACCTTGGAGAATGTTTGACGTGGGGCGGAGCGGACAGGCTGGGAAGGGAGTTGAGCTGTTGAATGAGTCAAGGGAATATCCAAGAACATCCTTCCCCCACTGAAGCGGAGGCACAGCTCAGAGGACTGGGTTGACGAGGCTCACAGTGATTCCCCTTCAAGTGCAGGGTTCACTCTCAAGGGCTCGGTCTCAACAGATGTCCTATAGTGACACCCCCCCGAGCCGCTCCTGTGTCGTGGAGACGTACAGAAATCAACCTAAATCAAATTAGTCGGCAGAGTCAAAAAAGAAAGGTCAGGTCCCGCAGCATCTGAGTAAACAGCCTATGCAATATGGCCATCCTCAGTCAGGAACTAATTAAGAGCGCATCGTCCTTCTTGGGGAAACCTCAAAAATGCGTGGTGCTGAATTATTAAAAACAACATACACAGAGAAATAAAAAAAAAAATCCCCCACCTCCCACTCGGCAGTATACCAGATGAAAAGCTAAGGAGCCATAATATCCCACGGAATTGGGACTCTTGGATTGAGAGAGTCTCCAAATCCCCAGCCTTCTTTGTTTTGATGACAATTTTTCTTCCGTGACGGGAGCAGAAAGTAGGCTGGAAGCCTGTCTTGTGTTACCTTTGTCTGCCCAGCTCAGCTGGTATTTAATTGGTCAGCAATGGGAGGGAAGTCTCCTTTGAGGTAATGAATATTGACTGTTTATGTTGAAATGTCACAGTGAAAAGAAAGCCAGCACCAAAGAGACAGAACCCAGTGTGAGTGCCTGAGACACAAAAGGGACACCAGCGAAGGCAGGCATTGAAAAGCAAAGCAGCTGAAATTCAAAGGGATGGGACCGGGGCCGGCCTCCACGTGCGGGAATTTCCAGCTAGCCGTGGACAGGTGAAAAAGTCGCTGTGTTACCTGTTACCACACACAGCGATGGAGCGCTTTTCCTAAAAAGGCACGCTGGCTGAGGCGCACAGACACGTTTTTAAGGAAGAGGCCCTCCCCTCGTGAACAATTTTCGGGAAATGGGGCAAACCGAACAGTTAGGAATGGCGCGGCTTGTAAATCTGAGACACGGAGAAAAACAAATCAACCAACCAACACGCATCAGAAGAGCTCCTTTGCTAGGCTAGCCCTCCCTTCAGACGGCTGGGTCCTGCGTCTCCCAACAAACATGCAGGATCTGGAAATGTGGGGGGGTCCTGGTGATTAGAGATTTTAGGGTAAGAAAGAAAGGCACATAGGGTCTGCTCATTAGAGGGGTTCAGGACGTTATCATTTAATAATTTGGGGCATTATCATCGGCCCATCTTTGGAAGCGGAGGGTGGCCTTGGGTGCACAGCTGGGGTCGGGGACACGCGGCTTTCCCCGTTTCGGCTCCGGCCAGGCACTCCCACGATTCAGTGCGGTTTGGCAGTGGGCGGTTTGGCTTTATTCATCCACAATGGATTTTATGTCACTGAGTGACTCGAATTTTCCATTCCTATATTTCCAAATGGTGACCAGCCGGGTGAGTAATATCAGGGGGAAAAAAAAAAAAAGACAGCAAACACAGAACGTCTTGAATGATTTAAATGCGTAGGAAGCTGTACCCTTGCCAAGCTTTTAAATCCGGGAGGACTCCGTTCCTCCCGCCTTTGGGCTCCATGACCGCTTTGCAAATTAATGATAGCCGCAAGTATTGTATTTCTTGCCTTTTTATTGTGTAGGAGAAGGGACAGGAAACAAAGAGATAACTATGTAACTACTGAGTCACATGCATGGGAAAACGAGGAAGACTGAGGGACCCAGACACACAGAGAATTGGAGTTTCTGCTCCCCATGAATAGGCGGTTGTGTTTACAGTGTGGCTTTACTGCTCGCATATTTCAAGTTCACATATTTGAACTTTATCATAATTGGGACCCCATCGTTGCAAATTTCTGAGGCAACAGCTCATTATTACCTTTCCCTTTGGATCGCTCCCAAATGCAGAAAGCGTTCCCTGTTTTATTGCCCAGCCATTCAATTACGTTCTTTTTTTTTTTTTGAAGCCCAATAAATAAAAGATGACTTCATGAGTCACGCCCCGGGTCAGGCTCGAACCCCAACCTGTGACACTCACTTCCCTAACTCGAACTAACAAGCTGCATGACCCAGGAAGACTGATACCTCTTCATTAGCAAGCTCCGCCTCACCTTTGAAAACCCCCAGCTCTCTGTTTGCATCCAGCGGGATTGAGACGTCTTGGGGTCCCTCGATGACATTTAGGAGTCCTACGAGACAGCAAAGGAAGTCGTTCCATTTCCAGTTCACCCGCTAAGAAGATGTCATTAAAAGAGGAAGCAAAAGGCAACCCTGTCAACTCGTTGGGGCCCAGCAGGTAATTCTGCCACCAGAAACGGAGTCCGGGAAGGAAACGGAATCCTATCATTCCTGACACCAGCGGAGCCCCCTGGTGTCAAAGGTGCGCCGTGCCAGAGAAGTTCAGGTGTTGCTAAATTCATTAATGTGTCACTTGGAAAAGACGTGGTGTCGCTCCTGCGGTCTGCAGGGACGCAAACCGGGGTCTGCCGGCTCTTGTCAGGACACTGTCATCTTAATTCCCTTTCTCTGCAGCTGGCGTTGCCATCTGCAAGGGGTTAAGGGCCATGGGCAATGGCCTCCTAAAAGGTTACTAATATTTGACATATATCATTTTAATCTGCCCTTTTCATCACCACTCCCCACTACCACCACCAAAAAAAAAAAAAAAAAAAAAATGTGGTTAAGTCACCCCCCCCTTGCGTTGCTTGGCTGGTCAGGATTTTGCAAATGAAGGTAGTAGAGGGAGAGTAAATCTATCTTGCTCTTTCGCTTATTTTTATTATTAAAGATAAATGGGCTTTTCTTTCTCAGATTGCGGGCCTCCGTGGAGGGCACCATGGTGCATTTTGACAGGAATTTGACATTTAAAGCCCAAGACATCGGAGAGTTTCTCTCCTTCTTCGCTGGCAAACATTTTCTCCAAATTTTATTGAAATGGGTTCTTTTGAAAATGTGAGGGACTTCGTAAAGGGTGTCTTGATAAACAGAATCCAATTGGTTGCTCTGCATCTGACATGATAAAGAATATTTATTTAGTGACTACCGTGTACCAGAAAGGATGAAGGAGGGGGTGTCATAGAAAGCAAAATATAAAATAAAAGACACCATTTTGTGAATGAAACAAATCACATTTCACGTTAACATAGCAGCAGAAGATAAGTTTTTCTAAAGATATATCTTAGAGATGGTGGTTTTAAAGACAGACCACATTTTCATAATTTATTTTTTTCATTTCAATGATCATACCAGCCCTGGCTGGTGTAGCTCAGTGGATTGAGCGCGGGCCTGCGAACCGAAGGATCGCGGTTCGATTCCCAGTCAGGGCACATGCCTGGGTTGCCAGGCCAGTTCCCGGCAGGGGACATACAAGAGGCAACCACACATTGATGTTTCTCTCCCTCTCTCCTTCCCTTCCCCCCTAAAGATAAATAAATAAAATCTAAAAGAAAAAAAAAGTACTCAATGATCATACCAATACAAGCAAATTTCCATTTACTATGGATTATTTCAAAGAAGTGAAATCACCAATTTTCACACCCTGGTTCGAGGCACTATTTATTTGCTTAATTTGGTTTGCAAAGGATGAGGTGGGTCCTTTTTTGCAATTTTTTCCTTCGTAGTCCAAAGATAACGAGGAAATGACAAATACCCTTCTTAGCTAAAACCATGGTTTAATTTCTATTAAAATAATATGAGTGCCCTACCAGGTTGGGTTCTTCTCGTCATTACTATTTATTTTGTTTGTGTGGGGGCAGAGCTAACAAGCTGTTACACTCACAGCTGACACTAATAAACAGCATACCCTTACTTCACGCCTGGTGATATACTGTGGCCATGCTTTAAATAAATTCGTAGACCCACGTTGCTGGTGTATGTGGAATCTGACTACTTCATGCGTGTTCAGGTTATATATTTTGCATAACACAGAAAAGTACTTTCTTTAAGCACAGAAGAGAATCCACCTACCTGCAAAGAGTTACATTTCTGATGTGCATGGAAACTTGTCTTTCCCTTTCCCAGCTAAAACTCTGAATATTTTCCTAAGACAGCTGAGCCTGCTTTCACGACAAAAATTTGCATTCCTAAGCAGCGCAGTGACAAGGTAAGGCAGCCGGAGTGCTAGAGAAAACGAGGGTGGAAAACACGTGAGGTGCACACGTCTGGATGACCGCATTGATGAGTTCCTACCTCACCAGATGCCTTGAACTTTTTCCCGGAGGCCCCTGCGTGTCCAACCTTTTGGCATCTCTGCGCCACACTGGAAGAAGAGTGAGTTACCTTGGACCACACATTCAATACAATGCGACATGTAATGACAGAACAATCTCATGGCGTTTTCAGTAAACACACGATTTTGTGTTGGGTGGAGTGCACAGGCGCTCTGGGCTGCATGCGGCCCTGGGGGCTGCAGGGTGGACATCCCCGAGAGGCCGAGCCGTGATTTTCAGAGCCCGGTCTCCGAACTCCGTCCCGGTGGTCGGTATGCCCTGTGTGCGCAGGGTCACGCAGGGTGACAAAATTTCGGCCTCAGAGAGCAGTGGCACGCGGCTGCGGTCGGAACGGGGTTCGCTGGGCAGGGCCGCAGGGATGCGCGAAGCACTTAACCTAGTGAGAAGCCAGGTTGGGCGGGAAGGGGCCCCCTGGACGAGTTGTTCAAGTTGAGCCTGGTGCTTGTGTTCGCGGTCCCTCTGGGGCTCACCGGGGGAGGCGGGGAGGGAGGGAAGCCTGCACTCTGGACTTGTACTTGGAGGAAGAAAGAAAATCAGTCCGCGTGCCCTGAAGATGGAAGTGCTCATGCAGAAAGTCACGGAGGCGCTGGCATCTTGTAAGGAAGACTCTAAGGAAATGGCTTCAGGCTTCAAGCAAGACGCTGAATCCCTCTCTGCTCCCCGGAGACTCAAGGGGCGCAAGCGGAAACAGGAAGGGTGTGTGTCGCACGGGCCCGGAGTTGGTGTGCTTTTTCATCCAGAAAGAGGGAAAAAGAAAACAGCTGAAACTGGGGATGCATTTGTATATTGGTAAACTAAATCAGTATAAGTAAACCGCTTCGTTCCTTATTCATTATGGCCTGGGACCCTACGCAGGAAAAACTGCCCAAATCTGACATTTTCTAGAAGGCGGTGGTGACCCTTTTGAGGAACATCAAGGTTTGCATATAGGGCTTCTGGTCTACAGGTATTGTTTGATATATATTTTTAATTTTTTAAAAAAGATTTTATTTATTTAGTTTTAGAGAGAGGGAAGAGAAAGAGAAGGAGAAAGAGAGGGAAACATGAATGTGTGGTTGCCTCTCAAGCGCCCCCTACTGGGGACCTGGCCCAAAACCCAGGCATGTGCCCTGACTGGGAATCGAACCCACGACCCTGTGGTTCCGCAGGCTGGTGCTTAATCCACTGAGCCACACCAGCCAGGACGATGTTCAATATTTTTGATCACCTCACTCTTCAATCTGAAGATTGTCACAGCATGGTGCAGCTCAAAGTATATTTAAAAGATATTCTAGATGACATCCTCTAATAATATGGTCAGGGACAGAACATATTGCTATGCCTAGTTAGGAAAGCAATACATTCATTGGAAAAAAAAACCCAATTTTTTAAAATAAAGTGATCATTTTAAGACCAAGGGAAAGGGGCCCATGAGCTTTTCATGGCGACATTCAACGTCGACACTGGCCTTGTCGCTGAGTTCTCGTGTCCTTTGAAAACCCAGCCATTCCCTTGGGACCCTCATTCGGTGCCATGGGAAGAAGGTCAAGAGTGGCGAGACCCGCAGCGGGGAGCCTGGGTGTACCGAGACCTCGTAGGTTGAAGTTGGACTTTATTTTTGGTTCCCACACCACCACCCACAATTATACAATTGCCCTGGCTGCACCTCCTCGACGTCATCGAACGGAAAATTGTCGGTCGATATTAACCCTGATGATCTCTTTGATTTTTCTCGTTGCTTAAAATGTCCAAAGGTTTCTTTGTACTGACCCAGTGGTTTTGCATTAGGAAGGGCAGGCCATCAAAAAAAATTTAAAAACGAAGGGAAAGAAAGAACACTGTTTTTGCATTATTTTCAAAAGAGTGAGCAAAGCAGGCAACACTGAATGTTGGCAGGGCATTCCCGGATGCGACCCCTTTTGTCTTCTCAGCCTCGTCTCGGGCTCGTGCCCAGCAAACCACAGGCCGGACGTGGTTCTCCAGGGAGCTCTAAGGTGTACACAGGGACCCCCACCCAGGATTTCTAGGACCCTTCATTGCTCACTGCGTGGGGGCTCCTGGGATCCAGTGCAAATTCTACTTACTCCACAGTCTATAACAGTGGCCGAGTTCCTTCCGTTCTTCCTCAAGGGGCGAGGGTGACCAGTTTCTGTTCGCTTGCTCCTACAAAATGCAGCCAGTTGGTAGACTGTAGTTAGGTCACTATTGGGGTGTTTGGGTAGTGCCGTCTCGGAAACCCACAGCGCATCCAGTGGTCCTGATGCTGGAAGATGGGGAGGATAGGGCCCGAGCCTCAACTTCTTCATTGCCAGCATGAGGCTGTACTTCTGACATTGCCTTTGAGGAGAAAACTATGACATCTAAAAGAGTCTCTCCAGCCATATAAAAAAGCATGTGAATATCTATAAATATTGATCCAAAATGAGTGGCATGAATAATTTATCGTGAAATATACTTTCTTTGTCTTTCAGTTTTTAAAGCAGCTTGGGGTTTTTGCCCCCCTCTAAAAAATTATGGTTGGGCAGCGTATTCTTCCCTCTCTCCTTGTAGAGCCGTTTCTTATTTTTAGAAAAAGAAGCAATATTTTCAAAAGATGTTTGAAGCTGGGAGAGGAAACACCCAACCATGCCCACATAACCAGAATGGAGCTATTCTGCGGGTGATCTAGCCTCTGGAAAAATACAACTTGAGGTTTTTGAAGAAAGTATTTCGAATCTGTTGTCATAATATTGTCGTCTTCGGTGCCTATTCTGTCGTGGCAGATTCGTTTCAACATCTCTTCTGTGTACTTGAAGAAAAATAGGAATTTTTATTTGTTGGAGCTAATGGTTCCAGCCTAAAATATTCCCTTGCGTAACGAGAGCAGAATACACACGGGGGCTCAGCATCATCCGCAGCATGTCTGACCATGGGCCCCCCGTCTGGAAAGGGCAGCGGATGCTCCCCAGTCTCACTAGGAGCCGGTTGTAACTGACCACGAGTCTGGGTCTCCTTCGGAATGTCTATCGGTGTTTCCACAAGGGGCTCACATCTCTGCCGCGTTCTTCCTTCCTCTCTCTACTCGCCCAGAACCAGATTCGAGAAACGAACGCCTCCAACTCATTTCTCGGATACGTTTTCTTGGAAAAGCCATTGGTTCTGAATTCATCAGGCTTGTCTTAGGTGCTGAATTGGCTCAGAGAAAATGATTTGATGATGATGATGATTTTTGCTTCATTTCTTCCCCGTTGAGCTTGCCAGCTCAGGTCCGTTGATTTTCGTTGTTGTTATTGTTTTACAATTTTGTTAGTTTTTTGTTCGGCTTGTGATGGAAAGGGAGATAAGAAAGAAGCCATTGACCGGGTGTGGACATTGTCCATTTCAGAAGACTTGGGCCATTTTGGGTTTTTATACTATATCCCGACACCTTGACTTTATCTAATATTTTGGACTCACTGGGAGTGCTGTGGAATTTGTGCAGAAGAACATTTAATTCATGGAGCCCCAAAAATCTAGCAAGCACACATGACTATTTTTCTGAAGTCTCCTTGTTTCCAAAGGGGAAAAAAAAAGGAGATCAGAAAGTTCTGTTGCGTTTGATAGACTAGAAACTAAGGAGCCATGTGGTGTTTGCCTGAAATAACAAGACAGGAATTCTATTTGGAGACCTAGGCGGGCTGGCTGTACACGCCTCCTCTGTTCTCCACGGGCAGCCTGGTGCTGGACCAGAATGGGCAAGGGTTTTGATGTCAGAACAGAGCCAGAGTTCGAACCCAGCTCTATACTCCTTGGCTGTTACCTAGGCAATTAACTCAACCTCCTTAATACTGTTGCTCTATTGGTGAAAAAACATCACCACCACCACCACCACCATCAGTAATAGCACCTGCCTCATAAAGTTGTTCAGAGGATTGAATAAGAGTGCCCATTTGACCTGCTATCAAAAAGCTTCCAAATACAGCCTTTCTCTTCTTGCCCTGGTCTATCGCAGCAGCCTCCTAAGCATTCTGTAATATCGCTAGTTAGATATATATTGTGGGAAGAGATATCTCCCTGAAACGGACATCAGAATAAGCAGCGTCTCTGCTAAAAATCTCTCAGACTCCCACTTACAGAGTAAGCCTAAGCTCCTGAATGAATATTCAGTCTTCCTGTCCTGGTCTTTCTCTTTCTCTCCCTTGCCCATCTTATGTTCCAGGCCAATCAATGCTGTTCCTTCCCCACTCCGGTTTCAATGGCATTTTCCACCTGAAACATACTCCCATCTCTCCCACTCCCTGCACGGTACATCCCTTACTTAGGTCAAGGGCACAGGGCCAGACCTTGGAACAGAGCTGCTGAGCACCTGGCATGTCAATCATCACGTTCACACTGTGACTTTTCAAATATACCCCGAGGTAGAGCGGCCACATTTACCATCTAAACTGAGACCCTTAGTGGAAGAAAAATGCTAGACCTGGTGAATGCTGGCACCACAGGCAAACCAGGGGTCCGCAACTCAGCGGTGGGGACAAGAACAACTGCAAATGAATGCGGCCAGTCAGCATCGCAACGGATTGCAGAAACCAATGGATTCGCTCTCGAACCAATGGGCCTCCTGCGTCGTGGTCGGCTGGGGAGGAGTCCCTCGTTTCTTGGTGTCGGCCTCGCCTCTTTGTCGGATGCTGCTTCTGGGGCCACAGCATCTCTCGACAGTGGCTGTGCTGAACCCAAGTCTGTGCTCAAGGAGGGGACGTAGCCCCTTTCGGGGTCAGTAGTATCAGCACGCCCTTACCTGATTGAAAGGGAAGTTCTCCCATTGTCGTATCTATTGGAGGATGCGGCTGACCCTGAAAAACATTTGGTGATATATTTGATAAGTGATTCGATTTTAGAAATGATTATAGCATGCATACGAGACATTGAGTGGGGATCATTGCTCCGAGGGCACTTCGACATATGACCAGAGACCACCGGGATGATTGGCGTTCCCTTTCATAACGTTCGTGGCCTCGTGGGAAGCCCTCTCTGTCTGTGTTATTTCAACTTTGGCCATAAACTTGGGGAGTGATTGGTACATTACACAAAACCGCGTGCGGGATGCAAGCATTCGGCTTTCTGAAAATCTGTCATCTTTCTTTCCTATGTTAGCCTTGCTCTTACTAAGGAAGGAATTTCCTGAGGTCCTATTGCTCATGCCAATATTTTAACGGATTGATTGTTTCTCAGTGTGGAGGGGGGAACACATCGTACATTAAGCATCTCTGCGACTTGCACGCACTGGCGGCAGGATGGCAATGCGACAACTGGACAATGTAAGTGGCACCGTATTTGCATGTGTGCAGCAGTGTTGTTTGTGTGCGAAGTCTGAATGTAAAACAGCATTCCTATTTTTTTTTTTTCTTTTTGCTTAGCTGTTCTAACAGAGACAAATGCAAACGACACAGTTGTGTAAATAATTCTCCCTGGGTCCTTGCCTTCTGGGTTTTGGCCTTGCCTCCGAGGTTCACAGTGTGAACAGGGTTAAAGGTTCTGGCAGGGTGAATTTATTGTCTCCAACTCAGAATCCTTCAAGGCAGGATCACTAATGGGTGACCTTGGGGTTCGACCGTTCCAGACCCGGGAAGATCAAGTCTCACCCGCCCCCGCCTCCTGCAAGTGCTGTGACCCCTCTATTCTCACTCTCCCTGGCCTGACCTTTAACTCACTGACCTTTGACCAAGATATTAAGCAAACACCTGCTTGGGTCTGTGGTCAAAGACCGTGGACTTGAAGATCTCCCATCATTTCCTGGGAATAAGCTGCGGTGGAGTAATGAAATATAAGGCAGACCTGTGGACGTGCTTACAGTAAGTAATTATATTGCTCCTGACCACGCACAATGCGCACTGTGTAACAACCCCGGCGTACTGCGAATCGATGCTAATCAAGTTGACCAGAGTATTAATGAATTGTCCCGGGTCCGCTAAGGCTCCTGTTATTTGCATTAACACTGACAATGCTGTGGTGATATTTATTCCCTTTTACTGAAAGGGACCGATTCTAAAATTAATTTTACAATACCTTAGATTTACCATCGACAGTAATGCAAAATGCATTAATGTTTAACGGAGGTACCAGGAATCGTTTACATGATTAGATGTAAAAGTATTTGGTGAGGTCGGCCGAGATAAATTTCGTGCTTGGAGGGAAGGAAGGAAGGATGTGCCACTGAAAAACGACTCTGAATCCTTAAAGATTATTTTAGAAAAATTTTAAAGATTTTTATTTATTTATCTTTAGAGGGGAAGGGTAGGAGAGAGGGAGAGGGAGAGAAATATCAATGTATGGTTGCCTCTCGTGTATCCCATGCTGGGAACTGGCCTGCAACCCAGGCATGTGCCCTGACTGGGAATCGAACCGCGATCCTCTGGTTCACAGGCCCGCGCTCAATCCACTGAGCTACACCAGCCAGGGCTGAATCCTTAAAGATTAAAAAAAAAAAAAAAAAAAAAAAAAAGCAGAGTACATTATGTTTTCCTGAATTGTTCCACCAACATCAATATTTTGCAAACACAAGTTCACCCCGTAGGACGCCATGTCCTAAAATATAAAATCCTACCAACGAGTGTTTAAAAAACTGAGGGTTTCTTTCATTCTGAAGAGAAACGTGTCATGGAAAAAAGAGAGATCTCTACTAGTCTTCGTTAGTCTAGTGTCAATTGTTAGGGCTCTTCTAAATCAAACTAAAATGAAATAAATTTAAAAAACAAATGAAACCTAATAGTTCAGATCTAACTACTGCTTAGCCAAGTGTTTTAGAAGTAAACTATGTTTATGAAGCATGACTCTCACTTGCTTCCACAGCGACCTTCCGGAATTCACACCGTCAGCCGGTGAATGCAGACGTCACCCCTCCCGTAGAGCAGCGAGTCACCCGCACTCGCGGCGTTTCCTTGACACTAAAGTAGTCCCAACTTTGAATGAAACGAGTCCTGGTACTTCCGAATAAGAGTACATCCGGGATATTTTTTTTTCCTGGAAATTAATACCAAGAGTAGTTTTACCAGTATAGACTGAAATACATTTTGTCTTCTTTCCTCTTTGATTTGGGCGGACTTTACCATTTTTTTCCCCCATCATTTTAAATATAAGTCAAGGAGCAGAACCAAAATTGAAAGCCTTGAATGGCATGGCCAGTTTCTCCTGCTCACGGTCCAGTTCACAGCAGCTCCTTTTTGTGGTTCTCTCAGCCTGCCCCCCACCCCCCCACCTCCCAACACGTGTTCACTACTCCCTTGCTGCACTAGGCCAGGTGGGGCTGTTCTCATCTCTGTTCTGTAGACGAGGAAACTGAAATAGGACTCACACAGGGGGTAACTAGCAGAGCCAGGATTTGAACTCAGGAACTCGGGCATATGGTCAGGCCAGAACCTTTCTCCTGATCATATGCCAGCTGCTTTACAACCCAAGTAACGAACGGCTCATTGAGAGGGCCATTCGGCTGACATCCACCTCTGCCGCAAATGCTTCTTCGACATTGCAATAGATTCAGCTGAGCCGATGTGGCTGCCTTCCACAGCTCCCTGAGATGCAAAGCTAAGCCTCACGCAGCTTGGTATCGTGCCTGGCCCTCAGCCGGCATCTCAAATACACAGGGACAAACACAACGGCAATGGAAGTGTATTGAACTTCTACAAATAAGGTTCTCTTACCCAAAGTAAACCACATATGGTAAGTATGTGTTATTACTTCGGTGCCTCGGTCAATAGAAGAAATTTAGCTAATGAGAAGTCTTTCCTCTAATGAAACATCACGATGGTCTGGACCCAAAAGCCGAGGAGATACAAAACCTTGACCTTGGTTAATTTGGACAGATCCTTTGGGCAGGTGTATGCCTCCTCTCCTGGCACTGATGTCGCCAAACACAACCTGGAGAAAAAGGTTTCTGTGGGTGTTTTCCTTCTGACTTTCACAGCCGAGAGTGAAGTAATTTGAAAGGTGCAGGTTTTCATGCTTAAGACACACAGGCCAAGTATGTTAACTTGTTTAATTAAAAAAAATGCATGGGGGTGTAAATAGAGGGAGCAGCCCACAGTCTGAGACAATCAATACGTCTTCTGATAAATGTTTAAGGGGACGCTGGGAAAAAAGTTTCCACTTGCTCGCTTTGTTTCATGAAGCTTAACGAATAGGTCCTGAGGTTTCAAATTAAATAAAAACCTCAGAAGTGATGTGGCAATTATTGGAGGTTCAAGCAAGGCGAGACCGTGGAGGGAAAATCCATCCAGTTTTCTCTGTGTAGGAGGTGCTGAAATCTCGGTGTCCAACTCCTCATAGTGACTCATTATAAGCTGATGGCCCGGCCTGGCCCCATCCAGACCCTGGAGAGGGGCATGGGGCAGGGGGGTCTAAGATGCTTAAAAACACTTGTACTTGACCCTGTCTTGTCTGTCTCCACGAGAAAATTTTCACGAGCAAATTTCTGACCAAATAGTATATAGTGGCTCCTCTAGATGCCAAATGTGTTTATTAGCAAAATACCTCAAACTACTGAAAAACCAGATTGTGAATTAAATGTATTTGCTACTAATGCTGTACTAGGAGCCTGAAATATCTTTAGCTGGAACTTACAATTTATATATATTAAATATATAATATACTATAATATATTATATAATATATATAATATTATATATAATATATAATAATATATATTTATTATGTTTAATATAATATATAATATTTATATGTTATTATATATTATCTAACATATAATATATAACATATATTATAATATATTTACATATATTATACATAATATCATTCATATATATATGTATAAATAAATAAATTGTCTGTGCTTATGAAGGAGCCAAAGAATAGAGAGGCTCATTACTTATCACAAGTGGCTTCAGACGCATAAATTCTGGTCTGAATTTTCAAACTAGAAATTGTTACAAGAAACCAACAATTCTTCATGGCTTTCTTCCCGGCTACTTCTGCATATGCGCATACAGACGTGTGCGTGTATGAACGTGTCTCAGAGGGTTGTGACTTCGAGTTTTCAAAGAGAAATTCAATAGTAAATGAAGGGTCTGAAAAGAGCATTCCTGAATGGGGAAGAAAAATGCACATCGGTCGAAAGCATCAGTAAATATGGCTGTTTCATATGCAAATGAAGACTTCTCCAGTAGAGAAGGCATTGTTTTCTAAACAGTGAGATAATATTCTTGAACAAGGTTACCGGTGATTACATAAAGTTATCTCCTTCATAAAGAAATTTAGAGTTCACAGTTGCTCTTTTCATTAGCGTGGGCTTCTCCGCCAGGCTCCCGCTGCAAGCCGAGCTCTGCATGGTAATTAAAGATGATAAATAATCGTAGCATTGAGGAAACTGAACTTGTTAGAGATGGCGGGTACCGCGCTAGTACGTTGGAAGGGTGGGTGGTTGATGTATAAATCGCATTAAAGGCAAGAAGGGCAGGTGGGAAATGGCCCGTGAATGTAGCTACATTTTAAAGGTAACCAGGTAGATAAGTCAATATGCCTTGGGCCAGTCACTATCTCGAGTCCATAAAACCTCAACTCCTTATTTGGAGATTGCAACATTTTTCACTCCCCAAATAAGGTGACTATTCTTGATTTTGGATGGGACCTAAGGGAACAAGGGCAGGGTGAGCTGGCATTTGTATTTCCTCCAACCAAACATATGAAACTCTTTCCCCCTCCCCCCCTTTTTTCTTTTTTCCTTTTCTTCTTTTTAAAGCGGGTCCATTGACATCCTGAGAGAAATTACTATCTCAGAGTCAAGGGCAGGAACAAACAAAACAAAACAGAGAGACGGACTCCCCCAACCTCCTCAGCCCAGAGGCACTGGCTGATGCGGAGAGAGCAGGGCCCTGAGCCCGTAGAGCCGAACCGGGCTGACCCTGACCGGCCCCGACACCCGACTTTGTCCCGCCATCTGCACAGATGGGAACTTTGCCTCCCAAACCTGGCTTCTCATTTGACATGTCCAACTGGGGGAGAACTCCGTCATTTCCCTAGCATCCTTATCGCCACGGGCCTGACATCTGAATATGAAAAATATACGTGCAAAGACTCTCGGAAGCACTTCTGTTTTTACGGCAGGTGTTAGGAGTGAAGGCAGACGCAAAATGCTTTGAGCAGCATAACCCTGCTGAGGCGCTCATTGGAATGCTGTTCTACCTTCCATTTAAAACCTTTTAGTATTGGAACAGGCTGTCCCAGTCAGGTTCTCAGTTCTCGTACGAGATAGACGCCGGGTCACGGGATACCTGGCTACCTCGGTGCTAATAAATTTAGAGTTCCGAGTGCTGCTTTCTCTGAACATGTCCTTAAGTATCTGAGGCCTGGCACGTGCCTTGCTGGGGTGTGGGTAGAGATCTGGCTTTAATTCATCCTCTTGTAATGGATGCTCACCGTTGTCCTCGGTGGTTGTTCATTTTAATGGGTTATATGTGGATGTGGTAAAGAAATAAGACCACAGCGTCACCATTGGAGGATAAGTGGGCAGTATGTGCGAGTGTGGGGAGATGGAGAAGTGGTTACCTCCCGTCTGGAGGGGGAGGAAGTTTCTCTAGAATAAAGGCGTTGCTTCTGAGTCTAACTAACATCCCGACTCAAATCCTGACTCTTATCAGCTGCAGAACGTTGAGCAAAGTACAAAATCCCCCCTAACACTCAGTTTTCTCATCTTTAGAATGGGCAGTTGCCAGCTGTAGGTGTTGTTGGAAGTTTAATTGAGATAATATGTTGAAAGCCTCCAGAAGAAGGCTGAGCACGCAGGAGGGACTGAGTTACATTAGCTAGTGTTTGGGCATGCAGTCGTGTTCTAATAATGTCACTGTGATTTTCAAAGCCTCTGCTTAAAATACACGTTGCGCCCTGGCTGGTGTGGCTCATTCGGTTGGAAGGTTGTCCAGCAGATGGACAGGTTTTGAGTTCGATTCCCAGTCAGGGCACATACCCAGGTTGTGGGTTCGATCCCTGGTCAGGCGCATCCTAGAAGGCAACCAATCTTCTCTCTCACATCTATGTTTCTCTCTCTCTATCTCTCTCAAAGCAATAAAAAAATTGTCCTAGGGTGAAGATAAAAAAAGACATTGTGTGACAAGGAGTTTGCTGGCTCCTCTGGGCAATGCTTTGCACAGTTTGACTTGTTACAAAGCTCCTTCTAGCATTCTCACGTGCTGTTGGCCTGTTTCACCTTCCACCTTGTTCCATCCTTGTCACAGAGGACCAAGTTGATGCAGCTTCCGACAGAATCCCCGAGACAAGCAGATCAAAGCGTGGGAGCGGTTACTCTGAGTCCTGGTCCTGAAGCCCTCTCTTGCCTACGCCTATTTCCCAGGCTCCTCACGTCCTCAGCACCCCCAGATGAAAACCCCCCACCACTCCGAACCGCCCCGCCTGACTGTAACTCCTCCAGGGCTGTAGACTACTTCTGCCAACGTAGCTGCTTTTAGTAGGACAGCCTGGACAGTGCAGGGGGGACAGCCCAGGCCTTGCAGCCGATGAGAGCTGGGTTCGAGTCTCACCCCCACCATTTCCTAGCTGTGTAATGTAAACTTTTTGAGCATCGTGCTTACCTCCTGTAAGGTAGAGGTGATGTTTGCATTCTTGGCGGCTTGCCATGAAATTGGATGGCAGGATACACCCAAGAAAAGTATTAGGAGATGAGTATATGAGGGCGATTCTTTGGGGTCACAGGCTTGTCATCATTTAGGGCTAGAGTGTCTTTTCCATCCCTTCTGAACAATGACACAGTTCATCTTTGTGTGTCCATAATAACAACAAACAGAGCATGAATTCGCTCTTAGCTTGAGAGATGACATTGACCTTCAAATATAGCACATGGAGGAACAGCCAGATGGGGATGGATGGATAGATGGATGTTTGGGTGAATGGATGGATGGATGGATGGATGGATGATAGATAAATTTCTTGTCCAGACTTTGGTAGGTGGGCTTTCACTCAGAGAGGGTGTCTACTCAACGTGTCCTGGACCTGACCCAGATGGAGGAGGGAGGCATTCTGGGATTGCTGACTGCGGCCATACAAAGGCAGTGTTTTACAGAGAAGATAAAACCCAGTCAAGGTTGACTGTCCAGTTAAACTGTTAGCCAGAGATTCGGAAATCCGGTGGGACCTGGGGGAAAGAAAGCTGGACAAGCAGCTTCTGGTGGGTGAGAGAGACCAGGGAGAACGCGCAGCCGGGAGACACTTTTGGAGGTCGGAGGTGTAACTGGAGAAGCGGCGCACAAGGGAGCCGGGGCGGGGGGCAGCCTGCAAGCTGCTGTCTGGGCTTCGTCTCACCGTCTGGTGAATGGCTGGCCCTCCTGCTCCCCAACCCCACGGGGGCCACTGTGGCGCATGGAAAGTGAAACTCAAGTGAAAACATAAAGCAACGTGAGCTGATTCCTGAGTGCCATCCACCTCGTTTCAGCAGTCTCAGTCTTCTGGACCCTTCTCCCGGTTCGGAGCTTCCAAGCAGGCTGGAGATGAGGTGATTTCACTATGCAAGGACGCTAGCTGTCCCACCATGCGCTGGCTTGGAAAACAATCACGGGGTGTTCCTCTGATGAACGGTCCTTCGGGATGGATGTTGGCTCAGTGGGATTTTGTTATATTGTTTTGTTTCTAATGGTGATTGTATTTATTTTGTGGACTGAGATGAGATGCATCGCTTCTCCTAATAGATATTAAAATGCTAGGATAAGGTTTACATCTTAATACTTAATTTTCCCATTGTTCTGTGGGGGACCAAACCCCACTTGGATATATGGATAGGCTGATCAAAAATAATGTATATGCACACATTTATTTATAGACATTAGCTATTCGATTTTACATGTCTGTGCACCTACCTACCCACCTACTTATGTATCACCTACGCAGAACTTCAGACCAGCGGAAATTCTGTTACCCACATTTCAGGAGTAACTGTTGAAGAAAGAGACAGGTTCTTTTCAAATAGTTGGCACCAATGTGTACCATAGTTGGGGGAAGGGAAAGAGAGGGTAGGAAGCAAATATCAGCCAAACACCTACTATGTGCCATATCTCATGCTAAATAATTTTACATATATAATTTACATATATAATGTATATATACCTTATGATGAAGGTATTATTATCTGCAGAATAGGAATGAGGAAGGAGGCTCTTGGAGGTAAGTAACCATGGAAGGTTATTCAGCTCGAACTTAAAACTCCAAAACGAAGGACCAGGGATATACAAAACTCCAAGGCACAGAAATAAACCCTAACTAAGGTCTGTGGCAGGGAAGAGACAGAGATAGACAGATAGATAGATAGATAGATAGATAGATAGATAGATGATAGATAGATAGATAGATAGATAGATAGATAGATAGATGACAGGTAGATAATGAATGGATGGATAGACAATAGGTAAATGCATGCATAGATGATGGATGGATGGATGGGTGGATACATAGATAGCAGTTGTATCCTCTCTCATTCACAATATCTTTATCCAGGTAACTGACTTTTAGCAGATGGATGCTCTTGCCAAGCCTCAGTTTCTTTATCTGCAAAACAGGGGTTTGCACTAAATTATCTCTAATGTCTCTTCATCTCTAGCCCTCCAGAGTTTCTTCATCGTGCCCTGCCCCTCCTGGGCCTGGTGCGAGTGCCCCTGGCCCTCTCCAAACGCGGCGCTGCATCCTGAGCTGCCAGCGTTCTGCACAGAGTTCTATTTTGCGATGGCCACTAAGGATCCCTAATCAAGACCCCGCCTGAAAGGTAAACAAACCAACGCTCCTTTGTTTTTGCGAAGGGAGAACTAAGGCATATTGATTCTTCTTCTGACCCAGGACGGATCTGTATTGATCCAGGAAAGATTGATGGCTCTTTTGATCCGAGGCTCAGCCAAGCCTGACAACACCAGGCCACATTAGAGCGGGACCGTCACCGCGGCACCGGGCCGCGCTCCGCCACCTTCCTCCTCCTTGGCTTCACTCCCTTCGCAAAGCTCTCGCCAATGTCACTGACTCCGTGACACGGTATGTCATAAGGAGGGACTCCACATTGGCTTGTGGTGCTCAGCCTGGGTGTCTCTGACCCTTGGAAATGGAAAAAAAAAAAAATAGGAAAGACATTTTTTTCAAGCTATCATTCGGACTTTGAAAGCCTTACAGAAACCGGACATTAATTCATGAGAATGTGGTCCAGGCTATTTGCTTCATGGAGGTTGTTCTCTGTCTGCATCATGTTAAAACAGCCCAGATGGACTGGGGATAAGGCAGTCTCTGCCACGTATTTTGGAGACTCTGGGTTACACGCAAAGTCTTGGCATTTCCTCCGCCCAGTGGTTGGGAGTCTGGCCTGCGGGGAGTCTGACGTAGACTGATTAACAGTGACGTCATGGGTTTACCAGTGACCCCAGATACTACAGCCAAGTCTCAGGGATGCTGAGGGTGTGGAAGGGACCTCCTCATTGCTTCAGAGGCCCTGGGGTTTCCTGCCTGCTTGCAAGTGCTTCCCAGCCAACCAAGAGATTCTGGGGACCCCCAGACTCCTGGTATGTAAAAGCAGTGTTTTTGAGAAGGGAAGCAAATCATTGCCAAAATGCAGGTCTGAGATCGCAGACATTTACCTGGCGTGCTTTGGAGACATTAGAAGTTAAAGCCAGTAGCTATCTATTTGTTTGCCTACGTAGGTGAACACAGTACATGCGCACACACTTACGTGCTGGTATTAGTAAATACGCGCATTTCCTGTTGCTATTTTCCGCACAACTGCCCCGAGTGTGGACGGGCTTCTTTAAAGAGAAACTTTACCCTGTGACCGCTCACTCCCCCAACCGGTTCACTCCTCTGTGTACGAGGATTTCAGAGGAGTGGGAGGCAGGGGATGGGGAGGGAAAGAAGGTGGGACGTAGCCATTTATTTCAGAATATTTCTCCACTGCTTAGTGTTGATGTTTTTTATGGGGGGGGGGTGCGTCGGGTGAGGGTTTTCAATGACCTTTGATTGCACGGTGGTTCAGGCCATGGCCATGAGAGACACCAGGTCACGTACAGGTCTAGCTGCCGGTCACGTGACTCCGCTGCTACACCCAGGTCTTTGAGGTAAGTGAGAAGGGGGTAGCGCCAAGGGAGGGGCATATGGACAGCTCAGCGATGGCCCTGATGTTCTGACCCCCCGCCCACCCTGCCTTGCTCCGCTCCTCCCATCCTAGCAGGTCGGCTGCTGTCAGAAGACCCTCCAAGTTTATCGGAAAGATCCCAGGGCACAGCGAGCCTGGGCCCCTAGGCTACCTGGGTGGTCAGCAGGGAGTTCCTCCCTGACCTACCCAGGGAAGCAGCAGCTTCCCTGCCCCCCGAGGGCAGAGCCCCACCGCTGCCCGTCAGCCTGCCTTGCAAAGGTCAGGTGGGGTCGTCCAACTGGCCAGACACGGGTCACTTACAAACACGGAACATGATACACCTTCCAGAAGGCGCCTGGACAAACAGCCTGTCTTGTCTGTGGGCACAACTGTGGGGAAACGTTTTCGACCTCGCAAGATGGCCCAACACGCCAGGCTGGAGCGTGTGCTTGGCTGACGTCGTTTCTAAAGTGGCTCCAATTTCCCCAGGAAGTGGAACCCTTCTTCCTTCCAAAATGGTTCACGTGCACCACTCTTCAGTCTGTATTTTTATTTCTCAACGTTTCCCAAAAGGATTTGAAGTGACCACAGTGAATGTAATGTGATGGTGACAAACCGTGAAAAATAAATTAGGGGCAAGTCAAAGGGGAAGAAAAAGAGAAAGTTGTATCCAGGTTGAGGGAAGAAACTACAGCGATGGAGCATAAACTGTCCCTGCGAGCTTCCTAGTGGCCATGGCAAAAAGGGAAACTTGGTAGACTCTCTCCAATGAAAGGAAGGCTGCCCACTTATAATGAGAGAAATACTAATTTCCTGGATCTGTTCCATGAAAAAACAAAACAGGAGATGGAAGACAAATCGCATAAAGGCATTGAACACGTAAGGTTTTCAGTGAAACTTAAATAATCATTGCTAGCAACTGGCTGCATTCATCGGCATATCATTTATTCACGGGTGACTTCTCGGTGAGAATAATTAGCTATGCGGTATGGACTTATGGGAGTTGGGACACCTTTCCGTCCCTGCCCCCCATTATTTGATTGATCTCAACAATGTTGGCAAACTGTGGCCTCCACGCCAATCCCAGGACACCTCCCATTTCCGTAAATAAAGTCTTGTGGAAGCACAGCCTGCCTATTCAGCTATAGTCTAGGGCTGCTTTTGAGCTACAATGGCAGAACTGAGCACCGGCACCCACAAAGCCAGCAAAGTCTAGGATAGTTACAGCCTGCCCGTTACAGAAAATGTTTACCACGTCTAGAGAAGGGCCTGCAAAATCAGCCCTTAAGACTAAGAATCATCTACTTGTAGATCGCATCCTGTTTATTTTTTAAACAAATACATAAGTTACCCACCCAGTGTTAGTGGGATTAAGACAGTTTTATCTATTTCCGTTTCAGGTCAGGTCTCGCCCTCTTACCTGTGCTATCCTTGTAAAATTAATTGAAAAAGGAAAAGCAACGGAAAATAGAAGATGATGTCTGAAGACCTTCTGTAATTACTGTCTTCTGTACCCTAAACTTCAAAAATTGGGGGGGCCTGATGTTTTTCTTCTAAAAAAACAGGTAGAGATGTTGGCAGCATTTTTTTAGAGAAAATATATCTGAACTCTGTCTCTCTACTAGAAAACTCTTTGGCCTCCATACTCGGTTGATTTAAAATGTGTGAAATATGGAGGCTTATTTTCTGTATTTAATTAGGGAGGCAGAAAGGTCTCAGCTCAAGGATCTATATTTTGGATTTTATGGGCATATTGTATTTTGCTGTAACAGAACTTCTTATCAAAATAGATTTTTTCCTCCTAATATGAAAATCTTTCTTTTAAAAAGTTACCTTTTTGCCACTTACTAGCAAACACCCTCCTGCAGTTTTAATGAAGCTAGAATTGATGAAACACAAATAAACAGAAAAACAAGGACCTTGACACAGAACTGAGTGGGAAGAAATGCGTTGGTTGAGCTTCTGCCTGCCTGCATTGCATTCGCCTCTGAGGGAAACAGGAGTGTAAGAAATCAGTCATCTTTTCAGGGTTTTCCAAAGTAGTAGAGGAAACTAGGCCATCGGAACTAAAACTAGAAAATCAGCGATCGCCAAATTGCGCAACATCTGCTACAAGTTCCGTAGAAAACCTCGACTGTAAAAAATGGATTTGGGATGAACCAGTTGGGAAAAATTTATGGAGGGCTCGAGGCTAAGCACCATGATTAATAATAGAAATAGACTAATAAAAGGTGAATATTAATGATGCACATAATCCATCCATTATGGGGAAATGGATAAACCCTCTTAGAAATACATTAAATAATAAATATTATATCTCTCAAAAATGTTTTATTAATGAAGACAATTTGGAAATATGGTAAAAGGCAAAATACTGAATACTCTTTTGCATGTTCAATTTTTAAACAAAAGCGATGATGTCTTTGGTTCTTAGAAGGATCTTGAACTTGACATGGACAGCAAGGTCGTTCCTTAGGCCATGTGCTGCTAATCTGTGGCTGGTCTCAGTTTATTGTGTCATTCATTCTGCAGCTTGAGCCAGGGATTTTTATCGATGTTCTGGTTTTGTTTGGTTCGCCTCTGTACCCTCAGGCCCTAGCACAGCCCCTGGCACAGAGAAGGCACTCAATAAATATTTGTTGAATGAATCAAGGCCAGGGTGAGTGTAAGGAGAAGGTCCTAGACATACAAGGTGCCATCGAAGTGCACATTGACGAAGAAGGCAGATGAACCCCCTCACCTGTTTTCTTTGATACAAACATCCTTCTTTCCAATAATCCACTTTTTTCAGACAAATCTATTGGACGAGACTGGAGAATGGATTGCCAACTGCCTTGTGAAGACTTCTGAAAATTATGGGCTGATGAGCATAAATTACCTGTTTTTAATTTGATGCTTAATGCCGAGGTCTATATATTATTCAACAAAACAGCTGTTCTGAATTATAAATTTTCATGTTCTGAAATTCTATGTTCAAAAAGAATTTTTTCCTTGAAATCTGAGACATTTGTGACTCTGTGAACAGTAAAAAGTAATAACAACTAGTAGGGTTAAGTTTTGAAATTGCATTCACTCTATTTTTAATCTCCATGTACAAAAATATGAAGGAAAAGCTTTTAACCTCTACTTTTTAATAAAAGGAGGTTGAGAAATATTGTTGGGAAAGGGTATCATGCAGTATGCTTCTGAGCAACAGGAAACTGATGAGCCAAATTGGAAAAGTGTGAATTGTAAAATACTGTGCATGAGATGAAGGGAGAACAGAGCCCGATGGTGGAAAATGAATACTGTGTACTTAGCTTACCCTACCTACCTGCCTATTCCCTGAGGGCTGACTAGGTATCAGTGCTGTGTGCCTAGTAGGTCTAAAGAAGTGAAAGACACTCACACATCGTAGGTCCAAAGAAATGAAAGGCACTCACACATAGTAGGTCCAACGAAGTGGAAGACACACATAGTAGGTCTAAGAAATGGAAGGCATAGCAACTATCACTAACTAGAGAAGCAGCTTAGATTGCCCATGTTACTTGCGCCACTTTGTCATTCAATGTTTGTACGTACATTTCTCTGAAAAAATGCAGAAACTCATTTTTCATTGCGTACGAGCTATGGAAACCAAACTTCCATTCTAGGACTATTTTCCTCAATGGAATGAAAAAAAGAAAATAAAAATCATTGTAGAGAAAAACAATTCTTACACAATGCACTTTCCCCCTTTAAGATGCACCATGCATTTAAAAATAACAGGCAAATGGAATGGTGCATAAGGTATATTTAATGAGCGACATGATTCTGGAATTTTCTTGAGTATTTATAATACACAAGAATGTCAAGAGTTGCTTACCTAAACCCTGTGTGACAACCATTTTACCCCTTGGGCAAGTTATCTGCTTACGAAATGTCAGGATATCAACCAGGAACCTCGCCACACACTCACAGGTGTGTCGAGTCAAGGAACTTGTATTTCATGAAAAATGCACCAGACTGAGTTTCAAAATGTTTGCATCAATTGGGTGCCATGCAAGTTGTACCTCGTGCCACAAACATTCTGTCGAACGTCTCCATAGCAGAACCCTTTCCCCATTTAGCCACCCTCATTTTAAAGCATCAAGATTCAATTCACACAATTCGCTGAATCACAAAAATAGGTCTTATTCATCTGAAGACCTTGGACGTTTCTAAAGCAATAGCTTTTCTCTTTACTTTTCTCTCTGAACTTCTCTCTTTTCTCCCTTCTTAAAGGACGTGGTATGTGAACACTTCGAATCCGGCAAACTTGCACGAATTTGCCTGAAAGTGTTAACCGGCACAAACGGATGTCTGGCAAGGTTGGAAACACGCAGATAATGAAGCTGTCACTTTAAATGCACGTGCATTTGGAATATGCAAAGAAAAGTTATATCCAGCACTGATCTCTTTGATCTCGGAAAGAGCTCAGAAATAAGGCAGCCGTGTGCAAGGCGGTTATCATCAGCCCATTTTCTATTCCCTGTGCACAGATCATTTCACGCATTCTACAAGGCAAGCCCCGATGTTGGGCTTCAAAAGCAATTTCAGCAGCAAAATAAGGTGCTTTTCTTCAATTTTCAAGCCATTTGTACGAGGTTAGTGTTGTTTACCCACCTAGTACACTGATATTTACATACCCCTTTAAAGAAAATTGGTAGGTATGATTTATGGAGTACTGTAAGAGCACAATTTTCCATGTAGTGAACCTAATCTGAAAGCTCACTCGTAAAGGTCGCCCGGGCCATACAAATACCAAGTCTTCTCTTTGGAATAAGTTAGGATATTCATTTTTCTTGGAAAATGTCAGCAGTACCCTACTCCAGGGGTTAGTTTATGCAGATAAATGCGTAAGACTTTAATCTTAGAGCAAAAATACTCCGCACAAACGCCAAAGCAGTCCATCTATCACTGTTAAGACCTGTAATTTGGTTTTATTTAAATCTCCAGCCAGGGCAGAGCGGGTAACAGGACCATTCTCCCACATAAGCCAAGAGCGAGGCCCCTAAACACACCGAGACTCTCACCCCTGGTGGCTGGCACAGCCGGGACTGCGGGCCTTCACCCCGCTGCGCTTTACTCCTCGGGAAGCAAAAGGCTTCTCGTCCGACTCAGTCCATGGGCAATCAACCAGTAGGGCTCTTCTCTCCGCCTACACCAGCCAGAACTCAGCTGATCTAAGCAAAGGGTTTGCTTCCACACGCGAAAAGAGAAAACCCAACAAATTACATCCTTTGTGAAATTTTCTCTTCCCGGAAAAGAGCAGTCGTGTTCAGAGCAAAGTTCTCACTTTTCCCATCGGAGAGCGTCCTCGGTCCTCAGATTTTCACATTTGCGGCTGACAAGAGGAAAAGCAAACGGCCAATTGTGTTTCATGCACAAGGCCATGTTTTATAGTCTTGCCTTCTCTTCATGCTCCGTAAAAGCTCTTCTTGAGCCCTGACCGGTGTGGCTCAGTAGGTTAAGTGTCGTCCTGCGAAATGAAAGGTCACCGGTTCAATTCCCAGTCAGGGCACATGTCTGGGTTGCGGGTTCAGTCCCAGGTCAGGGCACATACAAGAGGCAACGATCAATGTTTCTTTCAAATCGATGCTTCTCTCTCTCTCTTTCTTCCTCCATTCCCCTCTCTCTAAAACATTAAAAAGCTCTTCTTGAAACTTAAGCTTTCTCCAGAATCGTAGTGCTCTGAAGACCGTGTCCTAATTAATACTAAATATAGCAGACATGAATAAATGGCATCTCCCGCCATGTAACACAAATCCCCAAGAACAGCTGACTCCTCAGTGCCTACAAAACTGTGTAGCGCAGGGTAGGTCCTCAAATAAAAATATTTGGCAGTTGAACTGATAAATGCCTGTAACTGCTGGGAGATGCCAATAGTTTTGTGGCTATAGTCTCTTACTTACAAAGCTTCCCCCCAAAACGTATAAGCCTGGGCCCTCATACAACTTCATCTACCACATTACGATTTCTTAAATAAAACATATTAAATATGTGAAAAATTAGACACCAGAAGTCGCCTCCTTACTGGAGGTACTGCGAAGTCGGGTCCTGGTCATGCCTGATTGAATTAAGGTCATGACCTTGAGCGTGGAAGACTGGAAAGGGTGAGAACCCTTAGGCAAGACAGCAGAAAAGCATGGGCCCCGATTCCAGCTCTGCTACCTACAATTCGAGGGGTCTTGTGTGAAGAAACAAAATCAAGACACATAAAAACTTGACAAAATGCATGTTTCTGTGCTGGTTAAGAAAGTGTTCTTTAAACACACCCAGGCCTCCTTGCACTTGAACTACCTCCCGGGTCCTGGAGAACGCATGGGCTGCAAAACGTAACATCCTCATTTTCTAGCTGTGCGCAGGAGACGCTGGCTGACCGCAGGTCTCACGCAAGGGCTGCAGCCTAATGGGAGCGCTGGCTTAGTGTCTATTCCCTGAATGGAGCAGCAACAGCAGCGGCGGCGGGCAAGAGTCCCAGGTGAGTATTTCTGTGAATGAGGGCTGAGTTGGTTCCGTGCGCCCAGGCAGACAGATATTCACGGAGGCACAGCTCCTGTCATTTCTCCGATGCTTTTCCTGTCCTCATCTCCGGGACAGAATGGTGGGACGCAGGCCATGCCTGCGCCACAGAAAGCCCCGCGTGGGCCGGCCAGTTTTATACTTTATCTCAGGCCGCCTTCAAGCACGGCCCCGTGCCCGACTCTTGCCAGAACCCGGCCTCCAACCCGAACCCTATTTCAGAATGATTTCGTTCCCTGGCTTCTGAGTTTGGCACACTGCCCTCCAAGCCTGCTTCTCCAGAGAGAAGTAGGACGCCTTCCTCAGGCTTCACTTTTAAACTTTTCCCTCGTTACGGCCTCCATTTCCTTGCCCCTCCCTCTTTAAAGCTCATCCATTGCTAAGTCGTGCGCTAAAACAGAAGCGCACACTGGTTTAGTTCGTGCGAAGAGGGTGGGTGGGTGAAAGATAGCTAACTCGGGGTGCGGGGTGCTTGGGACCTCAACGTGTGCACAGGATGGAGTTCAGATCCCTAACTGCAGTGTTCTCGCTTCCCCATTGGTGGGCAATTCCCATGGATACAGCTGCCAGGCGACAGGCCCAAGGTCCGCCCCTTTGTTGCTACAGGGCTCTCGATTGGGAGACAGGGCAGCTTCCGAGGCCCCCCTGGAAGCTCGCTGCCCCCTATTATGAGCCCCATGACAGCGAGGAAATACCAGCTCTCTTCTCCCAGCTTCCCCCGCAAAGGGCCTACGTGGCCAGCGGACTGACATTTTCGCTGCATTTCTGCTTTAATTAACGTCTGGGAGATGAACTTCGATGCCCACCCACAGCAGCCTCAATTAGGCGGGTTTGCAGGCGGTCTGCTGTTTTTTTTTTTCTTTTCCTGCTGGCCCTCATTTTCTCTGTCACATAGTGTAGCCACTTTAGATGACATTCTAGAAGGAAACAGATGACCACACAAAAATCTGTCACTTGGTATGCGTCCTCTGAAACCCCGCAGGTCTTGGGGTTCATCGGGTGGCCCATGACTGTCTGGGTTGGGGACCGCAGGGTGGCATGGACAGCCCCCGGGGGTCGGGAGGCAATTCAAGGTCAAGGAGCAGTGATACACTTCCGGTTAATGAGCGTATGCACACCACAGGGCCTGGTGAGTGCCAGCCCTGTGGTGTGTAAGGCACCAGGCGTGTGCACGCGTTAAATGTAGCCTCACATGGCCAGAGGATGGCATCTTGCCGACTCGCCCTAACCTCTCTCACTTCTCCACCGGCCACATTGCGTAGTGGAGGGCGAGGATCCTCCCCTTGGGGACAAGATTCTTCTCCTAGCTCACGAAGAAAACGTACTTATAGCCAAAGAGGACTCACATAGCTTAGGGTTATAAACAGGTTCTGCGCTTTGGCGAGGAAGGCTATTTTCCCCCTGGTTAACAAGAGCCTTGAGGTCAGACTCACCACTGAGTAGCTCTGTGGCTTTGGGCAAGTTACTTAACCTCTCTTACTCTCACTTTCCTCACCCAGGAAAAGGGGGGATGATAACTGTCCTTGGTCCATAGGCTCATCGGGAAGACTAAGTGAGATTCATCACATAAATGGCCACGGACAGCCGTAGCTCTCAGCTAGGCAGTGCTCCGTGGTGATGAGATTCTGGTTTTCCTGCTGTGTGGACAGGACATGCCAGCACTTCGCTGGGCCCAGGAGGAAGAAGGGTCCCCCTTCACTTCTCCTCTGGGGACCTCTTCAGAGTGTAGACTCTTTGGCTTCACCAAAAAAAACCAAACAAAAACCCCCCACAAAAAAAAAAAAAAAACCCAAAATCACAAAAAACCCAAACAACAAAGTAAGAAGGTAGAACATAAAAATAGTGACTCAAACTGATTTGAGCTAAAGAAGTACCATAGATTGATACACAGAAATACTACGTAGATTAGTACGTAGACTAATAAACACCAAGAAGAGCGTTCTCGCTCCTGCCTGTGCTCAGGGGTTCCCGGATGGTCTTCCTAGAACTGTAACATTCAGAGTCCCAGGAGCGATGGTCTCACTGGGTGTATCAGGTCCAGTCATGGGGGCAGTTCTAGGTGTTTCAAAAATGCTGTGGATCCGCTGGGGAGTGACCAGGAAAAGATGGCCAGGAAAGCAGGGGACATCCAGGAGTCCCATCAGAGGAGAAGTGGGGAACTGAGTAACGTTTTGTCCCAGGGCCAAGAAGATAGGGGGCGAAGTGATTCCTTTCAGGAAAGGGGCAGCCATTTGCCCCTTTGGAACAGCACAGCCTCAGTCAGAGGAAGGTTCAAAGAGAGGGTCTGAGCCGGATTTCTGATGAATTTTTGAAGCAACAGATTGGCAGCTTCCTGGGGCGGGGCATCTTTCTGGGATATGGGGCGGGGCTTCGAAGGTCATCCTGATACTGGAGAGGTTAAACTAGCTGTTTTCTGAGATTCCTTCTGAATCTAAGTTCTGAGAGAGAGATTTGTTGGTTTGTTGCAGGGAGAGACTGATTTATATGGACCTTGTGCACTAAACATTTTTCTTTTTTTTAAGATTTTATTTATTTACTTTTAGAGAGGGGAAAGGAGGGAGAAAGCAAGGAAGAGAAACATCAACGTGTGGTTGCTTATCACAAGCCCCCCACTGGGGACCTGGCCGGCAGTCCAGGCATGTGCCCTGACTGGGAATCGAACTCACAACCCTTCAGTTTGCAGGTTGGCACTCACTGAGCCACACCAGCCAGGGCTTCTCTCTTTTCTATAGTGTCCTGACTTACTCTGTGGGTCTCAAATATAAATGCATGTGTCATGCCTAGCAAAGAAGCAGATTTACCACAAGGGAAAGTTCTTTGCGGAGTTAGAAGCATTAAAAACACCTGTTTCCCATTCCAAGCAAACAAACAAACAAAAAGTATCCCTTATGTTGGTCAAAAGCAAAATTGGGGAAAGGACTCATGGAAATCCCAGTCTTGGAACAGGAAGTGTCACATGCACTTGACCTTGTAGCCACACAGGCACCTACCTGCAGGAGTGCAGGCTGCAGGTGCTTCCAAACAGGCAGCTAGGTCGCCCTCCAAGCGCGACCCACGCATCCGCCGCACCAATCGAACAAGCAGCTGCACAAGTGAACACACTTTTCTACCATTTCTGTTTGAAGTGGGTTGGGTGGAGCGTTCTGGGATGCAAGCCACCAAGTGGGTTTTCGAAATCGATTAGAATTTCCTGGACCTTGGCAGCTGTTCCTATGGCATTCCAACGTGAGTTAAAAGTGATCGGTGCTTTCGGAAAAACAGGTACCAAGTGGCCGCGGAACGCCGTCGCGGCGGCTCCCAGCACGGGATGGTGGCAGGACGAACGCCCACGGCGGAACAGGACATCTGTGCAACCGAGGCCACGCCAGCGAGATGCCATTGTGGAGAAGAAGGGTGTGAATGGTTCTGTCCAGTTCCACATTAGCTGTGGTACTCGGCGCGCACTTAAGACTCGACTTGTGACAACGTGTAAAATGGACTGCGTGCTTGGCGGACAGAGGTCATCGGGTTCTCTGTCACAACATTAATCACGGAGAAACTCATCTGAGTTGCTAATGCGGAGACGCCACGCAGCGTGGTAGGCGTCTCACTGCAAATGCGCTCACGTCCAATCTCCTTCAGAGTTTCGGGGGGTTTCAGACTTACCGCGGCGCGCGTTCCCCCGAACCCTGACGGCTGCTTGCAGGAGTGACGAGCTGGATGCTGATTCGCAATTTCTTGCTATCCATCCAGCGGGCCACGCACAACCCACTTCTAAGCGCCACCGTGTCCTTTTTCTGTTATCAAACGCAGACAGGACGCAGGAAGTGAGGCCTAGCGGGGCGCATCGCAGAACAATGGGGAACCTTCGGAGGTCAGCTTCTCCTGCTTGTCAATAGCTGGCATTTAAGCATTTATTTCAGGCCTTGCTGATAATGTTTTTCGAGATAGTCAAGAACCGCTGTGTTGGTATGCAATTATGTTCCTAATGAGATGCAAAAATGCAAATAGGGTGGCACGTGCCAGTTCTTTGGAATGCCTTTTGACAGAATGGCAGGCACCACGAGACTTTGATAGATACCGTGTCGCCACGCAGAGTTGTAGGGCAGATAGCTTTTAAAGAAGCATCATTATAACATGTTATCTCTAGATGCTAATTAGCCGGAAACTTTAGCGATGATAAATGTAGAGGTCATTTTTTTTTTTCTTTTCTTAGTAAATTTTGACAACTTCATTGAACCAATTGTATCATTAGGATTTGTCAGTAGATGCGGTAAACATCTTTATCCTTTTTTATTTAATGTGCCATATAAAACGCATTGTATATTCATAAGTGTATCCACTAGAAGGCCACCTTGCATGATTGATTTTTTAAAGTTCATTTAAAATGTAAATAAGTAGAACCCATTACGTGACTCCATCAGGTACTTAAAAACTGCACGCTCCCTTTTCAATATATTATTTCCATCTTGGCATTTTGTGCTTTTGTGCGGAGGAACCAAAGACGCTATGTAGATGACGACTTTGAAAATTACCGCATATTATGAGTTTTTCCCGTTGTTCATCTAATACAGTTCTCAAGAATCACAAAGTAATTACAGCTATGGAAATCGCATAATAAAGAGGACATAAAGCAAACCCTGATTTCCGGAGCTTCCTCCTCCACCTCCTCCACCAGCAAAGTATTTACACTTCAGTGTCACAACCGCAACAGGAAGTGAGGACTTGAACGGTGAGCGACCTTGGCTGCGGAAGCATCGTGTACAGCCACGCCTGTTGGTCAGGTGTCTGCCCTCGAAGGCGTGGTGGAGCGTCTTTCTCTCCTCCGGCACCCTTCTAGCATGTTCCCTCCCCTCGCACCGCGCATTCAATATTACAGAGTTGTTGACGCAGACACGTCCCACTCACTTTGAACATCTTTCCTGTTGGGGAACCAGGATGAGTCCTAAGGGTCTTGACTGCTGGCCTTGACCTCTTGGATTTAGACCCCACTGGGTGTCATGTTCCATTCTGAGGTTAGCTGGAGCACCATGAATGCCCTGGCTGAGTCTCTTGGTAGTACGCCAGCGTGCTGGACAATACTCAGTCTGCACAATGTGGAATGGACAATAAATAGGCATTCATTCCGTAAAAACTATTTATCCTAACACTTTACAATCAGGACCAGGATGGCAGTCAGTGCAAAAATTGGCAACAGCTATTCTGATGAGTGGGAAAGAGTAATCTTATCAGAACACAAAAGAGTTTGGGTCTGTTTTATTTTCTTTTTAAAATGATCCCCGTTTCACTGTTAATTACGAATTACTTCTCACATTCTGGGCACACCTATAGCTGACTGGTTGTCAAGGATGCTACAGCAATAAATTGTATGCCTAGGTCTCTGCTTGGATGGAGAATTTTCATTTCAGGGGGAAAAAACGATACCTCAGACATTGCATTTCAGGGTGATAATTACACTTCTCAGGTGGTTAAGAAAAAGATGATCTACAAATAATAATTAAAAAGTTGTGCCCCAAGGAAATGGGGATGTCAGAGACGGGACTCAAACATATGAAATGTTACACTTATAACTTGACCTCCTTCCACTGCATCCAGTGCTATAAATTCCAGGCACACTTACGCTTCCGTATTTAGAGGTGACAATTTGAAGGTGCACTAGGCGGAGACGAGGTAATGTTTAGACTGGTGTATTAAAGTACCCCTTTGACGCCATAGCTTCTTCTCAACACGGCAAAAGCGTCAGGCTATTAACACTCATAATTAATCAGCTCCAGGTTCTCCTCTGCACTCGAGTGGCGCATGGTTGGGGGAGGGGAAGGCAGCCTTCATTCTCTTGCCCCAGGTTGAAGCCGCACAGATGGGTTATACTTGGTCTACACATTATTTTATTGTTTCTAAAGATTTTATTTATTTATTTTTTTGTGGCGGGGGGGGGGAGAGGAAGAGAAACATTGGCCCGCAACCCAGGCGTGCGCCCTGACTGGGAACTGAACTTGTGACCTTTTGGTTTGCAGGCCGGTGCTCAGTCCACTGAGCCACACCAGCCAGGGCTACACATTACTTGAGACATTTTAAGATTTGTTTCTCTCACTGAAAAATCAGAGCAGTTGGAACAACACAATGGAGTTTCTGGATTCTCTTGGTTTGGACAGCGAGGGTTGGGGCGGGAATCCAGAGATCTAGCAAGACTGAGTCCGGGGTCCAGCAGAGCCGCCCTGAGCTCCCGTGGGGTGGTGGCCACGCCCTCAGACCAAGTCACGGGAGCTTCAGTGTCTCACAGGCTCCACAGCGCGGACACACCACCCGTTTCTGCTGCTCACCTGGCTTCCGCGCAAAGGGAGTTTGCACTTGACTTTGATACTGAGGGGAGCCCTGGCCCCACCTGGGTTTCTAAGTAAAACCAAAGTTCGCACCGTGATGGTGGAGCGTGGGCTGCTTTCCACACCCTCCGCTCAGGACCAGCGTAAAGGGTGGAAAGAGGTGCCCGTCTCCCAAGGAAGTGAGGTTGGCGTGAGAGTCAGATGCGGAGATTGAGGAGCGAGGACAGGCAGGAGCTGCATTGCGACAGGAGCAGGCACGGATGACAAGCATCTCACCCGGTGACAGGGAGCAGGCAGTGTTGAAACTGGGCTGGAAGACCCAATAGATGCTTCATGCGTGGAAGGAGGAAGAATCCCGACCCAGGGGAGGGTCCGCTCGTTTGCCATCCTTGCTAGATTGTCGGGTACCTGATGGTGAGAACTTTACTCCTTGTCTCTCTTCCCCAAAACCATGTTTTTCAAATTGGGGTGGAGTGAGGCTGGCGGTGTGTCATCCCTGTGCCAACGTGGAAGTGCCATCTTATGCAAAGCCTTTGGACGCCAAGCATTTTATATGGAAATGTTTGGGTGCATTAAGGGGCGTGGTGTGATATGCACTAATGTACTGAGGTGAGATAGACATTGCTCAAATTTTTCGGCGTGGGTCAGGCTGCTTGGTGCTGATAACCTCAGGCCTGCCGGGGGCCATGGGAGACCCGGGCACGCCCCCTGTTACCGTGGCTTCTCCACGGAACAAAATACCAAGCAGCAATCCAGGAAAAGTAGCTGCAAATCAACATTCGGCCCCCACAGGGCCCACAAAACCAAAAGTTCATCTTTCTGCTATTCGTTCCCTTAGAATTAATTAGGTTGGTAACGACTGGCAGTTCGCTCATGAAATTATTGTGCGCCGAGATTTTACTCTGTGCCATTGACCTGGATGCTGGTCTTCCTACCAAGATGGCACTGGCTTGACTACTGCAGCTCCAGGCCAAGTTTTCATTGTTCACCTTTTGCAAAATTTGTTTTGGCTTCACAGGCATTATATTCATTTTAATGTCTAACCCTGGAAGACGTCACACTTTTAGAGAATAGGAACGATGGGTTAGTCAAGACTCGGCTAAGTATTCAAAACTAAATAAATAAGGCCCTGGAATAGCCTTTAAATTCATAGGTCTCTGAATAAATTTTCCAGTAGTATGTTTATATTTTCAGTAATGTTACCGGTTGCACGTATGGACATATTGCATGCATAAATGTATATATTATCCATGGCATGTACTTTTGACAAAATGAATCCTCGCCCTCCCTGCGAGCTGGTGGCCATTGGTACTCAGGGTTTTGTGCGAGGCCTGTTTTGTCCCCACCCGGCCGCTCCCTGCGCGCTGGCCCACCCTCCCCCCCGCCTCCGCCCGTCCCCCCGCCACTGCCGGTAGGTAACTATGTGGTATATAACTTCCAAGCAGCCCTGCTGTTTGTTACTGGCAATTAATCTCTCTGGTGCCTTTCTTCCATTCAGGCTAAGCCTTTATGTCCTAAATCCAGCTATTTGAACGCTCCCCACTTGTGCTGTGCAGAAAAGACTCAGACTGGCAGATTATCGCAGGGCAGTTAAGCATGTAATTTCTCAAATGAGTTAAAATCCCTTCAAATATCTGTCTTTGTACCTCATCACAGCACTTCACGGACTCAAATATTTGACAATTGATGAAGATAAACTAAAGGGTCTTCATTAGCTACCAACCACCGTGACAAGCTTCTTTCAGTGGCGGCTGGTGAATTTTGGAACTTATTATCTACTTAAAAACTGCAGGAAAGCAGAAAAATACTTTGGGGAACTTTAGAATAGAGGAGGCTAGAAGCTTTACGCGGCAGCGGGGGCGGGACAAAACCCCGCGGCTGGCTAATCTCCAGGCTGCACTTGTTCCAAACCGTGGGGCAAGGCGGGCGACCGCGCTTATCCAATAAAGGCGGGGCAATGTGATCGCATTCGCCTGGCACCGTCATTAATGAGCGAGTGGTAAATTTCAAGGTAATTACAGAAAGGGAAAGAGGGTGGCGGAAAGAGGCTGATCCTGGGGTGGGGTTGCCCGGGTGCCAGGAGGGACAGCCCCCTTCCCCAGGAGACAGTCAGGTGCGGTGCTGAGTGGGTGTCTTGGGAAGCGCATGGAAATTAGCTCTGGCACAACCCCCGGCAAATCCTCTGGTTTTCAGGGGCCCTGCCACTCGGTAGGAAGTTGTTCAGACCTGATGCCAAGGAGATCAGGTGATTCCATGACCAACGGGCAACAGGGTGGAATGGATGGTAGATCTCAAGTGCGATGGCCTTGTACGTCACCATTGTGAGGTATGGGGCAGATGAGAGCTTCGAGTTCCTTATGGATTAATTGGACCTACTGATTCACGTGATTTTTCTGTGAAGGATAATGGGAGGAAGGCTTGGTGCAAACACTGATCATTGCAAAGTGGGGAGCGAGAATTCTGCACCGTAGAGTTCACAGTTAATATGAACCTGCAAACTCTGTTCCTTGTGTAAAAAAAAGTAATGAAAACAAAACCAGTTCTCCACACAATACATATGAACACACGCACAAGGAAACGAATGAAGAATTACGTTTCCTCTTTTGAGAATGGTTTCCGTTAGCTCAGCTGTCCACGGGCTGCCCTGATCGATGGCACAGGAAGAAGCCCTTGGTTGCCGCGCTGTGCATGGAGCAGGCTCACCCACGCAGCCCCTTGGCCGGCCTGGCCCGGCCCGGCCCGATGTTGGACTCCCGGCTGGCCTCAGTGGGCCGGCCGTGTAAGCAACAGCGAGGGGCGGACCTCGTCAGGTGGGCCTTGACCTCTATGGGGATTGCTCTAGTGTGTCAGTTCCGAGGATGACACTGCCTTTTGTTTGGACATAAGAGCTCTAATGAAATGTTTCAGCAAGATGTTTGAAGAAAGCGACAAGGTTAAACCATTATTAGCTTTTATAGATTAGACAATTTGTCTGTTGATGTACCTATCATCTATTGCAACATACGTACATGAACAGTATATGTTTTACATGTATATTTACAAACACATACACGTGTGTGTGTGTGTGTGTGTGTGTGTGTGTGTGTGTGTATACAGTCTGGCAGAACTAAGGCCTGCTTGAGTGTGGTGGGGAAGGTAATGATACGGGTGTGATAATTTATACTTTTAATTTGAACATGTCACCTGACATGTCCTACGGTGTGCTGGAGTGTGTCAGTGTTGTTACAGAATTATATGCTTATGAGTTTGTAATAAAGAGGGGTGTTATTTGTGCTGGACCCTGTACCCCTCCACCCACACACACATATGCACACATTAGGGCTACACAAAAGTCAGCCACAGGTTTGATATTCTGCTCACATGGACGATTCCGTTTTTCCTTGACCTTGACCTTTGGAAGGCTGAGTCCTTCACGATGGCTACTTTCTGGCCCTCACGTGTTATCAATGACCAAATGATCACATTGATTGCTATCATGTCTAATAAATGTAATTCATACAGTGTAACATGTTGTAAGTAAGAAAAACAAGATATATCTTTAGAATCTACTGTGATATCTTACTATTGACTTTTTTGGGAAGATAAGTATTCTGCATGTAACTCTCAGCAAAACCATGCCTTATATTCTTTATTTTTATTTTGTATTTAATATGTTGATGTGCTATTAGTTATGTGTAAAATAGTAAGATTTAAATGATATAACTAATTGTGAAAGGTATTACTTTTATGTACAAATGCAATTATTAAGAGTTTGCCGGTTATTAATAAAATAGATACTAGCTATATAAAAAGAGTTGATTAGATAAGTAAATTAAAATAATCTGGGATAAACAATTATAACTTCTTAATTAAAATAAAATAGAGAGAAAAAGTGGGGATAAGATTATATCAATTCTGACTTCATAAAATTCTTAAGAGCTACCATTCATGACATTAAATACAGTATTCTTTAGGAGCTATACCAATTGTTTCTGTTTACAGTATAAACACAAATATATTACTGACATAATTTAAAAAACTATTCAACTAAAAGCCTTATAAATTACAAAATTTAAAAGGAAAAAGGAAAAATATGTGTGAACATCTGTTCTTAGGCCAGGAATGAGTTTCTAAGCATGAGAATAAAAGAACAACATCACATGTTGACTATATTTAAATGCATCAACTTCTCAAGTCCACACATATATGGTCAATGAATATATGCAAAGGAGATAAGGACATACAATGGAGTAAAGAGTCTATTCAATAAATGGTGTTGGGAAGATTAGATACATTCAAAAAAAAAAAAAGCTAGACCATGTTCTTGCACCATATACAAGAATAAACTCAAAATGGATTGAAGACATAAAACCATAAGCATCCTAGAAGAAAACATAAGCAGTAAAATCTCAGACATTAGCAATATTTCTTCTGATATATCTCTTCAGGCAAGAAAAACAAACAAAAAAACAACAAATGGGACTACATTAAACTAAAAAGTTTTTGCACGGCAAAGAAAACCATCAACAAAAAGAAAAAAAAAACAGCCTACTGAATGATTACTTGCAATTAATGCAAATCAAGAAGTATGTGTATATATTTCTCATCAGAAACCATGGATGCCAGAAGACAATGGTATGGTATTTTTCACTTGCTAAAATATAATAATTGGCAAGCTAATATCCTATGATACAGCAAAAGTGTTCTATGGTATTTTTCACTTGCTAAAATATAATAATTGGCAAGCTAATATCCTATGATACAGCAAAAGTGTTCTATGGTATTTTTCACTTGCTAAAATATAATAATTGGCAAGCTAATATCCCATGATACAGCGAAAGTGTTCTTCAAGGATGAAGGGGAACTCAAGACATCTTCAGATGAAGGGAACATAACAGACCTTGTCTTCAGCAGACCTACCCTAAAAGAATGGCCTCTATATAGGAAGGAAGCAATAGCAACACCAGGTAGGAAAAAAAAAAACAAACAAACATGGTAAGCAAAATATGGGTACATGCAATGAGATACCACTCCACATCTATTAGAAGAACTCATATTAAAACACTAAGAAAAATGCTGACAATACCAAGTGTTGGGACCCACCTAGCCCCGTTTCAGAACCTGTAACCCCCCACGGCTAAGGCTGAGTGAGTGCCCTTCAGACCATAAGCCACTAAGGAGACAAAGCTTATCTTCCCTGTAGGGATACCACCTCTGCCCCCCTTTCACCTCACCCTGCTTGGCCCCAGGTGGATAACTGGTTAGCCAATGATGGTAAGATTCCTCGAAGGAGGGACGACCTAAGACAGGCATGGTCACGAAGGGGGCCCCCAGGGAAGGAGTTGGGGGGCTATAGAAAAAGGGGGTGATGGACCCTCGCCCCTTGGCTTTGATGTAGCCTGAGTCCTTGTTCATGCCTTAAGCCTGAAATAATGCCAGAGGTAGGTGTGGCCCTGTGCTGGAAAGGGAGAGTTCCCTGGGGTGATAAGGCCTATGAAAAAATGCTTAAAATCCTATGAAACTTACTTTGCTAATACCTTCAATTTAAAAGATAAGGGTCCAAGCGTGAAGTGAATTTGTTCCCCAAAGTTTTATGGCCCTTTAACTACCTGACCCTGACTCAGAATAAGCCCTCTGAGTTCTTTGAATGTTACCTATTGTTTAATCATTTCTGCCTGACAATGATTGATGAGCTTTACGCATACACCCTGTATTCCTATGCAAATTGAACCCAATAAAAGCTTGTCAAGGCAAGGGTTGGGGCACTCTCCTCTTGAGAGAGTGGCTGTGCCATCCCTTTTTCTCCACAGGACTCAGTAGCCCGTGTGAATTTGTCCCCTCTCATCCGTAACGCCACAGACACTGCGGGCCGGTGTCTCCTTCAACCAAGTGCTGACAAAGAGTTGAATAAAGGCACTGTCATAAATATTTCACTTACGCTATATCTGCCACACAAGTTTATAAGAGACCACCTTTCCCACCACCATGGCTTCCTACCAGGAATGGTGGTGGAAAAGGCAGTTTCTCACAAAGTCGAACCTATGATTAGCAACCACACTCCTGGGATGTACTTGGGAGCCTGTGAAAGCAAAGGTCCATTCAACTCCCTGTATGGGAGTGGTTACGGCAAATTCATTCATAGTCACCAAATCTAGAAACAGCCCAGATGCCCATTCGTCAGTGAACAGAAAAATTATGGTACATGAATACATACAATGGATGACTGTTCAGCAATAAGAAAAGGAGGAAGTGACTAACACATGTAACGACACTGGTCAATGTCAAAGGCACTGTGTTAAGTGCAAATCAGGGCAAAAGGCAAAGTGGCAGCCACGGACGGACACCGTGGCCATTTCTTTCAGGAGGCTGTGCTGTGTTGGGAATCATATTTGACAGCCCCCATGTGGGCCCCTTGGATTCACCCTCATAGTCACGCTTGAGAAAAAACACTTAAATTTTACTTGGAAGTAAATTAATCAGATTAATGCAGATTTATCAGCCTGTATTTAGAACTGCAATAAAATATTCTGTAAAAAGGAACCGGTGACTATTCCCCTTTCCACAGAATAATTTGAACTTGTAGCTTCTTAGTGAAGTTAATCACACTTGATCTCTTGAGTAAAAATGTTTTTACCGTGAAACAATACTCCGGCGAGATTTAACAAACTCTATTTTAATTGTAATTGATTTATACCAAAAGATAAAATGAGTTCATTAGGGCATGCTATTAGAATTATTGGCAAGGGAATGCATTTGATACAACTAGCAATGAGGTGGTATGAGATGGAAGATTATTTTAAAGTCGGAAGCAAAATGAATTTCAAATCCTGAGATACTCACTTAAAAAACACCTAGGATTAAAATTTTATTTTTTACAAAGTATTTTTATATCCAGAATACACAGAATAATTTTCTATAAAAAATAATACAGTACCATATGTTATGAGTCAAAACACTGATTTTATTTAGGAACACAACTCCCTAATCAAAGTATATTTTAACCATAAGTGCTGTTGCCTAGAAACACTTTACCTCCTGCCTTTTTTTTTAATTTTAATTGTTGTTCAAGTACAGTTTTCTGCCTTTTATTACCTCCTGCTTTTATTGTCTATCCCAGTGAAACAAAGATAGATAGAAAGTTAAGCCAATGACCAATAAGCCCGCAAAGAAAGAGGGTTTTGTTAACCCCTTGGCCACAGAAGAGAATGAATATCTATTGAGTGCTCATTAGTGTTTTTCATAGGTTGTCTCATTCTATGTTTACAATACATCTGAAATGACTCTTCCTATGTATTTTACGTAAAAGGAACCTATGTCAGTTCATTTTTTACAGATGAGCAAACTGAGGTCCAGAGAGGTTCCATAACATCCAAGATGCTAATAGTTTAGACCTAGTAAGTTAGCTAAAACCAGCTTGAAATTCTCCCGTGTCTGGATTCAAAGCTTGTGTCCTTGTTTCTATCCTATGCTGATTGTGTCGAACAGAAGGCATGCGATGGATAGGTATATATTTGTTAACACAAACAATCTTTGTGTTTGAATAGCTTAATGTCAGCCCCTGCGTTATTTTGAGTATTTTTGAGTAAGGCTTACTACCCTTGCCCAAGATAATCATGGAATGGTTATCTCTAAAGTCCAGAGTAATTTACATAGGATGTGATATCTGCTTTTAAAATAGCTTCCTAGCAAGTGACAGAACTAAAATTTCCAACCAGTTTCTAGATGTTAGGTCAACTGCTCTCAAGCTCTGTTTCCTTGGAAAAAATAAAGGGATTAGATTTGATCATTGCCAAGACCTTTCCCATCTTTCATATCCAGTAAGAGGAAAGTCTCATTTGCTTCCGCTATACCTGGCAAGGCTAGACAGCCAATGAGGAAGCAAAGATGAAAGTATCTAAAATGACAACTTCCTTGTCATTTTAATAACGAGGCGTTCTGTCCAGGAACTCCTCGTCTCGGGGATCAGTCTCTGGTTTGAACCAAACATTTAAGAGATGATGTGTTCTTCCATGTCCCTGGGAGAAGAAAGTATACATCCATCCCACCATCCGCATTTCAAGGGGGTATTTTAAGCAGACCCAGCGTTCATTTTGAAAGAGCATCACCTTCGCTATACAAGACTTTGGAGTTTGTGTTTATGTACGAGGAAGCAGATTTGACCAGGCTTGGACCCACGAGTCAATGAATATTCAGATGGTAGAGCATAGAACTGGACACTTGAAACCTATGCAAGGTTATTAACCCATGTCACTGCATTCGATGTAATGAGTAACAAAGAAACTGCAAAGAATGGATATACAGAGAGGGTCACATAGACATGGCGGAACAGACACGGCTTTTTCAAACTTTTGAAAGCGTATCCCTGCTGAAATTGCTTGTCACACGAGGCCTCACTTTCGTCCTCCGTAGGAAAGTCAGTCATCTGGTTATTTTAAGTAGGGTTGGGAAATACAAATATACATTAAAACGTGCAGTAACAGTCACTTTTAAATGTACCGGAACAGTAAATACGAGTTTTAAACAAACTAAAATAACTATTTCACTCTCTCAGGAGACATGCAATCAAGATGTCACTTTCCATGCTGATTGGAAAACTGTCAAAGATGTAAATTTCTGTTTAAAACTCATGCTTAAGATTTTACAGCCTTACAAATTGATTAAAAACTTTTTAAAAATCACATTCGTTCCAATCCCCTTAATAGAACAGTGTTGGTGATAGAAATTTAATGGGTTTTTTTTTTTGCCTTTTTGAATAAATATTAACAGTTTTATGGAACCAAATTTATCCAGATTTTCCTTTAGGATGTCGTCAGTGGCTTCATGCCTGGGAAAACTGCTCCAAGCTGAGGTCATACCGTTATCTGTATTTTCTTCATATGCTATTTTTAAAAAATAATTAATAATCCTCCAATATTCTATTGAATTGAAACACTGGATGTTTTCTTGTTTATTTTCCTGCCTCGGGTGTATTTCTACAAAAAGCACAAGAGGACCCCAGCCCCACGGGGACAGCAGCCCAGGGGTCACACCGGTCCTTCTGTCCTCACGTTGGCAGACAGAGGCCTCTACTGTGGAGTCTTCATGGGGGCCTGGGCACCTTTGGGGGCCTCATCTTAAGCTGCAGCCACAACCTGGGGCTTGATTTGAGCCTTGGCCTTGGCCTTGGGCTGGCACAGCTTGAGACCCTGGGCTACAGAGGCATGAACATGCTTCCCAAGCGTGGAGTGGGCGTGTTGGCCAAGTCAGCTGAGTTTGTGGCTGCCGCTCTTTGGGACCTTGGGCTTGACCGACCTCCTTGGGCTTCACGAGGCCTTGATAGCTCAGCAGATGCGCCCATGGCCTTGGCATTTCTGGTGTGCATCTTTTTCAGGCCCTTCTAGTGCATGTTCCTCAGGAACTTGGGCTCCACCCCCCTAAGAGATTCGTGTCTCTGTGATCGGGGTTTTTTGGATGCCTTCCTGTGCCATTTGCAGGGCTGGTTGTGTGTGGTGCGGTCCTCGGACTGGGCCAGATCTGCACCCACGCCCGAGGCTCCAGAAGCTCCTGGGACCAGAACAGAACGAATATTCTCTTGCTCTGAACATTCTGGCTGACTTTCTACCACAAGAGGAATCCAAACTTTATTAGCAGCAACGTTTGCTTTTTCAGACATTTGCTTTATACGGACAGCTATGGTTGACCTAGGTCCTAATTGATCTCCCTGAACAATTGACATCCCGCTGTCAATGCGGAGTGGCAAAGATTACTGGATATGCAAATGACCAGTCAATAGCTGACATTACGGCGAGCTCCGATTCGACTGTATGTTCATTCAATACAAATTTACTTAAGTTTCTGCTGTCTGGCTGTACTGAAAACTCAACTTCTGAGGTGTTGCAAAGGTGTCTAAGATAAATAAGACGGTGCTTACGCTAAGGTATTCACCGTTGAGCAAGGAAGCTAGACGTATAATAAATAATTATAAAAATTATAATAGAATTTTGTTACCCGAAGTTTTGTGGGAACACGAAGGCTGTGATTAAAACTACATTTTGACCCTATTATCTGTAGTTTTCATCCTGAAGTAACTCTGCTGCTAGGAAAGGGGTCCAAACGTGAAGTCTTCATTTCCGCTATTCATTGCAATCCTTAATCCGAAAGCACGCAGATCAGAACCCTGGGGTTTGGTAAATGAATTGCCTTCTTTTTCCTCCAAGCTAGGACTCCCAGTGAAACTTCTGACCAGGCTGCCTAGGGACACCTCCCGTAGCCTAGCTCAGCGATTGTCAAAGCTCTCTCGTGTGGTCCATGACAGCGTTAAATCAAGACCAAAGCAAAGCCTAAAATGAGCTATAAGGGAGGGGGGGAGATAGTCTTTGACCTTGCCCAAACTTACTTCCAAAACTCAGAGCTATAAGAGATACAAGGCCTGATATATATATTTTATTACGGTGCACTTTGAATAGCCGAAGGGAGCCAAGTTTACAAGCATAAACTCACGTTCAAACCCTCTTCATCATTTTGGGCCACTCACTGTGTTCCCCACCCTCTGCTGGGTGCTGGAGACAGAATTTGTACTTTTGGGGACTCTTCTTGCAACATGCAGAGCAAGGGTTTGAGCATCTTTGGGGACAAAACATCCTCTCAGTGTTCACTGAGGACCCCCAAATACTCGATCAGCTATTTGGGACCGGGGAACATTGACCATTATAAAATTCATCTGCCCGAACGACCCAAGACAACATTCATCACTAATTGAAGGATGAAGTGATTCTCTTCTCATAGAAGTTTGATCATCTGGATGTTCCCGAGAGAGAGAACAACTTTTGAACTAAGTTCTTTAGAATTACAAAGAATAACAAATCCAAAATTCAATTGTTCTTTTAGAATTTTAGACTTGGTCCTTGGATCATTTTAAGTTATCCCAAAACTAGTAAAACATTCACTTTGCCTGCACTTAGTAAGCAATACATCCTCACCATATAATTCATGAGGGGGCTATCCCAATTTTTTTAACCACGTCTATAAGCTATAACTCACTTCAGCCCATTTCCTCGTGGTTCCTGAACACTATTTGTGCTTGATAGAATGAAAATTTATTTAAAAATTTCTCACGCTTTAGAGAATGGATTATCTCAAACCGTTTTAAGGACGCTAATGAGGACTTGACATATACAAATGTAGGGTTTTAATTTAGCCGTTCTTTGCATTTTAGCAACCGACTGTAAAAAATCAAGGGCGCGTCCTAATCAAACTCAAGTTTACTACTGCTTTGACCATCTATCTGTTCGGTGGCTATTTGATGGGTCCCTCTGCCTGAGTTCTTCACGGAAGTGCATCTCCAAATTAAATTTCACAAAAGACAGTTTGCACATGACTAAGGGAAGTCTACTCGGAAAATCTGAGGATGGCCTCCAGGCTCACGGCAGGAACCGGGGGTAGGGACGGGGGGCTTGCGAGTGACCCTCATGTGCCATTCCCTAGGGTCTGGCTACTACCTTGGAGCAGTTTGAGGGCGATAGGCCATTACCTTGAGGTTTTATATGAATTCTTCCCCAATTCCGGGAGGCCCACCCATTGCTTTCTTCTGATAAAGTTGGAGAAATATGCTAAACTAGTTTTTGCTCGTTTTTTGTTTTCAACGTGAACCTTGTTAAACAGCCCTACCCCAAGCAACTTCATGCCAGAGTATGCTGGCTCCCCTCAGATTTAGGAATCTCTGTTCTCGCACCCCAAAACCCCAGTGCCCTGATGTCCTTATCTTTGCCAAGGACCCAGAAACAAATCTATTTCTTCCCTGTATTCCTGTCTCCCTCTGAAGTGTTCTTCATCTTGTTCCCATTAACATAAGCGACTTTCGAGTCGCGCACACTGAAACGAAAGTTCTTGAGGCTGCCCAAGAAGTGACAGAAGTTAAATATGTTTGCATTCAACGTGTCAAAAAAAGCGTGCATTGATTCAACAAACTAACCGAGCACCTACAATGTGCTGAGAAGGTTTTGAACACTTGAACCCTTGAAAAACAGATTAAATGGAATCCCTGCCCGAAAGGAATTTATAGTGTTTGGGGAAGGACCAAGGTGAAGGGCGACCCCGACTTCTGAGGCACAGAGATAAGCAGACAGAGCCAGCAGAGCCTTTGAGGAGAGCCCCCCGCTTCCCCTGGGAAAATTCCAGAGGCTTCCAGAAGGAAGACAAATCTAAGGTGCACCTCAGAAGGTCGAGGAGCAAGAAGAGTGGGGGAAGGGCGTGTGTTGTTGCCAAGCCGAGCCCGTTCGTGTTGCCAAGCCGAGCCTGTTCGTCAGGACCGAGACGGAACAGGAACAAGTACTCTTCCATAAAGCCTGCCGCTCAAGCTAGAACTTGTCCCTCGAGGCCTAGGGCGGCCGAAGGGGAGCCTGGGAGACCCACGGGCTGCGGGGAGACGTGAAAGAGATGTTTCTCTAACAACTTCCAAGACCTGAGAGACCCAGATTCGAAAAGAACCACTGAATAAAAGTCTTCCATGGAGCTGTTTCTGGCCCACCATCACCGGAGTGAAAACTCCAGCCAGTCCCATGATTCTTCTAGAAATTCTTAGGTAACCAACCAGGCCTTCAGTCAGTTTTCGTCGTAAAGCTACCAGATCCCTTTCAGTAACTAAAATACCCAGTCCCGTGTAGTGGTCAAAACAGCGGGCTTTGTTTAATGCTTTTCCCTTCTCAGTAGTGGCTGTGGTGAGCTTATGTCTAATTCCCAGCCTTGCGCTGCTGCTGCTGCTGCTGCTCCCCCCCCCGCCCCTGCCCCCCTGTCGCCCCCCGCTCCTGGCCTTGGTTTTCATCCAAGTGCCTCGGTTTGCATGGGATCAGTTGGCTGCACACCCTGGGCTTGGCGCTTCCTCAGGGCTGCCTCTTCCGTGCAGTCCTCCTGCGTCTCTTAGATGTCCCCCGTGGGCATGCCCAACTGCACCTCCAAGCCACAGGCAAAACATGTCCTTACTTCTGTAGTTCAGTATTCCTTCGCAGACAAATCCTGCTCCCCACGCCCGTGTCCCCACCAGAGACTTTCCTGGAGAGGATTTGAACACGGCGCCTAGACAGCTTCGCCCCTAAAGAGATGCCATCCTGGCTCCCGGCCCTTGCCTGCGGTCGTGCGGCCATTTCACAGTGGAGCTGAGTCCCTGCTCTCCTGTCCTGGCCCCTTCCAAACGCAGAGGACAAACGTACCTCAAGGGCCCTGGGTGGTCCCTGCACTTCAAGGCGATGGGGAATAGTCCTTCCCTTCCAGCCGCCGTGCAGGCCGCGAAATACCAACGCCATTCCAAGAACTTGCTCTGAAGTTCCTTCTCTTTCGCAACCCTCAGGCACGTCTATACCCTTCTTGTGGGTGTGAAATCACGGCTTGGAATTGGGTTTGGGCTACTTTCTTTGAAATTCTTAGCTCCTTACTTAAAAATAAATAGCAGAAATTGCCCACTATTATTTTTTTTTTCTGGTGGGGGAAAGGCTTTTTGGACTTCAATGAAAACAAGACTCCTGTTTTTAACCTCCTATTATACATTATACTTGAACTTCTAGAAAACACGGGGGCTTTATCTTGGTAAAAGAAAGGTCCGTACATTTGTTTACTAGCTGTGAACGTGGCAATGAGGCTGTGAATCCGGAAGTCTAACAGCTACATCCCTGCTACCTTGGTCCTTCCAATCCCCCAACCCCTGCATAGCAACCACACCTAAAAGCAAGGGTTAGGTGGATTCTGGCTGCCAGGCTCCTCGGAAGTCTGCCCTAGAATAAGGCACATGGTTATTTGAATCAAATCCGACTGGGATTAGGAAGGTAAGTGGCGACCGCCAGCCAAGCCCAGAGCCCAGACCCCGCATCCGCTGTATCATCCGTCTTTCTTCTCTCTATTCCCTTTAGCTAAGTTGGGTCGGACACCTGGACCATAGCTGCTGCGATCACGTGGAAGTAGGCTGGAGATGGCGTTCTTTGGACCCCCCAAGTTCTTCCATGTTCCTGATGCAGCTCCCTCAGCTGTGGCCTTCGTGGCTCCTGGGGGCACCTCTTTCTGAAATCTCTTCTGTCTTTCCAGGAACCCTGGAGAACCAGGCTGCCCAGGGCTTTTCCCAGCAGGGAAAGCGGGCGCCCTGCTGTGGCTGACGGCTCCCGCCACCTTCCCCCTCCGTGGCCCTGGGATTCTCCCTCCCTGGGCTTCCCCGTGGGACCTCACTTCTCGCCACCGCTTCTTGTCTTTCTCCTTGATGTTTCCTCCCTCCAACCCTCTTTCTCGTGGCCCAGAGGGTCCCCCCTGCTTCTCTTTCTAGGAAGAAGACCAATCTGTTTTTTTGAACTGACTCGTTTCTCCACTTCTTTCATCCCAGTTTGTCAGCGCTGGGATCGAAGTGCTTGTCCCTTAGCACGCTCACCTCTTACGTTTCCTAGACAAGCAGCAACGGCCAGGACTGCATTTACCCCTTTTGAATAAGCAGGAAAGGGAGCGGACGGGGCGCCGTGTCACCACCCAAGGGACAATGGGTTCAGCCAGCGTCACCCAGGTGCCCGAGAAAACGAGCTGGACAGCCCATTCCCACACTCTTTCTTAGCGGTCCCCTCCCCCCCACCCCGATCTCGGAGTTATTATCTATGAAAGGATTAACAAGGAGGTATGAGGCCTGCATCCCCCTCACCACCCGGCTCTTTAACTCTCCGACTAGGGAACAGCAAGAAATCACCGCCTTTTTCTTGAACCCCAGTGTTGCTTGTAAATTCCCAGAGGGTAACTCCTCAAAGGATGCCCAGCGCCCCCCCGCCCCTGCCTCTCACCCCGCAGCCCATGGAAACTTCTCGACAGCGCGGCTCTCAGTGGGGAAAAACCAGCTCCCCGCCGGCCTTGAATTCCAACACTACCAGAAGCCTGGCACACAGTAAAGCGCAATCCATGTTAACTAAAGGGGTCTCCATCAGTGATACTAGACGAAGAATCCTCAATCGGGGGACTTTGACTAGTATGTATTTTACGCTGAACTCACTCCCGGGCCATCCGTTTTTGTTTCCTTGGTTCTGTCTGGGGTGTCTGTTTCTTCTGGGCTAGGAACAAGCTGCCCTTTCTCAGTAGGGTCACCCCAGGGGCGCCGGGAGGGCTCCTGTGTTCGGGTCAGTTGGCCCACGAGCTCTGTGGGTTCTGCACCGCATCTCGGGAGCTTTGTTTGTCGGGACGGGCTCCAACACAGAGAATCCACACCTAAACCGTTCTGTTCAGCATTATTCTTTGCATTTTCAAACATGCACAGAAAAAATTCAGCATGCTTTTGGGGCCACCGCCACTGCATTCAGCCCCACGGTTTGGCCCGGGCACAGCTGCAAGGGTGGGAGGGCACATATTGCTTCCATCAGGTGACATCCTTCAGTACTTGGTGGCTTTTCTGATATGCACGCCCTGGACAGCCTGGGCCGTTTCCCCTGTGTTCACGTGAACACAAAGGTTTGAGCCTCTGGATCTGCGTGATTTTGTGGGGGTGTCTGGGTCCAGCGACTAGTGAACCGTTTCCAGGGGACACCCCTGGCCGCTTTCAGGAAGATTAAGTCAGTCTGGGGAGAATGCCAACCAGAGAAAGCATGAAGGCAGAATGAGGGCATCTCAAGAGAAAGGAGAAAAAAACTGAACGAACATTGGGCTGTTTTTTTTTGGGGGGGGGTTTTAAGGCATAAACCCTAAAGTTGGAGCAGGTTCTCTGAATTGTCCCCAGTCTTGCAGGTTCTACACCACCCTATGTCTGCCCCGTGAGGAGGACAACTCATGGATGGAGACCAGCCCCGGATCCCAGCTGACAATCTGGGCCCGGCTTGGAGGATGGGCTCTTGATTGTCGACTCGAATTGTGATGGGAATTTTTTTTTTTTTTTTTGAGCAATGCACAACCTTCCGTGTCTCCCCGTCTCCCCATCCCCAAGGACGTCTGTGCCAGGGGACAGGAGAAAAGGCTCTGGAATTGGGTTTAGCTTCAAGCAACATATCAGCGAAGTTATGTTGAGACAGCACAAATCTCAGTTTGATTGACTAAGCAGAAGATGCTTGTTAAAAGGGCAAGAAGATTTACTTTGAGGCTTTACAGGGGATGAGGGCCAAGAAACACGCCCCCCCCCAAACTAGCCTCTGCTCGGAGGAACGGCATGTGGCCGCCGCGTCCACGGTCAAGAGTAGCAGAGAAACGGTTCTCACCACATGCGTGCTCTTGGATTTGAAGACTTGATCAAAACTCAAAGGCATCTCCCAGCTTCAAATGACTCCCCATCATATAAAAAGTACCCAAAACAGTATAGGACGGGAGTCCCCCATTGAGGGCAAAGGCAGGAGATTGCAAATGATGGCGTAGCACCTGCTCGCGGTGCCACAGTGGGATAGGTGCCCTGTGAGCCCACGGCCACGCCGCGGCTTCCCGCCACTGGCTCCCACACGTGGTAAGAGGTGATCATGGGTCTGGACTGTGGGGGGCCTGCACGCCCCCCTGACACGGTGTGAACACTAAGTCTGCACAACCCCTTTCAGGAGTATTAGACGTAAATAAGCTGGGCCCTTTTTAGTGGCCCCAGGCAATCTGGCCCTTGTCCAGTTATGTTTCTCCCACTGCCCCGTGCCCCCACCTTTGCTTCCGGGTTCACCAGGGACTGAACGAGGGGTGCAGGAATGCGCCAACTGGGGGTCCACTTCCAGCCTTGGAGGGACCGTGGGCTCCACACCAATGGCCAGAATCCTTTCCTCCTTCCCCATTTCTTCAAATACTTCTCCTGTATGTCCTCCGCATCCTCTCTTCCTTCGGCTTCGCAGGGCCTTCCTTTCCGCCTCTGCCTACGAGCGGGTGGGGGCAGAGCCCTGGGTGCTGAGGGGACTTGCAGCACCCAGGGTGGGCGCGGCAGCGCAGGTGAGGGCCCGGTTCCAGCTCTTTCTTTGGTCCTCTCCAAACTGTGCCAGGCCTCTGGGCGAGACACCTTTGCCTCTGTCTTCTGCTGACGTTCTCTGTTATAAAGAGTTCTGTTTCTTCTTTGAAACTCACTGTTCTTGGTCTTGGACTTTCCAGTGGATGCTTCCAATATTTTTGCTATTTTTCTTCTTAGTCTTCTGGTGCGCAGCCGCACCTTGCCCTGTTTCACAGGGCTATGCCGCTGTCTGTATGGCTACCTGTCTCTGGGTCTACCAGAGTCTCCTCTGCAGGGCGCGGGGTGGGGGCATCGTAGTTCATTCGTTTACATCTTTTCCTTTATTAGGAAGGCAGGACACAGGGATGGCCCGAGTGGGGTTGGAAAACAAGGGGGGAGTCGGGCGCCACCTGTCTACTCCAAGGTACGTCCCAGAGGAACAGTTTAGGGCCTGGGCGAGCAGGGAACCCTGTCTTGCTTTGGGGTGCTATTCTCTCCCTTGTGTCCCCTCTGGCCTTGCCTGTCCCCTGGTCTCTCTTCTTTTTCTTTTCCAGTACACACACCTGGCGAACTGGCATCTTCATGAACCCACACCCACCCTTCGGACCTTCCCCCCACCTGGCCAGCTGACGGCCCTCCAGGTAAGGACTCAATGAAATGGCTTCCCTGCCCAACTGCGGGTCCCACACCCGGAAAGGTTGCTTCTTTCGAGACTCTTCCTCTTCCTCGGACACGGGGGAAGTGTCTGCTTGGCCAGCAGACTTTTTCCCGGGGCTCCTTACGCACAATCCCAGCCAGTCATGCAGTGGTACCTTTACGGGTTTCTTCCTGTGTTAACTTACACACCCCACCCCACCTTTAATGTTCTGGAAGATACGGAAGGTTATTTTACAAGATTAAGTGCTTTTAGAGAAAAAAGACACCATTTCTCATTCATTGCACCCTCAAGACACTTTCGAGTGTCTGACTCATACAGAGTTTCCGTGAGTGTGTTTTGAATGACCTTAAAATGCTAAGATCCAATTCCCCAAAATGGCCCAAGTGCACCAGGAAATATGCAATAGTTTGGGAGGTGGGCAGAAATGGTCAAGCAGCCATTAAGAGAAGGCAGGAATACGAATCCGTGAAGATCCCCACTCTAGGAAGGATCCGTAAACTCTGTTCCCGGGGAAGGCTTCACTTCCCTTCTGGGTGTCAGTGTACTTGCCCTTGAGGAATCCAAACAGACCCCGGCTGCCTGGGGTCAGCCAGTGACTTTGGAACCAAAGGAGGTCGCAGAACAGTATGCCTTTCCAAACAGGTGCCACCCAAATTGCTACAGATCAAGAGAAACCCTGTCAGCCTCTGGCTGACGGTACTGCTTCTTTAACCGCTCGGGTTCCAGGAACGCTCATGGGAAAAAGAAGAGTCCACAAATGCTCCCTTCAAAATAGGCATTCTCTCTGCTTCGGGACAGAGCACCATCCCGCCCGCCGGAGACCCAGAGGCCCGCAGCGCGGCAGGGTCACAACCCAGGGCTCCGCGGGGAGCAAAGTCCAGCCAGAAGCAGGAAGGGGGGACGGCCAAAGCCAAGGGCGGGGAAGCCCTACCAAGCAAAGAGAAGACTGAGATAAAAGGGAAACTGCTGGTGAAAATGATGGGAGCAATTTGCTCTTCCGAACAACCCGACTTTGCTAGGTCTTTCTTAAAGGGGCCTTTCCCAACGATCAGTGGCTATGTCCCTATGGCCTGGGAAGAAAGAAAAGCCAAACTATGCTTGGGAAGCCATTCTTTGGGTTTTGTTTTGATGTATGTGTCTATTTTTAAAATGCTTATTGAATTTATTGACGTGGTGCAATAAAATTATATAAGTTTCAAGTGTATAATAGTTTGGTCACATCCTGGTTCAGACAGCTCACCCTCCGCCCCGATTGGACATTAGGTCCCTCCCAGGACTGAAGGAGAAACCAAGGCCATCCCTAACCCCTGGGGGGAGGGAGGGAGGGGGGACGCGGGACAGGGCCTCAGGCCCCAGTCCATTTGGTTTGGGAATGCCTACTTTGAAGGGAGAGTCTGTGGGTCTTGCTCACTTTCGTTCTCTTCAATGCCCATTCTGGGCAACGGAATGGCTGAGAACCCAACCAGGATGGAGGCCTCCAGGAGACCCGGCCGCTGCAGGTAGGAGGACTTGAAGTACGCCCCTCCCTCCCCCCAGCCACAGCCCTCCCTCCCCTTCAACCGGGGCGCACCCCACAGGGTGACTGGCTAAGGGCCAAAGAGGGGCCGGCCCAACCCTCCCTTCGGGGGAAAGGCTCTGGGTTGGCCCCGCCCATCTCAGGCAGACTTCTGCTGCATGAGTTCGCTCTTTTTCAGAGACTTTCGCTGAGAATCAGGAGGAGGAACAGGCAAGTCAGACAGCGATTGGTTGCTGAGCCCCGGCTGGGCTGTGGCTGCCTTTCGCGTCCATCAAAGTTCTCTTTCTAATGCACCATCTGAAGGTGGTACCTATTCCTAGGAAGTGGCCCCCCCCCCCCCGTGGCCCCCGGGCTGGGTTCTGCCTTCTCCGCCCAAGCCCTCCCTTACCCCCTCCGTGTTGACACTGTCCCCTGTCCCTTCTCCAGGGCTCCCCTCTGCTTCTTTCTAAGGATCCTTTTCCCTAGCTTCTCTGCTGCCTTTCTCTGCTCTATCTCTCCGTCCTTTGTCTTATTTAGGATATATACTCTGTATCCATCCATCACTTGAAAAAAAAGGAAGAAAATGTCTGCAGAGTCACGACATCAACACGGTGAGTCAAGAAGGAGCCATGGACCCCACCTATCCCAAGGGGAACAAAGCTGCCTCCCGCTCCTGGCTCCCCCTTTCTGGAGTGTCCCCATTTCCCCCTTTCCCATTCTTCTTGGGTGTTTCCAGGCTCCCCTGCCTGGAGGAAAACAAGCTCCTTCCCCACCTTCCTCCCTCCTTCCCTTGGCTCTCTAGTCTTCAACTGGAAAGAGCAAAGGGGTTTCAGTACAACAGCCCCTCCCGTCCATGAGTAAGAGCCTGTCTTACTACCCCTGTGCGGTCCGAAGACAGACCGAAACCTCGGGGCAATGCTATTGAAGGGGTCGCCAGGCCTTGCAGCCCGTTATTATGGCTGACGCCGTGGAACCGGCTGCTCTGAGTGTTAGGGCCAGAGGGACATGTAACGCAGGGTCACACGATGACATACTTGGCCACTCAGCTCCTTCCCTCAGACTGTGAAGCGGCTGAGGCAGGGAGTTTTTGTAAGGTGAGGACTGACATCCTCTTCTAACTTGGAGCAAAGTCATGGAGGCGGGTTGCAGACTGTCTTAGAGATCGCGTCTCCTGGGTGAGCTGTATTTAGGGCCCAGGCTGGTAGGAGCAGGCTGAACGAAGACCGCAGGCTCGGGTACCTTGCCTTCTGTCGTTAAACCGCGACTGGGGCATTTCCCCAACGGTCATGCTGTGCCCGGGATGCATTTGGAAGGCTTCATTAGCCACCGGCTTCTCAAGGCGGGCCTGGGTTTGAGGAGGGGACAGAATGAGAAGCCATTCACTAACAGCCGTTCAGTCTCTGAAACAATACATGCCCCATCTTAGGTTAAGAAATGTCTGCTACCAACATAGAACTTTCTCTGGAGAAAAACCACGTGTTAAGTGCCACCACTTCTGAGAGTCATGTTGAAATATACACTATGTCACTTTCCTCATTAAAGCTTCTTGCTCTTTGCGCAAGAACTTGGAGGAGCTGGTGGATCGGAATGAAGAGAGTAAACACAGTTGCTTCAGGCTCTCAAGGAACGAAGACAAAGGGAAGGGGGATGAAAAGAGGAAGATTTCCCAAATGGCTGAGGGGGACCAGGACAGGGATCTCCTCGGGGTCTGGAGGAGCTACCGGGCACGTCCCAGGCAGAGATGAGCTTTACCCAAAGCAGACCACAGCTTGGACCAAAGTAGATCGCTGGACGAACGGGAAGCCCGGCTCTGGCACCGGGGGGAGGGGTGGTGGGGGGCTTCCTGAGCCCCAGTGTATCTCCTGAGTACCCCAGGATCTGCTTCCATCGGCACACTTGCTGCGCAAATGACTCCCACGCGTGGGCGCAAGAGGGTCAGCTGACCTCGAGACTTGGCACAGAGCTTGATTCAAACACGGGTCTGAAGGTTCTCTCCTCCCCACCCAGCCAGCCCTGCAGTCCTGACCATCTTTCCTTCCCATCAGCTCCTCAGGCCCCCCCCCCCCCCGAGGCCACGGTAGCTCAGGACGCTTAGCAGCCAAGGAGATGGGTCCCTTCAAGGAAGGCGAGGACCCCGTGCACGTCGGAGTCACACAGCAGCTCATCGATTTCATACGAGAAAAACCCAGGCAGCTCTGTCCCTGTTCTCCTGAAAGCGCCTGATTTCTCAGGCTCTAGCTCTTGGAGCCGAGAATCTGATTGTTCTTCCCAAGAATTTGCCTGTTCTCCTGGAGAGCCCGAAGCCTGGGGCTGAGGATGGCCAGCTGCTCTCTGTCTCGGTCCGTGTCCCTCCTCCTGTGACTGGGGCAGCCTGGTCCTTGGCCTGTCCACACTTGTGGACTCTCGTGACGCTTCTGTCTCTCATCCCGTCTCCCACTCTGTTCCGTTTCCTCTCCCTGTTGCTGTCCGCCCCTCCCTGTCCTTGTTTGCTTGTAACCACGGACTTCCCATCCATTGCCCTACGAGTGCCCAGACATGGGCGTCCGAGCAAACCCCCCAGCCCCGGCTGCCTCTTCTGTCCCCACAAGAGACCTTCGAAAACAGTGACAACAGAGAGGGGGCAGGCCTGCCTCTCTCCTGTCCTTGTCCAGGCTGAGGGGGCACCTTTCTTCCTTCATCCGAATGCCTTTGTTCTTCGACTTTTTTTTCATTGTTGTTCTAGTACATCTGTCCCAACGGTCCCCCGTTGCTCTCCCCGGCTCCCACAGTCCGTCCCCACCCTGCTGCCCACGTCCGTGGGTCAGTCACACTTGGTTCTTTGTCTAGCCCCTTCACCGCTTTCCTCCCGGACCCCCGACACCCCCTGCGTCCCTGTCACTCTGGTCCTGTTTCTACACTCCCACTTGCTTTATTCATGTTGAACCACATTTGACCATGCAAATCGTTTGCCAGGCCCTCTGTCTGCGGGGAAGCAACGTATCTTCGTGATACCTCAACATCGCCCATGTCATCCTGGTCCCCTCCTCCTTTGCTGTCACCATCTGAGCTGTGACCATGTTCTTGGGACCAGTCCCTGGCCCGCACCCTGTAACTGGGGATACCAAGGAGGCCGCTTCCAGACTCCAGGCCCCTGGACCCCACACCCCCAAAGCCTGGATGGATCCCTGGGGCTTCTCTGCCCGCTCTGCCAGCCTCTGCTGGGGTCCAGAAGCATCGGTCCCTGGTGCATCAGAGCAGCCCCTTTAAAGTCTGGAACTCCTGTTTTGGGGGGGTAACTCTCCACATTGGACATGTGGCCCCAACGATTTTTCCTGGTCCCTAAAATATCGGTAGAGCAGAAAAACAGATGATGGGAACATGGAGCCCAAGGCGGCCGCCCCCCCTGAGTGTTTTCTCATTGAAGTAGGTTTTCATTGGCATTTTAGCTGTCTGTACCGTCTAAAGCAGCTTTGACTGTCGGCGCGGCATGATGCAGAAGAAAGACTGTGGGATGTTGATAGTCAAGGCCTCACAAGGGCCGTGGGGAACACGTGGGACCATCATCTACCTCCCCGTTATTTAGGACTACGCCTGTCCCAGGGATGCAGTGAGCAACTTGAGAGCAGGGGCGACACCCCACTCCTTGTTGCATCTCTGGGACCAAGTTCAAGTTCACAGCTGTCTGGTGCAAGGTATTTGAGCAAATGCACAACCTCGGACTGTGGTGGAATGAGAAAAGAAAGAGCAGGCGAGAAGCACTTGTTTCGGCGCCGTGGACGCAGTCGGGGCACATGGGAAGTGTTGAGGGGGGCCCCCTCTCTTGGAGTCCAAGCTGAGGGAACACGTGGCGTCTGTGCCAGGGTAACAGAACAGGTGGAGATGCCAAGGTGGCGTGTGTCCTACCACGCAAATAGTCAAAGCAGCTGATCCAGAGAAAACCACGCTGGGACCCTGGGCGAGGAGAAGCGCTACACCGACCCCTGGCCCCAGCTGCCGCTCGCTTTTTGAGCTGAAGTGATCTGACCATTTTCCCAAGTGCCCAAATCTCAGGCGGGGGCTCCTGTTTTCCCCAGCCACGCTGCTACAGAGGAGCTGGGAAAAGGCTGGCGGTGAGCAGAAGTCTATGGCAGGAGGATCTGGGGGTCCTTGTCCCACGGGAGGAGGGGTCCCCTGGGCCCGGAAATGGCTCCTGGCAGCAGGTGTCTGGGGAGGGGTCTGGAAGTCTGTGTGGTGGCAGCGACTCTTGGCAGGGGCTCTGGAACAGACTGGAGGGTGCTCTGGAAACTGGCCTCAGGTGCCCACCGAGCACCGGTTTATTCCATTCGGTTCCTAAACACACGCCCCGAGGAAGGTGCGCCTCTCTCAGGGACTCCACCTGTCCCAGGCCCAGTCGCTGCCCCTTTGAGCCTCCTCAGGTCTAGGCGCCTCACGAATGTCTAGGGCAGAAGTAGGTCAGAAACAGCTGGAAGATGCTCAGTGGGGGGTACCCCAGGTTCCTGCATCCGCCCCCATCAGGGGCACCTGGACAGGAAGATACGCCCTGCTTTCCCAGAGGGGCCTGGGGTTGGCCCAGAGCAGGGTCCCAGCAACCCGCAGAGGGACCACTCAGCGGGGCAGATGAGCTTTCTCTCCCCAGGGGAGGCCCACACAGTGCCAACTCAGCCTATCTTCTTGCTTTGGCCTCCTTTCTCTTCATCTTCCAAGACTCCAATACTGACTAGCCTTGCGTTAGGAGCCAGGGGCGTGACAAGGGTCGTCCACATGTCTGCATACGCAGCAGGGGCACCTGATGTCCCTGTTGCCAGTGAGGAAGCTTCTCCGGCCAATCTCAGCCCCTGGTGGGCTCAGCCACTCCGCCCCCCCCCCCAGCCACAGCCTCAACAGCGCCACTCTCTGGGCAAGGTCGACCAGCTGGCTCGCTCAATGCTTTTTCTCCCCATCCTGGTTTCCCTCTGACTCTGGGCCCCCCGAGGGACCCTCGCTGTCCCCTCTCCTCTTCTGTCTTCCCTTTTTAATATGATAACATTTGTCATCACCACTCTTTCCTAACTCTCTGCTGGCTGGGTGCGTTCTCTCTCTCTCTCTCTCTCCCTCTCTCTCTCTCTCTCTCTCTCTCTCTCTCTCTCGTTTCTATCTGCAGGTGTGACTTCAGCATCCCTTGCTCCATTGTCCTGCTCTCTTCAGAGGCCTGAGTTCAATGGGTCTTTGAGTCAGAGTCAATGTAGCCCTTTGCTGGAACCCCTTCCCCAGAAATGACAGACTGTAAGCCCCCTCTCCTTCCTCTTCATCCTCCCCTCTTGTCAGCACAAGGAGGGACATATCCTTTCTTACAGGGCTCCTTCTTGACTTTGAGGAAGCACCATCTTGGTGATACCCCAATGTCACCCACCTCATCCTGGTCCCCTTCATGAGTCTCCAAGACTCCTCAGCGGTTGTCATCTGGGCTGTGACCACCATCTTGGGACCAGCCCCTGACCCCTGCCCTATCACTGGGGATACCAAGGAGGCTGCTTCAAGACATAATCCCGGTCCCCGGGAGCATCCACAGTCCTCAACTCTGGATCTACAGTGGGTCTACGTGGGAAACTCAAACTTCCTGATAAACTTCGGGTCTCCAGCCCTTGGGGGCAGGTTCACTGGCTTTCTTGGAGGCCAGGCCTGCTGGAGTGGAAACCTACGAAGGCCCCGAAGAGCTTCCTTCCCACCCGCACCCATGCTGCTCAGGATCAGGACCCCAATAATACGGGTGAGTGTGTTTTGCTTTCAGACCCAACTCCTGAGCGGACAAAGAACATTCTGCTTTCAAACTTCCTGCTGGGCCACTGAGAACAGCCAGTCAACCTTGCCTGGTTGATATGATTCCCCTAGAGCAAGTTATGAAAGCTACTTTTCTCTGAGTAGATTTATTCATCTGTATGGGCCAGGACTAAAGGGATATATATATATATGAGAGCCATCACGAGCCAAGACTTTGACTCCTGTTTTCATTCTTGGCATGTCCAGTTGCCCTTTTCACTATGGAGAAAGGGACTTCAACTTAGCAACATCTTTTTCATTCACCTTTGCCTCCCCGCTGCCCAGCCAAGCTCAACAAATATGATGATAGACTCATGAGCTTATGGATGGGGGAACTGGAGCCAGGACCAGCACCAGAGGACAGTGGCAACGGAAGAGGCCAAAGGGACAGCCTGTCAGGATGCCGTAGCGAGGGGGTTTACTGGGATGGTCTCCTGAAGGGACCTTCCCCCCAAAACCTTTCTTCCAGGCGAGCTGGGTCTTTACACGGGGGAACGTGCTCCAACAGTAGCACAGAGATGTCCCCGGCCCTCAGCGTCAAGAGACACCAGAGCACAACCTCGCTTGCACTGAGCAATCGGTGAGAGCCATTTAACAGCTTGCTCGGGACGCCAGCTCTTTCCCAGGCATCGGCTTCTGCCCTCCATTCCTGTTCAGGGCCTGGCTCTCTGGGCCCAGGGACAGCAGAGCTGGTGGGCAAAAGGACCACGTGACACCCCCCAAAATAGGAACAGGCCCCTTCCCATCTGCGGGAAGGGAAAGAGAGGTGACCATTGCTTCTGCTGGCGTTTCCTCAGCAGCCTGCTAGGGCTCTCTTGCCACCCTCGTCCCTGGCACGTCTGCACCCCCAGTTCCACAGGCCACCGTCCCCAAGGTGGCCACGTGGTAACTAGCTCTGCTGACCTGTCCGATTTGGTTTCCCCTTGGGTCCCTAAGGGGAGGGAGGGACCCAGGCTGAGGTCTGAGAGGCCCAGGAGGGCCCCAGGACCACCCCTCCCTCCGAGCTCCGGACCGGAAGCTTAACCTTCCACCCTTAGAGAGATGTGTCTGCTGTTCTCAGTGAACTAACTGCTACTAAACTATTATTTCCTTACGGAAAGGGTCCCCCATTTGCAGCCTTCCACCCACGGCACCGGGGTCCCTCCCCTTTCCGTCCTTCCAGGGCTGGGCTTCCGCAAGGATTTGTTGGAGGTGACAAGGCAGAGACAAGGGCACTCGGGGGCTTTCTGTCTTCCTCCGACATGTTCCTCCCGCCGACTTTGCTCCCTGCCTCGAAGGCTAGTCACGGCTGCCGGCTCTAGCCCTCACGCCCCCCACCCCTCTGATCTGATAGCCCCGCTCCACCTTTCTTCCCCCCTCCTTGCCCTCCCTCACCCACCCCTGCTCTTTTCTTCTTCCCATAATTTCCTCTCCCTCTTAGCATCGCTCTCCCATTTTTGCCAAGGTTTCTCTCCACTTTATCTCTAACTTTCTGCCTCCTCCACCCAACCCTGGACCCTTGGCCCTCGGAATGGCCGCCTCTCTCCTGTTTGCCCTCTTTGCTTTAAGAGAATCGGGGCTCAGATGGGTCTGGGGTGGCGGGGTCCGTGGGAGGGCACACGCCGCCGGCGCGTCCTCCCGGCCCGAGCTCAGTGTCCGGCTGCGGGGTACCCTACCGGGCCCGCTGGCCACCTCCTTGTTGGCAAACCCGCCTCTCATAGACAGCGGCTGCCCTGCAGAATCATATACATTTGTGTATATATACACAAATGTCTATAATTGTAGGAGCGACATCGTGGACTAGGCCACTTTGCGCCGGCCCTCAAGCTATCCCGGGGTCTCCCAAGCCCTCGTTTGCCCCCAGGAGGGGCGCCAGCAATGAGGCCCCGGAGCCTCTGCTTCCCCAAGAAGAGCAGGGGGGTGACTGACACAAAGCGGGGACCAACCGGCAACCTCGCGGGCTGCAAGCCCCGCCCCTCCGCCCCCACTGGCGGTTGTTTCGGTTGGGGTTCCGGGCCATCCGTTGGGGTTCCAGGGCATCCGTTGGGATTCTGGGGCACGCGGCAGGGTTCTGACCGGGCTTCCGCAGTTGGTTTCTGGAACATTCGCTTCTCTCAGGCAGTCTGCGTGTGGAAGAGCCAGCGAGCACTTCTGAGCGACCCAGGTGCGGCCTCGCGTTCGGAGCAGACCGCGGGGCCCCGAGGCGCCTGGCGAGCCGCTTCCAGGGGCCGGGGTGCGGGGAGGGCGCGAGCGGTGCCTGGGCGGAGATTTCGGGCCTTTGCAAACACGGACCGGTCCTTCCAGATGCTCCCCTGTCCTGTACGTCTCAGATCTCACCATTAAGGCTCCTTCCCCGGATAAAGGACAAAGAACCGCGCTTCAAGCTGGTAGTGCTATTGAGATCTCTAAGTGAGTTGTGGGGACCCCCTTCAGACCAGGGGCTGGGGGTCAAGTTGGAGACGGGGGTGGTAGAGGCCCAGGGGCAGGCACCTGAGCTGCCGGGGAGGGATGGAGAGAACATCTGAAATCACGCCCCGGATGTCCCAGCCCTGAGGTGTCGCCTCCCCGGGGCCGGAGAAAGGCCGTTCCCAGCCAGAGGAGGCCCAGGGGTGAGGCTGGGCCCCGGGACTCCAGCTCCCCGAGGGGTTCCTGATACCGAACGGACCTCCTGACTCAGCCGTCTTCTCCTTCCTAGACCCTCCCAGCATCAGTTACCAGAAGCCATGACATGTCCCTGCCGCTGGAGCACTTTTTGTGGCATCCCTGGAGCCCAGCATACCTGAAGACAAAGGACAGTAGGTGGCCGAGCCCTGGGTCCGTGCCACAGATGCCAGCTCTGATTTGCTGTAGCTGGACGGCTGTGGCCTGGGATGGTGGGAGGGACGGGGACAGGGGACATCCAGCGTGGGGACTGTCCCCGACCTTGGAGGTCACCTTCTTTGCACTCTCAAATGCTCCCCCTCGTTCCTCCCTTTTCCAAAGATGACATGTGAATTCAGAGGAGACATTGTGGGGGACAGCCCGGGCCCAGTCGGCCTCGCAAGGTGAGGACGGCTCCCTCTCTCCAGCCTGTGCGTTCCTGAAGCTTCCTTTGGCCCTTCTTGCTTGAGGTAGTGTCCTGGCTTCTGTCTGTGCCTCTAACCACACCTCCCCCTATCCTTTTGTCTCTCTCGGTGGACACCATCCCTCCCAAACGTCTCAATCGCTGTGGGACAGAGCCTTGTAGAGATGGCGCCCGCTGTCCCCACAGCCTTGGCCAAAGGTCCCCGCGCCCAAACGCGCCCTTCACCTTTCCCGAGTGCGCCATGCGGCGAGGAGAGGAAATCTAGGCAACACCGCTGTCCTCCGCCATCTGAATGTCTTCCTCTGTGTCCCTTTCTGCCTCTTACCCCTCCTCTTGTGGTTCGTTCACACAGACTGGACCTCAAGTCAAGGAAGGAGCCTGAAGACTCACAGGGCCGCATCTGACGCCCGTGGATTCACAGCTCACCAGCTCAGGTGGCGATGAGGAGAGACACCCCGCTTCCTTCACTCATGCAATTATCCCTGAGGGTCAGGAGTCTGGGTGCTAAGCTGCCCCCACCCCAAAGCGCTTCCATTGGCCATCATGAAAGATGCAGTAGGACCTGCCACATAGGGCCCCCCCGTCCTGGGCCCCGGGGCAGGGGATTCAATTCTGTCAATGCCACAGCCTCCCAATCCCAAGAAAGACCCCCTCCTCATCAGCTGGTATGTAATTCCAGATCTGGCATGATTTTTTTTCCCCCTGTGACATGTGCTCAGGGCAGCCCCGCCCCAGAGGTATTCACTTCCCTCTCCCAGGCTAAGCTGAGTCGCTCTTCGTTGTCAAACTGTCTCATTCTCCCGCGCTCATGGAGGGCAAAGCACTGTTTCTCATGCATTTTTCTGGACCCCGGCGCTTAGCTCAGAACTTGGCATGCGTGCTTATTAGCACATGCTTTCTCAAATAAAATTACTGCAAAATGGCATGTGGAAATGTTTGACATTTTTTTTTCTGGCATTGGAAATAAGGGAGGTGGGAGAAGGCGTGGGACCATCGTGCCGTGCGCAGGGGGAACGGCGGATGGGGTGGCAAGGCTGGGATGTGCGTTTCAGGGTGGGGTTTAGGAACCGGGCTTGGGGACCCACTGGGGCCACGTTATTGAGGCTTCGTTCACACAACGCTGACGCTGACGCTACTTCACGAATTTCAGATTGAGGGACTATCATGTAATAGATCTCAAATCGACCCACTGTGAGCACAAGCTGTTGCGAAAACACTAGAAAAGGATACACCCCATCAGACCCTGATCAAAGAGGAATTCTTTTCTCTGCTTAAGTAAGGCTCAAGGAACTGCTGTTGAAACAGACCTGGATTTCAGGGAACTTATCAGCTCACTTTCTCTAAGTACCTCCCAAAGTACTGGTTGATGTTATGAAGTGATGTAGTCAGGTTAGATTTCTAGCAATGGCTTCAAAAATGGGAATCTTAAACTGTTCCTGGGCCTCCAAATGCGCACACAGAATTCTGGCTGAGATGAAAATGTGAGGGAAATAGGCCCCGGCTGGTGTGGCTCAGTGGATGGAGCGCGGGCCTGGGAACCAAAGGGTTGCCGGTTCGATTCCCAGTCAAAGCACATGCCTGGGTTGTGCAGGTCAGGTCCCCAGCAGCGGGTGTGTGAGAGGCAACCACGCACTGACGTTTCTCTCCTTCTCTTCCTCCCCTGCTTCCCCTCTGTCTAAAAAGAAATATTTTAAAATGTGAGAGAAAGAGCTTCTGCAGTGAAAAAATCATGCCTCTCTGGTGTGCATACGTGTGCACGCACGTGTAAGGTTTCGTTGGCATGTGTCAGTGTGTGGGTACAATGCTGTCTGCACCACTGTAGCCGCGATGCCAGTATGTCCATGGTCTCCACTTCTAGACATTGCTCAGGAACGTCCTGTGTTGGCCGTGGCTACACAGAGTACGGTGTTGACTTACTGATGTGATCGGCAAGTCTAAGCAAAGAGGGAACGAACGCAAGGATGGGTCAGTGGTGACCGCCGTGAGCTGCCCCAAGGTCCGTGGCATCAGCCTCGTCCATGTCTTCCCGACCTCATCCCCCGCCATCCTCACTGCCAGGCTGAGAATTCAGACAGACCGCAGCTCTTCTCGAAACCTCCTGTCCCATCCCCCAGCGTCCTCCACACTGTCCCCGAACCGCTCTTCCCAGAAGCTGAATACCATCCAGTTACTCACGAACTAAAAGCCCCGGGGGACTTCCCATTGCCCCGGACTCATCAGCCTGCTGGTCCTACTTCGGCTAAGGCCTGTCCCCCTGTGCCTCCTCCTTGGTTCCTGCCACACAGAACCAGTCGGCATTCCCCAAGCACACCCGTGCTCTCCTGCCTCGGGGGGGCCTCCCGCCCTTCCTCCTCTTCCACCCAGCGAGCTCCCACTCACCTCCAAGATGTACTCCACTCTCTGACTCCCTCCCCTGAGTGCGATGTTAGTTTCCCGCATCGACTTGGCAAATCTACAGCACCCAGCCTGTCACCCAGTGACGCACTGATCCAGGTGTGTCTGGGAGGGCACTCTGCAGGTGTGGCGAACAGCTGCCCTCAGCGGACTCGAAATAAAGATCCGCTTCCATCCTCTAGGTGGGCCGCACCCAATCAGGTGAACAGCCTCAAGAGCAAAACTCTGGGGTCTTCTGAAGGAGAAGGCAATCCTGCCTCAACTCTGCAGCATCAGCTCCTGCCTGAGAGTTTTCAGCCTGCTGGTCTATGCTACACACTTTTTTTAAAGATTATTTATTTATTTATTTATTTATGTATGTACGTATTTATTTTTAGAGAGAGAGGGAAGGGAGGGAGAGAGGGAGAGAAACGTCAATGTGTGGTTGCCTCTCACACATCCGCTGCTGGGAACTGGCCCGCAACCCAGGCATGTGCCCTGACTGGGAATCGAACCAGCGACCCTTTGGTTCATAGGCCAGCGCTCAATCCACTGAGCCACACCAGCCAGGGGTACACTACACACTAATTATAAGTTCTTTCCTCCTCCCACTGCCATTCTGCCCTGTACAAAAAAGTCCATCATTATATAAAATGTCTAGACATTTTATAACCTTCGCCCTATCTGTGCGTGATTATCAATTCCAACCCACATTTCATTGCGGTTTATTAGCCAGTATTACAGAAACGCTTCATCTTTGGGTGGATATATCCATTATCTCTGGTAACAGAGTCTGGACAATCTACTATTTTGCTCAGGGAAGGAAACCAACATTCCTAAGCCACCTTCAATATGTCATCTCCTTCCCACGCATCACCCCCTTTACTCATTGCAGCCTGTGCCATTGCCTTGCTTACAGATGCAGAAAGTGAGGCTGGGATACTGACCAGCTCAAGGTCATTGAGCTAAGAAGACGACTGGTTTGCGGACGTTTCCCAGCTCAGCAAATAGTGTTCTATCCTCTCCACCACCAGGCCGCGAGCACCGGCTACACGTACGCATGCTGGAGCGAGCTCGCGTGCAGGTAGCACTTTGTTGTGATGTGATAATGTCCAGTGCGTGGGTTTTCTGCTCGCTGTGGACTCAGTTCATTTCATGGTATGGAATGATGAGCCTCCAAGAGCATGAGAGGTTGCTCTCCAGGGAGAAGCTCGTTAAGCTAAAATTAAAAAACATGAGACACCTTTTAAATAATGTCAGTGTCGATCATTTAAAATTGCCATGTCTATTCAACATCGAAAAAGTGAAAAAGGTGATCTTGACTAAATATTGGAAATTTGGGCCCAATCTACCCCCAATAAACTATGGGGTATGGCGTAATTTTAATCTCATAGAATTAAACAGTATTAACTTTATAAAACATAAAGGGGTATAAACCTGCATTTATCATCCTTTCTGGAGAAAATAAGCAACATTTGTCTCCTTATTGTGTTGTTACCTGCTAATTAACGAGATGCATCAAATTTCCCTATTTCTTTAGATTTGCATGAGCTTAGAATACCCTTTTATCTACCTTAGGTAGAATGTCAAAACTAGCTTTTGGATTATTTTCAAGCTTGGTAAGATTACAGGCTTTCCTGAAAATGTATCCTATCTAGACAATGCATTAAACCTTAAAAGTTTAATTAACAAATGTCAGAGATGTGTTTCTTCTGCAAAAGTGATACATTCACAGTTGGTTCCTCTCTCCTGAGGCTAACAACATCTTAACCCTTAAAGAAAAGAAAGACATATTTTACACCTTAACATGACATATGCTGACTGAAATGTGATGTTTTAATATTAAAATGCATATAACCGAATACAAAAAATAGAAGCATATTACTATTTTTGTTCACTTTCAGATATGCAGTCTTACTAATTTACAGACTTTCAGTTTACTTAGTTCATGTTATTAGATACTAATTCTATTTTTTAATTATTTAAAAAAAATTTTTTAAGATTTTATTTCTTTTTTTTTTTTTAGACAGAGGGGAAAGGAGAGAGAAAGAGGGGGAGTGAAACATCAGCGTGTGGTTGCCTCTTGTGCACCCCCTACTGGGGACATGGTCTGCAACCCAGATACGTGCCCTGACTGGGAATCGAACCGGCGACCCTTTGGTTCTTAGGCACATGCTCAATCCACTGAGCCACACCAGCCGGGGCAAGATACTGATTCGAACTGCAAGTCGTTACACAGATCAACTGTGGCTGCAAAACCAGTTCAAGACATTGTCTAAAATCTCTGGACTTCTTCTGGAAAATGAGGAAAACTGAACTTCTTTATCTGCTCCTTGTGTTTTTGCACACAACAGAAAAGAAAACACACATTCACATGCTTTGGTGACTCCCGAGGGTCATGGTGTAAAGGTTTATTTTTAATTTGTTCATCTCTAATTTTTCAAAGAATGTCCACGTACAAAAAAACCGGAAAAATAAAAAAGGGGGCTGTACGAATCTGATATCTTGTATCTTAGAATAACCTTATATGTTATATGGCCTATCTTTAGAATTCTGTTCCTCCCAGTCTGTTTCCTCTGCTTATGCACAAACATACCCACGTGTGCGGTTTTCAACAGTTCATCAGCCCTTCACACACCGATTTTCCTGAGTGAAATAAATCCCTATCGCCTCTTCAGCCTATTTCTATGATTACTCCGCTATAAGTAAAGATAGGACGCTCCTCTGTGCAAATGTACCTTCGGACACATCTCTGATTATTTCCTTAAGACAGAATCCTAAAAGTGAAATTGCTGAGTGACAGGGCATGCCTCTTGTGTGAGGGCTTTGCTACCTAGTTCCAAATGGCCCCCAAGGCAAATTTTTCCAATTCACACCATCACCAGCGATAGATGAGAACGCGGCTCCCCGCACCCTTGTCAACACCAGAAATTTGCGTTATTTTTCAATCTTCATAAGACATTATTGTCGTTATTAGGTCCATTTCAGTAGTCTGGGCATCATTTTCTTTCTTTTTCCTTTCTCCCCTACTTGGTGACTAAAGGCAGGCTGTGTAACCGGAAACTGTCCCTCTTTGATCCAGAAACTTCTTCCTCTAGGGGCTCAAAAAGCTATTTCGTAAAGAGCGCTGTAATTTTAAGCATCTCAATCACCGATTGGCCTCTTGTAGGCCTCGGGCCTACAAGGATGTCTGGGTAGCCTAAGGGGATCATTAATACATGCTGCGGCCCTTTCTTTTTATTCCCTTTGGCGACCTGTACCTTCGGGATGTCTTTGAGACGGTTCCGGCTTTTTGTAGCTGGAAGTATTGATCAGGGGAGCAAAAGGGAGCATGGCCAAGGTCAGGGGAGATGTATTCACCTGAGCTCACAGCCTGTGTTGGAGGGTCTGTTCATACTTCAAATGGTCTCCTGGCTTCATCTCAGTGACAAACCTAATCCCACAGGTAAAAAAGTCTTTATCTCAGCTGGAACATCAGGGCGACCTGGTACTTAATGAATGAAAGGACGGTGTTGTATGACACGGTTACAGTCACGAAAAAGACTGTTTGGCTTTAGCACTCACTCTGCTCTTCTGCTGAATTTTTAAGTTCGACAGATGCCATCTATACGATTGTATCATAGAGGCGTGTCTGCTAAGACCACAGTATTAAGTGATAGAGCAGTTCGTCCGATTCCTCAACTCTTCTGGGAGAAGGGTTGGATTGAACCTGGGGTCTGGGGGTTGGGCGGGGCCATATGGCTGCTTCTGGCCCATTAATTATGAGAAGAGGTGACATGAGTCCCTTCTGGACTGGAGCATCTAATTGCCTGTGTGTGACCCACCCCCTGCCGCAGGGACAAGACAGGTTCCAGGTCCCCATGGGGGGGCAACATGGAGCAGAGCCTGAAGATGATCACAACGGGACACGAAGCAGACATCAGAAAACCGATGCTGCTCCGTGGCACCGAGATAGTTGCGGGATTGCTTTCACTAATAGTGTGTTGCTCTGGTCTACCCCTGCCCATCCTGGCTAATGCAAACACTTTGAAGGTTTTTTCACACTACAGAATATTTATTTTTTTGAAGTATATTTTACTGATTATGCCATTATAGTTGTCCCAATTTTCCTCTTTCCCCCCCTCTGCCTGGTACCCGCCTTCCCTCCAGCAACTCCCCCCTTCGTTCCTGTCCATGGCTCGTGCATGTAAATTCTTAGGAAATAGCGAACCTCCCGCAGAATATTTAATGCCACCTATAAACCTCATAAAAATAAAAACCATCACTGCTTATAGGGAGAATTAACTTTTTAATAAAAAGACATCATGAAAAGCTGAAATTATTTAAGTAGTCCCCAGCTCTTGTGATTATCGTCAGCTCTTACGCCCATCCCTTCTTGTACTAAAATGACATTTGATAGCCAACTTGACAAGTGAAGGAAAAAGAGTGCTAACATGTACTGAGCACCTACTGTATGCCCGGCACAGTGCTAGATCATCTATGGCTTTAATTCGAGGCATCATAGCAACGCCGGGCAGCAAATGACATTTCTGTTTAAGGAGGGAATGCTAAGATACACAGAGATGGAGGAATTAGGCTGGAAGTGCAGACCGCCCTCACTCCGCTGCCTTGACTCTTTCCCTCCTCACCGGTGGTCTAGTGCTTTGATTGTTTACAGATTCATACGAACATGTGAGCGCATGAGTCACGTCTTTGAAAAACAGATACCCTTTTTCTGTTCTGGAGACAAAGGAGACACCTAGTCCCATTCGGATGCAATATTTTTTTTTTTACAGATTTTATTTAGTTATGTTTAGAGAAGAGAGAAGGGGAGAGAAATGTTGATGTGAGAGAGAAATATTGCCTCTTGCAGGCCTCCTACCCAGGACTTGGTCAGCAACTCAGGCGTGCGCTCTGACTGGGAATCGAACTGGCGACTTTTCGATTTGAAGGCTGACACCCAACCCACTGAGCTACACCGGTCTGGGCACAGACTCGGACTCTTTGTGTGTTTGGGCATTACCAACACACAGACTCCGCTGAGACCACATCACAGTGGGACAAAAAATAAAATGTCTCTAAGGACCTTCTCTTTAAACAAACATCTAAATTTCCCCAGATTCCAGGTGTTGTCTCAAGTTCACATTCAGCCCCTCGTCCAGTTCCGCCCTTGGTTTAGGTTCTCAGCAGCCGACTTCACTTTTGCAGTAGTGGAAACCCTTGCGCATTCGCAGGTGGAGATACGGCTTGGAATGCGCTTCGGCGGCAGCTCGGGTAGAGCATCCTTCCTGCTCTGGGTAGTGATTTCGTTTCTCCAACGTGATTGCCAAAGAGGAAGCAGCAGCAGACAGCGGAGGAGAAGGGGGAAAGAGAATCCTGCATGGTAGCTGAGATTTTCCAATCCCCTGTTGTAGTATGGGGAGTATTTTAGGTGCCCTCCGCCTCTTACCCTTCATCTATCATCAGCAGTCGGCAAAGGTTTACGGACACAGCGCATCAGAAATGCGCACCCTCACTTCTAACCAGCCAACCTCTTCAATGGCCTCCAAATCCACCTCGTTTACCCAAGCCCAGTCATTCTCCTAGTAATCTTTCTCAGCTCAATAATATTAACAAACGCCTATCTGTCCGTAGTATTTTCTTATTCACAAAATCTATCTTTCATCTTCAGCACAAAGGACGTTATTTCTGTGTCTTAGTGAAGAATCCCAGAGGGCAGGAAAGTGGGGAACCTCCTCCCTTTCGGGTCTGCAAAAGTCCAAGCCAGTCAAGACCCCTGTAAGAATCTTCTCTCCAGCTCCTCCTTCTAAATTGTCTTCCCGCTTCCCCTTCCTCCAGCAGCTTCGATACCCGCACTGTGCTCTTAGGCACTTGGAACCATGTGACCTAGTGGAGAGGGGACTCTGGAGCCAGACAGACGCTGAGTTTGAACCCACCTCTGCCATGCAACTGGCGGCATCCGACAAACCGCCTCCCCTCTGGGGCCCTGGTTAGTTTACTCGGAACCGGAGCTAACACGCAGCTGCCTCCTGCGGTCCTGACACAGCTGAGCTCCCTCTGTGTCCTCCCCGTCCTTGGAAGGCAGAGGCCTCATTCCATATGCCTTTTCCATCTCTCCTTTGCCACAGCATCCACAGAATGCTGAACACATGGAGATCGCGCGATCAATATTCTCTGAACGGAATCACAGAGAGGCCGGTCCTCAGACACCGCCCTAGAGGGAAACTCTTGCAGGCGGCGGTCAGCCTCCATACCTTGCTTGTCAATCAAGCAGGTGTCCTTTGAAGTCCAGGGACATGTCTGACAGAGAGGAGCCCGGGCTTGACGAAAACACACGTGTCTGAGTCACACCAGATGCCAACAGCGTGGGGAGAGCTGAACCCACCTGGGCAGCAGTCACCCCGAGCATAAAAAAAATGCCCCAGGCAATTTTATCTGGGGGAAATAAAAACAACGTGTACGTTGCACCAGTTTGTTAAAAAAAAAAAAAAAAAAAACCCGCCGGTGGGAAGGGAGAATATTCACTTATAATTAAGAAGCAAAATACATTTTCTGCTGCTGCCCTGAGTTTGTTAATTCCCCCCCCCTTTTTCCTTTTGTTTTTGTGTTTCCCATTTCCCCGCTGGTTTTCATTAATTTTGCCCTAGATGCATGAGCTTTGTGAGGCTGGAGAATTTTTCTTTAAATTTAAATAAATGAAAAGAGCCTGCAAGTTTTCCCCAGATCACCCGGCTTTAATATTAAATTACTGTTTTGTGGCGGGATCATCTGCGAAACTCTGATTTTGTTTCTTTCTCTGTTCCCATCCCGATAATTGTGGCTGAATTCTCTTGTCTTTAATATGCCATATATTTTCCACCTGGCAAAGGATTCAGACAGATCCAGATAATAAATACCCCGTAGACGCAGACAAGGAAACTGCTGTAATTGCCTTCATAATGACTCCGAGACATCAAAGGAAGGCAAATAATGGTATTTAACACTGTTTCCATTCTTTCCCTGAAATGTAATTTTATAGAGTTATTGTCAGGCAGGACGGTGAGCGTTACAAGTACAACTGTCATATTCGGCTCATATTAATTAGCTGCCCACGAGAGGGCCAGGAGCGTAATGGCAAAGTTCTCCTCATTTCAGATGGTCTGATATTCAGGCAGAACCGCAAGTACAATGGCTTGATTAACATAGTCGCTTAGATCAGGTTTTCCCAGGGAGGATGTCAATTGGCATTTTGAAGAATCAATTAATTAGCACTCCAAATAATCCATTCCTGGGTTAAAGAAAGTGTTTTGTACAGCTGCGAAAAATTACACGAAGAGAAACTAAACCTTGCCAAAGTGGCAACGGAAAAGATTTATCTGGGAACACGGTCCTGTCCGTTTCCAAAGGCCGCCGGAAACGTGGGTCTCCTTTTCCAGTCAGGGTGTTGACGCGCGCGGTTCGGAACCGCAGCGGGGACACTGTGCCTCGGGAAAAGGCAAGCGGTGGCCGCCGTGGCGGCCTGGACACTTCCCTTCACTCTTTCCATCCCGCAAGCGGGTAACTTAATGCGGGTAAGTCAAGGCCAGCGTTTTGCACGCCATCCGTCCACGCTTTTCAACAATTACTCTTGGACGGCGATGCGCTTACTAATATTTTAAAAATGCCAGCATCCCACAGATAGATCCTTTCCAAAGTCTGAGGCAAATGAGAATTATAAATTGGAGAAGCCAATTCATTTGTTTGTATTTTTTTTTCTTTTTATGGAATGGATTGGGGTGACATTGGTTAATACAATTACGTAGGTTTCGGGTGCGCAATTCTGCAACACATCCTCTGCACCCTGTACTGTTCGCCACCCCAAGTAACGTCTCCCTCCATCACCATTTGTCGCCCCTTCACCCCCTTGGCGTGCCTTATAAAGTCTCCCCTCCACCGAAAGAAAAGGCCGGTGCCGTCCTCTCTAACTCGCAGATCCGAATTTGAAAGAACTCAGTTTTGCAGCAGGCCTTCCCACACCTCTGAAATTATCTGAATCAAGACTATAAAGGAATAAAATCGTTTATGTGGCATTGCAGCTCTCTCCACCTTCCAAAACTTGGTTGTGAATTATACATGGTATTTATGTAATAATTCTTCCTTCAGGAAATGCCATATTTATCAGAACCCCTGATGTAAATTGTTGTTAAATTATGTTGCAGGCCCTTGAAATGAAAGGTGTAAAATCAGTATTTGTCAACTTAAGTAAAGTGAGTTATACTAAAATTATTTGGAAATAAAATACAAAATGTAATCATTTGCATGAGTATTGGGTTTTTTTTTGTAGTGGGATTTCTTATAAGTAATCGTTAACTTTCCAAGTTCATTCATGAGATAACAACAATTGATTTAGATAAAAACCAGCATATTTAATACAGCCCCAAACAAGTATTTTGCTGGTATCAGACATGGCTTGCTTTCCACCCTTTATATTGTCTTAGTTAATACTTAATACAGAGTTGGGACTTCGGTGATGCTGAAGTACATTTTTCTGTTTATGTGCATGGGAGTTAAGTTTCACCAGCAGGACTTCCGGGCTGATGTAGCCAGCGTACATCAAAATTAAGAATCCTTGGGGAGAAAAGGTAGAACGCGCTCACACACGCACGCACGCACACAGGGACACAGAATTCAGCAGAAACAAGCCGTTCATGTCTTCCTGTTAGGATGAAATAATTCCCCAAACTTAACTGCTTGCATTCAAGGTTTAATGAGGCCAGTGATGTGAATGATGGGGAAGAAGCTTCTCTCCCGAGGCCACGTCTCGTCCTTCAGGGTGACGGAAAGATGGGCAGGGACTTCTCCTCACACATTGGAACGGGTACCACTGCAATCCAGCATCGCCTGCTTGTTGCTCTTCCTTTATTTTTAGACGCTCTCCGCAATGTGAAATGGCAAAGTTTCGCTCCCTCCGCCGCCGTGGACCTCGGCCAGAAACCAGCTCTATTGCTTATTTTGCTAATCAGCTCCCTCCATATCTGCATGCTCATTTTCTGATAGCTCATGAGGCGACAAGGTCGTTGGACGTACAAGTACTTATTTAAAAACAGACACGAGAGTGAGATAGAGGTTAGTTGGGTCTATCGGAGCTGTCAATCAATTAATGAAAATTATTGAGCAAGGACACTGTGGGGGAAGAGAACAGAAGGGGGGAAAATGACCATGGAGACACAGCCTAGGGAAGGCGACAGAACTGGCTGGCCGAGACCACGTGACTGCTAAAAACAGACATGCTCACATCCCCGGTGAGAGACGGCTCCGGGATGCGGCGCGCCTGGGTCTCCGAGCCTCCCGGGCTCCCAGGCTGGCGGGACAGTGCTATTGCCCAAAGGTGCACCTAGAACAATGCCTTTCCTTCCCTGTGGAGGAGGGAGGCAGAATGCCCCATGAATATTTTATGAGCACGCCGAAGACCTGTGGCCAAGACTGCCAGTGATTTAAAGACGCCATTACCCAGGCCGAAATTTGGGGTAAATAGAGGCCAAAAGAGTGCATGCAACCAGCCCCCTTATTCAAAGGGAGGAAACATTTCGCTTTCTCCCTGTGTGGCAGACACGGAGAGCTCAGCCTGAGGGATGGGAGAAAGAGCTTCACAAAAAGCTCTCTAGACAGTCCATCACGGTGGCCCGCGGTGTGCTGGCACCAGACAAACTCACGCCGTTTATCAGCTCCAGAAAGGAAGAATTCATAACCTCATCCTCAGGCAGGGATGGGTAGAGAGTAAACCAATAGGAAAGTATATCCACGCGAGGAAGAGAGAGAGAGAGAGAGAGAGAGACGGAGGAACGAGGGCAGACAAATTGCCGACATGCTTGTGCGAGGGAAGATAGCGAGGCAGACAAATGGAAGCGCCGCAGAGTCAGACACAGAAAGACACTGACACCAAGTCTCTGCAAAGCATTCAAAATTCTCCAGCTGCCACGCTTTTAATTTGCTACCATTCTAATTAAAATGCAAATTAAATTTATAATTAGCATCAGCGCTTTGTAAAGAAACCTTCTCGTGTGCTGCAAACATATGGGGCGAAGCTGCGGCGTAAAGTTTGTAAAACAGAAGTAACGGCAGAGAAATGGGGGCGGGGAGGGGAGGGGGGCTTCTCGCTCGAGTTCCCTGGGAGCTAAGTTTTACGCAGAGGCTGGTTGGCCAAAGGGGACAGCAGCCCCTGACGGGAAAGCGGGTGACAGTCCCCTTGCAACAAAGGAATTGCTGAATCTAGAGGATCTCGGGCCCGGGGTGTGACTTTGTGTTGAATCAGGTGTCAAGGGGTTACCCTGCATGTCATCGGGATTGTATAGCAGATGCCAGAAGGCAAAAGGGGTCAGACCTTCTCATCAAAAAGTCTATGGCCAAAATTAACCGCTGTTTGCTTCCAGATAATTAATTTAAAAATTGATGGGGAACAAAGTACCAAAATCACCTCATGATTTGCGCATGTATCACATTTTCAAAGTAAACTCTTGCCCCAACTTGGGGCGGGTGGGGATCCGGGAGACGTGTTCACCAAACGGGGAATTTACAGGGCGTTCCTTTTTGCTGAACGTGTGGGTTTTAGCGCCTCGCGCCTTTAAACACGAATATGTAAATCCGAGATTTCTGTTCCTTTCCTTGGGAAACTTGGTTGTGTTCATTTTGGCCCACAGAGCAAAAACATTATGCCTCGCAGCGGCAAAAGGAAAAAAAAAATCCACCTCAAAACTGCTCTTACGTTCCCATTATTTTAGGGGTTCAAGGGACTCTTCATGAATGAAAAAAATAACTAAAAATCGGCCACCCTCATGGTAATTGTATTTTCCTTTGAAAGGACCCTACCTGCACCCAAGCGGCTTTGATATTCCAGGAATCCTCCTTTACCCATTAACTGGGCTCTCCATCAGATATTTCAAAATGTGAATGTAACAGGAATGAATATTTCATAGGTGTGTGTTAAGCTGTTATTAAACTATAATGTGAAGCAGGATTGTGGGAATATTTTTATATGTCACAAAGTCAATTAAAATGATAAGCCTGTAATATCACTATCGTGGGCCTGGGACAAACTGCATTTCATACGCACGAGAGCCCTCGACCACCTAGCACGTGGGTGGCGTGGGAGGCCGGAGGGTTATGTACTCACAGACCTGCGTACTTCATTTTTCATTAGCGACACTGAAACCCCTTTTCGGCAGAGAGTATAAACGGAGAGCTATGGGGATAAACCTCACCTGACTGGATTCGTATTTAGTGTCGCAAAAATGGCATTGGGCATTCTTAAACGCAGGGGCTTCCTTGATGCCCCGCAGATGCATCTGGAAGGAAAATGACAATTCCTAGGACATTAAGGTGTCCGTGATAAAATCTCTAGTGAGGGTGCCACACTGGCCTCGAATGAAAGTCACGTGGTGTCTGGCTGGGGAAAAATCTCACACAAAACTGAACACAGAGAAGGAAAGGAAAACTAATGGAGACCACAATAATATTGTACTTAAAAAACCCCGTCAATTCCCAACTGTAGACTTTAAAAATAAACATAAGCTTTGTGCAGGGGAGTCTTTTGGGCTTTCTGCTTGCATAGTTAGGAAGAAATATTTAGAAGTATAGCTGGTTGAAAGTTTAGAATGCCTTCCAAAAAGTTCAGCGCTTTCCCAAACTTCCTTTGACCATCCATTCTTCCCCGGGCAATGGCCATTGTCAAAAACGGGATGCGGGAAGATGATGTGGTTGACAAGTTTGACGTAACTCAATTAATCAAGACTTCACCGAAGAAAGGAAAATAATTCTATCCATACGGTGATGAAAAGTGTCTTCTTATATTCACAAGAGTGCGAATTCCTTATTTCTTTCTGATGTCTCAGAGGAATGCAGGCCTCCTAAATAAGTCTTCTGTGCAGGGGGACAAAAGACCAAACCCCGTGGCATAAAAGCATGTCTTTGTTTAATTTCTAATTGTTGTCCTTCTCTTATTCAGAAAATGAAGTCACCTTTGTCGTGGTTTCATGAACCGCTGGGTAATCAAAATTATTATGCCGCCACCTGTTGTCTGTTAATTATTCTGAGAAGATACTCATAAATCATAACACCGGACCATAAATCAAGCTGTCAGTTGCCAGGTCAAAGGTCACCCATGAAAAGTTATAGGTCACCCACGGGGTGTGAAGGAGCAGGGGTTTAGAGCATCACTCATTGTCAAGCACTGTTGGGCGAAGTGCCATCGGAACAAAGGGAAAACTGAAGTACAGAGGAATTCCAGGCCCGGGACTGGCCACAGGCACCAGTGACACCGGACCTGCCACACGCAGGGAGCGATCAGCGGGACAGGCCCGCCCAGTCCGGCCTTGCAGACTTGCCGCTCCTCCCCAGGACCTCGCTGCAAGCAGCGCTGCTTTTGTGGGGGCTGGGGTGGGGGGGGCGGCTGAAAAGAGAGGATACAGGCTTGGGACCTCATCTTCTCTTTTTCCTTCTCAGCCGAGAACGCCCTGAGGACGTTCGCTTCCTGCTGCCTCGTTCATCCAGATGTCAGACTGCAGTTGGCAGGATGATGCTTCGGAACGTCGTACGTCCCACATTAACGTGGTTCGGAGCCTGCGTTCCTCGTGGCGTGACAAGAACTTGAACCGCAGTTGACATCTTCAACTCATTTATTTTGGGTCTCCTGTCATTTAAAGTAACTTCATCGCTTCAGACTAGTGTGTGTTGATGGATACTCTTGATTTTGCACCCGGTTAGGGGTGAATCATTTGTGAGGTGGCCGAAGCAACTTCAGGATAAGGCGCCATCAGGACAAAACCAGGAGGCAGCTGGAAACCGGAAGTCACGTTTCAGCTGGGAGATGCATTGCCCGCTGTTTGAATTAACCTCTGCAGCATGGATGCTGGGCCTCCATTAAAAATTTCGCTCTCAAGTATTAATGGTTTTCCCTCGGTGTTCATTTGTTATTTTCTGCTTGGGTAACCGTGGCTTCCTTGTGAGGGCCATGGCCTGTCTCACCACGAGGAAGGAAGAAGTGTGGGCTCCCTGAGTTCAAGAACAAGAGAACCAGATACAGGGAGCCTTAGTAACGGGTACCATCATGCCTCGCATGACTATGGCTATATGAGAAATGCGCTGTCGAGCGATCGCTTCATTGTGCAAACACCTCAGAGTTTGCTACACGCATCTGGACTGCAAAGACTCTATGCAATTGCAATGTCATGCTGCGCTATGACATTACAATGGCTCCGTGTCACCAGACAATAGGAATTTTTCAGCTCCACGATAATCTTATGGGACCGCTGTCATATATGCCGTCTGCCAATAACGGAAAGGCCATTACGGGGCACGTGGCTGTATTATAGTCCCCATTTTACGGATGGGAAAACGGAGGCTCAGAGACACTGAAATGCTTTCCCCAAGATTCTCCTTTAGTAAGTGACAAAGCCCCGAATCAAAGTCAGACCAATCGGACGTTCTGCTACGTGGCCTACCTCTCCCAATTTATTTGGTTCATCATTTCAAATGTTTTAACATCAGACCCTTGTCCCTTGGAGGTCATTTGGAGACTTAGAAGCCACATGCCTCTCTGTAAGACCATCACGCCACCCCCCCTCCAATTTGTTACATACATCGAACAGGACTGTTCAAAAAACATACTCGATGACTAGTGAGTTAGAAGCATATATCTGAGAAATTCGGTTTTCTGAGTGTTGTGTCTTCCTTCCAGAAGGCTCAGAACTTGCTGCTCACAGGTTAATTTTCCCAGCGTCAGAATGGACAGGACTACCTCTGCAGGCAGCACTGGGATGCTTTGCACCTTAGCAGTTGCAACGAAAGAAGGTGGGAAGAACCAACACTTAGAACGAAAAGCAGCACTCAGCCAGTGAGACTAACTCTTGAGAGACATTTAGCCAAGAAGGGGTCAAGGAAAGAAATCTCTGGGTGTGGAAATCACGGGAGAGGCGTGGAGTTCAGGGACAGAAGGCGGGCAGAATAGGTGGAGGCGATCAGCCAATAGAAGAGGCCCGCAAACAAAGGGGGGCGGAGACTGTCATACAAGGAAGAATCACAACATGAGAAATTAATTACAGTGGCTTGTTTGGACAGCTAATAATCTGCCCTTTCTGCGTGTTACCACGTTTGTTTGAGAAAACAGTAGTTGTTGCCTGCAAGTTTTCTCCATCAAATTTGATGACTTTGAGGCTGTATGAAAAGAGCCTGAAGCATTGCTTTATATGGCTTTACCTTTCTGAAATCTGGGTTTTTAAAAAATAAGTCTAAATCCCAGCAGCATAAAGGCCACGGCAAAAGCCCAAAGATGTTTGCCTTAATTCTTATTTTTGTTTTCTTTTTTTTTATTATGTCATTGGTTTTTAAAAGCACCTCAAGCTCAACATTTCAAAGTACCCAATTTTTTTTTCAGATTTTATTTATTTATTTTTAGACAGAGGAGAAGGGAGGGAGAGAAAGAGAGAGAGAAACATCAATGTGTGGTTGCCTCTCACACCCCCTACTGGGGACCTTGCCCACAACCCAGGCATGTGCCCTGACTGGGAATTGAACTGGTGACCTTTTGGTTCACAGGCCGGCACTCAATCCACTGAGCCACACCAGCCAGGGCTAAAGTACCAAGTAATAATAATAATAATAATAATAATAATAATAAAATAATAAAAGAAAGGAAACCACTCTTTAGAAATTGCCATAATTAAATAAATGCTATTTTATATACATATTTATACATCAATGCTTAGAGACAATAGTATATAAACAGAAGTTATTTTATAAAAATGCTTTCCCATGCATTGTATACTAGAATATAAATCATTACACTTCAGTTTCCTTGAATTTGACCGAAGAAGAAGAAACGAGAGGAATCGCTGGTTTTATCTATCTATAGTTCACATTTTTCATCACGTTCTCAATGAAATCTCTACACAGAGAAAAGAAACACAGAAGGGAAAAGGGATCTGGAAGGTTGAAGCCACCGGTTCCCAACTCGAGTCACCTTTAGATAATGGCCACTGATCCCTTGTTGGAAAAGAAGGAAAAACTGCATTGTAACATTTTAAAAAAATTTTTCTCCCTTCATCTCCCACTTTTATTAGTTAGGGGATTATTTTTCTAATTTCAGGATGTCTCTTATTTAGCTTCTGTTCTATAGCCACACTATTCAGAGTTGCTGAATCTCAATTCTTTCCATGCACTGGTCCAAGGCGCACTTTTGATCATGGACTCATCTCGTACTTGACTGGGTTTTAGCAACAGGTTGGTTTGATTTTGCTGCTGTGAAAGTCTCGTAGGGGCTGCTTACTTCAGCTTTCACATAATTGCAAATGTCAGTTTAATCGAAGAGCAATGCAGCTAGGTATACTTTAAAAAATTAAATTTATTGGCGTGACATTGGTAAATAAGTGTACGAGAGTATGTTTCTGTGATACATGACTTGTATATTGCATTGGGTGCCCCCCACCCAAAGTCACACCTTTTAAAGGAAATTTTTCTTCCACCAGGATTCTCTGAGACTTTGTTCCACTAGCTCTTAGCCTGAGAATCATGTCCGTCCTTCTATCACAATTTCCAGTGCTTTTGAGTTCTTCCTGGTTTTCAATGTCCAGTCTTATTTAAAAGAGGAGCAAATGGTGTGATATCTATCTAATTCACCTGACCAATGCTTCTATATTTGAAAGATACTTATATTTATATTTATATTTTAAATTTGAAGCAAATTCTTTCTTGGGTAAAAATTTTGGGGTCCCCAATTTTTTTCTCTCAAGGCATTATTCCATAATGGGCTGGCGTTGAATATACACGTGTATATATATATCTGCATACATGTATACATATGTGACATATGTATGGAAATACATATACCCGCATAGCTACGTGTGGGTATGTATGTGTATCAATTGTATGAAGCCATTCTGATCTATTTTTTCCTTTTATAAGCAATTCGCTTTCTTTGCCTGGATGTTTGAGTATTTCTTTATCTTTCAAGTTCAATATTTAACCAGGCTCTGTCTCTGAGCAAATAATTTTGTGTCCAGGAGAAAACCGTACCATTCAAATAGGCAACTAATTTTCCTTAGGCTCCAGGTATACCCACAGTCCATTGTTTCTTCCATCTTAGCTCAAATCCAAAACTGCCAAGGTCAAAAAGTCTACATGTAAAATGGTAGCATGGTAGCATTTTGGGGGGATGGGCTGAAGATGGGCACCGCACACATCTTTCTGAATTGCATGAGAATCGTCTGCTTTTTAAAAAAATCACTTCACTTTTTTGCACTTTTGCTACGAATATATGCTTTTTCCTGTTGCGGTTGCATTCGGTCAATGCTTCATTATTACCACTGTTATTCAGGTCCTAAGAGTTGGAAAAGGCAATCACTCTCCATGCTGTTTTCTCTTTCCAGGATGAAGAGGGGGCAGACACATTAAGAGGCAGGTTGAGATAGATGGAGGCCTCTGAGACCTGCCCGTTTTGGTTGTGCCTCTCTGGCTGAGAGGTCTGCCATCTGGGAAAATGCTAACAGTGAATTTGGCTTGGAGGACACAACTATTAGGAAGACTGCAGATGCTCCCAGGTCGGGGAGCACAGTATTAACCCCCCAAATTCTGCCCTGGCTGGTGTGGCTCAGTGGATTGAGCACAGGCCAGCGAACTGAAAGGTTGATTCCCAGTCAGGGCACATGCCTGGGTTGCAGGCCAGGTCCCCAGCAGGGGGCGTGCGAGAGTCAGCTGATCATTGTTTCTCTCACACATCGAGGTTTCTCTCCCTCTCTTTCTCCCTCCCTTGTCCTCTCTTTGAAAATAACTATATACAATCTTAAAAAAAAAAAAATTCTAATATGTCAGTAGGGTCTTCAGATGTTTAAGAAGCCTGGCTGGGGTAGGTCATTTTCCACCTTTGCTCTGATTTTCTAACTTCCTTATGTTTATTTCACTTAATGAGTATTTGTAAGCTGCCTCAAACCCTTATTAGGAGAGACAAGGTATAAATGACCATGCAGCAGGGTGCCTTAATTAGGTTATAGCTTTATTTTTAAGAACCAAGTCTTCTGAAGGTTGGGTGAGTACCCATGTATCTCAGCGTTGTCTAGGTAACTAGGCACATCAGTACCACTTCCAATGGCTAATCATTTGGAACATCCATTGACATCGTGTTCCTTTTGGTGATCCTCTTTGAAGGGCGAAATGTGGACTGAACTTTGAAAAAGCTGTCAGTAAAACATCGTTTTGATCTTGGTGGTGGGGTAACAAGGCAGAACGTTTTGCGTATTTGTAAAATAAGCTTCATTTTGAGGCAGTTGGCTTTTGTGATTATATTAATTAACTTAACAGCAAATGTGAAGATTATTTGTGATGCATTGAAAATGAATGGTCCTTAATTGCTTCTCTGGTAGAACAACGGACTTGAATTTCAGGGTAAGGTTTGTAAAAATTTAGCTTGCTGGTATGCAAATTCAGATTTTAGAAATGGTCCTTTGAAAATAAATGAAATCTCATGATGAGATATAATTATGCATAATATTTCCCTTGGAAAGCAGAATTCGTATGTTTTATCTAAACCACACGTGTTTTCAGTTTATGCTTATAAATCACTTCTTTAAAAAAATTGTTTATTTATATTATTTATTCATTTATTTAGTGAAAATATACCAAAGTAGATTTTTATTACTAATAATATCTAAGACCTAGGCACCATGGGAAATATAAAAATGAGTCACATGTTAAATTATTGGTTTCCGAGATTTCATTCATAAAACATGCTCAGCTAACTTTATTTCAAAACTTCAGTATGTTTACTGTGTTTTCAATGTAAATTTTATTCTAATGCCTTTGCAGACTTTTTCCTCTTTCTATATAAACTGAGACTTGAGCATTTCTCTGAAAAACATTATTCTTTAAAAAATTTGTTTCCCTCATTTGGCTACCCATGCACCATGGGGCAGCAGTGAATTTTCTGGATAAAAGTTTATGTAGGTCCTTCAAGTTCACGACTCCGATGGAACTTGCATCACCTCCTACCATCGGTCCATTCGTCACAGATGGAAATGTGCAAACCTCCAGCCAGACATAAGCCAAGACTGTGTAAGACTGAGTGTGTCTCACGTGAAAATTAGCTAACTGACAAGAGTAGGTGAATCATTTAGCATGGTCTCCTAAACCTCCCGTGTATTGTTCCGTTTCCTTCCGTTCCGAAGATTTTACTTGTCTTGGCAGAGGCAGATGCGTCGTAGATCAAAAGTTGGTGGGAGCAATAGAATAATCTACATATCTTAACCAACGTAGCTACTGCGGGCCATCATCATTCGAGCTACGCTGAGCAGTTTCACACCTATGTTCTCTGCTCCTTCTTCATGCATCCCAGATAGAGTCCGAGGCTTCGGAGTTTCTTTGAATGCATGTGCAATGTCTGTTTGATAAGTGTCTTCTCACACCCTGAGGACTTTTATAGGCAATTTGCATCTCATAATGAGAGAAATCAGCTGGAGAGGGTTTATTGTTTTGTACAATAGAGAGGAGTGTGAAAATGCCCCAGTTCTACAGATGGTACTTCTCGTTAGCCCTGAATGTATACACTCGCAAGCATTGTTTTATCTTAACTAATACAGCCACCGAAAAGGCTATTTTTAGAGGTGAATTCACAGTTGGGTTGGACCGCAAGGATGAGCAGAACTACTTTAAAGACGGGTGGAGTAGGTAGTTGAACTGCTGGCTGCATGATCCCGGGGAGGAAATTTCATGTTGTGTGGTTCTCTCTGAAACCGTGCCTTGTAAGAAGTCTACGTACATCGCTATCAGCCTGACTTTTAACTAACTCAGAAGACAAATCAAGGCGCGCAGCGCCCTTGCTGCTGTGTGTGAACTTCGCGTTTGTGGCAGCAGTACACAGACGAGAGGGGAGGCACGCGTGGGCTCACGGCCCTGGGATTCAGAGATGAAAGCCTCGAAAGAGAACCTTGGAAAGAAAACCACATGTTCTCAAAGCTGCATATCAATGAATGATACGTTTTGCCGAAATTTCAGGATCATCACAATTCATAAACTTCGCTTGAGTCTTGTACCATTCCTCGCTCAAGTCGGATATTTACTTCTAAATGTGACAGATACATGAAAAGGAATTCCCAGTGATCGACTGATTGTACTAATGCCCAATTTAAATAAGTATTTATATTTATATTTTATGGAGATATAATTACCTGTCTCAGCCCTTCTTAAACTTTTGGTTTCCCTGCCCCTTTTCACTCCTAAAATTTATTGAGAATTCCACAGGGCTTTGGATGATGAGAACTGCATCTATGAATATTTACCATATTAGAAATTAAAACTGATCATTGTTAACGATTATTAAATGATTTAGGGAAAACAATTACAGACTAACAGGCATAACATTTTTTTAAAATATTTTATTTATTTTTATTTTTTTAGATTATTTATTTATCTTTAGAGGGGAAGGGTAGGAGAGAGGGAGAGAGAGAGAAATATCAATGTACGGTTGCCTCTCGTGTGTCCCCTGCTGGAAACTGGCCCGCAACCCAGGCATGTGCCCTGACTGGGAATCGAACCTCGATCCTCTGGTTCGCAGGCCCGCGCTCAATCCACTGAGCTACACCAACCAGGGCACATAACATTTTTTAAAATGAAAAAACAAGGGCCCTGGCTGGTATGGTTCAGTGGACTGAGCGCCAGCCTGAGAACAAAGGGTCAGCTGTTCGATTCCCTGTTAGGGCACACCCCTGGGTTGCAGGCCAGGTTCCTTGGTGCAGGGTGTGTGAGAGGCAACCGCACATTGATGTTTCTCTCCCTCGCTGTCTCCCTCCCTTTCCCCTCTGTCTAAAATCAAAAATAAATAAAATCTTAAAAAAAAAAACAAGGAATAGTAAAAAAAAAAGTAGTACTGATTTTCATTTTGCAAATCTTTTCAACGTCTCGGCTTAACGGAAGACAGCCAGAATTTCATATCTGATTTTGAAATTATCTGCTGTCAAATTATCTGTTCTCTTGGTTGAAGCATCCAAGAATATCTAGCCTTACACTGATGTTTACTTGGAAGAGGAAGAGATATTTCAGTAGCCCTTTTTGGTAATCATGGAAATTCTTCTTTGCTATTACACCAAAACTCAACAAATAGTAGTTTTTAAAAGATTAACTGAAGGCAGAATTGAAATCGTATTAGCAAGCTCTTTTTTAAAAAAAGGTTTTATTTATTTTTAGAGAGAGGGTAAGGGAGGGAGAAAGGGAGGGAGAAAAAGAGGGAGAGAAACATCAATGTGTGGTTGCCTCTCCCGTGGCCCCCCCACTGGGGACCTGGCCCGCAACCCAGGCATGCGCCCTGACTGGGAATCGAACTGGCAACCCTTGGTTTGCAGCCCATGCTCAATCCACTGAGCTACACCAGCCAGGGCCATATGAGCAAGCTCTTACCTGAAAATTATTGGATGTATCTTAGAATGGATGCTTGACTCACACGTGACTTTACATCGGCCTCCCTTAGTTAGTCATCTGTAACATTTTAGCTCGCTAAATTATGTAGCTATTACCAATGTTGACAAAACTTATCATTCAGTCCTAAAAAGCCTGCACGTTCATTAACATTACTATTGATACCAGATGTTCCATGCCCAGAGCCTCAGATACACGGGGGGGTGTTTGAGGTGAAGGGTAAGCTGAGCGAGCAGTCTGTATTATTGCAGATTGGACATCCAAGTGTCTTCTCTACCCGGGTCTCTTAAAAACGGGCCACGTCATAGGTGATGTATACGCTCAGCACACTCAACATTGCTCCTAAAATCCAAAGAAGTCCACCGTGGAGGGTAAGGTGTAGCATCTATATTTCATTTAGTGGGACATTCCAGCACATTCCAGATCACTGGGTGTCCAGAAAGTCGGCCAAGGGGGTGGGGTCACGTGTGTTCGTATTTCGTAATCAGCTGTTTAGGGTTACCTGCTACCGTCCGCTCACCGGTCCCTTCAGGCTCGTGGCCATCCGTGAAAACGGGCACTGTGATATTTTGTGGGATGTCTTTTATTGGTAAAATTTTGTTTCTTGGGTGGAGTATTTTCTAGAGATCGGTCTCTTCCAGCTGTTCCCCCATTAAACTTTTCCTGCATGTCAATTCCTCGACTTCATGTCACAGAATTCAAGACATCAGTTAAAACAATATACTTTTTGCTTTGCCAGTTTAATCACAGGATTAAGCCCAAAATCCATCACCATGGCAGGTGATAATAATTTTATGGCCTTACACGCCTTTAAAATGTGTTCTTAGGTATTGTAACCATAGACGTGGAGTCATTGTCCTCTGCTAATCATCTTGTTCAGTTCTTCATTAAATTCAATATATTTCAGTCCTAACACTTCTCCGAATGGTGTGCATGTCTCATTTACATTCACAGTTTATAGAACTGCAATGGAGTTCAGCAAAATAAAGGTTTCTATTTGTGTCGCTTTCGGGTATTCTTAGTTTAAAGCACGCATGATTTTCTAAACTATTTTTTTTCTGCCTCACCTAGTTTTCTGTTTTGACCAAATAGGTGCGTTATGGGGGCCAGTCATTGAAATTGCATGACCTTTTCCTCTGGAAAACTGTCTGAGAAAATATGTACACATAGACTTTGGACGAGTGATTAAACCTGACAGTTTAAAAAAAAAAAAACCATATGATTTCAAAACAAATACCTTAGCCCACTGCTGTCTACAGGTCATTGCCAGACACACCTATTCATAAGAGTTTCTATTTTCTACGCTTCAAATTACTCTGAAATTACAGTCTCCACCACTGATTAGCAGATGAAAGCATTGAAACAGAGAGAAAATATCTCTCCTATTTTTCCCAACCTGATGAACCAAGAGTTTTTTCTCTGCTCTTAAATCTGTCATTTCTCTCAGATTAAACAGCTAAATCGAGACATCTATGAAGAAAGCAATGAGATGTATTTCCAGCAGAGGAAGTTCCCGCTCAGATAACCTCGGCTGGGCAGTAAAAGCATCCCAGGAGCTTCGGCAAAACCACTCGAAATGGTCCCTTGTTTTCAGAGCTGGTCCTCACCCCTGAGCTTCGGGGACCATCGGGGAGTTTTAGGGCTCTGTGTGCTTTCTGTTGCTGCTATGTTTCAATTAAACAGACAAGATTCTTTTCTATTAGAAAATTCCTATCGCTCTCGGTTCTGATACCTGCCTAACAACATGCGACGTTCAACAACAGAGGGAAATATTGTAGGATTAATATGCCCTGGAACTGAGAAAGGGAAAACTGTGGGCTCTCCAAATACTGAAGAAAAGGGCTAACATGTCTTTAAAAAAACACCCTATTTGCCGCCACAGGCAGAAAGACACATTCGAATTCAGACAGAGGTTTGAATAAGGTAATTTTATCAGATACGAAAATTCCTTGTAAAAATTAATGATGTGGAGGATACCTTGGTACATTCACTAAAACTCAGTTATCAAAACATGTTTGAAAACTCACTTTAAATTTAGTTCAAAAGCTGTATGGGAATTAGTATTTTTTTCTGTGTTTGAATAAACTTTAGCTGATTGTTATTTGGGTTAATAATATGCCGCATTATTATTTTGTGGCATTCAGAGTTAATAATATTTAAATTTAAGTACTGGCCATATAGTTGTTTAATCAGCAATACACATGGTTGTACATCTACAAAATATCATATAATTAATATAATTCAAATTATGATATGCTTACAATATTCCAAAAAGAGAATGGCATAAAAAATCGGTGTGTCGTAAAGAATGCACTTCACTGAAAGAACTTTTATGATAATTCAGTCATGGAGTCTGGTTAGAATGAATTTTGCTCTCCTGATTTCAACTTCATTTTTATTTTCATCTTATTCTGTCAATAATAAAGCAAATTTGTATTGCGTATTATCAGACTTCAGGAGGACTGAAGTCTATTGGCTTATATCTCTCATAATCCTGAGTACCGCTCTGTCAGGGGGCTGTTAATGATTTTCCTATCACTGTATTTGAGGAAATAGCACAAAACGTCTAAAAATTTCATGCATACAGGTATTCCGCTCATTATCGGAAAACACACCAACAGTTCAATAATAGGATGGTTTTTAATGAACTGTTATAAGGAAACTAATGCAGCGATTAAAATGATGTTGACAGAGAGTTTTCATCAACATGTGGTAACACCGTAAAGAAACGTACTAAATATATACCAACAGAATTGTCTCAGGCCAAAGCCTGGGCAAGAGAACAATTGGTTCGCACTTCATTGTTTACTGGGCTAACGTCTAGGCAGTTTCTGATGGTGTAAGCCTTCCTGTGTTTTCTAAAATTTTCCCACAATTACCCCATCACCTTTATTTTATAAATAAATCTGTAAAAAACAGAACTGGTTGCCTTTTCCATAAAGAACTGCCAAGTTTCCCAAGATTTCATGCGATTCAGATACCCGGCGACAGGGTCGAGGGATGGGGCGGGACACACCCGCACGGTTATTCTTAGGTCCCCGCACCGTCGGCCGGTTCCGTGAGCTTTTTAGCCAGCGCTTCATCAGCATATTGATTTTAAAGTTTTATCGACTCTTCCGAGACACTGCTGGACAAGCTTTAAGCTCTTTCTGTAAGCCATCGGCCCCTCTGCTCCGGCCTCCTCCGCTTGCGTGGAGCTATTGAAGATTTCCCACAGGAAGCCTGGTTCCGTCGGAGGCGTTCTGCCCCTGAGGGATTCTAAGGTCCAGCTACGTGCGCTGCCTTGAACGTTGGCGAAGCCTTGCGACCTGGGTGACAACGCGCACTCTGCGGGCACCGCCTTTTCTGACATCGAGTCTCCCTGTGATGCCACTTTCATGAGGCGCTTGGAGCCGCTGGACTCACACAGACGGGACACAGACGGTGGTGGCCAGGGGCTGGGGGAAGGGAAGTGGGAATCACTTGTTTAATGGGGACCAAGGTTTCGTTTTCAGGGATGATGAGAGTTCCGGAGATAGAACGCACAACCATGTCACCGCACTTAAAACTATGTTTTAAGAATTGATTGATTTGAGCCTTGGCTGGTATAGCTCAGTGGATGGAGTGCGAGCCTATGAACCAAAGGTTCACCAGTTCGATTCCCAGGCAGGGCACAGGCCTGGGTTGCGGGCCAGATCCCCAGTAAGGGGCGCATAAGAGGCGACCACACATGGATGCTTCTCTCCCTTTCTCCTTCCCTTTCCCTCTCTAAAAATAAATAAATATAATCTTTAAAAAATACAATACATAAAATTTCTTGATTTTAGAGGTAGAGAGAGAGAGGGAGACATCGATTTGTTGTACCAGTGATTTATGCATTCATTGGTTGCTTCCTGTATGTGTCCTGACCAGGAATTGAACCCACAGCACTGGCGCATCGGGACAACGCCCCAACCAACTGAACTACCCAGCAAGAGCAAGCTCCACTCTTGAAATGTTTTTATTTAGCCTCTGGGGATCATGTTTTGAAAAGGTCCTGTTTGGTGTCATGCACCTTCAGGAGTCAAGTGACTTATTACCTTGGTGAGCAGATGATTAATTTTGTTTAAAAAAGCTGCTCTATGCTGAGAATCACGTACACTGGATGACATGCCGCCATTTCTAATGAGTATAAAACCACCTTCAGGGTAAAAATAAATCTTCTCCTCCCAACCCACCAACGTTTTGCCTTTATGCAATAAAGGAGAGAATACAGCGGGAGCGAAAGGGACGTTTACAATTCGTCCCGTCTTGCTCTAGACGTTAAGGCTTGACTTATGAAGTGATTCAGGCAAAGAATCTCTTGGAGGAAAGGGTCCAAAATTCTGAAAAATGACTTGTGACCTGGTAGAAGACTCCTATAATTCACGGTCCCATTTCAGCGGCTAATGTAGTTGGTGATGCTTGATAATCCTCGGTATTCCTGAGCCCCGGCCCTCAGAGGGCCCGACCCACGGCGTCCGCGTCAGAAAAGTTACGTAAACAAGTGCGAACCTTAGGCAGGGGGAATGTTCGCTTTGAACATGTTGAAACTCTCCATATTAAGGCAGGTTAGCACTTTGATGAAAGAGTTTAATCAATCACCATCCTAAGCTGTTTATTAATCACTTTATCAAGCAGTTGATGCATTGCCGGTTTTAATAGAATCCATTTATTTTGATTTCTACCTACTTCATCTTTCCAAAGGGCTTTGCGAATCAGCTGTGATAAAAAAGGAGAGGGAAACGAAGAGAGAGAGAGAGAGTGAAAGAGTCGTCTCATGAAAAACCCAGCGAGAGATCTCCAAAAGCACCTAAGTGGAGTTTATTATCAACGCCCTGTGAAGACTTGGCCAATTTATTACAGGTAAGAAAAAAAACCACTCCGGGAAGTGAGTGTGTAGGTGAAACACACGGTTTAGCTCAGATAAACAGAGGCCATTCGTTTGCTTTCTCACCTGACACCCTCATGATATACGATCCTAATAAGATTAATCTCCACCCACCTTCCGAGCCCCCGCCCCCACCCCCCCAGCCCTTTGTTCCAACTGATTTGAGATCCCCCACTTTCTTCTTGGCCATTTTCCCCACCTTGGGTTACAATTTGCGGTTGCAGCGAAAGCCCTTGTTTCCTCACGACAAGGAAAACAAGCTTTGTGGGAAGAAAACATTTGTTAGGTGGCTTAGATTTTACTGGGAGGCTTTCGCGGCCCTTCTGCCTTTAGCTTTAAAGGGCGGGAGTCTTGGAAGGCATCCACGCAGCCAAACCCAGCTCGGCTCAGCCCGGCGTCCTTCCTCCCTGGCAGACCCTACGGTGTTCTCCGCGCTGCGTCTCTTCTCGACGAACTCTTCTGTATCGATGCCAGCAAGAGGGGTGGGTGGTGGCAATAGGCCTTTCTTATGATTCTAGTCTCACTGGTTTGGTTCATACAGATGACAATATCACACAGATGAACGTTTTACTAACTGTTTATTCTCTTTTTCCCCAGTTAAAAAAAAACAACAACAAAAACCTCTTATTAATTTCTTCCTCCTCCATAGTCTTTCCACAAGAGGAAAATAACATCATGGGGGATATTACCTTTTAATAGGAGTGTCATCGGCAGGGGGAAATAAGCAAACACCAGGGGCATCTTTACATGACTCCGGCCGCGTGACGTATTTCCTGTGCCCTGGTCCACATCATTTTGACAACAGCCCTGAGGGTTATGACCCCTGTCCTTTGAACCTGTGCTGTCCAGTACAGCAGCCACCAGGCCCATGTGGCCACTGAGCACTTAAGCGGTGGTGGATTCAAGCCAGGATGTGATGTTATAGAGGATGAAGGAGATTGATTTCATTCAAACCCCAGAGAAGGACTGTATCCCAGTGACGCACTTTACTGAGCAGACCACAGAGATCGAGCAAACATGTTCCTAACATCTTTCATTGTCACCAAGGGCTAGGAGAGCCCAGTGCTCTGCTGACACTCACTGAGCCACGCTTGGTGGCGAGGGCACAGAAATGAGCAGAGCAGCCCTTTCTCTCGAGGGCCTGAGGTCCAGGTGAGGAGAAGGACAAAGAGAGGCAGAGAGAGAGGCGCTTAAATGCAGCAGGGACTGGCCAGGAGGGGAGTGGGGCCTGAGAGGTCCCCAAAATATCAGGCTGCCCAGCAACGTGGGGGTCAGGTCATAAGGAACCAGGAATATCCACGGAAAGAATCCAGACTTGAGGCTGAAGGTAAAGAGGCTTTGAAATATTTCAAGTATGCAACCAAGGTCAGAGTGATATAATAAAAAAAAAAAAAAAGACTTTGCTTTGGAAATGATATTAAGATGGATAACAAAATAGCAGATCTCCGCTGAGAGCTTTCTCTGGGCCAGGCACTCTGGTATAAGTGCTCTCTCTGCCTATCCGAAGCTATAAACACTTCACAATCACTTTAGGAGGATGGTGACTCTCTTAGCCTCATCTCATAGTCATGGGACTGAAGCCCCCCAAATTCCCATGATTCCGCTGGCAAGCCTTGGAAGCAACAGCAGCGACCCAATATAAGAATGCCAGCAGCCCCGGCTGGTGTGGCTCAGTGGATTGAGTGTTGGCCTGCAAACCAAAGGGTCGCCGGTTCAATTCCCAGTCAGGACACATGCCTGGATTGCAGGCCAGGTCCCCAGTAGGGGGCATGCAAGAGGCACCCACACATTGATGCTGCTTCTCTGTCTCTTTCTCCCTCCCTTCCCCTCTCTAAAAATAAATAAAATCTCAAAAAAAAAGAATGCCAGCAAAGAATTCTGACAGCTTCCAGTCAGTATGGAATATTGGTGTGCATATGTGTGCATATGTGTGCATATGGTGTGTATATGTGTGCATGTGTGTGTGTTTCTCCATCAAAAAACTGATGCCCAGTCACTTAACTCCCTCCCCACAAAGATCTCACCGCTCCTACGTGGCAGAGAAGGGACTGCCACCGAGGCCTGAGTCTCTGAAAAGCCGTCACGTGCTTCATCTCCACTGGTCGGTTGGAGCTGCCGCCATGGAGTGTCTGTGGGCCTGCTTGTGCTCCTGTACCAGTCAGACGTGCTCAGCGAAATGTGTTGCAAGCTCCTGCTACATGGATGCCCTTCCACGTGCTCTCTGGGGGCTCCAGGTGGCAAGAGGAAAGGCTGGTACTCAGCACGTGCAGGTGGCCAAGGAGGAAAAGCCAGAAACGCCTGCCGCCGCCTAAGCTTTACGGCCTTGACCGTGACCAGGAGAGCCAGCAGCTGAAGCAGGACCGTGCCCTCCCGCCCCACCCCTTTCTGCTCCTTCCCTTCTCTCCATCACTGTCACATTACGGGCGGTGCAGAGGGGCTGCATCTGAGCTCTCTTGTCACCCAGGCCTGCGCCCTGCATAGCTGGCTCACCCATCTTCCAACGTGAAAACCTCTCGCAACTCGCCGCCACCGGTGCGGAGCAGTTAGCGGGGCCTCCGAGCAGCCGTTGCAAAAATACTAATTATGGCCGAACAAGGCTGTGCGGTTGCAGGCTCCGGGGGTGGGGGATCTGTGGCCCAGCTGTGAGAGCCATCTCCAGGCGACTGTCAATTGTAAGGGAATGCCCTTCCAGCTGAATTGTGGGAGATCCAGAAATGCTAATGAAGCGGGGGCACAGCTGTGAAACAGCAGCTGGTGGTCTCCCCAGGAACGAGCAGCAGAAGGTTCCAGGAGCTGGAAACATGCTTCTGCTGCAACGGTTTTTGTTTTCATCGCATATTCCGCATTCGGGTTAAATAAAATGCTTCTGATGCCACCTCCCGTCCTTCTTCCTTTTCTTCCTGCTCCGTGTCCCCTCTGTCCTGGCGTCTTTTTGCTTTCATGCCGTTTCAAGCTATCTGTGGCAGCTGGGTCAGTGTATGAATGCGTAGGGAAGGGAAATGAACACCTCTAAGACAAACGAGGCTTCTAGAATTCAAGACCGAGTGCTCTGATCATGAAGAAAATGGAAGGGGAGAAGTAGGTGGAGGTATTTCAAGGTTCTCCACACGTAAGACACGTTGGAAATGATCTGAGTTCAGTGGAGTGGTTGAGACGGAAAGAAAAGGTAGGGAAGTCATTTAAACTAGAGACGGCACGAGGAAGAGAAACGACAGAGGTTCAAGGACAAGACGTGAAGAAAGTTTGGGAAACTCTTCTCCACCTTTTAGGTTTCTCCAATTCAATTCTCAGCATCGATGCCAGATGAGAGACGGCACAGGTCCATTTCTTTTTTCAGCCTAGTATTGCTCTTCGCCAGCTTATTAATTCGCAAATAAGAGACTCGGGTACTTTTGCAGGGAGGATAAAACTTTCAGAGCTTATAAAGCAGCTTTTAGATCAAGAGACGATTCCGCTCCCCAGAACTCCCCCCCCCCCCCGCCAGCTCTTCCCTGGTAACTATTCTGATTATGCATTTAAATAAAAGGGGAGAATAAAAGAATTCCCGGACACATTTAACTGCCGTGAGGGATAAGCATATGCAGCAGCAAGTGTGATACGTAAAAAGCGGCTGTTCCCGGGCCACACGTGTGAAAGCATAGACGGTCGTGCTCTGCTAAGCCTTTGTACTGCGCTTCAAAGTCAAGGCCGGCGCTCCAAGTCCTATGGGAGTGGCGGCTTCCTCCCTTTGACTGAGACTCGAGTGTGAAAGGACTTTGATAGTCGAGTCGGTGTTGAAAAATGTTGGTTCTGCTAATGCACTCTTCTGGATGGATTTTACATTTCCTAATCTCACATGCAGAATCAAAATGGGAAAAGCCAGTTGCATGCATATTAAAAGGGGAGGTTTGCTTTGGCTGCGTTCTGAGCGCCGCCGAGGGAATGTTGAAATTGCCTGCTCGGATGAGGCAATATACAGAGAGAGCTAACAGGTGCCGACCGCCTGCTTTTCTGCTGAGCGCTCTGTGTGAATCACCTTTGGCAACGCCCGTAGGCATCCTATGTAGCTGATGCTCTTATTATACCCATTCAACAGATGAGGAAACTGATGCTCGGAAAAATGAAGTATGGCAGGCTGTGTGCCAACCACACTGGTAAATAATCTACTTTGATTTACGACATAGTGTTGATAAGGAGCAAAGACATTTTAACAAAGACAAGTGACATGTCGCAGGCGGGACAAGTAAATGGTAACCCGACACAGAGTCCAAGACCAGTGGACTGGGCAGCCACATCTGGGTTGCTTTTCTATCATTTGATAATATTGGCCATGGTTGCATCTACTCTTTTGGGAGGAAGCGCCAGCAAAAAAAGACGGTTGGAAATTTTTTTAAATGTCATTGTGAATGCAGGGAAATGACATTGACCTAATTTCCAACATCTACCGTTTTGTCGCTGAGCGCCAGTAGGAGCAAGTGATAGATAATGATTTTAAACTAGCCGGGTTTGCCCTGGCCGGGTGGCTCGGTTGGTTGGAGCGTCGTCCTGTGCACTAACCGGCTGCAAGTTTGATTCCCCGTCCGGGCCCGTACCTGGGTTGAGGGTTCGATCCCCGCTTGGGGCGCAGATGGGAGGCAGCCGGTTGATGTTGACATCTGTCACAGATGTCTCTCCCTCTGCCTCTCTCTCTCAAAAATCAATAAACGCATCCTTGAGTGAGGTATTAAAAAATGAGAAAGTAAAACTAGCACAGTTCCATGTACACAAGCCAATCCCCAAACTCTTGCACATCGTTCGTGCTACTTCCTTGGCAACACCCCAGTAATTAAATTTTCAGGAGTATTTGTAAACTTTAGTAATTACCTAAACAAAGACCAGGAAAAGACACAGGAGCTGTATTATGAGGGAAAAGCAGGTGCACCATTGAAATAAGACAACTATTTGCCAAGTGTCTTAACATCCTTAGAAGAATTTTCTACACGGAGACTCTGCCTCAACTCCGGGCAATATTGTAGCTCCCGTGTTTTGCACAATTTTCCTAAACAAATTGAATTCCTGGAGTAGGTTGTTTCCCCTGGGACACGCTGCAGAGGATAAAGGGCTGCACGTAAAAAATACAAAAGAAAGAAAAGGAAAGCTTCATTTATTTTTCTCTTCCATTTTGACTCCAAAAAAAAAAAAAAAAGCCTGAATCTGGAACGGCTGTGAAGAACTGGTTAGCTTTATGCCTATGTAGTCTGGGGATTTGAAGCAACATTTTGGATTGATAGAAACTCCTTAAAGTGCAGGGACTTCAATTTCACTGGGGTCTTAACATTTCTGCTTCATCTTTTTTGTCTGCCATCTTTGTGGTTTTAACTATTGCTTTCTTTATATTGATTGAATTTTTAAAATATTTTATTTCTTTATTTTTTTAGAGAGAGGGGAAGGGAAGGAGAGAGAGAGGGAGAGAAACATCAATGTGTGGTTGCCTCTCACATGGCCCCTGCTGGGGAACTGGCCCGCAACCCAGGCATGTGCCCTGACTGGGAATCAAACTGCAACCCTCTGGTTCGCAGCCCGCGCTCAATCCACTGAGCTACACCAGCCAGGGCTTATTGATTGAATTTTTTAAGATTGAAGTTTAGGCCCAGGCTGGGTAGCTCAGTTGGTTACAGCGTCGCCCCACACACCAAGGTGGTGGGTTTGAATCCCACTCAGGTCACGTACAGGAAGCAACCAGCGAATGCAGAAGGAAGTGGAACAACAAATTCCTGTCTCTCTCTTTCTCTCTCTCTCCCTCTCTAAAATCAATACATAAAAAATATTTTTAAAATTTAAGTCTAGTTAGTGTATGACATTATGTAACCTTTTGGAGCACAGTACAGTGATTTGGCATTTGTACACCTTATTATGTGAACACCACATTCACGCTAGTATTCGTCTGTCATCCTACAAATTTTTACTACAATGTGATTGACTATATTCCCCTTCACCTTTCTCACCCATCCTCCAACCCCTCCCCTTCAGCCACCATCAGTTTCTGTCTGCTGTTCTATAAAGATCTCATTACGTGCCAGCCCTGTGTGAGGTTCTGGAGAAGGAATGATGGAGAGGAAAAGGTACAGGGAGGCAAACATAGGTAAATGGCACTAAAGTGGGACCTACAAGAAGGATTAGACAATAAAAGAGCACCGTAAGTAGACCACAGGGGTGTTTGAGAATTTAGACACAAGCAATCCATCCATCCAACATGTTGGGGAAGATACGTCCCATGAAGGGAACCTGTGTTGAATGCTTGACTTGGGTTTCTTCCAAGGCCTCACTGAAAAATGTCTCTTGCAGCATATATTTGGGGTGCCATTCATAGCACGCAGGACAAGACAGACCGGTACCAGCATGGCCCTAACACCACTCTGGAAGGGAACAGGCCACAGGAAAGATGGCTCACTTCCTTCTTCCCCTCGTGACTGTGGCCTGGCCACAAAAGAGACTGGGGGGCATCTGCCAAAAGATGCCCCAAACTCTTTAGCATCTCCCACGATTTTAATAGCCTTGTTGGGGCAGGGGAAGGAAAGACCAGTTCCAAACTGCTCGCCATCTTTTGCATCAACAGTTACGTGCTATAAATGGGATGAACCAAAAGTTCAGCCCTGGTCACATGGCAATTGGTGAAATTAGATTTTACAAACGCCGACGCTGGAAATCAGAATACTTGGTGTCGGGGTGGAAGCACCCATCCCAGAGAACTCTGATGTTAATTATGTTTTGGATTAAAAGGACACATTAGGAAAAGAAACCATCAGAAAATTATAGAATTCCAACCTCGACGGACACCATTAAGTTTTACGCGGCGGATACTTCATCTGCAAAGCCGTGGCTTCGAGCGAAACCAGACGTCTTTGAGAAGCATTTAAAAGACAACTCGGTTTGAGTCGGCTTCTGTCTCTTTTCCCGGATTGATACATGTGGCCTCCTCCATTTAAAAGGAAAAGTCCGCAGACAATCCTAATCACATTGTCAGTCAGACAGTCATCTCCTGAAAGGGACTCCTTCACCTTTAAGGGTGCACGTACAATAGTGATATGTAAGCAGCTCAAAGACTCAATACCCCTTTTTTCTGCAAAGCAAGGCTGGGTGAGGAAAAAATCAATATGTTGGCAGGAAAGGTCAGCCGAGGAAAAGTGACATGAAACAGAACTAAGAGAACAATATCCTTCATGAGGAGTGTTTGAAGTTCCCTTTCCCCTGTGCTCCCTTTGCTGCGAATCCATTTTATTCAACAAGAGAAGGCTGCATTCTTCAGGAAAAAGTCATATTTTAAATATTTATCTATTCGACAGCATCCTTATTGCATATTATCTCAGTCCCATTGACTAATACTCAAACAGAATAGCGGATGCTTGAAAGTCCACATCACGTGTGAATTGGCATTGCCAGATTTTTTTTTTTCCTTCCTCGCAAGCAATGGGATTCGAACACACGCATTTGCCTACCTTTTTGAACGGTTCTCCATTTACTTTTTCAAGTGGGCCAGATGTACGACCATAGTCCTTAAAAGGGTCAGGACCATCTTCTTATTTCTCCACTCTCTATACTTATTGCTTGGGGATAGCTTTTAAGTAGCCCATGAACCCTTTTTACTCTCGCAATACATTTACCCACAATTAACAATCAAGCCGTCTTCCCTTCATTCAGGCGGCCATTCTCCCCGGCCTCATTTTCCCTGCCTCTCTCTTGATCTACCATTGTGCCGAGAGCTGTTTGTACCACCTCACTGTGCCCCCTCACCAGCCACACAAGGAATGGGTGTTGGGGGTGGGGGGCAGAAAGCACCCGCCATTCAGATGCTGAATAGCAAATTGCTCTTGAGTGTCCTTGCTCTCCCCCGGCTTCCCCCTCCCCTCCCCCCTTCCACTGGAAGGACAAGGGGGGAGCTGAAAGCAACCGTACATTTCGTTCAGTGCTCTTGAAAACAAGCGTTTCACACCTGAAGCCTTTCAGAGCATCTCAGAAGGACCCCTTCAAACTACTTAATTGCCAATTGCTTTGGAGCGCCTCGTGAAAGTCCATTGTGTCAGCCAGCTCCATGGCTGTGACGAAGTATGCGAAAATGAGAGTCTCTTCTTCCAGGGCCGAGGCGGCATTAAATACCCCCAGATCACTGGTTCGCTTATTGTTCGCCGGCCCTGATTGGCTCCCGTTGGAGGTATGCACTGAGGAAACCTTCTAGCGTTATTTGAAAATGAAAGATGCCATTTTCCTTGTGTTCTTTGTCAGGGGAAAAAAAAAAAAGGTCAAAATAAAGAATTGCCAGAGATATCCAAGGAAGGGATCTTCACGCACATTTGCTGCGCTGGGGGCTGGGGCGAGGCCTGGGCCGAACCAGGAGCCGGCATTGAGCAGACTTCTGTGTTTTGTTTCTGGTTTTCATTAGGTGGAAAAAAAATTCAAGGGTGTGCATATTCTCCAAGTTAAGAGGCGCTAGCCTTGAAGTTCAAATCGACTCACAATAAGATGCTGCAGGAGAAAAGAAGGCTCACCTTGAAGGCAATGGGACTGAATTTGATTTTCAAATGACTTGGCCCACACCTACGCCCAGTTTTCACGCCAATTGACAACAACACCATCAATGTGATGAAGGGCCACCCTTGGTCAGCATCAGAGTCGTGAATAAAATATTCTTGGTGAGACGTATGTCTTCTCATTATGAGGGGGAATAGGCTGTCCAGGCGAAGAAGACATATTAAGAAAACGCAATCTAGTCAGAGGGCCACCAAGCCCAATGATGGAGGCATTGGGGTCCATACATCAGGATAGTTCAAGGTCCCTTCTTTTTAGGGGACATGCTGGGGGCTTGCCCCCCACCCCAGTTTGTTCCCCAGCACTTTGCAAGCTGCAGATCTAACACTGGCGGAGTCTGGGTCACACGGAGCATGCGTGCCAATCTCCAGGCTGCTGTGGGTTTCCCAAAACACATCCCCGTTCCTCTGATTCAAAGGTTTTCCAGGGAAGCCGATGTTTTAGAACGGGGAATCCTGCTGGGATTCGGTGCTTTCTGAGGGCAGCGGGAGGAGAGGTGTCTTTTCCCGCGTGTGTCTAATGAAACAGGCGTCAGAGCTGGCTTCTATTTTGAGCCAGAACACTGTCCGGCGTGAGGCAATGGAATGATGGCTTTCCTTACTGCCTGCAAACTTCCTTTTGTCGGCCAGTGATAGGATATACTTTGGCTGGGAGTCTGCGTTTGATGTTCTAGGGGGAAAACGCTGAGATAAACCGCATAGGTGTTCAAGGAGATGTTATTTATTTAATTAAGGGCTGTGGGCGCATCTGTCTCTCCCGACAGACTGTGATCTTGGAAGACAGGACACCATCTTATTTGGAAGCTGATGTCTGTCCTAACAGTTGCTGCTCAGTAGGTATCGGTCACATGGGTGTCTTTTGAATGAATGTTCTTTGGGGACAAAAACCATTTCCTCAACGTCTGAGTCTCTGGGTCCAACTCCTTCGAAAAGGAGACCGTGAGGCAGGGAGATAACGCACAGGCGGTCATTTTGGAGGTGCGCTCAGTACGCAAGCCTCCTCCAGGACACCGCGGAGGGATTAGAATCGCCCAGCGAACAACTGTAGGCTTTTCAAACGCCTGTTCTTCTCCCCTTTGTCTTCCCTTGATTCCACATCCTCCAACTTTCTGGCATTTTTGAAAAGAAGTTAACACTTTCTCTTAAGGAATTTTTTAAAAAAATATAATTGCTTTAGCCACAAAACACCTTTTATTCTTGCCCAAACAATCCGTTGCCCATGGGAGAGTCTGCTCTTCACTTAGCCAACACATTTAGTGAGGCACTTTCTTCTCCGCTGTCTCTTAACACAAGGGTGCCAGCCGGCTTTGCCACTTACCTGCCAGCATTTATTTATTGATGCAAACGGCGGTGGTGGCTGATTTCATCAAAGCTTTGTCAATAACTCCTGGTGACCCATTTGTCATCTCGCGTTCTTTGGGGTTCCTCTGGCCATTTCCAAAAGCTGGCAAAGAGTTTTGTTTCTCTTGAAAGGACAACTCTCCATCGACAGAACAGAGCTCGCACCTCCGGGGATGCTTAAACCAGGAAGTTGAAATCTGTCTGAAATTGTTTGAGTCTCTTTCTGCAGCTCAAGGAAACTGGCTGAAATACGTGTAGGTTACAATAGGTGTTCACGCATGGTGCTGGTGTTGTGCGATGCTTGGAATTTTAGCTACTGCAATGATATTTTGGGGTGTTCCTTCTGAGTCCGGCACTCTACATGTGTTAAATAATTTAGCACTCATCTATGTGTGCTCCTGAATTTATCATTAATGATCTCACCAACAGGAAGCTGTAATTGCCCCAAATTTACAGAGGAGGAAACTCAGGCCATGGTGTGTCCCGAGCTAGAGAAAAGCCATCTTTCTTCCCACTCCTTCGAGCAAAACACCTGCTCCCCACTCCTAGGAGCTCCAGGGGACTGTGGGTGATAGAAACCCATATACAATGTCAAGTGCAACAAGCTGATAGCTCCATAGAAGCGATTCTTGCACTGAGACCAGCCAGCTGGGTAAGTCCACATCTCACCAAATAAATACACCAGAGAGTTTCCCAAAATGACCAGAACACTGATCTGCCTGAGACGAAAAGAAAAACACTGGGCTGGCGTGGGATGGGCGGCCGGAGTGGAGGGACCGATTCTATGCTCTGCTCGCTTTGTAGCTGATGAAGTGTGTATCGGGATTGAACTTCCACCTGCGGCCATCGCTTGCGATTTAAGTATTTGAGAGGATGCAAGCTCCTCTTCTTTGTTCTCAGATCATCCTCATTATAATGATCATAGCAAGAACAATAATAATAGTTAACATCCATTCACCACTTAAAGTGCACTGATAGTTTATATGAATGAATTCCTTTATTTCTCCCCAGGACTTTATTACCGGCTGATATTATTGGATCTCCTAGTGGGTGGGAAAACTGAGGCTCAGGGATGTCAAATGACTGCCTAGAGCAAGCGGAGTAGACCGGTAAACACAGGCCCGTGACTGTCCAATACTGAGCCTGTACCCTATACCATTATACTGCATCATATATTTGATGCAGGATCCCCGAATGAACTCATCCTCACCCATGGCCGCAGCTCTGCCCAAACCATACTGATGAAGTGATGTCCGTGCCATTGCCCAGGACAAACATATTACCCGCGCACACGAGTGGAAGTCTCAATCGTGCCCAAAGTTGAACTTGTAACCTGCTCCCCAACCCTCCTTCGTCATGTTGCCTCTTGCTAAATGACATCTTCCACCTAAGGGCTCAAGTGTGAAGCCTAGAAATGATTCTAGTCCCATCTGTCCCACTCAGTCGGAGAGATCTCTGACTGTACTGTTGAGCCTTCTTCTTAATTTTTTCACAAATCTGTCTCTCCCCTTCCTTGTTTTTTTTAAAAAAGATTTAGTTTATTTATTTTTTTAGACAGAAGGGAAGGGAGTGAGAAAGAAAAGAAGAGAAACATCAATGTGTGGTCACCTCTCAAGTGCTCCCTACTAGTGACCTGGTCTGCAACCCAGGACTGGGAATCGAACCGGCGACCCTTTGCTTCCCAGTCTGGCACTCAATCCATTGAGCCACACCAGCCAGGGCTCTCTATCTCCTTCTCATTGCCCACACCTTAAGTCACAGCTCATCTTTAATCACTGTCATTACCTTCCACAGCCCTCCCACCTCCAGCCTGGGTATCTCGAACTCCATTGTCTGCCCTGGAACTGGTGTGATTTGACTAAAGATGGTTCTGACTACAGTCTTCACTCTTGAGATCTATCCTCTGGCTCCCAGTGACTCCAGATCATATTAACCCAACACACAAGGTCATTCATGATCTGGGTCCTCTTCACTGAAATGATCACCTTCCCACTTTCCTCCCATGATGGATGACACCCAGGTGTAGCCAGCGCCCACACAGGTACTCGGCATGTAGCTGATAATCAATAAATGCTTGTTGAACCAATGAGTATGTGCTGAGCCAAAAACTTCTATGGAGAATGGTTTTAAATTCATCTTTAAGGTCAATAATGCAAGCCGATGAGTTAACTTTGGTTTTCTGGGCCACAGGGAAAATAATTACCAGCCTATCATTTCCCCCACAATTGTTTGCAAGTCAGCAATTACACTATTTACTGCTAATCTTCATACCATGGCTCATGTGTCCCTGAGCTTGTCCCCTCAAACCCGAAGGGGCGATCACTTCTGGGACATGAAGTTAAATTCATTTGACGACACATCCCTGACTTTAAAGTGAATTATCTTTCTTTCGATTTAAACAAAAGCCAAGTCATTTCTGTTGTGGTGGTTTATTTGAAGCACTTGCATACCACCCCTGCTCTGCAGATAGAAAGTCAAGGTTGCTTGTTCCCAGGCAGGGTTTGGCAGTAAGCGTAGAGAACGGCTTTGGCAGACTTAGTTTAATTGACTTGAACTTGAGCGCTGGCCTCCCTCACATAGAAATTCCCAGCGCTATTCTTAACAGGCCTCCGAGATCTCATAGTAAAAGGATTTGCTGATGAGAAGCATCTGCCTTAGGACCTGGCGAAGATTCCACAGAAAGTTCTATTTTCCGTGCTGTACGTATCCTTATATGGAATTCCCCCTACTAATTGTTATCATGGGGGTACCCCGAAAAATGTGCCCACCAGTTATTAGCGTGAACTTTGCCCAACCTCCAATGACACTGAATTGTTGTTGGAAAGAACAGAGAAGCTATGGGAATCATTGAATTAACCCTAACACCGTCACTGCCCTAGGACCCGAAGCTTTGGGAAGCTTTGGGTGTCTTTAGCAGTGAATAGAAAATGCCCCCAGAAGAAGCTTTATTCATTACAAGGTGGTTTAAATGCACGCAAACTATACTTCAAGAACTATGAATGCAGCGTTTTGGATGTTAGCATTTTTCCGATTGGTACAGACAAGGGATTTTTGAACGAAAGAAACTCAGCTCACTACTCTCTCGGAAGCATATCCAGTCCAAGGCCAGACCATACATAGTGGCGTTCAACACCATCGACAAGGTCGACCTTTCCAAAGCCATGCAGTGCCAGGTGGGAAGAAACAGCATCAAATCCTCGATGGGGGTTCAGTTCAAATATCCAGTTGACATTCGGGATCCACATTTCCTACCTGAGATGTAGGATGTCAGTTTCACAAGGAATGGAGGATGAGGAAGCATTCAGGAAGAAAGACACATTATGCAGTCGAGGGGAGGTGGCGTTCTATTTCTGACGCCTGCTGAAGGGGCCCGTGCTCCGCTCCACCGGCAGAAGCAGGCAGCGCTTTTCTCCCGTGGCCTTTTCCCCACCCCTGGTAGGAAGGATCTAATTTGAATGTGCGCGGAGACATGTGGTGTTTATGGGGAAAGTTGCGTGTGGGTGGGTGTGCACTTAACTACTCGGGAGGGATGGGAAGTATGATTCAGATTTCACAAGGCTCTCCTCCTTTGGAATACCAAGACACCAAAGCAGTCAACTGGATGAATCTACTCCACGGATAAGCCCAGAAAAGCAACAAGGTCTTCTGACATCACAAAAGGAAGGTAAACTGTTGCCACAAGTTCTTTAAGAAACGCGTTTCCATCTCCCGAGCAGATGATCTAGTTCCTGTTCAAAACTGACAGTTTCCTTTTAAAAACTGAATGCAGCCTACCGAGATTACACACAAATGAAAAGTAATCCGGAAGCTGGCCACTGGGTAGCTCTTCTGTCTTGAAAGTCAAGGAGAACGGCTCAGTTTTTGGTGAGTCGCACGGTTCAGATACTGCATGCCATCCAATAAACATCCCAAAAGCTAGATCTTATCATTGAACGCTGATTATCCGTCAGTACACGCCTGTATGAAAATAGACATTTTCAGAACCATTTCCTAACCATTTACTATGTACACAGTTCTGGTTGCCATGAAACTTGGAAAAGTGGGAGATTGCTATTTACTGATGAATCAGAGCCCAAACTCGGAGCCTTCTCTGGGGGCCAGTTTAATGACTTTCCCTGGCCTCTGAACGCTGACCCCCTGAGCTTAGGTGGGCGAGTTGACAAGACAAAGGGAAGAAGGAAGGAGGAACCTAGCCCTGGTTGTGCTAGTTGGCATGGTGAGAATTGATCCCACGCCTTGAGTTTAGAATAGAAATCCCCACGGTAAAGTGTAGGCATGCAAAAGTTCAGAAATCCTTGATGAGGGTTGCTTCATGCATTCTGGCGCCTACTAGAACTTTTTTTCCCAGTCCAAGGATCCAGATAATTATCTTAGATCATGGTGGGTGGCATCTCATTGCCAAATGAGTTCCTTGGGAGTGGAACTCCATCAGGCTTTTGCAGCTCATGGTCTGAAATTTCTGGCCTAATTGATTTTGATTTGTAATATTTCTTTGTTTTACGTGGAAACCGTTGTTCTTGTCACGGAGGGACTGCTGTAAGCCTAGAACGTTCTCCCAGGGAAACTAACATCTTACTTTCCTGAGGGGTCGCTTCTTGAATAGAGGGTGCGAGTCTGTTTTACTAGCTTCTGTGGGTCCTCCAAGATCTAGTGGGGACTCAGTAAGGGTTCGTGCAATTGAATCCTGTAGCGTGGAGGTTCTACATGGCAAGCTGTCTGCTCTGATGGCAGAAAAAGTAGAAATGACGGCCTGGCCACCGTGTTCGAGGTCTGCCTTCACTGCTTATCAGTGGTGTGATCATGAGCGAATCACGGAACCAACCCATCCAAGCTTCCCCTTTTTCACCTGTGAAACGAGCAGCTATTGATACTGAAGATACTCACAGAGTTACGATGTTCCAGAGAGAGTATCCCCATGGAAAAACAAGTGTCCCTCATAAACACACTGTACGATAGAAATCTGAAGTCAAGTTAGAATGACATCATATAGTGGCAGAGTAGTGAATCTCAGTTTCCTATGTGATTCTCTGATTAGGGCCACCATTGCTTCAGAGACCCTGCGGGCTTCCGGGATCGCAAGTTTCCCGTGGTGCATGAAGATTCTAAGCCCAAGAAGATTATTGATCACTATTGTTCAGACCAGTGTTGGTGGCCATTGTCTCTTCGGGAATTCAGGCATTGGTTTAAGGAGAGAGAGAGAGAGTCCATTTAGGTCTGGTCTTGAAGGATAAGTAGGATTTCTCTGGGAGGAGAAGGAAGGGGGAGTGGTCTTAGAAGACACAGGAATGAAAGCCCAGATGTGGACAATGACAGGGCTCATTTGTAATTTTCTACACAACTAGACTCAGAGGATAGATGTAGTCGAGTGATTCAGTCTCAGATTTAACTGAGTTTTGAGAATCTCTCCTTAGTAAGCACCAGCCTGGGGATTTCATGTATATTACCTCATTTAACCTTCCAGCAATATGGTATGATAGCTGTCAAACCTCCTTTTACAAAAAGATTCTATTTACTTATTTTTAGAGAGAGAAGGAGAAACATTGACGTGAGAGAGAAACATTGATCAGTTGCCTCTCATACATGCCCCCACTGGGGACCGAACATGCAACCCAGGAATGTGCCCTGACCAGGAGTTGAACCGGTGACCTTTGACTTGGTGGGATGATGCCCAACCAACTGAGCCACACCGGTCAGGGTGATGATTATGCCTTTTTTACAGATGACGTGTGGGTACACATGCAGATGACCCCAGGACCACAGAGATCAAGCGGAAGACTCAAGTACATCGTTTGGAGCAACGTACACATCCGGGTCCCCATCTGGCCTAATTCTCAAGTTTTGCTGTGTGGAAACTGACGTTCAGAGAGAGCAAGCGACTTACCCAATGGACACAGAGTGGCTCTCCAGTACACTGGGATTCAAATGTGGGTTTTCTGAATCGGAGTCCGCTGACTTTTCTACGGTATGATCTTCCTGTTAGAGGAATTGGGAGAGAAACCCAGAATGGTAAGTAGAGTGAAATTGCAAACACTCTTAAAGATGGGGGTTTAGACTGTATTCAGTGGCAAGCTGAGGCCCTAGAGCGGGATGGTGGAAGCATCCACTCAGTGGGCGGGGTCAGTAGGAACTTGCGGCCACGTGGTTAGGTCAGTGATTGGAAAGTGTTTTTCTAAGGGTAGCAGGATCAAGGTAGCGTCAGAGTGACCCCAAAACAGTAATGGAATGTGGAAAATGGCTACGGGCAGCGCCAAGGAGAGACACGAATGAAAGACGATAGATTCCTGGGCAATCTATCGTCTATTCAGCACAATTCATCGATGGCGAGCCAACTTCTGGGCTGGAGACCACTGCCGATTCTGAACTCTTATCCGCCATGAAGATGGGGAGGGGCCCCGATTTTTCATACCAGAAAGTATATAATCAGTCCCAGTGAGGCGAACATCTGCGTTTGGTACGTGAGCAGGGGCTTGTGCGACGAAGAATTTAGCCAGATGAGTTTGAATGAGACGCTATTTTTGTGATCTCATGGGTCTCTCTGTCGTAATGGTTTTTTTTGTTTGTTTTTTTGTTTTGCAATCGCTTATCTGCCAATACCCTGATTATGCAGTTGCCCTTCTAACCGAAAATAGATTTTTTTTCCTGCAAAAAACTTCCCAAATGCTGCTTTGAATTTGACACTGGCAGTTCTGATGGAGAGACGTGTACCCAGCGTTCACGATGCATCGGATTTGGCTAATTTAAAGCATTATGGATCTTAATGATAGGAAGGCAAACTGGTAAACTTCAGTAAATTGTTACTTTTTAAAAAACATTATTGAATGTAGAGGTAAATTGAGACTATGAAGTGACAAACCCTTTCTGTTAACTTCTAATAGTGTCCTTTCAAACCTGACGTTGGGTCAAAATTGATGAAATTGAAATGACCGAGGTAGCTTTTAGCTCAATTTGAAAAACATAATCTAAGTGTTTATCAACCCCCTTAGGGAATGTTGCAAAGAAGACGGTTGCTTTCTTACCTAATGGGACCCTTCGTTATAAATGGTTCACATATGCAAAGGGAAAGCGATGCCCTATAAAACGCAAATGTATCTAGTCTACTGACTTCTTTGCAACTAGTCTGAGCTGGAATCGTGTTCTGTGGGCCACAGATGTTTCCTATTCCTTGCAATACCACAAAGGCCAGAAACGTGGAAAAATATTATGATGTGGGACAGTGTAATCAGTGTTAAATACTCTGTGGACCACCAGAGCCATTTGCTTAAAAGCTAACAAAGATTATGCTAACTTTATTTTTTCTTGAGTAGATATTATTTGGTGTTCTTTTCTAATACGAACCGTTAGTCCAAATATCCAAATATTTGTGGCCTTCCTTCCTTCCTTCTTTCCTTCCTTCCTTCCTTCCTTCCTCCCTTCCTTCCTTTTTTTTTCAGGACACTGCATTTTGCACTCAGCGAAACCCTTTGACCTAAACAAACAGTAATCAAAGTCGCAGTCCTGCCATCCAGCATCATAGACATGATACAGATCGAAACTGGCGTGTGATTGCTTCCTTCATCTCATAACCGTGAGGCACTGCGCTAATCACAGAGCGCATCTGTGTGCGCAGGGGCCTCCTGCCCAGGTGGCAGGCCCGATGGGTCCCGGATCCCCCACTTTCCAAGTGGGTGACAGCCTGTCAGTCCATCTTTCCTGCTCTGTGCTTTGAGGGGCTCAGTGTGAGATTACACTTAAAGTTACAGTCATATTTTTTCACTAGAGTTAAGTCAGATAAATGTGAAAATTCAACTTAATATCTATCCTGGGTCTTACTCCAATTTAGGGGAAAAAGTTGTTTTTTTTTTTTTTTTGAGTGCTAATAATCTTTGCAAGCCCTGCGCTGTGAATCCCATTTATATTTTTTTCCTATAGGGAGCAGCACAAATATATTAGACGGTCCCCAAATCATTTTTATCAGAGTAGAAAACACAATTTTGGATGTGATTTGAATATGATACATTTGGGAGAACGCTCTCTCAGTGACCACTTAGTTCCATCTTTTATTTATTTTTTTTGCCTGCAATCCTGGACAGGGTGGGTCATTTTCTTGCTGAAATGCTTCATTTCACATTTTTTCCTTTCTTTAAAGCTGCCGAAGCTTGTCTGTTGCTATTTGCTATTGCTCAACCCTCCTGGTCAGCAACGACTCCCGAGGGTGGACCAGAGCTTCCGAAAGTTCTGAAGGAGAAAATTTAATCGGCAAAGTAATCATTTCTGCTGGGATGGAAAAAAAAAAGGAGGCCAGTGTGAATGACAAAACAGCTGTGGACCACCAAAAAAGTCAACTGGAATTGGATGGGGATCGACCAGGGAACAAAAAAAGAAAAAGAAAAAGAGAAATTGCTCCGAAGGCATAGATTTAAAGAGAAAATGAATCAGAAAAGATTTCTGAAGTGTTAGAATGCACTGCCTAATAACTTTAAATAGTTCATTGAGTCTTCCGGAATTTTTTTTTTTGTTCTTCTTCAAGAATAATCTGCTTACATCGTTAAGACCTCAGCTAAGCTCGGTAACACAAATTACCAGATGTTGTAACCCCTAGTTTCTCCATCAAAAGACCAACCACCAAGCTCGTTGAAAGAGAGAGGTTATTGTCCCTCCCTAGCTATAAAACTATTTTTGCAACTCCTAACAAATGAAACGAGAATACCTTTCAGCTGTCCAAGGAACCTACAGCCCACCCCTTCCAAGTGTCCCTGGTTTGCTTTGTGATTTTCTAATAATGCACTCATGTGTAAGCTAATAATGTGAACAGAGGGAAAATGAAGAGACTGAAGGAAAAAAAGAGGAAAAAAGCAGAATGAATTAGGGCAATTGAGGTCGCTCTGTTTCATTTTTGCTGGGAGGATTTTAGCCCTCATTCATACCTTATCGCTTATTCCACAATTTATGATAAAATGAGATGTGACTCTGGAGTTATTGTCCTGCTCTCGCCCATTGGACATGCACACACAGAATTCATTTCAGATTTAAACACTATCTTAATTATACACGGAATACAATGGACAACCTATCGGAATCTCTAAATTGCATTCTCACAAATAGTTTCATTTTTATCACATTTCTACTTATGACATATTGGGCATAATAATGTTCAGGGAATAGTCCTTTCTTTATGCAGTGCCTTAATTATGCCAAAGTAGTTTCCATGCAGCAGCTAATAGTTGTTTTTTTTCTGACTTACAAGTTTGAGGAGTTTAACCATATGTCATGCCTCGTAATATTTTTCATGAGGTTCTGCCTAAGTAACATAATCAGGAAATCTTCATGCTTTAAAATCACCTACAAACGTGTTGCACATTGACAATATTACACGTAACTTCCTATTTTCTTTAAAAGTAGTGTGACTGTTGTTTGTATGTAAAACACATGTAGAAACTTTTCCAACAAAAGCCACGCAGCAAATTGGAAAAATTGCAAGAAATATTCAAATTGTGTTTTAAATACAGTGTACAGTTAAGAAAATATCAAATGTAGTTTTTAAAGAAAACACATGTACCTGAACCTAAAAAGTTTAGTCTTATGTTTATATTTATTTGCCATAAACAGTGAAAATTGCTGGAAAGAAAAGTTAGGTACGTGATGAAACCTGTAGTTCTGTAGTTAGTACAGTTCTTACAAGGGTAATATGAGTTAATGGAACAGTAGAAGTCCTAATCATCAGAATATGACATGATGTATTTTATTAAAGAATTGATTAATATTAATATGACATTTTAAAGTATAAAGAAAAATCATGTTTAGAAAACTGGCATTAGAAATTATAGACAGCATATAATTTTGTAATCAAGCATATATTTTAACCATGTGGCATTTACTGAAGAGTTTCCTAACTTAAAAATACTGAAAGGTAATTCTGTATATCAACTAAGTGACCGTTTCAGGGGCGACAGGTGCAAGCAAAATAACGAGCACTTTGATGCTGTTTATTAATGTGCTAGGTTTACCAGTTTTATTTACTCGCTAGACATTGCTATATTTCTGTATATTATTCAAAGAAAATGAGACACATATACAAATACACACATAACTTTAGATTCCCGTTTTCCTCTTTGCAAAGTTCCCCACACAGCGTGTAACAAGTACATCCGGCCAAATGGTCGTTTAGAATAGAGCCTGGTGTCCCTCAAGTTTGCACGTCTAAATAAAGCATCTGTCCCGCAAGATCTTCGGGCCACCAGGCTGCCCACTAATGTCACCTTACAAAGGAAAGTCGAGTCACTTCTCTCTCTGTGTCTCTCTTTTCCTCGTACATTGAGTAGGGGCTGGCTGAGCACACTCGCATACACGCACGTACCCACAAATACAATTTTTAGGTATTTTCCCCATTTAAATGATTTGCTATCGCAGTTACTCCATCTTTTATCTCGCCAATAGTTTCAACCCTGTTAATGCAAGCATGTACTGTTTTCTTATCAGCCTCTCGGCAGCATTTGTGATTCATAGCAGCCATCACCGTGATAATAAACTCATTCACAATACTAACAAACGCGGGGGCTCCCAGTTATTTACGTGGCAAATTCACTGCAAGGCTGGGCTGGGGAACAGGGGAGAATCAAGATGGTGTTGATTGATAAATTGACAGGTTAATTTACAAGTGGATAATAGGAGTTAGACCCGGAGGGAGAGAGGGAGAGTCTGAAGTCTAGCTTGGTTACACTGCCATCTGTCTTAAGTCCCGGAATCTGCAGGGCGGCTGGCTGGCGGGATCACAGACATGCACATTCTTCAGAACTTAAAGACAAAGACCGCCATTGACTCCTGTCTGATGGGTTTCTAGCCTGCGATCTTCCCACAGCGGACCCTCAGTATGTCAAAAACAATGCCACGTCCCAGTGCGGCTCATCAGCCCTGCTTAGAATGTGGTTTAGAATAAGTTATTTTGTCGGTTTCAAAGGGAAACAAACCAAATTGTTTTCCAGATGATATTTCACAAATATTACTAGTCACTTGGTTGCTGATGGCCGAAATGTATTCTTACAAGTTTCAGAGGCCTTCGGTATGTCTTTGTTCTAGGGTGTATATGATCACCACCCCTCAAATTATAATTTTTCTTGTTTAAAAAAATCCTTGGTATTAAATGTGGCTGATCTAGCTGTTTAGAAGGTATAATGAAACAAAGTCTGCGAATCTCAAATTAAATATTCCCATCATCCCTTTCCTGCTAAGTTTGATTATTGTACATTTCGAACATATTTGAAATGAAAAAAAAATTAGTTTACAGAGTACTTGTAAAAGATAAAGTATTAGTACATTTGTTTCATTTTCTCTTGCAAGGAAACATTCCATTTCACATGTCAGCCATTTATGTTGTGAATTCTGGAGGAAAAGACTTCAGCATCCCTGGGTTTTATTTTTCATCTTACAGTTCTGGTATAACAGAAACATTTCGTCGTAAGCTGTCAGGACAGCACCTCTTCATTGGTCCAGGGCCTCTGTCGTTAGAAGCCAAAGAGCAAGCGGGTGACTATTGCCACTTTGGCTTTTTGAAATGAACTGGTTGGAGACTGTTAGCCTCAATGGCCGGGTGCCCCAGACAGCGGGCATTCGGTCCCCACTTCCAGCTCCTGTCATCTTGGGGCTGAAATTCCTGGGTCCCGATCAGAGCCCTTTCTGTACATGTTCTAAGTGAACACCCTTCTCAGATTCAAAAGTTCACCGAATGCTTCCTTAGTATTAAGCCTTGGGAATTTTGAACGGATACTGGTAGCTCCACACATTTTAAAAGGAAACCCAAAAAATCACAATAGGACCTGTCGGCTCAGTTTCTGTGACTCCTTTAAAAATGCCAATGCTAATATTATTTTTTAAGCAGATTGCCTCCTGTTAATCAGGGCAGTAAAATGAACTATTAAAACTATTCCTTGAGTCGAATACTGCATGAAACCCCATGGAAACTACCCGATCGAGAATGAATGCCAGAAAAATAAAAACAGATAACTTTGCATGCATGGAATTTTATGGGTCAGAAGGTTAAAAATCTCCCCTTAAAGGGTAAATATCCTTTGAAAAGAAAATGCATTTTTGTGTGGATAGGAAGTCGAATGGCTTTTATTGCTTTGTTTAAAAATAGACAATCATCTTTGCAAATTTTTTGGCAAATGGTACACTTAAAAAAAACTCTTAGGAGATCACAACATATTTATATTTAAGATGGCTAATATTTTTAATGCGGTGGTTGTTTTTATGAGAAAAGGATCTTTTATTTGAAAAAGTGTTCAAGTAGTTTTTCAACTCTAATACATAGAGTAAGTCTGAATTCTCTCTTCAGACTGAAGCAAAAGTTTCATTTTTCTGAGGATGATTTCGATTTTGCATTTTATATTATCTCTCCATTTAGACACTTAGTGGCAAGGAAAATGTTATGTAAAACAGAAAAATAATTGAGAGGCAGTTTACAGAAATGTGTGTTTTTATATCGTATCTCTGCAGGGAATCAAAATTCAGTCTAATATTAGTTTTCTCCTCGCTCTCCATTCCAGCGGTAAAACTACGCAAGTGGTAGAGCCGTACGCTCTAGCTTGTGATACTTTTACCACTTAAAATATATGCTAACTTCCAAAAAATTTACTTTCAGTTAATGCTTTTAAAACCCACGATCGCAGTATGATATCACCAGCGTCCTTTTAATCAGAAACATGTTGACATAGGAGAGAATAACAACCTCAGTAGGAGGATGGGCAGACACTTATCATTTTACATGTTTACAATTTGGAATTCTTTTCCCCTCTGCACAAGCTAAGGAGAGGTTTCCTGCCTTTTTCTTTCTGCAGGTACTAACAGAAATTCTGAAGGGGAGGGGGGAATAAACCAACCCAAACCTCAAGAACAAAAAGATATTGGGTTTAATATCCCACCCAATTTCTGAGTGAAGCCAGTGACAAGTAGGTTTCGAAGTGAGACTGTTTAGACACATTGATTTTTCTTGTCACTTTCTTCTCATTTCGTATGTCACATCAAGGCTTGGAAATTAGATGAATGTAAGAAGGGTCCACCGATCACTGGTCCTCAGGAGGAATTTTCAAAGCCGGCTAGCGGCGCTTAGAAAACTCGGCTGGCACGGAGCTCTGCTCTGCCTACAGGGAAGTTTAGGGGAACTCGGTATTCCCACCCCACTCATGTCACTAGGATTCCTGGTTGTCAAGAAGGTCCCGATTTCACTGAAGTCTGGCGAGTCTCAAAAGTAAAGCATTAAGGAGAAAAAAAAAAAAAGCTCAAATCATCCTTTTCCCTTTCACTTCAAAGTGCTTTGAAATGAGGGCGAAACTCCAGTTCTGGTAAACACACTCCTCGAAGGAAGTCCTGCAAGGAACCGTGTCTTCACTCGCACGCTGCCAAGAAAACACGTTGACGTCCACTCTTTGTGTTTTGAAGAGTTTGTAATAATAAATGGAAATCAATGCTGGAGACTGAAGTGTGGATCAATTACGCTTCTTTAATCTCACAGAGCCTTTCCATGTTACGTCTATCTGTCCCTGGGATTTTTTTTTCCCCACATCGTAAAGCCGTACTGTGCTCTAATTGGCAACTTACACTCTGAGGGTTCCCTGAGCCTAAATTATATTTGACAGAAATAAAAATAATGGCTTTATTTTATGGAGGATACACAATATCATCGCGGTCCTTCAGTTTGAATAGGGAGATTATTATTATTATTATTATTTGTTTGGGGTGTATCCTACTTAAAAAGGGAATTCAGAACAGGTATGAAAAATTTCACAATAAATTCAGAAAAGTCCTATATAGCTGTTTGGTCCAGGAAAACATCAAAAATTTTCAAAAGTGACCAAAATAGTTGAAATATAATAAGTAGAGTGGACAAATATCAACAAGTTTAAAATGGAAAATATTTAGGAAAAATAGGTGGCAATAAGCAATCCACTACAGAAATAAGTTCCCTCTCTCTATCCTACAGAAAGCGAAGGTCAAAAGAGACTCATGAACTTGAAGAAGGAAGCTGGATCGGATCTCTGAGGAATGGTACGCTACTTTGTTCTGAAGCAGACAGATGCAGGGCCTGGGTAGACCTTGCAAATTAAAAAATATATATATTTATTGATTTGAGAGAGAGAGAGACATCAATTTGTTGTTCCACTTATCTATGCATTCATTGGTTGAGTCTTGTATGTACCCTGACCAGGGATCGAACCCCCAACCTCGTGGTATTGGGATGATGCTCTAGCCGACGGAGCTACCCAGCCAGGGCAGACCTCTCAGGTGTAACGAGCAGGGTCTCAGTTATGAAACGTTGCATGGAGATTCGGGTAGGAGGAAAGGCTTGTGGATGCTGTCCTAGAGTGGCTGAGATTTCCTTTTCAGAGCGTTTATAATTCCTCTCCCGCCTGCGGGTTGAACTAGAGTCTTTAGAAATTTTATTTGAGCCCATGCGGAGAAAGCACTTGCTAAGCTGTAATTTCCTATGATTTGAAATATGGCTTCTGTAGGCCACCCATGTAGGATCACTCAGAAAAAAACAAAACAAAACAAAACAAGGCCTATCTTTTCGTCTTGGCGCCGTACCCAGCCATTTTTTTAAACTCGAATTCCTCTTAATATATTTTCCTTGGAAAATGTGTCCCTGTTGTGGTGTAGACATTTTTAGACCGAGGCGTATTGGAGCATGGTAATTTGTTAATTGTTTATTAGTGTGCTATTTTTAGCCTAAAAGAAATGCTTCACCTAGTCATGTTATTTGAAATACGGAATTAAATTAATTAGTAGAGGAAAATGTTAATGTGTTAATGTAAGTGAACATTTTCGAAAGTAGAATTGAGGTCAGAAGGCTCTATCAGAGAACAAAAAAAATCCAGGAAATTTAGAATATAAAAAACCATATAAATGTCAAGTTCATATGATGTGAAATGCCCCACCCCACTCCATGATAAAGTCAGGGCAGGAAATGGTTCACGGTTCTTGAATTAGTATATTTCTAGATCCGAGATAGGAAGTCTCCAACATATCACATTTTTCTATTTGTTGTGGCTGCTAGGAGACTCAGAACTAAATTTTGTGCCCCTTTGATGTAGATATATTTTTCTCAGACAGCTCCTGATAAATGGTGATGTGTATTTTGCGGGATTTTAATGTTTACATGGATAATGTTTTTTTTTTCTTCCTCCAGGTCTCTGGGGGAAGGAAGTGATGTGGTTGAAGAAATATTTGAATAAATGAACCTCAAAATATTCAGGAAAATATTTCAGGAAGTGAGTTGGGAAACCGATAGTATTTTTAAGCCACTTTTTCTAAGGACAGCCCATGAACCTATAAAATAGAAATGTCACATTATGTTTTCTCATAGGAATAATAAAAATGAAAATATAGCACCATATTAGAGAGAACCCTCACAAACTTGAGTATCTTTTCATAAATCTATAGCTAATAAATGTAAATAACTATAGATAAATACGTGTTCAACCTCCATTCTGGCAAATTTGGGATCATAGTGTGGTGTTCTTTTATAGCCCATTTTTCCCATATAATAATATAGTTTTGACTATTCTCCACACCATTATATGTTCCCACAAAAGAATTCGCATCTCTACTGGTCTCCTAGAAGTAAGAATTCATACCATGCCTCTCTACGTTATATACGTAGGATGCTGCATAAATCCCCTATATAATTAAGTTGACGGACTATTACGGAGGGGTTATGTCCCTTTTCCAGCCAATCTGAAAGCATGTTGACTATGGAACATGCCTTCTTATGACAAAATCGCACCAACGATCTCAAACTTGGTGGACAACACTCTTCATTTGAAGCCCTCGCCGTCCTGCCGTTGGCTGTGGGGGCATCCCAGACGAGAGCTGCGCTTTCTTCTCCGCTTTCCTGCTCGTCCCGAAGACACCGGATCTCAGAGATGAGAAACCTTGGAGCCGGGCTGCGGTCTCGCCCCCCAGCCCTCTGCCCACGGCTGCCGGTTCTGAGGCCCCCGCTCCACGCTCCTCGCGTCTCAGTCTTCGGGGAACGAGAGCCACAGCCAAAGTAACGGGGCCTGTCCACTGTCTCCTTCCACTCAGGACATGCACACGTTTCAGCCGCCCCCTCCGATGTCGCTGAGCGGGAGGACCTTTTGTTCACGCCACTGTCGGTTACCTTAAGAGCTCTGGTCTCTCTGTACGGGTCTTCCTGGTCTTTCTAGAAAGCTGCTTCCCATTCCCGTTGGATTCTTCCATGCGGTCTTGGCCCACTCAAATACCCCGTGCCTCTCTTCTCTATGTGAAATTCTTGTCCTACACTCTCCTTACCTTTTGCATCTCAAGATGCTCCCTGGCACAGAACCTCGGAAGCATCAAAGCACATAGGAGAAAAGACTCCCACCTCATCCAGCTGCTTGGGCTCCTCGCCACCGAGTTCTTCTGTAGAAACACAAAATCCCAAAAGACCTGTCTAAAGGGACAAAGACGCCAAGCGTAGAAACTAGATAAATTAGAACTGGGGGCTCTAGCCAGAAAGCCACTGTGAGGGAGATGATGTGGGTGGCACGCAATGTTATAACCACTGCTGAGACTGCAGGGTGCATGCTGGGAAGACAGGTTGGCTTCCCGCACTAGCCAACTGAAAATGAATCAGAGTTGAGTCTGTGCATCACTGAATGTCCCTGACAACAACCGAGAATTGTGACTGAATTAAAATAAGATGATCAGCGCCCAACAATTCTGAGACATGGCTCTTACCTTAGATTGGTTACATCCTCCTGACACAGCCAGCCGTGCCCTAAGACACCCAGGCTAGGTATGGTGGCCTTTTTGGAGGGCATCAGCCATAATTAGAAGTGTGTGGAGAACCCATTTTTTTTTGACTTGTAAAGGCATCTTGCTATTGGGAAGAGGGAAAGAGCCTCATAAAACTGAAAGAAAACATTTGGAACGCTGCCTGAGTGCATTTCAGAGAAACAACAAAATCCCATGGAGTCTATTTAACACTCAGTTCCCAGCTTGGGTCTCTCCAAGAAACTTCACCATGATTCTTCCTTGGCCTCTTCCACTTCAGGCTAGCATCCGTCAACACCTCGGTGCAGTCTGGTGCCTTGAGCTCGCTCCCATGGACCTATCGCTGCGCAGAGCTTCCTATGGAGGTGACACTGTCCTCAAAGAGCAGGACTGTGCTTCATTGCCTATAATCACATGTCAACTGGAACGCCCGCTACTGTGCTTATAGCCAGAAGGTACTGGGACCACTGGCACTTTGCCCTTAGAGATCATCTAATTCAGAATAACACAGATTTATTTTTTTGTTAGCGGTGAAATCCAAGTTTTCCAATAGAATCTCACACTGAACCTTAATATAATTGCTGGTAAAGAAAGTCAATGTGGGATTTTTCAACCCACACCTACTCAGACTCTTAAAAAAAAAAAAAATTTGCCCTGGCTGGTGTAGCTCAGTGGATTGAGCTCGGGCTGTGAACCAAAGGGTCACTAGTTCGATTCCCAGTCAGGGCACATGCCTGGGTTGTGGGCCAGCTCCCCAGTGGGGGGCATGTGAGATGAAACCACACATTGATGTTTCTTTCCCTCCCTTTCTCCCTCCCTTCCCCACTCTCTAAAAATAAATAAAATCTTTTAAAAATATTTATTTATTTTTTTGAGAGAAGAGAAGGGAGGAGATAGAGAGGGAGAGAAACATCATGTAAGAAACATTGATTGATTGCCTCCCATATGCGCCCCTACTTGACGACTGAACCAGCAACCCAGGCGTGTGCCCCGACCCGGAATCGAACCGCAGACCTTTTGCTTTGCAGAATGGCACCCAATTAACTGAGCCACAGCAGTCAGGGCCAGACTCCCTGTTGACTCATCTCTTACTTTACAGCAGCCCTGCAGTCCCAGGAACAGGACTAATGAACGCATGCAGTGCCACTGATAACAGTTTGAGAACGACGTATCTTACGTAACTTTCTCATTGTTCTTGGGAAACTGAGAGTCAGGGAGATGAAGCCACAGGTCTTGGGTAAAACAACAAGTACTGAGTAAATCTGGGTCTAGAAGTCTGGTCTCCTGACACTGCCCGTTAGGCCTTTCCTTTTAACAGGGGGGAAATGAGACTAAATAGAAAAAATAAAAACTTGCACCCCAGGAATGCAATATGAAGGAAGGCTTCTATTTCCCAGGTCCATGTAGACAGAAGAATGTTTGGTGTTGAGGGTTGTATTCATGCCACCCCATTTTCATCCTTTCTCCATTTTTCAAAATACTCTCGCAGCTTGGGCCACGTAGTGGTCCTTAAAAATCTATAGGCAGATAGCTCTGCTGGATACTAAATACTGTTGGTTCATTCAGGACCCTGCTATTAATATTATTTTGATGATCAGCTCTAGCTTGCTAAGAATGTGTATCACATGGAGGAGTTTATCTTTTAAGGCATTCCAAAAGCGATTCGATGCCATTTGGCACCAAAATATTGCCAACAGGGTCTGTAGGGCATCTCTGAATATCACAACACAGAGAACCAAACAGGAAAAGACCAGCCCTCTCCAGAAATACCCCCAAATATTGAGTAACAGGGCTGATACACACACAAGCTTGTCACAGTTCAATGGTATTACTCTCCAGGAAGAAAGTAAAGTTAAGGGAGATCTCTGGCCTGTCTCGTCACTGTGCTATGTCTCTTGCGAGGTGGGTGATGGATGATGGTAAGTAGTGGAATGAGGTGGCATGCTATCTTCTGTCCCTGGCGGCCTGATCTTGCTGCGGCGGGGGGGGGGGGGGATTGGTGGGCTCTTTTTTTGACAGTTCTACTCAAAGCTAGTTGTCGTTTACTCGGGCTTCGAGTGGGCAGGAGGAAGCATGTCAGAGAGAGAGACGAGCACCTGAAGTATGGATCGCAGACCACGGCCCCTGAGCTAGCTTTGGGGCCAACGGTTTTGAGGCTGCAAAGGGAAACTGAGGAGTCGAATAACCTGGAGCGCGTTGGTCTGGCTACAGTGTGCGGCTTCTGAAGCCGAAGGGGAGGTTTAGCAACTGTCTGTCGTGGCAGAAAGTCACCTCTGATTGTGCTCAAGGCAGAGGCTCGGAGTCAAGCAGAGGCAGAAAATCTCAAGCGAGAAATGCTGCCTTGTGTCATGTGGGGCGGCGTCTGGCTGAGGAACCCGGTACAGCTCAATCCACTCCAAGCGAAGGCTTTGTCAAATCCAGAAAACAAAAGTAAACATGAGAACTGAGTCCCAGCAAGTCTGCAGGCAGCCCAGCTACACAGACCTGGAGGATGAGTGTTTTGCTCAACATTTTTTCAAAGATGAATGTGGATACCTTGGTTTCCTCCTGGCTCAACTCGATCCCCCAAGACCAGCTGGGAGTCAGCTCTTATTGGTCCATATTCAGCGTGGTGCCAACCCCAGAATCCCGTGGTGCTCGTATGGAACTCTAGACATGACACTTACCAGATGGGACAGAGACCTTCGATGGCCTGGACCTTGGCATAGTGTAGACATGAGTCCCAATTCTCTCTTCTGTCCCTAGCAGGCTGTGTCATCTTAGCCAGGTTACTCATTTAGACAGCTTTGGACAGCTGTCCCTTTAGACAGCTTTTTGCGGGGGGCGGGAGGGTTTCTTTCTGTGGAAGAACTCTACGCAGAATAACCTGGAGCAGGTGGATGAGGTGTGAGTCCTTTCTGGTAGCTGCTCTAACGAGTCCAAGATTCTATACAAGGGCATCGTGAAAAGTAAAGGGGCCCTGGCTGGTGTAGCTCAGTGGATTGAACTCCAGCCTGCGAACCAAAGGGTCACAGGTTCAATTCCCAGTCTAGGGCACATGCCTGGGTTGTGGGCTGGGTCCCTGGTGGGGGGCGCAGGAGAGGCAACCACACATTGATGTTTTTTTCCCTCTCCCTGCCCCTCCCTGCCCCTCTCTAAAATAAATAAATACAATCTTTAAAACAGAAGAGCAAAGAACCCCACTGTGGGCTCTCCTAGGAGTTGGAAGCCTAAGAGAAGTTCTGTGGCTTACTGAGATTTTAGATGTCACCGAACAGTAAAATTTGTAACATTTGAGGTCCAGCCCTTCAGTTACAATGCTCAGTTGTAAACCAGAAAAATCTAGTAATACAAAAATCTATTAATGTATTAAGTTATTTGTGTGAAATCAAGTTTTCATTAAGTAAGTTATTTCTACGTATGGGATGCCACTTTGTGTCCAGTAGCCTGAGTTTTTAGAATATTATACAAGCATATTATTATTTTTTAAATATTTTATTTGTTTATTTTTGGAGAGGGGGTAGTGGAGGAAAAGAGTGGAAGAGAAACATCTATGTGAGAAAGAAACATTGGTAGATTGCCTCCTGTACACGCCCTGACCGAGGATCAAACCTTCAACCTGGGTATGTGCCCTGACCAGGAATCGAACTCGCAAACATGTGGCATACAGAACAGCCCCAACCAACTGAGCCGTGCAGCCAAGTCTTCATTGCTTTTAAGGAGGTCTAAACCTCTTACTGTGTCTGCAGAGTTTCACATGGTCTTCTGACCCGCTGACCTTCATCTCTGATTCCTCCTTCGTCACAGTCTTTGGTTTCTGTGACACGCCCAGCTTATTTTGGGCTTCAGAACATCTTCTTATACCTTCCTGTGCCTGGCGAGGGCTTACTTATTCTCACTGCTCCAAATATTACATCCCAGGGACAGGTTTCTGGATTCCCCTATCAAGAATAAGCCCCCGAGTCCTCTGTTTTGGTTTCTTTATGTGGTTCATCACATTTGTAATTCTATTAAAATTATTTAAAAACTTGAATAATATATGAACCATTAATTAGCTAGGACTTCCGGGGATACGTTAAGTAGGAGTGGTGAGATCAAGTATCCTTGTCTTGATCCTGATACTAACGGGAAAGTTTTCAACTTTTCAAAGTTGAGTGCAACGCTGGCTATGGATTTGCCACACAGAGATTTTATTATGTTAGCTATGCGCCTTCTTTACCCAATGGGTCAAGAGTTTTTATCACGAAAGATGTTAAATTTTGTCAAATGCCTTCTGTGCATGTACCGAGATGATTATAGGCTTTCTGTCTTCCGTTCTGCTGATGTGGTAAATTGCATTTACTGATTTGCATAATGTTGAACCATCCTTGTATCCCAGGGATGGATCCTCCTTGATGAAGGTGTACGATCCTTTGCATGTGTTGTCGAATTCCGTTTGTCAGTATTTTGCAGAGAACTGGATATCATGGAGATTTGCTTGCAGAGGGTCCTACCTTGCAGAAACAGTAACAATGATCACTAGTGAAATTCCACTACCCAGAAAACATCTTCGACAGACACTCTGCCATATTTCATTCATGACACCATGGGGCGAAATGCAAATATACATCGCCACAGGGACATATAATATCTTACAAGCCGGGGATGCCTCATCGTTTATTCTGTTCCACCAATGTAGGACTGTATGATCTGTCTCTAATATAAATTTTTCCCCAGGAAAATACTTTAGTACCTTAAACTGTCCAAAACCCATTTGATGTCTAGACATTCTTTTTCAATCATCAAATAACGAGTCTCCGGGGAAAACTTTTCCTACTGATATGCTCAGTAGGTTGCTCCAGACTGGCCCACTCTGCACCCACCAAGCCCTCTTCGCACCTGCACACTGAACAGACTTCTCAAAGTCACCACTAATTAACACTGACGCTGTATATCAAAAGGTTTTCCAGGACTTCTTATAGCAATGCAGGTAATTGTCAAAGATATTTCTAATCTACTTAACACATCGTAAAAGTGACAAAGCCTAGTATCTCAAAGATGCATTTTATTTAAACTCTTGAAATGTCTCTTTGTCTTACTTATTACTATTACTATTTTGGTATTTTTCACCATTTTCTTGCAGTTCATTCTCTTTGTGACCAGGTGTCCCCTTTTCAAATATCAAATACTTCTTACAATGTGAGTTTTCACCACTGGCAAGAATATTTTTAAGTCCCTCTGAATCTAATATTAAGGAACCAGATTATATCGCTTGTTTAATATCTTTCTCAGTATTCTGGTTGAAAATGTCTGTGTATCTGAAATGGTCTTTATAGTTTTGAGAAAAAAAACTCTATAGATGTTTGAATTTGGATAGGTTTCTGAGCCACACTAAAACTTGTAGACATGAAATGGGAGGAAAAATATATATATGAGACATCCCTACCCACTCACTCACATGAATACACCTGGATTCCTTAAATATCTTATTAACTATTCATCATTAATCAGATCTTCAAATCTTTATTCATGTGGCTACCCTCGTTGTCTCCTGAAAATCTAAACCAGTTGCCATTTCTCTAGTTCATCCCAGCCTTTAGGGGCCAGCAGTCTAAAGACTGATGCTGAATTGCATGAAAGTGATATTCAAGCCCTGGCCAGGTAGCTCAGTTGGTTAGAGCATTGTCCTGATACTCCAAGGTTGTGGGTTCAATCCCCAGTCAGAGCACCTACAAGAATCAATCACCGCCCTGGCTGGTGTAGCTCAGTGGATTGAGCTCGAGCCTGCGAACCAGAGGATCGTGGTTCGATTCCCAGTCAGGGCACATGCCTGGGTTGCGGGCCAGTTCCCGGCAGGGGACACACGAGAAGCAACCGTACATTGATATTTCTCTCCCTCTCCTTCTCTCCTACCCTTCCCCTCTAAAAAGATAAATAAATAATAAATTTTAAAAAAAAAACCTTTAAAAAAAAAAAAGAATCAATCACCGAATGCATCAGTAAGTGGAACAACAAATCAATGTTTCTCTCTCTCTTTCAAATCAATAAAAAAGTGACATTCAAGGCCACCTGTAAACTAGTCCCAAACTTTTGCAGCCTCATCTCCTACCAAACTTTATCAGTTTCCTTACTCACACTCTATTCTCACTGGAAAGCACGCACATTTGTCCCTCTGTGCCTGTCCTCTCGGCGTTCCTAAAATTCCCGTGTGCAAATGCCAGCGATTTATAGAGGCTTCTGGTTGCTGTGGTCACCATCTGTTCTTCCTGCTTCTGCTTCAGCTGTAAGGCGTGTGGTCGCATTAGAGACAGATTCTATTTTACCTTCTGTTTTAGTTATTGATTTGTGGTTTCCTCATCACAAAGTAAATTCTTTGAGGACCAACACTGCGCGCTCCCAATACCTGGGCCGGTGCCATTCGGGTCACGGGGTCCTCGATCCACGTGTCTTCAGTGATTCAGAAATGAGGCTCCGTACTCAACTGGGGGTCTGACTGGAATGAGCATCCTTTTTGGAGAGAGATTTTTCTCTTTTGATGATCTTTTTCCTGAAGGTGAGACCTATCTTTATGCAGCATCTCTCAGTCAATAATTTCAAGGTATTGCCTATAGTTACACCTCTGCACCCTGGGAACTCTAGCGTTTCGTGTATCCTCAAGATGACAAGTTGCTTTACTGCTAACTTCTGTCTTTAGTCTCTGGCCCTTTCTCGCCCACGAGCTCAGGTTTCCCTCATACTCTTGCAGGTACAGCCAACTATTTTCCAAAAATTATTAAACATTTTACAGATTTTAAGTGGGGAGGGGTTGTTATCGGGACTCCTATGGAAAAATAGAAGTCAGATATTACTTGCAAAATTACTGGACGTGGTGTGAAAACAGATCAAACGTTCTTTGGGTCTCCAAGCAGAAAGATGTTCGAGAGTTTAGTTTCAGAAAAAGGACCCATTTCGTTAGGTCTCTAAACTGTAAAAAGAAAATGGCATGATGAAACGTAGGAACCTGTCCCAGGAAGGAGAACTATTGTCCTCAAGGCTGTCACCAAGCTGGGGACTCAGGGGCGGTGGTACTGGGTCACGTATCACGTCATAAGACTCTACGGCCAAGGCTCAGGTGATGTTCTTGATTAAAAGTACTCCCTGGTTATTTTAAGCTTTTGATTGGATTCCAGAGTCCTCCCCCTGCCCCCCCCACCAAAAAAAAAGGTGGATTCTGACACTTGAGCCAGATTTTTTGTTGCTTCTGGGGCGGAACAGAATTTTGAATTTCCCTACTCCACTGTGTTTGCGGATGTCTCAGTGAACTTTTTATAGTCTTTGTTCTTTCATTCAATTGCGTGGACAGAATACTGGAGGAAAAATAGACCAATGGACCGAGAAGCGGGCTTAGAGCTGGCTTTAAGTGGAAAAGTGAACGTCAAGTATGTGGCATTTATTTGCCAATCAAGTATAATTATCCTCATACATAAAAAAGTGGTTTTGTATTTGCTGTACTTTGACTTATGATTTTACCTGTTTGAGTACACTTGATGAGAATTTTCTACTGTAAGAACTTCCATGTGCCCTAATAATTATTCTCCTAGAGACTTTTATAATTGTATCATGTGTTGATACAATATTAAGTGAATAGTAAATGTAGAAGAACCACCAAATTTGTATGTTTCCAGCCTTTATTTTACATTAGAATACATTTAAGTGGTAAATCATTCATTGAAAATGAATATTCCAGGGAGGTAAGTGCTAATTAAGAAATTGTTTGCAGATTATTCCTCAATTAGTTGATGAGCATTAGTAGAAGTAATGATGCAAATTTAACAGTTTGATAGTTTAAGCTGAATGATGTGAATTTAATAGTTTAATTTCACTAATGTACTTAAAATAATAAATGCATCGATTCAAAGAACAAAAGAAAGTTTGTTTCTCATATGGACATGATTTCGCTGCTGGAGGGACCACTTGGTACTGGAATCTGTTTGTGCCTTTGACGGATAAAGCCATTCTGTTGGAGCACGGTTCACACAGCCAGCTTCCACGTCTTCCCGCTCCCTGGAAGCTAAGGGTGAGAGGCACGTGAGATGATGCTTTGCGGGGCGTCTGCTCTGACTTGCGCGTTGCGTCTTGTGGAAGTGTGATAGACAGAATTCCAAAGTGGTCCTCCAAGATTCATATGCCTCGGTTACACAGTCAAACACTAATCTAGGTCCTGTGTGGGAGCTTGCAGATGGAATTTAGGGTGCTAATCAATAAACATTCACGTTTGGAGGGTGTCCTGGATTATCAGAATGGGCTCGATGTATTCACGTGAATCCCTAACACACAGAAGAGGAAGCAGAAAACTCAGTCGGAGGGATGAGGCAGAAAACAGGGCCAGGGGCAAGATGAGGGAGAGGGGGACGTCAGAGGGATCCCGAACCTGAGAAGGAATCTCCGCGCCATTATCAGCTTTAAGGACGGAGCTGGGGCCCACGACTGAACATCGCTTCCACGTAGCAGAAGGAACACCCTTGTCTAAGTTATTCGGCTTTAAAGCAGATCATTCTTCTTAGCCACGTTTTCTGAATATTCCTACATCCTTCTCGCCTCCCCAAATGTAGCAAGCATTGTCTTCCAGAATGCGTATCAACTGGAGAAAATGACAGAATCAGATCTTCCTAAGGCTGTTTTCATAGCTACATCTTGACTAATTCATGTTGACCAAAATCTGGGAAATGTGCGTAGGCATGGATCTGAGCTTGTTTCTCAAACGAGGAAAGCTCATTCCTTTTTGATTTGATCAAATGATATGATTTCAGCACGCTGGCTGGATTCCCCGGGAGGCACTTTCATTGTCTGCTTGGATGGATGCCTAAAATCTGAAACCTGGATCTCAAAGGTGACCTGCACTTACAAGAAAGCAAACACGAAATGCCAGGAAAAAAAAAAAATCCTCCGTGTAATAAACAGAGGAAGCTTGCCACATCTGGGATAAGAAGACGGGTGTGCATTTACCACGTGTTAGTCTAGACCATTTCTTTTTTTTTTTTTTCCAGATATTTTTTTTTAATTTTTATTTTCATTGTTGATCTTGTACAGTTTTCTGTCTTTTATTCTCACCCGAACCCGCCACCCCAACCCTCCCCACCTCCCTCCCATTTCCACCCCCCCCATAGTTTTTGTCCATGTGTCCTTTATACTTGTTCCTGTAAATCCTTCCCCTTTTCCCCTGAAATTCCCTCCCCTCTCCCCTCTGGTGACTTTCAGCATGTTCCCAATTTCCATGTCTTTGGTTATATTATGCTTCTTTGTTTGTTTTGTTGATTAGCTTCCTGTTAAAGGTGAGATCATATGGTATTTATCTTTCACTGCCTGGCTTACTTCGCTTAGCATGATGCTCTCAAGTTCCATCCATGCTGTTGCATAGGGTATGAGCTCCTTCTTTCTTTCTGCTGCATAGAATTCCATTGTATAAATGTACCACAGTTTTTTGATCCATTCATTTACTGATGGGCATCTAGGTTGCTTCCAACACTTGGCTATTGTAAATTGTGCTGCTATAAACATAGGGATGCATAGTTTCTTTTGGATTGGTGTTTCAGGGTTCTTAGGATATAGTCCTAGCAATGGAATTGCTGGGTCAAAAGGTATATCCATTTTTAGACCATTTCTGAACTACACCCGCTGACAAGTAACAGAGATGCTCTCTCCACCAAGGCCTTGAGAAAAACATCATGTCATAAGAACAACGTCCATGGCACATGCTTCGTGGTGATTCGTTTAGAATTCAAGATGCTTTGAGAGACCCCTCTTGAAATAGGTTCTTGGTGTCCGTGGGTAGGAGGGGAGCGGGGGGGCAGGGACCCAGGGTTCACGTTTAGTCTCCAGAAGAAAAAGGCCCACGTGGCGAACAGGCCCTCAGGCGTCTTTGCCCGTGGCCTCTCGTTGTGAGATCCCTTACGACAAAGCAGATTCAGAGTGGCTAGAAGTTTCCTAGATGCTATACACAATCCGTTGCGTATGGTGGGGGAGGGCGGGGCTTCGTGCCTGGGCAGCGCAGGCCAAACTTGAGCGACTATGACGCAGATTGGTGATTCTAAACCTAATCCCAACACCTGACCCCTGGAGCAATGTCCAAGTTTATATCCTGATTCTTTCTCCAAGTCCCTCGAAGGGGTAAGGAGCCATTTACCCCTGGGAGGAGGGAGACAGCCAGACCTTTTGTGGATTAGTAGATACTAACTCAGTGTTACCAATCTTGCTCATAAAACCACCAAATACTGCTGTGGTCCATTAAATAGAGTGTTGGCTTATGGATATCAGATAATAAATAAGTATTTGGCTTAAACTATCACAAAGTCATCGTTTCTCTCCCTTAATTATACAGTATATGTTTGAAATGAAAAAGAATATATTCTAAATATACCACACACACACACACACACACACACACACACACACACATACTTGCAAAATCCCTGCTACTTGTTGTGACCCCTAAAGTGAAGGTTACTACGACACCATGATGTCCCCTGGAACTTTTGTTCTCCATGAAATAGTACATTAAAAGCATCACCCCATCCTTAAGGAATGCTTCCCTCTGGAGAGTGGTTAGTGCTGCTACCAAAGACTTGAGAAGCCCTGGCTGGCGTAGCTCAGTGGATTGAGCTCGGGCTGCGAACCAAAGGGTTGCAGGTTCGATTCCCAGTCAGGGCACATGCCTGGGTTGCAGGCCAGGCCCCCAGTGGGGGCCAGGAGAGAGGCAACCACACATTGATGTTTCTCTCCCTCTCTTTCTCCCTCCCCTCTCTAAAAATAAATAAAATCTTAAAAAAAAAAAAGAGAGAAGCGCAGGCGTGGCGATTCCTAACAGGACCCTGTTTAGCGCCCCCACTGCGCAGAACCTCACTGAACGAGTGTTAAATATCTTCAATGAAATAGATCTGACTCCAACTGCCTCCGCTGTTCCAGATGTCATTGCTCTGCTCAGACTGCTCCCTGTGGGTTCAGCAAGGCACCTGCGGGTTAGGGAATGTTCCCCCCTTCCCTCCTCAGAAATGGAACCTCTCAGCAGAAGCTCTCCTGAACATACAAAGACAGCCATATTTGTCGGTCTACTAACTCCACCGATGACGTCATACTGTTAGCACCTTGGAGGGAAAGGATTAACAGGCGTTTTCAATGCCTTGGCAGGACACAGGCCGGGGGTATGGGGTTGGAGGTAAATCCCCTGCAAGGGCTTAGACCCCCACAATGGATTTGCTAGTGATCTACTCATCTGCCTGATGGCCAGTCCCTGAGAGCAGGGCACGGGAGGGGCGGGTTTGGAAATCAGTAACAGGGGGCCTTAGGGCGGAAGCATGTGCCGTTCAGAAAAATGACAGAGTGTGAGGTCATTTCGCAAGACTTAGCAAAGGCCACGCCCCTGGCAGAGGAGGCATTTGATAATCAATAGTGGTTTCCCTGAAGCATCCTCGCTCTACTTACACACTTCAAGTGGACATGGAACAAGTTGAGATGCTCAAGATGGCTTAACACCGTGAACTTCCCCTCCACCGAGACCATTTGGGCTGCTCCCACTAACAGATGTCAAATTTCTCCTCCACCAGAAGGACAGTGCATTAAAAAAAAAAGAATACATTATGTCCTACAAGGACCGGCCGGGTGTCTGGGAACTGGAGGCAAACACAGAAGCCCTGCTCCGACAGACTGCACGACAGAAACGTGGGTTTAGTGTGGATTTCAAACATGGCTTGTGCTCCGTTAAGACTCGTACAGTTTCATACATGCGTATGTATGCATAATTATACTTGCATTGTTATACATCGATGTCCAGTCTTATGTATGTTTACATGTAGCAAAACATCAACTTATTGCTAAGTCATCCTATATTTTTTTCATTTTTCTTTCCATTCTTTAACCTGATCTCCATTACTGCTATTTATGAGGTGATAATAGCAAGGTCCTATTTTTCCTGTAACGGGATTCTTGCCCTCAACGAGGAGCTCTTGTTCACTTTCCCTTAGAGACGTTGAAAACTCATTTTGATTTTGGCTTTGACGACTAGGTTCCTGAGCTGGTCACAACACCCCTTTCGTGGGCAATGCTGTGTTACGGGCGGTGTAGACTGAATTCACACCCAGGCACACCCTCCCTGAGTCAGCCCGTGGCCTGAGGGAGCCCTCCTGGTTATAAATAAACATGACCATTTGAAGACCAGAACAGACGTGGGGGAAATTAATATTTTTATCTATGTCTTGATAGGAAGGACAGTTGGGTGTCGGTGGGGGAGGGTTGGGGAGAGAAATGCTATTTTTTATAGGAGAAAGGGACATGGAAAATTTGAGAGACCTCTTTTTTTTTTTCTTTTCCCCCCCCAATAGCCAGTGTCATTATTCAACTTGGCAAACTTTCCAGATTCAAAATGAGTTCTTCCTCTGTTCATTAAGATAGCATTGCGAACGCTGGCCGAGACAGCACACGTCGGCAGAGGGCTGTGCGCTGAGTCTGACTGCTAATAAGCCCCTCCTGAAGGCGAGTCTTCTGCTTTTATGACATTTGACCTCCCGGCAAACACGACACAGTGAGGTCCCCCGGATGTCTCCCTATGGATCCGTTTCCTGGAAACAGTTGGTCTTCGTCCTCTTAACACAGCATCCCCGAAGTGACGGATGGGGAACCAGCGTTAAAAAAAACTGCACTGAATTTCACTTTGTGTAACAGATTCAGTTGGAGTTCTGAATAATTAAATAGCGTGCGATCGTAGAGAGCAGCGAGCAGTCGGAGGACCTGTGCCAGCAAGGAAGACGTGGAAAGAGGTGGAGATAGGACCACGGAAGCTTTGCATAAAATGTGGCAAAAATCAAAATATTTACCATGATCCCTGTTAAATTCCAATGAGGCAATTACCTGAGTTTTACAACAATTATCTAAAATAAATGTGGCAAGCACAATCCATGGCCTATGGACTTCAAATGCTTTCTACTTGTCCCTTTTATCCCCCCATGAGCCACCTATTTCGTAAGACATGGTGCCTTTCTCCAAAGGCAAAAAAAAAAAAAAAAAAAAAAATAGTGTTGATTCATCTGAGTTAGCCAGGGTGGTTCCATGACCCTGCTGCCAACAGTCATCTCAGAAGTGAGTCTGAGACGCAGCTCTGGTCAATGAGACTTCAGTAGAGATTCTGAGGAAGCCACTTCTGCTGTTCAAATGAGAAGCCTCGCAAGGCAATGTACAGATGAGGCATCATAGAACTGTACACTTGCAACATACGTAATTTTATTAACCAGTGTCACCCCCTAAAAACGTAATTGGAAAAAAAAGACAAAGGACAATAATAAACAAGAAAAAACATGAATTACTTTGAGAAGTTTCTGGGTGAGAACAGAGGGCCTGAAAGTAGGGGAGGCATATGAAAAGCAAGAAAAATAAGCCCTGAGAACAAAGGGCAGCGTGTTAGGATCTGCAAAGTGGGAAAACAAAGAGGACCTATCTCACTATTACATCACCAAGGCAGCGAATTACCCCCAAACTGCCCTTCCCTTGGGGTGATTGCTCTATGACATATGAAAGTCATTATTGCCTGCACCGCTTTTCGTTAGGTGTTGAGTGCTTGCACAGAAAACATCCTAACCCATTTAATAAACGTCTGCATTACCAAAAGAAATTAACACTGCTATTCAAGTCTGTGTCGGTTCCAGGGGGCCAGCTATAGGGAGAGCCTTGTTTATATTCTATCCGAAAAGCAAGCCAGATAGCAGCCCTAATAAGATTCCAATATTCTGTTCTTACTTAGAGATAGTTTCTATAAGCTGTCTGTAGTTTAGAGATTATTTTTATTTTTATTCTTTTCTTGAGATTTCCCATAGCAATTCCGGGTATTGATTCAAGCCCCAATTGATTCAACTGCTGGTCTTCATCTGACTGGTGAATCACAGAGTGTAACATCTATCCCTGTAAGAGTTAGTGTATATTTTGATAAATATTGGTTCTGTGGCATGTACTCAGAAATCTGCAGATTTTACGCTGGGGGGCGCCTGTCTTTTTCAAGGAAAAAAATGGGGAAAATGACAAATTTTCAGGTGTAAAAATGTCACTCTGTGAACCACAGCCTATTTAAAATGATTTTAAAAATTAGCAGTGTAGAATAGAAACAGAAAAATGGTGGAGTGATAGCTCAGCACAGACATCAAAAATAGCTAGAAGAGCTGAATAAAATACAACTGCAACAACAAAAAAAATCTGTTGAAGCACTGGCCAGCTCCCAAGACACATTCCTGCCAGGATCCAGGAGAAAGGAAAGTGAGTAGCAGTGAACCTGACATTCTACGATGTTTTCACTTAAGTTATTTGCCAATTAGTAAGTGACATGGGTCCAAGGGATGACAAAATTAAGTGGAGAGTGGCAGGAAGAAGGGAGAACTCTGAGCTGAGTTTTTCAGTCTCATAGGACAGGGGACACAGGACCTCAGAATTCCAGGCTACCTAGGCAGCCAGGACTTGAGAAACCAAGAAGCCAGAAAGGATCAAGTATGTTTTGGTGAATTTGAAATTCTGTTCCATAGTTCCCATCCAGGCATTGGATGATTCAAAACTAAGAAACTAAAAAGTTAGACACAAAATAGTGGTTAAAGTCTAGGAAGCCAAGACCTGGCTGGATAGCTCAGTTGGTTAGGAGTCATTCTCTACACACCAAAGTTGCAGGTTCAATCCCCGGTCAGGGCAAATACAAGACTCAACCAATGAGTGCATCAGTAAGTGGAATAACAAACTGATGTTTCTCTTTCTTTCTCCCTCTCTCCCTTTTTCTGTCCCTAAAATCAATCAATAGGTAAAAATTTTTTAAAGTCTAGGAAGCCAAGAAGTTATGGGAATCTCATTACATTGAGAAGATAAAATTGGAAGTCAGGATCCCGCAAGGAAAGGGGCTACCAAAGCGCTATAACTTAGGAGTAAGAGCTCCATCGTCCAATACCAGCCCAGCTTGTACTGCGCCTTTTTAACATAGAAAGTATACGCAGTGCAAAATGAGCTCTATTATAAGGGGAAAATATATACCAGGTATTGAAGTCTTCGTACAAAACGAGAATGTTAAATAGCTCAGGAAAACTTCACATGGTATTGAGGAATAATATTTTGCATATACAAATACAGTAATAACACAATTGCTTTCCCCTTTTTCTTTGTACTTTGTAAATGTGCTACTGGGTCATTTGAAATGACCCACGTAGTTCACGTCATATTTCCACGGACAAGCACGTTGTGCAGGTGAATCAGAAATACACTAGCCCTCACAAACGCTTGAAGAATGGTTTGAACTTGCTCGCTCCCACCTGAAACAATAGCCTCAAAAAAGAGAAATTGGTAGAACTAGTAACAGGCAGATCATTTACAGGGTGTGTGATTTTAACCACCTTGTGATTTTAAGCAACTTATACAAGAGACAGAATTAGTAGGAATATAGATGATTTCAGTCACATGATTATCAGACTTGACCTCATTTACATACATCTGGATCTGTGCTCAATAATTCAAGGCAATATTCTGAGCCATAGCGTAAGTCTTGACAAATTTCTAAGGATTGAAATCATAGAGAATATATTCTCTAACCGCAATATAATTGCACTAAAAATCAATAGAAAAAGAAAACTGGAAAAAGCCGTAATACTTGAAATGTATCGATACATTTCTACAAAGTCCACAGGTCAAAGAACGTTCGCAACAGATATTAGAAAATATTTTCTGCTGAATGATAATGAAATTGCAACTTTCCAAGACATACAGGATGCAACTTAGTGCCTGGAAGGGAATGAATCTTGAAAGCATTTATTAGAAAAGAAGAATGACTGAAAAATCAATGACCCTAGGGTCCTCTGATAAAGTTAGAAACAGAAGCGCAAATTAAGCTCCCCAAAACACAAAAGGAAAGAAGCGATCATTACGAGCGGAATTATATCCGCAGCGTTGAAAGGAGTACACTGTGGAGAAAAGAGCAAAGTTAGCAGCTCCCTTTTTAAAAGCCGCCCAGAAGAAAAACTAAGAAAAGACAAATCACCAAAATCAGGAATAGGGTGGGGGACAACATTAAAGATGCAAGCGATGCCGAATTCCTGTCCTTTCTCAACCGTCTTCCCATCTACAAATTGGGCGCGATGCCTAGCTTTCGGAGTTCTTGAGATGAAATAAGACACATCAGGTTCTCCCGCAGAACACGCAACCCAGGGGCCTCTGCCAGCAACGAGCGGCTTGCAAACCAGTTCCTGCAAATCGGTGCCGGGCACTCGTGGAGGAACCAGCAACGCAGAGATAAAACAAAGACAGCAGAACTCCGACTGCTAAGAATACACCGGAACTGAGTCGCTGTACGAAGTCATCAGTGTCTGTAAATCCGCCTAGCGCAGAGGAGCGTGTGATACATGCCACTTCCCCCCTTTTTTTGTTAAGGTTTATTTGTGAAAGCTGAGTCTTGTACTTAAAGGCTCCATTTAGAGATGTTCGATGAGCAAGAGACAGAAGGTGGTGATTCTTACATCTTTGTAGTTTACATCCAAATTAAAACATATATATATATATATGTATATAGCCAAGTGTGGGTCTCTTTGATAATACCAGTAACTGTTTTCTGGACGTCAATTGGAGCCCATTCCTTTTCATTCTGCCTGCATCCCATAATGCTCTCCACAGCCTTATGACGACATCTCAGCTGCATTTCACTGAGTGAGGAAGAGGCTCAGCCGGCTTGGGGGCCTTTTCTAAGGGCGTGTAGGTGCGCCCACGTGCGGGCACACACAGCCCCCACCCCGCATCGCGCTGGGCACTGGGCTCCCCGGCCGCCCAGGTGGGAGCTTGCTGGTAACCCCACACGTTAGCGGCGGGGCCAAAGGCAAGGGCACACCGCCCCGTTGGACTGTGACAGGCGCACAGGACACTGTCAGAACACGCGAAAGCCGGGCAGCTGCGGCTCCTGCCCACAAGGCAGCTGGATTTGCAAAAAAAAAAAAAAAAAAAAAAAAAAAAAAAAGGTGGGTAGGGGGGTGGGGGTATGCATTACTCAGGGGTTAGCAAAGAAGGCCGGCGGGGGCGCTCTCTGAGGCCGCCTCCGCTCGTGCGCTGTGGCTGGTGGCTGCGTTAGCAGAAGTCACAGTCCCGGTTGGCTTGATAGCAGTGACAGTCGTGGCAATAGGGGCAGCATCATTAGTGATATTAACGATAACGACGGCGGCAGCAACAACCATAATGATACCCCTTTTCAGGGAAGACGGTCTAAAAGGGTTAAGAATCCGGGGAAGGCGACAATACGGACGGGCAGAAAACCCAGGGTGGCTGGCGAGTAATAAAATAAGAGGGAAGCTAAACCAGTGACCCTTGTCGGCAGTGAAAAGCGGCAGATTAGAAAATGTTTCATGCTAATTTCCATGGAGATTTCTTTAATTTATCGAAGATTGCTTCCCGGCCCGGCCTGGCGTGCGCTGTCTGGGCCACGCGGGTCACCCGGGGGGCCTCCAACCTCCCCATCAGCCACGCCCGCATCGCGCGCCGCTTCCCGGCGCTGGCTTTTCTTGTTCTCGCGCAGCTGTCTTAGGATTCTTGTCACATGATGGCTTCATCGGGCCCCTCTTCTCCCGATCCTTTCAAGCTCTTTCTCCTGCCTGGCATATCAAAGGGGATTTGTGGGTCACCGAGCCGGGACGCGGCATATAGAGTCATCAGCCCGCGCTGAGCCATCTCCATCACCGGCCACATTGTTCTTTTGCCAGAGGCCGAGCATGGCGGGGTCTGTGTAATAACTAGATTAGCGAGGAAGGGAAAAACGCTCACTTTTCAAGAGAAAATGTAGAAAGGCAGAGAGACCCATAGTGTAATTACGCTCTCCCAAATAAACGTAATAGCAGCCTGAGATAAAGGAGCACATCATTTGTAAAACACTGGAAATGTTTTACTGGCTCCTTATTATTTAGCACTATTGTTACAGCGTAGGATTTTGCTAACAGTTTCAATAGTAAAGCCTGTGTTAATTTGGCCACAACATTACGGTTGTACTGTGTATGAATTCATAGCTTCCTGACTGCGTTGCCCAACAGTCACTGACTTGTCACCTTGCTTTTGGAGGGACATCCGTTGTAAATATGGTTTAGTTACTTCCGTCTTGAAAAGTCAGGGCAACTTTCTTCGGCATTAATTCTCTATTGTAAAAATGGAAGTGACCCCGTAGAACCTGCCTCTCCATAGCACCGTAATTCCCAGTCGGGGAGTGCGTTTGAGGAAGTAAAAGGTAGGCTTTGCGTTGAAACTCGTAAGTTCTTCCTGCAACTTGGTGTCACTAAATGTAGCAGATGAATAAATTATATCGTACTTTACAGTTTATCTTATATGTTACTGATTATGTATAACATACAATATCAAAAATAGAGTGGTTTTCTACGTCACACTTAGGTATACATTTGTAAGTACTATATTTAGCTTACAAAGTTCTTAAGGCTCTTTTCCAGAGTGTGTTTAATCACTAGACGTTATCCAGAGCTGCCACAGCAGTTGTGTGACAATTATGCCACCGTCCCTCCCTTCCATGGCTGGGACTCCGGTTCTGGTCCACGTGGGTCTCCAACCCAGCAACCAGGCGCCGTGAGTGTATCCATCAGATGGATCGTACTTGGCAATCCAGTTCTGGGTTTCCAGGCACATTCTGCGCTTGTGAACTATTAAAATGATTCCTCACTGTCAGTTCTCACTCAATGGCCCCCATGACAAGAAGGTTGATTTCATGTTTGTTCCAATCCCAGGTGATGCTAGACAGAGATTTGACTCCACGGTACCGCTCTACTTTGAGAGAACCGTCAGAACCTCGTCGTGGCTGCAGAGACCTGTAAGGTTAGTCTCCGAGGCTCACTGCCCCCTAATCGGGCGTGGGATTTCAAAACTGAGGAAAGGCATTAACTTTCCTCCGTTTCCTCATAAGTTTCCAATTGGCTCCTGCAGTCGTTTGCTGCCTACGGTTGTTAACCACAAGGTTACCAGTATCCACAGTAAAGAACTGTGATGCCTAACCAATTATAATATGTTCCTTAGATTTTATTTACTTATTTATCTATCTATAACAAGATTTTATTTATTTATGTTTAGAGAGAGGGGAAGGGAGGGAGAAAGAGACGGAGGGAAACATCAACGTGTGGTTGCCTCTCGCTTGCCCCCTGCTGGGGACCTGGCCCGCAACCCAGGCATGTGCCCTGACTGGGAATCGAACCAGCGACCCTTTGGTTTGCAGGCTGGCACTCAGTCCACTGAGCCACACCAGCCAGGGCAATATTTTTAATAATAGTATATTAAGATCCTTCTTTCTAGCTAACAAAATGTGGACAGGATATTAAGGGGTTTTACTTCCTTTTTTCCTATTTTTAGGATGCATACATGTTGTAGCTCAGTTATTTATAATTAGGCATGGGTCTACGGTGATATATTAGCCTGGAAATGGGAGCTATACATGGAGTTAGAGGATTGGAGAGCTGCTCACCCCTCAGTCTTAACAGTGGGCATGGGTCACTTCTGTAAATATGAAGCCTTGCTTTACTCTGTTCTCATTAAGCTCCCGTATTTAATATACAACTTGGTCTCTCTCTGTCACCTCCCGGAAATTTCAGATTCCTCCTGCATTTAAATCCGGACTTAATGACTGGACATCCCCACGAGACCAAATCCCATCATCAGAGTTAAAGTTAGGAGGGCTGGTGAGTGTGACATCATTAATTTCATAAATATGCAAGAGTAAAATTAAGTGCTACCCAGGGCTGTCAGCGGACGGCAAATTCCTTCGCGTACGCAAGACTGTATTAGCTGACCCTGTGGCTGGGCTATTAGATGTTCACACTTCGTAAGCAGATTGTCCAAAAGTGATTTTGCCCCCTTTGTGGAAGGGTTGTATGGCGTGTCAAGATAGGAAATGAGAAAGGGGGATTCCGAGTCGCATCTGAGTCTCCAAAGCAGATATCACCCCGCGCCCGTGTCCCTGCAAATGTTCTTAGTGGACTCAGACTCCCTGTGACACACTGTCATTCCTACATCGCTGCTGATGACAGCGGAGGAATAAGCCAGGTACTGTTTATGAGTGTCCTCATGCAGACGACAGCGACAGAATCGTCTCCAGATTCAAACAAAACGTGAGGAGCTTTAGCCCAACGTGCCCGGTTTGGAGCAGCCCATTTGTATCGATTTTGGTTATCAGAGAAGTTTTCTTTGATCGGTGGTGCTGATACCGCCAGTAATTCCTTATGTGTCTCGGAGTGAGAAGATGGGAAGGAACAGCTTGGCCTGAGACATGGCAGGTGCTCAGAGCAAACAGCAGCAGACGGTACAAGATAAAGAAAGGAGGTACCATTATCCTCGGCCCGGGCTTTTTGTCTAACAGGATGGAAGCCCCACGAACCTGCAGGTTGCTGGTTAACACACCGATTCAAATTCTACGGCGGTTGCCAAACTCTGCAAGACCCAGTTACTTTTACTATTTTGAAAGACTTAAAAAAAAAAGCATTTTTAGGTTCACAGCAAAATTGAGGAGAAAGTATAGAAAGTTCCCTCATTCCCCCTGTATCCCCTGAAATGCATAGCCCCCCCCATCACCAACATCCCAGCCCCCAGAGTAAAGTATTTGTTATCATTGATAAACCTACGTGCACACATTCTTATCACTCGTAGCTTACATTAGGGTTGCCTCTCGGGGTTCCACGTTCTACACGTTGGGACAAATGTATAATAATCTGTAACTATTATTATGATGTACAGGCTATTTCATTGGCCTAAAGATCTTTTCTCTGAAGCCTGATCATTCCTCCATCACCCTTAACCGCTGACAACCTTAGATCATTTTACCATTTCTACAGTTTTGCTTTTTCCAGGACATCACATAGTTGGAACCCTGCGGGGTTAGTCCTAGACAGTTAAAGTCCCTCCATGTCATTTTATGGTTCGATAGCTCATTTCTTCTTAGGGTTGAATAATATTCCATTGTCTGGATGTACCGCAGTTCATTTATCCACTCAGCGACTGAAGGACATCTTGGTTGCCTTCAAGTGTGGGCAATGATGAATAACATTGCTAAGAACGTCCAAGAGCGGATTTTTGTGTGGACGTAAGTTTTCAGCTCCTTTGGGTAAACACCAGGGCGTGGGATAGCCAAGCCGTATGGTAAGAGCGTGGTTAGTTGTATAGGAAACCGCCACACTGCTTTTCCGAAGTGGTCGTTCCCTTTTGCATCCCACCAGCAATGAATGGGAGCCCCTGTCCACGCCAGCATTTGATGTTGGCACCATTCCCGACTCCGGCCATTCTAACAGGTGTGTTGTCGCACCTCATTTTGCTTTGTTTGCATTTCCCTGATGATACATGATGTGGAGCATTTTTCCATCTGATCATCCACTTCGGTGTGTTCTCTACGAAAGTCCTGAGTGTATTTTTTTTATCAGATTGCTTGTTTTCTGCTAATTATCAGCTTCTTCTTGCACGCTGCCTGCCACCCCTTTGACCTCACTCACAAGGGTCCATGAGCTGCTGAGACCAGAAGCCAGGATGGCACCTCCAGGGCCCAGCAGGGGCACAAGCGGAAGCTTCATACCTTTGCCAGAGGAGGGAACAAATGAATGAAGAATCAGCCAATAGACCCTAGATCCAGAGGGTGGGAATTCGTGCCAGGATAATACCGTCAGAGGCCACGTGGCAGTTACAACTGAGACAAAACTGCCATGAGTATTTAAAAGTAGGATGGCATATTAGGATGTATTAACAGAAACATTGTATCTAGAAACATGGAGGGTATTTTACATTCACCTCTGGTGATTTAAAAGTAGAAAGGCATATTAGGATGTATTAACAGAAGCATTGTGTGCAGAAACAGGGAGGGTATTCTACATTCACCTCTGGTGAATGGTGGTCAGTTCTGAGCAGCATATTTTAATATGAATATTAATCAGGTAGAACATAAGCGAAGATTGATATGGACCAGATCTGGAAACACCTAACAATGAGAAGAAGCACTGGAAAAGGAAAAGGAATCCTTTCTTAGAACACGGGGCTTAGGAAAAGTGTGCTACCAAAATTCGGATGTTTAAATGCACTTGTGTGGTAGCTGTTCTACACTGTTAAATGTTCTGAAGAAATTTATTTCAGGCCAAAAAAAAGGAGAGAGAGAGAGAGAGAAAGAAAGAAAATTTCATGGTAATTCGTACTACCCAAAATTCAACTGGATTTCCTCCTGAAGAAGCGAGGTATTTTCCACTGCAGATATTCAAGCCAAGATAGCTACTTAAAACATTTTAAAATTATTTTCTAATTGTGCTAAAATATATATAACATAAACTTTACCATTGGGACTATTCTTAAGTGTACAGTTTATAGTGTTGCTAAGGACATTTACATTGTTGTGCGAACATCAACACCATCCACCTCTAGAATTGTTTTCTTCTTGCAAAACTGTGACTCAGGCCCCATGAAGCACTAACTTGCCATTTTCCCCTCCCCCAGCCCCTGGCAACCACCATTCGAATTTCTCTCTCTGCAACTGTGACCTCATCGTATGCCAGGAAGTATACAGTATCTTTCTTTTCGGGTCTGGCTTATCGCATTCAGCGTAACACCTTCAAGGCTCATCCACCTTGCGTGCAGCAGTGTCCGGGAGATAACCAGTTTTTAACCTTCATTCTTTTTTTTTTAAGGAAACTAACAAGAGGGTTGGAATAAATGGATCTGCCTTTCAAAATAATGGTCCCATGCGCTCTGACTTGGCGCACCAAGTTCAGAGCGCATGGGACAAAGGTCGTCTGGTACAATGGCAGCAGGAAACTTCGCTCATTGTCCCCAGGTGTGTTCTTTACCCTCAATTTCTGTCTTTTGGTACGCCTTTCTTTTATTTATTTTTTAATTGTATTTTTCATCCTCACCCAAGTACATTTTTCATTGCTTTTAGGGGGAAAGGAAAAGGGGAGGGAGAGAGAGAGAGAAACATCGATGTGAGAGAGAAACACTGCTGGCTTGCCTCCTGCGTGCATCTCCCCCAGGGATTGAACTGCTACCCTCTGGCCCACTGGACCACACTCCAGCCACCTGAGCCACACCAGCCAGGGCTGTGCCTTTATTTTTCCAAAGCTACATCCCCGGCCGAGCCAGGTACATGACCAAGGATGGGGAGAGAGCGCTGGGCTTGCAGGGGAAAGAGTGTCTCCCTTTCACACCCGATTCTCTCCAGTGTCCGTGAGTCAACGTCGGGGGTATGCAAAGTCCACACATCCGTACGTGTCCAAATTTTGCTAGTGTACTTCCTGGAAGCACAAAATTCAAGTCATCTCACTCCTCCTTTTGAAATGGCCCGCTTCCCAAGAAGAATGACAGGGGGAGCAGAATAGAAAAATCTTAATGAAGCAGGAGGGAGCCAGGTGCAAGGTTCAGCTGGGCTATTGTGCAGGGGGAGTCTCGTGGGCACACCCCCCAGAAGGGCCCGTCGCCTGCCAAGTCCTCCTTCTCTCCAAGCTGACCACCTGCAGAATCGCCACGCTGGCACCGGGAGGGGACTGCTTCCGTCTCCTCCTGCTCCCTAGGGAGGTATTTCCCCCAAGGTTTGGGGACCAGAGAAACGTACCACATTGAGAAGACAGCACCAGGCAGAGCTGACATGTTTATCGTCCCAAATTCCTCAGTGACTTCGCTGGGAGGATCACAGCCAAAGAAAGCAGCCGGTTACCTTTGAAATGAGTGTCTCCACCATGCTGTGCGGAGCCAGTTACCGAGAGTGGGTCAGAAGGGGCTCCGAATTCACTGAGAAAGGGAAGGCCGCTCCGACGTGCGCCCAGGTCCCCACAGGGCTCAGTGCACACAGAGCATCCCTGTGACTCCGTCTCCCTCCTTTACTCGATCAACATTCACCTACTGGGCACTTTTTTCCTGGGCTGGGCACTGGACTAGGCTAGAAGGTATGTGGAGGCCGGACTCAGCTCCTGTCCACAAAGATGCTGAATTGGGTTGATGGTGATGAAGACTGCTGCGTGCGGCCCTGGCTGCGTAATTCAGTTCTTAGAGTGTCACCTGGAGGAGCCAAGGTTGAGGGTTCGATCCCAGGTCAGGGCACTTCGATGCTAGGGGGAACATATAAGAATCAACCAATGGCCCTGGCTGGTATAGCTCAGTGGATTGAGCACGGGCCTGCGAATCAGAGGATCGCGGTTCGATTCCCAGTCAGGGCACATACCTGGGTTGCAGGCCAGCTCCCAGCAGGGGACACACAAGAGGCAACCCTACATTGATATTTCTCTCCCTCTCTCTCTCTTCTACCCTTCCCCTCTAAAGATAAATAAATAAATAAATCTTTAAAAAGAAAAAAAGAATCAACCAATGAATGAATAATGAGTGGAACAACAAATTGATCTCTCTCTCTCTCTCTTTCTCCAATCAATAATAATAACCATAGTAAAAGAAAAAAATAATAGAGAACTGAGGCATAGTCAGCCATCAAAGTTAAGAGAAATCTTGGAGAGAAAAAGAGAGTGCGAGAGAGACTATTTCAGTTTCCAGGGTAAGTGAAGAGGGACCCTTCCATCCTCGGGTCACCTCCCAAGTCCATCCACAAAGTTACCTGCCAGCTAGACGGTGAGGACAGAACAATTCTCCTTAAGTGTCCTTCAGCGACGTGAGCTTCGTTAGCGCTTGGCTGGGAATTGAAGGCAGAGCAGGAGGCTCCGGGCTCGCAGGCCTAATCGGACGAAGTGCAGGAGAAAGTAGCGCCACCCGTGAAGACTCGTCTTTTCTCTTGACATTTTCCGAGCACCTCTGGAGGCTCCAGGGCTGCTTGGAACTCAGATAAAAACCTGATCTCTGAGATGTTTATCTGCAGTGGTTTTCATCTCTGGCTTGCACACCACCCACCCCTGCGGAGGAATCACAGGCCTTCAACGGAATTCTCTTTAGCCATCGGGCTGCTCTTTGATTGGTTTGGAGTTTTAAAGCTGAAGTAAATTTTTTCCGCATTTTATTGGAAACGAGCAAAAATAGCTATCGACTTTTTCTCTCTTTCTTTTTGGGCTTTTAGATCCCCAACAGACCTTTCTCTATTTATTTATTTCTCTACTGCGCACTGAGGTCCCCCAAGTTAACACTCACTCAGAAATGTTAAGGGTGAAGGAACCTTAGGGGTATTTTAAAAGAATCATTTAGGACCACTCCTCCGAGTTCAAATGAATCAATATTCGCATGGCCCTCTTGCAAGGGAACCTATTTTCTCCGGGATGCAAGCAAACTGCTTTTCTTTGAAGACCGAAGCCCATCTGAATGGTGCGCACTGGCTCCTTGCCTGGTCTGTTCCGGTTGTCTGGCCCGTGCGCAGTTGTAAAACGCACAATGACCCTCTGTGTGGACGAAGGCAGGAGATGGGTCTTCTGTTCGCTCAGCGAGTGGCGGTTTTGTAGATGCAGCTGGAGCCGGGGCGTCTAGAACACCCAGCCTTCGGCCAGTCTAGCACTTAAGTGCAGTCATTGGCTCTTCCTCACTGGTGACCCCTGGGACCTGTCCAAGAACAGCGAGGTCTTACATTGGCCCTGGGTATTGGCAATACCACTGGACAGGTGCCCTAGTGCCTTAGTTCTGCTTCGGGTATCGGCGCAGAAATGCTTCCCCTGCCCCCCGGAAAAACCCCTCAGGTAGCCAGAAGGCAATGAAGGCCAAGATCTGTACCAAATTGATTGGACCCTTAGAAAGGCATCGGCTACATATGATATCAATTAGAGTTTTATTAACAGGCACTGTTTGGAAGCTTAGATCGACATTAATTTTAATGAGGACTCTATCAATCAAAAATTAGCCCGTAGTCACTCGCCATTGATTTCAAAGTAGGCACCTTTAATAATTTACAAAGAGCAAACTGGCTCTGGTACCTTAAAGGAAAGGTAGAGGTTTTTTTTTTTTAGAGTAAAACGAAGATCTTTTTGGCTTTTGTAGTTTTAGATTTGCATGCCATTTTTTGTGGTGCGTTCAAAAGTACGAGAGAGTGGACGGGAATACGTCCGGGATAATGATCCCCTTCTGACCAGCACTGATGTCAAAATATGTCATGAACGCATCGCACAAACATATTCAACATACCCCGCAACACACAGTACCACCCGGAACGCAAGGAGAGATGAGTTTTCAGAAATGACTTCCGTCCGAAAGCACAGGGGAGCTTACTGTACAAAGAAACCCAATGAGGAACCCAGCAAAGGGGCGGGGTTGCTTGCAGTGCGAAGTATCTCCTGCTTGCCAGTCTGCACGCTTGCGAACTCAGATTCTAGAGCTAAGGATTTCCATCCCAATGGTGCACAATAACACCCTGATGTGTGTGCAAACGCCTCTTCTCCACACCCATTGATGTGTAGTGTTCTCATTAGTAAATTACAGGTGAACGAGGTCTTCCAGGGCCACAGAATCTCAAAAAAGAAGTTCCATGTCCTGCTCTGTGTTCCACGTTGATTTTCTTAACACTTACCACTGTAGGACACCGTATTGCATATTAATCTGTCCGCTCCCTCCCCATCTATCCTCCATTGTCCTTTAACTAAAATAAATGGAAGGCTCAGGAGGCAGGAATTCACTCCCTACCTTCGCAGTTATGGCTCCTCTGCTTGGGACATAGTATACACTCAATAAATATTTTTTGAATGAATCAATGGGTGCTTTGCTGAGGTTAAGTGGATAGCAAGAGATATTTATTTATTTTTTAAAGGTTAATTTTATTCTCATTCAAGAGAAAGGTGAGGGGAAGGGAGAGGAGGGAGGAAGAGAGAGAGAGGAACATCTATCAGTTGCCTCCCACGCGTGTTAGACCGGGGACCGAACCCGCAACCCACGTTTGTGCTGGGACTGGGAACTAACCAGGCCACCTTTTGGTGCACGGAGTGACGCTCCAACCAACTGAGCAGTTGGCCAGGGGCTGAGTTGAGCTGGAAACCATTTCTGAAGTCACAGAATCCTGCTTTGTGGAAACCAACAGGAAGATGCCAACGCTACCTCATTTACAAGGCGTTTTGTTCACTGAGCTATTAAAGGGCCCATCCCAATCCCCGGGAAGTTGTGCATAAGTGTAGGTGGCGTGCCAGAGACCACCGATGGCGGCTGCCAGACCAGTGAGGCCAGCGCTGTCCTCCGGGGGCCTTCCCCCAATAGGACTATTAAAAGAATCGGGAAGGGTTAACAGATGGGTGGTAGCTCATTAAAACCGACTCTAAATGTCTTACCCTGACCACAGACTCATACGCTGGACCATCGTGGGGAGCCGGGAGAAGTCTGAAATGCATCTCCCAGGGTGCATTGCAAGGCTTGCGAAAAGTAGGCACTGGAATAACAGTTAATAGTACAATAGCAAATGTGGATGCAGACCACTCGCACGCGCCTCTATTCTGGGTGCGGCACTATTCTGGGTGATTTAGACGCATGGCCGATCTGTACAGAAATCCCCCAAAGTGTGAGATTCACCGTCTCCACTTACAGCTGCGGGAGGAAGTTGAGGCTCGGAAAGATCATGGCCACGGGTAAGAAACTGTTCAAGGCCACCTTTCCCCCTTCCACTGTGACAGTTGACAGAGTGCCCAAGTTGCTCTCTTGATGCTTCTGATTAGAAAATACTATTGGCTGGCAGGTCTGTCCACACCGAGTTCCCTTGAATCGAACCTGTTAGGCAAGGCAGGATGGGTCTGCAATCCATGACCCGTTTGGTGATGGGCAAACTCCCCAGCCTTTCTGTAAGATGATGATGGGGTCTGTTCCCAAGGCTGAGCAGAGTCTGCGCACACACAGCAAACAGGACCAGCCCTGGATCTTTGCAAGCACTTCAGGTATTATTTATTGTCCTGAGGCATTTGGGGCAAGTGGCAATTCGAAGACCTCCATTCATTACTTTGTTTCACGAATTTTTTAAAAACATAATACTTTTGAAAAAAGATTTTATTTATTTACTTTCAGAGAGAGGGGAAGGGAGGGAGAAAGAGAGGGAGAGAAGCATCAATCTGTGGTCCCCTCTCGCACGCCCCCTACTGGGGACCTGGTCTGCAACCCAGGCCTGGGCTCTGGCTGGGAATTGAACTGGCAACTGTCTGGTTCACAGGCCAGCGTTGAATCCACTGAGTCACATGAGCCGGGGCTGTTTCACAAGTTTTCACTGAGAACCCTGGTCAATTTAAACCAGATAGTGTAAGTTTGATAGAGTCGTATTTTAGCACGTTGAAAAGCATCACGATTTCATCAGAATAGCTTATACTTGTCAAGCGATCAGTTTTATTTTCTCCAATTCCTGCCTTTGGGAGAGTGTTGGCTTCCTTTCGAGGTCGGTGGGTCTCTTCTGGCCGAGATAATACTTCCAGGAACAAGTAGTATTTCTACCAGCCTCTCTCACTGGACAAATGCTGGTTCCCAGGGCACGGCCCCGTCTGACAGACACTTGCCTGTAGACAAATTACGTTCCCTTTCAATACTGCACCTGGGGGTAAGAGCTTTCAAGACAAGGGCTATCCCCACTAGGTATCCCTGTTTTAATTCGAAGTTGACTCAGTAAGTTACAGGAACCTAAACAAACTTGTGTAAGAGGCTCTCCCCCTCCAGGGCTGCGAGAGCTGGCCCGAGCTCTGTTGTCCCATCACTCAGAGATGCCATGTCAAGAACTCGGGGCGGTGGTTCCTGACACAGAGTCACCCTTCAGTGAACGGACTGATGTGTCTTTCTCAGAACGGATGGGGCTCTAAATCTGCTGGGCAATCGGTGGTGGTTTCATTCTATGCGCATTACAGAAGGGAAGTGCGGGTCTGGCGAGCAAGACCCCTCCCTGTTTCCCCTTCCTGGGCAATGGGGGCCACGCTCCCCTGACCCCCACCCTCACCTGTGGGGTCTGCAGTCCCCGGAGACCAGGGTGCCCATGTTCTCTGCCTGCTGCGAAAAGCCAGGGGGGAGGGAGGAAAGCCTCAGAGGGCAGTGCGGTGAGATGGTCTCTGTGAGGTGATTATAGGGGCAACACCCAGAGGGTACAGGACTCGCAATACAAGACAGGGCTCTGAGTCCAAGGGGCGAGACCGGGCTTGTAGCTTGGTAGGAGGCACACCAGGCAGAGGAGGTGACTTGGGCATCAGGGTGAAAGGTTACGCCGAGAACAAGGAACCCGAAATAGACTGAGTGTTTCTTCTGCGCACGTGGTCTGTGACCTGTAAGCGTTACGGCATTTACTGTTCCCCATCCCTTGCACGGCCTCAGGATTAGATGTTCACTGGGAGGCACACAGGGGCTTAGTCACAGCTGCCACTGGCTCCTGGGCCCACCTCCAAAGCAACATACCCCCATGGGAGGACATCGGGAACCACGCCCGCAGGGTGCGGGTGAGGGGTAAGTAGCCCAGGACCATGCCAGAATGAAATGTAATTTTCAAGATCCTGTCCACAAAACCAGAACACAAAAAAAACCCAAATCATTCATTCATTTTCTCTTGCCTAAATGTTTTCATTTCCAAAGAAGCTAAATATAATTAAAGCCAGGTTCAGTCTATTTGCTTATTAACAAATGAGCCCCCACCCGAACTCTGGCCTCCCCGTGTTGCGAGGATGCAGGGGGAGGTAAGGAAGGTCAGGGCCGGATTTCGTCAGGCGGGACTGGATTTGTTTTTCTGTCACATCCTCTCCATATCACACCGCCTTGCTTTTATGCTGGATTCCCGAGTCGCGGCAATCAATAGAATTAGCTCCTGCTCTCCCTCAGTGCTTTCGTTTAAACATCAAGGTGAAATTCAAAGGCTGGCGGAGACGAGCTGGGTCATTGGAAAGATCACTCTCTTCTGGGAATTGCCTTTGTTTTTCAGCACTGCACTTGGGTTTTATTGCCCAGATTCGAGTGGTCTGCCTCTCATCATCCGTGACCTCCTGCCCACGCCTGTTCGAGAACTCGGCACAGCACCTGCACACAGCCCTGTCTGTCGTCACGGAGTAAGAGGAGGGGGTGGAGAACGGGGGTTCTTTTCTTTTCCTTTTTTTTTTTTTCCATAGCTATTTCCTCGCAGTCTTGAGCGGGAACTCTCAATGATGACCAGGAATTTTAGAAAACATTGGAGACTCATTCAACAACAGACTACTAATTAGTTCATTTACTTGGATAGTCAACTCATCTAAGAGGAGCAGAGTCTAATTAGCAAAATCTCAAAGGATATTAAATCTCAATCCTGAAAAGTTACACTTTTTCTAAGCCACAAATCCACAAAAGTGTACACGCTTACACGCAGCCACGAACTGAAACCGAGAATCTCTATGAATCGTACGCCCAAGTATTTGGAGCCAGCTGTGAATTACAAAGCGCTTCATTCGCACCCTTGTTTGTCCCGTTAGAAGATAAGACTAACACAAAACGTATCCACACTAAACCAAACCGTGATGTTATTTTCCCTTCAACTTAAACTATCTTTGCAAGATATGGTTGAAATTAGAGATTATTTAAAAAAATATGCTAGTGTGCTTTTCTTTCATCATTATCCTATTTTTCTTGCATTTGATGGGATTTTCTACAGACCTCTAATCTTGTTTAGGTTGATGCTTGCATTCAGGGAGACTAATTCTTTCATTATTCTGTATATTCCCCCCCAGTTTTCCCAAGGCCAGTTATATTGCAGGCATTGTACTAAGCATTTTGGGGGATCCCCAGCCTCAGCCCTCAATCCACCATCCCAGGAGCAGCTGTACGCCCGTTCATTCAACAAATGGTTAAAGACTGTTTGCAAATGCAAACATTAATACGGGGATAGTCCCTTCTATAATACAAAGAGAGGAAGAAACAGCACTAATATATATATATTTCTATCATATATTATTCGATTCTATTCCAATTCACATTCAAATATATTTATATTAGATTATGTTATATATATAGTGCATCTTCTATCATTTTATTATATACATTATTCCATTATAAACAGTATATTATGTATTAAATATAGTCTACTACTCTATACTATTCTATTACAATTATATTCTATATATAGAATATAATTATACATATACATATACATATACATATACATATACATATACATATACATATACATATACATGCATGCAGAAGGGAACTATCAGAAAGGAGAGAGAGGGAGAACAGGTGTCTCTGCAGAGATGGCTCCGGAGTGCGGTCCGGATGGGTGAGTGAGAACATTGAGGCAACGAGGAGACAGCACCAATTTAATGAACAGGCGAAGGATGACAGGGTGGTGTGTTACGGGGATGATTTTCTGAGGCAGGAAGTGGGAAACTGAGCAGACTGGCGTGCGAGGGAGACTCCCCAAAGGCCTTGTTTGCTGTGTGCCATGGATTACGTAGTAAGAAAACAAGCAACAATACAACAATAACGAAAACAGTGACTGTTAACATTTATTATTATTTTTTAACCCCCACCCAAGGACATGTTTATTGATTTCAGAGGGACAGAGAAACATCCATCCCTTGCCTGCTGTGCACACCCCAAGTGGGGATCGAACCCAAAACCTAGGTATTCAATTCCCTGACCGGGAATTGAACCCAAAATCTTCTGGTGTTGTTTTTAAATGCTCTCGTTTGCTTTAATCTGCAACAGCAGCCCTAGGAAGTTCATAGAAGCATGGTTTAGATTTTTATCATTTGTTATACATTATATACAATTTCACTGATTGGCTTTATGAATTTTTAAATATGAATTTACTTCAATCAGTGTGAGCTCTATGGACTGAGTTAGTAAGTAGGGGAAAAGGCACATTTGGAGATTAAATATTCTTTTTGTAAATCTGAAAGTCTTTTAAGAATTATTTAAAAGGCTGATCTATTTGCATGAAAGAGCACCTGTTAGCTTAGTCAGCTGGTCCCAGCATTAATCAAAGAGTGGGTCAGAGGTCGGAGCCCTCCCGCCCCACATCCTGAGCAGGGACATCTGGCAGCAGCCAAGGCCAATGTTAACCAGTGAATGGTGCATTTTTGCCCAAGTGGAACAAATACTTCCTTTTTTTCCAAATACTTTCTGACTATAAAAATAATGCCTGCTTTTGGCAAAAGAATTCAGAAGTAATGAAATTATGTAGATGAAAGAAAATAGTGTATTTTGCCATGTATAATGCACACTTTTTTTGCCCTTATTTTTGAGAGAAAAATAAGGGTGCGCATTACACATGGGAATTAGCGCTGAAATACAGGTGCGCATTATACGCAGCAAGATACGGTAAGTCGCCTGTGTGACTATGTATATACAGGCTACGTGTGGTCAAGCATAAATCATGTCTAAATGACGTTGTTTTAGTGTTTGTATGCAAACCAGTGAATGAATACAGCATAATGAACTTCACCCTTCTCTTGCTGATGAACATTTAAGTTGCTGTAGTAATTTTTGATACCTTGAACCATATAATAATAAATTTTACAGACATATGTTTGTAAATCTGATTAAGTCCTTAGGATCCAGGTTTTTACAGTGAGTGTTGAGAAGTTTCTGGTCTTCACTTCACAGGTGTGTGTCAAATGCTGGCTCTCTCTGGCCTTGGGCTGGCTCGGAGCTCCTGCTATAGATATGCTAATTACCTGGGGGAATTCTGCCTGAGGCTTCAGCAGCCGCTTTGTCAGGAAGAGGTGAGGAAATACTCAAGAACTATTGACTCCAGAACCAAGAACAAAGGGAGTTGGACATTTCAAGCTCTTCCTGGGGTCCCTTTCCACTTCCTGGCCGTGTCCAGTTCCTGCCCACCTACACCTCACCCAGCCTCCCTCCCCTGGTACCTACGATGCCTAAATTGTGAATCAATTCTCCCATCTTTGCCATCTAGGCCTTCCTGATCAAAAAACCTTTCCTAGCTCCAAAACTCATCTATTGATTTGTTTGGACTTTCTGCCCCTATCCACACATTTTCCCTTTCTAGAATTTTATATGGATCGGATCATACAGCATACATATATTTTTTTGCCATGTTTCTTGTACTCAACATAATTATTTTGAGATTCATTCCTGTAGTTGCATCTATCAATGATTTATGACTTTTATTTGCTAAGCAGGATTACATGGTATTATATACCATAATTTCTTTATGTACTCATCTATGGATGAATATTTTGGATTATTTGTAATTGTTAGTTATTACCAAAAAAGGTACCAGAAACACCCATGAAGTATTTGTATATTACTATTTGCCTGGTGCCAATAACTACAAGTAGATTTCTGGATCTAAGGGCATGTATAACTTCCGAAGAAGCCACCCAATTGTTCTCCAAAGTGGTTGTATTAATTCATTTTGCCCCAGCCGTTATTTTGGCTATTGTAGGTCCTTTGAACCCCATGTGAATTTTAGAATCATCTTGCCAATTTCTGCAAAAAAAATTGGCATTTTCATTTAGATTATGTTTAAGCCAAGATCAATTTAGGAAGATAAATCAAATGTGGCAGGTAAATGAAATGTGGCACATTCATACTATGGATATTATTTGGCAATAAAGGGAAAGAAGTACCGGTACGTGCTACGATGCGGCTGAACCCTGAAAATATTACGCGCCAGACACCATTCGCAATGGACCACGTGTCCTATGATTCAATTTACATGAAATGCCCAGAACAGACAAATCTGCAGAAACAAAAAGGGTGTTTCTGAGGCCGAGGGGGTGAAGGGGAAAAGAGGGGCCTTTGCTGATGAGCTCAGGGCTTCTCTGGGTGGGGCCAACTATTCTAAAATTAGATTGTGGTAATGGTCCAATCCTGTGAATATACGAAAGCCATCAATTGTACACTTTAAGTGGGTGAATTACACGGTCCATGAATTATATCTCAATTAAACCATTTGATTTTTAAAAACATCAAGTTGGGGAGAGGTGATATCCTAATCTTGAGTCTTTGGCCCATGAACAAAGCACAGATTTCTCTTATTTAGGTCTTTTTTAGTTTCTCTCAGCAACATATTGTGATTTTCAGGTCTTACAGATATTTTTTTTCCCTAATTTATTCCCATGGTATTATCAATGTTGTTTGTTTTCAGGGTTTGGCTTCTAGTGTGTAGAATAACAGTCGATATTTGTATATTGATCTTGCATTCTGTGACCAAACTTACTTCCTTATTAATTTCAGTAGCTTTTTGGCTGATTTCATAGAAACAGACAGTCACGTGATCTTCAAACACATCTCTCATGGACGGACGCATCTTTCCGATGATGAATGCGTGCTGGGCCCCTGTTTTTCTAGCTCTTTGACTTGTCACGTTCCTGGTGATGGACTTTCAGATGCAGACGGCCTGTGAAATCTATTCTGGACACTGGGCATTATAGTATCCTGATCCTGCAGACCGTCCCCTAGGAAAAACGAACTCCCAGACCAAGTGGCTGGCTCCATGCCCAAGCAATCAGCCAACTCCTCTGTGGACATAAGAGCATTTCCCTCTCGGGTCCTGAAGGCTGTGAGCCCCTGTGAGCCCCTGCCCACGTCCACGAGTGGTGACGGCTCTGAGATCCTAGCTTTTATGGATAGAGAAACGCAGCTAGGCATGGTTCGTACAACAAAGTTGTTTTTTGTGTGTGTGAAGGTTTTTTTGGTTTTGTTTTCAATCTGGGAGAACGTGGACCACATAAGCCACATAAAATGGTCTAAGTTGCCCACATTTTCCAACATGGTTGATTTCAAATGAAAATACAAATTTTTGGTTTATCTTAAAAAGTAGAAGGCCCAGCCATATTGGGTGTGGATTGCCATTTGTTTTGGCAAGATAAATGTTACTTTTATCTTTAGTCATTTATTTTTTTAATGATTTTATTTATTTATTTTTAGAAAGAGCGGGAGGGAGGGAGAAAGAGAGGGATAAGAACAACGATGTGAGAGAGAAACATCAGTCCGTTCCCTTACTGGTTGCCCGAACCCACAACTCAACTGGGAATCGAACCCCCGACCTTTCAGTTTACAAGATGATGCTCCGACCGACTGAGCCGCTCTTACCTGGCCCTAATATGTGCATTCGAGTTTCAAATTCTGCCTTAGCCATGTGGACTTGCCTAGCAAGAGGCTTCACTGCATTTATTCAGTCATTATCAATCAATATTCAGTGAATAATGGCGATTGCGTGCCAAACATTAGGATAGGCTCTTTCTACAGACAGAGAAATGAATGCACACTCCCTGGCTGCAGAGAATTCACTGGGAGGCTGGTGTCCTGTGACACGTCAGCACGTGTCCCTAAATAAAGACAGATGGCGGCTGGTGTGCATAACACACTTTCCAGGGGGAGGGACGCCTGGTCAGTTTCCAGAGCACGAAGCATTGCCGGATAGAGCAGGAGCAGGGAATGGTGTGCTAGGCAGAGGGAACAGCATGCGCGAAGGCAGTGAGGCATGCACTGAAAAGACAGGTTCGGGGGCCTTGTACTTCGTTGTGGCTGGGACTAAACAATGGACGGGAACCGAAGCGAGAGATAACAGCTTCAAAACAGACGAGCTTGTTAGAAGGCAGCGCTGCTTGCTGTTAAATCTGTCGCCCCCAGGGAGCACAAATCATTACCTAACCCAAGTGGGTAACCACCCTCCAACCAGAAAGTAGATCATCGGCTGCCATCTAAGACCCACAAGCTCCATCTCCACCACACCTGTGTCTTCTGAAGATTTCTGCTATCATGTGGTATGTGTGGGCAGGTATCCGTCCCACCTTTCAATTCCCTTTATTTTTTCACCATTTTTTCCCTTTGCCGCAACCACGTTCTTGCAGCCTCTCAACCGAAGTTAAAGGCACGGAGTTCTTCAGAAAGAAAGAAAGTGATGATGTGTCAGAACTAGCCACCCCAGTCCCCTGTTGGAGGGGACACAGTTCATGTTTCGGACACGGTACGCCAACAGTGGGGTATCGTCAATATTTCCTGCGTGCCGGTTTCATCCTCCCAAAAGCCGCTTTCCCACTCAGCTCAAAATTTGGCCACATGGAGACGAAATTCAATGCCCAAGTTAACCCTCGTTCTCCCAGTAGCATCTTCTGTTAAGGGGAGGTGCTTCCCACAAAGCGCTGGGAAGGGCTTCAGTTGTGATGCGAATGCAGGGCTTGTTGGCAAGTCTCTGATATCAAACCTGCGTCAGGGAGGGGCCGACAAAGGCAGTACAAAAGGTAGAGGACTAGTGATGCGGCAAGTGATGAGAAGGTATTATCGTTTACCTTCAGGAAAACAGAAAGAAAAAAAAAAAACAGTTCCTATCTTTCTTCCTTAATTGCGTGGCTGACCTCGGGGTGCGGGGTGCGGGGGGGAAGTGGCGGCCGGAGAGAGCACTGAGTGAGGTGCACACCACTCCTTCTGACCAGACCCATCCCTGCCCCCAGGTCCCGTGGGGCCTCCTGCCCCCGGCGGTTTTTGCGTTTCTGAGCAGAGAGACACAGAGTTGCTTTAATAGCCCCGGGGAAAGTGCTTCTGGACGGATTTGCGGAGAGCAGGCTGCGAGACCTCAGCCTTGTCTCCTCGCCTTGCCCCTCATATTGAGCCTTCCAGTAACTACAATCACAGGCCAAACCACAAAATGCAGATTTACAGATGGTTTTCAGCAACGCCCATTCAAATTTACTTATATTTACACTAGAAAAATTAGGGTAAGTGCTATTGTGACCAGAGACACGGACCAGGATCGATAACCAACCAATTCTTGGCTAATAAAGCACTTCTCTAAGGTCTACGGTTGCTCTGCTCTGACTTTGAGGTTGGCCTCTAATGTCTTAGCCATTGACTTTTCCCGTAAATATGTCTAATCAAGGCCATGTAGGATGCTAAAGAGAAATGATACACTCGGTTTGGTAAGAATTGCTAATTAACCAAGTATGTAAAACCTGTAGCTGCTCTAGCTGATAGTATTTCTACTGTGCTGAAATTTATGGGTGACAAGGAACGAAAAGGAAAAGATTAACTTCCGCTTTAGATATAGTTTGTGTGTGCATGCATATTTTAATTCTCCCCCTTCCAAACCCTGATGGTTCCAAAATCATCTTTAAGGAAAGGACTTCAACAATACATTTATATGCATCTGTAACAGTATTTGTGGAAGTTAGAAAAGCTATAACCAGGAAAATATGGTATGGGATATTGTCATGTTACACAGGGATTCTTTAATCATGCTTAACCTCAGTTTGTACAAAGTTCAGTTGGGTTTTGTTTTTTGTTTTTTTTTATAGCCACAGAAGATGACACTCTGTATTAGAAAGGTCAAGAGAGATTAATTTGGTTCCTGGTGCCCTGGAATCATTAATTTTGTTCTGGAAACAGAGCGGGATGTTTAATCAAACCTCAAGGAAACAGAGTAACGAATGACGAGGGAAGAAAAAGAGGGAGAGAGCTCGGAAAATGTTTCTCAATCCACGTCCCCAACTAGGAGTGTCCCCCCATAAGGCCTGTTCTTGCAAGGGCTTTATGAATAAGCCAACACTGCCCACAGAGGTTGCTGGATGTATCCGGGCCACCCGCCTGCTCGTCATCTCTGTTCCCAGTGCCAGAGGTTACACCCCCCTGGCTCAGTTGGTTGGAGTCCAGCACAGGGTATGAAGGCTAGGATTTCTATTATGATAGTAGCTCTGGTCCAAATGCACAAACCTGCCTTGTTCCCACCCAACAGGGTCCAGACTGCAAGGAGAAGGTGCAAGTGCGACTATCCTGGGGGAGGATAGGTGCAAAAACGTCCACCCTGCAGCCCTGGTTGGTGTGGCTCAGTGGACTGAGCACTGGCCTGCAAAACAAAGGGTCGCTGGTTCGATTCCCAGTCAGGGCACATGCCTGGATTGCAGGCCAGGTCCCGAATGGGGGACACGTGAGAGGCAACCACACATCAATGATTCTCTCCCTCTCTTTCTCCCACCCTTCCCCTCTGTCTAAAAATAAATGAAATCTTTAAAAATAAATGTCTGCAAACCCCAGCTTAACTGGGGTTCCAAGACTCTCTTTTTCTCTCAAATGTATTACTCCCCTCCAATTTTTAGGCAAAGAGGGCATAGCCAATCATAGCGGTCTTGCATGGTGGAGTAAAAAAAGACTTAAGTTTACTTAGGCAGAACCTTCACATGGGCAATGCCTAAGGTGGTATCACGAAGACATTCTCAGGTGCTTTGAACATGACCTACACGGTGCTAGATTCCATAGTTGTGTGCACCTGTGCCCTTTTTGGATCAATCTGGACTTGTCTGAATGTGATTTTCTAAATGTGCTGTAACATTCTAATACAAGTTAATAAAACAAACCAACACAATATATTTACAGCCAATGACTCATTTGATCCTCAGGGCCAATGTGCCAGAGAAGAGTTATTTTTCTTCTCATAGTACAGATGAGAAAATGACAAGCTCCAGGAGCTCATGATCAAGTGGAGGGAATACTGAGTTATACTAGTTTATGACAAGAGCCATCGCACAGGTATTTGGACAGGTGCTCAGGGAGGGCTGCCAACACCGGGTTCAAGTTCAAGGTGAATGCTGATGGAACAGAAATCATTTAGAGAAATGGGGAACCCTGTATTGTGAGGTATCGCCAAATAATCCCCAGACACTTGATCTTGAAAATCAAGAACTCTTTCTACTAAAGCACCACTAAAAATAATGAAAGAAATAAGCCAGAAATTAGAAAAGATATTTGCAACCCACATAATCGGCAGATTAAAATTTAGAATATTATAAAGAACATCTACAAATAATGAGAAAAGATGTGGACAGGAATTGTAGAGCAGAGAAGTACATATTGCCTTTAATTATTGGATATGTTCATCTTAGTTCTATCAGTAATCATGTAAATGTTAATCAAGGCCACTGACAGATACCATTTTATACATGGGCGAAAATCAGAGGAGTCTAGATAACACTTACATAAGGCTGATGAGGGCAGGAATGAATACGACTACTTTGAAAACCACGTAGACTCCTCTTGGGAAGTTAAACATTCACGTATCCTAAGACCCAACACATGGCCGCCAGAAGACGTGTGCTTGAATCTTCATAGCGCTGCTTATACGAGCAGGAGACTGGAAACAGCCCAAACACCCATCAACAGGAGAGCGAATAAATCAACTGTGGTATAATAAACACGATGGGATATCTTCAGTAATAATGAATGAATCTAGCTACAAGCCACAACATGGATGGATTCTAGGAACGCAATTCTGGAAACATGGTATTGAACAAAAACAACAGCAGCCAGAAGACCTCATACAGTGTAGCTTCACAGTAGGCCTTAAACACAGTGCAATTAGCCCTGGCTGGTGTAGCTCAGTGGATTGAGCAAGGACCTGTGAACCAAAGGGTCGCAAGTTCAATTCCCAGTCAGGGCACAGGCCTGAGTTGCAGGCCAGGTCCCCAGCAGGGGGCGTGCGAGAGGCAACCACACATTGATGTTTCTCTCCCTCCCTCTGCTTCCCTTCCCCTCCCTCTAAAAATAAATACACTCTTTAAAAAAAGGGCAATTAATCAATGGAACTTTCAAGCATAATGTGAGAAATGCATTCTTTAATAAGGCAGGGGGTGATGATCAGTGTTGGGCAAGATAGTGGGATGGGGAGGGGCACACAGATGCCAGTTATCGGTGAGAAAATGTCGCTCACTGACCATCCTATTAGACCCTCATACAGTGATAAACAGAATAACCTGTACATTATTTTTCAAAAGGAATAAAAATGCTGTTTGTAAAAAATATTGAAAATCAGGAAACAGGCAAAGTGCCTGCTTTCATCACAAATCGGTCAGCTGAAAAAGAACTGAAAATGAATCAGCTAAATCCCTCACAGAATGTTATTTTGAGTTCCTCAACAGACACAGGAGTGAAATCCTCAACAGGAGATTTTCCCATAAGCCAAGCACACGGGAACATTACGGTCAGACTTACCAGCTGTGACAGAGATAACGTTAAGTGGTAATTTACCACCTCGGATACTGAATGAAGATAAATGAACGATCCTTTCACTTAAAAAATTAGGAAGCCATACCCTAAGACTATAAGAAATGGATTATAATCAATATTAAAGCTGAAAACAATGTATTGAAAATAGGAAGAAATGCAATGTGTTAATCCAGAAGCAAGCTCTTTGAGAAAACACTACAGATGAATTCCTGGGAAATTCAATAAAAGACCGAAGACAAACACCCAGATGATTAGGAAGAGAAAGGTATAGAGAGGTTGAAAGGAAGTGAACTCAAGTAGGAGGTGACCCGCTCTTTCCACGTTGGTGATTACAAAGGCCATCCAGGACTGCTCCGGGGTTTGTTTTCATCTCTTTATTGATTAGATTATGCGATAACACAGCGAAGGGCACCCAGTTCTTTGGCTATTCCTTGGAATCCTGGGAGGGATTTATGAATTTTTAAAGACGTGGTTCTCAGTCAATTCCCGATTACCGGCAATCCTTTGCAAAGAGCGCTGGGCCGGCCAATGCAGAACCGGAGGCCGGACGAGGCCACAGGCCCTGCCCTGCCCTGCAGCATCCGGCTCGCTGGGGACTCTGCTGGCAGGAATATTGTTGCCTAACCTCGCCTCTGGCTGATCGGTTCTCCCAGTAAGAGAAGGAGGAAGAACCAGGCAAGGGAAAAAATAGAGGTTTCGGATGGGCAAGGACCCTGCCCCAGCAAGGGATTCTGGGAAAGTCCGAGTACCGCCTTTTCTAGCCCCCAAACTGGATTGACAGATGTGATAACCTACAGCAAGAGGGGCTCAAGAATTGGCGTGATTATTTGATCGTCCTAACAGATAGTTAAAGAAAAAGATACTTAACAAGCAGAGCAAGTTATCAAATGAACGCTTACAAACATGTAAATAAAAACTACAGGGAAAAAAGTCCCAATTTAACAGTAATTATCTCTGGGTGATTATCATTTTCTTTTCTGTATCTTCCCAATATTCTCATACATGGAACTGCTTTATGAAGTTTCTGTCTGGAAAAATTATGTTAGCGCCATTGAAGGGTCTCGTTGATGGTATCGTTTCTGTTGTCATTTACGTAAAATGTTTGTGTCTTTGTCTTCCCCTCCCTGGGGTCCTGCTGTCCCGTTTGGAGGGCGTGTGGGCCCAACCAAAACCCTGTAATGCCTGGAACCCACGCAGGGGAGGGTTTGGGCGAAGGGAAAGATCCTTCGCCGGTGCAGCTCAGAGACAGGGACGGAAGGAGATGGGAGAGAAGTAGAGGGGACGTTGGGGCACCATTTCGGTGAATTTTATGGCTGTGACAAAGCGATCGGCAGCATCAAAGACTGAACCACGGCGCGTGTTACTCTTGTCAGCAGCTTCTTGGTAGTGACTGGCCCATCGTACTTCCCCATCAGAAGCCTCTGTTGTCCAGGACGCGTCCCAGGTGAATTTGATGTGCCTCTGTCTGGGTGGTGGCACCAGGGACAACGCTCTCCTGACACAACGTAACTAACGCCTCCTGTTCAGGGACAGTGGACACGGGGCTCCCTGATGAAATGCGCTGTACTGGGCATGCGCATCTGGGGCCAGCTAATTCCTTCCCCATCGGGTTCTGAAGGGAGTCGCATCGGACGCTTCAAGGCTGCGTGGCCTGCCAGTTCTTTGCTGACTTACGAAGCTTCAAGAACTCTCCTTATTTAGCTCTCGATAAAACCTGGAAAATTGTCAGTGGGCTACATATGAAATACATCTAAGAAAGGCTAAGAATTAATACAATAAAATAGAGAGAGAGTTGTTTACTCTTATAACTATGGTTTTGCCATGTATAATATGGTGTAAATTTACAGCAGTTCCTTTATTCTGTTATTAATATTGTCCCCTTTTGAACAAGAAACTTGTTCAGCACCAGTGACATCAAAAACAAGAAGTCAACATTGAATAAAAAATGAAACCAGTGATGGAAGGAGACTCAACCGGCAGTAGTGAACACACAATACAACTTACAGGTGATGCGATGTAGAATTGTACCCCTGAAACCTGTATGATTTTATCAACCAATGTCACCCCAATGGATTCCATTAAAAAAAAATCAGTTCACGTTCCGAATGTCCATTGGAAACCTGATGATGGATCAATGACTGATCACCTTGACAAACTGTCAACAATTGCCATCCACCACCAGGGCCAGGAGGGTATCTCTGGCCACATGGAAACCAGAAGACAGCAGCCTGCTGGCAAAGCATCAGCATCCAACCTCAACAGTCTGGAGTCACGTGAAGAAGGCAGTGCCCGTGATACGATGGAAAAAATGCATCCGGAGAAGGTAGGTTTGCAGATCGTTCTGTGACACGTGGCTTTCACTGGAACCAATGAACGGTGTCAACAGGACCCCTGCGCATGTACAAAATGCCAGGAGAGAGCTGCTGAGGTGTCGGATCCGTTAGCACAACCAGAAAATCACACGAATGCAAAGAGGCCAGTTTTGTATCGGTATCATCAGGTGTTTCGAGTAGAATCAGTGAAATCCAGTAGTGGTTAATTTTCATCCAATGTACAGAGTCGAAATAAAGCTGTCGAAGTGTATTCTGCCCCAGATGCAACACCTGACACTGTTATGAATGTTATAGTCAATTCAGTTAAAAAGTTCATCATAGGAAATAAACACATTTTGTGTAGCTTTAGGGGTAACAGAACAAATATAACTTTGGGGGCAACATAGTGTTGTGATAAAAGTGATATTTTACAACGCAGAAATATTTATTGAATTGATTGTGGTAGATGCATAGCTCATAATTCATCAAAATACACTGCTGTAAATGCACCAAAAATTAGAAGCAGTTATTGCTAGGACTGCTAAATATTTTTATATGTACACAAAGTAACTGAAGTACAATTTTTATGTACGGGACTGAATTGATGTTGAACTAAAAGACACACACGCACTTTTTTAAAAAGATTTTTATTTGAGAACAGTCTGACAGTGTCCAGAGGGGGAGGGGAGGGAATTTCAGGGGAAAAGGGGAACAGTTTAGAGCAACAAGTATAAAGGACTCATGGACAAAAATTATGGGGGGTGGAAATGGGAGGAAGGTGGGGAGGGCTGGGGTGGTGGGCTGGGTGCGGGGTAAAAGACAGAAAACTGTACAATATCAACAATTAAAAAATACTGATTAAAAAAATTATTAAATAAAAAAAGATTTTTATTTATTTATTCTTAAAGAAAGGGGAAGGGAGGGAGAAAGAGAGGGAGAGAAACCTTAATTTGCGGTTGTCCCCTACTGGAGACCTGGCCCACAACCCAGGCACGTGCCCTGACTGGGAATTGAACTGATGACCCTTTGATTCACAGGCGGACACTTAATCCACCGAGTTACACCACCAGGGCAAAAAAAAACACACCCCTTCATTGTAGCAGAATGAGCTTTCTCCCTTTGCTGCCCCCATCACTTGGACTTTTAAGTGCTGGAGATTCAGAGAAATGTATTCTTAAATAAACATAAGTGATAGACAAAGATAATAACATTTTTGCAGAGGCTTTGGTTTTATTTGGGTCAATGTCAGCTGAAAATGGTAATCAAAATATTCAACAAACGGAGCACCAAAAGCTTTACTGACAATGAAACTGGTGGGTCAGGAGACATTGGCGTTTACCCTACAAAGTCAAGGTGAGACTGAACCAAATGAACATTGAGAGCTGAGAGTGTAGATGATTTCATTTTGAACTCTGTGACTATCCCTTGTTATAACTTGATTTGGGGGGAAGAACTGTCCATACCGTTCCTATTTAATTGGGTATATTTCTATTCTGTACCAAGTAGAATGAAATTGAAAAGGGCTACGCTTTTGCAGTATCTACATTTGGTAAAACATTCCAAAGAATCATAACTGGGGACAATAGATTTGATGAGTTCTGTCTGTGGAAAATAGTTTGGTGGCTTCTAAACTGAGAATGAGGACCAGATGACAGTGTCTACCGAAATATTCCAGCCTAACCATTTATGTACTTCCATATGTAATGTGATATACATCATAACACACAGTGGAGCAGAAGAAAGGGTTTTGCTGGAAAAAGAAAAGTTGATATCAGAATGGACTATTGAGTGGCATTTTGTCAGAAAAACAATATTTCCAGAAGTATTTTCAGGAAGATCAGAAAGTGTACGCAAAGCCTAGAAACGCAAAAATATCACAGGTTCTTGTTCTAAATTATATGAGCTTTAAAGCCACATAGAAAAAGGAGAAAAACCGCTTATGATGTTGGTTATTTAGACAGAAAAATGTCTTCCTACACAACAGCCACCGATGTTCAGGGAGCTGGAATACGGGAAATGCAATTTCTCTAGGCACCACGTTTTGGCAAAGACTCCGCCCCTCACCCCTCTCAATGTCAGTGACAGGGTGGACTGCCACTGAAGAGTGAACTTGAGCTAAACACAAGCTGAATTTCCACACTGTGCAGATGTTACATAAAATGCAACTGGTCACTTCGCAAGGTCAGGGCGCCGCCTCCCCAGAATCATTTAAATACACAATAAACATCCATCTGTCAGGAATTTCTCAGCCTCCCTTGGCCTGGAGAACAGGATAGGTGTCCTCCTGAGATTCTTAGCAAGGCCGTGTCCCCAAACTGAGAGGCAACAGGAAAATTAATGAAGATCTGAGAAAAACGCCTGCTCTCCAAATCTTTCAATAATACATCCTTTACCGATTTTTCCTATGGATTCTTGGTCCTCTGGGGTTACTAAAACAAAAATACCTGATACTGGCTGCCTTAAACAGTACACGTGGATTTCTTACAGTTTTGGGGGCTGGAAGTCCAAGATAAAGGCAACGATGGATTCAGGGTTTGATGAGGGCCCTCTTCCTGGTCCAGAGATGGACCCCTTCATTCCCATTCCTGGTGCCCCAACCCTTATAACCGAGACACCTCCCAAAAGTTTCATCTCCTATGACCGTCATATTCAGAAATAGGTTTCACGTGTGACTCTTGGGAGACACATGAACATGCAGTTTACAGCCATCTCGGTGACCCGTGGGTGAAACACAAATGCACTCTAATGCCACTTAGCCAAACCCTATCCGGGTCTAGGGTCTAGCCCCACCCGCTCTGAACCACAGGGCTTTGCTCCAATTAGGCTAACTTACCACTTACCTTCCCTTTCACAGCTAACTCTACCTTCATACTGGTCTCCCCAATTCAGATGGAATTTCCTTTCCTTTTTTCCTCAGGCCTCTTTAAGGCCCTACTCAAATTCCAAAGATATTATATGAGTTACACAAATACAATGTCTTAGGTCCACATTTAGTGACATGGTACACTACATCAAATAAAATAGTTACTTTGCACACAATCCCTTGTCTTCCCAGAATGTACATTATTACAAATAGATTCTGGTTGTTGTTTTTTGTTTTTTTTTTTTCTTTTTGGATTGATTTTCCTATCTTTAGCCGTGAAATAGAACCGAGATTGGATAATTCGCCACTTAGGGCGTATGGCAACATTTTGAATTTTTAGTGTTTGTTTGTTCACTGAGTACCTTTAAATCCTGAATTATTTACCTGCTAAGGGGCTTGTCGTGCATGAATATTACATATGAAACTGACGGTGCGACAGGCGCTTGCCCCACATAATTATTTCTTTTGGCAGGAGGTGGACCTAATGTTTGGACCTTAGAGAGCCACTGTGGTTTTTAAAAGGTCACAGTTAGCCAGCTATAATTTATTCTGTGTGTCTTTCAGGAACAGACAAGAGTGATTCAGTTGACAGAACTCGATTATTTCTTCCCATAAATGATTTCATAGATCTTCCTAAGGAGGTATAATTTCTATGCTGCATGGACCAGGAAAAAGAGAAAAATCAATAGGGCAAATTGGAAAAATGAAAAAGTAACAAATTTGAGAAGCCACTCCAGCTTAGAGATAAAAACCAAACAGAGGAAATGTATACTTAATCCTCAATTGAAATAGCTTAAGGGTTTGAAAAATGTATGATGTTTCCTCTACCTTCATATTTCTGAACTAACAACTTTAGGAAGTTTAATGATACTTAACAAGACATAAGAATAATTTTAATTTTTATTTACTGACTTGAGAGGAGAGAGAGAGAAGCATCGATTTGTTGTTCTACTTATTGATGCACTCATTGGTTGATTCTTGGATGTGCCCTGACCAGGAATCGAACCCACAACCTTGGCGCATCAGGACAATGCTCTAACCAACTGAGCTACCTGGCCAGGAAAATAACTTTTTTTCTATGTTGGATAAAACCTGATTATTTTAAGATAGAAAGCTAACACACTTCTCCACTGCTGAAAGTAGTCGAGAATAACCAAGAGCATTTTCCTGAAATGTGAAAATAAATTGACAACATTCAGCAGACATTTCTCCTTTTGTGTTCCTCGCAGTTTGTTTTTTCCAGATCTGGAGCTAGAGTCTCTAAAGCATAGCTAGAAGGCTTCCGACTTGTCAGAAAACACAGGAGCTATGCTAAAGCTCTTTCTAGAGTTTCAGTACAATCCATGTTTTAACGATTTCCTGGGTTTGAAAATGTGGGATATTTATACTTACCCTGGCATTTGGGGAAGATTGAGGATGATGTCTGTGGTTTCAGAGAATCAAGTTAATATTTCTTTGGTATTTCCAGTCAACTGAGGGTGCCCCGTGAACACGGAACTCCAATGTAAATACTGAAAATCCTGTACTTCCATCGCACCAACAGCCAGCGTTTCATAATTTGGACATCCCGGCTCCCGTTTAAGGAATGACGAACTCATGGGAAAGGACCAGCATCAATTGGGATCGCTTTAAAGTGTTCAAACATTTGAATCAGAAACACCGCCTGGAGACTCAGGGGCCTTGCGTTTCAGGGCCCACAGTGGAGGGGAGACGGACAGACCACACACTTATTGAATCCAGCCAATCAATTTATGTAAGGATTCAGAGCCACAGTTTTCTTCACATGCTGTGTTTGAAGTTAAAAAGGCATTGTTCTTTTTTTTAAAAAAAAAAATATTTATTTGTTTTCAGAGACAGGAGAAGGGAGGGAGAAAGAGAAGGAGAGAAACATCAACGTGTGGTTGCACTTGCACGCCCCCTACTGGGGACCTGGCCCGCAACCCAAGCATGTGCCCTGACTGGGCATTGAACCGGCGACCCTTTGATTCGCAGGCCGACAATCAATCCGCTGAGCCACACTAGTCAAGGCAAAAAAAAAACGCACTGTTCTTTGCACATTATCATTAAAGCTAGCTGTGGAACTGTTTTCAACTCGAGGTCTCCAACTCCTAGAACCTGGACCTATATAGAACTTTTTCTACATGTCCTGTTCATGCGGTGTGAACTTTAAGTGAAACTGCATGTTTTCATGAATACAAATTAAGCATTGGGTCTTAATAACGCTTTCAATCTTTGCCTGGATTATGAACAAAAAGTAGTATCCGTTGTTCGACTATCCCGGAGGTTGGCTGAACACTTGTGGGCACTCACTAGCCCTGGGAATTTCTTCATTCATCAACTGCCTCTTTACCCACCTTCCTGTTGGACTTCTCTGCCCCTTTTATTGTTATGCATTTCACACACCATGCCATTCTGTGGCTTGTATTTCGATTTTGGTTTTGTTTGCTGTGCTGCAGAGAAGTCTGCTTTGCTCGATTTTAATTTAAGGCCAAAGATATTAGCTGTTTCCTTTCCTTTTATTTTTTTTTTTTGAAGATTTTATTTATTTATTTTTAGAGAGAAGGGGAGGGAGGGAGGGAGAAAGAGAGGGAGAGAAACATTGGTTGCCTCTTGCACGTGCCCGGACCGCAGGACAGAACCACAACCCAGGCATGTGCCTTGACTGGGAATCGAACCTGTGACCTTTTTGCTTTGTGAGACGGTGCCCAGCCAACTGAGCCACGCAGGTCAGGGCTCAGCTGTTTCCTTTTGTGCCTTCTGGTCTTTACCACAGGCTTGGAAAGCCCTCGTTGACCACATTAACGGACTTACATCTTTTGCTTTTGCTGCTCATCAAATGCTGCCTTAAATTATTTGTTATTCTTTATCCACAAGTAGATCATCGGTCAAGGAATAGATATTATCTAATTTGCTGCCTGTAAGAAATCACTGGATCCTAGCTAAATGCCTTGAGTATGGGAAGGATTGAGTAATTATGATTGATGGACCACTCATATCAACAAAATTATCAGAACCAGCACCTGGTGTTGTTGAGAATATAGCAAAATTATATTCTTTTGGTTGGGCCTTAAATTCTTATAATCTTTTTGGAGTGCAATTGTTGTTAATGTATACCCAAAGCCTTTTAGATATCTGTTTACTCCTTGGAATTAATTCTGCGAGCATGATCCGAGTTATACAGTCAAAGAAATTTTCCTCACAGATTTATTTACGGTAGCAAACATCCAGAAATTTCCTAGAGGTATTATGGTAAGGTATTGCATAATGTATGACATGTTTATAAATTATTATTCTGTAAACTAAGAAAAGTCTTGTGTTTGAAGATAACTAATTACTTGGAAATGCTCATGATTCAATGCCAACTTAAAATAAAAAACAAGCAAAGATTTTCTTCGTAAAAGTACTATACGCCCATAGTAATGAACGTGCATACAGTACAAAAGGGAATCATTCGGGCTCTGGATGGGGAGCTCAGTTGGTTGGAGCACCATCCCAATACTATGCCAAGGTTGTGGGTTCAATCCCCGGTCAGGGCCCATACAAGAAGCAAGCAATGAATGCATAAACAACTGGAAAAACAAATTGATATTTTTTCTTCCCCTCTCCCTTCCTCTCTCTCTCTAAAATCAATCAATAAAAAAATTTTAAAGGGAGTCATTTGGAATGTATAAGTTTTCTTCTACCCCTTCCTCCTAACTTACTACCCGGAAATAACCACCATTAATAGTTTCTGTACTATAGTTTGTGAATGCCTTTGTATCTTAAATAATGCAAACATCCACCCCTGCGTCTTGATGTGTCGGGAAACCTTACAGATCTTCAGCATTTTCGCTACCTCCTGGATCCTCTCCCTCCCTATTAATTTTTGAAAGTCAGAAATATCACCAGTCTGTGTCTAGAAGTGTGTGTTTTTAAAATTATTATTTGTTTATCCAAACCTCTCTGCAGCCCCATGGTACAGTTCTTGAGGGACAGCGCTTGGCGGATCTGCTTGGTATGTACCAGGGCGGCACCGGACAATCTGAATATTTTGTAGGGCTTCGTTTACCTGCCTGTGTGGCCACTCAAAAGACATCGGATGTGGATTTCTCTGGAAATAGCTTTTGACACAATGAAGTGTCATCAAGCTCAGTCACATGGTCTGCATTTGGGCGACCCTAGTGACTGTCGGGCCGCCCATCCCTGTTCTGCGCTTTTGTCCTTTTGCATCCCGGGGGGCTAGCAGTCCCCCATCTTCCATGCGGGCAAGATGGCTAGAAAGCAGGAACCACAGCGGCCAGCAGTCCTGTTACAGCTCACTGGAGGGGTCGTGTGCACAGGCGTCTCGTAGCTGAAAGGAGAGCTCAGTCCCCAGGCTGCTTTCTTACTACCAGGGTGACAGTGAAGGTCCCCTCTGCATGGGAAAGGAGATGCGCCCACTGACTGGAAGCTGAGTACATTTGCAAATCTGCCATTTTTTTCTTTGTTTTTACTGTTGCCACTATTATAGACGCCCCCAATTTCCCTCATTGCCCTGTCCCCCGCCCCTCCATGGGTCACACATATATGTTCTTTGGCTAATCTCTCCCCCTTCTTCCATCCAGTTTCCTCCCTGCAACCCCTTCCCCTCTGACAGCTGTCAGTCTGTTCCATGTGTCCGTTGCTCTGATTCTATTTTGTCCATCAGTTTATTTTGTTCATTAGATTCCACATAGAAGTGTGATCATACGGTATTTGTCCTTCTCTGACTGGCTTATTTCACTAAGCATAATAATCTCCAGGTCTATTCATGCTTTCACGAAAGGTAAGATTTCCTTCTTTTTTATCGATGCGTAGTATTCCATTGTGTGAATGTACCACAGCATTTTAATCCATTCGTCTACTGATGGACACGTGGGCTGCTTCCAGATCTTGGCTATTGTAAATAACGCTGCAGTGAACACAGGGTTGCACATCTTCTTTGGAAGGGGTCTTTTGGGAATCTTAGGGTATATTCCCAGAATTGGGGTCGCTGAGTCAAAAAGTAGCTCTATGTTTAATTTCTTGAGGAAATTCCATAGCGCTTTCCACAGCGGCTGCCCCAGTCTGCACTCCCACTAACAGCGCACAAGGGTTCCCCTTTCTCCACGTCCTCGCCGACTGACGCTTGCTGTTTGTTGATATGTTGATGGTGGCCGTTCTGGCAGGTATGAGGTGATGTCTCTTTGTGGTTTTAACTTAACTTGCGAGTCTCCGTTTCCTCCCCTCTGCTCTGCTGAGGGCCAGCCTTTCAGAAGCACATTGTTATGTGACACTTTGTGGGCCAATTCCTGCCGGGAACACCCTGCTCACAGATACGTTTGGTACCCAAACGGGTTTCTGCAGCAGTGGAATCAGAGGCATCTATAAATCCAGCCTCCATGGGTGTTTTCTTATCAGGATTCTCCCTCACCTGCCTCAGTGCCAATGGCCAATCTGCCCATCACTGGTTCCCAGGTGAAGTGAATGGGCTGTCTTTCAAAGCCTTCATCAACATGCCCCGTTGAAACAGCCGGGCACCTTCACGATACACTGAGGACTTGGAAATGGGTTTGGCTCCTTTAACACTGGTAACGCTTCGCCATAACGCAGAGATCTCTTCCCACAATAAACAAAGCAATTCATGTGCCTTTAATTTGCACCTAACCAAACGGAAAGGGTGCGCGCTTTTTTTTACCATGTGACACGGAGACGGATTTTTCTTTAAAAACCAAGTCTCATGCTGTGACTACAATTAGCGTAATTGTCAGCTCTTCTCTAAAAACAAATATGTATTAAGAGAAACGCCAGCACTGTGCTCTCCTCTGGTGTGAAAATGAGACAATCAAAATCTATTGTAATTACCTCAGTGATATTATAATTAGCAACGATTAAGTTATTCCACGCTGCTTTTTTCCTCTTGGCTACAATTAAAAAAGTATATATCTTTCTACTGCACATTAGCTGATCATTTTACCTCCATACATGTCTGGTAAGTGGATAAATTAGAAGTAATTTTAAAGCACAACTTCGTTAAAGCATACATCTTTCCACGTAACTACCTTAACCCTGTAGGTACACCTGTGTGCCTTGCTACTTGGTGCAAAAAGTACTTTCGCCCTGGTTTTTTGGTCAGAAATCAACTGTGTTTTTAAAGAGATAGTCCCAGAGAATGGCTTTTGTTTTTGTTTTTGTTTTTTAATGACAGATATCTGAAGGACGTGATTAATCCTTCAGGTCTTGCCAGGCATGGCCACCAAGCTCCAAATCTTGGCAGAATTGGCAAAAACCAGTTTGTAAAATAAACGGCAGAAGACTGGCTGGCTGCACCGTCTTAGCAAGAAAAGGCCCGGGTAGAGGAATCTCTCTCTACTTCAGTTAGTAGAAAAAGTGAATTAGGCCGTAGTTATAAATATGTCTTTTGTATATTACATATGTCTTCCTATTTCTCATAGATAACTTTCATGCCATCTCTTCCCACTTATTACTGATGGGAAAAGCGAGACAAATACCATATGGTTCCACTTCTACTCGGAATCTAAAAACAAAACAAACAAAACAAAACAAAAACAGACTCGCAGAAACAGAGACCAAAGGGATGGTTAGCAGAGGGGAGGGGGTGGGGCGATGGGAGAAAAGGGGCGGGGAAATACACTCGATGATACTGTGATACGTTTTCACAGTGACGGAAGATCACCGGAATTAATGGGGAGATCATCACACTGGAAGGTGTAGCAATGCTGAATCACCACACTGTACACTTGAAACCAATATAATCAATATGAAATTGTATACCAACTAAAATGGAGAAATAAGTTGATAAAACGAGTTCCTGAGCTAGTGAAGATCTGATTACAACCGGAAGCTTGCCTCAGTTTCGGAGGCAGGAGGTGTGGCCTCATACTTACCTATTTAAAGCCAAACAGACACATGCGTGCCTGTGTCCTATCGGCAGGACCGTGATTGTTCACGAACAGAAGCAAATGCCCAAATGTGTGTTTCCTTTGAAACATTTATAATGACCTTGCACCAGAGGGACCAACTCTGCCATTTGAGAGAAATGGCAGAAGCACGTCTTTTTCCTTTTTTTGCATTGTCATTATTAACCAGGTTGGGTTTTTTTTTTATTTTTTGGTTAATTTTTTCATATATATAATTTTTATGAGCAACTAGGAGGTTTCAGGCCTGGTTTGGAGACTTTGTAAGGCATCTGTCATTCCCTGGTAGAAGGTAGAGAAAAGAGCTTGAACAGGGTTCACTTTCACCATCTCACAGGGAAGAGAACTGAAGCAGGAGAAAAGCATTGATCTGGTAAAGACCAGAAGCATCTAGCATTTTCCAGAATGTTCTTCTCAGAGGACAGGGGTCTCAGAGAAGCTCAGGCAATGGAGGGACCAGAGTGAAGCAAGGAAGTAGATGCATAGGATTTCAAAGGGACCATACCCACCTGTGACACCGTTCTAAGCCACCACTGATTTACACGGGTACCATTTTGAAAAGGAAGGCTATTTTTTAAGAACTGGGGGCACCGTGGGAATGTACAAAAATGAATGGATGCAGGTGTTCTGAGTCAAGCAAAATAATAAAAATGCAGGGGCGGGGGCTGTTGTATAGGAGTTCCGATGTTTCCCATGGGGCCAGCGTCACAGGTGTGTGACATCTGCAGTCACGTGGAAGGGCACCAAGCAGCTGTCTCAAAATTCTGAATCATTTTTTGAACAGAGGGCTATGAGTTTTCATTTTGAAAATGATGAAGCCCACGTTTCCTTCCTATTTGTCTGCCTTCCTTGTGGAAGCAGGAGAAAGTTCAGAGGTCAACAGCCACACCGCCTTTCACCTGGCGTGGTCCGTGTGACATTGTTATGCCCTGACCGGTGTGGCTCAGGTGGCTGTCCTTTCACAAAGCAAAAGGTCGAGGGTTCGATTCCCAGTCAGGGCACATACCTGGGTTTCAGGTTTTGTCCCTGGTTGGGGAGCATGCAAGAGGCAACTGATTGATGTTTCTCTCCCCCTCTTTCTCCCTCCTCCCCGCTCTCTAAAAATAAATAAATAAAATCTTAGAAAAGAAGGACTCCTATGCGGAATTACAGTCATACGCTCACACTCCGCACACAGAGAAACACACACTGGATGCGAACAGAGGGCTTTTCACACCCAGACACTATAAAACCTCTCCCGTAATGCTGACAATGAACTTGTCTGACTTCCACGTTGACATAAGGCGCCATCCCCATTCATGTCCTCCCTCCGCGATGGCGTGTGGGGCGTGGCGAGCCCATTGCCCACCGGTGCCTCTGGTGACCGAGTGGCCTCCTCAGCAGTGAGCTGCTGGTCACTCGACTGGTTCTGAATGCCTGTCACCCCTCCAGAGCCCCGTCAATGTGAGCTCGTTAAATGCTTCTTATTTATCACCATGTTGACGGCGATTACGGTTCAGTGGGTCTTGTTTTGCTGAGAGTTATGCAGCTGGAACATGGGAAAGAAGACATTTCCGCCTTCCAGTGTTTCTGGACGTAACAGGAGGGGAGGAGACAGGCGAGCCAGCCGAGCCCACCTGGTGCGACGGGACATGGTTTCTTTGGAGCCATACATGAAGGTTCAGGGAGTTAAAGGGGCAGGCAGAACATTCCCGAAACTTCCAGGAAGGGTTTTCTCCTCCGGAAAGGATCTGTGTCTCCACCACCTTCTCTCCGATTCGGGAGTTCTCACGATCGCCTGGATTCCCGGGCTCCCCACCTGTTCACTTCCCCACGAATGGATGCATTCAGATCAAAGAGTGGAATTAAAATAAAACACATTCTTCCTGGGCTGGTGTGGCTCAGTGGATTGAGTGCCCGCCTGCAAACCAAAGGGTCACTGGTTCGATTCCCAGTCAGGGCACATGCCTGGATTGCGGGCCAGGTCGCCAGTAGGGGGCGCATGAGAGGCAACCACATATTGATGTTTCTCTCTCTCTCTCTCTTTCTCTCTCCCTTCCCCTCTCTCTAAAAGTAAGTAAAAAAAGACCTTTAAAAAAATTAGAAACCTTAAAATAAAAAATAAAAATAAAATAAAACGTATTCTGAGAAGAAAGTACAGCTCCAATTAGAAATCCTCCCTTTCATATTTTGTGAAAATTTTGCAGATCACTGACCCCACCAAGTTCTCAAAGTGGTTCAGTCTGAGACAAAGAGCCTGGAGAATTAGAGTTTCTTGCTTGTTAATAAGGCTTGTGAGTAATAACCGTGGTTCTCAGTTCAGAAGTTGTTAGCCAAATCTGCCCACAGCAATAACAATGGGCAGAGAGGGGAAGAAAATGCACAAGAAAGAAAGAAAAATTATAGCAACATTTTCTCGCTCTGAGTCTGAGTCCACACCCCACGTTTTTTCTTTCATCTTCTACCCCAGGACCCCGATGTGTTTCTTCTATTCAAGTTTTATGCTACAAATTGTTTTTAGATCCTTGAAGCAACTCAACTGAAGGAGTATAATCTTTCTCCTTTCAAGCCTCGAAGCACAACCTTCCTTACTAGGTACTTTTTTTTAAGTCTATAAATAGGAATGGCTCGCCACAAGGACATGTTTATAATTATCGATATTTTTGTGCATCGTGGTATGATAGCGCCCATCACGCCACTTTGCAGAGATTTATTTATTATCTGTGTCACCGTTTATAGTGTCAGCTCCACAGTAGCAGGGACTAGACCTTTTTTCTTCATTTTTTTAACTCCTTTCTAACTCCCTAAAGTGGGGTCCCTCGATTACCAGCCTCACGGTTAACCAGAGGCTTGTGGGAAATACCAACTCTTGGGCGCTATCTCAAGCCTGCACTGAATGAGCTTCCAGGCAACTCCAGTGCAAGGAGCACGTAGGGGAGTGGGGGAGGGAAGCGCTCTGCTAGCCGAGCTCAGATCCCACCATGGGAAAGGTGTTCGGGCTGTTTATTGTGTGACTCGTTTACCCGTGCGTGCCCTTGAGGTCCACTGTCTCCTTCGTGGACGTTCCCAGTGCAAACTCTCTCCCCTTCCCTCCCCTGCAGTTCAGAGAGCTCACAGGGAGTCTTCGTGGCTGTTTTCCGTGACTGACACATGGAAAGATTAGGAGCACTCCGAGCTCTGTGCGGGTGCAGCTGTGTCCCGGGGAGCTGTCCCCCTTCCTCTCCCATCACCACGACCAGGCTGATCTCTGTTTCCTTCCCTCCCACAGACCCAGGCTGGTGGAGCGAGGCGCACAAATCCGTCCCCATGACCATGGCACCAAGAGCAGGAATTCTCTCTCAGATCCTTTACCGCGTGTGTGTGTCATTCGCAGGAGGAAGGACCAAAGAAAGCCTTTCGCCCTCCGCACTAAGCTGGTCTCTGAATCCAAGGCAGGCTCTGTGTGTCCTAACAGGCCTGTTGTAACGTCATCTCGTCATCTCCTCGCGATGTTTTTGCTCCGTAAACACCTTGTACCTCTCCTGCTGTTATCAGGGGAAGGTATTGTAACTCCTTACCCGCCAGTCTTCCCTGTGAAATCCCTCGAGGGCAGCTATTACGTCATATTTATCTTTTGGTTTCTCTGGGAGCCATCCAATCAGTGTTTGTTGATGTATCAATAAATGCTTCCCTCATTGCCTTTGCTAAAGCCGGAAAGTTGTCATCTACTACTTCTTCTGTGACCACTACTAGGACCCCTGCATTTATAACTCCAGGGACAAAGACAGATGAGCAGTCTCTCTTTTTTGTTGTTGCTTTAGAGAGAGAGGAAGGGAGAGAGAGCCACATGGATGCGAGAGAGAAGCATCTGCTATGCCTCCTACACTGGGCTGGGAATCATATCTGCCACGACTGGGGATCGAACCCACAACCAAGGTGTGTGCCCTGGTCGGGAATCGAATCTGCAGCCCTTCGATTACTGGACGACACTCCAACCAACCAAGTCACACCAGCCAAGGCGATGAGCAGCCACCTACTGGCAGAGACCGGACTGCATTTATAATTGTAGCTGGCTCCTGCTAACAGAGAATCTGGGTGTTCAGTGAAGGTTCATTGAATGAATGGGAAAGTCTAGCCTTTTACACGCACATTCAACAAGCCATCCAATGAGAGAAATGTAATGGTCATCATGGCCTTCTAGAAATTTCTGGCACCAACAAGTTTTTAGACATTTTACTCTTTAGTGACATAAATCAAGCAAGGGTTACTTGACTCCAAACAGCGCACGCCTTCTATCATTTCGGACTCCTGTACGCGTGTGCCCTGATCTCAGATGGTCACGGATGACTCTCAGTGTAAATATGGAGACACGTGGTGTGTGTTTCACGGTATTAGATCTTTCTCTGCTGTCCCAGAGACTTAACGCTATACATATCATAACGTAAGACTAGACAAGTGATATATTGTGAAGCTTTTGAAACTTAGCCCATTCATCAATGGAGCCAAACATCTACATTACTTCTTGAAATGCTCACTTGTATTTATAATTCAGAAGGTATAGAAAACACGACTCTACCGGGAAATCCTGGTTATTTCATCCCCAATAAAAGCTAGCTTGCCAAAAGTGATAATGCTGGGTTGTGATGCTTTAATTTGGAAAGAAATATGAGCCAAATGAGACTCTCTTCTCCCTATCAATTAAGACAAAAATTAACCTTATGTTGATGGAGAACAGATTTCTTCTGCTTTGCTTTTGTTCCACATGCTGGGAACTCCAATGGAGATGAAATTGTGGTGCCCATATTTGCACTTCTGAATAAATTTTAACTGGCATTTGATAAATTTGATACAAGTGGCGACTTTAGGATTAAGAATTGCAACCTCTTATTTCTGATACTTGGAAGAATACTGTAGTGAAAAAAGAGAGAGAGAGAGAGAAAATCAAGGTGTTCATGTCACAGCGGTAATACTGGCGGGGACACTCAGTGACTGAGAAAATGAATGGTCTATGATCCAGCTAAAATGATTTTGAAAACCTGAATCATTTGATTCATTATTTAAAATTTGATCTACGCTAAACAAAGGCAGGGGTGTTGTGCAAGTTTTTCATTCCATTTTCACTTTATAAACCTTTTGATAATATGATAAATTTGGTGAAAAATCAATTTTTTTAGAATAAAATTTGTTTCTTCTCTAAGAAGTAGTTTCCCATTAGTTTTTGGAGACCAACAGAAAGAGTGGATGTGTTTTACAGGGAAAAAGTATCTTTGATAATGTATTTGTGGAATTGGGGATCTTCTATGTGTTCTGTTTTTTTTTTTTTTTTAATATATTTGCTATTTGTCAAAACCCAGAAAAGCCCTGCCTACTGTGGCTCAGTGGATTGAGTGCCAGCTTGCGAACCAAAGGGTCGTGAGTTTGATTCCCAGTCAGGACACAGGGCTGGGTTGAGGACCAGGTCCCCAACAGGGGGCACACAAGAGGCAACCATACATTGAAGTTTCTCTCCTCTCCTTTTCTTTCTCCTTCCCTTCCCTTTTCTAAAAATAAATAAATAAAATCTTGTAAAAATAAACCAGAAAAAATGTCCGCAAGCCATACACACTTTGAGAAGGAAGAAAGCCATGTTTTGCCTAACTTCTGCCCGACATTATTATTTTTTAAGTCCTTACCTTTTCGGTTTTACATTATTATAAATGTCCACGTTATAAAATGTTTCCCATTATTGTTTTTATTTTTATGGAGTTTATTATTCTTTTAGTTCTTCACATTAGTATTATTTTCAATTCTTTACATTTCTCTCTTAGGAAGCCAGCACCTATTTATTGACCTATATTGAGGTATCACCCATAAGAAATTAGGGCTGACTTCTCACGTGACCTGGGGAAATTTATTCAAATCAGAGGTCTGACGAGAGAGATGCAGGTGAGACAGGGATGCTGAGAAGATCTCCTGGGGTGTGAAAAATACAGTAAAGTGTATGATTATTCCTATTCAGTCCAATACAGAAGTTGAACTTCGTTACTATTTAACACGTGGGTTAGCACAAGGGGCTTCCCCATGGACCTACAGGCCAGGTACTCGCTCAGCAGGTGAGCGGGTTTCTGCCGGATCCCTGACTCACGCATGGCCCCAGGCACTGCAACTCACACGTTCCTGCTTTCAATGAGCTCATTTTCTTTTTAAAAAATTCTATCAGTATCACTTCTTTTTATCTTATTTTATCGTTGTTCAAGTACAGCTGTGTGCACTTTCTCCCCACCTCTCCCGGCTACACCAGCCCTCCCCACCTCCCTCCCCTGATCCCAGTCCCCCTCGGTTTTGTCCCCGTGTCCTTTACAGCTGCGAATGAACTCATTTCATAAATGGGCAAGTGGCTAAAAGAAACAATTCCTGAAGAAACATGTGATGACAGATACGTAAGTCTACGCGCGCGCACAAAAAAGACCTCGACAGCCACACCCGGAGACGGAGCGGACGCGGCACTTTGGGAAGGAGAGTTCGGGAAGGTGGTTGCTGTTACGGGATGCTGTTAGTCAGACGACAGGTGCGCACGCGCAACTCCCCCGTCAGCGTGGGCAGACACGCATGCACACACGCACACACCTACCCGACGGACAGGCAACTTAGGGAACAAAATTGTTCTAGCCGCTCTAAATTGTCACTTAAGCGACAATTTCGGTGCGTTTCGGACCCATTTATTGCGCGTACAGAAATGCAACACCTTTTGATTAGTTTGCACAATGCACCGAATGACAAAAAATAGGACAAAAGTGCATTGAATTTCAAAAACAAGTTCTGTATCATTGGTGGATGATATTGACAGAGTGTGGCAGATTTTTGTGAGATATTTTTCCACCGTGATAACCGTTGTAACCAGGTAACTGGGCTAAATTGAATTGAAAATAAGACATTCACATTTCGCTGGACTTTTAAAGAAAAGGGATATTTCTGTTTTAGATATTCTGTAATAATCATAGGGCATTGAGAAAAGTTGGTTATACTTTTAATAAAAAATAAATCTTTTGTCTCATGATTTTTGGCTTCCCATTCTCTGTTCATTCCACTGTATACAGAACATTCAGGCAGTACTATGATTACGTAATTGATACAAATTCCCAGGTGTATTTTGAGATTGGGTGAGTTTGTAAGGTCATTGGGACATCTAAAGGGCAACGATATTTGACCTTACTTGATAGCACCTAATACGCCTTCTCCGTAGGGTGACACAGTGTTATAAACTATAACTTACTGGTGACATTAAAAAAGTTACATTAGAAATATTTGGTCCTGAATACATAGCTGATTTTTTTTCTGGTGCAGAGATTTATGTTACTAATTTGCTTAGAGAACATTATATAATCAATGCAAAATATTGTAAAACTATACTAATTGAGATTAATTAAGAAGAAAAACCTATCTGCTTTAATAATACAACAGAGTCGTAAACTTGTTTTAAAAGCAAGGCTGCGTCTGCTATTTTCCGCTACAGATAGTGACTTAAATTAAAGAGGCTCGGAAAAGGGGGTCAGCTTTCAGGATTTTCAGTTTGCATATACAAATAACTCCATTATTATATGCAAATGCATGCCTTTGGAGCGTCGGAAATTTTTCCTTCAAATAAATATTCTTGCCTACCATTTTGTGCATGTCGATAATTTGCCCAGCAAACTGTTTCATGCGAAGATGTGTTTCATGGCAGCCGCAGTCGTATTCATTATAAAATCTAGATGAGCGAGGTACAGACTGCAGAGACTCAGTTGAACTTCTGTCGTCAGTCAAAAACCTGAAGGGTTTATATCTTTTTCTTCTTCTTTTTTTAAGAGAGAGGGGAAAGGAGGAAGGAGAAAGAGAGAAACAGGAGCACTGAGGTGAGAGAGACGTTTCGATGCATTGCCTCTCACACAGGCCTGGACCGGGCATAAAATGACTGTATCCCAGGCATTTTCCCTGACCGAATCGAACAGGCGACCTTTCACTTTGCACAGCGACACCGAATCCGCTGAGCCACGCTCGTCAAGGCCAAAGGATTTACATCTTCGGTTTCCGTTTCCAAGTCTCTCCATCTCCTTCACGGATGTGGCCATTCTTGTCATGTCCATGGCCCCTACCATTATACGAGACATCTAGCTCTATTGTTTTTCCAACTAAACTGTCTCTTTTTTTGCAACCTTACAAGATTGGTAGCTATGAAGTCAGGAAGTGGAGATCTTAAAAGGTCTCCGGAGGCAATAGGTGTTGACTAAGCTGTTAAACAAGAGGAGCGGGAGTCCTTTGTCATCATTCTGCAGCGGCACTGATGGATGTGGGCAGGGCTCACCATTGGTTTTAGATAAACAAGACACAGGCAAAGATTGAGAGTAACCGCTCAGGTTTAGAAAAGGGGGTTGAAGGAAAAAAAAGTCAACAGAATAACAAGGAGCTTTGGTATTTCTCTATTGCCTTGCGTTTCGTTCAAGTTCCCGTCAAGTAACCTGTGTGCTGAATTATTTCATTGTGAATCCCACCCAGGGGGCAGCATCTCTTCCTCTTCTCTCTTGCTACAGAGGAAAGATGGTGTAACATTAACTCCTGCAGGGTAATAGGGTGCAGAAAATACCGAGCAAGCTGAATACACTTAAAATGCAAGTTTGTGGTCCCTGAGGATAAGGCTACCAGCTCCCTTAGAGGCAGGAAGTCAGTTCATCCTTGTAAAATCCTACAGAGAAGAGGTATTAGAATCACAGATAAATATTTCTAGGATCCAAACAGAACCTGTTACCCCACACCTTGGAGTCCGGGTATTATAAAAAACCCTCCTTGCATTTGGTGTGACCTGACCTGCCCGAGTACAATTCCTAGTGTCCCGTGCCCCTTTCTGGGAGGACATGGAAAGGGCAGTGGGATCGCTCAAGTTCAAAAGTGGCCCAGGCCTTGACCAGTATGGCTTAGTGGGTTGAGTATCATCCAGTATAGCGAAAGGTTGCCAGTTCGATGCCCGGTCAGGGCACGTGCCCAGGTTGTGAGTCGGGCCCCCAGTTGGGACGCATGAGAGAGGTAACCAATTGGTGTTTTTCTCTGACATCAATGTTTCTCTCCCTCTCTTTCTCCCTCTGTTCCCCTCTCCCTAAAAGTAAATAAATAATAATAAAATAAATATTTTATTTTAATGAATGAAATATTTTCATTTTCTTTAAAATGAATATTTTGTTTCAAAAATAAAAATAAAAAAAACTAAAACTGGCCCAGGATGGCTCCGAATGCGGTCCACCCAGTATCGGCGAAATCATCCTTCCCTTTCCGATGCCCACGTCACCTTTGTCTGGATGTGTCATGCAGTGACTGAGCGGTCCCTCACCCGGGGACGCCTGCCAGGGAGGTGACGGGTGACAGGCAGTCCTCGGCCCAGTGCGGCCAGCACGTGCTGTTGAAAGGCAGCCCTCCCGGCATAACGCCAGAGATCCATCCTCAGACCTCAACGACTGGAAATGGTCCCCCCACCAGACACTGTGTACCCAAGTTCATGGCCTATCCCGCTTGAAACGTGTCCCTCTTGGTGTTGTTCGGGAATCCCCCCCCCATCACCCTTCGTGGGAGCACACACTTGCAGTGGCCTCCTCAGTGAAAGTCTTAGCTAGAAAATTCAATCTTCAAGGAAAAATAAGCCACCCAAATGCATTTTTAAACATTAGCTAGAAGCCACCAAAACCCATTACCGATCGGCTAGAACACAGTTAAACCCCAGATTGATGTTTGTTTACAACAGACCTGGTCTCTAATACTTTTAAATTGAGGGAAGCTGACCAGCGAGAAATGTTCTCTTTTAGAGGCTGGGAGAGCATCCAAGTCGGCGCTTCTGGTCCATCCCCGCATGCTTTTAGGAAACTTCTCGACAGAAAGCGGTCCAGAGCTTGCCCTGTTTATTCCCTTAGGCGTTTCCCCCGGTTGCTTCACCTTCTGATCTAACTCTCTGCCCTTGTTCTTCGTGCCTCGGATTCCGCAGAGACTTCTTCCCAAACCCAGCTGTCCGCTGGAGCTGATAACACTGGCTAGTCGGAACTGAATGCCTAGCTTCTCAAGGAAACTAAACAAATGGCAGTTTGACGTTCCTGCGTGTGCTATAGATTCATGTCAGAAGAATCAAATGGGTCATCTTCTCGCTGTTGGAATTAGAGTTATTTTTGCTCTGTATTCACGATTTCGTTCCTATGCGGCTGAGGCTAAGGCTCTCACAGAATTTCACATAGGTCAAGAACATATGGTGATAGGTGTGTGGGTTTCAGACCCAGCTAGATGTATATGTATTTTTAAAGATTTTATTTATTTATTTTTAGACAGAGGGGGCGGGAGAGAGAAAAAGAAAGAGAAAACCATTAATGTGTGGTTGCCGCTCATGCACCCCACACCCAAGAACCTGGCCTGCAACCCAGGCATGAGCCCTGACTGGGAATCGAACCAGCAACCCTTTGGTACGCTTTGGTTTGCAGGCCGGTGACCGAGCCACACCAGCCAGGGTACATAAACATTTTTGAAATGAAAAGTTACACAGAAAGAGGAAAAGATGAGTGTTTTCTAGAGGGTAAGGTGTGGAGTGGGGGGCAGCGGGAGGATGTGGCTGTAAAAGGGGAACCGGGAGGATCTTGGCGATGCTAGAATGTTCCGTATCTTCACTGGACGGATGTCGACTTTCCAGTTGTGATATTGCAACACAGTTGTGTAAGAGGTCACTACGGTTATACGGCACACAAGATCCCTTCATTTTCTTCCTTACAGATATATGTAGATTCACACTCATCCCCCACCAAAATGTTTGCTTAAAACATGTGGATGACATTAAACCCTCACTGGGTCCTGGAAGGGGAAATGCTGCTACATTGTGAAATGCAGTCCAGCAATCGCTCGGTGCGCCGTTCACTACTGACTCAGTCTTTCAAACCCCTCATTACTGTGAAAACGTTAGACGCAGGTTATTGATGAAACCAATCATAATTAATCCCTTCAGTGTTCACGCAGTCGTAGTTTATACTTCCCGAGGAGCTCCCGTCTAATTTGACATTAATGGAGATAGAAAATAGTGAAAGGATCCTGAATTTATGGAATAATGTACACTGATCCTACATCACAAGATTTTTTTGTCACCGAGAGGTATTCGTGGCTTTATACAGCAAGACTGGGAAGCTCCAATAGTTCATCAGCGTGATGAATTTTATATAAATTGCATATAAATTCTCTGTATGATACCATAACAATGGGTACATGTCATGATGCATTTGTCCAAACCCATGTACGTACAATATCAAGTAAATCCTAATGTGAACTATGAACTTTGAGTGATTATGATGTGTCCATGTAACTTTCTAAAAAATAATAATAATAAATAAATAATTAAAAAAAAAAAAACATTCTGGTAGCTCAGTGGATTGAGCCCAGGCCTGCGAACCAAAGGGTCATGGTTCAATTCCCAGTCAGGGCACACGCCTGGGTTGTGGGCCAGGTCCCCAGCAGGGGGCGCATGAGAGGCAACCACACACTGATGTTTCTCTCCCTCTCTTTCACCCTCCCTTCCCCGCTCTCTAAAAATAAATAAATAAAATCTTTTAAAAAACCATTCTGGTATATGATGTTGATAATGTGAAGTTATTCACGTTGGAACAGAGGATGTATGTGAAATCGCTGTACCTTCCTCTCAATTTTGCTGTGAATCTAAAACTTCTCTAAAAAGATAAAAGTTTCATTAAAAAATTTTACCCAGCATTAAGAAGCCAGAAATAATCTCTTGCTTTTGTAGTCAGTTACTGTTTGACAAAGGCGCTGAGAAATGGAGAAAGAATGGTTTTTTGAAAAAATTCAGAGCAGGCCTACAGGATATATCCCCCTGCGAAAGAGTGAGGATCAGTGCCATTCTCAAAGCCAGATTCAAAATGGACCATTGGCATACATCCTGAGCTTCTAAAACTATTAACATCTTGGACAGAAGGACTGGAGTAAAACTCCATGAACTCAGCGATGGTTTCTTAGCTACAACAGCAAAACGGGAAAAAGAAAAAGAACACGTCAGGGTGGAGGGCACTGTAAAATATACCGTTGCCTAACATCTGAGACTAATACAAAATAATACGGGAAGGAAAGTGTAACCGGAAAATTTTTTTAGTTAAAAAAAAAAAAGAAAAGAAACAAAATCGGATCAGTTTCCTTCAGCACTTTGATGGGAGGTCTGCTCAGCTGAAAAGCCAAGTTCAAGGCTTCCAAGTCCAACTTTGCATGTCCTCACAGCACACCACGGAGCGCGTCTCCCCGGCAATGTGCGTGAAGGGTGCCTTTCCGTCTAGTTTAAAATAACGTTTCTCCTTTCCTTCTGGTCTCTCACCAGTGGCATCTTTAATGTCCATATTTCTACTGACAGTCTTTTTTATGCAATTTAGGCATTTTCAAGATGATACTGGCTCCTTCCACCAAGCTTTTCATTTACTTCTGAGTGCTCAGCCAGCAGAATCCGGAATCCTTGCTCCTGGTAAGAGTTTGAGGTCAGAAGATGCTATAGGCTTCAGACGTGGTTGTTGCTGGGGATGTAAAATGGTAGCCACAGCTTTCTTTCCAGAAAATATTTTTTAAAACATATATCCACCTGAAAATGTGAACATGAATATTGCTATGGGAATGATATAACTCTACCGTAACTCCAAATTGAAAATAATTCAAGTGCCCGTCATCTCGTGAATGGACAAATAAAGTATGCTGCGTAGAATTCAGTCACAAAATGGCATGGAATACTGATACATGGACTCTTGATGTGTCTCCTACAGGCTTGTGGGCAACACTTGTCCGTTTGGGAAGATCCTTGGCGCTCTCACATTTTTATGCCCTGAAATTCTTCCCTCTCACTGAAAATTGCTTCTTTTGGTCCTGCTAGAATTGGGGGAGGGAGGGGAGAGAGAGAGAGAGGTGGGGAGAAGATAGAGCAAAAAAAGAAGAGAGAAAGAGAAGTAGAAAGGATTGGAGAGCGTCGGTTTTCCTTGACACAGAAGCGATTTTTTTCAGAGCAATGAAGAACTTCTTGCTGAGTGCATGCTGCGTTTTGGTTACACGGGTCAGGAGCAGAAATTTACAAGCAGTCACTGCAGAGGCTATTTGAAAGGCTCACCATGCTGGGGCCACAACTGTCTGTTCAGTGCTTACTTTGGGGATGAAACCAAGGATGGGACGCTCTCCACCCTTCACCCTGATGAGAGAGCGCTCCTTGAAAACTGAAGCATCCTCCATGAAGTTCAAAGCAGAGACAGGAGGGAGGGTAAAAGGTGGTTTTCGTTGTTTTATTTTCTGCCCTTTTAAAAAGAATTGCACCTTATTATGTATTCTCAGAAAGAGCGCTGTATTTGAGTCTTTGTGTTGTTTTTTTTTTTTAATATACAGAAAGGCAATGTTCTGGATGATGGATTGCATTCTAAACACCACTAGGCTTCTCCTTATACTCTGGTCCCTCTAAACAAATGCTATCTAAGTGTTCATATCAATTTTTTTATAAATAAATGCTTCCTGTTATGGTTAATGCTGTGGGTATCCAGTCTAAGAAACCCACCCTGAGGATATTTTTTTCTTTTTTCTAAAAATTTTTATCATTTTACCTTTTTATTACAGTCTTTTCACTCAGGGTGATGTTGGTAGTTTGCTTTTCAATAGAGCTCACTTAAAACTTTAGTATTTTTCTTATCTATTTGATTCCACTTAGCAGCATAGTTATAGTAACAGTTATTTCTGGAATAATTCTCACATTTGCAGATTTCCTTGAGTCTCCCCTCCCCCTCCCTCTCCCTCCCCCCTCTTTCTGCTTCCCTCTCTCTCTCTGTCTCTCTCCAACACTTACTTCGCCACAGCACTGAATGCATACTATGCTGAGCACTTATTAATATTCACGACCATCCTATAGAGAAGGAGCTAATTGAATTATTACTATTTTTTTAAAGAAAAAGAACCGAAGACCTGGAGAATCTGAAGAATGTCTTTGGACATAAACCTATCCAGTGGTAAAGTCAGGCTACAATATTCACACAGCATCATCCCTTCAGAGCGCCCCCCCCCCCCAAACCCTGGACTGAATAGGGATGTCTAAGTACCTATAATAAGATAAATTATACACATCAGTGATATTCGTTATAGGAAGCATTACTAAAGCCCAACGTGAACAGAAAAGGCTGATGATAACAGATGATCACCCCAGGGGTTCCTCGGATCACCTTTCCTTCCTGTTTACCGAGGTTAATTACAGCCCTTTCCTGTGAGGTGCTGGCACAGGACGGCTTCCCCAGCAAGCAGGGGAGCCTCCCGCCCGGCCTGCCTGATCCCCGCGTTAATGCAATAAATACATCCTCAGAGCCCCGAAACAGAAATCGGAGCCCAGCGCCAGGGAGCAGGAAGAATAGCAGAGTGCCAGTATACCGTGTCCATGCTTGCAATGACTGGCTTTTAATATCGGGATCACCGAACAACTGCTGTGGGATACAGATGACGTCTGCCATCGGACCGGCGGGATGGCTCAGCGGCTGGAAACCCCGGGCGCTCCCCCCCGCACAGCTCAGGCCACGGTGTCCCCGGGAGCAGTCCCAGGTCGTCCCAGTGCCCCGGGCCGTGTGTGGGACTCAGGTCCAGGCTGGTGGTACAGGACAGCTTCCTGAGGATCATAAGGATTTCAGGCCTACTTTGTTTAGCCCGCCCCCCGAAGTGTTGTTCTGCAGAAATGTCTTTAGGTTTCATGTATGGTATTAATTTACTTATTTTTATTAAATGTATTGGGGTGACACCAGCTAGTAAGAGTATACAGGCTTCAAGGGTACATTTCTATGGTTGTGTGATCTGTGTATTACACGGATAAAGGCGTGGCACACGCTTACAATGGCACACTACCCAGCCGTGAGAAAAGCTGAAATACTGCCATTTGCGGCAGCGTGGATGGACCTTGAAAATATCAGGTTTTAAAACCAGCGCTGAAGGAAACTCTGGTTGCACTAACAGCGTTATCTCAAAGGACTGCTCTTGATGGAGAACCGCCCGCATGTATGAAACTGGCTGTTTCACACTTGAATATTTATTTTTTAGATCAGAAGGCTATTCCTTAAGGTTTCTCCCTCAGCCTTTCTGATCTGAACACCCAGCTTACAGCTATAACCCTGAATTTCCCTGCAAATTTAAAGTATAATCTATTGTTCCATCATGACCTTCCCATTCGATTGACAAAAGAGAGGGCAGGCGGAGGAAAGCCAAAAAGAACTTTCAAGAGAAACACTGAACAAACAATCCAACCCCAAGTTCAAACAAATCACCGAAGAAACCAACACCCAGCGCTGGTTGCACCCGCTGGATGGAATATGCGTGCGTTCTCTGCGTGGCGTGAGTACAGTCGCGTTTGAAATGTATCGCGGCCTCCTATCAAATTTGCATCCGGCCCCAGGTCCGGTCCCTCTTCCAACCCCGTTCTGTGCATTCCTTTAGCACTGGACCACTGTAAGGGATATTACAGCTTGTAGATACCGCCATCGACGAGAAGACGCCCCCGAAAGTTCATAACCGCCGAATGTGCCTATTTCCGTTTCCTATAAATTAGAGCACGCTTTCCTACTGAATTTTGCAAGAAGGAAAACAGACTCCCTCCTGCCGCTGTGGGGAAGTAATGTTAAATCTCCCTTAAGATTCACTTGGGCTTCTTACAGCTGAATGCTAGTACCTTTTTATATGCAATTTTACTTCATTTAGTCTTTAAGGTTGCGCCTGAGGTTAGTTTAAAAGGTTAGTTAAATGTTAATGGATGTTAATGCTGCAATTAAATTGTTAAATCAATTGAAAACTGTGGCTCAGGCTCTCCCTGCCTTAGCAGCAGGCCCGGGCTGCATTGGCGTATAAATTAAGAGCTGTAAGTCTAGTGAAGTCTAATTAGAGACCAAATTTCTCATTTATCTTATTTTCACAGGACTGTAAGCACTGATAGATAATCAACGCAGGGCTCAAACTTTTTAACATTAAAAAACTATTTTATCTATTTCAGGATTCAGGTGACTGATTATAATTCAGATCCAATTACTGTAAAAGGTCACATGTGAAATGAAGTTCCTTTCAGGCACTCTTAAGTTTTCTTTCACAAGTCTGCAGACAAGCCAGTAATATCCCCATCCCCAAAAGCAAATACAAATACATTATTCACGACCGACTTTAATGGCATCTTGGATGGAGCGACCTCTGCGCTACGCAGTGTTCAACAGACTACGGTGTCAACCGAAGTGAGTAAAGATGGATTTGGATTCTTCGTGGCAGATTCATCAGGGAGCAAAATTTAGCCTTGATGGATGTCGAAGGTGAGAACTTTAAATTGTTGTTTCGAGTCGGCTGCGGCTGTCTCGCTTTACCCAAAGCGTGCGGACACCAGTGTAGAGTGTCCACGTGGAAGGGCTTGTCCAGCTTCATCGTCCCCAGTTCACTGCTGTGAGATCACTCTGTGTGACTCAGCCTCGGCTCCACTATATTTGATCAGACTTGTAAAAATCCTCTTAATTTTGGCACTTAATTGGGTGACCTAACAATAGCTTTTTAAAAATTGTATTTATTGATTTGAGAGAGAGAGAGAGTGGGAGAGAGAGAGAGATTTGTTGTTCCACTTATTGGTGCACTCATTGGTTGATTCTTGTACGTGCTTTGACTGGGGATCGAACCCACAACACCTTGGTGTAGTATTGGGATGACGCTCTAACCAACCGAGCTACCCGGCCAGGGTTCTAACCATAGCTTCTCATACAAATGCTGACAGTAAGGCATGTTAATTTGCACCTAACCAACAAAGTTAAATATGGCCTTTCCACAAAAGAGGAACTCACAGGTATTGGTTTGCAAACCTGTTCCTTTATTTTTATTATTATAAAGATGTCATGCAAGAATTCTATTTTCCTTGAAGGCTGATTTCTTTAACAAATATCCTCTGCCCAGAAAAATACTACTTTAGGAGAACGAGTTATGAATGATTCTTCAACTAGAAGCCCCCTTTCCTCTAATGAAGACTTAAGCGATGCCCTACCTGTGTTAGGAGTGGAGTCTCGGCATTGTTTAAACCAAGAATGAGATCGAGGAGCGAATTGCTGAGCAGATCAAATGTTCTGAACTTCTTGCTTTCTTAATTTTGTCATGTATTCAAATCTCCTAAAACTCTTGATCATAGACTGTAGAAAAAATACCACCTTAGGTCACCTTTCTCCTGAGCAAATGAAAAGAAGTTCTATATTTTTACTTTTTACTCTTAAAGGAACAGTAATTTCCTGACAGCATGTTTGTTTGTCATTTGCAAGCATTCCAAACATTATTTTTTAAAGATTTTACTTATTTATTTTTAGAGAGGGAAAGGGAGGGGGAAAGAGAGGAAGAAAAACATCAATGTGCGGTTGCCTCTCACGTGCCCCCTACTGGGTACCGAACCCACAACCCAGGCAGGTGCCCTGACTGGGAATCGAACCAGCGACCCTTTTGTTTGCAGGCCGGCGCTCAAGCATTTCAGCCTTTTTTGGACGGGGTGAGCTACCTACCACTCTGCTTGTAGAAAGAAGCTGAGGTCTTCAACTACCCACTGCAACCACATAGCCACTGGAAGGCTTTTCCTTGATCTCCGAGAACGACCCACTATGGAAGCCTCAGATCGTGCTGTGAGAAGTAAATGGGTTTCAGTGACAGATGTTTTTTACCCATTGCGCATGCGCGTGTTTCAAGTCCCGCAAGCCACTCAGTCACTGATGTGACAACGTGAAGCTGCCGCGCGCAAGGATCCCAGTCCCCACTCGGCGGAGGGGGGCAGAGTGGGGCACGGGGCTCCAGAGTCTCGGCTCCAGACGCAGCACGCAAGTGCGTTCAAGCCCAGCTCTTTCCCATACCTGTGAGGGCACCCGGCAGGTCCCCTAGCCTCCCTTGGCTGTTTCTCATCGGTTTCTTGGCCCTTCTCCATCCCTGTTCCCTTGGCTTTACATCCTATCTCACTGTAGACGACGGGGGAATGTTGGTATTTTTAGCTCTATTCTGACTCCTGATCCCCAATACCTTTATTCAACAATGCTCATGACGACTCTACTTCAAATCATTCATTCATTTGGTCATTCATTGTTGAGCATCCGCAATAGGCCAGCCACTGTTCACGACTTAGAGGTTCTATGGTGAGCAACGTCAGATACTTGCCTTTTAACACTTACATTCTAGAGGAAAATATAAACAGTAAAAAAGTAGAAACTTACTATAGTTTCAAAAAGGAATACACACACACACTATGGAAAAATTCAGGACAGGAGGTGATGGAACGCGCCTTTGGGCTGATGGGGGCGGAACAGAGGTCCGGACGCCACGTGGGAGCAGGGCTTTCATTGTCTAACGAGCGCAGCCAGTGGAGCACGCGGAAGCCAGCATTGCTGATGCCCTGCCTCTCCGGTTTCCCCTCCTCAGCAAAGCCCCCCCTCTGCTCGCTTTTCCCATCTCTGTTCACAACACCCCTATTTATACAGTGTGTCCAGCCTGGAAACCTCAGAGTCTGGGTTGATGCTTCTTTTACCCTTACCTGACCCCTCTCTGCATCCTAGTCTTCAGCATTTGCACTTGACCATGGTCCCTGAGAAGTACCCTAATACTGCAACCCTGCTTAGTGAGCAGGCACTGATACTCAGTGCAGTTAAGTACTTGCCCAGGGTCAAACCGCCACTCAGTGGTGGTCCAAAGTCGGACCTTCTGATGCTCATCTTTGCTTTTTTCCCCCCTGCCCCTCAAGGGAGCCCACAAAAGGGGCAAGAAGGGGCGGTGAATTTTCTGTAACACCTGCAACACCATGAGCCTTAGTCTTTCAAATTTTCTCTAAAATGATTCTTTCCAAGGTCAGCTTTTGGGAAACTTGGCCTATCCCCCCACTCCATTGGTTGAGCCTCCTTGGGGTTTCTTTTGTGGCTCCTGTGTGATTTTCAATCTCATGTTCAAGTCCCCCTTTATCCCATGGTTATTTGTATTCTTGCTATATAGCATTGGGCAATAACTCAACCGCTCCATGTCCTCATTTGCTTCTCTGTGCAATGGAGAATGGCAGTACCTCCCTCAAAAGATTCTTTGAAGATGAAATGAGTTTGTATAGAGCATTAAGAACAGCTCTTGACACATAAGTTCTAGATAAATGATGTTCATTCTCATGACTATGATTACTATCATCCCAACTGCCAAAAAGCAGGCAATGAGACATCTTTATATACCCTGCAGTGACCAGAAAAAAAGATGCTGTGTGTAGAGTAGCTGTTCAATAAAAGCCATCTGGAGGGGAATCCAATAGTGCTTTTATGAATGAACATAGTCGTCCTTCCTCTGAGGAGGAAAATATGGATCAATCAGAACCAAGGACCAATGATAATCGATGTGCAGGTTATTTGAGGAACACACAAGGCAGAGAGGATGATCAGGAGGATGAACTACTAGTAGCGAAAGTGCTAAAAATGAGTTGTATTGAGTAATGAGTCCTCCCCTGGCCAGGTAGCTCAGTTGGTCAGCGCATCATCCCCATACACCCAGGTTGTGGGTTCAATCCCTGGTCAGGGAACGTACAAGAAGCAACCAATGAATGCATTAATAAGTGGAATGACAAATTGATGTCTCTGTCTCTCCTTCTCTCTCTCTGAATCAATAAATAAAATATTACAACCTCAAAAAGAATGCAGTCCTTATTTGTTCCTGATGAATAAATGGACAATGCTAATGCCACTGCGTGTAAACCCAGAGATACGTTCACCTCCAGGACAAGTTGTAGAGAACAGCATGCAACCAGGTAAAGGCCCACATTACACAAAGGCCCACAAATTGCATGTCTCAGTAAAATCTCACCATAGGTATGTTTGATTTTCTATAGCGATAGAGTTGCTTCCCTTAACTTGGGTGATTAAAAATCTCCTAGCTGGAGGGTGGGTGGAGGAAATGCTGGCACGTGTTAGACACCAGGCACAACAGCCGCATCCTTCCTCCAGTGAACTGAGGATAAAATAACCACACACCTACAGCTGCTCATCTTTCTACTGTGTAACAAGAGCTGACAATCCAGGCATGCGTGGTGGCCTTGGCTTTTCTATCTCCCCACGTGGGCTTTGCTGCCTCTGTGACTTTTGAACAGAGATAGGCCTTGCTAGATAGAATGATCACACGCGTAGCTCCTTTGGGGGAACGGGAGAAAAGTGCGTTTGAGTGTTTTGTGTTTGTTTGAGCTCTCGTCAAGCCTGAATTTGGACGTCGGCAGATATTCCTGTGTCTGTCATCTCACGTGAGTCGTCGTTGGCCCGGTCCAGACTCAGAGGAGGAACCCAAATTCCCCCCAAACTTTTAAGGGTAGGCAGAGGTGCAGCATGAAGGAGCTGCCTGCAGGCTGCCTGGACAGAGGTGTTGTGAAGAACCCCATTACTTTTATGGGTTTGACCTGGTCCCTCATAAAGACTTCCTCTGTGATTTCTCAGTACAGTAGGAATCCCGAAGACCCCCAGAAAGGGAGAGTAAACCTTTCTGGCTTGTCTTTAAACTTGACCCCAAGGCGTATATGTTTATTGGCCTCCTTAACCCAATGTAACCATAGCTTTTATGGATCAGGATCATGGGTTGTGACAAAGGGTAATTTGTCACCGGTGATGACATCATTGTTATCACCTACATCGTGGTGGATTATGTCTGTGTACCTCATTGCACAGCGACATGCCAGCCACCCCGGGGGACAACAGACAAATGGCCCATGTTGGCAGCAAACCGAGGCCCTATCAGGGACCAAAGACGAAATTATTCACCATTATTCACTAGTCTTATGAAGGGGAATGTGTTGAACAACCACAGAACAGGGCTGTTAGAAATCAGGCCAAAGTTCCTATACCTCATTTTCTTTCTTTATTTTTTTAAAGATTTTATTATTTACTTTAGAGAAGGGAACAGAGGGAGAAAGAGAGGGAAACATCAATATGTGGTTGTCTCTCGAGTGTCCGCTACTGGAGACCTGGCCTGAAAGTAACATGTTGCTCTGACTGGGAATCGAACCAGCGACCCTTTGGTTCACAGACTGGTGCTCAATCCACTGAGCCACACCAGCCAGGGCCCTGCGCTTCATTTTCAATTCAGCACACATATCCTAAGACCCTTTGGGTTTGGTTTTGGAAATTGAATTTATCTATAATATCACAGTTCTTATTTTCTTTCTTTTTTCCCTTCCCTCCTGGTTTAATAAAAAATAATTAAAAAAGTACATGTAGAAAGAAGATGGGGTGGGGGAAGGGATGGGGGTCTTGGAGAATTGCAACAGCCAAGGTTAGCGCACTATGTCTGGGGTCTCTGCATTAACTCCCCTCCCCCACCCCATTACCAGAATACTGGGGAGCCCAGTGGGCATCAGACAGAGACAGGAGACTCAAGAGGCATCATTTCTTTGTAGAAGTTATCAGTCCGCCCACCTTCCCAGCAACACAGCCCATCTCTGGGCGCCCTCAGAGAGGACTGAGTGAGGTGATTAGCGATTCCCCTTCCTTCCTTCCTTCCTTCCTTCCTTCCTTCCTTCCTTCCTTCCTTCCTTCCTTCCTTCCTTCCTTCCTTCCCCTGCGTGCCTGCCCCACCCCCACCCCACCCCACCTCCGGCTGCCCAGGCCAAGTTTGTTGCTTGCAGCAGAGAGCCTCAAACGTTTTTTGTTTTTTTGTTTTGTTTCCCCCCCGCCCCCCAGCCATCCGACTGTTTTCAAACAGCCTGGGCTCCTGCGAGCCTCCCCAGCTGTGACTAATAGCGCAAAAGAAGGGGGAAAGGAGCTTCTGGAGCCTGCGGGCTTCAGACAGGCAGGCTCTGGGGGAAACAAGAGAAAGCCATTAACTAACCACAGTGTTATCTCGATTCTCTTGGAGGGACGAGCTGGGGACGCCTAATGAACTCGTCCTAACGTTTGAGACCGAGCGCGCCTGGGGGACCGCTCCCAGAACAAACAGTGTGACGGATCAATGCGTGGTTCCTAGAGCAAGACCAAAGGTTATTCACTGCTCTAAGGAATTCGGGGATTAGCGGATCTCCGGGATGGACTTTCTTTCCTTTAAAAAACTGTAACTTTTCTTCGTCTGTCCAGGCCTGAGTGGAAAAAGGACGGAGGGGGTGTGTGGGGGCGGAGCTTGCTTAAACTTACGGGTCTTGAAGATAATTAATGTAGAAGGCGCTACTAGGAGACAGAAGAGGATTTCTTTTCATCCTTTCTATTTTAAAAAAGATTTTTTTTAAAAAGATTTTTATTTATTTATCTTTAGAGGGGAAGGGTAGGAGAGAGGGAGAGGGAGAGAAATATCAATGTACAGTTGCCTCTCGTGTGTCCCCCGCCGGGAACTGGCCTGCAACCCAGGCATGTGCCCTGACTGGGAATCGAACCGCGATCCTTTGGTTCACAGGCGGGCACTCAATCCACTGAGCTACACCAGCCAGGGCTATTTTAAAAAAGATTTTACTTACATTTTAGAGAGAGGGGACGGGAGGGAAAGAAACATCAGTGTATGAGAGATACATCCCTCAGTTGCCTCTCACACCCACCAGGCTGGGGACCTGGCCCACAACCCAGGCATGTGCTCTGACTGGGAATCAAACCATCGACCTCTAGGTTCTCGGTCCAGTGCTCAATCCACTGAGCCACACCAGCCAGGGTCAGTCCTTTCTAAATCACAACCTATTTGCCGGGTGGTGTTGCCTCATGTGAGTTAGATATTTTAAATGAAATCACCCAGCTTGCAATTCCTGTGTCTCCGACTGAACTAGGGTCAAGGTGCAGGCAGACAGGGCTCCGCTTTGTAAGTTCAAGAATCCCCACGTGGCCACGAGCCCGAGATTCTCAAACAGTGTCTGGGCTTCCTGGCCAAACCCTCCAAACTGCTCATTTTTGAGAGGGCTCAACTGCTCCAGTTTGGAAGAATTTCTTGATGGGAGGCGATTACACGATAGAAAATTCTTAGGGTGTCACTGTGTAAATGACTGACATTGGAGTGTGGTGTTACCCTGGAGAGAGGTCACCGGAAGCCAGTGTACGCCGTACAAAACTGGTTTTGGATTCCAGAACAGGAAGGGAGGGATGGAGGGAGAAAGACAGAAAGGAAGAAAGAGAAAGAGAAAGAAAGCGATGGATGCAATCAATGCCCCAATTCAGGAAAACTGTTGTTTCCATTGGGTTCACACTTGAATCTTGCTTAGCTTTATTTTTGCAGAAGACTTTTCCTTTTTACTGGGTCCCAGAATGGTTTTCTTTTGGGTGCTAATTTTCAACCAGCATGCGCGCTCCCATCATGGCAATTTGGCGATCTGGTTTTCGTAAACGGAAGTAAAAGCAGCTCTCTGTCCCCCTGGAATCTCCCTCTCGGGGATTTGCAAGTGTTCTTCGGAATCTCCATCTACGCAGAGGTCCTTGATGGTGAGAAGCAGCTGTCTGTGAGAAGGATTCGCAGAGAACAGCCCTCCTCGCTGCCTTGCAACCACCAGTCTGCCAACCTGTTGGGCAAAGCTAATCGCTGGAGAGTGGTGTGTTGTGCCGTTAATATTCCTGCAAAAACTCACTCCTTCAAAGCCGTAAGAAGTGCACACTCTGACCCAGCAATTCCAGTTCTTCTCAGAAAATAATCAAGGACCTATGTCAAACTTCACTTACAGGAATATGTATTGCAGCAGCTACCGTGTTAGGAGAAGCTTTTCCGAACTACTTACGTCCCTGTCTGCGTTAGAGAATTGTTGTCTTGCAAAGTTACTTTCCCCCCCTTTTATTTAATACCATGGACTGGCTAAACAAACAAGTTCTTCTTATTAAGTAAAACATGAGAAATTTGGGCAAGTCTCACTTGAATCATTGTGGCGTACTAGCCTACCCAGTCTGCCGTAACAAGATACATCAGTCTGGTTGGCGTAAACAACAGAATTCATCTCCCACAGGTCTGGAGGCTGGGAAGTCCAAGTTCAAGGTGCTGGTAACATGGTTTTCATTCTAAGGCCTGTTGGCTGGGAGGTGGCCACCATCTTGCTGGGTATGTGTATCCCCTCTTCATTGTACTTTTGTAGGGAAGGGGAAGGAAGAAGGAGAGAGAGAGAGAGGTGGAGAGGGAGAGAATTTTGTTTGGATTTCCTTCTAATAAAAACACTAACACTCTCAGGTCAGGGCCCCACTCTCGTGACCTCATTTAACCTCAATTACTTCCTTAGAGCCCCCTTCCTTCCCGCAGTGCAGCCCCACCCGAGGTTAGGGCTTCAGCCAATGAATTTGGGGGTACACAGGTATTCAGTCCAAGTATTCCTCGTTGGTGGAGGTTTTTCTTATGAGGGAGTCTTCTGGATAAACAGGTAGGTCACAGAGTCTCACATCAGGTTGTTTAATTAAGCCACAGAAACTTCCCACCGTCAGCATGAAGCAAGCTGTCCTTGTTGTCTTTTACGCTTCTGGGTTCTTTTGCTAACTGGCCGTGTGACCGGAAATGAGGCCGTCACCTTTCCAAATCTTGATTCCTCCAACTTCGGAAAGACGGAACTAAACCAGATGTCTTCTTGAGCTTCTTTTTAGCTCTAAATTTCACGCCTCTGGGATCGTTTCTCGTACACAATGATCTCCCACCTGTGATGCAGCCGTCAGAAATTTCATAATAAAAGAACGTATTTTACAAAATTTATAGCTATGGAAGTTGCGTGGACAGGTAATTTATGCACGTGGACTTATTTCCTCACCTGGTTCATTTATACACGTTCTTCTGGATTGTTTTCATATTCACCAGAATCAACCACAGAGAATTTTTAAAAATTCCATCCTTGAAGTTGGAAGCCAATGGGATGAAATATAACTCAAATTTAAAGGAGAAATTGGATCCATATTTGGAATTTCAACAAAAACAGGAACCAGGAGGAACATTCCAGGAAAATAATGTAATTCATTTTTATGAGTAGAATATTAGCAAACATATTTCAAAATCGGAGCCTTTTTACTACTTTTTATGTTTATATTTATGGCCTAGCAATTTCCCCCCAACAGGCGGTGAGACAAAGACCGTTCTGTCTGAAGAACTCCAAGGACCAATTATACAAACAAGTTGGTAAGGACACAAAAGAAGGAAAATATAAATATTGGATTTTGTGTCAACAGGTCTGTAAAAATCTCAGGGGTTAGAGGTTATCAGCTTTGCGTGGACTTCGGGTTATTCTTCAGTCGGCTAGATTTATCAAAGAATAAACCACTGACGGCTTTGTTGGGAGAGTTCAAACCATCAGCCTCCGGAGGGGCTGTAATTCAGCAGTCAGTGAAATCATCCCTTGAGTCAAGAGTTTAGAAAATGCTCCAAGATTCTCTGAGACCAAAGTTTCTATTCAAGTGTTTAGTATTTTAATAAGTAATTACCTTAAGAGACACTCATTAAACAATTTCCACTAATAGACAACCCACTGGGCATAGACAGCTCAACTCTCCAAGGTTTTCTGGGTGTGTCTTTCCACTTAGTCTTTCAAAATGCTGGGTAAGTCTCTTTTCCTTCCTGCTTCGCCCTGCACCCCCCTCAACGGGGTGAATACAATCACATTTCTGGTCTCAACAATACTCCATGCTGGAGGCAATGTAATTTCAAGCTACACTAGACTAAGTTGGATTTGAAGACAGTTAAGAGTTAGAATCAATGACAAAACAAATAAACAAAAAAACCCAGTAAGTATTTCCATAAACGGGGAAACACATTAATTTTAAGGTTGAGGAAACATTGCGAAACAATGCTCTGGAGATAAAGCTATTTCTGAAAGAATTGTAACTTTGGACAATTATCTGGAGAAATGAGCCTGGGTAGATAACCAATTGGAGAGTCCAATAAGAAACAGAAAATCTGTAATTTCATTATCTGATTAGGCTGTCTCCATAGCTTCCATTTTACATATGACTAACTACCAGCTTTTTGATTTTATCGTTTGTAAAACTAGTCAAATATGTCACGATAAGCTTATAATATGAAGATTGGGAGACAGAACCCAACACCACGAACTTAACTGACTTCAGCATCTATATTATTCTTTTTTACTTTTATCCCTGACATTTATTATTAGCTGATACTTTCTCGTTTGTTTATTTTCTGGTTTTGACCGTTGAATTGTAAATTTTGGGAAAGCAAGTTTTTTTTTTTCCTGCTTTGTTTACCTCTATTCCCAAGGAGTACTATTATTCCTTGGCATATGGTAATTTCTCAGAGCAAATTTGATACAGGAGTATTAAATGAATGGATGGATGGATGGATGGATGAATGAATGAATGAGTTTTATTTGCCTCAGTTTGCTTGAGGATAGCCCCGCCTACCTGAGAGCTGTCTGGCGCACACAGTAGGCAATTTTAAATGGTTTGCCTAAGAAGTCAGGAAATACCCATTCTTTCCCTTCCCCCTTCACTCTGCGTGTTTTTCTCTCACAATTAATGAGCCAAACACAAGTTCTCCTGACTTGAACTTTTGACATCTCCCACTCTTTTCCTTAATATGAAAAGACATCTGCAGAAAATGTGCCTGGGAGGCCTTGATTCCCAACAAACCCCCACCCACTTCCTTCCCACAAAAACCACTGCTGCGATTCTGTGATTTCTTTTCTCCAGTGTGTCTCTCTTTCTCCTGGCGGTTCTGTTTACAAGAAAGAGATACCGTGTCCGTTGATGTTTATGCGTGTTGCTTTTCTTCATCTTTCTTCCTCCTCCTTCTTTCCACCCCCCCCAAGAGAAGAGAATCAGGGTCTCACGTTACTGCTAAGTGTTCGGGAGGATGGAAAAAGGTTGCCGCAGGAGGTCACGGCTGCGTGGGTGAATTTGTAGGCACTGACATATCAGAGAGCATCTGAGGGAAATATTAGAGGGGCCATCGAGGCCGCCTCAAGTTTCCTGGCTGCATATATTACAACAGGATAAGGTCCAATTACTGGAGTCCTGCTTCAACATAATGGAGAACCAGAGCTGCGTGGGGATTCTGATCTCTCTGAGTGGCCGAGCGTATCTGAAAATATGAAAATGAAGTTGACTCTAGAGTTGGAAGATCAGCGCACCTCAGGAGCCAGGCCGTATCATTTGGGAGAAGAAGGGGGGAACAGTTTTCAGAGTTCAGTTCAGGTTTGGAGCTTTTCACCCAATGCAGCGAGGATTTGAAATGCATCGCTTCGAATTTCTTTTTCCTGCTGATAAGTCAGATAAGATATGGAAACTTCGCCACAGTGGCTCGTAGTCTTTCCACCTGTGGCCGTAAAGTGACCATTTACAAGTCTGAATGCTTTCCTGACCTCCGACCCAGCCGCCTCCGGACCTTCATTGCCAAGGGCACTTCCAAGTCCAGCAGCCCAATCCTGCACCAAGTCCCCCCGTCTGTATGAGGCAGGTTGCACCACGGACAGATGCTCGGAGCAGCTGTCTGTCTCCGTGACCATCTTAGGGGAGAGTGATTAATGAACTCACTTGGGCAGCGAGCGGCCCAGTTCACCGATCCTTAGTTGCAGTGCAGGTATTGATGTGAAACTAATGAGAAATTTGATGCTCACATTTGAATGTTTATTCCAATTACCAACCAACAGACCCCAATTTTTTTTTTTTTTCAAAAAAGCTTCAAGCGTTAACCTTTTGCTAGGAATAGGCAACAGCAAACTGTGGTTTCAGAGCGTGTGTTAGTTAGACCTTGCGGGCCGAAGTGACCAGGGTGTGTTTTGACAAATGGTACACCTCCCAGGCACAACGCTGCCTTTATATATGGTCGTGGGTTTTTAGACACGGAAGGAAGGGCAGAAGAAAGAGCTTCTGATACGCCCGTCACATTGGCAGCCACTTAGCACTAAACCCGTGCTCGTGATGAACGGTCCCTCCCAAACCAAAGCGAGGGGACTCTAAACTGACTAAGGCTCAGTTCAGAGTCCAGGACAAGAGCTCTGAGCTGCCAGGTCTCCTCATGCTCACGGGACGACACCTCAGTCACTACGCACATCCCTGACTTCCACCCTTTAAGAGCCAAAGTAACCTTTGCCCTGGGGAAAGGTCCCACATGGCAAAGAGGGGAAAAAAGCCTACAATAAGATATTCTCCTAAAAGAATGAAGATACAGAAGCCGGAGTGTGGGAGATCAGGAAGGAGGTACAGCAAGCACATTGCAGCTCTACAACATGCGTATATTGAATATTTACTGCCCTTCCGCGTCTGGCATCCATTCCCGATACCACTAATCAAATAAAGCTCCCTGTTACACTAGTGAGGATGCGACTGATGCTGCAGCCCTCGGCGTGGAGAGCTAGACAGCGCTACCAACCGATCGGCAGCCACGGAATCTGTCTGCCCCTCCGGAGTAGAAGGGAACAGTCCTGATCTCTCTCTGCCTGGCTGCCCGCTTCAGCTCTCTGCTCACAGAGTAGCTTGGAGGTGAGGCTCTCCCTGAGCACCTGATGCAAACTCGTAGCTCCCTCCCACACCCCGTGTGCCTGAATATTCTCCTTTGCCTGGTTTTCCTCCACCGGACATTGGACAGTTTCTTCTTTTTCAATTACAACCAGCACACAATATTCTGTTCGTTTTGGGTGCACAACATGGTGGTTAGACATTTATAGAACTTACGAATCAGCCTCGTGAGCCTCGTAAGTCTAGTACTAGCCTGGCACCATACACAGTTATTACAATGTTATTCACCACACTGTCCTTTATGACCTGAAATTTTACATTTTCACTTATCTCCTCCCTCAACTTCCAATCCAGAACTGAGTCCCTCAGGGGAATGCTAGTTTTGTTTACTGCTTAATATCGTCCGAAACTAGATGGGTGCCTGACTCCGGGTGGGTGCCCGCTAAGTGGTTGAATAAATAAAAGAATGCTTGAATTAAAATATTAGTAGGGATGTCAGGGCTGGGGGATGGAAATAATTAGCTCTACTTTAGGAAGCCCTTTAGTATGGAATAGCTCAAGCGGTTAGAGACTGCGAGGGTTGATTATGGCAAAGTGTAAGGAAGGAGTTCCTGTTAAATGAGTCGAACTCAGTAACAGGCTGCTTTCTGGAGTTCTTTGAGAGCCAAGGACTCGGAGTCCTTGCGTCCATCAATCAGAAGAGCGATAGAGAGGATTCATGAATCATACAAAAAACAGACTTGACCAGCTCTGGGGTTCCTTCCAAACGATACATGACATACCTATTCCTTCAGAGGCTGAAGGTCATGGTTAAAGATTTATGCTGTTTCATTAGAGCCGTTATGCAGTGCCCATGGGCTTAGAGAAGGTTGCCATAAGATTCAAGGCACTGTCTCTTTTGGGAGAAAGCGAAGAATGTGCTTATTACCAACCGTGTGAGGCTCTACTAACTGAAGTGTGAGTGTGATTTTGGTATATTCATGCCAGGAAATGACTGAGATTACTGCAGCAGGTAAGTGACGGCCTTTAAGAAAGCATCCTTTTCAAAGCTGAGCAAAATATTCCAGACAGTCAGAATCTTATATAGGAAGTGGTAACTTGATTGCAGGAAGTGAAGCCAGGCTGTGCAGGAAGAGTTAACTATTCTTCCAGGAGAGCTGACTCTAAGCCAGGATATGGCATTAAGCACAGAGAAAATTGGGCCGAATAATCTCTTTAGACTCTTTGAGGTGCTGAGCTGACATTTTGATACGCTGCAAGTTGGCAAGCTGACGTTTCGGAGTTTATCTTCAAATTCCACATTTGAAGACTCCTACTTCCCACTTCTGAAAAGACTGTACCTGCGAACACCTTAGACGATATCCATGCAATAAAGGGAGAATTTAATATCCCAAATTTTGTGGAAAAGGAACCCCTTTCCTGCTTAAAACCAATGCCTTACAGTCCATAATAGTTAGCAAATTTTGTAAGGATAATACATTATGAAATGATCGCAAGGCTGCTGCGTAACAGTAATGTAAGCTATTACAGAGTTAGCGCTTTTCAAAATAGAAGTTTAATGTGTGGTTGAAGTGTGAGTTTTAAAATCAGTTGGGGCTATTTTATGCGGTTTGGTTAGAATATCAATATATAATTCTTTTTTATTCTTTATCCAGTCAAGCTACTGAAATGTCTCCCTCGTGGGATTTCCAAATTTCACTGAAAGAGGGTTTTCAAATCTAACTAGTGTGTCGTAAGAGCTAAAGAGAGATAAATCGGGGAAGGATTGAAAAGGAGGAAATGAGTCTGAAGATCATTGTGGATCCGTCGGATGATCATTACGGAATCAGGAAAATCGGATCCGTATCTCACTTTCCATGAGTTGTCTTCACTTACCACGTGAACATCCTGTTTTCTGGAAGGTGTATCCCGTCCCTCAGTCTAGGTTTGCTTTACTTATATGCCCACTGGTATCCATCACTTCTTCACGAGACTCAACACAAACAGAATGACCTGTCCCCTGTCCCCACCCTTCCTACCGGTGTGGGCCCCAGGAGGGTTGGGCTGCGTGCATGTCATTAAATTATCCCCACACCCTGAAATAAAGTCCGTTCCCAATAACAGTGTGACGATGATTCTGCAGCCTGAGCTCCATCAGCCCACTATGGAGACCCATGCTCTAGTTCATGACATCTTGGGGCACACGAGATGCTAATTTCCCCCAACCCAGAGACTTTCAGTAGATGCAGAAATGAAATGGCACAACACCGCTCCATACTATACTTAGCAGTGATGATGTCTCCTAAAAAACTCCAGGAGAAGCTTGCGTGCTCATCGGTCATTGGCTCATGAGGAACACAACTGTCTCCATTTTGCAAAAGGGAAGCGTCAAGGCCAAGTGTCTGACTTCTTCCAGAACTGGCCAGTGACACCCATTAGTCACTTATTTTGCTAACTCTGCTCATTATTTAACATGTAAGGATCCGAGGATGCAAAATGTAACAAAAAAACCCCACGACCCTACGTATGCATCTGTAGCCCAGAAATAATTCTACCAAATAACCAGAAGGGAATTTTCTAGCAATTTTTATGTTCTACATTTCCTGCGTCAAGTAATGATAGGGAGACACCTGCCTAGACAGAAGACCCAAGCCAAGGAATTGTCTATTAAATGTAAAAGCATAAATATCACGATATTCACTTTCTTCCTCCAAAACAATGAGATTCAATGAAAATAGAAGTTCCTCCAGCATCCGTAGTGTACCATGACCTGTTTCATTCTGAAAAAAGATGGTCTCTCTTATTTCTATTGCTGATTTTTTCTTCGGCTTAACGTGTGAATGTTTGTAATCTTTCCAGATTTGAAAGGCTTCCCTCAGCTTGGAAGCGCGCATGTGCATTGCCACAAAGGACCTGATCCCACTTTGCTCGTGGCCCCTCTGGTTATTCAGGGGTGTGTCTCTTTCTGCGGAGTACTTTGCGCACTAGCAGGAGGGCGGGACCTGTTTGCCAGCGTTCAGCCAGCGCGCGCTTGTCAAAGCGAGTGCCATGGAGACGGGCTGACCTCCTTGGCCCAGCGACCAGACGGGGACCCAGTGGGGGGTCCCCGAAGGGGGTGCTTTTGACGCTCGCCACGTCCAGGTTGTTCACTTCAGTGGATCTGTTTTAATGGTTCCCCTGGATTCTTTACTGACCGTGGGAAAAGGCAATGGCGTCCCGGCCCCACCTTCAGAAGCACGAATGCCTCCACCTTGACTTCTCACAACAGCAAAACCAGAGACCGAAGACGGATGGAGGACTGAGAGGTATAACAAAGGCCTCCGGTGGCCTTACCACGTGGGTGACTAGTGCGCTCACAAGTTCCGTCAGGTCACATGGGCGAGGCAGCGACTTGCTGTCCAAGGGGGTCCCTATGTACAAAGAGCGTGGCCCTTTTTATATGGAGGAAATTGTTTAAGTTACTATGCCTTGCTAGCTTTGTAGGTAGGGAATCTCGTCCATACACGCTATTTTTGAAATTTGTGTCCTCCTTGAAAGGAAGGTAACTAAAATGACTTGACTTTTTTTACTTTAAACAAAATTTTTAAAGATTTTATTTATTTATTTTTAGACAGAGGAGAAGGGATGGAGAAAGAGAGGGAGAAAAACGACGCGTGGTTGCCTCTCACACGCCCCCTACTGGGAACCAGGCCCGCAACCCAGGCATGTGCCCTGACTGGGAATCAAACCAGTGACCCTTTGGTTTGCAACCTGGTGCTCAATCCACTGAGCTACACCAGCCAGGGCAAATTTTTAATTTTTAAATTACAGCTGACATACAATATTATAGGAGTTTCAGGTGCACGACCCAGGGATCAGACATTTTATCCCTTATTAAGTGACTAGTAAAATGACTTTGCAATTACGGATTTCAGAAAATCCATGATCTTAAGGCACTTTGCGTGGCACGGTAAGAAGGCAGGACAGAGTAAGGGTATTGTTAACTTGGAGCTAAATACCTAGAATTTTCTTAATAAAGCAAATACATATTTAGTGTTACTTTTATTTGGGTTAACAAATCCTATCAGAGCTTCAAAGGGACCTCCCAGAAGCTTGAAAAGATTAAATATTAGCCTTCGGACAATGGAGCAAATAGCTTGCATTTCACGTCGGACGACCATAGGCCACAGTTGCTTGAAATGTCTCCGAGAGACGAGTTAAATTTTGAAGGGGAAGTGTTCCTTTGGAACTGTGCGAACAAAGGCAAGTTTGTGTGCTGGCTGGGCCCGGGGGATTTCTGCTCAGTGAGATGAAGCGATTGTGGTGAAATCAAACCACTTCTGCAGCTCCTTTGTCCCGTCTGCCTCTCGCCTGGGCGTTCTTCGTTCGCCTGGGAAAAAGTCGGGCCGTGGTCAAGCAGGAATAGATCAAATGAAGCCGGTTAAATGTGCACGCTGACCTCCGGGGGCGTCGAGGATAAAAAAAAAAAAAAAAAAAAAAAATGGGCCACAGACGGGAAGTGCTTTGAACATTGTGAGATGTTATTGTCCCGTGTATGATCTTTCCCTCTGTAAGGTAGGTTCGCGGTGACTTTGCTTCAGTTTCCCGCTGCTGGAGAAAAGTCTTGTCGGCTGTGGGCCTTGCCTCTCCCTCGACCCACAGCTTTTGAGGTCCAATACGTCAAAAATCACGAAATTTGTTTTTGTTGACATCGTCCGAGAAAAGTGCATGTTTCCATGACACGCTCGATTCAGGAATTGATGAAACGATTTCGTCACAGCTGTGATGAACTGATATTGATTTAGAAGGAAAAAATGCACAGGACAACAGGAGTCTTTTTTTTTTTTTTTTTTTTTTTTTTTTTGGTATTTGACTTGTAAGGCCTTTGCGACCAGGGATGTAGGATGCTTCCTATGTTATACACAATGTGATCCAGAGAAATCACGTCGCCTCTCTCAAGCCGAGAAGGTGCCCAGCTTTTGAAGTTCTGCAGCAGAACTATGGGGCTAGCTTGCCTGAAGGCGTGATGATATTCCGGCCATCTTCCTTAGCAAAAGGAATATCCTGAAAGTGGGCCAAAAGGAAGCTGTCGTAGCCTAGAATGGCCGTCCAGGTACATTTGGCTTTGCCTCTGGTGACACGCCGTGGAAAATCCCCAGCCAGCAGCTGGGTTCCCCAACTTGTCAGCAGCATCTGGCCAATTTGACTGTGCGGCTGGAGCTTGCAAGCATGCGAAATCCTGTGGTCACAGTAATTTCCACCAGGAAACCCAGAGACACTGAATGGTCTGCCAATAAAGAATTTTCAGTCGGGTTTATTTTTATCCACAAGTCGGAGCTGGAGGTTGTGGCGAAGGCGTCCTACGCACACTCTGGGGGTGAACATTTTGAAAGTTTTCCTTTCCCTAGAAAGCGTTCCTTTTTTAAAAAAAAAAAATTTCATTTATAGAGTTTAGTGTCTTGGAGATAGTCTTTCCGAGAGAAAGCAGAGAGGAGATGAAAATAGATTTCTCACTTCCTCCCAAAATGACCCTGATGATTAAGATGCACCGTTTTCTGAGAGGCCTTGGATCCACAATCTGCAAAGGTGACGTGTTACTTCCATTTCAAAGATAAGATTGAGACGAGCCCACAGAACTTCGGAAACTTGCATCCTGCTTCCTTGACAAAATACAGCTTCACAAATGGGGCTTGGGCTGCGCACGCCCCCTCCCTACTCAGGACACTGTTTTGATGGTTTCAGAATTTGGAGAGCACGGGGCCAGCTCCCAGTCATCCCCCTGATCCCCCCCCACCCCCCACGAGAGACTAACTCTGCTGTTGGCCGCCTGGCAAAGGGGGCGTCTCTTCTCTGCCACTGTTTGTTCTCGAGGTTGGCGGCCTCCAGTCAGGGCTTATCTGTAAGTTACTTCTCAGGAGCAGGGCCAGATCGATACTGTATTCTTTCAGACCTCTCTAAACCCAGCGGGGAAGGCAATCACCGGAGGGTGGCTCCCTGCTCCTTCTGGAGCAGATCAATACCCCGACAGTGTGGCTCTTTGTTCCCACTCCAGCTGTAAGATGTTCGGCTTGCTCTACAAGATTGCTTAAAGGCCTGCGTCTCCTTTCCCTGGGTGACAACACCGCCCCCCGCCCTCATCTTCCCTAATACCGTCCCTGTAATTGCCGTGACAAGACAGCGAGCAGACCGGGATCTGGGCTTTGAGGTGCTTTATCTCTTTTCAACATCTCCATTAGTGAAAGGTGTCGATTTGGCCTTTAGTGTGTGGTCGGAGCTTTCAGGCGAACCCACACTTATTTCCACCGCTTTGCCAAACGCGCCGCGATGATGTTACCTGTGGGGATCGTACAGGGGAGAGGAAGACAGGAACTCATGGCACAGGAATATGAGCTTAAACTTTATGCTCCTTGAAGCCCATTAAATCCACCCCATACTGTCACAGCGATTGCCTCGGAAGGGCTCTGCATCTTAGTTACTTCTTAAGCGATGCCAGATAAAATGAAATATTTATTTTGCTGTTTTGGGCCAACAGTCCATTAAGTGGTAAATCACACAGTAGCTCAGCAGATCCTGATTTTTTTTTTTTTTCAATTCTTATCTGTTGCCGTCGTTGCCTGCTAAGCGAAGTTATTGATACGGTCTGAAGAAGAACAACAGCTAAAATATATCTTGAAATATGCATTCCATGAAAGCACTAACAAATTAAGAAGTATCAATGAAAACCCACTATTGGGCCTAAAGAATACGAGTTAAGAGCTTTAGTCGCACTTAATGGGCTCGAAGCACCTCGCACCCGCCTCTTCGTGCGCAAGTCTCTGTCCAGGGTCCTGAACCCACTCCCTGATGCTGTTGCCTTGTTTTGAGCTTTCTGCATACTGTTCCCCTTGCTCTTCCACTCAGACACGCATCGCTATCCGCGCCCCCCCTCCCCGTTTTCTAAATCCTCCCACCCTTCAAGGTTTGCTGTCAATCTGAGCCCCTCTAGGATCCTTTAAAAACAGTCCCAGCCAATGGGCACCATGGAGTCAGATTATAGAACCTCAGCAGCCAAAAGCAGATGACTGTTCAAAGTTGGCCAAAGATTTGTTTTCCACAATGATAATGAGGGTGATACATATTGATTGTTCAAGGTCATCCTTCCTAATCTTATTTTCCCGCTGGCACACTGTTACCCTTTAAAGACTGATGGAAAGAGGCAAGGCAGCACACCCTGACTGGTACCTTCTTTGCAGCTTGCCTTATAAAACTCGTGTAGGGTCCCTTCTGGCCAATTGCTGCATGGTGGGAGGGATCTCAGACTTGTGACAACATTCACAAATAGATCATTGTCATTCATTGGGTCATCCGCAGGCTCAGTAATAGACCTTGTACATGTCATTAGTCACAAAACAAATACTTATTAAAGTGTTGGCTGGGGAAAGTCATCCTATAATAGAAACCAAGTATGTCCTGTGGACCATACACACAGAATGACTATGGGGGGAAAAACAACCAGAAACAGACCAGAGGGAAATAATTCAGAATGCCTCGAGTACCGCAAACTAATTAGATAAATTGTCACTTCTTATGGCAGATACATCAAGCAGAGGTGCTTTAGCTAGTAGCTTACTTTAATTTAATACTCAGTCCCTTTCACGTTGAATATTTAAGTACAGCTGCTGAATACACTGGGCTGCTAAGATATATAATTAAAAAGTCCGGCTGAAATATTCTGATGTTTTAAGCTGTTATAGAGAGCTGAGAAAAGAAATCAGCTTGTCAGACACTTGACTGTCTTAAGGGGGAAGAATTGGTTTTACTTGCTGAAAACCCTCAGAATGACAACCGCATAATGGTGTAACGCTGTGAAATACAACGCGTAACATATATAATGTGCAGAGATGAGAGAGGAAGAGAGGCAGAGTATCCCTGTCATTTGATTGCAACTGAATTAATATGCATTTTCAAGTCCATGGCGTTACTGGTGTACTATAGATTTTACAAGCAACATGTACGTGATTTTATGAAATTTATTTTAAAAGTATTTGCCTGAGATATTGGTGTAGAAAAAGAAACCAAAGGTAGGGCAAAACTCATTATAAGAGAGAAAACAGGTTGCTGATAAACAAAACCACAGCAGTGGTAAAAAGTTGAAATTAAAAGTGATGTTCTACTTGTAATCGTTAACGTAATACATTTTAAACAAAGAAAAGGCTGGGTCTCATCCCTCCCTCCCACCTCCCTCCGTTCTCTTCTTTCCTTCCTACCTTTCTTCTCTTCCTTCCTCCTTTCCTTCCAATTTCCGTTCTAACTCCTATCATTTCCTCCACCTCTCCCTCTCCCTTCCTCTTTCTCCTTCTCTCAATTTCTGCTTTTCTGCGTTTTTGAAATTAAAATGAATTTTTTCAATTATAGCTTAGATTCAATATTATTTTTTATAAGTTTCAGGAGCATGTCTCAATTTCTGTGAATCATCCAGCTCTTCCAGTTGGTCACCTGTGTGACATGGTGGGCAAAGGGACTGAACGGGCTAGTTCTTTGCTGGTACCTTGGGGACCCATTATGTTTGCTATCCCTTTCTCTTTAGTATCACCAGTGGTCATTGGATCTGTCTACCTAATGACCCGCTGCAGCCTGACAAGCATATGCTGCATAAAACTGCTTTAGCTTTAAGATGAAGAGTGCCACGACAAAGGAGAGAGTTATTGAAAGCACCATTTCCTCAACTCCCTCATAGTTCTTGCTTGATATTTATTACTATTACTATTCATTGAGCATCCACTATTTGCCAGGTGCAGATTTTTGAAATGCCATTAGAGCTCTTGGCCACCATGGTTCAGGTGGTTTGAGCATCAGTCCATACACTAAAAGGTTGGGGGTTCGATTCCCGGTCAGGGTGCATATGGGAGGCAATAAATGGATGTTTCTTCTCTTTTATATCAAAGTTTCTCTCACTCTCTCTCTCTTTGCTTTCCTTTCTCTAGAATCAATAAACATATTTAAAAATTTAAAAAATAAAAATAAAATGCCATTAGGTGGCTAAATACCTCTATTGATGGACTGTACTTCATGGCTTAGAATACTGGTTTTCAGCATGGTCTTAAGATTTCCATTTTAATTTTTTATACATCTACCAGGTAAAATTTGTTCATTCTCATATTAGTAATGGCATGGGTTTAGCACCTAACATTTAGTTTTTGGCACTTTTAAGCTCATCAACTCAAGCTGGCTTAAAACAGACTCTATCGATCCAAACTACCTGACTCCTGGAGAGAAATTAATGTAACAAAACCCTTGTTCATGTAACTGGACATATGTCAGGGTTTGCTATGACATGGCCATGAATGCACATAAGCAGTGTACTGAATATTGCCTTCAGGTTATCTTCCTCACTTCTTAAAGTTATGCAAGGGCCATACACATCTTTAACAAATTTTTGTTTTGAGAAAAAAATTAAACTTATAGAATTTATTTTTTTTAAAGTGCAACTTATATACAATGGCTACTACCAGCCACCCAGTGTTGGGTCAAACTGCAGAGGGTAAGAGCGCAGTTCTTCACAATTGTGCTCTCGCTGTGGTACCAGTCCTAACTTAACAGTCCCCAGGCTGTCCCCACTCAGATCCGCTGTCCCCACTCAGATCCACTGTCCCCAGATCTGGGGCTTCCTGTTAGCTGCACAGGTTTGCTAGTCCACTAGGCTGACTCACAGCACCAGGTGATGTCTGTTCTTAGGATTGCAGTTTTATTATAGCAACAAGACACGAATCAGAAACAGCAAAGGGAAATACAACACAGGGCAACGTATGAGTCCCAAATATGAAGCGGCCAACACCTCTGGGGACATGTCATCCTCTGACACATCAATGTGTGACAAATACACAGAGTACTGCCAACCAGGGAAGCTCACGCAAGCTTCAATGTCCATATTTTTGGGGGGTCTTCATTAGGTTGGCATGGCCATTCCTCGGTTGAATCGGTGGCTATGTGACTCAATATTCGGTGATACTCCCCTCCCCAAAGTTTGGGCCAATACACAGTCGCTCAAAGACCCAACCCTCTAATCATATGGCTGATTTTTCTGGCGTGACCACTGATTGTGCATCTTGAGTATTTTCATTAGCATACACTATCTAGGGGCCCACCAGGAGTCACCCAATTAGCATTAGCTATCAGATGCGGTCCAAGAGGTCCCCCATGAATATCAAAGACAGATACTCCTAAAGCAGGAAATTCCAGGTGTTTGGAGCATGCTTCCTAACGGGGACAAAGGCCAGCCAAGTTCTTCATTATACAGAACTATTATGATCGTGCTAAACCATATACCATAACATATAAACTTTTAAGTGCTTCCACATGTGCCTCTTATTAAAACAAGGACAGTCTCATCGAAAACAACATCATCCGCCATGCAATTATTAAACCAAGGAAACTGAACACGAATACAACCCTATTATCTAATACTTAGTCCAAATTCAATTGTTCTGTAGTTGCCTCATTTTTACCCCTTTCCATTTAGCTTCCAATCTAGAATCACACATTTCACTTCGTTGTTATGTCTCACTACACCCTTTAGACAGAAATCGTTCCCTAGTTTTATTCTTTCCCTCATGACACCGACAGTTGGAAAGAGTACAGACCGGGTGTTTTATTTTAAAACTCCTTCAACCTGGGGTGGTCTAATTGCTTCCTCATGATTGGATTCTGGGTAGGCATTTTCTGGCAGGGATCTCATGGAAGTTTTGTGGTGACCTGTATCAGGAAGCACGTGGTATCATGATTTAGGTTGTTTACACACTATTTTTCTGTTGTAAAGTTCTCTTTTTTCCCTTGGTAATTCAGAAAAAATCTATGCGCTGATACTTTGAGACTATGTGGCTACACCACTCTTAAACAAAATTTCACATGCTAGGCTTAGCATGTACCCACGAGTCTTACCTATATTACTTGTGACTACGGTAGTTGTAAAATGATGTTTCTCCAACTGTGTTATTTCTTCCAGGTTTGTTACTCGTTATTCTACCAAAGAGAAGAGCCTTCCTTTCCTCCTTGTTTTCCAATGTCCCAACACATGTCTTCTGGAGGTCTGATCGATACAGGCACCAATACAGGTGTCAGCTCAGCTAACGTGAAGGCAAGACGTCGCAAAGCAACGGAACAGCCAAGGCTGTTTTCAAACACGTGAGGAGATGCCCTCAAAATCTGCGAGCCTTTAAACGCACTGTCCTACTTCCAAATGCCCGTCAAATGGGAATGGCTAATGCAGGCAGCCAGACGAGGGTACAGGTCTCAGAGAGACTCCGGAATATTTCAGTGAAGGTTTTCGGTCAAGGTTTTCCTAAGCCAAGGTGATAAGGAGTTTGAGTAATTCTGTAGAATTTCTGCATAATGATTTCTTTTTTGGCTCCAGAATCAGAGACATGTAGTACTCAGCAGCTTTGACCACATAATGATGGTAATTTATTTGTGTTGGGCATTTCAAAAGGAACTGGGGAGTTTTAAGAGAGAAGGAATTGAGGAGGAGACAGGGCCCCCACCCCAGGCGCTTACAGATCATGTAAAAAAAGTCAGTGATGGCAGACCCAGCACACAGTGCGGGGTGAGGGTCATCCGCTCTTCCTTTGTGCCGGCAGAGTGACGGGACGTAGAAGCTGAGATGTCAAGGGTCGTGAGTGAGGAACCAACCACGAACAGGGGCTGGGAATCAGCGGAGAGGACTGTGTGGCTGAGGCGCATTCAAAGGCAACTCTGGAGCCAGGACAGCACTCGGCTGTGCTCTTGCTCACTCACTGACCAAGCTTTCTCCTTTCCTTACGCTGGGATGACATTTACTAGAATCAGCGACCCTCCACCTTCTTCCCGTAGATGTATGTATGGTTCCCTGGTGATCCCCGGGGAGCCACGGCCTTGAGGGAGGAAGCCCTGGCACAAAAAGTGTAACCCTACTGGTCAGGCTGCCCTTTCCCAACGACGTACCCCAGAACCTAGCAAATCCAGGGAGTTCAGGAAGAAGCGGCAACTCTGTTTAATGCTGCACTGCGGCCTCCCCGCACGCCAGGAAGCTTCTCATCGATAACAATACACCTAAGCAACGAGCCTTGGGATGGAAGGAGTCGTCTCAGGTGAGCTCTTTGCAAATCAGCCTGATGTGTTTTCCCATGCGAAGGCCAGGCTGTCAAACTTCCCACCGGTGTCAGTCAAGGTGAACCATCTAGCAACCTGTTAATTTGCTTGAAGTAATGACGGCAATAATCCGATCAGGTTTGTCAGACTGTCTCTGTCTGAAGTGGGCAGCGGGGCTTCTCCTGTTCAGACGGTGACACGTGAAGACAAGTGTGTGATTATCGTATCCAGTTGTGGCACTTGGGGAACTTGAGACGGCACCCCCCCCCCCCCCCCGCTGCGTGAGGAGCCCGCCCTTACCACCCTTTCCGCCCATCTGCTGTGGCTGGCGTGTTGGGCTGCTTGAACCTGTCTGCAGGTCCCTTCCCTCCTTCGGGGACAGCATCGGACACAGATTCCGGCAGCTGCACTCAAGTGGACTTATCAATATGCGGACCCTTCTCGGAAGAGATTCCAACAGGAGTTATTTCTAGGGTAGAGGGAGAAAGCTACTCGAGCTCTCTAATTAAGGAGAATGAAGGCTGACGTGCGAGAGTGTTCAAGAAGGGTTATATTTAGACTTATTTGATGGAGTACAGATTGGATCTTTGTGTCTGTTTCGTATATAAGACAGTTTCCTTTTAAATTCTTTAGGCATACCATGTAGTCCTCCTGGGTACCCAAACCTGAGTTAGGGGGGACAGTCAGTTGGAGAATATTAAGGCACTAAAGTCACTTAAATCTAGGGAAATCTATCTGGACAGTAGTTCATATACCAAGTTCCTCTAATATTTACTGTGTCTAATCGGCGACAATTTGGGAAATGCCATTGGAACTCCCCATGGAAGTATACGAAGCCCGATAATTACAAACAGGTTGTCATGAGATTTTTGTTCTTCCAATAGATTCCTTTCCTCTGAAATAATTTACACAATTATTCAAACTTAAGCAGGGTCAGGGTTGGGATATATCAGCTGGACTTGAATTAAGGCCAACCTTAATAGGCTGTTTATGATCTTATCGGTTTTTTCTTTTAATATTTCTTTAAAGAGAGACAACACTTTTGATCAGAACAGGGAGATAAACACTGGTACAGGAAAGTTAAAGTGATTATTGTAAGATACTTTTCAGACGGTCCTCATTAAAAAAATTTTCAAACAAAACATTTTCTAAAATTTACATTTCAGATCTCTGGTCCTGATAAATAAGAATAATGGTTGCTATGAGACCTGGTTGACTGACTTAGAGAAAACCAGACAGATGCTGGTTTTCTTGAGGGTGTGAAGCAAGCACCCCAGTGTGCAAAAATGAAAATATGAAGGGGAAAGTTCTGCACGGTCTAGAGGAGGTGGTATGGCGTCACTGCTCAGGGAAATTCTGGAAGCGATTGTTAAAAGGGAAGCAGTAATTATAAGGGTAAAAGAAACAACTCATGTTGGGTGAATTTCATTTACTTCATAGGTTAATTTTTGGTTCCCTCTTATCTGGTCTTCTTCCTTTCTACCCCATTCTACCTCATTTTTTGCTCCCTCCACTGGAATCTGTCTTCGAAATCTGATCACATAGCTCCCCTGAGTTTTATGAATGAATGTTCATACTTCTTTGCATAGGATACAGATTCTCCATGATTTGGCTGTTTACCGTGACTTCAGGCCCCTCCCAGCCCACAACGACCACCTCTGTCACGCGTCACTTACTGCTAAACTCCCACTGTCCCTCAACATCTGGCTTTGGTCATCATCCCTGCATGGTTTCTCCGACTGTCGCCTCCCCTTTCTCTTCTACAAGGTAGAGCTGGTCACTCCCAACCCGTGTGACCAAATCGAGTGCGCACATACGCTTATTGGGTCCATGCAGTAGAAACACACCGAGATGCAAATTTCGCTTTGCCTTTCTGGTGTCTCTCTGCAGACTATAAGCACCTTAGAGCAGAGACAGCGTTACTATCCTGTTCTTATCCCCAGATAACCTGTAAGGTGAATGAGAAATAAACACACTTGTGTTAAGCCATTAAGATTCCGGAGTTATAAAATGATTCTATAAATCATTTTATAGAATGGTTTATGGACCTATGGACTTAGTGTATTCTCCATCACAATGACAGCATACACTTATAAATTTTGAAAAGACTTTTCTAAAAATGTATACCAGAACGTGAAAGATCCCGAACTGACAAAACAAGTTTTGGAAAAGAGCCATGTGGGAGGACTTAGTTTCTAATTTCACTGCATATTGTAAAGACACGATAACCAATGTGGTATGTTTCTGAACGAAGTATATGAATACAGATCAATGCAATGGGAATGGAATTATGAACATTGATTCTTACCCGGGTGGTCAAGTGATCTTTTACAAAAATGCCTAGGCAGCGGGGAAGCATAGTCTTTTCGACCAATACTTTTGAGACAATTGGGCATCTCAAAGGGGATGAATGTAGGCCCTTACTTAATAGCATTCCCAAAAGGAAACTCGAAATGAGTAAGAGACCTAAATGTAAGTGCTAAAATGACAGAAATTCTAGAAGAAAATCTGAGACTTTGTGGGCTCCTACTCGGATTCTTCTTCTTCTTTTTAAAAAATAATTCACTTATTTATTTTTAGAGAGAGGAGAAGGGAAGGAGAAAGAGAGGGAGAAAAACATTGATTGGCTGATTTTTGCACCAGAGACTGGCCCACAACCCAGACATGTGCCCTGACCGGGAATCGAACTGGTGACCTATTGCTAGTCCTTTATGGGACAAAGCCAGCTAACTGAGCCACGCCGGTCAGGACACCCTACACTGGTTCTTCCTGCTCAGAAGCTCCAACTCAGCCTAATACTTCAGCTTCGTACGGGTCTCGGGCAGTGGCTTCTTGTAGGCAAGTTGCTACGGAGAGGAGGAAGCCAAGTTCACGTGCCATGTTTCAGAAGGCTGCCCTGCCCCTTTTTCTCTGAAGCAGCACCCCTGCGAAGAGGGACCCAATGCCCAACCCTTTACGAAGGTGAGCCAACTTTTCCAACAATATTTAGTTCGCTCCATTCACATCGGCACCACGGTAAGTAATAAAATGCAACTCATTCTCGTCAGAGCCCCAGTCTGATTCTGTGAAAACCCTACTCGAGGTACATATTCTGCATGAGTAACTTCACAGCTCTTTCACTTTGACCTTGGGCCACATGAAACAAAGCAATCACGAGATTTACGAATGAGGAACAGCAGACATACAGAATGATGAAAATTTAAAAGACTTAATGTAAGCTTCCGTCATAAAAATGAGTGTTTTGCTAATGCGATCTCAAAAGTCCATTGATGAAATGCATTTTGTAAGTAGGAAATACAGGAAAATCTAATTACTATGTGCCTGAATGAAAATATTCATAACAATGAACTCGAGGTCATCTAGGTTAATGCATCGTAGAGAATTCTTCAAACCACTTAGTAATTGGGCCTCACTGTTAGCAAACACTGGAAATGATATTTTGCGCAGTTGTTTGTGAAAACATCTCTGTTTGCCATTTGAAATATTCTCCATTGTTTTTCTCTATGCAGATACATTTAGAAGAGTTTTTGCCTCATTGATTTTGTTCATCTTCAGGGTTTCCATCACTGTTGCTGGTAGTGTTTTTTTGTTGTTGTTGCTGTTGTCAGAGGTGTGGACCGGGCCGAACCTAGCGTGAGCTCTGGAAGTAGACTGATACGCATCGTTCAACATGTGCGACGGACTATAGAAAAATCGTAAATGAGATTTTTCTACCGTCTCGGCTCATTCTGGGCGCTGGGAGTGTCTTGTATGCTCGGGTATTCCCATGTACTGGGCCATAGTGGGCACTCAATAAATACCAAAATGCACTAATTGACCATTTAATAACTCATAACAATGTTCTACAGTTTTAACCGATTCATATAATTTAATTTTTATGGCTTATAAAACAAATGCTGCCTTGGTGAAAAAAACCTTTGAAAACACGAATATGCACATATTTATATATACACACTTAGATGTATATATAAAGTAAAACAGATATTAACCAAGTTTACACAATCAAAAAGTTAGTATGGAGAGACTTAGTATCAATATTTATATTCCTAGCTGTATATTTCTTTTTTATTTCTCACATTTAAAAATAGATACATAACATTTTGTGACTGTCTCGCATTTAATTGAATCACCTCTCTATGGTGGGACAAGTAGGTAGATTTTTCTTTTTTATCTATTCTAAAGGGTGCTAAGATAAACATTGCGTTTATATCTTTATCTCCATCTTGAATATTTCTTGGTGGAAGGTTCTCAGACGCAGGATTACCGTGTCCCTGTATAATCAATCCCCCTTCAGAGCTCTTGAGAGATGCTGTCAAGCAGTGATGGTTCTTCGAAGAATTTGGGAACAGTGTCTCTCGGCCTCGCTGTTTCAGGGAGCTCTACAGATTGGAAAAATTAGCTTCATCTCAAAACACAACAGACCCCTTTAGCAACTCTGAGTTGTATTCCTCCCCTATTTGCATGCCCTAGACTAACCCTGGTGGGTGTACTTCCTGTGCCCCTGCCCCCTCTCGGACCACACCTCACAGCTGTGACTGCCAGCTGCCGCCAGCCGTGAACTTCACGGCGCGAGCGAGCGTGTCTGTGTCTAGGCACAGACCACTGAGAATGTCTCCCTCCCACATCTCTGGTCTAATTTACAAAACTCTGCTCTGAATGCACTCTCTTAGCCTCTGTTACAGCAGCAAGGAGTACTCATTCGCAGGGGTCTGCCTCGTTCTAAATATGGTGATGCGTCGGACAAGCGTCTCCATCACCTGGGAGTGGTCCCTATAATCTCCACCGTTGGGTGACCTATTTCCTCCTCACACTTAACCCCGTCCTGGTGCCCGACAGCGCAGAACCTAATAGACCGAACGCATCTCTCTGCTCTGCGTCTTTTGCTGTCTGAGAAATCCTGAGCTATTGCTGCCTGTGTTGTGCTCAGGGTGGGTATACTTCAGAATCCTTCCGAGCTGTTAATCAGTCGGGTGTGTTTTATTCCCTTCAATCCATTAACATGTATCGACGAGGCATGTGGCTAAGTCTGTTAAAAACTTGTTTCCTTTTTGTAAGAGAACAGGGCAATTTAATGGAAACTTCAAAGGAAAAATGGGTTTCTCATGGAAGCTGAAGAAATACTCGGTGCTTCCGACAAGATCAGAAGATAAAAAATATCAGTGAAGGGGGACTGGGAATTTTCTGATGTAAATGTGAACACACTATTTCAGCTTGGAGAGAATTCATGTCTAACGATTTTATTATAGAAGTTGTTTTGACAGTGCGCTAAGAGAGTGTGCTTCCGTGTAAGAATGTGTGGGTATGTGAGTGAGTGTGTGTGTGTGTGTGTGTGTGTGTGTGAAAGAGAGAGTTGGTAATTGCACCTATCACTCGCTGAGCAAAGCCTTAAAGATTACACAGTGGAATCCCGTTTTGCTCAGGTTTCATATTTATTTATTTATGTCCATGTCTACTTCCCCTGAGACAGCAGGGACTGGAGCAGGTCAATTTTGATATTTGCCCTCTCTCTCCCCTGCCCCTGTACCCAGGACAGTTTCAGGTGCGTCCTGATGGCTAATGATTAAATCCAAACTGAAGGGCACGACTTTTCCATTTTGAATAGTAATGGCCTTCGATGAAGAAAAAGCCTATGAAATATATGAATTCCAATCAAATAAACGTACAATGCCATCAAAATGAACGCTGTGCAATTAATTGCACATAACCTCATGTATTTACTGATCATCTTTTTTTACAGGTCCATGTTTTATGAGGAAACTTCTAGATGATCTTCCTATTTAAAGAGAACTAAGATTAGATTCTTTGACTCTGCCTACTCGCCAGAATGTGAAAAGAAATAGGTCTTTGATTCTGAACAGGGATTCGGGCAAGGTTTCCTGAGTTTGACATGGCATGTCAGGAAGGCTGGATGTTTCCACGGAACCATCCTATCTCTATTACGGGTCCGGAAACATCGCTCCAATACCGTTTACTGGGAAGAAACATACATTTCCTGTTTTACAGAGAAAATCCATAGGGAATTAAATGCAGCATCCTAGCAGCACAGCAACAATAGCTTCTCCCAGAGAATGGCATGTCCAAATATTTTAACCCACAAATATTTTGACTTTTTTTTTTTTTTTTTACCTTTCACGACCATCACGGCATGTGAGAAAGAATCTTTAGAGAGGAGTTCCTTTAGAAGCTCTGCCTGGGTGGAGACAAGCACAGATGTCTTTATTAGGCTTGAGTCTAAGTGGCTTCCCTCGAGGGGACCCTGGCAGGGGAGTACTAACAGGCGACGCTTCATCTGGAGTATCTCGGGGCTCATTAAGGTGCTCATTAGCGGTGGGTGACCTCACAAGGTGGGATGCGGTATTGCGATTCCTCCGCATCCTGGTCCTTGCTGTGATTCCAGGGCTTAAGCACGCACACGGGCTGCCGGACAGACGCTCTCCGCACGAGCCATTGTTCACCCGCACGCATCATGAGCTCCTTCCCACTAAACACCCCTCTTCCATGCGCAGGGTCCTTGTCACGAGAACAATTCAAAGGGGTTTCCCGAGATGGCATTTTTCTTTGCCCTCTGGAAAAAAAATCAGTCTAGCCTGGCTGTCAGTTAACTACTTTGCTGGTAAAAATGCTCCATCCACCGCACAGACATTTTCAAGGGGTGAATTCCATTTCTGTATTTGTCGTGAAATAAAAATATATATATATATATATATATATATATATATATATATATATATATATATATATATGAAGCGTTTTTCTTCCTTACTGCGATTTTACTTGTGAAAAGCTCTGGTATGTTTTTTGGCTCTGGCTGTTTCAATATCATTTCTGCCATAATGCAGGTCAGAAGAAGGCAGACCAAATGGCACTGTCCTGAACCGAAAGGAACATTTTAAATAGATGCTGGATGAAGTGGTCGAAATGGAGAAGCCAGTTTGCTTTTCTCTGCCATAAGCAGCTTGCCATCTGAGAAAATGCCCATAATGGTGGATTTCTTACGTTCTTATGTGAAAATGGAATCTATACACAGGGTGGGGCAAAAGTAGCTTTATAGTTGCTCATGTGGAAAAATAATCCAAAAATGAATAAATAACAATGCAAGCGTGAACTGTGTTCACAACTGTAACCCTACTGATGTCATAGCCCCAAATCTTACCTTAAGTATCATCACGTCAATTTCTTAACCAAAAGCAAAGGCTACACAATTAAACATCGACTGTTTTAATGCAGTTTTGCGCTGACTGAAACAATAATGTTTTTCATTAAGAATGCATTGTTCGTGTACGCCCTTAAAACTCGATTATAGGGCAGGAACTGGAGTTCAGTCTTATCTCTGCTATTGGTATGAAGTACACTCAGAAAAAGCCTAAATGCTGGATTTTCCTTCCAATCTGTAACTATGTCAACCATAGCCCTTATAATCATTGGGAAATCAAAAAGAGAAAACTCATTTTAAACACCTCCCTCCTTTTGAGTTTTTGCAAAAGAGAGAATCTACTACAAACCCAGTGACTGCATATTTTCACTGATTTTATGTCCACCTCCATAGCAGGGGACTTTTTCTGACTCACTTGGGGGAAGAAATAGCCTTGACCCTCACTTGCAGTCACTTGCTTAATAGAACTCAGGAACCTGTAAATGTGGTTAAGCCACAAGTTAAGTTTGACACTGTTTCTGGGAGTTGGTGAGGGTGAAAAGGGGTTTATAAAGTTAGTACTTTGATACCAGGGGGGTTACTTTTTGTCGAAAAATATATATAGATGAGTTATAATCTTACACTAGGAAATTAATTTACTTAGAACCAAGAGAAGGTGGTTGAAAATCTTAGTCCACACCTCTCTGATCTTTTGTACACATTCTCTTTGCCTTCCCTCCCTGACTTTTTGCATATAAAATATTTTAAGAGACACACACATCCCACACGCACCACACCACAGAGCAATGGACCAAAAGGAGAGGGCCCACATTCTCACTGGCAAACGCTGCAAAACGTCCTCAACATTGGAAAACAGCATTTATCGCCCCATGAACGAAATAAAAAGATGGCATTTAAAAAACAAACAAACCGGGAAACACTTTATAAAAGACACCAGCAGAGTTCTGGGAGTTTTCAGATGATTCGAGTGGCTTCCATTCAAGCACGAGAGATTGAAATGGTGTTTCCAAACTGTGAGTTTGCAGAAGGGAAATAAATGATCATTTGAAAAGTATCCCCCCGTTCCGTGACATGTAAATATAACTTGGTGCAGTTATGTCATGGTATATAAATGAAACTGTCCCTTTGTCCTAGTGGTAGTTGGGGAAACAGACCTGCCGGGAGAGGGGGGAGGGAGGGGGGCCGCTGTTTGCAGGAACCGGCCGTACACACAGGGCACACGATTGTCTACAAACAGCAACTGAGGCTGCAATTGTACGGGGCGCGTTCCTTTCCGGCCACCGCTCCTGAGGCCCATTCGCCGTGCGAACCCCTTCCTTGCTATGGCGCCATCTCCTTGGTTACATCCGGAACTCATGCCTCCGCAAGCACAGGGATTTGAAAGCAGGGCATAAACACGAATCAAGGAACTCGGTGGGACAAAATGACAAAACGCCTCCATGGCATGTACTCACAGGTCCTGGAAGTGGTAATGTACTTGGATGGATGGGCTGGAGAGAGAGAGAGCGCGATGGTGAGAACAAACAGGACCGATGAAAGTCTGGGTCTTGACGTCACTGCCAAGCCTGCCTTCATGGGTCAAGATCTATAACTCATCATCTGTAATTCCAAACTCCAAAAAAGCTACAAAAGCGAACGTTCTGTTGTCCTGTGATTTTTTAGGTGACAGACGTGCCCTATCTTTCTCCATGCTTCCTACCCAGTGCGACTGCCTTTCTATTTCAGTCACAAATACCGTGTCAGGGAATGGCGGGGAAATGGACCACACCGAGACTACCAGATAACGCGCCTCCCAAACCCGAGAGCTCTGAATTCCGAAACACATCTGGCTGTGACGTCAGATAAACAGCTTCAGGTCTGCATTTCAAAAATTCCTGCAGTCACCGACGTGGACTCTCGGTTCCTCGGCCTGCTTTTCTGTCCCAAACCAGGACTTTTCTTGAGTGATTGTGACAATTTATTTGAAACTATCATTTCAGATCTTACTCATCAACCGATCTCCAATTGTGAAAATCTTTTGACTATGAAAGAATTGTATATTAAAAAGTTGTTTTGCCCTGGCCATTGTGGCTCAGTTGGTCGCAGTGTCATCCCATAAACTGAAAGGTCACAGGTTCAATTCCCGGTCAGGGCACATACTTGGGTTGCAGGTTCAATCCCCGGTCAGAGCACATACTTGGGTTGCAGGTTCAATCCCCAGTCCAGGCGTGTGGGGGAGGTACGAATGAATGTTTCTCTCTCATATCATGTTTCTCTCTCTCTCTCTCCCTCCCTCACCCTCTCTCTAAAATCAAAAAGCATGTCCTCGGGTGAGAATTTTAAAAACCCAACTTGTTTTAATAAAGGATTCTGTGCTGCATATTTAAAGCTCTTGAGAGAGTTTTGTGAACACTCTCAGTTCAAAGGCAGCATCTCCTCGGCGTGCAAGGCCAGTGTCGCCAGGCTGAATTTGGACCCCAGCCTTCGTCTGTCCACTCCATTCCTAGATGCTATTACTCTCTTTATTGCTGCTCTCACTGTTTGTCACTATTTGTTCTGAATATCTTCAGACATGGTGGGTCTTTCCAGTTGCCACTGATACCACCTCTCTGCACTGTTTTACACCTTCCTGATTCATAGTCCATAAATGCATGTCCCTCCATAAGTTCTACCCAGTTATTTACATTTATAACTGCCAATTGCAGCTTTACTAAGTGAACTACCTTAATGTTGATCACACACGTTCATCCTTCCGACTTCATGTGTGGTGTTTTCCGACAACAAAGAAAACAAAAAGAAGGAAACGATTCCTTAAAAAAAAATACTATGGATATTTGCGGTCCATTTCTGGCTCTTCGATATTTCTCCATGTTCTAATGGAACCAGGCTGCCTTTACGTGGCTCAAGGGGAGATTGGTTAGTTGATGTTCTTTCATCTTTGCTCCTGTGCAAATAGCTTTTAGTGGTGAGCAACAAGTCCAAGCTGTAGGAAAGCCACCCTACATAGAGATAGCATCCTTCATGCCTCTCTGTCGTCCCTTCTCAAGGTGAAACAGTGTGCTTTGTCTCAGCTCAGTTGGGTGGCATTTGTCCCCTGCCAACCCCGTTACGCTTCAGAGATACACAGTCCTAAAATCTCAATGCCTTGATACAGCTGAGGTCAATTCCTGGCCCAAGGTCCTGGTGGGGACACAGACACCTTCCTTTTAAGAGACCCAGATCAACTGAGCCTTACCACCTTAACTATGTCAGTTATCACACCTGCAGGAAGAGAACTCTGGGAGTTCTTGCCCTTGGCAGTGACAGGCATGACCCAGGTGTGACACACGTCGCTTTGCTCACAGCTCATTGGCCACAACTTTGCACTTGACCCAGCAACTCCCATTAGGGCCAAGAGTTCCACTCCTGCCATATTGCTGCAAGGGGGGGATTGTTGAGAAAAATCTTTCCTCTTCCTCTCTTTCTTTTACCATTTTATATTCCTTTTTCTCAAAGGATTTTTTTCTCCTTAAGTTCACTGACATTTTTTTTTTTTTTTTGCCTGAACCTCAAGACAATTCTGAGACCGTTGTGGCACCACTGAATGGAATTCTGAGATGAAAGCAATTCACCCAGAGTGCACTGAGAGCCCTCACTTCCTATTAGATAGAGGCTATTAAGAATCAGCCATGTCATCATAAAATCTACTATTATGATACATTTTCTTCCCTTCATTATTCAGAGACAGTGGTCTTCTTTAATTACCCATATTTGTATAAAGTCAATGGGTAGTGATTCTTCTGGGATAGCGATTAGCTTGCTGGAATACATCTGAAAATATCGGATACCAAGCTTTATGAGCAGAAATGAAAGAGGTCTCCTCGCTTAACAAAAAAGAAAAACATCATTCTGAAATGAAAACCTCTCTTTTCATTTCATTTTGTGTAAGTGGATTTATGGTCCTTATAAATCTTTTACCTCGACTTTTTTCCTCGACTCTGTAGTCTTGTAGCATTTGGAACTTGGCTATATATTTTCTGTTGGATTCTCTCAACGTAAGTTCCTTCCTATTTATGTATTTATTTTTGGATAGAGAATCCCCTTCCCCCCCAAAAATTGATCAAAATGCATCAGATGTAGTAAGTCATATCGCAATGGAGAAAAAGACCTGTCTTTACACATCTGACTACAAGTCCCAATTCCCATCATTTTATTAGTGGGGGGAAAATAATAAGAGCCAAAAAGAAGTGATTCACCGAGGTCATCTACCCTGTTGTTAGCAACTCTGGGACAAAGTACGCATATAATTTACTAGAGTTACTGAGTTATTGTAAAAGCGTCTTAGACATTTTGGCAAGAGGCTGTGTCTCCGCCCTGTTCCCTTCAGAGCCGGCCTGCTTTTAGGCAGATTCGGGACAGATAACACGCACAGGAGTGCGTTTAAAACCCTTGACACCAACATGATAAGCCTGCCCAGTGCTGTGGATACAAATAACTCGGTTTTACCCGAGCGAGTGGAACAAACGGTGACGCCGAAATTCAGAAAGCCCCTTCGGTGATATCCCTGTAGCCTGAGGAGGCCCCCAGCGACTGGTCACTAGCTTGAGCGCGCCACTCCTTTGGAGCTTGTCAAGTGACAGGCAGCTCACGGGGGACTGTGAAGTCATTCCATGAAGTTCACCATGGGAACGGGGTGGGGGGGGCGAGGGGGGCGGCCCAGCGCTCTGCTCTAAGGATATCCACAGCTGTGATGTCACAGCACAAAGACAATAATAAAATGTGGCTGGGGTGGCGTTAACTACACCTTCGCTCTTTTGTCTCCAGTCCCTCCTCGTATAATTTTGTATCCTTGTGCGAATCGCCTCATTAGGGAAAGAGACTGAAAATTGGGGTCAGGGTGTTTAAACCTGACCTCCGCAGGGGCCAGACAAGGCCGGGGCCCGCCGAGGGTTCACTTCAGAGCCCGGGACCACCCCTGAGGTGACACCAATTCAAGCCTCATTTTATAAAGGCCTTATTAATTATTGTCCTTATAAGGCGGAGGAGGCTGATAAAGAAATGTGTCACTCTCAGAGCGGGAGCGCACAGACAAAAAAAGGGAGGGAGAGGGAGAGGGAGAGAGAAAGAAACAGAAGATCAAAAGGAAGCTTTCTTTCCCCCCCTTTTGCTTTTCATGCCTCCAAACCTCAAAGGAGGTGGGGGAACAATCAGGCTTGGGGTCTCCTGTGCTTTCTGGCAATTAGACTCAGCTGATGGGCTGAAAGGGATTGAATGGCAGAGTTCAAGGCCCTTCTCCGGAGCCGCAGACAACAGGCTTTTCCAAAGCAGCTCGGGCAGCAGACACCATCGAAATCATTTCAAATGGGGACTTAGAGAGAGGATTCATTAATTCACTGGCCTCCGCAATTACGGGGACATATAATGTCCCTACAAACACTTTGATAAAGACGGTCATCTTAGCCCGTCATTTCCCCCATTTTATTAATGCCGCGTTGGAAAGGCGTCTTTTATTTCTCCAATTACTGAATTAGAAACCCTGGCGCTGACAATCCTCCACCCTCCAATAACTGAATATTCCATTTGGAACATTAGGCTGCAAAATCGAAAAGAAAAAAATATATATACACATACATATATAAACCTTCCACCGTGAAATCTATCAAGCTCAAGTTGTCATCTGTGCTAAAGATAGCAGCATGCTCTCCGGTTTGATCAATCCTCCCCATGTCCTTTACAGCTCTCAATTTCTCGATATTTAATTTTAATCAATTAATTGAGAAGATTCTTTTAAAAATTTTGTTAACTTTGTCATGCTAGCTCACTAGAGGGCAGGTAAATGCAATAAGACAGCATAGCATGTTTGTGGGGGGGCGGTAGTTACCGATTTTTGTATTAGGGGCATTACCTACATTTAAATTGTAAAAAAGATCAGCAATGAGCTCTTTGGCCTTAGGGACAGCTGGGCATTTAGAAGCCGAAAGAAAATCAAAGTCCGCGGCTACAGCCCGCCAGCAGCAGGAATGAACACTACTGAATTCCATTCTCCTTCCTGCCTGTAAGGGAATCAAATGGCTGTGATGAGTTCGCTCACTACCCGAATGGGCGGTAATTTGCAGAAGATCTGCCTGTTTCTGAAACCATCTGGGAACCGAGCTCAGCTCTGGAGCCCTGGTTTTCTTTTCTCTGCGGTGTTTTGCACCCGCGACACCTGGAGGCTTTGATGTTTCAGGCGGAGGTGACCCGGCCGCGGCGCCCGTGCGCCATGCTCCGCATGGCGCGCCCACACGGAGAAAATGTTCATACGTGTGAGATCACGTTGGGCTGCTCAGCAGGGCAGGGGGTAACCACCCACAGACTGTCCACCCCTTTGAAGCAGGGCTGAGAACGGCGGCTTCCAGGCAACCGGATGACGCTCTCCAGGGCTCCGGGTGACCACCGATGACAAGGTGATAATGAAAAGAAATATGGCCGCCCTCGGAACATCTTTCGTGGGGCACTTTTGCACCCCGGGCTGCTGCTTCGTGTGACATATTTGGAAACTGAGGTAGCTGGCTCTTTTGCCTTTCCCAGAGGCCTTCGGGCGGACTGGAAAAGGAACCCAAGGCACTTGAATTGTCCACCCCACTTGGGAGAGATGGGTGGTCTGGATTCTCAGGAAACTGGGGGCTACTGCGGCCTCCACTGGCTGGGGTGCACTTGGGTCAGAAAATCTTGCGTGGGCTCTTCACACACGCACAAGTCTAGGCCTCACGTCTTCCAGGACCCACAGTAAGTCCCCTCGAGGTGCAGACCAGCGACATTCAACCTTCTCTATCTCACGGCACATACAGACTAATTCCTAAAATTCGGTGGCACACCAAAAACTGTAGTTTTTGCCATCCTGACCAAAAATCGAGAAGTAATTTGGATTTGTCTACACTGGACAACTGTTGTGTTGGTCGTTGTCATTTTTTTGTTGGAACATCTAAGGCAAAAGAGATGAGTGCCCCTGATGAAGCAGTCAGGTACTGCATGTTTTAAAATTCTTGCAGCGCACCGGTGGAAAATCACTGGTCTAGCCAAACACGCGTCCTAAGCACACAGGGTGGCATTAAAGATTCCCGGGGTAGGGTTTGCCACATACGTTTTGCTTGGTCTCCTCAGCTTTTCTGGAGTAAGACAGGAGCTTCCCCCGTTGCTAGCACGGCCATAGAAATCTAAGCCCAGGAGTTTGGGGTGTATTCATCTGAGAGCTTCCGTCCACACATACTCCATTGTCAAGTAACAGTTACTGCTGGGCACAGTTTTGGAATGTGAAATTTTGTTTTTATGCAGATAGTTCACAGGTTACTTCTCTGAGTGGGTGAAAGAGCTTTAAAAGGGGGCAGAGTGGATGCTGATACTCTCGGGTTTTTTTATTCTCTGCTGCAGAGAATGAGATCAACATGCCAGGCTCTGCCTTCGGCTCGATGCAGATGGCTGAGGGCAAGATGACCCTGGGGTGCGGAGTGCCGGGCGCAGGGAGGGTGACTAACATTTTTGGAGGGCCTACTATGTGCTACTTAGCTTCCTAACTGCATCGCCTCCCTTCCTTCCCGGCAGATGAGCGAACGAGGTACAGGGAGGCCCTCTACCCAAGTCTGCAGTGAGTAACGCCAGACCAGATATCTGCTTGGCTCCGTTTGTCCAAAGTGTTCATTTCTTCCCACATCACTCATTTGCTGGTTTATTATTTTTTTTTAGTCATTCATCCATTCCTTCACCCTGCTATTTATTTAAAAAAATATGCCTCACAACCCATATTCCCATTAACCTATGAATACATCGTCAAAATGTGGTCTGTATATACAAGTTCTTATTCAGCCTTCATAAGGAAGCAAATTCTGAAATGTGCTACCACATGGATGAATCTTGAGGACATCGGGCTAAAGAAAGGAAGCCAGACACAAAAGGACAAATCCTGCCTGTTTCGCCACGAGAGGTCCTCTAGCAGTCAAGTTCACAGAGCCAGAAAGTAGAAGGCCGTTTGCAGGGCGCTGTCTGTGGGAGGGAAGAATGGGGCGCTATGTTTCATGGGTCCAGAATTTCAGCTCGGGAAGATGGAAGGAGCTCCGGAGAGGGACGGTGATGGCTGTATAATGTCGTGAGAGTACTGAATGCCACGGAGTGGGACACCGGCTGACACAGACAACAGCGTGGTGATGAGCAGAGGGACAGGCGGGGGAGGTGGATGCGGCTAAAGGGGGACGAACGGTGATGGAAGGAGACTTGACTCGGGGTGGTGTACGTAGAACACAGCTCACAGATGATGGAATGTAGAACAGCACACCTGTAAACTACATAATTTTATTAACCAACGTCCCCCTCATCCATTCAATAAAAAAGGGTTAAAGTGGAACATTTTATGGAATGGATACTCTACCACGATTTTTAAAATCTTTGAAAAATCTATCATATTGTATACACTGTACTAGCTTCAGAGAATGTGGGGCTGAATATAAAGTCCACTTTCCTATTCAGGGAAGAAATTTCTCTCCGGCACAGATTTTGCCCAGCCTTGTTCTGCGGATACGAGCGAGCCTGCGTTCAGCAAAATGACAGTCACTGTCTGTGATGAACGCACGTTATTTTTCTGCTTATCCAAAGAGAGTATTAACCTCAGTCTTAATTACATTTCGGTATACGGGTAAGACTCGCAAGGACTCTACCACTGAGTAAAGTAGACAGATTGCGGAGTCTTTAAATTCCTCTGCATTTTTACTCAGTATCCATTGTCCCCGTGTCTTGTTGTCACTTCACTTTATGACAACAGAAGAAGTCATTCTCATGTAAATCTTGAAAGACAGAAGTCCAAACACTGCTGTTGACCCAGAAGTCCCTGTGCACAGAAGCGCGCCAATGACACGTTATTGCAAAAAACAATGCCTGCATTTCCTTTACATTTATTTCTGTTAATTTCTTCTAACGTCTTCTTTGATCTGCATATATTCTTCCTTCATTTCTGTGCCAATGAAATGCGGGGCTTGCCTCGGGGCAGGCTCGTCTGTTCCCCTTTGCTGGTGTGCCCTTTCTGGGAGCACAGGGCTGGTAGACAGGACCCAAGTTCCTCCCTGGCACCTGAAATATTAATGCCCTTTGGCAGGTAGTGCATTGAGGCACCGGCCTCGAGATTCGAATTAGCTTTCTCACTCGTCTCCCCTAAGAGGTTTTGCGGTTGCTGATGTTTGGCCTCGAATGCACATATTTTGAAATCTGCCAGGTAGAATCCAGAGTTTAATTTTTTAAAATGCCAAGCTGTGAACGCAAACCTTATTGCCGTGGCAGTAGACATTGGAATTCTTTCTTCACTCCCGCTCATTCTGAGGATCTGTTTTTTATAAACATCTTTTTTTCCCCCCTAATGCAAAAAGGAAATGTAGAACACCAAGTCTGAAGGGGGGCAAAAAGAGGCATGTGTTGGCCTGATGGAAGCCGGGGTGGGATAGGAGTGTGGGGGTGAGGGTTCTAGAACCTATCACTTCACTCTTGCTGACTGCCCCCTACCCCGGCCAGCTATATCTGAGCCATTTTGGAGGGCATTCTCACTGCAGCTGGTCTGAAATGTGGATGGTCTGAATTTCTTCCCAGTCGGGCAATCCACCCTTCTGTGGGTACCTCACGATCACCTTCTCTCTGAGATACAGAACTTGACCGTATATGTATCTAAAGGGCACGTTTCTCCAAAATTTTTCGCTACAATTTTCTTCCACAGAACAACCACTCATTTGCTTAGCCCTGCCCAAATCCTTGGATTCCCACCCATTGCCCATTTCCATCATGAGCTAAATAATCTGCATTCCTCTTATAGTGGGGTTACTTAACCCTCTAGACTCAAGTTCATTGGACCTGACTTTGACAATGAATGGCTACCCCTGCCTTGGGCTTGGAGTAATACTCACAGCGTAAGATGCGTTCTGGCCATTTTTTATTCCTAGTGAGACATTATCGAGATGCCCCTTGGAGCGCTGGCATTAACTCAGTAAACATCCATTGAGTTCCTCGCTGGGGCCATGAGAGACGGAGATGTCACACCCCTGCCTATGAAATCCTTGCAGCCCAGTCAGGGGTAAGATGTGTACACTCACGTATGCAAAGGAGGACGATGAAAATAGAACGATGTGAACGAAGAGCCTGCTACGCATCAGGCACTTGCCATTCACTCTGTTTTTGAGTCATCATTGCAGGCTGGTGAAATTTGTATTTTACCTTCATCTGAAATCTTAGGATGGAAGTGAGTTTTAGAGGCCTTAACTGAATCCAATCTGATTTCAAGTTGCTCCTACTCTGTTACCTCACCTAAGTGCCACTCAATAAAGGCACATGGACAGGGGACGAATTAGGTGACTACTAAGCAGACGTCTCCCTGCCCTGGAACCACCCTGGTCTCACTCCTGAATGTCATTGTTCGTAGCATTGAAGTCAACAGCTCCCATCAGCTCCAAACTCTGCTCTCCTGGAAACTGCTCAGAGGCCAGACTGTGGCTTCAGTTGGAATTAAATAAAATCTGTGGCACAGTCTCCATTTTTACCCAAAACCATCCCTTGGAGGTCACCGGGAGGTCGCCAGGGCAGAGTTCATGTTCTCCCGGCCCACGTGCGGGAACAACCTACACTTGACTTTCTAATTCACCAGCCTCTTGACCTGGGAAAGTCATTGAAACATTTCCAAGTTTCAGGATCAAAATGAGTGTGAAACTACGGAACGTCATCTTCCATCCTAACAACTGATTTACGATCCAGAAGTACAAAAGAAAAGCATGAAGGTGGACCCATCGCCTGCGAACATCGTAAGCTCCTTGGAGAGAGTTGAGAGGATTCCCGTCACGCAAGAAGTGTGCCAGACCTTTTGTGAGAGGGAATATTTTGTATGGATGATAGTCAGCGATCCCTAAGAAGCCCGGGAGGTGTTGGCAAGGAGGGAGTTAACCAAACGTGCCCCAGGGCCATCCAGAATTTTCAGCGAAGGGGCTGCTCGCTGTGCTGTGAACCCCAATTAAAAATACGACTCTAGCTGGGCGAGCCTGCCCCATCCTGAGGATAAACGGGATTTGATTCAGTGCGATGGCCCTATGCTCACTGTGGTAGGGTAATACAGTATATACGCCTCCTCGAGGGAAGCACAAAAGAGGCAGCTTAATTATCATCTGGCCAGAAGGATGGGGCATAGTTAACACCTTTCTGGGTGGGCTGAAATTAATGACCCTGTCCCCCCACTACTGCCTACCTCCCAGCCCCTTTGTACATGACTATGCAACACAGTCGTTGGTATTCAGATCACAGGAGACGGCATTGAGCCAGAGCGTTTGTCTACGGGGTTTGATCTCTTTTTCATTTTATTCAGATTTACAACTGTGGTATAAAATGAGACAACTGGATTCTGTCTGAAGTAGAGCAGGCCCTTCCCCACTCAGATCTGAACATCTGAACTTGACGTTAATCTTCCAGATTGGACGTAATGTTTTTCCCTAAGTGTTTTTGCAGGCTGCTTTTCTGAAGCCACGTGGAGCCCTCCATTCTGTGGCACCCTGCGGGCAGCTGGACCGGCCACTTTGGGTGATAGGAGTGGGCTTTGGGGACAAAAAGGCTGGACTTGTGAAGTGTGTTGGCTTGCAGAAGGTTTAAAATTTCACAGATGGTCACATGGTGAGGGAATTTACTCTCTCTTTGCGCAAAGAGAGAACTGTGCCTTAGAGGATAATGATATCTGTACTTAATGTAGCATTTTCTCTTGTAAATATGTGTGTATGTAATTAGTGTATATAGGCATATATGCTTGTATAAAAATGAACAGCATCAACTCCTTAAATCGTGCTTTTGTGGCTCCCGAAGTAACGAGTGCAAGAGTTGACAATGTCACAGATGTTACGTGATGTCATTAGGTCACGTGGTAATCCAAATTACAATCTTGGAATAAGGACTCTACTAGCTCCACTTTACATTGGAGGAAAGTGACCTTCCAAGCCGAGGTGATTTGTGCAAAGCTAAAGAGGATTAGAGTGAAGACACAAGCCCTGTTTCCATTTTTTTTCTGATTCTAAACTCAGTGGCATTCAATCACACTACTCTGCCTTTTCTGGAAGCCAAGTCGTGGTGACTCGAAGTCGGCCTATGTACTCTCCCGGATGACATTCTCTCGAGTGGCATGATGGTGGAGTGGTTGGGAACACCGGTTCAGCTTGCCTACTCTGTGGGCTGCTTAACGCAGCGTTCGACCTCAAAGCGGATTCTCTGAGGACGAAGATAACGCCGGCAAAGTGATCAGAATATGGAATGCTGTCAATGAAACTGTATGCCACGTCTTTGGAAGTTTATTTGGGTTCTTTATATGATAAACTGTGTGTTTTTTCCCACACGCATGTATGGTATCCCCATGATTCCTTAGACCTTGATTCTGTGAATGGTCACTGAGCACATTTGGAAGGTCAAAACCTGAAGTAGACATTGCATGATAGCTATTCTAGTACGTTCTGTTAATGCATTCATTCACACAAACAGGACAAGGTCTGTGCAGATGTCTCTTTTAAGTATTATAAAATAACAGAATCTTTCTATTCTCTCACTCTTGAGGCCCATATAAGTCACGCAATGACACCCCAAGGCCAGGGAGGGAGGCTTTCAAGACCTGAAAGGCAGTAGCCGGAATGCAAGGAGCAGATGGAAAGAGAAGGATTAGAGCGACAGGCTGCACAAGTAAGTCCTAGGACAGCGGTCCCTCCCTTTCTGGCACCAGGGACCGATTTCACGGAAGACACTTTTTCCACGGATGACGGGGAGAGGGTGGTTTTGGGATGATTCAAGCACATTACATTCAAGCTTACCTCTTGCCGTGTGACCCAGTTCCTAACAGGCCCGGACCAGTACCTGTCCACAGCCTGGAGGTTGGGGAGCCCTGTCCTCGAGGGTCAAGGAAAGAGGTCACCAGGTCAAGTTTGGGTGACTGCTTGCCTGCTGCTTCTGCTGGCTTTTACAGATATCACAGAGTAGGCACCCATTCTCATACTAGGGAAGCTTGAAGGTACCACATGACTTGTGGCAACCGGTATTAACATCTCATTATCAAAAATGAATGACTTCCAATAATGCTTATTTTATGGGCTAATATGGAAGTCTGAGAAACATATAATCATGTTGACAAAAATGCCCCCCCCCCTTTTCTTTCAACACACTCACTCCAGGGTTTTTTCATTAATTTAACAGATATTTAATGAGTACCTACTATGTGCTAAGCATCGGGTCTGGGGGTGCAGGAACGAGCATACAACCTCTCAGTTCTAATGCAGCCAACACTCCAGTGGAGCGGACAGACCATCATCAAATAAACACAGCAATGAACATTTAAAGACAGTTAGAGACAAAACGAAGTGAATGTCAAAACAGACCCAAAAAAATGGCCCTGTGGGAACACATAATGGAGAAATATGGCTAAAATTGGCAGTGGGAGGATTCTAAGAAGGCAGGCATTATAGCTTGAGCTGTTTGAGACCTAAAGCATGAGGAGAAGAAAACTAGACGAAACGAGAGGAAGGGCTGGAGAAAGAAGAATCAATGTGCAAAACCCTGATGGTGGGGAGAAGAACATCGCGTTAGAAATGCAGGAAAGGGGGACCCCGGGGCTGGAGGGGAGGGGCTGAGGCGGAGGGAAGCGGGAAGTTCTTGGAAAGACGTTCCCTGGCCAGAGCACGTCCCCTGGAGACTCCGTTCTGTCCCTGAGAGTCATGGCAAACGTTTCCATGGGGTTAAGCAGGGAGGTCACAGAATTAGATTTGTCCTTTGGAAAAGAGGATATGGGCTGCCGTGGGGGTGATGTGCTTTGGGGGACAAGTGTGGCAAGATGACATCTTGGCAACGATAGGAGAAATAATGAAAAATAAATGGACTCAAGCAAAATTGAACAGGTAAAATCGAAAGGATTGGGCGATGGATCGGATCGTTCTGGGGGCAAGGGGTGGCGAATTCAGGGGCAATTCTACGTCCGTGTAGAATGCGTGTAGGATGTGTGGGGGTTGCCCATCAGGCGAGGCAACACTCAGAGAGGTTTCGGATATGTTAAGTTGGCATGAAATTGGGGCATTCAAATGGGCACGGAGAGCGGAGAGTTGGAGATCTGGCTTTAAAGGCATGGGGAGACCTCTGCGTGCTACACCATACTGCGTGTTGTTGGCCTTTGAAACCCTAATCACTAATGCCCTGGCCTTAGATTGGATCCTTTAGGGGCAAAGACTAGAGTGAAATGAGAAGTAGAACAAGATGAGGGGTGTCAAAGTTAAAGGCTGGAGAGGGGGCGATCCTGCCAAAGACATCGCTGAGGCACAGGAGGAGAGGCAGGAGAAGGAGCTGAAGAGAGTCGGCGTGCAAATCACAGGGGAAGCAGGGAGTGATTAAGGGCTGAAAATTTCCCAGTGGATTTACCAACTCTGTGGCCACGTGGCAGAGGTCTGTTCTGCCTGGTGACCGGGTTGTGACTCGTGTCCCCACCCATGTGGTGGGCAGAGGAGCCGGTTGACAGGTTATGAAATGGAAACCATGAATAGGAAGCACTTTTCCAGAGAATTTGGCAAGAAGGGCAAGAAAAGGTGTATGATCCTGACCAGAGACTCTCGTCGCAAGAGAAAATATAGATGTCTTTTTCTTTTTTCGCATCTGTGATGAGACATGGATGTTAACTAAACTTACTGCGGTAATCATTACTTCATACATATGACAAATCTTTATGCCGAACACCTTACATAGCGCTGTATGTTAATGATGTCTCAGTAAAACTGGAAAAAAAAACAGCCCTGGCCCCGTGGCTCAGTTAGTTGGAGTTCCGTCTGTGCACCAAAAGGTTGCGGGTTCGATCCCTGGTCAGGGCACACATACTTGGGTTTGGGTTGTCGGTTGATTCCTTGTCAGCATGCATACAGGAGGCAACCGATCGATGTTTCTCTCTCTCTCTCTCCCTTCCTTTCTCTCTACAATCAATGAACATATCCTCAGGTGAGGATTAAAAAAAGGAAAAAAAAAGAACTTGGTGTCAAGGACAGGAGCGAAGGAAGAAAGGAAGGGAACGTAACGAATGGGTTGGGAGAGATGTGCTTGAGGTGAGCAGAAGCCTGGGACACAGGGCAGGAGTCAGGGAAGGTGCTGAAAGTCCACCTGAGGCTGACAGTGGGTGCCAGAAGGACTGGTGCATTTGCGCTGAATTTCTCCAAGTTCATAACGCCCCTCTCGGCAATACGCGGCACATTACCCCCACGCTGTTGCAAGAAGTAATTCATTCCCAGTTCCGTGTAGGCAGAAAGGACCATTTTTGACTTCCCACTGGGACTCCCCACCCCAGCTCTTCAAGGGACACACGTAGGTACCTCTCTCCTTTGCAAACAGCTTCCCATTGCAAGAAAGGCGTAAGTGAATTTCCATACCTGGCCTGCAAACACGCGTTGTCTTCCTTTCTTTGGATCCAGAAACTGTCACTTCTGGTTTTCTTTGTGAGAGACAGTTCCCATAACAACGTGGGAAGCCAGACCTCTGGGGGACCCCCTGTGGGGCTCTGGAATCTTCTCTGCCTCAGACACCGGGAGAATGCCAGCAATCTCTGGCTGAAGTGAACTTGCCTCTAGAGATGGGCCAATCCCCGACCACCGAGGGCAAACCTGTCTTTGCTCAGTTATGCAGCGCCCCAGTGGCAAAGCTAAATTTTTAAATGTATCAGTGGATGACTGTGAGGAGGAAGTGTTGTAAAATGCTCTCAAGCTGAAAAATAGATGTGTCTCAGGCATTTTAATAAGTCCTGTATACAATTCAAATATATTGTATAAATATATGTGTATAAAACATTTATGTACCTAGTAAATAGATGTATATTCCTTCTCAAAGATTACTCACCTAAGTTTTCTAAAGCATATTGTTTTAGGAAAAAATGAACAACAATAGCATTTAGGCAAATTAGCTTCTTTGTATCTGCACATGACTCTACCAGTATGGATATACTAAAGCCACATGTTTAGAAGAAGTTACAATTCAGACAGGAGGCCACTGAATTACACAATAATGCATAGAAATACACAGAATACCCTATCTTAATAAATCCACTTCGTGGCTGCTTTTAGTTTTTAAATGCTTTTTGTTAGGATTAGTAACTTATTGTGGTGAATGAATACATTACTTCTAATTCATGATTAGAAATTTAACTAGACCCAGAATGACTGGCTAGGCACAGTACTTTCTCTGTAACGTAAAGTTGAAACAACAGATTGCTTTCTTGTCACATTATTTTATATTTCTACACCTTCTATGATAACCCAAACAATGCCATCAAGCAGGTATTTCTCATGACCGTATGAAATTACCTTTATCTTTTCTGTAAATTGTACACAGTGATGTGTGCTAGAACCCTCTCCTTTTTTCCTTGCTAGTTGAAACGAGAATTTTTTAACCCCAGCACTCCCAAATGCACCCATCGTATATTTAAAAAAATAAACAACATAACAGGCAAAAAAAAAAAAAGGAAAGAAAAAGATGCTATTGGTAACTGGCCAACACACAGGATAGAACTAAAAAAGGCTCTGCTAAATAACAAGGACTCGATTTAATTTTTTCCTGGAGTCTATTTAAGTTGGTTGGATCTGTTACATCAAAACATAATTTCATGAAGTTTTTCATACAGTAAAACTTGAAGAATCAGACTTTATCCATCTACCTTCTTTCCTGTCCTGTAAACAGTAGTTTAATCTAATTTAACTTTGTCCTATCACTCTATCAATAACTGGAGGGCAAAATGCACCCAATAAAGTTATTATAAGGTTTACATCTTAGTTGTTTTTTCCCCTAGGTTGCTTCATCCAACCAGCTGCGAGGTTGAACTGTTTCATTTTAACCTGGGGATGAGGAAGCTGAGACTGGAGGTTCAGGACCTTGCCCGAGGTCCCCAGCGACTCAATACAGCCACCAGAGTTTGTAGGGAGTCAGCTTGTTCCTCTGTCTCAACTGGAGAGAGTTCCCTTCAGGATTGCGGGACGCCACCACTAACGGGACAACTACCTACAATAATACTCTAGGACTGTGCTTCTTTTTAAAAATTTTTATTGAATGTATTGGGGTGACATTGGCTAATAAAAAGACACAGGTTTCGGGTGTGCAATTCTACAAAACATCCTCTGTACCCTGTACTATGCGTTAACCTCCCCCAAGTCAAGCCTCCTTCCATCACCGTTTATCCCCCATTTACCTTCCCTGGTAATCAGCATGCTGTTGTCTGTGTCTAAGAGGTTTTTGATTTGCTTTGTTTTGCTTAATCCCTTCACCTTTCTCACTCAGCTCCCTGACTTCCCACCCCCTGACAGCTGTCAGTCTGCTCTCTGCATCTGTGAGTCTGTTTCTGTTTTGTTTGTTAGTTTATTCTGTTTGTTAGGTTTCACATACAAAATTAGACTCACAACCATAAACATCCTAGAAGAAAACATAGGCAGTAAAATCTCAGAAATTTCCCATAGCAATGTTTTTTTTATATATATCTCCTCAGGCAAGGGAAATGAAAGAAAAAAATAAACAGGTGGGAGTGTATCACACTAAAAAGTTTTTGCACAGCAAAGGAAACCACCAACAAAACAAAAGACAACCCACTGAATGGGAGAAGATATTCACCAATGATACATCTGATAAAAGGTTAATATCCAAAATGTATAATGAGGTTATAAAACTCAACATCAAAAACACCCCCAAACTACCCAATTAAAAATGGGCAAAGGACCCAAATAGCCACTTCTCCAAAGAGCACATACAGATGGCCCATAGACACGAAAAGATGCTCAACATCACTAATCACCAGAGAGATGCAAACTAAAACCACAATGAGATATCACCTCCCACCTGCAGAATGGGCACCATCAATAAATCAACAAACAACAAAACAACAAGTGCTGGCGAGGATGTGGAGAAAAGGGAACCCTAGTGCACTCTGGTGGGAATGCAGGCTGGTGCGGCCACTGTGGGTAGCAGTATGCAGTTACCTAAAAAAAAAAAGAAAAAGAAAGAAAAAGAAAAATGGAACTGCCTTATGACCCAGCGATTCCCACTTCTGGGAGTGCATCCGAAGAAACCTGAAACACTAATTCAAATGAATATATGCACCTCTATGTTCGTTGCAGCATAATTTACAGTAGTCAGAATCTGGAAACGCCAAGTGGCCACCAGTAGATGAGTGGATGAAAAAGCTGTGGTACGTTTACACGATGGAATACTACTTGGCCACAAAAAAGGAAATCTTACCCTTTGCAACGGTATAGATGGACCTGGAGAACATCATGCTGAGTGAAATAAGCCAGTCAGGGAAAGATACGTACCATATGATGTCACTCATATATGGAAACTGAAATAACACATAAAATACAAGGTTTATGCTTTAATTCTTCATAGTCTAATATGACATTGGCATTTTTGGGGCGCAGGGTGTTTTGCTTTTGAGGTGTGTATCGTGTTTCCTCATGATCAGCTTCAGGTAATACATTTCCATTCAGAATACGACATAAGACCCGCTTTGTCCTCAGCACCTCACATTTGGATCAGATACTATCTACCACCCAGTTGAGGTGCTATCCGATTCCCCCCTGTAGAGTCCTTGCTTTTCCCTTGCTATTGTTAAATCATTTAAAAAACATTCAATAATCCCTTTCTTCATCAGAATGCTCCCTTTGATTTTTTTTAGTCTCTTTTCCATTGAAAGAGTCCCTATTGCTATAACTGTCACCGGTACCTCCTAACAGGTGTCTTCACCTTTCTGGGCTTTGGAACAGCCATTTGCTGACCATTGAGGTGACCTCAGTATCCATCCGACAGATTCTTGAAAAGTTGCTCCTTTGCTCCATATCAGTTTTTTCCTGTTGCAAAGATGATAGTATCTGCTTTTTGGCTCTCTACTTTGGGCTGAAATGAGAACTCTCTGTTTCGGGGCATTTAAACGGTGAATCCATCTGCGGCCAGTTCCTGTGTTTGCAACTAATTGGAGTGCACTTATCTTTATTTATACCCTCATTCTCTCATATTTATTTTTGCGTGTGTCATAAGGAAAGAAAAGAGTTTGAGATCACCTGGATCCCTTGGCAACTGAGAAATTTCCTATTTCGCTTTTAGCATGGCACACCAAAGGAGATTCTTGGGATTCTCCAAGGAACTCATGGGGACTACCAATTGCAATTTGGAGCAATATAGAAAGAGGCTTTCTATAAGGTACCTTAGACACTTCTGTGGTGCCTTGTAATACCAGTCTCTTTTCACTAAGGGACTCGTTAATGACTCTTTTGCTTGAGGCCATTGGAGTTAGGAATTTGGATTACATTTCTACACTGGCCCTGCTTTTATATTCACCTCTTGTGAGGCCCATCCTTGACTTGCTGCTCTTTCTCTCTGCAGTGAGCTTCCCATCAGGCTTTGCCTGTGCTGAAGAGGGCTGAAGATTCAGAGTCAGAATGATCTGGGTTTGCTCAGTGAGATCTTGGTCAAGCTTTTTAATCCCTCAGATCTCCTGCATTCTCAGCAGTGAAACATACACTACTGGTTACTTTGAGTTGTTACTGGCTTATGATGCTTTTTTTTTTTTCCTTAAAAAAATATCCTTCCCAAATCTGATCTTTCCCTGAGATCACCCGCACCTCAATGCAGGCCTAGAATTTCTAGGTCATCATATGGCCAGAGAGGCACGCTGACCACAGACTCCCTCCTTTTCCACCCCCAAGTCTTCAAAGCCCACGTCTGAGCTGATGATTTTCAAGTTCTTTTTCCAATTGTCATTTCAAGTCAAATGTTTCCAATATTGAGCCTTTGATTTCCCTCGGGTGACATCATGATTGGCCCTTCGCCTTTGGGGATCCTCCTCTCAACCAACAGCACCGACCTTCACCCATTTGTTTGGGACAAATCACTTGCACTAAGTTTTGACTCCCTTTGTCCTCTACAGCCTAGAGCCTCAACTATATATCAACAACTATATATCTTGAGTCCTTTGAGCTAGATCTCCTGGTATCCCTTGTCCACACCATCATCAGCTCTTGCCTGAACGGATACCCGAACCAGTACCCTATGGTCTTCAGGACCTGCACTGCCTGGATTCTGTAATAAGCCCATCTAGCCCCACTGAAGTTACTTCCACTCCTCACTACCCATTTCTTTCCAATGCCATGTACCTGTATGTCCCATGAACTTGAACATCATGATGTCCCCACTTTCTGCAGAGATGTTCATTTTCCATGCACTTGACTCTCTAACATTATACATTTTGCTGAACACAGATTGCATGCTGCCCTCTTCCATGACAGTGTGCCTGGCTCTTAAAGCAGAAAGCAGTATGGCAACCCTAGAAATCCCATGATACATTATTTTACATACATTTTCTTTGAAGCTGTTAGTATTTTTATTTTAAAAATATTTATTGATTTTAGAGAGAGAGGAGAGGGGGAGAGACAGAGAAGAGAGAGAGAGAGAGAGAAAGAGAGAGAGAGAAACACTGATTTGCTGTTCCACTCATTTATACATTCATTGGTTAATTCTTGTATTGTCCTGATCAGAGATTGAACTCGCATCCTTGGCATATCAGGACGATGCTTTAACCAACAGAGCTACCTGGCTGGGGTCCTATTAATGTTTTTAATGTGGAAAGTAAAACAAGTTTCTATTGAAAGTTGAAAAATACAGAGAGATAAATTATAAAATAGATGTCTCTCTGTGTGGGGGGGAGACTCCACCCACAGAGCCCCATCCCTTCGTCACGGATGAGAATAAAACTACAAAGACATGATCTCCTTGGGGAGGAGAGGTGGTCAATCTCTCAGAGGAGAAGGACCCAGAGCCCCTTCCTCACTGGGCTTTTATTGGGTTCAAATACACAGGAATACAGGTTTGTCAGGCAGCAAGGATCAAACAATGGATTACATTTCAAAGAAATCTGAGGGCCTAATCAGGGTCAGTGTCTGTCAGGAAAGGGGGTTGCAAAAACTTTGGGAGACATACTCATTTCATTTAAATGAGAGCACTCTTAGCAAAGCAGGTTTCATAGGACTTTAGGAATTCTTTCTTATGCCCGATCACCCAGGGAACCGCTCTGGTCAGCACAGGGCTGCACCACTCGCTGTCATAGTTTCAGGCTTTAAGCCGATTAGGCCCAGGAAGCAAGAGATAGGCAAGACATCTCCCAGATGGAAATGGGGACTTGGGCTATGTCAGAATAGCCAGGGGGCAAGGGTCCATCACCCCCTCTTTGCTGAAGCCCCCCGAGTCCTTCCATGAGGGCCTCCCAAGTGGTCGTGTCTGGCTTAGGTTACCCCTCCCATGAGGTGTCTTACCCGTCACTGACTACCAACCAAGCACTGGGGCCAGAGATGGATGAGGCAGAAGCAGCGCTCCTGCCAGGGAGATAAGCTTTGTCTCCTTAGTGGCTCAGGTCCTCTTGACAGAACAGACCCAGATGCAACGGGTCCCTTGGGCTTCCACTCAGCCTAGCCACGGGGTGGGTGTTACAGCTCCTGAAACCAGGCTGAACAGTTCCCAACACCTCTCTTCCTCCACGTCACTCCTTAATTCCAAGAATGAACCATTCATAACAATTTCTTGTATTGAAAATGTTTCCTTAGTTTTGTCATATTCTGTTTGACTTTGTTGCTTATAATGCTTCCTTTACTGAATGCTTAAAAAGAAATCAATTTGGCCTATCATTTCCTTCTACCCCTGTTAGAATGCCATGTCCATAAAGTGGTCATAATATTTTAGGCATTGAAGGTGAGAGACTACTCTGGACCACATGAGTAACAAGTCAATGACTTGTGACTTGTTTAAAAAGGCTGCTTGCTGATCAGTGTTTTAACTCTAATACAGTCCCATACTAGAGAATCCAGCCAGACTAACTAAGCATGGATTTCAGTAAATTTATTTATATGCCCTGAACAACATCCCCCATCAGGCCAATGAGCTACTCAGCTGATTTATAACATCCATACCCAACTGCCTTTTTAAGAAACCATTTAATTTTAAAAATTACATGTATAGAGTTTTTGTCCTTGACCTTCTTGCAGTTATTACTGAAAAATCAAGCTAAAAACTCTCCAAAATCTCATAAATTACCTCGCTCCTACAGCTTACATCATCCTGCCTCTTCCCTGACAGCTGAATTAATTCTAGGACGTCCCGTGGACCCATCCTCAGCCATTCATTATCCCGGGCTTGTAGCCGGGCCCTGTCTAAGCATTTGCCAACTCGTTCCTTTAATCGTCGCCGGATGATGGATTGGCCTTGAGTGAGTCTGTGTTCTACCCCCGTCCCTTTGCTGACTCCCTTTTTTCTTGTTGGCCACTGTTTTCCCTTTTGGGACTTCGTCGGAAGCCATAGCATCGCAGCAGAAACAAAGATGTACTCCCTGATCCCTTCCACCACGTAATGCCAGGCGCTCCTTCTGTGCGCAATTCCAACTTCATCAAGTGAGAGGATGCCTCGCTCAGCTTCATTCTTTCATTTCCCATTTGCATTTGTGCTTGGGGGACTGAATCCATCGGATCTGGCTTCTAAGCCATAACCCCAAATGGAAACACTAGCCTCACTCCTTCTTGTCCCAGTCGTGACCTTGACTTGATTGTCCCCTTCTGTTCCTACATGAAGATTTCTCTCCCATGAACCTCTGCTTCTCCTCTGTGATAGAGCTGAGCTTTCAGACACTTTTTTGGGCACACCCCTGTATCACTCAGCATCCAATCAGGAAAACCAAGACCCCACTCGATAGTGCAACAGACAGACTTTAATAGAGGTGACATAGGTGTTGGGGAAGAAGATTGGCAAAGAATAAAGAAGAGATGAGTGACACAGAGATACTAATTGCAAGAAGAAACCACCACCCATAGAAAAAAATGGGACTGTTCTACTCAGGAAGCAAAGAAGGCCCAACAGACGTGGAACATAGTATTCTGAGAAGAGGATGCTGAGCCATTGGTGTGGGCTCCATCGAGGATGCCTGGTCGTGGGGTGCAGAAAGTAGTTGGGGCTTGGATGGAATGGCTCTCTCACAGTGAAGGGTCACTGGGAGGGCGTGACCCAGAGAAGAAGAGGAAAAGGAAAGTCCCTCACTGTTCTCCCACCTCCTTGTCTCCCTGTGGTGTTCCCAAGATCACAATCTAATAGGAAGCTGGCTGACGAAGGACAAATGAACTGTCCTATCTGCCTCCACAGAGCAGAAGGCGAATTTAAACTGAAGAGAAGATAGCCTAATAATTAGCCCTCCAAGCTCCCTGAGTTGGCTTCATCTCAAACTATCCACACTATTATAAACTTTTCACGCCTCCATTTCTCTGCCTGAAGTCTCCATTTTTATCCGCTGAATTCACCTTTGGATGGGATTTTCTTTTCCCCTGTAACTCTTTACTTCTCCAAAGTGTATCTCTCTATCCGCTTGGTCTCTACAGCCCTGGGCAACGGGCTGTGTGAAGAGCTAAAGGCGTCTGTCTGTCCGCACGGGCGCTGGAGCTCCCTGAGGATGGGCACGGGCGTCTCCAACTATCTAGCCACAGAGTCTGGCTGAAAAGTCCTGGTCAATCTATGTTATAAATAGTGACTTTGCTGGGAGGAAGAAGTGGGGCATGCTACTTGTTTTCCAACTTCACTGGCTAGAACCCAGCCGTGTGACCCAGCCTAGCCACAGAGAACACTGGAAAATGCAATCTCCCTGTGTCCCCAGGGGGTGGAGAGGATAAAGGTCAGTAAGCACCTAGGTAGCCCCCCCCCCACCCCGTGCTCTCCCCCTTCAAGTATATCCCACCCAGCAAAGTCAGGTAACGCGATACTACACTCATTAACATGTGTATCTGTACCCACTCCATGATAGACGTCGTTCCCATTCACCCCGTCCATGGAAAAGGTTAAAAGCTGATCCCATCGGAGCAACATCTCGATGTCACCTTGACACCTTTTCATAGAAATGACTGGGTTAGGAAATACGACAGCGACGAAACTATGCATTTATACACAGAGTCGGAGCCATCTAACTCCATGACTAGCGAGTGACCCGTAGGATTTTAAATAAATGGAGCATCCCGCCATTTACATGTTCCCTCTAGAAAAAGAGAGAAAGCTATTATTATGGAAAAAAAAACATTATAATCTGCTTAGATTTTATTATTCGGGGGGTATTTTATCCAGTAGTCCATTTCACAAGTGTTGGTGATGTTTCTGGAAATCCTCAGCTCTCGCACCTGGGTGCTACCCCCCCCCACCCAAAATATCAGAAGGGATGACCACGTAGCGGCACATTCACACAAGCACACTGCAAGCAAGGAAAACAGACAACGCAACGAGTGTGTCAATCCCATTGACATAACTCGGGCAAAGGCGGAGAGAGAGACACAAAAGAACAGGTCACGTGCGATTCCACTGCTGTTTGAAAACAGAGCAACGTGATCTGTGCTGTCTGACCCCAAGACACAGCCCGACTTTGGTCACCAAGAACAAGGTTCTGGAATGCCTGCCGACCCCTGTTTCTCGATCTGGGTACGTTTAGTGTATATACACGAGTGAAAAGTGTGCCCTTCTGGATGTACATCATACTTCAAAGTTAAGCAAGAAAAAAAAAGCCAAGTGAAAGAACGTCTCTGCGTCCACGCTGCTCTCTCACCCCATGAAGTGAGAGCATGTGCATCCATTTCACACGACTGCGGAAGACCGAAGATCTTGTCTCGAAGGCGCAACTCGGCTTATTAGGATGGCTCATTCAGAAGGCAGGGTTACAAGGTGGGGGTGGGGGGTGGGGGTCCTTTTCAGAAGTGGAATTCAAGTGCAAGACAAGATATTTGCTAGTGTTCAGTCGGTATCATCCATGACGATAGTGATGGAGCGTTATAATGCATATACAGGGACAAACAGGGACAGCTATCGGTCCAGCGCAAGAGAGAAACCAGCCGGCCACATCGAGTTATTTTGACAAGTTCAGATTTCGGCCGGTCCAATGCTGTCCTTTCGTTCTATTAGAAGGGACTTGTCTGGTGCATCAGGTTTTTCTAACCGACAGCGGCTTCCTTCTGATCCCGGACTCGTGGCTGGGGGCCCAGAGTGAAGGTGGGCTGACCGGCACCGCTGCCGATGCTGCCTGGCTACCTAGCAGAGGTGCTTGGCGATTCCTCCGACGTTTCCCTCTCTTTTGTGAGCAAGCACAGGCGCTTCTTTTCAAATAAGCCCCAAATAAGCTTTGTAGCTTCTCTAACCATTACCGGTGAATTGCATCAGGCCGGTATCCTCTGCCCTCCTGGGGACTGGAGCTCTCCAGGGCCTGCGTTCACGCAGACCCTGGGTGGACAGACACACGGACAGACAGACAGCTTGGCTGGGGGGTCCCGGGGAGGAACGGCAAAGAATTAGGAGGCAGGAGGGGATGGCTGAAATAAGCCGAGTCCCCACAGCGCTCTCCGTCCCTGAAGCAGCGCCAGTGAGGGAGGTGACCCAGGGTGCTCTGCGGAGCGCCGCGCTGGGCTGAGGCTCCCATCTGCACTCCACCTCTTATCTGGCCCTCTTTCCCGCGTTCCCAGTGTTTCTCGACATCCCATTAACTCCCCTCCCAGTACAATAATCGACTCCAATCTGCTATTATCACGGAAATAGAAGAGGTAAAGTGCCTGTAATAGGATCCAAATCAAATCACTTTCACTTCAGCCGGCTTTTGCTGTGCAGCCAAGGGTTCCCCGGGGAGATTCAATACAGAGAAACACCTGCAGACACAGGCTGAGGCCCGGGGCGGAGATGGAACACGACAGGCCCCGCTTGCCCGTACCCTCTCCTTAGTCACCAGACGGTCACCTCGGGAGTAATGACCTCCGGCAGTCTCGGGTAAACTTGGGACTCCAGGGCAAGGCCAGGCGGTGACTCTCGCTCCCATCCACCCAGCCTGGAACGACACGCCGGATGACAAGGCGCGGCACCGGGGCTACTGTCCCATGTCATTTCTGGAAGCACTGGCTGTCCCTGCGTGGCTGCGGCATGACCCTCTGCTTGTGCAGACTACCCTCCAGGTAAAAAAGGGGAACGGAACTGATCGTAATTCAGGCCTGACAAGGGGGTCAGGTACCAAACTTCCAAATCTTCCCGCGGGGAATTTCTGCACGTACATGGCACTCTTGATGTTCCCATTGCATTTCCCACATTGCAGATCTTTCGAGTGAGGCCCTTTCTACATAGGAGTCCATCAGTACAATTATTTGGTTGACTGTCCCCCGACCCTGGCCAGATCTTACTGGTTAAACAGCAACGCTGAATGCGAGCTTCTCCTCTGAGCTCACAATCTGACGTGGACTCGGCAGAAAGACCTTAAAGTCGATGCCCACTCATGTGCCAGAATTTGAAAATTTCAGCTGCGCAGACTAATTGATAGTTCTGGTAAGCCTGTAATCAGATAAGCAAAAAGGACAATTTCTTTATGTCAAAAGCAGACATATTAATAAATCATGGCAGATATTTCCAAAGTAAGTGATTCAGTGGAGACGAAGTCCTGCACGAGTCTCCTTTGATGTTTTTTGGTAGTTTTGACCTTGATGTCTGTTCGAAAAGTGGGAGAAAGTGCCTGGTGCTAATGCAACCAGAAGTGGAGTCCAAGATGCTGAGTTTGCATTAAAGTCTCACCCTGACCAGCCACGTGACATTGGATGATGACCTTGAGTTCCTTATCGATGGAATCTCTCCTCATGTAGTCCTGAGCAGTACACATGGGGTCTGGGATGTGGAATCACATTGCTATTTCTAAATCAATATACTGACATTAGAAATTATGAATTCCCCGACAGTGATCAAAATTGAAAAGGGTAACACAAAGCCCATTTCATCTGAATTCACGAGGATGGAGAGAGAACTCTAATGATGTGTTTCTGCTCAGTTCCATGGACAGGTGGGCCAGCCCCCGATGTATAAGTCAGCCCCACTGTGGCAGGTCCAGGGTGGTGAATGTTAGTGGGAGCTGCAGCCTGCACGTGGTCTTCCAGGACCAACTCTTTGTCCCTAGGGGGACTGAGGCTGTGGGAGCTGGAGGCAGCACCCTGCAACACCCGGACTGCCCAGGGGAGCCTGAGAGGCCTGGCTCCAGGTGGTGGTCATGCCAGGCTCCTTATAGGAAGGAAAGCGGAAGCGTTCTTGGTGGAACGCTGGAGGGATTCTCTGGGGATGAAGCCATTAGCACAATTTATGCCTGGGCTTCTGCGTGACCTCAGAGCCCCGACATTATGAGATGTATTTAAGGAAAATGGTTTCATGGTGAATGTGGACGTCAGGGAAATGACCGGTTGCTACCACCACTGACAAGCCTGTTTCCTCTCGAGCCCTTGTTCACATTCTTGGCTTTTTTTTCTCTGCCGACTCCAGCATGGGCTCCCGGAGCACAGGAGGGTGCGCTGGGAGCCTGGCCAGGTCAGGAGCGGGCTGCACTACGTACGAGAGGGTGAAGTAGGCACATCACCAACAAATGGCCACGGGAAGCCAGGTCAGGCCCGATTTTACATAATTCACTCTTTTCAACGAAGGACCTTCACTAAGTATGGAACTAGCCCTGGTTTAATACCATAAGTTTGGGAGGTATTTTATACAGATATGTGGATTAATCAAGAAATCACATGGTCCGGCTTGAGATTTGAAAATTCGGATGGCTTTATCCTTCTTAATTTGTTCATTCAATAAATGTCTGCTGAGTGGACAGGGGTCCCTGCAGAACCCCAGGACACACAGCACGAGGGCGTCCAGGGGTTAGGTCACAGCAGCTAACGTGTTCATGGAAGACCACTGACGAAGGAGAGAGCAGGCGAACCAAGGGCAGACTTGACCTGGAGGAAGTGGGGGTGCAGCAGAGAGGAGGTGACGCTTGGGTGTGGATGCGGAGGCAGAGTGGAAAGTAGCCAGATGGAGAAGGTTACAGAGGCGAAAAGCATGTTTATTATTATTATTATTATTTATTTTTTAATTGATTTTAAAGAGAGAGGGAGAAAGAGATCAATGCTGTTACACTTATTGATGAATTCATGGGTTGATTCTTTTAAGTTCCCTGATCTCTTGCCCTGGTTGGTGTGGCTCAGTGGATTGAGCGCGGGCCTGTGAACCAAAGGATTGCAGTTCGGTTCCCAGTCGGGGCACATGCCTGGGTTGCAGGCCAGTTCCCAGCATGGGACACACAAGAGGCAACCATACATTGATATTTCTCTCCCTCTCTCCTACCTTTCCCCTCTAAAGATAAATAAATAAAGAAAATCTTAAAAAATAATTATTAAAAAAAAAAAAAGTTCCCTGATCTGGGATTGAACCTGCAGCCTTGGTGTATTGGAATGATGCTCTAACCAACTGAGCTACCTGGTCAGGGAAGAGGAAACACATTTAATAAACACCCTTTGTGTGTGCACACCGGTGAGGTCATTGGCAATGTCTACACGGATGGGCACACACACATTCTAGTACAAAACCTGACTTAAATTCCTGTTGAAGAATGCACTGTCTCTAGCAGCCTGTGACTTTAAAACAGCTAAGGTGTGCATGTTGGGGGGGATGGTCCCCAGGGACAGCGGACACAGGTGGGTTGCCCTGTAGACCCCAATAGGCCTGCTTTCCCTCCTCTGTCCCCTTCTCCCCATTCCTTGAGGACTTTCCAGTCTTCATGCCACTTCTTTCAATGGTTCTGGTTTGTACAAAATTTGAAATACAGATGCGAGTATGTACTTTTTTTAAATATCTGAACCCAATTTTTATAAACTCTTAAGCAAGCGATAGCTGCTACTCACAAGGGTGGAATCCTACTGCAGAAGGAAGACCTCTGCCTTCTGTCATTTCTCTTACTGCACAGATGACGGCGGGGCGTCCATTTCTGTCTGTTGTATAGCTATATATACACATGCACGTTCCATTAGATATTCCTGCAGTAACCTGATATATCGATGATTATTAAATAGCTACCATTTATTGAGCACTTACCAATGTCAGCGATTCTACTAAGTGCCTGGCATGAATCGTTTCGGCTGGCGTTAGCTGCGTTAGCGTGTTGTGTTAATACCCAGTCGGGATTCCATGGATTGGATACACTTCCCTCTTTCTCGTATGACTTGCCAAGAAAAAAGAATTGTGTTTGCATGTAGAGTTCTTCTGTCGGGGACTGCCCCCTTCATCCTAAGAAACATGTAGATGATATCCAGATACCTTTATTTGTATTCATACTCTTTTCCATGGAAATATTGGTGTTATTTTTATCATTTTCTACAGGCCTAGAGAATAAAGCTGTTGGATTTGAACTTGATCTTGGACGTTCCTTTTGAGAAATTAGGCATAACGATTCTCCTGGGTCTGTCCAGCAGTTTCGTTGATAAGAGGCTTGAGGGTTGAGCAGAAGGAGAGAAAAATAAATCTCCAAAGCCCACTATAAAATTGTAATTGTTAGTTTCTTGGGTTTTTACAATCTTTTGGCAAAAACCTTCATGTTTGACTTAAAGAGGCTGTTAGCTAAGGAGAGATTTTACATTTTGTGCTATGGTAGCTAGGTGGGTTACTTAAAGGAAAATGTCATTATATTTAAAAAAACAGCACTGAGTTATACCTGTGTGCTATGATATTTCTGGACAACAAATTCCATATTGTGGACCCTTTAGGGATAAACAGCAACATTCCCCCCCCCCACCCCAATATCCGCTGCGGCACTTATATCATTAGAAAATCGTCGTGGCGACTGAGAATTTTTGACTAATTAGGTTTCTTGGATAATAAGAGCTTTTTAATAAGGTACATATCATTTACAATATTGCTAATGAAATGTGAAAGCGATTCAGTACCCGGGAAGATAATGGCTAACTTGTTTTAATTGTGAACATTTTTTCTTGCCTTCAATGACACGGTCATTATTTCGCCGTCGCCACTTATCATGAAATCCAAGAGGATTAATGGGTTCACTTATACCAGTGAAAATGTTTAAGCTGTCCCGATTATCAGCGCGCTTGGAAAGAATAATGGTTATTTGTCATCGCGTTTAGCAGGAGAATGAATTGTCCTCCCGGATAGGGTGCTATTAACCCTTTGAGGAAGCAGTGATAGAGTTTGCGGCAGAGCTGGGGAATGGCGAAATGCAGGATTGCGTGTTTGGATGAATGTGGCTTTTTCGCTCGTCCCCACCCACCCAAAAGAATTGCGTCCTCTCCTGGAAGAATTGGAAACCAACCCGGTCCGAAGGCTACAGCATTTGGGATATCTGAAATGGAAACGAGATAGCAACTGATCTGTTCTCATGATGGATGGGCAACCCACTGCCTTATAATCAAGAGGAATGGGGATTCAGGAAAAGGAACATAATTTATTTGTACGTTTCTTGCTCTTTCTGTTTTCTGTTAAAGAAACAGAAAAATACAGAGAACAACCCCTCACGGTTTCGCCCCTCAATTCTCATGAGGTAGTAATTCAAATGCTACATTTTAGTAAATCCTACGTCTACTTCAAAAGTTCTCATCACACCTACCTTGCTTAGCTATAACAAATAATAATTAAGGAAACTGATTTTTAAAGTAACATACAACACAGGGAATATCATCAATAGCATTTTAATAACTGTGTATGGGGTCAGATGGGTGTTAGACATACTGGGTCCTCACTTTGTCAAGTAAATGTCTAATCATTGTGTCGAATGCCTGAAACTAATGTAATATTAGTATGTAGCCCTGGCTGGGTAGCTCAGTGGGTTAGAACATCATTCCAATACACCGAGGTTGCGGGTTCAATCCCTGGTCAGGGACGCGTACAAGCATCAACTGATGAAAGTATCGAGATGTGGACCAACAAACGGATGTCCCTTTCTCTCTCTCCCCCAAATCAATACATAAAAAAAAAAATTAAAAAATTAACCATACAGATTCCTATGCGCTGTGTTATGTTTAATCCTGAGGCTTGAGGCAGTGGCTTCTGTTAGGGCTTGAATGATACAACCAAAGTCCAGCACCCAAAGAAATGCAGGGCTTGACTCTGAAAATCGATATTTGCCTCCAGTAAAATGAACGGAATCCCTCCCTTTCTGGAAGGCGGCCTGGGCAGAATGGGATGAAATGCCTCTCCCAGCCAGTCACCCAGCAGGCTGATCTCGGAGCAGGAAGGGGCTGGTGTCCCCGAGGCCCCTCACTGGAGCTCGGAGGCATCAGGGCGGCTCTGGGTCACAAAATCTACAGCCATTAGCGCACGTGCTGCTCAGGAAGCCAGCCAGGGCAGACCAGGGGGCAGCGGTGGGCGGGGAGAGGGCGGCAGCCACAAAATCAACTGCGTTTGAGGAGCTACAGCTTCGCTGCTTATCTTTCTCAGAGGAAAGGGCCTCCTGTCTCCTCCGGAGAGCCGGGCGCAGCTCGGTCTGGCCAGGCAGCGTGAGCGCCGCCAGGCTCAGCACTGCACGGTGAGAACTCTGTTGCCTGAAGACAGAGTTCCGGAGAATTCTATCACTTTCGAAAGCCTCCAATTTTAAAAAGAGAAAGTCACAAGGAGACCGCCCTCCCTTTCAGCAGGGCCCATAAATTCGAACTGTTTTTCTTTGCAAAAGCAAACTCTGTATCCCCAAAAGCAATGAGTCACGTCTCGAAATAGAGCAGGAGGTTTCTGGACGGGATGTGCCCGCAGGTGGTTGAGGTGTGAATGGAAATGATACGACTCAGCATTACAGGGCGGGAAATTGCCTCCTCGGGTGCGTTCCACCCTTGGCATCCATAGGGTTGGTCTATGGAAGCTTCTAGAGCTGTCATTATCATTACGTGTGATCTGTCGACCCATGGGCATTTCTTTGAGATGGCAAAAGAGACCAGTTCTGCAGGAGCCCCAGGAGGTGTGCCGAAACCACACCCCCAGCCGATGGGACAGGGCGGGGGACACAGCTGCTGGTGATGAAAGACATAGGAGAGAAAAAAAAAAAAAATAATAGCCCTGGCTGGTGTAGCTCAGTGGTTTGAGCGCGGGCCTGCGAACCAGAGGATCGCGGTTCGATTCCCAGTCAGGGCACATGCCTGGGCTGCGGGCCAGTTCCCGGCAGGGGACACACGAGAGGCAACCGCACATTGATATTTCTCTCCCTCTCCCTCTCTCCTACCCTTCCCCTCTAAAGATAAATAAATAAAAATCTTTAAAAAAATAATAATAATAAAACGGGGAAGGAAAGACAGGAAAAGGAAAAAAGATGGCAGAGGGGAATGCTAGAACAGCATGTCCGAATGGTCAAAGGGTGCTTATATAGGCAGACAGCTGCGGGCACGGCCAATAAACATTACAGAGGAAATTCAGCGAGCGGATCCAGTTTGAAGTTTCCGACCGGCACAGTGAGATTGGGGTCCCCTCCGCAGACTGGAGTCTTTATTTCAGTAGCACTGCTTTTTGAGCTGCCCTGACTTCATCTGGCAAAGAGAGCGGTTCTGGTGGAAAATCTGGCAGAATGTGGAGTACGATGCGTTCCCCAGGTGAACACCCTGTAAGAATGTGAGTCCTTCGTGATAGAGTTCAGCGCCTTCTAGGTTATAAAACAAAATGGCACCGATGCCTTCTGGCAGCCAGCCAGATGCTTGATTTGACGGCAGCACAGGCTAAGATAAAATATAGCTGGTATTCATGTCTCTAGAATAAGTGTAAATGAATTCAGTGGCGGAAGAGCCAAATACTGATCCCAAAGGAACAGCTCCTTAAAACGATGCCCACAGGTGGGAAGATCAAAGAGCAGCCAGAGGCCCTTGTCCCCAAGAAGGTGAGTAGGAGCCTCGAAATCAAAATGGTGAGTTTGAAGGATTTTCCTTTATGACTACCTCCTGCAATCCCGCCTCCTTCGCTAAGACTGCAGAATCCAGCCCCGTGCAAATTTCAGCATGCGCTGCACTTCAAGGCAATTGGATCAGAATTTATTCTTAAGTCTTCTACTTCGTGGTCCTGACCAAAACTCAGATTGTTAATTAGGAGCCACATAAAATCGCCTTCAAAATTCTGGACCAAACAAGTGACGTTTCCCAAAGTCTACACAGGCAACGGGCATCCATAAAGAATAGACGGCTTGGGAGGGAGGGTTGTTCTGAACTGATGGGAGTTGAATGTTGAGGGTAAGTAAGGCGGAAGCAGCTTGGCCATCCTGAGTGGCTGGCGGCCCAATCCCTTTCTTTTTCCCAGTTATCACCACCGCTGCCATGCCAGCTGGAAGCCAAGGCTCTAATTTTCCCGAAGTAGTTATGATCCTGGAGTCTGTACCCCACTCCCCTCAAAGGCCCCATTGGTAAGGGACCTATTCCTGGATCTCTGTGAGGTTACTGTCACTGCGGAGGTGCCAAATGTATGGGAAAATGTCGTTCTTTCATAAAACGATTTCCTAAAATGAGTGTTTAAAATGTCATTGCTGTTTGTGCTTGAATCACGAGTTACCTGTACAAAAAAAGGGCTGCTATTATTTAGTCATTTCACTTTGCAAATCGCTATCATGTCTCATCCCCTTAACTAAGTGGGGCCATCGCACATAATTATAATTCGTGTCCTTAACATGCCTGCTTTCCGGAAGAGGGTTATCATCTCACTGAAAGTCGCACACGCTCTGGTTTGGGAAGCTGCGCTAGCAGAAAATCAAGTGACTGAAATTTCCTCAAAGAATGGGCTCACCTGGTGGTAGAAATGATCATTCGGGGCCTCAGGGTGCCATCGACTGCCCTGATCGAGATGCTATCTCAGTTCATACCTTGGTGCCTAAAAGAGCAAATTCATACTCCCCGTCTCACATAGCTGGTTGACAACAGTAAAAGTATTCCAAAAAAAGAACAAACAAACAAAAAACCTATCTCCATCCGCTTGGCAAAGTCACCAGGATGCTACATCAAGACAGAAAAATAACTGCCCTGGCTAGTGGCTCAGTTGGTTGGCATGTCGTCCTGTACACCAGGTTGTGGGTTCGATTCCCAGTCCGGGCCCTTGCGGGAGGCAACCAATCAATGTTTCTCTGTTACACTGATGTTTCTCTCTCTCTCTCTCTTTCTCCCTCCATCCTCTCTAAAATCAATAAACGTGCCCTTGGATAAAAACAAAGGAAGGAAGAAAATATCTGAGACATATTGTAGAAGAAAGCATGAGTGCATGCGAAGTAGAAAATAAGATGGAAACGGTGAGGAGGGGATCTTGCTGGCTCATCTACCCCTGTTTGCGTAACTATTGTTCCTTCGTAATTCTATCTGCATCTACTGGGTATTTACTGTATGTATATAAGTTCGACTTATCCGATCTGAGTAATAATCCTATAGGTTAGGAACGATTGTGCCCTCCGTTTTGCAGATACAGTGGCTCAGGCTCAGAGGGGCTAAGTAGGTAGCCCAGCGTGACGCAGCGCACAAGTGGTAGGACCCACGGTGAGTTTAAGAGGCTCTGAACCCGACGAGCCGAGGCATGAGCCAGCACTGCCCCACCGGCACGTCCGGTGTGACAAAAAGCCACAGCGTCGCACGCGTTCGTGCTCTGGAACCGGGGAGACAGCAATAAGGTGAACCAGGATCCCCGGATCATAAATGGGATTCATTTGCTTTTCCAAAGGAAGAAATGGTCTGATCGGTTTTCAGATACAGAGGAGGCCTGTTTGGAGAACAGGATTAATGAACAGAGAACAGAGGTTCGGAATGAGCGAGACAAATTCTTTCTCCTAAACGTACGAGTCACCTGGCCTGGGGCAAGTGGCTTTGTCTCTCTGTACCCGGTCTCTTCATCTGTGAAAAGGAGAACGCTCACTCTTCACAGTGGCCGAGACACGGGGTTCGGCTCCAAGCCTGTTCCCACTACATACATCGTGGCCGTTTTGTCACTGATGTTGTTTTCGCTATAGAATTCCTTGGCTTCTGTGAACACGGGACAATTTGCTCAGCTTTATTTGGGTCTCGTGTTATCCTATATGTCTTTGCTTTGGAAACTAAAATATATATATTTTTTAACTATATATATTTTTAACTATATGTATAACTATATATACATATATATTTTAACTATATATATTTTAACTATATGTATAACTATATATACATATATATATAGTTAAATTGTTGATGCTCAAAATTGTCATAATGGCTTTAAGTAAGCATTTTTTATTTTGATTTTTTCAGTTTAATTTCTGAGGCCATTGTAAAGGAGCAATGAACTTTGAGGATTAACTGCAATATATCCACTATTTAAAAATTTTACTAGAGTTTTTATTAGGGAGCTTGTTTCTTTCTTTATTTTATTTTATTTTCTTTCTTTCCTTTTCTTTCTTTCTTTCTTTCTTTTTTTTTCTAACCTATCATGTAGCTTCTAAGAACTGTGTTAAGTCTGGGAGACAGAAACCAAAGCATAGAGATCAAGCCACAAACATACATTTGCATGGCACATTACTGCACATTAAAATTCAAGTACGTTTTATATATTTTGTCTATCATGCAATTTAGCTGCAAACTGGAGAAGGTGGTTATGAAAATATATGAGCCCCATTCAAATCACGAGATCACATGCCTTTGGGAATTTAATGGTGATAACTCTCGTGTTTACTTACAATGCACTTTTCTGCCATGCACTTGACTGGTGTAGAAAGCACAGCCCTGAACTCCACTCCCTCATGAGTTTTATTGAAATGAGTACCAACGCATTATTCCTGCGTGCGCTCAACAGAGAGCTACAGCTGTGGTCACGCCCCTCGAGAACTGTCTCCATGTGAAACTTCAAACGACAGGTCAGCAAAGAGAAAACAGCTCAGTCTCATCTTAGGTGCCCCTGACTCAGGGAAAGGCGCAACTCACAACACTTATTTCCCTACAAGACAGAGTGAAAAAAATCGCTTTGGTTGCCTTCTGCTTATTACTTTTAAAATGGTTGTACTGTCCGTGGTTTAGCTCAGAGCATTAGGTGAATTCTCCCCTGAGACTCACTGTCGGACACACACAGAATTAGCATCCCCACCGTTCATTCATTTGCCCTTTGGCCCGGCTACCTACTGGGAATTACAAGACTCGGCAAACTTAGTGACTTCTTCCGACCAGTAGTATTAATTCCAAACTGATCATTGAACTTCAGTTTCCAAACAAAATCTTCCCCCTTGATACTCGATTATCCGATTATTTTCTAAAGATATGTGAGGAGTTGGTGGATACAGGGTCTGGCACAAATTATGCCCCTTTTTATTATAAAATCTCTTATTACAAACTCATAAGCGTGTCATTCTGTAACATAACAATAGCACCCTCAAACACAATGTAGGACATTTTAGGTGCAATGTTGAAATTAAGACTATAAATTACGACACCCACACTGTGACCCTACTGACCACACTCACGCAGGTGGTACTTCTGCTGGTCCCTGTATTTTACCATGACTTCACTGGTTATTCTTTGACACTATGTTTAGGGCAGAGGCACTCAATCTTTAAAAAAATAAAGTTACGAACATATGCATGTTAGTGCAAAAATAATGTTGCAAGGTTTGTAAGGTCTCTGGCCCTAAAAACCAACCAAATTTTAAAGTATGATCTGCTAGTTGGAGAAGCTGTGTGATGTAATCGTAAAAGGATATGATTGATTTAGACCAGAGATTTTCAACCAGTGTTTGAAAGAATTTTTCAAACGTGCAGTACCTGACAGCTTAGGCACTGACTTCTTTTTCCTTAGACTGTCAAATTTTAAAAAATGACAATAGCCAACACAACAATAGCCAACACATCAATAGCCATCCAGTGTGAACGAGTCAAAATTATACCTCTTCTTTTGGTCAGATCGGCAGAAAAATACATTTTTTGGTGTGCCACAGAATTTCAGTTCAGTTTATGTGTCCCACACTTCTTGAATAAGATGGAAAGTCGCTGATCAAGACAGACCTGGGCTCCAATTCTAATGCCAGATGCTCTAGGAAAAATACATGAATACCTCAAATCTCCAGTTTCTTATGTATTATGGTGACTAGTCCTGCTTGCTTGGGGTTTGCTGTGGCTGTTAAGTCTGATAATTTACTTAACATGTCTGGCTCTCAGCTCGGAACTGCAGAGATGGTAACACAACATATGTCCCGAAAGAAGTGAGTGAGCAAGCCACAGGCAGGCTCCTGGCGAGCTCCTCCCTGCCTCGTGCCTCTGCCCACAATGTGGCATAACCTGGGACCATCAAAGATCTCCGCACTCCGGGCGGCTCGTTACCGGAATTGCGTGCTTAGTTGCGGGTCAGCAGAGAAGCGCCCTGGCGTTCAAGAGCGCGTGGAAGCTTCTCAGCAGCCCCCGTGCGCGCCCCCAAGTCCAGATGCTTCGTTTTACGTCCTAAACGGCTCGTTTTCCTCTCGTCAGCGACCCCACTCCCTCTCGGCCCTCTCCAAATAAACAGGGCGGTAATACACTCAAAGGGAGGCATGCACACGCTCCTGAAAAGGCTCCTCCCGTGGAATTCTGCCCTCGCGGGGCATGTGAAACAATGCAAGGGGCCGTGGCTTGACTGTTAGGCACCGCGCGGCTCTGGCCGTGCGTGCTGGTGCGCAGCCACCACCGCGCATCCAGCCTATTACCGCTGATTTCATTGTTCTGTAAAGTGCTCCGAGAGGCAGGGGCCTCGGAGGCCCCGCGGCTCGCCGGTGCAATTCAATCTAGTCGGATCCCAGGCATGCACGCAGTGTAAATGGAGCAGGAGTCAGGAGTCGGATCCAACTGCCTACTGGGGTAATTGGCTCCGCCGAGCCAGCCTGGGTCATTAGTCCTCCAAACAGTTGCATTTACAACAATAAAACTGAAAAGCATGGAAATTAAAAGCTGTTAGGATTTTCTCTGGTGTGCATTTATCTTCGAGGAAGTGTGCGCGAGCTCTCAACAAAATTTTTAATCTCTTGGTAAACTCCGTCACAGCCACCTGTGACCGCATTTGAAGGCGGTGAAATGAGGGTAGGCGACAGCGGGGTGAGGTCCAGGGCACGGATGCTGTGGCAATGCAACAGCTCGGGCATCCAGCTCCCGCACACTCAGCTCGGGCTCAGCCTGGCAACTGGAAGTGATTTGGGGAAAGACTGTAAGTAATATATTCATTGACATACAGAATTATGCAGCTGAAATGACCGTCCGCCTGGAAGTTCAATCTGTGGTTTCTTAATAGTATTTCTCCTCAGAGAGTGTTCGATGGACAATTGCACCCCTCCAACAGTGTTGGGTTGATTAGTGGGACCCTGTCAAACGAGCAGAAAGCATTGTGTAGACGTGACCTTTTTACTCGCTGGCCCCACCCCCGTCGCCACTGAAATGAGGCTCTGAGCCTGTTTTCTGTGCATTCCCAGGTCAACGATAACGGACCGGAGGGTCTTTCTATCTCTGGTGATGTGCCCCTGGAACACTTGACCAAAGAGAGAGAGAGTGAAAGAGTAGAGTTCAGAGGTTATTAGAATTCTCATCAAGAGATGCTTCTATGCACTGACGATAGGCGAATTAATCGATATTTCTGTCTGAAAATGATCAGGCTTAGTGAAGAGAGCTTTAATTGGGGAGATGCTATGCATTGAGAAGGGGCATTTATGACTTTTTCAGGGCCACCAAGCATCATAGGTTGCGTAGCGTGTAGCAAGGTGTGCTATGACAATTGAGGTGACACAGATTTCGACATTTCCGGGCTCCCTAGAGGAAGCAGCCTGGAGAATCCTCAGGACTGGTCCAGAGCTTCTCAAATCCCAAACTGGGCTTGTGGTGGCATGCACAGATAAACCGGTTGGCCCTGGTTGCTTCGATGTCCCGATAGTCCCGAAGGGGAGGGGACACCCAATGGATTGGTTTCCTGATACATCATAGAAACTTCCTGCCTGCTGCTAGGAGGACCTTTTTTGCAGGCACATATTTAATAAGGAGTCACAAGCAAGGGAGAAAAAAGAAGAGATTTAAGTAATAAACTTTGCTGCTATCCACAGAGGAGAAAGAAAGATTCTCTAACAAACGTAACTTTTCCTGGAATTTCTACTGCCAAACATCACCTTAAATCAGATTTCTATGAAGAGTATGTCAATATATTCAAAGAGTCAGCATGATATAATCTCTCACTTATAATTGCATAAATCTATATTGACTCAAAGTAAATACAATTAGAAAATAATCTTGAAGAAAGACGTTAGAAAACTAAATGACTTAGAGATCCATGTGTCATATTAACATTGATTTTCAAACCCTGACAACGTAAACAGAAGAAGAACTGCGACCTTGTGACTCTCCCCAAACCCAATAAAAGCCACACAGACTGAAGTCAGTTAAAAAGCCACCAATTTGGTCCAGGTATAGAAGTTCACAATTTTAAATAACAGGCAATAATGATGCTTACTGAGACCTTGACTCAATCCCCCAAATAGGTCCCCAAAAAGGCTGAAAAAAAAAAAAGTCTGTCCCTGTGTGAGAAATACTGGTAACAAGGAATTCCGTGGTGGCTCACTGTGTCTCTGAGTTCAATGTTACAGTGGCTCGTTGGACGTTTAACCCCAAACGCGGGAGTCCCAAGTTCACACTGCTTGATTCGTAATTTCAGAGGCACATCCGGCCCTGCATCTCCTGCATTTACTCATTTTTCATCCATCCCTTCCCCCCTCCCCTTTGGCAACCGTCAGCTTGTGCTCCATCTCCATAGATCTGCTTCTGTTTTGTTTATCCAATTTTTATTCCTCTCGTAGTTGAAGTCATACAGCATTTGTCTCTCTCCGTCTCACGTATTTACCTTACCATAGTATACCCTCTAGGTCTAACCATGTCGGCCCAGACGGTCAAATTTCATTCTCTTTTTATGGCCTAGTAACATTCCATTGTGGATATATACATATATACATACATACATATCTACATGAACTGCGTATACATGCATACACATACATTGTATGTATAGATATACACCCACAAATATACACACATTGTGTGTGTGTATGTATATATATATTGTGTGTGTGTGTGTGTGTATTCTTTACCTATTCATCTATTGATGGACACGTAGGTTGCTTCATCACTTCGGCTATCGCTGATAACGCTGCAGTGAACATAGGGGTGCATGTATCTTTTACAATTAGCGTTTTTGTTTTCTTTAGATATACACCCAGAAGTCCAATTGTTGGGTTGTATGGGGGCTCTATTTTTAATTTGGGGGGAATCTTTGTACCATTTCCCACAGTGGCTGCACCAAATTAACATCCCACCAACAGCGCACAAAGGTTCCCTTTTCTCCACGTCCTTGCTGCTTTTATTTTTAATGCTTATTATTTGTTAAGATAAGGAAAGGGGACTTCCAAAATATATTATTTTAAGATACAAGTGTAGTGACAATAAAAAAGGCAAACAGCAAAGTATGAAAACGTCCTTAAGCAATTTTTTGTTTGCTTCTGGATCCACAATATTGCTTGAACAACAATGATCTCTTAACATCCCTGTGTCTTCATTGGTGCGTTCCTTTGCCTCATCTGGGTAAGTGTGTCTCCCTGTGGTCTGCTGACGGTTTTACTCCTACTGATAATAGCACAGATATTCACACACAAAGCGGGTCCTGGGATTTCTCGCCCCCGCCCCGCCTGAGGCTCATGCTTGGAGAACAAAACTTTGGTCAGAGTGCTGTGATAAACAGACGTGATATCTGCATTCTCAATATGTTTATTTCTAGAAAGGAAGAAGTAATATGTATCTAAGATTTCAGAGAGCAGTGAAAATGATAAAACTGGGAGGGATCTTGAGCAAAGCTTAGCTTGCCTGCTACAGCATCCAGAAAAACAGAAAGAAATAGAAGAGGTGGCCCTTCAGTCCCGGCTTTAACCAAACTGCTTCACTCCTAACAGATGTATTTCTGCGCTTCTATACCTTAAGACTTCTCTTTTAGGTACATTGCAGGAAATCCTTACTACTAATTTACTAATAAAATCTCTGTCAAAGTAAGTGATGAGGAGTAAGTATCAGAAGAACTGGCCATTCACGTGGTCACTTCAGACTGCAATCTTTCAGGCCTCACAGTGACTTTATAAATAAAATTGATTCATAATATAATCACCAGTTTAGTGGTCTTTCTGGCCTGATGTGTTTGCACAATAATAGACTAAATTTGAATTCTGAATGACCCGTTCAAATTACAGAAAGATCCAGAAGGGAGATTCCTGAGTACAGAGAAGCTCAGACAGCCCACGCTGCTGGGAAGAGCACCTAACGTGGATTTTTAAAGCTGCCTTCGTGCCTTCCCCCCAATGTCAGGGGCCTTCTTTCTCAGACTGCTCTACGGAGTCACAACCTGAGTGTAAAAATTTTAAGATTAAAAAAATTCCCTTTCCATACGTATCCCAACTATGAGGAGTTTCTAGCTCCGACTCTTAAAGGAGATAGAAGGTATGTTTTTGTTATGAAACAAAAGGAAGATGGAAAGCCTGAATATAATAATAAACTGGATGAAAACCAAAATTGTTGTAGCCACCAAGCGATGGCTTGCTTCGAATGTATGAAGAGAAGGAAGAGGACGACACTGGCTTTCTGCATTACCAGCTCTGGTCTGGATGAAGACCTGCTTCGCACACCTGCACAAATCCTGCTAACATCAGGGAAAGAAAACGATCGGGTCACAGACCGGCGCTATGGAGATGCAGCGCGGCATGATCTTAGGTATAGTCAAACCTCCAGGAAAACTGTTTGCACTTGACCTCACGTTCCTACAGTCTGAGCCCCGATCTCTAACCATAGTGTTGAAGTTCTGAGACTGGTAGGTCCTAGACTTAATTTTCAGGAGAAACCTTATTTGGCAAGCTAAATGGATGGTGAGATGGATGGATGGAAGAAAGAAGAATGGTGGAATGAATGAATGGATGAATGAGAGATTGAATGGATGAATGGGAGATTGAATGGATTAATGGGAGATTGAATGGATTAATGGGAGATTGAATGTATGAATGGGAGAATGATAGCATGAATGAATAATGAATGGATGGATGGGTGGGTGGATGAGTGAATGAATGGAAGAATGATGGAAGGAATGAATGATGAATGGATGGGTGGGTGGGTGGATGAGTGAATGAATGGAAGAATGATGGGAAGAATGAATGATGAATGGATGGGTGAATGAGAGACTGAATGAATGAATGAATGGAAGAATGATAGAATGGATGGGTGAATGAATGAATGGATGGATGCATGAATGGATGGATGCATGAATGAATGAAGGCAGGAAGCCAGAACAGGTGCCTGGCTGCCTCTACGGCATGCAGGTTTACAGCCAGCAGCCTTGCCCATGGCCCAAGCCCACTTAAGTTCAGAACATCGAGACACTGAACACAGGGGAATGGGTATCATTCCACACACTTCTGCCGCCACCTGCAAAGGGTCTCTCAAGCAGCAATTAAACACATGCTGTGGCACTGTCACATGGGCCAGAGCCAGGCAATTGGTGGCACCGCCATGGACATTCTCAGGGTCCCCGGGCGGCAGCGTTTCAGGGCCCAGGGGTGTCTCGGGGCTGAAACCCATTCCCAGGCGCTGACCTCCCTTCTGTTGAAATGGATTTGTTCTGTCACTTGCAGCGAGGACCTCGTCATGTGCCGAGAGCACCCATAACCTTTGTGCTAATTCCCATGACATCCTCCGTGTCTCACTGTAGGATTCTGTGAGCAGGACTTCGGAGGAGCAGGGAGAACAAAGGATTCTTCGGCACATCTAAAGAGGGCTGCTTGTGTGAGCCTGAATGTAGGGTCATGGTTTGAAAGAGGCTGCGAACCCCTACCTTCCCCTGGAAGGTTTTCAATGCGCTGACACACATTTTTAAAAACGCGCTCCTGGGAGCCTTATTCGGCCGCTCTTTTGTGCATTCAATGCGATCCCACCTGAATTGCCTGGCTCCCGATTGAGTGAATGCAAAAAATTCCAAGATGTCATTTTCACTCTTATTTTCTTCTCTTTTAAAAAGGGTAGGTTAGCCACCATGGGTCAGAACTTTGTTAGAGATCAGAGATTTCAGATGGGAATAGAGGCCTCCGATTGGTCCGTCACAATGCCGGTATAATTCACATGCGCAATGTTAAAAATTCTCTGCAGATCATGTTTTAATTGCTATTTTTTCAGGAATAAAGGCTGCAGCAATACAGGAGTCATGTTACTGTTGGTTGGAAGAGTATTTGCTTCAACTCGTTTCGTGTATATTAGAAATCTCTGTAGCCGCTGTTTAATTGGTATGCCAACAAGGACTCTAAAGACAGGAAATGAAGCTGTCTGTGCGTGCGTGCGTGCGTGAGTGCGTGTGTGTGCGTGTGTGTGTGCGAGAGAGTGAGAGAGAGAGAGAGAGAGAGAGAGAGAGAGAGAGAATTGTGCCTCTATCACATCTGCAGAGACTAAGGGCTAGAATTGAGATTACCAGCCAAGTTGGAGATACGTGTCATATAATTTTATCTGAACGTAAAAACAACAGGTAGGATCTAGGGAAAATCTATAATGATATTAGCACTGATATTTGCAAAGCATTTTATGAACTCACCTCCCTTTCTGAGCCCCAGTGATGGACACCTGATGTGTCATCGTCTGATATTTTTCATTGATGGGGCTGAACAATGGAACCCTATTGAAATAACAATCTCAAAACAGTTCTTATTAGATAACCACTACAATAATTTAGCTATGCAATTTTAAGAATGTAAATAGCCCAAATAACTTTATATTTTAATCTATGTAATATAGATAATCATTATGAATATTTTATTGATCATCACTAATTATTAAACCAACAGTGAATTATTCATTGTTGATCATTTAAATAATTTGGTAAATTCAACAATTTGAAATGAGCTTCCTCATTTTAAATATCCAGGGACTTAACTCATCTAATGGATCATTATGGCCCAATAATATTACTGGTGGCTCTTATTAGCAGCCAGGAGATTTATTACACTGACACCTAGCAGTTGATTCCGATAAACACAGCGCCCGTCAGGACCGCGCGCCGGAATGGGACACGCCCACCGCCGACTTGGTCGCGTACTTCCCAGTCAGAGTGGGCACCGCTATCGTCGCCTAGTCGCCCGTGTTGCTGGAAATACATCGCACCACTTTTCAAATATTTTGTGTTTGGCAAAACCCAAGACTGGTTTTGCCAAACACTAGCTCTCTTAATTCTTAAGCCCATGTGTTCTTTAAGGAATATTCAATCCATATGTTTCTGATGTGTTTGCATTTAACTCACCCAACTGGTGCCTTCAAAAAAATTACACTGATGTCCAAAAGGCCTTTAAATGTAATTTTACAAGCGCTTTCCATTTTGGAATGCTATTTTCCAAGAAGAATCAATGAACTAGAAGAAAACACTGTATTTTGTAAGTATAGGTTGCTCTATCAAAATCCTACAATGAACCTCAAACTTGGCCAGCATCTCCGCCCCATTATCAATAAGAGTATTATTATTGAAATTGGAAATGCTGTCACATATTGAAATAAAGGAATGCTACTTTACATGCATATTAAAAATTCTGATATATTGCCCTGGCTGCTGTGGCTCAGCGGATTGAGTGCCAGCCTGTGAACCAAAGGGTCGCCAGTTCGATTCCCAGTCAGGGCACATTTCTGGGTTGTGGGCCAGGTCCCCTGTAGGGGATACTCAGGAGACAAGTGCACATTGATGTTTCTCTCCCTCTCTTTCTCCCTCCCTTCCCCTCTCTAAAAATAAATAAATAAAACCCTTAAAAAAAACAAAAAATTCTGGTATAGTATCCTTTAAACATACATTGGTAGCCGATCAGAAAAACATATTGTACCTTTATGAAATCAACAGAGCTACAGTATTTCAAATAAACCCATTCTCAGCAAAACTAGATTTAGTCAAATACAATAAAATAAACAAAAAAAGGGGGGCGCATATGCATGCTCAATTCAGGAGATTTTTTTTACTCCGGCGACACTTCCAGATCTGTGCTTGGCTTCTATACTGCATCAAAGCGATTCTTATTCATACACAGGGCACAGTTTAACTCTTTAGTTTTCAGGAAGTACCTGCAACCTGGTGCAAATTCCAAAACTGAGCACGTTAAAACAACCAACCACACTTTTCCAACTGCAAGGAAACAATTAATTTCTGGCCTCATCAGCTCCAGGTTGGCATTCTGTCATCCTTAAGAGGGGAGAGAACTTGAGAGAATGTATGATACATTGCAGAGTGAATGATTATTCACAGCCTCGAGGCCGGCCCATGTTTCAATAAGACAAATGGCCCCGGAGGCTTCCGGTGGCAACCAATGATAACTCATGATCCCGAGACAGAGTGGGTGAAAATTACAGAGAATTGATGAAAATCAGGAGCAGGAGGACAAATGGTTTTAAAGAGAAGGATCTGTGATTATTATTTCCTAAGCCTTCAGTTTGATGGAGCTTGAATCTATTTCCTTTGAAAAATCCACAGAAGCCGTAGACACTATATGTCAGCGTGAAAATGGCTGCATTTGTTTTTTGCCAATGGCAAATGATTAACTCCCCAGTGTGGATGGAGGAATCAGCCCCCAAGGGAAGGGAAGATGCATTTCCAAGGAGATGGCTCATAGGGTTTACAGTCTTCCCCTCAGTCAAGTTCAAGTTCGCACTCAGATGTGGAAGGGCTATGCTCACTTCAGTCCTTCCTACGCTGTTGTCGAAAGAGCAATCGAGTCCCCTGTGTTTTAAAGAAGCACGTACATTTTTTTCAGAGCTGGAAATGATTTGCTAAATAACCGAGTGAGCGCTATGTTCCATTGGTTTCTTTTGTCTTTGTTGTCATCATGAATTGATTTGGAGATGAGAAAGGACATGGGGAACTCAGGTAGGATTCACAGTATTGTGTCAGTGAGCGAGTCTTCAAAATTCCCTGCAAGTAGGGATGGAGGCTTGGGATCATAGGTAGTTTACATGGGTCCCTTGTGTAATTCAGGCATGTCGCCCTGACTGGGGTGGCTCAGCTGTTTGGAGCATCATCCCACAAAGTGAAACGGCGCCGGTTCGATTCCTGGTCAGGGCACATACCCAGGTTGCGGGTTTGGTGTCCAATCACGGCATGTCTACAAGGCAACTGATTGGCGTTTCTCTCTCACGCTGGTATTTATCTCCCTCTCTTTCTCCCTCCCTTTCCCTCTCTCTAAAATTAAATAAATAAAATTTTTAAAAAAATACAGGCATATTCTCTAAAAGAGAATTTAGTTTTTCCTCTAAAAACTGTATTATATTAGCAAAGTGCTTCCTGGAATACGTTAGTGGGTCACTTCGTTTTGTCATCTCGAAATCAATCCTCGGTGTCACTGTCACATTACACAGTTTTCTCGGCCACCGGCACTCTCCCTGCAGGGTGGGAAAACCAAGTGCCATCGCCCCCTGAATTTCTGAAGAACTGGAGGAAGTACTCGGTCCAGCTCTAATTACACTTGGGTGTTTCTCTATCATTGGAATCTGAACGACCCCTATTTCATCCCCTGGTATGTGCGAGCCGCACACTTCATTCTGAAATTTACCTGTACTCACTGTACTTTCGGTAACACAGGAGAACAAAAGTTTATGTTTGCTCTCTAAAGGGATGCACAGTTGAGAGCCGCGTCACCCACGACAGGGATCCCTAACTCAGCCCTTCATCTGGGTGGGTGGAAATACGATGATCACAGGTAATTCGTCATTCAATGAAAGAATCCGAGCACTCTGTTTGAACACATTAGCACACCTTCGATGTCATTTGTGGTAGATTTCTCAAAAAAGAATGAGGAAGGTATCCTGGACATTGTTTGAGGAAAAGCTAGAAACTTTTCGAAAATCAAAGAAAATCATAATGCTGTACAGTGTCTACTGTCCCTCTCTCCTCGTGAGGGAGGCCAGTCCACTGTTTTGCAAATGTTTTCTTCAAGCCTTTACCAACAATTTCATTTTGATGGTGTCTAAATGAGCAGCTTTTTAATTTAAAAAAAAGTGCTGAAATCTAAGTCATGATTGTTTCCTTTCATGTCTGTTGCTTTCTGAGCCCTTTCTAAGAAACTTTTGCCTGCCCCCAAGTCACAGGTAAAGATTTCAAAGTGTCATCCATCAGAAGGATATGATACTTACAAACATATATGCACCTAACAACAGAGACCCCAGCTGCGTGAGGCCGAACTGGCTCAAGTGAAGGAAGAGACAGACGATTGAACATTAATTGGTTGCAGAGGTAAATACCCTACTTTTAATGATGGATCGAACAATTTGCAACAGATTAAGAAAATAAAAGACTTGATCGCTACTAGAAATCAACCAGATTTGGCAGAAATTTATAACACCAAAAAATGACCAACCAAGCCATTTGCTCTGGAACTTCAGTTTCTGGAGCTCTACAGCAAATCCGCCTCTGCTCGTTTTAACTTTTAGTGGCAATACGTTTGCAATCTGATGAAGGAAAGCAAAACAACTCTCGGTGTGTGCTCACCGAAGTCTGTTCCATAAACGACAACACTGATTCACAGGGGAGTGAAGTTTACGCATGTTTTGTAGGTTTCATGCCATGTAATTCTACTGACTGGGATTTTTACCTTCGGTAAGTTCGACAGTTTTTCTCGATGTGCTCAACATCTTTCACGTTAAGAAAAACGTGTCTCCCCTGATCTCTCCAAATAATTTTTTAAAACTTGTTAGACTCGCAAATTGAACATGTGGCTATCCCATCATAAGCCTTTGGATGCTAAGGTCTGACTGCTTTTTTGATGAAGAGCAAGGAGAAAAAGCGAGGGGGGAGAGCCGGGTTTCATTCCCCACGACTCTGTTTACCACCCGCCTCCCTCATTATTCTGCCCCCGTGTCTGTTTATACATTATTGCCCAAACAGGGGAGCGGCCGAGACAGCAGGAGTTCATCTGGGCCCGCGCGGCAGCTCCACGCCCCAGGGTACGCCCGCATCGCATCTTGTGCAGGGCACTGCCTGTTGGCCTGGAATAAGATCTGTGTGTTTTCCCCACGTTTTCAACTTAACTCCATGTTGAGCCCATAAGCCTCCCTACTTGGATGCTTGATCAAAGCTTTTACTTACGAGGGATCGGAATGGCTCCCACTGGGGTAGCGTAGCCACGAAGATTGCTGCGAAATTACCACTGTGTTCACAAAATCAGCCACCTTCTTAGGTACCGCCTCTCCAGCCTGCCTTGGGAGAAGACAGAAGCGAGGAAGCAGGATGAGTCAATGTATCTCACTGGGGTCCCGGGGACCGGGTCTGCTGCAGTGGACTGAATTCTTCTGTTACAACTGCAGCTTTTCTGCAAAGCGTTACTTTGAATGGAGCCGGTATCATAAATCCAGGCTTGTTGAGTGTAAAAAAAAAAAATTGCTTTTCCCTGTCATGAATTGGAACAAGTCTGTCAAATGTGATCACTTCTGTGAAATGACTCAAATTATGCTTCTGATTTTTTGGTGCTGTAAAAGTGTAATTAATACAATTTCAACATTTTAAAAAGGCATAATATTTGAGGGTGCAAGCTTATTTTGTGGGCTTAACTGTAATCAACCCCCTCGACTTTGATGCCAATTCAGAAGCATAATTTCAGAAGTGTAAAAGCTTCAGAAAATGGTTCGGAGCATCCAGATTTGATATGCCCGTGTTCCAAAACAGTGGCTATCTAATTAACAATTAGGATGCTGTTGCAAAAATTATTTAAAATGACAGCAGTTTGGGGGACCAACATTGTAGCTCACACAGGAAACTTTGGTTTTAGTAATCAGTAGTGTTCAAATATTATGAGCTCGCTTGTCTGGTGCTGCATTAGTAAATTAGTAACTATTCTTTCGAATGAACAGATGCGATACACTGACTGTATACTCCCTTGGATGCGTTATTAAGTCTATAAATATGTCATATTTAGTACAAGGGCAACCAAACACGGAAATGTGCGCCTCTGTGAACATTCTAATATTGAAATTACTTTGAAGCAGTAAGAATCCTAAAAGAGAAAGGGGAAAAAAGATCGATTTTGGCATTAGAGAAAATTTGTTTTTTAAGAAAGCCATGCTATTTGCCCGCTATTTTATTTGATCCTCCCTTTGTCTCAGGCCCTCATCTTTATTTCTTTGCTTTTTAAGGAATGTATTGGGGTGACACTGGTTAATACAATTATACAGGTTTCGGGTGTACAACCCTGTAATACTTCATCAGTACCCTGCAACTGTGTGTTCACCGCCAAGTCGAGTCTCCATCCATCAACGCTCACCCCCCACCCTTCTTCCACCTCCCCCCACCCCTCCCGGTAATCACCACGCCGTTATCCACGCCCATGAGGTTTTCCCCTCTTTTTTTTTGCTTTCTTTTTTGCTCTATCCCTCCACACCCCTAACCAGTGAAATAAGTCCGCCAGAGAAAGACAAGCACCATTATGATTTCACTCATATGTGGAGTCTAATGAACAAAATGAACTAACAAGCAAAAAATAGAGAGGCTCGTAGAGACCCTTCCTCTTCAAAATGGCATAACACTTCCTTCCCTGGGTCATTAGGAAAAAATAGATGAGTGCGTATGCACGGTATTTGGCCATAAGGGCACTCGGCAACTTTGGCTTCCTTCTCCATAGCTTTGCAAGATTAGTTCCTTGAGAAGGGCAGCATCAATGGATTTTGTTCAATGGCTATGACAATTGTGGGCACCTTCGTGACTTTCAAAGCTTCAAGGAACGGTCTCCAGTTTTTGCCCCAAAGTGTGGGTGCGCACACACATATCCAAACACGTAAAGCTCCTCCCCCTTTTTATCGGTCCAATTCATGGCTTTATTGTTGCTCTAATTCATTCTTGCTCCAGCCATCTGCTTCTATCGCTTAGCATACAATCGCTTTGGTCTCCCAATTTCATTTGAAATGAACGAAAACACAACGGTGATGAACTCAGAGTGAACGCCATCAGTGGAACTCAGGTACGGTTTGCTAAATGCCCCTCTCACACGGCTTCGCTAGAAATATTTGTGTTTTAACAACAACTACGGTAAGGTTTCCACAGGGAAACATTGAATGAGGTGATAAATAACTTCGTTACCTGCGTATGCCTCAGACTTTGTAAGCCGAAGGTGAATCAGAGGGAAGAGGGTGAACTTGGTTCTCCACTCATTACCCGTTTGACCTTGAGAATGGCTAATGAACTTCTCCACCCCTATCGTTCTCTCCCCTTAAAGGGAATGTTGGGAGTGCCCACCCTCCAGGGCGGTTTGAGATTAAATGAGATGCTGGTGTGAGGGGCTTAGAATAGGGGCCTGGCCACATTTGTTAGCTGTTCTTCGGGTTACTACTTAATTGCATTGTGTAAAAAAGTAGGACCCACACACCAACCAACTGACAAAATAGACTTAATCATTTCAAATGGAAGATTTGGTTCTCTATGCTTTATTTTTTTGCTAGAATAAGTCACTTTGCTCTACATTCAAGACCAGGTGGCAGAATGCAGAGCAAGAAAGAATTGAAAACTCTTAAAAATTTTAATGTGGGTAAATGCGACTCTAATTTACTGACAGATATTAAAGGGCACACTAAATTAGATTATTAAATAAGCATTTAACTATGATTTAGATTTAATCAAACAGTTATGTACGTTAACTTATAATTGATCATTATTAAATGTATAATTAGTGAGCTGGAATAACCAAGGAAAAGATAAAAGTCTATCATTAATCTATTGTTCACTCTCAGTACGTAAAATTCTAATAATCATTGTCATATAATATAATTATGAAGTTATAAATATAAATCAGATTACTGGAAAGATGGATTTAAAATCCTTACGCATTTTATGTAATTACTATAAATTTGATTATGGATACATAGCTAAACTATAATGCTGTATTTGAGAGTGAAGCTTCTCTGACTAAGGTCTTGACTGCTAATCTTGAGCTGTTTAATTTTATAACGCTTGGGCAGTTGATGGCAAGAAATAGAAAATAAGACAGAAACGCAACGAAGAGGTTATGGCTAAATTTGAGTTTACGTGCGCAAAGATAAGAAATCTGGAACGGCGAGAGCTGCTGTAAGACTGAAAGAGTCTTTTGAAGTTAGAGCAGTTTTTATTTTTATGGAGGTTCAGATGGATTATTCCTGTTGGTGCGCACTAACTCCTTATTATAATTTACACTGGTTGTACACCCAAGTTACACTGGTGACATTCCTTGTCACGATCATGCCTACCAATAAGGCAGTGTGACCCACGAGGCCACCCACAGCACAGCAAATGTGCAATTTTTAGCCCTGGCTGGTGTAGCTCAGTGGATTGAGCTCGGGCCTGCGAACCAAAGGATCGCGGTTCGATTCCCAGTCAGGGCACATGCCTGGGTTGCAGGCCAGTTCCCAGCAGGGGACACATAAGAGGCAACCATCCATTGATGTTTCTCTCCTTCTCCCTCTCTCCTACCCTTCCCCTCTAAAGATAAATAAATAAATAAATAAATAAAATGTGCAATTTTAATATCTTCTCCTCGTGGGAGGGTTCCAAACACATACGCACTTTCCCTTCCGTACCGAAACCCTCAATTTTTAATTTTTTAGTGCCCAATGAAACTTCTAAGAAACTATAATTAAAGAGAAAAACTTCGCATTCATTTATGTTTATTTCAAATATTGGTTTTTCTGCCATGCACAGAAAGCCATCTGAAATTTGTTTTGGGCGAGTAATCTCACTCATAGTTCAGCCCTGTCAGCAGAATAGGAATAACGTAGAGGAAAGACTCCACATGCTACGTAGTAAATCCAGCAACGTCTCAAAGGGGAGCGGATGAATCGGTTATACCCGGGGAGGCGCCCTGCCTCAGCCCCACCGGTCACCCCAGCGGGGCCGTCGGAGACCCCGTGGAATATCACCTTTCCTGGCCCCGGCCCCTATGCTGGGGGTATAATAGTTTGTCATCTTACCACAGCGGAGTTAAACTAGAAATCAAAAACCAGAAAGAAACCTGGAATGTCTCCAAACATTCGGAAATTAAACAACCAACATTTTACTAACCCATGGGTCTGAGAAGAAAACGCAAAGAAAATTAGGAAATACTTTTTTTTTAAAGATTTTTTAAGTACTTTTTTTCCTTTTATATTTTATTTATTTATATTTAGAGAGGAAGGGAAGGAGAGAGGGAGAGAAACATCAATGTGCGGTTGCCTCTTGTATGTCCCCTGCTGGGAACTGGCCTGCAACCCAGGCATGTGCCCTGACTGGAAATCGAACCGCGATCCTTTGGTTCGCAGGCCCGTGCTCAATCCACTGAGCTACACCAGCCAGGGCAGGAAATACTTTTAACTGAATGAAAGTGTAATATACGAAAACTTATGGGATGTAGCTGAGGCAGCGTTTACATATTTTTAGTTTGGAATGTCTATTCGAGGCATGAAGAAAAGTCTCAAATTAATGATCGAAGAGCAAACGAACTAAACCCAAGGCAAGCCAAACTAAAAAACAACAACAACAACAACAACAACAACGACAACAAAAAACCTGGTAAGGATTAAAAACCAGTGAAATAGGAAAGAAAAGTAATAAAGAAAATCGATTAACTCAGAAGTTGGTTTGTTCAAACGGTCAACAAATTTGGCAATTCTTTAGCCAAACTAGCAGAAAAAAAGAGGTAGATAAGATACAGGTAATCAAACCCAGGAATGAAATAGAAACCACCACCAAACCCACACAATTAATGTGATTCCAAGGAACTACAACGAACGAAGATATGTCAAAAATTAGAGAATTTGGATTAAATGGATACAGTCCTCAAACGACACAAATCCCCAAACCTGAAACACGAAGAAGTAGAACATTTGAACGCAATGGGAACAAGTAGAGAAATTGAGTATACAATTTAAAAGATTTCCATAAAGGAAATTCCAAGTTCAGAGTATTTCTTGGTTCACTTATAAAATATTCAGAGAACACCAATATTCCAAAGCTCTTTCAGAAAACACAGGGAGGGGGAACACACCCCGACCCATATGAGGACGTCATTGCCACTAGGGAGCTGAGGCCACAGGAGGCTACCACGGCACCACGAGAAAGAGAACGCCAGACCAGCACCCCTCAAACCAGTGGCGTGGATTTCTCTAACAAAACATCCCTAGTGACCTGACTCCTTCACCTAGAGAAAGCCTCAAACCTCGCGACAAGTGGGGCGTACCCCAGAAACTCGAACTGAGATTAACATCCAAAAAACCAATTGATGCAACGCACCGTATTCTTAGAATAAAGGAAAAAAAACAGAGTATCACTCCCATAGATGCAGAAAAGGCAGTTTACAAAATTTCCCATGCACGTGTGATTGAATCTCTCGGAAAATTGAGAATAAAACGGAGTTTCTAATTTCAGGAAACACACGCACACATACAAATCTGAAATAGCTAACATCAAGTTCGATAGTTAAAGACTGGATTCTTTGCCCCTAAGACTGAAGACATGGCAAGCGTGTCAACTGTCACCGCTTTCTAGCTAACACTTTCCTGCAAGTTCAAGCAGGTGCAACAAGGAAGTAAAGGCATCGGGTTTGCAAGCGAGAAGCGAAACTGTGATAGGATGTAACCCTGCAGGTCTCTGCAGCGTTAAGCGAGCCAACCCGAAAATGTACGCGGAAATCGAAAGTACTGAGAACGTCCAAAACGATTTTGAAGAAGACGAACAAAGCTGGAGGAGTTACGCTGTTTTGCATAAATATTTTATTATTGAATTTAGTGGGACGATGTCGGTTCATAAGCTTACAGAAGGTTTCAGGTGCTCCATTCTACAGTCCATGACCTGTGTATTGTATGTGGGGTCACCACCTGTATTAGTGTTCTTTTGCCATGGAACAAATTGCCCTAAGGTTAAAATTGTGGCTGGGTTCTCTGCTCACAGGCTGAGGCTGAGGGGCCGACAGTCCTTGTCCTCCACTGGGTCTCCAATGCTCCTTCTTGAAAACGTTTGCCTTCTCCCTGCTGCAGAGCTGAAGTGCCTGTCACGTGCTGCCCATCCGTCCAGGGCTGCTCCGTGCGTCTCAACCCACCCGCCTGCATTCCTCGTCTCACACGAGCCTCTGTCCATAGGGTGCAATCGCGTGCCACAGCTTGGTCACACGTGGCATCCCCGTCACACACACTCTCTGCTGCTAACCTGTCCAGGAAAACCACATTCTTAAAACACTCACAGGATTCGGCCGGACCCAGCCCTTCCAGTGAAACCCAAGCCAACTGATTAGCGACTTCAATCACGTATGCAAAGTCACTTTTTCCCACGCCATCTAATATAATCAAGGTATGATGTTTTATCCTGGTCCGGGGATTATCGGAGGATGATTTTATCATAGTTAGTAGTCCCAGGGATGCTGGCGGAGTCTCCTGGAGCAAGAGATTTAGATAAAGGCTTTAACTTCCAAATGAAGTCTTTAAAGCCAACACATCTTTATGACTTGTCAACAATATCCCTGCAATAGCTCCTTAATTCGAACATAGGAACATCTCCTCCCTTTGAATTACCAAAAAAGGGATAATATGTAAGATCTTTTTAAAGTCACAGCAGAGACCTGCCCTCCTTTTCGTTTAGTAACCAAAGACTCTTCAGAGCCGCTCGGAGGTACTACGATTTTGCAGCTGGGAAAACGAGGCACGCCAGGAAGAAGTACCGTTCCGTTCGCTGGTTCCGGTGGATTCGTCTTCATGACCATCACTGTGGCTCAAGGTCCAAGTCACAGCAGCGCAAAAGGGTGAGTCCTGAGCGTCTGTACCCTTGGGTGTTCCCGCCATGCCCTCGGGGTTCGCCAATAGACCCATCACGCCTCCAATCTGACCGAATGAAACCCGAGAAAGAACCGCAGCGCAGCCAAATGAGCTGGAACCGCTCTCAGGGTTTGCTTCCCGAGACACCCTCCGATGCTTCAGGGCCGGCGATCCTACCCACGGCCTGGGTGTGCGCGACTTCACGTCTTCCATCCCATCATCCTCCTACACGTTTTGTCGTTTCCATGAGGCGGTCTCTGAGAGTGCAGGGCGGTCGCTGCTATAATTGTACTGAAACCAAACGAGCTTTGAAGCGGACTGCCTTGCCTGGTGCTAACTGACGTCCACCTGCGATCGCCCCGCCGGTCCGCGGCCGCGCACGTCACGCATACGAAGTGCGGGCTTGCTCTTTCTCTCGTAAAATAACAACAACAAAACTAGTAGCACTAGTAATAAGAAGAAGAGCTATTTAGTAGAAAATTGCCAAGATTTCCTGTGTTGATGGCTGGGTTAATGTCAACATTGAACCATCGTTTTCAAAGACATTTTCCCGTTCATTAAGCACATACAGCGTGTCCAGCACCTGTCTGCCCACACAGGCGCTTGTCCACACACCAATACTCAGTGGTTTAGCCATGTATTTTTCATGGGTTCCATGCGGTTCCGTTTTCTGAAAGCCCCATGCCCACTCCTGCCTGCTTTTCTGGGGGTGGCCAGAGCATCTTTTTTAGGGTGATTTTGTCCACCTGATCTTTTAAGGCTTTGTCTTCGTGGGAAGCAGCGCAGGAGCACACTTCGGGCCCGCGAATGGGAGGCGCTGCTTTGCTGGGCGTGTCACCTCGCACACAGTTCCGAGGGGGCATGGCTTCCCGGGCTCTGCTTGCCAGGCGGCACCTTGTCTCTGCACGGGCTATCCAAATGTGTGACTTTGCTGGGCACTGGAGCATCTTTATTTGAGAAGCCACAAACTCCCCGTCCCGTGTGGCTGTCACGAGCTTTAGCTCGTGCGAGCAATTATTAGGGAAAAAAAGTAAGCATGAACTTTGTAAAACTGTTCCATGCAGAGGGCTCACCTTGAACCTCAGCCACAGCATCACTCACAGATGCGCTGGTAGATTTTTGGACTACTTTCCTGTCTATAGAGTTATTGAACCTACACTCAGTGAAGAGGTTTTCTTAATGCGTGCCTTTAAGGATGAAATGGAAGCCTCGGTATTCCTATAGGACAAAGATACAATATTTATAATCTTCTGCAATATGATATCTGACCTCTTAAGTCTGTTTTTTAAAAGATTTTATTTATTTATCTTTAGAGAGAGGAGAAGGAAGGGAGAGAGGGAGAGAAACATCGACATGTGGTTGCCTCTTGCACGCCCCCCACTGGGGACTTGGCCCGCAACCCAGGCATGTGCCCTGACTGGGGATCGAACCAGCGACCCTTTGGTTTGCAGGCCGGTGCTCAATCCACTGAGCCACACCAGCCAGGGCTGACCTCTCAATTCTTTTATTAGAGATGATTCCCCTGAAATGGACATAAATAGTAAGAACCAAATAGCTAAAAGATATCAAAACATAAATATATTTTATGAGCCTATCATTCTGTTAGGAAGAAAGAAGAAAAGAAGGAAGGGAGAAAGGGAGAGGGAGAAGACAGAGCAAGCACATTTGATAATCATATGATAATGATTAAAAAAACAAAACAGGAAAAGCCCCATTAAAAGTGAAATGGAAACAACCAAATGAAGCCTTCCCGTGTCTTTTCGCAGCACCCAGTCAAGGCTGAGTCAGCCCCTGTCACAGAGCCCACGGGCGGGGGGCCCACCGAGGCGGTTGGTCCAGGAGTCGGTACTTCAGCTCCTGCTTGCTTCCCAGACGGATGTCCGAGCTGGGGGGTTGATAACCCCGCCCGCGATTCACTGTGAACGCCCCCGAACGGCCTTGCACAAACCCTATCCCCTCCCCGCAACCCCTCCCAGACGCAGCGTTCAGAAGATGGTGCCTGAACAGCGTTAGTCCTCAACTGTAAACGTTTGAAATGGAGGGCCCTGCCCCGCACACGTCTGCGCAGGGCAGGCAGACAGTTCTTCCCTGCCTTCTTGGAATGATAAATAATTCAAGCGGCGGATGCCCCAGAGAGGCAGGAGTGAGGTCCCCTATCTGGTCGCAGGGAAGATATTTCCCTAATCTGCAGACATCTGAAAAGGTCCCCGGAATATGTGTTCATGCATCATTTTGGAATGACTATTTGTGACGCTGTGTGTCTTGTATTATCAGCTTCCGGCAGGGAGGTGGGCAGCGGATAGGAATGGAGTATTTAATTTGCTGTCCAAGGGACATTATACATTTTGGGTAGATTTCATGAAAATCATACATTTCTAAAGCTTATTGTGGCAAAGAAACGCCGGTCAAGGTGCCCAGCCCTCATTTTCCTTCATCTCAATAAAAGGAGAACGCAGCAAATATAGGTCCCTTTGGCTGTCAATTCATACGATTGTCCTTCTATCAATCCGGGGTCACCTAAACGTCTGCCCTGAAGTCTAGACGTGCTGCTAACTATTCTGTTCTCGAGAGTAACTTCCCGTTGATGAAGTCATTGGAAAAGCTGAGATTTTTCCTGGGTGCGTTCTTTCCCGCCGCACAAATGCCCCTGCGTAGGAAAAACGGCCCTACCAGAGCAGCGGGCTGAGCCTCTCGAGCGGTGAGCCTGCGGGTCGCCACGAGCGCGCTGTGACATGTAATTGAAAGTAAAATGTTTAATTAGAATGGACATTTCTGAGCCTGCTTCTGGCAGCAGCCATCTTGCTGAAAAATTATATTTGTTCCACTGGCAACCTGGGAGAACAGTTCAAGAGACTGTGAGTGCCAGGTCTTATCCAGAAGTAAATGGGGTGGACATCGAAAATGAGTTCGAATGCTGGTCCTATAGTCTCCCCGCACGGCCCCAAGACGTGTCCTGGTACAGACCGGTCGGAACCAGAGCTGCCACTGTAGCTGTCCCTAAGTCAATGTTAATTATAACAAAGCATCCTCCCTCCCTTCCGATAACTGTCCCTTCTACTCATGTCTGGGAGTTTTCTTAACAATTGGGCTTCAGATACTACCGCCTTTTCGTGCAGCCTAAAATGTGAGGGTACTCCTCGTCTCTAAAGTTATTTCCCCTTTGAGACCACCGAGAGCTTTTCTCTCCCCCTCATAAAAGCCACTGATCCCAGATAATCCTCAGACTTGAGTGGGGATGAGCTTTGCTGACTTTTCAGTTCAGATCCGAGAAGAGAATTCAGACACCAGAGGCAGTGTGGGGTGTGAAGGAAGGATGTCTCCCCTCCCCCCGCCCCACCCCGGGAATCTGGGTGTCTCCGGCGCGCGGTCTCGCTGCAGGGCACCAGCCTGAAATGCTCATGTTTGGTCACAAATAAGTGTCATGGGCTCAGAAAATCCTTCTTGGAAGAGAACGTCTCTGGCATTTCATAAAGGGCAAGTGCAATAAAGTTCTTTGTGGTTGCTTCTCGCGCACGATCCTCTGAAAATCTCAGCTGCCAAAGCTCCAAAGCTGCAACGGGATTCACAGACTCCCCCATCAAAGCAAAAGTCCCCGATTTTGCTCATCTAGTTCAGTGTCGTTTAGGTTTATCCGGGCTTTTCTCTGTGTCCACCTGCTCCGGAATCCAGGCTCCGTCCCGAACAGTGAAGGCACAAACCCCGAACGTGAATGTACAAATAAAAACATCTGTGAATGGAAAACTCGTGGAACATGCCAATGGCCAAGCATCAGGGGGAATCTCGGAGACCTGACCGCTGCTCTGTGATTCATGATTTGGGTATTAAAACGACCTGCATTGTCTAGATCCAGCGACCATGACGTTGGACCATCTTTATTTTCCTATCTGACCTTGTTTAGTGAGCTCTTTCCTATAATATGTTCTTTATTGCCCAAGGAATGCTCTTTGAATCTACTTTCTTTATGGTGTGATTATAAATCTTCAGGACATCCCTAATGATTCATCCCTTTTGGCACCGGGAGGAAGGATAACCGTTTCCATAATGCACACATTTCATTTAAGGTGAAACCAGAGGAGATTTATCAATCAGAGCTGGGTTTTCAGGAATCGGCTGAGCTCCCTAGCTGTCTTTGTACCCGGTTTTCCCCTTCCCATAACGCAAACACATCAAACTGGGGTGCACTTTCTGCCTTCCACACCCCATAATCTTTCAGATAAGAAATTGTTTTTAATTTGCACACAATCTAAACCACCGGACTCTTCTTCCACCGAGAAACAGATATAAAATTTAATCTTAGTCATACTATGGAAGGATTTAGCTAATGTGGAAATAGCCACCAGAATTCTTTTATAGATCTGAGATAAAATAGGCTCTTCCATTGGAACACAGATTATGGTTTTCTGGGTTCTGCCACTTCTCATTAAAAATAAAAAGGTGAAATCATTTAGGGGCACCGAAAGGACAGTGAACCTCTTCTTTATATCGGGCTTCATGGCAGCAAGCCAACACAACGGACATTCACTGACTTGTGCCTTTGACTTTCAGTCCCGGATTTCAACCTTCCTAACAAGGCGTTCCTCACGAGTGGAAAAATCTCTGGGTCCCATGACAGCGAAATACCTAAAGTATCTCCGGAGTTGAAATCGTCCTCCCATGGCGTATGATTTTTGTAATCAGAGGTGTTTGCTTCCATCAAGTGTCCCGTCTCCACAGCCTTGCGGAGACAGAAAACTGCATGAACAGATTACAAGCCCATACAAGAGAAGCCAACGACGGGGAGGGGGGGGGAACCTTCTGGAAAAATACTTTTGAACTTCAGAGGACCCAACACATGCTTGGTCCTCAGAGCTGGAAGAAATGCAAGACTTCTCTCCCTCTCTTTCTCTCTCTCTCTCTCTCCTCTTTTTTTAAAAACAGACATATGTAGAACATTTGTTTCCATTTTATTTCTGCTGTCATAATGTGATGGTTTTATTCAGCTTTTAAACAGGCTTCAGCTGGAAATGCTGCATCCTTAAATCAGGCAGCTCGGGTGTGTGTGTGTGTGGATTCCCTTGCCCCTCGCGCTCACCTTACCCAGGTGCATGTTAAATCAGTATTAATGACAATATCATTCTTGTGCAGTCATCTCCTGCCTGCAATTTGGTTTTAATTACCCGCCACGTTGTCTTTCCCCCTCACTGACAGCCATTAAATAGGGACTGACACCGGAGCAGAGCTGTGTGCAATATTCACGTCGCCAGATTTCATGCCCCTCATAAGGCAGGCTGCAGCGCCGCCTAGTGGCAGAGGTCCGGAAGGGCCGGCTTTGACACTGCAGATTTTCCTGTGCACTTTTGAGGGTAATTTGGAAGCCTGGGCAGGTTTGGAGGTGCATTGTCTATTTTAAAATAAAGACTTAAATATCACCGATCGATTAAGGAAACGTTGGGATCTGGTAAAGTGTTTTTGCGTGGAAATAGAACGACAGATGGCCACGCTGTTGAAGCCTTGCATGACCGTCTGGAATGGTGGCCCAGGAACAAGAGACTGGCCGCATAAATTGTGACTGACCAAAGTTCTAGAAGCAAATCGTTCAGCAAAGGTGAGCTGCCCGCTCTCAACGGATTACAACGTCAGATCGGTCTCGTCCACGGTGCTATTTTCTCCTATGAAAAGAAATTGTTTTTCTTCTTCTTTCTCTCTTTCTCTCTTGTTCTCCGCAGTTTTTATTTTCCTTCCTTTTTTCCATTTTATAAATCCCTTTTATGTTTGCATGAGTTCAAAACACTCTTCGAAGCTCTGAGTGCATAAATGCGTATAAAACACTGTCTTTCTGTGTGATGATGAAATGCTTCAGGGGTTTTTTTCAACAAAGTGCTCCCTTATGCGTGAGTTTAACAGAGTTGTTTGTCCAAATGCTCAAGTCAGACACTGTACAGATGCTCTGAATTGAAGATGTCCATGCAATGGCGATCACATTTGCATTAAAATTTTTTTTGGGGGGGAGTTAAAATAAAGGGGTGGCTACATGCATTTCACAGGAAGGCAGGACGCGGGACCTCTCATGCTGTCGGTTGAAAGCATTGCTTATAAACAACAGAGCACAGTGCACTTGGAGACGGGGCACCAGGGAGCAGTCCGCCTAGTCTCCGCTTTCTGACCGTCCGCCCAGTATCTTTTCCTCGGTTGGAAGGTTGTGGGTCGGTGCGTTGCTCTGTTGAGGTTGGTTGCCAGCTTCTTTCAACGAGCATAACTACTCATTTCACGTATGCTAAATGAGAGCCATAGCTACTGGCTTGAATTAGAATTTTCAGCATACACAGTACATGCGATCACTTGCCCATACATTTAGTGTGTGGGTTTGTGCTTCTATGCCTGTGTTTCTAAAAACCCGAGCGTAAAGGAGACAACACATCTGACTCCTGGTTCTCCATTCTCCAAACCAGCGCCTCACTGTTACATATGAATTCATTGGTGGCCATTGCTCCTTCTTCGAAGAGTAACTCTTTATCTTTTTAATTGAACGTGAAACTCAGTATGTTGTTGAAAAAAGAAGTGCAGAAACATACACTGAAGTAATATTGGTATTGTATTGGTAAGAAGTTTGTCTCAAATTTTAACAAGGATCTCAATGTAAGAACTTTTCTGCTGAAGGAGAAACTTTAAATGACCTCATAAAGTACTGGTTTTTAGTGCCTGTGAGAGCCTTGCCAAAGTATAAATAAATTACTGTCTTTACAATTTAGAGACTTCACCTCCCTTTTCAAAGGGAATATGTACTCACTTGATTCATGCTTTTCTTTCGAGAGAATATTTGATCTTTTTGAATGTTGCCAGCATGCATTCGATTTATTATTTTAAGGAATATTTTGCCTCATTAAATAACAGCTGGAGAGACTGCTATTCCTTCCAGACCAAAACGGAAAGCTTATAAATGCAAAGAGGAAGGATCAGTCTCTGGTACAGCTTACATATATTGGTTTGCAGCTGTACTGAGCCCAGGTAGGCTGACTCTTTTGGCCCTAATATGAAACTGGATGCTGGAAATCTGATCAGTGAGTTGCTTTTCCCTGGAAATTTATCACCTGTATATCCAAGTGCAAAGACACAGCACAAGGAAAAACGTCGAGTCTGCAGGGACAGCATTCACAAGGGTTACTGTGTTCTCACGAGGATACTGCAGTTGGAAAAAGACGTAGTTGAGCCGTTCACACGACAAGGGGCTATTCCTTTTAGGGTCCGTCATCATTGCCTCGGCCTGTATTGTGACATCGGCACGTTCTCCGGGCATTTGAGATGAAGAGGAAGAAACCCCGGGACAGATGAGAGGGGATTCGTATGCCCTTTCCACAGCCCCTGGGCAGAGAGGCCGCTGGGTGCCCCGTGCAGTGCGGCCGGCACCGGAAGCTCGGAGCGCCTTGCAGCCCGACCCCCACCGCCCCCGGGGCCCCTCCCCACGTCCCTCCTGCCTACTCCCGCAACAGGCTCTGCACATTCTCGGCTCCGCCCCGTGCCTGGTGCTCGGTACATTACAGATGGGATGACAGAAGCTAAAGAACTTTTCAGAGAGCAAACAGTATTCATTCCATTAATTAAACCAGTGACTAAAAGTGTTCCCTGATATAAAAGAACCAAAGCTGGGCATCATGGGAGAGAAACAACAGAGATAGTGATGGCGTCTGTTGCCTGGCCTCTGTAGGCTAGACCCTGCATGGAAGGGCCCTCACGTTGCTCCGAGGATGACGCCCGCTCTGAGGGGAGAGGCTCATCTAAAGCGTGGTCACCAGGTCAAGCAGAATTGGACCGTGGGGCCTCATCCAACCACCTGGCTTTAAAGCTGGCACTTTATTTTGTTCACAAGACAGTGATTCTGATTGCAAGAAACTTACCCTCTCCGTTTAGATTTGTAGAAAACCATCAACCGGGTGATCCCATATAGAAATGGCAGGTGATTCTATATACGCACCCGCCAAAGGCATCTAGATTGGGGGAGTTCACCGTTGGCTCAGATGGGACAGGAGAGGATGGAAAGGCACAATTATTTGTGTGTGTGTGTGTGTGTGTGCGTGTTCAGATGAGGGAGAAGAGTATTCCTGGGCGGAGGTGGCCAACTTGAGAACACACACACACACACACACACACACACACTCCTCACCTATACACACACCGGTAGAAAACGGGGCTGCGTGTTATTTGCAGGACAAAACACGAACCGCTTCCACTGAACGCAATTTTCCTTTAAGGCGAGGTCTTTCCAATTGGCTGTGGCTCAAAAGGTTTGGGAAGTTTGAGCTCAGTCAAATCAGGCAGGTTTCTTTAACACGGCACTTACCGAGCCTTCAATAGGCTGATGCGCAATGTGAGTAACTTAGAGAAACTCAGGGTACGTTGTTTCTTGAACGACTCTGGCCTCAAACATCCGTTTTCTTCCAGTCCCTCTGTCAGGAAAAGGGTGCAGTCCTATTCTGCGGACAACGTGAAGGCAGGCAGGGAGGAGGGTAAACTGAGCTTAATGCGCGTGCGTCCGGAGATGCTTGGCGGAGACGCGTTTATCCTGAAGGCAAGCAGAAGCCATCAGGGCCTTCGCTCGGGGAGCTGATTTCTGCCACTACGTTGACGATGGTTGAGACGATCTCCAAGGTTGAGACAGCAAGACGAGCATATTCTCCAGCCCCGTGGGGGCCAAACTTGTCAAAACAAATACTCCACGCTTCTTTCTTGGTTGACATCGTAAGCAAGCATGTGCTTCGCGGTGCCGATTCGCTGGAAAGCGTCCAAGCGCCGTGGTTGGAAATCACCCACACTTTGCAGGCTGGCTGCGGGACTGGCTGGTATTTGAATCTTGCTGCGTATTAAGGACAGCGAAGAAGACAAGCCGGTGGAGATCACTAAGCAAGGCCTCCCAGAGGGTGTGGAGCGCTTGCAGCATCTCCCGGCGGAGGGAAGCAGGACGTGCGCCCGGAGGCCAATGTGGGCTGCCTCGCGGGGCACACGGGCGTTTGTTGCCCTGGTTTTATACGTATAATTCTGTAATGTTGAAGGTTCGAATCCAGCCTCCCCCATTTCTAAACATCGCCTGTTTTCATTTTTTTTTTCTCCCAAATTAGACAGAAGGGGGAAGAGAGGGAGAGAAACATCAATGTATGGTTGCCTCTCATGCGCCCCCTACTGGGGACCTGGTCTCCAACCCAGGCATGTGTCCTGACTGGGAGTCCAACCTGTGACCCTTTGGTTCACAGGCTGGCACTCACTCCACTGAGCCACACAGGGCTCACACAGATTTCTAAAGGCACCCATGAATATGTATAGAAGTCCAGCCCCAGTTTGTAGCCAAATGACGTTATCATATACCGAACCGCAGTAAAACCTCCTCATGTACGTGAATGGTAAAAGCCAATGTTTGTAGAGCGGTTGTGAGTGTCTGGCGTGGGCTTAACCACTTACCACGTATTCACACCTAAAATTCTCATAGCGGCCTCCAAACAAATCCTCTCATTGCCCTTGTCTTACTAATTAGAAAATTACGTCAGAGAAAGGTTTTAAGGGCATCGGCAAGATCGCACAACCTGGTTACCCAGTGAGGTAGGCGGAGTTAGTGAGGCTCAGTGGGGGCGGGGTTAGGTGAGTGTGTTACTCGCACTCAGTCTGCCTGGAGCCCTCGCTCTGAACGTGCCCGTTGTTCAGACCTGTTCCAATCAAGAGTGTGGCTTACAAAGGTCTCTCTGTCCCCCTGCAGGTCAGTGATAGGACGGTAATAACCGCTAACAGATTTAGCTACACACCAGGTACCCTTATTAAACCCTTTAAGTTGTGTATCTCATTTGATTCCTGCTCCCATTCTATAGGATTGGCAGACCCATTCCATATGTAAGAAAACTGAGGCACAGAGCCGGGGGGGGGGGGTCTTGTGTTTACATTCCCATAGCTAGTAAGAGTTCACTCTGACTCCAGAACCTGTTGACCACTTTCCCTAATTACCCATACCCTCTGGAAATTAGTTACAGTAAGTCTATTCCAGATGAACATCCCCAATCAGGTCTTGTATCGGGTGCTTTTTATTTTCTTCCCCCAATGAAAAAGGATATGGACAAATACTTACTATGCTGAGACCCCAGAGCTGTGGTGGGTGCTATTTCATTCCCATAGGTGGGTGCATCTATGATGCACCCACAAAACACAGGGTGGCCTTTCAAAATGGCTATTTTCGCTGTCTTCCTTCAAAAAAAAACTTCTAAACGAACAAAAATTGTCCATGAGTGTTTTTTTTCCTGAGCACCAACAACTAATGAAGCTCAATTGCCCTATTTATAGCATTTTCCCCTGTATTGATGAAGGCAATTGGGAGAAAATAGGTGTGGAGGAATAGCAGGTTGGATGTAATGATATACTAGCTGACCGCTCTAAAAATTGGGAGTCAGAAACACCACAATCAAGAGGAGAGATTCTTACACCCAAATGGTCCTGTAGGTTGCCACCATCCTTTGGGGACCTCAATTGGGGACAAAAGGAATGGCATGTAGGGAACTATGACGTATAAATTCTTTTCTGAATTAAACATGTAAATGGTTTATCCTGAGTTCTCTGATGCTGGTTTTGTCCTTGCCAACGTTTTCTCCAAGTCACTGCAAATTCCGGTAGGCACTTCTCTGATTTCGATTTATTTTTTTATGAGGAGGGTTCAGCAGCCCTGGGTCATTTTTTCCCAGTAAAACACTATCATGAAGTGAAATGTTAATACATTTTTTTGCTCCACAGACTTTTTACTATCAAGTAAGTTGGGAAAATGGTGGAATACCAGTGAAGACTTTCCTTTGCCGCAGAATTCAGAGTTATTGATCCTTGTGAGTCTGTGAAGGGGGAGAGCTCAGGTGTTGTATTTTGAAACTGGTCTCTGGACCATTTTTGATTTAAAATCTCTCTCGCTCTTTGTGGACTCTGGTATAGGTATCGAGGAGAGAATTCTGGGAGTTCAGGCTGTTAACAAAATGTGTGCTATCTTCATGCTGTAGAAAATGGGGAATCCTCAAGGATTTAGAGGTAGACGGTTACAATAGGCACGCGGTTGTTTTAGAAAACCCATTCTTTTAATGTAGGGCACATTTCAATGGAAGAAAGGTTGATTACATTTTCCAGGTTAAGAAATCCAGAGATGAGATGTTTCGCATTAGCGATGGTCCTTGAGAAAGAAAAGGAACTGAGCAAGCAAAGACACTGAAATGAGAATCAATAGGACTTGGTGACTTTGATGTCCTGGAGGCCAGCTCGTTCTCCAACTTGGATGATTAGGAGAATAATCATGCTGTCCGCAGAAATGGAGTGGTGACTTGTGGGGTTGAACTTAGTAAAGGAACCATTTTCGTATTGAGATTACGCATTATAAACACCTGTCTGTTTCATATTCTCACTGTTCTACCATTGCTATTATTTCCAAATACATTTCGAGGTCATGATGAGGAAAATAATGCCGTAGGCATTTGTATTTGCTGTTTATTGCTATAATCACAGTGCATAACCCCAAAATTTAGTGACTTAAAAAAAAAAAAAAACACCCATTACTTGTCATGATTCTGCAGGTCAGGTGGGTAGTTGTCCTGCCTGGGTTTGGGCTCGTTCGATCTTAGCTTGGCTCACGCATGGGACTGCCGTCCACTGGCGTCAGCTTGGGCTCACCCCCCAACCCTGTCACCAGGGGAGTCTTGGCATGTCCTTGTGGCAGGAGACCGAGAGAAGGCGTGGAGAGGCAGATGGAGTTTGTAACTTGCTCTTTATGGAGCTAACACTGGTTTATGACAGCATATAAGTTTCAGGTGCACAGCGTTATAAACGCACATCTGTACACACTATTTCACACTCGCCACCAAGAGATGAGTCTCCATCCGTAACCTGACCATTACTCTCCTTTCCCTGTGCCTCCCGTCCACTGGCCGATTTTCCCGCTGGTAACCATCGATCTGCTGTCTGTCTCTGTAAGCTTGTTACCTGCTGTTTGTTTTTACCGCTGTTTTCAGATTCCGCATATGAATGAAATCATGCATTTGAAGCCTCTGTTTACGTGAAGATTCCCACCACCCCATCTGCACGAGACAGAGCCTAGGCCGGGGTCCGTGCTGGGAAATGCATTTACTAGGAAGGCATTTCGAGTCCCTCCATGGTGTCCTCGAAGAGGACGGGATACCAGGTGGTCGTCGTTATTAGAACAGAGCAAAGGGCCCTGGAGGTGGCTTGGTGACTTCTCTAGGAGTCTATGGCCACAACTCATTCCTGGAAATCTGGAACGTGCCTTAATCCTCTTGAGTTTCTTCCATGGACACACAAAAGCCAACGTCACAGGGAAACTGAGACAATGAAGTATCTCTGGAGGCTTCCCTTGCAGGCTTTTGCTACTTCATGTCATTTAGATGGTCTTCTGCACAGAGGAGAGGTGACATTTCCATTGAAGACTATCTTCACGAGGGTTGCTATGTGTGTTTAAGTTGTATTTATTTCAAATGGTTAGACTTCTTTTCTGATGATCTTTCTTCCATTGGCATTAAAGAGCTAATGGTTAGATGATATATTATTTTAAGTGTTAGCATTATTCTCATTTTCATTAATTTTTTTAAATGAGAGAGAGAGAGAGAGATAGAATAGGAGTGAAACATTGATTTGTTTTTCCACTTATTGATGAATTCATTGGTTGATTCTTGTATGCGCCCTGACTGGGGATCGAATCCATAACCTTTGTGTATTGAAAAGACGCGCCAACCAACTGAGCTACCCAGCCAGGGCTATCCTCATTTTCCTTTTAATCCTCAATTGCTTTTGGAGGTGAACGTCACTTTTAATAGTGACCACTGCTTTGAAAAAAACACATCTTCAACCATGTTCAGTTGTGGGACCCCATGTCAACAAAATATAAAATTGCATGTGTGCTTTTCAATTTGCACTCAAATATTAGTTTCAAATGAAAAAATACCCAACGTTCCAGCCGAGCTTCCTCCTCCAGAAACTGCAGGCTGGTTGAGGTGTCAGAGGTGTGTTGATTTTGTAAGGTTAGAAGAACCTGCCAGAGATGGGTAATATAGCTTCTATTCCCTACTCTTTGGTGTTTAAGAGATTGAATTGCTTTAAAATATGTGGCCACATGTCTTTATCTCCCAGATGCCATCTTTGAAGTTTTTCTTAATTGGACAAAATCATTCTTTTCTTCCCTTTATGTTCTATCTGGAAAAGAAGAATTGTTAGTCATTTTTTCCTTAGTTGTATTGCTTTGTTTCACCAGGATATACACACCTATGCTGAAGACAAAGTAAACCAAATTCTTCATCATCATCCTCTTCCTCCTCTTCATCATCATCATAGAGGAAGAATGCTTATGGAAACCCTAACAAAGGGTACCTATGAACTAATGGTGTGAAGAGAGTCATCAGCATCCCAACACCTGACTTGATTACTCTTCCTCCTCCCATGTGGTTTCCATCTGTTGCTGGGCCGATCTCACCAAGGTCCAGTTCACAGCAGGCCTCCCTGAGCTCTTCGCGAGAGCCTGACCCTCGGTGCGCGTTTGGGTCGAAGGTACAAGTCTCGGCTCTGATTACGTCTCCGGTCCTGGCCCCGTTCAGGAAATTGGAATCCGCCCAGCTGGGCTCCCTGCTGGGTTTCCAACCTGCGGGTTGGAGGCTGTTATCCGGACCTCTGTCACCCAGGTCGCCCTCCTGCACTGGGGAGCGGGCACAGAGGCACCCACCAAACCAGCGTTCCGCAGAGTTCAAGCATGATTCTGCCCGATCGAGTACCACCTACATTCTGATTTAACAGTTTGTGTGTGCGGTACTGAGTCACTTTTTAAAGTATTGAAATATGCTTCAAATAAAACTTTGAGTGACTAAGGAAATGGGGAAAAAATACCATTCCTGTTTGACCTGGAAAATGGGTAGCTGAAAACACACGGTGAAATCTGAGCAAAGTTCCTAAATGTGAGAGAGATGTATAATATATACATTTTACATCTATATGGAACCTTCCTTCTCGAGACTGCTGGAGAGAGGCGAACATTTTTGAAAGGAGAATTGCTTTTTTCACCAAGTGATTTGTCACTTATTTACAGTTTTACTGGCATACTATTTCTCTCTGCTTCCTTGCAGTATCTGCATTCTCCACTTTTTTAAAGATTTCATTTATTTATTTTTAAACAGAGGGGAAGGGAGGGAGAGAGGGAGAGAAACCTCAATGTGTGGTTGCCTCTTACATGCCCCCTACTGGGGACCTGGCCCACAGCCCAGGCATGTGCCTTGACTGGGAATCGAACCGGCGACTCTTTGGTTTGCAGGGCGGTGCTCAATCCACTGAGCCACACGAGCCATGGCTGCTTTCTACATTTTGGGGAGACACTATGTTAATCTGACTTCAGCCCGAGAAGACATCGCTGGATTTGGCTGGGGACTACTGGAGTCCTATAGGAAAGGCAGGCATCATGAAACGAGGGCCGAGTGGCTCCATTAACTCCGTCCCCAGCACACACTCTCCAACCACACACACCAACATCTTCTTTCCTGTCACTGTTGGTATTTGCAGCCCTGTCCATGACCTTGTTCCAAGCCCAATGCTAGCCCCTTCTATACGAACTAGCTCGAATACTGGCTTCTTCTATATTCTCTTTTTTAAAGAGCTGATTTTAGAATGAGAGGAAGGGGGTGAGGGAGGGAGGGATTGGAGGGAGGGAGAGAGAGATTCGTGGTCCCACTTACGGATACACTCACTGGTTGCTTCTTGTATGTACCCTGACCGAGGATCAAACCCGCAACCTTGGCGTATTGAGACGATGCTCTAACCAACTGAGCCACCCAGCCAGGGCCTTGTTTATCTTTTAAGATGACTAACTTGGCTCTGAGAAGTTAGGAATTGGTGGGGTTGGAGCATCTCCTGCCAAGTAAGGTGCAGATTACATCGTGAGGGAGAACACTTCCGCCCTCTCCACTCTGGCTTTAAGATTTATTTAGAATTCATGAAGTTGCATCTGCACAAGAAAGCTCCGAACCATTAAAGAGAATTATTTAACAAACATTCCTAAAATGCACATGCAAATTGGTTTGTCGCGAAATTTGGATGCTTTGTTATGTTGCCACCCGGGGTTGGTGGGGGGGAAGCTTAAAAAAAATAAAGCTTGGAGGAGAATATGAATGTAATAAATATTTCATTGTTGTAGCACACCGGGCATCGTTCTGCAGTCTCAGACCTTGCCAGCAGTCAACACAGTAGTAAATTTCAGCACCTGCGGACCTGTTTCGGTAATTTATGATTTCTATTAGATTTCCATTAGAGATGGGCTGCTGTGGGTCAGGCCAGTTCACACACCCCGGCCGCAAGCATGGGGTCCGGAGTGATTGTTGTCGTGTGAGCAGGTGGCTGCTTGGATGATCTTGGTTGCCGTTTTGCTATTGTTGGTATCATTTGGGGGCTGCTCAGAGCACAAAAAAAAACGTGGCAGACACCTACCACTTAGGATGCTTCTTTTACCGTAACCTTTACTTGTCTTATTCATTCATTCCATGACTATTTAGTGAGCACCTGTTATGTGCAGAGTTTGGTGTCGCTGAGGATACACAGATGGATAGATGGTCCCTGTTATCAAGGACTTTCTACAAAGACAAGATGAAAAAGAAATGGAATTCTGCCCTGGCCTGTGATTCGGTTGGTTGGAGCATCATCCTGTGCACCCAAAGGTTGCAGGTTCGATCCCTGGCCGGGCTACATACAGGAGGCAACCAATCGGTGTTCCTCTCTCTCTTTCTCTCTCTTCCTCTCTCTCTACAATCAATAATAAAATACCTTTGGGTGAGGATGAAAAACAAACAAATGCATAAATGGAACTCAGTGTTGCATCGTGGTACTCAGTACAACTAAACAGACCGAATGAATGGTGAGCACCAGCAGAGAGCCCTGGAAAGAAGTCTTGAAACTAACACCAAGTAGCGGGAAGACAGGAGAAGGGCAGGGTGCTCTTGGCGGGCCCACTGGTGTGAGCAGAGACTCGGAAGCCCTTGTCTGCACAGGAGGCAGGGACGCTGGGTGGGCGGGGTGAGCCAGGAGCTTAGAGAGCCGTGGGCCTTCCCAGAGAGCTGGGAGGGTTTGACGAGAGTGATGCCAACATTTCTAAACACTGCAACGGGACTTTCTCACGGCGGTTGCGTGTGCTTTACCTTCTCCCTAATCTGTTCACGCTAGCTGTCAGCCCGGTCGTGAGAGAGAATTAGAATCCCCACAGCTGGGATGAGAAGAGAAAGAAAGAATTCCTGTTCGGGCCTCGACATCTAAGACATTCCATTCGATCCACCTTGAGCAAGGGCTGCCGGACGGACTTGGGCTTCAAGTCCGAGCGGGTGCTCAGAGGGAAGAATAAAGGGCAAGTGGCGGAGAAAATGAAAAGTCCTTGCCCGTGAGTTCTAAGGCAGGGGACTATGGGTAAAAGAAGAGGACAATAGAAAGTCACCAAATGAGACTTTTATTTCCCTCCTGTCCCCCGCTGTGAAGGAGCAGCAAAGAGGGCACTTGGAATTCAATGCACAGGATGCGACACGTTTCTATAGGAGCACCGCAGAGGAAGGTGGCACTTTTTCTTTGAGACACCTCCTCTGCAGCCACATCCTATAGGATGGTGGCCGAAATGGCCGCAGGAGGCAGTGACAGAAAGCCGGCAGGGAGCTAGGCGAAGGGGCATGTTCCTGTTCTTTTGAGACCGATTCTTGACGAAGGCATGAGACAAGGTCGAGCTGGCATGTCAAGCTTGGACTCTGCCCCAAGGGCCCGAGGACCGAGGCTACAGACATCAGCGCGTGACGCTGCGGAGCTAAGAGGCATGGATGTGCTTGGGGAGGCTGGAGCCAAGCAGGGGCCCGACCCGCATTCATGGGGCCCCCGGAAAACCCACAGGGCTTAGTGTGACCTCCCCTCCCCCGAATCCTGGCCACCAGGAGGTCACGTAAGCCTTAGACCCCTAAGTACAAGTTTGGAGATCGCAGAGGAAAGCAGAGAAAAATCTAAGGAACTGAACGTTTACTGAAAATAACTACGCTTGTGCCTAAAGGACTCTGTGAATGTTTATATTGGGCGACGTTCGGTTTGAACTAATATTTGTTATTTTTTGACTTTTCTCATTGGGTCTATAGGTTCATTAGAAAACACTGTATTGAACTTTTTAAAACACTCTATGTTATGGGCATTTAAGGAGAAGATATGCTGTAATTCACTGAAATGTTTAAACTAATTTGATTTAGTTTATTTAGTCTGATGAAGTCTAGGAGACTGGCAAAAAAGATTAATAATATAAAACGTGAGCAATTCTTTCTGGCATAAAGATGTTCATCAAAGCATTATTTATAATGGCCAAAGACAGCAATAACTATGTCTCCAATTGTAGAAAGTTGATAATGTAAACCATAGGAAAAAATAAAGTAGAATACCATGTCATTGTTGAAAGGTTTATGAAGGATTTGATAGGATATGAAAACTTGTATTTACATCTTTAAATCAAAAATGTAAAAATATAACATACACATTAAACTAATATAATACTGAATGTCTACTGTAATTGAAAAATAAAAATAAATTGAAAAATATGCACCTGGAAATAGTGTATTGCTAAACTAAAGAAAACTGCAGATTATTAGACCATTAAAAGAATTCATTGCTGAGTGTAGGTTTCTGATTGATCATTTTTCTTCTCCCATTAAAAAGAAATATCCTTGTAGCCCTGGCTGGTGTAGCTCAGTGGATTGAGCTCGAGCCTGTGAACTAAAGGATCATGGTTTGATTCCCAGTCAGGGCACATGCCTGGGTTGCAGGCCAGTTCCCAGCAGAGGACACACGAGAGGCAACCATACATTGATATTTCTCTCCCTCTCCCTCTTCTACCCTTCCCCTCTAAAGATAAATAAATAAAAAATAAAAAATCTTTAAAAAAATATCCTTGTAGCCTGAGGTGCACATGTACAATTTTTATATCTGGAAAACTGAAACAAATTCACCTTATATTAAAAGAAAATGAGGAAAATGACAACCAGACGAGGTGGCATCAGAGACCAGAAGAGTAGATCATGGATTCCCATTCTCTGACGAATGTCGGTCACCGGGAAACCGATGTTTATCGCTGCCATAGAAACAGGCACGCGGGGAGGCGAGATGACAGGAAGATGGCCCTGTGACTGGGGTGATGTACCTACCAGCTAACGAGCTCCCGCGATTGCTGCCTGACCCCAGAAACTAGGGAGATGCGGAGAAAGCTCCCTAGCATGTCCGACGAGGCATGCCCCTGCCCACAGAACGAGACAATATATTTCCGTGGATTTCAGCCACCCGTTCACGCTCCTCTGTTAACGGCAGACCCAGGAAGCGAATACGTTATTATCGATAGCAATAGCTCTATCTATTTTGCACTTCTCGGTTTTTTATTTAATTGAGGCTATAGATGAATCTCAACTTGCCGTTTTGTTTTCCAGTTTCGCGGCACAAGCATTAGTGTGAAGAAACCGCGACCTGCTCTTTAAAACCCACCAAGCACCGAATCTGCGGTGAGCAGTACCTCTGGAGGCCGCCGCTGGCACTCGGCGCCTCCCTGAATTGGCAGCCCCGGTGGCTAAATGCCGCTTTAAACGCCAGCCACCCTCACCCGCCTGAGGCAGTTCCCCTCTGGAAGGCGGAGATGGGGGATCCTACTGTGATAATGTCACTCTTCAGGTTGTGGGAAATCACTGTAAAATGCACTTGTACTAAGACGTTGTGACAGCAAGACCCGTGCCCCGGAGTGGCCCAGGCCTTAATGATAGATTCCCGGCAGCATGCCAAGTGGAGCATGCGGGGAGTGAAATGCCTGCGTTTAGTTACAGCGACGGCGACTCGCTGCCCGCGACAATACTCGGAGTTTTCGCTCCCGAGATTCCGGCAGGACCGACTGCGTTATTCCTCTAACACTCTCACGTTTAGTTTGCACAGAAAGTGGTACGAAGGTTGAAGAAATAAAACAGCCCCGGCCACGTGGCTCAGTTGGTTGGAGCGTCATCCTGGTTGTGGGTTCGATCCCCGGTCAGGGCATATACCTAGGTTGCAGGTTTGATGCCAGGTTGGGGCACCTATAAGAGGCAACGGATTGATGCTTCTCTCTCTCTCCACCCCAGTTCTCTCTCTCTCTCTCTCTCTCTCTCTCTCTCTCTCTCTCTCTCTCTCTCTCTCTCTCTCTCTCATCAACAAACACATCCTCAGCTGTTCCTGCAGGACTTATTGTTGGGGTGCACTTCCAATCCTGTTGACAATGGGTACGGCATGGGACTGGCTTCAGCCAGACACATGTCAGCAAAAACGAGATGTGTCGCTTCTGGGTAATTCCCGGAACCATAGCCTCTGGCTGTGCTTTGCACGGTAGAGGCAATGTCAACCTGCTTCCCGATGAGGATGATGATCAATAACGTCCCACCCAACAGGCAAATGCGTGATGAGCTGGTGGCGTGAGAGGGAAATACGGTAACTCTTCTTGTTTGAGACAGCTGCAGGTTTCAAGTCGTCTGTGACTGCGACCTAACTCCAGCCCATCCCGAGTAAGACAAAGCAAGTGTGTACGTGTCTCTAGTGTCGTGTGGTACCAATTGTTACGGGCAAAGGAGAAAGAAAGTCGTGTTATGGGAAACCGTCGACTCACTCTGCAGGCTAAGGAGTGCGTTTTGGAAGTGATTTCAGTATCTTCAACCATTTAAGTTCTCTCTTCGGCTGAGAGGGCCGATGCTCCATCATCCATAACATGAGAGCCGGAGACCTGATCTGCTAGCTGCTCCCTGGACAGTTCCACGTGGATGTTGCACAGCATTATTGATACCTACTGACACCCGTGTTTACCAAAGAAACATCAGTCAGTGCCTCGCTCATGTGTCCTAACCAGGGAAATAACCTGCAACCCATGTGTGTGCCCTGACTGGGAATCGAACCCCTGACCTTTGGTTAGGGGATGATGCTCCAACCAACTGAGCACCCTGGCCAGGGCTCTTGGTATGTCCTGAATGGGAGTGAGGTTATAGTTTGTATAACACGAAATCTGGACCATAACCTGTACTCATTTTACAGGAGCCAAGAAAACCTTTTAAAAACTAGAACCTAAGTTAAGTCCTTGAGTATTGGCAGGTATAATTTTCAAATTATCCTGCTAGGTAACAGATGCAACTTATTAAAAATTTAGTGCTGTAGCAAAGAACCACTAAAAAGGAATCAAACGCAAAACCCCTGAAGGTATAATAATGTAGGGTTGCGATATATTTGTCTCAGTGTGCTTTCTCTGAAGACGGAATCTTTAATATTTCTAGGATGCTACAGACTCACCGAAGGGTATGCACATTGCTTACAGTTTGGTGCGGGGTGGGGGGGAGGGGGTAGGACCAGCCTTACACTCTCAGTTATAGAGAGGAGAGAACCGCTTACAAGATGGAAAATGTCGAAGACAGAGCAAGCTAGGACGAGAAAATCTCTTCTTCCTATGCCTCTTCCTTTCCTCTACTTTTATTCCATCAGAATGAAAAACAAAGTTTTTATACAAAGATTAACTCTTTAACAAACTTTGCTTTTTGTCTGCTCTGCCTATAAGCGGGGAACTGGCTTAACACCTATGAGGCGGGGTTAAGCTACAGGTGTTACAACAAGAAAGCATTTTGGATGACTGTCAGTGAAACCGAAAAGCCAAGGAAAACTGAGCTATTCTGGCTGATTGAGTTTTTATAATAATAACAATTAGAATGAAACCTGACCTTGAACTTCCACAGCACCCCTCCTTTCTGGAGGTCAAATGCCACCACACACATGCTCCCACGTACCTGCGACTGGCCTGGGCGTGTGTCCTCAGGAACACCTGTTCGCCGTGCGCCAGGCCTGCGGTTGACTCGCTTTTTAAAACTATTAATTTAATTTCACTTTATTGGCGCGACACTGGTGAATAACACCGCACAGGCTTCACGTGTATGATTCTGTGATGCGTCACCGGTGGAAGGCGCTGTGTGGTCACCACCCAAAGTCACATCCCCTCCCGTCACCACGCCTTTGACCCCCTTTACCTTTTACAGGCTAAACAATGAATCCGCCTTGAGGCCCATTTGCTGGGATGCTCAGTAGTGGCCTTTGCTGTAATGCGTTTACCTCGTATCCTAAATGTGTTACAGGCTGTGCTGCTTCGATTCCATACACTGTTTTCACAAAAGGAAGTACATAAAGCCTACACTAAGGCTCATTTGCCCATCAATGTGCTATAAATATCAACAATATCCCCGTTTTTTGTCATGCACAAGTTAGCTCTAAACGCTTCAGTTAGAAAATAATATTTAGCGACCAAAGTGCTTAATGTGCTAAGGGTAACCTTGTTCTCTGAGCTACTCAGTGCAGATAACCATTTTTAACCCCTCAACAAATTCTTCCCCCTGCTTCCCCCAATTCTGACCAGGGGAGGCTATTAATTACTTTAACTCATCATAAGTGAATGCCTGTGAGAAAATAATTAACCCACTTTTCTCCTGAAAATGTAACTTACCTTTCAAGTCTTTCCAAGAAGGCTCACACACTGTCCGTACTGGGAGGGTCTCTAGTATAACAAGCACCCAGTGTTCGCTGACATAGCCAGTGAACAGAACAATCCTTCACATTCATAAGCAGAAGGTACTGCCCCCAAACTTGGGCCACGGCGGAACTGGAGCGCCAGCAACCTGGCCTCTCTGGGGGCCTGGGAGGGTGTTTCAGACAGTTCCAATTTCATCTCCAGCTTGGAGGTCAAGTCCTGAGTCAGTTCAATTATTTTGGCAAAGTCATAGAAAGTGTAGGGATTTTTTTCACAAGACTCGAGAGACTGTTGGCTATTGAGTAGCTAGACAGAAAACAAGTTGTATTAATGAACTGAGGGCGGAGTGAGGGGATGAGAGAGATACACAGGGGAATAATTTGGACATTTCAGCCACAGTGACAAATCACATAGTGTGGTCACTTTACGTTCTCCTCCCATTCTACGTTATCGGTCCCGGTAAATGGACTTCCATGAGAGGCGTACCACAAGGAAAGTGTGTATATGCTTCTCAACATATGCCATATTTGCAATAAAACGGAATGAAGTCTATTTCCAGAAATTGACTTAAAAATGTGCTTTGTTTATCATTCTCGGACCCTGACTTCCGACTGTTCTCCCAAATGGATGTTGCCCCGAATCATACAAAAGTCAAAGTGAATAGTTAGATCTTCCACAAGATCAGCTTCACAAGAGACAGGGGAAAGCCTCTCCGTCACAGAGAGAGGGTCAGAGAAAAAGTGACGCAGAAGAACTGTCAGACTAAAGTGCCTTCGAAGATTTCCAAGGGACAGAATGAGGAAGAACTAACACAGTCCTTTCAGATTTATTTGATAGTCATGAAGCTATAAAGTCCACTGGGAAGATAAATGCAGTTAACTGTGTGGTAATAGAATTAACAATAACTATTAAATTTCAGAATCATCAATATTTTCATAGGCATGATTAAACTACGAAAAAGGTGGTTACTTCCCACTGGTATCCGTCAAAATCAGTCTGCGTGCTCCTTCCATGTGACGTATTTCAACCTCATCCCCGCCTTGTGAATTGAGTTGGATTCCTTTTTTTTTTTTCTTTTTCCTTTTCTTTGTAGCACGTTGTGCAGGTGGCGGTTAGAGAAGGTTTCGGTGAAGGACAATTCCGTGGCCCCCCAGCTCTGGAGCATGTGGCCCTGCACAGAGATTCGGTGTCACCCGAAGGTGATCCTGATAAGATAGTGAAAGTTCTCACGTTGGACTTGCCTTCAGAGGAAGCGAACTAATGAAATGCTTGGACCCTCCTCACACACGTCTCGACCCTGAGACTACACGAAGTACAAAGACGTTGACTGTGAAGTCCACGATTCCCACTCATGTTGGTGGCTGAGTAAAGTGTCACATTGACACTCTAGCCCCCTTGGGACAGGATATTAACACCAGAGAGGTGGCAAAGAGAATCTTCTCCCGCAAGGAAAAATCCGTCACTTTTAAGCCTTCTTAGGACAAAAATCAAGGTCATGTCCTTTGCCCTAGCGTCGCCTTGGGTTTTCTTGTTATAAAGGAATAATCAGTGGTGTCATCACTGTAAATTTTTTAAAATTATTATTTTAAGGGTTTAATCTCCAAAATATATAAAGAACTTACATGACTCCACTCAAAGAAGACAAGCAACCCAATTAAAAAATGGGCAAAGGACTTGAACAGACACTTCTCCAAGAAGGACATACAGAGGATCCAGAGACACATGAAAAAGATGCTTGATATTGCTAGCTATCAGAGAGATGCAAATTAAAACCACAATGAGATACCACTTGACACCAGTCAGAATGGCCATCATAAACAAAGGAACAAACAGCAAGTGTTGGAGAGGTTGTGGAGAAAAGGGGACCCTAGTGCACTGTTGGTGGGATTGCAGACTGGCACAACCACTATGGAAAACAGTATGGAACTTTCTTAAAAAACTAAAAATGGATATACCTTTTGACCCAGCAATTCCACTGCTAGGACTCTATCCTATTATTTTAAAATAATTAAAAATATTTTTTTAAAAATAGGGCACCTATGATATTTCATGCTTGTTCTCATTGTGAATCACTCAAAAAATAAGGAGGCAAGAAAGAAAGAGGAAGAGATGTTTGAACCTTTCACTAACTCAGTCAAATGAGTATTTAGTTTAAATAGTCAAAGGTTAAAATATTACTAGTATTGGATAAATATTTAGCATCATTCATCTGCTCTACATACAATAAGAAAGGAGCATGATTCTGAATTCTAGTCGATAACCTACCCAAACTCTTAACTCCATTGGCAGTACGTTTGTCTTTGCAGAAGCTACCACGTGTTTCTCGCTGTTCTGGGATTCTGGGAAACGCAAGAGAACCTACGAGATGCAGGACTAATGTGTGGACACACTTGATTTGCCAGCCCCTAACACCCTGTTCTACCCACGTCATGGAGGAAGGAAACCATTGCTCTAAATTTCAGATTTCCATTGCTTCACTAATTTCCTTTCCGATCTTGCTTAATGTTGCAGACCATTCAGCCTGGTTTCAGGAGTTGTAACCCTCACCCCATGGTGGGCTGTGTAAGAGCCCAAGGGACCCACTTCATCTGGGTCTGTTCTGTCACAAGGATGTGACCTATTAAGGAGACAAAGCTTATCTCCCTGGCAGGAGTGCTGCTTCTGCCTCTCTGGCCTCATAGCTTGGTTGGCAGTCAATGACGGGTAAGACTCCTCATGGGAGGGGCAACCCAAGCCAGACGCGACCACTTGGAAGGCCTCATGGAAGGACTCGGGGGGGTTGCAGCAAAGAGGATGTGATGGACCCTCGCCCCCCGGCTATTCTGACATAGCCCGAGTCCTCATTTCCATCTGGGAGATGTCTCCTGCTTCCTAATAGGCTTAAAGCCTGAAACTGTGGGGGTGAGCGGTGCAGCCCTGTCCTGGCCAGAACGGCTCCCTGGGTGATCGGGCATAAGAAAGAATTCCTAAAGTCCTGTGAAACCTGCTTTGCTGAGAGTGCTCTTCCTGAGGTGACAAGTGTCCCAGGAGGAAATGAGCATGTCTCCCAAAGTCTGGCAACCCCCCTTCCTGACAAACACTGGCTCGGATTAAGCCCTCAGATTTCTTTGACATGTTAAACTTGTATTCCGGTGTATTGGAACCCAATAAAAGCCTAGTGAGGAAGGGGCTCTGGGTCATTCTCCTCTGAGAGTTTGACCCCTTTCCTCCCCAAGCACAAGATGTCTTGGTAGTTTTTACTTTCATCCGTGACGGAGGGATGGGTCTCTGCGGGCGGAGCCCCCCCACATCTGGCACCCAGGCCAGGGTCCCCAACAGCTTAATAACAGAATAGATAGATACTCAATAGACACTACCACATGGACATTACTTCCCTCAACAGATGAGTAGCTAGAGCTTGGGTAGGAGAGGCATTTCAGTAGGTTTCTTGCAGCAGAAGGGCACGGGAGGACCGAGATGGACAACGAAGGTGGGGAAGAGGTGGGTGTGTACCTATGGCTGTCTACTTTCAATGTTACACACCCCTATGTTCATTGCAGCGTTATTACAATCGCCAGTATATAGAAGCCACCCAAGCGCCCATCGACGGACGAGCGGGTAAAGAAGATGTGGTCCATATATGCGGTGGAATATTACTCAGCCATAAAAAAGAATGAATTGCAATCTTACCATTGATGACAGCATGGATGGACCTAGAGGGCATTATGCTCAGTGAAATGGGTCAGTGTAGGGTTGTATCTTTTGTATTGTGATTTTTTTAATTTATTTATTTATTTGAGAGAGAGACAGAGAGAGAGAGAGAGAGAGAGGAAGGGAGGAGGGGGGGAAAGGAGGAGAGAGAGAGACATTGATTTGTTATTTCCCTTATTGATACATTCATTGCCTGACTCTCGTATGTGCCCTGAGCGGGGATGGAACCCGCAATCTTGGCGCATCAGGACGCTGGCGCATCAGGACGATGCTCTAACCAGCTGAGCTAACCAGCCGAGGCTACAGCTGCTTTTTTAAAGTTCATCCATGGTAAGGTTAAATGTATGGCCATGTGCAGACCTGAGCTCTTGCTGGGGGTAGAACCAAGTTCAGGGTTGTTCTTAACACGACTTACCCACCCCCCAGTGCTCGCTGACTCCCACCGACCTCCCTTCACCGCTGTCCTGCAAAGTCGGGCAGTGATGTCCATCCTTAGCTCTTCTCCTCTTTCCCCCTCTCCTGCAGGAGTATCTGCAGTTTTAATCTGAGCGTTTTTAGTGACACTGTGTTACAATCCCAGGAGCCAGTGCGCAGGAATCAAGCTTTCCCTTCCTCCCCCGCCTCCCCACCGCCAGTTCCAAAGGCTCTCTGCCTCTGGTAGCTTTTACTTGGACCTGCCTGCTTTTCTTCTTAATTATTTGCTCAAAGGCCTCACTAGCTAATGAGAATGCCTGCTCTATTTTAAATTCACAATAGGAACACAGAGAGCTGTTTTCTTTCTCTGCTAATTTGTAACATGAGGAAGAAAATGAGGGGAAAAAAGAAAACACAGAGAATAAAGTTTCTTACTCTCCTCACGCCTTCACCACTCTGGATTTGAGAGCTTAGAGCCCACTAACACAGTCAGTTCAAGCTTCCAAGCATGAACTGAGTGGGGGGGGGGGAGTACAAAAAATGATATAAGGGCTATGAGGAATAATATAAAAGTATTCTCTTTTTTTAGTTTTTATTTATTTATTTTTAGAGAGAGGGGAAGGAAGGAGGAAGAGAGGGAGAGAAACCTCAATGTGTGGTTGCCTCTCATGCGCCCCCTACTGGGGACCTGGCCCGCAACCCAGGCATGTGCCCTGACTGGGAATCGAACCGGCAACCCTTTGGCTCACAGGCCGGCACTTAATCCACTGAGCCATACCAGCCAGGGCAGAAATATTCTTTTTTAGAAAAAGATTTTATTTATTCATTTTTAGAGAGAAGGGAAGAGAGGGCGAGAAACACTGATGTCAGAGGGAAGCATCAGTTGGTTGCCCCTTGTCCATGCCCTGACCAAGGACTGGACCCGCACCCCAGGCATGTGCCCTGACTGGGGATGGATATGGCCAATTTTCACTTTGCGGGATGATGCCCAACCAACTGAGCCACACTGGCCAGGGCTAATATTACAATGTTTTGACGATTACCATTGCTCCAACATTTAAAACACTATTGTTGAGTTTTAGTTCTCAATCCATCCTGGATATCAATCCCTTTTCACAAATGTGATTTGCAAATGTTTTCTCCCGTTCAGTGGTCAGAGGCAAGACATGTAATGTCAATTCCTGGGGCAGGTATTACCAGGTGACCAAACTTCGCTATACGGCTCCTTGCTATTTATAACTTTCCCGAAATGGTAGCTATTTCATCCAAATGAGCCTTCGCTTATTACCATGCCCAAGTTTCTAGGAAGGGGTCTGCTCCCACCCCCAAGGCAGCTCTTGTAAGCAACGCTCAGATCAACACATCTTTTGTAGTTCTCGCTAATGGAGTCTGGATGACGAATTTACATCTATATATCAGAAACTTTGTCTTCTGCCCTACATCGCTAATGTCAGAAAATTGCCTCCATATAATTCATCAAAGTATTTCTATAGACTCACTGCTTTATTATCTTTTCTCTCGCAAACCGTAGAATTCCTCTTCGTTGCACGTTGGGGAAGACCTTTAATCTTGGCTGGCTGCATTTCTTGTGGGGCTTTTTACATGAAAGGGCCGCGGCGGGTGCCCCTGTCGGCGGTGAGTTGGGAACACACGGCGATGGGGACAGGCTTGTGGCAATGACTTGAAATAATGGGGAGCTGAGACCCTTGGCCAAGACATCACAGCCTAACGGGTTGCTTTCAATGTCAGTTTGACAAAAACGAAGATCTCGCTCACATTTATGTATCTCGTTACTTTTTCCTTCATGATTCTCACCCTGTCCCATGTACTCATCCTCCTGGTCCTTCCCCAGTGCACACACTTGAATGCCTTGTCCTCGTTGAATAGAGGGGCAAAAAGAGTGAAAGACCGACAATGGAACCAGTGCTTTTCCGTCCTGGCGTCATAGGGGGACCCCTGGAAATGACAGGCAAGTTTATACGATTCCCATTCCAAAGCTCTAGGTACCGCGGTCCTTATTCTCCTGGAGTGGGCTCCGAGGATGCGTGGTGGGAAAGCACAGGGAGGTAGACCCTCCTCCAGAGGGTAAGCATACCGTTGTCGGGTGTCTTAGGAACAACGACTTAATACCGAGAAACACATAGACCGGAGAAAATCAGTGAGTTTTTCGATGAAGTAAAAGCACGCAGGTTTTAAATATGAGTTTAAGCCCCCTGCAAAGATTTCACAGCACGGGTTAGCTGCACAACCCTTGGGACGCCGGGCGCCTTGGTCTGGCAAAGGCACCATGTCCTCGAAGGGAAGGTCACACGCAGGGTTGTTCACGTCCTCGAACCATGCAGCTCGGGCTCAACGGCAACAAAGATTTTCTGCCAAAGGTGCAGAAGGTTCGCGACAAGGAGCCGTGCCATAAACTGCCCAGAGAAAAACAGGGAAAAACCCAGGACTGCCGCAGAGACTGATTTGTCTCCATCTTGGCGTCCCCGAGTGCTCGCCGCAATGCCTCACGCGTAGTGGCTGTTCAATAAATGCCTTTGGGGTGGAGAGGGGCCTTGTGCGAGTCGCCGCACTTCTCTGCGCTTTAAATCCCTGAACTGTTGTAACTGAGTGCACCGTGGGAATCCGGAGTTTGGGCTGTGGAGTCGCACAGCTGGGAGGGCTGTTTGAACTGCCCCCGCCTCTAAACTACAAGCCTCAGGGGAAGGGGCTTTCTCGGGATACTTGTGCCCGTGCGGGCCTGGGGCATAGTGGGTCTGCAGAGATTTCTGCACGGGAGCTAGAAAGCGGAAGTGCGAATCAGCCCATAGGTGTGGGCAGTCAGTGAAGGGCCTGCAGACCCGCGACTTAGCATTCCAGTTCAGGCCCCTGGAGCAGGCGGCACAGTGAGAGAGGGCGTGGGGCCCGACGCTGTGGGGACCAGAAACAGAACCCGCCAGCCTTGCACTTTTGCTCGTGTTGCACTCTGCACAAAGCCGTTCACGTTTCCAGGTGTATGTCCTCTCCACGTGCGACTGTGCACGTTAAGAGAGGACCGGGTTTGGAGAACTAGTGCCAGGAAAACAGAAAGGACTGGGGTAAAGACGGCGTTTAATTTGAAACAGTCAAGGCTCTCCCCCCTTTTTTATTTGTTTCAGTATTTTGCATTCATCTCCACGTGCAAAACCCCGACGCCTCATCAGCACAAGCTGCCCTGGCACCCGCAGTGTGTGTGTGGGGGGGGGGTCCCCTCGTCTTCCCTCCTCTCTTTAACTGGCCCTGACAGTGGGTTCCCACGTCCCAACGGGCTGCCCAGATTAGCTGGCTTGGGGTCCTTCTTCATCTGTGTTTGTCCTATTGGTCTTTCGGGACTCAGGGTCTCATGTTCGAAACGATGGAAAACCATCTTCTGAGACCAGACAGAGATTGTTTCATTTCTTAACCTGAGATCCCCAAACGGAATTGAGGAGTTTGACGAGCCTTCCCCATACTGCATAAAATGCTATTTATAATCGCATATATGATTTTACTCGAGCAGAAGGTCCACATCATTTATCGGATTTCCAGTAGGGCTCACCGGTCAGAAGCATTACAACTATGACTCGCCCCGAATCTGTATTTTAACTACCAAGAGCAAGGGGGTAACCTGAATGGCTATTTAGGAGTCACCATTTTTATTCCAAAGCTTTGTCCCTTCCCAATTATCCCTGCTCGGTGCTTCATTAGAAATGATTTTAAACATTTCAGCCACCAATATTACTACTAAAGACGAGTGTGATCCTTATTTGTACTAAAAGAGTATGCAGATCGTTTAAACTCCAAGAACTACTTACTAGGAAGTGCACCAAGGCCAGGTCATGCCAGCTTTGCCGAGCAACACAGATGAAATGCGGGCAGACTGAACTTGTCTTGCTCCTACGTTCCCCTCAAATGAGTGTAGCCACCTGCACGGCCCTCCCCGCAGCTCCAACTGGAGGTGCTCCAGCGTCCGAGCTGCAGGCTCCTGAGAAGTCTGCAGAAATGCTCCCTGACAGGTGGGCTCCAGCGTCAGTGCTGACGGAGCGGACGTATTCCCTAGGAACCGCAACTAGAAAACGCATTACCGCGGACGGAGGCGTGTAACCGCACAACGTGTCATCCGGAATTGTCTTTCCGGGAGTTCAGCGCTGTCCTCCCCGCCTGCGATGCAGACAAGTTGGGTGTACGGCACAAGTTGACGGGGCCTCGTCCCTGTTTACCGTGCAAGCGCCGTTTGGTGCCTTAGTGGGAGGGAATACTACGCCCTTGCTTTGCCTGCAGGGAAATACGATTTGTTTTCCTTTCAATTTCTCATTCCGCTCCGTGGCTTGTTCTTCTGATGTTTCTGAATCACAAAGCAAGTGCGCCATTTAAGAAGCAGCTAGCGCCCTGGCCAGGAAGCTCAGTCTGTAGCTCTGTCTCATGCACCGAAAGGCTACAGGTTTGATCCCCAGTCAGGGCACATACCTGGCTTGCATCTCTCCCTCCTTCCCTCTCTCTCTCTCTCTCCCTGACCCATTTTCCCTCCCTCCCTCGCTCCCCCCCTAGAAAATCAATAAAAACATACCCTCGGGTGAGGATTTAAAACAAAATAAAACACACCAACTAGTAAGGATAAACGTGCTTTGGGCCTATGCACAGAATACTTGAAAGTAAAAAAAAAAAAAAAAAATTAAAAAGGATAAGAGCTTTCAATCAATGTGATAACAAATTTAAGTTAATTAAGAGAAGACTCTATTCTTCCCTGGAAGGCCTCACTGATCTTGGTTATTAATGCGCACGAGCACCCCATAGCTGTGTGTAATGAAAGGCTTGTGACGGCGTCAGTGGCTTCGTTTGGAGCCTGGCTTGTAAAATTTTTTCCAGTGTTCTTAAAGTGCGGCCTCTGCCCCCACCCCCCCCCACTCCCTTCCCCTCCACTCCTGGGCTCTTTCCGCACTCAGAGGGAACCCCTTCCTCTCTGCCTTCACCTAAGGATTCATCTGCAAGGTCGTTTTTTAGCTTTAACGTAGTTTCCCAACCTTCAAGAAAAAAATCATTTCTGGGATTTTGCACTTCGCTTTCATTTTTTCCCCTTTATGTGCTATTAATGAAAACTCTTGTCAAAACATCACACACGTGCTGTCTTCTCTTCCTCGTGAAGAGTTTGAGCGGGGAGAAAGGGAAATAAAGAGTGTCACATTTTCATTCAAATATTGGGGTTGGAGAAGATTAAAACATTCCAAAAAGGAGAGCGCCGGGCTTAATGGCGTCATTCACTCCTGCCTTCATTCATGTAAGTAAATATATATTGAGCCCTTTCTGGATGCCAAGCCTTGCATTCGATACTGGAAATTAAAGATATTGGAGGCAGTTCTTGCAACCAAGGGATTATGGTATTTAATACCTTGTACTTGTTGTCCTACATACCATGAGGATGAAAGGGAGATTAAGTAACAAGTCTCTGCTTTGAAGGGATTATAATTGCACACAAACGAATAGAAAGGAGATAGCCTTTTTTTTTAAAAATCCTCACCTGAAGACATGTTTATTGATTTGAAAGAGATAGTTAAGGAAAGAGAGAAAGAGAAACATCGGTGTGAGAGAGAATCGCTGATGGCTTATCTCCCTCATGTGCCCCAACCAGGGACCGAGCCTGCAACCTAGGCATGTGCCCTGACCGGGAATCGAACCCACAACCTTTCAGTGTACAGGGCAATGCTCCAACCAACTGAGCCACCCAGCCAGGGCTGTGAAGGAGATAGTTGTAAGCTGGATCAAGAAAGGTGGGCTGAAATCATGGTATATTAATACTACATGTATAGTGCAGCTAGTTAAAACAACAAGCTAGATGAATAAATACCCGTGATAAACTACTGAGTAAGAAAAAGAAAGTTGTAAAAAAATATCCATGGCGTGATTCATTATTTGTAAAAATAAAAGTCAAAAGCTCTAAAAAAAGAGGAATGGGCTGACTTTGGACAGATGGCGGGAGGGGAGGAGGGACATGGCAGACAGTGAAAGTTTTCCAAAGCCCCACAGTATTCGGGAACAAGAAAGAGAGGGGCTATCACAGCACACATGGAGTGACCAGCCCAGGAGAGAAATAGGACAACGTGGGGAAAGATTTATACTCTGTGTTATGATCCGCAAACCAAGAGCCAAACCACTGGCAATACCTTCTATTCAGCACAGCCTGGGAGTGCCTTTGGTCTGGAAGTCAGCCTACTGCCTTTGTAAAAAAAAAAAAAAAAAAAATCTTACAGCCTGAATCTTTGAAACGTTGTCTTTCATTTCAGCCTTGTATAAATGACCTCCCCCTCACCCCCGTGCACATTACATCTCATGCATTCCTTGAGCATAAGGTTTTGAGCGCTTCCTATGTATCGGGGCACCTGGGAACAAATAACGGTACTGCCCTTGACCTTCAAAGCCGACGGCATGGCAGACTTGCCTGGTCGTTCCTGCTGAGTCTTTGCAAAAGCCCGGTTCCCTCCTCCGTATTCCGATTCCCTTCAATATTCTCTGCTACTCATGTGACCCAGCCAGTGCTACACGCCTCACATTCTATGTTGCGTCATACTTGTATTAACTATATTTATCACATTGTTTTTCCTCTTCTTGAGTAAACTAAAGAAACATCGTCAGGGATCTGGTGCACTTCCCTCATGTCTGGGTGTTCGGCCACTGTTGGTGCACCGAGATGCTGAGCAAATGAATTCAGGCCGTTAAAGTCCCCACCAACTTGATTTATAATTCACCATGATATTTCCTGAACTTAGGAGGTGCTGACGAAGCAAGCGTCCCTGGGAAAGGCTATACGATTTTCTTTCTTTCTTTTTTTTTTAAAGATTTTTTATTATTATTATTTTTTATTTATCTTTAGAGGGGAAGGGTAGGAGAGAGGGAGAGGGAGAGAAATATCAATGTACGGTTGCCTCTCGTGTGTCCCCCACTGGGAACTGGCCTGCAACCCAGGCATGTGCCCTGACTGGGAATCGAACCGCGATCCTCTGGTTCGCAGGCCCGCACTCAATCCACTGAGCTACACCAGCCAGAGCGGCTATACGATTTTCATCTAAAAACGAAAACTAGACTTCATAATAACTTTTGAGACTTTCTGATATTCTCTTAAACATTTTATTTTTTTTAAGATTTTATTTATTTATTTTTAGAGAGGGGAAAGGAGGGAGAAAGAGAGGGAGAGAAACATCAATGTGTGGTTGCCTCTCACATGGCCCCCACTAGGGGCCTGGCCTGCAACCCAGGCATGTGCCCTGACTGGGAATCGAACCTGCAACCCTTTGGTTTGCAGCCCGCACTCAATCCACTGAGCTACACCAGCCAGGGCGGCTATACGATTTTCATCTAAAAATGAAAACTAGACTTCATAATAACTTTTGAGACTTTCTGATATTCTCTTAAACATTTTAAATTAAATTCATTGGGTACCAGTGGTTAATAAAATTATTTACATCTCAGGGATCGAGCGCTACAATACACCACGTGTACATTGTATTGTGTGTTCGCCACCCCAAGTCAAGTCTCCCTCCATCACCGTATATTTGGCCAGCGCTACCCTTTCCTGCTTATCCCCTTTCATTGTCTGACCATCCCATTGTCTGTCTACCATTTTGATATTTGATGCATTGAAAATAGTGGACCTGTATCCTTTCCCAACTTAACCTAAATTATCAGCCTATCAAGGATGGGATGATTGGAACTCTATTCATATTTTCACTGTTAACTTAGTTATTCGTGTTTTCGCTGCATCCCTACATCATGACAAGGTTCAAAATGCTTCTGCAGTAACTTTCACATTCTTTCAACCCAGGAATAAATCAGGAGGCTCTGAAGGTCACAAAAACACCTTCTCTCTCGCTGGCCTGTTTGCATCCATCAATGTCTCCTCCCTCCCAGCTGCCCGCCAAGAGTGGCCTCAGCAGTCAGTGGTGCAGTGGGAGTTACTCATGTCAGATAAGACTGGTTCAAATCCAACCAGGGTCCGGAGAACAGTTTTTGATACTTAAAACCATTAGCCTCTACGGAGAATTTATTGCATATACATCAGTGCCTCTCTCTCTTGAAAAAAAGAAAGAGAAGAAACGCATACGTGCATGTTAAGATAAAAGCTAGATCGCTGCTATCCATCCTACGGGAATCTGTTTTCTGAACCACAGATCAAGACGCTGACAAAGCGCTCCGCGTCACTGAGAGTGTCAAAGGATGGATGGGAGGTACGGGTTACAGGATGCAATGCTGCGACTTCAGAACAGTGCGGTGCTGAACGGAGCTGAGGAATGGCTAGCATCAGAACTGCCCTGAAAAGCCAAAAAAGCACACGGCCCTCTTTAGTGGTGCCTTTTAATAGAGGCATGGAGTCCTCCCTGGTGGGCACGAGCAAGACTTCGAGCTTGCGGACAGGGAGTGTGTCGCTGATCTGGGCGTCATCTGTACACGGTGCAGATCGGGGCGCCCGGGCAGGGCTGCCACTGAGCGTGGTCGCAACAAGGGGTTAGCTCCATCTGTTGTCTCAGAGCCCATGCCTGTCGGTTGCTAAATATATTTATAGTTTGCTCCCTCTCTTCCCCTTTCTTTTTCTCTCTCTCCTCCTCACAAAGGTGTTTTGCTTTATTTTTTTAAAGATTTTATTTCTTGATTTTTAGAGAGAGGGGAAGAGAGAAAGAAAGAGAGGAAAACACTGATGTGAGGGATCGGTTGCCTCTTGCACGCCCCCTACTGGAGACCTGGCCCACAACACGGGTATGTGCCCAGACTGGGGATTGAACCAGTGACTCCCTGGTTTACAGGCTGGCACTCAATCCATGGAGCCACACCAGGCAGGGCAAAATAAAGGTATCTTTAATATTACTGAATATTGATCAAGCATTTGTAAATTACCGAAATCAAAGATCACCAGCCATGAGTAAAGGGTGTCTTTGCCTCACACCCTTACTGACACTTGCTAGTCACTCTTCTTAACATTTCCCGTCCAGTGGCAGTAAAACTGTATCTCATTCATTATTTCACTCTGTTTCCCTGATTATTCGAGTGACCGGAAATATTTTCTTACAGTCAATGCCCATTCATGTTCTCTTCTCTGTGAATTAGTTGGTCAAATAAGGCTTTCATTTCCTTCCTTAAAATGTCCTATTTCTCAAAGGTCATTGCAAAAGAGAACAATAAAAAAAAAGACATTGGAATAAAGAACAAACTGACAGTGCCCAGAGGGGAGGGGGAAGGGGGTAACAGGGGAAAGAAGGGGAAGGGTCGTCAAGGAACATGTATAAAGGACCCACGCACAAAGCTAAAGGGGGGAAGGATTGAGGGTGGGAAGTGGGGGTGGGTTGGGAACGTGGAGACAACTGTACTTGAACAATAATGAGAAAATTAAAAAATAAATAAAAGTGAAATGAAAAAAGCCTCTTTCTTGAAGAGGACAGAATACATAATGTGAACTTGGAGTTGGGCACTAGATCCTTTTTACTCTTTGAAAAGACTAAGGTCAAGTTCATGAGTGGACCAGAGGCGCACCTGGCATCTCCTTCCGTTGCAGAGTGGGCCTCGAGGAGGACTTCCCTGCTGGCCCAAGAGCGACCCGACACAGCGATGGGGGAGCCCTGGGTGTGTCCAGGAACGTGCTGCGAAGGGCCGGCGTCCAACCCCTGTTTCCCTGTGACTTCTGCCGCTGATTACAGACTGAGGCTGCCGTCCAGACCCTACTGGCTCTTGCGGGCAGATGTGTGCAGGTGGCCTGCAATTTCAAATGCTCCTCCATAAATAAAGTTTATTAGGGGATTAAGTGATCACTTGTCAGTCTTGAAAGGAGAAGATAGGGCCCCTGGGCCGGAGCACTCCAAGATCTGAGGGTTGCCCTTGAATCTCCCTGTCCATGAACGCTCTCGTTTCTAGATTGGTGTCTCGGTACCTCTAGAGATTTCTGAATTTTTTTCTTTTTCCAAAATCAAATGCACGGCCCATAAGCAATGTAATGCATTGGATTATATAGAGCATAATAAAACATTCGTGTTCCCTGCCCTCCGCAGATAGAAAACAGATGTGTTTCTGAAGCAGCTCAGAAAGTGAAGGTGTAAGAAAGGGAAAATCATATTTTGTGGCCAAGAAAGGGAAAGAACTATATTTTCAGACCAGGGTCTTAAAGTGCAGGCGGGCTCCCCTCCACACCTGTGTTAGGCCATTTTTCAACCCAGAAAAAGTAGGAAAAGCGAGTGACCCATGTGAGTGTAAGTTATCTGTGCTTACGGTCACACAGAGAAGGACGTACAAATTAACAATAATGGTAATGAGGCGGAAACCTCTTTGAGAGGTTCAAGGTTCACCTTGTGGAGTGTGATGGAAACGACTTGGGTCTTCTTCTGTGGGCTTTATAGAATCCCATTAGAATGGGAAGTTCAATGAATATATTTGAGTCTTGATTTCCTGGTGTGGAACATGGGGAGGCTGACCTACTGTTTGAGCTCAGGTACTAGTCTTAGAACTAAAGCAAGAAAAAGCTTAATTTTACACCATCATGTTAACCATAAAAAATGACTAAGACCCAGGATGTTTCTCTGCCTTCCCCAGAGTTACACGGCCGATAAGTGAAGACAGATTTAACCTAGACCCTGAATGCAGGGTTATTTCCGTTCATGTACTTTGCCCCTCCTCTTGGTACAGTGAGGCTGGATGATGAAATGAGTCAAGGGTTACGAAAGCATCTTGAAAAACGAAGCAGGCAGTCAGTTGTATGAGTTATGGTATTCATTCTGAAAGAGAGAGGAGGAGAGGAAAGGAATTCTGGTTCAACTTCTGTCAATCCATTACAAATAAGTTGTACAGAAAATCATTATTCTGGGCACCTGGGTAAACAGCAGAATTTCCTGACCTTGGTGCTTTTGGCATTTGGAGAGGATACATCTTTATTGGGATTTCCTAGTATGTTGTGTATGGGAGAGCTTTGCGCGCAGAGCCCCATGTCCGCCACAGATGAGAATAAGACTACCAAGATATGATCTGCTTGGGGAGGAGAGGTGGCCGATCTCTCAAAGGAGAAGGGCCAAGAGCCTTTTCCTCAATGGCTTTTATTGGGTTCATTCTACACAGGAACACAGGTAAAGCTCATCAATCATTGTCAGGCAGCAGGGTCAAACAATAGATAACATACAAAGAACTCTGAGGGCTTATTCTGAGTCAGGGTCTGTTAGCTAAGGGGCTACAAAACTTTGGGAAGCAAACTCATTTCCTGCTCGGACCCTTATCGTTTAATTGAGAGCATTCTTAGCAAAGCAGTTTTCACAGGATTCTGTATATTCTTTCTTAGGCCTGATCACCTGGGGAACCCACCCTATCCAGCACAAAGCTGCACCACCCTCTATCATTGTTTTAGGTTTAAGTCAGGCAGAGTCAGCAAGGCAGCCAAGAGGTTAGGAAACTTCTCACAGACAGAATGGGGACTCAGGCTATGTTAGGATAGCTGGGGGGTGAGGGTCCATCACCCCCTTCTGCTGTAGCCCCCCCGCGTCCTTCCTTGAGGGCCTCCCATGTGATCGTGCCTGTCTTAGGTGACTCCTCCCTTGAGGGGATCTTACCCATCATTGGCTAACTGACCAAGCATTGGGGGCCAGTTATGGATGAAGCAGAAGCAGCACTCCTGCCAGGGAGATAAGCTTTGTCTCCTTAGTGGCTCACAGTCCGAAGGTCACTCACTCAGCCGTAACCATGGTGGGGGTGGGGGGGGGGTCACAGCTCCTGAAACCAGACAGGGCAGTTCTCAACAGTTGTGGAATGTGTAGCAATATCACTAGCATCTCTGTTTCTCTGAGATTTTTTTATTTTGATTCTACACATAAGTGAGATTGTGTAGTATCCGTCTTTCTCTGTCTGACTTATTTCACTTAGCAGAATGTCCTGAAGTTCTATCTATGTTGCCACAATGGTAGGATTTCCTTCTTTTTTTTTTTTTTTTTTTTTTTTTAATGACTGACTAGCATTGTTTTATGTACAGGGTCCAGCACAAAGAACACCCCCTCTTATTACAAAATCTTTTATTACAAACTCATGAGCATGTCATTCTGTAACATAACAACATCACACTCAAGCACACTGTGTGACATTTTAGTTGAAATGTTCAAATTAAAGCCATAAATTATGACACCCCAACTGTGGCCCTGCCAACCCCACTCCAGCAGGTGTTCCTTCTGCTGGACCTTGTACGAGTCACGATGTCTCTACCCGTGCACTCACGGATGGACACGTGGTTTGGTCCGCATCCTGGCTGCTGTAGGTGACACTGCTGTGAGCGTGAGGGTGCGGATATTGCTTCAAGACAGTTATTCGATTTCCGCTGACTGTATTTCCTTGGACCGTATGGCAGTTCCATTTTTAATTTTCCGAGGGACCTCCACACCGCCTTCCACGGTGGCTGCCCCAGTTGGCAGGCCCATCAATGCCACTTAGTGGTTCCCTTCTCTCCACGTGCTCGCCAGCGTTCGTTGTATCTTTTGCCTTTTTGCTGATCGTAAATACTTTTTTATTAACGCCTTGAAATGCACTGACAATTAGTTTCGTTCCTACCATTCCTTAATACGTTGTTATTCCTATTATTGTTGTAAGGTGAATAGCAACAATACAAATTAAGGGCAAACTCAGGTGGCCACTTAAGAGGGGGTTCTGGCCCAACTGGACTCCCTCCCTCCCTCCTTTCAACACACAGGAAACTCAGAGCTTGCCCCAAACTGGCCATATGGAGCTTGGCCCTATGGAGGTGCAACAGCAAGATGAGATCTTATCAGAGGAGGCTCCTTCTGGATTCATGCAAGATGTGGCCAAGCAGGGAAGACGCCTTTGGGCTACAGCTCAAGTCGCTTTAGGGAAGCAGAGTCTGTCTGGTTTGCCTGAGTCGGCAAAGTTTCTTTGCAAGGACTGGAAATCTCCGCAGCTTCAGCAGGAGCTCCGCTGTCAGAAGGAGGGTGGCGGGCGAGGAGACTGGTTGTCAGCCTGTGACAACGCCTTTGGGTGTCCCCAGCATCCCAAACACAGCGCTGGGAGAGCTGACATCTCCTGTGGCGGCTGCCAAAATATTCCCACACAAATATGGAAGGCTGAACCTTTACGAAGTAGCTTGCAGTTTCTGCTTTGGCAAATTGGATGCACCACTGTGAAGTTCTCTCCCGCTCCTTGAGAGACGCAGAAAGTTCAGCCGAGGAAGAAAGTGGTTCGTGGAACCCTCAGTCTTGTAGAAAAGTCCCCTAACCCACTGCCACAGTCCCTGCGGCTGGGAAACCAGGCTGAGAGCTAGTTGTGTGTGTGTGTGTGTGTGTGTGTGTGTGTAAACCCACAGCCAACACACAATTCTATTTTTAAAAAATATTAATTTCCTTGATTTCGGAAGGAAAATCGGAAGTGGAATTAGCTTGTCAGTGTGAAAGCGTTACTGGTTATAATTTATTTCCGAATGTGGAAGGTGTTCAGCACAGGGAGGCACTCCCCACCCCCCCACCCACTGCCCCACTGACAGCGTGCCGCACTCGGTACCGGCGAGCGACCTTTTACACGGGGACTTGAGCAGACTCCGTGGGGACAATGTATTCGCCATGTCCCGGCAGGTTGGGCCTAATTGATATCATCTGAGTCCCAGTCCTTGCCCACGTGGCCTTGGAGACGGCAGTGGGACCAGGGAAGCTGCTTTTGATTTATTTTGCTTTTCTTCTTCATTCTTTACCTGTTCGCTTTCTTCCTGTCTCAAGTTCTTCTCAAAGGCCAAACTTTCGAAGCTTAAAAACCTCCAACCCAACTGCAGGGCTGGAACGTCCTGGCTTGCAAATCTGTTTCTAAAGGCGGGCCATCTAACAAGACACCCTTGGCATGTCTAATGAGTAGCAAGGAAGTGTTTTTTTTTTAAGGAGGTAGTCTATGTGTAAGACACGCTAAAATATTTCAGTCAGTCACTTCTCAGATGTTTCTTGTTCCCATTAGAAGAAAAATATCTTCTTGCTTCAGCTGCGCCAAAAAAAAAAAAAAAAAAAAAAAAGATAAGAAAAAGAAAAACTTGAGGTCTCTAAGTGATCTTATAAAACTTTTCTTTGTTCAGGTTCAAGTTCTGTGCCACCTTAGCTCTGATACAAGTTTTCATCCTCAGCCTGAAACTCACAAAGGAACTTTTATAGTGAATGACTCTTGTAAAACGTTCTTAGGTTGGACTTTTTGAAAATGTAAGCTAAAACAACGCAATAAATATGTTGAAAGTGATCGTGGTAAGTAAAGTTTACATGTTTCAGATTGTTTTCAAATCTCTGCATCTGTCGAGAAAAGAGAGTCTAAGCCATCCGCCCGAGACTGTGCATTCTAGTGGATTCTGGCAGCAACCAACATCTAAGCATGCTGTTTATGGGAACAGATTCCGTTCTGTAGTACATTCATTCCTATCAGTTGGGTTGGGTTAAAAATGTTCAATGCATCATTCTTGGATGTTTCATTCAAGTGAAAATGTGAACGGAATACCCTGCGTGGAATTTTCTTCTTATATTTAGAGTGTCCGGGACAGGTACAGAATACGCTCACAGGCTCTTACCTGGTGTTCAAAACCATGTAAGGTGTGCAGCGGATGCCTGGGTTACGGATGCGGGGACTCATAATTAAACAGGAGGAACAGTTTGCCCGAGTTCCCGTAGCTGAGGCAGAACAGACGCAAGTGGCCATTCCCTGTGACTTCCAGCTCGGAGCTGGGCTGCCACCGCGAGCAGCCTGTGGGAAAGGCACCCCGAACCTGTGCCGTCTCTTGCACAGCCTTTAAAGTTTGCGTTTCCAGGTCAGCTCCCTCTGCCTGGACTTGATGTGACTTCGTGTTCTACAAAAACAAACTTACTAATGTCAAGTTTCGTTTGTTTGTTTAATGTTTTCTTTTCCTAGGCCTTCTCTAACATTCTTCCCTCTGCCTGGAATATTCATCTTCGTATACTGACATTTTTGCTCTTGGGGGAAATAAGGTTACATTCCCTAATTAGTAAACAGTGTTCTTTACTTTTATTTTATTTTTTATCCTCACCCGAGGGCATTTTTTCATTGCTTTTAGAGAGAGGAAGGGGAGGGAGAGAGAGAGAGAGAGAGAAGTGGGGGAAGAGAGAGAGAAACGTTGATGTGAGAGAGACACATCAATGGACTGCCTTCTCATAGGGAGCCTAACCGGGAATCGAACCCACAACCCGGGTTTGTGCCCTGACCAGGGATCGTCAAACCTGTGACCTTTCAATCTACAGGACGACACTCCAACCAACTGAGCCACACCAGCCAGGGCACCAGTGTTCTTTATTATAGCGCCATTCAGAGCCTTTACGATTATACATTGTGTTGTCAGTCTCCAAGAGACAGACAGATTAGGAAGAGTTTGCCAAATTTAAATAATCACGGCAGGTAGGGGACTTGTCCCAAACCATGAGTTGACTACACCATCTGAGCTTCTGGGTTCTCAGCCCAGGGCACCCAGCGCCATCTCTTCCTCACCCTCTTCTTTCTGTCCTATGGTCAAAATGCAGAACTGTTTGGGAGTAACCAAATCACAGAAAGAAGCTGAGGTTGTATAAAGAAACCAAGCCTCCTCCCAGCGTCCACATTTAGCTGGTGCTGGACACTGAGAGCCTTCTGAAGCAGAGAGGGTTTAAGGATGTGTCTTCAACCCGGCAGCCACCTCTGTAGAGGTGGAGGGATCGTTTTGATTGTTCTCCAAATCAGCAGTGATGGCCGGCTTTCATTTTACCAAAGGACTGTTCCATATAAAACACTATAATCAATGAGACTAAAACAGGAACAGACACGCCCAGACAATAAACCTGCTGGAGCTGCTGTTAGGAGACATTTTTCTTGTACGATGCACATTTTACAGAACAACAGTCCTCCGAAGTCTTAGAAACTGGCAGATCTGACCACTGCTGAATTTCAATGCAAAAAGGTCTGATACGGAAAGAGATCATGGGGAAGAGACATATAAATAGCAGGAGAAACTGATATTCCTGACGCGTCCAGGTTCCTTGCCTTCACACAATGCGGACCCCTGGTCCACAGGGTGCCTTTTATGCAAATTAGAACAAGATCCATCCCCTGGGCAGAAACAACTCCTTGGCTAAGCTTCCGCGTCATCCAGCAAAGCCCAACCCTCTCCAGGGCTGCGGGCTCAATTTCAGGCTGGATTCCAGCCCCCCAGCCGCCCCCTTAGAGGGGTCCTGAGGCAGTCAACGCCCTGCACAACTACGCAGGAGCTCTGCCTGCAGAGAACCCACACCTCCTCCCCTTCTCTCTCCAGCCTCCTTCAAAATATGATGTGTCACGGTCGGGCAGAGAACACAGCGCCATCAGGGACCACTACCACCTAATACATTTTTATGGGCAAGGCGTGCTCTTCTGGAGACATCCCCCCTTGGGTGCAGATCCTGCAGCTGTAAATTTCCCCGGGAGCTTCCAAGTTCTTTGTTAGGATGCTGCTTCCCCTCCGCACCCCATCGATCCCCTTCCCTGGAATTCTGCTCCTTCTTCGTCTGCTTCCCGCCGCCCCACCTCGCATTTGGCATGTGTGCTCTGACCTGCCCAACCCCGCAGGAATGTGAGACACGGAGCATTCCGCAGCCGCCACCAAGGATCAATGACCCCCAGAGGCTGCACCGAATCACAACGGTCTTATTTCCACCCGCATTCTCTCCTGCCGCTACCCTCACTCTCCCCCCTTGTGTTCTGGGGAGACCAGATGAATGGGTTCAGCTGGCAGAGGCAGAACCTCGTGCTGCTTCTCTGGGAAATCGGGGGCTAACGTGCAACGTCGCCCCTCTTTTAGGTCAGGGAGGGGCATGCTAGCTGTTTGCTTTAAAAAGGTATTGCTGAGAATTAATCAAGATGCAACATGGGTTGGCATGTCCTTGGGGCGAGGGTCGATGGTGACCTGAGGTCACCCTTTAAAACCCTTTCGGGGTCAAGTCAAACTTCTCGGGGGAACAAACATTTGCTTTACAGGATTTTTAGAAAGTACTCTTGAGCTTGCAATGAAGAAGAACTCCCGCATGTAATTTGTCATTTCCATTTCTTCCTCTCCTAGTTTCTGCTCCCTGCCCTAGCACCCCCAGCTCTCTCAGCCCCCACAAGAGACTCTGAATCACGAGAAGCACCTCTGACAAAGCCTCAGCAAAACAAAACTGGGCTCCCAACACCAGCCCTTCCCTACGAGTCCCCGTTTCGGTCCAGTGAGATCGTCACATTCCAACCAGTTAACTCAAAAGCCGCTTATTCGAACGGGGTTATGAAGCAACACCAAACACCTCCACTGTAAGGCTGTCTTCCGTAGATGTACACTCGGACGTGCCAAGAGCCCACGCTGACCGCACTCGAAATGACCGCTTTATTTTACGTTACTGAAGTGCAGTGATTAGCGTTTACTGAAGAAAGGGAAACAAGGACATCCATATCTTGCCCCAAATTACTGGAAGCAGTATGTCCGATTTCTTAAGACTTGGTGCTGCAAGGAGCTGCTTGCTCCAAGTTGCTATGATGGGGCTCTCACAGGGACACGCCCACCAGCACTACGGTGTCAACAGATTTGTCAACGGGATTTTAATCTTCGCATCAGTGGGAGATGGTCTTCCCTGGGAATTCCTGGAGGGAGGTGACCTAGGAAGTCTCAGACTTCAATCACGTGTGTCCTAGGCTTTGAGGGGAGCATTTGCTGTTTTTGTTTTGGAAGGGGGGGCAAAATGCCCCCCCCTCTCTCGGCAGGAAGCTGCCTTCTTCCTCCTCCTGCGTGAATGGGCGTTTCAGGCCCTCCCTGCCGGCTCTGCAAAACCGAGTCCTCCAACACGCCCACTTCGATCGGGATGCCCGACGCTCATTTTTCACTGGAAGGAAACAGCACTCAGAGTGGCTGACATTTCCAAAGCAGAGGACGATTCAACAGAGAGGTCAGCCTGGGCTCCCAGCCTCTCCCCAAATCCTCCCTTTGGGTTCCCCGTGTGGTTTTACACAAGTAAAAAATGTATTAAAACAATGTGCTCTTGGCAGATGTTGAATCCGGTCCTGGAGTCCTAATGGCACTATTTCAAATGACAGCGACGGGAATCCCTTACACGCGGGAGTCAAATACGTTTGTGAAACTGGCCCGGGGTAGGCTCCAGGGCACCGGCATTCAGCAACACCTTGACATTCGGAACGGAAACAGGCCCTCCCTTCCCGACACCGCTCAGCTCGCCCTGTGAGGCAGCTGCCTCTCCTGTCTCCCGATTCCGAGTAAGGAGCTCGGTGCCCGCGCTTCATCTTGCAGGGCTGATTAGCTGGCTGATGGGCCATCTCTCCACGGTTCCAGACTTCTCATATTTCATTAAAGGCACAAGACTTTCGAGTTGCCAGTTGCTCTCCGGAGAACACTAGTTTCTGAGTTCCTCCTTCAAAGCCACAAAAGAGTGTTTGCATCTCCTCTCTGTTTTCCATAAGTGGCCTCATTCTCTAGTCCCCTAGTCCCTGAGCGACATCTAATCCCGCAACATGGGGATTGGACGTTGCTTCCGATTCTCCCCAGAGCCTCGGTGGGAGCCAAGTCCAGTGTCAGGGACCAGTGGGGCCACGGGTCTCCCTGGTCTCCAGGGACTGTGTCTTCTGCCTTGTCAAAGGGAGGGGCTTCATCCTGCCATCTGAGTGGGAACTGTCCCCGAGGTCTGCTCACTGTCCCTGCAGAGCCTCACGGTCCCATGGGCCTGGTTACTCCATGTTTCCTGGGTGTGGATTTGAATCCAGGGCAGGGAAGACACAGAGGTTTCCTTTCTCTTTGGTCGTCCTCAATGCGAATAACAGAAGTCTCTCTCTCTCTCTTTATATGTATGTGTATATAGGCACACACATGTACACATATACATATATATGAAATAGCATACATTTCATAGTATAAATTCTACATGGCTCTAAATAATCATATACAATTGTCAAATTATGTTATTTATATAATTGCATATAATATATAATTTAAAAAATAATACTTGCTATTAGCGGAGATTTTGATAGCCGAAAAGAACTACAAAGAAAACTACTAAATCACCCACTGTTTTTTTTTTTTAATGTTTTCTTTTCTTTTCTTTTTTTTATTTATTTATCTTTAGAGGGGAAGAGAAGGAGAGAGGGAGAGAAACATCAATGTACGGTTGCCTCTTGTATGTCCCCTGCCGGGAACTGGCCTGGCAACCCAGGCATGTGCCCTGACTGGGAATCGAACCGCGATCTTTCGGTTCACAGGCCCGCGCTCAATCCACTGAGCTACACCAGCCAGGGCCCACTGTTTTTACTATATATTGATGAGCAAGCAAGTAAGCCAAGTGCCCCGGAGAGCGGAAGTGAGCAGACAGACCGAAAGGTCTCCTACTGCACAGACGCACGCCACAGGAGGTCACTAACAGGCAGTCGAGGCCACTCTGTCATCAGGCTTCCACACGTGGGAAAGACAGCCATGCCACACGCCCACGAAAATAACCAACCGTCTTCCTCTGCGGCGAGTGTCGCCGACAAGGACAACAATGATAGTATCAGCCTTGCTTTACGACGACAAGGACAGTATCAGCCCTGCTTTACTTCATGAAAACATCCACTCCCTAAATGCCCCTGCTTCAAGAGACTGCCCAAGATCAAGGTCAACCTCCCACTTCTTTAAGCGCCCCCCACAGAAACTAGAACCTTTAAACAAGCGCATCCCAAGGCTTTGTCCTGAGCAGCACCCCCGTGGTGCCTGCCCACGTTACGGAGCGTCCGTAACCCTAACCTGGTGGCCTTTGGCGGGGGCGGGGGGGGGCGTCAGAAACAATACACAGTGCACGCGCGTACCGCTGTTTTTAAACAAAGTGAGGAGCATGCTTCGGCTTACTGCCTCATAATTTAACAACTCTCATTTTATTACTGCTCTTGCCGAGATGCTCTTCAATGCCTGCTTAGTATTCTCTTCTATGGATGATAGCCTCTTTTAAAATATAGCAAATGTACGAATGAAACAAGAATTTTATGTTTGATAAGGTGTGCTGCAAAGTTTTTCCCAGCTCATTGAGACGCCGCTGACATGTGTAATTTGAAAGCGGTGACTCGACACGCACGTGTCTTGTGAAAGGACTGCCACGCGATGGTAGTAAACACGTTCCTTGTACAATCGCCTTTGCGTGCGTGTGGCTGGCAATGACACCGAAGATCTACTCTCTTAACAGCTTCCAAGTATACACAACGCGCGGTCCTGTGAATTATAGCCGCCACGCTGAGCTTTAGCAGCCCTGAACTGACCCGTCTCATAGCTGGACTTTTGTGCCCTGGGACTGCTACGCCCCCGTACCCCACACCCCAAGCCCTGAGACCCCCATCTACTCTCCACTTCTATCAGTTCAGCCTTTTTAGACGCCATATACTGGGTGGGCAAAAAAGTCCATTTCTTTTTTTCCATAAAATAAAATACATGTTTTTTTCATTTTTACCAATAACTTCATTGATTTGGATATTTTGAGCATGTTGGCTGTCTCCTGCTATTGGCTTCTAGTGGGTAGAGGCCAGGGTGCTGCTAAACATCTTCCAGTGCATGAGACAGCCCCGCAGCAGAGAGTTATTTGGCCAATATGTCAATAGTGCCAAGAAGCTTCGCAAACCACTTTTGACACGTTCGATCAGTCACAGCACCTTCTCCATACATTGCACAAACCTTTTTTTGCGTTGCAGTTGCATTTTTGCCTTTCTTGAAATAATAAAGCCCAACATGCCAAAAAATGTAGCATATTTCCCTCCATCGTCAATATTAAATGGTTGCACAAAAATTCACCAGTTTCGATAAGTTTTTTTTTTTTTTTAATGCATGCTGATATGACAGCTGTCACAATGCAATCTAACAGAATTGCTTCCAATGAAGTTAAAGACAACTTGGCACTAATGGAGCCATCATAGGCAAAATCTAAGCGAACTTTTTGGCCAGCCCAATATAAGTGAGAACAGACAGTGTTACAGAAAAATGTATGGTAATTTTTATCCATGCAAGAACTCTGTAAGGTAATTTATATAGTACTTGCTCATTTGAGAGGCGATGCAATTAAAGTTTAGTAAAAAATTACAATGCAGCAATAATGGACTCTTTTCACTTAATTTAGTGGGCTTTTTTTATACCATGCACTCTAAAGTATTTTCTAAATTAAAATTCTTCAGGGTCTATCCTGTCTCTTTGTAGGTAATAGTATGCATTAAAGCCCAGTTTTTTATATTATGATTTTGCAGATGGCTATATCTATGCTTCATAAATCCGATACCAGGTTTAGAATACCTTTGCAATGGTTCATGACCTCAAGTGTGGCCAGATAACTTACTGTGTTATGTCAACAGTGTAAAAAGAAGTTAAAAGAACAGGATGCCCAATAACTGGGTAAAAATCTTGGCTCCACCCCTTAACTGCTGGGCTGACCTTGAGCATTGCAATCAACATATTTATGCCTCAGTTTCTCGTACGTAAAAATGGAGTGGTATTTTTCACAAGGTTGTTGCTATATGAATAAACCTTTACATATTCATACCTGCTTTATAAGCTGAAACTTTCCATTAGGGGCAACAAATTCCATTTTTTAAAGACATAGCCAGTGGTTTCATATGTAACGAACAGTCCAGAACAGTTGTCCAAGCATTGTGACTGGAATGATACGCCCCTATGACCTCTAGCCAATGACTGGGCTACTTCTCACGTTCAAGTCTCCACCCACCAGTGGACTGTGCGTGCCCATTGGCAACAGGGCAAGGATCACATTGCTTTATGGACCTCAGATCCTCTTCAGGTCCCGAATGGAATTATCTGAATAAGGGACTCCCAGTTGGGCCCCCAAAGTCCCTCCACCATGGGGGTAGCACGAGGATACACTCACAAATCCGGATCAATCGAGCCAGATCAATGCCAGCAAGTCATTTTGTAGGCACCAGTAGTAGTCCAGTGCTTGTCGGAAAAACACGTATTTTTGATTTTCGCTTGGTCTAGTATTTATTGTTTTAACCCAGTGAATTTTAAACACGGAAGAACCGATCCTAAGTGCCCCGCAACGCACGCCCTACTTTTAGTGCCCCACTAAAAGGAATACATGGGGGTCGTGAGCCCCAGGGAACAATGACAGAATAGCGCCTGTGTATTTGCCTAACAGCAGAGCCTCCCGCAGAGACGGCCCGTTCAACACAGCTCGGAGAACCGAAGGCAACGTGGGGTGATCCGCACACGGAAAACCGACCTTCCTCTGGGGTTTTTACATTCGTTACTTCCTGCAAAACACCCTTTGTGGGACTTTGAAGTGGCACAGAAGGGGAAAGGCAAGGAAAAACATAAAAACGGGCCCATCTAAGTTGGCGGTGACACGGGGTACAACCATGGCGACACCGTGAGTCGATTTTCTTACACTTAAGATTTTGCCTCTGGCCCCAAATCCCTACAAAGCCCCCACTCACTGCCAGCCTCCACTCAGGGCTGAGTCCCCGAGGCCCAGTTCTTTGTCATTGTCACTGTTGTCCCACTTATTTATACACTCGTTGGCTGCTTCTTGTATGTGCCCCGACTGGGGATCGAACCCCAAACCTTGGTGCACAGGGTCGATGCTCTAACCAACTGCGCTACCCAGCCAGGGCTCTGAGGCCCAGTTCTGAGGGTGGTGTACATAACACGGTCACTGCCAACGGGGTATTTTTATCATCACCATGCGTACACTCTAAATATACGATACATTTACCTACACACACATATATAGATATATGTAGTATGCAATATAGATACTGTGTATGCACAAATATATATACACATATGTAACACATAAATACACTAAATATACATATATAGAGAGAAATGATCCCAGTGAGTAAACTATTTCAACGAATCCTTCTCTATTTAAAAAACTGTTTTTTACTTTATCAGGTGCATAGATTCTGAAAAGAAGCCGCTTTATTCAAAGGAAGCATTTGGAAAAGCTAGGAAGTACAGGAATCGGTAAACATGGAGGGTTCTGGTAACTAGATGCTTTGTTTCACTGGGAACCGCGTGAGACGGGAGCCCGACAACAATGAAGGCGGAAGCCGCTGCAGCCAAGGGAATCCATGGCATCCCGGCCCGGCTCCTGGGGCAGGCGCTCCCTCGGAGCCTGCAGAAGGAGACAGCCCGGCCGGCACCTTGAACTTCTAGCCTCCGCACTGCAAGAGAGTATATTTCTGATGTTTTAGGCCACCAGATTCATGGTACTTTGTTACAGTAGCCCTAGGAAAAGCATACACCACATGATCTCAACTCAGATATTGCATTTTTTCTTATCCTCTATTTTAAAAACAAAAACTCTGAAAATGAAAATAGGCATGGCCCCTCAATTTCTTTTTATTTATTGCTAATAAATAAAATGCAACGAACCACGTGTTGCCATGTAGAGAAATGTGTTCGATTCGACATAATAGCTTCTTTTATGAAATGTCTCTAGAGTCATTTGTGTGTTTGGACAAGCCACGCTTTCACGTTCTCAGCTGAGATGTCTCTTGGGAATTTGGAAATCGTCAGGGAATCAACGAGAGCACAGGTCTCCACATTCGGAAGGGTAAGTCACAGAGCAGCAGGATTTAGAACACAGCACCCCATGCTAGGAATCTGTCTAAAAGCCATGAAGCAATTCAGCTGAGAAGCTTTCTACGCCATGTAGCAGCAGCACAGACGACCGGGCGTGGGGGACTTTGGAACCCTCCTCTCTGTGTCCAAGTCTCTGCTCCCCGAGTTTAGCTGTGAGAACTTGGACAAGTCAGCTCACTTCTCCACGGCTCAAATCCCGTTTTCATCAGCGTGGGAATGGTGTCCGCCTCACCGGGCTAGGGCGAGGGTTCGATGGGAGCACACAGGGGAAGTCCCTAAGAACAGAGTCCACCCTGGATTAAGCTCTGAATAAATGTTTACTATCATTAAGGCGACTCTGTAATTGATCTCGTATGTCTGGAGAACTGGGAAAGCAAATGGCGCTCTATCATAATGAGCCTGGATAACAGAGCAATTTAAAAGCTACCACAGGGAAGGGGGGGTGGAGGAAGTGGAAGAGGGTAAAGGAGGCATAAGTGGTGATGGAGGGAGACTTGATTTGGGGCGGTGAACACACAATACAGTGTACAGATGATGTTTTATGGAACCGTGCACCTGAAACCTATATAATCTTATTACCCAGTGTCACCCCAATAAATTCAATAAATTCTTTAAAAACTGTCTGGGGCCACCTGAAGCATATGATAAGCCAAGTTTTAATAGTTTTATGAACTGAAAAAGTTCATCTCAGTGGCCTTGATCTAATTTTGGGTAAGGTTTTATTAACTGCCTTAGAAAGTCCTTATATATTTCCGAGTCTACCATCTTTTCTCTGTAATTCGAAAAGCCAAACCTCTCGGAACTCCAAAAGTTGTGACAGCTTTTATTCATTTGTCTTATTTTTCATAAAACTGTGAAACTGAGAAGTTAAGTGGGGTACCTTTTAATCTTTATTTATGCCACTTACTGAGAACATAAGATGCTGCGTGGCTGGAAATATTGAAGTATTTAATACAGCGGACAGCCCTAAGCTTACCTGGGTGCACCATGACCCCTCATAAAGTCTGAGTTTAAAACACACCTGCTCAAAAGGGTTCTGTAAAGGAAATGTAGACCTGTACCCGTGTATATTTAAATTTGAGGAACACTTCTCAAAATTCTATTTTCTAAACTGGCCAACTGACTAAGCCTCTAATGTTTCCTTGAAATAAATTAGAAATAGCCAGCATAAAAAATTTCTTTTTAATTCCTGGAGGGTGCAGGCCCATAAACTTTTGCCTGTGACCCAAAGTGCAGCGTCTGACTGTTGATTGGAAACACACTGAGCTTCGGGTGGGAGAATGTATCAGTGAGGGCTGCAAGAATTCAACGTGAACTTGGAAAAATTAAGATTGTATTAAACAAAAAAAAAGGAGGAAGGTATTTTTGATCTCAGGGGCCTAAAAGCATTTGCTGTTCGGGGCATAGACAGGAGTGAGACTGAAGAAAAGGATGACAATAAGAGCCACAAAAATCCACTGGGAAGATGCCTTTCCGATGCCTGAAAAGCAAAATAACGTTCTTTTAACTCTTCCAGAAGATAATTATTCCCCATTATTGAGAGAAGGAAAAATGTTTTGGCAGATATTTTGTATAAGATACTTCTCGTGAGAAAATCGCATTTTGAACGGCAGAACGTGGCAACGCTGGTTTGACCCTTCGGGATGCGGAGAGAGGCGACCCGGGTGCAGAGACTTCAGACCCTGTGGGCAGAATCGTTTCTTGGAAGATATAGGACACTGAATATATAAATGTGTATGTATACATGTGTATATGTATGTATGTGTATATGTACACATGTACGCAGATGCCTATGCAAATGTATATGTATTTGTATGTGCATGTGTACAGCTTTGCTCCTCTGGGATAGAAGGATCACAAAGTACCCAGCTCTCTGCTACAGTGGCCAGAGTGAGCCAGTCTTTAGGGCCAGAGGGGAGGAGGAGAATAAGGGGGAGGACGAGAAGCGGGAGGAGGTGGTGGAGGAGAAGCGTAAAGGATGGGGGAACACAGGTGTACCCTGTGCTCTGTGCGTTCTGTTTGCTCTGTGCCGCAGGACCCCGGGCCGGACAAGCGATCCGGTCTCCGAGTGAATTTTCTTGTTACCTCGGATGGTGCCTGCATGGACCGCGGTGACGGATTGTGGGTATTAGCAGTCCTGAGTGTGATTAATAAGCCCGTTCCGCCTCTGACGGGCCGGGGACGGCACCTCTGACACTGAATGGAGGCGATCCTGCTAAAATCTGTTAGGGATGCTCCTTGGGGGGGAAGAATGGTACAAAGGAAGTACCCAGAGCAGAAGCCGTCAGCTCACCAGCTGGAGCCGCAGAGATCAAAGCAAGATGGCAAGGTCCCATTAAACAGAAGGGCCTTTCGCTTCGCAGTTGAATTCAACAGTGAAGAAGCCCAGCTTCCCCCGCTCTTTCCTGAGGCATTTTCTAGGCACCATCATGTATGTGCAGGTGTGTATGAGCGTGTGAACTGTTACTTGTACGCATAAAAAAATCAAGATGATATTATGTTTGCTATTGCATCTATTTTTTGAAAATTTGTTAACTGTCAAGTTTGAAAAAAGAAACGAGAGAGAGAGAGAGTCAGTCAGTCTTTGGTCTATTAACAGATGTGTGTAACATTTGGATACTACACCCAAGGTTTTGTATGACCCGAAATGAAAATACGTTCTCTTACGACAGTATATCTCTCATCACCATCAAAAAAAAAAAAAAAAAAAAAAAAAAAACAATAAAACTGTACAATGCAAACGAGAGAACGCTTGAAAAGTTGGGTGAGGCGGCGTCGTAGATTAAGAGTTAGTATCTGACAGTTCTGTTTCTGGTTAAGCAGCTATCAGGAGACTCAAGGAGGGTGAAGTATCCCTTTGTCCACCTCGTGCAGCTTCAGAAACTGGAATGTGTGCTTGTAAAATCAAAGACAACTGCTCCCACTGATACTCGCTACACAGCTGGCGGGCAGAGGAGGGAGGGGCTTACGGTGTGCTATTTCTGATCGATTACCTTGTGCAATCGATGCGGACCTTTCGATGCTGTATCGAGGAATGTCAATACGCTCTCAACACCATCGCCTCTCAAGGGTGGGGGAGCCTGGGAGAACAAAACCTTTAGCGATAACATTACCATTTATAATGAGGTTCTCCACTGGATATTGGGCGTTTACTGAATGAAGTGAACACTTAATAAACATGCATAAATAAGTGCTGAAAAGTAAATTAAAAAAAAAAGCCACCCCTCATTGAATCAAAGGAAGAAAATGCGGTGGAGAAAAATGACACGAGAGGATGCAACATCATGGCGTGGAGGGTATAGTTACGCTTGCAAAAATATCCCAAATACATTTTTATGGATTACAACATGGTCACTGCTATTCAGAGTTTTACAGGGTGCAACAAGTGGTAGAATTCTTATTTTATACATTGACTGTGATTTTTAGCAAGATGTATTTATTTCTACGGAATTGCATAAGCCTATCAGTTATGCGGGATTTTATTTAGCACGGAGCCGCTGCTGTTTGTTGGGCCAAGCCCGTGGTTTGCTGTTGGGACCACGAGAAGGACCCTGCGCGATAGGCAACGCCCTGGTTGCAAGGTGCTGTTCCTGCTGCTTTGTAAGGACTGCGGTGATCCCGATGCAACAGCAGGCTGGCTCTGCACGCCGTGACTCTGTCTGTCAACGCCAGCGACTGCGCTGCTGGACTGAACGCTCTAGTCTGGCCAGCCTGGGCAGAGTCAGAATTAAGGTGCAAAAGTCTGCATTGTTTAGTACCGTCTACTTTTGTTGTTCTAATCGTAACAGTTAAAGGTTGGCTTTTTTGGTCTTTTTCTTTTTTTCCCAGAAAGAGCATACTGAGGTCACAGTGACGCATTGCCATTTTCATACAAAGCTGTGTGTGAAGCCACTAAACTGATTTTCTTGTTTGCCGTTGGTTTTTCTCTTTGCAGACTCAGGCCCGCGTAAGCGTTGATTTGAAGTGGTGATACTCCTCTTCTCGAAGTCTCACTGAAATGGGGTGTTTATGCTCAGCAGGGCACTGCCTCACCCTGGCTGGTGTGGCTCACTGGGTTGAGTGTCATCCTGCAAAGTGAAGGGTCACAGGTTCGGTTCCCAGTCAGGGCACATGCCTGGATTGCGGGGTCAGTCTCCAGTTGGGGGGCTTCTGAGAGGCGGCCACTCAATATTTCTCTCCTAATTTTTCTCCCTCCCTTTCCCTTGTTCTGTAAATAAATAAAATCTTTTGAAAATAAAAAAAAATGTACTGCCTTATTTGCAGGCTGGGGGACTATATTTGTGGAGTTTCCCTGAGGGTGTACTTTGTCTAAAAAAAAAAAAGAGATCCCTTTTAATTCTTCTCAGAAGATCAGATCATCTCTCACTTTGAACCAACTGTGTTTGTTGTTCATTCTTGATGTTACCCAGTATCAGGAATTTTCAGCAAGAGGAAAAAAATACATGTAATTAACGCTGACTAAAAAAATCTGTCAAAACGGACACGAATCATTCCTGAAGGATTGACTAGGAAGAGACGTGGAGCAAAAGAAACTGAATTAAAAAGGAAGGAGCATGGACCTTCGAAGCAGGTCACAGGTTCGATTCCCAGTCAGGGCACATGCCTGGGTTGCAGGCCAGGTCCCTAGTGGGGGCCAGATGAGAGGCAACCACACATTGACATTTCTCTCCCTCTCTTTCTCCCTCCCTTCCCTTCTCTCCAAAAATAAATAAATAAAAATAGAACAAAACAAAAAAAAAAAAAAAAAGGAAGGAGGGGGCTCCTTAACGGTCCATCCTGGTTCAGACAAAACTATACAGGAAAAGAGAGGAAAAATCCACTCCGTTCGTGAGCTGCAGATAGTGAAATTAAGCAAGAAGAGAGTGTTACTACTGAGCTTTCTCAGGTAGAGCCACTACACCCGGCAGCCTGTCCTTAACGTCACCGTCAGATCGGAAGTACCACAGAGCCTCACACAGTATGACCGGTTTACCAAGTTATTGGTAAATCACCAATCTGTCCAAGTGGACTCGGATGGGAATACATGAGGGGCAGGCTGTCTAAGCTGGTAAAAAAAAAATTAAAAACCCAAAATTATAGACTAATGGGTACTTTCCTTGTTGCTCACTGCTTTCCAAATGCAGATCTTGGCTCCAGCCTGCGTGGACATGTGATCATCGCACGCCATCCAATTTCCAGTCCAAGCACTCACGCGGTCGCATCTGTCGTCAGGGGAGGCAGCGTGCGGGAGGCGGGAGGCACAACGAAGCCGCAGTGCGGTGGATGGGGACCTTTGACCGGTGTCCCGTGGCTGTGTCATCGCGCCCTCTGCATTTCTCTCTCTCTCCCACTCACCATCTCTGGGGATCGAGACCAAGTCACAGAGTGGCCCTGGCTTTGAGAAATAAAAATCAATGGCCGGTTCTCTTGGTCGGAGCACGAAGCGTGGGGATGGCAGTTCGCACCGCAGGGGATGGAGAGAAAAATGACAGGAGCGGATGCGCTATCAAGGCGTGGAGGGTATAATTACGTTTGCAGAAAAGTACATTCAATACGCAGATTGCCGGCGAGTGGGTGAGACTAGCTTTTCATAAACAGGAAGTTGGAATTGGGCTGAAAAATTAGGACACCGGGGGCTCTTTCGGGGAGTGAGGGAGGCATGATAATAGGGGTGCTTTCCATCTCTGTTGCTATCTGCTGTGCGTCAGGCACCTCATTACACTGGGGAGAGGGGTCCACAGCCAAAGTTCTGCAGTGGGTTGTAGGCTTCTGCGGGACTCATTTGCTTTGGTTTATTTCTGGTTGCAGGAGTCAAAATGCTTTTCAGGGAACTGAGGAAGGAAGGGAGGGAGGGAAGGAGGGAGGAAGGGAAGAAGGAAGGAAGGAGAAGACAGGAGGGAAAGACAGGAGGAAGGGAGGGAAGGGAAGAAGGACAAGAGGCAGAAAGACACAGACAGAGAGAGCCCAGACCGGCTGTTCACGCCTGTGGGGGAATGCGCATCTGGACGAGGCTCAGCTCGGGGAGCCGGCCACTCCCCCTTAGTCATTACAGAAAGCCACCTGCCAAGATGAGAAATGACCACAGGAGGGGTTGGATATTAGGATTAATTGTCTCGAACCGGCGCACTGGAGCAGGAATGCAAGGCATACCGAGGTGAGGATAATGACTACAATGAGCAGTCCAATCAGTTCACTGTTCTGTTGTACTTGTGTATTTGTCCCTAAAGAAGAGGAGAAATTTCAGTAGCAGCACTCATATTTTCACCACCATGTAACACATTGCAGAGACACTAACTAAGACAAGATGATGACTTTCCAGCATGTTCAAGATTTGCATTCAGGGAAGGCACCTCCTTCAGCAATTTGAAGTCTGTGGTTTTACCGTAGGCTTCCCTTCCTCTTTCCCCCTTGATCCTGAAGAAACTGGTTTTACTTTTTGATACTGATACTGATGGAGACCTATTCCTTTACAAATGTAGGTTCCTTACACTACTGTAACCATAACTTCAGGGGGGCACTGCCCATTGGGTTGATGCTCAGCCAATCAGGGCCTGGATTGAAACACAAGAGGAAGGAGCTACCGAATCAGGGCGGCAGCACGTGGCAAGAGGGATCTCCGACCTCCCTGGTGGGACTGGAGGTCAAGGCAGGAAGGAAGTTGCAGGTTGAATCACTGCACAAAACTCAGGTCAGCCGTGGAAGGCAGGTGTTGAGACAGCTCATTTAGGAAGCATTTGTGAATGGTGGCAATGACGTTCAAGGAAACTCTGCCTACATCTCATTGGAAAAGGCGGTTTAGAAGCAGAGTAACCTGGAAACAACTGACGCTGTTTGGTGGGTGGCCCCGTCATGGTCAACGCCGTGTCCCGAGTGCACATTCAGGTCTCCCCAAGCCTTTGTGTCCCGAGGCAGTGGGGGAGGTGGGATGTTGGAAAAAGTGATTCTCATTCATGTCCTCTAACTCTTGTCGTGGGACTTAATGAAAGACACTGCTTCTTTACCCAGGCCACCCAGGCTTGGGCTGCGCCCAGCAGAGAGCAGAGAGACCCCATCTAACTGAGAAGAGGGCAGGCATCCCTGTCAAAGCCAAGAGAGGCTCCAGTCACAGCTGCCCTGGAAGCCTGACCTCATCGACCAGAGTGGCCCGTGGTCACGGTTCCCTAGGAAATGTGCAAAGCCCTCATCTGCAGTAAACCCGCTGCCTGAAATACCTCCGTGCACCCATATTTTATTTAGCAACGGGGTTCACATCTTCTCTCGCTCTTGGGTCTTTCAGCTGGGGTGCAACGGTATTTAGCTCAAGAGTCGCCCAGTGGACTATGGCTGGAAACCCCTATAAAGAACCACGATTTCAAAGAAAAATTTGATCTGTATTTATTTTGAATGAGAATGCTTGGAGTAAATTGACCTCTCATCATTATGAAAGCCTTCACACGTGCCTGGAGCTACTGAGACAATGGAGGGCGTGGAGACAGAATCCTGGCCTCAGGGGCCTCTTGGTGTTGCTCATGAGGCAGTCTGCCGTGTTCCTGAAAACAATTCCAGGGTTGGCCAAGAAGAGGGATTCTGAGCACCAAGTGGGGAGAGCAAGTTCTCCAGGCATTGGCCATCAGGAGAGGGATGATATGTCCCTTTTTACATGCATGAGTAGCATGATGCGGCTTCACACAGGAATGCCAGGGAGCAGGCAACAGCCAGAGATGAAGGCTGTAGGCTGGGACCAGATCGTGTAGATGGATTCAGTGATGGAGAACAGAGGCGTTAGTGACAAACAGACCTTGGGGGACTAGACAACAAGGAGGCGATGAAGTCCCTTGGCTGCTACCTCACCGGCCTTAGTAGAAGCTCTGTCTCTTGAAAATGAAAACACAGTCATCAACTTACGTTATACACATAATATCAAAACAGATGCGTAGGGAGTAGCTCCTTGGATATCAAATAATGCACTTCACTCCCCGATCACCCCGACCACTGTCTCTGCGGTGTCCCACCCACACAGTTGGCCAGCCCCTGCCTGGAGAGATGAACTTCACAGCGCCCCTCCCATCAGCAGCTGGATCAGGACTGAGTTCTCCCTTCTGCTGAGCCAAGCCGGCCGTAGAGCTTTCCTGCCCTGGTCTCTCAGTCCTGCTTGCAGGACCACGTGCATAGCTTTCTATTCTCTCAGATGCTACGGACCTGCAAGAATTTTATAAATCTGTCTATCCTTTTGACGTATTCTCTCCCCCATGCCGTTGCTCACAGGACATCATTTAGACTTCCTACACTCTTCTGGCCCATTTGCTCATCTATCAAAGTCCCTTGTCTTAGAGAGTGGGCCCTAGATAGGAAAAAATATCTATCTAGGTGCGATCTGATGGAAGAGCAGAATGTAGCCAATTCTTTTTTTCCCTACGTCCCAGAGATCTCTAAGAACTCAACAGCTATAAATTACTGAGCAGACACCCCAGGGCAGGCACAGAAGCAGGCATTTGCAAGTGTGAACATCTCTGCTCCACAAAGGAAGATACTGGGTACCAGAGACGCCGCAGAGCTGACCTATGCTCAGCCACATAGCGAGGGATGGAGTAAACATTTAACTCTCAGCCAGCCTCACCTCAGATCTACCTCTTGTTGCTCTGCTGCGAGGGCTTTCGTTTGCTTGCCAAGCGACATCGGTGAGTCTCTGTGAAATGAAGGAGGCCGCTTCTAAGACTGCGCTATTTAACCACCAATTCAGCAGAGAAACCCACACCGCCCCATCCAGTTCATCTGCTACCTACAGCTTGGATCTGTGAATCCTCCTGACATGTGAGTCTCGGCCAATGAAAATTCTACTAATGGTTTTCCAGGATGTGGTGATGCCAAGAAAAGCCCTGGGCTTACGAAGAAAAGAAAAAAATATATGCTAGAAAATCATTCTGGCGTTCGTGTGAGGGAGCAGAAGCATCACTCAAGTTTTAGGCAAATGCTGCAGATATTTTCAGGGACCTGTTTGTTTAAGGCACTTTGAAGAATTACCTTTGACCTGTGACCTATCCAAATCTTTAGGGTAATGAGCTGTGGTATGATGTAATCCACTCAGTCAGTGAGCATTTTTCTTAGCTAGTTGGCCTATTAAGACCAATGCAAACTAGTACATTTGTTCTTTTTATCTCCTATTTACAATTACAGAAAACACTACTGTCCATCTCCCCAATCCTGCACATATTTCTTGTTGCAGTCTATATTTTGATACTATCTGTGGAAAAAATACTTATTTCCACTGATTCATTTTGATGCAAGAACACTAACACAATTGATTAGAGTAGGAGAAAATTGGGTTATTAGATAACATGACCCTGTATTATGTCTGAGATTCCAATATTCTCGCCAACCCAATGCCAAGGATACAAAACTCAACTGCAAATGAATTTTACAAAATTCAAGAAACTAGCACGTGATTCCTGTAGTCACTCTAACCTCCACTTTGGGAAGCGATGCCAAGGAAATACAGTGGGCCCAGTCACTATGGCGACACTTGAGAGTCAGAACTTCTGCTAACTTGAGTAGGACTCTTTTACCTCAGTTTCAGCCTGTGTCTGAAGAAAATACAATTCTAAAGCTGGCTTTTTACATTTTATATTTTAAACACTAATTATTAACTTTAGTAAACACAAGCCTCGTTTACTGGATAAATGGACGTTCCGTTTCTCTTTCCATTTGAAGGTGAGTTGATCATCAATGGCATCTTTATGCCGTGAAAATGCACTGGGTCAAGGGCAGGACCGAGGGCCGAGTCCCTTGTGGGCACCGTGGCCCTGCAAACGGTGAGGCCCTTCGGCCCTTTTTCCTCCTTACGTATTTGAACTGGATATGAGTTTCACGTTCACCCAGGGGAGAGGAATGTGCCTGTGTGTGCGCGACACTTACGGTGACGTGGAAGGATAATGAGGTGTGTGCTTAGCTCCTCCTGGTGGGCAGGCCTCGAAGGGGCTGTGACGGGAGGCGCATCGCTACGGGACATGAGCCCGGTTGGGAGATGTGCTGGGTTAGTTGGGTGACTTCTTGGGAAAGACCTCATCGGGGAAGGACAGATAGAAAACCTGTTTACCCTGGACGTAGAGCGACAAGAGCTAATGCTAGCGCCACAGGCAAGAGTCATCTCGAAGAGAAAGCTAGCCGCAGGAGGGTCCCGGCCCTGGCTTCTAGGGCGTCACCAGTCTACGTGGTCCCCCACCCCGGGCAGATCTGGTCCTGCAAATACCTGCCACACAGAAGGACAGGGCTACCATCACACATCCAGCGGTGCCCTCAATCTGGTTGAATGGCCGTGAGGTCTAAGGAGACAATGATAAAGTGCCACTGTGAGGAAGCGGAGTAGCAAAGATTGTGGCGGTGGGCACCTCGCTGGGCACAGTGTGGAGGTGACAGGGGATCAGCAAACACCCCCACGAGAGGACAGCAGATTTGGGTGCTTCCACGATTGAGTTACGAGAAGAGGGAAGAGCTGATTCTGAGAAGGTGCTGAGTTAAGCGGCAGAACGCCGAGTTCGTGTGTCCGCGGCGTGTCTAAGCGGAGAGATCAGAAGCAGGGAAAGCTCTCGTTCCGATGACGAGGAGAAGAGTTTAAGAGGATTGGGAGAACTCGGCAGACAGACGATCCCTGAACCTTTGAGGTGGGTAAAATTCAGTAGAGAAACGCATGCGTGAGAAAGGCAATGGACCCCAGGGTACGCTCCCATTTCAGGCTGATCCAGGAGGAGAGGTTTGTCAAGGCGAGGCAAACAGGAGAAAGTCAGGAGTTCCAGAAAGGTAATAAAAATAAATAGTCACGACACTGGACAATTGACGTAAAAGTCATTTGCCAATATAACGCAAGGTCCGAGGAAGCTGAGCTATTAGTCTGTGTTGCTCGTGGCTGTATCCCAAGTACCTAGACAATGTCAGGCCAACGACAAGGTCTTGAAATTCACGAGGAATTCACTGCAGACCCTGGGGATGGGAATTGCAATCTAGTCACATGGGCTTGAGGGAAAATACACGTGACGTAGTAAAGACTCTAATGGCACAGGCCTCGCTTTCCGGACGTTAGATGGCATCTGGAAGAGAGATACCGAGAAAGCGTGGAATGAAGTCTGCATTTTATGGGAATTACTTATAGGCTGAGAACACGACTGCAGGCCAGAATCCCAGGGGGGAAAGGCAGAGAACAAAGCCAAGAGCTCAGACAAAATCTTTAAGAGGAGAGAAGAAATCATTGCTGAGAACGGAGGAGAAGAACACACGGCCGAGGGCAAGGCTGTTGGGGGACGACGGCAACAACAGCCCCGAGGATTCCTCTGTGGGCCCCTGGGTTCACCGCAGAGGCTGAGCGAGAGAACAGATCCAAGGCGATGCTTGAGAAGCGTGGAGAAATTTTGTGGGGGGCTATTAAGGAATTGACGGGGAAGTATGATTATTAGGGAGGCCAAGTGACGTTGGAGGCCACATATTTATAGAGCTCCATGCTGAAGAGTGGATGATTCGTTTTGATAAGCCAGAGCACGTCAGGCAAAGGGCTTACAGACATTATTTTAAGAGCGCTCCTTATCTGGATGCCTTGGACAAAAAGAGAGGGTTGGACAGAGAGAGGGCGTTGTGACCAGCTATGCGGAACAGGCACCGAAGGGACGGGACGGAGTAAACCGTGCTGAGGTCAATGAGGAAGTTTAATGGGAGTGAGGCTCTCAGAAAAATGACATCCATCTCTAGGATTGGCGTTGGCTGCTGAGCTTTAAAGTTTCAGGATGAGGCCCTGGATGGGTATCTCAACTGGTTAGAGCACTGTCCTGCTGTGTCAAGGTTCTATGTGGGTTCAGTCCCCCCGAGGGGCACGTACAAGCAACATCCAGTGAATATATAAATAAGTGGAACGATGATCAATGTTTCTTTCCGCTCTCTCTCTCTCTCTTTCTTTCATCACTAAATAAAAAACAAAGTGTTGAGATGAATCTGCAGTACAGTATGAGAAAATTTGTAATGCGGTCCAGGTAGTGGGGAGAAGTGAGGTAGAATGGGGCGCAGGCACCTGGAGTCGGAAAGCCCTATAAAGTAAACAACCCATTACGCAACTGATAAATGCACCTACGTACAAGTGTTTTAGTAATCTGGGGGGTTACAGAGACCCATGAACCAGTTTGAAAGACAGCAGCGAGGAGGCCTGGCTGGAGCACCGTCTCGGAGGAAGGAACAAAACAACTCGTTTTCTCCAGCAGAGGAAGTGAGCTCTGTTCACACGTGTGGACACCAATATTTAGTGACTGCACCTGAGCGCTGTCAGCCGCCACCTGGCCAGTCCTGGCCTCTAAGGAGGCCTGGACCCCAAAAGCAATCACCTCACCTCATTTGTAACCCCCGTGTCCATTTGTACGCACACGTGGGTTTAAGACAATGGTGCCTCTTTCACATGAAGATATAATCTAAGCCCTAGCGTCCTGCACACTTTTGCACGGTGACAGCTGTCTTACTGGTTCCCCTTAAGTTTTATCTTTCGGGGGCAATTTATATGGAACCTCCTCATAGCTGCAGGAGTCCTTCCTGGTTTCCTTTTTAGCTCCCGAGGTGTAAGAAGCATTCAGAATGAGTCTGTGATGAGAGCTATTTTAGCTGCATAAGATGTGCCCTCGGACTTTTTTCCCCTTTTAAAAAATACTCCACATTTTTTCCCCTTTGAAAAAAACACTGGCCATAAAAATGTTTAATTGGCTAGACGGCCCTTTCATCGAGACATCGGAGACGTTTTAAGAGACACATCAGACCCGAGGAAGGCTAACACGTTGTAAGACTAGAAGCCTAAGCTCTCAAAGCGCTTTGCCGGGGTGTGCATTTATACCTTTTATTCCGTGGACTTCGATCTTCTACTTCTGCAGTTTAATTCCTCTCCTGCTCTCTTCTGAGCGACGGGAAGCACGCACATCACTAGGGCTTGAGAGAGACCCCCGCGTTTCTCAGAGAGCTGCTGAGTGAGTTTGGGGCCCCCCTCGCCCTCGAATCTTCAGGGTGCCCTGAAGTCGAAGGCTGTGTCCCTCACTCCAGCCACACATGTGGGGCTCTCGGGACAGGTGATCAAAAGCACTGCCCTGGCTTGGGTGCCCTTTGTCTTGGAGGAAGGTGAGCCGCGGCATCTGGAGCTGATGGGACTCGTGAACAACATCACCTCCCCGGATGATTAATATCTTCTTAAAGCACCGACTTCCAGATTATCCATCATTTCATTAGAGGGAAAAAAAGTTCCCGGCAAAAAGGGGCCGGCCCTCTGAACCATGAATAACTCACCCACCCTTTGACATGTTTACTAATTGAGTAGCAGAGCGGGCTTAATACTTTAATATATTTATACTAAGCAAATTATGACTTTTTTTTCCAATGCTCGGGGCGAGTCCGGGATTGGAGTGAAATAACAAAGTGTTTTTGTTTGGCAATTAAAGGTCATTTTATGATTAATACTAAACTTAACCCTTATTCTTGACAGAAAACATTAATTTTTTTGTCAGAAGCCATTGACCGGATTTCTTGTGAGGGATTTTTGTTATGCAATATTGGCTCATTTGCACTGTAGATGTGACATTTAAAAGATTCCTCATTAACCGGGGCCCCTGGAAAGCACCCCATTTTAGCGCAGGTCCTGAGTCCATGAATTAATTTAGTGTTTCACTAAAAGGAGTCTGTATTCGGGAGAAAAATGGGATGACGTCAGATTCACTTCATCCCCACGACAGAATAAAATACCTACTTGACATTTTGGTGATGCCTTCCCGGCCCTAAACATATAATAACAAAAACTCTACTGAAAGGCATTTTCAATTCATGTGACTTATTTAGAATCCAGACAACGATTTCTACAAGTCAAGTAATGGGTCACTTTTTAGAAACTGACCTCCAAGTATTTATTTCTGCTGCTACTTCAGTAACTTGGATAATAGGCTTCTTCATTTGGCTAATGTAAAAATTGTGGCAAAATGTCAAATGAGTATATATTTTTCCCTCTCTTATTACATTTATTGGGGTGACACTAGTTAATAAGCTCACACAGGTTTCAGGTGTGTGTTTCTATGATACACGATCTGTATACTGCCCTGTGTGCCCTCCAGGCAAAGTCCGATCATTGCCCATCACCATGTATTTGGCCCTCTTTACCCTCTACCATCCCCCCACCCCTTCCCTCCGGTTGCCACCATACTGTTGTCTGTGCCTATGAGTTTCAGTTTTATAGCCCGCATATGAGTGGAATCATATGGTTCTTAGCTTTTTCTGGCCGGTTTATTTTGCTTAGCAAGCTATTCTCAAGGTGCATCCACGATGTTGCAAATGGCGGCATTTCACCTTTTCTTACAGCTGAGGAGTGTCCCATTGTATATAAGTACCACATCTTTGATGGGATTTTATAGGTACCTTTCAGAACCAGCTCCATCCTGGCCCATTCCCAACACTACGGGTTGGGTTAGGACTTCACTTTTCACCCAGCACTTTTGGGTTACAAGATCCCATCACAGCACATCGGGAAATGTCCACGGTAAGATGTGTTTGGGGAGCTTCAGGAAGAGGTTGGTGCGGGCCGAGTAGCATCCCTGGTGCCAAAAAGTAAGGGAAGAATCCAACGCTGGTCCCCTCACCAGCTGTGTGACTTTGAGGGTATCATTCCTAGTCTCTTCCTACACCTGTAAGCTGAAAGCTCAGGTTAAATGATCTTTTGGTGAACGAGACAGGCTTGCTGAATAATTTTGAAAATTTTCACATAGTTTGCTGATGTTAAATCATGTGTTGTAATAAAGGAATTCTTGTGTTTCCAAAAATAATAACTCATTTTGTTATCATGCTAAGTAAATACGGCACGTACCTGTGTGATGTGCTTGCGGGTATCTACACATCATAAAGCCTCAATTCCCAGAACCGGCATCACCTTACCCTGTGATTAAACATCTCTTAAACATTTTGTGTAAGGAGCCAACCAATTAGAAACAAGGATGTCAGATAAGGTGCAAGAAAGAGAGTGCCAGGGGGCACAATTTATCTTGCACTTCTCTGAACAACACGTGGTTGCCGCAAAGACCTAACAACGCTATGGATCGTTACAACCAAATTCTTGGGGTGTCCACTGTCCTGCACTCTCCCGGCCATAAGACGGACACAGGCCCAACAACACAGGGCCCGTTTCCTAAGCTCTGGTCCACAGAACAGTATCTGAGGGTCTTTCAGAAACATGAATAAAAAACAAACGCAAACAGCTGTTAGAAATGCCAAGCTGAATAACGTTAAATAGATTTCCTTACAATAGGAATTTTCACATTCTTCTGAATTTTCAAGAAGCTGATCGGGCTTACAACTCTTCCCAAGGTCATGTGGCAATAAAATCTAGTTAGTTATTTATTCAGATTAATACTAAGTGGAAATGATTATACATATAGAAGTATGCAAAAATGTGTCTACATGTATTACTATATCTGTTTCTCTCTATAGTAATAGATTACGATCCATAATATTTAAAAATTGAGGCTAGAGAGTCAGGAAATGTTTGTTGTTAGTGTGATAGATATAAAATCCAACAAGAATTGCTGTGGTACATTTACACGATGGAATACTATGCAGCCGTGAATAAGAAGGGACTCTTACCCTTTGCAACAGTGTGGATGGACCTGGAGAGTATCGTGGTTAAGTGAAATAAGTCAGTCAGAGAAAGACATGTACCACGTGATCTCACGTATATGTGGAATCTAATGAACAAAATAAATGGATGGACAAAATAAAACCAGAGGCGTGGAGACAAGGAACAGACCGACAGATCTCAGAGGGGAGGGCGGTGGGGGGACTGGAAGAGATTAGCCAAAGAACATGCATGCGTCATGCAAAGTTCATGAACACAGACGACAATGTGGTGAAGGCCGGGGTGGGGCAGGGGCTCAGCGGGGGGTGGAGGGGGGAGGTGAGGGGGCAGGGCAGCTGTCATCATGTCAATAATAAAATAACAAATGGCTGTGATACAAAATGTGCAAATGTAGAATGACTTAGGGTTAACAGGACGATCCATTAAGGAGAGCTACACCTTTTGACTGTTTACGGGGAACACAGTTACACCTGGCTGCAGCTCGGAGGAGAAAACAGTGCGGGATTCTGGCCGCGGGCTTTGTCTGCAGTGACGTGGCCGGATCGCCTGGGTAGGCTGGTGACTTCAGAGTCACGTGACCATAAACCTCTGCTCCAATGTTTGCGGAGCATTAGAGGACAGTGGGGAAGGCTCTGGGGAACCAACTTCAGAAGCTGGTGAATGAAAGGGTCTACTGTGGCCTGAGCAGGTGACCTGGACACAGTCCCCTAGGTTGTGCCAATAAACACTTTCAGTCTCTGCGTCTGGGCACGAGGCCTCATGTGCGGGCAGCTGGCCCCACCTGGCTGGTTCTGCCTGTAATGAAGGTGTTTCATTCAAACAGGTGATGTCTATGGATTTGATTCCTGGTCAGGGCACACGCCTGGGTTGCGGGTTCAGTGCCCCTGTTGGGGCGCGTACAAGAGGCAACCGGTCCAGGTTTCTCTCTCACATTAATGTTTCTCTCCTTCTCCTTCCCCCTCCCTTCCCCTCTCTCTAAAAAACAAAACAAAACAAAAGCCCGTAACAATTTATTTTCCACCACAGGCAGCCCTTGTGTGCGTGCCTGTGCGTTGAGCAGCATTTCAGCTGGGAATGTTTCGAAGTCCTTGGTTGACATCCTTGCATACAACGAAAGAAAAAAATCAGACAAGAAAAGCTGGCCAATATCCTCTGAAAAATGGGGCAAAAGTGATGCTGGGTGGAAACTAGGGCAAATACCCAAAGATCGACTCTTATCACGAGTTTGTAAAGGGGGTCAAAATATGGTGAGGGAAGATCTGATTTGGGGTGGCGGGCCCACAGTGTATTACACAGATCACATACCAAAGAACTGTGTGTTTGAAACCTACATAATCTTATTCACCAACGTCACCCCAATACATTTAATTTTGAAAAAAAAAATTTTTAAATCCCTGACAAACCAGTCTGGTTGGTGAGAAGAGTGTAAATTTGTGAGTCCAGGACCCCTGTACCACCTAATAGCTACACAACTTTGAACAAGTTCCTTAGCGTTTCTGCACCTCAGTCTCCCATACAAAGAATTGCTCACGCCCCCCCAGGACCACATCCCGATCCGCGAGTGTTAAATGCGGCTCCGGAGGGAGTATGCCAGTCACCCGGTGGTCATACTACAAACGCACGTACCTTCCCCATCACGCACGTCTATAATATTCCTCCCAGATCCAAGCCCAGCTCGTCTTTTCCCCTCAAGACCATGCCCTCCGGGGCTCAGGTGCGCGCGCCGAGGCGAGCTAAGCGTTACTTAACCGCAGCGCGGCTCAGCTCCGCGGCCCAGCCCTCCGCCCACGAGCCCTTGGTGCTCCGGCTCCGCTGGCTCGCCGTCCTCCCCTCTGCCCTCTCCGCTCCGCTGCGATCGTCCCGGCTTTTCCCTCTCTGCAACTGCTGTCCGGACAGCTGCACCCACTACATCTTCCGCAGTGGACCGAGGAGGGTATTAATCATATTTTTGAGGAGGACACTCTGCTATTTATCTCCTTGACACGTGCAGCGATGGGCCGCCCGGGCCGGCCCACAGCCCATCGACTGGTGAGATTACACATCATCGTGCTCCATTGCCTTTGCCTGCCCTCCCCATTGACTGGCTGCTGGACGGTGGAGCTGTGTTTCTTCACTCGGTCAGAATTGATGCCTTTTTTGTTCTTTCGGGGGAGACCGTGTTCATTTTGAGGGGAAGCGCAGCGTCCGCGGACGGATGGAACGAGTTGCACAAAACTGAGACGAAAGATGCTGACCAAGTCTCCCGACTCATCCCCAGCTACCACCGGGGGTGACCGGGATGTGTGGCTTCCCCAGCTGCGGCAGTCGCTGAATGTGAGATCGGGTGACGCAGCTCCCCCGTTTTGTTATAAACTGTGTACGGAGGTGCACTTGTATGTAGCTTCTGCCTCGCAGGTGAGCTCTCTTCAGAAAGTTGCCCATCCTTCGCTCACCTCCACGGAATGCCTTTCTCTTTCCGTGACCTCTCTTCCTAGAACTCCCTGTGGTTGGTTTGGCTTCTTCGTCTGTAGCCTAACCTGCCCCTTATCTCCTCGCTTCTTCACCCTCTTATTTTTATTTTAAAATGCAAGGGAAAGGGGAGGGTGGCAGGACTGCTTAATAAGCACATTAATCTCCCAATGTAAAGAGCATTAATAATTAAATTAACCACTGATCAGCTAATTGGTGAGCCCCATAATAAACTGGCTGCAGAGGGACAAAGGGCTCCGCCATTGTGCACCAAAGCGACTTGGGTCTTTGTTTTCCAAAGCATTGCTCTCTGGAATGTGTTTCCACCTCCGGTGATAATCACTGGCTCAAAATCTGCCCCACGACGCTGAAGGGGCAGGTTGAAGGAAAGGAAGGATGAAGAATTGCTTGTGCATTTACTCAGCACATAATTATGATGTCCCTACTGTGTGCCACGTGCCCAGTGAGCAGCTGAATTTTTTCTGGTTACACACACACACACACACACGTGACTTTATGTGCTTATTCACTTAGCAATTGTGGAAAGGCACCATGATTTTCAATTTGATATACATCTCGAAATGCAGCTCCCACACCGACTCCTCATTACACCACGTGGCTGGTATATCTTACACAAGAAAGGAGACGCTTCTGTCATCGGGGTCGTGCTGATTAGCCGCTTTGAAAACCACTGAGAAAGAGCAGGAAGAGCCCTAGGGTGGGAGTCAGACCTGACTGTGCTGGAACCCTGACTCTCCTCAGGAAGACACGTGCTTCTGGTCCCGTGGGCCTCCGTGAGAGCATTTCACTGAGAGTGGGTTGAGATAAACGCTTAAACAGTTTCACTGCACCTTTTCATTTAAACTTCCGGGAAAGAAAGTCAGGGAGACGTGACTCATCTCCTTTTGGGGGGGACTCTACCTGTCCTGGGCCTTTTGCCACTTTGTTAGTGAGCTTCCTGTTGGGGGCATTGATGCCATGGCCCAGGCCGGCCCAGAAGATTCTCTCCCGTGGGAGCAGGGAGACTGGTGGCAGTTTAAACGAAAGCCAAAGCTGAGCTGGACAGACACATGGACACAGCCAGCTCACTGCAGCCATTTGCAGGTTTCTTTTTTCCCCCCAGACAAAATGAATCAGTCTTTGCTCTGTGTGAGTGCATTTGAAAACTCGCATACAGGTGGGATCAAGATAAATAGAGAGAGCTGAGAGGGGGGAAGAAGACAGAAAACATTTTAAAAGTTACCGTAACGTAAGCCCCAAAAATCTTTCAACAGTGTCCCATCGTTTCCTCGCGGCAGATTCTCTGCCGACTCACTTTAGTTTAGAGGCAAAGTTCCAGGCTGTATTGGAGAAAATCTCTCTGCTGGGCAGAGACATCTACCTAACCCAGTGAGACTTTTCGACATAACTGTAACAAGGACTTGAACTTGACGAAGGAGCTTCACAGAGGTGAGAAGATTCCTTTGCCAAGCATGCTCTGGGGTGACCACGTGGCCAAGCCATCTCCAAGAGGCCGCAAGTGGCACCAACCGCCACTAGGGACCGCCGGCTATCATGGCAAGGCCCGGACCACATATTGCCCTCAAGAGACAGGGACCTCACAAGGGTACGAGATGAAGAGGGAGAGAGGACCCAGGAAGGCAGTAGGGACATTCAAACAAAGAAGAAAGAATTAAAAGCCCCTATGAAGACAAGACTAGAAAAACAGTTATCATAGGGATTTCACAGCCTCATCTCCCCGATCCAGCGGGTTCTTCCAAAATTAAAGACTTTATTTATTTAGTTTTAGAGAGGAGAAGGGTGGGGGAGAAAGAGAGGGAGAGAAACATCAATGTGTGGTTGCCTCTCACTCGCCCCCTACTGGGAACCTGGTCCGCAACCCAGGCCTGTGCCCTGACTGGGAATCGAACCAGAGACCCTTTGGTTCCCAGGCCAGGACTCAGTCCACTGAGCCACACCAGCCAGGGCAAAATTAAGAGTTCTTTAGATGCTGCAGATGATCAGTGGCATTTAAAAAATACCCTTATTGAAAGAAGATGTTTCTCTCAAAGGACATTCTCCGTCAATTTCCCTTTTTCTCAAGACTTTATGATGGGGTGCTACATACAAACTGGTACGAAGAGCTCTTTAAATGAAGGGGTTCAGGTTTTCAGCTGGAAACGAAAAGGGGGAAGTTAGCATTTTCGTTGCCACGGTGAGACTTCTGCCTGTGTAAATTCAAAACCACGCCCACCAGGCTCTTGGCGTAGGTGGGGCTGCTTGCCTTTAATAGGTCCTCATCTGCATTTGGCCACCATGCCTCTTAAATGAAGGGAATTCTTTTCCTCTGCTTGCAGGTCGGGGGATCAGAAGTTCCCCGGCTCAGCTGAGCACAAGGCAGTCACAGATATAAACGTCCTTAGAATGTTTCTACACGATTTCAGAAGGCCCGTTCTCTTATAAGGCTCCCCATTTGAAAATTACGCGTGATGAGAGGCCAACTACTCAGGTATTCCGTTTCCAGACTAGGCCAGATAGGGAGACAGCAGCGCCTGATAACTTTCTCCTGTTCCTCTGACTGTGTCTGTATCTATGATTGGGATCTCCAGGCGCCTCCAAGGCTGCTACCTTCCCCCGGCCTAGAATTCAGTGTTTGCAAACAGGCAACGGAGAGATGAAAAGGTTGCAGCAGAGTTTGCTACTGGATCCACTGGACTGGGAACATTTTTATGTAGGGACTTGGGATAAACCTACTTTCCTGAGAATACTAGTCTTCCCGGGGAGACTTAGCCAGCCTGTCCTCGTGCGGCTACACCTGAGATTTCACTTGGGAAAAATGAACCCAACGCTTACGTACAGGACTGGCTACACCGTCTGTGCGAAATCAGAAGGCAGACCGTGTTCCAAAAGGAGGAAAGAAGTTCAAGGTGGTGACAGCAAAGCATCATCGGATCAGAATCTTCGTAATCTCGGGTCTCTGTGCCCTGCGTCTGGCAAATCTACGATTCCATGAAATGTAGCTCTTTCTCATCAGTGTTTGCTGGAGGCCAAATAAAGACTGATTACGAGACTAATTAATAAAAATAACTAGCAAAGAGCCTTGCCTCTAGTCCACTTTAAAATTTCAGAAGCTACTAAATAGCACACCCCGCCTTGCTGTCTGCAAACCCCAGGCAACAGATGAAGGCCTCAGTTGTGTGATGAGGAATGCAGAAAGCTAATATGAACCCTCCTGTAGGAATAACCATGGGTGTTCTCCAGCGGAGGTGTTTTGTCACACTGGGGACGCTGTGCGATGTCACAAGGCCACACAGCTGATGCCGGGAAGCGCAGGCGAGGCCCTGGTTGAATAAGCTTTCATCTGCACGAGGGTTTTCAGTTCAAAGAAAGGAAGGAGGCAACCTCTCCACGCACGGAGCGGCAGGCAAGCGGGACCGCCCCAGAGGCGAGCGCATCACCTGGCGCACGCGCACGCGCACGCACGTCTTTAGGAAAGACTCCTCCCCCCTCACATCCTATTCAGAGAAGCCCTGTTAGAGGGGTTTGAGGAGACTCTGCTGCACAGACATGAAAACAGAAACCAAATCTGGGATTTTCATAAGGGTCTATTGTCTCTCAGTTGCTGAATAATCATGGGGATATTTTATTTCACGGGACTTGGCAAGGGGTTTCCCCTCACTGAAGTCCCGGTTTCTATCTACTTTTAAAGGTCAACGGGAGTTCCCTCCAGTGGGTACATCTGACTGGAATTGGACAAAAACGGGATCAAATGAGCCTAAGAGGGGAAAAAAGAAAAGGAAAAGATTCACCTGTATGGGCATTATTTAAGAATTATGATTTCAAATGATCTTGTATATATTTTGTTACACCTTTGGCCACACGTTTATATCTGTAAATGATCACTTTCCAGAACAACAGACATGGAATCATTCCCTAGCCTGTCTCTTTTTTATTATACCAACACGCTAAACATAAAACCTACCTGAAGTCCATGACACACCACACGCACACACATTAAAAATACCAGCTGCATGAGAGCCATACTCAAACACGCTGAGCAGCCTAGCTCTGGGTGGTGCTGATAATTCTTCCCACGGTGTTGGCAGGTTCTGGACATATTAACACGTTTTGGCATGTCCCTTCTTGAGCTTTGTGAGTCAGTGAAATTGCATGATATCCTAATCAGTAATTGCTCTTCCTTTTCAAGCTTATGAAGCTCAAATATGAGCCTTGGTATCTGCCTATCCTTTCTGAAGAACAAAGTGCTTTCAAACATGGAGTTAATGAAATGATTCGCAAGAACAGATTTTGGCATGCTACAAATATCTCAGTCTTGAGATTTATACACATGACGTATGAGTAGTACGAAGTCTCAACCTTTCTTCTTTTCATTTATTTATATGTTGTTAATAAAGTTGTATATGTTTAAGGTGTGCAATGTGATGATTTGATATAAATAGGGAAATGATTACTGTGGTCGAGCTAATTAGCGTATCATCTCTACACAGAGTTATCATTCTTTGTGTGTGATGAGTGCACCTAAAATCTACCCTTAGAATATTATCAGTGCTCAGTATGCTAGTATCAAATATGTCCATCACACCAGTGCATTAGATCTCTAGACTAATTCATCCCACCTACGTATTTTTGTCCCCTTCAACCACCCACAACTCCACATTTCTATCTTCCTCTACTTCCCCCACAACCAGCTCCTTTCTTTCCTTTTTTTTTTTTTTTTAAGATTCCACATATAAGTAAGATCATACAACATTTGTCTTTCTCCGTTTGGCTTATTTCAATTAGCATCACCAATAAATTTCCTTTTTCTCTCATGGCTGAAAAACATTTTATTCCTGTATCTGTCTATCTAACTAGTGGTTTTTATTTGCATTACCTTAGTGAGTAGTGGTATTGAGAAATTTTTCATCTACTTGTTGGTCATTTTTATGTCTTCTTTTGAGAAATGTCTCTTTGGGTCCTTTGCTCATTTTTACATCAGGTTGTTTCCGTGCTATCGAGTTGTCTGAATTTCTTATATATTTTGGATATTAACTGTTTATCATATATATACATTTGCAAATGCATCCTCCTGTTCCATAGGTTGTGTCTTCACTTTGTTTATTGTTTCTCTTGCTGTCAGAAGCTTTTATCTGATGTAACCCCTTTGGTCACCTTTGCTTTCATTCTCTCAGCTTTGGGGTCAGATCCAAACTTCATTGCTGGGAGCAATGCCAAAAATTTTTTTCTGTATTTTCTTCTAAATATTTTATGGTTTCAGATCTTATATTTGTCTTTAATTCATTCTCAGTTTATTTAATAGATAAAATAAGAATCACATTCCATTAAAATAGAGACTAGAAAAACAAAAGATGAATGAAACAGAGTTTTTAAAAAGAAGGACAAAATTGGCAAATCTTCAGTGAGACTAAGAAAAGATGAGAGAAAACTTAGTAAAATTATAAGTGAAAGAGGAAACATTATAACTGATACCATAGAAATACAAAGATCATAAAAGACTACTGTGATAATTATATGCCAAAAAATTGGATAACCTAAAAGAAAAGGATAAATTCCAAGAAACTAACCACCTACCAAGATTGAATCATGAAAAAATAGAAAATCTGAACCAATCTCTAGTGAGTAAAAATATTGAATTGGTCATCAAAAATCTTCCAACAAATCAAAGTTCAGGCCTGCTTGCTTCAATGGTGAATTGCACCAAACATTTAAAAACGAGTTAATATCTATTCTTCTCAAACTCAACCAAAAATTGGAAGAGAAAAGAACACTTCCAAACTTATTTCACAAGGCTGGTATCACCCTTTATGCTAAAATCCAGACCAGGACACTACAAGAAAAAAATCACAGTCCAATATCCCTGATGAACACAGATGCAAACATCCTCGGCATCGGATGTTTGCCCTTTGGTGACTTTCGCAGTAATGGTTTGCAAATGTAAGCCGACATCTGATGCATCAGCCGTAAAAAACACGGTAACTGGAGCAGGAAGCACGTGGGCCCGGACAACAAAGAACTGTGGCTTATTACAGAGCGAGGAGGCAGTGGGTGGAATGGGGCTTTCTCAGCCTGTCTGATCCAGCGAAGACTCATACTTCGATGGAAACACTCTCACATGATAAACTGACTTCAAAGTGATTTTAAAAATTGCCCTTGACCCTGAACAGAGCTGGGGCAAATCCTGACACAGCCACATGCTCTGCCGTCTCTCCTCATCTGCAGAATGACTTAAGAATTTGATAAGAGTCTTTAGGTAAGTACTTAGTAAAATAAGCAAGGGGGTGTAAGCGCTCGATGACTAGTCGTAAGTAGATTGTAAATTATTATTGCAACAGCAGGCCCATCTGGAAATCAGAGGTTTATTAGAGTCTGTTCTGTACAAGGCTCCTGATACGATGCATGAAGGAATTATTAACTCTGCTCACTTTGGGGAAAACTGGGGCAGCTTCCTGGAAGTTTGCAATACTAGACCATCTGTGCTGTAGCAATCCATTCGAAGTTGTGTAAACTCAAGGTTTCCCCAAATATATTTCACCAATGCATTCTTTCTGACGCAGCCCCTATCAGGGACCCCAATGATTGATGTGTTTTTTGCAACGTAGCTTTGAAAAAATCCCAAGACAGTGGAATTTTAACAATCTGTTGATATGTAAGAAGAGAAAAGCCATGATTTGAATACAAGAAAAATTAATCAAGGGTTATGCTTTTTCAGATTCTAGTGTTAAAGTATTTTGGTTAATGGGATGCTAGGCCTCTTGGACATCCGGATTGAATTAACAATGGCAAAAGAACATCTAGATCGAGAATCACCCTGGATACATGCACAGGCAAGCACACCACACCCACCTGATCCCCAAAGCTCAGAGAACAAAAGTAAAGATGAACAAATGGAATTACATCAAATAAAAATCTTTCAACAGCAAGAGAAACAGTGAATAAAGTGAAGAAACAACCTACGGAATAGGAGGATGTGTTTGCAAGCCATATATATATATATATATATATATATATATATATATATATATATAAAATTCATATATATATATGAATGATAAAAGGTTCCTATTTTGCTGGACCAGAATGGGAAAGTGGGGAAGTCACTGGGTTCTGGGGGGCTGGGAGGCACCCGTCTATAGGGCAGGAGCCGTATCAAACTTTAGCAGCCTTGGCCTGATGGCGCAATGGGACAACACGCTGAGTATCCGTCAAAATGGGACACTATTGAACTAAAATCTTGCAGGACTTGATCAATGAACCTACATCTTAAAGTTGGTAGGGTATGAATGGTAACATTTTTACTTGCAATTTTTAGGAAGATGTTATAATAAGGAAGAACAACACCATCTTTCCAAAGGCATAGTTGCTCAGTACATACAGATGCTGCTATTTTATCTAATCCCGCTGCCCAGGTAGCTGGGCGTATTTACATGGAGTGTGTATACAGTCACACGTTGCCTATAGACCAGGGAGTGTATGTATACATATAGGGAGTGTGTATATATATATCCGTGTAATACAGTATGTTACTGTGTTCTCAAATCCCACCATCATTCAGTGTCTTGCCAAATAGCATTATAGGCAACTCGCCAGAGCTCTTCACTCCGCCACTGAAGTCGCTTGGAACCTATCTGAACGTGGCAAAATGCGTTTGCCAAGTTATGTGCATAAAAACATCCTTTGATCTTTCCGAGCCATAAATATGTAATAAACGACATGATTGCCCGGCTGCTCTGTCCAACATCAATCTTACCTTCTCCTTTTTATGGGTTCATCAAAGTAAGATATGATCGAGGTACAAAAGAGTTAAAGAAGCTGTTTATTTTAATGTTCCCTTGGAGAGCACGCTTGTTCTTGTGAGTACAAATTATATGTATAATATTTCATGAGTGATGCTGAAGCATTAAAAATCGCCCTGGCTCTGGAAGTTAACACAAAACTCTGGCTCTCGGCCAAGTCTCCCCGCACCCCTGTATGGCCCCCTGAATGATGGAGTGTCATTCCGGCAGAATACAGGACTGCTTCTCAAAATTCTATGCTCAAGTCATAGACTAGACTCTTTTTGAAACATTTGCTTTTAAAGGTCTCACTTATTTATTTTTAGAGAGAAGAGAAAGAGACAGAGAGAATCATCGATCAGTTGTTCTCATACTTGTCCCCACCAGGGAGCAAACCAGCAACCCAGGCATGTTCCCCCACCAGGAATCTAACCGGCGACCTTTTACTTTGTGGGATGACACCCAACGAACTGAGCCACACCCGTTAGGACTAGATTCTTAACATAATCCCTTTTTCGAAGGTCCAAAAAATTGTGCCCCAAGCAGCTATTGGGCTTGAGCACAGAGGGCTAACCAAAATTAGGGATTGTTCCCATTTTAACACACAGTCAACCTAAGGTTCAGAGAGAGGAAAACAGAGAGAGGAGGGCTAACAGGAAGGGATTATGTTAGTGAAGGACGAGACAGTTCGCTGTTAAATCTTTAAGAGGGCTCGTCCCTGACTTCTATGCCCACTTGTGGTTTATTGAGTGTTTTCAACATCAAACTGCAAACACGGGTTACCTCAGGTGATGAAATCTTTAAATTGACTGCTGGGAAATATTGTAGGAAAGCAGAAAATTATGCAAGTCATAAATTTAGTGAGTGGTGGGGTGGGTGGTGAGTAAAATCCACATTTTTTTTTCCCACATGGGATAAATGAGATTGAACTAAGAGTTCCGGTCATTAGACAGCTATAAGTTTTACCTTCTAGTAGAAGAAAATAATTATGAGTTTATGCTGATACATTTAGTGCAGTGAAAGAGGGTCATTCACGTCTACAGGTACATTTCGACTGATGTGAGCTGTACAGTTTTTTCAGGGCGGCATACAAGGACTGGGTGTTAGTGTATATCAGAATAAGCCAGATGATTTTCTGCAATGCACGCCATTATTCTATCAAGGAAAAGAAGAAAAGATTGTGAAACAGTTCCATGGCTTTTAATCAGGTGGAAATACACCACAAAATTTTAATCTCACTCCCAGTTGTGCAAATAATTCATATACAAAATCGGTAAAAAAAAAAAAAAAAGAGAATTTTCAATGCTGATACATTACTTAAGGCAGATAAAAAAATGAAAACAACTGAAAGACATTTCTGAAATGGGAGTATTTTGCCTATTGGCAGAAAGAGATCAGTAGGTCATGCTTGGCTTATTGATGAACTTGCACCAGAAAACAATCCTGAGCTCTCATGAATTCGATCCCAAACTAATCCATGGTCTACAGTGGCCTCATTATGAATTTCTGTTCAAAAGAAAAAAGAATAGGTCTCTGCTTTGCAGTGAAGAACTTTCCTGATGGACTCTAAACTTCAAAAACTGAGATCACCAGGTTGGATTTTTAAAGAATTTAAAAAAAATGGACTAATTCTGTAACCCCTACAAGATACACACTTTAGCTCCAAAGACATAATGAAGCTGGAAAATTTTAAACGGTATCTAAAGAGAGAGAGAGAAATCCAAGTACATCAGGAGGACATTGTAATTATAAATATGTACACTCATCTAGGAACAGAATCTCAAACATATGAAATAAAAAACAAAGAGAAAGGAAATAGCAAGTCCTCAATAATAACTGCTGGAGAAATCAATTGCTCACTGTCAATGACTGATAGCGCAAACAGACAGACCTTCTGAAAGTTTCTAGAAGATCTCGACGAGGCTGTCAAACATTCGACCTCACTAAAGTACACAAGCATTTTGCTCAGCTGTTACTGAAGAGACATTCTTTTCAAGCACACAGAGCACATTCTCTGTGGTTGGCTGTATGCTGAGCCACAACATAAGTCTCAATTAATTCTTTAAAAATATATTGTTAATATTCACATATGTTCTCTGACAACAGGGGAATTAAATTAGAGATCATCAACAAACAGAAAACTTGGAAATCCCTTCCAGGAGTAGACGTTGTGAAAACTTTAGTATTTGGACAAAGATTTAAAGAAGAAAGCAAAGAACTGTATCATTCTACATGGAATTCTGCCAAAATATTTTAAAAATTATTTTAATTGACCAATGCTTTTCCCTGCCGCTCTCCTTGTGACTGACCATCACTATCCCAATTATTGATTGAGAGCGAAGAGAGGGAGACATCAATTTGCTGTTCCACTAATTGATTCCTATTTGTAGCCTTACCAGGACTCGAACCCACAACTTTGGCATATGGGAACAATGCTCTAATCAACCAGCCCAGGTCCCTTGTCCTTTCAACAGCTTCTAGAAGCTGCTTACTTTCCATGGCTCAAAGCCAATCCTTCCATCTCCGAAGCCAGCAACCTCACTGGGTCCATCCCAGGGTCATCTCCCCATCCCCATGCCCTTAACTTAATCACATCTGCAAAATCTCTTCGCCATGTAAGGTAACACATTCATAGGTTGCATGAATCACAACCAATACATCTTTTTCTCAGAGGGAGGGCGCAGCACTCCTCAGCTTACATCATCTATTCTCCATGGAGACGTTAGTTTTTGTAACAAACTGTGTGTAAGATGTGATAAATGCCAGTGTGCTCACTTGGTAAACATTCATTGAATTTCCTCACGGTTTGTGACATAGTCAAAATACACGGCCTTTTGCGATGAACTGTGAGAAAATAGGAACTTTTCCTTTCCTTAATCACTTGTGACTGTCATTTTTCTCATTTCAGACTAAGATTAGTGGTTGTACAAAAATGCACTTATCAGCTAATGAGAATAATCAAGTCAGGCAATTTTGTCTATTAATAACTTTGCATTACACATAATGTATTTTATTGCACAGGGCAAAAGGGACTTTGCAAATGAGAAAAAGACAGTAAGCATACCCAAGAAATTAGATGGCTAGGATTTGCTCTCTATAAGAAAGTACACATTTTCATGATCTCACTTCCCCTTCTGACTGTGTGACTTTAATACAATGTTATAACGGAAGTAGTGAAGGGTTGCGGATGCAGATCAGAGTTCAAATGCCGGCTTTTCTACCTGCCAGATACTTGTATGTCGATCATGTACTTAATGTTTCTGAACTTTTGTAAAATGGGCGTTGTGATACCTACCACCCTGGGATATTGTAAAAATGAGGTAAAATAAGGTGTGGAAATGACTTAACATGTGACATCCTCAAAAATGTGAACTAACTTCGCTCCAGTACTCTGACTTTTATCATTGCATTCCATCGCTTAGGTAGAGTTGTCTTTATGTGAATAGATAAAAGATTTGAAAATCTTTTATTGCCTTGATTGAAAGGAAAAGAAAGACCACTAGTTTCCCTTCTACTAAAATCTGAATGTCTCAGTTACGCCCGTCTATTTTCAATTTGTCCTCAGGGAGGTAGAGTGATATGTTTCAGATTATATTCTGAGTAAGTGATGGGGTTTTATAGACTTTCCGTCATAGCAGTTCAGCTATCAAGAGCTTACTGGGGAAGGAGAGACAGAGATGGTTAATAAAGGATGAACATTCTACCCAGAATTTTGTAGTCTCTCTCTGTACACATGCAACAGAGGGTCCCAGTTTAGAATGCCCCTAGAACTTTCCCAAAACAAGAAAAGCAACTCGCAGGGCAGGTTCCCTGAGCTTCTCCCTCACACGGCTTCAGCCAGGTGAGCTCTTGCAGAACACATCCTCCCAGAACTTTTTTAGGAAATGAACGTAAAGTTGCTATGTTGATTGAGTCATTACCTACTCTTGAAAGGTTTAAAGCATGTGTTAGCATTTCATTTATTTGTTATAACAACATGTTCATAACATTTTACTTATGTTTATGACCCTGGCTCGTAACACTCCACCTCTTGCCGGCAAGTCTGATGCACGTGAGGAACCGGACAACCACGTCCTGGTGGTAGGGAGACAAATCCCACGAATCACCCAAACTCGGGGGAATCAGATGGTGTATGATTCACTATAGTTTGTGACTCGGAATGGGCAGCAATGTACATGCATAGAAATTAAAATGATCATATAACTTCAGTATCCAAAATTTTGAATGAATGGTGAGGTAATCTCACTGTAAAAATGGGAAGCAGGTATGTTATAAAATGGAATAACCAGTTAAAATCTAAGGAAATGAAAAGCAATACACTGGAGTCTATTTCAACTTCTGTGGCAGTCTATTTTGAGCTTTTGGTAGATGTCTGAATGAATATTTTTTCCTCATTTGAGTGTATGTTTTTATCATTTAAATGGACCATCATTAGGAATCAATTGTCTATATTCTGGTCACATTCCATTTCATTTCATCTGTTTTTGTTTTTTGGTTTTTTTTTTTTTAGATTTTATTTATTTATCTTCAGAGGGGAAGGGAAGGAGAGAGGGAGAGAAACATCAATGTGCGGTTCCCTCTTGTATGTCCCCTGCCGGGAACTGGCCTGGCAACCCAGGCATGTGCCCTGACTGGGAATCGAACCGTGATCCTTCGGTTCGCAGGCCCGCGCTCAATCCACTGAGCTACACCAGCCAGGGCATCTGGTTCTTTTTTTTTATTTTTCTTGAAAGAATAAAAAGAAATAGGCAGAAATCAATGACAAAGAGAAAAAAAAAAAACCACCCTCTTATTATCATTCAGCCATTCGTAAAGTCAACAGGGATAATAACCTCGGGGCCCAGCAAGACGACCAAGCCTCAGAGCTCCTGCTGAGCGAAAAAGGTAGTTGTAGAGGTTTATATCCAATCCCTTATTCGACATTTTCTCATGGTTACTCTCTGAATCTTCTTACGTAAGTTAAACTTATTTTCATTGCAAGTTACTCTGGGAGTCTCTCATTGGGGGATCTGCGAGAAATTTATGGTGCAGAATCGAAGGAAAAGTTGAATGATCCAACCTCGGGAAAGCAAAGAGCCAGAGCGAACCTAGAAGCCTCAGAACCAAGCCTTTATCGGCGCTCCTTCTGTCCAACAGGGGCACTGGGAGGATCCGACTGGCTCGGACGAAGCGCGTGTCTATGTGTCGGGCCCAACCCTGGACCAGTTGGCCAGCAGTCGAGTTTCTCCAAAAGCAAATGGTTTGTAAAAGCCCATTTTGTGGGAGGAACTTGGGACATCAGGAAAATGGTGTTGGAAAACCAACCCGCTAGGTATATCTTGGTGTGGCTACTACTTGCAGTGGAGGTAATGGGACCCTTCTCATGTATCTTAAGTTATTGCTGTAGCCAAGACTTACTACTGCGTTGTCCACATTTTGAGTTACTAAGAGGATTATTGCGCATGGGTTTTAACAAATTAGTCGCTGATGACGATAACTGTAGGTTTGTGAATGGCGACTAATTGAGGTCTCAGGTGATCAGAAGGAAATCTGCCTTAAACAAATACAGAAAGAGAAGGGAAATACGAGAGAGTGAGGGAGGGAGAGAAAGAGGGAAGGAAGGAGGGAAGAAGAAAGAGAGAGGGAAAGAGAAGGGAGAGAAGAGATAAAGATAATAAGTTTTTCTTAAAAAATTGGGGGACGCTTTTATAAAATATGGTGAATTTGAATAGTGACCTGGAAGAGTATTGCGTTAGTTGCAATTAAACTTATTTCTAGTCTGGGCTTGAACTGCAAAAGTTATCAATGCGTAATAGTAGTTTCATTTCTGTTCCATGCTAAAGATCTTCCTTAAATATCAAGGACTTGAATACACATTTGGTGTAAGAAAAGTAAGGTCATCGGTCCAGCGACTTGTTTAAATCGAGGTCATTAATAAGTTCCCTGCTAAGGACTGCATCCTAGAATCTGTATGTGGCCCTCTATTAGAACCGCCTAAATCTATTAGAACCAGCAAAGGCTGGAACTTCCCCAACAAGGAAAATAGGTTTGAAAACTTTACAAAACCTCTGGGTGTCGAAAGCTTTTGGCTTCTTCTTTCTCAGTGAGCTTTTGCTGACTTATTTATCTCCAGTGCTGCTTCCTGGAAAGGGGGTTGTAATTAAGGAATTTACTAAGATGTGGGTTTGTTTTTTTTTTTTTCTTCATTCTTCTTGGCCGTAAGTTTTAGCGGTTTATGACCCTGTCCTGGAGAAGAAGGTATTTGTCAGAACCAGGGGGCTGTTGGTGGTGGACAGAAGTGACTTCACGTGTCCAGTTAGGTGGCATTGATGCAGCTAAAGTCACAAGTGTTAACATTGTTTGCCATGAAAGGAAAAGGTTGATTTTATTGCACATTTTTCTTCTTTTGATGTTTATGATAGACGATATATCTTACTTTCTCTCTAGCTATGTGAAGGCATTATTTGAATACATAGTCACCTCTTTCATTAGATATTTCTGATGAGAAGTAGAAAGGGTTTATTATTTGGACTATCTGGGCCTTAATCTGTGTCTTATATGGCTGCTGCATTGAACAGATTTATCCTTTAGTAACTGTCATTCAGATTAGTTGTGTAGAGTTCTCAGCTCCATTAGTTAATGTGGAATAAAGAAAAACCCAACAACAAATCGGTATTTCTCTCTTTCTCTGCCCTGTCTGGGTAGCTCAGTTGGTTAGAGCATCGCACTGATACGCCAAGGTTGTAGGTTTGAACCTCCATCAGGACACATACAGGAATCAACCAGTGAATGCATCAATAAGTGGAACAACAAGTCAATATTTCTCTGTCTCTCTCTCCCTTCCTCTCTTGCTCTAAAAAAATTGATAAATAAAGAATTTAAAAAAAAAGAAACCCAAGTGATAGGCATTACTGCTTACTAAGCAAAGAAATTAAGCTCCGTATATATGTACCAGGACCACATGAGTGAAGATGATTTTATCTTTCAAGCATGGTAGCCGAGTAGCAAAACCCTACATGAAAGGCTTTGCCTCGCTCTCCGCCCATCCGCCCGGGAAATGGAGCTGGCAGTGCTGCTATTAGGCACCCACATCACGGCCGAGCGGTGGGCTGAGGGAACTTCAAAAGCTGGAGCTGCTGTGGTCCTCGATGCATTCGCGACAAAACCTAGGCTCCAAGCCGCATTTTCTCTCCTTTGAAGAGTTCTAATTGGGGAAGAAGAAAATCAAGCATTTCTGACAAGACCTCTGCCAAAGAAAATGATGGGAGGCCAAGATGAAAAAGGATGGGTCCCGGCCGTGCTGGTATTTACAAGTCCCCCAACGGCGAGACACTGAAGAGGCTCTCGGGGGTTGATTCCAAGGGTGACCCATGGAACCTGGAGGCCGATGTGGGGGCCATGTGTGTTTTTTCCCGAGGAAAGTGGACCAGGTACTTATGGAAGATCACTTTGGAAAAAATAAAAGTTCAAAAGAACTGAAGATACATTTCTTATCCAACAATCTAAACAGTTACTTTTCTTGGCTACTAGGAGATTAATACAGTACTAGAGTTTATGAAGTCTTTGAAGTTTAACACCCAGGGATGGGGTGGCGTGTGCCCTCGTTTTTCCCCGAAATCATTTTGCCACCTCAAATGTCACGTTAGATCAGTTTAGAGATGAATGCGCTTAATGCACAAAACAATAATAAAAAACAAATGAATTAAAAAAAACGACATCTTTTGTAGCATGGTCCAAGAAACCTCTTAAGATCCCCTCTGTCCTCAACCTAGATGCTGTCACAAGCTAAAATGATTTCAGTCACCATCTATATATTAACGACACCTAATTCTAAAGCTATGCCCCATTCCTAAACGTTAGTCCCAATTGTCCAGGCTCTACCAGGATGAGTTAGCTGTCTGCCGGACATCATATAGTCAACACGTTCAAAAAGACACAACCTAGAACCAAACTGCCTGGATTCCAGTGCCAGATGCACGACTGTGCCTCCGTTTCTTTAGCTCTGAAATGAAGAATAATAACCCCCACATACATGTACACCATGCAGTCTGACCAGGTCACTGCCCTGCTACAATCTCTTTACCACTTCCCTTCACCCTGGACAAAACCTGCACCAGCCCACAAGGCCCTGCTCACCACACCCAAGGAGGTAGGTCCTCTGATCGTTCTCCTACTGCACACCCCTCCCCCACCTGCTTATTTGCCTGACACGCTCTCCCTTCCATTCAGTCTGGTTATCACTACTTGTCATCTCACAAAAAGAAGCTACTCCGTCTCCGGCATCGTCACAGGCTGGTTCTTCTCCCTGTTACGTCTTTCTCATCGCCTTTGCTCCTGATGTGTATAAGCCGCTTCTCTCCCACGAGGTATCTTCCCTCCTTGAGAATCCCCCTGAGTCTTGGGAGTCCTCTCCTTCTTGCTCTGTTCATTTCCCTGTTCTTACGTCAAAATGAGGTGGTTGTCTGTCTTCCTTCTCTTCTCACCACGACTCTCTAAAGCCACTAAGGACAAGGACTTGTACCGTCTCAGTCTTAGCTTAGTAGTTGCTTTGTAGCACTACTCACACACCACTTGCTGAATGAATAAATGAACGACTAAATGACCAGGCCATAATTAGGCAGGGCCAGAAGTAATAAAGGACAGGCTGTCCTTCTCTATGCTCAAGAAGGAAACCACTCAAAGGAGAAAGAATAGCTTCAGCCCATGGTAGCTTATGAAGTTTGAAACCAGTGACATAAAGATGGGTAGAGGGCTTCAAACAAGAGGACCTGGTCATGGTGGCATAGCAACAGGGCTGTCGGGGTGGAAAAGAGCAGGGGACAGCCAGGCTGGTCCAAAAGGTGAGGGAGGGAGAGTCAGGATTCCACCTCTGCTGCCAGAGTCATGCTGGTTTCGGTCTTGGTCCAGGGGCCCTCCCGCCAGGGCCAGACCAACAGCATCAAGCTGATGCGCTATCCAGTCTCCACCTCACGGGAAGGGAACGTGTTCTTTCCCCCGTACGAACTGCTCACGTAGAGGTCTGAGGGTGAATGTTGGTTGGACCGTATGGCGAGGCCAAGGTCAAATCCTGAGAGCAGAGTAAGAAGAGTAAGACCAGCACCTCTGATCCCCAAAACCACTGGACCGAGGAGGCGTGATAGCCTCTCCAACAAAACATGAAGTGCTCTTACCACATACTGGGCATCAAACGTGTTATTTTTCTGAACTTTAAAATGTCTATTGCACACAGTCCCAAAACAAATTATTTTTTGGACTTTTAAACTTCTTGGTAACTCCTTCTTCCCATTCTCTCTAGTACAATTTAAAACAAAAATAAAATAAAATGATAATAGCATATGGATACATTTTCTTTCTAAGCACAGTAATAAATTTTAAATACAAATGGCTTTCCTATCTCTAGGAACATCCCATCAAGGTGCAGAAAACGAGTAATGTTTCATCTCTTGAATTATTTAAAAGGTGGACTTTATCAAGTGTCATGCAGCCGTATTTTTAATTATATCTTCATAAACTTGAACTAGCTTTTGCAAGCTCATCAGTAAAGTTCTACTAAGCTTTCCTGGCTCCCCAAGTTCAAAGCTACACTCCAGGTCGATTTGATTTAAAGTCTACTGACAACGTGCAGTGGGGAAACATTAAGAACCGCTTAAACCTGGAAGAAGACTTCATTCTGACTTCACTGAGATCCATAACAAACTCCCCTTGGCTCTGTCTTCACCCAGTGCCTTGCTCTAACATGAAAAATCCTGAGCTTTTAAGATGATGAAGACTAATTCTTCTTTCTGGTTCCCATCAATTAGCAGTCAAATCTAAAATCAACAGAATATTCCGTCTGTCAGGCCGCAGTGGAAAGCTGGCTCTCACCAGCTCTTCAGCATAAAAGGCAGCACTGAAGGAAGCTCGAGAGGACTTCCAGAACTCATGTGCCTTTGGTACTAACACTGATATTTGGTATGAGGTCACTTTAAGCAAAGATTTAGTAGAACTCCTCTGGGTTTGGCACAAAATGAACTACTACAGAAACTTATGACATGGATTTTTTTTTAAATCCTCACCCAAGGATATTTTTTTTCATTGCTTGTTAGAGGGAGAGGAAGGGGAAAAAAGAAACATTGATGCATGAGAGAAGTATCAATTGGATGCCTCTCATACATGCCTGGACCAGGGATCATACATGCCCTTGCAGGAGACTGAACCCACAACCTAGGGACGTACCCTGACCGGGAATCAAACCTGCAACCTTTCAGTTATGGGACAACACTCCAACCAACTGAGCCGCAGAGGCCAGGGCTCCACATGGAATTTTTCAATATCTTCTAACACATCTTGAGTCAGTCTCCACTTGGTAACACATATTCTAATGCACCCAGTACTTCACAGGAGACGTGGTGAGCAGAAAGTCCCAGTTCGTCCCCTGAGACCTGCCACCGTCAGGACCTTGAGCTGTGTTAACATGGCTGCAAAGCTCTGAATTCCAGCTGAGCCAGGGAACATTTTTCCTGTTTCTCCAACTCAATTTTTTTTAAATACCTGGGACATTTTTGCAAATTAGAGGGGGTTTTTTAATTGATTTTTAGAGAGAGAGGAAATGGGGGTGAAGAGAGAGATTGATTCGTTGTTTCACTTACTGACGCATTCATTGGTTGATTCTTGTATGTGCCCTGACTGGGGATCGAACCCTCAACCTTGGTGTATCAGGCCAGAGCTCTAACCAACTGAGCTACTCAGCCAAGGCTCCACCTCTCAGTTTCTGATCAGCAGCATGGGATTAAAATAATGCCCATCCCAAAGCATTCATGCAAGAAAACGATGAGAAAATGCAATTTAAGCATTCATCATAGAGCTGGGCGATTGTTCAAGTTCACAATAATCCAAGTGATATCAACAAAAAGAGAGATTTAGAGTGGACCCAGGTTACAAGCCTCACACGGGCAATGTGTAAACATGACCACTCTTCCTTAGATGTGGCGCTTACTGGATGTCTACTGGGAGAAAGGAAAGCTCACCTCTTGGTGGAGGCCGACTCACACACGGTCCAAGTCATCTCTTTTTGATGTCTTCCTTCCATTTTTTTTTTTTTTTTCCCTGAGCTAGACCTACCCCCCACCCAGCTACTTCTGGGTGATTAGGTGCTATTTTATCTGAAAGGTCTCCAAAATTTTCATTTTGACCGCAGCTAAATACTACCCCTTTTCATTTTAGTAGCTAATTTTGCTCTGCACGAAAACCAGAGCTACCCTCTTCCTGGGGTGAGCACCCTGGCACTGATTAGTCTGCAGCTTCTACCGCATGCAAAGCACCATTCCCGGTTCCGGCACTTGGCTGTGCAAAAGTACTGATTAACTGGGTGCGTCCACGTGACCCACGTACACGAGGCTGAACTCAGCAGGCAGGACAGGGAACCATGACAAACGAATTAAAAAAAAAAATAGTTCCATGACGGACAGCTACAAGAGAAAGGTATTTATGTTTTGTCTTATGCTAGTGTTTTGTTCTGTTTTTTAATTTAAAAAACATATAATTCCTAATCAATAGACCTTACAGAAGTCTTTCCAGGCTGGAGACATTATCTGCTTGCTCAGTGTGCTTCCGAGTTTTTAAATCACTGAATCCCCAGAAGACGTTCCAGCCTGAAAGGAGCCCAAGATGCATTTCACAGCTTCCGGCCCATCCTTCCCTGCATCAGCGCCTCGTCTGGTGGGACCCACCCGTGTTTCACATGCTCCGTCTTTTGGGAGAAAAGTTTACATAGGGAAACCAGCACCGCTAATATCAAGGAACCGGAGAGTTATCTTGGACAACAGGGCCTTGCATCCATCCTGGCTCTTACGAAGGAGCTTTGGGCCATTCTTATGACCAGAAAAGGAAGACATCAACTGTGGTCCGTAAACATAATGACGAAGCATTGATAAAAATCTCAGAACTGCACGTGTAGATGCACCGTGGGGTGATGCTACTAAAGACGTCACCCCTCAAGTGTTCCATGACCTGGAGCCGGGGGCCAGACACACACGGAAAAGCAGCGAGTACCGAATTGTTACCGGTGTGCGAAATTCCACCAGCCTGAAGCATCGCTCGCTCTTCGCGAACACGCAGGAGACGCAGCAGCCCCACGTAAGACTTCTGCCCCGGAATTATTCTGGGAACCTCCTTCAGCGTGTCACTGCCGTCTCCTTCACAAAGGGGACTTTTCCCGAAACGGTGGAGACTCACAGGCCAGGCGTTGCCCATGGCGCCACGCTCCTGGCTTCAACCCAAGTGTTCCCTTCACTCAATAGGCAGAATTCATTCAAATGAATTCCTCGCAGCCCAGGAAAGGTGAGAAAATACGGAAAGGCCAGGGATTGCAAGAACAGGCCCCCTACCCCAGAGAATGGTTTCATAATTATAATAGCTCATTTTAATCACTGTGATTGTTTAATGTATTACGAGCACAGAGCTATAGGGATAATAATTGTCTTATCAGTCACAATCTCTTTGTTATCAGCAGTGCCCATTTGGGAGTTTCCATCAATAGTCCCTCTCTCTCGACGTCCCTCACACATCAAGTGTCCTTAATTACGGGGGCAGTCGGAGCTCCCTGGGGACAAAGCTGGAGACGACGAGAGCCATCAGGTGAGGAGAGAGGCTGGCTCTTCCCTTCTTTCTGCCTGCTCCAGCCTCTGCAGCTGAAGCCGCCCATGTAGCTTCCTCCATCCTTGCGACACTTTAAATGTGAAACGCGTAATTTAGCTAAAAAATTTCAGTTATTTTTTTTCTTGCATGCTTCAGATGCTGGGTTCAAACCATTAGCATATAACAAAAATCAGAGCAGATGTAACGCAACAGATTCCTTAAGGGAATCCATATTTTTACATATTTTGTAATAAGGAAACTGTCACTCCCAGATGGTACCGAGCTAATACTGGTGCTTTGCTTGCTGATAACATACTAAAAAATAAAATTAATTGTATTCTATTTGATGACAATGAAGTCATTATCATATATACTGCACTCTTAAAGGGAACAGAGCCAAAGATCAGCTTCCTGAGTGATTAGGTTTATTGATTTTTTCTTTCTTTTTTTTTTTTCTTGGCCTGGCCAGGGGGAAAAAAAAATCCCACTTGGATCTTGGAGTTGGGAGTCCCTTGCACCTGGCATCAAAATGCACCGTGGTTTATAAATGTGGTGAAGGAGGAAAAAAATGCTGGATGGAATTGTTAGCAATATTAGGGAGAAGCCTGGCTGCAAAAATACAGCACGTCAGAGACTTCCAAGGCACCTCCTGGGAGAGAAGTGTGAGCCATGAGATTTCTCTTTGCTAATTCATAGTGAAGTCATCGCCCACATTTCAAGTCCATTATTGCAAGTCATACTAAGCTGGAAATATGTATAATAAGCCTCGAAATTAAAATAGAATCCTGGGACATATTTTGGTATATTTGTAGGTATTTTTCATCATAAAGCAGGGTCTTTTCTTGATATGTGCTTTTAACCTGCCATCAGCTTGGAATGCCTTCACATTTAGAACTTACAATAATCACACAATAAAGTGTATCTTCACTTAGCATTCTCCTATATTAATATTAATTACAACTCTTTCTAGATCCTGCCTGGGAAACCACTGTTACAGGTAGTATGTTTTTTTGACTTGTATTATGGGTTACATCCTTTTATCCAAAATCAAAGAAAAAGGAAAAAAAAAAAAACCCACATATGATTCTACACACCAGTCTCTCCCTCTCTCTCTCTCCCCCACACTGCCTCCCTATCTATCTATGAATTTATAAATTTTGTTCTGCTCCAAATCCATGCACTAGGCTGGCATCTCTTTGTTAGTGCTGAGTGGAGATTATAATACCATTGCTATGAGATACTGGTACAGTACTAGTTTTCAGGTTAGGATAGGTATATGTATAATGACATAAACATAGGGATCCCCCTATTGGACGGGACTTCATTGTAGCGTAATGTTGGAAACTAACCACAGTAAAACGGTTCATTCTTTGGAAGGTTTGAATGCCTGGAAGCCAATGGAATAGGTCTTTCGAGATCATGAGTAAAATAAAAAAGAATTCTTTAAAAAAAAAAAGCTATGGGCAGTATAAAGTATATGAATAATAGAATAGATTCCTATACCTTACATCTATATATTATAAATGTTTTAACAGAAAGGCAGTTTTAACCCTGAATCAATGCCGTTTTTGAGAGTCAGAGGCTGCTTAGTTAACAAGCAGGTATTCCGTGTGTCCCAGGCAGACTTCGGAAGCTGCTAACAATGGAGGAACTACCTAGATGGCCCTGTGCAGGTTAGAGCTTATTGAAAAGTCACCGTAGTCGTGGGAACAGAGCTGACTGTTGTCTGAAGGCAGGCAGGGACTAGATGCCATGTCTTAAACAAGATGCCCTGGGTGGCGAACGCCTGGTGTTGCACTAGAGTGACGCATGCTGAGTGTGCCGGTCTGTAAAACAGGTGCCACGGATGCCCCACGGGGAACAGGTGGTGTGGGGCAGAAGTCCCAGACTCCGGAAAAGTGCAAGAAACTTAGAGATCTTCGTTCAAACGTTTCCTTTTGCAGAGACGAAACCCAAAATACAGAACGGCATCTTGATTCCAACCTGGGGACAAAGAGGGTCTGAAGGTTTCACCAACGTTGTTGCAATTGATATGCCTGTGACTCTCAACAGCGGGTAGTAAAGGTCTGGTAAGATGTGACTTACAAAGCGACAAATCAACAACCAGATCGAAGGGATTTCAAAAGTTCAATCGATTTTGATCTGTGTAACTCATAGCAAGGTGGTTATTTTAGGAGGAGTGGTGATTTCCAGGTGATTTTGCCCCATTCTGGGGCTACTAGAAGGTGTTTTGTCTTGTTTTAGCAAAACCACCAACAGATGCAAGAGGCAGAGAGGAAGCAGATGAAACAGAAATACGGGAATCAGTGATATAGTTTCATATATAAAACCTTCTATGTGTGGTGTCATGTAAAGCTGCTCTAAGATAAAATGAGATCTGGACTTTTTTGTGATGTTGCAGTGATTCACATCACGCCCCAAAGACTCTTCATGGGCTCCGTCCTCCACCCTCTGGTCCGAGGTATCAGATACAAACGAATCTGCATTCGAAAAGGTCCCGGCAGAGCTGTGGAATGAAATGGTCCTGAATGTGGGTTCCCCTCCCGGGGCTTGAGTTGTTTTAGCTCAGTCTCAATGGGCACTGCTCGCAGTGACCACGCACCTCGGTGTTTTCAAGTGCTGAGTGGAAATGACAATCCCTATTTTTACCTTTGCAGGACTACGAGAAGACTCCAACGAGGTCATTTGCATGAAAGAGTTAGGACACGGATATGTTAGGGTTTCTGGAGATTACAAGTCGAAGGGCTGATGGAGGGGCCTTGGGGTTCCCGTGCGCAGCATGCAACCCCAGCCAGGACACAGAAGGCAGCCCGTCCTCCTCCACCTCAGAAAGCAGCTGCTCACATTCTCGGGTGTGCAACTCGCAGGCTTGGGAAGCAAGATGCGAACAGACTGTTTGGCACGGAGTAGAATTCTCCCGAAGACCTGGCAAGGGGATCCGTTTTAAGTAGTCAAATACTCATCAAGACAAATACTAATTGAAGTTTCGAACAAATTAGGCTTTGCCTGTGTCAGGCCCAGAAGACAACAGGCACGTCTTCTGGATTTGACTGGCGTGAGGTCGGCCATGTTTTCCCGCAGCCTGAAGGTCACAGCGGCTCTCGGACTCTGCATGGGCACACAAACTTGACCAAGCTCCTCCAGCCCTTCGGGTGCTTTCCTCGGGTAGCAATGTAGGAGATTAGGAGCAAGAATATCTTGAAGGTCATTCCACATCATAATGAAATTCAGGGGTGTCACATTCCAGTGCCATAGTTTTATGAATGACACTCTCGGTTAAGAACACTATTTCATACCTAACCATTTCTGGCTGCCTTTAAATCCCTGGAGACCTACTCTGTAGCACTCAGTAGGCACTCAGTAGGCACTCAGTATTCATGCAAAGGACACCACTAAATTCATTCATTGACATAGGAAATATTCAGCGCCATTTACAGAGCAGGTGCTGGATGAATTCAGGAAGAACCAGGTTACGCTGAATTACTTGAGTAAGTGTATGAACACTGGGTTTCCAGCGTAGCCCCAGTCTTGCATCCTAATCTGCCGTTTGTAATGCCTGAGCTTCTTGTCAAAAAATGAATTTCAAGATTGACCTAAAGAGAGCAACGGAGGAAAGGCTACAGTTCCGCACTTGCTATTATAAAAGTTAAGAGTGTCGAATGGTACCCTGGCTTGGTGGGAAACGCCCGGAGGGGATGTATAGCAACTTTAACTCATAACGCACAGGCATTCGGGGCTGGGGTGTGGGTAGAGGGGGAAGCTTGGCTAAAAGTGATCAAATGTTGTCCAGTGAATACCTCCGCCCCCTAGGAATTGCTCTTGTCTAGGTACTTATTCTTATAAATGGGATTTGAAGCCCCAAATCGGCAGGTGATGTGGTTGGTAATGTTGCGTGAGAGGAAGTATTAAGTGTTCTTTATAAAATCAGCTGAGTGCTTTAGAGGTTTAAAAATATATACTCCATCCTAAGCAAACTTAATTTGAAGCGGATATTTTCTCATTCACGCTGGTGGATGAAGCAATCTGTCCAAGTGAAAGAGCCTCAGGAATGTGTGGTCCAACGATTGGGAGCTGGCATTGAATGGTTCCATGAGAATTTGCCGAGACCCCATAAATACCCATAAACAGGAGATGTCATCCTTAACCACGGCCTCCGGGCAGAGTCTTTTTAAATATATGCACAGCTGCGGTTAAAAAGATGCCTCCTCTTAAGTGGGTTCTTGCTGTAACCAGGAAGTTAGAATAATGAACGCACGGTTTCCTTTCATAAATCTTCCCCCTAACAAACCATAGCTGAGTTAACCTATGAGATTTCAATAGGAAAAGGACTTGGGAAGGAAGCTCGTAAGTTCAAAACAACGCAACCTTTTCGGATGTTTCAAGGGGGTCGGACATGCATTGTCACGCTTCGGGTTTCACAATAACCCTCCGAGTCAGAGACGACTTCTCCCAGATAATACAGCGAAGCAAGTGAACTGACAGCTGTTTGGTTCAGGTGAGATATATAATCTTCCCGCTCTGAGACCACGCCTTCTGAGCCTGCCTCGCAGCATGAAGCCACGCCCACACGCGCGGTGGGGCGGCTTAAAATCTCCCTAGGCAACACCTGAGCTGTCTCCAGTGTCCTCGCTCATTTTGGCAACTCAAGCATGGGCTGTAGTTTCAGTTTGGCGTGTTCAGTCTCTCTCTTTGTGATCGGCCTGACAGCGTGTACGGTTTTCCCAAAATTCCTGTGAATGCGGTTCATGCGACTGGAAAGGTGCTGTTACCAGTCCCGTGAAGCAGGTAGGGGCCTGCTGCTCCCCTCGCCTCGTTTGCCGCTGAAGCCGCAGCCCCGAGACGCTGCGCAGCACTTAGCAGTGGGCCGTCAATAAATTCTTCCTGAAATTAAGGATAAAAGACCCAATTCTGTGCCTGCTCGTAACTCAACGTGGAAAGGGTGTTTTTCCGAGCCACCGAGTTCGCTCCTGCAGACTGGAGACTTTTCTCCCAGGCTTATTTACAGCATTGGCCCTGAATCAAGATAGTTTATCAATAAATAATTTGCATTTATCTTGTTTTCTCTAGATGACCCACTGCGTAAATCTTCGCCACATTTGAGGTTTTCCTTTTGAGTGGTGTTAATTCATTCTCACCAGGCTTCTGAGTCTTCCAACATTTACAGCTACCCAAATATGTGATGGGGGCAGCCAAGGGGCTTCTGCAGGAGGGGCTCACGCGGGTAAGCTTCCTGAGTCCCATTCAAAGCTGCGCGTTTCTTTTATTAGCCATGTTTGAGTTTTCTAACCCCAAAATGTAAAGTGCAAAGAAAGACATACTGGGTAGGAACATACTGAGGGTCCCAGTTGTGTTTGTTCTAAAGACGCCGGTGCTGCTAATTTCAGGCGCCGTTTTGTTATTTGGGTTCACGTTACAGTCTGGTTTTGGATGAAGTGTGCTTTTATTAATTCTATTGCTTTGGTTTATTTGTATTCCAATATGTACTTCATCTCCCCCAAATACTACGTAAATATGATCTCTGTAAAAATATTAAAAATCACAAATAATACTCAAGTACCGTTTATATAGCCCTGTAAGAACTTCCCACCCAGCACGTTCCTTCGAGAGAAGCAGCCACAGGAACCGAGGGAACGGGGGTGTTCTTCAAGGCTTCTGGAAACGTAAGCACACTATAAAACAGACTCGTGGGAAATAGATAATGTTGTCTTCGGCTGGAAAACATCCTAGTGATCTTGCCCATGACCTTGAGTATAGTAAAACCACACTCGCCCTCATTGTTTCCTAATACTCCATGGTATGAGATACTATCAGTAGGAGAGGTCACTAATGGTGGCGAGGAGGTGGACGAAAGGAAGCTCTTGGACACTGTTGGTGGGAAGGTAAACCTGTGCAGCCTCAATGGAAAACAACGATGGGGGGCTCCTTCAAAACCCCCAAACAGGTCTACCGCAGGATCCAGCCATTCCGTCTCGGGGCATTTACCCGAAGGGAGGGAAGACAAGCTAGCAAAGAGATCCACACTCTACCACGTTGCTGGCAGCATTAGCCAGGATACGGAAAGAGCCCGTCAAAAGGTCACAGGGTGGAATATTATTCAGCCACGAGGAAGAAGGAAATCCTGCCGTTTGTGACAACATGGGTGGCTTGGCTGGCGTAGCTCAGTGGATTGAACTCGGGCTGCAAACCAAAGGGTCGCAGGTTCAATTCCCAGTCAGGGCACATGCCTGGGTTGCAGGCCAGGCCCCTAGTGGGGGCCACGTGAGAGGCAACCACACATTGATGTTTCTCTCGCTCTCTTTCTCCCTCCCTTCCTCTCTCTAAAAATAAATAAATAAAATCTTAAAAAAAAAACAAAACATGGGTGGGCCGGGAAGACATCGGGCTAAGTGAAAGAAGTCACACAGAGAAAGACATAGTGCAGGATCTCACCCGCATCTTTCAGACTATAAGATACACTTGTTCCCCCCAAATTTGGGAGGAAAGGGGGAGTGAACCTTATAGTCCAAACGTAGCTTACCTGGCTCACTGGGGGGAGGGCGGTGGTGGAGCAGGGTCAGAGGTTATTAAATATTTTACCGCATTTTTTGCTTCAATTTTTTTTTTTACTATTTCCCTCCTCTAAAACCTAGGTGCCTCTTATAGTCCTAAAAATACGGTATGTGTGGCAACTGAAAAAGCCCAGCTCGTAAAGACAGAGGGCCAAAGGTGGGGGCTGGGCAAGATGCCGTTTAAAGGCAGAAACTTTCAGTGCGCAGCAGACGGGTCCTAGAGAGCCAATGTGCATGCAGCGAATACGGACAATGGCCTTACAATCGCTACAAGTGCTACAATCGCCCATCTCACCACGAGACTAGATCTTAATTATCCCAACTACAAAAAAGAAATTATAATCACGCAATGGGATAAAAGGTGCTGATTATCACTACACTGCCAATCCTATTACAACAGACAAACACGAGGTGTAGAGTAGATAAGTGCACACCTTAAATTCACACAGCGTTATATGTAAGATACCTTTCAATAAAAAACTGTTTAACCAACGTGTGGTGTTTTGGTTCTATCCTTTTGTTTTTTGCCAGTTTTGAAGGCAGGAAGGCATACAACTTGCTGCACTATTTCATTTTAAATGATTCTTATTTGATGATAACTCTATCACTGTGTTTAATGAGATCACGGTTTCAAGATCTGAGGTCTGTTAGGTGAAATGTTCACATTTGGGTGCTTCTCTTACCCATGACAAAAGATGCCATGATTTTTGTTTTCAAAAATAATGTTGAAGACGTTCTTTCTCACTTTACCCTCCATTTCCCGCCCCCCAACCCCCGCAATTTAAAATCCTTCTTACGAGGATTGGATCAGAACTACCGTCATTCTCTATGTCCTAGTTAGGAACCCTTTGACAGTGACATGTTGCTATTTGGGGGAGGCCAGTTTTCCTAAGTGTGTCCTCTGGGACCCTTTGAAAAGACGCTGGTTCCCTGGCCCACTTCCCGAGACTTGTATCCACATCATCCAGGGGAATGATCTTTATGAACATGTGTTTCGGGGAGACCTGAGTTTCTGGCAAACCAGGGATAAGCGATCCCTTTGGCACAGACGCAGGAACCCAGACTCACTCCAGATAGTGGACACATTCCATTGGGCCAGAGAGATGATACTGAACTGCAGACATACCTCAGCGGATGTCCTGTGCCCACGTTGGGGAGACAGCGAACATCTATTGAAGGTGACGCTTTAATCCCTAACTGGTGACACTGACTGCGCTCTGTGGCACTTGTGATTCCAAATCCTTCTGTCCTGGCTGGGTGGCTCAGTTAGTTGGAGCATTGTCCTAATACACCAAGGTTGAGGGTTCGATCCCCAGCCAGGGCACATACAAGAATCAACCAATGGATGCATACTCCCTTCCTCACTCTCTAAAATAAAATAAATAATTCTGACACCGGACAGAGAAGCTGTGTGGTCCTAAACTGCTTCCACCTGCTAAAACAGGTTGCGTTTTAAGCAGGGTTAAATGAGGTGCACCATTTGGAAACAGATGCAAAAATAAGTCAGCTCTCTCAGGGCGGAGGCTGTGTGCCTTGTGGTTTCTGAGTGCTTCAAAGCTTACGCTCCATCTCTATGTCAATCAACTAGGAAACAAGAGAGAAGGCTGGGTACCAGTTTTACTAGACTCAGAGATTTTTGAGCATTCCATGGTCTGCCTGCCATTTGATGTCCTGGTGTACTGATTCTACTTAGCCTTACTCAGTTCATTTTTGAAGTCATTACACACAAGTTCCTGTATGTTAGTTGCAGTTTATGTAATATTCTCTACATTTCGTGGAAGTAAATTTAAAAAGGGGACGTAGTTACAGAGGGGAAGAGGAAAGGCCAGTTTTAAGGCATCAGAAGGTCCATTTAAATGAACTTCAGTTTAGGGCCCAGGTTTGTCCTCTTCCAGTGGCCTCACCGTTACAAGCTCTGCTGGTATAGCTCGGCCTGGGAACTGGGGAAGGACCAGCCAGGCGATCGGGGCTGGGGGCAGGGGCTGCAGAAACGACATTCTCAAAGTCGGGACACAAAAAGGAGTCGATGTCTCCGATAAACTCACGTTGCATAATTACACCATCTTAATTCTATTGACACTTCTGCTAAATTAAAGTTAAATAATTATGTTAGTTATATTGATAATTAATCACATTAAATAAAGTAAAATAATCATAATGGTAAAATACTCCTGCCTCTAGTCAGGAGTAGAATAACTCAGGAAAAAGAGAAAAACATCATACCAGGTAACTTTTGGCACCCGGCTGGTATATTATTTGAGAGTGTGTTTCCATGTACATTTGTATTTGTTATAATTCTTTTTTTAAAAATCTCAGAGAGCATCACTAACTGACATTGATCTAGATGCTCCCAGCCCTTGCTTAAGAAAAAAACAAAAAACAAAAGCAGAGAAGGAGAATAATAAAGCTTTTGCATGGCCAGGATCTAATTTTCTCTCAAATTTGTCCTCTGCTTCCTCAGGAATGTCTACATTCTCCCCAAGGTGAGAAGTCTACGTTCTCCCCTGGAGAAACTGACACGGTAGCCAAGTTCAAAGACTTTCCACTAGAGTGATGTACAGTGAGAAACATTTCTACTGAGTGAGGCTTAGAAGAGGCTTTTTTGTGTGTCCTTGGAGGGAAAAAATGGATACGAATTCTGCTTTATGTATAAGAACTGTCTTCCCTCACTTGAACCTTCCTTTTGGCTTAATGAGACTAAGACCCATTAAAAACAAATGCTTTAAATGTAAGGATCAAATTGGAAACTTTCCTAATGAATCATGGCTTTGTTTATGGTGGTCTGAAACTATAAATGCCTTTAGAATTCTCATAAATGTAGTCTCATCTCTCTCTGTCTCTCTCTGTCTCTCTCTCTCACACACACACACACAAACCAAAGAAGCCACATTATCTGAAACTTTAAGATTGTGAATGCAGTCTTTAAAATTTAGCTTCTTTTGTGAATTCATGGTTCTTCAAGCAGTACTGGAATGTTAATTTAATAAACCCACTATGTGTAATATCCTTGGGTATCTAATGACTTTGCTAATTATTGACTTGCTGAACAGCTTAAAACGCCTCCCTCTCATGTAGCCAATTTGAAGGCTGCAAATGAATCAAACAATACCAGCAAACTGACTTTGAATTTGATTTACCTGAGGAGAGCAGAGAAAGCACCTCAAAAAATGCGCCTTCTAATAAACTGTAACGTAAAACAGCCCTGGTTTATATGCTAGTCTCATTAATTATCTTTTCTTAACAATAGCAAATTGGTTGGCGAATCATAGATCTTCATTTATAAGACAGAGTGATATAACGCTATTACATGAAATAGCATGATTTATTGAACTTGGGAATTTCAGTAAAAGGCTGAATGGCTTTCAAATCCAGTAAGAACCGTCTCTTTGATGATCGCATTTGATCTAGGGGAAGCTGTCACTATTTCCTGCCAAGAAAATACGTAATGTAACTTCTGCAAAACCTCCACGACTTCCTGTCCATCACTGAGCTCTGTGCATCCTTTATTCCCACTCCCGCCTGGAAGATGCATGCGAACCAGGAGGCATCTCAGTACCGCCCGACGGGCTGTCTGTGAAGCAGCATAAAGAAAGACTTAAACTTCACAATTGCCAATAATGAGCAATCATTACTCAAATTACTCCGAGCACTGATTAGGTTTAAAGTAATGAAGAAACCACCATAATCAATCATCATCAACCCAAAGGAAGTCAATCTGCTTGGAGAGACCTGGGAGTTAGCCCAGGGCTCCACCTACAGGGTCCCAGGGACAGAAGGCTGGCTTCAGGCCATGCCCTCCCCGAACTTCCTTATGCCGGTCACCCCCACTGCCTGCGCTGAAGTGTAAAAGGAGGAAAGCTAAACTCAAACTCGCTTTCCCATGAGGGCTCTTTCCAAACAAGCAGTCCCGATTGCAACCCAGCATAATTCTGGCATCATTAAAAAATAAACAAAAATATTAAGGCGATCCTCCCCATGCAGAGTAAGGACTAGATAGATCAATAGATTGATAGAGTGATAGATAGATAGATAGATAGATAGATAGATAGATAGATAGATAGATAGAACAGGCAGGGGACAGATAATTAAACTTCCGGCTAGGCTACAGGTGACCAACCATTTTCACTGAACGAGATTGGGGAGCTCCTGGGATACGGAATTCTCCTTTTAAAACCAGGACAATCTTGGCAAACCAACCTGGATTAGTGACCCAACTCTGTGATAGATAGTTTTCCAAGAAGGTGATGTTTTAAAATTCAGCTGATGCGAACTACGATAGCAATGTTGCAGGGAAGGAACTGGAACATAATAAGAAGCAAATTTGAAGGAAATCCCTTTTGGCTACTTTCTACTGCAAAAGAGAACAGCTTCCTACGTGAGCGTACAATTTTCTCCATCAGTACCTGGGCAACATTTGGTTTCCGCGGTCTGATCGGGGAAATCGCAGAGCCAAGAACTGTTTCCTTGCCATGTGTTTTACGTTTTTGCTGCACTTGCCAACTTATTGGGATTCCATGCATCTGAGAAAGGATTGCACTGGTCCCTTGAAGTAAGTGTAAGAGTGAGTCAGTTTAACAGACCCCAGAAAGGCCACCTCAGAAGGGAACTGAAATAAAGTGCCTGCTCACACACCAGAACATTTGCGATCCCAGATGGGCGTACATATATAGCGTTCGGGGAAACATACACCATTTTGAATAGGGAGGTTTGTTGGCCCATTTGGAAGACAACTGGCTGTATTCTGTCCAATAACATTTTACTGAGTGGATATTATCGCAAAGAGCAACCAACCGATTACCTGATTTAAATGTGTAGGTATATGCGAGTGAGCGTGTGCTTAGTTACAGCCTGATTTATAGCGCGTAATGAAAACAACGTCAAAATATGTGCAATCTTTCCCTTGCTCTTTTGCAAGATTAGATGGGTTAGAAAAGTAATAGAAAAGCGGGGAGTTGGGGAAAGATGGATGGTATTTTGAAGCATTTTTGAAAATATTTACGGACGTTTCCTGCTAATGGGGTCCGTAATTGGACTGCAGCGTCAGACGCACTGACAGAACTAGTCTCCTTCCCTGAGAAGTTTCTGCGCGGCCCTTATTTCGAATGTATGCGGACCATCTATCTTTGACAACAATAATAAATGATTTCCATGGTAACCAGAGACAGAGCCGAAGAGATGTCATCTCGGCCCAGCAACAAAGAGAGGGGCTCCGGAGGAAGCTCCCTGGCGAGGTTTCGGTCAAGATACTACGTTGTCAACATTTCAAAACTAAATTACCTTGAGTGTGACGGAAGGTTATCAGGCTATTAAAAATGCATTGTCAGAGGAGAGGCAAATTATCTTTTGCAGTTTTTTTTTTTTTTTTTTTTTTTTTTTTGGCAAAATGAGAAATAAGAAGGAGAGGAAAGAAAAGACCACCTATCTAGGTTTTGTGGCTAAGGACCAGAAACTAAACTAGCTTGGGCTCTTAACACTGAACTAGTAACAAAAACGGTATAATACTGAAAATTTCAAATGACTGATAACCTCCCGTGAAAATGTCAAACCCCATTTGTGACACTGGGGTGCTGAAGGGGGTGGTGAAGCCACAGGTTCGATTTTCGTTTATAGCAAACAGCAACAGTAGTCCATCAGCCCTGCCTCTCCCCTTCTCCTGTGTCGTTCTGTTTGCCTTGAACTTCAGGATCTGCCGCTGTTTTGGCACTCCAGCTCTGTTTACATTCTTTTAGTCAGGTAGACTTACGCTTAATTGGACAAGCGTCAGATTACGCATCTGAATTCCAGTTAAAATGTTTACCTCCAAGCAGGGTTACCTGAAACTTAACATTTATGGTAGTTATTCCGTCTCAGGGATGTTACTAACGTTGGTCGGTAAAAGAACACCCTTTTTCATGTATAAACGGAATTATCTTTCGAGTTCAGACCCTTGATTCAGTACTAATCCGTGTTAATAGTGCCGAATTCTAAAAGGATTGCACAAATGAATAATCTGGGTTTGGGACTTCCGAAAAGACAGCACAGGTCAGTAACGGAACTCTTTTAGGAATTCACTAGTTTTTCCTGATCGATTGATTGTTTAGATGAACTGAATCCAAACCTCTGAATAACCAGAATTAATGAGGTCATTGAGAAAATAATGAAGATACATGTGACCCCAAATCACAGTTAAGATAACAATAATAGTAACAACGATAATATGACAATGGCAATGACCGAATTCTTCTGTCAGGCACGAGTCACTCTTTGCATGCACGATATTATTTACTTTTCACAAAACCATTGCAGAAAAGTAGAATTATTCTTATTCCCTCTGTTTTCTAAGTAAAGATACTGAATAACGTGACCAAGCTATAAGCAACGATTCCAGAGCAAACAGCAGAACAAATTTATCCCTTGTGGGTTCACTGGATCCAAGTAACTGTTGGAGGTGTGGCAGCATCTGGGACTGTCCCACTTTGTCCCTTATCTGGATGTCACTGCTGGGTCAGCTGGGCCTGGGAGCCCGAGACCAGCCCTCCCCTGGACACCACAACAACTGACCACCGGATGGACTTCCCCGTTTACAGAAGGGGCTGCGACTCTGACAACACAGGGGCCTTTGCCTCCCCGGGGGTGTCACAGCTGTCTGCTCAGCCCTGCAACTTAGCGTCAACCCAATGCTTGGGGATCGTAATGGGACAGCACGAGGGTCACTTAGAAAAGGGACAGGTTAGGGCAGGAAGAGAAATCAATTTATACAGTGAACCGAGCCTTTTAATTTTTCCTCAGATGCAATCCAAACACGCAAGTTGCGTGGCTTGATAGAATTTTGTCACTTCAAGTAACTTCGGTTGCAGTTTCATGATTTAAAAAACTCTTTAAGCCAGATGAACAGAGCAGGATACACAATAAAACGGGAAAAATAAAAGTTTCCAAAAGCATAGCAGTACTATTAAGGGTACCTCGTCTCTAACCCAGATCCCACGTGACCACGCTGTATGTAGATTTAAATTATTTTCCCCAATTATTACATTTCTGTCGCACTGATGATAGGTCACAGTACCTGATCTGCTATATTGGCAGCGCTGACTATTAGTGAACTCAGACCTCGTGTATAATTTTACATCTACATTAATCGCACCAGTGTAAGATATAATAAATACAATTTAACAGCTGATGTCGAAGGCTAACCTGTAAACTCCTTAACAGGCAAAGTCACCAAAGAGAGAAGAAAAGGTAATCGACCTTCATTTAGCAGCAGTAAAAAGTAAAATCTGCCATCGGATGCTTTCTATGCACAATTTCACGTTTTGAAATTTTTTTCAAAATAATACCAAATTCATTGACATGCACAAAGCTCATACTAATCAGTAGGAAAAAAACAAACCGAATCAATGACAGCCTCCCACCCCAAGTCACTGTAACCTAAAGGGCCGGGGACACGAAAAGGCAACCCACAACTCGGCGTATAAATACCAAAATGACTCGGCCTCACTAGTGAAGGAAATAAATAGAAACTAAAGCAGTAACACAACAACTATTTATTTGTCGTGTGTTTGCAAACATTTAAAGATGATGGAGCACAATTTTTATAGGAAGCAATTCCACTGCTGCATTCGGATTTCTTAAATAGGCATGCTGCCTGCCTTGGCTCTTTTCTCCAGCTTGGCTGACTTCTTCCACTTCTCAGATCTCCCGGGAAGCCTAACCACCTTATTTAAATTTGCCACGCCCCTGAGCCTCATTCCCCAGCCCCCCTAAGCCACGCCCCTGAGCCGCATTCCCCACCCCCTTAAGCCACGCCCCTGAACCTCATTCCCCACCCCCTTAAGCCACGCCCCTGGGCCTCCATTCCCCATCCCCTTAAGCCCACTCTGTGGTATTGTTTTTTTTCTCAGTAAAGAGCACGTATAACCTTGCGATGTTATGCGCTCTGCTCATTGATTCTCTTCCTTACTTTTCATTTCTCTCCCATTATTAGAAGACAAGTTCCTCGTGGGCAGACATTCTTTTATTTCTCGTGTTAACTGATACACACACCGACAGCCCAAATACCCACGTGGACCAGAACAGCCTCTGAGACTTAATAAGCACTCAGTCTACGATGGTTGGACGAAGGAACGCTACTGCGGGCTGATGGATCAGTGCAAGTGTAACGGGGCTGCTTAGTGCAGGTGGTGAGATCAAGTCCACTGTCAGCTTCTGCCAGTCACTTCCCAGCTACAACCCTACCTTGCCCCAGCTGCTTTTTTCTTTCAAGGAAATAAACAGATATCCACATCCCTGGGTTTGTGCTCACAAACCCACCTCACAGGTTATAACTGGGAAGCACTGGTGGCGGTGGGTTTATAGTGCATTCCTTCCAAAGTGCATTGCTGTGTTGCATAAACTTTGCACGTGAGCAGAAATCTGTGGACGCTGCCTCAGTTTCTTACCTTCGCCTAACAGATAGCCTTCGGTCTGTCATTCATTCCACCACGTATGACACATGCTTCTGCTTTTCTAAGTTCTGGTCCATTTTAGCAAAATCAGAATCCTACTAAAGCAGTTTCTTCATCTACCTGCCCGTTACCAATTAATGATGCCTTGTTAGACAAATCACTTGGAACGCTGATGAGGTTTCCCAGGACACGAAGGCCAGCTGGATCGATCCTCCGCCCACCTGTGGCTCCTGAGCCGGCGGCCAAAGGTCAGCCCAGTTCTTGGGGGCCTCTGCCATGTCAGCAAAAATTAGCAAGAAGGTGGCCAAGTTGTCAGCGGGGCACAGAGACAATTAGTTAATGATTAGGACACCAACCGCTGGGGGACTGATAGCAAAATGAGCCATCTTGGGTACATTTGCATGCATTTAGAAAATCCATAGCACAGTAAAAAGTATGCTGCCTCAGAGAGGAAAATGACGTGCCTTGAAACCAAATTAAAAATAGAACTTAATGGTGAGCAAAAGTATGTCCGACTCGAAAGAAGGTCACGGATGTGTCAGAAAAAATGTGGTAGCACCAATGGAAAAGATTAATTATTAACTCCCAACTATGCTTTTTTCCTTGACTCTCATGTCAGGCCTTCCCTCTGAATTTGGATCCACGTATTGACTGATCGATTCATGCATTCCTTCAGCATAGATTTCTGGAGCACTGTCACAAGCCAAACTCAATGGAAAAAAAAAATATCAAATCACATAGGTTCTGTTCCTACTCTGAAAGAGATGGAATTCTGGTAGCGAAGTCAGATTTCAGAATGGAAGAAACTATTACAATAAATGCAAATGGTTGTTAAGTGTGTTGAAAATATGCTGAGTATATTCGGGGGTGTATATTCGGGGGTAGGGAAAGAGAGAGGCCCTTTGGATTGTTAGTGTAGGAGATTACACTGAACACTGAAATTCAAAGTATCTGTTAGAGTTTTCTTCTTAGAATATGCCAGTTCTGGGGGGGGGGGGGCGGCAGGGGGAGGGGCACCTCCGCAGATCACGTGGCATTTCTACTGGAACCAGGATGGTAATGAGGCTGATGGGGCCTGAACGATCCAAAGTGTCAGGAGTGGAGATGTCATTCAGCTCAGACCTGTCCTGCTTCGTTTAAAATTCCCCTGCGCCTTTAGCCCCAGGGTGTACGCAAGTCGCTGAAAAGGAAGGGGCCATTTTCAGACAGTTTGCAAACTACCTGAACCTCCTGTTACCATTTAAACAGCAGCAGCAGGAAATCGTGCAAGTTCGAGGGAACGCGGCACAAGCGAAGCGCTTCCAAGGCTGGCAGAAGCTCATCAAGCAGAGATGTCCCCGCGCTTCATGTCACCTCGCACAAGACACTTCCATCTGACACCAAGCATTGGGGAGCTTGTCAGGAAATGCCAAGTGAGGAAGTCTCAGGGACAGAGCGTCGTAGCGCTGGAAAGACCCGGCCTGAAATTATTCTCCTCAATGCACAGCGGAGTCTCAGCCCCAAACCACCTTCTTTGGGGAAGACCCACCCGGAAGGCGCCGGGTGCTCCCGCCCCCAGGTATGATCAGGGAGGCCAGGTATTGTAGAGCCAAGAAAGAGTTTCCAGCTCAATGTGCACCTGTTAAATCCACGGACCCCAGAACGTGTAGTTTCATTTCAGACCAACGCTGTTTCTCTAACTTGCATACCCGAACCCCTGAGTAAAATGTATTTCTGCCAAATTTATTTTTACTTTGCTCCAGGCCCATTTATCTACACTTAAATAGATCATCCACCCCGTAGCAAGGCAGAAAACTCATTTAGCTGGTGGTTTTCATGCGTTAATTGGATTGTCAATGCAAAGACACATTTTGCTTTGCTGTTTTCTTTCTTTTTCTTTTTCGTTTGGAGGACACATGAGAAAAGGTGATCTTTGAAATTAAAATCCCAACTCATTCTCCTGAAAACAAAGTTTTTTTGGTATTAAAAAACCAAAAAACCATTTTTTGGTTTTTTTGGCAAACTTGATGTCTCTAGCTATGAATTTATAATAATTTCTCTTCATTATTTTCTATATTTCTCATGGGCAGGGCTAATAACATAGACACAGATAAAGCCATCTACTACTTGGATTATAAATAAGGTATCTGTTTCCATTTGGAATCATTCTATATGAGGCCAAAGCAACTGATCCTCTAGGTCATTCACTGAAATCAGTGCATTGAATCAAGGAGTATACTTTGGTTTTATAGAGGTGAAACTATACTTCCCTTCAAAATGACCCTTTGTTTTAATGCCACCAAAATGTTTGACTTCATTCAGGTGGTAGAGGCAAGAAGCAGGAAGGACGTATAGCAGAGGTTTAGAGTTTTGCATCCTGTCTATTCTCCTTTTTCCCAGAATTATTTTAAAAAACTGTGAAAACACAAATCTGTCTACAGTTGGGCAGTTGTCTACAGTTGTCTACGTAAGAACTGCTTTTACCTTCTTTCCATGTATTCCTGTACGTGAGAAGTGGGCTCACACATTACGGAGGCCGAGAAGGCTCATAATCTATTGTCTGCAAACCAGAGACCCAGGAAAGCCAGTGGTCAACTTATCGTCCGTCCAAGGCCTGAGAACTGGGAGCCCATGGCCGAAGGTCCAGTGTGAGGGCATGAGAAGACTGACGTTCCAGCCTGGCGGTTGGGCAGATCCAAGACGCCCTTCTTCCAACACGTGGTTTCATTCAGACCCTCATGGAGTGGGACACTCTGCCTTACTCAGTCCCCTGACGTAAATGCTGATCTCATCAAAGTACCCTCAGAACACACCCAGAAGTAATGTTGAACCAAATATCTGGACACCTGATGGCCAGGTCAAGGTGACACGTCGAATTAGCCACCACACCAGCCTTGTCACTAAAAGTCCTGTTTGGTGAGATTAAAATGGAAGTGCTGAGTCTCAAGTTCTAAGAAGTGTCCCTGAAGTGAAGCCATACGTCAGCTCTCACCCTGTCCCCTGTCATGTCACTGTGATGGGGAGAAGTGGGGTGCTCTACTGAGTTGATCACAGGGCCACCCTGGAAGCCCTGGATGTCTTACGTTTTCAGAAGAGGAAAATAAACTTCTATCTGGTTGAAGCTACTGTTATTTGGGGTATTTATCAATTAGAGTTGAATCAAGTCTTAATGCTTTTATGATGGAAAAAGAGAGAGAGTGGCAGGAGAGAAAAATACATGGATGCGTAGTAAACATTTGTTATTGCTCTCAATGGGTTCTTGGAATGAATAACCACAGTGAATGATATTAGCTGCTGTGTCCCCATTTCAGGAAGAACAAGACTAACGCTCAGAAGAGTTAGAGATTTTCCTGAATTCACAAAGCTAGAATGGGACCAGGCTGGGTTTTGGCCAAGTTCAGATTCACACCTTTCTCTGGACTGGAGAGCCCTGCCTCCCAGGATCTATCAGAAATCGGGTATTACCAGGGTGGAGTGGGGAATCATTTTTTGGTGCTACGGATCTGTAATCTTTCAAACAAGACTTTAGTGTCATGAGAAGCCCGGAATGGAGGTAAAGACTCAACATAAAATATATTCATCCCTTGAGGAACTTCTTAAGTCGGAATACTGCACTCCATTCGAAATATACAGAATGTTAATTTTACAGTAACTACATTCAATGTCAAGAAATGATGTGCTTTTATGTCAGTATATTTTGGAGAATAAACCTGGAGTGAAATTCAGCAGTTTTCCCCCTTGTTTTGTGGGAATTACTTGCACCCATTCGTAATCTAATTACCGCATGAAAGTGGCTGAATTGTGCTTGTCCCATTGTTGTGTCCCCTTCCTGTCAGCTCAGAAAAGTTCCTTTACGCTTGGAGACTTGGTTTAGGGATATTTTCAGATATGTTCTTTTATAGCGGAGGGATTTGCCGAGGCTTATTTTAGGTTCTTACATTCCCTCCAGCCTTCAAAGATGACTTCTTTCCATTTCAGGGGTCTTAGCTGAATGGCCTGTCCAGCACTATTAACATAATTTAATAAGAGGCTGAACTCCATTGGGTTACCAGGAAACACCATCAGTTCTACAAAGAGCCTTCAGAAGATGCAGATACAGAAGGATACAGGAGACGCGGGTCATCTTCCGCCCCACCTGCCTTCCCATTGATGTTCGGGCACTGAGCTTGGTGTGTCTCACTGCTTTGACGTGCAAGCATCCAATTATTTCCAGTTTAGGGAGCGTGGTCAGCACCTTTGCTTTCTGACCCTGAGCATGGGTTTCCTGCGTTTCAAAAGGAAAAGGGATAAGTTTCAGAAGCCTAGGAAGAGGTTCACAGGTGTTTGGCTCCGTAAACATCTTCCACATACTTTTGTAGCTGAAATTCTGAGCAGTCAGGCCGACGGACTAGGAAGAACATTGATTGCTGGAGCATAAGGCGATAAATGTCCTGTTGCGAAGGGATGTCAGTCTCAGAAAAGGATGCAGGCAATAGGCATCCTTACGCCTTCTCCTGTCCGCACCCCACACCTGTCCAACCTCGAATCCTATTGGCTTCATCTCAGAAACAGGATTCTAGCTGCCTTTGGCCTCTTCAATGCCACTGAATTCATCCAGGAAGTTCAATCTTATTTATTTAAAAAAATCTGGTGGTCAATCCAGCTGGTTAGTGTTTTCATAGTTCATTATCAGCGTGGCTGGACGGTAAGTCAGTTTTATCTGGCCCACCAGCATATATTTATTGCCTGGCTGGATGAGCTGCTATGTTCAGCTCTGTAGAGTAAGGTGTGAAAAAGTGTTAAATTCTACTTATCAGATTTGAGTCTATTCAAGGAAGAGTTCAAATTTTATCAAAACCTATGCTTTAATGGTCCAATTAGCAAAAATCATAATATTTTCACATGAGTGGCTTATATACCATAGCACTGCATCTTATGAATCTTCCCCAAGGAGCGTTGGAAAGTTCAAGCATGCTTAGGGGAGAGATTTAGTAGTCTTCGGCAGGATTATGTTACCGTCTCAAAAATGCTCTTTGATTTAGAACTGACAGTTCAAGTGTAATTATAAATTATAGAGTAAATCTTGATGGGCAAGGGGAATAAATATTATACCGGAGGGTTCGTAAGACATTCTGTAGACACGAGAGAGCTTTAAATCAGATAGTCTGCTTGCTTCTGTTCTCTACGGAATATTGGCCAAAACTATGGGGGGCTGATGGAGTCACATCTTAGATAACAATGAGATTCCACCACTCTTCCTACTACAGTTCTACTTCGGTTTCAATGGGTTCAAAATACTTGTGATTATTGAAGAAACGTCAATTTCCCAAACCTTACTGAAGTTAAGTGATGCAGATGAAGTCAGTCACTGACATTCAGAGAACGTGACGTGCAAAGGAAGATGTCTTAGATGCCGTGAGAAAGCAGAGGGGTGACAGACAGGTGCGCTCTTGGGCAAGTTGGGAACTCAAGAGTAGCTGCAACTGTGTCGAGCTCCTGTGAGTTGAAGCCCAGCTAGATGAGCCCACGCAAAACCACCGTTACCGCTACAATTGTCCTGAGGCTATTATAACAGTGTGTTAAATGTTGATTTGGTACACACTGCAAAAGGATTACCACCAGAGTGTTCGCTAACACCTCCATCATGCAACATAATTACCATCTCTTTGTGTGTGTGTGTGTGTGTGTGTGTGTGTGTGTGTGTGTGTTGAGAACCCTCAAGATCTCCTTTCTCGGTGACTTCTTTTGGCCAACTCTAAGTCAGATACACGCAGGGACAGGGACACTGGAATACGTGTTTCCCACCTTAACCAAGAGGAGGCTCGTATCATCGGGCACTGGAGGTTCGTGGAAAGAGGGAAAGGAGCAGATGCTATTTCCACGTCTGTACACTTTGGCTGTGTGATCGTGGGCAAGGCGTTCCATCGACTTTGGCCCTTACTGTCTCCTTCTGCATGTGACGAACACTATGATCGTTCTGTCTCATGATGAGGGTATTCATTCTGAATACCCACCGACATTCTCTGACCCCTTGGGGCCCTTCCATTAAAAAGCCAGTGAAGTCACTGCTCACAACCAGATTCTTTGTCTTCCTTGACACTGAAGTCAAAACTGAACTAAAACATGAAAATTCTGGGTACACATTGAAGGTTCACTCTTGTTCCCTCTGTGGATGGGCCCCTCTCTGCTTGGTTAGCATCTAGTACTCTGAAGGCTGCAAATTAATTTAAAAGTTTGTATTGCCCTCAGAAAAAGCCCACTCCCTCTTACTGGTTCAATTCAATTACTGAACCTGGAGGCAACAAACAGGTTAAGTTATTGACTTACGAAAACTGGCCATGGTTTTTCTTCCCATTGTGAATATTACGAGTCGCCGAACCTCAGTGTAGTGGATGGAAAAGTCAGCAAAGTGCCGTGAGCAGCGATGACACAACTCCCTGCCCAGGGGAGCACCGTCCCTAAGGCAGCAATGGAAGGGCCTCTTCTCAGAGCCTGGCCAGGCAGATGGAAAATCCGATCAGAGGAGAGAATACTCTAGAGGGAAGGAGTTGCAGCCTGGGTGAGTCATGGTCTTATGATCTTGATGAGAAATGACACAGTGACTCAGAGCGGCTGGTACATCAAGCTGTAAGTGGGTTTTGGCATGACTGACCCTCGCTTTTCAAGCATCTACTACACATCCCTGGAAGTCTCACTCTGCTTGAAAATTCCTTCCTTTCCTGCTGAATGTACCGGGGCGACACGGGCTCACGAAAAGATCCAGCTTTCCAGCGCACAGTTCCACAGCGCACCATCTGTACGCCGTATTGTGCGGTCACCACCCCAAGTCCAGCCTCCGTCTTGAATTCTAATACATGTTGAAACAACACCCACCTTCGTTTGATCTACTCCCCGCACAGTGTGTTCTCCATAGTGCCCAGAAAGTTCATTTACAAATAAAAAATAAGTTTATGCCACGCTTCTCCTTAACAAGGCTCCCGTGCCCCGCGTCATACTCCAAACTCAGCCGATCCGCACTTGTCTCCTCTGACTCCCTGCCTCCTACTCCCCGGCACGCGGCGTTCCAGCGTGCCGGCTGCTCTGGTCTGCAACAAACCAAGCTCGTTCCCACCCCATGGCCGGTGCTCGGAATGTTTGCTTTGCCAGGAGTAATCATCCACCTCCTCCCTCCCTTCCTTTCTTCTTGTACCTCAATCTCTCCCCAGAGAGACTCTTGTAACCATTTTGTCCCAAACAGCCTCCAACCGATATTTTCATGTAATGCATAATAACTTTCATCATAGGACTGATCAGTTTTTGAAATGATTTTATGTAGGAACTTATCTCCTCGTTTGCTTACTTTTTGGTCTCCCAATTACATGTCTGTCCTATGAGAAGAGAACCCAGCTATCAGGGTGAAGTCTGTCCTCCCTGCCTTCAGAACAGGTGCCGAGAATGAGAGGTGACAGGCAGTGAGAGGTGGTAAGATTGATGTCTTGTAGAGCCCATGGGTTATTAGAAGTCACAAGGAGGGACCGCAGGCACTCAGGAACCCTGATGCGGTGGACAGGCCCCATGTCTCCCTCCCCAGCAAGGGACCATTTACCTTGGACACCCATCAGAAAGGGTCCCATGATGCCCCTGCTCTGCTCTGTCACTCATTAAGAAGCCAACACCCCCAGGTCATCCATCAACGTCAAGCTCTCACCGAAAAGAACGGACATTCTGCCCTGGCTGGTGTAGCTCAGTGGATTGAGCGCGGGCCTGCGAACCGAAGGATCGCGGTTCGATTCCCAGTCAGGGCACATGCCTGGGTTGCCAGGCCAGTTCCCGGCAGGGGACATACAAGAGGCAACCGCACATTGATGTTTCTCTCCCTCTCTCCTTCCCTTCCTTTCTAAAGATAAATAAATACAATCTAAAAGAAAAAAAAAGTACTTAAAAAAATCTTTAAAAAAAAAAAAGAACGGACATTCTCCAATACGACTCAAGCATCCAGCTCTCTGTACTCCAGACCCTTCCTCCACCTACTCTGTTGGGACTAGAGGACCCATCATTAGCAAACTCCTTTGATCTACACACATGTGAGTATGTACTTCACCTTCACACTCCAATGAACCCGGAGCGCCCTTGAGAGCACCTTCTCCTCCCATGGACCCTTTGAGATGTTGCCTCTTTTCACTCCTACACCCTCTCACCTGTTGGCTGTAGGAGGCACAGCTGGGTTCTTGTGCGCACCTGGTTCGCCATCACTTTCCTGCACTCTACTTTTATTAAAACTCCTGCTAATGCCAGTATCTACATACCAAGTCAATGTCGATATACTTTGGCCTCTCAGGTCCTTGGCCAGTTCACCTCCAAGGATCTCATGGTGCATCTGATATTTCAGTCTACTCTGAGGTCACACCTTACACCCCGTCATAAGCAACAGCTTCTATCATCTGCATTGTCTTCATCCAAAGCCTCCAATCCTTTGTTCTCACTTCTAGTGACCCAGAGGCTCTGACAATGCATCTCACTTGCCAGCATCCCCTGTGCACCCCACCTCTCTCCTCGCTGCCTTATTTATGCAGCCCGCATGGGACCGTGCAGCCCTGTGGTTCTCCAAGCGTGGCCCCCCAACCAGCAGCACGGATAACGTCTGTGAGCTCCTTAGAAGTGAAAGTGCATGGGCACTATTGCCATCTGTGGATTTGGGAGCTCGACAGATGGTGCCCAGGAAACTGGGCTTTGACAAGCTCTCCCAGCGGTTCTTGTGCAGCTTGGAGTTTGAGGGCCAGTGATCTGACGTAGTCACGTCCTGTGTCCCCTTAGTGCCTTGGTCCTTGTGCCCTTATCACATTCCCCAGGGAAACGCCAAACCACACTAAATCCAACTCTGAGGTGGCTCCAGAGCCCCCACGGAGCTCTTCCCTGTGGCTGGAGGAGTCAAAACCATGGAGAACGGTCACTTCTGGTGTTCGGGACCTATGGTGGCTCTCGGCGCTGACTCAATATACCCCCAGCATACCCGCTCTCCTTTACTCTCAACTAGCAACCTCATTTCCTCCATGCGTGGGGAAATAGAAATGACCAGAACGCCCACATCGTCACTACCTGTGTGCACCGCCTTCCTTTCGGGGATGAAGCAGTCCTCTAGTTTCCTCCGGACCGGGTTCACTTTCAAGGCCAACGAAGTAAATATGGCTCTCGTAGTTGTCCCTACACTCTCCAACTGTATTTAAAAGTCACTGTTTTGTTCAACTTAGTTTTTTAAAAAAAAGATTTTATTTATTTATTTTTAGAAAGGGGAAGGGAGAGAAAAAGAGGGAGAGAAACATCAGGGTGTGGTTGCCTCTTGCACGCCTATTTATTGGGGATCTGGCCCGCAACCCAGGCATGTGCCCTGACTGGGAATTGAACCAGCGACCCTTTGGTTCAAAGGCCAGCACTCAGTCCACTGAGCCACATCAGCCAGGGATCTTTTTTTTTTTTTTTTTTTTTTAATAGCAAAACACTCTCAGTGAAGGAAGAAGTGCATTGATTTACTTTCAAGTTCCTAGTAAATCTAGGTTTCAATCTAGAGAACGCCTTGATATTTTTTCCAGAAACACAGCTGTGACATCAAATATATTCCTACCCAAAATATGATATTCCTGTTAACATACTGTGTACAGATCTACCCAAATTACTAGGCAGCACCTCCAAGTTAAGCACTTCTTTAAAAAAATATTAATATTAAACAAATAAGGAAACAAACCTGAAGGAACAACAACTAACTCAAATGGCTGATGGTTCAAGAATTATTTCCACTCACGCCATCCAATGAGATACACACTAAAGAACTCGAAAGGGTTAATAATGATGCAAACGATCAGAGAATTCAGTAAGGTCAGTGGAGGAAAACACTGTTGACTGAATGGGCAAGCCATACACACATCCAGGTAAAAATCATTAAAATCAAGTATTAGAAAGACTGCAATTGTAAAATTAGCTTGTAATTCCTTTCAGTTCCTTTTTCTCCCTTTTCTTATGTATCCCCTCAATCAGTAGCCAGAGCTCTGAAATCACCAACCCATTTCCGCCATTGAAAGAAATAGCCACATTGGAGGTTTACGTACAAGTTGAGACTCGTTACTGAAATCCGCCTGACCTACAGTTTTGTTCTTGAGCATCGGTGATCAAATGACGCAGCTCTTCTCAAGGGAGGTGAACATATTCACTGACTGGCGAACACCAACTTTCTGGTAGTTTCGCTGCAGCATTGCCAATTCACATTAGTGAAACACAAGCCACCTCTCTTTAGTCCGTTGCAGGCTAGGTCCTTGTGACGGCCTGCTTGAATGACCGCAGGTGATGGGTACCTGCAGCCCCCTGTCAGCTCTCAAAACAAAACTCCCCAAAGAATCCACATGGCTGCCTCTCCAGCTGATGGGAGAAAATGAATGAAGAGAACTACAAAACTAGAAAACTTCCTACAAAAATGATAGTGACCTCATGAACATTACCGATGTAGCCACCTACTTTTCTTTCTTTCTTTCTTTCCTTCCTTTCTTTCTTTTTCTTTCTTTCTTTCTTTCTTTCTTTCTTTCTTTCTTTCTTTCTTTCTTTTTCTTTCTTCTTTTTTTTTTTGAAGGCTAAGAGTTACAGTTAGGGCCTGGCAACCTGTTACCTGATATCATGAATAATCGCTTTCCTCAAAATCAAGAGTTTGTCCATGAATAACTAAAACAGGCAATATCTATGTTTCCTAAGTAAATGTTTACCTCGCTACAAGCCGGAGGTCATCAAAGAGCTGTTTGGCATGTCAAAACTAAGCTTAGCATTATGCCCAGTGAGGTCCTACCTGTAACAAGTACAAATAAACTTCCAGAAAGTGCTTGAGGCATTTGAATTGAAATAATCAAAGAATGTTTCAAAGGTATATAAACATGCTTTGTGTAAAAGGCAATGATATTGTTGAGTCCCAGATTTTTTTATCCTCACTCAAGGGTATTTTTTTCCATTGTTTTTAGAGAGAAAAGAAGAGAGAAAGAAATATCAATGTGAGAGAGAAACATCAATCAGCTACCTCTTGTACACGCTCTGACCAGGGATCGAACCTGCATCCTAGGTATGTACCCTGACAGGGAATTGAACCCACAACCTTTCAGTCTACAGAATGACACTCCAACCAACTGAACCACACCAGCCAGGGTGGTACCCACATTTTAAACAATATTCAACAAAGGTTAAGAAATACTATTTCTTATTGCAGAGAAAAGATATTCCTGAACTATTGGGTCTTATCCAGCCCCTGAGACAGACATCTATACCCATAGTGCTGGAGGAAAACAATCGCAGGATAACGGACCACCCGTTCCAGGACACAGGGCCACCCACTGGCTTCTACACCCAGGATTCCAGTTCTTTTTCTGGACAAGAGTGCGGCAGGTGACTCCTTCTCCTGCTCCAAGGGTGGGAGTTTGCGAGACGGTTTACAGCTGCAGCCCCTTCATTGGTGCACTTCCCTGGGACGAGGGAGGCAAACGGAGGACACGATCGTCAGGAGGGACAGCCTGGCCTGCAGTCACATCTGCAAGGTGAGCGAGCAGGATGCAAATGAATCAGAAGTATGACTGGGGCGTCTTTCTCGGGAAAAACAATGCAGGGCAGATGTCCGCTCACTTACACCTAAGGGAGCGCGTCGCCATGCAAAGTAGGTCATCTCGGGAAATCTAAAGCATTATTCCTCCGAGATTTGAAAAAAAAAATGTAATTACTTCTTCCGCCAAGCATGATTCTTTTCAATAACCTTCATATTTGTCCCCTGGAAATGAAAAGAGGTTTATATTAAAAAGGCATTTCCTCTGACTCTGTGTCCTTGAGCTGAACAAAATGTAAACCAAGCTCTCCCTCCTTCTTCGGGAGGAGAAGGGGCTTTGGTCTCCCCTTCTGAGCGAGGCCCAAAGGAGATGGAGTCCCGTCTTCTCGATCAGCCCATTGTTTTACTTGTCAGTAATAACACTTGAGCTGAAACTACACAGGCGCCCCGCTAATTTAGCAATTCTTGACATGGTGCTGAGTGGGGAAATGACAGCGAACAGAAGGCGCTGTTCGGGATCAATGAAATAAAAGATGTTCATCTCCTTGTTGGATAATGGCCGAGACCATTCGGAGCTCCGAGGAGGCCCGAGACACCTTTCTCCATTTCCCTGGCCCGTTTATAATTTATGCTCTGTCATAGTTCCAGATATTTTTAGGACGCCGGACTTTGTCTGAGACCCCGGCGGGAATGAGTGGGGGAGCAAGCACCTGGATGCCTGGGCCACGCGACCCGCAGCTTCCAGCTGGAGCGGCAGCCCCTCTTCCCTCCAGCCTGCCTCTTCGCCCGATGCCTTTCTTCCCCTCGCCTTTTAGATTTGAGTTTCTATTTATTGTCTTAGTTCTACTGAAGATCTTCATTGCAACCTATGTGCAGACAATATATTTATTTTTTAAAATCTGCAGCCTTTGTTTCATTATAAGAACTTCCCAAAAGTTTGAGAAGCATGGATTTGAATAGCTCTTTTTTTAAGAAGGTGCATATTTGTGCATTACTGCAACTGTGCTTGAATAATATGCGTGAGTATGTGTATTAAAGTGCAGGCATGGTGATCAACTGGCCCTAAACACATTAATGTTGGAGTATACAAATTAGGAAATAATTGTTAGAAGAATATAAATATTGACTCTGAGAAAATGCAGTGTATCTTTTCATAATCCTAATATTGCGGGGGGGGGGGAGAAGGATATCTTTTATTCGAGGCAACGACATTACATGTCATTTACCATTTATTTCCTTATTTCCTTAGTTTTAGAGAGAGAGGAAGGGAGGGAGAAAGGGAGGGAGAAAAACATTGGTGTGAAAAACATTGATCGGCTGCCTTTCAAACACACCCCGCCCAGGGACCGAACCCACAACCCAGACATGTGCCCTGAATGGGAATCGAACCAGTGACCTTTCACTTTGAGGGACAGATGCCCAACCCACTGAGGCACACTGGCCAGGGCACCTTCACATTTTTAAAAACTCCATCATGTGTTTAAATATGTCAACACTGGAAAAATAGTTCAATTGCTGAGTACAAAAGCAATGGGGACATTATTATGGGTGATCCTATTACATATGTCTTCATCTGTGTTAATGTTAGGGTAAATAAAAATGAACTCGCGCCCTGGCTGGTGTAGCTCAGTGGATTGAGCACGGGCCTGCGAACCGAAGGATCGCGGTTCGATTCCCAGTCAGGGCACATGCCTGGGTTGCCAGGCCAGTTCCCGGCAGGGGACATACAAGAGGCAACCGCACATTGATGTTCCTCTCCCTCTCTCCTTCTCTTCCCCTCTGAAGATAAATAAATAAAATCTAAAAGAAAAAAAAATGAACTCGCCAATTATATTAAGAATTCAGGGATTCTAACAAATGAGGCTATTTATTGAAGAATAGAGGTATTCATTTGAAAGCTACTCTCGTGTTGGGTGGGGCTCAGCATTCATGCCTTTTCTTGTAAACAAAAACAAAAACCAAACTTGATATTTCTGTTATCATTGAAGATATACTATGTCCTCACATCTGACCTCAGCTGCAAGGTGACATGAACTGCAATCACCTGCCTCGAGGGCCGGTTCTGCCCAGCTCTGGCTATGCTGGAATGGGTCTCCCTGCCCCCTGTCACCCCTGAGTGGGTTGTATAGTGCTCAGCCCCTGTGGGGGTCTGCCTCACGCACTGAGTTGTGGTCCAGAACCATCATCTGTGTCTCCCATCTCTGTCCAGGGCCCAACACCATGGCTGAGCCCTGATGGGATAGGACAAAGATCCCATGCCTCGTGGAATAAGCACCTTCCTTTAGATAAAGGGGAAAAGTATTAAGCAGGGAAAGGAGTCGTGGGTGGCAGCGGCATCGCTCCATTTAGGTTTTGGGTGCACGCACATGGAGCTCAGAATCCCGCATGAAGAGGCAGATGCAATACAGGAGCCAGCAGTGAGCATGCGGACCGAGCTTCTCACACATTAGGGTGAGGAGAGGCTGAGTCCTGCTGGAAGCTCACAGCAGGGGCGGAAGTGCAGGCTTCCCAGTGTCCCAGCTGCACCACCCTGCTGCCATTGTCCTGCCCCACAGTCCTCATCACCTCACAGGAGGCCCAGCAGCGTGTGACCTGCCCACAACAACTAGAGCTGACTGGACCCAGTGTGGACCAGCATCAGCAGCAGATGCAAAAACCTGTTAACTGTGAGACCTGAATCAGCACCAGGAGCTGGCCAATCAGACTGCTGGGAGTGGGAACTAGAGGGACTGGAGGAATTGGTGGCAGGTGGCAGAAAGAAACTGTGGTGTGATGGTCAGGGTCATGTGGATTAGTTCACCTTGGGAAGGAAGCAATATCTAACTGAGAAAACTTTCAATGCCCCAACACAAGAGAAGCTTATTGTCACTCACATAACAGTCTAGTTAGATGCTTCTGGTCAAGGTGTGGTTCAGGGACCTTGTAATTTTGCCATCCCCTCTGGTCTTTGGGGTTCTGTCATCCCCTAGAGAGAGAATGTGTGTGAGGAACATATGCTTCTTCTTAAAAGGATGGGCTGGAAGCTATTGCTTGTCTTCAGCTTCCACAAGTGAGGATGAGCCATGGAATGACCCTTAGCTGCAAGGGATGCTAGGAAACTTGTAGAGCTGAATGTATAGGAAAACAAGGGAACAGATTGTTGTTGACCTGTTACTGACATAAGCTAAAAGTCATGTGAAGTCATAGAGATTGGGTATTTGTTGCTCAGGGAAGAAAAGAAAAGCAAAAATCCTGAGAGAGAGAGAGAGAGAGAGAGAGAGAGAGAGAGAGACCATGAAAGTTCCTTTTCTCCATTGCTCTTTTCTTGAAATTCTCACAATATTTCTAGCATAGCCTTACTAATATTGATATAGTTATTCTGTAAACAGTTTACATATATTTTATAAACACATTGATCTGTATATTTTATAAATCTATCGATGTGATCTACATTCTTTTTGTAGGTTCCAACTAGAATTAAGAAGTTGAGACCAGCGTGCTGTTGCAACCTCATTTATTTCCACAGTAGAATGTGATGAAATACTAACGTCCATGCAATGCTTCATTCTTCCTTGATTTCAATTATCTTTCAATTCTAAAAGATACAGAAACATTAGCAGCATAATTTGGTCATATCATGGGCTGAGGGAAAGCGCTATCTCAGGAACTTGAACGTAACATCACTAAAAATAGAAAGGGAAGTGCTGAATTCCGAAGGCTCTCTCTCCCTCCCTTACACTGCAGGGGAACATCTGTACTCCAAGAAGAACCCCACGGCCCATACCGCATCTCACACACAGTATGTGAGCAGCACCAAGGCATCCAATCACACCCCCCCCCAGGCCGGCAACGATTACACGTAAGCTGCCGTAAGACAGTATTGGCAGATCTGTACAAGAAACGCAAACTGGCACTTATCGAGAGAGGTGATACATGCCGTACATAGCGTGGGGCTGAAATCTAGCCGTCCCCTTCCACGTCTAACATCTTTGAAACAAGCGAGGCTGTTAATAGGAGCAACACCTACACTGCCATTGTGGGTTTCACTAGTCACAGTCTTTATGTTATCCTTCAAGCCACCCCGGGTCGGCTGGGGCGCTTATCAGTGTGGTAGCCGTTGGGAGACAGCATGTTTTGGAAGAGAGAGTATAACTGAAGGAAATTTACTCAGAGAAATTAGGTGTTATATGTGCCTTGTTACCTGCAAAGTTTCTCCTGCTCTTTCCTTTCCAGAAACGCCCCTTCCCCTCATCTCCCCAATAGTACTATAACGCTGCATCAGATATTTAGAAATATTTTGCATTGATGCCCCTTGATTTTATTTCTTCTGCATCTATTTTCTAACAGACCCGATGTTTCAAGGCAATACATAGAACATGGCTTTGTTATTGAAGTGGGAACAAAAGATGTGGGGGAGAAGCATGTTAAAATGTTCAGAAAATCCTACACTGAAATCTGTTTACTAAGTCACCAGCTGTCACCTCCTGTCCTGGCCACCCAGGCCTGGCTCCGAGTGATTATGGCCCTTACTCTACGCCATATCTGATCCAATATTTGTTTGTTTTTTGTAAAGGTCTACTGAAAAGAAAAATTGTATCTAACCATACTGTACAATTGTTCTCCTTTTCAATTAAATTCAACACAGTCCCTTTCAAATTGACTTTAAAATGGATGTGTGTGAGGGAGTAATGCCATATTCAATCTATTTAATAGTAAAGGACAAAGAATTCAACTAAACACCCGGTTTAGATTTGCGGGTTAGCCAGCTACGAATAGCAATCATGGATGTGGGAACGATTATGCTGGAATAGTTGAGTTCAATCATGAACGTAAAATAAGTAAAAAAAAAAAAATTGGGGTTTGCAGGTATGAATCCTGTTCCAAATTATAATGGGCTATTTCAGGCACACTGGAGTTATTCTCTCATCTTAATGAAATGTTCAAGTGGAGATTCTTCTGGATCAAAAAGTGGTTTTAGGAAACCATCGTTGGTCTGCCAAGCATGTCCCACCCCCTCAGCATCCTTTGCGAATCAGTGACATCTGATACCCTCTCCGGCACACTCAGGAGGGGAGCCAACCACCAATGGGCGCTGGGGACCAGACTCCCTTTTCTCCCCGACCCAAGGCCCGGAAGCGGATGTGCTTTGTGAATTCCTGCATCTGGCAGAGATGCTTAAGGGATGCGGCAGGGCTGCCTGTGACTGTACCACACTCACTTGGATGAAAAGAAGGAAGTCTGTCTCCAAAGTGTCCCACCTAGCTTCTTTCGGACCCACTAGGCTCTGTCCTATTCAATCTGTGTGTGATCCTTCTTCAAAATCCTATTTCTTAAAGCAACAAGGGCCTCAGCCGAGAGGCTAGGCCACCCTACCTTGGGAACCTTGAGCTCTCAAAGCTAGATACACCCACTGCACCACCTACCAGCCAACGGGCCCTGTTGGCAAAGGAGAGAAACGTGCATCTTGAAGCAGCATTAATCAAACCCGAAACGGTATTTTTAAGGTGTCACCACATCCACGTTGACTGGCTGGTCCTTTTCATCTTAATTTTGAACAGTTGCTACTCCAATTAAATTCTCCCACCTCGTATTTTCAAGCAGCTCCTGGTGGCTCCCACAGACTCCGTTCATGGACAGCTGTTTCTGACAGCCCCCCTGATTTGCCAGTGTCGTGTTCCGCCGTGGCTGGCACCGGGGGATATGCAAATGAACACATGAATCCGCTGTCACCACCGCAGACACGGTGCGCACGCGGGGGAGGCGATCAGAGATCGGAACGTCGGGGGAGCTCAGCTGGCTGCAAGCGCAGGAGGGAGGCGGGGGGAAACAAGCTTAGATTTCTCAAAGTGAGTTTTTTTTTCCCCCTTTTTCAAGTGTCTCCAGATTATTTTCACTTTATGGCATTCATTAGGTTTCAGGTCAGGAAAGTGCAATCTTTTCTTCGCCAATCGCCGACAGAAACACACAAGTTGGGGAATGATAGAAATATTCCAGGTAAGCACTGTGAGAACTTCTGTAAATGCAAGCAGAGTATTATATACATGTCTGCATTTCAAGCTACCTTCTCATCCTAGAAAGGAGGGGGGCACTTAAAACTTTTCTTTCCCACAAGGACATGCTTAAGAAAATTTTGCTGCCCGGACCTGGGTGTCTCAGTGGGTTGGGTATCAACCGACAAACAACAAGGTCGCCAGTTCAGTTCCTGGTCAGAGCACATGCCTGGGTTTCGAGATGGATATTTCCCTCCTTCTCTTTCTCCCTCCCTTCCCCTCTCTCTAAAATAAATAAATCCAATCTTTAAAAAAAGAAAAGAAACTTTTGCTTAGAGTTCCGAGCCCGGTGGTAACTGTTCTGAAATAGCACCAACAAGGAATTCTCTGACTTGTTCCATCAGCCGGGTCGAATGCTTGTACACACAGCGGGGAAAAGTTCCTTAAAGGGCGGAGCAACAGCATCACCAGGGACCCCTCCTCTGTCCCTTGGGCCTTCCTAATAGAAGTGTTTTGGCCATTGTATTATTTAGGGTTCAGTCAGGGAAGTATAACCATGATGAATGATACAGAGTAAGGAAAATATGATAGGGACAGGACCTCTCAAGCTGCTATAAGTCAGCAGAGCCATCATTTGGGAAGGAGAGCAGGACTTGAAGTGCAGACATCAAGCAAAGCCAAGTTAAAATCCATGAGCACAAATGACTCTGTTCCAGTCTTCACTGCCTGCTACTTTGATGGCGTGGACGACAAGCACACGGACCTGATGCCCTGGGCCACACACTGTTCCATGAACTTGGCCTAAGACTTGAAGAGCCTGAAGGCAGAGATATAGCGGGAGCTGGAGGAGAAGGGACCCAGCCAATGAGGCGAGCCAGCAGGGTGGTGACAATAGACGGGGTAGGGCAGAAATACGTTGACAGTCGTGCAAACACGAAGCAGTTTATTACTGTATTATTACGGACTCAGTACTGTACTGTTTCCCGTCTCAACAATTATAAACCTACTTTTGCCCGCTCCTGTACACAAGCTACTGTTTCACGGCACCTTCCCAATCAGGCACTAACTTAACCTGCACTCAGACCACTGGTAGTGGCCCTGCGTCGTGAGGAAGGCCACCCAGGCCCAGAGGCTGAACAGGCCCAAGGAAAGAGCAGGACGAAATATCACGACCTCAGTTCTACCTGGTGAACGCATATTATTTGGGACTCATTTTGCCTTCAATCTTAAAAAAGAATTTAGACTTACATTTCTAAGCTGATTTCCCATCAGTACCTCCAAGTTGCTTCAAACTGCAAATGCTTGAGAATGTCTTTTGTTAACGTATAGCGTGCATACATTATTATATCAGTATTATTTAATGCTGTGTGAATAATAATCACATACATTATTATTATTACTGTGTGAAAAATAATCACATACATTATTATTGCAGGTCGCCAACACACTGGTTTGACATTTAAATACCTTATGATACGATCATCGCATCTAAGGTTTAGTAACCATCTGCCACTGTGTAAAGGCATCACAATATCGGACTATATTCGCCAGGATACACAGGGACCCTTAGCCATGACTCGACCAGAGAGCAGTGGCCAGAAAACATCCCCTCTAGGCAACAGAATCGATTCAAAACATGTCTAGGTCTCATGTTGTTACTCTTTACCCAGAAATACTTTCCCTTCAACCTGAAATAAGTTTAGAGCTCAGAGCAGTTAATTCTCACTTAGGATTTTGTTCCAAAATGCTCACATTTAAAATTAATCAATTACACAGCGCAAGGACGACGGACTGCAGTGGCTTCCTGGAAAAACACACAGAAATTACAACACGTGATTTCCTGTCCACCAGAGGCATTCCCACCCTACATTTTCATCGCCAACAGGCGAGGCGCTCCTGGCTTGTTCAGATTTATTTGCAGGCATCTCTCTACACTTACAAACGTATGTGTGTAGTTTTCTTTGACGAAAGGGCGTTTGCTGTCCTGAATCATTTGCAATGACACTGAACGCCTTTCTGCAACAGGAAGAACAGGAATAGCTCACCCTTTCTATGCTCTTCCCTCACATCTCTTGACCACAACCTATTTAACCATTTCCTTACTGATGCGCATTTAGGTTACTTCCCTAACTCCTTTTTTAAAAAAGAGCATTTTCCCCTAAACGTCAGTGTGCTGGATTTTAGGGCTTGAGGACGCAGCTGTATCTTATCATTGCCTGAACACCGAAGCGGACATTAACCTGCACGCTTCTCTCAAGCCAAAAACACTGGGCTTCGTTTTTCCTTTCTGCTCACTCACAGCAGGATAACACAGCCCGTGTCAGGTCCTGCCTTCCTAGTCTCCGCCCATGGCTGAGCCCGCCACACCTGGAGAAGCCACAGATTTCATTCTGCAGCACTACTTGGAGTTGCCAAAACAGTTACAAAAATAGATTAGGAATTTAGTTCTTGGCCATAAAGCAGTTTGTACACTAGAAACAACTATTTAGGTAAATGGCTTGTTGTGTACCTAATAGCTAATATAGTTGCATGATAAAGAACCCTCAGCTCTCCTAATGTCTATAGAACGCCAATCTGTATGTTTCCTGTCTAGATTCTTCACGTAAATCTCCCTTTACGCCGAAGGGTCCCCAGCTCCTGGCCGGAATACACATTCCTGGGAAACACCTCGTAGAAGGAGATTAAAGCAGACACTTTGCAAGCCCAAGTCAATGTGTCTCTTGTCTGAACTGATTGCACAGGTTCGGACTTACTTTGTTTTTAATCAATTAGCAATCAATGCTAATGGCAGAATCATTTGTTTCTCATCAGCAAGTCTTCCTTCAGCCTTAGCACTTTATTGTGTCTTGCTCATGTTCTCCTTAAGGGACTTGAGAAATCAGAACTCCGGATCAATAGGTTGCTTCCCACGGTGCAGCCTGCCAGCCAGATGATCACGTGTCAGGTCGCTGTTCCCCGCATTGTGACATTGCGGGCCACGGCCTTCATGAAAGCTTTGCTTCCTATCAGAACCCCTGGATTCTTGAATATAAAACTGCAGCAGCCATGCAAGGAATGCCTACAGTACTTTTGAGAAAGCGAGCCTATGAAACCTCAAGAATGCAACTTTGATGAGACGGATGTTCTCCTGTCTCCTACCCTCATCTCATCTTTCCATCACTTTCTGTTATTCTGAAATAATAGCCATCATCCCCCTGCTGTTGGTCTCGTTCATCTGCTTGCCACTCCAGATTATATATTACTTGCTTATCGTGTATATCCTAGACAATGGTGAAGGGAATAGAAGGAAGGAGGAGGGAAGAAGGAAGGAAAGAAGGAAGGAAGGAAGGCAGGCTTTTGAGACATGCTATGGAAAGTTACAACTTGAATTAAAAAATCTAACGAGATAATTACAGACTTGAATGTACCAACCCCTCTACCAATATACAAGCTATTAGTATAATGCATTTGATGCCCAGTGCAATGGTTTACAGAGTCCTAGGCATGACTCAAGAGACTGGATGGTTTGCGATACTCAAAAACAGAGGCACTTCATCCGTTTACCTGGTGTATTCTCAAAGGGAACTGGTGGGCATGGCTGATCTTTGGCAAGAAGCCTCAGACTTGCCCAGCCAGAGAGCAAGCTCCCTGATCTAGCACCTAATTTGGTGCCTTCACTTGGTAGGTTTTCAGCAGGTATTCAGAGAATGAATGTTTAGGTTGACAAATTCTTAGGTCAAAGCCCACAACTTTCTGCCTGCTGTTTTTAACAATCTACAACACTGATCATAATAGAAGAAAAGAAAAGGCTAGAGTCGGGAACAGTATTACTGGGTGAGATTAGATAGGTCCGAAAGGACCAGCGCCTGCTGAGCCCGTTCTGCATGGGGTCCACTGGAATTTATCAACATTTTATTATTTCAGTTTCCTGAATGCTTTTTCAACATATTTGCTTTATTGAATAATCCTGTAGCTTTTCCCATTTTTTTCTTTTAATTTCCTTGAAAATATTAATGTTATGAAAGAGAGGAATCATGAATGGCTTTATCTCTCCACGGCCATCTCCCATAGGACAAGCTATGCAACAGACATTCAGAAACATGAGTTTCTTTATGAATAAACAGCTAGGAAATACTCCCGGCTAATCTGTGTATAAAGTTGGTGGTTGCGCAGCCATGCTCAGGAAATATTCCAAGTGATAACATCATGCTGGTTTCTCTTATGAATGTGTTTTGCATGATGCATAAGAATGCTGTGAGTGCACTTTTATTTCCTGATAATTTCTAAGAACACGTTACGAGGATGCCATTTTCCATGATGTGAAGGAAAAGGCCACGTAGCTTTGTGCGTGCGTGTGCGTGTGTGTGCGCATGTGTGTGTGCTGGGGGTAGGTTTTGTACTCATCTTTTTATTTTTCTATAGCAAACCAGGTATTGCTCTGACTTTTCTTAAAAAGAAGTTGGGGAATGGCTTGAGACCTTGAGAGTGTAAATAAAAATTCTGTATTTTCCAAATCTTTACTTGCAGAGCTTTGGAGGTACTGTAGGTGAGTTCTACTCTCTGAGATGCAAAATAAAAGAAAGCCATGGGTCCAAATGGACTCCTGGTCCACAAGCACCTTTTAAACCAGAATGAAGCCCAGAACCAGCCACGCGCTGGAGGGCGACAGGCAGAGGGACCGGATCGGCATCTTTTTATTTTTTTACCTTTCAATTTTATTTTTCATTCTCTCTCTGACTTTTCTTGCGTTACAAAGAGGATGCAGCCTGATTTTTATCATCGGTAGTTTACATAAAAATGTTATTTTTCAATGAGTTATTTTTCAACAACTACATTAGTTTCAGGTGTACACCCCAGTGATTAGCTATGAAGCAACTTACTAAGCGATCACCCCAATACATCTCATGATTTACACTCAGATTCCACCTGTGGATACCTCCAAAGCTCTGCTCACATGGCCATGGTAATACTTTCCTCTTAGAGTTTTAAGGAAGATCAAGTGAAATAATATTTTCAGAGAACCTCACTGTATCATACATGGTGTCCTCCTGATTCACAAACACATCAAATATTCAGATTAAAATTCCGCTTTTCTTGAAAGCTGGGTGGGTGAGGTGGGATGTTTAATAAGCCTGTCTGGATGCCACACCCGGTATTTCTCAGCAGAAACCCGAAGCAGAAGAACAACGGCTGACATTTTGCATGCAGCACCGTCGGGCCCAAGTCGGACAACGTTCTAAAGCATCTCTAATTCAACAGGCTATTTTTTTTTTCCATGAAAAAGTGGGAAGGAAAGGAAGTACTGGTTGCTTTGTAGGAAGTTATTTCATCTAATTCTTATTTCAGTCCAGGTGTTACCATTCTATTTTACAAAGAACGTTAAGCTCAGAAAGTTGGAGCTGCCCCAAAACACGCTACGGATCCCCACTCCCCGGGGCAGGTAGGTGAGGACTGCAGCCATTGGCCTTTGAACCTCAAGCGTGTCTATTTCAATCCCGCCTCTGCCTTTGTAGGCAGCAGCAGCTCCGACCAAAACAATCCACCCCTCCAAATCCCCCGGGGAGTCTAAGTCGTATATTTTTAATTGACTTGTTAAGCTGTTTCCTAAAATTCCCCCCTTTGGCACATTTGTTCCAGCAGATGTTTAAAAGTGTTAAATTAAAAATTGTTTCAGTGGCCCTATAGGTCTTAGAAACTCAGGTCTATTTACTTTTTATTTTTATTTTTATTTTACTTATTGATGTGTGTGAGAGAGGGAGAGAGAGGAACAGAGGGAGAGAGAGACAGGGAAACATCGATTTGTTGTTCCACTTATTGATGTACTCGCTGGCTGCTTCTTGTATGTGCCCTGACCAGGGATCGAACCCTCAACCTTGCTGTACTGGAATGATGCTCTACCAGGGTGTCCAACCTTTTGGGGTCTCTGGGCCACACTGGAAGTAGAGTTGTCTTGCACCACACAGGAAATACCTTGCAACATGTTGTCACACACAAAAAAAATCTCATAATGTTTTAAGTAAATTTATGATTGTGTGTTGGACCGCTGTAATATCTCACCAAGTGTCAGCTAATTTTTTTTTTTGGAGGGGGGTTGGGAAAAGTTAGCATATATCACATGGCTATTCAATATCTAGAAAACCTGCTTACTAGATATACTGATTCTCCTTATTTGCAGCCTCACCTCACAACGGTAGTAGCCTGGGTGTATGGTAGGCCAAGATAGGGTTGTGGGGATAATTATGGAGGCAGAGGAAGGGTAGAAGGATCCAGGGATCAGCAGGTGTTAGCTAGAGACGGGTAGATCAACTGAGTTGTATTATCTTGGCTTTTTATTTTCCACTGCAGTAAAAACAAACCAAGTGAACCGCCGAACAAAGAAGGTTTCCATCAGCCAGAAAGATGCATTTACATTCATAGAAATATTCTTGAAATGTCAAGAAATGGCCAATGAGGGCCACTCTTCCTCCCCCTACCCTCCCTGCACAGAAAGAGAGTCAGGTCTTCCCACGGGGCCTTGGTAAAAGCAGCCAGCTTTCCTATTTAAGGAGCAAGGGCGCCGTGACTCCTTAACGCCCCAGTCGGAACGCACTCTCGTTCTCTGGTTGCTGGTTTCGACTGTGTTTGTACATTGCAACAGTGAACACCAGCAGCCCACCCACCCTCCCAGCGCGGCGGGAATAGGGGAGCGGCAGCTGTCCCTCAAGACCTGCGGTACCCAGGCTGATGGAAAAAAGAGAAAGCGAAATCCAAGGTATTGAAGTCAAAACTACAAAGAAATCTAAAAGAATAGGCAGCCATTAGAAAACTCACAACAGGGGGTGGAATGCAAGAAAGAGGGGGACAGAAATCTATTACAACCAAATAATAAAGTCTTTCTTTTTTTTTTTAAGTTTAAGGGGAAAATCATCTTGTTTTGTGAAAAGATGGCGAGACACGATCATTGATCATTTTAAGAGACAACAAGAAATTGGCTGTCAACTGAATAAAAGAAAATGAAGTTCCATTAATACAATCTGTTGAAAGACAACTCAGATAAATTGATCAATGTAGTACAAATCATTTCTAACCTTTCCCCCTATTTGGAGAGGATGTTTTTCAAGAGAGCAAACAACATACATCATGAACTTCGAGTGCTTTTTAGATGGCTTTTCCAGCAATGATGGAAATAGAGAATTTCTGGAACTAAGCATGTAACGCCTTTTTATTATTATTATTATTATTATCAGGCTGATGAATATCAATACATTTGGAGAGATTTGGACATGGTTCTCTCTCTCTCTTTTTGGGGGGTAACTTTTGTGTTGTAGGTTTCCCTTGATTTCTTCTTTAGACTGCTTTTTAGAAAACAGGAGTGTGTAGGCTGTCGTGTTCCTGTTATCGCGTCTGGAACCCACCGTTAAAGACACAGGCACCTTGAGAAGATAATTACATTGTTTACAGATCTCTGTGCTGCAACTTTTAAAAGACGCTGTTGTTTTTTCCTTAGCTTTTTTTTTTTTTTTTTTGTTCTCCGTTCAAAGGAAGAGCAAAAGTAAAAGAAACATTTTCACTTGGTTCTCCTACCTCCCTCCCATCAGATGAAGAACTTAAATACGGTCTTTAAAAATAACCTTTGTGAAATAGAAGCTGGCTGCGAGTACAATTGCTGTATTTTAATGCATAGCATTGATCATGTATAATTTATTGAAAAACAGAAAATTTCAGCAGCTCAATGCTTATATGGGAATCTGTTTGGTACAATGCATCCTACATGAGTGATAAAAATGGTTTTCAGAGACTGTAGACTAATATTAAAACTGTACTCACGAAATGCTCACTCCTGTTTTTTAAAATCCTGTATTTTTTTCAATTTTTATTTTAATTGTTGATCTTGTACAGTTTTCTGTCTTTTACTCCCACCCCAACCCACCACCCCAGCCCTCCCCACCTCCCTCCCATTTCCGCCTGTATTGACATGTTTTCAGGCAAGCAGGAATTTCAAGCGGTGCTTACCATAGTGTAATACCGAAGTAATAATGTTGACATTATTTCTGGGTATTCGGTTTCATATAAACTGCAGAACATGCAAAACACAACTTTAAATACTGTTTTCTAAATGCGTTTTGGATTATTTATGAAGGACACATAACTATGCATATTAAATATAAGGAAATATCTTCCCAGAGAGGAATTTCCTCAACCTGAAACCCCACAGAATTACCGAAATAAATAAACATATCTGAACACTGACAGAAATAGGAACTCAGGATCTAGTTCCAATGGAAATATTGTCTTTAAGGCCTTAATAAAATTATTCTTTAGGGTACTTCTCTCAACACCTACGGGAAGAAAGTACCCTTCGTGGATTCTTCACTGAATTCAGCATTCTCAGTCTCTCAAACAAGAACTGCTCTAGAAATTCAAGAGCTCCCTTCCTGGGAGAAAAGTCATCTTTAGAATCAGGATGAAAGTTACATGTAAATCAAAGAATGAGGGTGGATCACCTGTTCTGTCAGCAACAATCTAAAGTGCATTTTGGCAACTTACTAAATGGTTCTGACATTTATATACATATATAATACACATCATATATAATACATAAAATTTATGATGTAAAATAATATACAATATATAATTATATATAATTATATATAATTATATAGTATATGTCATGTATGATATATACTAATATATCAATCGAATATATATGTATTGATATAGTGATATCTTAATATATCCTTATATAATTTGATATATTAATTAACATTTGTATGGTATATTAAATATATGATACATTGTGTATGATATATATCATATGATATCGGACAATATATCATGTGATATATGATATATCATATATTTAATTAATATATAGAATGTAAATATATTAATAGATGATATATGGTAAATAATATAATTATAACATACAATTATATATTATATATAATAGATACTATATATTATATACATATTTGGCTGAAATAATGCAAGAATAAAATAGGCAGAAGGGGAAGAATAAAAAACACTTTTTTAGGATCACAAAAAATATATCCCGTGAAACTGGAATCCGTCAGCATCTTCATACAAAGGCAATTTCTTGGCCCACGAGTAGATGGTTGCCCACGATGAAGTTTGGGCAGGGACACTTTTTAATGCATCGGCAGACGACCTTTAGGACTTGTATTCTCGGTGCACCACCCAGCCTACCGAAGCCTTGGACGAATTACTATCTTGTCTTTCTTATGCAGAGAGGTTTGAGACCCAGGAAAGGCCTGAAGACTCTTCCATATCTCTTGTTCTCAGAAAAGTGGAAATGATGGGTCATCTTCATTGTTGTCTTTACTACGAAGACTGTTAGGCTGAACATAGTTGACACTCTTAGTAGGTGAATCAGAATGAAACAGTATGATAGGAGGAATATCACATTTAAGGAACTTCCTGATTTTTTTTTTTTTACTGTACACCACGCACTACAGTTGTTTCCTAGGCAGCATCTGGATCCTGGTTAGCAGTTCACACTCGACCTGTCGGAGCCCGACTCCCGCCATCCACCCCCCTCAGGATTTCACATCACTTTGGCATCCCGAGGGCATTTCCGGGTGGACAAAACTCAATGTATCCTAACGTATGCTCCTCCGGTTATTTACCAGGGAAATATACACGTGCCTGCTCGACAATGATTTTAGATTTTGTTATAAGGTCCAAAAAACATATCACCCACAAATAGATAGGTGGGGATTTCCATCATTGATTCCATGTCCTTTTATTCACGCATCGTTTTGCGTGGGCAGGCTCACTCATTGAATTTAGAGACCTGTCATACGTCAGGTGGGTTTGTAGTGCGTAGGAGACCTGTGTGAGAAGAAGCGTGGCTCTGGGAGACCGGATTCAATGACCATCTATTGTGTAAAACAGAGGAGGATTTAAAGAGAGAGGGACCTAAGCCCAGAAGGTTCTGCAGGGCACATGACAAATGATCACCTGGGAATTGCCGCCACCATCCAAGGCACTGCGCCCAGCGTATTGAGTCTTCCTGGCATTCATGCAAATTAGGCTTGATCCCTATTTTAAAGATCAGCCAAGGCTATCTCAGGGAAGTTCTGTCATTTCCTCAAGTGGTAAGATGATGGCAGGGTCCAGGCGTGGACGAGATGTACCTGACTCCACTGTCCAGACTAAAAACTACCACAGCAGGTCTTCAATCATGTTCAAGAGGAGGGTCTAGCCTGGCCGGGTGGGTCAGTTAGTTGGCGTGTCATCCTGTACACCAAAAGTTTGCAGGTTCGATTCCCAGTCGGGGCACATACTAGAGGTCACAGATCCGGTCACAGATCCATGTTTCTCTCTCATATCGATGTCTGTCTGTCTGTCTCTCTCTCTCCCCACTTCCTCTCTCAAAAATCAATAACATATCCTCGCATGAGGATTAAAAAATAAAGGGGTCTTGTAGAGAACTAAGAATTTTCATAAAATGAGTAGTGTTCTACTTAATATGAAATCAAATGTTTTACTGTTGTTTTTTATCCCAGATGAAAGAGAAAATCAAAAAAACTAAAATAATGAAATTCTACAAAAATACCCTCGAAAGATGCTTTATTGGATGAAATTATGTGGTTATGTACGAATATACCTGTATATGTTATACATATACATACACACCTATTTATAGCTATATTTATTTATATATAAGATTTTGTATCTACAGTTAAATATCATTTTATAAATTATTTTCTTGTGATGTCTTTGGTTTCAGTATGAAAGAAATACTATCTCTACAAAATTAATTTTGGTTATTGTACTTTTCATGCCAGAATATCCATTTGATTCTTTTTGATCCTTTCTATATCTTTACTGATACACATTATTTGCTAAGATATTGTCATCAGACCTTGCATTAATTCCTGAAGCAAGATTTTCTCCGAACACATTCATAATTGCTTTGAAGTGTTTGTCTGCTAGGTCTACCCGCTAGGCCTCTTCACAAGCCATTTGCATGGTCTTTTCTTTCTTCTGTGTGAATGCCACATTTTCCTGATTCTTTGTAGGTCTCTTTTTGTTCTTGTTGAAAACCGAGAATTAAATGATATGTTCTAGCAACTCCATTTACTGGCTCCTGTCACCCACATAAGCCAGAGGTTGTTTGCTTGCTTGCTTAGTTGTTTCTTTATTTGTTGCAGGAAGCTAGCTTCAGATGACACCTGTGAACTCCAGGAGAACTGTTTCACCCATCCATGGTCATTGCCAACTTCTAAGAAGAGCCCAGACCAATATTTCATTGAATCAGTCGCCTCTTCTTAACACCATGCATCAAGAGAGATCCAAACTTCCACCCGGCAACCAGTGCACAAGTACCCTGAGCTGACTTGCTCTGAAATTCTTGATGACGGGCACTCCTTTCTGGGTGGTGGCAAAGCTATCAATCGAATCAGTTATTTGAGGGAGTAAAAATGGTAACTAAAGGGACAGAAGGCACATCACTTGAGCTTAGTTTCTAATTCAAAAGGCACAAATGTAGCTATTTCCATACTAAGTCATTTTCCCACTTCAGGGTGTCTGCAATCCCTTTGAGTCTTTGAAGCAGCGAAGCACAGAGTAGCTACAAGACGAGCCAGCGTTTCTTGCTAAATGACATCCTCATGTAGCCTTGCAATAAACACCTATTACCAAAGGCAATCTGTGTGTGTCTTTTTCTTGGAACTTCCAAGAGCCCGGCTACATATCTTGCAATTCCTACAGAGAATTATCCCCCCACCATCTATGGTTGGTTTGAACAAGATGAAGTTTCCTTTCTAACTACAGATGAATTTGCATTGTTCAGGTTGTATAGTTAACTTATGGTTCTCTGACTCTCGCTTTTGAGGGTGTTTTTGTTTAATTTAATAGAAAATCCAATTATTATGTAAATATAAACATAGCATAATTGCCACAAACAAGCACGCATAACAATGAACGGGGGGAGTTTCTGTAGTTAAAGGAACCTGTGATTTATGACTATCTCTGAGGTATGAGTGATACAGAGAAGCTCACAGAATTGTTTTTAACTGTTTCCACCCAACATAACATTCATGTTTTCCCTCTCCAATCATCCAATTTGGTGCATGCCAAGGAAGAAGAGTTGCTTTGGGAGGGAATACCTCCCAAATTCATTTTCCTTCTATTTCAAACTGATTAAAGACAAGAAGCTACGAACATCATTATTTAAAATGCCTCCCTTTAAAATGTTCCCAGCAGATGTTTATGGAGAGAAAACACTGGATCTCTCTTGGCAAGACACAGAGTGACATTTCTGGAGGGTTCCAGTTGAAAAATTTGTCTTTGGCATTATGTCTTTAAACATCTGTAAAAGCAAAAATAATCTTCACTATCATGTTAACATGAAGAAAAGCAAAGTACACAGCCCCCCAATCTTTGAAATGCTAATTAATGGAGCGGCAAATAAAAAGATTCTAGAGCCCTGGCTGGGTAGCTCAGCTTGTTAGAGTGTCATCCTGATACATCAAGGTTGTGAGTTCGATCCTCAGTCAAGGCACATATAAGAATCAATCAAGGAATGCACCAATAAGTAGAACAACAAACTGCTCTGTCTCTCTCTAAATCAGTAAAAGTGATAAAAAATGATTCTACCATTATTTTTCCTTCGGTTGAATTTCTCTCTGTGACTTCTGAACTCCAGAGTACTAGCTTCTTTAAATGGAACTTGATTAATGAGAGAACCTGGCAACCATAAACTAAAATTCTGTTTTCTCCCTACACTGTGGTTTTTCTACATTTTTCCCTCTATGCATACTGTTCTTTGAGGAGTCTGACACCCACTGGGAGATTTAAACTACAGTGGAAAAAAACGCTACTAGAGGAGCTGAGGGGAACTTCTGCCACGTTTTCTAATGCCCGGAGGGTAACTTTGCTTCAGCGGGAATTTGTTTCTTCATCTCTTGTAAACTCAAAGAGTTTTCTTTCTTCTTTTTATAAAGAAATGTCAATAAATAATATGATACAGTTTATGAGACCTGAGCTGAGTTTAATTAAGTGCTAACTAAAATCGAATTGGGCACAGGACATGACAGGTAATATTTAACAATTTTAAAAATATGTTTATGCGTTTTTGGACTTTTCAGTGATTCTGTGCCTTAATCCCTTCTTGACTATTTAATTCCCCCCAATTCTGTATTATACCCTTTTTCTCAGATAATTTTTCTTCATTGTGATGTAAGTGCTGTCTCTTAGATTGCTTTTATGTTTTTAAAGCCCTTCTATTTATCGATCAAAGGTTTCCACCTCTGTATTCTGTTTGGATGGTATTCACTTCTCTTATTCCTTTCCTCCGACTCTGTGGTTTTTTCTTTAAAATTTTTGCAGGGTTTAGTATTTTTTTTGTAGACTAGAAGCATTTGTTGCTAAGCTTTATCCTTGAGCACAGCTTCAGTCATATCCTGTTCATTGTATTTTGCCAAATTGTTAGCTATGCAGCTAGTTGAAGCCTTATGTCCTTGATGACAATTTCAAAAACTCCTCCCTTGGGCTCACGTGGACCAGATCATCAAAGGCCCAGATGAGAAGACTGTTACTGACTCTCTGGACGCCCTCGTGAACCACAGAGGATACTCTCAGACAGGTTATATCACAAGGAGGATAACGTCTCACATATTTAAACATGCTGTTAGAATTTCCACTCTCCATTCTCTCTTCTTTGTCTCCTCTTACTCAGAATTTCTTACACTGAGTGCCAGGTCCCAGGGTTACAGGGCTCAAAGGTCAACAGTTTCTGGCCTTAGGGGTCTCACAGTCTAGAGAAAGACCACTGACCAAGTCAACACTTTGATGTGGACCCCGGCTGATGGGGTCCGCCACATTGTGGATGAGGCACGAGAAATTCACACAGACTACCGAGTCCGGTGGAGGAAAAGGGCCAGCACGGCTTCTCTCTCAAGGGGAGCAAAAGCCGCGGCCCTTGCTGAGACCAGCCTTTATTTCTTTTCTGGGCACAGGACACGATGGTCCTCATTTACTATGCACAGGTTCGCTTTAGGTGGTTACCTTTTACAGATAACAAAGGAGACAATGCCGCTAATCACATCACAGAAGAAGGATATTTGCAAATGCAAAGGGAAAAGTGGTTGAACTGGTTATACTCCATACGGGGGAGTTTTATCACAGACTTTAGGAAGTTATAGTAAGCACTTGCTGTCTCAGTTCAGGGTGAGGGAGTTTTAGCAAAAGCAAGTCTCACAGCAGTCTAGGTACAGTGCAAGCCTGATTCCCCACGGGAGAACCTATCCATGGGCGTGGGTCCTGTGCATTGGACCTTGCTTTCCACTGGGAGGTGGGCCCACGCCATGCAGAACGGTCTCCTACACCACTTCTGGTGCTGTTTAGCCTCATCCAGTGTATTAGTCTCCTTTTGCTGTTATGACAACTCATCGCACATTTAGTGGCTTCAAACAAGAAAATCATATTATCTTCAGATTCTGGAGGTCAGAAGTCTAAAAATCAGCCTCGCCAGCTAAAATCAAGGTATCAGGGCGTCCTGGGGGAAAATCTGTTTCCTTGACTTCTCCAACTTCTAGAGGCTGCCCTCGGTACTTAGCTACAGTCCCTACTCCAGCTTTGAATCAAGCAAAACTGGTTAAGTCTCTCTCCTCCTCATCTTCCTCCCTCTTTCCCATCGAAGAGCCCTTCTGACTACCTTGGGCCCCCAAGCAAATCCAGGATCATCTTATTTTAAGGGCTGCTGACTATCAGCCACCGTCCATTCCACTGGCTCCCTGCATTCCCTTTTGTGATGTAATAAAACACATTTGTAGGTTCCAGAGACTCTGATGTCTCCATCTCCGGAGAGGGATGGCAGAGAGCATTACTCCGCCTACCACCCACAGGCAGGGTCAAGTATCCCAAAAAGCAGCTGTTGAAGACAAGAAAGGACACATTTGAGAATAATCCGCGAAGTCAGTCTGAGGATGAAGCTCAGGGAAGGAGGACAAGAACAAGCCCTTCTAACAGAGGGGACAGTAAAGGCAAAGGAAGAAGTGAAGTGAGGAGACCAAGTCTGGGTTCCTGGGCTTCGTGTGGAATAATTTCCCGTTGAAACGATTCTTGTCTAACATCAAAGGACTCCAGAATCCAGCTTGTGGACTTGTGGATTCCCCTTCAGTGCTGCCTGGGGTTCGGTGTTGCATTCCCTCCCCTTTGCTTTCGGAGGCACGGCAACCTCTCAACTACTGTTACGAGGGGGAGGGACCTGGGGCCATAGAGGAAGAGGCTCAACATCGCGTTTCTGTAGAGACCTCTGGGAGTTCCAGTCACCTCAACGGTGGCTACAATATGGACATTCTGGTCACCTGTCCACACTCTGCAAAGGCACCGATGACAGAAAATAATCAGAAAAGGTGACGGTAAAAAGACTCGAGTGCGCACGAATGTACATGGCTCTCCAATAAGAGCTTACCCCGTGCAAATGTATCCTGCTGGAAGGCTTTCAAATCCTTGGGACACCCGTGTGTCACTGCCGTGAAAGTGTAAGAAACTCTTCCACTGTGAACTCTACATCGCACAGAATCTTAAACTTGACTTATAAGACTGTCTCGCCCATCAGCACCCTTAAGTCGGGGAGTGTGCCCTGCCCGACCTACTTCTAGCTGGCTGGGCTCCTCTTCAGCCGGTTGCCACGAATCCCAGATAAAATAAAAATTCCTGGTGTGAACTGACCTTCTAGTCTATTATTCCCTGTTATCTTGTAATCAAGGGGGTTTAACCATCCATTAAACCACATGATGAACTTCACAGGACTTCGGTCTGTGTTAATGTTATGTTACTCTATAGCACAGCGATTTTCAACCGGTGTGCCGCAAAAATTTTTAAAGCATGCAGTACCTGACTGTTTGGTCAGGGGCACTGACCTCTTTTCCCTTAGACTGTCAGATTAAAAAATGACAACAGGCAACACAAGAATAGCCATCGGGTGCGAATGAACCAAAATTATATCTATCTTCTTTCACCATGTCAACAGAAAGCACATTTTCGGTGTGCCGCAGTATTTTGGTCATCAGTTTATGTAGGCCATGAGACGAAAATGGTTTGAAAATCACTGCTCTAGAAAATAATCCGAAAGGCAAAAATGTGTTGTCATGTTGCAAATTTCTTTTGTAAAGCTTTCAAGAAAAGATGCTTGAAAAGAACCCGCAGACTAACGCGGCTCTCCCGTCCACTTGCTCCAGCCTCCCTCTGTCCCCATCCTGCCTGTTGGCCCCTTGTCAAAGGCCCGCTGCGCCCCAGGCGGCAGGTGCGCTGGGGACCTGCATAACGAAAGACATGACACAGCACCTGACTGTCGGGGTCCTGCGCTTTGAGGCTTTACAATGTAAAATCTGGAGACCGAGGGAGGCGAAGAACCCAGCACTCGGGCAGAGAGAGGAAAGCACCCAGGGGTATGAGCAATGAAGGAATGAGAGTTGCAGAAGGTGGAAGACAGAGAAAGGAGAATTATGTCGGGTGGAGAAGGTGACGAGACCGGAGAACACTTAGGGGAGTCACCTAAGTGTACGTGAGTCACCGCCATCTAAGGTGTGTGGAGAGTTGAGGAAAGGGGGTTGGAGAAAGTGCTCCCAAGGACTTCACACGTGGATCCCCAGTGACTAAACCAGTTTATTTTTAATGAGGCTACGTGGGTGCCCTCTGCCCCGTGCACGTGACGTGGCTCTGAGGCTTGCTAAGTCAATCTCAGAGTGCACAGAAGACGGAGCTGCGTGGGGTGTCGGAAGGGCACGAGGCTTATCAGGACGAGCACGTCGTACGGCACGCAGTGTCCGGTCGCTGGGTGTACACCCAGAACTAATATGATATTGGACAGCAACCGTAATTGAAAAGTTTTAAAAATGCAAAAGCAAAATTAATACGTAAATCAAAGCATGAAGGAAAAAAGAATGTATTCTAAAAAAAAGGGAAAGGGGAAAAAAGTATCTGGGAAGTATATGAGGTCTACTACCATACTAGTATATAAATCTTTTGAAACAAACATAGTTAAAATAAATGATATCCTCTGGTCATCATTAATTGCTTGAAATATCTGCAAGATCTTACTTCCTTTATTTTTTCTCAAAATGTTGATAAATTGTGTTTGCCTGCTGCGGACCGTTCAGCCTGGTTTCAGGAGCTTTAACACCCACCCCGTGGCTAGGCTGAGTGGGAGCCCAAGGGACCCGTTGCATCTGGGTCTGTTCTGTCGAGAGGACCTGAGCCACTAAGGAGACAAAGCTTATCTCCCTGGCAGGAGCGCTGCTTCTGCCTCATCCATCTCTGGCCCCAATGCTTGGTTGGTAGTCAGTGATGGGTAAGACACCTCATGGGAGGGGTAACCTAAGCCAGACACGACCACTTGGGAGGCCCTCATGGAAGGACTCGGGGGGCTTCAGCAAAGAGGGGGTGATGGACCCTTGCCCCCTGGCTATTCTGACATAGCCCAAGTCCCCATTTCCATCTGGGAGATGTCTTGCCTATCTCTTGCTTCCTGGGCCTAATCGGCTTAAAGCCTGAAACTATGACAGCGAGTGGTGCAGCCCTGTGCTGGCCAGAGTGGTTCCCCAGGTGATTGGGCATTAGAAAGAATTTGTAAAGTCCTGTGAAACCTGCTTTGCTAAGAGTGCTCTCATTTAAATGATAAGGGTCCGAGGAGGAAATGAGTATGTCTCCCAAAGTTTTTGCAACCCTTTTCTAACAGACACTAACTCAGATTTAGCTCAGATTTCTTCGACATGTTAACCATTGTTTGATCCTTGCCACCTGACATACCTGTATTCCTGTGTATTTGAACCCAATAAAAGCCTAGTGAGGAAGGAGCTCTGGGTGCTTCTCCTCTGAGAGACTGACCACCTCTCCTCCCCAAACAGATCATGTCTTCGTAGTTTTATTTTCATCCATGGCGGATGGGGGGCTCTGTGTGCAAAGTTCCCCCACATTTGCCCTCTTGCATCTAATTGTGCAACACATTTTTGTGTTTTATTCCCCCAACTGTATACGTGGGTGTGTGGGTGGGGGCAGGGAGAGAGAGAATGAATACAAGAGTATACGGACTCAATCCCACTCCTGGTAACTTTATGACACATTACTTTGCATCGGCCCATGAGAGATAAGTATGCCCCAGCTCCTTGCTCAGTAGACAATAAGTATAAAAATCCAGGTGTTTCCTCCTTAGCTTTGTTTTCCCTAAAGCTTCTTTGTAAAACAAGAGAAATGAACCCCAAACAAAAGACATCTGACGTCGCCTCCACCATCTACTTCTTTGCTTCCCCTCTTTCTAGTCCCAACTCTCACTTCTCTTTTCCAGGGGATGGCCCTGGGGGGTAAAATTCTTAGGCGCCAAGGCAAGAAGTACAAATACAAACAGACACGTGACGAGCATCCAATATCCCTTGGCGATAAGTGGTAGGGACGCTACCTGCCACCCTAATTCTGTCTCTGCTGGGTGACAAGGACCCACTGTCCATTCCGGGGACTGCATCTCTGTCCAAATCATTCACAATGGAGCCTGCTTACCCTGGAGGGGACTCCCACAAACCCAGGGGAAGGGGGCCTTCCATCCCCGGGGCCGCTCCATGCAGAAAACCCGACACCGTCCTCTCGGAAAGGAGGGGTGGGGAGCACGCCCCTGGGAACAAATGTGCTTTTCAAAGGTGCAAAGGTCTGGCCGGGGGAGAACGTGAGGGGCAGGGGAGGGCGATCCTGAAAACAAGGTGCTTTCCCCTCCCTGTCAATCACTCTGCCCTGAAGTTTCTCACCCGTGGGATCAATGGCACCCATTGTTTCGGAGGGACGGAGGGGCCCAAATGCCATGGAGCACAAAGAACTCATTGCTGAGCTTGGATTTCACACTAGCTTTTTTTTTTTTTTTAATATTTTAAGTTCATGGTCTTAAAAGCCTAGCTTTGTGGAGCAAATAAAAGATTCCTAAGTTCCATAAACGTCCTTGTACCTGTCCCTAGCCGAGCTGGGGGGTCTGGTCACAGAGGCTCACTGAAAGCCGTGGAGACCTACGGGAAGCCCCTGAAAGTGAGAACAAGGGAGGTTGCCCTGTGGGGAGGAGATGCTGGTTGTGAAGAGGGCGCAGGCCTAAGGCTTGGATGTTCTCTGAGTCCCTTCTGGGCAACGGGGATCCCATGGCCCAGGTGTTAGGTCCAGAGTCTGCCAGGGACTAGGAACTGCAGGTGTGAGGAGGATGAGACAGCCCAAACCGGAAGTGGCAGGTAGTTCACTTCCTGGTCAGAGCTTTGAACTTGGTCGTTGTCCCTTTAGTCCCAGAAAGGGGTAAGGAAACCGTAGACTGGGACAGAGAGAGAGACACGGAACAGGGGCATGGCTTTGGCTTCGATGACCAAGTGTAGAAGAGGAGGGAAAGACAGGTGTGCAGGGATTCTTGGCCAGGCCGGGGACAGCAGTCACCCAGTGAATGCAAGGGGGAACGGCTTTGGGGTGAGCGTTGCCTGTGATGAGTCTGAGTGGCATCAGACATAAACATTTACCAGGATGCTAGATGGCCTTGCCTAGGGCTGAAGGGAGACGTGAGAGCTAAAGGCACAAATCCTGACAGTCTTCTGCAGCTCACGCGACACAAGTGGGTTACAAGCTAGGCTCCCAGATCTCGCATCGCCTGGGAAAGTTGTGAAAGCAGCTTCGTTGGCTCGGCCCTTAGTGATCCTCACTCAGCGGGCCAGGTGCGGTGGCCAGGAATCTGCATGGTGGCAACGCACGCTGGGCAATTATTCCGATGTGGGTGTGGTTTCGGAAAATGATGGCTTGGACCACCTTGGGGACAGTGTGAAGAGTGGGGACAGGAAATGGCAAAATGCTGATCTTCGTGGAGCCCAAGGTCAAACGAACAGGGCTTGGAGGAAGAGGAAGCTGTGGAGGAGGCCAGAAAGGGACGGTCAGACAGGTGGGAGGAAAAGCAACAGGGACCGATGTCAGCGAAGGAGCCTTTGCACCCCCAAGCCCCCCGCTTTGCTCCATGAAGTCACTACCACATTAGCATGTCCCCGGTATTATTTTCTCGAAGATGAAAATGTTCCTTTTCTACAGAATACTTCTCTATGGACTTTTTTTCTTACAGTAGCCCATTGAGTGGGGGAAAAAAAGCATTTTATTAAAAGCAGTAATTTGTTAGTGCTCTAAATGATCTTTTATAGTTCCTAAAATATAGTGTCTTCTTGATAAAGCTGGTCTGAGAGTGAATTATTATCTGCTGGAAGTCCTCACCAATGAACAAAGACATGAAACATAATGTGCCTCAGTCGGCTAATGCGAAGGGGCTGGGGTGCGTTTGCTAATTAGCATGCTGCTGTTAGCACCCTTCACCTTTTCTTTGTTTCTCTCGAAGGTTCCCCCCCAGGGGGAAAAATGATAAATTACTTGCAAAAAAAAAAAAAGAAAAGAAAAGACTTTTGAGACTCAAAGCACATCCCTTTGTGCAGGCAGAATTCCCACAATGGGATGCTGAGATATCTCTACTCATCTCCCGCAAGGCGATGCTCACTGAATGAACCTGAGGCTAAAGGCACAGGCGGAATCAGAGTGCAGGAGCCAGGAGGCATTTTATTTTTCCCACCTTCTCACTTCCCCAGGCCGCACGCTTGGCTGTCCTGGCTAATGTGAGTGGAGAGGGAACGGCAGCGTGAGGACCGAACCCACAGCTGCCCCCACACCCGAGTCTGCACACACCTGAGGGAGGCTCTCTCGTGTACCTTTGCCCTTCCTGTTATAGATATCTGACAGATACCTTGGAGGACCACAACAGCCTCTATTAGGTCATCATTGAGACTCTGTTAGGGCCGTGGCCGGGTAGCTCAGTTGGTTGGAGCATCATCCCAATACACCAAGGTTGCAGGTTCGATCCCTGGTCAGGGCACATATAAGCAGCAACCAATGAATGCATCAATAAGTGGAACAACAAATCAATGCCCTTCCCCTCTCTCTCCCTATCCCTTCTTCTCTAAAATCGATAAAAAAAGTTGTTAGGAATTTCACAGCAGTGCCTCTAACTACTGAATTTTTAAGTGGGAGGTCTCTGCCTGAAAAAAAGCAACACCCTGTCACTCAAGAAGACAAATTCATGTGTGATTTGGTCCCCTCACTCACTTCTGCGGATAATTGGAAATTTGTACACACGATGGGCAAGGATTCATCGTCATGATTACGAAAGCTGCGTAGTCCCATGATCTGCCATCTCAAAGGTAGAGACCAGGGAAAACGAGTGGTGTTATTCAGTCCAAGTTCAAGGCTGAGAATCAGGCAAACCGGTGATTAAATCCCAGTGCAAAGGAGGGAGAAGATGAGATGAGATGACATGTCCAACTCAAGTAAGGAAAGAGGGCAAAGGCTTCCTCCCTCCAGCTCTTAGTGTGTTTAGATCCTCCGCAGACGGGGTGATGTCCACACGCATCGGAAGGGGCGATCTGCTCTACTGAGCCCGCCGACTCCGATGCTCACCTCCCCTGCAAACACCCCCCCCCCCCCGCCGACACGGCCAGGCACCGAGTTTAATCTGAGCAGCCCAAGGCCCCTTCAAAGCGACGCATACAATTACCCATCACACAGTTTCGGCCCAGGAGCTGTTTTTAGAGCTGCATCCAGCTGCAAAGAATGAAGTCGGGTAATGTGTGACTTTGCTTCCTGCTGCTTGTTATTGGCTAAAGATTTTGACCCGTGGCATTATCAGGCATTATGTGTCTCTAGGTTGGGCAGGGAGACCAGTCCTGAAGGATGTTATGGGTGAGGCCCTGGCTCTGTGGGATCAGTCCGTAAGCATTGGGTTATTTTCGCTCTTCCTGGATATTTGGAATGGGAAAATTGATCACGTAAAGCTTTGCAGAAACTCACTGGCTCGGGTAAAGGCCATAGGGTTCTTTGCACACTGTCGAATATGAATATATACATATATGAACATATATGTATATTAGAGTGTATGTTTGTGTGTTCCCACTTCTTTAAATTGTCATTTCATATTCTTCCCTCTTTAAACCAAGCAACCCCTCAGGTCCTAGACCAGGCAGCCACAGTGGTTAAAAACACATTCTCTAAAGTCAACCTTCATATGTCCAGATACCAGCTTTGCTGCAGAGCAGCCTTTTGAACTTCATGCCTCAGTTTCCCAGTCTGTACAATAATAATATATCCACAGTCACACACTCGCTAACCTGCAGAGCTGGAATTTAAACCATGTGTCTCTACTAATCACATGAACTGTTCATTTGGACTGGTCTATTTTTTTTAATCCCCTGCACCTAGCACATAGCACATGCTCAGTAAATATCTGTTGAATGAATTTTGATTTTTGTCAAAAGTTTGCCCTGTCATGGGAAACAACCAAAATTCTAAAGAAATAATATCATATGGCATTATAGGCAAGGAAGTTTCTAATAGAAAGCAAAGATGAAAGCTCACCTATTAAAGAATGTGATTTTTCCCAATATAACTAAAGAAAAGTGTACGATGTCTTGCTGAGGATGGCTTGAAGGCCAGAGGCCTACAAACATGTGAAAAATGTTAACATCACATTTTTAGGCTTATTAGAAACAGTCTAAATAATTACACCAGTCAAATTACTAGTGTCTTTTGGCTCACGTCCAGGATGAAGGTCAAGACCCAACATACCAGGACCCTGCGTGGCCCGAGTGATTGACAGAAAGAGGAAGTAGACTGATACCTTTCACGTGGGAATCACAGCTTGTTGCAAGTGTAAGCAAAAGGCCTATCTGGATTTTGTGGAAAAAGTTCACCGTGCTCGGATGCAAATTCTTTGTTCCCGAAGCTTTTTTGTTTTAAACTGTGATTTATTTACGTGTGTGTGATGGAACAGCTGTGCACCATAAGAAACTACAGCCCCCTCACTGACGGTTGAAAATCATCACTGGATACGCCTTTGCTTTCTTTTTATCGCAGTATCTATTGGATGTTGGCAAGAGATTACATGGCGTTTCCAGACTGCGTAGGTAGGACATTTGGAAGCTATTGGGTTGTAAGCAGAAGTCAGCCACCTGCACGTGAGACTCACCTCGAGAGTTTTTAAAAACCTCGGGGCACCTCTGAGCAGCCCGAGTCTTTCACAGAGCTCCTGGGTGATGGCAGCCTCCGGCGGTGCTGAGCACCATCAGCAGGCGGAAATCATTTAGACACACGGACAAACACAAGGTACACCTTAAACATCACTGATGTTCTTTGTTGATGTCTTCGGACATTTTTAAAAACCCAAAATTAGATTGCTTCCCTTACTAGTAAAGACTGACAATGTTTATTTCAACTGGAAGTGTACAATCTGAATTTCCATTTCAAGTCTCCTTTAAACACAGGGGAAAAAAAACACTGATCTTACGGATATCCACATTGTGAGATATTTTCATTTAACATTAATATTATCTTCATATGTAATGCATCGTAGAATAATAGGTTCATTGCATTAATTTATTCTCCTACTACATGAGAGAGACTGTCCATTAACGTCAATGGAATAAACATTTTTTGAGCACTAATGACATCCCTAGTGATAAGGATGCCGGACTAGCATCCACACCACCAGTGAATTCACGACCGGTGGGAAGACCTGCTGTGTCTGGAAGGAGCAATCAGACTTTGAAATGACTGCAGTAAGGGAGTGTTGATTTAAGGACTAGGAGGCATGATCAGGGGATGGTCAGGGGGTCTCAGAGAGGAGTCCGCCCTGTGCTGGAGCAGGAAAGGTACAGGATCCACGTGAGAAGGTGGGCATTCCAAACAGGGGGAGAACAAGGTCCTAGACCAGTGAGATTTATTTTGTTTTTGGAATCGGGAGCAGTCTGGTAGGGTCTGATCACTGAGGTTCTGTACCCATAAGTCCTACTGTAACAGAAGAGTTTTCCTTAGTGTCTGAAAAGAAGTACAGATGAGACACTGTAGTGTTTTACAAAGCTTTTCAAGTGACAGTAATAAGGCCCTGGCCGGGTAGCTCAACTGCTTAGAGCATCGTCCCATTATGCCAAAGTTGTAGGTTCAATCCCTGATCAGGGCACATACAATAATCAAATTGATCTCTCTCTTTCTCTCTCTCTCTAAAAAAAAAAATCAGTAAGTAAAAAAGAAATAAAAAAAAAAAAAAGAAAGTAACAAGGATTGACCAAATTCAGAATTTTTGCTATTTATATTTATATGCTTTCGTATTTTATAAAAGAAGGCGAAAGCTTTTTGGAACGCTGACTCCTCAGAGCACTCTATAATTTGGTGGCCATGTGACAACACTGACTGACCGCAGTTACACTCGCCCGCACTGACGCATCACGCGTCAGGGCTGGTGGCCCCCGGGGACATGTACGAGGGCAGCACTCGTCAGAGGCCAAGTGGGAACAGTTGCTTTCCTCGGTGGATATTTAATTGCACGCACAGGTGGTTTTGTTTTGAAGAGGAAGCTTCAGGTAAAAAAGCATGATTAATTCTCATGCCATTCCAGAGCACCAGATGAAGAGGAGAGAGGAGTTCCCCCCAGTTTCAGAGGGAAGAGAGCACACAGATGTTCAGTGTGGGGGGGGGGGGCAGAAAAGGTTCATGACCTGCGCTAGGTCACCTTCCTCCGGATTTGCCAAACGGCTTCCCAATGGATCCCGGCACAGATGCCAGCCCGGACCCTTCCTCTGCTTTTAGATGCGGACCCCAGCCCTGGGTGGACCCCACATTCTCCGTGTTACGTGGCCACAGAAAACCCCATCCTGGCCTTGCTGCTGGAAACTCCCCTGGAATAATTCAGGGGTGTTGACTGGAACCCAGAAGGGGGATTCCGATAATCCGCCAAGCCCCCCAAAACCTACAGTGACATCTCCAAGCCATAAATGGCACGCTTTCTACAAAAGAAAGAAGCATCTTTGTGGAGGGGAGGGAACGTTGAAGTAGGAACCAGGAGGCAAGCATTGGGTCCCCACAGGTTCTAGCTGGAGGTCGTTGGTGGAGTCGCTCCGCGTGTTGACCCACGGTGAACCCCGTTGTCTCCCAACTCAAGCTGGAGAAAGCAGTGATGTTTCTTTTTCATACTCTCAGGGCTGGAAGGACCAAGTCAATGTAGGAGGGTTTTAAAGCCTAAAGTATGTTCACCCAGGGGAGCCACAGATATTTTAAGCTGTCGTTCTCATTTGGGTTTTTCAGTTGGTCAAAGCAAACTCTCCTTAAGATAGAAATTTTGGAAACAGAAGAAAAATACAGGTCAGCAAATAGAAATTCCGAGAGAGAAGTCACGTAAAATGTTGGGTTGAGTCTCTCTGAATTATCTTTGCTGTAATGCGGTGATAATTTAGAAATAGTTTTTTTTTTTTTTTTTTAAGATTTGATTTATTTATCTTTAGAGGGAAAGGAAGCGAGAGAGGGAGACAAATATCAATGTGTGGTTGCCTCTTGTGTGTCCCCTACTGGGAACTGGCCTGCAACCCAGGTATGTGCCCTGAGTGGGAATCGAACCGCGATCCTTTGGTTCACAGGCCCACGCTCAATCCACTGAGCTACACCAGCCAGGGCTAGAAATAATTTTACATCTAAATTTTCTAGTTATCCAAATAATCTTTCTATGTCTTTAGAAAGTTTCCATAAAGACTACATACTATTCCAATTTACAGATGCCTTTTGCTCACAATTTCAGCCTTACGCATAAAACTTTATCCGGATTTAAATTTCCTAATCAAAAACATGCAGGAAGGGTGTTATTGGATCAAAACATATAAGCTTTTGATTCATAATTCCAAGCCGATTTCTGAAACGGAGGGCTAATGTATATCCCCATCGTCAAATGTGAGTGGTGTTGTTTCAGCATACCTTGTCAGCGTTGCATGTTTCAACGTTTAAAAATAAGTGCTGTCATTTTATTTTGGATTGCTTCACTAACCTGTGAATCTGGATTTCACTTTAATTGCCTGTGTTGTGTTCCCTTTAAACTGGTCCCTTCATTCCCTCTCTTATATACTGACCATGCATTTCTAAAGATTTGTATGGCTTCTTGAAATATTAAGACCATTAAATTTTAAATATTTGCATGGGATATTTTCTCCCCGTTTTTAAAAATCTTTTCATTTGCTTTGTTAGTTTTGGCCGCAGAGAAAATTTTCCTCTTCGTTTTGTCAAAATGATAGTACTTTTTCTTTGTGATTTTTCCCTTTGGAAAGCAATGCTATTATTATTGTTTGGAGCGGAGACAAAGTCTTTGCTATCCACACAGATAGTTCTTCCCTAATTTCATTCAGTCAATAGATGCTCATTAAGAGACCTATATATGCCAGATATAAAAGCAGATCTTGGCTTAGCCAAGCACAAATAATGCATTCCTTCCTCCCTGGAGGAATTCTGAAGCAAATGTTACCTCCTCGTTGGAAAGAGAGGCAGATTTAGGGCTCAAGTTGGATTTCTTTATTTATAAAGTCCTCATTAGAGCCAACGCTTTCCAAACAGTCAAAGTTTTTTCTTTCATTATGCAAAATAAAAATTACTATTGTATGAAGCTAAGAAACTTACTTAAAGTCACACTGATGGGTTCGAAAAAAAAAAGGGATTTTTATGTTATTATTCCTGAAGCCCGTAGCAGAGATAACAATCACAGAATGAAACCATTCTGATTTTCTAAATCTAGAATTTTAAGAAGCTAGATAAGAGTGTCCAAGATGGAGATGGCAGGTACTTTATTTGTTTACCCAGAATCCACATCCCCCTTCTTTTTCTTAAGAAGACCTTGGCATTGCCCTGACTGGTGTGGCTCCATTGGTTGAGCATCATCCTGCAAAGCACAAGGTTGCAGGTTCGATTCCCAGTCAGGGCATGTGCCCGGGTCGAGGGTTCATCCCCTAGCTGGAGAATAACTGACCAATGTGTCTCTCCCTCTCTTTCTCCCTCCCTTCCTCTCTCTCTAAAAATAAATAAAGAAAATCTTAAAAAAAAAAAAAAAGACCTTGATGTTCTTAAGAACTTCCATTTGTAAGAAGTCCATCCTTCTCTAATTAGGATGCTGGCGGGAAGATGGGACACCTAGATGGTAGCATCGTGTTGGCACCGTGAGGAAAAGGCTGAGAGCATCCTACAAGCACCTAAAACTGGCAGAGAATGCACCAGCCACACGACGGCCTGCTGCCATGGGTGTGTCCAGCGCCTTATTTTAAGATACGAAGAGTCGACACATAAAATCAATAAAGAAGATAGCGACAAGATATATCAAATTAACCCATAAACGAAGAGTAGATAAACTAATAGTATATAAATTTCAAAAGCGGCAGGGAGCTCACAGTGAACGCGGAGCAGTGAGGGGCCACATACAAGGGGAAGAAGGCAGCAGCCAGAGCAGGAAGGGGGGGGACGCCCCCCCGCCCCCCGCCTCTCCTGACCCCCAACCCAGCAGGTCCCCGCAGCAGGAAGTGAGGAGCAGTCAACGCCCACGCTGATTGCCGGGTCGAGACTCATCACACCTGCACGACAGGCCCTCATTTTCGTCTCGCTGTGACCAGACCGGAGTGACCGAAAACTGCTGTCGGACTTATTTCCCTGTCACCTTCAGCGACAGGGAAGCGCGCGGTGACGCGGTGACGAATGGGCACCGCTCTCCGGCGCTCCTCCGTCTCCAGCTCCTCGGGGTCAGCTGTGCGGGCTCCTTCTCTCGAGAGTTGCTCTGGGACACGGTCCCGCTGGGCTCGCGCCCACCACGCCAGTTCAAACCCCGCGCCTCAGGCCCCCTGGGGGGCAACGTCAGGTTCCCATCCCCCATCTCCCCGGATGGCCCCACACCATTTGGTAGGGACGCTGATGACGCCAAATTTTGTTCTCAAGCCCCACCTCGCAACAGAACTTGAACTTCCTCCTCCTCCTTGGACATCTGCTCATCGCGGCAAAGTCAAGGTATTTGAAACCAGCCTCTGGATTCCACCCCGTTAAACCAATGCCCCCCGAGCTTTACCTGTCTCAGTAAAAGACAGCTCCGTTCACCCAGCTGCCCGGGACCAAGCCCATGTGGATCTGGTCACTCCTCTCTCACAGCCCTGTCCTCAGTCAGACTGTTCCGGGCACCAGGAACCCCCACCCGCCCCCCGTCCTCCCTCGTCCGCTTGGCGGCAGGAGTCCCAAGGGCATCGTCTCCCGGCTTCCACCGCTGTCTCCAGGGAAGCCCTTTCCGTGTGGCGCAGTGGCCGTCCTAACATGAAAATGGTGTCATGCCCGCTCCCCACCCTCCGCTAGAAGCCCTCTAATGGCCCTCGACCCCCAGCCCGAACCCTTCCTCTGGGCTCTAAGTCCACCCAGGACATGGGCCACACCAGGCCCCCGCCCCCCTCGCCGCCTCTGAGCCGTAACTGCCGGCTTGCCGCCCCTCGACCGCACGAGACACGGGGTGCTCTTCCCCCAGAAGAGCCTGCGGCTCCTGCATCGCCCCTTTCGACCTCTTGCCCAAGGGTGACTGACATCCTCGGAGCGTCTTCTCCGCCTCCGAGATCTAAAACCAGCCGCCCTACTCTGCTCTGTTACCTTTGCTTTTGTCCACAGAGTGCATCACTCTCAACGCTGTGACCGCCTCTGTTCCTTCACTGAGCTCTAAAAGGCCACTTATTTTGGAGGTGAAGAAACTGCGGCTTTGATGTGGCAATGGAGCCTGTTGGGTGTGGGGCTGGCACCCGATGTTCTGATGCCTACAGATGCTCTTTTGATTAGACTGCGATGCTACGATACTGTGTGTAGCGGGGGGAGAAAGGGAGAGAGAGGGAAGGCGAGACAACAGAGTTTAGGGGTGATTCGTTCTTAACATTTGAGAGTGAAGGACAAAGAACTCCGCATCGTAAAACCACGACTCTGTCCAGCAAGGAATGAAAGGCTGAGCAGCTGGTGCCAGGAACTGACCACAGCCTGGGGACACTGCTTTAAATGACTGCAGGTGTGACTTACAGGCACCAGAGAAGCCAGAACAGGGTGGAGGTCACCCTTTGGATGCCACAGGCTATTAAGATAATTTGGACGCTGAGTCAAGAAAGATGTGGTCTGTTGAACCACAGATCCGAAGGGAAAGGGGAAGCCTTTGAAAAATGGGTGAGGGTAAGTATTCCTTTGTCCTGTTTGGGGAAAGGGCAAAGCACGCCCAGCTGGACGCGATTAAGTCTGCAACAGGTCCCGCGGGTCAGGGGCAAGAGGGAGGACCAGGTAAAAGCTGACCTCCACGCCAACTCTGACACAAACCAGTGAGGGCAAAGAATGTGCCGTTGATTTGCATATTCCCAGAGCGACGTTAATTGACCCGTATGCGGGGTGTGCCGTGTGAAATAACCCGAGAACCTCAGTGAAGGCTCACGGGTGCGACGCACACCCAGTGGAGACCTCGGGCCCACCAGGCCCCCCACCCTGACTTCTCAGACTTCGGGTGCAGCGCTCCCATTCCGTGGGCTCCCCCACCCTGCTCGCACCTCCTCCACACCCGCCGAGGTGCTCTCTGCCCCTCCGGTGTCCTCACGTCCTTCCCAGCCCCAGTGGGCTTCCTCTCTCTGGGGCAGACATCTGTCTTCTCGTCTCCATTTCCCCCAGGTCTTCGTGTGGATTTTAGCCCACGATGTGTGTGGGGGGGAAATGTCTGACTGAGGGACTGGGTATGAGTGAGAAATCCCCAATACATGTTCTGGGAATCAGCTACTCAGCCCTAGGCCCAGGGGTGCCCAACCTTTGAACATCTCCGGGCCACACTGGAAGAAGAAGAGTTGTCTTGGGCCACACATTAAATACAACATGACACACACAAAAAAAATCTTATCAGGTTTTAAGTAGATTTATAATTTTGCGTTGGGCCGAACTCACAGCTGTCCTGGGCCACAAGCGGCCCGTGGGCCACGGGTTAGACACCCCCCTTCCCGCCCCGCTCCATTGCAATGAGACCCAACTGCGGCCCACCGAGGGGCAGTGTGCGCAGCACAGCCAGGTACTGTCTGTCTGTCCACCATGAGGTTTCTATCCTGCAGATGATCGAGGGGATTGTAACTCAGCACCAGCAACACACGTGTCCATAAACAAAGACAAGCAGGAGGGAAGCGAGACTGACACCTTTGGGTCCCCAGGGGCCTCCTTTGCAGGTCTGCAAGCAAGACAGAGAAGCTTTGTGGCCCCCAGATCCATAACGGAGAGCTTCCCTTGTTAGATGTGTTATTGTATTCCTCTGTTAGATGACGCATGCTCACTATGGGAAAAGCGAGAGCGTTTCAGACCCCTTGGTGTACCGGTGCGTTGGAAACAGAGCTTTGCTCTCGGGCCACTTCTATGTGGCTCTCTTCACGCCGACCACCCAACCTGGGGCCCCTGTACCCGGAGACATGAAATGCAGATGGTGACAGGGATGTGAGGTCACGGGCACAGATGTCCGGCCACCGGGAACCAGCACAGCAGCTTCGGGACAGGGGCCTCTGCCCGTTGGCCCTCGACCACCGTGGCCGGGCCCCAGCGTGGAGAACGAACACAACCTCACCTCCCGCTGCCTTCGCGCAGCCCTGATCCCCTGCACTCTGACGTCAGCTCTCCCGCTACTTGCTGTGACATGTTCCACCTTCTGTATTTTCTTTCCAGTCATAATATTGCTTCGGTCGTACCCGCAGCCCTGGGGGGAATAATTGTCCCCGACAAGAGGGTGGGTCCCTGACAAAGAGCTGATAAGCATTACGTACAGATGACAGAAGTCAGGACGTATCGGATTACTGCTGGGAATGTAATAAAAGAGACACTAAGCACTCTGGCAGCTCGGAGACAAGCCGTTTCATAACTCTAGTGGGGCTATTATCTCCCATTTGCTGCCACTGACAACCAGGCTCTGCCGCCTCTCCACGATCCAGTTTCAAGCCGCTTAACACGCTGCTGGCCAGACGTGGTGGGGCGGGGGAGGCAGAGGCGATAATCGGGGATTTGGGGGGCATTTATTTTCAAAGTTTATCTCCTGCATCCCCTTGCAGACCCATAAGGCCCTACGTGAGGGGGCTTTAAGCCTTCTTGGAAAAGGCTGGGTGCACCCCACACTCCTAATCTGTGCTGCTTTGCTCATCGGAAGCTGTCAGATCCAGCTGTGGAAGTGACAGTCGACTCTGCCCAGCCCTCCAATACACCTGGGCCTGAAGGCCTGCAGCAGTAAACGGCCGGGCTATTTTGACCTTCCAGGACTCCGAGAGGATAAGATTAGGATTTCTTCTCAGCCACTCCGGGCCACCTGAAGAGACAGAGCGAGCTCGTGTGGCCTGGCCGTGCAGACGGCCGGCCACAGTGAGGATGCCCAGCGCACAGGAGTCCGGGCGCAAACGGCACAGGGACCGGGACAGATCCGGTGTCTAAATACGCAGCAAGTCCATGGACTGCGTCAGAGCTGTGGATGTAAAAGTTAGACAGGTGACACTTTTTCTTGGTAGATGCACCTGCAGGCAAGATGCACAAGACCAAATCTCTCCACCACCGCATCCAGTAGACAGGTGGCGGGAGGTTTTCTGCCCGGTGACACGGGGCAGCTTCCCTCATTTGTTCGTGTGTCTCCTAGAAGCCTGAGTTCACGGGAGCTGGGGCCACTGCATGCTCAACGTAGGGTTTTGGCCACCAAAACTCTGAGCTTCCGTGCAGGCCACGGTATTCTGCAAAGAGGAAATGTCTGTGAAGTGTGTGTTTGTTTCATTTGGGGCTTTCCATGTGGAGAGTTGCTTTCAGTGAGCTTTTATGAATAAGTTGTGAGGTAGGGACTTTTCTACCTGATGCTTCTGGGTTCGAAACCCCAGAGCTGGGCTGCAGAGAATTCAGAATCACTCATCTTTTTCGTGAAGGGGGGGGTCCATGGCAATTGTTGGCCAAGGTCCCTCAGTGGGCAGGTGGCAGATCCGAGGCTGAGCCCAAGCATCTGACCAAAAACCAAGTCCACTTGACTCCTCGCTGCTCGCCTGCCCTACAGCCACTGGAGCCCCCCCTGGTCCCTGCCCCCTCTCCTTGCAGAGGAAGGACTCAAGAGAAATGCCCACCCAGGGCAGAAGACACGTATAAGACCTATCTGAAGCAGAAGTCACTGTCATTGCCGTCACCTCTCCAGACACAACGCAGACGTCCCTGCAAACCAGCCGGGGGCAGCAGGTACAGACACATGGCCACGGGCAGCGAGGTCTTGGGCCCGAGAGCCAGGAGCCGTTCCCAGTTCCCTGGGGCAGAGGGAAGGCATGAGAGCACAGAACCTAGGTTTTACATAAACAGAGTTCCAGGAGAGCCTTCCACCCAGCAACGCGCCCTCGGGAGTGGGTGAGCGAGACTCTTCCCCCCTAGAACTGGAGCACAGGGTGGGTTGGGAGTGGAGCCCACTCAGGCAAGAGTAAGGCTGCCCACAGGTGCATTCGGTGCTGACCCGTCTAAGGAAGTGACTTCACATTTCTGATGTCCCTCCCAGGACCTGACAGGCACCAGCACTTGGGTTGTACCTAAAGGTGAAGGCCCTTTGAAAGTGAACAAATTTTATAGGGACAGGTGTGGGCAGGTTGATAGAACTTGTTTCTGAAGATTTTCCCCTAGACTTCCATCTCCTGCCTGGGCGCCCACACCTCACACCCCATCAACGGGCAAACTAACATCCAGAGACGCTCTGGACTTCCTGCAATTGGCGGTACCTATGAAAACTCCTTCTGTTATCTTCGGGTCTGATACCCTTGTCTGAGAACCCAAACCACTGCTTACACCGGAATTTCAGGGCGGTTTCTGTAAAAAGACAGCTGGCAGTGTGATGGGTGGACAAGAACTTCAACTCCAGAGTGAAGTTTTCCCGTACTATTTACAAATGTGCTCTTAAATCATGCAGAAAACTATTGTCCTGTGAAATGTTAAGTGCTATATGAATTAGTCCTTTGAATATCACCTTCCTCCTGGGAGGTGTGGCCAGCAGAAATACTCCTGACGTAAGTTATGGTAAGTAAGTCACCCAGTAAAACTGGTTAATTTTTGATCAACAAGAAAATGCTCACTTAGGGAGGATGCAAAACAGATACAATTTGCGGAATTAGTTTCTGGCCTATAAAACCATTGTGCCAGGATTTCACAAAATAGGATGATTTCATTGTCCTACAAATAACTGGTTGTTCTGTCTTAGAAAAATACCCCTTTGCACATGCTACAAGTTGGAAATTGGTTCTGTTTGAGGGGGAAAAAAAAGAAAGAAAGAGTGAATTCAAATGACTCAGGATTATTTTTAGAAATGCTTACTAACTTTGGAGTCAAAGTTCCAGCTGTTGAACACAAATGGGTTGGGGAGGAAAGGGTTAATAGGATGGTCATTAGGCCCGTAATTGTGAAAGATTTCTGCACTCTGAAAACCATTTTCTTAATTATTTTAGGTTAGCACTTGAGTCCATAGCGGGGGAGGGGTGGGGGCAAGTGTAATCCAACCGCCCAGAGATGGTGCCTGGCCTGAACTAGCGTCAAAGATTTCATTGCTGATTCGTTATAAATTATTTCTATTACCGTGGTCCCGAGGGAACTGCTTGGTCCATGCACTTTGCCTATTACCTCACTTAATGTTATTAACACACTTTGGGGTATAAAATTACAGTTTTATCATGGAAACCTTAAACACTTCTATCCAAAGTATGGAGTCAAGTTATTATCTGTACTGACCAGATCGTTTTATTGTCATTTTACCACTCATAAAATCTGAGATTCGATTTGATCGAACTATTCACTAACGCTCCGTCCGCAGGAGTTTAAACCCAGCTGCAATACTATAATACATTAATACATACGATGACTTCATTTTATTAAAGGTGAGGTAGCTCCGAAAACCTTTTAATGCCCTTCCGCGGCGGGGAAATCTCCCGTGACCTGTGCCCACCCACATCGGCCTGGATTTAAGATGATCTTCTCGGCACTATCTCTACCCTGCTCTCGGCCTTCATTACTTGCCCGAGACACATCCATCAGCCGCAAAGTTGCCTGGCTCATCAAGGTGTCAAGAGCCGATGTCCCATGTTAAAGTGCCGAGCATGAAGATGCGCCGCTGTTAAAAAAACACGGTCCACACTCCAGACCTGTGGAGCCGAAGACCGAGAGCAGGGCATGCCGGCAGCTTCTGGGATGGAGGAGTAGGCTCAGCTCCCTGACCGGGCCAGCATTCGGAATGCAGAAACCCCCCGAGCAGTGGACAGGTTGAAGTGCGTTTTCTCCAGGAACCCGCCTCCTTGTCTTGGCTTTGAGCCTCCAGAGGTTAGTTCTTGTCAGGCTGACTGGATTTTTAAAAAGCAATGCTTCTGTTGTTATGTTAAACGCCACCTTGATATCGGTCAAAAAGCTTTTGCGAATAATATTTGAGACCCGGCCAGGTAGCTCAGTTGGTTAGAGTGTCATCCTGATACGCTAAGGTTGCAGGTTGGATTCCCGGTGGGAGCACATGTGAGAATCAACCGATGAATGCATCAATAAGTGGAACGACAAATAGATGTGTGCGTGTGTGTGTGTGTGTGTGTGTGTCCCCACTTCCCTTTCTCTCTTTAAATTCAATAAATAAAAATTTAAAAAGAGATAAAAAATGACAACATTTGAAATATGCTGTAGTCAATGGCATGAAGCCATACCGCAGCGCTAAGAATTGGGGCCCCCCACCAGGAGTCCCATTAAGGGGTCAGACTACCATTCCGTGGCTCTGAGGAGGCCGGATGGAGCAGAGACTTAGGTCAGCCGTGTGTCTGGTATTCTAACCTTTCGCTTCAGCCCCCAGAAAGAAGAATTAACTAACGCCTACCTCGCAGAGCGAAAGCATCCGCCCCCGGAAGGCGCTCACTACGCAATCGTTCGATCGTTTTCTCTCTTCCTGCCGGGTCACGTGGACATGAGGTGCGGCCCTCGGAAGAGAGCGTTCCGCCTCTGCGCCTGCTCGCTAATCGCACACAGTGTGTTTACTGAGCATCTCCTTCATGCAAGGCACCGCGAGGCATGTAGAGAAGCATAAGGCAGACCTCCTGTGTCAAGGGGATGGCGATCTGGCCCCCAAACGACGTCACATATAAAGTCTTTCGTGTTCTCATTTGGAGCTTCGTCCTAATTGGCTTGTGCAGATGAAGGACAGAGCAGAACGGGTAATAGACAGTAAACCCATGTCATCTGAGTTCCCCAAAACGCGTGGGGACTCGCCCTCCTGTGGGATGCGTGAGGCATAAACCTTTGTCAGTTTTGAGATGTGTTGTGGGATTTGTGGATTTAAAAAAAGAAAAAAAAAAAAGCCCCGGCCAAATGAGGAAGTCTATCGGTTCATGAAAGCCGCAATTTGCTACTTTGAATTTTGCAAGTAGAGATGAAAAGGCAAGGGCTTGGAGGTGGAGGGAGGGGATTACTGTGTGATTTTTTAAAAAAAAACTAAAAGACTGGGTCCATTGAGTATAACATTCACTGAAGGAATCTATTCATTCCGCAAAGAACCTTCCCAAACTCCTGGTGTTTGAGATTGTGCCAAGTGTCAGATCTAAAGGGTTGAACTCTTGGAACCCCACCCCCTGCTGATTTGGGGGGCTGGAAGCAATAGGGCAGCCCCTGACGGTGGCCGCGCCGCCTGCTCTCACACCCCGTGGGACAGAAGGTGTGTCGCCCTGCACTTTACATACCTTCCGACAAGGTTACACTGAGCCCAACAGGGGACAACCAAGGAAACACAGGAGACCCAGCTGGTCTTGGCACTCCAACAAGACTGTGAAGTCTTGGATTCTCTTCATCCTGGAGTTTGGGCTGACTCATGGGGATCTCGACTGGTTTCAGATAAAAAGCCCTTGAGCTGCCAACCTCAGGTGGATTCCACAGAGAGGATGGCAATCCTTTCCAAACCCTGCTCCACAGGCGAACAATATTAACAGGGATTCCCCGCGGCAGCTCCAGCAATAGGGTGGGGCTGTTCGAGTCGCCGGTCCCTCACTGGCAGGCGCACAAAACCCTCATAGCAACCGGGATGGCAGCTTGGTAATGGCAGCTGCTGCTTAATTGAAAACATTAGAAAAATATTACGTTATCTCTGCATTCCCTGTTTTTATGTTTATTTTCATCATGAGTGAGAAAACAACACAGGAAAAATGCAAAGGAGACAGGGAACAAAGGTTCAGGACGAGTGATGGCCATGAGTGAACTGCTGCTTGAAGTTTCATTTTCCGGGGACTCGCCCCCCCTCCCCTCGTGTGAACGCGCAGCCGTTTTTGTGTCCCACAGGCGGGAATTCCTCCAAGGATGCTGCATTGAGCTCCTGGCCGATCCCACACATTTGGTTAGCTCCGAGGACACATGGCATGCGTGTGGGGCTCTACGCACGTCTGTGCGTACGCAGGAGGGAAGCGGCGTGACGATGTTGAGGTGCCTCTGCACAGACCGAGAGGAATTTGAGACTCAGAATCACCCAAACTCAAAGCCCGGCATGTACGTTTTTGAACGACGGCAAAGTCCAACCCGAGCAGGGTGGTCCATTCATACCAAAGCCATCGCCTAAGTATGAGGTGCAGTTAGAAGGAGGTTAGTAAGAAAAAGAAGAGTTTCCATGTGGTCTTATGCAAGAAATTAAATAATGCCCAAGTTCATATCTCAAAATACAAAGCAAGAAAAGGACTGTAAGTTCCATCTAGTCCCTCCATTCATTCCGAACGGATACTTGAAATTGACTTTGGTGATTCAGAAAGCCACGTAAAGGCGGAAGATGAGGTTTATTCAAGGACTTCCCACCCCTAAAATCACACCACAGGTAATAATCCTAACGCATTTCATGGCCCTTAAATATTGTTTGGCGCGCAGTCAGGATCCATCTGGCCTTTGGAAACCAGGCGGCCCCGTTTGCAAATGAGATTTCCAAATGCAGGCAATGCACTGGAGGTTCTCATTGCAAAATAAATATTTAAAGTTCTATTTGATAGCGGGTGAACTCAGGAAAGAAACACATTGTAAACGTGTAGGTCCAGAGACTCTGCCCTATGATTATAGCTGCTATTTTTTGGCACCAGAATTCAAGTCTTTTTGAGATTGACTATAGCCTACAAAAACAAACAAACAAAAAACCTCTTCTGTAAGCTTCTTGAGGTTAAGAATTATGTCTTTTTCTTACGTCCCCTCTGTGGCACACAGGTGGTCGTATAACTTTTGATCATATAATATGTCCAGGCATGAGGAATACGTATCAATGGGCCAGCGCTAACACCTTGTGAAAAAACTACGTTCATGTCTTGCATCCTCAGGGGTTTAGCCAGGGATTATATTCTAGAGACACCAAAGCCTCAAGAACAAAACCCTGAAGAGATGCAAATTATACACGCCCAATCCGAAAAGGCTACATCCTATACAATTGCAACTATATGGCCTTCTGGGAAAGGCAAAACTGTGGAGATGGTGAAAAAGATTAGAGGTTGCCAAGGGTCAGGGGAAGAAGGATTGAATAGGCAGGGCACGGACAATTTTTAGTGTAGTAAAATATACTCCGTGTGATCCTCTGTAACTGTATATTCCATCACGGCGGGGACACGTCCTTATGCATTTGTCCAAATCAATGGAGCGCACAGCGCCGAGCGTGAGTGAGCCCGAGTGTGAACCATGGACTCCGGGTGGTTACGTGTGGCCGCGGGTTCGCGGGCCGCAAAGACTGCACCGCTCCAACGCGGACGTTGGTAGTGCGACGAGCTACGCATGTGCGTGGGGGCGCTCTGCACTTTCTGCTCGGTTTTGCTGGACGCCTAAAACTGCTCTTAAAAAAACAGGCTTAAGCAGTATACAGGTTTCAGAAAGCCTCAAATTTCATTAAAAGTCAGATGATATGTGTGGTACGCAAGATTTAGAAGCGCTGGGGTCTGGATGTTTGTACTGGGCTGAGTTAGCACGGAAGTGACGGCTGATGCCCCAAAAGAAAATCATCCACGAGCCACACTGAGAGGGGCGAACCCCAGGCGTGGCGATCGGGAGGGTCAGGCCGGGCGCCTCTCCACGGCCAGCCCCACGCAGGTGAGTTCCTCAGAGTCTCTGAGGCTGGGATGAGACAGCTGCAAGATGGTAACCAGCATTTCCTTTTCATGCGGGACTGTGGGGAAGCGTACCTGAGATGCGGCTTGTGGCAGGTGCTTGGGGGCGCTCGGTGACTGAAAACACAATCGAAACTCCTCAGTCAGCCCGTTGGAGGTGGCGCAATGGTGAGACTCTCATCGGCGCTCTCTGGCAAGAGTAGAAGTAACAGAAAGGAAATTGCCTGTTAATATGGAAGTTTTAATTGAATATGATAAAATAGCTCTATAAACAATGAGATATGTGAAAATTAATGAATAGTTGGGAACTTTTCTTCTCCAGTGATGTTCATAATTTCTGTCTGCCGCATGTGGTTAAATCATATTTCTGAGATCAAATGAAGAACGCCCTAAGTTTCTAGCACTTGCTCCCTCTAAATCCATCATCGCCTCATTGGGGTCGTGATGTAATTAAAATATTGCACAGCCCATCAAATAAAGCCCATCTAATCCTGCAGAATAAAAATTGGAAAGCCTTAAAAATAAAGTTTAAAAAGAATATTTTAAGACTTATTTAAGTTTATATTAATTATATGCTAATCACATTATATAAAGCCTGAAGTTCTCAGGTTGCACATGAAAAAGTTCTAGAAGAAATGAAACCAGCACAGAACAAGCTTCATATTATTGTGTCATATTACAGTAGAGTTAGCATAGTGTGCAGTATAATATAGTATACTATATGGCATTATATTACAGTATATAATATTAATCACAAATGTAAGTCACTAATATTATATCATATCATATCATATATCATATATTAATCACATTGTCGTGTATACAACTCTGCATTGCACATCAGAAATGCTAACACACAACAGTTTGGTACACTTAGCGAAACTGTATTTTTCTTTTTTATAATCTAACCTTGCCAGTCTCACAGCATCTTGAGAGATAAGTTATTTATTAAGCATTAGGTTTGAAATAGTTTTCAGCTGATAATAGATTGAAACATTGCAAAATTTTACAGCAACATAAGGTTATTAAAGGTTTTATATGCTAACGTATTATTTATAGGCGTTTAAAGAGCTACCAAGTTTGTACAGCTTCTCCCATCTAAGTGTGTAAGAAACGGTCTCACGGAAACACGTTAAGCCTCCTCCAAATGCGCGGTGCATGAGAGCTAACGTCACCCACGCAGGCACCGAGGGCGTGTGATCGTCCTGTGGTCTCTGCTGAGCATGTCTAAGAAAGGAGTAATTCCATTTAACGCCATGGGCCTGTTCCGGTTCGAGATTTGAGTTCGATGCCTGAGTGTTTATGGTAATCGTAACATTTATGTGCAGGCGTATTGATTCATTTGTGTGGCGGCTGTGGTCGCCGCTACAGGGGGCTCTCACATCAATCCTTTAAAAAAAAAAAAAAAAAAAACAGGCTTCTGGAAATGACCGTAAATACTGTTACTGACTCTGTCTCTGAAAGCTGCCACATGCGTTTCTGCTGCAGGTTAGAGCCGAACGGGCATTTAGACAGACGATGCCCGATCCCGTGAGGTTACTGCGTTCAGAGGGGCGGCCTGAAGACGTCGGAGGACTGCCTGTTAGGAGGAAGCTCAGTTAATTTGAAAAGATTGGGCCAGCTTTGGATCGTAAGGTGCCGTCATTTTGGCAGGGCGAATGGAAGTCTTTTTGGAGTTAGCATCGTGACACCTCTGACTCATTTGCTGTCTTTAGCCTATTAGAACTATGACTTAGGCCTTCCCCAAAGGAGGCGGGGAGGCTGGTGGGAGAGGGGCAAGGTCAAGGACGGGTGACAAGGGAGGTGGGGGGGGGGAGGGTCAGGCACCTGGAGGAGCATGCATCCCTTTGCTGATCACGTATCAGAAGCAATGACATTTCTCAGGCCTGGAGCCGCCAGGTGCCCTGCAAAGGGAAGTGTTGGGGGGCGGGGGGGGGCAAGTGTCGCTCGAGGCAGCTGTTTATGAAAGATGACAGCTTGCAAATATCTCGGTCTTGGGCAAGCCTGCGCTCGTGACACGGTGGGGTGCAGCGAAACGGGGCGAGTCAGCAGCCAGCACCGATGTCATCAGGGCCTGTCCGAGCTCTGCTGATGGCCTGATAGCCGGGGGAGGGTGGGCGGCCGGGGGGGAGGGGGGCGGGGGTGAGTCCTGCTGGTGACTCTCAGCCCTCCTCTCGGAGCAGCCTCAGAGCTTCTGAGGACTAAGGAACGGACGCTGGAAAGAAGCCGTCCGCAGAGTGAGCCCGCGCTTGGGTTTCAGCCACGCCAAAGGGGACGCGTGGCAGTTCACAGACACCGATGGCTGTTCCTGCCTGTTGACAGTGAGGCAGCGGCATCTCGCCAGCGTGCGGACCTCCTGTGGGGCCAGCGCACTGAGGACACGGTCACGGTCAAGGCCCTTCCTGGGACAGCCGCCCGCGATCCCTGGCACACCGGGCGTGGGGAATTCTGTCATCAGTCAGTCTGGATGGCCCCCCCGGGGGAGACACGCTGGGCGAGGGCCAGAACGCACGCTACAGCAAACACACACCATGGGGGTTGGGAAGTGTGGCGATCACGCGTGCGGGCAGCGTGGGTGTCCGGGACGGAGGTTGGGGCAGTGGACTTGGTGATTTCAGTGGATCAGAGCCTGCTCCCCAGGCACGCACAGCCAGCCAGAGTGTCTCGTCTGAACTACCAAATGCTTTTAATGTACATATTTTGAATGCCAGCGAATACTCCGGACCACAGCCTGAAAAGAAGCTTCTGCCTTTAGAAGATGCATCATTCCCTGCAATCTCCAATTTTCCCAAAATTGACAAAAATGCAGCTGCCAGATGATTCTGCAGAGGGAGAAACAGTGGTCACAGTTTGCAAGGATTTACGACTTGCAAGGAACACACGGGATCTGTCTTTGCAACTTCGGCCTGTCTCTCTGGCTTTGGTCACACTGAGTCACGTCTGAAGCCCTGAAAACAAACTCGGCCTCATCGGTGGCTGAAAGAAGCAGAACAAAGGGTGGCTGCAAACTCTGTCCCAGGCTCGGGGGGCAGCTGAGGACGCATTCGTGCATGGGGCTGACTCTCTACAGCACTCAGGGAGGACAGAATATAACCGGACTGAGATCCGACACTGCCAACGGTAGATGACAAGAAAAAGCAATGCTTTGTGTCTAAGCAGGCTAATTTCACGTTAAGTAACAGCAATAGAACTCTTGTGGGAAAGTATTTGTTTATCCGGTTAATTGAAATGTAGTATGTGTGGCCCTGGCCAGGTAGCTCAGTTGGTTAGAGTGTCATCCAGATACATTGACACTGTAGGTTCAATCCCCACTCAGGACACAAACAAGAATCAACCAATGAATGCATGAATAAGTGAAATAAGAGATTTCTCTCCCCCCCCCATTTTCTCTCTCCCCGTTCCCCCCTCTCTAAAATTCAATCAATAAAAAAAGTAGTATATGTATTTTGTATACTAGCACCAATTAAAAATGCAAATAAACCATTTATAATAGCATCAAGAAACATGAACTACTTAGGAAAATTAACAAAAGGTATGTCATTGGCTTACACCAAAAGCTATAAACTATTGCTGAGGGATATTACAGATGACCTAATGCAGTGATCTATCATCCTCCTGAATTAAAAATAATAATTTCTCCAAATTGGTCTAAATGTTCAATGTACCACTAGTCGAAATTCTCCCCAATTTTCTTTTCAGGGATGAACAAAGTTCAAAATTTGACAAGCTGGTTCAAAAATTTATATGGAAGTTCAAACCAGTTAGAAGGCTTTATTTTAAAAGAAGAATCGGGTTATAAAATGCACACTACCTGATTTCAAGGCCGCAGTATGGGTGATGGAACAGACATTGAGATAAGCGGAACAGAACAGCAAATCCAGAATAGACCTGTACGCATACAGCCCATTGACACTTGGCAACTCTACTAAAAACCACACTGAACCGATTGCACCGTAGATGGAATGTCCAAGGCAAAACCTAAAAAAAAACAGGAGGCGGAAAACCTTTGCAATGTTGAGGCGAATAAAGATTTCTTAACTTGGACACAATGCATAGACCATTTAAAATGATAAATATGGCTGTATTAAAATAAAGTGTTTGTGTTTGCTTACAAAAATAAAAATCAAGGTACAGAATGATAGAAAAATATATGTAATGCATGCATCCGAAGCAGAACTTCGACCCAGAACATATCAAGCACTCACATAATTCGATCATATGAAAAAGAAACAATTTCTCAAAAGGCAAAAATACCAGCAGACGATTAAAGGAAAGCAGATACAGCACCAAAGATACAGTCCGCACCCATCATAACGAATTGTCCAGTGTAAGGACTGCTGACACCAGCTGCTGGGGGGCATGTGGTCCCTCGGGAGTCACGTGGGATGGCACGGACAGTTTGGAAAATTACTTGCAGTTTCTTAAAAAAAAAATCAACACACACCTACTTCTAAGTATTTACCTGGGGAAGTGCTTACACTCCTACGTGTTTACCTAAGAAAAGTACAAGTTCCTGAGGACGCAGCAGCTCCGTACACGCGCCTACAGTTTGACTGCGAACGGCCAGCACGGAAACCCACCCAGAGGCCCGTCAGCAGGCGAACGCATAGACAAGAGGCAGTCGAGAGTCACACGACATCGTCTCGGCAGGTGATCTTGAGCAGCTCTGCTTCCCAACACTGGGCGCCGTTTTCCCTCTGGCGCCAGGAGCCCAGCGATGACCCACCCGTTCATGGAGTCGCTGCAGAAGTGAAGTCCCCACCAGCATTAAGCAGGCTTCACCTCCCACCCCTCCTTGAAGAATGCGGAGCTCCAACTAGAGTGGTGGACAGGTCATGTGCCCGGCTGGGGGTGGGACCTGAATCTCTGCCCCTCGCTCTCCGGGGACATGCCGGACCAGCCACTCCCCTTTTTCTTGCACTTACCATCGTCAGAAAAACAATTAAATCGTGATGTCAAAACACACCCAGCTGTGCCGTACCCCCATGTAGTAGGACGCAATGTGAGCTGAAATGACGGCGTGTGCTTTTGTTGAGAAGACCAGAGGCGTTGGGAGCACCCCTGAGTAATGAGCATCCAGTGTGATCCAGGGGGGCACCCAGAACCTGTAGGTGCTCAGCCTGTCCGCCCACTGGGAGGGCAGCCTCTTTCTGTAAACATAAAGGGATAATTACTACAGGGAAAAACTCGGAGCAGGTATTATTTCTCTAGCAGGGTTGAGGGGGCCTGGAGTTTTGAATGCATAAGGCAGCCCAGCAGCTTGGAACTACCTCAAAGGGGGCAGAGAGTGAAGCCAGAGTTCCAGCGGCTCCCCAGCCTGTCCACCCCCAAATCCAGCCTGAGCCATGGGACGCAGCCGGGAGGAAGTTGTTGGAGCTTGTTTACAGAAGCTTCCCCTCATCTCTTCTTTAGACATAAACAAAAGGGAAGTCACAGCACTGACTGGCCTCATCAACAGCATACGGAATAAATTACGCCTAACGCCAGGCTTTAAGCCACGTTGTCACCGCTGGGCGCGCGGGGGATGCGGCGCGCAGCCGAGTCCCAGCGGCGGCGCAGCGGCGGGCTCCTCCAGCGCCAAGGAACTGCAGAGACACACAGGCCGCGTGCAGGGAGCCCGGCCGGCTCATTGAAAAGGGGGCGCGCTTTGCAAACAGCGTTACACGCAATGTGAGGAGGCGCCCCGGCAGGGCGCAGCCCGCACCTGCTGTCAGCAGCTGACTGTGTTGTCCCCTGGCGTGGGAGCGCGTAGCGGGTGTCTGCGAACCCGCAGGCTCGCGTGCCTCACGGGCGCCCTGTGCTGTCGTTCCGGGCTCTGGCTGCAGGGTGGGCCCGCTGGACGCCAGCATCGCCCTGCGCTCACGTTTCATTTGAGAGAGGGGCATGCACAGACGACCCGCCTTGACCTTACCCTGGCTGGGATGACGCTGGGTGGTTTTGGCCACTTATGCGCAGAGATCTGGTTAAAGGAGAAGTGAATTCAAGGAGTATGATGGGTTTTAGGACCTTTTTTAAAAGGAATTTAAAAAGGCACAAAGAAGAGAAGGAAGGAGGGAGGTTGGGAAAGGAACAAAAACAAAAATATAAATGAAGGAAAAAAGCAATCAAGAAAAAAATGAGTTTTGTTTACAGAAGATTTTTAAAAATTAGAGCCGGTTTTCCATAAGACGTGGTCATATTCGTAAATGTGCCTCCTCCGCTGGTATTACTTTGACATACAACCATCGGAAATACAGACAAACTTCCTCAGTAGAAAGTGATTCTATTTTCAGGGGACATTGGCCCTTGGATGCCCTAATATTCCTTTCATACCAAACCCTAATATAATATATGTGCACCCCTGTTTATTCTGGGTCCTTACTGAAACATTAGCATTGGGTCAAAAGTGTGTATTTAGAGAAAAGGATCTGATTCAGAAGTAAACCCACTAAAATGAGTCATCTCGCAGAGTTGTTAGTTAGCAACAGCTTATAGCCACGAACAAATGTACTGTAATAAACTAACAAAAGTCTAAGTAGTTTTTTAAAAGACCAAATCTTACAATTTCACATGCCGTGTATTTTGGCTAGTGCTGTTTTTTAACAACTAGAATCCTGGGGATGTTTTTGAAAAAAACTTACAAATCCTGGAGTTTTTTTTTTATTTTCTTTTAGATTTTATTTACTTATTTTTAGGTAGAGGGAAAGGGAGAAAGAGAAGGAGAGAAACATCAATGTGTGGTTGCCTCTCATGCGCCCCCTGCTGGGGGCCTGGCCTGCAACCCAGGCATGTGCCCTGACTGGGAATCAAACCAGAGACCTTTTGGTTTAGAGGCTGGCACTCAATCCACTGAGCCATACCAGCTAGGGCCAGAGATTCTTTTTGGATTCAAGCCTCAGACACATTGTTAAATCTAAAGCAGTTTGAACAGGTGTGATGGATGTGTGGCTGGAAGACAAAAAGTTTGGGAGTGGCGGAGTTCAATGACGTAAATGCCATGTGACCTATGGTCTCAAACTTCAGCTTTCTGAGAGTCCATGGCTTTGTCTGTAAATTATGAGCTTGAACGTGCCTATTTTGCAAGGTGGGGCGAGGAGCAGAGAAAAGATATATTGGATGTATTTTTAGTATTTAGCAGGAAACTGGTGGCTAGCTTCTGCTTTTTAACTAGACATTAAAATAAGACCCCCTAAAGTGCCAAATGCATTAATATATTCTCCTAAGCTTCAAGCAGCAAATACAAATGACAGACAGGATCTCTCCTTTGCCTCGCGAGATGATGTAAACTCTGCAGGCAGATGTGAGACTCCCCCTAAAGTGGATCTATATTGAGTGCTCATCCCCAGGGACACACAGTATATGTAACTCGAGGCATCTGCTACCGTTGTAATTGGGAACCAGAAAAGCCATTGTCGTGTGGAGAGAGCCAAGGCCCTCTGCCATGTCAACGAGATAGGATCAGAATGACATTTCCAGCGTTGTGTTAGCCAATTAGACGCTGGAAATGAGCATGATCTGCTCCGAACCACCTGCCATATGCCTGGGTTCCTAATGGGCACAGGGAGAAACGCAAAAATCAGGAAAAGAAGGAAAGAAAAAAAGCCAGCGTGTGTGTAAAGGTGAGATCGGCGAAAAGCAACAGCGTTCAGGAAGAAAATCCCAAAGCAAGAGGCTGTCGAATGGTTTTTATGGAGAATCACAACGGCTGCTCAGGCCTATTTTGCTAGAAATTGAAGGAAGGAATGCTAACCATTCACCTCAGAAGCAACAACTTGGTGTGATGCCACCAAAAAAAGAAAAAGGAAGAAAGATAAAGAAGCCTATGTTCTCCCATTGAGGTTTTACAAAAATGAATTACGCCATTAAGTGCCAGGAAGAAAATTAGCTATGAGCGTTTAAATTTAAAATGATCCCCTTTTTAATTGTAAAACGGTGGCACTTAACTGCTATTGATCCTGCAGAGACACATTAGGGAACAGGGTCACCATAACTGTTAATATTCACTGCTTAGCGAAAGAGCATCAAAGGACATTTTAATGTCACAGACTTTCTCGGGGAGTTTTTAAGAGAAGGTTTGCCTCTGTCAGCCTATGAGTGAAAAGGACATGAGGTAGACAAATGTAGAAACAAATGTGATAGCAATTTTCTGCTAATCAAATCATAACTCAAGATTGATTTTTTGGCAAAAGTTTATGTCATATAGATTTCCAAGGCTGGGCGACATTTAAAAGTCAGAGTGTGTATATACATATATATATATATATTTCCATAGACTGGGACCTTCCGGATGATCGTCCAATGGGGAGTTTCTGTTTGTTTTTGAACACGGAACTGAGGGAGAGCGTCCCTTCTGGGGAAGACCACGCCACAGCTGCTTGCCTCCAAAGTGAGGGACGTGAAATGTCAGCAGGGTTCTACTCGACACTCGCTCGGCCCTGCATTTTCGAAACGTCGATTGGACGAGACAGTGAGTCACAGGCGGGTCTTCAGTTTTTTGAAAGGTAGAAATTACATTTTTAGAACCCATCCAGAAGAGCTTTTCTCTTTTTGCCAAGACCTGCGGTGATTTTTGAACGTGTTGAATCTGTGGTACTGTCACTGTCTTCCACGGAGTGCCAAGCCCCACCCAGGCAGGAAGTGGGGCCACGGCACTTGCTCGTTAGAATGAAAACCTCTTATTCCAAAGCCCTCTGCTGCAGCCAAAGAGAAATGTTAAAAAGGTAAATTTAACATTGTAGATGACTTCCAAAACAAAGAGAAAATGTGCGTTCATCCTTATTTCTGACCAAATGAAGTCTCTGCCTCGTTCCAGCGGGCATCGCTCACTATCCCAATGGAGTCTTGCTAAAATAGTAGTGTGGTTATTTTGGTTCCTAGCTGAAAAATAATATCCTCATTGCCTACAGAAGCACCTTTTGAGGGTGTACATTTTGGCAAATAAAATCTTACCGGAATTTGCTAAATACACAAAGGAAGTTGACAAAAGGAAATAAATGGTTTCTTTGGGTGGTTCCAAATCTTCTTGCTTAAAAGGTGTTTCATGCTTCCTGATGTCACGGCCGTGTCACCGGCAGCTTGTGGGGACCAGCAGACCACCGCGGCCCTGCAGAATGTATTCGCTTGTAGTGTCAGGGACCAGATACTCACCAGCTGGGAACCAATAAATATGATTTCTTGTGCATCTGAAATTTGAATTGAACACAGAGTCCTGCAAAGCCAGATAAAAGGAAGATCCTAAATCGGCCAGGGCCATTCAGTTCAAAGAAATACACGAACATGCCAAACTGCTTCACACTAAAATTAAATGTGCAAATACACGGCCAATTGTCTTTGTATAATGGTGCGGACGCAATTCGTTTGGACAAGGAAAAGGTGCTGGGACACCTGGATCTTTTTATGAGAAAATAAAAAATAACCGACCCCTATCTTACATAACACACAACCTGAAATAGATCATATGCCTAACTGTAAACGCTAAAACGGTAAGGCCCCGAAAGATAAATACAGAAGAATATCATTACAACCGGAGGCAGAGAGTTCCGTTGCGTGGCTGGAGCCAGAGTAACAGGGACGGGAAGCAGCCAGCGAGATGAAGACCCTCCTCCTTCCGCCCGCCCAGCGGTCTCTCTATCGCCCCCTAACGGCAGAGCCTATCACAGAGCCCAACAGGGGCCACTGGCAACGTGGAGATGGAGTCTCGGAGTGGACTCTCCATCAATATCTCAGAGGGCAGGGTGGCCTGGGAGACGTTATGTAAATGACCGTCACTGATTAGTTTTCTGCCCCTCAGACTCTGATAATACACACCCAGGGAAACAATGATTCTAATTAGAAGTCATTCCAGAAGCGGGCTGGGAAAGCAAGTGTTGTATATCAGTTCTGAGTGTGTTGAGCAAGGAGTGTCGCAAAATGAAAAGGAAAGGGAAGGGGAGGGGAGGGGGGGAGGGGAGACCAAAAAAGAGGAAAAAGGCTAATACAGACAACATCTGCAGAAACCACTGTTGGTATAATGATTATTTGTACGCAGCTGGTCTACATAGCTATCTCTTCCTCAGAAACATAACCCACTCATTTTTGGTACGTATGATATTAATTTATGTATGACTTAAAAATAAAACAAACATGAAATGATCGCCTTTTGCTCTACGTCTCACACCAGCCTCTGGACAGAAACAATACAGGTCTGACCTGAAGCAGGAGAAAACTGAGCAACTGCACATATTTCGGGAAATTCTAATCGTGGGTGTGCTCATTCAGTTTTTTGAACGGCATTTCTTACCTGCATGATCTAAATCTTTTTGTCATTGAAAAAGTGAGTATTTTCTATTAAGTATAAGTGTTTGTAAGAGCTCTTCCAGTTAGGCTGTAAAAACACACACTGGGAAGTCCCTGACCAGGGAGCTCAGCTGGTTAGAGCATTGTTCTGTTATGCCAAGGTTAAGGGTTCGATCCCCAGTCAGGGAACATACAGGGATCAACGAATGAACAATTCAATGTTCTTCTATATCTCTTTCTCTGTCAAAAAAATCAATAAATAAAATTTTAACAAACACACTAGGACAAAATTTGTTGCCAAAGCATATGATCTTTATTAGTATTCCATCTCTGAGTGATTAAAAGACTGAACACGCACTGTCAGCAAAGGAGACACAATTCGAGTCCGAAGTGAACAGAGCGCTTCATTCACCAACTGCACTGCTTACTTATCAGCTTTGAGAGAAGAAATGGGCGAAAGATACCGAATGCCTCTCTGCACCGCACATGACGCTCTTTGCGATTGGGATGCTGACTCTCGCCTTCGAAACGTCCACAGCGACCGCCTTCCACACCACGCACAACGGAAGGGAGATGCAAATAATGGAAGGAGGAAGTAACTGGACTGTGTCTTTTTACCCTGTGAATCGATTTCCTACCCCTACTTAGCACAATGCTACAAACGGGTAGGAACCAGAGATATTAGCGGAAAAATTGAGAGAAAAAACTAATTCGTCAGCCTCTTTTACAGTGCTGAAGTACTGATTAATTTTTTCTGAAAGGAGAAAATATCAGGACTTGTAATGCATCTGGTCCCCTGTATTCCACCCCAGCATCAAAACTCATGGCCGGAGAGGATCCATCACACACACACACACACACACACACACACACTGTGTTTCTCTGAAGGGGAGTCTCCCTGCCCTCCAGGGCTGGCTGGCACAGAGATTTTATCCACAAAGACCTTGAAGGGGCAGCTGAAGACACCACTCTCCATGGGAGGGATCTTATAACCAAGTCCAGCTTTCTTTCTCGTGGACAATATTAGGTCTTTCTTTACCCTTGGAATCTGCAGAGTGTGTTGTATGGGAAGAGACCGTCAGTCCCTGCCCCTGCCCCTGCCCCCGCCATAAAGATAACTTAATTAAAACTCGTTAAGGAATCCACCAATGCGTCCAGGAGCTAGAACAGGAAGCTCGTTGTTTGGTCAAATGTCAACCACCATCAGGAGGGAGAAGAAAGGACAAAGCAAGTATTCGGCCTCGGAGGGGAACGGGGAAATTTCCAGATTACTATATTTCCCACCCCCTGTGTCTTTCTGGCCTCGTTCTTGAACAGGGCCATTTTGGAAACCTAACATTAAAAATGAAGGGAGAAAGCTCTTTGAGGGGCTTGCAGGTAAGCCTTACGCTATCAGTCCTGAGGGCCAACTGCACTGTATTTCTGGAAAGGTCCGAGAGCTCAGCCTTCTCGGGGTTTGCACGAAGACGCTCCCTCTTGTGAGATCTGTGTCTTCCCCAGTGAACGTCGGGCTGCGTGGACCGTTTACACAAGGGCTTCTCCCGTAAGAGCTGTCTGAGGCCACACGGCTGGTTTCTTGCCCCCTTGAGGTTCTTCTGGCTGTGCACCTGCCATCCACGGTCGCTCTGGCAACTGTCCACCCCACCTGGAATCCCAGAAGGGGCCCTGAGCCTCCCGGACGAGCTATACGCTGCAGGGCGTTATCTTCCAAGTATCTCAGTGTGTGCAGGGTTTGGGGCCTGCCACCGTGCCCTTTCCCTGGGTTCTCACCCGCTCAGGGTGCGTTTGGGAAAGCACTTCCTCATGGTGTCTGGACTGTCTGCAAGCCCATCATGTAAAAGCACATGTTTTTAGTGACCATCTAAGAGACGTATGTAGATGATCCATGCGTATCTGGATGGAAGACACACTTAGAATACCGAGACGCACAACCTCAGTGTTACTGCCCTCCAGACTCGTGTCTTCAATTCCACCCCGATGTGGGGGGTACATTTTAGCCACAATTGTGTTCTATGATGATGGCAGTGCTGATGCTGATGATATTATTATTATTACTATTATTATTTTAAAACAGCTAATATTTACTAAGCATTTACTGGGCTCTGGTTCCAAGCACCTTATGCATGCCTACCCCTTTGATTGTCACACTACCCTCTATGAGCGACATTACCTGTCACCTTCTTTACACGAGGGGAAACCGTAGCACAGAGAGGTGAAGTCATTCACTCAGGAACGCACAGCTCAGGGTCGCCGAGCAGGGATTCAACTGCAGGCAGTTTAATTCCGAATGTGGATGCATCGCTGCTCTGCTACCAAGCCAGCCACTGAGGAGTTAAACTCTCCCTTCGCAAGTGCCTGGGGAATTCTGAAAGGCAGCTCCAAACCAGAACACCTAAGCTCCGTGGGGAGGTATCATCATACCAGACAGTGCACTTCAGAGAGCTGAGTCCTACCAGCACCTGTCTCGACAGCGTCTGGAAACTTCTATCTCAGGATGGGCTCCTCGCATCCTGAGGAGGTCAAGAACTTTATCCCACAAAGAAGAAATGTTAAGAAAATGACAGTATGATGCAATCAGTGGGGGAAACAGAGAAAAATAAAGAACTTACTTGGGGACCGGGATCCCCCTTCTATGAAGGAATAAAGAACCACGAGGCAAGGCCTCGTTTTAACTACCAGCACCATTGGAATGAAAGGCCTGCAAAGGAGACCGCAGCATCAGAATTGCCGCACCCCCGTTCTCCAGCAGAAACCGTTGCTACAACAGGGAAGGGGGGTGACTAAGGGCAGGTAATGACCAAAGTAGTCAGGCCAAACTGAGAATTAGCTTTCAGTTCCAGACTCTTCTCTGCTCTTCGAAGGCGAGCAGGCGTGAAAGTCTAGGGCATTAAAGTCACACGGCCCCAGATCCCAGCCCCCGTTCTGTCACCGATTCTCTGACGCAACCTTAGCAGTGACTTCCACCCTGTGGGAGGGTGAGGATCGTTACACCTAACTCCTGCTCCTGTCTGAGGAGGAACTGAGCGAGAAAATGCATATTAAGTGCTTAAGACAGAGTCTGGCACAAAGCAAGGACTCAGCAGCCTTGGCCAAGAAGTCCTGGGGTGATGCTAGAATCTTCTCTGTGGTATCCAACCTCAGACTCCTCAGCCGGTCCTCGGGTCTCCCTTCACCCGGTACGCAGATGCAACTGTCCCCCACACCCTGCACGCGACCGCTGGGACCAAACCATGGCGTCCCTGCTTCAACTACCGCAGTAACCCCCTAACTAGTCTCCATGCCTCTCCTGCCTCCTCAGACGGTCACAGAGCAGCCGGCTCATCTGTGGCAACATCGGAACACACCACTCCACTCTGCTGCCCCCGGCTCGGTGGTAGCTTCCGCCCACATGGGCTTAGAGCCCCCACCCCATCACCTTACGCTCGCCGTTTCTGCTCCTGCAGGTCTCCCCGTGACAAAGATTCCCTCCTCGACCGAACTCCAGCTGGGCCCCCCCCCGTACCCTTTCTCAAGGAGGCTTCAGCTTTGCCCACGACATCTGGGCAGACGCTAGTGAAGGTTCCAGCAGCTGAAGGCCACGCCCCTGGGATGACCCTGGTCCTCTTACAGGGTCTGCCTGGGCAAACGTGAGGCTGCTGGAAGGGCTTACTGGTTGACCCAGCCAAGTCCCAACAGAGAGAGAGACAGAGAGAGACAGACAGACAGACAGACAGACATGCTATGTTTTTCCTATACCCACATTTCTGGGACAGCTTAACTATGAATTAGGCGATTTCCAGGATAGAAGATGCATTCTTACTGTAGATCCTAGCAACCTCAGCATACAAGTTTTGTCTTGCCTTACTGGGAGAACTTTTACCTTGGCGCTTAAAGGAAGCGCTTCACAGATTTTCCATGGCGCATCCGAGTCGCCAGCATCACCTCCCTCGCAGCGCAGGCCATCGTTACATAAAACAAGGTCGCTTGCACACAAGTACTGAGATATGGTGACAGTGGATCTATAACGAGATGGCTCCTGAGTGACTGGCGTGGTGGGGGGGGGGGGACAGAGCGTGGTTCCGAGGGACGAAGCGGTGACTCGCACCCTGCGGGAGACAGAACGGGACGGAGCGGCACAGGGCAAGCCTTCATCGCGCTCCTCAGGGTGGTATTCGGTTTACAACTCAGCAATCATTGATTTCCGGAACTTCCCACGCAACATTTCCAGACCACAGCCGCCCTCGAGGTGTGGAAAGTGAGGCCGCGTGGATAAGGGGGCAGCACCGCCGGATCTGTTTCCCACTGCAGGAGTCGTGTGCGCTGCTTGTTGTATGTCAGTGACCGCACAGCACCCGTAGCCCAGGTGAGCAGCGATGGGGAGAAAGCGGAACGCCCTGCAACGAAGCGGCCGCATGGAGGCCCCCCGACACCTGGGAGGGGAATGGTGAGCCGCCCGGTAGAGACGGGGCGTCCTGACACAGGACGTCCCACCTGCTGTGGAAGTGGAGGCGAAATCAGGAACCAGGAAAACGGAGGGTGAGCGTGGCAGCAGCTCTATTTGCTTACTGGGGTCTAGTTCGTTATAGAAATTTCCACCTCTGAACGAATTAAAGTCCCCCCGTCTGAAGCTGTCTCTCTGGCCTCAGGGGTTAGTGACACACCTGTGCACACTCGAGCATCGCTCTCACACCTCTGGGATGACACCTTGCTCACCTGCTCATGCCACCTATGCACGCACGGGGCTGCTGTCAGGAGCAGCCCCAGAAATAACAGCATCAGTTGCAAAGCGTGAATGAGGTTTGTGGGATGGCAGCCACCTGCCCTCACCCCACAAACACACGAGTGGAGGCCACACGGTCCTTAGAAGCTTCAGTCCCTCTCCTGTGTTATACGTCGGCCTTAGGGACGAGAGAGCTCCCCTTTACCTGCCAGGTGCCCCCTCGCCCTCACCTGGCAGCAAGGTGGCAACAAACTCCTAGTTGAAGAAGTCTGCATGGAGGAAGACCCCTCCCTCTGAGGTCCAGGTATGGAAACCCAGTCCCTCCCAAAGCCAGCGGGGCCCCGTGGGAGGAGAGGAAGCTGCCTGCGTCCCCTGCTCCAGGTTTGGGGAGGGCACCTCCTCAGATCAGCACCTCAGCGACCCTGTCTCTCTGGGCTTCAAAGCTGGGCCTCCAGGACCTCACGATGAATGTGCTGTACAGGCCGAGAGCTATTTACAGCCGCAGGACACCGGGCCTGCAGAGCGCACGTGCCACCTCGCAAAGCCACACTGCTGTTTCAGCAATCTCCCAAGGAAGGGCGCCCGATGGATGGACAGACAGACCACCCCAGACAGGCAGGAGGCGGGGGCAGTGCAAGGAAGAGAAAACCAGTAGTTTTGGTTTGTGAGATTCGCCGATGTATTATTTACTTATTTATTTATTTAAGTCTGGGGTGCCCTTTAGAAACCCTGAAGGGACCCTCATCCTCGGTGCCCCTCCCGCACGATCCGAGGCTGCGAGCATGCAGGTCAGGTCCGGGGACTAATGATGGCTAATTTGCCCGAGGTGGGTGCGGCCCAGGCAGCGGGCTCTGCAGGGCCAGCTTCCACTGCCATATGGGCGGAAGCAGCTGTTTCAATTACTTTCCGTGCCCAGATGTGTCAGCCGAGCCACCGGTCCTCCGCGGGGCGCCTCAGCCACGCGCGGCAGCTAATTGCTTCCATTGCTACGGACGCATGGTGCTGGGTACAGCGAGAGGGGCTTCGGGGGACAGCCGAGGGCCACCTGTCATCGCGGCTCGGGGGCTGGCCAGTGGAGAGGCTGGCCAGACTGGAGCCTCCGCTGGCCGGCCCACGTGACGCCTGGGCGGACTATCTTTGTCGGGTGCGCAGGGCGCAAGCGCAGACGGCGGCAGGTGGTGGGCCCATGACCCTCCTCACAGGCTCATACGTGCGGGGAGCAAATGGGATGGGGGGGCTGTGCTGTGCTGTGCTTTGTGGGTGCCAAAAGTATCGAAATTACGTGATTTCAATGAACACAGATGCAGGCTGGTCCTTCGAATCTGAAGCTCCGAGGCACCCTTTTAAGGTTAGCAGCCCCTCTCAGTGTCCAGACAGTGACCAATGAACTGAAGCGTGCGTTACGCTTTCTGGTGCAGCAGAGTGAGGCGCGAGGGGAAGAGGAACAGAAAGGTCGGCCGCCACCCAGTGCCCTGGTTCTTGCGGAAAAGAAACCAGAAGGAACAAACGCCAGGCAAAGACGAATCCTCTCTTGTTTGGAATGGGAGCCACGAGGGGGGGGAGAGAAAAAAAACCTGTGCAAGATAGGAAGCTGCTCTCATCATCATAATGCATCTAGTTAGGAAAAGAATAAACATTTGTTTTGTGCTAATTCTATGGTAATCAGGGTGATTGATTGGACTGTACTTCGCGGCCCGTTGTTGCCATGGTTACTCCAAGCAGTCGGTGGTTATTAATGGCCCACAGTGCTCATTTCGAGGCCATTCATCAGAGACGCGAGTCCTAACTTCACGGGGGCATCCCCACCGTTCCGGAGCCCGAACTAAGTTTGCTTTCTCGCCCTCCGGCATCACGTGGCATCACGTGGCATCACGTCACCTGCAGCAGGCGGTGCTCTGCCCCCGCCAGTCACGTCGCCTCCCTGCAAAAGCCCCCTTTCACGACAGGTCGAGGGCGACATTAACAGAGCTCGGCATTTCTCCGACTGGCCAGCTGATGGACGTCCGAGGGTGTTAACTCGACTGGCGGGGCCCAGTGCCTGTGAAATAAAGATTCCCGGGACAGGAGACCGGAGATGCGACCTGCGTTCCAGCGTTCCAACCCGGCCCTGCTTGCCCAGGTGACATGGGACTTGAACCTTCCTGGGTCCCTCACTGATGCCACTCCTCAATCTGGGCACCCAGAGCAAGTCGGGGTGCACTTCCTGTTATTCTTGCTCATCGTGGTGGTGGTGTTGGGGGAGGCTCCTAAGTGTTTAAGTTGATCATCATCAAGAACCACGCTTCCTAAGAAGAACCGCGAGAGAATTCTTGGAGACGGGGTACCCACGAGCACTGGCGAACGTATCTGGGAGCCTGAGGACCGGCCAGACTGCATCGGCTTTTCCTAAAGTCACTTACTTCATCTGTCTGCTGCTACGTAACAAATGGCTTCGGGCTTAATGGCACACCCTGGCCGGGGCGGTCGGTGGGTTGGGGCACCATCCCCATACACCAAGGTTGCAGGTTCAATCCTTATTCAGGGCACGTACAAGATTCTCTCTAAAAGTCAACGTAAGGAAAAAAACAAAACAAAACCTTAGCTGCATACCACCACAATGACTTCACGTTTCTTACGCAGCTGGGGCTGACCCGGACAGTTCGGCTCCCACGCCGCATCCCCTCTGGCGATGGCACTCAGCTGCCACTGGCTGAGCTGTCAGGCCCCTGAGCCGGCTCCTCCAGCCTCCACTGGCCGTGGTCCTCACTTTCCACAGGACCAGGCCCTCCTGCCCCCTGCCCCTCCCTCTGGGTGGCCCCTGTCTCCAGGCCCTTCCCACCTGGCGCCACAGTCGCCCTTGCTGACGGCTGAATTCCAAAGGAGCAAAGTCAGAATTACCTGCACTTCTTCAGGGCCGGACCTGGAGCTGTCCCAGCGAGTGGCCACGGACAGTCTCAGGACCAGTGCAGGTTCCAGGCGAGGGGAGGATGCACCGCACAGCGAGGGGGTGAGGGGGGTTCTGTTTTAAAGACCCCCCCCAACACACACACACACACACACACACACACACACCGTGTGTTCAGGGCGTGGGTGTGCAGACAGGGAATGAGGAGAATCTATTTGAAATGGTGAGTTGGATTGTCCTTATATTTTTTTAAAGAAAAATAGCAAAACAAACCCCAAAAATCTTTGAATTCATACAATTATCCTCTGTTTTGTTAGAACACAAAATACTGAAAAATGGAAAGGCAGGTTTTCTTCTTTTTCCGTCTCTCTTCTGAAAACTGACAGGGAGTTTTGATTAGAATATTTCCCACGTCCTTTGTCTGCCTTGGAATAGCATGAATTGAAAAGCAGAATTTACTCCGTAAGAGAGGCTCAGAATTGTCATTCGTAGGTGACTAGAGGAAAAAATTCTCCTCCGAATAGTCTCCTCGGCAGGGGAGCAGAGCGGACGGATTGATGCCCCTGGCCGCTTCTTCCTCGAGGCACGCCACCGTTCTCCGGGGACCGTGCCGCCTCCGTGCGACTGCGGGGGAAGCAGGCATCAGGAGCGACCCCATTACCGGTCACAGGCATCGTTCAGGTGAGGATTCCTCCGGGAGCCTGTGCCCCGGGTCACGTCAGGAAAAGTGAAGCTGGCAGTGTCCCCAAGCTGGGGACCAATTCGACTGGAAACTTTTAAACCAACCCAATCAGAAAGCAGGCACTGTGCACAGTACTGGGTAGTTAGTCAGGGCCACCTGTGGGAACCACCTGGGAAACACTGGCTCTTCCGGTGAAATCGGGAAAGAGTAATCGGCTTAGCCAGCGTTTTCCCTTTTAATAAAATGAAAGTTTGTGTCTGATCCGTGTTCAAACCTCAGCACTCGCTTTCACTAAGAGATAACATTTATTGATTGATGATTCTGTGCTAGACACTAGCCTGAGCTCTTCCCATATATTTCTGCTACTTAACTAGCATCTCTCTGAGTTAAATACTAGAGTTATTCCCATTATCCAGATGAGGACACTGCGGCCATGACCTACTAGGTCCACCGCCTGCCGTCACTCACCAAGTAAGCAGGGGTCTCAGACACTCATAGAGTGTCTCTTCCACAGTGTAAACTTACTTTTAAACTTTTTAGTTTGAGAAAGTTGCATGCAGCTATGCGGATGTAATAAAGAGAGATCTCACATACAATTCACCCACTTTTACATATTATAACACGTAAGATCCTAAGTATTACACTAAAATACCATAACCAACAAACCGATACAACAGCTCAACGAAACCAACTGATCACCCTCAGATGACACCAGTTTTACACACACTCGCTGGGGTGTGTTAGTCGGATGCACCATTAGCTCGTGTACAGATACGTGAGACCACAATTAAGATAGATACAGCTGCTCTGAACATTCACTCACAGGCTTTTGGGGGGCACAGGTTTGCCTTTTTCTGGGATAGATGCCCAAAATACAACTGCTGAGTCGTACGGTGAATGTGTTTCCTTTTTTAAAAAACTGAAAACTCTTGTGCAGAACGTACCCTTTGACATTCTTACCGGCAATGTACGAGTGACAGTTTCTCCACATGTTTGCCAGCATTCGGTGTTATTAATTTTTAACTTGGCCATGCTCATAAGTACATAGCATCATCTTACCTTCGTTTGAATTTGCATTTCCCTAATGGCTACTGACGTGAGCCGTGTTTTGCTATGCGTGTTTGCCATAAGCACACCCCTCCCATGTCCGCTCATGTCTTCTGTGTGATTTCTAATCAGGTTCTCTGTTCATTTGCTTTTTAATCATTGAGTTTTGAGAGTTCTTTGTATATGCTCAAAATAAGTCCTCTGCTGAATATGTGATTCGGAAATATTTTCTCCCAGTCTGTAGCTTGTCTTTTAATCCTTTTCACAGGGCAAACAGTGTGAGCTTTGATGAGTCCGACTTACCAGCCTCTCCTTTCACGGTGCTGGTGTGGGAGCGAGGCATGAGCTTTCCGGTATAAAACTGGCAGTGACTGCTCAGGCCCGCTTGGTCTCAGCATCCTTATCTTTAGATTTGGCATGACACGAGCCCGGTTATGGGGTAAATGATGATACAGGAAGGATATGGTGGGGTGCTTGGTTCGTTCCATGCTGTGAGTTGGTTGCTGTTGGTAGAGAAATTCATTCTGGGGCAAAACACACCAGAGAGCATCTTCCCACACTCTACTCATGCCACACTCTCATGTGTCACTCATGCAGCAGGCTCTCCAATTCAGGAGGCACTTTCGTTACTTTATTTGAGCCCCAGAACAAGTCCTGAGTAATTTTTCTGATTATATTGATGAGGATGTTGTTCTCATCCGTATGCAAAGCACTGAAGGGACTCACTCATGTTCACTCAGGTAGGTGGTCACGGGCCCTGACCCAAAGGGGACACTGTTATCACCGCTCATGTTCCCTTGGACCCCCCTTTCGAACTGAATAGTCAACTGCGTTTTCACAGAGTCGTCTCCTCAATAAAGAATCGTCTCCATTCTGAAGGCTAAGCAATGGGCCGGGATCTTTCTTCCTAACCCTTTCCTCCAGCACAAGCTAACACTGTGGAACTGAACCCATGTTGACCCCTTGCCAACTTCCTGCTCTAGGAGCAACTGCCTGATTTCTTTTCAAGTTTTATTTTATTTTTTTTTAACTCTGGCAGAAGGACTCTATTGACCCGACTTCTTTGTGCGGCTTTATTGGAGAGGTTCCCCCCAGGTTGATGTTCCTTGGCTAACAGAGCACTGCCCGCCATGTCTACAATGAAGACCACACCGTTCGAGGGCAGGGACAGTGCCCCGGAAGAAGACGAGGACATGAAGAAACACACTGATAAGTTAAACCACGTCTCCCACAGCCCGCCCCTGCTCCCCAGGAGACGTGTCTCCTTCTCGGTCTCTTCCCCGACGGCCTGGGCTGTCCGTGCTAACGGGACTTCGGCGTGATACGCGAGGCTGCTGGCCCTTCGTTCCAAGGCCTGCACGATGGCTGACTCCTCACTTCACTCCTGGTCTTTCCCATTTGCTTTCCCACAAGCCAGTTTCACTGGAGTTATTTGCGGCGCCCTATGAGAGGCCAGGAGAAGCTCGACGCCTCCACATTTTTACACCAAGCTGCCTGAAGCAACAGACTGTGTGGGCATATGGGCTGAGTCTCCGGGGACAGCAGGCGATCGCTGAACCAATTGCTTAGCTAGGGCGGAATGGAGACACAGCTCACTTCCCGGCGTGAAACAGAAGGAGGCTACGGCGTCCCGCCCGACCTGAACTTGGCTGCTCCCATGGTACGGCCTGCCACGTAAGATACGCCACCTCAGTCTCAGACAGGACTGCGGCGTTGATCAGTGTGAGGAACCCAACTGTAGCCACACTAAGAACTTGGCTCGTGAAAATCCAACGTTGAATCTACCAATGGTGAGGCACGGCTGCATTTTAAGAACAATCAGAAAAAGGCACCTGTTCTCTCTCTTGCTCCCTCTTTCCATAGGGGGGCTCCCAGCCTTTCCAGCTTTTTATATCTTACAATTCTTCCCATCAGAGAAGGAAGACCCCTCCTTCAAAGTTCCAGTTAAAAAAAAAGGGAGAGAGAGAAAGAACTATATTTGGCCTGGGCCAGGCCCCCGCCCCTACCTAAGTGTCAAAGGTCACGGAGTCACACATGCCAACACCAGCCCCTAGGTGCCCCCCCAGGCTGGCATGTGGGGACCACTCTGGACAGAACTCAGGGGTGGTTCAGGTAACACCTCACATGCTGAACAGAAGTAGCTGTTTCATCTCAGAAGGAAAAGCTCAGGGCGGTAGACATGAGAACTGCCTTCACATTTTTAAAGCCAGCCACACACGCATGTGGGTTCCAGCTTTTTCTCTGTGCTCGGGAGCATCAGGTTCTGCCAAGAAGCTACAGGGCAGGGAGTTTTCAAAAAAAGAAAAGAAATGGGGGGAGGAAACAGATCGAAAGCATAAATGGACTGCAGAGAGCTGAGCACCTTTCTCCAGAGATGTATTTTTCCCCAAACAAGCCTTGGCTCTCTCCTTCCCAGGGATAATGTCAGGAATTCACGAGTCACTTGAAGGTGGGGGACCAAAGATGGCGGCAGGGACTGGACGCTCCACTCCCCTTCTGCCAGGACCAAACGGGAACGACAGGTCAAATGCGGACCAACCAACCTGAATGGCCAGCTGAAGGGCGGCTTAGAGGGAGGTGCCCCCACCCCCCACCTCGCGGCGTCTGCGCTTCTATCGCCAGGCACAGAAGGGCACTGTCCTTGTCCCTGGCCCTTGTCCCAGGAGTCACTGTTTCCTTCTGGGCACACCCACTGCCCACTCCTCCCACAAGTTTTCCGAGAGGCTATGTGAGGCAGCTCGGCCACGGTGCTTGCTGGCTGGCTTTAAGGAGCCATGGCACTTCAACAGGTGGCGGGGGAGGGACGGTAGCAAAATCGCAGACCAAGGATGAGGCCGGGCCCACGTGACGTCAGCGTACGCACGGAACTACAAAGAGATGAAACTTCCAAAAAGCAGGGAGCCAGGGCCTTATTTTGTAAGCTTTCCCCAGAAAGGAAGCTACCTGTCCAGGGCCAAATGTAATTTTATTTTAAATTTCTTCATAAAGCCTCTTGGATAAAAATCCTGGCAAACTGGGGGTGGGACGGGGGAGGGGGAGCCCACCTTGTGAAGGTCACTAGGGGGCAGAGGTGGGTTCGGCCATCTCAGGCCACCCCCCGCTGCCACCTCTGGGATGTACAGTGTGGCGGTGATGGTGAACAAGGTGACGCAGGGGAGGGGACGTCATCGAAGGAACCCTCTGCAGAATACCAGGAGATTATAATCGAATCACACGTTGTCGATTCGTCTGAACGAAACATATTCAGAATGTCTCATGGGCTCCGCACGGGGGCCGCAGGGACAAAGAGGACAGACAGCGGCCCTGTGCACACGGAGCTCCCAGCCCAGGAGGACAGGGACCAGAGGCAGGCACGAGTCGATGAACAGGGACAGTCAGAAAGCGTCACGACAGGAGGACAGCGTCCCAAGGGACCACACAGGGGCGCCGGCGCAGGGCAGGCTGTCCAAAGGAAGCAGCACCGGACACTGGACATTGGGATGCGCCTGTCAGGCAGGGTCCATGGCAGCAGGAAAAGGGGCCGGGGGCCTGGAGGGGAGGCAGGGCCCAGCGCATTTCAGCACGGAAAGCAAGGGCAAGGCAGGGACTGGGCGGGGAGGAAGGTGGGCGGTGAGCGAGGCCAGATCCGGCGGGAACCCGGGGGCCACGGCAGAGAAGCTGGACTTGGTAGGAACAGGCGTCGGGAGAAGGGTCATGCTTCCTTCTCTTTACTTGACACGCTCTTGGCAGGAGACCCCTCAGAGTACACACACCATTATGCTTTGCTCTGTGATGAGTAAATTACCAAGGACACACTGGCGGCTCTCCTGAGCCGATATCGCTTGAACTGTTTGGTCCTTAGGATTCACCAGTGAGTTCCCCAGAGTCCGTAGCAGGCCCCCAAAGGTATGGAATGGAGGTTTCTTGAAAGTGAACTCCTCTTCGGAAAGGTAAAGGATGCCCAGTGTTTGGCCTCGCACTTCTTTTTCTTACGTAAAATGTTGGATTCACTGTATGTTTCTAAAATGCTACTTCCTGCAATGATGCGTTCATTGATGAAAGCAAACTGCGATACCACGGTCGTATACAATTAGATATTGTGAAATATAATAAAATGACTGTTTACGCTATAATTCCAGAAAACATACTTCTTTTCTGGATTCGTAGTGCAGTGACAGCTAATTAATATTTTTTATAATCAAATATGTTTTTCCCCTGGGAACTCTGTGGAACTTTGAAACTTGGCCACTCTGTGACCTTTGACACAGTGTGGTATAGAGGTCAATAAATGAACATTGACCCAAGCTTGAATTCTGCCTTTGCTGTGTGATGCTGGGCAAGATGCTCACCCTCTCTGCTCCTCAGTGACCTCAGGAAGAAAACCGTAAGCCAGCAGTACCTCCTGGCTTATGGTAAGCATTGCATGGGGCAATCATGTGAAGTCATCCAAACAGACCCTGGAAGGGAGTGAGCTCTCAGAGTAGCTTATTAATTACTTCTTATTAATTGTTATTTCTCTGCCATGCTTATAGAGGATATCATTACTGGAGGATATCATTTTTCTAATGGGTAGATTTTCTGGCGATTAAAGCTTAACATTTTGAGCACCCAAACGTACCCATTTTGGAATATTTTGGGATGGAACTCTTGCTAACTATGAAATCCACTATCAACACATATCAAAATAATTGCCACTGCCTCTAGGAATAATAAAATTGTTATACTGAATATCAGATTTAGCAATAAGCCTCAATAGTGGTGTCCTCAGAAAGACAGTTTACCCCCACGCTAAATAGTCCTAAAGAATTCCTTTTCTCTAATTGCTCTATTTTTTAAAAAGTTGTTGCTTCCCTGGCCAGGTAGCTCAGTTGGTTAGAGTGTCATGCCTATACACCAAGGTTGTAGGTTCGATCCCCAGTCAGGGCACATACAAGAAACAACCAATGAGCGCATAGGTAAGTGGAACAACAAATCAGTGTTTCTCTCTCTCTCCCTCTCTCTCATTCTCCCTCAATAAAAATGTCGTTGTTAAGCCCTGGCTGGTGTAGCTCAGTGGATTGAGCGCGGGCCTGTGAACCAAACAATCGCGGTTCGATTCCCAGTCAGGGCACATGCCTGGGTTGCAGGCCAGTTCCTAGCAAGGGACACACGAGAGGCAACCACACATTGATATTTCTCTCCCTCTCCCTCTCTCCTACCCTTCCTCTCTAAAGATAAATAAATAAAAAATCTTAAAAAAAAAATGTCGTTGTTGTTTTTGAATCCTCTCTCTTCCTATGAAGCTATCAGCGGGCAATCCATGTTGGTTCACCTGCCTCTGGTTAGCCCTCAAAATTTCTACTTTTATTGTTAACACATCATGAACCAGAGAACCAGCAAGCTAGGCATGTTGTGTTTTAAAAGAACAATGAACATATTAAGGAAAACCTTTGCAATGAATCAAATCTCCAAATTTTAAATGGGCTCCAGTTCTTACCACTTCTATGCTCCCCCCAAATTCCTGCTAGTACAGTTTCTCTTTGAAAGGCATTTTCTATTAGAACAACGTGTGTTGCTCATCATTGGACAACAGCGGCCCCTCGTTCACTCTAAGAAAAGCCTCACACTTCCTGGCCATAGGAAAATAGCACAAATCCCTCATGTGCTCACCCCCGTCGAATCTAGCCCAGACTTTTAGACAGGGACACTCTTCCACTGTACAATGTTGGAGTCAAACTTTGAAGTGTCGCTCAGAGCTGGGGGAGCTATGTCAGACTTACGACTTATTTAAATGCATTTATAAAAAGGAAACAGTTTGTTTAATTGGAAACTAAACAGCGCCCATACACACACAAACGCAACAAAAACATTCTATTGAATTTTTCTTCCATTTGGTCTTCAGCGGGAGTGTTTGGATTCCTGGAGCCCTCCAACGGGACAGTCACCTCTGCAAGATCAGAGGTGGAACGAACGTTCGTAACCATCTCTGCATCCAAGAAAAGATGTGTGTTTCACTTACAGAGTCATTTTTATGGCTAGTTTGATGAGGCACCAGGGGGTCACCCTGCAGAGTGTCAATGGTTACCCTGGGTCATGCATTTTGCCGTCTGCCCAAGTGACCGGGGGCTTGACATCCTGGCGGCTTGCGCCTGCCATGATAGCACCAGCGGGCAAACGATGTATGTCAGATGACCTCCTTGTTCCGAGGGCTGGCTTCATAGCAGTAACTGCAGAAGGAATAAATTGCCAAGTTGGGTGGGCAAAGATTCCACTGAGAGGTCAGACTCTCCTGTTTACGCCACTGATTAAAAAGTGAGACTTTGCAAATATTGTTTCTGCTTTCAGAAACAGAAAAGACCATTAAGCTCACAGAAGGACGGCAAGAATTCCAGAATAGAGCTGGAATTCACGCGGTCTGTGTTAGTGGCTACGCTTTCTCATCGTGAAGAAAACTGGATTCAAGTTGAAGTCTAGCTAAATAAGCTTTAAGGAAGGAGTGTCTCGGAATTGGAAAAGAACCGTATGCAGTTAAAGCCAGACGCTGTGCTGTGTGTCGAAGACATGAAGACAAATAATTTCAGTCTCTGCTCTGAAGACATATACAGTTTACTTGGCCAATGGATAAATTTTAAAAAGAGAAAATGAGGGGAAACCAAAGAGGACCATCGGAGGACCAGAAGCCAAGACCGGAGCCCACAGGTATTCCAAGGACTGGGCAAGGAACATGACGGAAGGTTAGCGAAGACTTTTCATGAAGCTTAATACCAAGGCAGGCATAAGCAATGGAAACTCTATCAGCTCTGGAGGGAAGGAAACATTTTAATTTGGGGGCATATATGTAGCACTTACTTCATCCCAGTTACATCGGGGAGGTGAAACTCTGAGTTTCGATATTCTCGTGTGTGGATGAGGACGGTAACCAGATGTCAGATGGCATACAAAATGTCACACGTGACAGCAGCTGCCCAGAGGGGACTCTCAAACCCTCGCACCCTCCCCGTAACGATCCCATGCACCCTTCAGCTCTCGTGGTGGCCAAGTTTAAGTCTGAGAGCCTTTTCTTACAATCTCTGCATCTGCTCGGATTAAAATTTGTCTTAGCATCTAAGACAGCATTGTGCCCCGAGTAGGAATTCGGTTTCACTTTGCTGATTCACAGGTTCCTGTAATTAAATATAAACCCTCAGAACACGTAAGGAATGCAATGTGCCCTGGTCTATGGGGTTCAATCCCCATCTTTTCCCTGAACACCCCTCCTCTGCCCTTTTCTTACTGACAGGCAGCTAAAGAATGAGAATTTGCTGCTCAGTCTATTGTGGGCAAAGTGAAGTGATTCGTTCCCAGCATAACAAGACGTATTGGCAGCTGTAAAATATAATTTCCTTTAGGCTTTCTGACAGACATGATGTAAATCTCAGTGTACAGGGGGAAAAGCAGGGACCACATTAAAAGATAAATTCCATCATGTATGTCCGATGATGGTGTATATGTTCAGAGACCCCTTTTTTTAAGAGAGGAAAAAGGGGACTTTGAGTTTAAACCACAGGTCCAAGTTAGCTCTGTCCTCCTGTGGTTTCAACCTCTTATGCATAGTGAAATCCCTCAGAGAGATTTATAACCCTGGTTCCTACAGTCAGAGTTCCAGTAAATGAGTCCCTTTTCTGAAGGTTAAATATTTATGCCCTTATTTTCCTGCCTGATATGGACAAGAGCAAACCCACACTGGCCACGGAGCCCGGGGGACAGGCCAGGTTAGGACAAGAAATGGCAGCTGGCCCAACATCCGGGACATCTTGGGCTCTCTTGTATTCTTAGAACAAACAAATCAAAGAAATTATGCATGACTAAATGACGAAGGAATGAATGAGTCAATGAATGGATGAACGGATGAATGAATGAATGGATGAATGAAGGAGACCTTCCAGATAGATGATCGGTCCCAGGAAGCAGAAGTAAATCTCTAGAAAATATGAGTCTGAGTTAGTATAAAACTCCCCCACACCCGGCCTAGTGAGATAGATCGTAGGAGACGACAATAAATACACTTTAGAGAACAGCCATTACAGTGAATTAAATACTTCTGCGTACAGTCGAGCTTCGCGGAACTCTCTGGAGTAGACAGACAGAAATGACTGTTTTATTTCATAGATGAATAAGTGACGTTCTAAGTGCGTGAATGACGATCTGTGCCCACAGGTGGTTAACGGCGGGATGATGACAATTATGGCAATCTCTCCAGTTTGCTTCTCATTACAGCAAAACTCACAGAACAGTAACTATGTGCGTATAGGAAGCTACGGTTCAACAAGAGCGAGCCGTGTTTTACATTGGATCTTCGGCGCGCGTCTTTGAGCATTCGCTATTTTAGTTTAGTTTCCACCTAACCTTTGTAGAAAAGCAAAACGGATAGGTTTGTAAAGTCCGGTAAGAAGGACAACAGCAGCAGCTCCTTGCTTCTTCACGCCCAAAACCCACCCCCTGGGAATCAGACATTTTCAGCGTCTCACTTACTGCCTCCACCGTTATCACGTTTAAAGATGGTATTTTTGCATCGCTGATTCTCAGCTGTTCCATCTTAGACATCACGCACTGACTTCTCGTACGGAAAATAAGGACTGAGTACGAACTTCCTCCCCAACACACACAAATACGTACTTCCCCACTCAATTTGTCAATAGCATTATAACAAAATTTGGTTAAATCAATAGTGAGTATATTGCCGACACCATGTAAATTCTGTCTACGGTTGTGATAGAAAGCGGCAACTTGCCTTATGTCTCAGTTTTGCTCAACTTTTTGCTTTTGTTTTTTTTTCCCTGTGAAGTTAATATAATCACTATTTTTTCCTTAGTTTCCTAGGTACCTATCAAAATTTTTGCCCTAAAATCTTCTCAACATGATGATACGTATTATCAGGTAATATTCTTATTTAAAAAGTGTATATGTGTGTGTGTGTGTGTGTGTATGTGTGTGTGTGTGTGTGTGTAAACACTGCTGAACTCTCAGGCCTCTTGTCCAAAATTAAAAAGACACATAGGAAAACCAGAGCAAGTTAAGACAAAAGTAGGAAGAAGAAAGGAAATAATAAAGATCAAAGTGGAAATCAATAAAATAGATAATGTAAAGTAATTGAGAAAAATCAATGAAACCAAATGTGGCTCTTTGAAGGGATTTATAAAACTGACAAACTTCTAGCTGCCTTATCAGTGAAGAAAAAGAGAGGAGACAAAAATTACAAGTAGCAGGAAGAGGAGTGGCATCATCATTGCAGATTCTACAAGCATCACAGAGGTCATAAGGAACTATTATAAACACCACTATGCCAATAAGTTCAACAACTTAGATAGATTTGGCAAATTTCTTGAAAGATACAAAACGACCAAAGCTCATTTAAGAAGGAACAGGTCATCAGAATGGCCCTATATCTGTTGCAAAAGTTAATTTTATGGTTAAAAACTTCGGCAAACAAAACCCCAGGCCCACATGACTTCCTAGTTGATTATTACCAAGCATTTAAGAGAGAGATACTACCAATTCTTCACAACCACTTCAAGAAAATCAGACAGGAGAAAATACTTCCCAGTGTTTTTATGAGGCCAGCATTACCCAGAGATAAATTTCTGACAAATAAATTCCAAAAAAAAAGGAAAAATATTCTTCTTGGATAAAAAAGCAAAAATTCTAGACAATGTTTTTAACAGATTCAACCCAACACTTCATATAAATGGTAACGCATCATAACCAAGTGGCATTTACCATAAGAAAGCAAGGTTGCTTTTATACTCAGACGACAATGCCATTTACTATACCAACAAACCCAAAATAATAAACTATGTAGTCATTTCAATGCATAGAAAAATAAGCATTTAGCAAACTCCATTTCTCATCAAAATCTTCCAGCAAACTAGGAACCAAAGGGAATTGCTCTGCCTGATAATGAGCATCTGTAAAAACATCGCTAACATCTCATTCGATGTAAAGGACTAACATTTTCCCCTTAGGAGCAGGAGGAAGACAAGAATGTCCACTCTAACAATCCTGATTCGACATTCTATGGGGACTCCAGCCAACCGAATAAGATAAGGAAAACAAAAACATGGTACCCAGTTTGAAAAGGAAAAAAATAAAACTGGATTTACTCACAGATCATGTCGGAATGTGACGCAAACTGCAAATGGCAAACTGGAAAAAAAAATTAATAAGTGAGTTATAAAGCTGCAGGATACACGATTTATATAAGACACGAAATTTATATCTAGAAATAGATTGTCAATGATTAAACAGCAGCTGAAATTTACCAAACAATAGCATTACAAATACATGTGAAAGGCCTTGTGCTAAAAACAACATTCGCTCATGTACACACATCAAAATTAAACAAGCTGTATACTTTTGATACATTTGACTTATTATCTGTCATATGGACCCCAGTAAACTGCTCAAACAGTCATGATAAAACAATATGGAAAAAATAATTTACCATGTCATTTAGCCATCACATGTTACAGGTATACGGGCTTGCTTCGACATTAAATCCTTCGCTGTTACTTGTTCACATACAGTCCCACCCAATGTGGGTGCACTGTTTCTGGGGAGCACACCTCCTCCCACGTGCCCTTCTTTAATGATGAGAGAATAGCTCCCTCGTCATCGCCTTCTCACAGAACAAAGACCAGAGGGAATGCCTTCTTTTGAACCACTCCTCAAAGCAAACAAAACTTCGCAAATTGTGGCTCAGAAAAGACACTTCCTGCACCAGAAGCGCTCGTATGTCTATCCCCAAAACACCGACAGGCGGCTCATCCCCACCCCTGACTTATATCAAGCCTGGCTGATGCCCTCCCCTGCAAAACCTGGGGAAGAACCTAACTGTCCCCTGAAAAGGTCGATTCCAGGGAGAGGGGACCAAGAGCAACTGCTGCACCAGTGACAAAGGCAGAGCTGACCTGTTATCAGTCACGACACTGAGCAGAGGTCAGAAAGAGCCCTCTGGTGTCCAGGATCCCAAGGAATGAGAAGATTCTTTAGATGGTGCAACCCAGGAATAGCCAAACCCGGTCTGCAGGCCACTGTCCCTGCTGACGCACAATGGCACACACACAAACACAGCCACGCCGAGTCAACAGCGATAATGTGCCCCAACATCTGTCACGGAGGCCTGACGCCACCTCAGGACACCATTCAGCCAAGCCACCGGGTCCCATGGGAAAGGAAACGTTGTTGCATTCCTCCTGACTTTAAGAAAGAGCACGCCTGAACAGCTGAGGACCAAGGGCGCTGCCCCAGGTGTGGCTCTGCTGCGGAGGTACTCCCCATGCTTAGCACCCCTACCCTGTTCCCACTGGTACCTGCAGACAAGGCGTACAGTCCCCTGGGGTTTTCTGAAGGCTGAGGCTCTCTGCGGTGTTTCAGCCACATTCAGAAGCCCCCAGGGAGCTCAACGTAAGAAATGCTTCCAAGAATTTTGGAAAATAGCACCCATCGGAGAGTGATCAAAAGAACCAGCTACAGCGAAAAGACCAGACATTCTGTAAAACCAATATCTGGGTTCACTTCATCTCTCCCTAAAACGTACTTATCTCCAAAATGTGAGAAGGGGCGTTCTTCCTTACCATAGCTCCACCTCACCTAACTCAGGAGAGGCTCGGGGGCTACGTTAAGAAAAAATAAAAAACAACTCTCTGAACCATGCGGTCTTTTCTGTCTTACATTTTGTCCCTTTCCCTGTTACAGAGAAATCAATAAACCTCCCAAATGGAGACTCAGGGAATTATTCAACAGTAAACCTTAACCATCATCCATCCTTCTCACAAAGCTCCTCACTTTTTCCTCCCGACACACCTGCGGTCATCACTGTTGGACGAGCGGGCGGGCAGCCCCCTGCGTCTGCCAGTTGGGACCCAGGGACTCAAGAGCTGCCATGGCTTTGCTTACCCCGAAGGTTTGAAGAAACTCTCTGCAGCTTCCTATCGCCTGGGGACCCTAACGTCGCATCCTCTCACCTCGCCATAAAACACAGTTAAGAGTGAAAAGGCTTTTGATCATGTCCTACAAGTGTCTGCTGTGTTGTTGGGAAGGAGCTATCTTGAGAGAGTGACAATGAAATCTGCTTCTAGTGACTGCTCAAAACTAGCGCTCCTGGACTTCCCGCCAAGATGGAGGTGTAGGTGGACACACTGTGCCTCCTCGCACAACCAAAATTAAGGACAACAAATATTTAGAAATAAGAAAACAACCAGAACTTATAAAAAAAAACTGAACTGTACAGAAGTCCAACAACCATTCATCCAGACCTGTAAGAGCGACGGAGTCGCAGCAGGAGAAAGTGGAGGTGCGGACCCAGGCTCACAGGCAGCAGCGGCTGGCGGTCCCTGGGCCCACGGGCGGTGGCTGGTGGACCCCGGGCGCGGGGTGGCAACTGTGCAGACCCAGTGAGGCCTCGCAAGGTGGCTGGCTGACCAGGTGGTCCCACATTCCCGCACGCAAATAATTCAGGCGAAAGGGAAGCAGCGGAGGGGACCGGAATCCGAGAGAGCGGAGCAGGCGCCATTGTTCCCTCTCAGACCCCGCCCCCACATACAGCGTCACTATCCAGCGACTGGGCTGCCCCGCCCTGGGGAGCACCTGAGGCTCCACCCCTCACTACGTAACAGCACGCGCGCACGTGCGCAGATAATCCAGGTGAAGGGGAAGCAGCGGAAGGGACCGGAGTCCAGAAGAGAGCGGAGCAGGCGCCATTGTTCCCTCTCGGACCCCGCCCCCACCTATAGCGTCACAACCCAGCGACTGGGCTGCCCCGCCCTGGGGAACACCTAAGGCTCCACCCTCACTACGTAATAGCTGTGACCAGACCAAAAAAAAAAAAGGCTCAAACCAGAAAACAAATCAAAGCCCCAGAGCCAATTCCTCTAAGCAACAAAGATATAGCCAATGTATCAGATGCACAGTTCAAAGCCCTGGTGATCAGGATGCTCACAGAATTGGTTGAGTTTGCTCACAAATTAGATGAAAAAATGAAGGCTACGATAAGTGAAATGAAGGAAAATGCACAGGGAACCAATAGAGATGGGAGGAAAACTGGGACTCAAATCAGTGGAGTGGACCAGAAGGAAGAAACAAACAACCAAACAGAAAACAAGGAAAAAACAAGAATTCAAAAAAATGAGGAGAGGCTTAGGAACCTCCGGGACATCTTTAAATGTCTCAACATCCGAATTATAGGGGTACCAGAAGGGGAAGAGGAAGAGCAACAAGTAGAAAAGATATTTGAACAAATAATAAAGGAGAACTTCCCCAATCTGGCAAAGGAAATAGACTTCCAGGAAGTCCAGGAAGCTCAGAGAGTCCCAAAGAAGTTGGAACCAAGGAGGAACACACCAAGGCACATCGTAATTACATTAGCCAAGATTAAAATGAAGCAGAGAATTCTAGAAGCAGCTAGAGATAAGGGAACAGTCATCTACAGAGGAGTTCCCATCAGACTGACAGCTGATTTCTCAAAAGAGACCTCACAGGCAAAAAGGGGCTGGAAAGAAGTATTCCAAGTCATGAAAGGCAAGTACCTACATCCAAGATTGCTCTATCCAGTGAAGATGTCATTTAGAATGGAAGGGAAGGTAAAGTGCTTCTCAGATAAGGTCAAGTTCAAGGAATTCATCATCACCAAGCCCTTATTCTATGAAATGTTAAAGGGACTTATCTAAGAAAAAGAAGATAAAAAATATGACAGTAAAAAGACAGCAAACACACAGATATTAACAACTACACCTAAAACAAAAGCAAACTAAGCAAACAGCTAGAACAGGAACAGAACCACAGAAATGGAGATCATATGGAGGGTTAGCAACAGGGGCATGGGAGGAGGAGTGAGGGGAAAAAGGTACCGAGAATAAGTAGCATAGACGGTAGGTAGAAAATAGGGGAGGGCAAGAATAGTGTGGGAAATGTAGAAGCTAAAGAACTTATGACACATGGACATGAACTAAAGGGGAGAATGTGGGTGGGAGGGGGTGTGCAGGGTGGAGGGGAATGATGGGGGAGAAATGGGACGACTGTAATAGCATAATCAATAAAATACATTTAAAAAAAACCTAGTGCTCCTTAGCTTATTTATTTTTCTCAGTCTGGAGATTAAGGAGGAATAATGACCTCCCAATTGCCCTTCGGCATCACGATTCAGCCTGAAGGGTTAACAAGCCACCTTCCATACCTTCCTTCTGGGAACAGACATTTTTCCATGTGGATGAACACAGAGAGACAACAAGATAGGCGATCCTTCCCTAAATTAGGCCTCTTGTTTGTAAACGGAAAGAACTGCTTACAGTTCTAATGCAGTTCAAGCTCGGCTATGCCCTGCACACGGCCATTCTGTCCAGGCTGCTTCCTGAGTGGGAGAAGGCACGGTTTCATTCCATTCTGAGGGCTCCTGGTGTGAAAGGCCATTCAAGCAATTGGGTACCATGTCTGTCTGTCTGTCTGCCTCTCTCTCTGTCTCTTCCTCTCACTCTCCCTCTCTGCACCCCACCCCCCCCCCCGGATGTGGACCTCTCGCTGCTGGACCTGCCCTGGTCGGGGAGCAGCCGAGCAACAAGGACCTGTGTGGGGGAGGGGAGGAGGAGGGCAGGAGAGATGGAGCTGAGAGTGATCATGTGGACAGAGTTCCATCTTTCTCTTAGATGCTGCAGGAAGGAAACTGCCCGGCCTTATGGCTATGAGGTTATGAACCAGCTAAGCTGCAGAAATGACTATTAAAAGTACTGTGTAACATGAAGAATCAAATTATTGTTCAGGCTTTTGGTGGCAGGGGGGGAGAGTTGGGAGAGCTGGAGGAAGGGAGGGAAGGAGGGAAGGAGGGAGGGAGGAAGGAAGGAAGGAAGCAAGAAAGCAAGCCACAGACAGGGCCGAAGAGATAGGACCTTCCGATCACATTCTAAGGATGCTGGTTAGTCAAGGGTGCAAGGAACCCTGGGCACAGACTGAGTCCAAGCGACAACCTGCGCCCACTTCCTGCCTTTCAGCTCCGAGCTGCACTGCTTTGATAGGTCCTGCCACGCCTCAGTCAGGAATCTCTGGCCCGGTGGAGAGATTCCGGTTGTGATAGAAGTGGGCAACACACCAGAACGCCACATTAGTGAGCTCTGATCTCCACAGACCCACGTGGCAAAGGACAGCCCGGAACGGGGAGCCCGCAAGGGAGCTCAAGCCCTGTGTGAGGTCTCGGCATTCAAGGCTACATTCAGTTACATCACAGTGTGTTCGTGGCTCCGTCCAGGTTAAACAGCTTTTCGTCGCCAAGTTGTAAGAACAGATCAGACCTTGTTCTCCTCCCTCTGCCACCTGCTCTGTGGGTCCCTCCGTACAAAGGAATGAGTCTCTTCCTCACCCGTTTCCCCACACACAGCGTCAACCCTCTCCCGCAAACGTTCTGCGCCTTTCTTTTCTCACTTTTATTGACCCCTTGAGTGTGAATTTATTAAGCAAGAATTTATTGAGCTCCTACTATGTGCAAGGACTGTAGGAAAGATATCTACAATGTATAAGGTGGAAAAAAAAAGATTCACTCTCACATTCAATCTGAAACTACCCTTCCGTACTAAAATAGTCTCCTACTATTAAAATAAGATGTTTAAAAAATAAATTGTTTTAAGCAAAATAAATAAGCAAAAATAAATAAATTTATTTTTAAACAACAAACCTATTGTTTCTCAGCCTTTTGGCTAAGATCAAGTGTAGTATCTTCTTATCATTTAAAAAAATAAATCTGAGGTTTTTTTAGAATAAAAAGAGACAAGACGTCTGTGTTTCTCCCACCACACATTTTCCTCACCCCAGGTTTGCACGAGTGGAAGCGGTCTCAGCCGCGATGGTGAGCGTGTGTTTGCACACACGTCAGAGCCCTCCAGGCAGCCGTTGGCCTGGGAACGACTCTGGACGTCATCGAGAGCTACCTCCACCGCGCACTGCCATCGACCTGTCGTTCAGACAACACCTGCCCGCTCCCTTCGAGACGAATGGACGCAGGGCCTCCTTCTGAGATGCCCGCAAAGCGAAGGCTGCCTCTCTCACCGCACCATTCACAGTCTAGGGCAAAAAATCTCCGGGTCCACCCAGCTCTGCGTTGGGCCCCTAAGGAACAGCAAGAAGATGGTCTGGGTAAGAAAGCCTCAGCTCAAAGCAAAACTTCCTCCCGGAAGGGGGTGAGGTGTCTCCTTTCCCAATCCGCCACCAGCGGGCAGCTTCTGGGCTGTGAATTGGGCTCGGGGTTGTCAGAATGCTCGCTCTCGTGCCTTTCAGGTGGTGAGGCGCGCACAGATGTATCAGGGTTAAACGGGACCGTTCGCTTTAAAGGATGAATGCACCCCCCATGACAGCTGCATGCGTTTGGGTCAACTGTGCATATTTGGCTTCTGCATGCTTTTGTTTCTTAAGCCATGCCCCAACGTGGAATCTTACCGCTGTGAAAATCACCCAAGGAAAATGAAGCAGGGAAATTGCATGGGCGGCTGCGCGCCCTCTCCCACCCCACCGCTGAGCCCCCGTAGGTACTCAGCCCGCCCCTCGCACAGCAGGTCAACTTCGGTGACTGCCGAGGTCTGTGCACCGCCCCTCAATTACGAAATCAGCAAAACCCTCAGGGGAAGGAGACCCAGAAAGAACAAATGTAGCAGCAAGAGACAGGGGATCAATACCTTCGGAGTCTGAGGCTGTAATGGGCCCTGCAGGTCTGTTAATTATCAAACACAAATTCTGTTTCAAGAAGGAGAAAAACGCATTTTCATAGAAGCTCCGTAATTAGCCGTTTGTGTTCTTGGTTTCTCGGTAGTTTTCATGCCTGTCTCCCTTCACCTTTATTTCCTTTAACAATGTTCACAGAAAATGGCTCCCGGGGTTGTTCTGCCCCTAATTACTTATTGTAACAGCCAACCACCTGAGAGACAGATGACAAAGTAATAAAGATCTTTGTAAATGACGTGTTGACACACTGTTCCTTCCTTCTTACTCCTGGATAGATTTTTTTCCCCATCTTTTCTGTGTGTAATTTGTGAGTATGCATAAAATACTGGCCTGAGTTTTATTTTTCATGGTGGGAAATTTTTGGTCTGTGATTTTGCTTTGACTATAGGCAGTGTGCTCAGCCTTTGCTAAAAGGCACTTCCCTTCTGCCCCAGAAGTCACCATTTGACAAGTTGGAGCTGGTGTGACTTGTGTGTTGGTGGGTGGGGGTGTGTCTGGAAATCCAAATTTAAACCCAAGAGAAGGTAGGAGTTTGGATGCCAAGACTGAACTCTCTGGCAGGGAATAATTCAGAAAATAATGTCTGATTCTGGGAAAGCAGATGAGAAATGAAATCAAAATTCTCTAGGATAGGTCCTGGCTGAGTGGCTCGGTTGATTGGAATATCATCCCCATACGACAAGGTTGTAGGTTCGATCCCCAGTCAGGGCACATACAAGAATCAACCAATGAATGTATCGATATGCAGAACAACAAATCAATGTTTCTTTCTATGTAATTTTTTTTAAAAAAACTCCCTAGGATATATCAGGGTCAAGGCCACGACAGTCTGATGAAAGCAGAAGATTCACAGTCAGAGAAGTAGCCACCCAAGTTATCACGTCCTCAAAACTGGAACTGTTGGCATCCCTCTTTCTGAAAGCCCATCTTAAAAACGTGAGACTTGGCATTCAGCATCACAAACCGTGACCCTTATGCCGTGAGTAACAGGAGTTTCATACTCAACAGACAGCTGGTGGCTGGAGAAAGATCAAGTTCTAGTATCGGAAGGTGAGCCTGAAAGGCAGCAGGTCCCTCCGGGATCCACCATTCTCTTCTGAGTCCCATCAACGACTATGCTCAAGCCGTCACGACCCAGGACTCAAAATGTTACCAGGGGTGGGACGGTAACGCGGAACTGGACGATGACGCCATCACTGCTAAAGAAGCCCACCCAAGCAGCTTCAGGGTGAAGGAATGGCCCAGAACACCAGGGCAGCCTCAAAGCTGGGAAGCAGCGCAGGGTGTCAACCATCTCTCAAGGGGTTCTCTTTAAAAGCAAGCACAGAGGGGACCCGTAGCCCTTGCCCGTATGTTTCCTTCAACTGTAAGTCAGTCCCCACTTGTGCTGCAGATGGAGGCGGGCTCTCGGCGGCCGAACAAGGAATTGAACGGACCGCACAAAGATAGGCGACGCCAGCGAGAGAAAGTTTCCAGCATCGTAACTGAAAAACCTGCTGAGAAACAGGACGAAGCCTAAAACCAGGAACACCCACGAGAGCCAATCCTGAGCATCGAAATATCCAGGGAAATAAGTGGAGAACCTGACCATCAGGACCCACTTACTAGAGAGAAAGACCCAATCCTGTAGCTGAAGGGGCAAAAAAGACAGGAAAACCTGACCCGGTTAAAGAGGGGAGCTGGGGTCCAGTGCAGGCACAGTGTCCACACAGCCAGCCCAGGTGAAGGACCGCCTGGCACAGAGCACATCCCACAGTGTTAGGGAGCATCTCAAAAGTTGCAGCAAGTGGCAAGAACTGCATTTTTGCCAGTTCAGAAACTCCAAAGTATTATTATCCAAAAGCATTATCTTAGAAATCCCAACGTCAAAATCACCAACTCAAAAAAAATCCTCGTTTCTCCCAGGAACCAAAGGGATGGTAGATTCCACCTGGGTTTTCTGGGCTTCCGCATCCCAAGATACAGGAGCAGGCCATCTCTGAGCAGAGAAGGGCTCCCTTCTGTTGAACCGTTACAGAATTTATTGGCTCTTGACTCAAGCTTCTGCACGTGCAATTTCCCACAATCCTCCTTGATTGCCCACAATGGGGAGGGAATGGCAACGTTAATTATTGTAACGAGGCAAAGGCGAAGCAGAAGCTCTGGTGCGCAAGTGTGGGAATCAGGATGCTGCCTCAGGTGCGGTGTCTCAGGACTTCCTTCTTCCTTTTCCGTCTCCTGCCTCACTCGGATATGACTCACTGGGAATGTGATGGGGAGGGTCCCTCTCTCTAAGAGTCCAGGGCTTCCTCTGGGACAAGCATGGGACGGCTTCTTTTCAACAGGAGCACAGTCCAAAGTCACCTGGGTCATACTGCAGGTGTCCAGCAAGGTTCGGAACGAAATAAATTTCTCTCGTTCTCTGAGTAGTAATGGTTCTGGGTAATAGGCTCTTGCCCTAGTTTATTGGTCCACCTTGTAGTTTATTAGGGCCCAGCCTGTGCGCGGACTTCCGTTATAATAAACTCATATTTTCTGGGTTGAGAGATCAACAATAAAATCGGGCTATTATTGAACCTTAATCTTGATATTCAGCCCTTGCTCAAGATCACAAGAGGAGAAATTAGAGGCAGAAGGCCAGACAGAAATGGCAAGACCATCCCATGGATATGAAGTCATAGTTCCGATATTTACACATTTATCTCGGCAGGGCTTTCTGATGATAGGGCTCACTATTTATCATGGGACGTATTTGATAGAGAAGTTTTCGACAGAGAGAAATTAAAGGCAGAGTCAAATGCATTTCTCCTCTACACAGTTATCACACCCATATGTCTACAAAATGACTGGGTCTTCACCTTTTCATTTGCTACTCGTGTTGTCTAAAGAACAGGAGGTTGTACGTTACAAAAAAAGCCAAGAGAGCCCTGGCTGGTGTGGCTCAGTGGCTTGAGTGCCTGCCTGTCCCTCAAAGGGTCACTGGTTCGATTCCCGGTCAGGGCACATGCCTGGGTTGTGGGCCAGGTCCCCAGGAGGGGCGCACAAGAGGCAACCACACATTGATGTTTCTCTCCATCTCTTTCTTTCTCCCTTCTCCTCTCTAAAAATAAATAAATAAAATCTTAAGAAAAAAGAAAAAAACCCGAGAGAGATAGGTAGTGGTGTTCTTCCTTGTTGAATTTTTCACCATTCGATTTTTTTCCTTCGGGTGATAATGAGCCATTGGCAGAGTTGTGTTGAAAGGAAATTGTATGCTTTTCTCTAGTCAAATAAAAACCAAAGAGTACCAATATTTTCTGCTGCTGCTATTGTTTTGTCTTGTTTTCCTCATACCAGACTGAAGAAAATTGTTTAAAGTTGTATAAAGCGCTTCCCGCGACAAGGAGCTGTAACTCAAAACATCATTTGTACGGGATCCATTTCCAAAGGGCCAGTCCTGCTGTAACGTCCACCATTGAGAGAAACCTTCACTTCAATTATACCACAGCTCTTTGAAATGGATTTTTAAATTATCTACCTTTGCATTTCATCATGAATGTTTCAGGGAAATTATCCCGAGATCATGCCAACAAATGGCTGCAGACTTTAGGTTGATAATTGCTCCTGTTCATTTAGGGTTCCCAGCAGACCCTATCAGGAAATTCAATGCCTGGCAAGTCGGGGATGCTAATATACCGTAACCGGCATTTTCTTATTGGACAAGCACCCAAATTGGCTTTCGTTTGCAGCGATGACCCTAATTAAGAGAACCATGATTTCTGAGCCCAATCTTTTGCATTTGAACAATGGAATCTGGATATGGTAGTGCTGGCCAAAGGCTTATGTCTTTTTCTTTTTCCTAGAAAATTGGCACAATCTAACCTTAATTTTTTTTTTTTTGCCAAATGTCCATCGCATTTTTTTTTCCCAATTCTCTTCTCGAAACAAGAGGCTTCTTTCTAGCCACTGAGTACCTGTATGACTAGGTGAAAAGTGTGCGTCCATACGGGTTCCCACGAACGTGAGTATGCTCACCTCTGTCTTCATTAACTGCCTCCAGCTTTTCAGCTGCGAGAGACCTTAGGAAAACATGTCCGAATGAACTTCCACTCTCTTAAGTGGAAGAACTGAAGGCTTGGAAGCTAATGAGTTTGCTTTAGATTATCAGCTGGAGAGAAGTTGAGTCTCACTTCCATGAGGCTCTTGATAAGAACTGCTAAAAAACAAACAAACAAAATAATACCTGTTAAAGATGTTACCTGTGGCATATGCTGATGATCTTGACTTTTTTAAAAACTCATGCAGTTGGCAGAAATTATTAATTGGGGGGAACTACAAAAGTGATCGCACTGAAATTTTATCGTCACGTCGCTTGAAGGGACCATCGCCAGAAAACGACCTTGTGTCACACTGAGGGGCTTCAGTGCCCTGTCCACGTGTGTGTGTAAAAATTGATAAGTTACTGGGTGGGAGCCAGAACAAATCTGCCGCATCTTTACGTACCAATGATGAGGAGATGCTATGAGAATAATAACCCCTGTTTGGAAGGCACTTTACAACTCATGACGGACTTCTTCCTGTGGTGTTTCTTGAACAACCTGCACCCAACGGCAAAGATGCAGGGAAAAGGCAAGAACTTTGGATGCTGCAGTATTATCACCTCCACTCCCTTGTTTGGAAAATAAGAACCTTTCCTTAAATTAAAAAAAAATCTGGGTTTTCAAAGCATAAAGCAATGGACTTGTCACTAGGGCCATCCTGTCTTCCTGGGCGCAAAAATTAAGACCGGTAATGTATTATAAATAGAAAAAGAATGCAGCTTATTGATTATGGTTATAATTGAGCAGCCATTAACAATAGCTATTATTAGGCCGCTCTGGGCATCGTCTTGCACAGACACAGACGTGGAAATCTGCAGGGAAGGCAACCGTCACCCCAGAGTCAGCGATGAGCAAACGGAGGCTCAGGAGAGTTAGATGATTTCTTTGAGGTCTCGGAGCCGGTCAATGGCAGAAGCGGGATTTGAACCAAGGGAACTTGACCCCAAACCCATTGTTCCTGACTATTTGCTATGCTTACTTCATGATAATATAATGGACGTGTGTGACAAGATCCTAGCATGTTGGCAATAAAAGCACGGACAGAAATCAATGGTAAGAGCCGCCCCCCACAAGCTTCAGTTAGGATAGAAGAAAATCTTGGCAGAGAAAAGCTTACGTGAGAGGCTGTATGTTTGTGTGTTTGTGTGTTTGTGTGTGGGTGAGAAACAGGTGTGTGTGTGTGTATGATATATGTTACATCTATATTCTTATTTATTGATATGTGTATGTTAAAAATAACATGGAAAACAAATACTAAATAAATACTAAAACATTTTTAAAAAGAGAAATAACAGATAATACTCGTAAGACCTTTCACAAACCCTAAAACACAGTTACAAAGCAGAATTTATAAGTTTGGTGCAAGAGACAGATTGCTACCAGCATTATAGGCAACTTTTTATCAGGATTTAATTGTTAAGAGTCACTTCAATTCAAGGAAAATGACTTAGCCCCCAGGATATGCAGATTGCTATTATAATAAGCCGAGTTTTCTAATGAGGGGAGGGCCTTCAGCGATTCTTGCAAGAACGAAAATTTCCAGGAATTACCCTTTCTGCTGTTATAAATTAATAAATTTAAGCAGTGCCACACCACAGATCTTTGGCGCTGACCTATATAGAAACATTAATATCTTATGATATTGATTTCACAGATGAAGTCCTGGACCTTATGGTAAAGCTGGAGGAAGGCTGTCTCTCCCGGAGGAGGCCGCCGTAAGATCCACCGGACAGGACCCAAAGGAGTGACCACCGCCATGGGAGCTCGGGATGGGCTGGGTGACGACAGCTGTCCTCCTCAGGGGTCTCTGGGCGCTTGTGCATCCTGGGCACATTTCCTGTCCACGGCCACCTAACACGCTGCAGCTTCTTGAACTCTCCGCGACTGTCACGGGTGAACCGAGTGGCGATGTGGCTCAGGGCCCCGTGGACGGCATTTCGTATACACCCCGACCCAAGGCAGGGGTGATGGCACTGTGGCAGGAATGAATATTCTTCTCCTTGGAACTATTAGGAAGAGATGGGCAAAGACCCAGATGGGGTCACGGAACTAGGGTGCTTTGGCAGCTCAGCAGTCGGGGTGCCAATTCTTCCCAGGTACACTGTTCCTGGGGGACCATGCAGGAGGTGTAGCCCCTGGAAAGAAACTGGGCAGCAGACTAGGAGGTAGAAGAAGCAGCAACCCCCTTTCTGCCCTCCCCTTCCCACCCTTCCCTGCCCCCAGGTCACTACCTTGGATTATTACTACATTATCACAAGCTGCTCAATGTTTTGCAACCATGATCCTCTTTAAATATGAAAGCTAGCCCTGGCTGGTGTGGCTCAGTGGATTGAGCACGGGCCTATGAACCAAAGGGTCGCTGGTTCGATTCCTAGTCAGGGCACATGCCTGGGATTCGGGCCAGGTCCCCAGTAGGGGGCGCGTGAGAGGCAACCACACATTGATGTTTCTCTCCCTCTCTTCCTCCTTCACTTCCCCTCTCTCTAAATGTAAATAAATAAAATATTTTTTTAAATATGAAAGCCAGACAGCAGTATATACGAGCAAGCAGAAGCATGAATGGACACAGCCAGGCCAGGAAGCCAGCCTCCTCAAGCCCCCTTCATGCCTGGGGGTAGGGGTTTGGTCTCCCAGCGTCTCATCTTAGCTGTTTGCCCCCCCAGGCCACTATCCCAGAACAGCCAGCTGAAGCAGACATCTGAGACGCTGGTTTTCCAGTCTGCTTATCTTTTTCCCGGTCACTTTCGCTGATGCTCTCTGCTCTTCCTGAAGGCTGACCTTTCACAAATGTTGGTTTTGTTTTAGAGATGTCCTATTGTAAATAAGAGGGCAGAGTTCAGAGAGCAAAGGCCAGCAGAGCTGGAAGGCTCTGCGGGACCGGGACCGAGGAGCCCTGTGTCGCCTGCCAGAGGCAAATGTTAACCTGCCCTGGGCCGAGGAGGAGCAGGGGGTCAGCCCCCACCCCCCACCCCCGATGCTTCAGCCCAACGTGGTTTCTTCACATTCCCCGGGGGAAACATGAACAGCAAGAGCAACTGCTGGTGGACTCACACGTTTGCTGTGGGGGGGTTCCGGAAGTGCCGGCAAACATCTGGGAAACTCACAGGGAGAAGCTGGGACACGGATCGTTACTGCACGTGCTGGTGCTGGTCACTGGAAAATGTGCTGTTGCACATACTGGAATCTGCCACGCTGGTTCAGTTTGCGTGAAGGGAAGTCCCCGTGAGATGCGCCCCCAGCTCCATTCCCGGGGGCGGGGGATTCTGGCTGGGTGAATCAAACAACTTCTCTGAGCCATTTCTTAAACAAGCAGGAGAATAAGCACGATAGTCCCTCCCCACCTGCCCCCCAAAGGTTGTTGAAACTCAAGTGAGATCATGCACACGAAGCCACCTTGTCAACTTGCAAAGGGTGCTTGGGGCTTGGGCTGATATCACTCACTGATTTTTTTTTTACGTTGCAGATGGTCGTCCTGGCCTGTGTGGCTCAGCTGCTTGGAGCGGCCTCCCTAGACCGGAAGGCTGCGGGTTCAGTTCCTGGTCACGGCACAGACGAGAGGGCAAGCGGTCGATGACTCTCCCACATCGATGTTTCTCCCTCCCCCTCCCTCTCTGTCTAAAAGCAATGGAAAAAACGTCCTCGGGTGACGATAAAAAAGTGTCTGATGATAAAAAATACAGAGCATTCCAAAATGAGAAACGCTCAACTAACGATATATATCTGGGCCTAACACGGGGGTTGAGGGGGGAGATAATAAATGAGACAGCACCTGCCAGTTGGGAGACGGAGAACTCCGAATCTGCAGCATATTGAGTGAGGCCGAGGTCCCCGAGTGGCAATCTCTCCTTCCTCAATCCCCAGACAGGCAAGCACACTCAGGGGTAATGAGTCCCAAGCCCCCGGGGCAGCCCCGCTGGGTCCTAGGGCGGGCCGCTGGTCCTGGGGGAGGACTTCCAGTTCGGTGGTGCTCTTGGCACCACCTTTGAAGGAGAGCAACGGCCGTCAGGCTTCTTCCGCTCCATCAAAGCCTGGAACAGGCAGAGGGAGTTTCTAACCACATCCGGAGAAGAGCCATCCCACGCTCCCCGACCCCCAAGTCGCTCAGGGGGCTCCGGGTGGCTCCTCAGAAGGGGTCCAGGGGCCCTGTGAACGCTCTACCCATCGGCCCTCGGTGCCTCCCTCTTCTCTCTCTTAACCCCCCTCCGGCCTCTCCCTGCCAGGCATTGAACTGGGGATCTTTGTCATCTCAGGGCATTTTGGCCTGGGCCCCACTGTGATGTGTCCTTTGTAGTGCTTTTCACTGGGAAGGAGCCTCTTTAAAGGACAAAACGGGTTTGATTCCCAGTCAGGGCACATGCCTGGGTTACAGGCCAGGCCCCTAGTGGGGGCCACGTGAGAGGCAACCACACATTGATGTTTCTCTCCCTCTCTTTCTCCCTCCCTTCCCCCTCTAAAAATAAATAAATAAAAAAATCTTTAAAAAAAAAAAAAAGGACAAAACGGGAACTGCTCTGCAAACTGGTTCCAGTGAGGAGTGGGCAAGTGTGGGAGAGAGAGCCCCCAGGACTGGGGTAGAAGCTGGCCGCTGCCGGGTGCGGTCTGTTCATTCATTCAGCCCACCACTCAGCGTGGACGTGGAGACCGCGAGAACGCAGGCCTGCAACGCGAAGAGGAGAGAGGAAACCTCAGCCCCACCCCCAGGAGGGCGTGGCCCGAGGAAACAGGGGTCCTTTCTCCCGTCTCTCCGTCAGCCTCATGGGTAGCATGAGCGATGTCTCGACTGACGACATTTTTACTCAGAAGTCACCCGCTTAATGTAAATCCTTCAAGGCGAAGACTGCTTCTAATCTCTCCCTACACCCCTAGCACCCTCAGCTAACTGCCTTACAGCCCTAGGACATAGTGAGTATTCCGTTCATACGATAGAAAGGTGGCCTCGGAGGAAAGGCTAAATAAAGAGCTAAAATGGGTTGATACCACTTTAACCAGCAGAGGTGGGAAGGCGTTGCGGACAACAGAGGAATACCAGAGTAATGGACTGTGCTGAACCCCGGGCCCTTAGCACGCACAGCGATCGGCTTCCGCCGTCACCAGCCAAGTTCACGCGTAACTGACCACTGAGCACCAGCCATGAGCCCGGGACCGTGCAGTTGTCGTCATACAGAATGGTGTAGCTCATCGCGGAAAACAACCCCTTGAGTTAAGTCTCGTCCTTCCCACGTTACTGGGGTGGAAAAGGCTGCTGGAAGATATTTAGTAGGTCTTCGGTGGTCCCACAGTCTGGTGATGCCCCTTCGGGGCGACCGCTGCCTCCTCCGGGGCTGCTGACACCAACGGTCCCCACTCCATCGCGTGGAAAATAGTTCCCCTGCCCCGTTTTGTCACGCCACCTCCAACAGCTGCTCCACGGATGCACCTGCATTCGAGTCTGTCCGCGGGTGCTCTCCTCTATCTGGCCGATCTGCCTATTGATTCTCATACCAACAGGCCTTTCTCAATGACTGCTGGTTGGGGGAAAAATGCTTTAATGTTTACCAGGGCAAGTGCTCCCTAATTATTCTTTTCTCGGTGCATTGGGTTATTCCAGCTCTTCATGCATCCAGTGAACTTTCTAATCACACAAAGAAGTGCCAAAACGGTACCACCGGGACTCTGAAGGCTTGGTTAAAACTGTGGATAAATCAGCGTGGACCTGAACTACTTGGGTGTCTTTTGCAAATGCCTCCTCACTTACTCAGGGTATGCCGTGCCCCCCATTAATTGTCTGTTCTGAACTAGATGTTTCGCTTATATTTCTAAGTGTTTGCTGCTTCTATGCAGGGAGACTACGGAGTTTCAAACCTGTTCCTTTGCTATGCAGCTGCCTTCATGAACGCTCTTACTCATTTTTTTAAATAATTACTTCAGGTTTCGAAGGTTAAAATTATGACCTTCAAAAAACTGGGTTTCTCCTTTCTGCGTTGTTGTATCTTTTGATTGTTTTGTTTTTCATGCCTCCTGTGTACTGGAGAGAATGGCATTATTGTGCGAGTCTTGCTTCCAGTCCTCACGGAAGTAGAAGTGGGACGTGTTGCTGATAAGAATATGTGTATTAGTGGATTGAAATGGGTAGTCACAGGCTTTTAAACCACTTGTAACTGAGGTTCATTGTACTCCTTTTGCACTCCTGGGAAAAGCCCCGGGCTGTATTCTTTTATACTGTTTGGTCTCACTGCTGTGTCTTCCCACCCTTTTCATAATGGGTAAGGTTTTCTCTCTGCTTCCTGAGGATATTGGTACACCCAGGTTATTTATTCATCTGGAATTAATAGCAGTATTTTGTATTTTCTGAAAAAGAAACTTATTAATTGTGCTGAGTGCTTCAATTTGTTTAGCACAGGTTTATAGAGAAAGGCCTTATAATAATTTCTATCCCTGCCTCTGTTATTAGACCATTTCTCAGTTCTAATTTTGTTTATTTGTACGGTCTATTTTATTATCTTGGGGGAATTCTAGAGGCATGGCTGGAATTGTGTTCCCTATAAAAATAATATTTGAATGATGAACTCGTTTCATTTTGTCTTATTTAATAATGCTATTAATTTGCTTTTCACTACAGTTTTGGAAGCATCCAATAACTTTTTTGAGTAGCATTCCAGGTTTGCTTTTAAAATAATTCTATTTATAAATCCGTTCTTGACCTTATAAATTATTAAAATAGTAATTAAATTTTCTAAATAGATTACTTTGAATTTTTTTCACCCATGTAAGTTTTTTTTTAAATTTCGGGGGGGATCTTTTTATGACTTAGAATATGATTCATTGTTCCCTCTTCACCCTTTCCCTGGCTGCCTAAAAAGAGTTTGTTCTTATTAGCAGGGTAAACATTTGTGCTTGGGTTGCTTCTCCGTGTTCCCCCCAGGGGTACCGGCCGCCAGCCTGGCAAGGAACTGAAACAGCCTAAGTGGTTTGTTTCTGTACCATGGCAGCTTTCTTGCTTTTTTTTTCTCCTCCTCAAATCGTATTTCTTTTTAATTTCAGATACAAACACTGGTCATTCGTGGTTAGTGGAATATTGATGTTGCTGCTTTCACACACACACCGTTTTGGGGAACCCGTATTGGGACAAGGAAGTCACAATCAACCTCGGGACTCCCCTTAGTGCGTCTAGGAGACCTAAACAACCCTCATTGGCACCACCCCCACCTAGTGGCCATTCTCAGAATTACAAGCAGAGGGTCTCAGCGTGAAAAGCAACATCTGTGAATTGCACATCTTAAAAATGTAATTTTATTCATAAATAAAAAGTCATAACAATACATTAGGAAATAACACGTTAAGAAAATATTTCGCTACAATATAAGATGGTAGTTACTCCAGCCTGTCGCATTATATCAGACAGAAGTAAATCCCAACATTTAAATCCCAGAAGACTATTTGTATTCCTTGAGGGGCTGAGATGGTAAAATGATCGACTTGAGACTAGATGGGTCACGTATTCTGTGCAGACACCAAAACTCCAGGGATTGCCCCAAATGTTTGTATTAAAAATCCTTAGGAGCAACCACTTTCGTTATTGTTTTTAGATTATCCTTCTAAATTGCCCTAAACTCCTCTGCTCAGCTTCTCCTGATCACCAGCTTCTGCTGGATAACACGGCACATTCGGTGATGCACGTGACAGCGGAAGCGGCCCCAGCACGTGGCTTGAAAGTGAAAGCCGGGGGGGGGGGCGGGGCGGGACGGGGAGCAGGAGCCCGCCAGCACCGCGGGTACCGGAACACAGCAATGAACCCCGTTCATGAGACAGGCAGCGCTGCCGCGGCACAGCAGCCCGAGGGCACGCGGAAAGGAATAATCTGATTTTTATAAACTGCTCTGGATACAACTGGGGTGCATGTCCGATGGAAGAAACAGCTCCAGCATTTATTCCTAATTAATTGGTATAATTAGCTCAACAACTTGGGCCACCTAACACCATCCCTTCCCTGAGCCACCTAACATCAGTCTGCCAATAACTTTGTAAGTAAAAACATCATTCCTTCCTACAAACAACCAGGTTTGTATTGGAAGGAGCTCCAGTGTAAGATAGTTTTTTTTTTCTTGTCAAGATAACACTTCTTATTTGCCAAAAGAGCATATTCCCATCTGAACTGTGGCCTGCCTTCAGTAGGCCCCTAAAAAGGCAGGGCGGGGGGGGGCAAAATCGTGCCCCAACTGTACCTTAAAAGTGTAAATAAAGGCAAAAATTTGAGGCACCTCTCATGGCAGAGTTATAGTCTTAAAATGGAAAGATTTTTATTTGCTTTGCATGTTCTGCAAGAAAGGGTAGTGAGTCTTTTCAATGTTTTGGTTTTGGTTTTTAGGTTTCTCTTGTTGTTGTAGGAATTTAAGTTGGGGCTAAGTAAAAAAAAAATGAAAGGAAGGGAGGGAGGGAGAGAGAGGAAGAAGGAAGGAAGGAAGGAAGGAAGGAAGGAAGGAAGGAAGGAAGGAAGGAAGGAAGGAAGGAGAGGAAGGAAGGAAGGAAGGGAAAGAGAGAGAGAGAGAGAAAGAAGAAAGAAAGAAAGAAAGAAAGAAAGAAAGAAAGAAAGAAAGAAAGAAAGAAAGAAAGAAAGAAAGAAAGAACAGATGAGACACATGCCCAAAAGATCAGGTTTAAAACACAAAGCAGCCAAGAGCAGCGGAAAGAAGGGGGAATGAGTGGGTGGCGTACCCACGAAAGGAACAGACAGAGCTGGCCCCGTGGAAGACACAGCCCTCATCTCATACGAGACAGAAGTAAATGCCCAGCCACAGCCCTCACCACCAAACTCTGAGGCATTCTCAGAACACCCGGATCTCAGCGACAGCAAACTGTTCAAAATAAAGATACTCAATTAGCCGTGTAACTACAGAAAATGGAAGCCATCATATCCACTGCCTTTATGGACGCAGTTCATAACGTCGAATGATGATAAAAACTTTGATGGAGGCAGATACAGGCACACATACACAAATTAACAAAACATTAACCAAAACGAGAAAGCTGCTGTTGGAATTTGGAGCTGCAAGCAGAACAGCCCTCCCTCGAAGCCTGCAGAAGAGCTCGCTCCCAGGCCTCGGGCCCGGCAATCACAGAGAGCGAGGGTCCTCCCTGCACACAGCCACTCAGGGGACCTCCCTGGGATGGTGTCGGGGCCTCTGATCCGCATACAAGGGTGGCCTTTGCCCAGCCACGTGCACTAGGAGAGAAACGCACCGGGCACCCAGCTTTAAATGCACTCAAGGCTCCCAAGGGAGGAACGCAGGAGTCCCCGCTGTGTTGTGACGATTTTACTGCTAACGCTGGAAAGTGTCATCTTCAAGACCTGAGCCAGACGCCCAGCTGAGCCCCCAGGGAGGAATTATTCCAAAGTCCTCTGCAGCAGCAGTATTATTACTGCCGTTGTTGTTAGTATTGGTTCTCTATCACCTCCAAATAACCGCATTTCGAGAGTATGAGCACTGCAAAGAAGACCCATATGGAGGGAGGATTTGGCAGAAGCTTTCAACTCGCCCGACGGTGTGTGTGACAATTTCCTAAGGGGCCTTATCCCTTCTTCTGTTTCCCAGATCAAGTCGTGACGGCTTTCAAATAATTTCCTATGGGTGTTAAGTAATACGGTCTGGAACCGGAGTTAATCAGGCATCATTTTCCTTTAAAATCTTCAAGGTCCAAGGAAAACAGGCAAAGGGAGACTTGGAAGGGGAAGGGGTGGGGGGTGGGCAGTCCTGGGGCCCTGCCCTGGGCTTTCAGCACACAGCCGGGTCCTGGGGAGCCCCGCCCCCCTCGCCCTGCTGCAGCCTGACCCCCGGCCCCCGAGAATGAAAACAAATGGTTTCTGGCGACAATATCATGGGGCTGCGCTCTGACCTGCGTGATGCAGGGACGCTGTACGGGCTGGAATTTTTACAGACAGCTGCATGAAACAATTTCCCTGTGAATTTCTCAGGGAACTGGCCCGCAGTCGGTCTGTTACACGGATCCCTACACAGAAACCACCAAGTTGGACAGGAGGAAGCCAGGGATGGGGGAAAGGCCTGCATGCCACCCCCCGGGGAGGGCGCGCTCCTGGCTTGCACGTCCGTCCCCCAAGCAGTGAGGTCGGAAAGGACCTGCCTGGGAAGAGACAGAGATTGGGGTACCAAAACCAACCCTCTGCCCTGGCCAGGGGGCTCCACTGGTTGAGGTGCCGTCCCCTCCACCAAAAGGTTGCCGCTGGGTCCATCCGTGGTCAGGACGCGTGTGGCAGGCCAGGGATGGATGGATGTTTCTCCCTGCCCCTCCCTGTCTCTCTAAAACCAATAGACATATCCTCAGCTGAGGATTTTTTTAAAAATCAACCCTCAAATGAGCAGAGGGACTCAGATAATTCCATCTTGTCCTGCCAGGAAACTAGTCAGCTGCCCTGTCTTCATCTTGGAGGTGTGCAGGACATGTGGGAACAGCCATCAAGGCCCCGCCACCACCCCCCAGGGGGCTCAATAAGCTCACCGCAGGTGGGAGAGTGTCCAGGGTCAGAGGAGACATGGGTTCTGCAAAGGCCCCTTTCCCTGGGAGCGGGAAGTGGGCAGCTGGGGGCGGGGAGACGGGCTCCCCACGCCCAGCCAGCAACAGGCCTCCGTAGCCATCTGGCAGCCACACCGGGCCTCTCCGTGTAAATGCATCCCTGCCCAAAGGAGGCTGCTTCCTCCGACATGTCCCTTTAAGGCAACAGCGCCCTCGGAGGCCGAGCCCGAGGCGGAAGATGGCGCCCCAGCCTGGCCCAGGGTGTTTGTTTATGCAATCTTTAATAACTCATCTTCATCCCTATTGAGCCCATCAGAGATAAACGTGTCGCCTTGGCCTATTGTTTGCAGCGGAGCATTGTGGAGCGAGGAAGAGATATTGCAGAGATGGAGGAAGACACACGCAGGAGTGTGACCTCTAACTGCACTACCTATAACCAATCTCATCAAATTAAAGCACTGTATATTTTCCTTAATAATCTCTGATTAGGCTGAGGCGATGAGTGGACACGAACACCCGCCATTGCTATGCAGCGGGATGTCTGCTTAGCACCAGCAAAGCGTTTGGGAATAAGTGAGCAAAATGCTTTAATTGGATAGGGTTAGAATCCTGCAGGCTCCGGGGTGAAAGGTCCCCAACAGCGCCGCTCACACTGAATATGCAGAAATAAAAAAGTAAATTGCTTGCATCTGCTGCAGGCGGCAGGGAAAATGATCTGATTGGACCGTCCGAGGCCTCTCCATCTCTTTTGGGTTAGAGAGAGGGTTTCAGAGCATCAAAAGCTTGTAATTGGAGTAATTCTGAATTAATGGACACACTCACGCATACACACGCGCGCGCACACACAACAGTCTGAGGCAGCTGTTTGCAGAAGCCTGCCTGTCTAGGAATGCTCCCAGATTGCAAAGAAGCGACCTCATAAATAATCTCTTCTTCCCCCGCCACCCCAAATGGACCCTAACGATGGGTCTGAATTTGACAACAGGTAGCCAGCGCAGCGGGCTTATCTGGCTCGTGCGTCTGCCAGGACCTGATCGCCCGCATCTTCCTGAGATGGACAGGCACTCCCTTCTTTGTAGGTAAAGAGAGGGTTCGGGGAGAGCTTCCCGCGATCCCTAGAACTTGACATAGAAAGCCCAGGTTTCCTTCACCCTGCTGTGCGGTGCGGGATTTCATCTGCGTGTTTGATCAATAGGCACCACGGGCGGGAACGCACGGTCTTCGGGGCGCAAGCCCATTCGGTTTCACGCAGGATGTCACCTTGACGCGTTCCCAGGACCCCGCTCGGGGACCCGCCTCGCCGATCATGTGCGGCCCGGCCCCATCTGCCGCTTTTGTCTAGCGTTTCCTGGCCCACGTTCGCATTCTGTTTTCGTTTTACTTCATTGTATCAGCTCACGAGGGACGGCTCACGGTCCTCGGCAGCACTGCCTGGTCCCGTGGTCAGCGGGCTCCTGCCAGGCATGAAAAGCAACAGTGGCCTCTGCTGGTCCAGGGCACCCCACCCCCCCACCCACCCCCACCCCCGCCCCCGCCCGGCCCGCAAGAAGGGAGAAACACAAATACGGGAAGCCGAAGATGGCCTGGCCGAGGGTGTGCATCCGGGGAGGCCCAATCTCAAGGCCATCTCTCAGCCAGGCAGCAGTCTGGGGAGGCAGCCTGGGCCAGACAGGCTGGATCGGAGCTGCGGGTTCCCGGACGCTCTTGGCTGTGCTCGCCTTAAAGAGACAGCTCCGCGCTGCTCTGATACCTCAGGGCTCCGTGGGCCGATGACCAAGTGCAGAACGGGTTCTCCACGCCCCTGTTCCTGCCGGAGCCTCCCCCACATCATCCCCGCAGCCTGTTTCCTGCAAGCACGGGGTTGATACGCTTTCTCATGCCATCAAACAAGCTAAAGACATTCTATACCTTGAATTTTATTTATGTATACACACACAAATATAAGTAGTGTCAGTGTGGGCCAGTCGACTGATTTAATACCAGCCACACAGCAAAGGAAGTCTGAGTCCATGCCTGCCCAGGACCCAGGAACCCAAAGAGTCCCTTTGATTCCTCGAGGCAGGCAGGACCGCTCAGGGCTGGCGGGGCAGGTGCTGTGACTCGGTTTCTCCGTTTGCACAAGCCCTTTCTTCCAGAGGCTCCTGCCTCCACCACAGGGCTCGGCTCTGGTCTCTGTCATCCTGAAGCCCCCTTTGTCTGCGGGTCGGCACAGCCACAGTCTATTGGAAGGTATTTGTCAACAATTATCTGTCTATTAAGAAGTAGTCAATCACCGCGGGCCCCAATGGCCAGGCCTCCAGGGCCCCGCTATTGATAGGAAATCGTCAATACCCCATCCAGCCCCTTTCTGGGAGGGCCGGGGGCGGGCGGGGGGGGGGACACATGCAATCACCTGGCCTGAACCACTGTGTGTCCCAGCTTCTAGCGGGGTCCCGTTCTCAGCTAATATTCCGTCTGAATGAATAAGCGCCTTTTTAGCAATCTGCATAAAGGACCCTTATTAAAATGCTACCGGGCCGGGGTGGGGGTAGATGGCATAATTAAGGATATTCAGGGAGGAAGGGTCCATGTAGTGGGTTGCAATCACGCCTCAAAATTTGAAAAGCGGACGAACGGTCACGAGGGATACTTTCAAATGAGCTGGATGGGAATTCATACCCATAAATACTTTCCTGTCCACTGGCACAAAGGTGAGAGCTATTTCCCTAATTTAGGACAAAAGGTTGCGACATTCACTAACGGGTTTCGTGCATATTGAATTTACAAATCTTACTGTGGGTTTTGTCATTGTTATCCTAACAGGCTTGTCTCTTCCAGACGGAAGAAAGACCAGGGCGTGGTAATGTCTGAAACTGAAGCCCCCCTCCCCCACCCACCCCCAGCAAAAACCACAATGTAGGGGGTGGGAGGTGGGGGGTGGGGGAAGGGAGAAGAAAAGAAGGAAAGAAAAGAAACCCTAAGAGAGGCTGCAGCATCCTTTGAACTGGCAACCCTCCTGAATCGCAGAATTCACTAGGCTTCCTGCAACAAAAGACGCAACGCATCCTCCCTACAAAAGCCTGGGGCACCCGACAGTATTTAAAGCAGTTGTAGTATTTCGGGCTTCGGTACTGGGTAAGGTGCCCTTCTGAGGACTGGCACCGATGAGGCTTTGTCAAATTTGTGAAAACAAACATTTTCTCCTCTCTTTCCCATGTCTCCCTGCGGCCTGGCCGTCTGGGTCAGAGGGAGCCAGAAGCGTGAGTCTGCACCTCGGATCGGGCTTCACGCCACAGGCCGAGGGACTCGGGGACAGCGTGTGACCGGACGCACCCTTCTTCTGTCCCTCCCCACCTCCTCTCCCTAAAGCCCAGCAATTCCAGTATTGGGCCAGAGCAAAGGGAGGCCAAAAAGAAACCTAAATGTCCAGTGACAGATTTGGGGGTTAGTGTAAAAATACAAAATAAAACACTGGAATGAACCGTGATGCCTCGGGTCTCGGGCAGAGAAGTTTCCACCTGTTTCCTCTTCGCTGAGTGAGACAGTGGATGAGGGGTGTGCTGATTGAATCACCTGTCTCCAGCCTAGAGCGTAGCCCCCACAACCCAGGAACCCTGAAGTCCTTTTTGCATTGTGTGACCACAAACTAGTGCCTTTTTGTGGATACTTAGTGTGGTGTGTGCTCTTGAGGTTCAAATTCCCTTACAGGTATTCAAATCTCCCCGGCTCTCTGGATGTCAAGGGGGGGGGGCCTGCGGTTCGTTTGAGGTGATTACTCAGGCGAATTATGAATGGCCTTAACGAAAGTTTCCCAGAGCATAAATAGTGAAGTGGCCTGGGTCAGAACCCACATCCTCGGAGCGCCAAAGCTGTTGCTCGCTGATCAGACAGCCGTCGTTGCAAAGGGGCAGCTGATCTTCGCTTTTGAAAGCACCACTACGTGCATTTACGGAGTAAGCAGCGCACGCAAGCTCACAACTGTCACCGTTGATAACTCGCACAACAGCAGCAAGCCATCCCATAAACAAGCGTCCCCTAGACGTGTGCCCAGCCCCCCGCACCTCCTCCCTGCACCGGCTCCGAGGCATCCTCCTTGCTGTGTTTTTATTTAAAAAATTGCTTTTCATGAGGTGGCCGCAAAGCAAAAGAAATCATTATTTAAAATAACTCGCCAGCATTCAGATGCTCCGACTCTAAATCAGATAAGTCAGCGAGGGCAGAGCTGGGGTGAGCACCGGGTCTCCTTGCACGCGGGCGTGCTAGGCAGGAGCGCGGACCAGGGTACGAAGTTCTCAAGCTTCAATAACCAACTCTCTCCCACAGGACAGGACACACGGACAGACAGACAGCATGGTCCTCGCCGAGTTCTAGTTGCACAAGGTGTTTGCTGCAGAACGCTTCCATCATGATGCACTCCTAAAAACTGTACTTTGTGAGCGAATTTGCTCCCAAATTCCTTCCCATCAGGGTATGTTAAAAAAAAATTACAGGACTAGAAATTTATGTATAAATGCACAGAGACCTTAGCAAGACTCTTTGGGTCAAGCCAGTCTCTAAAATATTTCAGTCATGAATTTCTTTAAGTATATAGTACTCCAGCTTCCTATCAAGTAATACTCCACTCCAAAAACAGAAAGGAAAAAAAAGGAAGGAAGGAAGGAAGGAAGGAAGGAAGGAAGGAAGGAAGGAAGGAAGGAAGGATTTCCTTAAAGCAATAATCGTATCGGTGAAAAACTATATATTAAAAACAATCAAGTCTTGTAAGAAAGAGCTTAAATTTACTTAAAATATTTAGTTAAATTTTTTAACACATGCCAAAACACTGAAGCAGGGGAAATGTATAGCATATTACTGACACATATAGATGAAATGTATATGTCATAGAAAAAGATTATTAGCTTTATTTGCTAGAATAAAGAACATTTAGTTCACCCTGATTTTCTCCTTTAAGAGATTGACGTAGAGGCTTTTTAGACAAAAATGCACAGATAACTGTTAATTATGATGATTTTATTAGCCAAAAAAAAACCCCACTTGGACAGTTCTATAAGTGGGAGTTACTTTCTCTTCACAGAGAGCCTCTCACTGAGAGAGCCGTAGCACAACTTTCCGGGCATTCATTTCGCCACGTTTCAATCAGCAGGAGAGCCAACACGTGCCCAGGGGTTGGGCTGGCTCTGAAACCGGAGGGGTCAGGCCCAGTCACAGCCTTTCTGTGATGGGTGCTGGTCTCCAAGCCCCACTGACCTCCACGAGGAGTGGACTCTGCCTACGTCTCCCATCAACTAAAATGAAAACAAGAGAGACAGACAGACAGGCAGAGGAGACAGGAGAGAGAATGAACGGGAGGGAACAGGGGAGTGGGCCGGACAGCCAGCCTATGCAGAAATTAATGTGTTGCTTGCTCTGCGTTAGAAGAGGAACTGCCTCCCTAAGTCTCGTCTCGGCCTCGCTCCACTTTGGAATTAGTTCTCGCGACCCTGGGGAGGGAGGCCCCCACACGGGGAGGTATGAAAACTATGTGTCTCCCTGGAAGCCCAGGTTCTTCGAATGTAAGAGGACAAAGGGAACCCGCAGCTCTTGCATTTACGACTTCGCTTTGACATAGAACCAGCCTAGACTGGGTGAAACTGACACAGAGGATAAACACGCTGCCCAGAGCGGGCTGGTGACGAGGTGCCGCTCGGTGAGACCCGCATGGACCCGGCAGGCACGACTATCAGGCTACGCTTTTGAAAAAACTAAAAATAAAATACACAAGGGAGGGGTGTGAAATGATGCGATCTCCCTCTTTTCAAATGGAACACCAGCGTGCTTTAGTTTCCACATGTTTGAGACACGTATATCCATTTTAAAGAATCGTTCCCTAGGCTCGCCTGGCTGAAAACACAGGCTCTCTCTCACCCCCAAGCTGCTCGGGTGTCCAGAGAGGGAGCAAGTCTGTAGCTGAAAACCTTCCACGCTGAGAGTTCCCTCACGAAATGCGTGTTTTTTAAACAAAGCTGGGAGAAGAGCACGAATTCAGTGCATTGATGAAAAACACACTCTCCTTTCAAAATGCATGGGTGTCTAACAACAAACGAATGCTTATCTAAAAGGAAGAAAATATTTTCCATGAAGTTGGCTTCCTGGAAACGTATTCCGTTCAATTCCATAAGGTACTTTTAAAGTTTTACACAAATTCAGCATATCATGAAAGTTTCAAATCTTTTTTAAACAAACCAGACCTTTTACCCTTTCTCTCTCTCTCTCACTCACACACACACACACACACCAGGAATTTCGGAGGCCAATGAAAAACACTGTGGCATCCCTGGCATAAAATAAAAGTATTTGCTAATTATTCTTGTCCATTTAATTAGAAAGTATTATTTCCTGTGTTCAGATCAGAGATTTCTCTCTGAACAATAGATGAGGACACACCTTCAAATAATAATTAGAAGGGAGAAAAAAAATCATCTACTCCAGAATGTTTAAGGATGACATTCTTGAAGCTATTGGCAAAATCCATGGTATCTTACTGCCATCTACTGGCTGTTGTTTAAATGTCACGATTTAAAGGTACAGGTTGAAATTCACAAAACTGCATTTTAGACCCAGGACACTTGGAAAGCTCTTTGGCAACAGCTCAGGACTTTGGAGGTTGGTCCAAATGTTTGGAAATACCCCTTCATCTGAGCTGCACTCTGCGTACCTGTAACCACCACCTCTTGGGCTTGACTTGGCTTTCTGTGGCTGTCATGAGAATGCGTATTCCCTCTTTAACCCTCCAAAATTCTGAGGGCAGGACTCCAACCCTCTCTCTTCCTCACCACCCCACCCAACACACACACACACGCACGCACGCACGCTCGCACACACCACGACTCTTTTCTCCAAGCTAAGCAGCCTTCCTGCCTATTTCACAGAGCTTCACCTCCCTTGTTCCGCATGTTCTACCTTCGTTAATGCAACCAAAGGCCACGGTGGACACTTTGGCCGGTCACAAACATGACTTCACAATTTGCACTCAAGAAATCTTACAGAGTTTTTTTCTATCTGTGCTGTTGGCTGTGAAGTTATGTCCTCCTAATTGACTTATGCCGTGTTTCATCTAAAAATATCCTTATTTTCAGTCATATAACATAAATTCTTGTTTGAGATGGCTCACAGTCCCGGCCTGCCAAAGCACTTTTGAACCATAATCCTACCACCTTTTCCCATTTTGAAGTAGCCGTGCATTTGCTGCTTAGCAGTATTCTTATTTGATGGGCCTACCAGGCACTTTCCCCTCCAAATCACATTTCTTTATTTTCACAGGCATCTCCAGTTGGATCAGATACCTTACGGGAATGTTCCAAGGCTGTCACTTATGTGCTGGGAGCATTGTAAAACCCCACCGAACGGCAGCTATTCTTACAGTGGCCATTAATAAAGACAGTGAGGACAGACACGGGGCAGAAATGCGATCGGTGACACAACCCGCCATTATGCCGCTAGCTGCTACAATAGTAAAGGCCCTCAGTCCATCACAGTTCCTCACCCAGAGCCTGTCTTTCTCCTTTCCTGCGCTTCCCCGCTCCTCACAAACAGGTGACCGATATCGATCTCGTCATCTTCCCCGGCAGGATCCGCAGCTTCTAGAGGGAGCGTGCGTCTTACTCAAGAGCTTCTGTTCTTTGGGACCATTGGGAATTCACTTGCAGGACCCCCCTCATCCAACTGCACCCCACCTTGGCTTCTGATTCTCTCTCCATGGAGATATATATTCCCTATTGAGGAGAAAACAACATTCTGAATCAAAGAGAAGGTGGAAGGGAAGGCAAGGAGAAAAAGCATCTGGCGTGTCCCTTTGCTTTGCCAACTGCCGGAGCCACCTGCAATGAGCCGGACCTCCGACTCCGCTGGGTGGCCAAGAGGAACCAGAGTGTGGCGCTCAGGTCCCAGGCCCCCTGAGTTCCGGGCCACTCCGGGATGGCCCTGGTGCCCCTCTCCTGCCTTCTGCTCTTTGGGACGACCCCGAATGAACGTGGTGAGGCCAGAATGATTCCATTTTTATAGAGCCCCGTATGTACTGGGGTCTAACGACCCACTTCGTATTTATTTTTTAAAAAATTATTTATCAATTTGAGAGACAGAAGTGGGGGGAGAGAAACATCAATTGGTTGCCTCCCGTACGCACTCCCACTGGGGATCGAACCTGTGGCCTAGGCATGTGCTGTGACCAGGAATCGAACCTGTGACCTTTTGGTCGATGGGACAATGCTCCAACCAACTGATCCATACCAACCAGGCCTAACATCCCACTTTTTAAACTCTTAAAAAAATTGGACTAAAATTGATAACGTTAATTTACTCTACAGCCTCCGTTAAGAGTTTACTGGGGAGGGGGTAAACATCTTTCCCACCAGGAAAAAGAACTATCAACTACTCACCAAAATTTCAATCTTGTACATTCTTTTCTTTAAAAATCTAGTTTAAATATTGAAAACAACTCAGTTTTGAAAAATGCATTGATCCATGAGAACCTGAAAAATGACCCAATGAGTAAAACAACCCTCTTATCCTGATAAATATCACAGGAAGCGTCTAAAACTTTCAAGCACTTGCCCAAAAGGTTAAGTTCTGGAATACTCGCTTTTTATACCAAAGTTATAAAATATGGGGACAACAGAGATCAGCTAAATAAACACCAATAAAGAGCCATTGAGACTTGGGCTCAGGCCGTCCCTTTGCACAGTGTGAGTGGCCCTGGGGGTCCCTTCTCTCCTCGCCTCATTCTGGCCTCTGCCATCAAACGGAGGAGAGGAAATAAAATTCTGTGTAAGGCACTCAGCACAAAGCCTGGCACGTAGTAGGTGCGCCGTGTTAACCACTAACATTTTCGCAGTCAGCGCCTTACTTTTGATGTCATCACTGAGTTCGTATCCTGATTCGTTACATCAGTACAAAGCTTGACTTCCTGGAATTCAGGGACTTGGCCAGAGGGGCCGAGTCGAATGTCACTCGAAGAGCTGAGTGAGTCAGGTAGAAATGATCAAAGGTAAGATCAAAGGTAAGTTAGGAATTAAGGTAGATATTTTAAAGCTGATGTGTGGTGTGCTGCCCATTATTTTCCTAACGACTCAGAGACCATGAGTCACGCCTGATCTTTTCCAAAGAGGGGAGCCAGGGGGCGGATTTTGGCTTTCTCACCGTGACTCAGCGCTGAGTCACAGGTAGCCGGGCCGAGAGAGATCACGAAGTTCTTGTCCAATCTGCTCATTGCCAGTGACAAATAAATTAACCCCAACATCTAAAAAATCCACCTGCTTTGCTTTTATCTGTTGAATGTTGAAAAAAAATTTTACATGCTAAATATCGTGTGATAGTGTTCATTTTCAAAAACGATAGTATTCAATCATGATGAGGGTTCTGTGTGATAGTGTTCGTTTTCAAAAACGATAGTATTCAATCATGATGAGGGTTCTGGGAGTTTTCTAGGAGAATCTCCAGTCTCACAGAACCCAGGGAAGGCCCCGGATTCTCCTAAGAGCAGCTTGGCAATAATTCAAGGGTCTCCAAAGACTGCTTCCCCTGGGATCACCCTGAATTTATACCAAAAGGATAACCAGATGCACGCAAGGACTGGCTATTCTGAGATGTTTACTACGGCATTAATGAGAATAATTTTAAAAACAGGAATGATGACACCCACATCCAACATATAGGGTATGTGTGGCCCATTTTTACAGTGAAAGACTCCGGTGCTAAACATAACATCACCCAACGTCTTTTTTTTTTAAATAAGAGAATTTTATGGAATACTGTTAAGCGAGGAAGGGAAATTGCAAATAGTATATCTCATACGATCTCTGTTTTGTTGAAAAATAATATGCATAATATTTTTATAACCACCGAAAGGTAACCCTTCTAGGTAGGATTCAAGGGGTCCATTCCTCTCTTTTGGTATACATCCCAGATCTTCCCTGACAAATTTATGTAATTTTTAATCTGGAAAATATAGCTAAAGAAAAAATGTAGATATGATGGTCAGGGTTCAGCAGGCCGTGGGGTCCACCGGCGGCCCTGTGCGGGGCGGTGTCAGAGCGAGGGGGTCAGAGTTCTCTCCCCGCTGTTGGAACGCAGCCACCAGAGCCCTCGAGTTGAAACGATGGCCAAAATTCCAAAGCACCCTCTTCTTTACAATCTCTCTTCCGCCCTAAACTGCAGTTGACTCCAAACAACCATTAAAACTCGGCCCGTGGACAAGCTTCTGCATTTTGATAAATACATGTTGATAAAAGGCAGATGGGGAAATGAATGCGTGTTTCCTGTGAAAGCGATCCTCTCCCAGTAATGCTGCGGCACTTCCCTGGGCCTCCGAGTTTATGGCGGACGGCTAATATACTTTTGATTAAGGACAATATTTGTATCGTATATCACCCACTTGGAAGACAAAGGGCCTGGCCCCCGAAGGCAAACTGCTGCGGGAAGGTTGGCCTTGGCCTTGGTTCTCTGTGACGTGGGTGCCTGGCTCTGCACCGCTGGGTGGCGGCCGGCAAGGCTCCAACCTTATCCATCGGGAATCCCAACACCTCCTGGTGAGTCGCTCTTTCAGCCTGAGACCCTGTGAAGTGCCTGCCTCCAAATTATGGCGGAAAAGGAGGCTTTGATGTCATCGCTAAGTCAAACGGAACTGAACGTGTCTTAAACATCTCAGTTATCTGAGGTCTAAGCAGGTGGGTGCTGCGCAGCTGAGCAAAGAGCATTATTTGTTTGCTTGTTTTTTATGTTAACAGGAAATTTACGTGACATTTCAGCTGAAGCACTAAGATGATAGGGTACCCCCTTCCGAGGGGATGTCTCAGACTTGGGGGCCACGGATTTCTTAAATGCAGACAAAAACAACAGCACCGCGAACTGCGTGTCTGTTGTGGGTCAGTGGGTGTGACGGTAACCCACGTGGACTTCGGAGTCAGACAGACCTGGGCTCGACCCTCACCTGCCAGGTGCGTGTAAATAGTCGCATCTCACTAACGGGCCTTTCTCAGCCCCCAGGACTGATCCTCGGGGTGGAAGATACCAGGGCACAGCGCGTGGTGTCCTGGAAGGATGCAGCACACTTCAGCCAGGCTGCTCCGCTCCCTGGCACACCGGTGGTGGTGACAGCCGTGGCGGTAACAACCGTGCTGAGGACTCTAAGGAACCGAGGACAAGGATTTGTCTTCCATCAGCTTACGTCTAAGTGGGCAGACAGGGCTCATGACACAGGCCACAGTCAGAGCTAAAACCCACCGGTTACCACGTGGGTAAGGTGCTTCCCAAGGAGGCACACCCTTGTGTATTCCTGGCCCCTAGAGAACGGGGGGTGGGGGGGAACCTCTGGCTTGCTTCTAAACAGCATGGGAAAGATGACAGGATGCCACTGTCACGTTCATTTTCCAAGATTTGATGGAGACAACCGGCTCCGCACACACCAGCGGGAGGGAGATTCTGCCGACCTCCGAGCAGCAAACGGCCACGTTTTTGAACTCAGGGGAGGGCCCCGTGGCCAGCGACACCTTGGTCCTTCCCGCCTCTGGACCACACGTTCAGTTTGTTCCCCTCCATGGCCCCGAATGATGCCAGTTGTCTTTTAAAAAGATGCGCCAGCCTGGCAAGTGTCATTGCCCACAGAAGCGCTGATTTTTAACCGCGAAGCAGCACAAAGATAGGGAAATCATGAAGAGAGAACAGTGCGGTGAGTTGCGTCCTCAAAAAAAAAAAAAAAAAATCTTCTTCCAATGTTTATTAATCCGATTTCTCTCTGCTTTGATCTCGGGGTGATAGGGAAGAGAGAGGGGCGCGCGAACAACTGACCCAGGCGTCCGCTGTAAATCCTTCCGCGGCTGATAATCGGCGAGCTGCGGTTTTATGTAACCATCTGAAGTCCTCTGGAGAGCTTAATCCACCGGTGACAGGAAGCTCCATTAATTTGCAGACCCTTTCTGGCGGGGATGAAAGCCTGGAAGCCTACAATAAAATCGATCGCTCCCGGTTGGAGAGTGCCCGCTCTGTTGTAGCGGAGTGGGGGTCAGCCTGCCTGTCCGCCGCCGCCACAGCGCCCCCCACCGGCTCTCCTGCGCCACGTCTGCACCTCGCCCCAGAAGTGAACATAAGAAGGGCGCGCGGCGTGGGAGCGCAGAGGGGCCCGGCTCGTTTCCATAGCACGGCCAAGCTGCCTCTGCTGGGAATGAATGCTTCCTTTTGCTTTTTCCCTATTGCTCTTCCCATAGAGCCATCTTGGGGGGAGGAGGGATTTCCACACACCACCACAGCGCCTAAACAGGCAGAACAGCCACGCGACAAAATGAGACTTCCAGAAATGTGCTGATTTTTCCCTCCGTGGATATAAAAATAGCGCCCCGTGTAACGCTAAAGCATGAACGTATACTCCGTGCATGTGCTGTCCACAGAGGAAGATGTTTTAAATTTCTAAGTTTCCCTCCGCGGCCCCGGGCAGTGCTTCTGAACGCAGTGAGCTCTGTAGCTGCCTTGCGCGTGGACATCCTAACCAGGGGAAAAGGGGCTGCTGTTTCCAGCCTGTCCCAAAACCACCCTCAGAAGCGAGGCCTCCGCCCCAGCCTGCAGTGAACCAGGCGCTGGGCCATCCCGCCTCCCTGGCTCAGGTGTGACGCCTGCGTGCCAGGACTAAACGCCATACTCAGTTTATCCTTTCTTACTGTTCATCTCCACTGGGGCGGGGGGGGGGGGGGGGACCTTGAGTATGACAACGGATGGAAATTTGTCCTTACCAGAAATATAAATAGATCAATGCAGTTTTTAATTGATCTCCAAGGAGACGGACTCCAGGCATGGCTAGTATATTTGGAGTCGGTTTTCTCGTTTGGTTCAAGAAGTGCCCGAAATAGCCAAAGTCCCCGTGTGTTAACCAAGCAGCCCCCAATCCAGGGACCCATGATTGAAGGTCTAATCTGCAACTCGGTTTTAAATCTCCAGTCGAAGAATTATTTCACTTCTACTTTACGATTTGGAGGCCGAGATCATTAAAAACAATACCAAACGTAGCCAACTACAGAGTATATCTGTGAGTCACTGTTATTCTGGTAAAGGGCACAGTTGCAGGCAGAAAGCCACCCAAAAGGAAGCACCAGGCTCCAGCTACCGTTCCAACAGCCTTCCAAATGGTTTTATCCTGAGGTGACTTTCGTTCTGGGGGTAAAAAATAGATGTTTCTGTGTTCCGTGCCTGAAAGAACCCAAGACTGAAAATTCGTGGTTGAAAAGTTCAAGGAAGGGAAGGCCCCTTGCAACCCCGAGTCCTGCACCCCTGCCCCAATTCCGGCCTTCCCTCCTGCACCTAGGTCAGAATTCCCACGCAGTGCACAGGCGGCATCTTGATTGTGACAAGATCGCTCTTGACCTTGAGCTTGGCCACTGCCATGTCTCAGCCATCCTGGGCAAACTGTCCCAGGGCAGGACACTAAGGGTATCATGTGTGGAAAGTTACTTCAAGTGTTGAAGTCCTGTCCCCCAGTGTGGGAGCATTTGGCTGTGAGTCCTCTGGGGAAGTGACCAAGGTTAAATGAGGTCACAAGGGTGGGGCCCTGATCTGATAGGATTAGTGTCCTTATGAGGAGACACACCAGAGAACATCTATCCCTCTTTCCCTCTCTCTCTCTCTCTCTTTCTCTCTCTCTCGGCCTTTGCACCTAGAAAGAAGACCTTGTGAAGACAGCTGTCTGTTAGCCAGAAAGACTGACTCTCACCAGAGCTGAACTGCCAACGCCTTGGCCTTGGACTTCCCAGCCTCCAAAACTTTGATACAATAAATGTCTGCTGTCAAAGTCGCCCAGTCTGTTGTATTTTGCTGTGCTGGCCTGAGCTGACTATTGCAAGAGTGTTGTCCTTGAACTGTTGTTCTGAGGAGGGACGGCAGAGAAAGAACGACTCTCCCATTCATCATCATCCCCACATCGTTCCCGAAGTCACACAGGGGCTGGGTGTGCCGGGGGAGATGTCAGTGCCCACACATCAGGGTGGTCCCAGCCAGAAAAGGCTCGACCAGGCCTGCCTCGCTTCTTCGCCCCGGACCCCCAACTACCTCCTCATTCCTCGTTTCAAAGTGTGCTTATGCGGCTTAAATGAAGTGGTACGCCTGAGGAACCCTTAGCACGAAGGCCAGTAAGCACATCGCTGGCAGTGACGTGACCACTAGCGGAGACTGCGGGGGCACTTGGGGAGAGAATCAAAGAGTTCTGATGTTCGGCTTCTCCCTGGCTTCTCAAGGTGGACGTGACTGCCTAGGCAGAGATGCGTCTTTCCCTGGGGATAAAATGTCCAGTCTGGGCCAAGGTCCTATGCCTGGGGCCTTGGGAGGGAGCTGTGAGCGAAGGTGCTGGATCTCCTGGGACCCGGGAAAGTCTGGACTCCGAGGCCTCTGCTGCAGGAGGCAGGGGTGGTTCTGAAGCTCCGCCCACTTCCCCCGGACCCAGTGCGGGGCCAGAATGCTGGGCTGGGCAGGGAGTCTTAGGACTCAGCGCTGGATGATACATGTGACCTCTGACCTCAGCTCCCTTACCTTTAAAGGGGGAAGAACAGGATTATTTCCTGGGGCTCCAGGATCCCGTGCCCGTACCCCATTCTAGTGTCTCCATTAGTAAAACACAAACACGGGGTGATTTCATTCTGCGCCATCGGTCAGAATGATTTATGCTCCGCAGCCCAAGTCCCTCCCAGCGAGGCCGAGGCGTGTGTGGACTGCAGCAGCCACGTGCTTTGTATTTCATAAAAGCTGAATTAACGATGAAAACTCACTAACGGTGCTTCTAACTTTTAACGGGGGTCGTGGAACAGCGAGGCTACTCCAAAGACTTTGGAGGCCCCGGCCGTAAAGCAGACACTGCGGAAAACCATCCCGGGCACGGCCAGCAACCGGGCATAGTCCGCTGCCGGCGGACTGGTACCCTCCCTGCACCGCGGCCCTCGGCCGCCGTCTGCACACAGCGCCGGTGGACGCCTTCAGAAGCGCTCGTCCCTCCCTCCGAGCCCACACCAACGGCGGGGGAAGAGGTCAGGACGCGAAGCCAGCCCCTGTCCAAGCCCCGGCTTCTCTGCTTTCAGCCTCATCTTCCTGGCCAACCTGGGTCCTCACCCCGGGGTGGAGGTGGGGGGTCATTAGCAGCCCCTCTGCGTGTCTTTCAGGAGCAGAGGTATTAGCCCACAGGTCTCGGCTGTATCTCCACCCAGCTCTCACTGCAGTCTGCTCAGCAAGGTCGCTGCTCCCCAAGACAGTCATTACCGCCGAGGGACGCTGCCACCCACCTCAAAGACAGCGACTGCTCTCCCCGGGGGCTGGCCCCGCGCCAGTGCTGGCCCATCTGACTCCAGGCACCAGGACAAGGGTTTTTGCAGAGACGGGGCAGTGGGGCCGCTTCATGTTTCAGAGGTCACAGGTTCAAATCCTGGTGAGGGGCTCCTTTCAATAAGACCTCTGTTAACTTCCGGGGGTGGGGAGCAGCCCTGGGGCCAGGGGGCCGCTTTCCTCCCTGTCTTTTCTTTGCCTTGACAATGGTCCCGCTGGGAAAGGTGACGGCAGGTTATCTTTCACTTCCCTTCCCTGATAGGAGGTTAGCGCCCAGAGCCAAGTTGGGCCTCTCCAGGCCGGTAAGGCATTTGGCTCCACGGCCAAGTTCAGCTGCATGGGGGAAAGAAAAACGGACCTTCCTTTCCTGTTCAGACTAATGATTTATGCCCCAGCGTGCATTACCCTGACGGGAGAAGGACGGGTGGGCAAGGAGGACATGACATCCATGCGCTCTACACAGGAAATGTCCGATCGACGTTTGAAAATGTTGGTCTCCTACGAGCATTTCCACGGGTCGGGTCATCGCAGGGGAAAGCGGTCCTCACACACAACATCAAGTGGCGGTCACTGCACGTATCAGGTGAGCATTACCTGCTAGGCGCGGGGGCGGGGCCTGGACACGACCATCTTGGATGAACAGACTCAGGTGAACAAACCGGCCCGGGTCACACAGCCCGCGCACAGTGGCGCCTAAGTTCCCACCTGGAGCTTCTGAGGTCGTCTCAGCTCTGGAGCACTCTCTGCTCTTTCTTCCACAACCCGGAGCTTGACAACAGCGACCGCTGAGAGGTGAGGCTGTGGAACCACTTTAATTTCTTCTCTGGGCTTTTCTAAGTTGTCCGTATTCTCTGTCGTGAGGGTATATGTTACATTTCTAATGAGGAAAAAAAAAAATGTTTCTTTTCCCCTTTTCACGCTGTCTGCATTTCAAACAAAGTTAAAAATATATACTCGGTGCCAAGGAGCTTTTTAATAAAGTTCTTTTCTGGAGTTTCCAGGACCAGAGAAAAGGATTAGAATAAGGCAACTTGGCAAGCTGCTCCACACAAATGTCCTCTCTTTATAATAAACCTGCCTTCCCTCCTTCTTAAGCACTGTCTCCTTTCTCTACCTCACACAACGGCCTCTTGACCCATAGACCAAAGAAGGCACAAAAAATGAAGAGGCAAAAAGTCACTTCTAAATGGCCAACACTTCCCCACTTCGAGAGGATGAACTTGGCCTCTGGGTCCAGCGATCGCAAGGGCTACTGAAGCTTTGCTGCATTTTAATAGCATGAGATCATTCCCCATCTACAGCGTGAGAAATACGGACTTGAGAGCAAGGCACCGTGAATTAGTAGTCAACAGCCATCAAGTGCGACAGAGAAAACGTGATTCATGTCTGAGAAGGGCTCAGATCTCAAACAGTTTATTGAAACATATTGGAAGTTGGGGAACTGAGCTTGAATGTAATTGACAAGTGGGTTTGTGGCAGGAGCTGAGATAGTCAAAGGCTTTTGAGACTGTATTCATTCTCTCTCTCTCCCTCCCTCTCTCTCTCTCTTTCTCCCCCCACCTCCCTTTCTCCTGCATCTGCACATGCTCTGGAACCCCAAGATTAGTCCCTGGCAGGACAAGAAGCTGACCTCACACCTTATTGCATGAAAATGAAGTTTCCAGTTCAAGGTTCCAGACAGTAATTAATCTAATTAGCATTTACTCCGCAGTGATGAAGTTGAGAATGTCACATCCTGCGGCATACTTTTCATTTCAGATGGGCTTTTGAATGTGATTCTTCTTGACATTTAACCACCTCGCCGTGTCTCTTCTCTCGCAGGGAAATACAATTTATGCATCAAGGATGCAATTTTGCTTGGCTTGGGTGCTGGAGATTGGAGCAAGTGCAGATTATCTTCATGTGAAAAGTGATGGCTCTTGGCATCTGCCTGAATATGAATGTCACTAGGAATGGAGAAGTCACTTGCACTGGTGTATTTTGCTGTTAAGTTTGAATGGCAAAAGGGTTGGATGTAAGCCTCAGTGGCACTAGGCAGCATTGTCGTAAATAAAAACTGATTTTTTAAAAAGTATTTATTCATTTATTTATTTTTACAGAGAGGGGGAGGGAGGGAGAATGAGAGGGAGAGAAACATCCATGTGTGGTTGCCTCTTGTGTGCCCTAGCCCACAACCCAAGCATGTGCCCTGACTGGGAATCGAACCAGTGACCTTTTGTTTGCAGGCCAGCACTCAATCCACTGAGCCACACCAGCCAGGGCTAAAAACTGATTTTTAAATAGTTTTAAAGAGTGCTTAGAAAATACGTTTCCCCTAAATACAAGTTCCTGGGCCTGCACAGGAGACGTTACCCCGGAAACGCTGATAAAGCCACAACACCCTCATTCAGCAGTTGAGCGATGCGAGGGCCGCAGCCTCAGTGGCTGCGAAAGTTCCGCAGTGAGGGTTTTTAGGTGATACGTTGGGAAGAGGAACGTGAAGGTCCCTGTGCCTCCCTGCCCCCCAACCCTGAGGGTGTTCTGAATTCTGTGCCTTTCCAATTCATTTGCAGGCGCCAGGCGCCAAACGCCACCAAGTCATGAAATGTTCTCAGAGGGCAGTGGGCTACTTTCTAAAGTGAAGCCGGGTTGGGAGGATGGAGAGAGGATTCGCTGACCACACAAGGGGAAGACAGGCAGACCCCAGACTAGCCATGGAGTGGCCCCATGTGTGGCTACCCTGGCAGCGGTCAGAGCTGAGCTGCAAGCTGACACAAGGGACGTTATTCAGAAAAAGTCCCTGGACGTTCTCCCACCCCACTCAAAGCCTTGCCCTTTCGTCAAGAATCTAGAGAAAGAATCAATGGTCACCAGCGTGGTTCAAGCTATGGCAACCTCCTCAGCACTGGAGTGATGCACTAGTACACCTGTGCCCTGCACACCTGCCAGGGACTAGGAAACCCGGCGCTGGGTGTGCAGCTCGGGGCCAGGGCACCAGAACATGCACACTCCAGGAAAGGAACATTGTCCCCTTTTAAAGAGGCAGGAACTGAGTTTCAGGCCAGCTCCATGTCTAGTTACCCAACTGACTCGTGGCAGAGAAAGGACCGGAGCCCGGGTGCAGAGCACAAACCCTCTCTACCTTGCCCAGACTCACGTCATTGACATAAACTGCCTTGAGCATGCCCTTGACCCCTTCTGATCTTTGCGGTTGTTTCCGTAACGGCTCAGTTGTTCAGAATATTCAGGAAGGGGAGCATTCTGGCACCTGAAACTCTGCCTTAGCCGATGGAGTCCAATGGAAGTGGAGCGTCAACCTGCAGTCGCCACACGGCAGGTGACAGCCCCCGCGCCGCCACTGTCGTTGGTCCTGCTCGCCACCCGCATTGCCCTGGATGATGACATGAGCGTGCCCGATGGCCACCACGGGGGTATCCTCCCCTCCCTGACGCACCCACAGCTCAGTCCCACAGGACAGGGTCTTCTCGCCACACTGTGTCCCCAGAGCAGAGCACAGAGGAAGTCCCCAGTGCATGCATGCACGTGTGTGTACCTGCATACCTGTGCACGTGTGTATATATTTGCATCTATACACACACGAATGCCATGCACGGCGGTGCGTGTGCTCCACAGTGTAAAAAATAATCAGCAAATGTATGATGTGTGTGTCATGTAATATGATACCTCATGCATAATGCAAAATACATCTTTACCTAACAGATAATACAGTAATAGTCTATGTATTATGTACGTATATTGCATACATAATACAGTAATATGTCATGCATGTATTATGTACATACAGTACATAGAAAATTAAATATATTTTGTATTATGCACCATGTATTTTAGATAGCGTACTAGATATTTACCATATAAATGTATCATACAACGCACTATATTACAACACTCTATAATGTGTGTGTGTGTGCTATGTCGCATATGATGGACCACCAACACACAGGACACGGGGACACACACAGAACAGGACAGAGCGAGTGAACGTTGGCAGGCTGCACACAGCCCAGCAGAGAAGTGGCGAAGGCTGCGCACTGATCTGAGGGGAGGTCCCCAGACCCGGCTGACACCCGGGGCCTGAATCCAGGCTCCGCCCCTAACCAGCCTTGAACCTGAGGGCACATCCCTCCCTCACCCACCCAAGCCCCGGTGAAATGAGAACCACCAAACTCTGCGTAGCATTCACTGGTACTTCTACTTCCAGGCACAAAGCTAAGCACTTTGCATGTCCAAACGCAATCTGTGTCCCAAAACCCTTGGGCCGGGTGCCGTCATCCGCCTCGTCTGCAGGCGAGAAAATGAAGGCACAGCGAGGGCAGTTATTCAAGGTCCTGCGGCGTCCCAGGCCCAGGGTCCCTGGTAGCAGGGACTCGCTGGGACTGCCTGCACGAGCCACTGCGCGCTGAGCACACACCAAACGCCAGCTGTGCCCCGGCCCGGCGCTGAACGACAGTGATCTATCGCTAACCACGTGCGCTGCTAAAACTTGACCGTGTGTTCCTTTGCCTCGCAGAGAATGGAAGAAGCGATCAGCTTGCATAGATTTTATTTTCAAACTGTCTATAAATAATAAGTTAAGGAAAACTTGCCTTTCTTATTTAAAGGTCTAATTTAGATTCTTTATCAAAATGATTTAAAATGCCTTTCACTAGGAAACCGTATTTCAAAGACTTTATTTATTAGACTTCTTGAAAGTGTGTTTTTAATGCACGTTCTGACTTTTTGCCAAACCTCTGAAACAGTAAAACTGGAGCAGCCCCCTCTTTAAAGAGTTACATTTATTAGATTTTTAAAGATTGCTACAGTACAATTTATCAAAATAAATCTAAGTGAGGATTGGCACATAAATCTTTCGCTCTTCCAGCATTCTTTATATCCAGAGTCCCTCCCGCAACCTCCCTCTCATAAACGGTCAGAGAGGCCTGATAGCAATGAACTTGACTCCAAAGACGCAGAGCTGAGGTGGCCCTTTACTTCCGTCTCCACCAGGGCCCCGCTTGGGCCAGACTAGCTGTGTGTGTTTTATCTGATGCTGATAATTAAATGTAATTACATTTTAAATCTAAACAGCTGTGAGCTCTGCAAAATGTGCACCACACGTAAGCCGAGTCCTATAACCATGTTCCAGCCTCTTGGGACAATGTTGGAAAGGGCCCCCGATTTGTGTCTGTTCCTGTGGCTAGCCAGAGACTTTGTGCGCATGTTCAACCTGATATGACAGTTTGCTTCCCAGAGAGCAAGCAGTCTAAGATAGATGGGTGATAGATGGATAGATAGATAGAGAGATAGATAGATAGATAGGCAGACTGGTACATACACAGAAAAAACACTCAAGATAGAAGCCACAGTCTTTTTATAACCTAACATTGGAAGTGACTTGGAAGTCTGTCACTTCTGAAATGAGCTGTTCATTAGAAGCAAGACAAAATCTATAGCCCACACTCGAAAGAAAATGAGCTATACTTTCTGAGAGGGAGAAATGTCAAAGAGTTTGTGGGCTTAAAACTTACCCTAGCCCCTGACCCGGTCAACAGGCAATCATGCCGAGATTTCGGCCTCGTTCCCTCTCCGAAGTTCATTCAGAACCCGAGGAACTTACTCAGTGCCCATGGGGAAGGCGGAAAAAGCCCCTGAGCTATAAAACTATCCCGGGGGCACAGGTCCTACACCACAGCTAAAGCCTGCAAGGTGCCTCTGCTGGTTCCCGTGCATATGCGGACCCTGCGGCGGCCAGGTGTCTGCACTGATACTGCTTTCCACCTGCTCGCAGCCCGCCTCCTCCCCAGAGGGCTGCCTCGGGCTGGTCCTAAGTCTCACCTCCTGCGGCACCGGCTGAGTCCCTGCTGGCCTGGGGACCACCTTGCCTGCCCGCTCCAGGGTATGGAGCACCACGGCTTTGGGGAGCTTCTCTCCGCCCTGCCTCTCTAGGAACGAGGGCATGCGTGCCCTGGCTGCCTGTCTGGAGGACAGGGAGAGATAGGGTGGAACGGGACCAGTCTTAGGGATTTGGGCAGGTACCGATGGTTTTAGGGCACCATGGAAAAGTTATACTCTGTAGTACAGAAAGAACAGCATGCTGTGAGGAGTTGGAAAAGTTTAAAGGTGCTTATTTTCCCTTAATAAGGAAGAGGATGTAGGGAATGCTTGAAATATTTTGCTTTGAAATATTTGGCATTGAAGAAGAAGAGATTACGTTCTAACTTCACTATGCCTCTTCTGGGTGGGTGATGTCTTCTCCCGCCCACACCGCTGTGCAGAGGTCTGATACCTGCACAGGTGTTCCAAGTTCATTTTGAGCCCTGTCCTGTTCACACGCACCGTCACTTCAAGGTCACCGCCAGCTGGTCCACAAAGCAGCCCTTTGGGGGCAGAGCTCTGCTTTGCAGTAAGAAGCCCGTTAAACACAGACTTGGGTATACTCAGAAGTTATTCAGAAATCATTCGATGCCCTGACCAGGTGGCTCAGGTGGTTGGAGTGGCATCCCATACACCAAAAGGTCGTGGGTTCAACTCCCAGTAGGAGCACATACCTGGGATGTGAATTTGGTCCTGGGACGCAGGAGGCAACCAACTGATGTCTCTCACACTTCTCCTTCTTTCCCTTCCTCTCTATCTAGAATCAATGAACATATCCTCAGGTGAGGATTAAAAAAAAAAAAAAAAAAGGAAATCACTCAACGACCCTGGTCAAACACACCCTTACCCCAGCGCCCCAGTGAGGTGAAAAGTCAAAGCCCCTCCCCGCCCCATAGACCTTGGAGCCCTCGTCTTCCCTCCTCGGGCTTCCTCAGCCAACTCAGAAAGGAGACGTCACTGTCCCCTTCCCTTCTGTCTTCTGTAAAGCCTTCTCCAAGAAAGGTCAAGGGCACACAGCATCTACTCCAAGGATCTACAGTGGTATTTTAAAGGGCAATTAGCCAATTATTATTTTAAAGTACATTCTTTCTTGCAGAAATATCAGCGTGTGGAGAATTTTCTCTAAGGAAGGTGAACATGAAGGAAGACTTTTTCGTCAACCTTGAAACTTTTCAAATCCGTTAAAAATAAAGAGGAGACATGAGGTCTGTGGACCAAGCATTACTAGTCTGGGCCCAGGCCGGGGAGCTTGGTCGGTTAGAGCGTCATCCTGATACACCAAGGTTCTGGGTTCGATCCCCAGTCAGGGCACATACAAGAATCAACCAGTGAGTGTATAAGTAAGTGGAACAACAAATCTAAGTGTGCAAGTCTCTTTCTGCCTTCCTCTTTCTCTAGAATTAACTGATTAGTACTTTTTAAAACAGAGTTCCTAGTCTTGGCTTGCCATGGCTCACCTGAATCTCACGAACTTGAACTTTCCTAGAGGCAGCCACCGCCTTCATACATGGCCGTGTCTGAGCCTCAAATGCAGACGCCTGTGGGTGACTTCCTGTGAACCAGTGTACGGCGGCCACCCGAGCCGCTGAGAAAGCTAATTCCGGAAGCTCATGCAGAGGGAGGGCGTGTTTTTTTACATTATGGGTCACGGCATAAAAAGATCAGAAAACAGACCTGACAGTGTGCGTGCGGGACGACAGGCTGACTTCAGGGACTCGGCGGACGCGGCCCGTTGGGTCACCTGGCCACCTACCTCCCTCGCCATCACCTTGCGCACAGAGGCGCGCACGCCAGCAGAACCTACGGCTTCGTCCTCCTTTGTGTCGCTTCCTAACCTGCAGCCTGCGGGCTTTCCCCCGGCGGAAAGGAGCCCCCCAAAAGCCCATTATAAACAACAGAGGAAAAGTACTCAGGCTTCAAGCGTGGGAGAGTAACACACTACCAGATACTTTAAAGAGTCACCGGAGCAAAAGAGCCAGAACTAGACCGACCGCTTTTGCATTATGGGGTGGACTAAATTACCCATTATATAGGAATCGCACATAAAAGGCTTTCTCCACATCAAGTGACGGATCAAAGGAAGGGAAGGTGAGTGGTCCACAGGCGTGGGCCACGCCTCGCGAATTCCGAGCCCGGGAGTGGGCGGTCCGCATTTTAACTACCGCCTGCGCGGGGGACATGAAACAGCGTGTGCCGCCACACCTCCCACTGAGCAAAGTCAGGTAGGCTCGGCTACAAAGGTTCCCTCCCGCCCCCTCCCCTCCCCCTCCCACTCCCGCAGAAGGATGACAGGTCCCTGGCTGGGCTCAGGTGCATCTGATTTAAAACCTGGACTCGCGAGTCCCTCCCATCGGAGCCTTGCAGCGAGGGCATCTGTCAGCGTCGCAGCTTGGGTCCGCCGCGAGTTCACAGTTCCCAGGGCGGGCGGCGCCTGCCCATCACAGCTGCCCTGCTGCCTGGCCCCACCCCCGTCGGCATGGAAACTACCCAAGCAGACAGAGGAAGGCAGGCCGCGGCCCCGTGCCCTCCCACAGCCCTCGTCCCCCACCCCCTTTCGGAGTGTGGAGGCCGTCCCCGTAATCATCTTGCAGTTCTGCTGCAAGTGCACGAACAATATTCAGAAGAAGCCATTTCCTCATTCCCTCACTCACTCCCCAGAGTTAGCAAGGGGTCACCTGGGGGCCGGTCACTCACCCGGACACTGAAATTCCATCACAGACACGCCGGCCCAGGTCCTCACCCCTGGGAGTTCGAGTCCCTCGCGCTCTCCACACAGGCTGCTTCCTGACCTACTCGCGGCCTTCTGTGTCCATGAACTTCCCAGAAGTGAATGGGGAGTGACAGTGAGTCCCTGCTGAGGACTGCTTCTGCAGAGGCTCTGGGGGCTGAGGAGACACAGCGGGTAACCCTGCAGGGCCGGTCCCGGGTGCACACGCCAGCCCCTGGTCGGCAGGAGGCCCGGCGAGACGTCTGGACCGGGAGCCAAGAGAGGCCCTAGTCACGCCACTCGCTGGGCACCTTCAGCAACGGGGCCACTCACCCACAGGGCACTCTGAGCACCGGTCCGACAGTCTCAAGTATTCGAGTAGGCTGGCGGGGGGCGCAGATGCGCGATACACAGATCCATGGACAAAGGATTTGTGGAGACAATAAACCCTGTTAAAACAACAAAGATAGGAAAGGAAGGCTGGGAGCTTCGCCCAGCCCTTTACCCCATTGGCCTCTGTGTTCTTACCTGTAAAATGGATATAATTCTGGGTTATCGTCAAGGACCCTTCTCCTGCACCTGGAACCCCTAGCCTGTCTGTGCCAACTGCCCGGACCAACCTGTTCACTTCCTTTCTGTGCTTTCTGGGAACACTCTGACCTGTCCACGCATTGGACCACTCGTGCCCAGCCAGGAATTTTCAGACAATTGCTCGCATTTGGGCAGCACATCTGGGTGTTACAAGGAGCACCCTGCTCGGTGTGGCTCACTTGGTTGGATGTCATCCTGCAAAGCGAAAGGACACTGGTTGGATTCCCGCTTAGGGCACATGCCTGGGTTGTGGGTTCGGTCTCCTTTCCCCTCTCTCTAAAAATAAATAAAAAGAAGTTACGAAAAGCTTTCACGGATCCACCTCATCTATCACATTGTCTTTACACACGAGGACCAGGGCCAGGTGCTGTCCTTTCCCTTCTAGGGGCAGAAACATCGGAGCTCAGAGAGATGAAAGAACTCGATGAAGGTCTGAGAAGAAAACAGGAGCAATCAGGCTGACTTGAGACCCAGACGCTCTACCTCCATCATTTAGACCCACGTCGATTACGGGTCAGGAAATGGGTATGAAAAGGAAGGACCGAGGGAGGGAGGAGGAAGGAGGCAGGAGTCCTAGGTGGTTCACAAAAGTCAGTCCCCGGTGACAGTGAGGGTCCCCCACACAGAGAACGCATGAGAGATGCCACCAAGCACCCCGGCCAAGACGTCAGGGAGTTTTGCCGCACCACTGACATGGGGACCCCCTCTGTCAGCTCCGGGGCCTGTGGGGTGCTGCTTGTGAACCCACCAAGTGCCACAAGTGGTAGGGGCGGCTGGGAGAGGCAGAGACAGCGAGCCAGCACGTAGGACAGGCCACCTCTGAGGATGCTGCACCGGCCGGAAGTGAAACTGGATGTGAAACCAAACCCTCCTGTCATCCCGGCGTGACTTCCTGCCCGGCTACTTCCATGGACACCAGGCGCCCAGGCGGGGGACAGCTCCATGCAGGGGACTCTGAGAAAGCACATTCATGTGCAGCGAGGCAAGGAGGCCCCGGGAAGCCCGGATTCTACCGAACCCCAGGTTTCCTGCCCACGCAGAATCGACCAAACGGAAGTCCTCCGGCAGTTATCAAGCCAGTTCTTCCTCTTCTTACCTGCACCAAGTCCAGAGATGTTAAAACAATCCCAAATCCCCCTGGCTGGTGTAACTCAGTGGATTGAGCGCGGGCCTGTGAACCAAAGGATCGTGGTTCGATTCCCCATCGGGGCACATGCCTGGGTTGCAGGCCAGTTCCCAGCATGGGACACATAGGAGGCAACCATACATTGTTATTTCTCTCCTTCTCCCTCTCTCCTACCCTTCCTCTCTAAAGATAAATAAATAAATAAATATTTAAAAAAAAAAAAAACAATCCCAAGTCCTTCTACACTAGCTATTCACAAACCAACCGATGCTGCCTCGCAAACGTTTATTCACGAATAAAGAGAAAAGCGAGAGCGTGTATGAATTCTAAGCAGTTCAGAGGTAAGTCCCAGCCATGGAGCTGCCCACCAGCTATCCAGCAAAAGGCGCTGCTTTGGGCTCTGGCCTGATGGAATCAAGCCTGCTTCGATCCTTTTTATGGGTGCACTGGGCGGGTCCCCCCGGTTTCACAACACCCATCTTCAGCGCCATCGTCACCATCGTCACCCATGTAACCCTCACATCCGCCTGGGCAGTTCCGTCTCACGCCCTGCATCTCACAGAGGAGGCACCTCGTCTTTCCCCGAGGTCTCAGCGCTGCCCTAACTGTGGGGCCCGGCAGGGCGGGGCGGGGCGGGGCGGGGCGGGGGGTGTCCGTCCGCCTGCAAAGCCCACACCCTCCCCAGCAGCTTCCAGAGGCAGCCAGGGGCTCTGACCACCCTTCAGCCATGCTTGCCAAAGCAGGAAATGAACGAAACAACGTTATTATGGCATGTATACAACCTAGGACTTCTACTTTCCCAGTTCCAGCCTCACTGACGCCGAAAAGCGATGGGATGTGATTCTGAAGGCCAGGAACCACCTTGATGATTAGTGATAGTAAAACCACTAACTGGCACTTCTTGAACACTTTCTGGTTTTCCAGCTCTCTGCAAGCTAGTCTGCATACTCTCACTGGTCCCTGCAATAAACCCGATGCTACCTACACTTTTCCACAGGAGACCACCCAGGCAGCTCTCCCATCTACAAAGCCACAGCACTGGAGTCCAAGCCAGCGCCATCTCACCCTGCGTGACTGGCCACTAGTACACTCTGTCCCCACCAGGGTGGAGAGGCTGGAGCTGACGCCTGCCTCGTGCGGGGTGTGCTGATGCTGGAATCTCAGTGTTATCGGTGGAAACAGGGCAAGACAAGGGTCCGCTAAGCATTAGATGGAGGTGAGGGAAAGGAAGACTGGCCCCAAAGGTTATTCGGGACCTGTCAAAGCTGAGACCGGAAGTTTTTTCAAGGTTTGATGCTCATTTTCAGGTTCGAAGCAACACATTCATTTTGTTTCTTAAAGAGTGCCAATGGACCAGAGGCAGCGAGGGCAGCCCGGGAACTCTGGGTAACCAGGCTGAAACCAGAAACCCGGCCGGACCAGGAGCTGGAAGTCGCTCTGATGGCCAGGTGATACAGGTTATAAAGAGAGAGGCCAAGAGGCCAGGCCATGGGAAATGAAATGGGCTAGCGGCGGGTCCGGGGCCGGTGGGGAGCAGTAAAAGTTGAGTGATTTCTTGTGTGATGAAGGGCTTACTGGGCGTTATCTGGAGTTAGAGGGAAATCCGATAGGGCCCCCCGGTTTCCAGGCCCCTGCGCATGCCTGCCCTAGTTTGGGAGAGAAAAAAACACAGTGCTCAGAGCAGGTTGTACGCAGAGACTTGTTTTAACCTCTTGACCTCCCCGACCAAAAAATGCAAGAGTCTCTTTTCCAATCACTACCCGAATCACACAGAGCAGTTTGGGGGCCTGTGTATGGAAGACAGATCGGCATCCCTGCATCCGCTAAAGCAAAGGCAGTCATTTACCACGGAAACGTTCTCGGATGACGTTTCGTATTTGTATGAAGTCATCAGAGGTGTTTCGGGACAAAGATTTTCATACTGTCGTTGTCCTTTTTTTATCAGCAGTCATTCATTTCCAGTAATCACACACATTCCAGAATCCACATACTTTCCTGGAAAACATGTTTTCATTGCTAATTTCATTAATGTAGGAAAGATACTAGTTTTAAAACTAGATACATGGGAGAATGATTTCATACAAAAAGAGAGAATAATATTGGCCATTTATTCAGACTGTTAATAAATTTAAGTGTAATTCCCCCAATTAAAAATGGATGTAGTTATTATGTTTCAATAGATTTGAAATTTTTCTATATTCTCAGATTTTTAACAAACAATCAAATTCAAAACTCTCTACTCCAACTCTTTAGAATTTTAGCTGTACATTTGCTTAGATAGGTAACTAAATTTTTGAATAGTGTATGCTGGGAAGTTAATAAATATGCCAGGATTACTGAATAGCCACGTTTTTTTTTTTTTCTTAACATCACAGAAAATATTCAAAAACTTTTAAGCTGACTCTCGCAAATTCACAATACAGTTAACTTTAGGGGTTGATGGAACCTTTCCCCTTTAGCTTCCAAAATCAAGATTTAAAACTATGAGTTTCAAAGATTTCCCAAATCTCATGAACCAAAGTATTTTCTGTCTGCAAAACAACATCAACAAAAACTTGAGAAGAGAAACCTAAGACAGTAACAAAACTCACAATGGGATAGAAGCAAACATCTCCTGCTTCCGCCCACTCAAAGGATGGCCTCAGGCCTGAGCAAAGAAAACAAAACTGATACTTTAAAAAAAAAAAAAAAAAAAAAAAAACACGGTGCTTCTAATGCATTTGGGAGCGGGTGTCCAGGCAGCCATAGGGAACCTCAGGGTCAGTGGGAAGGAACGTCAAAGCTGAGTATATTAAGTTTAGGCAGAAAATATGGCCTGAAAGTTTACCTTCGAAAGAATTAAGGATGTCCCAGGAAATGAGTGAAATATTTTCTCTGCGAGTCACGGGGTTCGCAGGTTGGAATCCCGCATCTGGGCCTTATTACGTGTGTTTTAGGTGACAGGTGGCTTTAGGGAACGGGGCCCTCATAGGGCTTTTAAAATATTTTCCTGGGGAGGGTAAATAATTTGATGCCTCGCTGGCCTCCCTTCTGCAGGCTGTTCGAAAAACGAAAACACATCTTCGTCCACATCAAAGTCGTTCCGAGTGCAGCGTGCAGACAAAGACGTCTTCAACCCTGACACTCTGCCGCCTGGGTCTCTCTTCCGGCGCTCTCTGACAACCGGCCCGTGCCCAACCGGCCGACATCCGTCACCGAGCCCCAGTATTTCTGAAACTAATATTTATCGGCCGTCCTTTTTTATTTTTAATACCTGATTTTCATGCGCCTGAAAACTTTTATTGCCCAATTAGTTCCTAGAGGGAGCCACAGATGTTGAGCCAGAGAAAATCACCCCAGATTTGGCACCGAGAAATAACAGGATGAGAAATCATTTCAACTTCGACAAATCAAAGAAATGCTGTTTTGATTGCCTGCCAAGTCAAGGGTCATTTTTGCTGAGATCAAAGATGATGGATGATTTATGCCTAAGTGTTCTCCCTGGCCTTTATTTTTATTTTTCTAACTGCTGTTGTTGTTGCCGTTGGCTATGTTGTATTTATTTTGCTTCCCCTTGCATTTTGTTCCACGCTGTGTTCAGCGTGACGTTAGCAGCCACCTACAAGTCCCAGCCTGCCCAGTAGGATGCCTCTCAGAGGGTCACTCAGGAGCCCTGGCACGATGCATTAAATTCTGAATACCCGTCTGCATCTGTCACTGCAGTATTATAAATATGTCACACTGGGCATTAAAACCCAACTCAAAGCAGCTTGCTTATTTTCATTTCAACGTCCATCTGTAACGCGTGAAGTTCTCACGTACACAACCGCAGAGATTTTCCCGTGCAGGTGGCCCTGTCCCCGCTGCCCCTGCGTTCAAGGTGGACGGCATATCCGGCACCCTGAGAATAAATAGCCAAGGGATTTTTAAATTTAATTTTCAACTGACATTTTCTTTTTAATAAAAAATGACATTTAGAAAAAAGAGTTTTAAAAATAAGCTTTTCCACATGATCGGTCAACCCTTTTTGTGCTATTTTTACCCCATTCCTCCAGCTCTTCTGGTTGGCAAGCCCAGGTCATTCTTCTTTATTTGGGGAAAGAAAGAGATAGAGAGATAAATATAGGGATGAGGAGGGGGAGGGGGAGAGAGAGAACAGCTAGCTAGCTACAAACACATATATAATCTTAGCTAATAGCCTAGTTCACAATTCTCCTGTCTCCTGGCCAACTCGGAGATAGAATCAAGCCTCCCTCACAGCTACCCAAGGGGAAAGGGGAGAGAAAGTCTCGCTCGGCACCACCCCAACCCTTCCCATGGAGTTCCCTGGACTAGAACCTCAGGCCCCAGGCGCCCGTACTCTCAGGTGCTCGTTACCGAAGCCGTAATTAACACTGGCCTCAAAACCCAAGCGCTCCAATGACTGTTTCCCCATTTCAACCAGGCAGACGCCCAACTTCCAGCAAAGGCAGAAACTCGGACGGGCGTAAAAGCTGTGCAGTCTCACATGGCACTTGAATAAGAGAGAAACCCTGCACGAGAATGCAAGAGGGGACGGGATGAGTTGCCCGCCTGCTGCGGCTCTGGAATAAGGCCGGTCGTCGTTGTCCTGGACTCACACCATGTAACTCAGTTGCCCTTGAACACTTATCACCCTATTATTTTCTTCTCTCTTTTTTTGTCTTTTTTGCATATCTCCGAAACATCCTAAATTTATGAGTTTTTTAATTGGGATCTGGACAAACAATATGGATTTCTTTTTTATTTTTTTAAATTCCACCGACCTTACTACCCTGTTTTGTTAGCAAAGCGTGGTCTTTCATCAAATCCGTGAAAGGAGCTTCATGCTCGAGGAGGTTCATTTGTACATTTTGTACAGCATGTGTCTGCACTTTTTAAAACTGAGATGCCCGCGGACAGGTCCCCTTCAGGTTAGGACACCACCACTGGAATGCAGCTCTGGGTGCGAAACACGTGCTTTATTTAGTAAGTACCGCTGAGAGTTGCAGAGGCTCAAACTCGTACGAGCTCTTGGAGGGCACGTAAAGCAGGGGTTTTCAAACTCAAATCCTTGGACCTGTTGCATCAGAATCACCTGGGACAGCCCTGACTGGTGTGGCTCAGTGGGTTGGACATCATCCCGTAAAGTGAAAGGTCTTGGGTTCGATTCCCGGTCAGGGCACATGCCTGGGTTTCGGGTTCTGTTCCCAGTCAGGGCGGGTACAACAGGCAACCAATCGATGTTCCCCTCTCTCATTGATGTTTCTCTCCCTCTCTTTCTCCCTCCCTTCCCCTCTCTCTAAAAATAAACAAATATCTTTTTTAAAAAATCACCTGTGACAGTTTTAATATACAGATTCTAGGGCCTTTCACCAGAGAGCATAATTTCACATTAACTGGCTGAGGCTCAGGAAACTTTTTTTTTTTAATTGTCCAGGTCACTTCCACTTGTAGCCATGTTTAAGAATTATTGACTTAGGCTGATTAGCAACAAAGTCGAGAACAGAACTTAGATCTTGTGACCAGAAATTCCAGGATTGTTTTCTTGGCTTCTTTATGGGGTCCTTACTCAAAACCAACCCAGAGCCTGCAGCACCCTTAAAACAAACAAGATCTTCTCGGGGACCAAGAACAGAATCTCCCCCATAATTCCCTCGCTGATAAACAGCATGCGCTGTGGTTTCAGTGAGTCTGCTGTGAATTATAGAATCAGGAACTTGGATTACCATCCCAGCTAGGTCAACACAGAACATTAAATACTGGTAAGGGCTTTTGTAACATTCAAAGGCACCACATAGCAAAGCATGCTACACTGGGAGACACGGCTCAATAAATGTTAAATAATGCTCTTTGCAATTACTCGATCACCAAAGGAAATCTGTGCATTCATATAAATTAAGAAAAACAAAGAACATAGCTTATTAGAAATTAGAAAGTTCAGGGAATTCCATAGCAATATAAAAGAATCCCAGGGATATATTTATCCTTCACACAATACTTACAGATTCATAATTTATGGCTCTCCCACTTGCCTCTTTCGTTTTTCTGACTTTCCGTCCCAGGTTTCGGCAGCTCTGATTAAACAAAACACATTTGCACTGAGGTTGGCTTCAGTGTCCCCATTCTCTGTGAACAAGCCCCATGTCTTAGAGTGACCTAAAGGCAACGCCAGTCTTTCCATTGCGCTGTCTGAAGGCCAAGCAGAGAATGAGCCCAAGGAGGAAGGTGGTTTTCCTTTGCCTTCCTTCAAAGAGATGGCAAAATCCTCTCTGAGAGTGTAACACGCAGACGGGGCTGTGACCGTCGGCCTACAAGCCAGGAAGGACAGCCTGTCTGATTGGCCCTTTCCAATACTCTGCGTTGCTATCCTCTCCCTACAAAGGGAGGCCTCGCCGTTTTGCCATGCGCTCTAGGATGAATGGGTGCAGGCCTGCATTTTCGACCTCCAACTTCATCAAGGGTCTGCCTTGAACCCTCTCTCTTCATTAATAGGGAGTCAGTTCCTGATTCTCAAGGTAGATTCAAAAATACTACTTCTAAAGGCAAGTATCTAAAGTTAAAAAAGGTTATGGGAAAAGGAAAGGCTATTCCGGTTAAAATAATGCAGTGACTCATTAAACTAAGTATCAATATTTACCCTGGAAGAGTGGCGTCACATGGCAACTGTGGGGTTCTGGGTCCAGGTACGAAGGAATGAATAGCCATGCGAACCCCACAAAACGCAGCTGCAGAACCTGGGAGAGCACAGAGCGGGGCTGTTTGAGAACCTCGGACAGTATGTACCAGCAGGCGAACTGGGGGAGAAGGCCAAGATTCCCCCCCTGTTTTCTTCCTCTCTTCCCTGTGCTTCCACAACCCAGCCACCAGGCCACCCCGTGGCTACCACGGTGACAACTGAAAGGCCAGCAGGAGAGACCCACAAAAGAAGAAAGCTCTGAGGGAGGGGCACGTCTCCAATCCCGGGAGCCGTGGGCCAACCAGGTGGCCCGAAGCATCCTGACCGCTGTCCTCGCCTGTGCCTGTTTTGCAGGCTTCTCAGGTGGCATTCTGCCTGCCAGGCACCTGGCGTTCCAGCCCCCCGTGGGGACAGCTGCCACTTAGGGTCTTTCCCATCCGCCTGGTTAGGGTCCCACTCAAACATCACTCAGGGGGCCTCGGAGACTAAGAGGTGTCAGTCTGTTCTCTGACATCAGTTTGTCTTTTTAATGTCTTTCCATGAGCAAAGCCCAAATGAAAAGTTCCAGTGAATCAAATAAAAAGGTGGTTTCCCAGCTAAAACCCAAGACCTCGACTTAGAAGCAGAGAGTTAAGTAAGACAGAGACTTGGAAAGGACTGACTCATTTCTGCGCAGCGTCAAGAAGCTGTAAAGCCCCCCGAAAACGTCTCTCCGGGCTGAGCTGCAGAATTTCATTTCCACCTGGCTTTTTCCTTTTCCCCACAACTCAGAAAAGGAAGGGCGATCATGAATCGGTTATCTCCTCGCAGCCTGAACTGTTTCTCGCAGAGAGAGGCAGAGGGACAAGCTGACACCGATGACAATTCGGGGATACGTCCTTCGGCTCCTTCTCAGCCTTCTGATGAGTCACCCTTTTCAGAGAGACAATGGCAGCTCAGAGAGTGCTGGGAAGGGCCGCTCAGACTGACTTTGCGTCTTTCCATCTGGCTCATGGACTGAGACTGACCTAGTGACACCTTGACAGTGAAGGATCACAGTCCCATCCGGTTATGACGCTTTCATAGGGGACTCTGCCACCTTGCTGGCCGTCATCATTGTGTAGGTGACCATCCGATACTCCGTCCTCACCCAGTCCTTCGCTTTGTCAGCTCCCATGACCACGACCCGGCTCTACTACAATCACACCCCAGAGCGTCCCACCGCTCCGAAGAAATTATCTTCTGCCTTTGCCCATGATTTCTAGCCCCGCCAGCACCTTCACTTACTCATCGACTGAGTCATGTCCACCTCCCGGGGTCTCTCCATCACTGCCCAGTATGGCTGTCCTCGCCTGTCTGTCCTCCTTCTTGGCCCCATTGGAAGACCAGGGCTGAAGGTGTGGCCCTGCCTCTTGTCCAGGCCTCCCAATGGCTTGCGCCCCATTCTCTTCCTGTATGTCCATCATGCCCCCTTTCGCTGCTTCTGGGCCGCCCTCTGCCTCTGCCCATCCCGAACGCTTGGGGACCACGCTGTGAAACACTGTTCACCCACACGGAAGCCTGTCCCATCTCCAGACGGAGGGTCTCTCAGAGACCAGACCTGAGTTTACTCTGGCTTCCTATCTCGGGCGCCCAGCAGGGAGGGACCTGGTGGACACGCGAATCCCCATTCCAGACACGTGTGCTGGATGCATGTGCACAAAGCATGGAGCTCGGGGAGGGAACAGGAGGACTTTCTTTCCCGTCAACCTGCAGCTTGTCCCACCGTACACATGGCTTTGCCTCTCAAACCGCGGCACTCCTTCAGGACCCCAGGGACGCCCTGCCTCCCGCCCCTACAAAAGAGAATGCAATCCTGCGTGATTCGGAAGGCACCTGAATTGCTTCAGGGTCATTATTACGAACATCAATTATCCCAACAGCAGCAAAGAACAGATGCGTAAGTTAATGGAGTTTTCCGGATGGCAGAATGCTGGATAAACAAATCTACGCCGCGTTATATGCAGAGAACTACCCCAACGTGGAGCTAGGCAGCGAGTTTGGGGCTCAGCGGCAGGTGCCGCCATCGCGGGGATTGTAAATCGGCGGAATCCTCCGCCAGCCCTGCGCCGATCACAAAAATCAAGCAGAATGGGCCCCGGAGCGGCTGCGCGGAACGCCAGCTGAACACCCCCCCAGATGAGGATCCGAATGCTCAATTAGCATTCCGGAACATACCCGGGGAGTTTCAAAGAGCCAGCGCTGTCATGTCATTACAAGGAGGGAAATCTTATCCCCGCCAGCCTCTTTCATTATCCAGCGCCATGAAACGCCTTCTGTGAGGCGCTGGGAAGCACTCGACCTCCCCACGTGCCAGGGCCCGTCTCCAGCCAAGAGTCACCATGTGCCTCTCTCTGGTGTCTTTGAAAACCTCCAGAGCTATTCCCTTTGCTCTTCAGTGAGATTTCATTGCACCTTCGATGCATAATTCTGCATCACACACGATTTGCTCATTTCTATGAGTGTGTGGGTTGTTTTTTTTTTTTTTTGAAATGGATTTTATGGGCAAGCCTGCCCCAAACTGCGGTGGCTTCATCTCACGGATTTTGACACATCTGTTGCCTTCAGCAAGGAGACAGACGCTGTGAATGAAATGCAGAGCTCAGAAATACATCCCTGCTCTGACAAAGAGAATCCACCTGCAAGTGTGCTGCTTACAATGGATATTTGGAAGGATAATCGGTGTTTGGGCGGTGCATTTGCAAACCTAGTCATATTGCAATAATAGGAAAACAATGAATCTAGCTATGAAAATAAATAAATGGAGCCTTGCAGGGTTGTCGAAATTAAATTTAAAAGGGGGAGAAGAAGGTGCATACACTGTGCGTGGGGAGGGGGTATCCGAGTAGCTGGTGTGAACAATGTCCTCGTGTGAGTTTCATTCACTTTGTAAACACACACATAACTGGGATTTAAGGGGCCATAGCCACTCTGAGTAATGCAATTTTTCTGCAAAGCATGTTGCAGCTTAATGGACAGGTGTCCGAGGATGGTCCTGGATGTCAGTGTCCATGAAAATGAGTTCCTAAGGATAGTCACCCCCACCACCACTCGTGTGGAGCCATTTGCCCTGTGCCTCGCTGCTGCTGAATAATACATTCATTTGCTTCTTGCTAAAACAAAAAAAAAAAAATAGTGAGAAAGATAGCATCCTCAAGGAGCTGTAATTGGAAGGAGGACATGCTGCTTCTGACCACAGCAGGGGACCTCCAGCTGCTGTCTCTCCTTGCTCTGTAGCTGGCTGCAAAAATGCATCCCCCCGACCATCAGAGGACCCCGTCTCTATGGTCGGAACTGGAAAATTAAAGACTGTCTGCTGGACAAAAAGGGGACTGGCTTGCCAGGGTGCCGCTGAGTATTTTCCCAGAGCGCTAAGTGTAACCTGATTAAAATGACTCGCCGGGAGGAAGGTGTTCGCTCTGCGCGGTCTGTTTCTATGGCGTTGGGGCAGCCTCCCGTGCATGCGTGTTCTTCTGCATTTAAATATTTAACCTCGGTGTCTACAGACCAAAGTCACACGAGGCAGCTCCAGTGTTGGAGGGCAGGACCGAGGCTGCCATGGAGACAGTGCACATAAGCAAACCTCCACTCCAGCTCCCACGAGAGCATGCATCAGAGGACCGTCCGGTTTTCTGGCTAAAGACTATCCCTTTCTACGCACAGACCGCATCTTGTGCGTCCTTCTCTCTGCCTGACCTTACTTACGCCAGTGCCTTGCTGTTTTAGCCATGGTAGCTTTGTCGGAAGTTTGGCATTCGGAAGGCACGACTCCTCCAACGTTTTCCCTCTTCTGCAAGATTGCCTGGGCTCTCAAGGGCCCCTTAAAGTCCATGTGAATTTGAGGATTGGCTTTTCCATTTCTGCAAAATTTTGCAGGATTTTGTTTGGGACTGGTGGAAGCTGTCATAGGAGGCGCCGTGAAACCTCCTCCCCACCTAGACAGAGCTGGCCCCGTGGGAATCTGCCTGGGTGGCCACTCGGAGGCTCTGCACTGCATTAGGGTTGCGACTGCCCAGGGAAGGCTCGCCCGGTGCATTAAGGTTAATTTCGGTCCATTCAACTTCTTCAGTCCACAGTGGCTACCCACCGCCCACCCCGAAGCCCTGGGGCAGGCAGCTCTGTGCGCATTGTACACAAACAGCTTATCGGAGCCAGGGCGGGCAAAGAGGACTCTGCCCTTCAAATGTTAGCGATCTGTGCTCCCATCACCAATCGCTGCTTCTGGCTTTAGAAGTACAAAGAGGTAGGCAGCCATGGTTGTGGCAACCCCCGCACCAACCCTGGCTGGCTGAAGTGACTTCCAGGGGATTTAAAGGGCCAGCACCCTTTATTTTCTCCCCTGCATTTTTCTCTCCACCCACCCCCCTGCACTTGGGAGCTCTTTGGGGAGGACATAACAGACTAGGACATTCCAAAGCCATCGCATATAGAGAGGAAATTAGAAAGTCACCACCCAGACTCCAAAACAACATAAGAAGATCTTAAGTTACACTTCAGGCTAATCCTAGCTCAGAAAGAGCTTGCAGCAATTAAGAAAAAAAAAACAATAAATAAAACAGAACAAAACAACGGAAACCCATGTGGAAGGGGAGATTTCCAGAATGACCGTATTATTAGATTCAAATATCCAGTTTTCAACGAGAAATCATAAGGCCTACAAATAGGAAAGAATGGCCCATTCAAGAGAATAGACAAAACTTTAACAAGATGAACTAAGAAAAAAAGAGAAAACTCCAATTATTAAAATCAAAATGCAAGTGGACATATCAGTACCTACTCTATAGAAATAAAGAAGATTATAAGAAAGTCATGGACCGATTGTAGGTACAACAGGCCAAAGTGACCCTATCTCCCCGAAGCCTTGGCCACCTAATGGTAATGTCCCAAAGTTCGACTTGTGCCTGCCCGCCCTGCCCCAGGGTGGGGGGAATGATGAGAATCCTGGGACTCCACGCATACAGTTTGAAAGCTCCCGCGTAATGATCTCTTAAGGCCTTACTTATACTGATACGCCATGACTTATGAATTAGGAGCCAAAACAGCAACGCTCATTTTAATAATCCAGAATTCAATAATAGCTGTATTTATAACAATACACCCCAGACGGTCTAGCCTGTCTTCTTCACTCAGGCTATTGCTGTAGTTCCATGGCTAATAGAAGCCTTTTTAAAATGCAAAACACTCCTTTCAAAGCAGGTTGATGCAACTGCAGATCCTCAGCTGAAACAGCATCTCGCCTTCCTCTGTCTGTGCTACACCAACAGTCTTTGAAGCGAGGGTCCTACCAGGTGACTGTTCCTTGCAGTCGATGTGGAATCAGCGCTGTGGTACCCAAGGGGATGTCGCAGGAAGCCCTGATCAAAGCTGGGTGTGGGCTCCGGAATCCCTGATGGCATTCATTACAAACGCCGGAGCCTGTCAGACTCTAAAGCAGAAAGTGGATGCGGTGCCCAGAGATATTCATGGCATCCACGTAGGGTAGGCTCGAGAGGCAGAACCAAGTCACCCGGAGAGAGTTTAACACAGGCAAAGCCGTCTCTGATAGTCACTGGATCTGTGCAAATCTGGGACCGGGTTAAGTTCCACCTGGGTTTCTGAAACATGTGGCTTCCTTTATGGCACGCTCGCCTGGCCAGGTGAGAAAGAGTAAATTACAGCAGGAGGTGGCCAGTGAATTAAAACCTCACACAGTATCTGCTTTGAGGGTAACGTACGGAGAGAGGCTGGGGGAGGAGCTCTAGAAGCTGGTAACGTCTCAGCCGGAGATGAACCCAGAAGTAAAATTTTGAGAAGTGAGTCACATTTGAGACAGCAATCAGCATGGGGTCCACTTAAGGTCCGGAAGCAGGTCATTTGGAAAAGACCAGGATAGTAGGCAGCACAGCGTAAGCAAGAAGTCAGTCCATCGGCAGCCAGGCAGGGGCTGCCTCGGAGGAGGTCCCAGAATCATGTGACACTGTGTATGTGTGTGTGTGTGTGTGTGTGTGTGTGTGTGTGTGTGTGTGGTGGGCAGTAGAGAAGAAGCTCCTTTTGGAAGAATGAGAGCCAGCCCTGGCTGGTGTGGCTCAATGGACTGAGCACTGGACTGTGAACCAAAGGGTTGCTGGTTCGAGTCCTAGTCAGGGCACATGCCTGGGTTGTGGGCCAGGTCCCCAGTAGTAGGCACGCAAGAGGCAGCCACACATTGATGTTTCTCTCCCTCTCTTTCTCCTCCCTTTCCCTCTGTCTAAAAATAAATAAATAAAATCTGTAAAAAAAAAAAAAAAAAAAAAAAAAAAACAATGAGAACAGAACCACACCAAGTGACCCGCACTGGAGCGACCTCCCAGCTGAGCATCCTTCCATCCTACACATAGAGTCACGGTCCAGGTCCTGGCATGGGGCCCTGGGCCTTCCAGGACGGACCCTGGTTAAACCGCAGCCCCTGCCCTTCCCGCCTCTGCAGAGGTTGCCCACCGTCCCTGCCTCACTGCCTCTCTGCTCACACTCTGCCGCTGCCCCAACCCACCCTCCCCTCCGTGTGAGAGGCTTCCTCACCCCGTGGCAGTGGCACAAGGGGAGGTCACAACCTCGCTCGCCACGCCCACCACGTGGTATTATTCTCCTGACTCCATCTCAGATGCTTTGAATCGATTCAAATACTTGGATTACAACAAGTATTGGATTGTCTCCTCACCTGACAACGGAAGGGGATTGGGACAAAGGTCATCACCCCAATTTCCAGTGTATTTTACTGGAGTTTTGCTTCTTGCCCCAATGCAGACCGTGACACCAGGATGACCACCACCCGTGGGCTGGGTCCACGAGCACATCCAAGTTCATAAGGAATTTGCTTTTGTTTACTTGTTACATTTGGCAAAGTGTATTCCCTATGTATGTAAGTTCTTCTAAAAAGCAAGCTTCTTCCACATAATAAAATGGAATAATAATAATAATAGGGATAACGATTTCGTTAGAAGCCAAAATAAAACTGAAAAAGGGAAAAGCCAGCCCACCAAGTTGCTCTCATTCCAAGAGCACTGACCTGCTGGCCTTGTCGAAGACGCACCCGGTCCGGTCACAGCCGCTGGGGCGCAGGCCAAGCCCCTCCCGGCCTGCTCCTCTGCATTAGGGATTCTGTTCACGGCTCACGGGGGACTCGATCACACACAACTGGGTGTTGATCTCCGGATGCCTGCAGGCCTGCAATCTGTGCTACAACTTTATCCCTCCCAGAAGGAAAAAAAAGAAAGAAAGATAGGAAAGGAAGGACGAGACGAGAGGGCGGAACCAGCACAAGCATCTGTAGCAAGTTAACTGGGCCCTCGTGGGCCACCAGCAGGCACAAAATGCAAACGGAACCTGGCGCCGGGCACTCTCAGGACGGGCCCGCCCTGGGTCTCGGGGCTCTCCCCCGGCCCCCTCCTCCGGTTCCCATGTTTAAAGGGCCTAATTAGGAGTCTTTTGGAAGGATCACAAGCCAGCTTCCATTGGGAAAGAATAAGGTATTTTGCCTCCGAACTGGAGACGCTGTTAGAAGTTGGTAATTAGTAGGACTTGTTAATGGAGTTTGGCTGTGATTAAGCGGTGATTGAGTGTGGGTTTGGTGCTTGTCAGTGGGTGAGCCCGGGAGGGGGAGAGCTGTTTAATGAGACACTTGTTGTTGGGAGCCCACTGGGGTTTGCTGCAGCTGACTGGCACTTGGACGCCGCGCACGCAGCGGGGGGAGCCGGGCTGAGCCTGGCAGGTGGTTGGCATGGCGGCGGAGCCCACTGCTCCCGGCAAGTGGGGTCTGGCGGAGTTTCCTGAGAGGCCCGTCCAAGGCTTCAGGGACCTGATCCCACTCGATCCTGTGAGCTGAGTGGCACTGGGCTCCAACTCCCAGAGGGCCCTGCAGGAGGACGCTGCCCACGTGGGGTCTTCCGTGGTGGCCCCTGCACCCCACCCAACACCAGGCTGGGCACTGCACACCCCTCCCGTCATCCTGTCCCCACTGGGTGAGAGGAAACTGAGGCAAGGGAGGTTACGTAGTCTGCCCAGGCTCAGACAGGTCACCGCCAGCGCCCAGCACTCCATGCTCAGAGACAGCGCCCTTCCAGCCTTCAGAGGACCCCCGGAGAGTGGGTTCAAATGCCGATTCCGACTGAGTGGGGCTGGGGTGGGGCTGGAGCGACCACCTTCCCACACCTTCACTGCTGCTGGGAGGACGTCAGAGTTCCAGATCCGTCTCTCCACAGGGATTCAGGGCGTATGCTGGTGAACATGGGGTAAGGGCCAGTCACATGCCAGGAGGTCGCGGGACATGCAGATACGGCTTATGGAAATCTTTTTTTTTTTTTAACTGTTAAAATGTTCAAGTACCCAAAGGTGCTGCATCTCAAGGATCCCGTATGAAAACGGAATATGCAAGATGCTTTAGGAGGGAGTGAGGAAACCGCAGATCTGAAGACAGACAGGAGGGGAGGGAAGCCCAGCTCCGCTGGTTCTCACTGTGTGGCCTTGGACCAGCGGCTTAACGCCTTCGGGCCTCCGGTGCTCCGTTAATACCTTGAAAGCGGCCGTGTCATCTTGAAAGATGGCTAGGCTAGTGGGACAGAGGTAGGGGGAGTTCCTGGTGTAAGGCAGACACTGGAGAGACATCTCCTTGAGCCCTGCTGCACGCGGCCCAACCCCACCAGCACAGCACGGCCACGGTGGACGCCTCCAGCATCAGCACCGTGGAGAGCTCCCACCAACCCACTTCCTGCCCCCACAGGCGGACACCGAAAGAGCTTCGATTCGCACTGACACATCGGACTGGGTTGTTCCTAACCATTACTATCTTGCTCCCTCCTGCTGGCCTTGTTTTGCTCCTTGACGAATTGCAGGGGCCTAGAAACATTACCTGGTACGCCATAAAAAAGATAGTGAATAAATGATAAATGAATGAATGAGTTCTTGACACACAGTAGGCCCTGCATGACTGTTTGTTGAGTGACTGAATGAAATCGGGCCTTCTTCCTGATGTTGCTATGCAACGAATGGTCCTCCGACCCTCTTGGGACCATCTAACCAGGACAGTGACATTCTGGATGTGCCAGATTTCACTCCCTGTCAGTTCCACACAGAAAGAGCCACATGTCCTAAGGAGGCAGAGTCCCTGGCTGAAACAGAGCCCGGTCCAAATGGAAAGCCCCATCCCCCATGCCTCCTCCCCTAGTGACCAGCCTTAGCTGCTGGGACAGTGTGTTGAGGAGGCAGGCTTCCCTGGGAGCCCACCAAGCTTAACCCCAAGATGAACTTGGAGCCAGGTCAACGTGGCCTGAAAACATCCACAGAGGCCCTGCCCCCAGCCCGTGGGGTGGAGGGCTGCAAGCCCCACCCCCAGCAGAGGGTCCGCAGCTTTGGCCCAAGAAAGCCTGCCCATCAGGAGGCCACTACACACCACTCCCTGTTCAGGGATGCAGGATTATATGGAAGTTAACCGTGTTCCCATAAATTGCATATCTAGTTTACATTCCAGAGAGTGGATTTAATTATGCTCAACTGATCCTTTAGTTTTTTTTCCTCAAGTTCCAAATTAAAAAACCCTCCAGGCTGTCATTTTCAAGGGTTATGTGGCACTGATGGAGACGTACTGATTTTATAATTAAGATCCCAGTGCAAGCCTGGAGTTGGCAAAACCAAGAACCTCCAGCGTATGGCCTGATGCAGGCGTCTACCTTTCAAGGTGCATATCCATTGCATTCCAGCGCAGTCCAGTGTTGAATACACCACACAGCCCACCTCATTCAGTCCCGAAAGGTGTGCGTGGTTCTGTCCATTTTTACAGACTAGGAATTTTGGGGAATTAGGCGGCTGGATCAGCCTCGTAGGATCGCCGAAACCAAGTGCCACAAGCTGGGTGGCTCCAACCACGCAAATTTTTTTTCTTGTGGTTCTGGAGGCTGCAAGTCCAAGATCGAGGTGGTGGCAGCTTTGGTTCCTTCTGAGGCCTCTCTCCTTGGCTTGCAGATGGCCGCCTTCTCTCTGTGTCCTCACCTGGTCTTTCCGCTGTGTGCTCAGCCTGGGTGTCACGCTTCAGAGTCCCTCTTCGTTGAAAGACACCAGTCTGGCTGGGTCACGGCCACCCTACTGGGTTGTTTGCACTTCATTGTCTGCACATAAGTCACATCCCGAGGCACGGAGGGTCAGGCCTCAGAACGGACGGATTTGGTGGTGGGGACACAGCAGGGGTCCCGACACTCCGTGTGCGCTCACTGCCCCGGTGTCCTTACCCCAGAGCGCCCTTTCACTCTCGAAGTCACCCCCGTTGGATTGGTCGGTCCTGTGCGCACTGTTCTGTCCCTGCGGGATTCGCAAAACAGGGAAAGAACGGATGGAGTTTCAGCTCTGCTCCACCCACCAAGTCTGCCCTCCCGTCCTGCCTCTCAAATAGTCCCTGTGCACGAGCCTGTGGCTCCCACACGGGAAGCGCGCCCACCCGGCACTGTGCGGGGTCCGGGCAAAGAAAGCGGACGGGCGCAGGGACCGGGTGGGCGACGCGCAGTGCCCGAGGCTGGCCACGGACGCCAGAGAGGCGCGGGGCTCGCCTGGATGAACGCGCGCAGGTGGGGCCTCTTCTCTCCCTCACTTTTCACTTTCACTTTGGCCGACCACGTTCTATAATTGTTATTTGGTTCCAGAATGAAGAACACTCTTCGAAGGCAAAGGGAAGGCTGAAAGCAAGGGCCTGTGTCCAGGAGGATGCTGCGCGAGTCCACCGTGACGGCCCAGCCCGAGCCTTGTGCCAGGACTCTGCGGTTGTTTACCGCACCCTCACCCCACCAGGAAGGCCCGGCAGCATATGGTGCCGCGCTCCTCTCTCCAGCATCTTCCATGGCATACGCGTGAGCCTCTTCCCTCCTGGGGTCCGCGAGCCGGCCCCTCGCTGGGCCTGCGGCTGCATCATCCGACAGACTCCGGGTTGCGTATTGCTGGCCTCCGCCTCTGCGGCGAGCCGGCTCAGCCTTTTCACAGCTCATTCAGAAGAAGCAATGCCAGCGCCCTGAGACTGCGAACTTGACGGGTTTTGTCCGGGGCAGGACGGAGGGACGACTCCGGGAAAGTGTACGAATCCCAAGGACGAGCCAGACTTTGTCGGCCTGACCTACTCTCTTCCCGTGTAGCGCGATAACATGAAAATGATGACGAGACCGCCATACAGCGTGCACTCGCCGTGTGCCAGGCTTTGGGCCAAGTTCCAATCAGACCATTCACACAAACCCGTGAGGCTTGTCTCCCAGGCAGTGAGAGGCGAGTTTGGACTTGGGTCTGCCTCTTTCTTTAGTTTACTGGTTTTGACCGTTTGTGTAATCACCAAAAACGAGCTTCCCAAAATGCTTAATAATGCTGATTTTGCACTTCAAAATGACTCATTTTTGTCTACACTAAAGCATCCTAAAGTGCTTTCCCAGGAATCCATCTTCCACAAAACATGAATGTGTGCCCCGCCTTCCTGCCTTGACCTTTCTCCACATGTTTCCCAGGCTGACGGAGCCCTTCCCCTTTCTAAGGACCTCCCGGGCCTGGTCCCCTTGACAACCACCTGGACGTCCAGGCCCTGCTCAGCTGTGCGCCCCGTTAGTACTTGGCAGGAACGTTTCCTCTTCGAACGAGCGGTGGACAATTTTCTGAGCCCACTAGAACCTGCCTCAAACCCCAGCCCAAACCCTATCATGCCACCTTCCCCCTGCCCCTGCTTCAAGGCCAAGGGGAAGGCCTCCCAACCTTCCCCTTGGCCAGCGAGCATTCCTGCCCTTGCTCTCATCCATCCCAGCTTGCCAGTGAGCACCTGCCTGGGCTCTGACTGTGAGCAAAGCACATTAACACTAAGTACGCTCAGTGCTGACTGTCCCTTTTTAACCTGGAAACAGTTCTCGGCCCTCCCCGCCAGCTAAACTCCACGTGGGCACCACACCCCACCCCCAGGCCTTCATTTAAATTAACAGCACCTGCCAATGAACTGTGACCATGACACCCCCTCCCCAGTCTGGCCACAGCCCTCCTTTTCTTTTTGGCCTTCTTCTAGGGTGACCGACTTGTCCCCGTTTTTCTGGGACATTGCTGGTTTGAGCACTGAAGACCCACAGGACCCAGGCAAACCTGGACAGCTGGTCAACCCCCCTACCCACCCCAGTGTGGATTAAGGTTTTTCTCCCCAATTCTTCATCCTCTGCCTGAAATGTTCTCATCTCACCGTTGGCCTTTCAAGGCCAGGTTCAAAAGCTTTTCTCTCGTCAGACACTCCCTTATCGTTGTCCTTAACAGATGCTTCTCCTGAAGCGCTTAGCCAAATCCCTTGGCCTAGCACCTGAGCTAATCAGCCGCTGACTACCATCCCATTCTCAGTCTGGCTGGCTCCCTTCTGGGAGGCTCTTCCTGTTACGCCTACCCATGCGTCCCTCTACGCCCAGCAGGGTCCCTGATACAAGGGGTCCATCGAACGGGCTGGCACTTGTTCAGGATGGGCTGACGGTTTGGCTGGTCCTGCTCTCCCTGCAGGTCCAATCTAGGAAGGTCGAGCGAGGCCACGCAGGGGTCCAATGGCGAATCTGGAACTGATTGTGCTCCTTCTCCTCCAGCCAGAAACACGGGAAACAATGCTAAAGTCTCAGCGGGCACGGGGCTCCTCCCTGCACCGCGCAGAGCTGGCTCTCGCCCACGAGCCGCGTGTTCGCTGCTTCCTGGGGTCAGACCCGGGCTTTGCCAATCTGCGCAAGCAGGAGTCCACAGTTGCCCAGAATGCCTCCCGGAACGAGAGACAGTCGTCACACCCTCCGCCTGGTCATTCAGAGTCGCTACCATTACGTCATTCGCTTGGGAAATTGCGGGGGCCATTGCTTTACAATGGATAGAAAGGGGATAGAAAGGAATCTGGACAAGGCAGAGCCACCGAGGCCGAAGCAGGCCACCCTGACAGGCGCTAGGGAAGACGCTGAGCTTCACACCCTCCGGGGGGCAGGGACCGTCGGCCTGCAGGTGACCAGGTGACCGTGCGCAGTCGGGGGCAGGATGGCCATCGAAAGCCAGTGGGGTGGCAATGATGGGAAGCTTCTGCATCTAAGGATCTGGTGGAGCGCCTTCTTAGTTCTCCGGAAGTGACGATCTTTTTTGTTTTAAAGCCAAGTAGCCTTGTTTTCTAACCTGTATCAACTACAAGGAAGCAAGGTTTCCACTGAGTACTTTTCTTCTGATGACGTCACAGTACATTGGTTTTCTGGAAGCTGTTACATAGAGAGAGGCTCTCTCTAGAGAGAGAAAACTCTCTCCCTCTCTTTCTCTCTCTTTCTCTGTATATATAAACACATATACATATATAAGTGTACATACACAAATATATACATACATATTATATGTAAAGTACATATGTACGCATTTAAACAGCTTTTTATTGTTATTGATACTGCACTATATTTGTTACTTATTACTTAAATACGTGCATATACATACACGTGGGGAGAGAGAGGTAAAGATCACCGCCACCCCGAAGGCGCATGCTGGGAGGGGGCGGGGCAACCACCGGCCCCGCCCTCCCCACCCACAGTCAGGATGCTGCAGGGGTCCTGGATGAACTGAGCTGGCGCTGAACGCTCCGTGGCCTGCCTGCTCCCAGGCCAGTTAAACAGCTCTTTGAGAGGAAGGCCTGGTGCTTGAGGCTCCTGCCGTGTGTTCTGGGCCAGTGCAGGCACAGGAAACACCACAGATGCCTACGTCACTTTGAGAATTTACACAAAAGTACAGCCTGGTTTGCATCATCTCCTTTCCAAACGCTGGGCGACTCGGCACACTGCAGAATGCGGTGTTTTTCCAACGTTCAACATCGCTGGTAAAATTCCTCCGATAACATGGAGGCCCCGCGTGCCGTGTGTTGTCAGCGGGGACATCCGTGTCCCCTGCTTAGACGCGCCTCCTCCTAGGAAGTGGAGTTTTACCCCGCCCCCACCCCGATCAAACGGTGGACGGTTTACACTCTCGTTCTGAGGACTTAAATAGTTCTCCCGGATTACGACCACTGCCCTAACTGTACAAGGGGAAGCTGCCGTGTTTTTAAGTTAATCACAGGTAACAAAGAGTGGGGATGTACTAAAAGATTAAAAAGTAATTAAAAGATGCCCTGGCTGGCGTAGCTCAGTGGATTGAGCGCGGGCTGCGAACCAAAGTGGTCGCAGGTTCAGTTCCCAGTCAGGGCACATGCCTGGGTTGCAGGCCAGGCCCCTAGTGGGAGCCACGTGATAGGCGACCACACATTGATGTTTCTCTCCCTCTCTTTCTCCCTCCCTTCCCCTCTCTAAAAATAAATAAATAAAATCTTTAAAAAAAAGTAATTAAAAGACAAAGAATACAATAAGCAGCACTGGCTGAACATGCACACGGCTCTATCCTTTGCTCCTTCCCTCCCGCTCTTCTGACAGTGCTTTCTACCCAGTGACGTAAATGAGCATTTGTTAAACAAGGTGGGAACCACATCTGCCCTTAGGCAATGCCAAGAACTCCCTTCTGCATCTCCAAAAATATTGACGCGATACTTTCGTAAGTTAACCGTGGGCTCATATACATAACTCTCAAATATCAGATTACCTAAATAAAGGCAAATTAATTCCCTTTTTTAATAGCAAAAGGAAGAGCATAGAAAAAATGTTTCATAGACAAGGAGGCAAGGAGAACATTCTTGGACTCTAGTCTCCTAGGGCTTGGCCCTGGACTAGTTCTGTGAATATCCATACATTCGGGGCATCTCCTGGAGACTCAGTGTGCACGCCAGTGTGTGATGGAGGTAGACCAGACGAACTGGAAGTCCCTCATAGCCCTAAGGGTTCGTTCGTCTATAAGGGGAAAAAAAAAAAAGAAATAGGAATCACTTAATTAGGGTTCACTAGGATATTATTTGTTTCTAAACTTCCAGTCTTGGAGAGCACTATAGAATTAGGATTTGAATCACAAGCCTGGGGCTTGGCTGCTGTCCCCTGCCTTCTGAGAGTCCTGATTTCCTAACCGGAGGCGATCAGGGGCAGGAGGAAATGCTTGGCGCTCCACAAAGCCGGTGGAGAATGCAGGCCACGTTTCGCAACTGAGGAAGAGTCAACACGCCCACGTCGAGGTGGAAGAAGGGAACTCGATTACCCGAGTCCCGTGCCGGATGCCATGTTCGCCCGGGGGCACGCACACAGAAGTGTCTTCAGAGGTAACAACAAGACTGAAGATTTGGAGCAGCCATCAGACACACAGTAGGATTTGGTTATGACGCCCGCACCATCTGAGAGAGGACGGATGATGAAGGTGTCAATTAAATGACTCTGGAAACCAGTGACCTACTGGTGTACGGGATGCCTACCTGCTGGCCCAGGGAAAAGGCAAGTCTCATCTCCCAAACACCGCAGATGGAGTGGAGCTTATTAAAACCGAACAATAACAATTAGTCGTCCTGGTATAAAGCCTACTAATCTGGAGCATAATATTAAGTAATATTTTAATGTAATTCATATTGAAAACATAACATGAATCATTATTAGTATTGTGGTCATTAATACTTTCTGAGCAGTGTGCTAAGGACATTCTAGAAATCATGTCATTTATTATTCCTAGTAATCTATATGAGAGGTTCTATTATGGGTCTTATTTTCCAAATGGGGAAACTGAGGCACAGGCAGGGGGCGTAGTCTGCGCCTTGGTACATAGCCGAGTTCTTCTAACCCCTGAGCATACCAGCCGGATCCAGTTCCTGCTTTTAATAATAAAGAAATCACAATTTAAAAAATCACTCCAGAGTGTGTTTCACTGTAATGTAACAGTTAAAATCCAATTGCAAACCAACTGTGTCGAAGTGTTTCATACCTCTGATCATCAACAAACAAGTGAACTGCTCCATTTCTGAAGCGTCACAGTCTGGGAGCATCCGTTCATCCCTGTTAGAATTCATTCTGAACTTGACAACTACAGGCAGGGTTTCTAACCACACAACTTTAAAGGTGGGGGGGGCACGTCTTTTACACACCACCCTTTCTTGCCGTTCTGAAACCTGTGAACGACAAAGTGGTTTTTCTCCCGCCCCGGTTGCTGGCAGGGCTGCAGCTCCTGGCCGCATGTGAGAGATCTCTGCTCAGAACAGGCTACAGGGGCCGCTGCCTGGCTTCTGCCCCTGATGCTTCCAGAACAAGTGCCATGGAAACCAGGCTTGACAGGCTCCTGGGGTGTCCCCTGACTGCCTGATGAAGACATCACAGACCAAACGGAGCATTTAAATGCTGCGCTGGCTGCTTTACATCCATCCCTTAGCACGCAAATAACGTCCTGTTCTGACTCTGGGTTTTCTCTTGCAGTGCAGGACTCAGCGGAAGCCAGTTGCCAATGACTTAGTCAGTGGCTGTCTCTTATTTCTAGGTGTTGAGAAATGCTTCAAATTATCACCGTGTAATAAGCTTCTGCAGTTGTTCCTTTACTCTGCCCGAGGGCTTACGTCTGGTTTGGGGTGCCCTTCCCTCTATCCTGTGGGTTTTCAGTGTGTGCTGATAAGTTTGTGCTTTGAACTTGCTAAGGATTACAAATGGGAGCTGAGATAGTGTGTGTTACGTATTATCACATATTAGGGGAGTGACTTCAGCACAGGAAGCTAAATGGGGGAAGGAGGAATTCTAAGATTCTACTGGAGGCATTTTTGCCAGATACTGTACTCAAAATAAGAAGAATCTGAATTTTTTCCCACCAAATTTCTCACCCAAAGGAGAAAGATGTTAAAGCGCATGACTTATAACCTTCACCTCCACATGGATATTTTAAACTTGAATAAATTTTCAAAACCCATATACCTGCATCCTATTGTAAGATTTAAAAAAAAAAAATCTTAAGGCTGTTGGAAGTTAGAAGCTTCTGTTGGAAAACTGTATTGGGATTGTACTTAAAAAAAGAAAAAAACTTTTTTTCATTCTTAATGCTGCTGCACTAATGACAAATATGTAATTTCTCAAAATGGTCCAGATTGCCCTGACTGCTGTGACTCAGTGGGTTGGGCGTCATCCTGCAAAGTGAAAGGTCGCGGGTTTGATTCCTGGTTGAGGCACATGCCTGGGTTACAGGTTTGGTCCTGGTTGGGGCACTACAAGAGACAACCAATCGATGTTTCTCTCTCACATTGATGTTTCTCTCTTTCTTTTTTGGAAGGAAAGAAGGAAGGTAGGTTCAGATCCAAGAAAAGTCTGCTTGTAGCTGAGCCACACATGTATGAAGCTGAAAACTAGGGTGAGTTCGTTTTGAGTCCCAGTAGAATCCTTGTTTGCATCAAACACTGAGCAAAGATCTTTAACACAGAAGTTCTTTCTGTCTGATATGTTATCTAGTGAACTATCAGAGTTCCCCCTTCACAAATACAGCTACTTCCTGCAAGTCCAAAACCAGTCATGCTGCCTGGACATTTTTGCGCCTCTTTCAATAAGATCACTTTCTCCACACCCATGTTCCAATGCCTTCCTACCAACAGTGATGACTAACTTTATTCAGAAGTGTCCAATGCATTTCCACTAAGATTGCCATCTCTAAGACATTTATTACTTTGCACAGGCCGGGCTATAAAGTCAGAGTGTTTTGATCCCCCTGTGATGTTTCTCTGCATTTTATCATGGTTTTCTACTTGAAATTTGTTATTTGGATAAATTTCTTGCCACCTAAACTACAAGCTGCATGAGAGGAGGGACCATCTCTTTACCTGCAAAGAGGGTACCCCCTGATGTTATAGCCTTCCAGCACCTTGCACACAGTAGTTGCTCAATAAATATAAATGGGAGGAAGGACCCAGAAACTGCCCCTCTGGGAATGCCTCCTACACAGGGCGTGGACAGATGCTCATTCTCAACGATGAAAGGCAAGATCAATATCACACGCTCACCAACAGAGGAACGATGGCATAAACATCCATCCCGTGCAAACCACGGATCGCCACGTATACAGAAACATATAGAACACACACAGGCACTTCATACTGCAAAAACATGTTAGATAAAGAAGGTGTGGGAAAATGTCCATGATACTATTATCCGGAAAATGTTAATAAGAAAAGTTGCCAAAAGTATGCGCAATATGCTCCCATTTTTAACAAGAACATGCATATATACTCTATGTTGAACTACAACATATTTTTAGGCATTGCAAATGTCTGAAAGGGTTCTTGTAAGTAATATTTCTGGGAAAGGGAATGTGGTAGAGAAAAGTAAGGAATTTTGCTGATCTTCTTTACACCCAGTATAAAAGGTTAAGGAAAATAAATGTTATCTAAATGAGTGAATGAATGGAAGGAAGGAAAGGAAGGAAGGAAGGAAGGAAGGAAGGAAGGAAGAAAGAAAGAAAGAAAGAAAGAAAGAAAGAAAGAAAGAAAGAAAGAAAGAAAGAAAGAAGTCTACATAACCAACAGTTAAATCCGTATGCCTATTCTGGTTGTCAGGACAAGCTGAAGAACTCAGTCCTCTCCCAGAATAAAACATTCCAGAGAAGGCAGCTATTTACTGAAAGGCAACACAGCAACATGCAAACTACCCAACCTGAAAGTTCCCAGACTCCACCCCTGGCCCATCGGCTACCTACCGAGCTGTGTGGCCACGTAGCTTCCTATAGCAGTCTTTCCTGATGCATCTATCTACAGTAAGGTTGGGTGGTCCACAAGATTCCAAAGTCCTTCTGGATTCTAAATTTCCCACCCAGTTTTTTAAGCAAGAGAGAAAAAGAGCATGGAAGAGATGATGAGGGTCACAAAATGGGCAAAACTTTCAAGACGTTAGCTGTGCTACAGTTAGAAGACAGGTAGTTAACCGCATGTGATAATAAAAAAAGGAGGGTGGGGGGAGAGGTCAGGAGGTTAACATTCATTTTAGACTTTGCTTCACGATAGGAACTTCGTCTTTCATCCGCATTCAACCCCACCTGACCTCCTAGGGACGAGGGAGCACTCGTTACAGCATGAAATTTCAAACACCCAGATGATGGTCCATTTGGAACGGATTACACGTCTGCCTTCTGTCGGCAAGCCCTCCCGAACCCGTATTGCATCCATATGCGGCCGGGTCCCATCCGTGGGTCCAGTTTTCTTCCCCTTGGGGGAGAGTGGGCGAACAGGGCAACAGTTTATTTAGCACAGAAGTCTTTCTGAATATTCTCTGTTTTGTTTTGTTTTTTTTTGTCACTTTTCTACATTGGAAACCAGAAAGGTATACGACGGTTGATCAACCAGTCACGTCTATTAATGACGCCATTGAGGGAGAGGACCTGGACCTCATCAACCTGATATGTAGCCGCTTGTCTCCGAAACCATATTGATCCATGAATTTCACTCCAAATATGTCACGGATAGAAGACCAGGAGGGTCGCTCTGATATAGCCTAATGAAAAGAGCTCGTTTTTTTATTTTCCAGCCTCAGCTTAAAAAGAAAAAGGCAACTTCTTTGAATCATGACATCCTATTAGATGCAAAAGGGGCCGACGGTTTTCATTGTCCCTGGTGAAATTATATACAGTTCCTTTTACGATTTCTGACAGAGGATCTTAATTAGGCCCTAGAAAGGATGAGTTCATTTTTGCAGCCAACTTTGAAAGACGATCTTCCCCACCTAATTCTACTTGGAAATCGATAGACCCAGCTTCGCCTTGAGCAGCCCCAGAGAGGCAGCCCCACCGGGTCCTCCCCCAGGCCCCTCCCTCTAGTATTCATCACCCAGGTGCGTCTCTGTTCCTCTGGCAGAGCTGCGAAGAACGGTGTGGTTGATGAGTGTTGGGAACCCCGGGGAAGAAAAAGTTTCCACGCGGGGAGAAGGACGGAAAGGATGGTATTTTCTCCCTTGAACAGGGAGGCTGGGGGATTTTGGCATCCACTGTCAGAGGGGCTGATGGGACGAGGCAGGCGACGGGCCGGCCTGGTGAGCTCTACGCTGTGCACCCGCCTGCCACAAACTCCCCTTCCCCCATCATGCTGTCCTCCCTGGTGCCTCCGACTGGGACCCCCACCTTCCCCACTGCAGCTCCTCAGACTGGAGGGACCTTTTCCTCCAGCCCTACCCACACCTGCCTACCCTGTGTGGCCCCTACTCACCTGCGCAGGCTGAAACAGCGCAACGGTTCAAGTAAGAACTGCCGTGTAAGCATCGCTACAGGGGCTTCTGGGAGTAAACCCCCCAAGACGCCTCTTCCCAGGTCCTGTCTGCCACACCCGGCACAAATCCGGGCACAGCCTGGCAAACCGCAATCCTGGACGCTAAGCAATGGACCGGCATTGGCCCCCACTGTCCTGCCCCCAGAAAGCAGACACTGCGGAGGCTCAGTGAAGTGGGGGGAGCTGACAGAGGCGGCGGGGTGGGTAGGCACCTTATCACAGGGCAGGTGGGCCTTTCGATGACCCCAGGAGGACACCGCACCACTTACCCATGGAACTGAGCCCACCTCTACTAGAGCCCTTCTGGGTCAGGGCGCAAGGACAGGGGTGCCCACTGTCTGTCTGCGGTGCCCTGCGGTGACACGGCCTGCTTCTCCCCCTTGGACTATTCGATGACTTAAGTCTTTCAGGGACTCAGCTAAGATGTTCAGCTTTGTCACACATTTCAATGCAGTGGGGGGAAAATAAGTCACCACTGTCCTTGAATGCCAGGCTCATACAAGCACGGCTGTTTTCCCCAGATTCTGAACTTGGAAGTGTTTATTCAAGTGCACGGCAAACCCGTGCTGTGCTCACTTGTAATGAAAACACTGCCCACCTAGAAAGTCTATTTGGCAAATGCCCTTAGTCCAGTTACCTTTGGGAGAACCTTCCTGATTTTGTTCGGTCCCACTTGGTCTCCAGACCCTTGTCCTGAATTCACACGTTTCTTCCACATGTATGATGGGCCCGCCTGTGCAAAGGAGCCATCTGAATGAATGAGGTAAGTGGGAACTGAATTATCTGGTTTCTGATAAACCAGCCAATAGTTGGACCTTCGAACAGAAGCATCATTCCTGTCTCGCGGCGTGGGTTTGTGGAGTTTCTCCCGTCCCCTCGCCCCCCCTACACCTGTCCATTCATCCAGGAGCCAGATTTCCCTCGTGTTACTCACATCGGGGCATGTCGCCGCACTTGTCTTCCGGAAACCTGCTGGGTGACCAGAAGACCTCACTCACATCCACACTGAGTCTCTGTCTTCCTGCAGGATTTCGACACGTTCTTCCAACTTGTTTGGTGTTCTCCTCCGCCAAGGTTTCTGAAATTTGCCTGAGCTGAATGTGCCATGGACACTGCCTGCCTGACACACTCGGTTCCCCGTGACCGAGTGTGAATAATGGACTGTGACCCATCCCAGCGGCAGCCACACGCTCATTTGCACGGCATACAATCACAGTTGGACGACTCACAACACAGCTGCGAGCGCGCTGTTCAAGATCGAATCCTTCACAGCTTTCTTGTTTTTAGCTCATTCTCCAGTGAATCCAACTTTTATTAATTTTTCCACAAACTGGATTGAATACCAGCGGGACACAGTAATGAGACTCAGCAAACAGTTTGGGAACGTTCAGACACGAGAGACCTGCTTAAACGCAGTGATTACCCCTGACGCTACTTTTTTTTTTTTTTTTTCCATTAGGGAATCTTCACACAGTAATCATTTCAATCATTCATGTGAGTTGGACCCTAATCTCTCCAAATACTTTCGGGCCATTTGGACTTAGTTATTGGCTCGAGATGGAATATAGCTCAGCCACGAGGACCTGAATTTTTCATACCAGGGATTACACCATGATGCGTGCACAGTAAATCGCTTTTAAATGCACGTGGCTTCCTAAAGGACTAAGTGGTGTGCAGAAACAAACAGAGATCACCCGATGGGGACTAGCAGAGGCTGCGCAGGCTGAGCTCGCTGCAGCAAGGGCGCCAGCCACCGCCATGTGCACTTGGCAGAGAGGCGACGAAAATCAGCGAGCAGGGTCCACGGCACAGCTTCACGGTGGGAACGGCGGAGGCCTCAGGTGCGTCCTGATTGGATGCTGTCCTGGCGAAGCTGGGGAAGAGCTGCCTGGAAGGGGGCGTCCTACGTCATCAGTTAGGGCCTCCTATTTGGCTTTCTCCACTTGGTCCCACGTTGCAAACAGGGGTAAGAATTAGGGATGGTGTCAAGTTCTGGCCACCTGGGCTCACTGTTTCCTGCAGGTCCTGGGTCAGAATTCTGTTTCTCTCCATGGTGCGGCCATGGTTTGTACAACTGAGACACACTGAAAGTCTCGCTTAAATCCGGCAGCTTTCAACCGGCCAAGCGACGCCGACATATGCTGCTTCCCATCCAATCGGCTGGCTGAGCATTATTTTCTGTGATTACGCAATGCAACTTATCCCCCACGTAGATTATTATGAGGAAAGTAAAAAAAACACAAAGAAGAAAATAATACCAAGTATCCACCTTGTTTAAAAGAGAACCCCATTAACAGGTTTGGAGTATACCTTTCCACTATTCTTTTTATATACGAGATTTGCAAAAATAAAATTGAACCGGGCATAATGACCTGCAAACTCTTTTATAACCCACAAGAAACTAACAGTTCCACAAATGCCCTCAGCCTTGTCATTTAGCAATTATCCCTATCACTATTTTAATGACCGTGTTATTTTAATGACATTAAAGTTTCATGCACTCTGCTGATTTGTATGGCATTCCTAATTTTTCACCATGATGGAAAAAATACTGCATGAAAGTTTCCTGCGGGTAACTCTTATCATGAGGCTCTGAACCAACAGATTATCAGAAGAAAAATTTAAAGGTGTCATTGCTGGGACTCAACCAAGAAGTGGCAGCATAGAGAAGACCCGTGGAGGTGGGGGTGTCCTGGCTGTGTGTGTCCCACCGTCGCCTGTCCCCGGACCCCCTCGCTTCTCTTCCTGGGCCTCAGGTCCCCGTCTGTGCGAGGGACAGGCCCCCGGGAGATGCAGGAACAGCACTGCTTTGCCATCCCTGCGCCTGCTCTTCGTGAGAGCAGGGGTGGGCCTGGTGACTCGGGGCAGCACCCCACAGCACCTGCCCCCTGACAGGTGCCCTTGAACTGGAACCCTGCACGTCTTGGTGGAGGTGGGCAGGTGGCCGCTCTGGGCTGCCTGCTTTCCCCACCCCAGCAGGCTCGTGAGGGCGTCACCGAGTTCTGGGAGCCGTTTCTGGGCCTGTAAACTTCAAAGGGTGTCGGGTGGCAGCCTGCCTGCCAGCCTGGGGCCCGCGGAGCTGAGCTCGGAGGTCACGCTCCTGCAGCAGAGACAAACCTACTCTCCAGGGAAAACGTATGGCCGGGCTGTTTCCCATCAGGGTCCAAACACTCGAGCACAGAGCTCCCCAGGCAGAAACCAGCCCTGCTGCTTTGCCAGGGAAGCAGGCGCATTCAAAAGTTGTGATCGGGCTGGGCCCCGGGCAGAGGTCCTGAGGCCGACCCCATTCGGGGGTGCCCTCCAAGGAACAGGATATAAAATTATTCAAATTAGCTGTGTGGTGTGCGAACATCAAGGTCCGCAAGCGAGACACGACACCGGTCCTGTGTCTTCTACATCAACCTGTCCTGTCTTCCCAGGGAGACGCCCGGTCCCCAGCATCGTGTCCTGCTGACAGCAGGCCCAGGGCGGCCCAGGGCCGGGTCTGTGTGCGGAAGGCCGTCATCCACAAGGTGCACACGGCACCCCCCCCCACGCCCACCCGGTGTGCAGAGCGCTAAGGGGGCACCGGGCAGGGAGACTGCGCTCTGCTGAGGACCCCAGGAGAGGAGCGCCAACAAGCAGACTTCTGAAGCAGCCCGGGAGCGCGCAGAGGGCTGCGGTGTGCGAGCCAGAGCGGGGCGGGGCGCTCCAGGTAGGGACAGTACCGGGAACGGAAAGCGGGGAGGCTCAGAAGTTTGCACTGGGGTTTATACCCAGAAGAACTGAAAACAGGGACTCAGACAATTACTGGCACACTCAAGTTCACAGCAGCGCAGTTCACAGTAGCCAAAAGGGGGAAGCGACTCAAGTGCCCGGTGACAAATTCGAGGCTGAACATAGGCGGTTTACAGATACAGCGCCCTATGGCCCTTAGACGGGAGGGAAATCCTGGCACCGGCCACCACATGAGTGAACCTGGGGGGCATTACGCCAGGTGAAACGCCCAGTCGCGAAGGAACAAACGCTGTTTGGTTCCACTCCTGAGAGTCCCCCCAGTGGTCAAGTTCGGCGACAGAAAGTAGGATGGTGGCTGGCAGGAGCTGGAGTGGCGGGGAGCGCGGAGTGACTGTTCGTGGGGACAGAGTCTCATCGCTGCACGAGGACAAGGGCGTGGAGATGGAAAGTGACGAGGTCCGCACCGCAGTGTGCGGCTGCACTTCCGGCCGCCGAGCTAAGCCCTTGACTCTCTTTGTCCGGATGAGCGCGGAGCTTGGAAAGGTGGGTTTCCATTTCAGCCGGAGCTCTCGGGGGTCACCTAAGAAGGGACAGAGAAAAAGAGAAAGAGGGGGCTCCCCCCACCCCCCAGCACCCCTGTGGAAAGACTTCCCCCGACCAGTGCTCAAAATTTACCCCCCTCCCCCCGTAAAGTACAGCACAGAAAATATAGTCAATAATATTGTAATAATGGTGTATGGTGGCGGGTGGGTCCTAGGTCTGTTTGGGTGATCACTTGTTAAGTTACGCACACATCTAATCACCATGTTGTACACCTGAACTATATAAAATTGTATGCTGTGAAGTGTAATTGAAAGAATTCTTTTTAATTTTTCAAGTTTGTTCCTCAAACACACAAACACACCCACAACTTTCCCAGCAAGGCTAAGACGGCAAGAACTGAATGGAATAAACCTCGAGTGTCAGAAGCCCGTCCATAACGCAGGCCCATCTGGAAGCTGGTCCAAAGGCCCCGCTTGGACTTCTGCGTCCGGCAGAGGGCTTGGCGGGGTCCGCGCGGCGGCGGCCCTGCGTGCTGACTCCTCTCCAGGCTGCGAACGACAGAAGAAGGGGGAAGTGCACTGTGTTCCAAACTCAGTTCTCCTCGGGGTTTATTTTTAATGCCAGAGCTCTCGTTCTAGTTTTCAGTGGCCCAAAACGGCACTTGGTCAAGTTCTCCGGTGACATCAGCAGGCCTCGAAGGCACACACTCACTAGCGCGGGCTGTGACGCTGTGGCTCTGAGCTCAGAAAGGCCTTTGCCTCCGCCGCTATGGAAACCAGGGCCAGAGGAAGGGGGAGTCGGCTCTGGGGTGAAACTCAGGGTGCGGAGGCAAAAGGGTAAAATCCCCGGGGAAAAAGCTGCCCAGCACCCCTGAAGGTGAACGTGCACGAGCGCGCACACGCACACACACATCTCGCTGGTGTGTGAAATGGTGCACCCCCTACCTTCCAATTACACTGTCGGATCTATCGCTATGACGCTAGCTGAGCAAATAAAACCCAGCGCTTTTGCAAGCTGTGCAAGGGCTGGGCCTTCAACTCCTTGAGAGCATCCTCCGCGGGCTCCTCCTCCTTTCCAGATGGTACCGATTAAGTGGACGACCTTCGTCCTCACAGATGTTAACCAAAGAAACCCGATCCAAGGCGGGAATGAAGGAAACTAGACACAACGACTGTACCCGAGGGCAGCAAAAGTAAGTATCACGCATACAGTGGGCCGAGCCGGTTAACCTGAGGGGCTGCTGCTTTGAGCTGCAGCCGTGATGGGCTCCGCCCTTTCCCGCGTCTTTGTAATTAGCAGACCCACGGCGGAAGGAGCGTTTAAGGAGATCTGAACCTGGGAGTCCTTCCGCGCACTTCATTTTTCCTCGGTATTGTTGCAGAGGCAATTTCCACCTGCTCGTGAAACGGGAAGCGTGGCTTTGTAAGATTCTAGATCAAGAATGATGAGCAAGGAAGGGTGAAGATTGCTCTGTGTCGAGATGTGGTATTTTCTTTCTTTTTAAATAAGATGCCATGTATTTTTAGAGAGGGGGAGGGAGGGAGGAAAAAAGGGAGAGAAACATCGACTGGTGGCCTCCCGCACACACCCCGACCGGGGATCGAACCTGCAACCCAGGCACCTGCCACTGGGAATTGAACAGACAGCTTTTTCACTTTGCAGGACCATGCCCAACCCAAAGGCACGTCTCGGAGCGAGATGTATCATGTAGTGGAAAGGACATCCCCTCCGGCACCTGGGCCCCAGACAGATCCACTTAGGAAGCCCCTGCAGAATGGGGGCACTCCGTGGAACCATCTCCCCGTCTGAGCCCTAATATTTTCCTGAACAACAGGTGGCAGTAGAGAGACACCTTCTGCGGGCGCTAATTAAAGAGGAGGGCTTGTTCCCAACGCTGCTGAAAGGAAAGGATTGGATAGCGAAAAAACACAACCTGATTCAAGTTTGTTGGCTCACGCTGCCGTTTCTACATATGTTACACCTTGCGCTCAGCTATTCTCTCCCTGCCACCTCCTTTTCTTATTGAAACCTTGGGACAAAAATAGTTTCCTTGCTGGAGAGACCTGCAGCTTCTGCAGTTAACAGACCTCCAACCACCAACTCGCATTTACAATCTCTCTCATTCTCTCTCTCTCTCTCTCTCTCACACACACACGCACGCACACACACACACACACATGCACACACACACACCCCAGAGCTCAAGCTCGTCAAAGGCACAGATTCCACAGCGACAAAGCCAAGGGGTGCTTTGTGAGAGAGCTACCATATGATGGGAACATTTGGTTTCTGAACTGCCTTAAAACGGTGACCTTTTCCCCACTGCCAAATAAACATTCTGCAAGCTGCACTCATGCAGAACAAAAGGACCATCCGCTCCCCGGGCGTGCTGATCAAAGGGGTGACTTTTAGATCCTGTCGGCATTTTGACCCAAAAGGGCCCTTGCTTGAATTTTTAGCAGAGACCGGGCCACTTTGCTCTTAATGCACACCTCACATTAAAAAAAAAAAAATCCTGTAGACAGTATGCAGAGAGAGAGAGAGAGAGAAAGAGAGAGAGAGAGAATATAAAACACGAGTCCCAGGGAATCCACATGACCGATTCTGGGTAAGAAACGCTGGAGGCATCTGTTCCAGTGGGAGCTGCCCCAACTGTGAGTAACTGCAAACGCGAAGACCCGGGAAATACTCTCTGCAGCTCCTCCAGCACGTTGTGCCTGGAAATCCCATCTCGGCAGCTCGGAGTCACCCGTTTGGAGGCAGCGCCGCCCAGCTCAGGTCTGCGGGTGCAGCTGCCCATCCTGCCGATCCCTGCAGGTCCCCAGGCAGGACCTCTCCTCCCACCCTCGCCCCAGCCTGTACCCACCCTGTGCGGCCTGCGGTCACGTAGCTGTGGTCCACTTCTATCACTACGGATCCAAATGGAAGAAGGGATGCTTTAAAGTTTGGGTCGGTACCGGACGCAGGAGTCGCTGATCACTCCGCCTGCTGCTCTGCACTCCCCGTGCCTTGGTCACCGGAAGGTAGAGGTGTCTCTCCCTCCTTGATTAATGTGAGCACTCCCCAGCCCACGGAAGTGGCCAGTGTGATGCTGTCCCAACACCCACTGTGGTCGAGTCACTGTCTTCTAAAAGTGACTATTCCGAAGGGCCAAGCCTAGTTCCCCTGCTATGCCCAGCGAGCCAGGAATCTATAAATCTTGAATTCCTTCTTCTGCTTCGCCCCAGGATTCTCTGCCCAAATAAGGACCGATGGCCAACCTGCTAACTAGCGAATAGACCACCTGGCTAAGTACCTCATGCTCTTTCTTCCAGGTTCACCAGAGCATCAGTTCCTCCTGAAAGTTGGCTCCCGCTCCCTCTCCTGAGCCTAAATTAAACCCCGCACCCGTGTATTCCCACCATGCACTGTGCCCGCCCCTGTCACAGCAAAGTCATAATTTGTTGTCATTATGACCGGCTATGAGCCTGTCTTCTCTATGAGGCTGTGAGCTCCTTGAGGAATAATCGGATCCTTTTCCTCTCTCGTCCCCATGTGCGCCTGGCCCAGGTGTTGGGCAGATGGACGGAGGGGTGGCATGTGGGCGAAGGGACAGTGAGGTCCGACTGAGAGGACCCTGGCTTCCCCAGTCCCTCCGCCTTGCCGAGGACACCGGTCCGGATCACATCCGTCATGAGGACATCCTCAGCCACAGGACGATCCTTAAGAATAGACTATTTTTAAAGAAAATTGAATCCACATCCAAAGATGGCCCCGGACCGTGATGGCGGATGCGTTCTCCCCGAGTTCCCCCAGAACCGTTGCGAGCCTTGCTAATGATGGAAATCGTGGCACCGATCCAGTGCGCAGCTGCGCAGCAGGAGAAACCCAGGGCAGTGAGGGCGTTGCCCACCAGACCCTGTTCTGTCATCACCAGGCTTTGGGACAGCGGTTCAAGCAATCACGTGTCAGTGTCTAGATGTCCCCGGGGCCTGCTTCCTTCCCTCTGGCTCTGGAGGACCGAGGACGGACGGGAGCCTGGGGTCTGGACCAGGGGGAGGTGGAAGAGGCATGGAGGGAGCATAGTTTAAGGGGGCACAGAGTCTGAGAACAGGGCCAGTGCAGAGTCAGCGCCTGGGAGCAGGGCCTCCTTAAATTCTGCATCTCAGGTGTCTCATTAGGTATTCCTCTTCCATCTGCATGGGTTTGGGAGACAAGAATTTAACTTTCCTAACAGTCACGTCATAGAGATTTCTGGGTGGGAGCAATGTGGACTTCTGGGGGAAGAGACGGCAATGGTCTTAGCAGATGCACAGCCCAGGTCCTCACCAGCCGAGGAGGACACAATCATCTGAGTGAGGCCCCTTGCACATGAACTTGCCCCTGTCTTCAGCCACTCCGAGAGCACACTGGAGCAGGTCTGAGTGCCCCAGAGCTGCTGTCACCAAGCACCACAGACTGGGGCTTGAACGACACACATTTAGCGTCTCACAGTTCTGTGGGCCGGAAGTCTGACATCAAGGTGCGTGCCGGCTCGGCTCCTTCCGGGGCTGCAAGACGGGGTCTGTCCCCGGCTGCTCTCCTGGCTTCTGGGGGACGCTGGCCGCCTTCAGCATCCTCAGCTTCTCGAAGCACCACCACACCGCTCTCTGCTTTCACCGCCACGTGGTGCCCCCGAGTGATGTCTGTCTGCAACATCCCTCTTCTTGTACCGCCAGTCACACTGGGTCCAGACCCACCCCGGTGATTTCACTTTAACATGGTAACCTCCAGAAAGACCCCATCTCCAAATGAGGTCACATCCTCAGGAGCTGGGGGTTGGGATTTCTAGCACGAATTTGAGGGATACGGTTCAGCCCACAGAAAAGCACATGTACCCGCCTGTGCATTCTCAAGGCTCCTCAAATTTCATCTTTGTGAATATCCTTCTACGACCCTTCTGACCCCAAACCAACACCTTCCTGCAATCATGTCATGAATCGTACACTCCCTGTGAGCCCCTCTCCCCATTGGGGACGGCGGAGGACACGGCAGTGCACTCTGGCTCTGCCATCCCCACCACTAAATCACCACGAACAAGCCCCTAAGACACTCTCCACCCGCCCCCATTATCCGACAGCACCAGGTCTAAGGGAATTTCAAGGATCCTTCCTGACGCAAATGCTAATTTTCCTACTTGCTTCACTACCAGCATCGCTTTCTGGGAAAATGGAGATAAGGAACCAAAGCAACTCAGCTCCCAGAGGACTTGCCTTTTCCCCACGAGCAAAGAGGCCAGGCCGCGGGGCTCAGAGAGCGCATTGGTGCGCGCCTGCGCCTGGGGGGGGGGGCGGTCCCAGGAGGAGACTCGGGACAGCGGGTGGGTGACTCAGCCCGGTCTGTAGAGGCCGACTGGAGTCCCTTCCAACCGCGGGACATGTGGCATCTATAGCAGGAGTGATGACAGTTTATAAGCTTCCCAGGAGAGCAGACAAGATGTGAAGGGGGGAGCAAATGGGGGGCACATTGGACTCCCGAAAAGTGCTGTTGGATTGAAAAGAAACAGCCAAGAGGAGTTTGAAACGTGGTTCTTTCCAGAGTGGCTGTGTGACCTTGGGAGAAATATTTAACCTCTCTGAACCTCGCTGCCCCCTTTTACAAAATGGGATGATGGTAGCCGCCGCGCAGGCGTGTTGGAATATTAACTATAAAACCGCCACAACCTGGTACACCTCCTCCAAGGGCAGTAGTTCTCGGTGGACTGTTCCCGGTCCCTTCATGGCTTCCCTGAAGGCGTTTTTGAACGAGACCCATTCTTTCAGAGCTGCCCTGGAGGACAGGGGCGGGGCCGCAGAAGGGCGCCGAGGGGGCGCGGTCCTGGCTGCTGTCCACGGTAGAGGGCCTTCTGGGATCAAGGGTTGGGCCTCTCGGTGCAGCCAGGGCCGGGGGCCAGGATGCGACAGGCTGACTCGGGGGCCCTTTCACAGGGGCCGGGAGTGCTGCACGATTAAAGCTAAGGATGCTGAGAAGAGCACTCCGGTTTTCGGCAAAAGATGCCCCAAGACGCCAGTGATTTCATAAACCCGGAGAAAACGAGCTGCGGCGCAAGCTCGGCACCGAGCCGGGCCGACGCTAGGTGGCGCCGCTCAGCAAGGCAGCCGGAGGCGCGGCCCCCGCGCGGGGAGGGGCGCCCTCGCAGGACGGGTTCTGCTGGGTCCCTGCCTCCCCCGTTCTGTCTGCTGGGTAAAACACCATCTTTTTTTCTTTTTTTAACACTCCTATTTTTTCACGCCCCAACAAAGACGTACGGGCAAAATTTGATGAAAACAAGACTCTGAAGCATTTATCAGTTGAAATGAGATTTTGAAGCACTGGTCGGGCCCCAGGAAACCAAAGGGTACAAAATCATCCTCAATTTTGTGACTCTTGCCTGTGGGTAAAGTCTGAGTTCGACAATTAACATTTATAAAGTGAAAATGTGTCTTTAAAAAAAAAAAGAACTAGCCCTGGCTGGTGTAGCTCAGTGGATTGAGCTCGGGCCTGTGAACCAAAGGATCGCGGTTCGATTCCCAGTCAGGGCACATGCCTGGGTTGCAGGCCAGTTCCCAGCATGGGACACATAAGAGGCAACCATACATTGATATTTCTCTCCTTCTCCCTCTCTCCTACCCTTCCCCTCTAAAAATAAATAAATATTAAAAAAAAAAAAAGAACTAGCTAAAATTTCCTGTCACTTTCTAATGCAGTTAAACAGCCCGCCCGTGAGCCAGGAATTCTGCTCCCAGGGGGACCCGGTGAGAACGCTGAAGGCAGCTTCATTCACGAGAGCCCCGGGCTGGAAGTAATCCAAGGTCTACCAGCAGGAGAGCGGAGGAATGAACTGAGCAGTGTTCATAACAGGGGATTGCTCTCAGCGATAAAAAGGGCTGACTGGGGCAACCGCGGGGCTTTATGTTGAGCGAGAGGAGCCAGCTACAGACCCTCAGTCCGAGTCCGTGAGTACCAAGTTCTAGAGCAGGCAACGTAACCTACGGGGCTAGAAAGCAGATCGGTGGCTGCCTTCGGGGGTGCCACCTGCCTGGAAAGGGGCACGATGGAACCTTCCAGAATAATGGAAATGCTCTAGTTCTTGATTTGAGTGGCGGCTGCACGGGTGTGTACGTATGTGTACATAAGCATGTATATATACACTTTGATAGGTAAAACTGGTACATTTGACCATAGGGAATTATACCTCAGTTCAAAGAAAGGGACAGACAGAGGAAGGGGCGTGGAGAAAGATGAGCTCCGTGCCTGCATTTCCTGTGCTGATTTCCATTTCTAAAACGTCCCTCAAAAGAAATGTCCCTTGGCCCTTGGTAGCGGCAGGGAGGACAGGTAAGAAGACAGGCATTTGTGTCGGTCAGCTGGGTATCTGTGGGCAAGTGGACCAACGTCTCTGATCTTCCTCAGCTGAGAAAACCCCCCCCCACACACACACACACAACCAGTGTGGGGACAGTGAGGCCAGGAGAAGCTGTTCCGCGCCGTGCAAATCGGGCCTCCTTACAGAAACGTGTGGTTGGCATCAACCACTCGGCACTGGCATAATTTCAAACCACCCCGACCCCGTTCTTACATCCTTTTAAAGGGTGGCTTTCGGCGCGGGTTTTCTCCTCTCGTGTGAAGAATATGGCCTGTTTCTGGCATCTGCTCCGCCCCTCCACTTTTTTGTTTTATTTTGTTTTGTTTTGAATAATTTAGCAAAAGTCCTCATTAGCTTTTTAAAGTGCTTATGCTTCCATCTAATGAATTGTCCAAATACCCATCATATAATTTCCATTGCGCTCATTAGAACCTTACTTGTCAAGCAGCTGAAATGATTCTTATTGTTTATTCTAACTGCTATTAAGGAGGAGTACCGGAATTATACATAATTTATTAGTCACATAAAAATAATGAAGGACAGATAAAGTTATCTGCCCTGAAGTTATTCGCAAGGCACAGGAAGGGGGCATCTTTACGAAAGGCTGCTCGGAGCCACTCTGGCAGGGGAAGCCAATCTCCTGACCTCGACTTGCCTTTCTCAACGTCCGACACTCTTTCCCCGCCCGCTTCAGGCACTTAAGGCTTGCAGAGAACGCCCCCTGATGCTCCCATCAAAATCCACTCTCGGACGGATCTGGTGTTGGTCTTCGTCTCTCCACGCCAATGGGACCCCCACTCGCTATTCCCCCCGCGCCCCCCATGTCAGGGATCCAAGCAGTAAAAGAGACAAGAGAGCTATCTCTCTCTGAACACCGGGTGCCAAGCTGGCTACGAAGGCTAATGGGATAGAAGCAACCAGAGGACAATTAAAATTCGCGGTGCAGTTAGCGTGGCTGCCACAGGAGGGCAGTCTGACACGATTCCTGCAGGAGTCGGGGATGCTCAGGGTTCAGAGGTGTGAATTCCTCAGGACTTCAACAAGACGAACATTCCCAAGCCCACTTAGTGGGCTCTACCACCGCGGAAATAATGCGAAATAGGAGGTTAGGGACACATCCTTAAAACCAGTGATTGCAGGAAGCATGCAGGCGAGGAAAACGGGAGGCCATCAGAACAGCCAGCGGTGAAGGAATCCAAGGAAATTATGACACACGGGAAATCCTGGGCCTGCTTTCACCAAAAACACCGAAGAACAAAACGATCAGGTCTAGTCGTAAGTGCTGCGCACGAAAGGCCATGTATGAGCGTCCAGTGTATTTAAGTGTACAATTACAATTACTCCGGGGGCGGGGGGGGGGGTAAGGGTAGAAAAGGTAAGTATCATAAACCTCCGCAGTATTGAAAATGAAGTGCCTGGCAAAAAAAACCCCTGTGATACAGTGTCAGAAGTATGAGTGTAAATTAGAAGGGAAAAGTCAACCATCTAGAAAGTTTTAAACTAGCTCTTAAATTGTTCCTGGTTGCCTCAAAAACAGAATATCACCGGGAAACAATGTGTTTTCCTAGATTCACAGCAGCAAAAATATACACAGCTAAATAAGGAAAAATGAATTACTTCCATCTAACTTGAGAAGGCAAGAAAACCACAATAAAATAGACTCGGGTAACAGATGGAAGTGGAAAATAAATGTAAGAGCAGAAATGAAAGAAAATCAAACAGAAAGGAGGAAAACTGAGCACTTTCTAGGGAAAAAAAGGTACAAAGTTGACCCTGAAGAAAACACAAATAAAACAATGAAAGTGAAAAAGCAACAACAAAAGAAACAGAAAATGATTAGCCCATTCACGGAGAGACGAACCAGCCAGATGCGGTCAATCTCACGCCCTTACTACCAATGAATGACCTTTGCAAAGGACCCCCATAATTGATTATCTGGTCCCTTTCCTAACAGGTTCAAGAGAAAAGACCCACAAATCAACTGAATATGAGCTAACTGGCTTAGATAAGAAAAGGGAAATGTTCTTTTTCTCTCTCCCATTTTTTGTTCTCTGAGTTTGCACAGACTAAGACTAAGCCCCGCCCCGCCCCACGTCACTCCCCCTGCCCCCCCCCCGCAAGACCGTGTGGAGGACCAGAGATCTCTGGGGAAAGAAAAAAACGTAGATCACCACCTCAGCGAGCCAAGACAAATATCCAAACAGAACGTGTCGCTTTGTTCAATGAAGCCACAAAGTTCCTCTTCTGAAGAGGCAGCATTTGATTTGGGGGCGGCGGGGGGAGGATAGAAAAGAGCCATTTGGCCATTCTTGTTCAAATCGTCACACTCACAGAAGAAGAAAATAAAATGAACGCGTTCTGTTTACCTCTGTGGTTGCAGGGTAAGCTGTCTCAACACTCGTACTCGGAAAAGAAAAAAAACACCAGCGCACGGGCCAAATCACACGTTTCTGGGCTTCGCAGCGGGCCCTTGGTGGGGAAGTGTTACGGCGGAAAAGAAATAGAGATGAGGCGTGTGGTTGGCTTTGTGTGGGGATTCCCGTGATCTGGAAAATACCAGCGTTTTACCGCTGCGGAAGATCACCTTCCAATCACGGGTTGTCTAAACAGGGACACCGCGGTTCACCTCGGTCCTTTCGAGTTTCTTTCTGCCTTCAAGACCCCCTGGGGTACTGGCAGCTCACGGGACGGCAGAATCAGGTCTCCAGTCAGGCACACGTTTATTAAGCTCTTATTTAAACCCAGTGGCCGAGGCAGGCCTGACTGAGTTGCTTTCTTCAAGAGTTCGTGTGTTTCTCCTGCACCACGGACCACACGAGGCGAGTCCCCGCCAGGCCACCGTGTCGCCTGCCTGCCTTCCGCACGCACTTAGCATGTTCCTCGCCATGCGAGGTGAAACTAGTCCAACCTTCTTCCCTCGGCCAGTTTCTACCCCAGATGATCAAAACTCAACCCTCCCACCTGAGCTACTCGTAGGAGTCTCCACGGGACCCAGTTCTGACCCACAGAGGTATGGGCCTCTGGCAACCGAGAAGCAAATGCCAGAGAATTGTGGACACTTACCCTAGCTGCTGCTGGACCGATGCCCCCAGCTGCCCGCTTCTAGACTTCCCACACCATCAGGAGACCAAACTGCCTGTTTCCGTTACTCTAGGCCACAAGCCAGCCCCAGACCAGAGGATACGGGATGGGCGGTGGCCACGAGAGCCGGGCTGCTCAGCATTGGTGATGTCTTAAGCGAGGCAGGTGTCTAACCAATTAGCTGAACAATGAAGCAGAATGCGAAAAGTCGGAGGTTGAAAGAAGTGACCAGCGGGCCCGAGGCAGCACCACGGGCGGCTCCAGGGCCCGCCTAGCTGGCTGGAGGACCCGCCCGTGTGGGATGCCCACGACGCCCAGGACTCCCGCTGGATCTCCGAGCATCACCACCCAGCCCTCGCAGCCCGGCTCCCCCGCGCCACGTCCCGCCTCCTCTTCCTCGCCGGGCTCGTACCAGTCTGCACTGCGCACACATTCACCCACTGCGAGACACTAGCGTAAGTCGTGGGTGACAGCGTTCGGTAATTGCTACGTGAAAATGTAACAATTCCTTTCAGGTGAGCGGTTCTCACCCACAAAGGCCTTCCCTGTCCCTTTCCCCCTCCCCCAAGGACATCTGGTAATTTCTGCAGACAGACATCCGTGGTTGTCACAACTGGGGAGGGGGTGCCACTGGGGGTGGAGGCCAAGGATGCTGCTCACCGCCCTACACTGCCCCGGCCGGTCCCCAGCAAAGAAAGATCGGTCGACAGGGACTGCAGCGCTGGGTCTGAGAAACCCTGCTCTTCCCTACAATGCGATGGTGACTCGCGGGACTGCCCACGCGTGGCTTTGTGTCACCAAACGAGTCCAGCAGAGGGCCGTGACGGACGGGCAGCAGCACCCCGAGATGGTGAGGGAAAGCCCGCGGTCTTGGTGGGATGGACCACTGTGGTTTCCCGCTGCGGCTAAGTCAAACCGCACCAACTACAAGCAGCCCTGTGCGGCCACCGACTGCCTCTGCGTGTCCTTGTGCCGGGGGTTTATCAGCCAGTGTGCGGCGAGACCTTTTAAAACATGCAGCACCTATTTGTCAGGGGCCCTGACCTCTTCTCCCTGAGACCGTCAAATAAAGAAGTGACCACAGGCAACCCAGCAATAGCCGTCTGGCGTGATTGAATCAGAATTGTGCTTATTTTTTTTTATCAGATCAGCAAAATATGTATTTTTTGGTGTGCTGCAGAATTGTAGTCATTAGTTTGTGTGTCATGAAATGAAAAGGTTAAAAATCACTGTTATACACACACACACACACACACAGAAATCCCTCTAACAAGACTCTCCATAAAATAAATACTTACTTGACCAGTGGGTGAAGAAACAAAAGCACATCACACAGGGTTCGAATGCATTTTTTTTTTAGAGCGAAGTTGGCTGAGGAGGAAGAGGCTGGTTAAACCTTTGCGTACAAGGACACATTCGGAAAACCGTTGTCAGGGCCGTATTTACTATTTCATTTCAAAGAAGCTCCACGCGAAGAATATGAGTATCCTACAAAAGCCGACTTCTTAGGAAACTTTTAAAAATCGTGTTGAACCACAATGGATTCAGCTTTTGTGGAGAAGAGCGTGCAGACCACAGATGGGCTACGAGAACTGTGCTAAATCACAGATGGTCTATTTTTTCCTATATTTCACAAAACAGGCAATTTCTACCATTGTTTTTTTTTTTTCTTTTACGTTTTGCTCTTGGTAATCCTGGAGATTGGGGAAAAAATACTAAACTGAAAGGAAACGCAGAAACATTTACATTTAGTGCTGTTTATAATCCTATTCTTCTGTGCATAGAAACATCGCTGAATATTCTTTGCCGTAATTTACTTTAAAAAAAACTTAGATTGTAATTCATTTTAGGTGAGCAATTTGTTTTACGAGCTGTGTGTTTATTTGGGGTTGCACTGGTTTTTGTGTGTGTGTGTGTTTTTATTGAGTGCAATAAAAACACTTCTTATCAATTGATTTGTTGTATCAGCAATGGGCTTCTTTCCAGACCGAAATGCGGCAGCTTTTCCGAGGACGTTACCGGGCGTGTAATCTCCCCACCGATGCGAATCCGGGTTCATTAGGGCCTGCGGGCCCAGCCTGTGAGGACCTAATTTCTAGGATTCCTGTTTGATGGCGGCATTATCCTTTCCCGCACAGAGCGCAGGACATGCTTGTCAAATGGGCTCCCTCTTTTTGATGGTTCATCGCGTACTCAGTTTTGAATTGTGCCAACTTTTATACCAAGCTAATAAAATCAGAAGGTCAAAAGTTCACTGCCAATGCTGTGCGACACAGAAAATTCAAACTATAAAGCTTACACATTTTATAAATAATTGGTCGCAACGCAGGGCAACAGCTAGAGGAATCGAGTTATTATTTGCAGAGTGTTTGAAAAAACCCTCTCTCCCTGGCTGGGCGGCTCAGTTGGTTGAAGCATCGTCCTGTACACCAAAAGGTTCAGGTTCGATCCCCAGTTGGGGAGCAAATGGGAGGCAACCCATCGATGTTTCTCTCTGTCCTCCTCCCTGCCTCTAAAAATCAATAAATATATCCTCAGATGAGCATTAAAAAAAAAAACCCTAAAAGGAGAGAATTCTTCATTCACACGTGGATTTTGTATATACCTACGTTATACGAGCCACCTGCCTGCTCTCCGGCCTCGTAGGACGAATGCCATCCTTCGGGGCTGGGCTGACTTACCAAGACTCACAGTCCCAGGCACTTTGCAGGGTCTGATACCAACACTCTCATGTCAACACGGGGTCGCACTAATTTGTGCCTCTCCAGCGTGCGAAGATCATACTTTCAGCCCTAAGTCACAGCCTAGGGCAGATCTCGTGGCAGTGCCTGTCCCAGGTCCCGGGGCTCGTTCCTCGGCACCTCAGGGACACGGTGCGCGAAGCGGGAGTCGGTGGTGCACACGCACCGCGAGTGGAGTGTGGGGATTCTGCAGCTGTGCAGACCAGCGCGGGGACATCGAACCAGGAAGCAGTGTCTCTAGAAGAGTATTTCTTTTGAATCCCCCAATATCACATCTGGTGGCATCAAGCTGTCATTATGACATAGTATTTAAGATGATTTAATGGGTTATTGCAGAAGAAGAATCTGGGAGGCGACTTCACTACGGTGCATTAAGAGAATGTAGCGATTTAAATGATGTTCCGACAAAGCAGATAAAAAGCTGTTCTTGATGTTGAATGGCTTTATGATATATAAATGTGTTACTGTAGTCAGAATAAACATAGATATTCAAACATCAACAGAATATGTAGAAAGACAAGAGGGAAAGTGTGGCTTGGTGATAAAAATTCGAAGTGAGCAGTAAATAACAAAACGTAGAAAACTATTCACCACTGAAAATTTGTGAGGGGTACTGAGTGTATGTACAGATACGGGAATGCCACGAGCAAATGTGACACTAACCTACTGTCCCTTGTTAGCAAATGCCCTGGCCGGGCCTCTGCCAAGCTCCCACCCACTCCCCCACTTCATTGCGGGGTCCCTTGGATTTGGCCGCTTCCCTCTCATTACCCAAAACTTCTCTGTAGCCACCACACCCAGCTGCAAAGAACAGGCCAGGGTATTCCATTTTCACTCTGAGCCACATGCCCAGGCAAAATCCCACCATTATGAAAGAATCTGCCCTGGCCGGTGTGGCTCAGCTGGTTGGAGCGTCATCCACGGGTTCATTCCCGGTCAGGGCACATGCCTGGGTTGCAGGTTCGGTCCCCAGTCGGGGCGCGTAGAAGAGGCAAAGAATTGATGTTTCTCTCTTGCATCAATGTTTCTCTGTTTCTCTTTCCTCAGGTGGGGATAAAAGGAAATGACATAATACCCCAAACAATATACATATACAGGTACTATTTCCATCCTAATAGCTTTCTGAGCAGATAAGAAGTAGTATTTTTGTGATCTCTGATTTTGCAATAAAGAGGTTAAGTTTTAAGCAGGCTTCCACTAAAGTCCCATAATAATGCATGGCAGATCCAGAATATGGATTTAATCCGTTCAGCAGCAATGAGGTATTTTTTCACTCCTCTGCATGATCACAGTATCATCGGGAAGGAAGGGAGAAAAGGAGGAAGGAAGGAAAGAAGGACAGAAGGACGGAAGGAAGGGAGGGAGGGAGAGAGGGAGGGAGGGAGGAGTCAGGACCTCACCGTTTGCAGGAGCAGCCCATGAGTTGTGCTCAAATGCAAGAACGAGCACATTTCTGAGTAAAGGCTCTGCCCTTCTCCCCCAGGGTCTCAGCACAGCCAAGAACAAGACAACCTCCGAAGGCGGAACCTGCCTGGTCTAATCTCAGGTGGCAAACGTGGGTTAAGATGAGAGAGAGATAAACGTACGAGTCAGAGTGAGCCACACACAAAACAACTAGATTTGGTATTTGCATTTTTAAAGAAACAAATGAGCAAAGGCCTTAACCATGGGCCGGCTATATTCGGTTCACGTTTGAGGGACACAAACTTGAGGAATTCATGTCTGAAGCGTGACCTTGCCACAGAGTCTCCACGATGGACCAGCTTGCCTCGGTGTCCCATCTTCCTGAACTTCCAGGTGCCCCAGACTGGCAGGACCCTGTGCCCCCAAGTTTGGTCTGAAGAGCAAATTTCCCATGAATCTGAATCTCTGAGAAGATTGCCAAAGAAGTCTTTTCAGCTTTGGAGGGTGGAGGGGAAGCGTTAAGAAGCATCAAATCTCAAATCTCTAGCTACAGAAACTCAAACAGAAAGATGGAGCAGTTACTAGGTAACAAGGCAAATGTAGAAAAAAAAAGCTGGATCAGTTGTTATCAACCTTCATGGGGTCACAGACCCAAAACCTCACCACCTTTGAAAAGTCGCTGAACACTAGAGACCTGCAACAAAAAAAAAATCACAAAGCGATTTTCCTACAAGAGCTTCAGAAAAACCCTTGAGCCAAGAACATGGCGCGACCTCGTGCCGGCTTAAGAGCCCCCCTCCCCGCGCCCCAGTCTCGGTAACTCTCCTTTCCCTCAACACAACCTCCGCGATCAGTGTTTTCGCCCGCGTTAGCCGGACTGCCATTCACAGGGTCTGGTTTCCACAAATCGCATCCGCCCTGCCTGCCACGTCCATCGGCTAGGAAATCCCCAAGTCTGGAAGGAGACCGATTCCAGTTCCCGCTCCATTTGAACAAGCCCCCAAACGGCACAGACACCCCCAAACGGATTTCTAAACCCAGACGGGGCGGGAAAACACTGCGCCCTGTTCAAGGGCCGTAAAAATGTCTTCTCTTAGATTCGGTGCCGGGGTTTGAACCCCGGTCTGCCATGTGGCGGGGTGTGTGGTGGGTGTGTTCCTTAACCTTCTCTCCACTACAAGGCAAATAACATCAAATTTCAAAATAACTGGAACCCCACCTACGGTTTTGATTTCCGAATGGATTAGGGGAAAGAATGATTTGAAGGGGAAAAAATGACAGCAAATTCTATGTTGCTTCTGTGGCAGTGACTGAAGACCTTTGATTAGACCTCTAAAAGAGACCACACACTCCATAGTTGGAAGAAAAAGGTTAACGGCATTGTTACAACTATTATCCCCTTTAAAATCATTATCCTCTTGGCTGTTGTGGCTCTATTACCTTCACCTTTCCCTGAACCCACTTGAGCAGCTGTTCTTCTCTGCCATAAAGTTTGCCGAGCAGCATCGCAGGAACGGGATAGACGCCGTGGTACTTCATCAATCAAGCCTAAGGGAATCCGAGGCTTCATATCGCCGCAACTGTAAAGGGACTTTATTGCAAGTTCCTGTTTTGATTTGTAAATTGTCCTGGAGTAAAATACATACCTGATGCCAAGGTACAGACTGGAAAAGCGCAAGGCGGCACCCCACACAAATAGGTGCCTGCGCCATGAAGCGTGACAGGGTGACAAAGAAGGAAGCTGAAGTCTGGGGAGGAAGGCACACGGGGTCCCTTCCCTGATGAGCGGGCGCCGAGGGCACCTCGGAACCTCCCTACCCCTGAACATGGACCCTCCATGCCTCACCACCCCAGCGAGCCAAGGAATGGACAGAACAAAGAATGGGTGTTTTTAACTTACCAGAGCCAAGCAGAAGGTCCCGACACAGTTCCAAATTTGCTCTCATGAAGGCATTATTTAATCATGAGGCAATAAAATAAAAAGTTGCAACAACAGATCTAAAATACCTAAAACATACACGCCTAAATTGTAAGACACTATGAAACATTTATAGCTACACGGCAGCAAATATCAAACCTGGGGGTCATGACTAAGTGAGCACTTTGAGGACAGTCCGCAGCATTAATGAGCAAAGATTGGAAGATTGGAAAATCTTGAGCAAACGTTGAAAGATTGGAAATAATGGTACATTCGCCCAAAGAGGACTTATAAAAAGCAAAAGAACAAACCCAAATGAGGTAGCGGAAGGAGAATAAGTATGAGAGTCAAAACTCATACTTTAAGAAACAGATAGAAATGCACAACAAAACCGAAATTTCGTTCCTTGAAAGGAAGAGTACTCACAGCTGACCAAGAAAAAACAGAGAAGCCCAAGTTACCGAAATAAGGCACAGAAAGGAAACATCACTACGGCTGAGCTACAAGTTATCCCCACTGAAGTTACAGGTAGGATAACTTACAGGTAACTATAATTAGGTAATCCGTTTATATTATAAACTGTTCCTGGGCCAGCAAATGGATTCCAAAGTTTACACCCAGAATAGCCAGCACTGCTGAAGGAGAACAAAGGTGGACGGCCGACGTTACCCAATGCCAAGGGTTGCTGTACAGCTACAGTGTTCAACACTGCGGTGCGGGCGGGAGAAGAGACAGACCAGCAGAACAGGAGAGAGAGCAGAGAAGCAGACCCACGTACACACCGGCACCTCATCTTTGCCAGAGGGGCGCAGGCGGTACGAGGGAAACGCGAGAGAGTCTTTTCAACCAGTGGTGCTGGAACAACTGGACAGTCACAGGCAGATCATCGTCATCATCTTCATCTTCATCATCATCATCATCCAGATACAGACCCTCCACTCTCCACAAAACAGAACTCAAAATACATCACAGACCAAAATGTAAAATGTGAGCTATAAGACCTGTGGAAGATGGGACAGAGCCGAGAGGACCTGGGGTACGGGGACAGCTTTTTAGGCACAGCCTCTCAGGCGCAATCCAAGAAAGAAGGTCGCTGGGTGTCATTAAAATGACAATCACCTGCTCTGTGAAAGATGGTGTCAAACTGGCAGAGAAGGTGGCTGCCGGCAGGACTGGCGTCAGCACCACCAAGCAGGCGCACAGGCGAGTGCGGACATACAGCTGAACTTGGAACCTGTTTTCCCGTTGGGATACAGCTGGCTGTTGTAAGCCACCGAGTCTGACCTCAGCGGGGACAGTGGTCTCCAGGCCACACAGCCTCTCGGCTTCGTCATGCCGGTCCTGACTTGTGTGCGTGGCTTGACAAGGTTCCGAGAAAAGGAGCGGAGGCTCATGGGACCCCCGGAGTCCCCTCCTCAGACACGGCATGCCACCTCCTACAGCAAGTCCCACGGGCCAGCGCAGGTTCAAGAGTGGGACACACACACCTCCTAGGTGGGAGAAACTGCCAAGTCACGTTCCAGGGGCGTGGATAAGGGGAGGAGGTGATCGGGTCACCCTGGCAATCAAGCCGTCATAACGGAGTTGTCACTTAAAACAGTCCCCCTCCTGAGTCCCAAGTGGGCTTCAGCGGAAGCCAGGACAGTCAAACGCTCCAGGACAGCCCCGGGGATGACTCAAGAGGAAAAATGAGTGTGTCACACCGACAGGGAGCAGTTTGAAAAGGCAGAGCTTCAGTTCCGGGAGTTTTCCTGCATCCTGTCCCTTAGCGTCAGAGAGCCCCGTGACCTTGGCAGCCCTGGGTTCACGACCGCCTGGTCCCCTTAGGAGATGCCCCCCATGGGCACGGGTGTCCCTCGTGACGGTAGGAACCAGCCGACGCCACCAGCCAAGCACCCAGAGCTCCCTCGGATGATCACTGGCATTAAAAAAAAAAATGCTTTTAAAAACGGGCCAAACATCCTTAAGGATAAATGCGACGCAAACACAAAGAGCTGTTAATGCCACAGACACGACGCTGAAATGTCATTTTCTGCAGAGGCTGCATCGTCCAGCGGCACCACCGCGTGGCAGGTCCACCGCGTGGCAGGTCCGCCCCGTGCCCGGGCTCTCGCGCGCCAGGAGAGGCCAAAGGCTTTGGCACCCGCACCGAATATTCGCATTCAGGCTTGAAGGCAGCAACCGCCTCTCGCTCGCTGCTTTCTACCGACATATGGTGGCGCCAGGCCCCGCGCCGTGGGCCCGCCCACCGCGGCGCCGTTCGCAGTCACTCCGGGCATGCAGGGCTCGCTGCCTGCCGGTCACGTTTCCTTCCTAATGTGCTCTGCCGATTGGGGACGACAGAAGGCACCAACTCCCTCCTCGGGTATTTAAACCGCGAGCAGGCATCTATATGCACAGGCTGTGCCCACGAACTTCGGGGAACTTGGCTTCTGCGGAGCCCAGAGCGCAAATGCTGCCGGAGCAGATGCCGTCTCCAAAATATTTACCTGATGGACACTTGGCCGCTTCTAAAGCACACTCACGAGTGGTTTTTTCATTTTGTTTTGTTTATTTTTAAATTAAACCTCATCTGATGATATATTTATTGATTTTAGAGAGAGAGGGGAGGGAAAGAGAGGGAGGAAAAAATTGATGTGAGAGAGAAATGCCTTCTATAAGCACCCCAACAAGGAATGACATGCACAGCCCAGGTACGTGCCCTGACCGGGGATCAAACCCGCAACCTTTTGGTATATGGGGCATCCTTCCAATCAACAAAGCCACCCAGCCAGGGCTCCTTAGTGGCTTTTTAGATTGAAGTTCCAGCAGCTGTCAGCCAGGGAGGAGCTTAAGCACTTCATCGATGACAGACTGTGGACAGTGGTTAGAAGCCCAGCCTGTCAATCAGAAAAGTGTGAATTCCAATCTCAGCCCCGCTTCTTACTGTCGGAGCAATGATGCACAAGTTACTTAACCTTTCTTGGCCTCAGTCTCCCCATTGAGAAAACTCTGTCTAAAATAACAAACTACCCCACAGGGTTCTCTGGAGAATAGAATGTAACGATACATGCAATACACTTAGTCCAGAGCTTGCAACATTGGAAGCACTCGATAAATGCTCCGTGTTACCACTTCCAGCATGACTGCTAACAATTCAATGAGCAGGCGGCTTCCAGGGCGGGGACAGCGAGGCCCAGCAGTATACGACTCACCGACTCTCAGTAGCAGAGCTAATGCTGGTCCAGGCAGGACTGGCACTAGCCCCCAAGGACGGTCACCTGGGAAGGTGGCTCAGAGTCCAAAGTCCATCACTGGACTCTGTCACATCTCACCTTCTTGCTCCTTCTGGGTTGAACCACCAACAGCAGAAGCCAAGACAGACTTCAGAAGGAAGAAGGCAAGAACTGGGCTCCAGGCCCCAGCAGATGCTGGAGGAGGGGGCGGGGGACAAGGACAAAAGAGCTGGAAGGGCCGCAGCCTGGTGCTCAGGTGAGACTGCCCTGGTGGGGGCACCCCCCAACTCTCCAGGCCCCGCCCACCTCCCTGAGGGAGCCTGCTCCCACCAGACAGCCAAGTCCAGCCCTCCAGGACTGAAGGCAGCGCTGGACTGAAGCTGTTCCTTGACTGTGGGGACACCACCATCTCCCTCTCTGAGCTAAAGGGAGGAATGACCCCCCCCCCCGGTGAAGGGACAGCCCGGAGGCCACAGTGCCCGCCAGCAGCAAGCGGAGCAGAGCTGGAACCTGAAAGAGCGGCTAACACCTGGAACGTCCTCTGCAGGGTGCTCCCGCCCTCAGGTGCCACACAGCCACAGGACCCCAGGCTCAGAATTGGCAGTAGAACCTTCGAGGGCCAGGCCGCTCCCAGGGGTTTTCAGGGGTCGGGGACAGAACCTGCGATTGGCGCGGCCCCACGTGGGTGCATTCAAACCCATCTGCTCTCTCAAGTTCAGGGGCGCTGAAGGCTTGAAGAATCCCTCCTTTCAGAAACTGTAACAGTCTCTTCGAGGTCTCGCAGAGACTTTTGGCTCATGAGAATGTCCCTGGTTGGGAGTCAGTCAACAAACATTTGCTGAGCGCATACTGTATGCTGAACTCTGTGACAGGGACCAGAGGGAACAACAATGATGGGCACAAGTTCTGAGTTCCAAGTGCGGGTGACGGACAATATGTACTTACGTAAGGCCAGGGCGTGGTACAAAGAAAAGAGGCAGCGTGAGCGCAGCCTGGAAGCTCTTCTAGGTCAGTAACACGGTCAGAGGGGAACACCTATCTCTGAACTTGACGCAGGGCTCCATCTGCGGCCTTTTCTACTTCCTTTGAAAGGAGGTCGGAAAACTTTGAACTTGTAAAGCCTTACGACAGCTCCACGTTAATTGCCTCAACTCAGAGAACAACAGAACCACCTTTAGTTGGGGAGCCTCAGACAGAAAAGAAATAGCTCCAGCAGGCAAGATTCTACATCTCGATGTGAGTTTAATCGCTCTGTAACCGCGCACAAACTCGGACTTCCTGTAGGGGACGGCTGAACAGGGGTTAGAAACCGATGACCTGACCGGTGGGTGGATAAGGGATGGAAAACGAAACAGGAAAAGGACACCGAGAACGGGAAAAGAGCAGCTCATCAGAACAACTGGAAATCGTTGCGGGCTATGATACTGACGTCGGGAAATCCTTTCGGGTGGGGCAGAAACTCGCATGGCAGGTGCTGTTTAGAAACCACCTGATTCATCACACGACCTTATTTACACCGAGAAGACTGGCCCGTCCAGCCATTCCCGACTTAGAGAGGCTGTCACCCAGCGGGAGAACCGCAGCCCTAATTCCCGCCTTAAGAAAGAGTGGGGACTCGGAAACTGCGGAGAAGAGGGTCTCAGGCGGCTGGAGGCTCGGGCGGGCCGCCTTGCCCATTCAGGTTCCGAGCGAGGCTTTCGGCCCCCAAATGTCACCAGGAAATGCTGCTGGGCTCCATCGCCCTGCACATCGATTTCCCCGGGAGCGCTGCAGATGTAATCACAAACATCCGCCGGTTCAGCCGCAACTTCTTGTTCTTGGACGAACCCAGTGACTCCCGCGAAGGATCCCCACGCGGCCAAAAACCCCGCCCCCGTTCGTAACCATAGGAACGGTGACACGCCAAGCCGGGGATTCCCGGTTCCGCCCCCTCCCGCCCAAAGATTGTTTCCCACTCCCTGTCCACATGGGCGCACCGCCTCACTATTGGTCAGCGCCCCGGCACTGTGCCTCGCTCCAGCCAATAAGCGGCCTGTGCACGTGCACAGCTGCGTATCTCCATAGGTCATCACTACCTGATCACGCACGGCCTACCTGCCACAGCCGTTGCATGGGTGTCCAATGCAGTGACTCAGTAGCGACTTACAACCAATCCGCACCGGCCAGGGCTCGCGTCCGACCTATGGGCGCGCTCCGGGGGTGGGCTGTCCCGGCCGGGTTCCACTCCCAGCGGGGTTTGTTAAAGCGACAGGAGCCACGGCGCGCTAGGGTTGCTCTGGCCGCGGCACAGCTGGCACTGCGGCCCTCCATGTGCGGCCGGCGCCTTTGACAGCGGCGCGGCTTTGCTTCCGACCCCCGATCCGGGCGCTGCCCACCTATTTGGCGCGGGCGCGGCCGCGTCGCCAGGCGGGATGGGCGGCGAAGCGAGGTCCGCGGAGGCCGTGGGCTCCGAGGGTCGCGTGAAGAGCCTGGGTCTGGTGTTCGAGGACGAGCGCAAGGGCTGCTACTCGAGCGGCGACACGGTGGCGGGGCATGTGTTGCTGGAGGCGGCCGAGCCCGTGGCCCTCCGCGCGCTGCGCCTGGAGGCCCACGGACGCGCCACTGCCGCCTGGGGCGCCAGCGCCGGCTCCGCAGCCCCGGCCTCCATCTCGGAGGTGGAGTACCTGAATGTGCGCCTGAACCTGCGCGAGGCCCCGGCCGGTGAGCGCGGCGACAGCCCCGGTGTCCCCTCCGGGGCGCGGGCGTCCCCAAGGAGGAGATGGGGGGGTGCTGGTGAGGAGATGCCCACCTGCCAGATGTGCCGCAGCGGGCGTCCGGGGGTGCGATCCGCCTGCGGGGTGGCCAGAGCCTCAGTTTGGTCGCTGGTGACGCGTGGGTAACAATGCCTGCGCCCCCACCTCACAGCCCGGGGTGGGGGTAGGGGACAGCGTGCGCATTGGGTGCATGCCTCTTACCTGGCATCCCGAGACCTTCCAGGGCCGCTCTGGAAGGGAGCCGTTGTCATGGAAACCTATGATGAACAGTCGAGAATCCAGCCCCTGGGGATCCGAGTCTTGTCCCTTCTGGCCAGAGGGACAGAGGGCGGAACCGGAGTCTGAGGTTCCATGCTCTGGCGCCCCGTGCTTCATGGGCCGCCCCTTCTTCCCACCCTGAATCTAGAGGCTCCTCCTCGGTTCCTGATGAATTAGCAAAACCTCTGGAAGAGGGTAGTGGGTCTGGCGGGGTAGCAGTTCAAAGGAAGTGCTTCTTGACCATCATACTTGGAGTCCTTTCTCTGGGGAGCACGGGTAACTGAAGGATTCTGCCTCTACCTTAGGTTCTTTTTCTTTACTATTTTTGCTGGGTTTGTTTCCTTTTCACCCAACCCCCTCCACCAATAGGCCTTTCCAGACAAACGGTGTCTGGAGGAAAGGTCACCCTCCCTTTCCACTCTTTCGAGGGCCGGTGAATAGTGTAGGCCCTTCCAGAAGTCTCCATGCGGGAACCCACGATATGGGTGTACCACTGAGTGCAAACACCGATTGCCATTAATCATCCCATCACTAGGAACGTTGAGTTCTGGTCTTCCTGGAGTGGGTGAACGGGATCCTGCCTTTCTGCCTCATCAGCCCCAGAGTAAAAGGCACTGTGTCTTTAACCCTTGCTGTGCCTCACACAAAATCAATAGAATGTGTGGTTTTGCCCGGTGCTGCTGTGGAGAAGGAGGCTGTCCACAGGTCAGGGCTCAAGGCATGGGAGGATGGACCGATGCCCACAGCTGCAGTGAGCACAGCTTGGAACAGAAGCCCTGGGCTGGAACACCAAGTGCGGGGCGCCAGGGACTGTTGTTACCTGCCTGGGTGCGCCTTCATCAGCAGTACAGCTCCCAGGCCCAGACAGCTCACACCCGCCCCCAGAAGCAACATACCACACGGATCTTTGGAGGGCTGCTTGGAGGAAGGGGCCAGGGAGGCAGAAATAAACTGGCTTTTGTCCAGACTTTGGACTCTGTCTCGGGGCCCATGACTACTGAGTAAATAAATGTAAGATTAATAGCAGCTAGACCTGCTTAGCAAAAAAGTAGCCCCAAAAAACAAACAAAATATGCTTTGCTAAAATCTGGGCTGCCAACTAGCATTTTGATCCACCAGTCGGATCCTGCGTTTTCATTCTGCAGGGATAGAATGTCCAAACCTAGACCCCTTGAATGGCTTGCTTTCAGAATGGATCGTGACAAATGTTGGCCAAAACTAATGTTTCACTTAAAAATCATGGTTCTAGTTGATTTCACCAGAGGACAGGGAAAAAAAGATCACTCCTGTTATCTGTAGCTTGGAAGAAGTAGCACGTTTACACAGTGGTGGATTCTCAGGGCCATTTAATTCCAAAACCTGAGTTTTAATCCCTTGAAGAAGTGTTTGGGATACTGAGAGTTTGGGGGAAGTGCAGCTTTGGGGTCTGTTCTCAGATGCCTCTGCAGATCACACTTTGGCGTTGCTAATCTAATCCCAATGCTTGCTATTACTGCAGTTGAGTTTCTTCGTATTTCCGTTGAGAAAGTGCAGTAGAAAGACCAGACAGACCAGAGAGTTGGCTTCGGTCCTCAGGCAGCCACCGGCAGTGTGGTAGTGCCCGGGCACCCCTCTTCCCTCCTGAGCCCACCCCTAACTGTGCGGCGGCCTCCCAGCCCCCACAGGACCCTGAGCTGATGAACCATCTCCCTGTGACAGGGGGTCCTCAGTGCGGAAGGAAAGGACTCGCGATTCGGCTGGGGAGCCCTTCTAAGCAAATAGATGAGAAAGGGAAAGGAAGCCAACAGCCCTGATTCCAAATACTGTGACCCACGCCTGCCAGCCCTCTCCACTGTTGTTCCTGTTTATGTTTTGCGGTGATTGAAAGGCTCGTTTTAAATGTCACAGTCCCCGTGCTGATCTGTTTTGTCCGTGAGGCTGGAACTTCCTCGCCCCCTGACCCTCTCTCGGTCTCCTGGGCACCCTCTCCCCCACATCGGGCTGTCGTGCCCTGCCTCATGCCATTCGGCCATGGCCGGGCCAGCCCTGACACCCACTGCTTGGGGCGCCTGTCCCCACCCCCACAGGCTGCCTCCGTGGCCCCTGCTGGTGCACAGCGGTCCAGCCCCGCCCCCGCGGCTCTGTTTGAAGATCAGAGTCACTGATCCTTCCACCCAGAGTGCCAGACACCCGTGCACCCCACGTTCCGACCCCAGACGGAGTCCCCAGTTTCCATCCGTCTGCCCCCAGGGTCTCGCGCTCGCACTGCCGTCCAACACGGGCTCACACCCAGGCGGCCTGTCCACTCTGCCTCCCAGCCAGTCACCCACCCGTGGACTGGTCCTGTTCGAATGACCAGGAGTGGCAAATAGTTTGTTTCCCCCGATGTATCACACGCTGAAAACTGGGGACTGACTGGGAAGACAGTGAGCCCGTGGGGTGTGCCTGCTTTCTGAAACTACAAGGTTCAAATGCTCGCCGACGGGGTAAAGGTCTTGGAACTCCAGTATTTAGTGAAAGAAACACCCCATTTCACTAGGGATTGCTGCCTCTTAATTCTGTAAACGAATGGATGCAGCGGACATCTTCATCCGGCACCGAGTAACCGGGCAAACCTCAGAGGGGTCCTCAGTGCGCGCCGCCCTGTCTTCACCTTAACCTCCCCGCCCCGAGGGAGTTCCTCTGCCAACCCGAGTCTGTGGACACCAGGCGAAGGGGAGGTTTACAGGCGTCTCTGCGCAGCTCCCCACCCAGCACCGCAGCGAGGAGCTGGCCCTGGGTCTGAGCAGCACGCAGGGCCTCTGGCCTCGCCCAGTCCTCCCGCACCTGGCGCGCCTGGCCACTCGGCCTGCTCACCATCGTGGGGATAAGGCGCTGCAGGAAAGCGGATGGAGCTGGCTGACCCAGGGCGGGAGGAAGGGGTCACGGCCACACCTGGCCGAGCCCTCTGCACCCCGAGTTAACCACCGAAAGACAGACCCCACGCATCCACAGACCTTGAGCAGAAGGGACTCTTGCTCGTGACTTGCCCTGTTGGTTGGCTGTTCAGTCTTGTGCTCCGTACGCGCGACATTCAGAGTCAAGTTTCACCTCCTTGTCCCCTCTGCCCAAGGTGCATGCCGTCTGATTTTTAGGGTATATTCAGAAGAAATAGAACGAATTTTTTTTCTTCGTTTTCAGTCAAATTTAATACTGGTATCTGATGTTAGTATAATAGTGTACTCGTGCTAGTGTAGGAGTGGAATAAACATGTTGGTGTACATACACACACATACATGTGTATACATGCCCATACATGTATTTATGTATGTGAGAGCTCTGTACTCTGACACTTCATGGTAGTTACTTGTGTGATTGTGTGTGTGTGTGTGTGTAGTTAAACTTGGTACAAACAAATTCAAATTTTAATTCTCGAAATCTCAGCTTACTAAACTCTTTGGAGTGGACTAGGTGCTATAGCCAGGAAAACCGCCTTTAAAAAGCAGCTGATGTAAGTGGCGAACGTCTTGGCCCGGTGCTGACCTTAGTTAAATGAGATGTTTCCTCTTTTTCAGGCGAAGGCACCCTCTCCGTACCTCCCGGGAAGCACAAGTTCCCCTTCAGCTTCCAGCTTCCATCTGAGTAAGTGAGACCCTGCGACTGCGGCCACGGCCTCTCCCACCCCGCGTCCCCCGGCGCGTTCCGACTCTCGGGGCCCCGCACGCACCGACGCCGCTCACACTCATTCTTCTTTGCACCAAACCGGCATGTTAAGAGCCTTTCCTGGTTTGGTTGAGCTGAAACGTAAACTTAGATATTCATTTCTTTGGCTTGGTTCGTCAGCCTTTTAGTCACCTCGTTCACTGGGAAATACGGACGGATCCAGTACTGCGTGAGAGCGGTGTTGGAGCGCCCCAGGCTGCCTGCCCAGAGCGTGCAGCGGGAGCTCCAGGTGGTCAGTCACATCGATGTCAACACACCAGCACTGTTAGTAAGTTTTCCTCCTTCCTGCCCTTCCTCCCGCCCTCTCTTCCTCCTCCTCTTGAGCGGTGGTGTCTCCACATTCGGCCAGGACAGAGCCGCTCTGTCCTGTACTTTCCGATACCATCTTGTAACCCACAGGCATTCCCTCTAAACACGTGATGCGGGGTTGAGCAAATTACAGATCACGTGTGTACACACTATTGATCGCGTCCCGGCTGTTCTGGGCTGCTTCTGCCAGAAAGTTAACGCAGGCTCGAAACGCATTAATAAGGCTTAATAATAATGATGCTAGCACAGAGAGTGGTTACTTTCACCAGAGCCGCCACGCTCCCAGGGCTGTGGTATTCTGAAGTCTTCAATAATAGCAGGTTGAGGAGCAGTAATTACGGGAGAGTGTTAATCATGCCCAGCCTGCCATTGAGGCCCGAGCCATTATGCCGTGTGTCCTTCCATTCCGCGTGTCATTTTACCACATTAAGTAAGTGCACGCAGCTGTCTCGGGGCCCCTTTCACTGACGATTTCCTTATGACAGATTTGGCCACATGAAAGCATTGAACTTCTAATAATCCCCAGAAACACTGTAGACGGAGCCCAAAGATGAGGCTTCAAGTAACAACAGAATAGGCAAGATGGGAGCTAATGAGCGAGCTTCTTTTATCTCAACCCATATTATCAAAATAATATAAAATTATACCTTATACTTTCATGATAGCTACTGGGACCTAATGGTTCTTCATTTAAATATGAATGAATGTGTGTTTTTTTTAACTTCCTAGAAAATACTGGGATAATTTGAACTCTCCATCAGGACACTGATGTTTACAGAGTTGGGGTTTTAGTGTTGGAGGGTTCTTTTTCTAGCCAATGATTTTAAAGATAAGGAAGGAAAAAAGCCTGAAGTTAAAAGTCGCTTAACTCTATTTTCGCATGAAAATGGAAGAGAATTGACTATGATGTTTACATTTAGATCATAAAAATGTAACCAATAGGCCCTGTTGGCACCTCTGTGGCCCGAATCATAAAATAACCGGCACCCAGCTGACTGACCGGCTTTACTTTACAGCGGCGACCTGCCGAACACCGGGTTTGAAATCTGACAAGACCAACCAAGTGTTTCCTATTTCTAAACACCACTCAGAATTGGGAGGTTAACTATGAGTAAACGCTTTAGGAGCCCATCGTGACACGTGATTTAAAGAAATTTCTTTTTTGCCAAAAAGAGATACGATGTATCCTTTACTATCCTGTCTTTAAATAAAAGAGAAAAACATCGAAACTTTGGGTTTGACAATAAACTGTGGTTTGTAACCCGAGAATGTAAAACCTGGGGTTTCGTTCAGTCATCTTTTGTGTCTGTAACAGACACCGTGTGTGGTTTCTGTGTGTGGTCTGCATGCCATTACACAAAACCCAGAATCCACTCTCAACTAAAGGCCCTTGAACTGTAACGCCTAATAATGCATTTTGAAGTAAGCAAAGAAAAAGCGAGGAGGGGTTGTTTATTCCACATTTTAAAAATGCCAAAACAAATAGCATGTTCTGATTATTGACTTTTACGCCATTTCTCCTTTGACCTAATCTAAATAGAGTCTTAAAATAGCACTTCTGACATGTTAATTGGCACTACCAGAGTTGGTGATGGCTTTCGTAAGGAATGGTGTGTCACTTCCCAGAAACAGAACGACCTCCGGGTGAAACAGGATGACGTCACCCTGATTTGAACCTGAAAATGCGCCTCAGCTGCCCTCATAAGGGAATGACCTTGCGTGCGCTGCGTTTGAGTAAATGTTTTACCCAGTAGGTCACATGAGAGGAGAAAAGTCTTCCTTGTTTTTCTGAAAGACGTGTCTTAATGAAGAATAACATCATTTCAAGTTGTACGGATTTTTCTAGACTGGCTTAATTAAAGTTGTCTTCCTCTTTGAAACGTTCCAGACCCCTGCACTGAGAACTCAGGAGAAGATGGTCGGCTGCTGGCTTTTCGCGTCTGGCCCGGTCTCGCTGAGCGCCAAGATCGAGAGGAAGGGGTACTGCAACGGTGAGTGGCGCCCTCCAAGTTCGGGTGCAGGCCGTTCACATCGCCGGTTAGCTGCGAGGGGTTTTAAACAGTGCGTTTTGTCGGTGCTGCAGTAGGTGTTATGTTAAAACGCAAATAAATACTCTGTTCTCAACGTAAGTCACTGACGTTTAGGGAGCTTCGAGTGGATGAGTCCACTCCAGTAAAGCTCCCGGCGCTCCGACCTCCGTCCCGTTCCGTGAGTGACGAGGACGGAAACTGGCCAAGTGGGAAAGGCCAGAGTCTCACGCCCACGCTGTGAGAGAAGGTCTGTCCACGGAAACGCGGCTGCGCGCGCTGGCTGCGTGCGGGGAGCGCGGGGTGCGGGGCTGCAGTGGACAGTGCTGGCCCGCTCCACGGTCAGACCGGCGTTGGAGCCGCCGTGGGGGAAGGCCCGTTCTGTTTGGGGGACCAGGGCCCCGCTCCCGGGTCCCGGGTCCCGGGCCCTCGCTCACTGGAAGTGAGCGGGATCCGTGAGACCGTGGACGTGAGCCCTGCCCACCCCACCCACGGCTTCCGTTTGTCCCTGCCACCCAGTCTGCACAAGCAAAGGCTAGTTCTCCTGCCGGCCAGGCGTTAGCAGGGTGGGCACTGACGAGTTCGTTAGTGATCTTCTGTACCCAGCATGTTACTCTGCCATTTCCTCGTACGTCCTGCCTTAATTTTGAAAGATGCTGGTGACTTACATCACTTTGAACCGGCGATGTAATATTGCTGCGTCAGGAAAGTGAACAACGCAATGATTAGACACCAGCGTCTGCCCCAGCCTGCAGTCCGCATTTCCCCAACTCGGATTACAACGCGGGTTCTCCGCCGGGGCTCCCTCGTCCGTCACCCTGCTGCCGCCAACCTTCCAGCCTGACCTCGTGACAGCTCCGTGGCACTGTGGTGAGAACTCTCCGGAACGTCTCTGAAGGGCCGTTCGTTTTCTCTTTAGGAGAAGCTATTCCAATCTATGCAGAAATCGAGAACTGCTCCTCCCGCCTGGTGGTGCCCAAAGCTGCCATTTTCCAAACCCAGACGTACCTGGCCGGCGGGAAGACCAAGACTGTCCGGCACGTGGTGGCCCACGTGCGCGGGAGCCACATCGCGTCCGGGAGCGCCGACACCTGGAACGGGAAGATGCTGAAGATCCCGCCCGTCGCGCCCTCCATCCTGGACTGCTGCATCATCAGGGTGGACTACTCCTTAGCGGTAGGCACGGCTCTCCGCTCAGGGAACAGGGGAAAGCGTGCAGGACGGAGCGGTGCCGGCGCCACGGGCCTGGGGGAGGCGGGGGATGCGCGTTGGGTACCTGGGGAAGCGTCCTTTCGGGTCCACGGCATCACAGCGAACGGCGGGACAGATGGAAATCGGCCTTCGTTTTTAATCCAAAAATAGCCCCCTGCGGCATTTCGTTAAATGGGAATCAGGGTGCATTCCGGGCGCTGGTTGTGTTGAGGATGGGCTTCATTTGCTGCGGTCACTCCGTGAGACGCACTCGCTCACAGTGGGGGCGTTCGGGCCACGCTCCCCGTCACCCCGTGAGCCCTGCGCTTCGTGGGCTCTTCCCGGGTTGGGCCTCGTTTTGTCAGGTCGGGACAGTGCACAGCTGTCGTGGGTGGGGGTGGCGGGTGACAAAGGCACTTCTTTCTACGAAAAGCAATCCATCAGCTCTTCTTACTACGAAGTTTAACTTTTTTTGTTCCTTCATGTCTGTCTCTGTCTGTCTGTCTGTCTCTCCCTCCCCGGCCTATCAGGTGTATATTCATATTCCCGGTGCTAAAAAGCTGATGCTGGAGCTGCCCTTAGTGATCGGCACGGTCCCGTACCACGGCTTCGCCAGCAGGAACTGCAGCGTGGCCAGCCAGTTCGGTGTGGACATGAGCTGGTGGGCCCTGGCGCTGCCCGAGCAGCCTGAAGGTAGAGGTCTGGGGCTCTTTCGGGATGGGCTGCACATGCAAAGAACCTACTAAGTGCTCAGATGTCATCCCGCCGCTGCTGTAACTGTCCTCCCTCCCACTACGCAGCACCCTCAAACGCTCCTCCTGGATGGAAGGGCCTCTGGCAAGTTTGGCTCATCCCAGCCACGAGGCTGTGGGGGCCAGGGCCAGGAGTAAAAGCCACACTTCCGGACACGGATTTATGCTGGTGAAACAGCAGTCCGAATACAAGTCCAGTGTCCTGCTTGTTCTGTAGCCACAGCTGAATGATGTTTTCAACCTGGACTACAAGATGTACATCTCAAAGAGTAGACTATAATCAGTGTTAGTCGTTTAATCAAAGCAGACTATTAAACGGGCAGGGACACGCGCTGAGTAGAGGGACGACTACTGTGGTTTTACTGTGAACCTCAGAGAGCTGTCTTCTTTCTGTGGCGCTCGGCGGGGTCGGTGTGCTTGGGTGCTGCGTGGATTTCTCAGTCCGAGCTCCCTCCTTGTTGCAGCGCCCCCGGAATACACAGACGTGGTGTCAGAGGAGGCGCTGACCAGGCACGGCGGCCCCCACCCCGCGCTGCCCAGCTGGGGGGCCGAGGCGCACTGCCCCGCCTTCGCCTGCATCCCGGACTTCCGCTTCCAGCCTCCTCCCCTTTACTCGGAGGTGAGCAAGGCGGAGGGAAATCAGCCCCACTTGCATCGCGCTGTTGGTAAACAATCCTTCGTACGTGTCCGTGGCTAATTCCTCATCAGTAGGGGGCGCACGCTTTAAATTAGCACCGCGTCGGGCACCGCCGTCTCAGCGCCTGCCTTGTCACCGGCAGCGTGCTGGGGCGCGGGTTGCCGTCCGGGTGTCCGATGTCGCCGTGTGGCACATGGACACCTGGAGCGGCTCCTGGGACTTGGCAACGGCCCCAGGCTCCGAGCAGCTCGGCCGATGCCCAGCGCAGAACCCGAGACGGTCGTCTCAGGGACGGCCGTGCCAGTGACCGGCCCGCTCTGTCTTTCATGCAGGTCGACCCACATCCTAGCAGCGCAGGAGAGGCCCCGCCCGTCTCCTTCATCCTGTGAAGGCATCTCGGAAACCACTGTGATCGTCCCCAAGGGAGAATGTCGGCTCTTTTCCCCTGCCTTCTGGGCGTGCGGGAGGGAAGACTCGCTGAAGAACCCAAGAGAACATCAGCACCAAGAAATTAAAGAGGACGTGAACTGCCCAGCAGGCTGGCGGGATCGTTGCCTGAGTCTGCGGTGGGGCCGTGTGCACACCCCCTTTGACGGATGGAAGCGCACGGAAGTCGCAGAGTGGAGTGGGGGCCGGGATGGGGACGGAGTGAGAGGAGGGGCCCGTGCCGACGGCGTTCCGTGTGACCGGAAGCGGCACGGTGCAAGGGTTCTCAGAGCGGAGCGAAGGCAGCCTGGGCACCCTGGGAGGGGGCCTGGCTCTGCAGAAGCTGGGATGTGCAGGGGCAGGAGAAGGCGGGACCCAAACGCCGACCGAGACCCCCAGGGGCCAGGGGCCGCCGATCCCCTCCCCCGCACGTCCTGTAGGCCCACGGTCCGTGGAAGAAGGCCCACTCCTGGGACCGTGGTGGTCGGAGGCCCTAAGGAAGGGATTCGGTTTCCACTCTTTCTGGGCCCACTTAAAACATAGTTGACACATTGGCGGTCGAATGTTAGGAGCCGAACAAAGGGTCCCTTGAAAGGCACGTGAGTGCGAAGGGGGGAGAGAGATCCCACATGGGGACACCTGTTGTCAGAGGCTGTGATTCTACCCTCTTCAGAACTTGAACAGGACTCGTGTGTGATTTTCCTCACGTCCTAGTTACCAAAAAGCATACTGGACAGAGGAGGGAGAAGGGGCACCCTCAGAATGCCGGGGCCCCTACACAAGGAAGCGAAACAAGGGCTCGTCCTAACCTACCTCCAGCGAGTGGTCAGAGTTGTTTTCAGACTCGGTCTGATGGGTCTTGGCAGGGGCACCTCGGCTCGCCTGTCCCTGCGTCTGGAACCGAACCCAGGGAAGTCCCTGCACGGTTGGCATTAGGTGGGAATTAGCGTACGTAAACCAAAGGGTATTTCGAAAGAAACGCAAAACCGAAAGAGGGTAGAAGTGGCATTTTTTGAAAAGGCTCGGACCAGGTCCCTGTCAGGAGACTCGCATCCCCTGAGGACAGGCACGGGCCGGCACCTCGTCAGTCCAGTTCTTTAGCAATTCTCTGGAAACTGTGATTTTACTGTTCCGGTGCAATATTTTATTAGCACTTAACCTCAGGCTGCGGAGACCCGCGGAATTCTGTTGGAGTGTTTTCTCCTGTTCCCCTTCTGTTCCCTCCGCCCTCCCAGTCAGAGTGGCTTTGGCCTCTGCTCTGCGGGCGTGGGAGCTGACAGCACTTCTGCGCAGGAGCAGGGGACGCAGGGGTGCCCTCGGTGGGCATCGGGGTCCCACTGAGGGTTTCCTTTGATGGAGAAATCCTGGCGCTTCCCGCGTGGAACACTGAGCTCCACTCAACAGAACGGTACATTCAGTGAGAAAAAGAAAAATTCTGCCAGCATTACATGTTGTATTTAAAAATTAGGAGGCCGTTAGGCAATCCAATGACCAGGGGTCTTTCTTGGAACAGGAGGCGAGTGGGTGTGTGTCCGCCCTCTGGACACGCCTGTCTCCTCCGCAGCGCGTTAGCATCACGTGTTTCTCCGCATAAGCCGCCGTTTAAAGTCGATGCCGACGCTCGAGGTCCTGAAACTGCCACCGCACTGTCCCCTGCCTTGGTTTTTGATTTTGCTTGTTTCGGTGTGTGTTTTGAAACTGGTGTGTGTCCTGAAGTTCCGCCCAAACCGTTTTTACTTTTACAAAGATCATCCTCCACTATTGGCTGACTTCTCATTTGTTTGTACGACTCACGGGACACCGTCCGTCCCCAGGATGGGAAGACAGAGGGGGGAGGTGCCGCAGGACAGGGACGGGGAGGGAAAGTCCGTTTAGCTCCAGGGAGAGAAGCCACTGCGTTCTGCCGCCCCTCGCTGGGCTGGCTTCGTGGGCTTTGTCGGTGGGGCCAGGCGGTGAACGGAAGGTGGACGTGAGGCTGATTGGCGAGGCTGTAGCTCTTAAGAGAACAGCAGAGTGCGGTTTGCCTCGCTGAATTCCCATCGGTGTGTCTGACCTCCGGCACTGCGCTGGAACTGCACGCCTTTTCTCAGTCAAGAGATCGTGCCACGAATGCAGCCAGTTCTGCACTGGAACGGAATACTTGGAAGTGAAGGCAAAAACCTAGCTGCTGTATTTGCTTACATAGTCCATTGTGTAGTTTGCAAAGAGACCGTGGCCTTAGAACTTTCTTTTTTCAGTGCAAAAATGCTGAAATTGAAAACGTGCAGCTTTTGGCACGCAAAATCCTTCTGTGGGCAGAACTCTGATTTTCGTTTCGTTTTGCACAGTAAGAAACTCAATAGGCAGGGGTTATGTTTTCCGTAAGTTGACCATGAAAGCTTTTTTAATTTTTTCTTTTTTACTGAAAATGTAACAACTGAACCCACAGGGGAAAAAAAGGTTGTATTTTGTACTCTTGTTTGAGCCCTATGGGTTCCTTTTATTAATAAACCGATCACACTGAAGCTGGGAGTTGCTCATTTTGTTTCGTGTCTGTAGGACTGTGGCGTAAATTGTTGTAGCTGGAAGGGAAATCGATACCACACAGCAAAGCCTTACGGCTGTAAAAGACACTTCCATGTCTGGTGCTGTCCCGAGGCCAGACATGGGGGGTCTGGGCCCGTTTGCTAGTGGGCTCAGTTTCCCCGACATCATCAGCTTTTAGCATCTCATGAAGAACAGCGGTTAGGATGAGCGAATAAGCTTAAGTTCTCCTAGTGGCTGGGAGAGCGTTATCAGCCTTTATCCCCAAAGGACAGTGGCCACTTTTTAAAGCTTCTGGAGTTTTCGTGGTATTGGACCAGAATCTCCCCAGGACTGATGTAGTGGGCCTGGTGGGCAACCGGTGGTATCTCACCGGCCTAAATAAACCTCTCCTCTCATCCTGAGCACGTTTTACACAAGGAATACAAGAAGACATGTTTTAATACAAGGAATTCGAAAACTGCCCAGATCCTCTGTCCTGGAAAATTAACGTTAGCTAACTGTTTTAAAAAAAAAAAAAAAGCCCAGTAATTTACTCCTCGTGCAAGTGTTTGTAACATGGGATCATGCTAAATAATAAATAAGTGGTATCTGCATCCACACTTGGAATGAACATGAATTGAGATAAGTGTCTGATGCAATGGGTGTTGAGATGAAATTCAAGTTTCTGTAGTTCATCCCGTAAAGCTGTGGGTTATAAAATTTAGAACTAGGCAGGCCATGATGGAGAATCGAGGACCCCCCAAGCCCAGAGGTGCACCTGGAAGTCGGGCCCGCATGCCCTGCGAGGTCCTTGCTCACGCCCGCAGTTCCTGATGCCACGGCTTTCGCAGAAGCTACGGGGCGGCGGTCGCTTTCGTTTCCCAGTGGAGGCCAAGCAGACCTGGACACGAAGCACGGACACTACAGGAAGTCTTTGCCGTTTGCATCTCAAAGCCCAACTCCTGAAAGGATGCCCGACTCTGACGAAATTGCTTCCTGAGTGTGTTTAATTAGTAGCTGGAACCCTTTCTTCAGCAGAGACGTGTTTCTCACTCTAGACTTTGAAATAATGACGGACTCTCAAGCCGTTGCAATTTTAGTAGAGCGATCCTGCGGATCCATCACGCGGTCTCCTCGGCAGGTAGCACCCCACCCCACTAACACATGCTCAGCATCAGGAAACTGAGGTTGACATGATGCCCACAATCGGCCCGAGCTCAAGCCTTGCTTGGGTATCACTCGGTTTTGAATGCGCTCATTGTTGCGGTGTGTGCTGCTTACGTGTCCAGGTCTGTGGCATTTTATCTCGTGTCTCGGTTCATATCGTCCCCACAATCAAGATGCAGGACTCCATGGCCACCAGGAAACGCCCGCAGCTCTGTGCAGCCACGCCCTCCCCTGCCCCGGCCCCACCCAGCCTGCCCACCCCCCCCAACCCCCCGTCCACTTGTTCTCCCCCCTGTAATGTTGTCCCCTGGAGGACGCTAGGTAACAGGAGTCGCCCAGTGCGTGCCTCCTCCGAGGGCTGCCCCACTCAGCGTAACGCCCTTCAGATCCAGAAGAACGATCTTACCTTAAAAGTTCGTGTTTTGTGTTTCAGCGGAGACATGTTAAAAGAAACACATAGACGTTGAAAATTCCATTTTGCAACTTTCACTTGCCAAGAACATGTGCTGACAGCTCTGTGCACACGATACCTTTGTTAATAGGTCGGCTTTGAATTCGGGAACTTCTTCTCGTGTGGAATACGTAACAAGGCAGATCTCCACCAACTTAGGGGCCCACTTGGAGCTTTCGTAAGCGCTCGAAGGATTCTTCCTTGACTAGCAAGCTACCGTATTATAAGGAGCAAAATGCACTTGTATTTTTATGGGAGCATAAACCAAGGAGAAATGACCTTGGCCTATTTATCCTATCAAGCCCCTGAATATGGTGAGTTTAAAGCGGATTTCACAGGAAAGAAACCACATTTACCTTGGTGTTTTTCGTACTAAATTCTGTTCTTTTTCTTCTTTGCTGTCCTTTGATTCCCTTCTTCCCAGCACCATTTCCTAATATCGGTGATGAAAAGCCCCCTTAGAAGCTGAGAAAAATTAACGCTAAAACACATACGGATCCTTAACGAACGATACTGTAAAGCACGGACTGACCCGTTCACAGTATTAAACTTCCCTAGACGGGAGAGCTCACTTTACAGAGGCCGTTCACACACGAACGTAAGGAGTGCTTCTCTGTCACACGACGTGCACCTCGGGGACGGAACGAGGCAGCCACACGCGCTCAGTGACTGGGGGAGGGCAGACGGAGACCGGCGACAGGAGCCCGTGCCCAGAATGTCCCTGTAACTGAATCCACCTAGGTGGAGCGGCTTCTGTGTCCCGGTAGGAGGCTCTCCCCCACTCAGTTTCAAGGGACCTAGAGGCCCTGCCCGGGCAGGCGGAGACGCCTCGGGGGGCCCCTCTGGGTGAGAACCAGTGAAGACGGAGCGGGTCCTCTTACACTGGCAAACGCCCCCGCTCGCCCTGCGCGCTCATCCGCGCAGGCGCTCGGGCACCCCTACCTGCGCCCGCCCGCCCTGCGCTCATCCGCGCACGCGCTCAGGCACCCCTACCTGCGCCCTTCCATCTCACCTGGACCTTTGCACCTGGGACCGCTGGCTCACGGAGGAACGAGAGTCCTGCCACACAGGGCAGGAACAGGCGGCGGCTCCCCGCCCTGCAGGGACTGGCGGCCAGCACCCCGCCTGTCTTCCCCGACACGCAGGCCTAGTGCAGGCATCAGGGAGATCGTGCTGAATGAGCGAGCCGGGGGAGTGGATGCCCGGAGCTGATCTTTGCAGAGAAAGCGACTGCGTGACCCGCAGCCGCTGACCCGCCCTGCCCGCAGCCCCATTTCTGTGCAGTGACGGAAGGACGCGGAAGTCCCCCACGGAGTGACAGTCCTCGTGCACGCACGCCGCGTTCACCGGGCAGCGCACACGCGCACACTCCCTTCGCCAGGCCGTGAAGGCACCGTCCCAGAGTCCACGTGGGAAGCCTCCGAGGTCTGATCGCTCACGGGTCCTCGTGTCGCTGCCGACACTCGCACCTGCCCGCACCGGTGCGCCGAGGGGACTCGAGGCCAGGGCAGAGGTCTGTGGCCCGTAGTCAGTTAGTGTCCTTCAATCACGGCAGGAAGCCACAGACGCCGCGCCTGTCGCGTGGGTGGAGACGTCACCCCGCAGGCAAGACAGCTCGCCAAACACCGCTTCGCTCATACAGGAGGGGGCACGCAGTCATCACCGGTTCACCCCACTGCTGGGGGAACCCCACGAAGGACAGGCCTGCTGTGTGGGCTGATGGGTGGGGTGCCGGTGGGCAGCAAGCAAACGAAGGGCACAGGGGCTTTCCTGTAGGCCACGCACCCCGGTCACCGCAGGACAGGGTTCTAAAGCGTTCAACCCCTGCAGCTGGAGCACAGCAGTCCATGGCGTAACCACGGGCGGGGGCGCGGGAGCCCGTGGGGGCCAGCACTGCGTGATCGTTCTGTGACAGCTTGGCCTCTCACCAAGGGGGCCGAGATGATGGAATAACAGCTCAGGGGCCCAGCACTTTTATCACGGGCCCCTCCTGGCTAAGCTAAAGCGAGCTGAGGAAGCGCGTGCGTGCCCGCGAGCCAGAGGACAACGGCACCGAGGAAAAGTCCCCAGCCTCCTCTGTCTTCCTTAAAGGAGGATGAAGTCAGAGATTCCCAGTGAACCTCCAAAGAGAACCTCCTGCTACAGAGGGGGACCTGAAAGCAAAGCTCAGTGTTCGCTATTCAACAGCAGGCTTTTTTGATGAATGCAGAAAGCTGGCACCAGAGGAAACCGTAGCAACCAATGCCTAGTTTTACTTCACCCAACAGAACAAAAAACCCAGGTGAAGACGTCAGAAGATAGTTTATCTCCAGAGAGTGGCAGGGTCTCCTCAGGTAAATGGGGTGTTTGTAGCAAAATCAATGGCCCTGCACCCAAAGCCACTTTACGGCAACCAGCTCCAGCACTGTCCTCCCCCAAAGAAAATGAAACAAAACAAAACAACCCCCTCCCCCCGGCCACGGGAAGAGGCCTGACTCGGAGTCTACGTGGGAATTTCCAACGGCCCCAGCTTTGCTTCTGGTCACGATACAGAAGCCTCCCAGGGAAGCACTGAGTGGGGGGGGGGGGCAGCAAACTGCAGGTTAGCCTCCCCCATCCAGCCTCCCAGCTGTGCACACCGGGGGCCTCAGCTTCCCCCCAACCCGACCCGACCCGTGCAAAGCGAACAGCCCCTCAGTCGCTCCAAGCGCGACGCTGGAGCTGGCAGGGCGCTCCCGGCCCCAAGTCTGGGCTGGGCCTGGGCCCCTGAGCGCCTGCCTCCCCCTGTCTTCGCGCAAAGGCCTGGGCATGTGCCCCTGCTCCCCAGGACGCTCCCCAGCCATTTCCCAGGTGTCCGCATCCACCAGTGAGCCCGGCTCAGGGTCAAGCCAGGGTCCCTCCGTCGGCACCGCGGTGGGCAGAGTCGCAGAAAAGCAGGGTGCGTCACCGCGTGACTGCAGCAGGGAGCTCTGGGTGACGGACTGGGCAGAGGCGCACACCTGGCCACGTGAAGTTCACACGAACGTGTCTTTCCGAAATACCCAAACCCCATAGGGAGGAAGGAGGGAGAGCCTCGGAGCTCATGGTTCTGACCACAAGGTCAGTTTCAGGGGCCCGCAGACCACTAAGGAGAAGCACAGGGTCACTTGTGCCGGTGTCTATAGGAAGGAACTGGGCACCGATGTACCCACGGCCTTGCCTTGCACTTCACCTGGGTTCTCACTGCCTGTCCCACAGCAGACGGGGCTCACGGGAAGCATCCAGTGCCCCGCTGGGGGAGACCGATGTTGGGGGGGCGGCTGGCGTAACTTTGCTTCTTTCTGTCTTCTCGCCACCTGATTGGCTGGGTTGAGGGGTTCGATCTCTCGCAGAGTTTCTCGTACAAAAGGCCTCCCTGGGTGCTTTGCACAGGCTCCGAAGCGCGGGGGATTTTTATATTTATTACAGAGAGAGGCAAGCATCCGTTCTGCCTGTTTCCATAAACACAGACTGGCAATTAATGTGTTTGGTTCAAAAGCCTTCAAACATTTGTACATCCATTTGCACGTTTAAATGGCTCTGCACGACAGTCAGGCAGGTGGTTAACTATATGTATATTAAATTCATAGAGAAACTGGTAATTTTCCATTATAATTGTCAGTTCACAGTTTACATGGTAAGGATTTTTTTAATAGACCCATTAGCCGATTTAGTTAGTTGGGGTTTTTATAAATCATGGTTTATTTGCTTATGCCACTTACGAAGGCGGAATTCTCAGTGCTCTCTCGTGAATCAATAAATGTTTACTTTGGTCTTTATTCTGCCCAAGCACCAAGTTTGACAATGGATGAAATATCATCAGGTTTTTCTTAAGTAGCTGTTTGAATGCGGCTGCTCTATTAGCCGCTTTCTTTAGTATTATTTACTCAGATAATGGTTGAAAAGTCTATTCATTGGCTATTAATGTGTTTTTATAAATAAAGTCGAAACGGGGCTGGATCGCAGCCCCTTAGAATTCCGCAATGCATCCTACTTCCCTGGTAATATCTTCCGACAATAGAAACTTCGGAGCCAATGAAGATCGGTCCCATTTTTCTAAATGATACCCTTTAAAAGCAAAACTCGCAAATGTACGGCCCTGGCTTTCGCATAATAAAACTTGATGGTCTGTCACCACGGGTAATATTTCCCTTTCCTAGGCAAGACAAACCATTTACCCGCCTCTCGTTCGGCTCTTGCGGCACCAGAGGCGACATGAGGCTGTGGGGACAGCAGGCTCCGGGGCGCAGACCCTGGGAGCCGTCCTGGGCGCAGCTCGGCCCTCCTCACTTGTCCCTCCCTCGAGCTGTTGCTGGACTCCCCCTTCAAACCGGACCGGGTGGCACTTCCCCCCCCCCCAAGGCATGTCAAGGGGGCTCGTGGATGATTTTCTGGTGGTTTCCAAACACCCGGAGCCCCCGACGGCCTCCTCCTAGCTCGCCATGTCTGTAACTGAGTGCCCCTTCTTGACATCCCCCTCCTCGGCCCCAGCCACCTGGGCACAGACCCCTTGAACAACAGGAGAAACGGGAGGCCCTCACCCTGGTTCCTGTGGCCCCGCCAGACAGACCGGGTGGTGACAGACCCCCCCGAGGGGACACTCGGGGGCACGCACTGGAGTTCCTCAGCCACGGGTGGACCGGCGATGGCAGACGGTCCCACGAAGCAGTGTTGGATCTCAGGTCCCGGGGACGTCACGGACCAGGGATACCCCCTGCGCTGCCCTCTAGTTTGAGCAAACACGTGTGGGTAGTCTCGTTTGGAAGTAAACTGCCCTTGGCTCCCTCCTGCTGGCCCCCCGAATGAACAGCCACGTGGAAGGGTCACCTAAGAGGGAGCAGCCCCCACACCGCAGACACTGGGCTGTGCAAGCGGGGGAGGGCCTCGGGCTGCTGGGCTGGGCCGCGGGGCCCCGAACGCAGGAGTCTCGCGGTGCTCAGGGTGCCGGCGCAGACCGGGCGTGTGCGGAGCTACAGGGGCGTTCAGCCAGCGCCGGTGAATCTGGAAAAGGCACGTCATTCGCTCGCTTCAACCATGACAGGGGTGGAGTTGGGTGCCAGGAAGTTTGAACATCCAGGCGCCTCCTCCTCTGCTTTTCCCAGAACGGCCTCCCAAACGACCCTCTTTCCTTCTCCCTCAGCAGTTCTGGGAGCCCAGAGTCGCCACCATCGGGGACCCTAGCGGCTGACCTCTAAGGAGCACGCGCAGCGGAACCACCCAGGGGAGAGGGGCGTGGGGGTATGGGGGCAGGGGCGGGCCTGGGGAGAGCCGTCGTTTACGCTCCTGTAAGAGACTGCAGTGCTGAGGGCGGTGATGAGTTCATTGTCAGCACCTGGTAGCCTATGCGTGTTGGGTAGAAAGTGGGGAAAAAACACAAAGGTCACCTTCCGTGAGGAAGTATGTCTGCAGCTAAAAAAGCAAAGCTTTCTAAATAATATTTTTAATACTATATCTGGATTTTCAGGGCCATGGTAGGTGTGATTCTGTACAGGTGTACGAAGCCCCTGCTGCCCCCTATTCGAGCGTATTCCCGGAACATTCTGGAAACAAACATCTGGGCACAGCTCGAACTTCGAGCAGGCTGGTGCCTGAATGCAGCGGGGTCAGGACGTCCGGCTGGAGGAGAACTCGTGAGCAAACATCACTCCACTGTTTGAGCCAACAGCGGGTACATTTTATCTCCCTTCAGCCTTAAGACAAGGCTGCTAGGTGATTTTGACGCTTGTCCTCTCACACGTGAGGAACCCGAAGGTCGAGAGCTTCGGAAACGGCTTTGAGGTTCTCCGAGGCGGTCACTCTCGGAACTGCATGTAAACGCCAGGCGTCGCTGACCTCACCGCTGTCAACCTCTGCACCCCACTGCAGCGCCTCCGGACCGCGGGAGGGTCCAGGGAAGGAAGGCGGTCAGAAGGCGAGGGGCTCAAGGCCACCCGTCGGTGGCAGACAGGCGGCTGTCCCCCAGCGCTCTACAGGAGGGAGGCAAGCAGCCCAGGGCAGAGAGGTGGTACCTGGGACGGCCTGCAGGCCTGTCCCGTGAGAAGCCGAGCGGCTGGCCAGGGGCTTCTGCTCCTTCGCCTGCGGAAGGGAAAGCTGAGCAACAGCAAAGCGCAGACCGGACGCTGGCGCGCACAGGGGGAGGGCGGGTCTAGCTCCAGCTCTCCATGGAGACGCACCGCATGGGCCTGTGGGTGAAGGAGAGAGCGCAAACAGGCCTGGGACTCGGGGAAGCCGCCCCCGGGAAGGGCCTTTGGCAGCCGGGAAACCAGATAAGGCCCTGTGTTTTTCCTTTCTCACGCCTGTGCGCCCGTCCGTGTTTGCACTGGGGAAGGGCGGAAGGGGTCACGACGGTCACCTTCTCTCTGTCATTACAGCACCGGGCCTCTTCCCCGGTGTCCTCCCTGCATCAGACAGCGGTCCCCTCTCTCTCCTGTCTGGGGCTCACGGAGAAGGGGCCCAAGAGCCCACTGACACCGGTTTATCCACGCGTGGGAGGACACCCAGGCTAGAGACGGTTAGCAATCTGCCAAGGTCACGCCCTCCCGTCGGGCACTTCCCACTCCTGAGAGCAAGCTGACCTTTCGCCATCAGAGCTGAGATGCTGGGTGCTCAGACCTGGAGGGGAAGAAAGCAAAGGGGCGCAGCTGCCTCACAGATCATGCACCCTGATTCCATCCAGAGACCCCACCATGGAACGGGAGCTCAGGAAGTGAGAGGTGGACAACTGGACGGACTGAAGGACAGGAAATGTGCAGTGAGTGACCCTTGGCATCTGTTCAGGAGTCGGGAGATGACCAGGCCCTCGGAGTTCCTTGTCTCAGCTGGCCGCGACACAGCAGCCCAGGGACACCCTTGCCCCTTGCAGACGAAGCTCAGGGCACTGCCAGCACACGCAAAGCCCACGTGGCCACATGAGTGACCCCAGGGCTCGAGTCCCGGTCTCCGCTGACTCCCTGGCCCTTTGCCTCCTGTCACTGTCCCCACGATGCCCTTGGTGTCCACGCAGATCCCTCTCTGGGACCTAAGGACGCTGCTGCTGGCCAGGGGAGCCGTCAGGGAGTCACGCATAGGGCTCTTCCATCCCTGTACGTAAGACACTCTCTGACTTCTTATGACCTATGATGTAAACTTTTGAAAAGTTAAACATGGATTTCTGGGAAGCAAAGCATTAAAAAAGAAATTATAGAACAGAGCCCCTTCTGGTCAAATGTGAAGCCAGAGAAGGCTCCCAGGGACAAACAATGAAGAGATCTTGTTTTGTGAGATTATAATCCACTATTTTAGTCCAAAGAGCTTCTTGACTTGATGGCATCATGGTGGGCGGGAGGGGGTCCCCCGTGCAACCCGTCCACCGAGAGGACAGCAGGCACTGGGAGTTTTCGATGCTGCTTTCCCCCCACCCTCCCGCACGCTGTCCCGCGCAGAGGAGCCTCAGTGACCGCCCTCGGGGCCCGGGCGTCCTCCGTCCACCCTTGTATGGATGGACACAGCGTCTCCACGAAGCCCGGGCCATGCCTGGCTTCTTGTGCACGTGTTTCCATGGCCGAAAGCAGTGTGTGTCCCTGGGTGGCTCATCAGAAATGCTTGCCCTCGTGGCTGTTGCTCAGAGGTGGGTTTGAAAACAGGAGATGTGGCCTGAACTTTCTATGTCCCCAGAGTGTAACAGGCCAACGAGAACAGCAAGGGCAAAGCCCCCAAACACGCAGACATAGCTCGGTGCGCCGGGACTGGCCTCTGGCCTCTGTCTGACCAGCTGCCGAGCCTGTTTTCCTGTTGCCTTTGCTGGTAACTGCGGTGCACTTTTCCGGGTGTACCGCTCCTGTCTCGGGGGGCCACACGGTCTTCCGGGAGCCCGCACCACCTCAGGTTTGGGAGGGACGCCCCTTGCTCTCGACTGCCTTTCCTCTGGTTGTCAGAATTCGGGCCAGTGTCTATGACTCCGTCTTCCTACCCCTGGCGACTGGGTTTCGGCCTCGGTTCCCTCCAGGGGACACGGCACCAACACTGTAACTGGGTCACCCTCTGACGCAAACCACCTGTTGTCCTGTCGGGAAAGGCGAGCAGCCTGACTTTCACGGCCAGGGTGTCAAGTCAGGGCGCGGCACCTGAGCAGTGTCCCAAGGCCCAAGGCTCGAGGCCGTGCTGTACGGGTACGCAGCACAGAGCGGCAGGCCTCAGCCCAGCGTGGGCGGGGAGAAGGGGTCCAGGGACTCGGGACTTTCCGAGGGCCCGCTGGCTCGGCTCACCAAGCCTTTCACAACCCCTGCCTTGGACGTGCTGGTGGAGGCAGACACTGGCCATGAGAACAAGCGGGAGAGTCCCGGCAGAGTCGCCTCCCTGACCTCTGACGCATTACTCAGCTGAATCCTTCTCCACCCGACTTGGCTCTGCCTGATGAATGGTGGTTTCTGAAAGCTGAAGTGTGAGGCTTTGCTGGCACGCAGACAGTTCTGCTGGAGGGCCTTCTGGGAAGTCCCCCGTGCTCTGGGCTCCGGGTCACTGGGAGATTTCCCATCTGGGCTGCTGGGAGGGAGTCCAGGCCCCTGAGCCTGGAACAGGTTGGAAGGGCGGGGTGATCACCTTGGTGCCTCAAAACAGACAACGTGCCTGCGACTGACAAACCAGCTTCTCCCGTCCCTAAAACAGCCCGGCACGGATCCTCCACCTGCCTATTCGCTCTACAGAGCAGGACGGAGCTTCATGGGCGGTCACTGTGTCTTCGAAGTAAGATGGCCCAATGGCACCCCGCCCAGGGCCGCCCTCACCCTGGCGAAGGGAGCAGACCCATGGTCCCTAATGAATCCCCCAGAGGCAGCCGGGAAATTCCCCAGAAGAGAGCAACTCTGCGCAAAGCCGCCTCTGGCTGTTTTGTTTGGGCAGGGAACACCTCGGCCTCTGTAGTGCAAAGCTTCGTTATGTCCGGGGAAAACAAGCTCTCTCCCAAAACGCCGGAGAGGAGGACAGCAAGCACCGGCTCGTGTGGACACCGAAACTGGTCAGCGGAGGCCCCAGTGCACGAAAGCTACACACAGCACGCGCCAGGCTGTGTCCCGGTGACCGCCCCGACTTGCGGGGATGCCACACAGCGCCCACGGGCCGCAGAGAGCGCATGACGGAGCGTGGGGGCCCCGACACGTGTGTGGGAGGGTGCGGGCACCGCCAGGCCCGGTTCCAAAGGGCCACTCAGGTCCGAGTGGAGGGTGTTACACCCCACTGGGCCCGGGCCCCCACCCTAATGGAGGAGGAAAAAAACAGCGTTTCCTCTGGCTTTTCCCTGGAACGCCCAGCGGAAGCATGGAGGCGGGCTCAGCAAAAACGCCCCAGCCAGTCGTGCCGGGGCTCGGTCCAACCCACTCCCGGTGGCCCCTCGTAAGAACCTGCATCGGGTCTGTCTCTGGAAGGCCACACAGCGGCACGACCCGCCGAGAGGCTGCACTTCCGCCGGACACGCCCCTCACGCCTGCTGTGCCCATGCCCTTCTCTCCTGGCACGCCACCTTTCGTTCAAAGACGAGCTAAACACGCGTGTGTGGCGTCCACACCTGGAAATGAATCGCATGCCCAGCTCCCCCCAACCTACGGCAGTCTGCACCCCATCCTGACGACAAAGGAGGGACGAGGATGGAGATAATTATCGTCATTGTCTAAGGGCCGAGTCGTGACAGAGTGTCACCCTTCCGTCACCTGTCCCCAGGACAGACCTCACTTCAAAGCAGGGCTGCCAAGGAGTTTAAAATGTGTGTGTGTGTGCATGTGTATCTGTGTGTGAGTGTCTTGAGGGCACAAGTACGCCTTCCTCGCAGCCTCCCAGGGCAGGTTTCGGGCTGGCGAGGGTGGGGGCGGGGGTGCTGCTACTCCGACGGGCCCTTGCTAAGGAGGCCTGCTAACCCAGTCACTGTAGGCGGCTCCCTGGGTCTGGAGGAAGCTCCTCACTTTCAGTCAGCTCCAGAGGGAGGAAGGAGGAGGTGAGTGGCAATCGCAGGGACAAAGGATCGCCATGGCGAGGCTGCAGACCACGGCCCAAGCACGCCCGGTGGCCAGAAGGCACGGGAGACCACGGGGCCTACGGGTGGAGCAACAGAAAACCATCTGTCAACGGCCAGCTGGGCAGAGGACCCAAGTTCAAGTGCTTAGCTCTCACTCTCGAAAAACCAGAAGGTTATTCTCCCTTCACTCTGTGCTCAGGGCAGGCGCTGTGTTCTCAAGGAAGTCGTCAACGGTCTGAAAGCTGCAGCCCAGCTCCTGCCCCACTTGAACTTGTTGTAAGATCAAGGGCTGTGCCAGCTGGTGGGAAAGACTTGTTGGCACGATCGGATCAGGATGTGGGCCCAGGGCCACAGGAGTCGGAAAGCAGTTCGGGTCCACAGACGTTCGTGGAGCGTCTCCTAAGTATCAGGCCCTGGCGGGGTGTTAGTTACTGGGAAATACCCAAGACAAGGGCCCTGCCCAGGGAGATTTTACAGGTTCATCCAGAGCGGAGGCGCACACTCTCAGGATAAGGCTTAACAGGGAACAACGCCCAGGGTGCTGGGGATTAACCCAGGTGTTTAAGGGAGGAGCGCTTCCTGGGGAGCATCAGGCTTGAGTTCATTCCTGACAGAGGAGTAAGCACAGGCCTGCTGAGGACAGGGGGCGGGGCACGGGGCGGGGCGCGGGGGCGGGGCGCGGGGGCGGGGCGCGGGGGCGGGGCGCGGGGGCGGGGCGGGGCCGTCCAGCAAGCAGGACAACCTGCGGAAAGCCGCAGGCAGCCTGCTCCTGTGGGCAGGAGCCGCAGCAGGTGGGGTGAACAGGGGCAAACGGGAAAGAAGAGCCGGCAGGTGACAAAGGTAGCAGATGACTCAGACCCACCTGGGTACGAACCACAGAGCACCCCTGCACGTGCTCACTGTTGTTTCTGTCATCTTCCGCCAGCCGCCCAGTGTGCGGGTGGGCATAGCTACGCCCCGCCCCCCGCTGCCACACGGTGGGCGGGGCCTGGGGGGCCCCGCTGCGAGTCTCCCCTGCTCGTGGCCAGTGTGGTCCTGCTCAGCGGCCACTCGGGGCCTCTAGCTGTCCCTTACTGCCAGCCTACCTAGGGGACGAACCTATCCTTTGAGGAGCTCTTTAAAAAAGCCTAAAAATTTTTGTTTATGTTTCAAAAGCTCTATTTTAAGGTAGACTGTCTGAAAACTCAGCCTCCACGGGCCAGCACGGCGCAGCAGGTGCGCCTGCCATTCGGGTATTTTCTCGCACAAATCGCCTGTGTGTGTCGTTTGCCCATTTCTCTAGCGAGATCAGCTGTCCCTTCGTCTCGATTTTTAAGCGCTCTCTATTATGTTGTGTGTATACATGATGCAATCATCTTCAAGCATCATCTGTCTATGGTTTTTTTTTCCCCTTTCTTTCAACTGGGTTTGAAAACACAGCCTTTAAAAAAAAATATTAAGTGAAATTGATGGATCATCTTTATGTTCATCTTCTTCATATCTTAAAGAAATGAAGCCCTTCCGCAGAATCACAAAGATATTTGCCTTCACGTTTTTATTTAAAGAAGTGTAAGTTTTTACTTTCGGATGCTATGCCTGTATTCTCCTTGGGGTGGATTCTTGCATATGGCGTGAGGTAAGGGTAGCTCATCTTTTCCTGGAGTGACGGACAGCCAGCTGCGCCGAGACCCCCCGTTAGCTGCGTGGGGCACCCTGCTGACCCTGACCGGCAGTTCGGCCCTCTCCTGCATCGACTTCTGCACAAACTCCGGCTCGTTTCTGGGCTCACTTATCTGTTCTGTCGGTGCGTCTGGCCCTGAGCCAGTACCACAGTGGCCAAATTAGGACAGCGTCTCCACTCTGGAGATGCAACTTTAACTGTTGATCAGGCCAGAGAGGGGACTCATTCTCCCCTCCAAGGACGCATGCCGGGGACCAAGGTAGATGGTCAGCCAGAGCTGTCGGCCAAATGAAGAAAAAGTGGATCCTTTGGTGCCCGTGTACCTTTTGAGGCCTCCATCCTGCCTCCCAGCAGACACGGCATGGACACCCACTGCCCTAAAGACTGGAGTCCAATCGACAAAGGGGCCCTGACCGGTGTGGCTCAGCTGGTTGGGCCTCGTCCTGCAAAGTGAAAGGTTGCAGGTTCGATTCCTGGTCGGGGCCAGTGCCTGGGTTGTAGGTTTGGTCCCTGGTCAAGGCCTGTAGGGAAGGCAACCAATCAGTGTCATTCTCTCACATTGATGTCTCTCTCCCTCTCTGTCTCCCTCCCTCCCCTCTCTCTAGAAATAAGTAAAATCTATGAAAAAAAATTTTTTTTAAATTACAGGCCAAGGGGAGCTGGCTGTGCAGCCTCAGTGTCCATCCCTGGCTGTGGGTTCCGTGTCTGTCTGTCTGTCTGTGGCCAGGAAGAAGACATTCGGCGGCTTTGCCTGCTTCCAATGCTGACTGCTGTTTGCTCTTCCTGCGTGAACGTTTCCGAAATCCCACCTGTTTCTCTCTTCCTGTTACCTGCCCCTGCCTTGGATTTCCCGAGGGGGTTTTGTCCTGATGGATGCACTCTGTGGGTTTTGGAAGCCTCCTGGAAGCCCGTTTCGAATGAGGCGAGGGATGAATAAACACAAGTGCTGTCCCAGGTGCCCCTCTGCCCCTCCCCAAGTTTAGACTGTGCTGGTGCTTCGGGCCGAGGCCTAGGGGACACCACTGAGGGAATCACTGCGTCCACGTTTCCTGAGGACGAGGGAGCCACCGAAGGTGCGGCTCGGACCACCAGAGGGCTGTGCGCGCACAAGGAAAATCCGGCCTGACACCTTCTTCCAAATCTGCACTTACGTTCATGGCTTAGGAAGCACCTCGGAGCCCTTTGGGGTAAGAAAAGCTGCATGAATCTAAGCAAATATTATGACACAGATGACTTGGCGTTTGCTAAAGAGTGCGAGGCTCTCCAGAGAGCCACCGGAGGAGAATGAATCATTTTCTGCAATCTGCACCACTTGTGATTGTAAGAGTCTCTCATTGAACCCCTGGCATTGCCCTGATAGTGCCCGCCAATCTGTTGCTATAGTTACAACAATTAATTACATGCTTAACCAGCCTGACTAGTACACTGCGGCAATTCAATTAAAATCTGATTTTATTCTGCCTGGCTTGTGGAGGCTTTTCCTGGGCCTCCAGCTCTGACAACCGCCCGCAGCACGGATGAAAGGGTCCCCGAGGTGGCTGAGTCCGCCTTCCAGGGGCATCTTTGGCTCGAACTTGACGGGAGAAGGCTCCATTGCCCTGAAACGGACCTTGGTCCAAGGGCCATTCGGGAGATTGAACCCAGCAGCTGAGCAAATCATGAAACTAACACCCAGTGGGGAGACGGCGACCACGAGGAGACTGTCGTAGCCTTTTTAATTTTGATAATGCATTTAGATCAGAATGAGGGTGCTCAGGGCTCCTAACTTGGAGGCCTTGCCAGCACTGGCCGGACATCCAGAGACACACCCTGTGGACCCAGCCCCCTCCCTCCCAGTCAGTTCAGGGGCTGAGAGACACCTCCTGGAGCCAATGGCATCTCTGGATCTACCCAACACTATCCCTGAAGGTGGCCAGAACCGCCCACTGCCCTCTGGCTTCCCTGGGGGCCCTGAGGTCCCTGGCGCAGAGTGGGTTGGGGAAGGGTAGTGTTTGCTCAGGTAAGCTCAACGACACTCATCCTGCTCCGGTCTTGCCCTTGGCCCCTGTGGATGTCACAGAGGAGCCCCAGAGTCTCACATGTCCTTCTCACAAACTGATGCTCCCATGTGGGCGGGCTAAACCTCACCAACTGCACTGAAGAAGAATCAGACGAAGAAAATGTCCCAGGGACAGCTGTACCTTATGCAATCACCATGGCAACGCTGCCACCACAGGGTGATCTAGCTGGGCCCAAGCAGAGAAGAAAACAGGGTGGCCGTGGTGGGCGTGTGCTGCAGCCGCCCCCCCCCCCCCGCAATCCCGGCCACCCCAGCAGCCTGTCACCGCAGGCAGACGGAGACTAGGGTGCTTTCCTGCAGGCTCAAAGCACCTCCCACCGCGTCCCCAGCCAGCTCCCGAGCTCCCGATCGCATCTCATCTGGGCCCCTGGCTCCCTCCAGCTCCAGCTGGGCTGGCGGCAGCTGCAGGCGCCCGTGCCCCCTGGCGGCAGGCAGGCAGGCTGGTCTGTCCTGTGACCCAGAGTGCCCCTCAGGAGCTGCAGGTCAGGAGCCGCAGGTCAGGAGCGGGCCCCATGAGGCATCTGCCCTCTTCTCCGTGGGCCACGGGCTGCGGGCCACGGGCCACGGCCACGCACGCTCCCCTGGCTCCCAGGGTTTTAGAAAGCGGGTCGTCCCCGCTTCAGCCTTCTCTCTGATCATACAGCCCCCGTTCCCCCAGGTGCTGGGGAGGCTCCCAGCCGAGGCCCCGCCCACCCGCACCCCATGACCTGCGTCCCGGCGTCAGTCAGCCTGGGGCTCGCCACTCTGCCTCCCACGTTATGAGTCCTTTCTTTTAAAAATTTTAAAAAATTACACTTATTGGGGGTAACACTGGTTCATAACACATGCTTTGTAGGTGTAGATTTTACAGCCCATCACCTGTGGATGGCGCCGTGTGCGTCTGCCCGGCCAAAGAAACCAGCAACAAAAGGGCTGCAACCAAACGGGAACGATACCTACCGTGAGGTGCTAATACGCAAAACATACACAACTCAACGACAACAACAACAACACAAATAAACAAACCAGTTAAACCGGGCCAAGGACCTGAGCAGACGCTTTTCCCAACAGGGGGACAAACGGCCCGCAGACGTAGGAGAAGATGCTCGACCCCACTAGCTACCGGACAAATGGAAATTCAAACCCCACGATATAGCAGCCCACACGGGTTAGAATGACCACTGTGGGTGAGACAAGAAGTAACAAGGGCTGGGAGGAGGTGGAGAAGAGGGCACCCTCACACGCTGATGGAGGGAAGCAGGCCGCAGGGTCCTCAAACGGTGAAGAATGCAGCTACCCTATGACCCTAGGGTCCCTCTGCTGGGCCCCTGCCCTAAAACTCGAAAACACTTACTTGTAAAGACAGATGCGTATGCCGATGTTCGCTGCACTGTTACTCAGAACAGCCAAGATGCGGTGGAGTCTTTCTCGGGAAGCTCCCAGTTCTTTACGTAATTAACTCTACGTAATTAACCCCCGAGGGGCCATCTCCTCATCTCCTCCGCCCCTGGACCTGCTGAGTCCCTCAGTGAGCATATTTTTGTGACTCCTGACTTAAAGCAACTCAGCGAAGCAAAGTCACGGGGCTGGGTGATCTGAGGGAACTTCTGGGTGTTACCGGGACAGCTGCCCCCTGAGTGTCACCCCTCACAAGCGGGGTGGTCAGTGGCACCTGCTGGCCGAAAGGGAGATGCTGCGGAGACCGAACCAGCCGTGTCTCGCCCAAATTCTTGCGCAGAGGTGGACCCCAGTGTACCTGTCCCTGGACTAAGGAAGTGATTCAGGCTGGGTGGGTCTCAAGCACAGAGCCCCATCCCTGGGAGGATCAGGGTCCTTAGGAGAACAGAACTGGCGCCCTCTCCCCTCTGGGCCATGGGAGGACTCCGCTGGAAGGCAGGCTTCTCTGAGATCCAAGAAGAGAGGCCTCAGGTGGAAATACACGGGCCAGCACCTCGACCTTGGACTCCTCGCTGGGCAGCCACCACAACCATGAATGGGACTGATGGTAATAAATCGTGCCTTCATTCTGATCTTCAGGGAGATGCCTTCCACGTCGCACCAGAAAGTGTAACGTTTGCTGTGGCGTTTCTGAGCTGCTCCTTAGCGCTTTAATGGGTTTTTTTGTTTCGTTTTGTTTTTGTTTTTTCTATCACTTGTTTGCTGAGCCTTATTAGATTTTATCAAATGTTGATTCTGGGCCCATCGAGATCATCATACCATTTTGTTCCTTTATTCTGTCCATGTGATGAAATACACTGACTGATTTTCCCACGTAAAAATGGATATTATATTCCTGGAATAAACCCAACTTCAAGGTGACACATTGTCTTTTTTTATATGTTGCTGGATTTATTTCACTAAGATTTGATTTAAAATTTTTGTATTTATCTCCTGGAGAGGGATCTATAATTTTTCTTCCTTGTAAATGTTCATGTCACGTTTTGGCTTCAATGTAATACTGACCTCAAAAGACAAGGAGACACGTAAGGTGATACCTGGCATCTTGTTTTCATCTTCTGGAGAATTTATCTCTCCTTGCGGTGTCTGCAGGAACTCACAGGTGAGCTGACCCGCTGTGCCTGCAAGTTTCGTGGTGGGAGTTTTGTTAATTACAGACCCAATCTATTCCACACACATAGAATTGTGTGGATTTTAGAAACTGCCTTCGTGTTTCCGTTTTGGTAAACCATGATTTTCTAAGAAATTTCTCACTTCACCTGTATTTTAAAATTCTATTGAAATACAGTAGTTCATAATACCCTCTTGTTTCCTTTAAACGTCTGTAGAATCTGTGGTAATTACTTTTATATTCCTGATATTGGCAATATGTCTTTTTCTCTTAATCACTCTTCCTAAAGATTTAATTTTGCAAAGAACTGGCTGAGCTTTGCCACTTTTCTAATGTGTATTTGTTCTATATTTGACTAATTTCTGCTATCAGCATTCTTACCATTTTTCTTCTTTCTTTGGGTTTAACGTGACAGACTTTTTAAATGTCTGCTCTGGAAACAATGGACAAAAGCAACAGATGATTAACCTTTAGCTTGTCTTTTTTTCCGATACACTTTTAAGGATGGTTGTAAGTGCCTCTCACTCATTTGAGTGTATCACATCTTTATTTTCATATAATTAAAATAACTTTTCATTTTCATTATGATTCCATCTACACTCATGGACTATTTAGACATATGTTAATTTTCCAATATTCGGTGGTTTGCTAGTAACTGTCGTAATTGATTTCTAGCTTTACTTCACGGTACTAATTCAACACGTGGGATTTTGTCCGCATTTGGTTAAGGCCCAGCACGCAGCCAATTCTGCTGGCAGCGACCACGCCCTCCTGAAACTCACAAAAACTCAGAAGCGGGAGGCTGTTCAGCTGGTAAGCCAGGTCCCTCAGACTGTATCTCGAATGACTGGTTTCGGTCTGTGCGTTCCGGCAGCAATGGAGAGCAAGCCCAAATCAGCCCAAATGGTGGTGCCGTGATCACTTTTTTTCTTTTAAATCACAAGTTTTGCTTTTCATCTTGCGATGCTATATTATTGAGTGCACACAACTGAGGAGGGTGGCATCTTTTTAGCAGATTGATCTCATCACCACGGGAATGCCTGTTGCCTCAAAGTCTATTTGGCCACATAGGATTATGTTCCTTTTTATTACTGCGTGTACTTCGTTTATTTTGTCCTTATAGCTTTGTTTTACTTAGTTTCAGGGGTTTTGTTTTTTAATTCAGCCCATTTACAGTTAATATAATTGCTGATATATTTGGGGCATTACCTACCATCTATTACTTGTTGTAAATGGTCTACCTTCCTTTACCTGTCTTTCTTGAAATATTTTTGAATAGAGCATTTTAAGATTAGTTTCTAGTTCCTTCTTTCCTACCTTGTTAGGTAGAATAACTTCCATTTTCCTTTAGTGGTTACCAAGTGATTAGAACAAACATCCCTGATCTGTTAGCCTATTATAAATCCGGACTTGGGTCACTGCCCAGGTAACACAAGAACTTTACAACACTGAAATCGATAATCGCACCCCCATGTCTTGTGTGCTGCTTTATGGGCGGGTTCTTCATGTATCTGACGTCATTCTGTGTCGTCGGTATTCACTTAGGCTTACCTACAGATTTCTCTTTTTATTTTCTCTTTATTTCTTCTTCCATGTCCATGTTTCCACCCCAGGTAACTTACCCTCATTCTCTCTTAGGAAATGTTTTAGCACTTCTTTTAGCGTGTGCTTGAAGGCAACATATTGTTTCAGCTTTTCCGAAAATGTTCTTTTTTTTTTCTTTCATTTTCAAAGGATGTTTTTCTTGGATAGAATTCTAGCTGGCAGTTATATTGATAAAATCTACTCAGAAATATTTATCTGGGAACCACAATTGATCTATCCAAAACCTGCTTTGACTGAGCTTTTCCATGTTCGGGAAAACCATGGCAATAAGTTGAAAATAAAAATAAAAGCAAGATGTACGAAAATATGAATTGCGTCATTATTCACAAAAGTGAAAAATGGGAGACAGCGTGAAACCCAACATTCGGGCCGTGGTTAGGGAAAGGATGGCACACCCGTACAATGGGGTGGTGTGGAAATATTTAGATGACATTGAGGGAGAATATTTAGTAAAGTAAAATTTGAATGTTATTGTTGTTGTATATGGGGACACAAGATGCAAACGTCTGTACACTGTGGGATTCTGGCTAAATAACAAAATTATTTAAAAGAAGTCTAAAAGGATGTACGTAACTCAGTTAACTCTCTTCGTTCACGGGTAAATGGATTACGGGTGGCTATTTTTCTGTAATGGAAATAAATGACTTCCATGTGTGACTTCCTTTCCTTTTTCTGTTCCACTGAAGTTTAAAACTAGGATGGATGATACAAATGACGGCTCAGTTCAGGACACTTATTTAAGAGGTTAAAGCTGTTATAATCGCCTCCCACGCACGGACTCTCCCGTACAGGAAAACATGGAAACGCACCGAAGAGGCCCCTTTACGCTGTCAGAAATTGCTCCGAGTCTCCGACCACCGAGGGAAACCCTCCTCACACCAGTGGCCATCAGCACCTGATCCTCGCATAAACCTTCGCGTTGAAAACCGCACCCCACACTCGGTTCCTCTGCAGGTAGAAGACGCGGCCCGTCTTCCTCCATCCACGGCCGCCAGTCGCCCCCGAAGCCTCATTAGAGGTGGTAGTCATGCTTCCCCAACAGGAATTAATTTTATGCTAATCACACACGTCAGTGCCTCTCACAGCTGCCCCACAGGAACAAGGGCTTGGCAAATCAGTGGCTTTCTCTTTTGGGGAAGGTGTGGGGTGGCCCAGAAGCGAAGGCATCACGGAGACTCAGGTAATGTTTCCGGACTTGTTAATTAGCCTCGGAGTCGAGGTTATCAGTTGTGACTCAGCTGATTAACACTGGGCTTGTCAGAGCAACGGCAAGGCCAAAAAATCCTGTCTAGTCTTCCTCCTGAAGCTAAAATTAGCCGTCATAAAAATTTCTGAGAGATACTCCAGGAGTCTCTTCCTGGAATTGGGCATCTCCGACCTTGAACCCTTGCTGCCTGCTCTCTGCTGCTCGACCTTGGGAAAGGGCTTTTCTGTGTGAATCTAAAGTTCCTTCTCTGTGGCCATGGGAAGCAAAGGCCTCCCCCACAGGGAGGGTCCAAGCGAGCCCACACTCACCGGGTTTAAAGACCGTAAGCAAAGCAGACCAGAAAGTGAATGGGCTACCCAGCACACGGCAAGGCTCCAAGACACCTTCGCTGACTCAGATCTTCCCTCAACACTTCCCGGAAAGTCTTGTCTATTTGGAAGGACCGGGATTCCAAGTCTGAACTAACTGGGCGCTTTTGACGACCCGCAGCTTGAATGTGGAATGAGGTGCAGACACTGGCACCAGACACCGGCACCAGGAACGGGTGGGAACGGTTGAGGGAGAGAGGCCGGTGCAATGGATACTCAGGATTCAGGCAAAGCACAAAAACCTTAAAAAAAAAAAAGTCCAATGAAGAGACGGTGCATGTTTGTTTTATTTATTCCAGCAACTGCCGTGCATCGAGCCCCTCCAGCGTGACGGGCATGGTGTGTTTCAAAGCACATGGTGGGGGACCAGGTTAAGGCCACCGTTCTTCAGAGCTCACCCCACCTGGGGCAGCGGGGACGGGGGCGGGGCGGGGGCAGGGCGGTGCCGGCTGTGGCGTGGGATGATCTGTGGGCCCCTGGGACCTGGAGGGTCTTGGGTTGGAAGAACTTTGGGAGGAAAAAAAGAAAGGAATCAACCGTTTCTTTTCTGGGACAAAAGAAAGCCAGCCTCACCTGGCCCTGCCTCTCCTGTCGGGCAAAGCAGGAGATCAGACCTATCTTTCTGGCCTTGCAGAGAGCTCATGGGACTTGGCGTGCAGTTTCGGGTCTTTCTGCTGTGGTCAGAGTTCTCTGTTTTCTAGTGAAATCCTCCCAGCTATTTTCAGGCTGACCACAAACAAATACGGGAAATGCCACAAAGGGTGTATTTCCCAACAGCCTCTCCTAGAATCATTGTGACATTTTGCTTGAATCCACATTCAAAATTCTTCCTGGTTAATCTGTACCAAAAGGCAATAACACTTACTTTTAAAGAGGCAAAGCTGCTGCCAAACCGCCAAATGCAGGTTTCAGAAGGTCAAAATAGGGGTGCTATGATGCAAGAATCACGGAGTTGGAACGGTGGGGTTCGGGGGAGGGTTTTTGAACTTCCAGTCCAGGGCCGGGGGAGGGGCAGGAGCACCTCCCCTCCCCTCGGGTGCAGCGACGTCACACTGTGGAAGGTGCCGGAAGCCATGGTGAAGCACTCCTTACAGTGAAGTGTTCGTTTTTCCTTGCCTCCCCCTGCTAGCCAGCCTTGCTCATCCCCCCGGGAAGGAGCTGGGCAGGCTGAAGGCAGGGTCTCCCTGTGGGGGCCCCTGGCATTCCCCGCCCCAGGGAGCCTGGGGAGAGTCAGAAATCGCCACACCTTGACCAGAAACATAAAGGCACACAGGGAGAATGTTCTGCAAACTGGTGGGGGAGGGGGATGGGTAGAGCGCTCTTTGTGTTTTGAGCAGCACCCAGCACCGGCCAGAGAAAGAGGGACCGAGGGTCCACGTGGTCACACAGGCCCAGGGTGCGGAGGGGCTGGCTTGGGAGGGCAGGGGCTCTGGGCCAGAAGGCCCTTCTGAGCGGCCCCAGGGGCAGGCAGCTCCGTGGGAGCCAGAGGCTGCAGAGCCTCCTCGGTGCCCCTCGGGAAGGGAGGACCCCGAACGGTGCGCGGAGGACGGGCAGCACGGACATTTCCGTTTCCGCCCTGGCCGAGTAGAGCATCGCTCCCATACACCAAGTTGCGGATCCGGTCCCTGGTCCGGACACAGATGAGAGTCAACCAATGAATGCGTCAGTAAGCGCAACAACAAATCGGTGGTTCTCTCTCTCTCTTTCTCTCTCAAGTCAATCAACTAATAATAATAATAATAATAATAATAAAGGAATTTCTATTTTCAAAAATGCAGTGGTGTCTGGTGTCCCCCCGGGTTTGCGCCCCGAGGCTCACTGCGCCCACCGGCCCTGACAGCATCGGTGACTGGGTCGCATGGCCCGCAGGCAGAAGTGTCCCCAGCCACACGGGACTCCTCACCCACACGGGTCGCGGCAGCACCGACAGCCGCTCTTTTAGGCCAAGGGGACTCTCTGATAAAGTCCGTCTCGGGGAGCGCCGCGCGGAGGCAGCGAGAGGAGGAGCGCGAGGAAGTCTGTCTGTCTGACTGCCAGCCTGCTCCCCGTCCCCTTGCTCATCCACTCATCTGCACTTGCGTGTGGAAATTGCCTCCTGGGCTCCCAGAGCGAGGTCTGCTCGTGCAAGGAGAGAGGCCCCTGCCTTCCAGACTCGCGGACACACAGCCACGGAAAATGATGGCTGGCTACACCCCTGCCGCCCCCTGGCCCTGCGGCCTGCCCACGGGAGCCCGCAGACAGGGAGCGGGGTTCCTTCGTTCTGAGCGCGGCCCTGACAGAGAAGCAGGTGTTGCCTCCCGCTGGCGGAGCCCCACCAAACCTGTGCCTGCAGCTCCCTTCCGCCTGTTCTCCTGCTTCGTGTCACTTTCCGCATCAGCTCTGACTTGGTGTCACAGGTTCCAGAATGGCTTCTCCGCCCTGGGATGCCTCCTTTTCTCTGCAGATCGACACGCGAACGCAGGCACAAGGTGGAGGAGTAACTTGGGCAAAGTCAACAACAGCGGACCCAGAACATTCGCTCCAGAGAGGGCCCCTCTGCGCCCCTCCCCCACCGCAGCAGCACCCCAGGCCGATCCTTTGGCGGAACAGCAAAGCTTTGTGTCCTCCCTCGTGAGTAGTGAGTTACTGGAAGCTTCTATTCCAGGGGCTGCTTCTGAGAACCCGGCCGCCGTGACCCACAAGCAGCAGCCAGATGGCGGGGCCCATCCCCTGCACCTCCTGCCTGCGACTCTGACGATGACCCGGCCGAATCGTGTTAACTGGGCCCTGCTTTAAAGTTCACAGAAATGGCCTTGGACTTCACCAGCACACGCCCGCAGAGTGGGTTCTGACAGCCAGCACGCGGGGGAAGTAAGGCTGCCCCGTTTGAAACATGGGAAACTGCGCGTCGAAGAGTGATCGCTCTCAACACGCACAACCAGCAAGGTGTGAGGACACGTGCCCGGCGAACTCCCCCGGATGAGACAGCCGGGGCAGCGGGGCGTATGTATGCACACGCCCACCCCACACCCCACATGCCGCACGCACCCTGAAAGCCGGCCCGGGGGGCTCTGGGGGCCCCCCAGCATCCCCCTTCCTGCCCGACACGCTGGAAATCACAGCATGCCAGAGGAAGGAGACCGAGCAGCTCTCGACGTGCAAACCACCACAGCCGGACACGGGCGGCTTCACCGTTTTCGTTTAGCTCCTTCTTGGACCCACAGAGGCGAGCCTGGGAGATGCGGCCCAGGGCGGTCCTGTCTGGGACCAGGCTCTCGGCCTTCAGCCCGTGCAGCCAGTAGCCCCCCGCCCACCAAGAGGAATCGGGAACCATCAGGCTCCAGCAGGCACCTCGGTCCACTAACAGGGGCAACGGCACACGGGTCAGGCCAAAGCCCGGTGAGCTGCGGGGGGTTCTGGGGATGAAGAGCCGCCCGGAATGCGAGGGGTGCCGCCGACGCCCTGCAGAGCACCCCCACGGGAGTGTCGCCTGATTCTAGCGACGCCTCTGAGAAGTGTGTTAAGCAGGAAGGCATCCGTGATGCGTACTCGAGACAACAGAGGCTCTGAGTTTGCGTGAACAGGGAGGCGGCTGCCATGTGTTCAGTGTCCCCGTTTCAGGGTGATCTCCTCCCTCACGATGGCCCGCAACGCCCGTGCGAAAGAGGAAAACCAGCCACAGAGGCCTGGCAAGGCTACGTACGCGACGCGCCCAGGGCCATCCAGCCCGGTGGTGCCAGGGCTCCCGGCCTCAGGTTCAGAGCTGTGTCTCCGAGTCACCAAATGCTGACACCTCTCTGCCCAGCCTCCCGGAGCCCCCTCGAGGGGCACAGACACAGACGTGGCCTTTACTGGCATGTGAGACCCCCACACTGACAACGCGATACAGTACGTTCCGTGGGGTGTTGCAAAGAGGGGAAATGGAAGTCCGGGTGTTCTTCCTAGCAGATGTGTTTAGTTTACACAGCTAGGAGTTTCGAAATCGGGTCACGTGGGGAGGTAACGCAGATGTGAGGAAGTCTGCAGGCTTCCCACCAGGCCGAACGTGTGCTGTGCCACTGGTGTGATTCCGATCTCCCCAAAGAGCTGTAGTTCGAGCCGGCTGCAGCCACCGCCTCACACACAGAGGGCACGGTGCCAGCCGTGACACCGCGGCTTCACTCGGCTGCACAGCAAGCGCAGCGAGGGGGGCAAGAGCGCAGGAAGGGCACCGAGTGAGCACCGAGCGCTACACGCCAGGCTTCCCGCATCAGAACTGCCGTCTCCGCACGTCTAGGGGCAAAACAGTCCCTGCAGGGAAAGCTGCCGAATGTGAAGCTGGGGAGAGGGGCTCGCAGGAGGGAAATGGGAAATCACTGCCCCGCGCGCTGCAAGGGACGCACAGGTGACCACGGGTGTCCGTGCTCAGCTGCAGTGCACCTGGAACGCGGGGCGGCCCTCAGAACCCCTCCAGCACCGCGCAGCACACTGGGAACTCTGCCGGGGGCGGGGAGGCGGGTTCAGGTCTCCGTTCTGGACAACAGAGCCCACGCGCAGAACGACAGCAGCTCCCGGTGCAGAGGAGGCCAGCGACAGCGCCCGGAGGCGTCAGATGTCTGTGCCCTTTGGCCGGAGACAGGAGGATCACCAAGTAAACTGCACGCGACAATGCACCATCTGCTTTGGGTGTGGTGGGCATGAAGTTACGGGAAGGAACGAAGGCAGCTAAAACAACCGATGCTGGGACGGATCTCACAAGCAGCACTCGCAGCAAAAGCAGCCGGGTGCAAAAGGCTACACTGTGTGAGATGCCACTTTATACGACGTGCCGGAAAAGGCAAAGCTAAGGGGCAGAAAGCAGGTCAGCGGCCACTGGTGGCTGGGGAGGGGAGGAAGTGGTGGCCTGCGAAGGGGCAAGGAGGACCACGTGGGGGACGCAGTGACGGCTCTGCGGCTGAACGGACGGCACCCGACTGAACACCACAAAGGAGGGTGTAAGTCGCCCTGCACCTAATGGAGTTTACACTCACCCTTACTCTGTGTAAGTCACTCCTGAACAAACGCGACAGCTGAAGATTACCATGGGAAGCCCCTGGCTGTGGAACTTCTGTTTTCGGAAGAGAGTAAAAGGGTAATAATAAAAAAAAATACTCAGGCAACTCTGCCACCGAGTCCCTGGGAACGTGCCCAGCCCCCACCCTTCAAAGACACTACAAGGCCTCTGCAGATTCGGATGGGCCCAGGTTCAAGCTCAGCGCGTTTAGGATCAGTATCCATCCCAAAGGCTGAGTGGCAATCTTATCTTTCCCCAGGAGCAGAGAGATTTCAAGTAGGAACAGGATCTTAATTAGACACTCCTCTCGCCAGCTGGCTGCGAAGAGGCCCCAGCAAGGTGCGAGGGGACGGAAGGGTTAGGTTAGAGTTGGTCAAGGGGAAGACAGCCCGGGCGTGGACGCAGAGGCCCCAGCAAGGTGCGAGGGGACGGAAGGGTTAGGTTAGAGTTGGTCAAGGGGAAGACAGCCCGGGCGTGGACGCAGACCCCAAAAACGGTGCGACAAGCACACGTTTCACAACCTCATCCCCTGCCCTGACGATTGTGCGCCCGACGGGCATTTCTATTTGGACTTCCCAGGTTATGCATAGGACATCACAAAAAAAATAAATTTTAAGCAATCCAGTTGAAGGATGCCCAGTTTTAAAATAGGAGCTTGAAAACACACAGCAGCCTGCACAGATGCCCTGAAAACCACTCTATCTTCGGTAACCCCGAGCGCCAGCCCCCGTTAGCTGGTTACTCCAACGGCTGACGCTCCTGGCCTGCCTCAGTCCTGCCCGGTGGGTCGGGAGAAGAATGGGCGGGTGACCCGTGATCGTTTCTACATTAGTACGAGCCGGGCGCCTGTCTCCGCCCTCCAAGTTTCCAGCGCACGGGCGTAGGGAACCTGAGGAGGCGGCAGGCCCACGCCGGGGCTCCGCCTCACTGGTGCCACTGTCATGAGAAGCCTGCTGTCACCCCTTGAAGTGGGAACAAAGGAAATAATTTAATCTTCTCCGACAGATTCCATGAGCCCATTCCCACCCTGAAAACGCTGAATCGGCACAGGGAGCAGGAAACGTGTGTTACATCAGCCTCCTGACTGTGAACCACGTGCAAGTTTAAAGCTGAGGAGGAGGAGGAAGACAGAAAAGAAGCAGCAGCAGTTGTTGCTGACATTGGTGTTAAAAACCACGATCTCGCGGCTGTTTCGGAAACGCTGCCCTGGCACCCAGCAGTCTTCCCCGGCTGGGGGAGGGGGAGGGGGACGGGGACACCAAGGGGCCTTGAGGTCCATCCCCTCCCAAACCCCCGCCAACCCAACTCAACCTCCCCGTGACCCAGGGACCAGAACCCGTCTTTCTTCCTCGGAGCAGAGACCAGGCAGACTCCAATACCATGCGTCAGTGAGAGCCCCGGGGGACGGGGGGAAATGGCCGGACTGAGCCCAGAGACCTGACTCTCGCACGTGCCACTAAAACGGGAGAAGAGGAGATTCTGCGGAGGCTCCATGGCGGGGATAAAGAGGGGAGAAGAGGGGCCCTGGCACCTTGTGCAGAAGTGCAGGCACCCAAGCGGCGGGGCGGGGTGGGGGAGGGGGTCGGGGGGACTTCCCAGAAGGGCTCCCCCCCATCCTCAGATGCAGGGCCTGCAGACCCCGGGGCCCAGCCAACCCCATCCGCCACTGCCGTCCTCGGCCCCTGCGAGGTCTAAGGGACCATTGTGGGCAGTGGGAGCTCGGGGCTCGGGACTCGGTGGGAGCGGCACTGCCCTGGAGGCCGGTAGGAGGAGCGCCGCCACCGGCCCCGGGAAGGTGCGGAGGCCCCACCTTCGCCATTGCGCATGCGCAGCCGGGGAGGGCCAACCCGACGCGCGGGCTTCCTGCCTCCCAACGCTTTTCTCAGGATCCGACTGTTTTCCCGATTTTGTTAGGATTATGAAAAGTGTCGTGACGGGTCAGGAGAGGGTGCGCGGAGGAGGTGGCCGTGTGGAGTACGAAACACGGGACAGTCTGCGCACTGACGCCACGTGCGTTCGAGTTACAGCCTCCCAACGCGCTCAGTGGTCCCCCTCACTCCTTGGCAGGGCTGACAAGAAAACTCAAAGCGTAGACTTACGTGGTCCTAGGCTAAGAAAAGAGAAGAGAGCACAAACTGTATCAATATTAATCGGAGGACATGTCAACGCATCCCTAAACCTGGGATGCTTAGCTCGAACTCCGCCCAGACACTCTCTGGCGAGGCTGAAGTTGTCTCTCTTAAGAAAAGGGTCTTTCATTGTCTGAAACTGCAACGCGCACACAGTACAAAGGAAAATGCAATCAGCACGCACGTACTCTCCATTCACAAATAAGCGAGTATTGTTTTCCTCTAAAAACAGCAGGCTTGCTGGCTCCAGTTGGAGAAAGGGGCCTTTCCAGAGATGTTTTCGATGGCGCCACCTGGTGGATGTACCCCAGAAGTGCTCTCTGCTCTCCCTCGCAGTTAAACGACCTGAGCCGAGGAATTCTAGAACATAAGCAGACACTCCGCATCCTCAGCCTCCTCCCATCCCGCCACGATCAACCGGCCCTTGAAATTCCCCCACTTCATTTCACGGCCATTCCGCTACATTAGAGCTACTTTATGGCAAGATTTACAGCGACGTCAGGAATAAGAGAAAGCGGCTGTAAAATAGCCGTGGACGACATTATAAACTGGCAGTAAAGTCGGCCGTACCGCACAGCTGGCACACACACGCAGGCCACCTGTTCCGGTTGTAGCCACTCACCAGCAGCTGCTCCCCCCCCCCCCATCCACTGAGCTCTGCAAGGCCCTTCCCTTGCCGCCTGTCCTTCCTCCCCCGCCTCCTCCAGGCCGCGGAAGCGGTGGTCATCTCCGGAGTGTGCTGAGGCCGCACAGCAAGCTAGCCTCGCGTGGCCATGGGGCCGGGTCCGCTCACCTCTGTGGCCTCAGCAAATGACTCTGTCAGCATCTCGCGAGAAGCTGGCCTGTCACCCATTCAGGAATGCGGTGAGAATCTCAAGGAACAGCAGTAATAGCGAAGGTTCACCAAGTCCTTACTCTGTGCAGAGTGTCCTCGTGGGAACTCTTCACACACTCATTCACTTCATACGGCCACCCCCCACCTGTGAAGGGAGTGGGATCTCTATGCCCAGTCCCCCAAAGCATGCTGGGGTGCAGAGAACTGAGGTGCCCGGCCAGGGGCCCCAGGTAGGAAGCGGCGAAGCCTGGGTGTGGACCCGACAGTCACAGCACCGTGTTCTTTGGGCAACTCTCGTGACTGCTGTCTTAATGGCTGATTACAAAATATTGATGAGTGAAGTCAGCACACATATTAAAGCAACAAAATCTCCCCAAAACTTCTCTTCCCCATGGAAGACATGAGAAAGTTGGCAAAATTGGCAGTGTTAACTTTTTCCAAAATCATCCAAGGCTTGGAGCCACTGGGAAAGCACTTTTTTTTTTTTTTTTTTTTTGAAAAGCTGAGAACAGGGAGCTTTGCGGCGTTTAACTTGCACTAGTTGCACGCGGCACACTCTCTGCTCCGCAGCAGCCTTGAGAAATGCCAACCCAACTTCCCAGCACAGCCCCGGCGACAGCGGATGGGACAGAGGGAGCCAGAGCTGTTTCAACACCGCATTCCCTGGGCATTACGTCAGCGGTCTGGTCAGACCTGTCTGGTGACTTTCTGGAAGAGTCCACTTGCAAGGCTATTTGTATTTGACCTGATTTAGAGATTTACCGGCTCCAGGCACTTAAGGAAATCTCTGTCCAATCAGCTGACCACAGAGCACACCAAGTGACTTCAGTGGCCAGAAGACTGACAGCCGATTTCTCATCAGAAACCGTGCGGACCAGCAGACATCAGATGATATAGTCAAGGTGCCAACAGGAAAAAAAAAATTGTTGGCCAAAAATTCTATATCCAGCAAAATTGTCCTTTGAAAATAAAAAGAAATTAGGGCATTCCTTTGCAGACGAAAACTGAATTCGTTGCTAGACTTGCTCTACAAGGAGTCCTTCAGACTGAAATGCAAAGATGCTAGAAATAATCCTTTATCCCCAGGTGAGAAAATAAAATATAGCAGGAAAGGCAACGACGGACTAGCCTGGGAGATATCGTAACTTGGGTTGCAGACCGTCATTACAATGAAGTGACTATCACAATGAAGCAAGTCACAGAATGTTAGGTTCCCCAGTGCACAGAACAGTGATGTTTCTGCCATACCACGGTGTGTTAGGTATGCACCAGCATTTAAAACAACAACGTACGCACGGTAATTTAAAAACCAGTTTGTCACCATAAAACTCCCACCAGTACCTGAGCCATCAGCGAGGTGAAATCTTTTTGCTAGCCGCAGGTCTTGCCTCCGTGTTGATGAAAACACGGAATCTGAAAAGCACAATAAAGAGAAGCTCAGTGAAATGAGGTACGCCTGTCCATAGGTGAATAGAAAATACAGCATCAATGTATTTCTGTTTATAGCTCTTAGTTTCTCCTAACTGATTTGAAGCAAAACTGCATAGTCATGATTATATAATCAGCAAAAAGGCCTGCCTTTCGTTACTTCACTCGCTGGTAGGGGAGGTAACGCAGCTGTCCATGGAGGACACGCAGATCACGGCCCCTGGAGTCCGGGCGGGGTAGCGTTCCTCCTGAGGATGGTGGTGGGAAGTTGATGAGAGAAGGAAGGGCTGGCTCAACAGGTACGCAAAGGTGTCCTCGCCCTTCTCGTGCATCCTTCTCACTGGCCCCCACACCTGGGGCTCTTTCTAAACCACACCTGGCTGCTCGCTGTGGAAAGCCCACTTCGAGGCTCTCCGCAGCCCAGAACAGCAACCCCCAGCATGCCTGACGACATCAAGCGCCCCACAAGCAACGGTCTCTCAGCTGGCACTTCTCAAACGACCCTTGGGGACTCACAGCACGCAGGGACACAGAAACGACGCTGAGCATTCTCCACTGAAAGGGCCGCCCTGACTTCTTGGCTCCTGCTCGTCGCAAGGGCATTTGGCTCCGGGATGCCTTTTCCCCTCAAATATCTTTTGTCCACCCCGAGGTGTTGCTGTGGTCCGCACCAGGAATGGGTGTCCTGCCTTCCTTTGGAGGGCATGCAAGGCATGCTAGAAGCTGGTTCTGTGTATTACACAGCACCACCACTACCGGACCCCACGGTCTATCTGGACACATTGCCGCCCAGACACCCCACTCTTCAGCTCCCCCCGCAGTGAGTGTGGAGAGCGACTAAGTCCTAGGCAATAAGGGGAAAACGGAGCTGTTCTGTGCAACTTCCAAGAAGTCTCCTAATGAGAAAGGCACATGGCCGCCTTTCTCCATCATCTTGCTGTCTGGTACCAGGATGCGATGGCTGGAGCCCTGGGAGCCATCTTGGGCCATGAGGATCAGGCCACAGGTAGCAAAACTGGAAGCAGCCTGGGAGGCTGGTGACTTCATGGAGCTGCCACCACTGCCCAGGAACACACCCCTGAGCTTTTGCATGAGAAGGAAGGAGTATTTGATTGAGGGGACTTGTTCTACATGCCACCAAACTGAATTTGAACTGATACGCAAGCTGTGCATCCTACTATAGAAGCCTTTCTGTATACAAAGCCCTATAACATCCACTCTCTCGCTCAGTCCTCACAGCAATCTTAGCAATATGCATGCAAAGTCCTTTTTTAAAACACAGAAAGACTGTCAGACCCACAGCTGGCAGAAGGCCAGAGGCACTGGTGAGGGCTTCTGGCGCTGAGCCCAAGCCCAAATTCGGCATCCAACAGCCTTGCGAGGCTCATCCATGACCAGACTGCTCCTCAGCCCCTGACACGACCCCTTGGGACAGCCCCCACCTCAGCCAGTGCCTGTGGTCTCCAAGCCCCATCTTGGTCCGCCGAGCAGAGCACTCCGCACAGTATTAGATGAAGCCATCACTGCCCAGCTCATGTACACACATACACACACGCGCGTGTCCCCTAGTCACAGCCGAGGGCCACACCCCAGCTTTCACGCAGCATCAGAGTAAGAAAGTGCCACGCGCCGCCTTCCACCATTCGCTGTTTTACACATCTGTAGCAGCCCGCCCCTGCCGGCCACGAGGTTATGAGCACGGCTGAGCTCCGCTGCCTGGTCGGGGGCACACCACTCCCGTGGCAGCATGCCAAGGGGGGCGGGGGGGGGGGCGAGGCCCGCCTGCTGCTGCAGGTCGGGGTCGGCCCAAGATGGCAAGGCCTGGACCGGGCTCAGCACTCCCGGCTGCCGCAATGTCGTTGTGGCGTCTCCAACCACCACCCCGGGCCGCCGGCTTCTTTGGGTCTGTTAGCTCCCGAGCTGGAGGCAGCACTGGGGAGTTTGCAGAGCGTTAAGTGAGATGAAATTCCCGGCCAAATTTAAAATAAAAGGGCTCTACCCAGAGCAGATGGATGCAGTGGGCAAGGTCGCCCGCTCAGGAGCCAAAGCCAGGCTAGGAGGTCCGAGCTCAGAATGGTGGGCCGGGGAGCTGGGCGGTGAGGAAGCACCGTGGGTCGTGGAGGCCTCCGTCCGAACGTGAGGGAGGGAGCGTCCTGGATGCGCCTTTCAAAGATGGGACGAATTAGCAGCATCTGTGGGGGCCAGGAACGAATCCTCCTAATGGACTCCATGTTACTCCCTTTCTCATTAGCGTTCTTTACCCGGTTTCTGGCCTCTGTGTTTTAAGAGAGATGTCAAGACCTAGAGATGGTCCAGGGAAAAGCAATAAAAATGATGGCAGGCCGGGGGCGTGGGTCTCAGAACAGGCGAGTGGAGAGCTGGAGACCGCCCAGGACCCGGCCACGAGGGACCCCGGCCACGGCCCTTGTTGGAACAGAAAGTTCACGCCACGCCTGTGGGCTCCAGTGGAACCAAATGTCGGGGTATTTTGAAAGGGCCTCTTTTGAAGCCCTTTTTGCTTTTTCTTTTCTTCCATTTTCATGAGCCGGTGTTGTGTGAACCCAGCCCGAGTCTAAATCAAGTGCAGACATTTGCCTCCTGGAAGTTATCTCTACCATGTGTTGGCCCCTGGCTTGGGGTCTCATCAATCGCAATGAACACAGGGACAGGCTGGGTCCTAAAACTGTAGACAAAAAGAGGGTGAGCGAGACATGAGAATTCCCAGACTGGGTAGAGGACGGTTTTCGGAGGGGGCCTGAGACAAAGGAGGGGAGGAAGGGGAAGAGGTCACAGTGTGGTCCATCAGCTCTGGTCACTGCCTCGGCTGGGCGTGGGTCCACGGATGAGCGGGATGAGCGGGCCACGATGTCCGTCCTCCGCGTGTTCGGGGTGGGCTCCGAGGCCCGTCCTGGAATGGCATCTACCATCAGCCGTGGCGTGCAGGCCACGGTGATGGAGGGGTCCTCCCCGAGGTGGCTGCCCTGTCCCCAGGGCCCTCGGTGCGTGGAGTGTCCTCCAGGCCCTCACTGGGACAGTCAGGTGGTGGCCTTCCGAGTCTACAATCTACATACAGGAGTCCTCGGTGTGGGCAAGGGGTTCACGGAAGCTGAGACTTTAAGGAAACAAGGTACAATACAATGAAGTCGATTCTTGGCTAATGAACAAGAATTAAGTTTCTACGGCCTATTTCTGGTCACAAAAACATCACCAAAGTTCTCAGTAAAGACCCCAAACGCTTCCAACATTACACGCGGAAAGAAACGTGAGCGATGCACACATTTCAGTGAGACGAATAAAAACAAGTAAGATGATGGTTTTTCAACCTGCTTATTCCAGTTCAGGGTCTTGGGAGGTGGGGGGCTGTGCTGGTAGCGCGGGGCGCAAGGTGGGACCTCCCACGGCAGGGCACCCTTCCTTCACCTGGCCGCCAGCACCCACAGCGCCCAGCCTGGGAGACAGGAGGGCACAGGAGGACCCTGCGAAAACCACTCAGACACGGGGAGCACGTGCAGACTCCACGCAGGGGTTTGTCCGTCGGCACTAGGACAAAATGACTTTGAACTCCAGGACAGCATCCCAGGGGCTGCTGGGCACCGCACACCTACCCTGGCGTGCCCGCCTCTCGGAGCCGTCTGCTCCTGCCGTCGCTCCCTGGCATGGCCGTCCTGGCGTTGGTGTCTCACTCGGGGTGCGCCTGGGCTTTCCGAGACCCCCCGAGAACCGTGGGAGCCACGCGTCAGCGCCAGCACCCCGATTTCCAGCAGGAGTGCTCATCCTGAGGGTGGGCCGCCTCAGCCACCTCCAGCCATCTGAGCCAAACCCGCTGCGGACCTGCCCACCCCGGGGAGCAGAGCAGCCGCCCTGCTGGGCCCTGTGGGGGGCCCTGACCCACGGCCTCCTATCGCGGCAGGACGCCTGGCGTGTCAGCAGCTGCGTTGAGGGCGCGGGTTTTCCTGCGCGATGCGCATGAGAGGCAATGGACCAATCCGCCCCCTTCTCGGGCCTCTATTGCTTCTTCTGTAACACGGGGCCCAGGGCAGCACGCACTGCACTGGGTTGCCCACCTCATTTAAAACGGATCGGCGGTCAGCAAAGCGCAGCCCAGGCGTAGTCCAGGGCGGGCGATGCTTTCACATGGGCCCCCTTTGCTATAAAGTAAGATACATTCTCGGCAGCCACGGGTTAAGCTCCCAATTGGGAGGCCGTTAATCGTGGCTGGTGCCTCTTCTACCTGGGAGAGCTGAGCTGAAATCAAGGAAGTTGTTCCTGAGTGTCTCAGGCACCACGCTGGAAGAGGGGAGGAGAGAGAGTCACCCCGGGGGCCCCCACAGAGAAATGCAGCCCCAACGACACCCTAGTTTCAGCCCAGCGAGACCCGAGGGGCACTTCCGACCTGCGGAACTGCGAGATGACACATCCGCGTCTTAGGCCACGAAGTGGGTGGCGCGTGGCGCTGCGGCACCCAGGGACATCAACACTGGGGAACGATCAAAAATCACCCCGCGCCTCTCTGGCACTCGGCCTGTGACCGGCTTTCCATTTAGGTTAGGATTGTTTTTCCTCGCTGCGGCGCGGAGCGCGGAGAGGCTGCTCGCAGACTTGTTAATATGCATAAAGGCTGGCATAATTAGTTGCCACAGGTAACCCCTCTCTGGCTGTGTGAACTCGGCTAATGTGCAAATGCGCCGGCACGGCGAGCAGGGCGGGTGAGTGGAAGCCCCCATCTCATCGAAGGAAATATTTGAATAATATGGAAATTCACTGGATGTTATTAGCGGGATGTCAGGCTTGACAGTTCATGTTATTGTGAAAATAAATGAGTTTTGACACACATAACTTAGGTATGCATTGATTTTTTTTAAGCAAATCTTGGAACAAGGTGTTATGTGTGGCGCCGTGGATTTACAAAGATTTTGATGGCTGTTAGGAGGAAGTCACGGCCGAGGACTGCTGATTAGCGTATTCATTAAGCTGCTCTAAGGTGCAACGAGCATCGCTTTCCCCTAAAATGTATACTGTTCCTCTTGCATGCTTAATTGACTCCGGCAACCCACACTTAAGACAATGAAGCAACTCGAAGACAGTGAATAGCAGGGCGAACTCAAATCACCGTCATCGGTGCCCGCAACGTCCCGGTCCGTCTGTGAACTCCTGGGAGAATCTTTTCCAGACAGTCTTCATCTCTCAGCAACCTGCCTAATGACATGTCTTCGGTCCCTTTTATTTCCTTCCTTTCAGGCCTTTCTTTTTCTGATTTGTTTTTTCCAGAAGCTCTGGTTGACAGGCAGGACCTGGCGTCCAGGCGGGCACTGCCCATCATGGACCAGGCTCCCCTGGCGCCTGTCCTTGAGAGGCAGAGGACAGAGGTGTTCACGGAGTCTCTCTGCCCGAGGGCGCACGTCTGTGGAGAGCTTGACCTAAGTGGCCTCCACCCTGCTGAGCTCCTGACAAGCATCCGACATGTTCTATTCCATCGAGGCCTCATTGGAACCGTGTGAGCTAAGCGCCCCATGGTCTCCCATGTGCGGATGAGGAAACCGAGGGCCAGGGTGGCCGCGTCCAGTCCAAGGTCTCAGAGAGGGGGTCCCGGGGCACATGAAAACCTTAGGGTTTACCCCACTCGCCCCCACTGAAAGCATGGAGGACGCCTCCAGGCCGCCCCGTGTTTGGAGAGACTGAAGAAGTGGAGGGGAGCCCGTCTCCACGATGCCTGTACGGACCGAGGTTCTCGCCCCGTGCTGTCCGAGCAGGACTCCTTGGCTCCCCTTCCCCTTCCCCGCCCCCCTCTCCGTTTTCAAGTCTGCCCCGCCCCCACCCTCCAGGGCCCTTGCACATCAAGTTATGACAAGCGCTTCCCCCAGAACAGGCAGCGCAGCCCAAGCGCAAAGCCAGGCGACCCGACCCGCAGTGACAGGCTCATTTAGAAACAAATTAGGGGTTAAGTAAAAAGTGCGTGACAGAGGCAAAACCGAGCTTCCCTTTCCCCCTTCCTGTCGGTTAGAATTAGCAAGTGCCGCTGAGCAGCGAGTGTCAGGACGGGGAACGCGCAGTGTCACTTGGGCTCCCTCTAATTGAAGCCAGGATAAATGGAGTGGAAAGGCTGCGTCTAATCCAATCCAAACATGAAAAAGGTATTTTGACATGTAAATTACAAACTTCCTGTGTATTTTGTCTCCTCAATTACACCCTCCCCTGTCATGTTTTTTTAAAATTATATCTTAATCTCCCGGTCTCCTAATAATTATGTCATCATTCTTGGGCCCTGAACACTGTGTAATGGTGTTTTATGGGACATGTCACTCACTATTAGCTAAACGCACTCTCTGTCCCCAGCGATACCGCCGCTCACGGTGTTCAAATATGCCTGGTGTCAGCTCGCGCCTGCAAATGCTGCGGCAGCCCGCGCCCTGCCTCCCGGGGACGTGGCAGTGAGCTTGCAGAGTGCCTGTGCACAGCCCGTCTGACGCACTGGGGTACTCTACAGGGGTTGCCCGGCACCTTCTTTCAATGGGGTGGGCGGTTGCTTCAAACTCCGAATCACTCATCATTGGGGCTCACTGCAAAAATGCCACCTACAGAGATTTTACCGCTGTTCTTGAAGAAAGAGCCGATATTGAGATCATGCAGCTGAGATCACAAAAAAAGTCAGATAGTAAAAAAAAAAATTTTAAAGGCAGTTTGATACGCAGAGGGTGGTTATACTGCACTGGTGGCAAGCACTAGTAAATGCTACCACCAATCATTTCTCAGCAGGAGCAAAGCTTCAAGATCCCCGACCTAGGCCCCTGGGTTTACAGGTGAGAAATGCGACAGCACCCAGGTAAAGGAATTTCCCCAGGTCTCTGTTCAGAGGCGGCAGAAACAGAACGAGACTCCCCATGGCACCAACTGGGCTACCCCAGGGCCCTGTCGGCCCCATTCTAGAGCCCTGCTACATTCTAGAGCCAATTACATTCCTGAGCTCCATTGCACTTTAGAGCCCCATTGCATTCTGGAGCCCTACTACACTCTAGAGCCCCATTGCATCACCGAGCCCCGCTGCATTCTGGAGCCCCGTTGCATCGTGGAGCCCCATTGCATTGTGGAGCCCCACTGCATTCTGGAGCCCCGTTGCATCGTGGAGCCCCATTGCATTCTGGAGCCTCATTGCATTGTGGAGCCCCACTACACTCTAGAGCCCCACTGCATCGTGGAGCCCCACTACACTCTAGAGCCCCAGTGCATCATGGAGCCCCACTACACTCTAGAGCCCCACTGCATTGTGGAGCCCCGCTGCATTCTAGAGCCGATGCAATGCTTTGAGGCCACTGATAGAGCAGAAGTGAGGCGTCTCTGAGAACTCGCTCTCCAAAGCCTTGGGCAGAAGAGCAGCACATCTGAGAGCGGCAGGTATCATGGAAGTCATCAGTGAACAACCCTGGCTTCTGGGAGGCCCCTGAAGTCCGCCAACACTGTCTTTCTTTAGAGGGTGTCCGCACTTGGAGGAAGGGAACGGGAACCAACAGGCGTGTCCCTGACCTTGGGAAAGTCACGGGGCCTGCCTGGCTGAGCCTCCGAGTGCTCAGCTGTGGAGCAGAGGCAGCCGTACCGGGTCCGCTCCTGGGTCACGTGCAGGCCGACCGTGTTCCCCGGGCACGCTGTGCTTTAAAATCTAAACAGCCACCGCCGGAATATTAAACTCCAAGTCCAGAACCCTGAACCTGAACTTGCATTCCACCGCTCATCACCCTGTGACCTCAGCGTCTCCCCTAACACGTGGGTGTAATAATGCACCTCCCGTAGTTAAAATGAGGCAGAAGGGGCCACGTTTTCACCCGCAACCAGATGCTGAAAGGCCGTAGGAGCCACAACTTCCCACTGAAGCGAGTCCCAGAGACACACGGCCCCCACGTGAAAGGTCGGAGGGTGGGACCAGGTGGGAGGAAGGTGCTGAGATGCTCTGGCGCGTGGGCCTGCCTGCCACCTCCTCCGGGGCAGGGTCCGGAGAGCCCCTCGGCCACCACCCCGGATCCTTCCTGCAAGCAGCGGCCTGAGGAGGGCAGGGTCCTGTGCCTCTGACGGCCTGGCACCGACAGGACCCCGGAGGCCTTACGTCCTCCTCCGGTTCATGGAAGGCTGCCATCGTCAGAGACGGCCCGAGTCCGAGCGATGGGGAGGAGAGATTCTAATCCTAAACCACGGGAAACGCCCCAAGCTCAGGTGCATTTATTATTTTTTTTTCAGTCTGCAGAAGCTGACCTCAGGCTAACCTGCTGTAGAGAGAGAAGCCCACCAGACACACTCCCGGGACGAGACCTCCACGGCCCCCCAGGCGTGAGGATGAGAGTGGAAATCGAAGTCACAGCCCGCCTGCCCTGGTTTTTCCCCAGACTCTGCTTCTTGCCCCTCAGCCACACTCTGTCACCTTCAGTTCCCCAAAGGGGCCACCCTCTCCCCTGCTCCAGGAGGCCAGGCCTGGCTTCTCTTTAAGACTCAGGAATGAGGCCCTAAACTCCTCTTGACACCCCCCTACCCCGCCCCAGGCTGCAGTAGGTCCTCCCAAAGCAGCGGCCATTATAAAGTAAGGGGAAGAGTAAGCACCGATCATCGGGCAAATTTATGCAGCGGTTTAGCGCAGTTCAGAGAGCGATGCAGAGCGATCCTGGTGGAGACGCTAATCCCTAAAAGGAGTCTGGACCGCAGAGGGTTTTTCCCACCGGATCAGAGCCTAGCCTATACTTAGCAGCCTCACCACGGGGAGCGGCGGAAATGAAATTAATGTCTGAACCGCCGGATGAAGGAGGCTCACACAGGCAAAACAGACAGGGATGCCTGGTACGGTGGCCCCTGGTGAGCACAGCAAGCCCGCCCACGCTCCGCCAACACCGCTCCGGTGGGCGCTGCCCCATCTCCGTCCCCGCTTTGATGGGGGTCACGTGGCGCTACTGGGAAACTGCGTGGCAACGTTGCGAGGAGCGTCGCTGCTTCGGAGCCACTTTCCTTTCTGTTCTGAGGGTGCAGGGACCTCGCCGCAGGGAAGAGAAGCCGGGGCGAGGCGGTGCAAGTTCAGACCCGTGCCCACGCCCGCTGCACGCAGGTGCGCGGAGGAGGGCCGTGGGCGCGAGCGCGATGTGCACGCGCACGCCGTCTGCGCGTCCCGTTGGGTGAGGGGAGGACTCGGAAAACCCAATCACTCCACGTCAGGCATGCCAACGCGCCTCTGCCTCCCAAACCCGTTTCCCGGGGTCGGGGGCAGCTCACCTGCAATCCGCCACTTCCGAGCGCGCACTCCGTTTCCGGGCACTTTGCGTGGACAGCTCACTGCTCGTATTCACAGCTGGAGTCTTTCCCAGGGTGCATCCTTTCTCCGTTCAAGTGCACAGTATATATATACCCAGTTTAGGGGTTTGCTCAGAAAAATAAATAAATAAATACCTGCCTGAGAAGAAAGAATAGTTTCATTGTTTGACTAATTTTCCAGGGGGATTTAAAAGCACCCTTGCTTTGCCAAGTGTTTACCTACTGTTCTACTCGCTTTATGATTGGGTGGATGTGAGTGAACTACGTGAGCAATGAAGGACGCACCGTGGTATTTTTTAAGTCCTAATAGACCCAGGAAATGGCGCATGCGTTGATCGTGAAACTGGATGGAAGCCCCACCCCCACGCACAGTGGCTCGCTCAGCTCCTACACCCCATGCCACTGTCCCTCCGTCCTGAATCGCCGCCCCCTTCTTAACGGGCAGCCACAAGGGATGGCCTACCTGTTATGGCCGAGACAAGGGCCAGCGTAGGTCTTGTGCCTCTGTGCCACCTTTTAATGAACTTGATAGCCAGGGGAAACCATAGCCACTGTTGGGGCCAAACCTCCCACTGCAAGGCTCTCCCTGTTGGTGATGTGAGAAGCCCGGCCCCAGCATCCGGTCCAGGGCCTGATACCGAGTAGGTCAAAAGAAATACTAACTGAATAAGTGTGTAAGGATCTAAATAGAATTCGGTAAAAGGAGTAGCCCAACGTGTCAGGAAAACCTGCCGCTGAGAGCCCTCCCCCAGAGCCTCTCACTTCGCCATCCCCAAAATGACGCCCTTGCCCAAGCGGAAAGGATGTTTCCACATCCGGGAAACCCACCCACGCAGCCTTCAGCTGGAGAAAAATCACATCGTAGCTCCACAGATAAGAGTATCTTATTCCTTGCCCTGGCTGGCATAGCTCAGTGGATTGAGCGCGGGCTGCGAACCAAAGGGTCGTAGGTTCGATTCCCAGTCAGGGCACATGCCTGGGTTGCAGGCCAGGCCCCTAGTGGGGGCCATGTGAGAGGCAACCACACATTGATGTTTCTTTCCCGCTCTTCCCCTCTCTAAAAATAAATAAATAAAATCTTAAAAAAAAAAAAAAAAGAGTATCTTATTCCCCCAGACACAGAAGGGAACTCGCTTGAATGGATCCAAAGTATATACTGGAAACCTACAGCGGACATAATTAACGGCCAAACTATAGACTATTTCTTTAGACTGAAAACAAGACAGGAATTGTTACTGCCGCTCGTCGTCAGCGGTCCCGGCCCAGGAGACATGAGTGTGAGTGAACGTTCGAGGGCAAAGACACAAGCACTGTTATCTGCAGGGAATTTGTGCCTCGCCAACAAAGCACAACAGAGAAGCTATCGGGAGCACCGAGATGGCTCAGAAAGCTTGCTCGACGCAAAAGTCACTTAGGAAAACATTAATGGCATTTTTCTGCGCCAGCAATGCGCAACTAGAAAATACAGCCTTAAGAAAAGGACACGATACTGGAAAATTATAAGTCATCTGAGAAATTACTTAAGGCGACAAAATCGCTCTGAAGAACGTGTTTCACCTCGGACAGGGCGGACGAGGGGAGTATCTGAATAAATGGGAAGAACTGTCAGTCAGGGCTATGGAGGCCCCGGGCATCGCTGGGTCGCTGAGGGGGGCGGGGGACAGAAAACGCAGCTACTCTTGGGAGCCACCAAACTGGCCACTGCTAAGTGAGGGGACACAGCACCGCTGCTCTTGGGTGTGGACTCCAGAGACCCTCAGTCAAGACCACAGGAGGCGAGGGTGAGAGCGCTTACACGGAAGTCGTGGTCGGGGGGACGTGGAGAGAGAAGACAGGGACCCTGTGAGCCCACGCGTGGGGGATGGGAGACACCGAGTGGGGGAGAGAGGCCTGTGTGCAGCTGCAAGCGAGAGACTCGAAGTACACCGGGCACCACGAGTGGATCTCTGAAGCACAAAACCGAGGGGAAAAGACAGGCGGGACGAGGCCCACGGCAGAGCGCCGTGTGCGGAAGCGGCTCACGAACGACAGGGCGCAGGTTGATAGATGGATGGACGTGTGAAAATACCTTAGCGCAGCTGCCTGTGGGGGGAGCATCACGACTGGAGCGTCACGGCTGGACAGGATAAGGGGGGGAAAGAAGGAATGAATGACAAGGTAATTAATTAAAAGAGAATCTTTTCATTCGCCGATGATGACAAACAGGCCGCATCGCATGATCCACCTTGTACCTGAGTTCATTGTGCGTGTTCGCATTGCTTCTACAGAGTGTGCACCAGGGTGTATTTCAACCAGCGCCAAAACTGTGCCTTAAACTGTGCCTGGTTTCCTCCCAACGGGACCACACGAGCAGCGCTGGAAAGCTGACAACTCCCTTTCCCTCCGCACAGAGAGAGAGACAGGATCACAGTCAGACTCTGCTCCAAAGAACACTGACAGCTGTGGTTCACAGTTTAGTCGTGCTTCACCCCACCCGAAAAGGACGCAGGAACTGTAACTACACCGAGAAGAGGGAAAACAGGCGAGAAGGGAGGATACAGGGAAAGGACGCACAGCAGGACAGTGAGAAATAAAACTAGAAACGATCGTTTATCATTCCCTGACCGCATTGAGCGCAAAATGGCATGCACGACGTGGCAGAAAATACGGCTTCCTGACTTTGCTTGATCTCCCATATTCCAGCGTGACGGGGATCTGACAGTCCAGCGTCTCTGACTCACAGCCTGGGTCTGTCTGTCCTTCCTCTCCTGCAGTAACTGGAAGGAGACTCGCGCTAGGCAACCGACTGCCTAGTGGTCCCATCTGCGCTCCTCTACCGCCACCTACTGCCGACAGGCTGCTACTGCCCCGCGCTCGCTCCCGCCGCCCTCTGCTCGGCTGGCCGCGGGGACCAGAGCCCAGGCTGGGCCCCTGAGTCACTTCCCCTCGGGATTTCCCGTCCAGCCTGGGGCCTGGGCGTGTGCGTGTGTGCTGAGACTAAGCGACATTCCTCCAGTGTACCGACTGACGGGTTACTGTCTTCTGATTATTGATTTCACTTTTGACAAGTAAAGACAATCATCACTTAAATACATTCCCTTTTTTTTTTTTTTTTTTTTTTGGAAGAGGATGTCAGCTTAAATAGGGAAGGAGAACTCATACTTTTTGTGGTGGTTTTCAGAGCATATTATCCCTCTGTGTGTGTTGCTATCTACCTGGCCTTTCTTCTTGTTGTGTCTGGGTTTTGGGGTTTTGGGGTTTTGCTTTCTGAATTACAAAGGGTCATTTTCCCACAGGCCTAGTTGGGGGGGGCAGGGCAGTCAGTGAGGCGCTTAAGAAGATGGTCAGACCCCTTTGGGATCGGGCCCCCCAGACCAGAGCCGCCATGCGGGACCCACCTTGTTCTTGGGCGCGGGGAGGGCTGGGGGGCACTCTGTCAGGACAACACAGGGCTCGTACCTGCACAGCACAGCCTGTGAGTCCGACTGCACGTGAGTGACGGGAGAGAGAGATCAGAGCGAATGTTTGCCAGAGGCACCATCCCCACCGGGGGCACCATCTCCTCCCCGCCGCCCCGCAAACCGAGAGAGAGGAAGGTTCACCTTTAAGTTTGGTCTGCAGGACCCGTTCATCTGGAAGAAATTAAGTGTCAGTTTCATCTTGATTCATCGGAGGTCTTTAATCATAGTCAATGCATCGCGCCCCCCCACACACACACACCCCATCACACGCTGACCAGGCACCTCGGCTCCGAGCTTCCCTGTGCTGATTGAAACGAGGCCGCCCCTCCTCCAGCCCTGGGGCGCAGGGGGTGACAGAACTGCCCCAGAGGCGGCTTCTTCACGGAGACAGGGCCTGGAATGAGGTCAGGGGTGATCCCCAGGCAGGAGGATGGTCATGCACCCGATGGACACTATTGGTCCGTAAAGCGTCTGGAGATTTACGACAGAAATCAGGGCTCATGTGTGTTGAGCATTGGACTGGACTAAATGGGCCCCACGTGGTGACAGGGACACCAGTGGCCCTACTGGCACAGGAGGGGGGACCCGTGGGAAGAGCTCAGGGCTCGAACGTGGGGTTCATGCGGCTGATCTCCCACCTAACAGCTGTGTGACTTGTTCTGATAATGGCGACATTGCCTGCTATGCCAGGTGAACTTCTCAAGTTCAACTGCCGGAGTCTGTGACAGGGAAAGACAGAGTTTAAAGCCGGGAGCGGGGGACAGAATCTACTCAGTGTCCCAGCGAAAGAGGGAGGCAGACCCCAGAACTCAGCCGCCCCCAGCTCAGAGCTGGGGCTCCTCTTCACACACAGAACACTCCGATGACAAAGGTCCTTCTCTCACAGTCTGCACCCTGCTCGGGGCAGGCCGCCGGCTTCACCAGGTGGCGAAGCAAGGGCTGAATCCAAGGCAGGAGGCGAACTGGGTTGCGCCGGGTTTGTGGACAGCCGCCATGTTGGTCCCCCGTAGGGTTTCGGCGTGACCTGACTGTGCGCAGATTTCACCGTGCAGGCTGACTTTGGGACCCAGCCGCTGCCAAGCTGCTTCCCCGCTGCCCTGAGCTCCCTAAGGCCCGTGTCCTCTCTGTAAGACAGAGACCAGCAGGGCGCCTCGCTGCGGGGTAGAGTGGGAAGACTCGGACACCAGCTCACCCACAGGGAACAGCGCCGCACACGGGTCAGGGACCTGCCCCCCGCCCCCCACCCCGGTCGCTGGCTCCTGTGCCTGCACCACAGTCCCCTTGTTGGTGAAGCGAGCCGGCTGCGCATGCCCGGCCCCAGGGCCCCTTCCAGCCCTGCCCTTGCGCAGCCTGTGACTGTCACCTATCTCACAGGACGGACCCTGGTCACAGAGCAGACCTCCGCTGATGGCTTACTCTGGGTCAGGCCAGGCCCTCCCTCGGCCCTCACACCGCAGCCCAGGGGGAGGGACCGTTATCACCTCTGACCACAAAGGAGGAAAGAGAGCCTCTAGGAAATGCGCGCCAACCCCCCCAAACCACCGCCCCACCCCATCCCGTGGAGTGCGGGCCTGGAATTAAGCCTCCTCTTTTAACCACGGTACGGTAGAACTTGCTTTTCAGTAAAGTAGTCGACTGCCCCATTTTCCCACTGGGTCAGTCATCGGCCAAAGAGAGTCGAGCTGGGGCGCCCGACTGTCCTGAACGAATGAATTACGAGAGTTTCTGGTTTCGCAGGGTCGATGGAGCACACTCACTCACATCCAATGCCTCGAAAACTCCCAGTGCAAGTGCGGCACCCACGTGTGGCAGGAAACTCACCCAGGACTGGGTGAAGGAAGTGCGGTGGGGCGGCAGGGCGAGCAGCAAAGGGAGGCCTCGGAGAAAGGCTCTAGGAGACGGCGATGGGGCTGGCCGAGCGAGGGCTCCTTCCTCGTACACACGCGCAGTGCAAGGCTCCGTCTGCGTCATGGAGCGCGAAAGACACCAGGGCCTGTCTTTCTGGGGGCGGAGCGAGGGGGGGGTGGGCTCGAGGAGCAGGAGGTAAAGAGGGCGTGGGAGAAGGGGGCGGGGGAACCAGAGGCCTCCCGCAAACACGGAGACGTCCCTGCTCAATTTCCAGGCAGATGTCCGACAAGCAGCACGCCTGCCAACCCCAACCGTCACCGAGAAGGTCTACCGTCCCGCATGCGTCCCCAGGGCACACCCGCCACCGCGTCGCCCCGCAGCGGGGCGGCGCCCCGAGATGTGCTCGGGCATCAGAGCCGAGACGTGGGCGAGGTGGCAATACCGTGCGGCTGAACGCTCTCCACGCTCGGTTTCTTGCGCCAAGGCTAAGGGGACACACTGCTGTGGGGGTTCAAGGGCAAATCCGTCCAAACTCGCCCTTGAGTGCTTCTACTGCACGGAATGCAGCAGGACGCAATCACCTGGCTCCCCTTGTCCTCAAAGCCCAGAGCGACGGCCCCGCATGGGGGGACCCAGCTAGCCCTGTGAGATCATCGGAGAGGAAGGCGCTCCTTCCACCTGGTGGGGGAGGGACGTCAGGGCAGGCTGTCCCCGGAAGCCAGGGGCAAGTTTCTACGAGATGGAGAAGACGTCCTTTCGTAAGGCCTCTGAGAGAGAGAGACAGACAGACAGACAGAGAGATGGGAACGGCAGAGGAGGGAAGGCGGGCGTGCTTTCTTGCCCACTGAGTGACAAGTTCCGCATGGAACGCGGGCAACGTTGACACCACCAGTGTCACAGGAGAACCTGTGATGTGACTGTCCCCTGCCTCCCGAGACCGACCGGGCCAAGAATTGAGAGCCTTTTCGACTCCGGACCGAGGGCCCAGGTCTGAGACGCTGGTTCATCGGAAAGAACCAGGCAGCCTCGGGCTGAAGCAGGACGCAGAGGTGAGCGAGAGGGTCCAGGGGCCGTCTCAGGAGGGCGCCCTCTCTCCTGTGGGACCGTCTCCCCGGAACAGGACTTTCGCCGTGCTGACGTGGCCACCAGATGGAAGGAACTCAGACCCGCCCAGGGCCATCCCCCGCGGAACTCCCTCTTCCGAGAACGCCTAACCAGCCCCCAGGTCCCCACCCAGCTCCAGCGGGATGCTGAGGACTGAGAGAATCTGGGTTGGTGCCTGATCTCTATTTCCAAATTTGAATTTTTGTGGCCTCCCCAGACCCGCTCATCTCATCTGGAAAGTGCGAGGCATGGCCCGTAAGGCACCGCCCAGTGCCGACCCCACGGTGCAAGCGATTCAGGGAACGGGGCTGGGGTCCCCTGCTTTTCCCCTCCGAAGCGGTGATTCAGTGTAGCTCTCCAGATTCATTGTCCAATTAACAGGTTGTAAAATTCTGCCTCACTCAACGAGCATTTCTGAAGGGAAGCACTACTTAAACCAACTGAAATGCTTTTTCTAATTCATTCCCCCCTTCCTCTGGGGCAGCCCCGTGACCCCTAGGGGTTTCGGCTTGCCCACGGTTCTTGGACGCCTTCAGCCATTCTTCAAGTTCCCGTGGCTTTGCCAGCTTGTCATAACTCACAGGGAACAGCCAGATGTCCTCCACGAGCCATTTGTCCGAAACGATGGTGATCTTTGATAAGGGCATCGACAAGCCACATGTCTCTGAATGTGGTGAGGCACGCTGACCTCGAGCAGGGAGAACGTGAGGTCTGCTTGCCCTCCAAGGTTGCCCACGGGGAAGGGAGGCGGGTGACCGTGTGTTGAGGACCGAGCAGCAAGTGCTGGAGATGGTGACAGACACTTCGAAGGAGTCATGCATTCATTCGCTGGACAGGCAGGGGTGGGCGTAATGGCATTCCGAAGCAGTCCCCAGGTGTTTACAGGTGCAGGCAATGGTGTGTGACAAACGCCGAAATCTGGGCGAAGACGGGACACTTGTGTCCGTAAGCACTGAAGAAAATGAGACCCGAGGAATAACTTGTTGCATTCCAGGTAACAAATTGAAAGCACGGAAATGGTAAAAAGAAATATCCATCTATTTTTATTTTTATCCATCTATTTTTAAGTACCTAAGCGTCTGATGTGCCTGAACACCTTGGATGTAGACAGTCATCGGGGCCACAGGACTTGCGAGACTTTCCGTGTCGCTGCTGCGGAAATGCGGGTATGGTTTTGACTGTGCTTATAGTCACTTAAATTTCGTCTTCGCCGTCCGCAGTGAGTGGATGACTTTTTGTGCATTTCCACATTGAGCCCTGCAGCAGAAGAGGGTAGAGAGAGCCTCTGTGGCTTGTCATGAGCCAATCATACTGGGGCTTTCTACGCGTCGCTTCATTTCACTGAAACATCGAGTCGACTTGCAAGAAGGGCAACGACCACCCCATTGTCACAGAAGGGGAAGCGGACCTGGCCAAGTGCGCTGCATCCTCAGGGCCCCCAGCCAGAGGACAGAGGGTGAGGCCCAGCCCCAGGCACCAGGCTTGAAGAGGCTTTAGCCAACTGCACAAAGATGCCCCCTGCCCACCCAGCATAAGAAGCTCCTTGCAAAGCAGTGGGGGACCCCTCCCCCTCAGCCACACGCCAGCAGGGGACGAGGGGTCCAGGAGCTGCGGGAAAGGCGTCTCCCTCAGGGAGACGCCGGGGAGACGGCCTCACAGATCCTCTCCGGCTCTGCAGTTTGTCGGCCGATGGCCGCATTGGTTGTTAGGGCGGTTCCCACCAGGTCTGGTGACCTCCTCCTCCGGTCGCTGGAAAGAGAGGTGTCACAGCCCTCATTTCAACCAGTGTCCACCGGCATCCATGTGTCTGACGTACGTCTCTTACGGCAAAGCCTTAAGAACGCGGCACAACTGGCCCAGCTCCAACCCCACTACCTGTGGGGTTTCGTGGGCTGGTGTTGGGGCACGGCCCCCTCCGCCTGGGCTGCAGGCGACCTCCAAGGAGCAGAGGCGCCTGCCGGGCTTGGAGGGCGTGCAGTGGGGGGGTGGGGGTGAAGCTCTGGCGGTCGTGCATGGCGGAGAATGAGCTCTTTTGTTCCCGCAGCACAACCCAGCCTATCCTGACGGACCCAGCAGCCTGACCTGACCTCCTGCACGCCCGATGGAGGGACCGGGGCCGTCCTTGGCTAGCAGTTCTGCAGGGGCGAACAAGCGACGTGGACCAAGGGGCCCCTCTCTACGCTGAGAGTGTGAGGATGGGAAGAAACGCAGCAGGGGGACTATTTCCCACTCAAGGAGGAGAATCAGCCCCGGCACTCACTTGGGCAGAAAAATCCAGTAATTTGCCACTGCAGCCTTCTCTGGTCTCCCACGAGCAAAGCAGAGGGCTCACTTTCTAGACAAACGCTGACCTTTTCTATCCCGCAGACAGAGTAGCCGCAATTTAGCAACGATGCCTGTGGTCCGTCCCCCAGCACCTCAGCTGCGCAAGGGAGAATATTGATTTTCATCTCTTTAAAGAAGAAACTTGCTAAAATAAGCATCATGGTGATGGTGTGTTTTTAAATGTAGAAGCAGGTTGGATTTTTAAAAAAATAAACAGTGACTCGTGGCCTTGGGATCCTAGGAAAGGGATGGATGGCCACGCTGGGCTGCAGGGGGCCAGCGCACCAGGGAGCACGCACACGCACTCCCCTTTTACCCCGGGACAGCCCGGCCCAAGGACGATGCGCTGCGGTCTCCCTTCACGGCCTTGACATCCGCGTCCTGGGGGCAGGCCCACCAGGTCAGCCATGTCACTGGGAACAGCGGTCACTGGGAAACTCGGATGGTCCTTCCCACATGTCTGGCCCAACAATACGGCCTCATCTGTGTGCGGTCCCACGCGCAGCCGGCTGTGAGGGTGGCAGAGACGGCGGCTGCTGTGGGCTGAGAAGAGCTCAGCCGGTGGCAAAGGCGCATCCAGGTGACAGAGCTCTGGGAAAGGGGGTGTCTGAGCAACAGCCTGGTCCCCTGCCCCCTGCTCCAGTCCGCACACGCAGGTCCCAGGAACGGATCGGCTCTGAACGGCAAAGGCCATTTCGGACGCGGCTCCTTCTCGTGCCTCAGGATGCTTTGTTCTGGTCCACCCCAAAAAGCAAACCAAGAAAGCACCACGTGACAGGCCAGGACGTTACCTGGCAACTCTTAGAATGAGTGGTTGCTCACCTTTAACATCTACTCTCCGTTAAGGGCCTGCAGCTCTGGGTTAGGGGCTCAGGAAAGGCTGTTGGATGAATGAAATACAGGACAAAAATACAGAGGAAAAGCACATCCATTCACTGGGAAGCTCAGCGCACCTGTAACAGCCATCTTCTGTGCCCCAGTCACCCGGGTGCCAGAAGCATCAGCACCGTGCAGGGTTCCAGGAGCATCAACATTGTGCAGGGCTCCAGGAGCATCAGCGCTATGCAGGGCTCCAGGAGCATCAACATTGTGCAGGGCTCCAGGAGCATCAACATTGTGCAGGGCTCCAGAAACATCAGCACTGTGCAGCGCCCCAGAAGCATCAGCACCGTGCACTTCCACATCTAAGGCTACAAGAGGTCCACCAGCATGCACTCACTCTCACTCAGCGGTGCCCATTCGGTGACTGAGTCCAGCACTTGCCCGAGCCCAAGGTGCACCCCTGGGAGGAATAGTCCCTGACCTCCCCCGGGGAGCTGGTCATCCTTTTCTCGTGTCTCCACACACCGGTCACACTGTGTTATGTCCGCTTGCTGACCCTGAGGCTCCCACGAGTGAGAACCAGCTCTCACGCCCCTTCACATCCCCGATGCTCCGTGTCCACGTGGCACCGATGTAGCGGGCGCCCTGCACGCACTGGGAGAATGCGAGGATGAGAGATGGATGAGCACGTCCTACCAAGGGCCTCCCTCCGACAGGAAAGGAGAGGAGACTGTCGCAGTGGTTCTCAAACTCGAGCGCCATCAGAAGCCCCTGCGGGGTGCAGAGCGCTGGCCTCCAGACGCAGCCTCCTCCGAGTCTGCAGGTGTTGGGGGAGGCCTGGGGACGCGAATTCCTCAGCTCCCCGGGCACAGGGATGCTCCAGGTCTAGCGACCACCCTGGTGCACAGGAAGAATTCACCACGCTCCTCTGAGGCGGGGGAGTGGGCCCACTGTGACCATGCACTCACCCAGAGGGAACAAGAAGGAAGGACAAGAGAAAACGGCCAGCTCTGCTGGGTTCCCAAGCTGCGGGTGGACACGGTCCAGAACGCAATTCTCGAGGCTGGTGGGCTTCATCGCCACTTTTCCAAGAGAACGGTGTCAATTCTAAGGAGCCGGATGCTTCACCGCAGGTCACGCCGCACCTCAGCGGGACGAGCCCAGTAGGAATGCCCACGCGTGAGCATTCCTGGTGTGTGCCGGAATGTCCGTTTCTGCATCCGTCACGGGCTCGAACGGGGAAAACCAGTTTCCCTCGGCAGTAAGATGAGTGAGTTGGTGTATGTTGGTAAGAAGCCACGCTACGCGGCGATGTTTTATGAAGAACTAACTAGAGCTATAGGCAACCAGGGTGGGGAACCTTAGCAATGCGGAGTGGGTGGAGTCGGGCCAGAGGGGCACATTTGCGCAAGTCCGTTCACACAAACTTCAGAGACAAAACTAATCTATCGTGGCAGTCAGGAGAGTTACTTTGCGGGGGACAAGAAAAGCAATTAGGGGGCCTTTGCCTACGGCAGCTTGTGGGGTGCTACTGATATTCTACTTCTTGACATCAGTGGGGGTTACAAAGTAAGCTGTTTAATATTTTTGCATTTTTCACCTGGTCAAGCACCTCCGTTGGTTGGAGCATTGTCTCATCAACCAAAGGCTGCAGGTTCGAGTCCCAGTCGGGGTGTGAACAGAAGGGAACCTATCGTGTTTCTCCCTCGCATCAATGTTGCTTTCTCTCCATCTCTCCCTCCCCTTTCCTCCCCTCCAAAAACATGTCCTCAAAAAGGACAGTAAACATGTCCTCAAGTAAGGATTAAAAATATGTGTGTATGGCATTTTTCCACATTCATACTTCAAAATACAGGGCTTTTTTTTTGTTTGTTTGTTTTTTAAGTGGCTGAAAGGAAGATGACGGCAATGGAGCTACACCCGCGCCAGACACCCGTGCCGGGAGCAGGCGCAGAGCCCTCCGAGAACAGCCGGGGGGCGGCGGTGAGCTCTCCAAGGGGCAGGAAGGAGCAGGGCCCCTCCAGGGGCTCATTCCAGGCCCGGCGGCCCACGAGCGAGATCAGGGAGACACTCACATCACCTTACACTCGCGACCCCTGACTGCATCCTGTGTGAGAACCTCGGAGCTGGAACTCACTGGGAGGCCATTAGACTTCAGAAGGCTTTACGGCAACCTGCCTCCCAGCTTCTCAGATAAAGCAGCTCCGTGTGCATCTCAGCTGGGAGGCCGGCTGCGTGGGCGGGGGCTCGTTTCGAGGCTGAACTTCCTCCTCTATCAAAATGTTTTCTCATCGGACCTGTAACCTTCCTCACCATTCGGGAAGACTTGGGTCTCGATTCCAAAGGTGACGAACTCCTTTCCTAACCCCCCTTGATCTGATGCGTCCTCACAAGCTATGAGGGACCCGAGTGACTCGGAAGCATGGATGCCACATCCATTGCCGGGAGACCCGGTGCTCGGCCGGGACACCGCTGCGCACCAGCAGGCGCCGGCGGGCGGGCTGCCTGCCTGTAACAGCCTCCGACGTGGCCTGCTACCATCAGCGGCCCGGGCAGCGGGACTAGAACCCGCACCTTCTCACACGTCGTAAATCTGGATCCAAGCGCCGGGGAAGGCGGTCGTAAATATGAAAGGCACCCGAGCGGAATGGCCTTTGATTCTTTGTTGATCGCAGGCTAATTAAAGCAGAAGCCGAACACAGCTCAGTTCTTTAATGGAGGTCGCCAGATGTGTTATTACGTGACCCTGCCCGGTACGGAGTCCGCGCATAATAACTATAATTTTTTACTTCGCGCAGCAGCTCTGCTATAGTCCAGGGTGTGCCTCCCTTTTGATTACAAGGCCCGCGCCGTGAGGAGGGGAGGAGGCTGGTTAACTACTGAGAACATGTGCTCTGGGCACTGAAACTATGATTAATATAAGCCCTGTCCAGGAGTGAATTCCTGGGAGCCCTGCGCGCTGTGGTTACGCACCGTGCCAAAGACACGTTTTCCCTGGAAGTGTAATTACTGACTTTTAAAAGTCACCTTTCATCCCGGCAAAGCCCAGCTCTCGTGCATGTTGGAGAGCCATTACGGATCACAGTCGGAGTAATAGCCCTGGCCACTCAGCCGTCGACGGAGAACAGCAGGGCCCCGGAGCAGGGGTGGTCGGTCTTGCAGGGCCGCCCCTCCGCAGTCAGGGAGCCACAGGGAGCTGTTCCCCGCGAGGCGGCCCCGACTCGGCGACCCGGGGGGCTCCGAGCATCTGGAACTGGCCACACATTCCTGTACAGTGGGTTTAGCAAGCACCGCACACACTTGGCGCCCCGGACGCACGGTGTCCTCAGTGGCGCCAGCTCTCAACTGCCATCCGCCAACTCCGAGGCCTTGCAACACTCACCTAAACCCCAGACTCGTTCCCCTTAGTTATCCGCTTGGAGGACCCCGGGGCACTTCCCAGGACGAAATTTTATCACGTTCCCTGGAAAACCCCCATTCTGGCCTCTGCATGGGACCCTCACCACCCAGCACTTCTGCATCCGCGAGTCCCCCAGCCTGCCCGTCACCCTCCAGGCCCCCCCGCCCCTCCACAGTCAGCAGTACCCCTCCACCTGCTGCGTCCTGGCCCGCACCCTTCCACCATTACCTCCGTCTCAGTCCCTAAAACACAGGTGGCAAACACCAGGCCTGAGGGCCGAATCCGGCCCTCCCTCCAGCTGGTTTTATCCGGCTCAGCACTTCGTTTCCACCTGGCGGCAGCGCCGAGCTCTCGCTTAACTGTTAAGGACTAGTTAGAAGGCAGCTGCGAGGCTGACGTGGCCCCGGGGAAAATGAGTTTGACAGCCCTGTTTCAGGGCCTAAAACAAGGGGTCTCAACCGATGTCAGCGACACACGCACACACCAGGGACATTCAGCGATGTCTGGGGACGCTGTGTGGCTGTCACGCTGGAGGCTGGGCTGGCACCGCTCCCTGACAGAGGCCGGGGGGTGCTGTAAGCACCGTGCACGGCGCACAGCAGCGCCCACCACAAAGCCCCGCTCGTCCACACCGTGAGCGGCGCCAGACCCAGAAGCCCCGCCCTCGCACGTGTCCCGTGAAGCAGGGACCTTAACGCGGAGCTGACCTGCCCGCAGCCCTTCCAAAGGCACTGATCCCGGCACAAGGGCCCCGAGCCTCCCCGCTCCCAGTGAAGGTCCTCGCGCCCTGGGTCTCCGGTTCTCTTACACCTAAAACAGGGACTCGGTGTCGAGCTCCCCATGAACCCCACAGCCTTAAATCCCACGGCCCCCGCCTCCACCGTTGCCGTAACATCAGCTGCCGCGAGAGGGCCGGTCCCGCTGCGTCTCTTGGGGAACGAGAGGGGACAAGTCCAGCAGGCCTGTATTGCACAGACAGCTAGCATTCGGTGGTTCGGCATTAGTTGGGGGAAGTGAAAACATGATGGTATGTGTCGGAGAATCTGAGTTTCCAGAGCCTCACCTCCTGTTTAACTGTCCGCCACTTCTCTTTTTCTTCCCCGTGTGAAAACCATCCCTTCCTTCGGCGAGGCCCCGAGACCTGCGCGTTCTTCACAAGCACTCCTCTCCCTGGGTGGGGCTGCGGGGACGGAGGGGGCCCAGGGCGGGACTCTTCATCTTCTCGGGCTCACACTGCGACAGTGCAGGCAAAACGCCCCCAGAAATAACGGTCTCTTTAGGGGCCCACGGGGCCGCCACCCACAAGTCTTCTGAGCCCACCCCCCCGGAAGTGAGAGGGATGCTGGAACGTCTGTCTAGTGACATCTGCCTAGTGATGTCTGCATCCCCTCTTGTTGGTAAACAGGTCAATGAGTGAATGAATGAATGAATGAACGAATGCACAAATGAATGAATGAAGGCACAAATGAACGAAAGCACAAATGGATGAATGAATGTACAAAGGAATGAATGTACAAATGAATGAATGAATGAACGAATGAATGAATGAATGCACAAGTGGATGAATGTACAAATGAATGAACAAATGAATGAATGAATGAATGCACAAGTGGATGAATGAATGAATGCACAAGTGGATGAATGAATGAATGCACAAGTGGATGAATGCATGCATGGTGCACATCGCAGTCGCACCAACGCGGCCACGACGGTTCACACTGGCCGTGCAGACGTCCTCACCGACTGAATCAGCCACTCATCTGTCACAGGGGTGCAGTGAGGCATGAGGCTAGAGGGTGAGCCCGAACCTCCTGTTTGGACTCTGGCGTGAGGGGCCTGGGCTGCGAAGGTCTCGCCTTCCGTGTGGAGAGAGTTGTGTTACAGTGCAAAGTAGTTTTGATCGTTAAGTTGAAGCTTCAAGTTTAGCTGGAACCCAGGTGCTCTGGCTGATGGGGCTTACAGTCTGGATTTCTTCTCAGATGTAATGGACACGTCTCTGCTCCTTCTTCCACATCTGGTTAGGCCTTCCAACGGATCTGGCTCCTGGAAAGAAGCAGTCGAACCTGCGGGACTTGAACACCAGCCAGCCGCAACCTCCTGTGTGTCCGTCTGTCTCGTCGGGAGAAAACCCGCCGGCAGGCTGAGGGTTAAGCAGGCTCCCTGTCCCGTTTGCCCTGAACTTGCCCAGTTAAATTGCACCAGCGTGGGTCCCCGTAATTACCTAATTGTTAGTGTTGTGCCGTTGCATAATTTACGATGTAGCATTCAAGTCTGACCCTGGTTTGAAACAAAGTGCGGTGGTGCTGACATCCAAGCTCAAATTAGTAGGTGAGCGCAGAGGCTGTGCTTCTGAGCCTTCGTTTCCACCTGACCACACTGCTGGGCTCGTCGCTTTTCCAAGCCTCTCGCCTTCCCCACTGCGAAGAGACGTTTCTCCTGCTTTCCACGCTCGCTGTGACCGCTGCCTTTCAGGCGGCCGCCGGGACCCCAGGTCGGCTCGACCGGCTCCCGTCTCCCAGTTCCACAGCAGCGACCTCTGCGGAACACCCCACTTCCGTGGGTGACTGCTGTGGGACCCTGGATGCCCCCAAATAAGGAGGGAGTCCCTGGCTGTTTAGATCATGGAGTCAGCGAATCCTCTCTGGCAACAGACGTCACCAAAATTGTCGCCGCCTAGCTGACTCCTGGAACAGTGGAGGCAAAGCGACCCGGGAGGGGAAGAATCAGGCGCTTCTCCCACTTCACGCCCCATTCATTCTCCCTGTCCGCCTCGGGGACAGTGCGCCCCATCCCCTCGCCTGTGGGCGGCTCAGCTTGCCCCGCAGCAGCTGAGCACAACTGTCAGAACGTTTTCAGAGACTCGACAGGTCGTTGCTCTGACCTCGGCACTGTACGTAGGAGTCACCGAATGTGTGGATGCACGAATGAGCGTCTTCATGGGCGAGTGTCTCGCTGATCACCCCACGTGGGTGCAGACGCGGTGCCTGACCCGCGACTCCCGCCTTCCCGCCACCGTCCTCCCGGCGACAGGCCTCACCGGTCCCGCGGAGTCCTGGGTAGCTGAGCTCTCCCAGCCGCACCTCCTGGAGGTGGATTCCTCCGCAGGGTCGCGGAACGAGGGGGATGGAGGTAACTCCCCGAGTGTGACCTAGGTCGTCCTAGGGCCTGACGCTGGGGGGAAAGTGGCCCTTCGAGGACAGAGCCCAGCCCTGCGCCGCCCTCGCTGCTGACAGCCTCCCTCATCTCTGCATCCGGCTGCTTCCCGCGGGCCCCAGCACCCCTCCCTTCTGCCTCCGTGTTTGCTGGACCTGCCAGGGCGTGAGATCGAAACGCGTCCCTTAAAGCCACGGTCACAGACTGCAGGAGAACGAAGTCTCTGGGTGCCGCTCCTCGGGGGCGGGGTTCAGGGAGGCAGGGGCTCCTAAGAGGAGGGCGATTTCATCTAAATCGGTCCTTCATCCCTGGGTGTTCTCTGGCCGCCGGGCTGGCCAGGGGAAGTGCGTTTTTCTGGGCAGTATGGACCTTCATCAGTCCGCCGTGTTTTAACATCCATCAGTGCGCTTTAACCCGAGAGGATGGGTCTGGGGCAGAGAGTCCACTGCTCCTGTCTCCCCTCATTTCCCTCCATCAGAGGGAGTCTTCCCCGCCCCCCGAAGCTCCGAAGAGTGTTCACCTCGCCGTCCGCGTGGGCCGGTTGCCGTCTGCGCCACTCCAGCTGGATGTGAAGCTGCTTCTTGGATTTTTCTCGCCACGCGCATCGCACAAGCTCGCCCTCCTCCTGGACGGATGGGGCCATGCACCCTTCCCGCCTTGCCGGCCGCCAGCGCGCTCCCCGTTTGGGACCCTCCTTCCTCTGCACACGCCCTCGGGTTCCCCCGCTGAAGCTCCGCGCCGCAGCTCTGGCCCCTGGGCCGGCGGGGGGACCCAGCCTGAGCTCGGCCTGCGTTTCACCTGTGTCGTTCCCGGGACAGCTGCAGCCCGGGCCTCTCCGACAACAGGGCACCCTGCAGATGTCCCTTTGGGAGTAAGGGTTCCCCGCGGGGGCGTGGCCTCTACTATAATTAGGAGGCAGACGCCCTTTATCTGCCGACACACATAGACACTGGCCTGGCCAAAGAACGAACACCATCTACTCAGACTGTTTCACTATGACAAGGGTTCTCCACATTCACCCTCTCTTCGGAGAAGGTTAAGTGGGATCTTAATGAGACAGCCCTGGCTGGTGTGGCTCAGTGGACTGAGCGCCGGCCTGTGAACCAGAGGGTCACCGGTTCAATTCCCAGTCAGGGCACAGGCCTGGGTTGCAGACCAGGTGCCCAGTAGGGGGCATGCAAGAGGCAACCACACATCGATGTTTCTCTCCCTCTCTTTCTCCCTCCCTTCCCCTCTCTAAAAATAAATAAATAAAACCTTCAAGAAAACTTCCGGAAAGTGTAAATAGATGAACAATTCCTATTGAAAGGGAGAGGACGCCAGGCTGAATTTACAAACAAACCCGAGACCCACCGTCATGCCAGCTACCAGAGAGAAGAACTTTAAATGTGAAGGCACAGGTATAGGGTTCAAAGGAAAGTCTGGGAAAGGACGCGTTACGCAAACTCAGCAGAAGGAAGCAGGAGTGGTATCAAAGAAAAGAAACTTCCAAGTACGGAGGTAAAGAGGGACACTTCGTAGTGATAAAGGAGCCCATCCATCAGGAAGATACAGCAATCCTAAAGAAGTAGGTGCCTAATCACCGAGTCTCAAAATACATGAAGCCCAAACTGAGACCCGCCATCCTAGCAGGAGACGGGGCAGCAAGCATGCTCGTCACCTGACCACATCGAGGAGAGACGGCGCAAACGCCTGGCAGGCAGACCGCGGCTGCTGAGCCCTCAGAGCAGACCTTGGCAGAGCTGCGCGGCCTCGGCACCCCCGCCTCAGCAGGCATCTCAGCCGGCCCTGGGTACTCCCCGCGCCCGGTCTGTGGGTCTGACCGACCACAGATCAAAGGCATTCAAACCGAACTGTTCACTCGCTGCTCACGTGTATTACATTGTCACGCCTACGAAGGTCGTGTCCGTACTGAATGCATAGAAACGTTTTCCCTTGTCATTATCCCTACAGGTACAGTGTCACAAGCATTTACATTGTATTAGGTATTATAAATAGTCTGGAGATCATTTAAAATATGTGGGAGGGTGTGTGTAGGTTATAATGCAAACACTACACCATTTTACCAAAGGGACTTGAGCATCTTCAGATCTTAGTATCCGAGGAGGGTCTTGGATCCAATTCCTGGCAGATTCCTGGGGTCTATATTGCTTTAGTCAGCAGACCAAAGGGGAGGGGCCAAGTATGCCAGGTTTGGAGGCTTAGGACAATGCACAGATGTGAAAATATGTCAATACTGCAACAACCAACACAGCTGCACAGGAATGGAAGCGACAGATGAGCTCTGACTCCTTTGATGAGAACACCACCACCGGCTTTCTCTAGAAGGTGTTTTATTGGACAGATAGTTCCTTGAAAACAAGATCAGGACCGACTCCATGTAGCTCTCACCAAGCCTGGGGCGGAGGCTTCCGCATTGTAGAAACATTGCAAAAGTCAGTTCACAGGAAGAAATGATAAACAATCCCCTTCTTTTCTCTGGAATCGAGAATGCTCGGGCCACACCTCTGTGTGCATTCAGAGGTACGACGCCGTTGCGCACGAATTCTTTCAGCACGGCGGTTAAAGCCAAGCCAGGCAAAACACATGGGGATGGCGGCACCTTCTGTTGAGTGAGTTGTATGTAAAGTGCTGCTGAAAGGCAGCATATGCTTCTGATGACTGTGAAACACATTATATTTAAGAACAAGGAAAGAATGTAACTGCCGAATAGTCGTGCATGTGACGTCTTCTTAAACACAAAGTCCATCTCTGATGTGGCTGAATCTCTCCCAAACGTGACAACCTCTTCCAGGACCTCTTCCACGTGGGCTGTGAGGGAGAGAGCTCAGCTTTGTCCCCAGGCCCCCTGCCACCCCGGCCGGGTCCAGAGGCCGGCGGTAGGGTGCCAACACTTTGTTTGGAAAGTGCCGTGAGTTAGAGAAGAAGGGAGGGTGAGACGCCAGGTGAGGCAACACCCTGTGCCCCCGACGCACTGTGAGCCACAGAGTGGTAGCCTGGCACTCGGCAGACGCGGTCGCTTAGCTATGGGACCTCCCTGCACCAAGAGCGGTCCAGGAAAGTGAGAAGGTCAGGGGGAGGGGTCTGTGTCAGCCCAGCTCTCTCCCATCTCCCCTTTCCAGGGGTCCAGCCCCCTGCCCAGCACTTCTGAGCTGCAGCGTCCGGCCCTCCAACAGCCCGTCTGCGATCTGGACCCCATGCCCTGCCCGGGGGGTGGGGGGGGGCGTTCACCCAAAGCCGAGGAAGGAGGGTGCTTGCTAGGGGTGGGAGATTCAGAGAGAGGGAGAGGGAGGTATGGAGGGTGTCAGGGGACGTGCCCAAGCTCCAGCCCCAGTCTGCCCCCAGGCCCGCTAGTCCCAGGGACCAGTGGGAACGGAGCACCAGGAAGGGCACAGAATCGCAGAGCCCTGCCCTCGCGGAGCACGGCCGCCGCTGTGGCCTGCAGGTCAGGGAGGCTGGGATGGGGCTTGGACCCAAGAACCAGCGGTTGCTTCAGAGAAATGACCTGGGTTTCTGCAAAGGACTTAAGCCCTGTAATCAGAGAAATCTCAGTCTTTCTAGCTGTGCAACTTTGGGCAAGTCACTTAGCATCTCCGAGTGACGCTCCGTCGGTGGGGATAAAGACAACGGGTGTAAACAGATGTCGCACCAATGCAGCGCTCGGCCTGGCACGTGGCCCCGGTCCTGCGGCAAACACGCGTGCCTGCGTGCTCCAGAGCACTCGTGTCGACATCCAGTGGGCCTCGCGTCGCTCGGTAAACATCTGTTGGCAGGTCGCTGCCTCCACGCCAAAGCGCACGGCGCTGCCTGCAAACGGCGCGAAGCCCCGGTGAATGTGTACACAGGTGTGCCCGGAGCGCCGGGGGCGGGCCCTCGCCCGTCCCTGGGACTTTCTGCTAACGACACCCACCAGCGGCGAAAAGGCCTCAGAAACTCAGCGCGAGGACGAGCAGCCTCCTTCCTTCCTGTTTTGCAAGGACAAATGTGACAGAAATGTCGGGCCCAAGTGAGTGTGTGAGTGGCCTGGGTGACAGCGGAAGCCGTCAGCCCGGCCGTGAAGGACAGACTGTATGGCGACACCCCCCCCCCATACAGATGAGCCCTCAAGTCAGCGTGGGAGCCACGAGGCGTCGGGCTCCGAGGAGAGGGCGGCCACCGCTCTGCCGCCGCCGCCGCCACCACCGGGGCATCCATCACCGTAAGTGCCCGGGAACGACGGCTCTGATGCCTCTTCATTGGGCCACCGGCAAATGAGGCACTAGATTAGGGCTGACACAGGCCCCGCGCAGGCCGAGCTCGGCCGGCGTAATTAATTGGAACTTCGCCAGCTTGACAAATTGGGGGTGATGAATCTGCTGGGTATGAATAGGGAAAAAATGCGTAATCAGTCAAAGATTTCGTTAGGACGGCTTCCGTCTACTCCCTGCCACCGCCGAGTCCATTAAGGCAAGGCAGCGTCCCCTCCAAACGAGGCGATGTCCTTCGAGCGCTCAATTTATATCCTCCTCTTCTGGGATTTATGGGAGACGTCAACGCAGACCCACTTGACTGTAACGGGAGAAGCGGTTTGTCTGTCTCACGAGTTGAAGAAACAATTTGTGTTCCGCATCCTTTAGTTCAGTTGGAAATCCGCGCAAACGGACTTCGGGGGGGGGGGTTGCATTATTAATTCTTTACGGCATTTTAATGGCACTTGAAGCAAACAGACTGCTTTGCCTCTGTGAGGATGATTTACTGTCAAATAGAAAAAGAACACGAAGTTTCTCATCGCCGCCTGGTTTTCAGATCAGCGGTTGTAGGCTGTGGCAGGTTCCGCAGTAGGTGGGTGTGGTCTGCTTCCCTCCGTGACTGGCAGGAGAAATCGTCTTATAACTCCTTCTGCGATCAAGGTGGATAGGCTTGTGAAGTCAAAAGTATCAGTTACGTGATTATCCAGCTAATTTGACAAACAGTAAAAAAAAAAAAAATCAAACAAGATAAATCAGCCCTCCCATAAAAAAGAAAAAAGAAAAAAACTCTTTTGAATTATCGACTGGGTTAAGTAGAAGGTCACGCCCGGGCAAGACGGTGCTGCTCCCCAGAAGAAAGAGGGGGCGGGCCCGTGGGTCCCCCCACCTGACCTGCAGGTAGTAATTAGTGGCCCTTCAGTCCCTGGATCTTTGAAAGTTAATGGGTCCGTAACCCCGCTTTCCCTTTCTACGGAATGACGGAGCGATTCTGTTGGCTGGCTCTCACCCGTTGGAGAACAGACGCCGTCCGCAGCTGTCGCCACGAGAGTCTTGCCTGCAGACCTGGACGGCGGTCTCTCTCTCTCTCCCAACCTGTCTACGGTCCCTTTTTGCTGGTCGAAGAACAAAATGCTGACCCCACACTTAGATGACAATGTCCTCAATGCCAGCACCTCACGGACAGTCCCACAGATGCTGGCCACGAACGCCAGCTTCACCCACTGAGGCATGCCCTTTCGAGCACCCACGGATGCTGGCCACCTGTACGTGCCCAGGCGGGAGCCCCTCGAGACCAGTGGCCTGCAGCCCACCGGTGAAGTGCACCGCAGTCTTCCGTGGGGCGTGAGGGGGTGGGACCGAAGGGACAGTGGGCCAGGCTGCCCCGGGACCACAGGTGGGGTGCGAGGGCGGTGACCAGAACCCTGGGTTCTCAGTCTGTCCCCTTTCCTGCCGATTTGCTCCAGAACACGTGTCCTATTAAAAAAAAAAAAAAAAAAAAAAAACCGTATCTGCGAAACTCACTAAATACCACTTTGGAAATGGGCTCGGCCGTCCTGTAATTTGAATCACACCTGAGCTTCACGTGGCACGGTGCCTTTCTCGCTTGCCATAAAAACTTTTCATGATCAATGACAGTGAGAAACCACAAAGTGTGGGGGAGGGACTCGATTTCCCCTTTGTGGGTCTTTTTGTTTTAAAAGAACGTAGCCTTTTTCAAAGGATGTGGGGAGGGCCACGGGCAGAAGCGTCGTTTCACCCACGTCCAGGAGAGAGGGCCCTCGGGAGCCTCCTTGAGGAAACAACCAATGAAGGGTAAGATGTTCTGCTGGAGGCACCGGAACTTACACTTGTGAAGAGACGAGGCAAATTGGGAGCACGGTAGCCAAAACTTTACTTCCACTCCTTTCCAAAATCTCTCTTTAAAAAAAAAAATGTGATAGTGTTGCTGCCGGGTTGCAATCTTTTGATTATTCAACAATCTTTTTCCTTCGGTTTTTGCCTAAACTAGTCCCATCTGGCCTGCCATGACTGGACAGGAAAAACGTCCTGTGCAATAGGGATTTTCATTTTTAATTGATGCGACGTCGTGCATTGTCTCCGAGTGGTCCCTGTCAGCTCCGCAGAGGAAGAACTGATGGTTAAGATGGGCCGGGCCGGGGGGAGGAGCTGGGAGATGCGCCCCCCCACACTGTAGCCCTAGGTAGCTGCAGGGACTCGGACCCAAGTGCCTGGGGAGCGGGGGGCAAGCAGGAGAAAGCCCCCCCAGGATCTACACACAGCGCCGCCCCCACCACCCTCTCCCTTGCACCCCGGGCTGGAGACCCTTCCCAGGTTTCTGGTTTGGGTGGTGAACCGTGCCCCACCGACGCCCCCACTGCCCTGGCTGACACAGATGTTTCTTTCTCTGTCTTTCTGAAATCAATAAAGTTAAAAAATAAAAAGAAAAAACAAGAATGGCCCTGCGTCATGGAAAGCCCCCCAGCCATCAGACAAAGGCCCATCCCAGGCCCCTGCCTCGCCAGGTGCGGTCCTGGGCTCAGCCAGGTCAGGATCACTTGAGAACTCACCAGAAATGGAGACCCCAGTCCACTCCAGGCTCAGGGAGTCAAACGCCTGCGTCGTCGCAAGATCTCCAGGGGACGGGCACGCACAGGACGTGAGAGAAGCACCACGCTGCGGCTGCTGGTCCTTCCTGCCCAGGGAGGGGGTGCCCATCGGTCACGCTGCGTGCGGCCCAGCTACGCGCGGGCGGCCGCCCTCCCCGAAGCCGGCCAATCCGTCAAGAAGGAGCGCTGGACCAGGCGCCTGGCCGTGCGCTCCTGGCCGTGCTGCAGGGACCCAGAGATTCACAGGACTGAACATCCAATCTCAGATTATAAATCCTCAAGGGGTTCTGCCCGCTGCCCGGTACACCAAATAAATATGTCCATTAAATACCTGCTGTAGGTTCCCGCGGACCCCGCCACCCGGGGGCGACCTGCCGCGCACGAGGAGGACTGCACTGAGGTCACGCTCCTTCCATCTTCCCGAGACCTGGTTTCCGGGGAAACGGGAATGACCGCCCGTCCCCGGGGGTGAAGGGCACGGTGAAAGTTTAAGGGATGGATTTCTTGGGCAGAGGGAGAGCACAGATGCTCCTCGCTCATCCCCGTGTCTCAGTGACTGTGCTCTGACCCAAGACTGAACTCGCTCCAACGGGAGGTTTGCTTCTGCGTGTCGGGGTGAGGGGTCGGGGACTGCGCAGGGCCGCCGTCCTGGACCCACCCTGCCCCTCAGGAAGAAAGTACGAGTTTTTTCTTTTCAGTGGTTTAAATTGACTTGAGGGCGGATGAGCAAGGGAGACCCTCGAATTCAAGGGAAGAGGGCAGATGTTACCGTCAGTCCAACACAGATCGAATTCTGGCTGTGGCTTTGCGCCCTGGGAGTCTTGCCTAAGACGCACGCATCGGAACCTGAGTTGTGCTTCCTGAAAGGTGGGGGTCACACCTATCTCGTGGGCTCCTTCGAAGAAAGGAGGACAATGTCACCTCAAATCATTGTTATTCCACAGGAGAAGACATCTCACGCCTGTGCGAACCCACCAGGAGCCTCCTGGACATGAACACGCCTACCCTCGGGATGGTACTCCCCCCGCCCGTGTCCTCGTGAGGATTAAATAGCTAACGACAGCGGTGCCTCAGCACGCTGCCTGCCTGTCATCTGCGTACACCGTCTTAGGCACCGTTACCATCTTTGGAATCAAACAGATGCCTTCACATTCGGGGACACGCAGCTCTGTGACCTGAGCCAGATTACGGACCGATAAGCTACCTCACTGTCAAGTTCTCTCAGTTTCTTCATGGAGAAATACTTGCCGGTATTTTTCCTTTGATTCCCCCAATCCATGCTCTGCTCTGTGATACCCCCAGTATCTCTTCCTTCCTGTGTCCATGCCCCCCCTGAAAATCCTTCTTCTTCCTTTTTTTAAAGGCAGGGTGGATTCTAAAGCTGTTGACCAAACGCTGCGTCTGATAAAGTATTTCTGACGGATGTGGCCAGAGCAAGACATGCTTTTAAAATGCTGACCAATCGATGCTCACCGTTTGGCTTTATACCGATAGTTCATTTATCGAGGCTGAGAATGAGTTTAATGTTTCAAAATCCTGGCTTGGAGAACAGTTTGACAAAATTCTTCTATAAGAAACAATGACCTGCGTCAAGAATAAGGAATATTTACTCAATCACTAGTTCAAGCATCGCCTCGATTCGGGAAAAGGGAGCCTGGTGGGACCTCAAGTCTTTCTGCTTCTTTGCTGTTTGTTTAAAGATGCCCTTAAGTGCCTCAATGAAAAGAAGTCACAGAAACATGAAATACGGCTTTGGATTTTTATTTGCGTGTTTTTGATTCCTGAGTAGTACGAGAGCGCCGTGCGTTGCTGCAAACACTCGCAGCTGAAGCAGAAGACTGCGATGCGTTCTTGGACATACGACATTAGTATTGCTATGTTAAAAACTGAGTGTTTGGCCATCAGATAGCTGCACGTCTACTAACGTTCCTGGTTGCATCTGCCTCTTCTATGACTCTTCAGTTATCAGCAGAGGTATCACAAATAGTGCCCTGATAAAGATACCATAAAATGCAATCGCTCCTCCGGTTTGCAAAGCAAACTGAGAGGGAAATCGCGGTGGGTGTTGCCATAAGTGTGGCTTCAAGTGAAAGGGAAAAACCTATCTGGGACTCAACCGAAAAACTGAACAATAGCATACACCAATCAAATTTTAAAGAGAAATACTTCCCCCACTCCCACTGAAATTTGAAATGAGGTAGCTTATGTGTAAGGCTTATTTTGATTCAAGTTCTATTGTCGTCACTGTATATTTTAAGGGCTGTTAAAAATTATGTGGCCACACAGATTCTATATTAAGAAGCACAGCAAGGGACTCTGGCTCAGAAACCAGACTTCGGAAACCATCGTTTAAAGAAGTAACCACAGCCCATGGAGATGAAGCTACTCTTTTTTGTATTATCTGTTATTATATGGGAACACTGGAGAGAATTCATAAGCCTGACAATAGGAGAGTTAGTAAGGAACATACAGGACAGACATCTGAACAGAACGGCATAGCGCCACCAACAGGCAACCACGTGGAAAAATTTCGGCATGCAAAGCGCCCCCCCAAAGAACAGAATACAAAATGATGCGTTCGCTGCAACTGTGACTCCGCGAAATTGCGATCGGGGGTAAATACATGACTCAACAGCGGAATGGCTTGTGCATGGGGTCAGACAGGCCTGGGCCTAAGCGCCGGGGGTGCTGCCTAAGAGCCGTGACCTTGGGGGATTCATCCGCACTTTCTCAGCCTCGGTTTCCTGTGCCCATGCGGATTGACAGCGCGCACCTTAGCGGCCTCTAGTGGACACAAATCGCACAGCCCTGCTCTGGTAACAGGTGAGGGCATGGATGTGTTCCTCCCGCTCCACATCACACACCTGCCCACTTCCCGTTCGAATCCTTCATTCCCAGCAAGGACGGTCAAGCAGGTGCTGCCCCGCAGCGACGGTCGTGCCGTAAGAGAAACTGCTTGGTGTTCCAAGTGCCCTGTGCACTCAGCATGAATGACCACAGCCACCTCGGGGTCGCAGGGGCCCGGCATGCCCCTTCGGGGGGACTGTCTGGGCCCCTTACTTGGGTGGAAGAGGACCCCAGAGCATCAAGAGGTTTGACACCACACGAGGATTCCAGTAACGTGACATTCCCAGTGCAAGGCCAGCCAGCTCGAGGCGGCCTGCTGCCGCGCTTTCCGCACAATTTAACCCCAACGATCGCCGTGCGCAGCCGGCCATGGGGCGGTGTTGTATTACCGGCCATTGAAAAGAATTAGCCGGTAACCCGGAAAACTGAAATAGGAGATCCTTTTAATCACCAATATGGCTTTCAATTACGCAGCGTAAACTTATGCACCTTTTTACCGCTGAGACCTGATTTATGGGCTGCGTCTCCATGACCGTCACGAGCGGGGACGGAAAGCGAGTTATCTGAGGTGTCAGCATCAGCGATGGAGGGCTGTCCCTCCCCGTCCTGGGGGCCTCAGTGGTGATGGCGGCCTCCTGCTGCGTCTCTGGAGCTTCATTTTTTACCTGCTGCCGCTCGGTCATGGCTGACGGCGGACCTGCTGCAGGTCCATGTGACTTTGTAACCGAACACCTGAGTGCGGCCTCGACCCAGCTGGACCCGAACCCGAGCTCTTCCGGCTCCCTCTCCAGAACATTCTCCGCGCTCCCCGGGGCTGTGCTCCTCGCTGCTCCATCCCCTGGCCTGTGTGTTTTCTGTCTTAACTGGAACTGCTATGCCCACCTGCAGCCACCCACACACACCCGCAGCCCTGTGCACGCTCACACGGCCCCTCACACATAACCCCTAAACACCCACACATAATTCCATACACACATACCCACAATCCTTGCACACTCACACCCAAACTCCTTCACAACATCTTCCACACCACACACGCACCCCACCACACACACCCACAATTACCACAATCCCTACACACCTATAAACCCCCCAAAACCCAACACACACACACTCACGACCCCCTTCACATCTACGGTGCACACAACCTTCCCACCCGCACTCACAGGACACACGCACGCGCACCCCTACTGTGCCTGTGGGGCTCAGGGTGGTGGGTGTCAGTGTCCCCTTCCTGCCACTTCACTTTGCTGAGAGAGCTCACAGGGCCAGAGCCCGGGTCACCCAAGACTGCAGGCCCTGGTGGTGGGGACGGCAGGGCTCATTCCTCACGCACGCCCAGCATCCCCTGAACCGCAGCGAACGGAGGGCCAAAGGGAGTGAGCAACGGAGTTCTGCTCCCAAGAACACACCTGTCTGTCTGGGGCCGAAAGTACAGGTGTGCACCTGGAGCACCTTTGAAACGACAAACAACCAGGAAACTAGTCTTAAATGACATTATACATGAGACAGAGAGGGGCATCCCGAGAGCCATCAGAAAACAAGTTTTCTATTCTGATACTCTGTGCGGTGCCTGCCCAGAGCAGACAGGTGGCCGAGGGCAGAGCCAGCGAGGCGGCTGCCGGGGGATGCTCCGGGAGTAGCAGGACCAAGAACGCGCACGGAGGGTCGCCGTGCAGACAAGCCGCAGTGCTTTCAGAATTAACGCATGGAGTGCTCCGCGCCCGGGTGCAGCGGGGGCGCCACGTGAGTTAGCAGGAGCTCCAGGGACCAGCTTAGTCCGGAAGTTCTCTAGACCTGTCCCGAGACAGCAACGGGGATCCCAGGGGGTCCCGAAGAGAGCCGAGAAGTTTCCACCCTAACACGGGGAGGAGGCGCCGACTTCAGCCCGCGGTGGTCTGCTTTCGTCGGGTCTGCGTCCTACTCCTTTTGAAGGAAGCCTTGCAGCGCCACCATCTACATGCATTTGCGTCCTGAATTCAACCCCATCCCTTCATTTTGCAGACGAGAAATGTCAACATGCTCCGCCAAGGTCATTGGCGGGCTAGCGTCGGGGCTGGGGCAGCCCGCTCCCGCGGGGCCCCCAGAGCACCCAGCACCCGCAGCGGGAAAACCACGGACCACGCCCAGCTTCCGAGCTCAGGCCAAACTGCCGCACCCTCCCCGCCGCCCCGGGAGCAAGCAGCTGCGGCTGCAAGTCTGGGACAACTGCCCCCAAGCGCACCCACGCGGACGAGCTGGTTTATTTCGCTCACTGGTTGTGCGCTTCTCGGAATCGCCGTGCGCCCAGCTTGCAGGCGGAACTTTCCCCTTCGCACTCCGTTTGCTCCGCCCACTTACAAGAATCCCGCCACACAGGCCGTCTGGCGTGGGGGCGAGAGGCCCCGCCCGCGATGCCCGAGTCTCCGAGGACCTGAACTCAGCCCCAGCTCGGCCTGTTCCCGGCCGTCCGACCTCACACACACTCCCCAGCCCCTGCTGCCCAGCTCCCCAAGCTAAGACACGAATGGTCAGCAGTCTGTTCCAGGGACGTGAGCTTCCAACGAGGTCATGAATGCACCGCGCTTGCCTTCACCAGGGGTGTGGGACCCAGTGAGCGCTCGGGGAGGCTTTGCTGTCGCTGTTAGGAGTCGTTCCCCTGATAACGCCCCGGTTGTCCATAAAGACGGCGACAGGAGTGACTGGGATGATTCTTGAAGAGAGCTCACAAAGCAACGGCAATGGAAACCATCAGGAGCCCGCGTAAAGCCGCACTCGCAAAGCCACATTGGCAAAGGCGGGCGGGGGGGGGGGGGGAGTGCGAACTGCCTGGAAATAACACAGCAAAGACAGTCCGTCGGGGCCGGGGGAGTCTGATGCAGACGTGGAGACCAACCCGGGCTCCTTATTCCGAGACAACGCCTTCATGACACGCACCCTGGAACCGCTTTGCCCTGAGTGGACATCGTTAGCGCTCCCTGACGGTGAAATGCCACCGGAGGTGTACATTCTACGCAGGACACCTCCGTGAGCAGCGGGCGAGCGTGGTGAGACGGATGGGGCTGCAGCGAAGGCCAGGCGAATGGTAAAGACCGCGCCTCCGCCTGCCGAGTTGGGGCTCCGGCAAGGCCGCCCCCTCGCTCCTGCCGTGGCCGCTGCAGGTGACCGTGCGGGCGGGCGGGAGTGACATACAGAGGCCGCTTGTATTTACTTGCAACGCACCTTCGAGCTGCGAGACTCTGAAACACTGGCGAATGAAGACTCCCCACGGCCACTGCGGGAAGCAATTCGTTTTCTGAAGGGCCGTAGATGTACCTACCGGGGAACGCTGTAAAAGGCGGTGGTTTCAGACTGCGCCCCGAAAGACACTTCCATAGCTCCAACACGGACCGAACTGAGTGGAGCGCGGAATTCTCCGCTGAAGGGTTAGGACCGGCCCTGTTCAAACTCGGGGCTCTCGGGGACTCGGGAGCGGCCTGTGCAGGGCGAAGGGGGTGGCTGTTAACATCCTGGAGCCAGAGATGCTCGTCTCGAGGGTCACTTTCTGTGCTAACCAAGGGAATCGAGGGCTCCCTTTACAGGAAGATGTGCAGACGTGAGGCCAAGGGTTCTCACCGTAGAACCTGGGGCCGTGAAGAACGGGTGGAAGGAAGCCCAGGCTTTCCTGCCGTGCGTCCTGCTCTCGTCGTGGGCACAGGCAGGGCCCCTGCCTCCCTTCCAGCCGGTCCCGATGCAGGCCACCCGCTTACTGACGGTGGAAACTCTCGGACTCTGCGCACCACCTTTGGCAAAATGACGCTGACATCTCCCGGAGTTGCTGTGCGGGTTAAAGGAGAGGCAGCCTGCAGAAGCCCCTGGGACAAGCGTCCCCCTCAGAGGGGACCCAGCCGGGCTGCTGGGCCTGTTGCTCTGCTACGGGTGGTGCAGGCGCCTGCGCTGTTGGCCCCCGCCGCCACCTCAGCAAGTGCATCCAGAATGCAGCAGACCCGGCCGCCGCGCTGGGCCGGCACGCTTTCCTCTCGTCAAGGAGAAGCAGGCCCATCCCACGGCATGTGTACAGGGACACCGCCCTCCTAGCTCCCCACTCGGGTTCTGACCCAGCGTGTCCCCAGCTGGCCGGCCCCTGCCGCAGGCTTTCGCCACAAGGGTCCCGATGCACCCGGCAGGGAACTGGGACTCACATCCTCCCCTGGACCAGGGTGGGTGACCAAAAAAGCGGAAGGAGACCCTAAAGGAAGCCTGCCCCAGTGAGTGGGTCCCGCCACCCCTGACCGGCAATGCCACCTCCAGGACACCCCCGAGGCCTCAGCAGCCGGCCCGGTGACCTCACCGCACCCAGGCCCACCCCTGCTGTTACTCAGAGAAACTCGGTACCTTGGCAAATACCAATCCCTGCCCCATCCTCTGCGCACAGAGCAGCCAAACGAAGCCGCATCCGTGGAACTGTGACAAGGGACAGCCCGCGGTGCTAAAAACAGTGACATATGTGCTGAGTCCCCAGAGAAGTTCGTTACCTGAAGGACACGTTATCCCCTTGTCTTCCCATGAGTCAGCAGTCAGGAGCCCTGCCTAATTGGTCCAAAGCCCGGTGTGAAATATTAGGGTGCCACAGCATGTGATGACACAGCTGTGTTCCTGCGGGGACAGCCGAGACGGGACGAATCTGCGCGCCTCCGAGACAGGTGGGGACGCAGGGAGCAGGTGGACCCCGGCTGTAAATATACGGCAACTTAAAAAATAATGGGGAGCTTCTCCCCACAGCTTTCTGGTGCTTCACCGCTAATTAAATATTGAAACCACGAGAGGAGAAATAATGCCCTGTGGCTCTCCAGATCCCAGGCGTAAATGTAAATATTTCGTGCCGTTGACAGCAACTCATCTGAAAAGCACGCGCCGCGTCTGGGAGCACTGAGCTGCGGGCATAGGAACTGAGAAGGCGGCAGATTTAAGGGGAATATTAGCAGCTCACGGTGACATTCATCTCTCTGCAGGCTGTGGGGGGGTGTGGGGTGCCGCGGTCCAGGGCAGCATTTTCCGAGGCTGGAAAACTGATGGGCCTTTGCCGCAAAACCGTAGATTCTCCGTGATGAGGACTGCCGTCAAAGCCACATCCCCCAGAGCAGAGAGGCTGCTGCCAAATACAGGAAATCACTGGGCGCATCGCTGGGAATTCTTGGGTGATTCCCACCGCAGAGCAGCGGTTGCATCATTAATGGTCCCCAGCGGCCGGGCGGGTGGCACTGGGAGCTGGCAGGCGCTGATTCGGGACCCGGGCTGTGGAGCGGGATGATCTGGACTCCGTGCAAAGTGGCAAGACGCTTCTGGGACCACAAGGGTCCCGGGCACCGGAGTCGGCGGGCCGAATGCCCACGGGGACGGACTGTCCAGGCAGCTCCCCTGGCTCAGCCCCCCGTGCGGTCAAGCACTGCTGTCAGGGGAAATGTCAGAATCGACGACGCCTGTATATTCCAGGGAGGCCCTGAGTTCCGCAGAAGCCCCTCACAGACGCGTCAGAATACGCCAGCGGGACAGACAGCTGATACTCTGAGACGACCTACGGACCAGGGTCCAACGGTGCCGTCTCCTTAACCGCTGTCCAGCTGCCCCAGCCCTGCCACAGGCAAACCAACCGTCACACCCCCCAGCCCTTCTGCAAAGGCACCACGTCTACGCCCACTGTTTCAGGTGACGGAGCGGGTGCTTTTGCCGCAGGACGCACGCAGCAAACTCCGAGTCCTCTTCCCCCTGGACGGATGGGCTGGTGGCTGAACGGCTGCCGACGGAGGGGCCTGGGGCCGGCGCCTCTTCTGCCTGGCGACCCCCCTCACTACGTGGGTCCCACCTGCAGCCAGCACGTGCTGGAGGAAGGCGGGGCTCCCAGCCCCCACTCACTCTCACCGATCCTGTGACTGCTTCAACGGTAACCTCGCCTACGTGCATAATCGCCAACTCCGGGCACGGAATTTTCGAGTAACTTAAAAAGCTTTCATTTCAGTCATACGGAGGTTTTCATTACTCTCATGCTCCACCAGGCGTGGGAGGGGGACCTGTAATTACTGTCATTATCAGAGGATAAGTTTTTAGGGCTTTTTTCTATTATAGGTGGCCAAAATACTAACAGATCTCACTGGAAAAACAAAAACGAACGTGCAACACACTGTACATGGGAACAACACACCCCCCTGTTTCCAGCGGGGAGAGTGCACCCCTGAACACTGGGACCCTCCTGTTTGTTTCTGATGCTGTGTCTCCCGCCATCGCTGTGCCCCGAACCCTGCAACATCCCCACCTGGACGGGGCCGGGCCCCAGGTCTGGCGGGCGGTCGGCAGGAACCCCGCCTGGAACCCCCAGGCCCCGGCTCCGCCCTTGATCTGGGCCGCCCTTACCAGCACCCAGGCCGAGAGCCAGGACCGCCACGGGGTGCTCAGCAGCAGATCAAAAGGTCCTGCTTCCCGCTCCGTGAGCCCAGTCATCTGATTTTTGGCCCAGAGGAAATCATACCAATCTAACGTTTTATTGGGGAGCAGGCACTAGTTAGGGTTCCTCCCAGGACCTGTGTGGACCGATCTAACGGCTGTCTTGCTTCGGGCACTTTCTGCAGAGATTATGACCTTTGGGTGCCAGGGATCACAGGTGGGAGGGGGGTGCGGGCTGACCCCAGAGGGAGGGGAGGCAGCGCACTGAGCCGGCTCCAAGCGCCCAGAGGGAGCAGCAGGACCAGGTGGTTCCGCCTGGGCAGCCTCGGGGTCAGCGCTCGGAGGGCTCCAGGGGTTGAGGCTCCAAGGCAGAGCCCCTGGGACAGGAGCTGGGCAATACTGGGAGGCAGCGGAAAGGAACACCAAGAGCAGACCGAGCGCCCCACGCAGTCTCGGGGCCCCAAAGGCAGCACTCAGAGGCCTGGAAGTCCTCCTTACGACAGCCGAGACAGGCTGGGGGCAGACCGAGTGAGGGCGGGCTGCCCTGCTCTCTGCTAGCTCACATGACTACGAGTGCCCTTGACCCTGTGGAAGGGGCTGTCCCGAGAAGGAAGGGTCCCGCAGCCGTGCCTGGACAAAGGCGGCACCAAGGTCACTGAGCATGGTGAAGGAAATTCTGACCCCCAGCCCTAGTCAGCTTGGCCTCCCCCAGACGGCGACTCTGAATACAGGGCCTCAGGATGAAATGCGGGGGAGTCCAGGGCCACCCCAGACCAGACGGCACAGAGTCCCCAGCGGTGCGGCACAGGCACTGGCCTTTTTCAACCTTCCAGGGGGTTCTAACATACCCCCAGGGTGAGAAGCACTGGCCCAACAGACTCCTGGGTGAAAGCAGAGATAAGGAAGGAAGACTCCAGAAGCACACGGTCACCGCCGCCCCCACGGGCCAGGGCAGCCCTGCCTGGAACCTTCTGCCTTGGGGATACCCGGCCCCTGGCCTCTCATTTGGGGGGGAAAGGCATCTGCCGAGTCGGTCGCTCTGAACCGCCAGGAGCAGCGCGCCCTGCAGCCTCCTCTCCTGGGAACCGGTCTCGAACAACTTGGACCACACCGTGCCCCCTGCGATTTTTCAAATGCCCTCCGGAGTTTTCAGCACCTGTCCCCTCCACCCCAAAATAAAATCCGCAACCAGAGAGGATGGCGCCCCGTTCCACAGAGGGAGGGTTCCCCTGCCCTCCTCGGTGGACCCCCCCGCCCCCCGCGTCTCCAGATGGGCAGCTCGCCCGCACGGGCCCGCACTCTGCACGCGTCACTCCTTCCTACGGTCAGGGTGGTTCTTCCTCAGCCACGGAGCCAGAGCCAGGGCCGTGGCCAGGGCGGCCGCGCGCGCTGCACCAGGTAAGCTGCTCTGTGCCCCACCCCGTGGGGCACTGTGTCTGCAGACGGCGCCTCCATGAGCACCCACCGGGACTCAAAGGCCCTGCTGCAGGTGGGGCACAGGTGGGGCTCAGGTGGGGTGAGGTTCCGGCCCCACGCAGCCCCTTCCTCGCTGGGCTCCGGCCCTGACACTGATGGCTCCTCGCAGAGGTGCCTCCAATGTCTCCGCCTCCGTAAGGCCCACCCCTTCCCCCTGCAGTCACCCGGGGAGGGTTCCCCATCCCTGCGGTACCATCCCCCCTTGTCTATGCCTCAAATGACACTGTGACCTCCGGTTTAAACACATGTATTCACCGCAGGAGTACGAGACACGCACGGCGGGCACTTGGTTTCCTGTGCCCGGGCTTCCCCCGAAGCCAGAACACTACCCAACATGAGCAGGGTCTCGGTGTCTGCTGAAAGATGAGTGAGTGAGTGAATGAGTGACTGAATGAGTGAATGAGTGAGTGACTGAATGAGTGAGTGACTGAATGAGTGAATGTATGACTGAAGGAGTGAGGGAATGAGTGAGTGAGTTAATGAGTTAGTGTGAGTGAATCAGTGAGTGAATGAGTGAGTTAGTGTGACTGAATGAGTTAATGAGTTAGTGTGAGTGAATCAGTGAGTGAATGTGTGACTGAATGAGTAACTGAATGAGTTAATGAGTTAGTGTGAGTGAGTGAGTGAGTGAATGAGTGAGTGAGTTAATGAGTTAGTGTGAGTGAATGAATGAGTGACTGAATGAGTGAGTGAATGAGTGAATGAGTTAGTGTGAGTGAATCAGTGAGTAAATGTGTGACCGAATGAGTAATTGAATGAGTGAATGAGTCAGTGTGAGTGAATGAGTGAGTGTGAGTGAATGTGAGTGAGTGACTGAATGAGTGAATGAGTGAGTGACTGAATGAGTTAATGAGTTAGTGTGAGTGAATCAGTGAGTGAGTGAACACATAGCCGGACGACTCCTTCACTGAAGAAGGGGTGGTAAGCGGTCTGTTCTTCGGAGAAGCCCGGAGCTCACCCCCACATCTTTTCCCTTCTCCCCTCCTCGTTGTGACAAAGTAAAGAAATGCACTTTATCTGACACGGCTCGCCCCCCACACGTGCCCCCTCTTTCCTCCTTTGCGGTGACAAGGGGGTGCCTGCCGAAGCACCTGGGGCCTAGAGGGGCAGCGACGGCGTTCACAGCGGGAGGCAGCAGCCCTTGCCCAGGGGCCGCTGTCCGCAGTGAGCAGATGGTGTCTGTCTGTCTGTCTGTCTGCACCGGGAGGGGTGGCGGGGCAGCGCACGCCAGAGCCAGCCCAGTGCCCGGGGCTCCCGGGCTACTCTCAGGGCTGGAGGAGCCAAGCGGCCATCTCCCAGTTCTCTTCCCAGTTAGAGGGGGCGTCAGGAAAAGGCCGAGAACAAGTCCGTCCGTCCCTCCCGGGCTACTCGAGCCTGGGCCCCTGGGTGAGGCTTCCCTAGTTGTCCCCTTGTCCCTCCCAGGGCCCGCAGTACTCGAGCCCAACTGTCGATGCAAAAGGAAGGACACCAGTCCTGTGAGGGCGGACGCCGGCATCTAAGTGACTGAACGCCCCAAGGTAAGTGTGGCCTTGCTTCGCATGGTCCTTCAAATGCAGGAAGAGTCACACATGCGTCAGGAGACCCACTGGGAAAAGCTGGGGCAAGTTCCACTGATGCTTTTCGACACCATGCTTTTCTCTAGAAATTGTCCTTAACTCCTGGGCAGACGCCAATGCTTACGTGTTAACAAGGGCAGGTAATAAAATGAAAGAATAAGCATCCAACTCATTGGGCAGGAAAACTCGGGAATATCAGTCCTCGGGATGCATGAGGCGTTGCGGAGTCTTTGACTGTGCGTCTGGCCGACTCCCATCCTCCTACAGGCCCCGAGTCTAGGCGGCTGGAATTACGCATTAACACTGAACGGCTTCCTGCCCCTCGGCCTGAAGACGCCGGAATCTTCAGGCCGCGAGTTCCCTTACGCAGGCAGGCAGCGTCTGTACCTGAACACTGGCAGGATGCCCCCCCTCCCTCCCCATCCGGCCCCCTTGTGGCCCCGGGGCTGAGCTGGAGGACAGTGGAAGTGGAGCTGGGAAGAAGCAGAAGCCCTTGCACCCCCCGGTCCCGTGCGCAGACCGAGAGAGACGCTGGGCCCCAGCGGGGACACCCCGCACGGGGGCCGCGCCCCGGGCCTGGAGGGTCTCGCTGCGCCTCCGTTTTCCTTCTGCTTCGATGGGGTCCCGGGCCCTCGTCTTTGTGCCAACCTCTCGTAAAATTTAATTTATAGCCCAAGAAAATGAAAATCACTAACTGCAAAACCTCACTCGACTCAACTATTCTCAACTTAATAAGCAACATGTTTTCATGAGAAAAACCAGACAACATATTAAAATGACCTTTCAGAGCTAAAGGACATTAAAATATAAGTGCAACACCGGACTCTTTCTTCTTTTAACTTCCCAGCTGGAACTCGTTTTTCACCGGGGAAAGAAGAAAAATCAGGCACACATACACGCACGCACACATGTACATCCATGTGCATGCATGTCATCACGTGCGCATCTCCAACCCCACGGAAACCTTGAAGACCCACGGACGGCCTGCTCCACGGCTGAGAAGCGGGAAGGAACCGAGCAGCCCACGCCACACTCGGGGTCCGTCCTGGCCGGACAGCCCCAGACGCAGCTCGTCCCGGCTCCTCCCGGCATCCGCGTCTCTGAAGGAGGCAGAGCGGGTGTGCACCAAAGCGAGGCCAGACGGCTTGGGAGCCCACGCGCTGCGGAGCGGGGACAAAGACCTGGTCCAGCCGCCACTCGCTGTGCCGCTGCGGACAAGAACGCACCCTCTCTGAGCTGCCATTTCCTCACCTCTCACGCAATGGGGCGGTAGTGCCTGTACCTCGCGGTGCTGTGGGGGAGGGTAAGCAAAACAGCAGGCTGGCACAGTCCCCGACGTCCTTCGGAAACCGCAGATACGGCTCCTGACGGCCCCTCCCTGAGACGGGCAGGCACTGTGCAAGCAGAAACCCTCGCCCGCCCCAGCCTCCTGTGGGATGCCCGCCGTCGGCTTCCCTACGGAGACAGACTCTTCTTGGACAGTGATGGGAGCGGCCACCTCCCTATCTTACGAGACTGCTGTGAGGACCCCTGAGAGCACTTTATAATCTCCGCAACAGTGCACTTTAGTTATCACCACGCCTTAAATCCCACAGAGCCAAGGAACAGACGGAGAAGAAAGTGCTGCACAGTCCGTGAAACTATCAAACGCAAATGCCGAAAGGACGTGTCTCGGAAATACAAGTCGAGACGAGGACACCACTGCTGTTCCTGCTAATCCATCAAACGAACCAATTTCCTCCATCCGTGGCTCTACTCTCCTTCTGGAAACGGGTGGCCCATTCAGAGCCGAGAACTCGATTCTGTTCCTCAAAGAACGCTGTGACTTTTCAAGCCACGCGTCATCAACCCCCCTCTAAGGAGCAAATGCTGACGCAAACGCAGAGCCGACGGCTCCTGCGTGTCCAGCGCACCTTCCCTGGGTTCAACAGCTGGTGGCTGATCAGTCCCAGCGTGGGCCCTCCGCTCAGGAAGAAGGGTCCCTCCGTCCTGGCTCGGACTTGAACGTGAGGTGCGCTGTCCCTTTGTCCTGGCCTCGGTCTGGAGGCGGCACGTTAGCCCATTAGAACGGCATTCAAACGTGCCTCCCCACAGGTTTTTGGGGTTTCCCAGTCTCCTCCTGCCCGGGCGGAAAGTCACCTCCAAATTCGGGTATTTCGTCTCTTCTTACGCAGTTGGGAAGAAGGCTCTCCCTGCTCAGAAAGGGGAGGAAAATCGTTTTGACATCCTCATTTTCACTTGTGACTCGGAGCCCAGCCTGGCCCCAAGAGTCCTTTCACACTCCAAGAGACACTCAGTTCTGCCAGGGTTCTGCCTGCTTTTCTGTGCATGTTGGGAGACGGAGAGACTTTTATTCATAACGATCCAACAGAGATCAGCTCACTCGAAGCCACGCCAGCCGAGCGGCGCTCGCTCTGACTTCCCAGCCTGCGCAGGGCCACGTCTTCACGGCTTTGCTGAACTACCATGCCCGCTCCAACGGGCTCCTTGGTAACTCCCTGTGCCATCAGTGACATCGGTCGAGCCATTGCCACGGTTGTTAATAGGAAAGCAGCTAGTGGGCAGTTGCAATCCAGAAATGTACAGCCCACCTCAACTGGCCCAAAGGGGTAAAGGGCCCACTCCCTGAGGCCACCGAGACGAAGTTGGATAGGGCAGGGTGTGGGGGGGTGACCGGGGCCGCGCGTCTGAACCGTGCGGGGCTTCTGCTGTACCTGCCAGGGCGCCGTGTCCTTCCATGGGGCGGGGGGGGGGGGGGGTGTGGCCGGCGTAAAACTCTCCAGCAGCCCCCGTGCAGTCCGCAGCCCCAGCCCTCCAGACCAATGACCCACGGGCAGGCGGTGGGCACGCACAAATGGTGTTCACCGCAGACGAGCGAGACGCCGGGGGTTTCGAGCACCTACGTCAGTGCCCTGCTCCTGGAGGCGCCTGGCGTGGGGCTGAAGGGGGAGGGACTCAGGGCTGCTCCATCCCGCACGCAGGCGCTGGAGGCCCCGAGAAAGCAGCGTTCGTTCACACTCACGGTTGGCCGCACAGCAGACCCAGCGAGGCCCTGCAGACACCCTGAACAGGCTGGTGGAAGCCAGCGTTCCTATGGGGCCAGACAGACCCGGAGCCGCTTCTGGGGCCGGGACCAAGAGAACCGGACCTGGGGCTGGTGGCGGAGCCAGCCCACTAGGCCCAGCACTCGGGGGCCCGCAATTCAGGGCCCACAGCAGTGGACGGGGTGTCCAGCAGCGCCTCGCCTCTCCCAAGGTTTCATTTCCGTGGCTTCAGTCCCCCACGGTCCACCAGGGCCTGAAAGTATTACACGGAAAATTGCAGAAACACGCAATGTATCAGCCTTCAATTGCGTGTCATTCTGAGCAGCGTGATGAAATCTCACGCCCTCCCACCCCGAGCTGCCGAGGCCGTGAGCCAGCCCTCCATCCCGCACACCCACGCTGCGGACACTCCCCGCCCGTCGGCGCCCTCGTAGCCGTCTGGGCAATCAGATGCGCCGTCGCGGGATCACAGCGCCCTGTTCGCGTGCCCGCATCTCACTCACCAGGGGCCCCAACGCCCCTGCTGGCAATTCAGTCGAGCCACAGGGAGGACGCAAAGCACTTCCTTTAAGGGAAGAGGTGAGTGCAATGCAATAAAATATTTCGAGAGAGAGAGATACCACATTACAGAACTTTCATTACAACGTACTATTATAATTGTTCTATCTTATTAGTTATTGAGGTTAGTATCTTATAGTGCCAATTTATAAATTGAATTTTACCCCAGATGTGTATGTACGGGAAAGAACGCAGTATATATCCCGGGCCTGGTAACACCCGTGGGGGTCTTGGAACATGCCCTGCGTGGATAGGGGGCCACTGCGGTCTAGCTTCTCGAGTGTCAATTAGAAAAGGCCAAATGGCTTCAGGCGTTGACAAAAACTGGGCCGCCTGACCACGGATGGGGTCACACTTCCTGTCCCCAAAACAGGATGCTCTTCAGAAGGGGTCCCAAGGAAAGGCCTCTTGGGTGTCCCCCAGCTTCATTCCCACCCCAAGCGTCTGTCAGTCAGGCTCCCAAGGGTGGCACAGGGGTGGCACTTGGGCCACTTGCACAACACCCCACAAAAACAAGGCTTTGAGGACATCCGAGTGAGAGCCCCGAGGGCAGAAGCCGGGAATGTTCTCCTTCTCAGTCCACAGGAGCTGGCCTTGGAGGTCCCCTTGCTGTTTCTGCACCAGAAGCCCTGTTTTAATTTTACAGCCCGACACCCTGCCAGAAAGCCAGCATTTTCCTCTCCCCAAAACGCCAGCCTCCACTGAACCCCTCGAGATTTACTGGTTTATGTATTAGCTTTACCTTGCAGCTTGCACACCCGGCCACCCCTCCTCACAGCCCGCACACCTGACCCGGGACACCTCCTGGCACCCTCCTCCCTCTCCCTCAAGTGTTGAAAGGCCACAGTCTGCTCGGGGGGGCCCACCCCGCCCACCCCAGCGCTTGCACGCCCATTTGTAACAGCCCCTAATGCGCGCCTGCACTCGAGTTCCCTTACGCAGCTTGAAACCCTCTCATTCTAATTACCGAGTCGGTTTTCTCGGATTTCCCCCTTGAGATGTCTCAATTAGTGCACTTTTTCACGCCGCCTGTCACCTCCGAGCGGCAAGGTGGGTCTAGGTCCAATCGAAGCCGCGTGGAAAATAAATGAGGAGCCGTTCTGGGCAGCCGGGCCGAAGGTGGGGTTGCCTCACAAACCCGCACACCTTTAATTGATGATAAATGGACAGGAAAGGAGCCTTATTAATCCGGCATCCCTGATTCGGTCGCCACGCGGGGTCCTCTCATCACTCAAAGGTACAGAGGAGGCCGTCCGGGCTGGGTCCTGGGTGGAGAACTTGCACTCGGAGAAAGAGAGCAAGAAGCTAATTAACACAGTTCTGGTCCAAGTCGGAAATTAACTCGCCTCCTTAAGACCATAGCGAAAGATGCCATTTGTCTTTTCTGTAATTACACTTAGAGGTAATTATGCCCCACTGTGCGCACAGCCAGCTAAATGAAGGGGCGGCTTGCTCCCCCGTCCGCTAACTCTTTTCATCCCAGCCCGGTGGAAGACGGGCAGGATTAGAGGTGTCTGCCGTCTGCCTCTTCCACCAGCGGGGGCCCCCGGCGTCTCAGGCTTCCCCGGAAAGCAGCCAGTGAGTGGTGTCTGGTCCCCCACCCACTGGGGGTCCAGCGTCCTCAGCTGAACCCTTCAGAAGTTAGGCACGCACGGAAGGCAAGCTGGACTGAAAACCCTCTCCTGCCCCCTCGGTTCCGCTTGGGTCCTCAGGGCTGCGGGCCCTGTCCGCCGCGGCCGTGTGGTATCGCCATGTGCCGCCACGTCAGATCTAACTGAAACCGCCCTACAGTCCCTTCCTGTCACCTGACTCTCTTCTAGTGCAGTTAGCGTGTTAAGGGTCTTGGGGGGTCGGGGGCGAAGAAATAAGAGGGTGCATGCAAGCTGGCAATGCGCACATGCCCCTTGGATCTAAGACACCGGCTCAGGTCACGGTAGCGGAGGCCAGGCCCAGCCCTCCGGGCAGCCGTGGACGTGGCTGGCTGGGCGCCACAGCCCACACGCTGCTGGGCAGAGGAGGAGAGGCCCCGTTTTGAGTCCCACAGCTCCCGAGGGGATCATCCGGCCAATTAGTCCCTCGAGAATACAAAGTGTACAGCTAGTCTCCAGCGGCAAATCCTCAGAAGGCTTTAGGAAAGGGCGCTTGGGGGGCCCCACCGGTGTCCGTTTCCCTTCCCTGTCTCCCCGCACACCCACCCCCCGCCCCACTTGCCTCCACGGAGGCTTCACACTCTCACCGCCCCCCGCCTTCCCCCCAGGTCTCTGTGGCCTCCCTCGAACTTTGGCAGTTCTGCCGAGTGGCAGTGAGGCTCTGGCTGACCACGTCGGGGCCGTCTACGTCCAGCTTGCTTTCATTTGCGCATGGCTCCAAGGCGCCCTGCCGTGCAGAGGCGGCACCCTCTCGCCTCCGAGCCCCGTCTCCCATGGGTGCAGTGCCTCCCACGCAGCGGTCCAGCATTAAACAGCGGGCACCCCCAGCCGCAGGTCTGCCGGGTGCATATGCGCCCAGCCTCTCCTGCAGCGACTGGGCAACACGTGTTCAGAGCGATAAAAATGGGGGCCGCGACACTGTCAGGAGGAAGGCACCTTAAACTCAGAGAAACACCCAGCGCCGCGTGAGGACGACACGCACACAGCGGCGAGGACAAGAAAGCGACCAGGGCCCCCGTGGGAGAATGTTCCAGCCGATGGGCGGGACTGTCGCGGTCCCCAGATCACTGCGCGACCTTTACAAGGGGTGGTTGTGGAGACTGCGCAGAACCTGCGTGACTGGTTCTAGTGTTAGATGCAAACGTTCAGAAAAATGCAAGATATAAATCAGAAAAGGGACGAGATCACAGCAGTCACGCCAAAATACTAGCAGTGACTGCGTTAAAAGGAGGCGATTAAGGCGGAAATTTTCTCCTTTTCTGCGTTTTCCAAATTTTCTGCAAGGCATTCATACTCCTTCTACTAAAAACATATATCGATCTGGTGTGAAAAGGGAAAAAAGCCGTGACTCGTGGCAATGTGACCCGCGAGAGCCTGCCTGCGGAACCTCACCCCGGGGGCCTGGGTCACGGGCTGGCGCTGAGCTGGGGCGGCGGAGACGGGCCGGGAGGCGGAGACCGGCCACGCGCCCGCTCCGTGGGCAAGCGGGCTGAGCTGCGGGACCCTGCGGCCCTCCGAGCTCCGATTTCCACGTGCAAAAGAGCGAGCTCCTCTCACGACAGCTGCCGTTGCATTTCGTGGGTGGCTGCGGCCTCGGGCCCTCCGCTTTTCCGACCAGCCCCCCGCCCGCCCCAGTCGCTGTCAGGGACCCTCCCCTCTCGTCGGCCCGCTCAGCCCAGCGAGCAGGTCCACCGGTGGGTCGCTGCCTCCTGCCTCCTCCGTGTCCGGGTGTCGCCCGCTCACCCGCTCCGCCCCCTGCCGGTCGCTGTCCAGCTGAACATCAGACTCCGTTTCCAGAAGCTTCCTCCCCCACCTGCGGGGGTCCCGGTGCAGAAGCGGGGCTTCCTCTCTGTCCCCGCAAGGGTGGCGGCCGCGGGTCCTTTGGGGACGTCAGGACTCAGAGGCTCTGGCCCCCGGTCTCCGAGTCCTGAGCAGCCTCGCAGCGCGGGGCTGCGTGCAGAGCCTCGTTATTTCAGGGAGGGCTTCGCCCTCCTGCCCTTCGCGGGGAAGCGTCGGCGCAAAGCGGGTCGAGCTTCGCCAGCGCTGCTGGCGGAGGGAGAGGAAAATCGATGCTTTTTCTCGCCGTCTCCCATTGACCTCCCTCCTCGTTTTCTCTCGTTGGCTAATTGGCCAAAGAGAAACCAGCTTGAGCCCACTTTTGAAAGTTGCTCATTTGTGATGAGAATTTTTTTTTTTGCCATTCGCTGCTTTTCCCCCCTGACTTGACCCTGATCACTCCTTCGGCTTCTGAATCCGTAATTCAGTTCTGCTCACAACTTTCTAGCTATTTCAGGGCTTGTCTGTTTGTTTTCCGAGGGGCCCCACTCAGGAAACTTCTCGCAGCCACTCGGCACGTGGGAGAGAGGGCGTCTCTGAAGCTCGGTTGTCCGCTCATCCCACGCCCAGAGCATCGCTCCTGGTTCCGTGGGGGGCGCCAGCCTGAGCCCTCTGCAAGAGCTCCTCTGCCCAGACCCGGCCGTTCTCGGGGACGGGCTGCCCCAGGCCCCTCCGATTCTCCGCACTGAGGACAAGGTCCGAGCCACGGGAGGGCGCAGACATGGCAGAAGAAACACTTCTCACTGGAAACTGATGATGTCGTGGGAGCCACCGAAAAACAGCAGCAACAGCAAAAGCCCCTTCTTTTAGTCAGAAGCAGAGGTGAGATTCCCGACACCGGACGGAAGAGGGCACAGCGCTGCGGAGGGGACAACTCGGAGCGCGCAGCTCGGCCTGGCCGCTGCGGCGACCCGCGACGTCTCCATCAGCCTCCTGAGCCCGCAGGTGCGGACGGGAGCGCCAGGCCCTGCTCTCCGGGCAGCTCCGGCGGGGCCACGCCGATGCTGTAGGAGTTCAGGCCCGTGCAGAACCCTACGCCAAACCCTAACCCAAATCCCTGAAGTCCATTCTTAAAAGCCACAGGGTGAGAGTGGGAAGAAGGAGCCTTGAGAATTCCGCAGGTGCAGGTTCAAATCCCAAGTCTAGCGCTTAACAGAGGGGTCACCCAGGATAAGTTACTAAACTTCTCGGTAACTCGGCTTCCTCTTCTGTAAAATGGGATAACGATGCGGGATGCACCTTTCCAGGCTTTTCCAGCCGTTGGGCACAGCATCACACTGCCGTCAGCGTCTGCTCCCATCCCGGAAGGCACCTGGGTGAGTGCTGCAGGCCGAGTGTGAGCACATCAGCTGACCCGGAGGGCGAGGCCACCGCTTCCTCGGCCCTTTCTGCACCAGGAGAGTGTCCCTTCTGCACCGGTGGCGGGACGGGGGGAGAGGGCCCTGCCTCCACCCTGACTGGCCCCGAGAGGACGCTTGGTGAGCGCGTGGTCAATCGATGGCCCTCCCACTCACAGTCGAGAGGGGAAGGTAGACAAGTGAGAGGTGTCACAAATACCGTGCTGGGAGGGAGCTAAAAGAACATTCCATCACGGTGCTTATGGGCGTCATTAAAGCCACCCGTGACATGTTTTCCAGCCCATCCAGTGGAATATAAACTGTCACGTAGCTGAGGGTAAAGATGAAATTACCACCACAATTTTGGAACTGACCCATTCATTCCCTCACCGTGGTCAAAAGTAATCACTAAGCTAAACCCGTGCAAGTATCACAATCACTGAAACTGCCCACATTCTCCCCAGAATTTTTCTCGTGGAATTCACATAGAGGAAGTAATCAGAGGCTCATCCAGAGATGTGCGTGCGTATCAAGTTGGTCTTCATCGCAGTATTGTTAATAAAAAGAACCAACACTTGGCGAGAGAGCATTGATTTTTATAATATTCCTGTACACCCCCGTAGTACTATACTCCGTACCCCATCCAAAACTCACTCGCAGTAACAGCATGAAGTCACGTGACCAAGCTTACTGCAAACCAGCGTACAGGACAGGATCCCCAATTTGTAAATATGTGATGCATTTATGTGCGCTTTCAAGGAAAGGAGAATTCACATCACGCACCGTTTCCCTCCAGCACCAGAGCTTCGGGCCGAAAGTTCAGGTCCCAGAGATGGACCGAACTCCAACCTCACCTTCTGAAGTGATTTAACCCCGGTGCCTCGGCTTCTTCCTAGGAAGCAAGGGGCTGAGAGTGGCTTCGACTGCATAGAGGCTTGACCAAGTGTGCTCACCATCAGTGGTTCCAGGGAGAGCGTGGCACCCACTAACAAGCCCTTGTGAGCGTTAGCTGTGGTTGCGAATTATTCTCGTGGTCAGCAGATCACGGGTCACTTCGCCTCTCTACTTCCTCCTTCTTTATCATTTCCACACGAAACTGTACGGCTTATAATCATGAAAATGAAATAACTTTTAATCCGTTTCAGCCAACGAGACACGGTCAGTGCTGAGATTAGTGGGAACTGCTTGGTGGTAATTGACACACTCCGCTGTTCCTTGAAGTGGAATCAAATAAAACGCAGTCAGCTCCCGAGTCAACAAAGGCACGCTCATTTATCTGCCGCTAATCTTGCCTTCCCGCTCTTACTGGCCTCATTAGGCATTGGATAGAACGTCGTCTGTTACAGCTCTATCCAGCGTCTGTGTACTTCCTCGCCCACAGTCAACAGCACAGCACGAGCCTTGTAAACCAATTCTCTTAATGATCTTTCCAGCCAGGGAGGGTGTGAATCAATGACACGGGGACTCAGAGGCGAGGCCAGCGGCTCTTCCTGGGCCGGGCGCCCGGTGACACCCATTCACGTGGGCGGGACGGACGGGGCTGAGTGTGGAGCCGGTGCCCGCAGGGGAGGGGTCCTGCAGGCGGCACTGCCTGGAGACCCAGCAAGGTCTATGGCCGCAGCGCCTCCTCTCGGAAAGCGGTGGGGAGCAGGGGCTCTGGAGATGCACAGACTCACTGGAAATGCGGGTCTTGTGATTGGTGATTGGTCATTCGCACCAACCACGTTGTTTCAACAAGGACGATTATTGAATGTCATCTTCTCAACAGAAATGGTCACCAGTGCACGGGTGTCTTTGGTACGGCCAGAACTCGTGCACGGGAAAGCCCGGTGCCTGGCTCATGGCAGACACCGCAGAGAAGTGCACTGCTCTTCCCAGCTCCCTCCTAGTCAGCTTTTCACCGCGATGTTTCACTTAAAAGTGTGTTCATCGAGAATGATGTGGCTGGAAGTAATAGATGACCTACCAGTGGCTGAAACTGATGGGCTCGCATTTCCGCTGCCCTAAAAAGTCTAGAGGCAAGTTACTTCTGGGAGTGACTTGCGTGAGCCTAGGTCTCTGCTTTTCTCTCAGCCTTAACCTCAAGGTTGCAAAATAGCTGCTCAAATTCCAGACATCGCATATACATTCCCAGCAAGAAGAAAGAGAAGTGGGTGGTGTCTGACAACTGTCCCTTTTAACAGGAAAAAAAGGGGGGGTTTCCGAGAAACACCCAACTATGGACGTGTTTCTGACGTAACGTCGACTAGCTCAGTGCTGGGGTCATTCAGAGAGATTGCGAAGTCACGTGCTTGTTTCGTGTCTAGGCAGAAGAAGGGGTCAAGGTCGGGAACGGCTGTCAGGCCAGACAACCTACAAGGTCTTTCCGGAGCACTGGACATTTTCAGATGAGAACTACCCAAGAACGCAGTAACTGAAGGAAAACTAAACACATCAACAATAAACACCACAAAGCCAAACAGACACGGTTTCCCACCAGCCACGTGGGGTCTGCCCTTCCGTGGTGTGCCAGGTCCGCAGCCTGCTGCACGGTCCAATGGCCCAGGGAACTTGTCAAACTCAGGCGCGCTGGTCTCCTCCCCGACCAGCAAACTCCCTGAGCCCGGGCCTGGGGTCTGGGACTCACAGCGAAAGCTCAGGCCCACTGGGCTAGGAATCCAAGGACAGTGCACAGGTGAGCCACGAGAGGGCGCAAGAGGACGACGGAGGAGGCTGCAGAAGAGCCCTGACCGAGGTCCGGCGGCTTCCCATTTACCCAAGGGCAGTCCTGAGGGCTGCAGAGGCATTGCGCCCTACAGAGATGCACCCACCACCCAGAGCCACTGGCCAGGTCTCACGAAGCCTGGCCACACAGCACACCCTGCACAGCTGCTTGTGCCACGCTGCTATGTCTCACTTCTGGTAGCTTGGTAACCTAAACCCAGAGAGGCTCGGACCTGCCGGTGAGCTGCACCGTCTGCAGTGGCTGTGGATGGCAGGCGGCCTGTCCTGGTGCCGGCTCACCCCTGCAGCCCCAGCAGGCTGGCAGTGGCCCCAGCAGGCTGGCTGCCACTCGAGGGAACAGAGAGGAGCCGGGTGCTGACGACCCTCACCCAGCACACAGTGCTCCTTCCCCACGAAGCCGGCGGGAGAAGATCGCATCGCCACATGAACTAGTTTAAACAAAATAAAACAGGCGTGAGGTTTCCAGAAATGTCTGGAGTGCCTGGTAAATGGCCAGAACTGATAGAGAAATCGCAGACAGGCTGGAGACAAAGGCTGGCTCAGGCAGAGACCCAACCCAAAAAGTGTGGTCTGCGGAGGATGGCACCCCCACCCCCACCCCCACCCCCACCCCCATCCTGCCCGGTGAGGACGGGGAAACGGTCCACAGGCAGCCAGTCTGGTGCACTTGAACTCCGGTTACCAACAACAAGCGACATCCACAGACTCTGGGAAAGTGTTCATGGTTAATCAATTCGATTGATCACTGTTTATTAAGTAAGAATCCACTTTCTAACCAGGCCCTCCCTTCACGGTGCTTTTGCAGGCTGCTGGAAAGCAGGAGACTAATTAGAACTTTTAATTTAAACCCACACGCGGGGACACGAGTGTGATCAGGGGGCGGGGGGTTTGCGCAGCAAGATGAGGAGGACGCACGCTCTCCTGGAGACCTCCGCACACCTGCCGTCACCTCCCTGGTCAAGGAGTCACCGGGGCCGGGTCAGAGGAGGACATCAGGAAGGCGCAGAGATTATGGGGATGTCTGAGCCCCATCAGAGCCATGGAATTGATCGGCTCCACTCAGCACCCTGCGAACCGGGATGGGAAATCAATGGCTGGCAGACGGGTTAGGTGCCGAGATACGTGACCGTAGAGTATTTTTGTTAGCTCTTTACAGAGAGGAACGATCTCAGCCTCCCCAAGGGCTCGAAGTCTAAGCAAACTACACACCACCGGCTAGGCCTGGGCACGGCCCAGAGGTCAGGGCGGTTATGAGTGGGTGGAGTCTCCCACGGAGGGCGGGCCTGGCCTGCCCAGGGCGCAGGTCTTGCTGCAGGTGGCCGCCTGGGAAGGTGAGGCGGTGGGCCCGGGAGGAGGACGCAGGCCGACCTGGCCCGCATCGGCTCCCCACCTGCAGCCCGTGCTGGGGGCGTGGCCGAGTGGCGGGGGCGCCGCCCCTCCCCACCAGAGCCTGCCAGGGTCAAGGCACCTCTGACACATGTGGCCGCTGAGCCTGCCCTCCGGAGAGGAGCGCCGTGAACTTCCCCCGCACCCCCCACCTCTCCCGCAGAACCTCGTCTGCACCTGGCGACGCTGCGGGACAGTGACAGGCTGCCGCCCGCCCATTCGTCCTCATTAAGTGCGGTTTCCAGGTCCCGGGTGCCAGCCGCCCTCGGAACCCACTCTCCCTGATGAGGACACCGCAAAGGGCCCTAATGTGTCCCATCAGTCACAGGCAGAGCCCCAGCGAGTAGGAGGCATTAATAAAAGGGAGCGCGAATTTTTGCCTGCAATTATATCTGAAATTTCTGCACCGACAGACACCCACGGCATCGGGAACCCAAATGAGAACTAATGGGAGCTGCTCCGACAGGGACGCTGGCGTCAGGGTTTTAATTTCTGATTGATAAGCCATTTTGAGGTGCAGACCTCCTGAGTCAACCACATCAGGTGCAAATAATAGTCTTCCGTACGCTGGATACAAGTAGCCTACTGTTTGCCCCCAAAACAGAAAGGAGAAACTCTGGAAATTCTAGACAACAGTTCCCGCACGGTTTGGTCCGCTCCGGGTCTCTGCCGGCCCCTCACCAGGCTTGCGTTGAATCCGGCTCTGCCTCAGTCTCAGAAACAAGTATAAGGCGAGGGGCCAGCATTAGGTACCGAGATGATGGGTGCTTGTCTCCTCCTGGAAAGTGGACAGCGGAGCGTCTTCAGGGTGGGGAGGTGAGCGTTCCCCGCTACGGCGCTGCGCTGGGCACGGCGGGGCCCGGGCCGAGGCAGCCACGAGGGCGTCACAACGCCCACGGTTCTGCGGGAAAGCAGGAGGCTGGAAGGGGAGCCGGACGCATCAAAGGCCCTCGTCATCAGGGACAAATTTGGCCGACGGTTCGGCGATTTACGCAGATTGGTGGCACTGACCTTCGGGCCCCACGGTGCTTATTTCCCATACCTAGTCCCAGAGCGACCTCTAGCGTTAGGAGGGAAGGAATTGATGTTCGAGAGGACGATGGAAACCAGCCTCTCTTCCGCAGCCTTACCGCCGCCCCGAAGGAATCTTCATAAAGTAATCAGACACAGAGGCGGTCTTTCTGTTTCACTGCGTAAATCACCTTTAGTTAGAAAATGTTCTGACCCTTCTCTCCTGCAACCTTCCAAAGGGTTCCCACGGTCCAGAGAGCTATACATTTTCTTCCTTCTCACTGTGTGTTGAAGTTGTGTGAAATGTTATTTTGAAAAAATGTGTGTGCTTTGTGACACTCTCTGTCCTCCAGACAATTAACTGCCTCATTGTTCCTTCTTAATCATAGATTCCTAGGCCTTGAATTGCTGGAACAAAAGCTATCAAATATTGTGAAGAGCCTTATTTTTTCATTGCGGAGGAGGTTGCCTTGAGGGTACACACCTGCCCTCCGAACACAGTGATAAACACGGAATCATGAGGGCTCTTACAGGGGGACCCCAACAACCGTGTGGGCCCTCCTTTCTGACCCCGACGTGCCAGCCAAGTTCCTCCGAGATGAGAGTACTTGGAGCCCAAACGCCTCTGCAGCTGCTTCCTGTCCAGAACGGCATCGGTGACTCAGGACCTCGAAGCCCCGCCCTGCGAGGAGCCCCGCCCTGCGAGGAGCCCCCGGCGGCGTGGGATGGAAGCCAAACTGGCAGCTGGTCTCAGGGAGTAGGTGGTACAGTGGACCTAGCTTTGGAAAGAAAGAAGAAAAAGCCACAGGTAAACGTATGGGTAAGCCTGTCTCCTACGGAGCCCACCTCTCACCTGGGAAACCCAGAAAGCCCTGAGCACCCACCGCCCACAGCGCCGCTTTAATCCCTGCTACCCCCAGTTCCATCGGAGTGGTTGGCGGGCACCTGACTGGACTTGAGCCCTCGATGCCTGGGGTGCTGACAGGTGAGGGGCTCTGGGAGCAAGGGCAGAGCGACAGCGACAGATCCCAGAATGCAGATGGTGCCCCCCACCCCCGAACACTCTTAAGTGCAGGGATGGTGGTGAGAACAGTGTCGTCGGCCTGGAACTTGGGCTGTGGACTGCAGAGGGCGTTCGGCTGGGAGGAGAGCGCGACCCCTGTGTGGATGGGGAGCGTGACCTCCTCACCTGGTGTGCGGTCGGCTCCCCGCTCCCTCCCACAGCCTGACCCCCCCCCCCCCCGGGGGCGAGCAGCCAGCACTGAGCCGCCCGGGTGCGGTGCAGCAGGGTCCCAGGGAGCTGTGGCAGCGAGGAAGACGCTTCCCGGTGCCCAAGGACCAGCAGGACCGACGACTTCTGCCCGGTGAGGAAGCCTGCGGCAGCTCGGACCTGGCCTGGCCCGAACGGCATTCCAGACAAGCGGGGATGGAGCAGCCCCGCAGCCCCGTGAAGGGACCGCCGCAAAATGAAACAAACCAAAGGAAGGAGGCGAGGAAGGGGCGCGTGACCTGACCCAAAGCTGCAGTCCCCCAGCTCGCAGGGGACCGAACTGAGCAGAAACCTCTGTCCGCAGGCACTGCGGGCAGCCAGGCCCAGGCCGGAGTCCCGTGGCCGTCGAGTCTCGCGAAAGCCTGTTCTCCGTCATCACCAATGACGCTGCGGTCGGCCCCACGGGAAAGGCCACAAAGGACAGGCGTGGCTGTGTCTAGAGGGTGAGGGCCACGGTCACTTTGCTCTCTCCCCAGCATCCCTGGCTTCAGGCCTCTTTGCTAGAACCTTCCGTGGCCGTGGAGAAGACGGAAAGGTGGGGTTCCAGGTCTGGTTCTCAGCCGTGGTGTGACCACGGCGTGGGAACCGCCCAAGGCCCGACCGGCGAGCAGAGGCCCTGTCACTTGCGTTGCGGCAAAGGACTGGGAAAGCTTTAGAGGAAGAGCGGAGGGGTGCCTGATGGAAGGCGGGGGGCGAGAAAGCAGAAGGGAGCTAACCAGGAGGGGCACATCCTCCAGGACTGGCTACAGGGGCGTTTTTGGCTTTAGTCCTCAACTGGAAGCAGGGACAGAGTTGGGGAAGCTGTCCCTTAGCGAACAAGTCCTGGTTCTCCGGGCCCTACTGTCTTGGGTTGCTACCGGACTCCGCAGTGTGGCTTCCTCCCTGCTACAGGACTCATCCCGGGGACCTCGAGGAATCTGACGTTCCGTCTAAAGAAAACCCACCCTCAGCCCACAACGCCTCTCCGAGGGGGACGATCACATCGATAGGTACCTTGATTGGGAGGCAAATCGAGGCCCACCCCAATGCTAGGTCGTGTGGGTCAGGGGCCCCCCACCAGGGCTGGCCACCGCACAGTCAAACCCTTGGATGTCAGGCAGGCGGCGAGGGAGAAAGAATCCGGAGCCTCGTCAAAAACGCCCGGCGTGGGAAAGAATCCGGAGCCTCACGTCCTGCTGGGAGGGACGCGTCCCTCGCCGCCCCTCACCGCCTGTCCTGTCCGTGCCCCGGTCCCGAGGCTCCGCTCTGCAGAGTCACAGTCTGCCGACTGAGCACCAGCCCCGGGTCCCTGGGTGCGCGTCAGCAGCACCGGACGCGTCATCCTGACACGGACCCCCACCCGTCGGCGCGTCCACCGTGGTGTCACCGGCCCGATCAATCCGGGCCGCTCCGCACGGGTAGATAGCAGACCAATAAATCACTGGGCTGCTCTCAGCCCGCAGATGGTAAGTGTGGTTCAATGCAGGTAATTATTAAAAAAATGACTTTGGGAGCGAAAAATCAAAACGTGGGAGTGTGTGTCTAATGGAAAAGGCCTGCAGAGAGATTTGGGAGTTCTAATGACTCCGAGGAGCAGGTGAAAGGTCCCGCAGCCTGACAGGAGCCTGACGGACAGAATCGATCTCTCCTTCCCCGCAACTTCGCCGGGCCCCTGACTGGCTCCCCGCTGGGTCCCCCGTGCCAGGCGGCACAGGTGGGGGCGGTGGGGGGGCTAAGTGCCCCTCCTGCTGTAATCTGTTTGCAGAAGGAGCCCCCTGCCCCCTGCCCATCAATTACCAAGGCTGTCAGCCCTGAGTCTGGTGCAGGGACAGCGTCAGGGCTGAGCTGAAGCCTTCGGGGCCAGGTTGAAAGGTCCCGACTAGACACGTAAACCACTCCTTCCGCCTCCAGCTCCTGTCCTCCGCTACCCACCCTGTAAAAGTGCATTTTCTTTTTCCCATAACTTGCACACAAATGTTACAGTCTCTGAAAAACGTGGCACCAAGGACGCGCCTTTGCTCTTGCAGCCGCCACCCATCTTTGAGTCCCGTGCTGCTGCGGGCTCCGAGCACCCTCCCTGTCGCCGGCACCAACAGCTGGGCGGTGCTCCGCTCCTCCAGCCTCCGGGTACAGAATCCGCCTCGAGCTGTGAAAGGTACCAAGCGGGGACTTTAACATCTGCCGAAGCCTACCCAGTGTATCAACAGGCCTGGAAGCGAAGATTAGCCCTTGAAGTTGGGAAGCGATGCAGTCGGTGCCCGGGAGCCAATTCCCGGGGGAGTGCTACGGGGACTGTAGCCCGGCGGGGCAAGCCGGTGGGTCCCGGCTGCGGCGTGAACCAACCTCCGAGTTCAGACACTGATGAAATGTCACCTAATTCTAACCCCACATTTACTCATCACCTAACATCTGCAGGGCGAGGGGAAGGGGGAGAGAGCAACTGTTTTCTTTAGAATGCGTATGTCCCTCCTCCGATTCGGAGAATATTCCCACTCACTGTTTGGGGAGACGCAGTTCCCACACACCGAAGGAGCCCGCCCCAGCGGTAGTTGGAAGAATGTGTTGTGTTTTGAAGCTCTAAGCCAATTCCCACTGGTAACAGTTCCTCAAAATGTGGAAAACTGAACACACACGCGCGCACACACACACACACACACTCACATTACACCAGGTCTCTGGCTTCTGGGAGCCCAAGGAGGCCAAGAGCTACCACTTAATTAACACCTTTTCATACCGAAGCCTGTCAAGGTGAGGCGCAAAAGACGCTCTAATCATTGCACCGGCTCGGCCTGCGGTGCCAAGGCAACCCGTGAACAGGAACAAAGGGGGAAGGACTCAGAAACTCGCTTCCTCATTTCCTAGGAGCCAAATGAAGTGTGGCAAACAACCAAACAACCTTGAGTGTTTGGCAGGCTCGTATTACGTGAATGGCATCCGAGAAAGAAAAGGCAATGGACTGGACGGTAACAACAAGAAAACAGCATTGCATGCAGAGCAATCAAAACAGACAGGAGCAGCAGTCTGAGAACTTTCTAACACTTCTTCCTGGCCGCCCTCCGAGCTCAGCTGGGAGAGACCCGTGCGCAGCGGACGGCGAGGGTGCAGGCAGTAATTACGGGGCCGGTCGCGCCATGTGACCAGAGTGCACGCCTCACCTCCGGGCTGGGGGCGCTGCCTGGGTCAAGGCCGAGAGTGGAGCTCGGGTCATGCCCAGGGAGGGTCGTTCTCGCACCTCCCTGACCGTCCAGGTGGAAATTAAAGATCCCAGAGTGCTTTTCAAACGATCATCACCCAAGTGTCAGGCCCCCGTTTCAATAAAATCCAACTTAATACTCCCAGCTGGGAAGGCACCCTCCTCGAATACAGAGGAGGGTCTGTGTTCAAGCCCACAATCGGGACGCTGTCCTCAGAGCCCTGAGGTGACCGTCGGGCCCACAGACTGCTGAGACGGCCGGAGAGCCCAGGAGGCCGTGGAGAAGTCAGCCCCACGGCAGTTCGCGCCCGAGTCCCTCCACAGACACGGGCCGGCTCAGCCGATGAAAGTGTCTTCCAGGCGGCAGACCCAAGAGGTGCGCTTCACCATCACAGGGCTTCGATCCAAGAGAATTTAAACTCCAAAGTAGCGACTTCCAGTAAAAACATAAATTTGGGGGTGAGCGTTCGACCTGCTAAAAAGATTTTCCAAAAGTAACACTTTGCGAGCTCGGTCTCCTGTGAGCTTGACTAAATCAACAGTCCGCACTGAAAACTGTGAGGTCGTGGACCTTGGGGAGTGGGAACCCTCAAAGTGGTGTTAAATTTCTTTGCCTCCTTTTTAAACCGACCAAGGCGCTTCTGGAAGCATCAACACTAGCATTGACCGAGGTATTTTTTTAGGCTAATAATTGTCTTCCTCATGTGATATATTATTGATTCCTACAACATGACAGGCTTTGTTAGAACTTGAGTAGAAGGTGGCATTTTTTTTTTTCTCGGATGGGTAGTTTCAGGAGGAAAAAAACCTCACCATCCATCCAGGCGTAAAGTGTGTCTTATGAGAACCACTTAGCACGGGGCCCGCCACTGTCTCTTACCAAGTCTGGGACCAGCTAAGATGCCCAGATATTGGGCAAGGGAATGCCTGCAAGCCCTCACCTCTACAGCATACTTACACTAACACTTTAACTGATTAACTGAACGTGAGTGTGTCCACTGAAGTCTCACGTGAGGGTCACACGGCACGTACGTAATGCTTCGGGTTTCCCAAAGCAATTTCCGATGCACCAAGGCACCAGGTCCGCGCAGTAGCCGGGACTGAGTCCTCACGCGCATTTTGTTTTTTTTTAATATTTTATTTATTATTTATTTATTTATTTATTTATCTTTAGAGGGGAAGGGAAGGAGAGAGGGAGAGAAACATCAATGTGCGGTTGCCTCTTGTATGTCCCCTGCCGGGAACTGGCCTGGCAACCCAGGCATGTGCCCTGACTGGGAATCGAACCGCGATCCTTTGGTTCGCAGGCCCGCGCTCAATCCACTGAGCTACACCAGCCAGGGCACTCACGCACATTTTACAGACGGGAACATAATCGTCAGAGCCAGACTTCACTTTTCAAGGAGATGATGCTCGTGGTTTATGGAGGGTTTATTCAAATGGGAAAAAAAAAACCCCACTATGTAACAAAACTGGCAAATAGTCATGCTGTTCGAATACTCACACTAAAAAATACAGAAGTGAGCTGGCACATGGGAAAACATCGATGATCTGAATAAGAAGAATTGAACGGAAACAACCATCAAGGCCGCCGCAGACCTCGTCAATGAATGAAATAGTGAGGCAAAACCCCACACGGTCGAAACCGCAGTGAAACTGTCAGATTCTTTATTTGGTGGGGACAGTATTCACAGGCCTAATTCTTCTGGGAAAGTAAGTTGACCATATATGTTTCTTAAACTAAACAAAACAAAGCAATTCCATAGCTGGTAACCAAATATTCCCATGTGTCAAAAGTTTTCTTTAGAACATAATTTAGAAGCCATCTTTGCAGAAAGATGTTCGCTGAAGCTTTATTTACAATAATAAGAAAAGAAACTACACATTTACTTTAAATAAAAGAAAGGTTTGTGCAAATGACTGCATCATCCAATCTCTCTCTCTCTCTCTCTCTCTCTCTCACACACACACACACACACACACACACACACTACGTGGCAAACAGGAGAGAAAAAGTTCAGCTTCTCCATCCCTATCACCCAGAAGGCGTCCCTCTGGTAGCCCCCCACTGCCTTCTGCTGGGGGGTGGCCTCGTCTCCACCGCCATCAGCAAATGGAACCCAGCAGACATCGCTTAGACTTGAACGTGGTATCTGACCCCCTGCTAGAAAGGAAAATGTCCGTTTGGGTCTCGCATCTGCCAGGACGTGCAGGAAATACCTGGAGGCAGAATGCAGGGCATTTAAGGAGGTTTTGCACCTCAAACAACCTAGTGCCCTAACTTCCCCTCCCGGGGGCAGGGGGACCTGCTCAGACCCTGAGACACGGCGCTGCGTGTGGTGCTGGACGTGCCCGCCTCATCTTTCTGGTCACTTCGTGACACGGTGGCTGATCTTGGTGGGGAAGGAACGGAACTGGAAAGCCGCCTGCATCCGTCTGACTGTGTGAGCGCACCGGCCAGGGACCCGGCTTTGTTCGGCTCCGCCTGGCGGCTCCAGCCCCGCCTGCTACTGACCCCTCTCGTCCGATTCACCGGAAAATGTGTGCCAGCAAGTCAAGGGCAGTTAAATATATGGCCTGAGTAATTAAACTGGGTTACAGATGAGTATTATTTGGTCTGCAAGCAATTCTGTCAAAGGGCTGCGTCTTGAGTATTGCAGCTTATTAGGAGGGTTTTGCCAGGAAATGGCTAATTTCGACACCTGCAATTGGGCCCTGGGGACTGGGCACCTTGTATATATGAGTGTGCATGGCCTCCGGGTGAGGGGGGGAGGCCCGAGGGTCTCCCACCGCAGAGTGGCGGTCACACGGCCGTGTTAGCAGCGCCTGTGGAGAGAAGGGTCACTGTGCAGGCCGGCATTTCCTGCCGATGCGTTTCCCAGGCGACCAATCTTAGGGGCGTCAGCATGACGACCAGCCCCTTGCACGCTTCCCATCCGCGCCAGGCCTTCTGAAGGCACGCCCGCACTTTTGTGAAAACGCTGTGTACTTTGCAGACGAGGCCATGATGGGGGGCCAGTGCCCCTGCCCCTGTAGGTGAGGGTGCTGGGAAGGGCACCGGGAGCGCTCGGCGCTGGGCGTGAAAGCGAGCACAGGCCCTGCAGCTGCCAGTCGGTCCTTGGACAAGCCCATGGCTTCACAGCACCCATCTCAGAGCGGGGGGGGGGGGCGGCTCTGTGGGGGGCTTACAGTGAGACCGTGGGGTGAGGCTCAGGCTGCCCAGCGAGACTCACCCCCTCCTCGCCCTGGGCACCCAGCTGGCCAGATTCCCAGCCTTCCTTGCTGGCAGGTGTGGCGCATAACTGGGCTTCGGCCAGTGGAACAGGAACAGGGAGATGGCTGGGGATGGCGAAGGTGCAGGGCATGGTGGCACCAACGCAGGAAAGGGACCTGGATCCCTGAATCGCTGCGTGGGGGACGCCGCCCCACCGAAACCCCGCCAGCGCGCTCCCGGAGAGTCAGGCGGGGGCAAGGCTGCCCCCTCCCCGTTCTGTTCCTTGCCTGTGGAGACCCCGAAACACGGCAGGAAGTGACCAGAAACGCGTGAGGCTGGGGCATCGAACGCCAACACGCAGCGCCGTGTCGCGGGGGTCTGAGCCGGAGCGCGTCTGCACAGGAGCACCCGCCCACCCCAACGCAGGGAGTGGGGGCCAGGGCGCACTCGGAACGGGCTCACGTTTAAACACTGCTTTTGTAATGCAGAGAGACATCAGGTTCGCATCTTCCTGCGATGTTTTTGGAATTCGCGCTTTCCAAGTGCCCGACACACCCCGTCATTCCCGAAGCACCAACGTCTCGGACGGCAAGAAAGCATTCTACCTACAGACTGGCTGCAGGACCCTGTCCGGGCAGAACGTCTTCCTACACCACGCCCTCCCTACGTACGACACCCCTTTTTCTCTTGGATGTCTCTAGATCCCATGTCTTGACAGCTTCCTGCACAAATTATCCCACCGCCCGACTGACCTGCGTGGTCCAGAATGTTCTTTGCCTCCACACCAGACTTTAGTTTGCCTTTTTCTAACCTCGGCAGGTAACGGGCCGGGCTCTGTGAGTGAAACAGCCCCAGAGGAAAAACCAAAAGCATGGCTTTCGATCGCTAACATTAGCACTCGTTAAGTTCCCCTGGGATGCCATGTCATCAACCATCATCATCACAAGGGCGCAAAGCCACAACCCCAGGGGCGGGGCCAGGCCTCGACTCCGTCCTGGGGAGCCCAGGCCCCGCCCCCTGCCCAGTCCCCGGCCTCCCTGGTATTCCCCGGGGAAAGGAACACGGAGAGAGTATCTGGGGTCGCCCAGGACACGTGCGACCCACCCCCGACGTGCCGCAGGGTGAGCTGACGGGACAGACGCCCGGCTGCCCTTGCTGCCACGCGGAGCGACACAGATCCTGGTCGAACCCCGTACATCTCACGGCCTCGTTACTTTCATTCTGTGCACCACCCCCGTACCCCCAAACTGCCACAGGACAACCCAGACTACACAGGATTTCCAGACGGGCTTCTGCCCTCCCAGAAGCTCCGAGTCCTTTAAATTAGCATCTGCCGATGAGTCTTGTCAGATAATGAAAAAAAGGGGGGTGAGGAGAGAATACAGAAACCCAAGCAGCCCAACCCCCATGCTGCGTTCTGTCCCTTCAGTTTGAGTGCGTGTCACCAACTGTGGGACCGTTTTCCGCCTTTTCACTTCAAAGTGATCCCGGGAAGAAACGAGCACTTCTCAGCGGCTGATGGAGACCCTTGGAGTGTCCTCGCAAACTCCTCCATCGAAAGACAATTACTTTATGTTGCCTTAGGCTCTCTCCAACCAACGGAATGTCGGTGTCAGACTCTCCAATTAAAAGGGACACTTTGGAAAAAGACGAATGGAAACTTTAAAGGCAAAAGTTGTTCGGAAGACAGGCCGGTCCTCAGAACTCCCCACCAGCTGGCGGGGCCGCGGGGCCCTGGGTTCGAACCCCCGTCTGCCACAACAGCTGAACGATCATCTCCCTCGCTGGGACTCAGTTTCCTTGCCCTTCAGAGGATGGTTGTCCCTAAAATTTAGGAGTAAATTTCTTTTTCTGAAAAGTTTTATCCAGAGCTTCACTCTATCTGAAAGTATCTGCTATGGGTCGAGTCGTGTCTCTCAAACAAATATACTCGTATATTGCATCCCAACCCCTCGCCTCTGAATGTGACCTTACTGGAGACCAAGTTAAAATAGCGCCATGGCGGTGGCCCTACTCCCATGTCACTGGTGCTGGTAAAATCAGGGGACGCGTGGGCACAGACACGCGCTCACGGGGAGACAGTGTGGAGTTTCACGACTCCACAAGCCCACGGACACAAGGAGCAGGGGGGAGGCTTGAACAGTCCCCCCCACCCCCAGCTCCTTCAGAGGGAACCCCGCCCTGACGAAGCCTTCGTTTTCACCTCCAGCTTCCAGAACTGTCAGACAATAAACATCTATTGTTCTACGGCACCCAAGCATGGCGCTCGGCTGCGGCAGCCCCAGCAAACCGATACAGTATAAACACCCCCGTTAAACCGTCCATTGTTCAGAGTCCCACCGAGCACACCCAAGCCCCCCAGACAAAATGAAGGCGGAGAGCCCCGAGCGTCACCCCACCCATCACAGCTTGTGTTCTCGGGGCCCCAAGCCCTGACCGCTGCATCTTCGTCCACGCAAGGGCACTTCTGGTGACGCCTGGATGTGAGGTGTACAGGCACGCAGGGGACATCCTCAAAATGACTGAAGTGTGTCCTGCTGATCTGCTGGTCTTCATTGGAAAATCTAACTGAACCGAATATGCAATGCCCTGCTCACGACGGATAAACGGGAAACCTATTGGGGTTCGTTTTTTTAAAATACTTGGTAACAGAGGAACAGATATTAATAACTGTTTTGCAATCTCTTACAGACTCTCTGAGTTTGGGGGCTCCCCAGGGGTCCTGGGACCCCGCTTTAGAAACTGCTGCTTTAGAAGATGATCTAGGGAATTCTCAAACCGGACAGGACCAAGGCCAGGCGGGCCAGGGCAGTTCTTATGACCTGGATGCTCTGGTTTAGTGTCTCTCCCTTGGCCAGCCCCCCACCTCACCCCCCACGAACGAAAATTAACAGGGAATGCATGCAGGATGGTCGTCGGGGGCGTGGCAGGCTGCAGAGCAGGGCTGCGGCGGGAGGGGCGGCCCCTCTCCCCGCCTGCTGAGCGGCGCCGCCCTGTCTGCAGCCCGGGTCAGCACCTCCTGCAAGTGCGTCCCGAGCAGCGTCTGCAGCAAACACGGAATGCTTTACGACGAGAGGACCTCCCAAAACCAGGGGGGTGGGCAGACCATCCAGGAAGCTTCCCCACTTTCCCCTTGACCAGGGGCCCCTCGGCAGGCAACCGGGGGGAGCAGGATGAGACGAGACGATAAAGCCACTGAGAAGACCGGGGCCCTCGCTCGGACTGGAAACCCACACGGCTCGGGTCGGACGGTGGCGCCCTGTCCGACAGACGGCGAACGGCCTCTTCTGAGTTCCCATTTGCCCACCGACAGGGCGGACAGGCAGCCGGGAGGATCCGGCAGGACCCTTCATTGAAGGCCCGAGGGTCTCCATTCCTGCTCCACGAGTGGCGGGAGAGCCCAGGAGATCACGGGGCTGGGTGGTGGCTGGGACACAGAAACCACACAGGGTGGGCGGCTTCTCACCCATGAACAGCAGCCGGTTTGACAGCCTGGGCTGCTCCCCGAGCTCGTCCGCCTGCAGGCCTTCCTCTGGCCAGTGGAGTGGCTGAGAGTTGACAGGTCCCCCAGATACTTCCTGGGATGCGCAATGTGGGAGCTGCCCACTCTGGCCACTGCCAGCGAGGCCAGAAGGACAGTTACCGTGGACAGGGAGGGCGCGCACAGGGCAGGCCCCCCGGGAGGGTGGGAAATGCATCCCCAAGTTCACAGAGAGGGACGCTCATTCCAAACGCAGCTTCTGACCTCCACTCTCAGCAGGCTGTTGCTAAGGGGGGGGGGGCGGGTGTGGGAGGGGAAGCCCCTGCTATCAGCATGAGTAGGAAGTGTTCCCGTTTACAGGATTCTCCCTTAAAACCAGCCACACAGTACACGCCCCCCTGCCTGGGGGAGGGGAATGATAGGAACTGGACAGAAACTGAAGCGTAGAATAGAGGCTGATGGGAGATGATGGCGCTAAAGTCCTGGGATCCTGGTAAAATATTGATTCTTAAAAAAAGAGAGAGAGAGATTAAAAACATTTCCTTAAAAGCGGGAGGGCTGGAGCAGATGGTCAGCTGTGGTCTCCCTGGGAGTGAGTGTGTCCCCGCCCAGGGCCTGCTTTCACCGCCACTTTCCACGTGAAGAAACTCACCGCCAGGAGGGGAGGGGCCTGTGGTCTGACACGGCCCCACCGTCTCGAACCTGGAACCACGGGGATCCACACGAAACCACACACCCCCATCCGCTGACCGGGCCCCTTCTCGGGAGGAGAACCCGGCTCTCCCAGAAGCCCCGCCCACGCAGGCTTGCAGGGAAGTCTCCTGGGCGCGAACAGGGCCGCACCCACAGCGGCCAGGCCACCTGGGCAGCGACATTCTTCAATCTGTACCCCGAAGGGAAAAAAATCTGCTAATAACAAAAGAAAACGGGCACGAGGTGGTCCACCAGGTGGCCACAGTGGACCCAAAAGGCCCGCACGTGGGACTTAGGGGAGGAGTTCCGTCGGGAGTCCGGACGAAGGCGGGCGGGTGCCCTGCTCCGCATCCTCTCGGGTGCCCGCCCCACCCTGAGGCCCTGGACCTGGGACCGGACAGCCGGAGCACCATCCGCCGGACTTCGGAGAGCTCTGTGCGCGCACGCGCGTCCACGTAATTGCTGATTTCCTCCACAGATTTCGTGTCCAAGTTTATCTTCCCTTTAATCCAATTTCACGCCTGCAGCGGAGAGATCGCGGCAGCAGGTCTTTCTTAACCTTCCGAAATCATTAATTATGGCTACACTGGGAGCTGCGGCGTGCGGCACGCAGCTTTTTAAATAGAAATCATTTGTCTCTCAGCAGGGAGACCGGCGGCTTTATTTCCGAGCGCTCGATGGCCTCCCTTGAGTCCTGGGGCGCACGGTGGTCCCCTGCGTCCACCTCCGAGCAGGACAAATCCTTCCTCTTTGCTGCCCGGCCGGTCGATTGGCCACCTGCAGCGGAGGCGTCCACTTCCTGCCTTATTTGCCAAACGGGCTTTACCAGCAGAAAAGGCCAGTCTTTCCCTGAGCTCTGGGCTTTGGGTCATGTTTCCTGGTGATTTTCTACTAGAGGAAATCCCCTAACTCATTAAAAAACAACAAAAAAATAGATTAATTGACCAGTTCAGTAACAAGTCGCCCCAGGACCCAATAAACTTTGCGAAGAATACGTTGCAATTACAACTGTGCTCAGCGGGAACCCAGCGGGTCAGCCGGCGTAATCTCTCTTCTGCATGCAGGAATTTTTACATTTTCTCCTCCATTCGTGACACCGTTTTGCCTCAGCGTGGGCCCTGGGTCCCCCTGCGGTGCCCCCACCCCGCCCAGTCGCGTCACCGGCCGTGGTGACCCCGAGTGCCAGCAAGCGAGTCTCTGCAACCAACAGGGGCTGCGGGTGCAGGAGCCCTTGCCTTCAGGGCCCTCGGGCCAAGGAGCGACCCTTGTGCCCAAAAAACGGGGAAGCCGGGGGAGTCCTGGCGGGGTGCCGCTGCCGCCCGCCCCCACGGCGGCAGCCCGGCCGGAGGCGGGGACTTTGGGAAGCGGCCTGACTGCAAAGCCGGGAGAGGCCATGCGAGTCCATGAGCCTGCGGAGAACCTGGGCAGAGGGCGCGCTCCCCGGTGCAGCTGCCCGCTCTAGGAGGGGCTACGCCGTCACCTGGACACCTTGGACACCACAAACGTATCCCCCGACGAGGACACCGTGTCACGTAAGAGACTTCAGGCACAGCCAGCCTCCGAAGCCACTCCGCACACGTGTGCTGAGGCCCGTCCGAGGCTTCAGCTCTGACCTAGAACTCTCGGGTCGCACACCCCTAAGGCATGCCCTGGCCTCTCCCGTCACACAGAACGCGACTCAGAGGTAACCCTGAAGCACAGCTGCAGCCCCCTGAGCTCGGCCCCTGTCCTGGCTGTCTCCCCTGAACTTTCCTTCCCCATCCGACTCCCCACGCTAGGCTCACCTTTCACACAGGCCAGAGAGCGCGCCCAGCAAGGAAGAAAGGGCGCAGCTCGTTCATCTGTAGTTTTTACACTTGAGAAGAGGCCCAGCAAACACCGAGGTCCAGGCCCAGACTCCGGGAGGCTCTCCTGCTCTGGCCCACAGCCCGCAGACCTGCGTGACCTCCGCTGAGGGGCCGCCAGACCCGCCCTCGCCAGGGATCACCTGCTGATCAAGGTCGTCCATCAAGTCTAACTCCTCTCCGTGGTCCCAGGGATGGGCGCCATGGCTGGACGCTGGCGGGGAGCAGTCAGGGCTCCTCAGTCTCGGCAGGACCTGCACTGTGGGCCCCAGGAGCCCCTGGTGCGGGTGTGGGGACTGGCCTGTGCACCACGGCGGGCACTCACTGCCATGGCCCGTGGGTGCCAGCGCCCTCGGGTGGGTGGGGCAGTTCTCTGAGAGCATCACCGCCATCGCCCAGGACCTGCTGGCCCTAGCGTGGGGTCGGCAGTGGTCCCAGTGCATGGCTCCCTCCGGCGCAAGTCCACAGTCCGTACCTAGCGTGACCTGTAGGTTTTCCATGACCTGGAGTCCCTGCGTGCGGCCACGTCATTCTCCACCGCCCCTCCCCCCACGGGCCCCTCGCCTGCAAGCAGCCAAGCCAACCTCCCAGCATCCCCCCTAGGCTGCTCCCTCTTTCTCCGTCTGCCGGGGCCCTCCTGCCCCCCTTGACACCTTGCAGGGTGCCTTCCACTGGCTCAGCGATGGACAGTGAGCTCACCACCCCTCCTCGGGCAAGGGGTACGCCTCTCCAGAAGCCCCACCGGCTGTGCTGTGGCAGATACCGGCAGGAAGGCCGTGGCTCTGCTCAGGAAGGCGCCCCCCTCCCCCACACCCCCCCCCCCAGCCCTCGGTTCAAGCCGGAGTCTCAACGGGGCTGCTGCACCCTCACCGGCAGGATGTGGTCGAACCACGGACTCCCTCCGCGCTCCGAGACAGCGACACAAAGTCACCTCAGTTTTTTTTAACACCACTTAGGAAAAAAAGAAAACTACCAATTGCTTAACTGAACTTGGGGTTTGGTTTTGTTATTTTTTTTACTGTTTATTTGGCACCATGAATACACAGTTGGAATTCTTGGTTCTCGACCTTACAGTAACACGCTAAGCTACAGATATTCAAAATTACACACCGCGGTGGGAGGTGTTTTGAAAGGAAACATTAGCGAAATTGGATCTACAGCACCAAGCATTAGGGACGGTTTAAAATATTAACGCAGGTTGGATGCCAAGCTGTTTGGAAGGCTCGGGCGGACCTGGACTTGGCAGGAACGTGTCACATGGGCGAATGAGGCGCACCTGCACGTTGAACCGTCAGTTGCTGCTTATCCGCTGAAATACAGCAGTTCACCGGCAGCCGGGCGGTGAGCCGGCCTATGGAGGATCTGCCTGCATTACCGGAAAATGCTCCCTACCTTTTAAAATCTGCCCACGTTTCCAGCACTCTGCGCAAACCAGCAGTTGGGTTAATTACGGGAGGCAGGTAAGAAAGCTTTCGAGAGACCTCTGAATTCCAAACTCTCGGTGGATCCCGAGGGGCTGGAACCGCGCCAGCACCCACCCGCCCACCCACGCTTCCTGGGACGCCACGGGTGTCTGAGCTGGCTGAACGTTGCACCTTATTCTTCCGTTTGGGTGGACTTCTATCGGTTGGGCATTTCATGTAAAAATGAAACATTTTCAAAAAGTCGATCAGCGCATGGACGAGCCAGCCTCCTCGCGCAGGGAACAGTGAGCACGGCCGTGTGTGCACGCACACACACACGCAGGGCGGGGCAAAAGCAGGCCTGCAGCCGGTCGTCCTGCAACACGAGAAGGAGCTGCTTGGCATGCGCACAGCTGTGACGCCACCGTCCCCCGCCCTGTCTCCAAGTCCACGTGGAAGGGCCACGTTTGGTAGCAGACGGTGACACGTTACGTATGTACGACCCTCCACTGTACGGTGGGCTTTCGTGCAGCCTTGAAAAGGAAGAAGCCGCCTTGGGGACACTGCGCTGAGTGGAAGAAGCCAGTCACAGAAAGACACGCACTGTCTGGCCCCAGTCCCGGGAGGCACCCGGAGAAGTCGGATTTGCCGGGACGGAGAGCAGGCTGGTGGGCGCCGGGGGCTGCGGCGGGGACGAGGAGGCAGCATCGGCGGGTGCAGAGGTCCCGTGTTGCAGGGTGCAAACCTCTGCAGGGTGGCTGTGCGGCACACCACCAAACTGTGCGCCTGACAACAGCTGGGGGCGGGGGGCGGAGTTCAGAGGACACGTGCTCTCGCGTGACTGAGCGTGAAGGTGGAAATGAAGCTGTGACCGTGTGGTCAGCAGGCGCTCGGGGTGGGATGGGGGGCTCCGCTGCCCTCTGAGGAGGGCGGAGCCGGAGACCTGCGCTCCAACCCCAGCCTGGGCCGTCTCCGTCCCGGCTGTGTGGCTTCGACGAGGCACTTCCCCTCCCTGTGCCTCCGTGTCCCCCTCCCAATATGGCAGTAATTACAGAACGTGCCTCGCCTCATAGGGTTTGAGGAAGAATAAATGAGGTGAAGTCCCGAACAGGCGCCAGGCCCGCGATGCACGCTCAGCGAACGCCCGACCTTGGCCTTTGAGGCCACCACCGTCCTGCGGGCACCGTGCCTTTCCGGGCAGACGGGACCTGGGGGCTCGTGAAAGGGGCTGAGGTAAGGGGTCAATCGCCAAGCAGCGCTGGCCCCCGTTCCCAGCCAGCGTCCTCCCGCTAAGGCCCGGTGACCCCCTGCTCACCCCAGGCACGCTCTGACTCCTCGCCCCCGCCCCCCGCTGCAGTTTTATCACGTTTCCACTGGTCCTCCAGTCAAAACAGTTGTGTGGGGTTTTACAGTTTCAATCCCAAATCCCACACGCCCTGCATCGGTCGATTAAAAAAATGCGAGAGGTCAGAGAAAATATAGGCCAATGCAAATAACACCGCAGAAAGAAATTAATTGCAGAGCCCGTTTAATAGGACGGGGGACTCCCCACAATCCTGTTACGCTGTCCCCGCGTCCCTGCGTCTCGGGCTCCAGTCCCCTGCACCAAGGCCAGGGCAGGCTCCCCGGAGCATTGCTGCATTAAAACGCGACATTTCTGCCTCCAATTAACCTTGCGTTTCAGCTATTTTCTAAAGATTGTTCTTTTAATTTGCGATAAGGTTACACGTGCTTTTCGGTTGGCACTCACCGGCATGCGCACGCAGGCCTGCTGCTCGGCAGCGCGGCCGTCCACACCGCCTCTCAGCAAGCAGAGGGGTGGGGTCAGCGTGGGCCGGATCGGTGAGCCGGCTAGGAGCCCACACTCCGAGTCCAGATCAAGGACACCGCGGTGTGAAAAGCACTCTCGATGTTGACGGAGTAGCTCGGAGATGAAACCCCAACCGCGCCATTTACCACCTGCTTTACCGCTGGCAGGACGGCCGATACTGCGCAGCCTCGGCACCACACGGGGCAAGGCCGCCTCCCTGCCTGGAGCATGAAATGGGAATTCAGCAGAAAACTGCTCTTCTCAGAAGAAACCTCCAGGGCTCTGTTCCCAATGTGACCCTCCTATTGTCACAAGCAGCTCTGAAACAACAGTCAGCGAACCACACCCCATGGGCCACATCTGGCCCACCACTTGGTTTTGTAAATAAAGTTTTATTGGCACAGGGCCATGCACACGCATTTATTGTCTGTGGCTGCTTCCTCACTATAACGGCGGAGTTGAAAAGCTGTGATGGAGGCCTTATGGTCCTTGAAGCGTGAGATACTTACCGTCTGGCCCTCCATGGGCACAGTTTGCCGACTTCTGTCCTAGCGGAACGAAAATGAGCAACCAGGTCATGGATGTCAGCGCCATGGCACCTTCCCTTCGCCACTGTCCAGCTCTAAGCTGTGGCTGGGCCCCGGGGGTTTAAGGACTGGGAAAGATGTCTGTGAGGTCCCCCCATCCCTGCGGTACCACGACGCTGATGCTGTAGCATCTACAGTACGTCGATAATGCCCCACTCAACAGGAAGCCCGGGGACTTAGACTTCTTCACTTCAGCGGTTTATTCTCCAAGCTACACACAGACAACAGAGTGTGACAGCCAGAGGGCCAGGGGGGTCAGGGAGGTGGCAGATGGCAAAGTGGGCGTAAATGGGGACGGGAAGAGACTTTGCTTTGGGTGACGGGCTCCCGATGCAGGGTGGAGATCAGGTCTTACTGAGTGGTACACCTGAAACCTACGTGCTTTTGTTAACCAATGTCATCCCGGCAAATTCCATTTTGAAAGAAGTTTTCCAGCTCTGGGTGCACACAAGAATTGAAAAGCAGTTTTTTTCCACACTCCAGGCATCAGGCGCTGGGTTTTGAAGGACCTGGCACAGTGTGGACGCAGCGCTTAACATCGGCACAGCTTTCCACGTCTGGAGCCGAGCGCCGGAGAAACAAAGGCGTGCGCGGCAAAAGGCACGGGGCAGAGCGGGCCTCGTGCGGTTCCGGCGCCACCAGTGTGCGAGGGTGGCCGTCGCACCCAAAGAGGCATCCGCAGGCCCCGCCCGCAGCCGGCGTGCACGCATGCGCACACACCGCCAGACCACCCTCCGCCCCCCCCCCCCCCCGCACCCGAGTGCTCCATCCTCTGCGGTAACGTGGGACCCACGCAGTCTGGCATCTGGGTCAGGGAAGTGCTGCGCAAATAATCGGAGAAAGGAAGTTGCTCTTCTTCCTCTTGGAAAAGAAACAGCCCGGCCCAGAGGAAACCCATCGTCCTGACTTGTCTGGACAACCCTGAGTATCTAAGATGGTTTCGATACGAAGTTTCAGAGGAGCGACTGTAGGATCTGGGCCTGGTGGGCTTCCTGGGGGCCCCTGGGGTGACACCGTGGTGATGTGTGTCCCGGGCCCCCAAGTTCGTTCACCCCACAGGTCCTGTTAGCCTTTGCGGTGGGTGGATCCCGCGGTGTGGATTCCGCAGGCCACACCCCAAAGACCGCACGTGGGCAGCGTACCAGGAAGGAATCCGACTTCATCTCGTGACACCCGGCGCCAGTCTCAGCGTTGCCCCGGGCTCCCTGCGTCCCAAGTGAGCCTCAGTATCCTCATCTGGAAAACGGGTCCACATCGCCTCCTTACGTGGTTGAAGTAAAGATTCGGGGAGTGAAGCAAAGTGGGCTTCAACGGCACAGGGACAGACGAACCGAGGGTCCTTTGCAGGGCGCTCAGCGGGCGCCAGGAGAGCGCAGGCCAGGGCCCGCCCGTCTCCGAGAAAGCTCAGGAAGTCAGAGGCCTCTCCCAGACTCACCCTCCAAGGTGCGCGTTCCCGGGAATAAACAATTTCAACATTTGATCAAGTGCAACAAAACTCTGCAACAGCAGCGTCCTTCCGACCCCTCGGGACCCTGCGAAGCTTGGTCGTGGGGCGGGCAGGCTCCTGGTTTCTGCTGTTTTTAAGCCTGATCAAATTCATTGTTTTAAAGCTTTGGATGATAATTCCGTGACAGTACAACTCTTGAGCGCCCACTGTATGCTATGAAATACTAGGAAATGTTTGATTACACTCTTTAATCCCGACAGCAACCCCATTTGACAGGTGAGGAAAACTGAGGCCTGGGAGATGAAGTGACTTGAGGTCACAGAGCTAATCAGCGGTGACACTGAGAGCCAAGCTGAGGACAATGACAGGCCAGGGCATGCTCCCCGGACATTGCAGTCTCTCTCAGGCCCATCTCCCAAAGGTGCCCCCTCAGCTCCGCCACGTCCACATTTAGGGGCCATCAGACTGTCTCGGGAGCGCCTCAAGGAAGAGCCCACGATGACACTCGGGTACCACTTCTAGGGAAGCCGCTCCGGACAACCACCCTACCTGACACTGTCGTCCCGGCTTCGCTGTTAATAGCTTTCCCTTTCGCCCCGCAGAGGGGCCAGGCTGGGACCGCAAACTCCGCGGTCACCCCGGGCTTCAAACTTCTGCGAGGATACACAGACATTAAGTGAATATAAAAGCAATTTCAAGAGACAGCCCTTATGGAAAGTGACTAGTAGTCCTCTGCAAAAAAAACAAAACAAAACAAAACAAAAAACAAAACAAAACAAAAAAAAAAACCCCACAACCCTGGTGGATTTTCTCTCATGCTTTAAGATTCTGTGATCCCAAATCCTTAACCCCATTGTGGATTATAAATTAGAATATTTCTGTATGATTGAAGTACCCACCACTATCTTAGTATGCGGCATCACAAATCCAGGGGTCCTGGGGAGTGGAGGATCATTCAAAACTTGTTTTAAAACCTTGCCACTTCTTTTTTTAATTATTAAGAGAGAAAAACACTGATTTGTTGTCCCACTTGCTGATGTATTCACTGTTTGATTCCTGGATGTGCCCTGACCAGGGGTTGAACCCACAACCTTGGTGCATCAGGACCATGCTCTGAGCATCCACCCAGCCAGAGCTACAACGTCCTATTTCAGAGTGTGACTGAGTGTGTGTGTGTGTGTATCTGTTCGGAAGTTATGTTCCCTTCCGTTTACCTGTCTGTTCCTGATTTATCCCACGAAAGCAGCCAGTAAATAAAGGAGACAATTATTTCACTCTTATTCTAATTGCATAGTTTATTTTAAGACTGTGTTTACACTAAAACTGAGTAATGCTTATGTTTAATTGAGTTACTAAGGAGTCCCTTTCTACAGCATTCCTCCAGTTACCTCTGGATGCCATAGCTAGTGAATAAGGCACGTGGACACAGAAAGACACTTCCCTAGGTCTTGCCTGTGTAGATGAGGCGCAGGGGCTCGCCGTGTGCTGGAGACGCCTGTGTTTACGGGCGCACTTTTGTGGGAAGATGCTGCTGACGGTTCCCAGAGAGCCACCCCGTGGAAGCTTTGTGGGCGGGACCACAGCGTCCACCCTGTGGCCGAGAGGCACCAGGGCGGAAACGCCGCAGCTCTCAGTGCAAACCTCACAGGGCAAACAGCTGGAGCCGCCCCCCCGCCGCTGCCTCCCCCCGCCAGACCAGAACTGTCTCCAGGGGCCTGCGGGCTTGCTTCCTGAGATCTGGAAGACTGCTGTGCCCACCCATTTCCCGAGATGGCACAGGACACGCGGACGCACGGCAGGACCCCTGCACCCTTCCTTCGCCACAGTGTCCCCTTGTCCGGGATTCCGCACAGGGGCCCAGGTCTGGGTGCGAGAGCTCCCACGTCCTCCACCTCACCTTCAGCATCTGCTTCCCAGGGCCTGAGCTGCCTTTTCTGGGATGCAATTAGCCCTGCTCCCTCCCCTGCCCCAGAGCCTCAGGGCTGCAACGTGAGCTTCCTGCCAAACTGCGACCTCTGACCCCTTTGACGTTGAGGTGTTTCCCAGGCTGGAGCTACGGATCATCTCCTGTTTTATTTTAGCAAGCTTCGCTCAAAGGACAAAACACGGAAGCCTTGAACTGAGCGCCTGACCCTCCCCAAAGTAGTCAACATCTGAATTAAACCGCCAGGCTCTGCCAGAGAGCAGGTCCCGCTGTGTCGGAGGCCGTCTCCCCCCAGCGCCAAATCGCTCCCACGTGAGTAGGCAGAGACAGCTCTGAGAAACGGTGTCCCCGGAACCGCACGCCAACAAGCAAATCCTCGATTTTCCCGTTGTTCCCAGTGAGGGGGGTCAGAGTGTTCCCGCCCCCGGGTCCCTGCTGTGTTCAATTATTCTGGAAGCAAAGGCCATTGTTGGGAATGAAGGCTGGGGCGGGGGGTGGTGGGGGGGAGCGCTATGAGCGTGAGCCAGTGGCCGTCTGGGGGGTGAGCCTGGAAGTAACCAGGCAGAGACGGCACGGAGACAAGGAAGGCAGCCGGATGGGGACTCGGGGCAGTAGAAGCATGCAGCCCCCCCAACTGCCCTCTCGGGGTGGGCACCAAAAGGTCCCTTACACAACCACTGACTGCAAATGCGAACAACGGGGCCTGCTGGCCGTTTCCAGAAGGTGTGTCTGGACCACCTTCTCCCGGTGAATCGGCCAACAGTATCCACCAAGCACCTCCATCATATAAAACATGCGGCAGGTGCTATGAGGGTAAAGAAAAAGACAGCAAGCATGGTGTCTTTCTAAAGGGAGATAAGACTCTTCTCTCGCGTGACCTGACTGCGGATTTCACACCAAGCAGAGGGCGGGATGGCCGGGGCCACGAGGAGAAGTCACACCTGGCCGCGCAGGAACAACTGCACACCTGCTGTGGCCCCAGGCTGCCTGGGCTGGTCCTGAGCAGGGCGGTGAGGGCTCCCACGTGCGACAAGTCTGGCGAGGGACACAACTCAGCCCATTACCAGGCACCAAGCCCCAATTGGGTCAGGGGTTTCGGCAGACCCCTCCTCCGAGCCCAGGTGAAGGCCCCCTCGGTGCTCCCAGGCCGTGTCACGCCCCCACACCCAGCTCAGCTGCAGGCTCCCCCACCCCCGACTCCAGCCCCACTGTCTCCCCAAAACCACCGCACCCGCACCCAGGGCCCCCGCGGGGCGCTGGGGGCGCTGGTCCCTGCCCTGCAGCGCCGGGTCCCGCAGCAGCATCGGCGCTTAGCAGCAGAATTTCCGAGGAGAGCAGGACGGAGGGCTGACGCGAGGCCAAGTTCGGGGGTTAGCTGGAGTTAATTGCGTTGACTCATGTGATGATTTTGTAATTAGTCTTACTGCTCCTCCTCCTGCAGGGGCGGGCGGACTGGGTATCTCCAGAGAAGGGCCCTGTCAGGTGGGGAGGAGCCAGACAGCAGGCAGATGGGGCGGGGAGGGGGGGGGAACCGCCCCACTCGCAGGCTGCCTCATTCTGCATGAGGGAGACCCTCCTCTGTCAGGAGGCTCCGCAACTGCCCCCGGAGGTCAGTCCTGTGCTCCCCCCCACCCGCCCTCGACGAAGCTCAGCACCAGGGCTGGCTCCGTGCTGCCCCCTGCCCCCCGCCCTCACACCCCGAGGAAGAGAGAGGTCGATAAACCCAGAGCCCCAAGGAAGCAGGAAGGGGCCCCGACGCTGGCCAGTGGGTCCAAGAGCCACTGCTTCTGCTGCGATGACATCAGCTGCTCCGCAGGGAACCCAGACCAGACCGCCCCGCCCACCCCCCAGGGTATACCTGGCCCTGGCCCAGCCCAGGAAGCTGGCTGGAGCCCCCCCTCGTAGAGAAGGAAGTCACCCACTCGGGGAGCGCCCCAGGCCCACCGGAGCACAGCCGGCCTCCTCCAGCGCAGGGCCCTGCACCCAGCCCAGTGTAGAAGCTCGCAGGAGTTTGTTCAAGTGCTTTGCTCTAAGCGCCTGATTAAACATTAGCCAAAGGCCAAGGTCATGGCCCTCAAAACCTCGTCACTCTGCAAGGCTCCGCGGCCTTCCCCGGACCCTCCTGTTGCAATGCCTCGCCCCCTCTGCCTCTGGGCGCGCCCCGAGCCTGTTGAGGAACTCGGGGCCCAGCGGAATAGGCCGCCTAGGGTCCATCCACAGGAGCCGTTCCCAAAGCCTCAGCTGTGGGCGCACAGTCAGAAGCTGGGGCGTCCGGGGCTCCAGTTTGGAGAGTTTTGCTTTCCCGAGAAGCACTCTCCGCCCGGGAGACTCGGAGGGTCCGTGCGGTGGGATTTCTGCATTCGAGGCCACCTTTCCTGTAGGTCAGTGTTATTGATCACCCACACCTCAGGCCCTGACACATAATCAATAGGCCCTCTGACCCAGATATGTGACTTGGCCTGTGGGGGCTCTGAGAACAAGCAGCCGACATGGCCACTCTGGTCCGAGCTCGTCATGCGCGAGAATTACATTCCCCCCGGAGCCGCGAGGCCGTTTGTGCCCGCGTCAGCCCGCCATCGGAGGGGCGCCGTCACAGCGCGCTGTTCGCTGTCCCTGCGCGGAGCTCCGCCACCTCCCCCGAGCCATTAAGAACAAGTGACAGGCCAGACCTCGGGAAAATCAGTGCGTGCCCCCGAAGAGCCAGGACTCGGCACTGTGGTTCTGTCGGGGAAGCCGCTCAGCCTCCTCAGCACGGGGTGTGGGCAGTGACGGCTCTGGACTGGGGACAGGAGGGCAGGAAGGGACCGAGCACCTGCCAAGGGAAGAGGACATGATACGGGCGCCGTGGACCGCGGCTGCCGACAATGACACTGACCTCCAGGCTATGGGTTTGGGGAGACAGGATGTGGGGCTGGGGTGCAAGCAGACTAAGACTCTCAAAGGCAAAGAGAAAACAAAAATCTCTAAAATTACTCCTGAGGCCACCTCCTCCAGGAAGTCCACCCTGACCCAGCTCAACGCCCCGGCTAGACAGGGAGCCTCCTCCTGGGCATGCCCATGTTCCTCCGGGCACAGCAGTGACACTCGGTGAGTGAGCGAGCGTGTGTGTCACTGTCCCCTCAAGGCCCTGAGTCCACTGAGGCTAAATGTAGGAATCACAACCAGTTCAGATTTAAATCCCAGCCCTGAAGAAAATCCAGCCCCTAAAGGACTCTCAGCAAAGCCCACGGACTGAATGGTGTCACGTGAGTGTCCGAGAGAGGGAGTGCCAGCATCCAAACAGACACAGAACGCCAAGGGGCGAAGGCCCCAAAGGACAGCCACCCCAAGGGGAGCAGCCCACTACCGTGCCAGGGCAGGCCAGCCTCACAGGGGACGCCGAGGCCATTCCGGGCCACTGGGCCACCGGAAACGTTACGTCACCACTTCGCTCCTCTCAGCTTGGAAAAGGGCAACAGACTCCGACCCCAACAGGCCCTCGGTGGGAATGCCCTCGGTGGGATGTGGGCTGGGGACCCAGGACGAAGGCGCTGCTGCTGCTGTGTGGGCGAGGGGGTGGGAACAGGACGCTGCCCCGAGGACCACCCTACAGATCCGTCAGGATGCGCGAGGCGGGGCGGCAGCTGCAGACAGCTGCAGGGGTTCCGTGGGACGGCTTGTCTCGAGTGTCCTTCCAGGCAGCGAGGGGGCCCCGCCGAGACCCAGGCTGCCTGAACGCTGCTGCCCACCGGGGTGTGGGTCACCAGGGCCAGAGCAAAGGGCCCTGCAGGGGCTTCTGTTGGCAGTTAAATGTCCAGTCTGCGCGTGACTCGGTTCACGTGGAACCACTGACCGGGCTCATCGCTGGGTGCCACCTGATCGCAAGCGTCCGAGTGGTGCGGTCCCCGAATGTTCAGGGTGTGACTCACACTGAGGAGCGACACACTCCGCAAGAGGAGGAGACGTCTGGGAAGCCCCATCCCAACCAGCCCTGGACAGCGGGGCCTCCCCGAGGCAGCCAACCCCACCCGAGACCCAGCAGCTCAGCGTGGGAGGGCGGTCCTGGCAAAAGGGGGCGGTGCTCAGAAGCACCCTTGCTGCCCTCTGTAGAAGTCAGCGCACCCCCCACTCTGAGCATGCGCGGCCCGTCCCCATGCCGCCCGCACTGGGCGGGGACAGGACCGAACAGAGAGGGTCCGGGAGCCTGGCTTCCGGCGCAGGGCGGACCAGCCTCTTCCTTCCCTCACCTGGGACAGGGTGTAAAAAACGCGCAGAGTGGCAGCAGGCTCCCCCGCCAGCCAGGGCGGAGGGTGATTGGCAGCAGCGGCACCCCCACCCCAGCTCCTCCAGGCTCGCAGGGGACTCAGAAAAGGCTCCTGTTTTCCAGATCAAGATCATTAGGGAGTTTAATTAGCAAGCTGGCCTCAGAATCCACAGGGAGCCTGTCTTCAGAAGCCTGCATAGAGCTGTCTGCAGACCGCTGCCCCTTGCCGGGTGAGAAGTTCAGCGCTCCCCAAGACTCCTTTGGACTCTCAGGCGATACATACATGGGGGTCCCTATGATGCTGCTTCCTTCCTCCCCCATCCCTCATCCCACCTGCCCTACAGGAGCATGAGCAAGGTGCCCAGGTGGGCAGCTGCCCGGTGCGCGGGGCGCAGCAAGGGGTACGCTTTTCCTAGAACAAGGCGCGGGAGCGAGAACAGTGCAGAGAAGCGGGTGGGCCAGTCCCGGAGGGTCCCGGGCATGAGAGAGGGAGCGGGACTTTGTCCAGGAGTGGACATGGTCAGGCCGCACCAGCACCTCTGGACACTGGTGAGGGAAGACGCAGAAATGGAGGGAGGGGAGGGAGGCCCGCCCCCGCAGGAGCCTTGGTGAGAGGCCCTGCGTCTTTCCTGGGGTCAGGGCCGGGGCACCAATTTCTGAAACAAACTGAGAAAGTCAAGTCCACAGGGCGCGGTGATGGGACGAAGGGGTGACGCCAGGGAGGCGGGAGGCGGTGGAAGCAGAAGGACGGGGAAGCCGGATGTGTCCGGAAAGGGCGCGTCATCCAGGCGGGCGCCAGGTGGAGTGTTCCTGGGGGGAGGTGGGGTCAGGGGCCTGGAAGGCTGGGGGCGGGGGGCTCTGTGCTGAGTGAAGGTGGTCCCTGGAGACTCCTAAGCAAAGGTCTACCGGGACCGAGTGGCGCGCTGGCCGCTGGCCTGTCTACGCTGGGATAACCCAGCACAGGAGCACCTTGGACACGGAGTTCCCTGACAACCCAGAGAGCAGCGCTCACGTAAGGGCTGTGGCAACTTCATTAAAACGCATCCCAGTCCCTCACCGCCGCTCCCTTCCTACGCTGAACCTGAACCCCTCTCCTGGACTGCAGCTCGGGCTGGCTCTGGCAAGCACAATGGGGGGAGCACTGATCCTGGACACCCCAGACCAGCTCTGAGAGGCACTGCAGCTTCCCCTCAGACCACCTGCTCGGGGCACGGAGGGAGGGGGCGCTGCCAGGTCAGGGGGACACCGCAGCAGCCCCTGGACAGACCCTCCCACCCACAGCCACAGAGCTCACCCTCCAGGAAGCAGTCCACAGCCCAGCCAGGCTGCCAGGCGACGGTGGCTCCGGCTGCCACCCCATGGGAGACCCTGGGCCAGAACCACCAGCCCAGGTGCTCCCTCCCGTACTGCCACCCGTCAGGAAGTACAAGGTGCAAGGGTTTGCGGCCAATGCGTTCCGGGGTGATCTGTCACATAATAGATAAGTACTTAATGCCTTTCTCTACTTAAATAGAGGCATCTCGGCCTCTGCCACATGCCAGGTGCAGCCAAACACTGGGCAGAGGCTGAGCCGGACCCCTGGCTCAGGCACCGAGAAACCCACCTGCTGTCTCGTGCCTCACCATGTGGCCGGGTCCCCAGAGCGCGCACCCGCAACCAGCAGCCCCAGCACAAGGCCGAGCACCACCCACACCGCGGGGCGAGAACGCCTTCAAAGAGGGCTTCCCGTCCCAAGGTCACACCGCTCAGCCGGTGGGTGAGAACAGAGATGTGACAGCCGATGACAAACCCACGTGCATCTCTCCTCTGACGCCCCGTCCAGGGGCCACGGAGACACGGACGGAAGCCGAGTGCCTCGAGGAGAACGCTGGGCGGCACAAGAGGCTCACTCCCTGCACGGCCGCCCCTGCCAGGAGGGGGAAGAGCCCCTGGAAAGGTCGTTTCACTCTCACCTCCACCTTCCCTTCCTGGGTGGTGCCTGTGAAGAGCACCTGTGACACCCCCCACGCTGTTAAGGCATGTCCCCTCTCGGGGGGACCTGGTTCCTCGGGAGCAGGCCAGGGAGGGGCCGGGCGGCTCCCCGGGGAGGCGGGGCTGGAGCAGACAGGGGGAGGGGTGCCACTCCCTGGGAGGGGGCCCCCACGGGGGCCTGCTTCAGGGGCCCATCCGGGCAGCCGTTCGCTGCACTTGCACTTCACATGCCCCCAGCAGTCACGTCATGTCCTCGCGTCCAGGTGGACACGGCCGGCCACTGGCCCTGACCAGGGATTCTCACCTGGTCATGCCCCTGCCCCTGTGCCTCAGTTTCTCTTTTTGGCGGCCCTTCTGTGAAACCTCCTGCGCAGAGTCACAGCTCTTTCAGGAGCTGGGTGGTGATCTTGGGGAGCCCCCCCACCACTCCCCACCCCCCCACCCCGGCCCGAGGAGCTGCCCTGGGGGAAGAGGCGGGGCCTCCAGCACAGCGACAGGGCCCTGTGGTTGTTCCACCCAGCCCCTGGGGCTGCCCCTGCCGGGCCAGGAAGCCCTGGAATCTGGAAGCCTACTGGGGGAGCTCGGCCTCTGCCCCTTCTGCCTCGGGGCCTGGCTCGGCCTCCCTGTGCCTCAGTTTCCTCCCCTGGAAACTGGGACACAACCACCCCCGCCCCATGGAGTGGGGTGCTGGTCAGAGGGCACCGTGAGTGTGTCACTGTCACCGCTGCAGGTGTGTTTATGACCACAGCAGCCTCATCCTCCCAGCAGGCTGCCTGGAGGGCAGGGGCTGGACGTGGCCCCTCCGCCCCCGGGAGCGACTCCTGTTCCGGGCTCTGCCCCGGAGTCAGCCCAGACCCCAGCCCCCGCTGGGCCTGCTGCCCGGGCCCACAGGCCTGTTCACTGGCGGGGCCTGAGTCCCTCCCATCGCCCAGGCTGTTCTTCTGGGGGCGGAGGGGGGCTCCTCCCACGGGTCCCCGGCCAGTCCGGGGTGTTTCTCCTCAGCTGCCGTGGCTGAACGGGGTACTCAGACAAAGCGACAGACGCAGTCACGTCTGAGAAGGAAATGCCTGCTACCACTGTTACGGTGCCCCCCACCCGGCTGATGGGAGGGCCTGTGACGGGGATTCTGCCACCCCACGGGGCAGGGGTTTTTTTGCGGGGGGGCACCATGCATTGGGAGGGAGATCGTAAGAATCCTAAAGGGCTTTCCTGCTGCACTCTGCAGTCGGTGTCCCCTCTGGTCTCCGCCTCCCGGCTGCACCTCCTCTCCCGGCCATGACCATCGCAGTGAACCAGGCCCCCGGCTCACAAAGGCGTCTTGTGATTTCACTGGGGACTCTGGTGGGACCCAGGACGGAGGGAGGCAGGAGCCCGCAGGAAGTGCAACATCGCCATCTAGTGGCCATGTTGGGGGCTGCAGAGGTGCAAGCTGGGACCCAGGATTGTGCATCAGGGGAAAATGCGGTCCCCACAAGACCTTGGTCACTGTACAGTGGCACAGCCCCCCAGCACCCCAGCTACCACAAATGGCCACTGCTGCCACATCATTGAAAAAATAAAGCCCAAAACACGTGCAGAGTTTGAACCTATGTGGCTTGAGCGTTGACAAGGGCCTAAAGGGGACGCAGGGGCGGGGTCCTGGGTCTCAGGGGCACCTGCAGCAGGTCCAGGCCCCATGGGGCTCAGGGCCATCTGCCTGCCAGGCTAGAGTGGCCCCTGGGGTGCCTGCCTGCTCCCTGCCCATCAGCAAAGCTGTCCTGGAAAGGCCCCCTCCAACAAGAGAAAAAGACTCTCCTTTTGGGAAGAGACCCCACCAGGGCACAGGGTCTCAGACCTGAGTGGCATCAGTGTCACCTGGAGGGCCTGAGAAAACAAGGGTCTCAGGCCACCCCAGAGTGTCTGGTCCCTGGGCCTGGCGGGCGTTGGGGCAGGGACGCCAAGAATCGGTATTTCCATCGTGTCCTCTCGGGGGTGCTGAGGCCCCGCTCAGAGGCCTGTCTCACAGTTGCCCGGGAGGAAAAGACAGGGCGGAGCAGGGGCAGGGGTGAGTCAGAGCCGAGCACCTGGGCTTCCTCCCTGCCAGCATGCACCGGGTACAAAGTTGGGCGCACTCCCAGGCCTGTGACATGGTCAAGATGCTCGGTTCCAGCGCAGCACCTGGCCATTTGATGAGGTCAGGACGCCAACCACCCACACTCACTGAGGGACAGATTCGGGTGGTCCCCGCACCAGGCGTGTGGGTAGGGTTTGCACAGCAGTGGCTGAAAGACTTGTGTTGGGGCAGTTCCCACTGGAGATTCACTGGCACGCAGGGGAAGCTTCTGCACCAGCACCAGCACCAGCGCGACTGCAAGGCAGGGCCGCTCTCCCGGCAGCGGTCCCGCACAAGGGGGGGAGCTCTACAGACACCCTGGCCAGCGAGGCGGCTCTGGGCCACGGCGAGGGTGGAGCCGGCAGCGCAACGCTGAGTGACACGGCCCAGAGCCAGAAGGATGGATGGCACGTGCGTCCAGGTCGCTGAGGGGCCGAGCGGGGCCGCCAGGGGCTGGGGGAGGGGGAGGGGGGCTGTGTCACTGGTACCACGCAGCGGCCGTGCACCGTGAGCACGTGCTGGAGGTCTGACCACTCCACGGTGCCTGCAGCCATGACACCGTGCTCTGCACTTACATTTTTCGAAGAGGGCGGGTCCGATGCTAAGCGTCCTTGCACGAATCAAAAGCGGCACAGGACACTTTTGGAGATGAAAGGCATGTCCGCTACCCTCACATCGTCGTGATGATTTCATGGGTGTGTGTGTCTGTCCGAATCAACTGTGTCCATCACTTGTAAATACGTGCACATCAGTTAAACCTCAATGCAGCTGCTTTTAAAGGAGAGAGAGCGCACCAGCCGAACGCTCTCCAGTTTCTCTGCGCCCGACGCCAAGGGGACAGGATGGAGCCTGTGCAGGGAGGGTGGAAGCCAGGACCACGCCCTGGCCAGCAGCTCACTGGTCCAGGGTGGGCGTGGCGCTCCCCCGGGGTGGGCGTGGCGCTCCCCCAGGGTGGGCGTGGCGCTCCCCCGGGTTTCCCTCCCTCTGCTCACCTCGGTGGCCGGAGCACTCACTCTGGGGGGCACCTGGGGGGCTGATGGGACGCAAAGCCTCCCACTGCAACGGCAGCAAAGGGAGGTGGGTGCGTTTTATCAAACCTGCAGTCCTGTGTCCGTATATTTTTTGCAGGCAAGCCTACGGGTTCGATGAAGAAATTAGGGAAACTGGGATCTGTCTGAATTTCGGGACATAGAACAAAAGCTAAACATTTTTTCCTTAAGAGAGACAGACATTTGAGCCCCTCCTAAGAATGAGTCTCAACTGCGTTGTCTGTCTAGTCACGTCCGTGAAACTCCGGAGCTGAGGTGGCAGCCGAGTCCCACGCTGAAGCCAGTCAACACCGCTGTGCCTTTCAGGTGTGAATCGCGGTTTCCAGCTGTAATTAGAAAGCCCCTGGCCGGCCTCCCTAGTGGCTGCAGGAAGACAGGTGACCGTCACTGCTGGGGACACCGCTTGGTGCTGTGGTCTTGGGACCAGTGGCTTTGGTCTGTGCAAGGCTGCCATCATGTGGCCGCCTCGGGTATTTACCTCGCAAAGCAGCCCAGGGACCGGGGGCCGTGCTCTCCCCAAGTCTGTTCTGAGATCGCCTTTCCTGCCACCAGCCAGCAAGGGGGCTCAGGACACAGAGAAAGAGGAAAATCAAGCTCCTGTGTTGCCATCTGGGTCTGAGTCTCCCCCGGGGCGTCTCTGGGCCCTACCGGGACCTGGGCTCCAGGAGCGCGGTGATTCCTCCTCTAAACCGAGAGCTTTCTCGCCAGTCAGGGGAAGCCCCCACCCCGGCCCGGCCCCCGCCGCGTCACCTGCCAAGCCCCGCGCCAGCGTCGGAGGCGGACGCAGCCCTGGGACCCGAGCCCTCTCCGCGGAGGAACCCGGCGGCAGGGGGCTGTGAGGCGCAGTGTGAGGCTCCCCTGGGGAACGCGACGAGACCCGAGCTCTCGGCCAGCTCCGGAGCCGCAGCAAACAGGGTCGAGAAGGACCCAGGCCGAAGCCACCTGCAAGCGAGAACCGAGGGCACCAGTCCGGCGCAGGCGCAGTCCCTCAGACTCAGCATACCGTGCAAGCTGTCCCGACACGTCGAGCAGCACCCCTCACCTGACTGCGACAACACCCCTGGGCACCCCAGTTACCAAAGGAGCCACCCGCTCAGTGCCCGCTTAGCACAGCGTCCACGGGCCACTGGCTGGGCGTGGACACCCCGAGGCGGCGACAATCAGGGCAGGCACCGGGGTTGATGCATGCACCGCAGCCTCCGGGGCGCTGCCAAGGGCCCCTGCTGGGGAGCGCGCCTGCGTGGGGCCGAAGGTGGCCCCTGCCTGGTGGGAAGGAGGCTTCGGTGGGATGAGCCTCGGCCCTCAGACGGGTCTGTGGGAACCACCACTCACTGAGGGGGGTGCTTCCTTGGCCGTGGGTTTTGCTGATGGGAGGAGAAATAACTCTGAGTTCGTCCTATCTGATGCTGAGAAAGGCAGAAAGCCCAGGTCCCTAGGTGCTCAGCTGGGTGCTGGGCTCTCGGACCTCCAGGGACTCTGTCTTGCCCTTGCCTGGCCACAGTGAGAGTCTGTTTCCTGCCTAAAATGACAGGGCGCAGGTGGGAGAGGCGGTGGCCAAGGACCCCCACAGCTTCTCCACGTGGGAACTCAGCCAGCTGTCACAGTTCCCGGTGCTGACCCTTCTTCCCCGGAAAGAGAACTAAACCAAAGACACATCGTGTTGCTTCTCAGAGACAACGGGGACTTTAGAGACTGTCCCCTAATCCGTTGGTCCCCTGAGGTTTCCTCAAGCAGCCAACCAGCTGGGGCCATTCCCCCGGAAGGAAAATCCCCACCACCACTGCCGGACCCCAACCCGAGAGGCAAGGCTCCGGAGGCCCGTGGGCCCCAAGTTCAGCACCAACCTGGACCTGCTACCGAGGGCAGGCTGCAGGGACCACCCACAGGGACCTCCTCCTTCTCAGTGACATGCCTTCGTGGACTTGTCCTCATTCACTACAGAGGCAGACGGCTTCTTCCCCCCAGCAACCCCCCCCGGGCTGGGAAGGACAGGACACGCACCCGTAAAACACGGTCACCACCACCGCAACCCCCGCAGCCCCACAGACAAAGCACGGAGGGAGGCCCTGGGTCTCATCGAAATCGACGACGTGGCATCTCCCGTGGCAGCTCAGAAGGTGAAAGGTCAACCCCAGGAGGGGCCGGGGGAGAATGCGTGTGAGTGACCTACCCGCAGACCAGATGAAGACGGGCTGCAGCGCGACGGCGGAGACACCGCAGCCCGGGAACGAGCAACGGGCGGTGGAGACATCCCAGGGGCCAACAGGCCCGGGGAAACGGCGCGCCACGTCTCAGCCACCAGGGCCACGCGTGGAAACCACGCCCCGCCAGCACACTCGCCAGGGTGCGGGCTTGGACGGGAATGTCCGCGCCGAGTGCTGGCTGGGGCGGGGCGGCACTCAAGCCCTCCCATGTCACCCGTGGGGACGGAAAACGGTGTCATCCCCTCTGAAAAATAACCCAGCAGTTCCTTGAAATGTTAAGTGTTGAGTCACCGGATGACCCGGAGAGCCCACTCCTAGGTCACACACCAGAGAACCGAAGACACGCGTCCACACGAAAATGCGCGCGCGAATGTTGCCGGCAGCACCGTGGGGACGGCCGGGCGCCGAACTCCGTCTGGAGCCCGTGGGCTGGTGAGCACAGACAGAGTGTGGCCTGTCACTCAGCTAGGAAAGGAGGGAGGACCGACCGACTGGCCGGTGCTGCTCCCGTGTGAGCTGTAAAACGTCACGCTGAACAGCAGGGAGGCAAACAGATGAGGAAGGCGGCCTGGTGCAGGGCTCCCCTCGTGCCCCGCGCCCAGCGCAGGCAGACCTGCAGGCGGAGGGAATGGGCCCCAGGGTGCCCGAGGGGGGCGGGGCAAAGGGAGCAGCCGCTGCTGGGGCCGGGCTTCCCTCCGAGGCGCTGACCACGGCCGCGGGTGCAGGGCCCTGGGAGCGCACCAAGAACCATGGCGGTATACGCTTGCAGCGCTGCCGAACATCACCGGCACGAGCACCGAGGAGCGGAACCAGAAGGTAAACAAAGGTGACTCGGTAAAAACGACCCAGCACACGCGGGCACGCACACGCCAGCCTCGCCGCTGTTCCCGGGGCACGCTGAACACGCCGGGACCCAGCAGGGCCGGTTGCCACGGACCGTTCAGCCTGGTTTCAGGAGTTGTAACCCTCACCCCATGGTGGGCTGTGTAAGAGCCCAAGGGACCCACTTCATCTGGGTCTGTTCTGTCACAAGGACGTGACCTACGAAGGAGACAAAGCTTATCTCCCTGGCAGGAGCACTGCTTCTGCCTCTCTGGCCCCAATGCTTGGTTGGCAGTCAATGACGGGTAAGACTCCTCATGGGAGGGGCAACCTAAGCCAGACGCGACCACTTGGGAGGCCTCATGGAAGGACTGGGGGGGGAAGGCTGCAGCAAAGAGGATGTGATGGACCCTCGCCCCCCCGGCTATTCTGACATAGCCCGAGTCCTCATTTCCATCTGGGAGATGTCTCCTGCTTCCTAATTGGCTTAAAGCCTGAAACTGTGGGGGCGAGCAGTGCAGCCCTGTGCTGGCCAGGACGGCTCCTTGGGTGATCGGGCATAAGAAAGAATTCCTAAAGTCCTGTGACACCTGCTTTGCTAAGAGTGCTCTTCCTGAGGTGACAAGTGTCCCAGGAGGAAATGAGCATGTCTCCCGAAGTTTGGCAACCCCCTTTCCTGACAAACACTGGCTCAGATTAAGCCCTCAGATTTCTTTGACATGTTAATCCTGTATTCCGGTGTGTTGGACCCCAATAAAAGCCTAGTGAGGAAGGGGCTCTGGGTCATTCTCCTCTGAGAGTTTGACCCCTTTCCTCCCCAAGCAGAAGATGTCTTGGTAGTTTTTACTTTCATCCGCGACGGAGGGATGGGGCTCTGCAGGCGGAGCCCCCCCACATCTGGCACCCAGGACAGGGGCCCCCGGAAGCCGGGGCTGCTGGGAGCCCCGGAGCACCCCCTGCTCGCTCGGTGTGGCTCGCCCGCATGCACCGCCAGGAACCACGCCGACACAAGGGCTCGTGTCCCGAGGGAGAAGTCTTTACTGAGCAGGAACGTCACCAACCCCCGAGACGCCCCCTGCAGTTCAGTTTCATGTGGGCGCAGAGCAGCGACGACCCGTGCGGGGCATCGCAGGGATCCCAGTGCACGCCCGCATCACACACGGGGCGTCTGTTCCACAACAGGATGGACGGATGGACAGGAAGACACGTGCAGACAGATGGATGAATGCAAGGACGGGTGGGTGGGTGAGTACGTGGCTGGCTGGCTGATGGATGGACAGATGCAGATGAATGAACAGGTGAAGAGATGGGCGAGTGGATGGATGGACAGATGGATGGAGGACAAGTAGGTGGATGGGTGGACACACAGACGAGGGAATGAGTGGCAGGGCCTGGGGAGCACAGGCCTGGGCTTCGCTCTGAATCCCCAGCGGCTCACGAGCACGTGGCCCCGGAGGGGCTGTAGGAAGTGTTTGAGGAAGGGCAGGCCGTGTCACATCCGGCTCAGGTACAGGCAGGACACCAAGACACTGCCAGCGTCATCAGCCCAAACTCCCCCAGTGGCTTCCCCTCTGCACTGCTGAGGGCTGAGACCCCGTAGCTCCCCCAGAGCGCCCTCTGAGGCCAGGCAGCAGTGGCAAGAGGCCAATGGTGTGCGCCAGGCAGCCCAGCCCCCGCCCTCAGGAAGCTTCTCCAGGGAAGGGACGTGTCTCCCTGGAGTCCCCCGGAGTCTGCAGTCTGGCGGCGGCTCCCTGGAGCTTCCTGAGCCAAAGAAAGGTGCACCCGTGCAGTTCCAGTGTGGGCATCCAAGTTCATCTTCAGTAATGGACACCAGATCAGGCCTGACCAGTGGGCTTCTGGAGTCTGAGCTCGCACCTCAAAGGTCACAGAGGAAGACACAGCAAGGACAGATGGGAGCTCCAGGTCACACAAACCCATGTGCCCTGCGCCCACAGGGTGGGCCTCCGGGAGTCAGGATCAGGACCGCCATGTGCTTCTGCTGCGCCCCCGGCCAGCCCGGCCACCGCCGCCCTCTAGGCCCTCTTCCCGTCCAGCTGGGCCTGGCAGCGTCTCCCGGGCAGCTCTGCTGTGGCTTCTCCCACCGCACGGTCTTGATCCTCCTCCATGTCCTCCGGTTCTTCGCCACCGATCCTCTCCTGAAATCACAAGAGAAGCTACAGAGCATTCCAGATAACGCTGCCTAACTCCCGGGCAGGCCTCGCTGCGCGCTCACATTCAGGACAAGGAGCCAGCCAGCAGGGGGCACCGTGTCTGGTGCATAGGCAGCTCTGAGCACATCCCTACCGATGGCAACGAAAGGGAGGTCCAGCCTGGGACCTGCGAGCCTGAACCAAACGAGGAAGCGCTGCATTAAAAGTTGGGGCTCGTACCCTTGCGTGTGCAGACTTCCTCAACACAGGCCCCTGGGCCTTACATCACACGGGATGGATGCTTCCCGCGTCCCTAACGGCCTTCGAGATCTAAAAGCATGGTCCAGGGGTCAGCAAAGAGGCAAGGCACACGCCCTCTGCTCTGTGGCCCAGGAGGGTAGCCGGTGAGCCCGTCTTTCACCCGGGGAACATGCAAGCCCTCCCCTGCCAGGGATGGCTAGAACAAGTGTCAGATGCCAGGCGGCTCTGCTAAAACCATCTAGTGCTTCCAGCCTTTGACGCCCAATCTTCTATCACAGAACGGCCCACTTCTCAAAATAAGCAGTATTGCCCACTAACTGCAGCTGAGAGTTTGGGATTGGAAAATCATCGCCTCTTTAGGGATTCAAGAGCAAAGGCCCTTCCACGCCCGAGAGTGCGTGTTATCGCCATGACCTTGCGGGGGCTGGTTTCTGGCTGGGCTGCGGGAAGAGGCTGATGGAGCCCCATCGCTCCGGAATCGAAACCCTGAAGAGCAGCAAGCCACTAAGAGCCTCTCGGGACCGTCCTTGCCCGTGGCCTGGTCTCCCATCCCTCACTCTGGGGCACACGGCAGCCACTGCCACAGGCCACCGTCTACCATCCCGACAGGAGGGGCAGGGGAGGAGGAAAGACGAGCTTGTCTGTGCTTTTGTTCTGCTGGTCCATGGCAGAACCTGAAATTCAGATTCTTCAGTGGTGCCTCCACAGTGGCGAGGTGACAGCTGACCCCCATGTCCCTGGCTTGGTTCGAGCTTGTCTGGCTGAGAGACAGGACCGTGTGAAGCCACTTACGCAGGCCCAGCGCAGGCCCCTCCGCAGGGGAGCCCACAGCCCGCCAGGCCAGCACGGCGTGATTACCGAGAACCCAGGGGGCAGGCGGAGAGGACAGGCCCACCACTGTACCTTGCTGCTTTCCCCGTTCCTGGACTGCCTGGGTCCGTCCTCCTCAGGCGTCCGCCCGGGGCTGCTCCTGTCCTCCTCGGGATTCCCTGGGACAGCTGCCCTCCCGGAGCAAGAGAACAGGGTAAGCGAACAGGGGCGGCTCGTGAGGAAGCGGACAATCGACAGATTAGTAACACGCTGGGGACCCTTCCGCAAGCGGCGGTCACCGGATCACTGGGACCCAGTTCCATCCCGTGCACCTTCACACCGACACCTCTACAGCGCCCTCTGGAGGACACGGGACATGGAGCAGTGGTTCCACTGAAGCATTTCTGAGCTGGAATATTTATCTTCTCTCCCAGTTCTTGGGGCATTAAAAGGAGTTGGGTTCCCCACTCCATGCCGAGCCCGGCACTTTGCTCACCGGAATTTTCACTCACAAGTGAGCCCGCAATTGCACGTTAGTGCAGCATCCCCCCCCCGCCCCCCTCCAATCAGTCCTAACTCAGAATGGGACCGCTCTCCTGTCTGCTGCACCTCCCCGCCCCAATCACCACGGGGAGGTTGCGGGGGAGGGGTCAGATCCCGAAAAAAGTGTGCAGTCTCCTGGCCGAGTAGAAAATACAAATGAAACACATTTTTCGGTAAAAGAACAAATACATTACTCGGTTGTTACCTATATAACTACATTTTTAAGTTTACTTCCAGACTTTGCAAGTCAGCAAAATTAAGTTGACAGCAACGCTCTGTAAGTGCTTAAAAATACCAGCGCGCTTGCATTTTCCCTTGGCGTTTTCACGTGACACAGCAGGAGCGCCCCCGTGCGGCTCCGCACAAAAGTGCAGCCTCGGGAACCGGCTCAGAGCTGCTGGCCCCACTCACTGCTGCCTCCCTGCCCCTGGGACAGCGCCTGGTGCGGGGTTAGCGGGACCCGTCGAATGAATGAGCGACTGTATGAATAAATGAGTGAGTGAGTGAATGGATGAAGGAGAGAATGCATAACAGAATGAAGTGGGTAATCCCTTCTCATTTTTCTATCTTTCTTGAGGTATGAAGTTGTTTTTGTGTGTTACGGACTAACATATACTAGCAGCTAGTAAGTGCTTGCTTGTATTTTAGTCCTAACCAATGGAAGTTCAATAAGCTTTTAAAGGAATGCACAAATTGGCACTCACAGGTACAAGAACCTGAGACCACACAGGTCCAGGGCAAACCACCTTGCAGGACGCAGTACATGACAATGGCCACTAGAGGGAGACACGGAACCTCTCAGAGAGCAGCCTTAGACACAAAAGGTCACCCACCCCGTTTGGAGGGTTTGCTCTGGGCCCTTCCCAGCATAGCCCCCACCCCCAAAACTGCTGATGTTGCTGCCCTAAGGAACGTCGACACCAGAACAGGCTGGAGCAAGGTTAGAGGACACGGCCCCTCTACCCCCGCTCAGATATTTCACTCCTCTTTACAGAGACTCCCTCTGGCTTTCAACATTCAGTGCACATGGAGGAAAAACTCTTTCCCTGCAGATGATAATCGAATCTATTAAAAATCCACCTGGAAAGAAAGCACAGCTACAAGCTGAAGGGTGAAAAACTTCACTTGCAAAGCCGTGGGCCACTGGTTCTGGCCCCGGCCACACCCTGCGGCAGAACCCGGACGGCCCAGCGCACCCCCTCCAGCAGAGAGCCCTGAGGCGCACGGAGCTCGCTGCGGGCCGCGCAGATGCAGCCCTGACCCCGCCAGCCAGGCTTTACAGACGTCCTCTGTGGCCGAGCGGGGTGAGAAAAACATGTCCCACAAGCCTGGTGAATATTTCCAGGGCCATTAAAAGCCACAGGTGTTGTCAGACGCAGAATCGTGTGAACTTTAAAAGACTTAATCCACAAACGACGCTGCTTCAGAAATGGATTTCACAGCGTTTGAAAGGAATACCAGCTTCCCTCTGGAATGTGGAATGTCCACGCCTGACTGCAATTATCAAACGCCATGGGCCCCGCCGGCTTCCCTGCTTACTTCCACGGCATGCGAAGCTGCAGAAACCCCCAAAGGGCACTCGGAAGTAGAAGGACAGGCGACAAGAGCCGGGAAAGCAGAACAGCTCAAGAAAGCAACCGTAAGAACAACTGACTGATCAGAAACAGAAACCAGGCTGAGAGGCCCGGTGAGATTTCAGGGGGAGAGAAGATTCCAGAACCTGTCCGGTCGGGTGGCCCATGGGAACATCGAAGGGGCCGATCTCGAGGATTTCCGGGAACAGAGATGCAGGCTGGAGACGGCTACCGCGTGGGTGCGTCTGCAGCCTGCACCCGCCAACCTGAGGAGAACCCGGGGCGCCCACCTGGGCCAGCGGAACTGGTGCAGGACACAGCTGCTTGGCCGGAGCCGCCCTGGGGCGTTGAACCCAGCCTCGGGCCTTGGGGCGGCGGGGGGGTGGGGGGAACTGGAGACTAGCCCGGTGTGCGCAGGGAGTCCAAGGGCAGATGTTGTTTTAACTACAGAGTTTTCCTGACCTAATTGTGTCCTAATTGTAATGATGGCCCTTCTTCCTTCCAGGGACCCATGCCCGCTTCTGGAACATTCTCCACCCAAGTCCCCTCACTGGCCGTTTGAAGGCAGATGGCGAGTCTCGGGGTGCGCTGAGTGACGGCCCTGGCGTGTGACTTCAGCTCGGTCCCCTCTGAGCGGACGGCGCCCACTCTCAGCTCGAAGGAATCGCCACCCCCCCCCACCCCGCCCTGTCCCGGGCCCTGCGATTCTCAAGAAAAAGTCAGGTGCCCGGTTATGTGGGTACACCCCCCTTCAGCCTGTGGGGTTTCCACGTCACCCCCACATCCTGACGGCAGGGCATCAGTCAAGGAGCTGCGGCCCCCAAAACGCCAGGCGCCTTTCACAGGGCTGCAGGCTCTCTGTGAAACTCTGCACACCCCCAGGGCCGATCAGCTGGGCGCAGGGGCGCAGGGGCCCGGGGACGGCCCACCTCCCTGTGTCTCTCGCTCCCTGTGCCACGGGGCACGTCACGTAGGGGCCTTGGTAGGACCTCGGGCACAGCCCTCCTTCCCCGCTGCCCCGCCGCCCCGCTGGCAGCTGTAGGCGTCTGAAGAGCGTGAGGCCTTCCAGCTGAAAGGCACTGTGGTACAAACCGAGGTGGTCACTGTTATTGTCATTACACCCCGAGGCCCTCTTCCCTGTCGCTGACAAAGGTGAATCGGGTGGGGACAGCACCGGACGTGGGCCTGCAGCGGGGGAAGGCCGGTGCCCGCCCCTGACCAGTGGATCTAAACTACTGGGGCCCCCTGGGTCTCGGCAAGTGCACCCCGGCAGCCCCAGGGCCCGCCCCTCCCACCCCCGGCCCTCCCCTTCAGGGCCAAGCAGGCAGCATCCCTCCGCACTCGGGGAAGTCGGACGTCGAGGACAAGCAGCGGCCTGGACGTCCAGAGACAGACAGCCGCTCTGCCGCCCTGCGCCGCCCTCCCCTGCCTGCCGCGGGACCCGCCACGCCGATGCCCCCCATCCAAACCCCACCGGCAAGCCCCACGCCGAGGACAGCGCGTGTCTGTGGCAGGACTGCCTGCAGGGACAAGGACGTCCCCATATCTGTCCCGTGCTGCCCCCGAACAGGACCAGGTGCTCGTTCACAGAGCATGGGACGCGGCCACGTACTCTCCTGGAGGACAGGGGCGCACACAGGAGGCCGGCTCTTCACAGCAAGCCCTGCGTGTCTTCCCAAACGGCGTTTGTAACTGACCCCCTGCCAGGCAGGGGACTTCGCCTCCTTCCCGGTGACAGCGCCGGGGGTTCGGACGGAGGCGTGTTCAGGAGGGGAGGTGGAGGGGGTAAGGCCCCCCCCCCCCCCGGCCAGGTGTCGCCACTCCTGCAGCCACAGCGAACCTAGCGCACCTGCCGGGGCCCGACTCCATCCGCAGGAATCAATCCGCGCCTCAGTGACCGACAGAAACAGTGGGACCGAAGAGCGCTTTCGGTCGCCAACTCACGGTCTGGCGGTCGTGACTGTCGAAGCTGAACCTTCAGCCAGATGCTGTCTCGCTGGCCCCAGGCTCCAGGGGGCTCCACCTCCCACAGGCGCCCCCGCTCCTCCGGGTGGGCCGACAGGAACTTCCTGCAAACTGAGGAAAGCAGGCCCTCGTGAGCCCCGCGCCCCGCACCCCGCACACAGCCCTGCCCACCGCCTTCCCCATCCTCTCCTTCCCACCCGAGCCCGCCTTTCCTCCCCGCCACGTTCCTCCGCCCGGGTGGCCGTAACTCAACACCCCTGGCAGGCGGCTGAAACAAGAGACACACGCTTGCTCCCAGTTCTGGAGCGTGGAAGTCCAAGGTCAAGGTTTCGGCAGGTGTGCCTCTCCCCTTGGTCTGCAGACGGCCACCTTTGCCTGCGGCCTCCCCCCTGAACCCATCTGTGTCCTTCTACGGCCCTCTTCTTACCACCCCATGGGATGGGGCCTGCATGCACCTGCCACCTCGCCTCACCCTAACTACCCTCTGAAGGCCCCGTCCCCACGCACGAGCACACTGGGGTCAGGACCTCACCGCAAGACCGCAGGTGTCCCCTGTTCACCCCGCAGCACTGCCCCACCTCAGACCCTGCCCCTCCCAGCTCATCCTCTGCAGGCACTGTGTCCCCGAGTCCCTGCGGCCAGGCCACGGGGTGAGCTCCTCCGTGAGGCGCTGCCCCTCATGCAGCCGAGCACAAGTGCTCCAGCCCCGCTCGCAGGTGCCCACGGGGACCCCATCAAGCTCTCTGCGGGCTCGTCCGACCTGGGGCACAGCACAGAGGGGGACCTACAGGGTCCCCCTGCAGTGTTCGCAAGGAGCCGCCGAGCTAGCAGAGTGCGGGGTAGGATGTTCATTCTCCTGTCTGGACAAATGTAACTTCCCAAGCACAGAGAGAGCCGGCTTCCGATTTAGAATTCCTAGACGACTTGCGGTTTTGTACCAGAACGCGCAACACCCAGAGTGCCGGTCCCCAGCCATATAGCCCCTGCTCCTCGCAGACTGGCACCCCCCCACCCCCGCCCCTGTGCACACCCACCCACAGGGCCCATGCTCACACTCCACCCACATACCCCCAGCTGCCCCAGGGTCAAAGGACAAGTGAACTGGTGGCGTGGTTCGCTCCCAGGTGCACAGGCCTCGGGGTGGAGCCACTCAGGCCTGGGCACCACTGGCAGGAACGCCGGCAGCCTGGTGCTCGGGGCTGGCTCAGCAGGCGTGGCCTGCACCCAGGTGGGAGCCCTGCTCGGAGCTCCCAGACCCCTGTCCCGTGGAGAGAGGGGCAGCCGCCCGCTGGAAGTCCCTAAAGCACGGGGCCCTGGGCAGGCGGCCCTCTCGTCCAGCTAGAAGGCAGGCCTGCCCTGGACGAGAGGCGGCAGGTCCTCAGCTGCCAGGCTGCTCACCCATGTACACGGCACTGCCTTCCACTCGGTCCCCGGGTGCCCTGTGGCTTCTGGCTCTGCGGGGAAAGTGATGAACTGCCAGCTTCAAGTGCAAGGGCAAAGGCAATGGGGGCCCAGCAGCAGCTGTCTGGGTGCTGTGTCTCCCTGACATTGTGGAGCTTTGGTTTCTATTACATCTAAATTCAGTTCGTTCTGGGGCTGGGGAAGGGTCGGCCCCTGCCATCAAAGCGCCGAGTCCCGTTTGCACTGAAGTACCGGGAGGTTTCTCCGAAGGAAGAGGAGCGTCCCAAGGGCCTGCCCCCGGCCCAGAGCCTCCTGGATGCACAGGCGTATCCATCACAGCGGCCCAGGTGTTCCTGCCCGACGCAGGCGGGCTCACCTTGGTACATGGCGGGGGAGATCGGCCAACTGATGCCCAGGGCACCGTCCTGGCAGAAGGTCTCGCAGAAGTCCCGCAGCATGGCCATGCCCAGGCCTTGGCGACGGTGTCCCCTCCTGACAAACACGGTGTCGAAGACAGGCAGCAGGTAGCACGCGCCTGCGCCATCGCCGCACAGGCTGCCTGCGGGGAAGGCAAGAGACCGAGACTGCCGTCCGGGCCTGTACGGGTCCGCCAGGTCGCCGGCACCAGGGCTGGCTTCACGCACTGCACCGCTGAAGGCAGCCCGACGGAGCGCTGCATACCGCCAGCTTCCCCCGGTCACGATGACCGGCCCACGGCGGTAACTGCGCCGACGGCAAACCGTGCCGGGGACGCCCAGAGGCAGCGCGGCGCTCACCCCCCAGCTGGCCGCCCGGCAGCAGGAAGGGGTGAAGAGCTGGTCCCTGCTGCCGTTCGTACGAGCCTCAGAAATTCCACGCTGCGTGAAAGAAGCCGGATGTGGAAAAACACCGCGCACCGTGTCACCACACTGACCCGAAAGGCCCGGGACGGGCGAACGGACGGGGACAGCCGGATGGCTCCGTGCACGCCTGGGGCCAGGTGGGAGCAGAAGCTGACAGCAAACGCGCAGCCCCTTGGGGTGCAGGAAACTCCCCAAATCTGGATCCAGGTGCTGATCACACCCAACTCTCCACACTGGCTAAAAGTCACTGAATCGTACAGTTTCGTGGGACATAAAATTACATTTCGATAAAGTGACTTTAAAGGATACAGGGGGTTGTACTAACATGCTGCTTGAAAGACCCGATTCGGTGTGAGAAAAGAAATACAGCACATTTCTGGAGGAGGAGCCTCGTAGGCCCCCTTGAGAGGTCAGGGGAGCGTCCCCAATAGTCACGCAGGTGTCCTGTGCCCCCGGCTGAGGGGACCCTGTGAGGAGAAGGGCGCTTCACCCCCTGCAAACACACCCCCCCAGTTAACCACAGAAAACAACCTCACAAACCTCAGCTAAGGGACCCCCCGTACACACCCTGACAGGCACACCTCCGAAGTGTCCGGCTCAGCCAGCTGGCGGAGAGCTGAAGCCCAGTGGGTTTGAAGGGGGAGGGTCCCGAGACCGAACCCAGAGGAAGCAAGGAGACCACGGAGCAGACAGACAGAAAGTTCCGACTTGGTCCCCATTTAAACCTTCTGCTCTTTCCCACATCGCGTTGTACCAAAAGGAAAATGTTTTCGAAATATACAGCGATGAAAAAAATGCTATCTACACATGTAAAGAACGTCCAAAGCGAAATAAGAAAACGGGAGATCCAATAAAAAAGTGGGGAAAACTTCTGAACAGACATTTCAGCAAGGAAGACGCAGGACCAGGCCGAGATTGCAGGAAAGGCGGCCGGCCGCGCATGCGCGATCGTTGCGTTGCACACCTGACACTCACGCTGTGTGCCGACTGTAATTGAAAACAAACCTGAAAAAATTCAAAACCATGAAAGCAAGCAACTGCGAAGAAAGCCTGAAGAAGAGACCAACCCCTTCAGCAGACTGGTCCTTGCTCCAGTCACTTCTTGTCCCCCCCCAAACTGCTGCCATCACCCCAGCCTGCTGCCCGCCCCCAGCTGGCACCGCCCACCTGCCCCTCCCGGGGTGAGGTCCGTGAACCCCGGCACCCAGCCTGCCTTTGCACCTCAGCTCGGCCGTCAGCAATCGTATCCGTCCTGGCGGCCAGCGGGCAACATTAAAGAACAGAAATGAGAAGAACGATGATCAGAAAGTCATTCTACACCATCCACTGAGGCAAGGCTTCTACGGAGAACACGGTGCGGCCTGAGAAGCAAAGGGACGTGCGTGCAGCCTGCCTGCAGGCGCGGCGAGAATCGGGGTGCACGTCACACCCGCCCCTCGGGTCTGTGTCCACGGGCAGCTGCATCAGCCGTGACCGCTGTGCTCGGAGGTCCTCTCTGTGTGCCGCAGGTGCCCAGCGACCTCTCTGCGGCAGGAAGGCCCCCCTCCCCCGTGCGCCCCCAGAGGACGCCTGGTGCCCCTCACCTTTGGCCTTGGTTGTGTAAAATCCAACGGCCGCGCCGTCCCTCCACAGAACTTTAGCATCCTCCTTCCCGGAGTAAGGTAAAAAAAACATGTCGTCGTCGTCCAACCTTCTCTCCAGTCTCCCAAAAATGACGACGTTGAGGATGAAAAGCACAATCCTTTCCCCAAATGACTGAACCTTTGAAGGAATATTTAAAAAAAAAAAAAAAAAAGATGAAAGAGAAAAATCAGGTTTTGAGAAACTTTTTTAGAACGTGGCGCCGACCCACACGTCGGAGACAGGTGTACACTCCAGGTCGCTGCCCCTGGCTCGAGGGCCCCGACCAGCGTCCGCTTCTCCCTGGCACAAATATCCACGCTGGGTTCTATGTGTAAGACGCGGCCCTTAAATTTGTATCATCACCATCATCATCATCACCATCATCACCATCATCATCATCACTTCTGGCTGCGGTTTCTCGGCCTGGATTGGCTGGGAGACCTTTAGCAATTTACAACCTCCTCGGGCCTCAGTTTCCTCAGCTGGTCAAGGGCAAAGCCTCCCCCCGCCCCGCTACGTGGTGTCTGAAACCTTTGCCTGCTTTTCAACTGCTCTGATAAGAAAAAGAAGGCAGCTTGCAGCATCCTAGCAAATGGCACAAAGTGTTCAGTGCCAGTAAACTTGTTAATTGGCCCAGAATGTAAAATATTTCACCTTTATCTGGTGCCAACTCTGAGAGGAGGAAGATTTGCAAAAACCGCGCCAGCTGACTCTGAGAAGCCGCCCCGACGCCGCAGCGCAGACAGCGGCAGCCAAATCGAGTTCAGACTTACACAGAATGAGCCGGGCCCAAAACGTGATCGTTGTGATGTGGGAGGTTGTAACTGTCAACTAATAAAAGCAAAAGCGAGGAGGGACGCAAGAAGAGAAAGGCAGACTGCATCTGGAAAGAAGGAAGTATTCCATCAGACACTAGCAGGAGGAAGGCAGACAAGGAAAACGCCTCTTATCTGCCTGCTTCATCACGGAGGGGGGCGGCGGGGCGGCGGGGGTCGGGGGGGAACCTGTATGTGACCGGGGCTGAGGCTGCTTCGACGTGTTTCTGAAAACACACAACTAAGGCCCAGTTCTAATCCCTCGATTAGGACCACTAACTACATTAACAGAAAGAACGTTAACACCGCTCTTTTTGGGGGTAGGTGGTGAAGAAGAGCTGGCTAAGAAACAATATGGAATTGAAAGAAAAGATGTCAACCCCTCAGTTCCGTAAAAGGACCAGGGAGGTGGCCCCACAATGGCCAAAACACGGCTAGGACAGCCCCCTAACTGGTCCATCAGGCAGCCCACGCTGGCCAGCTCCCAGGACACCGTGGACTTGCTGGACTCTCCCTCCCTCGCTGAGAAGGAACCAACTGTGCGACACTCCGAGCTCAGACTCCTGGCCTGCAGGACTGTGGGACGGCCCAGCTGTGCTGCGTAAGCCCCCAGTGCGCCAGGCTCTGTGACGCAGTCCTGGAAACGAATCCCGGGGAGCCTGCTTTAAATTATTAACCCGGTGACGATACAAGGCCTCCAAAAACCCCCTTTGCAATGTCCGCTCTGAATGAGACCGCCTCACCTTCATCAGCCCTTCTCTGGCAGGGTCCGAGGTCCTCAGCACGTCTTCGGTGGCCCACCAGGACCCCTTCAGGTAGACGGCCACGACTGAGGAGGAAGCCGAAAGGAAAAGGTGACTTGCACGCAGCCCATGGTCCCCAGAGGCACGGTCTCGGCAGCCACTGCCGCCGCTCGAAGGACGGATCCCACGTGGGGAGAGCAGGCAGGTGCTGTTTCTAGAGCTGAAGGGTGGGGAGGACACCAACCAGGGCACAGAGTGACCACCCTCACAGGGAGGGGACGTCACAGATGTCCTCACAGACGGCCGCTGTCGGCCCCAGAACAGGATGTGTCCTGATGCTGCGGCACCGGCAAGCAACGCACGAACAATGACAAGTTCCAGGGCAGGGGTTCCTTGTGGTTTCGGGCCCCGGTGTTTGCCCCATCGAGGCCTCCCCCGCTATAGTAAACCCAACACCATCCAAGGGCCTCTGTGAGCCGTCCGAGAGCGCCCCCCACTGGAGTGGTAACTCTTACAAGAGACAGAGCTATGTGGGCCCCTCAGGACCCCCCGAGTCCACAGCTGACATTTGCGCTCACTCTCGGGGCCCACCGCAGGGGGGTGGGGTCTGCACTAACGAATGACTGCGCGTACCCGCCGTGACAGGGCCACGGGGCGGGCCTTCCCTGCCCTAAGAGTCCCCTGCGCTCCCGCTACGCACCCCTGCACCCGCAACCCCTGGTCTCCACGGCCTCCGCCGTTTCCCCTCTCCCAGCTCGTCCTGTAGCTGGAACCGACCCTGCGGGGCCTTTCTGGAACTCGCGCCCGCACTGTGGCAGGGGGCCGGTGGAAAGCTGCTCTCCCTGCACCCTAACCGCGGTCTGCCCTCCACCGAAACTGCTCGCCACCGGGCAAGTCACAACCCGGAGATGTTTCCCCTTGGCTCGCAGGATTATCAGAAGTTCCCGTGCTGGATTCCACCAGCTTATCAATAATTCACTCGGACACCGGGCTTATCAAACAGCTGCGATCCCTTTCACTGCCTTCTCACCACAAACACACACGCACACACACGCAGCCCTCACAAGCATAGCTGCTCCGGGGAAATTGACAAAGGAACCGGCCACAGCGGTCCCCGCGGTCCCGGCTGAGACCACACGCAAAGCCGTGAGAGGGATCGACCCCGCTTTGAAGCCATGTGCTTCAAGCCACAAGAGGGACATCTATACATCGTGTCCACTTCCAAGCGCCAGGTTCAAGGGCACAAGGTGTGAGTAACACCGGAGGTGCTTTCTGGAAAACTCGCCAAATTGCAGCTACACGACACAGCCCCCAGCAGTGTGGCAAACATTTGGACACTTTATTTAAAGTTCTGTTACATAAGAAAAGGGCCGGGGCGGGGCGGGGGGGTACTTCCTGGAGCTTATGAATATTTACTATACCACATTCTTGAAAACAACCAAGAAATTAAGTACCAACTTAATAGGAAACAGATTTAACAAGAGTCAGTCATATGCTTACATTATGCAAACCAGCTGAAGCCCTATAACCAGAATGCTACACGATGCAGAGACAAGGCGGGTGGTGCGGGGCGGGGCGGGGGGGGCTGATGTTCACAGGGGAGCTCCTGGGGGAACACCTTGTCACCAATCTGTTGCGTGTCCCCGCCCTGGGGGTGGAGTCCCAAAGTCAAGGCAACGCTGAAGGCCTGGGGCTGCCCACAGACCCTCGGCTCCTGGAGACCAAGGCCTGGAAGTGGGTGTCCTGCACCTTGACCGGCCACCCCCAGCCTCGGGGCCAGCACGCCCGCCACTCCCAGATCAGACGGCCAGCTCCACGCTCTCCGGGCTGGGCATCAGCAAGGAGGGAAGAGCCCGCCCACCGGGAAGGCCGCCTGGGGCTGCGAGTCGGCCGAGGAGAGCAGGGCTTGTGCGGACTGCAAGCCCACGCTGACGCCGACGCCGACGCGCAGGGCGTATGGCAAAGTCCGGGGCACCGGGCGGACGTGGCGTGGAGAGCTGAGGGAGGCCCCCTTTGCAAATTGCAGTGGAAGACCTGAACCCCGCACTTTTGCCAGATACATCAATTAAGGAGGGCTAACTAATTAAGGGCTGTTTTTTTTTTTTTTAATTTCTTATTAAAAAGGTCATAGCTGATCATTGTGGGACATCTGTAAAACACAGAAAGGTGTAACAAAGGTGAACTTTTCTAAATGGGGTCAAATTTAAACTGGGACTCCCTCGAGGTCAGAGACAGGTGCCTGGGCCCCCGGGTACGCTGGGCTCAAGGTGGACGGACGGACCAGAACGCTTCTCTCTCCCCACCTCCCCAGACTGGTGGCTGAAAGTGGTCACTGGTGGTCTGATCACCACACAGAAGAGGGACAGGTGAGTCCCTGCCAGAAACAAACCCCACCCAACCTGTGTCACCTGGCACAAAACCTCTACCCCGCACGGCTGCGTGGCCCTGGGCCAGTCACTTGACCATCTGAGGCCTCCTCCCCTCCTCTGTCCTGGCGGGGGGCGGGGGGCGGGGTGGTAAAAGTGGTCCCTGTGCTTCCCAGGGCTGTGGTGACACTCCAACCAAAGGGCCCCTGTGCGGGCAGCTCGTACATGCGGCTGATGACAACGGCCGACATTGTGCTGAAACGCAGGCCTGAATCCGTCTCTGCGGGCCAGGGGCTGTCTGCCGTCTTTAACACAGAACGAGCCCACGTGCGCCAATGAACGCACACCATGCGTTGCCGGAGCTCTAACGGCTGAAAACAGATCACTTCCGCTCGGTGTGGTCCTGAGTCCCACCTCAGCGTACAGCCACCATCTCCTGGGTATTCGCTTCCATCAGTTGTAAACGCTAAATCTGCAGCGCGTTTTTTCAAATGCATCCTCATCCACGCACCTGTCTTTGTGTCCCGGGGACTGACCAAGACCAGGATTTGGTGCTGAGGCTCGTCGCGGTGCACCGTGCACAAGCAAACGGAGGGCGCCTGGAGTCGAACCTGGGAAAGACAACGAGATCGCCGTTTTGTTCTCTCAGCACAGGAAGGGTGTGGGAAACCTCTCCGCAAGCAGCCATCGCTGAAAGGTCACTGTCACACAGAGGGGGGTGTGACGGGGGGCAGGCGACGTAGCATGGAACACTTACCTGCACTGAGCCAAACGCGAAGGGCGCCCTGGCAAAGGCTCTCTGCCGTCACCGGCCCGGCCCACCTGCTCCTCCCATCATTCCCCTGCCATCTACTCAGGTACAATTCCACACCCACTCAGGCTCCCCCTTCCTCGTGCTTCCTTGGGCCTCAGTCTGTGACAGCAGAGGGCCACGCCTGCCACACCGACCTCCACAGCCGTCCCGGGGCCACTCCAGGCACAGGCCTGCGTGCCGGGCACGGTGCCGCTCGGGCTGCCTGCTGCCCTGGCACAGAGAGCCTCAGCGCATGCTCGGGGTCTCTGACCGTGCCAGGGCGCTTCTCTCAAGCACCCACATCCCAAGCCCTCCCTTTGACCATCAGCCCCACAGCTCCCAGCTCCGGGGGCAAAGGGTCAGCACATTTCAGGGCAGAGGCTGTTCTGAAAACCAGGGAGGGTACAGGAGAATGAGAAAAGAATGTGAGGGCGGAGTAAGGAAGGCAGGTTGCTGGTAAAAGTCTACAGCAGGCCCCGCAGTTGCAGGGGACTGTTCCTTCACAAGGGCTGAGGCTGTAAGCATCTCCGTGCCCCCTGGTCTTCGGGTTGCCTCAGGGAAGCGTCCCCAGCCGGCCCTCCCGCAGCCTCCATTATGCGAGGTCAGCTCAGCCAGCAGAGGGCGGCCACGAGGCCGTCACAAACCCCGCAGGCAAAGCCCTGTGCCGGCAGGACAGGGGTGTACTGCAGACGGCCTGTGTTCAGACTGTGCTCTGGGTGTTTGAGAGCTCGCGCAGAGACAGAAACCGAAGGGAGACACGTCAGGGTGTTGACAGCGGTCAGCTGTGGGTGATTTCGTTTCCTCCGGCCTCAGCCATCGCTCGCAAAGAGTTGACAATGAGCGTGCGCCTACGTGACCAGGACAGTCAGGGAGGATGACTGCATTTTAAATGGGACGAGAGCGCTGCAAGACTGAAGATGGTAAATGATGAAAAAAAAAAAAGACTTTTAGGAAGGCCGGAGTGATGGGCTGTGACCCAGCCTTTCTTTGTGTCTGGAAAAATCCCTGGATTCACGAAGGAAAGTTCAATCTGCTGAAAGCAAAAAGGGGGTCCCACACCATCCCAACGTGGACCCTTTCAGCCTGGTGAGGGGCAGGAAACCGCTACCGCTTCCTAACCAGCTGAGGCTGTCCCAGGCCTGCCGGGAAACCAAATAATTAACTTCATAAAACGTTCCTTAGAAGGGGAGAAGAGAAGAGGTATACAGTCATTCCAGCATTTCTAGCCCATTAAAATGACTTAATTCTGGTAACTATCTTATTTTATTATGTTTTTGCTAATAACGCTGAAATTATTCACACACTAAGCATACACTATTTTAGCTTTTTAAAAAGTAACGTAGTCCATAAAGAAGTGTGAAATGAAAGGTGGTTGAAACCTCACCCGTAAGTCCTGCAGGGAGTCCGTCACCACAAGTCTCAGGTGACCTGACATTTCCCACACTCCCTCCAAGGTGCAGCCCCCAGCCCCCAGCCCCCTAAGGGTAAGCCCGGGCCTGGACCACATGCTTGCTTTCCTTTCTGCTTCAGCCGCCACTAGGGGGCGCTAAGCGCGTGCGTGGACAGTGGCCGCCTCTGCAGAGGAACCCGAGCGAACACCCGTGGGACTCTTCCAGGTGACTGCAAATCTCAAGGAAGCCACACTATATAAACTGCGCGTAGACCATTGTGTTAATTCACTCCGGAACAACTCCGGCACAGTGAAACGAAACCCTCTCCTCCCCAACCAGCTTCGCCGCCCAGAGAGCAACAATTTCTGGGCTGAGGAAAATCTCACGTGTACAAAAGAAGGAAACCTTGTCTCTTTCAGCAGACCAGCCTCAAATCTGAAAGAAAGATGCCTGACTCCGGTGCAGCCCCAGAGTCACAAATGCAGTCTTATCAGTGCTAAATAGCGTGCTGGCTGCCACTCATCCCAACTGATATCAAATCATTCCAATCACAAAATTTTAGAACTGGGTCACACCTCCGAGGTCAAAGACAGACCAAGGCCCTCGTTTTACAAACGCGGAAACTGAGGCCCAGCCAGGCATTATACACAGTATCTCAGCTGATTCTCATAACCACAGTACAAGGCCAGCTGTGTCACTGCCCCAGTTTTAGAGACGAGAACACCAAAACCAGAGAGGTTAAGACACTTGCTCAAGATCACACAGCCAGAAAGTGGCAGGCGTGGGCTTCACAACAGGCTGGGCTGCGTGGCTCACTGCCAGATTCTTCCGGGCTCTCCAGCAACGAGGAAGAGCAGACATACCTGCTCCCCAGTGGGAAGGGAGAAGACCTCTGTCCCGGGCTGCGCTCCCGCCCTCAGTGCGGCATAGTACGCCAGGGCGGCTTCCCGGTACCCGTCGGGGTCATCTTCCAAAACATCCACTGGGTACCCGCCTGCGAGGGGAAGAGAAGGCAAGACGTGCTATCAGTCTGACTGCTGTGTCACTTATCTCTTGAGGATGTTTTTAAAGCATCCAAAAGGACACTCGCTTTAAAGATTATGCTCGCCTATTTTTTTAATGAGAAAGAGACAAGCAGTGAGGCAGCAAGCAGCAAAGGAAAATATAGACATTCCTGCCGGCAGGCTTGGCACCAGCCCCAAGGAGGTGGGAGGCTGCACTCGGACCCTCTCGGACGGCTGCGGAAACCTCCTTTCTACGCCCAGACCACCGGGTGGCGTCCCACAGGGTCAGCCGCCGTGGCCAAGCGCCCCGAGACGAGACGAGCTGCTTAGAGCCTTGGTGACTCGGACAGGGTGGAGCCTGAGCCGGGACGGACCAGCATGCACGCACGCACGCGCAGGCGGCTCAGATCTGCCCCTTCTCCTTTGACAGGGCTGCTTTTCGTAAGAGAGTTCACACGTCCAAGTTCGTGCGACTCGGAACACTGCGCACGTGAGCTTACAGCACCTCTTCCTCATCGCCACACTTTTGGAGGAAAATCATATCCTGACATAATCACGTAAATTGACAGCATCCAGTTTGGCTGGGCAGAGGCAGCTGGTTTTCCGAGATGCCCGCCGGCCTCCGGCAGGCCCACTCCCCAGTGGGAGGGGCCTCTGTCGCCCCCTCCCCTTCACGGACCCCGAGTAGGACTCAATTCCGGTCCTCCTGTGGGTGGAGGAGACTGCGGAGCGGCTGTCTCCCTCCTTCCTCCTCCCAGGCCCCTCCTCTCCACCTCGTCCTCCCTCCACACACACAGTCAAGGAATCCCTGGCGCCCCATCACTGCGATGAGCCAAGACGCCCCCAGCACCAGTCGGACGTGACCACCCACAGGCCACACCCCACAGCTTCCCGAGCGGGTGGACTGATCCTGCTGGCCTGCCCGCTTGGTCTCTGTCCTACCGACCGACCGGATGCTCTCAGCTCAGGGCCTCAGGGGCTCCCATTGTCTTTGAACTTGCCCCCCCCCCCCCCGCCCCATCACAGGAACAATGAAGCCGGCCTCCCTGCGCCCAGGTGCCCGCCCAGTCGGCAGTCACTCCCACGTTCAGGCCAGGACACCAGGCCTGGCCTGGAGAGGAGAGTGCAGGGCCAGGCGGTGGCAACGCCGGAGCCTGAAGGCCTGTCTGATTCCCAGACCTGTGTCACACCCGCAGGTTGTCAGTGACCCACTCAAACGGTCTCCTGGACCCACCCCTGAAGGCCCTGTACACGTCCCCTGCCTTGCAGTCCCGGGCTCCTCCTGCCTTGCCCTCCCCAGGCCCATCTGAAAGGCCAGCACGCCCGGGAGCCTTCCTGGAGCCCAGAGAGGCAAGGGCTTGGGAAGCCACAGAGTCGTGGGTTCAAATCCCCGCTAGCTCTAGGATGGGAATTAGTACTCCTTCCTCTCTCCCTGTCCTGCAGGACCTCACACACCTTGGCCTTGGCCCCTCACTCCCCCCAACCCCCACCCCAGAAGTGGAGGGCTCCTCGGGGCACACTGAGAGCAGCCTCCTCCTCTCCCCGGTCCCACGCCCCCATGAAACCCCTCCCCACGCCTTGCCATTCGGAAACCTGGGTGGTGGCTCAGCTGAGCGAGCTCTCTGTTCAAACTGTTCATTTCACCTACCTGGTCAAGTGCCCCCCGCCACCACAGGTATGAAAGAATCCTCGGTGCCTGCCCAAACACGAGAAGGAGGGCAGACTGGGGAGAGGACTGTGCCACCCTGGTCCCCCACCGGGCTGCAGGCTTGCCGGTGAGACCCATGTCCATAGCTCCCTTGCTCACAGCGCCCCCGGGAGCGTCCACCCCTTCAGGGGCGGTGACACCCGCCGACACCACTCTGCAGCTGGCCCCGAGGGAGGGGAGGTCTGCACATCAGACCCTGGCCTTCCGCCCACTCCGGCGAGGGTGAGGGCCGACAGAGAAGCCCCGTGGAGAGGCTGGGTGTGGCTCGCTGAGGCCCCTCATGACGGGGAGGACACTGGGGTCATACTGGCTTGGTTTCCCTGAAGGGGCATAGGGCAGGGACACCTCACCCAAGACCACTGGGCCCAGAGGCCTGGCTGCCCCTGGGTCCCCACAGCCTGCCGAGGGCTGCCTGGCACCAGCCTGGGTGCGTGTGGCCAGGGGAAACGCAGAGAATGTGCTTGCCCCTTGCGTACCACGATCATCTCCCCGTGGTTCTGCTGCTGGGGTGTAAAATCCCCTCAGAGACCCAGTGGACGGCATCCCGAGGGCACCCGGGCCCCTGCAGGCTCTACGGCCTGGCCGGACCAGAAAGGGGTCCCTCGGGGGTCTTTACACAGGAAGTCCAGCAGAATTGATCCTGGGAGTGGGGCGGCATGGGCCTGCCCCTGGGGAGCAGGACCCCGCCCAAGGAACAACGGACTCTCCTTCAGGCAAAGGATCCCTGACTATCTCGATGACCCATGGCACCCACACTCGGTTCCCCTGTAAAGTCTGGAAGCGAAGCCCAGACCCCTGTGCCCCCCACACAGGGCCTGCTGCACCCCAAGCAGCTTGAGCGACAAGGGGGGGCCGAGACCCTCCGCCTTTTGGTTCTGATTAGTGCTCTTCCTTCCGGGGAAGTTCCCCGCCCCCCCAGGGAAACTCAGCAGCTTCCCCCTCACACGGAAAATGTCTGGGTTAGCGCTCCGCAAACCGGGCCAGAGTGAACAGCAGCGGGAAAGGTGGGAGAGGGGGGGCATCTGACACCAGCCAGGGAGGGAGCCCCTGCCCTTGGGGGAGAAGACTCCCCCCAACCCTAACACACACACACACACACACACACACACACACACACACACGGCCCTGCCCGCACGCCAGGCAGGAAGGAAGCCCCCCACCCACCCCCCAGGCCGCAGGGGCCCGAGGAAGTAAACAAGTCGGGGTGTCTTACGCACAGCACACGCCGGAGGCCAAGGCGGGCCGCCGGCTCGCGGGGGGGGGGGGGGTGTGATGGAAGGCAGACCCGGGCAGGGGCTCCCAGATGCGGAGCGCCAACAGGCTCTGGTGGCTTGGACGGAACAGGACATATTTCTCCAAAGCCAAAAGAATGTGATCTTTTCAGTACAGCGTAAAATGCTTTTATGAAGAAAAAAGGCCCACGGTTGAAATGATAATTCACTGCAGGCTGTAAGGAAATGGAGATCCCCAGATGAACCCCAACTTTAAGAATTCATTGTAAGCATATGTCGGTTGCAGTCACCCAAGAAACATAAGCATTCTTCTAGGAAAAAGACTTCAATCATTCCAGCTCTTTGCGCTGAAGCTTGAGCTCCCAGGGTTGCTCGAAAGGGGTGCCACACCCCCAAGCCAGGCCTGGACCCCCCAAGGAGCGGCCAGCCACCGCTGGGGAGGCGGATGGGGCCTGATGCTTGAGGGCTTTCCCAGCATCCAGGGGCCCTCCCTATGTAAACAGCAACGCCAGTCAATGAGACCCTCACGGGGGTCAACGCCCTGCACTGAACCATTGATGAAGTACAGCCTGCAGAATATTCTCTCCAAAGACCCCTTCACCGCAAAGATCAGGGAATTCTCTCGTTGCAGCAACGCGTGATTTTTCTCCCAGACAAAACGTAATAAAGGCATTTGAAATTTCACTCTTGGAACTTTACCGGCGGGGTCTACCCGCTGGTAACTGCGCGACATTGTGTCACTGGAAAAGCTGGCTGGAATCACATGATCTTTTTAGCAATGGGGACTGTCACTCTAAAATTGCAAAAAGAGCAATTCTTGCTCACAATGACACGTGAAAAAATTTAAGGGTGCAAAACCATAAAGTGTTCAGCTTTCGTTTTTAAAATGGTGAAGAGTAGCTATTGCTCGTGCAACATGTTTCGTTTTTGCTTTTATTTTTACAGAAGCGGCGCGTTTTTCCCTTCGGAAATTGCTTTTCTTCTAAGAGGAACTTCTTGTAGGAAGGATCCTCGTTACAGAAGAACCCTGCCACGCGCCTGACTCCGGGCTCGGCAGGGAGAAGAGGCCGCAGTGGTGACAGGCGAGGGACGTCACGGAGGGGGTTTGAGCCCGAAGCTCCGCTCGGCCAGGGCGCAGGGTGGGGCCTGCGTTGTGCTGTGTGGTTCGACTCCCAGAGCCAAGTGCCTGTGCGCTCCAGGAGACGGCAGTGCTCACGGATGCGAACTTCACCCCGCGGTCCCTGAGCATTCGGCGCAGGAGGCCAGAGAGCTGAGCAGCGCTTTTACCTTAAAGTAGGGCTGCATTTCATCTGCATTTATTATGCATTTGTTTCTTGTAACAGGGCTGATGCGCGCAGCGGGAAATACCCGCATACCCACAGCTGGCCCAGGCAATAGCATGGAATCCAAGCTCTGTGTGCCTTTCCCTGTGACCTTCCCCGCCTTAGGCCAGCGTTCCCGTGAGGGTGCCCTGAGGGCCACAAGCCCCACGAGCCGTGCAGGGGAGGGGTCTCTGGGGCTCGGAGCCCACCTGTTGGCAGTCAGAACGTTCTGAAATTCTGCAGTGGTGGAATTTGCTTAGCCCCACACCTACGTCCCAAACTCACTTCACTGGGGACCCCTTGCTCCCAGACACTGACTGGCAGATGACAGCACACACCTTGGAGAAGAGGGCTTTGAAATCCTGCCGGGGCGGGAGGACCCCCGTGGCCAAACTGACAGCAAACCCACCAGGGCCCAGACGGGGGGACAGGGCCCGAGAACAGGAGGTAAAGCAAAGACGCACGGGGCTATTTTCGTTGGTTTTTCAAGAGCATCTGATTGCCAAAAGATCCTCAGCGGAGAATTGAAAAAATAAATGTTGGAAGGCAGAACGCAGAATATGTTAGAATGTTTCGAGCAGATGAGCGCAGCCGTCAGGGAACAGGCAGCTCGGGGTCTGCAGCGGGTGGCGGGGAAGGGTGGTGTTCTGACTGACAGGCAGCCTGTTGCTCGGTTTTCACACACTTCGTATTGGCCAATCTGCAGCTTGTCGTTGCCTTGGCTGGGACCGAATCCCTCGTCCCAACTCTGAGGTGGAGAAACACGCAGATGACTCTCGGTGCCGCCCGCACAGAAGTGCATGTAACCCTAACTGCTTCTGAAGCAAAGGTCCCCCGCCCCGAGCTTCGGTGAGTCTTCCCGCAGGCGAGTGATGCAAAGATAAAACCATCTCTCCGCCGGAATCGTGCAAAAGGGTACGAGGTGGGACTGAAACACACTGTTCCTTGCGCGTGCGAAGAGGTGCCACCTTGGGGACAACTGGGGAGCCCTCTTTGGGGCAGACAGGAGGAAACGCGTTCTCAGACGGCTGCTTCCTTGATGAACGGTGACCGAAGAGGGGCGCTTACTGACCAAAGGTAGGAAGGTCAGGCCTTCTCGCCCCTGAACTTGAGCCCCTCCATCCCATGTGGCCCTCATTACGGGGCCCTATTAGTCAGACCTTCAGCGGGACAGAAGAGGCCTCTGGCGCGGGCTCAGGAACCGGGAAAGCCTGCCTCTGGGTCCTGAATTTAACTGACCAAGAGCTCGTAAAAACACCGGCTCACGGGGAGGCCCAGCGCCAGCGGTAAAGGTGCAGGGGACCCACTGTCCAGAAGGGAGCAGGGCCCCACCCACACAGCACAGGACCGGAGAAGGGGAAATCGCTCCTCCCCACGGAGTCTGGGCTTGCTCCTCTGGGCAACCCCACCTCTGGCCTTGCTCCTGGGATCCCCTCCTGCGCATCCATCTGCCGCACTGCGAACAGTGACGCCCCTGAGGAGGAGGGGGAGGAGAAATGGGCCTCTACCGGGCGCCCAAGTAAGGAGGGGGTTGAAAAAGCAGACCGGTCCCCAGTCTCCACGCCCAGGTCTAGACTGTTTCTGAACATATATATTTAAAAAAAAAAAAACTGCCATAAAACAGTCAGCGCAAACCATAGAATGAGACTCACAAACACCGCAAATGCTGGGATTATCCAACACAGAAGACACAGATACTAAATATGTTCAAGAAGTTTAAACAGGGAATTTAAAGGGCCAAGACTTTTTCAACTGCCCACCAGGACTCTAGGGGAAAGAAAGCAGATCTTCTAGACCTGAGCATCTTAAACAGCCAGTGCACTGAGACACAGACATAGTAAGAAATTACCCAGCATGCAGCTCGGAAAAGCTAAACGGGCAGAGAACACCCAAGGAGGGCAAGAGGCATGGAGAGCAGAATGCTGAGGGCCAGTGACAACGCAACCGAAGTTCCAGAAGGAAGAAACAAATAATAGCCCTGGCTGGTGTAGCTCAGTGGATTGAGCGCGGGCCTGCGAACCGAAGGATCGCGGTTCGATTCCCAGTCAGGGCACATGCCTGGGTTGCCAGGCCAGTTCCCGGCAGGGGACGTACAGGAGGCAACCGCACATTGATGTTTCTCTCCCTCTCTCCTTCCCTTCCCCTCTAAAGATAAATAAATAAAATCTAAAAGGAAAAAAAAAGTACTTAAAAAAATCTTAAAAAAAAAAAAAGAAACAAATAATAAAAAAGAGCCAAGATCTGAAGAAATAAAAACGGAATTTTTTTTCAGAATTAATGAAAGCTGTCTACCCTCAGATTCTGGAATCCCAATCGACCCTGAAGCAGGAGAAAGAAAAAGGAAAAAAAATCTCACCTAAACTCACTGTGGTCAGACTGCAAAACAACAAGCAGAAAGAGGTGACCGTAACAGCAGCCGGAAGGGACACCCGGACCCTCCCGGCCACGCACACAGCCAGCCGCCTCCCCACCAGCAACCACGGACGCCGCAGGCAACCGGCGAACGTGTTTCGGGCACAAAGGCAAATGCTTTCACCCTCCACCTTGCAGAAGCGGCTTCCAGGAACGGGAGTGAAACAGAAAAATGTTTAGAAAAGCAGAACCTGTGTAAGCTGAACCCCAGTAGCCTATCCTCACTCTGTTTCTAACAGGTGCCTTTCAGGGGAAAAGAAAATGACCTCGAGAAAAAGTCAGATGGGAAGGAAAGGCTGAAAAGTGGCCGGGACCCAGGGACAAAGCCCAAGCCAGTACAGACCACCACAGCCAAGACTGAAGTGTCAGAACCGGCTGAGCGGCTGGGTAACGACAACTCGTACGTAAACTGCGGAGGGCTCATTAAGAGTGAAAGCAGCCAAGGCCCTGATAGGACTCCAGAAAAATGCGGAACCGATGACTGTCCCAAGTAATTGGAGTTCATGTGCGTATTATAATTTCTAAGTGAGCCCCTAAAAGAACAGAAACACATATTAAATTTCAAAACCGGAGAGAAAATGGAATTCGGGCAAGAATGGGGGGGAATCTCAATTTAAAAGATGGCAAGAAATGAAAACAAGATGATGTGTGTTGAATTGAATGCATATTTAATTGTTATTCATTTAAATTCATTTTGTTTCAGTATTTGATGGTTATGATTAAAAACAGATATTCATCAACAAATAACTAGAGTAGGTTTTTGGCAGGACAGATTTTGTTTTATTAGTGTTTTCACCCCATGTATTTTTTAAGATTTTAATAATGTTTATTCAATATTCATGTGTTGTGAAAAAAATACTAGGCAACGTTTCCTTCTACAGAACTTATTTCTTTACAAGATGCTCCGATAGCCCCAAAGTGGGTGCCATGTGTGCCTCAGGGAAGCCACTTACTGGGAAACACGAAGGTCAAGGCCGACAATTCCCGGGGCGTTCGATCCTCCTGCCCACCCACAGCGCACTGAGGGGCAGCACCTGGAACCCGGGGCCAGTGTGAGGGGGAAGCTTATGCAAAGGTGAGGTCTCCACACAGCACGGAGGGCTGCTCAAGCACTTACCACTGAATGAGACATTTAGGGACTCTGATTAGGGCTTATTTCAACGAAATGCAAGGGCACGAACACGGCTTTCTCTCGGTGTTAGTGGAATTTGCAAGTAGTGGTTAGAGACTCGGTTTCCAAGAAAAACACATTTATCTTCATTTCTGCAAGGCAAGGAAACCCAGTGGTCTAGGAGTCGTGGGGCCCCGGGAGCCCCCAGCACACACAGGGACAGGAGCCCCAGGGCCCTCCCTCCCAAGCCCAGCCCTGGGCCCCGTCTGCGCTGCTCTGAAGGAGCACAGAGACATCAGAGGGAGTCTGGGCCTGGCCACGCTGCAGGCCCCGGGCGAAGCGGGCACCCAGGGCGCAGCCGGCCGGGAGTGTGAGAAGGCTCCGGGGGCGGGGGCGGGGGGGGCAGCGAAGGGGGCCGACAGAGTAGCTGGGCTTCAGCACGGAGCTGCCTCTGGAGTCACACACGCTGCGTGCCCCACCCCCCCACCCAAGCCTGCTGATGGGGCCGAAACCCCGAGGCAGAGGAGGGGCGCCCTGAAAGCAGGGCCTCTGCAAACCATGGCAGACTGAGCGGCATCCGAAGGCCCCAGGCCGTCAACAGCTACTGACAGTCACAGAGCTACAGCCGCCGCCGCCCCCACCACTAGGAACTCTGACCTTACAGTCTCATGACACGGGGGGAGGAGGAGCATCTGGCCAACCAATGTGATGGGATTCCGCCCTGCAATTGGTGTCTAAATCGGACAACACGGCAGAAAACACAGCCATTTTTCTAGAACCCTCTGTTTGGAACTTGCCCAGGCCGAGCTACAAACAGGAACGTCACCAGAGGAACAGGGAGACCGCTGCTGCTGGTCACCAGACTAGGGTTTCAAAGGTCAGAAAGGCGACGCCTCAGTGCGCACTGCCCTCCCACCCCCGGCCCGAGCCCTGACCGCCCGGTCATTCACTCGGTCCTGCCTGGGGAAGGTGAGGAGCCAGCTATGCCTGGCCTGCCTCGGGCGGCAGAGATCCCCGCCTGACAGGCGTGACGCAGCCCCTGGGGTCTACGGGTCGGGGAGAACCAGGCCTGTCCGTGGCACGGGTGCCATTACATGGCACGGAATCACCACCCGGAGAACAGGGACACGCAAACGCCAGGGCCACCGGGAGGGCCCACTCAGGACCCAGTCCTCCGGGAAGAGCGGGGTCCCTAGAAAGACATTCTGGGGACACGTGGACCAGGGGCACCCCAGGGGTGGCAGGCAGCTTGCTTCACCCTACATCCTGATGCACCCAATCCGCAGAAGGGTCCTTCCAGCGATCCGTCCCATAGCCAGGGACCCCCGTGAGGGGGCTGCAGTCTGGGGGTAGAAGTGACCGACAAGAGGTCACGGCCACGTGCACTCCCCAGACGGCCTTGGCCTTGGCCTTGGCCTTCCGCTTCCCTCCTGACAAAGGACTGGAGACTCTCCGAAGGCCACAGAGCACTCAGCGACCGTGACAAGAGCCCCGATGCCAGCCCAGCCCCACCTGTTGCCCCAGGGAGGCCCTGCCCCCCAGCAACGGAGGCCCCCATATACCTGCCAAGCCCACGTTCCTCTGCGGGGGTGCACCCACACAGCTGGGAGTAGAGGAGACCCCAAATGGCTGATGAGTATTTGACACATTTGAAGTTTCATGTCAATACAGTGTCTTCTCTGAAGAACTAGCCCATGCATTACTTCCCTGCTGAGCCTCCAGTTTTGGGGGGCTGGGGTGGAGGGCCCCACTTTGAACCTCCCCCATGTCAGGTCCCTTCCTATGGGGAATCAGACCGCCCCACTTCCCCTTTGAATCCCAACACTGCCACCCACCAGCAAGGAGGCCTTGGGCACGCTACCTCACCTCCGAGCCTCGGCCTCTTCCCCAGTAAAATGGGGGTAACGGCGGTACCCGCACTTACCATCCATGATGGGGTCAGCGAAGGGGGCACCGGCCAAGGCCTCGGAGTGACACCTGGCACACAGCCAGCGCTCAGGGCTAGGTTCCCAAAAAGGGTCTCCAGTCTCTCAGAACCCGGAGGGAAGTGCTCCTTCCTCACTACACCAGCACTGCAAGCTCAGCCTCCACCCTCTCCCCGTCCCGTTTGGAAGGGCAGCAGCACCCACCCAGCTGCAGGGCATGATGTGCGGACCCCTGCCCCTCCTTCTGGGCCGGCCCAGGTCTGCCTCTGCCGGCCTCCCTCAGCGTCCGGCCTGCCTACGGCTTCTTTTCTTTCTGGTCTCAAAGCGGGGTGTCAGAACCCCCTCTCTGGGCCCTCAGCCCGTGGCCTCCCATCGCCCAGGGGACACGCTCTGCGGCTCTCTCCACCCAGCCGTGGGACAGGCGCTGGCTTTTCCAGACGCCTCCTCCACTCCGGAGTCTAGAGTCCACTCCTTCAGTGGTGCCACCTCTGTCCCTGTCCCCCTGCCCCAAGCTCCAAGTGGACCTGGGTTCTCCTCCTTGCTTGGAACTTTCCTGTCTACAAGCTCTGCTTGGTCTCCGGTGCAAACCGCCCAACCCCTGACGTTCCCGAATCGGACCCCTGAACCTGCTTCCCAAACGGAGGTTATAAAACAGGCAATTCTCACAAACGAATTGAAATTCTGTGTGTAAACAGAAGGGGTCGGGGACAAACAAATGGCCTTCTCTGCGTCTACTCTGAATTTCAGGCTGGGCCACAAGGCAGCTCTGACGAACACAGGGTCGCATTTCATCCTCACGAGACAGCTTAAGTCCTCGTTTTACAGATGAGGGCAGTTCAAGGTGAAGGATGAGGGGATAACAGGACCGGGCTGTGTCCGGCTGTCGTTGCCTTTCCCACTGTACTCCAAGCTGCCACGACAGCAACAGGTAGTCTGGCGGAGCCTAGGGTCTTCAGCATCGGGGAAATTACACGCATGCGTGCGCGCGCACACGGGCTCGGGTGGGGGAGAGGAGGGGATATGTGTGGTCCTGAGGCAGGCCTTCATTATTGGGGGTGCTCCCAAAGCCCCCTGGATAGCAGCCCCCCAGTAGACACACCGATCAGACACACCAAGGTCCAATGGCCTCATCTAAATAGAGAACACACGTCCAAACAGGGGTCCCATGCCCTCCCCCCACTTTTGGCGCTAGGGTAAGCGGGAACTGGACACGGCCTTGTCTGAAAGCAGGACCCTCGGTGTAAGGCTTCCTCGGGACAGGAAGAAGGCTTCTCCTGCCGAGAGGGCCGGCTCCAGCCTCTTCTGGAAGTGGGAGCCTGGGCAACAGCTCAGCCATAAGTCCAGCTGTGGACTGACCCCAGTCCATTAGGGTCCAGCGCATGTGGAAAGGATTCATGGGTGACCGCTGTGTGTCCTCCGGGCCATCGGCAACCAAGCAAGCCACTGCGAATGCTGAGATCAGGACAGGAAGACCCTTAAAGCGCTCAGGCCAACCACACTTTTCAGAGATGGAGCTGACCGTCGTTCTTCCCGTGGGAAGGGAGCGGGCCTGGTGGACCCCACACGGCTCCGCGCAGTGGGTGGGAGGGTCTCCGACTCACAGGCCGCCCGCCCAGGTGCGGACAGGCTGAGCGTTAAAACGCAGGAGAGAGCGTGTGTGCCCCCGAGGCACGCCTTGGATGACTATTGGGGGTGCTCCCAAAGCCCCCCAAGTCCTTAAGTGGGCAAAAATCTCCATTTCGGGTACAAAGAAAACGACATCAAAGAGTAAGTCATTCTTCTCTTGCCCCAGTTACATACAAACTGGTAACCTCACTCGCTAGCCACAGCCAGCCAACCAACATTTCAGAAAGGACCGCGTAAAAAATTCAAAAAGGAAAGAGTACTGTCACCTCTGAAAGCAGAGGCAAAAAAGCCCTTTGTCAGTCTCCAGACCAGTGAGAACTTCCCTGAGGAATGTAACTAATCCACCCGATTGGCTAGGGGTCGGTCACTTCCCTTCCCTAACTCACCTGCGGTCAGAGGGAAAACCGCTCCAAGTCACAGCTCTTACACGCAAGTCCCAAACACAAGGACGTAAGTCCTCACTTAAGGTCCTGAGTCGTTCCACGACTTCTCGCAGAACAAGTATAACGAAACCAGTTTTGCCACAGGCTGGCTGAGACAGACGAGAGCTGGGTGCTCACTGCATCTCATTAGAATAAAACCATTGTTTCCAGTCAGGGACCAGCTAGCTGCACAGTCAGCCTCACTTAAGGATGGGGACGCGTCCTGAGAAATGGGTCCCTTAGGCCATTTCTTGCAAGTTGATCGAACCGCGAGGGGACTTCCCCTAAGCCCGCTCACATGCAAACACTCGCTCTTGCGCGGGACTTTCAGAAAAACCTCTGCCGAGCTGTTTCACGTGCTTTCTCTCCCCCGGAGAGCGGTGCGTAGCCCCACTCCAGCCCCGAGGCAGCGCGCTCCAGGTGCTGCCTAGAAACCCAGATTCAACTCCCATCCCGCCCGCTGCCTGGGGCAAAGCTGGCCGTCCCCAAGGGGCGGGAGGGGCGCCTGCCGGACCCGGAGCTGCGCCGACCGGTGTCTCGGACAAGGCCTCCAAGGCGTAGAGCTTGCCAAAGCCGGGTCAGCCCGGCTTGACACCGGCTGGCCCCGGGGGCGGCCAGAGAGTCCGGGTCTGCTCCTCCCGGCGGGGGGGGGGGCGGGGGCGGGGGGAAGCGCCAGAGCCCCACCAGCCCCGCACCCGACGTCCCCCGCCCACCTTCCCCTGGAGGCAACAGGTGCACGGATCTCGGAGCCTTGGCGCCAACTCAGGGAAAGTTTCCCTGGCCACCACGCTGTTTACGGTCTCGTTTTGCAGCACCGGAGCCCAGAGCGATCCGGCCACCCAGCCATTGAAACCCGACGCGCGGGGAGGGGCCGCCGCGCAGACCGCAGCAGGCGAGCTCCGCGGGGCCGGCCGCGGCTCCACTTACCTGCGGCTCCGCGGGGCGCCCCAGCCTCCATGCTCCCGTCCAGCTCCGGCGCCCGCTGGCAACGCGCCGCCTTCACCTCCGCGGCTCCACCCCCGCCCCCAGGCCTCGCGGGCTCCTTCCCCCGGGGCTGCCCCGTCCGGATCCCCCGGGGCTGCCCGGACTCTTCCCACCGGCCCCGCTCACTCTTGTCCCCGACGGAGGAGCAGACACCACACGGGCTTCATCGTTAGCGACCCCTGGCTCCCAAACAGTTTGCAAAGCGCTTTTGCCACTTCCAAGAATTGTTTAATTCCCCTTAATTCTTTGGAATAGGAAACTGTTGGGGCCCCCACCCCTCGCCAGGGCCCCTGGGTGTTTACTGGGCACACCCTCACCACGCCCCTCCCACCCCGTTCTGTTCCTATGATGGAGAAACGCGATCGCATTATCCCTTTTCGAAAATTTGCACAGCTGAAATGAAAGGCGCAGGTGCCCAAGGAGGCCCAGGAACACTTACTGCCCATTCCACAGTCGGACCCATTGTCCCTGACAACCTACAGCTGCCGCTTTCGCCAGTAACTGACTATTTCAGTGATTCGATCTGCAAGCTTACACTCACTTGAAACAGTGACAGTCAACTCGAGGCCCCTGCTTCTCCGGCCTGTCTTGGCCGGGTTCAAGGGGCTTCTCACAGGGGAAGACGGCAGCAGGACGGGGTTTTAGACCCAGCAGCCTTGGACCCCAGGCCTTCGGGCGCCTCCCCTCTTTGGCTGGCAGCTCTGAAGTTTGGGGGACTGGTCCCTTCACATGCGTCCTAAGCCCTCTTGGCCTCTGTCCCTGATTGGGCCCCAGTTGACCTGCCTCGCCCTCTGCTCCAGCAATTAGTCGTTGGGGGGGGGGGCTGCGGGGGAGCCTCCCACCTGAGGAAGGCCGCAGCCACCCCCTACAATGACAAGTGCCTCCAGACCTGCTTCCCTGCATGAGGCTGCAGCAGGCGCACACTGCAGCCCAGCGCTGGGAGCTTCCCATCCCTGAGTCACCTCCTGGAAGTCCGAGGTGTCACTTTCTACAGTGAGGGAGACACAGGGCCCCCTGGGCCACAGCATTCAGGGCACCTAACTCCTCCACCCACGGCACCCTCATTTGATATGTACTCATTAGGCTCTACCATGTGCGCTGAAGAAAGTGAGGATGCTGAGCACATGGGAAGGGGCATCGGCAAAGACTGCAGCAAGTGCAAAGGCCCTGAGGCATGGACAGGTCTGCTTTGGCTCCTCACACTCTGTTAAGCTCACAGTCTGGGGCGGTTCTTTAAGCTCCTAGCACAGAAGGAGGAAAGGGTCTTAACTTCCTCTTTAAGACATGCTTCTTCAAGGCCTTGTTACTTTTTTACAAAGTTTTTGTGTTGCTTTAACAGTACTCACATAGTACCTGAATACATGTTCCTTCGGGGAGGAAAAAAAGTTTTAATAATAGAATGAAAAGTCCCCTGCTTCTCAGTCAACCCTGCCTCTTTTCCTTCCTGCTTTCTGGGTTTTCTGCCTTACTTGGGCAGGCTGACACCACCTCAAAATTAGAAAATAAACTCTTCCACATTTTCTTCCAATATTTTCTGTCCTCTAGACTTGAATTTGAATCCAAGCATAATGTTTGTATGTACGTGATGTAAGAAGCCAGGCGTCCCCACACCATTAAGTCCCCACTACCCTGAATGACTTCCTGCGTCCCACATTAAGTCCCCGTCTGTGTCACGGCTGCTTTCTCGGCCATTTTACTATTTCTACAGCAAGGTCACACTGTTTTAACTGCCATGGCTTTACCAGGTGCTTGGGTGTCTGGGAAGGCAAGTCCTTCTTATCAACTATTGGAACCTGCCAGGTACGGATACTGAGGTTTGACTGAAATTAGCATATGGTCTTGACTATTAATTTGCATATGAACACCTTTAAAGTTTTGAGTCTTCCCATCAAAGAAAAGGAGCACAACCAGGCTTATAGCAGCCTCTTACAGGGTTTTTTTTTTTTTTTTTTTTGCCTCTTCCAAATAAATCTAATATGTTTCTTGCTAGGTTCCTTCCTGTGTATTGCTGATATTAGCTGGCCATCATGAATGGGCTGTTTCTCTTCCCCAGTTACATTTTCTAGCTGGTTATTACTGATACATGAGAAAAACCATTGGTTTTGGTGTACACCAGTCTCATATGCAGCCAGCTGCACGAGATCCAAATCATTTTTAAAGTAGATTATCACAGATTTTCTAAGTACACAGTGAAACTGTCTGAAGATACATTCCTGGATTCCCAAACTTCCCTCAAACCTACTGGGCCACTTAGCACGCACTTCTGACACTAAAACTGCCCCTGACTCAGCAAGAAAGCAGGGAAAAGATTACCTGCACGTGTGTCCTGGAAAGCGTGTTTCCGTACGGCGTCCCTTGCAAGCCAGGAGGCCTCACGCGTTGGCCCGTGTCCTCACCTGGCCCCATCCACTCATCTGTGCAGGAACTTCCTCAAGGCCGAAAACACAACTGTAGTAGCCATCACCCAGGGAGTTGTGAAATTTGAAAGAGAAATCCAGTATTTAGACAACAAGGCTAGCAAGCTACTGGGTTTTAGTAAGTTAACAAATTCCTATGGCAACAGTCATTACTTCTCAGTCAAGGAGATGGGGCTTTCTAAAAAAAAAAAAAGGAAAAGGCTTAGCAAAAATCATTGAACAAATAAAAGACAGGAGGAAAATGTAGGCGAACCTTTCTCCCATAAAAGACAGGGAAAATATTACCTTCTGATGTACCCTAGAAAAGCACCGGAAATTTTCAAACACCAATTTTCAAGCCATTCATTCACAATTCCCAGGCGAAGTTCTTTCTAAAAACTGGAATCTTCTACACCAGTTTTCCAGGGAATGTTGAAGAGAATCCCAGCATTGTAACCTGGTCTCTAATGTACCGATTGTTTTAGGACAGTTTTCAACGGTTGTTTCAGAATGTTATGAAAGTCTCAAATGTTTGCATTTTAAATAAGTACATGTTAAAAGCATCTGAGAACTATGCTTTGTAAGAAAGGTTAGAAACACAATTCTATGGTGTCTGACGTCCCCAAAAAGATGCAGGCACAGCGCTAGGGTCCTGTCTCCCCTGGGGGCTAGCGCTGAACCTCACGAAGGACAAGCAGAGATTTCACACACATCCACAGGGGAGAAGAATCTACCCACTGATCTCTGCCCCCAGCAAGCTCACTCCAGACTAGGAAAAGTTAAACCCACAATAGTTCAGAAAACAAAAATGCCTACCACATTTTTTCAGAATGCTCTAATCTACCACTGGGCAAACCTAACAACAACAACAAAAAAAAGGCAGAATAATGGGGGTTTTGATGGAATATTCAGAATCATGCAATCCTCATTTTGACTTTAATTATTTTTAATATATTTTATTGATTATGCTATTACAGTTGTCCCATTTCTCCCCCATCATTCCCCTCCACCATGCACACCCCCTCCCACCCACATTTCCCCCCTTTAGTTCATGTCCATGTGTCATAAGTTCTTTAGCTTCTACACTTCCCACACTATTCTTGCCCTCCCCCTGTCTATTTTCTACCCACCATCTATGCTACTTATTCTTTGTACCTTTTCCCCCTCTTTCCTCCACCCACTCCTCTATTGCTAACCCTCCATATGACCTCCATTTCTGTGGTTCTGTTCCTGTTCTAGCTGTTTGCTTTTGTTTTAGGTGTGGTTGTTAATAGCTGTGAGTTTGCTGTCTTTTTACTGTCATATTTTTTGTTTTCTTTTTCTTAGATAAGTCCCTTTAACATTTCATAGAATAAGGGCTTGGTGATGATGAACTCCTTGAACTTGACCTTATCTGAGAAGCACTTTATCTTCCCTTCCATTCTAAATGGCAGCTTTGCTGGATAGAGCAATCTTGGATGTAGGTCCCAGCCTTTCAAGACTTCAAATACTTCTTTGCAGCCCCTTCTTGCCTGTAAGGTCTCTTTGGAGAAATCAGCTGACAGTGTAATGGGAACTCCTTTGTAGGTGACTGTCCCCTTATGCCTTGCTGCTTCTAGAATTCTCTCCTTCATTTGAATCTTGGATAATGTAATTACGATGTGCCTTGGTGTGTTCCTCCTTGGGTCCAGCTTCTTTGGGACTCTCTGAGCTTCCTGGACTTCCTGGTAGTCCGTTTCCTTTGCCAGCTTGGGGAAGTTCTCTTTTATTATTTGTTCAGATAAGTTTTCTACTTATTGCTCTTCTTCTTCCCCTTCTGGTACCCCTATAATTCAGATGTTGAGATGTTTAATGATGTCCCAGAGGTTCCTAAGCCTCTCCTCATGTTTTTGAATTCTTGTTTCTTCCTTGTTTTCTGTTTGGTTGTTTCTTTCTTTCTTCTGGTCCACTCCATTGATTTGAGTCCCAGTTTTCCTCCCATCTCTATTGGTTCCCCATGCATCTTCCTTCATTTCACATGTTGTAGCCTGCATTTTTTCATCTAATTTGTGAGCAAAATCAACCAATTCTGTGAGCATCCTGATCACCAGGGCTTTGAACTGTGCATCTGATAGGTTGGCTATCTCTTCATGGCTTACAGGAATTGGCTCTGGAGCTTTCATTTGTTCTCTGGTTTGAGCCATTTTTGGTGGGTTTTTGTTTTGTTTTGTTTTGTTTTGGTCTGGTTGTGGCTGTTGTGTAGTAAGGGATGGAGCCTTAGGTGTTCCCCAGGGCGGGGCAACCCAGTCGCTGGGTTGTGACACTGTATGTGGGGGCGGAGTCTGAGAGGGAACAATGGCGCCTGCTCCACTCTCTCCTGGATTCCAGTCCCCTCTGCTGCTTCCCCTTCACCTGGATTATCTGTGCGTGTGAATGTGGGACCACCTAGTCAGCCAGCCGCCTTGTGTGTCCTCACTGGGTCTGCACAGTTGCCACCCTTGGGAATCACCAGCCACTGCTGTCTGTGTTCCCAGGTCCGCACCTCCACTTTTTCCTGCCACGACTCCACCCCTCTTACCGGTCTGGATGAATGGTTGTTGGACTTCCGTACAGTTCAATTTTCTATTAGCTCGGGTTGTTTTCTTGTTTTTAAATATTCATTGTCTTTAATTTTGATTGTGAGAGGAGGCACAGTGTGTCCACCTACACCTCCATCTTGGCCGGAAGTCTGACTTTAATTATAATCTATTATCCATTCCGCTGAAAATTTGTTCCTATGTGCCAAAAGGTTACTTTGGCACTGAGGGGGAGGAAGAAACTTTCCTCAACACGGGTCTAATAAATCAAACAGACATGAGACAGGTTAGCAGGAGAAAAGGACAAAGTTTCATTACATACGCACGCATGGAAACCCCGTACGCAGGAGAGAGTTGGGGAGGCATAAACACAGCAAAGGAAAAATGAGGTGTAAGGCATCCGCTGAGAGGAAGGTCACCACGGGACAATCAGGAAAGCAGATGTTCTGAAATCAGGAAGTTTGCCCTGCCTTACAGATAAGTCTAAAAGCATAGTCTCTGGTTACGGGGAAGGCCCCTAATTTAAATTCTTCCAGGTAGATAAAAGAGGGCACAGGAGTTTATCTCAAGCCTGCAGGGCCTTGGCTGGCTTCAGCTCCCGATCATGAGCACACCACAGAGGCAGATGTTGGGGTGACTCCTTCTGAGCCCCAACGTCACCGGGCTGTGGCCTGTTTCCTGTAGGAGAAAAACTGTATCTCAGTGAAAGCTTTGGCAAACTGCAGCCCACTGCCTGTACCTGTACAGCCTGTGAGCTAAGAATAGTAGTGACATTTGTAAACAGTTGGGAAAAAATCAGAAGCACTAAAAAAAAAAAAAGGACCTTGGTGAAGTGCAGCCACAGGAAATTCAAAATTCTGCATCCATAACACCCACAATTAAGGACTGGAACGCAGCCCCGCCCCTCACATGCATATTCAGAAGGCAGCTCTCGCACCTGGCAGCAGAGGGGGGTACAGTCGCAAGGGAGCACGTGGCCCGGCAAGCCTGGCGTACTTCCTGCCCTGCCCTCGGGAAACTGTGCACCTCCCCAGTGGGAGGGCGGAGCCGAAGGCGAGTCTGACAGGCTGCTTTGGTGGAGGGACACTCGGGGAAAGCCGTCGGTACTGTGACAAGAGGCACCGTGGGCTGAGTTCTGTGTTTCATGGTAATCAGGAGCAGGCCCGCAGGCAGTGATGCCCCACACAGAGCAGTGCGATTATTATTGCATTCGTGTATTGGTTTTTAACTGCCATGCTGCTCGCGGATCCATCTGTTCTCCACCCCCAGGGAGGAACCTGACCAGGGTGATTCAATCGCACTCCTGCGCCACGCACCGAATGTGTGTTGAGAGGCTGTTTGTGTCTGGGACAATACGCAAAGCCTTTCATCCTTTTTCTTGCGTGAGCAGAAATCGCAAGTTGCCGATGAGAAATGTAAAACAATTCCCACAGAAGTTTCATGTGTGGTTCACAACGTGAAATATGTTGGGCCCGGGGACGTCATCACCTTGGCAGCCCGCACCGGCTGTCCCCGGGGACAAAGGGGGGCTGCGCCTCGCCCTTTGAGTCCCTGGGGCCAATACGATGACAAATATTTTCCTCCCGGGAGTCTCTCTTGTTAGGAAGATTACTGTGCTTTTTGCTCAATAAAACATCTCTGCTTAGTTGCCTTTTTCATTCTCAGGCTTACTGTATTTCATCGGCCTAAGGATTGTGTTTGACATCAGCAATTGTTAGAGACCATTTGCTTTCACAACGGAAAAAGAAGTCAAAGTGTAGATGTCGGACCTCTGAAAATCTGTGCCTTCTCCGAATTGTTTTCACTGCAGAGAGCGAGAGTGCGTGTGTTCTTTCTCCGGGTGAGGAGGAATACGGTCGTAGACATGTTACCGTAGCTGAGGAAAGACGTATCGTCTCTGTCATGTTTTATTAATTGCAAAATTAGAGGAAACTTTTAGGACATAAGACAATAAGTGAATTACGGGGAAGTGAAAACAGCAGGGCACGCTCCAGTCCACATTAAGTAAGAGTGGGTCGTGTCAAACTTTGGAGGAAAAAAATAACAATTGCAGCCTCACGACTGGCGAAGTGGCATCAGTAAAATCGGGAAGTCTCAGCATTCGAGGAGTCTGTTTTCCCGACGCGTAATAAGTCACCATTAGGAAATTCGAGGTACCACACCCACACCTCACTAGTTAGTGCTGTTCTCAGGTCTGACCTGAGAGGCCACTAACTTCACAAACGTGGGCATTTCCGGCGGCCTGGTCCTGCTTCCAGCCAGGACCAGGCACAGAACTCTGAGAGAGCTGGGTGCGTGGCGTGAACTCGGGGAGCCGTCGTTTGTTAGAAGGGGGCTGAGATACCACGAACAATGCCAGAGGGGGCATGAGAAAATGGGTAACGCTTTCCAACTGGAGTTTCGGTATACTGACAATTTCAATCTCAAAATCGGGTCAAGTGCGACAGTGCTCTGCACCCTCCTGCAAAACGAGGTGGCCCCCAGCTTCTCGGAGCAGGCTGGGGATGGCCCCTGGGGACATGTGCCACTTCCCACCCGTTCTCTGCAAGCAAGCCTGCAACCTCCACCAGGGACCAATTAAAAAGAACGGCCAGGGGTTCAGCATCCCAGGAAGGCGTCAGGTGGGGCCTAGCCCTGGGCAGCGATCCCAATGTCAAGGGGGGACTTTGTTACCAGGGGGCCAATTAAGAAGATGGAATCACGGGGCCCCCCCCCACACACACACAGGGCTCTGTGGATCTGGGGAGGCCCCAGCGTGCTGGAGCTGCTCTATGGCTTCCCCAGCCACACCCAGATGGGGAAGGAGAAACGTGTATTTTGCGAGTCGTATTAATCAGCTTTTTCAAAAAGCATTTGTAACTTTTAAAAAGGGGTGTTTTTTTTTTTGAAGTGGTATATTCTGAAAGGTCAAGACGCTGCGCACCATGGCTTCTCCAGCAGCAGAATGAGCCCCAGATGGGAGCCCTTCCAGTGGGGTCTCACGCGACCAAAGGCAGGAGGACGGCCTCCAGGGGCAGGCGGGGTGCTGAGGGGACGGGGCTGACCGGTAGAGGCACCTGTCCTCGGCCAAGCACCGTAGGAAGCACTTTCCGCAGGCAGGGAGTGGGACAGGGAGCTCGCAGCCTGTCGGGCCTGCCTGGGGCTGGGGTCCGTGCCTGGAAGTCCAGAGAACCCCGGCCATGGAGGGGCTGCTGGGGTCACGCCCATTGCACAGAGCTGGCCCACGGGGGCACAGGCAGGCTGACTGGCCCGAGGACCGTCAGCCTGGTGGGGGAGGGGGTGCAGCCTACACTTTCAACCATAAAGCGTCACCTGCAGTTTGGTTTCAGTTTCGGTTTCTCTTTCTTTTCAACATATTTTGCAGAATCAGTTTCAAGAGCAACGAAATTTCACCAAGTCATAATGGCTAAACACAAGGAGGGACTCTGGGGAAGGTTTCGGGGGGGCTCCACCTCATCCCCCCACCCCTGCCACGGATGAGAATAAGTCTACCAAGACATGATCTGCTTGCGGAGGAAAGGTGGCCGATCTCTCAAAGGAGAAGGGCCAAGAGCCTTTTCCTCAATGGGCTTTTATTGGGTTCAGTTTGCATAGGAATACAGGCTCATTTATCATTGTCAGGCAGTAAGGATCGAACAATAGATAACGTACAAAGAACTCTGGGGGCCTATTTTAAGTCAGGGTCAGAAAGCTAAAGAGCACTAAAACTTTGAGGAACTAACTCACTTCTTGCTTAGACCCTTATTTAATTGAGAGCATTCTTAGCAAAGCAGGTTTCACAGGATTCTATATATTCTTTCTTAGGCCTGATCACCTGGGGAACCCACCCTACCCAGCACAAAGCTGCACCCCCCCTCTGTCATTGTTTCAGGCTTAAGGCATTGTCTCAGGCTTAAGTCAGGCAGGGTCAGCAAGGCAGCCAAGAGATTAGGAGACTTCTCAGACAGAATGAGGACTCAGGCTATGTCAGGATAGCTGAGGGGCCAGGATCCATCACCCCCTTTTGCTGTAGCCCCCCAAGTCCTTCCCCAGGGGCTCCCTGTGATCATGCTTGTCTTAGGTTGTTCCCCCTTGGGGAATCTTACCTGTCATTGGCTAACTGATCAAGAATTGGGGGCCAGTTATGGATGAAGTAAAAGGAGCAGAAGCGGCGCCCCTGCCAGGGAGATAAGCTTGTCTCCTTAGTGGCTTACGGTCCGAAGGTCACTCACTCAGCCTTAGCCATGCGGGGATGGTTACAGCTTCTGAAACCAGGCAGGGCAGTTCCCAACAGAAAGTATGGAGGGAGATTGATTACTCAAGAGGGGAAACCTACCTGAGCAATTTATAGGGTCACCTGCCATCCTGGAGAGCCCAGGACTGGACGGTCTCAGCACATTTTCGAGCCCCTAATCCCAGAATCCTCTCCATTCTGGGCAAAGCAGGACAGATAGTCGCTGAACTCATGTTTGAATCCGACTGAGCAGCCAACCGAGCCAGACCCAAGTGGCCAGAAAGGCCCAGATGGCGCTCCACCCCTGACCTAAGCCTCCGGTCCTGGCCCCTTTTCAGGGGCATCGGCTGACCGCCCTCCCCACATCGGCGTCTTCAGCCTTTAGGGGCCCCAGCAAGCTGCGGGGACCCAGCAAGCTGCGGGGACCCTGAGGCTGGATGCGGCTGGGTACCGCCCCCTTGGAAGCCCAGGTGCCGTTCCCCAGTGGGAGGGCCCCCGGCACCCCAAGTGTCGTGCAGGCGGCACCACAGGCACCTGACCCTGGGAGGCGCACAGGCGCTGGCCCCACTCCGGTCTCCTGGAGCCCCGGCCCAGCTGCGTGGTGGTGACCGGCAAGGCGGGCCTCCTGCTCTCCCATTTGCCGCTGCTCGTGGCCTGACCCCGGAATGCGGGGCTGCCTGGCTCTGGGCACAGTTTGCTCGTGGGGAAAACAGCGGCGGTGCCAGTAATTCCGGAAGGAAGCTCACTCCCGGCTGTGCCCTGGTCGAGACGACCTAAATAGCTGCTGAGTGGCACGTAGGCCGGTGCCCCCATGCCGCCCGAGCTCAGACCCTGGCCTGCAGTCCATCACGGGGAGGCCGAGGCTGACATTCGATGTTGCTGAGTCCAGGCCCAGCGGACCAAGGCGGCAGCTACTGGTGCAGTTTCTCAGCAAGAAAGGAGGACCCGGTGTGCCGGGAAGGACAGGGCCTCGTAAGGCTGGGACAGTCTGTGTACAGTGGCCACCCCCAAAGCCACACCCCCCTATCCCCCCAGACTGGAGGGAGAGCTTTGGGCCACTCAGAAAACCCGGAGGCACCCCTGAGAGCCACCAGTTGGAGATGGAACCCAAAGGCTACCCGGCAAGGAATGGCAGCCACCCAGTCTGGCCCGTCAGGGGCATATCCCAAATCCAGCCCAGCCACCCCAGGTCCTTGTCACAGCTGGGGCCCCGGGGGACTTGCTTTCTTTACGAAGCCCTTTATTTTTACTTAGATGCTCTGGGCGTACTTTAAGTTTTCAGAGTTGTGCTGGATGAAGGCACCATAGGAGAGATGAAGATCCTTCTGGGTGCAGCAAAGTGAAAGTGACCTATCTCAACACTGTCAGACTATAATCAAACTCCTCGGAACCTGAGAAAAAGAACTTTCTTCGGAGAACCTTTCCTCTCCCTTGCTCTCACCATGGCATTCTGGGGATAGGGGCTGAGTGGTCCAAGTTACCCTTGAATTCCTAAGGCAACTGCGCCCGTGAAAAACGACTTGCTTGTCGCCAGTGAAATACGAATGCTGACGCACCGCAGGGACCCTGGCCTGTCCGGTTGGCTTGCGTTGGCTGGCGAACGCGACACAGCTCGCTGAAAAGCCGAGGTTTGGGGACGCCCAGTGGCTTCCAGAGGGTGGCCCAGCTTTATGAACGATGCCGGGAGCTGCCAGGGGGCAGTCTTCCCATTCGGTTGGATTGGCTCCGTGTGTAAACCTGGCAGAGACAACTGGCATGGGGACAGGCGACAGGAAAACCAGGGCTCCGACGGGCCGCCTGAGATCCGGGCGTTCCGACTGGCGGCAGCAGGAGCAAGGGGCACTGGGGGGGCCCGCGCCCCTCCGCGGGGCCTGTCTCCACGCCAAGAGAGGATTTCTCCAGCCCTTTCGCAAGTCCCCCTCCAGAGCCTGCCAAGATCCAAATATAGGGCTTGACCTTGCAGCAACAAGGGCTCCAGGCCTTCATCGGCCCAGCCGTCTTTCCTAATTTCGAACGGATACGAGACGACCCGCCTGGGACTCTCAAGCAGGAAGTCATTCGTGCCAGTTTCCTGCCGTCATCCCAGGGGGCACCTGCTGTCTCAGGGGCTTGTCCTTCATCGCGATGCTTTCCACGACTTTTTGCTTCCTTCTGCTGGCTGCTCCCAGTGGCAGCGACAGACTCATGCATTCTACGGAATTCGGTCACTGTCAGGGGACCCCGCTCACTGCCTGGTGCAGGGGACAGCAGCCAAGGAGCCTCCATTCCTTGTGCGCCGCACGCGTCAGGAGCACGGGACTCCCAGGGTGAGGACTCGGAGGCCCGGTCCTTTCCGGAATGGACTCCTGCCCTGCGGGCCCGAGGTCCAGGGCGCTGGGCTTCTGAGGCCGACACGGAATCACACATCTGCTCCACCCCAGAAGTCGGGGGAACTTGAGGAGCGTGCACAGGACTCGGGGAGCTGTCCCTCAGAACCCCAGGTGTGTTCCAGACGACACTGGGCAGGAGAGGGCCGCCTGTGTGTGCCACCCACGGCCCAGCAGGCAGGGCCTCCCAGCTGTCACAGGTCCAGGGCCAGGCAGCCACCCAGGGCTCTGAGCATGGGCCCCTCTGAAGAAGAGACGAAATAAGACACCCCAGGGGTCCGGGCCCTCCTTGTAGCCACATTGTCCCTTAGGCCTTGCGATGAGCAGTTTCACATGCCAACCCCACTGGGCTGGGAGTGGCGGGGGGTGGGCAGGGACACCTGGATGTCTGGCTCAATGTTTTCTGGGAGTGTCTGTTGGGGGGGTGGTGTTCAGGAAGAGGTTCACATCTGAACGGGTGAGCTCAGTAACGGGGACAGTGTTCCCCGATGTAGGTGGGATTCATCTAACCGACTGAGGGCGGGCACAGAGTACAAAGGCCCGGGAAGGCCGAACTCTCCCCCCGTCTGACTGATGAGCTGGACTCGGGCCTTCTTCTGCCCCTTGATGAGGACTGGACCCCTGGGGCTCCCGGTTCTGAGGCCTTCCAACTCAGACTGGGACGGCCCCCTCTTGCCTGTGCTGGGTCCCCAGCCGCAATCGGCAGATCGAGGACGCCACAGCCCCAGAAGCCCTTCTTTGTAATCAGTCTCTTTCCAGACAGGCGTCTGTCTATCCAGAAAGGACAAACACCTACCGCTATTCCAGAGAACCCTAACTGGCACAGGCCGCTCTGTACTGGTCACTCTGGGGGACACACAGAGGCCTGCGGTGCAGACAGAACTCATCACAGAAGGGTGAGGACACGGTGCCCGTGACCAAGGGTCTTGTGCCCAGGGTCGGCGGGGGTGGCGCTGACAAATGGTGGCACCAGACGATCAGCGAGAATCAGGGCAGAGCAAGGGCCTGGGGGGGACCCGTCCTAACCCAGATGGGGCCACACTGAGGAAGGACTCAGCATTCCGCAAGCACCCATACAGTCTACAACTGGCTGCGCCTCCCACGCGAGGCCTCATCCAGTCCACACACCCAGCCACCCAAGGTGGGAAGGGACTCAACCCCGAAGGCCACTGCTCGACCCTGCTCTCCAAGAAGGGGCCCTGTGTGCGTTCCCTTAACCCTCACGACAACCCTACTCAACGACTGTTGGAGGCAGCCCCTTTACAGACGGGTGAACCCAGTTCACTCGAGTCACCCAGCTGCTGGGGCTACAGTGAAACGGCAAAGCCTGACTCCCGCCTCTGAGCTGACCCTTCCCAGCTGTCACCCAGGCCGTGGCCTGGGCTCTGGGGGGGCCGCTTCATGGTGTGGCTGTTGCGGAAGCAAGCAGCTGCGAGGGGGACAGAGTCAGTCACAAGTTGTGACCTCTCCCCGGGCCAGCAGGAAATCTCTCAACGAGTCCCAGGAGGGGGCTTGCTGTCCTCCCCAAGGCGAAATTCTACAGAATTCTACTTCTTTCTACAAAGGTCGACTTGATTTATTCGAATTTTTCATTGCAATTAAGTTATGAAATAGTACACAGTGGAGATGACTGTTCCCAGTCCAGGGAACGAGCCCTTCCCTCCACCAGCCTCGTCCAGCAGCCCCAGCTCTGCTGCTTCCCAGAAGGAGCAGCACCCCGGGGCCTTCCCCAGGCCCACCCCCATGGATGGGGCTGCCCCCGAACCCCCATGCGGTCCCGGCTCCCCTGCTACCCCCCAGGAGTTCTCCCAACCACCCCTGTCCTCTTTAAAGTGTTCTGACCCTAGTCCTTCGCCGCCCCCCTACTCAAACCGTGGTCCAGGGGGCCGGCGGCCTCAGTACCCCCAGGGGCTTCTGAGGAATGCGGAAGCTCCAGGGTTACCCCAAACCACACAATCAGGTTCTGAATTTTTTTAAAAGATTTTTATTTATTTATCTTTAGAGGGGAAGGGTAGGAGAAAGGGAGAGGGAGAGAAATATCAATGTAGGGTTGTCTCTCGTGTGTCCCCCGCTGGGAACTGGCCTGCAACCCAGGCATGTGCCCTGACTGGGAATCGAACCGCGATCCTCTGGTTCGCAGGCCCGCGCTCAATCCACTGAGCTACACCAGCCAGGGCAGGTTCTGAATTTTAACAAGATGTGTGCGCGTGTGAACTGGACTGAAGCGCACAATTTGCATTTTGAAATAATTACAGGTTCAGAGGAATTTACATGAACGGTTCCCCCACCCCTCTCTCTGTCTCTCTCTCTCTCCCTCCCTCCAGCTCCACGAACCTCTCATCTCCTTTCCGCCCTCGCAGATTCCCCATTTGGGACCCTTCCTATGAGCGGGACCACACAGTAGGCATGTGACTGGCCTCTTTCACTCGGCCTGACGTGTTCAAGGCTCACTCATGGAGGGACATGCGTCTGTACTCCACTTCCTCTCACTGACCAATAGCATCCCAGTGTACGGACGGTACCACGTGTTGCCCATCCATTCATCGGCTGAGTTTGTGTTGTCTTCCTACTTTGGGCCGTTACAAATAAAGTTGCTGTGCACGTGTGTGTATAGCTTCCGTGAGGAAATAAGTTTCATCTCTCTGGATAAAGGTCCAGGAGTGTAAGTGGGTGGAAGGAAGTCCATTTCAGTGTTATAAGAAACTGTCCAACTATTTCCCAGAGTGGCAGGACACTCATCCTTGCCAACACTTGGTATTATCAGTATTTCTATTTTAGCCAGTGTACTAGAAGGGTAGTAATATCTCACTGTGGTTTGAATTTCCATTTCCCTGATGGCTAGTGATGCCGAGTGTCTTTCTGTGTGTTCATTTGCCATCTGTGTATCCTCTTCAGTGAAATGTCTCTTCATGTATTTTGTCCATTTTCTCCTTGGGGTGCTTCTTTAATATTGAGTTTTGAGAGTTCTTTATAGAGTTGACCTACAATGCCTTGGTCAGAGATGTGATTTACAACTATTTTATCCCAGTCTATAGCTTGTCTTTCCTTGGTTTTGTTTTTGTTTTGCTTTTTTTTTTTTTTAGCTTGTCTTTTCACCCTCTCAAAAGGTTCTTTCACAGAGCCAACGTTTTTAATTTTGATGATGTCCCATTCTACCAGTTTTTACTTTCATGGATCATGCATGCTTTTGGTGTCCAAGCTAAGAGCTCTGTGGCCAGCACGAGATTCCTCCCTCTTCCCCCCTAAAAGTTTTATAGTTTTTTACATTTAAGCCTATCATCCATTTGGAGTTCATTTTTGTACAAGGTATGAGATGCCTAAGGGTGTCCAACTGTCCCAGGCTGGTTTGCTTGCAGAAACTCTTCAGCCACCACTAGCCCGCTTCCACACCGCTGGTAGCAAACGCCTGGGCGTATCTGTGCAGGGGCACCTCTGGGCTCTCCGCGGGGCCTGCATTTTAACTGGACACTTGCTCACACTTTCCCAGGCCCTCCTGCTCAGTGGGGGAGGGGTGGTCAGTCCCACGTTCCGCCTTGGCTCCACCACAGTGCCTCACGTAACAGAACTCTGAGCATGCTCCCAGATTAGCGAGGTCTCAGACCTCTAAGGAAGAGGACGTGTGGAGTTCCAGGGGCCCACAGTGGCTCCTCAAGGAGCCGCAAGAGGTTCCCACGAAGGTGCAGGGAGCAGCCCAGGATGAGAGACACCCCATCGGCCCCCCACCCCGGACCTGGCCAGAGCAAACCAGAACCTCTTTGGTTTCAGGTTTTGGGGCCTTCCAGCAGCACCGGGTGAATTCCAGCTGGGGAGCAGTGAAGGTAATCACCTGCCAGGCGCAGACCTGGAACGCAGGGCCCAGCCAGTCCCTTCCGCGACTCTGAGAAACCCAGTGCGCAGGCCCCTTGGTAGCCAGGTCCACGAGGGAGGGGAGAAAACAAACGCCCGGGGCCCCAGGAGGAGGGCTGGCCCTGGTCCCTGGGCTGTTACTCGCCTGTCCCCAGGTGGCCCTCTGGGCTGAGTGGGGGAAAAAAAAACAAGGCTAAAGGGACACTCCCGGGAAGGCTTGAGCCTGCCCCAAGAACTGGGTCCCCAGGGCCCCCACTCTTCTGGGCTATGGGGCCTCAGTCTCCTCACTCAACAAATGGGGCGCATGGCGGTGCTGATGTTACAGGACAGTTCTGAGTATGAAAAGCAAGCATGTCGATCTGTAAAAGCAGCTTTTTGAAGCTTCGTGCCTGGCACAAGGCAAGCACCGAATAGCTGCTTATTTTAACAACACCTTTATTTACAAGCAAGTAGCCAACCGGGAGAAAGCATGTCCTGGGAGAGTCCATGAGGGGGGCTGGGGGTCTCATCACCAATGCGAATCACTTCTTCCCTTAAAGCAACCAACCGCCTCACACACCTTTGACCGGCACTGTTGCGCCTCCGAGGGATTAAGTCGCAGGCGGGGCCTTGAGTGTATTCTCAGCGTGTCCCAGGCCAGCTGCTGATGCAGCAGAACCACTTGGAACCTCGCACACACTGCCACCGTATTGCTGATTTTCTAGCCTGTCCCTGCAGATGCCGGGAGGGAAGTCATAACTCCTGAGATAGACTTTGGAGCTTTTTTCAACCAGAAGCAGCTCAGAGAACCCCAGGCTCACTGCCAAGCCTCATACCGCCTTACACAGCGTTCCGGAAAGGCCGGGCCAGGGCTTCCGTGAGCTCCCACGTGTCTGCAGCCTGTTCCTGGGAAACAGGACGGTCCCAGGCCCTTGTGTTCCCTTGTGCCATAGCGGGAATGGAGGTCACCTGGGCTCGCCTCTCAGCCCCAGCAGCTGCGACCCGGGGACCCAAGACCAGTCACCAGCTTTTCTGTGCCTCGGTTTCCCTTCCTGTGAAAGGGGGAGGTTGGTGACTCTGGGCGGCGGCATCACAGGCAGAGCCCTTGGGACGCGGGGCTGGTGCCTCTGAGCAGAGTCCAAGTGGCTGGGAGGCTTGCCTGTCAGGCCTCCCAGCTGCGGGGGAGCAGAAGCTGACTTTGGAGGTTCACGCAGGAAGGGCCGTAACGAAGAGGATCATCCGGAGACTCGGATACACAGGTCCAGCCAGAGAAGCAGGGCAGAAACGGAGGCGGGCCGGGAACTCCCAGGGGGTGGCAGGGGGACCCAGCAGAATGCGATGATGGCCTGGAAACGAAACGATTACAGCCCAAGGCGCTGCACTGGGCGACCCCATCACTCCGCTCCAGAGGACACGGAAGACAGGAGGAGCCCGGGCGGTCTCAAAGCCGCCCTGTGCTGGTACCGCGAGGAGCTTCTTCTGCAGCCCAGAGAAGCCAGCATCGTCATCCCCACCTCACAGGGGAGGACACGGGCCCTCAGGGACCCATGCCATGGGGGCGCGGTGCCCAGGTTCGACCTCGGGAGGTGCCGGTGAGGGGAGTCCAGGGTCGGCCCCCTTGTCTGCCTGTTCCCCTGGGGCAGACAGCGTCCGGTCCAGAGGAAGACGAGCACAGAGCCAGCCCCAGGGACCCAAGCAAGGGGAGCACCGTGCGGCTGTTCACCCAAGCGCCTCCGGCCACCGTGGCTGGCCTCGGCTGTGAGGTCGCATCCGTCCCCTTCGCAGCTCTCCTGCCAGCGCCCGAGGCACAGGCGAGGGGACAGCCTGCTCGGTCTTGCTCGCCCTGTGACTGCAGGGCTGACGACCAGGGCAGAAGCTACACAAACAGCGGATGAGGAAGCAGCAGTGTCCCGGGTTGGCTGGCCCAAACCCAGCTCCCCACTCCCTCGGCCACCCCCGCGTGCCTTCCCGACGGGTCCCTGCAATCAGTCTCTGGCGTCTTCTGTCCCCTTTTTGGGGGTTTTTCCCGCAGGGCAGGGGAGTCCCTCCCTGTCTCTTCAGAGGCTCTCTTCACTCTCAGTCTGCAGGACATTCCCTCTTCCTGGACCCTCCCGGGTCACCGCGCCACCGTGTGGCCGCTCTGCTCTCACCGCGCTTTGGGACCTGACCGGTCGTGTCCACCGACAGTGCCAGCACGCTGCGGCCCAGCGTCCACTGCAGGCCGGTCACCGAAGTGGGGCCCCGAGGCAAGGTCCGAGCAAGTTCACGTACAGACGTCGGGCCTGTTCCACGGATACGGGAATGGGCTTGGACGGGCTCAAGCAAAAGCACACGTAGCTCCCCTGGTCAGAATAACCTGCACCCACGTGTCGCTCTCCCCAGGGAGGGCCTGGCCCGAGCGAGGCCTGTGCTCCAGTGGCTCTGCGCTGACCAGATACATGAGCGGAGGCCGTTCTCCGCCAGCCTGCCCTCTCCCGGCGGAAGTCCACCTGTCAATGTCACGGGCACTGGCCAATGAGCACTTACCCCTTGCCAGGCCTTGTCAACGGGCACGTACGCAGTTCCGGACAGTGAGGAAAAGAACGCAATTCTGTACTTGGGGCACCTCACCTCTAAGAGAGGGGAGCTGCTAACACGTGATAACTTAGGTGCATTTTGGCTGCGGTTGCTTTTCGATGGAAAAAGAGCGCTCTTGTTTCAAAAGAAGGACAACGCAGAAAAGGTTTCGTACCTGCTGAGAGCCCGCAGTGGAGAGAGGGACTCTCCACAGACAGCCGGAGGAGGGACACGGGCTGCTGACCCACAGCCCCTGCCGGGACACTTCACACGTCGCCGGCCTGCCCTCCCCGTCTCGTCTAGTGATCCGGGCAGTGGCTGTGCCGTCACCTTCTGGTTGCTGGACACGCTAAGTCTGGAGCCAGGACCACGCCTTATTCTTTCAAAGGCAGTTATGTCCCCCGCTGCTGGAGATGAGCCAGAACCTGGAAAGGCAGCGGATAAACGAGGATTTGGTGAAACACACCATGGGTCAGCTGGGCAAGACCTTACGTGGCTGCACTCAGAACAAACCCGGCCAGATCTGACCGACCGGATTTGCAGGGTACTTTCTCTTCACTCTGAGAGGGGTGGCTTCGCAGCTGGTTACATTTGCTGTCAAAGTCACCATCGTGAAGGACAAAGCGGGGCAGATCCAAAGAGGCAGAGAAGCGCCAAGCTGACGAGTGCCTTGAGGGGAAGGGTGGGTCCCGCAGACCACACCCGTGAGCCGTTTCCCGGCGTCATCTCTGTTTTTCTCTCCCGGGAGGGCCTCTGTCCTCCCGCCGAACCCCAAGATGAAACCTTTCGCAACGTAGGTGAATGCAGACATACATACCTCGTGTACCAGGCATTTTTCCAACCTAGCCCGCAGCGCCATTTGTCTGGCTTCCTTGATTAACCAGTAAGGCCTGAGATCACGATAACCAGCGTGAGAGTGAAACGAGGCCCCCAACACCGCCCTGAGGTCCACAGGGACCTCACCTGCGGGGGCAACCCGCTCAGCGCCAACCGCATCCCCGGCCGCCACTCCGACGGGCTTTGTGGACACGGGCCCGGACATCCCTCTCGGCGACCTCGTCCACCCCCTTCCTTCGGTCTGACGGATCACACGGTGACGACGGGGGTGCGGTCTCCTGGCTGAGACTCGAGGAAATCCACACTGTCCTTCCTGGATTGCACGCGCCGTCAGCAAGAGAAACCCTCCAGACTGTTCACCTCGCTTCGCAGTGTCCAGACGGGACCCTGAAGGGCACCAGGGCCTCATCTGCGCAGCCGTAAAATGAAAACATCACCTGCCGTCTAACAGCAGAGAAAAGCGCACAGACAAACGTGACCCTGGGAAATCACGCAGGTCACTCAAGGCCCCGGGACGCAAAGTCTGAACCGAGATGTGAAGACAAGCTTCGTTTCCTTTTCACGCAGAGGATGATGAGCGGAGCTTTGGGGGGAACGAGGGGAAGGGAAAGGAAAGCGACCGGGCAGGCCTCCCTCATCTCCGCCCTCACACCCACTCTCGTCGGAAGCACGTCTCACAGCTTTCAAGAATGTCAGCGTTGCATTAGGGATGCCACACCTGGGATTTCAAAATCCCTGGGGCCCTCGTGGGCCTGCAGGCTGACAGCTGTAATCACGGATAATTATGCCGCACCCCTAAGCAGCCTCTCTGGGGTGCTGCTGACTCTCCCGGCTGTGGGTCGCACCCCCGGGGCCCCAGCGCCGACACACCGCACCTCCTCCCTGGGCAGGGGGGTGGCTGACGAGGGCTTCCTCTCTTGCGGGCATTTTCAAACATCTGCAGACAGAGACTCATGAAGCCGAAGGGCCTGCGATGGGGACGTTGCAGACCCAGGGCTCCCCGGAGACCGGGAGACGGGGAGGGGGCACGAGACGCATGTGGGGTAGTGGCCCCCAAGCAGACTCCTGCAGGGGTTGCTGTCCCTTTTGCCCACTTGTAAGACAATTCCTGTCCTTTCCTGTCTTGGGAACTATGTTCTACGAGCTCACAATTTAGAGACAAAAAGTCCTTTAGCAATTATGGATTAAGCAGCCAATTAAGCAAGGCCAATTAATAAAGAGGATGCAATAGCCCCGAACATCGATGCCCCTAGTCACAGTGCTTCCGACATGTGTGGAGCTCAGACTGAGGCTGAAACTACAAGGGGGAGGGCCAAACCCACACGCCCAGGCGGAGATGCCGGCACGCCCCCCTCAGGGCTGGGTGGGACACACAGACAGCACAGCAGCCAGGATGCAGGAGACGAACCACCTGTCCACCAGCCTGACCAGGCTGACATCGCTGGAACACCCCGCCCGACGTCGGCAGGGCACAGCCGCTCGGAAGTGCCTGCAAGAGCATTCACCAGGAGAGACCCTGCCGCGGGCTATACAAAGTCTGCGTCAAGTCAGACGGGTCCCCGTCATGCAAGGGTGTGCTCTGGCCGCCGTGGACTCGGGATCAGAAATCCGCACCAGGACACCCGGGAAACCTCCGATACTTGGAAACTGAATAACACAGATCGGAATTGGCCACGGATCAAAGAAGAAACCAAAGGCGGTGCAGGAGAGTATCCGAAGTGAATGGGGACGGAAGCACCCCGAGCGAGGGCCAGTGGCGTACTGCTGACGCCGCAGCGGGGAGGACACGGGACGCGCCCCGCAGCAACGCTGGAGGAGAAGGCAGGTCTGAATCCCCGACCAGCGGCCACCTTCAGGAACTGGAAGAAGAAGAGCCAACGAAACCCAGCTCAGCAGAAGGAAATAACGAAGAGCCAACCGGAAATCAGAGAACAGAAACGTAATAATGAAAAGCCCAAAACCCGAAAGCTGGTTCTCTGAGCAAATCAATAAAATTGACAAACCTCTAGCCAGACTGATGGAGGAAAAAAAAACGGAAGGATTCATTTTGCTTAGTGAATTCATGCGCCTCCGCCTGGCTTCCAGCCCTGAGCAGCCGGTGGTTCCTTCTCACAGCTGCAGGCTGCAATTCCGAGACCGGGGTGCGGGCGCTGTAGGTGTTCCTGCGCCTGACCTCACACGGCCTCTCGCTGGTGCACCCGTCCTGCCCTTTCAGGGCGCCAAACGGGTTAGGGGGCCCCCACCCTCAGAGCCTCGTCTAAGTACCTCCCAAAGGCCCCACCTCTAAACACCGTCACACCGGGGATAGGGCTTTGACACATGGGATTCGGGGGGACTCGGTCCTTCGGTCCGTAGCTGGGGACGTCCTGGAGATGAGCTATCAGTGTCACCCTTGGGAAGGGCCACACCGACTCCGCTAGCAGCAGCCAGGAACAGTATCACGTTCTTACTCTACAGCCGACTGAGCCAGCACTCCGAAATCACGGCACAGCTCACCGAGAGGATTGGGGATGTGTCATTAACTCCACGCCGTTGAGTTTCCTGGCTGGTCGCCTTTCAGGGACTGAAAATGACGTCAGTAATAATATATTGCATCTATCTGTCCCACTGGGAAATTTCCCTGCGCTCTGTATAGATGTGAGTCTCAAGCTGGGCTGCAGTCCCGGCCGGTGTGGAGCACAGGCGCGGGCTGCCACCTCCCCCGCCCTCACCGCCACGCGTTACCTCCTGGTTTCATCACGGTGCACGTCCGAGCACCTGTGACGTTCTGGTTTCGGTCCTTACAGGTAAGAAAGACATGCCGCGGACCAGGGTTGGCAGCGGGCCCGATGCGGGCCTTGCTTCGCACGCCCACAGGCATGGTGTTCTGAGTGGGGAGGAACCCGTCGCCCTGCAGGCTCGGGACACCACGGGGACAGAGAGGTCCTTTGTGTCTGATCCACTTTCCATTCGTGGCACAGTAGTCCGGCCGGCTGAAGCGTTTCGGGGTTGCAGTTACCCGGCGTTCACTGCGCTGACCCCGAATCACGGCCGAGGCACGCTCACAGGTCGGGTCGCAGACCCCCGGAGAGAGTAACGCGGACCTGAGCGGACAGCTCGGCGCCACCTCCCCCCGCCCCGTGAGCTCGGCGCCAGCCAGCCGCGGTTTCATATGAAAACAGCGACGGTCTGAGGCGACGGTCTGAGAAGCGGGCCGAAAGAAGGCGGGACTTACGGAAACCCTGGGAAAGAAAGACTGACACCCACTCATTAACGATGAAGTCTACTCGAAGTGTCTATCACGCCCGGAGACGGAAACCTCAGCTCATCACAGTGAATGTGCGCGTGCGGACTGCAGCCTTTTGTTCACAGGGGCACGTGATCAAAAGTATTTGGAGGCCACTGCCCCAGACAGAAGACTTGGAATCGCGGGGTCACTGATTTTCAGGACTGGGTTGGCCTCAGCCACCAGCGGGTGGCTCCCAGGTCCCTTCCACCCTGCAGACCCAGAGTAGCCCGTGCTCGCACCCTCGTCTGCCGTCACTCCCTGGAGCCGCGCGCTGGCCCACCCAGACCCTCGGCTAGAGCCCAGCGCTCATGGCGGGGAGGAGGGTCTGCGTCCGCAGCTGATGGCTGAAGGGAAAGAAGGCCGAAGAAAGGAAGCAGGGAGGGCAGGAGGGAGATCTGCACACACGTCTCCGGGCCTTGCTCTCCCCTTCCCTTCCCTCGGGACACTCCCGCCCACCCTCCGCGCGCAGGTCGCAGCCCCTGGGTGCAGCCCCTCGGAGCTGCAAACCCACACACACGGTCACGCCCAGCCCCACACAGCCCGGGCCCAGCACGGCCCCTCCAGCCGGGCCTCCTGTCACCGCTGTCCACTCCACCGAAGTGACCCCCCAGGACACGCCAGGCCCTGGGCCAAGGGCCACACTGCGTGAGCTTCCAGGGCTTTTCGGGAAGGCCCGAATGAAGACACGCATCCCCGCTTCCTGGGGCTGGCCCCGGACTCTCCCTCAGTGAGGGAAAGAAGCAGACTTTAGAAAAACAGCGACTGTTTTGCAATGCCAGTTGGTGCCACAGGCCCGGGGAGGGGGGGTTTAAAAAAAATCCCGAGAGCAACTGGTGTCTTTTTTCCTTCCTCCGATTCCCTTTGCTAAGCTGAGCATGTGCTCCTGGCAACCACGTTTGGGGTGACCTGGAAGCAGATGACTCGGGGGAGACAGGCAGAAGACCTGCCTCCTCCCCACCCCACGTCCCCAGGACCCGGCACCGCTGGGCTGCAGGCGTCCCTGAGGGAGCAGGGACCCTGCACCGGCACGCAGCGCCCCGCCAGTCGCCCCTCCGGCTGCAGCAGCGCCCGGATGCCGCCTCGGTGAACACGCCCAGGCCAGGCCCTGGCCCTCCGGCCCGAGCACAGAGCGCTCTGCAGGTCCATCTGGGAAGGCGCGCCCGCCCGGAAGGCGCACGCAGGCCCCCGGCGCTCCCCAGGTCTGCGCGGAAGCTGCACTGTCTCTCTGCTAAAACCGCCGGTCTTTCTCCGCAGAAAGGGTGGTGGCAGCCAGCGGCCTGCCGTCTGCTTGTGCAGAATGTTCTGCTCGCTGCTTCTGACAGGCCCCGCTCATCAAAACCTAATAAATGTCACTCTCAATAAATCCCGTGCAAGACTCTCTCCAATTAATGCAGGCTAATTATAAGCATCAGTCCCTCAGACAAAGCCCCGACTCCGTGCCAGGCAGTGTCCTGGGCACATTTTGGGAATCGTCGCATTTAATGTTTGTGGAGACCCCTGGGGCTCCGAGTTATCCCCGTTTCACAGGTGAGCAGGCCGAGGCGAGCCCAGGTCCAGCGGCCTGCCCAAAGGTACTCCGTGAACGGTGGCAGAGCCGGGCCTCGAACCCCTGCCTCTCCCTGCCTCGCTACCGCCGGGACCTGGCTGCAGCCAGGCGGCCACCTCGCGGCTGTGTCCTCACAGGTCCGAGAAAGAAGGGTTCTGTCCTCTTTCCCTTCTTGTAATAAGGACACTGATCCTTTCGCAGGGGCCCCACCCCCACGAGCTCGTCTAAACCTAATCACCCCCGAAGGCCTCACCTCCAAACACCGTCGCACTGAGGGGGAGGACTTCTACGTTTGAATTTTGCTGGGGGACACATTTCAGTCCGCAGCACCCCCCCCACACACACAACACTGTCCAGTTGCCCACACGTCCCAGCGGCCTCAGGATGGCTGCAAACTGCCCAGGGCCACCCACGCAGCCTGGCCAGGGCCTGGACGTGGCCTGCAGCCCGTGGAGGCGCAGTTACTGCCCTGACTGGTGGTCTCTGTCCTCCGTGAGGGAGGTCTGTTAGCTCCTTCCCCTGCTGGAAGGGCCCCGGGGGAGCCAGCTGGCCTTGGGGCTTCCAGCCCCACTGCGTGGGCAGCCCTGGTCACCGCCTCCCAGGGAAGGCTGACTGTCCCTGTCGCTGGCACCAGGGCAGACCTACCTAGCTGCACACTTGCCCTTCATCAGGACAACAGTGGAAGGAAAGAGGAAGAGGGCAGCAGTCTAATCAGGAACAGAAAGTACACTGGGAAGATACTAGACAATAATACCAAGGCAGGACACGGACAAGTTCGAGTTCATACTGGCCCACAGTCCCTCCTCTGCAATTCTGATAATCCCAGGATTTTTCTTGGCTCAAAGCTTTTCTTTACTTATCTGGTGACGAAAAGCGACCTGAAGTGACGCAAGGCAGCACGTGGCCTCTGCGTTCTTTTCCACTTAGAGCGCGGTTCCCTGCTCCCGGGCTGGGCACGGAGCGCGGGCCGGGGCCAGGAGACCCTCAGGGACGCAGCGGGGGGCTTCCACAGAGCTGGGAGCACCCACTAGACCCGGGAAGGGACACCTGATCAAAGCAGAAGGAAGACCTTTAAGCCACCTGGGCACCATCTTTCGGAGAAGTAAAACACACAGAGGTGTCCCATCCAACGTCAAACACTCTCCACCCCACAGCAGCTCTACAAACGCCAGGGAGGTCCACCGCGTGGCCTCCCTGCACTTTCCGCTGCAGCCAGAGTGATGCCTTCGGGCTCCTGGGGTTGGGTGTCCTGGTGCAGCTGGTGCCTGGACAGAGACAGACGTGCGGAGGAAGACGGCGTGAATGCCACAGACACGCTGGCCCAAGCTGCCGAACATCTGGGACTAGCAGGAGCTGGAAGAGGCCGGGTGTGCGCGAGATCCTTCCGCCACGGGGTTCGGAGCCCGCAGGACCCTGCCTGCGCCTCCGGAGTGGGCCTCTCCCCGGCAAGACTGGGGCACAACGCGGTTCCGTTCTGACCATCCGGTCTGTGCTGCTTTGTTATCCAGCCACAGGAAACTCCTGCAAGGAGCTCCCCTCACCCGGCCCCTGCACCCAGACGTCCAGAGACCCTCTCTCGCCTCTCCTCTCTCACTGGGTTTGGGGTGCGGTGGAAAGGACAGGCTGTGGTGGAGAAAAACGGGGGTGGGGGGATCACGCCATGGCCTGCCTTGGTCTGGGCTTTGCAAGTGTGCCCACCAAGAAGCAGAGCTGCATTGTTATGTGAGCTGGAGACACCGAGCGATTGCCGTTGGGCTGGTTGGGTGTGGGGCCAAGGTGGGCCCGCTGGGCTCGGGGTGCTGCCTGCAGCCCTCGGGCGTGGCTTTCTTTGCAGGCTTACTGAGCCTAACTCAGCGCTGTCTCCACTGACAGCGGAACTGCAGTAGCACCTCGGGGCACGGTCCTGCAAACCGACTCCCAGGCAACCCCGCTCGGTTTGGGGTTTGGGGTTCGGGGTTCTTCCGCAGCCTTCACTCAGAGCCAGGCCCCGTGAGGGCCAAGGGGTAGGAGAATCTAGTGCGCACGGGTGGGCGGCTGCGCTCCGAGAGAAGCAGCCCTGGGCTAGGACAAGGTCTCCTCACTCCCTCCGCAAAGCGCAAGGGGACACCGGAGCCCTACGTCCAGCCCTCGCTCCCTGAACTGAGGGAGTGCAGGCGGGCAGGGCCCTGGGCTGCGTTGGCGCCCAGCCCCCCTCCCTCCCTCCCTCCAGCACACGGGCCAAGGTGGCGCCACAAGACCTGGAAGCGCCTGGGTCTGTCGGGCCCATGAAATGCCCACCAGGAGGCCTGCTTCTGCCATTGCCCCCAGTCCACTGCCCGGCATGTCCACCTCCCACCTGCACGGTCAGGCGACGGAGCGCGCCCTCCAGGACCCCCGTGGAGACGCGCGTTAGGCCTTACCTTGGGAAGAGAGCAGAGCTTGAGTTGATCGAGGGAGCTTGTGCCTGGAGGATGGCGCAGAGCCCCTCAGGAAGGCGGAGCTGGCTGAGGACAGACCAGAGACACCCCCTTCGGCAGGCAGTGCCCCCATCGATGGCAGCGGTGCCCGCAGGCCAGACCCACGCAGGTGCTCCGGGGCCTCGGGCAGGGCCCTGCAGTCTGAGAACTGCAGGCAGGCCTGACAGCCCCCGCGGCTCTCTCCAGCCAAGGACACGTGCTCCCGGGCGTCCCGAAACGCCAGGAAAGGGAGTCAGGAAGGACGGACAGACTGACCCCAACCTGCGACAAGCACAGCTCCTGGCCCAGGGGAAGGACCCGGCCTTCTCAGGGATGATTTTCGGGACATCCCTGATTTAATGCTTGCCAGCAGTGAAATGCGCACTCTAAGATCTCACTCTCCTGCTTTTCCTCCTTCCACCCTGCCCACCCTTCCTCCTGCCCTTGAAGCAGGAGGCTCCCTGACCCTGGGTGCTCCCTTCCTGGATCTCCCCTAAACCCATGGCTGCGGCCATCCTGCCCTCTGGCATCTCCCAGAAGTCTCTCCGAGCCCCAGACCCGTAGAACCAAGGCACCGGCTCCCTCGGGTACTTGAAACTCGGCAGGTCCCAGATCAACACCAGGATTCTCGCCGAGTCCACCTCCGCTGCCCCCTCCGCCGGAGGACGCAGCTCCACCTCATCAGCGCCTCGCGCACACCCTTTGCGGGCTCCCTCAGAAAAAACCCCATCTGACTTTTTCAGACTTTTCTAGCTTCTGTTCCCACCCTCCCCCCACATGCCAGTGCTCCCTGCCACAAGTGGTGGTGGCGGGTTGCTTGTCAACATACCTGGGGGTGCTCCCGGCTGTTGATGCTGAGACCAGAGTCTAGGAAGGTTAAGTATCCGGTCCTGGCCCCAAGGCCTCAGGCTCTGGTGCCCGCCCCTACCCCCACCCAATGCCTCTGCAGTGACCCCTTCTGGCAGGCCTGGCCTTCCGTAGCTTCTTCACCTGTCTCACCCCATCTGCCCCTTAGAAGTCCCCTGTCTGTGACCTATGTCTTAACCCACGGGCCGGGTCAGATGTGCCTCTGAAGCACCCACACCTCCGTGGCAGCAGCTTCCCTGGGCCTCGAGGGGCAGGACCTGCGGTTGTCCTGCTGGCCTCTCTCGCCACCGTGCGAGCCCCTCGAAGGCAGGGTTCGAGCCCCCAGAAAGCCCCCCGGGGTGGGATGGACAACCCCAAGTGTTAGCTTTCCAGGGACGCCCCCTCCATCCAGCGAGGTGGGTCTGCCTGCTTCTTTCTACAGGAGTTCTCCAAGCCGGGTCCGGGGACTGACGTGCAGGCGGAGCTGCGGACGCTCAGCTGCCCGTGGGTTACAGGGAGGTGAAGCAGAGGGTCACGAGAATGTGGGACGCTCTTCAACTGCAAGTAAGTGATGGCTGAGAGCCAGTCAGGGGGCGGGGGCGGGGGCGGGGGCGGGGGGAGCTCTGGATGCGATGGAGCCCCAGGGCCTACAAACCCCTGGACCCAAGTTCTAGGGTTGATGGCTGAACTGCACCCCACCCCAGCATCCCACCAGTACGGTCCTGGCAGATTTTATGAAGTGCTGGGCCTGTTCCTGAAAGTTTAAGCTGAAATACTGTGCAGAGTGTGGAAGAAGATGCTGGAGAGAGAGGAAGAAAAGAAATGAAACTCTGTTCCCGGCCAGGACTCAAAAGATAGGTACCACCTGACAGAGGCACCCTGGGGTTAGTTCCCAGCCATGCTCACTCGGGGAGGGTTGACAAGGACGTCCAGGACCTGGAAGGGCAGTGGGAAGGCATATTCAGGGGAGGTGAGATTGTGGCCCAATGGGAAGGGCCCACCTTCATCGCACCCAGCTGATTCCAACCGAACAGCTACTATGTAAACAACTAGTATAGCCCTGGCTGGTGTGGCTCAGTGGATTGATGCCAGCCTGCGAATCAAAGGTTGCAGGTTCGATTCCCAGTCAGGGCACATGCCTGGGTTGTGGGCCAGGTTCCCAGTCAGGGGGTACGCAATAGGCAACCGCACATTGATGTTTCTCTCTCTCCCTTCCCCCTCTCTAAAAATAAATAAATAAAAATAAAAAATAAACTAGTATAAATATCCAAAAAAATACAGGCAAGCTGATGAGATTAACAAAACATACACCTCCAAGCCACTAAGATTATACCCCAAAAGTTTTGATTAAAATACTTAGTAATTTTTTTCAAGAGGAAAAATAATCAGCTCCAAAAATTCTTATGCCATTGTAGTAACACTGTTACCAGCTTCCTGTACTAGCAGTTCCTTAAAGAGACAGGGTTCCCCAGCACCAGCTGGAGAGCCGGCGCGTGGCGGTGGAGGGCGTGGCGCTGGCGTTTTTCCCAAGACGCGCGCAGGCGCGTTCTGTCGCGTTGCCGGGCAGCGAGGGGAGGGGTGGCTGCCGTGTCCTCTGACCCATCTTCCCTCAGGATGTCCCCGCTCCCTGCTGAGAGGCCTCTCTCTGTGTGCCGTCCAGCTGGGCATTTGATCCCGGGGTGCCTCCTCAGACTGGTCTCTGCAGACCAGTCTGGGGTCTCCCCGCCGGGGCACCCCGAGTCCCCTCTCTCAGAAGCCGCCGTTGGAGCATTGCTAGAGAAGAGTCATAAAGGCATATTTTGAGTCACGAACATTTTGTGAACGCTTTGTTTTTCTTGAGCGCGGCCGAAGTGGTGACTGAAGGATTCTGATGTAGCCCCAGATGGAGATCCACTCACCTTCCTTTCTCCACACCCTGACTCCCAGTAGGTCGTTTCTCCTCCCCGCAAAAAAAAAAAAAAAAAAAAAAAAAAAAAGAATGAGTGCACACACAGATGAGAGGGTTCACGAGTTAGAGGCATCTGGGTCCAGTGTTTGAAAACCTGGTCCTTGCCCAGTTTGGCCGCTTGCTGGTTATGAAGCCCTGAGGCTAAGACCCAGACTCTCCCCAGCTTTTCCCAGTAACGTGTTCTTTCCAAGGCACGAGGACAAAATCTTCGTCTCCCTGGGCGGCTGTTCTCTCTCACGTTTTGGGGGTGCTCCACCAACCCTGCTGCTTACCTTTCGCTGAGGTTAGAGGCTGGTCCAAGGAGTAACTTCGAATCTCCTGCGGTTGCAGATACATCTGCGATTACACCTGCTACCTGTCTGTGCATCATGGAAATGGGCGCGCAGCGCCTACTCACGTCCCTCCGCTACCTTCCTGGCTCCCTGCCAGCCTGCTGGGAAAAGCCCTGCGAGCCATCATCGTGCAGGAGATGCTGAGGAGGGCGACAAAGCCCCGGTTCCAAGCCTGATGCCCAGAAATCTCAACCTCGGTGGTTCTAGCCCTGGAGAAGCCATGGGAGGACTCCTCCTTCAGGGAGAATCAAATGGTTCAGGCCTGTGTGGAGAGGTCAGCAGAGCTTTGAGAGGCTTTCAGAAAACCGCTCGTAAAACAGTTTTACACGGAGGAAAAAATCGTGAATCCGCCCAACAAAATCAGAGTCATTTTACTGGCAGGAGGCAGGAGAATGGTCTGAAAGGCAGACATTTCGTAAGGGATTAACTAGCTTCGGTTATGGTTTTCATGACAATAAAATGAAAACCTCATAATTTTTTACATCTTAAAAGATGCAGTGGGCCCGCCTGCGGGATTCCGCCCAGATTGCCGGGACCGCAGGCCTGGTCTGCAGAGCCACACGCGGCGGGCTGATCCGTGACCAGCTGGCCACGGGGACGCACAGGTGTGGCCACTGCTGCGTGCCCCTGTCCTGGCCTCCAAGCTCCTGCATCCAGGCGCTGTGAGCAGCTTCTGAGCCACTGAGTCTCGAGTATTTGTTTTCCTTTTTCCCTTGTAACCTTTGTTGTTAATTGTGGTAAAATACATGTGACCTAAAATTGACGATTTTAACCATTTTTCAGTGCTCCGTGGCATTGCGTATGTTCACTGAGCAACCATCATCTCTAGAACCTTCTCATCCTCCCAAACTGAAAGTGTTGTACCGATTAAACGGTATCTCCAACCCCCCCACCCCCCACCGCCCCCATCATTCTACCTTCCCTCTCCAGGGACCTCCTATAAATGGATTCCCAGGGTTTGTCCCTTGGCGACTGGAGTACTCCACTCAGCGTGACCTCAAGGTTCATTTATGCTGTAACACGCATGAGAATTTCTTTGCTTTTAAAGACCGAGTAACACTTCATTGTATGAATAGACCACGTGTTGCTTATCCGCTTATTTTGCGGTGGACACTGGGTTCCTTCCACCTGCTGGTCCGCGTGGATGCTACAGTGCTCTCGGGCGAGCACACAGCAGGTAGCGTCCCTGACCTCAGGTCACGTGGGCTACGCCTAGCCGCGGAATTGCCGAACCAAGGTCGTTCTAGGGGTGATCTTTGGGGACGTGCCATGCTGTTTGCCCTGGCAGCCACGCCGTTTTATATTTGTACAGGCAGTGTTTGGTCTGAAAGCAAAGGCTAATAGCCAAGTTTGGCTTCTGTCCCCGTTTCCTCTTTCATTTTGCTTTCATGACGCTGCGCTGGCTCGCAGTGAGACCTCGCTTGTCCGGCGCTTCCTGCAGCCCGACTACCTCCGCAGCAGAACCCCGCAGGCAGGACGCTGTTGGAAGGAAAGGGTTGAAGGTGGCTAAGCTCTGAGGAACTTCCTGTTACCTTGGTACGCTCCCAATTATCACTTTTCACTTAATCATGTTTAAAAAAAAATCATCGCCTCGTGCTTAGACCCCTTCATTCTAAGAAAAAGTGTCCGCAACCGAACAACGAAGGAACTTGCCAGGCCTCGCTTGTTCTCCCATCAGCCCGCTAGAGTTCTTGTGTGTGTGGAGGAGGCTTTACAAGACCCGCTTTGCAAGTGGGGCTGGACCGTTTGACAGAGAAGAGATGAAAGTCAGGGTGTAACACGTCACAGCCAGCGGGGGCGGGGCGGCCTGGTGTGCGTAGGTCCGGCTGCGGTTGCTCGAGCGCAGAGCCTTCCGCGTTTGCAGGCAAACACGGGGGCCCGAGTCCCGATCCCCCGATCCCCCGCTCCCCCTCCCCTCCTCCCCCCCTCTAACTCCCTTCCCAGCGTTGTGGCAAGTTGCGGGGGGGGAGGGGGGCCCTCTGGCCTGGCTCCTATGCTCTCTCAGATTGCCTGGCACTACGCCACACACGTGTCAGACTCCCAGATGTCACTTGGTTGGAAGGCCCAGAGCTCTCTCTTGATGAATGTGTCATTTCCCCCTCTGTGGCCTCTGAAATTCTTAAGGGGGAACCCCAGAGCGCCCACATCCTGGGCTACGTGGCCTGCTGTACCCCGCGTCGGTGCAGACCGGGGCCTGTTTACAGGTTTATGACCGCGCGGCAGTTCTAAGTCGGTGTGAAAACCGCAGCTGCTCACCAGGCCGAGCCTAGGACTGGCCCTTTAATAGCTGGGGGTCCTGGGCACATCTGCTCCTGTGCTCATCTGTAAAACTAATAAAACCCTTCTACTGCAGGGTTGTTACAGAGATCCAGGGAGGGGATGGATGTGGAAGTCCGTCAGGGAGGAGGGACCACAGTAAAGACAGGCACCTTCCCGAGGACAGGCTCCTGGCGCACCTGAGAGGCTAAAAATAGAAATGGCGCCCTGGCTGGTGTAGCTCAGTGGATTGGGCGCGGGCCTGCGAACCGAAGGATCGCGGTTCGATTCCCAGTCAGGGCACATGCCTGGGTTGCCAGGCCAGTTCCCGGCAGGGGACATACAAGAGGCAACCACACATTGATGTTTCTCTCCCTCTCTCCTTCCCTTCCCCTCTAAAGATAAATAAAATCTAAAAGAAAAAAAAAAGTACTTAAAAAAAAAAAAAAGAAAAGAAATGGCCCTGCTGGGCCCTCGGAAGTGGGACGGTAGGGACAGAGGCTAGCACTTCCGGAGACCCAGCCACTTCCTCCTTGGGAGAAGTTGCCCCCCAGGACGGGTCCAGCAAGCAGCATTTGCCCACCTGGGAACATGGGAGAGGCACGCTGGCCTCTTGTGTCCGCTCTGCCAGCAGCCCGGACGTCACCAGAGCCTTGGAAACAGCCTGCCTTTCGTCATCGGTCACCTAGTAACGGTCCCCCAAAGGCCGAGCACTTCATGACAATGGTGAGCAAAATCCCGGGGTCAACACCAAGCTTATGAGTCCCTTCTTTTAGGAAGGCCTTCTGTTCTAGGCCCAAAGACTTGTGAGACTCACTCGCCGGGTCTCAGGCATGGCCTTTGATTTAGTCCTGCGGCCTCCGCTTGGCTACTGAGCCCTTTATCCAGCGGCCGGAGGGAGTTTGTGGCCACCGTGTAATCGCCCACGGTCAGTGTAGGGAATGACCCGCTTGCCATTTGGATGTGTCCAAGCATCTCTGGTCTGATACTAGAATATTTACCTGTTGTTTCCTATAAACACGCATCCACATTTCCTACCATGACCATCTCCCCGGCAGAGATAAAGCTGCCTGGATTGTGTTCTCGGGGTGGATTGAGATCAGCAGCTCGCAAGGAACTGGCATTTCCAAGCAAGCCACACGCTGTGTGTGCTGACTCTGCTCTCCCCCGCCCCTCCAGGCAGGTGTGCTGGCTGTGAGGCACCAACAATGACATGGAAATGTGGAGGTCGCGTCCTTTGCCCCAGAGTCATCCAGGTCAAACCTGCCTTGGCCTGACTTTTGTCAGTGGATGGTGTAGGAAGTCTACGAATCTGAAGTACAGCCCTGGCTGGGTAGTTCAGTGGGTTGGAGCATCGTCCCGATGTGCCAGGGTCGCGGGTTCAATCCCTGGTCAGGGCACGCGCAAGAATCAATCGATGAATGTGCAGATGAGTGGAACAACAATCGGATGTTTCTCTCTCTCAAATCAATCAGTAAAACGTTTTTAAACACTGACGTACAGATTTCTGTATTTTAGGTATTCAAATGTCCTTCTAGCTGATTTAATGGAGTGAGAAACAGAAGAGCTTCCCGTCTTCACCGCGATCTGCATGCCGAGATGGGTCGGCTGTCAGAAATCAAGCAAAGCCTTCCCGCGGAGCACCTCCAAGTGACAGGTGTGAACGCACACGCCACACGCCACTCGCAGCTCGGCTCTCCTGCCTCGGAGGCCCGGTGCGTCTCCCAGGGGGCGGGGCAAACAAGACCAGAGGCCAGAAATGCATACAGAATTCCTTTATTTAACTTAAACCATGTAGTACTTGAACTACTAGAAAAAAGCAGAGTAAGAGAAACTAAAGTTGCCTTAGCTTCAGCCATTCAAAATAGACAAAGTTTCTTTTTTTGTAATGTAAAGAATCCAGAGTATATCGCAATAACAGGAATAAATTCTTACAACAGAATATACAAAAACAGTTTGAAATTTTTTTTTCATCTACTGATTTTTTATATAAACAGAGGAAATTATTTTTTTTTTTAGGAATAATTTATCCACAGAAAGTCATCTTATGTAACAAATTGGCTTTAATTACCGTATTTTTAAAATTTTTTTTAAAAAACTTTTTTAAACAAGAAAACTGAGAAAATGCTTTATCTGCGATGCATCCATTCCATCGCGCCTTCTGGTTTGATTTTTTTTTTTTAAATTTTGTCCCAGAGGTAGACAGGCTCTGGCAAACTTCTCACCTCGACCTCCCTGGCTTAGAAAGCAACAGGTGTTTTTGCCAAGCATCTGTTCCACCTGTGGGCGTGTCTACACAATGCCCAACATCCAAATGCAAAGCTGCAAACAGAAAACAAATTGTTTCTGGAACTTTCTCTCATGCTGTGCAAAACACCCACGTTGCCAATGATGGGGATTTTTGTGGAGGTGTGTAGACATGGCCCATAATCCACTGGGAGCTACAGGAAATGGAATCAAACTTTTAAAAAAAATTTCTGTGTAGTTTTTTTTTTATTAAAAAGAACTTTGTTCTGTATTAGAAAAATGTATCCTCTGTGTCGCCTTATAAACAAATAGGCTGCCTTCCTCGTTATAACAAAGCATTGATTATGATATGAGGCAGGTAAGCAAGCAGTCTGCGTGCGGCGGTCACTGCGAACGCCATTAGCTGGGCAGTCCGTCTTTCCATCTCGAGGCTTTGCACAGCGATGCAGCGGCCACGCCGACCACACCACGTGCTTCAGACTGGGCGCCCCTGGGCCGCAACACCTCTGCTGTTTCCTTGGCCAATGAGGCTCGCTCAGTCTGTGAAGGTAGCTACGCTCCAAAGGGAAATGACCAGTATATAAGATGATCCTCTTCCCAACCAGAGGGTTCTGGAAGACCAAGATACTGAAGATACAGAACTACTTCTTAAATCGTCATCATTCCTTTGTTATACTCTAGGGCACAAAGCTTAGGGGTGAAGAGGGTGAGCCTCGGCTTGGGTCAGGGAAAAACCCTTTTTTTTTTTTGGCATATTGTAAAGCTAGCTAGTAAACAGGTGTCCTAAAAAAAAAAATGGATCACAAACGCACATTTGCACACACAGAGAAAAAAATGTGTCTTTAAATTATTTTCGGCGATTACAAACTACAAACATTTTATAAAATTATTCTATGCTCTTACAAAAATGCAATGAAACGTTGAATTAGTTCTTGTAAACCAGATCTTTGTCAACTGACTACCCGTAATCTACTGGACGTAGGAGCCCTATTGAAAATGCTAATGTGTGATTAATTCAAACAACGTTTACCAGAAAGATGCGGACAAACGCGGCCGTACCGATGAGTGATCACGTTCTTGCATAAACAAAATAAAACAGAACCCTAAAGCCACGCCCCAGAACTGACCACCGATGAGTGCGATGTAGTTTGTGTCCTTGAAAAATTTGTCTTAACTCCACAATAACAGTTTCCAATCTAGAATGTTAGGTTTACTGGCTGAAACCAAATGCCCACGGATGACTCTTGAGCCTTGATGTGGTCTGATACCTTCAAGAAACCATCAAGTTCAAAACCTGGCCCCCACCGCCTCCCAACCCTGTCCCCTTCTGCTCGCAATTCTTCCCTTCCCACCACATCAGGACCCCCGTCAGAATGGTTCCTACCGCCTGACCATTCCACTATCAAGGAGTGTTCATCTGCTTTTTTTCCCCCTAAATGACCAGCTAGTCATCTAAGCTGGAGGCCAGAAATGACACCCTCTGGCCTGTCCAACGTCTGTATCTTCAGCATCTCTGGCAACAGAGAGGTTCAATCTAAACAACATCCTTTCTTGAAGTTCTCGTTTGTGCCAACTATGTCAGAGTAAGAAAGTCTGACTTTCATCACTGGTTCTTAACAAGTGGATCCCTGGTCCATGTCTCCCAACGCTGCTGAGCCCAAGAAATGAAAAGACAGACAACAAATACAGAAGTAACATTAACAAGAGAACAAACCCCAAACCTTAAATGCATTACTGGGTCTGCTAAAACGGGAGGGCAGGGCATGGAGGATCACTGTCAGCTGTCGGGGGCCCGTGTTTTGGAAAGGAGGTGCCTTTGACAATCGTCTGGCCACCCCGGGAGGACCCATCGGTGACAGCTGAGGACCTGGGACCTAGCACCCTAGCCGCCTCAACCATTGAACTAGTGTGGCCTCGCCACCAGCGCGGCCAGCGTCATGGGCAGCCACCTGCCAGCAAAGGTGGGCTGCCGAGAGAGAGGCTTCGGTGGAACCAACTGGCCTCTGATTGGCATCCTACTTGGCTCATCAATCTGGTACCCCAACCAAAACACAACACAATTCATGCCAAGCATTCTGCCATTGGGTAGTTCCACAATCACCACTTTTCTATTTCACCAAGGCACTTCTCCTACCATTGAAATGGCGTTCCAACTCAAGGGAACAGGCTGGAAGGAGAGGCCGGTGTTGGCCGTGAACCCCGTCCTCTATCTTCGAGGAGGAAGTTTATTCCAACTGCATGTCAAACGTCACGGCATCCCGTAAAGGAGACCCGGGTGGCCTGGGTCTCACCTGGCTGAAGATCAGCAACGTCTCCAGAACACACCAGCGCCTGCTGCCTCGGGCAGGGCTGGGTGTGATGACGTGTTGATGCTCACGTCCACGCAATGATGTGCCTCAGTGGTTCATGGCGCTTCGAGCAGCGGGAGCTGCTGTCAGAAGCGGGTTGCATGGAAAACGCCACAACTCGGCTTGATTAAGCATACAAGAGAGAAAAATCCAGAAGCGGCGGGGAAATCAGCACAAAATCAGGCTAGAACTGTGGACAGATGACGCCTAGGTAGAGTCCAGGTGGGTGGTTTGGTCCAGTAGAACGACTGCCCCATCCATCACGCGAGCAAACTTGGCGCTTTCGTTTCAGTGTTTCTGAAGCATCTCTTACGATGGGCTCGGCACTGTTAGTGTTTGCTTTCTACTTAAAGAAAAACCACCTACATCGAACAAGAACAGAAGGACACCGACAACTCGGACAGTTGAAATGAAACCCTTATAAACCAGCTGAATGATCTGTAGAAGTCCAGTTGTGGAAACCGGAGGGTATGTGCAAAAGAGAAGAGAGGCCACTATTCCAAGGGGTCACCTACAGCGTGGACGAAGAGAACCCTGATCAAGCAGTACTTCTCAATGACCGCAAGGTCCCAGGGGACTTGGGAGGGGAGAGGCATGCTCCTGCAGGGGGGTGGGGGCGGGGGGAGGTACCCCTGAGCTTAGCTGCAGTACCGGAACGTTCAGGGAGCCGTCCACGCTGTGGAAGGCCCCACCACGTTGCTCAGATCCAACCACCAGCTGTCAGAATCGGGGAATGCGCCGTCCACCCCTGTGAGCAGCAGGACAGAGGGACGGAGGCGCCCCAGAAGGAGGCGTGGCGCTGACCACTGCCCCTCTAGCCCTAAGGTTTGGTACATCTTTGTTTTCCCCTGGGAGGGAGGAGGACAGGAGGGTGGAGTGGAGAGATGGGCCTGGAGAGGGGAAGGGGACTTTTCCCCGCCGTGCACTCTGGGAGGGATTGGCCGGGAGGCCAGCAGCCCGGCGGGCAGAGCTGTCGGTGTGCCGAGGCGGCTGCAGCGGCGTTGAGCGCGGGCAGCGAGGGGGCAGCGGCATCCGCGCCTGGCGCAGGCCACGCCCGGGGCTGCGGCGCCCCCGAGCGCACACTGGGCCCTTGCAGGTGGGATGCTAACCCACAGACCACCCGCCCCTCCGCGCTTCCTGCCCTCAAAGCTCGGGAAACCAGCGCTCTTCCGGGGACAGACCCTGTCCTCCTGTCTGCACAGAGCAGTTGGTTTCAAGGCCAGCCAGCTCTGCCACCCCCCCTCGCCTCCCAGCTGAGTGTGGGGGCACCGGGCTGGGAGGAGGGAACCCCTGACACCTCACAACCTCGTAGCGAACCGAGTTAGAAAAAGAAGAAAAAAGCAACGGCAAGTAAGACATGTCAGGAAAAGGCAAGCTGTCAGAAACGAGTGGAGAGGCAAGAAGGGGTGGTTCGACCCCGGAATACAGCCTGGCCCAGCCCTGCGGCACTGGCGTGTGGCCTGCGGGTGCATGAGGTTACCAGTGCCAACAGCGTATTGCCAGGTGCTGAGAAATGCAAGATGTAGTCTTTTTTTTTTTTTTTTTTGTATATCCACGTATAAAAAATAAGAGTGAGGTAGATAAATGCTTGAAAGAAAAATCCCAAAAAAAGAAAAACTGTCCCGTCTAACACAGACACACAAAAAAAACGCCTTTTGTCAGTATTTAAATTCCTAAGGGGGCTTCTCTACGGCGATTGAAACTGGAATCTGAAAATCGATTAAAACTCCCATTATACCTTCCTGATGAACCTTTGTCTTTTTCTCAGCTTTCTAAAGGGGAAACGTGTGGGACAGAGGCTGGAGAAAATACTGGCACCGAAGCGGCCAACAAGCAAATGAAGCACTACGAGCTAGCTTTTGTGTGTTTACTCTCCAGTCCCAGCTAGCAATCGTATTCGAGCTCTGTTCCTACTTGTAACTGAAACGTTTCCATCCCAGAAGCAGCTCTGGGCTGTCATCCCTCTGGGGAGAAGGGCTAGGAAATGAAACAAAAGACCCCCGGGCTGCAAGGAGTTGGATTCCTGGCCAGGGCCCTGGTCCCCGGGAGTGAGCGCGGGCTCCTGGGCCACCGTGCCCCAGGTGCGCTGAAACCAAGGGTGCTGCACTCGCCCTGCCTGTGCCAGGGAGGTCTCCGGGCAGTTTCCGGTGCTGAGGACAGGTCGGCCTGGAGGGTGGTGGCGGAAGGCCACCGAAGGAGCCGCTGGACCACACTCCGCTGCACCCTTGGAGTCAGCAGCTGTGCTTCCTAGGATGGAAAGATTAAATATCTGCTTCAAAACAACAAAAAAAAATCCAAATCCAAACGCCTAGGCTCCGCAGCTCCAACTTCTGTTGTACCCAAGAGTTAAAAAAATAGATATATGTGTCAGAACCAAAACGAAGTCTGGGGACCGAGGGGGGGGGGCGCTGTGCCACCACGGTGACGGCAAACACTGAGCGGGGACGTGCGAAGATGAACCTCTGTCGTCTGACCTGAGCGCGTGTCACGTCCTGCGCGGTAACAGGCTCCAACGCAACGCCGAGCAGGGGCAGGCTGAGGACAGGGACCCCTCGCCAGCCCTGGGCCCACAGAGCCGACCGGTCCACAGAGAATTAACGGGGCCGGGGGAGCAGGCAGGGGAGGGCGTTTTTATAAAAAGGCATCGAACAGTTCATGGCAAATTATGTTCCGTAAGTGTCGATCACCGGGAAGAGACGGAGGGAGTCACGCAGTCCAGTACGAAGCGTAAGAAGATTCTTGGAGTGAGCAGAGAGGGAAGAAGGGTAGTCCTGAAGATTTTCATAGAGTAAATCCACAAAGATAAAGAACGAAAAAAAAAATAGCAGCTTTTTTTTTTTCTGTACAGACGTATAGATGAATATCTGAACCGTAAAAAAGTTACAAAAGTGACATTAAAGACGATGTGTATGCAAATGTTTCGTGGTCTGACATAGAACTGTCGGAGCCACGAAGAAGTCCTAGTAACAGAGAAAATGTCGACAAAGCTCAGAATGCTGGGATCTACGTACTGCTTTCCTTCTCACGGTTGTGGTGCTGTTGGAATTGCCTTCCTCGCAAACCTGCACGAACAGTTGGGCTCAGTCCCTGGAGACCCCTTCTAATCTGTGTCCTTGGGGGCTGGGGGCACGGAGGGAGCTGGGGGCGGGGGGGGACAGGAGACTGGCACATGGGTGACCTTTGCCCCGGGCCCACGTGCCAGGCTCTCCCTCGACGGGGCCCGTTTGCCTCCGAATGGCTGGAGGTAGAGCAGCGAAGCCGGGTTGGCTTCTCCCCATCCTGACAGCAAGCCCCGTTCTGTCCGGTCCCCCCAAGGAATAACCTAGTCCAAAGCAAACTGACCTGTGTGGACGTGAGACTGGAAAAGGAGACCCGGGGGATGGTGAGCAGCAGGGCTTTGCCAGCGTGGCTCTCCCGGGAGTGACCGGGGACCGAGCTCGCCCTGTGCCTCTGGAGACCAGAGAGCAAGCGCAAGGGGGCGTGAGGGACTGTGTCCCGGGTTTTGGCAGAATTTGGCAGCGTTAAAATGGTAACAACCTTGGGTGAAGGATGGCCCTTTGTAAGTTTCACGTGTTCCTAAAAAGGTTCAAGGTAGAGTTAGAAAAATGCCATCACAACGTGTTTTTTTATAAAGACCTACGGTGACAGGCAGGTGTGTATGGGAGCAAGATGGGACCACGGGGAGGGACAGCCATTTCCTCACTCGGACAAAAAGGGCTGGGCTCGTGGCAAATGCTTTTTCCATTATGAAGCAGAGAGAGAGAGAAAGAAGACAGAGAGAGAGAGATAAGACGAGAGAGAGAGATATAAGATGAGAGAGAGAGAGAGAGATGAAAGAGACAAGGAAAGAGTGAGGAGACTCGATTCTCAAGTGTTCTGTTGCTATTAACTGTTGTCATTAAGGTTCTTAAAGGCCCGTGTCAGTTAAGGGTTTGGGTAGGGAAATAAGCAGCGGCTTGCATATTGAAAAAAGGGACATCCCAAGTGTGTTTACTGCAGAGAAGCCGTCTCCCGTGGGCAGCGTGGCTGTTCTGAGATCCACTGAGGTACAGGAGGCTGTGGACAGATGGTCAGACCCCGCGCCCCCCACCCGCCGCACACGCGCATGCACGCGGTGCCATCTGCACGGGACACGGTCCCGCATCAGCAGGTGGACGACTGGGGCAGGGGCAGGGGCCTCTCGTTCTTGCGGCCGCCGTTCATGTGCGCGTAAGGCTGCCTCTCATCGAAGCTGGCCCGCAGGACCAGCACGCTAGGGCCCGGGCCGTTCTCCGCCTTGTGCAGCGGGTGCCTGTCGGGCAGCAGGTGCCTGTCGGGCAGCGGGTGCCTATCAGGCAGCGGGTGCCTATCAGGCAGCGGGTGCCTGTCGGGCAGCAGGTGCCTGTCGGGCAGCAGGTGCCTATCAGGCAGCGAGTGCCTGTCGGGCAGCGGGTGCCTATCGGGCAGCGGGTGCCTGTCGGGCAGCGGGTGCCTGTCGGGCAGCGGGTGCCTGTCGGGCAGCGGGTGCCTGTCGGGCAGCGGGTGCCTATCGGGCAGCGGGTGCCTGTCAGGCAGCGGCAGGGAACACGCGGAGGCCGAGGGGTCCAGCGGCATGCACTCCATGTTGTCGGGCTCCAGGTCCAGCTCCTCGGGCTCGGGCGGCTTGTTCTCGTCGCTGTAGTAGAAGGACACCTCCTGGAAGCCGGGCTCCAGCTCGTCCTTGATGCTGCCGATGATCTCCAGGAAGGAGGGCCTCATCCTGGGGTTGTACTGCCAGCACACACGCATGAGCTCAAACCTGCGGGCGGGCGGGCGGACAGACAGACGCGTGCAGATGGGCCCCCCCGCCAGGCTGCCGCTGCCTGTCCGTCGGGAGGGCCCAGCAGCCCCCCCCCCCCCCCGCTGCCCCGGACGTCTCCCTCCACTGCATTCCCGCCACCCAGGGCCCGCCCCTGAGCAGGACCCAGCTCTGCTTTCCTGAGGAGGCCGCACGCAGGCGCGCACGGTCTCTTCGCACGTGCTGCCGTTATCGGTGACAGCGCTAATGGCAAGCACAAGCCGGCGTCGTGTGGGAGCAAGTCTGGCAGCCCCTGGAGCAACAGCCTTTCCAGAGCTGGAACGCAGGAGGCCCCCAGCTCCGCACTAACGGGGCTGAGGAGGGGTCGCAGCGTCCGGGACAGGGATCCCTCTTCCAGGCCCGCCTGGGCTGTTCCTCTGCCACCTCCGTGTGGCAGGGGACCACCGGGGCAGGGAACCTGCGAACAGCGCGAGGAGGCAGGGCTGCCACGCCACAGGAACGCACGTGGCATGATTCTAGCACCAGGCAGAGGCAGCGTACTGAGCTGGAGGAGACCCCCCTAGCCAGCGGGGCAGGGAGAGCCCAAGCTCAGGGCCCTGCACGAGCCACGGCAAGCACAGGACACGGTGCAAAGCCACGCCTGTGCCTGGGGCTCACAGGCCAGGCCACCCTGGCCCCTGGGCCTTGGACCTCCAGGAAGCCCTCAGTCACATGGGCCCCAGGAAGTCATTCATCCTAGCCAAGGGTCTGAGCCCCCCAGAGCCGGGAAGCATGCCGCTGGGGTGCAGCCAGCCGCCCTGACCCGGGAAAGGCTCGACAAAGGTTCAGAACGACGGCGGGCCAAGGCGTTGCTGTTCAGTAACAAGAATGCAGAGGGGGCCAGCTGAGTCGACCTTTGGAGCATAAAGGAGGGTGATGGGCAAGGGTGTCCCTGCTGGCCACAGGGCGCAGGGGAGGCCGCAGTTCTGGGGTGGGCCCTTCCTCATGCGATCCTGAGAGCAAAGTGCCTTCCCTTTCACTTTTGCTCTCGCTGGATCTGTTTTTTTTGTTTTGTTTTGTTTTAGCTTCTGGCTAACGAGCTGCTTTTCAACCAAAATGGCCAACGGCAGCGCGTCACGTCTAGGAAGGCCAAAGCACCCCAAGTTGGCCCCCAGCCATCTGTCAGGGTGGCCACTTGCCCAGCAGACCACCTCGCTCACACCCAGTAGTCCCGGGGAAAGTTCCGGGGGGAGAAGCCGAGGGGTAGGCACCCCAGCTGGCACAGAGAAAGGCCCTGGCCGACCGGGCCCGCCACCTTGAAAGGCCGGGGAGAAAGGCGTCAGGTCAAGCCAGATGCCGAGGATGTGACCCTGAGGGGCAGGGGTGGCAGCGAGGCTGCCGCCGGCTCCCGTAAATCAAGTCTGGCTGCGGCGGAAGCACGCTCATGTGTTTACAATGTCCGTGGCTGCGCTCGAGCGAGTGGAGCAGTCAGAACGGGGACCACTTGGCCTTCGAGCCCCACCTGTGGACCGTGTGGCCCTTTACACACAAAGCTGGCCACCCCAGCTCCGGTGGAGAGCGCCAAGACCTGCAGAGAGACTCAGCTGCCCCCCTCCCCACCAACCGACCCGCATCCAGGCCAGCACAGTGGCTGCGTGAGGGCGGATGCTGAGGATGCTCTCAGCCGCTCTTGCTGGGGTCCGGCAGCAAACTTGAGCTGGAAGCAGGTGCACCAGAAAAGACCCCCCTTTTGGAGATGAGAAGCAGAAGTACCAAGGGATTAAACCTTTGGTGCAGGGTCCCCCTTCCAGGGTGGGTGGGGCAGGGCGGGGCCCTCTGGGCAGGAGTGTGGCTACACTTTGTGGGCCACCTGCCCCCAAAGAAGAATTTTCTCTCTCCCTGAACACATAACCCACAGCCCCGCCAGGAGACCCCCCTCCTGGGTCACCCCCGCATCGCAGGTGCCATGGGGGGGGGGTTGCAGTGACAAACTGGCAGCTCCCCCTTCTCATGTCCCCCACCACTTCCTAAAAAATGCCCCCCACCCCCCCGCCCCGCAATACATGGACTCCATCTATGGCGCAGCTGTGGAGGCCTCCCGGGCTGGCTGACTTCCCCTGCAGAGCGGTGCAGCCAGGGCCAAGGACACAGGACGTGCCCTGGCTCTGCGCCCCTGCGGCCCGGGGCTGAGGCGGTGCCACCGGCAGGGGCGCGCTCTGCGTGACCTCAGCACACACAGGCCACGTGAGGCCGCTTTCCAACCGCCCCGGAGTCACGGCCCTTCCAGAGCGGCCCATAAAAGGAAGTCTTTTCACTCCGTGGGATCTGAGACCTTGTTTATACTGCTTCCCCAGGAAAACTTCCCAGCGGATTCTAGAAGGATTTATGAGCTGATAAAACAGCTCTTCAGAAGAGCACATATTTTACTCTAGTCAGCTCTGGGGAGCTGGAGCGTCCTTCACTGAGCTCCCGCCCCCCCAACCTGCCCGTTCAGGGTGCGCACAGCCCTGCACCCAGGTCAGGACAGGACTGAACGGAGCTGCCGCCCTGCGAGACACAGCTGCCCACGGACGCGCAGGACCCCGCAGGCTGGAGGAGGACTGCACGCCTCACCTCCCCACCCTGCTGTGTCCTGGCAGGTGGTGCTCACAGCCAAGGCGTGCGCTGCGGCCCCGCGTTAGCTCAGCCTCCGTCTAAGTGCTGAGCGACCATCACAGGGGACCTGGAGGCTCGGTGTGCCCTCCACCACCTCCTCCTGGCAGCCCCAAACAGCCAGGACTGTCTTATGAACCACTTCTCAGCCAGGAGGGGCAGTGGGACGCTGAGGCCCATCTGACCCCTCGCCCACGTACTCTGTTTGTGGGCGGAGATCAAGCACGGGGCCTGCGTTCCACAGGCAAGCCCGCCACAAGGCCACCTGGGCCGGAGCAGCCACGCTGACTGCTCGACAAGACTGCCAGGAAAAACTGTGCCTGGCAAATCCAGGAAGCCAGCAGTCAGCACATGCCCAGAGAGGCTTGGGGATGCTTGCAGCCTGAGTATGGCAACCTGACCCAAGAAAAGGTTAAGGGTGAGCTTTGTCATCAACTTAAAATACAGAGTCAGCCCTGGCTGGAGTGGCTCAATGGATTGCGTGCCGGCCTGCAAACCAAAGGCTTGCCGGTTCGATTCCCAGTCAGGGCACATGGCTGGCTTGTGGGCCAGGTCCCCACTAGGAGGCATGCAAGTGGCAATCACACAGTGATGTCTGTCTCCTTCTCTTATCCTCTCTCTAAAAATAAGTAAAGAAAAAAAATAAATAATAGAATAGCCAATGGAATAGCCAGCAAGCCACAAGGCGAATCTGGCCACACGCCACCTGCTAAGTGAACTCACACGGAGGCATGGACCCTGAGAGGCCTGGACCCTCAGAGGCCTGGACCAGGAGCCCGCCTCCAAGCCTGACCTGCAGGGCTGCAGCTTCACCCGCTCACAGGTGTCACCAGGCAGCTGCAGCATCTTCCTGATGCCGAGCGGAAGCCACCAGCAGCCACTGCGCGCGCCTCACCCGTGTCACCCTCCAGGGGCCTGTTCGAATGGCTGGGACCGAGAAGACAAGTGGTTTTTCTCCCTGTGGACGCCCTGCAGGGCTCTCAGGCAACCCCCAAGGGCTCAGTGACGTCCCTGTCCTCTGGCAGAAACAGGAGTCGCTTCTTTTCTCTTGTAACCAGAGAGCTTGTCTCCCCAGCACCCCTGCCTCACCTAAGCTCAGCAACAGATTCCCGAGGGCAGCACAGACGCTCTGCGTGACCAGCTCGCCTCCTTTCACTCTGTCCTAGACTTCGAAGGCAGAGAAGGCTGCCAAGGGGTTCTGCATGGCACGCGGACACGCCCCCTGACTTAGACAGAGTTCACATCCAAGAGCAACCACCGCACGTAAATTTCCTTGTCCCTCAGCGGTGGGAACAGGAAGCGCACTGCCGTCCCCGCGGCAGGTGGGCCGCCCCCCCAGGCACCTGGAGGGAATTGATAGGGAAACTCCGGGCACCTGGAGCTGGATCAGCTCGAGGAGCCCGCAAGCTCCTCAGAGACAAACTTTCCCCAAGTCCGAGAGAAAGCTTAAAGACCACCTTTCCCCTACCACTACACCCTAACCACTCGAACACCCCCAAAGCACATGAACACGCCCAAATTCACGCCTGCTTTCTGGGACCATGTGCACTTGCTAGAACACCCCCCATCCGAGTACCGGCCTCCCTTCGGCACCGCACACTTCCACGCAAACTCAGTGGGCATCGATCTTTCTTCACACTCTGTTACTAATACTTTTCCTCCGAATGAAGACTTTTTTTACCGTAGGCTAACAAGAAGACAGCAACCACACGCTTCGAAGCGCAAAGCAGTGAGCTGGGAGTCGGCGGGTGTGCAACCAGCTTCCCTGACCCCAGTGGCCTCACCTCCCCGTGGCCACACCCCGTGTGATCTCCCCCAGGTCGTGGAGCCCGTGTGTCAGCAGGTGATGGACTGTGGAGGGTGACTTCGAGGGCAGGCCGCAGCGGATGCTGCGGGACCCCGCGCCCTCGCCCGGGGTAGGCGAGCTGCGGGGCAGCGGGCCAAGCTGGGCCCGCCCTCTGATCTCGCAAGGCCCTCGAGCTAAGAATGGTTTTTATACTTGCAGCTGGTTGAAAAAACAATCAAAATAAGAATAATATTTTGAGACATGAAAATTATGTGAAAGTCAAATGTCAGAATCCAAAGATAAAGTCTTATGGGCACTCAGCCACGCTCGCTCACGTGACGTCTGCGGCAGCTTTTGCAACTGCGACCGGCTGGGCCCACGGCGCTGAACGCAGTGGCGCTCGGTCCTTTCAGAGACAGAGGTGGCTGAGCCCTGCTCTACAGGCCAGCTGCACGGCACGGGGGCAGCGGAGCCACATCGCAGAGGACCTCACGCCTTGCATGGCACTTGGCCACACGAGCGCTTCACCTTGGAGGTGGACCCCAGGCCGCAGCCTTCCGGCCAAGTGGCTCCTGGACGCCCAGCCCTCAGAGACTGTGACAGCAAATGCTGACTGTCGCCTGAAGCTGTTAGGTTTTAGGTAATGCCATAATGCAGCCACCAGCTAGTCCAGGTGGGGAGAGAGAATTCCCATGCTGGGCAAGAGAATGCACTAACTGGACGCTGTCCTGGGACGTCCCCTGAGTGGGCCCCCCCGATACACTGCCCTCGGAGAAGTGGAGCCCCCTGCCCCCAGGGGCCCCACCCACACCCCATGCCCAGGCCACAGGCAGGCTTCCCAGCCCTGTGCTCGCTCAGAGGATGAGTGGATGCCCTGTCCCCTGCACACACACACACACACACACGTGCACACACACACACACACGTGCACACACACACACGTGCACACTGATACAAGGGTGCCACCCCGCCATGGAGCTGCACCTGTCCTGAGAATCACTTCTGGAAAACTCCTGAATTGGGCTCAAGGGTCTAGTGAGAGCCTAGCTTGTACCTGCGGGATCCAGAGGGATCTCTGAGCCCCGCCTCCACGCGCATATTGACCACAAGTCCCACGCTCCCCGCCTGCACCTGCCGCCCAGCCACGGACACCTGCACACCCTGCCGTGACCCGTTCCAGCAAACACACCGAGGCCCTCCCGCCTTCAGCAGCTCCCGCCTCCGCCAGTAGAGGGGCTTCTCCTACGAAACCAGACGTGAGGCCCCAAGGTGTCGCAGGGGACCACTCTCAGGAGCTAAGTTGCATGGCTTTCTTCGAACAGAAGAGGGGCGAGGAGACCAGTCTGCAGGCCTCCCGCCTGGAGCTGGGTGCATGCACAGCTGGGTGCAGGGAGGTCAGCTAGACCGTTCTCCCCGCCACCAGGGCCCGCCTGAGGCTCAGGGAGCATGTCACTCACAGGACTCATGAAGCTTATACATACTTTACAGGGACAGACCCAGGGGGGCCCCCCTGTGGGGGCAGCGGCTGGCCATCCAAGGCTCACCCCACCCGGTGCACAAAGGCGTCTGGTCGTGAAGCTTTGTGCATTAACTAGCTCGGGACCTCAGCTTAAAAGTAATCAGCGCCATGCTGCTGCGTTTACACACCGCGTGGAGAAGATGCTACAGATTGCTTCCGTCCAACAGCGCGCAGAGCTGCCTGCCTCCAAAACCACAGGGCCAACCGCGCTCAGAACCAGAGGACTGAGGAAGCCGGCTGGAACGGAAGCACCTCGCCAGGGACAGGCCCCGCCGTCCGCAGCCCTCGCGCCACCACCCGCCTGCCACCCCGGGGTACGCACAGCATGTCGGGGCAGTTGTCCGGCTTGTCCAGAAGGCCGCCCTCCATGACGAAGCGCAGGACTTGCTCGTTGGACAGGCCCTGGTACGGCTGCTCGGCCAGCGTGGCGATCTCCCAGAGGACGACCCCGAAGGACCTGCAGGGTGGGGAGAGACGAGAGCCTTGGGGAAGAGGCACAGAGCCGTGCTGCCCACTCCCGTCCAGCGTGCTTCCACCTGCGCGGTGGCCCCGCGGTGGCGGCTGAGCCCGCGGCGGATGGCATGCCGGGCGGATGGCGCTGAGCGTGGACCGCGCGTCCTCATTCGCTGGCGCCATGTTCCCCGCACAGTAAGGGTGGCCCTGGTGGCAGAGCTGAGGACACGCAAGTGGAGGGAGTTTCAGGAACCCCTTGAACCTGAACCCAGGCAAGCCAAGGCGGGGCCTAACCCCAGCCATCTACCCGGTCGGGCAGTCTCCAAACGCGCTTTGCTAAAATAACCAAACGTGGATTCCCCAGGCCCTGCCAGGACAGCGCGTCAGTACCTCAAACGTGGCCGGGGGCTCCCAGCTGGGGAGACCTCCACCCAGCGGCTCTCAGTGTGGGCCGCACAGGAGAATCGTTCAGCGAGGTTTCGAATCTGCCCCTGACTGAAGTTCTGATTTCACGGGTTTAGGGTCAGGGCCGGGGTTGGGGTCAGGGCCAGGCCTTGGGGTGTCGGAAAGCTCAACAGGGATCTCACAGGCCTGGTGGGGCCAGGGAGAGAGGAAGCCCACCCCCGGTCCCTGGGAGCTGGGGGGGCTGCAGGCCTGTCAAGGGCTCATTTGTGCAGGTGGGAGGCGAGGGGGGCACCATCGGCCAGGCCTGGGAGGTCACAGGTAAGGAAGAGTCTCTGGGATGGAGCTGAGCTGACGGAAAGGGGGCAGCTGAGGAATCCGGTCGGCAGGAGGGGCAGTGAGCGACCCCGCCATGCGCACAGCCCTGCCTGCTGGTGTAGGAGGCCCGACTACCGGCAAACACATTACAAGAGAGAATACGTGTCACCTGCCAAACACAGGGGCCTGCCCGGCACACGTCGCCACCTCTCCATCAAAGCATGATGTCGAGCGCTTCAATTCGACAGTGCAGAGATAACCATCTGGGACAGGCTGCTTGCAAAACAGACCTCACACTCGAGCTCGGGAGGCAACGCGCCTTACCAGGGCACATGCTACGGCCAGTTCCAATTTGCACCTGTCTCTGCAATAAGATCCCAGGCCCCTGAACTGCGGAAGGGTCACGAGCTCAACAAAAAGCCACGCAGGCCACGACCGAAGCGTCTCCTCGACGCGGCCACCGGAGAGCGGGAGTGAACACCGACCGGTTCTGCAAAGCATCAGCAACGGGACCTGTGCGGGGGGCAGCCGAGAACCCAGCTGAGGTGCTGGGAGGCAGGTGTGCCAGGGCCCGCGTGTGCCGAGGACCTCAGCTGTCTCAGACCCTGACCGCGCCTGGCCACGGTGTCACCGGGGAACTGCCGTACACAGCAACACCAAGAGTCCCCCGCACCCTCTGCGGGGGAGTTCTCTCTCCACCTTTTCCTCTCCACCCCATGCCTGGGCCAGCAACACGGGTGCCCGTTGAACGAGGACGCTCAGCAGTGGGACCGGCAGGAAAACACATCAAGGCACTCGTAGGCTCTGCATCTACACACAGCAGTGGCTGCAATCTGAAGTTCTAAGTGGGGCACCGCCCCCTGCCCCTGCCACATAGTTATTGTGAAAGGTAAAAGCAGAGCAGGCAGGGAACAAGCCGGGGGGTGCAATTTGCTGGCACACCCGGCTCCTGTGTTGAGGGCTCCAAGCCACGTCGTGAGCAGCTAAGGACTGCAAGACACGGGGTCCTACAGCGGCTTTCGATGCCACCAGGGCTGCCTGTCCTCGGCTAGCCCCCTGACCCAGGGAGACCTCAGTGAGGGCCTGGGGCCTGCGGAACACCCAGCCAAAGCAGGAAACGGGTGACAAGGAGCAGGAAATGGGAGGGGAACCGCGCTGAGGAGACCGAGCCGGCGGGATCTGCGGAGCCTGCAGGGGCCCGCGTGCCAGGGCGAGCGTCTCCTACCAGACGTCAGAGTGAGTGGTGAACACGCCATCCTTGAGGGACTCGGGGGACATCCAGCGCACAGGCAGAAGGCCTTTCCCTCCTTTCCGGTAATAGTCGGTCTCGTAGATGTCTCTCGTCATGCCGAAATCTGCGGGGCGGACAGAAGGCACGGGAGTTAGGCTGTTTGGGCTGCTTTCGGGGGCGGGATGGGGGGGGTGGCGGGTGAGACATGCCACCCCTGCTGCACAGGGGCCCCACACCGGTGTCCAGGGCGCGGCACACTTAAAGGGGCCGCGTGCCACCGCCACCCCACCGGCAGGGGCAGCGAGAGCTGAGCTGATTCCCCACAGGACAAGCAACTACCTGGAAACCTCTGCTCCTGAACACACTGAGGATCTGATGCTTTGAGAGGTTAACCCCTTATTGCATTTTCAAGTGACCGGCAGTTAACGAGTTCTCAAGTTCCAGGAAGTGTCAAGAAAGTACGTCCTGCGTGGACCAGAGGTCACTCACACATGCTTCAACCCCAAGGAAACGCAGGGGCACCCTGAGCCTCGGTTACTCGACAGCGCCACCCAGCTGCCGCAGGAGAGGGCCTTCGCCGTCTGATCGGGCAGAAAACGCCGAGTTCCGAGTCACAGCGGGAAGAGAACGCGGCCCACCTCCTGAGAGACGGCCTTTACGAGGCCTCTGGCGCCATTACTCAATCATGTTTTTCAACAGAGTCCTCCCACTCAATTTTGGAAATTTCTCCCATTTTCCATGTCTCTAGAAGATGTCACACAATTATGTTTGATGGCGGGCCTGCTTTAGAATCCTAAATTATTACTTCTTTGTCAGGTGGATTTCCCGCTCGGAGGTGCAACCTTTCCGCACTGGGGCTCTTTCGAGGAGAAAGAGTCCGCCCAGGAGACAGGGCCGCTCTCCTTTCGAAAAGGCTCCATCGTGTCCCTGACTCGGCCACAGAAAGCTCAGGCCACAGACCAAAGCCAGTTCCTTGGACTGCTGTTAACTAGTATCATTTACTTGTCACGTTGCCTCCGGTACAACTGCCCGATTTGTAGTCCACGAGGCCCTGGGCCCTGGAAGCAGAGTTCCGGGCCCTGGCGAAGGACCGAAACTGAAGTCTTATCGCAGAGTTAACGCAGGCACGTGCAGACCAGGACGTGCCTTTATCAGTTCACACGGGGAAAGACAAAGAAAGAAGGAAATCAAGGACGTAAGCTGTTTCTTCCAAAGCAAAAGACTAATTTCAGATCGGTGGAAGGAAAACCACACGTGCAGAGCAAGTATCACTATAAGTAACGCCACGTGGCTGAAAAGCAGATACAGTCCCTGGCGACTTGGACTTCCAAGGGCAAGTGACACCACGGCCCGCCCACTCCCAGCAGCGGGGAAAGGAAGGACAATGGGGCGGGGAGGGGATGCTGGCAGGGAGAACGGGGGGGGGGGGGGGGGGGGGCGGGGCAGGGGGGGCACAGCTCCTGCACCGCCCTGCCACCCCCCGGGTCTGCTACGCTGCCGCTGCTGTTGCTCCCACAGCAGAGGCGAAGGCCTGGGGGCTCGCCGCACACGAACATGAGGCACTCACCCCCGGCTCTCGCCCAGGAGTGGCAGAAACCTGATTTAAGCCCAAGCCCGCCTGGCTCCCCTGCACTGGGGTAGGGTGGCTGGTGGCGTCCCCATGGGGACGGAGCAGTGAGGGGCACGGGGACAGAAGGGGAAGTGAGTGGGGTCACAAAGGAAGCCCAGATGGCAGCCAGAGGGACTCTTCCTTGGGAAGCTTGGAGCAGGGCAGTCTCTCGGGCTTCCGCAATCGCCTTGCGTGGGTGCCTCCAAAGGCCAAATCCAGGGACACCCCGGAGGCTCCCTACTGAGCAGCCGATGACCAAGGAATATCTGTTATGATGGGGCTCCCTTCGCCGCCTCTAGCAACTGCGACCAATATGGAGGCTCACCCCCCACCCGGAACCCATTCCAGAGGGGTGGTCATTGCCCACTAAAGGGCCAAAACACTTCCTTCATCATCATTGCCGAAGAGAAAAATATCGGCAAAGAAAGGTGGGCATTTCCAGAGCAGACAGGAAAAGACCTAGAAAAAGAGGTTAAGTTTGTTTTTAGTATTTGAAGTATTTTTTATCAATGTGAGAGAGAAACATCGATTTGTTGTTCAACTTATGGATGCATTCATTGGTTGATTCTTCTATGTGCCCTGATCGGGGATCGAACCCTCAACCTTGACATTTTGGGATAACACTCTAACCAACTGAGCTACCGAGAAAGGGCTGAACAGCACTTTTTGTTCCCAAGTCAAAGTCACCTGAGGACACCATCTCGATTATTTCTGTAACCAGTGCTTAGAATTATCCTGCCAAGAAATGCCTCAAATGCCCGGAGAGGCTCCTGAGGGACCCTGGCCTCCGCTCGGCCGGACCCGCTACCTGGACCGCAGCGCCTGCGTGCCATCAGGGTGAGAGCTAGCCTGGCCACGTCTGGGACTGTCTGTCACCCAGGGACGATGGCGTACTCACAGGAGGCACCGGAGACACCTCCCCACGGGCAGCCCTGGCCGCCTCGGTCCCTAAAACACGTGCGAGTGCGGTTCTCGCTCAGACCTCAGAGGCTGAGGACACACCTCCGATTTTGACCGTGAAATCTTCGGCCACCATGCAGTTCCGGGCAGCAAGGTCTCTGTGGACGAACTTGTTGGCGTTGAGGTACGCCATGCCGTCGGCAATCTCTCCAGCCATCTGAATCATCTTGCTCAGGCTTGGGGGCGCGAAGGCTGGGTTACTCTGTCGGACGGTCAAAACAGAAAGTCCGTGTGAACATTTAGGTGTCTTTCACGGCCCACGCTCTTTCACCGTCTGCAAACCCAGCTCTGCTCCATCTGAGCAGCACGGGTCGTCCCACTGAGGCACCGGGACTCGTTCAGAGGGACCACGGGATCACAGAGACCACAGCCTCTGCCTCGTGGTCACACCACGCCCCTGCTGGCTGACCACACCACCAGAGCTATAGAGAGACACCACCAAACGCAACCAGGGACCAGCATGTTCTATTCGGAGTAGGGCAGAAAGTATGTAAACGGAAACAAGCCATTTTTTATATTAAGGATCCTCGGTGACTTGGGCTCCTATCTGTTTCGACGTCCCTTTTATTTCCACAACCAAAGTGCAGGTCTCGGGAAGGGGAGAACCTGACGAGGGCTGTGAAGAAATAAGCAGACGCGTGTCCCCAGGGGACGCCATGCGTGTCATTACCCACAATGAGCATCGCTGCACTGCGACCTTTTCCCTTCTCTTCAACTTTCTACTACAGCACAAAAATATCAAGATTAATTTTTGTCACTGTGCGGCGTGGCATCCTCGGAGGATTATTCTGCATGGGCAATGAGGAAAACACGCATTTGGCAATGGATGGAAGTCCAGCTGAAGCTTATTCTGGAGGGGGGACCAACATAAAACGCAGATGAGCCTCTCCTCTTTGCAATAGGGGGCAACCCATTGGATTTAAAATTAGAGAGAAATAACTGCAAATAACCTACTTAGAAAAAAACCTGTATAAAATGCGTGTATCCAAGTCTCTCCATCCTTAAAAAAAAGTGCAAAAACCTATCAGCACCCACAGTGCTTCCGGTCTTGAAGGCACAGACTGGGGACGGGCCAGGGGAGGGGCCTGCGCACAGGGCTGGATGGGAAAGCCCCCCCGCCCCCCCCCCCCCCCGGCGCGGCGATCCGGTCGGGCTGACACTGGACTCGGACGCGCACGCGGTGCCAGGCTGCCTGCCACCCACGCAGCCCCGCGCTGCAGCCTGGGCCTGGGGCAGAGCCGCAGGTGACGGGGAGGACAGGGACCCGCTCAGAGCACCAACCACGGGCGAGGCCGGGCGAGGGGCGGAGAAGTCAGTGGGGCCGAGGGCGACTCCCGGCCAGGGGACAGGCCTGGCTTCAGAGAGGACGCGGCGCTGACTCGGGCAGCCCGGCGGACCCCAGGGAGAGGCGGCAGTGCGGGAGGTCACGGGACCCCCAGCGGGGCCGTGACGCCGCACGCAGCCGGAAACTGCGGGTGCGACTGGACTCACAGATGCAGTCTCTCCTGGGGAAAGGCTCTGGGGGAGGGGGTCGGGCGACGTGCAAAGCCCTTTCAACCAGACCCACCTCTATCTCCGGCCGCAGAGACCTCAGGTAGCTCTTCAGATCGCCCCGCGTCATGAGCTCCATGATGACCAGCGTCGGCTGGCCCTGCGACACCACGCCCAGCAAGCGCACCTGGGGGGTGACACAGAGGAAGGCTCGGAGGGTGAGGGGGCCCACCACCGCCACCCTCCACACCAGCAGGGGCCGGGCTGTGGGCAAGCGGGCCGCAGGGGCTCCACGGCCAGGGTCTGCGTCACACCCAGAACCCCCTGAGCACCGGTGCCTCGAGGCCGCAGGGAGGCGATGGGGCAACTCCACAAGCCGGACGGGGACAAGTCACCCAACACACAGTGTGGCCCTGTCTCGCTGGGAGCTCCGGGGACACAGTCTCCCTGCGCCAGGCTTGGCCTTCTGGGGGCCTGCTCTCACCACGTGGTGGCAGTTGAACTCCTTCATCACCGAAGCCTCGTTGAGAAACTCGATGCGCTCGCGCATGCTCGCGGCCTCGTTGACGGTCTTGATCGCCACCCGGGTCTCGGGCTCGTCTTTGACCACACCCTTGGCGACCCCCTCGTACACCATCCCGAAGGAGCCCTGGCCCAGCTCCCGGCTCATGGTGATCTTCTCGCGGGCCACCTCCCACTCGTCGGGCACGTACACTGGAGGAGGAGGAGAAGGAAACGGAGCTGAAATGTCGCGGTGACCGGCACCTGGGTGGAACGGGCCACTGGGGCGACGTCCGGGGCGAGGAACACCAGGTGCCACTTCGAGAGCCCACCTGGGAGGACACTGGGGGACAGTGACGTGGCTTGTTCTGAAACGTCCCACATGCTGTGGGTTTCAGAAGGCAACCGTACACGCAAATCCTGGTGTTTCATATCCTCGAGGGGTCCTGGAAAATCTGAGGATTCTAACAGCGTATAATAACCAGAAAGCAGTTCGATTTGAGACACGCAGTAAGTATAAAATGCTCACTGTCTTTCAAAGACTGAGCACAAAACATAAGGTAAATATGTCAATAATGTCTATAACGCTTCTATATTAAAATTGATAACGCTTTCGATATAGTGGGTTAAGTAAAACATACCATTGACAATTATTTCACTTGCTTCTTTCTACTTTCCTTACGCGGCTACAGGAAAAACGCAAGGTTACATAAGGCCTGGTATTGTATTTCCACTGGAAGCGCTGGTCTGGTCGAAGCAAAGCGTCTCCAGTCCTGCCAAAGACCTGGGGCATCTAACAAGCGCAGGAGCCACTGAGCTCAGGCACTGAGGGGCATTTGGTGGTGACCAGTGTGGAGGGATGCGGATGAGCAGAGGTGACCCCCCGGGGCTGTGGCCTGGGCTCTGTGACCTTGGGGACCTGCCACCGCTGTGGCAAGGGGCCGGGAGGTCATGACCGAGCCTGACTAGGGTCTCTTCTGCAGCCTCTGCTTCTGGTCAGATTCCATGTGGCTTAAGAAAATAAACTGATAATCTGAGACAGGAAGGAAGGGAAAGGAGGTAAGAAAGAAAACAAAACAGGACCCATTCCACAAATCCGATGGGTGGGGTGAAGAGCAAAAGGAAGTCAACCTGTCCCGTAAGCTGCATGTGAAATCTGTCATAACCTCCATCTACAGCCGAAAGCCGCCGTCCTTGCCTGCAAGGGTGGCTCTGGGCGCAGGTGCCACCGCACACCGGTGTGGCGGGAAGGGGTGGTCCGGCTCAGAAATGATAAAGACCGGGGCCTGGGACGGCGCCTGTTTGCTTCTGCGCTTCCAGACGTCAACCATGGGCCTTGGCTGGATATCCCCGGAGCAGTGGGCTGGCATCCGCATCCCAACATCCCGAGTCCCCAGTACTGACCTTTAAGTGATGTCTTAAAGGACAGAGACTTCAAAAGGAGACCGAGGAGATACCCCTAGTATCGGAGGCCCTGAGGAGTGTGCACTAGGGACTGTATGGGTCAATCTAGAATTTTCTTCCCCAGATGCCTTCGTATTTCCTAGTGCGTACGTATTGAGACATTTCACAAATGCAAGTGGACCGTGCACCCGGCTTCGATGGTTTACAGCCGCAAACAGGAGGCTGATGCTTCCTTAGGCGCGTCAGGATGCGAGGGAACCCAGCGGATCAGGCATTCGCAACCCCCCCTCCCCCCAGGAAGTACGAAGGGGCAGTCTATATGCGTTTATCTCCGAAAGGCCAGGCCTCCTCTTAATCAGAATGAACTGCGCAGCGCGCCATGAAAGGGAGCTGGAACCAGCCACACCCATGCCTGGGGAGGTCCCCGGGGTCAACACCGGGGTCAACGTCCTTTCCTCTCGGCCCACCCAGCAGCCCCGGCCCTGCCAGGCAGCCGCGTTCTGCGCACAGTGTCATCCGTGCTGCCCCGTGGGGGATTTTCGGTGAGCCCTGGACAGTGGCGACAGGCAGATTACTATTCGGAGCAAGGACTTTCCGAAGCATTTTTGAACTGCAATGTCGTTCTGGTGCCCCTTGAGGAAACCTCCCACCTGTCGGCCTGGGGGGCCAGCACATGCGCTTGTGGTCGGCTTTGTTTTACAGGAAGAGTGGAGGCATGTGAGAGCCTTGGGGGGGGGGGGGACACAGAGCTGGGATTCGAGTCACCGGGAGCCCCTGGTGCTGGGCTCTCTGTGCTCCCTCTGCCTTTCCCGGGCACTCTGCGCTCAGAGCTCCGCCTGCCACCGCCGCGCAGAGCAGGCTCGTTCCAGCGGCCTGAGTCCCACCGCCACACGGACGGACGGACGGATGGGGGTGCGGCCGTGAGTTTCCCCACAAAGCTCGTTAAGTGTGTGATGATCCTTACCTCACTTAATTTCTTTTCTTTTTAAGCTATTATTGACACAAACAGTGCATAAAAATCTTCCTGCCTCTTTTTTTTTTTAATTTTTTAAAGAAAAAGATTCTCTCCAAAAGAAACTACTCTTTTAAGTTTGGCATGCCTCTTTTCAGAATGTTCTTTATACTTTATATGTGTATATACGTACACGAGGGTATGGGGGTTGTGTGTGTACATGGATATATGTCCATTTAAATTGTGCCTTGACTGGTCTGGCTGAGTGGGTTGCGCATCATCCCACAAACCAAAAGGTTGCCAGTTCGATTCCCAGTCAGGGCACATGCCTGGGCTGTAGGCCAGGTCCCTGGTTGGTGGCGTGGGAGAGGCAACCAATTAACGTTTCCCTCTTTCTTCCTCCCTTCCCCTCTCTCGAAGAATAAATGAATAAAATTTTTAAAAAATCACAATACTGCGAGACCTTCTTATAAACAGAAATAACGTCCTTATTATTCCACGCTTGACTCCCCTTCAGAGGGGGCAACCATCTGCCTTCCAGGACCAAAGGGGACAAAGCAAGGGGCCCCTCAATGGTCCTGGTGCCACTGGACCCGAAGGCCAATGCCCCACCCTGGCTCACTTTCAAGGTTTGCGTTTAAGCACGCTAGGGCTAAAAAGACAGCGAAAAAGGAAGAAAAGAAAAACACTGAGTACAGCCCAACTTCCAAGTCAGACCCTCTCAGCCACTTTGCTACCTGGCCCTCATCCGTCACTACCAAAGGGACTGGGACTGGGCCTCGAGGGTGTGAATCCTCGGACCCCAGGCAGGAGGGAAGGAACGGAAAAACTGCGAGAGAAAAAAAAAGCAGGGAAGCCAGAAGCCATCGAAGACAAGTATGACGAGCTGAAGCGCAGGCTGAAACTCGTTCAAGAAAAGGTCTGTTTTGTCAGCTGCAGCGTATCCTCCGCCTGGATGTCAACAGTTTAACAGCTTTTCCCATTCTAGCAGAAAATTCCAAGCCATTAAACAAACTGAGGACTGTGCCGGCCACAGTTAGCTCTGTAGCGCCTGTTTCTCCTTGGGCCACCCCGAGCCGTCCAGAATTTTTGAGATATTCAAGGAAGTGCTAAAAACTTTGATTTAAAAAAAAAAAAAAAAGTGTTAACGAAGACAGATCTGAAGCCAAAGGTGCCCGGAAATAATGCAAACCTCTTCTCCTAAATTAGCAACGCTCCTAAAGGCTCCCCCACCCGGGACCACCCCGCGGAGGGTGGAGAGGCTTACCGTCCGCCGCGCTGAAATATTCCGGGTTCACAGAAGCGTACAGAACACCATTCCCCAGCCTGTTGTTGTTCCTGTCAGAAAGGATGCAATTTAGACTTTAAAAAGAACCCAAAAGAAACAAAAATAAAAACCCCATCTGCACGCATTCCTGTGCACACTTGCGTCTTTGTCAAGTCTGTTTTGTGTGTTCAGTACATATCAGGAGAAGGGGAGGGCGTGCAGCCCGGTGCCCCCGCCGTCAGCGACGCCCGCTCAGGCCCAGGGGCCAGCGGACAGTTGCTACCGTGTTGTTGCGGACCGTTCAGCCTGGTCTCAGGAGTTGTAACCCTCACCCCATGGTGGGCTGTGTAAGAGCCCAAGGGACCCGCTTCATCCGGGTCTGTTCTGTCAAGAGGACGTGAGCTACTAAGGAGACGAAGCTTATCTCCCTGGCAGAAGAGCTGCTTCTGCCTCATCCATCTCTGGCCCTGATGCTTGGTTGACAGTCAATGACGGGTAAGACTCCTCATGGGAGGGGCAACCTAAGCCAGACGCGACCACTTGGGAGGCCCTCATTGAAGGACTTGGGGGGCTGCAACAAAGAGGATGTGATGGGCCCTCGTCCCACGGCTATTCTGACATAGCCCGAGTCCTCATTTCCGTCTGGGAGATGTCTCCTGCTTCCTAATCGGTTTAAAGCCTGAAACTGGGGGTGAGTGGTGCAGCCCTGTACCGGCCAGGACGGCTCCCTGGGTGATCGGGCATAAGAAAGAATTCCTAAAGCCCTGTGAAACCTGCTTTGCTAAGAGTGCTCTCCCTTAGGTGATAAGTGTCCGAGGAGGAAATGAGCATGTCTCCCAAAGTCTGGCAACCCCCCTTCCTGACAAACACTGGCTCGGATTAAGCCCTCAGATTTCTTTGACATGTTAAACCTGTATTCCCGTGTATTTGAGCCCAATAAAAGCCTAGTGAGGATGGGGCTCTGGGTCATTCTCCTCTGAGAGTTTGACCACCTTTCCTCCCCAAGCAGTCATGTCTTGGTAGTTTTTATTTTCATCCGTGACGGAGGGAAGGGGCTCTGCGGGTGGAGCCCCCCCACATCTGGCGCCCAGGACAGGGGCCCCCGCACCGTGTCTTTTGGCTTCCTCACTGGCCTCAGATCAGGGCTTTTTAAGAAACATTCATCTCTTTACTTCATTGGAAAGGAAAAGGGTTGCCAGGTAGGCAGGGCTAAGAGATCGAGCTCAGGGAAGCCTCGCACAACAGCAGCAGCGTCCGTGTGCCCGAGCCGCTGGGGAGGGGACGAAGGCACCACCCACAGAAGGGGGGCCTTGCTGAACCATCGGGAAACGTTCTCTGTTCCTACGAAGAACGCTTGATGGGAAGATCAGGTTTCCTGGTTCGTAAACCACGCGTTTCGCTGTGTGTGATGCGCACCCACGACTCCGCGCGCATTACGCACGGGGGTATTACACCCCACGGAATGTAACTGTTATACCATGTATCATGCGCATCCTTATTATTCCCTCAAAGACTTGGGCCAAAACGTGTGTAGTACACACGGCAAGACACAGTATTTCCTCGAGAAGCTGCCCTGCACCCCGGTTCACGCCGTCACGCCGCCCGGCCCCAGACGAGCCCACACGGCCGGCCGCGCGCCCGTCACGCACCTCTTCCTGTGGAAGACGTACAGCACGATCACCAGCCCTCCCACGATGAGCAGCACGGCCACCGGCAGCGCGATGATCAGGTGGATGAAATTCTCATACGTCGCTGCGGGAAAGCAAGGGGGGCGACAAGGTGAGCAAGCCGTTCGTTTCCTTCGGCTGGAAGGAAGGGTGGAGAAAAACCCCTGAGAATCCCTCCACTGCCCTGTGGGGGCTCTGGAGGCAAATGGGGTCAGAAACGAGAGCAGAACCGCTGAGCTATTTGAGGAGAAGACTGGAGAGGACACGCATCCTTCTCATCGAAGGACAGTGTTTTCCAAAGTGACAGTCGCACGGTGGGCTCGAGGACGGTCTTTGCATGCACTGTAATGACTGTGCCGAAAAGGCACACGTTTGCTGAGATAAGTGCGCAGAAACGCGTCCACAGGCAGCGCTCACGCCGTGCTGGCCTTTTCACCTGTCTAAAGACAGCGCCAGCCCTGGCTGGTGTGGCTGAGTGGATTGAGCGCGGGCCTGTGAACCAAAGGATTGCGGTTCGATTCCCAGTCAGGGCACATGCCTGGGTTGCAGGCCAGGTCCCAGCAGGGGACACACGAGAGGCAACCACACATTGATATTTCTCTCCCTCTCTCCTACCCTTCCCCTCTAAAGATAAATAAATAAAAATCTTTAAAAAATAATTTAAAAAAATAAAAAATAAAGTCAGCGCCACAGACGATGAAAAGTAATAGCTGGCCAGCAGCCTTGCCAGAGTGGCTCTGAACTCTCCCAAACGGTAGTAGGGTCCAGCCAGGGCTCGGGGAGCACAGCGCTCACGGCAGCCCAGCTCCTGCCTGTCCCCAGCACCTGCGTGGCAGATGTCAGACTGCACACGGGGACACAGACCCGCACCCCCGGAAACGCTGCCCGGTGCAGGAAACCAGTGCATCCAGGGTGCAGAGAGGATGGGGCGGAGTAGGGGGTCGGGGGGATTTTGGGGGTGCAGGGGACAGATAGGGAGCAGTAAGGAGGGAAGGTGGGTCGGTGCCCCTGGGGCCTTGTCCACGCAAAGCAGCCTGAGCTTCTTCCTGCAGGTTACAAGGAGCCGGGGGTTGCCCTCAACCCCCCCCCAGAACTGTGCCCCAGGATGGCCTGGAGGGAGCAGGAGGGGACCCGGGCATGTTCTGCGTTCCCCGGCCCAGACCTCACAAAGAAACCACGGCCTTCCCACAACCAAGGAGGACGCACGAAGGGGGCCTGCCCTCCCCTGGGTCACACAGGCTGCTGGCGGCCACGGGCCCGGGACTGGAACGCAGCTCCCTGCCCCCACCGCGTGCACACGCCCCACACAGCGAGCGCCCTGCAGGCTCTGAGCTGGGGCGGTGGTGCTGGTGGCCGAGGCTGCACTCCAGAGTTCTTTTTGTTTTAAGAGTGAAAAAGGAACATCAACGTGTGGTTGCCTCTGGTGCGCCCCCTACTGGGGACCTGGCCCACTACTCAGGCACGCAATCGAACAAGCGACCCTTCCGTTTGCACGCCGGCACTCAATCCACTGAGCTGCACCAGCCAGGGCTCCAGAGTTCTTTAAAGGGAGACATCGAGGGGCCAGATCTGAGTGAGAAGTGGGAGGGGCTGGGAGGGTCCTGGCCTGGGTGAGGCGCAGACCACGGGGCCACTGACTGAGCTCGGAACAAAGAGCAGAGAGGCGCGTGGGGGGTGGGGTAGTGAACGTGACTTTGGTTTCCTGCACGGGGGCTGGGAGGTGCCCATGGGACATGGGGCGGGGGGAGGGGGGGCACCTCTGGGGGAACGGGGTGGGGCCTCGCCGGAGGCTGGCCGCGCCCACCAATGAAGATCTCCCCCCAGGAAACGATGACTGTCCTTATTCTTCAAGGCCTCTTAAAGCTACTCTAATTTTTACATCACAGACGTGTTTATCAAACAGCTCTCAAAATGGACGCAGGCTCCTTCCCTTTGTGATTAATTCTTGAGACTGCTCGCAAGTGATCACTGCCTGCGGGAATCCGGGGGGAGTCTGTTCTTTCTGCCCACGGGGAACTGTTTTTTATTTTGGTGTCATCGATGCCACCGGTCAGGCTGCGTCGTGTTCCTTTCGGGTCTCATGTTTCCTCGGGGACATGGAGAAACCGGAGCACACCCAGGGACCAACGAAACGATGACTCAGCGACTAGAGAACGGGCCCCTGGCGCTGGGCTGCGAGGAAAGGTCCGAAGACCGAGACGACCGAGTCTGGAGAAGGAACGTCTGAAGAGGCCTTTTAGCGGGTTCGAGCACAGGAAGGGCTCCTGAAAGGGCCGTCGCTGCCAGAAAGCTTCCAAAGCGTCCAACAAACAGCAGCAGACGAGGCGGAGGGGGTCTCGCGCGACACAGGAAAGGCAGGTGTGCAGATTTAACACCCCTGCGGTATGCGCCCAGTTCTGCTGGAGAGATTCTATCAGCAGGGCTCGTGGGGTGCACACGGACAGGGTGGCAGTGGCCACCAGGGGCATGTCATCCCTGCAGAGAGGCCAAGGCCACTGAAGCCCAGAAGCCAAGGCCACTGCTTCCAGGACCACGGCCAGACGGCAGACCCCAACCCCAGGCTCTGTCCCTGAGGGACGGACGCAGACAAGAGAGGACAGAGGAGAAAACCGGCCGCCACCCTGGAGAGGGTCCCAGGACGGCGGTGAAGGAGCTGGCGCGGCAACGGGGGGCCCAGGACAACTGGCGGGAGCAGGGCGCGGTGACCCCGTGGCGACTGCCTTGCTGACGGGATTATCTGCTTCGGCTCCCGTTTAGCCCCGAACCCGACCCAGCAATTTCGTTCACCCTCTCGGGCCTTCTTCTGACAGGCCACTGTTGGGACTTGCAAATGGCCTGTGCGTCTCTGACTGCCAGGAGCCAACAGGGGAGCTGCTGGGGTGGCCGGGTCCCGAACTGGAAAATGGCACCAGGAGGGACCGGGGTGCAGGGGACGGCCACCAGGGGCCCCCAAGCCGCACTGGGGGGGTGGGGGCAAGCGGGGAGACGTCCTCTTGTGGGAGAAGCAGCCAGAAACAGCGTTGTGCCGAAGTCCACCCCACTCTCTGGACACAAAATACTCTAAAAAATTGGGTTTCTAATAAGAAACAGTAGAAAGTCAGTACGGAACTAACAAGGGACAGGTGTGTCACGAAACAAAAGACCTGATTTTCTCTGCCAAGCAAGAGGGCCCTTGTTGTGGTTTATACATTTCACCAAATTCGGTTTCAGTGTCTGAAATCCTCACACAGAACGGCCTTCCAGGGATTCTGTCTGCTCCATGGTCTGAGCATCGGCTCCAGACGCGGCCCGTCTCTGTGCCACGCGGCGAGCCCCGTGGGGGTCCAACCACGTGGGCGCTCTCAGCGAGCACCTGTGGTTTACTACTGGGCGGTGTGGGGACACTGTCGCAGCCTGCAGTGCTGTCCCAGAGACTCCGGCCCTGGAGCAGATGGTCCCCGGGGTCCCGTCACCCTTAGGAGCCTGAGCCCAGGACCTGAACCCTAACCAGCACCTCTGAGGAGGCAGGTGGCCAACTCACCACTTTGTGAAACGCTTTAGGTACAAATCGAGCTGAGAGCAAAGGCCTCCTGCTGACTCCCTGAAAAGGGGTGCTCAGGTCTCCCCATCCAGTGGGTAGGGGCCCCAAGTGCAGCAGCTCCGGAGCCCAAGCTTGGGGTGCTAACAGGAGCGTGACCCCCCCCTGAAAGCCAGCCAGCTTGGCCCCAGCGGAAAACCAGAGAAGCGAAGGGCCGGGCCGGGCCAGGCCAGCCTCCCCCAGCCCCGGCCCACGCCGCGTCCACTTTCCCAGGCACGCCCCCGCAAGCCTTACTTTTGGCCTGGACATAGAAGAACACAGGCTCCGTCCACGACCCGTTGCCAGACAGAGAGGTGGCCTGGATGCGGGCCGTGTAGTTCCCCGGGTTGAGCCGGTTCAGCTTGGCCCCTCCGTGCTTCCTGTACTCCTGCCTGGGCACGCATTCCCGCTGATCCTGGGGGGCAAGACAGACGGCTCAGCTCCCCACAAACGCACGCGAGCCGGTGACTCGCACGGCCCTCCTGACAGGGAGCCCGGCTTGCAGTGAAAGGGACGAAACCAAGCCTTACAGGGCGGGCCTCCGGGGCTCAAGCACACCCGGGTTCTACCCCACAGCTGGCAAACGCCAGGCCCGCGGGCCGAATCCGGCCCTCCCTCCACCTGGTTTTATCCGGCCCGGCACCTTGTTGCTACCCGGCGGCAGTGCCGAGCTCTCGCTTAACTGTTAAGGAGCAGGTAGATTCATACCGTCCTAAAATCACGTTCGGCCCTTTGAAGGCCACCTCGAGGCTGATGTGGCCCCCGTGACAATGAGTTTGATGCCCCTGTTCTAACCACACCTGGTTTTGGGTTTTTTTTTGTGTGTGTGTGTGACCAAAAAAAGTTCCAGAGAGATGAGAAGTTACTCAGACCAATTGCGTCTACACCAATAAAATCATTCTGTGCAAGTTTCTGGAGGGTGACAAGCCCGGCCCCTGGCACAGTCCACGCCTTTCTCAAAGATGCGGAACTGGAAGAAAGACCCGCCAGGGGCGTCCAAGCTTTCCGCATCTTTGGGCCGCACTAGAAGGAGTTGTCTTGGGCCACACATCAAATACACAAACACTGACAAAAACTGATGGGCAAAAGAAAGGTTTTAAGTAGATTTACGATTTTGTGTTGGGTTGCAGGCCGGACACCCCCGAACCCTCACCAGCTGAGCCCTCGTTTCCCTGGTTGAAGTCTCCGGCTCACCAGGGGTGACCCGGGCTGCACTGGACCTGCACCTCCAAGTGCGGTGGGCACACGCCCCCTCTTACCTCGACCTGCGATCCGTACTTGATCTCATACATCAGGATCAGCCCGTTGGGGTTCTCAGGTTCCGGCCACTTTAAAAAGATGGAGTTCTCAGGCCTCGGCTCCCAGGTCACTGGCCCAGGAATGTCATCTGCTCCTTCTGTGTGACCATATAAACAAGCCATAAAGTCAGGGTGGGGTCCCCCGGCAGGGCTACCAGCACTGGGCTGGCCTCCAAGCGCCCTGCCCCAACCCAGGACCGAGGACAGTGACTATACAAAGTCCCTGCGAGCTGGCGGCTGCCACACAGCGGGGATTTCGGAGTTGGAGCAATCGAGTGGCCTGTAAGTTTCCAGAAGCCACACACAGGCACGTCCCGCTGTCCCCAGCAGGAAAGGGAACCGGCACTTCCCCCATCCCTCAAGATGGTGGGTGGCTGCCTGAGCGAGGGGCAGTTCGTAACTCACAAACCAGCAGGCCCTAAGGCTACTCCAGGAGCTGACCTCAGAACCACGGCTGCTCACTGGGGATTTCACTGAATCTGCGAGAACTCATGAGGGACTGGGTGCATTTCCACAAATGAGGAAAAGGACGTGTGCGCTGCGAACCAAGTAGGAGAAGGAAACTTGACCTTGGGGCAAGCTCCTGCTCTTGAAACTTTATATGGAGAGACCGGGATGGGAGTGAGATCTCCCTGAGTGGACTCCACACCCCCAGAGCTGCTGGTCTGCCTACAGACGGGCACCCATTCTTTAATCGGCTGGATCACGCCATACCTGCAGGCATGGTCCTCGCAAAGACAAAGTTGGAGGCACTGCAGCCCAGCTTCTCGGCCTCGTGGTTGCAGCTGTGGATATCGATGCGGTACAGGGTGAAAGGCCGGAGGTTGGAGATGACCGTTCTCTCCTTGTTGTCCACTCTGGTCTCAAAGAACGGGTACTCCGTCTCCAGCTCCTCCACTTCTGTGACGTTGTAGGCTTCTGTCACCGTGCTGTTCCGGCTCCGGCTGGACATGGTGGTGTTGGCAATTTGCCCAACGTCTCTCCGCTTCCTTTCGGGTCTGCGAGGGAGAGACAAACGTGGCTTGTACGTGCCTCCACCTTCTCCGTCTCGTATGTGACTCAGAGTAACAGAGAGAAGAGAAAAAGCTTAACCTTGGAATACAAGCAGCTATTCACCCTCTTGGCTAAGAACCAACAAATAGTAAGGGGACTGCCTTCTTCACTACGTATGTGGCTCTCTCTCCTCCGCACACCTCCAGTCAGTATGCAGACCGCACCCCAGTTCCCAGGGCGCTTCCTCGAGTGTGTACCTAACGGCAGCATCCTGGGGTCGAATCAGGACTGTGCCACCTGGCCCACGGACCTCACGGTTAAGCACCAAAGGGTCCAGCCTGCTGGTCACACTGAGATTTATCAGGCGATGAGGTGTGTGGCATTGGCTCAGAGAGATGGGGCAGGGAGGGGTCAGAGACTTGTGGTGGTGGCTTCTTTGACCCCCTCTGACTATGGGGAAAAGCACAGACGCCAGCAGGGAGCATGGTCTGCACCCCGGACCCTCCCCTCTGAACTTCCTGCTGACCCCTCCCCTCCGAGGCCCCAGGGCCTGCATTCTTCCTGGCCCCGGCTTTGCCTCCCGGCGACAGTGACCGCCTGTGGCCTCCCCAAGGCCCGGCCCATGGCAGGGGCAGGGTCGCTGTCATGGATTTGAGCAGGGCTTGGAACGACAGCCCCAAAAACAAGGACGGCAAAAGGAGCTGCGTGAAGTCACCGAGGGGAGCCGGTCCCCACCCAAAAAGGCAGAGGAGGTGGTCAGGGAAGCCAGAGGGGTGACCCTTCTGAGGGCTGTGTGGCTGAGAGGCAGCTGCTGGGGGCCCCACAGCACAAGCCCTGAGCCCCCTTTCCTTCAGGGCTCCCCGGGTTCTAGAGGAGCCCCACCCAACCAAGCTGACAGCCAAGCATGCTCCTCCCTCCTCCACGGCGACTTGGTTCCGCTCTGAGCCTGCCAACGTGGAACTCCCAGGACGGAAAGACAGCGACAGACCCCACCCCGGAGCCCCAGCCGGGATGCGTGTCCGCTGACGCCGCGGGCACCTGGGCACGAAGATGGAGTTGTGCAGGAAGTTCTCGAAGACTTTGCGGTACTCGGCCTCCTCCTTCTCGGCCTGCTTCTCCGCCTCCGTCTTGGGACAGGCGCAGCAAGGCCCCTTCTCTCCCCCGCACACTTCGGTCTTGGGGTTCTCCGTCACCTCCTCAATGTCGAAGGTGCCGTCGGCGTACTTCCGCACGGGGATTTTGTCTGCTTGGAGAAGAAAGGCCCCACGAGAGTGCGGATGAAGGCCCAGCTCTCCCGCAGCGAGGGGACGGGCAGCTGGGGCCCAGACGGGGCGTGGCCTCGGGCTCCCCCGGTTCCAGCCCCCACACCTGCCAGCCTTACCTTTGGAGCAGTAATTGTGCCGGTACAGGTAGCTGTCCTGGGGCTGCCGCTGCCACCTGACGATGTAGTAGCTCAGGTTGCCGTTGGGCAGAGAGGGTGGGTTCCACTTCACGATCAGCTGTGACGAGGAGTTCGACGCCGAGAGAACATCCAGGGGGATGGAGGGAACTGGAAGGGGGGACGAGAGACACTTCAGGAAACGGAACCGACCCAGGACTCAGGTACTCAAGGCCAACCGGCCAGAAGCCCGCAGCTCGGCCCGGGTGGGAAGACAGCAGGGAGGCTGGTTGGGAAGCATCAGCGGTGTGCGTTCCCCTGCCGACACCTCCCTTTGTAAAATCTATTTCCAGGCGACCTCAGCGACAACACCCACGACCGAGCTGCGCGGGGGGTCCCCCCAGGGGGAGGGGCATGCCTTCCCCTCGACGGCTCGTTCGAACAGCGCAGTTTTCTCATCTGGTAAAACCGCCGTCCTGGGGAGCAGTTACCTCCGGCGAGCGGTGAAACAGCGACGTGCTTTTCAGCTGAGATTTCGGAATCTCCGATTCAAATGGCAAGAGGCCAAAACGAAAGGGGGGGGGGTGTCAAAAGGGCTGGAGAGAGACAGAGAGATGGACAGAGAGACAGAGAGACAGAGAGACAGAGACAGAGACAGACACACAGGAAGAGAGACAGACAGAGAGATGGACAGAGATAGAGAGAGACAGACAGACACACAGGAAGAGAGATGGAGCGATGGACAGAGAGACAGACACACAGGAAGAGAGAGAGACAGAGCAATGGACAGAGAGACAGAGAGAGACAGACAGACACACGGAAGGGAGACAGACGGAGCGATGGACAGAGAGCGCGCGCCGGTACCCGAGGCGTTGGTGCGGATGTACAGGATCTCGCTCTTGGCCCCGCGGATGTGGTCGTTCTCCACCATGGTGAGGGTCACGGCCTTCACGTACACCGCGTACTGCGTCCAGGGCTTCAGCCCGTGCAGCAGGATGCCCGGCTCCATGTCCTTGTTGGACGGGAGGTCCACGTCCACCATGTTCCAGCTGTTGGAGCCGCAGGCGTCCTGGCCGTCGTACTCCGTCACGTTCTTAAAGGGTCTGAAAGACGGACGGGCACAGCTCAGGGCCTGGGGTCGGGCTCTGACCTCGAGGCTCGCAGAGCCCCGCCCCAGGGGCCTCGCCCGTGCCGTAACGGAAATCCTAAATTAAAAAAGTAACCCGTTCAATTAAAAGATCGTTTGATCCTCCAAGGACATGCTTATTACTGTTAGGGAGAACAGACGGGCAGGGAAGGAGAGAGAGAGAAGAACCCCAGGCAGCTGCTTCCTGTGCACGCCCTGACCAGGGATCGAACTCGCAGCCTTTTGGTGCACAGGACCACGGTCCAAGCCACCGAGCCACCCGGCCGGGGCCTCGCTCCGTTTTTTTATGGACTAGCACAATTAAGTCACGGGGCTCCAGGTTTCACCACGGCTACGCCGCACTACCGAATTGGACCTGCAGCTTCAGGAAGCGCAAGTTCTGCAGTTACGGGGACTGGAGACGCTGCTCCGTCAGAATGCACGCAAAGGCGGCTTTTCTTGCTTCCCCAATGGCATTTTTTTCACCATTAAGGAAAAACAAGCATGGCCATTTAATGCAAACCTCAGCTATTGGTAAAGGATAACTTTCGGAGAACAGTGACTTTGCTATAAAAAAAAAACAAAAAAAACAACAGCTTCTAAAGTACAGCTCCCCAAATCTAATTTGCTCACAAGTATTTCTGATTGCTTAAGTGTCTTGGAATACTCAAATATTTCATTTCCAGACCGTCTCAGAAAGCATCACCGGCTCTTCGGTGAAATTCCCCGCTGACGTTGCCGAAGCCGGGGCAGGCCATCAGAGGGAATACGGTGTTTGTAGAGGTGCAGGGTTGGGCCGGAATCAGCCCGCCATCCGCTGAAAGGGCTGGACGGCTGCTGGCCACTGTCATTATGGCTAAAGGCCATGAGCGACCTCCGTGTACAGGGACACATAAACATCTCTGGCCATTTCTGTCACTGCTAGGACTGTGCCCAGGGTCCCGGCCCCAGGAGGGGGAAGGGGACCAGGTCCTGCCCTTGGTGGCTCTGGTCCCAGCTCTGGGGAAGCCAAGTGCCAGGAACAGACCTGCGGCACCAACATGGGACCTGGGCCGGGACGGGGACTGAGCAGGCTGGGGAACCACCCAGGCAGAGCAGACAGAGAGAGGAAGAGGGACTGACAACTGCCATCTGGAGGGATGAGTCACAGCTGCTCAGGCAGGCGGCTGTCACCTGCAGGCACAGGACGAGCCCCAACAAGTTCTGGGAGAAGTCACGAAAGGTTCAAGACCTCTTCCTCTCCATTCTCCCTCGAGTGGAGGGCGCATGACCTCAGGAAGGGCCCACGGGGAAAGGGACAGAAGCCAGACATGGACCTTCCCCGGGGGCCACCTCCAAGGTAGCCGACCATCCTGCAGGGTGTCCCTGGAGTAGGGGTCACAGGGCAGCAAAGTGACACTTCAACCCCGTCCTCCATCTCGTTTATGAATATTTGGACTGACCTAATTTGCTGAAAAGCAAGCTTTTTCCTTTGGATTTATTTTATTCAGCCGCCCCTCCCCACGGAAGCTAACGCTTCCCCAACTGGAGCTGTCGGCGGCAGTGACAGATGCCACGTGACCACGGGGGAGGGGGGCACTGAGGATGGGGCGCGGACTCCCCCACCCGCCGCCGCCGCCGCCGCCGCCACCACGCAGGACTCACGCTTCCTTGTAGTAGACGGTGAAGCTGATGAGGTCCCTGTAGTCCGGGGGCCGGTACCGGTGCCACGTTATGATGATGCGGTTCTTCCACGTGTTGGTGGAGGTGAAGTGCAGCACGTCGCTCTCACCTGGGGCAGGGAGGCACATCGGTGAGTGACACACATGGCCTCCTTCTCCCGCACGCGGCCGAGAAGTCGGCTGGCCTGCGCGTGTGTGCGCTAAGTCCCTTTCTGGGCCTCCCAGTGGCTTCCTTCCTTCTGCTGAGGACTCGGATACGGGGTGGGGCAGAAGTAGGTTTACGTTTGTAAGCGCGCAAAACTCAGCTTATTCTTGCACTATTCCTTATTAGTTATTGTATTATTTTCCATCCAAACTGTAAACCCCCTTTTGCTCCTCCCTGCATTTCACCACACGTAGCTCCCAGGGGCTCCTTCCTTCGTCTCGGTGCACTTGGTGCAGACGTGAACTTGCGTGTGACTCTCAACCGGAAGGAGAAGGACCTCTTGACCGAGTGAGGTGGCCCTACTTTCTGCTGATCCCTAAGCCTGGGCTCCCCTGGGGGCCTGGGCAGGTGAGGGCGGACCTTGAAGCCGGGCCAACCCTGACATGCGATGGCCCCTGTGCGACCAGCAAAGACAGGAGACAGACCAGGTGTGCCGCGGGAGCTCCTTGGAGGCCTCCAGCTAGCAGACCTAGGCCGGGGACGCGTTAGGCACCGAGAGGCACAACTGCACCTCATGGAGTTTTCTGCGCTCCGTGTGAGGTGAGCCTTTGCTTCGTCTTGCTCCTGCGACCAGACTGAAACCTGGATGGGGACCAGAGCCAGGTGGATGGCCTCCCGCTCCTGGGACCCAGAGCTCTCCCGGGAGGTGTCCTCTTCCCCCTGTGTTTGCCTGAATCCCACACTCCAGCCCCAGCAGGGGCTAAAGGCAGTGAAAAACTAACAAAACACGCGGGGTGGAGATGAGTAAAACGGTGCAATTCCTGCTAACGTGTTACATAGGCAGAAAGGAGTTTTGTTTTTGAAGGAAAGGAAATGGCTCCTGTACACGTGATCAGGCAGGTCAGACGGGCTGAGTCTGAGAAGGAAGCACCGACGAACTCCGACACGTACGCGGTGCCTGCGAGGGTTTGACCAGGGCCAGCGGCGGGGCCAGAGCGGGGAGCGCGAGCGGAAGTGCTGGCTGTAAACGTGCGCTCCAACCGCGCGCCGGGTTTCTTTGCTCTCGGAACTCTTCCAGAGCAATCTGAGTGTCGGCGAGGGAAGTCCGGACACCAGCAACACAGGCCCATGTCAAATGCGGGTCATTTCACAGACCGTCCTCCCGCCGCAAGTGCGTGCACGCACACGTGTGTGTAAAAATCTCCCTCGATCGTGTAAACAACTTGTTTTTCTTAATCCCCTTCCCCAATTAAAAGTTGAGGGTGGGGAGTTGTAGAGGGCAGAGGGGCCAAATGGCTGGTGGCGGAAGATGCTTTGACTCGGGGTGGCGGGCACGCAGTGCAATACACGTGTCGTGCAGCACACAAGTGTGGCACAGAATCTCTGTGACCCTGTTACCCAATGTCACCCTGATAAACTGCAGAAAAGAAAAATGTTTGTTGGGGGTTGACAATGTCTTTGTCCAACCCTACCCAGCCCAACAACACGACAGCTTTCCTGCAGCAGCGTTATATTCGGGGCCGGATGGGAAAGAGAGGGACGCCCCACTCTCCCCGGAGAGAGAACGTGGCGGGACCCCTGTGCGCACACAGGGAACCGTGTGTCCTGGGAGCACGGCCTTCGGACCTCAGCACGAGCCCACTGCTCGGCGGTCCACACTCTCACGTGGCCGCCAAGGAGACTTACAGACACAAGTCATCGTGCGTCTGCCCCGCCGTTGACTCCGAAGATACACACGTATTGAGCGAGGGCACGTGAGGAGCCCTCGGGTCCCCCCAGGCGAAGCGAGGGGGCACCGCCCTCCCACCGTGTTGGGGCCCCGGGGGGTTCGCACGTGTCCACTCACAGGAGGCTCTCTCCCCGTTGTTCCTGGTGTTGATGTCCCCTTTGCTCTGGCGCCCTTTGGTCCCCGTCACTTCCTCCATGCGGTAGATTTCGGAGACGCACAACTTGGGATTGAAGGCGAAGTACATCTTGCCCGCTTTGATGGTCAGGTTGCGGTGGTCCCAGTCCCACAGCTGCTGCAGGTTCTGGTTGTCGAGGACATAGAAGGAGTAGTTCCTGCAAACACAGAGACCGGCGTGAGTGTGCTCGGCCCTCTCCGTCCACGTCCACCCAGCCCGCCGGCCACCATCCCAGGCCCTCCTGGGACATGTGGCTCTGGGCTGCACGGCCTTTGCCAAGGGTGGGGGATTGCTGGAGGGAAGGGGGGTACCAGGCAGAGGGGGGCAAAGGGAGAAAAAGTTGGGACAACTGCAATAGCACAGTCAATGAAATATACTTTGTAAAAAAGAATGGAGCATTACCCTTAACAATGGCAATAATAGGATTCAAGGGCAGCATAGTGAAATCGACAGGATGCTAATTCCATGACCTCTACTGCCAACAAAGAATGCTTCTCGCAGCCAAAGAGGTTACTCGAATCGTTCCCCAGAAATGCCTTCGGTTCTTTCCGTTGGTGCAGAGCAAGTTCGATGCACGGGAAAGCCATCCACAGGAGCACAGATACGCTCTGCTACTCACTCGGAACGGTTTACGCACCGGCTACCGGACACCTGCCTTTATCCTTGGGGCTCACTCCCATCCCTGGTTGGCAGCGTGGGACGGGGAAGGCCAGAGGCTGGGACAGGAGGCAGGCTCGGTGGTGGGCCCGCCCTGGGCCTGCTCCCTCCTGCAGACCCACCCCAGCCTGAAAAGCCTCAGCTTCCGCCCCTGGAGAAGATGGGGGAGGAGAAACCGTCCCCCACTGGGCTATCCACCCAGGTGAGAGCAACTCAGGATGCAACACCGTTTTGCGAGCTCGGAGATGCTCTTCAGGGTGCTGGGCCCCGTCCCTGGGGTTTCTGATTAGCAGGCCTGCGTGGGCCAAGAATCTGCATTTCTCACCAGCACCCAGGGGGTGCTGATGCTGCTGGTCCTGGGGGCAGCGGTGGAAAAGTGCCAGTCTAACGGATGCTGAGCACCAGCGAGGGGCTGGAGGTCCAAAGGTGTCCACATTAAATGTGGGTGCTGCCCCAGTGGGTGTACACAAAAGCAGCAGACCCACTGTCCGCTATGTGGGACAGCTAGCAGTGGCTACGGCTATCTCTGGCTACCAAGAGAGAAGGCCATACCCCACAGCCGGGGAGTGGGGAGAGCAGAAGGCTGCAGCTCGAGGCCTGAAGAGGGACCCCTGTGCACCAGAACGGCCCTTCTGAGTCCTCTGTGCCGGGGTGCGCTCCCCAACCTTGACCCCTCCCTTCGAGGCCCGCTCACCCCCAGCCTCAGCTTCTTTCTGGGTTCAGTCTTGCCCTTTCAGCAAAACCGAGTCTGGGAATGGGTGCAGCACTCGGAGCTATTTCTGAGGCTCGCTCCTGGTCCAAGCCACAACCAGCAGAGAAGACGGGATCCCAGTCCTCCCTGTGAAGCCAGGACAGGGGCCCCAAGCTCCCCTCTGCGCTCGGGGCTGTGTCCATGGGGCACCTGTCTGCACCAGGCGAGGCTCCTCACTGACACCCGTACCGGGACTGCTACAGGCCCGGCCAGTCCCCAGCCTGGGTCTCCCTCATTAGCACAAAAGTCACAACACAGCCAAGCGGACGTGTGACATTTCCCCGGGGATGCCAGAGGGACTTCAGAGGCAGGGAGCGAGGCCAGGCAAGGCCCTCAGTGTCTTCTGTAGCCTGCGGACCTGCCCGTCGGACACCGTCGGGTACGAACAGGTGTCCTCTGAGCTCCTGCTGGTGTTTACAGTCCAAGGCCCTCATGCCCAGGCGGAGCCATGGAAGGGAGGTGGCATCCGCCCCGCCAGCCCAAAGCCCGCCCCTGCGCACCGGGCCCCACCCACACACGTGTTGGAGGGGTGCAGGTGGGAGCCAGTGAACCAAGTGAGTCCAGAGGTGGCGCCTCCGATCACCAGCCAGGCCCCTCCCAGCCTGCCGACCCACTCATGGCCACCAATCAGGTGGCAAAACCGTGCAAGTCGGCAATCCTCTCCTCCCAGTAAGGCTCAGTCCCTAACACATACGCCGTGTATGCAGGCGGAAAGTGCCGGGACGTGGCCAGGTGACACACTCGCCATCCCCGGGACAGTCCCCACCTCTCCGTCACTGCCAGGTGCAGGCAATGCCGCCGGGCGGCTGGGGCACTCAGGTCGTCGCTCACACACACAAAGGACTCGTGCACGGGTGGAAACGGGCCCTCCTATTTCAGGCCCCCGCTTGCCCATGGAGAGTTTCTGCGTCTGAAGGACCCCGCTGGGCTGGGCTGCACCCTGGCTCCTGAGTGGGCCCCACGGGGCAGAATCCCCTTGTCGGCCCAGAGGTCTCCGGGCCGGGACTGAGGACCCACCGACCAGGTCTGACTGCTGACCCCACCCAGGATGAGACTTCTTTTCAGTAAACTGATTTCGCTAACACGGAGAACTGCGCCGAAAATACCTTCTAAACAAAACAGGCTTCTCCCAACGGGAGGGAGGGAGGGAGCGTGCGTTCTAAATCAGGAGTTTGACACATGAGTGGCAGGCACACAGAAATTCTGTGTATGTGATTAACTGCTTTGAAAAGCAAGATTATCTTTTTACAGTAAACACAAACATTTTTTACAGCGCGGAGAAGGCCGGGGGCCAGGATACGAGCAGCAATAAAACCCAGGCGTTACGGAGCCTGCCTGTGTAAGTAACAAGGAAAAATAAACCAGGAACCCTTGTTAAAATAATAATCGAGGCATTCTTGAGCTGCCTGTCAATACGGGCTTGTTTTTCCACCCGGGTTTTCCCCCGATTCCTCCCCTGATTAGAGGAGAATTAAGAGATCGCAAAGGCAGAGACTCGCCTGCATGCCATTAACACACACACACTCACACACGCATGCGCGTGCACGCACACTTTGATCTTCGTTTTTTCCTAAAGGAACTGCCTAGTCAGTCAGTTATTTGGTAAGTGGGACCTCCTCATCGTGTCTAGGCTTACTGCCTTTACATCCAACGAGTATTTTTAAAACTTCAGTTACTGGGTTTTGGAGATGGCGAGAGGTTCTGTGACTTTAAGCAAAAGGATGCATGACAGCACCAATTACATCCCAGGCCACCTCCCGCAAACGAGAGCTAAGTTCCTGCAGCGCCATCCCATCACCGCTGTTGATCAAATGCCGCAGAAGGAAACGACCTGTTGATCTCAGGACCTGTTGTACTGGAATCTTGGCTCCCAGCCTTCTCCACGTTGTAAAAAAAATGTGTGTTTCTGGACGGGGCGCCCCCCCACCCCCGCCACAGTGCAGACAAACCGAGGCAGGCAGGAGCGGCTGCGTGTCTCCCTGAGGACATCTGTGTATTACCTGCACTGATGTTCTGAACGCCCCGCCCCCCACACTCAGCTCTTTCATCTGAAGCTCCAGTCTCGGGGCTGTCTGACTGCCAAGGTACCCACATCGGCCCCTCGCCGCCTGCTCCCGTGACGGGCAGGAAGGATGGAGCGGCAAAGGAAGTCAAAGGGCCGTGTGCAGAGTGCTGAGAAGGCAGCTTGGGTTCAGGATTCGGAGAATTGCATTTGGGAATCCAAAGATCAGGGTCTGCACGCATCATCTCTTCCATTTACTAAGCAACAACTGTAAGCAAAGTATTTATTCGGCTTCTCCCGGGCTGGGACAAAAGGCACTGAGCTTGTGGTCCCCAGCTCACAGAAGGGGGAAGGGACCCCCTTTCCAGCCCCTGCTGACATTGAAAGAAAATCTGCAGTGCACACTAATCCTGCTTTCATTTCTCAGGAGAGACCACCGCCTCTTTCCGGTGGCCTCTAGGGGGCGTCAGAGCCCAGCACACGGGGTTGTCTCCAGCCACCCAGCAATCTGCAATGCACCCAGATTCCGCCTTTTCACAGATGCTGTCTCCAACCCATCAGCACCAGGCTGCTTTACACCTCTTCCAAATGGCCCCCATTCCCAATGTCTGTGCCCATCCCGGGGTCCCAGCGAGGGCGGGGATTTGCATTCAAGTGGCACTAGGCGCCAAGCACGCTCAGGGAATGTGTCCTCTTTGAGTGGTTTTCCAACAGCTTTACTGAGGTATAATTCACCTCCCCCAAATTTGCCCATTACAAATGCAAGTTCTGTGAGTTGCGGTGAATTTGTACAGCAGTGCGACCCTCCTCACGAGGCGGTGTCAGAACATGGCTACCACGCCCAAGTTCCCTCGTTGCCGGAGGTGGGTTCCTCTCCGCTGCTACCCCCAGCCGTCACTGATCCGCTGTCTGTCTCTGCTGGGTGTGCAATGAATAACACGTCTGCAAACACTCACAGACAAGTCTTGTGTGGGCACGCTTTCCTGTCTCTGGGTAGCTCCTGGGGAGAGTCTGAAACTGCTGAGTCACAGGGGTGACGGTGTGTTTTCTGAAAAAGCCCCAGAGAAGAGTTCAGAGTGTAGCCCTGTGGCAAGCTGACCTCGAGTTGCAAGAAGCAGGAGGAAGCGCTGAGGGGCTGCCCAGTCGAGGGGTGGGGACGGGAGCAGAGAAAGACCTGGGTCCATCCATGAGTTTCAGTGCCTGTCACCCACCAGCGCCACCAACTTGTATTCTTTCCAGGGTGACAACCCTCAGTGGCAGCAATAACAGCAGCAAAATCTGGAACTTAAACCCTGGCCGGGTAGCTCAGTCAGTTGGAGTGTCATCCTGATAAGTCGAGGTTGCAGGTTCGATCCCCGGTCAGGGCACATACGAAAAGCAACCAATGAACACGTAAGTGACTGGAGCAACAAATTAATGTTTTTCTTCCTCTCTCTCTCAAAACCCACCAATGAATTTTTTTTAAGCACGAAACGTTAACTGCTTACTTCTCTGATGCCATCAGAAAATAGGGTTGTCCAGATAAAGGAGTTGCCCAGACAACGGTGAGTTTCTCCATTCCGTTCAGGCCTTACCCACGAGCCATCTTACAGAAATCTCATACGCATGCACTGCAAAAGCTGGTTCCCACGTAAAGGGCAGATAAACCTTGGTTTTCTCAATGTCCGTGGTATTACTCTGGAAGCACAAGAGGGAGTGCCGTGCCGTCCTCAGGGAAACCCTGGCTGCTGGAGTTCTTGGGACACACCGATGACCGCCTGATACTGCCTGGGCCCCGCGGTCCGCCCACCGACTGCCCGGCCGTCTGCTCCAGTGGGATTCTGCCACGCATGTCAGCAGCCTGCGCGTCGGCTGCCTCCGAGCGGGGACTGATTCTGCTCCAGTAAAACGCTTGCACCGCACGTTCCGGACGGGGTCTGGGCTGCTTGGGACACTTCTGGAGACAGACCTCAGCACCAGTGTGAAAGTCAAGGCTGCCAGACAGGAAGGATCTCAGCAGTGTGAACCTCTCCACTCTCCATCTAAACAATCGGCTACAGGCCTGGCCAGTGCGGCGCAGTTGGCTGGAGCGCTGTCCCGTAGGCAGAAAGGCTGCGGGTTCGATCCCCAGTCGGGGCACGTATGGGAGACGATCAATCGATGTTTCTCTCTCACATGGATGTTTCTCTCTCTCCCCCTGCCCTACCTTCCTCTCTCTCTAAAAGTGATGGAAAAAATGTCCTCCAGTGACAAAAAAAAGAAAACAGCTGCAAAACTTTCTTCCTATGGAACCACCTGTTTATGGCTGTGAGAAGTTCAAGAAAAATCCTACTGTAAGGTAAGTGTGACAAGGAAATATCTAGGAACAAAAACCAAAGTGCTTCGGGGATGTGCATTTGAGAAAGAGCAGGAGACAGCAGCGGTTGGTTCTCAGTCCTGGCGGCACCCTGAAATTACCTTGGAATCTTCTGGAAAGCAGTGAGGCCTGGATCCCACTCCCAGATACTTTGAGTGGGATGGAGCGCAATGTGGGTATCAGGAATGCTGATGATTCTAGCGTGTAGCAAACTTTGGGAACCACTGGGAGAGAAGTTACCTCGGCTTACACCCCAAAGCATGCGGAAATGGAACGTCCCAAAACTTCATTTCCAGGCAGCGCTGCTAGCGTCCCTCCAAGTCGAACGCCCGGGACGACTTCCCAGTACCTGCCTCGCTACAACCCCCACGCCGGGGGGCGCGGAACACCTCACGTAACCCGATGCCACCTGCCTCTCTGGCGGTGTCTGCCAAACAGGTCCCAGGACGCCCGGACTCGTCGCCTTTGCTCCGGCGGCCCCGTCCCGAACTGCTGCTCGTCACCCTGTGTTTTCACAGTGTCTCCGGAAAGCCTGCAGGGCCACAGCTTCTAGGAAGCCTGTCTAATCATCTTCATCTGATAGCAGGCTCTTTGTTTTTTCCCCATGCTCTTGGCAGGTTCCCTTTCTTACCCTCGTAGCGTCTCGCAAGTTCTGCCTTGTAACTTATCTGCTGATCGTATGTCTTTCTTCTCCTGCTCACTCCGACTCTCCCCTGCTCATGGGGAAGGGCTGGACGTAGCTCTCTTCCGAAGTCCGAGGAGGAGACTCGAGGGCGTGCGTTGTGGCTACTGCGCGCAGCTGTGGGGTGGTCGCCACGTGTGAGGATGCCCGTTCCGCCGTGGGCGTGGAAGGCAGGTGAGCGAGCCCTTGCTAGTGCCCTCGCTAAAGAGAGACCCCCCCAAGAAGCAGCACCCAGAGAGAGAAGGCTGGAAACCCAGCATCATCAGGGGACAAGGGCTACTACTGATCAGCAACAGGTTGGAAAAACCCGAGGTCCGCCTGCCCTTCCCTCACCTAAAAAGCTAACGCAGGGGCCCGGAGCTCACCTGCGCTCCAAAGTGTCCCCAACACCTGAGTAACGACAGGCGCCCTTAAAGAGACCCCAGTGAGACTTCAGGTGTTATACCGGTTTCAGATCACGAGACGTACCGTAAATATTCTTGCATGCAAAAACCAACTTTCGTTTTCAGGTTCATTTAAGTGCATCACTTTCAGCGAACACACATCGAAAAGGTAATCACATCATGGACTAATCGCTAATAAAAGTTAATTAAACGCTCCTCTCAGCTTTCTATGTCTATCGTGTGCTCAGCCTGGGGGGGGGTAGGGGGAGTGGAATGCGTATCCTTAAGCAGCAGGAAAATTCACAGCTATCAGTCTGCCTGAGAAAAAGTGCTCACCGCCAGCAGGGATCCCAGAAATCCGCAACTGCTTGGGGAAGGGGAAAAAAAACCTGTGCTAACATTCACTTTAAAAATCGAACGCGAGCCTGTGAACCAAAGGATCGCGGTTCGATTCCCAGTCAGGGCACATGCCTCAGTTGAAAAATAAAAATCGAACGTGACAAGCACTAAGCCCCACCTCAGAAAGGCAGAGCCCTGGCCTGCCACCCAAGTGGCATGGGACATGCAGGGGCTGGGCGCTGTGGCCACCTCCACGGACCCACCGGGAGAAAGGCGTTTCTCCGAAGCATCAGGGTTCCCTGTGGGGAGGGCAGTGTGCTTTCCAAGGATGGAATGAGGGGAGCTGCTCTCTCTCCTTCGAGGTATCGGATGATGGAATCTTAAGAATTTAAGACCGACCCAGAGTTCATCTGAGAAAAGCAGGGAGGCCATAACGAGACCCTGATGGGGTAACTCTATCCAGTCAGGGCAGCCCACCACTGAGGAGGACCTTTCCCAGGGCCTCCCCACCTCTTTTCGCCCTAAATTATTCCCCCAAATTCTCTTCAGAAGAAACTCCTTCATTAATGGATGTCTCCTTTTATTTTAAAGTGTTTGCTTACAGCCTGGCTAAAGCTGTACTGGAAAGGGGCAGCATGCCCGGGCCAGGTGGCATAGTTGGTTGAAGTATCCTCCCGTGCACCAAAAGGCTGCAGGTTCGATCCCCGGTCAGGGCACATACAGAGGTTGTGAGTTCGATCCCCGGTGGGGACGCATATGAGAGGCAACCAGTGTTGCTCTCTCCCCCCCCCCACCCCATTCCTCTTCTCTAAAATCAATAAACATATCCTTGGGTGAGGATTTTAAAAAGCAAAGAAAAGGGAGGAGCAGGAAGAGAAAAGCTTCCATGCGAAGGCACACACGGGAAAACTACCGGCAGGAAACCATAAATGCCACGGGCACCGGCTTCCCGCACCCTCCGGCGAGAAGCCTCGGACCGCTTAAAACCCTTCTCACAAAGTACCTCTCTGCAGCAGGCACGGAGTCTATCAAAGGCATGGATCCTAGAAGCTAATCAATAAAAACAATTTTGTGAATCAAGACTTCTTTATAACCAAAGAGTTGTCTGTACGCCTCCAAACCCCTTAGGTGCCAACAGGTTAAAGGACGGCCCGGTTTCCGTGCAGCAGGCACAGCGCCCGGGGGGTCATGTCGGGGATGACTCCAGAGAGGGCGGCGCTTCAGACCCCTTTCTGTCGGGCTTGGCACAGCGAGCCCCCAAGAGCCTCCTTGTCTGCAGTTTCTGCGGCGGCCGCCGCCAGACACCCGGCCGGCCCTTGACCGGCGCCTGGCACCCCCGCTCCAAAGTGGCGTCCCGGGGACGGGGACGGAGACCCGGGGCTGCAGGGAAGCCCGCACGAGGACGCAGGCCACCTCCTCCTTCTTCACAAGGACGGGCCCTTCGCTGAGTCACACACAGCTCTAACCGCTCGCTGCCGGTTCTGTGGGGACAGCACCCCCGCCCCTGAGCTTCGGAGCACTTACCCCTCCAGCTGCTCCTCTCCCAAGATCAGGCGAAGGTTCTTGAGGAAGGACAAGGAGACCAAGGCGTGGGAATGGCGAATCTTCACGTAGCCCGTCACCACCTCGATGAGCCCCATGAAGTTCTCCAGCTCCGAGGCAATGTTATCTGTGGGACAGGGGGCGCTGTCACCGAACGCTCGCCGAGCGTAAGGGGGACACACTTGGATTCTCACCACCACACGCGGAGAGCGACTCGGTGCCAGGTCGCGTTCTGGGGGTGACGCTGAGACGCACTCAGGCATCTGGCACAGGACCCCCCGCTTTGCCAAAAACTGCTTCCCCAGGCCTGACTCCCGACCCCCTCTCCCAGGACAGGGCCCTGGCTGGAGCCAGGGAGGGCGAGTTTCTAGAAGGCCGGACGCTCTCGCCTGCAGGCTGATGAACCGAATGGAAAATCACAAATACCAGACTGCCAATTAGCTAAGGCCGACACGTCTAGGGAACGTCTTTTAATACAGTCTGTCAACAGCCAGCGCCGCCTCCGCAGACAAGGGCACGACTGGATAAACAACAGCCTCGCAGCCTCATTACCGCCTGCCTCCGCGGCCGCTCTAGTTCCTAAGATACGAGGCTCTGACTGCGTTTCCAGATCCCATCTTGCTAGGCCTGGAGGAGCCCGCGCCGCTGTGTCAAGGACGGCTGCCTGCAGGGGATTCTGGGAACGTCGTTTCTGCACGCCGAAGTTTTCCGTGGAGTATTCTCGCAGACAGAAGCTTGTTGGGAAAATAGTGGCTAATACGGGCGTGCAAATGGTGGTATACAAACAGTGTGTTTCCTTTTGCCATGTTTAGCAGTAAATAAAACCCCAAAACTTCAGTTCAGCTTAGGCCAGAGTTAGGATACAACGCTATAATGAATTGGGCATTGCTGCACTAATGGATTTTACTGAGTATGATTTGCGAAGACTTATGTGATGAAAGGTCATATTTTACTTTGAATTGATAAAAATATGGGTACTGTCCTGGAGGGTATGGCGCTACATCTAATATACAGCTTAATGGCTTTCCAAGAGAGATTAAGGAGAAATTCAAGTTGCAAAGTCGAGAAGTTGCCTGCAGTTGGTATTTCAAGGAAAAGATCTTGAACTTTAACTGCGGGGCTGGGTGTTATTCCTCTTATAGTCAAGGGTGGGGGCTGCCCCTTCCAATGCCACGTTCATCACCCCAAACCCCACTGACGTCCTGCGGTGGACACAAACCGGAAGGCACAGTTCATCATCGAGCACAAACAGCGCCCATTACTCCTGAAATTATCTTTTTCCACAGACTTAATTCATGGATCACATTTTCATCTTCAGGATAGGGATATCTTTAAAGAGCAAATTTAAGCACTTAGAAAGTATGTTCTGGACTTCCGGCCAAGATGGAGGCGTAGGTGGACACACTGTGCTTCCTCGCACAACCGAATTGAGGACAACAAAGATTTAGAAACAAGAAAACAACCAGAACTGATAGAAAAATTGAACTGTACGGAAGCACGACAACCATTCATCCAGACCAGTAAGAGGGGCGAAGGTACGCCAGGAAAAAGTGGAGGTTGGCGGACCCCAGGGATGCGGTGGCAACAGGCAGACCCAGTGAGGTCATGCAAGGTGTCCGGCTGACCAGGCGGCCCCACATTCACGCACAGATAATCCAGGTGAAGATGGGGAGCAAGATGGACCTTGCAGCCCAGGGCCCCAGCACCAGGAAATAAAACCTAAAAGCATGGATTGAAAATGGTTGTGGGGGTTGAAGTGCTAGGAGAGACTCCCAGCCTCAAAGGAGAGTTCGTTGGAGAGACCCACAGGGTCCTAGACCATACACAAGCCCACCCACACAGAAATCAGCACCAGAAAGGTCCAATTTGCTTGAGGGGAGCGGTGGAAGGGACTGGAATCTGAGAGAGAACAAAGCAAGCGCCATTGTTCCCTCTCGGACCCCGCCCCCACATGCAACCTCACTACCCAGCGACTGGGCTGCCCTGCCCTGGGGAACACTTAATGCTCTGCCCCTCACTATGTAACAGCCACGACCAGACCAAAAAGAAAAAAATAAAGAAAGAAAAAAGAAAAGAATGGCTCAAACCCGAGAACAAATCAAAGCCCCAGAGCTAATTCATCTAAGCGACAAAGACATAGCCAACCTATCAGATGCACAGTTCAAAGCCCTGGTGATCAGGATGCTCACAGAATTGGTTGATTTTGCTCACAAACTAGATGAAAAAATGAAGGCTACAATAAGTGAAATGAAGGAAAATGCACAGGGAACCAATAGAGATGGGAGGAAAACTGGGACTCAAATCAATGGAGTGGAACAGAAGGAAGAAACAAACAACCAAACAGAAAACAAGGAAGAAACAAGAATTCAAAAAAATGAGCAGAGGCTTAGGAACCTCTAGGACATCTTTAAATGTCCCAACATCTGAATTATAGGGGTCCCAGAAGGGGAAAAGGAAGAACAACAAGTGAAAAACTTATTTGAACAAATAATAAAGGAGAACTTCCCCAAGCTGGCAAAGGAAATAGACTTCCAGGAAGTCCAGGAAGCTCAGAGAGTCCCAAAGAAGTTGGACCCAAGGAGGAACACACCAAGGCACATCATAATTACATTAGCCAAGATTCAAATGAAGGAGAGAATTCTAGAAGCAGCAAAGGATAAGGGGACAGTCACCTACAAAGGAGTTCCCATCAGACTGTCAGCTGATTTCTCAAAAGAGACCTTACAGGCAAGAAGGGGCTGGAAAGAAGTATTCCAAGTCATGAAAGGCAAGGACCTACATCCAAGATTGCTCTATCCAGCAAAGCTGTCATTTAGAATGGAAGGGAAGATGAAAGGTCAAGTTAAAGGAGTTCATCATCACCAAGCCCTTATTATATGAAATGTTAAAGGGACTTATCTAAGAAAAAGAAGATAAAAAATAGGACAGTAAAAAGACAGCAAACTCACAGATATTAACAACCACACCTAAAACAAAAACAAAAGCAAACTAAACAAACAACTAGACCAGGAACAGAACCACAGAAATGGAGATCACATAGAGGGTTAGCAACAGGGGAATGGGAGGAGGAGAGGAGGGGAAAAGGTACAGAGAATAAGTAGCATAGATGGTGGGTAGAAAATAGACAGGGGGAGGGCAAGAATAGTGTGGGAAATGTAGAAGCTAAAGAACTTATGACACATGGACATGAACTAAAGGGGGGAATGTGGGTGGGAGAGGGTGTGCAGGGTGGAGGGGAATGATGGGCGAGAAATGGGACAACTGTAATAGCATAATCAATAAAATATATTAGGAAATCTTGTGAACGTAAGAGCAAAAAATAAACCTTTACAAGTACCCAGGGGGTAGCAGAAAACTCTAGCTGCGTGGACACAAAGTTATCTCTGTTGTATAAGCCTGAAAAATGTGAGGGAAAAAAAGGAGAGACATCAAAAAACTGAAAAGAACTACACGAAAATCTGTTTCTGCTGTTTCTAAGCCATAAAAATATAGCTCGCTCCTTTACCAAAGCGCATTAAGGAAAAGTAAATTCCCAGAACAAATAAATTAGTAATTTTTTCCCCTCAAACTATAACAGCACTTTCTTCACAAAAGAATTTAGGGGGAAAAAATCCTTTTCAACCTCAAGGTCTTCTTACTATATTTATTCTAGCTTATGAAACTATGAGGACCTTGACCAGCGGCCCCCCTGCGGAGGATTTAAGGCACCACTGCAAGAAGCCCTTGTCCGTCAAAGATCAGAAGTGAAGGCGTCACTAGCATGTCCGTGGGACCTGGTTCACACAAACGCCATCACCAGGAAGGCCACCTACCACCCCTGATGCTCACCCTGCAGGGGCGGGGGTGTGGGGGTGTGGGGAGACCAAAACAGTAAATGCAGAACACCACCACGCACAGATCTTTCTGGGCCCTTAGAAGCCAATCCGGACAGCAGCCGCTGTTTCGGACTTCGGAATATTTTAAAGTGATAGCATGAACCCTTCCCTTTGCCCAGTCTCCTCACACAGATCCAAGCAACCAAAACTCTTGGGGCTCCAAGCTGTGTGGCTTTGGCTCCCACTGGGGACTGCTGGGTCATCCCTGGTCCATCGTCTCTTCTGGGGTTTGCGTGTCCAGGCACGCATCTCCTGTGCAAGAGGCGACTCACAGAAAGATGAGGAATGGCCCTCCACAGGAATAAACTCTGGGCCAAGGGCAAAAAAAAAAAAAAACAATAACGACAACAACAAAAAAACCAGACTACCTTTCAATGTGGTTTTTTATCTCTGGGGAAACGCAAAGGTGAGGCGTCAAGCCCAAGGCTGACGCACCCGGCTGTTTTTCTAGGCCTGTAGAGTTCAGGTGTGAGTCACGGATGGGCAGGAGAAAAGCATCAACGCCAGAAAACCAAGGGAACCAGCCACCTCTTCCAGGGGGATGGAATACTTACTGCCCCGCCGGATGTTGATGAGCAAATTGCCTCTGAAGATGGTGCAGCCCTGGAGCATCTGAGCGGACGTCACCGAATCGATGGTCTTCGTCTTCTTTTCTTCCTCACAGACTTTGGGGCAAGGGCCTTCGCAAGGGATGCAGTCCATGCTGTTGAAGATAAAGAACCGCCCGCAGACACGGAGGTCAGAGTGTCCCCTCGCACGGGGAAAGTCCTAAGGACCTGCTTTGACGCTGGTCGTACACATGACGAACACCGATGTTTTGAAGCGCTCGTCATCCCACTGTGAGCCATCCCAAGCCCACCCAGGATCAGCCACGCAGACTGCAGAGGGAAGGGCGTGCTGCTTAGTTCAGACAAAACACACGATGCATCCGTGAAGCATGTGTGTGTCATCAGGCCGGCACCTGCTGAGCCAGCTGGCCCCATGTGGGGGACACCTCCTCCCAGAAAGGAAGTGCTGGGGGCTTCCCAGGAGAGTGAGGCTGCTCTCCGTCGCCACCGATCCTGCCTGGTGCCCCCTGGAGGTTGGACGGGGGCGGCAGCAAAGGGCAGCAGCATCTCCGCCACTGGTAGGAGCCCCACTCCCGAGGCCAGTGTCCCGGGAAAGCCGGGGGAGGGCTTCTGAAAGACCCGGGTGCTGCGCAGGTCTACGGCACAGCTGCAATTGGCTGACAGTGTTTTGCAGAAACTTGTCAATTGATCCAAATGTTGTTTCTCTGCGCACACAATAAGAGCCGGGGACTTCCATGACTCTGTAACGAGCTCCTATTTCAAATGCTGGGCTGAACACGCCGCAGACCACCAGCAGCCAGGGGCTGGTGCTCGCCCCGCCCGCCTCCCGTCACGTAGGAAGCAGTGAGCGCAACGCCAACCTAGCAGCTGAACCGCAGAGCGCGGATCAAAATTTGGGTTGATGTCCAAACCAAATAAATGATACAACGTTACGGGGTGTGTGAATAATAGGATGGTGAGTTGGAGAGCCGTTACGTTTTATACCACCAAGTTTAAAAGAGCATTGCGTGATCTTTTAAACTTTATGAAGATTTAAAAAAAAAACAAACATTAAAGACAACAGTGTAAGTTATTGCTGTTTTCATTAATGTCTCTTTCCCCCCTGCAATTTTATTGCGTATCTAAGGCCAAAGGTGCAGGGTTGTGTTTTGTTTAAAAGCTTATAGGCGAGCAAAATTTCCCTGGTGTTTTCCCGTTCCACGTCAGGAGAACGGGAGGCAAGCTTCTCAACGGAACTGGGCCGACCATGGGAAAGGAGAGTTCCCCTGGTACCAGAGAGGCAGCTGATGGACGTTCCTCTCCCTCTCCTTCTCCCTCCCTTCCCTGGAGGGAGGAAGGAAGGCCACAAAGATTGCCCATTTAGGGACCCGCCCCATGTCCCGAACTCCTTCCTGGCGCCCCCTGTGCTACTCTCCATCCCTGGAATTTGTCATTTTGAGAATGTCACGTACACGGAATGACACGGTATGCGACCTCCTGAGGTGCGCACCCTATCCGTGCGGGCAATGTCCCCGAGACCCACCCCAGCGCCCGTGCGGGTCAACAGTCCACCCCTTTGTGCTGCTGAGCCCCACCCGTGGTGTGGACACACCACCACAGGTTGCTCAGCCGCTTGCCTAGTGTGAGACGTCCGAGCGGTGCTCAGTGTGGGGCTGTGTACTGCAGACGCAGCTGCTATGAACAGCTTCATCCACTTTTTTGTATGGACGTCAGTTTTCACTTTTCTGGGGCAAATGTCCAACGGCATCACTCCTGGGTCCTACGTAGGTTTAGGTCCCCCCAACGTTGCATTCAAACAGCAATTTCCGAGCTAAACACTTTTGCTACAATATCTAGAATCTTGTATGTCACAACTGTAGTTCAAGGATAAAATGTTGACAACGGGATAAAAATGATAATAAAATAAATAAATATTTGGGGAACTAAAAATGTCTAGGAATCAGGCGGCAGTTTAAAATGTTTGCCTAAGCGCTCTGATTATGTGTTTATAGATTAGGCTTCCTCAAATCCATTCTAGTACCAAGAGGGAATAAACAGTATTCGAAATGTTTTAAACTAAGTGTTTAATAGGCCTTACAGGCTGGGGCAGGGGGCATTCTTCCTTGACGGTGTTTTATTTTAAAATGGAAAAGCCACACTGTGGCTTTGAACAGACGGTGAGAACGGGTCGGGAACGCAAAGGCTCAGTTCTTGGAAGGAGGCACCTCGGTGCGGGCAGCAGTGCCGTGGAAGCTCACGGTGCCCCGGTCTGCCCACTCCCACGGAGAAATGCGGCCACGGGGCAGAGAGGGCGTGATCCCCGTACACCGACCAGCCGCCCTCCGACCCCTGCCCCAGGAGGAACTGCGGCCAAGCCTGGCCTGGCCCCAGGCTGCCCAGGGCACTGGCCTTGAAGCCCTCTTATCTTCTAAGGCTGCCCATACAACGACCGTGAGCAAAGCATGGTAGACTGACTTAGGGTGGCATATACACATGTCACAGTTGGTAGCAGCCTCGTCACATTTACCATTTTAAAGTAGTTAGAATAGATTTTACTATCGCAATGGTTACAGAAGTTATCATGGGCAGAAAGTTGTTCTACATCCACTGTTCGGGGCTCATGCGCGCTCTACCTGGGCGTTAAGTTAGGCCTACGGTACGAGCAGGATAAACCAATGACAATTTTGTGGAAGTCCAGTTGGCTTGCCCAGAGGGACGCCTATTGCTATAAAGAACTTCTTTGCTTCCCACGAGGACTTCCGACATTTAGGAAGAAAAATGAGGGGCAGAGAGAAAAGGGGACAGCAAGGGGTGCTGGACAAGATGGAGAGAGAGAAGAGAAGGTGCTGATGGAAAATGTAGGTTCTTCTAAGCTACTGCTGACGTTCCATGGCTGCCATCTCAGACACAGGACACTCGCTTGTGCCAGAGAGGTGTCCTCGGCCTGCTCCCTGCCTCCAGGCTGCTGGGGGCTTCTCCTGCCTCCCCCCAGCTCTTCCTGCAAACCTCGGCCTGCAGTCTTCCCTGTGTGGATGGCAGCCTCGCAGGCAAGTGCTCAGGGAGACAGTGACCTGCCTGTCCCTGGTCCAGAGAGGCAGGTCCTTCATTTCAAAGGGCCGGGCAGTCCCCTTCCAGAACAAAATGTAAAACAAGCTGGGAGGTCTGGGGGCGGGGAGAGACACTCGCCAGGGGCCCCTAGACTCTCATAGAAACTGTAACTCAGGCCAACCCTCTACGGTGGGCCCACCCCTTCCCCTCCGCAGAGTCCCACCCAGATGGGACAAGGGCGAGCCGCCTTCTGTGGGCGGGACCGCCAGCCGAGAGACTGACCTCTGGGTGCCGTTGCGGATGAAGCCCGAGGGGCACTCCTGCATGCACTCGCCGTCATGGATCACGAAGCCCTCGGTGTCGCTGCTCTCGGCGTTGAGGATGTTGGCACAGAAGTCGCGGTCCACGCAGCGCCAGCCCTCGAAGCGGTAGGTGCTGGGCGGGCAGCTGGGCACGCAGACGCCGGCGTAGTAGTAGTGGCGGCAGGCCACGCAGGCCGCGTCGTCGTCGGGCGCGGTGCAGCTGCCCAGGCACTCGGGGTGGCAGCACTCGCCGCTCTCCGCGCAGGCCCGCTTCCCGCACGCACTGGGGCACGCTGTGGGGCAGAGGGGACAGGCAGTGAGCACGCGAGGGGTGGGGTGGGGGGCTGGCGGTGAGCATGCGCCGGGACAAATGCGGTGGGGGGGCGGGGGGGGGGGCAGGTGGCGAGCAGGCTCCGGGGCACGCGGGGGAATGGGGGGCAGCAGAGAGACTGGGTGGAGCTGGCCAGCCCCCTCCAGGCCTGGACACCATTCCTCAGCGTCATTCCCCCCAGATGGCTCCGGTGACGGAAACACGCCCCACGTTAGGTGCCGATGACAACGTTCCCAGTCTCACCCCGGCCGGGAGGAAACGCTCACATTCGGAATCAGAGGAGCAGGGACAGAGCCAGCCCCTGCCCTGCGCTGGCTGTCTGCTGGGTCTCACCGGAGTCGTTGGCTCTGCCCTCTGGTCCCACCTGGAAGGTGGGGGAACGCCACCCCACCTCCCTCCTAGGGCTGCCTGCGGTGCGCGGGACGCTGTGGTGGCCCTGCGCGAGCAGGACAGCTTCTCAGGACTGTAAGAGCTGCGACACTCTGCCCATCCTGCAACTTGAATGTGCCCCTCACTGAAGTACCTTGCAAAGCCTCAGTGCGCACAGATGCGCGATTATGTTAAAAGTGATCGAACCAGAACACGGGGAGGATGGCGCTGTGTGCGTCTACAGAACGGCAGGCAAAACGCTTGCATCATTTTCAAAGGTCCTCCGCGACAACTTAAACAGAATGCAGACAGACACCACTACCGAACAGCTGTTCACGGAGCACGGAACACGCAAAGAGCATTTAAAAGAACGGAAGAAACTGTCGGGAGGCACTTGCTTGGAGTCAGTTATACACAATTGCAAATGGCGGGCATTTTCAGTGCGAGAAAACCAAATGCAGAAACACGTGACGAAGTGTCTGCAGATGCATTTTGCACTCGATCGCGCGCCCCGCCCCCGCCCGTTGCACTGGACTCTGCAGAGTGGTGCACTGAGACCCCCCCACCCCCCAGGGGTTTCTCTCCCGGAACGCCATAGGCAGGCAGAGCCAGCGTTTTGGTTCCTTGATGGGCGCTACTTCTGAAGGAATTTCAGGCCAGCCTGAATAAGGGAAAACCATGTCCTTCAGAGACAGAACCATTCCCCGGAAAGGGATCCCAAGTCAAGGAGTTCCTTTATGTCACCTGATGCCAGCCAAGCACAAACACACACCAAATATTCCGGGGGGGGGGGGGGCGGGCAAGAGGCGATGGGGAGAGGGGGAGGAGCTGCAAAGGAGAGGCCACTGGCTTGCTGAAGGGCAAACTTGCCTCTCCGGGGTTGGAAGCCCCCCCCCACCTCAGCGCGCCCCTGGCTGCCACACAACCTGAGAGGATTCTGGGAGGCCGGCGGGAGAACACGCAAAGTCCGGGATTAGCGAGTTCTGGAGCCAGCCCCAGAAGCCTGCTGTAAATTTTGTCTCATCGTAATGTATATAAATATTATTCGTGTTCGGAACTATTAAGGGATTTCTTGAAAAGCCCCGGGCAGTGTGTCTCGCCAGCAGATGGATGGATGCGCCATACGAATGCCAAAACTTTCAATTTAGAGCAGTTACCAAATTTCCGCTTATGGGGCGGCAGGAAAAAGGAAGGGAACCTCATCCCTGGCTTCCACGAGGAAGGAGCACAGCAGGCGGGACTGAAAATAAAAGGGGAATGAAAGCTGCTACGAACTAACAAACACGCAGCGGGAAAAGGCACCTTGATGTTACCATGAAATCTTTCCGTTCATTGGAATTCTTACAGTGGCCAACAATGAAAACAAGAGCCGATCTAAACTGCTGGAAAAGCAAACGACATGTCCCATATCTACCGCTATAACGGTTGGTTTGGGGGCACAGTCACACAAAAATAAGACACCGCACTGAAAGCTCATTCTCATCTTATTTTACTTTTTAAATATATTTTATTGATTATGCTATTACAGTTGTCCCATTTCTCCCCCATCATTCCCCTCCACCCTACACACCCTCTCCCACCCACATTCCCCCCTTTAGTTCATGTCCATGTGTCATAAGTTATTTAGCTTCTACATTTCCCATACTATTCTTGCCCTCCCCTGTCTATTTTCTACCCACCGTCTATGCTACTTATTCTCTGTACCTTTTCCCCCTCTCTCCTCCTCCCACGCCCCTGTTGCTAACCCTCCATATGATCTCCATTTCTGTGGTTCTGTTCCTGTTCTAGTTGTTTGCTTTTGTTTTAGGTGTGGTTGTTAATAGTTGTGAGTTTGCTGTCTTTTCACTGTCATATTTTTATCTTCTTTTTCCTAGATAAGTCCCTTTAACATTTCATATAATAAGGGCTTGGTGATGATGAACTCCTTTAACTTGACCTTTCATCTTCCCTTCCATTCTAAATGACAGCTTTGCTGGATAGAGCAATCTTGGATGTAGGTCCTTGCCTTTCATGACTTGGAATACTTCTTTCCAGCCCCTTCTTGCCTGGAAGATCTCTTTTGAGAAATCAGCTGACAGTCTGATGGGCACTCCTTTGTAGGTGACTGTCCCCTTATCCCTTGCTGCTTCTAGAATTCTCTCCTTCATTTGAATCTTGGCTAATGTAATTATGATGTGCCTTGGTGTGTTCCTCCTTGGGTCCAACTTCTTTGGGACTCTCTGAGCTTCCTGGACTTCCTGGTAGTCTATTTCCTTTGCCAGATTGGGGAAGTTCTCCTTTATTATTTGTTCAAATAAATTTTCCACTTGTTGCTCTTCTTCTTCCCCTTCTGGGACCCCTATAATTCAGATGTTGGGACGTTTAAAGATGTCCTGGAGGTTCCTAAGCCTCTCCTCATTTTTTGAATTCTTGTTTCTTCCTTGTTTTCTGTTTGGTTGTTTGTTTCTCCCTTCTGTTCCACTCCACTGATTTGAGTCCCAGTTTTCCTCCCATCTCTATTGGTTCCCTGTGCATTTTCCTTCATTTCACTTATTGTAGCCTTCATTTTTCATCTAGTTTGTGAGCAAAATCAACCAATTCTGTGAACATCCTGATCACCAGGGCTTTGAACTGTGCATCTGATAGGTTGGCTATGTCTTTGTCGCTTAGATGAATTAGCTCTGGGGCTTTGATTTGTTCTCCCGTTTGAGTCATTTTTGTTTTTTGGGTGTTTTTTGTTTTTTTTTTTTTTGTTCTGGTCGTGGCTGTTACGTAGCAAGGGGTGCCGCCCAGTCACTGGGTAGTGACACTGTATGTGGGGGCGGGGTCTGAGAGGGAACAATGGCACCTGCTCCGCTCTCTCTCAGATTCCAGTCCTTTCCACTGCTTCCCTTTCGCCTGGATTATCTGCACATGAATGTGAGACCACTTGGTCAGTCAGCCACCTTGCATGGCCTCACTGAGTCTGCTAGCCACTACCTGTGCGCCTGGGAACTGCTAGCCGCTGCTGCCTGCAGGCCCAGGTCTGCCAAGCTCTACTTTTTTCTTCCAGGACCCCACCCCTCTTACCGGTCTGGATGAATAGTTGTTGGACTTCCATACAGTTCAATTTTCTATCCGTTCTGGTTGTTTACTTGTTTCTAAATCTTTGTTGTCCTTAATTTTGGTTGTGCAAGGAAGCACAGTGTGTCCATCTACACCTCCATCTTGGCCGGAAGTCTCCATTCTCTTCATTTTAGGGACAGGAAAAAAGTCGCATACGTTAGCTGGTAACGCCCTCCCTCCCCGGAGTCTTTACATCTATTAAATTCTGTTTTTAGAGTTTTTAACAAACATATGTTTTTGTTCTCACCAGTAAGTTTTTTCACAACCTTGACCTCAGAGAAAATATTTTTTAAAAGCATGACAAGAACATGTTTTGCTGGAAGAGAAGATGGAGAACTTGACCTCTTGACAGGGAACAACAACAACAACAACAAAAAAAAAAAACAGAAAAGGGACCACTTAGCCATATGATTTTTAAAAATGGAAACGATTTTATCCTGAATCATTTCTGAAGGATAGAACTAGTTCATGGATGTTCAAATGAGGTCACACTTTCGAGTCACAACACAGACAAGTCAAGGGACATCGTAGTTATTTTTGGGGTGCCCTAGTGACACACCGCTGCTCCCCATATAATGAGGGGTACCTTTCCTAACAGGCACACATCGTTACACATAAAGGCGCCCTGGACTGCTGCTAACTCTGGGAAAGCGTCCGTCGACTCCCAAAGCGCACCCCGGAGACACAGAGCCTGGAGCAGCGTTAGGTCTCCAGGCCGTGCCAGGAGAGGAGTTGACTCCATCAGACACCATTGGGAAGGGCGGGGAGGACAGGGACCCCGGCTGTGTCAACTGAGCTCCCGAGTGTCATCCGCAGAGCACTTAGCCACCGGTGAGCGGGTGAGAAATGCTCCTTCTGAGTGTCACACACATCAGCCCTATCGGCCAGGTGCTCGGCTGGGTCCTGCAGACAAGGCAGGTACAAGAAAGCTCGGCCCCCCACCCTCGGGTCCCCACCGGAGGACAAGCAGTGAGAGTGCCAAGAGGGACAAGCAAAGGGCCTGCAGAGCAGGTTCGCCAGGGGGTGGGAAACCGGCCACCAGCTGGCCTGCAGCCCGGTGAACCGAGGAAATCCCACCTGTTGGTTGAATTTCCCACTTGGGACGGAAAGGCGGCCCATCCCCAGGGGCTGGGAGTGCCTCTGCAGGAGCTCAGGGCAAGGCCAGGGAGCCCCGTAAAGTCATCTGCAATCTGTCCTCCCCGCCCCCCGTCCTCAAGTCCAGGCTCCTCTGATGGCCCAAGCACAGGCACCGCTCACAGCAGGCAGAGTGGCGGGGTGCTGGCGCTTCTCGGCGGACCCGCCCTGTCTCATCGGGGCTTACTGCGCACTGTTCTCTGTGTCCGTCAGCCAGGATGAACAGGCTTACATCCAAGGAAGAAAACGAAAATAAACCTGGTACAACACACACACACTCACACCCAAAAATATAGTAAAGCACAATTTTCTTGAAAGGAAGACAAGAAGAAACTGTCACATTTCTTGACATCCTGACACCTGGTGAATGGAAAGTGCCCAGAGTCACTGCCTGGAAGTCCCAGGCGGAGATGAAGGCAACTTGCAAACAATCCCTGGCCATTGAGCCCTGTCGGGTCGGTGTGGCCAAGGAAAGTTCAGGTGGCAACCCTGTATCTTAAACATTCACAAAAGAAAATCGCATTTGCAACAACATGTCTCTTCTTAGCCACAAAGGAAAACACGTGGGTGAGAAGTAGCCAGAAAAGAAAAGTAGCCATTTTAATGGCTGGAATCTGAAGTCACTGGAGTTCCTCAGCTGGAACCAAAAGTGTCCCCCCACCTTGACAGACCACCACGAGAACCAGAGCTCCCCGAACCCACCAGAGGCACATGGAAGGGACTGGAAGCAAGAACTCTCAGCGGGCAGGGAGAACCTGGTTAGGGATGGCGTGGGCCATGGTTAATGCACCAGAGGGCCTGTGAATTTTGGAAAGGAGCGAGCCTGAAAGCTCGTGTTTCCTCCCAAATTCAGTGACCATGAAGGAGCTGCTCCTCGCTGTCTTTGAAGGGGTTTTGAAGACTCGGTCTTTCTAACAGAAAGGCTCCCAGATGCCATCTTTGTGTGAGCAGAGGAACTTCCTGCAGTACGGGGTGGGGAGGTGGGGGAGGGGCAAGAGGTTTTGCACTTTCACCCCTCATCACTCCCCTCCCGTTACCTGGCCTCTCCCACCTTGTACACCTTCTGAGGTGCCCCTCTGCCTCGGGACCCCTTCAGAGCGCGCAGAAGCAGGCAGCCTCAGGGGAGACGTCCCCAGGGCCACCCATCTGTCCCTAGGCCATAAGCAACAAGTTGGTGTGTGGTCACTTTCCCCCTGGGAACGGGCCGTTCCTGGGGGGCTTTCCTCAAATCCCAGATGCTTCGAGGTGCAAGGAAGTTTCAAGGTCCTCTCCCTCATGCCTGTCCAGGGCACTCTGGGACAAAAACCTAGGAGAGCCTTCAGGCAACCTTAGAGAAAGTGCTGCCCCAGCTGCCCGAGAACAATGGTCTTGACCAAGGCCCCGCTGACCCCCAACGAGAATGCATTTCCCACAGTTCTCCCCAGGCCTCACCCGGGCGTCTGATACTCAGGTGAGGCGGCTGCCTCCTCGCATGGGTCCCACTTGCAAATACTCCCTCTGGATGCCAAGGTGGTCAGTCTGGCCTCTCTCCTGAGACCTCATCGGGTCACAGCTCCAGCAGCACACAGACACGGTGGCCCCTCCCCCCACTCCCACACTGCAGCGGTTGTGTGAACAGTGTGGGGTACACGGGGACCAAGAGACCAGCGCGGGTCCCCCTCAGCCAAGGCGGGATGCTTGGGGTCTCTCTGAAGGATCTTCAAACAGCTACCATTGTGCCATCAGGCTCACTTGTTCCAAGCTTCTCATCACCTCTGATCCCTGCTGTCTTTCCCACAGCTGCCCTTGGAGTCCTTCCTAGGTGCATGCAGTCTGAGTGTGACCACGGAGCTCTTTGTTAACCTGAAGTTACTGCGCATCGAGCACCTTCCACGTGCTCGGCGATACATTCAGTGACTCGCAGACACTATTTAACTTCCTAACAATGACGCAGGGTCGGCCTCATCCTCCTGGTTTGTAGATGACCACATGGAGGCACACAGATTGAACAGATGTCCAGAGCTACTAACGACCCGATGGAACAGCTGTTCAGTTGTCAGCCTGGGCTTCAAACTCAGGTCTGTCCGTCCGTCTGTGTGTCGGTCACCACCGTGTCTCAGCCGCGCTCTGCTGCCTGCGGAAGAAGGCTAGCGGTCTTCTCATGACACTCTTCTGTTGGGGTCTGCATCCATCAGGGAACGTTACATCACAGACCCAGGCTCACCCTGCTCCTCCGAGGTGTGCCGCTTAGACGAAAGGACAAAACCCCACAAAACGTGACCTTCCGGAAAAGGGTCAAGCACCCAGGTGACGTCAAGGAGGCAACATGAGCCCAACTAAGCCCTCTTTATTTGCTGAGTTATGGCAACTAGAGCCTTTGAGGACATGTTTCCAGCACAGATTCCAAGGCAGAGACCTGTCGGGTTTATCAGCAAAGGTCTCTGCTCAGTTGAAACAGCTGAAGTGGCAGCTCCCACCATCGACACATTCTATGGGGCAAAGGCGGCTGTACACAAACCAAAGGCTGTGCTATCGGGGAGGCAGACCGGGGGGACCCTGGGAGCCTCCATGAGCTGCAGAACCCTTCCGCCCAAACAAGCCTCATTCACGAGGTTGGAGAGCCAGGGTTCACGCCCGGCACCGATCCGGGCATCTCGGCAAGACGGCAAACGGGATCCGGGAGGAGAAGGGGAAACCGCCTGTATCCCCTGCTTGGTCGGGCGCATAAAGCAATGTGATCCAGGCTCACAGAAACGCTCAGCTCCAAGGAGGGCCTCGCAGTCCACAGCGCAGGCGGGAAGCCCAGAGGTTTGGGGAAACGTGTCGCAATGGCTACCGGACGCATCTGTGGACGTTTCATTGGGGAATGGAAGAAATCGTCACCTCCAGACAACCCTCACTGGAGGGCCTAGTCTCCGGGGTCCAACAGGCGGTGCTGGGCAGAGCACTGAGAAAGCAGAAGGGAGGAAGGGGCACCGAGGAGGCGGAAGGAGGGGAGTTGCAATGGCACCGTTATTAAATAAAAATTTAGAGAGCCAATCAGCGAGACTGAAGAAGGAACGGCCCAAGATGGGAAGGATGCGGAGCAGGCTTACAGCTGACACAGAAAACTTCAGTGCCGGGCAGAGGCGGCTCGGGGAGCCTCCTCCGGCTGGGCTGCTGGTTTTGCCCACTGTGGGTTACGAAGCTCTCCTTCCTTCCCACATTTTTTAGCAGCTTTATTGATTTATAATTCACACGCAGTTCACCCACCTAAAGCGTGCAAACCGATGGCTTTCGGGACTGTATTCCCCCCACAGGAGATGCCGCCGCCCGACCTCCCAGCCGCCCTCCAGCCCTCGGTGGTCACTAATCTCCTTGCTGTGTCTACGCACTGCCTCTTTGGGACATTTCGTGTCAACAGGACCCTCTGCAGAACCTCTGGGTCTTTCCACTTAGTGTAACACTTTCAAGGTTCGTCCTGTTCTGACGTGTGTCTGTGCTTCATTTTCCTTCTCCAATTTTGACTACGGTGACCCACGGCTGGCAAAATGAGCCCTGGCAGCCTCCCTATTCATGGGTTGGGGTGAAAACCACAGATGCATCAGTGGAAGTCGGTGAAGAGGTCCGCTGAGACCCCAGAATCTTCACAGCCTAGACGTATTTGGAGGAAGGAAAGACTTGAAGCCTGTCGAATGAACTCAATGGAGTTACTCTCTGACATCAGGAAAAAAGAATAGCTGTCTGATCTGTTGGGAGAGATGACCGTGTCTGGGACCCTCTTACCGACTCCCCAGATGGAGGAGGAAATACGCCAATGAGCTCGAGGTTTGCAGAAAGGCCTGGGAAATGAACCTGAAGCTCCGTCCCAGAGCGGTCTCCCAGACAGCGGTGAGGAAGCAGGAAATGAGCCCAGTCAGAGAGTTGGAGGGGCACGTCTGACTCCTGTCGCTTTTATAAAACAGAGTATTCTTTTTTAAAAAAATCCAACTACTGTAACATACTCTAGAATTGTCCCGAATTTCTTTCTTCCAAACTCATATTCAAAGCCTACATTCAAATTTGGGAAAGACAGAGAAGTGTTAATGGGAGAAAAACCCAGGAAAGGGGAAGGCACACGAGGGGGTGTTTCTGCTCTGGGGGTGTGGTTGGAGGGGGGTTCTGTGTCCACTTCTTCACCAGGGGCACACAGAGCGTCTCTCACACACCACTCACACCCCCTCGTCCTACATTTATTTTTATTTCATTTTCTTTTATTTTTAGTGTTTCTCAGAAAAGAAGAAGGAAAAAGAGAGGGAGAAGGAGAAGAGAAATTCCCTCAGAATGGTGACTCTTTTCTTTTTTTTAATTTATTATTTATTTATCTTTTAGAGGGGAAGGGTAGGAGAGAAGGAGAGGGAGAGAAACATCAATGTACGGTTGCCTCTCGTGTGTCCCCTGCCGGGAACTGGCCTGCAACCCAGGCATGTGCCCTGACTGGGAATCGAACCGCGATCCTCTGGTTCGCAGGCCCGCACTCAATCCACTGAGCTACACCAGCCAGGGCTCTTTTTTTAAAAATTATTTTAGAGGGAGAGGAAGGGGGGAGGGGGTAGAGAGACAGACAGACAGACAGACAAACAGACATGGATTTGTTGTTCAACTTGTTTACGCATTCACTGGTTGTTTCTTGTAAGTGCCCTGCCTGGTGATCGAACCCACAACCTTGGCGCACGGGAACGGCATGCTAACTAACTGAGAGACCCAGCCAGGACCAGAATGGAGGATTCTGTCGAGACTCTTCCCCAGGGCTGTGACCGCCAGGCATGGCCGCATAAAGACACCAGTCACTTACTATTGCCTGTCACAGATGCTTAAATGGACAGGGTGGAAAAAAATACTCTTCGCACACTTAAAAATTACTCCAAGTTATTTTAAATCGGGAACTGTTTGTATATTCCTTATAAGTTTATGAAACTCACACTGTCCCTCCATGACTAACTAACGTGGAATTGAGAGAGCATTCTATATTTATAACTTGTCTGCTGGTTCGTGCTTCCATGCCTTTTTTCCACTCGCTGGTACTGTACACAGAGTTACGTGAGGTACAGTGGGCCCCTAAACCTCGCCGGCTTCCTAACAAGGCGGGCCTGTGCCCCGGAGGGACACACGGGGGGCTGTTCCGTGCGAGTGGAGGCCACGCTCCCAGGGAGAGGCGCCTGGCTTTGCGGTTCTGAGCGTATCTCGCAACGCTGGTGTCAGGGCCCGTTTCTGAGCACTTACAAACGAGCCTTCCTGGTGCTGACCAAGATGTCAGTGCCACCAATAGATGCCTACTGCATACACCCATGCTATCCAGTGCAGGCCACACACGTCGCTTCCCACTGATTTTGGTAGAAATCGTTAGTCCAGAAGGTGCAATGCTTCCACAAGCCATGCAAAAGCCCCTCTCCACGTACAGAAGCATTTATGTCTACAGAGCATAAATGAATTAACACAGCCACTCGCAGGGAAACAACTCTTTAGAGAGCAGCAGGCGGGGATCTGGATAGAATTTTATCAACGGTGGAGCCGTTTACCAGGAGACAGTGATAAATGATAAATGCATGAGGTACCCACGGAGGTGGATTTTTGCAGTGCGTGTGGCATGTAGATTTGCACGTACACACCTGTCCACACAGATGCATCACGGTGACGCCCCCTCACAGGTCGTGAACAAATGATTATGAACAGCTCGTCCTGCCCTGACCAGTGTGGCTCGGTGGGCTGGGCGTGGTCCAGCAAAGCGAAAGGTTGCCAGTTCGATCCCCACTCAGGGTGCATGCGGGTGGCGACTGATCAATGTTACTCTCTAGCATCGATGTTTCTCTCCCTCTCTTTCTGTCTCCCTTCTCCTCTCTCTAAAAATAAATAAAACCTTAAAACAGAAGAAAAAGAAGAACAGCCATCCAAAGCTGCCTCTTTGGGCAGATACGCACTGCATTGGGGACCTCGGAATTTTGCAAAGCAGTTTTGGAATCCACGGTGCACTCTTTACTACAACGTCAGGAGTAGCACATCTTTGTGAAAAGAAGGGAAAAATGGCCTATAGTCCTATTTTATATTTTTCTTTTCTAATGTCAGAAGTGGAAATAAATAGCTCATCTCAATTCTGGGACTGCTATCGAGGTGTCCCCTCCCCCCCCCCCCCACACACACATTTCTTGACCTTTAAGAGTCTCTTAATGTCTTGGGTCCATTTTCTTCTTGGGACCGTACATTTTCACTATACACTTACATTTGTTTAAGCCTTTAAAGATGGACATGCTTTTTAAAAATAGCATCTCGCATCTGCCTTGAAAGCATTTGTTTCAGGTGGCGTGGGAGAAAAATACCTGTTCTCCGCCTTCTTTCTGTAATTAAGGAGAAGGATGAATAGCAGTGACTGCCAATCGGGAAACTTTAAGTCATTTATTACCTTCCCTGCCTCTCCAGCCTGTCTCCTCTTTGATCGCGTTACTTCCTGAATCACACTGTTAAACTGGTAAACATATATTTTAGAGGATAATGTCACATTATTCTTTTCCGTTATCTAATCTGATGGCTGGCCCCACTTCCTGAAGTTCAAGTATTTTTACTACTGTGGAGAAGCCACAAAAGATCCAGTGACTTTCAAAGCATAGCCAACTCTGTTACCGGGACAGGAAGGGGAACGGCGTGTCCCAGCTGGTCAGACGTTCTGGTTAAGAGAATTAGCACACACGCCTTCCCAGAGGCGGTTTCTGGGGAACCGGACTGTGGAGCACCTACCCCCACAACAGTTCAATGCAGTCCGCCTGTCTGATGATTCCCAAGCACCTCGGAAACACATACAAATGCAAGGGGGTCACTGTCCTTGCAGAGATTACCACTGAAACGAAAGCCGACCTCGCTACTCCCACAGAATTCTGTCAGTTCCTGTTTCCACGTCTGTGGGTGATGGACAGGGGGCGGGGCACTGTACTTGGTAAACAGGCCTTGGACCCTGCCAGAATGCACTGAAAGTGCTAAGATGCTATCTCGGCCATGGGAATCTAATCAATGGGAAACTATCATTTTCTTAATTCTAACTACGGAGAATTCCCCAACTCCGTGCTCCGGAGAGGCTGACTAAAGGGTGCCTAAGTCGAAGACCCTTTTCCTTTCTTACCCCAACCACTGAGGTTATTTTAGTTTGTTTTTGTAAACGGTAGATAAAATGGGGTTCAAATGAAATGTCCACCGAGGCGATCCCTGTGTAAAAAATGCTAGTTGAAAAAGTGTGATTCAGTTTTAAATGTCCAATGTAGCTGGGCTCACCAGGACCGTCTGCTTTTTTCTATTACTTAGGATCCATCACAGAGGAAATTTTTATTTGTAATCCGAACCATTAAATATCTAGCATCCTTTCTGACTTCAGGTGTTAATTTTTTTTATGGAGTATTATCCAAATTTGAAAGTGAATTATCTGACAGGGTCTAAGCAAGCTGGAACTTGAGGCAAAACGTGACGAAGTTCAAAGGCCCGTGCTTTAGATGATGCTACCCATTTACCCTCGCACCGTGGCCTGACCGCCGTGGGCCGGGCGGACATGGGATGCGCAGCCAGCCTGGCTGGAGTGGGGATGTACAGGTTAGCTTCTCTGCGCTCCTGTCTGAGCAATCTTCCTCGTTATTAAATCACCCCGCAAACGTTCTCTGCTATCTCCTACAGCCCGAGTTTCCAGGTTCGAAGGAATTTGCCTGGAAAGATCAAAAAACACTCAGGAAGAACTTGAGAAAAAACAAGCAGGGCAGCTCTGCACCGCAAAGCACATGTGAGGCCTTGAACATGGAAATTACGGCTGCGGATCATCTTCGCGTGCCATTCTTGGGCTGAAGACTGAAGCAATTTGCACAAAAGTCCGAAATCGCAAAGAGGCCCGCCTGCCTGGACGCCTCAGGGCGTATGCCCAGTGAAGGCCTGGGTATCTGGAGTCAATACACCGTAACTTTCAGAACTTCCCAAGTCAACTTTCTGTAAACACTGCCAAACCCCAGACTAGCCGAATCCCTTAAAGATAAAAATTAACAAGGAAAAAAAAAAGGAAGGATCTCGAGCATCGATCTCATCTTCAAAAATCCTACCCGAATTGCTGCACTGAAACTGAAAACAAGAATCTGAAAATGTTAAAGAGTAATCTTTTTCTTCTTTGTTCTTCAGAGACGTAAGCTCTGTAGCAACCTGCTTGAATTTCATGGCAAAGCAAGAGCTGTCCCCTGAGTTCCAGAGCATCCTCATCCGCCCAGCAGGGGCCCCGGGAGGCCAGGGCACAGAAGCCGCACAGCATAACATCATCCCTCAGGAAGTGTCTCTGTTGTACTCACAGAGAGAACAAGTCCTGGCAAGTGACAAAAAAAAAAAAAAAAAAAAAAAAGAACATGTTTTGCAAACAATCAGAGTGACCTGAAAGGCAGGGTAAAGACTGAAGTCAGCGTTTGTGCATCAGCGCAGCTGGGGCCAGACTCCCACATGCCCGCTGAGGGGGGAGTGGCAGGCGGCCCGGTTTCCCTTTCACCCAGGAGGACCTCTCACCTAAGGCCCACGCCCCACCCCCGGTCTGGGCCTCACTGCTGGGTTTTGCCTGAGCCTGGAGCATCTCTGAAATGAGACAAATGCCCAGAGGAAGGAGTCATCGTTTTCTGCAGCTGAAAGCAGCCCAAGAACTTGGCACCCAGTGAATGTCTGGTCTTCTTTCGGCAGATGAAGAAGGCCCAGGGAGCTGAAGCTGCGAAAGTCACACCACCGCAGGGGCCATGCCCCTGACCTCGGAGCCCAGGGCTCTCGTCCCACCGCGACGCGATGGCCCTGCTCCCCACAAAGAGAGGCACCTCTCCACCTTGAAAGCACATGATGCCTTTTCCACAAACGACCTGCAAATCTCCTTCGATACTGTTGGAAATTGCAAAACTGGTCCTTGCCACCCCCCTCCCCGCCATTTTCCAAATCTGAAACTGCCTCCAGACCACACTATCCCGCACGCCACACCCGCTCCTTTCTCCCCGTCTGGGTGAAGCCTAGCAAATGCATCCGCACCCCAAACGCACGCCCTCACCTCCATCTAAAGAAACAGCACCCCAGCCTTTCCCCAAGCTCGCTTTCTGCTCAGGAAGAACTTCCCAAATTTCGCATTCTCAGCCCACGCCAGAGCTCGGCGGGGGCACGGAGATACATTTTGAACCTGTTGTTTCCATCCTCCTCCTCCTCCCTCAGCGCTGTGCGCCCACAGTTCCTCCCGCCCTAACCCCCATCCTTTGAAATTGCCGAACCCCCTCCCCGCCCCCCAGCGGAGGAAGCGCCTCAGGCTCCTCATGAGCTGTCATGCTGGAAATATCCGCTCGCCCAGGAGGTACTGCAGACAGCAGTTCCGACCAGAGCGCACACGTTCAGGGAAAAGATGATCTTCTTTCAAGACTCAATCTCTGGAATTCCTAAAAAGGGCATTCTTATCGAATTTCATGGACGGACCAGAGCACGCCCCACCGTCTGGGGCTGAGAGGACCCGGAGTGCAGAATCCAGCATCCACCTGCACACGTGGTAACTACGGGGATTAGGAAACCGCCCTTCGTGTCTCCGTGACCACAGAGGGTGCCTATCGCAATTCTCCTGCCCTGAAGCTTGCAAAACTCACAGGAAGTCCTCCACCAACTACATAGAAACCCACTGCCAGAAAAATGAAGTGTAAACACTCTATATTAAATTAGCCAGGTGTTTAAAAAAAAAAACAACATTATCCCAATCCAATATTTTCAAATCCTGGCTGACTTTCAAGGCTCCTGGTGCATATGTGAGCAGAGGTATCACAGACACGTGTCTCGGCCTCTCCGCAAGGGGCGGGGTTTGTTTTTTTAGTGAGCACAAACAATTGGCAAACCAGCCCACATCTGAAGCAGCCAGCTCCTCTTTCCTTCACCTGGGGCTGCCCTCCTCTGTCTTTACATTGGACACAGATGGCCATCAAAAATATAAACCTACTGACCTAAAGAGAAATCCGTTAGCTTGGCCCTATACTGACTGCAGATACTGTTTAGAGAAGTAGCAATAAAAAGGAAGAAACACAAAGAATGGAGACAAGTGGGAAATGTCGCTGGGTCTCAGTTTACAGATTAAGACAGGTCAGCACATGTTTCTGAGATAGTCCATGTAAAAATACCAAACTGCCTTTTACCCCAGTCCTCCCCCAAACCCCCACCCCCGCCTCACGCTAGGAAGTTTGGCCCCGTGTGTGCGTGCTGATCCCCTGGGCACCCTGGGCTTGGCCGCAGGGAGGAGGGACAATGGGAAGTGGTGGCATTCCTCTGAAAATAAACAGTGTCAAAAATATATTAAAAAGCAAACAAAACTACCAGCCCAGAAGCTACGCTGGCAAAATTTAAAGCAACAATTTAGAAACAGCCTATGCCCATTTATGTGCCAGCTGGGCCACATTTTTAAGGGTCCAAGTCATGTCTGTCTGTCTGTCCACTTTTTTAAAAAATTGGTTTTCGGGAGAGTCAGTGTTTAAAACGTTGAGATGCTGAAATCTGTGCTCTGTTTTGCGGACACAGCAGGAGCGAGCAGGCGGGGGCGCAGGGGAGCGCAAACCTGGACTGCGGGTTACAGAGAAGTGAGGTCCCCTCCCAGCTCTGCCATTTGCCGGAGGCTGTGTGACCAAGGGCCCCAGTCTCCTCCGCCTCCGTACAAGACAGTGCCGCCTTGTGCCGCCGGCGAACGTGAAACGTGGTAAACCACGTGACCAGATTTTCCCTGGTACGCGGCAGGTCGCCGGTAACTGTTAGGTATTATTATTGGACTCCTACGCCACGTCACTGGAAGGCCCACGGTGGTCTTGCTCACTGTTCTGAAGGGTCCTGAGCCGAAGACAGACTGGCGGGTAGGGGGGTAGCTTCAGATCCTGCCCAGAATGTTTTCGACAAGAAAAAGAATGTTCTATATTTCAAAAAAACTGGGGGGGGGGGGTAGTGGGGGGAGGAGGAGGAGGAAAGGAAGAGGAGGAGAAGGAAGAGGAAGAGAAAGAGGAAGAAGAAGATACCTCCCAATAGGATTTGCTGCTAAATAACTTTATCCAACTTTTATAAGGGGTCAGATGAAGACTCTGACCATAGCAATGAGACATACAGGCCCCCTCCTCTGTGGAATGAAAGACTCCCAAGAAGCAACGAAGGAGGAGGCAAAGGAGCATCTCCCTTGGTGTTAATTGTGGGGCTGAGATGTGGACGGAGGTGTTCACGTGAGGCCATCAGCTGGGGAGGCATCACCGACCACCACCAGACCACCAGCAATGTTGAAATAAACGGGCAGTGCCCACTGATACTACTCAAGAGGTCTCTGCAATGAGTTCCCGCTGTCAGGTTCAAGGGCCAAGGGCTGCTCAGAGGCGGGGGATCCGTAGGAAGCCCTCGGAAGCTTGCTTGAGAGCTGAGCACAGAGTCTGCCATTCCGCTTCTCTAACTCACAGGAACCGCTCCTCAGGCCGACAGGCGAGTCCTCTGACCTGCAACCGAGCACAGGCGCAGCCTGTTGGAAAACAAGAGGCCCCCTGGGCCGCTGCTCCACGCAGAGACGGGAAGGATGGCCAGCCGGCCGGAGCTCTGGTGGGACTGTCCAGTGCTCACACCATATACGCCTCCCGTGCTAGGACCCACCCCTCACGCCTCACAAAAACCACCCTGGGTGCCCGCGCGCCGGGGACATGCCATCGTCCTCACGCCATCGCTCCACGCCACTGCGAGGGCACGGGGGCGCCGCCTGCCCATCCGTCTGGGACCATCCCCGGCTGGGCTGGTACCAAGATCCGTAAGGATCTTGCGATTTCTGCGGGCAGGCACTGCCCAGAGTCCTGGAGTGCAGCTCTGAGGTTCTGCTCCAGGTTTCCTGAAACGCAGCTGATGGCGGAGGTGGTTTCACCGAGTCAGGCCCGGCATACGCACAAGGACACACGCACACACCAAACTCCCACCTTTCACCCTCCTGGCCCCTGCGCCTAGCACACCAGGTTCTTCTCTGTCTCCAACGCGGACCCTTTCGAGGCTTCGGGCCTTCGCACACGCTGTTCCTTCCCACACTCCACCTGCCTCCCCCGCCTGCGGTGCTGCGCCTGGGCGTCCGCACCCCAAAAGGCCTCTCCTGACCACTGGGTCTGGGGAGGGGCCCCTCCGGCTGTGCTGCCCCATCGCCTTCCGTCGCAGCATCCTGTGCGTCGCCTACAAAGCACTGAGCACATGTACAATCAAAGACTATTATTATTATTGTTGTTGTTGTTGTTATTTTGCCAGGGGCTGGGGAGAAGGCGGAAGGTGGAGTTCATGTTGCGTGAGGACAGAGTTTCAGTTTGGGGAGATGAAGCGCTCTGGAGACGGGTGGTGTTGCAGGTGAATGTACTCACTGCCACTGAACTGGAGGAAGAAAAAGTTGCGCTGGTAAGTTTTACGTGACGGGCATCTCACCACAATCCAGAAGCAGACAACTTGAGGTGTCACGGCTCTTTCCTCCGCCACCATACTCTGCGCGGGGGCAGGAAGCCTGTGTTTTTTCGTCCCGGAGTTCCCGGGGCCAGGCCCGGAACCTGGCCCATAGCCGCTGCTCAGTGTATATTGTATATTAGCTCAGCGACTCATCATCTGTAATTGCTTCGGGGTAAGCACACCATGTCTTATTTGTATCTGCCTCAGTTTCTTCTAGAGGGCCTTAAAGAGAAGCAGAGTCACGTGCTTATTGAACCCTGGCCTACTACTTATGCAAACCTCCCACAGCAAAGCCCTGGCACTCTGTATACAATGTACGTGCAAGGGTATGCGTATAGGCGTATGCAGATTTCACCGCGTTTCAGTTTTTGCCTTGGCTGCCAGGAATCCAGAGGAACCAGATTCCAGGAAAACTAAACGTCTTCCTGCCGAGGTATGGAGACCCTGCTGACTCTGCCCCTCAGGTCCCATGTCATCCCACGGTTTTTAAAATTTACTTTTAAGTTAAAAATCTGCCTCATGTTCTGTCTGGCAGTAGGCAAAGTAAAACAATCAAAAATAAGTATCAGAAAAAGTGCCCTTCAAGATTAGCGCTTTTCTGGGTTCTGACAGTGAATCGTTAGTAAATAAATAACAACGATGACAAGGATAACATGAAAAAACCGCTCTCCTCGCCCCCTCCAGAAAACGGCGGGGCGGGGGCGCGGGGAATGACAAAAACCAGAGAAGCCACGCTGAGGTGAGGAGGAACAATAACGCCCAGTGCTCTGGCTTCATTCCTGGCTGATTTTTCCGGGGAATAACCAAAGAAATCATTTGACCCACCACCAAGCCCCAGCCTCCCTCCCGGGCACATTTGCTTTCGGGCAGACTAAAAGTTCGTAACAAAAACTCTCTCTCTTTCAAGGGTTTGATACACGTAAAAGCTGAAGGTGCCAGATGGAAAGAAAAGAAAAACAGCTCTCCTTGGTAGTAAGGCATCTGGCCTTTAGGGGGCACTCACGGCCGCATGTGCTAAGAGCTCGGCCTGCGTGGCCTGATTTAATCTCCACAGCTCAGAGCAGGAGAGCCTTGTCTTTTCCCATCTTTTCCGAATCTTTTCCCAAACGGGTGCCCCAGACCCAGAGAGCCGCGTGCCCAGAGTCACACAGGGGGAAGGAGGCAGAGGCAGACATGCCAACCCAAGCGATCCACTCCAGGGTCCACGCTTGGGGCCGGGAGGCCACAGCGCACGTGCCCCCGAGTTTCCTGGTGGGATTCTCTAACTCACTCTCTTAACTCAGAGAGAGGAATCGGTGTGGCTTCACTGGTGGGGAGACTGCGGAACAAAGAGGCCAGGACTTGCCAGGGACACAGGGCTGACGAGCCGAGGAGCCGCACGCAATGCCAGCAGCTCAGCCCCAGGACCGGACCAGGCTCGTCTGGGTGCCTTAAAAGACCTGTCAGGGCCATTTGGAGCCGGCCCAGAGGACCGGAAAGTGATGGATTTGGCTGTATAAAAAGGTGGCAACTTTACTGCTGGGCTTAACCTAACTTCCAAATATTCCTTAGTTATTTCTACTTGAAATGTCCTAATTCACACACCAGGAGAGAGCACAGAATCAGTGCCGCCCCAAACCCAGGCTGCGAGGGCCCACAGAAACGGACCAGGCTTTCTGTAGCCAGAACGGCAGATGAGAGGTACACACAGATCACAATTCAAGGTAAAGATTCACGTCGCACAAGTTACGCATCAGGACTAGAGCACTTTTGGCTGCGAGGGCCGTGGAATGGGAGGCCGTGGGCAAGGCAGGAACGCTGCGGCAGCCCCGGTGGGTGGGTGGGGTGGAGCGTCTCACAGTTTTCAACGGAAAATTAGAAAGTCCGTTTTTATTTATTAATCTGCAACTGAAAATTCTTACAAATAACCTCGGTGCATTTTTTACCTCTAAGAAAGATTTTAATTAAGCAAATCGAATTTGTTCAAAATGCCCCCGGAGGAGGTCCAGAAAGAGGCTTCTGCTGCTGCCCTAAGTTAATGCCGATGGATCTACCGCTGAAGTGGTTTAGAACGGGCTAATTATTCTTTTTCTCCCCCTCTGTCTGTCCTGGCACAAGGAAATTTTAAACCAGCTACAATCCTTCCATTAAGTTAAAAAATAAACAAACAAACCTCCATTGTGAGAGGCGCCATTAGTGTCTGCCTCCTTGTCCTCCCATTACAAAAGGAGAGCAGTGGTAAAGAACGCTCGCTGGTCAGTAGCTCCTGCTTTTATTTTTTAACCTTTACTTACTTGATCGATTTTAGAGAAAAAGACAGAGAAACGGCGATCGACGCGAGATACAAACACCGAGTACTTCATGCATTTTTCCCCTCACAAAAGTGTAGCAATTCCGCTTGGCCAGACGGAATGAAAAACAAAAACCTCGGTCATTTGTTTAAACAAACTCACAAAAACAAAACCGCTTCCTCAACAGCGAATTCTAAAAAGGATCACACGCTTAAAGTGATTTAAAAACAACCACCAAAAAGAAACAAAAAACAAACAAAAAAAAAAAACTTCTTTCACAAATTAGAAAACGGGACGAGGGAACCTACCAAATGGACATCACCCCTCTCTCCCGCTAAACTCCCCGGGTTTCGTTCAGGTGCCAAAATCACCGACAGCGTTTCCTCTCATCCCAACAGGAAAATTTCATGGCTCCCGAAGGTCTGAGTCAGACCCGAAAGTTCATGAATATTCTGATTTTCTAGAGCTGATGCCAGGAAATCACTGTAATTGATGACCAGTCACAGATTACCTACCAACCGCCTTGTCCCCATAACTACTCCAATGAAATAATTTAACAAAAGGTGGAGCTGCATTTTCCAAAGTTATTAACAACAAGAGCCAGTGTCTGATTTTTTAAAGATGAGCTTTCGCTCTTTCGAGACTTCCTTTTTTTCCCCAATAACTTGTACACTGCCGTCTCCCTTAATCAACTCCTTTGTTTTGTTGCATTTTTAATGAAAGTGAATAGAAAAGTAAACGAGGGAGAACCTTAACTTCCTCCCCGAAATGGAAAGAAATAAGTACGCCGAAAAAAAAAAAAGATCTGCACGAGGGTTCGCATTTTAGGGGGCGCCAGGAGCCCGGGAGGGCGCGGGCGTCCACGTGGCGGCGGCGGGGGACCGCGGCACGCGCGCCCGCCTGGCGGCCGCATGAGCGCCCCCGGCTGCGGCGGCCGCTCGGGGTCTAACGGGAGCATGAGTAATTGGGCGTCAGCTCCGAACAATAGGCTGAGTCCGACTGGGGAATGCACGCCCTTCTTCGTGTTACTTTCCCTCTTTCTGCAAACACATTCCCGTCTTTGACTTCCATTTTACATTGTTCGCCGCGCCCAAGCACTTTCGCGGCCGACGGCGGGTGACCTCGGCAAGTTATTTACCAAGTTGTTTACCCCGGGCGCCGCCTTCCCAGGGAAAGTGGCGACACCGTGGCCGCCAGCCCCGCGGCGCTTGCAGCACGCTCTCCTTCCAACTCTAGGACAACTGGCTTTTTTGGGGTTTTTTTCCCCGTTTTGTTTTCCGAATTTAATTACCACTAAAAAGAAACTAGAGTTTGTAGTGTAACAAGTTTGGAACGTTTAACTTTCCGCCCTAAAACGCATCATCGACATGCAGGAAGTCCAAGCCTTCCACGTCCCGTCCCCAGGGAGGCCGCGTGGCTTCTGGCGCCGTGGGCTCGCCCCACCCCCACCCCCTCGCTGCCCCCGCAGGACAGAAACCACGTTTCCGTGGCGAAACTTGAACCGCCAAGAAGTTTGGAGGACACGATCGGCGACACGCGTGAAATCACCTTTGCGTTTTCGGCGATCGAGACTGAAGACTTAGAAGGGGAAAGAAAGAAAAAATGGGGCTGGTGTTTTTTTCCAAAACCAGACCGCCACACCCGGCCGCTCCCTTTTCCGTCCACTCCAAGCACGTGGCGTCCAGTGACCACGTGACGTGGCGGCGGGCGGGGCCGGGGCGCAGTCACGTGGCCAGCCCGCCCTCCGCGCGGGCGCGGGCACGCGCACGCCCAGCCCCGCCCCGCCAGCCTGGCCGGCGCTGGCGCTGGCGCTAGCCGAGTGCACGGCGGCCGCGTGGCAGCTCCGGGTCTGCAATCGCATGTGCAGTAAGTTTAATGGCTACGTCTGGACTTCACTCCAGCCTCGGGCTAGGGGTCCAGACGGAACACTCGAATAAATGTTACGTGTCCCGCTCTGCTTTGCGGCCAACTTTAAAACATTCACCGAGAGATCGCAGACACGAAAGAACTTTTAAGTGCACGTATTGTGAATTCTGCGCAGCTACACACATTTAAAAGCCATAGACGCACGTAGCATCCACCCCATTTCGGAATCATGGACTCTACCGACAACATTCCTACTTGGTCCAGCAAATGCGTGACCGCATAGCGTATCCCACTGGGCGGCTCCGGTTCTTTTTCGAGTTGTTGTTTTTTTTTCTTTTCCTTACATAACAGTTAAAATTCAAACTCCTAAAATTTAATTTGTGAGACGTTCCAAATATCAGTGAGGAAAAATAAGGGCCATTGGGAAGCTTGGTTTACCTACTGTGATTTTGTCTGAGTGTGATAATAAAATTACAAACTGGTATGGGTTGCAGGATATTAAAAAATGTGGCCATTCACGGTGCTATCAGGTAGATACACCGGCTCTAATGAAATACTGTAGTTGAGAAATATAAACACTTTTTCCTTCTTCGGAGGGATAAGTAAAAAGAAGACAAAGGATCACAAAGGTAGGATTAAAATGGAAGGAAAATTACCTAATTTTAAAGAAGCCCTCTCCGTAAAAGTCAAGAGTAACTTTACTCTTTTAAGTGACGGAGAATTCGAAATAATGATTTCCTCACACGAATCTGATTTTGGGTTGCTGAAGTTTAATTAATTAGGGCTGGGAATCAGACTTAGGCCTCCACTTGGGTTCCCTGCCTGAGTCCTCAAAGACAAGAGAAATTTGCAGCCAGCACCAAAACTAACAGGAGTTATTTTTTTGGCCGTTGAGATCTCCTCCCTTCTCCTTTACCTCCTCGGAAGGGAAAGATAGCAACGACATTTGAAACAGCATCCATATTTGAGATTTCTTAGGCTTCTGCAGATTTTTCTGCTGCATGTCATTCATAATTGTCCTCCCAGAGAAAGTGGAGCTGCTGCTGCTATTTAAAAAGTTTTTTCTGTCCCTCATTTTAAAAATACATAAAGTCCTCAGAGTAGAATTCCAATTACTAAGTGTAGGAAACAGAAATAGAAAAATCACCATTTGGCAAACACCACAGTCATGGGTGTTAAAATTAGTAGGTGAAAGAACAGTGAGGAGTGGTGTGAATGGGACTGTCTCAAGCGTCTACCCCTCAAACGATGCTTCCTAATTACAAAGGGAAAAGGAGTAACGATGACGGGGGAACTCTCAGAGGCCACCTTAACCCAGCGATCCGAGTTCGCATCATCTGAAATGACACGTGCGTGTGTCCTGGGTCTCCTGATAGGTCGCACTGGGAAGGACACAGGGGCACTTGGGGGATCTTCTTGCTAAAACAGCACAAGCTGAATTTAATCAGGAGGAAGCACGAACGCAGCTCAAAGGCTGTTCTATGAAATAACTGGTCCACGCTCTGGAAAAGTACGAAGTGACTAAGGCGTGGCCCCAGATTCAAAGGAACTGGAGAGTGATAGCAAATGTGAGTGCTGCGTCAGTGTGCGCCGTCTAGCTTTGATGTACGTGGTATGACGGTTAGGGGCGACGTTACCTTTGGGGAAGTTGGGTGAAGGTTATGCGGGACTCTGGGTACTTTTTGTGACTTTCTTTGCAAGTCTGAAATTATTTCAAATTTAAAAGTTAACAAATACTATGGCCATACCAGCCTGAATGCACCTGACCCCATCTAAAAGCTAACAAATAATAGTTACTTGAAAGTTCATAAAGGAAAAAGAAAGCAACTTATAGGGTGCTCCTCAACCACATTGAGACTTTTTAGCTACCAGCACAGTACGAAATCATTAGTGAACTCTGTGAAGTCTCCCTCTGAATGACAGATTGAACTGCACACGTGAACCACAGTCACTGACACCCCCACCTCCGTAAACAGTCACTGACACTTTCATAAATAATTTGGAGATGAGGCAAATTTGCACTTTTTCCCAGATGATCCCAGAGAAATAGTGTTGCTAGAGACTCATGAGGCTGCTAGAGACCCGGGCCTGCAGGTTGAGGGCTCTTTCCATTCTGACCGCATTGCCTAACATTCAGTATGCGACCAATTCACCCTCCATGGCGGTGGAAGTGGGAAATAAGATGGTTGAGGGATGCAAAGAGAAAACAGCCAGTGAAAGGCACAACAGAAAAACACATGCGGCTTCCCCTGGATCTTTATAACAACTCTGTCTCTGAGCTGCAAATGCAGCAAGAACTGTATTTTTCCGATTTGGCCATGTCCTTTGTTCCTTCATCTGCAACAGACCATATAGGCTTCTACTTTCTTCCCGTTATGCATGAAAGAGACCAAATTCTCTCCACAGCAGATATCTCCCCTGCAGTAGCAATTTCCTGGCGATGCAAGCCCTACAGTTTCCTGACTCACCACTGCATGGTAGCGAAGGCAGTAGGAAGAGTTGGCACTCCAATCTCACCTGAAAATCCTGATCTACTTCCCCCCTCCCCCCACCCCCAGCTTCTGGCCTCAAATGAATTGGTCCTCACTGGGGAATAATGGAAAATTGAGGCCAAAAATGAACGTGCAAAAGTTAGCATTTGCACTCTGGTGTTCCCAGTGTTACGGGGTGTGTGACAGAAAATGAGATGCAAGGAGGCACAGCTGCCTTAAGTACCTGGTGCCACCTATACACAGTGATACCCGAAGGCACGAAGTGAGGTCCCCACTGATCAAAGCCCCTGCCTTGCACCTGGAACTATGTTGATTCAATCCGACCGAGCTCCTACCCCGAAGACAGGGACCGAAGCTCAAAGACTGGTCTCCCTTGTCCAGGGCCCGAGTGCCAGGTGGGGAAGCGTGGACCCAGGCTGGCCTCACTCCAGGGTGCGGACTCTGTTGCCTCCCAAATTAACTAAAGTAAAGTTCCCTTGCAAAGGCTGCAACAGCAGAGAGGTGCTGGCTGCAGCAGAGAGTGGAAGGCTGGTGTCCCCCAGAGGGAGGGACACCCAGGAGCGCTGGGATAACAGCAGGGGAGGGGAGGCCCTCCTACCAAGCTGATTAGGGACGTCCGTTTAGGTATGTTTATCTGTAAGTGAGGTACAGGGGACCCTCCTAGAATCCTGTGTCATTAAACTAGGTGCTGAGGGCGGTCCAGGATACAGCAGTGGGGATTGCATCCATTTCGAAGGTGATTTTGACCACCGTTTTGGCTTCGCTGTGGATAAATGTGTTCTGTTCGCTTTGACGATTCCAGCAACTCTCGTATTATGAGAGAGAGACAGAGGGAGAAAGATACACATATGGATGGAGAGACAGGGAGAAGGGAAAGAAGAAAAAATTACGTGAAGGAAAAACACAGACTGAACATCATCTTTCCAGAGTCCCAGCAACAGACGTTTCAGGGGTAGGGAGCCAAGGACCATAAAGAAGCTAGCTTTCAACTCACGTGCAGCTCTAACGAGCTTAGAAACCTGCCTTCAAAATACCCACAGCAAAGGGAAAGCAGGAGCGGGTACACACAGCTTTCTCGTCTTAGTGCAATCAGTCTATTAAACAGAAATGGAGACATAAAAATGATAAAACCAGACCATAAGAACACAATAAGCACAAGAAATCTTCAGTCTAAGGCAAACTGCTTCCCACTAGGCCTTGAGGCTATCGCTGTATTATGCATAATACAACAATTTATGCTCTCTGATGTCCCCGAGTCGGCCAGAAATGATTAAATTATATTCACTAGAGTAAGAAGCAAAGAAGTACATAATCTATGTTGAAAAGATTTCCAGCCTGATAGTGTACAAAAAAAAAAAAAAAAAATCGGGTGCAGGAGGCCCAGCCATTGCCCAGGCTTTATTGTGCTTCTTTGTCCCCTCTTTCATTTGACAAATATTTATTGAGCACCCGGGAGAGGCTGCGGGGAGAGGCACCTGCTCTCAGGGAGTTTCCAATCGAGTCAGCCCCTAAGATACTCAGGGCCTGAAGTTCTACCAGGATGGCACAAGCGTTAGGACTTTTGTCCTCAGTGATATGTACTGAGTCCGAATGAAGTTCTGATTTATTTTTGGATATGAGCAACTGAAATTGGAGTCTTTGATCGTCCGTTCAGGGATCAAGAAATAGTCAGTGTGTCAGGAACCGGTACCCACAACCAAGGCATGCAGCTTTGCACACAAATACAACGGCGGGCAGGGCCAACCGAACTACGATCCCCGAATTTGCCGGCTTTTTCTCCTGGTTGAGGAAATTAATTCTGACACACGTGCATTCTTCTCACATTTAGGCTGTAACATCCTACGACTGAATCACTATACAGTTAATCAATGCATTTCAGAATGTGACATGCTTTAAGGAGTGACTCATTTTTCACCAGGAACAACCCTAGACATCCTGATATTGGTTGAAGCATTTACAAGATGGCAAAAATCCTAACTTAATCAGTGCAGATACACTACAATTACTTTTCATTTTCTTATTGTTCTAGAAACCTGAGAGTCTCTTGCCTCTCTTGAAGGCAAGGCTTATAAACTGGGAATTGCCATTTTAATGAGCTCTTCCTGGGAGGAAAACACCCAACAGAAAATTGTCTCTACCATCTGAGTGTAAACACTGCGGTGCAAAGGGAAGCACGCGCCCTGTTTCCAGTCCCGTCTCTCCCAACTACCAGGCACGTGACCACGGACCTCTTCCGCTCTCCAGGCCTCGATTCGCTCATCGGGAACACCACACTGGTAGAATCTACCGTGCTGGCTGTTGCAGAAATGAACTGTGATGGGCCTGACCAGTAAGCTTTCAACCCGTTGCTCACTATGATGCAGGTGGACGTGCTGCATTTTTACCTGCGTCCCGAGATTCATGGACTTTGTAAATGACAGCACCGTGGAGCTCAAACTGGATGTGTTTCTATGTTAGATCATTTTTTTTTCTGTATGCGTTTTTACTTTTTTTTTTTGGAAGAAGGGCTCACCTGCCCCTGAGGCTGGGTTTTCTAGTAAGCTGAATGAAGTAACTAAGGAACAATGACAATAAAAACCAAAGAGTGAATGAAGGCAGAAGTCTGCCTTTCAGAGGCTCTTGCTTGCCTTTCACTCCTTAAGGAAGGGTGAGGCGCGCCTGGGTGCGTGCAAATGCCTTCGAGCAGGGCTGGGCCCAGGTGTCAGGTGGGCTCTAGGGAAAGGACGCTTCTTCCCGTGGCCTCGGCAGACACGGGTTGTTCAAAATAAAACTCGATGACGACGATGGTTTAGGGTGGAGCGAGGTTCCTCCGTGGCAAGGTTGGAGCTAGATGCTGCTCTGGTTTGTTGTGCTGCCAGGTGGAGAAGCGACGGGGGAGAGCCTCGCCCACGTTTATTAGCAATCCTGAAAGGCCGCCTGGGCCTCCGCAGCCCAGCATTCTCTGGGCCTTTCTCTCCCCATTAAGTGGCTGAGACTGTCCTTGTTCAGTGGGGCAGATGGATGTTATTTCTAAAGCATGCAATTCATTTCAAGAGGGGGGAGAGAGAGGTTTAGGTTGGAAATATTTTTCTATTGAGAAGAAGGATTAAATATAAATGGAAATAATGTTTTCATGAAAATGTTTCCATATTTCAGCGTTTTCCCCGAAGCGCTCTGATCTCAGTGCCTCACAGGACAGTGCCACATTAGAAGGAATGAAGACAAAATGAATTTAAATAAAATTGAAACTGACCAGCCGGGCTTTATTTATCCTCTCAACCTGATGAAACAACAAAGCAGGAGAAAAACCACAGATGCACCAAAAGAAGAAATAAAAAGCAGCTCCATGAAAATTGTAAACCCAAACAAGAGTGCCAATTTTGCTATAAAATGTCTAAGATCCGGCTTATTTTCAATGTCCACGTGTCGGTGGCCCTGTGATAAAACCATGAAGACTTTCTTGGTTGTTTTTTTCTCAACCAAGAAACCCATCAGTATTTAGTTATAGAAGATGACTTCCTTGTTTTATGGCTCTCCGGTCATTAGGACTATCTAGTACTTGTCAATAAGCAACATTAACAGCTCCAGAAAATGTGTGCAATTAGACAGCCGGTCTAGCTGATTGTGTTGCATTTAAAAAAAAATTTGCACACCCCTTTGATGAACCCTAAATATGACAAGAAAAATTAAATGCGCAGCTCTGAATGTCCCTCATCAAAATAAACACAGACTTTCAGAGGGAAGAATTTTGTTAGTTAATCATACATCTAGATTTGTACTGTCTAGTCAGTGGGCATGCACCAAATTTGGCTATTCCAATTTAAATTCATCTGCATTTCCCCCCTCGGCCCCATCAGCCACATTTCAGGTGCTCCGATGCCACATGTGGCTAGCGGCTACCTCTTTGGACAGGTCGGATATAGAACAGCCCTTCCACCCTCCCAGAAAGTCCAACTGGACGGCTCTGGTCTGGATGAAAGAACAGAGCCGTCAGCTTGGGGTGTCTGTACATTCGTTTTAAAAGATGTACACAAAATGGTCTCCCTGAATTTTGAGGTTGGACACACCTGGTTTCCCTGAGTAACTTCAAGGCACAAGCCAAGAAAAGCCCAATCTATGCTCTCTCTTCAGCATCCTCTCTAGTTTACTTTCAACTGTAACACCTCTCTCTTCCCTATCAACGGGCCCACTCACCCAAAACGTGATTCCTCCTGCCTATCGAGAACGGGGTTCATTGCGGGCAAAAGGGAAAATCGTTACTTTTACATAGAAAGACCTTCCCAAGATACACTGACGTATTAAAACACAGAGCAGGTGTTAAACGTGAAAACGCAGAGCAGGCTGCCCTTCCCACTACGTGACCATCATCACACGTCGATGTATGTAACGTCTACGTTCCCTGCCCGATGCTCGGCTCTGCATGAGCAGGAAGCACGTGTTCTTCTGCTTGCTGCTGTCCACCCGTCACAAGCACAGTGCCTGGGACAAAACAGATGCTCAGATTTTTGTGGAATGATTGAATGAAACTTAAGAAGAATGGTATTTTGCTGAAGAACAGCAAACATCCTTTCGGAGCCTGGATCCAATTCTTCTTCTATTTGGATAGCAATCCACCCTTTATTTTCAGACGCAAACTTAAAATAACTTAGCGGACTGATTCATGCAGGCGGGCATGCTCCAGTTCAATGCCTTCCACACTCAGCAAAGGCACAGCCCCAGCCTTTTACATAGGCTATCTCCTCTGTCCCTTGCTCTGATAGTTTGTCCGGGGGTGGGGTGGGGGGAGGAGAAGAAGAGGAGGAGGAAGAAATTGAGGCTTAGGAAAATTAAGTGAGCTGCCCAAGGTCGCCAAGCCATGGATATGTGGTTTGAAAAGCTCCCTTGGTGAGGAATATGGGCCCTGCCTGTCGTAATATCTGGCTGTATAATTTCTGCTGGGTCAGGAAAGCGCCGCCATCTTGATACCCACAGTGTTTAGCGCCTCACCTGCCCTGAGGCATCCTCCAAACGTTCTAACCGCATCTCTGTCCGATTGTCCTAATGGCTCAGGGCTACCTAGGATGGGGGAAGGTGCCTACCAGGGTCACACCCCACCTCCAACAGTGACGGAGGCAGGGGGCCGGGGTGGGGGGGAGGCACAGCGACCACCGTTATGGCAGGCTCCTGCTTCCGCCACGTGGCCACCCCGTGTCAAGGCCCAGCCGGCTTCTGTAAACTGAACTGACCGTGGCCCAGCCCTGGGCGGAGCCGGCAGCAACTCCAGCGTCACCGTCTTCCTCCCTCCTCGGAATTCCGCCCAACGACTCCATCGCTTTAAGAACACACTTGACAATGATTTAGGAAGGGCCTCGTGGGCCCTGGAAACAATTGTCTTCAGGGTCTCAGACGTCTTTCCTGTTTGGCCCAGTTCGGAGGAGGGCTTCTAGAACTTCTTAAGTATTCATTTTTTTTTTTTTTTAAATCACTATTCACAAAGCAACAGGTTCTAAATCGATACATATGAAGAGCTCATTTTTGGGTTTAATATTTATAAAGAGCTTGCCAACTGGGACACAAAAGGGCAAAAGCATAGCACAGGGCGCCTGTCCTCATGGAGGAAGGGTACAGGAAGATGAGTCAGATTCCCCGGTAAGTGATTTGGGACGATCCTCAGCCGCCCCCTCGGTGGTCCTGTAAAGTAGGTAACATCTCCATCCATGGCTGGTAAAAACAGCGCTCAGAACAGCGCACACGGACTGAGCGCCTCCTAGGCGCACACTCACTGCCAAGCACAGTTAATCCTCATGGCTCCCCCAAGGGAGAGATATTATCTCCCCTTTCTGCAGATGAGGAAAGACGGGCTCAGAGGGACGGTCACGTGTCTGGGGTGCTCGTGTGTCTGGCCCCATGGCCCAGGTGCCATTCGGTGAGACTGACTTCGCCCAGACTGGAGAGGCATGGAAAATAAAAGATGAACTCAAGACCGCGGAGCCCACCCCGCAGTGTCCCAACAAGTGGCGAGGACAAGACTCACACGAAAAAAGGGTGAGGCGCGTGTGCAGTGGGGTGCCCCTCGTAGGGCAGTTTGGAGTTGCTTTTAGAGGATGGCAAGGTCTGGCCGGCTGGGAGGGGTGCTCTGGAACTGGGAGGGGCTGGGTAAGGAACAGGGACAGGAGCTCCTCATGTCCTGCAGTCACGGGGGGACCCGAGCAGCCTGGTGGCTGGCAGTCACAGGCCCAGGCTGGGGACTGGAGGAGCAGGAGGCAAAGGCGGGCTGCAGTCAGATCGGGAAGAGCTCAGGGCCCAGTCGTGCGTGCGGGGAAGAAGGGCGACCCATCACTGGGTAGGGATTAAAGGCATGATTTCAGGAGATCCACCAGGTAATTCAAAGCTTGTCTCCAGTCACTAAGGAGCGGACCAGCCAGGGCTCTTCTGCTTCCCACTTATTTGTACAGGAGAAAGCCACTTGGCTCCCAGACCGGCCTGCCCTGGCACTGTCCAGCAGGGAAACAGGCTTGGGTTATTCAGACGTGACTTACTGGCACGTAGAGGCTGTTGGCATGGAAAAATGAACAGGCTGACCTGGCCAGAAAAAAAAAAGCAGGTGACGCAGAAACCCAGCAAAAGATGAGCTCAGCGTGCCACCCTGAATGAGTAGGAGGTGCAGATGGAGGGCCCAAGCGAAAGACTGGGGAGACGATTTACCTGACGCTTGGGGCGGGGTGGGTCAGGGCCTTGGGCCCTTCCAGGGGCCCAGCAAACAACCAGGCTCATCCTCTCCAACCCATTCCCTTCAGTCCTCACAATGCTGCATAGCCTTCCAGGTTCCCATCTCAGGCGGGGCACGCGGAGGTGAAATGAATGGCTCCCGATGAGCCAGGAAGGGGCAGGGTCTGGAGCACGCATCACCACGGCACACGCGCACTTCCTTAGAGGGCCTGTATGCAGTCGGTTGCCTAGTTTGCAACTTCACAAACTGCTGTGATGAGCACCAGGAACGTCATGGCCCGGGGGCGGAACCCTGTCCCAGCCCTGGCCTGTCCTTCCTGCTGTCACCTGTCATGCACAAGAACCACTTCTCTCAAACCCTGAAGTGAAAGGTGGACCTATTCTAACAACAATATCCTAACACACATTCATGTGATCATCTTGGGAAAAAAGATCCCTAGCAAGGGAGAGGGTACAAATGGACTGGAGGAGAGAGACAGAGATAGATGTAGAGGCAGAGACGGAGAAGGATAAAGATACAGTGAGAAAACCAAATCAGACCTGGCGGGGAACTTGAAATAGGACCTGTTTCCTGGGGCTTGAGGAGGTCTGGAGGCTGCTTTTGCAAATCCTGGCGATCATGTGCCACTTCTTACATGTATGTTTGTCATGTCACTCTCCCTCTCTCATTAACTACACCACGCCCAGCGCCCCGCTGCTGAAAAGTTGCACAGGCTTGCAGGGCTTCCAAGGCTGAAGGTGCCCCCCCACCCATGGCTGCCCCTCCAGGCATGTCCCTGCAATGCCTACAAACCCAGAGGGGGCTGCCTTCTCCCTCGGTGCCAGTGACTCTGAACGTGAAGGAAGCCTAGCCCCCACTCAGCCTCCAACCCGAACCTCAAAATCATTTTTTGTTGACAAGGCTTCTCGAGAAACAAGCGCAAGCAAGCCATCCCCATAAATAACTTTACCATTCATTTAAAGAGAAAGGTTATATTAGACTGGATGTCATCTGGAATAACAGCTCCTAAAAACGGGCATTTTGGAACCAAATGCCACATGCTGTATTTTGCCATTTTGCCTGCGCTTTCTGCTTGGAGCCCCTGGAGCATAACAGAGAAGCTTCAGACACTGGAGCTGCTCCGAGCCACGCAAACTCCGCTCCGCATCTTCCAGGCAGCCCTGTCGCAAATAATTCATGTCCAGTACGCCCCTATCACACTGAATACAAGCACATTGTGCAGCTGGAAATGGGAAACCTGATTCAGATCACAGAAGAAGGTACAAAAACACCTAGTTGAACACAATGCAGCCTTCTTTTTACGGGGGGAGGGGGCACATCTCAAACCTAAGAAGTATGGGGAAAGGATTCAAAACCCATTTTGTAAGAAAACGCAGAATTAAAATAGCCTTCAATGTATGCGTCCCAGAACAGCAACAACAAAAACCGCCCAGTGCTTCCAGAGCTGCGCCAGTCCCCACGGCAGCGCTCCTAAGCAAAATCAAGGTGGCCCGTGCACGCGATTTTGAAAGGAAGCACGTTCTCCGTGGAAAATGGTGCGTGTTGACAAAGCATGACTTGTCCCACATGGGCAGGCATAAAGGGGGAACGAGGCTGATCACAAACCAGCCTCCTCTCCTCTGTGGACTAGAGGGAGGAAAATAGGGGAGGAAAGGCAGAATCAGTGCGTGGAGGCACGGGCAACGGAGAGCTGGGCAGGGTGGATGGCTATGCTGCAGGATTTGGGTAAATAGCAGCCTGTAATGGCCACTGTTAGAAGGGAAAACAGACATGGAGGGAAACGTGTTTACAACCGCAGCAGCAGCAGCAGCGGGCGGGAGGCAGAGGGAGGGAGGGAAGGAGGGGAGGGATTCCCCGACTTTGCGCTCAGCCCACTCTGCTCCGGTGGGGCCCCCGGGCTGGGTAGTGCTGCGGGGCCCCCATCCCCCGCTTTATTGGGGGGGCCCCCACATCTTGTTTATGGGGAAGGTTACTCCTCCTCCGCTCTGGTGATCGAGTCCCTAATACTCCGGCTGCATCCTTGCGGGATGCCCGCTTGACTGACAGCTGCCCCAGCCAGTCATCGACGGGCTCTGGGAAAGGTGGACTTTCCCAACGAGCCGATTGGACGGCGGGGAGGGCGGGCCCTCGTGATTGGCGTGCTTCTCGGAGTAGAAAGTAGTAAACAACCTTGGTCCACAGCGGTGGCTCCGAAGGCGCGGGATGCCAGCTCGCCCATCCTCGCCCCGGATGGAATTGGGTGGCTGTCCGCGCGAGAGACAAAGAGAACCCACAGCGCGGAGACAACGAAGGGTCTCCCATAAGCGCAAACACGAGTGGGCGTCCTTTAGAGCCCCTTGGCGAGAACTGCTGACTTGCAGCTTCACATGATTTTTGTTCTGGGGAAAACCACGAAGGTTTTGTTTCCACGTTTTTTCACTCCGCTTCTTACTGTTTAAAAAACAATCAAAAGGGAGCGAGAGGACCGTCCTCCTGCTCCCCCACCTTTAAGTTAATTTTTAGTTGTGTCTTCTCGGTTGTTTTACATCCCCGTACTAAAAATTGTCCCCTTACACAATCCGCCGTTAATGGCACCGTGGTGAATCAGACGCCCTGTTAGACCTTTGCATTGCAAGTTTCCCGAGCTGTGATCTCGGTGGAAAAGGGCCCTCGATCGGAAGCGTATATAAAAAGAAACTGAAGTGATGGCATTAATGGCACTTGACAAGAAGTAAGCCGCCAATTTGCATTTTCGAGGGAGGATGTAATTCACCCGGGATACCCCATCGGATGGCAATGCCCCATCTAGTTGGACTTGAATCACAATGGATTCTTCTTTGTGCCCTCACCATCCTCCTAGGGCCTCAGCAGAGAAAACGCGCGGTTCCCAGCAAGGAGGCGCTGTTCCCCAGGAGAGGCACGGGCACCTGGGAGGTCCGTACAAACCGCCTTGCTGAGCTGGAAAAGGGCAGGGAAGGAGGAGGAGGCTGGACCCGAGCGGGACCTCCACCGAGTCTACCCTGTGAGGACAGGCCGTGCTGTCACCTTTGGCCGGACGGCCAGCCCCGTCCAAGCTCTGAGCATGAAGAGAGGGAGAAAGGACTCCGTACAGGATGCCACGCTGGCCAAAATGGCCGCCTGGGGGTCCTCTTTGTCCCCACCAGGCCCACATCCTCCTTCAGCCTCTCGTGTTGGCCTTGCCCCAAGTAAACTTGCATCCCCTTGAGTCACCACTCCGGCAGAAAGCCTCCACTGACTCAGTGCAGTCAGTCCCCCTCCGTCCTTCCAGCCTGGCCCCAGCCGCCACGCAGGCAGCCTTCTCCCGTCCAAGCACCCCTCCCTCCAGCCCTCTGTCCCACCAGCTGCGCACACCCCACACTCAGCCGGTTCCTCCGCCTTCCAGGCCTGCCCCCTGCCCGCCCAGGAGAGGCCACCGTCCTCTTGGGCTTCCCCTGCCCCCACAGAACTGTTCTGAGATCTGCAGCACCGCTGTCTACGCCCCTGACGGCGCTCCCACCACCGTGTTCTCACGATGCCTGCAGGTCTCTCTGTCTCGCTAGACCCTGAACTTCCTGAGGGCAAAGGCTGCGCCAGGTTTTGCTCGTGTATCTACCGGAGACTCGGGCCCACAGTGAGCACACCCCAGACCTGCCAGCTATTTGCATTCGGTGTTCCCGTCCTCCCTGCCCCCCTCCCCACACCTCCGGTCACTTCCACCTCTTCTCCTAGCTGGCTCCTTGCTAAGGCGTCCTCCCAAGCCCCCAAGCCAGAGCCCCCTGCAGCTCTGGCCCGAGTCCACCTCTCAATGTTTCCCTCCACGCATGCGGCTCTCCCTTCTCATCCTGTTTTCTCTGCTAGTTCAGCTTCCGGCCTGCTCTCATCGAAAATTCCTATTCTGCCCCCAAATCACTTCCCACCTGGGGCAGACCTACAAGCTCCGCCCTGTGCCCCTGGCTCTCCCAAAGCATCTCGGGAGAGAGGCCTTGGTGTGTCCTCCTCTCTCACCTGGACATAATCTCAGTGCCACCGCTGGCATGGTTTGCCAGCGAACCCAGGGCTGAAAGGCAAGTCCACAAGTTGGCGCCCCCCCCACCCCCCGCCAAGCATCTACAGAGCCGACACAGTCCTGTGTCCAGACCCAGAAGCGTGCTTCGGGCTGGCCCCTCAAGTGGGGCTCCTCCCTGCGCTCCCTCCCTGAGGGCCGCCTCTTGTCGGATTATTTCTCCCCATCTTTAGAATTAGTCTAATTGAGAAGAAAAAAACAACTGTTGGTATTTGATTCACATTAAATTTGTAAATTAACTTGAGGAGAACAGACATTTTGATAACGCGGATTACTCCTGTCTAATAATATGGTATGTTGTTCCATTTATTGAAGTTGTCTTTTGTATTTTTAATAGCATTCCGTTTTCCATGTTAATTCTTACATGCTTTCTCTTGTGTTCATTGGAAACAGAGTCTTTTTTCTACAATATCTTCTAACAAGTTATTAGCATATGGTAGAATTGTATTACGAAAAATCTGTTCATGCTGTTTCTAACAGAACACGTTCTATTCTGTGCCTTTAGAAGAATACAATGGGGTAAAAAAAAAAAAAAAAAAACACCAAAACAAAACAACCAAAAGTTGAATACTCTTAACAATAAATAAAACTTAAGATCTTAAGCATCAAAGTAACACATTTCCAGTTGACATTCACCAAACAAACAAGGCGAAGGCAGCACTTTGGCAAAGGGAGGATGGTATTGTTTAAGCTTCGGACCTAAGAAGAGTCAGAGAAGTTAGGAGAAATACACAGGGGAAGAAATTAAGGATGGATCTAACGATTAGGAGTGGCTGACTTCACGCCCTCCTGCGGGCTTGAGCGTGGTAACCCCTTGGCAAGGCTGAGGGTACTAGCCGACAACGCGTGCATCGAAACCGGCCAAATTCCAGGGAGATGGAGTCCTGAGTGTGAAGACGTAATCTGTGGGTGATGGGCTCCCTTGCCCACGAGGGGGTTGACAAGTCAAGAAACCGTTTCCTCTCCCATACCCATATGTGTTAAAGATGTGTACCTTTAGCAATAATCAAACTCTCGCTAAAAACATCGTTTTTTTTTTTTTTCCAAATGTGCAGATCCCACAGAGCTGGGCGGGCACAAGGCACACAGCTCGGGCCCCCTCCCGCAAAGCACTGGCTGTCCAGCTGTCCAGCGCTGCCAGCTGACCGCCTCCAGCTTAGCAGCTCAGCTCTTGGAGGGTCTCCTTCGGCTTTTGGTCAATGTCACGTTCTTCTTAGGGCAGCCCCTGGCCAGTCACTGGGCAGGGCAAGGGTCCCAGGGCCCGACTGTATCCATCCGACAAGGGCACTTTCTGCGGGTGAGCTCCCCTGGCTTGGGCAGAGCCCTTGCCAGGCCCGAGTCCCGGCGAGCTGTGGGCATCTTCTCCACCCACACCTTCCCCCTCCTTGCCTCCTTTCACGGGTGCTACCCCTTAGGAAGGAAGCTCTTGCATTCCTAACTTCACCTTGGAGGCCATAGGAGACTCCAGCCTGCAACCTAGGTGCTTAGCAGTTTTGGAGGGGATAAAATCCCCACACCCTGGAGGACGAGGCAATTCCGAGACACAAGTACGAAGACCTCAAATCACACGAATCAGATGGACATACCTCAACGGTTAGGGTCATCACATTTCAGAACCCTCCCGCCTCCCCTGGCGGTAAGTGAGCATTTACTGCCCGCTGGGTAGTAACACAGCTTGTCCGGCTAAATTTATCCTCCCAGGCATCATTTCGACGTTAGAGATAACTTACACCCGATTCAAATGAGTGCTGGAACCCAAGTTCAAGTGTAGGCACGTCTGCTTGGTTCCAAAGTCTGCCCTTTTCTGGACGGTGCCCTGTCCAACACTCTCAGTTTCTGAGCACTGAGTCATGAGTTGCTGTGGCTTAGGGCTGGAAGGACGTCTCTGGGTTCTTCTGTGCCCGTGTGAAGGTGCCTCCCCATGAACGGAGGGCTGCTGTGCCTTTGTCTCATGAGCAGATGTAAGAACTGGTAGCCTCGGTACTAGACTCAGGAGACAGGGCTGTGCCGAAACAGACACAGGCATTCACGCGTTTGTTTAAACACAGTCCTGGAAGGCGCTGATATGAGTCCCCGTCATTTTGCCCATTTATCGAGCTGCTAAGAGCAACTATGGATGGCAGCAGAGGGGTTACCTGGTGGTTTTCACATTTTTTAGAAAGGTTTCATTTTTATTTATTTTTAGAGAGAGGGGAAGGGAGGGAGAAAGGCATGGAGAGAAACCTTGATGTGGGAGAAAAACATTGATCGGTTGCCTCGACCAAGGACTGACTGGGGACTGAACCCGCAACCCAGACGTGTACCCCAGCTGGGAACGGACTCTGTGACCTTTTGCTTTGCGGAACGATGCCCAACCCACGGGGCCACGCCAGTCAGGGCTCAAACGTTCTTCTTAAATAAAGGCAGCATAAGAGAAAGAGCACTGCTCGTACTGACCTGACTCCCTGCATCCAGCGCGACTACCCTCGTCTCCACGCAGGGACCTCTGAGAAGCCCTGGCCGTGTCATCCAGGGACGGACGGGGCCTCTGGTAGCACCCTGTGGTGGCGCTAAAGAAACCAGCCAACAGACCCGCCCAAGGTCAGCCCACTTGTTAGGGGTGCTGCTGGGGACAGGGCTTCACACTTCCTGTCCTTAAATCCCTCCCAAAGTAAAGGTCGGTCACGCCTAACGACATTCCCCTTAAATTCTCTCCTAACTCACTCATTATTCCCAAATGTAGCAAAGCCACACCGGGAGCCTTCACCCTGGCGCGTCTGCCTGGGGAAGCAGAAGAACTTGGGCAGAGACGCAGCTAGCCCAGGTACGAAGGAACTGACGTAAAACTGCCGAACACCCCAAAATGCGTGTGGACCGTCGGCAGCTGTCCGAGTCAGCTCTCTCTGCGTGGCTTGGCCAACTGGGCTGGTTTTACATTTTCGAAGGCATGTGAAAGCGCATACTTTGATATTACTGTCGATGAGATGGTGGGGAGAAAAGTGTAGGTAATCCAGGAAAGTTTCCTTCCTTTGGTTGATACCGGAGAAGCTCTAGAAAAATTAGTATTTCTTGGGGGAAAAACAGAGATGAAATGGAAACGGCTCCTGACCGTAGTCATAATAGCACAAAATACCATGAGCAAAGCAACCAAAGATGCTGTAAAATTCTGAGCCTGAACTGAGCTTCCCTAACCTCTTATTTTGCAAAGGTGCTGATTTTATAGTACAATTATTATTATTGTTGGGCAGTTAGGGGACATCTGATATTCACTGCATCTACAAACGAGAGAAGAGACTCTTGGAAGAATCTGAAGAAAAGCCGGCTTTGGACCACGTACCAGCAACCGAGCGCTGGGGCTCACATCCCTGCTGCCTCCCCTGACCCGCCCCCCCCACATCAGCAGGTGCGCCTTCAGACAGCTGAAAGGGGCATTTGAGGAATCAGCCGATCCCTTGCAAAAAGAGAGCTGCACAGAGCCATCTCAACTCACAGCAAATCAGAGAGAGAGAGAGAGAGAGAGAAGGGGGAGAACAGTGAGAAAGGAGAAAGAGAAAAGAAGAGAGAATATACGGTGGGGGATGGAGAGAGACAGACAGACAGACAGACCCGTTTCCCGAGGTCCACGCCAGCCAGCTCTGATCCTCGGCTGGGGTGAATGAGAAACGTACTCCGAGGCACAGTTCACAGGGACAGTCGGGGTCCATCTGCTCTGTGAGTAACACGCACCGAAAGAGTATGAGAAGCGTGTTGGATATTCCCTCCCCGACGCTCAGAGTCACTGAGCGCCTCCTGGACACGAGGTACAAGAAGAGCTCGCCAAGTTTGGGGCGCTGCCCCGGCCCTTCCAAGGTCAACAAACCGAAACGTTCAGGGGAGCTTTTCACCCCGAGTGAGGTGATGGGTATGTTAATGAACTTCATCGGAAAGGAAGGTCACTTCATCACGCGTAGGCATATCAGGACATGGAGCTGTATACCTCAGTACGATGGCCCCTGATTTTCTTTTGTTAATTATGCCTTAATCAAGATGGGGGGAAGAAAAAGAAAGAAGAAACTCCTGTGGAAAGCCTGGGTGGATGAGTGCGTGGAGAGTGCTGAGGGCCTTCAGAGCGCCTAATGAAGTCTTTTACTTCTATGATTCCCGGCTCTCTCAGAGGTCTGGCGGCGGAATTACTAATATTTTCAACAATGCAAATGTAATTATAGTTGAAGGATATTCTCTAACGAAAGGAAGAAAAGATTGGCATTTAGCAGCCTCATTAAACTTTTGGCCTTTTCAAGGCTAAATGAATCTCAGGGAAGAAATAAGTTCCCATTGGTTCATTTGAAAATGGGTTTCTTGCAAGTAACAGATCTATGAAAAGGGGAACCTTTAATAATGATGTCAACAGTCTCTCGCTTTCTCTAAATATTCCAAATGAGAGAAGCTATCTCTATAGAGAAAATATATAGTTACTCAGCAAAAGTTAATTTTCCATTTTCTAGTATCAAGAAAATATCAGTTACATTTGCACAAACATAAGTAGCTCAAGTGACTTACTTACAAATGACATGCCAGCTAGAAGTTTAGGGGAAAAATGTATTGATCTCGATATAGTCACACTCCCCCACCCCAATCCCCCAGAGATAGATAGATAGGTTGATGGATCAGCAGTAGAGTTATAAAAGCATCTTTGGATTGCATTAAAATATTCAGCCCTTGGAATATTCCTTTTGTCGAGGTGCACATCACCACATACAAATTGGAAAGATGAGTTCAAAAGGTATAATTCGATCTTTACTGTCCCTTCATCCCGCGAATTTATTTAGACTTGCTACCCTGTCCTTGCTCTGGAATTCCCTGTGCTTCTCCTTCTGGTGGTACGCTAACTCCCTTTCCCTCCCACACGTGTACAAGCACTAATTTCTAAGCCACACGGCTGTATGTCCTCCCTCATGGAGCTCCGTCTCACCACCGCCTGGACTTATCTAACGTGAACAAACAGATATTATTTACCGTCGTCAGAACTAGAATTATCCAGTGCCACTTACATCGCCATAAATTGATTTTTGATTAATGTTTAAGCAAAAAGCAAATAAGCCCATCTGCTCTGAAAAACAAACAAACAAAAGGAATCGGCGGCGAGCGTACACAGTTCACAGGAATTTCTTTAGTATTAGTATGTTTTGGCTGCTGGCGAGGATGATCTTATTCTTTGCTGCTGTGATGAAAAGGGGCCGCAGATGAGAATGTAATTTTGTATCTAGATATAGTTTCTCCTCTAGCAACTGTTAATTTGATAGACTATTACGTATGGTAAAAAAAAAAAAAAGAAAGAAAGAAAGAAAGAAAAGAAAGGGAAAAAAAGAAAATGCAAAAAAAAAAAAAAAAAAAAAGCAACCCCACTGCCCCGAAGGAAGCCCCGAAGACGGTAAGGAGCAGGGAGTGTCCCCGGGACCGCCGAGTGATGGCACAGGCAGTGGACCCGTCCTGCTGGGAGGGCCACTCGCTGCGGCCCTGTGAAGAATGAAGGCAGGAGAAGTATCCAGTCCGCACCGCGAAAGCGAGTGTTGAAACAGGAAGGCTTTAAAAACGTTTTAAACTATCTCTTGGGTAGATCTGAAATATCCTTTGAGATGCAACCCAGAATTGGCAAAATTAAGCCAGTGACAAATCGGAGCGAGAGAAAGGCTCCATCTCACTCATGTCCGTCGTCTCTGGGGCTCGCTGGGGCGGTGGACGGCAGAGCGCCCCTTGGGCAGGTTGCCGGCCAGCTCTCATGTGGTTCCGGAGACTCTCCCCGTCTATTGCGCCCATGAGAGAAGATGCGCCACGTAAGCTGGAAGTTTCACTACTACCAATGAGCTGCCAATAGTCTCATTTTCAGGGGGAAAAATGCTAAAGAATAAATCGATTGACCAAATTCTGAACAAAAAAATAAATAACAGGTCGGTGTCTGGAGACAGAGCGCAGGCCAGTGAGCCAACAAAGGACACACAACCTCACGGCTGCCAGAAGAAATTCTGGAATTCAACGTTCAACCGTCCAAATCCAATCTCTACCTGATAACGAAAAAGAAAACGGTCCACCCCATTCTCCGTGTTACATCTGTTGCCATTTGCTAATTGCATAAAGACGAGAGTGCAATTGGGTTTCAACAGATTTTCTACAAACGCTCACTCCCAGACTGCAAGAGATGCTGTCAGAATTGTCCCCGTGTGGCTGCGTTTCAACTTTGCAAACCTCCGGCTCCCAGGAGAACGCTCACGCGAATCCTCTCGCACCTCCAAAACCGACTCTGCCTCCGGGTTTCATTCTCAGGGTCCGTTTCAAAACTGGGCTTTAAGACGTAACACATGCACTGCCCTGGGGACCTGGGATCCTCGTCGCTCTTTTTGCTTTGGACAGACAGACATGTTCAGAGTTTGGCTTCAGAAAAACAAGTGCACGACTGCCCTAAACCCCGCCCCCAGAGAAAAACCTGAAACATTGTTACCATATCGATTACATCAAGCCCTTCCTAATCACAGGTCTGCATTCCATTATTCTTCCAGCAAAATGAGTACCTTCAGTTGAGAGCGCCAGGTAAATAGAGCCAAGGCTCACTGTCCCCATTGTCTAAAGTTTGTTTTTATAAACATTCCCCCCCCCCATCCCTCAAGCAGCCCCCCACTGCAATGGCACAACGGGCCCACTGTGGAGTGCGTCCTTCACCTCCAAAGGACAACAGGTTGTTTTGCTCTTAGCACGCACCTCCCCCCCACCCCCAGAGCAAACTTAGTTTTAATTAAAAAGTCTCTTCCTTGTTAAGGGAAGTAAAGGAATAAAAACTAAACAAAAAAAAGCGAGCCTGCAGAGCCGAGATTTCTAAGCTGAGATTGTACAGAAGTGGCGGGATGTCGCCTGCCCCTCTCGTCTGGGGACGGAGATGAAGGGGTCTGTTCTGCCATTGCGCAAGGAGGTCATCTTAAGGATCGTAACAGGAAACTTCCCAGCTGGAAAGCCAGCCCCATCCACAGGGGGAAACAAAACAAAATGGTAAAACGGTGAAACAGAAAATTCCTTCTCAAGGCGTTGTAGAGGGAGCCCATCTTCCCCTTTCCAGGCGGACAGGAAGGATCACAGCTCTCCTCGGGAAGCGGGCGGCACAGACGCAGACGCACTGACGCATCGGTGGAGAGGGCCCTTTTCCAGAACCTTCCAAAGAGCAGGCGGACACAGCAGAGGGCAGCTGCCGCGTGCCCGGGAAGGGAAGTCCCCGACGGCTCGGGCCCTGCCCCAGATGGAGGAAGAATGTGAACGAGGAAACCACGCGGACACGGAGGAAAGAGAAGTTACAGAGACTTTCAAAATTCTAACGGTTGCATACCACTCTCGAAATTCCTTTCACCCCCACCCCACCCCCCCATGGGCAAACCTCCCTCAGCAACATTGCAGTCATCTGGCCGGAGCCCCAGACAAACACTCCGTGTTCAGAACGTGGCTCGTAGAGAACGCAGTCCTGGCCAATGTCCAGCGACTCGAGACAGGATGCGGAGGCTTCACCGCGTGGGGTCAGGTGCACAGACTGGGGGCCGGCCTTCTTCCCGGACCCCCCCCCCCAACGTGGCGAGCTGTGGGGAGAGCCGGCTTTGCACTCCTCCCTGACTCCCTCGCAGCCCAGCCAATGTCCCCTGTCCCCACGCCCTGCTCCTTTTCCCCACCCTTTGGCCTGGCGAGCCAAACGTCTACCTACAATTCAACTAAGCTGAGGAGGGTTCACGGGGTTCATCTAGGTCAACCCTTGGGGGTGAACCCCTACGTTAAAGACCTACGAAAGCCTGCACGCTGCAGAGAGGAACTTTTAAGCCACAAGTAAATATGCTGCCCCCAATTTTTCCCGAAAGGGTGAAGAATAGAAAAAGATGGCCGTTTCCGTTTCACTGGTGAGAGATGTAAGAGCTCGTGTTCCTACCACATTCCTGCCTACCAGTCGCCCCCACACACGAGGAACAGTTGTGTTAGTTGTATCTTCTCAGCAGGGGCTTCGAATCCAGTGTGTGTGCGTGTGTGCATGTGCGTGTGCATGCGAGTGCCCGTGTGTGCTGCACTCTTTCTCTCTTGTCCTGGGCCCCTCAAACTCCTGAGTTCCTTTTGCCAAAGGATCCCATTATTTTTGGAAGCCTGTAAGAGAACTCAGTACTCTCTCTTACGCACTCAGGCATAGTACTTATTCAGGTGTGCCCCTCTGGCCAAGCCCTCCCCCGTGCCCCCAACCAAACCTCCACCGAAAACTGCCGATAACGGTGACGGCATCCAAGTGCAGCTTCACGCACCCGAGCAAGCCAGGCTCACGCCTGCTGCTGCCGGAGAGCGCCCCGAACGTCTCTCTCCAATGAAAACCCTCCCACGTCCAGTGTGCCCTTGACCCCTGGCGCCTGAGCCAACAGAAGCCCAGCTCAGCCAGGCCAGCTCTGCCTTCCAGAGCCGTCAGGAGAGTCAGCGGCAGGAAGGTCGATGTTCTGAGCGCCCCCCGTCTAACAGCCGCTGCTCTGTTTGCAGACCGTTCTGGTAACCCCCAGAATTCAGTGTTTTCTTCTGGTGTGGCGTGTCCCGGTGCAACAACAGGCACCTCCTCGAACGCACGCCTCCGTTCTGGTGGACTTGCATCGCGAAGGAGACAGAGCGAGGCACAAATAAGCAGGAAGCCAAGAGTTTGCCCCGGAATCAGACCCTTCGGTTAAGCCGCTCGCGGTAAAAGCGCGGAGTGTGGTGTCGAAGCTGCAGCCCCCGTTTCCTTCCCCGCATGTCCCCCTACGCGGAGGCCAGAGGAGGCGCTTTCCCTGGTGTTCCCACCACAAACCCTCGCTTCTGCTCTAGATTCGAACCCCACTGCGGGCCAGGCACCACGGTGATGCTGAGGACACAAACATCAGCACTGGTTAGGCTGAAAAGCCTTAAAATCCCCTTTGAAAACGGCCACAGGCGGGCCAAAGATCAAGCTGTAAATACAGCACAAACTGGTACATGCTGTGGAGAAGGCGCGGGGCCCTTCCCCCGGGGGAGGGGAGTGGGGTTCGGGGGAGGGAGAGCATCTCAATTAGGAGATGGCATGGAGCGAGTCCTCAAAAACCCAGCGAAACCGACATCTGGCCACAAGAAATCAAAGCCCTGATTGCAGGGTCCACATTGTTACTCAACGAGGATAATCCGAGCAATTACTACAGTCACTGAGGTCCAGCACGCAGTTCACTTGAGGACCCCGGCTGTGTGGGGAGCGCGAACAAGTTTTTTGGCTGCCTGTAGCGAGCACGTTTATGAAAAACAGGTCAAGTTACTGGCTCCAAATTACTTTTTAATAAAAAAAGCAAACAAAAAAAAAGCTTAAGCTTTTAATATTTTCTTGGGAAAAAAAAACATGGAACATAATCTCACTGTCAGGAGTATACGTGATTAATGAGTTATGTGATATAAGCTTACATATCTGTGTTACTATTACGTGACATTTCCTAACAGCTGATAATTGCCCGAAAGGTTCTTCTGGAACTGATGAGCCCCTTTCCTGCTCCTCTCCCAGTTTAAAAAAAAAAAAAAAAATCTGTGTGATTCTGGAAAATTTTAGACTATGATTATCAATGGGCCATTCAAAAATGGGAACTATTGTCAAGCTACTCCCAGGGAATTCTGCAGGTAGTCTCGTCAAGAGAGAAGCCCTCCCTTCCACAAAACAGCTGACGCAGGTACTGTACTCCAGCTGCTCGGTGGGAACGGACACGAGGAATCTGTCTACCTGCAAACCTCCTCCGAGGCTGGGCCACATCAGGCTGCCCAGGTCAACAACGAAGGCGGAATCCATCAGCTGCCTCAGCCTCACACTGAGGACCGTCGTCTCTATCACTGTCCCGGACTCTCCGAGAGCCCGCAGGCCAAGGTCTGGAACAGCATGGAGAATGTGGTACACGGCGCTGTGGTTGAGCCGTTGGAAACCACGACGGGGCGCGTGCCCAAGAGCTCCCACTCCGTGGAGGAAGACAGGAGCAAGGCTCCAGAAACTCAGAGGAGAGCCCGAGTGGGCGGAAAAGATTCCCTCCAAGGAGTGAGGCTGGACTTGAGCTCCAAAGAGGGTGGCTCGACTCTGCTGAAGGGAAGAGAAAGGGCGTCCCAGGCCGGGACACGGTGGGGCCCCACTGACACGACGTCGAAGAACGGGCTACCCCGGCTCCGCTTGTCTCCGTGTTAGAAAACGGTCCTAATTTCTGTGCTCCTAATTTCTGTGCGGTGGGCATTTGATAAGTAGTCGGTTAGTCACAGCTCCGTGGAAGCAGCCCTTAAATTCAATTATACTTTGCTTTTCACACTCAGTTATTTTCATAAATAAATTAGTTTCCAATTTAAAAACAAAAAACAAGGCACGCAGAGAAAACCGAGGGCATCGGATTTCACCAAAACCTTGTCTTCCAAACACAGCAGTGGTCGATTCTGGACGCTCTGCTCTCTGGCATTTATGCATCAAAAGAAAGAAAAAAGTTCAAGTCAGCAGATGCCAATAGGAGAGTCCCCCAGTTTTCGAGGTCATAATTGCTGCACACAAAACGATGTTGAGTCACAGGCTGTGCCCGAACAGCGGGAGCCCTGGCGGCCGGCCCCCCCGCCCCCCACCCCCGGGCCCGAGAGCTGCGTGTTCTGCATGTTAGAGCAGCGAGCGGGCTAAAGACGAGCGTTACAAATGGCTCCACGGCACGAAGCAACAACGTAGACCAGATCCCCCTGGAGACCCTCAAGCAGAAGCAGCCCCTCACTCCATTTTGGCTTGTAAATGCTTTCTTAAGCACAGAAAAATAAAACGTTAATTACATACTTGTGTAGCACCCAGGTAAAGGAGGAGAGAGAGAAAAAGCTCAAGTTGTTTTGGAAGACCAGTAGCAGCTCACAGAGCAATTCCATCCAATCGATTCTTTGACTACTGAGCATCTCATTAAGTCCAAAGTGAAAACAGTGCTCACGGCTGTGGGGGAAGAGGGTACGTGGGTGCCCAAAAGCGGGAACAGCAGGGGTCCAGAAAAACTGGCCTCTCCCCGGACGTGGCGAATGCGGTAAAATGGAGCTGGACTGGGTGAAAGGACTTGTTTGAGTGAAAGTCTGAACTGGAGATTACTTTTAAATTTATGAAGTTTTTCTCCCGGTAAGGACTTGGATAATAACAAGAAGCAGTTATCTCGAGGAGCCCCGGGGACCTGTTTTACTGAATAAGAATGATGTGCAATTAGGCCAACAATTGTCGCAAAGTGTTTCCGAGGGCCCGAAGTCATCGTTCCCAAGTAGCTCCAATATCAAGTTCACATAAGGGATTCTAGGGCACTGAGCTGCCTGGGTCAACCCTGTCGTGCACTGGGAAGTGAGTATGTGCAAGTGGAACAAATAGCGCACGTTAGGCATTTGCTAAAAGAAACAGATTTCAAAATAGGAAACAAACAAACAAACAAACAAACAAAACCCCGAACACATGCTAAGTAAGTACATTAGGATAAATAGGAATTAGAGGAATATTCAGTTCAGGGTTCCTTTCAACAGGAGGTCCCATGCATGCCTGTGTTTCTTCATAGATCATTAATTACTTTGCAAAGGAGTTGGGGTACAGAGGCCCCCCGGCCGGCGCACGGGAACTGAAGATCAATGGGAATGTGATTAGAGGCGTTTTAGGAAGTACGCGTGCTCTCTTCAAAGCATCCCGGCTACCTTTCTTCTCCCCATGCTTTCCGAAGCCCATTCCGTCGCCCCTTTGAATCCGACTTGGTCGGTACAAGACGTGAGACACCGGGCCTCCCTCCGCCCTGTCTCGTCTCCCTGGGTAGCCAGCCCGGCCACCCTGCGGTCCGTCGCAGGGACCGGACCAAGGTGCCGTCCTGTCCTGCACACCTGGACGGGAGGCTCTCGGCAGCTCCTTTTAGGGTGCTGGCTGGAGCCGGAACTAACTGGGCATCCCAGCAAAGTCCCCGCAGCCTCTGCTGCAGCCGACAGAGAGCCCAAGCCTCCAGACTGTCGGGAGAACGTCGGGGCTTACTCAGGTTGGGCTGCCTGGTTTGCGATGAGTGACCCCTCCAAAGGGCACACCTGTCCCTTGCGGAATGTTCCAAGGGACATTTCTCCCACCTACCTTTCTTTCTCAGATCGCCCCCACTGCCCCCGAATTCTGGATCCTTGTTGACTACCGATCAGGCAAACTCCGCACCTGACTGATGATAAGCTTTTAGCAGGTGTCGAGGGGACGGGAGAAAAAGAAAGTGCTTCCCCCCGCCCCGCCCCCCAGCCGCGGCACACAGCAGCGGGAGACTCTCCTTCTGATGGTAACGGGCCGGGCCGTTGTAACTGACCACACTGAATCAGCCGCATGAGAGCTGGTTCCAAAGGCCGTTTGCAGAGGGAGGGAAGAGCCCTTTAAACGCGTTCACACTATTCCAAGTGCCTCGGAGCACCGAGCCGGAGGGTTTCCTAGAACTCTCCTCGTCAGCGTTAGTACGAAACCCAGACCAGCCTCTTTCCCCATCACCGCCTCTTCAGTTTATTCTCGGAAATGCACCGCGAGCATTCGGAACGGGGTCCTCATGGAGCTGCATGCTGCGGTTCTCATTCACATCCTGTGCGAACAGAGCAGTCAGGTGGCAACAGGCAGAGCTCTTGAGGGGGTTCTGAACGCCGCCCTGGCCATGCTGGTTTTCCCAGGACCCTCTGCTCTGAAACTCCGGAGCACAGGCATAGAATGCCAACAGGACACGTGGCTGCCATGTCCCTGTGTCCTCTCTTCTCTGATTTTTCTTTTGGGCGGGGGGGGGGGGGAGGTGCTGAAAATGTATCACCAAGCAGCCTCTGAAACAGATAATCGTGGATTCTCAGGGCTAAAATCAAACCTTAGTAACACAGCAATTGCGGTTGAAGATACACTATCTCCTTGGTTGGTTTGTTTTTTTAAGACAAAGACCATTGAGTGTGACGTGAAGAGAGGATGATACTAGGCAGCCCCTTGACCAGGTTGTAAACCCCAGAGACATGCGAGGGGGACGAGCCTCCCCGGAGCGGCTCTGGGTACGCGATCGCCCATTCAGGTGCTCTGGCGCTTCCGAAATATCCCTGTCAGCGGCAAAATACAGCCCTTGCTTCTGTCTTTATCACACTGGTTGCCAGACAACTGCACAGAGCTGGAGTGGGTAATGTTACAGCAAACACGTCCCTGAAACATTTATACATGTCATTGATAAACAATAGAAAATTTAAAAGAGATACAAATGTATTCCTGGAACCTTAAATCTTCCCCCCACTGAGGCCTAAGAACGTACAGTCTTCGCGCACCTGGCAGGGAAGGAGGAAAGCAAATTCCAGAGGAAGGCTGCAGATTTATGGCCTGAATATGTCTTCCTCTAGAATGTTTAATACACTTAAGCCTTAGTCATTCTATACACTTTGAAAATGCTCGGCGACAATAAATTATAGTAGCTGCATCTTTCATTGCAATTCACATAAATATCATTTTGCTTTCAGGAAACCAATTATAGAGTAGTAAATCATTTTTACATTGCTTCCCCCAAATCTTTAATTCAAGTTGCAACATGGACTAGAATCACAACAAAAACACAGCTTACACAGTCTATCCTTCAGTCCTCCACATCGAACAAGCCCGGTCCTGAGGGAAGGGGGCTGATGTTTGGGTTAACCCTATGGATGCACATGAGCATCAGCTGCAACAGATACTTACTGAGCGTCTGCCATTTGCGGGAGGCCAGACTCGGGGAAGGACTGGGGGATTCTATCGGGTCAAGGGGTCAAGCACGGCCACCATGACCGGCCGCCCTGCACCCTCTCCACACACAGGCCACTTCATCCCCGCAGCACTTCTGAGCGCTGGAGGTGATCATCACCCCATTTTAAATTATGGGGAGGATGCTGAGGGCCACAGGGACCCCGGGCAGGGCCCATGGCAGGGTGTGACTACCTCCCACACCCACTATGGTGCCCCCCAGGCTTGGTCAAGTTTGTGAAACTGAAGAACAAAACAACACAGTGTACGATTGAGTCTTAGGGGAGGGCCTGAAGGCTACAGATACAACCGAGTACTTAGGGGGGAAAACAGACCTCAGACAAGGAGTGATGGTCAAGGACAGAGTGCAGGAAAGGGCTGCAACCGAGAGGGAGAAGGCCTGAGAGAAGCCATGAGGGGAAGAGACAAGGGTGGAGCATCTTAGCGGAGCCTCCAGGGAGCCTGTTGAGTGGGCCATGCCTCCGGGGAGCAGCAAAAGATGAGTCCTGATGGGGGGGCGGGGCTAAGTCTAACTTCGCACCACAGACAATGGGGCGGCCGTTATGTATTATTCCGAGCAGGCGAATGTGTCACCCAGGCAGTAGTTCACATAAACAAGTCTGGCAGTGCGTTCTCAGGGGAACGAGAGGTGGGGGGCAGGGGGGGAGGCTCCAAGTGAGGACTTCCACCAGGAGACCACAAGAGTGGCAGAGACAAACTGGGAGGAAAGTCCCTTCCACGTCCTGCCGAAGGATGACAGGCACCTTGTCGTGCGTGGGGAAGGGACCACAGAAGCAGGTGGCTGGCCACGAAGATCTCACCTCTGCAGCTGTGCCCTCCCACCTGGGCGGGAGCAGAGCCACCTGGGGCAGAGCAGGTGTCTAGAGGTTCTAGAAAGTCTAGAACGTCCTGACAGGCTGCAGGCGGCCAATCCGCTCCGAGAAGTGCCCCCACGCCCTCTCCCACTGCCGTCACTGGTTCCAAACGCAATCAACACACTTGAGACGAGGAGCACTACTCTCATTTCCGCTTTGCTGGAACCACAGTGTTCACAAATGACTGAGCAATAAAAAAAATCAGTGTTGCTTGGTTTAGGATGTTTGGCCTTTTTTCTCTCTCTCCTCTCGGAATACTCCTGAAAGTAGTAGTTAACCAAGTTGTTTGTTTGCTTGTTTTTGTTGATTTTAGAGAGAGAAGGAGGGAAAGAGAAACACAGTCATTTGCTGCTCCACTTATTGAAGCATTCACTGGATGCTTCTTGCATGTATTCTGACCGGGGATCGAACCTGCAACCCTGGTGCATTACGATGATGCTCTAACCAACTGAGCTACCTGGTCAAGACTGGTTATGTTTTGTTTGTTTGTTTGTTTGCTGTAACCAGGGTGGCCCAGGGCGACAAGCATTTTCTGGAGAAGCAGAAAACGTGTGGAGGCTGAGCAGAGACCCCCATGACGAGGAAGCCAAGAAGGTGCCGCTGTTAAGCTCAGTAAATGCGTTACCTGAAAACCACAGGTCTGTCACCCACAAAGGTGCCATGGGGCTCAGGGACCAGCCCTGCCTGGCTCACAAGCTCGGCTGGACTCCAACCTGACCGTATCCCCTTTTCTCACTCGATGAGACACCGTCGGGGCCATGTTGGTAGAGCAAAACCAGAAAATGAGCTCTGACCTTCGTCTTCACGTTTTGCGAAAACCTACTCACTTGTCGAGACGCATCTGCCATGAACAACTCGGCCTGGTGTCAGCGGCTTTGCTGCTGTTCTGGAGACGTCTGCTACTGTCTGGGGCGTGTGGTGTGGGGGCAGGGAGGAGGGCTGGCTGGCTGGGGTGGGGGAAGGGGAGGGCCGCTGAAGCCATTGCTCCTGCCTGGGGGGGCATCTGAAGTAGCTGTCAGGCATGGGACACCAGCTGTCCCCATCGCTTCCCACTGACATCACTTCACTACTCCACTTTGTTGACATCGCAGCTTCCCCCTTGCTGGGGGAGCCTCGGGACCTCACCGGGACAAATCGTTTAGAGGAGAAAGAGAGAGAAAGAGGCACTTCTGAGGTCGTCACCAAGCGCCAAAGGTCCCGTGTGTTCTCCTCGCCCAGCGCACAGCACAACCAGCGAACGCAAGGTTCCCCGCAACACCACCAGGCTGCGACACTTTCCACGCCGTGAAGAGGAGCAAAAGGTTGCTGCTAAGCCTTGGGCAAGTTTAAATCTGACCGGCCTGAGTAAGAAGCCCGACAGTGTGGTTTCCAGCAGGAAAACGACAAAATGGAAACCACAGGCAATGCTCTGCCGGGACCTCATTGAAATCATTCGCACTTCAAAAACGCCGAGAACGCTTCTAATTTGGGCAAAGGCTGCCTCTCTCTCTTTCTCCACAGTAAGTCACCCTCGTTTACTTCACCTCGTTCTACTCTTTTAATGTTAACAACGCGACCATCAGAAGTTGGAACCGCTCCTTTCGGATTTGGAAAATGAAGCCGTTTATTCTGATGTGTTTTTCCGTCCTCCGTACAGGGAGTTAGCCATGGAAGTCACAGACGGTAGGCAGCTCAAGCACCGCGATGCAACATTGTTAACTTTGCATGTTCAGCTCCAAGGAAAGAGCTTCCCCGTAGGATAATGTGTTTCAACAAACTCTCAGGCTCCGCAAACCCGGACCGGTGAGAAACCCAGAGACTCACCACCATGAAGTTGTACCAACTTTCGGTACCGATGGGTCCGAATGCTTTTTAAACCCTTACGTTTGGCTTGTTCTCATTGGGATCTTGTGATACAGAAACTGCTGTCACTCCAGAACTTGGGGTTATCCCGTGAGGAGTGTGGTGACGTCAACCAAACACACAAAGCTGTCCCGACCCTGTACTTACTTGCTCCCTGCCAGAAACATCGTCGAGAGATGAGAGAGCTCACTGAGGAGAGCGATGTCCGGGCCTGCAGGCCAAGGGCAAGGCCACAGATCACGCAGGATCACTGCCCGTGGAGGACGCTCGGGGAGGGCCCGGTATCAGGGCTGCCTTCTCTGCGGGACGCTCACAGAGAACTGTGTCCTTGCCGAGATGAAGGGAATTTTCCACCTTTCTGAAAGCCTAACATCTCCTTTCTTGTAATCTCGCTGATTTGCTCTGCCCAGACTTGCCTGTCAATGACTATTTATCATTTACAGAGCAGTTTGCATTTGCCACCTACTCTGCAAATGCTCCTGGGCTTTGTAAAACCCGTTGTAGCTCCGTGACGACCGGTGCGGGGGAAGGGTGCCAGGCTGGCCTGGCGCTGGGATCCAGAAGCACCGTGACTGTAAAGGTGCGCGTGTTCGTGCCTGTATGCATAGATGCACATGCTTCCACGTGCTGAGCTAGCAAGTAATTCCCTCCTGCCCTTTGACACCTCGAGTCTCGGCCACTTGGCCCCAGGCAGCCTATCCCAGAAGCTTCTCGCAGATATCAAAGCAAGCAGACGTGGTTGTCCCGGGGAACGGCTTAGGAGTTTGAGGCCAGTCTCAGGATCATATCAGTCCCACGTCCATCACTAACTAAAGTCAGAGAAGAACACCTCATTTCTCCACCCTGTGTTTCATCACCTGCGGAAGAGAAGTCACATTGGACCTAAAAACAGCTGATGCGTTTCAGAGCACGATGCACACCTAACCCTCTCTTACTCGTAAGTAGCTAACAAGCTACCCTTTCCCTCTCGCTCCCTCCCAACACGGTTAGAAACCCAACATCTAGGGACAAAGCGGCCACAGTGTCTACGTAGTCATGATTATGTTCTGCTCATCTACATTCGCAGTCTACTAAATTTTACGAGCCTCATCTACTCTTAGCAAGATGAACTATTTACGTGCCACGCCCAAAGTAGATCCGAAGCAGCCACTTGTAGGGAGCAGGGCTAGAGATCGTGATGACGAAAGCAGTGGAAACTAAAACAATACGAGGAACAACAACAAAGGCAATTAGAACAAGCCAGCGCAGGATCGCAAAGAGCAGCCGCTCACAGGCCAGTTAAAGTGCACGCGGCCCCGCCTACACCAAAAGCTGCTCAGCACATTCTTGGCGCCTTGAGAGCTCCCTTTAATAACTGTTGTCTGTTTCCACTTTAGTGAGTAGGACCTATTCCTCACGCTAATAAGTACGACCTATTCTTCTACCTTGCAGTTCCTCTGTTTAATCCTCTTAGAATTTAGTATTGCCGAGTGATTTTTGCAACCGCATTTACATCGAAAACACGCTGGAAGCAAACTGCGTTTATTCTAGCTGTTGCACACCAAAATGCAGAGGAAGAAGTGCATTTAAGCCCTGGCTGGTGCAGCTCAGTGGATTGAGCGCGGGCCTGCGAACCAAAGGATCGCGGTTCGATTCCCAGTCAGGGCACATGCCTGGGTTGTAGGCCAGGTCCCAGCGGGGGACACATGAGAGGCAACCCTACATTGATATTTCTCTCCCTCTCCCTCTCTCCTACCCTTCCCTTCTAAAGATAAATAAATAAAAATCTTTAAAAAAGGTGCAAAATTAATTTTTAAAAAAAGTGCATTTAACACAGACACATGGGTGTCCGTGCCATGTCGTGGTGCGACGGAGGCGCTGCCATCCTCAGAGAGAGGAGCCGGCTGAAATGCCCGAAAGGAGATAACTCAAAGGTACTCGCACACTCGCGGTCGGGACTTTGTCCCCAATTTGGCGATTTAGTTTCAGTAAAACATCATGCATGCCATTCATTCAATTCATGTTTTGAGTTTGTTTTTGGTTTTGGTTTTGGTTTTCTCCATCCTTCATGTGTACATTGACTTAATTTATAGTTTTAAAAAGATTTAGGACCCTAGAAAGTTCACGCCCAGCTCTCTAGTTGTAGGTATTTTAAATGTCTCTATACTCAAGTCTTCACAAGGACGCAGAGGGGTGGGGAATACCTTCTACCTTCCAAAGGGGCCTTAATTATCATAGATGAAGACCACTGCTTTGCCCATGTGGGAGCATCACCTTATTATCTCCGCAGAAAACAGAGCCACTTCACAGCGATGACCTTAAACACTGAGAAAAAGTGACACTCTGTTCATTAGGTTCTCCTGAACGCAAGCAACGTGCAACATCCTTTAGAAATAGCTCCTTTAAAAATTATTAATTGTGTTGCTTAAAGATGATGACTCTTTCACCTTCCAGGTAACTCAGCTGTCATCCGCATAATTAAAGCTTTTCCTCGTATTCTATTCCTGGCGGGTTCTGCCGGCTCAGAGGTGTTTCTGTGACACAGAAGCACCCGTGTGCGTGTCTTTCACCAAGCAGAGAGGAAATCCAGAATTACACATACGTACAAGTGGCTTCAGCAAGTCCCTAGTTAAACAGGGTCGCACTCTGGAGTACAACTTGGGGGGCAGAACTCAGCAACTATGAAGAGCAAGCAGGGAAGGACATCCAGCTCTGGAATTGAGCACGGGGGTGGGGGCGGGGATGGAGGCCACACGGGCAACAATACAAAGAAAGTGTCGAAACCTAAGAAAGGCTGGAAGGCTGCTTCACATCAACGTGTATTTGTTAAAGATTTTATTTATTTATTTTTTAGAGAGAGAAAAGGGGAGGGAGAAACAAAGGGAGAGAAGCATCGATGGGCTGCCTCTCGCATGCGCCCCAACGAGGGGCGGAGCCTGAAACCCACACCTGTGCCCTGACCGGGAGTCAAACCAGCAACCTTTCGCTTTGCAAAACAACGCCCAACCTGCTGAGCCACACTAGCCAGGGCCTCATATCACCTTACGTGCAGCAGGCCATCCCTTGTCCCGTCCCTGGGACCAAAGCTGAGGATGCGTCCATTTCTCTGCCCCAAATACGCCAACCCACGGAGTCACACATCTCTCTACATGGAGAGATGCGGTACGGATGGGACGAGAGGTGCGCCTCCCTCCCTCCTTCCCTCCAGCATCCCCCTGCACCCAACCTCTTCCAAAAACATCAAATATTTTCTTCCATAAATAATTGCAATAGGATGCCGTAGCTCTCCCCAAACAAACAATAGCCTGATTGTGCCCCGTCTGCCAGGGGGCCAGCCCGGCACACACAAAGGCCTGCTTTCACGGGCCGCCCGCTCGCCCGCGCTGCGCGGCAGGGTGGGTCCCATCCCCTCCCCGTTCCTTCCACAACCTCACTGCGGCGATTCCATGAGGAGAGGAGCAACAGGAAGCGGCCATGGCCACAAGGGAGAGGAACAAAGCCCATGCGAGACAACAGCCATTGTTCCCCAGACTTCCTGTGGCTCTTGACCTCGAGCGGCAAGCCCTCCTTTCTCCAGGACAGGGCCGTCTGCTCTCAGATCCATGCCACGCCACTTGTGCGCTGGCGACTTCTTCTAAACCTTTGATGACATGTCGACCAGGATCTGAAATTGGGACAAGCTGCAACACAGAGGTCCCATCCTCATACCAGTTTCAGAATCAAGGAGAGTTGGAGGGCCTATATATTTGGACTCATTGCATTTCCTGATTTTAAAAAAGAGGGAGGGGAGTCGTCACTTTGTAAGTGCTGCTTGAAAATATACCCTTTGTGTTTAAAAATATAAAGCACCAGCCCTGGCCAGGGAGCTCATTTGGTTGAAGCGTCATCCTATACACCAAAAGTCGCCAGTTCGATTCCCGACCAAGGCCCACGCCTGGGTTGCAGGTTCAATCTCTAGTCGGAGCGCATGTGGGAGGCAACCGATCAATGTTTCTCTCTCACGTGAATGTTTCTCTCTCTCAAATGTAAAGAAATACGGCTCCTTTCAGAATTTAAGTTTGATTCTCCCCGCAGGCACCAGGCAGCACCTCCCCCAGGAACCCCGTTACGTGCCATCAGAATATTTCCCTTTGGGGAGTGTGACTTCAGGGAGTGTAAACACCTTCCCATCCCCAATCATTCGGAGCAGCCGTTCTCCCAGTCTGAGCCGCGACATCCGACAAAAAGTGGTTCCTTCTTGCCCTGTTTCGTGGTTTTCCTGCTACTCGCTTCTCTTCCCAGTTAGATGAAATGGAGCTCATACGACCAAGACGTGAATAAATTCCCCGAAAGCCACCTGGAGAGGGTGTCCATTTTTGATGTTCAAACCCTAGAAGCTGACAGGGGTCGGTGCTACCTCGGCGTGGAAAGGACCTTCGGGTGCACGGTAACGCGTTCCTCTGGAGTGATTTACCGTCCGTGCCCGTCAGGGCGACTTCAGCTGAAATGCATTTTAAAGGTCAATCTCGGTTTAGCGGCGCGGTCTGGTGAGGTGAGCCCTCCCCACTCGCGGGCTTCATTTCTTAGAAGTTCAGGTGGGGACAGGGGCTTCGCCACCATGTCACACAGCTCCGCTCCTCGCACGTTGTGCGCAATGCCAAAGGGACGCTTCCGCATGCGCTTGGGGTTCAGCGCTGTGAGCGACACGCCCGGGGGAGGGGGGCGGTGAACGGAGGCTGTCCCGGACCCTCATCCATGGCATGGGGCTGCGTGTGGAACTCCAGCGAGTGTCCCACACGTGATGTCACCGGAGGACTGGGGTTTGTGTGGCTTCTCCCTGCATCCTTGGAGAAGGCGCTGCTTGGTCCTTGGGCTCCCTGCCACGTGTTCTGAAGTCTCTGCGTGCAGATGTGGAGAGTAGGCGGGGCCGCTCGGCATCCAGGCTATCGCCCCCACCCTGTTCTCCGGACGTGACCCTCCCGCCACATTCTGTAACGTGGGGTTCCTTGCTGGGCGGGTACGGCGAGACCAGCAGGTCAGGAGGTAAGTGCTATGGAACGGGACGCCTGTGAGGCATGGATCCCAGGAGGCCACGCCAGGCCAAAGATTTAAGAAAATCATTGAAAATCTTTGACTTTTTTTCCGAGTTGCTGACCTATTAGTAGGATAGAAAGAAATGACCACATACATACGTGGACCATCACAAAGTTCTGTTTTCCTCAAGATCAGTTTGTCCAAAGAGACTAAAAAGGACCATTTCGGCCTTGACCTTTCACCTTGAAGCAGCAGGGTTTCGGAGTGTTATGGAAATGCATCACCAACGGGGGGGTGGGGGGGGTTTGCACGGTCCTCCCCCAGCAGCCACAGGACTGGAGGGACGTGGACGCTGCGCAGAGCGCCATCGCAGCCACTGGCGCCCACGAAACGCACAGCGGCGAGCCCGTGGGAGTCCGTGGGAGTCCTCGGGGCTGCGAGGACAAATCGCCTCCCCAGCCCTCCACACCTTCCACCGCACGACTGGGGCCCCTGGGCCCCGTCTCCCGAGGCTGCGGTGTGCATCGGCCTTCACACACACCACAAAAGTGACTCTCGGGACCTCCCACGGCCTCTTGTCACTTACTTCGCCCGACATTCCCCGAGCTGAGGACCTGCTGGGTCCGCTTGCTGTCCTCGCCCCACAAAGGAGCCCCCTGTTGGACTCGCTGAGCCACGGCCCTCGCCCACCCAGGCCCCGTGGGAGGAGCGGGGGTGGGTTTTCGCTGAGTTCGCACACCACACCGCCTGGGAACACAGTCTGAGCGGCCGGGGTGGAGGGCGGAAAACCACGGGGACCGCCGGGCTCCAGAGGCGCTGCGTCCACGGCAGGCACTCACGCGGGGCTGGGCGGACAGCCCGGGACCTCGGGCAGGGCCCTTGTGCGGGCGGCACTCTGCGTGGGAAAATGCAGCCGACACACGTTTTCTTTAGGTGTTCCTCAAAGCCCCAGCGCGCCTTCTCTGGGGTTGAATCCAGCACCTCTAAGACTATTTGCACAGGATTTATAGTCTGGTGTCTACTTAGCAGCAGTATGAAAACACGGAGCCGGGGGGGCAACGACAGTTAAAGAGTCTGCAAATCCCCTGCCAGTTCGCTGCGGTGGTTCGCGTTTCTTGCCCGGCAGGCCAGGCAAGGCTCCCGACGCCCAGCGCCTTGGCACCGGGCAAGCCTCTCGAGCTGGCAGGACCTGGGAGGCAGCCGAGCTCACGCTGACTGCGTGGCTCCCCTCCCAGATCCACCTTCCCAGAAGCAGGCCCTTCCAGCTCCTGAGACCCTGAGTGAATCGGGGCCAAGCTCGGCTGCCCTGGAAAAGGCTAATCCACACTCGTGCCCGGAGGTGCTCAGGTCGCCCGGGTCCCAAAGTGCTGCTTGGCCGGGCTGCGAGGCCCTGTGCTATCCCCGTACCTGCCAGGGGGCAGTGAGGGTCGGGACACTGTGGGCTGTCCAAGGCCTGGGCCAGAGCCCTGGGACATGTGCCCCTGGCAGACTTTGATGTCTCGCACCAGAGCGACACTGCAGCCACCTAGCACCCGGAGGACCTGGGACATTCAGGACAGGTGAGCAGCTGCACTCCTGTTAATGGCCTTATCGGGGTCCCTCGGGAATCTGCTTCCCTGCCCCTGCACAGCCTCAGGGTGAAGTTCACGATGTGCTCAGCGCCAGGACTCCAGCACCCCAACCCGTGGAGGCCCAGGGTGCGTCTTGCTGGCGAGTGGTATGGTTGTTGGTGACCCGGGAGGGCCCACTGCTCTTCTGATGCAAAACCACCACGTTGGCAATGTTGCAAATCAAAGGGAAATGATTACTCACAAGGCAACATTAAGCTAGATGTTACAAGGTAACACACTGATAGGGGAAACCCAACTCTTTCCGGACTTGGATGTTTCAGAAGTAATGAGAAGGTATGTAGCTGCAGTTACCTAATTTGCTAGCCGATATCCCAATACCTTGTTATTTTCTAAAACTATTTTTATTACCAGTAGATCTTGACCCACGACTACGAACTTTCCTTGGATTGATGTCAGCTCCTCACGGGAACACGCCCACCGCACGCGATCCGGTGCCACGCTGTCTCGAACACCTTTCCCGAGCCACGTACATTTCTCATCTATTATCACATCTTTCCCCCCCAAAATAAGACCTCAAACGCCAAAAACGTAATGTTCCTCGGGAGCTTCTCTAAGAGAACGTTCCCATGATGAGACCATATTGCCAATGACAGCTTGCGGATCAAATAGCCTAAGTTCACGAGTACAACTCTGCAAAAAAGAAAAAAAAAAAAAGCTACTTTTTTTCATGCAGCTGCTATTGTTTCCTCGAAACTTTCCCTGTGTGAAACATAGAGACTTTCTCTTGTTGGACCGAAACTCCTAGTGGGAGGACGAAAGAAAGACAGCGCCCCCACGAACGAGCGAGGACGCCGGGCAGCGTGGGGGCGGGGCACACTCACGCAGGCTCAGGCACCGCCGCCAGCGCCTCGCGTCAACTAGTTCGCTGAAACCGCCCGACACAGGGATCCTTCAAGGTGGGCGGCGCTATCCAAGCCGTGTCACCGCGGGGGAAACAGAGGCACAGGGCCCGCGCCCAGGCATGGCGGCGTCAGGTCAGGGCCCCAGCTGGCCGCAGCCTGCGGCTCCAGCCCCTGCCCTCTCGGACAAGGCATTCACATCCGGACTTCTGCCGGGAGTCTGAATGTACCGAGCTCCGTGCAACCCCAATGCCTCGGGGACCACCAAGGGGGACATGAACAGCACGATGCTGCACAGGGGAAGCCTCTGGAACGCTGCCGGGGCCGTCCGCAGTTTGTCCAGGCAGAGGGCCTTTCAGGAAGACAGAGGGCCCGCCGTGTGACCTGGCTCCTCTGGGGAGACACTGGGAGGCACTCAGGAGAGTCTAAGCTTTAGGATGTTCTCTGCTGCTCGAAACACGGATGCTGCCTCCAGGTTCCTTCCATTTGTGAATAGCCCGCTGATGCTACAACTAACAAAGGATTTACATAAAATTTGTTTAATTCTTACCCAGGATCTGTCTATTGGTTTCAGAGAGAGAAGAACAGAGAGAAAGAAAGAAAAACACCGATGTGAGAGAGAAACGTCACTCAGCTGCCTCCTGCATGCGCCCCAACTGGGGCTTGAACCTGCAACCTTTTGGTGATGGGATGATGCTCCAACCAACTGAGCCACCCGGCCAGGGCGACTAACAAAGCATTTTATGGAGCTGTTGTGACCCAGGCACAAGGCGGTGAGCTTAGAGGGCCTGGGGTGGGGAAAGGGGCGCAAGGCAGCTGTGACCTCAACGCCTACGGACCACATCCCATGAGATAAAAAGTTCAACTTGGAGGATACTAACTGTCACGTCTGATGCAGAGTCAGTTGTGCCCTAAAACTCGCGTTGCTATTTTGAGGATGCCAAACACTGGTACATACACATCCTGGGCTATCTCCCGCTGATGCTGGAGAATGGGCTTTTCCGGCCACAGCATCGCTCAGGCTTCCGGCATCCCTGCCGGCTTCCAGCGCATGTGCATGGAAGGACCAGGACATGTGATGGCCTTGGGAGGCAGCCAGTCTTGACACAACGCCGGAAACACTGCGTGAGAATTCCCACGGGAGTTCTGCTAACACCTATTAGAGGGTGTTTATTTCATATTTATTTCCATACATACCAATTACAGAGAGAGGCTCCTATCGTTCAACCAGAACTTTCACTTAAAAACATTTTTTTAGCTCCTATCAAGAAACAGACGGAGAGAGGGTAAGGTGGTGCTTCAAGCCTGAAGACGCCGGCAGAGGCGGAGCATGAAGACAGAGGACAGCGAGCTGACCCCACACGCGTGTCTCCGAGTCTGTGTGGACATCACCCAGAACGCACGCCGCCCGACGTGGGCTTAGCAGATGGACCCGGTAGGTATTGCAGCTGGATGCCGCCTTCTCAGAGACCCCTGCGCGACCCGACTCCCAGGACTCCAGGTCCAGCAGATTCTACCCAATACCCCCCCCCCGCAGGAGCCCTGTGGGAAGCACACAGTGGGTGCTTTTTGAGTTCAAAGGACCAAAAAAAAGGCATTTGTTTTTCGTAATCAGCTGACACAACCATCAGAAATGGTTTTGGTTGCAGTGCCCGCCAGAAAGAAAAGGGAATGTGAGTCCTTCACGTTCGTTCACAGGACAGTCATTGACGGTAACATCGATTAGGGTTTTATTTTAGAGCTGCAGGACGACGATGAAAAACTTAACTGGTGAAACACGACACATGAAACCGGTCCCCCCACCCCCAACACCCCGGGGTCGTCACAGAGCGCTACCGGAGGGGCGGCGTTTCAGGGCCGGTGGAGGTGATGGTGGGCGGGCACCGGGCGCCTTGAGTCGCGCACACACACACAGACACCGGGCGGACATCCCGCCACCTTCTGGAAGGGACAAGCACAAAAGCACACCGGAAAGCGGTGTGCCGTGTGGACGTCCGGTCTTGTTGCGGTGACCCAATGCAGGGCAGAGGGCAGAGGGCAGGCACGCACTGGGGAAGACAATTGTACAGAAACACCAGCTCTGTGGAAAATGGGAACCATCCCACCCAAAGCGAAAACCAGCTTCTGGACGGGGTGGGGGAGTAAGACCTGCACCAACGTCCTTGAACTTTCCACTGAGCCTGCCAACTCCAGCTGCGGTGAGTGAGAGCGGGGGTCCCTCTGAATTCAACTGAACCAGCACATCTATGAGACTCCCCTGTAAAGCTCCACTAATCGCTCGAGGTTTGGGATCATGAATCCTCTGAAGTCAAACCGTAAGCAGAAAACCTCCGGGAAAGAAAACATCCTTGGCCAGAAGGGTGATTTCAAACTCTGGTGAATAATTAGACTGGGTTTCGTACCTGTGGGAATCTACCATTTCTTTTTTTTTTTAAATATATTTTATTGATTATGCTATTACAGTTGTCCCATTTCTCCCCCATCATTCCCCCCACCCTGCACACCCCCTCCCACCCACATGCCCCCCTTTAGTTCATGTCCATGTGTCATAAGTTCTTTAGCTTCTACATTTCCCACACTATTCTTGCCCTCCCCCTGTCTATTTTCTACCCACCATCTATGCTACTCATTCTCTGTACCTTTTCCCCCTCTCTCCTCCTCCCACACCCCTGTTGCTAACCCTCCATATGATCTCCATTTCTGTGGTTCTGTTCCTGTTCTAGCTGTTTGCTTAGTTTGCTTTTGTTTTAGGTGTGGTTCTTAATAGCTATGAGTTTGCTCTCTTTTCACTGTCATAGTTTTATCTTCTTTTTCTTAGATAAGTCCCTTTAACATTTCATATAATTTCTTATGCAAACCCTGTCCAGTTCACGGTTTCCTCAACTAAATGGATTAGCAAGTATTTCCGAAGTGCCTACAGCCTCGTAGCACTTACTTCACACACCGCATGTGACCCAGTCTGGACTATCCCCCATCTTCCATCGCCTCCAAGCTAAACCAACAGGCAAACGACTTCCTTTCTTTCCAAAAGAAAAGGCATGCTGATATCTCCCCTTTCACCTGCGCCCCCTAAATTTCTTACCTAGTCAGTCCCAAACCAGACCTCGGAGTACTGACTCCATGCAGCGGACTAGATTACTTTGTGAAACGGCACCATAATGCTTCAACGAGCTACTTCCTGGCACTCTAGAAGTACAGAGAAAGTACTTTTTATTCCTCTAAGTAAACAACAATGCATGAAATACATAAAACAGGCTCTTTATTACGGCGGTGTTCTTCCGTCACTTCAGCACTGCCCGGGTAGCCTGTGACTGTGGGCTATAACTACATTCCCGAGATGTTCCATTTTTAATTACCTTCATGTTGCTGAATCCAGCTTCAAAAAAAAACAAAAGCAAAAAACAAACAAACAAACAAAAAAAACCCACCAAACAAACAAACAGCAGGAAACCACTTTTGCATTATGTTTTAGCTACGATTTAAAAATCATTAGCTTGGTGTTAACCTAACATGGAAGCAAACAGTTACGAACAGAAGGCTACGTATTACATCTACTTTTCATTTTTATGTAGCAGCAGGCGTGCCTGGAAAAACATAGGAAATCACTCGCAGGAAAAAGAAGATAATAAAGGGACCACGGTTCCTACGGGGTCTGCCGTGCTTGAAGACCACGAACGTGGAAGAGAAAAAGTGTAATGATATACACAGAAGTGGTTTGAAATTTAAAAGCATCGCACAGAAAGGCTCCCCCCATTTGGAGTTCGCATCCAAGTGTGTGTTCACGGTGACGCCCCATGCATCTGATGGACAAGAGTCTCGCCTCTCAACCAGGAAACACGGGCAAGCTGACGCCACCGTAAAAGCAACCCCTTCAGTCCTCTGAGCTCCAGTTACAAAACTACAGTCTTCCATTTGACTGAGCGATAGCTCCTTAGCCTACGATCAGATTTGACAATCCTCGCACACACAGAATTCACCAAATCTAAACATGCATCGGTAGCTGAGGCCATTTAAGGAAAAGCAGAGTCCCACGTGGTAACAGATTCAGAGGCACCGGGTTTCATAATAGTGCCCTGGGTTACCAAGAAAATGACAGCAAAGCGCTGTCAATCTGTCACAATTACCACAAAAATTTAAATATCTTGTTCTCCAAGAAGTGCGCCTCAATTACTTGGGAAATCCACTCAAGCAGGAACTTGTTTCGATGAGGCTCGACGAATACCACATGTTTCCGTGTGCAGGAACGGGACGCGTTCTCCAGTCGCGAGTCTGTGCCTGTCTTCCACAGAGCCAAGTCCAAAGCCTGTGTCCACTTTGCTCCACAAACTTGCTGTTGGCCAAAACAGCACTGAAGCTCCCCTTGATGTTGGGAGCCTGGGCCTCGTGCTGGCAAGCCCATCCCCAAGGCAAACGAATGGGAACCAAAACCTCTCCTCGGCCCTGCTTCACCCCCACACCCCCATTCCCTCCCCACTGTGCAGAAAGAGGAGCCCGCAGCACCCGAATGGGCTGACACCTCGATCATACACAGACTACGATGGTTTGTTTGTTTAAGTGTATTTTACTGATTATGCTACTAGTTTTCCCAATTTTTCCCCCTTTAACCCCCTCCACCGTGCCCCCGCCCAGCTCTCCAGCATTCCCTCCCTTAGTTCATGTCCATGGGTTGTACATGTAAGTTCTTTGAGTCCTCTGTTTCCTATACCATTTTTGACCTCTCCCCATCTATTTCATGCCTACCGATTGTGCTTCTTCTTCCCTGTACCTTCCCCTCCATTACTCCCTTCCCTCTGCCCGCTGAAATCCCTCCATGTGACGTCCATTTCTCTGATTCTGTTCCTGTTCTAGCTGTTTGCTCAGTTTTTGTTTTCATTGTTTTTCTTTTCTTTTCAGTTCATTTGTTGATAGTTGTGAGTTTGTTGTCATTTTACTGTTCATATTTTTGATCTTCATTTTCCTTAGATAAATCCCTTTAACATTTCATATAATAATGGCTTGGCGATGATGAACTCCTTGAACTTGACCTTATCTGGGAAGCACTTTATCTGCCCTTCCATTCTAAATGATAGCTTTGCTGGATGGAGCAATCTCAGATGTAGGTCCTTGCCTTTCATTAATTCAAATAATTCCTTCCAGTCCCTTCTTGCCTGTAAGGTTTCTTTTGGGAAATGAGCTGACAGTCGGATGGGAACTCCTTTGTAGGTGACTGTCCTTCCCTCTTGCTGCTTTTAAGATTCTCTCCTTTAATCTTGGCTAATGTAATGAGGATACGCCTTGATGTATTCCTCTGTGGGTCCAAATTCTTTGGGACATCTGGGCTTTCTGAACTTCCTGTAAATCTATTTCCTTCACTAGATTGGAGAAGTTTCCCTTCATTATTTGTTCAAATAAGTTTCCAATTTTTTGCTGTTGTTCTTCTCCTTCTTGCACACCCATAATTTGGATATTGGAACATTTCAAGTTGTCCCAGAGGTTCCTTAGCCTCTCTCCATTTTTTTTGAATTCTCGTTTCTTCGTTCTGTTCCAGTTGGATGTTTATTTCTTCTTTTTGCTCCAAATCGTTGATTTGAGTCCTGCTTTCCTTGTTGTCACTGTTGGTTCCCTGAATATTTTGCTTTATTTCATTTTGGGTATCTTTCGTTTGTTCTTTCATTTTTTTTGACCAAGCTCAATCAGTTCTCTGAGCATTTTGATTACCGGGGCTTTAAATTCTCCATCAGAGAGGTTGGCTATCTCATCGCTTAGTTCTCTTTCTGAAACTTTGCTCTGTTCTTTCATTTTGACCCTATTTCTTTGTCTCGACGCACCTGTTAAGTTGTGTAAGGGGGGTTTTGTCACCAGTGACCCAGTGACCCAACAGAACACCTCAACCTCCTAACATCTCTTCGCCCCCTCAAGATCATTTGCTCCAGCTCCTTCTAGGGGGCTCTCTGCTGTTCCCTCTTTGCTCTCTCCCCTCCTTCTCCATCCCTTCCCCTTCCTGAAGCCCTGAAGTCCTCCAAGGGCCTTGACTGTGGGTCTAGGGCCAGAATCCTGTCTCTGAACCTGCCTGCCCCGCCCCCAGCTTCAGCTCCCCATGCCTTCTTCTAACCAGAGCCCCGACGGGACTCCAAGGCCAAGGCCGTCTCTCCACCTGGAACCAGCCTACGCAGGCTGCCTTTCATTCAGACCCTCAGGATGCTAGAAGAGTGACATCGTGTCCACTCTTCACCAGAAAGAAAGACTCAACAATCAGGACCCACGATGAGCTGTTTAGATCAAGTCCCCGACTTCCTCCCTTCTCATACCTGCCTCCCAGGTAGTCGAAGCAAAATGACCGACAACCGGTCCTGCCTCTCGTCTGCGGGAGGCGAGCCCAGCGGGCGTTGCCCATGCTGAACACAGCCCAGATGCAGCATTCAGAGTCCGGGAGGGGCCACGCTGTGGTAACGCACCACGCAGTCCCCACGCAGGGAGAAACCAGGGCCACGTGGGAAGCAATTTGGGTCTGCGATGGGAGTGTCTACACCGGTGCTGGGAAAGGGGGTTTTAGGGCCATGACCAGCCCTGTTTATCCAACACCAAAACATGGAGAGCACAGGAAAAACACTCGGAGCACCTGGAGAGTATTCGTGACATCGGGTGTTAGGTGTCTCAAAGTGCCCGGTTGCTGCTGGCCATGGGTGGAGAGTTTCCCACTTAAAAACTGAAGAAGCCCTGGTTGGTGTGGCTCTGTTGGCTGGAGCACCATCCCATAAACCAGAAGGCTGCAGGTTCGATTCCTGGTCAGGGCACGTAGAAGAGGCAACCAAATGATGTTTCTCTCTCACATCGAGGTTTCTCTCCCTCCCTTCCCCTCTGTCTAAAATCAATAAGCATGTCCTTGGATGAGGATTAAAAAAATTTAAAAACAGAAGCAAAACAAACAAACAAACAAACAAACACCCCAGCTTAATCCTCTCTGACTGTACTCTCGGTGCCCACTCGAGGGGACGGACTGCTCAACCTCCGTGACAGCCCCGCCGTAGGCCAGAACGGGCCCCGTGCGCACACACAGCCATGCTGCCTCGGGCACTCCTCTCCCCAAAGCCATGTCCCGGGACACAGACCCAGCACTTCTGGTCTGGGGGACCATCTGAGGGAGGTGTGGGTGCGCGGCTGGTTTGTTGGGGTGCACAGGGTGGGCCCCATGGCAAGGCGCTGCCCAGGCCTTAAAGCACTCTTTGTGAGGAAGGAGGCTCTCCGTCCATCCGTCCAGGGCTCTCACCGGCAGCTGTCAGTGGGCAGACCCGCTTTGGGGTGTTTGTTCCGATAGAGGTTCACTGATGCCCAGGCAATGTCTGCCCTCTTCTTTCTGCCCCCAGCAGGAGCTGCGGCAGGGAGGGGGGCCAGGGCTGCCGCGCAGCCTCCAACGCAGGTTTCGGTGGCCACGGCAACGGGGCTTCTGGTGCCACGCACAAGGGGCTGCCCCCTGGGAGTGGGGCAGGGGTCCGGGGCAGGGAAGCGGGCACGTGGAGAGACCCCAGGTGGCAGTCACTCCCGGCGCCCAGCAGCAGTCCACCTCGAGAGGCAGAGGGACCCCTCCTGTCTCCTCTTAGGGGGCGTCGGGACAGAGAAGTAACTAAGGCCCCCACGGATGATGACACAGTCTTCTCTTCTCCTCTTCCAGTTCAACTCTCCTATCATAACCCCCAAATAAATGAGCAAATGCTCAAGAAAAATTAATGCACACACATACTTAGTGTTCCGATTTGCCAACCGTAGCGCGGGGGCGGGGGGCGGGGGGCGGCGGGGAGTCTAACCTGAATCACCGAAATGGAACGATCTCCCGTGAAAGAAAGCCCAGCGCAGGGCTGGGAGTGAATGAATGCATTGCCCAACTGCTGGTGTAACACAAGCCCTCCCCTCCCCCTCCTGGGCCTCATTCATAAAAAGCCAGCGCTGCCCCAGCAGCCTCGGGAACTGGTCTGGATTTGTGTCTGCCTTCTCCAAGACAGAGGGCAAACAATCGGAACAAAGGGACTCCCTCCTGTGCCCCGCCCACGGTGCCCCCTGGCCTGACGGTTGCCGGGGCTCCTCCAGGTCCCCTGGTCTGTCACCCCAACAGGCAGAGGGCACCAGGCAGAGCTGTTTGTTGGTAGCAATTCTGAGGCTCATAGGCCCAGCCTGTTATTAAAAGAATTCCCATCTGCTGAGTCACACTCTGTATTTTTACCCCCCTGTCATTTAAAAAAAAGAAAGAAAGAAAAAGAAAAAATCGAAATCAAAGGCTCCTCCTTGTTGGTAAAATGGGGCTGCTGGTGTATCCAATGATGGCCAAATTGGGGTGACAGTGGCTACGCATCTCCAGAAGAGATGGGATTGGTTTAACTGTCCACTTTTTGAAGTGATATTACCGCACTCAAACTTTGTCTAGACAGGCCAGAAACCTTAGGTGGTGAGGTGCAACTTTGATTCTTAATACTCCTTTTGAGATCGACAAACCTGGCAAATTCACAACTGACGTGATGCGTCCTAGAAAAAGTCCCCCAGGTGCGGTCCCTTTCTCCACGGCTCCTGTCCTGCGACACCGCCTCCCACCATCCCCCAGGCCTGGGGGGCTGCTTCTTACAAAGGAGCCATCCTGCGGAAACTCATCGACGCATGAGAGGCTACAGACTTTTTTTTTTTAGACTCAATACCCTTCTTCAAAACAAGGTCTGGACCCAAGAGCATGTTCTCATTCACCAGGAATGGTTTTAACACAGGAATCGAACAGGAACAGCGAGCAGGGAAAGCAGGAAGGAGACCAGCCTCGCTGCGCTCGCTCCAGGGCTGTCTTCTGGCAAATTGAGATATAAATTCTCTTTGGAGACCAAGTGACCAGAGCGATTAGGTGGCCCCCTCTCAACTTTTGCAAAACCCGAATCAGGCTTCAGCCTCCCCTGGGTGGGGAGAAAAGGGAAGAAGTCTGCTCCGTGTCCAGAAAAGACGGATGTTAACACCGCCATCCTTTGTAATCCCACCCTGCTCATCAGGGCTGGGAACCAGGGGGTCCAGTTCCTACACGCTCTCCGCCGGGCACCCGAGACAGTAACAGAACCAGCCCTCCGCTCTCCTTCCGTAAACATTCACTCTACCGCACTCTCTCCCCCAGACGGCACCCCCACCACCTGCGCCCCGGGGACCCACAGCCAGAGAAACAGGAAAATAATTTGGAGATGGCAGATGAGTCTTGTGAAATACCCTGCTCTGTGATTAAAATCACAATAATGCTCTAACCTCTTCAAAGGCAAAAATGTCAAGATAACAAGCCGAGAGCAAAATAAACAAGCCTTGGAGAAAGCATGCCAAGCCTTTTAAAGAGATCACCCTCACCTTCTCCAGGCTGCTGCCTGGAGCCCAAGGTAAGTTGTTTACAAAGATTTTATTTATTTTTAGAGAGGGGGGAAGGGAGGGAGAAAGAGAGAGAGAGAGAGAGAGAGATATCAATCGTTGCCTTTCATGCACGCCCCCACCCGAGGACCAAACCCACACCCTGATGGGGAATCAAACCAGCGACATTTTGCTTTGCAAGATGGCGCCCAACCAACTGAGCCACCACGGCCAGGGTGGTTAATTGGTGTGTTTTAACTTGTCTCAGACCTCTTACCGTTGCGTGAGGCCTGCTATGCAGAGAGCTACAGGCCGGTGGGTCTCTGAGTGTTTCGTGGCCATGAGCATGCTTTGCAGGAACGCAAACGTGCCTGGGATCATTTCCGAGGGACCCACGGAAGGAGAGGGTGGGCGTCAGACAGTGATCCTTAGTGAAACGTCGATACCGAGACCGTCTCCTGTCGCACTCCCAAACATCTACTAATCATCTAATCATCCCGTAAGCCCTTGCGTATGGGCATCGCTACCCACACACACACAGCAACTTCCCTGAAGGAACAAGGAAACAGACACCAGGACGCACGCTGCCTGATCCAGGTTGGCCCTAAGGAACCGTCCTGTGCTCTCGGGCCGGGGGGCTGAGCCCTCCGCGCCTCGGCTTCCTCATCCACAGAATGGGCGTGACCCCAGAGCCGACCCTCACCGGGCTGCTGTAGGAGCGGATGTACGACAAGCGCTCATTAATGCTGGTCGCTGTGGCTAATGTTGTCCCTCTCTCATGTCACCTCCCTGTCTAAACTCCATGGACTTTCCCACGCAGGGCAAGGTCCGAATGCTTCACCCCTGTGCTCTGGCCCTGCCCACTGTCTGCCGCTCGATCACAGGGCTCCATCCCCGCCATCCGTCCCTTCCTCCTCCGCCGCGTCCACCTGTCCTGGTGGCCACCCCTGACTCTGACCGCCTCCCCCGACGGTCACCACCACCACCCTGGTGCCGGATGCAGCTTCTGTGCCCCGGACGGTGGCAGCCACCTCCTCCTCTGTCCTCTACTTCTGTCCCTGCAGGATCGTCCCTGTGGACTCAGCACCCACTGTATCACAGCTCAAGCCACTCCCTGCTCAGAGTCCCGCTGTCTCCAGTCAGGGCCAAAACCAAGGTCCTTACCACGTCCCCCCCCCCGCCCTCCCCCCCACCGTACAGCTTCCTTCAGGTGTCTGCCCGAATGCCTCCTCACTGGGCCCCACCCCCGAGCACCCCGAGCGAAGGGCGCCTCTACTTTAACAAAACCTCCGCGAAGGCAGAGTCCTTGGTGTGGGCGCTGCTCCGTTCCAGAGCCGAGGACAGCGCCTGGCGCAGGCCAGTGGCCAGAATTTGTGGGGTGACTAAATGGCCGGCCCTGCAGCCCCGGGACCCTTCCTGCCTTGGGATGACTCCGTCGCACCGCCTGGCTGACTCCTGTCTCCGCAGAGAGCCCTGCACTGACGGCTGGACCCCAGGTCCTCGGCCCCGCCTGTCACTCCGTTTTCTCCCTCAGGGTACGCGTCCCTGTTTGACAATGTGACTTGGGGACTGTCCGTTTCTGCCTGCAGACGCTTCCTTCCGAGGAAGGGTCGGGCCCCGCGGTCTCGGAGCCCCCAGGGGCTGCGACACTGCGTCACAGCGCTGGGTCTGGGCTTTTCGAATGAATGGCGGCGCGTACACTCAACACGTTAACAACTGAAGACGCAGACTCAGGAGATGGGCTGAGAGGCTTCTGCCTGACCCCGGTGGCACACACTCTGAGGGGGACCTTCGAACGGAACCCCCTGGGCACCTGAAGTCGCCTCACCTACTCGGTCAGCTCTCCACGGAAGCTGCGGGAAGCCCTCGGGGTCTGGAGGTGGCTCGTGCACGAAGGAAAACAACTCTGAGTTACTAAATGACAGCCAACATCTGTCACCCCAGATGAGCGACTGGACGCACGGCCCAAAGTCCCCGCACGGCCCTCCCTGTCCAAACACCGGGTGTCAGGTTTGCCTTCCCCCTGAGTGGGCTTGACCAGCTCATCCCAGCTGCCTGGGCGACGGCCACTCACAAACAGGGCTCTGGCCGCAGCTGGGGGGCCCGCGCTAAGCTCCCTGAGTCAGGGATGCATTTCCTGTGCAAGCAAAGACACCAGGTGACGTCATTGAAAGGGAAAAAAGATCACCCCACAGGCTACTGAGAATGGAGCAGGTGTCTCATTTAATGGCCCAGGCAAGTCGGGAAGCCCAAAATGTGACTCTGTGGGCACAGCGCTTTGCCCCCACACACAGGAGCAGGGAGAGGGCTGTGAGGAATGCTGGATCTCCTCGCACGCCAGCACCCCACAAATGAGGTGGGCGCAGGCTCAGCCACCCCCAGAGGCCGTGGGGCCCCAGCCCCGAGAGTGAGCTGCGCCTTGGAGCTCCAGCAGGCCGAGTATGTGCGGGTGCTCAAACAAACCCAGTGCGAACACGCGTTTGGCAAACATTTGCTGAGGCTCTGGTGCCTGGGCCTCTGTCTAGGTGCTTAGGAGACGTGTAAGGAAAAGCAAAAAGATAAGATCCCCGCTCTTGTAAAGCTGGGGGCGGGAGACGGAGAGAGAAAATGTACACAAGGCGTAATTATTAACTAAGTTAAAGCGTCTGTTGGAAAATGGTGAGTGGAGAAATCCAGATTACAGTCCCCAGTGACGAGTCCCAAGACGTCAGGAGCTAAGTCAGACCACAGAGGTGAAGTTCAGAGTCACCAGGGGGGTGAGGCTGGGTGGCAGGCGAGCGTGCTCCCGTTCGAACATGAACTTCAGGACCCAGCGGTTTTGTCTCCTCCGTTCCCTGTAGGGTTCTCGGCTCCGGAGCAGCCCCTGGCACAGGCCAGAGGCTCGGCCAGCGTTTGCTAGAGAAACGGATGCTCACCTGCCAAGTTCTCCATTCGGCAACCTCCCTGGCAAGTGACCCGCCCGACCGGACTGGGATTTTTCCAGAAGTGAGGAGCTGGGCCTTCACAACAAATCCTCAACACACACACACACACACACACAGACACACACACGCCCTGCGGGCACCTTTACTGAGGCTCAGGAAGGTCTGCCCCAGCCAGCCAGCCAGCACACCCAGCGATGCCCAACCACCCCCCACCCCAGCACAGTGCCCTCACACAGCCCGCGTGCCCTGTGGCCGCTCGCGGCCAGCGGGGATGCTCATCCTGGGCTGGGGACGCCCAGGGGCCAAGTCCGTGCAGAGCACTGGGCCGCCTGCTGGGGTACTCAACAAAGCATCGTCTTTCCGGGAGGCTGAGCTGGGGGCAAGCTAGACTGAAGAGGGACAAGCCCTGCCCTTCGAAATCTTCCGCATTTCAGATATTCTAAATGTGCGTTAGAAACCTCAAGGGTCATCCGCTTATTTCGTTTGCCGAAGGCGATTTCAAAAGGCGCTGCAAAATAGCAGGAAAAAAGCATGGACGACATAAAGAGGCCACCCCAAACACCTAGCACGTACCGGCTACAACTCACGGTTCTCAGGGAATAGCATGTACAAAATCTGCTTGTTACCCTGACCCATGTGGCTCAGTGGGGTGGGTGTCGTCCCTCAAAGCGCACAGTCGCTGGTTCGATTCCCGGTCAGCGCACCTGCCTGGGTTGCAGTCTAGTCCCCAGTCAGGTGATTACGAGAGGCCACAGATGGATGTTTCGCTCACATTGATGTTTCTCACCCTCTCTTTCTCCCTCCCTTTCCCTCCCTAAAAATAAAAAAAAAATCACAAAAAGTAAACTAAAACGTGCTTGTCAAAAGTTACATCATGTCTTCAAGAAACACACCGCTCTAACATAATAACCTGTGTCGTGTTAACTTTTTAACCTACTACTACATGGGGGTATGTTTCGTAAGACATAAAATCTATGACTATTTAACCAAGCCTAGAGGACAAAGTTAAAATAATACAGCCTACGAACTGAAGTGAGCTTTCTTAATGACTCTTTCTGTTCCCACCCTCTTCCGCGCCACCTTTCTAAACTCTAGTTAAATATAAACTCACCCTTTAGCTATTTTCTAAATAATTGACGGTGGCTGTGATACTCACTTCCTTCCCCACCTGCCTCACCATGGAGTTGCGGGTGAAGTGTAATTAATTCTCTCATTATTGAGCGCTAATACACCAACAGACCCAGAGCCTTCCTTAAGTTCACCGGCAGGGTGGTGAAGGTCAAGGGGAGGTTCGGGACCGCTGGTCCAAACTGAGAGCAGCAGCACCAACGCGCAAGCTTGGAAGCAAGGGGAGAAGGTCAAAGATGACCCCGTCCGAATGTTGATGTCCGCAAAACAAGGTTAAGACTCGGGCCCCAAACCGTGAGGGTCGAGAAGCGAGGGTTTCTTGCTTCCGTGAGAGAGCTCGCAGCGACTCAAGATCACTTGGCATTTGAAGTGTTTCCCAAACCGCTGCGCGTCGAGGGCTGTGAAACGGTCCCATTTTGACACCCACGGCTGGTTTCGTCGCAGCCCAACGACGGCAAACGTTTGCACAGCGGTCTGCAAGAAGTGGCTTGGAGAGAAATGGGACTCGTCGTGGACACATCAGAATGCCGCTTGCCTGATGGAGGCGGTCTGTCCACCCATCGAGGCGCGCGTTTGTTTTGTAAGTAAACACACTGGGTTCATCCCGGAGAACCACGAGGCTGTGGACAGGGCGTGCGGACGGTGCCGGTTTCCTCCCCCAAGTCTGTTCTCCTCCTGCGCACCCTGCATCAAGCGGAGCCCCACGGTGGGCAACCTCGGCTGGCTCACACGGAATGTCCCAGACGCCCCTTCAATTTTTGGGACTGTCACTCAGACAGCTGGCATGAAGTTAAGGTCCTCCTGAAAGGTACCTTTGAGAGCCATCTAATAAAATCCCAAACTACGGCGACGAACCCCAAACTGCGGAAACCTGGACCGGTTTTGCTAAAGAACCCAGAGAAAAGAATCCAGGGTGGGACGTTTTATAAACACACAGCGGTCACACAGCATCTTTGGGGGGCAGAGCTGAACTCCGAGGAGGTGGTCCTTTTCGAAGCTGCATCGCCTTTCTGACAGAAATGCCCAGGATGCCAACACGTGAGTCCTGAGGCTGGGTAACCACCGAGCACTCCACTTCGCCTGAAATCACCCTTATTTTGTGCCTCCCCCTTCTGTTTGGCAAAGGTGGCTCTATACAAATCCCAGCAAAGGAGTGTATATTCCCTACGTGTATTTCAGAACACTCCACCTTTAAGGGTTCCAGAGATTCAAGAGTGTTCCCTCTTAGGATGGAGCTTTACCTTGGTTGAAATAACAGGTTCTTAAGATAAGTCTTTTTCCTACAGACCCTGCGTATAAGTTACTATTGGATTTCAACACAGTGGAAGCGATCTGAGGCAAAGGATATTTCTTTCATAAAACACTGTGCATCACAGTATACATTCTAAACTATCAGTACTCAGCAAGGGATACAAGGACATGTTTACTAATATTTCTACCAAAATAATAGGATCTAAACTGTTACTGTAGCAGGCTAGTGACTTCTGATGTTTTAGTATAAAAAGGCATTGGCCCTGGCTGGTGCGGCTCAGCGGATTGCACACCAGACTGTGAACCACAGAGCCAGAGGTTCGATTCCAGGTCAGGGCACATGCCTGGGCTGGGGACCGGCTTCCTGGCCAGGGGTGCACCAGAGGCAACCAATCGATGTACCTCTTGCATGGATGTTTTTCTCTTTCTTTCTCTCTCCCTTTCCCTCTTTCTAAAAATAAATAAATAAAGTCTTTAAAAAAAAAGGCAGCAGCATTGGAATGATCTTCTATCCTTCAGAAAGAAAGACACATTGTGGCGGCAGCTAAGACGGGCGGTAATATGAGTCTGGACTTCAAGGGCAGAGCTAAGCCCTCTGACTCAGGGATCACGGGTACGGAGGCTTTGATGGCGCAGCGGCTGCCCCTCCAGGAGCCCAGGAGCACCCTCGGGCCTCCGTGTTCGTTACAGACGCTCTGCCAGGCTGTTAACATGGACGCTGCTATTGACAAGATTTTTTTTTTTTAAACGACTTGTTTTCCTTTCCTAAAAGAGACACTTTGGGCTGTTTGTAATTTCCACATCTGCCAATGACCGACAACTGGGTCTGCGGAGTAAACATTCATTCTTTTTGATGAAGAGGCTTCGTATCGCGGTGAACTCCTAATGGCATTTGATGATCAAGCGCGAAAGAATCTGGAGTGACTTCACAGATCGGAATATATCTAAGAAGGCACGCACCCTTGAGGTCCCCTTGTAGGGGCCCTGGGGAATGGGCCGGCCTTTGTGTCGGCACAGAACAGGCAGGCGAGAGCTTTTTAGGGGGAAAAATAAATCAATACAGCAGCAGACGACGGTGGACGCAGCAGCTACACGTGTTTGCCGAGTTTCGGCACATGGTCGTGTCCCGCTCCAAAGGCTGTTGAACTTCAATCTGTAGTTGGATTCCCACAGGAAGCAACACCCCCAACAAAGTACTGACTCTTACTGAACTCCCAACTTTTTTTTGTTTAGGCACAGAATATCGGTACACAATACCTAAAAAAAAACTAAAGCAAACTTCTCTACAAGAAAAGCATTGTAAATTCAAGGAAACGTCCAATAATTAAGAGGAAGAACGGTTTACAAGTTGGGCTTTGGAAGTCTGGCCTCCCACCCGCCCCCACCCATGGATGGTAGTTTTAAAAGACTGGAGTTATAATGTAAAAACTACACATAAAAAGCCCCCACAATTTGTACCAGCCGTACTGATCTTAACACGGTAAACAGGGTAAGCTAGCCACCAGGATAGTTACTTTAAAAACTTTACATAACTGTAAAAGCCTCTTTCAAACAAATAGATATCAAATCAAAAAGCACATTTTATGGCCATGGAAGCGGACTTGACATTGGGTAGTGAACACACAATGCAATATGCAGATGACGTATTATAGAACTGGACCCTTGGGACTTGCACCATCTTATTAACCAATGCCATTGCAATCAACGTGATAACAATTTTCTTAAAAACTGAAAAAGCACATTTTAAAATTAGGAAGATTTTGCTCATTTGCCTTCTGTATTTCCTAAGTTGGCTCTCACTTGGAAATCTCCCTGGCCTGTGCTCGTGACTCTCAGATACGGGCAAACGCCCCACAGATGCCGAGTTCCTAGAATGACGCCGGTCATCCCCCTTCCCCCCGAGACCCGGCGGCCATCACCGGGAGGCTGGGTTTCGCTCTCCAGTACTGACAGTGCTCTGCCCGTTCCACACCCACTTAGGTCAGCCAGTAATAAGCAGGAGGGGGTTGAGAGACGAGGGCTGGAGCCGTTCACACCTTAGCTCTAACTGTCACTCAAGTTCACGTCCTGCAGGAAGTGAATTTTGGGATCTTTAAGATAATGGAGAGGACAAAAAGAGGTTTTACTCTCTTGACGGCCTAGCTAGCCCTACCAAGGGGCAGCATTGGGTTCGTCCTGAGCCATGCTGTCCATCCCCGCCCGCCACCTCACCCCCTTCCAGCTGAGGTCTGCATCTCTGTCACCCGTGCACTGCAGGTTATTAGAGCATTTTCACCCTGTGAACCCCTCTCCTTCCACCCTCCCTGCCCCCCGAAACCACTGGAAGCCTCGGCTTGCCCTTGCATCAGACGGCAGGCCCCTGACGTGGGCCACCTGCTGTCTGCGCACCGCCGCCGCGCAGCACGATGACTGAGCATGTCATTAGGCACAGGGCACGTGCCCGTGAACTTGAACTCCTCCTCGCACCGTGACTCTGGTTACTAAAATAAGCTCTTTATTGGTCCACAGCATTGTTACTGACGTCAAATGGAATCGGACGGTTTTAAGGGGATCTTTGGAGACTGGCATCTTGTTTCCAAGATTCATCTAAACATTTTCCTTTTGATCAGACGGCAAAATGGCTTGCCCTCCGGGGCACCAGTGGGTGCTCCGGGTTGGCAAACGCTCCTTTTTCACAGACCCCCAGGTCACAGGTGACGTGGTAGGTCATAGGCAAGGATTGTATGCAGTCTGAACAGATCACCAATCTCCTTGGCGTTAACTTTTTACTAGTAAAATGTAATAAAAAGTAAACGCTCTACTAAGTTTAATGCTAAATTAAAAATAACTGAAATATCAATTATTGGTGGAAAAGATACAAAGTAAGTTTGATGTTGCTTTTTGAAGCCTTTTGAGATACTAGAGTGACATTTGTCGCCTATGACAAATGGTGTACCCGCCTGTAACAGGGGCGGCCACACCCATGAGGCTTTCCTGGAACTACAAGCATATGACTCAGGCACTGAAAGAATGTGTCTTACTGCTTATCAGGAGTAGTTCACTAGGCACTGTCGAGTAATTTCTAATCGGGAACCCACCATCCCCAAACCATCTGAATATGAATTTTCAGCAGCTATGAAAACTTCTTTAAAGAAAGGTTTGCCCTCTAGACAGTGTGGCTTAGTTGGCTGGAGCATCGTCCCGTAACAGTAAGGTTACAGGTTCGATTCCTGGTCCAGGCACATTTGATCCCTAATTCAGGTACATATGAGAGGGAACCAATTGATGCTTCTCTCTCAAATGAATAGTTCTCGCTTTCCTTTCTTCTCTCTCTTTCTAAAAAAATAACAATGTGTAGGGGGGGATATCCTCAGGACAGGATTAAAAAAATTTTTTTAAGAGAAAGTTTTGTGACCAGTTTCTGTCGAATGGAGGCTTAGGCATGGTTCTGGATGCAACTATAGTTATCTGGCTAGGAGGCATCAAGGATATAAAAAAAAAAAAAAAAAAAAAAAAAAAAAAAAAAACAGCCCTGGCTGGTGTAGCTCAGTGGATTGAGCGCGGGCCTGTGAACCAAAGGATCGAGGTTCGATTCCCAGTCAGGGCACATGCCTGGGTTGCAGGCCAGTTCCCAGCATGGGACACATAAGAGGCAACCATACATTGATATTTCTCTCCTTCTCTCTCTCTCCTACCCTTCCCCTCTAAAGATAAATAAATAAATATTTAAAAAATAAATAAATAAATTAGATCATCTTTTAAAAAAAAAAAAAAAAAAAAAAAAAAAACTCTTTCCTTTGTGTTTGACCAACAGTACTATTTTCTGCTTTTATTTTAAGTATTATAAGGTAAATGAATTGCATACGTGTACTTAGGGTAGTGAAAAGTCTAATTCGATTACCTTAACTATACGATTTGACCTAAAGCGAAAGAAAAACAAATAGGTTTTATAAGATGGTGGAAGTTTTATACTTGGTTTTATTTTTTTAATTTTTATTTACTGATTTTAGAGAGGGAGAGGGAGGGAAGGAAGAACAGAGAGGGGGACAGAGAGAGACAGACAGACAGACGTAGACTTGTTGTTCCACTCATTTATGCATTCACTGGCTGAGTCTTGTATGCGCCCTGACTGGGGATTGAACCTGCAACCTTAGCGTACGGTGGCGATGCGCTATACTTGGCTTCAATGCTGTTAAGTGTTGTTTCTTCTTTTCTCTGCAAGGGGAGGACTCGGGGCAGCCCCGTCTCTGCTGTCTACGTGTTCCATCGGGACACGAAGACCGGAAGTTCTTGCGGTGGGAAAGCCCAGGGAGGCCCTGAAGCTCCAGGCTCTGGGGCCAGCGCCCTCCCAGGCCCCTGAACTGCGCGACCTGCCCCCCAGGCCCTGCACCCCAGGACTCCCGCAAGGCACACACTGACTCTGAGACGGGCTCCCAGGCGGAAGTCAGATGCTCAGCGCCGCTCCGCCACAGACCTACGGAGGGGCCGGTCACCTGGGACAGGGAGGGAGACGTGATCCCCCAGGGCTGCTGCGCGTGCCTGTTTTAAATAAAAACAAAAAATGTGGTAACATCCTTTCCAGGCAAGGATCCAGGTTGCCACGTGCCCTCCCCCGCTGGGTACAAACCCTCCGCGCTCGTCCAGCCACGTCAGAGCGCGCATGGGACCCCGTGGCGCCCCAGGCCGCACCGGGGTGCCCAAGTGCAGCGCCAGCCACCCCCACCCCCCTCTGTGGCTGTCCCAGCCCGTCCCACACGGAGCTGGCGCAGAGCACCCTCAGCGGACAAAGTCCCGGGACAGGCCCCGCAGAGACCGAATGGTTAATACGCATTTTCTCGCGGGTGAGTCACAGGTGTTAAATGTTAGCAGACGGATTATACCCAAAGCCAATCGGGGCTCTTTCTGCGCGTGGACTTCCCTTGTTCTCTGAGGCCCAGGGGGCCCTCTCTCCGACAGCGCTTGCCCACAGACACCCCCTCAGCCAAGCGGGGGGCCCTCCCGGGACCATGAACAGCCCCTGGTCATCTGCCCTGGTCCGGAGTTTTCAGAACACATGCCCTGTAAAGCTGCATTTTTCTTTTCTTCTTTTCTCTGCTTATTTAGCTGTAAGATCATCTAATTTTAAAAAGCCCCTTCCCAATTTAAAAAAATAAAAAACCTTTTGTGGCAGGATTTTAAAGGTCCACTTTCAAAGTCATGGTGGCATAGAACGACACTTCAGAAGTGGCATGCCACCGTCTTTGTAAGGGGTGGGAGTTTCAATTTTCACGCGAGAGACGCCACCTCCTTCAAGGACACGACCAGCAGCCAGGAGCTGGGAGGTGGCGAACCCAGGGAGGGTGACCCCCGCTCCTGAGTCACGGAAGCTGGAATCTCGACATCTGACTCTCTGAGAAACACACTACATACGTAATGACTGTGATTATGATCTACGTGAAGGCTGTGGGTTTTCCCCTTAAAAGAAAAAAAAAAAAAAAGTAGGTTCACCAGCTGACATGGACCTTGTCACACCATGGTCCCAACGGGAGAAAACGTCACAGACGCTACTGCACGCCCCCAGGACAATGTGTTCCTGTAAACAGTGTGAGGGTTTTTTTCCTTTCAAAGATAAAGACGGCATGAACTAGAAATCATGTAAGTTCTTACGCACAAAGCAGAAAGTTGGTGATGGCGACGCGAGTGGCTGAAGCGTGTGCCTGTTTGCCTTTCCACTGAGACAGAGGCTGACGTGGACAGGGAAGGGAGCTGGGAAGTCAGCTGCGAGCCGGCGTGCCCTCTCCTGCCGTGGGCAGGCCCGCCTCCGGAGATGTTTAAAAAATTCAAAAAGGAAGGGAAAGGAAAGAAAAAGCCAATGAAGTATCATGGTAGAGAAAATAATACTTCGTTGACTCCTGAGCACAGAAATTCTTCAATTGCTTTAATCAATTGAAAGAGGTGCTAGGAGTAACTATTGGCAAACTGTAAGAAGTAAACGGGTGGCCCCCTGGTTTGCAAAAAAGAAAAAAGGAAAGAAGGAAGGAGGGAGGGAAGGAAGGAGGGAAAGAAGGAGGGAACATCGGGGCAGAAGAGGAAAAAGAGAGAGAGAGAGAACGGTGTCTGGCTCAGAAGCTATTGGAGCCGCTTCTGCCCGGCCCCCGGGCACAGCACCTGCCGGAGCCCCGGGGAGAGGACAGTCCCTCCCACCCCCTCGGGCTGCCAGGGGTCAGCAGAAGCCCTGGGCCAGGCCAGGCAGTGAACAGTCTGAAGAATCACACAAACGGCCAAGCCCACATCATTATTTACAAGCGATCAAGGAAAAGAACCCCCCAAGAGGAGGAGACCGGTTTTAGAGAAATGCCCTAAAAACCCTTTCATGGAGGAGACGGACGTTGTATGTGAACAGACGGCGGTGTCCTTGAGTAAAAAGCACCTCGGGTGAGTGACAGGGCTCGGGGGGCAGGAAGACAAGTGGTGATGGACAGGACGACGGGACATCTCCTCCCTTCCACCTTGTACCGGTCCCTGCTCCTGACTCGAGACAGTCTCTGCCCTCCCTCCCTCCACGAGGGGAGCCTGGCGCCTGCTCCTTCAATGTCCCCTGATGCTCCTCAGAGCCCTGAGACCCAGGGGAGGGGGGCACAGCCCCACACTGGTGAGCAGGGGCCGGTCTCGCTGCGGCGGGGGCACACAATCTGACACTTTCAGATGAACTTCCGTCCGCTCAGAGGGGGCAGCAGAACACCTGCTCCCCAAGAGAGCCCCTCAGGACATACAGTGCAGGCGTGTGTGGGTCACCCCGCATTCTTCACTACCGTACAGCCCACACTAATCCAGTCACCAAACAGCAAAACATCACATAGGAAGAAAAGAATCCCTAGTCCTCATCGGAATGTGACTGCGGACTCAGTGGCAAACCTGAGAACCCTACTGCCCCTCGCAGAGTCCAAACCGGGAGAGTTCTCTGCATCCCTCTTCTGCCTCCTGGCCCCCTCTTCAAATTAAAAGTCCTGAGACCGCACCTGGCCCTGGGCAGATGCATGACATCTGTGTAACTCATTCAAAAAGCAGGCACGTCCACCGACCAGAAGCTACCGGCTGAGTATCCCAATTCTTTCCTTCTGAGCTGAGGATTCTAGAAGTTTCTACAGAGCGTCTCCACTGTAGAAACCGTTTGAGTTAGCAGTATACCTGGGGTGAAGGTGAGGGGCCATCTTTTTCAGGACCAATAAAAATAGCGTCTTCTAAGTCCATTTTCCAAGCGCCCCAGTAAAGGTGGGGAGAGGGCTGTGTGACTTTGAACGTGGGCTGTAAAAAGCACACCTGCGTTTAACGTCTTCTCCTGGACTTAGTCCGCCTAATGTTGGCACACGGTTGAGCTGGGGGACTCTATGAACACCCGAGTTTGGGCTTGTTTGAAGGTGTTTTATCTGGGAGGGCTGTGGGCGCCCTTTCTCCCACGCCCCAAGTAAAGGCACGTAAAAAAGTCAGGTTGGCAAGGAGTGGCTGAGAGGGTGGCTTTTCCTGCTCTGCCGGCCAGACGGATCCCGGGGAGGGCGGAGAGGGAGGGCCAGCACCCCCCCCCCCAGCAGGTGGCATCCCATTGCTGTGCTGTGACCCTCCCCGGGAGCCACCGCCAGGTCTCATGACCAACCTCTCATGGTGCTGATGGATCCCGGCACCCTGGTGGACGCCTGCGTGGCACAGCAGGCTGAGGGATGCCATCAACACCCAGAAATAGCGCTGTTTTGATCTGGAACCCAGGCGTGGAAACTTATTGGACAAGGTTAGGATGGCACCGGGCAGGGAGAGTGTTCGCATTCCCCAGGCTGCCCGTGGTCCAGGCACCTGCTGGATCTTCTAGTGACGGGGGATGTGACCCTGTTAGTGGCCAGGGAACAACGCCCTCCCCAAACCGTCCTACACAAACCCTAGAAGTGAAATATGTACCCAGACCCGGATGCTTTCCCCGACGCAAACGAGAGAGGGCTTTCCCAGTCCGTGGAAAAGGGCCGATGCAGAGCTCGCCCTGTTCTCAGGTCCCACACTCCAACACCCGGCCCTTCCCTGCCCTGAGCAGCTTTCCGTCTAGTGGGTGATCTGTTCAGAAAAGGCCAGAGCTGTCTGTCCTCCTTCATGAAAACAGAAATGTTCTGAACTCTCTGTTAATCATTAAACCAGAGGAAGGACCGCTTGCCACCACGGTAGTTACTCTGAGCCTGGTTTGATGAGCCACGGAAAGCACCGTCAGATGGGGCCCGGCACTGATCGGAAGAGCTCGGATGAGGAAGCGCTGGCCCCAGATGCCGAGAGGACACGGAGAGGCGGGGCCGCTCTCGCATCGCTGGTGGTCGTGTCCGAAGGCACAGCCACTCCGGGCAAGAGTGCGGCCGTGTGGAGACGGAGCAAAGATTGGTTGTAGCCAGGGGTTAAGGAGGGGTGGAGAAGGGGATGTAGGTATGGCCACAAAAGGGCAACAGGAGATACCCTGCGCTGGTGAGAATGTTCTCCGTCTTGACTGCAAATATCAGTATCCTGGCCGGGATGCTGTGATACAATTTTACAAAACATTACTACAGGAAGGGGACCTGGGGCCTGGGACCACTCTCTATTACTTCTTATAATTGCGTATGAATCGACAATTATTGCCAAAAAAAATTTTTTTTTAATATCATAGATAAAAAAAGTCTTCGACAACAATTAAGTCATCCTCTGGAGCCTAGGCAGACAGACAGACAGACAGCTTCCTGCAAATCACATCGTGTACTGGTATGGGCTTCCACCTGGGTATCAGCTTTTCATCCCGGCTCCAAAGAGGCCTGTTTTTTAAGTCTTGATTTAGAAATCTCATCTTCGAGCTGAACTGCGTTCACAGCGAAGGGGCTATTTCCCTTGTGTTAGTTAAGGGTTTGATGCTGTGAAAACCACCAACGAAAGGAAGAACTCAAATGTAAGCCATGCCAGTCACCAGCACAAAAGAATGTCTAAGCCAATTATTGAGCAACTTTTTGAAGGAACCAGACTATTGGAAATGAGAAGAATGCGTATCCAAGACATGTTTATTGCGGGGTTATTTGTACTACTAAAACACTGGAAATCACCGAAACGCCTAACTTGGAGTGATTAAAGGAATGGGGCCCATCGTTCCAGCATTTTGCAGTGGTTGCAAACAACCAGGTTGAGCTGCAGGTACTGGCAGCAAATGATAACAAAGGTAGATTACTAAACCGAAGAGAGGTACTGAGCAACGAAAAAGAACAGTCCCGTTTCAGTCTTGAAACCTACATATTCGCGTGCGTGCCTATGTGATCAGAACAAATGATAGAATATGTTCGAAGTTACTGGTAATGGAGACTCGAGGGGGAGAGGGATCACGGGTCGTGGGGTGGAGGAGGGCCAGCTTCATGCTGTAGACATTGTAAATGTATTCTCAGCGTAAAAAAACACAACGCTCGAATTTAGATTTCCACCAACCAATTGTAATCAAAATAAGATGTATTTTCCACTTAAGTCGGCTGGGTAAAAAAAAAAGCTACTTCCTTTCACATCGTCCCAAAATTGCAGGGATTAAATTTCAGGCTTCTGTCCACATCCATCACTGAATTGTTCCTCCTTCCATGGTGAGCAGACCAGGCAGTCGGTCTTTCAAGGAACCCAGCGCAGTAACAGGAAAGTTACTGGCTCACCCAGGTCTGAGGAATGCTGTTCAGGATATGCTCAGGAAGGGGACGCAGTACTCGGCCTTTCGCTTGGCCAGTGCGTGAACAGAGGCTCAGCGAGCGTCCTAGCGGGAGACAGGCTAAACTGGATGCCCTCCCCTTTTCCACGTCCACAGGACCCGCCAGGTGGACAACGGCGGGGCGTGGACTCGAGGTGGCCTCCGCACCTGGCACAAGGATATCACAGAGCGCCTGTCCGCACATGAAGAACGTGACCTGTGCATGCGAATAGGAGTTGCAGAATCTGCAAGGTAAGGAAAGTTCCAGAGAGTTTCCACATCTGCCCTGCAATTTTGCTTATACTATTAATTTACCAAGACAGAGTAAATGTGATAACTCACTATTTTTATTCGAGATGCATGATAAACAGTGAAGATACCGTCAAATACTACTTTACAAAAGCTGCGGTCAAATAAATCTAAGCTGAAAGCTGAGAAATTGTGTTCCACACTTTATATACAGAGTCTGTTAGTTCCCCCTTAAAAGGGAGAATCTCCTGATGGGTTTAAATATGATCTGGGGTGCAACATTAGCAGTTGTGAGGGGGCGTTTAATGTCAGCAACTGTCTCAGGTCCCCTCCACCTCCAACCCCAGAGTGTGTGTGTGTGTGTGTGTGTGTGTGTGTGTGTGAGAGAGAGAGAGAGAGAGAGAGAGAGAGAGAGAGAATGTGTGCATGGGTTATCCAACTCATTCCTCTTTCCTTCAAAAAAAAATTAAATTTGTCTCACCTATTGAAGCTTCAAGATAAACTTTAGAACCACTTTATCAAGCTCCAAAGGAACTGCAGAAGCGGAGTAAATGCTGAAACATTATAAATTGATTTGGAAAAGAGTGACACCGGTAATATTCCAGCTTCGCACCAAGGAAAAATGATGTTTTACTTCATTTAAATCTTCTACATTGCTCGGGAAGTTTATGTAGATTGTCCATAAATATGCCCTGCACATTTCCTAGTAGAGTTATTCCTTGGTATGTGCATTATATAATTTTTAAAAATGCAATGCTATCCATTTCAAATGAATTAAGCCATTCAATTAAGTTATCCAACTAAGCCTTAAGGAGACCCTTCAGGAGCCGGCCTGCCTGCATGAATAGTGATGGATGATTTGTAATTAGCCTATTAATTTCATCCATAAATAGGAAATTATAAAACTCTTCAAAAGGCACTTAAAATTTTGAGTTCTATCAAGTAGGCTACGCATTCGCCCTAGCGTCTTACTCACGGTTGCATTTACACTCCCCGGAATTACCGAACCCGAAAATGTGCTGCACAGCCCTTAGAACTGGGCCTGACGCGGGGCTATTCCATAAACGTGAGTGTGCGTTGTTAGGGCGCAGGGAGAAGTGTCCACCGGCTCCCTGCTTGGCCACTAACTCGGACTCAATGGCCGCCGGCCAGTGTGGGGGCGTGTCTTCGGAGCTCAGCCCGCCAGGCCCCCTGCCCGACGCTGTCCTCTGGTGCAGGGCTCTCCGGGAGACAGCCCCCAAGACTGTGTGCACATCGCTACGACCGCCGGACGTCCCCACGCCGGAGGGTCCGGTGAGCGTCCTCGGTGCTCACAGTGGAACAGGGAACTCCAGATGGCCACGCGGACTTGCCCACCGAGGCCTGGCACGCAAACCCCGAGGCTGACGAACCTGTCTCTGACCTCCTTTGCTCAGGTTCCCCGCATCCACCTTCCCCTCTTTTCCAGCGGGACATGCCCAGGGGTAGTCTGCCTGAGGGCTGCCTCGACTGAAGGCTGGGGTCCCAGAGCTACCGCAGCCCCTGCCTCAGGCCCAGGGAGCCTCCCGTCCTCCAGAGACAAGCCCAAGTCACACGCCACTATGCGTCCCCCGGGCTGTCACAGCGGTCTGTCGCTATGTTATCACTCACTTTTCACATCTGTAGCGTGGACAGAGCCGTATTTACCTAGAGATGGTGAAGATTAAATAAATCAATATTTGTGAAGTGCTTAGGATCGCATCTTGCACAAAGCAACGCTCTGTAACTGTTTCTTTCTTTTTTTAAAATTAATCCTCTCCTGAGGATATGTTTATTTATTTTAGAGAGAGAGGAGGAGAGAGAGAAACATCAGTGTGAGAGAGAAACACGGATCGGTTGCCTCCGGCATGTGCCCTGACTGGGGCTTGAACCCTCAACCTTTTGGCACACAGGACGATGCTCCAACCAAAGGAGCCACCCGGCCAGGTCTATCACAATTTCTTAAGTAAAGGAAATGGAATTAGCAAAAGTCTACCTTAAACGTGAAGGGGAATTTTTAAAGACAATCCCAATTTAAAAAAAAAAAAAAAAAACACTACATTTTTAGAATCAACTGTGTTTTAAAAGTCATTACTATACATGAGGCGTTACTAATCCATTCACTTGTGCGGGGTTACATAACAGACAAAAAACGTACTCTCCTGGGAATTTCCAGAACCCTGCAGCACAGCCAAAACACACTGACCTTGAATACATTGTTCCTGAGCAAAGTGGGTGCCCTGAGCGCTGAACTGATGTCACTACCTCGAACCTCACGCGCGGCGCCGAAGGCCCCCGCGCTGCACGATCTGACGGGCGTGCGGGGTGTGAGAATAATGCACAATTTTTAATCTCACTTAGCATGGATCATGCACTCCCGGAGCACTCGCACAAAACCATTCTCTGGTTCCTCGTGGTTTTCCGTCTATTCATCAGCAGAGAGACAGCTGGCTTGGGAGCTGGTGGTGGGTTTTTCCATTGTTTTCAAAAGACAGAGAACCGCCCGCGTGCTAACTTCCAGACTCCGCAGCCACCCGTCACCGGAAATCACACAGAAGAGGCCACTGCCAGAGAGTGACACGTGGCTCCGGTGGCCCCCGCTGCAAGGCCACTGCCAGGCTGTTGCTAGGCCACGAGGAAGGTGGCTCGGGGCAGGACAGAGCAACCCCACCTGCTTCCTCCACCAAAGGGGACACGCTCAGGGCTCACATGGCCAGAGTCACAGGGCCAGCCTATGGCAGGAGCCCAGGGCTGTCCCCATTCCCCAGGCCACTCCCCTGGAAGACGGCCTTCCTTTTGTTAAGGACCCTGAGGACTAGACCCAGGGAACCCCTGTGCCCGCTGGGCTTCTGCGTCCTTTGGCTAATTATAAACATGGCCCCTGGCTGGGTCTCGGTCTCTTCACCTGGGAAGTGGAGGGGTGGGACCACATGATTTGCACTATGAGTGCAGGTCATCAATAATGCATAATAAAAAAAATAGCAATGCATAATAAAATGAGGGGCTATAAATCAATAAGCCAGGTCCCCAGCTTAGTGTCAGAAATGGTGGGAAAGGAGCAAAAGGAGCTCGGACACTCCTAAGTTTTCAGATAAAAGTGGCATCGATCAGGCAGACGACATCACGGGGCATCATGGCTTCCCTGCGTCCCACTCGAGTTCAGAGAACAAGGTGCCCACGGCGGTGACTGAGGCGCACAGGCAGACACCCCTCGGCTGTGACGCCTACGGAAGCCTGCAGATGCAGCCAGCTGGCCATGCTGCCTCCCGACCCCCTCTCCTGTTCTCGACAGGCCCGGTTCTGCTCTCTACTCTCCCCCCGGCGAGTCCAGAGCTTAGTTTCATTGAGCTCTGCGCTGTCACGGCTGAATATTCCACCTGGCATGTAGTAGGTGCTCAATAAATGGCAATACCGCCGCCCCCCAACACATACCCTCAAAACTGCACAGCAGCTACGGTCTTTACACAGCAAGACGCTGCTTTCCTCTCCTCTGCTTCCCCACCATCGATCCATTCGTCAGGACCCTACTGTAACCACCGCCATGCGGGACCCTTCCGGGGAACACACGCCACTTTTCAGAAAAGCGACGCAGCTGCTCCCAGCTGCGTGTTTCCATGTCCGGGGTGAGTGTCTGCAGACCCGGCCTCGCATCCGTGTTCCTCTCTGCTCCTTGGGCTCAAGTGCCGCTCTCCCCGTTGGCTGTCAGAACACGCGTGGCCTGCTCTCCTGCCCGCCTCGATGTCACCGTGACTACGGACTCCCCCGCAACACACATCATTCCTTAGCTGCTCTTTGTACCACTGCCACGTGTGCCGGAAATGCTACAGCTGCCTGAACCCTTGAGACCCCCCCTTGGTCACCCGCCCTTCCTTGGATGGGACGGGATAGGACACTAAAGATTTCTGCAGTAGGTCACAGGGCAGCGTCCCTGAACAACTCTTGATTTCTCAAGGGCCTCCCCTCTGCCCCCACCTCCTTCCCCAAACCCTGAAGTAAATTCAAGGCAAGTTCTTCCCTCTTTGAAAGGCTACAGCTAACGGCCCCTCAAGTTTAAACTTGAAAAGCACATGCGCCTACCCCACCAAGTTCCAGGGCCTCGGGAATAAGGGACGGGCCCATTCGAAACAAACCAGGAACAGTTCCATCAGGGGCTGCTGTGAAATTCAAAAGCAGGCCGGGGTTCGGAACTGAGTGTGCTTCGGGAACCCACCCCCCACACCGGGCCGTGCTGCCTCGGGGACACCCACGGGCTGACCCGGTGTCCGAGCACAGCCCAGGAGACAGACCTGCCTGGTGCCCGGCAATTACAGGGCAAGGCTGCAGGCAGCAACGAGAACCGAGAAACAAAGCTTTCTGTGAAACCAGAAACCACACAAGGTCACGAAGACAGCGAGAACTTGCAAATCCCCAAAGCCCTTCGGGAAGGAATTTTCCTAAGCACCTGTGCCCAGGGCTGAAACGACGCGGGCTTGACACGTACCTGAGACGACAGGAGCGCAAATCCAGCCGCCCCGCCGGGAAGACCACTCAAGGTCACGGGTGTTGAAGACGTGGGTCTCTTTCAGGCTTCCCTGTGGAAGGACATCCGGGCACACACCCAACAACAGCTCTGAAAACACCCTTGGGATAAGACGGGCAGGCCACACACGGCCTCGCTCAGGGACTCGGCCTCAGATGAGCTGAGAGGGGGGGGCAGGTCAGCAGGGGGTGGCGGGGTCACCTGGCAACCCCTACTACCTTCAGAGTCCCTGACTCAGCCCAGGAGCTGGTTGGAGAAGCTTTTAAAAGGGACGCTTATGAACACATGTACACAGAAGGCAACTCTGCTAATAACTAATAAGGTAAAAAAAAAAAGAAATACAATCTCTCTTGCCCCACCTGCCCTCCCTCCGGTTTAAGAAAAGTCACCAGAAAGAGAAAACGAAGCCAGTCAGAAGCTGCGGGAAGGACGCACGAGCGTGTGCGATTCAGAAAGTCTGCGTCGTGCGGAGAAAGCGGAACAAAGGCCACCTGCGTGCCTGGCAGGTGCTCACCGGCCTCCTTAGGCAAACGCTCTTTCGACCTCAGCATCCTTCCTCCCACACACAGGCGTGCAGCTCAACAGGCCAGTGGTTCTCAAGGCACCGGACAGAGCCGGCAGCCGCAGGGTCTCGGGAGAACGTGTCAGAGGACCCGCAGAGTCGGAAACCCTGGGGGCCCAGCCAGGTGACTTCTAACAAGCCCCCCAGGGCTCTGGTCCCAGAATCACCACACGGGATGGGGGTCCTTCCCCTGCTGAGCCTGGCCCAGCCTCAGCTGGGGCTCAGCGGCATATACTCCGTTCCAGGAGCCAAGTGCTGTTCCCTGCCTCCAGCCTCAGAGGGGCAGAAGCCCCCTCCCCAGGGCTTCCCTTGGGGACGGTCTGGAGGTGGCGACGGCAGCGTCTCGGGGGGCTGAGACGTTAAGGAGAAGAGCTCCATCTAGGGAAAGCGGTCCTCAAACTTGTTTGCATGCGGTACTCACCTGAGAGCTTTAAAAACACCGATGTCTGCAATGCCGTGGGCCATGAGACGTGCAGATCCAAACCACAGTGAGATCGCACCTCACACCTGTCAGAGGGGCCACCAGCGAGAAGACAGGAAATCACAAGTGTGGGCCAGGACGTGGAGAAAAGGGGGCCCTTGTGCACGGTGGGTGGGACTGTAAATTGGTACAGCCGCTAGAGAAAGTAGTACGGAGGAGACGACCTAGGACCCGCAATTCCACCTCTTGATATGCAGGGTGGGCAAAAGCAGGTTGACAGCTGTGAGTACATCAAACACAGTTTATTCTTGCATTGTTATTTGTTAATTACGGTATTATTTTCCATACAAACAACTGTAAACCTACTTTTGCCTACCCTGTATACCCAAAGGGACTGAAATCACCGCCTGGAAGAAACACTGGCTCCCCCATGCTCAACGCAGTACCATTCACAACAGACAGGACGCAGAAGCAACCCCGGCGCCGTCCACGGAGGAACGGATAAAGAAAACGTGGTGTGCACGTACACACGGTGGAATACGATTCGGCCACAGAGAAGAAGGAAATCGTACCATTTACGACAGCCTGGATGAACCCGGAGGCCATCGTGTTAAGTGAAAGAAACCCGACAAAGTTTAGGGAAGGACGAAGGCATCGTGTCACTTATGCGTGGAACCTGCAATAAAATGGGGAACTCAGAAACGGGCAGGGTGGTATTTGCCAAGAGCCGACGCGGTGGGGAAAACAGGGAGAGGCTGGCAAATGGGTACAGATGTCCAGTTATAAGAGGAGTAAGTTCTGAGGAGCTAATGTGTAACGTTGGGGAACTCAGAAACGGGCAGGGTGGTATTTGTCAAGAACCGACGCGGTGGGGAAAACAGGGAGAGGCTGGCAAATGGGTACAGATGTCCAGTTATAAGAGGAGTAAGTTCTGAGGAGCTAATGTGTAACGTTGGAACTATGCTGTGGAAGCGGAATTTGCTAAGAAAGTGGAGCTTAAGCGTTCTCACCAAGCAGAAAACATTACAGAGTAACTATGTGAGATTATGGAGACGCTCATCGGTGTGCATCAAACCACTGTCTTGGGTACTGGAAGTGTATACAATGTCATTTGCCAGCTATGTGTCGGTGAAGGAGGGGGAAATGCCCACGCCCTGTCCCTCCCCCAGAGGGGTGACTGAGTCAGCCTAGGCAGCAGGGCAGCCCTGCTCCAGAATTTTCAAAGCTCCCTGGGTGATAACAACGAGCAAACGAGTTTAGGTCCCCCGCTGACAGGGGACTCAGACAGCAGGGATGGGGCGGCACGCGGGGGGTAGCTGACGCGGGGCTGTCGAGGGTGGATGACAGGGGGAGGGACTTCTCCCGCCAGGCTGGCCTAAGACAAGTCCAGGGTGGCCCCACAGGGTGTGCTCCCAGGGGCCCGACCACCACCGAGGGCTGGGCGCAGGTCGCCTCGGCGTTCCTGATTAGTTTGCGCCACATTTGGGGTTCTTCTCACCCATGGTGTGTGGCCGCTACACAGTGCAATTGGGGTGGCTGCCCGAGGGAACTCTGGGTGCTGCGAGCGAAAAGAAATGGCCGTTGGTCCATGTCTCCCAAGGCACCTCACCGCTTAAGCAACACTCCATGCCAACCTTCGAGCCCCAATTTCACATGCTTAATTAAAAACTTTGTCATTGGCCCTGGCTGGTGTAGCTCAGTGGATTGAGCGCGGGTCTGTGAACCAAAGGATCACAGTTCGATTCCCAGTCAGGGCACATGCCTGGGTTGCAGGCCAGTTCCCAGCATGGGACACATAAGAGGCAACCGTACATTGATATTTCTCTCCTTCTCCCTCTCTCCTACCCTTCCCCTCTATAAATAAATAAATAAATAAATATTTTAAAAAAAAAAAAAAAACTTTGTCATTGGCCCTGGCTGGTGTAGCTCAGTGGATTGAGCTCGGGCCTGCGAACCAGAGGATCGCGGTTCGATTCCCAGTCAGGGCACATGCCTGGGTTGCAGGCCAGTTCCCAGCAGGGGACACACGGGAGGCAACCGTACATTGATATTTCTCTCCCTCTCCCTCTCTCCTACCCTTCCCCTCTAAAGATAAATAAATAAAAATCTTAAAAAAAAAAAAAGATGAACCCCCTTAAAAAACAAACAAACAAACAAAAAAATTTTGTCATTGGAATAAGCTATCTAGCATGTAATACCCCCACCCCACCTTCCTTCCGGGGACAGATGCATCTCTTAGGATCGAGTTAGAGTTCACAGGTGCCTGGATCTTCCCCGATTATGTCTCTTTATAAAGTAGGACTTCCAAGCCAGCAGCAGTCGAAAGTGAGCTTCACTCGGAGCCTGAAAATGTGCACAGCCCTGGCAACATTCTCTGGATGGCGATGTGCGGGAGGGTAGGGCAGGGCGCCCGCCTGAAACACAAGCCACTTAGGTATCTAGTGCAGCAGCAACAACAAGAAAGGGGCTGGCTACTGTAGCCAGGGAGGGAGGAGATTACAAAGTTTCCCCACTGGCAACAGTCGTCTGATTCTCTCACCTAGACTCGGCCACAAGTGGCTCGAGGTAGAGGGGCACGTAAGTAAAGGTAAATAAGGCAAGGCCGTCTAAAGCTGAGGTTGGAACATAAATCCACGCATTTATAACACCGACGCTGGATGTCAACGGTAACTGGAAAAGACAATTAAAGAATAAAGTAAAGAAGCTTGTCGCTGTTTTTCCTGAGACCGTGTCAATTCCGTAGGCTTTTTAGACAGACACAAGATCTTCACTTCGAGTTCTGCCCTCAGGACCTGGACCTGCTTGTTTACTTCTCTCCATCTTCTTTCGGCTCCCTTGACAGAATCTTCAGGTTTTCTTCAGATAACTCTTACCCACGTTTAATTGTTTACTCCTAGGCATTTTATCTTTTTAACAGCAACTGTAACATTAATGTGTTCCATTCTGTCTTCTAATTGGTTGTTTGAGGTGATGAAGGCTATTGATTTCTGTTTATTAATGCTGTATCCAGTCACTTTACAAAATCTCTTATCATGTGTTTAAAAAAAAAAAAAAGAGCGATTTGAATCAAAAGGTAGCAATGGCTCTACCCAGAGGGAAGGAGAATGACTCTGGCCTTCCACACCCCTCCCCCACCCCCGACTTAAAGGAAGTGTAATCTTGTGATCAGCAGGCACTATGGTACGGTCCTTTCTTACCTTCCACAGAAAAAATACCAAACCTGCCCTTCCTGTTCCACATGCCCCCACCTTTGCCCACCAAAAAAATGACCTTTGGACGTCATCCTTCATTCTAATTCTTCAGAACCTTTCCTTCTGTTCAGAACAGCCTGTTCAATATTAATTCTATAAAGTACAGCCACTGCTCCTTGTGAACTCATTTATTAAAAAAAAAAAAAAAGTACAGCAAAAATAACAGCTGCTCTCAAAAAGTTCCTCGTCTTTCCAGACAGAGGCTAGAAAGGATGAATACATCAACTGTAAGAAACAGTCACAAATCTAAAACTGTGATTTTTAATCAAGGTGGTTCAAGATTGATTTCACATACATTTTAAACCCAGAAAGCTTCTAATCAAGCACCTGTTTGACATGTTCAGAGATTTGCAGATGACTCCACAGATGCCGAGAGGTCATATCGTAAAGGTAAAAAAAGTGCACGCTTTTAGTTCGGCAGAAGTTCTAGGCTTTTCCACAGTGTGTGCGCAGGGAGTTCTCACTGGAGAGCCCTGGGGGGAAGGGGTGCACCAAGAATGCAAGCAATGGATGCTCTGGGGAGCTCAGCTGTGCAAACTGGTCTTTCCTCACCTGTAACCTTTTCCCATGCTGCTGAGAAGTTAAAGGCCTTCCCGCCTACTTAAAAAAGGGTCAGGGTGCTGGGAAAAGAAAGGAGGGGGGGAAGAAGGGAGGGAGGTCAGCTAGAACATCAGGAACTCGATAGCCCACGGCCAACACAAAGAACGCCCTGAGCTTTGTGACAATTGCCAATAACTGAAGAAATAAGCAAACAAAGCGAACTTAACGCTTCAAATTCTCCCTCTTCCTTATCGTGGAAAATGTGCACAGCGAAACAAAGGCCTGATCTCCTGATGTGCAGGTTGGTGCTTGTTCACGGATGGACGGACGGCAGTGGGAACCCAAGCCCGGTCCGAGACAGTCTTTCGGAGACACATGGGGGCCCCATCAGAGGTCTGCGCTCTGGAGTGGGGAGCACGTTCTGGCCCAGATCCCATGCCTCACCCTCCACATCCCCGGTTTCTGGGTATCGCGACAAAGAAAACCGGTTCTCAGCTTAAGTAGGTGGCCTGGGCCCCTCTGCACAGCAAATGCACATGGGTGTGTAAGGGTGCACACACCCGCACATGGGTTTGCTCTGTGCAAGAGAATCTGGGGACCCCTGGGAAACACAGAAAAGGAGAGTGAGGGATGGGCAAATAGAGGGGAGAGGAATAGGAGGCCATGCGTGGGGAGAGCGGCCACGCATCCTACTCAGCATCGTTCTCCAGAAAAGTACACATCAGCTGTGCTGCCCCCCCGCCCGCCATTAGGGAAATCAGAACGTCAGGGTCTGCATGTCAGTCACCTGCCCCATCTCCGTGCTGGGCACCGGGACAGAAGGATGGACCAACGGATAGATGGAGTGAACAAAGACAGCAGGGCCCCAACACCCACCCCCTGTGCTCTGAGGGCCCCTTTAGATTGTCAGAGGCACTTCAGCACGTCCTGGACAACCCCCCCCCACCCCACCCCCGCATCAACAGTCCCCACTCGACGTTTCACTCAGGGGATTAAGCCAGAAGTAGCACTTCTCCAACTTTCAATGTTCAAATATCGAGACCTGACTGGAACCCTCTGATGGATGATTTCGACAGGTTTAGGGCCCAGGAATTTCTCAGAGAAGCTGTGGACAAATTTTGACACAACATTGAAGATGGATCCCTCAGCTCCCCACACCCCTAATCTCTCCCACGAGACCCTGAATCTCTCCCACGAGACCCCGAATCTCTCCCACAAGACCCCAGTTCCAAGGTCCTCGGAGTAAAAATCGGTGCCCACACCTCTCCCTTCTCCTAACGGGGATTAAAATCCCAGCACAGGGACATCTGGCCAGTCTGCGGTCACTCGTTACCTGGAAGCCCACTGAGGGGGTGGAGCCCCTGGACTCCACGTCTGGGGGGAGTTCCAAGCTAGATGCCGCACAGAGGGCACAGAGGGGGAGCACTGGGACCGAAGGGATACGCGGGGCAGCCAACGGCCACCTTTCACCCAGAGACCCACGGAGAACGGGGCAGACCATGGACCGGCCGAGACAACACGCACAGGCAGAACCCACAACAGAAGGTCAAGGACAACCTCAAATCCCACTTTTGAAAAACTCCGCCTAGAAAGACCTTTGAGCGTGTGCCATGAGTTGCTCGTTCAAACAACAACAACAAAAAACCCAAAACAGCTATTTTTTGAGGCTCAGAGCGTCAAAGCCATGCTGCTTGGCAGACAGCTTGTCCAAAGGTGGAAGAGATGCATCGATTCCCAAATGAGACCCAGCGAACAACCGCGTCGGAGCAGGCAAGGGGAGGCGCCGACAAGCCCCTTACATACGCTGCCCGAGGGAACCTCCATCCCAAATGCCAGCGATCAGTAATAAAAAAAAAAATTCCGTGTCACTCAGCTTGGGCTTCGGTTTTTGTGACCAGCAGGCAGCACGTACGCCATGATGCCGAGACCAGGGGCCGGGTTCCGAGGCCCTTCCTCCGGGTCCGAGGAAAGGGAGGTGACAGGGCCTGCCTGCTTCCCCTCACGCCTACGACGCCGTGGCTGGGCCGAGGGTTTGCGGGGGCCCCGGGCGCGGGCCTGGGCACACCGACCACCCCACAGGCTGCCACGGAAAAGGCGCGGGAGGAAGTCAGCAGAGAAGGTGGCGATGCGAGCTCCCTGCCACTCCTGCGCCGGCGCCTCACACTCATTAGAGCAGAAACAGGCGAGCTGGAGATGCGTTAGAGGCTTTTGGGGACCTCAGCAACGCACCCCGAAGCACATCCCGTTTCGGACAAACCAGCCGCAAAGGCACGCCGTGACGGCAGAGAAAAGCTATTTTTTAAACCGTCTGCTTACAAAGAAAATACAAAGTCCTTCTGCTTAAGATTTTTCGCCACGCTAAGTGAAATATGTATTTATACGCTTAAAACAGTGGCTGGGTCTCTCGATACAGAGACCCTGCATCAAAAGAGTTAAAATGATGATGAGTGAGAGCAGATGAACTATTTTTTTTTTAAACAAATATCAAACGGGTTCACGTTTCACATTGTCTGAACGTATTAATATGTAAGCTCTGAGGGGCCAGAGTCACTTTTACTTTAAAATCTGATAGCTCTTGCACAATGCCCCAGTGTGCCCGAAGGGTATCTGATGAATATTTTCTTTGGAGACTACATATCAATTGAAATCAAAGTAATCAAAAAACAAAAAAAATCAGTGCATCAGAAGGGACCAGGAGACTTCAGCCCAATTTCCCGGACGCGTGGGCTCCCCCACGGTCCCGAAGGCAGAGCGGGTACGAGAACAGAAACTGTATTTCCCTTCGGCAACCCGGACACAGAGGCCGCCATTTCCTCTGTCTGTCTAGCGTTCCAAGTGTGTCTTGCCATCACCCTGAACTTCCCCTCCGTCCCAGGAGTCACACGACACAAAGCTGGACCCTGCAGACTGAGGAGCTCTGGGGACTTCTATTCTTGAGTGCCACCCCCAAACAGACACGCAAATATTCAAACAATGCTAAGGATCCGACGGGAGCCATCAGAGGGCACAGTGTCCCCAGTGGTTCCCTATCACGACAGCGCCAGCGGGAGGTGGCGCCCCAGCCAGCCAGGGGCGCTGGCGGCCCAGATTCCCAGACGCCCAGACAAAACAAAATGGGTTCAAGGGGAAGCTGGGTTTCGGCCCACCGTCCCTTTCCACCCTGGTTTAAATAAGATCCATGTATTTTAATCTACTAAATGCTGCCATTTCTAAAACCTTATCATGGTAAAAACAAAAAACAAAAAAAAACAAAACGAAAAACCCTGCCTGCAGGGTTCCTGTGCATGCAACTTGTTGAACCTTCAGAATTAAATACGCTTACATTTACATTAGCTGGGCTGTTCCAAACAAAATTTGTTTGTGAGACTTTTATTTTAAAAACATCTTGTAGAGGGAGAAATAGGAACCTTACGTTTGGTCTTGAGGTTTCAAAGTTCCATGGAAAGGTGAAAACAGTGCAAACCACACCCAACCAGGTCATGGCAGCTAAGCCTTGCGCATTAAGGCACCCCTCCCTCCTTCCCACTCAGGGCCACTGCCTGGATTTGAGCCCATCTGGAAAGGAAAGATGGAGCAGAAGAACGCGTGCTCAGAAACGATATTTCCCCTAAACTATCAAAAATAATTTCCCTGAACTGAGATCATCCCCCTAGTTCACACATGAAAAGGTGAGTGGAGACCCTAACACATGCATGTAAAAATGAACCATTTACAGCTAACAATCCAGAGAACACAGAGAAAATAGAGATGGAAAGACGAATGGCTTCCGCCGACTCGTGTGCAATGCTCATCTGCGCTTCCGCCAGCTCACGCAGCTCTGCGCGGAGTGAGAGGGCAGGTGAAGCCCGCTCCGACTTCCCGCAGCCCCCCAATAATGCGGTTGGCTGCAAGCGTTGGAGTTGCTCTACAAATAGAATGATACACTTGCCACTTACTTAAGTAAGCTTCTGTGGAGATTTTCACAGGAACCTGAATTAACAAAGTAACTGACTTAGCGCAGAGCTCTAGGTACAAGATGATCCCAACGTAACAGCTCACGGCAGTGTGGCTTCCAATGCCTCCAAGAATAAATCTATAGGTTCGTTTCCTACCAGCCACAGTAACTGCATCCACCCTGGCCGAGGGGAGCATTGTGACATTCCTCAAAGGAAGACTAGAAAAAGAACCACAGGGGTACAGATAGCTCCTTGCAGACCCACAGAGAGTTAAATAATCGAGAAATGAGCAACTCGATCACCAGCTCAACCACTCAAATCCTGCAGCTCTTTGAAGACATATTCACAATACTCCTTGAAGCATATTAAGAATATTAAGATATAGTAAGAATGACCGCTTAAAAAAGAGAGCCACCATCAGCAAATAATGAGAAGAATGACCCTAGAAGGATAGAATGTAATAACACATTTTTACCTTTCATTAACTGTTCATGAAATGGAAATGTTCGGAATGCCTACATCGACCGTATTTCGTGAAAGTACAAACCTGTTAGGCGGACGAGCCAGAGACAGTGGGTTGTGGGCGTCAGCAGGCGACGACCTCACAAGGGAGCATGGACTTGACACTCGGCAGTGCCGAGTGGGAGAGGACAGAACTCCGGGATTCGGAAAGCCTCGTGGGATTCAATCCACTGCTTGGGTGATGGGCGGTTTACTAGTATTGCATTTAGGGAAGCCTGCAATTTAATGGCGGAGGGCGGGTCCCGGGCCGTCAGAAACCCTCAGTGACTGGAAAATGGAAAATACTTGCAAAGCCCTGATGTCTCTCTCCCTTTCTTTTTCCCTCCTTTCCCATCTCTCCAAAAATAAATACAACCTTTTTTTTCTTAAGGCAAATATTCCACCATATACATCAGAAAGGAAATCTTAAAACTGACTCTCAGTGGCTCAGGAAACACAAGGGAATCGCAGCGGAGCTGGACTCGTGGGCAGTGTGAGAAACGATCGTTCCAACAGTCAGTGTCATTAAAAATACATACTAGGGATTGTTGCAATGGGTTTAGTATTTTCAGGTATTTTACTGCCTCTGAAAACTCTTCACAATCTTTGTAAAGTCTCCCCTTTCTCTTCCGAAAGCCTCTATTGGTAATGAAACCTAATTTCCCTTATTCGCTAAGAGATCCTGGCGTTCTCCGGCATGTAATTCCTTTCTTGAAAACGCGAGACCAACATTCTATGTAAGTGGTCCTCATGAAGATTGATGATTTTAGCAAATAAGTAATTTACTTTTACTTCCAAAGGTCCCTTTCTTCTTTACTCGTGACAAAACTAGTGTAACACACACACACACACACACACATTTTTAAAGGAAAAACAAAAAGATACGGTTGTTTGTAACTATTCCTCCATTGCATTATCAATTGAAACATTCCTGGGAACTTTTTCTGATTCATAGGAGGAAAGTTACATCCCAGCTAAGACACAAAAGCCTCCTGTAATTAAAAGCTCTGCTAAGCCCGGCAAGCTGATCCTGTAGTGAAGAGGTGTGGGCTGAAGGAGGAAGGCAGTGAAATATGCAAACCGAGTATCTATTTATTGCTAATACAGCAGCTGCGAGAACAAATCAGATGCTGGGCCAAGTGTTCTCATCAACCAGTATCTTCCCCAGAAGAATCCAGACGCTGAAACACGCCCCCCGCCCCCTGCCCCTGAGCACGCAGGTGGGGCAGGGATGCTTTGAAAAAGAGACACTTTCACTGAAAGCCGCTGGACGGGATGCAGACCCGTTAGAAGCGCAGGGACTCGGTGTCAGGAGGGCGAGACCAGCGGATACGCCAGGTCAAGCAGATGAGGCTGTGCACTTCGGACGTGGTTCGGTGTGCTTCTCCCACCAGACCCTGAGTTCCTGGAGGTGAGGACGAGGGTGAGCTCGGCGCTGTACCCTGCGTGCCTACCGAGCATGGTGCTTGGCGTGCATTGTGGCCAATCGACGTTTGTTGAGATGCTGCATCAACCGATACTCATCACAGAAGAGCTAAGGGATTGGAATGGGACCTTGAAGAAAGGAAGGATGTGGAGGCACCCACAGAAGGAAAAGCTTTTCTGGCAGGGGCAATGGGGGCTCCAGGTCAGGGGTGACCACCGGACGACTGGGTATGATCAAACAGCTCAGCAGGAAGGGATGAGTCCCTGCCCAGCTGCACGGGGCCCTCCTGGCCCAGGGGCGGGGCGTGTCTGGTGTCCAGTGTCTGGATCCGAAGCTCTGGCCAACTCTCCCAGGTAGCCATTCTCAGACATGCTGTGCAGGCAGATCGTGAGGTCCTGACCCTTGGTCGGGGCCTTCTCTGGGAACTGGTAGACGAAACCGTTTCCTACCTGCTCCGTATTACCCCCGCCACCCCGCCCTCCCCTCCTCCGCCCTCCCACCTCCCGTGACTTTGTAGCTCCTTCCTCTCTCCCACTGCCACTCAGAGTTCTGCTCTCTCTCTGTGTCTGTCCCAGGAACTCATTTGGAATCCAGCGTGATCTGGGCAGTTATGCAATGGCAGACAGCGCTGACCGCTGGGGTGCCAATGTCGTGTCTCTGAGAGACCTGCAGCCACCAGGGCCAATGACAGCCAGCAACAGATGTACAAACACCCGAGGGCTCCACTGGGCCCAGGCAGCCTGGCCCCCAGCGAGTGCTCGGGAACACCGGGGACCACCTTCCACACAAGAGCTGCAGCACCCCCAGCAGAGCGGGTCCCCATTCATGGCCTGACGGTGTTTAGGCCCAGACTCACGCCCGCCCCAAGACGCTGTCAATCTGCACAGCTCTGTGCTAAACTGATCTTTATTTTACAGTTGACACAAAGAGTCTTTTTCGGAGTGTGCCGCTTTAAAAGGTTTTAATAAATGAAACATCAAAAAGCAAATGACACCAGCCAAGGAAAGAGTTGAGCAACAGCTCTCCCCCCCTTTCCACCACCCTAGCGTTTGTTTGGTCTGCATCAAATGCTACGGAAAACAGAAGACGCAGAACTTCTTACACAACACTGGACACGGGGTGGGGACTTAGAGTTCCCCAACCAGAGTCCCCACTTTGCAAAAAAAAAAAAAGAGAGAGAGAGAGAGAGAGAGAGAGAGAGAGGGAGAAATCCTAAAACCTCCTTCATGGCAATGGAGAACTACACTGGACACACTCCGGTCATCACAGGATGGTGACAGGCCAGTGTCCTGCTCCTGCCCAAGGGCGACCGTGGCAGACACCCAGCGCAGAAGCCAGCGCACACCCACCCACCCACCCGCGACGGCCACGATGGGCGCTCAGCTCAGCAGGAGACGCTCGAGGGCCCATGGAAATGGTGCACGTGACCCGGCCTCGCAGTAAATAATGGCCCTTGTATTGCAGCTATCGTTGTGAAAATCTGCAACACTTCAGGAGACCATTATGGGGCTATTAAAAAGATCTCGCACTCAGTTTTCGAGACGAGCTCAGCAGAACGCCATTACGGCGGTAATCACTTTATTTATCACTACGTAAACGGACCTTACTGCTTCATTTAAAAAAAAAAAAAGAAGAAGAAGAAGAAGAAGAGGGAGGAAAAGGTTGGTGTTCTCTTGCAACCACAGAGCAAAAGGCCGCGCGGCCCTGGCTGCAGATATGCTCAGCGAAGATAAGCAGCGTTTCAAAGGGCCGTGGGACAGGCAGCCAGCAGCGCTGAGTGACCTTGGCAGTCACACTGTGGTTGGACCTCAGAGGGCCAGGTGACGGGCGTTTGAACTTTCAGACCTGGTACACAGAGGTATTTTCAACAGAATCTGTACCCAAGGAACCCAGAAAAGCTGCGAAAGTATTCAACTTTATCTGACACAGTGCCCCAGGCCCCTATGCAACGTGAAAAAATTTTTCAGTTGTGTTTTTTTTTTTTTAACTCAGTATGGAAGTGGTTAAGAAATCTTCTGACATACATGCATAGCAACAATTTCCAGGTTCTTCCTTGTGTTGGCAATTTTGCAAGGACATGAAGCTATTTCAGCAGCACCTCGCGGCAGTAATGCGTGCGCTCATCAAGGAGACGACGCAGGGGCCCTTCTCCCGTGGTTCGAGGGACGCTGTCCGCCACATCCACCAAGGCCCTTGGGCCCTTACATCCGAAGATACTGAAAACCGGCAAAACGCACTGAAAAATGCCAGCGACACCACTGCGATGACAGTGAAGGATAAGCCTGTGCGGTCTGGATCCGATGCCGCTGTCCTTTGTGGGGCGCCCCCACGTCCCTTCGTATAATAAAGCGCCTGGGAAGAACAGCCACAAGCACCCGCGTCTGGGCCAGGCTGGGGGGAGGCTGTCTGCCTAGAGCTTCCCAGCCGTGAAGAGAGGCCACCCCACCTTCCCATGCACGCACACCCATGGGCGTACCATCGGCATCGTTAACAGAGACAGCTGCTCTGGCGGGACGTGTTATTCTGCGTGCCGAGTGAGGTCGGGGAGAGGGTGTCTGGGACCCGGGTGCGAAGGAGAGTCCTTCCTATAAGACAAGCACGCTGCAGGGTGTTTCCTTGACCCTAAATACCCCAATTTCCTGCAGCTAAACTAGGGGTACCCCTGCCCCCATGGGCGTGTCGTCACCCTGCAAAGGCGCATCCAAATGCAGGCAGGGCTGCACACTTTCCGTGGGTCCAGCCCACCAGGCAGCCCGTCGAAGCCTGCTCTAACGCGGTCCTGATGGGGAAGACGGGGCCTAAGCACACGGGCTTGGTCCTGCCCACCTGCCAGTCCCCTCTCTGAGGAACAAGGACACGGATCTGAAGAGCTTTCAGGGCCGGGGGCCCCGACATCTCCAGGGGAGACAGCAGGAGTGGTTTTCCACCGAGCGATGCAGGAAGAGGAGGCGGCTTGGGATCCTGCTGAAACCTAAGGGGTGGGGACTTTGCTGTTCCCTTTCCTGGCCGGGGACAAGAGCAACTTAGCAGCAGGCCATGTTTTCCCTCCCTCCTGTCATCTACCACCTGCTAGCGAGTCGCTGCTCAAGTGACACCAACCCGTGACCCGCATGCTGCTGAGGGCAGCTGTAAGCAGGCCAAGGGACCCAGGGACCTCAGGGACGGTACTCGAGCTGCAGCGCCCAGTGGCGCCAAACTAACCAGGCAGACAGAGGAGTCATTCAAAGGATAAGTAAGGGGGACACGCGTGGGGATGCAACTGGAGCACGGAAACTTTCTGAAAGAGGGGAAAAACAGTCAGAAACTTTCTAGAAAAGCTGGAGGGTGCAGAGAAACCCGAGGGGTGAGCTCTGCAGGTGTGCTGTACGCCACGGCAGCTGCCGTCAACAAGGCTGCACCGAACACGCAAAAATGCGTTAGGAGGGTAAGTCGCGTGTTCTTGCCACAGCAGAACAGTATTTAAACAAATAAAATCAAATGAACCGAAAATAGCTGTTGCTCTAGAGCCTCGATTTTCAACCGCCGTGCCGCCAGAATGTTTAAAACGCGCGGTACCCAACTACTTAGTCAGCGGCACCGACCCTTTTTCCCTTAGACCGTCCAATGGGAAAAAAAAAAAAAATGACAACAGCCACCATAACAATAGCAGTCCGGTGTAAATGAATCCAAATCATACCTCATTTTTATCTTGGCAAAAAATACAATATGTATTTTGGTGTGCCGTAGAATTTTAGGACTTCATGTGTGCCTGCGATGAAGGAGGTTCAAAATCGTTGCTCCGGAGCATCACGTTCTCGCTCTGGAGGATGCACGAGGAGAAATGTAGGCACCGAAGACCAAGGAACGAGAGCCCGGCGTCCAGGGGCCCAGGGGGACGGAGCCGGGGGACGGAGCCGGGGGACGGAGCGGGAGGCGGAGCTGGGGGGTGGCAGAAGCCGGGCGGCCACGTGCGGTGGTGGGCGCATCAGGGACTTGACGCTCGCACGTCAGGACAGAAAGTTCCCTTTCCCGCCGCTGGGCCCTGGCACACTGCGCAGAACACGGCTTCCAAATTAACGAGGGAATTGTTCCATTGACACGGGAACTGAGAGAAGCGGCAGGCAGATGCGTGGCAGCCACCGAGGAGGATGAGAGCAACGAAGCCCACTTGGCTGGTTACAGCAGTAAAGACAGGCCAAGCAGGACTCTTCTGCTAAAAGACAGCACTGCCATGCTGCGCTTGGAAAGCCTCGCTCTGTTTGAAACAACGATGCAGCCCTGGCTGGCGTAGCTCAGTGGATTGAGCGCGGGCTGTGAACCAAAGGGTCGCAGGTTCGATTCCCAGTCAGGGCACATGCCTGGGTTGCAGGCCAGGCCCCTAGTTGGGGCCACGTGAGAGGCAACCACACATTGATGTTTCTCTCCCTCTCTTTCTCCCTCCTTTCCCCTCTCTAAAAATAAATAAATAAAATCTTTAAAAAAAAAAAAAAGAAAGAAACAACGATGCAAACAAACAAAAACGTGGGCCCCGCCCAAGACAAAGTGACAAAGAAAGTTAACACGGGAAAAGCTGACTGAAGGTTTGCCAAGTAAACACAAATAAAAAGAAAGCCAGGGTGGAAATATTAAAGTTAAAGATCTCAAGGCCACAAAGGGTAAACCGGACAAAGAGAGGCACGACATCATGGCAAATCTGGCGTCGGAGGCAAAAAGAAGGATCAGACGTCTTTTTGCATTGAACAAAATGGCAGGCAACTAGATTAAGCCAAAGCTCTTGGAAAGAGGAACGTATAAAAATGATAAACGCCACCTTAACATTGGACCGCCAGAAGCAAACAGATTTGGAGGCTGTGGATATAATATGATCAATAAGTTTGATTTACTAAATATAGAAAATGAAAGCTCTGCATTTTAGGAAGGATATCATTTGTAAGGCCCATGAGACCATTAAAAAGTGCTCATGAACTTGGACACAAGTAAACCTTAATAAGTGCCTGAGGAGACTTCGGAGCCATCTTCTTATATAACAACAGAGTGTCCAACAATAGGCAAAAGAAAATGCTTACAGATGATCTCGGAATCAAAGGCCAGGTACCTATTTTAATAACAAACCATTTAGAAAAATAACGAGAAGGAGACTAACTCTCCGAAACCAAAGGTGCATAGATGGCTATATATGTTCTCAAAGAAAATTTGCAGCTGCAAATGCCATTTTTTAAAAAAAGACTGGCAGCAAAATGAGACAGGCATTCAATTTAATAAACTAGAACAAAAAGAAGAGTAGAAGTAAGTTAATAAAAATTGCATGCTGAAATTAAATTAAAAAGATGAACATAAAATCAATATACCTAGTTCTTTGAAGAGAATAAGGGGAAAAGGAACAAAAAACAAAAATATGCATTAGTAATGAGGAAGGGGTAATGACCATGGGTATCAAAAAATTATAATATTTTTATGTATAACTCTATGCAGTCAACTTAAATGTTAGGTAAACTAATATCTTAGCCAGTAGTAAATCTCAAAACCCAGAGAAAAGGTAAAAGAAATGAATAGAACAACTGTAATATATTCTGGAAAACTAAAGAATGTGCTTCATAAGATTACAGAGGAAGATACCAGGGGCTCTCTCAGCTGACTTCCCTTTCCTATTTAATAGCTAGATGTTTTCTGTATTATGTAAATGTTTCCGAACTCTAGAAGAGGATAAAATTCTTCTTAAATCATTTTAAAAACATCAGCCTAATATCAGTAGGTGAGAGGGTGCAAATAAGGAGACAATCCTGGCTCGTCCCAAGGCTGCAGTCAGGAAAATTAAATAAAGTATTAGCAAATTAAATTTAGCAACATATCAAAAGAATACCTCACCAGAACAAATGAGAGTTTCTTCCAGGAATACAGAGATGATCCGGTATTGGGAAATCTAATCAACAGAATTCATTACACCACAAAATAGAGGCAAAAGCCTACAATTATATCATGCCAAACAGGCATTTAATAAAACTCATCAGCCTCTTTCAATAAAAATTAAAACGTGAATGGACACATACAACTTAAACGGGATAAACTAAATTTACCAAAACTTCACAACAAGCACATTCGATGCTTGGGACCCTGAGCTACTTTTATGAAAACAGGAACAGACGGCCACGCCCCTTCCCACAGAGACACAAGTGCCGGCCAACGAAGATGGGGGTCCTCACAGATGCGACGGATTTCCTGTGATCCCGTTTTACGATCAGAACGAAAGGCAGACCCAAAGAAAAACAAACCATCAGGAAGCAACGAGACTGCCCGACGACACGGGCGAGCACGACACACCCACACGGAAAGTTGCAGGGGTGGTGAATCTCACTTCGGCACACGCAAGCGACCTGAAGCGATAGCCATACTTGGACAAAAATGCTACAGAATGCTATATATAGACTGCTCTTTATATTAATAGCACGATCCCATTTGTATGAAAATTCCACAACCGTATTGTGTATGTGTGTGTGTATTTTTATATCCCATGAGAAAGAACATGGTAGAGACTATTTTCCTTACATAGCGTTTATTTTTCACTTGCATCACTTTTTGATTGCTTTTATTCAGAGAGAGAACATCCTAAGGAGAGCTTCCCCCCACCCCAACGCCCCCCGCCAAAATTCTGGTACGAAGCACCTTCCAAGCACACAAAGCTCAGATTCTCTGCATGCTGCCATTTCTTGGGCAGGGAGGAAGTGTCTTGGAGCAGCTGGCTTGGGTCCATTCCCGTTTGAGCCCTGACTTCACTTAGTAGTCAATTGCTTAGCCTCTGTCTCCTCATCTGTAAATGGGGCGCCTTCTCCCAACCCTCCTGTTGGGTTGCTTAAGAGGATTAAATGTTTGCACTTGACCTGCCATGCTAGTTCTTACTAGTGGCCTTTATTTGCTCATTCCTCTCAAAAATGAAGACACAGAGAACTAAGCTTCCCTCCCTGCGGGGTTCCCAGGGCCGCCTGGCAGTTGGTACCTAAATCCATCGCTGGTGCTACTTCCGAGCACAGCCCAGGATGTCTGCGGATTCCTTTTCACCGGCCCCGTTGCCTGCCACCCACGGGAGCCCAAGGGGACCAGAAACTGCTGGCATTGCTGCTACCGAGACCAGAGACGAGTGGGACCACACCACCAGCCTGGGACTGCTCGACTGCAGTCTGAAAAGCAGCAGCATCCCTCCGAGAGTCGCAGGCAGACTGTGGGCAGCGGCCAGGGATTTCCTGGAGAAGGTCCCTCAAGGTTCTTCCGGACAACAAAGGAAGCACCGGGGGAGCCCCTCCGCCCAAATCCCAGACGGGGATGCAGACAGGAAACGGCATGCAGGCGCACCTCGCCTGCTGCCCAGCTTCGGAGTTAATTAAGGGCCATTAAAAAGCAGAAAAGGAAAAGGAAAAGGGAAATTTTGAGACGGGGCCCCTCCAGTCCCAGTGCCGATCCCATTCTGTAAGATAGAATTCATTAAGAAAAAATACACAAGAGGAAAAAAACAACAGAGAAGGAAGAAAAAATACACAAAAAGGGGACAAGAACAACAGCAGAGAAGGAAGTTAAATCGTGTGCTGAAAAGACATTTACATTTTCTCAAGAAAGACAACTAAGACTTCCTGGAGAAATGAGCCAGCCAGGAGGGCGGCGAGAACGCCCAAAGCCGGGGGCAGACCGATCCCAGGTACCTGAGCTCCTCGCTACAAGGGTGCAGCCAAGAGCCAAAGGGGACACAGCTCCGCTCTGACCTAGAGCGTCCTCTCCCAGACACAAACGGAACTCGCGCGCAGGAGCGACGTCCCAGCTCGCGTCTTTGTGTCTCGTGTTCTTCAAGACGCTTCTTTCCAGATCCAAGCAGGATCATAAAAAGGAAATAAAACCATCTGCAAAAGCCATGAATTCACCGTGGTTTCACTAACGGGAATTCTTCCCAATCCCCTCCCCGATGATGAGTTAAAAGCTAAATGAGATGACTCAAAAGCTTCATTTATGTAAAACCCAATTAACTTTATAAATACACTTAGCAAAAAGAAACAGCACATCCCTTTAAGAATTTATATCGAAATGTATCCGATTCTCCAGTTCCCTCGTGGCATCTGGGTAACTATCATACGACCATTTTCGGTGTCTCATCTTGGATGTTTGAAATTGATAGAAATGGTACATTTCAATTAAAACCTAATTATGCTGCATTTATAATAACTCCGAGTACATTTAATATATATCACTAGTTGAAGCCATACTATTAACACGTACGATTTATTTAAGAGACAGAACTTAAATATGGTTTCACGTCATCAACCCTCCATCCCTCAAAGCAAAACCGCTCCGCAGGCGGCGGGACCTGCCACGTGCATGCCCTGCGTTTTCACCGTTGCGTCCCATTTCTGCACAGAATGACCTGGTCTGGGGTTCAGAAGATGGCCATACACGTCAAAAGTCCACAAATGAAAGGCTCGTTGCGAGCCTGTGCTTGTCATTGGCCAGTCCAGGGGGATGCACAAGGACACTGAGCACCGGCGTCCGCACAGGTGTCCAAGTGGGTACGGGGCCACCTCGACTCCGCACCCGAAGGATGAAGCTGGTACACGGCTCTGTGCGGGGGACCCCCGGAAGCACGAAGCCTGATGCTGTCATTCCCACGCAAACGAACGCTGACTCGGGCTGACACGCCAAGCGTGTAGGACAAACTGTAAAGGGTTTGTGTGATGGTCAGGGATTATCTGGGACCAGGCTGGGCTGGGAAGGGGGAAAGGATGGGGAGGAGGAGCTCCCCCAAAACCACAGCGTGGAGCCGAACAACCGTGTTATTTGGGCTTCTCGTGGGGCATTCCCCCAGCGGGAACACAAGCACCGCACACACGGGGTCCAAGAGCACCGGTCAGGGCACAGGTGGGCGGAAGTTGTCTGGGAAGCAGTGTGGCCACCTGGGTCAAGAGGCTTAAATTCATACCCTTCCTCCGGAGTCCTGTTTCGGGGGGTGCACCCCAAGAGAGGAATCTGAAGTAGAGGACAAGGATTAAGGTACGACAATGCCCGGGGCAGTCTTACTTGCCATCACGAAGATCTGGAACCGGTGCAAACACCCCGCTGTGGGCAGTGGCTACGTTCTTGGCGGCCCCTCCCTCCCAGCAACTGTGCGGGGCCCTCAGGAACGAGGCTGATGGCAAGACAAGCTCTACAACGCCAGGAAATAAACACATCGGTGGCAGAGGCTCGACTATGCTAAAATGTGTTTCTGAAATCTAAAAAAATCCTCATATATACTCAGCTGTTCTCAGTGATGGACTTACAGGGACTTGGCTTCCCCCCACCCCCGCCAAAATTCTTTAGCTTAGAGACAAACTTTGGTCCCTCAATGAGTAATTTTAGGCAATTTTAAAAACTGAACAAAATAGGAACACAATGGAGTAGGAAGAACACCACGCTGGGTTCACAAGACCGGAGTTGTGCTTTCAGATGGCTAAGCACCTCGGTGTATTCCTTTCCGCACCTGGAAGGTGGGAAACCGGACGAGATCATTCAAGGCCCCCTTTCACAGGTAAAGTGCACCTGGTCTGGGGGGCCAGCCCCCCCTGCCTGGGACCTGCGGAGCCTCCGGGCACAGGGCCGCCTTGACGGCTGCAGAGCTGGCCAGCCCAGACCCAGGAGGGGAGGTGCCCCGTGCCACTGACAGGCCTTCCTGTTCCTCAGCCCGTCCGGTCCCTGCCTGTCCCGGAGGCTGGTCGCTGCTCCTGTGCTGGACGAGCAGCTTCCTTAGGTCAGAGCTGAAGGGATGACCAAGGAGAAAGGCAGGTGAAAAGACAGGAAAGTCAGTGGAGTCAAAACGGTATTGCTATTTGCGCAGGGTCCGCCCTCACACCTTCAGGTCCCCTGTAGGGAAGGAAGAGGGAAAAGAAAGGATGGCCCCTCTTGGATAGCAATCCAGCAAACGTCTTTAGATTTCTCTCTCTCTCTCTTTTTTAAGCCAAAAACCAAAAGCCTGAGAATACTTATTTCTAAAATCCAAAATAAGCCAGTGACTCTCCCAGGTGACCCAGTGAACGTGACGGTGCCCTAGTCTGTCCGGGAAAATGGGAAACGTCACACCACACTGTCACCTGCCTGGCCCGGCCCAGCAACAGCCCAGTCTAATCTCCCAGGCCAAAGACAGCTCAGTAGGGTTCCATACTTCATTTTCCTGTTAGGCCTAACTGTTACCGACGTGATGTCGTTACAAAGTCAGCTCGCTCGGTAGATGACTGCTATCACATTCTAATTACAGAAAACACAAACAACGCGTGACCATTCATTATTAAGTAACAAGCGAGGCCACCGTTGCTCCTGGAAACTCTGAAAAATGAAAATTAAAGGCACAGTGGACAAGAGGGGCTTAAGAAACTGATCTTGATGAATTTCTCAGCTGTGTGACTAAGGAACGAGTGGTCAGATTTCACCTGCTGGACGTAGTTTCTGAGAGCCACACTGTTTAACTTGGTTAAATGTCAGGGCGACCTCAACCACTCTGTGTCACCAGGAACAAACAGAAACACAAATACTGAAGACACGGTTTTCACTTCCGCTCTCAGAAAAAGCCAGCATTCCCCGTTGGCCATCTACAACGAGGCAAGTACCGAACACCCAAGTTTAAAAACAGGTAAATGAAAAGGTGCCTGAGTGAGAACCAGGCATGTTGTGTGCTTGCTGGTGGCTCGAGGACAAATTTAGGAAGCGTGAATTAATGAGGAGGGTGTCACAATGTGGAGAGAGCCACAAGCCAGTGTCAGGACCTCTCACCCAGTGGAAAACAACCTAAAAATGAAACGGAGCCTCTCTGAAATCAAATTCTAGATTATTGGCTCCTGATGCACATTGCTGTCACTCAAAATCGTGTCGACCCATCATATCCGGGCCAGTTGGGAAGGTGGTATCAGCCCTGGCTGGGTGCCTCAGTTGGTTGAGGAACCATGAGAAGTTAGCAGGTTCAATCCCCAACTGGGGCACATACCTTAGGTTGAGGGTTCGATCCCCAGTCAGGGCACATACAATTGATGTTTCTGTCTCACGTCGCTGTTTTTTTCCTCTCTCCCTCTAAAATTAATAAATATGTCCCCAGATGAGGACTTTAAAAGGAAGGAAGGGAGGGAGGAAGGAAGGAAGGAGGGAGGGAGGGAGGGTCAGTTCCCCCTCACAGGTAAAGAGGAGTCTCAGGTGATAAAGAATGTGTTAAGCTATACTCTACAACTCCAACCCTATCTAAGCTCAGTTTTTAAAGCTTACAGGGGAAAAAGCAGGCGACAGTGTCTTCTAGGAACAAGACACACTGGCTGAGGAATGGGCCAACAGGAATCACCAGCTAGCACAGGTTTAGAGGCCTCGCGGAAAGGGCCTTCCCACCGGACCCCGGGCCCCCGAGACCCTGCCAATCTCCACATGCAACATGCGAGCGAACCAGCCCCGCCTCGGTGCAGCTAAAACAGCATCTCTCTCTGGCTCTTCCTTCGGATGATTCCTGGAGTCACTAACCACTGGAGCGGCTGAAAATCAAGTTCTCCTCCTAAAGCAAAGATGGCTCAAGAATAAAGGCAACTAACTAAATGTTTGCCTTGCAGATGCCAACATACAGGTTAATCCCCAATGGGCTGACTCTGCTTACATTGCCAAAAGTCTGAAAATGCTCTGGGTGCTGAGAAAGGCAAGTTAGGAATCACAAATGGGATTTGTTCTGGATCTTGCAGTTTTCTGATTTTACAGTGCAAGTTGACAGGGAAAAAAGAGGATTGCACACCATCTCCATCTTGCGTGTGACTGCTGAGGAAGGCACCGAACGGGGTAAAGGAAGGACGAATCGTACGCGCAGGAGCGTAAATGTGGAGGCATACTTTGGTCCTAGAAGGTCACTCCCTGGTACCACTAAGCGAATCAAAGTCAAAATGAAGTAGGGGGAGGATTTTGTTTTTTGGGTTTTAGAATTATTCAACAGGCAAATATTATTCTGTTCCAAATAACTTCTAGAATCTTCAGCCTACCAAACCACCTCCCTACCACACGCACACAAACAATACAGATTCAGCTACTAAAGCTAGTATTACAGGCGGTGCTTTTAGGAGTCAGTAGGAAGCCATTTTCCCAGCAAACTAGGGATGGCCAACGCCATGGGTAGCAAGACAGCTGACCCAGACGTTCCCGTAGCATCGTCCCCTTCTCGGCCTTGAGAGCTACAGCAGAACTCTCTGGGTTCCCCGAAAGGCCTCACTCTCAGAGTGACAGCCCACCGGTCTGTCACTGTCCTGGGGCTGCAGGTGGGGGTGGCTTTGTTTCTCTTGCAATCTCAAAATCCTCCGCTAGTCGCTCCTACTCCCCGCCCCACCCACCCAGGACCACAAGACACGGTTCCCACGCTCACACACCTGTTCTGACAGGTTCAGCTGTCGGAGGGAACCTACGACGCAAAAGAACCCAGGTCCCATTTACCGACTTAGCACCCAATGGCACACTCCGTCTCATTCCAAACAGGGTGGGGAAAGGGTGCCAACGACTGGGAACGAATGGAGCTCTAGTTTGGAGGGTACGGAGCCACCAGCTTGAATTTACACTATGTTGATTCGAGTTATCTCCGGAACATCTGGCCTCAGACAGCTAAAGAGCTGATGGCTTGAAAAATTAATCGCAGTGATCTGTGCACCTGGTGAAGTGCAAGTCCGTCCCTCAGAATCGCACAGGGTCCACTCAGGAAGCAGGGTGTGAGAACAACCCCCGCCCCCCCGCCCTGGAACCGGTGTTGAGAGTTTCTTCACCAAATCTGAATTCCTTACCCAGGGAGCACCTAGGGGCCTCGGCTCTCAAGTTACAAGCAACACAGAGCAGCCACAAGAACGTTCTTCCGAAACGTGGGAGTACATTTCATCAGACCTTGGAACTTGAATGATGGCAAGGATAAGAAGACATACGTACGTACGTACGTACATACGTATATGACAAACACGCTGTCTGGAAATCCCCTTTGTACAAACAAAGAAAATCTATAAAGAGACTTTGCTAGGGGCGGTGGGCATACAATGCTGTGTGCAGATGATGTTTTATTGCGTTGAGCCCTTGAGACCTGTATGGCTTTGAGAACCAGGGTCACCCCAGTAAATGTGATTGGAAGGGAGGGCGGGACGGAGGGAGGAAGGTAGTTTCCCCTCTGTTGGCGTGGCTGATGTTAGAAAAACGCTGACCGTGGAAAAAACACACACATGCCCCCAGGACTGCCAGGTAGTCTCTGAGAAGCATCCTAGGGAAACCCTGGACATTCTTCGTTTTTATTCATAATATGAGCACAAGACTTAAAATTAAAAAACGATACAAAAATTTACATTGAGGCTCGTCGGTCCGGCCCCCATCTGCCCCCAGCAGGTGCCAGCACAAGTCAGTTTCTTGGGTCTCTTTCCGGTGCCAGTCGACACGAACACGAGCAGATGCGCAGACACAGCCTCACCTTCCCCTCCCGAACTCCGCACAGAACAAGCGCGCCCTTCCTCTTCCTCTTCCTCTTCCTCTTCCTCTTCCTCTGCCGGAGACCTCATCCCACAGACGGCACAGAGGGTCTGTGCTTCTCGAAGCTGCCAAGCATTCCGTTCCACGCACGTGTCTCCACTGTTAGCCAGCGCCCCACGGAAGCACAGGTGGGCGGTTCCTGACCCGGCACAGTGTGTGCAGGTGTGTGCGGGTGGATCCGCCTGAAAAACCGCAGGTGCAGGGGTTCTGGGTTAAAGCTTCCCCACACTCACGGGACTTGGACCGCTACGGCCAACTTGCCTCGCCCCCAGGGCTGTGCCATTTCACGTTGGGATGAGAGTTCTTGTGTCTCCGTCTTGAAAACAGAGACTGTGGGACAAACTTTTAGGTGTTAGAGCAGCGTTCGCTCCCCCCCGACGCACCCCTTCCCAAACAGGAAAGGCAGAGCAAGCAGAGGTTTCTCCTGAGAGGTGCTGGAACAGCAGCAAGCAGCCCCAGCTGGGCCCACCTGTCACGGAGCCAGGTGCTCACCTGCAGGTCCTCAAAGGCTTCTTTCCTCCTTCAGCCTCAGGACATCTTAACAAACCAGGGAGAAACACCCCGCTCCTGCCCTACCAGCGGGGCCAGAGAAGGGACAGGATAGCTCTGCCTCTCAGGAGCTCCTGGGAGGCCGCTGTCTCGTCTTCACTCCCCACATGGGCAGCTCGGGGGTCCCATGGGGCTAGTGGAGGCGAATGCTTCCTGCGCTCCAAGGAAGTCACTCGTCCCGTTTCACAGTAACTGCGTGGCCATGGTTTTGTAACTCCAAGGACACATACAGCAAAGTGTAAACTTACTCCTGTGATTCAGGACAAAGCTCAGCGAGGAGAATCAGCACACAGGCCCTGCTGGTTTACTCGAAGAGTGCTGAGCGTCCCTCTTCCTCGGCTAGTTAATATTAGTAGAAAAGGAACTAATCGTTAAAATAAAGGCCACCATCCCCGCCTAAAGCACTGAGTCTGTGTAACATTGTGCCGGGTAAGAAAGTCATTGGACAGCTGTACGCAGGCCTCAGGGTCAGAGTCCAAGGCCGGCACTGCCCCCCAGCTCGGCGCAGAGGTAGCAGGGCTGGGGGGCGGGGGGTAGGGGGGCAGGGACCTGGGGCACACTTCCCAAGTCTCTCAGCGTTCAGAGTCCTCCTCTTTAGAAAGAGGGTGGCAGTTTCTACTCACCAGGTTCTGTGAGGTCAAATGAAACACCATCCACGGAGTTTATGGACGATGCCATAGAGTGACAGGAAGCAGGGGCCCTCTGCATGACCGTCATCGGGGAGCGACCATCTGTCCTCGCTCTGATCTAAAGCGAATCCCTCCATCTGTCATCTGTGCTCTGGAGCCGTCCTGGGGGTCTCCGGATCTCACCGGGGCTGTCCCCTTTGCTTTCACCGGCCCACCCTTCCTGCCTGGCAGTCCCTCCCCCAGACTGGGTGCCACCACACCCCTCCCATCCCGGGTGCAGCCACGCCTCCCTGTGTCCTCACCTGCCCAGAGTCCCCTTCCCACCGCTGACCCACTGCTCCAAGGAATCAGCTCTTGCGGACGCCCTCAAAGGTCTCCAGGGAACCTCCTCATGGCTCTCCCTAGTTGGCTCCTTAGTGGCACTGGGCACTTTTCATCATCCCGTTTCCTCCCGACAGCCTCTCCCCGGGAACCCTGGGCGCCAGGCCCTCGGGCATCCTTCCTGGAGCTCGGAGCACATGGGTCTCGACAGACCCGCATCCTGCTCTGGCCCCTGGATGCTGACTTTCCTTCAGGCACAGCTTTCTCCCCCCAACCCTTACCCCAAACCCTAGGCGCTGGGCTCGGCTTCTGCTCTGGAATACCCCCTCGAGGAAGGCGCCTGCCCGGGTCTCCCTCAGGACACTGGGCCACATTTCCAAACGCCCGTTGGACCCCGAGGTGCCTCAGACTCACCACCTCCAAGGTCAAACTCCTGTTCACCATCCTCACCACCTGATCTTCCTCCAGCACCGCCCGCACCCGCCCCCCACCCAGCGCAGAACACACTGCCAGCGTCCTCACCCTAGCCAGAACCACAGACTTCTGTCCTTGACATCCTGCTCGTCCACCCACTGTGGGTGACCTGGCCTCCTAGTATCCCCACGGTGAACTTCTCATCCCCACCACCAGGCCAAGGCAGCCTCTCTCCAGCCCATCCTTCCCACGGCGGCCAGAGGGGTTTCGTCTCTGTTCCAGCAAACATGGCAGTGCTTCTCTCCTTCTCTCGCTCTCACACACCCCACATCTGTTTACTATTCCGCACTGATTTCCCATTGCTCGTATGGTAAACAGGAAACCCTCAACAGGGCTTCTGGGCCCTGCCACGGCCCGGCCCCCGCCCCGCAGTCCCCCCCCATTCCCACCGCAAGCCCTTTACACATTATTTCCTCTCCCTCCGGGTCCCACGGCACCACGCCTGGCCTTTGTGGCGCTACTCATCACAGACGCGATGTTCAATTTGTTTGCGGCTGCTGTGATTAATGTGTCTCCCCAGCCAGTTCACGCGGGCAGTCGCCAATGTATGCAAATGACTCCCTGGTGCCTGGGGAGCATTTAATATATATATATATATATATATATATTTATGTAATGAGTGAACCAATCAGAGAAGAGGTGAGTGAGTCTTTGGCCTGCCTGGTCCAAATGACGGGACAATCCCAGGCACCACGAAGTCGCGTTGGAAGGACTTCACGCTGTACCTGTGTTTTCTCGTGTTCACGCTGCTGTAGCTTATCGATAGCACAGGACCCCACTAGTGCCACGTGCTCCCCCTCCTCCGGTCTGTTTGCATCCACCTAACTTGTATTTATTTTCAAAAGGCGGACACAGGAGAAGAGCCAGTCACTGAAAGCAGTGGCAACAAAAAGGAAATCTAAAAATGACCTCTTTACTATGAAACCGTGATCCGGAGATTCCTTCTGAGGGTGATTATTACACAGGTGAATTGTGGTAACAAGTGAAAATAAGGTTATTTAGAAACAATTCCAAATGATCGGTGCCTCTTTAAAAAATAAAATAAAATAAAATAAAGTTATACTGAAATTTTGCCCTGACCAGTGTGGCTCACGGGTTGGGTGACGTCCTGCAAAACTGTAAGCTCAGCAGTTCGATCTGTAGCCTCGGCGCAGGCCCGGGGTGCGGGCCGGGGCCTGGGCTGGGGGCGTGCAGAAGGCGACCGATGGATGTCTCTCTCCCTCCTTGCTGTCTCTCCCCTTCTCTTCCCCCCTCCCTTCTCCTCTCTAAAAGAAAAATAACAAAAAAAATCTTTTTAAAAATTGTATTAAAAATTTGAACTTCAGCAAATCTTATGCTAATAATATTAACCCAAAAGCCCTGCCGGCTGGAACTGGTCCAGATCAAGGCATGTGAGCCCAGCGTTAATGCAACAAAAGGGTCCGAATCGCTTCAGAGTTTCCCACAACACTCCCTCAGGGCCCCGACTGGCCAGCCTGCACCGGTCCCCTCCGGCACTTCACCTCTCAACCAGCCCAAGCAGTTCACCTGCCCTGCCTGCTGTAACAGCGACCAAGCACAGCACCCGTTCTGCTGGGTTTATTTTCAAATTTTACTAAGTCCCTTACTTCTCTACAAATGGATCTGCTGTACACCTGGCACCGAGCTGTCCACACCCCAGGCCTGGGTGAAGTTTTTACACTAATACTGTTCCCCTGCCCAGATGAATGGAGGGTACAGCATTTGAGGACCCCAAGAAATGACACATTGAAGGTATATTGTGTTTCTTTGCCTTGCTAATTCATAGATGCTTTGAAAACAGGAGGCTGCTACCATTTCAGAGTGAGATGACTTGTTTTTCCCTTTAAAAATACCCCTGCTGCCCTGGCCAGGTGGCTCAGTTGGCTGGAGCATCATCCTGTACACCAAAAGGCTGCGGGTTCAATTCCCAGTCAAGGAGTGTGCAGGACCCAGCTGACTGAGGTTTCTCTCTCACATTGATGTTTCTCTCTCTCTCTCTCTCCCCCCCACCCACCCACCGACTCCCTCCATCCCTCTCTCCCTAAAATCAATAAACATATCCTCCAGTGAGGATCTAAATAAATAAGTACCCCTCGCTGAGTAGGAAAAGTGCCGCCCCCCCGCCCCCGTCAAGCTTTTAATGAGAAGGCGCACATCTTGCGACGTGGTCTGCCCTGTTGGACCCAGCTGCTGGGTCGCCTCGGACGCAGGCGGCACCTAGCGCTCCCCGCCCGCCGCCTCGGCGGACTCCGAGCGAGGGAAAGCATTAGCCACGGCGCACCAATGGCTGTGCGTCCAGAGCCATAAAAGAAGCCACTGGATTTTCATCCAAGCTTTTAGGACGGTTCGAGTTCAATACACACAGTTTCATTCATGCTGTTCAATTGATAATATTAACCTTTCTTGCTGAGATGCATTATAAAAGCCTGGCTTTTCAGAGCCGATGTAATTAGTTCACATTAGTAACTTTACCAGCGGCGGCGGCGACAGAAGCAAAGACAACTAACAGGATATGGATTAATGTAATCAAAACATCATCTCCCTTCTTTAGGCCGCTCGCTGCATGTCCTCTGTGGGTTGGACTTTTTTTTTTCTTTTTAATAAAAACGATAGATCAATGAAATGGATGACTAATGACTTGCAATCCCCACCTCGGGGAAGCACTGCACAGGAAACCATTTCGGTGAGTGATCCCAGAAGTTTTTAATTTGATGTGTCTGCTTGATACAATTCTGACGCCATGCAGTGAGTGGCACCAGGCTCTCTTCCAAGGCCAAGAGCTTTGGGTGGAGAGAACAGACTTGAGTGAGAGGAAGAGCGAAGCTGGAGGCCGTCCGTGTCCCACGATGTTATCTCAAGTAAAGAGAGCATCCCTCCCTCGCTAACCTCACTAAATGAAGAAACCAAAGTTGTGTGTTTGTGCTCTGAAGTACCCCCAATGGATTCGCACAACGGAAACCTGTACTGCCCATCTCGGGTGGGTGGGTGCTCTTCACGAACTTCTTCCTTCTGATCGGAAAACCCACATTTTCCTCAGGTGGGACCCTTGTCCTCTTCCCCACTGAGGCTGGGGACCCGGTGGCCCAGGCTGGCCCATCAGAGCATCATTGCCCTGCCACACGCCGGTAGAGGGCAGCGACCAAGAGACGCTCACGGTGGACAGAGAACACAGCACAGGCTTTTAAGCACTTGAACCTGAAGGTGGGGACAGGCAGGGTTGAGGCTGCTGTGGAACCCACCATGCGGACTCCAAGAACGGAGCCGTTACATAGGCAGGCGCATCGTCGGGCATCCCCGCTGGCTCTGCTGAGCCCTGCTTCACTCCCCGACTTTCCCGCTGAGATACAGGTATTCTTGCCCTGGCTGGTGTGGCCCAGTGGATTGAGCACAGGCCTGCGAACCAAAGGGTTGCCAGTTCGATTCCCAGTCAGGGCACATCATGCTTGAGTTGCGGGCCAGATCCCCAGTTGGGGGCGCACCAGAGGCAACCCACACAATGATGTCTCTCTCCCTCTCTCCTCTCCCTTCCTCTCTGTCTAAAAATAAGTAAATAAAATCTTTTTTTAAAAAACCTATAAAAATATTCTTTTTCTTTTCTTTCTTTCTTTTTTTTTTTTTTTTTTTGCATAAACCAGTTGAAATGTCAACCCCCGCCCTCCATCTTCGGACATGAAAGTGAAGAGAAGTCACACAGCACCTTTCCCATGGGGACTGGCTGTGACGGGGTGGCCATGTCCCCCGCCTCCTGCTTCAGGAGCCCCCGGTACACCAGTCAGCAGTGCTGCCACACCCCCCAACTTTGTGTCCCATTACGAACACGGCTACCATCCAATTAGCACTTTCCGGAGAAGCAGATAAAAGAAAAAATATTTCTACCAATCTATTTTTTTAATGCAGGAAATTGGAAGTGGTTACGTAGTCCTTCCTCAGGACCAATGTTTACATGCAGGTGGTAGCAAAACAAAATGTTCGTGTTAACCCACAAATTTGTCTTAGAATAGAAGGCGAATGTCGAAAGAATGCAAAGAAAAAAGTTGCGCTTAGAAGGAAGTGGCTTTAAGAGGCTCCCCCCAAAGTCCTTCCCAGATAGGAAGGCACCACAGGCATTTAGTTCTTGTTCAAATTCAAGGAGGCATTGAAATGTTACACAATCAGCCTCTTGGCATCATTAAAGCGCAGTTAACGTTCACAATGGCGGTCACCAATTAGTCCCACACACACTCTGACTTATCAAGCTCACACCTCTGTTGGGTTTTAAGTTGCTGGGTGAGCGCTTGACTAAGCCCGAAGTGGCGCAGGTCTGGGGTCAGCGACTTCACTGCCGCAGGAATGCCACCGGCGAGGCTCTGGGCAGCGCCGGGGACGGCAGGCGGACAGAGGCGTGCCGCGTCTCGCCGTGGGCTTCTTTCCCGTCCAGGGAACAAGAGAGCCTGATGAGAAATATTGAGAGTGGACCAAGGCTGACCTACATTGAAGAAAGGATGCACAAACAGCCTATTATTTTACATTTTTTCAAGGTGAAAGAGGGGGAAAAACCCCAGTATGTTCTGTGACACGCTGTTCATACAACGGAGCACAAGGGCCCCAGGAGAACACCTGTCCCTACGCCCAGTCACAGCACCTGAGTGGTCTCCCCAGGAAGGGAGGCCGTCATGGAGAACATGGAACCCAGAGAAGTCACGCGTAACAGAAACTCCCAACGGGGCCAGGAGCTGCGCTTTCAGGGACTGTGGGCACATTCTTTAACCTCTGGGAATGGCAGCGCGCACGGCCAGCATCTGAGGGTCCCGTGAGGGGGCTACAGCCACCTGCCGCTGGGGGCACTCTGTCACCAGCATGGCCTGTTTGTAAAGGACTTTCAGGGTGTGTAATATCAGCTCCCGCTATGGTCTCATTGGTCAGCAGATCGGAAGCCCAGAATCACACAGACACAAGGCTTGTGAGGAAGGGAAAGAGGGAGACGATGAGAGGTGAGCGAGACAAACTCCTAGGCTTCGCCTCCCAAAGACACCTTTCGAGGTCCAAGTGTGCGGTCCGAGCTCCCCAGCGCGGCAATTTGGGAAACAGGAGACAGAAGCAGTCCTACACCCCATCAAGACCTCGTCAGGATCCTGGCGGTGGTCCGTGTGGTTGGGGAGGGGGCACACCTCTTCTCATCTTTGTCAGGCTGCAAATGGCAGCTACTGAGAACAAGCCTGGGGATTTGGGAGGACTCCTCTCTCAGATGGCGGTGTTTCGGGGAAGGCCTTGGGTGAGTTTACTCACCTGAGAGACTGGGGCCGCCTCTGAACCACGTGGGGGTTAAATAAAACCCTCTCTGGGGTGCCTTCATCTCCACCTTGAGATGTTTCACACCTGACAGGAAGACCCTCAGCCCTTCTAAACAGCCTCCTTGCCTCAAGACTCAGGGGTGCCTTTGGCCCCCACCCTGGGCTCAGCGCTGCAGAGGGTCATCGAAGCTTCCCTCTGAGGAACACGCCAGCAGGTGTTTAACGTCACAGGTAGATAGCCTCTGTATCCGCTTCTCCCTTTTGTTTAAAAGACAAACACTTCTCCTAAAACAATGCACCCTGGGGGTTCTCTTCTCCCCACCCCCTACAACCCCTCCTAAGAACTGGGAGGTCCCCCAAAACAGGTACCCCAGGTTGCCCCTCCTTCCAGCCGGCCAGGGTTTCCGGAACCCTCCCAGACCAGCTCCACGTGGTCAGGCCACAGCACCTCGAGCTCAGCAAGTGCAAACTGCAAACACTCTCTCTCCATCCTCTGCCAAATTTCCATTCATTTTTTTTTCCTCCTCTCCCAGTTAATGGCACCAAAGATCAGCCTGTTTCTGTGACGGGCCCTCGGTCCTCCTTACGTTTTTGGTGTGTCTTCCACCTCGCCCATCACCTCCATCCCTCACCATGGCCTGCGAAATCCATCTACAAAAGGTCTCTGGCACCCTTTTCCATGCACACATCCCCCCGAAGGTCCTCTCCCTCCCTCCCACGTGACTCTCAGAGAACCTCTGGGGGACAGAGCCGCTTACAGAATCCTCCGCCTCACCGCCACCGCCACCGCCACCGCCTCGACAGTCATGTCCGGTCGCCTTGGGCAGGCAGGCCTTCCTGCCTTTCTTCTCCGAGCCAATCTGCCTACCCCTGTTCATTCTCACACCCCCTTTATTCACCCCGCCCCTGCCCCCAGGTTCTGCTGGCCGGTCACGACGCCCTGCCAATCTGAGAGCCCTTCCTGACCCGTCCGTGCCAACCCACACTCTCCCAGTGTCCCATGGCACTTCACCACACAGTCCTAATAAAATCCATGCCGCTCGGCCAGGCGGTTTATTCACAAATCAGAGCCCTAGGCGGGGCTCCTCCAGGACAGCGGCTGAGTCTCCCTCGCCTTTGGATCCTCGGAGCTGGGCTTGGAGCTTGGCAGAGGGCAGCTCCTAGCCACCGTCTGCTGAATCTGAATGCTGCGAAATCAATGCAGTCGGTCTCATGCTACCCACTTGGCGAGCAGGAGCTGGACTTCCCCCAACGCCAGCAACTCTAGTCAACAAGCAGAACCAAACAGCACGGGTGTGCACAACCACGCCGTCAATTTCAACCACATTCTCCAGAGGTCTGCTTCTCGCCCCGGCCCAACGGGTCTGTCGCTATTCACGGGTCTCCAACCTGTATTCTTCTACGGGGGGAAGGAGCTAATTTAGACTCCTTTAATTATTACCCTGGGGCTCCGGGCTGCGCCAGGCTGAAAGGGGGCACTGTCCGCTGAAGCATCCATAGCACATTCCGGGAAACAGGACATGATGCGAGCCAACTACCAGTGCTCCCCAGGGAGGCGCCCCCGCGGGGGCGGGGGTGTGGTGGGCGGTACAGGGGGTGGGGTGTGAGGCGTGGAGTCCCAGCCCCAGGATCGGCCAGCCGAGGACACAGAGGGACCCGCGGCAGCAGCACCCCCGATGATTAATCTTTTGTCATCGCCCGACGTTTGAAAAATTCTCCGGGAGAAGGAAGCAAGGGGCAAAACAACCGCAGTCCAACGAGGGGAAAACGGAACGATTTTTTACATGCCATTCATTCTTCGGGGTTAATGATTCTGTGGACAGATGATTCACGCCGAGGAGGAGGAGGAGGAGCAGCGGGCCCCTCAGAAGGGTGCCAGGCGGCCTCGGGTGTGAGCTGTGCTGCCGGGAACGGCGAGCCTGCGTCCCGTGACGTCTGCCGGTCCAGCGCCCGGCCCGGTTAGCCGTATCACTTTTAATGACCTGAGATTCCAGGAGAATTATCACTATGGCAACGTTTCAAAATGGCCGGGGACGTTCCCAGGCGCCGGCCCACAGCAGTCTGAACTTGGTAGGGCCTTGACACAGACCAAGTTATTCCCAAAATCTGGCTAATGATTCCACAGGCCCAAGAAAGCGCAGCTAGAACTTAGCTAATAGGGTCATTGAAAAGTGTGAGTTACCGGAGTGCTCGGCACAGAATAAACACTCAAATATTATGCTACCACCCTAAATCTAATTTTTTTAAAAAAACCCTTCATTCTAAATAAATTCACTGGTGATTACACTGATATGGTAGTATTCATTTTTTTTTTTTTTTGCATTAAGAGGAAAAAATAGGAGGGAAAACAGGAAGGTATAGTTTACCATGATTTTTGTTACTTCAATAATACTTACAAATTAATTTACAAAATAAAGATTGCTATAAATAACCCAAGATGCAGCAGATCTCCAATATTCAAAAATGCTTGTGGGTGGACAATAAAATACCTCCTACCACAGGGAACATGGACTCGAATTCTCACAACCCTCCCAGTCCCCTGGGAAGAGCCATTAAGAAGTGCGTGAAGGCCTCTGCTCTCCATTCTCACGAGAAAACAGAAGACACACCTCAAGGGCTAATTCCATGTGCGCTGGGACCGGGCTCCCCGCTCAGACCCAAGGGACTCGAAGCCGGAGCTAAAGACCTTAACGTACATAAAATGCACTTCGAACCCCGGTTGCCGCTCCTAGACAGCTGTCGACATCGGCGGAAGGCGTCTCCGCCAGCGCTGGCACAGAGTCAGAAGGTCGTGGCGCTCGCTGCACAGGTAGGAAGGGCGAGCCCTGAGTCACGGGAGACGCGCTTTGGAAGCACCGCAGCCACACGCTGGACGTGCGGTCCTGCGGCCACGATGCGAACCTGTGTCTTCCGGTGGGTCCGGTCCAGACCGTTCGGACGACGCCGATGCGGCGCAACGCCTTGATTTCCTAGACGGGCGAGGCGGCCTGGCCGAGGTAGTGCCTGGCACGCAGCGGCGGACGCGGGCATCAGAGTCGGAGTCGTCCTCGTTTTTAAACACCCTGTCGCCTCTGTGCTCCTGCCTCTTTCACCCACAAACCATCCAGCACGGGCATCCAGCGGGCTGACGTGACCAACCACCATGTTTGAGAAAGGACGGGAAGCACTGACACAAACTCTGCTTTTCGGCTGGGCTGTTAAGAAAGACACGGGCCCTTGTGATCTCGTGAATTTGTAATTACAAAATCACGGGCCTGCGGACACTGGGTGCTCTTTCCAAGGGTTACGCAGGGAAGGCCTTAGCCAAGCCTGCCACGTGCGTGTGCGTGGGGGCGTGTGCATGTGCAGGGGACGTGCACACACGCACACACACACGCACACACACACACAAGGCCATTCTAGACCAAGGCCACAGGCCAGGGCCTAGAGCTGGGTGCTCATAGAGGGTAAAGGTGAATCCCAGGCTCCTGTTCCTGCGTGGGAAAGGCCAGGAGGTGCCCAGCCCACGGCCTCAGGCTGTTGCGGAGCCCACTAAGACCTCACCCACAGCCTGCTCTCAGGGAAGGCCACGCCGAGGTGGAAAAGTCTACCTTAAGAAAACGCATTAAGGTGAGTTGTTGTGGTGTGTATGTGTTTTCTTAATGCAAAGTACTATAACAAAAAAAAATTACAAAATGGACCATAACCCCATTGCCAGAAGGTACCTGATGACCTATGGAAAGAATAAATGCAACAAAAGCTCAAACCACATGAGGTGAGCGGTGCCGGTCACCTAGCGCCCCCAGTTCCTTCCCATGGGAAGTAAATGCTTATCACTTTCTGAGATTCTTCCTGGGAAAAAAACTGTAACGCTTATACCAGCATCTATGCTTCTTATAAAAGGCAGAGCTGAGAGACCTGGCTGGTGTAGCTCAGTTAGTTGGGGCATCATCCTGTAACCAGAAGGTTGAGGGTTCGATCCCCAGTCCAGGATCGTATGGGAGGCTTTCACTTAATTTATACAAAGATTTAACTTTTTCTAAAACAGCTGTGCAGTGAGAATTCATTTTTGGAACTGTACAAATCGGAAGCAGTTTCCATGCACAGTGTTCTGGGTGCCTGCTTTGTAACCCTTTTATTCTTGAACAGTTACACCCTTGGGGATGAAAACACTAGCGTAGCAGCCCTGGGCTGTCCCTGAGGGACTGTCCCGTGCTCTGCTCCTCCCCTCACTCCTCACAGCCACTCAGGAAGGGGACGAGCGTCCTGGTTACACAAGAAGAGTCCCAGGAAGGTAAGCTCTTGACCCAGGCATCAGGGCCAGGAGGTTGCAGAGCCGAGGCTTTTAGCCGGGTCTGTCTAACTCTGCCGCCTCCTGAAAAGAGCTTTCTTGACGTAGAATACAGGTGTGCCCCCCCCCCCCCGCACCGGAGAAAAGGAAACCACGTGGTGAGCGGCACAGAGAAAGGGCCATTCCCTCCTCCCTGGGGTCTGGCCCAGCAGCCACAGAGCCCGCCCAGGCTGAAGCCGGCGGCCTGACCGTGCCCATCCCCACCAAGCCCAGCCAGCCTTTCCCAGACAGACAAAAGGACTGGGGACAGACAGGGACAACCGAAGGCAGGGTCTCTCCCCAGAAATGCCACTTTTCACTGAAATGCCTGTCATCAATAGCTGCAGGTGTGTTTACAGGTCTAGGAACGTGCAAAACAAAAATTAGTCTTTGAAAAGGGAGTAAAAAAGTCATCTTCAAGGAGGACAGTGGCCAGACCCTGCCACTTTTATCGCTGATGGGAAAAGAGGAGGAGGTAGCTTCGAGGTGTGGCAGCAGGGTCAGATGTACCGCTGAGCCTTCAGGAGGCCCTTCCTGGCCCAGCAGCCTGGCCGGACCCTCAGCCCTTTGGGGTGACAGAGTGCCAGGCACCCTCCAGCCACCCCTCAATCATGGTGACCAGGCCCACAGGAATCCGAGCCCCTGCCTGACCCACCAGGAGAACGGTCCGCAAGGAGCCAGGCCCTGGGCCAAGTAAGGCCCTTTCCCGGAAGGAAAACCTGAGCACCCCCTCGAGCCCCTGCTGCGGTGTGAAGGGGCGAAGGGGTCTCCTCTGCTGCTGCCTCCGGGGAAGAGCCCACCTGAGTGCAGGTGACAGCCCACCACCCTCCTTCGCAGAAGCACCGGGGCCGCAGACCCAGGCCTGACTTTGCTGAGCGGCGGGAAAGCCACGTTCCCAGGGGCACCCTCATCTCTTCAAGAAAAACGCCTGAGCAAATGCTGGCTGTTTGACTGCGGGACACATGATCGGACGCCAGGCAGGCGACCCCAAGTTCGGCGTGCCCAGTACAGAAACAAGGAAGAAAGTAAGCACGCAGCTGCGTGGCCCAGCCCCCGAATTCTTCAGGAGCCTAATTCGGGGCGAAACTGGCAGTCCGGGATCTGATTTCGATAAATCATTCCCTGTACGACCGCTACGGAGTTCTGTTATAAAAGACTAAAAATGGGACCGTAAGCCATGGCCCCTTCTCCCTTTACCACAGCCTGCCATTCACCAGAGCTAAAGCATCCACTCATTTAGAGATAGTTGTACGAGATTGAAGAAGCATTTTAAAAAGAAAAAAAATATCAGTATCTCCTGATTAAAAATGAGCCGGACAAAGGTGCTGGGTCACAGATCGGAATCCAAGTTCGGCTCCCCAGGTGGAAATCGCCCATCAGTGAGTGATGCCTGCCCTCGGGGTGGAGGACCGGGCTTCAGGTCTGAGACAAAAGCGAGGAATGAAGACTTGGAACTGGGCTGTTTCATGATTAAGCCTCTGTCACTGCACTAGGTGGCCGTCACCATCTTCATCTCCCCTTTAAGAGTCGTGTAGGGACCCTGTAAAGAAGAGAGGCAAGGCAGGGGAGGAGGGAGGTTGGGAGGGAGGGACCTTGGCTAGAGCAGGCCACCAAGAATTCACCAAATGCGGTGCCTCGCCTGCTCCCAGGCAAGACGGGCCACCAAGTCACCGTTGGGTGCGTGTTCATCGGATGGCACACGGGGGCCCCCGGGAAAGGGTCTGGTACAACTGGGAGAGTAAGGGATGGGCTATGGGGTCACAGGAGCACAGGCCTGGAGCCCACTCGCTGCTTAGCGGCCTGATACCTTACCCATGTCACATCAGGTCTCCGTGCCTCAGTTTCCTCACCCACAAAAAAGGGGATGCGGCAGCACCCACCCGTCGAGGCCTGGATAAAGACTGGGTGGGAGCACTCCAGAAGTGCCTGTTAGTGGCTCAGTAACCACCCGTGGCCATCGTAAACACAGCCCTTACTAAGAGATTAATTGCCGCCAGGATCGAGAACAGGGCTGGGGTCAATTCACCCATGCCGAGGTCTCTCTGCACCCCCAGGTGGACCCTGGGGGGGCACATGCATGCCTGGGTGAGACAAGCAGGCTCCTTGGAGGTCCAGTCACAGTGGTTCTTGCAGAAGCCCTGGGCGGGGCTGGGGGAAGCTACAAAACCTCCAGACGGAGGGGGATCTAACAGGTTTTGAAGGGCTTTAACCACAGATTAGCCAAAGTACCCTTTTATCAGCATTGTTAATGCCTGGATTTAGACATGGATTTTTTTTTTCCTATTCAGAAGGCAATAAAGTCAGCAGGAGACAAAGATTCTGACCTAATAAACGCAGGGGCTCTGTGTCCCCCACCCGATGGTGACCCCTCCCCCGGCACCTTTGCAGTGGACCAGCGTGGCTTACGCCGCATCACCTCCCTCTCGTCCGTCCGTGCCACAGCCCTGGGCTGTGATAAACACCCCCATCGGAAGAGGGGACGGGCAGATGACCGCACAGGACGGGGAGGGTGCGCCTGGCTGGAGACAGTGGGCGTGGCCCCCACAGCCACGGGCGCATGTGTGGCTGTGGCTGTGGCTGTGGCTGCATCTTCCGCCCCTTTTCCAAGTCGCCGTTTCTCTGTAGCTCACCTGCCTTTCCCGGGGGATCAGGGAAGGCACGAGAAGCTATCTCCTAGGAAGGGCTCAGGAAATACAAAGTTCTAAACAGACTTCTGTAGGTTAAGGGCCAAAGCCTGCTCTTAGGCTTTAAGGGCAGCTCACCCTTAAGTCGCCAAATCCACAGGCAGATAACTGTGCGAGTCTGCAGGACCCGGCTGTGAGTGACTGACCGGGAGCCGGACCAGCTGCCTCAGCCCTCGGCCCCCTTTTCTCTCCACGGCTGGAGAAAGCCTCCTTTCCCTTGCTGAGCTGGAGCATGGTCTACAAAGCAAAGCACTTGGGAGCCCCCAGGAGCTAGGAGACCCCCCCCACCCCAGTCCAGCACACCTTTAAGACACGAAGGAGAACAATAAGAGCACCTCATTATGGAGGTCTCAGCTTAATCTCGACCGAAGCTGCGGCCCGGGGGCCGCGCACCGTCACAGCTGTGACGTCAGTGGAAGTGCACAGGTGTGTGGCGGCGTGCGCTGGGGCCCCCGGAGAAGGGGTTCCTGGACCAGGCCAGGGTCAGGTAAGGATCTCTGAGCTTCCTTTTCACTAGGCGACCCACACAGGTGCCCAGCATGTCCCCAGACGGGCTTCTTCGCCTGCTCTCTGGGCCCGGCTTCCCATCCCTCGGCGCTCCAGGCCCCTCCCGGACCCACCTGGAAAGACTCGCCCCTGCTCCCCCAGGAAACGCATGTCCGGGCCCACACCTACAGCTTCCTTCACGGGAACACCCAGAAAGTCGAGTCTCCTCGAAAATCAATTAGTAAAAGGGAGAAAGGTTTATACAACTGAAGAGCTCAGTGAAAAGCGCATAGGGACTAAGGGAAAAGAAACCTCATGGACACAGACAACAGCAAGGTGAGTACCAGACGGAAACGGGGTGAATGGTGATGGAGGGAGACCTGACTTGGGGCGCTGAACACACAACACAGTGCACAGATGATGTTTTATAGAACCGTGCACCTGAAACCTGTATAATCTTATTACCCAGGTCACCCCCATACGTTAGAAAGAAAAAGAAAGAAATCATGGGGGGAAGTTTTACGCCTTGCTAACAATTAAGAAATGCAAATGCACCCCTGGCTGGTGTAGCTCAGTGGATTGAGCGCGGGCCTGCGAACCGAAGGATCGCGGTTCGATTCCCAGTCAGGGCACATGCCTGGGTTGCCAGGCCAGTTCCCGGCAGGGGACATACAAGAGGCAACCGCACATTGATGTTTCTCTCCCTCTCTCCTTCCCTTCCCCTCTAAAGATAAAATAAAATAAAAAATCTAAAAAAAAAAAGAAAGAAATGCAAATGCAAATAATGAAACTATTTTCAACAAAACACAAAAAAATGAAGAAAAATAATAACAGCTTCAACACCGCAAGGTTGCGTTTGTTGCGATTATATAATCACACTCCAGGGACTCTGTCAGCAGGCAGTAATTTAAAAATAAAAACAAAATTGCATTTACAAAGAAGAAATGATTAGTGAATTTGGTTTAATATTTTTCTGCATCTCCTGAAAGGACCACGTGTTTATTTCCACTTTATCATGTTAATATCGTGAATTATATTGATTGAATTTCAGCCGGTAAATCAACTTTGCGTTCCTGGGATAAGCTGTACCTCGCAGTGAAGTATTAACATTTTTTTCTGTTGCTGGATTGGATTTTCTAGAATTTTAAAGTATTTTTGTCTTTGTGTCCATGAGAGGTATTGGTCTGGAATTTGTTTTTCTTTTTTCTCTTTATTTTTTCAGTTTTAGTATCAGAGTAATGCTGTTCTTATAAAAGCCATTGGACATTGCTTACTTGAAATCCTCTATTTTCCAAAATTAAGGCTGGTTTTATTTCACTTTAAAAAAATCAGTCCAGCCCTGGCTGGTGTAGCTCAGTGGATTGAGCGCGGGCCTGCGAACCGAAGGATCGCGGTTCGATTCCCAGTCAGGGCACATGCCTGGGTTGCAGGCCAGTTCCCGGCGGGGGACACACGAGAGGCAACCGTACGTTGATATTTCTCTCCCTCTCCTTCTCTCCTACCCTTCCCCTCTAAAAAGATAAATAAATAAAAATCTTTAAAAAAAAAAAAAATCAGTCCAGTAAATGCACAGGTTTTGGTTTGTAGGGGATGCTAATGGCATATTTGGTTGGGACACGGGGAGGGGGGGTGACACAGGACACAAAAGCTAATATTCGCCTGCTGCAGTTTGCTGTATTCATTCTCCTTCTGTATCAGCCCCAAAGTGAACTCGTTTACATATCACCTGGAATGACAACATAAAATCCCAGAGGCAATGTAAGGTGGTTTAATTCTTTCCATTTTCTCAAAATACTAATCGCTGATACAACGACCTGCCATTGGCCTAAACTGCTCCAAAGCCTTTCCAACCCACCGATTAAAATCACTCTCCCACCCGCAACAAGGATTCTGGGAGACCTTGGACTTGTGAGCCTCCAGCGCAGGGTGAGGGGGTCAAGTCCACTGAGTTCCAGGCGACCGCCCCGCTTAGTAAACAGCAACAACAACGAATATTAACGTGCAATTTTAAAAATCCAAATGGCTTCAGAGTGTAGATATCGTGAGTCTTCCCAGAATGCCACAGGAAGGAAGCCTTTCTGACGAGAAGACCTCGACACGTCTTCTGAATGAGCTGTTACCTCCTATCTCGCAGGCCTGGGCATTTCCGCTTATCACGCGAGGCGGACCAGACAGCGGTAAGAATCACAGCCCATACTCAGTGGGCTGCCCGACGCACACGGTCTGTGATCCAAGCCACTCTAGAAGCTGGCAGAAAAGTCCCAGCTAGCTTCCAAACCCCCCCATCTTTCCATCACTTCGAACGACAAATTTCGCCCCACTGCTTTATCTTTGCGCTAAGTACCTGGAGCTGAAAGACACAGCTGATTCAGTATTTTTCCTGCCCACCTGCGTCACTTATTTGCTTCGGCAGATCGTCTTCGCCACCAATCCTTCCCTTGCCCATTCACGCCTGCATACTTAACATAGATGTAATATTTCTTCGGGCCAAAACTCAAACGCTGAGTTTTTCTTCGACTGGGGGACAAGAGACAAGGAGAGAGCGAGCACGTCCGGCATCCCTTTGTTCTCGGCAACCACTCCAGAGAACAATTCTCCACGAATTACAAAGAGCTTAAACCAGCACCCCCCCATTTCGGGTCCACAGTTGAAGGCAGGGAGAAAAGGCGAAGGAACTAAAACGTACTGAGTCCATTCTGGCATGGAACGCCATTCGCGGGCCTTCTAGCAGGAAACTCGCGTGGCGGCCCCGGTGACGGTGCAGGGAGTCTAATCAGGTGTGGACCACACGTCCCTGCTGCTGAAAACGCATCCCGTAAGGGGTGTACCCCAAATCCAGCACACAGAAACCGAGTCAGGCCTCTGAGGGCAAGAATCACACCTCCCGCTGCTTCTTACCTCCTTACCTCCCACGGCACCTGGTGGACAGGTGCCAGGTTCGACTCAGAACAGCTAGAAGCTGGGAGTGTGGCGTCCTGGCTGCTACTCCCATGGCCACCTACAGGTCCCTGCAGGGACGCCTTGTCTTCCTCCGAACCTCCGCATCCAGGACACTCGGAGCCCTCGGACAGGGATTTTACATATATTTATCTCTCAGATATAAAGTGGGAGCCACCACCTTCCCACCACCACCCCTGCCTCGCCCACCAGACAACAAAAGGCACCATCTGGGGTGCGTTCAACAAGTCTCTCCCTTGAGCGCCAAAGCCGTGGGCAGAAGTCAGATCAGAAGGGATATCTAAGCCAAGCAGGCTTGGGGGTGGATGGATGGCGGCAGGGGAGGGGCGTGGGTTGGGACATCAACCACCATTCAGAATTCTGTGTTTACGAAATTGTCTACGCCACATTCCAAACAGCTGGAGAAGCTTCGGAGGGGGACCTGTTCACAAGCTGAGGGCCGCGGAGACAACGCCAGGCGAACGGTGTGGACCATGTTAAGGAAAGGCCTCGATCTCACTCGAGGCAAATATTTTTTACCACGCAGAGCCCCAAACATGGAACTCTCCCCCCACCCCCAGCTCTTAGAACTTGTTCTCTCTCCTCCTCTCTTGGCAAAAATTCATGGAGCGCCTTAATGCACCTAAACTCCCTCTCTCTCTCTGTCTCTCGGAATGTCATGTGTTTTATCCTGTCTCACAACAGAAATCGTAAGCAAGTTACGTTCCTCTCTGGTTGCCCAGCACAGAACTGGCACAAGATACACTGACTGATGGGAACGACAGAAACTATGACCGAGTAACAGGGGCGAAAACCTGCAGACACTCACCAAGACCTCACTTGATGTCACTCACGATTCGAACCTCTTCAGCGTCTCCCTTACCACGGGAATGGTATGTACGTAACGCAGTCTCTTTCATTTCAGAGACGACGCTGGAGTTCTATCAACAAGGATCTCAGGAAACCCAAAATAACGTACCACTCAGCAGAGGCACGGAACTCGCCCAGACCTCGTAGGTGTACGCATACTCTCTCTCACACACCCTCGCTCACGCAATGGCTCTTAAATGCGATTTAGTTGGTTTGTTCATCCCACTTCGACCCACACTGGTCAAGTGAACATGGTTATCAGTCACTTTATCAAATTCCTGGACCTATCAGGGCTGGGGCTGGATGGGCAAGACCGGAGCCTGCGACGCAAACATGTGACCAGGCGCTCGCTTTCCCACCCGCACTGCTCTGAGCGAGGACCCCCGAACTCCTGATGTCTTCGAGCCCCAATCACTGCCCTTCCCACCCAGCCAGCCTCCCGGGCTCCATGGGAGCCAAGCCACTCAAAGGCCACACAGGGTCAAGCCCACGTGGGACAAGGGCCTGTACAAACGATCTCCTCTATGGGCCTCCCTCTGGCTGGGAGGGCACAGAACCAACAAACACACAAACAGGTCCAAGTCCTCACCCACAGGTGCCTCATCACCTATTAGGAGAGGGACAAACGACAAGTGAGCAAGGTCTTCTGAAGGCCTTGGGGAGAGCAGGGAAAGAATTGATCGCTGAGCAAACAGCAGGGCGATGACCCAGTGCCGGCACAGCAGCAACCTGCGGGCCCCTGAGACCTCCTTCTGGGGCCTGAGTGGTCTCACGATAGCGCAGCCTTGAGCCAAGGCTTGAAGGGCTCGAGGATGACGGTTCAGAGAGGCCGTGGAGACCAAGGCCTCGGCCCTCCGGCGGACACGCGCCGTGCCGACTCGTCAGAGCCAGATGGCCTAGGACAGCCTCGCAACGGAGCACGCCCCACGCTCACACGACGGAACGCATTTTCATTTCCCTCTGATCATCTCAGAAGAGCCTCCGAGTCCAGAGCACCTCGGCGGCGGCGGCGGCGAGGCGGACAAGGGAGCTCGCTAAGCCGTTAGCTTGCTCAGACTCGGGATGCGGGAGAGCGGGCTTCCGTTGAAAAGAATGATTTAAACGAATTTCGATCCATTCAACATAATTGCGTTGCATCGGTGTTTCTCAAAGCGCTTATGAATAATTCACTTGGGTTACAGCAAAAGGCAGACCAGGAAAAAAGTCACTTCAAAGACGCAAGGCAACAGAAAGCCTACTTGCCTTCTCTAACCACTCATCTTTCTCCCTACCCTGCCGCTGAAATGCTCCGCCAGCCTCCTGTCCTCCACCTGCCACCACTCAGGGAGTCCTTGGGAGCAGCGAACCCCAGCCACCTCCTGGGAGTCCGCAGCCCACCCTGCCCCCAGCCTGTCCCTCGGGGCAGTGCCCATCCCAAGAGGTCAACCGCTTCGTGCCACCGTGCGTCCAGGATGTCTGTCTGCACCCTCCCTTGGCCCCCCACACCCTCCTCCGCAACAGTGAAGCTCAGAGCTGGAAGAGAACTCAGGGCCCTCTTGGTTCGGAAGGTGAGGAGACCTCGGAGCTGGGCGGGAAAATTGCTGGCTGTCCCGGTCACTCGGCTCAGCTGCGGCGCAGGGCGTCTGATCGGAGCTTTCTGCACTAGACAACGATACTGGTGCGTACACAACTGTCACGCCAACGCCATCTGACTGTGAGGCAGGGCTGCGCCGTCCTTCTTGCCGTTTGATGACAGGCCACCTGCCTGCCCAGCCTGGCTCCGGAGGGGAGAAGGCATCTGGAGAGACGCGCACTTGTTTTGATACGAGGGAGGGAGGACTCCGAGAGCGGGTCATGGGGGGGCGGGGGGCTGAGACGCTGGTGGGTGAGAAGTCCGCACCGCACATGGCGCGCACCAGGCCCGCTGACGCAAGCAGAGCCCCGCCAGCTCACGCTCCCCGTTCACGAAAACCACTCGCCTCTCGTCGATCCGCTCAAGTGGGGTCTCCCTCTCACGACCACTTCAGACCCTCCCGCACACCGTCACAGATCTTCCTCTGCGCTCTGAGGGTCTCCGTGAATGAGGGCAGCCGTCTCCAGGGAGCGAGAGCTGCTGTTCCCCAAGTGAACCGTATAAACCTTCCTGCAGGGCCAAAGCAAGCTGAGGGTCCGAAGCCCCCGGGCCCGGGGCGTTAACGTAAAGTGCAGGGACTGTCGCCCTGACCAGTGTGGCTCATCATCCCGCAAAGCCAAAGGCTGCGGGTTTGATTCCCGGTCAGGGCACCTGCCTGGGTTGCAGGTTGGGTCGCCGGTCGGGGAGCACACCGATTGATATTTTTATCCCTCTCCTTCTCCCTCCCTTCTCCTCTCTCTAAAACATAAATAAATAAGATCTTTTCTTAAAAAAGAGTGCAGCGGCCATCACTGGAGGCTAAACATGTCCTCAGCATGGTGCTGGGTGGAGCCGTGGGGGCCCAGGGTCGGGGGCGCTGCTATGGCTGCCCGGCCATCTCTAACCCTAAAATCACATCGATCCTGCAGAACAAGCTCCTCTGAAGAGGGTGGCTGTTCCGTTGGCTTTGGCAGTTTTATCAATGACCTATCAATAGAAATTGCCTTATTTAAGCACGCCCAGGAGTTCAGCCTCCGCCTCCCTCTTCAGCCATCCCTGACGGCCAGTGACTAAGCGTTTTTCCTCAGCAAATAAGAACTAGTTGTTGATCCGTGTTGAGCTAAGGAAGCATTCATTCTTCTGACACAATTATACATTCTCAGAATTCCATTCATAAACAGTTATGCTGCCAAGCCCTGACTGGGTAGCTCAGTGGGGTAGATTGTCATCTGGATACACCAAGGTTGCGGGTTCAATCCTCGGGCAGGGCACGTACAAGAAGCAACCAATGAATGCATCAATAAGTGGAACGACAGATCGATAAACTGATGTTTCGCTCTCAAATTGGTAAATAAATTAAAAGAAAGCAATTATAATGTCAAGATCCTCCAAGCCTCCACCCCTGTGGAACCCAGAACCTCACCTACCCCCTCACTGGCCAGCAGTGAGGGGGTAGGTGAGGAAGGAGCAGCAAGAAACCCAACGACTCCAGATGATGACACCAGGTCACCTAGGCCATGCCACCAAGCTGCAGAGCACGTGACCCGCTTCGGAACCTAGGCCTCTCTGCCTGTCCTCGTAAGTGGACAGAAACACGAGGAACGTTTTCCATCAGGTTGCTTAAAACTTGTGCAAAAGCTTCTTTGACAGGAAGTCAAAAGCTTCTAATAAAAGGACCAACGCACCACAAAATAATCCCGTCATTTCAAGTGCGCCGAGGAAGAGACCGAAAATACAATATATCCCTGCCACCTACCTGAGGAACAGTCTAGGAACCTAACAATATCATCTGCTGAGCCACGCATAAGGGGCCATTCAGAGGCCAAGAAATTGGAACACGAACATTGGACTAGGTTGCAACCCATGAACAAAGCTAGTTTTCTGAGCCTAGGGGTCCAGTTTTCCTCGGTCTCCATAGCACCACAAACAACCCCGTGGGGTGGAAAACATCCTAATTTGAACACTACCCCTGCCCAAGAAGTGTTTCTGATCATTTCAAGCTCTGCCGTGCCTTCTTGCATCGGAGGCTGTTCGCTCCCCAATCTTTTATTTTCTTTGCCCTTTTCATACCAAGCCTGACAACCTGGTCTCAGCACCTGCTAAAACCCATGCAAGCTCTTGCATCTACTCAGGACTCCAGAGTGGCAGCCTCGGCCCACAGATCCACCGCCGAGGGCAGATGTGGGCACGCCGCAGCTGCCCCCGCACCGGAGGCCCTGGGCACAGAGGGCGCAGCGCAGCCAGCCCCCACGGCCACGGGCCTCGCTGCACGGGCTGCCCCGACCACAGCCTCGAGAGCTGCAGGCACGTGAGGACCCGCGAACACGCATTCCAGGTCAGTCTGCACGGCTTTCCTTCGAGATCTGCGGGTAGCAGGCAGCCCAGAGCCCCCAAGCACTGTCTCTGTCCCCACCCCACGTGGACATCGCAGCAAATGGCAGGGAGAGAGGGGCGAGGGCTGGGTGGTGGTTTGCGTTCCCGGCAGGGAGACCGGAAGAGACTTCTGGTCGATAACGAGACGAAACAGGAGCTGGGCCGCCGGAAGCGGGGTCCGACATTCCTGTGCATCTCCGCCCACCTGGTCCCCGGAACAGCGGGAACGCAAGGAAGAGCTAAGGGAGGGCGGACGGGGCCAGCGCTTGTTTCTGGAGCTGGGGAGGGGAACAGGACAGAGCAGCCCCAACAGGAACAGAGGCTGCAGGGAGAAGGGAGCGGCACGTGTGCCTAAGCGCGCACACGCACGCACCCACGGAGCCGGTGTTACACACGCACACACACACAGAGCTGGTGTGGCACGCAGACACACAGACACACAGAGAGCTAATATTCCACAGAGACATCCACACGCAGCTTGTACGACTCACACACGCGCACACACACACACACACACACGGAGCGGGTGTATCACCCACAGAAGAGACTCCACAGGCTCACGCTCCAGGCTGCGTCCACGGACTGGCTACCTTCACTGCGTGACATCTGCTCTCATCGCAAATAAAAACGCCCATCCTTGCCATCTTCCCCCCAGACGAGGCCTACTCTGTCATCGCCTAAGCACTCTCTCCGAAAAAAATAAATAAGTAAAACCCACATTGAAAAGGGATGCTCTTGAATGGCAGTAACACAAGAATCTCGTCGATATTCCGTAAACTCTTCCCCACGCCAAGTTTGGAAGTGGAATAAATTCGTGGGGTGTACTAACCAAATCAACGGAGTTTACATGGAACCCAGGGGCCCCGCCGGCTTCCCAATAGAGATGCGTCTGCCTCGCCGAATGTTCTGTGAAGATAGGGCTTATCTGGGCAGGAACAAGAATTTGAACAATTTGGGTTAAATTAGAAAGAACGACTCCTACACCACGCCATGCTATTTATAACAACTGGACTTTCTGCCATTTAGAAAAAGCAGTAGAGAAAGACCCGTTAAGATATAGCAGGAAACAGACACAGTCCAGCTTCTCGCTCAGAATTTTAGAGCTCAGAGTGCCGCTCTTACATCTTGAGTTCCGCTTAATTTTTCAAAAGGGTAGCAGCTGCTACCATTTCCCAAGAACCTACTACGCGCTGGGCGGTCTGTCTCGTGCTGGCCAAGTTCTGTCTCAGCTGGTCCCATATACTGGAATGCAGTTCACTTTCTTAAATCCCATTTTGCACAAAATCGTATGTTCTTAAAAATGTCAGTGGTGACATGCTATGATGGTCCACAGGAGAAAATCAGACTTCCCAGGTTCGGGGCCACCTACAGATGATCGACGACCCATCGGACAGAGGGCGGCAGGCCCGTGACGGGAGCGGCTGTCCCCAGGACCCCGCGGTGTCATCTGGGACCCATTAGAAGCGAGGTCTGACCAGCCCCATGGCACCCTGACAGCTGAGACCCAAGGAGAGGCGCAGTCTCGCCTGGCCCCGGGGCCCTGCCTAAGGCTCGTCTCTTCCCACCAGCCCCGGGGGCCCTCCTCACGCTCGGACTTGAGATGACAGCCGTCCCCCCGCAGGCTGACACCCGCTCGGCTCCCCTGCCCACTCCTGCGAGGCAGTTCATACGATCACCAGGCTCTCTGATGGGCTGGCTCTCCACCAGCTGAGATGCGAGGCCATTTGGAATGAGATGACACCCCAGCACCCAGTTCAAAGTCATGTGTTGGCCACCCCGCAGCAGACACGGACATGAGCCCAGCACGGCTTAGAGTCTGACCATCCACTTGGGGTTCCTTCCTCCACATACGAGGTCTCTAAATCTCTTCCACCCAGATTCCCGAGTTATGCACGGTGACAGGTGCCTGCTCTGTTTAACATCCTGTGTGTCACAGACAGAAAGATCAAATCTCCTGCCACCGGCGTTCCTGGAATACCTTGGCTCTGTCCCATTTCCTCCGAATCCGGAGGGCGTTCCATCCTCAGACGGTGCTCGGAGACCCTGCCTCCCGGGGCCTGCATCCCCGAGCACCCGCACGTGCTGGGAGGAGGCGGGTCTCCACCACCGGCGCAGCCCTAGCTGGGGGACCACCCCATGCCCTGGAGTTGAGCAGCGCCATCCAGGACAAGGTCAGCATGGGGCAGATGACATGGGCCCACACGGCCCCCAGCAGCCCTGCCGTCCTCGAGAATGCCACCCTGGCAGGCACATAAGACAACGTTAGAGAGAAACGTTAACGCGACAGAAGGGAGAGGCTTCTTAGGAGTAGGAAACAACCAGGCACAGCTTATCACAAGTAGGTGTGACCAGGGGGGATTGGAAGGGACTCGGGTTGTTGCCAAACACCCAGGACGCAAACGTTGCCCAAGGGGCGTTGTTCTGAAAGCTTGTTAGTGTCTACCATGAGATCCTCCCTTTAAAACAAACTTCTGCCGGGACGCCCAGAAGAGTGACACCTTAACGAGGTGACAGTCAGCCACAAACAAAGCCTCTGGGGGACAAGATGCAGGGACTCGGCCGCGGGTGGCCCAGAGAAACCAGGGCAACTCCGGCTTCACCATCTTGGAAACAAGAGTGGACCGCCAGGGAGGCCAGAATGCGATCTCCATGCTTGACTATAAAAGGCAGAGAAACGAGGGCCCAGGGCACGTGACCCCCTGCTAAATAAAGATCCCCCACACTGGGAGCAGCTGACTGGAGCGGGGGCCTCCAGGGGCAGAGAAGACAGCAGGCTCCTTCCGATGACACAAGGCCAGAGGCTGCCCGGGGGCCGTCTGGAGGGCCAAGGCCTACAGGAGCCTGGTGGCATTGCACAAAAGGGGAATATCCCTCACGTGTAACTTAAAAAAAAATAAAAATCAAAGGAGGAAGAGGAGAAACGTGAAGAGGAAATGAGGCACATCCCACGCATGGGGTCTCGGGGCGCAGACCCTGCACCCCGTGGTCTCGCCCCAACCCAGCAGGTGACTTGCAACCCAGTCGCCTCCTTCACCCGGCAGCTGGACGCACCAAATCCACGAGAAAATGAGGAAGTGGGGAAACTACTCTGCACACCCCGACACGGCCCTCGTGAGCCAAGAACGGGGGAACCTTGGGCAGGGGGATGTATCAGAATTGTCGTCTTTACACCCGGGCCTTCGTTCTAAGTCCTGCCCTCCTTGGGGAGACGGCCGTGAAACGTCTCCCTTCGTCAGTGAAGGGGGCCGCGACCGCCTGGCCTCCTGTTGTTGGAAGACGGTAGGAGATGCGACAGCCTCTGGGACCACCGTCCCCAGTCGATGCCCTTCTAGCGGGGATGCGGCCACGGCACTGGCGGAGGCGGCTCCCACCGTGGCTGGGCTCACGGCCTCCGTGAGTTTCGTCCTCGCGGGCAACGCCATGATGGGGGCTGCCCGATGGGTTACAAAGCACCTGGGGGCTCAGGTTAGCAGTAAGGCACCGAAGCACCTGGGGGAGGAGGGCATCCACGCCGGGCACGAAGTACCAGAAAGCGCCCAAGGCGAGCAAAGCCAACAGCAGGCCCCACGTGGGCGGATTCACCAGGGAGCAGGAGAACCAGGTCCTCCCGCTGGATTTACCCCGTCCCTCCCTGGACGTGGCTGGCCTTCAGCAAGTAACTGGTGCACAAAGCAGCGAGCAGCACCGCAGGCCAAGCCTCAGCTTTTAAGATGATTTTCCTATTCATCCAGCATCCTTGGCCTTGAATCCTTCCGACAAGTGCAGGAGAGAGAGGCGCTGCCACCCGCAGCTGACACTCCAGCTGAGAGCTGGAGACGGTGGAGACAGGGCTCCTGGGTAGCGATGACCCTGAACATCGCCCGGGAAACACCGTATCTCCTCATCCCAGAGGCCTCTGGCTCGCTCGGGACTGCTGTTACACACTGTTCTCTGCTCCAGGCGGGGAGAGGCGTCTTCCCGACAGCACATCTTTCAGGCAGCAGGAACCGCGCTGGCCCCTGGGGTGACAGCGTGCCCTCTGAGTGGGAGGACGCGCCCAGGACTTAGTCAGCGGGGCGAGAAGGGCCGCTGCCAGGTACTCTGCAGCCTGCAAAGTCCTAAAGGCTCCTGGGTGGGGAAGGTGAGGCCGGAGGCCAGTCTGGTGGGCAAGAGGTCTGCCCGGTGAGCAGTGGCCGGCTGGTCTGCACGGAGCACCCTCAGGCACCAAGGACACCGCAACGGGCGGAGACGAGGAGGCTGCGGGGCCCACAGGAGCAGAAGGCTGAGGGGCCTCGGGGCGTGCCAGGTGCTCACCCTACGGGATTCCGGATGGGGGAGCCGAGCAGTCCCAGTGCATGCTGGGCAGGTCACTGGGCCAATGCGGAGAAGCAGGGAGGCTGAGGAAGGGCCAGGCCAGGGAACCGGCAGAGGGAGGAGCAGAGGAGGTCGCAGGAGAAACACCTTTCAGACGGAAGGGGTGTGGCGTCCAACCGGAGAAGGACACGTCCTGGTGACTCCCACGCTTCTGACATGGGGCCGAGGGGAGCAAACTGCTGCCGTCCGGAGAGGGGAGGGCAGGGAAACGAGAGGCCGGCAGAGAGGCGATGGGGAAGCCCATCAGACACCGAAACGCCCTCTGTCCTGCTGCAGGCTCCATAGTGAGACCAAAGTAGACGCCAGCGCGACTGCCCCGAGGGGCATTCCGAACAGGCCTGGCCGCCCGGGCCTCTTACACCGACGCCGTCCAGAGTCTTCCCACCGCGTAGGATGCCTCCCCGGATGCTGCCTTTTTCTCTTAAGGTAACATTTTTAAATGTCAAGGCTACTCAGAAACCAACTACGTTGTTTCCTCAAACCAGCGCACGACCTCGTGACCAGGGCCCTGCTCCGACGGATCCCGAGTGCGGCTTGGGCATGGCGCCGTCCTCCCACCCGAGCCCACAGGGACCCTGTGCAAGGGGCCTGGCGGCCGGCTCAGCTCCGCGGGGTCCCGGCAGCAGCCGGCGGGGGCCCTCGAGCCCCATGGACCAAACACTGACATGCACACGGATGGAGCCATGCAGAGCACACACGTCAGGCCCCGACCCCTCTTCAGCCCTGGCCAGAGGGGAATCAGAACAACAGCTACCTGTGGGGTCTGGCCTTCGATTTATGAGCCATGCAAGGCCAGCCTACCGACGGGGGATTTCTTGGCTATTTGCGAGTGGATGCTTCTCGGGCCTTTCACTGGCCACCCATTAGTAATAGCTATTTATAGCTGCCACACCGCCTTCCCACCAGTGAGCGGAACCTCCTCGGCCAGCAGAGCGAACCTCTGGCAAAAGTAGTAGGGCAAGGAACCAGAGTCGTGGTTTAATACCAAGCAACCTGGCTGGCCCGGGGCCGATCGCACGCAGGCAAGCTCCGCTGTGCCGAAGGAAAAACAAGCCGAGGGCAGAAAAACACGTGAGCAGCTTCGAAATACCCCCGTGATCACGCTGCAGAGCTTTCTCACTGGAGTGCTTTCAGGAGACGCGCGACGCTTCAGGAAAGAGGGGGAAACGAAGAGGACACGGAAGCCCGGGGGTACAAGGGTGCTGCTCCCTGAAAGGACCCACTCAACCCGGGACTCCTGGAAGCGGGTCCAGGGCCCGCCCGGCCTCGGCTGGGCGCTCGTCGTAAACCAGGACCCCTCAGCATCGTGTCGGCTAAACCTTTCGAGACCACGGACAGGGTGGAGGTCACGCTTTCACTGAAGGTGAACTAGGTCTTTACTTTCTCCCTTTACTCAACTACCTTCCAACTATATTCACGCTAAGGAAGGCCTGCCGTACCAAAAATAGCCTTCCACGCAAAGGATGGAAGGGTCGTATGTAAGGGCTTAGGTACTTCCAGGCACACCAGGCCACCTTTCCCATCAGGAATTCAAAGCACAATCTGGTCAGCAGCCTTCTGGCCCAGAAGGGCGAGGCATTACTTCTAGTTACGTTTTGAATGGCCTTGTTGGCAACCACGGTGGCCTCCGGCCATCACGCTGTGCTTCACCCCTTGGGGTCCCAGAAGCTACCCAAAGCCAACCGAGACCCCCACTTCCAAGGCAGGCAGGCCACGTCCTAAATGCAGGCATACCCCACCCGCCCGGGGGAGCTGCGTGTTCGGGGGGGGGGGGGCGGGGGGCAAGCAGGAGGGAAGGGCAGGAGCAGGGGGAACAGGGCGGGGGGCGTCGTCCTTACTTTTCTGGCAGTGGCTGGTGGTCCAACACCGGTAGTTGTACTCGTTGTTGATGGTGGTCCTCTCGCACTGCGGCTTCCCCTCCACCGTGCCCGGGCACAGTTCCCCGCACTCCTTCAGGGGCTTGTTGCCCACGATGTAGTTGTTGGAGGCCGCGTCCAGGATCAGGGACCAGTCCACCGTGGACAGGTAGCAGAGGTCGGCGTTCTTCTCGATCCTGATGGCCCCCCGGGTGATGTTCCGCAGGTTGTAGAGCCCGATGTCTTTGAGGTTGGTCATCTCGAAGATGACCAGGGCGTAGTTGTAGAAGAGCTTCCAGCCGCGGATGACCGTGAGGTTGGGGAAGAGGTCGCCGAGGCTCTCGAGGCCGGCCACGCGGAACAGCAGCAGGTACTCGGTGATGACCGTGAGCTTGGGGAAGCGGTAGCTGCGGTAGTCCTCCGCCCTGGAGATGAGCAGGATGTGCAGGTAGCCCTCGATCACCGTGCAGTTCTCCAGGCGCCTCAGCTGCTGGAAGTCATTGCGGATGTCGATGCCGGGCCCGCAGACTGAGGGGACACAAGAGGGCGAGGGTGGGACACGGGTCAGTGAATGCGGAGGCACTTGTGAGTCGATTTTCCAACCCACGGGGCGGTCCATTTTCAGAACACCTACATTAGCGTTAAGAAACGAGACCGGTTTTATACCATGGACAACCGCGAGGTGTGGCGGCAGGTGGCCTGCCTGGGTCACTTACCAGGCCGCTGGCCTTCAGGAAGTGCCCCCTGGGAGATGCCATCCCCCTCCTGCTACCACGCACACTGCGGCTCAGAGTTCATGGCCACACAAGACCACACGCAAGAGTCAAGGGTACAATCCACGCCAGCCTGAGGCCACAGACCTCTCCCCTTCTGCAGACCTCGGGCTCCCGGTCAATGAACACGACTTCCTACTATGTCCAGCCTCAAAGACACCCAGCAGTAGAACGCTACCCTGAAGATTTCCCCTTCCCGTGACTTGGGAGGCACGGACCCAGAGAAGCACGCTCCCGGGTCTCCTGCTACCAGCTGACACGGGCCGGCTGGCCTGCCGGCCTCCCCAGTGCCGCACGAATGCAGCCGCAAAGGCTAACGTAACAGAAAAATGAAGAACATGCCATCCGTACGCCCAGAGGAAGTGTACAATCCCCACTTTAATCCACGTAGCTTCCCGTTAAAAGGTTAAGTCACGGAGAGCGGAAAGGTAGTAAAAACCGTCGGTCATCTCGACAGCCGCAGACGGTCAGTTTCTGCCACCTATACCAGTGATCTTTCCTCTGCGAGTAATTTAAGGTAAAGGGAATCACACGATGAGACACCATTTTCAAACATGCTTCCTCCACTAACATTTTACTAAGTCAACAAAACGTCCCCCTAAACATCGTTTTTAAACAAGAAACAGTAATTCAGTTCCAGGGTATGAAAATGCACCACGAGGTTTTCCTTTCCCTCTTTTTAACCAATCCCTTTCCGTTGGACACTTAGGTTACCTCCAGTTGCCTACATCACAAACGACATCCTGGGAACACTCTCAACCAGCATCCAAGCCTATTTTCTCAAGATAAGTCCCTAGAAGTAGAACTGACGGCCCGAGGCATAGGCGGATTTTAAAGGCTTTAGGTAAAATAGAAGACTTAGTTTTATTTTTTTAAATGCTACACACGCACACCCCGCCCCCCCAACCCTTGGTTATGCGCCTTCCTTCGGATGCGGTGATCTCCACACCCACCACTAGGGCTTCTCACACGGAACCAGGTTTTCCGACTGACGGAGCTCATGAATGTGGGCAACACCCCACAGGTACGATGCAGGGGGAGCAGCGCAGCCCCTGGGGAGGCTCGTGGTGAAGGCCCGGAACTCAAGCCCGTGACCAACAGCTGCGATCGTGAGGAGGCGGACAGGACTGTGCACACTGTCCGTCCACTCCAGGTGCGAAGGGAACTGGGCAGGACAGTCAGGGGACAGCGGATCTCACAATCAGGGACGCAGAGCAAATGAGTTTGCTAGGGCGTGAGGGATGAAGATCGCAGGCCGGGGGCGAGGACTTTCGGGAACGAGGCCCCCCTCGAGGCTTACGTCCCTCTGGAGGGTTAGTCTGGTGGCCAAGTGCAAGGTGGGGTCAAAGTGGAGTGGACAAGGGAGAGGAGGTGAGAAGTCCCTTTCGGGTTGGAGCCACAGATGGGACCCGGACAGAGTGCGGGATGGGGGACGCAGGGGCTGGGAGGTGAGCCAAGCTGGAGAAGCTAAAACTGGGCACTGCGTTCAGTCCGACTGCCTCCTTTTACTGACAAGAAGACGGAGCGTCCAGAGCAGGGAAGAGAACGGGAGAGACCGGCCCTCGGCGAGCCCACGGGCCCGACAGAGGCTGCACCAGCTTTGGCTGCCACCCTGTCCCGTCTCACGAAATGCCCTCGACAACATCTCACATCCCGAGTAACGTGCGCACTGCTGGGAAGGTGAGGAAAGAGACTTGGAGAAGCCGTGTCACCCATAGAAGATCGCATCCTTGACCCAAGGTTTAGGGACGGCCCCAGCTCTCAGCATCCTCGCCAAGCAGCTACCTCTGACCCCCTGTCTGCAACGGGGGGGGGGGGGGGGCTTCTGCCCCAGTCACGGTGCGAAGTAGCTCTTCGCAAAGTGCCCAGGGACGTCATCACGGCCAATGACAGTCCCCACCCTGGCGCTGCTTGTCCCTTTTGGAGGCATCTGACACTTCTCTCTCTAGGCCTCTCTGATCCCACACGCCCACCGACCTCTCCTCCACCTCTACGGGACCTCGAGACGGTGGCCTCCATCACCCCGCCCAGACAACTGGCTTCCTGTGCCACCCACACACCGCAGGGCCCAAAGTCCCCTGCGCCCCGGGTTGTGTACCTGTCTGCCTCCTCCACAGCTCCCTTTGATGTCTATTAGCTCCCCCCCACCCGCCCCTACGTCACCTCCCAAGCCGCTAGATCCTGGTCGATGACACCGTCATTCTCCAAACAGCTCGTGTCAAAAATCAAAGGGTCGTTCCCAGTTCTTCTCTCCCCTCGCACCACATAAACCCCGCGCTTGGGCATCATAATCGCTAAAATGTCGGAGAGAGAAAGGCAAGTCCTGTACGTTCTCACTGACGTGGGACACTCGAAACAGCCGAATTCGCAGACACGGGGGGGCAGAATGGTGGGTGCCAGGGGCTTGGGGAGCAGGGAGCGGCGGGTCCCGGCTACAGGGCTACTGAGCTCTGGGGACCTGAAGCGCGGCCAGTGACTGTGATTAACGCCACGTTACACGTAAAAGTGTAAGAGAGCAGGTTCGAAGTGCTATCACCACACTCACAAAGCAATCGGAACCACGTGAGGGGCGGGGGTGTTACGGATGTCCCTGCGATCATTTGGGAACGCCCACGGGTGTCTCAGCATCGCGCACCGCCAGACTCACGCATGTTAAAGCCAATAACACCCCGGCAAGTCCTCTTGGCCGCTGCCCCCAAGTCTGCGGGCGTCCCGGGCGCTCTCCCCTCAATCGCGCCTCGCCCCTCAGCCCCCTGCGCCTCCGCCGCCCGTGTCTTTCCCTCCCAGGGCGTGTCCGCCCCCTTCGGGGCCTGGCTCGGGCCTTTCCTCCTGCCCTCGCCCTCTCCGACCACTCGCACCACGACCCCCACCCCCAGGAGGACAGGAAATCACCTTCTGTGTGGCCTACACTTATGTCCCCAGAGCCTCGAACAGCACTTGGCATGCGCATCAACACGTATGGTCAACACGTGTGCAGAAGGGACGGCTTTCCCCACATCTGTCTGTCACCACTGCTCTGCCTCGGGTCTGAGCCACCGTCACCTCCAGCCTGGACGACGCCGACACCAAGGCCCCCCCCAGGGTGCAGCCTCCGAGTCCCAGTCCGCTGCTGACCCAGCAGCGCCAGGCCCAGGAGCCCTAACAGGTCTCGTCCAGTCTCGCTCAGCGCACTCCGGCCACCGGGCTCCTCCCCCCGTCCCCTGCTGTGTGCAGTGCGTCCGGTCCCCTGCTGCCCGGTTCTCATCGGGAGTCTCTCCAGCCATTCAAACGCCACCTCTTCAGAGCTGCGTCCGAACACCCTGGTGTCAACAGTCCCTCCCACTGACTCCCTCTCCCTCCCCTCACCTGTCTCTTTCATTGTCTTCCTAGCGCCTCCCATGTCTGAGGTCCCAGTACCCGAAGGGTACTCCGTGAGCTGACTGATCACTGGGCATTAATTCCATTTATTTATATGTTCATTGGTCGATTTTTGCATGTGCCCCGACCGGGGATCGAACCCACGATCTTGGTGTATCGGGACGACATCCTAACCAACTGAGCTACCAGCCCAGGGCTCCTGGTTTCTCTGGTTTCTAGTCTTGAGTTAACTCAGCCTGAGATGGAATGAAAAGAACAAGGTCTCCATCTGATATTTGTACCAAGAGTGCTCTCAAAATCAAAAAACCACCACCTAGCTTCATTCGGGTCAATGACTCATTGTGAAAGTTTTGTTTTTCTTCTAAACTATTATCGTTTCCTCCGCACAGCCTAAGTAAGAATTCATATGCCTTCCACCCGTGTATGAATTAAGAATATCAGTCTGCTCTCAGATAACAAACGGAAGTTTCTATAGGAGAGTGTTTAGCTCAATCGATGATCGCATTCAATGTGTTTGATCGGATTATAAAGGGTCAGGCATCGACTGCTTTGTGATCATCTCCAGCAGACTGAGTGACAGAGTGAAGACCCAGGACAGAAGTCTTCTGAACCTGCATGTCGCCGTGGAAACAGGCAGGGCGGAAACCCGACTGCCCCGGGCCCACGAGGCGGCCGGCTCGGACCGCCCGGCTGACGGAGCCGCGCTCCAGTGAGCCCGCAGCTTCTTCAAGGGGAAAAGCCACCTCCATCCACACTGGACACGCCTGCCCCACTTACAGAAGAAAAGGGTGGCGTGGGCAGGGCAGGCGGGAGAAATGACCCACTTCGTCCTGAAGACGGGACAAGCCCCAGCCACCAGCTCTTCTGGACTTCGGGGGTGACAGCGTTGGCCTTCGGGGTGTTCTGTGATGGGCACAGACACGGGAAAACCCGGCTGGCCCGTGAGCGACGGCTCCGTGTTCAGAAGGCACACGCCACAGATGCAAAGAGAATGTCACTCGCATCCTATGGCCGTGAAGTGACGCAAGGACCGAGGGGAGAGAGGCTCGTCGGGGCTCCCGAGGAAGTTGCGACAGGTCCTTTCGAAGCTCAGGGAACTCTGGGCAAGGCGTTGCCGTGTGTCTCGGGCTGGCCCCGAAGCTCACGGAAATGAAGGCAGGGAGCCGGCGGCAGGCAGGGAGCGGCCTGGACGGCAGGTCCAGAACAGGGCGGCAGAGACGGAACAGCTGGAGGACCGCCTGTGCTGGGGACCGGGAAGGGACAGGGGAGATGGTGGTGGCCGCTACCTAAGACAGGCCACCACTGAGGGGGCCAGGCAGGTGGGCAAGGGCCATGGTGGGGGGGGGGGAAGAATCCCCATCCCCAAAGATGCCATGTTAAAGGAAGTCTTTCCACGGAGACGAATTCTGCTCCCCCAATTTCCTAGGTGTTCTCCAAAACACCAAAAGGCAGGATTCCTGCTTGGGGTGGGGGCTTCCAAGAGTAGCATAGACGAACGATATGTATTGGGAAACTAAACCCCTCGGAAGTGCGCACAGGACAAGGACTCGTGGAAGGCCTCTGGCCGAAACACCCCCAGAAGCCTCATCCCTAGGTGTTCGGAAGAGCTCTGGAAAAAGACCAGCGGGGTGCCTCGGGCTGATTCCTGGGCACCACCACCACGGGCTCCTGACCCCCAGGGGGCACGTCCGCCTGCAAGCCCCCTTTTCCTCGCCTGCTGTTAACACCTAGCCTGCCTACATTATCATCAGGGTCCGGTAAGAGCTCCCGTGTCCCTGTCCACAGTCGGAAGCTGCAGGCAACGTGACTACATAAATTAAACAATAATAAAAACATCCATCATCTTGTTGCCCCAGTGTAAATATGACTCGTCTACAACAAAGAGGGGGAATGCGTACCATCACTGATTGTCCTTCTGAGCCCTTTCCTGGCAAAACCCGGCAAGGAGGGGGCATGCTTGACTCCCCATATTTAGGGAGATCGGGAGGGCTTTTCAGAGGAGAGGATCCCTGAGGATGGTCTGAAGAATGGGCAGGATCTTGCACTGAAAGGGGGTGGGGGGAAGCTGGCACAGAGGGAAGGGCACACACTCTCTCTGGTGGCAGTTCAGGGGAACCCCAGGGGTACGGTGACATCAGGGCAGGCACTAAAGAGAGCTGAAACACGTCATGCTTAGGAGGTCAACTTTACCTGGAACCTACAAGGACAATCTTCGAACCCTGAGCCCGCAGCATCGGAACTACTGGGAGGGCTTGTTGAAACAGACTGCAGGGGCCTGAGAACTTGCATTTGTAATAGTGCCTGGTGATAGTGATTTTTCTGGTCTGGGCACCACCCCAAAAGAACCTCTCCTCTAGGAAATTAATCCTTCCACCCCACCCACCCAATCTGCAGTGTGGTACAGATAACACCTGTGTCCCTGTGTACCTTAATTGGATCTTCATTCTACCAAAAAGTCCCCAAGCAACCCAAAGAAACTATGCTTGAAACATAGTAAAGCGGAAGGAAGATGGGGTAGAGAAGGGGTGTCCCTAGCGGCCCCAGGCCCTCCCATGGCTGCTGAATCTGCCATCTGGTCCCCTGGTCATGCGAGATCCGAGCGCAACCTCCTTGAGCTCAGAGAAACGGGGGCACAACTTTCCACCCATGTCTCCTCAGCAGAGCGCCAGGAACCAGAAACTCAATGAGAAACTCACTGAGAAACTCAGCGAGGGGGCTGGAGATGATGTTATGATAACAAACCCTATGCTGTTAGAGCAGAATTTGTTACAGTTGAATTTTCTGTGTACGTGTAAACAGTTGCAATTCATGTTAATCCTTTTATCTTCAAGTGTCAATGAGAATGTGTTTACATAGTAGATATACATTTACATTGTATACATACATTTATCTCTCCCACAGACAACAGTCCCCACCCCTGGCACGCTCAGTAACTGCTCAGTAACTAAAGGCGGTGGTTAGGAAGGGTTCTGTGCTGCCCCACTCAACAGCCATCTCTGTCACCATTCACAGAACCAGAACCCACAGAACCAGAACCGAACGGCCCCGCCCACAGAAGATGCAGCCTAAGGGCGGAGAACCTATTAACTTGGGGGAGGGTGGTAGATACAATGGCGGGTGATACGATGTGTCAAAGAACTTTCAGAGATGGAGAAGATGTTCACAACCTGCCCGGCAGTGGAAGAAATGGAAACTGTACCCTGAATTAATTCAAAGACTGGAGGGAGCACTAGGCCCAGGGTGCCCGCCACCTGAAGGACCTGGAGCCCAACAGATGGGCACAGAATCAACTCGTGTTTGCTTCAACAGAGCAAGCTCCAGCTGTCTTCCCAGGTTTTCAAAAAAACAACTTTGCCTGCTCTGACAAGTATTCCAAATTCCTTTCTAATCTTAAGATGTCAAAGGTCCAGTATTCTCTCTGAGGGGAGGGGAGGGAGAGGGAGAGAAACATCAATGTAGGAAACATTGATGGGCTGACTTTTGTAGGCACCCCCACTGGGGATCAAACCCACAACCTTTCGGTTTGCAGGGCAATGCCCAACCAACTGAACCACCCCAGCCAGGACTAGCTCTACGATTTAAAAGCAACCTTATAAGAGCCTCTTATGCTTTTAATGACTCCGAGTTCTGATGGCTGGTAGCCTTTCTGGCGAAGAGCATGCAGAGACTAGATTCCCTTGGTGACGCCCTCCCACTACCACCCACTCGGAGCCCCAAGGGCCCTGTGGGAACCTCACTACCACACCTTCTGGGGAACAGCCTTCCACCATCCCCAGGTACACCGCAGCGCAGGTGGACAGCACCCCAACCTCCAGCTGGTAAATCTGTGTGCCCAGCCAGCGGATGGTGGTGCAGAGGCCCGGGCCCAGGGGGAGGTGCAGGGGGACCCCACGGCAAGCCGAGCACTCCTGCAGCGGCCGCACCTGGAAAACGTGCGATTGGTCCGCCTTCTTTTCCCCCCTCTCACGGCTGCAGAGTTTCTGCTCAGAACCAGGCTAACCTTCCAGAGAAGCGCTGGCCCAGCGGCGCCCACGCTGTCTCACCGGCTCCCTTTCTAGAACGTGTTACATCACCCCAGTGAGGGCTCACATCCTCGTTTCCAACGCTTCTGACCTGGTGCTACGATGTGCCAGTTGCCTTAAGTGACTCGGGCTGTTTTCGGTTAGCCTGTTATCTCAGACGAGCAGATGATCAGTGCAGAAATCTGCTCACCTATTCCCTCACACGAGGCGCGGTTCTTCGTGGGTGTGGTGTGACGGATCAGCCCCTTGAATTGCTGAGGCTTTTCATCTGACCTGGGGGGTTTGCTAGAGGTGGGGGGGTGGGTCACTGGGCTTGTCCTCAGAGACCAGGTAACGCTCAGGCCATCCCCAACCACCCACCAAGCGGCCGGAGGTCAGTCACTTCAGTGCTCTGTGCCTTGGTTTCCTCATGACTCAGATGCAAAGTTAGGACTAAATTTATTTGTTCTGCCAACAAGCATTTATAGAGCACCCAACACGTCCTAGGATGCACTTTACAGGTGCTGGAAGTCAGCAGCTCCTCCCGCCTTCTGGGAGCAGCCGCCCCGGGCCTGATGGGCCCCAAGATCATCCTGCTCCATGGCCCAGGGTGGGCCCCCGACTCACGGGCAGCGACCTAATGCAGGGTCGTTGCCAAGGGCTTGATGCCCCTGGCGGATGTCAGAGTCAGCTTGGACCTGCTGCAGAACCACCACCCGAAACGTGACTGTCGACCAGCTCTCTGACGCCCAGACAGGGAGATACCCAAACACCACGCTGAGCAGGCGCTCTGAGAGAGAAACGTGCTGGGCAGCAACCTGCTGAGGCCCCCGAGGGCCAAGGGGGGGTGGGTCCCAGGAGGTCGGGGGTTTCAGCGGCGGAGAAGAAAGGGGAGGCAGAAGCCTCCCCTTTCCGTTCCTCCTGAGGAAGGCCAGGAAGAGCCAAGGCCTACTAGGGAAGGGCCAAGGAGGAACGGAACAGAAGCTACTAAAAAAGCAAGAGACAACCCCCGACAGGATGCAGTGCCTCGGCACTCACAGAGCCACGGAAAAGAGGGTTCGGGTGCGAATGGGATAAAAATACAGAGTTCAGGAATGCTCATTCTGGCAGCGGTTAATAATCAGACAAAAGTACAGGGAGGAACACACCCATATTCCCGGCACCATTATTCCCAACGGCCAAATGGAAGACACGGCGCCGGTGCCTGCCAGCAGGTGAACGGATAAACCAAATCTGTTCTACACACACGGGGAATATTACGCAGCCTTGAAAGGGAAGGCAATTCTGACAGACGCTACACACGCATGAGCCCTGAGGACGCTATGCTGAGTGAGACTGACCCAGCGGCCTCCCCCCACCTGCTCCACCGATCCAGAGTTGCTCAGATTCCGAGAGACAGCAAACAGCTCAGCGGTGGCCGTGAGCGAGGCTGGGGGAAGCGCTGGGGAGTTACTGGTACAGAGCTTCAGTTCTGCAAGGTGAGGACAGCTGTGGAGGCTGGGGGCGCGACAGTGACTGCATGTCACGTGACTGCTTCCCGGAAACTGGTAGAGGTGGTACGTGTCCTGTTATGTGTACTTGGCTGTAATTTTTAAGAAAAGGGCAGGGGGAAGCTGTTGCTGCGTTGGACTCTCCCCGACCCGTGGGTCACGCAGGATCATCCACCTCCAAGGAGCGGGGAGAGCCCAGCTCGGCCATGGCTGTGAGCCTACCCACCCCGCACAGCCGGACCACTCGGGGCGCAAACAGGGGCCGCCCAGCCGAAGTCTCGCACAGACTCCCCAGGGCAAGGGGCTCCGGGCACACGAGGATGAGTGGTCAGACAGGTGGGCGCCCCCACACACCTCTGCGTGGGGTGGGCAGGAGCTGAAACGCCACCTGCAACCCACAACCCCTGCAGACTGGACTGCGGCTGAACCGCACTGGCTGACGGAACCCGAGGACAGGCTCCTCACCCCGTTTCATGGGCTCTCTAACTTCAGGTGTTCTCGGGTTGCTGCTCATGGCCAGAAACACCTGTGCGCTCATGCACTCTCACCTTGGAAATGAGGTGCTAAAAGCAGGAGGCTGTGGGTCGATCCCGCTCCAGCCCGTCCCCCAAGCCGCTGCCACCCTGAAGCCATTGCTCCCTCTCTTTCTCTCTCTGTCTATCTCTCTGTCTCTTGGAAAGGCCTTTGCATTTTCCACCTCCAGATTCACCGCTGCCCCAAAGGAGGGCTGTCTTTCCCACACTGTGCTTCCCCCAGCACCTGGAGACTGAGGACGCCCCTGCCTCATCCATGGAGGCACGCTGTGTGCGATTTTGACCAAGACCGGGAGCCCTCTGCACTTGAGATGTCTCTGTTGTGCCACAGAAGCACCCGCCGCCAGCCTGGCCAGCAGCCCCAGGGAAGGGACCGCCAGTCCCCTGCCTGCCCTCCCAGGCCTCGGGTGCCCCAAAGGGCCAGCTAGCCCCCTTTCCCCAAGCAGCTCGATCCTGCTCCGCCCCTTGACAGCAGCCCAACACCCAGGCCACCTGAGAGCAGCCCTCGTCACCCTCTGGCAGCCTGACCAACCGAAAGCAGAAACAGAACAAAACAACGCTCCAAAGCAAAGCCACAGGTCACGGATGTTCGGGTACCATACACCATCGCAAACCACAAGGATGAGAGTTTCCGGTTCTTTTTTCTTGGAATAAAGAGTTTTTAAAGGGCTGGATGGCAGGGACACTGGATTTTGTCTCTGTTGCCTTGTTAGCATCTCTCATATCCTTGTTGAGCAGGCGAGGCAAGACGAACCCGTTTGAACCGCTTGGTCCCCACGTGATTCGCCCTCCAAAGAGGTGACAACGAAGGAACGGCCCGAGGAAGGTCTCGCGTGGATGGGCACGGGGCTCTTCCTCAGCCCTGACGCCTCGTCGCGTTTATCAATCACTTGAACGGTGGCAGAAATAAAACGTTCCTCTAACTCTGGGAGGACAGGTTTCCAGGGGAGATGGCAAAGGCGCCGCATGACAGAGGCAAGAGCTAAAAAGATCAACAGATTGGAATTGCAATCGAGAGGAAATTATGTGTTTGGACACTTGGGTGCAAAAAAAGAAATGCACAAATGTAGGAGGTGTGAAAGAGGCTTAGGAGATTTAATTGGATATAATTTCTCGATGTGCTAATGGGGTGTTTTGACTGCCAAAAAAAAAAAAAAACCCACTTCAGGTGGTCTTAGACCATGAGAGTTAGTAGAGCAGGGGCCAGAGGAGAGGCCCCTCCCCACAAACCGGGTTTGCGTCCACACTTTAAAAGAGAACAAAGTGAATGAGACAACTTCCAAGTGACAGCCAGGGACCTGAAATCCACCTCATGCACATGCAAAACGGCTGTAGGAAGCCAGGCTGCAAGGGCCCCCGGGGAGGAGGGCAGGTGGGATTCTACGAGACCCTGGTGGGGGAGAGGAAACCGGAACTCGGACCCACCCCAGGGGAGGGAACTGGGGTCCAGATAAGAACACATAGTAGGGCTGCTTGCTCTGAAGTCACACTGGGCTGCCTGCCGGCAGAGGGACGGGAGACCTCTGGGCAGCTGCACACTCCGGACACTGTGAAGCCTGCTTTCACCGGCCGCTGGCGGCTCCGAGGGGCGGCATCCTCCCTGCTTTACGCTGAGGTAACGGAGGCTCCAAAATGACCAGATGGCCCTCGAGGGATGACGCCAGGGGCCAGGGCTGGGCCACAAACCCTGATGGCCTCACGCAATTCTGAGGCAGGGACTTCCTCTTTGGAGACCTCGAGGTGGCAAGGAAGCTACACCCAGACGCACAGGACAGGACGAGGGCACCTGAGGCCACCTGACCGTCCTGGGCGCCTCTCTAAAGGCCCCACGGAAGACACCTCTGTCAACCCCGAGGCCCTGGCCCCGCACAGGAAGACAACGAAGGCAGGCTGTGAGCAACCTCCCAGACGTCTGCACCCACGTGCGAAGGGCTGAAACACTGCCGTGGGGGACCGCCACTGTTTCTGCCCCCGTGCCCCACTGACAAACACAGACCATCGCCACGGTGCCATGGCAGGACCTGGGATTCTTGTGTCTGCCCACCAGCCACAGGGAAGGGTAAAGACCGGACCACCTCGCCCAACCACGAGAGCTGGGTGGCACATGCGGTGTTGTCCCCCGAGGACAGAGGCGGAGCCATGGAACCCCGAGGGGCATGGGACCCCGAGTCGGCCCGGCCCCCGACGCGGGCCGCTCTCCCTGGGTTCCCATGACATCACGGGCCCGCCTTTCCGGCAGCTCGCAAACGCCTGCCCCTCCTCGTGTTGCCCTTCAGCTCCGTGCTGCTTAGAGACGGGCCGAACTCGCCTCAGAGCCACAGAGGCGCGCTCAGTTCCCTGGACCTCAGCGCGCACGTGCTTTAGCTGATGCTCAAGGTCAGGGGCACAAAGATGCCCTGATGCCGAGTTCACCCACACCCCCCAAAATTCACATGTTCTTCCGCGACCCTTGGGGAGCTCTTTTTCTTTGTTTTTGAAAGCAATACCCTTCTCAGGGGTGCGGAGAACTTTGACAAGCGTGCGTGAGCACCTCCCGCCTTGAACGCCGACCTCTTACTGCGCTGTGAGGGGTCCCGGGCAGCCGCCAGCATCTGCCTCCACCCGCCCCGCCCCCAGTCCCGCTCACCCAGGCCTCCCGGCGGAGAGCGCGGATCGGGGCCGGGCTGGGGGCGCTGCAGGCTGGGTGCTGCGGGAAGAGGGGCATGCCAGGCTGTCACCAGGCTCACTTCTGCAAGGGGGCAGATGTTCTCAAAGCCACATGGCGGTACAACGGGGGTCCCGATGCCTGCCCAGGGCTCCGTGTCCGCCACTACTGCAGGGATGACGGGCCTGCCCACGGAGCGAGTCTCAGAGGGCGACAGGCCCTGGCCTGGGCGGCGCGCAGGGGGCCACCCCTCTACGTCAGTGTCCCTGCCCCTTGCACCCAGCACTGGCTGCCACGTGCTTACCAGTCAGCGGCACCGCGTGCCACGCAGACGCAGACGAGAGCCATTACAAAAAAACAAAAAAAAATCGTAAAACGGAGACGTAGGAGCGTGGCAGCTAAGTGGAACGGGATGAACACAAGTCCTCCTCAGGGCTGGACAGCAGACACGCTCCCAAACGGTGAGCAGGAATAAGACCCCACTCTGCGCGGGTCCGGGCTCCCCACCGCCCCTCTCCAGGACACTGCAGGATTCTACCCCGGGGCAGCAGGGTGCAGAAAAGAGACGGTCGCTCCACTGGGCAGCAACCGCGGGGCACCCGGACGAGGCAGACGGCCGCTGTCGGCGGCTGCGAGGCGTGAGTACCACCGCCCCCCTCCGCCCCATGTGCGACTCTGCAGCGGGGGCGGGACTTCCCAAGGACCTGCGCGGGACCCAGCTCAAAGGATGGCATTCAAACGAAGTCAGTCCGCAAGGCAGAAAAAAATTCTGAACTGAAGCCTCGAGTCCCCGCAGTCGCGTGGTAAATCCTGGCCCCACGTACGGTGGCACCACTCACAGGCAGGGGCGGCACTCACCTGCCCGCGGCCAATGCCACCCCTGTGCCTGCTGCCCTCGGCTTTGCTCATCCAGACACACAGGCTCTGAGGCTCACAGGTGTCCCGGGCACGGCACTGCTGGTGGGTGACCACCAGGGGCGGTAAGAAAGGGAGTTCGCTTCGGGCTGGCCGGCGGGGCTGGGGGCAGGAGGAGGGGCTATGGAACACTGGTGGCCCCAGCCCCTGCCTCGGGGTCTCTAGGACCCTGGGACAAAGGAATATGGGTCAAAGATTTAGCTAAACGTGATGACCCTGGAGACGAGGGACCTAGAGATGTCACATGGCTCAGCCACCCAGGCCTGTGTCCCCCTCGGTGTCCCAGAGTCTCTAAGCAAGACGCATTTCTCTCTTCCCCAACTGCCTCCCCACTGACCCCCCACACACGGTCAGGGAGCCGCCGCAGGGCAGCGAGTTTGTGGACAAAGGCGCTGAGTCCTCGTGGGTAGAACCCTATTTTGTTTTTTGGTCTTTGTTTTTTGTTGTTTTTTTTTTAAATCAATGCTTAGTACCAAACTGACACTTATCCAACGTTACTGGAGCCGACACCTTGGGGTCACGTCACGTTAAGGTTTGCAGGACACCGAAAGCACGCTTTTCACGATCAGAGAGATGAACACGAACACACTTTTAATCTACTGGATGGGCAAGAAATCACAAGTCTCCTGACGGCAAGCTTGAGTGAGGACACGGGCACCAGGGATTCGTCTGCTTGGGATGGGAAAATGCATCACGTCTGTGGCCATTTCGGAGGTCGACATAGACCCAAAACTTCTGATGCCCGCCACCTTTGGCCCAGCGACCCCCGTTCTGGGAGTGAGGAGTGAGGGGCCACCCCCCCCTCACGTAAGCAGGGCAGATAGATACGTGCGAACATGCTTCCTAGCATCTTATTTATCAAACCAAAAGCCAGGAAAGAACCTAAATGTCCATCTTTGAAAGAAGCTGCCAGGCCCCCCAGCCGAGTGGGGGGGCTGTGACGGCATCTCCAGGAACTCTGTAATGCCGTGGGGGATTTTTTGTAAACCCCAAACTGTTCTGATAGAAAAGTAACTCTTTAAAAATAAAGAGGGACACTCAGAACAACAGGAGTCCTATTTATGGTTTTAAAAAACCTACCCACACTGCTCTGTGGTTGCTTCCCCCCCTCACCTGGGGACAGGTGTAGACACACACCAGAGAGAAGGCCTGGATCCCGCTGAGCTGGGAGCTGGAGGTTACCTTCAGGGGGGCAGGGGTGTGGATTCGGGGAGAAGAGAGGAAAAGCTGTCCTCTACTGGGTCATTCTCGGGTCATTCTCGCCGTTTTAATTCTTACAAGGTGCTACATTCCTGTAGTACTTGCACATGCAAAAGCATTTTAAAAATAAAGTAGGGTCCTCTGCTAGAGGAAGATGGGGGAGAGGCATTCCATTGGGAAAAAACGCAAATTGCAGAAACACCCAGGACAGGACTTGCTGGCTCCGCAGAGCGAGTCTGTAGAGCGCACCTTTGGGGAGGAGGGGGAGAGGAGGGGGGAGGGGAGGGGGGAGGGGAGGGGGGAGGGGGAGGGGAGCCGGAGGAGAAGCAGGTAAGGGTGAGGGGCGCTGAGCGTGTACGCTCCCCACCTTCTGTCTAAGTCTTTGACCAGAAGCTTGTCTTTTTTTTTTTTTTATAATAATCATCCTCAAAATGACAATACCTCCTCACAGTTCACTCCTTACTTGTTCCATCTCTTCGGACCCTAACCACATCCCAAAAAGTTGACCCAAACATTCTATTTCTAGCGCCGTCTCTGGCCCCGGACCCCCTGGACCGCAGTGTAGACAGAGGCCGTGGCGGGGGTGGGGGCACCGTCGGAGGTGGCCCCCAGTCCTCTCACACCGGGGCTGCACCGCTGGTAAAGGGTCTGCCAGGCGGGTTCCCCTGATGAAATGCGCGCTGCTCTGCCCTGGACCACCCCGGCCCGGCCGAGCGACAGGAACCGTGACGGCGGAAGTGGGTGCCAAGACCCAAACACGCCTTCTGAACACCGTCCAACCACGCACGGTCTCTTCCTGCAGCAAATAGAACGTAATGCCACGGGCTAATCCTTGCCCACCAATCAACCCCTGGTCCCCGGCTGGGACATCTAAGAGCCCACTGCCACTCGGTCCAGAGCTGCTTCTCCTTGAAAGGGACACAGCAAACAGACAGAGAGAATGCACACTATCCAGAGGAAGGAAATGGCCCAATAAAGATGAAAAACTGCTATTCCATTTTGCTTTTAAGAGCAAGTGACTTAATTTCACTAACATCGATTTTTTTTTTCCCGGAGCGATTTAATTTCGCTAGCACTGGCGGAGGTTCTGCTTACTGAATGGTGACATCTGGCCCAGCCAGTCACCGCCCACTGTGCGGAGGATGGAGGGGACGAAGTTTCTGGGATCACTCTGGGCTTCTTTCTTAGGCCCCGGGTCTTTCAGAGAGTCTGAGGGAGCTGAGCCATCTCTCAAAAAATACATACACACACACTTACAAACAGTTTGTACACAATGTCGAGGGGGGTCCTGAGAACCCCATCTCTGGCCTTCCGAGTCCCAGATCACTGAAGCACCTGGAACGCCAATTGACAGACGAAGAACTGGATCTGGGAAATGAGGTGACTTCCCCACAATTCCCCACTCGCCCATGGCCGGGTAGAAACAGGAGACCTACTGTCCTGCAGTGTTCCTAGAAGGCGCATCCCACAGAGGTTATCACTCTGGTGCCACCCCCAAGAGGGTCACAGCGTTCTTCCCGAGTGTGCCGATGCTGCCCAATGGGACATCCATAACGGGGCGACACATGCCGGGGACATTTGGTGAGGCGAGCAGGAGGGAGAGAAGCACGTGACTGGGCACGGTGAACATGGGCCAGGGCAGGAGCTCACAACCCAAACTCTGCCCTCTGCCCTCTTCCATGGCCGTCTGGGGGCACCACGCGGGGCCCGGCTCCCAAAGGCATTTTTGGAGAGACTCTGGGTAGACCATCAGCAAACACACACGCGGTCTGAGCCCGTTGGGGCGTCTCTGGGAGGCCCAGGGAAGAGGCTGGGGCAGACAAAGCAGGTCAGAGGACAGACGTCCAGGAGGGTGTCGGGAGCAGAGCAGGGCAGTAAGCTGTGGACGGAAACCCAGCGGAGCTTGAGCCCCCGGTGCTAACCAACCCACACAGGAAGTATTCTCCCAAGTTTCAGCCCCAGCAAGGACCCGGGGGGGGGCAATCCCTGGGGGGGGGGGGGCATCTAAACAATGCACCACGCCCCTGCGAGGCTCCTGGGCCACCAACCAACATCTCCCTTCCCTTCCTGGAACTCAGGATGCTGTTAATACAAACTCAAACTTGGCCTCGTTCTCCTTCAAAGCCAACTGAAAAGTTCAGAGGAATCCTGGAAGGCTAGAAACCAACATCACATGTGCCGGCTGGGGACATCTGATCGTCGGGTGTACATCGGATGGCATGATGAAAAAGTAGATAAATTAAAATCATCTAAAACCGGTTTCCACTCAGCTTGGGCATATGATCTGGGCCCATAAAACGGACTTTCCTCATTAGGCTTGGCCTGAGATATTCTTTCAATGAATCTGCAACCTTCGAATTATGGTCAACGGTGCCCAGAGACGTGCAGAGTGGAAGGGTGGACTCGAAGCCGTGGGAAAGGCATGCAGGGAGGAGCTCACGCATGGAGGACACGAAGACCCATACGCGGAGCGTGGAGCATGGGGCCCACCTCCTCACAAGGTTCCCCAAACACCCTGAAGCTCGGGGGCAGAGGGGAGGCAGCGTAATCGCCTTCAAAATCAGTCCCTAAATATGGGCGCTGGGTGGGAACTCAAGGCCAGATTTATGGGGGCCGAACCCCACACTCGCCCTCGCCCAGGCAGGGTCTCCTCTGGCCGCCAGTTTTCTTTCTCCTCTCCAAACGGCAACACCCCAATGGCCAAAGTTTGCTCCTTTTAAAAAAGACAAGTCCCCTGCCCTCATCTGGATAAGCTGTAGTTACGTTTGTAAAACGGTCAGAAAAAGCCGCAGGAAGATCCTCACCGAGGGCTGTGCTACAGATTAAGGGTTGTTCGACTGACCACGGCTTGGAGGCTGCTGGCTCGCTGTGACCTGGAAAGAGTCCTGGCTAAATGTGCTCGGGTGGTTTTGTTTTCTATTTCAATTTCTAGGTATTATTTACATTCATTTGTCTCATTAAAAAAAAATTTTAAAGCAGCTCCAGTAAGACAAAGGCAGAGTAGGGGGCACATTATGATAAACAGGCATGGCCAGAGAACGTTTTTCCAGCTGTGATGGACATCCTTCAGGTCTATCGTGGAGGCTGCCGGAGCCGCCACGGAAAACGGTCGCCGTCACCGGTTGCTTACGGCGCCGAGCGTGTCATCGAAGCTCTTCTCTTTCAGGCAGAAGCGGTCTCACGAGGACATCCGCTCCGTACCTTTTTCTCTCGCTTGGGATCTTGCCCCTGAGGTTGTGACTGTCTGGGGCTGTCAACACGGTCGGAGTGATCTAACAGCTGGCTGCGGGGACGGGCGGGCAGCGCCGCGCGCGAACGGGCTGAGCACGTGGCTCGGCTCGCGGGCCGAGTCGGCAGAAACGGCCTCCAGGACTCGCCCGGGGATCCGGGCCGGCAGGCGGTCACCTCGCTGGCGTTTCACCACCCCTTGGCATTTATTTTTTAAGGACTTTACTTATTTATTTTTAGAGGGATAGGAAGGCAGGGAGAGAGAGGAGACAGAGACACTGATGTGAGAGAGAAACATCAATGGTTGCCTCCCATGTGCGCCCCAACTGGGGATTGAACCCGCGACTCAGGCACGTGAGGTGCCCTGACGGGAACGGAACCGGGGACCTCCACTCTGCAGGATGCGCCGCGCGGGTCAGGGCCCCTCCCGACATTCCGAACAAGCCGTTCCATTAGCAGCCATCTCCGAGTCCCAGGGCCCAGAAGGAGCAGAGCGAGAGGAATGGGGCGTCACGTCGGGGTACACCCGTGCCTCCGTGCCAGGCTTGGTGTCCGAAACCTTCTTAAAAACGAAACTTTCGGCAGTGAACCTGGCCATCCAACCGGGACGGATGGGATGCGCTTATGAGGCTGGCTTGTCGGAGGCACTTCCATGAGAGGGCGCCCGCTTCGTGGCGATTCCAAAGTCCCTAACGTCGTCGTAAAGGCCGCGATTTCCTCAACAAACAGAACAGCCGTGCGTCAAACTGAGTGGCGCTAAGTGACCTCAGCTCTCAGACACCAAAGGCGGTGCGCACGTGGTAACCCTGCTAGGCCCACGTCCCTCTGCCGCAGACGGGGCGGGGACTGCGCAGGAACCTCCCTCGCTTCTGAGCAGGGAGGGCCCCCACATCAGGGCAACGGAGGTGAGCGAGCCAGCAGAACTGGAACGCACCAGCCTGCGAAAGACTTGGTCTGCGGAACGGAGCACTTGACTTTTCAAATCCTGAAATAAACAGCCAGATCGCTTGAGGAATCACGGAGGGCGGATCCCTGAAGAGGCATTTTCTAAGTCGCACGCCCCAGCTAATGAGATCGGCTCTACAGCCCGCGTCAGCCCAAGGCCACCTGTTTTCATGAACGCCTACTATGTGCCAGGTACTTCGGCAGCCCCTAGGGAATCAAAGGGTGTGTTTCCTGTTCTTAAAGAACCCCGAGTAGCGATGGTGGGAGAGAAAGACAAACTAGTCACCCCAGCACCGTGGGGTCGAGCAGAGCCTGGAGGATATACTAGACATGCTGGTAGGTAAAGAGGTCGCTGACATGAGGGTCAATCAACTCTGGGGAGAGGAGCCTGCTCTGAGTGCAGTGCACAGCAAGCACTGTTAAGCACTACAACCACTTACCGCATGGGAGGCCCAAACAAGACATTAAATACAAATTTAAAAAGCAACCCAGTGAAAGATACTAGCTCCTACGTCCCAAAGGACAATGTAAAACTGAAGACGACCTTCAATTAAACCTCCAACATTTCTGATTCAACTAGTTAAAGAAAAAGACTCCTCTTGTAATTACAGTTGATACTTTTCCCCATTTAAAAAAAAAAAACGAGCACAGATGATGCTTTTGCAATGGGAAGGTTGGTCCTCTGGAATATGCTAAGGGAAGTGGTGTTCCCAGCGTTCTGGAATGTTCCCAGCCCCTTCTGGAAGCCACTCGGATCACCTCTGTAGATGAGAGAGTCTTGGTATTATTTGTGAGGTGGAAGTCACTCAGAGTCACATCGAGCCAGACCCCCGCTGAGCGCGGTCAATGACCCGAGGGCAGCAGCAGGCCCCGCAGGTTCCGGGCGCGTGGTCCGCTCACACGCCGGTGCTGTTGCTCCTCCATCGATCGGACCCACCCCTGACGGACCCCGGCCCTGAGGACCCCCTCAAGGGCAGCGACCTCCCTCATAACCACCCTCCACTCTCTACAGAATCACCCAGCTCAAGAGGAAGAACACAACGACACCCTCAAAGTTCTAAGCCGATTTTTCATGATGCAATAGAAATCGTGGCGAGTCTCCTCCCTTACCCCACCCATGCTGAACAAGGACGAGCTCCGTGTGGTCCCAGATAGCACACGAGAATTCCGATGACACAGAGAAGGGGCCTAAATTCAAGCACTGGCTTGGCAAGGCATGGGTCTACATCAGAGCCGTACACAGAATTTTCGCATCACACGGAGCCAGACTGACCTTTACCAGTACGCGGGGTGAGACTCACCACGGAGTGAAGGGCCTGTCACAGCAGCACTAAGGAACGCCCTGAGGTTGGAGCGTGAGCCCTGAGAGGCTGCAAGCCATCCCTCACGTATAACGTCACCCAGGGAGAGGCTGCCCCAAACCTACTTCCACCTCTGCAGCCGGGAACCACCTGAGGCTATCTAAGCTGTCTTCCAGGGCTCCCCAAGTATCTAGCAAGTTACGCAGTACCTCAACCTGGAGGTTTACCCAGGGGTGCCTTCCCTTGGTGATGAACCCAGATACGCAAGCGTCTTCCTCTCCATGAAGCCCCCAAGGTCAACGCAACAGCCATGGTACAGGCTGCAATGGATGGAAACCTCCCTCCAACTGGAGCAACAGCAGGTGGTGGGTGCGCAGGCATGGGCAGGGGAGCCAAAGTGAAACAGGCAGATGCGCGTCTCGGGCTAGGGAGACAGGTGGGACGGAACGGCGACCCCGCACCTGCCCCGGAGGGGCTCCCGGTCTATCAGCAAAGCTGACTTGTAAAGAAACAGAATCCCAGCATAAGCCAAGTGCTAGGGAAGCTTGCAGAAGGAACAAATGAATTCTGGGTCTTTCGGGGGAGGGGGAGAGGCAAGTACAAAACAAAGAAAGCTCTGGAAGGTCTACTCGAGAATAAAAGGGAAAGGTAACTAAAAACAGAAATGAGAAAACAGATACTGAGGACACAACACCATCAAGAAAATACAACGAACAACTGAGCTATAATTTTTTTAATGTGATGACATTGATTTGTTGGAAATTGGTAACCTACCGAAACGGATTCAGAAAACATGAGAAAGCCAGGCAGACCCATACCTCTGGAAGATTTTTTTTTTTTACATTGTCACAGAACAATCCATTTTTAAAAGCGTCAGCCTCAACTGTTTAACAAGTGAGTTTTTTCCAAACCTTCAAAGGACAGGATGTTGCCGCACTATATAAACTGTTACAGAGAATGTAAAAAGGAAAGTCGTTAATTCATTTTACTAAACAAGCATAAACCTGATAGCAAAATCTGGAAAAGACAGCACATAGAGAGAACCACAAAAGTATCTCACTGAAATTTAGAGATGAAAAATTCTAAATGTGACGTTAGCCAGCCAGCCAAATTCATTAGAACCTAAACAGTCACCCACCACAAAAGACCTCAGGAAACTACAGCAAAATATCCACAGTGGCTGCTTCTCGACTGGCTAAAGAGGATTTTTTAAAAAGACTGTATTTATTTTTAGAGAGAAGAGGGAAAGAAACATCGATGTGAGAGAGAAACATTGATTGGCTGCCTCCATTGCCTTCCACACACAAGGGACTGAACTCACAACCCCGACATGTGCCCTGACTGGGACTCGAACCCGCGACCCTTTGGTTCACAGGCCAGCACTCAATCTACTGAACCACACCAAGGCTAAAGATGATTTTTATTTTACTTTTTTTTCCTAATGATATTTTCTAATTTTCCCCTAATAAGCATTTATGACTGTTATGGTTTGACAGCAATAAATGTAACAATAGTCGCAGGATACGGTGGCAGACAGTTCTGTCCCCAATTAAAGGTGCACTGCTCATCAGAGAGGCACGTCATCTCTCAGCAGGTCGAACCCGTGACGGTGCGACACCGCCACCCGTCTGACCCCTCTCCTCGGCCTTCTGTAGGGGAGGCCGTCAGCTCCAATGAGTGCCCACAAACTGGGAAAAGGCAAAAAGCTTCACTTGGGTTGTGACCTTGATGGTGATCTTAGAGCTCCCCGGCTTCCATTGCCGCAACTCACACTCCCAGAGCCCCGCCCTGTGCCAGGCACCGTGGGGCCGACGGAGAACGCGGTTCCTGCTTTCCACGGAGCTTGCAGTTTCTCCTTCCGAAAGTCTTCAGGGGAAGCCACTGTGAGCGCTGCTTTGGCCCTTCTGGCATGCTTAATCATGACTGGACGACAAATCCCGCTTCAAGGCATGAATCAGATCGGTTTTACGGCAATTATTGGAAAGCGTGTCCAAAACCCACTCTCCCCAAAAGCTGTGATGTTATCATCATCACTTTTCAATATATTGATTTGCTGGAATCCATTTCAGACAGTAACATTCTGACCATTCAGAGGGGACCACTGACTCGCTCTGTGATTTGACTTGTCTAAGCCTCAAGACAGCCTTCACGACACAAGCGGAACGTGGGTCCACAGTTTTCAGAAATATTTTTCAGAGAAGGAGCAAGCACGGTGGAGAGAGTTCCTCGGATAAAGAGAAGAGGGGGCATGCTAGATAGACTTCCAGAGAGAAGACACTAGCTTCAAACACACAGGACACAGAACTCACTAGGAGAGCCAGGCACAGATGGGGTGCTTATCAGCGGTTTATTCGCACATCAACTATTTCGCAGAATGAAGAGCCACCTTGAAAGCCATTGCCCACCTGCAAATTCAGAGCCCCCAGCTCCCCAGGACTCCACACCACCACCGGAAATTAGAGCGATTCTTCATCAAACCAAAGGGCAGGCCAGGAGTGCTCTGTTGTTGCAAAGCAGGTAAACAGGCGTCCGAGTTTCCCATAGTGACTCCCCAAATCACTTGTTTTCAGTGATTTGTAAAGCCACTGATAGGCAAAGGTCTTTCTGCTTTCAATGGATTAACTAATTAATTACTCATTAATTAATTAATTAATTAAAAAGTTACACCCAGGGATTGGGGGGGGGCATCCAATTTTTATTGTGGAGAGCCTCACAATTTTTATTGTGAAAAAAAAAGCAAACAAAAAAAACCCCTAAGATTAAGAGAGCTATTATTCCTCCACTGGATAAGTGGTTGAAGAAAGACAAAACAGAAAGATATGTCTCCAAGTCACAGCATCTAGAAAGACTCCCCTAGAAGGAGGGCTGTTCCACCAGGAGTATATCCGTTAACCATCTTGTCTGAAACCACGTGAGCCCCAAACCTACAAGCACCCCAGAGAAGGCAGGCGAAAGCACTGTAGCACGCTCCCAGGTGACGGTGCAGCCCCACACGGCCCGAGAACAGCCAGTGAGCTGCACAAGGGAAGCCAGATGTGCGCCACCGCACCCAGAAACCTTTGTGCTCATTCTCATGAAGTCCAAGATCAAGTATCACTAGCTATTCTGAGGCTTCACTAGGCACCTGGATTTGGGGGTGGGGGGAGCCATGCACCGCAGATGAAACGACTCCGGGACCTGAGTTGGTTCACTCGACCAAAACCACCGGTCACCCCGGTAAAACCGGAAAGGTTTTCTATTTCTCAAATGTCGGGATTTTTATCAGCAACGAGACCAGACTTTTCGAAGACGAGTAAAATTGAGCACGGAAGCATTTGAACTGGGGACACTTTGGCTGGCCCACGCTTTTAGTTGGTGCAAAGGGTGAGTGGGGACATCTGAAGCCTGACATTCAGTCATTTTCTTGATCACTTTGGATCCTTCCAAAGATCACCTTCAAGATCGCGACCCACTTTTTCATATCCATTACGTGCCATTTGCACCTGAGTAAACCTTTTAGAAATAAACCTGAACATTCTGAGGGGAACAATTGGCATTGTTGAGAGCATCTGGCTAACTCACTGTTGCTTGGATTATAATCATATATACATCATAAAGCTAAGAGAGAAAAAACACCTTAAAATTTAGCCTGTGCATTTCTGGGCTGATTAAAAGTGAACCTCTTTTAACTTATCGCCTTCCTACAGCCCGTGCAAACAAAAAGATCCCAAGAATTCCTTTGAAACAGCCCAAACAAGAGCCTTGACTTGCAAAGCTATTTTTCACAGCTCAAGCACAACAACAGGAAGTAGACCTTCTGAGATGGGGATTTTGCTATTTATTTTTTCTTTCAATGGCTGCCTTTAAAGGGGACACAGAGAGAGGGAGGGGAAAAAAGAGAAAAAGCCGCCAGACTTTACAAAAGCAGGGGCTGGGGGAACGGTGGCTGCCGACCTGGCTCTTTTTATGGAGTCAAGTCTCCAGGGCCAGGAATTTCAGAAATCTTAGGCATTTTGCATTATTTTCTGAATCTTTAAAGAGCTGAGACTTGAGAGAGAAAGGCCAGGGAAAATTAACCAGTCAGCAAGCCCCTAGCCTTCTGCCTCCAACCCCCAAGCACACCGTGCACCCCAAAATTAAGGACTCAGTGGGAACTCACTGTCTGCAAGTGGAGTTCTGTTTAAGACGCTGCTGAGAAGGGGCTGAGACAGCTCCGGGTCCCAGGAGCAGAGCCTGCCTGCCAGTCCCACTGGGCGCTTCACTCAGCCCCCTCGCCCCTTCCCAAGGTTGAACCTGCTATGGACTTGGGACCCTAAATCTCTGCACTTCAAAACGACACCCGACAGCAGGTGAAAAACAATGGTCCCTTGTTTTCACGAAAGAGGATCGATTTTGCTCAGTGTGATTAATCGCGGGGGCCCACAGCACAGGCCTGCAGGGGCGCTTTTTCAGGCCCGAAGCGTGTTGAGGGGGTCCCGGCTCTCACCCTCATGCCATTTCCAGTGGTGCCCCAGTGACCCGGCAGGGCCCCCACTCAGAGTCAGCGGCGTTGACCGGACACCCCGGAACTGCCTGCGCTGAGCCTACTACCCGCATCGAGGGGAGAACAGTGGGCCGCTGTCCTCCTTCCAGAAAGTTCTTCCCCTTCCTAAGTGCTAATTGTCTCAACACCACAAAGCTACCAGAGCTGGGAAAACATCCCCGATTGCTGGCTGCAGAAATGGACTCTACCACCTCTACCAGCAGGTTAGAGGGGCCCATGGGCTTTTAAAAATGTTGATGTGAGGTGGAAAGCGAGGGGGAAGATGAAGGAGATCAAGTCATTTCTGCTCGCTCATGTCAGAGGTGAGAACTTACTTGCAGGGCCTCTTCCAGGCGCCCCAATAACTGAACATGCCCTAAATGCAGCTAACACGCGCGGGTGCACAGGAGGGGCCGCCCCGGATGGCGGGTCCCAGCTTTCTCTCCCTGGGCTCCATCCACTCAGCCCTCACCACCATCCCTCCGAAAGGGCTCCAGTTATTCCCCAAGGCTGGGCGCCTCCAGGGTGTTGCTCTGACTTAGTACAAATACCCGAACCAGCTTTTCATGACCTCTTTTTTGCCCACAGGAAACCACCACATCCTCAGCCTGGCTTCTCAGGGCCCCCAATACCGCCCCCAGTGAGCCCCAGCCTCCTCCCCCGGCACTACCCCAAGAAACCATCCTCTCCAGCCTTCCTCCAAACCCCAGGGGATATATTCGAAGTCCTGACCTCAGCCCACTCCTAAGCAGAGGAAAATCCTGGTTCCCCAAGCACCTCCTCCGGGAGCCTCCAGGACCCCTCCGGGCTTAGGGTGTCTTCCTGGCTTCCACCTGCTCTCCTGTTCTCATTCACAGACGTGTGGGCTCCCAGGCCAGCAGCGCACACCCCTCATCTTCTTGCTCACACTCGAAGCCCCCAAGGCAGGGGCTGCGCTCTACACACTCGTCTACCTCCCGCAGGCCTGGACACTCCCATGTGTCTGTCTCCAAGGACTACGAAACCACCCCCCACCCCACCCCCCAGCTCAGCCCAGCATCCCTCCGGCCTCCTCTGCTCTGCAGTAAAAGCCAGCGCCATACCCTCCACCGTGCGGGCCACCGTAGCTACCCCCAGTTTCGGCCCATGCTCTCACGGGTGCCCTGGGCAGGCCTGGCATCAGAGAGAAAGCTGGGTGCGCACGACCCAGCACCCCTGCCGGGAGCCACCGTGCCCCTCCACATCCTGCGGGGCCTCCTCGCCAGGGGGCCAGGCTGGGGCCTCGAAGCCACACACAAGGCTGGCAGCACAGTCCGGGGCAGGCACCTGTCAGTCTGCACACCCACCTGGCAAGGTTACTGAGGGGCTGAGGAAAGGTGGGTGTGAGGGCTTCACCCACTGCCCTCCTGGGAGTCAGGGGCCTGAGAACCTGGGGCTCCTGCTCGTGTGCTGAGCCTGACACACTGCCCAGGCACCTAACCCTCAACCTCCTCCCTCCAGCAGCGGGTAAGAATCCACAGCATGAGGATACCCTGAGGGCAATCTTCTGCCCGGAACGAGCCAAAGGTGACAAAGCGGCCTTCAATCCATAGCCCAAGACGCTGATGACAGGACCTCGACTTGTGACATGGGCTCACTGACCATTCAAACCGGTACTCCAGACAGAACACCCGACACCGACCTTGTTGTGGCCCGTTCAGCCTGGTTTCAGGAGTTGTAACCCTCACCCCATGGTCGGCTGTGTAAGAACCTAGGGACCCACTTCATCTGGGTCTGTTCTGTCACAAGGACGTGAGCTACTAAGGAGACAAAGCTTATCTCCCTGGCAGGAGTGCTGCTTCTGCCTCATCCATCTCTGGCCCCAATGCTTGGTTGGCAGTCAATGACGGGTAAGACTCCTCATGGGAGGGGCAACCTAAGCCAGACACGACCACTTGGGAGGCCTCATGGAAGGACTCGGGGGGCTGCAGCAAAGAGGATGTGATGGACCCTCGCTCCCGGCTATTCTGACATAGCCCGAGTCCTCATTTCCGTCTGGGAGATGTCTTCTGCTTCCTAACCGGCTTAAAGCCTGAAACTATGAGGGCGAGCGGTGCAGCCCTGTGCCGGCCAGGACGGTTCCCTGGGTGATCAGGCATAAGAAAGAATTCCTAAAGTCCTGTGAAACCTGCTTTGCTAAGAGTGCTCTCATTTAAATGATAAGGGTCCGAGGAGGAAATGAGTATGTCTCCCAAGGTTTGGCAACCCCCTTTCCTGACAGACACTGACTCAGATTAAGCCCTCAGATTTCTTTGACATGTTAAACCTGTATTCCTGTGTATTTGAATCCAATAAAAGCCCAGTGAGGAAGGGGCTCTGGGTCATTCTCCTCTGAGAGTTTGACCACCTTTCCTCTCCAAGCAGACCATGTCTTGGTAGTTGTATTTTTCATCCGTGACGGAGGGATGGGGCTCTGTGGGCGGAGCCCCCCACATCTGGCGCCCAGGACAGGGGGCCCCCACGGGGCCTGTCGCCCCCCACTGACAGACAGCGGAGGTTCCTGGAAGCACGGCCAACGAGGCTCACAGATCGCATGGCAGCAGAGGACGCCAACCGAGTGCTCAGGAAGCCCCACCTCTGCGTGGACCCGCACCCACGAACCCTGAGGGGCAGCCGCCTCAAGGCTGGCTCGTCCGTCTCCAAACTGCTCACAGGATTAACAGGAAGGCTTGATCAATACTGACTTTCCCGTCACGGGAGTGACTCACTGTTAAGTCCTACCCGGCTTACAACTCAACTGCGAACGGAAGCGAAACAACCTAATACCAGGGTCAGATCTAAAGTCACAGCGACGGTGACTCTCGGACATTGAACGCCCGCAAACGATGGCCACTGAGCCCCCCGCCTTTCCGGGTTCGCTGAGAAAGTCCCACCAGGCGCTCTGAAAGGTCTGTCCTGGCCCTCGTGATCCCCCAACCCAGCGAGGGCGGCCTCGGGTTCACAAAATAGTCCCTGGGGAACATGAAGAGGAAGTGGCTTTGACCGAATTCCGTGCATCGGACAGGCGTGTGCGCACCGAGAAAGCAAGCTTTCAGAAACGCACAGGGAAGCTGTCCTGATGTGTCATCCCCCCCTCGCCACGGAGCTGCTGCAGAATCTAAACACAGCAACTTCTTCACCCGAACACGGGGAAACGGGTGAGGTGAGGTTTCCCAGTCACTGCAACGGGGTGCCCAGCAGACGGACAAGATGTGTCAAGCATGTAGCCAAAGCATCTGAACGCCAATGCCCTTGTGTTCTTATAGGTACCAGACCCGACTTAATTTCAACATCGATCTATAACCAACTCCCAAAATTGGCCAAGAAGGTCCATCCCGTCACAAGGCGGCTTAGTGACAGCACGCCACTCCATCGTTAGGGGCTGTGTTTGTGTCTCCCCCAAGTTCATCTGCTGCAGCCCTCACCCCCAGTGGGATGGTGTTAGAGTAGGCCTTGGGGTGTCTAGGTTTGAATAAAGTCCGGAGGGTAGGGCCACCCATGATGGGATTAGTTTCTTAGGAAAAGAGGAAGCGGACGGATCTTCCTCGCCCTCTGTCTTGGGAGAACGGAGAAGAAGGCAGCCATCTGCTAACCAGGAAGCGGGTTCCTGCCAGACCCCAGATCTGCCAGCACCTTGACCTTGGACTTCCAGCCTCCCGCACTGTGAGAAATAAATGCCTGTTGTTTACTTCTGTAGCTCTGGACGAGGGCGTCACCCACCCAGGGTGGGGGCGCACCTCCTTGTTTGTCGTGTGACAACACCGGCTGCCCAGGGACAGAAAAGAATGGCCCAGGGCTGGCTTCCGAGGCGCGTGGGGAAAATGCCCGCCCCACTTCCAGGCCCTGGGGGCTGCTGGCATCCAGCTTCCTCCCACGGGGCCCAGACCAACAAAGGCTGCTCCTGCGAGCAGGGCGGAGGGGGAGCCTCTCGCAGCCAGATGGGCTCGGCTACCTCCCAGTCTCCTCGGAATCCAGCAGGTCTGGGCCTGAGCCCTGACTCCCGGGGGAAAGCTTAGTACAAAGAACTGGCTCTAGAGAGTAACTGCGAGGACGGAGGACAGGCAGTCGGCGACGGGCAGCCAAGCGGCACCTCTCCTGGGCTCTCGGAGCCTCAGTCTCCCCTTCTGCAAAGCGCTACTCCACAGTGGCCAAGCTCCCTGTGCAACAGTGGAGTCCCTTTGCAATAAAAAAATAAATAAATAAATAAAATTGAGCTGTCAAAACAAATGAAAAACTTCCAGTCTCATCAGTGAGGGAAGCAAACAGCTACGCAAATCTCTCTCCTGGAAAAATAAGAAAATGAAAAAGCAATTACACGTCACATGGCTGATTAGTAATAAATTTCATTTGTGACTGAACGGCACATGAGTCCAGGCGCTGACTCGCCTCCCCCGGAAAGGAACACATTATCTGGGGTCCTCTCGTTAGGGACCGCAAACCCGTCCCTGGCGCCTCAGCTCCGACCTGCAGCTGCCGGGGAGGCCTGCCCTGACCTCACGCGGCTGCCACTGCGTGCCCCTGGCGCCTGCCACGCTGTGGCCACCCCAGGCACAGGTGCTCTGAAATCCGGCTCCCTCGCTACCTCGCATGGTGTGTACGCACAGATGAACCCATCGAGAAATAAGTGCAGATTTTCAGCAACATAAGATTTCCCATTTTGGCCATTTTTAAGTGGCATTAAGTACATTCTCCGTCTCCATTAAACTCCCTACTATCCCCTCTCCCAGCCCCTGGTGACCACTGTTCTGTGTCTATACCTCCAGGTATAGCAGGTAGGGACCTCCTCCTATACCTGCCATCATACTGTGTGTGAGTGTTACTGGCTCCTTTCACGTGGCATAATGTCCTCAAGTCTCATCCATGTCATAGCATATGTCAGACCCTCCTTCCTTTTGAAGGCCGCACAACACTCCACGGTTCCAGCCCACGGTGGGTGAAATCATTCACCCACTGTGGACGCGTGGGTTGCTTCCACTGTTTGGCTATTGCACATCATTTGCTGCTATGAACACATATGTGCAAATACCTGACTCCCTGCTTTCGGTGCAAAGTAGGACTGCCGGATCCGATGGCAATTTTTTTTTAATTTTTTTTAAATTTTTTAAAGATTTTTATTTATTTATCTTTAGAGGGGAAGGGTAGGAGAAAGGGAGAGGGAGAGAAATATCAATGTAGGGTTGTCTCTCGTGTGTCCCCTGCTGGGAACTGGCCTGCAACCCAGGCATGTGCCCTGACTGGGAATCGAACCGCGATCCTCTGGTTCGCAGGCCCGCGCTCAATCCACTGAGCTACACCGGTCAGGGCCGATAGCAATTTTATGTGTAATTTTTTTTGAGGTACTGCCTTGCAGTGACTGCGTGTACATTCCCATCAGCAATGTGGAAGGCGTTCCGATTTCTTCGCCTCCTTGCCAACACTTGCTATTTTCCGTTTTTGATGCTCGCCACCCTGATGGGTGTGAAGTGGTATCTCACTGGAGTTTTGATGTGTATTTCCCTAATGACTAGTGATGATGAGCCTCTTGTCCTGTGCTTATTGGCTGCAAAGAATAGTTTTTTTTAAAACCAAAAGGATGTGACTCCTCCTCCTAAGGGAGTCCCCCCACCCCCAGCCCCAGAAAAGCACCATCACGTCCTATGAGCTGCTTCATCAGGCTGGTTGAGTGAGTGGCTTGGACTCCAAACACATTCCCCTTGGAAATACCTGCTGAGGCAGGACCACGCCTGAGCCCGGGTTCTGGGAAGTGCAGACTCCGCGCCACCCGACAGGGCGGCTCCTCCCCACTGTCCTCGAGGAAGGCTCTCCAGCGAAAACTGCTCCCGATTCAGATGACGTCTCTGCGTCTGGCTTCCCGGCCCAGACTGAGCCCCAAGCTCTGGGGACTCCCAACCCTGCAAACGGCCCTCACCCTCCGAGGGCCACAGGTGCACGACCTGCCCCGCTCCCCATTTAAAACATGTCCATTGGTGTTTCTGAATAAGGAGCGCCATGCTTTTCGGACCCCGTGCCCTGAACGGGGGCTGGGACTGTGCCTCCCAGTCCCAGGCCTGGTGCCCTTGACCATGCTGATCTGGTTCTGCCCCAGGAGGCCACATGACCCTGAATGAGCTGGTGATCCCTGGGGCAGGAAGAGGGTGCAGGGGGCACACTGTTCACACTAGCATGTGAATGACTCCTTTCAGTCAATTGTGCCCCTCCCCCAGGCGCAGGGGCTCTCTTGGAACCCAGACAGTCCCTCTCTCCTGGGGGAGCATTGCTTCCCATCTGCCTCCGAGGCAGCAGGAGCATCGGGAAGAAAGAGGAACTCCGGGGAGGGAGACGCATTGCTATCCCCAGAGAGGAAAAGGCGCAACCGAGAACCTGTGGAACTCTGTCTATGGAAAATTAAGCTCCAGTCTGACCGCAAGGGTCAGAGAAGGCAAGCGGAGCTAAGAGCGGATCATCGGAATCCACACACACCCAGGAGGGTTTTTGTTTTTTTTTTTCTTTTAAGGACGTAAGCAACTTCTGATGTGCATTCTCTCCATCCTCACCAGCAAGAACGGCTCCCCCCTGGAGCTTACGACGGGCACCGCCCTGCGCGGAATCCCCGTGGATGCTCTTGGGAAATAACACGCCCACCGTCTGAGGTGGGCACCCTCAGCCGGTCCCACCCCACAGGTGGGAAACCGGGCAGGGACGGTGCATGGGGGGCGGGGGGGCTCGGAAACCCCCCATCTGAATTTTCTCTCTCTCTTTCTTGATCCTCACTGAGGATATGTTCATTGATCTTAAAGAAAGAGAAAGGGGGAAGAGGGAGGAAGAGAGGAGAGGGAGGGAAGGCGGACAGGGAGAGAGGGAGGGAAGGAAAGAGAGAGAAAGAGAGAGAAATATCAATTGGTTGCCTTCCTTACACTCCCTGACCAAGGATCAAACCCACAATCTTCTCGCACACGGGACGATGCTCCAACTACCTGAGCCACCCAGCCAGGGCTGGATTCTCATTTTGAGAGGCTCTGGGCTGTGCTTCAACTTTCAAAAGAAAATCTGGACCCTCGCACATGACTGGAAGGGTGCGGGGGGCGGGGGGAGGGGAACTGGCCCTGGACACAGCAGAAGGCCCCCTGACTGAGGTGCTCGGGCTCCGCTGGCTCAGAAAGGCGGAAAATAATTTAAAATTCAGAATTCACTGTCCTGACAGCAGGCAAGTGATACGCGAGCCCCCGGGCCCACCGCTATCGCCCTGCCAGGAAGCCTCCGGCCCTGCCGAGTTTTTCAACGCTATTCATCCGGTGGAGACAGTCTCCAGCGCTGAGCAGGCAGGGTGGACCGGCTAGCACCAAGCCGGGCCACTGCTTCTCATCAACAACTGCAACGTGCCCGGCCGGGTGAGGCACATAAATCAACCTCAGTTAACAAGCATCAGTAGCAGAGCCCAGCCCTGGATGCAGAGCTGGCGTCCCCTTTGAAACGAACCACCCCTCGCTGCTCTCGGCCCCTGTGGTGAGGGCTGGGAGGGGCTCTTACAGGTCTGCCGGCACCGCAGGGGGCAGGGGCCCCTCATCGGGCAGGGGCCCCTCATCATGCCATCCACAGGACGATGCCCAAGACTACTCAGTGCCCCAGCCCAGGGCCGCCTCGGGTCTCGCCAACCCAGCAGCTGGGCATGGGAACCAGGGTCATCTCCAAACTGGGTGCGCTCTTGGGAAATTAGAAAGCAGGACCCTGGCAATGAACGAAAGAGCGCTCACCTGAAAAGGTTTCACTCTTGTTATTAGAGGAATAAGTTCAGACTAAATATCACTCCCACAGGGTTGTGTGTTAGTTTGTCCTCACCCAAAGACTTTTTTTCATGGCTTTTTAGAGAGAATGAAGAAAGGAGGAAGGGAAACATCAATGTGAGACAGCAACGTGGATCAGTTGCCTCCTGTACACGCCGGGACCGGGGATCGAACCCACAACCCAGGTATGTGGCCTGACCAGGATTCAAACCTGCAACCCTTCAGTTATGAGACGATGATGCTCCAACCAACTGAGCCACACCGGCCAGGGCCGCCCCACGGTCTTAACCCTGGTCCTCGCCCTCGCCAGGCGACCCTGACGCCCCGACAGGGGTGGGTGCTCCTCCGCAGAGCATTCCTGAGGGCCAGCGTGGCCGGACACACACTGGCATTTCTGTCTCTGCTCCCCGCAATGCTGACCCCACCCAGAAGCCCCCCCACAGCTTACCTTTTCACCAGGTCCACTCCAATGCTCAAACAGTGCCAAAGCTCCCCACTTCTTCTCTCAGGGGACTGACCCCTCGGGCCTCCGAGACGCAAACAGTCCAGGTGCACTAAAGTCACGTGTCCTCCCTCAAGCCTTCTCACACTCTTCAGCAGGTGGACGACCACACCAACCCCACTCCCCACCCTTCTCCGGACCCTCGGTCAGCCCCCTGTAATTTAGCACCGGACACATATTGCTTAGGACTGCTTACCAGTAATTTCACTTTTCCCAACAGGGCAGCCAGCTCCTTAAGGAGAGAAAAAAATCTTGCCCCCTTCTCACACAGCCTCCTTGCAACCAGAAAGCAGGGCTCGTAGCCTCCTGAACGCCCACCTCCCGCCGCTCCCCCTCAGGTGGGGACGTGACCATGACTGTGTGGGTCCAGAGGAACCAGCCCAGTCGGTGGTTCCAGAGGCCGACCTGAGCTCAGACTTGCTGAGTTCAAACCTTCCCTGTATGGCAAAGAGGGGCTCTCCTTGAGGGGTGACAGAGCTCAGCGCAGCGGGAGGGCTGGAGCACCCGAGGGAGGCCAGCAGGGCCACCATTCTTTGGATGCTCCCTATCTGCCAGTTCTGCTTGGGGCTTTAGATACACTGCTGCTGACCGCAGATACACTGTCGCCAAACTTAGACACACGGCAGGGATCCTGGACACATTGCTGCCAGTCCTAGATACATTCTTGCCAATCCTTGCACGGCCCTGATAGAACAGTGTTATCCCAAACTACAGATGGGGACGCTGAGGCTTGCGGCTCCCTTTCTCCCACATGGCTCACTGCGCCGGAGACGGGGAGACGGGGAGACGGGGAGACGGGGAGACGGGGAGACGGGGAGACGGGGAAACGGGGAGACACAGCCGAGTTCGGGAGGACGGGGCTTCAAAAGCGGCGCTGCGCACAAGCAAGCCTCACCGACCGGCAGATGCCAGGCAGGCGCTGTCCTGGCTTGTCCGGGTGAGCTCGCATCCACCCCGTTCGACATGCACACGGCGTTTTTACAAGCTTCTTTTTTACAAGCTATGCTTGAAATTAACATGCCAAGTTCAAATGATTGTGTTTACATTTTCTGTAGGAACTATCCCACCTCACAGGACTCCTCAGGAGCATGAGGGTGTTCAGGATAATTTCTTAGGTGTTAATTACGTGTGGGGAGTCCTCTTCACCCCACACACGTGAACTTCCTGGGGGGAGGGCAGGCTGTACCTTCACTAAGGGCATCAAAGGCCTTGACCTGAAAGGAATGGGGGGAGGGGTTGCTACAGTGATGAGACGTTTAAGGTTGGCACCGTCCCTGCCAGGATCCAAGTTTACGACAGTCACCGAGAGTCACCGAGAAAAACAGAAGCGGACGTCTGCTCACGGTGAGACCGCTGGTGTCAACCAGATTGAGAATCTGTCTACCTTGTGTCTCAGGAGCTGAAGGCTGGAAAGGCCGTGACAAATGACAGAGGCCCGTCCTGTTATTCAGAGGAGGAGAGGAAGCAGCTGGCAGCTGCAGAGGAGACTGCCCCCTGGTCCCCTGCCATCAGGCCGTGCCTGGGGCCACCACACAACAGAGCTCGGCCTTGCGGCCCACCTTCCATCGGGCCCCCAGCTCCACGGGCTGTCAAGCCCACAGCCAACACAAACTGGTGCTGATGGACGATTCGTTAAATCCTACCTGGAGGGAACCCCCTCCTCAGGGGTGAGGTGACCTGGACACGGGGCTGGCCTCCCAAGTGACCTTTCCCCTCGCACTAGGGTCTTGCTTCACCTCGGTGTGCAAAAAAAGCCTTAATGAAACAACGGTTTTTAAAGATCATTTGATTGCTTTCAAGTTCTGTGTAGTCGCAGTAACTGGTGTGATAAAGTGCTTTGGGGGGCAGGCAGTAAAAATAAATTTGTTGTCAAGAAAGCTTCATAGTGAATGGGAGGAGGGGGGCAGAAAGCATATCCCTTTAAGAAGCAAACTATTTCTTAAGGTCTTCCTGTGCGCCAGGCACGGGACCAGGTCCTGGGAATTCAAAGGTGGCATGGTACCATTCCCCGCCTAGACTAGTGGGGGAAACTCCCTGGGGGTGACGCGCCAAGGGGCATCCTGCTTGCAGAGCCAGCACCACCGGAGAGGGTGGAATTGCCCCTAATTCTTAAAAGACTTTGCCAGCCGGCCAAGTGGTCACATAGTGGTTCCAAGCAGACGGGCTTCCACCTGCCAGGGCCAGGAGACTTGAACGAGACCAGCCTGTTTCAGAAGCAGCCGGCAGAGTCGTTCAAAGCGTCTGAGATGCTGGTTGCTTGAGTGCTCTCTCAGAGGGCCAAACAAATGATTCCCAAGTTAAAAATAACAAAAGGCGACCACGGCGGTGGGAGGGGGGGAACATCTAGAACTTTCTAAATGTGGAACTGAACAACCACCTGTGTATACTAAGTGTGGTCTCCATGGAGAAGAGAACGTGAGAAAGTAGATTCTGAAAATACCGAAAAGGTATGATACCAAATACAGAAAAATATCTCACACAATACAGCCAACGTGAGACCCAACACCAGTAATGGAAGTGAGTCTTATTATTCTCTATTAGGATTTCTGGCTTGTGAGCATCTTAACTACATCAAACTGCCCAAGGGGACCAATATAGGAATGATAATTAAAGTGTAACCACATATTTAAATAGAGCAATGGGAAGTAAACATCTTGGTTTATTTTTCAAAATGAATCAGTAGGGTTGTTTTTCTTTTTAATCGCTCATCTCAAAAGAAATAGGTTAGGACTTTCCATGTATAAAAGTCCTGTAAAGACATTTCAAATCCCAAATTGTAAAAGGCACACTAGATACAGTAACTCTGCTCAAGTTGTTTACGTCTTTTAAGAAGACCTTAAATCTCGCATGCTAGCTTGCTAACACAGTGCAGCAATCTTAATCCCAACCCATACCCCAGGGGTTGCTGCAGAAGCCTGTGGCCTCCACATTTTTCTGAAGTTGGTTCCCAGGAGCCAAGCAGGAAAGCAAAGTCTAGGGGAGGGGGGTCGGGGGACGCTAACTTCATCCCTGGGGTGCTGTAAACGGTTACCCAAGAGGCTGCGTTTCCTTGCTGGCCACTAGATGGCGCCTCGGCATTAGTGAGGTGGGCAAAGTGTACCCTGGACGTTTGTCCGGCCCTGGCAGGACTCGACAAATGGAAGGATTAAGGGAAAAAGCAAAATAAACAGATCTCTGAAATGGAAGGTGAACTTCGGGGACCTGGCCGCTCTTGACTGAAAAAAATGTAAAATCACACAACCGTATGTAACAAGCAAAATGCAGTCTTATTAAAGAAACCTAACAGTTTTATTCTAGAATGAATGTCGACTGAGCACCTACTAAGTGCCAAGCTACCACATTTAAAGGACGAGGGCAGTTGAGCATCAGGTTTGTCTGACATTTCTGGCATGATGCAAAGAGAGCTTCTCCAGGACATCACATCCGTAAGAGCAGCAGCAAGCTCAAGTCCAAGGGGCTTAGTCTACGCCAGCCTCTCTCCTAAACAGTTGATGCATGGATTAGTTCACTTAGTTTTTATAAATGACTGCATGAAGTAGGTCCTGTTACAACTATGGCTTCACAGATGAGGAAACGGAGGCACAGGGAAATTAAATAACCTGCCTGAGATCTTAGATATTGAGGAGCTGAGACGCCTACTAAGATCTTGTGCTGTGCGGCTCTCTACAGCCTTGTAGAATGGCAACAGGTAAGGTATGAGACAGCCAACCACAGCAGCGGTTCCGGACTCAAAAGCAGTGAGGGGGAGTCAGGTGCCCAGAAGTCAGGGTAAGCGAGAGAAAAGCTTCCAGGAGAGGGGGCTGAGCTAGAAACAAAAGAAAGGCAGCTCGGATCCACCAAAACCACAGCCAGGCATTTGGGGTGAGGAATTCACTGCCTTGGTTACAGTCAGGTCCCTATTTTATAGATCTGCCTGAGTCCTAGAGATTTTTGGAAATGACAAAGATCACATTTGCCTCCCCCACAAAAAAATTTTTTCTGACATTAGTTTCTAAAGCTCTTAGAAAATGCTTTTATTTTGTTGTTTGATAAGGAAAAAAATCTCTCCCAATTATTTTCATGCTCTACATTTCTGGTGAGGCTCAGAAAAGTTCAATAACTTGTTTAGGACCAAAGAATGCACTAGGGGCGAAGGAGAAACTAGGACAGGTGACCCTGCCCCGTTATAGAGTAGCACTGTCCCCCGTTCAGTATGGGGGTAGCAGAGCAGGAAAGAGAAAGAACAGTCCAGGCCAGGAGCACAGCAGGTGAAAAACCATGGAGACCGCACCTGCATGCTTACTCGCTGCAGAGCTAAGCAGGGCGCTGGGGCGTGCTGGGGACTCACAGGGCATCCCTCCAATAAAGTCTTATTAAGGCGGCAGCCCAGCCCAATAACAGGAGCCTTGGACTTGAATCCTGGACCAGGATCGGGCACCACAAAAGGCACATTCGGAGAATTGGGGGCCGCACCCGAGGGGCAGCTCAGGGGCCACTCGCACGTGCCCTCAAGAGAGTCCACGCAGGTGTGGACCAGACTAGGGTGTAGACAGAAACAGGGGCCAGTCAGAACCATTTCAAGTGACTCAGTGAGGCAGAAAGGGGGGTGGCATTCGTCAGCCTCCCCAGGAAAGGATGGGTTGAAGAACTGCAATGAACTAGAAAGTCCATCCCGAGCTGACGCTTGTGGTTGAAAACCCACTGACGTACTTGTGAGAAAGAGAATCCTGAATAGACTGCCCGGCCAAGTCAGGCCCAGAAAACAAAAGAATTCCCTGAGATAGGATGGCGTGTCCACTACCCCGCGTTGTGACCCAACCTATGCCATGAGCTCGCTGTCCACAGAAATCGGACAACGGAACCAAAGGAGGCGGCACAGAGATCTTTCTCCTTGGCAACTCTGTGCTTCCCTTTCAAACCCTGAGTCTGGGAGTGGGTACAGAATCCCCCTGGTCTGAGACCCGGGAAAATTAGGGGTGGAAAATAAATACAGGACAACACCGACATACCTGACCTGTGAAGGCTGTACGACGTAACTATAATCAATAGCTAATGACTTGGCAAAGCGCTGGGACAGCCAGGTGGGTCATGCACCTCTCACCTACATGTTGGATTGTTGTTTTTGGGGGGATTCTTTAGGCTTCCTACTTTTTCTCCAAGGAGGTCATTAAAGGTCACTCAGATACTTCGAATTTGAGGAATATGGCAAACCTTTTATACATAAAGTCATCGCTCTTTAATTATCATCAGACTTCTGTTCCCTAAAGTGCTACGAACCGCAATCTGCCAAACTCCACTTGGTGCTGTCCCATTTGCTTAGCCAGACATGCATTTGCAATAATCAATTTTACAGAGACAAACCGCTGACTATAGGCAGACCTCAGAGAGTATGTGGGTTCGATCCCAGACCACCATAATAAACCGAGTCGTAATCTTTTTTTTGCTGGTGGAGGGTCTTGCCTTCATTTTTTTTTTTTTTTTGAAGCAACATCTGTGAAGCAAATAAAACCAGGTATGCTTGTATATCTTACATGAGAGGACAAGTTCAAACTAGACATCTACAACATCTCAGGAAAACATAAACGTTCAGCTCTATAAAACACTGACGTTTTTAGGCTGTCGACGTATGCCCGTTCCTCCACGTGAAGAGTAATTTAAAAAGCGGTCTGCGTGCACCTGAGTCACCACGCTGACAACGAATCCTAACACGGCTTTAACGAAAGCGAGTGTCCCGTTAAAAAGAAAGGAGCCACACGAAAGTACACACAGCGGCAGCCCTCAGGTAACCGAAAACCCTCCAGATGTGAACGGATGTATGGAAATACGCACGCACCCACAATGCTGAACAAACGGCATTTCTATTCTATGGCCGTTCCTGAAGTGCAGGCCTGTCCTGCTAAGGTAACTGAGAGGCTAAGGAGGTGCAAGAATAAAGTTTCCAGCTACCTGCCCCCCACCCCCCTCGAGAAATGTCTGGACTAGGAACTGAATAGTTTCTGAAGTCTTTAAAATATGAATGCTTTGCACACGCGTGCGCGCACACCCTTGCAGACGATTACAACGTGAGCCATTATGGAGAAGGCCCAGACGGCTCTGCTGCGCGCCGGGCTGTGCGCGCCCATTCCCCGCGCTGCTGGCCGCCAGACCAACTTCAACGAGGAAGCGTGGGCTTCAAGACCACCCGCCGTCGTGCGTCCCGCAATGTCACTGGGCTCTGCGGGCACATCCCCAGCACCTTACAGAGGAAGCCATCACTGTCCAAGGAGAGACGAACTCTGAGGACAAGGGCCATCCCTGCACCCCGGCCTCCTCTTCGCCGTCAAAAACGAGGCCCTTGTCACTGGAAGTTATCCCAGTAGGAGGCCTGCGGCCCTCGTCCTAAAAGGACGGCCTTTCTGTGGTGTTCCAGCAAAATCCGAATGGCAGCCTGTAAGCTGGAAACGTCTTCCCAGGGCGGGAAGAAGGAAAATGAAGCCTTCCGCATGTGTTTCTCCCGTGTTTTCAATAAGCAGGGCAAATATTTCTATGGTTTGACTCACGGCCTTAAAAACTTATTATGTAAGGTTTTATTTTTTATGGTATCAGAATGATTTTTTTTTAACTTAAAGAACTGAGTCCAATAAGTGCTCAGCATGTATTTACTTAGGAAGAGGGTGGAGAGGAACTAAATCTCAATCCAAGTTCTCAGTTCTCAGTTCAAGTAAAGAAATAGCCAATATGTCCTTGAGATCGTGAAGTTAGTCGATTTCCTAAGCCATACGTGAAATTGGAATAAGTGAAAAAAGTAGGAAATTCTTCAAAACTGATATCTGGGTCTTTACGATATGGGTAAAACTGATTTTAAAAAAAACAACAATTTGACCTTCAAAAGTTTGAAAGTTGTGAAATCAAAGCCACTGTTAATATTGAGTCAATCAGACCAAAGCCATTTAATGAGAGAAACTTCATCAGGCCCAGGAAATACGCATCTATTGTGCTAACAACCTAATTTGTTTATCAGCCATTTTATACCAAACATACGCCCCTTCCTTGGAACAAATCGATGTGCTTCTTCTATATCCTTGGGAGACGCTCATGTTGGATGGTTCCGAACACGGAAAACCCGTCTCGCTCCCCAGGTACCAGCGGCGATGCGTGCTTCCCGAGGTCCGAACTGGCGTGGCGCACCCCGCACCCCTTCTCAGTCTAAGTCAAACCCCCTTGTCACAAACAACCAGAAAACGTTCTCCAGACGCTCTGATGCCAAACACCATTGTCGAGGAAGGGTCAGAGGGCTTTATTCATCACCCCCGTTAGCGTGTTTAAAGCGCTCAGAAGGTTCCTTCGGAGCCCCTCAGACAGAGACCCCGAGGCCCTACCCCCTGAGAGCACGTGCCGTTATTACCTATTTCATCCGCGGAGAGGAGGGTACCGCTTGGGCCCAGGGAGCGCCGCGAAGGGTCGGCCAAGAACAGCAGCTCCCAGCTAACGGGCCCGCGGGCACAAATACCTCTCCCGTGAACCAGGGGTGAGTTTTAAAGGAGTTTTGAAAACAAATCTATTTTATGATTAAAAAAAGAAAGTTTCCAGCTGCAATTGCCCCCTCGACCTCATTTTTTACTCCCACCCTTTTACACGCCGCACATCGGTTGAAATGACACAAAGCCGGGAAATTATCGAAGCTCCCTGATTTCCAGAAACCTCACTGAGCAAAGTGGAAATCTGGAGAAGTTTCAGAAGCAAGTCCCATTGTCCTTGCAGCTCAGAATGCGCTGCGCTGGACCCCTTGCGCACATCTGTGACTCCCAGCGTTCTGGCAAAAGGGGACTGCAGCTCCGCATGTTGTCAGCATGACCGTCGTAACTGATGTCACGATGGGTGGGTGTCTCCTCGACGCCACCGCCCAAGGTCACACTGCAACAGGTGGCCAAGGGTACATGGCACAGGCCTTTTTAGAAGATCAACAACAGCGATTCCACTTCATCATCCTAAGTCCACGCAAAGGCCCTCGAAGGGCCTTTAAAATGTCGTTTGCTGTCTACTTGAAATTGGTGCGTCCTGCCCTGAGTTTTCAAGCAACTCTGTTTCATGCAGGAGTACATAACATGCCCCAGGGCCCAAGCAGAGTCCTCTTTCTTTAGTGGGCTCAGGCATTACCGGCGCATTTCACACAGCTGGAGCCTACTAAGTGCTGGCTGGATTCAGTTGCTCCTCACCAGCACATTCTGACAAAACAAATGAAAGCAGATTTCAAAGGAAGCTACCATCCCTACGGGAAACCCTTGGCAGAACTCAGAAGGCAACAAGTGAAAACGATACAGTTCATTTGCATTTGCTGCCCTGGTCTGGCAGCAATGCGGACAGGAAACATTCTTATAAGTAAACTAAGCCTCAGACAAAGACCAGTGTAAACAACCATTATTCTCCAGGTCTTTTCCTATTAAAAGGCCAAGGCAAATTTGGATAAGGGCGTAACAGTTTAATAGCAAAAGATGCCTTTGTTATAATCTAAAATCTTTTGTTGCACACGAAATTTTAATTTTTGTAAGTTATGGTATGCCTCAAATAGCTACTGTATCTTACCAAGTTGTTTTTTTTTCCTACTCAGATTCTAAAGCTATATAAGAAATAAAATAAGCAACAAAGGAAAAAAAAAACACTACATGAAAATGAACAGTCTCTCTTCAGTCTTTACAACCAGGGTGGTTAATATGGAGTATCAAAAAGAAAAATGAAAAATGAAAAGAAAAAAAAGAAAGTGAAAATTCTTTACCACCCTCAAACACTACATTATTTCTTTGTTGGAAAACATATGGAAGAAACTGGAAATATAAAAAAGCCATCCAAACTCAGCTCCTAAACTCTAATCTTGGAAGGACCAACATGGTTTCAGATTCGGTTAAGGATCTTACTGTTATAAATCTGACTTCCACCAGCATTTGTGTTTTTAGCCCAACCCCTCAATCTTCAACTTGAACTATGTATAACCAAGATTCTTTTTTCCCTTCTGTCCACGCCTGCTGAATTCTTTTCATGAAATGGCCACAATGTTTAAATTGCAAGCGATTTTTTAAGAAGTCATCAGGTTACTTGACTATCACTCATAAGCTTCAAGTATCAGTTTGTTGCATTGCTGGAGTCATGGAAAAACTGTAAGTAAAGGACAGACAGACAGACGCCAACCTGTTGGACAAATTTACTTAATAATTTTAATAAAGCATCTATGTTCAAAGTAACACAATACATTCTTTCCAACCTTAGTATACGTCTTTAAAAAAAAAAAACAGGTTTATTGGGATATACTTCACATACCATAAAAGGCACTAATTTCAAGTGTACAATTCAACAGTTTTATAGTATATTCAGAGTTGGGCAACCACCACCATAATCTAATTTTAGAAGATTTCGTCAGCCCCCCAAAAAGCTGGGTACCCTTCACCAGTAACTCTGTCCCCTCTTCCCTCAGCCTCACAACTGCTAATCCATGTTCTCTGTAGGATTTGCTTATTGCAGACTTCATTTAAATGGAATTAAACAATACATGATCTTTTGTGACTGGCTTCTTTCACTTTCCATGTTTCTAAAGTTCTTCTAGTCAACCTTAGTGCATTTCTTAGGGCTGGACTTTTCTAATCCTTTTCAAACAAATGACCCTTTCAATTTCAAATCCTGACCCACACCCCATCCCTCCTCAGAAATGCCATTTCCTTGCGATTTGCCTCGAGAGAATCTACACTATAATTTGCTATTTAGGTTCTTTCCAAACTTCTTGCTCTGGATTCTTCTTCTGGTAATAAAACACCAACTCCTTCAAACACCAATCTTCTAACAATTTCTCTAACAATAGGCTGTGACTGTGTCCAGGGCAGAAAGATGACTGAATCCTCTTTAATAAGATGGCCACGACATGTTTAAAGCGTGCATTAATTTTTTTAAGGCCACCAGATTATGTGGCGACCACTCCTAACTTCCCAACCTCCTTATTTTAGAGGGTCTGGTCACATTCTATTGATACGAAACGATCACGTCTGTGCGACTTCATCTGCTTCCAAAACTTCTCCATTTTCAAAATTACAGATTTTCTGAAGCTCACCCTATGGCTGTGACAATGATGAAACACTAATCCCTAAATATGCCAACATAGTCGGGAACCAACACCCCAATCTTCACCGCTGAACCAGACAGCAGGAAGGACACCAGGCTGGGGTAGGGCTCAGTAGCTGCTTCTCCCAGAGTTGAGCGTTCTAGCAGCTCTTGCACTAAACGCAGAACGTATGTGTGCTCACGCCGAGCACATCATGTAATCCCCACAGCTCCCGAGCCGCTGGGAGGGGCACGCACTGAGCTGGAACTCCGGCAAACTGGAGTGAGGGTCCCGGGACCTTTGTAGCTCTCCACCAGGATTTTAGGAGCCAAGCATTTCCAAGGCATCTTGGAGAAAAGCTTTGGCTACGCGGGATTAAAAACACACATTCAAATACCCCTTTCCCCTCCTGCCCGTTTTCTCAAGAAAGAAACGCCTTTCCCGGAGACCGTATGTCCATGAAGAACGCTCCAAGCGACAGGACATCCTATTTTAAAATGCCGGACTCCTGCCACGCACAGGCCGAGCCGTCGCTGCCGTGGTGAGCTTCAGAACTTACTGCCGTGGGAGAAAAACACCAGAGACACTCCCCAGTTCACGAGGATGCCGTTAGGAAAGGGATGAAGTCTCTCGTGTCTCCCAAACTACACTGAGTTTCTAAAGGCTAGAGACCCTCTTTGGTACCCCGCCGCCGCCGCCGCCGCCGCCAAACACGTCCGTGCGCCTGAGAAGGGAGCCCCGAGCCTTTCGCCCAATCCACTGAGCTCCAAGTTCAGGGAACAAAGAGCAGGAGAGCTCCGATTTGTGGTCGGTCTGGCCTCAATCTGCATCCGACTCCCCGCAGGAACCACGCGAAGGCCATCCGAACCGGCTCTTCCCGGGCGTTTAAGGAGGGCTTGTTTACGCAAACAGCCTGTCGGAGCGGCGCCCGCGCCGCGGCCGCTCAGCCCCGCCGCCGCGGGCTTCTCCCCCTCACTCGTCCGCGCTCAGTCGTGATTGTTCACATTGGCACCACCTGCATACCCTCGGCAACCATTACTCACCAACACGCCCTCGGCGTTCCCAGCCCCGGTTCTGCGCCTGCATTTAAAGTTTAATCGTGATCTAGTTACCCTGCTCCCATCGCGAACGCACCGGGGAGCCACGTTCTAATTTTCCGAAAAGAACAGGAGCCCCCTCCTCCCCTCCGTCCACAGCCCGTGGGGCCCTCACTTCCCCCTCCCTCCCTCCTTCCCTACCTCTCCCCGACGCTACCAAAACAAAAGCTATCAGATTGCAAGCGATAGCGACGGTGGAGCGATATTGCTTATTAACTATGCACAAAGGAAGTGCGGGGTCGGGGCAGGGAGCGCGACACCACTCCGGCCGCCCAGCCACGGCCAGGGCTGCTCACTCGCAAACCACACGCGCTCCTCTCTCCCCCGACGCCGCGGACCCTCGCGCTCCGTGACCGAGGGCGCAAGACTCCTCCGGCCAGGGCAGGGCGTGTGGGTGTCGCTGGCGGCCGGCGGCCGCGGCCGCGGCCGCGGCGGCTACAGCCCGCGTTGCAGGCACGTGTGTGGAAATGCGCGTCAGCTCCGACCACACACCCACTCCCGCACACTCGGGTGCTGCGCGACCACTGCCCCCCCCCACCCCCAGCCCCGCCAGGAGCAGGAGAGCGACCACCGATCGGGTAGAAAGTGGGGGGGGGGCGTCCCAGAGCCTTCCTAACTGGGGGCCCGAACGCGCTCCCCGGAAGAGCCCGGTATATGATGCAGGGCCCCCGCCTTCGCACTTTTTTTTTCCCAGGAGCTGCATGAAGGGATGGGGGCCAGGCGGAAACGCGCCCAGCACCCCAGAGCCGCTCTGAGCAGCCCGGTGAAGCCAGAGGCAGGTAGCCCGCAGCGGATCCAGCGAAAGTGACGGGGAAGGACAGGAATCTAAAGCGCCCGAGGGGCAAAGCGCGCTGGGCGTCAGGAGGCCGCGCCAGGAGGTTTGGGAATGCGCGCTGCGGCGGCGGGTCCGCTCCGCCCGGCACCTCTCCGCGAGGACAAGTGGCACCGCGTCGGCCGCTGGGCTGCCCGCCGCCGCACCGCGTCGACCCCACCGCGAGGGTTCCGCGCGGCCGCAGAAGCTGTCGCCGCCGTCAGCGCGCGGCGCGGGAGCCGGGGCGGCACGCCGAGCGGCCCCGCGCGCCCGCGGGCAGACGAGATGCGTGTTGCGGGGCTCGGCCCGGAGCGAACTTCCCGGATGGAGTCCCAGCGCCCCGCGGGGAAGTGAGCGCTGAGGAGACGCGTGGCCCGCGGGGCAGGCCTCTCGGGACCGCAAAACAGAAAGCCCCCGAGGCCCCTCCCGCGGGGGGGGGCGGCGGGGGGACGCGCCGGACGGGGTCCGCGGAGCTTAAACTCCCAAGCTCGGGCTCCCCGCGGAGCCCCTGCGCGCCCCACCCCGTCGCTCCGGCGCCCCGGGGGCCCGACAGCTGCGACCACTCGGATTTCGCAAACAGGGCGCAGCCCCTCGGAGGAAAAGTTCCCGCAGTGGCCGCGGGCGGCGGGCAAATACTCACTTTCTCCACTCGTCGGCCAGAACGACAGCGCGGCGGCGAAAAACAGGAGCCCCCACAGCGAGGTCAGGGACCCTCCTCCGAAGCCAGACTTCATTCCTTTGCTTTGGGACGCAATTCCCCTTTCTCAAAAATAAAAGGGGTTTGGGGGGGGAGGAGGAAAAAAGTCTCCGACGCAGTCTTCGCCCCCCTTCCACAGACGAGGGCGAAGGAAACAATACTCCGAAGGCGGAGCGCAGCGGACGGGGCGGGCGGCTCCGCGGGCCCCTCAGCGCCGGCAGCCGCAGCCCAGGGCTCGGGCGAGTCGGGAACCCGGGGCGCGCCGGGGCGGGCTGTCGGCGTCGTCGGCCTCCATTTTCAAACCAGAGAAACAGAAGGGGGGGAAACTGCAGGGAGAGGGGGCAAAGCCCAAATCCGTCCGGGCCAGGCGGAACAAACCTGACCCCGGCCCCGGGGAGAAGCTGTCCGCCGCCCGAGCCTCGGCGGCGGGAGGGCGCGACGCAGTTCGCAGGATCGCCCCGAAGTCCCCGGCGCGGGCGAGGCCGGTCGGGCCGAAATGCGGAGCGAAAATGAATGAGCGGCTCCCCGCCTGCTGGTCCTCCGACTCCGCTCGCCGCCGCCGCCTCCCTCGGCGCCGCTGCCGGGAGCTCCTGCCCAAAACCAGGACACACACAAAGCGGCGGGCCGCCCGCGCCGCGCTCAGCACTCCCGCCGCCCGCCCCGCGCCAGCCCCCGCCCGGCCCCCGCCTGCCGCGCCGCCGGCCCCGCGCGCGGGGGCTCCGGCGAGCTGAAGGTCAAAGCCGAGGCGCGCGGCGCGCCGTGGAGCTCCCCCGGCGCGGGAGGGGCGTGGAGGGCCCGGGGAGCGGGGCCGAGGGTCTCCGAGCGCCGGGCACGGGCGCGCCGGGAGCAGGCTCGCTGGCAGCGTCCCTCCCGCTCGCCCGCCGCTCTCGAGTTCGCCCGGTGCGCTCGCTCCTCCTCAGGTTTTTTTCCCTTTTTTTTTTTTTTCCGCTCAGCGGAGTTAATGCTGGTAAACAAGAGCCTCAGCCTCGCCGCGCCGCTGCCGCCGCCGCCGCCGCTGCCACACACTGGGGGCTGGCGCGCGCGCGCTCGGGCCCGCGCACACGCGCCCGCGCGCTCCCGAGAGCCGCCACCGCCGCAGCCGCGGCGCGCCCAGGGCCCGGCCCAGACCGGCGCGAGCCAAGAGCCGGAGCCCGGGATTCAAGGGACGTGCGGAGCGGAGCCGGAGCGTGGGGTGCGAGGCGGAGAGGCACCGCCCCCGTCCCCCGCCCGCGCTGCCGCCCGCGCGCACCCAGACAGACGCACGCGCCCGCGCGCGCCCACTTGCTCTCGCTCCCACCCGCACTGCGCCGGCCACCCTGCACGCGCGCTCCCCTCCCGCAAGACTCCAAAAACAATGCCCCCGGCGCCGGTCCGAGCTGGGCGGAGGAGCGGAACGGGGAGAGGATAAGGGGAGGGAGTGGGGTGGGCGGGGAGTGCGGGGCCCGAGAGGTTCATTGAAAACAACAACAGTGCGGCTGGAAAGCGCGTTTCCCCGGTTCTTGAAAAGCTTCATTGTTTCTTGCAGCTGTTGCAAAATAAATAAATAAGTGCGTGCATGCGGCATTTTTTCGCAGCGCGCTGGGAAGCCCGAACGTGGCGGGAGGGGCACACCTGGGAGAAAGGAGGCTCCCAGGCTCCCAAGGCGGGCACTTTCACGCCAGGCTGCGGCGGCCGCGGCATCGCGACTTGGAACCCAGAGTTCCGGTGCTCGCGGGGAGCTGAGGGGTAGGGCGCAGCCCTGGGAGCTCGGCCCGTGGATGCGAGGGGAGACGTCCCGCCGCGAGCCAGGAGTCCGGGAAGGGGGGTTGGCGCAGACAGGCTGCTGCCCCGAGTACCCAGGGCGCGTCCCCACGGCGACCGCCAGGGGGCGCAAAAGGCGCCGGGGAAGGTTGGCCCGCGGATCACCTCCCTCCCTCCGGGAGAGGAAATGTGGGGGCCCGGCGTGGGGGCCCGGCGGCCTGGGTCGCGCTGGCGGGGCCTCGAGGACCCGCGGCCCGCCCCGAATGCTCCTCGCGCTGCTCGGCGCTCCACCACGTGGGCGGCTTCGGGGAGCGACGGAAGCGCGTGCACGGTGCGGGCTGCGGTTGCCCCGAGGCTAGGGGGTGTGTCCTAGGGACCCCCAGAGGACGAGGTCGGGGGCCGCGGCCCAGACTCGTCCCCGGGCTGGAGTCAGGACTCTGGAACACGCCACACGCGCGCGACCAGTGGTCACAGCAGAAACCCACCCGCACCTGCCTCGGGTCCTCCCGGGCACCTCCCTCTTGCTTCCTTTGCCGTGTAAGTGACTAGAAATCAGCACCAACCCAGTCTCCCCTGTGCTTTTCTTGCATGTACTCAAGGAGAGGCTTCCCCAAAGCCATCTAACGAATAAATGCTGCCGAGCCCTGGTCCTTAAAGGGGGACACGGCAGCAATGGCTGGAGAGAGGAGTTTGAAATACGTGGACTTTCAAAAATAGTGAGTGGACCACGTGTAGCCTTTAATGTGATCAGCTTTCATGACTCAGGCTAATTGATGTCAATAATAAATAAAAAGAAGATGGCTAATAAAAGTCGTGAATGTCTCGATCCAGTAGGAGTGTTTATCTCGTAAACAACGGGGCTGTCTGCTCGGAAAACATCTGTTCTAAAGAAAAGGCAGGTTTATTTATTTAATTTTTTTTTTTTTTTTACTAATCGTAAAAGATTTCCGAGTTATGTTTATGCATCCCATCGTTTGTAAACAATTTTTTAAATGAAGATCTGAAAACAAGTCAAAAACTATCATAATGGAAACCAAGCCTCTCTCCCCCTCTATAGTTATTTTCTAGATCATTTTTCTCCTTGGAAATTTTTAGCTCAATTCGGTGAGTCAGTTGTATAGAAGGGACATAAATCTTTTTTTACTTAAGAGAGTTATTCATGTGGGATTGTTTTGCTTAACTGAAATTCAGCTTAATTTTTAAATAAAATGTTCCAGTTTCAGATGTTCTGGACATTAACAAAGGAAGAAGTATATTAGAATCTTTTACAAGAAACTTAAATTTAGCATGTATCATTTAAAAATTAGGCACTGCTGTGGATAATTAAAATTCAGTCTACTGATTTTTAAATATTTGTTCAGAGTTCCCTGCATGAGGTTGGTCTTGATGCCTACAGATTCAATCTGTAGTTAAATGAAAAGGAAAATCAATATTATATTTTCACTATATTTGGTGTTTAGAATTGTTAGATACAAGCTTGTAAATTTAGAAGTTTAGAGCCGACTTTTAAAAGACTAATGCTAATATAAAAATCTTTAAATACCACACAACATATTTTTAGTATTAGTAATAAAAACTCCCCTTCAGTTGTCCCTAGGGACATGAGGTACATAGAACAAAGAGAAATGCTTAGTTATTTAAATCGAAGGGGTTTTTTTAAACTAAGATGACTTTTCATTTGTATATTTTTTAAATGTTTGTATTTTCTTAAAGTAGTAGGAAATCAATAAAATTAAGCTATTTCAGGCAGTGAAGTTAGATACTTATTATGTAGCTTAATAGGAAAAAAGAATCAAAATGTAGTTTGCCTTTCAGCTTCAACCTGATCGCATAGACAAAGAAGGCGATTATTTTTTTTTTTCAATGATTACATTCTACATACAGAAGTCAAACTTTTTTTTTCAACCTTGGAAATAAAATCGCATAGCGAAACAGTTACAGACCTCTCTGCTTCATGACCACACTGACAATGTATCAAACTCTGTTACTTTTTACACAATTCCCCGCCCCCATCGTATAAATTTCTCTTCTTTTGGAGCAGAAACTGGTTGCTCATTTTCATTTTTTTAAGCACTGTTTACTTGAAAGTAGCTATATGTAAAATTCTGCTAAATGTACCAGAGTCCCCCCCAAATGTAATATATATCTAGTGAACATACCAGACACAGCACAATTGACGATTGACAAGTATTAGTAGTAATATGATACATTGTGATCTATTCCCAGAAAGGAATGGTACTCAGTAGCAAAAGTGAATAAACTACAGCCACATGTAACAGGAGCAGATCTTTGAAACAATGTTAAGGGGTGAAGGGGGAAGCAAGTTCTGAAAAACCGCACAAATGACATTGTGGTAAAGCTCTTAAGAGAAAGGACAACGAGAAATACATGGCGAAATTGTCAAAGCAAAAGAATGAAATACAGGATAAAATATTTTTGTTTTATGTTGTCATTTTAACAAGAGGATTAGTAAAGAACAAAACATCCAGGGCCCTGGAGATGCCAGATTTACAGTTTCTGCTCCATGGGTATGCTCGGTAACCAGTGCACATGTCACACATGTTTTGTGTGTGTGATATATTAAAGAAGATAATAAAAAGAAGTGGAGGAAAGACCCTAGTGAGAGTGTCCCACTTTTCCAACAGGAGTCTCCCAGGTTCCAAGCTGTCAGTACAGGTCCTTCAAAAGAACTACGGAACCAAAACTAAAAATGGACATACCTTTTGACCCAGTAATTCCACTGCTTGGATTATATCCTAAGAACCCTGAAACACCAATCCAAAAGAATCTATGCACCCCTATGTTCATAGCAGCACAATTTACAATAGCCAAGTGCTGGAAGCAACCTAGGTGCCCATCAGTTAATGAATGGATCAAAAAACTGTGGTACATTTACACAATGGAATTCTATGCAGCAGAAAGAAAGAAGGAGCTCCTACCCTTTGCGACAGCATGGAAGGAATTGGAGAGTATCATGTTAAGCGAAATAAGCCAGGCAGTGAAAGACAAATACCATATGATCTCACCTTTAACAGGAAGCTAATCAACAAAACAAACAAACAAGCATAATATAAACAAAGACACTGAATTTGAGAACAGTCTGACAGTGTCCAGAGTGGGAGGGGAGGGAATTTCAGGGGAAAAGGGGAACGGTTTAGAGCAACAAGTATAAAGGACTCATGGACAAAAACTATGGGGGGGTGGAAATGGGAGGAAGGTGGGGAGGGCTGGGGTGGTGGGCTGGGGCGGGGTAAAAGACAGAAAACTGTACAATATCAACAATTAAAAAATACTGATTAAAAGAAAAAAAATAAAAAAAAAAAAAGAACTACGGAACCAATGTGTTCAAGGTCTCCTCCTTCAGGATGCACTTCAGAAGAACTCCTGCCCACATCAGACCAATGCAGTTCAAGACAGAAACAAATCCTGAAACAAACCAAAAAAAGTAAAAGAATTCTCTTCGGAGGTCCTCGGGATCGTAAGTGAAGAGGGCATTATGTAAACTGTCTGGCCGTTTCCTGGAAGGGTAAATGGACTCCTAACACATAATCCAGCAAATCTACGCCTTGCAATTTAAACAAAAGAAATGAAAATATGTCCACACACACACACAAACACCTGTATGGAAATGTTGATCGTTGTTTCATTTAAAACAGCAAAAAGGAAAAAAAAAAAGAGGAAAAAAGAAACCCTGGCCAGTGTGGCTCAGTCAGTTGGAGGGTTATCCCATAAACCAAAGGCTCACAGGTTCGATCCCCAGTCACGGCATATGCCTAGGCTGCACGCTCGGTCCCCCTTCAGGGAGCAAGTGATCGACGTTTCTCTCTCGCATTGATATTTCCCTCCCTACCTTCCTCACTCTCTAGAATCAATGAGCATGTCCTCAGGTGAGGATAAAAAAATTTTTTATTTAAATAGCAAAGATGAAAAACAAAAAAAAACTTGGAAAACAACCCAAGTACACGAAAAGGAGAATGGATAAACAAATTGATATATTCATTCCACGCAACAGTGCTTATCCATGAAAAGGAATGAACCACTAATACATACAAAACCATGGATGAGCCCCAAAAGCAAAATGCATAAGCCAGGCACAAAACAGTACAGACTGCATTAGTTCATTCGTATGAAGTTCAAGAGCAGGCAAAACCGTTCTATGCAAGGGACCATCATTGCTGCCCTTGGTGGGGGCTAACAGGACATTGCGGATGACCAGGGAAAAGCACAGAGACCTTCTGTGGGGGGTGGGGGGGCGGGACACAATGCTCTATGTCTCCGTAGGGGTGTTGACTACAGTGGTGTATGCATTCCTCAAAAACACATTGAACTGTATACTTACTATGGATACTCTGCGTTGCGTATCATCATATCTGAATTGGAGCAGTTTTTTTTTTTTAATTTATTATTTATTTATCTTTTTAGAGGGGAAGGGTAGGAGAGAAGGAGAGGGAGAGAAATATCAATGTACGGTTGCCTCTCGTGTGTCCCCTGCCGGGAACTGGCCTGCAACCCAGGCGTGTGCCCTGACTGGGAATCGAACCGCGATCCTCTGGTTCGCAGGCCCGCACTCAATCCACTGAGCTACACCAGCCAGGGCTGAATTGGAGCAGTTTTAAAGAGTACCTCGTGCAATTTAGAAATGTCGTGGCTGTTATAAAAAAAAAGGTCAGTACGGTGCTCTCCACTTTTGCTCTTCTGTGAGTTAGCAGACCTGCTCATCCCCAGTCCCCAGGCCCACTGCTGTCTCTGGAGATAAACGCAGTCACAGAGGGACATCTGCCCGAGGTCCCCTGCAAAGGGCGTTAGCTGTGGATGGCACCAAGGGGTCTCCACAAAGCCATCCAGGGGCTGGAAAGGTGTTCAGTGACCTCTAGCTGGGTCCAGTCCCTGCCCGGCCTCAGCAATCCCAGTCTCCTTGAGATAAGTTTACACTCAACTTGAGAAGACTTTCTATTTTAGATTGCCACCTCGCAGGGCCGTGAATGCTCCAGGTTTCCATGACACTTGAAAAGCGATGTGGACGTTTCAGGGCGTGTTGGGACAGAGACAGCCGGGACATTTTTCTGTGACTACTTCCAGGACCGTGTTCAAGGGAAGCATAAGTAAGGGAAATTTCTGGAGAAGCCAAGGCTGGGCCGGGAGGGACAGATACCCACGGGATGGCCATAGATCCCAGGTGGAGACTGGAAGGGTTGTGTCACCAGCACCCTAAGTGTGGCCATCCACAAACCAGCACTGAAAGGGGGGCATGTCCAACTCCTACGTAGTAAATGGACCTAAGCCGGGAGCGATTATCTCTGAGATACGAACAGTAGGGATCCCTACCTGGCAGGGAGCACAAACAAGGCCTCCTCGCTTTTTTAATGCATCACAAAAGTTCCTGGATAGTGAGATTAAGTAAAAAGTCCTGCTCCCTCTGAGGCCGCCTGCTCTGAGATGTTTTATCAGCAGCATGCCAGGAAGAGTCGAGTTGCTCCTCTGCCCTGCCCTGCCCCACTCTGCAAAGCTGTGCGACTTTGGGCAGGTCGCTTTGCCTCTCTGTTTTCTCCTCTGTGAAATGATTGTGTTGAAGCAGACGTTTCTGCTGTAAGCTGCCATGACTTCTTTCCTTGGTTTTTAATTGAGAGGGGTACCTTGGTATCTCCTACTTTAGCTGCATGGCTTATACCTTTGCCTTCTCTGTCAATTAATTGGTCACAAATAAATCTTAGAGCAGAACACATTTTTTTAGAAGTTCTGACCCCCATATACATTTTTCTAAGGATACAGGTATGGAAAGACAGCAGAAACATCTCCACAACAGGGGCAGGTGGTCACAGGCGATCTACTAAATGGATAACCACCCAACTCATCACTGCGAAAGTTCTCTTCAGGATATGAAGTTCTAGCGGGACCTTATTCTGTAGGACATACTTGTACATTTCTTCAGTGACATGTTTTTCTCGCAACATCAATGTCTCAGGCTCCTCGCTAGCAGCAAACTCTGTTTCTGGCCCTGGGGACACCCTACAAACATGTGACATCCTCAAGCTATGCAGATGTGCGCTGCTTTGCGGAGGTCATCTGGAGAATCGGGTTTATGTCTGTCCCTGGGAGACTGCTAATTGCTAAGAGAACTGAACACCGATACAGGGGCAAGAAGAGGGAAGGGCTGGCTCCTACCTCCCAGGAGGAATGATGAGGCTTATGGACACTGAGAGACCTCTTGTATGACTTCAGGTTTCACGCCCTCAGAAAATGGGCAGAGCTAGACCCATCGAGGTCACAAAGGAGAGTATTTCTTCTTTTCCAACAGAAAGAAATAACCAGCATCATCCTGCAGCCTCTGCTTGGTGCTCCGCCTGGTGTGGAAAGATCTCAGCATCGCCGGATGTCCTGGCAGAGACAGGGTCCACACTCTCTGGAGAAACCGTCCCACAAAAAAGCACTGGGTTGACTGGGAGGGTGACAGGGTGACTCTGAGGTCCCACCCAATTCCAGGATCGCTGGGTGTTTGAATTCTGCCCCTGTGGGGGTCCCCATGATAGACAGCCGCTGCAGGAGTCTAGCTTTGCTTCAGATGAACTGGGAGCACCTTCTGAGTAGAAGATGAATCGGTTTACTAAGGTACTGCATTTGTCTTCTGTCACAGAAACCCTGATGAAATCGCTCCTGAGAGAGGGTCACAGCCCGGTTCCAGCTGGCCAGAACGTTGAGTTAAGAAGGCGGGGATTGCGTTCAATCCAGCCACGTTGTGGGCGATGGCTGAGACAGGCGAGAGCCAGGGAGAGGGTCAGATCACGTGGGCTGGCGTGCTCAGGTCAGGTGTGTGGCAGAGGCTGTGGGGGGGTGGGGGCGGGAGGGTCCTGATTTGTACAGCTTGTCCATTTCCCTGGTATAAATATTTTACCACAGCTAATTCGAGCTCCCAATAGAAGCCCCCGAGTACCGCGGTGCACAGGTGTGGGAGGGACTGCTGTAAGACCCGGTGAGCCTGCTCCAGCACGTCGCTGGGTGAAGATGTCCGGGAACCTGGGCTTGCCTTTGTAGCAAATTCAATATGCATTCAGCAAGAAATTTACAAGCAACCCAGTACAAAAATGGCAATAATTGTACAGAGGCAACTTACAGAAGAAACCGGAAAGGCCAATAAGCGTGCAATAGTCTCAGAAACCTGGTTGGCAAAATGAAGAACTGTACACTACCAACTGTTCACAAGGGGGGTTGAATTTTTTTTTATACTCCCCTGAGGATTTTTTAAAAATATATCTTGGAGAGAGAGAGAGAGAGAGACATTGATGTGAGAGAGAAACATCAGTGAGTTGCCTCCTGTACACGCCCTCACTGGAAATCGAACCTGCAACCTAGATGTGTGCCCTGACCAGGAGTTGAACCCACAGCCTTTTGGGATTCAGAATGACGCTCCAACCAAAGGTGCCACCTGGCCAAGGCAGGAATTGGATTCTCATTCACTGCTCCTGGGAAGAAATATTAGTACATCCGCTTTGGAGACCAACTTGACGATATCCAGAAAGCTAAAGATTCACCTACCTACTCCACAAGCCAGCAAGTAGACTCGCAGAGTATACCCTCGAAGCTTTTGATACACCAGCGCACACGCTCACACACACACACACACACACACACATACACACACACAAAGAATGTTCATTGGAACACTGTTTTCATTAGTAAAAAAAAACTGAAAAATTCTAATTGTCCCTCATTGGAAAGACAATGATGCCTTTTTAATACAATACGATGCTACACAGAGGTAAACATGAATGAACACAACCTAAGCAAATCAACATAGATAAATTTAGCGAGTGATATTCTGCGAAGGTGCAATCTGCGAAAGTTATACAGCCACACACTATCTTTCATGTGACTATTAACACAAAAGCAATAGCATATATTGTTAATGGAAATGTGTGTGAAGCGTACATACAACGTAAGCGTGGAAATGATCGGCAACAACTTCAGACATTATCTCTGGGGAGGAGGAGAGAGGAAACGGATGCGGAGTGACTTTAACTACATTGGTGACATTTTATATCCTGAAAAGACCAAAGAGATCTGCAGCAAATGGGCAAAACGGTAATGCCTGTTAAACCCAGTTGATGGGAACAGGTGTGCCTGTTAACTTATCTTCTGCAGCCCTGGCTGGTGTGGCTCAGTGGACTGAGTGCCGGCCTGTGAACTAAAGGGTCGCAGGTTCAATTCCCAGTCAGGGCACATGCCTGGGTTGTGGGCCAGGTCCTCGGTAGGGGGTGTGTGAGAGCCAACCACACGTTGATGTCTCTCTCCCTTTCTCCTTCCTTTCCCCTCTCTTTAAAAATAAATAAATAAAATCTTTTTAAAAATTATCTTCTGCACTCTTTTGTATGCTGGAAGGATTTTATAATTTTGTTTGTCTTTTTTAAACATTTTATTTTAGAACAGTTTTAGATTTACAGAGTTATTGCAAAGATAGTAGAGAGAGTTCCTGTATACCCCAAACCCAATTTCTTCTCTCATTAATGGCTTATATTAATAAGGTACATTTGTCACAGTTAATGAACCAACATGGATTTTTTATTATTATTATTATTATTATTATTATTATTATTATTATTACTGCTACTGCTAGTAGTAGTAACCAAAGTCCATACTTTATTTGGACTTCCACGTTTTCCCCCCAATGTCAATTTTCTGTTCTGGGGTCCCACCAAGGATCCCGGATCAAATTTTGACGTCGTGTCTCCTTGGCCTTCCCTGGGCTGTGACAGCTTCTCAGTCTTCTCTTGTTCCTGATGACTTTGACAGCGGGCCACGTGTCCTTGACCTCTTTGGGAAGCACCCATCACATGTTATGTAGAATGTCCCTCACTTGAAAACGGCCTGGGAAGTATCTCCATAAGTTATTTTGAGTTCTTCTGCATGGGAGGTTTGTCTATTCTCCTTGCTTGTTTATTTCTTTAGTCATTCTTTATGCCGGTAAGGAGTTGTGTGTATTTATTTCATATTTTGGGTTATAATCCAATACTACTTTGCTTTGCTCAACTTGTTCCAGCTTGGACTATTGGGAGCTCTGTCAGTGGGTTCCTTGACCCTTTGACCTCCCCCAATCCCTGGGTTTTGTTGGCTTTTTCTTTTTACTGGGGGTTCTTTTGAGGTTTTGTTCTTCGTTTGTTTATTGATCTGTTTGTTTTTAGTTCTTCCTTGTTCTCCAGCACCACAAGATACTCCAGGCTCATGTTATGTATCTCCTGCCCCACTCCTAGCATCAATCATTTCTCCAGGAGCTCTGGTCCCCCCTCTTACACACCAAAATCTGGGTACGAGGTGTGCTTGTTGTTGTGGGATGTCCTTGCTTCTGGGCCCTCTCAGCTGACAGAACAGGAGAATACGTGCATGTAGGGTAGTAACTTGTGCATTCGCTCCTGTCTGTATCTGGATTACACACACATGAAGGCATGCCGGAGACTCAGCCTGAGTCCCCAGCTCTCACCCCTTAGCCCACAAGTCATTCTGACCTCCGCCTCTCCCCTCCACTCCAGCCTAGAAACCTGGATGTCCCCATCTGCCAGCCATTTACCTAGTGCTCCACTTATATATATATATATATTTTTAAAGAGGAACAAGGAAAGCTGCAGGGAAATACTTCAAGACATTGCAGCATCCAGACCTAAGATGCAGACCGTTGACACAGCAGACATTTGGGGACAGAAGAGACATCACGATCCGCTCACAGTGTAGACTTCCCTGCAGTACCTCGTACCCTCCCAGTGGACACTCTGGGCAACACGGGCAAAATCCCTTTCTCATACAAGTCCCTCAAGCCCATGGATCTTTAAGGATCCTGGAGGGATCCTGGAGGGATCCTTAAAGAAGGTTAGGCAAGACGAAGGGCCGGGGGATGCATGCTAAAGAAGAAAACAAGACTGGAAACATTCCTTTCCAACCGCAGTTCTTAACCTCTTTTGATTGACGGATTCCTTCGAGACTCAGATGAACGCCAGGGACACTCCGCCTAGGAAAACTTCACGTAGATCAAGCAGCATCAAAAACAAACGGTCCCGGACTGGGGGAAACCTCCCTGCTGGGCCCATAGTTGGACCTCAGGCTAAGAAAGCCTTATGTATACTGTACAACTGTTGCTTGTTTGCTTGTTTGGTGTGTGGTGTGTTGTTGGCTTGTTCGAGACAGGAGGGAACTGAAGTTAGGGAAGCAGGTACACAGACAGAATATCTTGCGCATAATGAAAAATGCACATCTCCAGCCAGAAGGGTCGGGATTCAAATCCCCTCTTTGCCAGGCGCCACCTGTGTGATCTCAGATGAGTGACGCTTGCCCCATCTGCTAAATGGCATTGATAAAATTTGACCTGCAGGGCAGTCTCTCCACATCAGAGTCAACTGAGATGCTGGTACAGTGGGACTTCCCCAGGCCGCACTCAGAACTTTCCTTACCTGGTAGAATCTGGGCGGGGGGGAGGGGGCAAGCGTAGAAATCTGCATTTTAACAAGAGATTCCCGCCACTCCCCATGATTTTCATGATGTCCTATGGGCTTTGCAGAGAAAGAACTGAGCTGAAACTGGTAAGCGCTCAGAAAACAGGAGTAGGGAAGACACAGTCCTTCTGGGCTGCCCACCTCAGCATGTCACCTCCTTCTGACATTCCCGAAGGAGAGGCATTTAGGGGCCCCCTGCCCAGCTGCTCACGCTGACCAACGTTGCTGTAACAGCCATGCTTGCTGCAACTCGGGGTGCTTCTGTACACATTGCCTAACATGCGCCGTTGGTAAATAGGGGAAGGATGTTGGTAGGACATGGAAGTCACGTTGGCTCACACGTGATTTTTTGATGCTGCTGCTGATTTTTTTTTCAAAAGCTGCTGTTTTGAAGTGCAAGTCTTAGCAATGAGTGCAGACCCGAGCTGCAATTCTACTGCGATGTCCTTTTTCAGAGCAAATGGTGACAGGTCTAGTGGCTTCGGGGACCACCACATTTTCCACCCGGTAAATGACCTGGTGATGCTGGGATGGCAGGTGAATGAAATGAAGAACTTAGAACGGTTCCCTCCCCCCCCCGCCCCCATATTAAAACAATGGAATGGTAAAGAAGGCTATTGTTGGGACCCTACAGTGATGGCAAAAAGTAGGTTGACAGAAAAAGACATGCAGGTTATGCCCTGGCTGGTGTGGCTCAGTGGGTTGGGCGTCTTCCTGCAAAGTGAAAGGTTGCCGGTTCGATTCCCTGTCAGGGCACATGCCTGGGTTGTGGGTTTGGCACCCAGTTGGGGTATATTTCTCTCCCTCTCTTCCATTCTCTCTAAAAACACATTTTAAAAAAATCTTTTCTAAAACAATGGAAGATTCCCAAGAGTTTTTAAAAGAGAAAGACATGTGGATTATGATTATTACAATGGCTTTATTAACTCAAAAGAACTCCCCAGTGGCCCGGTAAAGCTACTTTTGCCCACCCCTGTAATTTTCATTTTTATGGAAGTATTTAGTTCCTACCACAGGGCACCTACCTCTCCGCCCAGGAGGGAAGGAGCCTCCTGGGATTATACGGGCAAATAATAGCAACAGATTAACTGTGCTATATTTTTGTTATGACTTTTTTAAATACTTTAGTTTTCGTTAGTTCTTGCACGACAAAAATTCCACAGTTTTTGAGTGTTTTCCCCATAAGCCTTGCTATTTTTAGTGGAGGAATTTGTACCTCTTTCCTTAAGTGCTTGTGTAAGAGTTTCTCAAGAGCACATATGGGGGAGATACATTTTCAACCAGTCTAGATTTTTCCCGATTACTCTTCAGAGTGGCTTCCCAACTTGACACCTCTACCAGGAGAGGACGGTCCTTCGTTTTCTGCTTCCCTGCTATGACCTGATGTCCTTAGATCTTATTTTTACCAATGTCATAGGTATAAAATGCCTTTTCCTGGTTGCCTTCATTTGCATTCCCCCAACTGCTCGTGAAGCTGAACATATTTTTATGTGCTTATTGGCCATTCTGGCTTCCTCTTCTGGGTATTACCAGTTCAATGCTTTGTCAGTTTTTAAGCTGAATTGTTTTGTCTATTTTGCATTGATTTATAGGAGTTCTGTACGCATTCTAAATAGGAATCCTTTGCCTATTAAATTGCTACTTTTATGTTCCCCTCCCAATGTCCCCACTCTCTCTGTAGGAGTCTGTGTTTCATATTTCTGCTCAACTATAAAACACACAGGAATTATTTTTTTCTTCTGGAATATGTCCTAGGTACCTGTGGTTTTAGGTTATACAATCAAGTTGTACAAGCAGAAGTTTTGAAACTCAGATGTCTATAAAATTCCTGATTTTCCTAACCATGGTTTATCCATACTCCTCTTTATGGAAACTTCTCTGTGTACGCAAGACTTTTCAAAGCAGACAGAAAGAGATATCCAGCCCTGGCTGGCGTAGCTCAGTGGATTGAGCGCGGGCTGCGAACCAAAGGGTTGCAGGTTCGATTCCCAGTCAGGGCACATGCCTGGGTTGCAGGCCAGCCCCCTAGTGGGGGCCACGTGAGAGGCAACCACACATTGATGTTTCTCTCCCTCTCTTTCTCCCTCCCTTCCCCTCTCTAAAATCTTTAAAAAAAAAAAAAGATATCCCCTGTCTCACCCTGGCTGGTGTGGGTTGGGCATTGTCCCGCAAACTGAAAGATTGTAGGTTCGATTCCAAGTCAGGGCACATGACTGGGTTGCAGGTTCGGTCCCTGGTTGGGACGCGTGCAAGAGGCAACAGATCGATGTTTCTCTCTCACGTTGTTATTTCTGTCCCTCACTCCTTCCCTTCTCCTCTCTCTAAAATCAATGGGCATGTCCTCAGGTGAATGTGACAGAGAGAAAGACAGAGAGAAAGAGATCCCTGTCTTAAAAATTCTTGGCCAAATTTACTACTTTTGCCCAGTTAATAAGAAAAGGTTTTTGTAGGAAAAAAATTTGAGGTTAAATGTCACATTTGAATGGAATCTTTTGTCGATATCTTAAGCCCATGAGAAAAACAATACACTTTATTAAATTCCATGATCCTCATTTTAAAACGAGTCAAGTCACAAGCAATCAATCATGCTTCTCTGACAAGTTACCGGAGAAAAATGTTCTTAAAACTAAATGGAATTGAATTCCAGAATAAATTTAAAAAGTGACATTCTGATTTTTTTTCTTAACAAGATACCTAACTCCTAAAAGAAAATACATAGATTTTCCTGGAATGGAGATTTTACTCCATGGAGATGTAAGGGAAAGATCTTAGTGCTGGCCAGAGATTCCAATGAAAGGAATGACGTGGTTTTCTCAGGGGTGAGTTTGCAACTTGAAACATTCCAGGAAGAGTTACTGATTACCGAGTTTCTTTTAGCCACTAGCCTTGAAGTATTTGGCGCACATGGAGCTCTTATGGGTATTTGAACAAATTAAATTTATACTGCCATTCTCAAAGTTGGCCTCAGTCCCTAGCTGCTTGTGAACATGCGGTGAGTGTAGGACCTCTGGAAGCATCCACTTGTCCAGCCCCTGAATTTCAACTGTCCCTATCAAACTGTCCCTTCCGACCCTACATGCCTGGAAGTCGAATCACATTGAGATCTAAAACATGTCCCTTTTTTTCTGATTAAAAAACAGCGGATTTTTCAAAAATTCATCATAGAACTACCATACGACCTAGCAACGCCACTCCCGTGAATACACCCGAAAGAACTGAAAGCAGAGGCTTGGACAGATACTTGCACCCCCATATTCATGGCACCGTTATTCACAATTGGCACAAGGTGGAAGCAACTCAAGCGCCTATCAACAGGTGAACGGATAGGCCAATCTTGGTCTATCCAGACGATGGAATGTGATCCAGCCTTTAGGAGGAAGGACATTCTGACACCTGCTCCAACATGAATGAACCGTGAAGCCGCTGTGCTCAGTGCGATGAAACAGACACAGAAGGAAAACCATTGCATGACCCCGCGTATCTGAAATACCTGGAACGTGCCACTTAAAATGACAGGAGATTGATCGCAGGTGATCGGGGGGCTGGGAGGAGAGGGAGATGGGGAGTTGTTGATTCATGGGCACAGAGTTTGTTTGGGGAAGATGAAAGGGGTTCGGAAACAAATAATGGTGATACTTGCACAATATCGTGGATGTAAATAATGTCGCCAAATTGTACGCTTAAAAATGCTTAAAATGGCAAAACTTTTGCTATGTATTTTTTCCATAACAAAAAAAAATTTTTAAAGATTTTATTTATTTATCTTTAGAAGGAAAGGGAAGGAGAATGGGAGAGAAATATCAATGTGTGGTTGCCTCTCGAGCAGTCCCTGCTGGGAACTGGCCCGCAACCCACGCATGTGCCCTGACTGGGAATCGAACCGCAACCCTTTGGTTCGCAGGCCCACGCTCAATCCACTGAGCTACACCAGCTAGGGTTCCGTAACAACAGTTTTTAAAGGTTTCTTCAAGGCCCTCTCCTAATAAAGCCGCATATGCTTATTCTTTGAAAGTTTGGAAAACCTGAAAAGCAAAATAACATTAAAGCCACCTGTTTGTCATATTGCCACGCACTGATTGGCACACCCCCCTTTTCCTTCTCATATATGTGTGCAGACACGGACCTGGGAGCACCCAGCTTTTGTCACTGGAAGTTGTAACAATCAGCCGACTCCACCTCCCTCATGGGCCTTAGTCTATTTAAACCTGTCAGCCAGTGTGGGATACGCGAAATGTTTTCAGTATTTTCTCAGTGTGAACTAATCTTCTGGGGGACATCCTTGCGCGCACCTTTTGTAAATATCTGATTCTTTCCTTAGGAAAAAATTCCTCAAAGCCAAATTTCTGGGTCAAGAAAGATGAATTTTTTCCTTTAATCTCCTAAGGCACGTGTGTTAATTTGCCTCGCAGGAAGTGTTGTGATTTTCATTTTCAGCGGTCAGGTGGGAGAAGATTTTATCCCGTCCTCTCCAACACTGAGTGTTATGTTATGAAAAAGTCTCTCCAGAATTCAGAAGAATAAATCCCATAGAAATGCAACGAGGCTGGATTAAAAGGATGTTAGTGAGACAGTGGGTGTGGAAAAGAAGAAAAGGTAACTTGGACAGATTATTGGTGATCGAATTGGTAAAGAAAAAAGATCACTTCTATAGATAGAAAAGGGATGGGGGAAATAATTGGTAAAGAAAAAAAGATCTGTAGATTAAAAAAAGGGCTGGGGGTAATAAATAGAGACCTGCGCATTAGGATAATTAGCCATTCTTTGTCCTTGTGGTCCAAAGGGAGTAGCTCTTAGGGCTCTCCTTGCCTGGCGTCCTGCCCGCCATCCAAGTTCCTCCCCCTCCCCACCCCCACCTCACGCCTAGGAGCTCTCTTTCCAATTTCTTTGTCTTTGTTCCTGACATTCCCTTGGCCATGAATGCTTTTCCCCACCCACTTTCTCAAGTACAAACCCATTCATTCCTTGAGATCCATCTCTCAGGGACCTCCGAGGGCCAGAGGTGACCCAGTCTGGGCCTTCAGGGACAGGACAGACCACGGATACAATTGGTGAGATCCTTCTGCAGTAGGCTTGGCAGGGGGTGGGGGGCAGGGTGCTGGGGATTGCCCACACCGCGGAACGCCACCTGGAACCGTGAGGATGGGGGCAGAGGTCGGTCCTGGGATGTGGGTGTGGCGAGCTGAGAGTGAAGGCGAAGGGGGCTGCTGGCTGGCATCTGTGCCTTCTCTCTCTCTCTCTCAGGAGGGGGGATGTCCTCGCAGGACAGGGCGGGCAGACACCCCCTTGCCGGGACATGATGCCTTTCAGACGGGGCGTTCAACTCCTGAACAGCACTCAGATTTTCAAATATCAGAAACCTCGTCTTCGGGTGTTATAAGCCAATCATCTGAGTTTATTTAGCACCTTCACGTATGTTATCTAGCTTTTAAACATTTGTTTGGCATGTCAGCACTAACGTGCGGAATCGGTAGCTTGTGCACCGCCACCAGGGCTGCCCTGGTTTCTGCGTGTGGGCGCTGAGGTTGGGGACAGCCGGACAAAGCAGCCGTCACACCCAAGACTCGTGGCCCCACACGCTCTTCTGAAAACGTGGCTTCCCCCACCAGACCTGTGACTTTGCTGCTGTGACAATGTCACGTCAAGGGGCAAAGTTTAGAAAGAACTTAACTGCAAAGAGGGCTGACATTCAACTGACCTTCTGAAAAGAATATAATAAAGGACTTCATTGTCTTTCTCTGACACTAAGGGGTTAAGATGCACGGAGCCGCTATAGGGCGATGCTGGACGCGCTCTGAGAGAGACAAGTGTGAATGATATCCATAAGGGATGGCTCAAGAGATATTTTAGGAACAAATACTTTGGCATACATTTCCTTAAGTGCATATATTTCATTAATAATTCTTCTTTTTTAAACTGCTGTCTAGCCTATTATTCTAATGCATTGCATCGCTTTCTAATTATCTTAGTATTTTGGTTTGGTTTGGTTGTTTTCTGCAGTAGAGGTGTATACAGGGCCAGCTTGGGGTTGGCTGTGTCATACAGACACAAAACTTACACGCTTTTTGTCCTCAAAAACCGCTTTGAGCAAGCCAGAGTCACAGGCCTGAGGACCCCTGCTCTCTCCCCCACGCTCCTGGGGTGAAACACACACGCACGCACCCCAGTAAGACAGTGGAAGGATGGTGTTTTTGATTGAAATGTTTTACTTTTTAAACAAAACGCCATAAAGATATTTAACGAAGCATCACATGAATTGGCACCAGAAATAACAGCACAGGCACTGACCTATTGTGAACACGACGGACTGGGCTTCGTTCAGTTTGCTTGAGTAACCCACGATTCTTCTTCGAGTATTTTTGCTTAAGGAAAGATGTCCCGAGGACAGGAATGATATAAGCAGCAAAGATCCAGGTCCGAAATGCTTTCGTCTGGCTTTGCGCCCTTGGGTGGGGTGGAGGCGCTTCTGATTTCAGTAGGTGGTGGTGCTAAGGTCTGACCCGAGAGACACAAACCTTAAAGCACAGGTGTCCTGCCCTGGTTTGAGTTCAAGGACACACCTTTTTCTTTCCTATTTTCAACCTGACATTTGAATTTAATTCATTCACAAAACAATTTTAAAACCATATTCACAGTCTTTGATTAAATCATTCAATTATGGGCATTCTTGAAGCCTTTTTCTGATGGTTATTCACAGGTCAATGGATTTCACACCCCTTTATCCGTGGTGGTACATATTTTCATACATTTTTTTATGTTTGGCTTTTTTTCACTTGTAATTGTTTTTACAGGGTTTTCAATGTAGCTGCAATCACCTTATTTTTCTGTTTTCCCAGAAAGGAGTAGCTTTCAATTTTCCTTAGTAAAATAATTCTTTAATGAAAGAATATCCTATATAGTTTGGCAGGATATCCAATCAGCCTGGGACTAATCACCGTGACAGTGCATTTCCACATTTCCAATCTCTCTTTCCTACAGAATCAAACTGCTTTGGATGTTGGGAAATGTAAACAATGCCATTATAAGAATCTTTGTGTGTGATTTTACTAGGATAAATTCTGAAGGGCCAGTTTTTCTGAATGGAATTTTTTGCTCTTTTGTAATACACACCGCCAGATTACTTGTCAGAAGAAACAAACCAATTCTCATTGCCATTAACAAACAAGAGGCTTCTGTCTCCGCAAAGCCCAGCTGGCAATGAGTTTTGTCACTTGCCTTACTTTAATTTAATTTAATGGGTGTGAAATGATGAGACACTTATTTAATTAAATGTAAAATTTTTCTTTATAATTTAGAAAAGGCGGTCCATTCATCAGATGCTGGTTTCCTATTGGTGCTATATTTTGTTTAAACTTTTCATGTTTGTCTCCTGAATATCGGCATTTGGTTCTGTTCTAATGAATTGATATAAATTTGTCATCTGTTTTAGATAAATAGCATTTACCTATCATTTATTTCAAATATTTTTATCTTATATGACTTTTTAAAAATCAAATTCTATCAATGTACTTTTCCTATTAATTGAAAAATCAAAATTATTTTCCTAAATAGTTCTATTCTGTTTTCTCATTTTCCCATTATTATTATTATTTTACCATTTAATCCACTTGCTGTTTATTATGGATTTGAAGTCTGTATCTAAATTAATTTTTTCTTCATTTTGATTTCTAATTATCCCCAAAGCCTCCATTAAATAATTATTCCCTCTCCATTTGCTTTGGTAGTATTTATCATTTACCAAATTCTTACATATGTTGATAATAATCTACTCTAGCATTCTCTACTGTGTCTAAATTTGTTTTTGTTTTCAAATCAAGACCACAATTATTTTTATTTTCTTATTTTCCTTAATCTGCATGTTCTAAAATTCTCCCATAAGCATGCATTTTATTTTATTTGTTTTTGGTATTTTGTAAAAAGAAAAAAACTTTTAAAATTATATTTATCATTCATACATGCTTATTTTTAAGAACTAACATTGAAATAATTTTTGTCAGATTTTTGTAAGGTTTTTTTTTGTAGGTTTAATTGAAAGTAAATCAGATCTAAAAATTAACATGAGAGAAAATATATATTTTTATGTTCAAGCACCCGATGTATTTGTTTTCCTTTACATCCCTTTTTAAAGTTTAGCACTTACGAGTTTTTGTATACCTTGACTTAGGGTAATTCTAAATTATTATATATTTTTGCAAGTATTATGAATGGGGCTGCCTCAGAGCAATTTCCAGTTACTTGTTGGCTTTCACCACAAGTGCTTTTGGAGTTTTGTGAATTTAGCCTTCATCTGGACACTTTCCCATATTTTTAGTTGGAATTATTTTTTCTGGCTCAGCATAAAATAATGATTTTTTAAATTTTTATAATATTGATTTTTTCGTGTATTCTGGAAGCATTGTTAGGATAACAAGAACCTCCAAAGATATGCTAAAAATTTTAACAAAAAACACCTTTGTTTCTGCCAGTCTTTCAGTTGAATGCTTAAAAAGTTTCTCACTAAAGACTGGGGGGTTTCATCATACTAAAATATTATTTTTCTATTTCTGTCTTTAAATTTGCTTTTAGCAGAAAAGACCATTGGACTTTATCAACTAGTTTAATCATTTATTAAGGCCACATAAATTCTGTTCCTAAAGTTCTTTAAATTGTGTATTTTATTCATAATTTTATTTACATTAATCTGGACATATTACTATAATAAACCCTATTTGTTTGTGGTAAAAATACTTTTAAAATAGTGTCATATTCTATTTAGAGATATTTTCAGAATTATAAATGCTTCATCTAGAAATATATTTTCTTTGTAACATTACCAGTTTTCAGAACAGAATCAGTTTTGTCTGTTAGAACAAACTAAAAAGTATCAATTAAATTTTAATGATTTATAATTTGGTTTTTATTTGAAATTTTGAAAAAAATTCTCAATTAACTCATTGTGTTATTTTAGCAAGAAAAGCAGTTTCTTGGTTAACCTTAACTTCTTCCTTAGCTATTGGTCTATTCAATTCCCCAGTCTCTTATTGTATCACTTAAAATTCTGTAACTTTGGTGAAATCATTTATTTTACTTGAATGTCCAAATGCATCACCATTATAAGCGGGCAGCGTATTCCCTAATGAATTTTCATCTCTTTTTATTGTTGTTTAAATCTTTTCTGGTTGCTAACATACTTTTTATTGAATTTACTAGTGGATTTAATTTTATTTTTGGTCTTTTCAAAAAGAGATCTCTGCTTAGTATTTCAGAGGCTATTTCTTGTTCCATTTGCTTACTTCTGCATGAATTTTCTTCCTGGTTCTTATTTGGTTCTTATTTGCTTCTTTTTTTAGAATTATATTTCTAGTTTTTAAAATTTTGCTTTTCTTCTGAATAAAGGCATTTAAAGCAATGAATGTTCTATAAACACATTTTTTTCTTTAAGTTCAAGGATTTCATGGGTACCGCTTGTTTCCCATATTTTAAAATGCTTCGTTATTGCATTGCAAATTTCTTTCCTGACCATGTGTCGTTAGAATCTTCATTTCATTGGTATTTAGTTATTCTTTAATTTTTTAAATAAAATATTAACTTTTTTACAGTGCTGTTATACCATGTAGTGTATATAATTTTTGGTATTTTTCCTTTATTGAAATCTCTTGTTAATTTTTTTCTGTAAAAATTTTCCATATGTCATGTTTTCCCTTTAACTTCACACCTTAAAATTACTCATTTATCCTTATTAGTTGTAGTTTTGCAAATTTTTATTTCTCTTTTTTCCCTACTCCATCTACTTGCTGTGATGGGATAGGATTTCTGCTATAATTTTGTTACTTTGAGTTTTATCTTGCAATTCTAATGTGTTTGTTTTAGTTTATATAAATTTAACAATTTTTGTTTTCATGAATTCTTCTACCTTCTATGGTCACATAATAAACTCATTTTTACTGTTTCACCCTTTTTGTTTGCATTCTGCTTGGATGTGATCTGTTTGATTCTTTTTTTCTGGCCCAACAAATCACGTTTATTCTTTCTACACCTACTTGTCTCTCTCATTTAAGTAGAATATTCTCGGCATTTTTTCTTAAATACAACCTGAAAACATTTTTTTAATAACGAATGGCATATACTTTTACAATTGTTTTATTTAAATCATTGTGGCCAGCCCTGGCTGGTGTAGGTCAGTGGATTGAGCGCGGGCCTGCGAACCAAAGGATCGTGGCTCAATTCCTAGTCAGGGCACATGCCTGGGTTGCTGGCCAGTTCCCAGCGGGGGATACACGAGAGGCAACCACACATTGATAATTTCTCTCCCTCTCCCTCTCTCCTACCCTTCCCCTCTAAAGATAAATAAATAAAAATCTTTAAAAAAATAAATTCTAAATTATTGTGGCCACGTTCTATTTTTATTATTCTCTATTTTTTGTTATCTTTCCTGTTCCTTTGGAGTCTACTTAAACTCCTTTTATTTCATCTGATTCTAAAAAAGAAATAGAAAACTGATATTTGTATATTTTTTTATATAGTAGTAACTTAAGAAAAATTTGACACTTTGAACTCTGCACCCTTGACTTTATACCTCCCTTTCCTCATTTCCTTCTCCCATTCCTCATAGCTTATATACCTAAGAGTAATCGTTTTGAAAAAATGTTTTCTACTTTTCTGTCACAGATGCTGGTTGTTTAATGCCATAATTCTGGAAATGCTGTTTGAAGGTGAGGTGTAAGGTCTGGGGGACATACGCAGAATTTTCTGCTATTAAACCTGGTTAATAATCTTTGAGGAGCTCCTTTTCAATTCTTTTTCCTTTTTAGGAACATTCTAGATGGTTTTCCCTGCTTTTGGGTAAAACATCTAGGATGTTAGCTCTCATTCTAATCAAAAGCACTTTTTAAAAGCATAAAACCACTGGTTTTTTTTTTTAATTCACTGATTTGAGAGAGAGACAGACAGACAGACAGACAGAGAAACATGTTTGTTGTTCCACTTACTGGTGCATTCACTGGTTGCTTCTTGTATGTGCCCTGACCAGGGATTGAACCTGCAGCCTTCGCATATTGGGAGGATGCTCTAACCAATCGAGCTACCAGGCCAAAGACCCACCGCTCTTTATTTCATTTTAAATAAGCACACAAATAGAACAGGCAACATCCATCGACAGCTTGTGTTCATCTCACACACAACATAAAGAAAGCAGACTTCATTCTTTGCTCTCGACTGGGGAATTTCCTAGGGACCGAACGCCTGCCTTTCTGTGCTTGTCAGGCTCCCCGGGCCCTTGCTGACAGCAGCATGGAGTTAAGAATTCAAACGCTGAGCTCTGCAACCCACTGCAGGATCCTCTCCCTAAAGCTGAGATGCTCTCAAAAAAGCTACGGAGAGTAGTCCCCCAGGACCAGCCTCTGGAGATGGCTCCCTTGTCCCTGAGTTCCGTTCATTTATTTATATATCGATCGAACTAATTCTTTCTTTATTTATAGCTTGTCTGTTATGTAACTGGCCCACACAGCTGAGATTCTTTTTTGGAATGAGATGTGGAATACTTGAAATACCTATGAAATCAAGTGAATATACTGCTTTGGTTTCCAGTCTAAGCTTTTTAATCGGTTCTGGAGATCTTGTTTGCTTACATCGCAGGGATGGTCTGGGGCATGAAATTGTTTCTTTAGTCGCAACAGTATCCCCAACTGGCTAAGGTTTATTCACCTTTGGCCACAGGCTGTCTCCCTGCCAGGCTTGAAAAAATATACTTTCAACCTAGAATCCCTTGCATTTTTTTCCATGATATTCATGGAGAGTTTGGTCTTTTTTCTTTTTCTTTTTTTACACTTGATTTTCCAGTTTATCCTTCAGTGATTCAATGTTCTGGAGTGTTTTCTCTTTTCCCCTCTGCTTCTAGTTCTTTCTAGATTGTTCTGTTTAAAGCGATCAGCACTACATTTCTGTGTTCAAAAATGCTAATTGATGTGGTGGGTGTTGTAGCCCACCCTTCTTTATCTGAGAGGGAAGGTCACCTGTATTCTGATGGTGATTCTCTGTTTTCCTTTTAGGAGAAAGGACAGGAGCTTTGAGGATTTTGTTGCTATTAATGGTGTGTGTGAATAAGGTTTTCACTTACTTTTAAAATTTGTACTCTTCTTTCTTAAAAAATTTTGTATATATTTATTGATGGCGGTGGGGGGCGGAGATCATTTGCTTCTCATACATGCCCCAACTGGGGATCGAACCCTCAACCTTTTGGTGTACCAGGTGACACTCCAACCGAGCCACACCTGCCGGATCTTTTTTCAGAGCTCCTCAGAAAGATCACTTCTCTCTCTGTCAACCTTTTACATACTGACTAAAGAGTTTCTAGACCTGTGATATTTTAATTGGCATCCCAGGGATCTTAACAGAGAGGAGTTACTCTACGGAAACTCTCACTTCATCGTATGGTAGGAGCATTCTTCTTTCCAAATGACTTGACTTTCCCTTGCAGCCCTGGGGAAAATGCAAATTACCTTGTGCAACAACCAATTCTGCCCACTAGGCCACTGACCTTGATAACCAAGCATAACTACACACTCTTAACTATCGGAAAGGGAGACAAACACAAGAACCTATTTCATTCTGTGAATCCTATCGCCTCAATTAAAAAGCTCTTTTAGGCATCTTTTTTTTAACTTCTGAAGTTTGACGTTTTATTACTAATCATTTTAAATACAATTCTGCTTCTCAACAACCTCCTTCCATCTGAGTATGTGATTCCCTACCTTACAGAGCTGCTTAGAATTTGTCAATACAGTTACGATCTCCTGGGGGTGACGGGTGGGGAGAACATGCTGTCTGAACAACAATAAAACTTTCTTTCTCAAATAGAGCTTGGAGATGATTTGAACGCTACTGCCACCACCTGACTTTTGCCTAGACCTTTCAACTGGTTGTCTCAGTGTTTCTTTCTTTCTTTTTATTTTTATTCTCACCCAAGAATATGCTTTACTGATTTGAGAGAGAGAGAGAGAGAGAGAGAGAGAGAGAGAGAGAGACATCATTCAATTTCCTGCAAGCTAGGTATGCGCCGTGACCAGGGATTGAACCCACAACCTTTTGGTACACGGGATGATGCTCCAACCAACTGTGCCACCCAGCCGGGGTTGTCCCTGTGTTTCTCAGCATCCTTCTCAGGAGTGCATCTTGTGAGTAAATTTAAAATAACACGTGCTCAGGGCTGGGCAGTTTCCACTGCATTATGTTACTTTGTGCTTTGAAAGAGCTGAGCCCACTGGTGCCCCTATACCCAGAGTCCCCACAAATCTGAGTACTATCTTTCTGCATTTTCCTTTTAAAAGCCTAAAATAAACACACTGGGGGCGGCAAGGGGAGTCAGAGCTCCTCTCAAGCTTGCACACAGAGAGCAAGCCGGGCCCCCTTCAGAAGAAGTGTAACTGATCATCCGCACTTGGTACCCAAAACAGCCGTTACCCTGCACCGGGGATGGAAATCTGGATGCGGCTGCTTGGTATTGCTAGCGTTACAGAGCTACCATTTGCATCCCTGCACTGAGTAGGGTTATTGCTGCAACGCTGAGCGAGCATATTTCAGAAGGCCTCTCCTTTGATGGAGAACCTTTAACGGGTGCCCAGGTAGCATTTACACGTTTCACAATACACACTGCACCGTGGTTTTGAATACACATGAATGTGTGATTGGAGCCGTTCACTCCTGTAAATGTTTTTCCTCCACTCTGAGCATCAGCAGCCATAAGCATTTTCTGCGACCTGCCCCCCCTCCCCACCGCCACTGAGTGTGGGACACTTTGTAAAATGTTGGGTGTCCCAAAGGTGACAACGTGGTTGCTAGTCAAGGCGCCAGGAATGGGCAATGTACCATGGGAACAGCTCCCTCCACATCTTTCCAAAGATTCCGCCAGAAAGAAATCAGCCTTTCCCAAAGTGGACAGCCCTTGTGCCAAAAGATATGTGGGTTTTATTTTTAAAGGGTTCTTTTAGTAAATAAGTTTGGGAAGCACCTCAAATTATTGCCCTCCCCCGGGAAATTCCCGAGCACCCATCACTGATTCCTCAAATATGTACAGAGCACGTACCAAGGCCCAGCACTATCCATGGGATAGCCATTGAACAGGAAACCAGCCAGACAGCCCTCCAAGCCTTCACGAACCTTGCGATTCATCTTAAAAGAACACCTCGTGTTAGTGTCCTACGGCTGCTGTGACAAAGTGCCCCAAACTTGGCAACTTAAAGGAACGGAAATGAATTCCCCCGCCGTGCTGGAGGCCACCAGTGTGAAACCGGTGTCCCTGGGTCGCAGTCCAGGTGTCCGCGGGATTGTGTTCTAGGGGGGAATGTGTTTCTGGCCGCTTTCCACCCCCCGGGACTGCAGGCATTCCTTGACATGTGGCCACATCCCCCAGCCTCTGCCCCGGCCACCCTGCCTCCCCCTCTTCACCTGCTTCAAATCTCCCTCAGTCTGCCACTGCTTAGGCCTCTCGTGACAGCACCGAGGGTCCACCCAGAGAGTCTCCCGTCTCAACCCCCTCCGCCCAATCACCTCTTCGAAGGCCCTTTTACTGCAATGCACGTTTCCAGCAACTAGGACTGGACACCTTTGGGGGCCACTGTCCAGCCTACGCCCCACAGAAAGGTCTCAGAGATGTCCTGTGGCGGCAACTGCTCTTCTGCTTTGACCTTGACACCCTCTGTTGGAGAAACAGCTGCCACGACTCGGAGAACCGAGCGCAGCAGCACCCGCCCACCGTGGTAAATGCCCGTTGAGGGGTGGTCCGTTTGCATGAGAGGTTTCAGCGGTCCTGGTGGATTCCCTAGGAGGTTGTCCCTCCCCGCTGGGGCCCAGTACACTCTGTCCAGCTGCCCTTGACTGGACATCAGGTGAGTCGTAAGGACGAAAGAGAGAGACAGGGTTCCCTGGACACAGAAAGGCTGGGTCGTGGCAGCCCTTCCTGGGCAGGGTCCCCGTCTCTCCCATGTGTCTGGGTCACGCCAGCTCCCAGACCTCCCCCATCTTCCCTTAAAAGAGCCTGACAGGCTGGAGGCATTTTCACAAGGAGCTATCTTTTTTTTTTAAGCTACTCTTTTTTTTTTCTTTTAAGATTTTTTTTCTAAATATTTATTTATTTATTTATTTTTAGAGGGGAAGGATAGGAGAGAGGGAGAAGGAGAGAAATATCAATGTACGGTTGCCTCTTATGTGTCCCATGCTGGGAACTGGCCTGCAACCCAGGCATGTGCCCTGACTGGGAATCGAACCGCGATCGTTTAGGTTCACAGGCCCGCGCTCAATCCACTGAGCTACACCAGCCAGGGCTCTTTTAAGATTTTATTTATTCATTTAGAGAGAGTGGAAGGAAAGGAGAAAGAGAAGGTGAGAAACATCCATGTGTGGTTGCTTCTCACATGGCCCCCCACTGGGGACCTGGCCTGCAACCCAGGCATGTGCCCTGACTGGGAATCAAACCGGCGACCCTTCGGTTCGCAGCCCGAGCTCAATCCACTGAGCTACACCAGCCAGGGCTACAAGGACCTATCTTTTAAAAATTAAGAAAACACAAAAGTCTGAACTCTCAGGAGACGGCACCATTTCAGCCTCCCTCCTGGTTCTGTCTCCCAGCCCCTACCTGTGGCCTGTGGTTTTCCCCAGGTAGCCTCCCGGCTCCTCCCACCCAGGCCAACCCCCAAGTTCATGTACCCTGGGTCGAGTTCCTGACACTCTCTCTCTATAACCTTTGCGTGGAGCTCCAGGTCCTGGGAAGAGCAGCTCCAGGTCCTGGGAAGAGCAGGCCTCTTGTTTGTGTTTTAGTCATCCAGCTAAGGTGTTACGGGCACTGCCTGCCTGCCGGGCAGGCTGGCTCCCGGCCGTGCCCGCGGAAGGAGGGAAACCTGAGATAATTCTCTTCCCGCTGAGTGTGGGGCCTCAACTAAAGGGGTGTGATGGAACCCCCACTTCCTGCGTATCGCCAGCAGGAGATGCATCCATTGACATAAATAAGATCGCAATCAGTAGGATTAAAAAAGGCTTTGGACGCTGCATGTCGTGTAGAAAGTTTCTCCGGAATCCACCGAAAGCTGACTAAGGCAGGAAGGGGAGGCTGCTGAGGGCTGGCTGCCAGGGAAGCTTCGAGGTTTCAGGTTTCCGTGAGAACCCACGCGAGGTGTGGCGTCCCAGCTCAGTCGGATGGGGAGGAGAGGCAACCCTGACCACAGGGACGCGCTCCACGGTGCCGCTGTAAGGCGCCAGAGCCTGATGTGTGGGTGTTCCAGCGGCAGGCCTCCAAGGGCACTGAGGTCAAGGTCCCTCTTGTGCCCCAGCAGCGCCCCCTTCGGGAGAGGCTTATCATTTACAATATTGTTAATATAAGGTTCTGGAACTGACAGTTAGGTCATCGAAATGAGTTTATATACTATACAATTCACTATCTGTTGATTATAAATATCAATGAGAGTAGTGATAGACTATCAATCATTTATAATGTCGGTGACAGAGGGGGTCCGGCCCTGCGCTGGCTGCCAAGTGATGGCGGTGGAGGCAGCAGACCGTGAGGTCCCGCCTTCGTGGGCAGTGACACGCTCACTGACCAGACCAACCCTAAGCGTACCAATGAAAGAATAGCTGATCATCTTCTCCTTCCTCCTCCGAGCCCGGGGAGCCCCCACCCCGGGCACTGCTGAGTCACGAGGAGGACCACAGAAAGGCGCTGTGGAGAACAGAGAACGGGGTAAAATCGGGCAGTCGGGGTGTAGTTATAGCGAGACCATCTTTGGCTGCACAGCAATGCACAAGCAGCGAAGCACCTGCTAATGTCCCAGCTCACAGAGCCCTCCCACTGACCCCTGGGAAAAACTACTTCCCACACACGTGTCCCCACTTCAGAAACAAAGTCTCCAGGCCCAAGCTTGCTCAGGCTTACAAATCCCCTCTTTTTCAATATTTATTTATTTATTTACTTACTTACTTATTAAAGAGAGGGGGAGGGAGGGAGAGTGAGAGGGAGAAGAACGTCAATTGGTTGCTTTTCGCACATGCCCCCTACCCGGGACGGGACCAGCAACCCAGGCCAGTGCCCTGACTGGGAATCAAACCAGTGACCCTTCCCTTTTGTGGGATGATACCCAACTGGGCCACACCAGTCAGGGCACACAATCCCCTCCTGAACTCAGATCCTGCCTTAACTCTGTGCGGTACCCACTGCAATCACCTAGGAGGAAAGAGGCGGTATGTACGATCATAGCCCCGGCGCCTGCACAAGAAGAAGGCTGTCCCCCCCCCCTCCCAGAATTTGTTTTCTCCGCTCGTGGTGTGCTGGGAGCTGGGGATCTCGTCCTGCAGGCCCTAACTTCTGCCCACCTCGTACAACCTTCCAAGTGGGTGCTCGGTGCCACGGGACCTGGGGCCAGAGCCACCTGATTTGACTGTGACTCTGAAGGAGGCAGGAGAAACTCACAGCCTTTCTCAGAGAGGACGGTGGGGATTCCTACACGTATTTCTCAAGACGCCTCCGGCAGTCGTCCTGGCGGGCAGGGGACCTGCGGCCGCTGCTGACACAGCTGTGGATAATTGTCCTTGACCTGCCGCCTGGTCCCTGCTCACAGGGCCTGGTCATTGTCTACTTGGGTTTACAGGATACGCTGACAGATAACACCGTGTTTCCTTCCCTTCCACGAGCCAGAGGATAACAAAGGAGTCACTGATAACAGTCAAGTAAAATGACTCAGGGTCATTTCCTCTCCACGGGAGGGTCTATCGCCTTTTCGGGGGCGTTGGGTTACATTGGTAGGTCGACATTTTCTGGAGGGCACAGGTACAAGGGGGAAACCGAATTTGGATTTCTGAGTCCAGTGGAGCCCTCTGTCCAGCCCAGAGGAGCAGAGCGTGTGCCTCAACCTCCCCGGCCCCACTCCAGTGCCCGGGGTCAAGATCTGGGCAGGTGTCCCCCAGAAGCATCCTGTGCTCCTGCTTCACAGAGGACAAGAGTCTCGCCGCCCCAGGTTCAGAGCAGGTCCCGGCAGCCACTGGTCCAGGAAGGCCAGGAGCTGAGGGCAGGGCCCCAGGACTTGGGAGGGACACTCAAGACGAGGACTGACGGCCATTACCAGGGCCTAGACCCTCGGTTCCCGGCTAGAGAATGTGCGTGATGAGGAGCAATCGATTACTGCTTGGGCCACAGCGATGCCCCACTCGGCTCATCGTGGGGCCGTCATTTAAATTTTTTTTTCCATTGATTTGAAGGAGAGAGATGGGTTTGCTGCTCTCCGACGTTACGCATGCATTGATTGGTTGATCCCTGTCTGGATCTTGGCTGGACATCCAGCCTGCAGCCTTAGTGCAGCAGCACAACGCTCTAACCAGCTGAGCTGCCCCACCGGGTCCGGGTGCCTCTTTAAAACGCAAGGCTTTGCTCACCTTTGCCAGGCCGCTCCATAGTCCAGCCCTCCGGGTGTCGCCACCCCTGCGGCTGCAGAGAGCAGGGGAGGGGGAGAAAGCAGACGCAATTTCTACGGGTAGAGGATGGAAGGGCTCAAAAAAATTGCTGTTTGCTTTATAATAAATACGAGACACCAGCGATCCTGACAAATGACAGAATGTCTTCTCTTCCTCTCTCATCCTGTGCCCTGACTTTCTCCTCCGCTGACTTTCCTTGGAAAAATGTATTATTTTTGCAAAATGATACCTATTCACAGTAAACTATCTGAACAACGCAGTCAAGTACAAAGGGGGGGAAAAAACGAAGTTCTCAGAATCTAACCATCGAAGAGGTAACCACTGTTAAGCGTTTGTAGCAACGCGTGCGTAATGGCTAATGCTTTTATCAGAATACAGCACGAGGTAAACCGTCAGCCTAGGGCAAACTGCGCACCAGCCCACGGCGGCGACCATGGCACCCACCACTAACCGGAGGCACTGCAGACCCCCACGAACCTGAACACAGACCTTGTGCCCCTCGGTCAGAACGGCGCATGCAGCCCACGTCCCACAGCGTGACCGACAGCCCCGCCTACACCGCCTCATCCCACCAAAGTCTGCCCGGGCCCAAGCGCTCCTGAGCGCTGCTGCCCCCCCACCCCACCCCGCCCTGGCTGCCCGCTGGACCCGCCTGGGCAGCGTTGTAACTAACCGCCGATGCCTGGGCTCTGTTTCAGGGAGGCTGATTTCAGGGGGCCGGGTGGGCGTCAGGGTATATACATTTTTTCACGTCCGCAGGTGATCCTAATGGGTCACCCAGGGGACGCCCTCTGCTCCAGGACCATTTTCCACCACACAAAAGCAGCATAAATAAAACCCTGTCGGACTCCATCCAGACCCACCAGGCTGTGGGCGTCAGGCACTTACCTCCAGCGACCGTGTGTCGGGACTGCTCGGCCTCGGGCCAGGTCGTGGGCGCAGGCTGCGTCCCGGTGGAGTCACGTTCCTTGCAGGCAGCCCCAGCCGGAGGAAGGGCTCCCCGCGTCCCCTCACGCCGAGTCATTGGCTGTGGGTGGGGCTCAGCGGGCAGGCTGTGTCCGGGGCAGGGGGCACCCAGCATCTCAGGGCGGGGCAGGGGGAGGGGGGGCTTCTGGAGAGGAGACACAAGCGGAGAGGCCCCGAACCTGGATCACTTAATCTAAAATGTTTTTATGATTAAAATTTCCAAATAAATGGAAAAGCAGAAAGAATAGACTGTATCACCTTTTTAATAACTAACACTTAAAGACGAAGACATTTTTAAAAAGCACTAGACCAGACGACTATTTCTAAACCAGTTAGCAGTTGACATTAAGAACGTTTCACAGTTTTTTTTTCTCCCTGAATTTTATTTCCCCAACTAGAAATTGCTAGAATAAAAGCTCGGTGAGGGAGGGGCGTCCATCCCTTTAGCTCTGCTTCTCCAGTGCCTGGACTGGGCTTGGCAGACAACGGAAAACTGCTAAATTCCTCTGTAAAGGACCAAATGTATGAACTGAGCAGGTGTGGCTTTGGGACTTGGGGGGGGGCGGGTGAAATAGTTGTATACGGAGCACAGCATGTCCCTTCTGCTCTGCCCAGAGGGTGCTGAGCAAGGGGTACAACGTCAGCTTCCTTCTCAGCATCCGGGCCTAATTTTTATCCGTGGTGTGAAAATGAAGGAGCGTATGAGTCCCTCCTCCAAAAAAGGGGCGGATACTGTAAGAACGTGCGAAGGAGAGGTGATAACCCCAGAAAACTCCCTGTACAGCTCAGCCATGAAACCTGTCCATCTACAAACGCGCATGCTCAATAATGCGGAGTTGATTTGTCAGGGAGAACACGAGCCCAGGCGCCCATGGGCAGAGCCGGGGTCCTGTGAGTCTGTGTCTTCTCCGAATGGGGGACGGTGGGAGGAGAGGGTCTCGTCAGCTTCCTGGGGCCATCACCTCATAACTGCTCTTGTTTCTTAACCTGGTTGTCAGCCACGGCGGTGGCAGGGGGCCTTGCTGGTGCCTTTCCAGCAGAGAAGGAAAAGCCAGCCGAGAGAATGGGAAGGGAAGGCGTGGGCAACCTGGGCCCCAGGCACTTGACCTCGACTGTGCCTGTCATCCCAGAGGAATGAGCTAGAAGGGGTCGCAGGTGAACCCCAAGGGTGGACCCCATTTCCAGAAATAGTTCACTTTGCGGCCTTCCCAGGCTCTCCAGACTTGCCCGACTTTCCATCCACGTACGCAATCCTGACGTGTGGAACGCACCCTCGAAAAGCCTCCGCTAACATTCAAGGACCCAGCGAAGCGATGCCCTGCGCTTTCTGAGACTGATAAACACAACCAGGTCCCGTCCCTGCAGATGGGCGTGGAGGCAAAGGAGCCGTCTCTCCCTCCTGGACGAGCAGAGGTCTGAACCGGGGCCAACAGGACATGCTCAGTGTCACCTGGCGCAGGGTCGGGGTGGGGGGCAATGTTTCAGAACCCCTTGCCTTGGGCCCTGATTCACTCAGATCAGTCCACACCTGGCAACTCCCAAGTGCCCGTGAACCCTGCCACACACGCAGGAAACCTTCACAAGTTGAAAGGTGCTAGGCGTCCTCAGATTCCCCATCTTTGGCATCTTTCAGCATTTAGGAAAGTCAGTGTCAAGCTCTACGATACATTCGTCCCTTCGCAGACTGCCTTGGGTTTATTGAGAACAGAGACCCAATAATGAACCGGCGTGGCATGTTTACACATTTCAAACAGCCGTCAAAGTCCACGCCTCACAGCAGCCCTGCGACGCAAACGCTGTACAACAGCAGTCCCTGGCCATTTCGTGGATGAGGAGACTGCGGCTGGAAATCCTCCTGACTTGCTGAAATCCGCAGCGGTGCTGGGGCTCAGCTGGAGCCCCTGCCTCTGGAGATGATCGTCTCGACGCCCCCCAGTGGCTGTAGAAATCCATCCTGTCCGGTATCCTATCTGCTCCCGGGCCTAACAGGGTCTCACTGAGAGAGGTCGGCAGGAAGGAGGAGACGAATTAAGTTGAGGCTAGTTGGGAGACTGCCGTCTTCTCATCCACAAATTCAGGAGGTCAGACCAGATGAGCTTTGGATTCCCTAGACGTCCTGACACATGTTTTATCCTTTCAAAGGCCACAGGCAAGGGGGCAGGTCCCTGGCCGGGGTCAGGCCTTTCTGTCCAGGTGGACCGCATGAGGGCAAAGAAGAAAGCTAGGCAATGTTCCACCTGCGCCATATTGCACTGGAATCTGGAGAAAAAGCAGGACAACCCATGGCCTCATCCACACTTAGAGCAAATGCGTGAAAATCACTCAACATTTTCTCTGCGAGTCCAGTGGAAATAGTGTAGCTGGCAGCTCCGCTACCCTGTGGGGCGGATGGCATTTAACTTTGTCACAGGCTCTCTTAGTAAGCACTTAGGAGACACCACCTGTATGCAAGACCCTGGGAGGTGGGGGCAGAACAAGCAAAACCCTCATTGAAGGTATTGAGCTGATGCCTGAGAAAGCTAATCATTGTTAGTGTGTGTTTACTCAAAAGCTTTGGAAAAACACTTAGGTGGTGCTTTTAATTTTCAAAAGAATTGCTTTAAAAAATGCTTAGCATTCTTCAGTGGGAAAGGCCTTGAAAAGTGTATCCTTTGTTGTTAGTCAAAGAAATCGGATTCTGCTGTTTGTAAGAAGGCATTTGCTGGTGCTTTTATTGGGGAAGTGGGAAAGGTACACTCCCGATCCTTGCCACTTCTTGTCAAAACATAACTGTTTATCATTAGGGGCAGGAGTTGCCTAACAGGGATACTCTCAGGTGTGATACGAAGAAGACGATACATTAAGATGTTTAGCACAGCGTTGCTAGGTGTCAGCATGGTGTTGACTTTCTATTTTACATGTATTTGTTTTTATTTTTTAAAATGTATTTGTTGAAATATAACTCAGATGCTGTAAAATGTACCCATTTAAAGGAGACAATTCAATGGTATTGGCATATTCATAGTTGCACAGCTGTTTCTTTTTTTTTTTCAAAGTTTATTTATTTTTAGAGAAAGGGGAAAGGAGGAAGAAAGAGAGGGAGAGAAACTTTAATGTGTGGTTGCCTCTCACACTCCCCCTTACTGGGGACCTGGTCCACAACCCAGGCATGTGCCCTGACTGGGAATCGAACCAGTGACCCTTTGGTTTGCAAGCCACGCTCAATCCACTGAGCCACACCAGCCAGGGCTAATTTTAGAACTTTTTCATTGCCCCCAAAAGAAACCCTGTACCCACTCGCAGTCACTCCCCACTTCCCCTACCCCCAGCCCTCGGCAAACACTAATCTACGTTCCATCTTTACAGATTTGCTTATTCTAGACATTTTTATGAATGGAATCACACGTCACGTGTTCTTTTGTGAATGGCTTCTTTCACTTAACGTACAGCATTCACCAGTTATCCACGTTGCTGTACACATTAGCACCTTCCTTTTTGTGACTGAACAATATTCACATTTTATTTACCTGCTCCTGAGTTGATAAACACTTGGGCCCCTCCCCCACTTTTTGCTTCTTAGGAATGGTGCCACTGTGACATTTATACACCAGCTTTTGTGTGGGTGCAGACTTCCATTTCTCTTGGGCAGGTACCCAGGAGTGGAATTGCTGGGCCAGCCGGTGATTCCATGCTTAACATTTTGAGAAACTACCAAACCGTTTTTGCGAAGTGGCTGCGTCATTTTGCATTCCCAGCCGCAGGTGGCGCGCCCAGGGTCCCAAACTCTCCCCATCAGCTCTTCCACTTGCTCTCTTGTCTTTTTTTTTTTTTAAAATATATTTTATTGATTATGCTATTACAGTTGTCCCATTTCTCCCCCATCATTCCCCTCCACCCTGCACACCCCCTCCCACCCACATTCCCCCCTTTAGTTCATGTCCATGGGTCATAAGTTTTCTAGCTTCTACATTTCCCACACTGTTCTTGCCCTCCCCCTATTTTTTCCCCACTATCTATGCTACTCATTCTCTGTACCTTTTCCCCCTCTCCTCCTCCCACACCCCTGTTGCTAACCCTCCATATGATCTCCATTTCTGTGGTTCTGTTCCTGTTCTAGCTGTTTGCTTAGTTTGCTTTTGTTTTAGGTGTGGTTCTTGATAGCTATGAGTTTGTTGTCTTTTCACTGTCATAGTTTTATCTTCTTTTTCTTAGATAAGTCCCTTTAACATTTCATATAATAAGGGCTTGGTGATGATGAACTATACAGGGATCATTTCTATAGTTCGTTCATCTCTTGTCTTTTTGACTAGAGCCGCTCGAGAGAATGTGAAGTGGCATCTCATTGTGGTTTTGATTTGCGTTTCATTATATTGACCATCTTTTCATCCGCTTATTGGCCATCCTGTATCTTCCTCACAGAAATGTCTATTTAGTCCTTTAGTCATTTTTAAAGTGGGTTGTCATTAAGTTATAGGACTTTTTATGGATTCTGGGTCCCAGTCCTTTATCAAACATAGAATGATGTTTTCTCCCATTCTGTTTGTTGTCTTTTAACTTTGTTAACCACAGAGCAAAAGGGAAAGTAATGCTGAAATGATTCAAATTATGGAGACCTGTCTGTAATTTCTGTACAGCTCCCTCGCTATTTCAGAGTAATTTCTGTCTGTTGACTTTTAGTGTTCTAATATGAAACTGCTGAAGGTGAAGGTTTTTGTAAGGAAACAACAATCTATGGGAAAGGACTCATTGGTACGCACCCCCCTGAGTTTTTATTGAGGCTTTCCTTGCTGCTGTATTTCCCATGGCTAAATGTAGCCAAGTTCCTGTTACAATTGTTTTTAAGGAAACATTATTACAGTCAGGGAAGTTAAACAATGCATCACACTTTTATATGGACACAGCACAGAAGCTTCCAATTTGTAGTGTTTCAGGCTGTCATTGCAAATCGGGAAAGGGCTTCATTGGGGAGGAAGGGAGGGTAAAAGGGGTCAACAGAAAGCAGGCAGGGGGCCGGGAAAGAAGACCTCAGGCCTCCCCCACGGAAGCCCATGGAACACATTCTTTAGGGAGCGACCACCCACAGGAGCCAGCCAGCAGTCTTGAGGATGGAATTCTTGACTATATAGCGTGTGTGTGTGTGCGCACATAAGCAGAAAAGAGATAAAATAGGGAGGGAGGGGGAGAGAGACAGAAGAGGGAGGATGAGGAGGAGGAGAGGAAAGGAAGGTACTATTTCCCATCAAGATTTACTTTAGTCTTTTCAAACTTCTTCAGTGGGCGTAGTCTTTGCATACACACCTGTATGGCCAATTCTTTGCAGCTCAAGGAATAGAGGGGCCTGCTTGTCCTCGGAATGGTAGCATTTTTTTAAGGAGGCCTTACTTAGCTCTGCCCTCCCTCCTACTTCAAGCTCCTTCCGCACATGGGAGCACATTGTACGCTCCGTACGTCCCCGGCTCCTTGCAGAAGGTCCTGATCCCTCTGGAAATTGAGTTCCATTCCAGTTTTGGTGTTTTGTTTTGTTTTTGTTTTTGTTTTTTTGAACTTCACATATGTATGTAGTCTGTGACATAGGGGCCCTCAAAATGTGAAATCTAAAACTTGGTGTGGATTGTCATGAACAGCTTGGGACTTGGTTTATGAAACCCGCTGTCCCTCCTGAGCAGCCTCAGGAAATCGCAGTTGCAAAGCCTGGGGGCTGTCTGTCCATCCTCAGCAATAAGGACAAGGAGCGGTTTGCTCCGCAACACTGCAGCTTCGAGGCACCCAGCGTTTGCCAGCATCTGTGCGGATCGTGTACGCACGCCCTTCTCTTCGTCTCCTGTGGTGAAACACAATGATGCGTCCATAAACACCCTTGGGTCTCGATGGACGGACGTAAATTCCACACTCCTCACCCTGTGCGCAGGAGCAGGGAAGAAGGGAAGGGCCTGCTGGGAGCCGCCAGCATTGCCCAACTCTCAGAACTTACGTACGTGAAAAAGGCACTTTGGAAGAGCGAGCTGTGTGCTTCCTCTGGGTGGGAAGGTGCCACCCCCCCACCCCCGGAGGACCCAGGTCTTTCTGTGCCTTCACAGAGGTTCAGTAATTTGCTTGAAGTCACAAGTTCTGAGCGAGGATTTGAACCCAGGACATTCTGGTACAGGAGGCTGGCAGCTTTCCGTTTTAAATTAAAAATAGACAATTTGGTTTGTCTTTATCATCCAAAAGTCAAAGGATTCTTTCCCAGGAGTGGGTTCTCAGAACTGAGTCTACAGTGATCTGAAGCCAGAGGGCCTGGCCTTGAACCCTGGCTCTGTGACCTTGGGCAACAATTTAGCCTCATTGTCCTCATCTGCAAGATGGCCAGTGTGCCCACGGTCACCATTCTACCTACAAAGCTCTTGGCAGGATCCAACAAGATAATCTGTGAGGCTTAGTAAGCAATCGATTAAAAGTAGCCACCATGACTAAAATTTGCATATTCAACCCAAGCTGGAAGGTCTAGTTACAGGAAGGCTTTTCTAGAAGTAAAATGAAATAAATCCATCTGAAAGCAGAAAGGTTCTCCTAACCCTCCCCTTTCAGTGAAGTTTCCCAGCCGTCAGGTAAGGGCTGAGTTCTTCAGCAAATGGCTGTGGGACCTTACTGTGGGGCCAGGTTCCGAGCTGGGGGTTGGGGGTGTCACAGGGAGCAAAACGGACACAGGCCCCCACGCGCCAGGCTGCAGAGCTCACGGGTGGGAAACACACTAAGGATAGGATCAGACCTGGGGGAGGGGCGCCGGCGGGGGGCGGGGCGGGGGGGGGCGGTAAGACCGGGCTCCTCCAGGCAGCCCCTCAGGGGTGGACGCTTTCCAATCAAGGCGACTCTTGCCTGAAGGTTTAAAATGTGTCTTTTTTCCTTTCGCCGTAGAAATTACTGTCTTATGGAATTGCATGTTGTGTATTTGCACAAGTCTGTCCATGGAACACGCGCGAGCCGGAAGCCTGTGTGTTTCCATGCATCGCTACCCAAACCTTGTCCACACGCCCCGCTGCCTGTCCGCCCCGATCACAAACGGCGGATGTAGTTCAATGCTTTCCACACATCGAATATTTAAGCCGTTTTTAAAAAAGAAACATCTTAAAATGCCAACAGGAATCTCTTTTGGAGCAAAAAGGTCATCTTACTGAGAATTTAGGATGTGGCAGCGGAGGGAAGAGGTTAGGATTTTTTTTAACGTTTGTCTGGTTTTGACGGGGCTGTCAGAGAGCCCCAGAGGGCGCTACCACTTCCTTTAGGATGTCACTGGATTCCTGCAAGCATTTCTGAGGGCATTTCTCCTGACGCGCGCGCTCTCTGACTTCCAGAGTCTGCCCGTGCAGGGCCCGTGACAAAGGGCTGGCGGTCTCTGTGAGTCCCGGGTTCTGCTCCAGGGCCCTCTGGGAGGGTGAGGGAGGCTAAGAGGGTGATGCTGACTGAATGAGATGCGACTGAGGGGCCCTTCAGCCACCCGGGGAGGCTCAGGACGTGGGCTAGTGTCTCCAGGCAGGAAGGGTCCCCTGTGCGGAGGACAGGGGATGGATGGTATGGTGCAGTGGGAGGTGAGGGACAGGGGACCACCAGTCAGGTGACAGTGGGGCCGGACACCTGGGCTCCCTTGCCAGCAATGAAGGCTTCGGCAACCTTCCAGGGAGCCCAGAACAATGCGGCAGAGACAAACAGCAAACCAACCACTTACAGTTTCACCTGTGCAGGCAGAAGGCTCCTTGCTCTCTGGGTCCGGTCCCTCTGTGACACATTTTAAGGGGACTTCAGCGCTGGCTCTTGGTAAGTGTCAGTGGCCACGACGCTAAATGTGTGAGATCCAGTTCCAGCTAGAAGTCAAGACAATGAAAAGCAGTATTGTATTATCCATAGTACCTTTAAATAGCTCCCGCTGCATCACTGCCTTTTAAATAAACACACACACACACACACACACACACACACACACACACACACACCCACAGCCCACAGGAGGCTCAGGTTCTCCCGCACTGAAGCCTTGCCTCGCTGGCCCTCATTCACGTCCACTTCGAAGGCAGACCTTCCGGCTCCCTCTTTACCCCGATACACCGGCACGAGGACGAGCCACATCTTGCATCCCCCGCCACTGCTCCTCCTCCCCAGCCTTATGTAATTGACTGGCGTGCAGGCTTTCTCAGCGTGTCTGCCGGGTGCCTGCTTGTATCGTTTAGGTTTCGGGTCCATCTGCCAGTGACTGTATCTTTTCCGTACACAATGTATTCAGTTTACTGTTAAACAATAATAGTTATTTAATAACAGCAATGTGTGTGCCTCGGGGAGGCAGGACTCATTTCGAAAGGAGCGAGAGCTGGGAGGAGGGTTGGGGTGCTTCTCAAAGGGCTTTGGGTTCCTTCTGGAAGCGTGTCTAGTCCCTTCCCAGGGCCGCTGAGCCTGGAGCTCCAGAGGAGAACAGAAGGGCCCCCGGGTCCCTTTGGGAAAGTAGAAATTTGGCCCTGAAGTGCCAGAAAATAGGAGCTTTCTTCAACCCTGGTTAACTGATGGATGCTAAAGCTCCCGACAGCACAGAGAACAGCTGGGGATGCTACCTAGACTCTACCTCATTCAAGTTGGCATCTCCGTGGCTCGAGACTATGAAAGATGAACTTTTCTTTTAGTTCCCCTGTCCCCCGAAGGGAGAGAGGCACCCGCTTGTGGAAAATTGGCTGAGGATGAGTTTTCATGGTCGCTCGTAAGTGATGCCACCAAGGGGTGGCTTGCAGATGAGGCAGGGGGTAACCCTCCCAGAACTTGTACTAGCCCCCTCAAAACCACCCACAATGGAGAGACTCTCTATGGTGCTCCTCACAGCGTGGTCCAGACCAACAGCATCAGCTTCTCCCGGTAACTGATTACAGCTGTAAAATCACAGATTCAATCTGCGACACCTCCAGACCAGAACTTCCATCTGAACGAGATCCGCAGAAAGGCATGTGCACATTAAAATCAGAGAAATCTGGCCCTGGCCAGGTGGCTCAGTTGGTTGCAGCATCGTCCCATGCACCAAAAGGTTGTAGGTTCGATTCCAGGTCAGGGCACATACCCAGGTTGTGGGTTTGATTCCTGGTCAGGGTGCATGCAAGAAGTAACTGATCAATGTTTCTCTTGCACATCAATGTCTCTCTCTCTCTCTCTCTCTCTCTCTCTCCCTCCCTCTTTCAAACCAATAAGCACAAGCATGTCCTCAGGTAAGGGTTAACATTTAATAATAATAAAATTAAGTGAGAGACATCTGCTCTGATTCAAGCGTCCTCTCTCTGGCTGCACGCCATTATCAGCTGGGAACCTTCCAGAAGAACCCAGGCCCCTGACCTCCTCTAGCAAGAACGTGCCGGTGAAGCAGCATTGATTTTTAAGGACAAGGGCTCTGGAGCCAGACCGCCTGGGTCCTGCCTCCCTCAGCCTCTCCGTAGAGGTCTGAACTTGGGGCAGACACTCTGTGCTGGCCTGAAACTCCTCCGAGTGGATGCCATGGAGGAAGTTCTAGGTCATGCCTGGAGAAGTCTGAGGTGACCACCCTCTGTCTCCTGACTGACACATTCTGTTGGTTTTCCCTTACAAAGTTCAGTAGATTCTCACTGTCTGATCATTGATACCAGGCAAATACCTCTGAAAAGAAACCCGCTTATGACAAGAACCAAATTTTAGCCCTTGTTTCTCATGGGAGAAACAAGTTTAATCAGAACTGAATTCCAAAGACATGACGTAAAATTTAAGCAAAATTAATCATCTAGGTAATGATGACAACCGCATGCAGATCCGCAGAACAAGGCATGACCGAGCTGGCCTTTTTAGCGACAGGTTTTGTCAAAACTCTTCCGCAATGAGAGAAAAATGTGACTTTTATTTCCATCAGGGATGACCTGCGTCGTTTTCTCGGGTTTCTGTTTTCTAATTCCTACTTTCACATTGTGGTCAATTTATTTTTGTTTGCTCTCTATTGTTAGATATTTGCAGCATAAAACGTTTTTAAATTCCATTTTTACTTTGAAAGAATTGGAGATTCCTATGCAGTGACACAAAATAACACCAAGAAATTCCTTCCATGCACCTTTTTATGAGTCACCCCTATGCGAACATCTTGCAAAATTATAGCACAATATCACAACCAAGATATTGGCATTGATACAATGCACAGGCTTTGCTCAGCTTCGCCCAGTTTTACTAGAACTCATGTGTATCTGGTTCTATACAATTTTATCACACGTGTAGATTCAAGCATCCATCATGCAGGTCAAGATACGAATATTCTCCCCACCACGAGGGCCCCTCACTTGCGAGGTTAAGAGTCACGCTTACCCTCCCTCTCTCTTCTCCGTAACCCCTAAAGACTACCTGTGTTTTATCCATTTCTGCAATATTGTTATTACGAAACTATTACAGAAATGGAGTCTTAAGAAACATAAACTTCGGGGATTGGCTTTTTCACTCAGTATAATCTGCTTGACATCTCAGTTGTTGTATGGATTGGTAGTTCCTTCCTTTTTATTTCTGAGTAATATCCAGGCTATAGATATACTACTATTCACTCTAAAATGCAAATTTTAAGAGTGAAATGCGCAGAATTTTGAAAATCAAATGTATTTTGACCCCCTCCCCTTCTCCGAAAGTTTAGAACTTGAATGTAAAAGAAAACTTTGCTTTTAAGGGGTGTGTGTGCGTTCTCAGATTTTACGGTCTGAAGGAAGTTCTGAATCATGGCAAGTGGTACTGTTCTTGATTACAACCTAAAAGAAGTATCAAACAGCATGAGAAGAAGAGATGGCCTCCACGCCAGATGAAAATTGTGTACTCACATGGGTCCCTAAAATAAATATTTTTTTCTTGCCTTTTCACATATTTTACGAATGCTCTTGATTTGGGATGGGTGTTTCCTGTCAGGACACAGGATGTCCCCAGCCCCATTCTGTAGTCATCCTGTATAATTCAGCTAGCATGCCAGCGGAGTTTTAAATTATTAGGTTTAATAACTATCCTAAAACACTGTTGCCTTTTAAATAAATGAAACACCTCTTTCGTAAGTGATGTGGACTCTTTCGGCTTGCTTGCAGATGGAAGAAATTAACTATTAAGTAATTTCTTGTTTTAACAGGGATAACACCCTATGTTTTCATTAAAAATAATTTGAAGTCATGAATAGCCATTTAAACAATATAACCCTACCCTGAGTTTTTCTATTTTCATTAATTTGAAATGACACAATTATCCATTTTTGGCAAATTGCACACATATCCTTTGCCTGTAAGTACTATATCTAAAAGAAAGTCATGGAAATAAGTCATTCGGATTTAAAATCCCCCTTAATATTTCTGGAGAGAATGTTTAAAAATTCAGATTATTTCATATAATAATATTTATACAACCCTATGGTAACTTCATTATGCATATGAGGTTAGTGTAATTTTTTTCTTTAAGCTTTCAAACTTGACTCTGCGAATTTTCATGATGCAAAACATTCTAGTTGCCTTTATCTCTCTCACAACTAAAATCATTAAGAACTATATCATTTCTTTGTTATTAAAAAAGCTTTAAGTTCTTGTTCTCTTTTTAATCTTCAGCCGAGGGTACATTTATTGATTTTAGAGAGAGAGAAACATCCGTGTGAGAGAGAAAGCCTGATCCGCTGCCTCCTGGAGGTGCCTGGACTGGGGACAGAACCCAAAATCATTTTTGGTGTACAGGACGACGCTGCCGCCAACCGAGTCGCCCAGCCAGGGCTGACTGCTCTTTTTTAAGCCGAAAGTTCAGGGAGTGAAGGTCGTAGAGGCTGTGTCTCGTCTCTTCCGGGAGTCAACTAGAGCTTCCTTTTGGGAGCAAAGGGTCAGGGAAAAACAGCAGCCTCTGCTTTTCATCACGTGTCTGGGCTGTCAGACAGGAAGCTCATGCTGCCAGAGGAACAGGCAGCATCCGAATCAAGCACAGACACCAGCGATCAAACACAAAAACAGCCACCGAGAGCTTCCCCCTTACGTTTCCAAAAGGATTTCATCCGAAATTGCAAATCTACGCAGCTCGGATGTCTTCGAGAAGGCTTCGATTAGATATGTGGCTTGGGGAACGTCTTAATCTCTGTGTAAAATACCCATTCACCTGCCACAGAGGCCATAATTCCTTTTCTGTGAAAACATACCTGAACTTTTTGTGCCCCTTCCTGCGTGGAACTGTGAGCGACTGTTCTACCTGGGTCTCACGATCAGTTTTTAAGAAAGAGAAACTTTGAACATGTTTTTTTGTCTTTAAATTTCAAGAGTACTTCAAAGTCGATGTTAAAAACAAGGTTTCGATGCCTTTCAGTTTAAGGAGAAAAAAAAAGTTGGCCTATTCATAGGTATAAGAGGATGTATTCTAAACTAAATTCCTGCCGGGGGGAAAAGGACTGGGTAGACAGACACCAATTTTCTCATTTTCTACCCAGTTAAGATCATTTGCATCTTTATAAAAAGCAATTAGTGTGTTCTGTTTGTATAACAAGATTCTTTTCTTCGTTTGTTGATTTTCAATGTCTGTACGTACTTCTAAGAAACCTTCAGGATGAAAACATCAAAGCAGCGCAACCACAGGGCGCAGATAACCTGAAGGAAGCAGACGGCGAGGTGTTGGGAGCAGATTGCAGTCTAATAGACAATGACTTTGGCGGGACGCTCCCCAGCAACAGTGGGATAACAGAAAGAAAAAAAAAGTCTTGTCCAGGCTGTGAGGATGCAGAGTATTTTTTTTCTTTTTTAAAGAGGAGAACTTACAAATTAATCCACTTCTATAAAAAAAAACTTTTCCTTTTCCTTTTATAAGTCTTTTTTTAAAATTTTATTTATTTACTTTTAGAGAGAGGGGAAGGCAGGGAGAAAGAGAGAGAAACATCCATGTGCCTCTCGTCCTCACCCGAATGGGGACCGATCCTCAACCCAGGCATGCGCCCTGACCAGGAATCGAACTGGCGACCTTTTCCTTAGCGGGACAATGCCCAACCAACTAAGCCACACCAGTCAGGGCAAAAACCTTTTTGTAAAACTAAATTCAAGCAGGAATTGATCATATATGTCCTGGTAAAAAAGGAGAATTCTGTTCAAAGAGATCATTCTCAGAATCCCCCTCTATAGAAATCATTCTCAGAATCCCCCTCTATAGAAAAAGAGTAATTAAGTAACGGCATTTCTGAGATTCTGTTGTTCAGATAATAAGGACACTTAAAAAAGGCATTGCTCTATAGAAAACTATGGCAGGTCCCTATTGTTTGATACAATGGAATTTACACATTTTTAAACCTAGAGGGAGATTCTGGTTTGCTATTCATCACATTTGTTGTGTCCTGGGACACCCACACTCAGCGTTCCACGAATGCCCGGTCCATGGCTGCGTTTTTACATCAAAACACAGGGTGGGGCGGGGGGACGGAAACCCTGGTCAGGTGGCTCAGTTGGTTAGAGAATTGCACTGATATGCCAAGGTTCCGGGTTTGATCCCCGGTCAGGGCAAATACGAGAATCTACTAACGAATGCGTAAATAGGTAAAACAATAAATCGATGATTCTCTCTCTCCCTTCCTCTCTCTAAAATTAATTTCAAGAAAGTAAAAAAAAAGCCCATATTTTTAAAAGCCGGTGGAAGTAATAAAAATTAAAAGAGGAAAAATATCCCTACAATTACTATTTGGAAAAAAGAAGGTTAAAAAAATACTTTGAAGCCCACAGATACTGTTATATCCAATTCCTCTTTTCCACTGTTTCCCATACTGACTTTTAAGCCATTATAATCAGAGGGTAGATGCAATTTTGTTTTTGTTTTTTCCCAGTGGACATTTTATCAGGAGTATTTTTCCGTGGTACTACAGAGTCCCTGTCAATAAGACAAATGTCCTCTTGCATTTTCTTGCAATTTGTAATCATTGCGTTAAAACCGTAGAATGTCAGGACATTTTGATGGCTCTTGATATATATTGATAGATATTGACTTTCAAAATAAGTCACTGTCACCAATAAATATACTGATTTCGTATTTTTAAATGCTTGTTTTGGGAAGTGCCTCACTCCAATTTGGCTTAAGTTGAATTTCATTGATTATTACAGGGTTGAGCAAAGCTGCTGTGTCTGAACAAACATTTCTATATTTTCCACTGGAAATACTTTTCTTTTCTTAGTAATTGAAAATACAGAAATAGAAGGTATTGCCCACTTTATTGGTGGGGATTTAGTGTTGCTATTGGGAATTTGCCTGAGCTCATTATATAATAAAGACATTAACTCTCGATACAATGCTGGGTCACATATTACAAGTGTTTTCCTCCATGTATTTGTTTGTTTTAAAACATGGCCAAGTTTGAATCCCAAAGCGGCTTCCCCCCCGATCACAAAACATTCTCCACTTCCCAGCTGGTGAATGCTGAGAAAGATGCAAGCCCGTTTTTATGTTAGCCTAAGCAAAACATAATTAGGAAGATCAATTTGCTGCCAGCTCCAATGTACACACCAAAAATCACATGCTACTTAAAAATCAGCGTCAACTCTCAATAGCGTGCGGGTTTCCCAGCGAGACACAGTAGGAGAGGTGGTTCAGAAGACCGAAGATGCGGTGACTCAGTCTTCTCCCCTGTGAAATGGGCGGTCATATTACAGTCTTGGAAGGAAATGACGAATTGGAAAGCAATTAGAAGATGTTTAAAATAAGGCAATAAATAACATGGCTCTATCTCTGCCACCTCCTCGCAGTTGGCACCCTTACAGAAACCGAGCCCACCACATCTGAGAGCTGAAGGGGCCCCAGACTTCAGTCGGCCCATCTCCGTCATGTTGATTTAATTTTAATTACAGTCAGGGCAATAGAACTGCACAAAGAAGAATTTGATTTCCCTACAGAACGTTTTTTTTTCCCCAGATTAAAATACTAGTTGCAGGAACCAAGTAAAATGTAAACGCGGAAAGTAAAAATTATTCATCATAGTACCATCACTTAGAAACAATTTCACCCTTTTCCTTCCTTCTTTAGAAGCATACGTTGGCATTTATGTCCTAAACACATGGGGTAGTAAATCTGGGGTAGTAAGTCAGGTTTTGCGATGAGAAAAGTGACAAGCCCTGGGTTTGCTGAAGGGTTTTCCCACGTGCAATAATGGTCTGTAAGTGTATCATATTAAAAGCCATGACGTGCTTGTAGAATATCACCAAAAAGTAGGACTGTCCTTTGGTAACATGGAAGTCCTCTTAAAAACACAACAAAATAAATAAAACAAAACCTCAGAGAGCAAAGATCAGAAGGAACCCTCTAAGAAGTAAAGGAGAAGCAGCGACCGCAGCCTAGATTAGTGTTCTCTCTGCAAGTGCATCGGGCGATCACTGTGTCTGCCTGTAGAGGCTCCCAGGTGAGCTCTGGCCGCGTTCTCAGGTGCTTGGAGCATCATCTGGAGCACTCAGGTGGTTTGCGGGTTCGATTTCTGGTCAGGGTGCATACGTAGGTTATGGGTTCGACCCCCGGTCAGGGCGTGTATGGGAGACGACTGATTGATGTTTCCCTGTCTCTATGTTTCTCTCTTCCTCGCTCTCTAAAAAAATCAAGACACATATCCTCAGGTAAATATTTAAAAAAAAAAAAAAACCCTGCCAGGTAGATAGAACACCTCTGCCCAGATGGCCAAGGCTGAGATCTTGGTTGAGAATCCTCAGAGAGGCAGGACCTTCCTTCCTGGGTCTGCTGCACACACGGTGTCCATCTGAATATATCCACCCCTGATTTCCTGTGCAAGTCGTAATCTCTCTACTTCCTTCCCAGCTTTCTTCCTATTGTCAGCCCTCAGGTTTTGGGGGTGGAGCTGGGACTATACAGATGCACAAGTCTGTCTCCTGTGTTTCAGGGAGCCCCTCCAGCTCCGGGAGACACAGTGTAACTGGCGGCTGTCAGTGCCACGCCTGTCACATGTGAGGACACTGTCTCTCTTTCTCCCCCGCTGTGGCCAGAGCTGGATCACTCTTTGGTGGTCATCTTTCAACAAAGTGTATCTGGGAAGAATATGTCGCGAGAATCATGATAAAGGGACAAAATAAAGAAGGAAAAGTATCCTTGGAGCACTGGTTTGTAATAGATTACTTATGATGCTTTTATCAGTTTTCTCCTACATCATAGATGTTTAAGGATCTCCTCTTTTAGTCACTTAGGAAAGCTGAGTATATAATTCTACCTTAGACTTGAATAAGAAATAGCAGCAAACATCTTTCTGAGCACTAACTATGTATGTATCAGCTACTTTTGCACGTACTACTTCATTTAACGATTTTTATCTTTAGAATTTTGTGCTCTAACTTTTTCCGTGAATCATATTAGTTTAAGAAGTTAAATAATACTGCATTGGAAGCCCACACAGCGTGCAGGTAGCTGAGCTCAGACTTGAACCTGTTTCTGTGGTGCAGCAGCCCCTCCCAGGGGGAGGGACTTGGAAGGAAGAAAGCTGTACTGAAGGAAAAAAAGAGAGAGAGAGATTTTTATTTCATCAAAACCAAAGAAAACAAAAAGAAAGAAAAGCAAAATGACAGAGGGCTTGTTTTGTCAACAGTGGCATTCTTCCATGTAATTATTCTGGACTTGGGGACTTCCCTTAAATGTCCCAATAATGACATATCTGTGAAAAAATTGCTCTCTGCTTTTGGGGCAAGGCCATTTTTTTTGTTGTTTCAGTAGAACAGAGTAGACGCCAGGAGGAAACGTTTACTGTGTCAGAGAACAATCGTAGTCAGCTCTGGGAGTCTGGAGCACCTCATGGTACACTGTATGCCATACAGTAATAAATGCTTCTGAAAAAAGGTGATGCTGAGAGTTTGGAAACCAGCTATTAATTTGGCATGGAGCGGTTTGGCTAATGTAACTTGTTATTCCATTAATATTGTGCCACTGGCTGCCAAGGGGAAAAGGTACACGAATCATGGTGTTCGGCCTTGTAAATTCCTTTTGAAGAAGAGAGAGGGGAAGAAAGAGAGAGTCTTATTCCTCTACTGCCCATTCAAGTCCTTAAAAATACTCTCCTGTATAATATATAATATAATATATATGACAAAAGGGGGAGTTGAGATTTATACTTTGAAGAGAATGGAGACCTATAACAATAAGCAATTTATTTTTAAAAAATGACTATAAATATTTTTTCCAATAAAGACTTTAAAAAAAATTTTTAATGTACCTCTCCATGACTATAGGCTATACTCTTTTCAAACACCTAAATTTAGAAAAATTCTATATAGGCTTGATTGGTCTCTGTTACACAGACTTCGTTGCCATGACAGCACCACGATACAATTATTTATTGCCATGACAATCTGCTGTAGGTTTTAAAAATATGTTATCTATTTTTATTAGTGTTGTCAATTGCGCCGGGCAGGGATACCACCACTTCACGTAATTGAGGGCGCCCGTCAGGCAGGGGACAAGTGGAAATCGTTTTGCTAAAGAGGCAGGGCCCAGAACAAGCCAAATTCTTTGGAATCCTCGGTGACATGCATGTCCTCCACGGAGCAGCATCCTGCCCAGCCCTCCAGCTGCAGCGAGCATTTCTGCAGCTGGGGGATGCGGGCTCCACTGGTGCTTCCCGCATGGCTTCCGCTGTGCCGGGCAGGGTCCACAGCAGAGAGGACCAGCAGCTCAGAAAGCTGTGTGCATCAGCGCAGGGGTTTTGTGCAAGGTATAGATCCATGATTCAATTTCTTTTTTTTTTTTTTTTTAAATCCTCACCCATGGGCTTTTTTTTCATTGCTTTTAGAGAGAAAGGGGGAGAGAGAGAGAGGGAGAGAAACATCAATTGGTTACATTCTCATACACGCTCCAATGGGGATCAGACCCACAACCTAGGTATGTGCCCTGACTGGGAATTGAACCCTCAACCTTTCGGTCTACAGGACGATGCTCCAGCCAACTGAGCCTCATTGGCCAGGGCCATCATTCAATTTCTTAAGGAATGAAAATGTAGTACGCAACATTTCATTCAGCATGCACTTACATTGATTTTTGAGATCATTGTTGCTGACAGGTTTATTACAAGTAAAAAGCATTACCAATTAAATAATAGTTGTAGATGTATACCATCAAATAAGCAGCCATATCACCATAGCAAAAACTTTCAGATTATTCCCTAATGCTCTCTAGCTGGCTCTCGACTTTGATTTTCTGCCCATATGTTTTCTCTCACACCTCCTATTTCCCACGTTACGCTGATTCTGCCCAGGGAACCCTGAGGCAGCTTTGTGACTCAGCACAGACTCTGGTGCAGCTGGCTGGTATACCAGATGGCCGGGCAGCCCAGCAACATTGATTATTTTCCTGTGATTGTTTGAAAAGGGAAAAGACCAGCTGTCCTCGAAGGCTGGTGTGTGTGAGGACACTGTTCTATTAGAAACTACCCCGTGTGCTGTCCCTGCAAGGAGGGCGTTAGTTACTTTGCTTCTGGAAAGGGCTGGGAAAAAAAGACTTTCACTCCACTTTCAGTTTTCTCATGACATCGAAGTGAGAACTGCATTTGATGTGCGTGAGTCTTGCATGCTGCTAGTGGAGACCCTGGATGAGCTAAAAAGTCCCAACCGGAGATCCAGCAGTGCTGTACCAGCTTATCTCAGTGAAACTGCTAACCAAAAATACTTCAGCGAGAAAGGAAAATCCAACCAGGGTGCTGGGGTGATAGGCGTAAACCGGGACTATTGCAGGCAACCCCCGAGTCTGACTTCTGACTGACTATTTTAATGTAGGTCTGCCTACTGCTTCACAGTGAGCAGAGAGGTATGGGGCCAGCCCCTGGGGACGCCAAAGGTTCCAGAGGGAAAGCCACACAGGGGACCTGGCATGAAATCCCGATGCAAAGCGATTGAATTCCTTTGGTGGGGATTTCTAAAGCTGACCACCTCCCACACCGCGCAGGAGAGAACGCTGAGTCAGAATGAGCACAGTTCACTCTAAATAGAACAGCTCACACCTATTTCCCCTCCCTGACTTTTGTGTTTTGCTGGAGGGGAGCACTGGGCTGGTGTTTATTTTCTTGCTACATTTTTAATTAGTTTACCCCTGTTGTATTCCAACTTAAAGACAATGTCATCTTCTCACGTGGGTGTGGGATTGTAGTGATAGAGGACTTATTTTTTTAATGAGGCTTATTTTTAACAGCATGAGAGAAGTTAGTCGTGGAGTAACTTTTGTTCTTCAAAGCAGGGTATTTAAAGTGTTTGGAAAGCTATGCATCAATTCCAGCAATGACGATACAAATAGAAATGGTAATAGTTGATGTGCATTAAGAACTTATGATGTGCTTTCTCTGGCTTATCTCATTCAATCCTCACAACAAAACTGTGAGGTGGGGGGCTGGTATCACGTTACAGATAAAGAAACTGAGGCCTGGAAAGGATGCGAAGAGTGACGGTTTCAGCCCTGGCTGGCTGGCTCCGTTGGTTGGAGCATCATCTCATACACTAAAAGGTTGAAGGTTCGATTCCCAGGCCTGGGCATGTACAAGAGGCAACTGACTGATGTTTCTCTCCCTCTCTTCCTCCTCCCCTTCCCCTCTCTCTGAAAATACATAAATAAATTCTTTTTTAAAAATAGACACCTGTTTAAGAACAGTAACATTGAAAGAAAATGTATTCCCCGACCTGGAAACGTAGAGCGTTGCGTGATACAGCACAAGAAAGAACCCCGCTAAGCAAGGCATCAGGATAATCCATTAGAATTAAAATAGTTAATTAACAAATAGAAAATACTGGAACCAGGGGTCACAGCAATCGCCTCTTGTCCGGGCAAAGGCGGAAGCCCCCCGGCACAAGGCCTCCCTGTGCGTCCGTGAGTGCACGTGCCCAGGAGTTGGGGAAGGTGCAGGGCGCAGACCTTCCGATGACCTGTCTGTCTCAGGCCAAGCTGCCCTCAGCGCGCCTCCCGCTGGGACAGGCTTGCTCTCCGCAAAGAGCACAGGGGCGGGTCGGTTCTAATCTGTTGGGGAAAGAGCTACATCCATTTCACTCTGATGGCGGATACGTCCTGAGTACTTACGACCTAAAGCTGTCTGTCCCTCCTCACCCAGGGGGCTCGCGTTCCGAGACCACAGGGGATGCCTGAAACCACAGAGAGCACCAAACCCTGTATTTTTTTCTAACCCACACATACCTATAATATAGTTTCATTTCTAAATTAGGCACAGTGAGAGGTTAACAATAACTAATAATAAAATAGGGCTGTTATCACAATGAACTGTAATTCGGTATGTGAGTGTGCACTCTCTCTCTCTCCCTCCAGGAATTTTTATAGTTTGCAGTCCAAACCTATTCCCAAATCCGTGACTGTGCCGCAGTGGCGGTAAATGGCCTGGCACCGCCTGCGTCAGGGAGCCCTTGCTGAAGGCTTGCTGGAGGCTTGATGATCTCTGGCCCAACACGTCGGCATCAGCTGGAACATGGTTTGTGTTCCTGTCCTCCACACACCGATTGAACGCCTTTTCCTGTGTGACATTTGCTGTTTGAGGTGTGACAGCAAAGCTAGCATGAATCTCTTTCTCCTTCTTCACGACTTCACAGATGGAGGATTCGCTCCCACCGGAGAGCTCAACAACCTCATCTGGAGATCCAGAAAGGCTTTTTGTCTAACAGAATGCACTTGGTAAATGTATGAGGAATTTCCGGTTGTAAGGGACAGAGACCCCATTCCAGCTGGGTGAAGCTTCAAAAGGGAATTTCATCCAAGTGGAAAGCCCAGGAGAGGCCCGGCTGGTGTGGCTCAGTGAATTGAGCACTGGACTGGGAACCAGAGGGTTGCTGGTTTGATTCCCCGTCAGGGCACATGCCTGGGTTGTGGGCCAGGTCCCCAGTAGGGGGTGCATGAGAGGCGACCACATATTGATGTTTCTCTCCCTCTCTTTCTCCTTCCCTTCCCCTCTCTATAAATAAATAAATAAATAAATAAATAAATAAATAAATAAATAAATAAATGGGGGTGCATGAGAGGCAACCACATATTGATGTTTCTCTCCCTCTCTTTCTCCTTCCCTTCCCCTCTCTATAAATAAATAAATAAATAAATAAATAAATAAATAAATAAATAAATAATCTTTTTTAAAAACTAAAATAAAAATTAAAAGTCCAGGAGAGGTACTGACTCCAAGTCACCCCAGGGAACAAATGGTGACTGAGAATGGCTCCATTCTCTCCTAGACAGGCTCCCTCCTGTGGCCAGGAAAGCTGGCCCAGCTCTTCTTCGGGTCATGTGCTCACCCTCGACCAATCACTGTGTCCAGAGGAAGTGGTCCTATGGTTGGCCAAGAACAGGTCCTGTGGCCACTGCTGCCCAATCACGGCATATGCTCCAGGTCATGTGCCCATCTTTTTAGAGGGGTTGGAGTTCTGTGATTGACGCACCAGCAGGACCAAAACCTGAGGGCGGGGCGTTCCCCAAAGAAAGAGGTGCTGGGCAGGCACCACAACGGGACCTCTGCACGCCAGGCTTCCATGTCTGAGAATTCATTAGGGAGAATTTTTCGACGTGGGAAAGTCGCAGAAACTTCAAGAAGAGTTTGCAAATACCTTCGAGGAGCACATGAAAATCTACCTGTCTAAGCCTTAGACTCAAGGGAAAGACCTTTCAAGAGTGCTAGGAACTGGAACACAAATCCTAAAAGGGACAGAGGACAGGTGCACCTTGCTGGTCTTGGCTGGTGAGATGGACAATATCTAGGTGAAAAAAAAAAAAAAGCCTCTCTCACTGGCTCTCATTTCAAGGGTTGGTCTCCAGGGCCCATCCACCCTGCAAACTTCTAGTCCTCTGGGCCCCCCAGTGGTCCACAAGGCCACAGCCACGCCCCCCTGTGCCTCTGGGGACAGGTTAAGGACTTCTGCTTCCCAGGCTTTCCTCTGCCTCTCACAAGCACTAAATGCGCATCTTTTTATCCACATTCCCCCCAAAAGGCACAGACTCTCCGCTCCCACAAAGCAAACAGAAAACAGCACACTCTAGGGAGGCTCTCCCTGACCGATGTTTGCACCGGAGTCATTTCCCAATACCCCGCCTGTGACGGCTGCCCGCCTCTCCTTAATGACCGCTCTATTTCAGCAGCCGACCCCCCCCATACATCCTGCAGGCCTTCTACTCTAAAAAGACCCTTTCTCACGCCCCGGCCCGCCTGCTTGCCAGCCGAGCAAACACTCTCTGGCTCCTGGCGGAGGCTCTCAGGGGAGGCTCTGAGGGTCCGGCCCAGCCTGGGTGGTTACAGGATCGTGGCAGGAAGCGTCAAGGGCTCCTCCTCCCCATGGCAGACAGAGAGCAGGTCGGTGCTGTCCAAATGGGAGCAGCGCCCCAGGCAGGGTGGCGATGGGGTATCTATGGGGCCGAGAGGGGCCTAGATGGGCCTCCGGCAAAACTGGGCAGAAGGTGAGGTCTGAGATGTTTCAGAGGTATGTACGCACACTTCGTTCTCTGGGTTTTTTCCCTCAGCCCCCCGCCACTTCCCTGCAAAGAGCCAGGCCTTCTGGAAGTCTTTACCTGCGGGACTTTTGTTCCATTAAAAGCTCCAAGCCCATGTCTGGGGGAAGAGGATCTCTCTTGAAATACCGCCAGCTCACTGGACAGGTTTTTGTCTGTTTGTTTGTTTTTTGTGTTTTTGCTGGAGGTCTCCAAGCAGGAGGGGAAGAGAAAAATGTCTCTTTGAAGGGAGAAGGGTCTTGAGAGAAGCTGGGTCTCCTCTGCTGACATTCCCACAGCCAACAGTGCTGAAATGAACAGGCACTCACTCTACAGGGATCTCACAGCTTAAGTGATGGGGCCACCACGATGCTACAGTGATGCACAGGAGTATAGTGGCCTGGTCATCCCTCCCTGGGGGACCCTGGGGGTCTCTCTGATCTTTGTGGGGCAGCAGGAGGGAGCTCCAGTTCTGAGGTGGGAGGGATGTCCCCTCGGCTCCACCCACGGACACCTCTCACCTGTGTTATGCAACACCTTCCTGACCTCTACCTGTCCCCTCTCTTACCCCACCCCCAGTCCGGCCTCCACTCAGCAGCCTGAGTTTCCTTCCCGCAGCACAAAAGGCATCATGCTTCAAGCCCTGAAGCCACTTTCATGGCTCCTGCCATAGAGTCCAGATGCCTTGCCCTGGGCCACAGGTGAGCTGAGCTGAATCCCGCGTGCCGGTCACCGCACCGCACACCGCCGCTCTTTCCCTAGACCACGCTGCCACAGAAGCCGGCCCGCTTCCGGTGGCTTGTGTGGACCCCGCTGTACCCTCTCTTGGACCCTGTCTCTGGCATGGTCCCCTTGCTGACCTCAGCAGCCCCTTCTTTTTATTCGAGGCTCACCGTCAATTCCACCTCCTCCAAAAGGCCTCCGTGATGATCCTCTGAGGAGACCCTCTCCCAGCTGCTCGCCAGCACACTGCCCAGTTTCACTGACCTCACTTTCTGGCCTGAAGTCCTCTGCCTGATGGCCTGTCTCGCACCCCGCCAGAAGGCAGCCCCAGAACGCAGGGACCTTTGCTGTCTGTGCACCATGGAATTCCCTGTGCCGAGTACAGAGCCTCGCACACAGCAGATGCTCAAGAAATATTTGTGGGGAAAAGGCACACTCTGTGCGCGGTGATTTCGGTGCACTGCAGTAGAAAGGGAGTTGAATCTGAAGAGTATTTGATGCTGGAGTGTAAAGCCTGAGGTTTCTACAGCGTTTAATGTCACTTCTCCCATCCGATAGAAGTGACAGAAGGACCGGGGAGGTTAAAACAGTAGAGAAGCCCCTTGGAGGGCTGGAAGCCTGTTAGAGCCACGTTCTCATCCTAAAGACCCTTTGAGTCCTGAGTACTTTGAGACAATTAGGGGAGCAGAGAAAAAAAGCACCCACCTAATTCTCATTTCTGAAGCAGCAGTCTGGGGCTTCATAGCATGAATGGCATTGGCAACTAATTAAGAAATCTTGACATTCCTCAAGATGGATGTAATTGAAGTGGAGTCAGAGAGACTTTAGAAACCTATAATAAGCTTAAAGTCAAGGACTAAGAAAAGGTGTTCCTGCTTGAACCTTCTTCCTGAAGAAAACTGGGACTTCAAACCACTGTGGCCACCAGCCATTCAAGAAGGTAACATTGCCACTGAAAAGGAAGCATTGCCCCAGCTGGGTAGCTCAGTCGGTTGGAGCATCGTCCATGCGTGAAAGGGTTGCAGGTTCGATTCCCCAGTCAGGGTGCATATGGGAGGCAAGCAATTGATGTTTCTCACATCAATGTTTCTTTGTCTCTCTCTCTAAAACTGATAACAATAAAAACCAAATATCCTTGGGTGAGGATTAAAGAAAAGAAGAAGGAGAAGCATTCGTTTGTGTTTACATGTGGAATTACAGCCAAAAAAAAAAAATGTGGTTATAGTATCAAGCGAAGCTGGGGCACCCCTTGGGTGTGTAAGTTGCTGAGCTGCACTTGAAAAACTCTGTCCAAGGGGTGACCACTGGGGTCAGTGCCTCACTGGTAACAGACATATAGAAAGTGTGCTTTCAAACGCCATCTCATCCGGTCGGTACCGGGGATAGAACCCGAATCAGAGTTCTACTTGGATAACTGCCAAAACACCTGGTTGAAAACAATAAAATAAAAGATTCATTAAGCTAGTTATTAAAAACTGACCAGTTCCTGATTTGAACCTTATCCCTGACTCTAACTGTGGCTCACTCTAGGGGATTTTTGGAGGGCGGAGGGAGTGTAGTCCCCAAGGGAAGGGTGGGGGTGCAGGACAGATGCACAGCCTGAGGAAGCCCCCCACCTTGCGTGGTTCTTGTACACTCTCCTGGGGATCGTGACCCACCTGGCCCCTTGCATCTCCACCAAAAAGTCACCACACTCATCCTTGTACTGAACCCACATTGCATCTATTTATGTATTTCTTTACTGTTTCTGAACTTACATTTTGAAAAGCAAGTGTGATGGAAAGCTCATCAGTGGTTGGTTCCCTGGAGCTAGGGTGGGAGGGAACTGACGATATAAATGGGCGTGGGGGAACTTTCTGTTCCCCACAGTGAATGATGGTGGCATAACTACATTCCTTTACTAAAATGTATCCCAACCGTACACTTAGAATGGGTGAATTGTGTGGGATGTGCATTACACCTCAACAAAGCTGCTAAAAAAAGGCATCCACCCAAACTGTGTGTGTGGGGGGGGTGTGGGTAGGACATTTGGGACCATGGGTCCAAACCCAACTCGCCTCCTCCACCCGCCTGCTCCAGCCTTCCCTGGGTCTCAGCGAACGGGGTCAGCCCCGCCAGGGGACTGGGTGTCTGCCCTCTGTGGCCACCTCTCTCTCACCCACTCCCTCCGACCAGCTCCGCCTCTCCAATATCTCTTGAATCTGTTCACTTTTCCCTGTCCCTGCGGCCACTGGCTGTCATTGTTGTTCTGAGAGGCCACTATCATCTCCTAGTGATGCCCCTGCCCTCGCCTCACCTCCCGCAGCACCCTCCCCTCTACCTCAAGAGAGAGAAATTCCTTCTGTAGCTCCCAGTGGTCCTCGGGACAACACTCCAGCTCCCTCGCAGGGCACAGTTTCCAAGACCTCCCGTGACCTAGCATCTGTTTATTTCTCCAACCTTATCTCTTGGCAAAGCAAACTCGAAGTCAAATTGACCTACTTATCTTCATCTAGTCCCAGGAACAAGATAAGTTTTCCTTCTCTCCTTTACTCACAGAGCTCTCTCTCCGCCCCCAATCACCACTCGGACAGAGAGAGCTGGTTGCTTTCCAGTCCTCCCCGTCTTCCTCACTAACAGAACAAAGTGACTGATTTAGACCAACAGCTTCTGTAAAAAAGAAAAGCTTCCCTCCTCTCCTTCCACATTTATGCTGCCTGGAATGTAGTGGTCAGGCTGGAGCTCCTGCAGCCTTCTTGGACCAAGAGGCCATGCGCAGCAGTGCAACAAGATGGAAGGAGTTAAGGTTGGTGACTCCTGGAGAGCCTCCACACCACCTTTGGACTTTGTGTACGTGTGTGAGAGAAATGAACATCTCCCTGTGTCAGCCACTCATTTTAGATCTTCATTATTTGTAGACGAACAAGATCTTAACTTCCATAAGGAGTATTTTCAAGCACCATCTTCACTGACTGCCCCTGAGCTGCCACCTACTCTGGGAAGGCAACCTGGTCTCCTAATGGCAGGTCAGATGCCCCTCCTCCGGCTGCCACAGCCCCTGGCACTGCTCCCCATCAGGGTGTGGCCATAAATCACACGTGTGTGCCACCATCACGGAACTCCCCAGGGGGGCCCTGGGCCTGCCTGGTGCAATAAGGTCTCAGTACATTTGCTGGATAAGAAAAGGTGTTGAACACCCCAGTGATGAACCCAACAGAGACAATCACGCTGCAACTTTGGAAGGAAGCCAAGTGAGCCATTATTTCAGTGGTACACCAACTCCACCCTTCTGGGTATCTCTGTACATGACAGGTCTGGTTAGATTACAGACATCAGTAATTGTCAAGAACACAATCAAAGCTGCATTCGCAATATTAAGAAACATGAGCCACGCTCTTGAATTTGTAAAAGGTTAGATAAAGCAAAATCTTTCTATCCAAGTTCCAGAGGATGGGCTAAAAGAGTTACTGACCCAGGAAGAAAGTATCTAGATGAAAAGAGAAAATAAGTAACTGCTCTGTGACAATAACTTGAGAAAACTCGGAATAAACATTCGCACTTGCACGCTGATTTAAAATAGATTCCTATCTAGTTACCGATGCCACCTACCTGCAGACACATTAGGCATACAAATCTCTGGGTGCCTGATTGGATTTTAAAAGTAGGTTTGTGGTTTCATAATCCAACGAACGAGGGGAACCAACGTGGAAATTCAAGGCCAAGTGCGTGTAAGACAGGGGAAGGGATTGGAAAGAAGAGCCATTATGAAATAAACCGAAGGCTGAATCAGAGTCGGGTGGGAGAAGGGAATAAAGAAATACTAGAGAAAAGACACAAGTTCTTAGATGTGAAATCCCCAGCTCCAAACTCATTCTGGGTATTGCTACAATTTAAAAGCCTCCGCCGTAGCAAGAGCGGATGCAGTAACAGCGGTCTCATTTGGAAGTGCCTGTTGATACCGACTTGCAGTTGGGTTACGTGGGGAAGAAGTTTTTCTTCCTTACCGGATCTCAGCACCGAAGTCAAGCGCATGAGTGGATGCTTCACACGTGAGCATGGGCTGTGATATTTCACTGTGATGCGATGAGATGATACGGAGGAAGGCGCTGGCAGCAGGGAGCCGAACCCCAGGGAGGCTATTAGCAGCGGAGCATCTCATTTCAAGTGGGAATGCAAATGCCACATCCTCAGGTACCCACCGTGTTGCTCCGTGCCACGCTGGGTAAGTTGGGAACACAGAACACGGATGATGTGAGAGCTTTTCCTCCCTTCCCCCATCCCTTCCACTTCTGTGACTCTCCAAGCAGGTGGGGTGGGGGGAGGGCTCCTGGAAGGCTTGGTAGAGCAGATGCAAGAGTGTGAGCAGCAGCAGCCCCGTTTGCTGAAAAGACAGGGGCAGCGGTTTAGGCACTAATGTCACCACCCACTCGGGGGCTCAGAGGGCACCACTATTAAGCTCCAGCCTGAAGTTTGAAAGATTCATTAGTTTGAGAGAATTTGCTCTGGGGCAGCTAGGTGGGAAATGGGCAGGGGGGTAGGGGGGAGGGGGGACTTGAGGGGAATCTATACTCATTCACCTAACACTTTCCCCTGGTCCCCAACAATTGAAAACAGCAGTTTTAAAAAGCAGGAGAGATCCGGAGACTCGGTTCAGGGTATGTATGTCACTGTGACTGCTCCCCCGATTCTGGGGCGGCAACCACTCATTCAGCCAGGCTTCTAAAAACCAGCAAGTCCACGCACTTCACCTATTCGGGCTCCTCGGGACAAACTGCTTCAGAATCAGTGAACAGCGTGAGTCATAAGCATCCCCGATGTCTATTTTTAAAGAAACTTTTCCTTGCACACCAGGGCAGTGAAAAAATCCTCTTGGATTGGAAGTCAGAGGTCCTGAGTGTGCATGCTCCTCGCCTGCTATTACCATTAGCTCACCTGCTAATTAGTACAATGAACTGGACCACCAATCGTAATAGCAATAATAAAGGACACATACGGGAGCCTGATCTGAATTATGTGGCTTCCATATGTTATATATAGCTTTCGCAAGACTGCAGCAGAACACTTTGGTCCCGTTTCACAGGTCAGGAAACTGAGGGACGAGTTAAGATTTCACAGCTAACCAGTGGAGGAGCTGGGGTTTGGACATATCCGGAGAGTTGCACCTGCTGACAGAGAACCTGGCCTTCCCAAATGACCACACGTATCCATCCACCTTGCTGACCTTCATGTAATCACCTGTCAGATGAGGCTGTGGTCTGGCCGGTTCTCTAAAGTCACCTCGTGTTACGAAACGCTCAGATTTCCAAATTCCTGTAGTGAGCCAACCGTGGCTGCTCAGTTTAGATGCTCGAGGAGAGTCGTTTCAGCATGCACAGGGGTGGGTTTTAGGATTTCGGATGAATAGGCTCGCTGTTTGTAAACATGGGCGCCTAAAACGCCAAAGGAGGAGGGGGTCCGTCCTCCTGGGGTCTTGTTCCACTAATAGTTTGTTTGGCAAAAACCGTTAACCCGAGGGCAAAATAGAAAATGCAGCTTACCCCCGTCCCTAAGGACATCATTTGGAGCTGAGTAGAAATGCAAATTCCTGCCCCGCTCCCAGAGCTGCAGGGCAGAGCTGGAGGTGGGGCTCTGCACCCTGAGTTTTATAAGCTCTGGCGTTTTCCCCGATGCGCCCTGGAAAACAGTTTGAGGACCGCTGTTCTAGAATCACTCTTTTCCTCGGGAGTTGGTGAGGTGTTCCTAAATGTTGGTTTGCAGCCAGGGCTGGCAAGCTGGGCACACTTTAATTTAAAATGCCATTTTCAAATCTCAGTGCCTTGCTGGGTGCCCTCTGTTAGGAAGGGGAGCACTGGACAGAAAGGGACAGTCTGGTGGGGCAGGGCGAGGGCTTGGACAGGAGAGGACAGAGGGAGGAGGCGGCCGGAGGGGGCCCAGGAAGCTGCTGGGCCTCGCAATCCAGACGGTTGGAACCGTCGCGCCTGCCCCAGCCGCAGGAGCCAGGGCCAATTACAAGTTTATATAATAGAGTAAGTCTCCCGGCCCCCCTCCTGCGCCCCGCCCCGCCCTGCCCCTATGGGCGTGGGATGGGGGAGGAATCGCTCTCCCTGAAACACCCTGGATCAAGGATGCAGGGCGTCGTTCCTGGGTTTGCTGCTCCTGCGCCTCGGGTCCCGCTTTCGTGTTCTGGACCCCGGGTGGGGCGCGCGGCTCGCAGGCCCCCCGCGCGCCCCCATCGCGGCCCAGGGGCAGCGGGGGCGCAGCGCTCGCGCGGCGCCCAGCGGCGCGGGGACAGCTCCTGGCGTTTATGTAACGCTTGCCCTTTCTGGGGGACCGTGTGACCCACTGAGTCACGGAGCAGGGGCCGAGGTGGGGGCGCCTCCCCGGCCACGTGACCCGTCAGATGACTCGCTCGAAGTCTGCACCGGCTCATTTACCGTAAGGCTGAAGGCTTCTCCTCTGCACCCGCTATTAGTCAGCCCCAGTGACATTTGATACGAGCGGCGCGGGGAGGCGGGGGGGGGGGGGGGCGGGCGGCGGGGAGGATGGTGGAGGCGAGCAAACGCCGCTGCTCGCCGCCCCCGCTTTTTGTTGGGACCGGACTTGGTGCTGAGTCGCGGCAAGCTCCTGCGGAAACCTCCAGGAAAGACACTTTTCTAAACGAAGATTCTTAGATTCTTCAGGGCTGGGAGCGCAGAGTCGGGAGAAGCTGGTCTCAGCATGCCTGGCAGACCACGGAGCGTACAAGCCCCACTGCAGATCTGTGGGTTGTGTGAAGAGGGTGAGTCCGCGCCCCCGGGTGTCAAGTCCATCTTAACAAGGATCGCCCTTCCCAGCTTCTCCAGCCTCAAGTGTGGCCCACGAACCTTCGCCGCCTCCAGGCAGGTCTCCGGGGCTGGAGCCTGCGTGCGAAGGCCACCCGAGGGGATGGAGGAACAGGAGTGCAGACGGCCGGGAGCCTTGGCAGACACTGCAGGGCCAGGCAGTGAAGGGCCATGGCCTCCGACTTCCCCTTACTGCAGTAAAGATGTAGCGAAAGTCTAAGTTCCATCCAGCGCTGTGAGACAATGAACTTCCGTTGTTTAAGGCGGTTGCGGGGGCGGGGGTGGGGTGGGAAGGGGGGGGCCTCAATTCTAGAGCCGACCCAGTGGGAGTGAAACAGGACTGAATCTGACACTCCTAATTAGACCTTGGCCTTGACCTTGCATTGCCAGTACACCCTGGCTACTGGCACAAGTTCTTTGTGAGAAAGCAAGGGAAAGGAGACTTTTTCTAACAGTTAAAAGAGGTGGGGGCGGGGGGGGGGGAGCCAACTTGTTGCTTTGCCTGGCAACAGCTAGCTCCATAAGCAATTTCCTTCTGTAAAACAAAAACAAATGAAGTTGGGTGTAGGCTTTTGAAAGAAAGACTGAGTTCCGCCCAATGGAGACCCGGGTTTATTTACCTGTAGGGCCTTGTTAAGACACGGGTGCCTTGAGATTACAAGGTTTTCTTTGGGGCCAGTCCCAAAGTGACTTCGCTGGATTCAGTTAAGCAAGGCCCGATGAAAGAGAATTCCGGCTCCCAGACAGGCCTCCTCTCACCAGGTGAGGTGTAAATACATTCTGACCAGGTTTGAGAGGCTCCTCTTGAAATTTTAATCCATTTTAAAAATGCATATCCTCGCCACAAATTGCCCTGAAGAAGATGGCAGCGCTGATTGCATGCTGAGATAATTATTCTGTATCACCACTTGGGGAACGCGATTTTTTGATAAAGAGTGCAGTGTCCGTCTTTGTTAATGACTAGGGAGGGGAAGGAGAGACTCCCACAGGGCCCTGGCTGGCTCGTTCTCCCGCCTGCTGGCCCTAAACTCCCCTCAGCCTTGGGCTGTGGCACGCTGGTAGAATCCGGGCTTGTGGGCTTCCATTCCTGCTGAGGAAGCTGTGCTCCCCTGTGAGGTCTCTGGTGTCCACGTGAAGGAGAAGGTCAGGCTTCTGGACTGTGAGCAGGGCCTTCCTCGGGCCCCTGCACTCACTCTGCCTCCTCATGGGCTGTGGGGTGCACCCGAGGGCCTGGCTCCCATCTCGGGAGAGAGCTGAGGCACCCCGTCAGGGAGAGAGCCTACCCAGAATGTTGGCAGGCATGCGTCAGCGGAGGGCCCTGGGCCGTCGCTCTATTTTGGATGATATAGCAGTGCAGGGCCCACGGGTACAGGCATGCTACCCCCCCCATCAGCACCTGTGCAGGGCAGGCATGGCTCATTTCTCTCAGGACTCTGTCCCTCCAAGGCTGATGTGCCCTCGGAATCCTTCTTAGCATGTCATTACTGATCCTTGGTTTCAATGAGTAAGTATTTATTAGCATGGCAGGCAGCTAGACAGGAGCCGAGCAAGGGAGATGGGCCAGGCACAGAAAGTCACCGGGGTGGAAAGTCCCCAGTGCCTAGCAACAGGCAAAACTGGGGAAACAAGGACCTCACCCCACCAATACACCCGGCCAGGTAACCTCTCCTCCCCTAGCAGGTCATGAGTTTGGCCCCTCCCCTGACCATTCCTGCCCTGGCATGGCGCTAGGCATGTGTAAGTGCCTCTGGAGGAGGGATCAAGGGGCCGGACAGTGACCTCAGGTGACTCCCAGGTGAGCCCTTGCATGACCAGTCCCTTAAGCATCAAGCCCCAGGGATAACATCTAGGCCTCAGTTGGGGTGCAGCTCCAGGCCCAGAAAAGCAGCAAAATCAGACAGGCAATGCCGTGGCTGACCTCAGGACCAGCGGCATTGGCTAATGACCCCACTGGCACTGGCCAATCAGGGAGACCCTGAAAGGACACACCTGGACAGCTGATGAATGTTCTATTGAGATCCTCGCCTGGAATCATCCCTAAAATCCCCACCCTTAAATGCCCTCAGGACAAAGGACCCAGCAGGCTCTCCCTGGGGAGCACACCAGTGCCTTTTCCCTCTCCCAGGCACATGTCACCTTTACCCTTCTCTCTCCTAAGCTCCAAGGGCCCCTTCTTTTGCCTCGCTAACTTGTTTCCTGAGCCCATTCCTTCCATGGCTCACTTCCTCTATCTACCTCTGTGACTTTCTAAAGAAACTTTCGCTTATACCTTGAGTCTTGCCTCTGAATTCTTTCTTAGCCAGAACCCGAGTACCCAGGTTGCTGGACCAAGGTTGGTTGGACTCCACAGCTCTAACACCTGGTGCTATTCTTGCCACCAGCATTAGGAACCTATTGTACACCAGACACGGATCTGATAAAGAGGGAGATAGGTAGATAGATATATAGATAGATAGACAGGCAAAAAAGCTATGCTCTATGCTCCACACCACAAATGAAACAAGGCAACGCATACTGATTGGTTAGTGAATGGGAAGGGCACCTTCAGATGTGATAGTCAGGGAGGGCTTCTTTGAGGAGGTGACATGAGAGTTACTTCAAGAACTGGGGGTGGTTGGGGTGGCGGAGAACAGTGAGTGCAAAGACGCGGAGGCTGGAATGACAGAGTGTGGTCCAGGGCCTAGCCCAGGAGATAGCCCTGTGAACCTTCCTTGAAGTGGGTCCTGGGTATTTGAGGTGTTGCCTGTATGCTCTGTATTCCTTGGTGATGCGGTGGAAGCATGAGTTTGACTCACGGGCGCGTGGACTGGGGTCCTGCATTCCCATCTGGCCATCGATCTTCACCTGGGCGGTGTCTCGGGTGCAGTGACAGCTGGGTGGCGTTGCACTGGCAACTTTAGCTTTGAGAGTATGTGTGTGAAGAAGAAACACAAGCGCTGAGAAAGTGAGCTGCGCCATGAGGAGATCAGGTCCCGATGCCGGCTCCTCCTACTGATGGAAGACACATTTTTTCTCGTTCTCTACACCTCGGCTTTCCTGTGGAGATCTATCGGAGGTGATGTGGTCCATCTCAGGAAGGCGAGGACACCAAGCGTTTAACTCATCAAATGCAGCAGTGTACCCAGACCTTGCAGGGAACCGTATTTTCCCTGAACATTTTAAATGGGCTATTCTTCAAAAATCTGTTTTTATTATACATCTAACATATCGTCAGAATATTTAGAAATACATTCAAGAACATAGGTAGCTCATTAATGTATCTCTCATGAATATTACTACTTAATTAAACCAAATAGAGGAGGGAACACTCAAAAGTAATTTCCTCTTTTTACTCACAGGATGTGAGTAAATTATATTTACCAATAACCACAAAAATAAAATGAATAACAAAAATGGCCAGAAAAGAAATGCAAACCCCGAAAGCTTCCTTGTAGTGAATATTTGTTTACATAATCTTGCCACTAAAAAAGAAGAAAAATAAAATAGATAGTACTGTGCAAACAAGGGAAAGTCCCAGACTCTTCCTGAGTTGTTGTGGCTACTTAAAATTAAACTTTGATCCTTCAGTTACAGTCTCTCATAATATTATTTTTATGTAAATAACTGTTCAGTAACTAATAAGTGAGTTGCAATAAAGCCAGAATGTCTGGAAAAGGTACAATTTAGGGAACTACCATACGGCACCACTGTGGTAAGAACTTATTTTCTTGATTTGTTTTTCTAGTCCAAAACAAGAATATAAAATCAGAAAAGAAAAATAAATTTCATTGTCCAATTCAGTAAAATGTTTCATTAAAACGGGAAAACAGAGCAAAGATTCCACTAGGAAGCTGTCATTGTGAACCTCTTTTTTTCAGAATTTCTTGATTGATTTTTAGAGAGAGAAGGGAAGGGGGCAAGGGGGGGGGGGAGAGAGAGATTGATTTGTTGTTCCACTATTGATGCATTCATTGGTGGATTCTTGTAAGTGCCCTGACCAGGGCGGGGGGAGTCGAACCTGCAACCTTGGCGCATCAGAATGGCGCTCTAACCCACTGAGCTACCCAGCCAGGATGCTGGCATTGTGAATCTCAGCGCCCTCTCTAAATCACCAGTAAGAGCAGGACAAAGATGTGCCCCTCTTTTCTTACCGGGCCACAGTGATGGGGGATGAGAACATGATTGAGGACCCTTGGGTGGCCGAGTCTGTGGAAAGAGAGCTATCGCGAGATCTCTGTGCCAGCAGAAGTCTTTTGTAATGGGGATCTTCCCACAGCTGTTCCTCTTGTTCTTCAGACAGCTGCTTGGGTCTCTGGGCAAGGTGAAACCCCCAGGATGGTGGCAGCCAAGGACTCGGGCCAGAAGTGCTTCTTTGCAGACTGCCTTCGGGCTCTCCCCGGTGGGCCCTGCCTCTTGCAAGCCCTTGTCTTCGGGCCTGGTTCCCTGAACCTCTCCATCCCCGCGCTCGAACCCCATGCCCAGGGCGATATAAACCGCTCTGCGGTCGATCCCTTATGGGCAGCTTCACGGCAGGCAGGAATTTTCTTGAATGAGGAAGGAATCCCATCAGTAATCCCGTTCAAAGAGTCCATACGGCCTGCTGGTTGCTGACTTAGCTCTGAAGCGTCTTCTAAAAACCCATCCTGAGCCCGCAGCTGTAAATCAGCTCATGCTGTGGCATATTCTCAGCCCGCACCTGAGGGCTCCACATCCCCTTTGGTCCTGTTACCGGGACCCTGCGATGCGTTTGTCTGGCAGGGCGGGAACGCATGAGTGCCAGTCACCTGGCACGGGGGCTTTGCTGTCACCTATGACTTGCTGCTCTTAAGTCAGGGAAGGCATCATAATCATCACCTGTGATTTAATTTTTTGGAAATTCATAGCTTCCACTTCCTACCAGCTAGGTGCTCACAGGTAGCTCCTCCCCTCCAGGAAGTGGGGGCTAGGAAGCCGCCCCCCAGCAGCCGGACAGCCGCCCGGCTACCTTTTGCCTTTCCCGGGCATGAGGACCAGACAGCTGACATCTGTTTAGGGCGTGGGAATCCCACTAGACTGGAAGCCTCTGATAAAGTAAATCAAAACATTTCATTAAAATTCATTCCTCTTCTCACATCTTACTGAAAACAGAAAAATATTTCAACCTTGGCAGAGCCACTGAATTATTCATCGGAAAATTTAAAAACAAAAAGCAAAACTTCGATGCCACGCAGACCGGATGCACCCTCCTGCCCCTTGCTCTTTGCCATTCCTCTGAAATGAGGCCGGGGTCCTCCTTCCCGACTGCGGCTAGGGCCAATGGGAGCACCTGCTCTCTGGTCCTCTCGGGGAGTAAAGCCCGAGCACCAGGTGCGGCTCCCGGGCACAGAGGACCACGTGTTGTCATAACCTGGGATCTGCAGAACTCGGGGGTGGGGTGGGGGGCGCGCACGGGGAGCCCAGGCCAGGGTACCCCAGGGAGGTGCCGGCATTCATCCAAAGAGAAAGCCTTCCTCCCTTGTTCCTGGACGCAGGGCCCAGGCCAGGAGGAAGGCTCAGGACCCGCCTGTGCCCCCAGTGCCACCATCCAGCTCTGCTCTCCACCCTCCCTAGAGGTCAGTGCCGACGACCCCAGAGACCTGGGACACTCCCTCCTGCACATGGTGTAGGGAGTGGGGTGGTCAGAGGCCAACAGGTGCCCTCTGGATGTCCTCTCTCAGGTCATCCACTCCCGACTGCACTTCCCCCAGGTGGGCTCTGGCTTCTAGGTCGCTGTCCCCTCCAGGCTTGGCTGCCCCTCGGATCTGCATCAGACCCCCTTGGGACCCCACCTTCCACCGTGCCCTCAGTAAGCAGGGGGGTTCCTCCATGAGCTCCGGCTCTGTGGCAGCCGTCTTCTCTGAACCCTGAGTCAGAACGTAGCAGTGTGAGAATTCTTGGGGTGTTAGGGAAGCTGGGGTGCATGGTGGTGGCCCTTTGCACAGGAGGCCTGGGAGCTCCCCAGGAACGGGGCTTCCTTTTGGGGTACGGCCAGACTAGTTGCTCGGTGCCTCCTCATTTCACTTTGAAAGTCACTGGTCTGCTGCCGGAAAACCCTCTGTGAATGACTGTGGAGAGCTCCTAATCGCCACCGGCCCAGGTGCCTGGGAAGTTCTGGGTTCTGTGGATCGTGCAGACACACACACACACACACACACACACACACACACACAGGCATGTCCAACCCATTCCGAAGAGGACTGCTCCTGAGCCCCCACCCCTGACTCTGTTTCTGACAAAAATACCACCACCACCCCCACCCGCCGCCAAGAAAAGAGTAGGTCTGATTATTGTGTGACTGTCAACGTCAATCAGATTGTCCAGAAGATATCGACTCCATTTCATGTTGTTGCACAAGTTCAGCCCAAGTGGAGGTGAGAGGTTTTGGCTTCCCCTAAAACACTCACTTGGCTGGAACTGGGTTTGGGAGAGGAGGGTTCTTACATCGAGCATGTGGTCCTTGAGGGCCATGGTCAAAGCCAGGTGTGTGTGTGGGCAGTAGTGGCCGGAGGGTTTCAGGGAGAGCGGGTGGGCAGGTTGGGGTCAGTGGGGCGGGGAGAGGGAGACAGCTGGGGCCAGCAGAGGAAGCGCCGTCCGGGTGGCTGGAGCAGGGCCGGGCTCACAGGAGCCCATGGAGTTGGAGCGGGGTGCTGGAAGCCACCCACAAGCATCCACACTGCCTCCTTCGTCTGGCCCCAGGCAGAGGACCCGGACGCTTTGGGGAAGGGCAGAGCCACGGGTTGGAAGGCATCTCTGTCCCCAGTCCCCTGAACACGTGTCTCTAATCGGCTTATTTAACAAATAGCAGGGCCCACAAGAAGCTGGCCCGGCAGGGAAAGATGCCTGCTGAGCAGGACACTTACGTTGGGTTGTTCAGTAGGCAGAGGAAACTGCTCTCGGTGTGCTGAGATATTAGTATTTGGGGGCTTGCTTGTCCCTGCAGTCGGCTGTGACTTTAATGAAAGTGATCCTCAAGCCCACAGGGAAACGTTTATAGGGGAAAGACATGGACCACACCTCGTGCACTTGCGATGCCTTCCATGACTTCTCTGGTTCTGATTCGTTCACTGGGATTTTCTGCTGCACAAAACGGAGCATGACAGTGGCCTTGGTCCCTCTGGATGCCTCCCTGCCTCTGCTTTGCGCCCTGGTTTTGCTCCAGGCTGCATGTGACTTGGATCTTCGAGGTTTCCAACCACTCCTTTTGCCAGCTTTGACCCTCAGAGCCTCCCAAGGTGCCCTTGGTGTCTCCAGCCCAGGTTGCCTTGGGGAACCAGCCCTTCTGCCTAGAAGGGCGGGGCGCCTTGACATGCAGAAATGCACCCGAGCCTGACGGGTGACTCAGCTGGCGTGCAGGTGATGACTTACGCCAAGTATCTATTACAGCAGCCTTTCAGCTTCTGATCTTCCTGGTAGACAATTCCACTCGTGATCTCTGCAACTTCTTAGAACTCCACTTGGCACGTTTGGGTTAGAAAACAAATGAGCTATAGCCTTATAAGTCTTCAGGGTTCCTCCCTGGCCGGGTTGCCCAGTTGGCTGGAGCATCGTCCCGATACACCAAAGTTGTGGGTTCCACGCCCAGTCAGGGCACATACAAGAAGCAACCGATGAATGAGTGCATCAGTAAGTGGAACAACAAATCTCTTTCTCTCTCTCTCTCCCTCCCTCTTCCTCTCTAAAATCAATTTAAAAAAATGTTTAAAGCCTTCCATGTCCCATATGGTTGAAAGGTGCTCTTGGTAGTGGCAGCGTGACTATCACACCGGTGTGACGGGACTGCTCCCATCCAGGCCTTAAATCTCACCTCTCCTTTAGCTCCTGAGGAGCAGCAGATGGGCCTCAGTGCCAGCAGCTCGGACTGAGCTCTTCAGCCGTGTTATGACCCCCAGCGGGCACCTCAGTCATTGATCTAATGTGTTGGGAAGCTGCATGGACACTGGTAACCGTCTTGTCTTCTGGGTGGCCGCCACGAATAGGCCTCAACTCTCGAGAAACCCTGCCCGGCCCGTAAGTGGGAATGAACACTCATAGCTCTGGAATCTCCCAGGAACACCAGCCATCTTAGAATCCTGGAAGGGTGAAGGGTGTCCCTTCATTCTCTGCGAATCAGACCTGAGTTTGAATCGGAACTCTGCCAAGCTGCTAGGCAAGTGAGGGTTTCCAAGTTGTAGCAGCTCGCTGATGCTCGGCTTCTTCTTCTGCCAAACGGGACAGATTCCTAGGGTTAGGGCTGGACATGGAGAATGTAAACCCTCTGCAAAGGTAGTTATTTGGGGAATGGATGGAAGCTGTCTTTCCTCTCAGAGCTGTCTATCCTGATGCTCATGGGTCTCCATTACCTGCCCCCTCCCTGGAACCTACGTCTCCATTAGAATCCCAGCCCTGCCTCTTAATGAGGAGTGTAACTTGTCCAAATAATTGAGCTTCTTTGCACTGTTTCCTTGTCTTTAATACGGAGATAGTGGCAGTAGCAACTCGTGGCGCTGGTGTGAGTTCTCAGTGAGTGAACTGCTGGGGGCAGAGTGGAGCCCCGTGGGAGCGTCTGATAACTTACGACTGTGCCAGGATGACCTGACGCCTCATCTGGTCTCTGCGCCCCCCTCTTTTTTGCATTCCACATCCAAAGAAGGAAACGCAGCCAGACCCCCACTCGTGGCGATTAAACATGTTCTAGCTCACAATCACAGAGGAGCATTCGGAGCCCAAGCTTCTCAGGTGCTGTCATCTTGGTGAACGACTCAATATCTGATTATAAGTCAAGAAAAGCTATGTCCCCAGTAGCTAACAGCCACTGGATGTTACCGAGGAAAGGAGATTTCTCCTTTCTGTAGGCACCCAGAGAGCGGGGGTGCATGGGGTTAGGAGAAACCTCGAGACACACCAATGACATGCTTCATCAGATAAAAACGTGGCTGGCCCCGATCACCACGTGTCGCCTGTGCTCACCGGCTTGCACCCTGCGCTTCCGTGGACCTGTGGCTGAATAGCAGCTTGTCTAACCGAGGAGCTCAGACTTGGTCAAAGCTCCCTTAGTGACAAAGGCAGGGCCACCTCCCAGGAACTTTCCTCTATGGCTTCATTCCTGAGCCGGGCTTGGGTGGAAATGAACTTATTTACCAAGATCGGAATGGGGTTGTTAATGAAGACTTACGCGTGCCTTCACTGTGACAAGTGACTTGTGCACCGCTGAGCTCGGGGACGCATGGAGGAAGACATGGAGAAATGGCATTTTTGTCCCCAGGGGGTTCCGGACCGGTGTCTTCGACCCAAGTTAGTCCAGCCCATGTTGTCCTTTGCTTTCAATTGGGTGTCCAGAGTAGAGACAAACCTTGTCACTGCGCCTAACATGGTAAACGAAATGATAATGTGTGTGAAGAGCAAAGAAGTGGAGTCAGAAGTCTCGATGAATGTCACCATGGGTGTAACCTTGTGGCTGGTGCGGGGGTTTTTTAAATACATGCATGAATATGAAGGCTCTAGTTATTGCTTTCGGTGAGCAAAGTATGGTGGATACAGAGTGTCACAGGATGGCTCCGGCTGGGTCTCCGAGCAGCTTTGGAAGCAAAAATAGAAATGTCCGTGTACATGGCATTCCATAAAACATCATTTTAAACAGCAAGGTGACCTTCTAATAGTGGGCCCAGTGGATGCCTTATTTTGTTTGTTTTTGCTGTCGTACACTAGGGACCCACAAACAACCACTGTGGGCCCAACTCTGGCCTGCTGTCTGCTCTCGCAAATAAAGTTTTATGGGGAAGTAACGACATTCATTGGTTTACGTATCATCTGCGGTGGCTTTCCTGCTCAAACAGCTGAGTTGAAGAGTTAACAACAGACTTCTGGCCAAGATGGAGGCGTAGGTGGACACACTGTGCCTCCTCTAACAACCAAAATTAAGGACAACAAATATTTAGAAACAAGAAAACAACCAGAACTTATAGAAAATTGAACTGTACGGAAGTCCAACAACCATTCATCCAGACCGGTAAGAGGGGCAGAGTCGCGGTAGGAAAAAGTGGAGGTGCGGACCCAGGAATGCAAGTAGCAGCGGCTCGCAGTTCCCAGGTGCACAGGCGGTGGCTGGTGGACCCAGGGCACAGGGGGGCAACTGTGCAGACCCAGTGAGGCCACACAAGGTGGCTGGCTGACCAGGTGGTCCCACATTCGCACTCGAAGACGGTCCAGGCAGAGGGGAAGTGGCGGAAGGGACTGAATCCAGGAGAGAGCGGAGCAGGCGCCATTGTTCCCTCTCGGACCCCGCCCCCACCTATAGCGTCACAACCCAGCGACTGGGCTGCCCCGCACTGGGGAGCGCCTGAGGCTCCACTCTTCACTAGTAACAGCACGAGCGCGTGCGCAGATAATCCAGGTGAGGCGGAAGCGGTGGAAAGGGCCAGAGTCCAGGAGAGAGCGGAACAGGCGCCATTCTTCCCTCTCAGACCCCGCCCCCACCAACAGCATCACAACCCGGCGACTGGGCTGCCCCGCCCTGAGGCTCCACCCCTCAGTACGTCGTAATAGCTGCAACCAGACTAAAACCAAAACAAACAAACAAACAAACAAACAAAAAAAACCCCACCGAAAAATGGCTCAAACCGGAAAACAAATAAAAGCTCCAGAGCCAATTCCTCTAAGCAGTGAAGAGATAGCCAACCTATCAGATGCACAGTTCAAAGCACTGGTCATCAAAATGCTCACAGAATTGGCTGATTTTGCTCACAAACTAGATGAAAAAATGCAGGCTACAATACGTGAAATGAAGGAAGATGCATGGGGAACTGATAGAGATGGAAGGAAAACTGGGACTCAAATCAATGGAGTGGACCAGAAGGAAGAAACTAACAACCCAACAGAAAACGAGGAAGAAACAAGAATTCAAAAAAATGAGGAGAGGCTTAGGAACCTCCGGGACATCATTAAACGTCCCAACATCCGAATTATAGGGGTCCCAGAAGGGGAAGAAGAAGAGCAACGAGTGGAAAACTTATTTGAACAAATAATAAAGGAGATCTTCCCCAATCTGGCAAAGGAAATAGACTACCAGGACGTCCAGGAAGCTCAGAGAGTCCCAAAGAAGTTGGACCCAAGGAGGAACACACCAAGGCACATCGTAATTACATTAGCCAAGATTCAAATGAAGGAGAGAATTCTAGAAGCAGCAAGGGATAAGGAGACAGTCACCTACAAAGGAGTTCCCATCAGACTGTCAGCTGATCTCTCCAAAGAGACCTTACAGGCAAGAAGGGGCTGGAAATAAATATTTGAAATCTTGAAAAGCAGGGACCTACATCCAAAATTGCTCTATCCAGCAAAGCTGTCATTTAGAATGGATGGACAGATAAAGTGCTTCTCAGATAAGGTCAAGTTGAAGGAGTTCATCATCACCAAGCCCTTATTATATGAAATGTTAAAGGGACTTATCTAAGAAAAAGAAGATAAAAATATGACAGTGAAAAGACAGCAAACTCACAGCTATTAAGAACCACACCTAAAACAAAAGCAAACTAAGCAAACAGCTAGAACAGGAACAGAACCACAGAAATGGAGATCATATGGAGGGTTAGCAACAGGGGTGTGGGAGGAGGAGAGAGGGGGAAGGTACAGAGAATAAGTAGCATAGACGGTGGGTAGAAAATAGACAGGGGGAGGGCAAGAATAGTATGGGAAATGTAGAAGCTAAAGAACTTATGACACATGGACATGAACTAAAGGAGCGAATGTGGGTGGGAGAGGGTGTGTAGGGTGAAGGGGAATGAATGATGGGGGAGAAATGGGACAACTGTAATAGCATAATCGATAAAATATATTTTTTAAAAAAGTTAACAACAGAGATCCCAAAGCCTGCAAGACCGAAGCCATTTGCAGTTGGCACCTTTATAGAAGTTCACCGAGCCTGTCCTCTCGAGAACGGTTATTTCAGTGAAGGCCCATGGGCTGCTGGTGAGGTGATGGGTGGATGGGGTCAGCAAAGGAAAGGTCAGGCATCCCCAGGTCATGGGAAGGAAGAAAGAAAAATAGAGAGTGCACAGGGGAAAGGGGGGCCTTCAATTAGGAGGGGGGTTCCAACTGGACTGGGAGAGGAGAGGGTTCTGTGGGTTGTAATTTCCTTTTTTTAAATCCTTATCTGAGGATATGTTTACTGATTTTAGAGAGAGAGGAAAGGAGAGAGAGAGAGAAACGATGTGAGAAACATTGATCAGTTGCCTCTGGTACTCACCCTGACTAGGGATGGAACCCAAAACCCGTTGGTGTATGGGACAATGCTCCAACCCACTGGACCACCCAGCCAGGGCGTGATTTCATTCTTTCATAAGCCAGTCTATGCATAGTACAAATGCTTGGGTATAAAAAGCAATGATCACGTAGGTTTTTATAGAGGTATTAAACATTCTATCAACTCATGGGATCTCTGACTCACACGTAAATCACATCAGAATCAGAACTCCCGCAGAGCGAAACATCTCTCTGGAAGCTTGGAAGACACGGGAGGGAAGGCTGTGACTTCCTCTAGCTGACTGGCGGGCGCTTTCACTGTCAGGATGAATGCCATCACATACGTTTGCGGTTGCTACAAACTGAGAGGAGGGAACTGTGGAGTCTTTCTCAGGCCAGAAGGACCTGTTGCCCAATGAAGCTCATTATAGTAGGCCAGTGCCTACCTGTTTTCTAATTCTCTATTTCGATTCGGCAGTCCAGTGAGTTGTGAGCTAGTGGTGGTCACGGCTTTTTCGGGGGCTGGGGGGTCTTTGAGTCCCAAAGGCAGAGGAGTGGCATCGCTCTGGACAGACACTAACTAATGTGACTATTGAGACAGTAAGAATGTGTGCATCCGGGCAGCCCAGTGCCTGGGCCTTGTTACACAATAGGTGACTTCTAGTTCCCAACGTCCTAGTCTGACTCTACCCCTGCGTCTCCTTCCTGCACCCATGGTGGGACAGGAGCCTGAGCACACTCCGGCAGGAACAGCCGCAGGCTCAGCAACTTCAGCCCAATAGCGGAGACCGCAGCTGACCCTGGTCCAGGCACGGCCCTGATGGCTTCCTTGGACCAGCTCCTTTAATGCACATAGCAACCCCGTGAGGAGGTTCTGTTCTCACCCCACCTTACAGACAAGGAAACTGAGGCACAGAGAGGCTCCATCACTGGCCCGGGATCATACAGCTAGAAAGTGGGGAAGCCACGCGGCCTGGCTCCAGGGTCTGTGCCTCCAAAACCGTTTAAAATGAACCTCAGGTATGCAGCATCGGATTAGTTACAATCTCGGTGTGACGTGCTCTCTCATGCGTGGACCCTCTTTTACTTAATTAATTAATGAAGTTACAAATCATTTCACACATACTCACAGAGCCTGAGCGTGGGCTCCCCTAAACAGGGATGTGGGCGCAGCGGGACAGCAGGGACGTAAGACGGGAAAGACAGGGAGCGGATTAAGGGGATGTCCCTGAGCAGCAGGACAACGGACACCTGGATCTTCCCCCTGTGGGCAAACTGGAGAACATGTGGCTTGAGGGTGAGGGAGTGGGCTTTATCACCCCAACTCCAGTCTGTGGAAGGTCGTGGACACCCACCGGCGGGGGGAGAGGGCCTTCAAAGACAGAAAGGGACGAGTCAGCAGTTACTAGGTGTCTGGGCGCGTCCCAAAGCAGGTCTAAAGCTGTGCTGCCTCCATCTTTCTTTTTTTTTTTAATTACTGCTACCCCTAAGGAGCTTTTGGAAGCAATTTTTTTTTCTCATTGCCTCGCCCCATGGCATTTTAACACCACAGATATATTTCTGTTTGGGTACAGTGGACCTTTGGGGGCAGGTCACAAACCATTAAAATATGGAAGACTTCCCCCCCCCCCGGTACTAGTCAGAGTTCTCCAAAGAGACAGACCAATAGAATGGGTGTGTTTGTGTGGCTGAGACATTTTTCATATATAAAATAAGTATTCTTAGTTACATATGTAATACATACTTAGAATAGAAACTCTATGTATTTAAATATATAAGAATATATTTAGCCCTGGCTGGTGTAGCTCAGTGGATTGAGCGCGGGCCTGCGAACCGAAAGATCGCGGTTCGATTCCCAGTCAGGCACATGCCTGGGTTGCCAGGCCAGTTCCCGGCAGGGGACATACAAGAGGCAACCGCACATTGATGTTTCTCTCCCTCTCTCCTTCCCTTCCCCTCTAAAGATAAATAAATAAAATCTAAAAGGAAAAAAAAAGAATATGTTTATAAAATATGTTTTACACATAAATGTATCCATATATTAAAATACATATAAATATATAAGTACATAAGAATCTCTCTCTCTCTCTCTCTCTCTCACACACACACACACACACACACACACACACACACCCGGTACCAGTTTCTCCCAGTTGGGGGCGACGCTGTCCCTGTTGATGGTCCCAGTGACCTGGGCAGGGCACAGGAGCATCTGGTATACGTGGACCTCAGGCCCATGCCCTCTAGCTCATTGAGGTGCCCCAGCGTGGTGCAGGGGTGGTGGGTGAGGACTCCCCAGGAACCGAGAGTGGGGGAGACCATAGCACACCATTCTCTCAGGCCAAGCTGTCCTGGGGGGGAGGAGGAGGACAGACAGGGGAGGTCAGGACGTCTTTGAAGCCCATGATGGACCCTGATAACCGGTCGCAGCAGAAATGAAGCTCTGGGTTCTCGCTCTTGTCCGGGGTCCCCGTGCCGCGTGGCTCCCCCGGGGCAGCCCCAGCACAGCGCAACGAGGCCCTGCCTCGGCATTTCGTGACTGCTGAAATCGGACCCCAGCGAGGATGCGACCGTCCCTCTCCGTGCCCACGTCCCGCCGCCATCTCGCACGGATGTCAAGCTGAGTTCTCATGTGCTGGAGTTGAAAAGCCACTGAGCAGATGGTGGCTGACACCTTTCTTAGGAATCCTGGAAACCCACCAGTCTACCCACTGAGGTATGAAAAAAAAAAGGAGGGGGCATACAAAACTGCGGTGGAGAGAGCGAAACGCCTGGAAAGTGGGAGGAGCCCAAGAGCAGATCCGGTCGGCTTGGCGCCGTGGAGGATGGCGCTCCACGCGCGGCCCCCCAGTCCGCCCACGCCCGCGGGGCAGCCCTCCAAGGCGGGACCCGTTGCGGCAGCCAGGAGGCTGAGGTCCAGCAGCATCCCGACCCAGCTGCCCCCTGAGGGCGCGCCTTCCCCTAAAGGTTCCCAAGAAGAGTTTAGAGAGTACAGCATTCCAGGGTTTGACACTTGCCTAAAATCACAGCGTCTCTTCCAGGGTCTAATGGAAGCTTAAGTTGTGACAGTGAAATCGCAGAGGATGTGACGGGAAAAGAGAAGTCACACCTGGTTACGGTGCACAGACCTGCTTTTATGCCAAATGATTTCAGATTTTTTAAATAACTGGGGCAATGGCTGTTGTACAATGTAAGACACTATGCAAAATCCTTCCCCTTTTTATTAAACTTGAGACAGAATATCAATATTGCACGCGTCCTGGTAGCAAATTCATCTTTCAGCCTCGGCGGCAGTTTGGAGGCTGACCACATGAAACGCGCTGGAAACTGTATATAGCCCCACAGTTGCTCTGGCTGTCCGGCTACAAACAGAAGGCAGTGTGGAGAACCTGGGAGGGACCAGGCAGCACCCTGCGACACGGGACGGATCCCTGTTTTCGGGCTGGGGACTCGGGGAGCGCTGAGCGGACCACCCCGCTCAGTCTACACAAGTGGAGACTGCGGAAGGTCATCAGCAATGCACAAGCGGGCAGGCCTGCGCACCCCTCCTGACTCAGGGTCATCTCGAAGTTTCCAAAACGCTCATCTGGGGCCCTAGGTTCCCGCTGAGTGGGCTTTTCAGTGAACGATGGGTGGATGCCTCATCTGCTGAACTTTCTGGTGTGTCTTCATGTGACAGAGGGGGCACCGATACCCCTGGGGACCCTGTTACAAGAGCAGGAATCCCGTGCGTGGGGGCGGAGCCTTCAGGACCGAGTCCTCGCCGCCACAAGGCCGTTGGGTTGCATGTTAGGGCTTCAACTCGGGAGTGTGGGGAGGCCCCGAACATTCAGTCTGTTAGCGTCCGGTTTCATTCGAAAAGTCTGGAAAACAACCTTCTCCTGAAACTCGGCAACAGAGCAAACATGAGGACAAAATTCCATCCCAAGTTAGAATTTTTAAAAAAAATATGAGAAAGAAAGGCATTTAAAACACACAGAAAGACATGCCCACAAAACAGATAAAAATGTAATCTGTTTCCAAACAAGCTAGGAAAATGCAAAAAATTATAAAAAGACACAGGAAGGGTTCAGAATTAAACAACAACAACTTAGAAATGAATTGACAGAAACAATTAAAAATTTGGAGTAAAACAAAAAAGTCATTTCAGAAATGAAGATTAAACTAGAAGGAACATAAAAAAAGAATACACAGGAAAAATGATGCCTTAAGAGAAGTAGAAGGTGAAAAAAAGTTTTCAAAATGTAAAAATATGAAGAAAGGGATAAAAAAGACCTGGGAGGGAAGAGATGAGTATTAAAGACTAACCATATGGATGATGGAAGAAGCAAAGCAGAAAACCATGCCTTGTGACAAGACAAATACCAAGGCCGTAGACCAAGAAAATGTGTCTAAAATTGGGGGGAGGGGAAATCGTTGGAAATCACATGTCAAAAGAGGGCACCAGGTACCTACAGACATCAGCCACAAGACACCAACACTTAAGATTTTCTGCTATAATCACTGAACCTTAAAGGGAAGATTAAAGCTATTTGAGTGTCGGGGAAAAAAGAATGGAACCTGTAAGAAAAGAATGCTGGATTATCATTGGACCTTTTGGTAACAATGCTTCATGCCAAAAAAAAAAAAAAAATAGTCATTGTATTTAAACACATATGCATCCGGGAGTGATGTCTGGCAAAACTGAATTTCAAGTCCAAAATCAATTATCAACATTCAAGGTCTCAAAGAATATTGTTCCCATTATGGGAAAAATTTACTAGAGAATAAGCTTCAGACAACCGAAATGACCCGCATGGATGTGAGGATTAATTATTTTTTAAATTTTACTTATTGATTTGAGGGAGAGAGAGAGGAAGGGAGAGAAACATCATTTGTTGTTCCACTTAATGATGCATCCATTGGTTGAGTCTTGTATGTGCCCTCACGGGGATTGAACCTACAACCTTGGCACATTGGGATGATGCTCTAACCACCTGCGCTACGCGACAAGACTGGATGATGGCACAGAGGAGGGAACTATAGGCTGCAACAGGCATGCGCTCTGACAACATAGAGTAAAACTACCCAAACGTGGAGAGAAGACGGGGAGAGAGAAAGCAAAAAGATTTACCTTAACATTTTAACTAATCCTATCGGCAGTACATTCGAATTTTAGTTTTTTATTAGCATTTTTATTCCAACTCTGTTGTATGTGGAACATGGGATTAAAAATGACTAATTCTGGGAAATTCTAATTATGTCCCTTGTATTTTTAAGAGCCAGGGTTTGTGGTATAAAAGAAAGGAGTTACAGGTGTACTATAAAAGTTGAATAAAATCTTGGTAGTTTGAACTAGATCAGAGGTATCAATATTGACTCACAGATATTTTATCGTTACATGTATTCTGCGTACTAGGTATGAAAAGATCAATGTACATCAGAATTAGGAAAACTAAGACACGTGTGTGAGTGTGTTTAGCTACACCGGGGGGGAAAAAAACAATGACCGACTTAGAGCAACACGTGTTTCCGGCGCTGAGATGTGGTCCTGAAGTACAGTTCTCACTGAGGGGAACCAGGACTTCTCACAGAATTGCCTGGATCCAACCTAGCCGAGGAAGCGTGCTGTGAAAGCCAGAAGCATCTTGTCACTTCCCACAGTAAGGGGGCTGTGCGAGACGCTGGGGTCATGCAGTCGACCTGAAGAAGCTCTGCGGGGACCATCGGAGCCGCAGTAAAAATAATGTTTACATTCATGTGTTCATAACATTGGGGGGGGGGAGAATCGGTCCCCCTCAGAGGATCAGAGGGAACTACTTTATCATCGTGAAAAGTGCTGAGTAAAGGAAGATTCCAGCATTGGTTCTGCATCTCCTGTGGGAACTTACTGCTGGGTGACAAGGTGGTAGAGGAAGGAGTGTCTTTTTATAATTGTGTTAAGGACCAACAGCAAAAGATAGACTCTTTCCACTTAGCAAGCGCCAATGAACGCGCAGATGTGGGCATTAAGCATCAACGACTGCTCACGTCAAAAAAAGGTGACAAGGAAAAACTTAAAAAAAAAAAAAAAAAGACCCTGGCTCAGTGGGTTGAAGCATTAGCTGTACACCAGAATGAATTGTGGCTTATTCATATATCAGTATGTTGGAATAATGCTACATTGACATGACAAAGAATGAAGTATTGATAAATGTAACAACATGTATTTATCTCAAAAACACTGAACAACGGAAGGGAGACTTGGAAGACACATGATTGCGTTTATATAGGGTTCAAGAGCAGGTGAAACTAACTGAGCCACACTGGCCAGGGCTGTCTCTAGCAACCTTTAATGAAGTACTCAATCCAGACTTTATGACATCTCATTAGGTGTACCTTGTCTAAAGTTTTTGGTGCAAAAGACCAAAATTCATAAACCATTCACAAATATTTGTTCTTCTTGTCACATAAATATAGCAGAATTAATACATAAAAAAATAAAGGCAAAGGAAAATGCATTCATTTGTCAGCAAATAATGCAGAAAGGCAGAATATATTGCTGGAGATTGAAATTAAAAATATTAGAAAAATATGCAATCTGGGATATTTGCTGTACAGTTGGATGAAGTATTACTTTTTACATATATTAGTTTATAGTATCTGCCAAATTTTGTTTCAATGATTAAAAACATAACGAACTTCATTGTTTGGAATCTACTTAAAGAAAGATAGAGCAGAGAAGACATTCTCAATAGTAGACATTGATGATAATTAAAGATGACGTTTTGTGGGAAAACGGCAAGGATGGAATCACAGCAGGGATGGTTGGGTTTATTGCAACTTTTAATGGAAGTTCCAAGGTCGGGTCTCAGAGCAAGCACTTCAGAGGCAGACCATTCACAGGCAAGCACCAGAGGAGAGGAGGAAAAGGCGAAAGTATAGCAAGTGATACAAGGTGTCATCGGTGGGGTTCACGTATGAAAACAAGGAGTTTAAAATACACTCAGATCTTTATGCAATGTTACAACGCCGGGCGGTGACCTTAACAAATAGGTATGTGGTTTGTTTGTTTGTTTTTTTAACAAAAAGAAAAATGCTCCAGATTTTTGGACCTTTTTCTGGAATCACAAGTGGCTTTTAATGAGATAGATAGATAGATAGCAGGTAAAATGGAAGAAAGAAACAGATTTCACCTGTATTCAAGTGAAGGGGTTGCTTGGAACAATGGATTAAAAATTAACTGCTTCTTTGAAAGAAATATGCTCCAGAGAGATCATTCTGAAACAGATGTTTTCAAATGTTTCCAGCATGTCATTTGGATTTTGTTACCAAAAAAAAAAAAAAAAAAAAAAAAATGGTCACAGTACACTCCTCTAGGTACGTATTTTAAATTTCAGGAACAAAATGTTTAATTTCCAAATGAAATATTTAATTGGGTTCTGTGCCCAGTGATTAAAATTCTGGGAAAATTGCATTGTCGTGAGGTGGGTATGGAGTTTCAGTTCTAAGAGAGGAAAAAGTCCTGGAGTCCGGCTGCAAAGCAATGTGAGCACCACTGACCAGCACACTCAGAAATGGTGAGGATGGTAAATATTATGTTCTGTGTATTTCATCACCGTTAAAATAATATAAAACTGTGACAGTTTCCAATTCAGCATCAAGAACAACTGTCTCGCATCAGAAGAGGTATAGAGGCATCACATCTTATTTAAAATTGTTTTGCTCACATCCCAACTCCATTCTTGGATGCCCAGTGGTGCCCTTGGTCCAGAACATGGCCTTGCCCTTGGCTCAAGGCACATTTAATGGCAAGAGACCAGCACCCTGGAATTTGCCCAGTGAGCATTCCCAAGCTTGACTGTTCGAGAAGTGACCAAAGGTACGTGGCATCGAATAATTTGCTGATTTGCTCAGGCATCGTTTCAGATTGCATCAGACTGGTATGAGGGACAAATCGTCACATACTTGTCACCAAACCTAGTCAACAGCCCAGCATCCATCGTCACTGTAACTCTGTAACATTTTATTTTTAGTGTGTGTAGAGTGATTCTTGTTAATGGTCTGTAGGGATCTTTAGTTCTGTAAAGTCAGTAGGACTTGATTGCATTTTTACATTGACTTAAGTATCCTTATGTTATAATAGTATATATGTACAGATATTCCCTTTTGTATATATTTGTATTTTATAGTATTTTATTATATATTATGTATTATGATGATGATGATGATGACGATGATGATGATGATGATGATGATGATGTTATCCTCACCCAAGGACATTTTTTCATTGCTTTCAGACAGAGAGGAAGTAGGAGAGACACACACACACACACACACACACACACACACACACAGAGCACCTGACTGCCATCTCCTACACACCCTAACTGGGGATCAAACCCGCAATCTAGATATGTACCCTAGCCAGGAATTGAACCTGTAACCTTTCTTCAGTCTACAGGACAAATGACACTGGCCGGGGCTATTTATACTACTATGTATTATGTCATGAAAACATTTTGCTATGGTAGGACACTAAAGATTTCTAAAGACTGTCAGCTGCAATCCTTAAGACATCAAGGTTTCACTGAATCATTTAGAATCAGCTAGCCTGACTTAAATCAGAAGGATCCTGTGTCCTCCTGGTCCTTTCTCTTTGTGGGATGATGCCCAACCAACTGAGCCACACTGGTCAAGACACCCCTAGCCTCTTTTAATAAAGAGAAGCATGAGTTCCCTTTTTTAGAGACCCAGGGGGGAAAAAGGCAGGGGGAGGTCAATGAGAGAGCCAGCATGAGAATAAAGTCAACACTAGAAAAAAGCAAAGCTGAGATATGGACCAGACCAAATATATAAAATATTGTTCAACTCCTGGATCAAGCCATGCCTGAAGCTGCTGCTTCTCATGATCATTTTGGGTTCGTCTCTGTCTTTCACAAAAACAAAAAGAGTCCTGACCAGTACATGGAGCTATCTCTAGGCTGGGCTTCAAAAGGCCCTGGGAGGCTTTGGGAATTTAGACAGACTACAACCAGGACACCCAAAGGTGGCTGTTGTCCACTGTTTCAAGTGTTGTATGCTCTACACATGTAATTAGCCTTACATCGCTGTCTTCCACAACCACCCCAAAGACACAGGGGTAATAGCCAGTTATTCATATGGAAGAGACAGTTATAACTCTGGTCCGTGAGGACCCTTTAGTCTACTACACAGGACTGTTTATTGTGATTTCTTCTTTCCTCCACTTGCCCACGATCAAAAGGGCACACACTTTGCAGTCAGACAGCTCCTGGCCCTGCCACATACTAGCTGCATGACTCTGGGCAATTTACTTAACCTACCTGATTTGGAATTCCTGTACATGCAAGAATCTTACCTACACCCTACATTTGCCATGAGGATTCAAGTGCATATGACAAGAGCCTTAGATTGTAGCAAAGAGGTGACTCTCAACAAGAGGTGGCCGATTACACTACTCAGCAGACACTGAGTGAGACTTTTTGGGAGCTGGGTCCTGGGTTAAGGGTTTTTGCAGACATTATTCCTTTGATCCTCCCATAGAGGTTGGCCCTACTATGCTCCGCATGGGCCACACACTGCTTTAAGTCCTTCCCATCTGAAGAAATCATCAAATCCTCATACAAGCTGGAGCACAGAGGTTAAGGGGCGTGACCCAACCTGCAGAGTTCTCTCTCCCTGTCCACTCGGGGTGGCGGGTCGCCCCTGTCCCTTCACTCAGGACAGTTGCTGAGATGACGCTGGCGTAGTGCAGCATTCCTGGGGCTACATCTGCCTCAGCTGAATGGAACCTGACCAAGGTTTGGAGGCTGTTCTGGTGCACCGAAATGAAGGATGGAGTTTCGCCACACACCTGGGAAGGGGCAAGGGAGGACCTACACTCCTGATCCTATTAAGGACTCTCCCTGGCCTCCCGGGTGGGGACCTGGGTTCTGGAACGTCTGGGAAAACCCAGACAAGGCTGCTTCTCCCTGCAGCTGGCACCCAAAACCACAACGATGGAAAAGAAATGATTTACATGACGGTCTTGCTGTAATTTTTCCATAGAAATGTACTATGTAACAGGCTAAGTACATTCCTGGAAACCTGGAAATCCCCCAAAAGTGGTAGAAGCATTTTATTTTTTTACTATTTCAGGAAAAAGAGAGAAAAAACCCACATTTCTTGGATTTAAACTTTGTTCACACAAACTTTCTTTTTTAGAAGAGAAACTGGCACTGTTGCATTTAAGGGAAGCGTGAAACTGCCACTCCAGGCTCCAGCAGCTCATTTAAAAGTGGCCTGTGATTGCGCGGCTTAGACATTTAATTTCTTTCCAGATGGAGAGACCTGAAACAGGTCTTCTGAGTGAAAATCATTGCCCCCCTCCCCCACTCACAGCCACCAACCCAAGGAAGCACATTTAAGGATGCGAAGGCGTACTGGGGCAAACACTCAGCCAAACAAAAGGGCTGCCTGCAACCTGCCTAAAACAGAAAATAAAAGTTAGCAACAGCTTCCCACCTGGCAGCCCCTCTTTGGAGCCCTGTGCACAGCGACGAGGCCCACACAGGATGCCGCTGCCCAGAGACTTTGGAGAAGGGCCCCGGAGCCCCCTGTCCTCCTTGCCCTCTGGCCTCCTTCCCGCCTGGTAGGAGCAGGTTCACCTTCCCAGCCCCACCTCCACTCCTGAGTGACTTTTGCTTTGTTCTGCTTGTAGAAGCTAAAATCGCGATAACGTTTGGTTCCTCTTATGGATCTTTGGAGAATGATACATTATCACAGGAGCTCCATATGGAAGAGTCAGGCATTGGCGAGGGAATGTCTCCTCATCGCGGGACGAGCCTCGGCTTTGCGTTGTGAAGGCCGTGGGTTCAAATCCCACCTTTGCCACGTACTGTGCTTGAGATCTTAGCCGGTTGGAGCTCTGCGTAAAAGGGAGAGGAGACTTCCTGTCTTGCTGGCATGGTGTAAGGAGCCGCCCTAAGGGTGAGCACAGCCAGCTGGACGCGGTTGGTGCACGGGACCCTCCGCCTCATCCCGCTCAGGCCACCACAAAGCAGGTGGCTTGTTTTCACCTGGCCAGCTCACCTGAGAGGCTGGCACGGGGCGTGGCGTGGGGGGAGGGGCGGGAAGGAAGGGAAGAAAGGAACCCCCCCAAAGCGGGCACTACCCTCACGTGGCACTTCACTCCTGCTCCTCGAGGAATGTGCATCCCGACCGGGCGCGACACTGGCGCCCGCCTCCCTGCCGCGCACTCGCGAACGGTTCACGTGGAATGTGCGCAGCGAAGTCACGCCCTCCAACTGGAGCCGATCCTCCCGACTGAGAGAGCGTGCCTGTCTCGAGAAAAGGGCTTTGTTTCCTTCGTTCCGCCGCTCCTCTGCCTCTCCGCATGCGCCCCCCACCCCAGCGCCCTCCCAGCGCGCACACAAAGGGGGACCCGAGGCCGGGACTCCCAAACCTGCGGGCTTGTTTACCACTCTCGGACTCGGCGCCCGCGCGCTGCCCCGCACCGCCGCCTAGCGGCGGGAGGCGGCACTGCGCCGCGTGCGGGCCAGCCACTGCGGGCCGATGACCCAATGCCGCAGGCATCTGAGGATAACCTTTCCCCCTTCTTTCCAACACCAAATAAGGGGGCTCCTGCCTCTGCGTGCCGGGCCTGTGGCGGTTAGGCCAAGGGGCGTGGAAAGGAGGATCCGGGAACGAGGCTGACGGTGGGCAGAACAACCGAGCACATTGTTCCCGCGGCGGCAGGCCTGCCCCCTGCTTCGGGCGTGCTCAGCCCGAGGCCAGGAGGGGCACTCCCTGCAGTCGCGGACCAAGGGGTCCCCCAGCCCCATCGGCAGTGCCACTGAGCCCCCACCCCTCAAGTAAGGGAAGTGCAAGGGCCCCGCCCCATGCAGCGCTCCCCGCAGACCCTCCAGGCCGGCGGGGTCAGGGGCGGGGCTGGGGTACCGCCAGGTCAGGCTTCCAGGCCTGGAAACCCTGGCGTATCCCCCAAGGGAGGGCGTCACTCCCGGTGGTTGACAGTGTTTGGTAACCACAGAAACCGAGATTTGACCTATATTTTTGAGTATGGCCTCAACTCTCGTTTTCCTTGTAGGAATGAAAGTGAGCGAGCCTGAGCTGACTGGCTGTTAATTTGCCACCCGCCGCTATATGCCAGAATGCCACCCAGAAGGCTGGGCGAAAGGCCTCGCTGGCTGGTCTGCGGAGGACTTGTAAGGGTCTCCAGCGCTCCGTCCTCACCAGGAGGCGATGGCTGTCCCCTCTCACCACCTTCTGCCCGCCAGTGGAGGGCAATTGGATGCTATTTCTCAGGATTTTCAATATGTTTGCAGTTGGCTATTCATTCTACTTCTCAGCTCTATCCTCAGCAGGTCACCGGAGTACATATTCCGATGATGGTCACGGCCGTGCGTATGAGAGCAACAACAGTCAACCTCGAGGGAGCAGGTACAATGTGCCAGAAGGGGTTATGAATGTTTTACAGATACCCTCTCACAACATCCCTACGCAGTGGGTATTCTGTTAACACCCCTGTCTCGCAGGGGAGCAACCTGTACTCAGAGATGACGTCTCCGCTCGAAGACTGCCTGGGCCGCCGAGCCGCGGAGGCAGGATTTACGCGTAGATTCTGGGGCTCCAGCCTGTGCCCTTGACGGCAACACTAACCGTTTGTCGATGGGGATCTGATTAATTTAGAGCACATCCGTGCAATGGAATATTCTCCAGCCACTGCTATGCTGCTAGAGACCGGGACTCCCTGGTACTGAAAAACATCCTTGGCATATTATTGAGGGAAAACGGTGAACCTAACAGGATCCTGCCGCCGTGCAGGAGGGCGCCCTTGGCCTTGCTGAGGTCGGTCACCCTGGGGTGGTGGGATTTCAGGTGCCTAGGTTCCCAGGTATGTTTTCTGTATTGTTGAGCCCTTTTTGGACATGGATGTATATTATTTTCTAATTTAAAAAATCTCTTTAGCTTTAAAAAAAAAAAGCAATGGCATAGAGGAAGTAACATTTCACTGTATGATATAGATACATTTTATACCTCTCGATATTATTATATATTACATATATGTTGAACCTCTGTCAAGTCTGTGCTCAAGTCCCACTGGCCTCTCAAAGCCTTCCTTGATCCCCAAAGTTGGAAGTTGCAGCTCCCTGCACTCCTTACAAGCCGGAACTGGTGTCTGGACAGGTCCGCAGCTATGTGAGCACGTTCTCACGGTCACCAGCAAAACTGTCCAGGCGCACATGGAGACACAGACTGCTGAACCGTTTCCGGTGTGCTCCTAGCACCATGCCCAGCACTTTGCCCCTGGCAGGGTTCAAGGATTTATCAACAGTCTGGTATGAACCCATGATACTAGAACAATCTGCAGGTGAATTACTGGCCTCATTAGTTGTTTGACATCTGGAGAGGAACAAAATACCATAGAAACAATCAGACCCTCATCTTATGCTTAAAGCCAGAGTCGTTTGCTTGAGGAGGTGCCTGGGAGACTCTTAAGAATGGCCACCTCCCCTCTCCTCAGTGGTATGAGACCTTCCTTAAGGACTTACCGTGTCCAATGTCCCCATGGAAGCGACGTCCCCATGGAAGAAAGCATCGGTCCCCTTGTGCCCACTTGATGGGCCTAGGCGTGAGCCTGAGGTTCCCCCATGGCTGCTGTGAATCCACCTGAAATAAATTAATTTGTTCATCGCAAGTTACAGACACACCTCAAAGCTTCATCTTTTTTAAAAAATATACTTTATTGATTATGTTATTACAGTGATTCCATTTCCCCCTCCACTCCCCTCCACCCTGCATACTCTCTCCCACCCACATTCCCCCCTTTAGTTCATGTCCATGTGTCCTAAGTTCTTTAGCTTCTACATTTCCCACACTATTCTTGCCCTCTCCCCCTATTTTCTACCCACTGTCTATGCTACTTATTCTCTGTACCTTTTCCCCCTCTCTCCTCCTCCCACTCCCCTGTTGCTAACCCTCCATATGATCTCCATTTCTGTGCTTCTGTTCCTGTTCGAGTTGTTTGCTTAGTTTGTTTTTGTTTTAGGTGTGGTTGTTAATAATTGTGAGTTTGCTTCATTTTACTATACATGTTTTTTTATCTTCTTTTTCTTAGATAAGTGCCTTTAACATTTCATATAATAAGGGCTTGGTGATGATGAACTCCTTTAACTTGACCTTATCTGAGAAGCACTTTATCTGTCCTTCCATTCTAAATGAAAGCTTTGCTAGATAGAGCAATTTTGGATGTAGGTCCTTGCCTTTCATGACTTGGAATACTTCTTTCCAACCCCTTCTTGTCTGTAAGGTCTCTTTTAAGAAATCAGCTGACAGTCTGATGGGAACTCCTTTGTAGGTGACTGTCTCCTTATCTTTTGCTGCTTCTAGGACTCTGCTTAATTTTAATCTTGGCTAATGTAATGATGATGTACCTTGGTGTGTTCCTCCTTGGGTCCAACTTCTTTGGGACTCTCTGAGCTTCCTGGACTTCCTAGAAGTCTATTTCCTTTGCCAGATTGAGGAAGTTCTCCTTTATTTGTTCAAATAACTTTCCACTTGTTGCTCTTCCTCTTCCCCTTCTCGTACCTCCATAATTTGGATGTTGGAACGTTTAAAGATGCCCTGGAGGCTCCTAAGCCTCTCATTTTTTTTTGAATTCTTGTTTCTTCATTCTTTTCTGTTTGGTTGTTTCTTTCTTCCTTCTGGTCCACTCCATTGATTTGAGTCCCAGTTTTCTTCCCATCACTATTGGTTCCCTGTACATTTTCCTTTATTTCACTTAGGGTAGCCTTCATTTTTTTCATCTAATTTGAGACCAAATTCAACCAATTCTGTGAGCATCCTGACCACCAGTGCTTTGAACTGTGCATCTGATAGGTTGGCTATCTCTTTGTCACTTAGTTGCATTTGTTCTGGAGCTTTGATCTGTTCTTCCATTTGGGCCATTTTTTTTTTTTTGACTTGTCACACGTGTTAGTGTTATTTAGTGAGGAGCAGAGCCTTAGGTGTCCACCAGAGCCAGTCAACCCAGTTGCTGGGTTGTGACACCGAATGTAGGGGAGGGGTCCAAGAGGGAACAATGGCGCTTGCTCCGCTCTCTGTCGGATTTCAGTCCCTTCCGCTTCTTCCCCCAAGCAAACTGGCCCTTCTGGTGCTGATTTCCATGTGGGTGAGCTTGTGTACATTCTAAGACCCTGTGGGACTCTCCAACAAACTCTCCTATGAGGCTGGGAGTTTCTCCCAGCACCTCAACCCCCACAGTTGTTTTCAATCAGTGTTTTGAGGCTTTATTTCCCCAATGCTGGGGCCCTGGATTGCTTGGTCTGTCTTACTCCCCAGTTTTGCCTGGTTTATCTGCACACAAATGTGTGACCGCAGTCAGCCAGCCACCTTACGCAACTTGCTGGGTCTGCCAGCCACTACCTGCACACCCAGGGTCCACCGGCTGCCATCTTGCATGCCCTGGGTCCACCAGCCACCGTTTTTGTTTTTGTTTTTGTTTTTGTTTTTGTTTTTTTGCTGTGACCTCTCTCCACCTGACCGCCAGACTCTGTGCCTCCTACTGGTCTGGATGAATGTGTCTATTTTAACTTCTTGGTTGTCGGACTTCCCTACAGTTCAATTTTCTGTCAGTTCTGGTTGTTTTTTTTTTGTTTGTTTGTTTCTAAATTTTTGTTGTCCTTATTTTGGTTGTGCAAGGAGCCATAGTGTGTCTACCTATGCCTCCATCTTGGCCAGAAGTCTGAAAGCTTCATCTTTTAAAGTGGCAGCAAATGTCTTCTAGTATTAATGAGGATGACTCCAAGAAGTATGTCTCTGGAGAGGTTTTCCATGCTTCCAGTTGTTACCTGGCTTCCTCTCATCCCCCTGCCCTCTCCTGCCTAGACACATGACTAAAACCCAATTTGTTTTCGTGTTCACATGTGACTTTGTGTCTAGACCCCATGCAAAGAATCAGACAAGTATCGCCGTTGGGAGTGGGGTCAGATTGGGGCAGGGAAAAAATATGTCAGCTTCCTCTATTTGGAGAAAGCCACATGGCAAGATAAATAGCAGCGAGCCCCTCCAACAGCCCTGTGCAGTAGTAATGCATCGTCCTGAAGAATTCAAATCCCACGGTGCAAACTCGCTTCCCACCTTCAGTGGCTACCAGAAAACGGACCTATTCATGGACAGCAGTGATTTTCAACCTTCTTCATGTCATGGCATGCATAAACTAATTACTGAAATTCTGCAGCATACCAAAAATGTATTTTTTGCCCATCTGACAAAAACAACAACAACCAGGTATCAGTTTGATTCATTCACACCAGATGGTTGTTGTTGTGTTGGCTATTGTCATTTTTTATTTGACAGGCTAAGGGAAGAGAGGTCAGTGCCCCAACTAGTCAGGTACTGCATGTTTTAAAACTTGCAGCACACTGCCGGTGTATAGGATAATACCAAATATCCCCTTCTGGGGATAGTACACCATCTCCCGCCCAGAAACTCACCAGCATTTGGAAATGCTAATTGTCACGTGACACCTGACTCTCTGAAGATGCTATTACTCTACCTACTTAGAGATTAGACACTGAATAATAATTTTAAAAAATCAATAATCTGCCTGGTGTGAACTTAGAAGTCACTGGTTTTGAAGGGTCCCATGGTTACTCTGACTGATGTGAAATCTCAGTTACCACAGGCCAAGGTTAACAGGCAAACGGCGAGGCAGGATTGCTTCCTAAACTCTGAACTTCCCCCAGTATGTGGGAGGAATGGGAGGATGGGGATAGAACTCCACGCCTCGGGCTGCACATACCTGCTGGTGGCTCACCATTGATGGGGGTGATGGGGGGCAGATTCCAAACAGACCGCTGGGCAGCAGCCTTGTTCCAGGGCTGCAGCAGGGGCCGCAGAGTTGCTTCAACAACCCCCACCCCAACCCCAACCCCCAAACAGCAGCCCTAAAGGAGGTGCGTTGCTAGCAGGGAGGCAGGGTCAGCTCCTGGCTGGAGTGAGGTTAGGAGCCAGGGACAAGCTTGCTTCTCCCAAAGACAGCACGCAGACACCGCTCCCACTGGCGTGAACGCAGACGGAGAGGAGACCTCTGCATGGCTGCACGGCTGCGCAGCGTTGAGACCGAGATAGACTCTGAAACCCAGGCCACCCCGAAATTGGGAGGGGTTCTACGTTTTCGGGAGTTGAAGGCCCAGGGGCCTGCTACCCAGTGCGAGTGCAGCGTGCTGAATACAGAGGACTGCACACCATACACACGTCCAACATTCTCCTATGATCTGTTTGGCTGAAACAATGTTTACAAAGAAATGAGCTCACCTTTTAAAAATGGAATCTCCTACTTTAAGGAAGGAAGGGAGGGAGGGAGGGAGGGAGGGAGGGAGGAAAGATGGAAGGAAGGAAGGAAGGAAAAGCCCTAGCATCATTACCGCTGTGTCTGTGGGTGGCTCCCCAGCTCCCATTTTGAGGACCATTTACACTCTCCAGCTCCCCTCCCCCCACAGCACGGAACCCGAGCATCGTTTATTACAAAAGGCACATTTTTCTTCGTACCCAGCCTCTATCAAATGTAGAGAGAGAGAATTAAAAAAGAGAGAGCTGAACACATCGATGCCACTCACCGGGGACACTGGGGTTGGCACCCCCGTGATACAGAAGATTCCTGTCCTGGAGGCCTGGTGCCAGCCAGGTTTCCTTGGATAATATTTTCCCTGCGGAGTGAGTGGTCTGGGCCACTGGCGGCATCCAACTGTTGTTTGTGTTCGAAGAAATATTCATCACAAAGCTAATATTTATTGAGCACTTACTCTGTGCCTGGCCCTTTTCCAAGCCCTTTTCATGCATTAACTCATGTACTCCTCACCAGAAAATGGAGGCGGTGCCATTGTGACTGTTTTACAGATGAGGGGACAGAGGCACAAAGAGCTTGAGCAAGCTGCTCCGTGTCTCCCAGAGAGGAAGTGGCGGGGCCAGCATGCCAACGCCAGCCAGCGGGCCCCAGAGATGGTGCCACAGTAGTGCCCCGCAAATTTCGGTGGCTTAAAACAACAAAGGTTTATTTCATGCTCTTGATACATGGTTATTAATAGTCAGCTGTCATCCTGGGCAGACAGAGCTGCCCCATCACTGGGAGCCACAATGGAGGAGAGAGAACCCAGCAACTGGGCATCAGAGCTTGAAGGCTTCCCTTAGGGAGTGGAGCTTTATCACTCCTGCCCACATTTCATTGGCCAACACAAGTCACGTGGCCAAGCCCAACTCCAAGGGGCCTGGGGAAGGGCAGTCCTCAGTCAGAGAGAGGGAGGCATCTTCTCTAACGCTGAGACCTCAGGCTCGACCCCAAGGTCCTCAGAACCTAGTTTACATGTTCTGGGCTAGGATGTCCTTGCCATCCTCCCAGGCTTGTTTCCTTAGCATTTTGGTGATGGCTTGGCCCCATCTCTACTACCCTCTCATTCATCATCATGTCCTTTCCTAGAACCTCCAGCTTGTATTGTGTCTTGTCTGCTTGGCAGGCACTGAGCTGGAGGCTGGGGGACAGAATCAGATGAAACGCACCCTCCACTCCGGAGCACTTAATAAAGCAGTCTTCTAGTAATTTTGGAGAGGCGCTAAATGCCAAGCAAGATACTATGCTCAATATGCTTGGAAGGCTCTGCAAAGGATCGCCCCTTTCTGGAGAGTCGCGAAGCACAGTGACACATTAAAGGATTTGAGAAGGACTGCTGAAAGACATGTTTATTTGACTAGGATTTTTCCAAACTTATTAGATATTGGAGCCCCTATAGACTAAACTGCCTGTACTAATGTCCCGAGAACTAAGTTCTTTGGAACACACTATGAGAAAGCTGTTGGACTTCCATCGAATCCGGCAGAGGACAGGACGAAAAGGCTGGGTAAAGGAGAACTTGCTCCCTCTCTCGGAGCTGAGGCGTTAGTCTTCCCCTGTCTTCACGCTTGGACTGGGGCCAGAATTTACACCACCAGCTCTCTGGGGTCTCCAGCTTGCTGATGGCAGATCTCGGAACTTCTTCAGAATTCCTAACTCCTTATAATAAATCATACACACTCACACGCCACTTAATAATGGGGATACGGTCTGAGAAACGCGTCCTCAGATGATTTTGTCCCTATGCGAACATCACAGAGTGCACACACACACACGTAGGTGGTACAGCCCACCGCACACCTAGGCTGCCCTTTCTAACTTACGGCCCTGAGCTACATGCCTGTACAGTGTGTGACTGTACAAAACAACGGAGACTAAATCAAACGCAAGAGAAAACGATGCCTTCAAGAGATGCGGTGCCCACACAAGATGCATGAGGCTGCTGTCAGCATAACGTGCCAACTGTTTTACAGCAGACTTGTTTTTATAAGTTCAGAGAGTTTGCTCTAAAATAATGATAGCCCTGACCAGCATGGCTCAACTGGTTGGGCATCATCCCACAAAGCGAAAGGTCAGGGGCTTCATTTCCCGTCAGGACACGTACCTGGGCTGAGGGTTCGATCCTCCGTTGGGGGTGCATGCAAGAGACAACCAACCAAAGTTTGTCTTGCACATCACTGTTTCTCTCCTTCTCTTTCTCCCTCCCTTCTGCTTGCTCTAAAAATAACTAAATAAAATCTTTAAAAAATAAAATAATGAGAAACGGTATACTACAGTAAATAATACACCAGTAAATAGTCGTTCATGATCATGGCCAAGTACTATGTCCTGCACATAGCTGTGTGAGCTCTGCTTTTATACAACTAGAGAGCAGTGGGCTTGTTCACACCAGCACCACCACACATGTGAGTCTCGTGTTGTGCTGTGGCATCGCAAAGGCTATGCCGTAACTAGGCAATGGGAATTGTCAGCTCCCTCATAGTCTATATGGTCACTGTCATCCCTGGGGTCCAAGGTTGACCAAAAGGTCGTTATGCAGTGCATGACCTGTTGGGAACCACCCTGCCTGGTTTCAGGAACTGTAGCCACCCCCCCACCCCCACCCATGGCTAAGGCTGAGTGAGCGATCTTCGGACTGTAAGCCACTAAGGAGACAAAGCTTATCTCCCTGGCAGGAGTGCCGCTTCTGCTTCATCCATATCTGGCCTCCGATGCTTAGTCGTTAGCCAATGACAGGTAAGATCCACTCAAGGGAGGGGTCACCTAAGACAGGCACGATCACATGGAAGGCCCTCAAGGAAGGACTCGGGGGGCTTCAGCAAAGAGGGGATGATGGACCCTTGCCCTCCAGCTATCCTGACATAGCCTGAGTCCTCAATCCGTCTAGGAGAAGTTTCCTTATCTCTTGGCTTCCTGGCTCTGCTCCACTTAAGCCTGAAACACTGACAGAGGGCGGTGCAGCTCTGTGCTGGATAGGGCGGACTCCCCAGGAGATACGGCATAAGAAAGAATTCTAAAATCTTGTGAAAACTGCTTTGCTAAGAGTGCTCTCATTTAAATTATAAGGGTCTGAGCAGGAAATGAGTCTGTCTCCCAAAGTTTTGTAGCTGACAAACCTTGACTCAGATTAAGCCCTCAGAGTTCTTTGAAATGTTATCTATTGTTTGATCCTTGCTGCCTGACAATGATTGATGAGCTTTACCTGTGTTCCTGTGTAAAACGGACCTAATAAAAGCCATTGAGGAAGGGGCTCTTGCTCCTTCTCTTTTGAAAGATCGGCCACCTCTCCTCCCCAAGCAGTTCATGTCTTGGTAGTCTTATTCTCATCCATGGCAGATGGGGGGGGGGCAGCGGGGGGGGGGGGGCTGGGTCTGCGTGCAAAGTTCCCCACAATGACCCTGTGTCTGTGTGTTTTTATTGGTTCTGTCTCTCTGGAGAACCCTAACAGACTTTGGTGCAGGCTTGCGGTAGGGTGCCTCATGGCACCTCCAAGTTCAAAGACTGCTTTGTGGATGAAGAGCTATGATGGAAATCTCAAGACCTTTGTGTTGATCCCCTCCTCTGGATGTAGCCACCAACTCATTCCTTGGTGAGCTGGCCTGCTTTGTTTTAGGAAACATGTAAATTGTGTATGCACCAAGAACATTATTTATAAATTTCGATGAGGGAAAAAAGTCTAAATAGTGTAAACACTGATACAGTAATTACACTTAGTGTTGAGGCTAGCTTTATTGCAAAATCTCCCTTAAATTATGTTTCTGGACTTTGCCCATAATCACTGCGAGTTAAGCACTTACAGGAAACCAGCATATGGTGCTTTAATGAATCAACAGTGCATGACCAAGGAATGTGGAGGTTGGTGTTTATTTCTGAGATCAAAGGGAGAGAAATTAAGCCCAGAGGTACTTGTTTTCTGGAAAAGTCACACTCCTGTGTGTTCGGGGGACAGGAACCTTTTAAAACTTAACTGTTTTCTCTGACTTAACTCCTACCACTAATCTGAATCTATAAATAGGGTTTACATATTGCCCTCCTGGCTATTTATCACACAGTCTATTATGCACTTTTAATTAAGAGAGTTCCAAACAGCCTTATTTCATTGTACCCTTGCAGCCAAACAATAGAGGGTGTGGCCTCTCCACAAAGACTGACTTTCTGTAGTTTACATCTAAGACAAGATCCAGAGAGAGGAAGAACCTACAGAGCAGGGTACCTCTCCTACTTAAGGGAAAGTTGAGCTTAAAAGATGATGTGAATGTCTTCCTAGAACTTAAAAAAGATGTGTGCTAACTACATAATGCAGTGTAAGGCTAAAACTCTGGATTTGTACCTGGTCACCGATCTAGTCCCTTCAATCTCTCAAGGCTTCCTGGATGTCTCCTACTTCACCTACAAAGAATTTTGCAAAATCCTGGTTGCTGAATCTTTGCCACGTGGACCATACACCATCTAGTGGTCAACAGGATGATTGCAAAAATAGCCTCACGGGTCACATGCCAAACTATTGCATTAAAACTGGGGCGCTTGTGAAAATCTGATGCCTGGGCTACACTCCGTTTCAGTTCAGTCCGAACTTCAGAGAGTGAGGCTCAGGCATCAGCACTTTTATTAAAACTCCACAGATGGTTCCCTAAGGAGCCGGGGACTTCCTCAACCAAAACAAGGTAGAAAAACCTCCTGCGGTTTTTCATATCACACATTTCATACAAGCAGTTGGATGTATACAAGTTTTTGTTCCTTCTTCTTTAAAACTGGATAATTTTTTAAAATGGGGTCAACATACAGAACATCATAGGAGTTGCAAACAGACTTAAGTCGGAACGCGTGGGTGCCAAGCCCAGAAGACAGCACCATGTTTGGGTTCCGTCTGTAAACCAGGACCGATGGGGAGACACCCTCACTGCTCCGGATGCTTCCAGAGTAAATACATGGGAACCACTTAGAAGGGACGCTACTGCATGATAAATGGTATGTGAATGCATGTTATTAAGCACCTACAACGTGACTTTACAACTTGCTTTTTCAACTTAAATACATTGTGAACATCTCTGATAGTGCCTTCAGTCGATCTAACTCACTCTTCCATAGCTGCAAAAGGCCACCTGTGAATACACGTCCTTCGTCCTTTGAAGGATAGCACCCACCAGGTGGATCTGTTGAGTTCAATGGTATATGTGTTTGACAGTTTTTGAAAGATCTTTTTTTTTTCTTTTACTGAGTCTAGAGAGAGGGGAAGGCAGGGAGAAACAGAGGGAAATAAACATTGATGTAAGACAGAAACATCGATCAGTTGCCTCTTGAACACACCCCTTACCAGGTACCGAACCTGCGACCCAGACATATGCTCTCACTGGGAATCGAATCGGCATAAAACAGTACATTTACCACAAACAACATTCATTTCCATTTTGGCTGAAAGGTGTACATTGACCTAACATCGTATGCTGAAAACCCGATACTAAGAACCATGCTCATTGCCTACTGATTTGGAAGGGTTCATGTAACTCATTACTATTTTTTTTTTAATATTTTATTTATTTATTTTTAGAGGAGAAGGGTAGGAAAGAGAGAGAGGGAGAGAAATATCAATGTATGGTTGCCTCTCATGTGTCCCCTGCTGGGAACTGGCCTGCAACCCAGGCATGTGCCCTGGCTGGGAATCGAACCTGGTTCGTTTGGTTCGCAGGCCCGCGCTCAATCCACTGAGCTACACCAGCCAGGGCCTCATTACTATTTTATGACAGGGAAATTCACTTGTTAGTGTAAGTGGTCTGTCAGCTCCACATTCATTTCCACATTCACATAACTGTTCTGTCAACATCAGGTAGTAGGCAGTACCTGCACGTCTTAGTGGGGCCTATGCTTTTCTGATGGAAAAAATACATAGAAAAAAAACTCTACTATAGAAGACTCTTCTTCTTCAAAGATCACAACTCCCTATTCACTCATTTGCTGAGAGAAACTAACTTCGGTATCACTTTCACCACCACACCATCCACAGAATTGACATTCCAGAAAGGTGTAGAAGGGTGCAGCCAGGGGACCCCCCAAAAAAGGATTTGTAATGGGGTCCAGAACTCAGGGTGTCCAGGAAATAGTAAAAACATGGGATGTCCTCACCCCCACGAGTCGGAGCTGAGGAGTGGGATACGTGGAGCCGGGCCACTGAGCTGTTTTGCAGAGCAACAGCTCTGCAGCTAACCTCTGGAACGGTCATTTACATATCTATGACCTTTAACTGGTTTTGTAGACATGCAAAATAGCTGTGGCCATGCTTTGAGCCAGAGAGAAGGGAGTGACTTCCACCCAAGACATAACTGGGAGGCAACGCCCCCTGTTTACAACGCCTGCATGAGAGCTTGGAGATGGTTGGCTCCACACCATGGGGCCACGCCTGCCCAGACCCACTATGGCAGCCCAGTACAACTGGAAGAATATGGGAGTGCTGGCAAGTGTAGCCATTTGTGGGAGGAGTCAGAAATGGGGCTACAGAAGAAGATTGGTGCAGGGATTTAAACCCACATTCGGCAGCCATGTGGAAGAGAGCCATGCGCTTCTGGCAGAATCAGGACCCCCGCAGCCGTGGGAAGATCACCACGTGGCTTTAGCAGAGAACCATGTGGTTTGGGCAGAGTGGCAACGCGCCGTGCCACCCCCCGCTGCAGCTTTGATGGGGAACCCCCACAGCATTGGCAAGAGTGAGGACCCCATGGCTTTGGGGTGCTCCCTTTGGCCACATGGCTTAGGGAGCAGGAGAGACTTTGCCTGAGACTTTGCCTGGAAGAAAAAGGAGAAAGGACTTTTACCAATGAGCCATGAGAAGGTGCCAATGACTGGATTAATTGGAGTTCACAGCAACACAGCTGATGGTGTCAGGAACCAAGGAAGGCCTATCAGCCGAGCACAGATTACTGGGAAGAACTGGGGGCTGCCTGAGCCATGGACTTCTATTTCTTTTCCTGAGGTACAGTACCCCAGACCAGGCAAAGGTGGGGAGGAAGTACTGTGTGTGTTTGTGGGTGTTTTAAACGACTTTGGGATTTTGATGAAGACATCAAGTCATTACTCTTAAGTTTGTATAACTTGAATACATAATTCCTTTCCTTTTCACCAATCTCTGACATGGAGGGCTATAATTCTCTGGCGATGGGAAAGGCAAACCTAGTACAGGGGGACCCCCTTCCCTGGCAGCCAATCAGGGAAAATCATGGGAGGCCACATGTACAATAGCTTTAAAGTGATACAACTACTTGTACATGTGCAGTGAAATCCTGCCAAAACTAGCCAGGAAGGATCCACCCTATAAGAATAGAGTCCCTCCAGTCCATGAGGTCAACCTCTGCTTGGAGATGGCCTGCTCCCATGTTCTCTGCTATAAATGTGGGGTGTTCAGTTCAATTCTTTGTCCCGATCACCAAGACCAAGAACCTGGTTACCTGTGACAGTTTTTTTGGTGAGCCAGCCAGGAGAAGACACCAGAGTGGTAAGCCCCCTTTGCTGCTCTGACACCTGGGATGCCCCTTTCCATTGCCATCTATTCTGTTTCAGCGAGTCTGCTGTTCCCTGATGGAAGGTTGGCCGCTAAATTGCAGGCACAGGTCAGGCAGTTAAAAGCCACAAGGGCCACCGCCACTTGAAGAGACACCTGTGATAGGATAACTTGGGCGCAGAACGGGCTTAGCCTTAGCCCCTGCCAGGTACAAGAAAATGTCCACGCAACGGTCAGGCACACTGTGAAAACCACAAGACACTGCCCCATCCCTCAGCCGCTCCCTCAATAGACCGGATAGAGTTGGACCTTCCATACAGAATATCAGCCACCACCTCGCCTGCGCTATGATTTCCTTTTGCAGTCTCCTCATCAGGCTCACAGATAGTCTTCGATGCTTCTCCTCCCTGACTTTTCTCCTATATACCTGCACTCGTACCCGACTTGCCTTTTGTGTACGAAGGGTTCCTGCCGTCTTTGTACCAAGAATATCTACCTCAGGGTCACTAGTAGTCCCATCACTAAGTACAGTTGCAGGAATGAGCCACTCCCCTCTTCAGCATGTATATACCATCGTTGTAAGCAGCAACATCACCCAGAACTGCTTAATTGGTGCCTGCTGGCCATTTGTTACTAGAATGGCCACGTGGAGCCACTCTTACCCAATTAATTGAATTTGGAATTTTAAGGTGGTTTACTTGCTCCTATAAGGGTATTTTAATTTCCCCTCTCGGTCCATCATCTCTCTATGAGATCCACCTCCAGTGTGAAGGGTGGTGCTTTAGACACCTCTTGAGGTCCCTTCTGGAGAAATTTCAGACTCAGGTACCATTTCTTAAAGCTCTGGAAAATTAGATAGAATACTTGAGGATCTTCTTTGTGATTTGGAAAAGAGTCATTTTATAATAAGATCATCTTGGTGCCCCTCTTGATGGTTTACGGGGCCAGAAACTATTTTTCTAGTAAGACATTTCCTCTGCCCCAGGCCTGAAAGCTTACAGGAAAATGAGGGTCTCCGTAGATGGAGAATATAGAAATGGAAATGTACTTGGGCCACAAGGGTAGAGCAGTGGGTCTGGGGTTGCCAGGATCATAGGCAATTGCTCGAGGATGCTGGACTGGTTCCTTCCCAACAGTTCTTTGCAGCCTGGGCACTCAATAGGACCATGAATCCTGCAAACGGTGTCCAGGGAACTCAAAACCTCTGAATTAAGCAGAGAAAAGAAACAGAAGTAGACTGTGAGGATCCTCTCAAGTCTTTTAGATTTCTGTCGGCCAACACTCACTAGGATTTCTTTCACCAGAGATATCTGGTAGGTAGGTGGGATCCCAGGGGATGCCCTGTGGCCAAATAGGAAAGCTCCTGAGGCAAGAAAAGGGGGCACCTCTAGATTACAAGGGAGTATCTTTCTCACTAGGATCTCTTTCACCAGAGAGGTCTGGTAGGTCGGTGGGATCTCAGGAGACGACATGAAGCAGACTAGGAAAGCTCCTGAGGCAAGCAAAGAGGGATGCCTCTAGACTGCAAAGGAATATCTTTGTGTTTTGTTTTGTTTTGTTTTGTTTTGTTTTGTTTTGTTTTGTTTTGTTTTTTCCCCTTCTCTTTAGGATCACCACAGTTGAGATGGGAACCATACCTTCTATCTTTTCTAAATCACCATTGGGTTGCATTCTTAGCAATTGGGATAAATTTGACCCAAAAAAATTTTTTAAAGGAAGAGATTAGTTTTCTTTTGTAACACTGTTTGGCCCCAATATAAATTAGGGGATGGAGAGATATGGTCTGAGCATAGGAGGAGAAATTATGATACTATTCTACAGTGAGATCTACTCTGCCAGAGGGAAGGCAAATGGTCTGAAATTCCTTACATGTAGGCATTCATGGCTCTGTACCGAGATCCTTCATTTTGCTCCAGCCCCACCCAGACAGAACCTACAGGCCCAAGTATTGATCAATTAGAAGATATCCTCCTTAGTTCCCCACCTGTCTCTCAAGGGAGATTAAGGGGACCCCATAGTTCTGGAATCTCTGCCCCTACCTTAGAGGAGTGACCTCTCCACAACCTTATGCTATGGACAACCTAAAGCTACAAGCTGAGGAAAACTCATCCCTGCAGGACATACTAGGAGTGGCGCTTCTCTCTACCACTCCTACCCTTGAGGGAGGTAGCAGGCGCCGAAGGCACTAAAACGGTACAAATACCCTTCTCTATAACTGATTTACAACAATGTGAATGCAGGCTAGGGAGTTTTTCAGAGGACCCTTCCCGTTTCACTAGTAATTTCCAGACTCTTACTTTAGTCTTTAGTATGTCATGGAGGGATTTTTCACATAATTCTGACCACCTGCTGTTCCCCAGATAAGAAACAGCAGATCTGGGAGGAGGCCCATAAACATGGAGACCAGCTACATACCCAGAACCCCTAGTCTCTGTAAGCCAAGCCCACATGTATGTTGGGGATTGGACACCAAGCCATGTGGGTGCAACCGCCATGGAAGACGGGTCATGCATGCACATTGCCATCTTGGATGATGGGTCACTTGAGAGTCCCACCATCTTGGAAGTGGGCAAGGTGGTGGGCTAAGGGTTCTCTTTAGATTATGGGCTCTGTGTTTCTGCTGTGTGAGCACCGCACCAGTCAGGTTCTCTGTGCAACTGGTTCTGACAGGGAGGGCTCTGGTTCTGAAGGTCACGAACTGGGGTCCAAGGGTGACCATCTGATTTATAGGGTGTTTGCAAGGTCTAAGCCTCAGAAAGCTGCAGGATGTCCCTGCAAATCTAAAGACTTTTAGTGGAAGGTGCCTATAGTGCTGGGGACTTTTAGCTGCCAGATACTGCTCAGTACTGAGCAGCACTTATAGCTGCTTTATCAGTACTTTTAGCTGCTCAGTACTGAGTTTAAGTATAGTCCTTCCCAGCGTGGGGAAGGACGTGGATTAAAAGTGAATTATGGTTAAATCTGGATGGGTAAAAAAGGCTATAGAAGGTTTGTGAATGTTGCAAAAAGTCTGTGGGAAGCTGTAAAGATAAATGGAAATGTGAAAGTTTTGGAAAGAAATTATGTGGTGTTAGTAATGGAATGTATAAGGCATGGAGATGCAGTTTTTGGTGGATATCAGAAGGAAAAGGATTTTCCATCATGCTTTGTATTTTCCTCCCTACCTGATCCCTCCAGAATTTGGCATTCTGAAGGATTGAGTGATGACATTAGGTTTCTTTGCATAAATCCAATAAGACCAGCCGTTAATAGTGATTTTTATTAACCAAGACTTTGACTGGAATGTCATGCCTGAAGGAGGCATGTCTGGGCTCTGGTTGTCACCAGAAAGCCCTGAGGAACTGGAATTGACTTGTGAAGCTAGCAAAAGCCCATGAGAAAGAGCCTGGTACCTTGGTTGGTTGTGCAGTTTGTGGCAGTCTTTCCAGGGAAGGAACAAAGGTTGCTTTCCTGAAAGATGACTAAAGAAGGAACCTGTAGGCACAATGGAAGCCTCAAGGACTTGAGTGAAACAACTGGTACAGGCAAAGCTGGATGGCAGATCTGTGGCTCTGCTTCTGTGCCTCGAGGGGCAGAATGAGGAGTCAATCTAAAAGTTCCCTGTGTGAGTTCCAGCAAAGCAGACTTAAAGATCATAGATGATCCAGGCTGCTCTTGGTGTGTTTATGCAAATGAACAGGCAAAATTAAAAGCTGGACTCAATGTAGTCCCTTCAATGACAATGAAGGTGATCTCAGGGAGAAAAATTGTGGTTCGAGGAAAATCACAATGCTCAGTATTGGATATCAGAATGGCGCAACTAACTGACTTGAAAGTTTGTTTTCATTTGGAAGTTGAAACTGGGTTTGAACATCACCAAAGATGTTCAATTTACAGGCTTGAAGGACATGCCAAATTGCCACTACTAGATGTCATTGCAGCAAAGGCCTTGCAACTGGATGTCTTCCCAAAAGACAGTCTCACAGGCACAGAGCCTGGCTTGGGGATTGTGGTGTGAATTGACATGTGTGTTCTTCCTTCTGTTTTCATAGGGTGTATGCCTATGACTTCATTACCTGAATGATTGCTTGCAATATAAGCCTCACTTAAGGAACCCATCTTCATCATTGCCCCCTGAAACTCAAAGGTTTGGCTCAACTAAATGGTTGGGTTGATGAAGGGTTCGGGCAGTCTGTGGGCTTCACCTTGAACTGATTTTCCCTTTTCTGTCCTAATGTCTTGGACAGAAAGGGCCCAGAAATCTGAAAGGGGGAAATCCTAAAATATTCCCCTCAGCCTGAGCTAAGTATAGTGGGTCACAAGGGCTTTGGATAGGTGTAGCATGCCTTGTACACCTTCCTCCAGATAAGCCATTCTTTGCTTAAGTCCCTGCCTTCATCATTTAGTGGTCATGATTTAATGGTGCCTTCCAACTGTCTTGCCATATATGTCACCTCCAGAATACGATGCGGATGCCAACTTACCAATAATGCCAGCCTTTGGACATCAAGACTGCAATTTCCTGGTGACAGCCCAATGACCTAGATTCTGTAAGGTCCTTCCCTTCACAGGAAGGATATCCTCTATGCTGTCCCCCCGTGACTCTTTCAGGAAACCCCTGATCCAAGGGTAGGTAGGATGACATCCATGTCCAGCCAGATCCATGTCCAGCCAGAAGTAGCTACAAGATGAGACCTTCGCCCATTGTCCCTTTATATGATTATAAAGGAGTTGTATATCTGAAAGGGGGAATTTGTAGGAGGGTGCAGCCAGGGGACCCCCAAAAGAAGGATTTGTAATGGGGTCCAGAACTCAGGGTGTCCAGGAAATAGTAAAAACATGGGATGTCCTCACCCCCACGAGTCGGAGCCGAGGAGTGGGATACGTGGAGCTGGGCCACTGAGCTGTTTTGCAGAGCAACAGCTCTGCAGCTAACCTCTGGAACAGTCATTTACATATCTATGACCTTTAACTGGTTTCATAGACATGCAAAATAGCTGTGGCCATGCTTTGAGCCAGAGAGAAGGGAGTGACTTCCACCCAAGACCTAACTGGGAGGCAACGCCCCCTGTTTACAACGCCTGCATGAGAGCTTGGAGATGGTTGGCTCCACACCATGGGGCCACGCCTGCCCAGACCCACTATGGCAGCCCAGTACAACTGGAAGGATATGGGAGTGCTGGCAAGTGTAGCCACTTGTGGGAGGAGTCAGAAATGGGGCTACAGAAGAAGATTGGCGCAGGGATTTAAACCCACATTCGGCAGCCATGTGGAAGAGAGCCATGCGCTTCTGGCAGAATCAGGACCCCCGCAGCCATGGAAAGATCACCACGTGGCTTTGGCAGAGAACCATGTGGTTTTGGCAGAGTGGCAACGCGCCGTGCCACCCCCCGCTGCAGCTTTGATGGGGAACCCCCACAGCATTGGCAAGAGTGAGGACCCCATGGCTTTGGGGTGCTCCCTTTGGCCACATGGCTTAGGGAGCAGGAGAGACTTTGCCTGAGACTTTGCCTGGAAGAAAAAGGAGAAAGGACTTTTACCAATGAGCCATGAGAAGGTGCCAATGACTGGATTAATTGGAGTTCACAGCAACACAGCTGATGGTGTCAGGAACCAAGGAAGGCCTATCAGCCGAGCACAGATTACTGGGAAGAACTGGGGGCTGCCTGAGCCATGGACTTCTATTTCTTTTCCTGAGATACGGTACCCCAGACTGAGCAAAGGGGGGAAGGAAGTACTGTGTGTGTTTGTGAGTGTTTTAAAGGACTTTGGGATTTTGATGAAGACATTAAGTCATTACTCTTATCTGTGTAACTTGAATACATAATTCCTTTCCTTTTCACCAATCTCTGACATGGAGAGTTATAATTCCCTGGTGATGGGAAAGGCGAACCTAGTACAGGGGGACCCCCTTCCCTGGCAGCCAATCAGGGAAAATCATGGGAGGCCACATGTGCTGTAGCTTTAATGTAATACAACTACTTGTACATGTGCAGTGAAATCCTGCCAAAACTAGCCCGGAAGAATCCACCCTATAAGAATAGAGTCCCTCCAGCCCATGAGGTCAATCTCTGCTTGGAGATGGCCTGCTCCCATGTTCTCTGCTATAAACACGGGGTGTTCAGTTCAATTCTTTGTCCCGATCACCAACAGCCCGGTTTCCTGTGCCCACCTGTGACAAAGGTGCTTACATCAACACGATTCTGAAAAGAGTGGGTACTATCTGAGACTCCACACATTTCATCTTTTGGAGAAATCAGTACATTGATAAGTTGTTAAACAGTGTAGATAGCTATTGTTGAAAATTTGCTTCATACAAAATATTTTCATTCTCCAGTGTTTTGCAGGAGTGCAATACCTTCAGTACTGTGTTAGCAGAATGAAATGCACTCGGAGCCCCAAAGGGTACTTTGAGCTTCATATTCCCTAAGACATTCACAAACTTGTAAGGGCCAAGATATGTAGTACACTCCATGTGCAGTTTTTCCTTAGTCAAGAGTTTCCTCCTAGAAAGAGAAAAATATGTTGAAGAAAAGTGTGCTATAGAAGCTTACTCTATTTTATAGAACACAGGGTCCTATACTTGAGTTCACTCATTTCCTGTCAGAAAACTGATTCAGTAGCTCTTTCGCTGTCATATTGACCATGAAACTGACATTTCAGAATAATACTTCAACAGAAGTGCTAAAAACACACGTATACCCAAGACACCATTCCTTCCATCTTTGATGGAAACGAGTACATTGACTTAACATGAAGCAAACTGCAGGTGGAATTTGTTTAAATTCTGCTTCTAATACACATGTTCATGACCTAGTGATTCAGAAGGGTTCAAACAAATCATGACTATTTTATCTCAGAGAAATTCACTTGGTTTGAGGAAAGGGACTGGTAAGGTCATATTCATTTGGACGTTCACAAAACTGTTTTGTCAAAATCAGGTAGTAGGCTGTACCTGCATGTCTTAGTGGTGCTCAGCTTTTCTTCTGGAAAACATACATAGGGGAAAACTGTACTCTAGAAGCTCATTCTCCTTCAAGAGTTGCAAAGTCCTATTCACTCACTGGCTGACGGAAACTAATTTCAGTAGCTCTTTGGCTATCACACAATCCACAGAATTGATATTTCAGAGAGATACTTCAACAGAATGCTGAAAACAGTGCATAGTTTCTGAGACACCACTTGTTTCATCTATTGAAGTGAGTGCATTAGTAAGGTGTTCAACAGTGCAGATGGCTTTTGTTGAAAATCCTTGGGGGGCGGGCTCTGCCTGCAGGGCCCCACACACCGGGCACCATGGATGAGAATAAGTCTACCAAGACATGATATGTTTGGGGAGGAAAGGTGGCAGATCTCTCAAAGGAGAAGGGCCAAGAGCCTTTTCCTCAATGAGCTTTTATTGGGTTCATTTTGCACAGGAATACAGGTCAAGCTCATTAATCATTGTTAGGCAGGATCAAACAATAGATAACCTACAAAGAACTCTGAGGGCCTATTTTGAGTCAGGGTCAGATAGCTAAATGGCCATAAAACTTTGGGGAACAAACTCACTTCCTGCTTGGACTCTTATTTAATTGACAGCATTCTAAACAAAGCAGGTTTGTTTCACAGGATTTTACATATTCTTTCTTAGGCCTGAGTGCCCTAGGGAACCCGCCCTTTCCAGCACAGGGTTACACCCATCACTGGCATTGTTTCAGGCTTAAGGCATTGTCTCAGGCTGAAGTCAGGTAGGGGCAGTAAGACAGCCAAGAGATTAGGAGACTTCTCCCACCCAAGTGTTAACCGGGCCCGACCCTGCTTAGCTTCCAAGATCAGACGAGATCAGGCAAGTTCAGGGTGGTATGGCCGTGGACACAGATTAGGAGACTTCTCATGGACAGAATGAGGACTCAGGCTATGTCAGGATAGCCGAGGGGCAAGGGTCCATCACCCCCTTTTCCTGTAGCCCTCCAAATCCTTCCTTGGGGCCTCCATGTGATCGTGCCTGTCTTAGGTCATTCTCCCCTTGGGGAATCTTACCCATCATTGGCTAACTGATCAAGCATTGAGGGCCAGTTATGGATGAAGTAAAAGGAGCAGAAGCGGCGCCCCTGCCAGGAGATAACCCTTGACTCCTTAGTGGCTTACGGTTCCAAGGTCGCTCACTCAGCCTTAGCCATGGGGGGGGTTACAGCTTCTGAAACCAGGCAGGGCGGTTCCCAACAAAAGCCAATTCCTATTCCTATGATATCATTTCCTTCCCAAGAGATTCACAGGAGTGTAAATTCTTCACTACTGTATTATCATCGTGTAATGCACTTGGATCCCCAAAGACTACTTTGAGCTTCACGTTCTGTCAGACATTCACAAACCTGTAGGCTCCAGGATACGCAGCACAGTCTACACAGACTTCTTAGTTAGGCTACACTTTTCTTGTAGGAGGAAGACACTGGAGAATACTGTGGTATAAAAGCTGCCGGTAATTCACAGATGACATAGTCTTCAACATGCATTCACCCATTTGTTCTGAGAAAAGTGATTCAGTAGCTCTCTCGCTATCAAATTTACCTCAAAAGTGACATGTCAGAAATACACTACAAGAGAACTGCTAAAACAGTTACATTTTACCATAGACCCCACTCATTTCATCTTTAGCTGAAAGGAGTATATTGACCTAACATCATAAACACTGCAGGTGGAGTATGCTGAAAACCTGATATTAAGAAACATGCTCATTCCCTATTGATTTGGAAGGGTTCAAATAATTCCCTACTATTTTATCACAGGGAAATTCACTTGTTAGTGTAAGTGGTCTGTCAGCTCCACGTTTGTTTCGACATTCAAAAAAGTGTTCTGTCAACATCAGGTAGTAGGCGGTACCTGCACGTCTTACTGGGGCCACGCTTCTCTGATGGAAAAAAAAATACATAGAATTAAAACTCTACTATATAGAAGTTTCATCTCCTTCGAAGATCACAACTTCCTATTCTCTCATTTGCTGAGAGAAACTAATTTCGGTACCTCTTTCCACACCACACCATCCACAGAATTGACATTTCAGAAGGGTACTTACTACAACATGATGCTGAAAAGAGTGTGTTCTATCAGAGACTCCACTCATTTCATCTTTTGGAGAAATGATTACATCAATAAGCCGTTCAACGGTGGAGATAGCTGTTGATGAAAATTAGTTTCGTGGGAAATATTTTCATTATCCAGTGTTTTGGATGCATACAAAATCTTCAGTACTGTGTTATCAGAATGGAATGAACTTGGAGCTCCAAAGGGTACTGTGAGATTCTTATTCCCTTAGACATTCACAAACTTGTAAGACCCAAGTTATGTAGTACAGTCTATGTGCATTTCTTCCTTAGAAGAGACTTTTCTCATAGAAAGAATATATTAGACAAAACTGTGCTATAGAAACTTAATCTATTTCATAGAACCCAGAGTTCTATACATGTGTTCACTCATTTGCTTTCAGAAAACTGATTCAGTAGCTCCTTTGCTGTCAAACTGACCAGGAAACTGACGTTTCAGAATAATACTTCAATAGAAGTGCTAAAAATAGTAAGTATACCTGAGACACCATTCCTTCCATCTTTGACGGAAACGAGTACATTGACTTAACACAAAGCAAACTGCAGGGGAGTTTGCTTAAAATCAGCTTCTAATGCACATGGTCATGACCTAGTGATTCAGAAGGGTTCAAACAATTCATTACTATTTTATCCCAGAGAAATTTGGTTAGAGTAAATGGACTCATAAGCTCATATTCACTTCAACATTCACAAAACTGTTTTGTCAACATCAGACAGCAGGCAGTACCTGCACATCTTAGTGCGGCTACCCTTTTCTGATGAAAAAAAAATACACAGAAGAAAAAAATCTACTATAGAAGCTTCTTCTCCTTCAAAGATCACAACTTCCTATTCTCTCATTTGCTGAGAGAAACTAATTTCAGTACCTCTTTCCACACCACACCATCCACGGAATTGACATTTCAGAAGGGTACTTACTTTAACACGATGCTGAAAAGAGTGTGTTCTATCAGAGACTTCATACATTTCATCTTTTGGAGAAATCAGTACATTGATAAGTCGGTGAACAGAGTAGCTATGCTAGCTCTTGTTGAAAATTCGCTTTGTAGAAAACATTTTCCTTCTCCAGTGTTTTTGGAGGAATGCAAAATCTTCAGTACTGTGTCAACAGAATGTAATGCACTTGGAACTGCAAAGGGTACTTTGAGCTTTTATTCCCTTGAAAATTCCCAACTCGTAAGGCCCAAGTTACATTGTTCAGTCTATGTGCATTTCTTCCTTAGTCAAGACTTTTCCCCTAGAAGGAATACATTGGAGAAAAGTGTGCTGTAGAAGCTTACTGTATTTCATAGAACGCAGAGTCCTATACTTGAGTTCACTCATTTGCTGTCAGAAAACTGATTCAGTAGCTCTTTCGCTGTGAAACTGACCAGGAAACTGACGTTTCAGAATAATACTTCAACAGAAGTGCTAAAACACTAAGTATACCCCAGACACCATTCCTTTCACATTTGCCTGAAACGAGTACATTGACTTAACACGAAGCAAACTGCAAGGGAGTTTGCTTAAAATTTGCTTCTAATACACATGTTCATGACCTAGTGATTCAGAAGGATTCAAACAATTCATTACTATTTTATCCCAGAGAAATTCACTTGGTTATTGTACACGGACCCTTTCCGCACTGCCCCTACGCCTTCGGGCTCCCTGGGGCAGGAAGTCCGCCCTGCGGACAGGTGCCCTCCGCCCGCCTTCGCGTGGTGAAGGGACGGCCCGCCGAGCACCTGGGAGGCTGGCGCGGAGCCGGACGGAGACACCGGCGCTGCCCGGTAGCCAGAGGGACCCGGAGGCCGCCTTTCGCGTCTACGCCATACCACCCTGAACTTGCCGATCTCGATTGAGTCTGATCTCGGAAGCTAAGCAGGGTCGGCCCTGGTTAGTACTTGGATGGGAGACCGCCTGTGCTGGAGGCTTTTCCTCCTCTTTCCTATCACCGCTCCCGGGCTTCGGACCACGCCTAGCCAGGCATCGGTGCTGGGGGGGGCAGGGGGGGGCTTCCTTCCACCTACCTACCTGCTCTTGGGAGAACCCCTCACCCCGAGGCTCCCCGGAACCTCTCCAACGCCAGGGGCCGGTCCTGGGAGAGCACTTTCCGAAGGGCCACGCCCGGAGGGGGAAGAGGTCGAACCCCACCCACTGGCCTCAGGGTGGGAGCACCCGCCCCACCTGGGGTCGCGTGGCCCTGACATCCACCGGAGGCCCGTTGTTCTCCCAGCACGCCGGTCCCCACCCCCAGGCCGGAGGGCCAGCGTTCGCCCAGGTTCGCCAGGCAGTCGCCCAGGCCGCCCCAAACCCGACCCCACCGCTCAGAGACATGAGCGTCCTCAGCGTGGCCCCTCGTCCCACCTCCGGGAGTCCTTCCGTGGGCGCGGGTGCACACAGGACCCTGCCCCGCCCCCTTCAGGCTCCCTGGGGCGGGAAGCCCGCTCTGCCGACAGGTGCCCTCCGCCCGCATTCGAGTGGTGAAGGGGCGGCCCGCCCGGAACCTGGGATGCTCGCGGAGAGCCGCCCGGGAGGGTGAGGGGCCCGGAGGCCGGGCGCAGGCTCTTGAGGCTCCTGCTGGAAGGCAGGAGGTAGGAGCCAGTACGACGGAGCCGAGACGTAGGAACCCGGCAGTGGCAGTCGGGAGGTTTGAGCCCGGCCGCAGAGGCCGGGAGGTAGGGGCCGGGTCCCGGGAGGCCGGAGCCGGGAGTTAGTAGCCGGGCCCTGGGAGCTGGGAGGTTTGAGCCATGCCCTGAAGCCGGGAGGTTGCAGCTGGGCGGCGGGGGCCGGGGGCTAGGAGCCTGGCGGCGGTGAGGCAAGAGGCAGCATAGGAAGAACTCTGAGACTGCAATACTGTTACTGGCCAGCAGTTAGCCCTCTGGTTGCCAGGAAAGGCCTTTTACCAATTAAGTAGAATAAATAGTAAACCGAGGCTGGGAGGAGGAGGGAGACATGTCTCACGCGCTAACTCAGCAGTCCTGAGTCTGGTCTGATAATATTGCCAGGTGTTCCAACATCACAAGAAACACCATGTTAGCAAGAAAGAAGGGAAGTCCTTGAAATTCTATGTAGCATTTCCACTATCTGGGAAAGAAAACCTTGAAACTGCGCTTTCATCCCAAGGCCTGGAATGTCGGAGAGGGTCCCCGCTGCCCAAAGAAAGAGCCCATAAAACAACTTTGGTTCATTGCCTACCTCTGGTCACTGTCTGTTTTACAAGGGAGACCCTGATGCTCACAGAAAGAGCCCATAAATAACTTTAGAAAGTGCCCCAATTTTAATTTACTGCCTCCTGACATGTATTTGTTTTACAACCAGATGAACAAATGGGGTCCGGAGCAAGATAAGGATTCGGGCTAACAGACCCCCACACATACCTAAGTTTGGGTAGTCACATTCCCCCAGGAAAGCTGGCACCACATATACCTGTTAATCAATATGTAACTTTTGTTTCTCCTATCCCACCAACTATATAAGTCCTGAGAACAAAGGACACTCTCTCTCTCTCTCTCTCTCTCTCTCTCTCTCTCTCTCTCTCTCTCTCTGAGGCTCTGGGTGCTCTTGGCTCTCAGGCCACAGGGCCTCTGGGCACCAGGCCTCAGGCTGTCCAGGGGCTTGCCACCCTGGTCTACAGCCGCTCTTGCTTTCCTCACCCTGCTTTGCTCTGAAACTTTGCCTTTCACCCCCTACTCTACCCAGTCCTGTTCTCTTCCATGGGAACGGGCCACTAATACACTGATTACATAGTACAAGATTTGCTGATATGTAATTCTTTGCATGGGTCAGCAAGAAGAACCAGGTCTCTCCCATCAACAGACTTGGTGCCAAAACCTGGGAACCTGACTTGCACCCAACCCTTTGTCTCCAGCCATTTGGAATGCAGTGAGTATGGTCTCACCAGCAAAGTTGTCCTGCCTTTCTCACTTCGGGTTCAAGGAGATGCTGCGCTGTGGGGGTGGGGAATTCCAAAGTGCTAGGCCTATGTTCGGAGGTAGAAACAATGAGGTCTGAAACGAGTGCTCCAGTTCAGCCCGGGCTCCGAAGGAAAGAGGCTGTTCCTCCCCACAGCCCAAATCTTTGTGTGTCCCTACATGAGTGGGGCCTTGTGGTTGTGTCTGGGGTCAATCCCTGAGATGTGCAGGGACCTCATAGGGAACTCCAATCATGGTAATTAAACTTTGGCTAGTCTGGGAAGTACAAATAAGGACTGGTCACCCAGTACACTGAGGCCCCCTGGCTGTTTGAGACAGGGGAGAAACTGAGACACATAAGAAAGTTAGGGATAACCAAAGGGGTAATGGACTTTGGGAACCCTGCTCATAAGCAGCACACTTTGACCCACTACTTAGATTCCTTAGCCTTTTCTGCCTCTGCACCTGGCCAAGAAAAATGTTGGTTTGAATCATTGGCCTATTGTGAGCTTGCAGCATCTCTCTCCCCAGGTAACTTTTACCAACTCAATTTGCATCTGAATACCCCTTGCAGAAACTGAAGGGGGTGAGTAATGCTATGTCTACTGGGCAAATCTCTTGCTTTCTGTCTCTCAAGAAATCGCCCTACCCCGCAGGTACGGGTGGAGGATTTAAGAGCCCCAAGGGCGCTCATCGCAATAAAGGCGCCCGTGGGAGGTTAAGTTGGACGTGCACCAGGAAACAACACTAGATTTCCCGCCAACCCCAAGCAAAAGTCCACGCAAAGACAGGCACACTGTAAAAGTCTTCACGGTCCCATCCCTGCAGCTGGATTCACACTTAGGCGTAGTCTTCAAGAGGAGAAAAAAGCATTTTAGCTTGTAGTGGAAGTCGTGCCTTTTCCTGGCCCTGTTCTCCTAACTACGACTTTTCGTTCAAATTTGCCTCATTCATGAGTCTTTTCTCCATTCTCTGACGACTTCATTTGCATCTCTCACAACTCTCATGCCTATTTGCTTTACCAAGAATTTGCTGTTTGTTTTCCAGCCAACCAGCCAACTAATCTCTAAAACCATGCATTTGATCTTTACTGCGCAGCAGGAGGTGACGATATTCCTTCCCTGTCTAACCCAAGCCTTGCATACAATCTCAGTTTCATATTCCGCTTGGGCCCACTATGCCCAAATGAAGTAGGGACAAGGTTACAAAGAGGGAATATCTCATCCCATTCTTCACTGTAGAACTAAAAAAGGAAAAGGAGGAATTGAGTCTGGTACATTGTAAACTTCCAGACCTAGGGGATCCTGTAGGGCCCAGGAACAATAGAGTAAATAAGGGCAGAAAGCCCACCCTGCTGACAGCAGCCTTGGGACAGCCTTCCCGTGCTGAAGGTGCCTCCGCGCGACACGTGGGAGAGTCCGGGAGAGCTCCAAGGAGATACTAACCACGGTGGGAAGAGACAGAGGCCTACAAGACGAAGGAAGGCACTTGATACGCAGGGAGACCACCTCTATTCTCAAAGGCCAAAGCACCCTGAAAGAACCTGATCAGGAAAGCTAAGCAGGGTCGGGCCTGGTTAGTACTTGGATGGGAGACCGCCTGGGAATACCGGGTGCTGTAGGCTTTTCCTCCTTTTGCCTCTGCCCGCGCGCGCCCGGGCTTCGGATGGCGCTGGGCTGGGCATGGCTCTGATGCGGTCGGAGAAGAGGCGCCCTTCCGGGGACGGACCTCCCCGCTCGCGGGAGGACCCCCTCACCCAGAGGCTCCGCGGGCCCTCTCCTCCGCCGGCGGTGGGTCCCCGGGGAGCAGGCCCGGAGAGGACACGTCCCGAGGGGGCGCGAGGTGGAGCCACACACAGCTGGCC